>JAKCOX010000015.1:15430000-20230000 GCA_022605575.1 Laterallus jamaicensis coturniculus
AGCCAGCATTTTTAAGAATTATCGAAAGAGTATTTAACTGCTGAGCAGAATATTCTGCTGTCATGTGCTCTCATGAGAGAACTAAATTCTGGTATAAGTTTGATGAAAGTTTAGAGGAAGAGCTAGTTGTTCCAGATAAAAATTTTAGACTATTATTTCCAGGAAAGCTGATAACTTCACTGAATATATGAAGACAGTACTCAGTCAAATCTTGTTCAAAGCTAAAATACAGTATAATTAGGTAGCACTGCAAGCAGTTGCCAAAGTAATAGGAACATCAGGCATTCAACCATAACCATAGTGTTTTGTTTCTGAGAGTTTTTGTTTTCATACAAGTCAGAAGTTTCTGGTTTATGCTTGGATAACTGTGGGTTTGGGATGTTGTCTTTTGTAGTTGTAAAAAAAGTAAACGTGCAAGCTAATCTTCATATGTATACATGAAATATTACAAATTCACATTCAGAGTTTGTATTGTCATTTTTTTCTTCATTCTGCCTGTCTCTGCAGAGTGGAACTATGGGAATCCCTGAAGGTGGCTTTAGGCACATGATAGCAGAATATTCCGCTCAGCAGTTACTCTTTGGCTGTATTAACGGCAGTATAGAAGTGAGGGCTGTAAATGTGGCGGCAATGTTAGCGCGTTGCCTGCTTCAATTGGGTACCTCTTGGGTTTGTATTTATCGCTCGTCCTTCCCAGTTGACTGATAGCTGTCATGCAATAGCTTTGTTTGGCTAGAAAGAGCAAGAGCTTTCTTTAAAGATGTCACCAGTGCTGCTGACTTCCATAAGAGGTCATTTGCACTGGAAGTCTACATAGAACAACAAATTAGTAGCTTCTCTTGTAGATCTTTTGATCGTGTACATAGGACACTATGTGATAGTGTTGTCTATTACACCAGGAAGCTAATAGCCTAGTGTAGGTCAAAATCTAATCTGGTTATCCAGAAACACATTGCCCAAGGATTCACTGATGGTGTTTTAAGACAGTAATTATGTATCATAATTAACCATATATTAATATCTGCCAATTTCTTGTCTAACAGAGAAATAAAGAAAATTGTAACTCGCATTCAAGTGTATAGGCAAAGAAAAAAGATAACTAATTGTGTCTTGGCATAAAGCATTGGTTTAAAAAGGCACAAGGGCAATTGACATTTCTCACCACTTGTGGTTTAACAGATAACTAGTAATGACACTAACATTATTCACACCAAATGCACTTTAGTTGGATTTTTTCCATTAGTTCTGTTTGTCTTCAGTGACCAAGATAATTTGACATTGAACAGGGCCTACCCCATCTTAATTTGTAACTCTTCAGTCATGGTATTATGGCCTTTGGGTTAAGTACTTACACAAACACGGTGGGGCTGTGAGCTTTGGCACTGAATCACTGTGTCAGATGGTTTAATTGTGAAGTTATTTTCAAAGCGATAAAGATCTGTTCCTAGCTTTCATCACTTTTCTATCATAGAATGATTTTAGTTCTATGCAAGTGTTTTCCTCTTTCCCTCCAAATGTGTTCTCCAAACATTGCTAAACCTATCAAATATTTACCTATAATTAAAGTTTCAAAGTGTCATTTTTCATATGAGAAAACTGAGGCATAGAAGGTCTGAGTGACAACAATACATCTCGGTGTGGATTGCTGCTTAGGCAGTGTGTTTGGAATATATTTAAGATCTCCCCTATCAATGTGTTGCAACAGCTTGTTTTTTTCAGTAGTGACTACTTCATGAATGCTTTCTGGATTTCATGCTCTTTTTATCATTGTATCGTAGAATCATAGAATGGTTTGGGTTGGAAGAGACCTTAAAGATCATCTAGTTCTAACACCCTGTGATGTGCAAGAAGACAAGAATGTTGTGCAGGACAGTGTCAAATGCTTTGCACAAGTCCAAGTAGGTTGTCCTTTACCTCTTAATAATTGCAGCCTCCACAAGATGAATTTTGGACAAACTCACCAGCTGCAGAATCCATTCTTACTACCATTAATCACAGTTCTCTGATGTCAGAGGGATGGTCTGGTTCAGTTGTTGGTTTCTCTGCTGTTCTAAAAAATTAGGCAGCATGTTAGTAGAGTTAAATTGGAATGTAGTTCTGTGCCATAAAAGAAATCATGGAAATAACATATAAGTACTATATATATTCCATATTTATATATATGAAATTATGGCCTCGATAACATCAGGAAACTTCTAATCTTGGCTTCTTATTTTCTATTATTCTGTTTTCTGAGCTTATGAGATCTCTGCCTGGAAGTAGGAGGGGAAAAAATACCCCAACAACAAACCAACCATCATCACGAAGGTCAGGAGTGTGTAGCTGTGGTGCGAATTGGCTCTTGTCAGCTTTTGTATGCGCCCAGGAGCAGATCTCAGCCATTACTTGCTGAGGACTGTCAGTGAAAGCATAGGAGCTTGTGTCCTCAGAGAATGAGGCACTCAATGAGCTGGTCTCCATTTCATCAGCCGCACTGCTTGTTTATTCTGCTTTTGTCCTTACTCTATGCTTAGATTTATTTGGCAACTGACTGCTGGGTCTGTTGATTTGGGAAATTAGTCAGGTTAAATGTACTAGTAGAAAATCATGGAAGTTTTATAATTTGGGAGCCCAGTGCCTGAGCCACGATCTACCAGTTTTCCTATTCCTGGAAATGTTTCCTTTACATGACAGGTCATCCTCAGCCCTTCTACTCATGTGTGTTCCTCAGGGTGGGAAAGCAACTGAAAGCTTCACCCTGTAAAAGTTTTTTAGACACATAACAGGGTTTTATGTTCCCAGTTCCCATTGACTTTCAATTCAATTATCACTTAGATGAAATTCAATAGGAATAAAGTACCCAATTCCTTTATGCCATTGAGAATCTTCTGTCCTGAGCCTTACAGTAGGCTACGGAATGAGTGAACATTGGCTGTTAGTGGGATATGACAAGCATTAAGAAATAAGAGATTGGATCAGTGTATTTCATGGGACTTGATACAAAGGTAAGCAATTGGCATTTCATATAAAATGACTGGTTTCGTATAAGGAAGAAGGAGAAAATGACTAGTAAAGACATGGTGATAGCAGTTTCTTAAAGAACAGGTACCAAAGGTACAAGCAGAAACTATACCATTGCAGGGGATGACAGGCTGTCTACTGAGTGACATCTTTTGTTACAACATAAGCTTCAACCAAAGACTCAAAAAAGGAATTTTATAGGAATCGGATTATTAATAACAAGCCGAAAGGAATATCCTGAGCCTCCAGAGACAGAATTCAAGTAATCAAGAGACAAAAATGGAATGTGACCGGAAAGATGCATGAAACTGCATTGTATGGCCATTCAAAGCAATAGGGGAACCAAAGTGTGGGCTTGCTAGTCAGGAGAAGGTGATGTCATTGACAAATGAGGCTGAAAATGAAGAGGCACCTAATACCTGTGATATATATAGAATCAGGATGGTTTTGGTTGGACGGGACCTTAAAGATCACGTAGTTCCAACCCCCACTGCCATGGGCAGGGACACCATCTGCCAGCTCAGGTTGCCCAAAGCCCCATCCAACCTGGCCTTGAACACTTCTAGGGAGGGAGCATCCACAGCTGCTGTAGACAACCTTCCAGTGCCTCACCACCCTCATCGTACATAACTTCTTCCTAACAGCTAACCTTCATCTACCCTCTTTCATCTTAAAGCCATTACCTCTTGTCCTATTGCTACATGCCTTTGTAAACACCTCCTCTCCAGCTTTTCTGTAGGCCCCTTTAGGTACTGGCAGGCTGCTATAAGTTCTCACTGGAGCCTTCTCCAGGATAAAAGAGCCCAAATCTCACACACAGCCTGTCTTAACAGCAGAGGCACTCCAGCCCTCCGATCATCTTTGTGACCCTCCTCTGGACTCACTCCAACAGGTCTGTCTTGTACTGGGGACCCCAGAGCTGGATGCAGTGTACTCCAGGTGGGGTTTCACAAAATCGTCATAGAGGGGAGAATCACCTCCCTCAATCTGCTGGTCATGCTTCTTGTGATGCACCCAGGTTGACTTTCTGGGCTGTAAGCATGCACTGTTGGGTCATGTTGAGCAGATGATGATGAGAACATCAACCAATATTCTCAAGACCGTCTCATCAGGGCTGATCTCTATCCATTCTCTGCCCAGACTGCATTTGTGCTTGGGATTGCCCTGGCCCATGTGCAGGACCTTGCACTTACCCTTATTGAACTTCATGAACCCAATATAATGTTTTTATTTTAAAAAAAAAAATCAGCTGTAAGGAGATACCTAGCACAAATAGTGTAAATTACAAGATGATGTGGATGGTATGTAATTTTTTGGAAGTCATCTTCTGATGCCTTACCTGTTGTATGGACTCACAGCTAATCCACTGATCTTGGGCTGAGAAAAGTAAACTACATGACCATCCAAAGTACCTTACAGAACTTTTTTATTAATGATTCACTGGCATTGTTATGAGGACAGGAATTGTGATGGCCTCTTCCTCACTTCCATTTCACCCTTTCCTAGAATAATTCTTAATTTTTTCATTTACCCCTTGTGTCTGTTTTAGTAGCTTACCTGATTGTTACTTTCTGTACTTGCAATTACCTTTTCAGTTCAGTCCTATGGATTTTCTCTCTTCCAAATTGTTTAATTCTTCCGTTTACTCAGTATATTCTTCACCATCTTTCAGCCCCTATTTGTTCAAAATTTTCTTGTGCCATTTTTTGCATTAAGGAGGAAGCTAAAAATGGTGCTGATTTGTGTTATAGTGGCACTGACTGGAGGAAAGATAACCCTTGGCCTCTGTGAGGTCCTGTGTATCTGTAAATAAATCCGTATATTTCATTCCTGACCCATGTAGGTATTTTGTCCAGCCAAACAGCAGCTTTATGTTTTCATTATGTCATTTGTATTTTTTTCTTTAATGGTAAACCAATCTCAGATATGCTAATAATTTCTTACTATTAAAATGCCATTTTCGGTCATTTCTACAACTTTGTGGCTAAAAATGTTCAAGAAGTCATTAAAAAAAAAAATCAGAAACTCTGCTAGAATTTTGAAGAAAAAAAAAGTTCCAAACTTTGCAAAGCGCTTCAAATTTTCCTTTTTCTTTCTTTGGAAGAATATTTAATTTGTCAGCCACTTGTGCCAGGAGAAGTATTAACTTCTGTGTGTTAGAGCCCTAATTAGATTAAGTTGGATCCACACTTCGCACTTTCTCCCTAGCTAATTCCAATGATCGCGATGCTTTTAAACCTCTATGAGGGTTTTTTGTTAAAGATGCATCACTTTACTGTTGTTATTCATCTGACAAGAAGCCTGAATTCAAATGTATCCTCCTTTCAAAGCTGTGTTTGTCACTGACCTCGGATGTTGAACCGAGAAGAGAATTAGTTTCTAAGCACTGCACTGTGTGTGCAATGCCAGGAAAACTGGAGATTCTGACTGGCATCCTTCTAAGAGAGGTGATTTGAAAACCTTATTGTCTTGTGTGTTACATCCATCAGAGCCAAAAATACTTGGGTGTTGTTAAATGACATAGAGATTCAAAACTGGTTATTGTCTCTCTAGCAAGAAGTTGTCAAGATGAAATGAAGGAGGCAGCTCTGTGGAGAAAGAAGTCTTGAGATCTCAGTTTGAAAGAGGAGGTTATGCCTAGAGATGTAGAAACTTCCTTCTTTGATTTGAAAGTGGGAAGACAGCAAGTAGTAGTGAGGTGGCAGTCTGTTGATGATACTGGATTTTTCAGGATGATAAAGATAAGGTCACATAGCAAGACTGGATAAAGCATCTTATGAAACTCGGTGAGTAGTCCCTAAAATATCTCATGAAATTCAGTTTAGATAATAGTTAAATTGACACATCTGAGAATAATCAAAATTTTGCAAATAAAATTATGGGCTTTCAGCTGTCTTACTACCAAGGAATGAGATCTTAGGATTGCAAGAGAGCTCCATGAAAGAATCTGCTTAGCGGTTAGTGGTGTTCAATGAATGTTAGGGATAAATAGGAAAGGTATAAAAGATAAGTACAGAATACTTGTGTATGAAACTATGGTGCATCCACATCTTGCATATTGCCTGCCCTTACCTTTTCAAAAAGTACCCAAAAGGGCAATCAGGATGATCACAGGAATGGAGAGCTTTCCAAAGCATTATAAAGTGGTTCCCTACACATGGTTTTTACAGTCATTTCCAAGACAAGAAATGAAGACAAATGACAGGTATGACAGCTGGAAAAGAAACAGAAGATCTTTAGATATAACATAGTTAAGTAGCCATGGGGTACTGTCAGAGTTTAAAGTTTAAATGGGTTCAAGGGCAGCTTGAACAACTTCCCAAAAGAGAAATCCATAGAGGTTAAAAATAGACATGAACCTTATCTGGCTCAGGTAATCTTCCAGACTCAGAATGGTGGAAGCTGTAAGAGTACTTGGGGAAAGTGTTATTACGTGCCTGTTCTGTTCTTGTCTAGGCACTTGCTTCTAGATACTGATTGAGACAGTGCTTGGCTAAGTGGCCTTACCCGGTACAGCCATTTTATGTCATTATGATACCATTCATTTACGTCCTGAGCTCACACTTCCTCTTCATAGCCAAATGAAGGACAGATCAGAAACTAGAAGTAGCCTGGACATATTATTTGAATGCTGGAATCTCTGTTTTCTTTTTGCATATATCTTCCTCTTCAGTTAAGCTAAAGAAGGATCTTTCACAGCGCATGTATCTGGCAATCAGAGGGACATACTGACAATTAGAGGCATGTTTTTAAAGCTCCCAAGTTCAGATTAATATGATTTTTAAAAACATGGGGGAATCCATGAAAAATTTATCAGTATATAATAGCTGAACAATCTCTCCAGGAGACTTTAATTTCTGCTTCTAATCTTTTCATCTCAATCTGCTGGGTCAGCTTTGCACTTCTCCTTGTGTGCACAATGGGGAACAATGTTTAGCTGATGACAGAAGTGCAGGATGGGGATTAAGTACCCCCCAAGCTCTCTGTATTTTAGTAATGGTATTGAAAGTTCCCCAGCCCCTGATTTTTCTTCCCTCCTACTCTTCCAATAAATTAACTACTACATCTGAAAATCAAGACATAACTTTGCTGGGTAGGGAAAATACACCCTGCAATACACCCTAAATACCCCTTTAGAAAAAGCCCTAAGTTTTCTTATTGTAATTGATTATTTTAAGCCCCTGGGTGTCAGGATTCTGCACTACAATCATCATGTAACTTAATGAGAAACTGGGTTTGGCAGCCGTCTTTGGTGTCCTCGCCTCAGCACTCCTGTTCTCCAAGTGCCAAAACCCCAAGTTTTCCCCCTGACCCTAGATTCAGGTTAAAAATTAAGGCAGTCTTAAGTATTCATTACTGTTAAAAGCATCAGTTACACTGTGAGCTTTCTCTTTGTCTTCCTTTCTCCCTGTGACAGCACAAGTGCTGTGGGACTGTGTGCTTAGAGAAACAGAAGTTTCTTAGAAGGGACAGTTGTCAGCCCAATGAGCTCACTGATACAGCTAAACACCAGTGCCAGCACATGGCAGCTGGAGTGAACACATGGTTTGGGGGTAGGAAGGTGGCCTTCTGTTAGGTTGTAACTCAGAGTTGGAAATGTTTAAGCCTACCATGAAGTTGCACTTCCTGTGGTGTATTGCTGCTGTCAATCTAAGGTCCTGGTTTTGGCTGGGATGGAGTTAATTTTCTTTCTAGTAGCTGGTGTGGTGCTGTGTTTGGATTTAGTGTGAGAATAATCTTGACAATGCACTGGCGTTGCTAGGTGGTTGTACTGTCTATGCAAGGTCAAGGACTTTTCAGCCTCCCACACCCTACCAGCTGCCCAAGAAGCTGGGAGAGCACAGCCAGGACATCTGGCCCAAGGGATGTTCCCTGCCATAGAGTGACATGCCCCGGATATAGCTGGGGAAGTGAGCTGGGAGGTGGGATTCCTGCTCAGAAACTGACATCCGGGTTTGGGTTTTTTTCACATGGTGAGCAATCGCACTTGTGAATCACTTGTTTTATTCTGTTATATTATTTTCCTTTGTTTTCCTATTAGACTGTTTTATCTCAACCCACAAGTTGGGTTTTTTCCATTCTTCTCCCCATCCCCTTGGATAAGGGATGGAGGGGTGAGTGAGAAGCTCTGCAGTACTTTTTTACCAGCTGGGAATAAATCATGACGCTGTGTAACAAGTAACTTAACAGACAATCTCCAAAAGAATGTGAGAAAAAACTTACACAAGTAATTAAAAAGTAATAATAGCCTTTTTTTCTAGCATATCAGGAGCATGATTACTGCCAGAAAATCTGTAAGATGCTCAAACCATGAAAGGAGCATTCAAAAAAGATAAAGCCATAGCAGAAAAGCTGTGATTTTTTTGCACCTGTGCTTACCATGGGGGAGGTTGGAGAGATTCCCATCTCAGAATCTTAATTTATGGAATGCATTTTAGGATTTGTTTCAAATTGAAGTGTCTATAAATAGTTTATAGAATAAATGGACAAAACAAGCTATAACAACTCATCAGGAACAGAGGCATTCACACAGAAATTCTAAAGAAAGTCATGAGAGAAACAGGTGATTGTGGTGTACTGCTTCTCAGTTCAAATCATTCTGAGCCAGAGGACTGAAATCTGACTAACTCAGCAGCAGATTTTAAAAAGGGATTCAGGCAGATCCAGAAAAACTGCAGTCCAGTGAATCTAGCATCTGTGCTGGGAAAATGAGTAGGAGCTGTAACAGATAATAGAATTAGTGTAATTAAATAATTATGAAATATTGTGAAGCATCAACATAATTTTTAAAAGACAAGTCCTGGATTAAAAATATATTTAAATTCTCTGAAGGAACCTACAGGTAGGATAACACAGGAGACCCAGCTGATGTCACCTACTTGGGTGTTCAAGAGATGTTTAACAAGGTCCATCCCCAAAAGCATTTAAGAAAATAAAATGTACTGGAATAAAAAGGAAGATCCTCGCATCAGTAAATAACTGTTTGACAGTAGAAAGCAAAGTATAGGAATAAATGGCCAGTTTTCACAGTGGAAGTAGGTCATCACTGAAAACCCCATGGAGATCTGTGCTATTCAACATATTCGTAAGTGATCTGAAAAATAAAAAGGGGCATAGTGAGGGAACAAAATTTGCTGATGGCACTAAGTTACTCAGGGAAGTTAAGAGAAAGACCAGCTATGGTGCATTGTGAAAGATCTTACAATGCTGGCAATAATGGACAAAAAATTGCATGAAATTCAGCGCAGACAAATGCAGACGGGAAAAATAACTCTATCTTTATATATGAAGTGGTGGGCTGGGAACTGACCATTGCTTCTCCAAAATGAGATCTTGAAGTTAAATGGACAGTTCTGCAAAACTGTCACATCAGGAACAGTCGAACCAAAAATTTAAGAATAGAGAACAAAATAAAAGCCATTGTTAGTACCAGACTCCTCAACTTAGAAAGAACAGTGTAAACACAGAAAAGATTGAAAGACAGGTGGCAAAGATGGTCCCCTGACAGAATGAGTTCAAGGCATATGACTGGGATCTAGCAAGCTGGATAGGATATGACCAGTGCTACACCAGTTTGATAGATGCCTAGGTCTTGACCAGTTCAAAAGCTTGTTTTACAGCATCATGACAGAAACAGATACACTAGCATGAGTGAGGAGATGATGGACTTCCAGTACAAAAATGGAAATGAGACAAAACAAAACAAGCACCTTGCTGAGCTACTACATCAGAAAGTTAGAGGAACAAACAGTATGCTAATGGTTAAGAAACTGGCCATGTAGCAGTATTCATAAGGCAATTTGTCCAATTGAGTCTTGTTAGATCCTTTTCTCTGCAGCCAGTGGAGGGAGAAAGTCTCTCCGTTTGGGCAGTTAAGAGCACCTAAATTTGGATGCTTTTCTGAGCTGGACTCCAAAGGACCACCCTCTCTGTCTCCATTAACTAGAAAGGTGGCACAAGAAGAATGGCCAACCAGGAAGGCAAAACTGGATACCTGCCACAGGGTACCACAGATGCCATGATAGGTCTAAGAGGCTGTACTGTGCCTACGTACGGGTATATGGAAATGAGCTGTCGTCATGTTAATGGGCTGTTGGGGATAGAAAGCTCCAGATCTTGTCTCTAGATGCTCTTCTCATGGCATGTTTACATAACTGTGACCAGGGGTTGAAGATGTGGTCCCAGGAGAATAGTACTGTAAAACTAGGCAGTGGTGTTCAGAATCAACATCATAATCAGGGTTCCTCTGTCCTATACTGGACTGCAGGTAATTCGTCTCTTCTTTTAAAAGAGCATCTCTGCAACTCAGCATATATTCCACTCTTCAGGGTTGCTCTTACCAACAATGTTATAAACTGCCTGAGCACTGTGGCAGAAAACAACCTGTTATGAAGCCCTTGGAGGTTACCTGGAGTTGAAGGTGTGACAATGTCTCAAACTGTGTTTCATTTTGAAGCATTCACAAAATCAGTGTGAGTTCACTAACTACTTTTACCCATAGTTTTAAGCTGTGTATTTTTCAACAGAGATTCAGATTTTCTAAGTTTTTCTAGCTGAAACAGAAATCCCTTAGTACCTTCTGAGGGAAGACTAAATCTCTAAATATATTGACACTGGTGAGCGACTTAGTGTTGAAATAAATGGCATTCATTTTTAAGTAGTATTTGTGGGCTGCTGCTTTTTTTTTTTCCATTCAGTTATTTAAATTAATTTCTTCTCAGCATTTTATTTTTGGTATTTTATTATTCCTTTTCCCTTTAGTTCTTTTGCTACTCCACAAACCACAATCCTTCCTATGGAGAAAATGGGGGCAAAGGAAGTTTGAGATCAGGGCAGATTTTTGAACCATGAAATCCAAGAGTTTCATTTAGCACAGATGATTTTGTCTGTTTCTAGTAGCTATGTCCCTTTAATATAGCTTCTAGTTCTGATAATAATTTCTGAATTTGCAGCATATATACTATTTAAAATTAACTAGAAAGACAAATAAAGATGTGAATCATAATGCTTCAAGGCATACATTAGTTGCCATCAGCTCAGTCTGATTCTTTCTGCAGCACTATAAATAGAATTTGATAATCATTTATGGTCAGTACTAGTATAGAAATTTATCCTCAATCTTTGTTGGTCATTATTAGGAAGCTTCTGGGTTTTTTTAGAATCCTCAGAAACGTTAGTGGGAAATGATTAATTTAGAGAAATTTGTGGTTTTAATACAGTTATAGTGAAGTTATTACAACTATAAAGCTGCTGCTGCTTCTCACACATAAGTTTTCCACTTAGACTTGCTTTGCTTTCTTTTAAGTTTTCAGTACTGACAAGAAATTTTAACAGATTGTGTTTTATGTTAGCTTTTGTAATGGCCTAGGAAGCAGCTTTGAGGCAATAAATTAGCTCTTACCTGATTTATTGAAAGAATAAATAACCTCAAGGTATTTCCTTAGCAGATTTTTAGATCATTGTTTTTTGCTGTCTAATGTTGCACACCTTTACTCTCCCTTGCTCATTTTGTATCTGAAAGAGAGGGGCATGCTCTAGTGATGAAAAGTCTCCCTTGGCCATCACATCTGTGATGGCTTCTTTGAGTATCAAAGAATTTTGTTTATACTTCTCTGAATTAGAATTAAAACAGGCACTGAAATAATTTAAAGAAAATTATTATGTAAGATTCATGCATGGTGTGTTTTTAATAAACAACAACAAGAAAAATCATTCCAATAAATGAAGCAATTGTCTGTGGGCGCTTGAATTTTCTTGAAAAAAAAGTTGAGTTGGTCTTAACTTATTGATTTTGAAGACACTATAATAAAGAATTACTGGAGGAAATATTGCTTTTACTGTTTTCAGATAATGCTTAATGTTGTTGCAAATTATAAAATTTAATTAGCTATATAAATGCCAGAGGAACAAATAATGTGCTATTGTCTTGATATCTTTCCAGAAATTAGTCTTTTAAAACAAATTTGCCATATTAATCATCTAAAAATATTTTTGATCACTGAATTAATAGTTTGCAGCCTGTTTTCAGGTATTCATTGCCATAGGTGATTGCCTCTTAATTACTACATGGGCGCTTTCTATTCACTCTTATTAATTCATGTTTTCTGGCACAGTCCCAAAAGGCAGCCTTGCCCTATATCTTCTAATTACTTCTATAATTGAATTTGCCCACTTTTTCTAACCTATTTTTTAAACTGACTGTGTTTGTTCATGGTTTATTGTGTCTTTTTTGTGTCAGTTCTCTGCAAGCAGAATGTACATTGATTCTTTCCTCGTTTCTCATTAATTTTCAAGAGCTTTCCTGCATGTCTGTTTTTTCAGCCTGTCAGACCTATTGCTAGACCAAAAAAAGATTCTTATTATTAAAGGTTAGGTAAAATAGACTGAAGTTAATTAATTCATTAGTAACTCTGAGCCAATTACTGAAGCCTTCTCTTATTTATATACTTGTTAACAAGACAGAGATGAGAAAGGCCTATTATAGGCACATGTCCTTCAGAAGTTGGGCAAACCCTCTGGAGCATATGCGTTTAGTTCCACCGAAGAGAAAGAATTGATTCCAAAATGAAGACTTGAAGATCTAGCTGGCAAATACTTCATAACCTGATGGACCTTCTTGTGGCCATCCAAATGTTATTTTTTATTCTGTCTTTTGATCTCAAGGAGAAAAAGCACCCCCATAATGTCTAAATCTAAATATATTGACTTAGCAACTTCCCTAGAATTGGTTCCTTGAGATGTTTGGAAATAGTTGAACAAAGAGGAATTACCCATGCGTGTCTATGCAATTAAGACATGAGTGGTTGATTGTGACTTCCCACAAATTTTGTATTGATAAATGTAAGGAGATATGAAGCTGGGAAAAATGGATTTTTTGTAAATATTCTGCATGTTATGAACCTTACATGAAAACTGGAGTCATTCAGAAGCTGCAGCCTTATAAATAAAATAGGGAAGGTATCTAGTGGGTCACTGATCAAGGTCAGATGTTTATACCAATGACATCAAGATTTACTTTTAAGCATTATATTCAATACCTGACCTTATATTTCTTAAGGCTAAAGCAGCACTAAACACTGTTCTGTCTCACTGAATTCATAAGAACGCAACTTAAGGGTTACTGATACTTTATTGGAGGAAAAAAACCAAGCAAATCTTTGGGGGTTTGTTTTCAACAACTTGACCAGAAATCATTAGAATTAGGAAGCCTTTATAATAATTCTTTGTCAAGTGTTTTGCAAACCTGGGCTGGTATCTAAATTTAGAGGCGAATGATGCTAAGAATAAAGAATATTATATCAGGATTTTAAGAAGAGATACAAAGCATGGATTTATAAACAACTTCCACTTAGGTTCTTATAGAATATGAGTCCAAACATAAATTTTAACAGGAAGAAAAATGTATTGGAAGTACTGGGGACCAAAAAGCTTAGCATAGCCCAGTCAATTATATTTTGAAGAACAGTTAGAATGTAGATCGAGATTTAAAATTATACAAGGGCAGTTGATAAATTAGTTGGAAGTCCTACCCCCATGCTAGAAGTAACTTCAGATTAAAATCTTCAGCTGCCACTGTAGGAGTTATTTTCTGCTCCACGGTTATTTCAAACTTGAGAGACAATAGGAAGAAATTGAATAAACTAATACAACATCTGACAATGTGTGCTCCTCACCTGCACCTGGTCGCTGGTGTAAGACCTGGATACAATCACCACACTCTGCCAAAATGTCTATTTGCCTCTGCATATCATTTCAGCAACTTCCTTATTGCCCCTTGCATGCCATACAGCTCACTGCAGAATAAGGTCTTTAGCCTTCAATCTTGCTCATTCATTCTCTTCCCAAAGTTAGTTAGGAAATAACTGGCTGATTGGAACTGATAATATCTCCATCAGATCTTCATTCTTTCTGATCTGAAATAAACAAGCAATTAATTTTGAAAGTGCTCAGGCTGAACTGTAGTTAAAATAGCTTTGAGATTTGCACTTAAAACAGATGCTCAGTTCTTCAGTGTGTGGGAGCTGCATGGTGTGGACTTGCCAAATTTATGTTGTTTATTTGTGGAATGGAAAGTTACTTGTTTTGAGAACTTTTCAAGTACCTCTTTTGATTAATTTTAGTTGTTGGTAGCTGTCCTTAAGACTGTGCAAGTGAGATTCTGCAGATAATTGGATCCTTTCAGTAGAAAGAGCACAAACAGGTTTTTGAAAAAATGATGAGAATGGTACCTCAGAATTGTCATGAAATTGAAGAGGTTCTCTTGATACTTCAATTTCCTACTAATGAACTGCTATCAGAATGAGTCCTATTTGATGTAATAGTATTGAAATATTCTTTTCCAATATCTAGTGTATGTTATTAGGAGGGGTTCACTTATCTGCCACTGTCTTAACATTGTTCACAGTTTTGGCAGAACTGAGGACTTACTTTAGTTCCATATGGACATGTCGTATAAAATCAGTAAGGTTTTAAGCAATGAGAGATGCATTTCTGTGCCATCAGGTACGTTATCAGAACCAGAATAACTTACACATGTTGAAATTTAAGCTGACCATCAAAGGATGTTACGGGCTTTTCAATAGCATGCGTTGACAGTGACAACATTATCCAACCAAAATAATGGAGAGTTTGTGATGGTTACTCTATGGAGAACAACTGCAGACAGGACAGTTACCCCATTTTCTTTTTTGCAAGACAATTTAATATCACTCTCAAGTTATAAAAGCAGAAATAAAAGAACGAAGGGATTGCTGTTTGGAAAGTTCCTATTTTATCATAGTTTTTGTAGTTCTTGCATGCTTTATAAATTTGTTTTCATCCTTTACTTACGTACATGTTATGATGCCTTACTTGTCATATGTACTGAATTGAAAAATTCACAGTTACTGATTTCCTTCCAAACTTGCTCCAAGTACCCTCTACCATGTCTTGAAAATACTCCTCTGCCTGCCGTTCTTCTCTCACTTCATGTGAGAGGCTTCTGCACAAGCTTCCTTAGGGCTTTTTCCTTAATTCCATATCTTTTCAGTGACTTCATGTAGTCATCAAGGAACTTGTGAAGAGTGTATTGACATCCAGGAACATGCTTGTCTCTTGTGGCATTTCCTTTAGTTCATTATTGGTTCTACTTTGTAAAACATCCTGTGAATGCAGCAAGTGAATAGGTTGAGTTGAAGTTGTAAACCATAATCGTCATTTCCATGCAAGGAAGCGGGGGTGCTGAGATCTTGTGTCTTTCCATACGTGATTAAGGAGGAATAGGGCAGAGCTAGCAACACAGCACCTACTGCCTGGTTTGTAGCGGCTTTTGCTGTTGGAATGTCTTTTCAGTCCTTTTTGGTACACACGCTGATGATTAGATGAGAAATATTAGAACAACGTTTATTGTTACAGTGAGTAGAATCTTCTAATTGTTGGTGGATTTGAAAAACATTTTACAGAAGAAACATTTTAAAATATTTTCTGTTACTTTTAATGAAATTAGGGCTTTTAAAAGTTGCTTAGTATCTTGGATATTAGAACTTTTTCCTTTCAATCACAGGCTTACCTGAAAACTCAGTCATCTGGTTGAGTAAAACAGTGAATGTCAGCAATGTTGAACATCGTTCCTGCTTTCCTGATGTTGTGTTCTTTGACTTTCAGTGTAACGGTATCTAATAAGAATAAATAGACAATATGAAATAAAACTGTGACATGTTAGAGGGAAAAAGGACAAAATTCTGTTCAAAGGATTCCTCGATAAACATGGACACTGCATGAGGCTCAGATTCAAGGCAGGGAATTCAGCATCCAGTGCTGACCTTAGGCAAAAGCAGGGCAACTGGGCATTTAAGGTTCTGTGCTGAAGCTGACCTTTCTTTCTGGATCTTGAAGGAAGAAAATCATTAGATCTCTTTCAGTGCTAGAAGCACAGTGCTGGAGAACTTATTCCTAGTTTCACCTACCACAGCAGCAAACTCAAGCATCAAGACTTGCAAGAGAGCAGTTTCTGTATTAAGATGTATTTGATAATTTTTTTCTTAACTGATATTTCATTATCTTCCTGAGTAAGCTGCAAATGTTTTAAGAAATACAATAATCCTGAGGAGGAGGAGATGCTAATAATGAATGGTTTTCTTTTACTTCCAGTCATAGTGCTAGTTCCTAGGTTTCAGAGTTTCAAACAAGGCAGGAAGCCATGTGAAAGCTGTTGACCTTTTTAAAGCCTAAGACCAATCCTGGTCTTTCAGGTCAGTTTGTAAGAGCAGAGAAGATATTAATTAATAAGAAAGAAAGAAAATCTATAATTTCAAGCACAAATTCATATTCTTTTTAACACAAAGTTTTAGTCAAAACATCAGCCCAGCACTGATCACAACAGGATCAGTCCTTGTGTTCGTAGCATCTGTTTCAGGACACCTAAGAATGTAATTGTGTTTCTTGTGGGTATCCAAACTACTAATACAAAACAAATATGAGTAGCTATTATCTCCATGTTGGCATTATGTATTTTACATCTACAGTAAGTGCCACCACTCAAATGCCAAACCTGTGCTTAACATTGTGCCAATTGGCCTCCTCGCTGATAAACCTTGACAGTACATTGTTCTCTTGTCAAGGGGCATTATCCTAGCAATTCAGCAAAAATTTTTCTTCATTTGGACAGTGCATCTTTCAGACATTCCCTTCTTCTATTGATTTGTTTTCTCCTGTCCCTTTCTCCTTCTTTTGTTTTCTTATCATAGCTTCAGGTTATTAAGTGCAAAGTATTGATGGGAATGGATGGTTTTGGTCGATGGAGAGCTAATGCATCCCTAATCCCACCATTGTTATAGAGTTATGCTTTACTCTGGTTCCTGATGGGGGAAAAGGTGCAAAGCTCTTGATCCTAGTTTTATTTGTCACAAACCCATCCATCAATCAAGCACAAGCATGTCTGAATGCTGAATGACATGTGGGTCTCAGCTGAAAAAATTCGATAACACTGTATTGTCAGGTTGCTCACTCCTTTTTTTTTCGATAAGAAATACATTTGACTGAAATAGATAAGCATGCAACTACTAAAGACTTGAAGAGAGAGAGTGACGTACGTGGCACCAAAGGTTGTCGATCTTTGGTATTAATGATACTTATGAGTAAATAAAATAGAAGCTCTAGACATGCAACATGCTTAAATCCTGTAGGTTTTTTTATTAAGTTGGGGGTTCAAGTTTTTAATCTGGGCATATATTAGCCTGCCACCTAGGTCCAAATGCTGATAGAATCTATGACTGAATTTATATATTTTAAAAATGATATTGGTTAACTTAGCAGATATTGATGAATAAAATTTTAATATGTGTTGAGAAGTCTGCCCATTATGTCTGAAAAATCATGAGGATATATAGATATATGTGTATTTAAGTATTATCCTTTGGGGATTTGAAAACATTTTAAATATATAATTATAGTACATATGCATAGATATTTTATGCTATACAAATACATATGTATAACATTTCAAAAACATCCTTTGAAATTGTAATTGTATCCTCAGCTATGTTTTTGGTATCTCTCTATGCAAGTTATTGTGTGATGTACATTAACACACAGTTGAAAGCTTATCCCCATACTTATATACAATTTTCTCTTCATGTTCACTAAGGATAATTGCATTTAGGAACTGTTAAAATATTACAATACTCCATCTGTACACTGCAAGTTTGGGAAAAGTAATCAACAGATTGGAACAATTTTAAAAATCCTTTTTCTTTCCTTGCCATAGAAGTACACATCTTAAAGTGGAGAACCACATTATATGACCTAAAAAAGCCATCAACAAAGGTAACAAAAAGACAACCCAAATCAGAGGCTCCAAGATAAACATGATGTAGCCCCAAGTACTAGCACACTCTATGAGTAAGCCATTTTTTCTCTGCTCTGTGACTAGGGGCTACAAAACTGCAAAAATCAATGTGGGAGTGCTTTAGATTTCTTGGGTAAATTACATGTGCTTGGCTGCTCTATTGTATCTGGCCCATATTCTATACTAGATACTTTTAGATGGAACTGTCACATAATACAAATACTCAATATTGATTTTTATAGATTTAACAGAGCTTGAACTGAACTCTGGTAAACAAGGAAAAACTTGAAGTACAGCTTCTCAAAATTGGTATGAACACATAAATATAGAAATACTGTTGAGTGTTAGTATCTGGGGTTCTCTTGGCCAAGTTTTAATTTGGTGTGAGTAGAATCAGCATTACTTAATCAAAATTATTTAGCCAAAACCTCCTGCCATTAAATATTTATTGGTTTGTCTTTAAGGGCAATTTGTTGTCTCTTTCAAGTGTTATTTTTCTTATATTTGTATTTAGAGAAAGTTGAACATGAAGAGTTATAAAATTTTTAAAAGATGTTTTGGGTATTATCTTAATGCTAAATGATTTCTGATGAAATTCTAAACACCTCTGCTAGCAACAAAAAGCATTTTAGGGCCTTTGTGTGCATCATGAACAAATTATTTTAGTTCCATTTCAGTGCATTCAATAAAGACAATGACTTTCAGATGCAGGACACCTAAGTCTACATTTAGATATGTGAATAGGTGGACATATTTTGAGTTGCTTATAACTTCTTATTAAAATAAAAATTAGAAATACATTCATTCCTATGTCTATATATGAAACATGGAAAATTTGGCTGCCTTTGAAAGTCCCCATGTTATTTATGAGGTAATCAAGTGTAAACAGTCTGCTAGATTTTAGGTCACAACCTAGTGTAACAGGACCAATAACACCCCCGGGAAAACCCAAGACAGATAATATTTGCCCAGGAGAAAGCAAAACTATTTATAACTTTAAAAAGCAAAATAAGTCTGCAGATGCTAATTTGCCTTCATTGTATTTGTAGAGTGTATTACTACTGGTGTGTGTTCAAAGTAAATGCGTCTTTAAATACTGGTCCCAGAGTAGTTTGGGATCAGACAATTCTTGCTGTAGCCCATAAAGCACAGTTAGAATTACTTCAAAAACAAGTCCTCCTGTGTTCCCATCCATCCATCCATCCATCCATCCATCCATCCATCCATCCATCCATCCATCCATCCATCCCTGCACTTTTAAAGTCCTGACCCAGCATGCACCTGCCAGTATACTTGTAACACAGTTACAGGCAAAAACATGAAGGGGAGGGGAGTGGTAATTCTGTAGTTAAGGACTTCTGGTCACTTCTGCGATAGAGGATGCTGAAAATGTATTTAGAGGAATGAGAGAAAACAAGTCTTAAATTTCAGGAGAATGCTTTCACATAACCAGCATTACTCCTTGTCCCTGACCTCTACCTTGAGCTACTGGCATGTGATCTGCGTGGGGCTCAAACTGCTGGATCGCTGGGACACATGAGGTAGTCTGCTTACTTAGGGCTTTGAATGCCTAGAGGACAGGCAGCACGCAGCCCTTGGGTTGTAGGCACCCTTACAAACAACCAGCTTGCGCCATCTGCAATTCAGAATCCTACTTTTAAACTTTATTAATCTCTTTATGGTTTTACTGTATTTAAAAATAGCAGGACATGTCCTCAGCTGGTGTTAATTGACATAATTCCAATAACGTTCTTGTTAGGACAGAGGTTTCCACTAATGAATATCCAGCATTGTATCTTTGATATCATTCAGATGTGGTAATCAGACCAGTCAGCCTCTAAGAGTAAAGCAGAGCCTTGTTAGGGGGCCTCCACTTTAAAACTTTGCCTCTTGGTCTGTCAATGCTTGATTTTATTATTCTAAGGGCATTTTGATAACCCCTCTGTGTTTGGGTCTTCATGGTGTGAAGGTCTGACTAAATAATGAGGCTACTTTCTCTTTTATCTTTAGAGGGAGGATTTACTTATTACTGCTCATAATATGGGTCAGATTTTCAAAGGTGTGTTAACTTCACCTCCATGTTTGTACTACATAAACACTTGGAATTGCTTTTGTATCCAGTCACTTCTACAGATGAGCATTTACCATTATTTTGCTATGCAAGTGATGCTTGTGCATGTATTCTTCTATCTTGTTTCTATAGATAAATATACACAGGCACAAGTGGGTGTCATGCTTTTATATGGCATTTTGCAATGCTAAGTATTAAGTGGACGGGATACTAGCACCATTTTCATTCTCAAGACATGTGATGGGCTCATTTTGTACATTGAGGAGAAAAAGAAAAAAGACTGTGAATTCAGGCTTTTCCCTTTTGCTTTAATTTTGTACTCATGTGACCAGAAGCCATGAAAGATTTATAATCCTATGTGAAATTCCCAATAAATAAATTACCTCTCTATATCCTAACACTATTTGCTACGCTACCTAGTGGTACTGATCCCTCATTTTTATGAAACGTAAATTAGTCATATGAAAAAGAACTTTACCTTTCATACAGGCAGTGTGGCTCTGTTCCTGAGACAATAACAAAAGGACAGAAACAGAGGCAACTTACTGCTTTTTGAAAGCAAAATGCATGCCAATGGAGTGTCATGAACGAAAAGTGCATGTTCCAGAGTTCAATTCTACTTATGTAGTCTCAGCCATTTAACACCATGACTTCTGAGTGCTGACTGTTTGAGAACTGGATGCCAGTGAAGGAAATGCTCTTTTGTACCTAGGTAACAGCTGTGCTGTATTTTCAGTTTACTCTTAGATGCTACAATAGAGTCCCTGATGGTATGCTTAGATGCAAATCAACTGCTGAAGTGAATGACAGTAACATTGTTGACATCCAGTATATATTAGAAGTCAGCACAAGTGTCATGTTGGTCTATGTCTAGTGGACATCCAGGACCACTCAAGAGGTTAAGGACATTGTTCATCAACTAGGAATGCACCTTGAGAAATGTAAAGCCAACAGAATTAGAAAGAAAGGGCAAAAACACCATATGATTTCTCTGCTTAAGTGCCATATGGCATCTCTTTAAAATGTATGGTACTAGGGAAAAAAAGAGATTAGTGCAAAATGTAAGAGCTGCTTCATAGGGCCCTAAGGACCAGCAGTTCAAAATCCTAGAGTATCCAGACAGCCTCGCCTGCAACTTAAGGAATAAATGTCAAGCTACATAAAATGATGCATCCAGTACTTCTTGTTAGCTTGACACGTGTCCCAGAGTAGAATGATTAGTACAGTGCTGTTGCATGATTGCTACATGTGTATGTTGTACTGTAAGATATAGCTGCTGTGTAACTGTACGATTCTGCTGAGGTAGCAGGAGTGTTAATCCTCAGCTGTAGCCTATAGCTGAGGTGACAAGTTGTAGTATCTCTCTAGTGGCTTGCTACAAAGAGAGGTTACTGAGATCAATTACTGTTTTCTTAAACTGCCTTAAACTAGATTTTCACTATTATAGGTGTGTGTTATTACTCTACATGTTCATGATAGTTTGGTGGGATTTGATTTGTAATGAGAGTAATTGCTGGTCTGTACACTGGCAGCTCTGCTGCATCCTGTGCCATTGGTACTCTCCAGGCAGACACCGATCACCTTCAAGTGGTTTCTGCTCACTGGATCATACGTGTTGCAGGGCACAGGACAGGGTCCTTGCTCTGGGTCTCAAGGGCAGCAGGATTTCTGCTGATTAATTCCATATTTGACACCTTCCTTGTGAATTGGGATGTCATGGATAAAACAGTTTCTGACCTGGTTTCTAAGACTTCATTTTCAATTTTCATTTTCTTTTTCTATCCTAATTTGAGACTCTGTCAGTACAGCAAGGGAACACAGGTTTGATATTTTGCAAATTATACACATTTGTTTTATTCTTAAGGCACAGGCAAGCCTCTGCCAGTCAGCATTTCAGCACTTTAGCAATCCCTGATCTGGTTTGAGCAAAAGAAATAAATATGTACCTATTATTATAAATTCTCACATACATATATATATATTACACACACACTCAAATACATATTTTATATATTGGTTTTCATCTGAACCATCTGAACTGACTCAACTGAGCTTGCAGCCACATGAATTTGAAACAACAAAAAATAGGTTCTGGTATTGAAGCCTATTTCCAAACCAATAATTTTGAGAAAAGGAATTTAGAAGAAGAGCCTTGCTTAATTTTCACACCTCGGTTTAATTATTTTTTTAAGAAGAGGGTGAAAATCATTGACTGGTTTGGATTTTTCAGACATCTGTGTAGTATTACCTTATGAAGTTTCCTGCAATACCAAAAGAGTTAATTCTTCATTTAGCACATGCAAAATTGTAAGGGTTCATTTATTAGATATGAAAAAATATGCATACTGGAGAAATCTACAAATTCTTAATAAAAAAATTCACAAATTTGAATAGTTGTTCTTAGCTGTTTGTGGACCTGATTCTATGCCCTTTGTTTTTGCTAATTTGCCAATGATTCCTACAAGGGAAAAGAACTCAAAAGGGGATCTTTGAATTGGTCCCTACAGCTGTGTAACTTCAGATATGAGATAAAAACTCAGAGTGCTGTACAGCATTAACTGAAAACAGATGAAATTGTTCCATCTACCCAAAGCTCCTGAAAGCTATGCATTTTCCTCTCTTTATTCTCATGTAACTCCCAGTAATGTCAATGAGAGCAACTTGCACTCTCAAAGCAAAAATCCACCCAAAGGCAACAATTCGTAATGAAGGGGAGGGGGGAGGAGGCAGGAACCAAAAATTTTCCGTCTTGAATTAAAACCCCTCAACTTCATCACATATGTTTGATTCAAACAATATTTTGTTGGCTGTAAATTGTTTGCAATTGGAATGCTGTATTTTTAGAGGAAATAATCCAGAAAAGCATTCCACCAAACTCATGATAATTTGATTGCACGGTCCATATTTGGAACATATTAGCATATTCACTTGTGTGTACAAATACATAAACTGTCATCTCCCAGGCAGTGAGAAGAAAATTGACAGAGGAGGTTCAGATGGGGGAGAAGGAAAAGAGTTGCCAATAAGGCCGAAGGCTTGCCAAAATCCTGTAAGCGAAGGAAACGAAACAAAACACAGAGAATAGACAAGGAGAATGAGTGGCTAATTACTGTACATCCCACTCAGCTAAAAATGAAACATACAGGCACGAGACATCAGAGAGGCACATATTGCATAGGCACATCCTGACAGCAGTGACAAAACAGTGTAATCACAAACAGAAAACTAGGAACCTTTTCCTCTTTGTTGGCAGTGTTGGTTGAATGTATTCTAGCAGAGAGGCTGTTACTCCCCTGTCACTGCCAGTCCCTTTTCTTTCCTGTGCGGAAAGAAATGGCTCTGGGAAAAGTGAGACCCCGGATCTGGCAGGGTTCTTGTGCCTGCAGGGTCCAATTTATTTCCCATCAGAGCCAGTGCTTTCCCTCACTCTTCCTTGATGCAGGTGGCAGGTATGTTGTATGCTCACACTTGGATACATGTAGGTCAAGTCTTGATACAAATTACCAGTTAGAAATTTGGGATGGCTGAGAGATCCCCACTCTCTGCATGATTCCCTGTGTCATTGTGAACAGGTGTCATCTCTTGGTACTGAAGTTTTTATGATTTTAAGATGTAGCCATTGTTTATTTAAATCATTTGCAACTCCTGTATAAAAAGCACAATACGTGGTCAAAGGCTTTTGACTTTTCCAAGGTTTAGCTGATAATCACTATATCATCCTGTCATTTGCCATACTGATATATTACTTTGCATTGCAGTGAATATGGTGGTTTAGTAACTGGATACTTTAATATTTTAATATAAATTAACTAAATATAGCCAAATTAAAGTATTCTGAAAGAAATGACTGTAACTCAAAGCTGAGGAATCTGAACGCTGTGGGATATTATGAAGACACTTTTGTATGTGCTCATCTCCTGCCAGCAGGCACATGGCTTGTACTTGGAGATGTGCACAAACTGGAGTGACCTCTACATATAGGACCTGATTCTCACATTTGGCTGTATAGTGCTTACAGTCATATGAATTGGCCATGGAGAATCACAGAATGGTTTCATTTGGAAAAGACCTCCAAGGTCATCGTAATCCAAACAATTTATGGATGGCTTCAAAGCAGTATAGATTTGGTGAAGAAAGGAAAGGAATACCATTGTATTTCCCAAAAAACTCAAAAGGAGTTGATGTTGCCAACTGAAACAGAAAGGAATTACAGCTGGAAGCAATTAACTAGATAGTTAAATATGTACTGGCTGATGAGATTTGCAAAACTCATTGTAAATTGCTCCAGTCTCCCTCTGGATCTCAGCCCCTCCGCTCTAAGTGGGCCAACTCCTTGGTTGGTAGTAGATACAGAAGGGTACAGTAGTTCTGTGAGGATACAGGTGCAGCCTCGCACAAGTTGATCCCAGCAGCAGTTAGTTTGCATTAGTACAGCAAACACACCAAGCTAATGAAGGTACTTCATTAGGGATATCTGCCTTCTCTTCAGAGGCCCTGAGGGTGAGAGGGAAGCAAGAAACACTGTCTTATCAAATAAATGTTTTAGCTATCCTGCTTTTTACAGAACACCAATTAGAAACTGAATAAAGGCAGACCTCTCCATATGTGACTTCTTTCCCTGGGTGAACCCAATGCCTTCCCAGTTCTGTTTGCATAAGGTGAAAGCCACATCCCTGTTTCTGAGCGTCACTCACCCCCTAGGAGAGCCTTGAGGTGTGGGTAGGGAGCACCCCTTGTCTCCCACCTCTGTTGAGGCTCTCTGCAGAAGAGATGTGGTTTTCAGGAAGAAATCCAGTTTGATGGCCATCCACTATTGGACAGCTTCCCCACTTTATTCAGTAAGGTCCCTGTTCCTCTTCCTGTCTGAGGCAAAGTAACTGGTTTGTATATTAATGGTACATGACAGTTGTAACACAAAGTGAGGGGGTTGTAATGTGGACAGAGACATGATCCAGTTAGCCGTGATCCCACTCCCCCCAAACACCGTTTTGCCTCTAGTTTGTATGATTCATAGTTTATGCATTTCGCTTATTTATTTCATTAGTAACCTGTGCATGTGTCTACCATGACACGAGGTGTTCTTGGGAATATTTTGGGGTGTTATTTAAAAAAATAAACCACATTATTTCTGCTTAAGGACACTGTGACTTACACTTAAGGAAGCTGTGCTCTGCAGCTATGAATTGACCGCAAAATGTTCTGAATTTAGTATAGAGCATTCTTCAACACTGGTTTGAGCTCACCATTCTGTAACACTTCTAGACTGAGAAGCCCGTTACAGGACTGAATTGTGTCTAGAGTGATGATGGAGGTACCACGACTCCATCTTCCTTATGGAGCAGGTTGTGTGATACAGCGAGTAGTGTTGCTCTTAGACGGCACCGCGTGACTAATCTACAATTCAAGACTATTTAGTGAAAAGACCTTTGTGGGTAATGCTTTTTACCATCTTCAGTTCAGTATAATAATGGTCTAGTGTGAGGTATGCCTTAGTCAGCTCCCAGTTGTACTGCAATGCAGCACGTTCAAGTAAGACTGTGGAGAAAACTATAGTGAATGTTCCTTTAGCAGTATTGGCTACTGACAGCCTTAGTTCTGTCCTCTGGATGCTCTACCAAATACTGGCTATCACACAAAAGCAGGTGAAATTTCTTAGTCTTTTTCATTTAGGTTTTGATAAGCTTACAAACAACAGATGTGGTCACCAAAAAAATGAGATCTTGACAACATCTGAATCTCTCCAAAATATCAGCATTAACAATATCATTTTTATTCATTTGAGTATAGAACTCTGGGGAAAAGTAGCCTAGGCAAAATAATGCAAGACAAAACGTGATCTCTTGATGGCACAGAGCATTGGTTGGCTTCTGACTTGATATGAGATTGAGAACAGACGGTGGGGCTGTAAACCCCCCCAGTTCTGTAAGGCTGTAGGATTGCAAACTTCTTCCCTGGCAAGTAGCTGTTACTGGAGTATAGTGATTTAGTTAACTCTTCTCATTTCTTTTAATTGCTCCTCCTTGTAACCAGAGGAGGCATAAATGAATTTTCAGCCTGCTAGCTGCACTGCCCCACCATCCTTGGATGGAGAGGGGACCTCCCATGCCAACTCCTCTAGCTTGCTGTAGTTTAAACCAGTTGAGCATTAACTAAACCACAACTGTATATGCACAAACAAAAGTAACTAGTGAAAGCATTCAAATTAATTGGCAAACAGCATACAGCAAGGAGGCACCTTTAGAACTTCAGTCCTTTCTCTTGCAGGGTCCTCTCTTTGGTGACCAGTGATAGCACCCAAGGGAACTGTATGTAGCTGCAACAAGGGACGTTTAGGTTGGATATGAGGAAGAGGTTCTTTATTGAGAGGCTGGTCAGGCCCTGGAACAGGCTCCCCAGGGAGGTGGTCGCAGCACTGAGCTTGACTGAGCTCAGGAACCATGTGGACAATGCGCTCAGTAGTCCCATGCTCTGACTTGTCTGGCCCTTTGTGGAGCCACAAATTGGACTTGATGATCTTTATGGCTCCCTTCCAGCTCAGGAGATTCTATGAGATTCTATTTTGCCAGTAAAAAAATCAGGGCTGCAGTGGTGGTCTGTATATGGTATATTGTGCTGCTCTGCAGAGTTCCTAACATAATGGTAAATGCCATGTCAGCATGTTTTCTGGTTGGTTTTGTTTGACTGGTTCAGAGCAAGACCAAAGTAGGCACACAGTTGTCTGTACCTGTCAGAGCAACCATGAACAGCAAGAGGAGAGTGTGCCCATGCATTTTTTTATCCTGCAGGATGTCTCCTCAGAGAGAAGACAATTCTTTTTTGAGGGTGAGAATGTTTCCATTACATGATCTGCAGAGCAATAAACTTAACAAAACCAGTATTTATTAGAAAAAGTAATTCAGTGGGGAAAGGATACAGACAAAGTAAAGCCAGTTTCTTCTGAATAAAAGTAATCCCATGGGAATTTATTTTACTTTAACTGATGCTCTAAATTTGAGTTCACCCCTTTGCTTAATTTGACTTAAATTGTCCAAACATCTCAAGGTAGAGATGGCTAACTTTGTATTCAGGAAACGCAAGAAAAAGTGTCCTACTATTGTTTTCAAGTGACAGATCATCTTGTTTCAGAATCCCTTATGTTCCAGCAGTTGTTGGCAGGAGGAAGATTGGCTCACAGGCTGAAACATAATAGTAAGAGGAAAAAGACAAAGTGGTTTCTGGGGAAAGACTTGAGAAAATGTTGCTCTAACAGTCAGTGCTTTTGCCATTCCAACCACATACATTTTTTTTTCTTTTTTCAATGTCAAATGTCTATCCTGAGCCTTATAAAATGCTTAACTGACAAAGTATAAATCCTGCAACATCTTCTGATCTCAAAACTCAAATGAAGAAATGGATGACAAGCAACAAATAAAACTGAAATCCAATCCAGACACTCCATTACCCAGAAATGAAAGGTATTCTCCTCCTCTGTTCCCAAAGGTTTGAATAGATGATGAACCAAAGATGGATAATATGATATACCCAAAGGCTCAGCAAGCTTTGAGTAATTTGGAACAAGGATCTGAGAATTTGCACAGCAGCTCCTGCAATCCCCTGTGCCCTAGGCAAAGAGCTTTCAGTGACGTTCTGAGTTAAGGCCATTCAGTCCACTGATGGGAACATTAGGTTCTCTGTCAAGTCCAGTGGAAACTGTTCTAACAGCTATAACAAATTTTGCAGTTCCTCTATTTAAACTTTTAATAGGAAAAAAAAAAACAAAACAAAACAGGGAGGAAAAGGTAGCTGAATGGGCCAATTACTTGCAACAAAATTGCAGACAGACATTGCATATTTTGATACGTTAGTTTGTTACAGGCAGACAAACTAAAGGTTTGGGTTTTTTTACCTTTTTTGTTCACAAGTAACTGCACCCCGTGAAACTAACCTGGTGGGGGGAAGACAACAGGTCAAACATCTCTTTTGGGGCAAAACCCTCTCAAACATCTCTTTTGGAGCAAAACCAGAGGCCAGGACAGCTGAGCCATTTCCACTTATTTATGAGGAAGGACTGAAGACCATCTGTGGAGAAATAGTCATACCCTTTCTGCCAGGCTGTGGCCAGGTTTTTCATGCTCTTTCCAGCTAGCAAGCTGCAGAGAACCACCCAAAACCTACTTTTTCCATCTCAGAAGGTTTCCATGCAAATTTCTGCCTGTTGGCATGACAGACATGCAGACACAAGAGACAGTGACTCTGTGACTCCTACAGTCATGCTAACATGCAGGTGAACATGCAGCCCCTCACGTTAGTAATATGCTGCTGATATGGGTGAAAAGTTACCAACCACTCCTAGTCCATATCTCCAGCAACATTTACAGCAGCTTCACACCTGCTAGCATAGCTGTATATATATTCTGTCAGTCTGATTCAGTTGAAAACAAAACAAACAAACAAAAAATACAGAAACCAAACAAAAAGAAAAATTACTTCTAAACATTTTCAAGATTGTTGTGGTTTAAACCTCAGCGGTTTAAACCAGATAATATTAACAGAACCTGTTCACAGGGGATGTATGTGCAGTTGAATAGTTGGAGAGCTACCCCTCTGACCAGAGGTAGCTAAGAAAAGATGGTAATAAGTAACCTCCTAAACTGAATCAGCAGCAGCCAGAGCACAGAGTGAGTGCAGCAAAGGAAATTATTAGGTAGGGGATTGAAAAAGTGATATTTCATTGCCCATAATTCACCTGTGACACTCATTTTAGTAACACTTACATGATTAAGAAAAAAAAAAATAAGGGGGCAAATAAAGGGAAGTGAATGTTATCAAAATGCTATTAAAAATAATCTTAGACTGCGAAAGTTCTTGAACTTTGAGTTATTAGGCGTGGGGTGAATATGGCAGGGAAATAACACTCTGTCCTGACACTCCTCTATGCTTGCACTGACCTTTAGTGTTGGAAGACACCCTAGAAGGAAAGGAAGCCATCCAGAGGGATCTTGACAGGCTGGAAAAATGGCCCCGGGTGAACCTAATGAGGTTCAACACTGCCAAGTGTCAGGTGTTGCACTTGTGCCGGAAGAATCCCAGACATAGATACAGACTGGGAGAAGAGCTTCTTGAGAGTAGCCCTGCTGAGGAGGACCTGGGTGTCACAGTGGATGAGAAACTTAACATGAGCCAGCAGTGAGCTCTTGCAGCTCACAAGGCCAATGGTATCCTGGGCTCCATCAGAATAGGGGTGGCCAGCAGGGACAGGGAGGGGATTGTCCCTCTCTACTCTGCCCTCGTGAGGCCCCACCTGGAGTACTGTGTCCAGATCTGGGGCCACCGATACAAGAAAGATGTAGAACTGTTGGAGAGGGTTCAGAGGAGCCACAAAGATGATTAGAGGGGCTGGAGCACCTGCCTTACAAGGAGAGGCTGAGGGAGCTGGGCTTGTCCAGCCTGGAGAAGAGAAGGCTGTGGGGGGACCACATTGCAGCCTGCCAGTACCTGAAGGGAGCATACAAACAGGAGGGGAATCAACTTTTTAAAAGGGCAGATAATGGCAGGACAAGGGGGAATGGTTTAAAGCTGAAGGAGGGAAGGTTTAGATTGAATATCAGGGGGAAGTTTATTACGGAAAGAGTGGTGAGGTGCTGGAACAGGCTGCCCAGAGAGGGGGTGGATGCCCCATCCCTGGAAGTGTTCAAGGCCAGGTTGGATGGGGCCCTGGGCAACCTTGTGTAGCTCCAGGCCTGAGGTTGGTGGCCCTGCCTGTGGCAGGAGGGTTGGAGCTTTATGATCCTTGGGGTCTCTTCCAACCCTTGCCATTCTATGATGATTCTAAGAGGATACAGAGATAGATGCAGCTGTAGTGCAATCACTCTTAGTATTTGAGATTTCATGTAATTAGGTCTTGTAAGTGTTCTATGTGAATCTGCAATCACACATGCTAAAGCCTACAAAGTTCTTAGCCTTTTCTGAAGTCCACAAAAGGTACTTGTAAAGTCTGGTCTCAGTCCTGAAACTTCTGTCCTGCCTTACACATATTGGAAATAAAGTTACTGTCCCCAGTAGAGCACTCCCATTTCTGTGCTATTTTATAGTAGGAATGGAGAGCAATTTAGCTCAAATGAGGGCTTGTATGATTTGACCATTTAAGTTGCTGACCTTTTCCAACCTGCGCTGCGTGCACATGTATCACTGTGTTTGTGATTTGGCCTTTTAAGGGTAGGGAATGTTTAGAATCAAACAAATGTTCTTTCTTACCTTGCTTTGAGAAAAGCAATGTGACTTGGTTAATCTGCAACAAGTGTCCTGATTAAAGGAAAGAAATATAAAACTTTTGCGTTCTTAGAAGGACTTAATTTAGTCATTCCCAAATGTAGAATAGCTACTTCATCTATTAAACAGTGTAGTCTCAGTTATCATCCTCTGAAGTACATCTTTTTCCAGCGTTGTAATGGAAATATAATGAATGGCAAAAAAATGAGTGTAAGGAAAAGAAAATTATTCTAGGTCCTCTGAAATTGAACATTTTAATGGCAATAGGCTGGGGAGGAGATGTATGTTGCAAAGGACTTTTCACTTGGATTATAATTTTTTTTCCATAATTGGAACAACCTAAATGATATTATGATATTTCATATGTGAGATTAGATTATTAGCATGAGTAAAGGTAGAAAAAGGACACAAAAAGGCAAATTTCAAGCATTTGGCAATGGAAGAGCAGTACTAACAATATGAAATTACTCACCAAGACTCCAGTCCAGTAGTTACCAACGTGCTTAAGTTCACATAAGATATTTTTTGCTGTGGAACATCAGGCTGGACATGATCCTATGATCTTCTAATACTGGAACTAAATTAGTCTTCTACAGAATTATGTTTTGGGGTTTTTTGATTTAGCTTTGGTAACTACCTGGGTAGTACTGTGACAGGTTTTATGGGGAAATTCAATTTCTTAAAAAATAGTGTTAACCACACAGTTCCCTTTCACTTCTCTGGATGGTAAAAAGTGTCCTGGACAGTCCGTATGCATCCAACAGCATTGAGGGCCGACAGCAGCCCCACATTGTGCACGTGCATTACAAATGATGGGCAAAATCAAAGGTAGAGAAGTTCTATCACTGTCATCTGATGATCAGTCAGCATCACTTCAATCTTATCCAGGGATCTTTGGTCATTTAACTTCATTTTGTGTCCCTGTCCCAACAAGGTGTAACATTTGAAAGAATAAATCATGTCCTTGAGAGGTGTAGGCTCATATGGATGAATGTATTGAGGAGCCTGAAGCTCTTTGATTTCCCAGTGCCTTTGGGGGTCTGGACCATAATGTTGACTATCGTCATTGAAAATAGCACAGAACATACCTCTTCACTAACTGTTTTATCATCTCTAAATGCCTACTGCGGAGAAGAAAAGACAAGGTAGATCCCCACAGGACTTGCCATGGGAAGACTGATCCTGGGGGGAAAAAGCCACTCAAGATCAGTGCTGTCCACTCTACGCAAGTACAGAAACATTCTGGTGCATTGTATGAAAAAATGTAGGTGTAAGAATTATAAGCACAAGTATCTGATCATCTGCCACTGACAGGGTGAGTGTAGCCATTAACTAATTAGCAACAGGATTTGCATAGCCTGCAACTCTCAAACATTTTTATTAATAAATTGATGGTCATCCAAATACTTGCAAATGAATTAATTAAAAGCGATGATAGTATTCTACAGATAACCAAATGAAACTAACCATTTTTAGTAATTAAAACATTTTACCCTTATGACTACACACCTAATTCTACAGGGGAGATTATTTTTCTCTACTTCAGTGGAAAAATCATGACCTGTTACTATCATTTTCTTTCTGCTCTTTATTTACTCTTTTATCTCTTGACCGTGCTGGTCTATCCAATGTATAAACCAAATGCATTCGTTTGTTAGTGATTAGCACTTAGGCAGGACTTGGGAAAATTTAGAGCATCTAAAATTCTCCAGCTGGCTGCTACTGTCTATTTTAACTGCTACAAAACTCACTCATACCCACAACGTAGTTCTCTTGTCCTTTGGTAATTAGTAGGAGAAAGGTTAAAAAAAAAAAAAAAAGAAAATTAAAAATCTGTTGCCCTGGCACTATTAGAACAGGAACTATGAGCCTCTTAAAAGTGTGAAATACCTTATGCTGTGTTTAGAGCAGCTTGTATTATTTTGTGTTTGTGGCCTTGAAGGATTTTGATTTCATCTTAGAAAACAGGGCTGATCTGGATGAATTCCAGCTGAAGCTACAGGAATTGAAGAATTAAGCTACAGAACATAATGAAATTATTCAGTCCCGTGCAATCTGATGAGCATCACTGTGTGTAATGGGATGTGTGTGTGGTTGCATCTGAAGCTGGTTGTATACCATTGATTACAAAAGTACCTTTTACACATAGTGTAAGATAATTACTTTGTATGAAAAGCAGACTATTTTAAAGCATTTATTTTAATAAATACATTTAGCACTAGTTTTCTGTATGTGGGTATATTGTTAGTGGGTAGTATTCAAGGCTAAAGCCCTTACCTTTGTGCTGATGCTGAAAACTATCAATTATAAAACACCTAACAATGTCCTACCAATGAGCGCTCTCTGTTAGCGGCACGTTCCTATTCCTCTCTTTAAAAGACAGATATTGCTGCGTGCAGGAGCACCGAGACTGGGGTACCATTGTTAGGGCTGATTAAGGGGAGGAGGAACTGTTCAAATTTTAGGGTTCTTTTCTTATCAGACATCTATTGAACTGAATAGCATTTTGTTTTATATCACACTTTTTATGGCCTAGGTATCTCAGAGCTCTTTACAAAACACTCTGTTTCAATAATAAATATTACTAGCATAGTGAATGTGTAGGCATCTATTATGAGATCTGCAATAGCTCACGTACTCTTTGGCATTTGAACAATGCATTTAGGTAGTAAGGTGATGGGAATATGTAAGATAGTTTTATTTGTGAGTGTTAAAATAAATGTTTAAGAATCTTAGCACTGAAACCAAAACTAGGAAGAAAATGTTTATCCTGCAGCTTGTAATTTGGTAAAATCTGCTGAGCATCCACCTGGATATGGAGTTGCAGTAGGCAAGAAAGCCCAGAGCAGTAATTATTCAGTGGAGGGGGGGCGCTCTTGAAAGGAATAGTCACAACCTGCAAACATCTCACAAGTGGCTTAGGACCACCGTAGAAACGGTCCTTGTCACTGAATTGTCTTTGTTAGTGTGATGGACCTCAGTCTGCATGGAGTGGGTCCACAATTTCAGCTAATTTCTCTGTGCATGAGGAGATTATAGGAGGGGGGCATATAGTCAAGGCTGAAGAGGCAGTGAGAAACAAAGAAGGGGAAAATAAGAAAATAAGGTAGTAAGGTTTCTGTGCATATCCTTCCAAAACTGCTGGATCAGTCTCAAACAGTACTGGTGCAGAGTTGTCCTCTACGTCCTCAGTAAAGTTACTGCATTGCTAGCAGAGGCCGTGAAAAGATAGGCATCTGCAGCTCAGCTACCATAGTTCTCAGTCCAGCAGAGTGTAAACTAGAGGAGACAGTAGAATTATTAAAATCCTGTATTGTCCCCAACCATATAGATTTTCCTGAATGTGGGCTTTCTTACAGGTACGGATGTGACAGGCTTACAGCTACTTGGATGCCTTTCTCTGACTGTGCACCCCAGATGCGTTTTCTCTTTCTTTTCTCTAGATTTCTGGCTATCTGTGCCCTAGCTAGCTTTTCCTGTAGTCAAGGTCTCTCTCTCTTCTTTCTCAACCTCCAGCTGCTCTCATCTCCCTTTCAACTCTTCTCTGGCCCCCCTCCTTCAACCTGGACAACACTGCACCTCTTTTCAAAGCCTTTATTTTTACAAGAAAATAAAATACATGAAATCTGAATGACTTCAAAACCATATTCTGGTGCTTTCTCTTGCTTCTCAGTCCACTATTGTTGTTCAGACAGTGTATAGAGCACTATATCAAGTAATTGGGTATTATCTTCTGGACTGTAGTTCAGGCACTAAAAATAGCATATTAGTGACCACTTTGTTCCATATGCCTCCTTTACAAAAAGAGCTACGGCACTTTTTCAGGTTTTCCATGTTGGAACATTAACTTCTAGCAGAGGTGCTATTCTTTTTGTGGTAAAAGTATGTTATAAAATAAGTATGAGCTGGATATGATCATCACCTCCATGTCATGTTGTAAAATTCATTGCCACATGATTATTCTCTGTTACCAGGCTCATACTTGCAAGTTCAGACTGACATGGTCTCTCCACTGCTGCTGTTTGACAACGTTGCTTTGTTGTTCTATTCTTTATCCTGTGCTCTAAAAGAGTAGGGCACTGATGAAATCTTCCTCATTAAGACAACCACCAAGTGGGCTACTGTTACTGAAGGTGGCTGATGATTCTGGTTTTCAGCTGCCAACATCTCACAGGAGCCTGATTATTACAAATGATAAGCAACTGCCTTCTCCAAAAATGGAGGAACCCAAAGTAACTGGTCACTTTTTGAAATCTTCTCTCTGCTGTCCACAATCCGGTGATCTTCAGGACTGGGCAGTGGTTTCTATCTCTGGATGTGTAAAAGGACCAAACATGGTCCTGAAAAATTGGCTTGAAAGCCTATTTATTTGGAGTGTATCTTCCCATGTGCCCCTTTCTGTTCAATTGTTGGGAGACCCCTGGAACATGCTTTTATTTCTGAAAGTCCTGCCAGTTGTTATCATGCTCACTTACTTCATCATCAGCTGGCGAGGTCGAGCCTCTGTGCATCGCTGCAAGGTGATCTCCTTTTCTTACTGCAGATGTTGAGAACAAGGATGACCAGCTGACAGTAAAATTGCTTAGTACTGATGAGCCCTTGGCTTTGTTACTGTGGTAAAACATACATCATTTGACAGCTGCTTGTGCATGGAAAAAACCATAGATGATTAATGGTTTCCTATCTTTTCTTGCTACTGATCTTCTTTGCTTATGACAGATGAGACTCAGATGTCTATTTTTAAGAGACAGAGAGAGAAAGGGAGAATATTCAAACTTGTTCTCACCTAAGTCTTTTATGTTATCCTAAGGACCTTATTTGTGGTAGAGATTTTTTTTCCTGAATTTTAGCTCTCCTAAAATGATCAGCTCTGTCATTCAGCTTTAAAAGGAATGTATATTCTTCCCCTTTGGGAATTTTTTTTTAATTTTTTTTTTTTTTTGCAAAAGGGTATAATGCTAATTTTACTTATTCAGAAATTAAAATAGCAAACAGTTTATATGAGGTGTTGATAATTACCTATATTACTGTAATGCTGTGACAGATGTTGGCAAAAAGAGGCAGAAAATGCCTACAGCTGTGCACTCCATGACATCCAGTTTATACTCAGACAGAAGGCTAACAGATGTTCTGAACTGTCACTTTGCCTAAATGTTTTTAAAGTCTAAGGAGCTGCTTTATAATTCACTAGGGCCTCGTTTGGTTTCACAGAGGTCCTCAGAATTCCCATCTGTGACAATTAATGTCGAAGACTTTTATAAATCAACCCCTGTCCTTATTAGCCCTCTGCAAATAGATACTGTGTATCTGTATACTCCTGAGATTGCTATTTTTTTGTGACCTACTTATTAATTTCCACAACTTGTATGTAGCATAACTCTTGTTTCAATCAGAGAGAAAATTGGATGACATGAATACAGCTAGAGCAACCAAGTCAAAAGATTGCTGATATACATTTGACTGACCTCAGAATACCTATCTTAAAATATTCTTTATTGTCTTCCTGAATGCTGTGGTCTTTTCTAACATGGCTGTAAATGCTAACAACTTCAAACCACTTGTTTTTCCAAAGGGAAACATAAATCTTGGTGGCATTAATATATAGCTCTTAAGCAAGCATGTTCAGCTACCAAAGATGGTCCTATTCCTACAGAACATTCATATTCCAGAATAGTTAAATCACTTAAGGGATGCTTTAAAATACAAATCAAGCTTTGTGTCTTAAATTATGGTCTTTCATTTCAAAATGGATGCTGTAAAAATAATGTGTATGTAGCATGTGCCTATAGAAAAACTGAGATTTAAAATAGTCTTCAATCTTTAGGCTCCACCCAAATTTTCCAGCATACCTTTAGATACACAAAAAATATTTCTAGTGTAAAGCTACTTAATACTTCACCGATAGTTGCCATTTATTTTTAAAAGCTGGATTCCTGTTGTACAGTAGTTTAATAGTTTAAACATTGTGCTACCATAATCAGTGTTTGGCCTCTTCTGTTCCCCAATCCTGTATAGAAGCAGAACTCCAAATTGTACATCTTTCTGGGTTTGTTTCTAAATTACTCCCCACACTTAATTACGAGGATGAGAGGGATGCCTTATTCCTCTTTGTTATAGGCTAAGCTCTCAGTAATCCCAAACAAAAGAGCCAGTTCTGGAAGATATAGGATTTGCTAGCAGGATTATGGTCTCATAGATAATGATGTGCAGTCAGCAGAAGCGAAGCTTTATTTTAATTCAAATAAGCTAGTAAACAAACCACTGACAAGTCTGCTGGTGAGAGTAACTGGCTTCTGTTGCCACATTGGCAGCTAAATTATAGAAAATCTATTATACCCTGTTCACCATATGTTTAATTTAATACAGATACAAATTAAACTATCCACAGTGCCTATTAAAATAACAATACATATTTTTTAAATGTATGACTGTTTTAAGATACATTCCCTTGACCTTAAGAAGGGCAATGCTGATTTGGGAGACTACAGCAAAACACATGCTATAGTCAACAGTTTCCCTTCAACAACAACAACAACAGTAATTTGAAAAACCCAGAATATTAATAGTACAATTTTGTTACAGATAATGAGGTTAATTGGGGTGTTTTACCTTCTAAGCATCTGCTCTTACACACTTCCCTCCCCCTAGGTTCCTGGGCCTTGGATTTGATAGAAGTGGTTGATATCTAATCTGTTGTATACTTTTTAATACAGTGCAGGGTACAGTACGAGGTTTTTGCCCTCTTCCTGCTGCAAATAGCTATTCCTCATTCCTGCACATTCTCATTTATTTAATGTTCTTTCAAATAACCTGGATTTCCTGACCTGTTAAAAACCTTGGAATCACTAGTCTGCCATACCGGTGGAAGGTTTCGAATGCTGCAGAGGGATTCCTATGTAAAGCCTATGTTGTTGAGAGGAAGAAGTGTTGAGGAATGTGTTGTAGCCCAGTATGGACCCTGATTGTTATCTTGAGTTCTGTAATGGCTAGAGTGAAAATAAGGATTGGGGACAAAAGTGAGAATAATAGGAGATAAGTATTGTAAGGATCGATCTAAATCTGGGTGTTGCCAAATAAACCAAACTTACCTCATAAAGTCAGTAAATTGCTGGAAGATTACTTGAAACAGAAAAAACAGGGGGGAAAATTGCTGGAAGATTACTTGAAACAGAAAAAAAAATAACCTCCCCAGACTTACCCAAGGTCTTAAGTCAGTTATGATAAAGTGCCAGGCAAAATGCTGCCAGTGATGAACTCTCTGGAATTCACTGGGAGCCTCCTGCCAAGGTTGGAGCTCTCCATTCCAGTTCCAGTCGGTAACAGCAGCAATGAGCATGCAATGCAGACTTCAGTTTTGAGAAATTACCTGTGTGTATGTTGTGGATTGTCGCCTTACTCCAGGGTAATATATTTGCAATTTAGCACTCAAAATGTGTGTTTCTCATATCAGTTATGATGTAAGAATACAGGCAAACTCCATGTGCGTTGGCAGAGATATGTGTGAAGGGAGTCTCTGACTCCTATGAATGTGTGGTATTTTATGCTCTGTATGTACCAGGCACTAGGTTGTATACTATCACACTTAGCAGTGTATACCATCTCCATGGGTAGGAGATGTACAGTGTTAAGTATATATATTCACTGTGTACACATGAATGCATATTGTCTAATTTTTAATTGCTGTTGTTATTTGCCAAAGCATTTTCAGAATCAGTGTACACAGGAATGCATAACATACACAGGAATTTAATAGGTGTTGCACTGATTTGATAAATTCATCTTTAGTATGTTACAAAAGTTCAGTTCCAAAGAAAGTTGCCATCTAAAGAATTGAATGTGTGAAAGTGTCAAGTGCCAGAGATATCTGGACATAATACTTGCAAAATATCAGTGGCAATATACTTTCTTCTCTTCCAAAGTGAAATTTATCCTATGCCATGTAGCCATCTTCCAGTAAAGGTATATTTGGCACCACAGCTGCCCAGAGCAAAAATATTGCAGTAAATGTTGAGGTAATAAATGACCAGGTATCTGATGTCTCATAGCAATCGTGAAAAAAAACCTGAACAGTTGAAAAATCTCAAATTTAGGAGGCACCTTTGAAGTTCTCACATATATTTCCATGCAGTGAAAGGCCTGCTCACTGTGCAAGCCTGCAGCTTCTCAAGAGCTACTTTGGGAAAGTGCAGGCTCTTTGCTTTAAGCAACCAAAATTGTTACTGTTGTATCCTGGGTGGGTTGGGAGAACAAGGGATCCAACCCAGCTCTCCGTGTTACACAAGTGTTCCTTTCAGGCTGTAAGGTGGTGAGCAGCTTGTCCAGTCTTTCTCGGGATTGTATATCCAGGCACACTGGTGCACAGGCGGCACGTCACAGACCTTGTGTGTAGCTTTTTGGTTAGTGAAGCCGGAACATTGTTAAAATGAAACGAGAGGATGACAGCTCCTGGAAACAGTCATTTGGGAAGCCCTTTCCCACCGGGAAGGGGAGGAAAAAAGTAAAAAAAAAAAAAAAAAGAAAGAAAGGGTTGAAGGAAGGTAGCGACCCGCGAGTGAGCGCCCCTGAGGTGCTCTGTGCCCCTGAGGTGCTCTGCGCCTCCGAGGGCTCCGCGCCCCGGCTCCCCCGTCCTCTTAGGAGAGGGACGTGGGCGCAGCAACTTTCCCCCGCAGCTGCCCGGAGCCAGAGGGCGGTGGCGGCTGGCGGAAGCTGCGGGAACCGCACTCCCCATCCAGGCTGGCCGCCGGCGCAGCCCTTGCGGGGCTCTGGCCCCCCGACCGGGCCCTGCCTGCTCGCACCCCCTCCCCTCCCCGCCGCTGGGTGCGGCGCGGCCAGGCCCCCCGGCCCCCCGCGGAGCTCAGCGGCACGGCCGCCCTGCCCGCCCCCGCCCGGCTCTGGTCCCGCGTGGCCGTGGGCAGGCGGTGGCTCGGGGCAGCCCGCCGGCATTAAACTTTAACCCTCTTGTCAGCGAGCCAGAATGGAAAACAAGGGCTTGCCCCGTTCCGTGTTAACCTTAATTCCTCCAGGGAAGATTAACTTCGGAGCGGCGGCAGAGCCCCGGGGCGGAGGATAGAGGGTCCGTGTGCGGCTGGAGCCGGGCAGAGGTTGCGGCTGAGCAGCTGTGCGGATGCAGCAAACGCAGAAATATTGGTCGGAGGGAGACATGCCAGCAGCAGACTGGCTCTTCCTCTCTCCTTAAGAGCACGGCCAGTCGTTTGCCCTGGGTAGGAACCCCAAAATCCAGAAATTATTTATTCTTTGGGCACAGTTGTGGGTCAGACATCCGCACTCAGCCCCTCTACGGAAGAGCTAGCCTGGCAAACACTTTACTGGACTTTTCTGTCTGGATATACAACAGAGAGACATTGATGTGTTTCGCAAATTTGGAATGACCCGTTATTTTATTTGTACACCTAGGCGCAGGTGGTTTGGGTTTGGAGGGGTTTTTTGTTGGATTTGTTTGGGGTATGGTTTGGGGGGATTTTTTCGGAGTCTAAAATTAATTGAGAACGCCAAAATCTAGGACATTAATTTTCTCACCCCGTGGGATCGGTCTTGGCGCAGAGTTTTAACGGTACCGATGCCCGTCTGGGAGCTCAGCACTCCACAGATCAGGGAGAAAAATGTATGTTGAGACGCGACTTTCTTTTGGAGCCCTTCCAACCTGTGGTTCACTTTTTTTCCCTTTCTTTTTTCTTTTTTTTTTTCTTTTTCTTTTTTTTTCTCTTTCCTTCCCTCCAGAAAGTCTTAGAAATTGCTGCAGAACCTTAGAAAGTTGCAGCCACCCCGTCCACGCACTGATGATTTCGTTTCTGGTTATCTGCAAAATGAGCTTTAAGCCAATTTCGTGCTTCAGGCTAAGGAGAAGGATTCGTATTTCCCTCCTAGATGTGTGGCATTCCTGGAATCTCTTTGTCAGCTTGCTGTAGGATGCTGCTGTAATTTGCCTGGAAACTCTCTTCCAGATTTGTGTACAGCGGTTAAGAACGACGTAAAATTTCTGAGCCATCGGGTTGTTTTGTCTGGAAAGAAAAAAAAAATCGTCTTTTCTTCATAAGTCGGCATTAAATTGTTCAGAGTTCCCATTGAACCCAAAGAACCACCGTAGGTAGCAAAATGCTCATTTCCTCCTAATCCCTCTCCTTCACTGCTCTGGGAAATAAAATACCTCTTTAGGAGAACCGGTACTTCATTTCCTAATCTTACCAGTTTAGGAAAAGTTCTTGCACGACTTCCTTAACTTTGGCACGTTTGGATCTTTTATGCCATTGCCCCGCTCCCCCTTCTCCTCCCCCTTCGCATGTAAAGGCTCTTGCGAAATGACAGGAGGTTGCTTGAACTATGTGCGTGGAGGTGAGCTCTGGCACCCTCCCTGCGAGCCTTCTCTTGGCGTTAAGCTTGGAAAGCAAAGCTCCCCGCGTCCCCTAGAAGCACGGCCCCCCTGTCATGGGACGAGCGGGCTGACCGACACCGCTGCGGCCGGGCGCTGCCGGCGGGGACGCGGCCGCTGCTCCGCGGCCGCCCCGGAGAGGGCTCCCCGGCACCCTCCCCGCTCCGGCGGAGTGAGCTGGAGCGAAGATGTTTATCCTGAGATGGAAAATGGGTTGTTGAAAAACAAGCCATGTGCAAATAGTTTAATTTTCCGTTTTGATGCTTATCTTTGTCTCCCGAATTTCATCGGAGAGGCTTTAATTGGCGTGTGGGTAATAGTTCCTAAATAATCCCTTATTAGATGACTTCAGACGAGTTGTGAACCAATAACGTCTTAGTCCCAAAAGTGAAAGTGGAATTTGAAGGAGCAGGTCAGTTTTTGTCAAAGGGCTCATTTGAGCATCTTTTGGTTTGCTGAAAAAGCTAATTAAAGAATGTTTGAAGGTTAAAGTCATTATTCCGTGCTGTTGTCGTGCTACAAGTGAGCCGAGTTTTGTGAAAACACAAAGGGCAGAAGTCACAGAGGTGGATTACTGTCAGTCCAGGCTACAGAGGCACAGAGAACTGTGGCATTAATTCCTATAGAAAGGTAGACAAACACAGTCACTGACTAACAACTTTCCCGCAGAGCCCTATTGTCTAAGCACTTTCTTTTGCTTTGGGGCTCTCTTCGAGTTTGCTACAGTCGTAACCAGATCCAAAACTAGGTAACGGGGAGACTTTCGGGCGCAGAATTCTTGACCTGTGAAACAATTTCCCAGGCAAAAAATAGCCGCGAGGTCTTGGCATTTCCCTCTAATATTTATTTTCCCCTTCAGCGGTGTTAATTTATTCATTACTGAGCAGAAAGTTAGCGACGCACAAGAACTCTGCTAGAGTCCGGAGCCCCCGAGGTACTCCCTCACTCCCTCCCAGCTGCTGCTGCCCGGCGCACTCCGCAGGCTGCGGCTCCAGCGCTGCGGAGGGGACAGATCGGGAGCCTGATTTGCGGGGACGACTCTGGAGGGACTGAGGAACTTTGAGGGCGGCCGCCCCGCGTCCCAGCCGCGCTGCGCGGCAGCTGCGCGCCGCGTAGGGTCCTGGAGCGCACGGACACGCGGCGTGTCCGCACACCGGGAAATCCCGTGGGTTAATCCCGGTGGCCGTTAGCACCGGTTTGCGCCTTTGTGTTTGCGTGTGCGTGGACAGCAGATTGCAAAACAAGGCACACAAAGATACGCGCACACACTGCACAGCCGGGGCTCCTCAGCCTCGCCTCTCCATCGCCCGCTGCCTTCGCCTCTGAGCCGCTCTGCCCCGCTCGCTCTTGAAGTCTAGATTTTTAGGTCTGGCTACGACTACAGATCTCCCCAAATTCAAAGAAACAGATGTTTGGGTTGATTAGGGATGGGGCGCGGGGGGAGGAGGGATCCCTGCAGCTGCAACTCAAAGAAATATATTGATAAAATATTTCAGTGGTAATAAATACACAGAGATCAGCTCGACCTTGCGAGGTCTTTATTTTAATTCCCCCCCCCCCCCCATATACAAAAATCTTTATCAAACCTCTATTCTATGGCTTCAATAAACAGAACCCATTACCTCACGGCAGCTTTTGTTGGCCTGTATACAAGCGAGAACAAAATGGTTATTCAGGAGAACGCTTTCGATTTTTATTGTGTGTAGTATGCACAAAGAGCAGTGTTATTGTATTAAAAAGAACCATCTGTAGCAGAAACAATGGCATCAAATTATCTTTGAATACCCACTGCAAAAATATAAAGCTTTTTTATTATTCTTCTGCTGTACGGTGGGGGACAGAGAAGTGACTTTTTTGTTGTTGTGGGTGCATTCTTATAACACACACACACAAAATCAGCCATTTGGATTTTTTAAGCCATAAACGATTTTTTCCCCTCTTGTTCCAGGGACTGCAGTTAAAAGCTAGGCTAGGACTTGGAGGATGTGTAGGCAAACGGAAGGAGAGCCGGGGGAAGAAAAACCGAAATGGATTCATTCTCTGTCCTGGATGGAGGAGGAGAGGAGAAGAGAAAGGGACGTGCGAGCTTCCTTCAACTGCTTCTGTCCGGTGAAAAGTGCTCAGACCCCCGGGGCTGAGCGGGGCTCAGGAGTCCGCGCGGACTTTCGCTTTAAGCTGCCAATCAAAGCGCTAACTAGCCACCACCCTGCTCTGGCACCGACATGTAAGTAGCTGCAGCACAACTTTGACATTCACGGTTTTTTTTCCCCCCTCCTCCCCCGTGACCTTTAAAATGATCTGGAAACGTAGCTCCCACCTACGGCCCGCCGCTCCCAGCTCCACAGCGTTAACACCGGGGACTCGTGTGCGCGTTTGGGCTCGGCTGAAATTGCGCGGTGGCTGCTCGCGACCGTACCGCTGGGCAGAAGCGTCCCCCTTCCAGGGGCTGCCTCTGCCCTGCCTGCCCCTCTCCCCCGGAACACACGGCCCGGGGGGAACCGCTGGGCTGGAGTGGAGCCGGGACACTCCCCTCCCCACCCCACCCCCCACCTCCCCAACCCCCGGGGTGTTTCAGTCGGGGTCGCTGTTTTCCGTTCCCCAGCGGGGTGAACCGCGGAGCGCGGGGTAGGAGTAGGTCCCAATTGCGCAGCGCGCATCCCGCCCGGTGGCGGGCACTAAGCCATCCCGCCGCTTCCAGCGATGCGCTGTCGATTTTCCTTTGCCGGGACGTGCCTCCGGCTGGGGCGCTCCGCAGAGGCGGCTGGAGCTGTGCGCGGGTGCGGTGCAGCGGCCCGGGCGGCGGTTACCTGGGCGCGCAAGGGGCGCGCAGCGCTGGCGCGGCCCCCCGCGGCGGCTGCTCTCTGGCGCCCCCTCTCGGCGGCGCGGCGCGCAGCCCGCACCCTCCTGCCGCTCCCCGACTGCGCCGCGGGTTTCCAGCCCTCTCCCGGGGAAAGGAGTGGGGGGTTCGGCCCCCGTGGGGTTCCCCGGGCCCCGTACGCTGAAAGAGGGGTTACACCGAAGGGGAGGCACAGCGCATCCTCGGGCAAGGCTCTGGCTGCGGGCGGGGGGGCCGTGCCCGGGGAAGTTGAGAATAAATCGATGCATTTAACTGCCTCGGTCTAACGCTGCCCTCTGATGCGCGGCAATTTGGGTTTGGAAAAGATCGATTTTGACATTTTGGCTCATTATAATAACATTTAAAGGGAAGCTCTTTTTAGTTACAGTTAGCAAAGTTAAGGTTGGATTTTGCCCCTCTTTCCCCCCCCCCCTTTTTTTTTTTTGGTAAGAATTTGGTAGATAAAGGTTAATCTTGGGCTGAATGATAGAGCTGTGATTGACAAGAGAAAAGGTGTTGAGGGCAGGTCGAGCTGTCTTATTTACAGCCCACTGCTTGCTATAGAGCCTTTGTTAGGACTGGAAAGCTAATTTAGTGCTGATCAAAAGCACCACAGAGTTAAAGGACTGGTAATGACTGCTAATTTCATTTCAGCCTCATACATCCCCAACTGCTGTAATTAAAGACGTGCTATTTAAATACAGGTGAAGAGTTTTTGTAGTAGGGGGAAAGTGGGTAGCCGGTTACAATTTTATTTATGCTTAATATGGTAAAAGACCGACATTTGATTTATGATTTTAGCGCTTTGCTTTTGTGCGGTGCTCTGCTCTCCCCAGAGCAGGGCTGTGCGGCAGGGGCCGGTCGTGCAGAGGCAGGGCGAGGACAGCGCGCTGCAAAACGAGGGACGCGAGCCCCCAGCTAGCGCGGGTTTATTTTATTTTTAATTATTCCCATCAAACGGCAGTCAGGAAACATCGGGAGCGCTAGGGAGAGGGGAGACGGAGGGGCATGTGTCAGCTTTTAAGTGCCTCTGCGGAAACTCGGGTCCTCATATTATTATTATTTTTAATTAAATTATTTTACCACTCCACGGCTGGTTCGCTGGCTCTGAAACGGTGTCATTTCCCAACCGATAGAACAGTTTCTTTCTGGGAAACATCAAAGGATAAAAGCCCTACGTTTTCCTAGTTGGTTAAAATTGATACAAAAAAAAAGAGAGAGAGAGAGAGAGAGAGAGGGGAGAAAAAAAAAAAAAAGAATTTAGCCTTTAATCTCTTTTTATCCACGAAGACTAAAGATCTGTACTCGACCCCGCTAAGCTCCGGGCTCTCCCCCTCTTCCGGGGCCGCGCCGGGCGGGAGGCGGCGCCGAGCGCGGGTGGCGGCGCCCCCTGTCGGCCGCGCCTGGGGCTCCCCCGCCGCCCGCGGGAAACTTCCGCGGGAGACGCGCGCCGCAATTAGAGCCAGAGCGCGTGGGGGGGATTAAAGGGAAGGCGAGAAGCGGCGCCTGGAAGTGGTTTGGAATCGCTGGGGGGGGGGGGGGGGGAGGGTAGAGTAAGCACGGTGAAGAGCAGGGACGGGGATGGTGAGCAGATAGCCCAGCCCAGGCATCGCGGAAGCCGCCTCCGCCTTGTGCTGTGTGCTCCGCGGCATGCAAACATTAGTCATAATAATAAAAGCCAGCGGTTTGTGTTTAGGCCGAGCTTTCCCAAAGCCTGGGTCCTATAGAAATGTCGGTATATGTTGCTCTTCCCCCCCCCCCCCCACCCGGGAAGAACAGGGGTGCTGGTGCGGGACCGCGCTGCCAGTTCGGGCTCTGCTCGCCGGGCAGCGGGGCATCCCCGGAGGTCCAAGTTCTTCACTGGGAGCGTTAGGCACAGAAACAGGGATTAATTTTGACTCGTTCCTTCGGTGCTGCAGTGCTGTCAGCAAACGCCAGCCTTCCAGAGGCTTGTACTTGTGTTTTCCTCCCGAGGTGTCTTAAATAAGTCAGCATTGACAGGTGTTGCTGCGAGCGGCGTGGAACGTTTCATAAAGGGAAAAAGAAATCTAAAATGGCATATGTGAAGCAATAAAGTCGTCTCACCCACCCCCCCTCCCCCCCCACCCCCCCAAAAAAGCAACCACCAGCAAAATAAACACCCCCTCCCCCAATTCCTGGAAAAGGAAGAAGCGTTATCTTAAGTGAATGCCTGGGGTGGGTGGGTGGTGGGGGTTTTTTTCATCCTCACTGTGGAGATGATAGATTTAAAAGAAACCCGGGTGATATAAAACGATTAGCCAAAATACGTGAAGTGCTACATTGTCCCCAACTTTTAAGATGAATTAGCTGCTTATTTTATAGGCATCTGCCTAGCTCTGTGTCGTGCATTTAGCGGCGGTGTTTGCGAGTTGCGCGTTAAGACCCAGCACGGTTTATGCGGCTTTGGTGCGAAGAGAAACACTAATGGAAACCAAATTATTTCTGCTAAATTTGGGTTACTTTGTATCTCCTGTTGACAGCCTGGATGAAAGTCGTAACGTCGCGGTTTTTCTATTAAATTAATCCTATGGCTGCTGGTTTCACAATAAACTTTTCGCTTTAGAAATTACATCCGAGTAGATTGTTATAAAAGATTATTGTTTGTCGCACCGAGTATACTTTCTCCATTCTCTCGGTTTGATCTCCGCTTGAGACTCCTAATAAGGCAATTCTGTAGTAAGAGCGCCCAAAATAAAGACATTTTCTATAAATAATAGCAAGAGTCCTGCACAGATTTCCCGCACAACAGAATTCCCAGATTTCCTTTACTGGTTCTTTAGTTAGCATGCGTTGGGTATATATAACTCTGAAATTAAGCAAAAATTCACATCTGTATAGATCTGTCAAGCTAGCTATAAACAGAGATATTATATGTCAATTACCACAGGAAACGGAAAAAATACAGAGCGGTTGGTACACACGGTTTAACGTCAGGAGGCACTTTGCAAAAAATTTAGTGACTCCTACTGAAAGGTGAATGATTAACCCGGTTTCAGGAGAGGGGCTGTTAGTGCTCCCCTTAAAAAGAGCAGTTGTGAGGGGGGCTGTAAAGGGGTCGTAAACTCCCCTCTCCTAAGGGCAGAAGTTGGCACATAAAATCAAGGGTCCCGGGTGATTGCTTTAACCGACGTGCGGTTTTCCTGGGCTCGGTCCGTAACTCAGCTGCCGGGTTTTATTCTGCGGGCGTTACTCAAGGGAGCAAATGCTGTAAATCGGGGATGGGGTCCTAGGCTTGGCAGACAGCTGGTAGCGAGGGGGGTGTGGGAGTATGTGTGTGTGTGTATCTTAGCTCTGTGCTCCTTCTCGTTGATCTCCACTTGGAGGAAAAGTGCATTTTTAGTTTATATATGTATTTTGGAGTGAGGTTTTTTGGACGCCAGCATTTCCTACAACTCTCTAGTGATTGAAGGGGGAACTTTAAGAAACAAACCAGAAATGCCACCTCAAATGCCATTTTACCACCTTACTTTTTATTTGCCTCTCCTTCAGGCACATGCTGCCGTGAGCACCTGCCTGTCCACAGCACTGCCCCTGCCCTTCCTCCGCTGGAGCAAGCTGAGCCCGGTGGAGACCCCTGTGGGCCTTTCACCCCACGTTTATCCTCTCCCACTAGGAAGGCTTCTGCAGGGACAGGCGGGATGTTTGGAGAAGCCCTGGTCCCCCATGATTTCTATGGGAAAAGGGCTGTGTTACCCCCCAACACACACGCACACCAAACCAGATGTGCTCCAGATCCTTATGTGCCTAAAACGCTTCTCCTGCGCCTGCTGGTCCACACACATATCTATGGCCTAAGCCTGGGCAGAGGATGCCAAGGAGGCAGCCAGGCTCCCCTTCACTGCCTCGGGGGAGCTGCCTCTCCCCTCCAGCGGCCTGAGACACCCTCGCCTCCCTCTCACACACCCGGGGCTTCCTCCCACAAAGGCTCTTTCAGGTGTTTGGATGAACAGACACATGGGAAGTGTTATTATTTATAGCACCATCTCTCTGCTCCGATTAAGCGCCATCTAAATATGAATTCACAGTATAGACAGCTAGTCTATAATTTGAATTAAAATCCCCCCAACGAGCCCGTCGCTGGGAGAATTCTGAAATCACAAGCCTAAGTTGACACAATGAGCCCATGGTGTCAATAAACCATGGACGAGATGGAGAGATTGTCACTCCAGACCATAACAGTTCTGAAAGTGTCATTACCGTCTGTCCTGTCAATGAGCTCCAAATTAAGGACTATGAGGAACAGCGAGATAAAAGTCACCGTCTTGGCTCCATTATGGGCGATCGTGTCAGTGATCTGAGAATCACTGGAAAGGTTCCCCCCCCTCCCTTTTTTTTCCCCCTTTTTTATTATTTTTTTTTTAAATGTACTTTTCAAACCATGCCTCGGGATGCCAGGGTTTGAGGTGCGCTGAGGAGAGAAGCAACCTTGAGGCACCCCAGGCTGTGCTTCAGGCGTTCCCATTGAAACTGCCAGGGCTTCTTTGGGAAACGGTGTGAATTCAATGGAGGAGCCAGAATAATTCCATCAAAACTGCGCTGGGGCCAAAGAGGACTTCATTTGATTTGGGCGACACGTGTGATCCCATGAACAGACACTTTTTTAACACCATTATTTTCTTAAGTCAACACAAAGATGGTGAAGGGGAAAGAGGGGAATAAAATAGAAGCCTCATCTTTAGCGAAAGACAATCCATCTCTATTTGAGATAGCCCCTTCCAGGCGCTAAGACTTTCAGAAAATGTCCCCAATGCCTCTCTCCTGCGAGCCTGAGAGAGTTAAGGGGACTTAGCCAGGAATTGGAAACCTTCAATTCTGGATTTTCGTGCCTTTGTGAGTTTAAGCAAAGCAGTTAGCGTTCTTCAGGAGGGGTTTTGTGTTTAATATACATGAGTTCATTCAACTACAATGGGAAAAGAAAACTCATTTGTTCTTATAAAACTAGGAAGGAAAGATAACTTTAAATAGACTGCCAAAAAGGATCCTGCTCGAGGGGGTTGCCTTGCCGCTAAAGGGCCTACATTCAACTGTAATTTCTCCCTGTTATGTTGTGCAGTAATTCCTGAGTTTATCCTCGCCACTGGTGTTTGATTTTCTGATTTATTTTTAAGGTCATGTAAGGAAAAGTACGGGCTTCAATTATACTCTCCTCTGGGAAGGAGGTCCGGGGAGTGTTATTTTAGATGCAGGAAAAAAAAATCACAGAGAGTGTGAGGAGGTTGTTGGCTATTTATGAAGAGTCCTGGAAGCGTGTTTGGACAATCGGCTTCTCCGTTTATCGAGAAGCCTTTTGAAAGCGACTTGGGGAGGTGGGGTGTGTGTGAGTGAGTCGGCTTTGCTGCTGTTTACTCTGTACGTTAAATTCGTCCCAGGATCTGAGCTTTTTTTTTTTTTTTTTTTTTTTTTTTTTTAATTTCACTTCTCGTAGCCCTGGAGAAAGGTGGAGCCGGTTCTTTTTCTTCGCCCCCCCCCCCCCCCCCTTTTTTTTTAAAGTTTTTAACCTCCCCACAATTTGCTTTTTAACGCCTATCCCTCCCCCATCCCCCCCCCACCCCCCAGCAGCAGCGCGTTCATGCATGCGGGAGGGGAGGTGGCAGAGGGGCCGCTCAGAGGGCACGGCTGGTACCCGCCGCCGCGGGCGGGCTACGGGAGAGACCGGCCACGCAAGAGAGCCGCGACCGCTTCCCCCGGCGTCCCCCCGGTGCCCCCCGGCGCCCCCAGGCCCCGCGGCTCGGAGAGGGCTCGGGCTGTGCGCTGCCCGCCCGGCCGCACGTGTGCTCGCCCTGCGGTTTCATTAGGGAGAAGAAGGATGAAAGGGGAGGCCGGGAGGAACGCGGAGCTCCCTCTGCATTCCCCGGCTTTCAAGGGTCCTTAGAGCCCTTGAATGAAATTATTGGGCGAAATGGGGTCTGGCGGGAGCGGTTGTGACTCGCCCCCCTCGTTGGTTTGTACGTGTAATGCCACTTCTAAGAGTGACAATCGGGCTACTTGCTGGACAGGCAGGGACAAAAAGGAGATTAAACCGTTTTAAATAATAATAAAAATATCCAAAACGTAAGCAGAGTGGATTACACTTGCTCCAGCGCCTCGGTTCCCCCCAGATTCTATAACAGTCGCCCTCGGGCCTCTCAGAGAGGGTGGCCCGGCTCGGGCCCGGGCAGCGGCGGGGAGCCCCGGTGGGGCGCGGGCCGGGCGCGCCGCCGCGCCCACCCCCCCCCTCCCCCTTCCCACCCCCCCGCCCCCCTCGGCCCCGCCAAACTTTTAAGGGTTTTTGGAGCTGCCTTCCTCTCCATCACCTCCCCTCTCCATCACCTCCCCTCTCCCCCCCCCCCCCCCAGCGCCCGGCGGCTGTCCCTGGGTCTCCCCCAGTCACCGCCTGAGATATTGGTCTGAGGAAATCTCGCATTTTCCCAACTTCGGGAACGTGCAGGAGGCTGGGGATTGGCGGCTTTGGAGGGTCGGATAGTGGGGCTACCTGCTTCCTGCACCATCCGTGGCCACTACCCCTTCCCTGAGTCCGTAAGCACTCCAAATGCGGTTTTTATTCTAGGCCATTCCAGGGTGCATCTCCCCAACTCTTTCTCGGGACATTAACGCGAACGCACTATGTGATTACTGAAAGTCCCCAGAGATCTGGGTATAGTTAGTGCGGTGGAACTTCCCTGGCCAACTTCGGCTCCTGAGGGCTGGGCTGTTAGAGCGTCAATGGGGCAAGAGGAAATTTCTCTTGTACAGTTTCGTCTTAGCTTTTTTTTTTTCTTTTTTAGGTTTTTTTTTTTAACGTAATGAAATTAAAACTTTTGGAGCTCACAGTTGACATTTTGCAGAAAATTGAGTTATCAAGGCAGTAATTATTTCACAGGGAGATAAAACTCTCATAGCCCTAACTGTCAAATAGGGCCCTTTTCAGATTTTAATTACAAAATAAAATTAGTCTGCTCTTCCTCGGAAGGGTTTGTGAGTGGCTAAACAGAGCTTTCCCCAATACTGGTGGTCGTCAAACTCTGCTAATTAGCAATGCTGAGAAATTCCAGTTAACAAGGACATTCTCTAAGTCTCTGCAGGTTCCCTGCCGTTCGCCTTCATTTCCATAAGAAGATTAAGAGTGGAGGGGAACACACTCAAATGCAGATGCAGAAAAGAAGCGTTTTTAACAAGCATCATAATAGTAAGATGCTTGGCTAGTTCTCACCTAATTACTGCAAGTTAAACCTCTATTTGCAGCGAAGGACAAAAAAATGGAGCTGCAATCTCCCATCTCCACAAGGCTGCTTAATAGTTTGCTTTAGATTGGTTACTAGTAGGTTCAGGAAAAAAATAATATGAAAATGCGTATATTCTTTCCGATACAGTTAACACGATAGGTCGTATCCTTAGGGCTTTTAGAGAAATCGGCGAGTATTAGAACAATAAATACATAAAATCCAAGTCGTTAACATTCATTTTCTTTTAAAGAAACTCATAACCTGGAAATAAGAGTGTGTGTGCCTCAGAGCCCATCACTGAGAACATTTGCAGACTATTTGTTTAATGTAAGCACTTTTCATTTCCATAAATTATACCAAAGGCAACGATTTTTTAAATCCACTCAGATTAAACCATCCCTCCGCAGGCCTCCCTTCCAACGTGGCTATATTCTTCCTCAGGGTGGTGGTGGTATTGTCATTAATACAGAAAAATCATGGACCATTTCATCTTTTTTTTTTTAGAATGTATTTATTATTTCATAACCAGCATCCCGGTCTCCCTCTGCTTCCGTCTGTGTGTGTGTGTGTGTGCGTATTCCCAACGAGGCACACCTCCATACCCAGAGGAAAGGGAGGAAATGCCCCAAAAGACCATCGCCCCGCACCTTATTTTCTGTAGTGCATTAGTATGTATATATACCGGAGAGTTTATTGCACCGATAATTAAAACAGTTAATTAAAATGGAGCTGTAAATACTCCCGATAACACAATTGTTTGCCATTTCCCATCCTTTATTCGTGGGATAAGTGCAATTAGGAAAGGGCCAGGCCCCGAAAGGCCTCCAGCGTGCGCAGGGCAGCCCACGCTGCCCTGGTCCTGCTCGGAGCCCCGGGCTGCGCACCCCACGCATCTCCCGCAGCTATAGCCGGAGCAAAAAGAACGCTTTGCTTGGGCACCACTCAGTTATCCTTTTATTAGGACGAATAAACACCGATCGCCTTCCCAGCCCCCACCCCCCGAAATTAATTATTGCTAAAATTGTTAGGGGTGGGGGTAAGGTCATCAACTGCAGGCCAGAGGGAGAACAATAAGAAAGTCAAGAGCCGCCGTGCCCTCAGGAGTGTCTGGACAATCAGAATCCGTTTATAACCCACATCTCGTAATTTGTACCTATTTTTCGACGGTTTAACCTATCACTTATCTACGGGTTATATATACATTTTCCAATTAAACACATTAAACCCGATAGGATTTATTTGCATAATCCACGCACAGAAAAAAAAGATGCATTCTTGTTCGCTGGCGGGTTTTTATTATTATTATTTAGATGGGGTGTAATTGCCCGGTCCCTTCCCTCCCCCGCCCCGGCTCCCCGTCCCTCTCCCGGCTCCCGGCGGCGCCTCCCCGCCCGGGGCGCGGCCAGGCCGGCAGGGGGCGCCGCAGCGCCGCGGCTGAGCCCGCGCGGGGCTCCGGGCGCTGCCCCGGCCCCCCGCTCCGGGGTCCTCGCCGCCCCCCTCACCCCCTCCGGCTGAACGCCGTCAGGGGGATCGGACCGAAAGGCGGAGCAGCCCCGTCGAGGCGGGGGAAGGCACGGAGCGGAGCGCGGCTCCGCGGATGGGGCGGGCGCAGCGGCGGCAGTGGCGCGCGTGGAGCGGGACGAGGCGAGCGTCTCCCCCCTCTCCCACTCCGCGTCCTCTCTCCCCTCCTTCCTTTGTCGTCAAGTGCGTTTTAGCAACAAAGATCCCAACAAGAGAGTGGAAGTAAACTTAGCCGGGGCTTTGTGCGGCCCGTGTAGTGACAACAAGAGAAACAAAACTACCTATTTGTAGCGCCGGGCCGCGCTCCCCCCGCGCTGCGCGCCCACCCAGCGCCGCCGGCGCCCGCACAATGGGCTCTGGGTAACGTTACGGCGCCGGGTCCGGGCGCGCCCCGGCCCCCTCCCCAGCCCGTGCAGAAGGTGTCCCTGCCTCGCTTTGTGTTCTGCAGGGATGGCGTTTGGGGGGGGGCTGTGTTTGCACTGAACACCTCCCAGCCTATGAGGCCGGAGGCTGGAGGGAAGGGTTGTGCGTTGTGTGCCGCGGCTGGAGTAGAGCAGGGCCCTGGGGAAGGCCGGGAGAAGGGCACAGCCTCTCCCCGGGCTGTGCGGTGCGAACTCGGCTCCCCTGCGGTGGTAGACAGCAGAACGGTCCCGGAGAGGCGCCGCGCAAGACCCGGCTGGAGGGGGGACGGGGGGGGGCCTCCCTTTTCACGGGGACCCTACGGCGGCCAGGGCTCGACGCGCTGGGCCGGTCTGGACAGGGCAAGCGCCGCACACTCCCGAGGGGCACTGGCAAAGGGAAGCGGGGGCCGGGGGAAAGCCTTTCCCGCTCCGCTCCCCCCATGGCTTCTCTCATCCCCCAGCCAACACCAACTTTAAAAAAAAAAAAAAACAAAACCAAAAAAACCCACGTAGCAACAATGCTGTTTACCCACTTCCTCCAAAAGGCGTGTGTGACCTGTTGCTGGAAGGGGAGATACAAAGGCTTCCCAGTGGCTGCCTGGGCCGCCTCCGGGCCCGCCTCCCCCGCCGAGCCGTCCCGGCGGCTCCGAGCCCCCGCCCCGTTTCATGCAAAACCAGGGGTAGAGACTTGTCCTCAGTGGCGGAGCCGCCGCGCGCTGATTGGCCGGGGCGAACACATTTATTCCCTGACAAGCCCCCATCACATGGATGGTTGTCTATTAACTTGTTCAAAAAAGTATCAGGAGTTGTCAAGGCAGAGAGAGAGAGTGTGTGTGTTTGCAAAAGGGGGTAAAGTAGTTTGCTGGCTCTTTAAGACTGAGGTGGAGAGAGAGAGAGAGAGCGCGCGGCAGGCAGAGAAAAGGGAAAAAGGAGGAAGAAGAAGTTTTTTAAAATCAAGGCTCCGGCGGTAATAATAGCAGTTATTGGCATTATTAATCCATCAGCGAAGAGGAAGATCCTGATCTTGATCCAAGTGTGGTTTTGGGGAGTCCCCCTCCCCCCTTTCCTACCCCTCCCTAGGAAAAAAAAAAAAAAAAAAAAAAAGTCCGGCTTGGGACTTCGCTGCGGCTGCTCCTCGCTTCTCTGCTCAAGGCTGGTTCCAGGCAAAAGTAGTTTGAATGTACAACATGATGGAAACCGAGCTGAAACCTCCCGCCCCCCAGCAAACTTCGGGGGGAGGCACAGGCAACTCCAACTCGGCCGCTAACAACCAGAAGAACAGCCCGGACCGGGTCAAGCGTCCGATGAACGCGTTCATGGTGTGGTCCCGCGGCCAGCGGCGGAAAATGGCCCAGGAGAACCCGAAAATGCACAACTCCGAGATCAGCAAGCGGCTCGGGGCGGAGTGGAAACTTTTATCCGAGGCGGAAAAGAGACCCTTCATTGACGAAGCCAAGCGGCTCAGAGCTCTGCACATGAAGGAGCACCCGGATTATAAATACCGACCCCGGAGGAAAACCAAGACCCTCATGAAGAAGGATAAGTACACGTTGCCAGGGGGCTTACTGGCACCGGGCACAAATACCATGACGACTGGGGTAGGGGTTGGGGCCACCTTGGGAGCTGGGGTGAACCAGAGGATGGACAGTTACGCGCACATGAACGGCTGGACCAACGGAGGCTATGGGATGATGCAAGAGCAGCTCGGCTACCCGCAGCACCCGGGTTTAAACGCGCACAACGCGGCACAGATGCAGCCCATGCACCGCTACGACGTGAGCGCCCTGCAGTATAACTCCATGACCAGCTCGCAGACTTACATGAACGGATCGCCTACCTACAGCATGTCTTACTCCCAGCAAGGGACCCCGGGCATGGCCCTGGGCTCCATGGGCTCGGTGGTCAAGACGGAATCCAGCTCCAGTCCCCCCGTAGTCACTTCCTCGTCTCATTCAAGGGCTCCTTGCCAAGCTGGGGACCTTCGGGACATGATCAGCATGTATCTACCAGGTGCTGAAGTACCAGAACCAGCTGCCCCAAGCAGACTTCATATGTCCCAACACTACCAGAGTGCACCTGTTCCTGGCACAGCCATTAATGGCACACTCCCTCTATCACATATGTAAGACAAAGGGGCCGGGGGGGGGGGGAGCGGGGGGGGAGGGAGGAAAACTAAACAAAACAAACAACAAAAAAACTTTTATTAGAAATTCTGGACTTTTTTTTTTTTTCTGGACTATTTTTGTACAGAGAAAACTCGGGGAGGGAGGGGGGGAAGGGAGGGGGGGAGAAATTAAACCGACAAGGAACTTGTATAGATCTCGGAGGGGAAGCAACTACACAAAACTTTTAAAAAGTTCTAGTGAAAACGGTAGGAACTTTGCAGAATGTTTGCAAAAGTCTTTACCAATAATATTTAGAGCTAGACTCAAAGAGCGAAGAGGAAAATGTTTTAATATTTGCAGGCAACTTTTGTACAGTATTTATCAAAAGAAACATGGCAATCAGTATGTCCATTGGTAATATAGGGAGAAGGAAAAAAAAAAAACCCAAACCCTCGCGAATTTGCCAATTATTTTTTAAAAATAGAGTCTACTTGGAGCATTGTGGCTTTGGCAGCTGAATTTATAGCAGCTGTGAGAGGAGAGGAAATTATTTTACAGCATTTGGACGTTTAAATTGTTTTAGAAATTGTACAAAAGACAAAAAAGGTAGGATGAGTACTTGCGAACCATGGGCTTGGTTTGCTGTAAAAGGGCAAACGTTTAGATTGTACTAAATTTTTTATTATTTTTTTTTTTACTTCTTGTTAAAAAGCAAAAATTGCCATGCAGGTTCACACGCCGTTTGTTAATTTATAATAACTTTTTGTTTCCAGACTTCATCCTGTTCAAAGAAAAGAAAAGGAAAAAAAAAAAACAAACCCACAAAACCCTGAAATTACTGTGTTTGAAATATTTTCTTATGGTTTGTAATATTTCTGTAAATTTATTGTGATGATATTTTAAGTTCTTTTTTTTTTTTTCTCATTTTCGTAGTTGTATTTTAAAGATTCGGCTCTGTATTATTTGAAATCAGTCTGCCGACAGTCCATGTATATATTTGAACTAATACCATCCTTATAACAGGTACATATTCAAGTTAAGTTTTTACTCCATTATGCACAGTTTGAGATAAATAAATTTTTGACATATGGACACTGAAGTTCCGCTTGAGTCTTGGATTTATTTTTGTAACGCAAGATGTTTTTTAAATAATTCATGCAGCTGAAGGTATCACCGTAGCCAACCCAGTACGATAAATAATGCAGCAATATATGTAACGCATGAATATTTTTATATGTATGTGTCTAGAGAGAGAAAGTATGGTAGCTTTAATGGAATAACTGCCTGTGCCGCCTTCGGGGTGTGTGTGTGGGGGGGGTGGTGGGACGGGAATGAGGAGTGAGGCGCTGGTTTCCCAATTTCTATCCCTTCCGAGGAGGCCGGGAGCGATGTGTTCAGGGAGGTTTCGGACTCGGCTGCTTTTGACCACTTGTTGCCTCCGGCGGGGCCGAGCCGGGGCCGGCGGGGCGCGGAGCCGGCGCGGGAGCGGCAGCCCGGCCAGGGGCACTGCGAGCGGGCGCCTTGTTTGCATATCCAGATAATTTATTTTTCTCTTTTCCCAACGAGCCTTCTTCCTCCGGGGCACGCAGGAGGGGCGCCGGCTTTTCATGGCTGGGAACCCCAGCGCGGCCGGCCTGGCGGCTGCAGCTGCGGCGCGGCGCTGGCAGGGGGCTGAGCGCTCCCCGCTCCCTTTGTTCGGGACTTCCCAAACTTTCCTCTCCTGGCTTCTGGGCAGCGCAGGAGGAGGTGAGAGGTGGGGGCGGGGGTGGGCTCGGCCGGGCTAAGGTAAGAAACAACAACAACCAAAAAACAAACAAACAAAAAAAAGGCAACCACCAACCAAAACCAATGGAATGCCAAAGACTTTCACGCTTTGTCACAGCTCTTTCTTGAATCCTATTTCTTAAATTGCTAGCGCGGTGTAGCCCCGTTTCGGACAGTCTCTGCAGCCGGCCACAAGCCCCAAAGGAAAGCGGTGGCGCCCGCCAAATAGGAGGAGAGATCCGCCATCCGTGCCAGGTAGAGTTTTACTTTGTACAGTTGTAACTGCGATTGCCGAGGACACGGCTCCGCGCTGCTGCGCGTTGCGGCCGCGCTCCGGCCGGCGACAGGGCCCGTCGCCCCTTGGCAGGGCAGGGGCAGGGGGCGTTGGGCAGCAGAGCCGAGTAGCGGCTGCGGCAGCCCGCGTTCCTCCCCTTGGAGCCTCAGTGTTTATTTGGTGCTGCTAACGCGGCTGCGGTTTCCCTTGGGAGACGCGCGTGAGGGAGATAATAATAATAATAATAACAACAATAATGATAACAATAATAATACGAAATTGGGGCCACTGTGATTGCAGACTGGTCGTGTCTTCTGCTAATGGCATGTTGTGCATGGCAAGGAAAGAATGTGATGGTTGGCTTAAGCAAGGCGTAAAGTGGGCACCCCGGCATGGGGCAAGTGTTGCTCAGCTTTTCTCTAGTATTGCTTATCGGTCACTCAATTCTGCTTTAGCTCGGGGAGAAACAAGGCAGGAGGGGGAAAGAAGAAGAAAAAAACAACCCACAAAAAAAAGTTACCTGGCTGGTTGTGGTTTTTAATTCCGCAGTGCTATTTCCTAGGCTCAGTTCTGGCCTCCATCCTTGAAGCCTGGTGCCCAGATGAAAACTAACATTGCCAGGAGTTTTGCTCACTGCCTGTTTCGCAGTTTAGCTCTCTTTGTCCCTTTTTAGTTCTGCACCGTCGCGGTACTTGGGCAGCACAGCAATTCTTGCAGATTCCCAACCTTTTCTATTTCTTTGACGTTAATGCAACGAGTAAAACATTCTTTTTCAGAGCTGTGAGCGTTTGCAATGCGTCTGGGGATTATTCACGTGGTAACGAGCCCACGTTCCCAGTCCCGCTCTTCTCGCTGAGAAAAGAGAACGAGGAATAAAAGCCCAATCGATATCGCGATTCCATTTTTAAAAAGGGAATCTTAGCCAATTAACAGCAATAAAACCTGGCCCCTTTTTGAAGTGCTAACTAAAATATTCGAGGGGGGTAGTTGGAAATGTTGGTCCTTTTACAATTCGCATAGAGAAGGCGAGCTAATACCATTAAACAAAAGGCACTAAGCCACATATTCAGGCTTAGTGAATTCAGGAACTTTGTATATGGGCAATTTGTTTAAGCCTACATTTCGGAGTACGATGTGGAATATATGTTGTTGAAACCTGATCTCCCTTGAACAGATTCCTTATGTCCTTACATCCTTACATCCATCCTATCTATCCGCTTAGAGATGATAACTGGAAGCATTTTACACGTACAGCTGAACGATTTAATTTTTAAAGTGTTACTTGGAGGAACGCCATAGTCCACTGCTAATTTTAAATTCAACACATTCAATAACCCCATTTACACCTCAGCCATTATCCTGGGCTTTCGTTTATGGCAGCTGAAACGTGCAGCAGAGCTCGTGGATATGTTTTCATTCTGGTTATTGAAGAGCTTCTGGGTTCTCCGTGTTTTCCTTCTAGTGAATTGTTGTGTGCTTTACAGCCAGGATGATGCTCCGTCCAAGTAGCGCCAGTGTCGTGCTTTGCTAACCTTGTACAGAGCCGAAATGAACCCGAGGATAAGATTATAGTTTCCCCTGTGATTTTTTTTACGGCTTTTTAAGGACTGGGGTGTTAAAATATTTTGCGGGACTGGATAGGTAGATTAGCAGGGTTTCTTGCCAAAGCTGGGAAGCTGGTATTACAGACTGTCCCAGGGGGAAATCGCTCACATTAACCACTAAATGAATATTTGACAAGGGCTCATTCGGGGGTATTATTACTACAAACGGGTCCCTACTGGACTTTCCAAGGGTCAAAGAGCAATGGTTCAATTAATTATTTAGACTGTTAGTAGATTTGGTTGTAATAGCTGTACTTATTTCTGCAACCGACAGCTTCTTGCGGTGGGGGACCTGGGGAGAGGCTCTCTCTGCCTCGCAGCCCCTGCTCCAACGATGGGGCGAGCGGCTGGCGGCTGCCATCAGACTTTTCTTGGCTGAAAACGTATTTTTTTTATTCTTTGAGATTCCCACTGGTGCCGTGCGGGACATGGAGGATGGCGGTGATCGCCGCAGCCCCGTGTTCTCTCTACAGATTAATTCCTCCTCGTCTCCAACGGGTAGCAGACCTGTATATCTGTCTCCGAATAGGAGGTAGATAGCTCAGCAGTTTAAGTAGTATATAATATAGGTCCCACTGAAAGAAAGAGGGCCATTACTGATAGGTGCGATTAGATACACTTCAGTTATTTAAATCCTGCTCTAACTCAAATATTAAAATCTAAAGCCTGCTTCGGTGTGTACGAGACTTCCGAGAATATATGCAAAATGCTGACGTTCAGATGGCAGGAGAGCTTCGTCTTTGCGTTTTTAACACCAGCCAGCATTGCCTGGCACTGTCGTTTCAACATTTTTGTTGTTTGGGGGGAGTGGGGGGAGCGAGAGAAGGGAGGATTATTTTGTTTAATTTCTACAACAAACATGTGCGCAGTAGTAGATGCTAAAAAAAAAAATGTTGGGAGTGTGCGATTAGGTGACAATAATATATGTTGAATGAATAAGAGATAAGCTGCAAGGGGGGAGAGGGAAGCAGTAATTACAAACCCAATTCATTCAGCTTTTCAGGACTTTTGTTGTGGGAGCTCCATTGACGGGCTTCGAGCTGCCAGTTTTCTCACATTAAAAAGAACTGATCAGCGCCTCAGGGGGACAAGCAACACCGCTTAACTGCATAGTGATGGGGTCCTCATTTAGAGCCATTACAACAAGAAAATTAAACAGAGCCTTTGTGTGCACCAGGTTTACTTTTCAATTGCTGACAGTTTATAGCTAACTGCTCAGAGATTGAAGTTTGATTGCGGTTTGATCGCCTGCTAGTTAGCACCACCGCTATTTCAGTTTTGGTAATTAAAATCAGTTTTTCTGACGATGGCACGGGGGATTGCAAGAACTTTGGTACTGTTTTGCTTTTGAGGAAGCAGTTCACTTGGCGAGGACGTGCAGCGCTGAAGTGAGTGTGGGGGCTTTTTCTCTTGCGAGCTGAAAAGAAACGGAACCCAGGGATGGAAACTCTTCGAGCTGCACATTTGACCGTGCGAGAGAGGGAGGGCGAGCTCCGTCCCTCGGGCAAGCACCGCGCCGGGCACCCGGCCGGCTCTGCCCGGGGACCCTGCCCGCGCCCCGGCCGCGCTGGCCGCTTCGCTCCGCGCTTCGGAGCTCGGCGGAGCTGTCTCCGTTGGCAGGTGCCGGGCGGGCGGAGCGGGGTTGGGAGGGAACAAAGCAAAACCCCAGACCTTGCCGTGATGCTGTTTGAGCTTTGCTTCTGGAATACGCAGCGGATTCGCTTTGGCTGAGCCCCGCGTGCGTGTCTGTGAGTGTGCGTGTGAGTGTGTAGCGTGTGCGTGTTTGTACCCGTGTGCGCCTGTGCGTGCGGGGGGAGGGGGCGCGTCGAAATGAGCTGTGATTTTTCCTTACAATTTAACAAGGTTGGTAGAGAGCAGGGCTCGGACACTTACTGCACGGGAAGGTCCGTCCTTGCCGGCCCGGCTCTCCCGCGGGAGCCGCCTGCACCGACACACACTGGAGCGGCGGGGGGAGCCCATGTTCGGGGGTCCCGGCCGGGGGCGGCTGCGCGGGGAGCGGGGCCGGGCCGGGCAAGTTTCTCCCGGAGTTTCTCTTCGGTACCGTGCCGCCTCAGAGGATCTCTGCCATGTGGACGAGAGATTTTACAGCGTGGTTTTGTGCAATTTTTAAACGTTCTTTTAAAAAATTCTTTTAGGATTTCTCTGCGTTTTGTTTGCATCCATCCTCCCCCACCCCCACCCCACCCCTCCGCCGGTACAAGAGCCTCTCTCTCTCCAAGTGCGTTTCAGACGCAAGTCACTCAGTGGTTATTCCAAGGGGTGAGGGTTTGAGGTGGGGGGAGGTGGTGGTGGTGTGTATGTCCCTGAGGGGCCCCCCCATGGGCCCGGCGGAGTTCAGTGGGGCCAAAGCGACGATGCCGCCGGTTCCTAGGGGCTCTGGGGGCAGCGGGACGTGGAGCTGGGCTGCGTCCTCTCGTCTCTCCAAAGCGCATCCCTGTCTCCAAAGCCAACAGCGGGCACAGGGCTGCCCCGCCCCCACCTCCCGGCCGGGATGTGCCCCCGCTCCCGGGCAGGTGGCGGAGACCTGCGCCCTGGGCCGCTGCCCTGGGGGAGCGGGAGAGGAGGCCCGGCCCCCTGCGAGCTCCCCCGCCCCGGGACCTTGGTGACCCCACCATCTCCGCAGCAGTTAGGGCTGATGACGTAGTGTGGGCGCTTTTTTTTTTGCTTTTTTTTTTTCCCGAAAGTCGTGATGAACAGGAGGGGGTGAAGGGAGGAATCCCACCGAGTGCTGGAGAGACACAGGCTTCTGCAGAGCCTTTCCCGCAGGGAGTCTGCGGAGGGGTGCCACGGGACACACACACGCCCCCCGGGCTGCGGGCCTGATCCTGCAGACCTGCCTCCCCTCCTGCGGGTAGCTCCCCGGTTCTGGGGGGACCCGGCCGGGCGAACGAAGCTTAATCGGGGTCCTGCCTAATTAGAAGTAAACCCCGCAGCGCTCTGCGGGGCGGCCGGGCGGGCTGGCTGCGTTCAGGGCGAGAGCCGGGGCTCTCGGGAGCGGGGCCGAAGCTCGTCCCCTCGTTGCCCCCGGCTGCCCGTCTCCTGCGCGGGGTGCGGGAGCAGCTCCCCAACGCGTCCTTCTGGCCTTTCTTGGAATGATGGTTCCTTTAAGCTCTTACAAATCGCAAAACTTGCGGAAGACAGAGAAATAATTAATGTATTAAAACAAGCAGCGAATTCCTCAGGAGGCACCTTATCAACTCCAGCCACACTGGCTTCATCCCTCCTCGTATGCTAATGCCCCGTGACGTCACCGGCGCCAGATTGAATGTGAATCAGTTATGAAATTATTAGTTTTAGCTTAAAAAGCAATCTGGCTCTCCCGCGAGTGGGGTTTGCGCTGCTGCGGGTTCTCGCTCCGTGTCCTCCCCATGTTATGCACACACAGTAGTTGCGACTTTCCTGTCACATGAATCAATATTTCCAAAGCACACATACGAGCTGGGGTTGATGTAAAGAAACCCATAGATTAATTTGGTCCCGTTTCTGAGACGGCAGTGTCTTCCTTATCGATACACACATTACACCCGAAACCAGACAATCGGATTTCCTCCTACTTTTCAGGTAGGCAAGAGCTCCTTGTGATTTATTTCTTTTAAGATCCCACTGAGGGGGTGTGATTCTTTGCCAGCGTCTGAGGAAAAAAATACCCAGAAGTGTTTGCTTTTGCTCGCGATAGAGGAGAATGAGCCAGGAAGGGGGGACGGGGATGGAGACAAATTTTTTTTGTTGTTGTTGTTTCAAATGGAAAGATTTTTATTCTGGATTTTGAAAAGCAGTGTAGCCCAGCGGTGAAGGGCCAAGGGATCTGAGCGGGGAACAATGGGAATTAACACGGTTTCAATCGCTGAGGCCACTCCAATTAGATGTCTGGATCCGGCGAGATCAAATACCTGAATCTAAACCCCTCGGCTCGGTTTCTTTTGCTTGCAAATGCTTCTGCAAAACGGTTCTTGAAGAAACCAAACTAACCCCTAAATTCCCCGGAGTCCCTTCGGAGGAGTTTTGCCGGTAACAACTTTCTCCCCGGGTTAGGACGGCCGGCGCGTTCCCTCCCCGTGGTGGCCGCAGACCTCGGAGCTGCCCCGCCGCCCCCCCGCCGCCCGTGCCCCCATGGTAACACACCCCCCACACTTCTTCCCCCCTCCCCCGAACGCCGCTAAACCCCCCCTCAGATTCTTCAGGACACTTTGGTCTTTTTGACGGTTTCTTTCTCCCCGTCTCCCTTAGAACAAGCTGCTCTGCTACCACGAATTCTGAATAAACTTGTAGCTCTTTCTCCTGGGGACACCCGACATCGGCCCCTCGCTCTGCTCTCTGGGCTGCGGGGGCCCCGGCGCAGAGCCGCCCCCGGCCGCGGGGAGGGAGGCGGCCGCCTCCCCAGCTCCTTCTTCCAGCAGCCCCCTGAGCAAAGAAAGGAAGAAAGGAAAAGTTGTAACTGGCTGAGAAGTGAGTTTTCTGACTAATGAAATCCGAAATGAGTGGCGAATATAAAGTACTGTGAGGTTTTTCCCTGCCCCCCCGGCACTGATTGGCAATACTTTTTTTTTTTTTTTACTTTTTTTTTTTGGTGTGTGTGTGTGTTGGTTTGAAAAGCAGGAAGAAATGTAATGAATTGAGTGCTGTCAGAGATGTCTTCTCTGTTGATGTGGTGAATGGCAGTAGCTCCCTGATCCAGTGCAGGTGCAGTAGAGCTGGGGAATAAAAGAGGGGGGCTCTCTGTTCAGTGGAAAAAGCACATTCCCTACAATAGACCACACACTGCCAGCCAGCACGGCATCAGCTCACACTCTCAGACTTTTTTCGCCTCTTTCCACAGTCCTGAGCTCACAAAATGGCTATACATTAGCACTAGTTAGGGTTTGCTTTTAATGAACAGTTGTGACTCCTTTTGACCAACATTTAAATCTGCTGTGCTCTCTCTGAAGACAGGTCTGTTTTGGTCACAGGTTTTAAAAAATGACCCGTTTCCTCACGAGGCGGCTCATTCAGGGCCATCACTTGCATTTGATTGGAAAATTTAAAAAATCACTAAACTACACTCTCGATTAATAAAATTAGTTTTCCAAGTGCTCCTGACGGGAAAAGTTTGGTTTGATTTATTTGGGTTCCCCCCTCCCCCCTATTTTTAGATATATATAAAACGGTGTGAGGTGGAGGAGAGACACTGTTTTTAAATGGATGAGGTGGTCTAATCCTATACACGAACGCATATTAATCCTGTTTAGAGATAACCTGTCTCCTTTTTGGCTTAATATATTATCCTTATACACGGATAGAAACTTTGCCCTCCTATTAATTCAGGCCAGATTGTTTTTTCTTCACTGATTTCCGTCTTTTTTTTTTTTTTCCCCCCTCCTCGGCGATCTGCTCAGAGGAAGCTAGATGGTTACACTTGGTTACTCAAGTTTTATTCGAAATTATTTCCAGAGCGAGGGCTCACTCCTCAGCCAAGGGGCTGATTGATTCTGTCCCTCTCCGCCTCGCATTTAATGTGCCTCGTCCTATCGCGGCCAAGCCAATGAGCCGGGATTTTCATGGCATCCCGGAGCAGCCCTTGCTGATTCCTCTTGCACCTATCCTGCGAGAAGTAGATTAAGCTCTTTTGGATATACTTGCTGATGCATTGCGCTGAGGAAAATTGCTCGGCGTTTGCTTATAAAAACCCATGTTACTGTGAAAGTTCTTTTTTTCCCCTAATCGTGGTAACAAATAGCATCAGCTCCTGGAACAGTTTGGTAAAGCCATTCTTTGCTTGAATACCGCTAAACGGGAGAAGCTGACAGCTAACCAATTATTACCTGAACTCCGAGTAAACCACCCCCCCCTACACTCCCCTACCCCCCCAGCCGATAACAAAACGTCTGGGCAATAAATAACATTAGAAATAACAGTCAGGTGCTGGTGGGTGCCTGGAGCACGTTTCCGGGGGTCAGATCTTGTCATCTCGCGCACAAAAGAACGGATCTTGTCTACATAGGAGAGAAGAGATCATATCGATGCGCTTATATGAAAAATCCAGATCGTTTACACTTTGTTTTCGGGAAGTTTCAAACACGTCTTAGTCTCTGGTACCTCCGCCGGAGCATCACCTGACAGCGCCTTATTTATAGCCAACAAGTTGGAGCTCTCCCAGCGCCAACCTTCGCCCCGTTGTTGCTTAATGATAAAAAAAAAAGGATAGTTGGATCTTTGTTGGGGGGAGGGTGTCCCGTCCCTCCCGTGCTGGGTGTGCGCAGGGTGTCCGGCACCGCCGGGGAGAAGGAGGTGCGAACCGCTCCTGCTCCCCGCGCCGGGTTTCCCACTTTCTTTCCCCCGCGCTACTTGATAGCCTTTGTGTCCTATTGCTGCACACACCCATAATTAATCCTCCTTCTTACCGCTTACATCCCGGACCCAAGGGGAAACTCAAACCTATTTAGATCGCCTTGGTTGGTTGCACAAATTTAAGTGGCAAATGAGTTATAAACCTAATAACTGCTTTAATAAAAAATAATTATTTGATTATGGCAGGGGGAAATTTGCTGGAGTGCAAGGATGCGGCTGGGTTTGCGTATTGGTGGCGGTGAGGCTCGCCTTTGGATTGAACTCAAACGCCTTATAAAAACGTACCCTGGAAACAAACCAAAACGCGCCCCAAAATCCTAAACCTAACTCAAACCTTACACCAGCACACCCCCCCCCACCTCCCGATTCGCGGAGCGTTGTGGAACTTTTCCCGCGATACTCGGGAGAAGAATTAATTTGTAGACAAAAATCAATGAGAGATTTGGGTGGCTTTGAATTAATTGAAAACAATCAACACGGGGGACCATTAATCACAAATGCTGGTACCTCTCTCACATTTCCCCCGTTAAGGACGAAGTTTCTGCGCCTCTTTCAAGTGTATTTATGCTTCTGGTTTTACAAGGAGAAGTGAGGATGCAACAAGACCAGTCGCGTTGTCCTCTCTATACTTTTAACGCTAGCATATTGTTTGATTACTAATTCGAGTTAATATGATCTTTATGGCAACATAACAGTGGATAATTGGCCCTTTTTCTGAACAACAATGTAAATCACAATCGCTTTATTATTTAATAACGTCAAACGCTTCGTTGGATTGGCCCCGACAGAGAAGACCTTTTCTTTCTAGGCAGTGTTGTTGAGAAAGAACAATGCAGATCTAATTGTGGAGATTTCAGAAGTTGGCTCCTGTAAATGAACAGCTTAGATATGGAAGTTCCAGCAGATGTCTGCACTTTTCCCTGTGACAAACCTTGTAACCCCCCTTCCTCCCCCACTGCCCCGTCCTCCCTCCTCCCCGACTTATTGAAGATTTTTTGTTCTCACATCCTAGCAACAACCTAAATCTTCCAGTCGCAAATACACCCCTTTCCCCTCGTTGCTATACAGCACTTCAGATGGCAGGCTTAAGCGTACACACCAAATTAGTGCTTGGCCCAAGGCGCGCTCGCCCCTCGCTCGCTCCCCTCCCCGACCCCCCCTTCCATCAGCTACGGGCTCGGGGGGGCCGGCGGCGGGGAGCGCTGGGGGGGTTTGAGCTCTCGGCGCTGCGGTTCGCCACCTTCTTGCCAGCCCTGTAAACGTGCCTTTTTTTTTTTTCTTTTTTTTTTTTTTTCCCCCTCCTCCAACAGTTTGGAGGCGACTGCAAGTTGCGCACGCCTTGATGTGGCAGGGAAGGTGCCAGAGCCTGCCTGTGCCGGGGAGGGGACGGCGGGACGGCCCCCCAGGGGGAGCTCCCCTACATGTCACCCACTGCCCTGGGCGGGGGGTCTCCTCCTTGTCCGAGTCCGCTTGTCCGGCCCAACCGATCCAAACCCTCCCAGTTTCACTGCGGCATCTGCAGTGACCCTGCTCCGGGGGGATATGGCTGCGGGGACAGGGATCCCTTGGGATGGCTCCGAGGGAGAAACTGCGAGACTTCTGGCGGGGCAAAACGCGCATCCCAGCACGCATTCGCTCCTCCGGCGCGATCCCCCGGCCTGCGCCCTGCTCCGACGAGCTCCCCGCGGTTTAAGGGCTGCGCGGGTTTTCCCTTGCGCTTGAGGAGACCCGCCTGGGATCAGCCGGTCGGGGCGGCGGATCTCCCTCTCCCTCTCCCTCCCCTCTTGCGCTGCCCACCCCTGCGAGGGCAATTCCTCGGAGAGGAGTTGATTTGACAAACTTTGTCGGAGGAAACTGACAGCGCTGGCGAGCCCCTGCCCCGTCCTGCCTGCTCGCCCCCAGCCCCGGCAATCCGCGCCTTGATGCGCGCTGAGGGCCACGCCAGCGGTGTTTGGAGCGTGTGTGCAGCCTTCCGCGCAGCCGGCCGCTGCTTAGAGGTGTCAAGAGATGAGGCAGATAGACCAAATTCGGGATGTTTTCCCTTCCTTTTATGGTTCGTCTTTTTGTTTTTTTATAAAAAAAGTTTTTGTCACGGGCTAGTTAAATCTCCTTCCTCAGCAGGAGCCGGAGCCCCTTTCTGCTCCCACCCGGGGTGCTCCCACAGCTGCCGCCACGTTGCAGCGATGCAGGTCCTCGATGCTGTGCCCCGGGACTCCCCGGGCCCCCGGCACTCCGCCCCGGGGGCACCAGCCTCACACCTGCGACAGGGTGGGGTTTTTTTTGTTTGTTTGGAAAAACCCACTCGAGGAAAGTATTGAAAACACGGACCTGATCACTGAGATTCCCTGAAACAGAAACCCCGGTTCAGTGAGCTGGGGTTGCCAGCCCTGCCTGCAGCCGTGGGAAGCAGTTGATGAGTCCCTGATGACCTTTGATGAGCCTTTTTCTCCTCGAGTGTGTGGAAAATCTTGATAATTTTTTGTTTGTTTGTTTGTTTTATTTCGTTCTACCTTTGATGGCTTGTTTGTTTGCTTTACAACTCGCATCACCTGGCAGTGGGAAGCACCGCGCACTCAGGATGCTGCTCGTGCGAGCGCAGGGGGAAAGAGGGAGCGCAGGGGGGAGCTGGGGTCCCTAGGGCTCTCCCGGCTGGGAGCGGCAGCCCCGCGGCGTGCCAAGGGTTAACCACACCCGCTCCAGGGCTTTGCGCAGCGCTGGATGAAACTGCCGCGACTTCCCCCCAAAAAAACATCGTTAGGAGGGAGAACTCCCGGAGCTCTGGGATACAGCGGGCCGGGCCGGGCCGGGCCGGGGGCGGGTAGGCCTGGGCGGCTGCCACTCCCCCCCTTAATGAGCTCATTTCCATGTCTGCGCCTCCCGCAACTGTGAGAAAATCCGCCGGGACATCCAGCGTGCCGATGCGGCCTGGGCTGCCCCGGTCTCCCCGGTGACAGCGCCCGCCCGGGAGAGCCGCGTCGGCTGGAGGGGGGAAGCGAGAGAAATAAAATAGTTTTTAAAAAAACAATACAGAAACCTCTTTCGGCCCCGGCACCTCGCAGGTTTCCGCGGAGAGGGACATCCCACACCCACGCGTGTCTTCCGTTGGGGCCGGGCTCCCTGAACACCCGCCTGGAGCCTTGCGCGGGGTGGGGGAGGGTTTGGGGGGAGGGGGAGGGTGCAAAAGTGCTCGGGGACAGTCCGGGAGGGGGAAGGGAGCGCTGAACAGCCCCACACTTATCAATAACAAGATGTATAAATATCAAAGTGAAGGAGCCCGAGTAAGTCTTTCTAGAAGCGAGGAGGAAGCTTAAGCAGCTTTCTTTAATGGTGATTTGTAGCTCTGTAAGGGGCACGGATAGCAAATACCCTGCAGGTGCATGTTGTAACACTGCCATCCGGACTTTAATGTAGATTACTCTCCAACTCGTTTGATCGGTCCTTTGAAACCCTTTACAATTGCCTGTGACGAACCGCCAGTCTCAGTTTTTTTTCTTTGAATAATGCCTTAAGGGTAAGTCCTCGGGGCTTTTAAAGATCTCCAGCACATTTAAAAAAAAATCACGTTAGATTTTTACTTTAGAGCGTGGGTCCATGTCTCTCAACTTGGGGCTGTTAACAGGCATCTTTTAAATCATTAATCGTCTAATAACCACCAACTTTACTCTAGAAGGGAGATATGGGGTTTTTCTAAAGACTTCCAAACATTTCTATGGCTTTTGGGATCACAGTGTTTGAAATTTAGGAGTCAAACACTCCATCCCTCCTGCTGAAGCCCTGGAGCTGGTGGGTCTCCCGTGTTTATGGGTTCTGCTGGGTAAATCTGTGCTGAAGGCCTTTCCTCTGGCCATCGAGAAATCCTCGGTGTGGGTAAACCCGGAGGGTGATACAGGGGAGAAACAGATCGGAGGGCGTGAGGGCCGTCGAGGGAGTGGGGAGGGCCCAGGGGGCCTCCCGCAGCCCGACCCTGCCCTGGGACCTCCGCCCGCTGCTGTGTCGGTGCCTCCTACCAAACAGCGAACATATTTTATTTTGAAGGGGGGAAAAAAAAATTCAACACGCAATAAACCCCGCAGATGTTTCCACTCTCTCCGCAAATAACGTTTAACCTTTAATATTTATTCGTTTCTATTAATTCAAAAAAATAATTACTGAACTTTTGGCCCTTCAACTTCCACAAGCGACGCTTTGTTTCTCTAAAATAAACTTGGGAGAAGCGATCTCTCCGTATCAAACCAGGGATTTGAATTAAAGGCCCATTTGGGACACTTGAGACTACAAAGGGTTACACATAAATAAATGCCACATTTGCCTATTGCAAAAGTTTTCTCTGTCCTTTCTCAGTCACAACAGGGGAGGAAAAACCCGCCGTTTATTATCTAGCGCTGGGCAGGAGCAGCCCCTCCAGAATGTGCTCTTAGATTTGGCCGGCAGAAGAAGGACTCTCCCCCCCCACCCCCACCCCCCCTCCCAACAGCAGCTCCTTTTGTTCTCCAGATCTCTTTCCCAATTTCAAGCTTCACTTGCAGATCCTAAGTTTGTTTGTTAATGACGCTATTACCATCTGGCTCGTCCTACTTTCCAAAAGATATAAATCTCCCCGGTTTCATTGCCTACATTATCATTTAAGTGCCACCATAGCTGGAAGAAAAATATGCTTTCAAGGCTGCAAATTCTCTTGCACGGAGTAACTTCCCCGGGCGCGGAGCTGCCGCCCGCCCCGCCGGGCTGCGGGCCGCTTGGCAGGGATGGCTCCAAATGGATTTCACCTTGCAGCGATGCTGGGAGAGGGGGAGACAACACGATTCAAGTTTTGCACCAGAAACTTAAGTGACCCCCTTCCTCCCCCCCCCCCCCCCCCCGCCCCTTTTGTAGCTGTTTAATGCATCTGGCTACTTTGAACCGTTATCTTCGGCAGGGAGAGGGATGCCCGCCTGTACGGCGGGGAGAGGGCAGGATGGGTCCTGCCCCTGGCAGGGTCCTCTTTTCCCTTACCCAGCGTGAACCCCCGTGTCTCTGTCATAAGTACATATTCCATACGTGTGAATAAACCTTTCTCACAGGCGTCGTACAGTAAAGGGAAGAAAAGTTTGGGCTTCTCCTAGCGCAGAGCGTTTGCAGATTTGTGTGCGTTTAAGCATAAAGGGACGGGGGGGGGGGGGGGAGGGGAGGGCGAGAAGGGGTGGGGGGAGGGAGTTGGGTCGGTTTGTGTATGGGCTCCACAATGACTCTATTTATTCGCTGCAACCAGCCTGGACAGATTGAATAGGCGAGAGAGAGACACTCAGCCTTCCCAACGCGTGGGCTTTGTGGGATCTAGTCCCCACTAGCAGATTTCGACTGCTAATTTCCCATTCTGCGGGGCTCTCCTGCGAGGAGACACGGCCGTGCCCATCAGCTCCGTCTCCCCCAAACACAGCTCGTGTTTCCAGTTCTTAACCTCTCCGCGCAGAACTTTAGCGAGGGAAGAAGTTTAAACCTTTGTCATTTCTTTGCTGGGTGTCCGACAGCGTTTCTGCGGGGGGGTGGGGGGGGAGAAGGGGGCGGGAGTTTTATTTAAATATATATATATCTCTATATATAAATACACACACGCGTACACAATGCTGTCAAACGAGGGAAAAGGTACTCCTTTAATATGGGAAAGAAAGCCAGGGATTTTGTTTCCCGAGTGATCTAATTGTTATAAATAATTACGGATGAAAAGAAAACTCACTTATTATGCACTTCTAATACTGTGACTGCCTAGGAGAGAAAGGGGGCCAAACCAGTGATTAATTAATATCGCACTGGCATAGCTGTTTTCTCGCGAAAGGCCTTTTCCCCCCTCGCCGCTGCCGAGTTATCATTCCAGCTCGAGTCATGTGTAGCCAGGAAGGGATCTTGTTTATAAATTTATATGACGACCTTTTCTTTGTGTGTGCTCTAAAGTTGATATGGACAAATTGCAGAGGTATACAATTTAAGTAGATGCACTTTTAATCACCGATCATTAAAATGGTTATGTTAAATATACTCAATTACATGCATGACTTCACCCTAACAGTACTTTCTATTCTCCCAGCTGCTCACGTATTCCTTAACTATAGTCAGCAGAAGAAACTCGATTATGCTGAATCCATACATTTCTATGGATTTCATCAGCCTAATTAATGCTTCAGTGTGGTCCATGTGTCTGAATGGTCCCTTTGCTATTACTTGGGTAAGGAGGCAGTGCTGGAATGCAGAGGGTCTTTCTTTCAAAGATACCCATGGGGGTCACTCTAGGACTCTAATGGCAAAGGTAGCAAGTGTTAAATAGCAGAAACATGCGGAGAAAGGGAAGGCAGCGATGTAAAAGGGACATTGATACTGTAGGTATGCCCAACAGGTCAGTGATGATAATTAAAACGCTTAAAGAAGAAAAGGTAAATGGAAAGCTTCCACAATTCGCAGCGTGCCTGGTTAAAAGCAAACAAGTCAGCCCACAGAAACGCACCTTGCTGTTCCTGGTGGGATGGGGTTGGGGAGTGGGGGGGAAAGGAAGGAAAAAGAAAAAAAAAAGTTGACAGCAGATTTTTAGCCTAAATAACTACCGGGCAGCCTCTTCTGCGAGCACCGCGTTTGAATGGCCCGTCTATTCTCTAATTTTCCTGTTGTCGAAATGCAACACGTCAGGGAGAGGATGCCCGGCTGGCAGAGCCGGGCGCTCCCACGCTGCCGCGCCCTGTGCGCTCGCTGTCCCGGCACCACCGGGGCGGGGATGGGGGGGGTGGAGGGGGAGAGAGATCCTGCAGTACCCCGGGTCAGCGCAGACACACACGGAGCTGGCAGAAGCAGCTCTTCCCCTCCTCTCCCCAGCTATCTTCCGAAATGAAGAAGCGATTAAAATAAGTGGGACGCGTTGCAGCTTTAGCGCGCAGACGATGGCTGCTTTTATAACCCATCTTCCCGTCTGAGCATTTAGTGAGATCTAAAAGGCAAGAGCGCTTCCTGCTATTCAAGCAACATTTGAATCGATGAGAAACGCATCGAGATGTATTTATTTTTTGTTCCCACCTGTTGTAGTAGACCATCTGATCACACCTTTCTCTGGCTGCTGGGAGACGTGAGGGGAAAGCAGAGATCTTTCTTGTCACCCACCACACTGCCAAAAAGGTGGTGAGGGAGCCCGCATCTCTTCCCTGTTCCTCCACTGTGCACTCTGTAGCCCAATTGTCCTGACTTAGAGTCAGTGCCTTGCTGCAGCCTTCATCCTTCAAGTGGAAAGAGAAAGCAGGGAAGATTTCAGATCTATAACCAAATTATAACCTAGTAACTTTATGCTTGTCATGCTAATTTAATGACTTTTATAGCAAGTGTAGACTTTCTGTCTTTTGAAATTAGCTCTTCAAAACGCTTTGTGTAATGACAGACACTAGACATAAGAGACAAATGCACAAGCAATAGTGGGATAATAATCTGGCAAACACCGCGCCATTTAATATTAAAATGGTGAACAAAGTGCATTAAATCTCAGCAGAGATGTACATCGTTGTCTGATGCCATTGGCCCACGCCTGGGCTCCAGGGGACCTGAGAGGAGGGTGTTCTCCAACAGCTGCCGTGCCTCGGTTCACCTGGGAAAAGAGCAGGTGCCAGATGTCGAGTAGGAAATAGTATTTCGTGCCCCGCGGTGCCCCTTTGCTTTCTGGTGGCGCTTACACGTTTGAGGGCTGTCAATGTCCTGATTTCAACGGGCTGGTTCTGCTGGGCCCGGCCCCTTGTTTGGCTCCCAGCGCGGGGATGTACGCGCTGCGCTCACATATATGGCTCCGAATGTGCAAATCTCCTCGGTCCTTAAGGAGCGTTTCTGTGCTCCCACGTTATGAGTGGTCCAGAAATCTGTCCAAGAGATGGTCTTGATAACAAAGGGGGGGAGTGTGTGTGTAAACCCAAAGCTATAGGTGTATTGCAGTCCGGGCGACTCACTCATTGCCTATAATTGTAAATAAGGTAAGTTCACACGACGATCAAGTAACGAGGGAACAAGAGGCCTATTTTAATCAGGTGGTTATCTCTCCTTGGTGGAGATCAGAGCTCCATCGCTCCTGGCCTTCTCATTGTGTCCCCCCTGCTGGAAATGACAGCTCCTTCAGAAATAAGCAACTTGGTCCCTGGATGGGATTTCAGCTCTTTTGCACTACACATGTACCAATTGTCATTTTACAGCTCCAGCGAAACCTCTAAATTATATAAGTGTATAAACTCGGCCTCATTAAATCCCCCCTTTTGGATAGCCTCAAGGTTGGAGAGTATATTACTGTAAGCCAGAGGAGACTTAAATTATATCCAAATGGGGATTGAAATGTAGTGGTACTTAAGCACGCTCCTTGTCTCAGATACAGAAGCTTCATTTTTCCCCTTTAGAGTGTTATAATATTACAAACGCAACAGTTTCCTTATGTCAAATCAAACGATCTGAAATCCTATTTCTTGGTTCAGCCTACGGGTCCTTTTGTGGCGGGGACAAAACCACAAAGATACGATCAAACACCGTAGCCTGACCAAAGAGAAATTTATCGTTCATCTGAGAGAGCTTCCTAATTTGAAACTAAAACTCTCCCCTTCCAGAAAGCATCTGAACGTGCTGTGTAAGTTGTTTTCTTGCGCGTGTGCCTGTGTGTACGGATAAATAGGGGTGTACGGAGGGCCAGGGGGGCCAGGGGCAGCGATTACCCCGCAACTTAGAGCATGTCCTGCCCGCAGGATGAGTTTTCCACCCAAGACGGTACAAAAATAAACGTTTTCAGTGGGAAATCTGTGCCTAAGCGGTCTGCTGCTGCTTCCAGCGCATCCCCGTGCGGCGCCGCGACCCAGGGGCACAGCCGGGCGGGGGGTCTCTGGCCTCGCCGACGCCCCCAAGGGACACCCCGAAACGGCTGAGCGGAGCCCCACTCGCACGGCGCTGCCAGCTCTGGTGAGAGGGGCACAGCCGGTGAGGGGGTCGCTCTGCAGAACCCCGCGCGAAGCTCTCCGAAGTTGGGTTTGCCGGGGGGGGGTGTCGCCTTCCCCCTCTTTTCCAGCTCTCGCTAGAGGGTCAGTGGTTTAAGCAGGCGTCACCAGGACTTCGTTTTATTCCCGGCCCACTGAAGCGTGTGGCTTTTAGTGACTGATGGCCGCTGTGGCTGACTGTACGCGGCACAGTTGCTCTCACGGTGCGTGCTCCAGATGGGCACGTCCCGCAGGCTCGGGGCGGGGGGGCACGGTCGCTTTGCAAAGGCCACCGAGACACTGAGATTTGTTCTGGGTCAACCCACCCCAAACGCCAAAGTTGGGAAACAACTTTCGCAGCGTGTGTCGGGGAAGGAGGCAGCGGCGGCGGAGCGGCAGCGGGTGCCTCGGTGCGGGGCGCTGGGGCTGGGGGCCACCGGCCCTGCCCCCCCACCCCCACCCCCGCCCGCCCCAGCGCATCGCCCCCGTCCCTCTGCTCAGCTTTTCCTCCCCGATCCCCGGACGCGCAGACAGCACGTTTCCAAACTTTGAAATGCCAAATCACGTTATTGCTGTGGCAGGAGGCTGCTTTCGGATCTGTGACAGCTGAGTTTTCCCTATCGATTATGTGACAGTGCAGTTCATTTACACAGCTCAAAAGCTTAAAGACACTGGAGGAGCCCCCGGTTTAACCCGAAATCCTAACAGAAAGTGAATCAACTTTCTGGCCAGTGTTTAAACTGATAGATCAGAACTTAATTCGGAGAGACAGAAAGGGAGAGAAACGACAGCACGGATTTATCTTGCCCAGCGTCCTTCGCGGAAACTTTAGAAACTGCCGCGTGGAAAACCCAGGACCGAAATGCTAATTAGAAACAGCGCGTTTGGTGTCCAGATATTTTATATATTCTAGAAAGCAGATTATAGCGCTTGGGGGTTCGTGCGGGTGCATGAAATACGCGCGGGGACCGAGGCCGCCCGCGGCTGCAGCTCCGTAGCTGGGTCCGGGGCGTCCCTGGCCGCGGGGGCCGGGCAGCAGCTCCCGACGCGGGGCCGGCGCCTTGCGGGCTCATCCAGCCGGAGCGCCCCGGCCCAGCGACCGGGCGGCAGGGAGGGGTTTAGGGAACCGGGGGCGTGGGGAGCATTTTCCTCGCCCGCGCGGACACGGGACCGACCCCTTTATGCTGCCGGGTCCTTGTCTTGGCTTCTTCTACTTGCGGGCTTTCCAGGAGCCGGCCCCGCTCCCGGTCCCTGCTGCTCCCTCCCCCTGTCCTCGCTGAGGTTTCGTTACTTGCTGTTAGTGCCTGGAAACAATAAAGGATGTGGGACTGGGCTTTTATTGATTATTTGTCACCCTGTATTTGTCAGTTTCAATAACTTTTCCTGAAGTTTTACTTACGGGCACTTGAGCTTTCGGATTAGGCCAGCGCTGCGGATTGCAGTGAGGGGTAATTATCCGCTGGCCTGCCTTCCTGCAGCCGGGCTGCGCAGCCGGAGAGAAAAGAGCATTAACGTATAGAATGGGTAGGATCCGGCCTGAGCCCCCCCTAAAGCGCTGCCTGGGCGAGAGGCGGGAGCAGCCGGGAGCTTGCCGCGGCCCTGCCAGCTGCCCTCCCCCCCACCCCCCGCCCCATCCCCGCTGTCCCTGCGCGGGGTGCAATAAGCCCGCGGCCGGTCTCTGCCTCCCGGGTGCGTGCGGCGGGGGGTTCACCCAGGCCCCAGCGTGCCCAGCCACCCACCCCCCGGCGGTTTTGAAGGCGAGAGGTCAACCCCCGAGAGACGGTCCCGCTCCCGGGGGGTGGGGGTGCGTGGAGGGGGGCAGGACGCTGGGGCCCGAACCGGGGCTTTCGGCAGCGGCCAAGTCCCCGGGATTCAATTAAAAAGCTGGCTCGCGCCGCTGGCGGGGAGGCGAAGCCGGGGGATTTGTATTATGAAGATCGACTCTTCAAAACTGCCCGCCTGGCAGCCCGGCCGCGCTGCCGCCGCCGGAGGGGACCCGGCTGCCCCGGGCACCCCGGCCGGAGCCCCGGCGGCAGGGGGGTGCGTGGGGCCGGGGCCCCGCGGGCGGCGGGGAGATAGAGCAGCCGCGGCGGGAGCTGCGGGGACCCTCCGGGGGCGTCCCCCGCGTCTCTCAGCCTTTTCAGAGAATGGGGGTCAAACCTTCCTCGAGAGAAAAGGCCTTATTTCTGGCCATCTCCCTCCTCTAATAACTTTCCTACATCTCCCGAGCGATGCACGCCGCTCCATACCTGCTCCAGCGATACTCATTTGTAAGCACACTAAAGGCAAGCTGGCATAATCGTTCCCCGGGCTGGCAGGGTGCCTATCGTGTACAGTATAGCGTTTGATGTACTGTATCTCATACCACTGCAAGCTAAGAGACAAGTGAACACAGAGTGCCCAGTTACACAGGATTTAATTACAGCGGAATGCATTCTTCATGCTGATTAGGAGAAAAATCAATCGGGGGCTTATTTGCCACAATGATCCAATAAAAAAACAATTTATTAGAGCAATAATCTCAGCCCCAAATGGTCTAAATATTATTGTTTCAATTGCATTGCGGGAATTCAGACTGAAAGTGTTACAGAGAGAGCATCAGGGAGTCCTTCTCCATGAATTCAGCAAGAGTTTCTAACCTCTTTGGAACAGGGGACCAAGTCCCTCTATTTCGGGTCCAGATGTCTGGATTTCTGTAGCACCTACAAGGCAAGATGCTCTGTGGTCCACAGCTGTCTATGCCAAGAGGCAAACATAGCATACAGCTTCCCACTAGGTCCTACAGCTTTCCTGATTTCCAGTGATTTATATGTAAAATTCCTAGAAGAGGGGAGGCCGCACAAAAGAACTCCAAGCCATAGGCCAAGACAAGTGCCTTGTTGTAATATCATTAGACAAACACTGTATGATGTGCCAGAATTTCTCTGGTGTGGATGAGGGAGAAAGGCATTCCCTTGGGAGGGTGCTGAGCACCAGGACTGGGCATGGGTATGTGGGAAGCATGGGGGGGACCACTTCCCCTCTCCCATGTGAAATCACTCCCTTCTTCACACGATGGATGGACTCGCAGTTTGCAGGGTGCTCCCCTGAGAATTCAGAGGGAGAATGGAGGATGTGCAGGCGATGCAGCGCTGGTGGGCCAGGTCACGCTGGGAACTGTGGGGTCCCCTAGAGCTTAAAGTCTGTGAGTCAGGGGATGCTGATTTTGCTTTACAGCTTTCTGTAACTCCAGTCATCTCTGTCCCAAACCGGAGAGGACCTCATTTCCTGCTCAGTGCTCTGCCAACCACAAGGTCTTTTCATAAGGCTGCCAGGGGTGCCTGGCTGCGGGAAGGACAGTCAGTGTTTGTCACCAGGGAATGAGCTGGCATCATAGCTCTAATCTGAGTCAACAACCTGGCTAGCCCTGAGTATGACTTCATAAATCATGCTATCTAATTGAAAGGCACATGCTTATATGTACAGCGTTGTTCAAAAAGGATGTAAAAATTAAAATAAAATGCAACAAACACTTCTTTTCTTCCCACTAGCCTATTAATCAGTCACCTGATTGTTTCAATTTACATTATTTCGTGCAGAAAAAAGAAGGAAAACATAAAACCATCTTGTATAGCCGTAATAAAAACACAAATGAAAAAATTCATCTCTTAATGAGAGGCTTAGCTTTTTTCTAACACATCCCTAATAACAGGAAAACAATCTTTAAGTGTTTTTAATTTAAATTGTTTTCATGCTTAATTCAAAATTGCTAAATAATATTATCATGTGTCTATGTATCTCTTTAGCATCGAGGCAAATGATATTTCAAAGCAATTGAACCAGTTTTGAAAGGAGAAAGAGTCCTTTGCCACGCCTGTATTCACTTTTAAAAATGTTGGTTAACACATATATGGCAGCCTGGCTGTTTCCCATCCTTCCAGCAGAAATGAAAAATAAATCTGGGACAAAAGATTGGTTGTGTGCCTTTTTGCTTTTCACACCCAAATCTCCTGCTTTGTTTTTACACCCATAGGATCTGCGGGATCTCCCCCTGTGAGAGGCAACCCAGCAGCTCTGTCCCCTCTGCCATCTCAGCGCTGCCACTGGAGAAGCCCAGGAGGAGCACAGCAGCACAGTGCCTGAGCAGCAATTTGAATATTCATATTTAACTCTTCAAACAACAGAAGATGCTTCAGAACCATATGTGAGACGAAATGACATTAAACTTTCAGTCATTAGAACTCTGTTTAGCTGTATTCCAGAAATGAGCAGTTCATAACAAACTGGGAATTCTGATTGACAGTTTGCCATCAGGAGCCCTTAAGTAGGATTTTTCCAGCTATAACGCAGTGTACTCTTCACTGCTCCCTTTTGCAAGATGCTATTTCAAGTGTAGGAGCACGAGGAAAATTTACATAAAAGCTTTGTATATAATACATGATTGCTCTGAAATTAAGAAGCACTGGTTTTCCCCTTATTGTCTTAGAAATGAAGAGTGCACTTTGTTTTCTTGTTTACTCAGTGAGCTCTCTGATCCCTTGATGTGTTTCAAGCGTTTTCTGTCGGCACTGTGAGACCTTGCTTACCTGGTAAATTTTATGTGTGAAATGATTAGTGCTCAAAGTGCCTGGAAAAAACAACAGTAATGATGCCTGACAACTTTTATTTTTCTTCTTTTTTAAAAAAAATAAAATTGTCCCTTCTTCTTAAATAATATTTTCATGGCACATTAAATGGGTTCCTCAGCCTCTTCGTTAGAGACCCAAGCAACTTATCGCTGCATACTTAATGTTTCATCAAGCAGCTAGTTTTTAAAAAGAAGAAAGCCAAAGGAAGCCTGGAATCCTTCCCTGAGTCTTCTCTTGGCTTGTTCTGCATTTGGTAAGGAATTAGTGATAATTTAGAGATGGATACAGAGAGAAAAATAAATATTATTTCCCAATAAACCCCTGAGCATGTCATTTGCCATCACAGGCAGATATCAGAAATGATACTCATTAAAGCTGCTGAGCACTACTTTGTCAGAAGTTGAAATGCTTTTAGCCAAACTGCTTCCTCTGCGATTGCTTCGGATGTGACAGAGCCAGAGTAGCCCAAGGAGAGAAACAAACAATTAAAACATTAGTGTATTTTATTCTTGATAGACATCCCCACAAGGTAGGTTTTAACATTTTTTTTCCTCTTAATTTTTTTTTTTTTTCAGTAAGAAGGATAAGCTTGGAGTGCCCAGTCACCGTGGTAACTGCCAGAAAAATTCTCCTGAAGTTTGAAGAGGTCAGCTAACGGGGTCAACAACTCTGGCCTCTCTCTGAGCTGGGCCTGGCAGGCTCCATCCTGCGGCTGGGGTGTTAGCGCAGGCTGAGCCCTGGGAGGTGGACCATTCCAGCTCTGATATAAATTTTTTGAGTCAGTTCACGGCCTGGACTCTCCAGGTGGCCTCCAAAATCGATTGTGACCTTGTGACCCTGTCTAACGGAGGCATAGCATCCAACCTAAGTAAGGATTTAGCCAGGAACGACAGCTTTCCACTGAGTGTTATTGGGGACAGTACAAACAGTTTTGGAAGCGAGGAGGTAGGTATGAGGAGTGGAGGTCATTAAAAGCATATTAAAAAACAATTTTAAAAACCCTTGTTAGTGGAAAGTTTTTATTAGCAGTAACCCTTCCTTAAATACACTCTTCTAGCAGCTATTTTTTCCTTCCCTAATAACATTGTACCAAGCATTTTAGTGCATGAGTATATGAAAAATTGGCACTTCATGTAGTCCAAGCCAAACTAATATTTTATCAAGCTCTGGATTTTGAACTTGCATAGGAAGCTGGCTGACATGTTTGAAACTAGATGTCTGCAGAGCTTTTTTTTTTTTTTTTAATATCATAAACCCCATGAGGCTGCTTATTAAAGAGGGTTGTTTATTTTAGGAAGTTACTCCTCTAATATGTGCCTTCTTTTTAGATTCAAGCAGCTCTTGATCTGTGTGATTTTATTTTTAAACTAGGAAATTATGTAACATTCAGAATAGTGTGGAGTGAAAGTATGAGGGTTTCACAGGCTAGTTCCTTTCCTGATTTGTAATACAAATACATAAGCCACAAATTTGGGTATGTATTTTTGTAGAAAAAAATTGTGGTCATGCTAAGATCGTATTTATAGAGAATATTCTTTTTTTTCCTTTAAGGTTTTAAGCAACAAGCTATGTGGGGGAGGCAGAGGCTGCTGCAGAGGTCTGATTTTCTTATCGAATATAGAAACTTGCTTTACAAGCGAGTAGATTTGCTATTACGTGTGATTCAGGATGAGAGCCTGAGCTGCTCTACATGCTAAAATATCATTGTCATGCTGAGGAGTCCCAGAGGTTTCAGCAACAAGAGCCTCTAGCTTTTAGTTGTGGTAAGACCTTGCTCTGCAGAGAGTCCCCCCAAAATTTATGGATGCCTGTTGGCCAAGATCCTACCTCTCATAGGATTGACATAACCTGCTCCAGTGGGACTACCTGAGCAGCAGATTAATTACTAGGAATAAGAAGAGGGGCAGAACTGTGCCCTAAAATAATTGAAGAGCCAGACCTGCACGTGCAGATGTCAGTGGCGATGCTCTATTTACTTCCCCCCAAATACTAATCATAGTTTGTCATCACTGGTTTTTAACTGAACTGTGCTGAGAACAGTTTATTGACAGGACTAAGCATAAGTTTGGCAGGACATAGCACACAGCCCTTGGTGAAGACCAGCACATTTGCTTGGTTTTCAGAATAAACCACTTTATAAATAGGAATTGTGAGCAGCTGGAAGGTGAATCCTCAATATTTTGAAAAGTATCTGGAGAACTTTTAGGAGCTTTAAAATATATATATATATATATCTCATCGCCCTCGTGATGAGTATACAGTGCACCAGTTCTGTCTGACAAATAGGATGACTTCTAAAACAGATGACACAACTATTCCATTGGAACTTTTGGACCAAAATTGCCCCAAACTTTCCCCAAAGCCTCAGCCTTGTAATGAGGAATCATCAGCAGAAGGATTGACAGAGGCGTCTCAAAAGCTTTGAGTTGCTGTAAAAAATTTTTTAGTGGATTAATCCTATTGAATTTATAATCAATTGCAAACCTACAAATGTCACTTGAAACAGGTCCCGGGCTTACATTTGTTGTACCTCTTCACCTTGTTCAGTCGTTCATCCCTACTCCAACTGGGATGTGGAGTGCCTAGAGGTGCATGTTAGCAGGGGCTGTGGTGGGACTATTTGTCTTCCTCATCCCCTTCAGCTCAGTGAAGTGCTCTCTCAGATTCATTTGATTTCTTGAAATATTTTCTCAAGAGCTGGCTCTTTTAGTTTAACAGAGTGATATATATGAACAGGCTCAATACAGCATTAGAGATGACTGGTCAGAATCACTGAAGGCTCCGGACTGATGGTTCCCAGCCTCCAGTATATGGATCACTGATAATCCATGAGGCCTTGATGAGTTTGCTGCAGGTGGTCTGTGCCATCTACGGCACTGTGTTAAATAATAATGCTCATGGTCTTCAATTAAAATTTTGATGAGAAGAGTGTGTGGCAGTCTGCATGAAAATCTGTGGGCTGAGAGAGATCTACTAGCCTGAAAGCTCAGAGGATGTCTGATGTACAGGAATGTGTCTCAGCCTGTGGTCTGCGAGGCATTAGAAGGTATTTTGAGAATGTTTCCAAATTAAATACGTGCCCAGTTAAATGAACACACTTTATTACTCATGCAAGGAAACAAAAGAAAACCAAGAAAACCCCCACTTCAAAATAAAATGAAGAAAATAAAAGTAATACATGATCACTGAAGCTTCAGCATAGCTTGTGCTTGCTTTTATCTACAGCCCGCCCTCCCAGTGCTCTGCAGAGACCAAGAAGCGCTGCTCTAGAAAGCAGCACGTTGCCACAGCCTGGATCAGGGCTGGCAAAGGTCTATGCATTCTGGAGGAAGCAGGGAGGGCAAGTGTGCACCGTCACTTACACGTGTGCTGACAGAAGGTCCTGAGCAAGAGCTGCAGTTCCATCTCCTCTCTTCAAGTGTGTGCATGGCTGGTGCACAGAGAAAAAGTCAAGCGAGTTCTGATGCTTTTCCCTATTCTGGGCAGACTTAAGTTAGAGAAAGCGCCTAGGACAGCCCTTGTGGAAGGGTTACGACATAGGTTGATACTTAAGGAGCTATAGGAAGTTCTGCCTATGGGACTGTCATTTATAGACCAGCTATTGTCTCATCTTATAGGGAAGTTTCCTTACATTAAGGTTCCAAGAGCAACTGGACTTTGCCATTGTTCACAGCTATTTCAGTCTGTGGCTTAATGCACATCTAATATTCCATCGATGCTTTCACTGCTCCTGCACAGCAGGCTGTACCTACCCACTGCTTTAGGTGACAGCATTCTCAAAACCTTCATTTCCAGGTTTCTTTTTTTTTTTCCCTGATTTGTCTATGCATCTTGATTTTACATTGACCTAGTTTATTACAGGTAACATGATAAAGCATGTGGAACTTGATGCATTTGGTTGGCCATTTCATGTTCGGTTCTGGTTTGATGAACAAGCACACTTGCTTATAAAAAAAGCTTCTATGTGTTTTTTTTTTTTTCCACCAGGTTAAATCCTTTTTATGTATAAAAAAAAAGTCTCTTTCTATATGACAAGAATGAGTTCAGCCACAAGCAGACAAAATGGAAGTGTAGGTTATTCTGAATGTATAAAATTTAGCTTGAGGTTTGTGGTGGTTTAATTACAGGATTTTTTTTTATTGCTATTCATACAGACATCCATTGTTTTCTGCTTTGATTTCACTCCAGCTCAGCCCCCTTCAGAACCCCATTTCTGGCAATCTCAGCAACACGTGGGGGTCTGGCAGCTTCTGCAGACATTGCCATCTTCCCTGCACTGCTGCTTCTTCTGTGCTGTTACACCGGCTCCACAGCCTGTCATTTCTCAGAAGCCCTTAATGATGCCTTTTTCCCGTCATCTGCCCCATGGCTCTTCCAGAATCAGTCACTTTTTGGAAAGTTTTTCAAACCAACCTAGAAATAGATACTGAAGTAAAGGCAGGTGATCTGGCGATCGGGTGACGTTCTGCCGCTGCCTTCCTGCCCTGCCTTGGGCAGATTATAGACCTTCTCCAGAGCTCAGCTCTTTGTCCATAGAATAAGAATAATAACAGCAACTTTGCAAAGTTCTTGTGTATGTCTTAAAAGATTTAAGGCAAATTAAAAGCTACCTAGAGTCTGCCAAGCCTAACTCTACCTTACACTGTCCACCTTCTCCACCGCAGTTTTTCAGCTGCTGAAGATTTGCCTGTAAGCCTTTCAGAGTCAGGCTTTTGCTTCGTGCCCTGTGACATTTGGGCTTTTAAATTACCCTTGTGTTCATAACATACATAGCAGCCCTGATATTTTTTTTTTCCCCCCACACTCATTCTCACTTTGCTGAAACAAAAAACCCCGAACAAGCTACAAACAGCCTGATGATGCAGGGTCTCCAGTGCCTGTAACCTTTGTGCATGTCAGGCAGCACCCAGCTTCATCGTGGTCATTAGCGGGCCAGCGCACATCCAAACGTGTGATCTATTCCTCCCCGAGCCCCAGTTACGCCTTGCTTAGCAGTTCCTCTCACTGGTGAGTTGCTCTTGAGGTTTCCAGTTATGTAACCCATCTCATTTTGTGAATCTGTGAATTTAACAGCTGTCAGTGTCAGCAGAGGGGGTTTTTTTTGGTTGGGTTTTTTTTTTGTTGGGATTTTTTTTTTTTTTTGGCAAGCTGGCATTACTCATCAGTCTCATGGTAGTTTTGTTTGAAAAATGCTTGTGTTAGAAAAAGTGGATTTATCAGCTCAGCACTGTATGGTGCTAGCATGCAGCACAACAAAAGACAAGTGCTCATTTCAGTAACGCTTGCAGCATTTCATGGGGCCCCCAAATAGGCTGAACAAGGCTTCTCTGGCAACTAACCCCAAGTACAGTGGGAAACTGTTAAAGTGGCAGTGTCACTGCCTGGAGAAATCATTTGGTTTTCTTCCATCCTTTACGGCTTTTTCTTCCTTTTATTTTCTTTTATTTTTATTTAATAAAAATCTGAACAGCATTAGGAATTTCATGGAATATTGGAGGAAAAAAGAGGCCTAACTAAAAATGCTGTGCTCTTAGAAATGATTTTTTTCTCATGGTTTGTCAGAGCATAGACCAAACTTCCCAAAGTGGGTTTGTTTTATGGGGAAAATATAAAATACTTGCAGCTTTTTCAAGTAGTACCACAAAGTCGGTTGTGCTGCAGCCTTTCAGAGAGAACACATCCTCTGTTTAAACCAGTTTATTTTCAGAACGATTTGCTGCACTTACGGTTTCTTTTGTGGCTGCTCTTCCAGAATCCAAGCACAATCTGGAGAGTTTTCTGTATTTAATTGAACGTGTCAGGTGGTTAAAATCATGTTTTAAAAGCAGTATTACATACTGCAAATGTGTCAATCCCTTTGTTCGCATATATTTGAAACAAATGTATTTTTCAGCTTTTATTTATTTATTCTCTCTGTTTACACTCCATACAGATGGTGAAGATAAACCAGTGAGTTTCATTTTTGCTGAAAAATCGTCTTGTACATTTTCAGGTTCTTACACACTGGCAAGATGCTACAACCCTCACGTGACAAAGATCAGAGGGGAATACTTATTTGAAGAAATCGTTGTCATTAGCTGTATTTTAAATTTTGTAAAAGGTTCAATTTTATAAAGTGCAAATTCTGGACTAATTGTTCCTCTGAAAGCCTTTACAGTCTCTGTAGCTGCACAGTGAATCTATCCCGCCTCTGTTCAGGTATCCAACAGAAGCCAGAGATGGATAAAACACATCTTCAGAGATCTATAAATTAGTTATATCTATTTTAAACTTTTATTTGCTCACAGGTGATTGTTTACTGTAACTTGCATCCAGACAAATATCCCTAAGCACACACAATTTTAAAGCTGCACAACAGGCAAACAAACCCCCCCATGGGGGCACGCACACACAGGCTGTTTCCATGTGATTACCTCCCACGGGTAGGTGAGCTCTAGATGCCGCTGTGGCTGGGTGGGAGGAGTGGGCTCTGCATCCATCTCATCTACTGGTTCATGGTGGAGAGACATGGCTGTGGTGAACTGTCTGCTCTCTCCAAGGAAGGAGGTTTGTGGTTACAGGCTGCTGGAAAGCCTGTAGCACCTCAGACAGAGGCATAGAGGTCAGAGGCATAAATGTGCTCTGGCATCACTCCACGCCTGCACATACACAGTGCAGCCCCTTCAGCCTCCACAGCCCAGCCCGCAGTGTCCTGCAGTATCCCATGGGTATATGTGAAGCAGCCACCTCTGGGTACCAAGAGCTCGCTGTGATTAATCCATTGGCATTGAAACATGTCTGAAGATAGTGCTGTAGTGGCCAGTAAGATGTTTGGTACCCAGAAAACCGGGTACTTTCTAGAGTGTTTCTGAACAGATTGGAGACCTTTGGCCCTTTATCAAGCCAGGCACAATAACATACCAAAATGATGCTTCAGGGAAGTAGAGAAGATGTTCAGGAGTTCTTTCTCCCTTGACTACAGTAAATTTAAAAGCTATGGAGAGACACCAAGAACAGGCTGGGGAACCAGGCTTTGAGGACATGGAAACTGTTGAAGACCTTCCATCCCTGAGACTCCCATGTGCCATGTCTTGTTCCCACCTAGCGCAAAGCCACGTGGAGATTGCTCGCTGCCCTCCGTGGGGCTGTTAGTGAAAGATATTTCCTTCATGACCACTGTACCCCCATGTTTGTAGCTCATCCTCTGGCACCTGGCAGAGCACTCAGAGACAGGTACACCACAAGACCCCTGTGTAAGAGTGTAACTTAGAAATACATTTGGAGAGGACAAGGAAAGGTTATATCAGCCCCACCTGTGCAAAGGTGTGGGTGGCTGTTTTGGCATGGAGAGCAGGTACTGAAACATTTTTCTCACACCTACCGCAGTGAAGTCCTGGTTGTTGACCTGGTTGCCACTCCCCTGAGTGACAGGGGGATGGGAAACTGGGATGTCTCAGCCCAAACTCCCTTAAGCCTTGGCTTGATGGGTGAGATCTTGAACATAGGCAGAGCCTATGCCATTAAAGGCTTTATAAAAGCAACAGTGCCAGTTTAAAACCAACCTCCCACATCACCAGCAGCCCCAGCAGGTGTAACGTGATCCAGCAGCCCAAGCCAGCGAGTAAACAAACTGCTGCTTTCTGAACAAGTTGCACCAGAGGAACGTTCCTAACCAGGAATTACAGTGGATATTTGCACTAAGTGAGCTGTGCTGTTACTGAAAGACCTGTGAACATGGGCAGGCTGCTGTGATTGTTAATTCTCCTTATTGCACAGAGGATTTTTTTCCCCACTCTACACCCAAAATGAGGTCGGGGAAAAATTGTGTCCAAAAATTTCCCTAATAAGCCTGTAAAGTTTAGTGGGATTGGGCCTGATTTGGCTCCTTGGCCTTCAGCGGGGTCTGTTGCTGGGTTTCCCTAAGCCAGAGTGAGCAATCCTACTGTTTCAAAATTGTTAAGCCAGTCAGTGGCATTTGGTATTGTCCCAAAGAAAGCTGATTCCCAGCCCTTCTGTTGGGTTCCCAGTCCTGTCTCCAGTAAGCAATATTAACTGAAGGGCTTCTTAGTTGGCTACAACACCGGTCACTTTTTTCTCCTTCAACACCAGTGCCTAAAGCCTCCCTAGACAACCCCACTGTGCCCAGACCGTCTCTGGCTGTTCCCTTGGGTCCAGCTGAACAGAGGTTGACTGCATCATTTCAGATCACCTTGGTGTTCCTCCCTGGTTCCCCAGCTGGGACAAGTGCATAAAAGTAAGAAAGGTACATCTGTCCAAGTTATGTCTGGACTGTGACAAGTATTATGGGCTTGGCAGGCTCTAAGACTCACCGCAGAGTCCTTGGAGTGTGCAGACTGTGGGCTGAGGTACCAGTGGTCCAACTCTGCTCCAGTGTTTCTGCTTCCCTGCCTGGGTCCCATCCTGTCCCAGAGAGCCTCTCCCCCCTCCCCATGCCCACGCTCCAGTTACTCATGAGTTACGATAACATATAAGCAGCTTAGAGAATTCTTATCGGAATAAGTTGAACACAATGCAACATTTAACTCTTAATGACAGCCACCTCTGACTGTGAGTGACATATTATAAATTATGTTTGAACTGGATTTTTTTTTCAGAGGCAGATATTCCCTCTGCCACCCAGTCAGCCCTGTAAACGTTGCACTTGTGGCCTTAATCCCACTTGGATGTGTGCCCTGCTGCCTCCACTTTCCATCACTTGGGTACTTTAGTATTCTCGAACAAGTGAACAATCTTTGTTTCTGTACCTTATTAGGCCAAAGACCATAGCAGCTAGTGATGGCATCAGCAGGCCCTGCAGGCAGGATTCTCTGCAGACACAGCCAACCTCCAACAAACCCCTTTTTATCCTCCTGTTTCTAGGAAGAATTATGATGGTGGTGCCCTGCTGTTGATCAGTCAAATCTGTGGTAGGCCTAGAGATAAGTCCTGTAAGTGTGGTGTACTGTAAAACAGCGGCTCCCATTCATTAGTAGCTTGTGTGTAATAAACCACCCAAAGGAGGGGGGTGGGGAGGGAGAGGGACGAGCAGCTGCAGTATGCAGGAACAAACAACACAACTCATTCTTGGGAGCCAAAACTTTCTAATTTGCTGCTGGGCTGCTGGGAGCACTCAAATTCTTTCTGATAATACGCTCATGCCCTCAGAGTCTCTCTCCGCCTTTCCCGAGTCCTGCTTTCTCCAGGTCCCCGAGTCTGGGCTGGTTTCACTTTGAACCCAAAACACAGAGTGTAGTTGAACGGGGAGGAGGGGAACACATTGGCCACCCAATGTTTGCAGACTCTGGCGTAAGAAAGCGGGGGACTCGGAGACAAGGCGTTCTGTCGCACGTATCTGCTTGTGCAGTGAGTAAACAAAGCATCACATGGGCAGCAGAGCAAGCACGAGACGCAGGGCAAACTCATGCATATCTGAGGCATGCAGGAGGAACAGAGGATCTCAAATTTTGTTACTGATTTAGAGGCTGGTGGAGTACGTAGAAACTTCTATCTCTCAGGAGGCAAAAGACTCCAAACAAACATCAAATCAATAATTGCTGAAAAATTATTTTTCTTAATTTCTACTTTTTTTTTTTCACAAGTTCCTGTAAATATTTATATAATATTTCCCTGTTGCCCTGAATTGGAAACTGCTTATTGACATGTGAATTTAAATGGAATTTACTAAGATGTTGCATGTGTTGAGATGTCAGTAGTTCCTAATACTTGCATAGCTGTGAATACGTTGGTGCTTTTGGATCTCAGCCTTGGACCTTCCAGCTGCCTGTGCAACATTTCAGACCCAGGATTGAAATTATGGTGTGTTGTCCAGCTGCTCTCATAGACCGGCCCCTTGTGCTGAAGTAGTCACAAGGAAATGAAATTCTTTTCAGATAGATGCTGCTCTGGAGGACTGCTGTACCCTCACAGGAGATGACAGTGACTGCTTTTTCACAGAGATGTGCCAGGCTGTGACGGTGCTTGGACTGTCACTAACGTTTGTATAGATAAGGGCTACTTAAATGCCAGATTCAGGCTTGGGGCAAACTGCAAGTACTGTTTACGTAGGTGAGGCAAAGCCTCAGATTGGAGGTTTTCCACTTTCCTGCAGGACATCCATCTTTCTTTCTCCTCCCCTGACCTCCTGGGGAGCTGTGCTGTGAGTTGCCTGAGTCTTAAGCTCTGAAAGAGAGGCACTTCTGCCATACTGCTGCTTGGTAAAGTTGCCCAGAAGGTTGAGATAAAAACATCCTCAGAACCTTGCGTACATCCACAAAATGGTGTTAACTAAATCTGGGCACAAAATGCTTTTCTCATCTTCTGGAAGTTTAGGTAGCCCATAACTACAAGTTCTGATTGTGACATTTGTGATAATGTGGCATTTTAATTTTCCTCCCCCAAACCAGGGTGATTGGGTACGTAGGTGAGCAGGTACCTTTATAATTGAAGTTCCCTGGTCAGTGCCTATTTCCAGCATGGAGCCTGATCTCACCACTACTCACTGTTTCCATGATGTCCAGCTAGAGCTGCCATGAGGAGGACTTTACGGGAAGCTCTCCTTGACTTCTCAAAGAAGATGGGAGAGGCAACACCAGGTAATCACTGCATGCCTTTACTGTGTAAGGACAAGTGTTTGTAGCAGAGAACTGTCAATAGGAAAACTCCAGCACTGGTCTTTGTGCATTTCATGTGAAATGATGTTATATATTACACAGTAAACGCCAAGAGCAGAGCACTTTTTGGACAGACCTGCTCCCCTGACAGTAGACAACATACAGCAGTTGCCTACCTGTGATCATGCTGTCAGCAAAACATTTAACGTTGCAGAGGAGAGCAGGGAATTGAGTGAGTGTGCTGGGTAGGTTTGAAACCAGGGGAGGGAGTTTTTCTCTGAGGGTTTGAGCCCCATCTCCCGCACCAGCAAAGCCGTGTAATCCTTCCCTTTGCAATTAGAGCTGCAAAATAACCCCCGGGCCAGAGCACTCACGCAAGGAGCAATTAGAGAAGCTAGACAGTGGGAAAAGCTAAAAATAGTAAATAATCTGCCTCCACAAAAATACCTTGAACCATTAGAAAAGGATGTTTCATGAATTTCCTGGGAATCAGCTACTGCTTTTATATTTTCATAGTGTTCTGCTAGAAGAGCTATATTCTGTTGTTTGACAGAGGTAAACATGAGTAACCTGACTCTTTTCTTACACTTGAGACACTGAAAAAAGCTGAGTAAGTCCTGAGATGTTCATATTGAACCAACTCAAATTGGGGGGAAAAAGAATTGGTTCATATTGAAGTGAGGCAAAATATGCCTTAGTGCCCTTTTGAGAAAAATGGTCTGATAATTTGGGGGTAAAAAATGACTTATTTTAGGATATTTAATGACTCAAGCCGGTTTGCTTTAAAAAGGGATATATGAATCAATGATATTCATCCATTAGTTGAACCCAAACTATTATAAAACCTCTCCTTTTAGAAAGTATATTATTTGTGAAAGGATGACAACTACTGACTTATTTTGCAGCACTCCTGAGCTGGATGAAACGTAAAAACAAAAAGGCTAATCAGAGCAGGATATTTTTAGTCCTTTGCAGGGAACTATATATGATGCTATTTAATTAAGAATGACTCTTAAAGGATGATTTGACTGTTTCTTTCAGAGAAATTAAATTTCTGATGCAATTTTAAAAATGTAACAAACCTCAGATCTGAGGCCCGTGAATAAAAAAGTATGTTCAGGATTAGCTGCTTACTAATACATGTAAACAGGGGGTCACAGGTTGCTATGTACTTGGGTTTTTTTTGTGGTAACTTGTGTAATACTGTATGAAAAGTGTTGTGAAGGGTAAATTACATCCTGTTCTGTCTTTTCTATCTACAGGAAATAAATCAAGAGGAAAAAAACCTGTATAAAATGCAACAGCAAACTCTGTACCTATGTGCACATACATGTATATGCAGGTACTGCTGCTGACATGCTTGTTTTCAAGTGGAATTTCAGTGATGGATGGCATAACATAAACGTAAAGCATATGGGAGGCTGGTTTTGTGTGGTGCCTGCTGCTGACTTCGTGAGCTGCTCTTTCCCATCCCATGCAAGCCTAACGCATTGCAGCGCTGTCAGCACCCCACCAGCCTTGTGACGCTGATGCGAGACTGAAATTCCAGGAGCTCTTTTCCCACTGCCCACTGGGAACAAGAGGGACTTTGGTAGTGAAGGGGCTGTGTGGGGGCTGGCCAGGCTTCCAGGGCTCTGTGTGACAGTGGGAATCATCGGTAGCCCTGGCATTCCTGCAGGTGTTGAACATCCGAAGGGTCTCTGGCAGCACTGCATCCATGTGCACCTGGGCACGTGAGCGTGGTGGCTGTTTGCTCATCTGGTTGTCGAACATAGGACAGGGGAAGGCACCTCTGAGGCTGCTTTGGGTGCAGAGCTGCTGAGATCCATCCTGTCCCCAGGACTCTCTGCACAGTCTCCTGGTCTGCGTGAAACTGTGTTTCTTCGAAATATGAACAGAATACGCTTTCAGGCTTGACAACCTCCTTTTGAATGAAAACATTTATGTTAAGCAAAAGGCACGTTTGCGTTTCCAAATAAATGGAATTATGGTTCCAAGATCTGACTTAATCCTGAAGCTTTTACCCTGGACAGTAAGTAGAAAAGAAAGGGGATTGCTCGGAGGAGCCGGGTTAGCGGGATCAGGCTCCGGTTTATAGCATCTCGCTCGTTTTCCTTCTGGTATTTAATACACCTTTTCCAGAACGCCTGCTGGCTGTTTGTAACAAAGCCAAAGTAGCTTCACATCCATTACCCAATGGCAAGCAAACTAATCACTGAAAAGAGTGAGGGATGGTACATAGAGTGCCCACCCAGCTTTCCTGATAGGAAAATTTGAGGCTTTTTGAGCAAACCAAAACTGCAGTTGTTTCAGATCTATTTTTATTATGAAGTCATGATAGATTAAATTGATTTCAGGACTTTTCTCAAATGCATTGTAACTATTCGTTCTTTTTCTACATCAGTTTCTCTGTGAAACTATTTCAAATCTGCACTGACACTGCAAAGGATTTGAGGGAAGATGTTTACAAAACAATGTTGACATTTGTATTTGCTGTATTCTAAAACTGGAATTTCTGTTCAGGTAACATTAAAATTATTTTCTGTTAGATTTTGTGTGTTTTCTTAATTTTTCTCTATTTCTAATTATGATTTTGCTACCTGATCTCACATTACCTGACTAAGTAAGGGAGATGGGATCAACATTTTTGTGGTTCCTACATGTCAGTCGTTCTATAACCCCACTGCAGGTCTCAGTACTCTCTGAACTCAGTGATTTGGCTTTTGATTTTTTTTTTCCACTAAAACCCCGGGGTACATGTGTTCCTGTTGGTAGATTGGATATTCATGCTCTGTAAAGCCGAAAGAAGCCTGGGCAAGAAGAGTAGTTTGTTTAGTGGATGCATCATCCGTCAAAGACTAAAATGAAGATGAAATTAAATTTATTGTGGAAACATTTCCTTCATGGGCTGCAAGAAAATGTGTACAGAAAATTGAACAAAGAAAGTTTGCAACCTTAATTTCAAAGGCTGAGCCCTCTTGTGGGGATGGGGGAGGGGGGAACAATCCTTCTGAAAGATAAGACCCAGTGTTTCCTGTGCACAGGGAGCACCTGGCCAGTACTTCCTACACTGCTGTTGTGACCCACTAAGGCCATTTTGTACTTGGACAAAAACTGGGCCCAGCTACAGACGTGGCCAGTGTTAGAGGCCAAGGTGAAGTTTTGTTTCTTCTTTCTGCCTGGGCTGAGCTTTCATGGAAGCCTAGCTTGAGGTAGTGGGGTGGTCTGCAATTGCCTACTGCCTCACCTCCCCATCCCCTCATCCTTTGCTGCACCTTCCCATCCGTCCCTCCCTCCCACAGAGCTGGCTTGCTGTGGGTCGGAGCAGCAGGGCGCCGGCTGGGGCTCCACCTGCCAAAGCCCCTGGGGATGATTGGGCAGATGGGAGCTGGTGAAATCTCTCCTGTCACTGAGTTCGGGTGGGTGGTGTGGCCCACACCAGCCCACATCCCACCTGAAACACCCTACCTGTATGTGTGGGGTGGTCTTGGGCAAACACTGCTTTCTTGAAACAAGTTTATTGGCTGGGGTCTGGTTTTTGTCAACAGGGCCAAACCGAGCCTGAAATACGGGGGATTTCCAAGCAGCATCTCCACCCAGTTGCAGGGTCTGGCTCTCACTGCTGTAATTCCAGAGTGAAATGAACAGCAGCATTTAAACTTTTTGCCACTGAAAATGACCGAAAGCAATATTTAGATTTAAAAGCAACTGTTTCATTCCTGGAGATGTTACATGAAACATTTTAGCAAGTTCAGGGTTGAAAACAGCTCACTTCTTTCTTTTCTAGATTAAAATTTAAACTAGTTTCTATTCAAAGTTTTTAAAGGGATATACTCAATATCATTCTTCAGCACAACATCTGAGTCTCACCCCCTACCAGAAGGGATACCTTAACCTCACTCTTGCTGAAAGGACTAGAGGGAAAAATAACTTGGTTTTTATACATGGCTTCACAAGGTCACTTGGTACTACTTGGAGTAAGGTGAGTTCGTTGTAATTCCTCTGCTTTGTGTTTCATGTTTCAGTTTGTGTGGGACTTTCTGTAGCTGTGCAGACATGAACAGAGGGAAAAATGAGAAGGCAAGTCTGTCTTCAGAAAAATCACCATGTGGATTACATGGGCTACATGGCCTAGACACAGGCGGGCTATGTGAACCGAAGATTTTTTTGTGGATGATTTTTGGGGACCATCAGGTTACCAATGTCTCCCAGAAAAATAAAATAAAATAAAAAAATAAATCAAGCTAAACCATCCCAATGTGCCAGTACTGCGAACTGGTTTTGCAGAAATTGCCTTAAGCACAGCTGTGACATGGAAGTAGGCAAATCCGTCAATACTTTTAAGGGCTTTTTTTTTTTTAAGTAGAAATCAACGAGGAAGTTTTTATGTTTGGTTGGTTTGTGACCAGGAAACAGACCACAGCCATGCAGAACAAATATATTATTAAAGTATTCCCTGCATATCTCCCTATCTTTCTCAAGCAATTCCAGCCAAAAGCTTTTGTAAGCGTGTGGGGGCAGCAGTGACCTTTTAGTTCTGTTTATATGATGACTAGAAAAAATAAATCCCTGGTCCAGGAGGACCTGAACTTGTAGGACTTGCCTCGATAGGTTAAGCAACTACAGCTTGGGGTGTTTCTGCAGGCAGCCAGCTCTGCTCCAGTGCTCCCAGCTGGCAGCAGGCACCTGCAGGGTTTTCATTGGTTTGAAGGAGACACGAGGGCATACACACTTGTCCCAGCAGGCCCAGGAGATGGACAGGGCTGAGGTCTGGTGCCTGTACACCTATACACAACTCAACATCTTCTCTGATGCAGTTTTGCTCATGCCAGCACTGAAGCCCAGCACCAAGGCTGGTGTTTGGGTAGTGCTTTCGCAGCAGGCTGAGGTGCTTGGTGGGTGCTCACCAGATCCGGAGCAACCTGTGGGGCTGCCCCATGCTAATGGCAGGTGTTGCCCAGCAGCGTGACTGGAGGATGGCAGCATGGAGGTTCGCAAGCTGGCTGTTTCAAAAGCACCCTCCACTGCACTGCACTGTCCCTGCTTCCAGCCATCTGCCCACCGTGACACGAGGTGAGCAGGACCCCATCCTGCGGTTTTGTGATCGGCAAGATGAGGGTTTGCAGGGCAGCCATGGGGACCATGTTAGACTCTGTCCTTAGGAACCAAGCAGCAGCTTTCAGCAAATACACCCTTTTTCTTGCTTCTGCCCCCCCACCTTTTTCCCCCTCAGTCACTTGCTCCTACATCACTGCATGAAGATACAGAGGCACAATCCCTGCAAAACTACGCAGGGGCTGCAATCCTGCGTGGTGCTGAGCCCCTGCACGGAGCCAGCCAGTGCCCGCTGCTGCCATCAGCACTGGGGGAATTAAGGACATTTCACAGCTTTCAGGCACAGGAACAAATTGTAAACTGTAGTGTTGCATCCATGTGTGAACACACACACACACACACACACACACAGAAAGCTGCCAGCAGCTGATGCTTCACACTAATCACTCTTATAAATGCCTCTAATTAGACTTATAAATACCTCTAACTTTCCTACAGGGAGCAAAATGCCCAACAGGCTTAATGTAAACTCAGGGGGGAAAAAAAGAGTTAAAAAGATGAGTAAAAGCTATTTTTAAACCTGGCAAGCCCTAGACCAGCACTCTTGAAAATCCAACCCGTACTACAGAAATCCTAAATTGCAGTGCCCTGCACCCCACCGGAGCCCTTCAGGCTGCTGGAGGGGAGGCGCAGCATGGGCAGATTGGGGGTGAGCAGCCGGGGGAGGGGCTGCAGCCCTCAGCCTTTGTAGCCGGAGGGCGAAACATTGAGATCCTGCAGAGAGGGAACACAGAAACCCTCAAGGCAGAGAGAAATAGGCCTAGACAAAAGCCCGTTACATGGTTGCAAATCACCCCACTGCTGTTATTTTATTTACCGCTGTCGGCAGGAGGATTGTTTTCTCTTGCAAAATTTTAAGCTTTTTTTTTCCCCCTTTCTTTTTTTTTATCCTCCCCCCCCCCCCCCTTCCCCTCCTTGCCTCACAACAGTGGTCACTTATACCACAGTGCCACATACAGACTGAACTCACCTCCGCTCCCAGGCAGACACGGCCCCGCCAGCCAGGGGATGCTGCCAGCAAAGGCCTCCAGAGCATCCGCGCCCGCTGCCCTGGGTGCTGTTTTGTTGGGAAAAAATAACCCTTATTCCCAGGAAAAGCCCATGGGTGGTTTATTTCCATGTCCCGGTGAGGAGCACAGCACAGCCGAGCCACCCTGTGCGTTTGCTGTTGCAGAAGCACAGACGGTCCCCGTCCCCCCGGTACCCCCGCCTAATGGCATCCCACCCTGTGCCAGTACAAACTCCCAGTGATTATCATACAACTTTCTTCATTAATCTTTTTCGAAGGTTCTCTGTGTTTTTTTTTTTTGAGGGTGTAAGAAAAGGAACAAAGGCCTCTGGAACATCATGTTATTTCTTGGATCTTTGGGAAATAAGCTCCCTTTCCCATGTCTCTGCAGTGCCACAGAGTCACACTCATCTCTCCCAGCTTGTTCTGGCTGGTGAAGTTTAGGATTGCAGAATTTTAACCATCGTGGGGAATATGAGACCTCAGTAAAACAGCTCATAGACGTTTGTGCTTTGAAAGATATCCTAGTACGGACTGGGATTTGCTGGTGGTTCCCTCACCTCCAGCTTTAGGGTGTGTAAAACACCTTTTGGCCATGCTCTGCTGTGTGCATGAGATCATCATCGAGGAAGGGGGAGAGAGAGAGAGGGAGGGAGAGAAGACAGAAGCTGTGTCCCTGTAGGGAAGAGACAACTCCTGCCCTCGCTGGAAAATGTTTACTTGTGCTGGTGGCTGGGCTGGCCTGGCTGTGGGGAGCACATGGAGGTGCGGGGGGATCCCAGTGAGATCGGGCAGCCTCAGCCAGGCATCTCACAGCCAGGAGGTGAGTATTCCTTCCTCTGACAGGTATTTACGAAGTGTTTTAACAGGTAATTAGTGCCCAAACCAGGCTGCAGGAAACCATCCTGGTCATCCTGCAGCACAGGCAGCAAGCTGGAGGCCTGATTTTGGATGGCTGATTTACCCTGAACAAAAGCCCCAAAGAGCACTGAGCACCCGACTTAGGGATGGAAACTTTAGAGCCAATGGGCTCCTTTCCCATCAGTTTAAAACAGTGTTATTTTTTCCTAAACTGATAACATTTTAAACATATTGCAAGAAGGAGTTTTCTTGAGAGGCAGGGAAACCCAGGAATTTCCTATAAAAGAAACTTCTGTGAATAAGGAAACCCGTCCTGTGAATTCACCTGTTGCCAGCCAAGGAGAAATGTTTGGTGTTTTATTTCAACCAAGAATTTGCCATGTATCTGGTGCTTTATCTAACCTCACCCTTTGGAAGATTTGATGTTATGCTTGGCAGAGCTCTCAGGTTCAAGCTGCTTTACTACACCGCGCTCCATGTTCTAATGTGTTGTGCTGGTGGTATTGCAGAAACAAAAATACAGCCTGAAATCTTCAGAGCAGAGGATGGGCAAGGTGTATTTAATGTGGCTCAACTGAATCTTGCATTTCTAATCAGGAGTTTGAATAAACACGTCATGCTATTGAAAGCACCACCCAAACCCACCCACCACTTTTTTCTGTGAGCAAAGGCAGCAGCATGCAGTGAGGGGTAGTCTCAGCTTCTCAATATCTCTGTAATGCCATTGACTACATGAACCAGCCTCTACAGTCTTGGCTGCTTTCTTTGGCCCACCACATTTATGGAGGTGATTCTCAGGTGCTGAAAAACATGCACATGTTTTGAGCATTCTTGTCCATAATTTCTTCATGTAAAACGGCTTTGTACAAATATGGGGTGTTTGAACTGCAGTGTGTGGGGCTGCACTTCATCTCAAGTGGTGGCAACTCCCAACAAAGGCATGACATCAGCTAGCTGGGGATGCAACTGCTGACCTTCCCACAGCTGGTGCCACTCAAACTGTGTCTGTCATAGCCCTGAGATTGCCCCTATACAAAGTAAATTCAGGTTTATCACAATTCAGTGTTCAGTGCAGGACACGGTCTCTAATTATGGGTAGTAACACCTTGTGCACAAGTGTTAGGACTTTGTTCTTCTGGTGCTAAATGTTAGGCCTTGCTGTTTGGTGCATCAGCTGAGACTGCAAAGAGGAAACCTTTTCTGCAGTGAAGACCCTACTTAACCCAACTCAATAGGTCCCAGCTGGGGTTTCCATTAGTTGAAGTTCATGTCACCTGCTTGTCTACAGGCCCTTGGTGTGGGGCTGGTTGGTGCCCAACATTTGCTGCTGCCTCTCTAGGTAAGGATTTTTACTTTTATTGCTGTTTGTATGGTTTTTTTTTCTTATAGTTTATAAGGAGTGTTATTTGGGTTTTTTTGAGAAGGGGGCAAAAAGTGTGTCTGCTCTAGGAGAAGGGTGGGGAGATAGGAAGTCCTGTGGGAAGCAGTTTGTTTAATGCTGCTGTAAGTGTACTTACTGTGTGTGTAACTAGCAAGTGTGCTTAAATCTGGTAGTGCTATTTTCTAGAAATAGTTGAGTTTAATGTGTAAAGTCATGCTGAAGTTGAAAATAACTAATTCAGATAGCTGCAGAGTTAATTCTGTGCTCTGAAAGCATGTATTTATCACCTGGGATAGCAGTGCTGTGTCATAACTGCTGCTTTGGGACTAAGTATCTCCTGAGCTGCCTGTGCCTGGCTGAATGCAGAGGAGTGTGGCTGCGGCCTGTGTTCTAACGCTGACGCGATGAGTGGTTTTTAGGAGTCCCAGGGATGTTCTGAAAAGTAAAGTGGGGAGGAAGCTAACTTTGTGAAAGTGAAGGATGGGGTAGGAAGCTGAGCTCTGCCCCACTGTACAGGGTGAAGCCCATTCATGCTGGGCAGGGGAACCGTGTGTGGTAAGAGACACTCGTGCTGCCTGTCAAAAACCTGGGCTCTGGGTTACACGCAGGACATGTCAACGTGTTAGTAACCCTCAGGTCCTTTGTCTACTATTCTGTGCAGTGAGGGAATGTTTTTGAGCTCTGCTGTTCTGCCTGGGGTGAGAGATGTGCCCTTTATTTATTTGTGCCCTATAAACACTTGTAGCCACAGGAAGGGGTGTTTTAAAGCCCGCCCTGAATGACTTAGAGGTTCCTGATGGGTCCTGCTCTGTGTACTGGAGGGAACTGGGGGTATGGGCCTTGGCACAGGTGTGCTGAGGGTGTGCAGGTCTGGGGGCAGCCTTGGGGGTCTCCTTCTGGTCCTGGGACATGTCCTTTCCCCACAGTGAAGGCTGGGGCATAGCTTGTGGCTTGGGCTTTTGTGGAGAGCCTGGGAATGAGGGAAACTTGTGACCAGAGAGCAGAATCCCATTTCTATCTCCAAAGGGGATATGTGGGGTGGGGGAAGGCACCTTCTTTTTCTGACTGTCCCATGTAAGCGCTTTTCTGGGTTGCTTGGGGACTGGGGGTCTGAGAGTCCTCCTGGCAGAGGATGAAGAGGCCTGATGTTTCTTGGTGACTGACTGGGGTCATAGCACTGCTCTGAACAACAGCACCCAGGCACGAGAGCCCGAGCATCGGTCTGGGGGCTCAGGGGTGAAAGGTGGTGGTATTGGTGTGGATGGTCAAGGTTTATCTGTTGTTTTTAAACCGGGGCAATAGCCACACAAAGCTTTTAGTGTCTCAAAACGCAACTCTAAAACACTGGAAGTGTGTCATTAAATTTATCTAATCACCTTCTGGACTGTTCATACTACTTTCTTTTTCTTAGGTCAGGTCTGTATATAATGCAGTTACCTTTCTTATGCAGCAACAAGGAGAAAACTAAAGAACAGAGACTCAAAGTGCTTGCTATGTGCTGTGTGTTCATCTGTGTGGAACTTACCCTTACAAATTTATGTAATGACTCACGTGGCACTGTAACAAAATGTAGTTCTTACTCCACTGAGAGTTCAAGAAATAAATTGCAAAACCCACTTAATTTGCAGGGAGACTTCAAATATCTTGCTGAAAGGTGCCAGACCCAGGCTCCCAGATGTGTCTCTGCAGAGCATGCTTTAGCTTTGGATGTACCTTTAAAGGCTTTAAACAGCTTGAGACTTGTGGTTTGCCACAGAGGTTTAGAGTGTGTTTCTAGGTTTTAAACCCTGAGCTTGAGTACAGGAGCCCTGCTTAGGGAAGTAAGGAAAGGTGTAACAAGGTCATTTTGAACCCTGTACATTCAGGTTGTAAAGTCAATTCTAAATTTAATTGAAAGCTGAGGGTGAGTGAGGCAGGGAAGCACCGATATGGTGATTTTGAAGTGTGTTAGCAACCACACCATTGAATGTTAGGTGAGTCACAATCTTAATAAGATGGTGCTGGGCAGGTCAGTGGGAAGAGGGTCTGGGTGTGATGAAGGGTGAGGAGCTTGGGGATGGGGTGTGGTGGTGCCCGTGTGTAGCCTCTCCCTGGGGTCTGGTGCTCTCTGTATTGATGGTAGCATGTGAGTGCATAGAAGATGGCCATGAAAACCAAACCAATGCTGGATTTTGCAGGGGTGTTGTGGCACTGTTGGAGTGATGGATGAAGATGAATTTGTGGTTGCTTCTACTGCCTTGCTGGGCTGACTTGTTGGATCAAGGAAGAAGAGAGGACATTTTTTTTTTTTCTTTCTTAGACATTCCCTAGACAGCTACTGGGAAACTGTTGCAGAAAGGGGAGATCAGAATAGTTCCTGTCTGCAGGGTAAGCACTTCCTTGTGCCTTCAGTTCAAACACTGCACTTACACAGGCTCTCAGTGTACTTCCCAACACACTCCTACCACACACACACACACATATATGTACATATGTATAGACACACACACATGCATACAGATACTATTCCCTTATTCTATGAACCATCCCTCTAAGTTTGTTGAGTTCATTTAGTCCATGACTTTGGGCTCCATATATCATACCAGTCTCTCAGGGTAGGAGTGATAATATGTGCTGTTGGATTGTTGCATGCTGCATCCTGGCTGGAGGTTGTGGAGTCTCCATCTCTGGTGCTACTCAAAGCCCACCTGGATGCTGTCCTGTGCAGCCTGCTGTAGGAGATGTGGCTCTGGCAGGGGTGTTGGACTAGATGCTGTGCAGAGGGCCCTTCCAACTCCCATCATGCTCTGCTTCTGCGGTAAGTCACAATGGTCAGCATGACATGCAGGTGCGTGTCATAGTAGAACCTGACTGGGATTGGACCTGGGGGTGCTCATTAGCATTCTGTAACTGCTGAGCAGTTAGGGTGTCCTCCAGTAGGTCCTGTAATCACTCAGTGTTAACACACTGCGTTGGTTAAGGGCTGGCCTTTTGCACTTCGCAGCCACGCTGACTAAGAGCCTGGAGCATCTCCCCTGCGAGGTAAGGCTGTATGAACTGGGGCTGGTCAGCATGGAGGTAAGGTGATTGAGAGGGGATCTTATTAATGTTTATCAATATCTGTAGTGTGGGAGACAAGATGTAAATAGCCACCCTCAGGACAAGGGGCAATGGCTTCCAGTTGGAGCATAGGAAGTTCTGCACCAAGGTGCTGCAGAACTTTTTCAGAGTGAGGGTGAGGGAGCCCTGGGACAGGCTGCCCAGGGGTGTGTGGAGTCTCCTTCTCTGGAGATATTCCAGCCCCATCTGGAGGCCAATCCGTGTGACCTGTCCTAGGGACCCTGCTTTGGCAAGGAAGGTTGGACTCTATCTCTGGAGGTCCCTTCCAACCCCTACAAGTCTGTGATTCTATGATCAGTTGATGGCAGTGGTAATAAAAAGTCTTGTTCTTCTGGAGTCTGAAAAAGAGATTGCAGAGAAATCTGGTGGGTGTGGTGTTAGACTCTGAGGAGAAATACATTTTACAGTACATGGCTATGCCCTTAAGCTGTTGATATTTATTAAGTTGCTTGATGGTCTAGGAAATGATGTTCTTGGGACAGTGGCAATGGTGATGTCAGTGTGTTTTACTGCAGTTTTACCAGCAAGTTTCCTGTTCTCTTTGTTCCTAAATATGAGAAAAAGATAGAGAATTCATGTGGAGTGTTCTCCATGTCGTAAGATAGGTGTTTTAATCTCTGCATCACACATATATAATTACTCTCCGTTTGAATTCAGTCTTTGCTGACTGTTACTTCAGAAATACTCTGTAAGGGCTGCAACAACAACCAACCCCTCCCCCCTCTCCCAGGTCATACCAGGTCTTACTAAAAGCAGACTGCATTCATCTCTTCTGGTCTAAAGTTTCTGAAAATTGCTTCCCAAGTCCAATTTGGTCTTGTTCATTCCATTATTTATGGAGGATAAAATCAGTCCTTCCACCTGCATTACAGATTAGTTCCTCAGTTTATTCAATAAAAGGCTTGCGTGGACTGTTAGTCACATGTTCACAAGTTGCACCAAGTCTAGACCAAATTTGAGAGGTCATGGGGGGGATTAGCTAATTGGCATCAGACTTTTAAAGCATAGATTTTTACACCAGAAACTAAATTGCACAGACCTCGAAGATTTTTGTGCTGGGTGTTCCCATATATTGAGAAGGGATAGGGTGGGGAGTGTCATCTTTTCTGTTGTAACTCTTGGCATATTCTTGCAAACCTTTGACTTGTAAATTTAAAAAAAATATTTTGAGTTAACTGCAGTGCCATTATTAAAATTCTTGGGGGAATTTTTTTCTGATTTTTTTTTTTTTTCCTCTGTTAATTCCCCATTAAAAATATAAAAAAAAGCTTAACATTCTTATTCAGCAGTAAGGGCAATTGCGTTACATAAATATTGAAAACTACTTTTTTGGGGGGGAAGCTTATGTCAACAATACTTTAAAAAAAATTAGCTTAAGCCAGCTTTATCACTTTCCAAAATGAATAATGCAGTTAAGATTGGTCTTCTGACTTACCTGTTACTGATCTGCATGCTGTAATAACTTTGCCCTGGGAAGGTCATGATATGTGGTTTTGTATGGTTTTTGTTCTAGCAGTGATTTGGTTTCATCTCTCTTCCACACCCTCCAAATTATCTTCAGTTATAATATTTCAGGATAATTTCATAGAGCTTATCTCTGTTGCACTAAAGTCAGTGGAAGCCAAAAGTAAGTCCACAAAATTTGCTCATAGCTAGACAGGTATCTGGAAGTGAAGATTCTTGTCACTGTCAGTTACAAACGTCAAATGAGTCTGATCCTGAACTTTCTGAGTATATTCCTGTGAAATTCTGCTTTGGTTTAAGTATATTGTTATTCTGACAACAGAGGTTACTGCCTCTGCTCTCACTGAGAAGCAGCATTTAAATGCAGGTAAGGATGCTTTGGAGAAGCTGAAGGAAGTTTGGACTGTGCATTTTTTCATAAACCATAACTCATTTGGATAAGATTAGCCTTTGCTACCTTTTCCCCTTTTGCTCCCTAAGGCATATTTTTTTGGTCATTTTTTGGCAGTGCTGTCATGGAAAATCCTTTGCTCTTTGTCTCACTAACACATTTGTGTAATCAGCTGTATTTGATGCTTGACATATGAAATAAGAGGATATTTAAACTGTGTTGAGTAAGTGAGGTTACTCAGTGGTGCCACTGGTGTAACAACACTTCTCATTGATCCTGTTCTCTTCTTGTGATCCAATATTCCTTAGACCAGAATGGTTTGTTATAATGGCTTAATACACGTTTCAGAGGTACGAGTGACTAAATATGTAATTTTCCAGGCTTCTGGTGACACACCCAGTCACAAGATTTTTCTTTCTCTTGAGATATGTAAGACTATTTGATAGATGCTGTTTATTTGATTTTTTTTTTTCAAATAAACAATTATCTTCAGGAGTTAAGTTTGCTTAATTATTGGCAGGGCCACAGTCATATGCTTAACATTAAGGTGCTACTTCACCTATATAGTGACTGGGCTGTGCAAAAGATTGAGGGATCTGGGAACTAAATTCCCATTGGGTAATGGGAACTGAATTCCCAATATTTTTTTTTTAATAGACCAAATGAGTGTGAGATTCAGGTTAGGTTATTTTCCAAAATACACAAATCCCATAAACAAGGTAGCCCCAGGTTCACGTCCATTTCTACAGCTCAGACAAAGTCGGAGGGAATGAGCTGGGTTGTATCTGGCTCACGATTTGGCCCTCACTCCTTAATGCAGATGAAAAATGTCTGAAGGAAAGCTCTTCCCACTCCTGTGGGTGCCATAACCAGGCAGAATGTGACATTGGCATTTTGGTGTCCTGTACTGAGCAGGGAAGGCTGCTCTGCCTACAGAGAGCTGAACCCAAGTGAAGAGCATCTGGGCCTGGTACCTTGAGGTTTTACAGTCACCTATGGGCAAGTGTTAATGCTTGAGCTTTAGAATCTCATTCAAGGTTCCATGATTGCTTGCTTTAGTGGATGCATAGTGGGGGGGTGAACCTGGACAGATTTCTTTTTTAGCACACTGTTAGACCTCACTGTGTCCTCTCAGTTTGTTCTATCTGGTGAAGTGGCCCAAGAGGTAGGAAATAAAAACTTGATCAAGGCTGCGACAGGGATCAATAGATGCTCCATGCAAACTCTCCTCACCCAGTGAAGTATCATGTGCGATTTTTCCATTTGAAAAATATCAGTCTGACTGATTTTACAAGTGATGTTTTATGGGGCTGCCAATTAATAAAGCACTACAAATTAAGGCTATGTCAGACATGTAGAGTTGCCTACCTATGGTATATAGGGCATCTCGATCTCTACAATAGTTGTGGGATTTTTCTGGTAGTAAGTATTAATGTGGTTTTCTTGTCTTTGATACTGCTAAGCTAATTAATATTTGCAGTCTTTAACTATCAAATGGGTTTGCAATCATAAGCACATTCTTAAACCTCTTAGTCCTGAAAGGAAGACCTAAATAACTTTTAAATCTGTGAGACAATGTCAAGAAATGTACTTGCTTAAATTTAATCCATCACTCTGTGCCAGCAACACATATAGCTGAAAGGTCAGAGAATCATTGAGAGGGAGAAAAACAATTAATTTGGTATCAAAAAGGTAATAGGATAAGGCCTCACCAACCCTCTCCTATTGTTCTGCCGCATTAACTTCAGCAGGTCAGATGCCACTGGTCGTTGACCTCAGGCTAAACAGGGTCAGTCCAGGCTGATTACAAAAGAGATGTGTTTGCACTTACCCAAGTGTGTCTTTAAAAAATCCAAGCCCACATCTGTGTTGTTCCTGGGGAGGAACACACAAAGAGTAAACATTTTTCAATGCAAATATCACTTACAGAGCCTTCTGCATGAAGAACAGGGTCTCCTATCATGGCATGGTCCCTATGTGTGAGTCCTTCCCACCACCATGATGGGTAACCCCAGACCTGCCAGTGGGTGCACGTCAGAGAGCTGGTGATGCACTGGGAAAACAGTTGGGCTTTTTCTCAACTCTGGTGCCAAACATTGTTTTTAGTAGGAGGACTGCTCCAAGAGGAGGTGCTGATGTTATTAAAACAGAAGATGCCAGTGAGTTAGATAATTCTCTCTTGGGGGTGGGGTGGGGAGGTGGGTGGGATGGGGGAGGTACCAAATTCTTTTCCTACAATTCTGCTTTGATAAAGGTCTTCAGTAAAGTTCATCCCAGTGTAGTGGGTGAGATTGTGGCCTCATCGTGTCTCTTAAATTCACCTATGCCCTGGGATCTGCTCTCTACTACTGCTGGCATCACTGATGTTCCCCTCCTGAGGATGATTCATCCTACTGGGTTTAGGTACTTAGCTGGAAGGAATCACTTTCTGTTAATGGTGGATTTGCTTCATCAGTGATCAATGCTGCGTTGACCCACAAGTTGAGTTTTCTAGTGCAGCTCTATGCAGCTAAAGCCCAGATGAGGATACTGTCCACTTCCCTTTTCAACAAATTCTGATACTTTTGGTTGACCTTGGTCAAAGCTCACCAACTGCTAAAGAACTACAAGTTTTGACAAGTTTTGTGTCAATTGACTGCAAGTAGGGTAGAGAGACTCTGGAAGTCTTATCAGAGACAGTGCAAAATGTGTAATGTCAGCTCACTTCTAATAATAAAGAAACCATGGAGGTGGGGAGAAACTGTGTGATTCAGCCACAGAAAGAGATATAGATGAGACAGTCAAAACCAAGATGTGAATTGTATGAAACCTGGCTTCTCTGGCTTTTTAGTTTCCAAAGCTTACTTAGACCCTAACTGGATGCAAGTGTCTTATTTCTATACCTTATGCCAGTGGGCCCCATCCAGCACACATCTCTGGAGTTCAGACAATTTTAATAATTACAGAGCTGTAAATATTCTGGTTGGCAGATGTGAATTGGAGTATCACTGTTGTAAGAAGCATTGGAGACTCTAGCTCCAGGCTAGAGACAGTTAGCTAATTGGAAAAAAAAACAAACCTAAAAACCACACCAACCAAAAAAACAACAAACCCTCCTTTCATATGCCCTCTCCCTGCTTAAATTTTAATAGGATTTCTTCCCTAAAGATACTAATTTAGTCTATGGATGGAGCCTTTTGGAACCGGTTCAGTTGGTGTTACCTTTATTGCTGGGCTTAATTCTGCCAGGTGCTGGGCCTTCCCCACTGCTGCTGGGGAACAGGAGTTACAGGCTTGCTTTTAGGCACCCGCATTTCCAATGGGGATGGGGAGGAGTCCTAATTGTACAGCTGTGTTTCTAGGAAAGGAACAAGTAAAACCAACTATGATAATTGCTGGGAAATCCACATTGTGCAGTAGAGGCTGTGTGTGGGGAGCAATGATAATCCATTAAAGTAGGAACCACTTGTGCCTTTAAGAACACCAAACTGCGACACTGCTGTCTTACTCTGGATCATGATGGTTAAAAACATCAATTGTGAAGATTTCTAGTATTTTCTTGAGTGTTGCTAGGGGTTTTTTTTGGTGTTGACCAACAGCCCTTTGTGCAGCTTCCCTGTTTGAAGTTTCCCTTCATGCAACGCTTCCACATCTGAACGTTCTCTGGTGATAATACTGATGATTGTAATAATATAATACTGTAATTGTCTGGATGGCTGTGCCAGCAGGTGATGGCCTGCTGCACTGGAGGCACCGGCATGCAGGTCTTTCTTCATCAGGAAAGAGCAGAAAGCATACACGTGGGTGCACTCTGCTCAGATGGCTTGGGAATCAAGGCAAAGGGTGGGAAATGGAAGCACTGCGTGAAGAGGAAGTTAGATAAGAGGAAAAGTAAGGAGGATTTTGCCAAGCTGAGCCTGTCCTGTGGTGTCTGTCACTTAGAAACCCAGTTGCACGGTCAACTGCAATAGCACGAAAGCCCATCAGCCCAGTAATCTCCAGCTTGTAATTGATTCTGTTACTACAAATGTTAGCTGAAGCAAAAATCTGCATTAAGGTAAGTGCTAAACATCCATCAGCCTGACTGATTAGTCAAAGTAGGAACTGCTGAAGAAATGCATGTTATTTGCCATCAGATTAAGTGAAGTTTTGCTTCCACAGTCAGAAAGCTAATAATTTGCTTGTGATGGGATCAGTTTGGTTTTCAGCTCCTCTAGCTGTATAGCCTCAGTGTTTGAGGGCACATCTCTTCAGATTGTGAGGCAGATAGGCAAAATAGAAATATTTTCTGATTAAACTGATATCAAAAGACATTGAAAAACTTTAGTTGTTCAATCTTTGCATTCTAGACGATAGGCCTGACTTTGAATATAAAGACCAAACCATATTGTCTAAATCTTTGTTGATGTTGCTGCTTTTGTTTTGTATCTGCTTTTCAGCATGATCATCTGGTATTAGTTACTATGAACTTGTTAATATATCGATGCTTTTGTGAACTGGTCAACTAAATTCCATACCTAAGAAGATATACAGGATATATATAATACAGATACTGATTTAGCCAGGAGATAATACTGACTTTGAAAAGCTTTTTTTTTTAAGCATCTTGTAATGATTGTGTGTGTCCATATTAAAATTCTTCCTGGGCCAACCAAAATCTGCCATTTGCTAATGATTGAGCAATTATGTGGCAGATGGTATTGCTTTCTTTTTAGCTTATGCAACTCCACAAGACATCATGAATTATGAGTTTTATAATATCCTGCTCATACTTTCATTGAACATGCTAGTATTTAAACTTAAAATTAACTTGGAAAAATGTTCTCTAGTAATCAGAGAACTCTAAGCCTTAGCTGAAATGAATGCAAAACGGGTCATAGAGACAAAAACTTGGTTTTCTTTGTATTTGAGCAAGTACTTGTGAATATATATATATATTTTTTTTTTCTCTATTTGCTTATCTCCAAGGTAAGCATCTTGCATGTACCAGTGAGCACAGAGTCATAGACTAACTGCAGTTCAACAGCAGCCCTTCTTTCAGCAAAATGCTATGGGTTTTTTAATGACTGATGGAGGTCAGGACTCTTTTTCTTTTTGTTCCCTTCCTCAAAATACAGAGTACTAAATTACCTTGGAAGGCGCTCTCATTCCCAACTTCTCCAACAATGTCCTCCCACTGCATACCAGTGACAAGTGTCTTGGCCCAGTGATCTGAGCGTTGTTATTATCAGCAGGATAATTGCCCTGGCTGTGATCTCATAGGGCTGGTCACACTAGGCACCCTGCAAGCCAAGCCATGATGGTGCTGAGATCCTAATGATGTTTGAAAATATTTATCTATTAGTCAGATATAACCCTGGACACATCTTGATTTGGCAAGCTCACCCAGAAAAAGATGAAGATATGCTGCCCCACAAGCAGAAGGAACCTGTCCATTCTGGTGGGACTCCTGTGGGGCTCTGAGCTTTGCTGAAATCTTTTCAGCAGGCAGGGTGAGTCGTGAGGTTTTTCCCCTGCGTGGGTGCCATGCTTCATGCTCACGCTGTGGCCTTTCTGTCTGCTGGGGCATTCCTTGTGCAGAACCTGGAAAGCTGCTCTTTCCAAAATCCTTTTTCAAATTTAGGTGAAACCACTCCTCAGGCTTGAGAAGAGCAGCTGACAGCAGGAATGCTTAGACTAGGCTCCTCACACTTGTCTGTGATCTCTTGCACAACTAGCAGTGTTATTACTTCTGAGAATTGCCCATAAAATCTCCCATGAGGGCTTTCCCCTCTGCTTGCGTGCGGTTTGCAGCCACATGTGTGCAGCTGGGTGGGGAAATGCAGTGGCAGGAGCTGTGCTTGGCATGCTTCTATCAACAGCAGAAGTGGGAAGAGCTGTAGCCTCTGGGGGGTAACTTTCTTTGGTGAGACTTTCAGCTGATTTTTCTGGCCCAAAAAGAGTTGATGAGACTTTGTGTAAGTACCTAAACATTTAGATACATGTGAACTAAATAAAACCACCAAACCATGTGCAGTTTATTTGAGGTTACAATAGCTTAATTTTTTAAGCATCCTTGTTAAAAAATGAGCAACAATTCAGCCTTTAATACAATTCAGCCTTTAATAGAGTGTTGAGCTACAATTCAGTTGGTGGTACGAGAAAGCAATGAACTAATTGCTTGGATCTGGTCAGCAGACAGTGAAGCAGCTCCCTTGTCCATGATACTATGCCCCTTCCCTTTCTGATTGTTCACTAGAAAACATCCTACAGTCCCATTCATAAAGTCCAGTAATGACCCAAGAAATGTCAGGAGTATCTGCCGAAAGAGTGGGAGGCTGACAGAGCAGCACATTGTGAGCCTGTGAGAGCAGCTCTGCCTTTCCTCTGGGGTTGTTTTCAGTTCCTTTGTCAGCTGATTACATGGTCTTTTATAATTTCTAATCTACAGAATAGAGCTATTTGCTTGTGGATTATGTGAAAGTCACAGGCTTACGCAAAAGAAAAACAAAATAATTTGAAACTGGGTTCTGTTGGCAGAAGTTAGGTGGTTTAAATCTAATTTAGGTGGGTTTTTATTTATTTAAGAGGAGTTTAATCTAGGGGTATGAAGGGAAAAACCCCAAAACTTCAGTTGGTCTCTGAAATGTCAGCCTTATGGCATTAATTCACCTGTGCCTCCATGCATGTGACTTAGGTTTTGCTGAATGGAAGTCATTAAGACTGCCTTGAGGTTGGTTTTATGTATTTTGGTGAATGGGAATGGTGTTAAATGTGTGCTAAAGTCTTTGCCAATTGGATGCTTGTACGTTTTAAATACTACAAACAAGTTCATTACCTTTCCTGTCTCCTTTATTGTTGGTGAGAATAGTCCATACTTATCCTGATGCTTGTTTATGCTCGTGGAAGTGGGCATGGAGTTTTTGCACAAACAAGGAACTGTGAGTTTAGGGTTGGAATATAAGCAGAGGGGGCTGTGAGGTGTGTTTATATTGGTACCCGAACTTCTTTGGACAAACCTGGGTTTGCAGCCTCAAGCAGGGAGAAAGTGTTGAGTTGTAGTAGAATGTGTATGTACGTAGAAATGTATAGAAGAAAGAAGTGATGAAGTTGAAAATGGTGCTAGTGAGCAGTATTGTTTCTTGTAGATTTTAAGACTGAAAAAGTACCTTGAGATGGTGTGTGGTGGAAACAAGGGAGGCTCTTGACAGGCAGGAGAGTGCGAACCAGCGGGAGTGATCTGAAATTCCAGTATGGATGGAGGAGGGAAGGGTTTGCTCAGCTGTATGTAAAGCCTCTGTATGACTTGCAGATGTGACTAGGTGTGTGCAGATGACTGGTACGATTTATCAATATGAACTTTGGAAGCTGGCTTAAACTCCTCTCCCTAGTACCTGCAGCAGGTCCCCTGCTATCTGCTGTGCAAAGTGGACAGATGTATATCAAAGAGGCACACTTGATTTTTCTTGGGTCAACATTTCACATGGAGTTGTAGCAGGATGGTTTTGTTTGTCTTTCATCAAGCCTCTTATTAGCATACTTGTGTTGGGGGGGGGGTGTGGGTGAACAGTAATGCCAGAATAATAGGGTCTGCAGCGGAGGGCGGTGTGCTGATACAGCTGATTCTGGCCTCTTAAGAAACTGCTCTTCCACTCGTGCAAATGAGCTGTTGGAACAGAAGAAAACTACTAAGCAGAAGGGCAACAGCATGTGTGATGTGCCAGTGCAGAGGCAAGAGGTCTCAGGGATAGAATTTGTCTCCAAACAAAAATGAGCAGACCTTAGCCCCATATAACAAGACTTCTGATCTCTTACTTTGTTATGAAAGCTCTAAAAAATAGGAAGTCTTTTTGGCTTTGATAACTATTAACAAACTGTCCCAAGAGATCTTGTGGAATTGATGTATTTAGAGGCTTCAGAAACACTTCTTGCAAAGCTTGATTTGAGAAAAGATTCTTGCTTCCAGTTTAAGGTTTTCTGGCTTGAATAGTAGTTAAGTTTACAAATTGGGGTTTCTGCTTTCTGTTACAAAAGAACCTGCTGTCTACTTATAGTTTATTCTCTGTTGTCTGCAGATTATGCAAAATGAATTATCTTGTGTCACATATAATTTGATAGTTTCCTTTTAATCTGGAAATGGGGGGTCTGTGCTAGCCATCTAGATGCCCACCCTACTTGTGCATTAATCCCATGCTGCAAGAGAAGCATTCACCTTGCAGAAACCTCATAGAAAACATCTTGCTCCGTAATTGCACTTGAGAAAAGACTTAAAAGGAACTGTTTGTGGATGCTTGTAACTTCTTTCACCAAATAAGAATAGGGTGCTTGGCTTGCAAAGGCATAAAAAAATAATCTATAGTATGTGTTCTGCTTATACTTTTTAAATGATTCCCACAAAGTTTACCACTTGTGTAATAGTAGGTTTTTGTCTCCAAGACTACAAAGTGGTTTGCAGACTGTTTATGTAGGGATTACTTCATTTATCTCTTAGCTGTCTCAGAATTTGACAACTGTGTCCCACAATAATGCATGAATATTTTTGGTTAAATAATCTGCGTTATGAGGATCCACTTCACAAATCCAGACTTACCCACGCTGTTTACATGAAGACACTTATTCGGGTAGGAGTTTAGATTCAAGCCTGGAGTGGAGAAGCCCCAAAAATGAATTCTTAATCTGTGGAGAGGCTATAGATCTTGTGGCTGTACAGGCTTTGCTTCTGGCTGTGGTCCCTATATGCTGGGGCCCACATCTTGACTTCTGTACAGAACTAACTAAATCCTTGGGATGGCCCAATTGCTCTTGTAGGCCAGAAGCTCTGGAGAGTTAAAGATTGCCTTGATCATCCTCAAGATGCTCGTATTGTCACATTGTGTCACTTCTCTATGTTGTGGTGGGCAAGATTACTGGTCATGGCTTTCATGATGAGTCAACTCAGTATGAAAGTAGTTTATAGCTGCAAAACATCGGTCTATTTATATACAGATATTTATGTTGACCCATAGTGCTCTGTTTCTTGTCTTGAGTCATAAGACCAGATTTCTGGTCTTTTGTGCTGAGCTAGTAGTTGTTTTCCCAGACGCTGTGCCTGTACTGCCCTTGTTTTCTGTCCTCCCAGTCAGCACCATCTTCTCTCTGGTAACAACCACAAGAGTCAGTTTTGTTCCTGCAGAAGGTCTCAATCATTGTCAGTTTGCCCTGCCTGGCAGAAGCTGCTCTGCCCCCTGTTTTCACTTGGACTCGCCCTCTAGGGACATCAAAGGTTTCCCCCATGTGATGGAGGCTCCCTGGCCTATTCCAGAGTAAAACAATGGCTTCCCTATATTCTGGGATCTGTGCTTGAAACGTGCCTGTCTGCCCTGCTAATGGGGCTCAGACCATTTCTGCTATAAAAGACTGGTTGTCTTTTGCATCATGGCCTTTGATAGATATTCTGGGTGGGTACACCCTAAAATACAGTGTAAGCAAAGAGTACAAACTGCAGCCATGGGTGCTTTGTTTGAGATTAAAATCACGCACAGTGGGTTTCTTTTGGGAGGGAAGAAAATAAATTAAAAAAGAAAATAGGAACAAACTATATTGTGATGATATTGGTACAGATCACGTTTTCTAAATCCCCCAGGGATGATGTGCAGGGGTGAGCTTGTAGTGTCAAGCCACCTTTAGCTAGACCAGGCAGCAAAAGCATTGAAGAACAGATTCTTTTTTTGAAAATTGGGCTGACCACTTAAATGGAGTCAGTGGTCCCAGGTGGTCTTGAAACTGGTAGTTTTAAAACTTGGAGAGTAAGCAGGGATGCTGCAGCTCTGTTGCTCTTTGCACTTGGAATATATTGAGGAAGCTTGTTTGCAGACATCCTGCTGGCACGGTTCTCTGCCCTGTTTTTAGAAATCATGCAAGTCCTAGTTTTAAAAAGAAAACCTACTTTTGAAAATCTAATTCTGTGTCACTAGACCCTGATAATCTGTGCAGATGGAAAGTTCTGCTGTAAATGTATCCATCTGATAGCTACTCGGTGTCGCATGTTAAATGCTATCTGACATTAACTTCTTGAGTACAAATGTATGATCTTCAACAATGCTGGGGATCACTTGAAGGTAAAGGTGTCTTTGTCTTTAGTTTAATTACTTTTGGAAGTTTTTTCAGGATACTTGGAGTTTGTGGGGAGTTTAATGTGTAAAGGTTAATTTTGCAGAGAAAATTAACTTAATTTTGCATGTTTTCTACCTGTAAATGAAAATAATTTGGCTGAAACTGCATAAAGTTAAACCTGAGGAAGGAATATGAAAGAATGAAACTGGTATGTATGGAAATTGGTATCTTTTGTTGAGAAAGGGCTTTAATAATGGAGGTGTCTCCTACATGTTTCACCAAAAGGAACATACATGGCTGAGACTTGTGCTTGATATTATACATGTTTGCATGAAATTTTGATGTCTGACATTAGTTCAATAAATAGCCTTTCTTCCTTTTTTTTTTTTTTTGTTGTTGCTCTTTTGCCTTATCTGTCCCAAGGATTTCTGTTAAACTGCAAAGTCATTGTTTCCTCTGTACCTTGGATTTATTCCTGTAAACAGAGATGCACTGACTGCAGAGTGCTCTGGCAGCTGTGGCCGTGTAAGCTGGGAGACAGTAGCTCTCATCATCACGTATATTAAAAGCCAGAACATTCCTGCTTGGCCGGCTCTGGTTTTGACAACCATTGTTCTCTTTGTGTGTGCAGTATAGCATCACAGGCAAATAAGGAAAAATTGATTTTTATTAATAACTGTATGAACTGGAATGCAATAGTGTCCCAATTCTATTGCAGTCAACCTGAAAAGAAAATCCCTCCTGTCAGGATATTGACAACACACTCAACTAATGAAATAAGAGATGCAAGGGTTGCGTCACAAGAAACTTCTTATCAGCTAAATACACCTCAGGGCAAGTTAGAGAGACATAGCTACTTTTAGGACCTCATTAATTTTCTGGATGTATCCTTTTGGCTATTACATCCTGGAAAAATATTTGTTTCCTATCATTCAACTTCTTTGTTTTCAGATCACATTGTAATGATGGTACTTGTTTGCTGAGTCCAAGTCTACCTACAAAGGCTCATATTACTCCCACTGGATTGAGATAAACTATCTCAATCCACATATTTATATCTCTCATGGGGAGCACTAGCTGAAGTTGTTCCAAGTTATTGTCCTAACTTGGAAGAGAAATGCAGGTTAGCTTTGGGGTGCACTGCCTGAGCAGATGTGAGAACGTAAATTGCCTGGGCAAAAATGCTTTCTGGAGGAATGCAATTTTACTACACCTTTTACTGCCTTGGTTTGCTGCTTTTTGAAGACAGTGATGGCAGCTAGTCTAGAAAATTAGGTTTGAAAGACAAAATCAATGAAGGTGCCCTCCCTTCCCAAGTTAAAAATAGTTTGAAACATTTCTGAAGTATTTGGTAGTGCTTCCTTGTTTCTTCTGTGGGTTTTAAATTAAATCTATGTTAGGTGACGCAGCCTTGCTGCAAAGCAGCTTCAGCTTCTTTTTGTTTGCTCATCACTGCTAGTCAGAATGGAAGAATAATTTATTGATGTGGTACAGAAGTGTTTGATTGTTGCTTTAGGGAACCGACCCTTTCTTAGTACTCAGGATAAATGCTGTGAACATTTTTATAGTCCTGCCTGGTCCAGTCAGCCACGTTAACATCTTTGTGCTATATGGCAGGTCACCAGCAGTAAGCTGCCTTTGTGGTCTGGTGGACACAAGGGGTAGAAGTGCTATGGGCCATCCCCACCTAAATCATGTTAACATTGATGGCTGATGTCCCGGGGTCAATCCAAACTGTTAATTTTAGATGTCTCATTCTAACTTTCATTCTTAAAATGTCTTATGAATAAGAAGTAGTAGAGGAAGCCAATTGTCCCCAAACAGAGCAGATAAAGTTGAGGTAGATGATGATATGCTGCCAGAGTGTAAAACAACTCACTCCCCATGTTTCTTGACAGCATTTTTGCAGAGCACTTTATAGATCTAGCTTGAAGTTTGCCAGTTCAGTGTTCTTGTTTCCCTGAAACCATGTACTGGTGTGCTTGACTGGGGTAACTGGAGATGCCATGCAGCTATTTTCCTTTTAGCCACCTTAAAATTAGGCATCAAGTTTCAGGGATGTGTGGCAGCTGGTGGTTGGGGCTAATCTCTGGAATTTACCTTGTCCCACCCTGCAGCAGCTAAAGTGGGGTGAGGCAAGTCCCACTCTGATCCTTCATTTCTACAAAAAGTTTGTCTTCTCCATTGCTTCACTCGGGGCCCTGCTTGCTGCTTTGGAGATAGAAAATGGCCAAGGCCATGATCATGGACTAGTACTGGTAAAAGCCAAGCTGAAACTGAGCTGGGTTGAGATTTTTTTCATCTAGGGAATTTATTATTTCTTTACTTCTGTGAAAACAGTTTTAGGCTAAAAATTTTGGTGTTTGAAAAAACAAGTTCTGATCTGAATTTTATCACCTACTGGTGTAAAGCTCTGTAGAGCTAAAGAGTGTTCCCATAACAGCTTCAGCTTCTCTAAATTGCTTTTCTTTCACCACTGTCACTTCCTCCATCCCCATCTTGCCCCCTTGCTCTGTCATTAGTGCTTTTCTTTGAACCTGCTCACCATAGAGCCAGTGCTCACCTGGCTGGAAACCAGCCCACCCCAAAAAGGTGCAGGGAGGGTTGTGTGGTAGCTTTGGGATCATTGTGGAGTTTGAGAACAGAGTCCTTGTCTGCCTGACTTCAAACTTGTGAAAAAAGCCCTGGGGTGGTGGGGGAATCACCCCAAAGGTTCAGTTGCAAGTACAACTGATTCTGCTGTAAAAGGCAAAAATTTGCTTGCTGTCTGCTCAGACAAGAGTCCTTCAGGTGATACTAATAGGTGTCACCAACAACCTCCACAGTAGTAATCAGTCCCCTTCCTTTAGTGTCCTGTGTCCCTCAGTCTCTGACATCAAAGTGAAGGCAGAACAAAATGGCCAGGCTGACTTTTGCATCCCTCACTTCTGATGCAGGAAAGTGAAGAGCCTGCACAGGTAATTCTCATTCCCCTGCTAACTAACCAGTAGGCTGTGTTTATAAGCACGTCTTTCTTTTGCTACTTGACTCTGCCATGGTGTTGGAGTGGTCCCTTCTAGTTAATGCTGAGGGGTAAGGAGGATGAGGGATAGAGATACAAGACCTTATTTACACTGGTCACTTACTGCCGGGGCAAGCCAGCCTGCAGGCTTCCTTAAATGTAAACTTATTTGTGGGAGTCCGGAGAAGCCTTTTGTGGACTAGTCTAGCCAAGAGGCATTTTGTCCCAAGGGGGAGGGAGCAAAATGCATCTGCAAAGTCTGCAGGACCTGTTATGGAGGCCTCAGCTTTGGATCTGCCTATACCTGTCGCAGGGTAAACAAAGCACCCTGGGAGGACTCGGGGTTAGCTGAACACCTTGGTCACACACTAAGCAAACTATCCCCCAGGTGTGCTTGCAGAACAGACACTCCATCAGCGTCCTGTCATGCACAAAATGTTTATCCAATTTGTCAAGATAATCTTTCTTCAAATAAGCTCAGGTCCTAGGCCTCGGAACAGCACAGTTTCAAGCAGTATAAAGTAACTCTTATTTTTTTTTCTTCTTTGTTCACCTTCCCCCCCTCCTTTTAATCACTGTGTCAACTTTTCCTGGGCTTTAAGCAAACTGAAAGTAATTATATCATTCTCAAGTGAGTTATCTTTTGACTCAGTTAGCTGATTTGTAAGTTACTTCAAAATACTCCCAAGTTGTGGTATCCTTTTCCAAACCTACGTTCTCGGATGCTTCATGAAGTTGAGCTCATCAATGACCCAATAATTTGTTTATACAGACACATATAATATCTAACTAATGATAACTAATTTAGGGCATTTGTAAAGAAATAGAATTTAGGTGTTGTGGGTTTTTTTTAACCTTAATTGTAGCTTTACCTATAGTTCTGGATTTCCCTTAGGAATTTAAAAGAGCCTGTAAGTTGTCATTTTCTGCTTGAAGCTGTCAATACATCTTAAGTTTATTCTGAAGTATGGATTAATAATAGACCAGGTGTTACTGCCTAAGACAATGCTCAATCTTATTTTTGACAGACAACAGAGTTTTAGTTTTATTGCATACAGAATATTACTTCTGTAATCACTCACAACTGTCACATTGAAAGTCATTTGTGCATTTTTTTCCTCAGCTCCCCTAAAGAACTGAGTGTATATCCAAAAATAGAAAGTTAAATCAACTTTTTTCCCCTCCCCCCCCATTTCATTCATTGATTTCCTTCCCCCTCCCACCCCAGATAATAGTACACTTAATTTAAGGTGGAACCAAACTTTATGTATTCCCTTACAGTCCTTTGCAGCTAGGATCATTAAGGCAGAAGGACTGCTGCACATGCTGTTTAATTTTTAAACTCAAAGGATAAAATCCTGATCAGCTGAAGACAATGGATGTGTTCCAGTGGGACTGTATGAGCCAGAAGTAGCCAGTAGGTTAATGGGGAAACTTGCAGAGGGGTTGTGTAGTATCCGGTGTATGTCTTACAGTGCAATGGGCAGGTCATGCAAAACAGCTATTTTTGAGCTTTGCATTAGAAAGCTTGTGTTGGAAACATGATTTTTTTTTTTAAAAGGGCATTAAGCAGCACCAATCATGTTAATGATGCTTATTGTTTAGGGAGGAATTGCTATGTTTGAGCAGACTGCTGATATGCTATTTATTGTTTGTGAGGGGGGGAAATGGTAAAAACTTGCCTCTGCTGCAGATTATGAATTGGAAGAGAGAAAAACCCCCAACATTCTTAAAAACACCCATGTCCTTTTGTTCTCTTACCATAGATTCCAGCTGGATTTAATTGGACAAACTTTCATAAGTGATAGCACCTACCAGTCAGTTCTAGATAGTAATAAAAATAAATTTTTGGACTACAATATGGCAAAAAATTATGTAGGATGAATAAATTGTCTAGAGTGCTATAAAGATAATGATTGGTATATTTACATAAGTAAGGGATGTGATAGCCAATAAATAGAATTTAATTAATAAAGATTGCTATTATGCAGCTGAGGACCTTGAAGCGTTTAACAATTAATTAAGCCTCACAACCCTTCTGCGTTATTGATAAGTGTTGTTATGATTATATACCCATTCTACAATAGGCAAATGGAGACCCTGTGCACTTAAGTGAATCTTTTTCCTCAAGGTCACATAATGACTTGGCGATAGAATGCAGGAATCTTCACATCACCACCTGAGACTGGCCCTTAGAAAATAGGTTTTTGGTGTTGGGAGGGAAATAAGTATATTCACGCTGGTGTCAATACAGCTCTCCTGTCTGAGGAACCATTGTCTTTGGTTCATGCAGAGTACATGTAATACATGCTGTTCAGGGTTTTTTTTGAATGGTAAATTAATCTTTTCTATTGCATTGCCAGTCAACTAATTGCTGTCTGTGCAGCCTCACAACTGCTCTAAGTTTCTTCTGTATAATTTTATTTCTGTTCATGCTCTCATGCTTTTGTTTGTATAACTCGGTTTGCACATTATACAGCACTTGTCAGACTCATTTGCAAGGAAATAACTGAAGAACTGTGCTGCATAATATTTTGAGTGAGAAGTAGTCAGTCTTTATCTGGTTGATTTAGTAGTCCCAGGAATTGCTTTGCTAGTTGCCAGAGAGTGAAATACTGCCTGCAAATGGCTGTGAACAGGCACACACTCAATTGAGAGAGGGAAATGAGAGAGCAGCATGTCAGAACTAAATTTGGATTTTGCCAAGGTGAGTTGCATATTGCTTGATTCACCCAAGGTAGCAGGAACCTATTGCTTTTGTGTAGAGCAGAGGCAACGTCCTCCTTCGCAGGCACCTCTAAAGCTATATATTAAAGGTTTTTCTTTCTGGGTGGTGGTATGACAAGATTCTTCTTACTCTCTGATAGACTCCTTTGGCTTCATGCAAAGAATCTGTCCCAGTGCCCTGTGAAAATAATGATCAAGTACTCCCAGAAATCATTAGTCAGGGAGTATTTCTGGCAAAAGGGAAGTGTTCCCTGAGCCTACACTCAGGCAGAATAATAGTGAAATACATATGGCCAACCCCAAATGTTTCCCGTTCAATGAGCCAGATATTTTCAAAATAATGAAAATGGCTTAAAAATATCATGCTGCCAACATCAGTGAGGTTTGGAAATGTCACCTGCAAATAGCATAGATTCTGAAAGAACAACTAAATTCTAGGAACTGGGGTGCTTATGAAAATCTTTTGGTTTCATCAGGTTATCACAAATCTTACTATAAAAAGTTAGGTTTTGGCAACAATAACGTTGCTTTTTCTGAGTTACTTTATCATACTGCTTAAAAAAATTAAATTTTTGGTTTTTTTTTTTTTAAAGCAAAACTTTTAGTTTTGCATTTCCTTCTTTTGCAGTAGACCAAACTGTCCTGCTTTGCCAGATATTTTCATGTTATGGTTATTGGACAGGTATGCTTTCCATTTCCCTTAGTTTTGGATTCTCAAGGATACTTTCATTTTTTAATGTTTTTGTTGCAAGTCTGGATATAACATGCTGCTATTGACCTGTACTTAATTATAGCTTCATTTCCAGTATGGACACTCACCATTTTAGTGTCATGGCAAAACCAAAGCTCAAATCTGTCATACAAGCTGCAAGCAAGCCATACACATGTCAGTTGTGCCAAGGAAAATTACTGTGACCTGTTGGCTCCATGAAAGAATGAACAGTTAGGCGCTAGTCTTGCTCTAAAGGTGTGTGGACATGTTGCCGGTACTCGGCAGACAGCACAGCACTGAAGCTTTGATTCTCAGATCCATGCATATTTGTAAAATTCCAGTAAGGAAGGCATGGCTTCTATGAAGCATTATGACAGGAAAGTAGACATTCCACTTGCATGTTTGTTTTCTAGGGGTGGTGGACTTCTGTTTAAGTCTGAAATCTGCTTGACCGGAAGGTGGTCAAAAATGTGTTTCTCTTAAAATACATGAAAGCATGCATACTTTTCAATCTTGCTTTCCCCTTCTGATTGATTAGTTCCATGTGGTTTTCTTACTGCTGTCTTGTAACGTTTTTGTGAAACCAATATTTCATACTTTTTATCCCCCTTCTAATGAGCATGTATCACATGAGCAATATAATCAGATAGTGGTGATTCTCGTGGAAAAGCTCAACCTCATTTTGCAGACTCAAGAAGTTCAAATAATTCTGGCAGCATGCAAATGTTGGTGCTTAACTGGGGATTGTCTCTGAACCTTTGTGTTCATTGCTGCCTCTTGATTGGGTATTCATGTTGTTGTATGGAAGAAGAAAAGGTTGTGAGATAATTCCTTGCCACTTTGGCAAGCTGTGATCTGGGGTGCGGAGGGAATCATCTCTCTTATTTTGTCAGTGCTACTTCTTTGAACTCCTGGCTAAAAAGCTATAATAAAGATCTGTCTCAAAAGGAAGGTCATCAGGCAAGTGCTGAGACTTCAGGAAGTCTTAAGCAAACCTACAGAGTCTTTTTGCCATTCAATTGCTCGGTCTTGAGCCAGGCCCTTCCTTACTGGTGTGTACTGTAATGAAAATGCCAGTGCTGCTCTAACTCCTGCTGCTTTAATGTGCTTCTCCCCGGCCCTTGCACTGAATGCTGATTATTACCTCAGTGGTGGCGCCCCGTGCATGCAGTACGCTGTGCGGAGTCCTGGAGAAGCGATGGATTGTCACAAAGTCTGAAAGAAAATGTGGCTGAGTCTAATCATAGAGGCGACTGGATACTGGATGGTTGGGGAAGATGAAAATCAAGGTGTGTGTGGGGGAAAGAGCAGCTAAGTTTAGCCACACGCTTAAAAAACCAGAGGCTTGGCAGCTTTTGTTATGAACACTTTCCACTTTTAAAATAGCATATTTTGATGCTTCCAATTTATTTGCCTGGCTGTTTCTGTTGGGAGCCTGTTATGAGGTCCATGTGGTACGAGGGCAGTATTCTGTGTCTGTCCTGTGCAGGACAGAATTTATAACAATGGCTGGTGTAGAAAGAGCGAGAGCTGCATGGGAGTTTAAGTAAAAGTGTTCCTAGAAGTTCTTTTCTCATAAATTGCCCCAAGGGCTTCAGCTGCTTGAAAGACATGTCTCAAGGGCAAACTTATTCTCTAAGAAGACAACAGAGACATCTGATCTTGGCAGATGAGTGCGCAAGCTCTTTAACGTCTGCATTAACTCCTTAGCTGCCAAGCTCTTTTCTTTTTATTCTTAAATGTTGTTGTTAATATGTTTGGAAGAATTTGACCTAGAAATTGAAGTTATTCAGGCAGTTTGGTGAAACCCAGTTGTGCTCCAGGTGAAATCTTAGAATTCATTGCATAAGGCTAAATCGTATTCTTTCAGGGTGAGTGAGTTTTGGCTATTACATTCTCCAGTCAGTGTGAACAAACCAACTATGAAAGCTGCTTATGACTACTTTTCCTTCATGTTCTGTTTTGTAAGTTGTCCATTGACTAAATGGTTTTCCAGGAACTGCTTTTGCTTCTCTCTTCTCTTGAGTTGTTGGACAGGGTCTCTGCTCCAGAGTCAGCGAGAGCGTAGACTTCAATTTCGAATATTCAGATGTTCTCTTCCCTTCCCCTGCATCATTACAGTTTTTAGGAGTTACCCAGCTTTCTCAGAGATGCTCAGTGTTCACCATCCTATGATCAGATTCTTAGAGGTCTGGTGTGGTTTTTCTCTTTGGGCTTTTTTTTTGAGAGTCTATTACGCAAACCAAACGCCCACAATTATCAGGGATGTCAATAGTAGCCCATAATCATTACAGGGGGTTATTACCTCTTGAGAAGTGATCCTCAAATGACCTAAGAAAAGTAATTTGGAATAATAACTGTTTCCATTTCACTGATAGAAAAGTTTGTCTTGCAAAAGAAGAAACAGATGTCTGGTTTGGCATCAGTAGGTACAGCTCTGCCCATAGAGGAAGCCTTAATGTGGCCTCAACAAGAAAAGAAACCATGCAGTTTTAAGCAGATTAGATAATTGAGATTAGCCCTCTGTGATCTTGCAGTGTTTTCATTTATTTCAAAACAGTCTAACATAGAGCATGTTGAGCAATCAGTTGAAAATCACGTGCAAACACTGCCTAAGTACTGATAAGAATCGTGGAGGTAAACAATGAATTCCTACTAATGGCTAAGTCACCAAGGTAAGATCAAGTCTAAATACACACCCTTAGTTAAATATAATTTCATTAACTCAGGTTACGTGGCTTTGGTAAAGGCTTTTTTTTTTTTTCTCCCACTGCTCTCCACTTTCTGATGCTTGTCAAACGAATTGCATACAACTAATCCATCACTTTCAACTTTGTTTGTCTGTACCAGAGATGTGTTTTGAGCTGAGCAAAAACCCAGCGTAGTTCTGTAACAGCGGAACAACACTCAGCACATGTGGCAAAGATGGTTAGGAAATTATGACTTAAATGCATTTTGCATATGACAATCTCTATATCTGAATTCTACTAAAGAATTAAAACATATATATATATATATATATATATATATATATATATATATATATACACACACATATATATATATATATATATAAAACCCCACCCAAAAAACCCAAAAGACCATATCCTATTATAACTACCCAAAGGTATTTCCCATTTAGAAGACACACTCAGATTTTGATGGCGTGTTTTAATTGCAGGGGCTAAAGGGTTTCTCATGCCCTATTAATATTGTGTTATCCACTATGCATTTGATGTCATTCTCTCATCCCTTCTCATCCCTTCTCATCCTCTACCATTCCAGAATAGATGTGGTGGTGATGTTGTTGATGTGTGTGTGGTTTTTTTTCAGAGGGGGAAGTCCATATTCCATAACCAAGTTCAGATCTTCTAAGTATAAACACTTCATCACTTGCTTAATATAGTTTTGAAAACACTGCTTGCATGCATGATTTTACATCTCAGAATTTGCCTCTCTTTCTAAGACTCATTCTACTTTCTGTGCCATCTCATGTCCTTTGCTTTTTTCCACCCGTGCAGCCATTTGTTTGATTAGTTGTCTCCCTTGTTTTTCTGGCCAACCACCCCTCCTAAAATATGCAGATTCCCTTTCGCTAAATAGTCTGCAGTGAAGCTTCTAACGGTAATGCGGCACTTGAAAACAAAGGGCAAACAATGAGCGGACTCACTTTTCTGTAGGGAGTTCTTGCTCCCATGCTAAGTGTTCCTACTTTAATGTTCCACTCATCCTCCTTATTAAGTTCTCCAGGACAAATTTTGGGTGAGTGAATTTGTGTTTTTATTTTTTTTAATGCAACAGACTTTTTACCCTGCTCATTACTGCCAACTGGTCCAGTCCCAAGGAGACAGCTGAAACATAACAGATGACAATAAATAATAGCAATAATTGAAGCATCCTTGGCAGTTAATTTAAAATTTATTGGCTCATTTATCAACCTGCATAGAAAAACAGGTTTCCTTGCTTCCATAGCCAGTAGCTTGACAAGGGTCAGTAACAGGTTCTTCGAGAAGCAATACAATAAAACCCATAGTGGGACCATATGGGCTCTCCTGATTCAAAAAAGAGAGAAAAGGAGGAAAAAGTAATTCCTGTTTATAAGCTGATGCATGATTTGTCCCTTTACCTGGATCTGTGAAAGTTCTTTATACCAATGTTATCTTGTGATGATGAGTACTGTAGGTGCTTGTTATTTGTCCAAATCCTGGAGTGCTTTGTGTTAAGCAAACACAGAACAAAAAATGGGTGCCCCAAAGATCTTAAAGCCTTGGAGAAGAACTAAGGGTGGATAGAAAGAGGTAGAAGAGTGTTATGAGACTGTATTAACCAACATGAAAAGCAGTGGCTGCAGTATGTGAGCTGTCAAAGCATCACCTGTGACTTTTGGTGAGGTTGTAGGGAGAAGGCATGAATGGTCTTGCATGCAAATGCCATTGAGCAATGGTAGTGTGGTTGAAATAATGGTGTTTTCTGTAAATGTAACAAGTATGTTTTGGACTGGTATGTTGGGATGATGATGCAGAAGTGGGCTTAGGGATAAGCTTGTCTTGGCAAGGTCTTTCACTGCTTATGCTTGATGTAATAGGAAAGGTGGACCGTCTGAGACATGAAACATACAATCAAAGAGAAGAGCTGTGAAATTACCTCTTCCCCTATGATGAAATAGGAGCAAAATGTTATAGTGTGTAATTTTAGCTTAGAGGGTAGTGGCAGGAACTGATATGAGATGGCTTAGATAAGAGTTGGCTCCAGTGCCTGATGCTCAAGTTCCACAGAGCAATAGTGGAAGTTGTCTAAATGAGACTCTAGGGGAAGCTCTGAATCCAAGGTAACTGCAATACCGGTGAGGGCTCCATACTTAAGATGGCAGAATGTGGCGTGAGTGATGGGGGAGATGGCAGTATGGTCAACAGTGAGAACAGATGAAACTGGGAAGGGAGATAACTGAATGCATCTGCTTTGCATATGGTCTGATTTTATTTTTTAAAACCTCTATCCATTGTGGACAACTTGGCAATAGAAAAAACCTAAAATTCAGAACAGGGAGATCTGGAGTAGAGGTGTGGATTTGTAGAGCTGCTAAGGTATGATGAACTTGTGAAAAAGATAATTTGTGTAAAAGGGGTACAGGAAGACAAGACAGAGGATAAAACCTCCCCCACTTCATGAAAGACAAGTGAGAATGAAGACAGAATTTCCATATGATGTAATACTGACGCATTTAAACATGTTCCATCAAGGTATGCTGCCTTCTGGCTTCACTGAATATCTCCCTATTTCTGTATTGCAGAAGCAGCTGTATGAAGTACTCACTTTAATCCTTTACAGATCATTATTTTGTAGATTTTTACTTGCTTTTTTTCTTTAATCTGAAGAACAATCATCTCAAGATGGCGAGGTAAGAAAACTAATTGTGAACACTGGCACATAAGTAGTGCATAGGAAGGAGCTGAAGTCATCCATTATTACTGTTAGTCTGATTTGCCTCTTAAATCTCTTTCATCTCGCTGCACTCAATGCCCTTTCCTTGCTTGGGAAGCTGATAGTTTAGCTTTGTTCCTAGACTTATGCAATTGTAGTTTACAAGTATCTGTTGTATGTTTTCTGTGTTTAGGATTATGGCATGAGAGATGAAGAAAAACTTCTATGTGGGTTGTCATTGCTGTCCAGGGAATGATCTAAACTTCCAGCAACTCCTATATTTCTGCAGAGCGTAGTTGGAGAGCACAGCTTGTTTATTGCATGGCTTCACCCCTCCAATTACTGAATCTTATAGTTTGTTTGGGGTGTTTGATGTGTTGTGGTTATGTGGGGTTTAAAAAATGTTTTTTGTAACACCCTCCCAGCAAAAATAGGCAAGTGTCCTATCTACCTCTCCACTGTGACAGTTCAGGGTGTCTTTTGAAGACCGCTGGGATGGATGTCCTTTGGGATCTGGCACAGCATCTCCCACGAGCGTGTTCAGGTGTGTGCTGACCTGCTCTGCCATATAACAGTGATTAGAGAGATGTATGCAAAGTTAGCAAAGATCTGTTTCACTGTGACAGAAGTGATGTAACAAAGTCCCCTGTCCTTTGCCTGCTTTAAGGCATCTTGGCTTACTTAGTTGCCTCTCTGCTGAGTTAGCCCCTGTCTGCATGGTGATGGAAGTACTATTCCAGGTCTCACGCTCTTTGTGCTAAGCCTGTCTCCAGGTTTGGGAAAGTAAAGAACAATGTTAAGTATGGGAACACATCATGGGAAACTTCCTCAGAAGGAAAGAAAAAACAAAACCGAACTCTTTAATTTCTGTTGAAGTTAAAATTTATTCTGTGTGTATCTAAACAGGAGGAAAAGACCTCTTCTAAAACTGTCCAGGAATCCAAATCTAGTCATGTGAATCCCAACTGATGGCTCCTTGTCTCATCATTTAGGAGGTTTGAGAGGGGGGAGTGTGGAATAGGAAGATCCTGACTGACAGGACATAAGCCTGTGTAGGCAGGGAAGGAGCTATATATTGTCAAGTGTCAGGTCTCTAATGTGCAGGAAAACCAGGCAGCAGTGTGTACTGAAAGCAGTGTGAGGGCCATGTGATGTTATAACTCAAATTGCACTTAATAAAAGTCAAGGAACACGTTTGTTGTACCAACAAGCTGCTTGTATTCCAAGCCAGCCAGGTGATAGCTATGGCTAGTTCAGAGGGTAGATGATGCTCTGGCCTGATCACAGTGTTGAGGCTGGTGTGAGGTTTGAGTCTGAGTTGGGAGGCAGCAGTGTGGTGCCTTGTGACGTTTGGCCTCCTGGTGTTCTTTATTTGAGGAAGTTTGGCTGATCTTAGAAGGATGGATTGCAAGGAAGGATTTTTTTTTTTTTTTTAAGTGATGATTTTAGTACCTTGGGCTGGAATTGGAAAAGGATCCTTTTGCAACTAAAGATGACCCACCAGCACAACCAAAAGACCTGAGGTTGTATTTCAGTGGTTAATCCTGTTTCTGATGTCAGATTGCCTAATCCTCTTTATAAATTCCACCTACCCAACAGTAGGCAGTTGTATATTGCCCAAACCTTGACACCTGAGGACACTGCGGAACGAGGACAAGTTAAATAACCAGATTTTTTTGGAGCTGATTCTGGATCTGTCCAGAACGATATGGTAAAGGAGATGGAAAAAGTAACAGTGTTTTATAGCAGCTCAAAGTATGTCAATTGAATTGCCATAGCCCAGTCATTTATTGGGTATGAAACCATTGGCCAAGTAAGATTATTTCTGTATCTATGAGAAATTCTGCAGATATGCCTCAGCCTTGTGAACATGAGGCTGTGGGAGAAGGAAGGGAAAGTAAAACACCAAGCAGCAGCCAGGTGCTGTTGTTAGCAAATGTTTCCCCAATAATTAAATCACCCTGCGGTGGGGACAGTGGAGCCAGATGGTGCAGGAGAGCTCACATTGTTAAAATCAGAGAGGCAATGAGCTTTTACAGTAAGTTTCAGTTTCCATGTCTTAACTACAAGATTCCCCCCTGTCCTTTCTGTGTTATCTTTTGGCAATGCTGACAGTTTTCCCTTATTCTTTTGGAAGTATTTTCAGCATTGCACAGCTGTTTATTTAATGTATCTCTCTTGCCTTGGCAGATAATAGCAAGTCAGAGTGAATATTTACCTTATTTCTGAAGCACTATTCCATTCAGCACTTCTAACCCTCTCCTCAGTGGTTTCAAGTGAACAGCACAGCATTTTAATTTTTCTTTACTTTGGGCATTCAGTCACTCCACAACAAGACTGTTGCTCATGTGCTTTCTCCCATTATCTTTTCTTTCTCATCAAATTGTAAATAACTTTGTCACTACTTTTTCCTGGCAGACTTTCAAATTTTTGACAGGTTTGCGTGACCTCACAGAAAACAAGTTCCCCTCACCCTCCTCTGAAGGCTGCAGAGTGCTCAGGGAAGTACCTTGGGGTGTTGTTATGACATTCCATGTCCTGCTACCAGCAGCACCAATTAGCTGAAAAGCGGACAGCAAAGTCTATTAACATAAAGAGAAAGGAACCCCAAATGCTACTTCCCTGCTGTGAGAAAGCTAAGCTGTGTTTGTTCCACCACTCGTTGTGGTGTTGGTTTAGGGGTGGATTCTCCAAACTTCTTAGCACTCCTTCAGCCAAAGTCATAAATCTCTAATAAACTTCTAGTGAGTGCTAAGAACCAAAACCCTGAAAACCTTGTCCCCATTGGGCACCTATGGAGGCACAGGGGGAGGCTGCTCTCTGCTTATTTTGTACTTGTGCAAACTAAGTCCCTCTCAAGAGATTAAGAAATATTTTCCTTTTTAGAAATAAAATAACTGCAGCTAAAACTAGGGGTTTTAACACAATTCTTTTTCACTGCAGTATGCCACAGCACACTACTCCATACTGAATGTGTGATTGTAGGCATTTATTCTGGTCCAAATAAGATAGTTTTGTATTGTAGCTAAGCATCCCTTCATTTGAAACAGATCAGGAATTCCCTGTATCTTGGAGAATAGGTAGCAAGGGAAATATTCTTCAGATGGCCAGGGTTATTTTTGTACTTAGCTTTGATAGTACACATTACATCAGCCAGACCACTTCTGTAAAGGTCTGCCAAGTCCTAAATTTTCAATAATCTCACTTCCTTCTCTTAAAATTGAAAAGGTAGTGACTCCCCTGGGAATGCATGTCATTTCAGCATTCCCGTTGACTGTGTATTCTGAAATGCTGCAGTCTGTTTGCTTAGTAATCCCCTTGTCTGTGTAAGTTGTTAGGGGAAACCAAAGGCAGCTGATTACTTAATTGTATAAGGCAGGAAATCGGGTTCTTTCATTAGTTCCCATAATGTTCTTGAGAGCAACCAGTATTCTGCCTGACTGAGTTTTCGATCCTTTAATTCAAAAGATATACTTTCCCTTGGCACACTCAGTGACCCTTTATTCTGATAGGCTATTTACTGAATAAACTGAACATTTTAGATTAATAGGGGAAAAAAGAAGCCTACACTTTCTAAATAAAGTAAAACACTGTCTCTTGATTATAAAACAAACCACATTGCAACCAACAGAGAAATATGACATGTAAGGTCTTTGATGTTGCTTTGCACTTTGGCAAGATCATTGATTTTTGTGTGTTGCTTGAACTGATGGGTTCAAATATGAAAAGTTGTCTCGCTATCAGCTTGCCTTGGATCTGCAGAGATGTGGTATGCTTCCATGCTGACCAGTCCTTCTGTCTAACAGAGGATATTGCTGACTGGTAATGCAGAAATAGCAGGGGAAGAGGGAGAGCCTGTGTCTGTTGAAGCACTGAAAAGCAGCAGTGCCTTTCTGGCATCCCATGTGTTGATGGGGAGCTCGCAGCCTGCACCCAGAGTCCCATAGGCTGTGATATTTTCATCTGTGCACAGACCATCGAAGATAAGGGATGCTGCCATCCTCTCTGTCTTTGTAAAACCAGCTTATAGAAAGGCTTTGCAACTCATGGAAGGTGTACCGAGCAGAGTCAAACTAACCTCTTTCACTTAGGCAAGTTTGCCAGTGAACAATTCCCAGCTAATTTGAATTCCAACCTGTTACAATGTTGATTTTCATTAATAAAACCAGAGTAATCAGGGAACTTATTCTGCTGAATTCCTATTTCAGGTCTTATTGTAATGCCTGCACTAGGGGAGAAAATGGATACATGTACCAGACTGGGCAGAGCCACATTCTAAATAAATGTAAGGATGATGAAACAGCAAGGGGATATGTGGCCCTGAGCAAGTTTAACTAGGAAATGAAAAGACAGTTTCTGTTTATCAGTGAAGCTAATCTGTAAAACAGCCTTCTCCTAGAAATAGTGAGGACTGAAACCTAGAGTGGTTAGAATGATTTGGAGTCAAAATTCAAAACTCTGTAAATTCTTATAAACGCCACCTGAGGTTACAATGACTTCAGGGAATGTGTCACCTGCTCTTCAGGCTCTTGGGTTGTATTTTTTCTATTCCTTGCAACTACTCTGCACCATTATGGAAAGGGGCAGAGACTTGGGAGGACATCTCTTGTGGCTGCTGGAATGCCAGCTCCACTCTAAGCTTGAGCTGTCCACTGCCACAGACAGGTATTGGGAATTTTGTAGCCTTTAAATAAAAATGTTGTAATCATGGAATGGAAGCTTGTACTACTTTGGATGGGAAGAATGGTACAGCCCTGTCTCCATTATAAGCCTTCCCAAAATACTCAGTGACCACTCTCCTGTGTTTTGTTGCAACCTTTCTTTTTCAGTACAACTCTATGCCCTCTGATTGACGTCAGTGGGGGGATAAAAGTGGCAACTGTCTTCTGCTACTATTTTCCATGTGTAATTCTATATGTTTCTGGTTCAAGTAGAAAAGGGGGAAACTTGAGAGCTATCCACATAGCTGTGGATAACATCAAGACTAGGTGGCCTGTTCATACTCCTCAGCAGTGAATTGGTTCTCCACCTCTTCTCCATCCTCCTGAAGTTGGAGTCTGTCCAAACTAGACTTGGGTACCCTGTGTGCCTGCACTGGTGCTTGACATGACTGAAGACATTTTAGGCAGAGCTTCAGGAGGGAAGCAATGTTTCCTCCTACCTGTCACACAGCACTCGTGTAACCTGTTCCTGTCACTGAAGGAAAACATTGCATTCACAAATTTGCAGACCTTCAAAAGCATAAAAAACAAACAAACATGACTTGCTAAGTTTTCCATTGATCTGTATAGGCAAAAATACCTCTTGTCCAAGATACTTTATAGTTGGACTGCTACATAGAAATAAAAATCTGCAGGTGGGTGAGTTTTGAAGGGTTATTTCAGATAAAGGTGGATATAGTTTGAGAGAAGAAGCCTTAATCTCTGAGCAAAGGTGTTCACCTAGCTTGGACAGATCTGGGAACAATTGTGTCTGTATGCTGTGTGTCTTAGTGGATGTGGAAAGGGTGAAATGAACTGTGAAAATGTTTGCGAAACATGCATAATTTCAGTGGACTGTGATGGTAATGCCCTTCTATTGAGTTTGTGTGTTACTTTCCCTGGATTTGTAAGAGGACACCTTCACTGGTCACTGGCCTATATTGACACAATGCAGAAGACAGATATATGACGAGGTGTTTACTTTGGATCTGATTTAACACTCATGGCAGTTGGTGAAAAATCATCAGATGATTTAAATGCCTTTTATATAAATAGTGCAGCCACTTTTTTTTTTTCTTAAGGAAAACGTAGGGCTGCCTGGAGGAGTAGACTGCAGAACCATGTGAACCCATTTAATTTGAGTCTAATAATTTCAAACAAATATGTGACTGAAATTAATTGGAGGTTTCTGCTTCTAACTATAACACTTCTTATCATGTAAAGCATTAAGGCAGCATAACATATACAAGACAAATATTAAACAAAGGTATTATAGATGGGAAATTCGTAATCTAGCTCACTATGTTGGTACAGTGGAAGTTTCTTAATCCAATATCTGATGAAGGAACAAGGAGAGAATTAATTTACTGCACACTAATTACTGAGGAGTGTGCACTGTATATACAGTGAAAGGCGCTGAAATGAATACTTGATAAACAATATCTGGCAAATTAAAAATCTGAAATGTTAAATGAAATGCAAATTAAAAATCTGGACCGTTAAATTAATTGAATGCAAAAAAACCCTGACATTAACTATCATCATGGGTCGAAGTTATATCAGCAAAAGCAAAGCTATTCAGAGTTAAATCTGGCTTCTCTCTCTGTGGTTTACTTGTTGTGAATGGGTGGGTACTAGAGGAGACCGGAAGATATGGATAAATTTGCATACATGAGGAGCCATGCTTTCTGCCTGCTCTGCAAAATGTAGCCCTAGAAGAGGATGGGAATGGTTTGCACTTAAAAGAAGGCCTACTGAAATCAATGGGTCCCTTGGTAGGGGCAAATGGACCGATGTTGCAGTTCCCATATCAACTTCAGGTGTTATGGTGTACAAGTTTTAATTGAGGAGAGACTCAGGTTTTTTTGTCTTTTGAGTTATATTTTACATCTAGTTTTCTGTGTCGTCTTCTGGTGGAATGGAAACTGGAAAGCACTACACTGTGAGGATGTAAGATGTTTTTAAGAATGAATTTGCAGGAAGTTAATTAAGGCTTAATATATACTTGCACATGCATATTAAATAATGTTTTTCCAAAATATGCCTATTAAGGATCTCATGCTACAAATATGTATGTAAACTTCTAATCCAGTTGAGGCAAATGGAGATATGTTTTTAAGGATCATGCTGCTTATATCAACTTGGTTGAGAGACTAAAAAGAGGGAAAACGTAGTAATTATCTCAAGATTCTGGGACATACCACAAACTGTATCAATGTGGAGCTTTTATGCAACCAAATTACGTTTTCACTTGTTTTTATCTATTTTTGTGTTTGTTCTTTATTATTTGGGCAGGGGGTAATGCTATGTAAAATACTGGGTGTGAGAATTGTTCCAGATGAAACAATTGTTTCTTGCAAAGCTACCAGGCTGGGGGTGTGTGTGTGGAGAATCTAGAAACCTTGAAAAAGGTATGTTGTAGGCCAACGTTAAGAAAATTAAACCCTTCCACACATACACAGATGTGCATACTAGCCATTATAAAGTATAGGGGAGATAACAATGCTCCCCATCTTAAGCATGTGCATAGTCCTATAAAAGTGCTGAGTAGGCACTACTCGATTTGTGTTCCCTTTTGGGTGTAAGATCCAACTCTAATGGCTTTGAGACCAGTTGCTTGGGCCATGGTTGAAGTGTGAGGCTTTTTGCATACGTTTGCTTGCATCATCTAGTTGCAAAGCAAGATATGTTACTGCTGTGTTTTAGACTTGAGCTGGTTTGAGCATGTATTTGGAGAAGGGAGCAGCATGTGTGGACATCTTTACACCAGTTTATTCAAGTGCTGGGTGTTCTTCCACCTGAAGAGCCTGCTAGTGATGAGGGGGATTGATTTCACTGTTTGAAGATAAGGCCCTCAGAATGGCGTCTTTCATTGATTAAGTCAAGATGCTGTTCAGAGGGAAAGTGATTGCAGTGAATTCCAGGGTAAACTGACACTAGTATTTGAATCATAGGCAAGTATTTTGAATGACTAAGCACTAGGAATTCATATTAAGAGAAGATTGATCTGGGAGAGAGCGCTGATACTGAAAAAAGATGATCCATATATTGCCCTTGTAATGTAGTGTCATGACCACATTCCAGTGTACTGCTGCTTAAACACTAGAAAGAATGCAATTAGTTTAACATTTATCAAATCTAACTATAGCCTAACACTATATTTCTATTAATCTTGGTTTGTTGCAGTGTGCATTAATAGGTTTAGACATACAGTGACAGATCTATCACAATTAAAAATACAAGTTCTTATATATTAGTAGTGTTTCCCTGGAGGTCTAGTCAGTCTCCCACAGTAATGAAGATGTAATTATACTGATGTAAATCACAGCACCATAACTAGGAGGGATTGGCCTTTCCCCTCCTTTAATTCATTGAAAGATTTTATCTTTGACAAGTGCTGTCAAACAGGGTGATGGGCTGGAAGGCAGGATGTTTTTTTTCCTGGAACTTTTTTGCTTGGGGAGATTTTTTTTTTAAGATAGCTTGAATTTTGAGATGATTTTCAAGTCTTCCTTCTCCCATCCTGGGACAGCAATGATTCTGGTAGGCTTCCTAATGAAGCAAGGTTAAGATCAGACTTTCTTCTCTGACTCTGCTGATCTCAATCTGGGAATAGGAAAATGTGTCTGAAGGTAGCTTGAGGTCACCTTTTGGGTTCTAGCTCTGCAAAGTCCACTGAGCTCCTGCTGTAAATATGAAGGAAAAAAAAAAAAAGGCCTTAGTGATGATTTGTATTTTGTTTAACTGCAATAGTCCCAGACATCCATTCTTTGCTATGAGAATAGCAGAGCACCGCACGCTCAGACCATAACCTTTTCTCCCTTGGTAGGCTTCCAGATATACTTCCTACCTGTCAGATACAGCAAAAAGCTACTTTGGTAACTTAGTGCTGCCTGAAAAAATCCATTGACTTAAGATGTTTTCTGCAGGTTTACTTCTGCTTTGCTGCTACCTGGCTACTATAAATGAACCACAATAGAGGGACACTCCTGCTTGTTGGTTTATTTTTCTTGGCCATTAAATATGACTTGTCCCACCAAGCTGTCAGCTTCTTAGGAAAAGAGTAAAGATATAATTACCTTTAAGTGAAACAAACTTATTGCTGCCAGCTTGAATGCTGTGTGCTGTTTGTGTGTGTGTGTGTATGTATATATAAAACCTATACCAAAAAGAACATCAGAAGGTGGTGATGTGTTGGGGAACGCTTTCCTTCAGGCAGCAGTTTGACTTAGCAAGGTTTGTTTTCTCTGGCACTCCTGGTTTGAAACAGCATTTAGCTTCTCCCTTATCTAGGAAACCCCTCTCATGTTCTATTCCTAACACCTGTGCATGTGTTCTGCTATATTTTGTAAACTGAAATTAAGCCTAACTAGATGATCCACGCCTTGTTTTATTGCATGTCTGGAACATGATATCTGAGAAGGGAGAGGTCCCCACTGCAGTAAGAGCAAGGGCTTCCTGCAGAACAGTCTAAGTGGCTGCATGTTTTAAACATTGTCTTAGAGGTCTGGTAGCAAGGCAGGACATTTCCACAGAAAAGTGTTGTACCAAAAATCTGGAGGGACACCAAACAGGCTGTTCAACATATGTCATCGTGATACTCCTTACAGCCAATGGATGGTTATGATGTATTCCTCATCAGATTGGTGACCAAAGATTTTATGGGGACACATCAATGCTCCACTAACCTCTAGTGCTCTGTAGGTGTCAAAGGATGTTTGAGGACTCCAAGGAGAGATGTTACAGACACGTTCTCACAAGGCAGATTTCCTCCCTCATCAATGATGACAGTCAGGTTCAGGACTAAGACTGAAATTAAGGAAGTTATCATTAGTGGGAAAATATTTTTTTTCTGTTGGGTAAATATGCTGAGGTTTTGCACATCTGTGTGTCATCTCTGGCAGTCAGCAGTTGACACCTGTCCTTGTTAATGAAAATAGGGCTGAAGAACATGGCAGAAGTCAGACTTGTTGGGCCTGGGGCTGACTTGTAGGGACTCCTTCCAGGAGCACACACAGCTGCAGTGGCCTGGTACAGCTGTGTAAGCTCTGTGTGCTCTTGGGAGAGAGCTTCAGCCTTGAGGGCTGAGAGTACAGTTCTTTTCCCAATTGCTGAAATTCACAAAGGAGAAAATACAAAAATAAAATAAATGCCCTGGGTTTATTTTCCATTGAACTGATGTTTCTTTAGAATTGGCTGTTCCACATACTACTCACCTTGCTGGCAAAAGCATTGGTGATCAATGAGGACAAAGTAATTCTGTCAGCTTGTCACATAAATCCAGAGTAAACGAACACATCAGAAGCTGATTTTGTGCAAGGCCTGCTTTTGATTTGTGCATTTTTCTGGCAGGCTTGGGCTATGCCCTATTACTTTCTTACAATAAAAGGGAATGTTTCTTCTACTGGAGCTTGTAGCATGCAGCTGCAATAATCATAGGGGAGCCCCAGGTGGTCTGATTTATGGTGTTTAACGCGAACCCCTGAGATTCTGTGGGGAGAGATTATTATTATATAAGGTAGAAAACATTTTGCAGAATTGTTTTGCCATGCTTGAGTTCTAACTTGCAGTGCAGTGGGTCTCCTGCGTTTACCTCCCTGCTCCAAGATAGCTTATCTAAATGCAGGTTTATTAAAGAGCTCTTAAACCATGTTAAAGTTGCTTCTGAAAATATTCTGACTAATAGTGATGCTGATGAGGATGAATCATCACTGAGAACGTTGTGCTCATCAGGACAGTTTCTTAGTTGATGGGATTTGGCAGAATGCCATGGAAGTTCATGGCACTTTTCTGCAGATTGGTACTGGGCAAGGATTGATATGCTGGGAGGGCGTTGACTGAATGAAACTCTGATGGAACTCTGTGGATTTGTACTGGCCCAGAGCCTGCAGCTCAGAAAAAGAGGCCCTGAATTTAAACACTTACATTCCTTGTACCAATTTACTAAATGTTGTGTTTCTGTGAGGATGCATTAGTAAGTTGGGCAAGGAGAAAGAAGCTATTCATTTAGTGTTACCCTTCTTAAGGTACTGGCTACAGGTTTCATTGCTGTCCTTCTCAAGAACAAGTCAGAGCAAGCTCAGTTAGTGCTACCCCCCACGCTGGAAGTCTGCAGTGGGAGCGGTAGAGGAGGTGCACTGGCTGCACCCATCCATGCAACTGCCCTGGCACCAGAGACAGGGAGTGACTGGCTTAGCAAGCTAAAGGGATGTGCCTGGGGCTTTGGCTGAGTCTGTTCAAACAATAGTTTGTCCAGGCAAGGAGATGGATTTCCACCCCAGTACAGCCCATGACTCAGAGTCCGTGCTGGAGCCCTTCTCCTTAGAGTGCTTTCAGTGAGCAGGATTGCAAAATACCATGACAGATCCAGATCTCATCTTTCCTCACAAGCCAGGGGAGTTTAGAATCAAGGTTTTAAACCTAGGTTCCTCTGTAACTAGGAATGATGTAGTTGCATAGTATTGCAAGCACAAGAGAGTCCTGAAGATGGAATTCATGTCCTGAAGTGTTTAGTGAAGGAAAAAAAAGTAAGAAGGCAGTAGCTGAAAAAAGATGCTACTTGCTGAAAGTTGATGCTTGCTTGAGGAGGAAGCGAAGGAATGAAATCAGAGTAAGCTCTGGATGGGTATGATGATCAAACTTGTACTGGATCAACTGTAGGGGTTTGGTTTTGTTTATCAACCCTGTCCATTCCTGTGCTGCCTATAACAGAAGCTTCCTGATTTTTTTTTTTTTTTTTTGGCAGAGAATAGATAATGATTGTTGTTATAGCACTTAGTTTCAGCTAATGACAAGACGACACGATCTGTAATCCTGTCTATTACCTGTCCTGTATTACACCCTTTCATTTACTACATTAAAGTAGCAGTAAAAAGCATTCCAAGAGACACAATGGAGCAGCACAGCAGCCCCAACAGTTTAAGTCTGTGTATTATATTACAAAATCACTTTTTTTTTTTGGAGGGGAGGGAGTGGGGAAGGGGGAGATATTGTGCCAGTTTACAGGAAGGTTGGGCAAAAGGTCAGGGAAAGTGCGTAATTATTATCGGCTCTGCTGAGGCCACACCTGTGTGAAATGTTTAATGCTGACACAAGAATGAACTTGAAGCATGTTCGGAACGTACAAGCAGCAATGATAACCAGAAAACTTAAACTGGAATTTAAACTGCACTGGAGGGGGAAAAAAAGTCTGCTATAAGATGGAGAGACCAAAAGCAGCTGACAGATCTAAAAGTGTAGTCAAGGCCACCCTCATCTTACTAAGGACATGGAGCACATGGAGGTTACAGAGCTCAGCATGAAAATGGTCCGTCAAGGGCAGTCTTGGCAGATGAAGGAAGAAGGCTCAGCTTTAGTTTAAAGTGAACGTTCCTTCTTTGTAAGTGGGACAGACTATTACCATGGTATGAGTGCTGGATTTGGAACATGTAAACTATACAACTGACTGACTTCTCTTCTTGCAAACCTCCTCAAACAGGAGGCAGGAGCTGGCTTCCACATTGTTACAAATCGGCTTAACTTTGCTAGCATCTGTTGGTTTGTGACTGTCTATACCAGTTCAGACTGAATGCCAGTTGCAACTTGCTCACCACTGCCGACTGGAATAGAACCCAAACCTGGCTCCTGTACTGATGCTTTATCATAACACCCTATTTTGTCTCCTCCTCTGAAAATCTTGCACTATAGATATTGAAACCTAAAGGAGAAGTGACTCTCAGCAGACCTAATTTTGTATGAGTAATTCACTTTTAAAGCTTGGATATGTTCCATCTTCCTTGTGACTAATGGTGCCCGAACAGATTATAATTGTATAATCATTTTCCAATTGCTTAATAACTCATTTTCCTTGTTTGTAAGATGCTATTTTTCAGCATTTGAGAGATGTGAGGCCCTGTGAGGAGTAATGAGTGACAGACAATTGTTTATTTCTCAGCAATAATGCCATTAAAGAAAATTTCTTTACGCTTAGAGTCCTGGCCAGATCTTGACATTCTTACTCATCCCTCAACCTAGTGAAAGACCTGATGGCAGGCAATTAGTCCACAGTTTCACATCATGTTGTCTTTGGCAATGCTTGCTTGAAGAGTTCCGTCCCCATCACTTCTGTGCACTTGCCAACACCTAAAAGCCGGTGCATCTTAACTGCTTGGGGCTTGGCTGTAGGCATGAACACTTGAGCCCCACAAATATCTCTGGTGTATCTGGTTGAAAGGGGAGGAGAGAACAGTTGGAGCTGAAAACTCGCAAGCTGGCATTTGGTATTCCAGTATCAAGTCTTGATTTGGCTTATATGAGTTGATATTTTGCTCTTGGGCAATATGCTCTGTAGAATCTGGTCCTAGATTTCTAGAAGATTAATGAAGGGAACTTGCATTAGGGTCTTATGAGATCTGTTGAACCTGAAAATAAAACTTCAGAACTGGGTGATGTTTGTGGGAACTGTGATTGAGGAGAGCAAGTTATACATGTACCTAGATACTTAAAGTTCAGTTTTTTGTGTAACTCTGAAGAAGTTGGTGGAATTTCTTTGAGAGACGTGTACATTTAGAAGTAGAAAAATGTTTTACAGGGAATAAGGATTGGAATTTTCAGGGGCGTGAAATGCAGCTTTAATTGAAAAGCATGCTTAAAACTGTATTGCATCTGTCAGTGGGTGCCTAGAGGTTGCCTTAGCTGCTGTAGTGGGTGGTACCACAAAAAACATGAGAGGATAACGGGACCACTTGGAAAAATCAATATTCAATCTTGCCTACCAGAATGAGGTTTTTCTGCTCTGGCATTTAGACCTGCCTTAAGGGATATCCGACTTGTCTGCTTCCCATCTTCCAGATAGCTGCCAAGATAAAAAAGGAACCAGTTTATCTGTCTGAATCTGTTTTTGCTTCTGACAACAGTACAGTAGCGGTGTTTAAGCAAGGACTTCTCTTTAGGAAGAATCTATCCAGCTTTTTTTTTTTCTAGTTTCCCTTTTTTTTCCTGGTGTTAAAATATCTAGATCATCTCTTAGAAACCTTTGCCCCTTCATACATGGGAACTTCTACAGATTGTCCTAGTATAGGAGCATTGCACTATTTATTTTTGCCTCTTGGTATGAATTTTTTAGATTTCTTTTTTTTCTGATATTGCCAAAACATGCTATAGCAGGCTGTGTTCTCTTACAACCCATTCTGTGTCGAAATGTAAACCCATTGCAACACAGTCTGTCTGGCATATGTTGTCATAGCTTTTAAAAAGTTGCCCTGCTTTTCTGTTGGCGTTGAGAATTTTATTAAATAAGAGTATTTATTTTTCCAAATTCCCTATGGGCAAAAGCAGGTAGAAAACAGATACCTATGTCTAATTATAACCTTATATTTCACATTAATCTCTCTTAATTTTCTTTCATCCCACCTCCAGCGTGCATTCTCTCGTTCATAATTGCCACTGGATAATTTGAAGTCATTTGCTTACTCAGGGCTTTATGCCATACAGTCATGGACTGTGGCAGATGAATCCTTTGCAAAAAATAAAATGAGAAGCTCATTCTTGCTGTATAGGTAGCTCTCTCCCTCCTTGTCCCAAAGTTATTGAACAAATTGTTGCTATTAATTTTTAAATTAGTGTACTTGTTGTTCAGGGAAAAGCTAAGTGTTAGAGGAATTTCACAATAGACTGAAGACAGACTTTCCCTCTTCATGAGAGATGTTCCATGCTATGTGTTGGTTGCCAAAATACCTAGTGTGTGGCTATTCCTTCGCTGTTATGGGAATTTCATTGTTCCCAAGGAACTTAGTAAAGGAGAAAGGATTGGTCGTCTAGCACAGTCTTGGTCCATGAGGGATTTTAAACTTGCGCTGTTGACTCCCACATAGATGCTGTAGCTGACCTTAGTTACAAGTACAAGGATGTTGCTTTTAACTTTTCCTCCCTCTCTCATCGGTGTTATTTTGCTCTGTGCTTTGTTTTGCATTGTTTAAATATTTTCAGGATTTTGAGCTCATTTGCTGTGTTTGGAAATATTTGTGTCTCTTGATCCACAGAATAAAACCCCAACTTTGCTCCCAAAACCGAAACTGTAGGACCATTCAGATTAAATAATAAAAAAAAGCACAGCCCACCCCCCCCACCCCCTGCCCCAAATTTTCAGGCACCCTGGCCTGTAAATATGCTCCAGCTTCTATTATGTGAATATGTGGCTTGACCATGGTGAGATTATTAGTGGCATTTATTCTAAAAGAAGATATAATTCCTTTTCTAGCTTGCTGTCCTATTTCCAGCTCCGTTGAAGCAGTCTCTCTCTTTTTACCAAGCAAAGTCACAGAAATCCTTTAGTTCATTAGATATGGACAAACAAAAGGGGAAATACACTTTCAGTTCCTAAGCTAGCTGTGTCTTGGGAAAGGCCTGCCCCAGTTTCCAAACAGACTGAAGTCCTTGTGTAGTTTTCTTTCCTTTGGTTCCCTCTGGCCCCACAGCCCACTGAGTTGGGCAGAGAGTTGCTCTTACTGTCAAAGAAATGAGTTTAAATAAAAGCAAGTCCTAGCAAGGCCCCTTGTGCCTCAAGAGGGGATATCCTCATTGACTCCTCTCTGTTTGGTCATCAGTGGTTCAACCTCAGTTCCCCTTTCTTTGCATTAGAGAACAACGTGCACAGGGTTTTACTTATCCTGAAGCACTTAAGCCCAGGTTACAAAACGTTTTTTAGTGACCCACCCTCCTTTTGGTTTCAGCAAGAATTAAGACCCTTACTACCCCAAGGGGAATGGTTCTACAGAACCATTTTTTTTGAGGCAAATATCATCCCACTGGGTTAAACTGTCGGACACAGGTTGATATCTTGCTTTGTATTCACTTCCTTTGGTCAAGAAGTATGCAAAAGCTTGGTCTCCTACACTGGTTAATGTTTTCTGCTATTCACATTTCTTTCAATCCATTTTATGCAGTCCTATTTTTTTTGGTCGAAGTCTTTCATACTCCAAGTCATTTATCTTATAAAACAGCTACTTAGTTGCAACTTCAGTGTTAAGAATTTACAGTATGATAGAGCTGGGGAGGGGGTGACTGAAAATCAAACATTATCAAGCAAAAGCATATGCCACTTCTTGTGTATCTTATTCCGCAATTCTTTGAAGTTTAATCTTTTCAAAAGAAAAGCCTTTCAGCTACTTTGTGGCAACAACTCGGGCTTGTAACTTTTGACTGCACAGTGCTCCTAGTTCATAAACTGATCTCATCCTTTTCTGACAATTAATACTAAAGCGAATTTAAATTGGATCTCTTACTGCCACCGCATCAGCTCTTGGAACAGTTTGCCTACCTTGGTCTCCCACACTAATTCTCTCTGTACCTTTTCAGAATGCCACTAAAAATCCTGACCTGCTTTAGGGCTCTACCAGCCAGCAAGCTATCAACCAGCTTCCCTTCGCATGTGGATTTGGTTGCACATCCGCTTTGCTGTAGAGGACTACAGAAGAGACAGGGTAACTGAGCGCTGGGCCTTGCACACTGAGATCAGGATATCAGCTTAGCAGCGCCATAAGCTTTTGAAGCCACCCTTCACTTTATGCTTCAGCTGCGTTAAGTTGCAGCCCAGAGCAGGGGGCAGTGCAGCTCACGCGTACCTTGGGCAAAGTGTGGCATGGCCTTGTCCGTCCTTCTGCTCTCCAGCTAGCGCTGTGCGGAGCTGCGACCCCATCACTTCATCCCCCATCACTTCATCTTGCGCAGACTGGTACATTCACAAACCAAGGCACAGAGATAATATAGTAGCTACGGAGAGGTCTATAAAAGGAAGAACTCTTCTTGCATCCTTTTTCTTTTCATGCAAGGAAGAAGCATTCAGAGGCTGGCTCTCAAGGCTCCTGTTTATCTGAAAAGCACTATCTTGGTTAGTGGGTTAAAAGTGGAAATATTTTTATACCGTGATAAGGGTTTTTTTTGTCTAAATGTGGGTTGATAAACAGTGTGTGCAATGTCGCATTGTCTTGTAGCTTGTTCTGTGGTCAAAGGAATAATTATGTGAATTTCTTTTTTTTTTTTTAAATTTCCTCTTGTATGGTAATTCTCCTATAAGAGAATTATATTTATACCAATGTCTCTGGAATAGTACAGAAACTCAGAGTTGTGACCAAGAGTTTACTGTGAGAACATTTCCCATAGCAGGTTATATATTTCAGAGCATTCTGCATTCCTTTTTCAAAGGCTCAGCACTCACAGATGGGGCCAAATTCTCAAAAAGGAAACATTTTGATGTAGAGTTTGAAATAAGGGACCATGATGAAAATGCAGTTGTTACCTATCATTTTGGAAAACCTCTGAGCTTATTTTTGTTGCCTTAACAGTAACTCTGCTTAAACACCTGTATTCATAAAGACATCTTGCCCTTTCTGAACTGACTGCAAATGTTTCCTGAGGACATTGCTAAACTCATACATGTCAGTGGCATAATTGTTTCCATGGAAACTAACATACTTGTAAAAGAAAATAATAAAAAATCCCAACAGAGGACACATGAGAACATAAAAACAGCCGTAGCAGGTTAGAGCAAAGGTCTGTTGAGATGTGTGTCCTGTATCCAACGGTGACCAACAGAAGGTGTTTGAGAAGGTGCGTCAGAACAATGCAAACATATGGCAGTGCTGCTCCAGAAATTCTTTTAGTTTTAGCAGTTTTGGACTCAAAGATTTCCTGATCCAAAGGTGGCAGCCTTACAAGCAACATGTTTGGGTTGTTTTTTTTTTCTACCACCATGCAAAGCCTTCTACAGCACAATGACATGTCTGCAATCAGGTTCTTGCAACAATATCATTCTGCAGAGACCATGGGGCAATTTGACTGTCTTTAGTTGTTAATTCAGTCTTTCCTCAAGAAAAATGCCTGCTAACCCTGCTTCCTTAAACGTTCCAAGATTAACTGTCTAGAATTCATCACAGAGATGCTTTAGGGAAAGAACTGGGGTCATAGGGTTTAACTCAGAATGACAGTTGGAAGAGAGCAATCCTTTGTATATTATTACACTCTTTTATCCTAAGAGCTAATCATTTGTTCAATTTTTTTTAATATCACATGTCTAACATAACCTTGTTCACTTCACCTGCCCTTTGTACCTGTCCCTGTCCATCTCTGTCAGGACATTCCTTTTAAAACAGGTGTTTAAGACAATGTGCTTCCTCTTTTAAGGAGGATTGCGCATGTTCATGTAAGTTTGAAGCCTGGCTTCAAAGAAATGTATTTTCCAGTTGTGCAAGAGTGTAAATTTTTATAATATGCATTTCTCAGTGCTGAAACTTGAAGGGGTGCCATATATGTGCATGTTAAATTGCACCCATGAAAAGCCTTTACTGTAATCGGGGAGAAAGCAAGAGATGTGCCCATGTGCTCACATGCAAGCTGCTTGACCCCAGGTGATATATGTAATCCTAATATTCCACAAATGTGATCAGTTGATCACGGTTTGACCATGCTCAGCTGCAGCTCTTCAGATGTCCAGAGAACGTACTGTGTGTCTGCATATGTGGGCTAGTGAAATATTATGCTGGGAAAAGTGCCTGATTTATTAAGCTTTAAACAAAAAGTCCACCTTGGGTGTTAATTGGAATCTAAATTCAGGTGTTAACCTCTTTGACTGAAAATACATGCTGAGTAATTACAGGAAAGAGGCCAATTTCAGGCACAGCAGTAATTACTGAATTAGTAGAAAAGTTCAAGAAGAGCTTCAAATTTCATATCATTGCTAAGGTTTCTGAAGAACAGCTAATCCTGAGGTGATTGGGCTCCTTGCACCTGTATATGTTTTAGGAAACTCCACTTAAATTTCAAAGAAATCTCGGCATGAATAATTCCAGAACCAGATGTCAATATTTCATAATGTTGCTTTGTTTTCAATTGCAGAAAATTGATCAGCAGCCTAAAATTTCATCAATGATGAAATTGGGGAGAAAAGCCTCTTTTGTTAGGCTGTATTTACTTTTCTATCTCTTGAACTTGGTGCTCTTTTCCTTGATTCACTTAAGTGGAATTCTCTAGTATAGCCTCCTGCCTGTAGCGGCATGCCTCATGTCTACAGCTTTTCAAATTTTTCCTTTCCCAAATAAGGTCTTCTCATTATCTACTTGACTACATTGATTGGAAATCCACATCCTCACCTTCTGTGCCAGTGTCACAGTTGAGTCACCAAAACAAATCTAAACCACTGTGACTTCAATGTCAAGTTTCAGACCATAAATGTTTGTGATAATATTCTACTCTGGACAACAGTTGTAGGTTGAAAAGCTACATCTATTCTCTAAGTTAAAACCTCTTTCTGAGAGAATTCATTCTGTTGTCATCAGATGTTGTGACATAACATAAAAAGTGTGAGATGTCTCAAGTATTTCGGTTAAACTAATGAGCTTAGGAGTGGATATCTTGGATGAAACCTTTATGTTGCTGAAGTACAGTGCAGGAGCCTTTTGAATTTTATTGATGGTTTAGGTAATGGAGACATGATAGAGCATTAGGTGCAGATATGGTCAGAGGTGCCATTCAGAGAGTGTGACATCTGTATCACGACTGCTTGCTTACATGTCTGTGCACTCACAAGAAGAAACTGATGCAAATCCTTAGATACAGAAGCTTCATATTTAAGTCTTAGTTGGTACTGGATCACTATTGAACAAATCTATCCATTAATATTTTGTCAACTTTCCTTTAAGAAAAATCCATTTGCAGCCAAACAATTCAAATCCTTGAAACAAACTGGCCAGATATTTGTATCAATTGACTAGAGAGTAAGCTACTCCCAGGTTCAAAGAACTTCGTTGTTTATTGAAAAGACAGATTATGATTGCTTCAGAGAGTATTTCAGGCCACCTTGATCCAAACAGTATATTGGAGCACTTTGAACAGTTTCTTCCATTTTATCATGTATCCAGGTGGTATGCTGTGCAGTTAGATGGAAAAATAGCTGATAAAGTTGTGGGTTTTTTGGTTTTGGGGTTTTTTTTGTCCCTTAGAACAACCCTGGGTCAGTTGATTATTCTGTCCCGCTCTTTACTGCTCCAGTATTTGAGTAAGACAGAATGTCAGTGTATATTATATATTCTGAGAGTGTGACATATATTGATGCTTGTACAAAAACATGACAGATGTGAAATTAATCAGATTTCCATTTTATAATAAACCATACTGTATAATTCTTTCCCAATACTCTTTTCTAGGTGCATTGATTTTTTTTTTTCTGAGTGTGCTGCACTCAGTTAAAGCCACTGTCAGACTCAAAGTAATCCCAAATTGTGAAATCATCCTCACTCATTAGTAACTCCAATAATTTGAACAGTGGAACAATTCACACTTGTTTTTGTGTGGGTTTTTAAAAAAACTGTAACCAATACATAAATCCAAGTGCTCCAGGATATTTATTTTGCACATACCTGGCAGATTTTAATCAATAAAAAGAAAGTTCTACAGTGATTAAAGGCTCTGCTCAGAATGAATGATCCAAGCATTATGTTGAATTGTTTTAAATGGATTTATTAAGGTTTCAGGCGCAGCTATCCAACTTATTTGTGCACCCAGCATTTGTAATGATGGTGATAGTAGATGATGGCTTGGACAGGTTTATTTAGAAATGAATATATTCAGTTTTTTTTAACTCATTACGTTCTCCTTATCCTATATACTATATTAGGCACTAAAATGAAAGAATGGAATGACACTGAGGAGAGGAAAAAAATGGGGTAATGCTTGTGTACAACACCCATGGATGTTTTCCTCAGAAGTTCTGAGAGAAAAAAGAGGCTTCTGGTACTTCACTATTCTGTATGTTAAGTCTGAAATTAAATGCTGCCCTTGCCTAGAGGCGGGAATGCCCTTCACAGTTTTTTGTCTATGTGTTCGGTGACCTGGCTGATACTCTCAGAATCATCGTGGCTCTGAAATGATTTCTTTTTATGGAGTTGCCAGGAACTGGTCTACTTTGCACTGGTGAGGTCCACAGATGTTTGTGGTGGGTGGTCTCTATGGGAGTCTCAGTTGGCTCTGATGTGAAGGCTTACTGTGATGATTTTGTCCAACTGTACCGACTCTCCCCATGATCCTATACTTACTGAGGTTCATGTTTTTCTGCTTCTGTGTTTAAGAAAAAAAAAGCCACAGGGGATGGAAAAGGGGAAAATCCATGGGATAATTAAGGACAATAACTCTATACCTGTTTATTTTATCCCATCTTAAACCTTCCTGACATGTACTGATGTCTGTAATGTAGGTGCCCTAAAGGTGTGTGGGCCGTCATGTTCTTTGGTGGTGTTTGCTTTAGGAACTTAGCTGTCTGAAAGTTTTGATATCTAAGAGGAGCTCCATGTTCTGGCATGATGTGGCTTGCAGGCTTCAGGGAGAAAAACAAGCCCAGCAATGCAGGCGCTAGTCCCCTTTTAAGCTGCTGGAGGTAAAAGCATAGTTCAGGCACTTAGATGTCCAGACTGAATGTAAAGAGATAAGTGATTGTATTTGTAATACCTCGATGTGCTGGCTGATTCATTCAACCAATTAATAAACTCCTACCCTGAACATAAAGCAAAGCTTGTTTGGAAAGGTTAATGTCAGGCTCTCAGACAGCTCAGTTAAAGTTATCTTTTTGCACTCTGCAGGAGCTCCCTGAGAATCTTGTCATAAAATCTGCTCAGTGAAGCAGAGCAAAATAATGCAGGAATAACACTTTGTGTCTTGCAAAGAGCCATCAAAGGATGTCCAAGCAGTTTGGGTGAATTAGTAAAGCTCAGTGCTCTCCTTTGCCAGGTGATGCTCTTTAGCAAGAAATATTTTTAAAAAATTATTCTTTTCACCCTGTTTTAAAAAGGCTACTCTGTGCCTTAAAAATAATTATAATTAAAAAAAAATCTTTAAAGGTGTTCATGTTCTGTGTAGTCTCAAAGTGAAAAAATCTCAGGAGGCTGTAGCAGGTAAAATAGCAATGAAACAGTTTAGAGAAGAAACCTGTTCTCAGATGTGCAGGAATTGAAGGCAAAATTGCTATTGGCTGAGCAGGATCTAGACAGAGCTTATTTAGCTGAGGCTGAAGTTTCTCAGGATCAAGTCCCATCCCAATTGGTGGTGACTGGAATTTTTCCATTTATTTCAATGAAGGCGATATTGCCACCCCTAGAGGTTTCAATCAAAATAAAATTAGCTCTTGAGGGTGGAGAAGGCCCACAGAGGGGTAACTTCTGTCTGCCTGCTCTGTTTTTCATGAAACTTTCTCAATTTACTCCCTCCCGCCCCCTTTTTAAAGATGATTTTTGTTTTGATTTTTCCCTTCAATAGAATTCAAATTTCAAAATCTCCCACAGCTCTAAGCAGAGGTTTGTGTCTTGCAAACAATAAATACTCTTGTTGTGAAAGTAATTAAATCTTTTTTTGATCTGACATGATCAAGCTGAGGTTAAAAGAACGCTAAGTAGTCAAGGAAACTCACTCCCACATCCTTACCCTTATGATATTTGTTTTCAGAAGGCTTGAAATGGAATGAACCCTGTTCTTCCATACCTCATAATAACTTTAATTTGTTTAACAGTTTTATAAAAAGCAAATTAATCACCCAAGTACCTTCAAAGGGAGAATTTGGACATAGTAAATATTCAGTTGTGAAGCAGCCATCTGCCATCTCAGTTTAAGCAGCGAGTCTAGTACCCCTGAGCAGAGATATAGCTGTGTATTTGAGTATCCTTAATACTTTTCCATGTAAAGTATAAAGGACTTGTCTGTCATGTTTCAGCTGAGTTACTGTTAGTAAATTGTGGCTGTCATAGCTGTTTGACTAGTAAATATGCATCTATGTATTATATGAAAAAAGTGTCTTGCCTAGTAGCTGGCCAGAGCAAGACCCAATTTCTGGAAGTAGTAGTCAGAAAATAACAAAATCTCCACATATTCAGGAGTAGTGAAGGTAACAAACTGAAGGGAATAGCTTATCAAGGAGAAGGACAACTTTACTGTGTGCCTTGTCCAACTTGAAATCCACTTAAAATGAAGGAAAACACTGTAATGGGTAGAGCTGTTGAATTTGTGTCTTTTTCTAGATTGCTATCTGCCTGTGTTTTAATATTATCTCTTGTTGGACAAGGGAAGCTTTTCAAACTGTGTTTTTAGGAAATGGTTAACTAAGGGCTGTAAAGCCAGAGAACTGATCCTGCTCTTCAGCCCCTTTCCCCAGATTGATTTATACCAGCGAAGATGTAGCTGTTTGTCCTTACTGTGGGAATGCAGCTTGCAGAGGGCTTCAGTACAAGTGATACGTTGTGCTGAGTCCTGGGCCTGGCTCACCTCTGCTGTGACTCCATGTGCCTAAGGACATACAAGACAAGCTGAACAATAAGAGTGTCTCCAGATTGAGAATAAGAGGCCTATCTCACCCGTAACAACAAATACATGGAAAAAGATCACAGAATTCTCTTTTTGCCTGTAAATCTGGCCCTGAGGCTTGAGGCTCATAAGTTTCACTCCTCCTTTACGGTGTGAAACAGATCCAATGTCAATCAAGGCTAGGAAGGGAGGAAACTCTGCTTTGAGGAAATGACTGAACAAGAGCCCCTCTTTCTGAAGCTCTCTTGCTTAACTAGAAAGCTGAAGTAAATCCAGTTTTGTGATAATGCTGAGAGAAGGAAGAGAAGGGGCTGGGAAAGCACCTGTGGGGCTGAGTGGGAAGGGGTGGCCGTGGGTGCTGCTGCAGGGTGGCCTGGAGGTGGAAGCAGTCCCCAGCTCCCTTCTGACAGGAAATTTCCTGGGTTTGGGTCAATCCGGAATAGTTGGCAGTAAGAGGATTGTTGTAAGAGCAATTCCTCAGGATCAGGGCAGAAACTCTCCATGAAGAAAGGGAAAGGCCAGCCCTGAGCCAGTCCACCCTGCTGTGCCTCCATGCACACCATGATCTCCTTCAAGGCCTCAGGTCTGACTGAGAGGTCTCAGTCCTACTTAATCCTCAGGATGATGAAATGAAATCCCCACACCTCACAACCTGCTGTAGATTTCTTTCTGTCTAGTTCAGGTAGTTGTTATTCCCATGTGTTTCTGCATCTGATAGGGCTAACCTGCTGCTGCATGGTGCTGATATATCTGATCATTTGGAAGAAATTTGTTTTCGTTGTGCTTGTCCTTACAGGATTTATATGAGGTATGAGTCTCATTAAATTAATAGTTTTCATCTTTTCAGCATAAGATATGTTTAAAAACATCTGGTCCTAAATGCTGGGTGTCGTTATCCATAAATGAAATGACAGGGTTGGGAACCTTTCAGCCCTGAAGCAAGCAACAAAAAACTCCAAACCCCATGATCCTCTCCATTCAAAAGTGCTGCTTCTTAGGGTGCCTGAAGAATTATCTTCTCCTGGGTGTTTAGCTGTTTCCTCAAGGTTGACAGTGGCGAGTGTGCCAATACAATCGGTTTCTGCCCAAAACTTGATGGTATGTTCTGAATCTGAGGCCCTGAAAAGCAGTGGGATATAAGCACAGAGGTGCCCCTTCTCTGGCCTTCTAGCAACCAGGTAGCTAAAAAAAATTAACACCCCCAGCCACAAAGCTACCCCACAGTACACTCCTGGAGAGGTATCTCCGTTAGATTTAACTTAAATTTTTTCACTGTTGGCTTCATGGCTCATGCCAAGTGGGAGACTCAGTTGCACAGGGTTTTCTTTTAAAACAATATCCTCATCTAAGCTATGAGGATATCCTGCTGAATAAGGTGTAATAGTGACGTATCTAATACTGCTGAGTGCTAAGTTAGGAGATTGCCTGAGACCAAGACATTTAAGCACACATTAACTAGGGCATTAGGTGTTTAACAGGAGTCTGGCTAGATGAGATGATGCTTGCCTAGACCTTTTTTCTGATATATCAGTCAAGAAATAAAGTGAAAAGGTAGTTGTGATCCCGTGAGTGAAAGAAAAGAAACTTGAACTTCTTGCTGGTTTGAATTGCTTCCCACTCTGGTTATTTGAATCCTTTGTTTATTTCCATGTGATTGGATTTAATGTTTTAGAGCTTAAAAGTTATTCTCAGACACTTTATCAAGGTTTCATAACACTTCAGGGTTTCAGGTTTCATGTAGATGCTCGTACTATTTGAATCTAAAGGAATTTAAATTGAGGGAGCTGATGGTTAATTTAACCTATGATGTTGTTTATACTCTGTTTGTGTGTGTTTGGGAGTGATCTTGAAAATTGCAGTAGATGTTTCACTTAAAGTTTTTTTAATTGAGGCTGAATGTTTTAGCCCAGTTTCTGGGCTTTAGCTGTAGGACGTACATTCAGCAGTACAACAATGGGCCAAAATTGGAAGGAAGCATTATAGAGGTCCCAATATAATCTCCTAACTTTGAAACTACTGACTACGTTTGCTTTCCTTCTCATAAAGACTTCTCCTAGAAGCGTTGGTCCAGAGTTCAGATGCAGAGATCTATATAACTTTCTGTGGCAGATCTAATGGACAACACCCTGGAGTTGGAATGAAAATCTTGAACTTCTTCACCTTCTATTAAGGTCTTCTGTACAGTGAGCTTGATATTTGCACAGAAGAGGAAGTGTATGTAGCCGTATCTGAGATGTAAGATTCACCTGTGGCTGGAGTAATCTCTGTGGAGAATATTGTGTCTCTATTGGCTTCTGTTTCAGCTCCTGTTGAAGTAATAAGTAATGCAGTTTGTATGTGGCTATGTAATCTGGGGCAATTGTCCTAGATGCTATCCCAGAGTTTAAAAATTCATCTCCTATGAAAGGAGGTACAGAGTGACACAGAAGAATGTAGAATGGGAGCCAGAAAGGGATTCTGCTACCTGCTTCCTTTCTGTGAATGACCTCTTCAGGTTATTCTTTGCTGTTTTGGTTATTTTAAAAAACAAATTTCCCTCTGAATTTGTTTTTTGTTTTTTTTCCTCCTCCTTCATTTCCAGTCTCTGACAGTAAAAAGTCAACAAAAAAATGTCTGAGTGCAGGTGTGGTCAAATGGATTTAGAATATGCAAACAAGATACCCAGACCTGGACACTGACAATGTCCAAACTTTCCTACCTGTCTGCGTCATAGGGATTTACTTTTACCTGGTTTTGTGATTGAAGTCCCTGGAGCAAATGGAGCCTCTGACTCTGATAACTGCTGTATCAAGTTCATGTAATGTAGCCTATTAAAATAACGTTAAATAGTTAGATGGGACGGTCCTTTTACAATTGTCTTAACAAGGAAGAAACTAATGCCTAAGGCACTGAGCACTGCCTGCGAGATAGAGCCCTAAATCATTGTTTTCAATGTGTATTTAGGGTGCTAACTTCTGTGCAGCTCAATGTCTTGCAAGGATGGGCCCCTAACAGAGCTGTTAAATGGGCTCAGCTACAAGAGTTGGTGCAAGTGTGCACCTGTCTAGTGACAGCAAGTTAAAAGATAAGTGCTTGAATAAATCAGTCGACAGGTTTTATGAAAGACTTGGGAGGAGAGAGAGGACAGCAGAAAGTAGCTGTTTGTAATGCTAATCAAAAATGAAAGATGTTCTAAAAGCATGTGAGAACAGGCGAATATTAGCAGGTGTTTTAAACATCCAGACTTAGAGTGGCATTTGAGCCCCACTGGATAAACTACTTTCTTATGGGTTAAACTGCACTGAGGGTGCTAGTTCAGCCACATAGGAAATGGTAATTTAGGGATGGATGACATATTTCAGGCTCTGAAGTCTCTCTTGATTTCCTTACTATAGATCCTTCTTTCCAGGTCTACCCTGGCCTCCTGAAACTAATACTGCATAACACACTTGCGTGTTCCTTCTTCAGAGAGCTAATATTTGGGGCAAAATCTTGGTCTTTCACCACCTCTCCTAGCACCTCCACAAATCTAAGTATTCTCAGTGATTGTTTCCATTGTATTTCAGATCATCAGGAGCAGTTTCCAAGGAGACTACCTCCTTGTGGGTTGAATCTTCAGCAGGTGCATATTAGCTCATTTTCAGCGAGGTCTGCAGGGCGCGAGTTGTTCCAGTTTATTTATGGTATTAAGTTCACTAATCAAACTGTTCGCTGTATCACAAATGAAAAAAAACATGGTTTAATCTCCTTTGACTGTTCTTGAGGGCAACATTGATCAGTCTGTGGTTTCAAAATAAATAAGCTTAAAAGTTACAAGTAAAGCCCGTTTGCAGAGTGTGCACCATGTTCCACCATAGGCTTGAGATTTTTAAGGAAGCAGCAAGTTCTGGAAAACAATGTGTTCGCGTATGATTTCTGCAAGTCTTAATTTTCAGAGCATTAGGAGACCAGCCTGCAGCTCTTCTGGTTGCTTTGTGTAAAATCAGGAACATCAGGATTCTGATGAAATTTTGAGGCATTTTCCTCCTTTGGCACTTCTCTCTCTGTGATGGTGACACAGGTGACAATTGTGAAGTAAAGTGTGCTGCTTTTTTCCACTGGAAGCCCAAAGTTAGCATTTTGCTACAGATCATTGCTGTATCTCCCTCAGCAGGTCCCATCCTGGAACTAATTGACTTCCTGTTTAGTGTGTGTGCTCTTGGGGGAGATGTATGCAGTTTTTACTTTAATTATCGGTCCACCAGGCTAGACTTGCCTGTGTATATCATTAGAAATAGAAGAAATGCTGTAGGCAGTTTATGTCACATTAATTTATAGCTTGGATGGGATTTGGGTAACCATATGAATTACTTTACCAGTGGACTTGACCTTTACATGTGGTGGTAAATTGTGCGGAAGAGAGAACAGCAACAATGTATTTAAGGAGGGGTGGAATTTGAATCTGAATGGTCTTGATTTTTGTAATAAATCAGCCACAGAATAAACAAGTCTCTTCTCTCATCCCTCCCCCACATATGGAACGATGATTAGAACCAGGACATCAAAAAGGTCACAGGAGTAAACAAATCTATTTATGACACTTTAGAAAGATTTCTGAGTATGTTTAAAACACTAACTTTGTAATCTCTCCTAACGCAAATAGAATTGATTTGTATTTTAATGGCAAAAGTATGGGTAGGTTCAAGCCTTACCCTTCATAAATATATTTTGGTCTTCAATAGCTGTTGGCCTTTAATGAAATATTTAGTGTTCCATGTGCCTCATACAGTGTTGTATTTCTAAGGACATTGTGTGTGTATTTCTATCCTGGGAGGTCTTTTAGACCACACTCTTCTGATAGTTGCATCCAGCAGTATGGTATTGTTACAAATTATTATTATTACTATTATTATTGCTGCAAAGAGTTAGCAGCTCTACCCTTTATGTGCCTCTCAATCTTCTTTTATGGCTTCTTGACTCAGGACTTTGTGCAGTGTCATTGCTTGGGCTTGAAAATTGGATTTGCAGCTAACTCAGACGTGTCACTGCCATCTTTTTCATATGTAGCTTTTTGCAGCATCAAATTTGCCAAGAAAGCTCTAAAATGAAAGCTTATTTAAAAAAAAATAAATCTAGAATTAATTACTTCAGTTTGTTGTAGGTTAACAGATGAGTTTTGGGCTCGATTTGATATGAAGATATGGTATAGCGAGTTGCTTGTATGACTTTTTAGTTCAGACTAAAATCATGAAACAGATCTAATAACATTCATAATAAGTTGCTGGATGGGATAAGTGAGCTAAGAGATTATGTGAATCATCTTCTAATTACTATTTTAAACATAGACTAGCGTCTCAAAAGGATGACTGTTTCTCATTAAAAGTCTGACCATACACTGTTGGGAGATAAACTTCCTGATCTTTGTTCAAATCAGCACAAAAATCATAAAGGTTAAACTTCAAACCCCCTGAAATTTTTAAAGCAAATTTGCCTTCAACTCACATGTTAGCGAGATCTCTCTCTTGAGATCTCAATTTCTAACCCACTCAGTACTCTGATTCAATTGGACTTGGCATAGAACTGCATTGGTGTCTGGATTCTTGTATATTAGCATGGCTCCCCCTCACCTCCATGCTGTTAACTAACTGTTCAGCATCACTACAAATATATATTGCAGTGTTACAATTTCCTACTGTATTTGGGTAAATGTTGTGGAAAACATAATTCTGTAACTCTGTTTAGTCAGGCTCTGTGCAGATGTAAGGTTAGTCATGGATCAGACTTCGTTTTCATCTCTCCTTCTGCTTCGTTGCCCACATATGGGTTTTGAGCATGAATTATTAATAATTGAATCATTTTAAATGCTGGAGATGCACCAATTGTTGTCAGATTTTAAATTTGTTCCCTTTAATTACATAGTTACCATTTAATGCACAACATGGATCTAAGGAGTTCTAATTGTTAAAGAACATTTTTCACCTCTCTGGTTTGGTATGAGCTAGATTAAAGGTATAGAAAAAGCTCTTCATCAAACTCACTGAATTTTCTTGTCAGTGTTAAATTAACACAATATGAATGTAAGAAATGACCATGAATAAACATTTTAAAGGATGTATGCTTTTTAATCTGTGCATTCCTGTACTGTTCATAATACTGGGGGACTGAAGCATCCAATTGTTTTACCTGGTAACTGTAGGCAGTATAGGAAAGGTAATAAAACATTACATGCACAGAGTGAGAATTAATTACTTCGTATGGATGGAAATCTGAAGTCACCCTGGAGATGCTATTGCGTCTGTTATTGCTTTGCTTTCAGTGGTTGGTGCTGATGCTAATGTTCCATCAAGGGCCCTGGAAAAATTTACATGCTAAATACTCGGTGCTTGGCTTAATAAAATGGAGTTTGGAATATGCTAATCATCCTTATTTTGATCTTGTTGTATTAGGCAGATGATTGGGTCCACTTGCCATGTAGATCTTGGATCAAGGAGGCTCAGTTTGGAGAATATTCCCCAGAGATTCCCTGTATTTTTGAACTTCATAGCAAATTGATTGAGGACTTAAGGTTGTCTGTAGATTTGGACTCTATTTTTCTGATCAGTTACTGTGATTACTTCTGTGGAATAACCTGAGGAGAGATTAAAATGAGTGGGCTTTGTAAAACTTTCTTAAAGCCAAAATCTAGGTCTGTAATGAGCAATGCTTTTAGCTCAGGAATTTTCCTTTTTCCTAGTCTCATCCCTGTCCATCTCTGTGTCCCTCAACCAGTTTGTATATGTGGCTACAAATAAAGAAATGTAGGAAAACTGGAACCTGGGAAATGTAATCCGTTCATTTGTAAGGACCAGCTTTCTATTGAGAAGTAAGCATTTGAAAAAGTGTTGGACTTGATTTGGATTCACCCAGAGATAAATAAGCAATTCTGGGTGGGAAATTTAAGTTTAGAAATTGCATTTTAAACTTAGATCCATTTAATTTTCTCCAAGACGAACCTGCTGATATATCCATAGCCCTAGGGAGGTGTGGAAATTCCTGTGCTGTGGCAGAGAGAAAAATAGGTGTTTCCTATTAGGGCAATGAATACATGCTTGACCCTGCAAATGTAAGTCCAGTCTTTAGAGCCAGGAATTATGTTAGAGCCACCACTATTTTCCAAATAGGTGAACCTTTCTTGAAACCAATAGTTCATGCTTTCTTACCTAGTTAGTGTCTCTGATAGGTCTTACACGTCCACATGAGGGAGAAAATGCAGTCTGAATAAGGTGCTCTCCAGTCAAGGTGAAAATAAATGAATATATCCCAAACTCTGTAAAACTTTTCTAGCTAGCATATCATTAATAACTGCTGGTAGAACTTCATAGTACTTGGTACAACTGGCTAGTTTTGCAGGATTGATATGAAATCTGTTTTCATTGGGTTCAAATTGAAGTGCAGACCATTTGACTTAGCTTGGACTTGTGACTAGAGAGATACCCAAACAGAATCCAGTTTGGAAAAAAAAATCTTGCTAAGATGAGAAATCAGTGTCCTTTCACAGGAGCATTTTAGAGCATTTAGGCTGTTTGTACCAAGGTAATGCTCCAGTGCTCTGTGGCAGTCTCCATAGAATCACATTGCTTTTTGCTCTCAAAACCAAGCTGATGATACATCATAGAAATTTTTATCTCTTCCTCCTCCTTTTTTAAAAAAAATTTTTTTAATGATTTGTTGAAACTGGAGGAGTCATTTTAGCTTTACATACTATGAATTCCAAATCTGTTCTACTGGGACTATTCGTGGGTATAAGATAATAATTAAACTATTTCAATACTGCAAATGATCTCACTTTTCTTTCACTTTGCCCTGGTATAATATTAACTAATCATCATTTACATAGCTAAAATAAGAAGTTTCTGAATTCTAAAGAAATCAGGGAGTGTGTTATAAAGTCTTAGTTTCTCTTACATTTTCTTCTGAGTTGGTCCTCAAAAGTACATAATCATCTATCATTTCGATTTTATAATGCCATTTAAATATCAAAGTAATAATATCAAAATTCATGCTACTGTAAGATAAGACTCTAGTCCTGTAAACTTAGCACCACTGAAGTTGATAAGAGGCTACAGAGTATGGTTGGGATCAGGCCCTCTGGAATGAGCATGACTGGCCACACACAGAAAGGCTGAGTAGGTAAGGATTTGCAGGCTGGGTTGCATAATCTGTCGAGTCTTTGTGTTGTAACCTACATGGAATTTTAGTAAAAAAACAATTTTTCACAACTTTTGATGCTTAACCAATTTAAACTTTCAGTTTTGAGCCCGATAAACTTTGCAACCTGTTGCAGCTTTGAGATTTTATTGCTTCTTGCTGCTTTCATTCACCATATGGTCTGCTATTCACAAACTCTGCCCTAATGAGAATTACTCTTGCAGGTAATTTTCTAATGATTGTCTTGGGATAAACAAATTTTTCATACTTGTTTTGCTAATGTATTCAAGTAGGTTCACAGGGGAAAAGATTAATCATCTAAAAAGCAAGCCGGTGTCTTTCATTATGCTAAAGGATCCAAAGATGATCAGAGCAAAGCCACTCGTTGCTATGACAGCAGATACCTTTTTCTCCCTTTGTGAGGTAAATGGCAGCTCCCAAGCTGATTGGCTAAAATGAGCTTATCCTGGTGACCAACCATAGGGAGTTAATTTCATCAGAAAGAGAAAATGGTGGGAAATCCTGCCGTGATCGTACAAAGGAATTTTCATTAGAAGCCAACGGAGTCAGGGGTTCTCTTTCATTATAATTAATATGTTCCATCTAATAAAATAATTTAGGAGAGGCAGACAATAGAATTAGCCTATCTATTATTTTGTATATCCACATAAGCTTTAATCTGTTTTCTACTAAGACCTATACTCAAAGTAAAGCAACCCTTATTTTCCCCATAATACCTCTATTACCGAAAACTGTCATCATGTACCTGTTTATATAATTGGAGATAAGCTAATTGCACAGGCAATACAAAAGGGCTGGCGTTCTTACAGGTATTTGCTGGAAACACTCGTGCTCTATGGAAATAATGGATGCAATAAACTTTAAATAGGAACATTTCCTTTTGGTTTATGGTGGTAATTCACATTGTATTTTTCACTTTCTCAGTGGAGGAGATTTTTTGTTTGGGTCAGATTCAAGGACAGAGGGTCCATGTCAGTTCACAGGTGAAAGGAAGGGATTATAATAAGACATTAGGGTTTACATTTGGGTAACAGGTAAAGTATCTATACCTGCTTCAAGACTTCTTACCCCCAGTGAGCTTTCAGCTGTGGCCATCTCATCCAGTCTTTCAGATAGGACTTCCCTTAAGAGGCTGGACTCAGTCACTTCTGTGCAATTTACAGTGGCATAATATACCACAGGTCAAAAAGGAGGTGGTAAGAGTCGTATTAAGAACTGTAAATTATGTACTAATGATAGTGTGTAAGTCACTATAGAACAGGATTTAAGTTGAGTTGTTTTACCTGCTGTAAAAGGTCTGCTTTTCCTTAGATTGATTGCTTTTTAATCTCTCTGACACAAGTCAGTTAAGTTTAACTATGAGACTGTTTTGCAAGGGCCAAAGAAGGCACATCATATTTCAGAGACTTCTACTCTCTGAACCTGGGCTTGTGTTGCTCTACAGGTTATTTTTAACGATATTTGGGGACTTTAATCATAATATATAGCTGTCACTTTATTCAACTAATATGCTCATGTGTTAGGAAAAAATATGTGACATTATTAAGTAACTTAGCTCATTGGGTATATAGTATGCTTTTTTGATTGTTACTAGAAGTTTATAAAATATGTACTGCCACAGGAGATAGCAAAATATCCATGTTATGAAACTAATGTAATGGGCAAACTGTATCCTGCAACACAAATTTTTAGCAAGAAGTTTGATCTTAGTCGCTGAAATCAGTTATTTCAGTTGGCTTTGTACACTGCCTATAATGGTTTCCTAAATCTTGAGGTATCCTCTGCAATTGTTATTGTGTAACTCTGGGATAGAGAAGCAATCTAGAATAAGGTAATAAAAGTACTGTTCTTGTTCTTTAAAATGCAAAGGTAAGGCAGTTAAGTATTAGTTCTTATACATCTGATTTATTTACCCTGCTTTTACATAAAGGGGGAAATACTGGGCTGTATCTAACATAAGGAGAAAACCAAGACAGTGGAAAGTTTAATTACTTGCCTAAAACCACAGCGATTCTGTTGCATAGATGAGATTACAACTCAGGAGTCCCTGGCCCTTTGCCCAGGCTCTCTCAGTATTACAGCATTCTTAGTTTACGTGTTATTTTACCAGCACACTTCCAAGACCTGATTTTCTGCACTGTGTATGTGTACACATGCAAAAATACTTCTGCACAAAACTTACATGTGTCTTTCTATTTAACCCTGCTAATTACATATGCAAATCCACAGCTGGCAGCCTGTTTGCCTTCATAGTGTGCAGTTGTGGTAATTTGGCAGACAAATTGGCTGTGCAACTGTAACCCACCTTTTTGCATGGGCAAGGTCCTGGGAATCCTCCTCTTTTGCTGCTTAGGTTGGTGTAGTGGAGCTAGTGCACCCAATTTATAAGCAGTGATGTGCTGATACCTGAAGTAAGCCCAGCACTTCTAGCAATCAAGCTCTGTGCTGTGTATATTTAACTGTTAACAGGAGAACAAGCTTCAGGCTGCACGTTCAGTGTCTTCATTTGAGATACTGAATCTTGACTGCAAGTTCATGTGAGGCATGGAAGCAACACAGCCACAATTAACATCCACAAAAAAGAATTGTGAAAGGCATGTGCAGCCTCTCCTAGAGTAAGCCTTTATCATTTGGGACTGAAGTGTTTATTTCTGTTTGTAATCCTGGTATTTGTCAGTCTTGAATTGGGAGTAGGAATATATGGTGATGTAAAGATGTCTCACAAGCAATTAATGCAGCTACAAGTTTCCAAGGGCCATTTTTAAAATTAATGTGAGGACGTTTATGCAATGGTATCCTGGAACATAAACAGGTGTTTTTATATACCTGTACTGTAGGCTTCTAGGACTTGAATTTTTCAAGGAACCTCCTAAGATAAAAGCTAAGTGAGTGAAGTCCCTTGCAAGCAGTCTTGTGAATCCAGCCATGCCTCTCTCCACAGACTTCAACACACAAGTTAAACTTGCAAAGAAGGATGTTACATCAAAGCCAACTGCTTCTTTAAAATTGGCATGTTTCTTGTTTTCTTCGTAAAAAGTGGTGTTCTCAGGTGTGTTAAACCTTGCTGAAAGTGGCAAGTTTAACTACTGCCCTTAACTTCCATTAGCAGTAAGAGAGTTAATCACTTGTTTCCACTCTAAACAAAGGCGAATGCTCAGGAATTCCAGTACTTTCCTAAAGAGGCCCCAGTGGGGTGTTGTTTTTGGGAAGAATTTGTGTAGAGTGTGAGAGAGGCTGAAACAGCTCTTAGGCACATGATACAGGTTTTGGTGGGGAAGCCAGATTAAATTTCCAACTACTATGCTGCAACCAAGGTGGCAAACTGACACAGAGGTAGAAGTGAGAATGGGTGGAGAAACAGAGGGGAGAGGGTTTGCTTGCTTAAACTCTCTGCGGCTGTGACGACGCTTTCCACACTATTTATCCTCTTTCCAGAAGGAAGCTGACTTGGAGTTACCTGCTTAAAAATCTTTGGAGTTTAGGGATCTGCTCAAATCTAAAATAGTAAAAACTAGGCTCTCATAAAAATGGAGTGAAAGAACGAGAAAGTTGGTTGTCTATGAAAATTCACATGCAAATTTTGTTGTACGTGGTTCCAGAGTTGTACAGCCCTTTGGGACTCAATGAGATAAGTATCTGACCACAAAATATGGATTGGAATCTAAAAAGGTAAAAATACTTTATAGATTTGGTTTAGGGTTTGTCTTGATCATCCAGTGCAGGTAGAAATTTGTTTACTAAAAGTCATATAACTATTCATATACCTTTTGGTCAGTATCTTCAGAAGCATCAGTAAAAGAATGCATCTCTAAACTAGGCCTCTTTAAACTGTACTCTTCCAAGGTGATGTTGTATTTTAATTGCACTGTCTTTGACAAAGGAAACTGATTTTTTTGAAAGGAACAAAACCAGAGCAGAAGGTGTGTATGTGTGTGGGACGGTTTTTAAAATTAATTTTTCCAGTGGTCTGTCCTCTAATTTTCATCTGGAATGTCAAGTCATCTCTCCTTAAAAAGCAGATGAACAGAATTATCTAACAAAGGTAATTATTTCAGAATACGCATTTTTCTACCTGGAAAGTTAAAACCTTAGTTTCAGAGGTGAGCAGCAAGTCCATGATTAAAGTTATAGGACTTGGTTTAAAAATTCCAGTGCCAGTCTCAACACTGTGTTTTTCAGTGCCTTTGAATTAGGTCAGAATGCAAAGATAAAACGTACTGTTGTGGAACCAGAATCCATTTACAGTTTGTGCTGTCAAAACCTGAGTGATGACTCCCTAAACATGGTGGTGATGATGTATTTTCTGACACCAAACAATTTTTATTTTTGACTCTCTAATGCTCTCATTGCGTTTCTGTTCAGTGCCCTTTGATTTATATTCAATCTCACTGTATTTTGGCAGCTGTAATTCTATCACAAGGTATACTTGGAGCTTTCTTGCAACTCTTCTGAACACTCATAACAGGTACAGTTTTTCTTGGACAATGCTGTATCAGTTTTTAAGTGGTGGGCTGCTGCTAGTGATTTGCAATCAAATGTTAATAAAATTTGTGTGTTTAAGCAGCTACTCTTGAGTCTTTTCATGAGTTGCTCCAAATAAGATCAAAGGGTTGAGAAAAATGTTTGTCAATCTGAGAAGTTACAGTGGTGGTGTTCTTGTAAACTCAGAATCCTAAAAATTCGTGGCTGGTAAAGTGCTCTGCACACATGATTAATCACTTAATGGTAGATGACAAGATAGAATACTTTTTGGTAAAGTTTCACTTTATAAAGAAAGAGTAATCTGTTCCAAGTCTAGAGAGAAGGGGGAAAAAAAAAGTGTCAGGCTAGATTTCCCCTATAGATACCACTAGAGCTTCTGTCCCTCCTGTTGAACACAACAGCTGGTAAGCAGCAAGCAAGAGGAGAAAAAGACCTGCCTTTAATCCAGTACAATGTTTTCTTGTGCCTATTTTACTGTAAGTCTCAGTGGCAAGGGGACAAAGGCTGTTGACTGATCTATGCAATTACCTCCTCTAATATTGCTTTCAACTGTCTGCCCAGAGTGACAAGAGTGGATGAGGTTTAGTTAAAGTCTGGGAAAAATGTCTTTTTAATAAATAAATAAATGTCCCTCTCCGTTATCAAGCTGCTCTTTCAGACCTTTGAATCTGTTTTGGAAGAGTGCAGGTGATGTGATTGAAACTTAGAGTGAGTCTGAACTCGGATAGCAGCAATGCAATCAATGTTTTTACCGAAATACCCAGAGTGCTGTGTGTAGTTTGCTCTGGGAAAGAAAAGGTTTCTTCCCCCTTACCCATTTCTGGTGCGTGTGGTGGTATCCCTCTTTTACCTATTAAATGTACTAAAATTAATTGTCCTGTGCACTCTTGATTTGGAGGCTTTATCAGTCCCTGATGATAAAAATGTGATCCTTTTAAAAATAATCAAAACTGCTGTTCATTTCTAATGTGGAAGATCCAGAAGTAAAATTGTGTTTAATGAACTGTAGATGGAAGCCTTTTCCTTATCTGAGGTGATAGCATGAGGAGGCACTGTACATAGCTTTATACTCTGAAAGAGCAGTGGAGCTGAAGCTGGGGCCCTTTCTATGATGCAGACGACTAACAACTGGTACCTGTTTTCTTAGAGTTGTTAGTGTGAAACAAGTGAACAGGAGTATGTGCTGTATACAAGGGCTCAACGTGTGCTATGGTTACACAGTCGTAGCGATGAATGCAGCCTTGTTTGATGAATTGTCAGCATTCAGTAAGTATAGATCTTCATATATCATGAAGAAGAACGTGGTATAGGCACATAGAGGTGACTGCTGCGATGTCCATGTGGTACATTTCAGAGAATATACTTATTTGTTGTGTATGTGTCTTGGCCAGATACTTTCATAGATGTGTGGCAGTTCTGGGCTGAGGACAGTGGGGCTTGAAGGTTTTGACTTAGTTGTGAGAGAAGGTAATTTATATTAGACAGCTTTCTGCTCTTTCCATGCCTCCAGCCTCATTCTACCTCATTCTTTCCCTTTTATGAATACAGGGATTTCAGGGGCAGGGAGGGGGAATCTGCATCTGAATAGCTGCAGAACTGAGCTGGATGGGGCTCCTTTTGCTCTGAATGTGATGATGCAGCATTTGGAAGGCAGCAGATTTCACTCCATGTCCCTGCAGAGTATTAATTACCTGTTTGCAAATTTCATACCTAATGGAACTGCAAGCTCTCCTCATTTTATTAAGTTATTTTTATCAGCAGACCGAGGCCATCAGATGTCTTAACATTCAATTGTCTCCTAAAATGCCTGAGTGGAAAGGCTAGTGAGAACTTAATTTAGATTTCATTGTATGGCATGTCTGATTATAACAGAAGCATAGGAATTGGGAGAAAGACCACCAAATCCTTTCAAATATGTCATCAAACATCCTCACTGTTCAGTACACACCAGCATCTGTTGAATAATGCTAGTATATTATGTGATTAACCTATTAGTTCACTAATATTTAAGCTACTGTTCAGTACATTTGAACCATGGCTGACCATCTTGTATTCACTTTGATGTATAAGCTTGTTATATGCATTATTTACCTGTTAACAAGAAAAGATGTATTCCAATAGATTTAATGATAATGGCTGCCAAAAAAGGTAAATCCCACTCCCACTATCCATTTCTTCTGCTTAAATATCCCCCTTTAAAATATAAAGAATAATTTATTTAAATTTACTCTGTTTCTGGGGGGAGAGAAAGTTTAAATGGAAATTGCTAAATTGAAACCTGCATTTTGTTATGGTGGTTTAAGAGGTCACTGAAAATTGGCAGTGACTATCTCAGCATGATCTGGAAAGATGGCCTTGACATAAGCTTTGCTATGCTATCATGTCTGAGCATGGATGGGAAATACACTGTATTTGTACCACTTAATGGCTGTTGCACAGTTGAAGACTGATTTGCAGAAGGTATTGTACTACTCTTGTCCTGTGCTGAACAAAAAGCTGTGCTCAATGTTCACCCCTACTTACATCTCTGAATCCGAATTTATTTATCTCTGTTGCTTTGGTACCTTTCTAATTCTGTCAGGTGCATTGTTGACTATTGCCATGTCAATGGCAATGTCAATGAGGAGCCTCAATCCACACTTCTACAGAACACTGGTATTATATCTCTGGACTGTAAGACACTTGTGTAGAGCAGTGGGAACCAAAAGAACCTATTTGTGATGGCTTCATATTCCTTTATCTCTCCTATCTATTTCTCCTGTAAAATCACAGTAACAGAAGGAAAAGTTCTCTCTACTCCCCCTTGTATTTTTTTGCATATATGCATTTTAATGCTAAATGTAAAACCTTACTAAAATAAAAAGTAAAATCTTTCTGCTTAAAAAGCTGAAAGGAAGTAATGTTTACATATTTGTTCTCCTTTTATATTTCCTTAATGGGGATTTAAGAGAATTAATCTGTGTGGAAATAAAATTAGAAAAAGTTAATTCAGAAAACTACCTGAGATGCTTCCTGTCTTACTTATCTTGGCCTAGGCTGTATAATATACCAGATTAAGGTGTGTGTGTGTGTAATTGATTTGTGGCAGGCCTGTATTTGAGTTTAATTTGCATGGACAAAACACAGCAATGGCTTCCTATACACCCACAGTGCAAAGATGCTCAAGTAATCGCACTGTTGATTTTAGCACTGCACTGTGCCATCAAGTCTGTTGCTGTTGTCTGAAACAGTATTTGGTTATAAATCCTCTTTGTAAGTCTAATTCCTCCTTTCAGTCAGTTTAGGTTTTGCCTTCTGCTGTTCCTATTAGAAGACTGTCCCAGAACCTCTCTCATAGTGACCTTTGAGAGCCCACCTGCCCTCTGTTTTCCTTGTGTTACACAGATATGCTCTGATGCTATTTCTGGTCTGTCTACTTGCGTGTTTCTTCTTACTGGGCTAAAAAGAAGCTATCAGACTTCTATTTAGTTTTTTCTGTATTGTGGAAAAACTATTTTGTGTGAATTTCTGTGATTTATGAAGTAGCTGAAAGCATGATTCTTAAACCATGCCCCCCTCTTCCTTCTGGGCTCAATCATGAACAAGCTGTGGTTGTTCTGGAAGCATTTACTCTAAAAATGTAAAGATACCTGAATTGCAGATCTCAGTAGTGTATTCCAAGTGGGGAATTCCTAGGGTGTGGTGAATTTTTACAAGACACAGACTTTTAATAGAAGAAGGCATTCCTTTGAAGTGCTGGATGAAGAGAGGAGGAGCCAGAAATCTCAGAAGGCCCAAATCAACCAATGCATTCAATTTGGCTTAAAAGGCTTGTTATTTGTGGAATGCTAATGAATTTTTATACTAGAAAGTTATCAGAGGGTGGCTAGATTTATCCTTTACATTCCACCATTCTCTACTCTGCTCTAAATAAATAAATAAATAATAAAAAGAGCAAACTTACATTAATGTGGTTTAAAACCAACACACAGGTGGGCTCTGCTAATGCTTCAGTACTTTCTCATATCTGATCTTTTCTGAGAAAAGGAATCTCTTTGCTGTCATTGCTTAAGCACCTCATGTTGCATAGGTGTGGTGTAATTAAGCCCCTTAATCTTTTTTCTTCTCTGTTCTTTTTTTTATAACTATCTGGTAGTTATTGTAAATTTCTATTAAAATTGGACAAAGCATTCTTAGAAAACATTTATTCTGCTCAGATTCAGAGAGGTGATGGCAAACAGCTGCACTAAAAGAGAGGATATAGGTTAAAGAAAAGCATAAGCTCTGAGCACTGTGCTGTCTTTTTTCTTTTTTTTTTTTTTTCTCCTCTCCAGGGATACAGATACAGTTGTATACAATAGTTTCAAAACCAACATTGCCAGTCCTGAATTTCCTTTCCAATTCAATATTTCAGTCTTATTGAATTAAAAGAAAGTTAGCTGCTTTGTTTTCTGTTATTGCTATTCAGGACATCCTTGATTGAAAGAGATGTTGGTCTTGTTTGTAATATCTTTGGGTCACTTCAAAGACTAGGAATTGTTGAAGAACACTCATGGTAGCTTGCATTCCACTGATTTGAAAAAGCAAAAAGTGCCAATAAATCAGAAAACACTATCAAAATGTGACGGCAGTAAGTAGATTGAAATACAGTCTCAGTCTGTTTGACACCTATTTGGTTATTCAGAAATGAAATTTCAATCAAAGACATCTAAGTTGAAATACCTAGTGAAATTCCTGAGTCAGGAGAGAGAGATCATATGAAGCTGTATGGACTAAGGCTTCTGCAGAAGTTTTGGATGAAACATCTTATGCGTGGTTATTGCAGTTGCCTCAGGCCCATCCTCGATGCCTTTGCCTGTCTTTCCAGTCACCTAACAACATTTTATGTCACTTTTTCACATGCGTGAATGGACTTCACATTTGGGAGGCTGCAAATCATGGAAACCTGTTGCTTTCCGTCTGTTTTTCCTTTAAAATATACTCCCCAACTAAAACCAGTGCTTACCAACAGAGGCTATGTTCCCAGTAGAAATGGTCTTTCAAAGACACAGGCAGCTGACCTAATTTTCACTGGACCTCTAACGCAAGCCTTCATGGAGTTCACTGTTTATTCATGGCTCTCAAACTTGAGGAATAACTGGAAATTTCTACATGAATTGTTTGTAAGTGGGGTGACCTTGCTTTAAAGGTAAATAAGGAGGTTTTGTTGGTGTGTTTTTCCTTTTATATATATATAAAAAAAGACAAGACCTGTCAGGCCTGTTTGACCTTGATATATTAGCTCAATTTGTTATTCCTCTGCAAGGTGCTCATTCATTTCTTACATCATGGGGCTAAGTAGAAAGTGACTAGATAGCACAGGGCTACTGCTCGTTTCCTGTTAGTTGAAGTCAGATGTCAAGCTAGGCTTTCTGTTCTCTTGCTTGATTGATAAGCTTGAAGGAGTCCATGGCAGGTATGTAGGTCAGGGGGATAACAGCTGGAAAATATGCACCCAACAGAGAGACCACACAGAGAGAAACCAAATTCTTTCTCAATTATCGCTGAACAATTTCAGGATAACTTGGTGGTTAACATGTCATGATTTGACATTTGACGCAGTGTGTAATCTCTGGATATAGCCATATAATTATGCTCTGCATTCTACTTGGCTGATAAAGTACTCTATTACAAAGTGGGATGATGCTAATTGTTTCTTACTTTAAATTTAGCTGCAAAATAATATCCACGTCTCAGCAACAACTGTCAATATGTTGTTGGGTATTCAGAAATTTTACATGTTCTGGGAAACTAGTTGCATCCAAAGGGTTTCACAATTCTTGCTTCTCGCTGCTCATAGAAAGAAAAGTTCTGGAGCAGAGGAAAAACCATCAGGAACGTTCTCCTTGCTCAGAGGCAGGGAAGTGTCAACAAGTCTGTACTTGGATGGGACCCATGCCAATCTGGCATCACTGGTAATATGATGCTCTGAATAAGAGGGGAAGGAGTCCTTGGTATGTTAGTGAGGGTATGTGATGCAGTCAGTCCAAAGGAGCCATGGTGTTCAGTTTTCTTTGATCTCTTCAGTTATTGCTTTTGTACCTCGTGTAGGTACCCTACCCAAACTATGGGAGGACTTGGGTGGGCACTGAATACACAAGGACCTGGTCCATTGCCTCTTCATTCCCAATGTGTATGCATCCTCACCTCTTCGCGTCCTGTCTGTGCCTCTGGTTGTAAGATTTTGGATGCTCTGGCTGTATTGATATTACTGCAAGAGTAAATGCTTTGCTTGGCAGAAAATAAGGCTGCTTAGTCATGATTTACAGAGCCTCACAAAGGAGTGTGCTCCTGGTCGGTCCCACAGGAACATAAGGTCACTGTTCTTTGTGGCCTGCCCCCTTATGAAGCATGGAGATGATGTCTTCTCTTCCCTGTATCAACACTAGGTTACTACATGCTCTGTAGTAGTTAGAAACAAGGAATGGCATTAGAGAAGAATTGATCTCAGGGCTTAGTACTGCCTGAAGAGGCAGCAGTTACTGCCATCCCCTCTGTAAAAGCCACCTTTAAACCTCAGTTGATGCTAGAGCTAAAGCTGGTTTGATGTCCTTAGCTTTAATGAATGGTTGGCCTAGAACTAAATACTATCAGCTGAGGCCTGGGCTTTTTTGGTTTCCAGAACAAGTTTTCAAATAATATTAATAATGAGATCAGACCCCCTTCCTACAGTCTGAAAATAAATTTAAGACAGAAAATAAGCGGGTCAAGCAGTTGCTTCTAACAAACACTCTTTTGCTATTTTGCCCAGTTTTTTTCATTCTTCTCAAATGATGCATTGGTGGTAGGCCCTGTGCAGTGACACTTGTGTAAGAACTCTGAATGCCCTCTCACGAGCAGTGTTGGAACATGCATATAGAGCTAGAGACAGCAATAATCATGCACAATTTGGGTTTTGTGTGCTCTTGTGTTAGCAGTAATCAGTGAAGCATAAATACACCCTACTGATCACTTACAGGTTTTAGTTATTAGGGTGCTTTCCATGTTCAATAATAGGCAGTTGTCTGGTAGAGGCATAATCCAACCATAGAAGAATGACAGTGTTTCATGTCATTTCACAGGTGTAATTAAAACAAAGTAAAATTTATTGGTTTAATGTATTCAGGGTGCATTTATGAAAAAAGTAGTAGTGTACTATTTCACCAGTCTTTATGTACATTTTGGTAATGGAGATTTGGTGGCTATTGAAATTTAGATTCCCTAAGTAGTAGCTGTTAGGAATTCTGACCTCTTGTTTTGAAACCAGTGGATTGATTTCTACCAAAGTTCAACATGACATGGCAATGCCTGCTTGAAAGCCCAAAAAACAGCTGTCTCATGGGCTGCATAGAAAGAAACAGTTATCAGTAGATTGAGGGAGGCGATTCTCCCCCTCTGGTCTTGTGAAATCCCACCTGGAGTACTGTGTCCAGCTCTGGGGTCCCCAGGACAAGAAAGACATGGACCTGTTGGAGTGAGCCTAGAGGAGGTCCACAAAGACAACTGGAGGTCTAGAGCACCTCTCCAGTGAAGACAGGCTGAAGAGAGTATGACTTTTCAACGTGGAGAAGGCTCCAGAGAGACCTTACAGCAGCCTTCCAGTACCTGAAAGAGCTACAGGAAAGCTGGAGAGGGGACTGTTGCAAGGAGATGGAGAGATAGGAAAAAGGACGATGGCTTTAAACTGAGAGTAGCTTTAGATTGGACATAAGGAAGAAATTCTTTGAAGGCGGTGAGACAAAGGCACAGGCTGCCCAGAGAAGGTGTGGCTGCCCCTGGATCCCTGGCAGTGTTCAAGGCTAGGTTGGATGGGGCTTTGGGCAACCTGCACTAGTGGAAGGTGTCCTTGCCCATGGCAGGGGAGTTGGAACAGAGTGATCTTTAAGGTCCCTTCCAGCCCAAACCATTCTGTGATTCAATGTGACCCAATGCAATTCTGCACTGGGCATTAAATGTGGCAAATAATTTCGCTGGGAATTTTGAGTGCTGGTTTCACAGTCTGGTGTTTGTAACGTACCTGTGGGTAGAGGTAATACTCCTCTTCAAAACATTTACTTGGTCTTTTAATTGTGTAATTCCACCCCTTCCCTTCCTCCCTCTCCTTACTACTCCAGCCCTTTTGCAGGTGTCTGATCTGACCAGGTGGGTCTCTGTTTTCCTGTCAGCTTGGGAGCTGATGGCCTTACTGAGGTACGGCTGATTGCACAAAGTGGAACAGGGTTCGCCCGAGCTGCAGGTGTGAGCAATCGGCAGAGATCTCTGCTAATCCTGGGGATAGTGGAGCACCCTGGGCTCAAGCAGGAACAGTCAGAAAGGGCTAAATGAGGTGCAAAAGAGCAAGAATGAATTAAATGCTGTGGCTTCCTTCTCCCAGGTGGTTTGGGTTATTTAGGGCTTGTAATGTGAGTTGGTCTTGTTTTTTGGCGGTCCATGAGGATGGAGTTTTGGAGCACGGCTGGGAATTTGTTTATGTGTATGTATTTATATAAATAGATTTCCAATAATTTCCCAAGGACTTTATAAGTGAATGGAAAATCCTGCTAACTTTAAGAATTTTGGGTTTGAGACAGAAATGAAGCTCATTTATACTTTATCTTCCTTGACATCTGTGAAGAGCAGGTAGTTAAAGGCATGATTGAGTTTGGACTGTATCGTACATGGTGCACAAGAGCTCTGCTGGGTGCTAAATGATTTGACGGTCTTGGGAGCAAAGGGGAGTGGACCCTCTGGGAGATTGTCTGCTTTGAGTATCTAAAGCATTGTGCAGGCTAAATGCAGAACATAATGCTAGAGGACAGGTGGGTGTACAGAAGAGAGCATTATAGGAGGCAGGGGACATGGGACAGATTTAGGAAATTGTAATAGGGTCAAAAGGGGCATGTTGGTGAAGGAAAAAAATGGGGTTACTGGATCAGGGAGAGCAAGGGGCAATAGAAAAATATAGAGGCAATATATCCCATGTGAACTGAATGCTTTTGGTCTTTCGAGTAAATATTGCTTTGCTTCATGAGTGTTTAAGTTCTACTCAGGCTTTATATTCAGGCTCTCCTGAAATCTTGTTATGGGGTTCATATTTTTCAATTTTTATATTAAAATTCTTGTATAATCACAAGATTTCAGATGCCAAGATTCAGAAAAAAATACTATCTAACTTACCTAGACTCTAATATCACAATAGCATCTAATATAGTCTAAACACTTGTTTGCTGACCTTTAATATTAACAACCAGTAAATTTAAAATTCTGCTAAAATCCCTGAAAGTCAAGCTTTCTTATAGCAGGGACAAATTTAGTGTAAAGATGATATTGCAGCTTAAGGTCCCAATTTGCTCAACCAGGGAAACCACTGCAGGATATAGCCCTTTATTTGCAAACAGGGAAGGGCACTTACACTAAGCAATGTGCCTTAAAAATCTAACAAGAAATTTGAGAGGTACAGAGAAGATTAAAGTATTCCTCAGCAAAAGAGGTTAATCCAATTTCTCGGCACCAATTTTGGTGCACTTAAGAGGAGATTGTATTTTGCATTCCTGATCTATCAGGTGTGAGCTAGTTTAATGCAGCAATGTTTGCTTGATAGTTATTTATGTCAAAGCATATACTTTATGGAGGGTAGTGTGATACAGTGGTATGACTTCTGTTCTTCCCCTCCTTCTCCACACCCAGAGTCAAACTGATTCTGTAGTTTGTTTTCTGAGATCCAAGAGACCTTATTTCAACTTTTATTCCTCTACTTACTGGCCTGCCATAATGTCACTTTGTCACACTTAGTCTGCTTGTAGTATAACCTCTCATTTGCATTGTGGAAACACTAAAAATACAGGAGATGCAAGGTCCCTACCCCTACAAGTGTAAACTGAGAGGACAAAACCAGACACAGAATAAAATAAAGGCCTGTAACATGTGGGTAAAGTGACCAAAACAATGGCTGGATTGTAGCTTATTGTTTGGTTTTCAAGTTAAAATCCCCAAGAAAATCCCTCATGTCAGTTAAAGCTGGAAGGGGTGTGGAGCACGGGCTCTCTCACTTTCCTCCTACTTGCAGTTTCCTCCTTCCAGTCTAGAATCACAGTCTGCACAGGAGATCATCAAGTCAAAAGAAATGTGTGTATTGGCCCTATGATGCCTGGGTTGAAGCTGTCAGTGTGGATTTCTAGAGGGGTCTGCTGAAGTAGGCCTTTAGGAAAGGTGAAGTGCTTGAGGATAGAACCAGCCAAAGACTGTGATGAATGCTCAAGTATCTTTAAAAGAGTTTTTTTGTCACTTCCCCTTCATCTAATTCCTCAGTGTGAAATGGATGCAGATGTGTAGAATGAATTTATCTAGGATTTAGAAACACCATTTTGTATGTGTAGCCACCCACATAATTGCTTTCCTTTCACATCCTGCACTCCTGTGCACACCTGTGGGATGTTGGCAAGACCACCTGGATATTAGATGTACAGAGTATATGACCTAAAAACCTTTACAGTATGGTAAAGGTGCAGAATTACAGCTGGGTAGCCTTGATGGGCGATGCCCATCCTGGTTTCATCTTCTGTATCCATTTGCTCGTGTTAGACAGGCATGAATCACAACTAGTGTGTCACTTGTGATTTATGGGTTTGAATTTTGTTTATTCATATTTGAAGCTTCATGAGTAATCAGAGTATTCCAGTTGTTGAGATTCACTTATTTCTACAGGGAGTTCTATGACTCTATTTATGCTCTCTGACTTAAATGTACCTATGAATAAAGTAGGGAAAATGATTATCCACTTGCTGATTTTCCTGTGAAAATCAAGTACTGTTGAGAGGCTCTAGAATAGACACAGCAGGTCTTATGCAGGATGTTGCAGAGTTTTCTGTTATTCTGGAGCAGGTGGAGGCCAAGCAGGGTAACACAGGGCATCTCAGGCTACATGCTGGCAGTGTTCAAGGCCAGGTTGGATGAGGTTATGGGCAACCTGGTCTAGTGGAGGGTGTTCCTGCCCATGGCAGGGGGGTTGGAACTGAATGAGTCACACGTGTTGGCCCTTTTTCTCTAACAAGTGGGACAAGCACTGAAGTAGGCTTTATACTAGAGAACATATTCTCACTGTTTCACCTTGTTTTGAAAAGTTGTTGATATCAGTGATAAAATAGGAGTAACAGTCATTGAAAAGCAGTGGATGAGGAAGAGGGCATCCCCGCACTGTTATTTATGTTTTCACCAAAAATTTAGGACAGAAGGTAAACAAGAGTGGTGTATATAGCTAAAATTACTGGTGAATGAAGTTACCCAGTGCTGGATGCTGGATGGGGATACTTCTGCTGGATGCTGGGGATGACTTCCAGCAGTTTTCAGTGCAATCTTTTTTTTTGTCCCCAACTCCTCTCTTTACTGCACATTACCTTGTAGGTATAACTATTACTCACCTTGATGCCTGTTTCTTATTCTCTGAGGAAGAGCACTGTTCCAGAGAAAGGCTTCTATAGGATCTTTTAGAATCTACCAAGAATGTAAGACCTAGGACCTGCGTTTTGTTGTTTCTAAGAACAGCAGCTGCACAGAACAGCACTGTGATAACAGCAGGAGAGAGGTTGCCCTGTTCTGGACTTACAGGAAGAAGGTTGCTTACTGATTTACTAGCACCATTTCTTAAAGTACTTAAGACTTTCCTTGGAAAGTCCTTCATCCAAATTCTGATAACTTTTAACCTTGCTTAGCTTGCAAGGGAGCTAGTGGAACAACAGTCCAAAGTATGTTTTGGCTACATATTATCAAAATGCTTTGCAGTTACGTTGCATAAAAAAGTAATTTTTCCATTTGTGGTGGATTTTTTTGTTTTGGGTTTTTTTTGTGGTTGGTTTTTTTTTCCCCCCAGTTAAAGGTTTCTTTTCCTCATTTTTGTCTTCTCCAACTATTCCTTTTGAATAGGTTTGGGATATTGGAAAGATCAATGGAAATAGATAGCTAATTTCCCTCTGCTGTGCAATTCACAAACTGTAAAGCACTTTCACACCAATCTGCAAGGCTAGAAAGTGTTACTAACCCCACAGTATGGGGTTCCTGAGACATAGGTTACAATGCTAACTATTTTTCTTCTGGTTCTCTCTCAATTTGGGTGCATAGAGTTTGATTCTTCCCACAGGCAAGGACCATGTATTAATAAAAAAAAAAGGACTTCTCCAGAGAGCATATGGAAGGAAATAAAACAATTTGCTTGCAAATGGGAGGTAATTGGTATGTTAATTAAAGTCAACTTTACCTCTCTTAATGTTAACCTCCTGATTTTCTGCAGTGTTTCAGGTAGGGGAAAAGAATTTATTCTTTAGTATTCTCAAGAATGAGATTGGATAATAGACACAAATGAAGTCCAAACCTAGTACAAAAAAAAAAACCCATGAGAAGATATGTCTCCCGGCTGCTTTCCTAATACAGCATAAGGAGGACGAGATAGTTATCTGAGCAGTCACTCCACAGCTCAGACTTCAAATTATAGTAATTATGACAATTTGTGCCAGTAGCCATGAGGTGGAGTTTTTTTGATGTGGTTAAAAATAACATCTGTAAAAATCCAATAAAAAAAAAATTACATTTTGCTAATTTTCTGATAAGATAATGTTCAACTGTACTGTGTGCCTTCTACTGCCGTTTTCAATTAGAGTATTTCCTTCTGGGCTTTTACCATCTCGTCTCATGGATCCAATTCCATCCTGAGCAGTTCATTTGTTTTAACTTTCTTAATTGTTTTGTGTAGGTTTTGCCTTTCAAACTGATATCAATCTTCCAGACTTATTAACGTGCTGATTGCTAACGTGCGATACAAAGCACAACTCAGTTAAATTGTTCTTTCTGTTGTATTAAAGAGAGTTCCCATATTAGCCTGCTAAACAAAATAATTGTAGATAATTTAGAGGGTAACAAATGACAAGAGTCTTGTACCTGGGAGAGTAGAAAAAAAGTTCTGTTTGCAGCTTCTCTGTGCTGGCTTTGGGTACAATTCTGAGCCCATGGGCAGAGTAAGACAAAATAATTAGCTGCCAAGAAATTGTAGGAGAGCTGGTGAGCAAAATTGCTTTTCCCACACAGTGAAGTTTCACACCTTGCCTGAGGAGCATGGGGGACAAGGAGAACTAGGGTTTTAGATGTCTCTCTTGTGTTTTCAAGGAATTTTCTCTTTTGTGTGAATCACTTCAATTTTATATTCCCAAGTTAAGGCAGATGCAATTTTGGGATAGCGTGGCATTGTGCCCTTTACACTATCCTCACATCTACTCCACATAGCTTGACTGAAAGGACACATCATTTGGGGTTGTGGTTGTAAATTCTGATGTAGTTGTTGTATGAAAAGGAACACTCTTCTCTGGGAATAAGGACTGTGCTTGAAGCTGTCTTGCCAATGACCTGGTGTGCGTTCAGTGTGTGGCAGTGTGAGAAGGACTGTTTCTCAGAAAAGACACTAATTCCTAGGCTACTTAAATTAACTTGGGATTATGACCAGAGCCCACATTGCTGGGAATTTGTTGTTTGTACTACAGTATCACCACTCTGCCTGACCAAGCTGAAGTCTCATGCTATACATTGCACAAATGATTTTTGAACATGCTCAGTGATTACATAACTGTTCCTGGAGATTTTACCTCTGGCATTGGTGAGAGCAGACAGATTCTTGAGTCCTGTTGACAATCTCCCTTTCATAAACATCACAGTAAATTGCAGTATAAAGCATGAAAGAGACATGTAACTTCAGGTGTGTTCTCTTAAGGCTTTAAAAAAAGGTAGGACTAGGAAGACTCTTCTAGCAATCATAGTCTTCAAGATGCACTTTAGATAGGAAACCAAAGTGCATATTTCACTTACAGAGGAAATAAGGTAGTTTATATCATAAATTCAGCATACTCAGCAAAATTGAGATTTGCCAGGGAGTTTGAGCAACTATTTGATTTAAATTTCAGAGATACCAGTCTCAATGTGTGATAAGACTTGGGTGTAGTGAAACTGTAAAATCTGAAATCAATGAGAAGAATTTTGTTGGGTTTTGCTTAGTGTGTTACAGAAGTGATTTACTGCTCGGTAATGTATTTGCCTGTATTCATTGATGTTTCCTAATGCTTCTGACATCTGTTTCTGACTCCTCCTTCAGGCCCTGCAGAATTTTGCACTGGTCTTTCTGCCTTTTTTTCCAAATAGGGAAACTCAACTGCTTTGCTACTTGTAGCCTCCCCTTCCCACATCTATTCTATTCTTTCCGTAGATCACTATGGTATATACTTTTGTGCATGTCTCTGTTCTTGAAGTGGGACACCGTTACACTAGTATTTCTTTAAAATAATTGGGTTTTAACTCATAAACCTAGCCACGTGTACTGAAAGATGTTGTGATGTATCCCAGATAATCTGTAATCTTCTGGATTTTTTGTGTGTGAGAGCTAGTACAACCCCTGCTAGTCTGAAGTGACTGCTCAGTGTGGCAGTTTGAGCACTGTTGCATTTGTGGAGGTGGTTGTTCTCTTGATGCAAACTGGCCAACTCTACAGTGCACAGACGCTAAGGTGTACCATGCCTTGGTACTTAGGCTGCCGAAGATACTCACAAGATAGCACCTTATGCCAATTTGACTACAGACTGATTCAGAGCAGCTGCAAAAACCTACAATGGCTGTGAATCAGGTAGCAAAGACTTTCCCACTTTAAGGTAGTGCTCCCCCTCTTCCCCTTACTTGCAGTGAGGGTGTCCTCTGAGTTTGAAGCCACGCAAAAGCTGTAGATGGGCCCCACTAAAAACTTTATAGAGTAATTTCTTTTTATATCTTTGCAGCAGAAATCCCTGTTCAGTTTCCCTAGCACTGTTGCCTTTTTTAATGTTTTAGAGGGGTCAGTTTTGCAAAGTAGGAAGAAGCATCTTGGAGCTAAATCTACCTTATGCACGGACAAAGGTTGGCCTTTGTCAATATCAAGATTCTCTGAGCTTCCTGACTTTATATAAACAAGCCCACATGTGCTGACACAGATTTTTTTTCAGCTCTGGTACAGTCTGTGTTGCTTACAGAATAAGAGTAATAGAAAAATGCTAAGCATTTTCTTGATTTAAATTTTGCAGAAAACCAAAGCAAAATGAACTTTGGCTCCTGTTCAGCTGCAATCTAGACACGAATTAACAGGCGCTTCAAACTTAAATTAGACGAGTCAACCATTGAATGTGGTTCAGCAGTACACCAAAATAAATCCGGGGGGCTTTTATGACATAGTTCATTGTTTCTATAATCTAAGTAACACAAAAGGCGTAAGTCACAGCACAGTACTTTATTGCATTTCTTTTTTAAACACTGTCCATGAATAAATTTAGACTGGAAATTGGAAGATTTGTTACTATCATAGTGAGAAATATATGATGATGTTGCTGGACAGCACTGGACTGCAGCTGTCTATGCTAAACTGGTTCTCATGATCCAGTTCTCCAGGCAAATGTTCCTTGGTATGTAAGGCTGGATTATTTAAAACAAATATCAACACCAAATATTTTTGGCTTGCTTGCGTATTATAATTATTCTGGAATCATTAGAGTGCATAAAAAAAGGTAGGAACTTCATTGAAGTATTTAAAACAATTTTAAAATTTTGATTTGTGGTCTAAGAAAATGGGAGTGCTGGTGATGGACTTTATTTGAATATCTTCTGTGTGAAGTATTTTTAAAGTCCCAGACATACCTTCATTGAAAAAAAAATTAAATAAATTGGGATATTCCCTTGTGCAACCATCCATCTGAAAGATGTTTAGATGTGATGTACTTACTAATTTAGACTGCAGATTTTCTCTGCCCTCTCAACTGAAAGAGTGCATAATATATTCATTCATGTAGAGCCCATGGCAGATCAAGCAAAGTATCTGTGGCTTGCTGTCATTGGGCAAACAGCCTTCTAATGCTGCTGCCCTCTTCAGTTCAGTTCTGTTTGAGAATTGAGATGTTAAGTGCATAGGATGGTTACTGGCAAACAGGATTGGGCTGTAACCCTTACAGGCAGACTCATGGAAAGGTCTCTCCTGCAGTTGATACTCTCAAGATAATGCTTATGTTAGATATAGGCAATGTCTCTGGCACACCAGTGCCGGTAAAGGGAGGGAAACTTCATTGAGTCATCCAGATCAAAACATGAAAGCCAAGCTAAGAACACAAGAAAAATAAGTGTATTTAAATATGGCGGACTACAATAAACATATATGCAGGAGATAACCTAAGATCTCAGTGACTGATGGTTTTACAGCGTAATTTTAAGGATGAACTGTTCCTAAACAATTTTTCCAGTGTATTAGGCACTAACAGCATCAGGCATGCATGTCTTGTTCCACTCTTTTTTTTTTTCTTTTTTTTTTCCTTGAACAAACAAGTTGAATGTGGCCAATACAAGAAAAGAGCCCACTCTCCACTTATGTGTGCACGTTCCTTTGTCCTCTTTCCAATATCCCCCAGTAATGACGGAGTGCAGGATCGTGTTCTGCTCTAATGTCTTTCTTGTAAGATTCGGAGGGTAGTGCCGTCGTGACCTTCAGGAGCAGTTTTTTCCATTTGGAAGGAGGCGGGGGAGAGAGCATTGAATTTGAGATTGATTTTCCTCCTTTTAGCATGTGGAAATTCAAAGCAAGCTCCTTGATTCATCAACAATGACTGCAACTCCAGCTTTAGAGAATGCAAAGGCATCAGCAGGAGCAGACTGATGAAGTTAATACCCTCAGACTGCATTGTGAATGTGACCAGAGTCCAGTATGCTCTATGCTATTGGAAAATGCTGATGATGTTACTTGCAGTGACTGGTCACAGTTTTAACCACAGAATTTTTATCAGAGGATTAAAGAAATGGGGAGCTCAAGAAGTTTTAGACATTAACAGTATGCTCACAGGTTTTTTTTATGGGCTCTGAGTACATGGTGTGTGTTTTGGAGGTTTCCAAAACATTCATCCGGCTAAAGGCCAAAATGCAGATTTAAAATATCTATGGAGATTTTAAAGATGATGTCTTTCTGTTTCCCTTCCTGGCAAAGGTGGGGTCTATTCAGTTGAAGTTTGGGGAAGTGTTGGAGGTGAACAGCTATTCACTGTAAGCTTTGTTTTCAGTAAAGAGTATGCAAAATTCTTAAGTACAAAGTCGTTTGAAGAACTTCAGTTCTTCAGCTGGAAGCCCTGGGAAATCACACTGGATCCAGGCCATGAGGCCCTTTAAATCCTTGGATATTCCTTACTTGCCATCTTTGACTTTGAGATGGTCAGTCCCTTCTGCCTGGACTTCAAATTTAATCCTGCTCATCAGGGAAAATGGACTTCACAACTAAAATTCCAGCAAGAAATGACAGTACTTGGCTTTCTTCAGGTGTTGGAGAAGCAATAACAGAGTGCACCACTCATTTCTTAGAGGTACATTTCTGCATCAAGGTGGAGTTATCTGGGCACCATTAAGGGAGGAAGGGGGTGATCCTGCACATGCTCTCAATAAAATGGTGCTAGCTTTCAACCCTTAATTTTTGCAAAGGGAAAAGTTTCTCCACAGTACACCTGCTCCAAACTGAACTGTTTGCTCTGCAGGAATGTGAAAACGCTATGATAAACCACTAGCGGGAGACTAAATCTGAAAAAAGCCTATGTTTCTTTTGAAACAGGCATCCACCACTGAAGAGGTGTGCTCTACTATAATGTGAAATGTTTTGGCCATCGAGAACATTAAATGCTGACGTTTATACTTGGGAATAAATATACAGCCAGTTTGTCATGCATGTTTTCTGTTGTGAGACTGCTGTACTGTATATATAAGACATTGATAACTTCCAGTTGTTCTTACCATTAATTTGTGCTGTTCTCTGCTGGGTGGGCTAGTTGTAGGTGCTGTAGGAACAAACACACATGTGTTAGTGAAGGCACAAATTGATAGTATTTTGAGCCAGGGGACATTTGAAGGTATTAATTTATTTCCTCTAATGGTCTTTATGAACTTTAAGAAAATGAACTTGTGCTAGGGAACATAAGGTAGGGAAATGTCAGGTTTAAGTGTGGTGGGTTTGGTTTTTTTCCTTTTTTTTTGGTAGTTGACCATGTCTTTCCTGCCTAGTTATGATGTCATTTTTGCACATTGCAGTGAAGGTTACAACTTCCAGTGCATGCTAAAGTTTCAGAAGAAAATATATGGGGCACTGGTGAAATTACTGTTAGAAAGGTTTGACGAGTATTTGAGAATCAATAAATTTTTGGCCTTATTCTGATTGCTAGTTTGAGTCCAGTCATAAGAATCTGTAGAGCTCTTTCTTTATTAATTAGCATGAATCCAGAAAACACCCATAACTGAGTGAGTATGGATAATGGTGTGGTGGAATTCATGTTGCTTATAAAAGGAATTTTATCAGTAGGATAAAACTTTATTAAAGTTGCCACTGATGTGACTCAAAAGACAATTTAGCACCCTATGTTGTTGTATTCATTCTACTAGATACTTTTTCCTTGCTATCAGTGAATTAGAACTATTTAGCCTAGAGAGATTCTTCTATTGTGTGTCTTGCTGCTTGTGAGATCACATTAAACACTGTTGTTTAGGACGTAAGATCTGAACCTATCCCAAGTTATTTTTACCTAAAGAACAGAACAGTTATGTGCATACCTCCCTTATTACCTATCTATCTGCAATGGGAAAGGAATACATTTTGCTGTGTGTCTGCATATACATGCATGAAAAATTCTATTCAAGAACATATTAATCCAATTCATACCTCTCTATGGCTCATCTTTCATCCTGGAGTGAAATTCTAAGCTGGAAATGCAGCATGCTCCAGTACTTCCAAGTTTTTTTTTTTTTGCAGTTATCTCCTATTGTCCAGTTATCTTTCTCTTGAATACAATATTAAAAGCTTTGCAGAAGACTATCAGAGGCTTTGGGCTGTCATCATAAAAAGTAGATGTTGAGCTTCTTGGTAAGTTCAAGTTATTTGTAACTTAAATTGAAATAACTGCTTTGCTTAGCAATAATAGGAGAATCTTTAACAGGACTTGGGTGATATTACTTGGATAAACAGTCAGCACAAAGCTTCTGTGTTCTCTGTTTTTATTTCCATTTAATTTTAGGCCAAATAAATGTTACTTCTTTCAATCAGCATCATGTGTATCTGTTATAAATGAAACTGCTGGGGTTCAGATTTATCCTTCATATGGATAATCTTCTGAAATTATAATTTATTAAGTAATTAATATATAAAATAACTGGCCTTACTTCAAGAACTATGCAAAGCCAGTTAAACTGAAGCAGTTCAAGCAATACAGTGATGCAGCGTTTTGGCATTTGTGAGTCTGCATTTCAGAATATGCAGACTTGTGTACCTAGAAATAGTTGACAGTTCCAGTACCTGAAAGTTTTGTGTTAGGATCCACTAATTGGCTTTGTGATCTTCATCTTTTAATCCATGCTGAAAAACATTTTCTAATGTAACAGCCTATATTGCACTCTGTGTGTTGAAAGAGAACATGTTTCTTCAGTGGGAACTAAGGGTTGCCAGGAAAGATGCTATATGGAAGCCTAATTCTTGTGTTCCTTCCATACATCACATTTTCTACATCTTTCCACCACCATTTCTGAAGCAATTATTTTTTTCTTTCCTTTTTAGCATTTCTGTGTTGGGGAAGATGTTCAGGATACTTGACATGCTAATAGTAATCTTAAGGGATATAAATGAGTGAACAGAGGGCAGATTAGACGGTCAAAGATGTATAATAACGGCTCAACAAAGTGTCATCTGCAGATTAACTGAGATTATTATTTTATTTGCACCAGGTATTTACAGTATCTAATACACTAATTCTGTGCTGGTATATAGGTGATTCCTGCTGTGAAGGTTGTTCTTTATTCTTTTTGTTATGCGTATTACACTTAACAATTCAAATCAAACAACGCACAACTTAAAGTTAGATGCCGAGTCGTTGCATACAAATCACCTAGGAAGGCATGAAGTCTCCATGAGTTCAGACTTTTACCCAGAGAGACGTATGATCCATGTCCCTTTAGCACCTTGAGATTTGACTGATTCTATGTCGACTTCCTCTTTGACCGTTCAAAATTTTTGAAAATAGATTGATTTAGCATTTTAGGTCTAGGTGTCCAAACTCAAGCTCAGAGATTAAAGGGTCATGAATCTTTTGACTCATAAGAATATTTAGATCTTAACTACAGTGATAGTTTTCTCTTTATTTAGAAACCAATTTCTTTGTGTGAAGACTTAGTGTGATCTTTAAAGAACGCTAGATAGAGTTAAGCTACTCATTTTGGGTTTAAGCATGAGCGTTACTAAAATTGATACAATTAAAAAAAATTTTGGTCTTTTAATCATCCATGTCCAAGCTGTGAAGTCTCAGTTTGGTCAGTATTAGCCAAATTCTGCTCTCATTGAAGTCAGTGATTGTTTTCTTAGGGTGAAATATTAGGCCAATGCTAGGTGTTTTTAAAAATCTTATCCTTGAATTTTATTCTTTCCTTAGGTTTTAATATACACTTTTGACTATCATAGAGGCTTGTTTCTAATGGCAAATATCAGGTAGGATGGGGATTACCTTGTTTTGCTTTGCTGGAGTGTATTCAGAAAGCTAGAGTTACCTGACTAGTGACTGTTGCTGCAATTAATATTGTGCAGTGCACCTATCATCAGCCTGTAGAAAGCTTGATGCAAGGTCAGAGATCCTTGTCCAGGTCTGGCACTGGGAGGAAAAGAGCTTTTCATCTGCAACTGCTCCTCCCTCTGGCAGAAGTTGTGGGGTGATTCTGTACATCATCTGTAAGACATTTCCTCCAGACGGAGCTGGGTTGGTAGAGGCAGATCCAGCAGATCCCTGCTTGTCTGAAGATTGCCCTGAGTGCAAATACTCCTGTGTGCTTGTGGCGCTGGTTGGTTTCCAGGGATGGCAACCCTACCACAGGTGATGACCCTGGAGGCAGACTGGTCACTGAAAAGCTTCTCCATAATTATTGCTGTTTTCAGAGCCCTCAGCTGTCTATACCCAGAGATGTCATCTTTCCACAATGTCTGATGAAAAATTAACACCAGCATTTCTGATGTCTGCTGAAAATGTTCACTGGAGAGCTAGGAATGTGTTTGTTTTCACCAGAACTGAAGTTACTTTCTTAGCACTGACTGTAATCAAGTTGGCCTCTTTCATCTTTAAGAAAAAAAAAAAGTTCCTCTATGGAACTACTTCCTCCTCCTCTTTCATCCCCAGTCTTTTCCATGTAACACAAATAAGCAAATCATCAGGCTCCCACAGCAGTAGTTACTGCATAACTGGCATGGTTGTGTCATGCGAAGACTGAAGAGGTATGGAACTAAATCAACAATTTCTGATTTGTTGGTTCAACTGAATACAAACTAGCTAAGGAAAAACCAAGTTGGAAATGGAGAGCAAATATATGTGAGAGGCAAGCCACAGCCTGCAGTAGAGAAAATGTTTGCAGAAAACGCCAGCATTACAGGTTTATCTAAGGTGTGGTCTAGCTTAAGCTGCAGTAATTACCCAAGGTACCATAGCTGTGGCTGGAAAATGAAGTGCTTTATAAACTTAACCCATTCATGTCTCCTGAGACCAACCACAGAGTTATACCTAGGCCAAGGCATGGCTTTTCCCGTGCAATTGAAAATTCCTAAGTAAGATTGCATCCTCCTTCACTTACCTGCCAAGAGAGCCTTCAGGCTCTCATGTCAGTTCATAGCATTGCAAAATAGCAAACAGATCAACCAGCTCTTTCTTTTACTATTTATAAGTGTTAGTGATTCCATCAGCTCTGTAAGGAAAGCAGTAAAATGAGAGGAAACCTTTGAAAATAAAAAAGACCCGTATGTACAGGATTTGGAATACCTACAAAGAAATAATACAGGGTAAGGGAGACCAATTTAAACTTGCTAAATGTTGGGTGTAAGTTTCTGTTGAATTATCAGTGGGTAGAAATACTGCTGTCTTCAAGAACACTGTAGAAAAATTGCCTGGTTTGTTCTTTTCTGAAGAAACAGAAGACTGTCCAGGAGGATAGCAAAAGATTTAAGCAAATTTGCAGCGTTGCCTCAAATGATGGCCAGGAGCTGAAGGGGTTTGTGAGAAAAGAAATCAAAGCCTCTGAGTAAGCAAAGTGTGGCCAGAAAAGGACTGTAAAGCATTTGAAGATCTAAACTCAGCATAATACATTGTCTATTATGGATGAATTCCATATGGATAGACTGGCTGGAAAGTAGGACACTAAAATTTATGTTCCAAAGTCTGTTGTTTGTGGATGTATGGAGAAATGGCTATCAAAGAACAGAGAGAATTCACCTATTTTAATGTCCTTTTTACAAATGGTTGCAAAGGAGTAGATCTGGGACCAATAAGTTCTGTTTCAGTCGAAACGTTGTGCATAATGTCTTGACCTATGAAATCAGAGGTGAATCTACCACTTCCCATGCTGACACATTCCAATGTTTGAACTTCTTGAATGGTTGGCTACTACTTTGTGGCTGGCTACTCTGATCATGGTTAATAATCTTCCCTGACCAGAACTGGTATCTTTAGTCTAATTCAGATTTGTTTGGTTTTTTACTTCCAGGGAATTAATCAGGAGCTATTAGCCGGGGTGGGGGAGTACTTTTTTTCTTGGCTTGCCAAACACTGTAATTTTTAGGAAGTTTTTTTTGGTTTGCCAGAATGAACTCCAACTACACATTAGCTCTTGCATCTTCTGTTCTTGGAGAATCTTTCTTGAGGAGGAGGCTGTTCTGGCATGTTTTCATGTGTGCTACATTTATTTTTAAAATGTTTTCCAAAGACGCTTGGCAACAAGAGCTGAGACTGTCATTACTGTGAAGAACTGGAAAATAAAAGAACAGCTGGTGTGTTTGGTGTCCTGGGAGCTCTCACTCTTAGGATTCCCTCTCCAAAAGTAAAATCAAACTATGTGTTTGTTTCTTTCATCATGTATAATAAATTATAAGAAGCTGAGAAAAAAGCCCAGCCAAATCCTGCAAAAAATCAGTTGAAAGTTGACAAGTGCCCACTGGCTAAGTACATTCCTGGCATATGGGAAAGGGAAGAAAGCGGTAGGGCAATCTTCATTGAGTTTATTACCCTAAATTGCTTAGGGCCCTGTCCTTAGTTTGCACAGGCAGTTCTTAGTGCCCTCACTGAGAAGTGCACAGCAACCAGTCAGGAGCTGTGTGTCAGCCCAAGGGCAAGCTGTATGGCATGCAGGGCTGTCAAAAATAAGTATGAAAGCTATAGGTGCTGGAAGCTGGCCTGGCACTCCAGCTGTGCTAACTGGTCCTGAGGAGGAGAACAACATAAGGATTTGGACTAAACCTGTTGCCTTATGCAATATGGATTTACGTTCCCTCCCCTGCCAGTGGTAGGAGGCACTGTTTCTTATCCGGGTTTCCTGGTTCACTCCACCCTGCTGTCACTTGCTCCTCATAGGTTTTTCCCTGAATGCTGTTCATTTATCTGTTTATTTACTTTAAGAATCTGCTCTATATTTGTTCATTTCATTTCTTTATCTTGATTAAATATCTTTCCTGGTTTGGTTTTTGCAGTCCCATGTTTTCCTGTGCAGAAAGCTATGGAGGGAGTGGTTTGCGTACTGAAGGACTGCAGAACTACACCGTTCACACTAAGCCTTGTCTGTAAATCTCTCCCTGATATCGGTGTATTTGAGAATCAGGCTCATGCATCTTATTTTTCCAGTACTCCCTGTATGGTACTGTGACTTCTGCTGCCTTTGAGCCCTTTTTCTAGCTGATCACATCACTGTCATCCCAAGTGGTGTTTCATACAGAAAACATTTGTTGCGGTGCTTGTAAAACTTACTTGCAATTATTTCATTGTGCTAATTTATTTGTTCTGACTTATTGCAAAGAATATGTGAAAATCCTAAATTTAAGAGACATGCATTGCAAACTAATATTTTGGGGGAATGACCAGTTTTCCCTTTGCTGACCCAAACACTGGTATGGCTTTTCTGGGTAGAATTTTCCATGTAGAAAAAAAATCCACTTGCACTCATTTCTCTTGTCTCTCTGCCTCACTGCCTCCATGGCTGACTTGAACTTTTCCTTAAACATTTTTATTTGTTGTTCAAATATTTGCAGTCCTTAGAAGAGCAGAAAAACTTCAAGCATTTTGAAAACATAGAAGGGCTCCTTAAGCTCAATGAAAATTACTGAGATATTGCTTTAAAGTGCCCTGCTTAAATAAATCAGAGAGTTCTACAACTCTTAAATGCCCAATAGAGATGCAAGAGGCACCTAGAATAATAGACTAGGTCACACTTAAATGAATCTCTCTTGAAGAACATAACAATAATAAGATAAACTGACTGCACTAAACTGCAGAAGCATGGACAGTAATAAAATACTGTTTCCCTAAATGAATCTCTTTTAGAGGAAGTGACCAGGTGACAGGCTGGAGCACGAAAAGGGAAAAAAAATTAAAAGTATTTAACTTGTTGAAAGAATCAATTTTTCTGAGTATCAGAGCAAAATGTTACCAGCCTTATGGATAGCTCTTCAGAAGCAGAAAGGCTTTTTAAAGCATTTCTTCTTGTATAGAAGCAATTTGTTGACAAGATATACACAGTAATATGAATTTAGTTGCTGCAGGTAGGAACTAATAAAAAGCTAGTTTAGAGTGCTGGGCTTTTCTTTTCCTGTAACCTCTAAATCCAGGATTTAACCTCAGAGAGCGTCAGAATATTGTTGGGATTGGATTTTTGTCAACAGGCCCTGCGCAAATTGAGTTTGGTGGGTTCGTCAAGGTTATGTAACAGCAAACATTTGGAAAAATTGGGCACAATTGTCAGTCTTTGCTCTGAAAGGGCACAGGATTAAGTGAGCATAAAAATTTAATTGTCCTCTCACCCTGAAAAAGGCTGGGGCTTTCCATATTAGGGTCGGGCTGGCTAGTTGAGCAGCAATTTTTATCTGGCCCCTGGATAAATAGATGCATTCAGCATTCTTGGGCCTTCAACCTTCATTAACACAGAAATTAATCACATAAATTAAACATATATATTTTGCTGGAAAAAGTCTTAACAAGCTGCATCCTCTACTGGATGAGAGAAAAGAATCAGGCATGTGTACATATTTAGCCTGACAATGCCAAGATTTCCAGAATATGTTTAGGTTTCTGTCCTTAATTTTCAAGGAGCAGATTGGCAGCTGATGTAAATTGTCTACACTAATCACAGTGGAGCTAGGCCAATATATACTGTGCAGGAGTTGATTTGCAGTTTGCTCGAGGCTCTCAAATTCCCGTTCTCAACATGTTTTCTTTTTCTAAACTTCATTGGTACTTTGCTGCAATTCAGTTCCTTTCAGTGGAGGTATATGGGTGTGTAATTGGAATAACCCAACAAAGAACCGGTCCTTTAGATCCTATGAGGACAAGTGTATTCCTGTGCGTCCGTAGTGAAATGTAACGCACGTAAGATACCGAATTTGTGATACATAATGACATTTTACATCTATGTGGTCTCTTTCATTCCACATAATCCCATGGAGATGTACAAGTAGCTTAATGGCAACAAACTGTGTCTGATTTTTGAAACTAATTATTTCTGCCGTTGGAGCAGTTGGTCAGTAACATAAGTGATGTTAAATAGCAGAATAATCACTGATAACCTGGGTGCTTACTGGAGTTGCAGGGGGAGTTGTTCTTTGCAGTCTCCCACTACAAATGGCAATGTGTTATGTGATAATGTTGACCATAAGCTATTAAAATAAGGTAGGATTTTCTTAAAAGCAAATGCTTTGTATTTAAGGTTTATTTTTCTCATGTTTAAAATATGAAATTACAGAGTAAAAGGAAGTGGTAAAACCTCCATCACTCAAAGCCATGGGAATGTATCCGCTTGTTCACACATGCTCCATCGTTATTGAAAGTGTGATTCTCATTTTACCGACTAATCCAAAACTTGGATGTGTTAAGAGCACAGCTTAGTCCTAACCCAACGTTTTGATTTCTAAGTAATTATAAAGAAGAATGTGCCACATCATACCTATCTTTTATTTGTGTGTTAATGATAAATAAAATTTCCAGTGTGCAATCACAGGTAAGCCAATTTGTGTGCAAAAGACAGAACTCATTTAGGTAACTTAAGTGCCTCCTGTGAAAGATGCATGTAGAATTTGGTGGGTCTCTATTATGCAGGTCCACTGGGATGCACTGATGTCCAAGCAAACTTCAGTCAGTGAAAGTTAATTGCTTTTATGGCTACCAGCTCTTCCTTGGCCGACGCCTCACTCCCATTCTGCTTGTTTGCTTTGTGATGCACAGTCCCGTGCCAGCTGCCGATGAGCTGGGGAGGAAAAGGGATTCAGGGAGCACTGGTGTTGTGGGTGTCTCGCTGTTTTACAGAGCAGGAGATGCTGAACAGTACTCTGAAATGGCTCCAGCACTGGGGGTAATTTCTCACACTGTCTGCATTTCCTGAATCTGGCGTCCAACTTCAGAAGAGCTGGCAGCTTCCTACCTTAAACTGGCTGGGAATTAGACATCTTTTCCTATGGAAAAATAGTCAAAGTTTTAAACAAGCATACATGATGAATCAGAACAAAACATTAGGGGGAAAAAAGCATGACTTTTACATGTGTACTTGTGTATGTGAGTAGGCGGATGGCTGTGAGTTTCTTGGAGAATCTAGTTTTTAGGAAACCAAACAAAAGTGTGGGTTTTGGCATCTTAACTGGCTTTCTGGAAGCCCCTGTCCCATTTTGAATTTTGTAAAGCTGGAAAGGGGAGAGAGGCAAGGAACCAGAAAGATAAGAGGCATTGGAAACCCAGGGAACTTGTTTCTGGCACAGTTTCCCCCTTGCTTCTTCCTGTTTCTCCTCTCCTCTGAATGACTTATGTCATTTTAATGAGAGAGATTAACAGAAGCATTGTATCTAGGGAAATATTTTAAACTTTTTTTTTCCCTGTTAAATTTAAATGTTTCCCACAGAATTTTTCAGTTGTGCAAGCACAGTACTCCTGATTAGAAAATTATCATGGGAGACAATTTCTCAGTTCTGTTTTGATTATCTACCAGTTGATTCAATGTACTTCACGCTGACATCTATAGCCATTACGGTCACTTTTACTAATATTAAGTCTTTTCCTCTGAGGTGTTTTGGCTAAAATATAAGGGTTTAAAGCAGGAAAAAAGTATGTTCAGGTGACTAGACTTATTGCATCAAATATGCCTTCACTTCCAGTGGAAAGCCTGACTCTCCATGACTACTCCTCCAAAATACCTGCCCCAGGTCCTCAAAAGCACTCCCATCTCTGGTTTCATGAGCTTCACTATTATATGGTTAGTCTCATCTTTAATGATGTGTTTCATCTGCAGTGCAGTGTGATTTCAGTGAATTAAAGGATCTAAACCAAAGGACCACAGATATCAGGCACCTCAAAAAAAAAAAAAAAAAAAAAGGAAAAAGGTAGAGTTCCTGAACATTTAAAAACCACCATAGGACAGAAACATGCACTCTAAGAAATTCTAGTACTAATTTTACAAGTTAACAAGAATACAAAAGCATTTCATAGCACCTGTTAGAGATGGGAAAAAATCAGGTCTAAGAGACATTGAGGAAGTAATTTTGGAATTTGTATGCTGCTGCTTGATATTATTATTGTCAAGCTGATTTATCACATCTAAGAGATTATTAGGTATTATCACAGTCGACTCTATTTCATTACATCAGAACACTAATTGTAGCTTTTTAAAATAAAAGTTTTGTTACTTGAATATTAAAAATTAGCAGAGAATATAAACTCTGAAAATTTGTATTAGTAAAATATTTAATTAGCAGAATGAGACTTTTTTGGAAGAAAATATTGCATATTTATTTGTTACTACTGTACTGGTATCTCCACCTACAGGTTTTGTTTAAACTTAATAGTGGTAGGACACATCATTTGAATTTAACTGGAAAAATCTTAAACATGAACTGCTTTAATCAAAAGCTGAAAGTGAGCTTGTAATTAAATCTTGCTTTTGCTTTTAGGTATGTTCTGCTTGCTAAAATCCAGTTGTTAAGTGGTTTAGAAGACTTTTTCTCTCCCTTCTCTCCCTTGAGAATGGCAGGATGAAGGGAACGTTATCACTACAGCAATATACTCAGAAGCATGAGTTGGGGAAGTGAGGAAGGTTGCCATCTCTTAGACCTAAAGGATTTCAAAGGCTTCAAGCTTAACAGAAATGCTTTTAATTTCATGCCACCCATCTTGTTTTTATGGTGACCCATGAAAATTGACACAAAACAGTGGTATGCCAGCATTTCTTAAAGGAAAACCAATTTATTACTAGAGCTTTGAGAACTTTGAAAAGAGTCATAGGAGCAAGCTTTATTTCTCCCTTTCAGCCAGCAGAAAGTTTGCTAGGTTTGTGATTTAGTTTAAAGTGGAAAAAGATCTGTGCAGTGCAGAATGCACTGAAAGGTGGCTGGACCCAAGGCATTCACTGCCCTGTTTGGGGCTAGTCTGTGCTCTGGTCAGGCTCAGTACCAGTAGAAATACATTGTTTATGTATTCTCTGTATGTTTCCCCTGCCTGCTGTCGTGCCTCCTCTAGGTTTACCTACTCAAAGTAAAACAAGCAGCATGTGACGGTGGGTAGACTGTATTGTGGTGCTGGGCTGTTTTTTGGTAGCTTACTAATGTTTAGAGTACACAGGTGAGAGTGTGCAAAACAGCCCAGGACTGGAGCTGTTTGAAACCAAAGCTTCCCACCCCTTCTCCCCCATGCTGATTCTGTGTGGTTGCCTTGAGCTGTGCTATTCCCTCCCCATGTTAGACTTTCTTTACTTCACTGAAGCGTGGGGATTTTGTTTGTTTTGGGGTATTTTTTGTGGTGTTTTCTTTGAAAAGATGGTCTCTAACCTTCTGGCTGGTGGGAAATAGGGATAGATGGAAGAAAACGGTAACAGTTTTCTACCACTTCTACCCATACATTTTCCCTCCCATTTTTAGACTCTTACCTTGTCCATCCTGATTGTTTCTTGAATATGTTACTGCAAGGACATAAGGGCAGACCCTCCAACTAGATGTGTTGTACATTTAGTGCTGGCTAGGGTGCAGCTTATCCTGGATGGAAAACAGGATGGGTTGTGCTTATTGTCAGCTTCTGTGCAAACCCATGCTGAATGTTTGTTAGGCTGGTGTTGCTAGCCAAGTAGAGAAATGCCCAGTGGAAACAAGTTTACAGGTCTTTATATTGGAGGCAGTGGGCACTTCAAAATGAGGGATTAGTTTTGTTATGTGTGGAAGGTGAGACTTTTCTAGCAGCTTACAACATTGCAAGGTGATGAGCTGTCCTCATAGTGCTGAATGCCCCCATGTTCTCCATCCTATCTGCAGTAATAGACAGTGCTCAGGAGCATTCTGCACTGTGAAGGATCAAGTCTGTCATCTCTTCTGGTGTTTTCAGAAAGAAAAAAATCACCATTGAGAGTCTCAGAAAACCTCTAGTTTTTAATGATCTATCTGTACCTTTCCATTGTGTTCTGCTGGAAAAGACATTTAATTTATTTTAAAAGATCTGGGGTGTTCAGTGAGCCCAGTTTGCACGTTTCTTCTGACATATCCAGCATTCCCAGCAAGGGCAACTTCTTAGCATAGCAGGCTACAGAACAATGTAGCTCTTTTTCTTTTCCCCTATTTCTCCCAAGGAATACAAGAGAAGAGAGCATCTCTCATTATATAAAAAAATGTGTGTGTCTGGTTATGTTTATCATATAGGTGGGAAATACAAACTTTAATAAAAAAGCCATTCTAGATGTGGGTGCTGTTTGTCTGATGACAAAATTGATTGTCCTCATAACTGAAAATGCATGAAGGAAACATGTTTTAAGAGAAAAATGCTAGTGTTCAATTTAATCTGTAGAGAAATTGCAGCTTTAACTCTTTAGGGTCAGGAGATGACTTGTGAGGTGTGTGAACCATGCTTTTACACAGTGGAGCCCTACTCCCTGACACAAGCTTGTTAGTGCTGCTGCAATAGAAGTAATAACAAAATCCTCTTTGTCTCAAGTTGGTATCTACAAATTCTCACAGGGAAAAACAAAACAACACAAAACCCCCAACAGTCCAGCATGTCAAACTCTCACTATTTTCACATGTGAAAATCCCCTGAGAGAAATATTGTGTATCGCTACTGTAGATAGAGTACATGTACTCAAGAACAAAGAGGGCTTAAGAAGAAGACATGGTGAATATATAATAACTCTGAATAAATACGGTAAGTCCTCTCTTGTTTCTTTGCAAGTGCTTTTCAAGAAGTGAATAATAGTAAAGCTCTCCAAGTCACTTAGGGTCTGAGCCTGCAAATATCTACTCATATGAGTACTTCTTACTCATGTAAGTAGTCCCATTGAAGTCTGTAAACCTGCTCATGTGAGTAAGGCTAAACAAGTTCAGGGTCTAAAACACTATGGGGGAGACAAAAGCATATACAAGTACAGCCCTAAGACTCTTCAGACATGGAGCAGCAAAAGATTTATCTGAGGCTTCCAATGTAAAGCCTTGTAAATTAGTAGGAAGATCTAAAAAATCAGGCCGCTGCTGCATTGGGAAGCAATGGAGCTCTCTTAATATGGGGATATAGGGGTAATGTGATGGAAAGACTTAGATGCAGCATGTAGTCTAGCAGTTGTATTCTGTACTCCTCACAATCAGAGCAGTAGCTGGAAGTCTAGGGAGCAAATAATTATAGTAATCAAGTCACGATGAAACAAAGGAGAGGCTATTATTCCAGCAACTGGCCAAGGGAACACAAGTTTGGCTGGCTGGATTCCTGAAGGAGAGCAGAATTTAATGTGGGATATAAACTTTGCATGTAATTTTTACAGATTTGTTTGCTTTTACTTTTTTTTGCTTGCTTTTACTTTTAAAGCAACCTCTGACCAAAAATAAACTAATAATCGACTGTCAATTTTGCAGATTAAATTTCAGACAGCAATACATGGAAATATGCTAAAAGTCAGGGCTTGCTTATCTACTGTACTTGTCAATATAGAAGTGATCTATGTTGAAATGCTTTTGCCCTGTGTTCAGTCTGATGAAGCAAGGAATACAATTCTTCCTATTCTAAAGCTAAAACTGTTGAAGTAGCAAAGTTTCTTCTCCTGGGCTTTTTGGGGAGGTACAACTCACTCTGTGGTCTGGAGCTGGGAGCAAGGTGGAGTGTGCTCATTGCAGCCATAGGGCTTTGCAGTCTGTGCAAAGTCTTGTGTGTGTCTTGCACTCCCTTGCTGTAAAGGAGGCTTTTAACCTTTGATAAAACTTTGGACAGTCTTTTCTTATTTATGTTGAATATGTGATGCAACCTCAAGATGTTTCAGGATAAGTAATACAGGAATCTGCCCAGCTGCTTGCTTTGTCCACTTTGCACCTAGGGTAGGTTTGGACATGCGAATATAGGAAAGGCATGGGGGTGGTCCAAGGGTCAGCTCTCTTCTGATTGGTAAACCTGTGTCCTAATTTCTATTTTGAAGGAATGTGAGGCTTAGAGAAAATGAGGCCTAATGTAATAAAAACTGATGGTAAATAAATGGAAGATGGTATTTTGGGGGATCTGTCCCTAGTGACTTTCTTAGGTTGAAACATGAAGTTTGTCTGAAAGGAGGGAACCGCTAAGATCTCATGATGGAGATCCAGGTCTTGCCTTGTGCTTCACTTGGGTATCACTTATCTTTCAGGTGGACTTGCCTCCTGTTTTTTGGGCTGCTTTTGAACAAAGGTCCCTTAATGTTTGAACATGCATGGAAATGTTGGGAAGTATTACTGGTATTACTGGTCCGTGGCCATCAGTACTATGTACTTCTGTAATTTGTATAATAGAACATTGAGAAATTTTTTGGCACTTCCAGAAAAAGGGTGCTTAACTGCTCTCTTGTTGCTCCCATCACTGCTCAAGGTTAATTTTCCTGGCCAATCAAATTCTCTCCCTAAAAGCAGATTTTTATTCAATAGCCTGGATGCTTCTGTGAATTGTGACTAGATTTGAAATTTCTTGATTAGTTGGGATCAAATCCTGTCCCTCAAATACTGAGGAAGACATATCTTGCAAAAATTAGGTGTTGTAATAAAAATAACTCTCTCTACATTGTTCCCAGGAGCCCAAAGAAGTTTGCCTGCCTGATTGATAGTGCTGTGCATTGGTCCATTTGGACTTTGGCTTCCATTTTAAAGCCAGTGGTATTCATATGAAGTTAATGGAGTTTCTACCAGTGCAAAGTCTGTCCTCTACTCTTTTAACTTTTCAGAGAGATTTAATCTTTTTTTGCCTTTTTTCTTTTTTTTCCCCAAAGAAAAAAAAGAAACATTTAAGGGGGGAAAATAGAGATAAGAAAGCCCGTGAAGAAATACTATTTCTAAGTAATGTACTTTTTTCAATGACAGCTTAGTATTTTTGTTAAACGGCACCACTTTCAGCTTTCAAAAAGGTTTAGCCAACAGTGTTCACACTGCTTTCCACAAGGTAAACCTTGCCCACCCGTTATAACCTTTAGGTCATTCCAATCATGTTATTTCTCCCATAATGCCAGAAGTAATGGAGTAGGCAGGAAGTGAAAGTAGAAGTTATACAGCACTGCTCTCCTGCCTTTTGTTTGCTTGTCTATAACTACCTTAAACTACTTCCTTCTCATCATTATAACAATGGGATGAAATGGTTCTTTATAAATGGCCATGAAGTAAAGGCAGGCTGCAAAGGCTTCTGTAACCTATTATTATGACCTTTCTCTCATCAGTAATTGTTTAGCAATTTGTACCTGAAAAATCCAAGCTGTCTGTAATGTGCCACACAAGGTGTGGTGAAAGGGCTTTGGAGACAGCTAGAATAATTATTAAATACCAATGTGGTATAAGGCAGCAAGTCTAAGCAGCATGAAAAGGCATCAGAATAATGAACTCATCTTCGAATGTGTTAGGCCCTGGCTTGTTTTGGTGAAATAAATGCATGTGACTTAACACACAGAGACTGCTGATGCTGTGCCTAGATTCACCTCATTAAGAAAAAAAATAATACAGCAGACCTGTAATTCTGCCTTAGGTACCTGTAGGCAGAAACCAGATGCCATAAAAATCTTGGTGTCTTGTAGAAGTAGCAGGAGGATGGAGGCCTGAAATACCCTCATACTTTACTCATAAGCTACTGGGTCTGCTGTAAGCACCATTTCGGTGTCAGAGCCCACCTATTTGTTTAGATTAAAGCAGTAAGCAGCCTGACCTCTTCTTAAACTCCTTCAATTGATCTCTGGGACAGAAGCTTCATAGGTATTTTTTCACTAACTTTTGAACATGGCAACTAATAGAGTTGTCCTTGTTGACTAGTGATGACTCGGAGCCAGACACAGCAGGCATGGGTAAGTGTAAAGCAAGAGTAATGTCAGTAAGTGTCTGTGGGCTGTAAACGCTGCTGTGTTTCCAGTAGCATAGTGTTTGCAGTAAGGCCTTTTGCTTATGTTTTGGAATTGAAAAGTAAAACTTTTTTGTAGTGTCCAGTGTTTGCCTTGAGCTGGATCATTTGAGGTATTTTGTCCAACTATTCCTTGTCCTAAGTCTGGCCACCCACTATTTTGTGAGGATTGTCTTTAGCTGGCCCTTTTCCCGTACCCGTTAGTGTTTGCCCTGCGAGTGCCAAAGCTTTCATTCTTCTTTCCCTGAATGGCTCCAAATTTGCATCTCATGCAAACAGCCCAGCTGCTAGAGTCACCCTCACAGTAAATGGCTGACACACTATTTATACACACTTCTTGGGTAGCAACTTGCTCCTTGGCTATGTGGAGAAAATATCACTTAATTTTTCACACTCTTGCTCTTTAAAAAAATTCTTCCTCTTAAAATATTTTGACATTTTTCTAGTATTGTGGCTTTGGCAACAGCTGATATTGGCTTATCTCTTTAGCTAGGCTTTTCTCATTATGATTTTGAACGCAGTCGGTCTGGATGGTTAACAAGGGACATCAGTGCAAAGCAACAGCCATGAAGATGGGAAGAGTAAGTGGCTGCAAAGCAGCCTTTCAGCGAACTGACTTGTGTGCCCTCTCCTGGCTGGAAGCAGCCAGCTCAGGCCGGCACGCCATGCTCCCTGTGCCGCTGGCTGCTCTAGCAGGTCAAGTAGCAAGAGATAATATAGGGATTTATGCAGCAAACAAGACTAGGCTCTTCCTCTGTAACCTCAGCTATTGTCACTGCATGTTCCTTAGTAATGCTTCAGACTTCCTGCCCTCTGGGCACGTATTTTCCAACCTGCTTCCTTCAGCTCCGGCCCTTTAAGTTTGGCAGGATGCTGCTAGAGCAGCTAGTAGGGCGGACTGGTCCTCCTCAGCATTAGGCTCTTAATGAGATCATGCCTCTGTGTGGGTGCTGTGACATCTTCCTGTCAGAGCAGAGCTGCATCACTGCAGTTGACTGAAGTTCTGCGAAAGGACATTTTGTCCCTCCCAAACTGGGATCGCTGCAGTTTGCTAGGTTGTGGACTTGCCACCTGCCCCATCAAGCCTCCTTCCCAGGGGCTTTGCAGAACTACTTCATCCGAGTCCTCACGTGACTTTTCCAGCTGGCTGCTTCTTCTTCCTTCTCTGGGATGAAAAGTCTTTCAGGACTTGTTCAAATCCTGGCTGCAGCGTGGTCACATACATCAGCAAAGGCTAACACTCTGTTTCATTATTTGTATTATAGCGACTGTCAGATCTCAGGGTTCTGGGTGTAGCAGAAATGCAGAACAAGGAGGTTGGTCCTTGCCTCAATGCTCAGTGCTGTCATACCTGGCTGGGCAGGTTTTGCACTCGCCCTGCGGTTAACGTGTGACTGCACAGCACCAAGGAATCAGCCCCTCTGTATATTGCTGTATCCTAAGGAAGGGTGGGTGGCTTATGACAAAACTTGTTTATCGTTATCAGATTTGAAGGATAATATTCAAACCTGGTAGTGTGCCAGGTTGGTCCTTCTGCTGTGCAGAGCTGATGTGAAGTGTGTACTTGAGTCTACTGTGCTTTGGGCTCAGAGTGCCAGACCTGATATTACAGGTCCCTGTGTAAAGACTTGGTGTACCCTTAGTGCTGTAGAGATGGCTGCATTTTACTATCACAGTTTAGGTGATGTGTATATCGCATTTCTTTAATTCTGTGTATGAAAAAAACCAGTTTTTGTAAACTAGCATGTTCTGTACTGTTATTTAACCCAATCTGCCTAATGTTATGTTACATTTGGCAAGGGAGGAGCTAGATAAATGTGTAAGCTGAGCAGATAGATATACGAGTGGATCAAAGCAAATGTCAGTTTTTCTCTCGTCCTCAAGTACTTTATCCCCAGTATTTCATTTATCAACCTTTTAGACTGATTTCTTCTTTCAAATCCAAAAGGAGCGATGAGAGAGAAGGATTCTCTTATCTGCCGCTAAAGAGAAACTGAGGCCCCAATCCTGCAAATATTTATTCCTGGGCTTAACATTAAAATTAATATTTATTAATCTTGGCAAGATCAGAAGACAGTTTACCTTTTTAGGTAAGTCCACCAAACCACTTATTAATAAGTTAGGGCTCTTTCCTGTACAGATGCAGTAAGGACTGTCCGGTTAACGTGGTTGCTGTTTGACCTGTTTTGGTTTGTTTGCCATTCATAAGCAAGCAATGAAAAACTTTCCTCCATTAAGTTTTAAGTTTGTGTAGGAATTCTGGTGAATTCCTTGAAATTTAGCAGAAATCTGAGTTTCTAAGTTAGGCATTACGAGTATCAAATTAAGCTGTCACCATGTGAAGTGATACAGAGGAAGATGTGTACAAGTAGAAGCACACTCACATGAACGCACACACGCATCTCTTTCCTCTCTGTGCTGACTGGTAAGTCTTAACAGCAGAACTAGAGGCTGGGAATTACATTTTAGTAATTCTTTTCTAGTTATGTCAGATTTCTAGCATGCTATTAGAGACATATGTGTCATCCTCACCATCACCCAACATATCATTGCTGTTTCAAACTGTTACCAGAGCTGTTGACACAGAATATTGTGTCTGTCGACAGCTCCAATTAGTTGGCGTGTCTGACTACTGACAGCACAGTCTACTTTTGTTTATGAAGACGGTGTGAGCTGTATCTCACTCTCACAACCTCCAGTGGCAGACAGATGGATAGAACTATATAATCATCAACGGAAGCGGGTGATATTCTGTCTTCACAAATCATCATGTGGAGCAGAACCAACGGCCTTTTGTCTGCTTTCAGAAATGACTGCAAGATTCCTCCCATCTGTCAAGTTATGAGGATGAATATGTATAAAATACATCAGATATATATGCAGGGTTTTGTATTGTGTGGGGTTTTTTTTGTTTGATTGGGGGTGAGGGGGAAGGGGGGAAAACTGTTCCTTAATTTTCACCAGATGTTAGCTATGAGACATGGAACAGTAGAGGGAGAAGCACAATCATTTTCTCTCAAATTGAACTTTCTTGAGATTTTTTTTTTTTAAAAGGAATGGACCAACCCCTCATCATTTGCAAATGTGGAACCCCATTGATTTCCTAAGGTCGTACAATTGCAATTGAGCACAGAATTTAGTCTAATGCACTCTTTACATTTATTTAATCCTCTCTATTGTGTGATTTTAAAATCTTAGCAGCTGCCCAACCAGCGATGTTCTGCTTTTCATTTAATAGCAGTTACAGATACAAACTATTTTCAAATATACAGTTCCAAGTTGCTGAGTGGTTCCTCAAGCACAGTGTTCACTGAGTTCAGGGATTGTTTGTTCTGAGAACAGATACCCCCCCAAGTAGGTAAGTAGTATAGATTTGTATTGTTCATTCAAGCAATATACTGTTTGATATTCCTTAAAAGACCTAAAATTCAAATGTGACTTTTGTGTTCTTAAAAATGGTAAGATTAATCGATATACACAGGAGGCTTTTTAAGTAATAAGTGTTTTTTCCTTAACATATAAAAATATTAAGGTTTACAATAGAACTTTTGCTATAGCCAGAAAATGCCTAGAAAGAAAACAAATATCCACGTGGAAGTGAAGGGGAAATCAGAATAAGTTGTATTTCTGCTGTTTGTCTGCCTAGCTTGCTCTGTACTGTATAACATTTTTCAGCTTTTCTCTGTTGTAACACATGCTATAACATTTAAGTGCTGAGTCTGACTGCTAAAAGTTAATTAGTGTTTATTACTGACTGAAGTGGAAGCAGGGTTGGAGTTTTATCCAGGAATTAAGGAATGCAGATTCACTTATTTGCTGTACTTCATACAGTAAATTAATAAGTGCCATTTCCTTACCTTTGTTAGAAATTAACTGTAATCTTGCAAGAACGTTCCTTGCAAAGTCAGTAGGATCTAGTTTATAAAATGTAAGCAAGTACTTAAAACATGAGAGGAGAGTACTAGTTGGTAACATTTTTGGTTTTGCATTTTACTTCAGGATCAGATTCCTGCTAAGAAAGTAAGACAAATTGTAACAAACCCCATGATATCCAGATATCCAGGGTAGTTTTGATGATTTCTCCCCTTTCTCCCATTTTTTTCTTTTCTCCCCCTGGCCTGTGCCTGCCCCTCTCTTTTCAATAAAGCCAGTTAACCCAATGAATAAAATTTAGTGAGAAGGGTACAACTGCCTGTTAGATTGTGTGGATCTTCAGAGTACTCTCTGCTGGAGTTTGAAGGAAAAACTAAAAGTTTCATCCTGATTGATTTCACATCCTTATTAATTCCATATGGCTTTTCTCCATTAGTGAAAAGAGCCTAAAACTAGGGAACAATGTTACTGCTCTTAATACAGGCCAATTCCCAGTGTGTTCCATGCAATAAATAAAACAGGTGCACTGATAATATAAAAGCACTGTATTTTATTAAAAATGCAGCAACTTTCCAGTGGGGTGTAGTTTTGATTTTTTGCATATCCTCAAGCAATTGGACCGTATGGGGTGAAATACTTTTACTTTGGAAATTTTTTAGCAATTGGATTTAAAATTTACACATTTGCAGTTGCGATCTAGTATTTTTTCAGTTATAGATGAGTAATGATGTAATGAGATCGTGCTGCACACTCAAACTCAAGCTGAAGTTTAGAAAATTCCGGAGCAGGCCACAGAATAAAATTATTAAAATATTTTATAAACATGCAGGAAGGTCAAGGAAATATTTGTGAGCTCCTGGCTAATATAAGAACAAAGAAACAGCTAAGTTAAGTAAATAATTACTTTTTGATTATTCACTCAACTGTACTAATTACTGTGACCCAGTTCTTAATCGGTTGGAGATCCCAGTGAAATACTTTATGGAAGTTAGGTGCTTAATGGGAAGTAGTTCTTCACTACTGCACCTACCTGCAAGCTTTGCCCTCCTTCTCTGGCTTGCGAAGCAGCAGTAAGGCACATCTGGCTTCACAGAGAGCCCCTTCTTGGGATATTTATGTACTGGAGAGGTTATTGGGCAGCCTTAGGTACCGAAGGCGACTTTACTCTCAAGTATCATGTTCAGAAGAACATCACTAGGAGAGAGGTGCTTGGTTGTCTGGGATGTTCTCATCTCCAGACAACTCATTTTGCCTTCATTTTTTTTCTCTTCCCCCTCATGCCATATTATTCAGACTGCACCTGAATGAGCACCAATGCTAGTTTTATATTTGTTTCTGTATATTATTTTTAATTTATTATTAATTATTAATTTTAAAATTTGCTTTTGTTTTTTAAATACTGCCATGTTAGGCTCTGAGAAACTAGCGATGCCTCTACTTGCTGAAATAATAGTGTTACTTAAATAGTGATGATTGTGCCCTTGAACAGATCTGGAATTTGATTGGTAGCTGAGGACCCCATCAACATCTGGGCAGCCATTGCACAGAGAAGACACACAGTCAGATATAGGCCTTGTTCCAAAGAGAATAGGCAAACCAGACAAAAGAATGCTTTTTATACCTGTTTTACATACAGAGATTGAGGCGATTGGAGATTGGGTTACTTATGCAAGTCTGTGCTATGAATTAAGTTCGTATCTCTTGTGTTCCTGTATGTGCCCTTAACCACAAATCATCCTTCAGGCAAACTTACTTGTCACTCTGGCAGTTAAATGAGATTTGTTCCTGTGGTAACTTCTGCAAGTTTGAACTTGTTCTGAGCACGTTTCAGAAAGGACAAGTCATTGCAGATTCATAATTAAAGCAGGGGGTACACAGGACCACCAGCTCTTGGAGTATTTTTCATTAAGATAGCATGAGTGGAGTGTTTCCATTATTTAGATCCATGTGATTGCCCTGGAAATACTTATTACAGAAGCAAATTCTGTATCTCAGGAACGATTTATGTTAAGAAAATGCTTTGGTTGAATAGAGTTTAAATTCAAAATAGAATTTTATTTAAAATTTTTTAAAATGTTGAACCAAATCCTGGCAGCTGTAGTGGGCTTGCAAACAGTAGAGCTTCACCAAGGAGAAATTACTGCTCACCTCTAATGGAAAACACCTCTCATAGGTAACTGAAAAGGAATATACCCATTTGGTAGGAGGAAGCAGATATGCTTTTAAGATGCTGCACCCAAGACTCTGAAAGTTCAGAGGGGTAAGCTCAGTTTTGAAGAGAGTTAAAAGTCTGTTCTGTGCTGAGACCACCGGACTGTGCCACTGTTTATTGGTAGTGCTCTATCAGCAAGTGGGTTTTTTGTCTTATTTTGCCTGGCTTGCTGTGTTGCCAGGTGCTAATCCTGTGACCTACCCTAATTCTCAGAGTTCTTTTCCTATTTTTCATTGCAGGATAACAAGTATCTTGACTGTAATCTATTAATTGAATTGAATAAACTTGTTTCCCTAGCAGTGAGAGCATATTGTTTGCACACAGTGTCATCCCAGGCCCTCCAGCTATCGAAAGATTGCCAGATATGTTTATTAAACCCCCTGAGCTTGGAAAGAACACAGAAAACTGTCATCTAGAGCAATACGAAAGTGCCTATCTCAGCTGGGGATCTGGCTGTTATGAATAAAGGAAGAGTTTGTGGTAGAGTTTTGAGATGTAAAGAGAAAAGGCTTCCCTATGGTGCAAATGTGTTGGAACCCTCAGGCGAGAAAAAAAAAATATTGAATTGTTGCTGGCAGTACAATGTAATTATTGAGTTAGCTACAGCAAGGTCTGTGAGCTTCCAAGGTAAAGGCCTGTTGACTTCAGTTTTTTATTTTCTCTTTTTTTTTTTTAACCTCCTTGGGATAATTAAAATTTTGAATTTTTACATTTTTTACTCCTTATTAGAAATTGAACCACAAATAGCTTCCAAGAATCAATGATTTTGTGGAATGATTGCAAAGTTCCCATTTGGCATCTCCTTCCTTTCCCTGTTCTAAGTGAAATGCAAACTAGCCAATGATAAAAGATGGAAAGAATAAAAAAAACTCATTCTGGATCTGAAACTTTCTACTGCAGCTGGAATCTCAAACCTGGAGATTCTGGTGTGTTTTACCATGTCCTGGCTTTTATTGAGCGTTTCCCTATTGATGTCAAGATTTCAATTTCCCATAACAGAACCAGAGTTGAAGAATCTGGATTTGAATTGTCTCAGTGAAGGACGTTCGCTTCTACTGACTTGAAATCTCACATACCTGAAGGTGCATTAGGTTAAAGTATGTCTGCAACAATTGCTACATTTGTTTCAGACTGTCATCCCACTTAAGGGCTGGTAATTTCCTGCAAACTCAAATAACATTATTTAAAAAGGGAAACAATTAATTTGAAGTTGTGATGTTTGTTTGGGAGCTGCTTGTCTAAAGGCTGCAGGGTACTGGAGTGTTCCTTATACTTTTCCCAATCCCCTTCATTAATCATTAGACAGTTCTTGTTGGCTGTCTTGGAAAAGAGACTTCTAGTTCACATTAGTTAAACTTACATCCTTTGCTGTCCATGTGTACTATGGTATTATTTTAGTGCAAAGATAATATTTTATCAACTATTATCTGTAGTGATCTTTTTTAAAAAATGAAACAAAAATCTTTTAGGTACTGAATTTGGCAGCCTGTGCTGACAATTAAGAGTACACACTCTTAATATTTAATGGTGAGAAGACATGGAAAGTGTGTTGTGTAGTAAGTAACAAATGGTGATGTAGAGCTCAAACAAGGGCTGATACTTATCTCTGCTTACCATAAATTGCCCAAAACAATGGGCTACTTTCCACTGACTTTCAGCTGTGGCATGGGTCCCATGTGTCCATATCCAAAATGTATTATCATTGATTATTTATGTTGTCGTCGTGCCTCAAGGCTCCAGTCCCGATCTCTGGATCTTGTGCTGATCATTATTGAAGCACACAGCTAGCGCTGCTCTTAAAGCTTTTTACACCTAGACAGAACAGCTGTTTGACAAAACATGATTACACACAAGAGTGGCCTGCTTGTGTGTTTGGCTACTGTGGTTCTGTGTTACTATCCCTGCTGCTGTTGCAAGCAAGCCCAAACTAGGTATGGTTGGTTTTTTAAATTCTTTGAGCTTAAGGATGTATGTTGCGTTTAGAGGCACATATTCCTTTGCTTTCTGTTGCAGTGTAGTCACGTTTTCCTTGCTTTTCCAAGGGGAATGCAATTCATGTGAAATTGCAGTTATATTTGTCCTGAACTGTGAGTTTTCTATAATGTATTTTTTTATTTACTTGACCGTTTTCCAAGGGTATATATTAAAAATGCTCCCGTGATCTCTTCTCTTCCTTGTGTCTTTTAGCAGAGGTGAGCTTATTTCTTCAGATCACAAATTGATAACTTGGAGTCTCAAGCTTTTAAGATTCAGTTTTCTGCTGCTAACCTTGTAGATGGGAGGAGAGAAGAGATTCTGAACTGTCTGGTTTGACTATGGGCTGAGGATCACAGCTTTAGTCACCTTCGGTCATGCAGAACTCAAAGGGAGCTTACACTGACTAGCAAGACAAGGAGTGCAGCTGCATGGGTTTTGCATACATTCAGGTCTTGCATACTGAAGGGCATATAACTGTCACTTGCTATTAACTGTTGCCAAGTCCTTATGTAGGAGGAAAACTACTGAAAACTTGTGTATGTGCAGCATTCCTCACCTTTGCTCTGTTTGTGGGGTTTCCTGAACATGTGTTCTAGGGCAGCCACGCTGTTGGCTGCCTGGAGATGTAAACAGGTACAGATCTCCATTCCAGCAGTGAACTTAAGCTAATTAACTGTTTGACAGCAATGTTTGCTATAGAGGACCTGTGGAGAGGTGTGTCATCACTCTGAAGTGATGAAGTTCACCTACTTGCAACCTAACCTGTGCCTCTTGTTCACTGTTGCCAAAGCTACCTTTTTATCTGTGACGTCTCGTGAGATTCTTTGCTGATATTGAAGCCTCATGGAAAGAATTAAGCAGATGATTTTCTTCAGTATTGACTCACAAGGGAGGTACTAGTTTGGCTTCAGCTGAACCTCAGAACTGTACCCTTTTACTCAGCAGTGCTTAACCTCATCTTGCTCAAAGGCTTTGCACTGCCCTTTGAACAGTAGTGCTGGATTTTCAGGGTTGTATGTAAATGGCATAGACTTTCTCTTGAGCCCACTAACAGAGAGGAGAATGCAGGGCCTTGTGCTGTTAACTAGCATCACTACCACTGAGTTAATTTGACTCTAAAGCTGGTTAGTTCCACTTGCTAGAGATCTGTATGCTGAAGTTTCCTGTTTGAAAAATCCCGTCAGTCTTCTTCTTTTCTGCTAGTAAGAACCTGCATTGTCATGATTAAGATGATACATTCTGTAACTATTTGCCTGTACTCTTCCACAAGAAAGTGGATACTCAGCTAGAAGATCCAGATTTTATTCTCAACTGGACTGCTGACCTGACACTGAATGCTACATAAGTGCCTACAGCTTTGTGTGTTATTGGGTGTTTTTGCCCCTGTCTTCTGTAACCTGTGCTTATGCTTATGTTGTATGTAGAACTGTATGTTATTAGACATCAGCTTTTTACAGTACAATACGCATTTTCTCTAAGCACATTCTCACCTACCTCCTTTCATAATATGTGATTCAGGCTTTGTTATTTAATAAACATTGTGTTCTGAATTAACTAGAGGTTAAAATTAAGCGGTGGATTATTGAAGATGCTTTAAAGATGTTTACACAGTAGTGTGAGCTCTGAAGATACTATGACACAGATTTCACTAGGAAAGACAGTTTTTTGTAATCCTTGTAATGTTTGTTGAATATCTGGGAAGGGTTTAACTTTTTTTCTACTGGGAAACTGGGGAAAAATTCTGCAGCACTGTGTGTAGCTCAGTGTTTTGCCTACAAATTCAGATACGTACTACAGTCTAAAATAATTTTCAGTTTAAATAGGTGCCACCCTGAGTGTTTTAAATAATAAACCTCAATATACATATATAAATAAATATGTATACACATATATGAATATTATGTATATATAACTGTTACTCAGCTGAAGTTGGTGGCAAAACTCCCACAGGTTTTAGTGGAGCAGAGCCTTTCCTGGTGTCCTCCATCCTTTCACAAGGGATTTTGAGATTTTGTAGTTGGACTGTTGAGGCATACTAGGGCTGAATTGCTCAGTTTAAAAGTCTGGGTGAAGGAACTTTGGAGGAAAACCATTTTTTCAATTTCAGCTTTTTTGTTTAATGTTTTAAAATAAACAAAACTGATTTAAGAACAAAGTTTTCTTTTAAAAACATGAAAATAGGAGGCTTTCATGGCATAAAAAAAGGTCTGTGTTCTGTAAGATATTCTTGTACCAGCTTTAGATTTCATTCTGGAAATTACATGAGTTTTGCTTCAGGGTTTTTGTTTGTTTTTGTTTGCTTATTGTGTTTCAATTTTACTTTCAGATCTTGGAAAACAAAAAATACTGTAATATATCTTTGCTAATGTAAAGATATCTGCATAATACCTGCAAAACACTTTAGGTTGCAGGGAGTGAAATGATTGCATGCATTTCTTCAAGATATTCGGTTTTCCTCCCCAAAATCCCTACACTATTTTAGGATTTTTTTTGTTTAATTAGGAAATATTTGCGTGGGTGTGTGTGGGAAGCAACCCTGGATTTTATTTGCAGCAGAGGTAAGCATAAAACAAATGAGCTTGGATGACTTTATAGTAAAGTCATTCTTTCACAGGTCTTTTACCCAGAATGACAGTCTGTGTTCCCCATTACCCCTTTACACAATATTCAGTTGTTATGATATTGTATATATGCATTAACAAATAAAGGAATGCATCCACAACAATTATGTTCCTCTTCTGCTTGATTTAGTTGTCAGCAGGCATTCACGACTCTGTAAAGTATCTCCTTCACAGCCTTGTCAGGCATACCTTTTTCTCCCCATAATGTCAACTTAGTACAGCAGGCAGGCCAGGTGAGCTTGGCTCACTTTCAGGTTTTGTCTGTCTCTTTATCTGAAATTTTTAAAGGGGGACGTCAGAAGAGGTAATTGCCATAAATTACACACTGTCTGTTGTAAATTGTGATGAGAACATAATTGAAAATTGAGCTGAGAGGCACTTCCTGGATTCAAGCCGTATGAGAGCCAGAGGACAGCCTTAGCAATTTACGGCGGGCCTGCAAAGTCATTTTTTCCACCCCTCTCTCCAAAAGTGTAATTGATTCCGGTGCTGTACGATTACACTCCTGTGTCAAGGGTTGGCCTGAGGGTCCTGGAGAGGGTTATGGGGATGGTTCTGTGGGGCTTACAGAAATAATTGACTTATTTCATGTGAGTACTGTGCAAGGGGAATATCAGCTTTTTCCGACAGGAGAAGTGGAGCTTGACTGCTTGTGCAGAGATGTCACTGTTCAGAAAGGGATGTTGTTCAAGGTTCCCAGGCGTTGTGTATGTTTGTCTGAGCCCTGGTATATTTGTGCGCCTCTCAGGTATTGCTGGAGGAGGAGATAGTATTAGAGTTGGGGGAGTGGGGAGAGTTAATTTTACTCTCTCTCCCGCCCACTTTTTCCTCCTTTTTGCCTCTCAGCTTAATAAAAATGTGAAATGCTAAGTAGGTAACATTATTCATAGCAGTGGCTTGTACCTAGAAGAGTTAAGTGACTGAAATGGCAGGTACATGAATCCCTACCAGGAGAGGACTAAGAGTTGGAATTTTCTCTGGCCGCTGAATCCTGCTGGTGCTGAGCTAGTTCAGCATCATTTCCATGTGCTCCGAGGTCACACCAGCTGGCATGAGAAGAGCTTGTGGATCTGAACGCTGAGTTAAGAAGCATTTGGTGAACCTTGGCAGAGCACCGACCCATCCAGAACTCACTAGAAAATGCAACTGTCTTGTTTGCGATTGTCTGAACAAGTCTTAGCCCTGGTCCAGGTGATTAATTTGAAAGTTTGGCCCCGTGTCATGGCAACACTTCAGTCTTACATACATTTAGACTTTTAAGTCCATTTGCATTTTAGATCCGTGCCTATATACAATATCATCCCAGAAGAACTAAATCTGTGAAAAACAAAACACCCTCCTATGAGGGAAGGTTAATTTCATTGTATGAAAGACCTGTGATTAAAAAGGATTCATTACAGTCTCTCAACAGCTGAAATTATACAAGGCTGAGAGGACATCTTTCATATGTGCTGCTTGTGAAAATAAATGTGTTTGTATGTGTGTCCATGTGCACATGCATATTTGCTTATAGCCAGTGGCTTTCAGCATCCAGCTCTGAGGAGATTTAAATAAATATTTTCATCGCCATGGGAAAATAACCTTTAAGCCTCCAAATTCATGTTTTGAGTACTTCTCACCCCATTGAAATGTTTATATTGCTACACCAGCCTTTTGTAGGTACAATTCTTTGATGGTATTTCCCAAGAGGAATGACCTTTCTGCAAAAGCCTCTGTAACTCCTGGATAGAGAATAGGCAGTAGCAAAGTGGTCAGTCTTCTGTGTCCAGCATCCTTGGCCCCACATGCTTGGAATGGTCTTTAACTTACAGACTGTTACAGAAATCTCCTAGATGCTGGCTGACTTTGGAGAAAATTGAAGCAGTGAGGCAAGGCTCACTTAAGAGGATGTACAGTTCTGGACCTGTACCTTTCTACTCTTTTCTCCCTTTTCCTGCAGAATTAGAATTTGAGACGCATGACATCTCACAGGCAATCAGGTATACCATGAAATTTGTGTGTTAGGCCTCTGTGTAAATCATGTAATGAGTTAGTTAACCTATCTGCTTCTAAATATGTAATTGAAAACATTCCATTCAATGCCAAAGTTCAGTCTGTGATGGAAAAGGTTCAACCGGACCTAGGCGTCTTCCTCAAATTGACACAGGCAGCTGGGCTCTGCTGGGCTAGCTTGGGTGTGGGTACCCTGAATTGGTGAAGATTGAAAGGGTTTTAGGTAGCTGTAGTTCCTGATGGTTCTTGAGTTCTTTGGCTACTGCAAGGATACAAGAAGTGGTGCCAGTGGGTTACAGTATGGATCTTGTAAAATTACTGTTGTAAGTGCTACAAAGGCTACAAAGTGCTAAGGTTGTATTTGTGGGAGAGCTGAGCAACTGAATGGGTTAAAAAAAGGAATTTTCATAACAAATTTGTTCTTTTTTTTTTGCTCATTCCTTCCCCTCCCCCCCACCTCTATCCCCCAATTCGGACCTCTACATCCATCTCTAAAATTAACAGAAATTACCTGGCACATACTTCAGTGACTTTGTGTGCTGTTGCAAAGACTGCATGGCCTTGGCCAGCAATAGTAAGAGTGGATTTCCATGCTTGTCAGACCTGATGATACCAGGATTTATTTGTCCTGTCTATTTGATGGTTGTTTTCAGTTGTTGGATTTTGTCATGAATTAAAATATAGACCTCCAGGACAAGTACTGGCATGTTAGCAGTGGGCTGAGTCCTTGAAGAATTGCTGAGGTGCCGGTGAGACAAGTCTTTGGAGAGCTCCAAGTGCATCATTGTGTAGCTTGTTCCTTTTCTTTAGGTGCTTTGGCTAAGGGCACAGTGGGGTTTTTTTATTGTGATTTTTTTTCAGAATTTTTCAGTGTGTCAAATTTTGTAGAAACTACTAACTCAAATATGGCACATCCTCTAAATCCAGATCAAAGACTGGAAGCAGCAGTTGAATAGTTATGATACTGAGGTACTATTGGGAAAGTGGCACTGAGTGTGTTCTCCTCAGAACATTAAATTCTTGGGGGAAGAGTTCCACTGATGATGAGTGATGACCTAATTTTGAGTCAAAGCCTTAACAAAGGGAATTTTATGGTTAAAGTACTGGTCAGCACAGTATCTTTTCTGCTAAGTGCCTCTGGGGTTGAGCACTGGTGACAGAAATGACTTGTTCTATGTTTTATATCACAGCAGGTCTGACTAGTTGTTTCATTTAATTTGATTTGACTTATATGGCTTAACAGACAAAGGAGGAGTTAAACTGCCGTACTGGAAAATGTGGAAATTACAGTCTTTTGTTTCAGTAAACCAATTGGTTTTCTGAACAGACGATCCCAGTCATCATGTCTTGAAAGCAATACAAAGCAGACTGGGTTGTGAAGAAACCTTCATGTCAAATAACCTTTAAAGAAAAAAATCTTCCAAGGGCAACTAGAAAATACTCAAGAGGTATCTTTAAGTAAGAGTCAATGAAAAGGTGCAGAGGAAAAATGTTATTTAAATATGTTTATTTGAATAGACATTCATACATTTGAATCATATTTGGACAAGTCTTCTAAGAAGCTGAGGTTGATGGTGGGAGATACAGAAGGTATGTCTCTATTGACAAATGAAAAGAACTTTTGCCTATGCTGGAATAGCAAGTAACAATCTTCTGAGCACAGATGTTTTAAAACAAACAAAACAAATATAAAGCTCAAAAAATGTGGAACTAAAAGGGGGAATGCAGTTCCCTCCACCCCCAGTCATCATGGACAAAATGATAAAACTGTTTTACAGAGAGAGGCTCAGGAAGCAATATTGGAACCCCCAATGTGGAAGATAAATCACCAGACTATCTGAGAGAAATACATTGCGATATATGGCATTGGTGAGATACTGTAACATGACCGCCAGTTTTAGTGCTGTGCTCTTGAAAATTAAGAAGAAACACAAAAAAAACCCCATACCAAAATGTCCCAGGCCTCAGGACACAAGCTATTTTATTAGGAAGAAGATCAAGATGCAATTGGATGTGTAATCACCTTTTTAGAAGAAAAGAGTATTAGCTAAACTGAAAAAAATCTCTCTGCCAAGCCCTCATTGGAATGTAACAGTTGCAATACTGCCAAACTCTCATGGGAATACAACAATTGACAATGTGCAGATCACATAAAAAGTGTCTCAAGATAGCTAAAAGCTACTGACTCTTGTTTGTGCTCTAGGTAGTGGTTAAAGTTCTGGGAATGCTTCAAGTTTGGACTATTTAGGAAGGAAAATCGTTACAAGACAGAATAGAGAAAAATTATAGTGGGACAAATATCTTTCAGAAACAGGGTTTGTGTTTTCAGTATCATGGACAGTTAACCATTGGCATAAGCTCCCATGAGATAGTTCAGATTTTCCACCTGGGGAAGATGTGTGATCCATACGTTTTTCAGCCGTGGTATAGGGTTAACTGGGCAAAATTCTGACGTCTGTTACACAGACTTTATTCCAGAAAATGGTATCTTTTGGGCTTCATAGATTTGATTCTTCTCAAAGCTGAACTTAAAAACTAAGGTAGCATGATACATATTCTATAGTGTTAACAATTATTCTATCTTTAGCAACAAAATCCAGTTATAAAACCAGCTGTAGGAAGAACCAGTCTGCCTGGCCCTTCTGGCAACAGGTTAGTTTTATGGGTGGCTTAGGTAGCATTTTGTCTTTCAGATCCCATAAATTAACAGGTTCAATAATCACAACTGTAAGAAAAGTATCAGCAAATCATATATTGTGTATGTCTTCTTTTTTTTTTTCCTTTTGGCACAGCTTTTCCTAGAGCATTTTTTAGATCATTTTCCCCAAAAGCAAGAGGCTTTACTTGCCTTCTTGAGTTTGAACAGAAATACTGTTAACAGCCCTGAGTTAAGTAATCCTGATTTTTGACAGAGGACAGCAGTTACAAGTCACTTGGATCAGTCTGTGTCACCGTTCTCTATGATCACTACTCCATGGTGCATTTTCCCATAATGGTCTTTTCAAACCATTGTGGTATTTGGCTATGCTTGTGGCATATAGCCTTCACCTTATTGTCCCTTCTAATTCAGGGCACGGAAATTGTTCTCATTTATTTAGGGAGTTTTCCTCTTTAATGATGGGAAAAGTAGTAATGGGTTACAGGTGAAAAATAAGCACACAATTAGCACAGTCAGACTCATGGGGTTTGTTGGTGCTTACTAGTCCTTAATCAGTTGCAATTAACACTAGATGAGTGTTTACTCTCAATTCTCTTAATACTCATGTAATTGACCACAATAACAGATTTACATCTATGTATGAGGTTTCTTTGCTATTCAGAAGTGCACTGAGACTTGTGATACATTTGTGTCACGTTGTGGTATCATTCTGCAGATATTTCAGATGTTATTGCATTTTTTAAATGAATTATTTTCAGTATAGGAAGAAAACAAGCATTTGAAAATCAATGTTTTTGGGGTGTAAATAGCTTGAGAGTTAAATATCTAAGGGCTGTGGCAGAAATTAAGCTTGAAAACTACAAATTGCATAGAATAAAATGCTGGTTAATTGCAGATATTTGGACTGGATTTCGGCTTTGTCACCAAACGTCATATGAACTTTGGGTGAATTTGTCTTTGTGTCTGTTTCCTTTCTGTTTTAAAAAAAAAAAGTGGTAGTGCAGGTATAATGTAGTATCCTGTTTCACATGGAGAGATGTGTACTAAATACAACAGAAAGTTGAGACCCTGTGGTGTTGGGACCACAGTAGTACTGAAGAGAGGTAGTATGGGATGAAAAGGCTGATTTTAAAAGTACAGACATGGCATTCAGACTCACCCTCCCTCTTCCCCCCACCTCTTTTGAAATGTAGTGGTTTACTCACAACATTTCTATTTGAGATAATTGTTTCTAAAAAGCTTGTTTTGTAGATATGGCTGTAAAGAGAGAGTTTGGGAAGATTGAAAAGTAATTACAAGTTCATGGTTTCCTTCATGGCAATGAGCAAGTCTTCAGCATGATCACGGCCTTTCTGCTGGATATGTTAAGGAGCAATAGTAACTTGTTATTTCTTAGAGGATTCACTGGTGTCTGAGAAGCATTTTTGTGACTGTTGAATCTAGATGTTGCATGAGGGTGGTTAGTGCTGGGACCTGACGTTCGCGTTGTGTATTTTGGGTAGTGTGAGTACAAAACTGCCTCTAGCCTGGCCCTGTGGATCTAAATGCCCATGAGCAGTGTGATAAACTAGCATAAGAAATCAGAAGAGGAATTAGGTGTAATCATAGACCACCTCTTCAGTTTCAAGCAAAAGAAACAGTTTGTGTGTTCTAAGATCAATGTGTTGGGAACTAAAGCACAGTAAATGAGGGCATTGCTTCAAAAGAACACTCTTGACCTTAGATGCTAATGTAGAGACTGACACAGAAGTATTTAAACTGGAAAGAAGTGGTAGTATGCTCACAGTCAAGGTATTCCTGCCAAGTTTTTTTTTCCCCCCCCACTATAAACACTGAAAACAGAACATTTAATTATGGTACAATAGCACCATGAATTGCTTAAGAAATATCAGACCCCTTTGTGCTGGAAACTAAGAGTTAGCTGGAGAGTGTCTGCCCCCAAAATTTTCCAGTTTAAGGTGGAGAGGCTGAAGAGGCTGATTTAATGGAACAATGTAAGGATTTACTATTCCTAACCTTGAAGATTACCTTCCCTGCAGCTGTGGTACTTTTAGTTCAGGTCAGTGCTATTGAGTTTAAATGAAACATGAATAAAGGTTCAGCTGCAGAGCTCTACCCTCAAGTCTCTTAGCTTCTAGCCTTGTTGAACTAGCTACTACACCACAGTGAACAAATCTACTGGTGTTACTTCGTGTTCTATACTTCATTTCTTAGTCCACGACTTTGTATTTCATAGCTATAAATATATGAATAAAAATGGTGTGCATCAATGCCTTGAACACTTGACATGATCATTAGCAAGTAGTTGGATATATTTTGACTCTCCTCGCTTTGTGCATGTGTGCCAAGACCCATGTCACCATCTGCATGCACTCTGACATTAAAAAAAAGATTTCAGCAAAGCAAACATCAGCAGCTCAGAGGGAAGATAGCAAACAAATGCTGCCCATAAGAATTGCCAAATGAAATGCTCTTAGTGCTGCATGGGAGGCCCAAGGGTCAGAAGCCAATTCCTTTTTGTGCATAGTGTTCATGGGGATGACCAGTGACTGCCAAGGTTCAGGGGAAAGTTGCAAATTTCGTTATCTTAAGAGGAAGCTTCAAGCTTTTCTTGATCCTCCTGTGCAAAAATTCTGCTTGATAATTTCAAAAAGGGACCCTTTCTCAATTCTGCAAAGATGGCCTGTGTCCTTTAAAACACAGGTGAAAGCCTGGAAGTTCACTTCAGAGAATCAGACCTCGTGTGTCCTCCAGAAACAGCTGGTTTAAAAGGAATGGAGTGTCTATGCAGAGAAAGGGAATGGTTATAGGGTATCTGGAGGGGAAAAATGACTCTTCAAATAGCAATGATTAGACTGCATTTTTTGTATCACTTTTTCTTCTCTGTGGACACTGCAGAACTCTAACCCAAATAATCTTGCTGTCATTACTCAGAAGCTGCAGCAATCCTAGCTGGGTTATTGGATATTTTGGCTATTTGCTACCACCAGCAACACTGCTGCTGGGTGAGGGTTGGTGGGCATACTCCTCCAGAACATCTGCACTACAGCTTTACATAAGGTGTCAGATTTTTCCATTTACTTTTAAAAATGATTTCAAATTTATTTGTAACCAAATGCACAAGCACATTCACAACATTCCCTAATTACCCCCTCTCTTTAGAGTCAACAGTGTAATGAAAACAGCAGAAGCTGTTTTACCTTCTGTACCAAAACATAAACCAAATATAGATCTATTTTTCAAATTAGTTAAATGTTCAGTTTTAATAGGCCCTTTGGTACCTCTTCATGAAAGGAGCTTGCTCCACGGGGCCTGGAGTGTATTCTGCAGCGCTCTATAATTTGGGAAAGTATACATTAGTGGCAAATAATAGTGACAGGCTGCCAGAAGACTTTTGTCTGTATGTATTGCCTTGGTTCTCATAGGAAGGCTTCCCCCCACACGTATTTTTTTTTTAATGTACCCTTTGTATTTATAATGGGATTGCGTTCTTGTTTTGTTTGCTTTAAGAAATTAAATAGTCTGCATTGTTTCTGGTTGCGTGTGTTTGCTTAGTGCTTCAGGACCTCCTACAAACTGTTAGAAAAACACTGAAGTTAAAATGGGAGGGAAGGAGAGGAAAGAGGGAGTTTGGGCTTCCAGGTAACCTGCATTTAAAATTTTTAAAAAAAAAAATTCTTAAAATTTACATGCTCTTTGTTATCCTTATAAACATTCACTCCTGATTCCTTTCCAATATGTGCATCCAGCCTTGCTTGTGCCCAAGCTCCATGACTGAGGGAAATCAGTAGAGAAGTCTTGTAGCACATGGTTTAGGGGCAGTAGTTAGCTGCTGTGTGTGCCTACCCTGCTACCAGAATTACTCTGGTTATGCCTCCTGGCTGCAAGTCGTATCTGCCTTCAGGACTGCCAAATCCAAGTGCTAAAATATCCTTCAGTGAGACACTCTATGATGGCTTAAAATTGTATATAGGTTAAGTTTAGGGCTTTTTTCTATCTACTGGATAACTAGATCCTCTTTTCCAATGACGGTTGAAATTGTTTTCTCAAGTTGTAGCTGTAGGAGAATGTCAGTCTGTCAGAAACAGCAGTCAAATTGAATGGCTTCCTGAAACTTGCCAGTTTAGATCAGAGTTTCTTCTAAACAGATTTCTACTTAGGGTTGATATAGTATGGGAAAAAATAATAATAAATGAGATAAAAGGTCCCATGGGTTTCTTCTCTCCCATGCTGGGCAGTGCTCGTTCACATAATGGCAGTAGCATTCTTTGGCCTATAAAATATTGTGAGATACAATCTGTGAGCAGCAAAGTCAGCTCACGAGTGCATCAGAATGGCCATGCTGCATTAAACCAAAAGATTCATCTAAGTCAGTACATCTTACCTCATAATACTAAAAGACCAGATATGAGAAATCGGATTATACAGAGGATCCTTCCCTGGTACACTGTCCCACTGTGCGTCAATCAGCAGTCAAGGGGTTTCCTCAGACATGGAAGACATAGTAGAATTATTCAGTAATACAGATTGTTTATGTTACTGTAGCACCTAGAAATCCTAGTTGTGAACCAGAATACTATTGTGCTGAGCATTGTGTAATCATGAAACAAAGGGGCTGTTCTCATTGTTATTCTAAATCTGCTGATCTCACCATGAAACACAATTTGCATAGTCTGATAGAAGCAGATACAGAACTGGATCATGAGTTTGCAAGCCTGTACATCTACATTTTTGCAATGACCTGTGAATTTAACTGTCTTCAAGGGATTAGCCCTGCAGCTTTCACAGTTGCCTGCAGACAGCTGCGCTCGGGAGAAGCAATGTCCCCAGAATCATGTGCAGAAGGGATGTAGGTTCATTCAGTGATCTGATCCTGCAGGAGAGGTGTGAGGGCCATTGGCAGTGTGTCCTCTTGACTTCACATTCTAAATTAAAACCAGTACATTGATGTGGGTACATGTTTCTAGCATGGGAAGCAAATTCCCATGAAAACTTTTGGGCATACCTGAAAAAGCAGATAAAGAGAAGGCATTCTCCAGTATTTTTTTGTAGAATGACTAAGGTTTACATTTTGAAATGCACTTAAATTATTTATGAAAATGGGAAATTTTTTTCCATTTTAGAAATGCACCTATTAAACTATTAAAAATATAATCAGTGAAACACAAAAGGAATTAATTTTCCCCCCCTCATATTTGTGTCACTTAGGATACCATTAGGAAACAATAGTTAAAAGTAGTTGTAAATATTTATGTAATAGAAATATCCTCTTATATGAATGTTTCCTTGCACTGGAGCTATGTTGATTGAACTAAACTTGTTTCTTTTTAGTTTTTATTTTTCCTCGTCCCATTCCACAGAAAGACTTTCATCTTGAGAGAGCTCTCTTGCCATTTGCTTCCTGACTTACTCTTTCTTGGATGCAACTTTCACTGTTGGAAGAAGGTAGGAAATATTTCTTTAAGCACCAGATTGCTTAAAAAAATATTTCCTAAAATGTCACAAAAATAAAATGGAAAGTTGATGTGACTGTTGCATTAATAATCCCCAAGCTATACTCTGAAAACCTTTAGTCAATTTACTTCTTCTTCTGATTTGTGAGGGGTTTTTTTAATTTTTTGGAATTTTTTAAATTTTAGCCTTCATTCAGGAGGGAATTATTATGAATCTTACTATACTATTGTTTGTTTTTATACCGAGCAAGACAGAGGTAGTCAAATAAGAAAATCTTTGGTATTAATCACCTTGCAATCATTTAAATGGGAAGTTATAGTGTTTGTACAACACTTAATAGCTGTAGCAGCACGACATACAAACCTTCACAATGCTGAAAATTATTAAAGTGCATCAGTATCTATTAAAAATCACCTGCCTGATTTTCAGTGAATGAGGCCTTTTGTAAGGGATGAGGACAGGAGCATTTACACTGTGGTGTGATTATTCAAACTACCGTGACCATAATGTTATAAAGATGGCAGCGACCTTTTAGCCTTGATAAAATCAATAACAGTCCTCCTTCTTAGCTTTAAATCATCTGCTGTTGTTTAGTTTATCTGTGTTAGAACAAAATGTGCAGAATAAGTCCACAAAAATTCTGTAGGGTTTTTTAATTAAAATGTATCTCGAGCGTTGGCATTATCTGTGTGTTTCCAAGCTAAGAATGGAGTGTATAACCCTGAAAAGATACAAGCCTGTGCTTTGCAGTGTTTCTTCTTTAAAATCTAAAAACAACTCCCTCTGATGGAGGTGTTCAAATCTCTTCGAGCAGTACATAGTTCTTGGTGCATCTTTTTTCTCTCATTTTCTTTATCTCACTATTATTGTCACAATGTTTTCTTGTGTGTAGAGGCTTTGCAAATAAAACAAAATTCAGTACAGAGAACCAAAATCAGTTTTGCCCTGGAAAATACTTTTTTCTTTAAAGAAAAATATACTTCTGATCGTTTAAATCATAAATCCTTCTTTTTGTTTAACCTTGCAAAGATTTAATGTCAGTGCTTAATTTCCTTTACGCTTCCAACCCATGGGAGTCCTTACAACTACTGTCATTTAGAGACTGGGATGCTGGCTAACAGGAGAGAGGTTGTATGATTTCAAATTAGCATATGGGTGCTGGGTTTTGATACCAGAGCTGGTTTTGCCTGTTGTGTTGTCTGTTGTGTCTCTATGGCACTTCTGTAGCTTAGCAGTGATAAAGGTCTGTGGAATGAATAGAAAACAGCTGAGATTTAATTTATATATCGGCCCTTCTGAACATTTCTCCATTGCTCACTTTTATAATCTGACTTCACAGCTGAAGAGAATGACATAATAGGGGAAATTCAGATATTTTATTTAAAGGGGGAAAAAAAAAGGAAAAACCAGCAATAAAGCACTGAGAGGACAGAAAATGTCTCTACGAATGCAACAGACATAAAAGAAAGTGAAGGAAAGTTAAAAATTACCATAGGGCAGACAGGACACCTGCTAAAGAACCTTCTGCTGCCTCTCACAGCTGGAAAGAAAAATGAAAGAGATGCAAACAACTGTTCTGGAAGCATGAAATCAGCCTTTTGTCTTTTCACCCCTCCCTTTCTGAACAGTTACAGTATGCAAAATTTAGGGGAATCTCAAAGTATGCAGAGGAAAAAAATTCAGCAGGCTCTGCATATAAAAAGCTGAGCCATGGAAGTGTGCCTCTTTGAAAACAGGAGCATGTTTGGGAGCTTCCCGGTGCATTGAAGAAAGTGGTAATTAATGCATAGTGAATGACTTCGAATGAAGGTTGAATAGGGGCATAACAATGGGATTTTTTTTTTTTTTAGGTTAAAGTGTTGAAAAAGGAAAGCTGTTAAAAGATGGTTACTGTGAAGCCACAACTTCAATCCTTGTCTTCTCTGACTTTCCTTTATAGACTGTGGTGGGTTTTGTTTTGTATGGGTCTCCAAATACAATGAAGTTAATTTGCACCAATTTCATTTTGTGTATGCTCTGGGATTTTTTTTAAGGGTTTTTTTTTTTTTTTGGCTGGGCTTGGTTCTTTGATGGTGCTTTTGAGCAAATGGTTTGCCCAAAGTTCAGATGATGTTAGCTCCATCCTCTTTTTCATTTATAACATCAAGGGGATTACAGAGAATAACTTTGTTGCCCAACATCAAGGCTATATCTTCAGGCTACTAGAAAGGTAGTTCTCAGAAAGTGTGTCTTCTAATATTTTAGAACCTCCACAGGCTTCAGATAAAACAAGTATTAAATACAAAAAGCTCACAAGGATCCCAAGGAAGGTTAAACTCACACAACCTCCTTCATGTTGAACACCTGAAATGTATTTTTTAGACTGTTGGAGTGTTATCATAGGGAAGACAACAGTGAAGTCTTATATAACTGAAGACAGAAAGAATAAAAAACAGCACCTTGTTTAAAGACAGGCAATTTTTAATGGAACATGAGCTAAATATAATCTACTCTTGCCATCGAAAAGGGAATTTAGAGAGTGAGCAAGTCATTTTGGAGGGGTCTTGGGGTTGATTCTTTTATTGGGTCATAAGCGAGTAGATCTGCAGTTCTACTGTGCTTGATTTAAGACCAGAATTTTTAAGGCTTGAGGACAGAAGAATTGAGATGTTTTGGAGGAAAGAAATAGCTACTGTGCTCCAAATCATTTCAAATACGTTTCTATTGTCAGTAGTCCTTAACAGGAATTCTGGCCTTGAGTATATCAAACTTGGCACCTCAGTCCTTTGTTGCATAAATCTCAATTATTTCTAAGGAAGATATAAAATTAAAAACACCCTACACAACACCCAGAGTGTGTTTTGTTTTCCATTTTTCCAGAGACGGGTAAAGAAAATGCAGTGTTCACTGCATCTGGTCTAGCAGAATGCATGCCATTTCTCCCCAGAGCAGTTTAAAAGGAAGGTGGGTCATGAATTTGAAAAGTTACCTGCCTTTGCTGTTCTTACAGAACTGTTGTCCTGGTCAAGGTGCATATCCTCTCCCAGTACTTAACTCCAGCAGGTGTGTTATTACCCTCCACTCCTTAAGGTTTGTAAGTGGATTGTGAATTTTCAGATTCTGGAACAGTGCTCTAAAATTACTTTTGTCAATATTATGATAAGAATGATGTTGGTTTAGGTGCATTTTTGTACTGTTTTCCTTGTGTTTACATGTAAACCAGAGTTTCTGGCACCCAAAAGGTACCAGTCCTACTACTTTAACTGAATTGAAAATGCTAATATTGAGGTAATAATCTATAGGCATCTAGATATGTCTTCTGAACTGTGTGGAATTCAGGGTCTATATTTCAACATAACTTTTACAGTGATAAAATGTATGAGTGATAGGGACAACTTTATGGATAAAAACTATTAAAAAATCCCCAAATTAAGTGAGTCCATTTTTTGCAACAGATATTTGAGATTAAATTGGGATCAAGTTGCCAAGCTAAACTAGAGCCTTTTACTTGATCTGTGAAATTCTGTTCAGTTTAGGCTGAGTTCCTGACTTCTGAACATCCCTGCTTACCTTTTCTGGCTTGTCCTTAGCAACCTGCCAGACCAACAAGCAAATGCTAATGGTCCAAAAAATGTTACCATCAGCCCTAGAGCAGGGCAAGTTATACAAGGGTCTGTGCAAGCTACAGGGGAAAGGCTGGAACTTCCCTTTTCCATCGTATCTGAGACTTTGCACATTGTTGCAGGGGTCTTGGTTGCTCAGGGAAACCAACAGTATCTGGATGAAGCCTGTGTTGGATTCATATCTCTTGCACCTTTTTAGTAGATGTGTTGAAAAAGGGGTAAACCGAGGCAGGGGTATCGGCGGAGCAGCAGGTGGAAGGAACCTGGGGAGTCTAGTGCTCTGTGTTATGTGATGAAGGGATTGTGCTGCTGCATGTATCATCCCACCTAGGGTCACAATAGCTTTTAGTTCTGGTAATCAGCTGTGAAATTTGGAGTTTGAGCAATGATGATGGGTTTTGGGTGTCTTCTAGACAAAGTATAGGATGTATGTGATTTTTAAATGTCTTTTATTTATGAAGTTGTGAGCTGATGTAATCCAAAACAAGATCATAAGAGGAAGTTATTTAGGTTGCCAAGACCAGCAGTCAGAAGGTGAGGGGTACAGGATGCTTGGCTGCTGAGCACTTTTGAATAGATTCCCTAGTGAGCCTTGAGCAGACTTAAGTGAAGTGATTCTGTGCTAAATTGGTTGTTCCTCTCCTTTATTGCGTGCTCATGATGGATGTAGCGAGAGCAACGCGAGTCATGAACAGCAACCTGTAAACTTAGTACTTTGTAAATTTAAAAGTAAATAATGTTAGCCTGCTTTTCTAGCCTCTGTGTGTGTGTGTATGCTACACATACTCTTCTATACAGAGAAAAAAAATCAGTGTCAGAAAATGTCAGGAAAAGATGTAATGTAAGAACTCCCTCTGCTGTAAAGACTCCCAGCATATAAAATGTGCTGTAGCACTAGCCATTGTGACCCAGAAATAAAATGTTTCCTGTGAATTAGAAGGATACAGAGTTGGATTAACTGGATGACATTTCCCCATCTGGTTTTTATTTATTGTTGCCCTTTTCCATTCACTGTAATTAGTGCATAGAAGTGACAATAGGCATATACTGCACTCTGAGCTACAAGGATGTACCAACATTTTGAGCACTTTCCATTATTTTTTTTCCAGTGACTCTTCTAAAACTCCTAGCATCTTAACTCTGCTGAAACCTATTATTTCTGTGAACTGAAGAGGCAATTTAAGGCACCTTTTCTGTTTGCAAACAATTTTCAAATCTAACCTCACACTTTCTGAACTTTTTCCAAGGGCCTCATAAAATCGATAATTGTCCATTTTCCTCTAAGTGACTTGAAAAATTGAAGGTCTTTCTATTCGAAATTCATATCTGGATTTCAGGGTGCTCCCCATCAACACTGCTGCTCCAAGGTGCTCAAAACCAGAACCTGTCTTCTTGGAGAGAAAGGAACTGTTTGGAAAGAAAACCCATCCTGAGCTCCAGAGAACCCAGTTTTTCTTTGGACTCCTCTCTAGCTTGAATCAATACTGTTGTTCATTATCTCATTTAATACTAAAGATGCAGAAAGAGTCTATGCTTTATCAGCAATTCAAGCTTGGCATTAGCATGTTTTAGTTTTGTTTTGAGGTTGGGCTGTTGATAAGTTATTGCCACATACAAATGTACTTACAGAGAGTCCTATGTTAGTCTGATCTTAGTCAATCAGCAGGGTTTCTGACAGCTTGGCTGTAAATTAGTTCAGATCACAGAACGGTAGGGGTTGGAAGGGACCTCTGGAGATGATCTAGTCCAACCCTGCTGCTAAAGCAGGTTCATGTAGACCAGGTTGTATAGGATCATGTCCAGGTGGGTCCTGAGCATGTCTGGAGAGGGAGGCTCCACAACCTGTGTGGACAGCTTGTTCCAGTGCTTGGTGATTCTCAAAGAGAAGAAAGGTAGAAGGGTGATGCAGATACTCAGCTGGTGGCCTTGCTAGCACTGGAGATAGGTAACAGTAACTAGTGGTACTAGTCAGGTTATTCTGAGAGCATAATAAAATATCTAGAGCAATAACTCCGAGTATGAAGCTATTTATCCATAAGAAAGGATCCTGCAAGGAAAACCACTAAAACCTGGAGCAAACTTTATATACAGCAAAAAGGGGAAGAATGTGCTATCTCCACAAAGACATAAGAACATGAGAAGTGTGGCTAAAAATTGAGGGTTCTTATAAAGCAAGGGTACATTAGATAGTCCAAAATCCATGATTCTACAGCCAAGAAGAAAGCCTAAAAGTCTTTTCTGGCTCAGCATTGAAGTGAAAGCAGAGATTAGAAATAAAAAAAGCAATTTATAATGAATAGGAAAAGGGACACTAACAGCAATTGATATGGTTCAGAAGTTATGAAGTGTAGAAAGTTGATAACAGCCACTAAAGCATCCAGGATAAAGCTGTGTGAAAGGACAATAAGAAAGTTAAAAATGTGGTGTTTGTTTTTTTTTTTGTGAAGAGCAACACAGTGGCAAAGCTCTCTTACTTGGCAGAGATGAGAAAAAACATCTGTTGTTCGGTACACACAAAAGCAATGAATTTGTATTCTTTGTTCAGCAGAAAAAAAGACCTCCAAATGGGATGTGCTTATATAGTGGAATATTGACGGAGTTCCGGAAGTCAGGGGAATGTTAATGTTTTGCCAGTGCTTGGGATTATGGTAGTAAAAAACAGGCTGATGAATCTGTTATCCATCCTGGGCAAAACAGTGGAAGACAGGTGATATATCTAATAGGTTGTGTTCTGTTCCTTTTGGAAGACAGAGGAAAAATGATTAGGTATCACTACATCATTAAAGCTGTTCTTCTATTCCCTCTTAGCTGTGAATCCTACACTATGGTCAGAGAGCATGAGCAATTAAATGCATGTTCTGATGCAATGTGATAGGAAGGGGAATGTATAATTTATAAAAATGAATAGAAGTTGATTTTTGCTCTAGGTACTGAATATTGGTTGGGCTGATGATTGACTGGTACTTATATTTCAGGGTTCTGCACCTCCAAAAGATGTTGAAAACTGAGTAAAGTATACATACTATTTTAAGCTGAATCAAATGCCATGCTGTGACTGCCTTAAAGACCTCAATCAGTAAAGTAAAAGGAGAACCAATTATATTAAAAAAAATATAATTCTGTTTTATTTCTGGCTGATATGTCCAGTTCTAGGGTAACTGTATGAAATTTAATGGCACATGGTAATTGGGAAGCTGTTCTTGGAGGTAATTCCCATGCTACTATTTGTGTACTGGTATGTGATCTTCTATACTGTGTTAAAATAACATACCTCTGGCACCTGATAAATAGCACTCATCCCAGTGGCTTCCAGTCACAGGCTGAAGGTGACGCAGGCTGGGAACCATTTCCAGTATGCCATTTGGGCATGGCCCTCCTGCTTTAGAAGGTAAAGTAATTAATAGTGTAGATGTGGGCTGCTCTTTCTCAGTTGGCCTCAGTGTTAAAGAATTTACTAACTCAGCCAATGGTCTAAGGTTCCCTTTAAGCCTCAAGCTTTAGGAAATAGAAGTGATCAAATGACGTGTCCCAGTTGGTGTGCTGTGATCCTACCAGCCGTGCTTCTCCGAAAAAAGGGGATGAAATGATTAAGATCTGATTTATGCTCAGTCATAGTACTGCTCTAGCTGTCAGACTAACTGTGCCAAGGCAGTAGGATTTGTCTGCAAGTGAACTGGAGTTCATTTTTCCATTGCATATATTGGTGCTAAGTGTTCTACGGCTCAAGGTGTAGTTGTCCGGTTTCTTTACTGTCTTTTCAGAACAGGAATGTTCTGTGCTTTGGTTTTGACTTTATCTTTACACAGGAGGCATAATACATTGAAATGCATTGCCATGAGGCCAGTCCAGTAGCCATATGCAGTTTTATCTAGAGCATGCAGATTACATAAAGATTATACAAAGAAATCTAGAGGAAAGCTGCACCGTGGCCAAACTGTGGCAGATAAATGCTGTTTCTTAGGCTCTGGTACTCCCACTCACTTGCCGTGTTACAGGAGTCTTATAATGCTTTACAATAATGAAGACACTACATGTGTGATGAAGACCCCACAAGAGTCTTGGAAACAGCTTTCAAGTACTTTTGCAGTTTATATAATCCGTAGCTGAGGAAGAATTCTGTGTGTCTTTTTAGACCTCATCTTCCAATAGAAAGAGTTAGGAAGATGACTAGAGCTAGGACCTCTGGATGTTTTAGGGCAAGTATAACTCTTTGCACACATATCTAAAAGTGAGGGATATTGCAATAGTCAACAGTTCTTCTCTACCTTTATTTTTCATAATATTCTCATGACTGCTCTAAAGCTTATAAGAAAGCTTGAAGTTTAGGGGGTGGGGGGCGGAGGAAAGACAGTGCAAGGAAATTTCCACAAGCAGCCCAAGGCACTTCTTCAGCTCTACAAGCAGGACTTTCAGGAAGAGGGATATTTTTCCCAGCTGGGTTGGATCTTACACTCAGGAATGCTTTTCCAAGTTCCTTTTGTAAGGAATTATTGAATTGTGAATCTCAGAAAAATGGTTTTTTACCTTTGTGAGATTTCAAGCAATGTCAGTTCTGATCACTCACAACTGTCTCTGAGACGAAGCTGGGATTTGGCATTTCCAGGCCAGAATGGAAATTCAAGTGGAATGAAAGGAACCAGTGAAGTCCAAATAGTCAATGTTAAGAAGTACAGGTATGCTGTTTGCTCTAGAAACATGTGGAAGTGAGAGAACATCTCTACAGTAAATAAACTATACTTTGCCCATCGCTTTTGGCAATGGGATGAAATGCAGAATGACTGTCAGCAGGAATGCCTTTCAGGACATACAATAGGTCATTGGATACCTACTGAGAACTTTAACAAGTGTGTCAACTGGCATCAAGTGGTCAAGTGTAAGTCCATATCCTAGGATGCAGTAATTTGTTTGGTGTGGTGCTGATACTATTAAGGTTGGAATTTGTGACAGAAATAAGCAGTCCCCGAAAGTATTTTTCATATGTTTGCCAAGAAATTAACCATCCAAACACATTGAATGCCAGCTGGGACAAATTAGGAAAATAACCCACCTAGAAGTGATGTTTTATCCAAGGGCACAAGTGAGCAGAGCCACAGTTCAGGCAGCCAACTGATTTAATAATTCCTTTTTCTTAGCTGATTTTCTTGAGAGTTTGTCCTTCAAACTTGAGCTTGCCTCTGCTGAAACACAGAATTCTGCTGAGCCACCACCTTATTAGACTCCTTGTTTTTCTTGCCATATAGTTAAAATTAGCATTTTGACTAATTAAACAACGTCTTTTGAACATCGGGGGGGGGGGGGGGGGAAGTGCAAGGTTTTATCAGTTATTTTTGTTCCATCATAGTGACCTTGTGTTGTCCTTGTTTTTCCATCTCTCTTGCTACCTTTGAAAGTCTTAGCCAAAGATTTGGAGCTAAATTCAGCTCTGATGTAAAACAGCACATTTTTTTCTAAAGCTTTTACTAGCTTCTGCTTTGATCCTAGAAGACTCGCTTTTAAAAGGTGGGTATGACACAGTTTCTCCTCTGTAAGGAGCTGATTTTTTTTTTTCCTCCCCTGATGCTTATCATAGCAGCAAGGCAAGCACAAAATTGCCCTGGGAAGACATTTCAATAATCAAAAATCTTTCTTTTGTAAAATTATCCTAACTAATATTTTACTTGACTTTCGCTTCCAGAAAAGTCAGTGGGAGGAAACTTTCTTTGTAGTTTGGACTATTCTCTCAGAATATATAGGAATTCTAGGATTAAACACACTAGACTGATAATGAACTCATGCAAGGTGTCTGCATAATATCCTCAACTCCTCTCAAGAGACGAAGTAGTACTATTTCCAAAGTTTGCCCAAAGTAGCATTTTAGAACTGACCACCCCAATAGAAAGAACAAAAAAAAAATCAGTTCCAATGCCTTAAACTGGTTCTTTCTTCTTACTTTTAGCTTGTTAAACTGGTGATACATCTGAAAGGAGTTGAGGATAGTATCTTTGTCTTCCATACAAATAAGTTTTCACCTGAGTATACATGCAAATATTCTGTTGAGCTCTCAGAGGTACTCCATGAGCAACAGTGACTGGCTACAACTCAGAGATTTTAAGATGCTGGAAAAGTCTGCGTGAAAGTAAGAATTGTTAATATACTGCTCAGATCACATGTCACTGGAAAATGTTTAACCCTTTGTCTCAGAAAGTTAGCATAAAGATAGTTTGTGATATTAATTGCTCCACTTGTTAATTGGATTACCTCCAAATCTGCGTGTCATTCAGCAAAGACAGCCAGAAGTGGAATGACAAACCAATTTATGAGCAGAAAGATATTTGGCAAGACTGCTTTCAGTCAAAATATCCCTTTAATGAAATGCCATGGGGAGTAGTTGGTTAAGAGAACAAAGTCAGGTTTGTGGCAGGGCTGTCAGTAATTTGAGAGGCTGCGCATCTCTGGAGCAGAATCTTGTGGAAAGGGTAATTGCAGCAAGTGTCAATCTTAAATATCAAAAAAAGACATTGTGACCAAATGCCAGTATCGTGTTCTGTGAGGTATCACAGTTCAAGAAATAGCCCTGAAGCATTATGGTGTGTCAGTTATCTGGACCCTTTGATTGGGAAGTGCTAAAATTCCCAAGAGATCCAAAAGATGTTGCCGATAGCTCAACTTGTAATACCATTTGATAAAGATCTAGTAAAGATGGGGACCTTGCCAAACCAAAACTGTTGGCATTTCTGCTTTATGGATTGTATTGCCAGTAATGAGATAGTGAGGTTTTAAAGGAGCACAGCAAAAACCTCAGAGCTTGAGTTAATTTTTCTTTTTTTTTCTAATTCCATGGAACACCATGTTACTGAACAGAGTGGGTACATCACACAAATTAATGGTGTGTTACAGGAATTGGCTTCTGTTGCAGACAGTGATGAATGGAATTTTTTAACTTCGTTTGTGTGACATACTTTCAGGCTTATATAGTGAGCGATACAATTAACCATCACAGTAATAGGCTTCAGTATTCCTTGCACCCTACTATGGCTGCTCTTTATTGGAGTGATCTTTCAGCATTTCTGGGATTACCTGGTTTAACAGTAGCAAATATTGGGGTTCTTTATGATATGGGAAAAATGTGGGGAAACAATAAAATAGTTAGAAAATATTTGTAATACCCATACATCTATTGACACCATTTTATTTTCTCCTTTAAAGTGAGAAATGTACCACCAAACATTTAGTTATACCATCACTGTTTTCAGCATGCTATTTATGGAATAAATATAAATTTCTTAACCTCTGAATAATGACAAATAGTCCTAGAGTTAAAGATGAAGCTATATTACGTATTGAAGTACTAAGTGTACTTTTTTGCCTGTTGACATATCTTCAGAGTAGGAAGAAAGTAAAGTGCTGAAAATAGAAAGCATTAATAGTGTTGACAAGTAAACAAAAGGGAAGATTATATCCACACAGCTTAGAAAATGGTAGTGAAAGCAGTCCTAAAGTTACAGTGCAGATACAGTAGAAATTCATGTTTTCTACAGGGAAAGCTTAGAAAATGAGCGTGACCTTTTAATGCACAATCACTGTGATTTTAATAGTGGCACAGTATTAAGGTCCACTAGTAAATTTGTCATAAAGGATGAAGGTTCACCACGCGTAGGAATTTCTCTTGTCTGATACAGTCACTGTTGAAATAAGCATTTCTGTCAGAGGGACTTAGTCACAGAGAGCATTTTAAAGATGAAGTGTAGCAGAAGTAATATAATTTTGAAGATTTCTCTAAACATCCTTTCAGTATTTATTCTGAGAGAAAATGTTTTAATGAAGTGTTTAATTTCTCTTTCACACCATTTTTTTTAAAAAATGGACTTTGGGGAAGAGGAGACTATTTTTGGTTTTGTTTCTGGGATTTTTATAGATCACTACATCTGCAAACTGGTTAGAGACAATTGATGACACTTATTCAGTGGACTTGTACAGGCAAAACCACATGGTACTGAAGAAGAAAAATCCCAGTCATATCAAACTATGTTTTATGTTGCAGAAGGCGCGAGTTGAAGTATTACTACGACACTTAATTCTAGTCCAGACAACAGGCACTGTCTATATGGAGATCAAAAAAATTGGTTACCAAATTGGAAAATATCTTGCATTTTTATTCTAAAAGGGAGTGATTTTAATGATGGAGGATATTAAAGTAAATATTTATCAGAATTCTGTTGACCGGTGAATTATTTTAGCTACATGGACTGATGTAAAGGGATGATAGTGCTGTCTTGTTTCTCTGACATTATCAAGATAGACAATTCTGGAATCTGTAGATCTTAGATTCCTTGTTCTGCAGCCAAAACCTTGTACGTTCTACCACATAAAAGGGTATTAAAGATCTCTTTTTTTTCTTAGAGGGTGAGTATTTGCATAAAACCTAATTTTAGCATGCACATGTTAATGCAACATTCAAATACAAATCGGATAAAACAAGCCACATCTCCAGACTGAACTCCCTACATTCACGTATGCTGTCAACTCCACCTCGGTGGAGGAGCAAAATTCCTTGGAACTTATTTGGAAGTAAAACAATTATGGTTTATAGCTACTATGGGAGGAACTAAATTGGTAAAGAGAAACCTTGTTCCCAGATGCCAAATGGCATTTTTTTCTGCTGGAAAAACGCCAAAACAAAAGGCTCCTGGCCAAACCCTATTCCTTCTATTAAAAATCAATTCCCCACCCAGCCCCTCTCTGCAAAAACAAAACCCCACAGTCTCTTCTTACTGTGATGCCACTGAAGAAGCAGTGTGATTGCTAAATTCTGTAAGGGAACTTTAAAAAGTCTCTGCAGAAACATGAGAGATCTGGCAGAACTGGGAAATATGACAAGAGTTTCAATAGACTAAAGGCTTCAGGAAAAATTCTTGGATTCTATCTTCATGAAATTAGGATTTTTCCTGGTGAAAATTGTTCCTTGTATCAGACCTCTGTTAGACTTTAGGGTTAAGAATAAAACAATACAGAACTGGAAAATGAGGATATGGAAGGTCTGGCCATGTGGATTTTGTTTGAACATGGGGATTATGGTATGTTGGAAGTTTCTAGACTTCTTTTTGTTGCCATTTTAGACTTTTGCACTGTTTTTTTACTCTTTCTTTTCCAATCATACTTTTATCCTGGGTGTGACCTCATTATCATGTTCTGTGGCCCCATTTGGGTTGTGATACCATTTCAGAATCACAGAATCACTAGGTTTGAAGAGACCTTTGAGATAGAGTCCAACCGTACAAGTTCTGTACTAAACTATATCCGAAGCACCTCATCTACCCATCTTTTAAATACATCCAGGGATGGTGACTCAACCACCTCCCTGGGCAGCCTGTTCCAATACCCAATAACTGTTTTGGTGAAGAATCTTTTCCCAGTATCTATTCTGAACCTGCCCTGGCACAGCTTGAGGTCATTCCCACTCATCACCTGTCATTTGGGGGAAGAGACCAACACCCGCCTCTCTACAACCTCTTTTCAGGTAATTCTAGGAGGTGGTAAGGTCTCCCCTCAGCCTCCTCCTCTCTAGGCTAAACAACCCCAGTTCCCTCCGACGCTTCTTGTAAGGTTTGCTCTCCAGCCCCTTCACCAGCCTCTTTGCCCTTCTCTGGACATGCTCAAGGACCTCACTGTCTTTCTTGTAGTGAGGGGCCCAAAGCTGAACACAGTACTCGAGGTGCGGCCTCATCAATGCTGAGTACAGGGGCACAATCACTTCCCTGGTCCTGCTGGCCACACTGTACTAATGTTTGAATTTTTTTATGTTGGCACACCTGAGCAAACTGCAAATGTTTAAAAAGCAGATTGAGTAATTAAAGCCCAACTTACTGGATGTTTAGAAAATTGTTATCACTTGTAGATGGTACCCGGTGGGAAAAAAAGGCAAATTATTGGGCAAGAAAGAGCTTGTCAGGGAGAGTAATGAGTTAGGAGATGGATAAACACAAGGTGAGTGATGAGAACAGTGCCTGGTAAGATTCTTGGCAAGAAAAAAGCAATACATCGCAGAAAATGTTTCACACAATTGGATGGACCGATTGCTCAAGTTTCTATGACTATGTGACCTGTCACCCCAGGTATCCTCCAAACCCAAGAAAGACAGAGAAAATAGAAAGAATAAAGAATTTTTTGTTTGTTTGTTTCATATGTGTTTTAAATGGAACATATATTTTTTTATTAAAGATATTATTTAAATATTAAGTAAATGTTATTTGATAATCATCTGTCACTTCATCTGAAGAATTAAAAATGCTTCATGCTTGAGCTGTTGGTGTGTCATCACTTTTTCAAATGATATGAAGTATAAATAAATTATATTACTTACAATAAGATGCAGTTTTTGTTTTGCTGCAAAAGATTAAAATGAAAATTAAAGTGGTGTTGCTTAAAGACTAAAAATGTGGGGTGCACCTAATTCTAGAATAGGCACTAGGCACTTTAACACATAGCAGTGGATGTTAATGCTCCCTTGTGTCTGCCTGAGAGATATCTAATATAAGAGCATGTCCCCTTTTTTTCCTAATTCAAAACTTTGTCATTTAAATATCACATAATAAGCACCAGCTTTGCGATATCCCTCATCCTACTTAACTAGCACACAGCTGTTTTGAAAATCTGTCTGTAAGAGACAGTAAAAGATCTGGAAATCTGAGCCTTATTGTACAGGCAGGATGGTAGAAAAAATAAAATCAAGATTTACCCCAAATAAAAATTTATACTATATTGTTTTCTTTCTTTTGAGGGAAATATTGGCTAATTCAAGAAATGAACTGTATCCTGGGGTGCATGAAGCACAACATTGCCAGCCGGGCCAGGGAGGTGATTGTCCCACTCTACACTGCGCTGGTGTAGCCTCAACTGAAGTACTGTGTGCAGTTTTGGGTGCTACCGTACAAGAGGGACACAAAAATGTGGGAGAGTGTCCAGAGGAGGACAACAAGGATGGAGAAGGGTTTGGAGGGGAAGACTTATGAGGAGAGGCTGAAGTCACTAGGTTTGTTCAGCCTGAAGAATAGGACACTGTGGGGAGACTTTATCATGGTCCATGGCTTCCTGACAAGGGAGAGCCAAGGGGCAAGCGCTGATCTTCTCTCTTCAGCGACCGGTGATAGAACCCAAGGGATCAGTATGAAGTTGCAACTGGGGAGGTTTAGGTTGGATATGAGGAAGAGGCTCTTTACTGAGAGGGTGGTTGGGCACTGGAACAGGCTTCCCAGGGAAGTGGTCACAGCACTGAGCTTTGAGTTTAGGAAGGGTCTGGACAATGCCCTCAGTAGTCCCATGCTCTGTCTTGGAAGGTCCTGTGTGGAGATAGGAGCTGGACTTGATGGTCCTTATGGGGCTCTTCAAACTCAGGAGATTCTTTGATGTTCTTAACTTTGGGGTAATATTTTTCTGGTAGTGATGTACTTGAGCTCATCATCTTGCCTTATTAGAGCTGGAGCAGTGTTTGTGTTGGAGGAGTAACTTCTTGTGCAGCTTGATTTTTCTTTTTTCTTTTTATTAATTTTTTTTGTTTGGTTTCCACCTTAACTTTCCAAACTCTGAGTATCTGTACTGTAAGCTTTATGCCTCTAAAACATCAATCAGGTTGAAGCTGACTCTGCGTCTCACAATCTTCTTGTTGATTTAAGAGAAATTACAGCATCTATTGTCTGGTGAATGACTGAGCTGCAATTGTTCTCAAGGAGGCAAAATAAACCAAGGGATTGTTGTATAAAAATCATAGTCACAGCACACTGGCAAATATCTTTCTGCTGGAATGAGTTATTTTAAAAGTATCTTGCTAACATCAAAATGCTCAAAGCAATTATAAGTTTCGTATCTTGCTTTCCCTGAGACCCACCCAGGTGGTTGCAACAGGTTGAATTTCTCCAGGATAGTACTGTTTCTTTGTGAGCCTGGAGAGTCTTGGTTATGGTACTTTTAAGTAGGTGTTCCTGGAGTAAGCATAAGAAATGAGGGAATGGAGAGCCAGCAAGGAGGTGGATGTAAGGTGTGATGATTTTGTGTAGCAGCATTAGTATGTTGAAGACATCCGGTCTGTCCATTGACCTTAAAGGAGGCAGCTGTATTTATGTTGTTCCTGGTTGTTTATCCTTACACTTCCTGAAGCCCTGTTGTAGATGAGGTTCCATGACACCTGGGTAATTTGGGTCAGCAGTTTGTTGGTCTCACCAGCATTTTGTTCCCTGAGGTTTAACCTGGCTCTTTCCTTACTGCAGCTGCTGCCACTGCTACCTGGTCTGTCTGCCCTGGCATGGAGAACAGACTGTGCTTTCCTGATCTGCAGCAGCTTCAAATGTATTTGAAGCCATCTTCTGTGTCCATGCATCTCTTGAAGAGCAACCTCAGTTCTACCTTTCCACATGTCTTCAAGAACCCTGATTATGTTATGTGACACTGAAATCAATATTACCTTCTTGTGTTCATGTGTTGAATTTCAGGGCTAAGGAAAACCACACACTCATTTTTGCTTTCATGTCCAAGGTGATGCAGTCTCCTGGAATGTTGGTTTTGGAAACCACAGCTACTGCTTAGTTGTGTAATAGACTTGAGTGACAAATGATCTGTGGGGAAAAGCAATGGAAGAATGTCCCACCTGTGTATTGCTGAGAAAATCCCCTTTTATGCACAGGCAGCTGCAGTGTCTTCCCTCCTGCTTTTCGGCTTGTAACCAGCAGAACAATAGAAGTCTGTCAGTGGCTCTAAGCACAGTAGCTCAGATACTTTGATAAGCATATATCTGCCTTGGCTAAGTAGCAGCTACATCCTTAGCATTAAAATCCTAGTGACATTGACAGGCGATGACTTCAATGGCAGCAAAGAACAGGGATGAGGCCATAACATTGCAGTTACAATTATGGAGTTGTGTTGTAGCTGCAATGGGGCACTCCAGCTGACCCTACTTCAGCCCCTGTCCAAGAACAGGGTGCTCAACAGCCTGCCCTGAAGGACTTACAGTCTAAGGAGCATACAGGCCACAGCATAGAGAAGAAAGGGAAGAGTGAGGCTGAAGCTGTGTGCCTTGTCCTTGTTGAGGAAGCAACCCCTTAGCTGTTGTGTGGTGTCCTGCTCAGGTATCAGCCTCCCTACACACGTGATTGCTCCCAGGTCCACTTACACTGTATGACAAAATAGTTTTAATTAATCACTTTCTCTAAACCAGACCCTTTTGCTGAAGTCTGGCACAGAGGAACTGTGAGATAGGAGCAGAGTATTGGTTCCCAGGTCTGCAGACTGGCCACAGCACCAAAATGGCTCTCCTTGGTTATCTAATCTGACCCACCGAAGTAGAGAGCAAAGCCCAGCTTGCCTGTCCCAGTGCTCTTTTACTGATTGCTATTATATTAATGTGAGGGCAGAACTCTTTCCTGTACATTAAAAAAAAAAAGGCTTCCCCCTACATGCCTCTCTTCTATTTAATTTCTTTCTATAAAACCCTCTGCAGTAAAATGAACGCGGCAGATGTCTACTCTTCTGCAAAAAGATTACGCTTTGAAGCCACACAGTAGCCTCACTTTTCATGGCATTAATGATGTGGACTAAGCTTTGGGAATTGTATTTAAAAAATACTCCAAATAGAAGTGGGCTATTCAGCTGCGAAGCACACCCATATTTTTAATAGCTAACGTGTGTGTGTACATGCATAGGGAGAGTTCTTTTCAAGTTGTCTTTTTCCTGGGTGGGAGTGCAGGCTGATTTTTTTCATATTTTTTTTTTTTCTCCATTTTGAAATAACCAGAAGAATATTTTTCTCTTTTGATATATGCAAGCAGTTTTCAGTGGTGTGGTTCCCTGGTTGCTCACTGCAGGGATCTCCCTGCTGTAGAACGGGAACAGCTTTTGCTGGGAGTTGCACTATGGGGTGAGCAGCCAGGGCTGTCTGGTGCAGTGTCTCATTGGGGACAAGTGTTATGAGCAGCAGTGTTGTGCCACCAACACGATCTGCATAAATCCTATGCATTTGTAGATTTATCTTTTTTTACCAAGGAATTGTTTTCACAGGATTTTAGCCTTAGATGGCAAATATTTTCAAGCAGCATTTGTATAGCAAACATTTTCCAAGCAAATGATACCACTGAATCAATGACTTGAATTGGAAAATCTTCCCAATGCAGGAGAAGAACTTGCAGGTTTTTTTAACTTCACTTACCTGTTTTTGACAAGCGTGTTTTCTTACTGTGATCCTGAGGATCCTGTACAGCTATTATGCTCTTATAGGAATTGGAGTATTTTCACACTGTCAAGATGATGAGTTTCAAAGGGGGATGAAGTTGTCTCTTAAGTCAACTATCACATCCTTCTAAGATGTTTTGGGGTCCCTGAGTTTGGAAGCAGCCCAGGAGAACTGGATAACAAGAGTCTGCTCAAGTGAACCGTGAAAGTTTTTTTGGCCAGTATTTGGAGAAAGCAAATCAAAACACAAATCCCAAACTGAAAAATTTACCATGAAAAAGAATTTTCATTTCCAGAGGGATAAAATGCAAAAATTCTGTGGGATTCTTCTTTTAACTAAGAATCCTGTAACATATATCTGTGAGTTCTGGGAATGCTGTTTTCTCTGGCCTTGTTAAGATCCAGAGGAGAGAGATTCAGTCAGTTTAAAACTGCTTGATGCAAATGCATACTATGTAAGAGAGAAATAAATGTAATAAATTGCATTGTCTGTGAGCTTATCTTCCAATCAGTCCATTTATGTGAAATGGAGGAAAGCCAAGCTTTTTCATGCTATTGTGTCTTTGTAATTTGTAGCAATTTACCACTTTTGGTACAGAATATGTGAAGTGAAAATCAAAATAATTTTCTCATGTATTGGCTTTATTTCTATTTCCAAGGCAATGTTTTATGCTCAAAAAAAGTTTTTTCTTGAATGTCAACATAGTATTTACAGATGCTCTGGTGGCTTGGGTTTGGGTTTTGGCAATTTTCTTCCCCCCTTGTCAATAATGCATCTGTAGTTAAATTTCTGCCTTTTATTGTTTGCATTGGTTTTGTGTTTGTTTTGTGTGGGTTTTTTTTTTTTTTTTTTAAACCTGACAGATAGTAGGTAGATGGCCATGAAATGTGAATCTTAAACTGTGAAGCTTTGTTATATTAGAGATAGATTACACCATCTTATGGGGGAGAAGAAGAGAAAAATTTTCTTACTTCTACTAAACCAAAAAACCCCCAAGCTGAGGGCATCTCAAAGCTTTGGAGACATGATCTGTACCTATTCACGTTTTCTCCATTTCCTGATGTATTGTATGGTTCTGCTATGAGCTATTAACAGAATCCCATTGCTTATTATGGTTTATTTTTAGATACGTTAAATTCATCAAAGTAACCACACTTGTTTAAGGTAGACTGAAATTAACCTAGGAAAACACTAATGAATAATATCACTAAATGATAGTATCAATGAATGTTTAAACCTTGATAGCTTTGTATTTTGTAGAATCCAGTGCTCTGCATGTATTCAATATTATCATGACCTAAGACTGGAGAATGTAGTTCCACATGGCAATGCAGCTAGCTAAAACCATATTCCACAAGTGGAAGCTAGCATTAATAGTTCCACAGGTCTATCATGAAAATCCTGTAATTTTTCATCAACTGCATGTTGCATAAAGTTTCAGTATCATTTTTCCCTACTGTGAACAATTCTGGAGGCACCAAAGAAATCTGAAATGTAAATGAAGCTCTTGGATAAAGATAATTATAGTGAAATTATTAGCTGTGTGGGGTATATGACATACAGTTGTGGAGTTTTCTGTTTTAGCAGAATTGTGACATACTGGGTAGTTTATCAATAAAAAGCAGCCTGTGTTACTGCTAGTTCTGGTGGTAAGCCCATTTTAACAGCAGAGAACTAAAGGTGACCTGATAGCTTTTTAGAAATGTTTATTTTTGCAAGTCATCATTTTACCTCTACAAAGCCAAAGGATTTGAAATGCTTTTATGATGCAAAGTTTGGGAGCGATGTTATTAAAGGCAGTCAGGAGTTCCATCTAGAGAAATTGTTTTCACTGGGTTCTAAAAACTTAGATGGGAAGCAGTTAGCATTTGCATGTGCTGTTTTATTGCCTCCATTTGTGAGATGAACTTGCTTGTAAGAGAGCTGCTGCTCTCTGTTCTGCCAAGTGGAGTTCTAGGTAACCCAGGGAGACTTCCCAGAAAGTTGAGAGTGTGTTTCTTTGTTCCAGGGCATTACGAAAGGGAATCAGCAAGGGCCTCTGGCTAAAAAGTGTGAGCTGACCTGAAGTATGCAAGTGCAGGAGGTCAGCCATTTGATGTGGGAATATATCTTCAGGCCATTCGAACAGCTTCATAGCTGGGTCTCAAAATGTGACTTCCTGCAGTTGTGACCCATGGACCTTTCAAGTACAGTGGAAGTCTTGATAGATCAGTCATGCAGGTTTCCAGGACTCTCAAACATCATTTGCTTCTCAGCTGGTTTTCTGGTTGTTGAAACATTAAGACAATCGTCCGCCGTTTTCCTGTTCTTCTGAAGTGCATTTTATTAAAATATATATTTTGTAAAAATTTAATAAAGGAGCTCAAACTTTTTCAAGGCTAGACAATTCTTTGAAAACTGGTTCCAAATCTCTGGCCTCAATATATGAATACTAATTGTATCTTATCTACTGTCGGTTATTGAAATCCCAACCAGTAGGAAAGCTAATCTGACATCTCCATTCACATACACCTTCTTTTGAGCCTCTTTACAATTCAGCCAGTGTTATCAATGATTAAATATCCCAGTCCCTACAGTTTTAACCTTTTTTTTTTTTTTTATCCCTTAACTTTTCTTTTTGGTTGTTACTTTCAGTTAGCGAGCAGCTCATTTTTGAGTAAAGGCATTGTGAAATTCACTGAAAATGGCTGTTTGAAGATTTTATTAAAAAAAAAAAATCATCTCTATGGACAGACTGTCCTTCATTACAACAATAGAAATCCTCATTGTCTTCAGCAGTATCACTCCAAATTTGTAGGTAGGTTAGAATTGGAACTAAAAGATGTAAAATACATTTGAATCTGTGAGCCATCAATTGAGAACAGAGCAGGTGTTTGTTTTCACTGTGACTCATTTTGCTCACAGCTAACATATAATTATTGAGAACATTATTAGGTAGATGCGTGCAACCCTCGGAGAGATCAAAGCAGATGGACCTAGGTCACTGAAATTAGAATTTGACCCTATTAGTACAATAATGGTTAAAACTGTATGTAGTTTGTTTGCATTTTCCAGAGCTTGTATTTCAATGGGTTTGTGCCAGTTATTTCTAAATTGAACAGTTCTCTAATTTCACTTCTCACATTCAGCTTTAAGTAAACTTGGAAGTGTAAGTGCAAAGCCTAATCACACGCAGTGCTCTCTGTTTCATACTCAAACCACAGATCCAGGTCTAGGACATTATCAAACTATATGTGAGTATGATTGAAAAAATTTACTGTGGTTGTTGGACCTTTGACCAGCTGGTCCTGACTTTGCAGTGAAAATATTTTCTGTTTATGTGACTTTCGTTGACTTTTTGTGCAACCTCCATTTATTATTTTCAAGCACCCCTGTTTTTATAACACGGCAGTAAAGAGAGGAATTAAGTTGAACAGAGACCTTTTTGCTGAGACCTTACAAAGGAGCAGCTACTTGACTCCTGCATAGGAAAGCAAGGTTTTCTGTTTCTTTGTGATGACTCACTGTGTGTCAGATAATGGAATCCTATTAGTGCCACCACAGGAGTATTAAGAAGGTTTGAGTGTTTTAGTGGAGAGAGGAAAAAATGAGGGCAAAGCGAAATTTTCTTTTAAAAGAAAAACCAACTTTTGAGAAATACTAGATGAGGCCTTTGTTCCATTAATTAAAGTTAACAGTGAAGATGAAGGCTGGCAAATGGTTGAATTTGGACGCTGTCCACTGTGTGTGTACAGTTTGCTTGGAATGTGGAAGAACCCCATTGCTTACAAGCAATTTTAAATGGGTTAACTTACAGCAGTCCCACTAATCTATAGGGGTTTTGTTTGTTTGTTTTTTTAGTATTTTCACTTCTTAACCAGGAAGAATCAAATTCTGGGCTTGAGCCCAGTGTTCTAGGAGCCAAGCTGAACGAGTTTGCGTTGTCTTTCACCAGATACAACCCTGCTCTGTTTCCACAGGATTTCTCTCATCTGTCTGCCTGAGACTTGAGTCAGACTTTTGCGTGTGAGAGGCCTGCAGTGATTGCACAGTCAGTACCATCAGCTATGTGTAATTTTATCTCTGAGTTTATAGAACTGGTGGTTTTCTTCAAGTTGTGGCTTCTGGATCCACGTGTTAACACAACAATTTGAGTTTTCATTGAATGGAAGTGTAAATTTTTGTCCTTTGCAGTTTCCAAGTGGACATTAACCTTAAAGGATCAGTGATGAGAATGCCACAGGATTTATTGCTTTGTCGATCTTGAATAGTAAGAAAATGTTGTCACTTTTGATGTGCCAAGGTCATTATATTTAAATATCAAGATTGTGTATAAAAGAAACTGGAAGCCCAGAGTCAAAAGCCTTGGCTGGAATAAAGTTTTGTAGATCCATGTGGCGGTTGGGTGAACAGGATCCAAATTCAGGATACTGAGAACAGGATCCAGATTTGCATTTTGGTATCTGATACTTGTGTATACTTTTAAACTGCAGCATATCATATGTATTTGCATTTTACATGTCTAAGGAGCACACCTAAGCATAGGCTTCAGCAGCCAGACCTCAACTCAAGACTTTCTACAGTTGGGAAGGAACCAAATGCAGAGTGATCTTTCTTATCTCTTTGGGTTTTTTACCTGTCTTTTCCCCTTCATCTGTACATTTTGCTCTTTGTTTAAATATAATGATCACTGCCACAGATTACAGGGTCAGTGCTCAGGGAAATGTTTTTAAGCATGCCAAGATAATAAGGAAAAAATACATTTCTTTTAGAAGAAGTAACAATTTACAACATTTTGTGGAAACTGGTGATTTGAAAATGGCTGATCATTGCAAAAATATGAAAATGAAGATTATTTGCCCCTCCCCAAAAATGTATAGGAATTTTGCATTTAGTTGTGACTTGACACATGTTCAGAAGTGTGCAATTCAGGCACTGGCTCGAGACATCACTGGAAGCAGATCTGGGTTGTCATGTTTCATTATAGCTATTGAACTATTGCAAGCATGCTATTATGCTGTAATGAAAGGGGTCTTCTCTTTTCAACTTGCAAATCTAGGAGAGCTACTGTATGTCATTAGTCCCTGGCACAGATTCTGGGGAGTTCTCCAAAGTGCTAAAATACAAGCAAGGCCTCTGTTTCCTCTGCCTTTTTCAAGGGAACATTTTTGTCCAGCTGAAACTCAACCTTTTACTAAAGTATATAATGGTTACAGATCACTTAAAATGTAATTTCAGTCACAATGCACTTTTTGAAGGATGATCCAGGTTATGTTTGCATTGACACAAGAGGTTAGGATTTGGGATCTGTGGGAGCAGTGATGCCAGTGCTACCTGTACCCTGTGAGTGTAGTGCTCCATCCCTGCTGAGCCCCCCTAGTCCAGGGGTGCCCAACTGTGGGGAAACACCAGGTCAGGATCTTATGCAGAAATTAGGCTCTCTGGAACCAGGGCTCTGTTGGTGATTCATTCCTCATGTTTGTGTGTAGAAAAAAGCTGTGCTTGGGAAAGTAACAAGTGAATCACAGTGGTGGCATATTGTGCATCTGGTACTGAAATCTGAACTGTCCACCTTCCTTTAGCTTTCCTGACATTTCTGTGCTTGCTTCAACTTGCTAGCATAAAGTCTTCAGTAATGTATGTGAATCAAGCTTTAAAATCTCTGATCTTCTGTTAGAGAAATCATTCAGACATCCTGATATTGTTGTTTTAGAAAGATTAGTATATTTATTTAATTGGTAAAATATGCATGAAATGGATGGAAAGTCCTGACATTCAGTACACAGAACTTTCAAAAAAGCAGATGTCTTGTCAAGGATACGGAGACATTTGTTTCTTTTATGTTATCTGCTGCAAAATTGACTTCTGCAGGAAATATTTTGTTATCTTTTCCCTATGATATAGGAATATCTTCATGTTGTTTAGCATGTTAATCCCTCTTCAATGTTTTGGGTGAAGGTGATAGTACCTCGAGTCCTTTGGTGCCTTCTCTCACTTGCAGATGCCTACAAAATACCTAGCTAACCTACCTACAGGGGAACATCTGCAAACGCAGTGGGTAGATCCCTTTAAAGTGGGGATGCATCCTGAAGGAAAATCAAATTATTTCAGCTACTTGAAATTCAGCCAATCCAGAAGGAACTTGGAGAAGTACTCTAAAAAAACTGCATTGAAATCTTAACTGATACTGAGAGACGATTTTGTGGCCATGGCCAATGAAATTTTATGTAGAGCTTTCTAGAAATACTGCTTTTAAGGCTGATAGGCTGCAATATCAGAAATGGGCAAATGCTGACTTCTTCATGCAGGCTCTCTGTTAAGAGAAGAAAAAAGCTTTTACAGGTTTACAGCTTTTTGTTTCTTGCTTTTTGGATTTTTGTTGGGGGTTTTTGGGGGAGGAAGGGAGAAGAGATAGGAGTTGACATGGAGGTTTTGTGTTTGAGGTTTTTTTGGGGGAGGGTTGTGGTGGTGTTTATTTTTTAAACTATAAGTAAAGCCCCTGTAGGGAGCAGCAGGATGCTGAGTGCTTCCTATAAGAGTTTGTTTATGAGTCCTTTAGAATCTGTAGAAGAGTTCCCATTAATGTCAGTGCACTTTGGATCCAGCCCTTCATATAAAACCAGCCCTTCTGAGCCAGACAGAAAGCCCATCTTTTCTGATACTGCCTTCTGTGAGGATGGCCAGTAGTGGCTTCTTAGGGAAGGCCAAGAATGTCAAGAATTAATCACAGAGTTGTAGGGGTTGGAAGGGACCTCAAGAGCTCATCGGGTCCAACCCCCCTGCCAAAGCAGCTCCCCAGCTCATACTGCACAGATAGGTGTCCAGATGGGTCTTGAATATCTCCAGTGAAGGAGACTCCACCACCTCCCTGGGCAGGCTGTCCCGGGGCTCCCTCACCCTCACTGGGTAAAAGCTTTTCTGCATGTTGGTGCGGAATCTTCCTGTGCTCCAATTTGCAGCCATTGCCCCTTGGCCTATCTCCACAGACCACTGAAAAGGGGCTGGCTAACTTGCCCTGCATCCCATGCTTAAGATAATTATAAACACCAATTAGGTCTCCCCTTAATGTTCTTTTCTCTAGACTGAACAGTCCCAGCTTATTCAGCCTTTCCTCATAGGATAGATGCTACAGGCCCTTCATCATCTTCGTAGCCCTTCTCTGGACTCTCTCAAGGAGATCCCTGTCTTTTTTATACCAGGGAGCCCAGAACTGGACACAATACTCCAGGTGGGGGCCTGACCAGGGCAGAGTAGAGGGGGAGCATCACCTCCTTAGACCTGCTGGCCACACTCCTCCTGATGCACCCGAGGATCCCATTGGCTCTCTTAGCCACCAGGGCACACTGCTGGCTCATGGCCAACCTGTCATCTACCAGGACCCCAGGTTCTTCTACATAGTGCTCTTCTCCCGTAGGACATTCCCCAGCCTGTACTGAAATGAATGGTTGTTCCTTTACACTTGCTTTTGTTGAACTTCATTAGGTTTCATTAGGTTTTCATTTTTTTCATTAGGTTTTCCTGATATGCAGGTTGCCACTGATCCAGCACTTCTTCCAATACTTCTTCCCATTAATTTGTTTAATCGCTATTGGAGCCAACTTACATTTTGACTTCAAAAACATACTAAAACACAGCCTTGCAAAACCAAATTCTGCATATTGATGCACTGTGTGTGTGGGTCTGCCTTACTGAGGTCTGTACAGGTTCCACAATCGTAGGAAAATGTAAGGGCAGTTCATGGGCCAGATGTTGAAAAACGGGTGCAATTAATTTATGTAAGAGACTGAAGGAATGGTGAATGTCTTATGGTCTGGATCACCAATCATAATTTGAAAGTTAAAGTATTTGCAAGGCAAATACTGAATTAATTATTTGGCAGTGATAACCCAGGGTAGGCACAGGACCATAGTGAGTTCTCATTTTTTAGGGACTACCTACTTTGAATGTTAGTTTAAAAAAATAAAGAAGGGGGGGTGGGAAGAAAAGGGGAAAGAACAGGGGGGGAAAAACAGGAGGAGGAGGCGGCAAGTAATTAATCCTTAATAGTAACAATTTTTGTTAACGATGTGTCATTTAGGTGTCTGTTTGCTGATATTAATTTCCAGAAACATTTGAGAATTCAGCACTATAGTACTATATCATGGGGATTTGTTTGACTCATGTGTTAGGATAAGAGGGAGTGCCTCTATTTGTATTAGCTGGAGGAGGATTGTGAACTATTATCTTACTTTGTTATCTGAGCTAGGAGTGTACAAGGAAGTTTCTTCTACTAATGGTTGAGCCGCTCTTCAGATAAAGCCCTCCACAGGATCCCTGTAGCCCTAATTAATCAGCTGTTAAAACAGTAGTTGATAGACAGACTTACTTTAAGTTCCAATTGCCTGCAATCAGAGATAACAGGTGAGTCCCATTGGGCAGCAAGATATGAATGTAGAAGAGTGATCTGTTATCAAAATGAATTTGGCATTCAAATCAAAATTGAAGTTTGCCGTAGAAACCAGCAAAGTAAAACAAATGGGAATCTCTTTTTACTTGGAGCAATCAAAATACCTTCACTTTGGTGATTGCTTTAGACAGGTCTGAATCCATTTTGTGAATTTTTATACAAAGAGAACATGTCCTACACCAGTAATAATGCTAAAATTGTTGGCAGGTAACACAAGGCGCTACAGCAATCACTGCTGCTACAGGATAGCTGGTGGCTAGCACACCCAGCCAGCGTGCGGGAGGTTAAATTGCTGTGCCTCAAGTCAGCAATTGAACGTGTGTCTTTCTCTTTCTGTGGTGTTTCCCTAATCATCCTGCTGTAGAGTAACGTCTTTCCTTATGCAGTTCATATGTAACAAATAATGCAGAGTAGTACAGCACCAGTGGTGCAGGGGGAATATTGTATCCCAGTAGCTGGGTCACTTAACTGTTGGTCTCTTAACTGGGTGTAACGGCAGGTCTAGGCTTGAGTCACTCTCTGCTGGCTTTAGAGCCGTGAAAAATGACCTTTCCTTACTTTCAGCATTAAAAGAGAGACAGATTAGAAGGATGATGGCAAACTCCTTGGGTAGTAGATACCCGATGTATTTTAAAACATTATTTCATTATTAACTTGTCTGTATCACACCAACCATCAGAGGCATCTCTCAGGACTGCTGCCTCTGTTAGTTGCTGCACAAATAGTGATAAAAATATTCTCTCGGTCCAGATTCAGTTTACATTTTAAATTATTCTCTGGATATAAGGAGAGGACACCTGCTTCAGAGAGGCATGCAAAGAGAGCCTGAGAGACAGATCTCTGTAAATGACCGAATGCCTTTCATGTCTTTCAGCTTGGGCATTGCTTGGTAGACCCATGTTCACAAGTGGGACAGAAGTCCCTGTAAAACATAGATGCTATTTCTTTTCTTTGACTTCTCTGTATGCAGGTTAATATTCTTCTGTTGATCCCATTGTTTAGTCTCAAGACTGATGCTTATCAGAGCTTCAGGAATTAAATTACGACTGGCTTCATACAGATAAAAGTGAATTGGTCACTGATCACATAATATTCACAAATAGCATGGCCACAAGCTTTCTCTTGAGATCATATATCCTAGTATTTTTTTAAATGTTCTACAGACCTCAATAGATGTCTTAATTCTCACTGGAAGTCTGTAACCATAATCAGTGCATGTGCATTTATATTTTTTTCTTCTGTGGGATGCCTCTGTCATTGAGACAGAATTCTGTTTTCCATGTTCACCATGGGCAGACATTGTCTTTCTTTTGTGCTCCATATTCTATGTCTTAGGTCATGGACCCTGTATTTCTTGGTCCTTATCTCTGCTAGCAGCAACATTCTCCTTATGCTCTAGTGCTTGTTACTGCTTTGCATTTTTGGGGGCCTGTTCAGCTGTCCCTGTCACTTTGGAGGCATGTTTCTCTAGACTAACACTTCTTTCCCCCTTTCTTGTAAGCTCAAAAGACATCTCCTGCTCTTAAACCACTCACTATCTAGAAGATCATAAAGGTGTCCAAGACTTCATGTGCACACCACTTCTTTCAGCTCTGAGTGTAAAATTTGTGTTCTCTTTTTCATGAGTAAGCCCTATCCCCTGTGCATAGTCTCATTCTGTTTTGGCAGATGCTTATCAAATACCTCTATCTGGTTTCCCAGTATTTCTGATGTTATTTTTGACACCTGAGTTTTACTTGCTCCTAATTCTTTTTCACTGATGAAATGGTAAGGAGAAAAAAAAAGTTTTAACTTTCTGTTTTCCTTTTCATCCCTCAATGCTCAGCTCTCTGTACCGATTCAAGTCTTAGTTCTGCTGTGCCCTCAGGTTTACTTCTGAAAATCCAGCATCCTGGTGGTCACTCCTTTTGATGCAGTCTGTTTGCTCTGTTTCAAGGTGCTGCTTGGCCCCTCAGATAATCATGCTTCTTTTCTTGTGGTGTCTCTTTTAGGTTGGCTGCTTCCTGCATGTATCGCCTACCACCTGGTGGGTAATAATGTGAGAGTACTTCATGTTTCTAAAATTAAACTCTCTCTTTTATTCAGAAAATTCTTTACAGAGCTGTTGAAATTCATTTACTGCTGCTATAGTAGCCATGTGCACGTATACTAGCTCCTCAGTGTACCTACCAGCTGAGCTTTCTCCCTGTAGCAATCCAAGTTGTGCATGGATGGGTGCGCAAGAAACCCCCAGCTGCACAGCATCAGGTCTGGCATACAGCCATTTAGCAGTTTTTTTCCACCAGTTTGATACCTACTGCTCCCAGGTACCATTGACTAGATTTCCAGTAGGTCTTCTTTGCCAGGGTTCCTGTAGAAAGTACAGCAATGACTGCACAAAAGTCACCATGCCTTAAGACACAGCAAAGGACATAAGGGATGCAGACCTTGCTCCTGTAAGCCCACAGGTGTGTGACTGATGTGATGTCCCCATTCCTGCCAAACCTTCAGAGCAGATTCACACACTGCTGCCAAAAATCACTCTTCCAGGTCCCATATTTTACTTCCATTTTAGTCATGTATCACGAAACAGTAGCACTCAGAAGCGTCATGTTCCTATTTATACATTTAACCATTAACTAGACACACACACACACACAGGGGATATATTGAAGTCACATTAGAAGAAACATTTCAAGCACAGGGGTTTAGCTGTGTGAATCCCATTAACATTAATGGGAGTTGTTCCCCTAAATCCCCATGTATCTCGTTAAAATATACCTATTAGTGACAGGCTGAAGCCTACAAAAACCAGCAGTTTCCAAGTTAAAACTGAAACTTCATCATTAACTTATCCTATTGTGCCTAGGTAATGTGACACCCTTTAACTTGGCAAATTCAAAGGTATCTTTCCTCCATTGAACTTAAAACAAACCTTGTCTTGTTAATACAATAGGTTCTGCTATAGCTATCTCACTCTAACTCTTGATCATGTTGGAAATGTTTTCTCTCTCGACCAATTGCATCTATGAAGGGACAGTGTTATCAAAATATCTTTGAAACCCTTATGAGAAATAGAATATAAACCACAAATGGACTAATTCGATCTCTAGTAGTAGATCATACCATTGAAGTATGACAGTGATGAACTGTCAGGTATTGGGTTACTGTTCTTGGGATTTTTTTTTTTTTTAAATAAAGACTGAGAGCTTGTTGTGCAACACCTGGTCACTCTAGAGGAGTAAATACCTGAAGAAAACAGATACCTGTAGGAAACTTTATTTACAGTAAGCTCATTTAACAGTGCCATTATTAGAGAAAGACTCTTCAAAATGGGCAGCCCAAATTTTCACCAGTGCAGTTATATGCATTCTAGACAGGATGGAGTTCCATCTCTGTGTGATGATAAAGGTCTGCGTTGCAGATGGTGTAGTTTAGCATAGAGTAAATGAGCTGGCTAAACTGCTTTTATAGCTTTGGCAATGGTGTAACTTTGTCAGCTTTTGACAGGAGGTTGAAATAAGGAGTGCCAGCAAAGCAGGATCCACAGTGATACACTGGTAAAATATTTGGAACATAAACCCGCATCAAATATAGTTTTCTCCCAGTTTAACAGCAGAGATAAAAGAGTTACAATGAAAGTGAATATCAGATGCAGTAAGTCCTGTTCTTTTTGTGTAGAGCATGGTACAAAAATAGTCATCTGTGCAACCCCACTGCTGCTGCTTTCATTTTCAGTGCAGTGGAAACAGCCCTTCACCTTTGGGCCGGAATCAGTGGGTGAAAATACCTTCGCATGCAAGAAGAAATTACTGTAATTACACTATATGTGTGTTTTTAGTTTCCTCCTCCCTCCTCCAGTGGAAACCTCTGTTTTAATACATTGTAAATAATTTTTCTGGCTATAGGTCCCTAAATGGTGCTTGTTAACCTGTGACCAGTGCTCCTGCTCTGAACAAAATGCGCTCCCTGCTAGAACTAACACATGAGTTTATTTGGTCAGGAGGAGCTCTGGTAGGGCTTCTTCCAGTAGCTTAACCATTAACAATAAGCAGTGGAATGAGTCATCCGTACTTTATTTTTAATTAGAGCTGCAGTGAGTTCAAGCTTGAGATTTTTTTGCCTGCAGAGCTCAGGAGCTGAAACCAGCAGCACTCTCCTGGTACTGGCTGTGCCGGGATTTCTGTAAAGCAACATCATTAGGTGGTTGTGGATACAAACAGTGGAGCAAAACCAACACAACATACAGATTCACAGAGGCAAGTTAGCATCATTCTGTTGGCTAAGTCTGCCTGGAGATGTTTTGCTTGCTCTATTTCTGGTTTCCCTCTTGCACATCCACCCCACCTCTCTGCCTCCAAAACAGAAGCCCATATAATGAGGGAGACAGCACTAGAACCAGATAAAGGACAAATTAATATTTAGATATGGGGATTATTTGTTTTAATAGTATTGGATTATATTTCAGACATGCTTAACAAGCTTAATGTGAAGTTTTCAAGCCACAAACAGACTGGAAGAGTATCTCCACTGACTTCTGGAGTCAAATGATATATTTGCATTTTTAGCAACTTTTGAGTTCATTCCCATGCAGCCCATGGACAAGCCAAGAGCTTTCCCATATGAAACAAAGTTTTGATGAGCTATCTCTGATACTGCCTGTGACACACTCAAAAATTGTTAATACCTTTAAAACGAGGAGTGAATCCAGTATTCACCTGAACTGCAGTGCCAGCCCTTGGAAAAACAACACTGCAAGCAATCTGCTCTGCTACAGATGGTGGTTTTAAAGGAAGATAGTTCTTGAAATGTATTGGAAAGCATTAGAAAAATGCATTATGCTGTTTGGCATTTTATTACATCTTGGTGAATTAAAATCCTCAATAGAGAGTTAGGTTGGTTGGTTGGTTTTTTTTTTCTTATCTGGGTTCCTGCTATCTGTATGGGAAAATCCAACTTCTTAAGCCTGTATGCTTTTCAAGGTCACTGCCAAACACTTGGGAGCTGGCTGTCAGAGCCCTAGACACAGCTCTGGTGGCCTCCATTAGCTTGGCCACTGCAGCTCTTCACTTTCCTTCCTGACCCACATTTCATTTTGTCTCTTGTTTGTTGGGGTAGAACTGTTGTGAGATTTCTGAGACAGTATCCTTCATTTGAGCAAGCAAGACCATAGTGAAGGTCGTGCTGTTTGTTAGGTATAAAAGATACTTATTTCTTAGGTGCTGGAAAGGTTCCTTTCTACTAATGCATTAAGCAGGTAATGATTTAAGTTGCTGCCTCTGACGGGTACGTTCATTTTTAGCCTGGGTTGCACTGGGTTTTCTTTTGCATCCCTAGTTAATGGGTGGGTGGACAGGTTGTGATGGAACAACCAGTGCGCTGATGTTGAAAAGGTAGGAAGCAAGCTGTGCTGGGCCAAGGGCTTGGGTTCTGCAGAGCACTTCAGAGCGGCACACAAGATATTAATCAGTCAGGTGCTTCTTTCTGCATAGCCTAAATTCAGAACCCCTTGTTCTGGGGTGCAGGCAGTCACGCTTGTCACAGGGTTTCTGTGGGCTCAGGTCGAGATGGCTCTAGCAGTGCTTTTGCTTAGAGGGCAGAGACAGTCTTTGGTGAGAGTAGCAGCAGAGGGAGAGCCCTGAACCCAGCCTGCCTGCCTTGCTCCCTTTTATAGCTCCCGTTGTTCTGCATGGCCTGGGAGAGAGGCAGGGGTAGCACACAGGGTGTGTGGCTGGAGATGGTTATATTCCGGCAGAAAATGTGGTATGCAGACTGGCAGCAGGGAAGGGCGTGTGGATACAGGCATGAATGCATTTGGAAGGAGAGCTCAACCAGGTTGTACTGGGCTGGTATTGTGGCAGGCTGCTGCTCTTTAGAGCCATCACTGAAGGGGTGCACTGGAGTACCGGTGGGGTACATGAGCTGGGAGGGGAAGGATGCAGCTGCTTGCTGGACTGGGCTAATATAGGCTGCAGGAAATAAAAAATTCCCATCACGAAGGATAGCTTTGATAGAAGCCCTCACTTTGTAGCATTTTTATTGCAAAGAAACACACTAAACACAGTTATGGAGACAAATGCAGATAGGAGCATGGGGGAGATTAATTGATGCAGAAACTGGGGAAGAATGGCCACTGGGATGGACAAGGAAAAGAGTTAGAGATCAAGATATCAGGCTTGGTGGACAGTACTTGAAAATGAGCACCCTTATGGTGTAAAATAGACCAAGAGGAGGACAAAGTGGTGTGGGGAAAGAAGCACAAGAGAAAAGGTTGGTGTGGTGGGTTAGTTACAAATCCAAGACTAATTTAGACTTAAGTGACATAAGCTTAAACATGAAGAGGTTGGTCTGTTGTAGGAACTGGACAATATTTGATTCTGATCTGAGATTACATCTTTCTGCATTTTTCTCTCTCATTGCACCTTATGGGGATTATAACATGTTTTGGTGGTAAAATTCAAATTGCTCAGTAGCTGAAAAATTATATTCAAGAGTATTCATAGAGTGATTTGTCATAACTGTAGATTTTCATGTCTACATGTAGTAAATGTAACCTTTTCTGGAGAGAGTTGGAAGGCAGCATTCAAAAAATCAGTTGGTTTCCTTGCTTCACCACTGGTTTGAATTGCTCTAATTGAAACCAGTATTATTTCATTTGATCTTGTAATTAAACAATGTAATTTATATTAATCCATTAAATAATTTGGCTAATTGCTTTTACACTGATTGTATCAGTCTTTTTTCTTTTAAATTATTATTGGAACCAAGCAGTTATCTACAGAAAACCAGTAAGCCACAAGTGAAGCAAAGATCTTTCTTATTTGTGGGGATTTTTTTTTTTTTTTTTTTAGGTCTTTGATAAAAAAAAATTGTGTTAAAATATAATCACAGAGGCCCTGATTCAGCCAATTTTTTAAGCATATCATTACACTGCTGCTCAGTAAACTTTGGGGCTTTTTGAATCAGAGTCTAAATGATGAAAAGCCAGACTTTCATTGGAAATTAAAGGTTTGCATCCCAGAGAGGGAGAAGATGGTCTTGTATGAGGAAAAGAAATTTGCTTTATTCCTGTTTCCATATCACTGACCTACAAAGAGTAACCTCAGTGAGTTACTCATCCTAAGCCCTGTCTGCTTGCTGTGTATGGCTGAGAACACTTGCTGCTTTCTGGGGAACGGTGTGAGGCAGTAGTGGCTGTAAACTATGCTGAGGTGCGTAGGGCTTAGGTGACTAATGGAGTACAACAAATAATGCACAGCTAACAGTCAGCTTTACAATCTCTCTTTAAGTTGAAATCTGTTTATGTGGATAACAGATAACACACATTTGTAGGAATACATTTGCAGAGATCAGGTTGTGAACTATTTGAGAACCTGAAAGGTTCTCTTGTACTTTGAAAAATCTGTTCACAGTTCACACACTTGAGTATAATTGGACTTGCTGAAGTTAACATCATTGGGTAGCAATACCCAGGATGTATGTACCCTAGTGAGAAATTCAAAAAGGACTCACCCATTGCAGCAAATTCTTGCTTCTGTACTCGTGGTGCTAAATTATTGCCTGGCCAAATGCAAAGCAAAAGTAAAGTGCATGTATTGAAATAAGTAATGGTGTGAGAAATCAGAAGGGATGAGACTGCGTAAGTTAATTCTTCAGGATAAAATAATATCCTTGTAGGTCTGCCAGAGTTCAGAATTTTAGGCTGCTCACCTCTACAGCTTGTCGGCAGCATTTCTGTCAGCTTAAAAGAGCGAAAAGAGACAAGGTGCAGCAGGATGTTTGACAAAGGTAAGAGCAAACTTTGGGAGACAGCAGATATGTCCATGATGCTTTGGTGCATCATGCTTATTTTGTTATCAACGTTTATTTTTGTTGTAATTTTTTTTAAATTTTGATTATTTCATAGATGTATATTGCCACTGTATATGCTGCCCTCTGATACCTGTACGTTGGTGTTACTGTATGTAACCTTTTTGAATCACACATATTGCAACTTTGCTATCTATCATTGTTCTTTTTCTCAAGCTTTTTTACTCTGTTGAGCTGGCCCAGCCAGCCAGGTTTTCCCTACCCTTCCTTCTATTCATTAAAAAAATGTAATTGTGTAGTTTCAAGCATATTTCTTACAGTATTTCTGGTAAATTGTAGTTGGATTAGACTTATTTCTTATGGCCTCATTTTGTCTTTTTATTTCTATATTCTAGCACTAATTACTAGTGATGTGATTAATGTTCCACATACCTGGTAGCTTTGTTCTTCCTGGTTTTGAGATAATGTTAATTAATCCAACTTTGAAAAAATACTTGCAGTCCTGATCATATGTCACTTTTCTAATTCATTCTGGAAACCAGAGGATATGTAAAAGCTGAGTAATTAGAGATATATTTGTGCAAGTGTAGTTGCAGAAACTTCTAGTTCTGGTATCACTGTCAGAAGTACTGACTGCATTTAAGAGAATGACTATAAGCAATTATTTCTTATATTTATTTTATATAGAATTAAAGCAAAGGTTATAATGTCATTCCAGTAACTTTTCGTATAACTACAGTGAGGGGTTGTTCAGTTTGAAGGAAAAAACCCACACCATAAACCACCCTACTCTTTGAAAAACAGATATCATTCAGACACATTTTTAAAACGTCTGATAAATAGCTGAAGTAGTTTTGGGGTTTCCAGTATTGATACCCTTTTGTGTATGAGTATTAAATTGCATTAAACTGCTGTGATTTTGTTGGATCTAGACAGAGTGAGATCATAGCAGTTTGGGTGAAAATAAACAAGTGTACTGGATACAATACATGCTAGTCACATCCCTTAATATGCTACTGGAAGGTGATCAGATACGACAAGGATAAGGGTAGTTCAGGAACATCGAGAAGAAAGAACAGCAGTTACTTTCACAGCACTTTGGTTTACCTTGCCATGTCTGTTTTCTTTGCAAAATCACTAATGGTCACTATTACTGGAATTGTTAAAGTGACCTTTAAATTGCTTTACAAATAGCGAGTTGTGGATGCAATCTACCTTTGCACAATAGTCAATTGTCCATCCCAACTTAAACAAAACAAAAACCCAGAGTGCGTTTCAAAGTATTTCAAGGAACTCCTTCAAGTATTTTTAAAAGTGTCACCTATAGTCCTTAGCTTTGCAATATTGTCACCTTTTATACAATGCTAGGAGTGATTTTTACCCCAGGAATAGCTAAAATCTTGGAAGATGCTAAAAGCTTTTTTTCCCCCCACTTCTGGATTTTTTGGTACTGTATGACTGAGACAGCATAGAATAGTCTTTGAACTTTCTTCTGTGTGTGTGTGTATAAGTACACGCTGATGTATATAAATATGTACATATGCGTACACAACTTTTAGAACAAGAATTTCTACAATTGGGTGCAAATTTTTTGCCCATAATTCCATTTAGCAGCTGTCTCTCCCCAGATATGTGACTCTCTGCCCTCTCTCATCAGCTGAGTGGCTATAATCTCCTGTCTAGTCAGGTTAGAAAACCAGCACATGGTAGTGCTTCAGTTCCCAGGTCATACTGAGTCTGCTCAGTAAGCAGTGGAGCTGGCACATCTGTGGGACCAGTACATACCATATGACAGTGAGGGAAAGTTCTATATGAAGATGGGAGCATACAAACAGGAGGGGAATCAACTTTTTAAAAGGGCAGATAATGGCAGGACAAGGGGGAATGGATTAAAGCTGAAGGAAGGAAGGTTTAGACTGAATATCAGGGGGAAGGTTTTATGGAAAGAGTGGTGAGGTCCTGGAACAGGCTGCCCAGAGAGGGGGTGGATGCCCCATCCCTGGAAGTGTTCAAGGCCAGGTTGGGTGGGGCCCTGGGCAACCTTGTGTAGATCCAGGCCTGAGGTTGGTGGCCCTGCCTGTGGCAGGGGGGTTGGAGCTTTATGATCCTTGGGGTCCCTTCCAACCCTTGCCATTCTATGATTCTATGGGACCTTATAGATTCTTCATAGAAATAAAGTGCATTGTGTGAGTAAATTTATATGGTTATAACTCAGGTTTATTGTACAGTGGCAGTACAACTGTATTGGCTGAACAGCATGCTTGTGTGCTACTAAAAGTTTTGTCTCCCCATACAGAACTGCTGTCTTGATGCTTACACTTTACTAACCCATAAACACAAAGTCAAAGCATTAAAACGCAATGGAGTTCTGGTAGGTTCTCACGCCGTTCATAATTTACTTCCTTGATTCCCAGATTAAAACTTTGATACTAGTGCTGTAAATCAGGGTGAGAAATTGCTTTTCCAATGTTGGTGAGCTGCTTAAAAATTTTTTTTGCATGGAAGACCACTTCAAGAGGAGAGGTTTGGGTCTAAGTGACCTCATAAGTTCTTTACTGAGAGGATGGCCGGGCACTGGAACAGGCTCCCCAGGGAAGTGGTCACAGCACTGAGCTTGACTGAGTTCAAGAAGCGTCTGGATGATGCACTCAGTAGTCCCATGCTCTGACTTGGCTGGTCCTGTGTGGAGCCAGGAGTTGGACTTGATGATCCTTATCGGTCCCTTCTAACTCAGGAGATTCTGTGATATGTTTCTTATCTGCTGTGCATTACTACAGTTCTGTATTTTTCTGGCACCAATATCCCAGGTGATGTGTTTGATATTTCAATGATGGTCTGACCCCCAGCTTGCAGATACTAACCCAGGTAAAATGATTCTGATCAATCTTGCCCTAGCATGGAGTTAGTTTCATTGTCTGCATCACTGGAATTGATGTTGAGATCCTGCAGTGGACTTTCAGCACCACATGCAATGAGTTGTTAAAACTGATGCCTACTTGTTATGTTATTGTTGCTGTTGTTTATGCCATCACTGTGTGTGAGGCTGTACAAAAAATACAGGTCCCTGACCTTGTAGGAGAGGTGTCAAAAGAAAGCCTGAAGTGAGGGGAGGATGTTGTTTATGGGATGGGTGAGTGTGAGCAAGGGTAAAGCACTGAGATACATTTCGTTATATAAAGCTCATTTTGATAGGTCAGATCCTCAACCTTGTTCATTAATCTGAGTGCTAAGTGAGGATTCTTCTGTGCAGAGCAAACTTATCATGATGAAAAGCAGTGTCAGATCCGCTGATTTCTCCTTCAGGAGGGTGTATAGGTGTGCTGTGTGTCCTGGCACATGATGGAGTGTGCTGTCACCCACCAGACCTGCTGCTAAGATGGTGTCCTGGGACAGTGGAAGTGAGAGGGTTGTACACAAAGGGGGGTGAACTGCTGGCTGGTTCAAGCACCCTCTCATTGCAGTTTGGTAATACCTCAACATTCAGTACAGTAGTCTTGCACTGAAGCTAGTCTAATGGGACAAAAAAGAAAAAGTCACGTCCCAGAGATAGACAGTGACATTCTAGCATCCCATGGAGGTAAAGAGATAGAAACTCTTTTAATGAGGGCAAAAAAATACATACTGGGCAATACTGATGAACTGCAAGCCCACAGACTGGAAGCTGCCAGTTATGGAACTACATGAAAAAATAATTTTTCTCTCTACAGAAAATGAGAGTAAAATCGACTTTTGATGTGAATACCCAAATGTAATCTCTAGAGGATCATTTTCCTCATAGCAGAGGCACAATACCTGGTAGAGGTAGGGACAGAACTTTGTTTACGTGCTGGATCTTCAGTTTTGGACACTGTTGAAAGTTCAGGTACCCAGTCAGATTGCATGTGTGCCCTTTGATCTGTAGAAAATGCAAGACTTGGCCAAAACATTAAATCAGCTATCTGCAATCTTGCTTGTATTTCCTGAAGGCAAACCAGCATTTAAAATGTTCTCTGCGTGCTGGAAATCTGCAATGTGCCTTGAGGCAAAAGGCAGAATTCTGATCCTAAGTATATCAGATTCCATTGAAATCTCTGCCTTTACATTTGTGTTCACTCAGGTCTGATTTTGACCCTAAATTAATCATAAGGGACTAAATTTAACTTGACATAAATGTACTTGTCTATGCGTGTATACATAAAAAGGCACAGAAAGGTGCAGTTAGCATAGGAAATAAAATGCAGCCAATTATTGCAGATCTTTTTTAAGTATGTTTGCAAGTGATGTGTTTTCAAAACAAGCTAAACAATAATTCATCAGCTTGTGTACCACATGCTGGCTAATGAATAAAGTCAGGAATCAGGAAGCAAATGTAAATATGGGGTCTAATTCCCAACTGCCAAATTAGAAGTATTTTGTGCCCACTTTGCACAGGTGCAAGTGACAACATAAGTTACAAAACAGCTGGGAATCTGGTCTCACAGTCTGTTGTATTGTTCAAATAATTGAATTTAAAGTGTGGTTACTGACTAACTAAAGCCTCTCCAAGTGTATTGGTCCTCATTTCCCAACCCCAGGCCTGAGAGAAGAGCAGGCCATTTGAGAAGATTGTCATTCAAGCTTATCCTTTCAATCAAAATCTGCAGGAAAAAAAAAATTGCCAGTTTCTTTTATGGTGGCAGTTAATCTGTCAGGAGCAGATTCAAGTTTTGGCAAAGATCTGTGGTGAGATAAAAAGGAGAAAGCTGCCAAACAGCATTGTTAGCACGGGGAGGAGGAAGGGAGGGGAGCTGACATGACTTCCCCAAGTTAAATGCCAAGCACACCTACATCGTTTTCAATCAGGCTATGTGAAAACCAGGATATTTATAGCTGTAGTAAGCTTTAGTGCTCATTTACCCTGGGGCCAGTGTGTTCATTGCAGAAATGGATTCATAATAGCTAATGCTCGTTTCTACAAGGTTTTTATAGTTTACTTGAGTAAGTATAGCATAACATGCTAATAGTTTTTAAATAAAGCACATCTAAACAATTGTTTTGCAGTGCCATGTGATTTGCAGCTCAGCACAGTGTTCTCATCGTTTCAACTTCACACTTTGGCTGCTTTCAAATGTGTTCCTTTCCTCTCTAGCCACCGTGGTCTGTATTTAAGAGCTGGAAAGAATTTCTGCCAGTTTTGGGATGGTAACTTGATTAAGCGACTATTCTTTTCTAATGGGATTTAAAAATGTGTCTTCAAGTGTGTTTTTAGATGGCTGCTGCTGAATGAAAATGGGTATTTATGCAGTCGTTGCCTTGGTGGGATGCTGTGTTATCTGCTAAGTCAGAAACACGATACCTTTAAGGGGAGCTGTTAATAAATAAACATGACTGTGAGCCTGCATTGTGTGCAGTACCTGCCTCACCTGTCATTTTTTTCATGGGGTGTCTGGATTTGAACCCGAGCTACTAAAATATTACCTAAAGTTAAAGACAAGGTAGATGTACAGTTTCTGTGTTGCACTATGTCCTCACACTACACTGCACCTGTAATGCAGGATCCTCTCTTTTCTTGTGCTTTCCTCGCTGCTGAAGCAGAGGAGCTCAGACACCTGGATTATCTGTGACAACGCTGTTTGCTGCCGAGGAGGAGAGTGAGATGTTTTCCTTCCCTGGGTTTCCCCTTGGGAACTTGAAGACTGCCCTTGTGTTTTAGTCCAGGAAACTTTTATGTTACCCAGCGCATGATTTGGCTGGTGCTGCAGAGCCTGGTTGTGCTTGGTGAGGGGTGCTGAGCCTCCTGCTGCGAGATCCTGCCACTGGGTAGCATCCATCTGTCTGTGCCAACTGTCGCCTAAGCTTTTTGCTGGTCACACGGTGCTTTAGGGCACAGCTTGTTCTTTTGGGAGTGGAGGATTGGAAAGGACCATCAGGGGTTACCAAGAATGCTCTGCTGTAACTGCAGGTGTCTGTGGAGTTTGTTTCAAGTGTAGATGACACCTGGTAGGATCCTTGGCCAGGATAATCGAGCTAGTTTTATTAATAAACACTACATGGCCATTTGAAATACTCTGTCTCCACAGAGATTACAGATTCCCTGGATTTCATTTGTAATTTCAATGTGAGCATGCAGAACAGCATATATTGGGTCACTGGGATGCTCTTAGAACATATGTTTTAAGTGTCTCTCTTTTCTCACAAGCTTCCATTTTTATCCTCCATTATTTTCAAAAGTTCATAGTTTAGGTAGAAAAGTGTTTCAGGGGTTAGAAGTGCATCCTTAAGGAAGCTTGTCATTGATATAATAATGCACTGAGTATGTCACTCTCTGCTCTCTGGTTGGGTAACTTCTAATGAGATCTTTTGAAGATGCCAGCTGTTTGCATAAAATGTGGAGAAAACCTGGGATAAACAGAGCTTTCAGCTTTTGTGGGACTGAGCTCCATTTTCTCTTCATAGTCTTTCAATCTCTAGCCAGTATTTTCCTCCCCTCGAGCTGGTGACAATTAGGTCTTAGTGTCTTTATTTCCATTGAGTATCAGATAGCTTGATCAATTTTAATTACAGGAATGAGCTGACTTGGTTGTAATCCATTACTACTTTTATACTGGAGAGAAAATCTGGCAGGGATTTCCAGAATCTTTTGGGTATGGTAGCTATGCAAAACACAATCTACAAGATAAAACAGTGAAAAGGTGAGGAGGGCTTTTCCTTGACCATGGGAAAAACAAGTTTCTACACCTAAGACAAACAGCTCATGTAAGTGGAAACACTTGGGAGTTCATACTGGCTGGAGGTGTCTTACAGTACGGCACAGGTCAGGGATCAGTGCTGGGAGGCCTGATTTTGTTCACTTTATATGTTAATAACCTTGAAGTAAGAACATGAAGTAAAGTGATAACATTTGCCAATGACAGAGTCTTGTGGAGAACAAGTTAATATGAGGTCAAAAGACTAAAATTCAAAATAACTAGTCTAGGAAAATGGATAGATAAGTGGCTTATGGAATCTAGTTTAGAGGAATTTAAGGTAGAGAGGCTCAGACAGCTACCTGGTGTCTTGTATGCAAGAATTTCCTCCTACCTATGGTGGTTGGAGCATTTGTAAACTTGAAATGTAAGGAGATGATGTGGCTGCAGGAGTTTAATGCTCACAGCCAGCCAGCAGCAGTGGGTGGGAGATGCCACTGTAAATCCCAAGTGCCTCTTGCACGTGCAAAGTCTTACTGTAAACCATCTGGAGACTTCAAAGAAGTTGTTGAAGTAGTTGTTATGGCAAATCCATTTTAAGTGGACAGATAACAACTGTTCGTGCAAGGTTCTGGGACCATTCCTTGTGCAGGGTGTACTGGTGGAAAAAGGTATAGTAACTATACTCCTTACTTTCTATGATAAAGAGTATAATAGACCTAAAACTAGATACACTTTGAAGTATTTCCTAATGCCTGTGTAATGACAGCTACCCATAAATCTAGTCACATTCCAACATTGCTCAGATTTTCTAATTACAAATTGACGGTTGGTTTTATGTTTTTAATTTCAAAGCTGCTATCTGCTACCTTTTTTTTTTAAACTGCCATACAGTAAGATTGAGAAATTGAGTTGGCTAGGACTGCTGAGTAACCCCATGAACTAATGAAGTAAACATTTGCAACCACTGTGACATGGAAATCATCCAGCTCTCCCTGGTGTACACCTGCAGAAACCTGTGATTCACCTCTGAGTCACTCTGCAAATGTTAGCAGGGCAAAGCTGACAGCCGTGTAGAGGGCTCACTCTGCTGCCAGTTCTCTCCTTCTCCCCTGGAATAATGACATTAATGATGCTTCCAAATGGCTCACAGGGTTGCAAAATGAGAGATCTAAAAATCCATGCAGCAGCTTGATTTCCTAATAGGATGCATTAAGTAGGACATTGCATGTTTTACAGGCTGAAGTTGATTAGACAATAAGACTTAAAATATGTAGCTAAAGTGGTTAGAAAAATAGGTTTTGGAAGCTCAGATCAAAGCTTTACAGGGGGGTGATTAGATAAATAAAAAGTTTAAGCCTAACTGAGCAAATAATTGCACATCCTCTGAAAAGAACAGTTCATAGGGATTGATCAAATGTGAGTCACCCCAGGCACAGATGTCTTTCTAAGAATATTCCATTTAATTTTCCTTAATGTACACCAAAGCAAAGAGATACTGGTGCTGATCAGTGTGAATGTTCTTGTTTGCATAAGGAAGGGTCTTTAAAAATAATGGAGAATGAAAAAAACATAATCTCACCAAGTAACCACCAAAAAATGATTCAGTTCCTGTTGTCTAACAGGGATAATTTCCTCTTTAGCAGTGATTTCCCCCCTCATTATAAGTGTGGGCTTTCTGGTTTTTAGTGTATATTAGAACCACATAGCACATGCTCAAAGTTTAAGAAAAATGCAAGTCTTACTGCAGTCTTTGTTCTTAAGGGTCAATTTGTACTTTTCTTTAGAAACATCAGCCATTGGAGACAGGAGAACTTTAGAAACACAAAATAAAGAGATCCTAAAAGTCCATGAGGTTCTCGCTGTGCGAGATTGTCTACTGAGGTAAGGAATGGAGGTTGAAGACAAAGACAAAGTAGGAGAGATTGGAGGTGAAGAGGGTCTTAAGAGTGGAATCTCATTCCTTGGGGACTTCCCTCTTCCTCTTTTTGGCATTGGTTTTTGTGAATACACCTGTAAAACCTCTGTCCTCTGAAGGGAGTATATACTGGGAGGCTTCATTGGCTTTACAGAGACCAGCCTGACAGGGTGAAATTCTGCCCTTCAAGTTTTTGGCACATGTTTCATTTATTGCAACAAAGCCAGGATTTCACCTTTGCTGTTTCTGAAGGAGAATGAGTAATAGCAGGGAGCTTGGCTTCTTCAAACCTGTTCCTTAGACCTCCCTCTGACACAGGGAGTAGTGATGGAGTGAAGCTGGGGAAAAAGTAGCAGGAAAAAGGTGATGCAAAAAAATCCTAAGAGCCTTAGAAATAAGCTCTGTGCACAATCCTGAGACATGCACCTCTGTCATATGCAAGTTGGGTATCTAATTGGAATACATTCCTTAATCAAACCCTTATGTTTTGCATTCCTTGTTCACTCTTTTGAACCTTAAGCTGTTAAATCAGGGATACACAAATGCAAAAATGCAATCTGCTCCTTTTATATCTTTGGAGAATGGAGTAGCCATCTTCTGTATGCTCCCAACAAGCTGACAGTGGTAGGACTGGCGTGTCCCTTGGAAGTTTAGAGATGGTAATAAAATAATGGCTATTGAATTTCACTTTAATGAGTGGCTTGGAACCATGACTAAATCTCCTTGTTCTTAATAACAGAGGATACCTGACCTCCTGTCTTGAGCTCTTTTATTTCATGTAATACCTAATTTCTGCAGGCAGCTGATATTTTCTCACTGTTCCCTCCCTTCTCTCTCCCTCCTCCACCTTCACGGCAAGCATTCAGATACTTGAATTTGGCATTAATTGAAATCTAATATGAGGGAGACTGTTCAGAAATTCTCTTGTTGAGGTGCTGGATAGGTTTTGGTATGTCTCTGGCACCACTTGCGGGGTTGCCAGCTCTCGGATAACTGGCTAGGCCATGTGAGCCATGATTTGCAAATGCTTTTCATATATGCTTCACAACTAATGTAGAAAGAGTCCTGATGGAGTAAAGAGTGAATTTATAACTCTGAGAACCATTTGTGGTATCCAGTAGTGTGGGTAGGAGGCAAATAATGAAAAAATAGGAGTGAAATTCTCACTTGATTGGTTTCCAACCTTTGCATTCAGTCTGACTTATTTTCTTATTTAATGCTTACATCTTTCCTTCTGTAATTATATTATCTATTTAAGTTCAGTAACAATCTTGGGCTGGAGTGCCAAAGGCTTTGTATAGAGTTTGACTCGATGTGGTGAAAACAATTTGCTCTGATTCAGAATGAGGGGTACATTCTCTTCTGTCAAGTGGAGAAACTTCCCTTTGTTTAACAGCAATTTGTTTTTATCGATGATTAACACTGCCACTTGTGATGTGTCCTTAAGACTGTTACCTTCCTACTCTTACCTCTTAAATCCTCTTTCACTCAGGTGATGTAAACATTTGGTGTGTGTTCATATAGAAAAGGTCTTGGTCTTATGCACGGAGGGGGTTAAGGGTGTGCAGCACCTCAAGGTAGCTGCCTAGTACTTTGGAAAATCAGGCACATTATGTATCAGCAATTTCTCCTTGCAGCTGGGAAAAAAATTTATAGCTTGGTGTTTCTAAAAGAAAAAAATTACTAGTTCTGATTGAAATGCTTAGCTGTGTAGACAGTTAAAGTAAACATTTTTCCTGTCTCATTTTTTATAGCCATACACTTCCTTCAGTTTCTTCTGTTATATTTTGAACTTCAAGAAAATGATATTTCAAAAAAAATAGGGAAGGATGAAAGTTTTTCTTATTTACTCCAATTAGCACGTAGAAAATATAGCCTATTCATTTTTCAGATAGACTAAAATTGATAAACTGATGTTCAGAAAGTGGAGAAGCACTAAATTCAGGTCATATAATAAGTGTTTAGGTGCCTTAAGGCAGCTATTGGAAAAGTCTCAGAGGAAGATAAATGCATTGTCACTTCATCTGTAGAGAGGAACCTCCCTATGCCCCCTTTCTAATGTATACTTGCTTCTGTGAAAGGGAAGGGTTCTGGTTGCCTTGAATCTGGTATAAACAATATATTTATGCAAAACAGATGAGTCCAAATGTGAATAAGTCTCTTTTTCTTTCGGTCATACCTCCACTCTCTACCTTATGTCTTACTCCAGCCTGCTCTAGATTTACCTTATTGTTATTGAGCTGGTAACATGTATCAGATAGAATTCAAAATTACTTTATAAAGAATTCAGTGGGAAAAAAAAAAACCAAACATTGAAGATCAGCTTGGTTTTTTGTTGTTGTAATGTCACATTTTTGGGTCATATTTAGAAGCGATGATTTGAGCATGGCAATTAGTGCACTTTCAAGAGGATGCAACATATTAAGATGCCGTCATCTACTGATATAACAACTTTTATTTCATTATTACCTTTGACTACAAATTTTAGTTTCCTACTATATGAGAACTATTTTTTGTGGAGAGAGTGGATAAAATGCAAAGGAAATAGGGATTAAGCAGGGTCCAATCAGGAGTTAATTAGCTATTTATGTGAGAGACAGCCTCAGTGTAGCCCTACTAATCCCCTCTTTTGTGACTTCAGTCTAGAGTAAGGCTCAGACCTGGGTAAAAGTCAGTAATGCTGGCAGAGTTCTGTGAAATGTACACAAAGCTGCATTTGCTAAGTTTCTCTTCATGGGAATGTTCCACAAAGCTCGAAAAAGCCACATGTGTTCTTAATATCCACTGTCATTAGGTCACAGTATGTTGAAATTCTTTTCAATTTCAGAATTTAGCAATGTCACTCTGTTAAAATAGGAATTGGTCTTAAATAATAAACTCACATCCATTCAGCATACTGTGAGGAAAAGAGCTGCTTGAGGTTTTTTGCAAAACCAGCAATTGCCTCATGAGAAAGTAGGATCCTTGAGGGGAAGGATACGCTGTCCTCAGGATGCTGGTCTGGAGTCAGGAAAGGCACAGCCTTAATGATGGGACTTTGGGCAAGTCACTTATCCTCTCTGTATTTCGATTGCCCGGCTCTAGGATAGTAATTACAACATTTCCTTTCTTCTCAGAGGTGTTGGGATGTGCTCAGACACTTGGCAGTACCCATATGAGCTAGACAGGCAGTAGCAAAGTTCCTAAAATCTGATATGGAAATGCCCTTTTGCACAGTATTTCCTAAGCCCTCTGTTTTCATGTTATCAGCCAGAAGTTTGATTTGGTGATCTAAAGGCAGGCAAAAATAATGCTGAAGCTCAGCATGCTGTTTAGGAGACTGGCTTAGAGCTTTGCTTCTGTTCCCTTCCTGCATCTTCATGCTCCTCTTGGCTAGGCAGTTCTTCACTTATTCTTCCAAGCCTCTCTTCTTCCCAGGATGGATGTGTGGGGCTCAGTTTCTTGTAAAGGACTGTCATGGGTCATGACAACTGTGGTGTGAAACATTTTCATCCCCCTGCAGGAGCAGTTCTACGTTCCGGTCAGTCAAACTCAAGCCTGTAATGTTTGGACTTGGTCCAGTGAATTGAAGAAAGTTGGTTTCAAGCAGCTTCATGTATTTTCCCAAAGAGTTTTCCCAAGCGTATTATCTACTGCTACATTGTGTTTAGTGGTTAGCCTCAAAGAAACGGGTTCCTAATATATTCATGTCATTCTTTTCTTTACAATAAGCCCTGTGCCATTAAGTAGGTTCGTATGACCTTCAAATGAGACAAAGACCTGAACCCAGTTACCAGCCATTACCTCAAGCACGCTCTTCAGGCAGCAGTGCTGGCTACTCAGGGGGCTTGGGCAAAGCAGTCACGTTCTCCAGCTCTGAACTGGCGCTCTCGGACTAGTTTTGGGTAGATGGGGTCCATGCAGCCAAATTACCACTTCGCCAAGCATTATAGCTAGATGCTTTGGAAAAGTGTTCAAGACCTGGATCCAGCTTGATGTTCTTCTCACATCCCTTTTTCCTGAACTATCTGACAACTGACACTTGTTGCAAGTATAATTCAGTCTCAGTCTAATTATTTATAAATGCTGCTCGTGCGGGGGGAGGAGGGGGAAAAGGTGTGAGCTTTTACAATCTTATTCATTCCATCTTTTTATTGGGCTTCAAAGTCAGTCTACTACTTCACAACAAAATTTCATTATGTCCCAGCTGAGTTCTGTTTAATGGAATTAAATTTCACCCTTTCTAATTATCTTTTGGAACAGACAATCTTTACAGAATAATTAGTAATAGAAGTACACAATGGATCATTGTTTTTATTACTTGCAAAGAAATTCTAGATGCTGTACTAAATCTTGAGGTATGATCTCACAAAATGTAAAATATCTCACCCCCTTCCACCTAAGTTATATAACTTTCAACATAGTCAACATAATTTAGACACAATGGGTGGTAATTTTGCTTCTTTGAGATGGCCAGCTTTAAGTTGCTTTTATAGAATAACTTCCCTGATCCCATTCTAATTAGGCAAGACTAGAGATAGAAAATCTTTTTGTCTTCAATTAATTTTCAAGATTTCTAAATGAAAGGCTTAACGTCCTTTTATTAAGGAGATAAAAACAACTGTATATTTCCTTATCTGGTCTTCAGTTTTCTTTCAATGGTCATTTATCTTGTGGCATTGTTTTAAAATGCCTTTTCCCAGTTTTGCTAAAATTGAGTTAGCAACCACACAAGTGCAAGATTAAAAAAGGTAGGAACCGCTGCACTCAATGAACACATACAAGTATAAATGAAAAGAAATAATCCTGGCACAGGTGAGAGTCATTTGGAATATATGGCCTCCTCCTCTGTGGCTTTTCCTAATATAATAAAAATGATTAAATCTTCCTGAATTATGCTCCAAGATGTAGTTCTCCTTGTCAAAAACTGTGAGAAATAACTCAATGAAAAGAAAATTAATTTGGTATCAAAATGGGCTGTTTCTTGAAGAATCAAGGTTTGAAACTAACCTTTCATTGATTTAAAATTTGCCACAAAACTGGGAGAAATAAAGAAAATGTGCAAGAAAAATGGGTAGGGTCCTCCTTGGACTGCTAGTCTTTATAATTTAATTTGTTGAGAATTTAAAATTACATTAATTGTGCTTAAATAACTGACATTATTTGACACTGCAACAACAGAGCAACGGAAATGAGTGACAAACACACAAAAGACTTTTGTTATCTTTGTTTGTCTGCCTGAATAAATCTCAACAAGTAGTTCAAAGATTTAAATTTATAGCATACTTAATCGTCATTAGATGGCCAATCCTATTGACTCTAAACTGCATTTCACTGATATTGAATAGTTTTGGCATCCGCTTCAGTTTGACTCATCAAGAATCTTAATTTTCAAATCACTGAAATTGTGTAGAGAGGTCATAAAGAAGGACTGTACACAATGTTATGCTATACATGTGGTTTTTAAACATGTATTTTTCTTTCTCAGTCTAAAGCTGTTGATACCACAGTGCTATTCAGACATACAACCTGCAATGGCGACAACTAATAAAGGTTTTGAATTTAGAAAGTCATGAATTGTTTTGAGACTTACTTGCATGAATTGCTGTTCCTTTTTAGTTGATTTTCCTAATTCCCCCAAAAGCCAGTGCATCCTGCCCCAGAAATGCTGTGGACTGCAGTGGGAACAACACCTTTAAAACAAATTAAGTTGGCTAAAACCAGCCAGTCTTAATTGTGTCTGATTATGTAGAGATAGATATAGACACATCGTTGGCTCTTGCTATCAGAGTGTTGTATTAATGCTCTTTGTATATACATTTACCTATAATTGTATAGGAAAAAAGTAATCTATACTGTCTAGCAGTCTCATACAACCAGTGCCAGAGATGGGGAGAAAAAAAAATGAACTCCAAACCCTTTCCAAGATCTCTTCTTAACTGCTTCCTTTCATGAAAAATCTCACAAAATATGCTTAAGCACTGCAAACTCTAGAGTGAAATGTGTTCTATTTGCTAAAAAGAGTCAATTTAATTTAATTGAAACTATTTACAAATTTATATTTAATTTTCCCAACTCTTTGCACTGAATAGAATGAATAAAATTGGTTTGCTTTCAACTTTTATTTTAACAATCTTGTATTTAAACAATTTCATGCATTTTATTTTAGTTTTGATTATTATTTTTTTAATTTGAAATGGTAGAACAACCTCTCTAATGTGGACACAGATTTGGTGTAAAATATCTGTATTTTGCGGGCAAATGGGTAAATTTTAATTCAAAGCCACTTGTTTCTTCTCATCCCCACCCTTTCAGTTTGTCAGCTAGCAACTCACTTATTGAAATAGCACTGTGGAATATATACCAAACACCACTGAATACAACAAGTATCATATCTATTGTTACAAAATTCATAGAGAGCACTGGAGTCCCATTTGAGAAGAGCATCTCTAGGAAACCTCAGTGGTCCACTGAATCAATGTCTCTTCACATGCTGCCAATTTTACTGAACTGTAGGCTTAAAATTCAGTAGGTATTTTAAACTGTTCTAAGGGACAGAGATATGTAATTATTCATTAGCTGTGGAAGTTGTAAGTCAGGAAGTTATTCAGGCTTGTCTCCTTTCCATACCTACTGGTATTGCAATGATGCAGCCAGTCCAGCATTGTAACAGAAATGAGAAGTAGTCGTTCAGGATCTGCTAAAGAGGTTTGTCTCCATTAAAATATTCTGTACTTTGCTATATAAAATTAATAGCCAAGTTTTTTATTTTCCTTTATTCTAGAGCAGAAAGGGATGGAAATCAAAACCAGCCTGAGAAGTTGAGGGTCTGCTATGTGTTCATACTGTGTAAGAGGCTAATATCTTTAATATTCATTATTGACATTTACTTTAATTATTACATCTGTATGGTCTGACTCAGAGTCCCTTTACAACAGTAGCTATATAAACTGTGTAAGAATATTGGATTTACTGGAGTCTTCCAATAGAAATTAAATCAGAATTTAGCCCATCTGGACTGAACACTGATATTTGGTGGGGGCATAGTTTCCCTCAGCTGGTGGTTCAGTTAATCAGCTGAATGATGTTATTCCACAGCCCTGTTTATGACAGTGAGATAAATACAAAACCCAAAATGGTATCATCTTTAGGCTAAGCAATAGCATCCCTCACTGATGCAGGTGAAGAATTTTTTTGTCTTGCTTGAAAAAATGTTGCCCTGCAAAGTCTTGCTGTGAAGTTATGGCTGATGAACACATTAGCTTCAGTGTAAAAAGAGAAAGGCACCTATTAAGCCACTCTTCCTGGAAACAGTTATCTTTTCAATTTTCTTATACATAATAGCAAATATGTAGGGTTGAAATATGCAACTTCCATGTGGCCTTACACCCTAAAAGCTCATATTTATGGGAGGATTTGGCAGGAAGGCACAATGCAAGGCCAGTGGTATCCACCCTGCAATTCTGGAGAGAGACATATATGTTGTGATTTTGCTATTAGCAATTTTGTTCCCTCCTTCAATATATTCAGTCAAACCATTTGCCATTTACAGGAGAAAAACAAATTCTGTTGTTTGCAGTGAACCCAAAATGCAGGGGTGACATCTTTAAGTTCCTAGGATGTTGAGATTTGTTATGATATGCTTACTCTTGAAGGGCCAAAATCTCCCAAAGCAAGCAACTTCCAGTATCTGCAAATGGAGCAGAACTGGGACCTTAACCCTTGATCTTTGTATTGGCATTTGAAAGGATTTCCCTTTCACCAGCACAACTGAAAGCCCAGCTGGATGCTGAGCAATCACTTCCTTCAGATGATGTAAATAAATAAGTAAAATGTAACACTGAAGTGAAAAAAATATTGGCTGGTCCCAGTAACTCCTAACTTGTTATTTAATTTGTCATACACTGCTAAAGACATGTGAGAGTGTCTGATGTCTTTACCATGCTTTAAAAGAGGACATTTTAGTCAAGAGCACTAGTGCCTTCTTTTGAGTTTAGCAGTGTGCTATTAAGCTGATAGGATCAGTAAACTTCCTAAAGCCAGCAGGATGAATTGATGTTTTTCAAAGACTTGTTTAGGAAAACAAGGGAAGCAAATGTTCATAGTCTTTTAAGCAGGGGGAAAAAAGAGAGAGAAAAGGAGAAAACTCTCAACGAGAGATTATTCCTTTGTTGATTCCATTCTGACAAGAAAAGAGAGTGTGTGCTGATGATGTTTTGCTTTTGTTTAAATACTTATTTGTGCTACTCCATGTGAGTGAAGGGAAGAAACTTTGTCATGTCAGTAGGATGTAACAAGCAACGGGCGGTCTATAAACAGATCAGTTACCAGCCGAGGCTAGTTTACAGCTTCAGTTCATATACTGAGTTGTAGAGCGATGGACGGCCACTGGTGAGTGCAGTGTAGAAAAAGACCAAGTCACTGATAGGCTGAGATTTTTCTTTGTTTTACTTAATAACAAAATAAAAAAATCCCAATTTAGTAATGCTAGCTTTGTGATGATGCATATAACTGACTATTTAGACAGATCTATTCCATTGTGTTTTGGTTAGAGAACTCTTGGTTTTGTTCCTATTGGAGAGATAAAGAGACACTATGGATCCTTGTTTCTCTGAGGGAGAGTCAAGTCCAGTTCTTTATTCCCATGCATGCCCAAAAACCAAGGGAAATTTGCAAGAGATAGGATGAAAACCTTGGTGTAAGAGTCTGTCTTAATTTCCAAAAGATGTTTCTATTAGCATAGTTTGGTAAATATCTTACTACTGGTGCAAAAATTATATCTAATATTTTATTATTTCATTTTTTAACAAATTATTTCTTGAGGAAGGGTATTTTGTGTCTTATCTGAAAGATAAATAAAATGGAGGTGTGAAGAACTGACAGTGAAGTGCTGACATGAGCAGAAGGAGCAGGAATTGGACATGATCGGTCAGGATTAACATGAGATGACTGATCATCAGAACAACCTTTCTCTATTGGGGAAATGGGCTAGTACGTATCTTTAAAATGAGTTATTGTTTATGTAAGAGATTTTACTATAGTACGAGCAAACTGGACTTGAAGACCCAGGGCAGCATTTCCAGATCAGTTTTGCAAATTTGTTTGGCTCCAAACAAATTTTATTTTAAGCAAAACTACAACATCAGTCTCCATAAATGTCTCCACAGATGAACTTTTTCAGTGCAAACGTCCATAGAAGGATATACTGGACTTTGACACTTGCGTTTTTCTAAAGAATGTGGTGCCTTCAGAATTGTGGATTGCTAGTTTAAGGATCAGAGAATGTGCCTGGCATTGCACAAGATCAATATTAAAAAACTTAGTGTAACTCTTGGACAAGACAGATGGTTGGCTGGACTTTGGGTTTCATCCACTGTGGGAGTTCCTGTGTTAGCAAAGGGTTTTGTGCACAGACCCTTTTCTGCAGGAGCAATGTCAGGTTACAAAACTGTTGACCACCTACTCCTGCCCCAGGCTTGCCCCTCCACTGTGTTGGCATGGCATTTCATGGGAGTGTGTTGTGAGGGAGAAGACAGCACACTTGGATACGGATACAAACCTCACTGGATTAAAAACAATCCTGAGAAAAAACAAAGTGAGAGATGCTTAAATTTGAGATCCATCACAGAGTTGGTTTGCGGTTGTGGTGTCCCAGCAGAGACAGGGATGGGAGGAGATGCTGGGGGCACAGTCTATGGGAGTCTGATAAAGAATGCAGAGACATTTTGTTTGCGTCTACTTTACCTAAATCACTTAGGTTTGCAACAGAAGTTGCAGACTGGGCTCAGTCTATACTGTGCCAGTGCTTTGAACTCCTGAAAATCTGCTGAGACTCCGCTTAGGACTCTGCCTTTGTGTACACCATGTAGAAATGCTTGTCATGGGCCTGATGCAGTGCTTTGAGATGGATGGAAAGACTCCTCCTGGTTAAAAAGGGAACTTGCAGCAGTATTTATGTTCTGGAGAATCTTTCTCATGGGACTGCAGTGTTCAGTGCCTGTTTCTCTACTGCCTTATGTGTTGTGCTGCTAGTTGTTCATACATAAAGCTGTACTGTTCTGATTTGGAAGCATTTTATATGCACAGGTACAAGTGTCTGCACAAAGGGCAGGGCAATGGAGAAGTGGGCTTAACTAGTGCAAGGACATTTGTACAAGTTAGGATACTTAGAGAAGAATCCTGTAGCAGTCCTAAATGAAAGGATACTTATTCTGTTGAAGTAGTGTTGATATTTACAGATATAAATTTGTTAACAGACGTTTAGTCTTCCTCTTGAAGGAAAGCTTTCCTAGTAAAGTGTTTACTCACATAAGTGAATGTAAAAAGGAAATAACTCTGCATACTTTGTTGTGGTTCTTTCCTTGTCCTGTCCATACTGCCCACAGGGAATTGCCATAATCACAGAGTTGAATTAGTAGCGAGATTGTGTGGCTGAAGATTTAAGATGTATTAGATCTAGGGTTAGATTCTGACATTTTTGCCACTAGAATACATTGTAATTTATTCTGTAACTGAAAAAGAAGAATCTACAAAAAAAAGTACAACTTCCAGAGACCCCCAGCAATTGCTAGTGTTTATACTTTTGCCATCACCTCAGAGTATAACCCAAATTCCATCTAAAAATGCCTTTCTTTTTAGTTTTTGTTCAGAAAGGAAGATTTCACAGACCTGTAACTGCGTTTGAATCCAAGAGATTTTTTTCGCTGTAAAACACTGAAGAGCCTATTATGCCAGAGCCCTGTCTAAAGTAATGTAAAGTAAAGCTGTTGCAGTATGAGTAATGATGTGTCAGACTAATTGTTTTGACTAGCTGGGTATCCTCTGAGCTCACTGGATCATCATCAATACAGCGGCTGTATTAGGTTTCATGCCACTGGGCTCTGAATGTGGTGTTTGCTTCTAACTGTTGCGTTTACACTATTTTACTTTGCACCTATTGTGTTACATTTTTGCTGCTCAGTGTTTGTCAACATCATATTTCAAAATACCACGGAAGTGCTCAGTGCTATACAATCAGTGCCTGATGCTAAAAGAACACTATTTTGTATGGGACAACCTGCTGTTAGTTTGAATATCAAGTATCCCATTTACATTTTGGTGGATAGTTCAGAAATTTGATGTTTGCCAAATATGAAGTGTTGAAGAACACTTCATGTGCTGGATTAGTTCACTGTTGTGATCTCCTTCACAATGAGCAGCCTTCTAATAAAATTTTGTATGCACAAATTTACATGACTGCATTACGCTATCTTGTGGGTGACAGTTCAAACATGCAGTAAAAGAATCTTTAGATTCCTTTGTTGTTGTTATCAGATGGGCAGAAGATCTTTCAGAAAGGGAAACCAAAAGAAAATATTTGCCTCCAGCTGTTAAAAAACTATTCATAAATCAGCTGTGGCAAATAGACTGGAAAATAGTTGGCTTGATCATATGTGTTAAACTATTTTGTGACAGTTCATAGCAAATTATTTTAAAAATTCACTTGGCGTGTGCCCAAGTAAAACTTTACAATGTTGTGCACAGTAGTAAAAATAATGTAATAAATCTCCTTAAGAAGCTGTTGCCAGAAAGTTTGCCTTGCCTTGCAGTGGAGCAGGAGGATTCCACCAGAGAAACCCAGCAATCTGTGCAAAAAACTGCAATTTGTGGAAACGCTGTTCACATCCTATTTCCCCTGCAAATATCTCCTCAGCTGTGAGTTCTGTTAGCACAGCCCAGAACACCTTGCTGACTGGAACCCCCACCCTGCATAAAACATAACAAACAGAGTTAGTAGTGCTGAGATTTGGTACAAAATAAGGAGCTTTAATTAATTTTAAATGGTGCTTTTCAGAGTGTCAAAAGCTCAACCCACTGAAGTGGAAAAGGGGGTTAGAGTGGCTAGAGCCTGGCAACACGGCTAATCTAGGCGCTCCTGAGCAAGCTCATTTCAAATGCTTACATCAGGACATCGGCATTTCGAGGTAGAGCTGCCTGGGGACGGCATAGCGAACAAGCCACATTAGACAGGCCTGCTAGTTGCAAGGCTGAGAAGTTAAGGGTCTGTGGCAGCTTCTGTGACAAGAGTGCATTGTCATAGTGCAGGGCCTGTGCTGCTGGGACGGTGCAGGGTTCTTTGTGTGCTCAGTGTTTGGAAGTAACCCAGAAAAACTGGGGGATTGATGCTGAGGGCGCACAAACCCCTCTGAGATGGAGGCTGTAGAAGTACTGGCATGGACCGTGACATTGCAAACCAGGGCAACCCCACTGCAGCAAACTGTTGCTCTGCTGGCACAGGCCACTTAGTTGCTTTGAAATCAGTGGTTATGTATTTGCTTTAAAGGAGAGAGGGGCTGTGCCCATGCAAGGCTTCAGTTTTAATCTTCCAGTGCATAAGGCAAAACACGTTTTGATTATTTAAAAGTCAAACTAAATTGTTTTTTGAACTTACTGTATAGAGAATTTATTCTTCTGGACGTGGTTCAGGGATCTGTTTTCTAAAGGCTAATTAATAGTTATAAACACAATGGTCATCAACTAAGCTATCAAATTTGTCTGTTTCTATTTCCTGTTATTTTAGCAGGAGACAAGATATGGTTGTATACCTACTCTTATTTCTCTTTAACTCAGTGTCAGAACTCCCGTTGCCTTGTAATGCAGCACACATAGTGAATCGCTACTTAATATGTGTTAAAGTTGGATAAAAATGTCTAGACTATGAGCCTGGTGCTGAAATGGATGTGCAAGACTTCAGCTAAAAAAAGCTTTGCAGGCTTATAAGGCCTCTGGTAATGCCCCCTTAAAATGAAGCTGGCACTTCATAGTAAATTCTTAATCATTCAATATTTACCAAGTGGGAAAAAGAAAACCTTAGTACTGTTTCATGAGTACCAGTCAGATGACCCCCATACAACAGAAGCTTGCAAAGTTTTACTAAGCTAGATAATTCCTTTTTTATAAACATAATTGCTCATCTCAGCCACTGGAGCATAGCAGCTTCCAACTCTTGTCCTCCTAACTTCTGCACAAAGTGACTTTCTACGATTTTTAATTGTAAGGTCAGCTACATTCGTGTCCCATGTTGTATTTCAAGTTTGACTTAACATTTTGGTCTTGTTTCTACAGCACTGAAGTAGGACTGCTCATATTCTTAAGTCTGTACCTCAGTGCACCCACCATCTGTGCTCTGCTTCTTGAGGTTTACAGCTCTGCAGTTAAGTTTGCCCTGAATACCTGTGTTGTTGCAGCCCCTACCCATTCTGCTCAGGACATTCTCATGGTGGGTTTGTCTCCCTGTAAATGCACTCGCTTGCATTATCTCCATAAGTGGGGGCATGTTAATTCAAAGTCTTCCTACAGTCCTTATGAGCTATAGCAAGCTGTCTAGAGCTGGTATTCATATAGCATTTATTTGCTGTCCCCTCCTCCGAAACCCCCTCCCCAAACCCAACAAAAAACAAATGCTGAAAACCTTCCTGTTGTGGTTTAACCTGGCAGGCAGCTAAAACAACCACTCAGTTGTTCACTTGTTCACCCCTGCCCCGCTGTGGGATGGGGGAGAGAATCAGAAAAAAATGGTAAAACTTATGGGTTGAGATAAAGACAGTTTAATATGACAGAAAAGGAATATAATCATAGTAGAATATACAAAGCAAACGATGCAGCACAATTGCTCACCTTCCACAGATCACTAGTCACAGAATGATATGCCCAAATAGTTTCTGAGCTGTGGTCTAAACTCCCAAGTTATACACTGAGCATAGTGTCATACAGTATGGAAATATCCCTCTGGCCAGTTTGGGTCAGCTGTCTTGGCCCTGTCACCTTCCAGTTTCTTGTGCAACCCCCAGCCTCCTCACTGGCAGAACGCTATGAGAAACAGAGAAGTCTTTGACTTAGTGTAAACACTGCCTAGCAACAACCACAACAGCATGTTGTCAACATTATTCCCTTCTAAATCCAAAACACAGCACTATGCCTGCTACTGGGAAGAAAATTAGCTCAATCCCAGCTGAAACCAGGACAATCCCTAAACCTCAGAATTTATGGGAGAGCAATTCATCATTTCACTGACAAGGATTCTCCTGAGCATGTCTACTACATGCATCAAACATCGCAAATTGGGAGGAGATGATGAACTTGGGCTCAACTGTCTTCTGCTAATGGCTAATACACAGACCCAAAGGAACGTCTACTAAGTCCTGTAGACCTCCCCAGCAGCTGTGTTGGCCACGTGTTTGCTAGCTCATCTGTAATATGTTTGTGGGTTGTGGAAGTTGAATCCAGGCAGTCTCTTTGAAGCTGCAGTAGCACCTGAGGTCCTACCAGGGAATGTAGTTAGGAGGATCTCTCCACTGGCCCTATGCCCTGCCTTTACTGAATCCCACAGTGTATACTCTATGCAGATCTGCAGTGACCTGGGGCTGCCTCCTCCCCACATAACACCCTATGTCCATTCCCCCTCCACAATTTCCTACAGAAACACTTGTTCTCCCAGTCTTTAAGGTCCCTTCCAACCCAAACCATTCCATAATTCTATATTCTTGCACTGTACAGAGGCTTGTCTTTGGTAGTCAAATATTTTGGGCCCAAGTCCTGAACATGACAGATGAAATTTAGTTGACTTAGGGTAACCCTTTGTCTAAGGCAATCAAGATCAGTCTTTGTTGGAAAGACATTTGTTTTGCATTTTAGATCCGTGCTACACAAAAGTAGACCATTGTTACAGTTCCTCTGAGTCTTGCTGCTGCGACGGTGTAACAGGAATTATATACAAACCCAGGCTGAATGAAATCTGAACTGGGTAGCCACCGTATAGAATGTGTATTATTTCTAGCACTCATTCACATTATACAGTGGCAGAGCAGTCACTAGGAATTATAGCAAGCTTTGGAAACCTATTGCTTACACAGAAACATGTTAAATCCGAATTTATCCTATTGGATCGATTCAGCTTTTGCTGGTAACAAATTGCCTCCCATCTGTTTGAAACGTATCCTTAGTTTCTCTAATGCTGCTGTTATAATGACACTAAAATGAAAATGCTGCTGATGTATATTGCTTTTTCTTTTTCTCATGGGAAAAACTTTGGGAAAACTTTGACCATGAGCACATTCCAGTCTTCTCATGAGTGCCAGGCAAAGGGATGGTCTCATGGCTAAAACACAAGACTGGAGAATGTTTAACATTCACAAGTGCTAGGTGTTGGCCAGGCACAAATTTTGGGCAAGCCATTTTCTCAATGACTCAATGCTTGCAACAGGAAAAAAAAAACCCTCTGTGTGTGTGTGAGTCTTTAGCCACTCTTAATTATGTTTTCAAATCCTCTGTGCAGGAGGAAATATTTCAGAAAAAAGCAGAAATAGTGAATGAAGTACATTTGGAAGTTAATTCAAAATTTTCCTAGGCACTCCGAACTCTTTTGCAACTGGTTGTTAGGAAGAGTCTGCTTTTTCATGAGATTCTATTACAAGGTTGTGCTTTTAAATATATAAGTGTTATTTAGGAGAGAACTTTAGGTTTTTGCCAAGGTAAGATATTTTCCTTTCTGACTCTGGAAGGTGCAAGTTAAAAGGGAGTGATGTAGGACAGGAAATTAAAGTGTCTTTTATCCTCAGGATTAGCACTTTTTCAAATTTTATGTAGTGATTTGGCTTGCTATTTATTTTAGTCAGTGTGGCTTGTTCATCAGAGGTGGGTCTGCATCAGGGCAGCTAGTGCACTATTCCACTCAGATAATTGAGATAATTAAATCACAGTGAGGTAATTTTATCTTCATTTTAATTCTGTGCATCACTCTCAGATCTTAATTTAACAACACATGCAGATGAAAGATTTCTGACTTGAGGTATCTGTGGTGATGTAAAGAGTAGGAACCATTTCAGGATTTAGTCTTTATGTGCTTGCATAACACAGATGTTCTCACAAAGGTTGGCGATAGCGAAGCTGATACCTGAGAGTCCTGTGCTCTCAATATTTAAATCTCTCAATGGTCTGAACTAAAACGTCAAGCTCTGTTAGCCCAGGGATGGAGCTGACTAGCGCAGCCAGTTCTGCCACAGGAGGGTGACAGAGTTGTACTGGGTTTGATGTGGGTAACTGGTTTTTGCATTTTGAAGAAATATGAATGCACATTTTTTTTTGTGCTTGTGACTTTTTTGTAGTACTTAGATATACTACTCATGTTCTAAAAGGGTGAAAGTGGAGAAGAGGAAGGGGGGTGTTCAGACTGTGACACATCAGCATCTCTAGATGTCTTATTTCAATCTGTACATTAATTCTGAGTGGCAATTTTATGCACGAGTGCAAATCTTATGTAACAGAATATATGTTGTCATTAACCAAATGGACAATTTTGTCACTGTGAGCAATTTTTTGCTAAAAATAAATAAATCCATTTTGTAAGTAAATGCATTTATTTAGAAACAAGGGACGTCTGTCTGATTGGAAGGGAGTGGGTGTTTTGAGAAAGAGGTGGTTTGTGAGTCAGAACTCCTAAGATCTATTCTTGGTTCTGTTTCTGATTCATTATTGGTTGGATCCCAAATCACTGGAAATTGGGCCAAACATTCTGTGACCTAAACTGAATCACGTCAAAGTAAAAGCCATGTTTTAGGCAAAGAGTTTCTTAACTTGACTTGCTTACTAAAACACAAAAATTCTGATGTCAGAAATATAATTTACTACTACTCCAGTTCCTTCCATGATGCCTGATGGACAGGCAGGATGTTGGTTGATGAGAAACTCAACATGATCCAGCAATCTGTGCTTGCAGCCCAGAAAGCCAACCATATGCTGGGCTGCATGCCAAGAAATGTGCCCAGCAGATTGAGAGAGGTGATTCTCTCCCTCTACTCCACTCTTGTGGGACCCTACCTGCAGTATTGCATCCAGCTCTGGGGTCTCCAACATAAGCAGGAACTAGAGCTGTTTGAGTGAATCCAGAGGAGGGCCACGAAGATGATTAGAGGGCTGGAGCACCTCTGCAATGAAGATAGGTTCAGAGACTGAGGCTTGTTCAGGTTGTAGACGAGAAGGTTCCAGGGAGACCTTATTACAGCCTTCCAGTACCTGAAGGAGCTACAGGAAAGCTAGAGAGGGACTGTTTACAAAGGCAGGAAGTGATAGCACAAGGAGCATGGCCTTAAGGTGAAAGAGGGGAGATTTAGATCAGATATAAGAAAAACATTCATTGAGAAAGGGTGGTGAGGCACTGACATAGGTTGCCCAGAGAAGGTGCAGCTGTCCCCTCTCTGTCCAAGGCTAGATTCGATGGGGCGTTGGGAAACCTAGACTTGTAGAGGGTGTTCCTGCCCATGGCAAGGGGGTTGGAACTTGTTGGTACTTAAAGTCCCTTCCAACCCAAACCATTCTATAATTCTATGTTTCCCATTTATAGCTTTTTTGTTTCCTATCACTCAATTAACACAGAAATTTTTCTAAAATCTGGGACTCTCAATCATAATACATCTTTACAGCTAGATAGTGTTCACAGAGCTACTTTCTTATTTTTCAGGGAGCTGCTGATGCAAACTTTTGGTTTCAAATTCTAAATACATTTTTGCAGGAAGAGAAATAAATGATTATCTTGTTTATAGTTAGGCTTTTTAGTCAACAAAGATTCCATGGATAGCAAATGAAACTAATAATTCTGTATACTCATACAGTCTTCTACCCACTTTGACTGTAGCCATGTTCACTGCCTTTCACTTAGGATCAAAGAAAACAGCAGAGATTCTCCAAGCTTCTTCCGGTCCCCAGTGTTCACTGGAAACCATACAATTAAAAAACAGATAAGAAAAATCCAGAATCTGTCATCACAGTCCCCCAATATTCTTTTCAAACCAAACTTTTGTCCTGTAGCAAAAACTCTACTGTGTTACAGCAAAAGAATATAAAATTAAAGTTAGCTGATGCTAATGTTTTAGTTCTTTGCAATAGGGGAAAATAAATCTTTTGGATAGAGCATTTATTTGGCAAATTTACCTTTTTTGGGTGCTCTGCCCAGAGCTGGAAGGCTGTGAAATAACCACAGGGCAATCATACTTCCAGCGTGCACCAAGCTGCCTCCTAGCAGCAAAGCAGTATTGAACATTTACCTTTCTTTCTTGAAAATACTTCCAGTGGGTGGGGGAGGGTAATTAATTGTGGTATACATCCTGTTACTACAGATGGGATTTTGAGTGTGTGTGTTTCAATTTAGACTCAACAATATGGAAGCAATTCTCAAAGGGCACCATGTTCTTGTTGCATGTATAGTATAATGCTACTAAACATTAGAATAACTGAATCAATAGAATATATAAATAGATATCTCCTTTACCCATCTGCACAGCTACAATGTGTTTAATGTATTAATTAAAACTTTCAGCGAAAAGAAAAATGAAGCTTGAACACTAATCTGAAAACATTCTTTTTTAACATGTCAGGAGTGTACTGTACAAAACGGCTTGCTTAACAACTTAATAAGTAAGTGAGAAATGTTGCAGCAGGTAGTGGATCTTCAGATAACAGCTTTTGTAAATGACTGATTAAAAAAAAAAAAAAGACTTCTAATCTGTTAGCAACAGCTAAGTCTTCACCAGTTGAACAAAAGGTAAGGATCTGGTACCTGTCCTAGGTTACAGGAGAGTGAGAAAGGTTAGAAGTCTTACTTTTATTTAGCTGTAATGCAGCTGTTCTGCTAACAAGGAAAAATTTGCAAATAGTGATTCTTTCTATGTTCATGTGAGCATACATTCATAAGGTGCGTTTGAGCCACATTTAATAAGAGGTAGAGTAATATAAATGTGTTTTGAAGAGTTCCAATGCACTGACATTTAAAAAAAATTGCATTTCCCATGAAACTCTATGCAATAGTTAATTCTCCTTCCCACCAGCATGAAAATGAGGACACCTCTCTGGTACTGTTGTTATTGATGTAACTGAGCACAATTTGTCTCAGCATAGGTCTGCAAAACAGTGAATTCTGGTGCAGGAATATACTTTATGTCCTGTAGGAGTTAGCATTTGGGGATGATAGTTTGCACCAGCAGCTTTGTCTGCCATGGAATAAACTCCTTGTTTCAGTGTCTGCAAGTCCTTGGAAAATTACTTTGACACACAGAGTACAAATACATTGCTAGCTTTTGAGAATTTTCTATGTAGTTGTGGAGTTCTAGCAACATATGCTGCACATTTTGTAACTGGCAACCTTTCTTCTCAAGAGGTTTTCAAAGATGAGATTACTTCCAATTGCAAGTCACATTTCTGGAACTGAACTTCTCAGCCGAGAACCTCAGATGAGCATGTAAGAAGTAGTAAGATGACATTACTGATAAGTGGCAGACCAACTGAGGACAAAGAAACCTCACACTCTGAAATCCCACCCCTTCACTTCTGCTTTGTAAATTAACATGGTTTCATATTATCATTGTACTTTATTTTTTATTTCACTATGCAATAGTCAAATGGTATTGCGCATCACAGCTGAGATCTCTAGTCTGAGGTGGTCATTGAGCGGCTAGTCTATGCCCAGCACTGTCTTACCCTGGTTTGTGATAGTGACAAGTTAAAGCTGAATGTCGCTCATCAGAGATATGACTGCCAGACAGTATTCAGGAAAACTGTGTTTCCCTCCCTGCAATGGGAAAGCTTTATGAAAAATCAGAAAATCTCAAAACTAAAACCCCTAAGGATAAGGAACTCTTGGTTATCTGGTTGGATTTTTTTCAGTTGTGGTTTTTGGGGTTTTTATAAGAACAATTCTCATGTTCATTGCCATTGTTTGAAGAAAATCTTTAAAAAATAATGAGTTAAGGCTCTCTTGTAACTACAGAACTTGAGGAGTTGGGAATTTTTGAGCATCTCTAAACACGAGACTGCAATCAGTACAAAAGATGAGGTGAGTCAGGTACGGTATAGGCTAACAAGGTTTGATCTACTCCTGCTGTTGATGCATTGCCATTAACTTTAGTGAGAGTGTGCTCAGTGCTAGTAGACATTTAAATAGTGGTTTATGGCAAATAACTAGAATTTTTCATATCCATTAACAGGCTTTAAAGGGAATGATCTGAAAACCATGCAAACAACTAGCGGAACATTGTATTTAAACTATTTCTGTGGTATTCATATTGAACCTTTAGTAAATTGCCCAGCTAACTGCATTTTCCTCAATGGTAATCTTTGAAAATTATTTGTGTTATGTATTAAATACCTACCTGATGATATTTCTTCTTTACCATATGATTTATGCTAGTTTAGTACGATATTTTTTTAGTTACTGAAAAAATTCTGAGTTTTGTTCATAGAGCACTTTAACAAACATTTGTTAAAGCTAACAACATTTTTTTTTTTTTGCCACAGCACATTAAAGATTCAGGACTAAACCTTAAACTGGTGTAAGCCGATCTGGCTTCCAGTGAAGTCAATCCTTTAACTTTGTGAAGACTTTCAGCTGTAGCCAAAAGAAGAATAAGAAAGTCAATGTGGCACTTGTACCTGCCTTATTGATCAGACCTGTAATTGCACCAGGAAATAGAAAGTTTTAAAAATTCTTTTGTTTGGGTTAGAACAGCTAATGAAAAGTATATTTATGGCTATGCTATGCTTTGCAGAGTGAGTTTGTGCCTATCGTTGAGGAATGCACAGCTAAACAAAAGTGTTCATTTTAAAAGGATACCTTAATTGAAACTGTGCAAACTAAAGTGGAGAATTATTTATGCAAACAAATTTTGTACCCTATAAAGATGTGGGCACATAAAACATGTAAGTCCATTGCTTATTAGATTATTTCAGGCCTTCACAAGCTGTTTGCTTACTCCAATAGCAACTTGTTGATAATAGGAAGCCTTTTGTGAGAAACAGTCTGAAAAACAATGGAAAGCGTCAGATTTAGTAAAGTGTCTAAGGAAAGTCTTAAAATGACACCCACGCTACGAAGGGAAGACCAAATTTGCTTTTTCTGAAGGGAATTTGTGTTTGTCAGGAAGGGCTCCTGGCAGCTTTGTTTCCAGGCCTTGATGTGTGACCAGGAGCCTCCAGGCCTCCCGTCACCCCTGGCCTTGTTCTGCCACCGCGCTGCCCACCCATACCGACACCGCAGGGGGAAGGGTTTCAGAGGAGCCAGAATCAAAAGCGGAGGGAGGAAAAAAAGTGCTTTTCAGGGTCTGATGTGTGGGAATCAAATGAGAGGCCTAGCTCAAATCCGGTCGCCAGGCAACCATAGTGATATGCTGAGGGAATATCATTAAAGTTGGAAACTAAGCAGTCGCTCTGAATTAGCAAACCTGACCGCCGTGTGGATGATGCGCCAGAGCCACCTCAGCCCCCAAGCTCCGTTTCTGCACGTAGAGGGGGGAAAAAAGCAGCTGATTTGTGGAGTTTTTCATAAAAAAGACAATGGCTGTCCAGACACGGAGTTGGTGGTGAAATATGGTAACTGCCAGGCTTGCAGCTGGCCCTCTGACACAAGATTAATAAGTTGCCGTTTCCTAGCCGACCACAACCTAGTGGGAACTATCCGGCATTTTTCCATGAATTGTGGGTAACAGCCTTCCTGCAAGCTGGCCTACTTTACTGCTCTGCTTTCTGCAGATCGCCGAAAGTGCAGTAAACATCTGTGGCTGCAATGAGGTCAGCAGAGATGGTGTCCAGCGACTGCCACCTGAGCTGGCCTAGCCTGTCCCCACTCACAAAACCCAGGGCTGGTTTCAAACTGTGGTGTTGTCTGCCAGGGAGGTGGCTGTGGCCGTGGGTTAAGCACTTCAGAAAGTTTTGCTGCAACTGGAGTGGGGAGGGGGTGGCGGGGGACTGGGTTCGGAAATGACAATGTGACAAGAGAGCGGGAGCAAACCTATTGAATTAGATTTAGGCTGTGCTGAATATTATCGTTGACACGAACAAGCAAAGCTTATCTGCTCTTTCCTCCTTGAAAGGTTGAATGAAATTGAATTGCCAACCTCTGTATTTTACCACCGTTTGGCTGAAATGGCTCAGAGGCATACATGATCGCTTAAAAGGAAGCCAGGTTGAGTCAAACTGCAAAGCGTATGTATGCGTTTCTGACAGCAACATCTCAAACACAGTGTGACATGGCATAACATTTAGAGGTAATTTGATTACAGGCACTGTGTAATGCAAATCAGACTTTCCCAAACATGTTAATTTTTTATCACAATAGCTCACCAAGACAGTCAAGTTCGGTTTATTTTAAGGTATCTCCAAGCTACATTTTCTATTATATTAAAGCATTATAATATAATTGTGGGCAAATGCACACGATTATAGAGAGCTAAAAGATCAGCGAATCCCCTTGCTTCTGTCTTTGTAGGTTTAATTTTAAACGATGAAATCTTTTTTTATAATACATACACATTAGCAGAGAATCATTTGAATGTTTCTTTAGGCATAGAAATTTGGAAAGAACAAGTTGCAACTCAAATTTGTAGATTATTCTGGGTAGGAAAAAATGTGAATGCGTTTGTAAATGTCTTTAAGCTTCTCTATGGTCAATTTATTCATTTAGGGCCACACGCACATGAGTTGCGATTAGTTTTAGATACTAATTTTGTTGGTATATGGGTAGGCCCTGTCAGAGTAACTCTGAATGTGAAAGTGCAACATTTGGGTTTTCTGTCTCTTGATTTTCTTCTGTTCAACTTTAAACTGGGTTCCTTCTTTCTTGTCTCAGTTTCCTCACTTTTATACAGTACATTCAGTTTCACAAATGCAAAAGATCCTAAAGAAACTAAATTTGAATTATGATGTCAGCCTGGGAAGAACATTCTTAAATTTTGAGCTTCTGTTTTTAGAAATTGCTTTGTGGGGCAATATTATTCTGATGATTTAGAGCTAATAGAACTTTAAATGGTGACAGTCCTGCTGGTAGGATCTATCTCCCAAGCTGAAGCACAGCATAGCCCGTCACATCCAATGTCTGTCAGATACCAACCAAAAGACTCAGCATTGGCAGGTGGTTACCATCAATGTGCTATATAATTGGCACTGGAAATCAGCTGGATTTGAGGTAGCATTGAAGTGTCTTACTTGGTGGAATACGAGAAGCTGATGAGAAGTAGAAAGAGATGGCCTGGCACAGTTAGCGGAAGTTTGATCAACCCAGTGAGTGCAGAACACAAACCCAGATTCGAAGTAAAGCAGCGCTAAGCACAATCAGGGAGAAGCCCAGAGAATGAGGACTCCAGGTGAGAGCACAGTCTGAATATGTAGTCATTCACCTTCGCTAAAAAAGGCAGGGTTGGAGGAGAAATGGTATTGTGTATCTGTGCTATAGGTGGGAAAAAATGTTCTAGCATCAACTAGCCATGATTATTCCTCCCTAGTATATAGGCTAAGGACTTCTTTATAACACATGTAAAGATGTAAATAAAATAAATATCCCTCAGTCAGTATTTAAGAATCCAAAACATAAACGCACGTGAGAGCTTATATGTGGTAAACATTTCCAGCACATCAGCTGATCTACCACAATCTTATATGCATGTTCTTAACTCCTGAAAAAGTGAAGCAATTCATGTAGCTTAGCCTTCTGCTCTGAATGAGAGAGGAATTAGTTAATTCCAGTTTCCTGAACTGCAAGCTTAGAGCACAGGCACTGTGAATCAGATGTCGTGCAATAACCTCTTTGTGTGTGAACATCCCAACTTTATATGAACCAATCCCACTCAGTCATAATGAGAGAGGACAAGTTGCCTTCAGCTCTGCTGCCAGAGAAGCATTACTGCTGTTTGCTGCCTCTGCGTCTTTTTGGGTCAGTGTGGCCCTTGCTTTTTCCCTGGTTCTTCATATAATCTCCAGTGCTTTCAGAACACACACATTTCTCTTGTGAGATTTACCTGGCCTGGAGTGAGGAGAGAAGCTTAACAACATGGGTCCTTTTCATTTATAAGAGCATTCCTCTCACGATCTCTGCCTGTCACAGACATGAGGATTAAATATGGCTCTGTCTCTTGTACATATTTCTCTCATATGTCCCAGTGATTCTGGACCCTGTGAATACTTAGAAAACAGGTTTTCCAACAGCCTGAATATTGTAGCCTTTCATTCACTAATATCTGTCACATTTTTATGGCTGTGAAAATATTCCTGATCTGGTTGATTTTCTGACTTACTGATATTCTGTGCTCTGAATTATTTGGGACTACCAGGTTTTGGGTATTTTAATAGTGAAATCAAGTAAAGGGATGTTCATTTGCAGTTATAGTACTTTGTATTTACTCTGTTGCGCATCTACTTTTGAACGGCAAATGAATATGCTTTCCCCAACTGATTTAGTATTACCATCTGTGTCCTTTCAAACACACCCCCTCAAGCCTCTCTGTTTGGTCTTGTAGGATCTCTTCATGCTTATCACTCCTTGATATAGCTGGCTGTTACTACAGCAGAGGCACTGTAATGTTTTCCATTGGCCTCTCTGCAGCTCTTCTGGTTTCACTGGTTCCTGCAGCCAGCTGGACTCTCTCTGTTTGTAAGAAAGGTGTCACCTGTCTGACTACAGTCCACTGGAAAAAAACAGCTCTCCTCAAATTGGGCTAAGAAGAAAACAGTCTCTTTTTCCACCGAGAACCACCCCTTCAGGTGTGAGGGCAGAGTGGGCTTTGCAGAGGGAGAAGCTGCTTGCCTCACTTAAGGGATTTTGAGTTGTTGCAGTTCAGCTTTAGACCCATTTCCTTACCACACTGCAGCGACATGCTGATCGCCTTTAAAAATCAACAATCAATTTGCATCCATGTCTTGCTGTATGGCAGAGGGAGAGGAAAGGGTGAGGTGTAGAGAGCTCAGTGGTTCTTCATGTTAATGAGAAGCCCATGTGATCTCCTGTGAGTGTTCTTCAATAAGTGATGAATGGGACATGTAAGCACAAGAGGACATCTTCTTGTTACCCGTGTGTACCTTTCTTGATATCAAATGTCTGTATTACTACTCCTTCCATTGTAACCTGGGTCCGTGATTGTGAACCGAATGATCTTTATCTATTTAATAGTCTTATATAATTGAGTATCTGGAAAAGTAGAGTAGCCTGGTCAAGAAATGTTATTCTCCTGTAATCCTGAACTGATGGGGTTCATACGGGGGTTTGAATTGATATTGCATTTTTGTTTCACATAAAGAACCATAGCAGTGCTTTTGGTGCTGTCCTGAATCTGCAGGAGGGGCACGCAGAGTGTGCCGGTTTAGGTACTCTATGAAATAGTGAGTACAGGATAAGATCTTTCTGATCAGATGCTTTCAGATAGAGAGTAGGCACCCTCGAGCTCTTACTAGATCTGAAGGGTTTTCTGTGTGCAGTCAAGGAAATCAGTTGCAGAAATCTCCTGCCTCTACTAATATTCCCATAGAGTTTTCTATGGCACCAAAGTCCATAGCTGTCTGGTCTGGAGCTGGAAAGTTCTCCAGATGTGTCCTCTGGAAGTATTTTGCTCATATTTTGCAAGTGGTACATAAGAAAACAACTAACTACCAAATAAAGAAAAAAAAACAAACCACCTATGCAGAAGATAGCACGTATGTGTTATCAGTAGCACAAGTTCTATCTTTGTCAAAAGTGTGCTCACTTTGCAAAGGCTAGCAGAGAGCTTTGAGGCAAAAGACAGCCATTGAGTTGGCTGAGTAATTTTTATCTATGCAGCACATTTTTAATAAAAACTTTAACCCCTCTCTAGATCAAGTACATGACAAGAGTGTGGTGCTGCAGAAGACCTATTCTGGGTTTCATGGGCAGTTCATTGGACACCTAGTTAAGAGGAATTACCTCATGATTAGCTTGCTATTTTCCTACTGCAAGCATTATGGTAACAAGCTAATTCCCCATGCTCTTGCTTTTCTTGGCCACCATTGCCAGCAAGTTTGCTATATAAGTAGATGTGATTTAACCCTTATGGTTTGTTTTCTTGGCTGTCAGCTGGTGGCAAAGGGCCAAATACTAACAACCATAATGGCTGAGCAGCTGGGTCTGCATGCATGACATCTTAAAAATTACTTACATATTGGCCCCTTCATTGCAGCATGTTGATCTCTTCCTATTTGACTGGCATGGTGGCAGAGGCGAGATTAGCATCCTCGGGGAACAGCCAGAGCTGCAGTTTTCTCCTTTGCAGGAGGAAATACTTTATTTTAATGCTGCTGAGTAGAGCAAGTACTGGAATAAACTTTCTAATTCTTAAATTCTGCTCTCATTTATGATTTTCATTTAAGAAATAGTAACTTCTCAAACTCATCTGTGTCCTGTATAATCTGGGACTAAATTCTGCCTGTTGAATTCCTGTAGACTATTATCAAGGAGAAGGAAGACAAATTTGCCTTTGAGGTAGAATTTAGCCATCATGAAATTAGTAATGAACAGGAGGGAAAATTAAAGTGAAAATTAAAAATGTTGTATGCAATAATACTGGAAGCTTGTTGTTGGTAGAAACGGAGTGAAATTTGAGGTAGTGAGATTGCTTGTATAAAACTAACAAATGCAATAAGGTAGCCTGCACAACTTTCTATATGCAAGAAAAGAAATCCTTTATGTTTCATTCTATTTTAGGCAAGCAAGTGGTTTTTGCTGTCAGCACCACTTGTAGCAGTATAATGAAACTGAATCATTTTAAACAAACCCTCAAATACTCTTTACTTTGTGTTAGGATTACGCAACTGAGAGAGAATAGTAACTTCTTAAGAAGAAAGAAGCAATATGTGACATTTTGTCTGTCAGCACTGGTGAAGTGGGATACACAAGCTTATTTAAAATTATTATTCAGTTTTACTTCACATAATATAATAAAGGGAAAAGAAATGGCTCTGAGTATAATGAACTCAAGTCATCCACAGCAAGAGGCATTGTTGAATCAGTAAGGAAGAATATATACAAACAGCCCGTGATGAATAACACATCTTGATATGGGATTCCTATAAATTATTCTTGATATTGTGGAAGTGGACACTAAGGAATAATGCCACCAAGACCAGTAAGCATATGACAATACTTGTGTAAACTGGAAAGGATCAGGCCCTGCATGGAGATGTGTAGTCTTTATCCAGTACTGAAGGATTAATGTGGCTAAATTTAAGCAGCATGGAGGAATTTTAGAAAACACTCGGTGTTAGCACTTCTGTTGACCTAAATGAGAGAAGCGCTTGGACAGCATTGAAAACTTCAGAAAATCCTACTGGTTTCTGTATACACGTTCTCAAATCCTTAACTGCATGCTAAATCAGCCCTTCCAATTTTAAAAATGATTAATGAGTCACTTAACAGACCAGATTGAAAACCCTTCGAAATCTGTGAAAAGAATCCTGATGATTTCAGAAAGCTTTGGATCAGTTTCAGAATTAATTTTGTTTTGGAAGAACTTGGATGTTTTGTGCAAAAATAATCAGGCAAATGGGCTTTAGAACTGGATGTGCTAATTGGGACCAGTTACACTTTTTACCTTTGAGGCATTTAGAGTGGAATTCAAATTTGCCTGAAATTTAAAATAAAAGTAGAGGTTTTTCTGAGATAGAGGTACAGATTGGATTTGGCCTTTTTTCACACCATACAGTCTTTATAATTTATTTCACTACTGTTGATGTTGCTGAGGGATATGCAACCTTAGAGAGATGTTCCTTCAGGTAGGTAGTTAATACTGATGCTGAACTAGAAGCTACCTTCAGGAAATTAATTCTGTGGGACACTGTTTTAGTTCTGTGCAACACATTTGGGGATAGCTTCATTTCTTTTCCTGCTTCTATTGGATTTTATTATGCTTAACTGTGATGCAGGTGGGGGGGAGGTGAGACTAGGCAAAAAAGCACTTCCTTGGAATGTGCAGCAATCCCCTGCTCCGCCTGATGAGTACCTGGCTTGCCCTCTGCCTCATGGGATGCTTCCAAAATGATACATATGAACCTGTTGTTATTCTTGGTTTTGCTACCTGTGAAATTCAATATCGAGCTGGAAACAACCCGGTTTCTCCTAATCCAACAGGTAAACTATGATGCTACTTAGGTGAACTTTGAAAAATGCTGTGGGTAGAACCAGGGGCTGCCAAAACACCCCCCCACCCACTCCAATTCCTACAGATAAAGAACTAGCTTCTGTAGCTGTGCCTTATAAAAGTCTCAGTGCCTCTTTGGCTCCCACACCAAGGACAGATACTTAATTTTGACTAGATGCATTTGTTTGTATTGGAGTTACATTACTGTGTATTTGTGTAACTTCCCCAAAAGAAAGACATTTTCTTCCTTGTGTTGTGTTTAAATATTTTCCAGTTAGTAATCTCATAATACTCTCAACAAAAGGAAATCATTTCATAGCAGAATAGACACATCCTGGAGATATCATGTCTTACATGAGGACTGGTTCTTCATTAGTGCCGCAGTGGAATTCAGTATTGCTAACAAAGCAGAATGTGCCCACGATATTAATGTAGTGTGATCGGCCACTCCATGAGGGAATAATTCATAGGCATGCACTAACAAGGCTTTGACTGAGCTTTGCTCAACCTTTTAAAGGAAGACAGGGCTGTTGTTTTGGGGTTCAGTCCTGGCCCTTCTGAAGGCATGAGGATTATATTGTCTCTTTGAGGTGTGTAACAATGAGAGCACTGCCTCTTCCTGACAGGCCCTGTGCTATGCCTCTGTTAGAAAACAGAGCTCAGAGGTCTACCAAAAAGCCCACTGTGCCTGGAAATATCAGACAATGAAAAACTGAATTAATAGAATCTGACACAGTTTTACTGTAGCAGCATGTTTTTCCTTGCTTAAATATATTTTTGCTTCTCTTATCAACAGATTACTTGGTGCTCTTTTCAGAAACAGCAAAGTTGCAAAAACAAAACACAAGCCCGAAAGATACCGGGTTAAGGATGTTTTTCCCCCTTTTAATTCTGTGTTTAAAAAAAGAGATACCACACCAAACGTCAGGCAGTCTGAAGCGCTGCTGGCAGAGTTAAGAAAGTGGTTCTCTGACAAAAGAAGCCAGGTTGTCTTTGACTATCTATTTGAACATGCAGACCTGCTTGCAAGCCCAAACTAGAATTCTTGTCCAAATTTTGGGAGTGTTTGGGTTCTGCTTTTTAGGTTGATCTCATATTGACACATGAATTAGTGACTAAATTTGTACCTGTATCTGTCTTTCCACACAAAATACTCAGGTTGCTCAAAGCTAGAGTTTTGACCTTGGATTGCCAAGTATCTAACTTGTACATAAGGTACAGTGGTTGGATTTCTTATTCCAGAAATATATTTACCCCAGCTGAATGCTCCGTTGCTGGGCTTGAGACCTCCATTTTGAGATGCAGGCCCAGGCAAAGGGCATTTACTCAATTTTCAGTCTTCAGCCAGTACAGTCTTGGGCGAAACTACAAATCCTCTGACATCCAGTAATGTTTTTGCTGTTGGCTTCCGTCTGGCTAGGATTTTCCTTGTCTCATATGATTGTGCTGCCCAAACAGCTGCTCACCTGGGAAGGGAGGAGGCAAAGGCTTCCTTTCGTGTTTTGGATTCTGTGCTTTTCTAAGGCGTGTTCTCAGCCTGGATTAAGTGAGTTATGAACTGTCGTACAATGCAAAATGTCTGTGGCATCATGTTTGGAGGATCTGTCCTCAGATCTCCTCCTTTCTGTCTCCAGCAACCCCTGCAAACAGAGTCTGTAAGCCAAGCAACATCCACCAGTCGGACGAGACAGGGAATCCTGTAGCAATAGCAGTAGTAGAGCAATTATGGTAAGCCTTTAACTAGCTACAGAGTGAACATTTTACATTCCTAAATCTGCCATAATGCAAAATAATCTGTTTATATTAGGAAAGACATTGCATTCTGCTCAGTCATCCCTTCCCAGGCTTGTCTGCACAGGGCTTGGTTTCCATAATTCGTAATAGGAAAACACAATTGCCAAAACCTTGGGACTTGGCTTCTGTTTTTTAATATTACCCCAGTTGCACTTTCTTTGTAGCCAAAGGGTCTGTTATTGCTCCTATAATGAGAGCCATAGTGAGATATTATGTGGCTTGATGCTTATCCCATGGGCCACAGGATCCCCCTTCAGCTGCCAGATTCTTTTCTCAATGAACACATCTGGCCTTGAAGCTGTTTTCCTCAGCAGCGCTTGATAGCGTTCAGATGCTCTTTCCCCATGGATAACACTAACCCTGCTTTGCTGCTGTTTTATCTATTGCTTATAGGCAGCTTTTGTTGATGTCCATTGCTCTCTGACACAGGAGGTCTCCAAGTCAGAAGCATTTCTGCTTTTCTCCCAGCCCTGTTTAGATGTGACCACCTTAGCAGGCTACCTTTCCATCTGATGGATGCCATAAGCGCGTTAGTTTTAATCATTTCAATAAACTGATTTTAAAATTAAATTTAGCAATAACATTTCATTAGTGAAGTACTGATAGTGTTCCAAGCACAGTGCAGGAATTTAGTGGGGCTTTATAATCACGGGCTTGCCTCTATCTGCAATTATAAATGGCTGAATTCTTATCTGGCTAAGGGGAGTTGGATTGAGCCCTAAAATGAGATGCCAAGTTTCAAGAGCTTTCAGAAATCAGATTTAGATCAGATGAAGGCTTATGAAGGTAGATGTTTGGATGAACCATCTGGTTTAAAAAAAGCCCACAACCTCACCTTTTTTTTTTTTCCCCTTATACTTTTCTAATATAATAAATGTGTTACTTGCTGTCTTCAATATTGAAGCAGGGTAATAAATGCATGAATAGCTTTAAGCATGTGACTAGCTCCATTGAACGGTAAAATTTTTGCGCATTGTTAAGTTCTCTGTATGCAGTTGCCATTCCAGAGCCCAATCCTGCATTCCTGAGCAGCCAAATTTCCCCTGGAAGTCAGTGGGAAGTTTTCAGGTGCATAGCAATGGACTACAAAGCAGAGAATTTCTTGAGAAACAGGGGACCCACCATTTTCAAACCAAAAACTATTCACCTTAAAAGTGACCTCTGTCCTTCCTCTCAGCCAGAAGCATTGAAAGAAAACTTTCATTTGTATTTATTTCTAATGCTGAGTGGAACAAGCATTGAGTACCTGTCAAAGAAAACACAAAAAAAATCCCTAAACATGAAAAGTTTAAATCTTTTTGCACCGTCCTTCCAGTGAGGCGCATTTATTTTAATAAACACAGGTGATTATCACAGCTTGTTTCGAGTAGCATTTCTCTGAGAGAAAAGCATAGGTCCCTTATATTTCTCTCCTTATCTCTCTGCCCCAACCCCCTCCCCGTGCTTCCCAGTTTCAGCTCTTCCCCTAACCTCATTTGGGCAGGGTGCCTGTGAGCAGCACTGAATTACAAAGAAAGGAAGCAGCCCAAGTGTAAGTTTCCTTTGCCTTATGCCCCATATTATTCCTTATTTGTTGTGCTAATTCAGCAGCGTAATTCCCAAATACAGCCTCCTTGAATTGTTTTGATGAGAACTGCTAACTCAGTGCAGACTATTTTTAATGAGCTCTACAGCCTAAAGAGTCAGAACTATGATGCGAAGGCTCCATTTAGTAGCTGTTTAATAATGTGTCCGATTAATGAAGTCCCAGTACTATATAAAAAAGGAAAAAATTCTGAGATATGACTAAAATTTGTTTCTCAAACCGTAAAGCAGCCTGTGCTGAGTGTGCAAGTTAAACAACCAGGCCTCTCTTGTCCTTTGTCCTTGGTTACCTTTTGGTGATGATGTGGTAGTGCCCTCTAGTGAAAAATCTCAACAAGTATTTTATAGAGCACAATGCAGGACTTTGTTCCAGTTTCTGACGATTCTTTCTTTTGGACGCTATTTTGGGACAAAATTGATTTATGTCTAAATATTTCCAAAGCTAACAGCTAGGAAAGATATTACAGGCCAAAAAAAAAATAAAATAAATGTTTCCATACATTTCAGAATCAGTGGGTGTTTTTTCACCTTTCAACTACTGTATTAACAAATGAGCTGTGGTTAAACATTTCAAAGGGGTAGAATTTTTATTTTTGCTCTTATGTGCTACTTGTGCCAGCAGGGTTTTGCATGGCTGAAGCCTTACAAAGTCAGTGAGTAGTTGGACGCTTCGTCCAGTTCCCAGGGAATGTAGTACCCAAACTCTCATTAGACTTCCACAGGAGCAGGATTGGGTTCACTGAATAGTCATACAGAATTAAAAGATAAACAGCTCAAAATGTTACCAAAAACTTCTAGATTCTTCTGCTCAGGAGAGAGGAGCATTCAGAAATATTCAGAAAATAATTTTAAAAAAGAGGTAAATTTTTATTAGTTGTAGAAAATTTCAGAAAATGCACAAAATATGTACACCTTTGCTGCTGTCAAAGAATTTCTTCTCTCTGTGTCCTCCTACATGCATTTTATTGTGTCCTTGTGACCACAGCAATAACATGAGAATATGACTGAACTGGTGACCCGTTGCATTCAGGCATCGGCTTGCTTTTTGGTTTTTTTCTGTGGTAATGACATCAGTGAACTACAGCTCACCTACAATGTACAGGGGGTTTTATGCATGCTGTAGTACACACTATTAATATAGGGGTTTTTTTCCATGTATTCTTTAATGAGAGTAGATCTACCATTGTTAATCCTGTAGCTTGTGGTTAGAATAGTCCTGCTGCTACTGTTACTTATATTGAAATAGCACTAAGGAGTCTTACTCAGAGCCAGGTGTGCTTGGTGCTGTACAAAGGTGAAAAAAAAAAAGAAAAAAAGCAGAGACTCTAAAGTCAGTCTCCTAAATATTTTATTTCATTTAAATATTAAACTTCCTGTGCCATAAACAAACAAAAAGGCATCCTGTTAACTGACGCATTAAAGAGGTCAGATCCTGTATTTCTGTGATGGGGAGGGGGGCGAAAGGGGAAGTGATGCTATTGACCTATATAAGTGCTATTCAAAGTGAGCAAAAGTTAGCCTAAGAAAAGCTGAAATGTTCTGCGTGATCCTCTTCACATGGAAAGGTCAGGAGGTGGGGAGAGAAAATCAGGAGAAAAAGATGTGATTAAAATGAGGTTTTATTTTTGTTTCAGGTTAGGGGAGTGGGAGCTGCTTGAACATTTTAGACATGAGAGCAGAGTAAGAGACATATCCCTCAGTGCCAGGGTTATCCATGTAACCCAAAGACCCTTTTTATTTAAAAAGCTATTGCTTGTGATCTTTTCCAAAGAGGGAATCAATAAATGTCCACCAAAGTTGCTCTTTTGGTCAAAATGATAAATGAACATCGAAGTGCTATAAATTGGTAGCAACCAGCATAGTGATCCTGGAATTCAACAAGAAAACCAACAAGAGCAAAGCAACACTTACAGCTTATGGCTCTGCAGTTGCTGCTGAAATTCTCAGAAACGACCCAAATATTTAGCATAGAATTTAAAATAAAAAACCCAAACCAAACCTAACAGATGCAACTTATTTCTCATGGCTTGCTTTTTTTTTTTTTCTTTCCCCTCCTCATTGGAACTAAATTAAAATTCCCAAGTCCTCTGGTTCTCCATCAACATCTGTAGTTTGTATCTTCAGTGAGCCACTGACACAATGTCGGTACTGCACAGCATCTAGAGTCAGACCTGCCTGTGCTGGAGGCACTGCAGACACCAGTATCCTCCAGTACCATCCTGTGTTCAGGGAATGCTGTTGAGGCTTGTACTCTGCTCCTGAGTTAGGAAACGTCCTGGTGTCCATGGGAACCCAGAGCCTGTGCTACCACTAAATCCAGCAAAGGTGGAGCAAGGCACATGACTTTTGTGCACCACTATTCAGTGTAATAAATACAAATTCTTTGTGTTTCCTGGGGGTTGGAGTATTTTAGCTAATTTCTAGTAAGAATACACTGATTTTCATACTGGGGGCATAGACCCCAAAATTATAAAAGCTGTTCTTTATTCCTTTACTCTTTCAACTTCTAAAAAAGCAATCTGTATTTCCAGCCAGGCTTTCATTTAAAATAACCCTCTCATTCAAAACCTCACCTGTAACTTTATCCCAGTGGTAACTCTTACCTGCCATACTAGCCCTAGGCCCTTGTAGCACTTGACATCATCTTTTGGACAGGTTACAGAGCCTTTTGAGGCAGTTGTTAGAAGCAGATTTACTCCGCAATGTGGAGCCAACCACAGAAGAAAATTAGTGCATTTATCTGTCAGCATTAGGTTAGATTATCAATCCAGTGCACTAGTCACAGGATCTGGTTTTTCTTTCTCTGGGGAAGTGAAATTGATACAGTGGCAGGCAGTAAAGGTGTCAATTATAAACAGGACATTAGCATGAGAAAGTAGGCGAATGGCTAGTTTTAGGCAACAGCCCTTTTTTGAGTTTAAGTATGGACTTGAAAAGTGCAAGTAGGGTTTTCTTCCTCATAAATAGATTTTATAAAATGAACATAAAAACTTGTTCCTTCAAACTTGTTAACTTTATTTTCTCTTCAAAGACAATGGTTGGTTCTGGAAAAAGAAAAAACTTTTTAACCCCAACTTTTACCCCAATTTGTAAAGTTTGAGCAAACAAGACTCTGTATGAGACAATAACTTATAGTAAATTATTTGCTGTGAAAATTAGCACCCAGACATCTCCAACCCAAATCACCGCCCTGCTTATTAGATGCTGAACAAATCCCCTTCCTGAAACAGTCCCTCCATTACGTATTCACGCAGGTGCCAAAGACTGTTGCTTACTTCTTTATTCTCTGGGTGGCTCAGAAAGACTTTCTTCTGAGGAACAGTAGACTGACCTTGGTAATTGCTGTGTTAGGGTTTTTTTGTCATACCTGCAAAGTATTCTATTACCAAGCCCAACCAACCCATTGCTATTCCCATTATCCACCTACACACAAACCTGCCTCATGAAAAAATCAGACAGTTGCTCCCTGCAATTACGTTCCATTGTATATGGATGAGTATGAACTGTGTGAGCTTGAATTTTATATAAACAAGTAGTGAGCAGTGATCCTTTGTCCCTAAATCCCTTTTTGTCCCTGAAAAGGATCCCCAAACCCTAAAAGGTCCATTAAATATAGGATATATTTTATTTATTGCGAGTCCTGGTAAAAGTGACTGCCCACAAGTGCCACCAGCCAGCAGTGTTGCCAAAACCAGCAGGCTGCCTTGAGTTGCAAAAGTTGGTGCTGTCAGAAGCTGAGATTAGTTCCCCGCACAGATGAGCAGGGTGTTCTGCCTCCTGCACTCAGGAGTAACTTCTCCTGAATGCTGCAAAGAAATAGGGTTTGTCTCAGGCAGGGTAGTGGTGTTTTGCTGTGTTCATAATATGAAGGAAGCAGCCCCTCACACCTGGCAGGGGTTTGTAAACAAGGCTGTTGTTTTTCCAAATATATTAAAAAAATAATAATCCTAAGAATCTGAAGACATTTCAGAGCATAAAATTGCTAATTCCCATGGAACTTCACAGGGAGCCAAGGTCTCTGCTCCCTTTGTCCCTCCTCCTTATCTAATTTTACACAAAACCTAGAATTTGCTCATGCATTTCTAGGTCTCTTGAGTTTATAAAAACCTCATTCTGATTCTTGCTGCTACTATAGTTCTGACTAAAATGTGAACTTCAAGAAGTACCAATTAATCTCAACAGTGGGAATATATTTTGGGAAAGCTGTTTCCACTGCTGGCTTAATTACTTAAGGACTTTCCTGTACAGAATATGTCAGCCCATGTTGGCTTAACGTTTGCCATGCAGAAGTGCCAGGGAGTTAGGTTAAAATTCACCTCCCAAGGATACCTGAAGCACCTAAACCTAGTAGCTTGCTATTAACAGAAAGCAAGAGTAAATTCATGTCCAAATTTCTGCCATAATTGTGCATGAAGAGCAATGAATCCTTGTTTTGCATTTTTCACTACAGGTCGGAACAGAGTGGCTTGCACCAGTTAACGTGAGTCATGTAACAGGGTGGCAGGGCCCAGGCCTCAGCTTCTGTAGGTCTCTGGAAAGGTGTTTTTCTTTAAGTCTGTATTTTCTTCAAATGATGCCATGGGATCATGGCCCATTTTCCTACCACGCTCCTGATGACAAAGAGGACGGGACATGAACGGTTTTATGAGGGGAATGCCTGCTCTGCACAAGGTAGCAGTGGTGTGGCACGTGCTGCCTGTGTTCCTAGTAAATGGGCTCTTGCCCGCTCACCACCTGCTCTCTGCCTTCCCAGCAATTAAACTGGAAACTGCTGGTAAATGGCCTCTGGTGCAAATTCAGGGCTTTCCACCCGTCTGCTGTATGTTGCATGCAAGTACTGTTTCACAGGCTGATCAGCCTTTTCCCTCTTCCCCAGCAGGGAGACTGGGCTGTGGTGTGTGGACAAGCACGGGTCAATGCTGCTCTGTCTGCAGCAATAATTTCTGGTTGGTGGGTCTGTTCAGAGGCACATGTGCCCTTAAAATTATTGCTACTGTAGGGTTAGTGGGAAGACTGAACTGCCTCCCCATCTGAGACTGATGACGACTAGTGAGAGCAAAAAGCTGCAGATCAGAGTGGAGAGCATGTGAACGGCGATGCTGCTTATAGCAGAAGGATAGCAGGAAGCCTGAGGGACTGGAAATATCGAATTTCATTTCCTTCAAGCTGGGCTGCTTGGGTTAAATTGCATAAGAGCAAACGAGTTATGTTTCCCTACAGTCAGTCTTCAGGTGGGCAGCTGTGTGCTTGCAGGCAGGCAGTGAGCAGAGTCTCAGTTCCTGGGCAGACAGCTCCAGCCAGGCTCTAGGGGATGGACAGGTCAATTGATGGTGTGAGGGTGCACTCATGGAATGCTTAAGCCTATTGTGAATGTCCTGCTTTGGTGGAGGTTCTTCTGGTTACGTTCCTCTTATGAAGGCTTCCCCAATTTAGATACATGTCATTACAGATGTAGCCTGTTGATGCTCGAAAATAGCCTGAGGTAAACTGTGGATCTTTACCTGTCTGTGCTATAACTTCATATTTCTGTGGGAAGTTCCCTATCTCTTAGGCCACTCCTGAGCTCAGGAGCCTTGCACATGTTTGGGCAGAAGTAGAGATTCAAACTTTTATTTTCAGGGCCTTAGAAAATCTTCTGGACATCAGCAGACTCTTGACAGCTTACAGAAGATATCTTAGTCTTTATTTCTCTGTAAGAGGAGTAGCACACAGTCCTACCAGGATTTTCAGAGTTCTTGAACTGGCAAGGATGGTGCTTTGAAGGAAGGGGTTGTCTCTGCTCTTAAAATTAGTATAGGCAAATTAATTTGATGCAAGAATTTGACAGGTAGCAGGCTACTGCTGGTAAGGGGTAACAAGGTCCCTTCCTGTTGCCTAAAACCACTACAGTATATCTATATGAAGAGGGAAACGTATGAGGAGGAAACTGTCTTGATAGGGCACAGCAGCCCCTCTCCCCATGGAGCTGAGGTGGGGAAATGCTTCCATGCTGTTGCTGAAGGTTTTTCAGATGGTGTGCTTTTGTTTTGCATGTAAGAAAGAAAACCCTATGGAAAGAGCTTAAGAAGAATCACTGCACAAATCATAATTTCCTTCCCTTACCTGGTCAGCCTGCCCCTGGTCCTTCACTGCTGCAGCAACAAAACAATGTCTGGAAAGCAAAGCAAATGGTCTGACAGCTTTACCCTCATCAACAAGCTGCCAGCAGAGTTGGTCTGAGCTTTTCATATAAAGTTACTGCATTTTCTATGTCCTATGTTGTGTTTTTCATAGGTAACTAGTATATGTATTTGGCAGGATCATTAGATAGGGAGCTGAGCCAGAGTGCGTTTGCTCTCTTTTCCCCAGTGTGCACCTCAGGATCACTTTGCTGAAATCAAAGGCCTGGGAACATCCTGCTCTTCTATATAACTGGAGCGCAGTGAGTCACTGCTGTCCATCGGTCTGTCCCCCTCAATCTCTTAAAATTCTGGAAGTGTTCCTTAATTTGTTTTTACTTGTTTTTCTTCATCAGGCAGTGAAAAGTAAGCTAGATCTGTACCAGGAATAGATTCGGGGAATTCTCATCCAATGCGGCAAATTCTTTGCTCACTCCCTCTTAAATGAAGCTATTTCCATTAGAAAAGACTACTTGTGTGAGTAAGCTTTACCCACATGTAATACTAGCATTCATCATTTCAATCTATAAATTTGTGAAGCAAAAATTTCACATATTCCATCTGCTGAAGCACTATCTGGAGTTTCTGGATAGTTGGAAAATCAAGCTGAAAAACTTAATCAGAAATTCCCTTTGAAGTGCAGAGCGTAAATTTAAGAGATTGTAATATGATTGCAAAGGGCAGATCTGATGACCTAGAATTTTAAGACATGAATACATTACTGAGAACAGTAATTGATGTAGAAAGTAGGCAGAGCTCTAAGATTTTGAAGCATATTTACCAAAGATGCTGCAGGGTTCTGTTTCACCCATTGACAGACAACTTGAGGTTTCCGTTTTCTTACAGCCCTCTCTTCTGCTTGGACTCTTCAGACTTGGTTGTTGAAGCAAGTTGAAAGCTAGTTTAGGGAGTTACCAAACATGTCCTTGTTCACCTAGATAGAGAGGAGGAGCAGGCTACCAAAAATTTTCACATTTACTTCTTTATTCAATTTTTCAAGTTAGGCAAAACCCATCAAACAATGCACCTTTATTAACATGTTTCTCACTCCCTGTCTCTGGACTTGAATTTTCACTGCTGACTTAGTAGCACAGCAATTTTGTCTGCAGGTGCAGTGGAGGAAGGGGAGAAATGTGCCATTGCTGAAGAGCCCTGAGGGATGATAGCAGTAGGAGATACCATCTGTCCCTCCATCCCCAAAGGAAGGAATCCTCCACTGATATACAGGTGGTTGTGCTAATGACAGAGGTGGGGGCTAGGATGGTTTTACTGTATAATATTACATACAAAATGCCTATAGTTCTGTAACTGGGATGATGTTTACTCATAACAGTGAATGGCTAAAATTTCAGTAGTTTCCCAAGTTTTTGCAAAGCTGGTAGCCCTGGTCTGGTGATGGATTTTAATTTATTTTACAAAGGGAGCTTATGAGCATTATATCAGAGGTAAGATGTTGTGAAAAGTAAAGATGATAAGAGCAAATTCAAGGAGGAAGGAAGGGAACCACTTCTCCTGCTTGCTGAATATTTTTTTTTTTGCTATTTTTCTTTAGTATAGACGACAGGCAATCATTTACATGAATCTCTCCATTATAGACCAAAATAACAGTGCAGTTTTCATTAACAAAAAGACTACCTTTTTCTTCTTCGTTTGTGTTGTCAAGATACTTTAGCTGAAACATACAGTGATTTCCAACACTTACCCTAGTTGTCACACTGAGAGTGAAATAATGGCTGACATTAGGAAGATTATTTCTCAGCAATAAAATTACCTTTCACAACATATTTCTATCTAAGTGGAAATGATGGAAAATCATAGATTCTATTTTCAAATTGAGAGAGAGAGAGAAAGATGAAAATGAAATCAACAGGATTTCCTTACAGCCACACAAGTAAAGAGCGCAGGCAAGCCAAAGATGTTGCCAAAAATCCAATGGGAGCATCTTCCCAGACCTGTTTTTATTAATTGAGCCAACTGATCGAGACAAGTGGAATTGTGTGAAATGTTTTCTGCACGTAGTGTAAAACGTGGAGGTTAATTAACTGGGATCCCAATCCTGCTGCCTCTGCTGTCAGCAACACGACTCATGTGGGTATCATTAAGAGCCAAGACTAAGCTTTTACTCAGGTTTGTTAAGGAGTTTGTGGACTTTTTTGATAAATCTCTAGCCAGATTTGACAGAAATGGGGTCAGTTTAAGGTGTTCTGTAGAAACTGTGATGTTCCCAGAAATGTATGATTTCAGTCATAGTCCTGGTGAAACTTGGCTTCTCTGTGCATGGAGTTGAATTTGAATGGAGTTCAGGGCAGCTGAAACTATGTGAATCAAAAGGAAAAATGCTCATGTGATCCCTGTTTGAAGTGTAACTGCCAAATTAAGACTGCCTATAAAAATGAGTTTCTAAAGAAAAAGTGAAAGGGAACGTAGGCTAGTTTTATAAATACGATTACATCTTCTGTCATCCGGCAGGCATCCAGAAAACCAGTGGATTTTGAGTTGGGTAATATGTTGCATAACTGCAAGTGTAAATAACTTACAGGAACAGATTGCTGACCCTGTGTGCCCCTAAGTGAGGGTGAAATCAGGCCTTCAGGAGGGCTTGAACAGTCCAAGGCAACAAACACGGTGACTTTCGCTTTTCAGAAAATAAGCCTGTTGCTAAAAACCAATCAAATAGTGCTTTCCCAAAATGTTGCCTCTCCACCCCCACCCCCCATTTTAGCACTTCAAAGATCTATTTTTAGACTTCTCTTTTCTGCCAGCATTGCTTCTGAGCCATTGTTCCCCTGACTCAGGGATGGTGAAGCAGCTGGCAGAGAATTGCAGCGAGGTTGGAAATGCACACAAACACGCTTGTCTACAAAGAGATTTTAGTTCTCATAGTGTTAACTGCCCCTTCCCTGCACTCCTCTCCCCCCCCCTCCCCTCCACCCCCACCTGCCACAAGCTCGACCCAGATCACATTAGAGTCCCAGAGCACAGGGAACAGTTCTCATCTATCCGTCACCAAGGAGGCAGACAGGACGGGGAAACAACAAGTCATTTGTACCTGATGAGGAGGACACTCCTGGGAAACAAACAGATGAGCCACCACATGAATCTGAGCTATTCTCTGAGGTAAACAGAACTGCATGAGAAACACACAAATTATCAGGGGCATCATGCTTAACTCCCCCGCTTCAAGCTGCTGGGAGGACTGTGGGCCTGAAACTCTAGATTGTCCCAGTATCTGATTGTGAGAAAGTTAACCCTCTAAAAGCATCAGGGGAGGGGGAGGAAATCCCAGACCCCAAGCTTCTGGAGAAGCATTGTTCACCCTGCAGCCCTTTGCTCATGTTCAGTTGTCCATGCCACTACAAATTGTCCTGGGAGGCAGCCCCGTGTCAGTCACGGAGGGTGCGGGCTGCAGGGCTGCAGCATAGTTTGTAGGGGATACAGATTTTCCCTTTGGGGCCATTGCTGGTGAGATTTATTGCAAGCTTGAGCCAGCTGTAACACTCTAACGTTAGTAGGACGTATCACATGGTGAGAGGTCCATTGCTAGAAGACAAACTGCAGAGCAGTGGTTGTACCCATGTGTGCATGGCACATCTTCTGCCTGCTCCAGAGGGTTTGAGGTAAAAAGACTCCAGCTCACATTTTGTAAACATTATCTCCTTCTGGCTGAAGGGAATCATAAAAACTGATTTTGTAGCAGGCCCAAGTTTTCTAGCAAGGGATTGTGGGACAACGTCCAGGAAGGGAATCCAAGTTGTCATGACAGCTCACCACTGTTTTTGGGATACCATTTCACTGGGCAGCTAGGGTCTATGCTTCATGGCATATCTACACAGAAAATATAAAAACTCTTCCTCATTTTATAACAAGAAATTGAAGTAGAGAGAGAGATTTGGTAACTCTGTATGAAGTCATGCAAGGATGCTGCATTGAAGTGAAGAATTAAACCCAGAGTTTTGAATCCTAGTTCAGCACTTTTAATCACAAGGTCATTCTTCCATTATGCTAGATAGTAAAACAAGAATTTTAATTTGGTGCTTAATATTTAAAAAGCAATGGCTGTGGATCCCAATAAAAGAGGCAAATAAGTGTAGTGGTTAAAACAAATTGGAGAAAGAAAAAATATCCTGCTGCAGCTGTGTTCAGAAGTCTGGCAAGAAGAGGGGTCTTATGATTAAGCATGACTTTGAATGTAGGTCACTTTGGAGAGCCAGGTGATCTCTGAACACAACACTTAGCAAAAGTCCCTCTGCTTTTGGTGGATTTACAGTAGTATAACTCAGAGGAGATAAAGGCTCTAATTTTGACATTTTCTTTCTTATTTTTTTCTCCAGTGACAAGTATTGTTCCAGTCCTTTTCTTTCTATCTTTTCCTCTTTTCCTTGTTCTTCCATTATGATACTGATTATTCTCTGTTGTGAAGTTATTACTGATAACAATGATGCTCTTTGAGTAATGTTAGGAATACCTTTCACACTTGGGAATTATAAGATGGGAGGGTTACAGTGTGCTGTCATTGTACAGTAACAATTTATGAAGTGCTAGTAAATGCTTCATATTATTTCCAATTTTTTTCTAAAGACCGGTACAATATAAAAACATATAGTTATGCAATAATAATTATGAAAGAATTAAAAAGATGCTGATTCAAGAGCTAAAAATTACATTGAAGACAGACCAGTAATTTTGCACTATGATACCAACCCTTGAGGTCTCTGAGAACATGAGCTGAATAAGGTCAGTTTGCCTGGGCAGGTAGAGAGCCGTGTACATCTGGTTCCCTCTTGGAATCGGCAGGTGTGACTCCACTGCCTTCATTAGAGTTGATTCATGAACTCCAGGGAGAAATTTGGCTTTTACTATATAAAGGACTGTATTCGTGACTTAACGTCCTCTGTGAAGTGTGTTGTTAAGCTTCTCTTTTTTGCATACTGTGTTGCTAAATCATTTATACTTATCTCCCTGACATATGAACACATCTTATAATTAATTTTTATGAAAGCATTTTCCATTAATTCTTTCCTTATTCTAGGTAGTGAACTCTTTAATATAACCCTGTGAATGTAACCTTTTAATCATCAGTGTTACTTTATTCCAGGCCAGTGAATACTGTTTTGAGTATAGGTCAGCAACTATAAATTAAGCATTCTTCATAGTGGAAATGTTAATATTTTGATAAACAGAAGCATGCATTGGTTCATTATCAGACAGGCAATTGAACAAAAGAGGATTATTTATATGTCCTTTCTTTCTAGATTTGAGAAAATGGAGATAGAAGAGCAGTTTCTCTGATTACAGTTTCAGGATGTTATTGCAGCCATTGGGAGTAAGGCACCAGAGTAAAAATGACAGTGGGGCAGTTATTTTAAAAAGGGAATTAGCCCCATACAAAAACCACTTGCATAAAGTTCTTTGTTCTTACATCATTGAGAACAAGTGCACCAGAACTGGCTTCTCTTAATCCTGTGCTCATATGTTTTTTATAGCGTTTTTTGGGTATTCAGTGTACCTCCTTGTCGTGCTGTTCTGCTCTTGGTGCACTTTGTGGCATGATTTCTGTGGATTTATCCATTATTGCAAACAATGTTTTAGAAAATATGTTCTCAACAAATTGGAGGTGTGTTTCTAATAGGATGGAGTATTAGTCAGTGTCCACATGATGGAAACTGCACAACAAGAGAAAAGGCTAGTTTGTTTAGTCCTCTTTGGGAGTTGTGCATCTCTCTGATGCCACCTTTCCTTGTCTGAGTCAGGGTATTGTTTCTTTTGCCTGTAAACTGTAGGGTCATGTTGAGGTAAAACTGTGATGGGATGTGAAAGAGGGCAGTTCAGCTATGTGATGGGAACTTTTGTGTACAGTATCATTGAGAGGTCATGTTTTTCACTCCATCAGATTTTCATAGGTCGCTTCATTAAAAATTGAGATTCAACCACATTACAAAACAGAGTGGCAGGCTGCTTGAAGCTTCTATCAATAATGTATCAACTCATCTATTCTGATTTCTTCCAAATACTCCCTTTGTTATTTTTAGTACAAAAGGGAGTGCATCTAAATACCAAGCTCTGTATAGGGGGAGAAAACTTCACTCATTGCCACGCTTAGCTAAACAGTGTCAAACACGAAGCAACCTTTTGCTTACACAGAGCTTTTCAGCTAAAGGGGGAAGGTTTCCATTCCATGAATGCTTGTTTTTGTACCAGCCAAGATGAGCAATTTCTCAAAGCCCTCATTAACCAACAAGAGACATAGCTGTATTCAAAGATCCCTCCAAAGCACTAGTCATGTCAGTAACATGACTAACACTTTCTTGGTGTTAGCTTATGCACAAAGCACTGAGTAGTGGTCATATTCACTGTGTTTGAGAATATGCCAGGAGAGTGTTGTTTAGAAGGCACAGTAATCCTCTGGGCTCCTTACAGTGTATGTAGAAATTCTTCCCTGATTGACCATTTCGTTTCAGCCATGTCTGACACATGATTTCTTCCTCTTGCTGTGTTCAGGATAATTTGCTCAGCAAAGCAAAGGCTACGAAGCCTGCCTTATGGAGGGTATTTCAGTGCACACCATTGAGCGTGACTCTGCAGGGGCAGATGGAGTTCTGGTAGAGTTCAGGAGAGGAAGGATCATCCCGTACCTAGACTATGGCTATCTGTCTCCAAGGTGTAGCGCTGCCTGTACTGCAGCAGCTTCGTGTAACCCTGACTTTTCACTTGGCTTTGTGTCCGTAATGTGGGATGACAGTATTTCCTCCCTTCCTCGTCCCAGTCCCCACCATCTAATGACCTGAATGGAAACAGGCAGAGGAGAAAGTGCTCTTTTCTTATGTATTTTCTCTGAGATCTCTCTGCTGCAGTGCATGTCAGTGAACCTGTGCATTACAAGAGAGATCTTTCTGTTCCAAAGTCTGCATCACTCGAGATTAGTCTCTCTTTGAGGGTTTTTTTCAGTGCTTGCTGGTGCAAGGAGATGTAAATTTCTTTCTTTTCAAGTGTACCAGGTCCTTTCAATCTATCTATCCAATGTGATTTCTGCAGCCAGAGAGCTCTCCATCTTAATTTGTAGCAAAAGTTGGGGCAGACTTACGAAAGGGAAAAATTCTTGTCCATAGAACAATTGAAGCAATCTCCACTAAATCCTGGGAGTGAAAGGGGAATCATCTTATATACTAAATAGCAAGTAGCAATAAGAACTGTCATTTTTTTAGAATTAATAGTACTAGCAACCCATTTCTTTAAGTACTCAACCTAGGGGAGATATATATACCCTAGCTTTAGGCACCTCTCTCAGCTGGCTCAGTCATTTTATATCTCCCCTGCAGTCAGAGGAGAGATGTTTCTGGCTGACCCTATGGAGCAGGACTTCAGCGCCTTGATTTATTCTATGCAGAAGCCTGTGATTATAAAAGGATAACTGAGATTATCTGACTGAATTATGGGCTTAAAGTCAGGTGATGTGACCACTACTAGTGTCTCTCCAAGTTCATTAGGTAAATTAATGTGCTATAATTTCATAGGTATTTGCAAAGTCCTGGTTTTGCGCCATCCTGTGAAATGCCTTTTCCACAATGCGATAGCTCAGAAGACTTGATTTGAGAGATGCTTTGTGGTCACTTGTTCATCTCTTGCTGAAATACCCATTGTCTATGAAGCCATTGTTTTTACTTAGTGTCTAGTGTCATAACCAGAGGAAGGAGGGAAAAAAGGAACAAGTGGACTATGGAGAGTGAGCTATCCATCTCCACCTCTTGAGGTCCACCCTAATAATGACAGAGGTCCAACAGCCAGGAAAAATTGTATTGCTGTTTGTGATGTGCATGATCTCTACTATTTTGCTTTGTGTATAGGGTCAGCCCTTTCTAAAGAGTGTGTGAAATACAAACTTAGCTGATAAAACTATATGGTTTTATCCTGTTCTTCAGCATAGATTTCTGCATGACTGCATGGATGTTTTGGGGAAGAACTGTAATTTTGCTGGCAGTCGGGCTGTTCAGAAATGAACGTAGTGAAGCAAACTCAGTAGTAGCACCAATAAGTAACTTTGCACCCATGGATAGAACATGTACGTGTAGTTTGTGGTGGGAGTATGACAGGAAATGATTCACCATGTAATGTGTTCCTTTGCCAATAGGTCTGGCATGTATGTCATCTCACCAGTCAGAACTAAAGCACCTGTTTTTGTTTGTGTCCAGAATAAATGCTTGAGGTCCAGCCTTTTATTTCATTGCAAGAATATGTTCCTCACCTAATTTGGCTTCTTTTTTTTTTTTGTCTGCATTACCATTGTCTGACTTCATACACCTGTGTGAGGTGTTTCTGGAGCTACATGCAACCAGTCAGGGAATCCCAACATGGGCCTAAAGATTTTTTTGAAGACCCTAGTTCAGAGATTAGGCAGGTGGGTGCCAGGTGATCTCTCAAAGGCTAGGTAGGGCAGCCACATGTATCCTTTCTTTAATTCTTTGCTCTTTTTTCTTGTGTGTTTGTTTTTCCAGTTGGGTATCCTGTCCTGCTCCTGAGGCACATAGTTTTCTTCCCTATTTGTTCTGACTCTCTTGTTTGTTTCTGTTCATTCCTTAACACTTGGTATCAGAAGGCTCTTTGTGATGTATCACCTTGCAACTCTAGTTTTGGAAGGTTTTGTTGTGTTAATGCAGCATTAGAATTCCAACAAGCAAGTCAGCAAAATAAACATGCCAGAAGCCTATTTTTATTTTTTTTAAAGGAAGCAGAACTATTTTGCAAATGTTTTTAAAGATGTTCTGGAAATAATGCTCTTAAATGAGGAGATGTGCATGAGTTATTCTATAATACCATTAGGATCGTAGGTATTTTCAAAGTGAAATTGTAGGGTTGCATCTGTGTTGCACTCTAAGTGTATCAGAGAAGTAAAGCATTTAGGGAGGGGAAAAACCTTTGATCAGACCAGGTAAAGTAGATGGGAAAAGGGGAGATAACTCCAGGCATGAAGGACCTGCACACAGTCAGAATGATGTCTAGGTTCACTTTCCACTCTCAGATACAGTATCAGTAGAATAACAATGTCAGCTGTGATGCATAATGATATCTTAAATTCTGAAGAGCTGAACAAACTGCAAGGAAGCTGACAGGGAGCTCCTTAGCACGGATAAGGTCAGTACAAGTGCAGTAAAGATAAAGCAGAGGAAATAACATGAACTTGTTTAATAAGTGTTAGATGTTTCATTACAGGATCAAGTTAGATGCTTGGTTTTAATGTTATGTCAATCTCTAGTTGAGTGTGGAGACATTATTTGAAATATCAGGTGCAGTTTAAACAGCTCTGAGTTATATCTCAGTGCTTTGAAGAATTTACAGACTAAATTCCAGCTAGCATGGGGGCTCAGAAAGACAGGATACAGTGCAAAGAAGAACAGGGCTCTTGTAAACTATGTCATCATGATGAGCTTCTTATTGCTACTTTAGGGACAGTGTTTACTTATTTTTCCCGGTCCAGAAGAAGCTTCATCGTTCACTTGGGATTACAGAGAGAAAACGATTGTGCACTTGCAATTCTCTATTACCAAAACCCGTCACCTAACAAGTTCACTTTTCTTAGACAACAAATGCTTCTTTCCTTCAAGGAGGGATTAACAATGTAATTTACAAATCTCTCTCAGCAAAACCAATATCAAACACAATGCTTATCTGCATTGAGCCTGACAGCTTTGCAAATGAGCTTCAGAAGCCATTCAGGAGCACTGTGAATACAGATCCTGCAGAAGAATCAACAGTTTGTTCCTAATGAAATAAATGCTTATCAGCACATTAATCAATCTAATCACAGGGAGAAATCATTCACTAAAGTAGTTGTTCTGTAACTTCATTTGGCTGCCTTGTGTCTGGCTGGTGCACGCCTTTGTTACAGCTTCACAGCTATCCACATGGTATTCGAGTTGGTTAATCAAGGAAATCAATGGGAAAATTTGATATCATATTTCCAAAGAAGAGGCGATAGAATAACTCTGTAGCTTTACTTTTCTGGAGTGTTGCTTTGTTCCCCCCCCCCCCATTTCCCTCACAGGGAAAGGTTACAGAGCTGGAGAGAAATGAGTCCTCTGAAATTTCCAGAGCTGTGATTCCCTCTTTCAGCTTGACATATATGCAGCCAAGGAGTGTTCTCAGAGCCTCCTTCAGGTACCTCCCTTGGGCCGCACAGGGAAGGCTGAGCAGTTTGTGATTTTCACAGGACCACAAAATGTTTCAGAGTGACTGCAGACTTTATAAGCATATAGTGGATCTAACTCTGCAGCAATTCCAGGATCAGGCAGGGTTTACCTGTAACACCTATGATTTGACATCTCCTTACCTGAGGCCAGCACAGGAGAGGGGTATGCGCTCCCCTTTTGGATCGTTATCTACTTAGTAATGACTCACTGCAATACCTCAAGTTATGATATGAGCTGCCCAGAACTTCACAGGGAGCTCAGTGTGATCTCAAAAATGAACCTTTGGTGATGTTCAAAAACTTCAGTTAACTTTTTAAAAAATTATTTTTCTCTTCCCTGGGTGGAAAGTCAGCTGTGCTTCAGTGCATGTGAAGTGTGATTCTCCTTTAGTTCTAGTGCCTGGGGGTCTTTTTGAAGTAGTAGGGTCTGAGCTCTCACCAGCTTATGTCTCCGAAATCCTGGGTAGTCTCAGTGTGCAGTGTAGTGAGGGCTGTGAAGTGCTCGGAGGCTGTGGGACTGTTTTAGCCTGTCTGAGGCATCACCATTGCAACAGCAACTGGTTGAGGAGGGGTGCTGTCCCCTGGAAAAGAGCTGAGGATGAGATCCATAGAGTTAGCTATTGAAGGTCAGTGAAACCCAGTCAGGTCACAGATGCTTTCCTCCCTGAGAATCTGCGTGACTGTGTGGATGGGCACTTTTTCACCAGAACAGCTGAAATTCTTAGTATTTTTATATTTTTCCACCCGTATTAAAAATATGCAGCAAAATAATCACTAAGAGAAGTCAAACACAAATGGTGGGAAAATGGTCTGTGAAGTCAGTGGCCCATCAGCTGCTTGCCTTGAACATTCCTTCTCTCCATTAGAGCTGTCACTGCTTAGAAATTGCATCAGTTTAAGTCAAGTTAAGTAAAAGAATGCAGGTTTTGTGGATATACAGTCTTATGCCAGTTTAATGTTAGCCCCATGATTTCTGCCAGTGTGCTGCAGTACCAAATCTGGCAGAATTAATGTAGATCCAAGCAGTGTTCCCACTAGCTGCTTTTGAAAGAAAATTGATCTGGCAAAAGGATTTGCATGATGTTATCATGGAATTTCCAATCTCATTATAAAATTAACTTTGCTGTGTCTAGAGAAGTAAATTTAAATTATACAAGTCAGTATTACATATGTGTTACATTGTAGTAGCAGTTTCAGGAAATTCCTATACTCTTAGTGGTCCAAATAGAAATTGGTAGAGTATGTCACCAGTTCAGATGTGAGTTCTGGTATATGCTGGTGGAAGGAAGCACAGATCTGTACAGGCAGCTACAGATACAGAGGGACATCTGTGCACCAGTACTTGCAAGCGTCCCATCTGACCACTTGTACAGTATTATAATGTTCAACAGGTGTAACTTGGTAATTGCCATCACATGAGCATATAATTTAAAACCAGCAGTAGATGCAAATGAAGACATAATATTTGAGACTTAATATCAGTTCCCGATTCAGCAAGACATGCTGTTAACTAAATGACTATGGGTACAGGGATAGTTCTGCTGAGCTCAAAGATATCCACTTCTCCAGGGCAGCAGAACTATTATGTGGTACATGCTCAGAGCCTTCCTGAATTAAAACCCAAGAAAAGGTTTTTCTTCATTTGAACAAAAGTTGGAATGTTGAAAACGATGCTACAAAAATGAGTATTCTATCCGTAGGTTGTTCCTGCCTTTCCCTGCTTGAAGCATAATTTCATTTATTATTCTAATTTATTCTTTTTAATTCAGAAAAAAAAAGTTCTTAACCATTCCTCAAACATAGCAATGAAAAGTATGAATAATTATTAAAAAATGAGGCAGAGGTTTAAGAAATGTGAAGTAGCTAAAGTAATGATTGCAGTGCTGCTACTTCCTTTCAGAATGGAAATCTTGCAATCAAAAGCAGTGATTTTACAGGTTTGGTTTTTACTAGTTCCCTATATTGGAAGGACATACAGTAAAGATGCTGAAATGCAAGGAATGAGGTTATTTCATTTCTGATCCTGGCTCAAAGCTGGAAATTAGGGTGAGCCGGTAGTATTATCCGCTTTGGGAATACAGTAAAACACCCTTGAGGAATGACATACTGTATTTGTAAAATGATGGTAATGTGTTTTCATGACAATACTGGATCTACACTGAACTCTGTCCAGGTGACACTACAGACGTAATAAACGTATTTTCAGATTAACCATCAGAAGTGTATTTGAGCTGTGTGGAAGGAAGTGACAGTGGTGGGCATCAGCCAAGAGTGCAAATAGTTCACCAATAGAGAGGTGCCTGGTTGTTGAGGGATCTATGAATGCACTGTGGGGTTGTTGAGTTATTAGATGTGGCAGATGAAAAAAGTGCCTTTCTCTGATTTGCATAAAGTTGTCTGTTAGCATAACAGTCTGTTGATAAGAACAGAAAACAAGTGCAGAAACTTTAGCTCTCCCTGTTGAGCTCCAGCTGCTATCACCAAGGAGTCACTTGCATCAAGTGTTTATTCTACAGTGGGAAATGGTCCAGCCATATCAAAGTTTTGCATGCTGTGAAGGGACTGCCTAGTGAATCAGTATATAATCAGTAAATGACTGAATATTTAGTCTAGCTGCAAAGGAAATTAGCTGGACAAATACAGAAGGATTCAGTCTAAATAATTCTCCTGAACTAAGCATACATCCTAGGATGGTAGATTCTGGAAAAATATAAAGAATAATTTAAAAAGTGCAGAGCAGAAAAACTCTTTTCCATCTGTACTCACAAATGTCCTGAGAGTCAAGCACATTAACAAAACTCTATAGGATTGATTTGAAGAAACCTTTGTGCCCTCTTTGCAAATGTACACAAGTGTCCCTTGTATAGTTTGCAGCCTACCAGGATAGACAAGTAGCTGTGTCTTCATCCCAGGAAGCTTCTTCCTCTGTTCAAATCTGACTGACACCATGTTACATGTCCATGGTGAAGTGAGGATGTGCAGAGCAGCAGTAGAATGGCCCTTCCCTATCAACTCACTGGAACTGAGGATTTAGAACCTGTAGTAAAAGGAAATTGTGGGAAAATCTGCCATGAGACAACAGATCTGTATGGAAGTCTTGTTTTTAAAGTTCTGTCTCTGAGGAGAAACATCCAGAGCAGGTCCAGAGAGGGGCTATAATATAGAACTTTGATTTTTGTCTACCCTCTTTGGGTTGCCATCTGCTTTATCACTTACAGAATGTTAACATTCTTTAAAAATGGGCAGATGGACCTCATTCAAGTTCTGACAGTAACTCTTTGTTATTGGTACAAATAGCTGCAGAGGTATTTAATTACCATTAGTAGTCATCAGTTTGCTGCGAGCTGGTGACATTCAGAATAGTGAGCAGGCTGCATTCTTTGTGTCCAGTGAGTTCATAGAAAGTTAAACCTACTTTTGACAACAGCCTCAAGCTTAGCTACCATTAACCCCTCTTCAGTTACTGGATGATGTGTTTGAACAGTATGAATGATTAATGAAGGTTAAATAGTCCAGTTTCTATCTTAAAACCTTTTGTTATTGGCAAAGGGCAGGGCAACTGGCAAGGTGAGCAGAAATTCAAGTGTTTGGTTTTCACCAAATAGTTCTTGGTAAATTCAAATTATTATGAGATGGTAAATTCAGAGGAGAATTGAGGGTTGTGGCAAAAGAATGTAATTCTTGCAGGTTTGGCTAAGTTAAATCAATCTTGCAAATGAAATTAGACTTCTCTGCTTATCTTTATCTCAGCAAACACTACCAAGTATTGCAGGATGTAGAAATAACCAGCTCAGCAAAAGAACAGCCTCTGGTTTTATTTTTTGTCCCTGATAGAAACAGAAAGCAAAAATCCCTGTTGGTAGCTGCTTTATTGCCTACTCCTGCTGAGTTCCTGCTCCGAATTAGGCCCTCTGCAGTTTTGCAGAGGTGAGATTCACTTCTGACACCATAATGTTTGCCTGTGAACCCATGGTGTAACGTTTGCAGTTCTGCATGAGGAGGCGATCCTGGAAGCCTCAGAAGTTACAGGGCAAACATGGGTCCAGGCTTTGCAGTTTCCTTTGACCTTGGATAGTCCAGGATTGCCTTTATACCTGTGAATAAGGAACCAAAGGCAGAGACCAAGCAAAGGCAAAGCTATTCAGCCAGTGCTCTGAGAGTCTAACTGTGGTGGGCTGATTTTTGTGTCTTCTGTGCACATTATATTGTCATTGCAAAGAAAGCAATTCATAGGAAAGAAGTGTCCTGTTCATGCTCCTGTTTCAGTTCTTATATTTTCCTTTTCAGGGAGAATTGTCCTTTGACAGATCTAGACCCCTTTTCCTATTTTTCCTTTGAGTCTTAGACACTGTGTAATTGTTGACAATGGTCCAAAGATCCTAGTTTCCTATCCTTGTGCAATCCTTATGGGTATGATTTAGAGCAAGCTCTGACTTACACCATAATGCTGGGCTAAAAGCTAAGTTTTGGAAGGTGGTTTGGGTTTTTTTTCCCCCTTTCTTCAGGCTTTGCAGAGTTTTAAACCCAGATTAGCACTGTTTCTTGGGGACTAGGAAGGAATTTGGAGCTTCTCTTCAATGTGAGCTGTGGTCATTGCTCCAGTGGTGTTGCTTAGAGGTGTGGAGAGTCCCAGCAGGAAGAGTTGTGCATAAAAGAAAACAAGAAAATGGGATGCTAGTACAGAAAATACATTTACTGTAATACACCTGTATGCAATGTGTAGGAAGAAAAAGGAAAGTCTGTTTTTAATATCTGCATGGGTTCCAGCAGGAGGTAGAGGCTCCCACAGCTGTGGTGCAGCAGCATTTCTGCACATGGCCACAGCCACATCATCCAATTAGGAACTCCTTCATCCTAGGCCCCACTAAAGCAGTGGCCATAAGAAAGATATGTCTGATCTGCACATCTCAAAGCAAAGGACTGATCTTCATTTATTGAAAGTAAATACTTAACCTTCAATAAAGTATCAACTGACCTTAAAAGTTTCCATTGTAATATAATGTAACTTATGTGATCTAAACCATGGGAAAAACATTGAAAATATATCTGATGTCACTATCATTACTGCCAAAGTCCAATATCATTTCAGTGACATCTGTTATCTATAGGAAACAAAGCATCTTATCCATAGGTGATTCAGCATTAATTCCTGTCTCATTTTCTGTCCAGTATCAGAGCTCCAAAGAGATGACTAAATAAAATCACCAGTAGCAAGACTGTGCTGGTATTGAAGGAAGACAATAATTAATTGACCACTACCCTTGTAGAGACATCACTGAGATGGGTCACAAGTAACTGCTGGATCATGCTTGTTAGGAACAAAGAGGACACATGTTCAGCCTGCACAGTCCCATAAGCAGGAGAGGAGTATAATTGCTTTGAAATATTCTTCCAGTAGTTCTGGTGTGTGTAAGAAAAAAAAATTGTGAAAATGTCTGTTATGCATGTATGCCCTCCAGATACTGTGTGCAACATCTGGATTGCCTGGGCAATGCTTCTCACATTATTTCCTGTTTTCCTAAGCAATCCAGGGCCTACCCCAGGTAGAGCAGTAATTGTTAGTTAGGAGAAGATTAGAAAGCACAGCTGTGCCTGGTGTGACTTCCATACTCTTGCTGTCGCAGCACATACAGGTCTATGGCAGCCTTTCTACCTTAATGAAAAGTCCAACACTGGGTTATGTGCCTCAGTCAAATGGGACCTGAATTAACTTTTGCTGAAATGAGGGCTGACATCCCCTTGGCCTTCCTTGTTCCTCTTCATCATGAAACTCTTATGCATCTTGTTTCCTAAGATACATGCTGTGTGGGAGCTGACTCTTGTGAGTCAGACCAACCCTGCATTAGATAGGTACCATGTCCAACAGTTTAAGAAATCAGAACGTTTAGATGCAAATAGGCATCTTAGTTTTCTAAACTGCTGATTTGTTTAACCTCCCCTTGAGCTGTTGCAAGAGTAGGTGTGTCAGTGCTGGGTCGTGTGACTGTGACCCGGTGTTGGTGGATTACGTGCCGGTCACTCCAGAGGAGGAGAGCTGGGGTTGGAGCCCGGGAGCTACTTCCTAACAGGTGTCTTTCTCTGTGGTGATTCTGTAAGAGGACCTATCTGGGATGTGTCTTGGCATGGTGGGGAGAATCTGTCCTGACATCCAGGGCCTTACAAAGACAGTGACTGTCTTGCTGTGCCCTGAAATATGGCTGCTGTGAAATGTCAGTCAGTTGTCAACATGAACATTGCCTATGGCAAGCCTGTTCATAATGGCACTCATGCCCCAAGATGTGCACAATAACATTTTTGGGTTTTTTAATCTAAACTAGACCTCTCCAGAGCAGTCCAGGGGAGATTACTGGGTTTGGTAACACAAAATTGTGACCACCTGGTAGAAAGGAAGCAGAGGAATCTAATTGAGTTAACTCTATTCCTAAATACTCTTTAGTGACTGTCAGATACTGAGACCTCTGAGACCACAGGACTAAAGAAATGCCGACAAACATCAACATCCCAGTCAGTTTCTACAATTTCCTTAACTCTCTTTTAACTCCTGTGGGTTGGACTTGATGACCCTTGTGGATCCCTTCCCTCTTGAGATATTCTGCGTTTCTGTGTTTTTCTCTTCTGCCACACTTCTAGAATTAGGTTGTCCATGACATCGAGCTTTTCTAAATTTCTAGGCAGCTGTTTATTCTTTCTATTTCTGTCACACATTCTGTTAATACTTGGGCAGGCAATGTGAGTTGTAACTTTAAGGTAACTAGTAAATTGATGTAGTGGGCACCTGTAGCTTTAGAACACTCACCTTTAACCTTAATCATGTGAGAATATTAGGTGAAACGATCTGCAAATGAACCTTTGTCACTTATTAAGCCAGGAATTGTGTGCATTCGGCATAGTTTTCTGAGTTGCTCTTAAGCATCTTCGAATGTTGCCATGAAGATTGTTAGAAACGTTCTTGTTGCTTGGAATACTTTTATTTATCAGCATGGTTTCCAAGGCAAAACCCTTGCAGTTCAATGCCAGCCTGGCCAGCTTACCCAGAGATGGAAGCAGGCAGACATCTGTTGCTTGCTATACCTGAACAGCAAACAAGCCTAAGTAATTCTGAACAATTGGATCTGGGAAAAGCTGCAGCCGATTTTCTGTAAAATTCTCTTAGATTTTTTTAAGAGAAATTGCTTACACTGTGCAGACACCTCTTTGATTCTGACAGGGATGCTTATGAAAACATTTCAGTGAATGTTGCAAAATATATGCAGAAATGTATTTTGAAATGGGAAATGAAAGTATGAACATTGAAGCCTAAAAAAAATGGGCTGCTAGAGCATTGCAGCACTTCCCATCCTTTTGTGATTTACCCCATCCATATTTGTGTATGAGGTAGAGATAGGGAACAAAGAATAGAGCATATCATCCTTCCAGGTTCACAGAGGATATTTGTGGCAGGGTGTGCCATGCAAGGAGGTACCTTCACCTCAGATTTTCATACCTGTCTGGGAAATTATTCAGAATTACATGATATGACCTGTATGTCCAGGTTTAACAGCCAGCAAGACTTTCAGAGAGAAAATGATGTAAAAGTCTAACCAATAAATTGCTGGCTTAAAATTCCTTGCCCAATCATCAGGTTTGGGTTTAGGTTTTTTCCTCCTTTGTTTTGCTAAATTCAGTTAATTCAGTCCTATTGACATACATAAGAAGGAGAAAAGGTTAGCAACTATTCTCAAATAGATACTTAGAGTCCTGTTTATTGTCCTTCCTGCCAAATTATGGCTGGCTCTTAGAAATGGGGTAAAATGTCTGTAAGTTTGGAAAGTCAGAAATTTATCCCACTATATAAAGTAGGTAATGAACTGCCTAAGGATTTATTTATATGTACAGAGTATAATATTTTAAAGAATGATTAGGAGAGCTGAATCACACTTCAGCAGCCATTTTTTGTGGGGAGTAGTAGAATTTTAATTAGCTTCATATTCATTACTCACCCGATACATAGTCTCTAATTGCACCTTCAGTGTATTTTGCTGTCACTGGAGCTCACTTTTATTAACTATAATCATTGAAGGTTTTATGAAGCCTATCTGTGGTATATGAATACCACAGTGCAAATGAATCACTCAGCCTTACAAAACTGTCATGAGCATTTGCCAGTCAGTAAGTAGATTTTGTACTTGCACTGGCATGACAATTATGAGAGGTTGAAGAAAAAGGTGATTTAATTGACCACCAAGGAAAAGCTTGGTAATTGAACAGGAAAATTTAGAAAGCTTAAAGTAATTTACTCAGCTTTTTAAAAGAAAAAAATCATTTAGGAAACCAGTTCTGCAAACTTTGGGGGGGGAAAAAAATCCTTTTTTCATTTTTTGTTCATTAGCAATACTCTATTTGATCAGCATAGAATAAAAAGGCCTGGGGCAATTGTGCTTCTCTGTCCATGCAGTTACACAGAAACTGTGCTTGCAAAAGTAAAATACAGAATTTATGTGTTTTAGTAAAATCTTACGTGAATGTGTTCATCACTCCTGTTTTCAGAGTAGGAACTCCTGCAGCAGCACCAAAGCTCACAGACTTCTAATCAATTTGGGGTACAAATTCACCAGCATGAGAGTTGATGAATTTCTATTTCTGCTTTGTCTGTAAGTTCCTATATGACCTCCTCTTCCCTTGTACTCTCACCTTCTCTGTTTGCATTGTAGTCTGAAAATCATAAAGTCATATAATTGAAATTCTTCACTTTTACTGTAACCTCAGAGCAGAAACAGGTCAGTGTGTTTTTCACATGTGATTCTGAGACATTTGGGGTCATATCTGGGCAAAAGTTCGAGCAGTCCCTACCTGGGTGGGTCATGCAATCCCTTCCATCTCTGAGTGAAAGTATTTCTCCCATAGAGAAATACCTGGTTACTGAGGCACCTCTGAATGCACTCAAGGGTTGTTGAGGTATTAGATGTGGTAGATGAAACAAATCCGTTTCTCTGGTTTGCATAAATTTGTCCATTAACATAACAGCATGTCAGTAGGAACAGTAAATAACTTACCCATGGCAAATAGCAGTATCAGGTCCCTAGAGTTTCATTCAAGTGTACATTCTTTATAATTTTTTTCCCCTCTTTTCATAATGTAGATACTTTATAAACAAACATAAAATGATAAGTGAAAATTGAGTTATCTGGGGACTATGCTGGAAATGCTGACCTTGCCTTTACTCAATCCAATTTCCAATAATAAGGATGTAAGATTTGCCTAGAGCAGGCCTGAACTGAGATTAAGGATGGCAGCTGTCAGTGATTTTTGCCTGGAAAGTAATGTCACTTAGATGTTTCTGTCATACAAAAATGATAATAAGGAAGTAATTAGCATTTGCAGTATTAATCTTATTGGGGCAGAAATTCTTTCAGAGATCATGTTTTTTCTTTAATTTCTCAATTGGCCATTAAAGAATTGTGAACTGGTACTGTGTGTCATTCTCCCACTCAGAAAACGTCAATCAAATAAAAAGATTAAAATAAGTAAGTTCTGCTTATGTGCCTACAAAAGTGAGAAGCACGTGCAAGAGTGATTTGGGCTGAAATTTTTTCTCTGCTAGTATGCCTCCTGCAAAAATGAAGTAGAAACTAATATCAGACAACAAGCTGTTGTCCAGTGCTTCTAACTGAGGTGCATTAAAATTGGTAAAGAAATTTCTAATGGGAATTGGTTTGGGTCTGAAATTTACTGTGTTTCAGGAGTTTGTAGTAAATACACACATGAATAAGAAAAGTATGTGTCTGTTTTATTGTTGCCCAAAAACTCCTTCAGGTTTTAAAATATTTCTTGACTCTCAACTGAGAATGCCATTTAGATGAAATTAAATGAATGAATGAAAAAGTGATTGCAATTCCAAAATATCTGAGGCAAATTTTAGTTTAAACCCACATGTATGTATGCTGAGGTCCCATTCCAGAAGACATGACTCTACCACAATGCAAAGGACTTTCAATTTGGCATTAATTCACCAATGAGGATGGAGAATCTATCAGCTTTCTCCTCTTTGACTTCTCCTGGAAGAGAGAAGTATTGCTGTATTAGAAACCTATCCCTGTTGAAATAAGTGGCACAATTGCCAGTGAGCAAGCTTGGGAGGTTGCAAGGACATTTGAATGACAAGGTTGCTATGATAGGATCACAAATGTTACTAATGGTGTTTGGTAGACTCAGATTTGGATGCTACCACCAGAGCTTCCATTTGCTCAGGATTACTTTGCTGATCACTGTTGCTCTTACCTCTCTGTTCATGTGGCTGCTGATTTCTTGCAAAAATGTACCATCAGGATATATTTCTGGAAAAAATATACCCCATCTCATAGTAAGTAAAAGACAATCAACCATCCTTGCAATGTTCCCAGATAATTAGCCACTGGGCCTGTCTAATTACTTCCATGAAACATGAGTTGTCTTTCTTGAATTTCTGAAATATGGTCTGGGAAGTCTCAAATAACACAGTGGTTAGCCACTGGCTGGTCAACAGTGATGATTAATAAAGTTTATTAGTTGTAGTTGAATGAGGGATGGTAAAATATGGATATGCTCCTTACTTTCAAATTATTTATTAATTATTTTATATTACTTCTTTCCGCAATAGTGATTAGCTTGTTTTAATAATATATCAATGTGATCATGTATACATGAAAAAAAATATACTGGTTCACTTTGCATGGGAGTAGGAATTGAAAACAAATGACTCTGTAGCAAAAGACACTAAATAGGGCTCAGAGAATTTTACAACTGCATATTCTTTAAAGTATGGATTTCATGACCAAAGCAGCTTTTTTTGGTACAATGAGCTTTCCTTTAAGAAAAAGGTCCAAGCTATAAATTTTGGTGAGTTTTCTCAATTTATACCACCCAATCCTCAGCTGTGCCTGCTTTCTCTTGCTTTTTCCACATCTGCCTTTTGCCAGTGTACTATAGAACCTAAAGAAAATCAGAATTTCTCTTTCTAGGAAATTTCAAATCGTATCAAAAGTGACATTTCAAAACAATTGATTTCTGTTCGGCTCTGAGGAGGCTGTGTTGGGATTACCTTTGAAAAAGTTGAAAAGGTAGATATGAGTCTGCTTATGAGGTTTGTGGAAGGAGAACAGCCCAGGCAACCTGTTCCTGGATATTTGTTTGTGTTGTTGCCTCCACGTGTAAGACCGAGCCAGGTCCTCGGTACCCAATTGCAAGGTGCTCTGTTGTACTGTCTGGTTCAGTTGGTTGCCTCCAGTGCCTGAGGTGTGGCACAGCTAATCCTCTTTGCATTTTAATGAAATCATTCCTATGATTCCTTGTTGATGAACTCTTGTGTTTGTGCCTGGGACCTTAGAATAGAAAGTGCCTTCTTTCCTGGACTCTTACTCTACCGTATTAGTGGTAGAGTTAGTCTGCTCTAAGTTTGGGCTTTGTTTTCCCTCTGCAGATTTCCATCTCTGAGAACAGTCTTACAGCTCTGTGCTCTACAGGAGCCTACTCCACCTTTGAAAGCTCCTATGGAGGTATAGATCAGTGATCACTTTGCTGAAATTATTACATTATGTGTGATTTTGTCAGGTTCTTCTCTTGGCTGCTAGATTTAGGTGCTGATCTGGAATGTTAAATGTTCTGGCCACATGTATGGCTCTAGGGCCAGCAGTGGTATCAGCAGTTAAAGCTTGCAAAAGGCTGTGTCCTTTCACTGACTCTTAGTAAACTGCTTTTAACTGCACAGCTCTATGGAAAATTATGGAAGATCAGTGGAAAATTACACATAGTTATCCATTGCTCTACAAATATGCTTGACATACTTGAACTGAATTAAATGTCTGGTTCCAAGGCACCATTTTCTTGCTGTAGCTAAAAGTAGTAAATCTGGTAATTCCTTGTCAGCGTCTACTGCAGAATAAATCTTTGCTTGAGGACATGCTCAATTCTTCTTGGAAATCAAGGGGGAAATCCTAGCATCAGTGGGATTTTGCAATTTATTTTAGTAAAACAAACATTTTGGCACATCTTTTTCTTCCTCTTATATCTGAAAAGGTCTGTATGAAAAGAACGAAGAGCCCTAGTAGAAGTGGCAAATCTCTGTGGATGCTCTGCAACCTTTATTCTCCAGGGCCCCTTGAGAATCATGCTCCATGGTTAAAGGTAGACCCTTGCAAGAATTGTTGGGGTTTTTTTTAATGAAGAAACTATCTCACCATCCCTGAAATCAAGGAAATGTATTAGTCAAAATAATTCATGTTTGCATGCAACGGATATGTTTAAATCCACTATGGCGTTCAGCTCCAACTGTGTTTTGGGATCACACCAAAAATACACCTTTCCCATGGCAGATCTAGGAGACGGAGAATGAATCAGGGCTGGTTTCTGCACAGGTAAAGTAGGTCACTGGCTAGGTTAGAGGGAAATTGAAGACAGCAAGTAACATACTTCACACGAAGTAATTGTTATTCACAGACAATAATTACTTTCTATTGAAGTTGTTAAGACCTACAAGTCAGATTTTCTTGGTATCTTGTAGACTTGAGAGGTTCACAGTGAAATGCAGTATTCTGGTGGGTTTTTTTAGGAAATAAGACAGTGTTTTACACTTTGGTGCAATGCCAAGTTAGTAGGTTTTAGTATGGATCCATTCTTTTCAAGTCTACAAGGTTTGATCCTGTAGACCTGATTAGTCCCTACTGTTAATCTGTTACAGTGTTGTAAGAGAAACTCTCCGATATCCACTGCTATTTGTGAGTGCCCAAGGTGGTTTGGCTCTGTGGCTGACATTGTTTAGTTTGAGTTTTGAATGCAATGTTGTGGTAATGAAATTCAAAAGGACAACCTGTAGTGATCTTTGTAGTGTGAGCATCACCATTTCAGCCATGCAGTTCCATCTAACCTTATATTAACTTCTGATATACTGGGAGGGACTGGAGAGCCACGTCTCTCCAGCTGTCCCTTCAACCTATCACCCCTCACGTTCCGCTCAGAGCCATAGGTAAGCAGAAATATGGCATTTGGTTTAATCCCTTGGCACAGGCAGGCTGGGCACTCCCGCTGTGTTAAGTACTAATGCACTTAGCGTTAGTGCTTAGTGTCAGGAAATCTCCCAGTTCCCGGAGCCATGGATAGCATGTTTAGATGTGCGGATATATTTATACATTACTGGAAAACAGGCGTTTTTAAAGGCAGGATTTCAAATTGCACTTCACGTACAATACATTTTTAGAATGATAAACACAGAAGAATAGCTCTTTGATTTTGCCCTGTAGTGGCTCTGTGGGGCTAGGTAACCCTGGGATGAAAGAAGGTAAAATCATCTGTCATTGGGGAAAGTGTAAGAGAAAGCCTTATAAATAAAACAGAATAGCTGTGATTCTCATCTGATAAAACTGACAGGGTGGACTGGTATTTTTAGCCAAGAAATTCAAATGATAGTTATTTTATGGTGTGAAATGCCTTTGTGTAAACTACAGCGTTCATGCAGGGTACAGTTGGAAGAAAACATTGGGCTTGAAAGGTGAGAAGACCTCTGGATGCTCAGGTGATAGCTGACTCAGAAGTAAGTGGGAAAGTGCTAAACAGGTTACTCTCACTACTACTTCTGGTTTTCAAACTACTGTGTTTCAACATTTCTGCTTCTGCAATACCTGTGCTGCTACCTTGGGGGTTCAGCCTTTCTCAATCCTCTGGGCAAGAAAACTGCTCTTTATTCTCTGTTATTCTGCATTCACTCTCCCACAGTCAACTGCTCTGGCCATTCCCACCAGTCCCAGTTCAGGAGTCAGCGGTCTTTATAGGCTCATTTCTCTGATGTAGATATTTGAAGAAGGAACCACAAACTTAAGATTATCCTGAGCATTTTGGAAGGTGATGATAATGATGTTTCTTATGAACTGTTATCAGTTTGGTTTGGTGGCAAGGATAATGGTCTAGGAGTCGGGACTGGTAATGATCTCTGCTACTGCCTTTTGCGTTACTTAGGTCAATTCACTTAATTTCCACATTGGGGTGGTTCTAGACTTGGTTTTGTATTAAAAGCTTTGATGCATGTGGATGCAAGTTATGGAACAGTGTGATTTTTGTCAATGCAATCAGGAACTTCACACTTCTGAAGCACCCCATATCCACAGAGCCAGTGCTGGAAAAAGAAATAAAGAATGTTTCAACATATTACTGAAATAGCATAAATATTATTACCAGCATCAAAATTATAAAGAATCAGTGGAAATCCTTCCTAGCGCTGGGCAGAAATTGGGCAAATGCACAGATGCCTCTGGAAATGGAATCCAGGCAGAAGGGAAAATACTCCCTTGTTGCACAGAAAGGAACTGATGTTCATATGTTTGGGAATTCACACAGATCCTCATTCAGTAAGGCACAGCGGCAGTAGCCACCTGCGGATACGGCTGGGGGCACACAAGAGAACGGGTATATCCTCTACATACCAGATGTCCCTTGCAAGAACCAGTCTCCTCTTCACCCTCCTCTGAATGCCACAAGCTAGCTTTTTAGTTTAATGATCTTAAAAAAATGGTTTATTTAAAAGAGAAAAACTTCCTGCAAATAATTAACTGCCAAAAATGACCACTTGGGAGTTTTGTATTGATTTATTCCTCTCTCCTCCAAACGCTTCTGTTCTGTATCTTCCACTTACTACATTATTGCTTGTCTATTTTGCATATTGGGGTTATGAATTTGCCTTTTCAGCTGTCTTAGGCTATTTGCGTATCTCGATTGTTGATAAAAATATGACAAATTGTTCTTGGCAATGGGAGGGGAAGGGTTTTAATGATAAATGGGCTTTGCACTGCAAGCGTATATTCCACACTTCCTATGAATGCCATCTCCTGAAAAGCTTGCTGCAGTCTGACAAAACATTTTTCTGGATTTAGCCTTAAATAAAAACTTAACAGCCATATTAAATAGCAGAGGCTTCTTATAACTTCCTTTTTTTTTTTTGTTTTTTTGGCAGTTTTCCTCACCACTTTTCTTTCTTTAAGAGCTTTCTTTGACAACAGGACAGTGCCCCAGATTTCCCAAATCTTAGAAAGCCTGGAAAAGGTTAATTGGAAAAGTCAGGGTTGCAGTTGGATAGTTAGTGCAGCTGTATTCTCCCTGCTGCTTGTTAACATTTTCTTAGTGCCTCAAGGCCCCACAACTCAGTGTCACCGCTGTCGCCAGTGCCCTGGCTGTGAGTCCACTCCCCAGCCTCACTGGCTCCTCATTTCTATACGCTTCACTTTGCTGAGCCACTCCGAGCTGGCGTCATCCATCTAGTCACAGCTCTCTAAGTTTGCCATGTGCACTGACCCCGTGCTGACCCTGAACCATGATACAAACTATGGGATTGTAATTAATCTCTAATTACCCACAATACCTCGCTGGGTATTCAGCCTGCTGTTCAGTTGTATTCCTAACCAATTCAGTCATCAGTGGAGCATTCAAATTTGGTGCAGCTCAGTGTTTAGAAACCAAGGGCTTCACTAATGTTGAGTGGCTGGGCTACTTAGTGGGCTGCGTCCACCTCCTCGCTTGCTCAGGGAGAGCAGAGTCAGGTTCCGGCTGTGGTTCGACCAGTTGAGGGTGTAATGTTTGTGTTCATGTTTCACCATTCAAAAGACAACCGAGCAGACTGCCTGTGACACCCATTGTTTATCTCTATTAGTTTCGTTCATTCACAGCTAGCATATTTCTCCTACCAAGGGACAGGAGGAGACTGTCATTGAATCTTAGCAGATCTTGTTAGAATGCATCACTTCTCTTTTAATTCAAGGAGTAGTATTGCTGCCTCTGTCCAAGTGATGGGATCTAGGTAGGGCCATTCCCTGGAAAGATGCCCTGAGGATGCTGAGCTGAGACAGAGAACTATGGCTGGGATTGTGAAGTGGCGTTGCTCTTGAGCTCCTAGTTAAACCTAGCCCTTGAGAAATTTGGTTAGGGCACAACTACAGGGGCTGCTATGGACTCTAAGTTCAGTTTCATTCTAGTTATCCCACTAGGAGATGATCTTCCACTCTTCTTGTGTACAGCAAATGCAGTACTGCAGCCTTCCATCCTGCTAGATGGAGCACTCAAGCATCAAAGCATCACCTAAGAGAAACAATTTCCCTCCCTGATTCCCATTACCTCAGCTGGCAAACTCTTTCCGCAAGTATAGCTCTCCTACTATCTTCTCATGTCTCAACTAGTTTTCCTTTCTCTCCCTTTCCACACCTGCACTCTTCTAGGTTTCCCCTGTGCTGAAGTGCCTCGCTGGCCAGCCCCTCGCATCATCTCACCCACCTGCCATTTTCCCTCTACCTTCAAATCTCATCAAAGTTTCAGAGAACCTTTCTTGGAAGCAGGAGGGAATATTGGGATAGGACATGGTTTGTGTAGGACACATAAATCTGTCAAAACACGGGGAAGTCATGGTTCCAATGACATGTTTGCAAAACCAGACCAAGATCCAGTGCAAACTGGTGTGGCTCCCCAATAGCCAGCTGGAAATAGGTGTCGGCTCTAACATCCTATGCATGGTGCTGGGACTCTCAGGGCTGGTGTTGCTTCCTCTTCTACAACTGGTCTCTCTCAGTTTCTGGTCTCCTCACCGGAAGACAGCTCACAGGGATTTATCAGGCTGTCCTGGGCACTACCAAAGAGGGCAATCAGCTGCTGCATTTCCCTGTGAAAACCAGAAAGAAAAGTTGTCATAGAAAAAACCCCTTTGAATTGTGTTTAAATTGAAAATTCCTAATTTTAGGGGGAATATTAATAAACGTGTATCTTTGTTGTAACATACTTAGGCCCATTCTTTCCATTATTTGCACTGGGAAGCAATCTCAAAATCATACTGCCTGGAGAAGCCTCCTGTACTTGACAAATGCGATATAGGTACATTCACCCCAAAATTTTAGATGTTCACTATAGGAAAATCTCATAGCTTTATTTATGTCTTGCCTGTTACCTGACAGTGGATCATTAGTAGCTGTGTTTCTCTGTGTGACAGCTCTTCAGTGCCCAATATCCAGCAGCTGCCTCAACTCTCTGATGTAACAGTTGCTGTGCTGACTGTTTTGCTCTTAAGTTGTCATGACATATGAAATGATCACATTAAAACCTGCCTAACTTGTTTAGATATTATATATGGTAAATGTGTTCTTTACCAGCAATAACTTGCACTCCCTGCCTTTACTAGCTCTCACGTGGGAGAAATGTGAGTACCAGAGCAATCTTTGCACTAGACACGCTCCCTGTGTGCCACTTGACTTGGTTTTACTTGGGGAGCTTATTCCTTAAGTGTTTAACAGAGCATTTGAGAGAAGGAGAAAGGGCTTGTCAGCAATCCCACAAAGCCTTCAGCTTGGTTGTGTGACACACACTCCTGGGGCAAGATGCTGTCACCCAGTCAATCAGCCATTAGGCATGTAATTATGCCAACCAGTCATGAGACAGTTCCTAATTAACACTTATTTTTCCCAGAGAACTAATATTCCTGATGTCTGAAACAAAATGTGTAATTAAGTCATTGCCTCCATCTACTTGGTGCATCCATCAGTTGTCATCCTACGCCCAGCGTCCAGCTCTGAGAAATACCCGGGTGTACCTGTCGGCACAGTTTGTCCACATACTGTCTCCTCTTGGACTTAAAGATCTTTGCTTCCCACACCAGGTGCTGGCAGCGTTCCTACCTGCAGAACATGGCAAATACTAATGAAAATGTCTTGAAATTTTAGACTTTGTCTCTCTGTTTGTAACTCTCTATGGAATCATAATATTTTTCTTTGGACGCTGCTGGTCAGTGACATTATTGGTTAATGAAAAAATGCTTTGCTCGTGTTTACTTTGGTAACTCATGAAACAAAATGTGACTGCACCTGAAGTTGAAGTCCAAGGAACAGTTGTGTCCCAACAATATATTTTTTTAGTGACCTTCAAATACCTTAAACATCTCTTCTGTAAAATAGAAGAGGTTTACCCATGACCAGTGTGGATATATATTATATGTAAAACTTGGCTGCATTTAGGGAGCGTGTCTCTAGTTTGAAGCTAAACCTTCCTAGAATATAGGTAGCACTATTAAATAATACACCTGTTCTTAAGGTACAAATAAATGTTTCTTTTTTCATTATTTAAAATGACAGCTGACTCAGTTTATGATACTGATTTCCTAGAGATTCCAAAAGAAAGAACTAAGAAAAAAAACCCCAACACCTGATGTTTTTCAGCACCCAGTAATGCAGGCATCCGATAAAAACTTGGGGACCTGTGATTCATATTTGGCCTCCTTTTGACCCCTGAACTTTGTTAAGTGATGAAATTTGAACAGCAGTATTTGCGTATTTAAACAGTTGGTTTTGAAAGGCACATGAGATACACTTAGCACCACCTTTTAAAAAAGAAATCAGCTTTCTCTTTTCTATTTCTCTTGCATTTCTTTTTTTTTTATTTGGGCACATTTCTATTATCACAGGTTGAGGGGTTATTGAGCAGCACCAAGAGTCATATTCTATTCTTAAATCATTTACCAGATCCATGACCTTGGGCAGTAAGTGAAAAGTTACTTCACCTCTGTTAGAAATGGGCATAGAAGTGAGGTAAGTCCCAGCATGCAGGCTGTGTGATGAGGTAATTGCCTGTAGGCATAAGCGGGGGTTTGTGGATCTGTGGTGTTATTCTGGTGTTATTGAATAGATGGAAATTATTCCATTGATACACAATAGACCTTATTGTAACTCTGCTTATTTTGTAAGTTCCTCATGAGCAGGTACAGTGGTAGGTGGTAGATTATTGCTGAGAAGCAACATTGTGAATTCTTTTTCTCTGTTTAAAAACAAAGCCTTTCTTTGGTTAAAGCTTCTCAGACACATCCTTTTTTTCCTCTAAATGACAAGCAGAGGTAGTTCCAAGTCTTACGATTTTGAGTAGCTTGTATCTAAATTTTCTTATACTCATTCAGGACCAATCTGTACTATTTATGATTATTTTGTTCAAGCTTCTACTACAGCTTGATAAACTACTTTGTAAAAGAAAGCAACAACAGAATCCATCTCATTTCTGAATTTCTTCCCCCTGCTGCCATTGAGTCAGCTAGTTGTTTTTTATGGACCCCGACTAAAAGGTCAGGTCTTTGTCCAGCAGTACCAGTTCCTTCTCCCAGTGAATCATTCCTTCACTGTATTAAATTATTTTCAGTCCTGGAAAGTAGAGCTCAAAATTGGTTCTCTGTATTTTAAGAAAACATGCTTTCATTTTAGCAGCCATTCTTAAGTGCTCATGTTCATGTTTAGCTTTTCTAAATTTAGTTGACCTGTTGGACTTGGGTTTCTTGGTCCTTAGAACTATTTTGGCAAGCAGGAGGAAGTGGCAGGTAATTTTTATAACTGTACACTGCAACAATCACCAATTTTTCAACCAAGGGCTTGAAAAATGATCAGCCTTAGAAAGGCTTGCCTTCCTGAAGTTGCAAGTAAGGATGAGATCCGGGAACACATGGACTCACTGCTCTGTTTATTTTGGTTACTGTGGTAGTAACTGCTGTGGTGAACTTTAGTCCTAGGTTTTTCTCACATGCCTTGAGTTTGGACAAGGACCTTGACTGCCCAGCAAAAAACAAATGGCAAATTCCTACTGATTAAGAAAAAATATTCTCTATGTTGTAAAAAAAGGTATATTGCATTTCACCCAGCAGGAGTGGAAAAGGTTAAGACAAATCTGGAGGGAAAAGGGAAATACTCCAGCAGGCTACAGACAGCAGGTATACAAAGCCTTGTCTCTCAGAAGAGAGGTGCTCTATTTAGGGGCTACAGACTTATAGCGAGAGCCTGAACAGCAGGGTTCAGTGGAGCTCAAACCAAAAGAACCTACAAAGGTTTATTAGAGGGTGACTGTGAGATGCAGAGACCGGGACTTGTCTATTAAAGATAAAACTGAATGTAGGAAAGGGTGGTTGGAGTAAACCTTTTCACTGACCTTTATTGTTTGACAAGGCTGCAAGGAACCAGATATTATCCTTTGGACATTTTTACTGGAGTTTAGGGCTAAATATCTTCTATCCCAACAGAAAGTGGGCTAGACCTCAAGATCTTAAAGGAAGAACAAGCAGAACTTTACTTTGGGGTGAAAAGCATCAGTGAATAGCCCACTGTGACCTAATAAGTCAGCTCTGGTGATGTCAAAGGGAAACTCACTGAGAAATACAATGCAAAACGAAGGGGGGAAAGACCCTCTGCTTCTTTGTTTTTACAAGATATTTCTCTTGCAAGAATGGAAATTTCGGGTTGCTCCTCACCATCATTTGAGTGACATTTTATACAGCCATCGAAAGGCTCTTCTGCCATATTTTCCTTTTTTTTTTTTCTTTATTGATTTTTCTCTTTAAGACTTTAATTCACTCTTCTTCAGTTGCTACAGTTAAGAGAGAAATTCTGTAGATCACATAGAGATAACGTTCCAGCCTACACTGGGTCACTCACACCTCACATAAGAATACAAGCTTCCTGCAGACAGCTAGTCCTTTCCTGCTTTTCAGGCCTTTTTGCTCCATCTTTTCATTTTTTTTTCTCCCTTAGTATTTGGGTCTTAATCTTTCTTTAGACTTATCCTTCATGCTGTGCTCATCTGAAATGTACCAATAATTGCTGCTACCTATATGTGGTTTGATCATTCTGTGCATTCCTTGTTGAAGCTATCAGTGAAACAAGACATCTAAAATATGATTCTGTAGAGTTAAGGTAATATTTTGGGTGTCTGAAATCTCTTATAAATTGTTCTGTAGACAGTCAGTTTTTTAAAAGAAAAAATGACAGCAACAAGCCAACCCTAATGACATATTTCTGTGTAATGCTGTAATTTTAGCCCCTGCCATGAACTATTGCTGTTGTGCAGTAAAGTATTTTGCTAGTAAACGGTGAAGTGATTTCCAGTCAGGCCTTTTCCTTTTATTCCATCCTTCCATTGGCAAAATTCCCATCTTGCCAATTCCAACGTATTAAAAAGAAAATACTCATCTGAAGCACATTAGACACCATGTGAGTGCCCTACAAATAGTAAATAGTAAAGATGAGCTGTCATAGCTTCACCTTGTTTATCTTCAGGTGTTTTTGAAAAGGCAGAAGATGAAGGTGCTTCTTGCCTTGAAGTGGGTGAAGAGTACCAAGTGCGTGATCTGTTTACCAGTGTTGGTGTTTTTACCTTGTTCTTGGATGTGCACACAGTAACGTGCAAGCACATTTAACTGCTTCTGCACTAATCAGCCTTTTCACAGGAGGCCAAATATCTTTTTTATAAGCCTTTTTTTCCTCTTCCTTTTTCTCTGGTACCCTTTTTCCCACCTGCTGGAGCTCTCCTTCTCATGTGTTCTGTTTCTCATTGCAATTAATTTTCTACCAATTTTATTCTTAACTGGTGGGTGCTCTTCTATGGCTTTTCATGGCTGATCAGCTTCTAAATCTGTTGCCATCAGTCAGCTGTCGTGTAAGAATTTGTAACAGGATGGGTCAACAGGGAAAAGGTGATGAGTGGCTACACTAAAGCTTGGGTCAGTACTTGGGAAGTGGGACCTCAGACCTCTGCACCATTGCAGACTGGGGAGGACAAGGACTTCCACGCCAATTTCCAGGTCTTGCGGGGCCTTTGTTTCTGAACTTGGGAGGCATGAATCAGAATTGAGCTCTGGAGGCTAAGCCACAGAGCCTCCATGGCTGGCAAGTGTAGGGCCGGAAACTCAGATGAATAGAGCCCTAAATGTTTTTTTGTTTGACGCTCGTGCTTAACAGAAAATGATGAATCCATTAGCAAGTCCTGCTGCTGCCAAAAGACACAGACTTGCACTTGTAGATTGCTTTCATTCTGTGCTATCAAGCCACTGCATGCTCAGCTTTTGCAAAGCTGACAGTCATCTATCACTTAAAAATGGGTTTTTTTGGAGGTACGGTCATCTTTGTCTTAAGTGTGTGTATGTGTCTGCTTTAAAGTGTCTCATTAAATTATACTGACCTCTTTGAGCACCTCGAACAAAATCCATAATGGAAAATGTCTTATTTTCTGTTTACCTTGAATTATTTCTGAGTTGGTCACTAGTTTCACATGACAGTGGGGCATTTGGAGTGATTTTTGTCTGTGGAGATGTGTCAGAGAGACCAGACAGTTCTTACTATACACAATGTGAAAAATGTGTCAGTGGAGAGTGGACCAGGGTAGTTCTGAATTTTTAAATGGGTAAGAACATTTTGTGGTGCTTACTGAGGCAAGAGTCCCTGCGGTCCTACATATCCCACTGAAAGTAGTGGGACTCCTGAATATGTAAAGGATCCAGGATCAGATGAGTAATGTCTCTAGAAACAAAAAAACTCCTAAACCAAAGATTTTTTTTTCTTCATGAAATACTTTATCCAGCATAGTAAAAACATGTATTTATAGCCTAGATTATGCTTTGTTTTGTGGAATGAAAAAACACATTTTAGAGTTGGCCCCTTTCCTGAACAGATGTTACTGGCCTGGGTGAATAACTTATTCAAGCATACGATTTAACAGAATTGGATGAGAATTTTTGCCAAACTCAGTTCTGATGAAAACTGAAATCTTTCACTACTTTTCTTCCCTCTGCCCTACAATCTCTGCTGTTCAGTTCAGCCCAGCTTCTGTCTTCCAACTGTGGTTGTTCACAGGTTACAGCAACCCCATTGGTTTCAAACCTACATTATTCTCATGCAAGAAAATCTGTAAGTGATTTTTTTTTTTTTAAATTCAAATACCATTCTCTGTTGAGAAAAGGACTGTCAGGGGAACATCAGGGGCTTCAATGTTTGTCTCTCACTGATTTCTCACATCAAATGTGTTCATTTTGCTGGTGCAAAGATGTTTGTTTCTAATTGCCACTGCTTCTAGCTCCAGCTGGCTTCATTCCTTCTTGCACATTATCACCAGTATTTAAGGTTTTGCAGGTCAAATTAGACCCGCAGTGACATCTGTGCCACCCGTAGCTTTCAGAGAGACTACCCAGGTGTGGCTGAATGCAGTCAAACAGCCCTCTATGCAACAGGGGACAGACTGGATGTCCTTCTCTTGGCTTAGACGTGTCTCTGGTCTAACACGTCTAAAAAGCAAAGAAATTAATTTCTTGTCCAAGCCTGTACTCCATTAGGAGTAAGGAACAGGCTTTTTAAATGGAAAAGGTGGCATTTTTTACACAAATATCACTGAGTTTGAGCATTAGCACCAAAAGTAGCCTGGTGAGGAACAGGACACTGGCAGTGATGGTTTTCACTCACCTGAAGTACTGTAACTACTTCCCAAGATCACTCCAATGCACTAACCCAGGGCAGCAGTGCGTGATTAAGTCTGAAGCTGTTATTGAGGTAAATCCTGCAGAGGTGGAAGGACTGTTTTTACCCCCCAGGAGATGTTCTTGGTGCTGGGGTCTATGCAGAAGAGCAGGAAGGCTGATTGTTCTCATGCCTGCCAGCAGACCTTCTCATCACTGAAGTCATCAGCATGCACGTAGGTGAAAGAAAGTAGAGCGTAAATGCATCTGGCATTACCTAGAAAACACATTGTCAGTGATGCCTTTCCACAAACTGAGATCACCTACCCGAACTGTTAAAGCCCTCCAATAAATTGTTAAGGGGTTATGGTGTCCTTCACCAAGCCTGTTGCTGTACGTTAAATGCACATTTGCTCTTCTGGAAGGTGGTGAGATATCCTCTTGTGTGTCTGGTTTCCCATAAAGATAAATGGGTAGCAAATGGGTTAGTTGGTATTTTCACAGTTCCATATGGCATCTTTGAGCAAGTGGATGCAGGTCAGAGTATATATATGTGATGTAGTCATTGATACACTGTTAGTAGAATTGAAGCCTAAAAAAAAAAATCAAGAAAAAATATAAATAAAAATCTGCATTACACATATAATATATTAGAAAACAGTGTGATTAACACATCCCAAATTAGGAATGCAGCTGGCCTGATAAACCATTTTACATAGAATCCCTCACAAGCTTGATGTCTATAATCCTGATTTCAGTAAATAGCAGTTTTGAGTATTGCTAACTCACTGCCCAATGGTTATGCATGCCTTTGATAGACTTTTAAATACTATAACTCTTAAATATGGATAAGAAATAGTTCAATGGTTCTAGGATTTGCTCATCTGCGCTGTAGCCACAAGTTTCAATAAGTATTTTGTATAATTGAGTCCTTTTTGTCTAGTTTCTAGATGTTTCCATGCAGTTCAACTGCATCTGCTCTTTGAGGTTGGTGAGGCAGCACATGCGGCTGCTCTGTTCATAAAAACACATTATTAGAAGTATTTGAAAATACCAGAACCGATCTTTTTTCTTCCTTTCTTGCTCTGTTGACATATTAGGAAGCATGCTGTATATCTCATGTTTTCATTACTCTTTAGAGCACAGTTTTATGTTCAGAGAAGCATTTGTCTGCCTATGTTGTTATAAATGCATCCCATTCTTAAGAGAAACGTGGAAAGTAAAACCTTCTTGAAATTTAAGGAATTTAAAGGAGTTATATTCTTAAGATATTAAGTCCATTTATTACAGGTATACAAACAGATTCTCAGACGCATTCACATACTCAGTTTGGCAAGAGGATCATCTATATGAGTAGTTCATTGTTTCCCTTTCTGTGATTTGTACAGGTTGTTACAGCACTCAGACTGATACTGGCAATAATTTTGAAAATTCTTCACAAATACTTTAAATCTCAGAGGCTGGATTCTACTTTACTCACTCTAGTCTTAAGCCAGAAGAGCTGCATTTGGTTCAGAACAGTAATACAGCTTTAAACTGGGGGAGTGTAGGGGAGCAGAGTTCCGTTCCCATATGTTTGGTTCTGATATTTTAAAAATATAACACCAGCTGTCATTTTGTTAAAGGTCTTGTCTGCTTTGATTATCTGTGCCACTGAGTCCTGTTCAGTCACTGGGACTACATAGGATGCGAGTCACCCCTGCCTGGTATGTCCTGTTTCAGGTTCTTATTAAATGTGCCTGTGTGCTGCTGCTTTCACTGTGAGCATCACAAGTATGTACAGAGAGATGCAAGTTTGTAAGGATTCTTTTGTGACCATACCCCTGATGAAATAACAGGGTTCAGTGGGTTTATTTGGTTCCCTCTCTAGCCAAATACTTGGCAGCACAACCTCCACCCCCCCCACCCTCCAGCCAAATACCCACTGACACATTATTTTCTTTGGGGGAGGAAAACAGATGTAGTTTTTGGAAATGAGCTGTACAAAGCTACGTAGTTCTCCACCAACAGAGATCATTCATTTCCTTGTTGCTTGCCGTGTTCTGGGTGCTCTGTTGGGGACTGGGCTGTGCTTCCACTGACCCTGCAAGGCCTTGACTCTCTTTGCATGAGGTTGTGAGTGGGATTCCTCCCGTTGACCCCCAGCACCTGAAAGCTGGCTACAGAGTCTAAACTAGTCAGTAAAGTTGTTTTTTTATTGATGAAGAGAAACAGATACCTCCCTAGGGAACGGCCTCCCAAGCCAAGATACATGTATAAATAGCTGTGATGAACTGCCCTTTCTGAGGTTTTCTCTGTACAGTCACAGATTATAAAGGGATCAGAGTAGCTTAGACCAAATGGCTGATAAGAGGAAAGATGACTCCATGCATAGTCAGTCAATGGCAGCAAAGAGCCTCTGACTCAGGATGACAGAACTTTATACTGATACTGAACAGCTTTAAACAGCTAGGTAGGCAATGCAAAACTCTGGCTGTCTTTGATGGAAGCAGCTATAGGTTCTGGAAATGGTTGTACCTGATGGGGAGATGAGGGGTGAGAGAAAAAAGTAACGTACCCTAGCTTAAAAATTATCTTAATTCAGTTGATTACCAGGAACCCTCTATTTTGCTTCTGGGTAACTGGTTTGTGAAGCTGAACTGATGATAATGCACTATTAAGAGAAAATGAAACATGCCAAAATGCAGTTTAAATATGTTGCAAGAATTCTGACCACTTAAACCATGGTGCTTTCTGTACAATGAAAGGATTTTGGTAGAAGTCACTACCTAACAGCACTTAAAGCGAGGCAAAAGAGTATTAAAACACTGCCTACTTTGCTATTAAAGTCTTCATCTCAATGTACTTTGGAGCAAATCCAGTGTGATGCCATTACTGAGGTGAGCTCCATCACTGCGCTGAGCGAGAAGCTGTTTGGGAGAGGCTATCTTACAGGTGACACAATGTCCACTGTCCACGCTCTAAATGGCTTTCCATTTCCACTGCAATGTCTTCACATTTCCGTCTGAAGACTTAGGAGGTAGGAGGGGTTTTATATCCTGATGTGGCAGTCAAGGAACAGAAAGACCAGGCAGAAGTCACGAAACAACAAGACCGCAACTTAGGGCCAACCTGAGCTCATTCCGTATCTGCGCTCACTTTGTTAGATCTCACTGATAAATTGAGAGTCCAGCCTTTAGCTTTGCCTCTGATCAATAAAATCACACTCTCCCAGTAGCACAACTGCCCAAAGGAAATGTAGTGAAGCCCCAAATCTCCAGTCATCCAGGAAACCGTAGGTCAGATGTCTGTCTTGAGGCAGCCTGGCCCTAGCTGCTGCTGCTATCTGGGATACTCAGAAATCTTACTTGTGTCTCATTTTCTTCTGATTTTTCTTCTATATTTTGTTCTCACTTGGATGATAAATCCAGGTTCTTTTTTTTTTTTTTTTGCCATTGTTGTTCTTAATTAGTTTCCCTGTCACACATGGCTACAAAGTTTGAGCTGCCACATAATTAGAAAATGTCTCTTTTTCACATAAGCAGTTCCACGATGTTAAGAGATAAAGTAGCTCAGAGGATTATTTCCAAGGGCTTTGCACTTGAGCAGGTGGTTAGACTTTTGGTCAAAATAAAGCTAAACATTTCCTACTAGCATTTTTGCTCAACAATAGCAGATCTGGGCTATCTTTAGAGAAGTGTTTTCTTAGAAAAGCCCCTCCTCAAGGAAAATAAGTTTGCATTCATGGAATATTTTGGAAGGTATTTCTTCATACTCTGTGGCAAAGTATCAACGACTGCTGTCTGTTGATTCAGAAAATAGAGGTGTGCAGTAGTTGCTCTGGCAACAGAGTCTCGTTTTACCCCTTTGCTCATTTCCAACCTGTTACTAAATTGCTAAGCACTAAAGTGATGCATCAAAGAGCACCTAGAGATGCTGTTAATGTAATGAAACTGAGCCTTCATCTACTTAAAACGTGTTGTGTCAGCTTGGAAGTAAGACAGGTGATTTTTTTTTTTTACCCCCAGAAGTTGGCACCGTGTCAACTACCTAAAGTGTAAAGTTATGAAAACAATGGCTACACCAAAAAAAATAATTCCTTGTATGGAATTTACAGCTGAGTTGTACTGGGCAACACGGAGTTTGTTTGTTAGCAGACTATAAAATATCCTATTGACTTTAGCAGTCACAACAATTTTAGCATTTTTAATTACTTCAGTAGATATTTTCTGTATGTATTTAATAGAATAAATGGGTGGATTCATAGCTACTGTTGCAAACCTTTGCCATACTCCTGCATGAGAAAAAGCCAGCGTGAATCTGTGTTATGGAAGGCAGTACTGTGTACATTTAATATTGTCTCACACTGGTCTTTTGGGCACTTTCTAAAATGAACAAAGATGAGTTTTTTATTGGTCAAATAGAGCATTCACCTCTGAGTTGCACAAGAAAATTAGTTTAAGTATTTTTAAATACGGCAACAATTAGAGTGCTGCAGTAAATGTTTAAAGGGAGACCCTTTGGGGCTGGTTGAGGGGAGTCAAGAAGTTTGGATTTATCAGTCTTCTTTGGGTGCTGCATCATGTGTACTGGGGCAGATAAGCCATGGAGTGCCCAGGGTCTCCCAGGAGTTCTGCCAGCTCCAAAGATGACAGAAATTATTGAAAGAGGCATAATGCCAAGAAACATCTACTTTGAAGCCTCACACCCTATCATACAAATGCTCATTATACAGCATGGTTTAGGTAGTATTTCAGTCTCAAGAACTTTGCTTTGAAAGAAGCAATAAAATTAAGGAAGAAACATGCTCTTCTAGGAAAGAAGATGCTATTTCCAGCATCACACCATGAGACCAGCTTGGCTCCCCGTTTTACAAGCATGAGAGTGTGGGCTGAACCCTTGTGCTCTCCTCTCCTAGGATAAAGGAGAAAAGATAAAAATGATGAGGTTTGGTACTGCTGTCACCCTACCCTGACACAGAGTCTGCTCTCTGGTGTAACACATATGATTGTAAGGCATCATAAGTGCATCTGCTGTGCTAGCACTGCAAGACCTTTCACTCTTTTTTACTTGTTGCAAAGGGGCAAAGTGAGATGAGGGTCTCATCTGATACCTCTCTGCATTGTAATCCTGGCTTATAAATACTTCTGCCATATGCAGCATAAGTTCCTGAATTTATTACTTGCATGAAGTCATGTTTGGCTGTGATTTGAGAGGTTATATATATAAATAAGAATTGCCTTTTGATAATGTTTTTCCACAGCATCTGTAGAATATTATCAAGTGGTAGGAGACCAACTAGTAAGACCTTCCATAATGTCAGCGAAACTTCAGCTCCTTAATACACTGGTTTTATACAGTTTCCCAGCTTGAAAACCCAGTCTTAAGCCTTTAAAATGACACTATAAGCTACAGAACTTTGTTTAAAAGTAAGGTAATGCCTATCAATGTGTTTGTTTTTAGCCTCACATTGCAACCTTTTTGTATGTAATTCTGGTATATTTGCACTGGTTTCTTTTGACTGTCATTTTTAATATATAATGTTTTTACCAGGTGGGCTACAGAGCTGTGTTATCACTACAGTAAGAAAGTCCACATGTACCATGTTACAAAGTGCAGAACATACCAGATATAATTTCCATATTGGGTTTAGAGATCAGACTTCAGCATAACTTTGCTCCAGATGCAAGATGTAGACAACAGAGACATGTTTTGTTGCAGGTTTTACTAATGCAGATATAAAATAACATGACTGAAGTTCTAAATTGATATGACAGTTGCACCTTTTCTGGATAAAAGAACCAGCTGTAATGTTATGCCTGGTTTTAAAACCAATCCACATGATTTGAACCAGATTTTTTTCATCGCGGCTTTGAAAATTTCCTTTCAGACAGAGGCAGTGTTTAGGAACACTTCAAGGAAATGTAAATATGCACTTAGACCTGATAACTTGTGTCCAGGCCAAATTTCAGCTGGAGTATATATTTTCTACCTCCTTTCAAGATTTCAGTGGCACTTTCCTTTACTCATACTCTCCTTAGATTTCCACGCTGGTGCAGTGTAGCTGCATGTAGTTAGACCACAAAAGAAGTGCCTCATCCCAGAGGAAGCTGAGGTCGGTGAGAGGGTTTCCCACTGCTTAGAGCTCTGCTCTCCCATGTGGGAACAATGCGGCCAACAGGCCAGTGCTGCAGGAGCCAGCATGGTTCCTTCCTCTGGCATTTGACACTGGGCAAAAGAAGCCAACTTGATGTGTGGCTGCACAGAGGAACTGGTCAAGAAGGTAGAAGGAATACATGGATTTGCTGGAGAGACCAATTTATTCCTTCTGTTAGAACCATAGAATGGTTTGAGTTGAAACGGGTCCTAAAAATCATGTGGTTCCAAATCCCTGGCATGGGCTGGGACACCCCCTCCTAGACCAGGATCTTTCTTCTGAGCTTAGAACTCAAAGAAGAATAGAGGCTGAGGCTCTCCCCAGCAATAGTTTGCAGTCAATTGTGTTAGAAAAGGATCTGAGGAAGATCAAGATCTAACAGGGAGGTATAGAAACCATTGATGATGAATAATAGCTCATAGCTGTTATAGGTCCATAAATCTCACATATTATAGGATGCTCTTTAGCTTGTATGCCACACTATATAAACTTTCCTGTATGCTTCTTGGCAGAATTTTGCTCCCGTGCAAACGTTTTACAAACTGCGGCATGAAGCAGCTTGTTTTGCCTACAGCATCAAAGTCTTGGTGTCCCACAGCTTACAGTGACTCATGCTTTTCTTTGCAGTTTGGTTCCCTCCCCATCAGACAGCGTGGTATGGCCTATAGCTGGTTAATACATTTGCTGAGTGCATTGATGTCTTTCAGTTGAAAGGATCATATGAACAAACAGTAAGATGAGTAGCCATGGATAAATAGATGATTGTGATAATTCTAATTGTACTTAAGTGGGGGAGATCAGCAGAGTAAAGAAAAAAGGAAAAAAGAATCAGTGACAAATTTTGTTGTCTTGCCCTTATTCTAACTCTTATACAAACAAGCTTTGCAAAAGAAGTGAGAACAAATGAATCCGGTACTGCTTTGATTATTTTTAGATTGGCATTGATATGCCATGACTCTTTTCTTCCCACATAACATTAGAGGTAGAGGCCAGTGCTCTACCTTTTTTTTTTTTTTAATTGAAAGACCATCAGCTTAATTTGGAACCAGAATTTTCCAATGAACAACATACCTTGGAGAGCATAAAAGCAAATAATAACAATACAGTTGACCTCAGCAGTTCCTGGACATTTTATCAAAACCCATCTTTTCCTAGGAATGCTGTCACGAAGTGTATGTAAAAACACTGGGGTCTCAGAGTGCTCTGCTTTGCCTGGAAATACTAAGCAAAGAAAATAACATACCTGCTCTGAGATGTGCACACTAACCCTTCAGACTAGCAAAAAGCATCTTATTGGAAATGTGAAATACTTTCAAACACTGTATCACAATATGCAGACACAACCTCATAGATAAATTTAAACCCAAAGGACATGGTTATGAGATACTCCAAATGTCCTGTTAGATCTTTAGATACCACCTTAGTCGTATGAGATAACTAGTGAAAAGTTATAAAGTGGCTTCATGCATATTTCAGGAATTCTATGAGTATCGGTGACTTTGCACATAAAAGTATCATGGAACCAAACTTTACAGGAATGGAAGTAGTCTTATGAATATTTTCTTCTAAAACCAGAGGTTTGTAATGCTTTAGTTAAAGAACGCTTCAGAAATTATCAGGTTAAGGTGTGTCCTTCTCTGTTAAAAATTGCTAAGTCTGCCTATTAGAGCCTGCCCTATAGAGACTTCAGTGTGTATCACACCAAGATCAAGCGTACCATATAGCTCAGTCACGGCTCTGCATCTCTCAAACTGAGCAGCCATATGAAAGCCATTGAACAGGACTTATTTAGGAAGCTGTGGGAAACTCCTAATTTTGGGCTAATTCCTAAATCAGGACTGGGTCTCCAGTTGAAAGGAGACTCCAAGGAGGGGCAGATTTTTTTTTTTTTTTGAGTGGAATTTAAATTTGTGCCCATGCAGCACCACTCCTTTTGAGATATCTTGAAATTCTTCCCTCAGGAGGTCCTATAGCAAATTCTGTAAGTTGGAGGCGACAAAGAAGCCAGGGAATGGTCACAGTCTGTGACTGCAGTCCCAATATAAAGAGCAAGAAGGAAAAAGATGCCGTTTTAGGGACAGTTCAATTTGTTCTGTTTTTCAGCACTGTGTAGGTTGTATTTACATAACTACTCAATATTAGGGTACTGCTGAGCTTTTCACTGAGAATGGGTCACTTGACCCATTCAATAAATTCAATCCCTCAAATGAAGGAAAGTAAAGAAGTAAAATGACCTTGACTCAGCCTCAAGACTAGATGCTTTTCATTTCAACCAGGAGCTGGATCTTCATCCTTAGCTCTAACTTTGTGTTACGGATTCTTGGTGGGAGTTGAGCTCTTGTTGTCTTAGGTACAACAAAAGCATTGAACTAGTGTCATAGAATTCCCATGACAACAGCACTCCTCAAACATTTCCAGAATTTAGGGGGGAAAAATAAGCCTTCACATGCAAAGCTTAGCCAAGAACCCCAAATTTGGGTGCAGACCTCCTGAGCATCTCATAAAATCTCTTATTAAGCCTGATTCAAATCTAAACAAAATCTTTACTCATCCAGTGTTCGGTGAAATCCTTTGCTGATTCCCTCTCCAGCTATAACAGAAGATGACTCAAGCAATCCTCACCCTACGGGCACTGAGCAACCCCACCCTCTGACATCAGCTACTCTACAGGAAGAGAAGGGACTGAGATCCAAGGGTTTGAAATAATGTTATTTGTGGCTTGTTCTTCCTCTTCTTTTAATGACAATACAGAGGAATGTTTATTCTTAGCAAATGAAAAGCAAACATTAAAGTGTCATTTAGACGTTTTTCTGTGAAGTGTACAGAGTACATTAAAGTATATCAACACTTAAAAAGCACATTACTTTGTCAAGTGCCGCGTATGAAAAGGTCAGCACTGATCTTCTGTCTGTTCTTCTACGTATGAATCATAGACAACAAGTAAGACTTAACATTTGCATTACTATTTTAATCTGTACCATTATTTATGAGGGTTCTCAAAATACTTGTAACCCTCAGAAAATATTCTACTGTAGGCTGGCATTATTACCCCCTCATGTGACAAATGAGATACAAAAACAGCCCAGCTGAAATTTTCCAAACTACTGGCTGGGCCAGAGAAAGGGCATCTCTGTTTCTGAGTATCCACTATCAGTGATACAGGGCTTTACTATAAGACATGCTCTCACACACCAGTAAGAAGTACAAATGCTCCACATCTCTGAAAAATACATGCAGCATTCAGCTCAGTTTTTGTGTAGCAAGTAAGCAAAATCTCCAGAAAAGGGAAAATCTGACTGCAGTGAAGGACAGTTGATGTGATATAACCAGAGGGATAACTTTAATTTTCACATTCTGGTTTTCACCGACAGATGAGTGCCCAGTTAGTTAATCAGACTGCTGGAGCAATTCTGTACAACTTCTCCCCTTTGAATAACTTTGGTGAAGTCAGACTCATATATATGCTGTGCTCTCTACCTCAGAGTCACTCAGGAACATTCTTCAAAAGGCATTTTTGTGTCTTTATAATTGAATTGATTCTTAAGTTGTGCCACGGGTGTACACCTTATCAAAGAAGAGCTAGCACTCCATTTGTTCATAATGCCCTCTAGGAGGAGGTTTAACATGCAATGTTTGTTGTTTCTAGCAGGTCTCTCTGCAGAGAGAGAGGTCGCTACTCAGGGAGGCACTTTCCTCCTTGGAAACAAGAAAAGAAATCACCGGGAAGGAGGGGAAAATGCATCTGGGTAACAGGAGGGGATCTTGTCAATCTTCAAGTCACTAGAAAATGATCATGAAAGTCTTTTGTTAGAGAAGCCTATAATGGTACTATTGCTTGTCTATTGTGGCCACTAACAGCAAATAGCCTGCAAGGGCAGGGGAGATGTAGGATTAGACAAATTGTGAGAGGGGCTTTGGATGCTTGAAAAGTGCATTCCTGCTCACCAAGGTCACAGAGGTCAAAATAGTGTCATCATTCATCCTCAATGGAAGTATTTCTATAAACAAATTGACCTTTAAAAACATCCATGACATATATGGAATAATGCTAATGATGTACTATTGGATTTCTTCCACAAGTGGAAACAGAAAAGCAATTGTAATTCACTTATGTTGAGTTGGAGACTGTTGTACAGTACTTTTTCTCTGCTAGAAACTGCAGCCATTCCTGAAAGGAAAGAAAAAAAAAAATTGGAAAGCTTAATTAGTATCATAATTTTTGTCGCATTTTAAGAATGACTGGTTAGTAATTTTTTTTCAGAGAGCTCATCCTTATCCACGTGTGTATTTTTGGGAATAACATTGGGCTGAAGCTATATTCATCCATTTGCAGGTAGGCAAGAATGGTGGGCTTGATCTTTGCTGATGGAAGGGGGACTGGGTACCAGCTTTCTCTGTCCAGCCTAGCAATTTCATTTGTCCCTCTCAGCTGTGCTTTTGAGTGAGGGTTCTTGCCCAGTCCATCCTCTGACTTCAATACTTAGTGGGCCTATTGCTTAAGTAACTTCATCAGAGTTTGCTCATTAATAAGGAAATTGCTCTTCCATAATGCACTTGAAGTGCATGAAAAGAGCTTCAAGAAGACAATGATAGACATAGATGTTATAGTGAATGGCAGCTGCTAAATATATGTGCACTGATAAATGTCTGTGAAGTAACTTCAGATGGTAAGACAAGTTAAACGTTTATTTCAAGCTTTAATTAAAAGTTACCTCACTAAAATTTTCAAAAGCATCAAAGTTACCAACCACATTGTGGATTATTCTCCCTCTATGTGCAGTCAGGGACATGTTTTCTCTGCTGGCTTGTAGCATGCACATTGTTAGTTCATAAACTCACAGTACATAATAAGTGACCACAGATGAGAAAACTGCCCTTGACAGTGGCTGTCTACTCTGCAAAGTAATATTGTTTCCAAACGTCTGAATAAAAGCACATTAACAGCAGGAGTCAACAAAGGTAGTTTTATGATTTTTATTTTTAAAGAAAGACTTTAAAAGTGCCCCTGATACTTTTTTAGAATCTTTTTTAACTGGATTTTTCTTGAACAATACTTACAACATCCTGATCTTTGGGGTCAAATCATTCTTTCAGTTGCATGCTGTGCAGTTCTGAAAATTTGGAACGAGTTTAAAAGTTTGAAGGACTGACTTTAACCACCAAGCTTAAACAGAGAGAGATTCAGGCATTCCCTGGGTCCTCCAAAGCATAACTCTTTTTGCAGGTTTCCATCATTTTTTGGAGATATATTATAGTCTCTAAAAAAATGAGGGGAAAAAAAAAAGAAAAACAAGTCTTTCAGTTTAATAGCTGGCAAAATAAGCTACTGAGAATGCATGGCAGCTGATGCTAGAAGAAAGGTTCTATCATTTTAAACTACTTAAGATCTTCATGGAGTTAAGGTGCTCAGTCTTAGAAATTATGTTTGTTTTCTGGTTTTATACCTAGTATATATAACCTTGGGAAAGTCACTTAGGAGTTCTGTGATCCTGCTGTAAAATGGAGACAATAACTCCTCTCTTGCACCTTCTCCTGTACACTTGAAGACCTCTCAGCTCAATATGTATCTCTTGTGTGGGAGTGAACAGGAGAACTTCAATATAATTTTGGACCTTGAAACACAGTGAAGATGATCCAAATCCATCCATTCTTAATACTTTCACATACAATTAAGTTAACAGAATGCAAAATCTAACCCAAAGGGAGTATTGCATGAATTTAGGCACTTACAGGAAGATTTCTAGATGAGAAATCAATGAGTTATTTACCAGTTGCTTCTCCTGAGGTACGTAAAATAAAGTTAAATAATTCTACTGTTTTAGGGTAGAGTCTGAGTATTCTGAAAAACACTTTGGACTTGATTTTCATTTGCTTATTCTTTACAGAAGAGTATCTTATGTCTATGCTAATAAATCATATGCCTTGTCCTAAAAAATAGCACAGTATATTTTGGTCAAAAATGTTATGGCTGAGCTGTAAGCACTCTAATGACTATGATGGGGGGTGGCAGTCATGAGAAATTCACATAAAAGTGGCTGATATTTGGTGTGCCTCAAGATCAGATTTAGCTTTGAGGTCAAAACTAAAGATACCAAAATATCTTCTGGAATTAGCAAAGCAATTTCGGTTGGGTAAGAATGCAATGGTCCCCATTATGGTATGGAGAGTCTTAAGAATTATTGCTTAATTTCTTCCTTTATAGTAGAAATCGGAGTGAGGCAAGGAGGAAATGCAGTGTTGAGTCTGATGCCCTTTAGCACTGGTTAGCAGTTATTGAGAAAGGAGTTTCTTTAGAGTAGAATATCCTCCAGGTCTCCTCATATAAAGTTCATGTATCTTTTCTCTGTGCCAATGGTTTAAAGAGAGAAACTCTTGAAAGAGAGTATGCTTCTTTAAAATATTTAGAAAATAAAGCTAACAATGATGGACAGCAATTGCTACGGCACTAAAGCAGAGCACCTGAAAGTTAAGTCTTTCCATTGACTTTTGTAAGTTTTTGAGAGTTCAAAGCTGCATTTAGCTGGCAGGGGACCACCTTTGAAGGTACCAAGAAGAAGTGAGCTAAGAGAGATTTGAAGAAAGAGGGAATATCAAACTGGTGAGGTGATTTCAGGAGCTTCATAACAGGAAATGAAGCATACACTGATGTCGCTTCTAGTCAAAAGCTGCCAGCAAAATAGGGAACTTTTAATCAACTGGGCCACTCCTTTCAGCTAGGTCTTATGTGTGTAAGGGGTTAGCAGCTAAATACAAATATGTGCATGTCAGTCAGTGACTCAATTTAGATGTCAACTGCTGAAATTTATCATCTTTAAATGTGTGCCTCCACTTAAAAGAGTCTAAGTTTTAATTGATAAAACAGGATATCCAGGATTAAAAATTAAACTCTGCCTTTGAAGTAGGCATCCAAATGTCAATTCACCAGCTGTTTAGAGAAATTAGAAGCAAGACTCTCCTTCTAGTTTGTATCATCCCAGGCACAGTGAGAAATCTCATGCACTTGAATCTACTCAACATACAGTGCCTGTTGCAAGGCCTTGAGAGATTCAGTGGACTTGGGGGGCTTACGGGCTGGAAGCCCAACACCATGGCTTCAAGCTCAGCTCTGCTCCTAACCTGCTTTGTGGTATTGGTCACAAGGTTTGAAGGAGATGAAACGAGCAGCAGTGAAAGAGGCTGTTTAGAGAAAGATGGCTTGTATTAAGGTGCTGTCATGGCATGAGCCAAGAGCTTCCTTTGCTGCCTATGCCCCTCCACCAAAGCTCTGCAGACCAGGTGCCACACTGCAGACTTGCCCCAATGCTAGCTCGAAAGGCGACCTAAACGTGACCCTGCAGCTAAAGAGACTCATCCACCCAACCTCACCTATGGGTTCAGATGAAACAGTTTCCTCTCAGTCCTTTAGTGTTTTTAATTCGTATTATTTCCTTAGATTTTATGCAACAATAAAAAGGAGGCTTCTGTTCCTGACTGTAGCAACCCCTCCCACAAATCAAAAGAACATGACTTGCATTTTGAAAAGACTGAATAAATATGCCCTGAATACAGAGGGGCATGGATTCCAAACACCCTGAAGTCCTGGAAGAAACAATTGTTCTTTCTTTCATTTGATTCATCCCCAAAGGTTCAATATACCTATCTCACAGTGCCTAGGTGGTTTTTAGAGCCAGGGCTTTGTTTCAGGTGAAGGTGTTGAAAGGTACCATAGAACAATGAGGCAGAAAGTGTAACCACGGGATTGGGATTTTGGCTTTCAGGAAGAGCTGGTGATGTCGGCAGTCTGAGTTATCTTTAAATAATAATCTCAGGTATAGTTGGGCTCTGTGATCTCCAAGGTCTTTTCCAATCTTGTGATTCTGTGGTTCTGTAAATTACTCCATTTTCAATGTGTTGGATCCTCTGCACTTTGTGGAAGTGGTATCCTGTGAAGGAATCGTGAGTCAGTTATCAGAAATCCCTTAACCTGCTGCCAGCGTGTAGGTACAAGGAGACTTTTCCTGGCAGGTAGACCCACGGGCTGAGTGCTATGGCCAAACCCTTGTCCACCACATTGACACACAGCCTCTTGTAACTTGCCTCAAGAAAAAGGGAGAACAACTCTTCTTTTTCTCCTAAGCCCTTTCAGGTGCTGAAGTCATCCCCACATATAGATGCCTGCACATTTCAGCTCTCCTCAGAAAACACTGGGGCCTTGACTGGGCTTCCAGTTTCCCAGATAGGGCAGAGCCCCTTGCTGAAGGGGACAGAGCGGTGCTTTTGCTGTCACTGAAGACAGCTAATGTGCGAACTCTGATCTGGTGCTGTAGCCAAGTTTGAGTTCTCACAGCATCATATTTAAGGGCAGGGAGCTCCCCACCCAGCTGTGCAACCTGAACGGCCCTTTCCCCCTCTTGTCTTTGTCAGAGAATCCCCCAGGCACCTGACAGGGTTTCAGACCTGCAGAAGCTCGGCTTGGCTCACCACACTTACTGGCAGCTTGCTAATGCAGCACCTCCCGTAAGGCAGCCACAGCACTTCCTGACAATTGTTTTGCCTTGCATTTTATTTCAGTTAAATTGATTACATTAAATAGGTATGAGATGCGAAATTCAGAGGCAGTGTTGTGTACTTGCAGGGGCCGGTGGGATTTTGACCATCTAGAAAGAATTAATGTCCAGTTCTGTACTAGGTGTTGTCAATGTCAGGAACTTGCAACAAAAGAAACATTCTCATCCTTGCTATGCTCTTGGAACCAAGAAAGGATTTTATTAACCTCTGTGGTGCCTTTGGACTCTGTCAATTTGATCGAGTATTCCCCCAACATTTGTTTCAATAATTATGTTTGCTCATTTGGTGGAGATCTTGTTTTTACTTTGCATTGGAGACTTTTCAGACTTGGCAGGTAATTTACACTTAATGAGGATAATTCTTTGGTTCCCAAAGCTGCTGAAGTTCTTCAGTAGCCAAAATACTAACTATGCAGTTATACCCATACTATGATATTTTTTTTTCTGTGGGTCATTCTTTGAGCAGTAGAACAAAAGCCAATTCTTCTTCTCCAGCTTTTTGGCTTCTGATAAAAACAGGAATATGACTGAGCCTTCGTGTCCCTTTTGAAGTCCAAATCCCCCAGAATCTGGGAAGGAACAGGTTAATGTTTTGTCCCTCAGCTACCACAGGTATTTGCCCTCATTCAGGGATTACAAGAGAGCCCAGGCATGAGAGGGCTCTGCTGGAACAAATTACTCCATCAGGAGGGCCTATAAAAGGAAGGAGAGACCAAGTGGTGGGTCAGGCACCCTGGGCTAAGGGAGCTGCTGACTACAAGGAACTTATTTATTTACGTAATTCCCCTATTAGCCCAGTTATGTGAAAACTTCAATTTTCCACAGTACCTTCTTCTTCTTCCTTCCTTCCTTCCCTCCTGCCTAACCCAAAAGGTTTTTTTTTCCCTGCATCCTTCATTGGCTCCCCTGACCTGTTCACACTTCTTATTCATTTTATCTCATCATTTCTGTTCTGTTTTACATATTTTACTATTTCCCATTATTTCCCTATCGGAAGCTTTTTTAAGCTCTCAGGCCTCGTAGACCTGCAAAGACTATTAGACGCAAATTACATTTTCTCTGTGGCCTTTTGCCTGTAAAATACGATTCTGTTGCATTCCAAGGAAATACAGTTAAAACTGACTTACATTTCTTTTGGGCTATGTCTTATGTTACTGTCCTGGTTCTGGCCAGGCCAGAGTTAACCTCCCCAAGCAGCCAGTGCAGGTGAGCTGAGTTTGCCTGGGCTGTTTTCCTTACCACCTAACATCACTCCCCCATAAAAGGGGCTGGTCAGGGACGGGGGCTCCTGGGTGCCTCCAGGGCAGTCAGAGTGCAGCTGGGGTGTCCGGTTGGTCATCTTTAAATGTGGGCCTCCATTTAAAAGGTGCAGTACTCTGTGTTATCATGGTGTGTGAGTGTAATTTGCTGTGGGCTGTCGCTGTTTCCCTTTCATGGTGATTTTGTCAGCAAACTGTTCTTATTCTGACCCGCAGAGGCTCTGTCTGTTTCTCCTCTGGGAGCGAGCGAGTGGTACGTGGTGCTCAGCCACTGCTTGGGGCTAAACCACCACAGTTACACAGTGCTCAACTTTATAAAAAGATAGGGTTTTGCAGTATGTCTAGAATGTGTTTGAGAAGGAAAAGTGTAAAGAATGTGCAGTCAAAAACATTACAGGCACTTGCTCGCCACTGAATATAGCAAGTCTTGTTCCTTAGCTCAGGTGAGACAATATAGGGTAGATAACACTTTCAGAGATCTATTGTTCTTTTAGTTTTTTCTTTTTTTTTTTTTATGAGATAATTACAACTATTATACACTAATACATTTCAATTCATAGAAAAGACAAATAAATTACAACAGTAAAAGCCTTATGTTCATAATATTAAGATATGTTTCTGCTTAGGAAATTAACTATTTTACATTAATATCATAAATTATAAGATTTGATGGTTTAAAGAGTGGGTCTAACTACCAGGAATCTCAGGGTAGATAATGACTTTGGATATTACTAGGTCTACAGGCACTGTTGTGTCTTGGCAATACATTCTCAGTATGCTCATTAATTCTTCCTATTTAACAGGCAGGAATCCAGGTATATATCTTCCAATTTATCTTGTTGCCTTTTAGTGTAATTAATGAAGTAACTGCTTTGACATTTTGGCCCAAAGAGATTGAATGATGTGCTTGACAGGAAAGTGGAAATCTGTAGCAGATGTGCCGATTTCCTTACTTGTCTCTTTTAGATGTATATTGTCTGTACTAGTCTGCTGAGTAACGGGCCTAATAATGCCCTTTCTAAAGGGGTTGAAGGCTTAGTCAGCATTTACAAGGTACTTGAGAGTCTCAGGTATAAGGAAAACACAATTTTAAATGCTGAGAAACATTGATGCTGATAAAAGACTTATGCTGTCTTTGTACTTCTGGAATAATTCAATGAAAGATCCAGAAGTTAAAGTTTATGGATGGTTTTTCTTTGGCTTGCAAAGGGCAGGGGAGAACTCCAGCATGGTGGCACACATATGTACTTACACCCTTCCTTTGTGTTTGGCTTAAGAATGTGTACAACATACAACCCTGTGCAAATTTCACAGGCCTTTACGTGGTTTAAGGACTTTAGTTCATTGTTGTCCAGCTTATTTTTTCTTCAGATTTCTTTATTCTATTTCCTTTAACAACCCCTTCATAAAAGAAAGAGATGTGGCATTTTGTTCTGGCTCTGATTTGATTACAAAAAACTACTAACAGAATAGAAGCCACTAAATCCCTTTTTAAGTATGGTATTAAAGCTTTCTCTCCTTTCTGAGCACCTATACACTCACTTTTTCAGCAAGATTTCATTTTCCATACAGTTATATTTAAATAGCAACAAAGACCTGACCTTCTTGATGTTCAAGTACAAAATTTACCTTGAACCTAATAGGACTAGAAATACCTCTTTCATTTTTGGGAGTTTCCAGGTAGTTTAATCAGCCCAAGGAGCCTTCATTCCTTTCTGGAACCTATTGAGGGATTTTGTAATGGAAACTAGTAAGCAGCACAGCAGTGGATTCCCATGAACTCATACGTGCCGGCTAGCAAAGCTTAAGCCATTGATACTGGGGAATGGAGGAGCTTAAGACAAGGGGGTTTTTTTGCTCTGTAGCATGAAGTAATACCTGCAGAATATTCAGCTCAGCAGTTCAGCATCCTTTACTGCAGATGAGGCTGCGGACAGAGACGGTGAGGCTGGGCTGGCACCCCTGTGCTTATTGTAACTCGTGGATACTGTTAATGAGCTGGATTGATTCTACTGACACTTAGAGTTGTTGTTAGATGCCCTAGATCTATCTTTCACAGCGGTGGCTCAGCAGCGCTGTTTGGTCTTACCTCCTGCATTGAGTCATCACTTCTGGTGGCTTTGCTTTTACAGAAATTGCAAAAGCTGTTTTCTAGAGGAAAGACTTCTCAGCTGAGTCACAAGAGCTCTGTTGGATTGGTTTTTTGCTTCTTAATACAAAAATAAGGGGTAAAAGGAAAAAAGCAGCAAAGAAGATTTTAAAAGTGTGGGACGGAGATTTAAATGTAGGGGAGGAGACTGTAGATGATGTAAATTCTAACTAGATTTATAGAAATATAGGTTTTATAGAAATATAGATTTTTAAATTGTTTGATAAAACAAGAAAATACATGTACCAGAGCTCGGTACAAAAATGCATCTTACGGGTTATAAAAATGTTAACATTCTGGTCAATGACTGAATTTCTGCTCCCTCCCATGCACTGACAGACATGTGCTTCACCTCCTGGTCACTGGGCCTGCTACATATCTCATCACTCCCTGCCTGACTTGAGCGAACAACTATGGGCATCTATGCAGCGAGGAGATTTTTTTTATATTAGTTAACCTTTAAATCCTATAGGGAAAGATATAAAGTTACGTGGCTTGAAAATGGGAACCAGATAAATTCAGAATAGAAACAAGTTGTATATTTTAAGGATAATTAACCTGTAATACCTGGAGACATAGTGGATTCTCTGCCATGGCAACTTCTTATATCATATCTTGCTGCCTTTTTCTAACGTTGTATCACAAAAGACAGTAGTTACAGTGTGAGATTATTGGCTTCTAAGATAAAGGCGATCGGTCAGGCTGTCAGGGGCAGTGCCCCAATTCTAGCTAAGAAATTTACTTTTTTGTTTCTAGTTATAAAAGTATATAGTTTACCTCCATTAGTCCCAGGACTCAGTTCTCTATGGAAACCTCTGATTCCATATGCTCTGACCCATCCTTCGAACAAACACGCCATAGACACAGTGTGCAAAGGGGCTGTGAAAATAATCAGAAGGAAAGAGATGACGTAATGACTTTCAAGCAACAAGACCAGGGAGGGAAATCAAATTCTGATCACAAGAGGCTGGACTTCTCTATATAATGCATCAGCTGCATAGGGAGCATGTTGACTGTGGAGAAACACATAGTGTACACTGTAGAAAGCTCAGGAACAAGCTGACCCACCAATCAAATTCTAACAAGTAGACCCTTTCAAAAATATCTTTTGATGCAATAAATTCACATTGTGCCATAGGTTGGTATTGCCTTACCTCATGCTCCATGAAATATGTTGCAGAGAGTCAAGTAACACCAATGGGAAGTGGGAATTTCAGGATAAACGCTTGTTTTAAGGACTACATTTGTGTAATCTTTGATTGCTGTCAAGTCGTGACTGTAATTGCCAATGTCCCTGCTTCAGCAGTGTTTTGGGTAGGAAGAGTCTGTCAGAAGTCTGAGAGCTTAAAGCTCATTAATTTGATGCACAAGGAAATTTTCAGTCTCTTTCGCCTCCATTAACAAGCAGGTTCCACAGTGCTGAAGCAGTTAATCAGGATGTTTTCACCAAACCTAGCAGCATGGCTGGAAACTTTCTAGCTTTTCTCTTCTTGCTAGTCTCTATCCCCAGTCCTTCCATCACTCTTCTTACTCCTGAAAAAGAAATCAATCAAAATGTAGATTAAAATTCCAAGTAAAAATCAGTATTTCTTAAGGAAAGATAATAGCTGCTAGACAAAAGTACAGCACTCACATCCTGACAAAGCAGCATACTGTACCCTGCGTGTTCACTTGTTTCTCCTCAGTGCTGTTTATAGTAGGTTATTTCCTTTTTATTTTCAATGTGTTCCAGTTGCAAATTCCACACTCTGAGTATTTTCTATGATGAGAGTCATATAAATCTGGAAAAAGAAAAAAAGATGATGTGCCAGAATAGGTAACTTAATCCCACCCAATAACAAAATAAGGTGCTTGTCTCTGTATCTGTGAGTTTTATGAATGTGTGTATCATTTGTCAGTGCTGACATAATTCTTTTTAGAAGTTGGGATTCTGTAATTTGGGGGATCTAAGGCTGGTGCAACCCTAGCTTTCCTAAAAAAAACATTGGTCCCATGACGAAATGTACAAATGTATTTTAGTTGTTAATAGGATTTGAAAAGGTTGTGTAATTAGAATTGAAGTTCTTTAAACACAATGTTGATTCAAAGAATAGTCTGTGGTAGAAAGGCCTTAGACTGACGGGCCAAATACTTCTGACGATGCTTTCTGGGAAAGAGAGGAGATGCTGGGGTTTTTTTTGAGGCTGTCAAAAAGAATTCTGGTTAGAGGGTGCTTTTGGGCAAATAATCATCAGGATCTGGAGTGTGATGGTTGATGCACTTCTTCCTTACAGACTTCTGACACATGTCAAGAAGTAATGGTTTCCTGTTACTGCTGACACAGGCGAGATTCAAACCAATGACCAAGAGGTGAAGGGCTCTGCATGCCATTAGCAATCTTCCTCTGTATATTTCCTCCATTGTTAATTTTTAGTATCCTTAAAAACTCACACTGCAGAACTTCACTGGCACCAGTCGATCATAAAATAAGACATAAGAAGTTTAAGTGCATCTATTTCAAGGGCTAGGCAGATGCTTTTAGTCTGATATTTCATCTCCATTCTCAGATATGCTGCATAATTTTTTTTGCCTGTTTACGGAAATGGATGGTATATCATAGCCTTCAAGTTTTATTTTCTTCTCAAAGTTTTTTAGACATACTAAAGGACACAATCCAAGAAGCTAGAACGTAATTACAGATTTTGCATCTCCTGTATGACCTGTCAGAAGTCTGCTATCTCTTATAAAGCCATTCCAGCATATACTTAATGTCAGTTTGATAGAAGAAACACTTTCATAGGTTCTCTTTGATTGACACATTTAAAATGACATCAGTTCCTAGTTTTAAAACCTATTGTTATTAAGTCTCTGTTGCTATTTATGTTAGAAATATGTGCATGTATGTCAAAACAATACATCAATTTTGCTGATTGGCTGCACCTAGATTGTGTTGCCAAGGTAACGGAACAATTGCATTTAATCTTTCCTAAATTGTCTTATTTGTTTGTTTCACATTCCAAGTTTCATATTTAATTTTCAAAAAGCAGAAGTGGATGATTATTTTTAAAGTACTTTTTAGACCATTAGTGCATCCTGCACATTTTATGAAATGTGCATGGACATACACTTTCTCTCAAGATTAAAGAGGGTAAATAATTAAAAGGGTTATTTGAGATAAGTATCTATTACAGTGTTAGTGGGTACACAACCAGTGCTTCAGTGTGGTATATTTGGTATTTATTGGTTACTTGTGAAGCAGTACCTAGTGGATTCATCTCCCTCGCAATTTGGTTATCTTCTAGATGGTAAGACCTATGGGAGGACCTATGTGGTTGTTTTTCTGGTGGTGGCATTATGTTTTGTTTTGTTTATAATGCCAAATGCATTGTTGGCACTATCAAAATATGAGTAATTACTTTGTTGTGGTATTTTCATGTTTTGACTTGGAAAGGTACCTCTCTCATTGGAAGAAATCTCATCATTTGTGTGAGAGGTTCTAAATCCCTGATATAAACTGATCAGTGTTTTTTACCAGAAGCACTTCCTGCTTGTGTCTGGAGGTGAATTTCGATTCTTTGGCAATGTAACTCAAATAGGAATTACTGTCCTCTCCCAAGTCAACTTCTCATACTTAGTGGGGTCAGGCTAAATCTGTGAGATCCTCAAAGCTTCATCTGTTCAAATGCACCCCAGCTGATGTCATCCCAAGTGGTGGTAAGAATAGTAAACTCCTGTGTTTCAGCTGGTGTAATGTGGGTTAGACACAGTCTTGATTTATGACATGTCAGTAAGGGTCACCTCGGTGGCCACCATTTTTTAGTTGTATACATGCATACCTATAGACAGGCTCTTCTCTTTTGGGTAAGATCATGTCTGTACCTTTGCAGTAGAATTTAGGAACAAAGTGCATCCGAAAGATAATGATGGTTTTCCATCATCCTCCAGAATAGTACCTGGAAAAGCAGACCCCTGACAGGCAGTTCAGACCTAAGTGGGCCTGGGCAAGACGTGATTTCCAAGGTGATTTCTCCACATACACTTCTCCAAAGTAATAATCATGCTATGAAAGGGTGAAGTGGAACACCGGCCTGTCTATAACTTTGGAGCAAGCTTTTCTGATAATTTCTTTTTTCCTAAAAATGGGGAACTCAGTTTGATTCCTTCCCCTAGAAACTTGCCTAATGTGTTAAAACAAAAGTTATATATATGAGGATTAATGTCTCAGGCTTTGCTGACAGTTTGTCAAAGAGATTGCAGTTTGCAACACAGGATAGGAGTGGCTATGTATCCAGGCATAATTCCAGTAGAATGGTAGATTAGGTCTGTTAGTTGATTACATCAAAGAGGTCTATATCTTCTTAGGTTTAGGACGTATCATCATACGTATTAGGATGTATTCCAATATCTTCAGATTCTTTTTAGTAGATGGCAAAGGAAGATCAGAGAGATCTTATGCCTGTAGGCTATTTTTAATTGATGGCAAAAGAAGATCAGAGAGATCTTACACCTGTGCAAGGTTTCATTGTCCTTTGCCATATTATACTGAAATGTTCTGTAACTGTAACCTCAATAACTTGATAAATACTGCACACAGAGTTTAAAAGGGCATACGTTACAAGAAATTTTATTACAAAAGTAAAGAAAACATATTGTTGATATGACTACAATGGAAAGATTTATGTTGGGAAAGATCAACAAGTGCAAACACAAACTCACAAGGTTCTACCTGAAGAATGAGAACAAACATTATATTTCAGCAAAAAGGAAGAAATGCACTTAGAATGCACTTGGCCAGGTCTTCAGGAATCAGTTTTCACAGGGATCGTGGTTTGTGTTCCCAACCCACTCTTTGATGTTATCTAACCATTGTATCAACTGTTTTCCTGTTATGTTATTTTGAAATGTTTTCCAAGGGCTTGTATAAATGTAAATAGTTGGACATTTTCTGAGTTCAAGGTACATCTAAAATACATAAAACAATAGTCTTGATTTTAATGAATAAACTGCACTGTATTAGTGCTTGCGGTGAATTGGATTTTAAAAGTAGATGTGGTAATAGCAAAGATCTGTAATAATTGATTTTACAAATAGTATCACCTACCTGAAAACTATGGGAATGTTGGAAATTACAGGATGGAGCATTATTTCATGCTAATAAAGTGGTGTGCTCAGAGAGCAACTAAAACTAGGAGGAAATACCATGTTGGTGCATTAAAAGTGTAATGAGGCTTTATAACAAAATCTATACGCAACAACGGTGGTAGAAATACGTTGAGTTGAACATAGGCTTGAATAGAAGAAACCTAACACACACCCAGGGGAATTTTTGGCAGAGCAAGAACTCATGGGCCATGTTCTACTAAGGAAAGTGCAAAAGAGGTGTCAGTGTAAAGAACATGCCAAGATCTTCTGGAGTAACCCAAAGGTTATTTCACAGCCTGAAAGGAAGCTTGAGATACTTTGGCACTCAGACTACTCAATGCCAAGGGGCAGGTGCTATATCCACCTAAGCCTGTGAAGTATTTGTGTGCTATTAATCCTGGCCATAAACCAAGAAGTGGCTCAGGTAGAGTATAACTCTATTCCCACAACAGTGAATGTAACAAGCATGGAAAATGATACAAACCTAGCCCTTTCATGTTATAATATTAATCTGAACTGGCACAACATGAGTCCGCTTTTACAACAAAGATTGGACAGAGAATGGGAAAGGAACACATGTCGACTATTCTCACAACAAATCTAAATAATCTAATCTGGTGTGTGGTCCTTCTCAGAAGCTTGTCCAAGTCTGCTTACAAAATTACAGTATTTTTTTTTTTTATTGTAACAAGAAGAGACCCAGTATACTCTCTGTATAAGAAAAGGCTCGAGTTTGCAACAGTTTCAGTTGCTATTAAGGACTTTAGTCAGAAGAGTACTTAACATTTTTGGATGTCAGGAACTCTTTAATTGAAAAAAGTCACAGCTATGTTCTGTACTTGAGTGGTGTAATTTTTTTCTCATCCTTTAAATGTACCAAGCACCAATCTTTAGCATACTGTGGGTTGGAAGAACCACTTCTGAACACTCACTCTGAGTACATGTTCTGTACTTTAAAAAGCAGCCAATTCCACCCCCTTGCTGTCTGGTTTTTTACAGTGAATACAATATTCATGAGAGAGACCAGATCAACAGCCTCAGAGAACAACGCCCTCTCTGCACAGCACAGCTGCTCAGTGGTTCACCTGTCCATCTTCCCCACACTTGAGCTTCTTCTGAGGACACTGCTTTAGGGAGTGTGGGAGCAAACAAGTCATCAGCTGCTTCCAATTCCCCATGTCTCTTCTGACACTATTGTTTTGTGACAACTGTGTGCGTGAGTTGACATACACTCTCATTGTTGGTAATTGGGCTGTGAACACTTTGATGTTAAAAAGGCCACTCAGTGTCTGCCATATGGGGCTGCCTCTTTGGCATAGTTGTGTTGAATTTGAACTGATACCTAGAACTGCTTTTAGCTGCGTTAGGCTTACAGAGTCACCCTTGTGACTTGCTGAGTTCCTGCCTTACTGAGGAGGTACTTCGTGCCTTGCTGACTCACTACGTCCAGACCTGTTGTATCACCTCTGCATGCCCCATGGATTGCTGTGTGGTGACACCATGACAAGATGCTTCATGACTTGCCAAGTTGCAGCTTGCTCGGGTCCTACTTGCAGACTCATGACTTTGCAACTTGCCGAATCATGACTCTGTGACACACCCACCAACCTACCCCTTGCACTGTGTTGGGCAGCTTGCATGGACTGTGTGCTAGACTGTGGGAGAGCACTGTCTCTTCTCAGCTTGATTGTAAGACTCTGTCAAGAAGCCTGGAAGTATTTTCAGATTGATGCCAAAGTGCAAAAGATGGAAAATAGAAAGCTAAGGGTCTGTCTGCTAACAAGTGCAATAGTCTGCCTTTCATTGCCCTGCCCCTGGATTGTTGCTGTCTGGCTGGGTTTTGTTTCTACTGGGCCTAGTAGAGTTTGTTTCTGGGAGTTTTCTGCCAGGCTTCTAAAATCCAATACTGCACTTAAAACTGGTCTTTACAAGTCTCTTCTGTATGTGGTATTATAGCCATAAAGGGTTGGAGCAGGACTGGGTTCTTCCAACAGCTGTGACATCTTGCCATGTTTTGTTCTGCCTCATAAGGCAGAACTTCCTACTTTGTCACCTCTCTCAGTTGCTATTGCTGAAGAAATCGGGCTGTTACCCACCTTCAGAAAACAAGCCCACCTTTTGCATGAGGTGCAATATCCTCAGCAGGCAGCAGAAAGCTGTGGGAGTAACTGGAAATCTGGTACAAAAACATGAGCTACTGTAGGACACATCCTGTGACCTGCTCACAGAGGGGTAAAAGCCTTTTGGGATTTTTGTATCAATGAACCCAGTGTCACTAAAGAGCATAATGTCTCACCTTTCATAGACTACAGTTATCACAGTCCTCCATCCCTTCCCCAAGACAGTGACCCTCAAAATATTTGCTGCCCTGAGCAGCCCAGCCTGGCCATGCTAAACCAAAATTCACTTTCCGTATTCTAGCAGCACAAAGGTTAAAGGAGTCCCAAGCGTTAGCATGCTGAAAGGCAAGGTAAAGTAGCAAAGCACCAGGATGGCTTTTGTGGTTTATAATATGGCAATTTGTACAGTAAATAGGGTCTGTGTTTAATGCTCCCCTGCAGCGATGACTATTAATAATAAAAGGCCTTGAAAGGAACTGAACTTTCATGATAAAGTATTTCTGACAGCTAGCTCCTCAGCACAACAACTGTTGTCCCCAGAGACTCATTCAACATTCATTTGAATCATGGAGAAAGAAGACCAGCTTGGAAGATGTTTTTCTGGAGTGCAGAGGGGCACTTTGATCCTAGCTCAGATAACAGCTGCTCTACCTGAGCGGATTTTCGGGTAGATGTATCCTTCAGCCCAGGTAAGCCTCAGGGGAGGTGTCTGGTTGACCTCAAAGCTCAGGCAAGGCACCTGATACCTGAGGGAGGGTCTTTGAATGGGCAAGAGGACCTGGCATCGCATTTTATCATTCTGTCAGTGTCGCGTTTCTGGCGAGAGACAGCGCACACAGGAAGGGAACTCCTGAAGGGATTCGAGTCGCACCTTGAATTTTTTTTTCCCATTGTAAAATAAAAAGGAGGCAGAAAGCCAAAATACTTTGATTAGATTTTGTCTGTACTATTGTGTTTTCTCACTGCCCTTGGAGAGTACAAAGCACTTCATTTGAAATCCATGACCCTGATTTCCCGAAGCGGGAGCAAAAAGCAAATACCTGATACTTGATAAACTTCTCTGAGGAAAATGAAACAGTTTGTATAGTACCCAGAAGAGCTACAGTGATGGGCGTTATGGATATCCCTACAGTAAACAGACAACACTAGTTACTGCAAAATGTGCCAAATTTGTAGGTATTTATGCAGACAAAAATCCAACTGAAATTAATGGTAGCTTTGTCTGGGTATGACCTGATAAAGATGACTGTATTTTCTTTTAATTTTATCAACAGCACCTGTGCTGGTTCATGTCAATGAATGTGCAAAATATTTGGGCATTCTTGACTGCAGAAGTGCCAGGACACTGATTTTCCAGAACTGATTTCACTTTAATAACTTTCTTTTATTCCCATACCTGTGTTTGTGAGGCTGAGGTAAATCCAGAGTAACCCAGAAAGAGATCGCACGAATTAACCTTGTCATTGTTTACTGCAAGGCCATTTGGAAAAAGCCTTCTTAAAAACTGTTACTTCAGCTATGAAGATTCTGTTCATTCTTCTTCTAACCACGGACAGAATATTATTCTCACTCAACATGAAGTGAAGAAGGCCTCAAGATATCTCTTGGCCTGGGATCTCACATTATACCATTGATTCCAGGCCTTTTTAAAGTAATATTTCTTTAAATGATAGAGATACTTGCTGAAACCAGTATCTTGTAAGACAAGAAATCATCTCCTTGTATTAACTGTCTTCTGAACAGCCTCAGATTTCAAAAAAAAAAAAAAAAAGAGATAAAACTGCTGCTCATAGGCTTATTGAACTTAATTAAAAGGGTAAAACTAATGGTGCCTTTGTGGGAAAACAAATGGAAAAAGTGCTTTAAGAAAAAGCTGAAACTTTGGCTCAGCAACAGTCAATACAGGCCGGGGGGGTGTCAAAGTTTTTCCCAAAATTACCACTGAGTTTTCGGCCTGAGAGCAAGTTGCTTGCTTTGTGGCATCCAAAGCAGAGACCTTGTACAGCCCCTCTCTGCTGGGATACAGCAGTTCTCTGTGCTGTTATGAGCAGGGGCCAGGAGGAATTACTTTGTTGAGTTCATGAGATAGAGATAGTGGAGTATGGAGCATGGATGGGAACTCTGCACAGGGGTGGCTTTTGGTGTGTCTGAATAAAAACCTACCTGTGAAGAGAACAGATGTGCAGAAAGTCCAGCCCTGCAGCAAATTTTCAGTGGCTTTAACAGGAGCTTTTCCTGCATAAAAACTGGGGATGAACCAGCTGCAGTGCACACACACGAAGGCGTCCTGTGGCTTCCCAAGGGACTGAGATGTGGCAGAGAGGCAGCAAGGTATAACAGCCTTGCTTTGGAAAGTTTTAACTGTTGAAAGAGGCTCTGGATGAGATGTTTGAGGATGAAGGATTTCTGTGGTGCTTTTGTACACAGTTTACACTGCCAACCTTTCAAACTGCTAACAGAGTGCAGAGCCTAGGAACGTTCACAGTTGCTCCAAAGTTAAGGGTTTTGTCCTGTTGAGTCATTACATTATCTGAGTATAAACCAAAGAGTTTTCAGCTCTGAATAATTTAGGTGAAAGAGTTAGCCCTAGGCCAGGTGCTCTACTTAGGGAGATGGTGAAATAAATTATTCAGGAGAGGAGACAGGTAAAACAGATGGGAAAGGCCGCCAAAACAAGACACCCAGAGGGCAGCTGTTTTACAGGTCCCCAGCGAAGCACCTGACTTACTAGGAGGGCTGTGGTAATGACTCAAGCAATGGTGTTGAAAATGAACTTTGCCTTGTAAATTTGTGTGGTGGTCAGAGGGAACACAGGTACTGATGCCTAGAAGTAATCACCACTGTATTTAAGCCTGTACAACCTGTGCTCTAATACGAGAGAGGACATTCACAAAGGGTTTAGGACAGGAGGGAAAAAATACACTCCTCAAAATATTGACTCAATTTAAACACTGATATTTTTGAAACAACTTATGCTACTGCACGGTCCAATTGCATTTTGTCTTTCCACACATATAAAGATTTTAAATTTTTATTTAACCTGTGCAATTTGGAGTACATTTTTCAAGGAAAATTGGGAATCTTACTACTTCTGTTTATGGTCATATGTGTCATTTTTTTATAGAACCCATCATTTCAACTATGATAAATAAAGCCCTTTGATATTAAAAGTACTCAAATAGTCCAGGAACTTATGCCAAAGCAATGAAAAGTTCTAAATTATCTTGCCATTTTTACTGACAAGTGAATATTTTACTGGCTTTTACTGTCAGTCAATGTTTGATTCTTTTGCTAATGACAATCACTAACTTTACTGATGGTTGGCAATGTAAGAAAAGTGTCATGAATGTATACGAAAGCTGACACATTTTTTTTAAAGGAGACTAAATAAACAAATCACTGCAGTTCTGATTTTCTAAATTACATTCCCATAATAGAGCACCGACTTCATACAAATAGTCGCTCTGGTTATGAGGGAATAAATTGCCTGTGCAAATGGCAAATGAAATGTGGAATTGTCCATGTTTGTTTATGCAGTTACATGTTCTTGTGCACAGCTACTTTCCTGTGCCCTGGTGTCATTGTCTCAAGAGGGATAAGCTTGTACCCTTTGCCTTTTTTGCTTTTTCCTGCTTCCCTGCCCCAGGACCAAGTGGTAAAGTGGTACAAGAATAAGGAAGGCAATGATGAAGAGAAGGAAGGGGAGAGGAGAAACCTAAACATGAGAAAACCAGAGGAAAATTTGGGTAAAGGAAAGCACTGTGAGGAAAGAATTCTCATATGTCAAACACTGGGTGATCCTCTTCTAATTTTGTCAGCCTAGACATTGGTACCCTGTTAGAAAACGGCATCAAAGTTGCCACATGCCCAGCTGTCTTCCCGGAGAGTCTGATTCACTGCAGGACCTTGAAAATTTCATTTCATCTCTATATTCTATATCTCCCCTTTGTCATGTTACCCAATGTCACTGAGCCACCTGGGGCAGAAGCTCGACCTTTGCATTTTATGTCCGTGATGCTCAGCATAGTGAATCCTCAGTCTTACCAGGGGTGTGCTGTAAGTGAAGCACAGCTAATCCTGTTACAGACCTCCTTCTTGAGGAAAGCACACCGGTATGTAGATTTGGTGTATCAACACCCTCCCTATGACCTTCAAGCTACACTTCATGCAGAAAGGTTTTCATGGAGAAAGCATGCTTATTTCCTCCTTGCAGTAGAGGTTATCATAACAATGATTTCTCAGTTCAGAAATGATCCAGATCTGCCAGAGACCTTTAAAAATTAAAGACATTTTTTCCCCCCAGGTATAAATTGTCCTTTTGTTGAAGGCTTGCATTTATGATGTTGCAAGAAATTGTGTGAAAATTTGTGTATCAGCAAGGCATGGGATTGTGGCTTCACTAAGTGAAACCCCTTATTTGGGGTCAGATATCTGTAAAGTTAGCACAGAGGGCCCCAAACTTACCATATCAACAGGTAATATTTTTGCTTTTCAACTCTGCTCCAATGTAAAAGTTCTCTTCGAATGACACTTCGTGTCATTATTTCCCATGCATAATTACCTTCTTTGGCATCCTAAGGAAGTTTCTTTTGTTGTTTTATAGGAGTTTTAAGAAATATGTTGTTCTTGCTGTCTACAGGCTGTTCTCCAAGCTGACATTCTGCTTGCAGTTAGCTGAGATATTATGCAAGACCAAGAATATCACTTATTGTGTGTATGTGAGCTAAGGATGACATTCAGTCAATAAATCCTTTGATCTTTGAGGAGGATTTTGCCATCCTCTTCAAAGAAAACAATATCTGCTGATGTCCATCTTTTCTGATTCCCTCATGATATCTTTCCTTCTTTTTGACCATCATTGTGGCTTCTTGACTTATTTCACTTGGCAGATAACTCAGATATTCTTGAAGTATTTACTCTTCTTTCATGTCTCTGTTTTCTTCTCCCTGTTCTCATCTTACCACCATTTTAATTAGCCTTCTTTTCTGGCTCTTCCTCCTAAAAATGCAGGCATGTTTGGTCTCAGCTGTCCTTAGAGAGCTGTACCTTCATTTTACCTGTCTCCAGCACTGCAACATCTCTTTCTTCCCTTCAGAGTCCTCGACTGTGTCCTCTGCCGTCATTAGCAGAGTTCCGCTCTTCTCATGTCATCTTGGATCTCCTTTGTTCACTCCTTTGCATATCTACCTCATTATCAAAAAGCATCTTCCTGGACAAAACTCTGTCTCTTGTATCTTGAGTCTTTCCTTATTTGTCCATTTTTTACTATTGGTGTTCAAACTGATCTCTTCATTTGATACTCTTCTCCTAAGTGATATCATTTACTAACTTAATTATTATCTCTAATCTGCATGTCTGTCTGTTCTCTGTGCTGCTTTTTCTTCTGAATAAATGTTTGTTACACAGCAAGGATATCCTCTAAATACTACTTAGAAACTATTTTCAAATCATGTAATCACCTTGCAATTCTGTCTATTTAGTCTCGTTGGTGTTTATTTTGAATTCCCATCCTAAAGGAAAAAAACATATAGATCTATCTGCATTAGTGATGTGAGTTAAATTACCCAGTAGCTCAAGAAGGGATTGTGGTTTCACCTCATTAAAAGTTTTTTCTCTTTTTTTATCAGGTTTTATAATCAGTAAATGAGAAAGATCACAAGTGTCATCTCCCCTGGTCCCAGGGCAGTATGAGGCAAAACAAGAAAGCTATTCTCTTAGCAATTGCTTACTATGTCAATGCAGATAAAGGAGTTTGTTGAAAAACAACATCATCTGCATAGGAAAAAATAATGCAGCTACCAATTCTGGCTTGGCACAGACTTTGGGAGAAATAGGATGTACCAGTAAACAATCAGTTATGAATCAGATAGAAAAATCTACATTTCTGCCTTTTTAAAATGTCTGTTTCAATATATTAAAATATACATTAAAATATTTAAGAAATATCATTAAGACAAACTAATTTGGGTAGAGGATGGGAACGGTTGAATGGCTTTGCAGGCAGACGTGACTTTAATAATATCCATCACCACGTGACACTGTTTAATGGTTGCAGTCAACATTGACTGGGTCGTTTAAACAGCTGTCATTTACTCATTTATTCTGAAAGTTTAACGTACATATCAGTAAACAAGTTTTTATTGTTCAGCCTACTCATTTAGTAGTATTGAGTAAAATTCTTTGCTGTTGAGGTTAATAGAGTCAGGATTTCACTCACCAACTCCCACAAAATCATCTGTTGTGTGGATGCTGAACATCTGGGTAGTGCTAGTGGAAGTTTTCACAGATGATTTGATATTGCTGTGGTACTGTACACACACCTGAGGAAATAATTTCGTTCTCATTTGGTTCATTTCATTGTGAGTAGTGCCTTCATTAAACGCTAAAAAAAAAATTTTTTTAACTAAGATTATTCTGAAGGTTCTATTAAAATTAGTAAAACTCAGAACATAGCAATATTCCTGATGTGATTCAAAAGGATGGTTGGTATTGTTTTCCACTCAGTGTGTCATTAAGCAGGAGAAAACCAGTTATATTTAGCTGAGATGAATTATAAATAATAACAGAACTGAGGAAGGTGTGCTTTAAAATGTGAGAAATCTGACCAGTATCTTGGGAGTTTCTCTGGAAAAGCAGGTAAGGAATGCCATTCAGGAATGACCTCACTGCATTACAGGATGTAGATATCACATACTATCATGGATATAGGATATTTTTAGATGGTTTCACATAGTTAAATTCCAGTCTGTAGTCAAACCATCTTTAGTGTCTGATACAATGTAAATTTGTGTCATATTTGTAGTGGAAAAAGTGGCTTGTACTTCACCTAGGGGTAAAATCTATTAATCTAAGATGTTCTCAAGAGCTTGAAGCATTTGGTCTTCAGCTGTGAAAGAGAAACTATTTGTTATCTGATGCATGGCTTTTAAGTCTTCTTTTAAATGTCTGGAAATAAAGAGGGGCTGTGTTCTGATGTCATTAGTTTGCTTTTTTTACCTGCTCCCATTAAAGTGTGTGAGATTCATGCATCTTAGATGAGGTTCAGGATGACAAGACTGGGGTATTTCAATGGTAAACTATACAATGAATCTTCAATAATAAAGATCATTAGCAATACTACCAACCATTTAATGATTTACATTCAGGTTTATCCCAATGCACATAATTATTATATGCGCTCACTGTACAGAAGTGCATTTCATCTTAAATGCATATATTGTAAATGCATTATATGCACAAGGATTAATAGTGAAACTCTGAACTTACAGGTTGAAATTTGAACCAAATCCTGTTTCATGGGAAGCTTAGCATTCTTTTAAACATATTTTCTTAATTTGTTTAAGAAACTGAAGAACAGAAAAGGTTGGATTTGTTAATAACTTTCTCTGACCTGTTATGAACTATTTCAAATTTGCTAAGTACACATGGGAATTAAGATTAATTGCTTTTACAAGGGAGTACCTCTTTGGACAGACATATTTCTTTGGGTGGATCCCTATAGCCAGGTTCTTTGATCATGGCCTACATCTTTCTTGAAGCCCTTTTGAGTGGATGAAAAGCTTTGTACTGCGCTAGCACCTGCTGATATTATCAGTTATCCACTGTTCCTATCAGTTATTCACGAACATTTTCTAATAAAATAGATATGAAATATGTGGTTTCTACTGTGACTAGCAAAAATTTCAATCTCTGCTGTCAGTGGCAGGCACGTAAACTCCAGAGGGCAGGTGAAATGCCTCAGGTTTTCAGTGCGTTTCTATGTGCTGAGTTATCTAAGATAAATCCTATCCCACATGACTAGATTCTTTAGCTTCTATGTTTGGGATTTTGGAGTGAAACATCCCTTTAAAACATGGCCGCCATTTTATGTAGGTCTGTGTCAAGGTCACGTGGGAGGGGCACCAGACGTGTTGCTGAATGATTTTCTGGGTGAAATGCTGGATTTCCTGAGGAGGGATCCAAATCAGTGTGGTGCTTAGCATGTTTTGTCCTACCAGGGCACTCCAAGATTTGCAATAGAATTTTTCTGCTGCCTTGTCTTGCTGTTGGTCACTAGAAATAATGTGTGAGACATCTATTAGTCTCCATGCAGTAATGGTGTGGTGAGATTTATTTTTTAGGCAGGCAGGCATAGTAGACAGGTCAAATACAATGTAAGTGTGTATTCATATCATGTCAATGGACACACACATTATACTCAGTCAACACTGTCCTCCCTTTTGCACCTTCATATTCAAGGTTGCAACACTGTCAAATTCATTCTTGAAAATTTTCAAACTCAAGATTAGCACATTCAAGCCAAATGAAAAGAAAGTGAGAGTGTGACTGAAATGATGGAGAGACGTTTGCAATCTGGAGCAACAGGGTTGTGTAATAGTGTACAGTTCCTATGTGGTCAGCTGAGAAGTGCCAATCTGTGCAATCTGTTATGGCAAAAAGCCAGCAAAGAGGCCATAAATAGAGGCCATCAACTGAAAACACAGTATTACCATCTTGGCAGAGCTTTATACATTTTAGCTCATGACACAACAAAGAGGGGAGGAAGAAATGGTTGTTGGTGCCTATTTCTATGCAAAGCCTGGTTTTGTGCAATGTTCTCCTAGGACACAACCATGTCCCTCCCCCAGTTTTGAAGGGAACACAGCCAGGGTGCAGGAAATCCACTGGTAGACAGCCCATACAGCCATTATGTGTGCAAAGAGACTGGTTGGTTTGTTGCCTCATGAGATTTTTAATAGGCCTGATGATTGCCTGTTTTTGAGATGTCTTCCTATACCTCAGCGCTTTCCTTACTGATAATGTCAGAAGAAAGCTTTAAAATTGGCCTTTCTATCACAGGAGTGTTTAAAGACATGAAGGCTCGTGATTTTCAAGTCATGCAGTAGAGGCTGGTATCACTCATAAAGTGAGACCCATGTCAATGAAGGGAGAAAACACATATGATGTGTGAAATACTTTCAAAGTGTTTTGCTTTGATGGTGAATACAGTAACACTTTACATCTACAGAAATAAACCACAGCAAATAGTTTAGCTTTCGTGTATATATAAATATATATATATGGAAACTATTATTAACATGCACCTTACTGTAATGATTCATACAGATGTTAAGCAGGATTATGAGACAAATAAAGGCATGACCATTCTCTTAAATCATGCTATACCGATCAAACAGTTCTGTGCAATACCCTAGCTATTTACTTACAACAAGATAAAACATGATTAGTGCACATTACCAGTGTGGTAAAATGAAAATAATCTCAAAGCACACATTACCCAAGCAAAGAGTACAAACTGAAATAGTGCCAAATAATAAATTTACACTCATCAAAGAAGTTATTAAAAAAATTATTATGAATTTCATCAAATAACTAATGTATGCCTGCATTTGCTGATTCAACAAACCTCCAAAAGCTGCTTTATTTTAAGCATTTAAGTTAATAGTTTTCAATCTGGGGTCTACAGACTCCTGGAAGTCCATGGTCTCCTCTTAAGAGGACCAACAGAGGTAACAAGGAAAAGTAAACCTTTTAAATTCATGATTCTGCTGGTAAACTTACAAGAGCGGCATATCAAAAAAGGGTAAAGACTGTTAATATGAGTAATCCGCCTCCTTGTCCATCCAAAAGCTTAAGCATGTGAGATTATGGAATTAAAGTACTGTACGCAAACTGTACATTCATTCAACTTGTCATTATTACACGTATTAATTTTACTGTTACAATAGTTATAATCATTTAAATGTTGGCTGTAGAAATCTCTTTATTGCATATGTTCCACAGAACAAAAGCAGAATACAAATAGATTCAACACTGAGTTGGAGAAGATGGAAAACACACTATGGACATTCTTCCCAAGCGATACCATGACAGAGAAGTTAGTGCATATTCATTTATCTATTTTAAATCTTTAATATGTTACCGGGTGGCAGCTACTTTCATTAATACAATTCACTGTGCTCTGTGTCCTTACCAACTGTTGTGTCCAACAAGCCACTCAGTTAACATGAAAAGTGATGAACAGACGTAGCAATTTATATTGCACTCTTTTATAGAACAATAGTGCATGTGACTGCATTGATGTGACAGGTGCCTACAGCTTGCAGAGAGGTATGAAGACTATTTTTGCTATAGCACCATTATGTACTCATACCTGGGTAGAGATGTAGGGTAGGGAAAGGAAATAAGAAGGATATGAAACACAAGAAAGGTGATCTAGTTTATTGCTTATAAACCGCTAGTTGGAAGACCAGAGCTAAAACTAAATTTGGATAAAATTTCCTGCTGAATATCTTCCCAGTTCTGTTATACAATTGCCCTGTGGCCTCCAGATAGTCACACAGACCTACAAAATCCAAAGGTACTCTGTCTCCTAACTTCCCAAGGAATGCAGTGGGCATATAAGTATCTAAATACCTTGGTGACAGAGTCTTTAATATCTATGCTTGCTTCAACTCCTCATGTGTAAAATTGAGATAAATAGTGCCTTTCTGAGGTTGCAATCATTTAGAAGGTGTGAGGTTTGGAGATATTGTGGTAAAGAGGCCACAGAAGTACCTAAAGCTTTTTACCAGGTAGGACCTTCAAGCCAGTGGAAAGCTTTGGCTGTTGCAGTATTTGCATTTCTCAGCAGTAGTTTGGATTTTTATCCTGCTCCTGTGAGAAGTCTGTGGAGACTGTGGAGTGTCAATTGTCACTATAGGTTTTGCTTTGTCATGGAAAATCCTAGCACCTTAGCCTGAATCTGTTTGGAGTTCAAGGTGGTGGTGGGAAAAAAGGCTTAATAATCATACAAAATGTGAACCAGATGAACAATTATTTTCAGCAGGAATTTATTATAATCTTATTTTTTCCTTGAAGAACTCTGTTTCTTGGAGCACTTTTCCCAACTGCATGGCCAGAAAAGTAAATGCTCACATCTGTTTTTATTGTCCAAGTTTTTTGACACAGAGATTGATTTATTTCTCTCTCCCCATCCAAAGAAAAACCCAATTGTTCAAAATAGATTCAGATTTATCAGGTATGTTTATAAAACTAATGGTAAGTCACAGGGCTCCCAGCTGGGCACATCAGGTTTCCATGTTGGTTGTGGTTAAATGCTACTGGAATAGAAGATATTTATTAGTATGGTCATTACATGCAGAACTGAAATAGTAATGTGGAACTGGGTCTGTAGTCTGAGAAGGGAGGGTCTTCAGAGTCTCTCTCTGAAGGGGGAAGACAACTAGGTCAGAAAATCAGCAGAAATACTCTGCCAAATATAGCCATAGGAAAAGTGTGAAATGATGGAACATTAAAGGAAAATAAAGTGCTCAGCAGCACAGTTGATGGAGACATTTTGTTATGCTGCCTGGTAGACGGTCCAACTTAATCTCAATGAAGTTTAAATACCCATCAAGACACTAACATTGCGTGCATTTATCCTATGCCAACTGGTCAGTTCTTCTGATGCAACAAGTATAAATCCTCTCATCTGACTGTATGAGTAACCAAGGCCCAGCAGACAGCATGCTCATGCTGTTGACTTTGGGCTTCAGTGTTCACATGATGAATACACCCCGAAATATGCCCCCTCCGTGTGTGGTTATCTTCCCAACACCAGAACGGTAGGAAGGGCTATTGTCCCATTGTTGCAGGCAGAACACAGGTGAGCTGAGTCTCTTATTTAAGTTCACAGATGATGTATTTTAAAGAACAGGAATACCCCAACCCAAGTCTCCTGTACTGTACAACTGGCTGGTCTTGACCATGTTCTTCATCACAGTGAAGGAGGCTGCTACCTTTACCATCCTCCCAACAGGACAGGAGGCAAAGAGTTTGCAGACAGTAGCGCAGTGTTGGTACTTCCAGGGTGATGCTGGTGATTATCCACAAAGTCTGCCTTGGTCCCCTGCCCAAAACCATGCTGTCGGGAAATCATGAAGCTCAGAGTCATCTTGACTGATTCCTGTTTTGTGTATATGTAACTGGGGTTTTGTCATACAGCCTGAAGCAAACTCCTGTCAAACTAAATTACATATAATCACACAGACGCATGTTTCGGACTGTCTATATACTCATTTTAGAGGTGTTAATAATGAGATTCATCTAGAAAAAGCTCAGATCTGGACTGCTCAGTTTGACTGTATCTTCAATTAATTTAGAAGGATGTCTAACTTAATCCCTACTGAGTCAATGTAGTGTCTGCATTCAGAACTGCAGATTTTTGCTTCAGTGATGAATTAGGTTTTCAGCACAGAGAAACATTTTGCAAAGGTAGAAGAGAGAAATGACAAAGGAAATTTCAAATTGTCTGAAGGAAATGGAGAAAGAGACATTCTTCTGTAAAAATATCAAGGGACTGTGTTATGGTGCAGGGATTATAAAAATCACATGGCAGCACCTGAACGCAGAACCTCTTTTTATTCTAAGACTTGGAAGTTCAGGACAACCACTACTAGGACTAGTCAGTGTTGGCGTGGCAAAGCAAGTTCTACCCACCCATATAGTCCACTGCTCCTGTGGGCACAATTCTGCAAGGCAGTGCAAACTTCTGAGAAGTACTCAGCAGCCTCAATCCTGTTAAAGCCTCTGGGAATGGAGGATACTCAGTATGTTGGTAACATGGACTCTGCAATGCATTTAAAGTGTGTACCTAACAGGCTTAGAGGTTGGATTCTTAAACACTCAAAACTCAGTCAAATAAAACCAGTTTCCTCCACAGCAAGACTAAGTGCTACTTCCTCAGTTAAGAGTATTTCCACACTAAAATGGGATGGATCCGTTCCACGTTGGCGGCAGACTTCTTGTAAGAGCTAAGGTCAAAATGTGGTTTTATAGTTTGGAAACTGTACTTTTGTGATTCACTCAATAGTGTCTGAAATCTTCATGTTTGAATTTTCATAACAATAATAATAGTATTGCTTTTGAATGAGCACTCAGCATAGCAATTATCAGCCCAGACAAAATGAATGTTGCAAAAATTATCACCATCTGAACCTAAGGTTTATAATGCAAGATGCTTTATAAGCTGATTGAGAAGAGACCCTCACATTCTCATAAAAGAAAGTAACTGGAGGCAGAGTGAAATTAATAGTCAGCAGCAACAACAATGCTCCTTTTAATTAAATATTTCACATTTCAAGGATGCCTATTCACAAAACACTTAAATAGCTCATGAGTTTGGCCAATTTCCTTGGTGGTGAAGAAAGGAACACATTCAGCTGAGTGGACATCCTCATTGTACTTTTACTTCAGGGAGATGGTTTATATCCAAGCTCTTGCAATCAGACTGTCTCATGTCTATAAAGTGCAAACAAATCAGTCATATACAGCACACATTTTGGTTAAATAAAGTCACTTGGAGGCTCAAGTTCTCCTTAGGTCAAAGGGCGAAACACTCCACAGAAGAGGTCAACTGAATGTGGAGACCGGGGTTATGGGAGAAGCTTCCTAAATGATTAGCAGGCAAATTGCTCTGAGGGTTGTCAATCACATTTTGCTTCCTTGATATAAATGAATGTTTATTTTTAGTCTCTTTGGGCCTTGCTAGTATGAGGCAGCAGGGTCAACATACAGCAGTGCAGAGCTCTCAGCTGCCATGGGGTCAGGTGGAAATTGTGAGAACTCAGCGCTTCTCATGATTAGTAGCTAGACTGGGGCAGGATGATGGCCATCCTGAAAAATAAACCAGAATATAAGATGGCACCTGACTTTCCAGGAAAACGCTTCTGTAATAGTGGCTTAGTATTTAATCAAGTGTCTCGTGCTCAGCTACACACGCACACACAAGTATGCCTTCTGTAGATTTGAGTCTACCCTTACCAAAAATCATATAGCTTAATTGACGTCTGTGGCATGACTCCTGGTTTCTAGAAGTGTTGAATGAGGTTCTCGATAAAGGTTCATAAAATGCTCTTTAACACATGTATCGTCTAAAAAACATGTAATATTGGCATAATGTCTCTCTTTGCCTTTTCTGATAAAGCCATACAACCCAAATTTCTAATTCCTTACATCCATTATTATTTTATTTTATAAATCTAAGGGGGAAAAGGCTCACAGCAGTCTTTACAAACAAGCTGCATCTGTTTAATATTAAAGCACAAAAAATAATAATAAAACCATTACTTTTGGAATATCCAAATAACCTGAGGAAAAATAGCATCCATCTGGCCCTTGGTATAACTGGTTTTTACATCAGTTGGATGTTTCTGGGATTACAAGATTCAACACTTATCTTTAACTAGAGTGAGTTTCTAAAGATGTAGCATCCAGAAACTTGTGAGTAATCTGTCTGCTTAGAAGTACAATATTGTGTTACCAGGTCTGCTGAGCAAATGCACAATAAAGTTAATCCTTTGGTTCTGGAAAAGCTGTAGGTATTGCAATGGCAGATGTGCTGAAACAGAAGTGTTTATGTTTGTTCGGGCTTGTGAAGCAGCAACTCCACCAGCTCACAAGTATTTGAATTTCCTGCAAACCTTTACCTAAGGGCTATCATGGGGAAGAGAAAGAGCTCAGAAGCAGTCTCTGAACCATGTTGGCATGCTGGCAAACTTATTTGGGTGAATTGGTTGGCACGTGCCTGTGTTTCCTCATTCAACTTATTCTCTGTGAATGTAGTCATTACAGCACTAAAGCGCTTTTGGTACACGGCGTACAGCATTACCAAGAACAATACTCTGTTATATTTAATATGTTTTCCACTTCTTACTTCTTCCTATGCCATATGGAAAGCAAGAAAAATGTTAGATTATGGATTTTGTGTTGTGGAGGTGTGACATGACTCTGGCTTGGCCAGAGCTTTGAGGTGGAGCTGCCTTCTAGACCTTCTCTTAGAGCAAGCTCCCCAGAGAAGACTGGGAGGCTTTAAATTCAAAAATTCTGGTTGTGTAGTGCACAAACGAGAGTTGTAATCTTTTGAACAGAGGAAACACAAAGTAGGTAGGTTAGAACTGGAATAAAAATGAGTCATACACAGTTCTATCCCTTCAAAATCCTTGCAGGCAGCTCCTTGCTTCTGTGCTCAGTTTACAGTTGTCTTGGGGACTTTGACTTGCAGCTAATTCTGTCCAGGCCCCAGAAAATCCTCCCTTCTGTCCTGTCTAATGCCCTGCTGACTGCTGTCTGCCCTTTCCCACCATCTCTGTGGGAGCTGCTGACTCCCAGCGTTATGATATATCTAACTTTACCAAATCAAGATGCTGTTTCCCCCATAGCAAGAGGGAGTTTTTGATTGGTCACTTTCCTGGATCTAAATTTGTTAGTTGGGTTATATAAAAGTATAAAAGATGTGGTGCAAGAGGTCAACAGTAGCACTTCCAGCTTTTAGCTGAAATCTGAAAGGCAATCAAAACACAAATAGAAGTGGACTCCCAAAAGAGTGAAGAGTTTTGCCCTCACCAGCAAAGTAACTACAAGGATGAGAGACCTGGGGAGTAGACCATGGCTCCACTGCTTCTCTTTCTATTTTACTTTAACTAGAAACACCGTAGGACATGTTCAGTTTGCTCTATGGGTGACCTGAACTCACCTCCATGGTCTTCACACTAATAATATCCTAGCTTCATCAAATATATTGACAGTTCCCTTCTTCCAGAGAAAAAAAAAAAACATTATGACTGTCAGCAAAGCAGAGGAAGTCCCAGGGGGACAGTTTCACTAACGGTATAAAAAATAAAGACCAGAAGTTCCTGATCTGGATTCACTGTTTGAGAGGGTGGAAGAAAAGAACTGTGTTTCTGACGTAAAGGTGTTATTTTTTTTCTGGTTTTACTACATCAGCGTAGGCCTTTGTCAGGAGCCAGAATACCACTGGAACTAACTCCTGTATAAATACAGATTAACAGGCCAGTTATTTCCCTGGACCATTTATAAAGTATGTATGGGACAAGATAGGAGGAGGTACAAAGAAACAGTCGAACCCTGTTAATCATCATAATAAACAACGACCGTAGAACTACAACTTAGCAATTGTTGTCCAATTTTTTCATAGGTATCATGACAGAAGAGTTTACATCAGCATTTTGAAGGAGGATAATGAGATTACTTGATGTTATCAGAGAGCTATTAACAGGAGGTGATGGCTGGAACAGAACAGAACCGAAAATCAAGTAGGTGGGTGTGGGGTCTCACTGCATGGGTGGATGGCAAGGAGGAGCTCATGTAGGTGCTGAACAAGATGCAGCAGGTGGGTAAAAACAGTTTATATGCATCTTTGAAAGTAGTGCTCTTATGTACCATGCCTAGTATTTACCATGCAGGAAGTAGCTAGTTGTCCACTGCAAAGACTGAAGACAAATGGAAGTAGTTTGGAATAGAACTATGACTGTGATATACCTGTGAAGGTGTACATTCTCAGGTCAGGTATGAAGAGACACAAGGAAAGAATGATAACAGAACTTTGTGGACATACTAGAGGGGTAAAAGCCAGGCAAAGAAAATCCTTCACCAATAGTCACAGAAATTGATAAACCATCAGATCATGCTCAAGTAGTAGATATCTGGCAAATCAGAAAGGAAAATGATGAGGTGTTAATTCTAAAATGTGACCAACAAGAACCTGTAAGGTATTTTGTAAGAACAACTTGAAAGTACGAAAGTCAGATTCCAAAGGACCTGGAATAAAAATAAAGCTGAAGACTAATATAAAGTCCTGGCAGTGATTTAGATTGTGTAGTAACTATTTGCATAGGAGGGGAAGGGATCTCCTAAATTACCAAATCCATTCCTCGGCAGTTGTAAGCAACTATATCTCATAGTCTATATATTTGTTAAGCTTCACATGAAAATTATTTTTTCCTAGTTTTAGTGGAAAGGTGTTTCAGTACCTGAGTCTTCTGATAATCAGAAACTTTAATTTATGGGTTGAATTTATTCATTGCTCATTAGTAATCATTTGTCCTTGTGTCATCATTGTCCATTTGCTTAAGTATCTTTTCTCTCGCTTTAGTGCCTAACCTGAATGTATTTATAGAGAGCAATTATATCCGCTCTCAGCATGAATGAGCTTAGAGATGAAAGGGAGAAGGAAGCAAACATGTTGCTTCAGCCTGGACCAGCTGGAATCTCTTTGTTCAGACTCATGTAAAATGTTTTGCAGCAGCTGAATCTGGAAGCCGTATTTGTGCAGCTCATAGCAATATGATACAGATCTAGCCACCTCACAGCCAGATGAGATGGAAATGGACATATCAAGCCACGGTTGCTATATGAATATCCATGGGTGCTGTGGAACCGTGAGCACTAAAACTACAGTCCATCTTAGCTGGAGAATAATGATTGTGATAAACACCTATGGTAAGCCATTGTAAATGTTTCCCACCATTATTACTTGTATTTTTCCAGTGCTGGGAGTTAGGTATCTGTCTGCATTAGGCTATCACTAGCTGCATGGCTTATTTTGCAGAGAAGACTCTACATGGTGTTGTCTGCGTGCTGCGGTCTCTAGAGTCAGCAATTCCATCAGTTCTTCCCTGGCGTTGTAAAGCTGTCTCCCAGACCTCCACACACTCAATGTAATCAGAGAAGAGCTGGAGTTGCCAATCACATCTCTCAGACTTTGTGTACAAATTTCTAATTGCAAAATAGATTCAGCCATAACACACTCAGCTATAACGTGTTCACATAAGTGGTTTGAAAGAGAGACCGTTAAGGGAAACACAATTGCAATAACCCATTCTTTTTCTTGGTGGCATCTCACTGTCAGAAGCATCAAGCATAGCTGGGCAACTATACAAAGTGTTGGATACTTTAAATGTATGTTTGTACCTCATTCCTGAAAATAACAAATCTTAATTACCTGAGAGCAGTTTGTTGCAAATCCGCTTAAACAAATTTTTTTTAATATATAAAGGACTTTTAGATCTAAAAATATTTATTCCTCTCATATAGTGTTTGCACTTGCCATCATTCATGCTGCGAAGTGTGGCTTTTTCCAGTTAAAATGTTCTTGTGATTCCATAGACTGCAAAAGCAATGGAAAATGAAGGCTCTTTAATTCTGAAGAAATGTATCACATAAAGAATAATACAGAAGTAGGATAAGGTGTTGGCCGTTGTACCTGCAATAGATTACTTAGTGGAATAATGCATCTCATCAGCACTTTTCTTCTGGAAAGTGGTGGTTTTGCTTGCCTTAAAGCTAAATCCAGTCCTCTCCTTGTAACTGACCTTTGTGCATCCTCATGTAAGGGTGGAATTTGTACAAATTTGAGCTCTTCTCACAGTTCAGTACAAACCATGCTGTCTTTCCTGAGGGAGATAGAAGGGTACTGTAGGTCAGGGTTGTGGTGCATTGACAAAGCTACATAAGGAAGCTTGTACAATACCTGATTTAAGTGTGAGATTCTTACAGGGTTTTCAGAGAGGAAGAAAAACAGTGTGGTTGTCCACGATTTTTCTCAAAGGAGCTCTGCATTAAGATTCTGGAGACAGGCTTGAGTTCACCTGGTCTTTGGCCCCTTGCTTGCCCGATCATGGGTGGGAAGGCCAAATGGCAATTGAGAAAGGGACTGCACATTGCAATAACTAATCAAAAATCAATTTTGGCAGCCTACTCAGTGAAAAGGAATGAAAAAACGGAGGTGGCAGGAGGGGATTTTTAAGGCTTTCAGGAAGGGTGGTGTTTTTCTCCTGTAATTCAAAGAAACAGCAGCAAAATAAAAAGAGAACTAAAACAATAAGAACAAATACAGTGTGTGGAAAAAGCCTGTTGGATACTTGTCTTTGCAAAACAACTCTCTTCGTCAAGAAAACAGGTTAAATACCGTTGTGCAATAGTACACCAGTTTGCTGGCAGCGCCCTCATCTGTCTTCTCAAAATATTGAATTAAAATAGGTCCAGGTGTGAATAAAAAATCAAAAGAAAAACCCAGCAAACTGAAATCAGGAAAATGTCTCCCATACAGTTAAGCTGATAGGGTGAGGCTATCTGCTCTGTGCCTCCTCCACATACACAAACCTACGAGAGAAGGTGACCTCTTCTGCAAGGATGTATTCAGGGCAGGTGTGGTGACAGGCCAGAAGGGATGTACTCACGAGTTTTGGAAGATTTTACTATAGTAAAGCTGCCTACACTATCCTCAGAGAAAAAGAAGTGGACTATATAAAAGCATTTCCCTGAGTCAGATTTGACCCACAGACCAGCTGGACCAAACAGGTAAAGGAATATCTCTGTAGGAATTTTTTTTAAATTGGAGGCATTTTGAAATGAAAAACCAAAACCGGTGTGGGTTTTTTCCAGGCTGTTCCAAGGTGCTTAGAGAGGAACAAAAGGAGACAGAAAACTACAATTTTATGGTACCACAACTTAGTATCTTTATAGCAAGGAAAGCTGTTTATTTAAAAAATAAAAAATGCTTACTCAAATTATAAGAACCAGTACCAACTTCACTGCCTACTAAGACCTTTCTCTTCAACGGAGAGAACCCTTCTGCTATGAGAAGACTCACAAAGCTGATTCTTTTGTTCTAAAAATTAAGAAATGCCCACCATATCCAAGCAAAGACCCAATGTCTCAAGAAGAGTTCAAAGCACAGAACACGCTCAACTCCATAGTGATGACAGCAGTGTCAAACTCTCCAACTAATGTGAAGCTTCGTCTCCTTAAGACCTGCCACACATGGATAGATCTAGCTAGTGGCATCTAGAAGTCATGGTCCAGATCAGGGGCCACTGTGCTAGAAACTGTGTAGAGCTATCATGAAAAGGAGATTGGTGCCTCACTGCAGCAATGCCACATTGTTGTGGGATTTTTTTGTTTGTTTTTTAATTGGAAAAAAACCCTGCAGTTATCCGATGCTCTGGGCGTATGTACAAAGCACGTTTAAAAATACAATAGGCATTCAAATGGGAACATTATTAATTAAAAGCCTCCACGTACTGTACAAATGAAATGTTCTTCTCTCTACCTACTCAAGTCATTCATTCATAAAAATCCTGGGAAAATAGCTAGGCTTTGCAATGTGCCCCATAGGTCAATGTATTCAGGTTCCAAGAGACCAAGTGGGAGGAGTGAGTTCCAGAACGGGGAAATCTTCATTGCGAACTCTCTCAAAGAGAGTGCATTCAGAAATGTGCACAGCACACTCACAGAAAAACAGCTCTAGCCCTCTGCCCAGCTCAAATTTTAAATAAGTCCTTTAATATATATATATATCCAACCAAGAAAGAGATGCTGACCTGTCCTCTTGTCTGAAGCACAGCAGTGGGAAGGACTTCGAAACCCTGTAGGGTTTGCAGACCCACAGCTTTGCCTGCCTTTTCTTTTTCTTACCTTATATATCCTTATAGTATAGGTTTATACCACAACACCTTTTCTCTATGCTCAGCTCAGCTACCTCGTGTCCCAGATTAGTAGCAGTGGCACCCTTGGGAGTTAGCCTGTCCCTGGGCAGCTTGCTGACAGTGTTACAAAACATATCCACAAGAGCTGGTCTCACAACTATTTACTTTCCTACAGTCCCATATCAAAATTCACCTTTTAGTATAGGGATGGGTCAAAGTCTGGCTGCAGAACCCAGAGCCAAACTTCTCTCATGCTTTAAAGTTTGGTGTTACGTTTCAGATCCATCCCCTAAATCAGACTGGCTTTCTGTGTTCAGATCAGAACAATCCCTATTTTATTTGCTAGCTGGCTGCAAAACAGTAGGAAGATTGTCAATACCCTGCTCAGCCCTAATTAAAAATCCAAACTCAAATTTAATATTTCAAACATTATTTAAAATATATTAAGATAGTCAGTCTATTGCTGTTGCTCATTACTCTGTTGAAACCTAATATTAGTAACAGCATGTACAGAGGACCTGGAGCATGAATTAATAATGAGGTGCTTGTGCTGGAAAACATGCGAGAGCCTGGTTCCTCCAGTTGGCAGACATCCGGCAGAGACTAGTTTGCTCTTCTCCACATAGTGATCAAATCATCTGCTCAACAAAATCATCAGCAGGGAAAGTATTTCTGATTAGTTTACTTCCTCTGATGATCATTTTCCAAAAACAACAAAGATGTCAGGCCATCAGAAATGATGGGGCCACACCAGGGGAATAAAAATCTTTAAACCACTGGCATTGTACTACTGACTGAATGGTAGCAGTGCTGGTATCTGAGTATGATTCTCAATCAGGACCCACCATGCCATCAGCTTGCCCACACCTTGTACCCGAAGTATCTTCTTGAGGCTGTTGGTGTGAGGTCTGAATCAACTCGTTCCCCCTTTCTCGTTGTCCTAACAGAAAAATAATCAGAACAAGAATATAGAGAAAAAGCACACGGCTTGTTAGTGCTCTTGACCTGGCACCAAGGTACTGGGGGGTTGGACTAGATGATCTTTCAAGGTCCCTTCCAACCCCTAACATTCTGTGATTCTGCCAATTTGAACAAGGACTCAGCTCTTCGGGTGATGCCAGAATCAGGAGAAACGTGCAAGCTGGAAAAATACCTGCAACATTTGCAGTATGCAATGCGAATATATTGACATATAATGTGTATGTACTTATAACAATATATAGTAGCCATGTGAGCTGTATTTTTCATTTATATGATAAACCTGCAGCTAGATCAATGTTGTACAATAGTAATTAGATTGGATACATTTATTTATACATGCACTTCTGCTCCCTTCTTGTGCACGCTTTAGAGGAAGGTGGCTTTCAGCTGTCCTCATGGTGCCCCACACTGGCCTCCTCTGCCCATGCACACTCTTCTGCTGTAGGTGAGCCCAGCTACCTTTGTGCTTTCTCCCTGCACGGAAAAATGCCTTCAACATTTGCAGAAAAGAAATAATAGTTATTGAAGCTGTTTGTGTCCTGAAACTTTAGCTGTGTCCTGGTTTTACACACCCTTTTCCTTTAAGATGAACATACTGGTGTCCACAGCGCAGCATTTAGTTCTGCCTTCTTCTTGCACGGTAAATTAAAAGGTGTGAAGGAGAAGGAAATTTTCCAGAGTAAATGAGAGAAATTATTACATAATTTTGTGTAATTTTTGATGCAGGAAACAATTTTCTCAGTGCACCTGTTGGGGGGAGAAACAAGGCTGCTTCAACCATCAATCTGTGGGACCTCAGAGCTCAGCCTGAAAGCAAAGGTGAAACGAAATACGAAAATTGCAGTGCAGCAGAAGAGGAGTCAGCTATCTGAGGGCCTCGGCTGAAATCCCATCTTTCGGGTAGGGTTTCTTGTGCATTTTCGTGTTTTGGTCACCTGACGGTAGCTCTCTGGCCTAATTGGTTTCCTAGTTAACAGACTAAGTAATGATGTAACCAGAGTGTGTGGGAACCAGACCTGTGTGACAGATACAAATTTTCCCAGCCATACTAATTTTGCTTGCTTACCTGGTTCTGCTGCTGGTTATCTGGAAACTTGAACTACTCAAAGGATATAATGAGCCTAGCAAAGGTGGAGACACAGCTTAGTCATGTAACATAGAATTATCCACTGCCACAAAATATATTCACTTCTGAAGTCTGATTTATTTTTGTTACTAAACAGCACTATGTTTTAAGAGATTCAGCAGTGTCTAGAGCTTTTATTTATTTTTTCTGTGGTTGGCTGAAATACAAATTAGTTGTTTGTAGCCTAAAGGAGCAGATCAGCCCTGTTGAATTACAAGCGTGTCTCCACCACTGCTTTCTGCTCTTTGCTGTCCACAGTCCCCAAGCCCTCTCACACAGCGCTGCTCATTTGTGCCGGTGATTTTTGTAGCTGAACATTCTTGCTGTTGCTTCTACGACAATACAAGAGTTTTACAAATGCTCCAGCTAAAATCAGGGTCTTGTTGAACTTGGAACTATATAAACATATAATAAGAGTTCCCTAATTGTGAAGCGTTTGCACCCCAAGTGCCTCGGGCAGAGGTGGTTTGGTAGAGAGGAAAGCTTTGCAGCCTCAGAGCTGAGCCCTTAAGACAGTCATTTTTAAAATAATCAACCCAAGAAACAGCCTCCTGTAATAATCAAAGTAATTGGGGAAGGGGGGTGAGAGGGGGAGGGAACACCTGGCATGGAGGAGGTCTGACCAGCTTACCTCCTTGTGTGGTGGGCAAAGAATGAAGGTCCCAAGACTTCTCCCTAGCGTCACATAAAATCCCAGTAACTACACATAGCTTGTACAGGGAAAGATGATCTTGGGAGCAGCTTGAGCTGGAAATGTTCTTGGCACTTGGCATTTTGGTGGTCCTCAGGCAGTTCCTGTTTGCCCTTGCGGAAAGGGCCAGGTCTCTGCCCAGCAGCTAACTGTAATGAGTCAGGGCACCCAGGCTGCTGCTGGATGGGCTGCAGAGGCTGGAGCAAGCTTTGCTGTGACTCTGGTGGTTATTGTTCTTTGGCCTGTGTCTGATACCCTTTAATAGTGAGGAAGAAAGTTTTACATTCGTTTGCATGCATGTCGCTGTTCTTTCACTTTACGTTCACAGACATGTTTGATAAATGGAACAACTGAGAGAAGCAAGAAGCTGGACTCGTAAGGTGAGGTACAACTGGTTTATGTTTTCTTTAAAAACAGAACTCTTAAATGTGATGACAGAAATCATGAAAGTAGCAGAGCTTTGCATATACTTGATGTGGTTAATCCAGTCAGTAAACGTGATGTTAAAAAAAGACACCCCACAGTGCTTCAGCATCCTTCTATTTGAAGTTTATACGATGCCTAATGCGTATGCAATGGATCTGGGGCCTGACATCTATTTAAACTCTTTGGGAGCAATATCAAACATTAATGGGGATTAGTGTTAGAACTGGTGTAAACATAGCAAACAATCTGCTCTAAGTGTATGCTCACATTTCCATATGTTATGTAGGTAAGCAGAGCCACTGAAGAGGAAAGCAACCCTGAGAGGCAGTTCTCAGCTAACTACTTCTAGGATTGGTTGAGGCAGACACTAGTAGGGCACAAGTATCTCATGATATCAGTATCTACATACTCATAAAATCCTCTGTCTAGAGCTACATTTTAGTTTTGTAAAAGGTAAGAAAGATTTAAAGAGGTGCAATTCCATTGTGCACAACCACTAAAAAGCAGATAAAAATGATTTAGTACTTCCAGGTGCATTGTAATTCTTGGCAGGAAAAGCTAATTCCAGGTGTGTAACTTTAAAAAAATCCAACAAAAATCCAACCCTGTTGTCAAACCTGGATAAAAGCATCAAGTTAGAAAAATAGAAGCTAAACTAGAAACAAAGTCCAAAGTACAACTGTGGAAAGACAGCCTCTCCATTGAAGAAATTACTGCATATAACTGAATCTCCTTATTACTTAAGTAAACATAGCTTGATTCTGGGCAATATTTCAAAAGAGATAAAGCTTTGGCATGCATGAGCACATAGAAAGATGACATATTCGCAGTGGGAGGTATGAGGTGGGGTTTACAGTAGTGCCAAAATTTATCTCACACATCCATACTTAGGGCCAGATCCAAAGTTGCTGAAGCAAAGAGCAAATCTTTCCACTGTCTTCAACTGGCTTTGTATTCAGCATTTACTCACGCTAGGAGAAAGGGAAAAAAATTACATTTGTTTCCTTATTTGTGGCCAAATCATTTACACATTTTTCCTTCTCCTTTTAAGCCTGGGGAACTCTTGTCATTGACTTCCTCAGGGGCAGATTCTTAATCAACAGTTCAAAAATATAAATTGTACCACAAAATGGAAAATACTATTATACCAGCTAAAGTTATTTGCTTCAGCAACACATGTGGTATGGGATATTATTCTTCTATAATAGAATACACATTGATTCATTTGACACATTTTTTTGAAAAGAGCTTTTATTTATATGATGTGTTTATGGACAAATATGCATCGAATGCTTTTTAAGTCCTATTATGGTTTGTTTTTATTTCCACATGTTCAGATGAAATGACCGTTACTGGGAGTTGAAACCTATCGCACTAATGGAAGCTCTTATAGTTGGTGCCAGTTTTATATCCTGAAGGGGTAGTTGCCACTATATTAATATCCTGCAGGTCAAGTTAATTATTTTTTTTTATAAAAAGCAAAGTATTTTGCAGGCTCTATGCAATTCAATATAGTGTCACGCTTAGTAACATGCCAGTTTTGCGTCTGAATTAAGAGCCAGGGAATTGTACCTGACCGGACCGCCAAGTAAGTAGGTTTTGCAGCAATCCATGGCCACACAGAAGGAAAATGGGCATGGTAACCTTGTCTCCCATGTGAAAACTCCTTAGGAATCAGAGTACTAGCTATAAAAGGGGCAGATTTGTTGGGTAAGCCTGTTTTACTCCAACAGTTGGGCCTTCTGCTACTCAGCAGCTGGGCGTGTAGCAGTGCACTCAGCTCGATAGTCTTGATTTAACAAAACAGGGCTTCAGAAACCAAATCCTTTCTCAGTCTCACAATCACTCCCAGACTTTCAGAACTGCTCTCATCCTCTGGATCCTAGACAGCATCATTCCTGTGGTAACATATGGGCATTTTGGTGATAGGAAAGTAACACAGGTGAACACAAACCCCTTTTCTGCCCTCGCCTTGAGACCGCTGGGCTGGGTGGCTGCTTCTCATTGCGGAGGAGCAACAAGGTGTGACTCTGTGCACAGGGCAAAGCAATTAGCAGCCCAGCTGAGATCGCACAGGCCTCTCTATAGCCTCTCTCCTTCCCACACATACTCTGTGCACAGAGGGGAGGGGAAAGGGCTTTTCATTTCCTTTCTCTGCTCGCTGCTGTGATTGCACTAAGTCGGTACAGCGATCCTTATCTCAAAGCGGAGAGGAAAGCGTGTAATCTCCAGTTTTGTCACTGTTTGAGTGCTCTGTAATATCTAAGGAGTTCAGCAGGCACTGATTTTACTTTCATGGCATTGCTGTGAATTAGAGGTGTTTGCTCAGTCCAGACCTCAGCACTAGGGCAGGCAGGGTCCCAGTGGGTAAAGGTGTATCAAACCTAGTGCAAAGTGAGAGCGCTTCAGTCTGGTGACACTGCAATGAATCTGTTTGCTGCTGAAAGACACTGTGAGACATTTTAATTTTTAGCTATCATTTCAGACTCTCCAGACTATTAAGGCTGCATAAATATTAAAGGCTTGTTATTTACATTAGAATCATTATCTTTATAGATATCAGTGCTTGTTAAATGATTCCTAATGCATAATTCATTCAACCAATTCTGCCCTTTCTCTGTTTGTTATTCACCTGCAAACAGACTTTGATTTTTACAAATTTGTTCATTATTCAAATCATTTCGGGCTGTCTTCATAAATGTATTTTAGTGGTCTCCCTCGCTCAAAACCTATCTATTGTTTCCTACCATATTTTTATCAATTTGCTTCTGTTGTTGCTTGCAGAATATAATTGAACGTTTAATAACAGACCTGAAACTCCCCCTGACTTTAATCAAGATCCACAGGATAGCTGTGGGGATTGATGCCAATGCTTCTGATGCTGCCATGCAGCCACTGACAAGATATGGTCTGTGGTCATTCACCCAGCCAGCTCTATCTTTTTTCTCCACTTTCTGGAAATGCAATAACTGATAGAGTTCTGAAGCACGTGGCCAGGTTGTAAAGTCAGGGACTTTGGTGTTTACATACAAAACAAGAGATTTGGGTCTCCCTGCACTGCAGCAGTGTGGTTCAGTGAGAGAGTCCAGAGTGGGATTTCAGAGATTTGGTACCGGTCTCCAGCCAGCCAGTTCAGTGCAGGGTCTTTTCCCATGTGCCTCAGTTTTCTGTAAATTGGTATCAGTGTGGCTTGGTATCAGCTTGTCTCTTGCACTGCAGAGACCACGAGGAGTAAAAAATGCTCCTGACATCTGACTTCGGGCACTCCTTTGTGCCGCCTGAAAAGAGAGCAGTGAGAAGGGTCTCCAGTAATTTCTAGCCTTGGGACTGCTGTTCTGAAACATCTCTAAGTTGATCCCTCACTCCAGTTAGAGGAGTCTGGAGAGACTCACAATCTCATAGCTTGGATAAAGCACCAGAAGAAAGAGTTAGGCTTCTATAAAGAGAAAATACTTTGACAAATAAAGTGTAGTGTGTTTGTCTCCAATCCAAATACTTTGATCTTTAAGATAAGAATTCAGAAAAAAAGTGGGTTTTGTTTTCAATTCAGTTTGTCACTACTCATCGTTAGTTTATTTTGGATGCACTTCTGAGAAGTTGCTACCTGCACAATGGGGAAAAAGAATTCAAAACAATATAGAAAAAAAAAGAAGTCTAAGTAATTTCTTATCTGAGTCTACAAATGCTTATAAGAAATCACAGTGATTAAAATGGGTTAAAATGTTTGAAGGAAAAAATTGTCCTATAGAGTTCTACACAAAGCAAAATTATACAGGTCAAGTTTGATCTTTTTATCACTTCAGAGAAAACTTTCAATATAAAAGAGTCAAAATTAAGTTTAGTTTGAAACACAATTTTCCGTTTATTTAGCAAAAAGTTTAAATTTTTCCTGGAGATTGTTCTCTCCGTTATAGAGCGGTCTCAAGAGCTTTTATTTGTTTTCTTCTGACTAGGGATAAAGGAAGAGTGAAGATTTATAAAAACATTGAAAGCTTAGAAATTGAAAAAATTAAGAATGTAAAATTGGAATTCTAATCTTCTCTTCTAATTTTTAAACTTGAAATATATGACAAATGGCCCTGAATTAAATTGTCCTCTTAATTTCTAATGTTTCTCCACTTAAAAATTTAAAATGTGATTGTTTCCCCTCATGTTCTTGGGTTTTGTGGGGTTTTTTTTTTTTGCTTTCCCATTCATCTTAGTAATTTCCCTTTGCTCTACAACCAAGCTCTGGTAAAATATTAATTTCTAATTAAAAGTGAAAGTGATTCAGCTATTTAATATAGTCAGCCACAGAGCATATGGACATAAGTATCCTTGATATCTACTAACTATGATGCTCACTTTTAGCAGTAAAAAATAGAGTTGATTTTTCAATCTGGAGGTTTACTTTTTCCATGTTCACAAGGAGGGGTGAAGTAAGCCTTAGCATTCCTGCAACGTTTTTGGGCTCAATCTATGAGGTAAAGAACATTTATTTATACAAATCCCTCAGCATTTCTCAGGTCATACCTGAACCCAACATTCAGCCATCCCCAGTGTGGCACCTTGGATTGGTGTGTTATGGAAATAAAGAGTAACTCAGACTTTTTTTCCTGGAGATCAGAACTTAAGCTCCACCTAAGCACTGGGATGTCTTTGGAGGAGCAGCAGCATCTCTATGCATTTTAGGGCCTCTTAAACTAGTCTCCCGATGGGCCATGGAAACATCAAAAGTGAGAAACTACAGAACTGCTCATCTTTACTAGTCCTCATATATCTTTCTGCCTCCTCTTCCTTACACCATGAATCATCCAACACTTGATGCTTGGGGACACCTTGTGTCACCTTTGTCCCTTCCTCATGCAATGCATTCACACAAAGCCCGTAATCACAGTGGAGCCCTGGCCAAAATGGCTCAGCTTCCTTCTCAGGGTGTCAGAGAGCCAGGAAAAAGGGTTTGTTAAAGGTCTTGGCTCCCTCTCCTGGCTGGCTTTGCAGCAATTTAGAATGAGATTTTAGCCCTTTAAAAACTAGTGTTTGCTTACTGCCAATGCACACTTGAAACAAGAGTGACAGCACTCTAGTGATGAGACTCTGTTTAAAAAAAAAAATAATTAGAAAGTTGAAAGTAGTCTTACTAAAAATACAGTTACTTAAAGTCAAGTCATTGCATTTTCAATATAGACTATTTGAAAGTGTTTTCTTCCTGCCAAGAGTTCTTGAATGCCCCACACCTATGAGAAAGGGTCTTTTTAAAACAATTGTTTGTTTTTCTGGATTACCTGTATTTTCCTTCTGACCTGGAGGCTCTGGACTTCTACTTAGTAAATGTCCCAATAAAGGCTGTGTGTTATCCTTAAACAGTGATAGCATTCCCCCTACCTGCTAATTGCTTTATTTCTCCTTACTGCTTCCGTCCCCTCATCAACAAAGGCTTTAGCATAAAGGGCAATGAGGTAGAACATGACAAGGAGAGTGAGAGCCAGAAGAGTGAATACTTCTGTAATTACACAGTAGCCTGGAGTAGCCCTTCTCAAATCAATTATGTAGCCTGGCTTGCCCAAAACTCTGAGGACAGAGCCCTTGTTTTAATTTGCCTATGGAGCTATGTGCTCAAATAATGGGCAAAATTCTGGCCTTGTTGCCAGTTGCCTTTTATCGGAAAGACATAATTCCTTCCTTATTTATTTTTATCTAATTACTTTATTAATAATACATAGTACTTAGCACAGCTACAAACCAATTGTCACAAATTGCTTTGCAAACATTAACAAATGAAGTTTCACCTTATCTTGTTGAAAAGGTGGTGACGTGTCCGTTTTTTAATGGGGAAAACTGAGGCAGAGGATTGTAACGGAAAGTGATTAGAAAAAGCAACTGGAAAACCATGCATAAAATTCTGATAAACCCCAGTTGCAAAGTAAATTGTTGGATAATCCAAGAATTGAACTTAGCAATCAAAACTTTCAGCCCAAATTCTACATTTTTTGTGCATTTTGTCCTTTTTTTTTTTAATTTATAGTTGGCATAAACTAAAAGGGTATAAAATCAAAATACTGCCAGTGTCAAGAGGATTTCAAAAGTTCTGAAGACTGTTTTTTGTTGTTGCTGAAGAGTTTACTAATAGAATGCTGCATGTAACATGGACCTTAGAAGATTAAGGAGCATGAGCATCTTTACTGTGAACCGATTTCTCAACTCCATGAAGGTGTCTTACCCTCCAAAACTTCTAGCTCCTGTTGCTACAGAAGTCAGTGTGAGAACTTGCTTGGCATCAGTTACTGGTATTGGCCCCACAGGGTGGTCACTGACCTCATGTGTTTCTTCTTTCTTCCTTCCCTGTGGGACACTGAGCAGAAGCTGTGTCCAAATGCCTGGGAAAGCTCAGATTCAGGCAAAAATTTGCTTTTGATCCCTATTTTCCTCATAAATGAACTACCTATATGTAATGAGCAACTAGAGTACCAATTGCTTAATTTAAGCAGTGAGTCCTGCAATGCTGTTGAGGAGGGAAGAAGTTACATTTACAATTACAGCCACTGACCGAAAGGAGATGTTTACAGGAGGCGTAAGGGTGGCTAGTGAAGCTATTGAGGTAACTGGTCATTCAATAATGTTGGACCTGATGATCTTAGAGGTCTTTCCCAATCACAAAAATTCTATGATTCTATTCTATCAATATCAGAGGTGTGTATGTAATAATAACAGAGGTGAAGGCCTGAAGTGACATTTTGTACAACATTTGGTGAACTAAAACGCTGGAAAAATATTTCATATTTTACTGAAAAGCAGTTTCAAGCTTCCTAGACATTTCTAATTAGCTGCAAGTAAATTTAGAATAAAAACATTTTCAGACTCTTAGTTTAAAAAAAAAAATCAACTCAATACCCATTCATGAAAAGTTAGTGATCATAATGTGTATTCTCAGTGAAAAAGATTTATCTGGAAAAAAATGTGTCTAGCTCTAGCTGTAACCTTATCTACATAACCTGTAATAGAATAACTATAGCTATAGAAAGACTTTTGTTCTTTTTGGCACAGCTGATCAATTAGATGCGTAGGATGGAGTTACAAAAGCTCTTACAGTTCGCAGGAGTTGCTTTGCTGTTCATGGCTTTACGAACAGCACAGGGCTAGAAATGATGTTACAAGGAGTGAATGGTATTTTGAAAACTGAGTTGTTCTTCTTTATATCGTGTAGCAAAAGCCCTTGATTGCCACTGGTTTCCTGTAGGATTTTGATGCCATAGAAATGCACATGAAGGGTCAGTCTTTGCTTCAGTCTGCCTCTATGGGGGAAAACAAAGGCAATGGTGTTATGGCTGTTTTATACGTGGGGAGCTGTGGCACAGAGGGGCAGGCTTATTTTTATTCTGGGTTTGGTTTGGGTTTTGTGTGTTTGGAGGTTTTTTATACCTGGCCAAATTTTCAATAAGCTTTTTATTTTAATTTCTATTTTTGATGCTTTCACCATCACTACCTCATATTTCCATCAACAGCCCTCATTGGTTGTAAGTAATTTGCCTGATATCTCCGAGTAGGTCACTGGGAGAGCTGGGAACTGAACCTTTCTTATCTGTAATGACAGTCAATGCACACCTCTAGATAGGGAATAGATAGAAACCTTCATCCAAAATCCATGTGAGGTTCAAAAACACCTTTAAAAGACAGCTGACCTACTGCAGGATTACAGTTTCAGGTGAAGCAAGCCAAAGCCAGAGCAGGTCCTTACTGAATAACCTGCTGTGTGCAAGGTGAAAGCAGCACAATTTCAAGGCTGCGTACCCTTAGAAAGTCCAATGATCCCATAGAGAGCGACTAATCTACTGGGAATGAACTAGTACATCTTGCAAGGGTTTTTTTCCTAGGCAAGTTGGGTGCCAGTAAAATAGTCTAAGGAGGCAAAAGTGAAAAGTTGAGTAATTTATTTATGCACAAAAGTTCAGTAGCTGGAGTGCAGGCAGGGTGGTGGAATGTCAACTCCTGTGCCTGGGTTCCCAGTCATCTCAAAAGCACCTTTTTTTATAACTCATTAGATTTCACCAGACAAATCCAAATGCATTATCATTCTGTTATTAATTTGCCATGCTAGCCACTGCTGTAATGTCCAGATGGTCAAGAGAGCAGGAAATAATTGTCATTTGGGAGGAGACAGTGTTACACAGCCAGATAGAAATCACCCCTTTAAGGAATTATAAGAAAACAATTGGTGCAGTATGGTGTCCAGCTACCTCCCCAGCTACTGGTAATGCATTTGTGAGGGCACTAACACATTAAGGTTTGAGCCAGGCTCCCCCTTATCTTAAAACAGCCATCAAATGGCATTCTTGCAGTATTAACTTTCTGTCACTTCCAGCTCAAGATGTGACCTAGAGTAAAAAGCTTCCTATCTCCCTATCAGCTCCTCTAACTGCTCCCTCTCCAGACGCATGTTAATTTTGTACCTTCGTTTTTCAGTGCACAACCGAGAAAAACGATGGACTGGTACTAATATTCCTCCAATTAAAACATTTCTATTGATGAAGTTGAAGCTAAGAAAGCTAACTTACAGTTCCCAGAAACTTCATATATTAAGGAGCAGCAGCCTTACCACACAAGTTGCAGGCAGGTGCATCGCTGTTTTTCTCTCTTGTAGAGCTGGTAGCATTTAAACTAATGTGCTAAGTTAACAAAGCAGAAATACAACTAACCCCTGTTTCTTTAAAGGTTTGGCTTGTTCTTGTACCCGTGTGCTGCATGCACACTGACAGAGCAATCTCCTGTCCTTAAAATGCCCCCTCCCACCAAAAAAAAAGATCAATTTCTAAAGCTTACAAACTGTTGTCATCGCCCCGGCCTGTACTGACAGACAGGCCAGGGTCATGACAAGCAGAGGATGAGGCAGCAGCTGGCAGCCCGGGCAGCTCTGCCTGTGCAGGGCCCACAGCTAGACATGGAGAATTCCCCTTGCTGCTGTCCCAAACCCAGAGCCAGAATGCAGAGATCACCTCTGCTTCATGCTGCCAGAGGAAAGGGATTACAAACTGCAGCCAAATAAACTCCCCAAAGCGGTGTATTATATTTGGTGTTCATGTCGAAAGTCGCTTTATAGAAAAGAATAATTCGTATTACTAAAGTATTGATGAGGAATAATAAATACATTTCTGTGTGGCCAGTCTAACCTGTTGACATGTGCATTTGGCTTTTTAATGGATACACGTGACTTTTTCTTGCTTTGCCAGCACAAGCATCACCCCACCTCTGTGCTCTTCCATTTCTCTGGAGGTGACAGGTAGGGTTTGATGGGAGCAAGCGGCAGCTGGCAGAGGTTTTCCCTCAGCGCATGGCTGGCACCGGATGATTGGAAACTCGATGGGGAGGAAGGGCCTACGAGCAGCCCGCACACACTGGGAAAAAGCATCTTTATCACTGGTAAAGCAGAGAATGCCGACAGAGCTAAGCCTCCCTTTGCCCAAATCTCTTACCTTTGAGGGCTAGGGTGGGTTGTTGGTTTTTTTTTTTAAGGGTAAAAAGGCAGGAGAGGGGGGGAAGCAAAAATGCTGACCTTAATTAATGGAAGGCCCACTAGACCCGAAGGAAAAGGTTTGACTCTCAAGGCCCGGGCCTCCCCCTGAGCCTCTCCTGGGTGTAATGAGAGAGCTCAGCTTCATTACTGGCAGCTGAGGGGAAGGGTCACTGGGGCTGGATTTGCAGGGCCCTCATTGAGGGATCACTCCATGCTGAGAGGAGCTGGCCATGCTCTTGGACACCTGGTCATTAACATTGCTAATTAGCGGCCATTAATCAGGGCCCTGGGTTTTTTGTTGTGTGTCACCGGCTCAGAGGAACCAAGTGAATAAGAAGATTGTTTCATTACCTCCACAAGAGGTGGAATGAAAGCAGTTCCCATCAGCTCAAGATGAGCTGAATTAAGGGAAAGGTTAGACAACAATTTAAGATGAGCTGCTGAGGGGGAGTGGGGGACCTGAGCTGTCCTCTGAGAGGAAAACCAGTCACCTATAATTAATGAAATCTTCCACAACCTCACTCTAATCACCGTGTGAGCTTCTCACCAAAAATCCTATCTTTTGCATCACAGGGACCTTAATTTATCTGTTTATGGAGTTGTAATCTTGGCAAGCTTTAATTCCATGGGATTTTAGCAACATATATATATAACTGCAAGTATGTATATAGTTATGCATACACACATACTGTGAGTGTTTCTATGTGTTTTATATATTTACCTGTGTCAGCACAGATGCTTTTTACACAGCCAGTGGGACTTGGGAGGAAAACAAATCTGCCTTAAAAAGTATCTACACTGTATTTAAAACAGGGTTTTTGCGTTGTATATAAAATATTTGAGTTGTATATAAAATATTTGAGTTGTATATAAAATATTTATCTCCATGTTTGTATTTTTTGTGAAAGCATAGAAGAAATCCAGTGGTTTTCAGAGGCAGAAGAATTAAAAACAAATTCTGTTTTGGTAAGTTAAAAATGACATGGGAAAAATGATAGTTATTCGCGTACATAGGAAAAAGTACAGAATTTAATTAGCAACCAGATTGTTAAAATGCAGTGTTCTCCTCCCCTGCTCTATTGTGTAACTTTTGTGGAACAGGTGCCTAATTTTCCTAATGGGATACATTTTAATTGACAAAGTAGTTTGATTGCTTTACACCAATTTTCAGTTTCTTGCTTACTTTTAATATAATAAACTCTTTATTTCTACAAACTCAGATGCCCTCAAGAAAGTAATTAGGAGCAGGTTTTATCTGCCTGTCTTTTTTTATAAACCACTTTTTGATTTCTAAAACCTACTAACCAAAAGCTTGATTTGTTCTGCTGATGTGTGAGAGCCAGTAACTTTTAGTCATATGCACTGAGCATTTCAATCAAGTTGTTTGCATATCCATTCATTTCGGAAAGACTCTCAAAATGGATTACAAACATTTAATTGTAAGAGGAATAAAATAATTAAGGAAGGACAAGTGGAAGTTAAAAATATGCCGAAAGATTCACAACAGTTATTGGATCATTCTCATCATGGGACATAAATTCCTTCTTGTAGTTTCAAAGGACTTTATTCATCTAAGGCACATTGCCTTTCGTAACAACAGAAAGTAAAACTGTGTTTCTTATGTACGCGATTCTCTTTGTAGATCTGTAAGGTGGGTTAAAAAATGTCCATAAAAGTAATCTTTGGAGCATTTCAGCTCGTCTGGAATTCTATAATATGATTTCTGGGACTTCATGGGAAAGTTGAAGGCTCAAGGGAAAATTACACAATGAACAGCTGAGAAAAAGTTGCATTCTGGCACAGAATCATGCAAATGGGGCACATTCTTCAGTTTTCTCATGACGGATTGTCTCTGAAACTACTGAGCCAAGTTGCTGAAATGTTAATGAAGGAGAAGCATCAATGAGCAGTGTCATCCTGGGGGCTTCTGAAGGGGACAGAGTAGGAGACAGAGGGAGGGGGTGAGGGGGAAGGAAGGAAGGAAGAAAGAGAGAATGAAAAGAAATGGAGCAGGAGGAGTTTCAAATATTGGGGCTGGCCCATGTTTAAAATTAAATGAAGGGGGGGAATAAAGCCGTGATGAACTCTGAACAAGTCCCTCTTGGCTTATAAAAACGAATAAAGCCACTTGCAAGCCAAAGAGTTTGGCTTTGGGCTGGCGGGAAGTGAGTGTGGGCACTGCTAACATTGGAGGCCACCCTTCTGTTTAACACATGGATGAGATGGGTGTTAGGAAAACAGGATCACACTGCAGATATGTGAGGGGATGGTAGTTTATAATTGCTTTACTTGCCTAAAAACTGTTACTATTTAGAATTTTCCTTATGGCACAGAGTTTGTGCACTTCTGTTTGTAAAGAAAGCCAGTTACTTTTCCCTCCAGTAGATAGCTGAGCTTTATAACCTGATACCCCAAAGCTCAGCTATGAATGCTTCTTAAAATATTTGGCTTACAAGTAATAGATCTTGGAATACATTTAAATTAAAAATACCTGGCAGGCTCCACTTCAAAATTTCCAGACTTTCAAAACTGTTCTCTTCTCAGACTCCAGTGTAAATGACCAAAGGAAGTTGGTACTATGCTATTTTGAACATCTGGCTGGAGGTTGCTTCTAGTCAGTGTTCCTATAGGCACTGCTGGGTGCTAAGCACTTTAAAATATGGCCCTCAGCACTCCGGATGCAACATGTGTTATTCAGGCTTCCAGAAGGGCTGTGAAAAGCTGGCAGCCGCAGAGGAACAAAATCCAGTCATCTGCCCTTTGTCCTCCTTGCTGGTGAGAACAGAAAATTAGTAGGTGTCGTAAGTGTGTGTAGATGGGAGGAAGTCGAACTCCAAGTTTGGGTCAGTGTGAGGCAGGGCTGTGCAGTGAATGTGCCACTGGACTGGTGGTCTAAAGACCTTGGTAGTGACCTTATTTATAACTTCTGGCAAGTCCCTTCACCCATTTTTGTTCCCTCTTCCACTTTCTGCCCCAATGTGTCCATTTAAATTTGTTGAAATAAAAATAGCTTCCTCTCCCTATGGATTTTTATGTTCCCTACCAGGATAGGGCTCCAGTTTTACCTGGGGTTTTCTGATGCAGCTCCAGTACAGGCAGTGATAAAACCAGTGTAACAGAACTGCACAAACTCTGAAATAGGAAATTTTTCAGAAGAGTTTGGGAATGGCTGTGCCATACTGGGCCCACAGCAGTTAGGTGTCTTACTGTTGCATGTAACTGTGCTTTAATGGACAGCTTTAATGGTGGGGTTTTACTCTTTCAAACCTCAGCAATACTCACAGCCTTAGTTTCACAAGTAGATTTTTGATGTGGTACATGTATTTGCACATGCAAATCCCTGGGTGATGTTTGCCTGCCCACATACTGCTTTTTTTTACAGAAAAAAAAAGTCTTGTAGCATTATTATAGCATCTAAGAACACTAGGCACAGAGTAGGACTTGTGCAAGCACCGGTTTCCTTGATGCTACAGTAAAAGCAGGAAAGAGCAGCAAGGTGCAGGCAGATGTGGGAACACCAGAGCCCTCCTGCTTGCAGTCCTGTGGGCAAGAGGTTGACGCTGGGGTCAGCTCACTGGTGATCTAGGCATTGCCTGCTCTTTTGGGTTGTTCGATAGGAGAGATTTGCAGATGGTAGCCTCTCAAGTGAAAGGCAGAACCCAAAGTTATTTTTGTTTAAAAAACAAAAATAGACCATAAGGGTAAGACTTGACCTGGAGCTGGGTTGTCCATTTGATCCTTAATGAGGGAATGATATGAGAAGAAGGGACCGGCTATGGAGGAGGCACTGAAAGTACAACCAGCATGTGAGGAAACTTCTTTGGGGAACTGGCCCTGCCCGCCCCCACCACGGTAGGAATTAAAGGAGGGGAGAAGGGAGCAACTCCTCCCTCATACAGTCCACAGAGGCAAACACTAACCTTCAGGGAAAGGGCTGATGGCAACAGCATGGAATATACAGCCTTTCTTATTCCCAAATGATATTGCAGTTACTACTGAATGTGATTATGGATGCCTTCCCTGCCTCCCAGGACTCATGCCACCTTGGCTGAATCCAACCTGAAGTCCTGTCCTATGCAGTGATGTCCCAAGATGAGACAGGGCATGCTCCCACGCCCAAGGACCTCTACACCTTTCCCATCACTACAGACATCTCCCAGTAGTTTGTGCATCCTGCCCTGCTCCCAGCTGGAGCACACTGCCTCTCGCAGACCCTTGGTAGCAAGTTGGGACTGTGCCAAACTAGACCTTTACTCCTTCTTCATTGTCGACCTTTCTGAAATATTTTCTGCACCCCTGTAGGTGACAAGGGATTTCTCAACTTCTGAAAGTCCTGCTTGTGTTGCTGCTTTGTTTCACTGGTTTCCCAAGTAGATGCTGTAACTTCCTGATTTGCTGTGGAAGGATTGCGCGCTCATTCCATCTGCACTGTTAAAAACTCTGGTAAGTGCTGAGATGAAAATATGAGCTCTTTTCTGTTGGCTGGTTATACAGCTCTGTAACTACTGGAAAGTATGTGTGTGTTGGAACAGGGAAGAGAAAGAAAAGCTGCTTGGGTTTTATTGCTTTGACTTAAATAAAAAAAAAGAGATTCCGCTATAAGAGGTGGAGGTTCTTTGAAGGCTTTATGATGTTCTACCCAAGCAGCACTGAAATGAATGAATTATAGTAAAATAACCAGAATTCAGGATAAGTGATCGTGGCACAAAGCAGGCTGGGGTGAAAAAATACCAAATCCATGTGTAAATATACATGGATGAACAAGAGGAGCCTGAAAGTGCAACTAAGGCTGTGTACTTGACCCAGTCATATGAGAAAGTACTACTTTTGGAACCCAGAGTTTTGATTGTATTTAGTAACAGAAGTTAAATAACATTATTTAACTCTCAAACGGAACTTCTCCAAAGTCTGGGAATGACTGAAAGTGGGATTTTTGCTCAAAGGGTCATCTGAGACGCTGCATTGTACACAGCGGTATGATTACAGTGAACAAGAACTAGGAGATCCTAAAACGCGCTGACAGCCCCTAACATGCCTTATTGCGCTCCAGTGCTCCAGCTCGTATGGTACAGTCAAGAGGACCACCCACAGTTCATAACAGCCATAATGGAAAATTGTATGGGCTGGTCTAGCTAGGCATAATTGGATCGGCAAGAAATTGAGTTTTGCAGCTTTCAGAGCTGTTTACTTGACCTGTTTTAATTTTAGTTGAGATGGACTGTGTTTCTCAAGGAAATATTCAGGCATTGTCACGTTTTAGATTAATAAATCTTATCCTCAGGAGTGTCTAAGATGTTCACATTTCTAATGGCAGAGAATACAAACTTTTTTGACATTACAGATTAAATTCACAGTAGTTGTACAGATAACAGCACTTACACTGAACCAACTTGAACTGCTTGAAAGTTTTATAGGAACCAACATGTGGTTTTTCACCATATCATTTGACCTGCCCTCTCCCACTCTGCTGGCCTGCAATTTACTACTTCTGACATATCCTTAATGCAAGTCCTGGTGTGCCAGTGTCACCTTGAATTATGTTTATTTTGAAAGCTTGTGGACATCCCTGTTAGCTGCCCCCCAGGGGAAAAGCACTTTTTGACTGACTCCTGAGGACTGTGCTTAGTTTGCTCCAAGTCCAGCAGCTCTTTGGGCTGAAACTTGAGAAGAGGCTACCAAGACATTTTTAAAAATAAATGGCACTTCCTAGGCAGCATACCAGAGGCTACAGAGCTCAGAGCTGTTACATTCATTCAGGCAAGTATCTGTGGATGGGACAAGGTATTAATAAGGAGGGCTTGCAACAGCACAGTTTGTTTTGGATGGATTATTAACCATGGTGCCACTGGGTTCTGACAAAACTCTTAACACTGCAGACGGCTTGGAAATTTCATCTGAAGGTTTATGCCACGCCAATTTTGGAGTGCATTAAGATGTGAAACTCAGTGTATTGACATAAGGGCTGCGGCCCATGAGAAGCAGGTGTCCCCAGAATGCACCAACACTTTGGGTGATCCTCATTGCCAAAATGAGCCTTTGCCATCCTAGATAGCACAGTACAGACTAAATCAGCCTTAGACTGTTTTCATTCACACTTCAGCCATAATTCACTTATCTAGTCCCCAACATAGGCTGTTTTTCAACCTTTCTAGTTCTGTGTCAGTCTGGCTTGGGATTCTTTAAATCCACTGATGCCAAATACCGTATTCCTAGCAGGACTCCGGCAGTAAGGTTTTTGGATCTGTTGAGTCTTTCAAACCATTATTTTGCAATGGTCAGTGTGGCAATAGTTTTATTTATTAGAACCTGTGACTGCAGCATAAACCAAAGATTTCAGTAACTTACCTTTTTGCAAAAGTCACGCAGTTGTCATAAAACAGGAAAATAACCTGTTTTTAAGGCAAATTGAAAACATTTCTAGAAATTGAGTCAGTACTGGAACGTCCCCTCCGCTCCTCTCTGCCCAGAGCCACACTCAGCTGTTTGGACCCGAGGTGTGTTACCAGGACACTCTGCTCTTTCACACTGACAGGATTTTCTCTGACTCAGTGGGAAATTTGCCTTGACTTTGTGGCAACTGGTTCAGGCTTTCTGCAACTAAATAGGCTTTTGCATAATGTCGTTTGGCACTGCAAAATCTGTTCAGGTTATTAAAAATAATAATGTCATCAAACTGAGTTTTATTCCTTTATATTTCGACTTGAAAAATCAAACTGAGAAAAAAAAGCATAAACTCATTAAGCCTTAATCTAAAACAAAAGTTTGGAGCCAAATGTCCATGCTCAGTCTTTTCATTCTGTAAACAACAGTGTCCTATTAGACGGAGATAACACATAAGGGGTACAGATGACAAACAACACGTTCATAGGATCTGTATTCACCCTGAACAGAAGGGAGAAAGAAGTATGTATTTACCAGTAATTAACATTTTAACTAGTGTTTGGTGAAATCCATAATGTGATTAAAAAAATAAGAATTCCTGGATTACAGGGAATAGCAATTACCTAAATAAAAGCCACTGAAAAGTTGTCCATAGGTATATAATAATAATAATAATAAATATCCCCCTCCCCAGTGGGAAATGATTACACAGTAATCCATGCCACTTAGTGAAATATCAGAAAAGGATCCCATAGACCCATAATTAGCAATGTAACAAGCAGAGCCTTGAGAAAACAAGCTGGTCCTCAAGACAATAATCTTCATTGCTAGCACCCATCCAGCCGGCTTCATCTCGAGGAGTGAATGAGGCAGGCATGATGATAAAAGGACCTACAGCGCCAGCAGGAATGTCCCCCATGTGCTACTTTAAGTGGCCTTCAAGGGGGCAAAAGAAGGAGAGGTAGGAGGGAGCAAAGCAGTTGTGCACACACCCCCCGACCCCCCCAAAAAAAGGATGAAAAAGAAAGGAAAAGAATCCAACTTGCTTCTGCAGAAGCTGCCTAGCGACACACAACTAATTACTATGACTGGTCCCCTGTTTGCAGATCTTGTTATCAGTAAAAATAATAATAAAATGAGCCCTAGCAGTCTGGATATCTGCAATTACAGTGTGAATTGCATGAGAGGATTATATGAAGTGCTCTTGGCGTGGAGGGTGGGGGACCAAGGCGCTTCAACTTGAGAGCAGTAAGCAGCTGCTTTGGGGCTTTGCACCTGCTGCTCACCAGGCTGTTTTCACCTCTAGACGAAAACAGGCTTCTCTCTCTCTCTTTTCCTCTGTCTCGTTTCTTTTCACAGCGAGCACGAATGTAAAAACAGAGAAGGATTTTTATTTAAAAAAAAAAAAAGGAGAGAAAATGAAATCGTCTTCTTAAAGAAGTTTCACTGAAGCAACATGAGAGGTGTCTTATGACAGCGAAGGGGAATCTGAAGATGGAGTGTGGGGCCAAAGAAACAGGCAAGCCGGCTCCATTTTAATGCAGAGGCAGCAGACAGAGTGCGATCTGAGATTGGCAAAGTTTCAATGTAAATCCAGGGGGGCAAGGGGGATGGGGCTGGGATGAGAAGAAAGGACTCTTTTACTGTTTCATGCTTCTAAGTCCTGCCGATCAGCATAAGCTCAGCTCGACATTCTGGGAATAGCAATGAGGCACACACAACAATCAAAACACCCTAAATCTGTTTGATGATTCAGACACTTCGTGCATCTGCACCGACAAAATGGGACTTCAATTAAATAACTTGCAGATTTCCACAGAGGGGGGAAAAAGTCGGGGGAACATGAGGATTTTTAATTAGTAACTCCGAATACAAGCCGTTTTTTTAATTAGGTGTTTGCACTACCACTTTATTCTTAAAGGGAGATTTGTAAGCGCGTGGGATTGTTGTGAAAGAAGATCCTGGACAGTTTGTTCCTAACATTTTGTTGCAACCTGCATTTGCTCCTAAACAGCTTTTCTTTCGCAAATAAAACTCAGCTACAATTCCAAGCAAGTTGTTCAAATTAAGGCTGAGATTTTTTGGAAAGCTCTAAGTGCATACACACATCCATAAATATATACACAGATGCAGTGTCCTGGTTAGGTTTCAAGGCCCTGTGAAAATTTTCCTGTGTTCCAGTGGTTCGGATTATTCTCTGCAGCTAACCTACTTATATATGTAACTGTACTGTAGACATCATATATATAATGTACCTTACACAGGGTTAGTAGAAGTTTGTTACAGAGTTGAATGCGATTCCCGTCTGACTTTATCGCACTGCAGCCACTACTTTCATGGCAAAACACTAATGATTGCAAGCTTCAGGGTCTGAAAAACGATGGGTGAAATCCCGGACCCTTTGAAGTCATTGAGTGCTTTTCTTTGACTACTGGGGTCAGGATTCACGCTCAAACTCTCTCGAGTGTGCTCTGGCATGGCACAGTGATGTACATGTCTGTCTCACACACACGCATGCACTGTGAACCTGCAAAATCTCCCCTTGGAAAAGCATCCTCTCAGCAGCAGGCCATGATTTTGAAGCCTTAGAAAACAGATATGGTCTTTTTTAGTACACTAAGCATCTAGTGGCAGTAGAATGAGGATACTTCTGCCTTAATTTTAAATATATGCCCAAAGAGGAAGCTGTGGCATTAACGTATTTTTGAATCTTTGTCTCTTGGTCCTTGGACAATTTTTGCTTTGGCAAAACATTTACAATAATATGGAAGGGAGGAATAGTTGGATTTCTCCTCCCCCTCCTTTTCCTAACGGGGTACAGCAAGGAGATCATATAAAGAGGGACCATGATCATTTATCCAAATGCAAACAAACCTAAGGATGAGGATTTACCACAGACTGACTTTCTTTTTTAAAAATTTATTTCATGTGTTAATACAAAGACTATTTAGCAAAAGTAGAATGCCAGGATTTGCATATGAATAGGTACCTAAAGATCAACGAGATCAACTCATTAGGGCCTGAACATCTAAACATACTAAAGTCAAAGAGGCCAGAGCTCAAGAGCCTGGCTGCTGATTCCCAGTTGCTAATCCAAGCAAAGCTGGTAGTTTTAAACTTATTACTCTCTTTCCTGCCTTAAAAAAAATCCTTTACCTGAAATCAAAGCTCAGTCCAAGGAAAATAGCCTAGCGATTGTGTCTGGGACTCAGTTTCTTCCTTTGCTACAGTCCCCATGGCGTTGGGGAAGTCCTTTAGGAGGGGATGCATCTCACCTAGCAGAAGTTGTCTCAAAGGGAGGGATTTTAACTGCTTTGTCACCCTGGCTGCCTTTGCAGGCAGCATGAAAAAGGCACTGTCCAAAGGGATGTTTGTTCTCACTGTAGTATCTCCTCCCAAGACAATATCTAAATCTCTGGCTGCAGGTGCTTATCTCGTCCTCTTGCCTATGCCAAGAATGTCTACAAGTAGCTCAGACTGAAATGAGTATGGGGTCTGATGTGCCTCAGTTCATCATCTGTAAAATGGGATTAAGTGATTAATGCTACCCCTGTATCTCATGGGTGAGTTAGGAAGTGGAATATATTATAAACCATGAGATGTTCAGATATAAAAATAGTGAGAGTGATATGGATGCCATAAAAAGATAAGGTCCTGATCCAGTATCTGTGGCAACCAAGGGAATCTCTCCTCTGGCCTTTTGTGGGTATTAGATCAATCAATCCCCAGTGACATTATCCATTCACTGCAGAGTAAGTGAAGGTATGGCCAGAATTTTTCCACCGGCAGAGAAGGGAGAGGGTATGGGAAAGCCCTGACCTTACTCTATGCTTGAATAGTAGGAAGAGGGAAAGCACAAACAGGCTTTCAAAGCTGCCTACAGGATTTGGACACATCAGCTTATTAATGTTAGCGGAAATTGGGCATCCACATCTCTGGAAATTTCAGCCTCTGCATTTACAACACAAAAAGAGCCCAACCACAGAGGAGATATTTCCCTAATCTTGGCACTACTACAGATTTTTGTTTGAGCTTCCTTGGATTAGACCTTTAGCAAATGGCACAGCTCGGATGTTACGGGAAGGACACATTTGCTCCTCATCCACCCCGAGGTGTAGCAGCCCAGTGTCCGGGCAGCATATTCTCATGGCTAGATCCTGAGCCTGTCATTAAATCCGTCTTTTGACCTTGGGCAAGTCACTTAACCTCAGTTTCCTCTGACTGTAAAATGTAGATAAAATATTCCCTGCCTCACGGCAGTGTTGGGAAGATTAACAGTTAGACATTGTTCTGAGAGCCTTGAATAAGAGCTGTGAGTGCATGCAGAGTACTGTTTCTATTGGATACTGCTTTCTCTTTCTACATACAGAAGGGCTGACTTTTAAACTGGCAAGAAGCCCAGGCCCGTGACTAGTGGTGTGCCCCATTTGAATGCACAATAACTACAGTTGCATGCACAAATTGGGTATCCGTGCATGGAAACTGGACACACAGTTGTTTACAGAACAGAGGAGTTTCTCTCTCACACTTGCTTGGAAAACTCAAGGACTCCATTTATTAAATGGAAAAAGCAATGCCACCACCCGTGCAATATCAAACAGCTTTGAGGCAGCATTTTAAGCAGGTTAATAAGGCATAATACTCTCCAGAGGCTGTGCGGTGGGTACTTTGCGTTGACCTGAGTTAAAATTTCACATTCATTTTGCAACTCCTGTGGGCTGTCTTGGTTTAAATGTGCCAGACGAGATCCTCTTGGGGAAGTTGAGATGGGAAAAGATCTGCAGGTATTTTGTTTGATGTGTGTAAATCAGGACTGAAATAAATGGTGGAAGTGCAGTTTACCCTAAGATAAACTGGACTTGGCTGAAGATTTGGCACTCTTAATATACGAGCCCACAAACAAACCAGTCAGGACAGCATACACATTGTGTGAAGCCTTGGAAGGGCTGCTTTGCCAGCGGTTGGGCTCTGCCACCCTCACTGAAGGGCCCTGGAAGTGTTGGGCGGACAGGGAAAACACTCTGGGCTGGGCTGCATAGGGTGGTGATGTCTGGTGAGCTGTGAGGATCCCAGCAGCAGCGAGCTGTGGTGGGACGAAGGGAGGCTGCATACTCCCACTGTGCACAGCCTGATCTCCAGTCATTTTCTAAGATCGTAACTGTGGGAGAAAAAAAGCACAAACCAAAAGAACCAACTCATGAATAATGTGGGGGTGAGAAGAGAAAGAATAGGGAGTGAGGGCAGAGAGCCACGGGCTAGGAAAGCACTGTTTTTCTCACACAGAAGTCCTTTTGCTACAAACCTAAACCTTTAACCAGGAGTATCTCCTATCTCTGTATTCTCTGCTTTCTTCCTGGCTGCCACTGGAGCTATCTAGAAGAGATGGCCTCAAGCTTGCTGTTTGCTTGCCTGTGCTGTACAGCTTCAGGGCCAGCCTTGCTCCAACAGCATCCTGCTTACAGGTGCCTTTCCCATGCCCCACTTTTGGTCTGTGCCACGGCCCCGTTACAGCAGGAGTCAATGTTCCTCTCACACCTCAGCACACTAAAAGGAGATGATATTCTGGGATGGCATCAGGCCTTGTTGCCTTAGTTATGGGGAAGAAACAGGCTGCGTAGGACTCTCTTTCAGGGTGGGTGAGCAGCATCAGCTTAGGATGTCCCCATTGCTACGGCTTATGTGCTTTAAGCAGTAATACACTAATTTACTACTGTGGTAGGAATGATTGAAATATTTAGACATAATGGAGGAAGTTTAATAGGGTCTACTGAGAAACCCAGGTGTTTAGATCAGCTTAAAAATAATAACCTTCTCCCCTGCTGAGTACTTTCTTTTCACAATAAGTTCAGCTTTTATTCTTAACCATAAAGACTACCTCAGACAGGAAATTATTCACGTGATTGGTCTTTACAAGTAGCGGAGGGTTTAAACTCGGGGCTGGAGAGGTCATTAGTGGACAGCCATGTGATTAACCTTTGCTTGCCCGTTTCTTTTCACACTTTGTTAACAGCTCCCATTATTGCCCTTCTGTGTTTCAAGGAAGTAGTTTATTGACAGTATTAAAAATACATAGCTACAAATTCCAAAGAGCTCATCCTAGTGTAAAACCTCCAGTAATTTCTAGTCAGATGATATACATGAGGTAGAGCCCCTCAATTTCTGGCAAAAATTCACCCATTAACGCTGGATTTCATTTAACATCTGTTTGTTTCCCCCATCGCATGACCTGTTCCCCAGCTGGTCTCAGAAAGTTTTATGCCTCAAAAAAGCGAAGGTTTTAGCTTAACAGTTGTCTTACTGCTTGTCTTAACCTACCACAGCTTAATGGGAGTTGTATGAAGCACTGGGTATCTGTTTGAGTAGAGACGGGCATCCAAAAGACTATGAAATCCTGAGCAAAATGCTGCAGCATGAACTTTCAATGCTGCCTGTTTTCATTTTGAGTTAATTCATGTGATATTTACTTGTTTTCAAACCAAAAGAGCATCCTAACATTTCTGTTCCAAGCTGCACCTACTGTGCCCCTGGAGCTCTCCGTGTGCTGGGTGAGGGATGGCCAGGGAGCAGCGTGTACGTGCTACTCTGTCCTCACACCCGTGTGGGACACGGTCCCCTCCCTCTAACACACACAGACCCAGGGGGTCTCGTGTGTGGCAGGGTCCCTTCCCACAGCAAATGAAACCAAGGCACAGAAAGACCCAACATCAAGGCAAAACTGGAAAGTCATGAAAGAGGAATAGATGTCCTGTGAATACAATACCGAGTGGGCTGGACTTGGTAGTAAATGAATAAAATTAATTGGGAATAAAATTAATAGCGAGGATTGCAGCAACAGCACAAAAACTGCAGCAAAGGCTGGGGCAGAGGCTTCTTTTTCTTATTTATTTTGTGTTGTTGTGGCAGGGCAATTTCAAGAGGGAGGTACGAGGTGGGAGGTGTTCAATGCTGGGCTTTCCAAAGCAAGAGGGTCTTGTGGACAGAAAGGAGAACGTCAAGGCATTTTGACAGAAAGTGGCTGAATGTGTCTTTTCTAGTTAACGTCTGTGAACTATTGGGCATTTCTGCACACAAAGGGGCACTTTCTTGGCAACTCAGGAGGGAGGGCAGAAGTCAGAGAGGGTAAAAGAGGAAGGCAAAGGGGAACATCAGTTTATGAATGCAAAACTTACAGTAGAATTTTTTTTTAAGTAGAACATGTACACTGCAGAATGCCCCAGGGCAGCCATAACTTCCACAGCTGGCGTTTACTTGGCAGAAAACCCAAGCCTCAGTGAATTTACCAGTGCTTCAGGAAGCATCTACCCACAATACCACTCCGCCTGAGCTCTAGCCAGCAGGATGCTGAGTCCCTTCAACTCCTCTTGAAGTTTCTCAGTTTTGTGGTGCTCATCACCTTGCAGGGATGAAGTCATAGCTCAGGATGGCTCCAGTCCTGGTTTGGACCTGCAGGTCCCAGTGTCTGTTGTTAGACAAGGTGAAGATGCGAAACATGGAGATGAAAATTCAGCGAGGATGTGTATGTGATCCTACAGATAGCACAGGGACAAGAGGCTCTGATGTCTACACCATTTCTGGTACCCAGGCTGTCTTATTTAATGCTGGCTCAGATATCACTACACTACATTACAGGTCAGATATATCCTCAGTATTCAGCACCCCCTTCTCTATCAGTTACTCTATTCAGACATTGGGGCTTTAAATAAATTGAGGAAAGTACTTGACAGAAGTGAAAGCAAAAGACCTCTTTAGGGATTATGACGGTTTCCATAAACAAGGAAAGCAACTTTTATTTTTCTTTAGTTTTACCTACATCTAACTATTTCTTAATCTATAACCCAGACCAGATTAGGCCTTTCTTTATGATGGCTGCATATCAGAAGTGAGACAAGCTTTGGAATGTACTACAAAAGAATTGACTGAAAAGCTATTCCAGAGGAGAAGGTGGGATCAATCAGAAAGGTTTGTGCAGGTCTCTAAGAACAGTTGAGATGGAGTAGTGAAAAATTAAAATGCAGTGCAAAAGCAGCACTGATAGGAAGATTTGAAACAGGAATCTCAGCTGCAGCTTCTAATTGCATAGTATGCAATGTTATTTATTCAGAGGGAGAAACTCAAGGTAAAGCCCCAACACCGGTAGAAAAGGAGTTGTGTGAGGACATTCACAACTGTATTTTGTGATTTCAATTTCCCCTCAAAAGAAAGAGCTACATTTTAACCAAACTTCATTAACTCACATTACTATTGTAGCAATAGGACGAGGGGTAATGGTTTTAAACTAGAAAAGGGGACGCTTCAGTTGAATATTAGGAAAACATTCTTTAATCTGAGTGTGGTAAATCACTGGAACAGGTTGCCCAGAAAGACAGTGGAGGCCCCATCCCTGGAGATATTCAAGATCAGACTTGATGGGGCTCTGAGTGACCTGCTCTAGTGAAGATGTCCCTGCTTACTGTAGGGTGGTTGAAGTAGATGGCCTTTAAAGGTCCCTCCAGCCTAACACATTCTATGATTCTGTTTAAGGCCAAAGAGGAATGGAGGCACAAAAGCCAAATAAGGACTCATTAAGATGTTTTTACTATTCAACTCCCTATTGGGAAGATGTATTATTCAGCAGCATAAAAGCAATTTGTCAACAACATAGCAGAGGTGATAGTGGTGTTTTAACAGTGAAGAGCCTCTACCCACACATTTTAGTAATTTACCTGTACCTGGTTACAACCCTCTAATTAAAGCTGTGTCAGAGCTTCTATGTATTCTCAGCTTTCTGGAGTTTATCACTTGACTTTAAGAATTAGCTGCTGGCTAAAATTTGTCATACGAGGACTTACATGGGAGTATGTTTTAAATAATAATAATAAAAAACCCACTTTGACAGCTTTATAAGTTATTATAGTATTTCAAAAAAGAAAGCTGTCAGTTTAGGTTTTCTTAGGACCCCCTGGAACTAGTGCTGTCTGTTAAACAGCAGCTCCTGACATTTGGGGATTGTTTATAAGCATTGGGAGGGAAGCCAGGTACCTCAGCTGAGGCATGTTTCCAAAAGAAGTCATTGCAGGTGTGTTTTATTAACTCACCTCCTGTGTATTTCTTCTGCATTTTAGGTCGGAAACTTCAAGGGCTGGGTTTCCCTGGTCTACTCATGTTGTTTTATTCTGACTTGTAGTACAAAGGCAGGGTCACATTTGGACTAGGTCTTGTTGTGCTGTTGTTTTGTATGGATTTTTTGCAGCATAAAACCCTGAAGTTTGGCTGAACTCTTGACGTTCTTGAAAGCTCTCAGCTGGAGTTGTTTTGCTGTGCACTGCTCCTTCTTCCATAGCAGAGGTGTCAAGGTAGGAATATAGGCTCTACTTCCTAGCTCTAGTGCTGTACCAAAGCTGTAGGTTAAAGTCATCCTGAATTTAATCTACCTTAGAGCGGGACTGAGAAGACATATAGCATCCTGATTTTTGCCTCTCTCTCTTCTCTTGTGTTGGGTGCAGACAACAATAGTAGCAAAGACTGTGGTGTATTCTGAGTATGGCTTTTATATGTGGCTTTGGTGGGTCTTGTAGGTCTCTCTTCTGTGGTAACTCCTAGCTGTACTCTTTCCTTGGATGAGCTCACAGAGCTCACTGGGAATTGAGCGTGTTTGTGGAGGCATTGAGCATGCTGTGAGCGAATGGATGTGGCACTAGGTGAGAGAAATGAGTCTTTTAGTCACACAACTGTGATTGCCTGTAAGGTACTGTGTGTCAAATGCTCTTTACCCTGCTGCTCCACATCCTCTCCCTGTAGCTGTCATTCTCTCCCTTAGTAAGGAGGCGTCCACATGTTAGAAACAGGGGTTGGTTGCTCACTGGTTCTGAGGCCACAGGCTGATCTGCTGCCTGCAACTCCCTGAGGGCAGCAGCACCTCTTCTTTTGAAGCCTCAGGCTATCCAGGGTTTCCAGCAGGCTTGGCATTTAGTTGTGTTTTTTCTGTACTGTCAGAGTCAGAAATCATCATGGGGTTCAGTTATTGACATTATTCACTTCTTGAGCATGTTATATTTTTGCTGTATAGCCAGGGCATGTCTAAGCACATTTAAAAAGCTGTTCTTTTCCCTCATGTTGACTAATGTGACTTCAAATATCCTAGTCTGAGCAGTGCTTTGCAAGTGTACTGACGTTTTGAGGAGGAGGAAGTCTGTTCAGAGTGCCATCAGGGCACATCTCAGTGTTTTAAATACACAGTGGCTTCACTTAATACCTCAGCAGCAGGCTCATGGCTCTTCAAATCTGGCCAGAGCAACCATGACACCCGTTGCTTCTCTGACACAACCTTGTGACTAAGCTTTCCCATTGTAAGGTTGGTTTTGTTGGGTTTTATTGTTTTTCAGTTCTGGTTTCTGTTGTGTTGGATGCACCTGTTATGGTTTGGAAGGATGACTTAAGCTGGGAGGGCCCAAGTGGGGATCTGAGCTTTGCCACAGGCTGGTGTGATAGATGAAGTCCCTTCAGCCACCGGTGCCTGTTTCCCTTATTCTTGCTGTAAAAGTGGATTGAGAGTGCTTCAGCCCGCCTCATCCAGCTGAAAGCATTTAGAAGAATGGTCTCTTACTGCTTTGGTGGGGTGGCTGGCTTGCTCGTTTGTTGGGATTTTTTGACTGATGGCTCTAGTTTTTGCTATAATGTCATCATTAAGTAATGAGAAGTGAGCGAGACAACCCTTCTTCCTACCCTGTGTAGGGTACACCACATCTCAGGGCTGAGTATTTTTTGGTGAGAAGAGATAAACAAGCCCCTGAACTTCAGCATGGGGAATGGTCACAAAGGAGGGAGGAGGGAAAAGACTAGTTTTATTTTGAAATCCCAGGTTGAACTATTTGCACTACTTCTCTACCAATGGTGAGAGAAAATGCCAGTGAAGTCCTAACACTGCAGCATTTTAGACACAGTTTTAGTGGTTTTCTTTATTTTTCTTCCTCTCCCCCCATCCATTTCTGTCCTGAAAGTCATACTTAGAAGCGTATTCTGTAGCATCACTGCCTGATCTGTACATGAGACCTTTTTGTGCTTCTATCTAATGCTGAATTTTAATTGCAATTTTAATATATTTGGAAAAAAACCCCTTTCCTATAATTTGAATGTCAGTGTATCGAAGCAAACTGGGTAGCACCTCTGTGTTTTGTCCTGGGTAGCATATGCTTTAGGTTCAATGGGGCATCTCCTCTCCAAGTGCTTTCTAGACCAGTTGGCACTGTGAAAAGCTTGACTGCCTTTTCCATGGTGCTGTCTTAGGGTCCTTGGTACTCAGACTGTCAGGACAAAAGCTGATTCAGACCAGCTTGATGCTCAGGTATACTGTGAACTAAACCATGAGGAGATACCATCAGAACACATTTCATTTGTGACCTTTCACAGCCAATGAATTAGGGGGATTTTCCTTTGCTGTGGATCAAATTTAAAACTACTTCCCAGGAGTGAAAGGTCATCGTGTGGAGTCATGATATCCAGTTAAATACAGCTAAATAGAACTCGTTAGCATCACAAAGAATGGAGTTATATATTACCTGGTCTGGAGGATGCCTGAGAAGGAGGGGGTGGGCAAAGGAATAGATCCCTCATTCCCTTAATAAAGCACTGTAGTAGCAGAGGAAAAGCACAAAGAGCAGAATTTGCCTAAATCTGCTCTTTAAATCTGTTTCTTCTGGCCAGCAATTGAAGTGGTCAGAAAAACATGGGAAGTGTTGCATAAAGGATGTATTCTCCTCTTGCCATGTTTGCATTCGCAGGAGTTACAGATCCATCAAAGTGGGAATATACAATTTACCAGCTCCCAGCGGGGCTTTGATCTCCAGATACAGTCTGTGCTGAGGAAAAAGGAAATCCAGTGATCTCGTGTCTGAAATCAGATTCCCCCAGAGGGGCAAGCTGCACCTCTAGACGCTATCTGATTGGCAGAAGGACCTCATATATAAGTGGATCCATGACATCTTATATCCTTCCAAGCCATCTCCCTTCTGGGGAGTATTTCTTGCTCTCCAGACCTTTCCTAATGATTGTTATTTCAGCCTTTCTATTTCTTGTCATACTTCAGGAAGGTTGTTTTCTTCAGGCTAAGTGTGAAGCTGCATGGCTCTTTCTTTAGCATTGGCAGCAGGTCAGGAGATGTAAAATGAGTGTGGGAGGCTTTGGGATCTTTGGTGAAGAGGCTGTCTACAAACGGGGAGGATCTGCACACAAAACATAACATCGTTGTACTGTGAAGTGAATAGCTCACAGTGAAATAGGTATTTACTTTGGTGATTTGGGGTTTTCTTTTCCCCTACTTGGCATGGTTGGGTCTTTGTATTTTGTTTCTCTATTTCTCTGGGAGAGGGAAGGCTGGATGAGATCAGAAAGAAGGATCACCTCTCTTGTTTATTTTAAATGAAGCATTATTTGAATTCTCTCAATCTTTTTTACAGGTAGCTCTTTGCTCCTATATATTGCTTTGGTTTTCCTGTACTTATCCAAGGCTTAATGTTCATAATAGCCAAGCAAGTCATTAGTGGTCAAGTGGAGCTGGGCAATTACAGAGGTTCTTTTGCTGTTACATTGGAAGGGATCATTGGGATATCTGCTCTGACTTCCAGCATAAACTGGACTCTGGGATTGCTGCACCAAATAAACCCACCTCAGCTAACACCTCTGTGAGGGCAAGTATCTCTTCTTAATGTGCAGACTTCAAGCCACAGATGAACTGCCGTTTCACTACCAAAGATGGTATTATATTTCTACTCTGGCTGGTTAAGCAGGACCCAAGCTGTGGAAAACATTAAAAAATAAATCAGGCTTTTACTGGGTTACAGTGCCCTGCTCCAAATGTCCCCCAGTCCTGCCTCATACCATGCTCTCTTGCTCCCTCTTAACAGCAGATGCCGGAATCTGCTGCAATTCAGGAACTGGAACATTTCTCAGATGTTTCTCTGAGAAAAAACAGTATTTTCCCAAGTCAGTTGGGTACATCAGTATGTTAGCAAGAGTTTTGTTCCCTGCTGAAACTACTAGAGATGCCATAGGTGTGATCCAGCATGCAGCAGTGCCTCTGCTGGCTGTTCAGGCAGTGTGGCTGTGTTTGGAGTGACAGACTAAAACCATGAGGTTCCCAAACAATAAAGCTGAGAAACGTTGGGGAGCTTCACCCCCTCCAAGGGACAGTTTTTCATTTCTTGTTCCACGTATGATATGCCAGTCATACCTGCAAGCACTGTGTTTTGGCAATCAAAAGCACACATGTAGGACAAATGCCAGGGAGCAATGCAGAAAGGGGACCACTTTTATACATACTAAACCAGGGATTAGCCACAGTGGGTGTAACTAACTTTGTTGATGTATCCAAATAAACCAATGCTCTGTGCTAGCAATCCCTATCTAAGCATTTACAGTGATTCACTGAAGAGATCTCAATGGAGGATGGTCCTGGGAGAAGTCTGAAATATTTAAACTTTTTTTTTTTTTTTTTAAAGAATAAAACTTGTGTTTTAATGACTTCCAATAAACCTGCCATCCATGTCCTGGAAATAGCTCAAAATGTCCCCCCCCGCCTGAGGCAAACTCCACTGGAGTTAGACAGTGCTGATTTACACCAGCTGAGGTGGCTGATTTTTATTTTATTTTTATTGGGCTTTTTTGTCCTTGGTTATAAAACTTTTACTAGCTGGAGGAGATCACATTCCATTTGGGAGCTTGCTTTATGTTCTTCAGATAGGAAATCATCACCTTGGTACAGACAAGTTTCAGCATTTCGGTATTGAGAAGAGGGGGGCAGGGGTGGGCAGCAGATTTATACTTCCTAAATAAAGTGCTTCACATGGATGGGGAAATGCCTCCAGCAGAAGCAGGCAAAGGGAGCCTGCTTTATAAGGAACATCTGGAAATAAACATACATATTATTTTTCTCATCCTTCCAGAGCTGCAGGGAAATTCTGGCCCAGAAGGCCTGCTCTTGACTTCGAGCACTCCCTATCATCTACAGCCATCTCCTTTCCCACGGGCTTTACCTGCTGAACGTGGGCATTTCCCAGGCTAAGGCTATGTGAACACGTCATGCTGTACAGTGAGCTGTCATCCACTATAGGGTAATCATCCACCTCTCTATATTCCTGCTTTTTAATGAGGAAATGATCTTCTTCCTCTGCTTTTGATGAAATATATCTTTTTGAATTTATAGAAATGCTGTCTATACCCAAGCTGCTGCTGAGTGATTCTATCAGTTGGGTTTATCTTAGAATTATTCTCCACTTTTGTGGTTTCTAAGGCAACCATACTTTTTCAATGAACTGCAGAGTAAACGAAGATATCAAAAATAGGTGACAGATCAACCAGCATGATGTGCCTCTGATATACCAAGTACATGCGTGTAGCAGTTCAGCTCTGAAAACATTTCAGTCTAAATGGTATCTTGAGCTGTTACAAAATCTGATTTTCTTGCTGATATGGGACAGGGTGTTCAGTACGGCCAGGGAGGTGAGGACTGTGCAAGAAAAGGAGCCTTGAGGACAGCAAGCTGGTCCTTATGGAGTTCAGCGGGTTCAGGCAGTTTTAATGTGAAGAAAAGTAATAGGACAAATCCTGAGAATTTTATTATAAACATTGCTATACATGTGATGAAGGAGATAAAAGTGTTTATTTCTCTGTTTTCAAAGTATTTAAACTTATCAGGAATCAAGGAACTGGAATGCTGAACTTTTCAGTCATTTTTCTCTGTTTTCTAAGGGTTTTCTCTCTCTGTAGAAACAGGGATTTCTCTGTGTTTTAGGTTAAATTATTTTCCCAGCGCAGATCAGTTTGGAATGGCAGAGATCTTGCTTATTCTGAGGTTAGTATCACCACGAACAAACAGAAGAGATTCAGCAGCAAGATTTCCTCTACCTGGCAATATGTGAACGTGCAATGACAGCCTGTGAATGCGGAGAGGGATGGCTCCTGGCGTTAAGGTGCAGCTCAAGCCACCTCACTTGTACCCAAGCTCTTCTCTTGTAGAACTTACTAAACGCCTGGAAGGCTGGATGATTTGAGGACTTCTGAAATTATTGCTCTGAAAGCCCTACCTTTTGTACACCTACCTCAGTCAGCTGGAGGCATTGATTGGGCCTTTCAGGAAGAGGGCAGCTGAGAGTGATTGACAGCCCCAGGATGATTGATAGGAAATCACAGAATCATAGGGGTTGGAAAGGACCTCGAGAGATCATTGGGTCCAACCCCTCTGCCAAAGCAGCTCCCCAGCTCATACTGCACAGATAGGTATCCAGATGGGTCTTGAGTATCTCCAGAGAAGGAGACTCCACCACCTCCCTGGGCAGCTTATTCCAGGGCTCCCTCACCCTCACTGTGGAAAAAATTCCTCCGCATGTTAGTGCGGAACTTCCTGAGCTCCAATTTGCAGCCATGAATGGATTAACTGAAATGTGGCTTTAGGTTTTCTGTCTTTTTAATTATTATTTTTTTCTGTAGCCTCTCATCAGCTTTGACTATCTGTGTGAGTATTTTGGCATTTCCATATTAGCACAAACCTGAACCATGTGCATCTTCTTTGGGAGCAAATAGTCAAAGGAGACTTTTTATCATGCCTGTTCTACAGTACAACAATACAGCATAATATGTACTTTCAACTATTGTGCACACCTCTTTGGAAAGGAAAACTTCTGATGCAGGCTTTTATCTTGCTTCATTTTTATGTGGTTCAACCCTGGCACTTCTGGATTCCTGCCCCTCCTCCCCCCCAAAAAATTATTTGTTTAATAGATTTTTGCATTGCTCTTGCATTTCCATTTTTAGCACATGCAGATGTGCTTGCTCTGATGGAACCTTTCATTTTGCTAAATGGAGAGAAGGATTTTTGTACACACCAACTGAGCTGCAATTAGGATTATTACAAGAAATAGATCCAAGGAAAGTTCCTGTATAGGCTAGGTCTGAGGTTCCTTGGCAACAGAGAAAAGGGAAAGAAGTAAAAAAAATTTAAAAATTGAAGACATTTCTTTCACAATATTCTTTTTTCCTCATATGCTAATCTCTTTTTGGGCCTTTTCTTCCCCCAATCTCCTCCCAGCCCTCCAGTTTCTTTTCCCAGGAAAGCAGGTACATATCCCCAGAGAGCTCACTTAATGCCATAATAACACAACTTGGAACAGGCTGTTCAAAGATATGTTTGAAATACGCAATCACCAGTTTTCCTCTGAGTAGTCAAACACTATTCTGCCTTCATTCTTGATTTCAGCTAAACAAAAATCAAGGCTATGCCCACCACACATTCAGCATCTAAACTGTCTTCATTCTGCCTTTGCCACTGAGAGTTAAAACACAGAAAAGCGTTTTAGTTTCCAACCCCAAATATGTAAAAGATTCACTTTCCTTAATCTGAAGAAGTTAAATGCAACAGCAATTTATGAGCATATTCTGTGACATCCTTGCAGTGTTTTCGCGAAGGGCTGGGTAACCCTTACTGAATGAGCCACCTGTAAAATTGCAGCAATTTCCCAAGGGACCAGCATGCACACAGTCACCAGGCTGAACGTAGCTCAGTGCCTTCAATTGGCATAATTTTCAGGTATCCAGAATCTTGAAAATGGAAGTGTAGAGAGTGCTGTGCTGAGTCCTGTCAGAGAGTTGCAAGAGTGAGAGTGGGCTTGGACCTCAAGTCTAGACTAGCAAAATCTTTGTGCTGAGGAGCCTGGGAGGACTTGCCATCAGTGCTGCACCTCGTGCAGGCTATGAAAATAATCCTTAATGAGTGGGCATATCTTTAACTCCTACAACTCAAGAGAAAACATTTTTAGGTGGAAGGTTTACTTTAAAAGCCTGACCCATTTTTCTAAGCCACCAGCTTTCTTAAAATGTTTGGACAGCCTGAAAGGGCTGAACAGCTTCTCTCTGCCGAGAAACTCAAGAGGCAGCGTTTCTTTACACAGGTTTAACAGTGGGTGGTAAACATGGAAAAATGTCTCTTCCCTCACATCACAACATGATGCGTCACGTATAGCTTGTCAGGAAACAATGTCTGGGTTATGTTTGCTGCCAGGTATTACTGCAGGAGGAACACCTGATCTGAGATTTTTTTTTTCCAGGTAATTAGTGGGTGGGGTAACACACCAGTGCAAGTATTTGGGGATTAGCTGCAAATCATTCAGCAAAACTGGGAGCATCACTTAGCAGAAACTCATAGTAGTTACTGCTATATGCAGTACATGTTTCTGTGGCTTTTTTTTTAAGGTAGTCATGAAAACTGCTCCAAACTTCCACTGAACCACTCTGACTTCTCTAGAAATAAAAGTAGAGAGTTAGAAAACAGAGTTAAGTCATTTGCTTGTTATAAACCGGAGTAATTTCTGAATTTAAAGCTTAGGATTTCTATTCACTGAGGTATTGGAGAGGAAGAGGAAACTGATTGCATCATGGTGTTCACAGCCTATTTACATGGTGGAACACCAATGGAATATCCCCCCATACTGCCCACATGTGCAGTTCTAGGACTTTTACAAAGACATTTGCACTAGTAAAATTCCCTTTAGCTGATATGTTATATATTTACCTATAATTATATTGATATGCCTATAACTATGAACAGACTGGATCGGTTGGGTAAACTGAATTATGATACTAAAATGAATATAAATGGAAGTATAAAATGAATACAAGATTAATAATAATCCTAAAAAAAGCCTTAATTCCTCTATTGCTGAGAGCAGTCAGTATTTAGTGGGCCTGGCCTTCTTAGCTGTCAATATAAAGCTAGATGATGAAAGTTTAGCGGTGTGCTAGTCTCTTTTGACAATCTTTCCCTGCAATGAAATAAAACAATTCTGCTGTTACGTGAGCTCTATGTAAAACTGCTAGCATGTGCCAGCATCTGTTTTTATCAGGGCTAGTACTTTCTCAGGAGGTGCTGGTAGCACTCTCTTCCTGAGAAACACAGAAGGCTCTGCTGTGCTCATGTGGCAATAGATAATGCCAAAAATAAATTCTACGAGGGGAAATTGCCTGTTCCATAAAAGAACCTCTTCATTCAACGTTTTTAATGATCAAGCCTTCTCCCAAACTCCTCCTCAAACACCGGAACACACCAAAGTCCTTAGATCTTGCTCATTAAATCTAGTTCTCCAGCTCCTCTATCACCTGGGTGGTTCCCAGCTAAGCTCTTTCCAATGCTTCTGGATAGACAAGTGGACCTCCAAACTAACATAGTTTTGCAGTCATGATCTCGGTGTAGCTCCCTACTGAAGCAGGATCACTTCCCCACCTCTAACTCGATACCTCCCTTTTCATACTACAAGAAGACACAGTTGCCCTTTTAGCTGCAGCTTTGCATTGGGAGCTCATGTTGAAACTGTTATCTCCACTGACTTTTTAGTCTCTCTCAGGGTCACTTTTTTCCAAGACAGAATCTTCCACCTTGCAGCTGTAATCTGCCCTCTGGGTTCCCAGATGTATCATCTTGCATTTGACTGTATTAAATGCAGCCAAACTGAATCGCAATCATTTGACCAGGAGATTTGGCTCACTCTGTAATAGTAACCAATCTTGGTGATGTCTGCTGAAACTTTATCAGCCACAATTGTATATCATCACCCAGGTTGTGTAAAAATCTTTAAATACTGCCAGACCATAAGGGAATAGTTTATCTTTTTTTCCATGCATCTCTCTAAAGATATCCTGCTGATTAGTATCCCCATCACAAAGATAGCTTGAAAATATAGAAAGTATATACTAGGTAATTCCTTTTAACATAAGTTTTAACTCAAAATTTCACTTGTGGTAGAAAAGTTCAAGAATCCTATATTAGGAAGCTATCCTTATGAGCCTGCCCCATAATCCTTCTAGCCTCCCCTGGCACCACCAAATATAAATCTGAGGCAGGTTTTCTAATTCCTAGCCTGTGTCAAAAATACCCTAATGCATACACTGGTATAAATTATGTCTTTGGCACTAATTATCTGTTATTAAAATACTGAACAAACTGTTCCATTATTTTTTTGGGATTGCTCTTGAGCTCGCCTCTGTAGAATGCAGTGTATAATTTAAAGTCTGGTTTCCTAAGGAAATTTTATTTAGTCAGATCTGGACATCACTCATTCCTCTCCAGTAACAACTGAAGCTATTAGCCAATTTGAACTAAATTTCCTGGCAAGAGTAATGTTCCAGAGATGCTAATTATTAGCGACTTTTGTAAACAAGTTCCAACAAAAAGGGTGGAAGAAGGGGACTCACCATAATGCCCACTGCTCACCCAAGCCTGCTGGACCCAAGAGATTTCATCTAAGTCATTAGATCATTTATCTAAGAGAAGACCTTGGAAAGCTGGTTAGTTCAGTGTCATGACACTGATGGAATAATCTCTCAGTGGGTTGCTTCTTATTGTCCTCACTGTATTTTAATGTTAGACTAAGTTTAATATACCACTTCTCTGCTGGTTGCTGTAGTAGTAGTCGTTCAGTGTGTTGTGTTCAACGCTTGTTGCAAAAATGTCTACTTTTAGTAGGTACTGTGTCCAGTCCTATTAAGAAGATGACATCTTCCTCCTGTGATCCATACACAGGTCAGAGGTAGATGCAGACAGTTCTACATGTCTATGTATCATTACTCTGTCTCAGGCTAGTAACTATTGTTTGTGTATTCTCATTAAGCTTTTCTTAAAAGGCTTCTATTTGGCTCTTTAGACCACAGATATTTCAGGAATTCTGTTGGTTTTACAGAGTTGTCAGCTCCATACAGGTTTTAGCTTACAGCTTTTCTTTTACCTTACCTTGTACTTTTCTGTTGTATACAAGCTTTATATCATTGATTGTGCACCTACTTGCAGTATGGACAGCTGAAATATTAATGAGGGCTCCAGGATAGCATCTTTATTATAATAAACTGTTAATATGGCCCTTAAATGCTGCTACTTGTTCTTCTGCTTCGGTATGCATCATAGAATGGTTTGGGCTGGAAGGGACAGAGATCAAGTTCCAACCCCCCTCTCACTAGACCAGGCTGCTCAAGACCCCATCCAACCTGGCCCTGAACGCTTCTGGGGAGGGAACATCCACCACGTACCTGGGCAACCTGTTCCAGTGCTTCAGCACCCTCATAGTGAAGAATTTCCTCCAGCTGGAAGCTATGTCAATTATCATTCTGAATATATTCATATACAAGAAAATGAGAAGTTAGTCATATGAAGCAATTATAGATTAAACCAGGCAAATGGTCGTAGAGGAGCAGCTGGCTTGGGCAGTAGCTTGCATGGAGTAGCAGCTCATATATACTCAAAACAAGTGTAAGAGTGTTTCATTGTGATTTGGATGGAGATTGTGGATCTGAATTTTGCCTGGAATGTACAGTTGTCTCCACCATGGCACCATAACTCATCAAATTCCACTGTGTCATGATCTTCCTAAAGATCTGTGTCTTGTACAAAAGTCACTAAAACTGTATAGCAGTCTAAAGAATATCACAGGAAAATTTTGCTCTCATTTTGCAGGAAGACATTTAAGAAAAGTAGTGGTAATAGTAAAGTATCTTGACTTCTGGGCACTTATTGTGATTGCTTGACAGCTTTGGCCTCTCCAGAATGTGGTATTCTGAGTGACATATCCTGCTGCAGATATGTCTATGTCTGAAACCACATAGTCAGTACTTAAAATGTGTACTGCCTTTTTAAAATGCTGACCTGTGATCTTAAGTTGGTATCCAGTAGAAAGCACATAAATTTCAGATGGATTTGGGATGTTTGTTGCATGTTTGTTGTTTTCTCCACAACCTGGTGGTGGTGAGAGACTACCTGTAGCCTAACTCATCCTGCCAAAAATTTGCAGTCCATGAATGACAGCTGTATACATTCCACAGAAATGTTGATTTTTGAGAGACCCACCTTCCCATCTCAGTTTAACAACCGCTGTCCACCTGGTGACAGTTTGGAAGAAAAATGAATGTAAGAAATCAGAGCAAGAGGAGCAGAGAGGGGTAACGCTGGAGATGATTCGGGAGGGGAAAGCAACCCCTCCATAGATTGCATTTGCCCTCGCTAGCCTTGTGAATGGTGACTAAGTCAAGGTTACACGGAGATGTTAAAAAGATGAGACACAACACAAGAGGAGGCAGTGACAGGATGAAAGGTTTGCTGAGATCAAATGAGAGAAATGAGGACTCGAAGGGTCAGTCCTCCCTCTTATGCTCGCAAGTTCAGGCGTTGGCTGTACAAGGAACCACAGTTGACAAAGCAGGATCTGCTGAACGACTTAGGGATGAAGGGCCTGATTCTTCACTCTCTTACACTGGCATTGCATGCGTGATACCCCCAGTGACTTCAGTGCATAAAGCTGGGAGCAAAGGAGCAGCAAGTCCTCTGAACAAACTGTGTAGGAGTGCTTAACCCCTACTGGGTGGGTCACAAACCTGTGATTACATTAATGCTCCCCAAGGCCTAGGAACACGTTGGGAAGATTTTAAGAGCTCAGCATTTAACCATTTATTTAGCTGCAAAGAAAAGTCTCTGTCTTTGCAAACATTTCCCAATAAAAAGGTGTTCTGTTTTTGGCTGCGATTGAGTTAATTTTCTTTCTAGTAGCTGGTGTAGTGCTGTGTTTGGATTTAGTATGAGCCTAATGTTGATAACACACTGATGTTTTAAATGTTGCTGGGTAGTTGTAGTGTCTATCCAAAGTCAAGGACTTTTCAGCTTCTTACACCCTGCCAGGTGCCCAAGAAGCTGAGAGAGCACAGCCAGGACAGGTGGCCCAGGGTGGCCCAAGGGATGTTCCCTGCCATTGAGCATCATGCCCTGGGTATAGCTGGGGAAGCGAGCTGGGAGGTGGGATTGCTGCTCAGAATCAGACTGGGTATCAGGATTTTTCACTTGTTGAGCAATTGCATTTGTGCATCACTTGCTTTTTTTTCTTTATATACTTTTATTATTCTCTTCCTTTGTTTTCCTGTGAAACTGTCTTTATCTCAACCAATGAGGTGTGGGTTTTTTTTCCATTCTCCTCCCTAACCACAGAAGAGGGAGGGGGAAGTGAGCGGCTGTGTGGTGCTTGGCTACTGGCTGGGGCTAGACCGCGACAAATGGGAACACTCATGAGTGATTTTTGTTTGCTGCGAACCCTGTGGAGTTTCAAAAGCTTTTCACTATCTGATGAAAGCTAGGAAAAGCAGCAAGGTGGTAATAGCCAAAAGTGTCCTAGGACATATTTGGAAGCTGTGCAAAACTCCCACAGCAATAAGGTATGTAATCAATCCTGTAAGAAGACCATATGCAAAGCTGCCTAGTAATTACATTTAACTAATGTGGGATTAGATCCATATCCTCCAGTAAATTCTTTGTCTTCATGCAGACCCTCGTTTAAAGCGATCAAGGACAACAACTAATGCCTTTCAAAAGTGTTTGTCCAACTTGGACTGGGAAGATTTTGAGGTTAAATGCCATACTGAATTCAGTGTGACTATTCTGCTCAGGTCCGCACTCCTTGTCCATATTAGCCACAGAGCTGGTCCATTAGTATTCCAACCATTAGAGCAATAAGGGAAGATGAATGTGTAGATAGAAGTAATGTTATAACTAAGTATCTTCACTATTAGCTGGATTTTTTTTTCCTGGCCCAATAATATCTGTGGCCTTTCTGACAACTAAATATGGAAAAATAAATTCATTATTTGCTTACACTGTGCAGTGCAACATGGTACAGAAACTTTATAGGTGCTGTTAATGAAAACCAGAAGCACAAGTCAGCACAGTGATGCAGCTGGACTGATTAGCCTTACCAAGAGCCTGGGCTCATTCACACAACATAATGCTGCACTGACATGGTCATATTGTTTCTGGGCTCTGAACTGGTGTCTCTGCATGCTGAAAGGAAATGGCTGTTGATGGTGCTCTGAGCAAACTGGAGGATGTCTAAGAAAGCATGGATCTGCAGTATAGTCAGACTCTTTGTAGCAGATTCTGTAGGGTCTTGCTCCTATCGGTCATGACAGTTGAAGACCTCAGTGCTCATCAAAACTCCTTGTGTTCAGTGAGAAGGGAAGAGGATGATGAAAAAGATGATCTTTCAGTAAATCTCTACCTTTTTTTTTTTTGTGTGTGAATGTACTGATGCAAATTATTTAATTTCATAAAAATATGCGATATATTAATCCAGGCCGTTCACTGTGACTTCAAACAGATCTAGAAAAGTTGATCTGCTCTGCTCAAGAGCTGTGTTGTTTTCATAAAAAATAGTTCATTTTTAAATGAAAAGCTCTTAAGAATATATTTTGAGATTCAATATTGATCCTGTTATCCACCATGCAGGTGTGTGTAAACGCAACCTGTAACACAGAATGATATACAGTAAAATAAGAGAATGTTTTAATTTGTTTTCATTTGAAACCACACCTCTGTGGCCCACAAACTCTGAGAACACCTCCAAAGCAACACTTAATGTGTGTGCATGTGCATTAATGAATTTCTGTTCTCAGTGAAAGAGGACTGCACGTCTCAGCACTCTGAATAAGAACAGAGCATTCAATCCCTCTCCATAGCAAATTCAGCCTTCAACAAGTTAGTTCTTCCAGGGATGGCAGTGATGCAAAACTGCTTTGCAAATGTTTTTCTGGGTTTTGTTGCTAGGTGATGACTTGGAAAACTTTGCTATTCCTGCTGAGAGGTTTAAAAAAAACAGGCTTCACATTAAAGAGTATAAAAAATAGGCCATCTTGCTCCGTAACTCCCATTTCCTAACTCCTGGAGTCTGCACCCTGTGTGCCTTCTACGCTCTCACATGCCCCTCTCTCCCCCCGCCTTGGATCTGCTCACCAGAAATTGGAGGCCTAAAACCTAACTTGTGTTACAGGGTAAGAAAGGGAGAGAACATTAATCTTTCTATCCCTGACCAATTTGTGTTGATTTATACTGACATTTCTGCTGAAATTTTACCACTTTTTAATTTTATTAATCTGTTCATTCAGGCTTGGATTAATCATTAATGAAATGGCTGCAATCACTTTCATGTCAAGAGAAACAGGAAAGCTTTAGGGGTGACCCCACTGCAGGTTACGGAATCACATGCCTGAGTTGGATGCAAAATCCTTTAACTGGTAGTGTGTTGGTAACTGATGAGGAAAAGATCTAAATGTGACACTAGGAATTCAGGTTGGGAACTCAAAGCCATTTCCAAACTAGGCCCATTGGTGAGGGGAAATAAGGTATATTTATTCAATTCATTGTTTATTTTTATGTCTGTTGGGGCATTTCTGGTATCTTCTTATCCAAGTTTCCAGGGGTGGAACCTTGAATTAGCATATGGCTAGCTAGAGTACACTCAGAAGCAATTAACCACTGCTGCTCTCCTAGAAAGCTATTTCTAAAATCAGGGATGACAATCTTGAACTATAAAGTGAATATAGGAGCAAATATTTTTAGATACCAGATCTGGACGAAAATATTAATAATGGTCAGAAATACCATGGTGAGACACTAAAGTCAGAGGAGCAAACACCTGTTTTCATCAGCCAGAAAATAAGGATCATTGACCTTTATAGTGTTGATTTGCAATCTGGCACATTAGGAGTGTAATCCTGTCTCATCAGGTTGGCCAAGTAAGAAGACCCCCCGATCTCATCTCCAGTGAAGTTCTTGGCATTTGACAACATTCGGTCTCATAAAATTATAGCATTTCTTGAGTGTAACTGGCACTGTACAACTCCATTGAAAGACATAAAGCCAAGAATTTCAGGCCCTAATCCTGTAAATCCTTGCATTTTCTTTTAAAATCTATTCATGTGAAAAGCTCTCTTGGCTTCAGAGACACCATTTGTATTCATGACTTTATGCATGTATGAGTTTTTGTGTGATCAGGGTCTAAAAACCAGGAAAACCAACAAGCCTCAGTGTCTGACTCGAGTTTCCACTACCCGGTCCTAGGAGGCTTTTGGCGGTGTGGGTTTGGGTCTGCCACAGGACTTGTTTCCTCTCCTTGTGCAGCCTCCGCAGCAGATGCACAAGAGCGAGCAGTCAGTCACTTTAACACTTCATTACTTACCGTGTGATGGGAGAAGTTAGATTCTCTCACATTCTTAAGCAGCCAGTTGAATAAGGAGTGGGAAGGGATAGGCAGCCCTTTCTCAGGAGCGAGTGGCATGGACATTGCCCTAAGAGATTGCTGATTTCTGGCTGCCTTGGGGTTTTTTTTTAAAGAAACCTAAGTAAGCGAGAGTGTAGTCATTACACTCCTCTCCAGCCTTCATTATATAGAGTGGATGGCAGCTCTACTCTCAAAGGTTCAGAGATGCATTTATTATCTAATTATGTATTCATCACCGTGAGAAAAATTATTCATTGCAGTGTTGCTGTTCTGTGCAGAATACTCCAAGAGAAAGGAGGGAGCTCTATACCATGTGGAGAAGGCACTTTGGTGGTTGGTGGTGTTTAATACCTCCTCACTAGTGAGCTTTTTAAGTCGTTTATAGATAGCCAAGGCTAAAGTTCTTCAAAATTAACTATTTATTGTTGGAACAGCTTAGAGTCAGTTTACCCACTTACCTTGCAAGTCTTCCAGTCCTTGCTGATGTTAAATCACAGAATCACAGAATCACAGAATCTTAGGGGTTGGAAGGGACCTCAAGAGATCTTCGGGTCCAACCCCCCTGCCAAAGCAGGCTCCCTATCTCATATTACATAGATAGGCGTCCAGACGAGACTTGAATATCTCCAGAGAAGGAGACTCCACCACCTCCCTGGGCAGCCTATTCCACTGCTCCGTCACCCTCACTGTGAAAAAGTTCTTCCGCATGTTGGTGCGGAACTTCCTGTGCTCCAGCTTACAGCCATTGCCCCTAGTCCTGTCCCCACTGACCACTGAAAAGGGGCTGGCCAATTCCCCCTGCCACCCATGTCTAAGATACTTGTAAACACTAATTAGGTCCCCCCTAAGTCTTCTTTTTTCCAGGCTGAACAGACCCAGCTCACTCAACCTTTCCTCATAGGGGAGATGTTCCAGACCCCTAATCATCTTTGTCGCCCTTCTCTGGACTCTCTCCAGAAGGTCCCTGTCTTTTCTATACCAGAGAGCCCAGAACTGGACACAGTATTCCAGGTGGGGCCTGACCAACGCAGAGTAGAGGGGGAGGATCACCTCCTTCGACCTGCTGGACACACTCTTCCTGATGCACCCCAGGATCCCATTGGCTCTCTTGGCCACCAGGGCACACTGCTGGCTCATAGCCAACCTGTCATCAACCAGGACCCCTAGGTCCTTCTCCATAGAGCTCTTCTCCAACAGGTCATCCCCCAGCCTGTACTGATACAGTCGGTTATTCCTCCCCAGGTGCAAGACTTTGCACTTGCTTTTGTTGAATTTCATTAGATTTCTCCCTGCCCAGCTCTCCAGTCTGTCCAGGTCTCGCTGGATGGCAGCGCAGTGTTCCTGCGTGTCAGCCACTCCTCCCAGTTTTGTATCATCGGCGTACTTGCTGAGGGTGGATGCTATTCCCTCATCAAGGTCGTCAATGAAGATATTAAACAGGACTGGACCCAACACTGAGCCCTGGGGAACACTGCTAGTCACAGGCCTCCATTCAGATTCTACTCCACTGATCACGACCCTCTGAGCCCGGTCTGACAGCCAGTTCTCAACCCACCTCACTGTCCACTCGTCTATCCCTTGTTTCCTCAGCTTCTCTATCAGGATGTTATGGGAGACAGTATTGAAAGCTTTGCTAAAGTCGAGGTAGATGACATCCACTGCTCTCCCTCCATCCACCCAGTTGGTAATAACATCATAGAAAGCAGCTTCTCACCAGAGTTTGAACTTTTGCTTTCCTCTCATCACCTGTCTGCAAGCAAAATGTTGTGGATCAGTCCTTTTTTTTTTTTGTGATAGCACCAAATTATCCTTAGAAGCTTGCTCCCATCTACTCAGTACACACTAGTGTGTTTTGAACGTTGGGGTTTTTATTTTATATATATATATGTCTTTTTAATGGTCTGGAATAATTTGGAAAGGGTAATGTTCATCTTCGGGCTGCAAAAATTATCCAGTATCCTAAAAGAAAGGCAAAACCAATTAATTGTCCTTAACATCCTCCAGCCTCCAGTACAAGAGTTTACAGGAATCAGCTGCTGTGGAAGAAAACTACCAAGGATGCAGCAAGTGAATCTGAGTCAAGTGTACGAGAAGGGATTGCAGTAGTGCAATACTTAGTAGGAGTAGTTCACTTACACACCAGCACTGTGAAATATGCCACATAAAGACTGTTAGAGGTGGGTCAGGAAGGACTGTCATCAGTGTCTATGAGCAGCCCTCTCCCAGTGGAGGGTTTCTGGCAGGCTGAGGTGGCACAGTGGGAGTTGCAGTGCTGAGCACTGCCATTCTGCCCATCTCTTGTCCTGTGGGACCGAAAGGTTACAAAGGTGTGCTGTCTGCATCCATCTGTGTGGCCCCTGCTAGTGACTTTTGAACTCATTTGCTGATTTCAGCTGAACTTGACAAGAACATAAAGGTCTCAGTGATCAATAAGTTCCTACAGGTTTCAAGAGGTTTCCAATTAGTCCTGAGGCAGGAATCCAAACTGTAGAAAATCAATACAGGAGAGAAAAAATTAAATGACTAATTAAGTCAAATACTTTCACTGCGACTTCATCCTCAGAGACCAAAGGCAGTAATGAGAGGCTTCATTAGCTTCTTTAGCTTGTAGAACTGCACGTTCTACATTGGGTTGTTGAACAACCATAGGAGAAGTTTGGTTGCTGACAGGGCAAGTAGGATCTTGGAAATGCATGGGGACAGTGGATGCCAGCTCCAGCAGAGCTGTTACCAGGCCAGACACTTTCAGAAGTCTGTGCAAACCCAAATGACCTGATTGCCCTGAAAGGAAGACAGTTACGGAGGAAGGTATACTTGGAAATTTGGACCCTTGGAGCAAAACAAAAAGTCTGGACAGCTGAGATAGTAGATGAGCTAATGATTGATTTGGGTTTTGTTATGACTGGTTACTTTGTATTAAATGCCAGGAACAGTCTGTGGAAATTCCCTTTAAAGATGTGTCTTGGATCAAACAACTGATTTGCCGGCAATTAATTTGCTGTGAACAAATTGTCCAGGGACAGATAGTGTGATAATGGCTACATACTGCAGGAGTTTTCCAGGAAAAAAAAAATAAGAAAAGAAAATAGGAATGACTGAAACCTTTTAAAGATCGAGTGCTTTGCTGGGGCCTTCAGCCATGCGAGCTCACGTTGGTCTAGAGCAGAAACAAGACCTCTCCATTTTCCAAATCCACATTCCTGACAAGCAGCCAGTAGAAGAGAGGATTCTCACAGTGGCATGAGTGAACCACAGAATGAAGGAAACACCAGTAAAGGTGGAAGAGACGGTGATTCACCAGGGCTTCCATGGGAAGGATCTTCTGCAGAGCTGTACCCATTGCTGGGGAGCGGCACAACCCTCTTGGGAAGTGTTCAGCATGGCTGCGGCAGTGATCCACCCACACTGCGCCAGCCAGATCTGGGCAAGAAGCTTCATTAGTGTGACAGGAAGTAGTGAGCCATGGCAGGGAGCAAGGTGAATTAGTTCAAGCTGTGATGGTGTAAGCAGCTGCTGGCTCCGCTCTGGGCAGGCAGGAGCAGGGACAGAGCAGGACCCAAAACGAAAATAACATCAGAGAAATCAGCGCTACAGTAAAATGCATCTCAGTGCTACTGGAGAAGCCAATAGCACAAATATTATACAATGTCTTGAAAGGGTGATCCCAGGCTGCAGAAAAACCTCCATTTCCTTTACAGGAATTAGATCGTTGCTGAGGAGGTGGTGCTGGATGTGGTCCCTGAGCGGTGTCACTCTCACAGGAGTGTTGTCGCTGATGCTCATATTTGCGGTCAGGATGCACTCTGGATCTATTTTCTTTTAGTAAATAGCTTTCTCATTCTAAAAATGAGGTTTCTATCACACTGAAGGTAATCACAGGTGGAAATAAAATTTTTCAAGTCATTTTTTTCAAATAGTTTGAGCAGAGGAAGGAATTGGAGTGAAATCACTGATGCCTCTGGTACAGGCTCTGTCACAGATCTGGTAATTGAAGGAAGAGACCACTGACAAGATGTTTCAAGGTTTATCCCTCATCCTTTGTTTTTCTTACAACTACTCAAAAATAATTTTATTTTTATTTCATTTCAGGGCAGAAGGAGCCAAATCAATCATATCCCTCTACAGAAAGCACAAGTGTCTTTTTGCTTATTTTTTTCTTTTGTCAAGAAAGGAAAAATACACTGGTTTTGTTCTACCTTTTTCTAAGCACATTTTGGTTCAGCAGCCAAAATAATTAATGCTTGCCCAGCCCTAGCCAGGAGAAAAAACGTCTCCATCCCATGGCTCTCCAGACTTGCGTATGAGGAGAGGGAGCTTGGGGGGGGGGGGGCTGGAGCAAGCGTGGTGCTCCCCTCCCATGGGACCAGGCAGGCCCAAGCATGTGTGTACCAGTGGTGTGGCGCTGTGTAGACTGGTTTCTTGGGAGACTAATTGCAAACCTGCCCTAACCATGTGAGCAAATAAATAGTTGCTCAGGGGAACATATGTGTCCAAGGGAGATGGGGGTTTCCTATCATCCTGCGCCGTTAGATGTGTTAGTTTTGCTGCTGAAGGCATGGGTGTGTGGACACTGAAACATCCTCCAGAGCTGCTGAGGGATACCCTAAGGGGAGACCCTGATATATTCATACCACATGGTTGGAAGTGGGTCACGGTAGGAAAAATGTAAGTTTAAAGGCAATCTGTGTTTAGGTGATGGGGATAAGTCAAAGGATGCTGAGGGTAGCTATCAGTGGATAGAAAAAGAGTGATTAAAGGAAAAAGGAAATTATTTTTTCCTGTGGACATAGTGGAAGGGCTCCCTGCCACAGGACTGAGACAGGACAGGGAGAAAAATCTGGAGAGATTTACATGTCACTAAAATTGCTTTGCTTTTTCATATAACTGGCTAGGATGTGCTGCAGATCATGGCACCACCTTAAGCTCTGCAGAGGTGATGAGTAAAGCTGGGGTGGAAGTGCTGTGATGAGTTGATCTACCCACAGCTCTGAGTTTGTTTTCTCACGAAGTCGTGAGCCCGAACAGTTCCCACCCACCAGCTCATCCTGGTTGCTCCCTCCTGTCCCCATGCCCCCTTCCCAAGTGGCAAAACAGCCGTCTGTGGGGCTGTGTAGTGAGCTGGCTGAGGCATCTCATCTTCCCGGAAAATAACCTGGCATGAATGGAAATTTTTTTTTTGGCTGCATCAGCTCTGCGATCCACTTCAGTGTTGTGGCAACACATCTAAGGGGGGGGGGGGGGGGCAGGGGGAATGGAGGCTGGAACAAGCAGCAGGGCGTGGGAATATTTTAGTTTGATATTGCCATCAAAGGTAGGAGCCTGCCCTTATGTGTCACTGTAATTCAGAGAAAGTGAGAACCTCTTTTCTTGCAGGGTCACTGTGAGAAACGGTGTAAGCTTCTTTCAGAAATCAGGTTAAAACAGTCATGGCTTCCAAATCAAACATGCCAGCACCAAAAATGTGGTGTCTGCAAGGCCTGTGGGGAAGGGGTGCAGCCCATGTCTTTCAGTGGCAGCCAGGATGCTGTAGACAGCACCAAAGCAAAAGTTTTCAAATAGGCTTCAAAAAATAAGTAATTTGTCTGTTTTTCTCCCATGTTCTGACTCATTAGGGATCACATTTTCTACCTAAACAAGAATGCTTTGTAAAATGTAATCAAAATGACTCCAGAAGTTAGGGTTTTAAGCAAAACAGAAATGTATTGAGACTGACACTGGAAGTGTGGGAGTTGATAACTCCGACACGTTTGCTTGTAACTACTGTCAGGATTTTGAAATTCAGTTGAGTCGAGAGGTTTTGTGAGGCAGCTAGTTTAGAAACATTTGAAGTTGGGTAGTTGTGCCTCAGCCCTAATTGCAAGCAAAAAGAAAAGCATGTTTAAAACAACAATCTCCCCTTTTCTCTGGGTCTCAGTGAGCAAAAGGGAGGCTTTAAAGAAGACTCTGTTGCAGAATTTCCACTCCCAGCACCAAAGGATTATAGCTCCACTTTTTCTTTTTTTCTTTTCTTTTTTTTTTTTTTGGTTTTTTGGTTTTTTGGTTTTCTTTCCACTAGGAGAGAAAGGCAAGTTCACTGTAAGTTGAAAAGCAAACAACCAGGCTAGGAATATCTATGTACAAAACAGATGGGCACACATGGCCCTTTTTGGGATACTCAGGCAGGTCTTCTTAACTGCAGCTTATTTTGCACTGCGTATCACTCCACGCAGGCCATTGTTGCCACGCACCTGTCTGTAATTTTGGAGGTTCATCTACCTCCAGCAAACTATATTTAAAAACTCAGTGCTGATTAGAGGGAAAAAAAAAAGTTCAGGGGAAGGGATTTCCTAGTTCACAAATAAGAATGTGCAATGGAGCACTCACTAAGTAAACAGAAAACATGGGCAGCTGAGAGAAATCAATTTAGCTGAACAAACAATGTTCCATGTAATGAACTACTAATTATCCTTTTATGCCATGTCAGTCTGAGTGATTACAGAGCTGTGCAGTTTAATTTGACGTTTGAGCATTGCCTTGCTCCATTAGCCTCATATAAAGCTACGACACGTTGAGAGGAATTAAAAAAAAATGGTGCTGGGTTGGGGGAGAAGGGGGCTGTATTTATCCAGAACTAAGTAAGCACCTGTAGCAGTTGTGGCAAAAAGAGCTGCTTTGGTTTTTTTCTTCTTCTGGCTTTTAAAATTCTTGATTGTGGTGGAAGGGGCAGCACTTGGTAGGCATGAGGGAGCTTGTCTGATGCTCACAGAAAACTCCTTCAGCGCGTTGATAATGGCCCAGATCTTTTAGACTCTGCATTCAACTCTCATCGAGGACTAGAATAAATGTATAGATCAGAAACAGGTAGAGATCAAGGGGGAAGCAGATGGTAAACAGTACAGCACAGGAGCAAATATCTTCTGCTGTATACTTCCTTTTAGTGACGACTTACACACAGTAGGTAAATCAAATCCCTAGGTGCTTGGGGAATCTCGTGGTTAATCTAGGACTGAAGGACATGTATTATAAATACCACTTCATTATCATACTGTTTGTCCAACTACCTGTACTGATAACAGGATTAGAGGGAATTAACATATGGAGAAAGCTAAAGACAATTTGTTGGGATATATATTATGGCTATTAACTCTAGGGGTACCAGTGCAATACCTGTAGTCTGATATGGATATTTTGGACTTGATTTTCACTTCATAAAATGTGAGTTAAGCCCAATATCATCAACACTATAGGAAAAATTTCCATGGGAAAGGTGCAGATGCAGGAAGTACCATGCCCCTTATCTAGGTAATACAACAACATGTGAAACAATGTCATGAGGCATAGGTAGGACCCAAGCGTCAAATGATAATATTTATGAGGTTGCATTCATTGAAGCACAAATTGAAAAGGCTTACATATTTGTAAGAACCATTTGGTGTAGGGATGTGACATTTCTGAGATGAGCTCCACTGAATTATGTGCCATGACACCCTCCAGGCTCACTCCTCATAGTGGGAACGTAGGTGAGAACTCCCAAATTGCCATGATATAGAAATATCTGCCTTTCCAAAATACCTGTTTAAATTTTCTTTTAAATTTCACGGATAATGAGCTGCAACTTGAATGGAAAAAAGAAAGAATAAAAAGGAACGTAACAAGCCTCCAAAAACTGGGGGAGTCAAGGATCTAGTCGACTGTTCTGGCTCAGATGTAGCACATATGAGACCAGATCCTTGGCAGGGGAATGCTGATTGCAATGGAAAATCCCTCTTCCGATAGCTAAGGATGGGCCTGGACACACACACACAGAGGGTGCAATGGCTCCTCTTTTACACTTGCTGTTGACACAGTCTGCTTGTTTTGGCTGTCCCCTAGGCTGTCCTGAGACCTCCATCCTGACCCCCTTCATTTATTTAGTTAGTTTTAGGTCTGTTGAGAAATACCACTTTGACAGCCCTAAATACAGGGGGCTTTTAATCTGCCATAGAAGTACTTTACATGTGGAAATTTTCTAGGTGCTGCCTCACTGAAAAGCTGCACCCCAGCAGACATCATTCAACATGGGCATCTGTGGTGGGAGTGTGCTGCTCTGTGGACACCTGTCTGCAGCACATCATGGCCCTCAGCATGCTTGTTTGGGCATTTTATGTAGGACTCAGCTACCTACCAGGTGATACCAGTTTTTTGCTTGGGGTTTTGGTTGGGGGGGCTTGTTTTGTTTTGGTGACCACCCCATTGGGTTGGATTGAAGCTGAGTTGAATTTCATCTCTGCTGCAAGGCATGACCGAGCTGCAGGCTCTTCCCCCAGGGCTGAACTGGCCCCTCTGTTCCTTCCTAATGTGCGTTAGACACATTGGGGCCTTTCTCCGCTGTGCATTTGTAACTCCCATTGATGCTAATGGGTGTGACATGTGTCTATCCAGCGGAGAATAGACCCCATTGACTACAGCAGTTCCCGGGCCTTGAGCGATGCTCGTCACTTGATTAAGCCAAACTAATGAGGCACGACCGGGGCCAATGGGAATGTGTGGGACTCGGGCGTCGCAAAAGCTGGTGGAAACCTGCAGCTTTTACTGGGGGCTGGGTTTTGTTTTGCCAGGCAAAGAGGCAGGATACCCCAGGACAGGATGCACAGTAACGGGTGCTGTCATATAAATGAACAGTGTGGAAAGGGTTCACCATCACTGATGACAGCACCTCAAATTGTCCTCTGCTAGTGGTAATTACATGTGGGAGTGTCTTGTGTGCTCAGCGGGGTTTATACTAGGTATGGTTTGGCTCTTGCTCCCTGTCTTTCTACAGTGGATCCTGAAGTTGGCCCTATGATTCCTTCTCTGGGGCATATGCACGGATGTATTTTTGGCTCTTTAGCAGACAGCCCATATGTGGTTAAGGCAGGCAGCATCCTTTACACATTGAATGGCATCAGTATGGGAAATGGGAAAGGTAGGAAAAAGTGGAGACCTTGCAGCGAGTGCTTCTTGCAGGTTGCCCATTCAGCAAGAGCTGTGGAAGCACAGCTTCTCAGCTGTGTACTTGCCCTCCAGAGCATTGCTGGCCACCTCCTCCGAGTGTACCTGGGAGGAGCTGGAGGAGTGTGCAGGGCTGAAGCCTCATTTGCTTTGTCCAAATCATCCAAACTGGGCCAGATGCAAAAACATAAATTTAAAGTGTGTGCTTGGGAGCACAGCGTAAGTCTGAGCATGACTATGCTTGCAGGGAAACAGGCTAGGAGGAAAATCAGGAGTTAGGAAGAACCTGACACCTGACAAACTCAGAGCAATGGACACAGCTTCTACAAACAGGCATGTGCCCCATATGGGCACGAGATGATCCTTGCTGAGCTGAGGCCAGGAACCCTGGCCTTCCTGCAAAACACAGCATCATCCAGAGACTCCGTGTTAATGCGAGGGCGCAGCCTAGTAGTCCAGGGCCAGACTACAAAGACAGATAGGTCAGATGTAGATCTTGAGAGAAAACAGCACTAAAAAAACCTGAGTTCTATTTTAAGATTTGCTGTTTGGGAGAACCTGGTTGAGAAGTTGCCTGTACTTTCCCCTGTACTTTACCTGCTGGTACATTCCAGGTCAGAGGAGGTTTGTATTTTTGTCATATTGCAATACTTGCCTTTATGTAAGTGCTGCTAAGAATAAAATTAGCAGTGGGAGAAAAACATCAGTTTGATGTCTAAATTTGGAAAACTTGATGAATAAATCTATTAACTTCGTTGTGGGGAGAGAAAAGAATAGCAACCCTTTGTTTAAAGAAAAGATAAAATAAATATAAGAGCTGATTGCCCCCCCTGGTTTTCTGGGGTGGGTTATTTTAATGTTCTCTTGTTCCCTCTCAGGGGATAAATATTAATTGCCTCTGATTTCAAGGACTCTGACTTGAGAAGATATGGTCAGTTGGATAGGAGAGGCTTTGTCATGATTATCAGCATTTGTGAAGGGGAAGAGCAAAAGAGGAAGGAGGGTTTGTCCACTTGAGAAGGTGTCCTCCCAGAAAGCAGGCTCCTGCCAGGTGTTCGGCACCACTGCTGTCCTGACTGGCATGGTCATAGTGAGCAGCCCCCTGTCCTAGGGCACTAATTAATCAGTAAGGAGGCTCTGATGGGAAGTAGCACGGGGCACTCTGAAGCTTGGCAGAGAGACTCCAAGTTTAAAACTTCCCCAGGTGCCTCTGGTCTCTTCCAGCCCCTGTATCGTAGGCTGTGTGGGACTGCATGCTCCAGTCAAACCCTGTGGTGATCAGAGTACCCGTAAGAGCCTTCTGGCTTTGTCCAGAGCTGTAGAGGACACCTTGCAAGGCAGACACCTCCATCCACTTGCCCTGAAGTTGAGCACAAGGCAGTAGGTGTGCCTGTCACAGACTGTAGCCTCAGACTAAGCATCATCATCCTTTGCCCCATATTTCTGACAGCTGCGCCCACCACTTTTTCTTAGCATATCAAGGACAGGTCACTTTTACCATTATTAGTAAATTAAAGACTATTTATTAAGCAATTGAGTTTGAAAGCAAAAGGTTATAAATGGAAAAAAAAATGGTGAAGGACTAGACAAGTGTAGTCCTGGTCTATTTTAAAAGGTGGATAACTCCCTAGTCATCTCATCTGTTTTCATCTTAGGGTGTCTTATTTTTGTTCCAGCTATTAGAACTGCCAGTTCAGCATCCATGTTACCTTCAACCTACTCCTTCTGTCCTCTCATCCTAATTCTCCCTTCTAAATCTTTTTGGAGTAAGATGCTGGCATAGAAATGTGAATGTCCTGTTTAGTTCTTCTTCCCAAGTGGCAGCCTTGGGTGCTTAATGACCATTTCCCTTTCCTCTGTCGTACTAAATTGGCTGGGCATGGAGGAGAAGCAGTGCATAAACTAAGCAAATACTGTTTATGTTCTTCCTGTAGCTGCTCTTTGGACACCTACGGGTCATTAATCCCTTTGTTCCCAGCCAACCTGCCAGCTGGCGGCTCTCCGGCCCAGTTCGAGCCATTCCCTTTGTGTGGGCTGCTGACCTGTTCCCACTGAGCCACGCTACAGGACGTGTTCGGGAGGGATCAGGACTCTTGGGACATTACTAACTTTCCACTGAGACTAGAAGTGATACAAGTGATACAGTCATCATATAGATAACTAGGAGCTCTGTCTCTTTTCCCACCCTACCTCCCACATATCGGCAGGATTAAATGAAAGAGCAACATTATTACTTTAGTGGGGGCATGGGGCCATGCTAGCAGGTGGATGCCACTGCTGAAGAGAGGCTAAGAGCGATGCTGTGCCTATAGATCCATCACACAAAAGCCCAAAGGTGTTGCTGCAGCCTCCAAGAAACAGCCTCTGATGAGGGGAAGAAAATCAGCGTCATCTCATGACACTGCTGTTCCTGTAGGTTGTGAATTTAAAAGGCGGCAGGCTGAGGATGGAGCATGGAAATCCCTGCTGATCAGGAGCGAGACTATTTTTCTCCTCTAAGAACATTTGCTCAGCTTTTTGATTTCCAGTGTTTCCAGTTGCCATATCAACCTGAGAAATTTGCCTGGCAATTGACAGCATATTTTTCCACAGAAGATTTAAAAATTCAGTTGCATCAGCTCCAGCATCTGGTAGCTGGGATCTCACTTTATCTTATTTTATTTTACTCCTGGTATTTGCTTTCCAAGCCACGTTAGGAGATGACCAAGGATCCCCACCCTGCCTTTGACCAGGACCATCTCGGGTTCAGCAGTAAATGGGGAGAAGTTAGGCACCAGGTCAAACTGCAGCAGACATCAGTAGCAGGGATAAAGCCTGCGGGACACATCCTTCTCGGGTGGCAGGCTGGGAAAGGACACAAGCATTGACAGAAACACTCTGGCTTAAGCTAAGTGGCAATTTCAGCTTTTATGTTGCTCTAAAGGGCAGGCGCAGGGGGCACAGCAGAGGGCAAGGAGGTTGCTCCTGACTTTGCTGTTGGACAGTATGTATTTTTTTTTGGAGCGTGCATCCGCCCCCATCTCCCTCCCACCATCCATCGATGTCCCCTCTCCAGCCCTGGCCATTCATGGGTCACTGGTGTAAATGGGGACTGAATCTACCCCGGTGCAAATAAATCTGTGGGGACTTTTCTGTGGTGAATATATTGTTTGGTTTGTTGTGGGTTGTGGTGGGTTTTTCTTCTTTAAAAGGAATAAGAATGGAAAACAGAAAAGTCAAAAAGCCCTGAATCTTTACCTTTTTAAAGTGGAGACACCGCCACAGCAGGACATAATGGCTCGCTGTGGTGGTGGTTTGCCTGAGAGCCTGGAGATTTATGTAATGAGAAACACAATTCCTGCAAAGAACATTGTTAAATCTTTTCAAAATTTCAGCTATAAGCCATTTTATTGCTAATAATATGGCTAGATTCTCCTTTTGAAGAATCTGGGAATGTTTGACAAGAGGGGAAAATGGAGAGGACTTGAGGCACCATAATCTGTATTTTCCATTTACCTTGCTTGGAGCTTGAACAACACATGTGCCACAAATGATTTGTTTATTCCTAAGTGCCCCCAAGGAGCCCAGTCTCCATTCTCAGGCATATAATGGCTATTCAAATGAAAGCTTTAATAGATTGTTGCAGATCTGATATCAATGCAGCAAGAGAAAGATATGCAAATATTCAAAATTAAACAAACTAGATGCTGTCCTTTGCTTTTTGGAGGTGCAGTCTCAAATCTGGGTAGTGGCATCAATGCAATGAGTTTGTTAAACTCCGTTCTCTGAAGAACTAGTTCCTTTTTTTTCTTTTTTTCATTTCTTTTCTGCTTTGCATCACAAAGCTGTTGCATTGTTTGAAATATTTTCTGTCTTGTAGCACTCAGGAGTAAGGAGAGCCCCAAATGGGACTGAAATCCATGATGTGTTCTCATTTGAGACTGAAGAACATTGGGTAGGATATGCTCCTGGTTTGCTCCATGTCTTCTTAAACCAAGGCACTTCCCCTCAGTGCTTTCCCCATGGCATCTCCCCACATGGAAGAAATGATTTTGGCAGAGTGATGCTGTCAAAAGCTTGCAGAGAGCAGAGCTGTAGCTCAAATTCGGGCTACCTTGAAACACAATTTTCTTCTGTCCATGCTGCAAGACAAATTAGGGGCTTTGCTTGTCCTTAACACAGCCCCTGTTCCTCTTTTTCTCCCTATAATGTGTGTGGGAGCTGGGCCCAAAAAACCACTTCAGAAGTGTAAAAATAACATGTCATCCACCTAACCACTGAAACTGTGCCAGCAGCTACTATGTGCATTGAACAGCAGGGAATAATAATAATTTTACATCAAAACCACCATAAAAGTTTTCAGTGTCTTCTAGGCTGTTGTAAAAGTGCTGTTATCTTCTCCAGCGTCTAAGGCTTTTTGCACAATTAGCAATTATGCTGTGCAGATTTCAGAAAGGTAGTGTCTGAAGCACAGGCCATGTGGTGGGTCACACAAACAGCAGTGCTAGCACGTTCTGCAGGAGGTCCACACACACCTTGGTTCTGCTGCAGTCTCACAGCTTGGGTAGAAATCCCCAGAGCATCTTTGTACCTCTCTTGCCCACAAACCTTTTGTGCTCTGGTCACAAGAGCTTTGAAGCAAGGTTTCCTTCTTCCTCCATCATTGCTTCTGGTGAACCAATGTTCCCAGCAACAATGAGTGGGGCTCAACCTAATGTATCTCCAGATACCTGCAGATATCTAGAAAACCAGTGACGGACATTATGAGAAATGAAGAGAGAGCCCAGTGCTCAATGGGAAGCATAAGGAGGATCTTGCTTTGGTTGGGGTAAATGGACAGTCTTCTGGCTTTAATAGGGACCAGCATATGTTGGAAGCAGTGTGGGAAGGTGGATGTACATCTCAGAGCATTGATGCTCTGTTTCATTACCATTTTCCAAGGCTGGGCACCTCAGGGTTTGGGATGTGGACGGTCTCATGAGGGCAGATGAGGAAGAAAGCTTCAGAAAATAAACTCTCAACTTGAATTTAGCTAGTTGTTTATTTCAGAACCAAGGAGGGAAATGCCCAGTAACCCAAATGACAGGGGAAAAAAAAATCTTCCTGTACAAGTGTGAACAGCATCATGGGGAAATGTTCCTCAAAGCTATTTTGTGAGAGCGCTTGGAGCCATAGCCACATCCCATATTTGAATGTGGCTAGACAGTTGGTTTCTCCTTGGAATTAAAGGCGATCTCTGAAAACCATGGCCATGTTTAAACTTGAACTGGGCTGTAAGCTTCTTATGGGCTGTGGTTACCAAAAGAAAAAGGCTGACTCACAGTGGGAGAGGACTGGGTTGGAACATTCCCGTGCAATCCTCCCTGCTTTCCAGAGCTGCCCAGCCTGTACCTAGAGATCCTGGACACCCAGTGCTCCCACAGACTTCCCTTGACACTTGCAGGTTATTAGTATAAGGGTTTTTTTTATAAAACATATGCCAAATTCAAAAAGATTTGTCTGGTTTCCTTGCAAGTGCAAGTTCCAGATCACAGGTAAGTCTAGCACAGGCTGCCCTGATACCATCACCAGCCAAACACTTCCGCATCGAGCCCTTGCCAAGCAGCAAGCAGAAGCAGATTTCTATAGGAATTTTCCAATTTTTTTTTTTCCTAGTTCAAAAATATTAATTAAAATTAAATACAATTTGTGGGAAGCTCTTGGTTTGGGTATATCTCATTTTCAGCTAAATACATTTTGGCATGGTCAGCATTTGGTCAGCAAGAAATTTCTCAAATAGAAAAATAGGATTCTATAGGGAAAATATATTAAGGAGAGAAAAAAAGAAATAATGCCAAAATGTTTCTTTAAGATGCAAGTGGCATCTAACCAGGTCTTTTTTTTTTCACATTGCCAGTTTGCAGAATTTGAGATTGCCATTTCTGATCTTATTTAAGACTGAGGAGAAAATGTGAAATCCTAACATTTTCACAACACAGGAAAAGAGTTTTCCAACAAGCTCTCCTCAGATGAGATTGCAGAAATTCTTCTGGTTCCTTCTTCCTCTCTGGCTCTGTTACCATGCAGTTCTGTTCATGCTGTTCTTCAAGACAAAATCTGGGCCAGGTTGAGATTTGTGCTAATGCTGAGTGCCTGCCTTTTTTCTTCTTCTTCTTTCTTTCTTTCTTTAAATAAAACAATTTCCTAAGGCATTGAAATGGGGGCTGATAAAAAGCAGCTTTTAAAATTCATTTTAGTAAATAGTTTGAAACCAGCCCATAAAGTCTCATAACTGCAGGTTTGCCCTTAATTGTACCTCGCTGACAGCCCATTTTCCTTCTCCTCTGCGACCAGTCTCCTTTTTCTTTAAGAGCCAAACGTATTGTATGCTACTTTCGAAAGATTGGTGGGGTTTCGCCAATAGAACAAGATCTGTAGGTAAACAGTGTCACCTCGTGGACAAATGGCATCAATTTTCCCAAACTGGAAGAAGTTTGTCCGTGTGGTTTATCCATTTTGTCCTAGAGAAATATTATTTCACATTGGAAAGAGCCCTGACTGAGAAATGGGATTATTTCCAAATCGCTGCAGAGCTGAAGATGCAGAATGCGGTGGCCAGCACCGAGCTGGAACATGTGTCATGTGCGTGGGCAAGGATCCAGCCACATCAGCAGATGCAAAAAGGGAGAACCAGTTCTCCAGCTCAGTGCCTGAACAGCAGAAGGTTACAGCAGCGTAACGTGACATACTTATTGCCTGGATGTGTAAAGGTGTACCGGGCTCCATATCCCCTCCTGCACTCTCAGCTGCCCCTCTTCAGGCACAGAAAAGGAGAGAAAGTCACTAGGTGCCTTTGCTGTGTGATCAGTTGAGGCTTCTGAGCACTAAAAGTGAAAAAATAATTGCAAAGCACTTCGGGTGAGAGGTTTGGCAAAGAGTGTCTGAATGCTGGAGAAAGAGGATAAGCTCCATGGGAAACTCTGTCATCCTGAGAGGGTGGGATGATGACCTGGGGAACGTGGTGGTAGGAGACTAACTGTTGTCTAGAGAGAGCAGGAGGTATGATAAGGCTTGAAGACCCTTCTGAGTTGGAAGTAACAGGTTGGGAATTTGGAGCATGATAGCCTCAGTCAAGGGTAAAATGCTCTAGAAGGAAGGATATGCTCCTGAAAAGTAGACTGGATATCCTGAAGAGGACTTGGAGTACTTAGATTTATGCTTTCTGACTTGCTGTCAGGATCCCTTGGAGTCAAGCACTGGAGGAAGGCATCAAAATAAACAGAATTCAGCTAACAATTATGCATGAAGAGCTCAACAGGCTCCTAGGAGCTTTTTTGGGGGAGGAAAAAAAAGTAAAATTCAAGCAACAAAGGTAAGAACTTGGGTAAACAAAATACAGGCATTTAGCTGACTTTGTGCAGGGTGGGTGGGAAAGTGGAGGTTTTGTGATCCCCTCTCACTACCCCTCCTTCATCCTCCTGTTAGACCATCACTGCAGGTTGGGAGCAGATCCGGGGAGCAGCATTGACACCTCACAGTACAATTGCATTTGTTTTTTTTTTCTGAAAATCCCTCTAACATCCTCACACCTCGATATCTGCTTCCCCTTAGTATCTGCTTCCCCCTGCAGCTCCTCTTGATAGGGCAGCAAGGATCCTGTCAGTAGGAGCAGGGAGCTCATGCTGCCTCATACATTTGAGCAGGATGGTTCTCAGCTGTTATCACCCAGTGCAGGCAGATATGGTCCCTTGGTTGCTGCTGGATGATGGGATCATGAGACAATTCAGGTGGAAAAGGATCTGGGAAGGTTTCCAGTCCAACCTCCTACTCCAGGCAGGGTCATCTGAGATGAGGGCAAGCTGTTCAGCAGACACCTTAGAGGATGGAGAAAGAAGGCACAACCTTTCTGTGCAGCCTATTCCAAAGCTTGACTATCATGGTGATAGTTTTTCCTTCTAGCTAGTCAGAACCACTCTTCTTCCTGTTTATATCTGTTGTCTCATGCATGTCCACTATGTCCATGTCAACCATGCACCCCAGGCTGGTTTCTCTTGCTGAAATCTGTGGATTTGTTGTCTCAGTCAACTCCTCTGCCTATATTTAAAGCAAGCACTGCCAAGAACTTATGTCATCTGTTATGTGGCCCTGATACAGGCAAAACCATGACTGCACTGGTTTCTTTCATGACTTGTCTAAGAGTCACTAAGATGAGAATAAGGGCTGCATGTTCCTCATAGAAAATTCCTCCCAGCATGCTGGATCTAATTGAAAAATGCATTTGTGCTGTGGTAGAGCATGCAGGCTTCAGTCATGGTCCTGCTGCAAAGCCAAACGCTGGTATGCATCCTATTCAGGGGGTTGAGGGGAGGTAATACAGGACACAGAAAGGGGCAGGAGCACAAGCCATTGAGATCTTGGAGGCACATTGAAAAAGAACCTGGAGAAGAGCAAAAACACAGTTCCAGAGGTGGCTCTTCCCTGTCCAGGAGGCAGCTAGCAGGAAAATGTGAAAGTGGCTGTCTGAAAATGTGGTAGTTGTCCTGCAGGATATTATCAGCTTCTACATAAAATAGAGACCAGTCATGAAGAAGAGGAGAATTGTGTGAGGTGGTGAGGAAAAGAAAGATGAAAATGGTATGACCTGCCTGAGCTCCAGGCCCTGTATTGTCAGTGTGCTGGCTGTGAGAGCACTCTGAGACTGAATGTTTAGACCCAGGTCTTATGTTGACATGTGTTTGGTCAAAGCAATCAGCCAGAGCATTTTGAAGAATGTCTGGAGGAATGTTAAAATTGTAGTCTAAATTATAAATATCCATTTTTCATAGTTCAGGAAACCTGAACTCTAGCACTTAATTACTTTCCAAATAAGAGGAAAATATTGATTGATCTTTATGGCAGGTTGTTCTGCTAAGTTCATGTTTTGCCTCTGTTTTCTTCACTTCTGTCATGCATCAGATGGATGGTCTGTCATTCTCCTCCAGAAGGGTGGAAGCAATTATCGTGCAAAGCCCAAGGAGTTCTGTACACAGGCAAGCTAAAGTATGCTGCAAGTCAGGACACTTTCTCACCTGAGTATACACTCTATCTCCAAAGCAAACACCAGCATAACTGTATTTACCCTGGTGAAGTCTCCCTTCAAACTATTTCTTTTTTCTTTCTATGCACTGTTCTTTTTGGACCAATTCCCACTGACTGAATTGGTGGAAGGCAACATCTTGTACTGGTCCTTACCACAGCCATCAGCTGACGTGGATTTAGTCACAGCACTTTGATTACTCTCTGTCTCAGTCTACCCCTCCATTAATGTACATTGTACACTGATTTTCCACAGTGCTTTTATTCTTGGGATCTCAGAGCTCTTTCCTCAGCTAACCTCTCTCAGTCAGTCAAATCCTTACTTAATCAAACACTTTTCATTTTTCTCTTCTCAGAAAGGTGATACTAATTCTCTTGCTTATTAAAGTGTGCATGGGGAGGAATCCTGTTGGGTTCAGTGATCCTATGAGATGTAAAAGCAGTGTATGAGGTCAGACTCTTCCTACGTGAGTTTCAAGTGCAAAAAACAGTGAACAAAAAAGCCTGAATGGATCAAGAATCCCACTCCTGGGAACAACAGCAGGAAGAAAAAGAAGTAGCACCTGGAAAATGCTGCTCCCATCCCCTGTAACTATCTGCTAACTCTAGTAATAAACAAATAGAAAATTACCTGTTCTGTGGAATCCTCTTTCGCTTCTTTATGGAGACATTTGTAGTAAAGTGTGGGCTTTGTTTTTAACAATACTAAAAAAATGAAACTCCTGTTCCACCAGGAAATAATAATTTCTTCAGCCAAGAACATTGAAGTCTGAGGAAGGCTGACATATCTCTGCAACAGTCTGCTGTGACAGCCCAAACATATCAACATTCCCAGCCTGGATCCATCCTGCTGTCAGCAAACCTGTTGGATGCTCCTTCCTGGCCTCCTGGCCGTGTGTGCTCCTGTATCCATGTGCACTAATGGCACCATGCCGAGCTCAAGGTGGTCTGCCAGTTCCCCTGGGATGCAGGTACTGCATAAGGAGGGGTTTTGCTGGGCATCCTGCCTAAAGCTGAGAGTGCTGCTGCCAGCATGCAAAATTCCCTCCCCTCTGCGACAGCAGCACGCACCAGTGCTCCTGAGCCCCTTTTGGACCTGTTCAAATACACATACACCAAACAGTGAGAGAAGAAGGCTGCATGGGCACACACCGTTGCCAAAAAGGCAAATTGTGTTACTCAGGTAGATGAGGAACCTCTGGCAGCCAGGGAAGGTTATAAAAATATAATCACATTAACATCCATCCCTCAGGCTGTCTGGGTGAATGAAGATCCAGGGCAAGCAGTAAGCTGGGGAAATGGGCTGGTCCTGAAGCACCACACATCTGTATGTGTGTGTGTGTACACAAACATAACAGCTGCTTTGGAAACCTTCCATTCCTGATGTCTTTTAATGGGAAAACCAGCTTTGGACTAAACAAAAGTACAGTATTTCTAGCCACCATACTCTATTTCTGTCTTCCCAAGGAAAGATAGAAATTCTTCACTTTGCTTGCTTTTAAGCACTTCCTTGAGTTAAAAGGTTAAATTGTCATATTTTGCTGATTTGCTATTTTCAGTATCCATTGGCTGTCTCCAGTGGTTCTGGGAGAAAATAAGCCTTTTCTAACCAGCTCTGTGAATGGGGTCCATGAGGGACATCTCTTGATCCCAGCTCTGGTAACATGGTCCAAGATACAGTAGGAAGGCAAAGCCACGAAACAATATATCAGCTTTAAGAAGGGGTGGAAGGAAATGTGTGTGTCCTGTACCTGAACATTAAAAACACAGCAATTACTGCTCTAGTGAGGGAAGCAGTCTTTTATCCATTTAAACAACCAGCACACACACACAAAAAGTGAACCACAAGGCTTACAAGCCACCTCCATCCCCTCCTTTAAGGTGGCCTCATCCACTAAGTAGTCACATTCCAGAGTTCTGGAGAAATTTGAGGAGCTAATAATTTCCTCTGACTCTAAAGTAACGCAGCAGAGCAAAAACAAACCAAAAAGAACCACCAAGCATGTTGCTGAAGCTCCCTGTTTAAATCTACTTCTCTACATGTATAGGATTTGTTTGCACTACAAGCTGTGATTCAGCTTAGGGTATTGGGCAGCGTGAGGCTCAAGGGCTTGAAGAAACTTGAAGTGAGAGCCTGGAGGAACTATGAAAGACTCCACATTTCTTCAGCTTCTCTCCCAGCTGCCCATTCAGGATTTCCAGAAGTGCTATGAAATAAGGTTTCTACCTCCATCACCATTTCACATGCAGTCCTGGAGGAAGTTGTGGCTTTCCATGAGCAAACATCTGGGAGGTTTGGGAGCTGGCTCTGAACAAGGAACCATCCAGTGGCATCTCCACAATGTGAGCAGATCTCAGGTCATTTTACACGAAACAGCTGTGTGAAAACCCACCACTGCAGCTGTGCTTACTGGTTTAAAGCTGGCTGGGTGTAAACTCTATTTTTCCCTCTTGTTCTTTGGAGTGGGCTACCAGGCTAGGACGTTAATGAAGCAACCAGGAGGAGATGGCACCACTTCTGTATGTGGAGGACTGCAGTCTCTAGCGATTTCATTCCACCACCTTTCCCCACAGTAAATGCAGTGGAGATCTGATTTGTGTCCTAAAGGTAGCATTAAATGGGATGTTTTAAGCTGAGAATATTTTCCCAGCTCCTGGAAAGGGGTAGACACACAGCCCTGAGGTGGGCAAAGCGTGTGATTGCCATCAAACTTAGCAGCCGTGTTCAGCTTGTCTTGAATTTCTTTATATGAGACAGGGGATGATTCATAAAAGGAAATGCTGAGGCCACACAGGTTGGCAAGTCTCTAGTCTAACCAGGTGTAATGACTGAGGTTTTGCAGGCGAGCTGCAGTTAAGGGAAAAAATAACAGATCATGGGTCAAATCCATCCCTGATACAACTCCACCGTCTTCAGTAAAAGATACCCCCGTGTAAATCTGGCCCCATGTTCCTGGCTCATAAAATAAAGCAAGATTCTTCCTGCAGCAGAATCAATTGGAAAAAGGAGAACAGGAAAAAAATCCTTCTTTCTAACCCACATTAAAAATAATCACTTTTTTTTGTTGCACAGTGGGGCAGAGGAAACCAGTCCTACCAGGCACCAGAGTACAATTTCCTCAGCATGTCACAGGGGAGAAAAATTGGCGTAACCAAGAGGTCTCTTTCATCTCTGCTCAGTTCTAAACAGTACAGGGAAGAGAGGAAAGCACATCTATGTATCTATATATCTAGATATAGATGTGCCTCCTCCTCTTCCTTGTATCTATATCTATAATCTATATCTAGAGCTATGTAGATATATTTTTGCTTCCTAGGTTGATTACGTCGTCACCGTGTGAGATCTGGAGGTATTTAGGAGGAATTTTGCACAGTGATTTAGAAAAAAAGGATTATATTCCTTCCATTGATTAGACCTGTTGTTTAAAAATAGTAAAATATATCTGTTTTAAATGCCTGCTAGAGTTTTCACTGCTGTGTGGTGTTTTCTGTCTCAGCTTTTTCTTCCCGTTTGGCAGGTCTGTTGTGTACGTGAGCTCTACGGGAATGCAGAAAAGCCACCTGAGGGAGAAAATTGCTAATCACTAAAAATTACTAATCATTCTTTCACACTAAACAAATCCCACTGAGAGGTTTTTAGTTACACAAAGGTGGATTTTTTTTTCCCCTTCTTTCCCTTTTCCCCCTTCCCTCCAGCTAATGATACAGAGGTGCAAAATGCAGGATATCACACCCTACTATGCATTAGCTGCGGCATTTTCATGCGATAAGATCTAGGTCTGAGTCCAAAATAAAAGCACAATAGCCTGAAAATCTTCTAATGCACACCACTAGCACTTCACAACCAAAACGGCAGGAAAAGCAATTCAGACAGTCACAGAATAATCTCTCTGAGGTTATTTGTATTCCAGCAGTGGTGAGGTCCCCTCGCTGAGGCTGTGGCCCCCATGCAGTTGCCCCTAAAAGAGTTTACTACCTAAACAGATGAGGCAGAAGGTTGGAAGAAAAAGATACAATTTGATCTGCAATCCTTACAGCTAGGAAACTCAAAGTGCTTTTCTCAAGGTGACTCAGGACCTCTCTAGTGGAAGCAGAGGCTAGACCCGCTTCTGGTTCCCAGAGTCCTGACCAGGGGAGCCTGCTGCCTCCCAGCTATCTGGTCCAGCACCACTCCCTTGCTCTTAGAAAAGCGGTCCCTGACATGTCCCAGGAATGCAGAGCTGCTGTTCTTCCATTATACTTCAACACCTAAAGGGATTCTTCACACCTAAACCTGCTCATTTGTCTTTGCTAATGATGCCCAAAATGTGTCACAGGCTGAGGTTTCTCTTGCCTTGGCAGGAGGCAGTGGGCAGCATGAGAAGATGCTCCTGTGTATGGCTCCTTCTGCACAAGGGCATCCAGGTCTTGCAGTGCTGGGCTGTGGCCTCCCTTGTGTGATATATCCCACCAAGTGAGCTGTATGGAAATCACAACAGCTGACAGCAGCATTTCCTAGGGAGTTTCCAGAGAAATATGCCTTCCTGGGCTAATAACTAGGCAACCACCTGAAACAGGCCAAGGAATTCATCATAAAGCAGAAAAATCAGCGGCAGCCCAGCCTGCATTTACTGATGCCATTAATTCATAGTATTTCAGAAATAAAAATCGGGCTGTATACTTGTGCCTGCTCCATCCCACAGGCCCCAGAACAACAGAACATGCCACCTTCCACTGTTGAGAAGGTGACATGTTTTATTGTTCCTTCAGTCTCTTTGGAAAACATGTGAAGCCTTGGATTTCCCATCCTGTTCAGGGCAACCAGGGTTTCCTCAGCTGCTGCTGGACAGCCTTGCAGGTGCCATCTCCAACACCACAGCGTTCCTGTTCCCATTTCAACAGAGAGAAAATGAAGGTGACAAAATTACCTTGTTTTCAGTCCATCATCAATGATTTATTGTGACATGGTTATGGATGCTCCACCACTGAAGAAGGCCTGTTTAATTTATGTTGCCACATCATGTTTTGATTCTCTGGACCAAATTTAGGCATGCTGTAAGCAAGCTGATCCCAGGTACATAATACTTGGAACACACTTTTATTTCCATTCCATTCCATTCCCCTCTGTTTTTTTCCTGTATCTCTGAACACAGCAGACATCATCTAAACCAAACAGAAGTGCAATATGTTTTTTATAACAGCTCAAACCTAGTCTGAAACTCACCTTTTTGTGTCAGCTGTGCCTCTTCAGGTTGCAAACCACAAAACTCATGCCAGAGGATTTTTATTACACTCATAAAGAAATAATGGGAAACCAGGAACAGTTCCTAGAGAAAGGATACCATGAGCTGTGAGCAATGTCTGGCCGCAGGCCCACCCCTAATCTCTTCCCTTACACCGAACAAAGTAGGACAGTGCACTTAAAATACATCTATTTTATAACCAGCCTAGCTGCTGCTTGGCTGCAGTGATGCCCAGTGATACTTAAATGCTGTCCCTTACGGGAAGGACCTGCGAGGAGCTGGCTTGGCTCTGCACTGTCCTGGGACTGTTGCCCACCCAGGGACCATGGGAGCAGGCACTGCCACTCTATGTTCCTGGGGATTGCCTTGGTTTGTGGTTTCTGAATCACTAAGTATTTTGCCTCAAAATACTTTGTGTCTAGAGCAGACACGCTGGACTTTTCTGAAGCTGAAAATGGCATTGCATAAATTTGATGTTTGGAGACACTGATGGTTTTAAGTTTGCATAATTCACTGGTCTCCACCCAAGTTTGCAGTTTTAATATCTCAGCAAGACCATCTGTCAGTCACTTTTAGGCTTCCTCAGAAAGGAGGAATTCTCCTTTCTCCATTCTCTCCTTGCTCCATTCTCCAGGGGTCCCGACAGGCTCCAGTGGAGCCTCCATGGAGCACACTCTGCGTGATGACAACGGGCTTTCCCAAAAGTGTGAGGACCGTGCTGGAATGCCCCTGCCATTACCAACCAGCAACAACTACCAGCATCTATAGGAGACCACAGCGTTGCAATGAGGGGGGTTAGTACTAATTACAAGATGTTTATTCAGTCTAAGTAAAATACCCTCCAGTTTACTCATTAGCACCCAAAATGGCACATTGAATTGGAGCAATATATTAATACAAATAGGAGATTACAGCTAAGCCCATAATGAAGGCTGATCCTCAACTAGTTTATAAGATTGATTATGAGATCATAGGTTGGTTTCACAAAACTCATGCAGAAGTCCATATGGATACTTTTATGACTTGTAAAGCTTAAAATTATTAGGAAATGGTTGCAGCTCAACCCAAAACAGTTATTATACTGCAAGACAAAAATGTCTTCTCGGGGATTAGTGCTGATTGAAGCTCACATGGACAATCATTTGCTGACCTCTTGCTGTTTCCATGCTACCTACAAATCAGGAAGAGAACACTTTCAGCTGGTTGAGCCTTTTAATTGCTCTACTGAAAACAACTGAAGAAGAAGCAGACCAATAGCAAAGCAGGGTGTTTGGGCTTGTTAGCCCACAGGTGAGGCAATTTTGTGCCTATCAGGGTGGTGGAGAGGCTATAAAAGAAGAAACAAAGACAGACTGATTCTTTTGGTCAGAGGTGGGTATGTAGGAGTAATTTCAGAGGAAAAAGACCTGACAAAGCCACCATGAGACAGCCTAACCCTTAGGTAAGAGTTATCAGATCTGATGATTTGCTTGGCTTGTGGTTGATGTTTTGCTATTTGAATTCTAAGATCTTCCTTTTTGGTTTTATGATAGTTTTACTTTTCTTTGTCTGAAGTATGGTTCTGGAGTGAACAGTGCTTTCTAGAGAGCTGTGGAGCTTTGTTTTGTTCTGTATCATGTAGGAAATAATGTTGTCCTGGTGGGATAGCCTGGCTGTCTGCCAGATGCCCGCCAAGCTGCTCTCTCACTCCCCTCCTCAGCAGGGCCCAGGGATAAAATAAGATGCGAAAGCTCATAGGCTGAGATAAAGACAGGTAGCTCACTTACTAATTAGCATCACAAGCAAAGCAGAAATAATTAATTTTGGGGGAAGTTTAATTTATTGCCAATTTAAAAAAATACAGTAGGATAGTGAGAAACAGAATCACCTTCACCAGTCCTTGTTCCCAGGCTCAACCTCACTCCTTCATTCCTGCCTTTTCTACCTCCTTTCTCTTCTCTGAGCAGCATGGGGTTTGGGGGCTTGTGGTCAGTTTGTAACACCTTGTCTTGGCTAAGCATGCCTTGCACTTTTCGCCTGTTCCACCCTGGGGTCCCTCCCATGCAACGCAGTCCCTCAGAAACTGGGGCCTTTCCATGGCCTGCTGCTCTTAAGGAAGTGTTCTAGCATGGGCCCTTTCCATGGAGTGCAGCCAGTCCTTTGGGAATGGACTGATCTAGCACAGGTCCCCATGGGCCACAGATCCTGCTGGAAAACTTGCTCCTGAGTGGGCTCTCCATGGGCTGCAGTTTCCTTTGGGGCACATGCACCTGCTCTGGTGTGGGGTCCTCTATGGGTTATAGTGTGTATATCTCTTCTGATGTGGTATTTCTTGTGCTGCAGGACACAACCAGCTTTGTGTGTTCTCCAACTGCTGCAGGGGAATCTCTGCCTGGAGCACCTTGTCCCCTTCCTTCTGCACCAGCCTCGGTGTCTGCACAGTTGCTTCTCTTGTGCTTTTTTCCTCACTCCTCTATCATAGCTGCTGCCCAGTGCTTGTTACCCCTTCTTAAATGTGTTTTCACAGAGGTGCTGCCCACATCACTGATGGGCTCAGTACTGGCCAATGGTGGGTCCAGCTTGGTGCTGGCCAGAATTGGCTCTGTTAGACATGGGGGCAGCTCCTGGCCTCTTCCCACAGGGGCTGCTCATGCAGTCCAGCCCCTGCTATCAAGCCCTTGCCATGGAAACCATATTCAGCTGTCTTAATTAATATGCTTTGTTTTGTGAAGGGGAGGGAACCCTAAAACTGAGTACATCTATGTTCTGTAATCCTGCTTGGCTCTGTGTATTGCCTGCTCTCTGTGAGCTCGTTTTATCAGCTGGCTTTTTCTTATTAGGTGCTCATACTAACGGGCTTTGCTATGCAGTGAAATCCCATCACAGTGTTCTGGGCTTTTCATATCACTGGTCACTCTGCCCTAACCCTAGATGTATGTGCTGAATAACCACATTGTTCGTTCATAATGTCCTTGGCTTTTCTATAGCCTTGTCCCTATGATATTACTTGTGGACACAGTGGGCTGGATTGAAGACAGTGAAGTTAAAAGTGGTGATGTATGCAGCTATGTAACTGTGAGAAGGAATGTATTGATTCCACATACTTCCTTTTCTAACCTGCTGTAAGGTGTTTCATCATGCAGGACATCATGGAGATCTTATATTTGTTACTTAACATACATTGAAAGGTCTGACTTCTCTTTCTTGCTGGCTTTCTGAATGGGCAAAGCTGTTGTTAACATGTCTTGCGTGTCAGAGATCAGGCTGTTCATGATAGCTTATGAAGCTTTGAACGTATATAGCAATAGAGGGGAATGGCAAACTGTTAGATTAATGCAGCTGAAGCACAAAAAGCGAAACTATTGACCTCCCCAGCTCTGCATTTGGGGCAAATGTTACTGCAGCGAATAGAGTAACTACTGTTGAACAGAAGTTGTTTTCAATTTTGTTTTGCATGTTTTGCTCTGGCATAGATGAATGTGAATGCCTGAGAAGGGCTGGGCAGAATGCTAAAGATAGTGGCAATTCTGCAAATGTCAGGAATTTTTTTGGTAAACAGCTTCACTTTTGGATAAAGAGACCAATAATGAAATAGGAGCAAAAACTATTTCCACGGGCTCCTAAGTCACAGAAAAAGTCTGTTACTCAGCTTCCTTTTCTGAAATAACATCCTTTTAAGTCACCCAACCAAACAAAAAGCCTTTACTACCACTCTTGCCTCGTGTGGCATTGGTATTCCCTGAACAGAAGCAGCAGGTATCTGGTGGGTGATTCAGCACAGCCCCTGACCTCCCTCAGACAAAAGGTCCTATGGGGTGCAGCAGCTGGCTGCTGGAGTACACAAAAGATGCTGCAAAAGCATACAGCAAGAGATATTAATAAGGTTGTGAGAGCTATGTATGAGCTACAGAGTGGAACAGAGTGCTCAGCTGCTTTCCTTTTTTTACCCAAACCCAATATCAGAGCCAGCCTTGCAGGGCAGCAAATGGGAAGATGCAGCTTATCAATGGGCTGGTTCCAGGCTCAGTGATGGTATGTGTCTGTCCAAGGCCTTTACTCCATGGAGGTTCATTGACATGGTCTTTCCACTACATGCAGCATCACGTTTGCTTAGGAAGCTGACACCGCAGCAGGGGATAAAGAAGATGGGGGGCAGAGGCACCCCTGCACCACACGTGGCTGGCCGGCTATGGGATTGTGGCTTGCGTCACCCAGGGCAGCCAAGGAAAAACTGACCTCTGCCTTTTCCACAAAGCCTATGCACTCGAGCCTGGTGCTGTTTCCCAGTCCCACACCAAGTCTCTTGAAGCAGCCTCCTTTCACCCCTCTGGTGTGCAGCTTCCTCAGGGCACCGCAGCATGGGGATCGTTCAGGGGAAGCCCATGTCGTGGCCATTAGCGCTGCGCTGACAGCAGCCTCTGCGGATAACGAGAAGCCCTTGTGCCTCACTGCTATTAAACTGCTGCCTTTTCACGAGAGGAATCCTGAATTCTTCCTCAAACCTAAACAAAAAAGTCAGCCTTTTATTCGTTTCATCATTATCTAGGGCTGCCACATTCAAATGATTCTCCAGCAGTCCCTTCATTTCCGAGTGCACACGTCGAGAAGGGATTGGAAGCCTTTTGATTAAGAATAAGAGGTGATGACACTACAACCAGTGCAGGGTTGTCATCATTACCGTGTACCTGCACTTCCACAGAGCTCTCGCTCTGGGTTGCCTCTGATATAAAGCTGCTGTACTCTGTGCCCTAATTGAATGGAACTATTTTATAAACACGCATTCCCTGAATCCCAGAAAAGATCCTTTTAGAGGGGAAGATATGGGGAGGGTGGTGGGGAGGTGAGGAGCTAGATGGGCTCAGTTCTTGGCAGACCAATTTTGTCTAGGAGAGATTTCTTTGTTCCCTGCAAAACCGCTTGTCGTCTATGAGCGGGTATCATGGGTTTTTTTCCCCTGAATGATCTGACCACCCACTTTTAATCCTGTGATTTTCTGCTTTTGGCCTGGATTACAAGTCACCTATGGCCACCTTTAGTGCGTAGCAGGCTGCAAGTTTACACAAGGTGCCTAAGGGAAAACATCCATTCCTCCCTGGCTCTGTTTAACTGTTCATGTCTGATAATTTAACTGCCTGACTTGGGCACAGTAATGACCTTTTAGTAGCAACGCAGGGAAGAAACCTGCTGTCTACCCACCAGGATGCTCTCATCTGTCTCATGAGATTGCATTCATATGTACATCCTAAACCTACACCGCTTATCACAGGAACGATGCTACAGATGACTTATTAAGCAGCATCCTTCTTTTCAAGCGCTCTGTGTTCACACTCGGGGATCTCCACTGGTGATTTACTGTTTTCCAGGTTAACTTTTAAGTGCTGATTTTGACCCATATTCCTGCCCTGGCTATTTCTCTGGTCCCATGCAGTACAACTGCAGCTGCAGTGGATAGCAGTGCTATGCCTGAGCCCCGAAGGACGCAGGGTATGTACTGGGCCAGTGCCTTCTTGGAAACTGGTCCCCCACAGTTGCAGTTCAAGATTTAGACTAATCCTCTGCTCTCTGTGTGTTTAAAGGTGAAAGGCTTTTATTGTTACACAAGTTTTCTCTGGAGCCTACGTTTTAGTAAGAATACTCTAAAGCTGCTATATGAAATTATATTAATAGACAACAAAATTACAGCCAATTCCTGGTACTATTTCAATAGCGATGTATGACTGCATAAGGGATGTTGAGTTAAAAGTGGTCAGAGGAGTTACTTTTATCTTGGCTTACATATAGCATTACAGTTACACCTGAACACAGGGTGAATTATCATCCGGAGGAGTTGAGAAGGAATCTCTTTTCTCCAGGAATGGCAATTATATTTGATTAGGTACATGGGAGCTTTTTCCTCTCCTGGCCAAGGAGCTGAGGGCAGTGCTTTGAAGACACCCAGCCTCATGATCAAGGTGTAAAGCATAATGACAAATGTGAAGTTCCTGCAGGGTCAGAGTCAGCTACAATAGTTCAGGGGAGAGGGCATCGGACTGGGACTTAAGAGGTTTGACTTGACTGCCCTGTTCTTCCACTGGGCTGCAGGACAAATCACTTCCTTTCTGTGCCACAGTTTCCTTATCTGTGAAATGGTGGTAATGAGCCTTTCTTCTTCATGTCTCTTTGTAATCGCTCCAAGAACTGCAGGTAAAACATGCTATACAAGCACTTGGTATTACCGTGTTTGATTTGTGGGATTTTTCTGTGTGATATCCTAATGCAAGGAGTTGTTTCAGATTTGCACACATAAGCTCAAGGACCATGGTGTTTGTCATCCTGCTGTTAACAGCTCTTCCCTGAAATCATTTGGATGTACAGGCAGTGCTCTGGTGTTGTTTTTGTTAGGATATCAGCAGCCTGCAATCATAGCACGACAGGATTTGTTAGTCAAGCATAGCCCTCAAACAAAAGCACCCAGAGGATGTGCCTTTTAAGATGCTCTCCTTTGCACAACAAATTCCCCCTGTCCTTTTGCTTCTGGTCTCTGCTGGTCCCCTGTTGAGAGGCCTCCATGCCTGTGGTCATCAACAGTTTGCCAACATGAAGAGGAGGAGGGGGAGGAGGAAAAAAGCCTCTTGACATGTGTAGTAATCTAAGCCTCATTCCAAATGTGTTTGCTTAAGCATTGCTAAGGGTTCCCTCCTTCCCGTCCCCACCACTTCTCCCCTCAACCTGTCTTTGTTTCAAGATGGGAGGAGGCTGCTGGAGGGGTGAGGGGGTTTCTTTGGCCATGCCTGCTGTGATCTGGGCACTCTTTGTTTGACAAGGTGTGCAGAGTCCTGGCCACCGTCTCCTCTTGCTAATGAAATGCATTGGGATGAAGAGTCCTAATTGTGAGGTGATACCCCATTGCGTGCCAGAGCAGGCAGGGTGTGCATGATGCTCTTTAGTTTGGGTCACTGGCAGTGATAGATGCAGGAGGATGGTAGATTAGTTCCTGCTGAAACCTGAGAAGCTGCCTGTGTTGGTGAATGTCACCCACTGCTCAGCAAATGCATTCAGATGAAATCACTGAAGTCTTGGGTTTCAGGCCTAAGTGACCGCTGCAGGCACTGGCAGTTCCTGCCTCTGGAATAAACATTTGCTGAACACACTTCAGCATAATAACACTTTGTGCAGCAAGCAATCGCTCACCACCCTCTGCCTCTCCTCACTGTTGTGACAATCCAAGTGCTACCCAGGCCACAACTATGTCAATCTGAGAAGTGTCTTGCTAATAAGCTGCTTAATTTCACTTCCCTAGACCAGAAAGAAGAGCACAATATTTGCTTGTGGAATGCATTTGGGTTTACTGTGCTGGTTTCCCCCCATCTGCTCCCTGGAGCTGGGGAGCAGGGCACTAATGGGACATGCAGGACATGCCACCTTTCTGCTAGCATAATGTACAGATAGTACTTGGTGCTATTGGTGACCTGAAATAGGGAATGACTTGTCCAAGGCTGTACACTTCCTCCCATTCTCCACCTCTCCAGCTCATCTGCTGAACACCATCAGCATTTTGGGGTAGGAGCTGTACAATGCTGATCCCTTATCCAGTGCTGTGGGATATGAGATCTCACTCTAAGGCAATGAGGTTTTCTTAGTGATAATTTGATCTTCAGGAAGTCCAGTGAGTATACCTTTTCTTGACAGAAAACATGACTTGACAGAATGAGTACTGAAAACAGGTCTCTTGACTCCTGGCCCAGTATGTCATCTGCAGTGGGATACTGGTCTGGGATTGGAGCTCTGTGATGCTACTGCATGTTTATGCAAGAGGACTGTTTGTAGTAAGAGATGAAGGGGGTTGCTTTGTAAAAATGCAGCTGTAACTGCATGGATAATGGGCAATATTATGACTTCAAGATTATGAACAAAAATGGAGAAGGGCTTCTCTTGTGTTTCATCAGGGCTTTCTGCAGTGTTCAACTCTGGGATCAAATTTCTCCTGACTTCAAAATTTATAGAGCCAGCCATGAAATTAGGCATGTGTCAACTGGAAATAAAGAAGCATTTGACTTTGACACTAAAATTAATTAAACTGTTATTACATTGATCTCTACAGCATCTGTTCCACTTGTATGGAGGAATGCTAGTGTGCACCACGGGGCCATTTCATACTGGTGGAATTGGATGCTGTGATCAGCCATATGCTGATAAAATTACTCTTTTGTCAGCATGTCTGCCTGGAATTGCTTCAGGAGCTGGAAACATGCAAAGCAACAATGCTCAGTACTGAGTGCTTTGAGATTGCTGATGTGAGGAGGACTTTTGGTCTAGTTCCATGCTCCACAGACACTTCATACCTCACAGGTTGGCGAGCCTGTTCCTGTGTAAGCATCTAAAAATGGGCTTTTAAGGCACTTAAGACCAAACTTTGTTTACTGAATAGAGTATAGCTCGTTTGCAATTGTAGTCGAGTTAAATATGGTAGTTCTCTTGTCACTTTGGGGGTGATTGGGTCAGACCTCAGAAGTTAGCATAGAAGAAAGGTGATGTAAAAACCCTGCTGACTGAGCATGTCAGATGGGAGGTGTAGGTAATGAGTTTGGTTTGTTGCATGGTCTTTGGTGACCTGTCTGTGTTAGATCAGTCACAGGCACTAAATTAATCAGAAAGTAAGAGGTTTGTGCAGCGAATGATGGAGCTACAGTCACATGTGGCCTTCCTCTATGGTTTGCACCCAGAATTTGAAATGACTCCCTGTTTCGTTGCACATGAAGAATGTGAGATCTGGGAGGGAGCTGGAAAGGTGAAAAATGAACCAGCCATTGCATTGGTTTGTAGAGTAATGACAGTTATCTGCATTCCTCCCAGTGGAATACCTGATGATAAGCACAGCCTCATCTGATTGCCTGGGTACTGTCCATATCCATAATTAGTCCTTAAATATGCACCTGAAACACAGCTGTTGCAAGCTTTTTTAGGAAAAGTGGCCATTTAAAAATGAGTATTGTGTTGGAGAATTTTCTTTTCGAAGTTTCTGCCTACAGTTGAAAGCAATTCTCTTCAAGCCTTGAAAAGGATGTAATTATTTGCTTTTACAATTAAAGCTGTAAAAGTGGCTGGCTATTGTTGCATGCTCCTTGAAAACACACTATTGCTTTTGATGATTGTGATGATATTAATCAGTTAATTATCACCACTGGATTAAAATAAAAATGCCTGAGTAAACACAAACGCCTTCTCTTTAAAGGATTCATCCAAACACTTCTGAGCTGCCATGTGTGGTGTTGAGCACTTGTTAGAGCTGTGCTGTACCTCCACGCAAAGTCCACAGGCCCAACCTGCAGCTCTGAAAGCGTGCAGGCCCCTGAAAGGTTGATGCTTTGTAACAGCTCCATCAGATGTCACCACTAGGTATTTGTCTGTCAGCAATGGCCAGCTAAGTGATTAGCTGACACAGCTACTTGCTGTATGGGTCACTGGCAGAACAGACAGGTTCAAAAATTTAAGACATTTGTTCCAACTCCTCCTGAATGTCTTGCCTGCTTCATTCAGCTCTCAGCTCCATTGGTTTGTGCAGCCAAAATAACACGTTGGCACTTAAAATGTGCTGTTTAAAAGTAGCCAGTCAGGCCACAGTGGGTAGAAATACTGGATTTTGATTTTCTGGAGGGGAATTTTTTTGGTCTTCCTAGGGCTGTCTGCTGCATCTGGTAGATACTGCACTACCTGATAGCTGTGGTGAGCTGCTTAACTCTGGCCTCAACCATGTCCTGTTTCCACAGTTGTAGGAAAACCTATGTTGGCCTGTGAAGGTGGTTTAAAGAGACTGGTACAGTTTTCTGTGTCCAGAAGTGCAGCTATCTGAATCCACAACAAAATGGGAAATTCATTTTCATCAAGTTGTTTCAGCCTTGTCCCTCCCATCTCTTACTCAAGCATGATTTGCATGAACTATAGCTGAGGGACAGTTTGGTGGTTTGAAAAGGAATTAGTAGTCATGTTCTAGCCCTCTAGATAAGAAGTGTAAATGAGTGCTATGATTCTGAGCTGTAACAAGCTATGAAAACTAATGGTCAAAGCCCATAGTAATACCAAAGATCTATGGAGGAGCTGATGGACAGCCCGTTCTTGTTGCAGCACAAAGAAAAAACTGATTTGCTTTTCTTAATTAAAGCTGCGCTTGGGACTCAAAAGTGTTAGAAAATGCTTTCTATTTTTTTGAGAATTACCCTAATGATATGCTACATCAAAGTTTGATAAGGGCCTGGTCTCTAGAATTGCCTCCCCAGCACTCAATATATGTGATTCTCTCTTGAAATGGTAATTGCTGGTGATGAAAGCTAAGGAATGGGTGCAAGGTGATCCTGCTGGCCAAAAAAGTTGTGTAGATGGAGGCAGCTAAAAAGCAGTTTTCATGTAATATAAAAGAGGTGTGATTGAAAGTCAGGGGTTATATTTAGATAGAACAGGATCATGTCCTGTGTCTAGTTTCCATGGTGTCAAAGTCTTAGCTAAATCCTCATATCATAAAAATATGGGTAGAGAGAAATGTACTGTTTTAACTTTTGATTATGTGTCAAAGGAGCAATAAGATTTGAAGATCTTGTCAACAGGCAAAACAAGTACTTTGTAGGATTCAGCACAAAAAAGATACTGCTCAGTTGACCACAAATACAGATGTTGAGATACAAATCTTATGTATAAAGGACTTTGCGTAACTTACATGGGGTTTAAAACACTCAGAAACAGCCTATCTTCTCCTAATATTTAGGGTTTGGCTTCAGGTTGAGGGAATAAGGCTATAGATCCTGAAAGCAAAATGGGCTGCTGTGTCAGTTGTCTGAGACATGTAGCATCCTACTGAGATATATGGAGGAGGAAAATATATCTACCACTCCTTCATCCATCCATCCCTCTATTCAGTCCTCAATTTAACACCTGTTGTTCACAAATCTTAGTGAAAAATCAGGGCTCTATCTCAAGGTACCTTTTTTGTCTTGGCCCTGTAGTACTCACTGCTCTGTAGTACTTGATGCTGGATCGGGTGTTATTCCCCACTGTTTGGAAAACAGGAGAGCCATACTCACAAGAATTCATTGGTAATTAGGAAGGGGTAGAGGAGAGACCCCTATGTCTAGCGCTCATGTTGCATTCTTGCAAGAAAGTCCAGCCTCAAGTAAATTTAATTTTTTACTGCCAAGTTAAACCCTTGCACAAAAAACCCCTTACAATAGAAATGCTGACAGGTCCTTAACTATAGTAGCAGTGGCAGTCTCTGCCATAATAAAGATATTGCATGTTATCAATAATCCTCTTTTTGCCTGAATCCCTGTCTTTCTAAAAAGAAAGGGCTTACTGACGGGGCAAATCTATTTATAAATTTTGTCTTGGCACAAGAGGAACACGTCGACAATGCAGTGGAGATCCAGGGAGGCAGCTGGCCTGACTGCACGCAAGCAGCAAGCTGAGTGTCAAAGCAGGGCACTTAAATTTTCTCTCTTTCCTCTGAAAGAGGGAGTGGGGGGAATTAGAAAGGGGGGGGGGGGAAGCTTCCCTTTGAACAAGGCAGGGTCAGAGGAATTACAAAAGATTGAGTAAACTGTCACACTCTGCTCACTGAAGAGCTTTGAAGGGTTTTCGCATACTCCTCACCATTGGAAGGAGCCAGGTGAACTGGGCACCGGGGGGGGGGGGGGGGGGGGGGATGGGGTACACCACAGAGGCACCTGTAGCACAACAGCCCTAGCTGATAAGGTTAGCTCTTCCTGGGGTTTGGTGATGCTTTGCTTTGAATGAAATGATGTTAGGGGTAAAGCTGGAAGGAAGAGAGATAAAAATCTCAAGAAGGATGTTCATGTGTCATTTTAAAAGGATGTTTCTTTGAACTGTGGTGGATTTCACATCTCCTCACTTCTAAGCAAGCTCTTACAAAGATGATGGATTTATTTCAGCAGCAGCATAAACTGGCAAAATTGATGTCCATTTACCATCTCTTCACATTAGTGATACTCCAGTAGGAATTGGACAAATTCTTTCACACAGTAAGAAATGGAGATGGCAGTGCCCCTTAGTGTTCCTGTATACCTGCAGCTGAGCAGCACCAAATAACTGTTGGATATCTTTGGCCCATTTCTAACCAGTGTGATAGAGAAAAAAGCCACCTAGGTATTTATTAAATGACCATGTTCCTGTGAGAATCAAGGCTTTGTGAATTTTCTCCTTTCTGCAGTTAATTTGCACATCTCACTCTTACTGATGAGGTTGATGAAATGATGGAGTAGAGTGTGTAGAACAAAAAAGGAGGTGCAGCCTGAGTGATACAGCTGGTAATGGTCAGATGGGTGTTTGGGTGGAGGTGAGGTTGCTTGCTTGTAGCTTTGGTTCTCTTTGGTGGCTGTATTGCTTTGCAGATTCCCCCAAGTGCTTCACAACACAGTACTTTATTAGTATACCTTGGGCAGGGTTATTTTAAAGAGCTCGCTATTGTCCTAGCGATGTTTGATTTCAGGCCAGGAACAAATGGTTTTGAAAATCCCACTCTGAACGTATATGGCTGTCCTCTATTACATGGATGTCAAATTTTCCTCCTCTTATACCCAAAGGCTAAAGTTTACTCAAAGCAGAACAGCAAGGATCACACTGCTCTCGTCAAAATAGCTTACAACGTGCAACCAATAAGTAGGTCACTTATCTGAATGGGATACTGTATAAGTAGCATGTTTGCCACAAGAGACTTATGAGCAAGTCCCCTATGGTGTATATATAATAGTCTGTCGGTCTGATTCAATTCCCACAGATGTTTAAACTAGACCTTGGTTTAAATGGAGATGGATCAAGGGGTATGCATCATGTATGAACTATGGATGTGTCTTTTTCCACAAGGGCTTACTGAAGTAACTGGGGATGTCACAAAAGGCCAAAATTGATTGTATAAGTTCACTTTCAATCTTCACAAGCCATTTGAATGATCCAGACATATTCCTCCAGAAAATGCAGGGTATGCAGGGGAGGAGAATAATGCATGTGGCAGCGTTAGCTTGAGACATCGATGAACTGTTCAAATCTTGCAGGTGACCTGACTCTGACCCTTTTAGCAACTAAAGAGACATGAGTGTTTCTTTTACATTTCTGTCTTCATTCTCAGCTGGCTTTGGCAGAGTGGCTCAAAGTTCTGGGGAAGATGATAAAGACAAAATTCCCAACTAAAGCAAAGAAATACTGAAAATCTCGCTGGAGAGGCTGTAATTTGGGAAATTGTCTGCTGACTGCTTTTGCTAATGGAGCACATTACATCCAACATGGCAAGCTTGGGAAAAGGAGTCACGATTCAGGGCCCAGGAGCTGTTAAGCTTCTCTTCCACCTCTGTGTGTTTCAGCAGCACTAGAGAAAATTTCCCTCCCTCTGCAGGGAAATTCCATCTAGGGAAGAGCATGACCCAATGTGTTTAAGTCAAAACTTTGACATGGCTTAGGTGAAAGATAACCTTTGACTGCAAGGACCCAGGAAAGCACTCGCCGCAGGAGTCATCCAGCTGAAATCCCAGTGCCGGGTTTGCTTCCCTCTGAGTTTTGAAGACTGTGACTATAATTAGGAGGTGCCTTTGATGGATTCCACAAACACCTCTCCTCCCAGAGGACAGAAGTCAGGCTTGGGTGGCTAGTGGGAGATCAACTGTGAAAGCCAAGACTGCAACTGTACTGCACTGGAAAAACCATAAAGAATGGGACAGTGTCATCATTAATTTAAAACTCTTTAGCAGGCTGATAACCTGACACAGAGAAAGGATTGGCACTTAGAAAGGGTTGCTCTGCAAGGACAAGTTCTTCTACAGTTCTCATTACAGGAATTGCCTTGCTCTGGAGAGCTGATATTTGGTAGTAAAGCACAACATTTTCAAGTGATTAAAAAAAAATCCAAACACCAGAGAAAACAGCCTTCTTTGCCCTTTGTATAATTGCATATGTTCAAAGTCTTGTTGGTCACTACAGGGTAGAAAAGCTGAGCACTGAAAAGAACTGAACAAGACTAGGCTGCCTGGCTGTACACTCTGCAACTATCCACATTTTTTAAGGGACAGGAGATGTATGTGGATTTGTTCCCCTGGTTATCCAGTGTTAGCTGATTGCAAAGCACATAAAAAGGAGGAAAAATTATGTACCTTATTAGAGGTTCTGTAGGTACCTCCTGGCTTGGCCCTTGCTCCTCACCTTTTTGTAGCTCTCCTAGCAGTGCAGGTTTTATACAGGTCTTCCTTCTGCCCTTAGTCTTTTTTTTAAAAAAAAAACAGTGCTGAAAAATATACTTAACCCAACTCTTCTGCATGAAACTAATTGTGGTTTTCTTTCTCTTGCCTAGACTGAGACACTTCAAGGAGAATGCTTCAAATCTGTGTACAGGAACCCTGGGTGCCAATGCTACAGATACCATGTATGTGGTGTGTCCCAAAGCAGGGATAGGTGACCAGGACCTTCATTAGATGGCAGATTTCCCCATTAAAATGAATATTAGCAATTTCAGCCTAAAACACCCTTCTTCTGAATATAGTTCAAAGGCATGAAGAGTGATAAAATATTAATCATTGGCAGTTTTAAGAAGGTAAAAGCATTTCCCAAGGGGCATCTTGTGGTGCTACAGCCTTGCCTTATGCAGTTTCCTACCTCTCACTTCCTTCCTCATTAGGTTGGCATTGGGATAAAAGAGCAGAATGGGTCAGAAGGTCCTGTTCCAAGTAATTAGAGAGTTGCTTCTTTTATCTAAGTGTACCTTGTTAAAGTATATCAGTGTCAGCCAGGTTAATTGGAACTTTAATACATAATTGATGCTAATTTATGGCCCTTTTTGTTCCAGGATGCTCATGCGGACCCCAAAGTCAGGATACAGTTTTCTTGTTATTAATTATATACTGAAAACCAATATCCCATTGGGAGGAGACCCACAACTCATTACAGTTGCATGGCTTTTCTGCCCCTAAACCCCTTGGTTCACTGGTGTTTCATGTTTTTTTAAAAAGCTGCTACTTTTACCTAGTGTAAAATAGCTGTAAGTGTTTACTTCTGCTTTTACCAGTCAACTTCCCTCAGCACACTGAGAATGTTCTTTAGTTGTGCTGCTGTGAGAAGGGTAGGACTCCAACTCTGTAGCTGATACTCCTGTTCTCATTAAATGCTTTTCCTCCTCAAATTGTCAAAATATCCATGAAGAGAGAAGAAACCAATCACTGCCTTTTAATGAACTCACAGGGTAAATTCAGGGCTGTGCATTGCTTTTCCAGGTGGATACTACTGGGAAAGCAACACCCAGAAAAGGCAAACAAGGGCTGAGTGCTGTGCAACTTTGAGGCACGTGTCTTTCACTGCCTGAGCTTTGGACTGTGCTGGGGACAGCAGCTTCCCCTGGACAGCGGTATTTAGGGTAGTCAGACATCTGAGCGTCTCATGGTGATGTTTCATCTGAGGCACCTGGGATCCTGAAACTTTCCTCCATCCCACATTGACCAGGAATGAGAGCAGAGGAGGTGTGGGATTTAAGTTGTGGGGACCTGCTTCAGAAAATCATGAGATGCATAGGCTGATAGGTTCATTCCTCTTCCTTATAGTCTGTGCGTCTCAGATCTGATGTCTATGGGCTTGTACAAGCAAAAGTGAGGAATGCTTTTCCCTCTTTTCAGTTTAGCTGATATTTTAGTCAGATTTTCCCTTAAAACTGGTGTTCTAGCACCAGAGATTGCACAGATAATACAGTGTCATCAGATGACCCTGCTTGGACAGATCAAAAAATAATGCCATTTCTGGGCTTACTGGTCCTACAAGTATGCTGGGAGTTCAACTGCTCCTGTACACTGCCAGCTATTTGACCTGGCAAGATCTGATACGTGTACAACTCGTTCTTCCTTTAATTTGCTCCTTGGTTCATTTTGTTCTCTGGAAACCAGATGTGGCATAACATGATAACATACCTGTAGTGGGTTATGCTGGAACATGACACAACATGTGTCAAGTTTCTTTTGAACCTTTCTAGGATCAGGTATCAGTCAAAAGGAGGTCATTTTAATTATCAATGATTAATTAATTAGATGATTGTTGGAGAGATGAATCCAAAGATTATATAGCACCCTTGATCAGTGCCTGTAACATAGAGGAAAAATTAAGATTTTTAAGGTGGATGATTGGGGAGAGTGGTGCTCAAAATTTCAGCTACTCATGCAATGTCTATGTAGCATTTCAGAGGGTTGAAAGTGATGTGAAATAACATCTCAGCATAGCCCCATAAACAGCAGCAAATAATTAGAGATCACTTTCCATTTTAGAAATTACTTCTTGATTTAAATACATTCCTATGCCTTTTCTGGTTCTGGTTTCTAGATGTCCAAACTGAACTATTTTTATTCATACTGCTATTTAGGGAATTGAGGGCTGTGTAAAGTGGGTCTGTGCCAGCAGTCCTTGCCCAGTTATCCCACGTGAATACTCCTGCTGATGCTGCTGGATGGTTTGGCTGGGGACTTGTAGGACAGAGTGATCCTGATCAAATTGAAGGCACAACTGGTCACAGAAGGCAAGATGCAGACATTGGCATATGGGGATGGTTTGGCAGCAGAAAAATCCTGTTGGACAGTTCTATTGTTTTGAATCATTTTTCATGTGCTCTGCAGCTCTATATGCTGGGGACCTATGGGCATTAATGGTTCTTGCTGGTCCTGAGCCAGCCAGTGACCCCATTTCAGCACCATACTGTGTACCCAGCTCAAGTGCTCATGTAGATAACCTGCGGTGTTGCCAAACTTTGATATAAGATCAGTGCCTTTGGTAGGGCAGGCGTTTGGAGACTGGTTTACTCAGGGGATCTAAGGGGATGTTAACACTTTGCTTTCTTTAGTATTTCAGCTGATGCAGCTTTTGCATCACATTAAATGGTCAGGTTAGACAAAGGTCCACCACTGCCCCAGGTATGGTGTGAGTCACCATGAGATGTAGCATGGGACAAGCTGGAGGCCAGTCCATGGTGCCCATCAGGAACAGAGCAATACTAAGGTACTGGTGAGCTCCAGCTGCTGCAAAGCAATGAGGGGGTTGGGACCCTTGGTAACAAAACCAGCATTTGTGAGGGCCTACTCAACAGATGTGGTGTTGGCAACTGTGGCATGAGGAAAGAGGGTTTGTCAAGTTGACAAGGCTTCTTGTTGCCTGGATGGCTCCATTGGCCTGTCTAACATGCCAATTTTCATGTGACTATAGCCACCTGAACTGGTTTCCTTGCACTTAATGCTTTTTGGGTGCCAGGCTATAAAAGGTGGCTCTCTCCATGAGGTTTGGGAGTTGTAGGTAACACAGCATCCTGAGCTGTTCTGGTAACTGATGTGATGTTGCACTGCATCTTGCTATATAGTGCTTTGAATGTGGCACAGATGGTTCTCTCAGCAAATTAAAGGTTCAGTATTAGGTGTTGGGTTTTTTAAGGAACAATATGAGTATCTAGAAGCATACTTTCCAAGGAGAGTGAGACCGAGGCAAGTATCACTAAAATTGAAGCAATCTTGAGGCTCTAAAGACTGCAAGAAAATCTTTGGCTTTTTCTCTCCTTATTCTTTCCTGTCTGAGGATTTCACGAGAGAGGACTGAGTGGAATCGATTAACCTCACAGAAACTCCAGCAAGACTTAATATTCTCAAAGGAAGGTCACCAGGTTTCGGTTTGTGCCAGCACTCACTGTCCTGAGGTATTGAAGGCTGCGGAGCTGGAAGTGAACCTTGGTCTCCAGCAAAGGAACTAGAGAAATCTGCCAAGTGATTTGAATAGAAATTGATGTGGCAGTAATTTCTTCTCTCTTTTTTTTTTTTTTGGAAGTTGCTCCTGTTTTCAGGACTGTGCTCACCTCAGAAAGGAGGCTGGGGAATAATGTTTCACAGGGCTGATTGTTACTGCTTTGGTGGCACAAAATAAACAGAATGGGGAAGGCAGCGAGTGCATTAGGGCAGGGGAAATAAAGAAGCATTTCTAACCTCTCGCAGCAATAGGCAGCAGGGCACATAATGAGCTCTGCTGCACTAGTGTGAACTAAGGGAGGTTTTTTCCTTTCCCCACCTCCCTCCTGATGCCACAACTACCTGTGCCCTGTAGAGAACAGTCAGCCAGGGTTAGCAGCAGATAACTTAAGCGTGGGGTCTGGTTTTGGGGGGGTTTATTGGATTTGATTGGAGGGCTTTATTCTCCCTGAAAGGTAGCCAAGAAATCCACAGGCCATCAACTTGGATGGAGTTGACTGGGATTTTTTTTTTTTTCAAAGATGGGCCAAAATGTGTCCCTTATCTCCGCTGTAGTTGCAGAAAGGCTCCTCAGGTGAGGATCCAGTGCTGGAGTGAAGACTTCTTAAGCAGCACAAAGCCCCTGTTTTCCTGCAAATGTCTGCAGTAATTAAACAACTGAATCATGAGTTGCTTTGCATTTATACAGGCCTGACAGACTGACTGCTGGTGGGAATTGCCTTCCTTAGACATTTTGCAGTTCTTCCTGACCCTGCCTGCTTGTCCCTACTGTTTGCTGCACCATAAGTACTGCTTTGAATTCAAAGAATAATGATAACAAAAATACTATTGACTTGTGAGTCTCTTTAAGATAAAATGTGCAAAAACTAGCTGAAGGTCGCCTATTTCTAACCAGCTCTCCTCTCCCCCCTCCCCTCCCCGAAGAAGCCTAAGGATTATGATTTTTAAAAATTTTTTTTGGAAGCAAATGTAGAAAACAGGAGGTTTCACTTATTAATAAACAGTTGACTCCAGCAGTGACTGAACAAAACTGGCTAATCAGAGCTCCCTCAGGAGGGCCAGCAAAATTGGGAAGGACACCACTGCTCGTACCAGGAGAGTAGCTCCTTCTATAGCTCCATCACCTGCTAGAAACACTTAAAATGAGAAATACTCTCCTGCCTGGCCCCTGGCCCTGACAGCAGCCCTTCCCAAACATCACTCTGCCTGTGGAGGTCCTTTCTGGCTGTTAGACATGTTTTGATTTATTTTATTTTTTACCTCGGGGACACTTAAATCATGGTGCTGTGCTTGCCACACATAGTGGATGCAGCTCCCTGGGGTTTTTAGCTGCTTGGTTTTTAAATCGCGCTGCTATTGCAAACCAGTTAGGTCCTTTTTGTGTGTGTGGTGGTTTTGTGGTCAGAAGAGTCCCATGGATGCTTCTGCTTGGGCTGGTTGGCTTAACCTGTCCTGTTGCAGTGCTTTTGCACTGACAGACACCGATTGCACCGGCGATGCTACGGGGATCTGAAACTGCTTTAGTACGAAGGGGCAACGTGCAACTCAGCAGCCACTGGCTTTGTAACCAACTTATCCAGGTGTTATACATCCCCCCTTCAAAGCTGTTCAGATTAAATCAGTAGACTTTATTTCAGGCTCGGTGTTTCTGTTGTAAGCGGTGCTCTGTGTTGCCTAAGAAGTGTTTTAAAAACCCCAGACTTCAAAGAGAGATGAATGGGATCGGGGTTTATTGTGTCTGTGTTGACAAGCTTAGGCTATAAGTACTTTCCAACACCCTAAGACTCCAAAACAAAACGGATCTTGAAGACGTTCCCAGGAAATACCTGGTGAAACGCTGAGTCAGGCCCGGGGTGCGCTCATCCCCACAGGGGCTGTGGCTGCAAACCCCGAGCCAGGGGCTAGATTTACGTGTACAGCCGCCCCTGCAAACGGACCGTGAGGCGGGCAGGGCCGGGGAGGGCCGCGGTGGCACCGGCGGCAGCGCTGAGCCTGGAGCTCCCTTTAGCGGGCCGAGCCGCGCAGTGCAGCCAGCCTGGGCTCGGCCTCAAACCGCGGCTGCCCGACCCATTTCCCTGCCCGTGTGGAGTTAACGCGAATTCCGTGCTTCCGCGGTGCTGGTGCGGATCTTAAAGGGAAGTCTCTGTTAAGCATGGGAGAAGGTGCCCGTTCTCCCAACGTTCAGCCGGTTTCAGGGAAGGGCCAGCCTTTCCATGCCGTTGTCTGCTTGGCAAAAAGCTGGGCCCCTTTGTTGGTTCCAAAGCTGGACTTGAACCCCCCCAGCTGAGCTGGTTCTCCTTGATTTGGAAAGCAAGTGCCTCTTTAATGCTAAGATCATATTGCTGGCCCTGCTGGGACTTCAAACAATTCTTTCCTTCCTTGGTCAAGTGGGTTACAGAAACAAATGCGCTCTGTTACTGAGTGCCTCCAGCCCCTGTTAATGGAAGACCTCAAACCCCAAGTATTTATCGGTGGGGAGTAAAAGAGGCCACCTGAGGTGATGGGTGGAAGGGATTGTCTCCTCTCTCCACTGGGTGTGAATTACCCTGTCACTACAAGGACACACTGTAGGCCTCTTACATCTCAAGTGCTGAGCTTGCGACTTGCTTGTTTCACCTTCCCTCTCCCCGCTCTGAGGTGACTGTGCCTCGAGCATTTGGAGCACTGTATCATATGGTCTCTCTCTAGCCCTTCTTGACCCCGTAGGCATCTGTGCTGACTTCTCTGGAAAAGTAGGACAGGATGTAGGACAGTAATGTCAACGATGAGTCCTTGGAAATAGATGGGCTATCTCTGGCGTGTGACCTCTGCTTACCTGTGCCCATGATGTGGGAGTGGATGCTACTCAAGCCTCTCCTGCACACCACGGCTGCCTGTGTGGTGAGGTGCCGCAGACAGTGAGTTTGTACTCCAGCCCATCCCCAGCAACTTGTGTGTATATTGTCATCAAGTCCTTGAGTGGATGATACAGGTTCCTTTTGATTATCTGAATATGGAGGGAAAATTGCTAAAAGCCTGATCCTTTGTAACTTACCCTGCCTACTAAGGGCACTTAGAAGCTCCCAAGAAGGTAGCCACTGCTGCAAAGCCTTGACATGCAACTTACAAACCATGATACATTTCTGAAATTAAAAGAGCTTGTTAAGAGCTAAGTGAATAACCAGAGTAGTTGTGAATGGATATATTGACAATGAAAACCTCAATGAGTTATACTTCTGCAGATAAATTGCCTGAATTTCAAATCATATATTGATTTTTTTCAGGCTAACCCAAAAAAATGCCCTTCAAAGATTTTCTTCCCCATAGATTCCAAACAAATTTTACACTTACATCCATTATTCATGGAAACTGTCTTATTTTTTCTTGTTTTTGCTATGTGAGTGGAGTCACCTTTATATTAAAGAGCTAGCATTTGGCCTGAACTGCATATTGTGTACATGTCTGTCTTGCACTTGTTTCTGTGATTAATATTTTATTCCTAGTTTACACTCCTCTTTTCAATTCCTTGAGTCTGGCATCTCAAAAGTGCTCACCTTGATGAACTTCAGATCTCTACCCACTAAAATTCACACTCCGATGCATGGCATCATAAGTTTTTAAGGAAGCAATCTAGTCAACTGACAGTAAATATTGAAAGGGCACTGATAGGTGTCTCTTCCTCAACAGTATGTGTTGATACAGAGAACATAAGACTAGTCTCCACATCCAGTCAGTTCAGATAGATGAAAAACACTGGTCTGAGTTGCTGCAGCCTGTACTGAGTGTGGATTGATAGGCTGCATATGAAATGCCTGATTTCACTGTCAACTGTTTTGGCTGTCTGGTCCTCAAAACGTCATGTTTACCATCCTTCAGTGTGATGGGAAAATGCTGATAGCATGCAGGCCTATTAGAGTAAATATGTGAATGTGACACACACCACCCCCACCCCTCTGTTTTACAGAACATGTTGTGGTTTAGAAGGTGAAGAATGAATGGAGGCAGTGCTTGGCTGTGGATGAGAATCAACATTTCCTAACTCCCAGGAGTGCTCAAGACTCATGTTGGACTCTCAGCTTCCTGTGCACTTCAGGGAAGACCAGTTGCATGTGGCAGCACATCGACAAATGGGCAGGAAATCAGTAGTGAGTCTAATTGGTGACTTGGGAGGAAGGCTGGGGGAGCGGCAGGAGAGAGCAGGGGATAAGATCTTGACAGCGTTGCAACTTTCCATAAACTTGTTTTGTTTAATTCCATGGTTTTGAACATACGGTCTATCGACTCCTCACAAGCATTGAAATTACATTTCCCAGTGACACCGAGGGATACGAGGGATACGTTATTAATGCAGGATGGTGGGAGGTGTGTTCACAAATCCGTTTATCAGATAATGGGATTAACACGCATACCTCCCGAGCACTGCTTTAAAAAACTAACTTCTAAATCTACATATTCAGTGAGTACAGCAGCCACATTACAGCACAACAATTGAAAGTGCTGGACAAGCGTTTTGAAGACCTTCTCTTGCTGTCCTGATAATACGGCAGCAGCTGGAAAGGGGGGACCAGCTCTCCTGTTACTGAGTCAGTTGGCAGATGTGAGCTCCTGAACTACTGATAAAGTGAAACAAAGGTAGGGGAGATTGCAGCTGTGTGTGAAAGGAAAAGCAGCACCAACTACACACTGAAGGACGCTGTCCTGGCTGTACCAGCATCATCTTTGCTTTTGATTTCAACAGGGGACAGAATGGGCCCAGGCAGAGAATGGGGAAGATGCAGATGATTTAAAGATAGGATCAGGCCTAAACTTCATAGTTAATTTCTGCTGTGTTGTATATAGGTCTGGCTATGCCACAGCCTATGGCTGTTTGCATGCACCTGGTTCATTGTAACTTTTTGTGGTTTCATTCTTATCCTGCCCAAATTTGTTTTTTTTTTCCTTTCTCCTGTATTCTTTGTAGTTAACTGTTTTTAAATGTATGTTGTGGTTTGGTGTGTTCCTTCTCTGAAAAGTCTCATCTCTAGAAGTAGTTCTTTGAATTTAGAATATGATCCACCAGTGCATTCTTACAAGAATTTTACCTTTACTGTAAAATAAAAGTGCAGCAAAATCCATGAGGCAGGTTCTCTCTGAGAATTCGCAGAACAATGTACCATCTGCACAGGGACATGTACGTTACTTAGCGTGAACTTCTGTTTTGTATGTAACCAACTACAGAGCTTATTGAAAAATCATTTCCATAGGCAAATACAGTTTAATCCAAACTTTATAATTTTTCCCTCTTTAAAATATCCCTTGAGGGGGGAAAAAGAGTACGGGTATTTTTCAGGATTAGAAATGCAAGTTTCTCCTTATCTTTGCTGGTAGAGATGTGAACAAAACTCAAGCTGACACTGGTGAACCTGTTAAGTGTTGCGTAAACACAACTCACTTCGTAACACCAGCCTTTATAGCTTTCTCTTTGCTTGTTTCATTCTTACAAAGCAGAGACCCAGGAGCAGTTTCAATGTGCAGAGAGCATCCCCCCCCATTTTCAGAATGAGCTGGTTTAAGTGCTGCTGTTTGCACCTGCACCACCCTGACTTTGGTGGGAAAGCATAGCTAAAAATTTCCCTCCCATATACAACCTGCTGCTTCTCCTTCCTTCTCCCCTGCTGCAGTTCTTACCCCAGCCCCAGGGTGCTAGTAGGGTAGGTAAGGTGGGGGAGGCATTTCTTGCCCTGACTTTGCTCCTGAAGCCAACACAGGCAGCATACTCTAATGCTCTCACTGTGCATGTGTTAATGTCCACCTACTGAAGAACATGCACAAATTTAAAGATTAGCAGTAGCACAGCAAAGTATATTGTGAGATAGGATATGGAGTTTTATGGAGGAAAGGGATTAGTAGATATTGCAAAAAGCCGCTGCAGTAAAAGAAGTGCTGAGATTTTAATAACCTAAGGTATTAAGTTTTTATCTCCATTTTTCTAAAGCTCTGCATCAAGGTTTTTTGGAGCCATAGGGAGGCTTTACACACACATCATCTATTAATGGAATCTGGAAGCTGAGCAGAAGCTCTGGGCATGTTGGGACAAGTTGGGCCCAAACCGTGGTCCTTCTCACTGAACAAGTTCAGGGCATTAGGCCCTTCTGGCTCCTAACCTTCAAATGTCAATGTAACTTGGGTCTGTGCGAGTCCTGCACACACATTTCTCCCTTTGGACAAGAAGAACATAGAAGAGTAGACACTGTTTACTCTCACTTTGCTGCTTCAAGGCCAAAATGGGAAAGAATCAGCCTGGCGTGAGTATAGGATACAGAAGAAACCATGTTTATTGTAAGCACTTGCAGTGTGTCCCTTCTGTAACTCTTCAGTGATCTCTGCCTTTAAAAAAATCTCTGGTAATGGCATTAACAAGGTGTGACTATTAGAGTACACCAAGCTGCTGCTATCCATGTTCATGATGAGACTTACCTCACTGACTTCTCAGGAAAGAACTGTATGAAAAGTAAGAGAAACACATTCAAAGATTCTGCGGTTTCATGACCCAATACTGAAGAGAACTGCTCTGGCCAGCAGTGAGAGATATGCAGTATCTTTGTGGGGCTAAAATACAATAATCTACAGAATAATCTTGTATTAATTGTCAGGTTATATCCTGATATACATGCATTTTGAGTCAAAAGGAACCAATGAGAATTTTCTGGGGACAAATCCTTGTTTGGTTGGATTTTTTTTTAATTGAAGGTAGACTTTTTGAAGTATGACACTTAAGTAAGGTTCTTAGCTGAGTGTCTGGGCCTGGAAATATAAATAGTGTAGCAGTAAGTAGAGGTGGCAACAGATGAGTAAACAGGAATGGGAATATTGGCTGTGGCTCTGCTGGGTCAGCTTTCCATATCCCCCTGGTACAGCACAGATGGGTGTTCCTAATGCCTACATCCCTGATGGGTGCTCCTAATGCTGGCTGGAAGAGGAGCCTCAGAGGTCTCCAGCCAGGACCTCTATGTTGTGCCAGCTGAGCAAGGTGCTAGCTGCCATTGTGACTGCATCTGCTAGCAAACCCAGGCACTGCTGTTAGGCCTTTGTAGTGCCCTCAGAGGACTGCTTTGTTCATGTTGGCCTTGCTGGGAGAGCCCTGGCTGTAAAGGGACCATTCAAAGAGCCGGTGGGACCCCTGTGCTGTTGGGGAGAAAGAGGCCCGCAGAGACTGTGTCACTGCAGGTGAAAGGGTGGCTTACCACTCCTGTCTGATATGGTAGCAGAGATGAGCAAAAGCTTTTCCTTAAACTCCTTGGTCGCACTTGCATGGTCAGCCTGTGTCAGCTGGCACATGGCCTCTGATGAGGAGGACTGTAAGCAGCACTGAGAAGACATGAAAAACTCAAGGTGGCTGTAGCAGGAGGAATGGAGAGTAAAATACATATGCAGGGAACTTAAACCCCAGCAGTCTCCTTGGTTTTTTTTCCTCTTAGGCCCAGCTTCTTTTCTCTGTTCTGATCACACCCTGGCTGCCTCCCAAAGAGACGGAACACTTACTGCCAGGGAAGCACGCCTGTACCCGGGTTGGTTTCTTTTTCCCCAGTGCATAACGCTCCCTGTGTCCAAGTCTGACCTCACACAGTGGATTTTTCCACTAGATGGTGCTTGAACATCTCCTCACCGCACAGCCCTGCACCTGCAGCTCCTCTGCCCTGACCCTCGGCTCCCAACGTGGCAGCTCAGCGCGGGGTTTGGAAGCAGTGACACCCAGTAGTGGGTGCCTGGCTCTTGGCCTGCACCACCGGCATCGTGCTTGCCGTGCCATGACGTTAATAATCTTTCTTTTCCTCTACTGAAAACAGCAGCAGCAACAAATTATTGCTTAGTAGAGAGTCAGAGATGCTACGAGCTAATTCCTTCTGAGGGGATTCCTCATTTCACACGCTGGTTTGCAGAGTGCCATCATGTCATATATATATATACGATGAAGCGATTTGCATGGCTTTGAGTGTTATTTTGGAAGTCTGCAGTGCAGCTGTGCTCCAGCTTTGGGCTGTGTGGTTTGGGGAAGTAACTTCCAAAGCATAGCTGGACTCTGTTCCAGTCAATTTGACTGCAGATTGTCTGAATCCACTGACCTCTGGTGACAACGGTGTTGGGTGAAGGAGTAACACTTGCTGGTCAGGCTGTGGTGCAGGTTGGCTCTGTAGCTCAGTTACAGTATGCATTCTGTCAGTCATAAATTCACCACACATGATTCTGGGCAGATATGAAAACTGTTCTGTGAAGACCAAACAGGTAGTCATTGATGTTTTGTTGAAGCCTGATGGGAATGAGAAGTTCAGCTGTTTCCTGGGGGGAAAAAAAACCCCAGTAATCTGATTTTACTGTCCTCATAGAAAAGAAACAAGCCTTTTATCTTCTGAAAAATCAGCAATAACAATATTTTTGAGTTGTTAAAACTGTATGTGCCCTTCTCAACCTTGGCATATGTTAATTTCAGTTGCTTTTATGCCAGGTATTTATATTTCCATGAGTGAAATCTTAAAGCTCTCTGAAAGGGAGTTTCTGTTAGCAAGGGAGGAGGGAATTACCATCTGCAGAAGGAATTCAGGGCTCAGGGAAGTAAAGCTTAAGCTTTACTTAAGAGCACTGCTGGCTTTCCCAGACCTGGGCCTCTCTACATAGCTGAGGGAATAATAAATCCATCCTTTCAAACAAGCTCATGCAAGTGAAAAAATGTGGCTGCTTCCTTCCCATACAGGTAAAAGCTGGGAACACGCTTGTTTAACTGAAACAGTCCTTTCCTAAGCATTGTTTTCTCTCTACAGTTGGAGAAAAGTGTAGTATTAATCTGAATTCAACTGTATTTACATTAAATCTGTGACATAATACTACAGGGAAGTGGTGCTTCTGTATGCTTCAAGATTTCTGACTACAGGACTGAGCCCACCTGGCTGATTCCAGTGAGTCTGTACAGCCTCTAGCTCAGCCTGCCTTGGCTGAAACGCATTGTAAATCTTGGTAACACCAATGGGATACATGCATAGCTGGAGAGCGTGCTGCGCAAGCGTAAGTCCTTAGGGAAACATCAGCCTATAGATATTATTTCTATACTCTTTAGTTCTAAATCAAAGCTTTCTCTGCTAGGCAATTCATTAGCTTTAAAATTCAAGGTGCTCCTCAAGTTGAATTTTAGTGATGATCATCAAACTCTGCAGAGGAAGTTTTTTCCCTTCTCCTGAACAGGAGATTTGGAAACTTGCTGTTGATACAGTTATTCTGTTGCAAGTGAAGACTTCTGCCAGAGCTGCATCAGACATCCTTGAAAGCTGAGGCATGTCTGTAAGCTTGACAAGCGGCTCACCTCTGGGCCTTCAGCAGGCACCAGCAGAGCTTGGTGGGTGTCAGTTTTCTGGGTCTACTTGCAAAATGCCTAACTGTGGTTAAACCCAAAATGATCAGCCGACTGTGTGTCCTCCCCAGCAAAGGCTGCCCTCATGAATGGCTCCTGCTGCCTTAGCTCCCCAATGTACTGATTACGGGGATAAATAATGTATGCTGGGATCTACCTAAAGTGATGGGTGAGCTTTTTGGAGCTTCAGTCACAAAAGGCATTGCCTTTTTTCTCTCTTCTGCTGGTTATTTCGAATGTGTGTTTTGTTTCCAAAGCTAATGGTGACATTGTTTGCTTGCCAATCAGCTGATTGGCCATTGTTCTTTTAAATCAGAGGGCTTTAAACTAATGCTCTTTAACTGTTCTGGAAAATAATATGACTTTACAACTGCACTCAAAGACATAATAGCAGTGAGAAACCCCACTCAGTGTTGGAGGGCTGCTTTTAAAATGGCCTATGGCTGCAGTGGAATAAAAAAGGTTGACTGTCAGCTGATAATGCCATGATCCACCTGATGTTTTGACTATGCAGTTATAGCTGGTTTGACGAGGGGACTTGGTCAGCTATTACCCTGGAAAAGCAAAGGAACAGTTATCCTGTGAATGCTCACAAACGTGTCACTGATTCAGGGTCATCCCCCCAGTGCTGCTTTGTATTTCCAAGACTTATTTCTGAAGGGAAAAGTACTTGGACAATGTTGCTGGACTTCAGTGTTTTCCAAGGCATTGCCTGGGGTTAGCTGCCAGATCAGCCAGGCTGAGACTGGCCACACGAGCCCGGAAATGTGGAAGGCAAGGGTGTTCAGGACTGAAGTCTGAAAAAGGCCAAGACTTGCTCAAAGGGAGGTAAGAAGTCTGTCACGTACCCAGAACATCTCTTCCCCACAGAGCACAGCAGCTGTCAGACAGACATCTCCGATCTGACTATTTAAAGCATTCTCATTCCTGTTTATTTCCTATTTGTATGCACAGAGGGGGAAGAGGAGGGTGCTTCTGCTTTCAAATGAGGCTGGAATGAGGGAGAAGAGCATGCCTAGTGTTCCCAAACCCTTTTTATCTGGCGTCTTTCCATCTGCCAGCCTGCAGTAATGATAATGCCCGCAGGGATTTGCGCCTCTCAGCTGGGGAAAGTCCTCCAGACATGGGGTGGGGGAGGCCCATGGTTTCAGGGCATACCGTAAATACAACTGCCAGGCTCGGGGAGCACAGATCAGAGGTGTTGATTTGAAGAGTTAGAGATGGGAAGCAATTCACCCTTGGGGGTAAGGATCCGGCTATAGGGCAACAGCTATGGACGAATGTGGAAGTCAGTCAGTGCAAAACGGGTAGCCAAAGCTATGTAGTAGGGTTTTGGGCGCTGGGCTGTGTGTCTTCAGACAGCTTTCCCGTCTGGAGGGGAGAGTTTCACCTCGCAATCAGCATGTTAGTTTGTCAGCTACCTTCACACCCTGCCCTCCCAGCTCAGCTGTGACTTTCTGAGCCCTCTAATGCCCCTGTTTTCAAATGTATTTCCTTGTTTTCCCCAGAGACAAATCTTTCTTGTCACTTCACTTCAGGCTATGCTGTAAGTTGTTTTGGGGGTTTTTGTTCTGTTATTCTCTGTAAGTGCGGGTGTGTAACTGAGCTGTCACAAGAACAAATCAGCAAAATAATTGTCTCTGACGGAGTATTCACATCATGTAACTTTCAGTGTCTGCCACAGATATTTAAACTAGCCAGAAAAAACTGTTCTGAATCACAGAAAGCCTTTGATTTTTAAACGTATTGTAGGTCTGCGTGTTAGGTCTTCATCATCTCACTCTGAAGGTCTTACTCCTACCCCCCAGTATGTTGGCAGCCTTTGTCTTGCCACCATGTCCAGCCTGCAATATTAATGAATCTGTGAAAGATGGAGAAGAAATCATGACAACTGTCTCAAAACAAGCCTTCCCTCCCCATAGCCTTGCCTAGTGGCTCCAGTTCACACTCAGGGATGGGGCTAAGGATCTGACTTACAGATGGGGTTACTGCTGCTGGCTGCCTGCCCGTGCTGCTCGGAAGCTGAGCTGGGTTGTGGGTGAGCTCCAGCCCAGCTGAAGCCTCCAGCCCAGCACTGCAATGCGAGGCAGATCTGGAGAAATTGTGAGAAACTGCACTTTTTTTTCACATGAGCATCTTATTTAGGCACACAAAATTAGGCTGCCTGATTACATGCTGGCTTCTAATTTGTCCTGTCCTCCCCTTGCTTTGATCTTAGAAGGAAGAAAGACTGAATTTTATGAAGTGTGTTCAAGTGTTCAGCAATGCAATTAGGAAATGCAATCTGAAAGTCCCACTAATTGCCTGTCTGCACCATTAGCCATTTAAATAGTTTAAAACTTTATCCCCTCAGTACTTGACCTTGTTTCACAGAGCAACTTCCTTCCACTTGGGCACCCAGCTACTACTCCGGGTATGACAAGTGAGTAGCATAGTGCAGGGGATTCTGTCTTTAGAAAAACCCAGAGTTTCTCCTGCAGCCAGAGGGTTTCTTTCTCCTGACACTTCTGCAGCTACTGTCATCCTCACTCTTCCCATTGCAGACAGACTGACCCTAGCCACAAGCAGGGAAAATGTGTAGCAGTAACACAGGCAGCGCGTCTGTACTGGAAGGGATGGTTAAAAAATACAAAGCCTGGAGGTTCCTCATCCCCCACCCCCAGCTGAGATTAACTTCAAAACTACCACCCTGCAGAAGGTTAACAACTACAGGGTCCAAATACGCTGTCTAAACCTGACACCAGATTACAAGAAGGGCTCCCTCTTTGTGACCCTTGTTCTTAGTCTCGTTCCCTAATCGACTGCTGACTCTTGGAATACCAATTCAGGCCAGCTGTTCATGTGTATGTGCTGATTTCCCTAGCTATTTTCATATGTGATGCCTTTATGGCTACTGCCTGTAGATTCAAGAAAGCCATCAACTCAACCTCAGGCAAGATTTCTTAAAGGTTTTAAATTAGCAATTTTGCTTAGATAATGTAACTGTTATGTTAATAGTGTATATTGATGAGGAGAGACTTGTACTCAAGATTCATGTATGAGGATGTGTGATTTCAGAGTAGCCCAAAACTCATTGTTAACATTGTGTATAGAAAGAAGTCAAGACTTGTTGTGTTCTTAGGTAGACTTTAGTATTAGAAAACTGCAAGCTAGTAGCTAATTATCACTTATTAAATGTCTGTCTTAAAGCAGAATACAGCTTATGAGCTTTAAAGCTTACACTAATCAAGAAGCATGATCAACCACTGATGTAGGTCACTTATAGCTCAGCTGATATGTAGCTGCTCCTCATTGATGTTACCACTTAAACATTTATACTGATGAAATAAAGTTACAATTCTATGATCTGAAGTAGGGGACTAATTACATTTTGATTATTATAAAGTCGGTCACGAGTCCCATTCACACAAACACTCAAGCAGATGAAAGGACAGAAAGCTAAATGGATTCAATGATAAATCATCTGAATTGTATCGCTTATAAAAAGTATTGGAGCTTTCATGCTAAAGTCTTAATTGCTGTAATATTGCTATTTGAATGACAATTGTTGATTTGTGTTGCAGAAGTACTTAGAGGTGTGTAGTCACTGGGCTGTGGGCTATTGAGAAGGAATCTTTCTAAACCTCTCTGTTGCTCATGCAATGCAGAGATGGTCCAACACATTTATGGAACAAAGACCTGGACACACACCACAAGTGAGAGCCTGAACTGCTATGTGATGCAAACCAGCCTCTCTTTCTGTCCCAGTGTCTGTTTTTTCATTCACTAGAAATCTGTTTCAGCCCGCAGGCTGCATACCACTGTTGCTTGATAGTCAGATCTTTCTCCTAGGAGAGAAGGGATATGCAGACTTGGGTCTCCATTTTACTTGTGGCTTGGGTTGGGTTGCTCTCTTTGCTTGGTTTCTAAGGATCCCCCTGTGAAGTGATCAATACACTTAGAAGAGAGACCTTGGATTGAGGCATGGAAATGAGTAAGAAAGAAATTGGAGTCAGTCAAACAACTCTAGAGTAGTTCTGCACCTTCTGTGAGCTACTGAGCCACAGGAAATGTAATGGCATTATTTGTATGTATTCTTTGTATTATGGAAACAGTTGCCTTAGAAGTGTACAAACTTTTGTGCATGTTAGTCATCGCTAGTAGTTGATGTTTGTATCTGGTTTTCCTTTCACTGGTGTAACTGACAAGTGGTTTGGTGAGAGCAGCTCAGGAGCAGTTGTAGATGAGCATGGCACAACTGAGTCACAACAGTGGTTTGTAGAAACTGTGGCTCTCCCTCAGTAAAGTTATACCAAAGTAAAGCATTACAACTCAGTTCTTGACTGAGGCAGGTACTCCACAGCTGTGAGGTCTAGGGCTGCTTAGCACAGGTACAGAAGGAGAATATTGTAGGAAGAATATAAAAGGATTGAGAGTTTATGAAAGCTTAGGAAGTTATGCACACTCTCTCCTTGGATTACTCTGACATGTATTTTAATGCTCTCTCCTTTCTAGTTTAAGCAATGCTGGGGTCGTGAACCAAAGCAGCAAAAGCAAGAAAGCTCACAGTTAACAGTGACATTGTCCTTAACTTGCCCTGAGCTGGAAAGGTGCCTTCATGACACAGCAGAGTACTCTGAGGACACAGCAGCAAACTTAACTCATGTTTCGCCTCTGGCAGGGTACAGCACAAGTGTAAAATAACTTAAATAACTGGTTTTCAGTTGAGAACCAGCACCGGTGAACAAATGTCTGAAATGAGCTGCTAGAGGGGGATCCAGTTTCTGATCCTGAGTTCTTTACTTAGTGGTGCTATCCTGGATTTGCTCTTATGCAATAATTTGGCAGGGGTGAAAGCAGCATGCGGAGACTTGGTCTGCCATTCCTTGTGCTTACCAGTGATGGCTTTCCATGGAGCGCCGTGAGTACCAGGTTAGACCCAAAACTAATTAGTTTTCCAATAGCTTGTTCTAGAAGCTATTTTTAGTTTATCCTGACCTAGCTGCATTGTGATTTTTAAGAGCACTTTGATAGAGTAATTCAATCAGATGTGCTGCTACACAGCAGAACCCATCCACATCCTGTGTAACAACAGAGGTGTAGCAACAGTTATCAGGCAGGAGCTATCGCTTCCACCTGCAGTATTCAGCTCATCATATGAGATTCTGAGTAACATTAAATGATCATGTTTCATGAGTTCTAACTGAACACTTGCCAAGGATGGTTAACCTCAATTCTTGCTTTTAGCTGTGTCTGGTGTAAGGGCACATCTCTGCCTTGGAGAAGCCCGTACCATTCTCCAAGCACCTGCAGAAGGTTTGCAAGCCAGCGGCTGCCTGAAGATTTCACCATGTGACAGACAGCCTTTTCTTTCTTCCAGCTCTGTTCTTGGAACTGGATGCAGTTGTTTAGAGACAGCATTTAATTTTCCATGGAACTTGGCCTGTTGCTGATCTCAATACAGAAAGTCACAGTGCAAATTTTAAAGTGGAAAATTTGCTTTACTCCTTTTAACAAGTTGTTTAGGCCACAATTTTTACATCAGACTGCTTAGATGTAGCTCTCTAGTGTATGTCCTTTGAATCCATCTGCAAGGATTTAATAAAAAAATGGCCCAGTTATTGGTGTGGTCTTTCTGACAGGAGGTATGAGATACTGCATGTGGCAAGCCCCTAATTCAGGGGCTCCAGTTCATGCTGTGGTATGAGTCTAAGCATCTGATTGAAGTTATGCATGATACCGAATTGGCACCTTAAATCTGCACTGAGGCCTCTTAACATAAAGCTGAGTGCCTTGGCAAGCTCATGTCCACATTAATAATAAATCCTGGTGACACAACCCCTTTAAGAACAGTAAGAGCTGAAGCCTCCTTAGTGGAAGCAATCTGCTTTGTTCTGTTTCAGTGCTGCCAGAATGCTTGGAAATCATTTTATTTTATTCTGTGCTAGCTCTCATTATCAGAGTTTCTAAAACCAGTGTGGTTCAGTCTACACTCTTTTTTTAACTAGCTCTACCTGGTTAGTCATTTCAAGAGCTATCCACTTGCCTAGGGAAGTCTGTGTGTTTTCATTTTATGTTTCCTTTGAATGACTGCAGTCATTTGGCTGTTTATGTGAATGATTAAAGTCTTTAAAAGCCCTGATGGATTTTTTTTTTTACTCCCTCACTTCCATTACATTCCAGACTTCTGCAAAAGCAGACCAAATGTATGTCACTTTGTTAAAACAGAGGGAATTATTAAAGGGTAAATAAACTAAACTCAACCGGCCTTCTATTATAAATGACAGGCTAATGAACCAAGTAATTTGAGTGGTATAAATAAAGAATGGCCAGAAAGAGAGGGAGGCTGTGACAGAGTGCATTGTAATAAGAGACTGACTTTGCCAAAGCCTTTCCATAGAGTGATTATCCTATAAAGAGCCTTAAAAGTGACAGTCCCAGACTAGAGCCAGCATCTGCCTCTGTATCACCAGTAACAGGAGACCCCTGTAAGAGTCAGGATCTGGTTCTCTTGAGTTCCAGCAGAACCAGAGGGGAATCCATCCCTATGGCTCATGTCACTCAGTGGTGCTTCTCAACCTGGAGTGCACAACTGAGCTGGGTTTTACATGAAAGAACCATTTACATTAGTTATGTGGCTCAGATGTGGCACTGGCAGGGGAGGTAACACGGGAAAGGGCCCCCAGCTTGAAGTTGTGCAGTGTGACATAAGCACAGCTTGCATGGGAGGGGGTAATACAGGAACCGGGAGAGTTGCAAGAAGTTACTTGAAGTGAGAGGCTTGGTGGAAAGGATGGTATTGAACTGCCTTGCCTCTGAGATGAGGCAATGCGATGCATTTATGATGTGTGTATATACATCAGTTTTACAGAGCTTGTTAAAAGATTTTGAAGCATCAGAGTACAGGGAATAAATGGGCACAGGCACTGGGAATTATACAGAAGGTGTAGTAACTGATGAGTAAGATGCTTTAGGGTAGGGATTATGATTTATTATTTGAAGAAACTAGTAGATCCTATGCCACAGTGCCAGGGTCTTCACAAACATATTCCAGCACAGAGAAATGTTTTTATTACATCAGTTTTCACAGCTAGAGTTGGTTTACAGATATCTTTCAGACAGTGTATTCCTTGCGGAATAGTGTGACATGGTGTGAGACACAGGACCAGACCAGGAAAAGGAAATCCTACCAAGCTGTGGATATATCCAGAGTCTGAGGTGAAGATGCACTGATAAGGAGTAGCCCCTGCCTTCCCTACATGAGCTCTTCCTTAGCCAAAGTTAAACATTTTTCCTAGTGTATTGGCTGCTAACAAGTGGCATGGGATACTTACAACAACTTTTCACTCCTGCTTTTATTTTCCTGATGATGATTTTTGGCTGTGCTTACTCATGACTATGCTGACAGAAGCTGGTGTAAATCACTTAGTTTCAGCTTTCTGTTCAGGTCAGTATTCAGGTTTTAAATCATAAGTAAATACCTAAGAAGTCTCCTTGTTTCCATTCCCTGTGCTTGCCCTCCAAGCTGCATACTGTCACTGAAATTTGTAGGTATGTTGCAGCTTACAGATGCTTTATGGAAGTTTTTGAGGAACTGTGCTCTCTGTAGGCTGTGAAACTGAGGCTGTATTATTTCAGTGTAAGTGCTGTTCAGGGCCCAGAAAGAAAGATCAGGCAGGGTAAAAGCAGTTTTAGCATAACATATGTCCCATTTGTACAGTCAATGACATAAGAACAGGAATTAATCACCCCAGTCCCAAGGCATCCTTTAGCAAGTTGATGCCATTAAAGATTCATATTGGCTTTTCTGTGTTGCACTGGGTGCTGTGAATCAGGTGGTGCCAGGGAGAATGGTCCGCAGAGAAGGACCACTGAATGGCAATCTTAAAACCAGGGTCTTGTGGAGTTCAGCTTTCCCCCAAAGCTGAATATTGTGTCATCTTCTACTGAGATGCTGAATGCCACAATCAACGGTCTCTGCTGCATGCAGGAAGCGGTCAGTCTGCCCATGATGTCTGAATTCTTAGAAATGACCAGAGAGCTCCTGTGACCTCGCTGGGTTGACCAAACAGACACCAATGCTTCTGGATTGCAAAAATACATGCCTTGTGGGGTTTTTTTGCCTGATTCTTCACCACACTTTAAACTGGGGAAAAAAAATCTTCTATTTGTAACCAGTATCTGTCAATGTAACTTGAGAAATGCCAATGATGCTTTGTCCAGCTTATTGTTACAGGAATAGTTGACCTTTACAAATACTGACCACTCTTCTCTGGAATGGTTTGTCTTGCTTTTGTTAATCCTTTCCATCCGCATTGAATGTTTCCCTGTGCAGGTGCAGATGAGTACGAGGACTGAAACAGAGAGCAGCAACGTGCTTCTTGGGGAAATGGCAAGCAGCTATATAATTTCCTCAGTAGTGTATTTCGACTTATAATTATTGCTAATTCAAAAAAAATCAGCACAAATTGCATGACAGCACTGTGTAAGATGGGTGTAGAGATAAAACATGAATACAACCCATATCTTGTAGTTGACAAATGAAGTGTAGGACGCTATTGTTTGTTTACTGACTGCGTAAGCTTGTGATGAACAATTATCTCTGCCTCAAGAGGTATCCCAGGGTTTCCAATGGTATCAGTCTTCCCGTTTGTGATTCGTTTGTGCAAACAATGGAAAGCTGAGCGTGTAACTGTGGTGGCAATTGCCCGATTAGTTCTCTGCCTCTGAAAAATCCTGCTGCTGCTCCATCACTTTTCAAAACTCAGGGCTGCACTGCAGTACGCCCGGGGGGGCTGAGCCCCACTCCTGAACACAGTGGGGCAGGTCCAGAGCTGCAGTTGTGCCTGCAAACCTCTCTGCTGCAAGCTGCTGCTTCCCGGCAGCAATATTTTTCTCATGAGCTGACAGGGAGTAGGAGGAGAAACCGGACTCACTGCAGTGCATGCAGGGCTGCCGAGGGGAGGGAGCGACCTGTCGCCTTCCCAGGAGGAGGTTGCGTTTCTGTCCGTGTCAGAACGCTGTTGGACAGGGTTGTTTTTTATGGTGTGACATCCTTTTTCCGCTTCCTGTGCGGAGGTGTGAGGAATCCACAGGGGGTGAGGCTTCGCCCCAGTCGCACCGCAGCTGCAACGGCAAGCTGTGCCTCTGAAAACAACAGGGTCCTGAGCCTGCTCTGGGTTCTCCACACTGGCCCAGCTCACGGCAAACTCAAGGGGGAAGCTGGGCAACAAAAAAATACATACAAAGTCAGGTGTGAGCCTGATAGGTGCCTCGGGCATCTTCCACTGTGATACAAGCAGAGAGTGGCGCAGCGGTGGTACCTGGGGCAGCTCCTGCCATCTTAGCCAGGCTGTGAAAGCGCTGCATTGTGCTCATCCCATAGCGCCTATGGGAAGAGCCTCTCTCCCTGTACCATGCAGCACCTTAATGAGTATTTCACCTCTAAAGTGCCATGGAGTGAGGTTTTCCTCAAAACCCCCTCGGCACCATGCGCTGCACGGGAGCTGGGTCACAGCAGTGTGGTAAATTTGGTTTCACCAGGACGTGCCAGGCAGCATTACTGTCTTTCCCACACCAAACAATTACGCTCAGGTGTTGTTCTGCCTTTGCAGGTGCTTCCTTCTTTGATTTTGATCTGTAATATTTTATTCATTCCACTTCTGGCTCTCTGATTCCCCACAAAGAGCTGTCTGTCTGCAAACCAAGCTGGAGGAGTAAAGTGAGCTCTGGAAAACAAACAGAGCTCCCAGTGAAAACTGTGGAAAGCTTAATCCGTTTAGGGGATTAGCACGAAGGAGAGGTGGTGTCTAGATGGTAGTTTGTAAATATTTACATCGATATCTGATAGTATTGGACTCTCTAAACTTTAAATCCAGCATGTACCTCAAATCAGATTCAGGTTAAAGTCTTGCCTCCATTTTTAAGGAAAAAGTATTGGACATTGTTGGAAATTATTGGATAAGGGAGGACTGAGCTCCTCTCATTGAAAGTCATTAAGTACATAATTGGTTCTTGTCTGTTTGTTTTTCTATTAAGGAATAAAAATACCTTGTTTCACTCAAAAGTAGGGTATGTTTTGGGTGCCAAAATAATGTGCACCGCATTAACTTCAGTCCAGAGGATTTCTGGTTTGCCCTTACTTGTATAGAACTTGTATAGCCAAGTCCCTGAAGGAGCATCACTGATGGAAAGAGGTTCATTGCTATGGACCAGTTAGAATTGATGTCCCAGGAGACTGACTCTCCCTACCTACACATCATTTCCTTCCTTTTCTCTCTCCAAACACGGTTGTTTAGCCACTAGTAAAACTAAAAAAAGAGTAAATTGTTTTTCAGGAAGTAGGGATCTCTCATGGGACCTTCTGTGGTTTGGTTTTGGTTGGGGTTTTTTTCATATTATCCTAACCTATCAGCATTGTCACATAGCTCTCGGAGCGGAAATGTATACAGCACAGGCTGCAGCCTTAGCTATCTGATCTTATAGAGTGCATTCTACCCATGTACCAATTTGTAACACGTCCGAAGCCTTGTGAGAGCATCCTCACGTGTAGAATTACATTTGTGTCGTATTTATTTAATGATAGATTGGCTAATGCAGCACTTGCTAAACAAAGCTGCAGACTGCGTTGAAATCAGTCACCGTATGCAGACTGCCTCTAGCAAACAGGATAGGGTATCTGCCCAGCATGTTTCAGGTCAGGCACTGGAGGATTGGTTTAACTCTCTGTGTGTGTAGTCATCTTTTTCAGCACAGCTAAGTCTCGACCTTCAGTCTTTTTGGGTGCAATCTTTTTTTTTGTTTGTTTGTTTCTACTGTGTTTAACTAAATGAAAACTGTTCCTTCTCTAGGCTTGGAGCAAAACTGCTGGAAAGTCTGTAGGTGTCAGCAGTCAGGGCCTGTATGTAATTAGGGAGAAAATTCAGCTATAGTTTCTTCTAAGTCTTTGTATGTATGGATTTAGAGAGGTTTTGAGTTTGCTAAGGCCACTTATCAAGTGGTTGGGGTTACCATCTCCTGACGATGCCTTTCTGGGGTCTCTGAGGCTGCAATGAGGAATCATGGGCTCTGACCGGGTGTCAGACTGGGGTGCCTTCTATTCACATCAGATGCGCTTTTCTGGTACATGCCTAAGAGAGGAGAAAATCCCGTTCCTCAGTAGTATATTGAGGGGAGAGAAGCGTGTCTGGGAACTTGAGGGCCTCCATCCTCATCCCCTTTATCATCCCAGTTTTAACCACACTGGCTTAACCAGACTTCTTCCTGGATGGCTACAACTCCTAAACACCTCCAAAATACGTAGATAAACATTTGTCTCTCTAAACTTCATCAGTGTTTCCTTGCTTTGGGAAGTGGTTTTATTTGTGTGTTTAATACTCATATGGAAGCTGGAAGTACTTGAGCTATAAAAGAAGCTTTGTGCACTTGATGCAGCTGAGTTGATTTCTATCATGAAAAACATATTAATCATGAGTTGGAGTGTCTTAAATGCTTCTGATTAAAGGGTATTCCAGAAACATGCTCTAGAAATTGAGGTATCCAAAAGAAATCTGGTATTTAAGACGCTGGTATGAATTAGAACATAAATAATGTTATATTCAATAAATAGAATGATTATAATTAGTTATTAAGAATTCCATGTGCTATCAAAGACCGACATGGGGTTAATTCTGGACATCACTGGAGGGGGAAAGCTAGAATCCTTCCATGATTAATAACAACGCCTTTCACTGTTCTGGATGAAAAATAAAACAGGTATAAAATGTCAGACTGTTTCTTTAGCTCTAGAGGTAACTTTCATACTGGCATTACAGGCCCCTGCTGTCATAAATCAAACAGTACATCAGTTCCTTTCTGTACACACTTCTTGCTTTTTGGTTAAAAATCTATTTTTCAGACCTGCCAAGACAGAAAGCTTTAGCTGCTCAAATACTGGAGAGCTTTTCTGTAAGAGAAGATACCAACAGAAAAACTGCTCAACTGTATGCCATCATTGTCACTATAAAGGGCACTGGCAGCTGAAAAATATCTGACAAATTGACAACTTGACAGGGATGTGAGATGGTGAATTAATCTACCTTGGCAGAAGGCCGGTGGTGAATATTTAAATAGGTTAATAGTCAACATTAGAACCCTGAAACCAAATACAGGCTGGCAGCAGAAGAGAGCAGGTAAATCTGATATCTAAATTATACTGTTAATCATGTGCTTCAATCTCAGAATGAAAATCAGATTCTCAAATCTGAAATAAGAGTTAATAATCTTTCCTTACAGATTCTTCTCTAAGCAATAGCCTTTCCTATCAAAAGGAGGATTTTTTCCCCTTTAATTTGTGTGCCTTTGCACAGGCAAATCCCCAGTTCCTTAATCAGCTCAGATACATGCATTCAGACTGAACGACAGGTAAGGTCAAGAAAGAAAAATCTATTAAGAATAAATAAACCCTGGATCAACTTTGATGAATTTTCAACATGTCAATAAGTCCCTTAACTTCTCTGGTCTTTCTCCCAAAATGCCATGAGAAATGCCTGCTGGTCTGACCACATAAGACAGACAGATAAGAGCATGTCTTTGGCATGGCTTTCATGGTGGTTTGACAGCCAAGATTTGTATTCCTGAGGGTAGCATCAATCCAGCACCAGAGCTAGAAATGCAATAAAATGAGAAGTGAAAAAGGAGCCTAAGGAAGCTTTGGAATTGTGTAGATGATCTAACCTCTGCTTTGAACTGCTGTACTTTCTGGGTCACCTGCAGTAGGTTTTTGGCAATAGGCAGACAGGCTAACTCAGCTGGCACCACTGACATTTACCTTGCAGAATATCATTAAAAATGTACAAGTCAGGCAAGGCACTTTGTATCAGTTTCTGGTACTTTCAGGGGCGTTTCTCCAAAGGCCCAACACAGTTCAATAACGATTGTTTTAGCCATCTGCATGGTCTGTAATGAATTCTTTGCCTAACCTGGAATTCTGTTTATCTCAAGAAGGGCTCCAGGGTAGTGATGCTAGTCGGGTGCACTGTCTTTTAAGGATAGCTCAAATCTGAGTTAACAAGAACTAGTGCTGGTCAAATCCATTTTCATTGTGAAAAATTGAAGGATGGGTCTTGTGGGAATCTCTTCTGGGTCCAATACTAATCAGTATTCTTATTAAACATCCAGATGAGGGAATACTGTGGTGGCATACTTATGGAGCATAAGAAGCTAAGAGGCAGTTTGAAGGAGAGAAGGCAAATTAAAAATAATTTTGGTAAACTAGATAAATAGACTGGGTGGTGCTCAATAAAAAAAAAATCAATGAAAAACCTGCAGGAAAAAGTTAAAAACATCATAGCAGAGCCTACACTGACCTGTAGCCACCAGTATAATAGCTATGGGGGAGCCCCCTGTCTTGTTATGGGTGATCCAAACCAATAGGTTTGTATCTGTGCAGTATGAGCTAGGGAGCCTGCTTTGGCAGGGGGGTTGGACCCGATGATCTCTCAAGGTCCCTTCCAACCCCTACAACTCTGTGATTCTGTGATTTGTGTAAGGTGAGTGAAGGTACAAGGTAAGTGCAATCACTTTTCCATGCAATGCAGCACAGAAAAGACCTCAGTTAAAGTTACCAGCCCTGTATGGTTCTAGGCAGTTTGGAAAGGAGGTGCCCAACTGGTAAAAATCAAGATGAGAACAACAAAAATAGCCCCAGATTTTGTGAGCAAGCTTCAATAAACAGGGTCGTCTTCAGCTTTAAGGAAGAAGGACTGTTTTCAGAGAGTACAGAGCTATTGATCACTATTATTCCTCATATTTGTGCCAGGATAAGGAGCAAAAAAATTACCTTCTAGTGAAGATCTAGGTTAGAGGTTCAGAAAGGCGCTTAATGCTTTGAGTCTTTATAACTGATTTTTAGGAGCATCTGATGACCAGGATGGGCTGGTGCAGCAGGTCCTGCTTGGGGTTGGAAGACCACTGCCCATCTTATTTTCTCGAAACCAGATGCTTAACTGAAAACCAACATCAGTGATACTGAAGTACCTGAATATCTTTTTGTGGAATGAGCAAAACAATGATAGTCAAAAAAGAAAGTTGGAGAATATTTGCAGGGCTCGCTCTCCAATTTATAAGCACAAATGTTCTTTGCTTAATAATTATTTCTGTTTTAGCAAGCAAGAATTAGAAGGAAAATATGTCAAATATGAAACAGCTCATTCTTTCAGTGCTTGCAAAGAGTAACTTTGGTAACGTTTAGATAACATTTAGTAGGGATAAAACTCCAGTGGCCTAGCACTGTTCCCACTCCAGTAAATAAAAAGTCTGCTATTTATTTCAGCTGGACGATCTCACAGCTATTTCAGCAATTAGGTTCATGTAATGAATTAATTACATAAAATTATAAGCAATTTGTAGACAAAATACAAAGAAATTAAATTAGCTGGATAAATTATATGCTGTGAACTACTCAGCTGTAATACTTATCTTTTGCTATTGTGCACCCTTAGAAATATTCCAAATGAAAGAAGCAGCTCAATAAAAGGGACTTTTTTGTAAAATTAATAATAATAATGATAGTCATAAGGTGATTTAATTTGTATGAAAATTATTTTATAAAGCTTTTGGTGATTTTTATGAAGCTGGTAAATTCAAAACATCTCCTGGAAATGCCTTACAAAACACAATCACTAGAGCTCTCTCCCTTGTTTTTTTCTGAATACAGCATTTAAATTTGTTCAGGGTCCTGTCCCTCCTGGACATTTTTTCACTGAGCCAGTGAAATAATTTCCTATTATGCCAGTGACACAAATCCTAGAGTGAAATCAGAAGCAGGGTCAGGTGGCCCACAGGGACTTCAGTCCTCCAAAGCTAGAACTGATTGATTACTGACTAGTTTGTTTATAGCTGTCTTTGATATCTTCTGGCTACTTTGAATTATGTGTTGTTGACATACCCTCAGGCAACCTCTACTGATATTAATAAGGCAGTGAAAAAAAATAGACTTTCAACTGAGGACAGGATAAATCTGCTTAAAGATCTCTAGATTTGTTCCAGTAGGTGCTTCAACAGTGTGAGGCTTAACATCTTACTAGACTGGGCACCAGTATAACAGTAGCATCAGTAAAATACCTGTGCTGTGACCCAACACTAAGGAAGCTGTCAGAAAACCAAAAACCAGACCTCTCATTCCAATATCAACCAAAAACCTATGCTTCCCAAAAAAGACAGGAGATTGGGAAACAAAAATGTGGAGGGAAATCACAAAATATGGGAGATTTATAGATTTACAGCTGCAACGGGCCTAGATGGAGAAAGTGAGACAGCAGAAAAGGGATTAGGATTAGGATTGCTTATGCACTTATATAACATTTGTTCTAAATTTGATTACAGTACTCAGTAAAATGAGAACTCGGTATTCACCATGCACAACAAAACCTTCACATCAGCATCATCCTTTACATTTGCAAAAATAATTAGGGATCATTTGTAAAATGTTTTAATTATGTTAATCAGCCAATGTTTTGCTACATTTTGAAGACATAAAGCATTGCAGGAACTTCAGACAGCAGCCATATGCTTCTTTGTCTCTCATATGGCTGCAGGAACATCATCTGTCATGTTCACAGCTACTTATTTATTTTTGTCTGCAGACATCCCTGCATGGTGGATTATTGTACCCTACTTCTAGAATATTAGGACACAAATGGATTTTTAAAATAAATTCATGTATATGCAAAATTGACTAGCCAGTTTCAGATTTATAAAGCTTGACTTTAAGAAGTCAACACTAAACACCTCCTGTGACTTTATTCATTAGTCTAGTTAGTTCTGAAGCAGGACTCTGAAATTACAGACACTTTTGAAACTGAGCCTACATGACTTTTCTTGAAGCTTAGCCAGAAGTGAAATGCAAAGGTGCTGTGGTATCAGTAGTGCCATGATCTGTCATTACACTACAGATACTCTTGCTATATGATGTACAACTTGTGCTAAAAATAATCTTTAGTTGTGGTACTCCATCTCAGAGGCCAGTAATGTCTCATTCCCCAAGAGTAGTATGTAAAACCACACTTGACTCTGCCCCAAATTCAAGAGGGGAAAAAATAACCAGAGCAAGAAACCTTGTGTGGTTGCTGTTTGAAACCATCAGTGTACGTCAGTGCTGACCTAAACCAAACTACAATGTGCTGCATCTGGGATTGAGGAAAGTACAAACCAGGGACAGGGGCTCCGAGGCCAGGGAGTGGTGGGGCATCCCCAGGCTGACAGGAGCAGGGCCAGCCTGGAGATGGTGGCCACGTTCAATCAAGAGACCACAAAATCAGTTTTCTGTGATGGAGCTGAAATGAGGTCAGGATGCGGATCTACAGGTCAAGTCAGGTAGGGATGGAGGTTGGCATCCCAGGGTGTTCTTGGGGCAGGATGGGCAGTGTTAGGCTGCTGAAATGGAGCCCCTAGGCCTTGATGGGGTGGGGAAGGTCAGCAGCTGTTGGAGACATTGTGGCATTGCTGGTGGATACACCTACAGTTCCTGGAGATCTGCCTTGAGTTAGTGTGTTACTGGCACATGTGTTAGCGCTTGGTTTCAGTAGGAAGGGTGGTGATGCTTAAGAAACTGAAGATACTCATCCTGAGATGCAGATAGGTCCCATAGCAAATATCAGCTGGAGATGTGATTAATTTACAATTTCTGAAGTGCCAAAACTAAACTGCCTTGGAATGAAGATGTGTTTTTCCAGCTTATTCTGTCTGGCAAACGCTTTTGCTAAATCCTTTCCCTGCATAAAACAAATCTCTTTCAGAAAGAAAAAAAATTGCTTTTACAGATGTACTAATGAAGAGCCTCAACAGTGTTAGGTAAGTGCAAGCTGGTGATTTTGTCTTGATCTGTGAGACCTTCTCATATCTGCTGATATATCTGAAACCTGTGTTCATGGCCAGCATTGGCAAAGCTCTTTTATTTTGTCCTTTACAGCCCAAGGTGGCTGTATCAGTTTTAGATGAGACACTGAAATTTCCTTTACCTCTCCAAGGTGCCTGCCTTGCCCCTGCAAGCTTTGTCTGCCTTATTTGCTGAGGCATTTGCGTAACCCAGACACAGTGGAGCCCTGTGCTTTCATGGACATGCCTGAGCAGGCAGTAACCCTTGCTACTCTTAGACACCTGTACAAAGCAGGTACAGAGAGTCATCTTGAGAAAGGATTGAACTTTCAGATACCTAGTAATATCCCTGTCACCACTGATGCACATGCTGAATTATGGCACTATTAAATTGTTTTGCCCTTATCCTTGGATGAGTTGAGAGAAGGGAAGACCCTTAAAGAGGAGCCTGTGTAATCATAGCTCATTGCTGCTGGAAGTGGTAAGATCCATAAGCATCCAAGCTAGGTTTTCTGTGTTCAACTTGGCTACAACCCAGCCAACAGCACAGCAAGGGACACCTTGAGGTACATCTACTTTGTAGTCTGAGTGCAGTATGTAAACTAGCTTTATATGAGCTAGCTCCAAGACTAGAAAAGCCAAGACCTGTAAATATTTTAAAAAAAAATAGCTAAACACTTAGTTACAAGTTGTTTCATATTGATGTCCCATTGAGATTTAGTAATTAAACTTTTTCCTGTTTACATGGCTTTTGGAGTCTGAACCAGAAGGTGCTCTCAGAAAACCTCTATCCAAGTCGGTAGTTTGTCCCACAAGACATGGGAACTGGAGCTTCCCATGTAGTAGATGTTGCACTACTTTGAAGTAAGACATTAAGCCAAGAGAGAGTGTGTACAGCCATGAACAGAATTCCCATGTTCCTTTCCCATAGAGATCTCAAACTTCTTTCCAAAGTAACACACCACACACCTAAGTATGTGTTTGTATTCCTGTTGTCACGGCAGTGTCCTAAGAGACTAGCATCAAGAGACTTAGATACTAGTCCCTGTGTTTATTCTCCAGAATTCAGTCTTTCATTATCTACTCAGTGGTCTTAACTGACATGCTAAAACCCAGAAAAAGAACAAACTTCCCTGTAGAATATCAGGGCTTATTAAGAAATCCCAACATTGAGATGCATCCTTTCCTGCCTAGCAATCTTTTTCAAGGGCTAACCACGAAGTGCTGTATGAATGTGCCCAATAATCACTTAAGCATATATGTTAGAAAAGTAAATACTATAACAGGGCAAGTATAAGAATGAAATAGCTGGAAAAGTGCATTTTTATAAATGATTAAGTAAAGAGTCTGAAGGAAAAACTCCCATATGATAAGGATATCAATGTTTATAATACAGAATAGCAAAATTATGTCACTGTCCAGGATATAATAGCAATTAACTGACTAATCTTAACACATTTCCTCACAAGGACCTATCTTGCAAGATAGTTCCCGCTAAGAATGAGCTTTTGTAGATATTCCAAACCTTGTGAGCTGTGGAATAAAAATTTAGCTCCTCCTTTAAAAAAAGAGGGGGAAAAGGGTATGAACAACCAGAATTTTATTCTTCATCCTGGTTATACTCAGATTCATGAAGGGGTAGCTTTTAAATGTTTCCTATTTCCTCTAATCTTTGGCTGCTTCCCTAGGGCAAAAAAAAAGCAGTGCTAGAGAAAGCCACAAGCCAAACATTACGGCTTACAGGCAACATGTAATTAAAAAGTTAACAGCAAGGCTGAGAGGGAGGGTGAATGATAACATTTTGCACAGCTCACTGTTATCCTGGGACCTTGCAGACTGGGTAGCACTGACCCTAAACTCTTTGACTTGCCTTTAGCAGACCAGGCTATTCCAGGTAGTCAGGAGATCATGTAAGTGAAGAGCGTGGAGTGTGGTGCAGTGCAAGGTCCTCAGCAAGGGTGCTGGGGATCGGACAGGTCTGACCACCTATGTGCTGCATGGAGCCCTTAACCTGGAGCTCCAGGGTCCGGCTCTGTTAAGCTTAATGCATTGGGCAGGGGTTGAAGTTCTACTTTATAAACAAAGCTTTCAAGTGAAAAGCAAAAAAAATCAAACAACCCAATAATAGAAATGTGAGGTTTTACATCAGGATCCAGGCTTTAGCGACTGAGAGATTTGGCAAGAAGAAATAACAAAATAATGCACAATTGTGTAGACCCAGTAAGCATCTTGGAAATGTCACCTTGTGCATCCTGTAATTTAATCTGATCTTATTTCTTGCAGGGCACAAAGATACACACAAGGCTTTCCTTTAAAAAGCTCAGTGCCTTTTCAAACTCTCTTACGTTTTCCCTGAAGACTGGTTGCTCTAGGCAAGAATCCACATGCGTGTTTAGATGAAGGGCCTTGTGACTGAAAATCAGCCACTGATTATCTATATATAATTGGTGCTTCAGCCAGTAATTGAATGCCTGTGGAATAAAGATGCCTTGAAGAAACCTCGTGTCTCTGGCAGCTCTTTCTCTCTATAGATTAGAAACAAAACAGGCATTTTTATAGTTAGTGTACATTTTTAATTAGAACCATAGTTACCTAAGTAAATGATGCATAGATTAAAATACTAATTTAAAGAAATGACAAAATAATTAAGAACAAAATAGCAAGTGAGAGGAGTTCTCCTCCAGGAAAACAGTGTATCATAAGAGGAGCTATTACTAGCCCTTTGCTATGCAAACCTCCATCCCTGCTCAGCTCCTCTTAGGCTTTGCTGTCTTTCTGTTTGGCCCCAAAGGACACCGGTGCTCTCTAGCAGCAACACAAGACCTGGACTGCCACTCATCCCTGCAGCTGAGTGCCCAAAGTGCACCAGTCCCCTTTGCTAGTTTGTGCTTTGTTTTCATTGTACGACTGACCTGGGACATGGCTGATGCACCCAGGGATGTGGCAGGGGAAAAGAAAGGTTCAGTGACCAAGCTGAAAAGTTTTCAAAGGCAGGAATGCTGCAGGCAGCTCACCCTCCGGCACTGGTGTCGTACTTCCATCTTATCATACACTAGATGTGGCCACACAGCATGCCACCCCGTCACCAGATCCTGCTAAAGAATGACCCTCAAATACCATTCAGTAATAGTGGAAATGTGTGAGTATCTGTCCTGAGAAAAGCCCAGCAGTAACATCAGTAGCCCCAGTGCCAATTTGATGTTTCCATGTTTTGACAATGATTCTGTGGTGACAGTTGTTTCATTTTATAAACCTAAAAGTAGCGCCGTTGATTACACAAGAATTACTTCAAAGCTTGCTGGAGCTAATATTTAGATGTGTGCTTTTATGTTTGTGTACACATTTTTATTTCAAACATTTGTGTCCTCATCTTGCTAAACAAACATCTGAAATCATTGCTCTCACAGATACTTAACTGGAAAGCTTGGAGTCTTGTCAAGAAAGCCTATGTGATGGGTTAGACCTAATCTTCATATCAGAACGTGACTTTTTTCTTCATCAGTTGCTTTTTCTTTTCCCTGTATGAGCTAGCTGTGCAAATTCAGGTGAGGCTTTTGGGCAGTGTTTTAAAGTGGGATCTCCAGTGTGGGAATCTTAATTTTTAATATGGCTGAGCGTTGAGTTTAGAAGCTCTGGAGTGTTATTGGCTAATCAATATCTGGCTGGTCTGCTCGGATTCAGTTTTTCTCTTCTGAAAGCTAGTTACCTCTCAAGGGTGAGACAAAACTCCATAAATAGCTAGTGTGGGCTTTTGAACAATTTGAAAACTGCAAAATTTTAGTAGCCAGAATGCTAGGCAATTCTAGTGGAACTTGGCTGTCTATTGGAAAAGGAAAGCAGTCAGATCCTTCTGCCACACACAGCAAAATAAGTTCATCCTATCAATTTACTTTCACCCTCTAAAATATACACTTTATAAAATGAAAAATTTAAACTGCAGGGTTTAAATCACTTGTAAGCTGCTTCCAAGTTTTATCTGGTGAAACAGTATCATTACAGCAACATGGAACGAGAAGCCCAAAGTAGCTTTATGTAACATAACTGCAAGCCCTGGAAATAGAGGTTTGCATAAAGTGTAACTCATTTGGCAGGGACACAGCAACAAATATACTTGCACTTCAGAGAAATGGCATATGATTTTTAGTGTGTAGTGGTCAGGACCCTGGTGATAAAGGAGGAGCACAAGAATATTGAGAGTATCAGTTAAGCTTCTGGCTTAGGGCCACTCTCCAGGCAACACGCCATAGCTATGAAATCACTCTGTTATTTTAGACTTTGCATTAGATGAATAGGGTACTGCAAGCTGTTTGAAACTCAGCTTTGATGTATTTAAATGTTTTGAAATAATGCCTAGCATTTAATACAGAGTTTTGCTAACATTTGCTTTCCTAAGTGCCTGATAAAAATAGTCTTATTCCCCACTGTTTTAAGGCTATTTTTCTAATTAAATGCAGGTGCTTAAATCATCAGCATTCACCATAAGATTCAGTTACTCAGACATTATATCATCAATCTTAAATCATGAGCTATGTTCTAAATTTCTAACCGAACACTTAAACTACATTATTTCTTTGGCAGATATGATTATGATTTGTTACTCTTTCATAATTGCCCAGGAGCAAATAGGAACAGCTGGAATAGTACTCTGAACTTCAAGTCAAAGTTGTCACTAACTTCACTGACAACAGTATTTAGTCACAAATACCAGGTGTTTACTGCTTTGTATAATCTCCTTTAGTTCTTAGCCACAGAAACCCAGACATTGCGGATTTGTATTGGTGTGCCCAACTGTTAGAAGCTGAACAGTTTTGTTTTCTTAAGTAGCAGCTGTTTTCAGAGCAAAATAGAAGATTCTACGGAGATCACTGCCTGGCATCAACATGTTAACACCCACGTTTAACCAAAGAGCAGTTTAGCACAATGCTCCCAGGACAGGAAAAGAGGTGCCAGATCACCCAGCACATGCACCTTCCTTCAGACACCTACGCCCTGTGCACTTTTTAAATCACTAGTTATCTGGCCTCTCTTCAGCCTTTATTGTATATTGGATGTACTGGGTATGAGGAGGGAATTCTGCACTGTGAGGGTGGGGAAGACCTGGCACAGGCTGCCAAGGGAGGTGGTGGCTGCCCCTTCCCTGGCAGGGCTCAGGGTGGGTTGGATGGGGTGTTGGGCAGCCTAGGCTCATAAAGGGTGTCCCTGCCTATGGCAGGGGGTTGGAAATTGATGATCTTTCCAGCCCTGACCATTCTGTCATTTATTCCAAGGTGTGCATGGTTTGCTTTTTTAAAGTAAGAAACAATGGTAAAAACAACGCAGGTGTGTGGTAGCTTCACTGGGAAGGCTGAGTCTCAGGGCTGCTGAGGCCCTAGCCGAGAGGCCCAGAGACCTGCCAGGCTGTGTCTGAGCAACTCAGGAACAGGTGGGAGCTTTTCCAGGCCACCCCGTCCAAGTGGCTGTAGGAGGCCGCCGGGATTTGGGCCCGCGGCTGGACCCTCTGATCCAGAAGGGGCACCTGGGGCCAGTGTGGGCACCAGGGCCTGGAGTCCATACCGCGCTAACAAGGCCCGGAGCGCTCGAGCGGCCCCCTCGGTCGCCTCCATCCCCTCGGCCGCTTCCATACCACGCCCCTCTTCCCGCCTCCCCCCGCCCTCAGACGTCACTTCCTGGGGGCGGGCGGTGGCGCCGGGAGCCGCGGGGTATCAGCGGCGGCCCTGTGATGGCAGGGCGCCGGCAGAAGCGGCTGGGGGCGCCGGGGGGGCTGCGCCGCTCCTAACTCGGCGTCCGGGACCCTGCGCCATGGGGAGGAGCCGCGGCGGGCGGCTGGCCTGAGGCGGCAGCGGCCGCGACAGCGGAGAGTGCGGCACCGCCGAGGGGGGCCCCGCCGCGGGGGCCGCGACCCGCGCCGCCGGGGATGTTGCGGTGGGTCCGGCAGCAGCTGGTAGGTGCCTCCCGCCGCCGCGGAGCGGGCAGGGCGCGGCGCCGGGCCCTTTCTCAGCGCCTCACGCACCCACGGGCCAGGCGTCCCCTCGCATCGGCCTGGCCCTCCGGGGTGGCCCCGTCCCGCTGGCTCTGCCCGGGCCCCCAAAGGAAGCGGGGGGTGTGGGCGGCTGGGCTTGAGGGGTGGCAGGGCCGAGGGGCGGCAGGGCCGGAGCGGGTGAGGAAGGAGAGAGAGAGTTCCCCGCTGCCCGGAAGGGGGGAGGTGCCGCTGGGGAGACTTCAGGCTTCGCTTGGATCGTTACTGGAATTTAAAGAACAACTATTTTTAGCGCGTATCGGGGGGTTTGGGGTGTTCCTGGTGTCTGTTGTCGTGTTTTTTACCTGGTTGGTCGCTGGTTCTGCTTTTTTTTTCTTGAAACCTCCTCGGCACAGAGGAAGGCGCGTTACCTCACCTGTGCCCCCCTCGGGAGGGACTCCCCAAACTTCTTTCCGGGGGGAATGACGGTGCCTTTCCCAGTGATCCGGCGCTTCGGGGTTCGCTCGTCTCGCTTCCTTCTTCACGTTGCGAAATCTTAGGAGGCCTTTTCACCCGGCGTGCAGCCGCCTCGTTCGCTGCCCTGTACCCCAGAACCTCGCAGCCCTTGCCGCGGGGGCTAGGGCTGTGAAAGTGACGAGAAATGGAAGGAAAGCATCCGTGAAATGGTTTTCGCGGGGGAAACCGCGTGAAAAAGGCTGCAGATGGAGGTGTCTGCCTTTGAATAGGCGCTGCTTGCTCTGCTCCTATTACGGCGTGCAAGGGAAATAAGGTGGCCGGTACTGTAATGCCAGCGGTGCTGTAGCAGGGACGAAGTGGAGTTTGGCTCTTGTGAGTGAAGTGTTGGCCGGTTTCCTGCCCCCTTTAGTGTTTGCACCAGAGGAGGAATTATTTCTAAATGCTGTATTTGCAAACTTATTTTTTTCCATTCATTGGAGTTATGTTGCATCACAGATATTGCCCAGGTTAGTGTAAAAACTTACATTAGTTAGTTTTTTATATTTTAAGGGCTAAAGGTTTTGTCTCATTAATGGTTGAATTTATGTTGCTTTTTACAAAGAAAATGAGATAATATTTTTGGTGGGGTTTTTTTTCCTCTCCTTTTCTTCCTCTACCACCTCTCCCCTGTGGCACAGATTTTCCCAGATCTGTGTCTGAAGCACAGAGCTTGTGCTGATGGTCTCAGTGCCAGCTTGACAGTGCTCCTTAGTTTGGTGTGACACCAAGTCACTGACCTGGAAGTTAATTGCTCTGGCGGAGGTGTGACTGCAGTCTTCTGTTCAGTTACAGTCATACACGAGTTTTTTAGAATAAAGCCTATTTGGTGTGTCATAGCTAATGTTTTTTCCCCTTGAAGTTGGGTTGAGGTTTTTGTGTGGTTCTAAAAGCGGCATTCTGTAGAGTTTAGATTAGAACTGTATCAGTGCTGGGAACTCACGTATCAGACACAATTGCTTTTCTCTCTGTGAGTACACTGGCCAGCATTCCAGAAATATGTTTGCCCTTAACAGAAAGTAGAAACTCAGTCCAACAAAATGAGCGTTAAGCCTAACACTGAGGTTTTTCTGCTAAAGGAAACTGTTTGATGGCAAAATAACTGCTTAAAACTCGCGCTAGTTTTGACAGGGAAGGATTAGTGCAGAAGGGACAATGAGAAGTCAAGATGCTTGAACAGATGTTTAAATATGGTACTAACAAAACAATTCTAACAATGATACATGTTTTGTGCTTTCTTTTATATATTCTTCACTGATCAACATCAATGTCTTCATTGTTTCACAGCTCATACAGATGAAAGAGTCTAAGCTAGGTATCACACTGCATGTTTCTTCCAGGGGACAGTTGGACAACTGTGTGTACTGTTGATGTAACATAGATCCCGCCACATGTCTGTAATGTTTAGTTTCTGAAAGAATGTCAGAGGGCCAAGAACCCGTGGAAAGTTGCTGGGAAAATAACTGGAGTGAGTGGGATGAGTGGGGCGGTAGAAGTAGGAGAGAAATGTGTGGGTTAGGTGCCTTTAGAGCATGTATTTGTACCTGTGCTGGATGTGGCAACAGGTTTTTGAAAAGAATGTTCTTTTCCATATAGAGCTAGGCAAATACATGGGAGTTATTTAAGTGGGAAACATTGGTGTGCAGAAGTGTTTGAAAGAATCAAAGGGAAATCACCAATCCCTTACTTGGAAAGAGTAAGGGATTGGGGAAAGGGGGAGGGACTGGTGCTTTGGTAAAAGTGCTTTCAGGTAGCTATTAAATCCTTTCTGTGTGAAACCAACAAACTTCTTGTTTAAGACTACAGTACTTCATATACTAATTAACGGGATTGTCCTGAGTGTGTGAGGTCTTGAAGGACTGTGTTCTCAAAAGTTGTGAAAGGCATGGGGAAAATGAAACAGGTGGTTTTTGAAGTGAGTGGTGACAGAACCTGATAGAGAATTCAAAATATTTCAGCTAAGTTCTGTAAGTGGTGATTTTGCTGTGCTTAAGTCTGTGAAGATCTATACATCCCTCTCTAGCTACATAAAGGAGTGATTAATCCCCTGGGAACAGGAGACATGCTGAGAAGATAAGACTTCATCTTTATTATGGTCTTGCAAGTCCAGAATAGTTTTCTGAGGTACTACTTGTCTTTTCAGTCACTTGCTGTATAACAGAAATTGGTGACAGTAATCCTGTTGTAGAGGGTTCAGTGTTTCTACAGGATTCTCTTACAGATCAGTTTGTTTTGGTACCTTGGTCTTTGGTCTGCTTTGTTTGCTCAGCAATTAGCATCACCCTACACAGACAGTTTATAATTTTTTCTTCATCTAATGCTGTCCCATGCTAAATAAACTAGAGCATCATTAGCAGCATGCAGCTTTCTAGTTACTATTATTACATTATCATTGCAATGTATTTTTAAGTTTTAATAATACAAAAGTGCAGAGACAAATGGGGTACTTTGAAATAGCTGATATATTGCAGGACAAGCTTTGAGCAGGAAAGATGCCTGAGTTCCAGCTCTGTTACCTTGAGATCTCGGAAAGACAGGAGGCATGAGGATTTGCTGAGGGTTGCATAACCCACAGGCACAGCCAGCTCAGCTTGAGAAAGGCACATGGGTAAACAACAGTTGATAGGGAGCCTCGTTAATATTCAGGAATGGTATGGTCCTTTGTGGTTGCATTTCCAAATATGTTGGGTGAGACTACACAGCTGATCTGTGTCCAGCAGAGCAGTACTGTGGCTCTCCTGGTCAGGCCGTGCAGTACCGATACAAAACAAGTGCACAGAGTGGCATTTGTATTGCTCAGTGACTTTCTGTGCCACTTCGCTTGCTAGACTTACGACAGCATTTGGACTGTGCTCATCTGCTGATGGTGTTCATGGAGGGTAGGAACTGTTGCAGTGGTATAAACAGAGAATAACAAAACTTTAGATGTCTGGCAAGGAGGTCTCAAAATTTGGGACAGAATACCGTTGTATGCATCATCTTAGCTGCATAATTTGGAACTACTAGTCCTGTCAAGTGAAGAATAGTCTCTGGATTTTCGTTCTAGTTATGATTATATGGAGTTTGAACCTTTGATCTGTTATCTAACAGATCAGTTCCTTTGGATTGGAGTCTTTTAACTGGAAAACCTAGTTACCAGACTATTTTATTTTGCGGTTATAGGAAGATTCAAATTGGGAGAGGTGTCAGGAGTTCAGTTCAAAAGTTTGATGCAGACTCCACTGAGAGGTGATCATAGGGACTTTTTGACTGTATTGTGTTGACTGTCCTGTTAAACCCCAGACAATACAGGGAGTGTCCTTGTTCACCTTTTGGATGTGTTGTAATGAAAAACTTCTACTACTAAGGGACATGTCCTAGGTGACTGTTTGGGATGTTCTTCACTTTCCTTCCTGATGTTGGTATACTTTTAAGATGTTCTGAGAGGGGCAGATGTTACTCTGTGATAACTTGTGGTTAATGGCATTCTGGACAAGGTGGATGGGATTTGATCTCATTGTTTGCACTGACATGTTTGTATTATTTTCACTTAATAATTTTATAGAATTCAGCCGATACATTTACTAATCTGTTTTATTTCACCAAGAATTTTTTCCTGACTTTTTGAATTCTGAAAGTACTTTGAACCACTCCACTGACAGAGAATCCTAGCTTCTGAAATCACAGTGCTTCTCTGAAGTACAGTTTCCTCCCTCTTTTTTTATTTGTCATTGAAGCCTGTTCCCTTTTTGGCTAAAATTAAGTGGGTGTTTGTTACTGTATACTAGGAGAATCCCTATTTGCTGAGAAAAGTTCTCTGCCCAGCTGATACCTTCTGTATTGTCTCTGAAGGATTGGGGAGATGGGTGTTGGAACCACCCAAAGGCTGCACTACTTTGGTTGGAGTAGTTTGAAAACTGGGGGTTAATGGTACCCCTCAGGTAGCTTCATACAAGGGAAAATGTGGCCCTTTTTTTTTATCTAGAGATCTGTTGGATTAGTCTTCCTGTTGTGTTTGGGTCTTTTAACCTTATTTTCTTTCTCTGTTCTGCGACTGCTGACAGCTAATGCATTTGCAGCACAGTGTGTTCCAAGGCACGCGGAACCTGGCCCTGTCTCCAGCCAGCTGTCCCTTCCAAGCAGAGACATCCGTTGTGTCCTGTGTGTAGTTTCTAATTCTTATCTCATAAAAATCAAACTCTCAATTTAAGAATTTCCTACCAGAACCTAATCAAACCAGTTTCTTTCAAAGAGCATTAAAAAAATGGGAAGATCAGAGTTGTTGGATGTGCTGCCTTGCTCTGAGACTTGAATGTTGATCTATATCTTGTCCCATCCACAAGCCAAAAGCCTTTTCTGCAGCAAATTTTTATTGTGCCCAATTTCCACCTGTCGTACAGACCACTTAATTGACTGTACAATATACTTGAACTGACAGGCTCCTGCTCCCTTAATAGCCACTGCCTATGTTTTACGTGACTGAGGGAGAAAACTATTATTTTGTTGACAAAGAGCAAAAGTTTTTTGGGTTCTAGTCAGTAGGTGGTGGCGAGGGGGCTGCCTCTTTGTTTATTGCTAAAAGATTGCCTTTGACATCTCATCAGAAGGTGAAATTAATATTCTAAGGAAATAAGGATGTGCTGAATTTAATAACATTCAACATAGGGTTTGGATATCATTGTTCTTCATTTTCTGATTTTGGATGGGTTGGCCAAATTCATTAAACTTTTGTTTGTTTTATTCTAGGTGGAGAGATAGGAGTTACAAGGGAAAAATATAATAATGTGCTTAAATTTCATTAAAAGCATTGTGACTTGTGCCTTTCACTAGTGATCTCCATCTGTTTCTTTATTGTGCAGTGGTGTTCCCAGTAGTTAGGACTTTTTTTATCTGCAGCATGCCTTTAAACAACATTCTTTAATATCACACACAAAATGTTTGTAAGCCAGCAGATAAGAACTGCAGCAAAATGGATATGACAGAGTGCCTCTGTGAATGCAAGGTCATGTCTTCTAGCTTAACACAGGTGACATTAGCAGCCTGATTTTTTTTTTTTTTTTTTTTAAATAAAAGCCTCATTTCCACTGCTGTTGGAAAAAAAACCCCACTTAGCAATAGTACAGAAAAGGTAGAAAGTAGGACTGACAGCTACCCTGTGATTTAAAAAAGAAACCCCTGCAATTCCTTGGCCTCCCACTTACTGTGACTTAAGAGGTTTTGTTTTTCTTGTGTAAGTAAAAATAAGCATGGAAAAGGGGAACTTTCGTATAAATGAGAAGGAGCGATAATGATGTGGGCAAAAAGCAAGCTGTTTGTTTTCATCCTGAAATATTTTATCAAGGAAAGGAGCTTTATATGGCTTATACAAATAAGTATATTTTGTTAATGTTCTATTTTGTTAGTCTTTTATTATCCCCTTTGCACATTTTAGTTCTAGTTTTATGGATGGCTGTGCTAATCTTTGCAGACATTTTTACCTGTTTTGAAAAAGAATTGCAACAAGATGGAAAGGAGGCTTAAGATTTAGCAAGCTTTAAGGATAATCTGGTTCGTAGACATGTCTGAAAGCAGGATATTAAACTATTACTTAGATCATAAATCGTGTTTGAAATGGAATTAAAACTTAAAGTGATATTTGATGAATGGACTAGACTGAAAACTGAAATGTTAAGTTTTGCAGAGCAGACCTTATCAAGCATGTTAAAAGGATGGGCTGGACAGTTCACTTAGCTATGAATAAATTATCTTCTCATTAAATTTATTGAGCAACAACTGTCAAATCAATTGTCAGTGTAATTTTGGAAAAGCCTTAAGATTTATTATCTAGGTGGGGTTTTGGGGGAAGAGTATTTTGAAAAGTTTGGGGGTTTTTCATACTGAAGGAATCTGTAGATTAGACTTGGAGTGTCAGGGCTGGTCAGCCGAAGTAGCTATTGCAGTCTAGAACCAATAAATATTTGGAATGGTAAACAATTATTCCTGTGGGTAACCAAGAAAAGCCCTTCATGGTTGTGTGAAATAGTTTAACAAATGACTCTTCAGAGCAGTGAGTAACCAGCATTTTGTTTTAAGGTAATAGTGCACACAGGAACTTAGGATTCCTCAGTGTTTGTCCCATCATGGGCTTGATAAATTTAGTTTATTGTATATGATAAAATTGCAGATTTGATCTGCTCTCTATTTTTAAGTGAAAACAAAGTTCATAACCTGTCACAGATTTAATATTTAATATTGAATATTGAAAATAAAGGAAAGTATTTCTGCTGTATTACTTAATCCAGAGACTCTGTGGAATGGATACAGTCAGACTGGATTTTTTAGATATACTATGGTTATTCAAGATACTTGAAGTATTTGTGTGTTGAATGTTGCATTTACTGTACTGGTTCTGTATTTCTTAGTGCTATTTCTATGTGATTGATTATTGCAGAACTGTAGAACTTTCCATGTTCAAAGGGCTGTAAATGTATTGAGCAGAGTTTTTAGAAGTGGCTACTGATTTTTGTGATAGCAATTCTTTCCTTATACAGTGCCCTATAGTTGCCTTCTGATGCGTATCTAAAGTCACCCTTCAGCTTTGAAAATCTGGCCTGGTCTCCAGTAGTATGTGTCTGAGAGAGAGATGGTCCTGCAGATAAGGATAACTAATTGCTGGAGCCCACAGTGGAAAACTGTTAGTTCTGAAATTAAAACACTGTTGTTGAAACTTCAAACACATCTTCATTCCCACTTCTCCAGCACATAGGCTGCTTTGGGAATCACAGCAAAAGACCAGATGTTTAGGACCATGGCTACTGCCAAGCCTCAACTTCTGTCAGGCCTCTTGGACCTTTATCATAATGCATTTCATTTAAAAGAAAAAATTCAGAGCGCCCTGAATTGCCTTGCAAAGTAGTTTGGGTGCCACTAGCCATGTCTTTGTGATTGAGGCTTGCTTCTCAGAACCTGTTAGCTAAATTGCTTTCTTTAATAAATTTGAAGGCACATTTATTGTAAAGTCTCTGCTTTCTGTCATCTCTGGTTCAGATTGCTTTACCGTGTGTATGTTTCCTTCTTGCCATGAGACTCTGAAGTAATTTTCCTCTCCTTTAGTGATTTTTTAATTCATTGCTTATGTCTTGCAGATTTCCCCCTCTGCAACAGTATAGACAGCCAGATTTTTAAAAACTTGCTATTGTAGCAAGTACCAGAGCACGTACCATTAGAGGACACTGATAAAGCTGAGTGTGTCTTGATAACCCACAAATAGGCAGGTTTTGGTAAGCTCTTAATGACAGATAAATCCCATTAAGTTAATTTTGCTGGAGTGGCATTACTAACCTGTAACCTTTTTGTTGGTCCAGTGTTTGATCAAATTATTTCTTTAGCAGTGATTTTCGTTAAGAAAATTTTGTAACACATTTATATAAAGTATCACTGGATCTGTTCATTATTGGCAATTTTCATATAATAAAGCAACAAGTGAGGAATGCATTACAGGCATTTGGCTAAAAATTCTAATAATCATGTAGACAGAAGTGACCAAAAAGTACCTGTTTTAAAGCTAAAACAAAGTTAGGTTTGTTTTATCATGTGATGTCTAAAATGATTATGCTTTGTAAATACTGTGACAGGAATGGTAGAGAAGGATAAAAAAGCTGGTTCCTTAAGTAAAATTTGGGTGTTTTAATGTAAAGCAGTGTACCTAAGTCTTTGTAAAAATTCTTTGCTACTAGTGGAACCTGGACATGTCTTAACAGTCTTTGAGAGCACCAACTGCCCGCTCAGCTCCTTCTTCCTTTCTGTTTTGACTGATGTTACAAGACCAATATGTTTGGCATCTGCCACTTGAAGAGTGAAACTGGCACAGGGAAGTATGATACTGGTGAAAGAGGCTGCTCTAGCTTGATTGTTATTTCTGAAGATAGATGGCTTTTTACATTTTAAGTAGAGATTTTTCCAAGCTATTTTTGTGGGCATTTTGACAAAATAAGGTAAAAGAACAGCTTGACCTGTGTGTAACTAGGATCTCAGTCCAATCACCAGTATGACTTTTCAAAGTATGATACTAGATGTTTTTTAACTTTGTAAAGGGATGGATTGTTACTTCATGATCTCTCAGGCCTTGTTTCCTAGAGTGCATATTTCACAAAATAACACAGTCTGTAGGCCTCTTGGGAGGTTACAACATGGTTTTTTTAGACATTCTAAACAACTGTAGATTCAGTAAGAGGGAGGAGGAAGTTGCATGAATAGTGCCTGACTTTTAGTACTGTTTTATTTCTTTACTGCAGTGATATTTCAAACAGGAGGAACGAATTGCATGGCAATATGTAAACCTCAGGGTGCTTCAGCTGATTCACTACTTCAGTTGTTAGAGCAGTGTTTAAAATTGCTGTGAGAGGCTGTTTCTTCCTTCACGCTAACCTTTGATATGACAAATACAGTTTGACTACTGCCCAGTTATATGCCTGGAAAAATTATTGGCTGTTTTCAGTACAAATTTACGGACTCCTGAAAATGTGCACTGAATAGATCATCTTGTCTGACTAAGGGAAAAATATTCCATGAATATTCAGAAAAAGATCCAAAGCAAGAAAATCCATTTCCTCAAAACACCTTTAATCAAAATACATCTTGGCAGCAGTGTAATAGCTGGCTTTTGGGCCGTCTGCCAGGAAACTGGAGTTCTCTTTCTGTGGCCACGGTCAGTCACCTCCCTAGGAAAAAGCCTTCCTGAAACAGTTTTCTTGTGTTTATTAGTTTTATTAACTACTGTGTAGCATCTAAAGGGCTTTTGGGAGAAATACTCCTTTCCTTAACAGTGTTCAGTGTGGTTTTTAAAAGGAGGAAGAGGCTCTACTTGAGACTTCCCTCTTTCAAACCCTTTTACTAAAAATTGGTCACATAGCAGAAGTTCTTTTAGCAAACATCATGTTGCTTCCCCTCCATCCCCCACCTGTGAATAATGATGAATAAGAAACACGGGGAGATCATGTTAAAGTATACGGGCTTTGTGCAAATCATAAGCAAACATTGCTTGTCAGATGACTTGTAGTTATCAGTGCAGGTATTGCAAAGCTTGGAACAGCAACCTGTTCGTTGTGTGCTGGCCTCATGTCACTAGTCCTGACTGCAGATTTCTGCTGGCTTCACAGTGCTGCAGCATGTATGGGGAGGGCAGTATTGAAGGGATACGAGTCTGCAGTAGACAGGGTGTATATATCCCCCTGCAATTTGTTTATGCTTGCTGGTACTGGGAGGGCAGCCCTGTCCTTTGCACAGTTCTTTTTTCTGGTGCTTCTTCTCATTTGCTTGCTCTGCTTGATTCTTCGGTGGCCCGATTCGTTGTTCATTCTAATAACGCTTCCTCAGCAGCAATATAAAACTCTTCTTCCACATAGTGCCCTTTTGTTAGACCATCATGCTATTGAAAAGACCATGCAATTGTTGTAGGCAACTGATATCTTTAAAAACAAAACCCACTAACTGGTGTTTCAGTTGGATCAGTTTTCCAGTCCACTTTACCATCTGGCTGCATGGGCAGTTCTCCTAGTTCAACAGTGGAGATGGAGACAGAATGCTGGAAGGGGTTATTTTGGAGGAGAGTTAGCTCTTGATGTCCATGAAAGAAATAGCATAAAGCTACAGTCAGAAATTCCTCCTAAATTCCCCGGGACATGCTTTCTATGCTGTTTTAAGGGAGCCTAATTATTACACAGAGGCTGCCTTTGTCTAACTTTCAGAACACTAACAAAATCAGTGCTGAAGAGGCTTAGCAACAGTGACTTTGCCTGTGGTTAAAATCATTGCAAATTTATAAAAAAAGGAAAACTAGGAATCACTTTGTGCTTTATAAATCAGCTTGACTCAAACATCTGTGTGTTGTTTGTAAATGGCATTTGTTTAGACTATTTTCAAAACATGTCAAGTTTATATGCGTGGAAAATTTCTATCAGAGATTAAATATGAGAGCTGTATTCTGGGGTAGCTACTGCCTGGTTTATGTTGACAATGTCAGCTGAATCCCCGGACTTTAGCTAATAAATTGTGATTTAATTTGCAGCATGAAGGGGGGGAAACCTTAATTATTTTTTAAGTCAATCTAGTGGTCAAATTTTATATTATTTACAGCTGATTCATGAAAACCACCTGATTAATAATACTAGGTTTTGTAATAAACTCTGCTTTATTCTTTAGTCAATTATCTATGGGCTTAGGTAGAAAACACCTCATTAGATACTGCAGGAAGACTAACTTTTACTGAAAGCTATTGGTGACAATTGGATCTTTTGGCAAGACTCAAAATTTAGTTTAGTGATTCTCTGCCTATGTGCTTTGGCTGCAGGAAGCTTTTGACAAGGGCATGTTACCCTAGTTTTGCAGATGAGTTTGATAATGGCACTAGAAAGAACTGTCTAAGTGAAATTAGGAAACAGTGTGCTCCTCTTTACTGGCTTGCATGTAGATACTGTACCGAAATCCCTTTGCTTGGCAGAAATTTGGTCTACAAATCAGCTTTGTGTCAGGAGCAGCATCTGTGACCAGCCACATAGTTACAGAAAAGTTAAAGGCATTTCACTCCTTGAACAAGTAAGTTTAATGTCTGGGCAGAATTTCCCTCCGAGAGATGTGTAATTAAAATTTCTACAAGGTCGGCTTGGTTGCAGTCTTGGCAGCTAATTATGTGATGACAGGGGTGTTGGCTAATTTCAGATGATCTTTCATACTTACTCACATGAAACTTGGGAAACCTGGGTTCTGTTCCTGTCTTTGGCACTTACTTCCTGCTGCAACAATGGGCAAGTCGCTAAGATGGTAAAGGACGTGTCCTTTTCCAACCATAGCTCTGAAAACTGGAGGGATCCTTGTCCCCAGCCTGCCTTCCTTGGGCATGACCATCTCCACAGATATGCTGACTGCACAGCTTCTGCACTTTCTCCATGATAAATTTCAGCAAAACAGAATTAAATGTGTAGAGAGGGTGACTTCAAGCTGTTTTAGCTGCACAACTGCTGCTGTGAACTTGCACAGCCTGGGAGTCTGATTGGGAAAAGACATCAGTCGCTTGTAGTTGGTTGCATCTGCTTCAGCAGTCATCCTCCTCTGACAGGAGTACTTGTGCAGCCAGGCTTGACTTGCATGGAGGTCTTTACTCATCATAAGAAAAATGTCATGAAACTTATCAACTTCCAGGTGCTCAGAGAGTGGCTTGAAACAGAAAGGGCACGTAAATACTTCAGAATAAATTCAGTAATTCCATAGTCACTGAAATTTTCCATTAATCTTTTAATATAGCGTTAAGTGAGTGGCATGGAGATTAGCATTTATCACCATCAGAAGACTGCCAGTTGCTTTCTTTGCTTTTTCTGTTTTTTTCCTGCTTTACATCTGTTTGTTTCAGAGTGGAATTTTTTCAGGCTGTAGAATATGATTTTCCAAAGTGAAGATGTCTGGCATTTTGCGAGTGCCAGACATTTTCTAAGGGTAGAAAAGAGCTCTGTACTTAGTCTTACTAATTAAACCTTCCCCCCTCCCCCTTCATGCTTCAGAACACTTTTACTGTGGTATCTTCTGGATTAATTTAGAAATAATATCTCAGATATCAGGTATCCAAAATGCTTCTGCTAGAAACATTGTAGGTTTGGTGTCAGCACTAAGCAGGTACGTTTTTTCATCTTACTTTCATACTTGTATTTCTTAAAAATTTTGAACAGTTCCTTTCTTTTTCCTTTTGGCATCTTAGATATTTCTTTCGGTCCTTTTCCCTATCTACTTTTTGGCTCACTGCTCCACTTTTATATTTAAACAAGCTTTCATAGTGAGCATGTGACTAGAGCAGCCTTCCACTGCTTATCATCTAAAGTTTATTCTCCTTCAGATCTCTTTGAAAAATCTCCCTTTCTTTCTCCCTTGTTTCTTCTGGACCTCTTTCTGAAGCAGAATGTTTCTGTAGTAATGATGACAAATGGAAAAATTTGTAAGGTTGAGAGGATTTTTAAATTAATCCTTTACTTAAAAAATTATGCTATACTGAATGTGAACATGCCTAATGCCCTGTAATAGAGAACTTTATTGATTAGGCTGATTATACCAGCTCATTGTTCTCATTGTTCATCACTCTCTGTGGTTAACTGGTACAGAAGTATCTTCTGTTGGAGCTGTGTGAAGTGTCAATTTTTATTTGTCTGAGTACTGGCTGAGCCTAGTTTCACGAATGGAGCAATACAGCTGCAAAGGTAGTTTCCTCACCTCGAGTAGTGGAACTGGTAATGCCCCTTCTACCTGCTTCATCAGTTGTCCTTTCACGTGGCATCAAAGAACAAGGAAACTCTGTATGCAGTGCAGAGGCTGCCCTAGAGTAAGGAGTGTCTGATGCTCAAGCAGAAATTCACCACTTTTGGACAATCACTGATTCACTATTGAACAACTTGACAGTTCAGACTTAATTTCACTGGTTTGTTCCGGGCCCTAAGGCTTTTGTGTTTTTCTTTTAGTAATTTACTTGTCCTGTTATCTGAGTTACTGTATTACTGTCTTGCTTGTTGTCTTTTACCATCACCTGCTTCTCCAGGTCAGAACATTAGAGCTAGGAAGGGTTCTGGTGAGTCATGTAGCCCCAGGAAAGGCTCAATTAAAGATAGACTTGAATGACCTAAATATAAGCCCTTGTGTTACAGAGACATTGCAACCTTCCCCTGTGACTTATTTTAGTTTTTAATTATTCATTTCCATAAGAAAGAAATTTTTCTTTGTTTTTCCAGTATCCAAACAAAGTTTTCCTAGCTGCAACTGAAGCCTACTTGTGTTCTTTGTCCTTCAGATTATCCCTTTTCTCGGTGGACCGGTCTTGCGTATATTGGACGATGTGCTAGTATATCCCAAGTTGCCTCTCCTTTAGGCTAGAGGACTCTTAATTTTTTGCTTTTTGGTTTTCAGATTGCTTAGCCTTGCGTTATATGTCATGTTTTCAGGGTCTCTTGAGGCTCATGTTCCACCCTTGGATGCCATCCAGTTGGTTCACAGTGCTTCAGCTGTGGCTCCCGCTCCTCTGCCAGCCTCCTTAGATCTTTCTCAATGAGGTGACATTACACGCTCACTTGCAGCCTATGGTCAGCTGTAGCCTCTTGATCTTATTTACAGAACACCTATATGGGCTTTTATTCTCTTTGAAGATGCAGTTAACTGTGTCAGACTGCTGTATCTTTCAGTCTTCTGTGCATCTGCTTGGTCAAGATGATTGTGAATTTTTTCCTTTCGTCATCTGGTGTTCTTGCAACCCTGCAGTGGTGGCATCTGCAGATTCACTATCTGCGGTTCCCTTCCCCTCAAAGAGGCAGTTGACAGAAGTACTCACCAGTAGGTCTGAAACAGGGCTTTGTCTCCAAGGAGGCCCACTCAGATCTTCTGCTCTGGCAGGAAATTATTGATAACTATTTCTGAGTGTGCTTTTTTTTGTATATAAGTTTGCTTTCTGTGTTGCTACCACTCAGGTATGAATTGGTGATAGTGGCAGGAAATCCCATTCAAAGTTAGACAGAATGCTAGTTCTTGGAGATAAACTTGTTTGCAAAGATAGTGTTTTCTAGTCAGGTACATATGCTTTTTTTAAGGTGAGACTGTTTTCAAGATCCTGTTACCACAGCATGCTGCTATGAATTGTTTGGTTTGACCTTTTACCATTCTTGCGATCTGTTTTACTAGGGTGATCATCAGCGTGGCTGTGGTGTCCTGTAATTTATATGTTTTAATCTCCATCACTGTTTCTTCTTTTTTTAAAGTTTCCCAGGGATTCAAGTCTGCCTGATAGCAAGTATTCTCTAAACATTTTGAGACTTAGGATCTTTGCCTTTCGTTTTCCAGAATGAGTACAGAACCTCAAAATTGAGATATTTTCCCCCAATTTTTAGTACTCTGCTGATTTACACATTAATTTTGTTTCCCATTCAAATGCAGCTATTCTGAAACTTGATGAGCTGCTTGATATCTGGATAGCGTTTTTCAGCACAAAGATGATAATTTTACAGAACTACAGTTAGTAAAATAGTCTTTCTTCATCATCTTTATTTTGTGTTTTAGGGTTTTGACCCACCGCATCAAAGCGATACAAGAACTATTTATATAGCAAATCGTTTTCCCCAGCATGGCCATTATGTTCCTCAGAAGTTTGCAGACAACAGAATCATATCATCCAAGGTAAGAAATCCATTTGTCATGGGAAAACCACTTACATGTTACTTAATATACACATTTGCTACACACTTTATGTCTAATGGTGCATATGCAATATTAAACATGAAACATTCTCTGAATCTTTTTGAGGAAAAGGCTAGGTTGCTTCCTGTATATTTTTCTCCTGCTGTCATCTCTGTTTCCTCAGTCCCTGACTAAGTACAGAACAATTAAGCATGTTTGATCAGAATTTCTGAAGAAAAGTAGGTTTTGAACCAGTATTGCCCGTGTCTGGATGTGATGCAAGGAATCACTTCAAAGGAAGGATGAAACTGGTTGTGAGGATTTATAGCCAAATTGCAAGCTGATACTCTGCACAAAATAAATTAGCAATGGCCTGGAATTGCAGATTGCCTCCTGGTGTGACCTTGGATTGGAATCAGTAGAACTGATGGTCGGGATGTGTCTTGTTGTTGTGTAGGAGAGAAAACACTGCAAGAATTAATTTCTTCTCTGCTCCCCAGGATGCAAGTGGCAAATGACTCCAGCCGCTCCTATCCCAGCTGGGAGGAGAACATTTACAATTTTGACTGTAAAGACAATGCAGTTGTTACCCCTGCTAGCTGTACTGGGGGCAGGGAGGGGGAAAGATACAGCAATTCTCTGTAGGACTAGGGTAAGACTGGAAGAAGGTTTGAGGGAAGGGAGATGGGAAAATATTTCTGTTAAGAGAGTGTAATGGGAGTGGAACTGAATTTCACTGAAAAATTGTTCAGTATCTCATAATTGTTCTCTCTCCATTTTTCCCTTCAGTATACAGTGTGGAATTTTGTTCCAAAAAACTTATTTGAGCAGTTCAGAAGAGTGGCCAACTTTTATTTTCTGATTATATTTTTGGTTCAGGTAAGTTGAATAATACTCATGAAATTGCAGTTTATGTTGTAAGTTCTGCCACTGTTTTTTTGTTCAATGAATTTAACTTCTCTACTGATGTAGTCTGTCCATAAAAACACGTTTCCATTTTCTCTGCGGAAATAACATAGCTTTAAAGAGAATTTTGTTCAAATTTAAGTATTGCCCTTAGGGTTTATCTTAATGCTAATTCTTTCAAAGTCCATTGCACTGCCAGCACTGGGACTCAATTGTCTGCCTCAAAATAAAATTTTAAATCTGTTAAGTTAGTAATAAATATATGCTTTTTGATTTTTATGGACATTGGTGGTGGTTGAATAAACCAGGAGTTCTACTCTGTGCCTTTTTAAGTGCTTCTCAGACATAATTCTGTAGAAATGCAGGCATTCAAGTTCACTTGCATAAAATTGGGCAGTATGCTTGCTCTTGAGCTGAGCATAGATTAGTGTATATTCACATTGTAGGTGGAGTCTTGCTCCTACACAGTTCTAAGATCGTCAAATTCAATTTGTTCAGATAAAACGAACACACGAATTTACAGCTATAATTTACAGTTTTTCAGTTTTTCACCAGTGCTTTTGGTGATACAGTATAGATCAAGAATATTACTATAGCTTTTGTAGAAGAGTATGTTTATTCTAATTTAGAACATCCACAATGAACATACATATAACATACTTAAAATGCAAGTGTGATGGTCTGTCAGTTTTCTTTTCATGTCCAACTTTGTAATTGTAATTGAATTCTGTTGAGCTATTGCAGATTTAGTAGATGAGTGAGAAAGGTTTTGAGGAGAGAGGGCTTCTGAAAGACAAATTAATATCTGAGATGGAGACAAGGTTTTGGGGTATACAGACTTTCCTTCCATTATAAGATAGAATGCTTTGTGGAGCCCTCAGTAATTAACTAACATTTACAGTATAAAGACAGTACTGTTTGTGGCAAAAAGCAGAAATACCAAAGAATTCATAAGATTTGTCTGCGAGTGTGCAAAATGTCAGCAGCAGGGCCAGTTCTGCAGGTCATAAACCATTGCCTCCTGTGTCCCCTGCTCTTGTTCTTTCACATTTAGAAAGAATGAAATTTCTACTAGACTGGAAATTCCTGTGTTGAGAGTTACTAAAGTCATCAACTTCGTTTATCAGAATGTGTTGCCCATTGTGTATTCCAAATTAATAATATTGACACTGTCATTCCTGTTATGAAGTTTGATGCTGTTTAAGATGTTGTACCGTGAGGAAGATGGGGGCAAGCTGGAAATGAAACATAAATGTTAGCTAAAGTAACCACAGATGGTGTTACATTTTTAAAGCTTTAATTTCTTTTTAATGCAAATTTACCTCTTTAATTCAATTTTGAGTCACGTTGCTTTCAAACTGTTGGATTTCAGGAATACATAAATATGATATCCTTGACCAAATAGAAATCTAAAGGCAGAACTTCTATTCAGAGTGTAATCCTGTTCTCTCAGTTGGTGACTAAAGTAGATGCTCTAATTTCTGTGGGAAATGTCTGTATCGGAAGTGAAAGGGGAAAAGTTGCAGCCCTTTGTTCATTTGTTAGAACAAAATTCTGTGTTTATTCAAATCCCATTTAGAGACATCAATTTTTTTAAAATTTTATTTTCATAAGGCAAAGGTGCCTTTAAAAGTTGACCAGCTTTGCATTTTCTCTGTCATATGAATCTTACGTGACCGAGATGTGGTGTCTGTCATTACCACCTTATTCCACTGGGGATGACAGAGCTGGGGCAAGTTACTGCAAGGTTTAAACATGCAGCACAATCCAGTCCACATTGCTCACCTCTCAGATGTATGCCAGAGACATGGTGACAGACTGCATTTTGGTTGCGTGAGACTCCACACCAGTTGTGTGGTGGATGTATGTGTAGCAGGCAAAGGGCGTTTCTGGTGAAAGAGGCAAAAGGAGCAGGCTGCCATCACAATTCCACCAGCACAAAAATTGCTCCATTTTCATAAATGAGCCTCCTTGAGAAAGGAGGAGAGAGTGTAAGTGGCAGAAATGTCATGGTTAACCCTGTCCAGCCAAAATTCAGATGTTTTTGGTATGGGTTTCCTTGGACAGAATGCTGCCAAGCTGAAATTGCAATATGACAGTTGAAGAAGAGACAATATTGCAAGCTAGGTCTGATTTCTGTTGTGTTCTGACAATTGTCTGTTTCATTGGGGGGGGAAAAAAGCTCATGCTTGTGTTGGGAGGTGGCATAACTTGTTTTATCTTGAGGTCCTTGGCTCTTCACAGAGTAAAGTTCATGTATGATTATTTTTTTCTTCTTTAATGGTTCCCAAAGCAATGCCATAAGTCTCAGGTAAAGTGAATCAAATCAGTGTCTGTGGTTTTGAATAGTTCTTGTGTATATTTTCTTTTTAGCACTTGACTATATTGGTTTTTTCCTGCAGCAGAGGAGAACCACTAACATCCCCCCCACATACAGAATTTTAGTATATACACTGCACTTTTGCATGCCTGCGATAATAGCACAAGTTGTTAAAACTGCATGTTAACTTGGGGAAGCCAGAAAGGAACAGTCTGAGAAACACTGTTCTCTAATATTGAAACTGTTGGAATTACTATTTTTAACTTTATTTCTACTACTGATGTGGATGTTGTTATACTCTACATTGCTGTTAAACAGTAGATTGTATAGAGTATTGAAACTGTCAAGAAATGTAATTTCCTTTTTTGTAATATACTTTTAAATTAATCTTTGTAAGATGAAAACATATCTTCCTTTTACTAAGGACTCCTAAAATTGGCGCATGCATTACAAATGTAATTAAATCTGCCCTATGCCCTAGAACCTTTGTTTGCATCATTATTGACATGTATCACTTAGGTGTCAGGAACTCAGTTTTGCTCCAGAAATACTGCAGAAAACACAGTAAAAATACTCACAGGTTATAATGAGGGGTTTGGAAAATAGTTGTCATCTTGCTTCACTGGGGCTTTTTTGAAAGCATAATTGTAAAAATAAAGCTGGGGCTAATTTTCCTATTTTCTTCTCTTTTAGCTCATGATAGATACCCCTACCAGTCCTATTACCAGTGGATTGCCATTATTCTTTGTTATTACTGTGACAGCCATAAAACAGGTAAAAAGGGAAATTCTTTGTAACATGAAGTCTTCCTAAGGTAAAGTGACTTAAAGTCTTAGCAAGATACTAAACTAAATAAAGCATGGGTTTTGGATGGATTTTGTGTATCATTTTTCTTGTTTGACGCGTGAATTTGAGCATTTTGGTTAGTTGTCAAGAGCTCAGTGACTCACTGTGGTACCCTTAAATGGACAGTGAATGACTGTCAGACAGCATTTTTGTCTAAAGCTTGCACGTCACTTGTTATAAGCCCTTTTCTGAAAGCTCCTCACTTATTCCTTTGGCACACCTCGCTGCATATTAAAACCAATCCTCCCACATGACACACTGAGAAAGGAGCTTGGGTAGATGAAACAATGGTGCAATCCATGTTTGTCAGTACTTAAAAGGCAAATTTTGCTGCAAGGAGCATGTTTCATGGCATAAAATATATATTAACTGTGATTCTGTACCAGGTGAAAGGCCCAGTTTAGAAAGCTGCTGTTTTTTTTCCTTTGGTCTCATAAAACATTTTGGAATGCATTATAGCACTTGAAATAAAAATCTTCTGAGTTTAGCAGAAATCTTGTTCAAGCACCATACCGCGTCCTACTAAGACACAGAATCTTTGGAAGGTGAATGTTGAAAAGGAAAAAAAAAATAGGGTTTGGTTCTTTTCAAACCCTTAAAGCAAGAGCAGGAAGAAGTAATCACATAAATAAAGAAATGATGTGGATGGAAACTATAATCTCTTCTGCAGGGAGGTAATATTCAGGAACTATCCCCTTCAAAGGGTTTGACAGTGCTGTCTGGGGAAGAGATGCAGTCATAGCAACTGAAAAGTAAGCAGGGGACTGCTATGGAGCTAGCACTGGAATTTCAATTTGCCTTCTGTGCCAGTAAGACTCTAAGCCATCCTGAAATAGGGCAAAAGTAAAAATAGCTCTAACTTTCAAGCAGAAAGAATGGTGTTTGGGGCAAAGGGGACCTTAATGCTTAAGTAACATTTGAACTAACATTACATTTTGCTGTTGTGCAATTTGCATATGTAACCCTAATCCCATTCATTTACAGTTGTTATCATCACCCCCCCAAAAAAATCACTTAAAAGCAGGCAATGGAAAACAGCCCTTAAAGCTGTGTGAAATGAAACAGACTGTGCAACTTAGTGCTAAAGATTAGATTCTGTTTTTTCCAGAAAGAAGTTGTAGTTGTGTAAGTCTAAAATAGTCCAAGATAATCTATTGCTACCTTGTTCCCAGATGTACAATTGTATATTGGGAAATTTAAGTATCTTGCCATCAAATGCAAGGAGCAGATTCTGGCATTCCTTCTAGAAGTCTCAAATCATTCATGACTTGCTAAGCATCAAGAATGTTTCTCATTGTCTCAGTGTCTCTGCAAGGATTATTGGAAATACCTAAACTGATCTAATGAACTCTCATTTTTATCCTACCTGCTGCAAAGTAGGCAAACCATATTTACAAGCTGGTGTCTTGGAAAGACAATTCAGTGTGCTATTGCCAGCAGGCTGCCCTTGGACAAGGAAAAAAGATAAAGCTCTTGGAAGGTGAAGGGGAAAATACCCCAATATGGTCTAAAAACCAGATCCCGTTTTCTCTCAAACTAGAAGCAGAATAGGAAGCAGGGTTTAGGGGAAGAACCCCCCTTTGAAAGCTGCATGACACTGGTCCTGTATAAAGTTACATGAGGATAAATGTTTAACTCTCAAAAGATGAAGGGGAAAAACTGGAAGCATTAACTGTATGCTGGTTTGAGAAGCTTCGCAGTGAGTGGAAAAACTGTTCTCTGCTTCCAGAAGGCCAGTTCATGTGACACCTCTATCAAACCTCAAAACTCAGGTTTATTTTAATCTCAGCCAAGAAGGTAGAACTTTTTCTTTTTAGAAGTGTAACTGCACCTAGGTCAGAAGAAGGACATACAAGACTGCAAAGTGATGCAACTCATGCTGTGTCATTTTGTCTATCTTGTTAGCCAGAGCGCTTGCCTCCTTATGCCTCTGAAGATGCGTATGCAGTCCTTAGGGGAGCCCAAAATTATAAAATCAAATAAAAATCAACCCAAACCAAAATATAACAAAGTAAAGGCGTGTCCTAAGGAACTTTAGGGAACTAAGTCCATTGCAATAACTTTATAGGTATTTAGCAGACAAGCTGGTTGGAGACAGATGTTTACACAACTGTCAGGTAAATTAGAAACAATTACTTTGTCAGTTTTAAATAAATATAGAACTAAACTGAGAATGAAAAACCTGGGAAATAATATGCAGGCCTGTTCTAATTTTGGCCTTTTCTCCAGTACATTGATGCAGTTATTTAATCAGAGTTTAAGAATATAATTTAGTTGAGGTATTTTTATCATTAGTTCCTGTTCATAGAATTAAGGAACATTCCCTGTATTCCTATTGCATCCTCCTTTATAACAGATTTTTTGCAGTGTTTGCTGGCAAGGATAAGGAAGTCTCTCAAAAATGCCGCAGTAGGTAAATTTTGGGGGAATTTAAACTGACCACAGTATGTTGGCTCTCAAGAATTCCCTGGTGTGAGGTGTCACCCTTGTGTTGTAAGCAATAGGTGTCAGATGGAGAAAGCGCTGAAATCTGTACTTTCTAAAGAAGGTAAATTTCAGTTCTTTGCCAAATGCCCATATTGCTCAGCTGTTCAGGTTTATGAGACAAATGCCCCAAGGTTATAGGATGTTAGTTAAATCCTTTCTTTCTTCTGTCACTCACCTTTAACAAGGACCTGGAGGTACCGACTCTTGCTTTTTCCTGCTGCTTAGGAAGGACTCATCTTACTTAAGGGCTATAGGATACTTTCTGTGTCTGCTTTTAGTACACGGTTCTTAATTACTTATTTTTAAGCAGTTGGCATATAAACTCTCCTCTTTCCTCTCCTCATGGTGTAGTTCATGCTAGTAACAGTGGAGGTGCATGAAGATAGAACTGCAAAACCATACTTCTGACATGCTAACCTCATCATACAACTTTTCTCTGAACTCCAGTCAACCGTGGAATTATTCAAACTGTGTCTGCATTAATGCTCTTTGTATTATGTCTTTCATATAAAAATGTTTGTAGTGTTCTAGGATGAGTTTGCATTATGACTGCTGTTTCAGAGGGTCCTCTGCTTCCATCTACGAAATTCCAGGGAAATTATTTTAACTCTCACATTATTTATGCCTACAGAAAAGCATTTTAGGAAATGTCTCTCTTACTGCAAGTCAGTTGTAGGAGTCTTGGCAGGATGTGAGAGGTAGTTGGACTTCCTGCATAGACTGATGTGTTTCTTGTGCTTGCTCATGGGGCTTTCTGAATAGTCCCTAGACTTGGGGATCACGCTTTTTCCAATCATGTTATTAGATGAAATAAGCGATGTGCTAATAGTTTAGGAAAATACGAGGGGAGTAACATTCCTCGACTCGGTCACAGGAATGTTGGCATGTGTGTGCATGGGATAAAGGGTACTTAGAGATGCCTGATAACAGGTAAAGGAAAACTGCTTTATTTATCCGTTAAAAACTCAGTTGTTGCGAATTGTTGCATAAGGATTCACAAGGAACTAAAACCGTCTCAGTCATCCCTTGCTACACAGAGCTGATGTGTGAGCAGCGTGTCATACAAAATTAAGAAATCTTAAGTTTTCATGCATAAGCTATGGCAGTAACTGTGAGAAGTGCTATATGGCATAATGTGAGGAAGTCATTCCGGTCTGTTACTTCTCTTAAATAGAGAGACTGGGAATGATTTTTTTCTCAGTCTTTTGGTATATTAATCCATATAAAGAAAAGATTGAATGAGTGCTTTTTAATCTCATCTGCAGAAAATGTCACTGCCTGCTTATTCTAACAGAACATGGGACTTAAGTTTCTTCACTGATTTTGCTACTTCATTTGCCGTTACTAATTTGCGTAAAGTGAGCGAAAATGAAGTGTTTTCCCAGATTCACCTGTAGTAGAAACTCAGGAGAAGTTAGTAACTGTGTTCAGGCTATGCAGCAAGTAACTCAAAGAACATATGCTTAGAAGATACTGGTTATGCTTTGTATATTTCTTGCTTAAAAAGTGAATTTCTGTTTTCCACAGGGTTATGAAGACTGGCTACGACATAAAGCAGACAATGAAGTCAACGGTGCTCCAGTTTACGTTGTTCGAAGTGGTGGCCTTGTAAAAACTCGATCTAAAAACATTCGGGTATGTGTCCAAGGACAAATGGAAAATGGTGTTTCTATTGCATAGCTAAAGCTCTTGTTTCTTTGCGAATCATCATGACCTGTTCCATCATGATTCGATAATAACGCTGAAGTGGTTTCTTCTCTTCTAAAACTGTTTGTACACTTCTCATTTGTGTTTACTTCGTTAGGTGGGTGACATTGTCAGAGTAGCCAAAGATGAGACGTTTCCAGTTGATCTGGTGCTTCTGTCATCTGATCGAGTCGACGGTTCATGCCATGTAACTACTGCAAGTTTGGATGGAGAAACCAATCTTAAGGTCTGGTTACTGCTGTGTAGTAGAATGTAGTTAATTTACAATGCCATTTGTACTTCTGCCCATCAAAGCACGCTACCCTCCCCTCTACTCCTGCGTTGTTAACTTCATGGACACTGTTTTCCAGACACACATTGCGGTCCCAGAAACAGCAGTGTTACAGTCTGTTGCCAACCTGGACAAACTTGTAGCTGTTATAGAATGTCAGCAGCCAGAAGCAGATCTATACAGGTATTGCTTTATTAGTAAATATTTAGAAATTAAATCAAAGTGAAGTGTTTAATATTAGGAATGTTGTGGATCTTGCTGCGATTAAAATAGTTTCAGACATCTGCTTAAATTTTTGGGTTTAATAATTAGCCTACGTGTTTATACATATGCACTTACTTAAAGTTGCGAGTGACAAGTAAAATTTTGAGTATTTCAGTAGTACATCAGAAATTACTGAGTAATATCTTTTGTATTTTAGTAATGGTTTTTTATGTATATTTTTGTTCTAACCAATAAACTTCTTTGCAAATTTAAAAAAATTAAATGGCCCATGAGTCTGAGCAGGTTGGAGAAAGTTCCTGTAAGGCTCAGTCAAGAGATCTCAGTACTATATATTTTGGTTTTGTGGGTTTTCTTCATTAGAATTTACTTTTTTAAATAGAATTAACTCAAACCATTCCAAGTTATTGTAAGCTTAAGGATTTGTTGGTCACATCTGTTTTGCTTATGCTCAATAGAAGATTTGAGGTCCCATTTGTCAGCAGCAAAAATTTAGATTAAAAAAAGTTGCATCTGATTTAGACTTTGAATGTCTTGGACTCTCTAAAACAGCATCATAGGTGACAAAGGTGACATACCTATCCAGATTTCTCCTGACTCTTATAATGGTGGCTATCAAGTATCAATTTTCAAAATCCAGGTATATCACAGCAGCTATTCTTAAGTAAGCTTTGGGATCTTTGAGAAATACTAACTTCTTTAAAAGCCAAGATACTTAGTTTGAACAGCTGTTCAAATGTTTGACTTCCAGTTTTTAAAAAATCCGAGTTAAGGTACAATTATAGACGTTTATACCCTATTTGTAGCTGGGGTCATGCTAAATAGGCATGTGTCAGATTTTTAAAACAGAGTAGATTTGCTTCATTGAATAAAAAAATACTATTTCTGATGGTTAATAGGCTAAATGCTAGTTGCTAAGGATTTATGTCATACTGAAGCATCAAGAAGTCACAATCTGTTTTAACTAAGTAAGAAAAATCTTTTCTGATGTTATTAGTCAAAAGGATGTATGTTTTTATTGTTAGATCTCTCTTGTAAAATTATAGTCAGTGTTGCCATATTGGTTTAGTTTGTTAAAAGTTGATTTTTTTTTTTGGTACTTGTGAACCATTAGTGACTTTTTTTGGTAAAATATTTTACAAAGTATTTGGGGGTTTATGTTTTTGAGTTGTTATATAAGTGTTTCTAATATATGGCCATGTTTAATAGATTTGTTGGAAGAATAACTGTAAGTCACCAAACTGAAGAAATAGTCCGGTAAGTACAGTTTTATAAAATGAATGTTTAGACTGGATGGTGGTTAAAATCATGACTGTAACAAAAAAGACTTCCTGTTGATTATATGAAAATGTGGGGTATTCTTATTGAAAGTAGCTGCATGGTTCAGATGGAGGTTAGAAAAAAAAGTAATGAAACAGTTAATTAATACCCAGTTTTTCAGATTTAATGGGTCAGTTCTGGAAAGCTGGGCTGTTCGGAAGGGGTTAATTTTTAGGCCCAGGTAATCAGCTGGTAACTGTTTAGATTTGATATTTAAAACATAGTGATCTTAAACATTTTCCAGTGTAATGTTATTAGACTGCAACAGTTTCCCTGTCATCCATTTATCCAAGGCACTGAGTGGGTGTTTTTGCAGTTGAAATTCAGGGAAATTGCTGGTCTGTTTTAACAAAACTTCTGAATCAAAGTTGTAGGTTTTAGTGTTTGTTTCAAACTACAGTACTGCCTGCATTGGGACAGTAACTGCTCACATATGTAGTAGTTGCGTGCACATAATCATGTGCTCTCAACCTTTCCCTGTGCAGTCAAAGCAAGCAGCATGCACTTGAACACATGTGAAAATATAAAAATAGTGATATGGAGCCACTTGCAGACCTAAATGCTGACTTCCTCAAAAGATTGCTGATTGTGGTGGGTTGGCCCCAGTGAGCAGCCAGGCATATCCACTGGTTCACTTTCCCCAACCACAACAGGACAGAAAATCGGAAGGAGCGAGAAAGTTCATGGTTTGAAACACAGACAGGGAAGTCACTTGCAAGAAATGGCCAGACCTTCAGCAATATTTATCATGCAGGATACTAATTTTCATTCTTCTGAGAGTTGTTGATACTCAAGGTTTCAAAAAACTTGGTCACCTTTTCTTAAAACGTGAAGATCTATGTTATGGTTTATAAATGTCACAAATAGGTACATATGTTACGATTCTTTCACCCTTGTGGTTTCCACAATCTTCTCTTCTACACATTTTTTTTTTTGGATAAAATTTCTACCTGGATAAAACATTAAAGCAGTATTGTTTTCCATGTGATGTATGCCATCAGCCTCAAGAACTGAAAGTTTCTCAATCTGAGGGCCTGCTATGAGGCTGTTAAAGATCTGTCCATTTTAGGAGTTCCAAGGGAATGAATTTGTCAGTGGCTTAGCAAGAAACATGGGAATGTAGAAGGCAGATCGCGTGTCCCCAAGTCCAGTGCTTTAGTCATCCCCATAAGAAAAAAAACCCACCCAAGTCCCTCCAGAATCTCACTCAGCTGTTTTCTAAGGTCACTTTTTGTTACTTAGAGCTTTTCAGAATTGATTACTCATAGGCTTGAGAGGTTTACTTGACAACATATACCAGAGCCTGTTTAAGGGGAGTGTGAAAAATAATTGCAAGTTCTGACTGCTGATGGAGGTGTATCTTCTGACTGTCAGAGAGAAACCCATCTAGTCTGTGTTGCACTGATTCAGGTTTTGTATTTTGGGTTTGTCAGACTGGTTTTACAAACTGCAAAAAACATTTTAATCTGGAAACTTATATTAGGTTTCTCACAAGAAAAGGTTAAATGCTTGAGTTCCTCTTAGTTGAATTTTTCAGTTAAAGTTTGAAGACTAACCTAAAATACTAACATATGTACATGTAATTTAAAGAACTGTCATAATCCATGTGTGTAATTGGTACACGTGGTATTTGTGATGGTAGCAGTCGTGTTTGCAAGAACATGTAAGTTAAATGTTTAACTGTGGAAGGTGGGGTGTGGGTTTGAGGGTTGGTTTTTTGGGTTTGTTGGGTGGTTTTTGAGTAACTCCAGGTAACACTTTTGAAGGAACTTCAAGTGTAAGAGCTTTGTTTATGTGATAGTGATCATGGACTGCTAATGGAAAGTAAGACAAACCCAAGGGCTTGTATGCTGTAGTACTTAGTATATAGTCTTTAATTCTTTTGCTTATCCCCAGTACGTCAAGCTGGCCACTGCAGTTGTTCAGTTTGTGCTTTCATTTGAAACACTGGCAAAAACAGTGAATGCTCCCCACCTCCCTTTATTTCAAACCAACCATGCTGGTAGTTTCTAAAGATGATACAGCTACTGGAGTAAAACAGATGGCTCTAACCTTACATGATCTTTATTTTTACAGGGCTGTTTACGTTCATTTAGTCAGCAAGGTTAACTGTATTACTGTGGTGTGATAGATGTGAGGAAGAAACATTTATGAAATTGTACTCTTGTGTTAGGAAGCACATCTTCCACTGTTGTGGTGTTGTGCTCATCTAGTTGCTTGTTTCTGTGGTACCAGTAGCTTTTAAACTTGGTAGATGGTTTCAGTTTGACACAGGGGTAGAAGTAAGGTATATAAACCAGCCAAACCTAAAATAGCACTACTGTTGCACTCTGAGCAACAGAGCCTGCTGGCTTCTCAGGTAATTTGCAGATCTCTCTGAACCAGCCATGTGGTGTATATAGATTAATTACTGATCATGGGATAATGAACAGTGGTGGGAGAGGTTAACAGGGACCAAAGGAGACAGAATCACAGAATCGTAGGGGTTGGAAGGGACCTCGAGAGATCATGGGGTCCAACCCCCCTGCCAAAGCAGCTCCCCAGCTCATACTGCACAGATAGGTGTCCAGATGGGTCTTGAGTATCTCCAGAGAAGGAGACTCCACCACCTCCCTGGGCAGCCTGTCCCAGGGCTCTGTCACCCTCACTGGGAAAAAGTTCCTCCCCATGTTGGTGTGGAACTTCCTGTGCTCCAACTTGCAGCCATTGCCCCTTGTCCTGTCTCCACAGACCACAGAAAAGGGGCTGGCCAATTCCCCTTGCATCCCATGCTTAAGATATTTATAAACATTGATTAGGTCCCCCCTCAGTCGTCTTTTCTCCAGGCTGAACAGCCCCAGCTCTCTCAGCCTTTCCTCATAGGATAGATGTTCCAGGCCCTTCATCATCTTCATAGCCCTTCTCTGGACTCTCTCCAGGAGATCCCTGTCCTTTTTATACCAGGGAGCCCAGAACTGGACACAATACTCCAGGTGGGGCCTGACCAGGGCAGAGTAGAGGGGGAGGATCACCTCCTTAGACCTGCTGGCCAATGGGTGAGGTGTGGTACAAGGAGGGTAAGAGGATTGAAGACGGACCTAAATGAGGGTGGGGTTGGAGTTCTTGCAGTGAGACTTCATAGAGGATATAGAACAACTTTGCATTGGAATCTGGATTTCATTAGTCTTACAGAATATAGAACATCTGATTTTTATGTGCTGATACGTCTGTTTCTTTTTAGACCTCTTGGACCTGAAAGTCTCTTACTTCGTGGAGCAAGATTAAAAAACACTAAAGAAATATTTGGTTTGTAGACATCTAAATATTTAAAGAGTATTCTTTTCTTAAAACATGTCAATGAACTGTGCTTTAATTCTACTTACACTGAAGAAATTGTAATAACCTCTCTGGCTGTTACCTGAGGGAAAACGATTATAGATGAAAGTAATGATAGTATGCTGAAGAATCTCTAAGGATATAAAGTTCCAGCTCCACTCTATGAAAATATTTGAAGTGGTTTGATAAAAGAATAACTTAACTTCAGTGGATAAATGACTGTTGTTACTCTTACCCATTGTTCAAGACTTTCTCTTGAGATTTACCATTCTGATTTCCATAAAATACATATTGAAAAGCAGTACAGTCATCATAACGAACAGCGTTTTAGTAGGTGTTAAAATTACTTCAGCAGTACTGTTTTACTACAGCAGAATATTGCAAATATACTGTTATAACATACTGTTTCACCATTGTAATAAACACAAAAGAAATATTACATCTTGATTTTTTTTTTATCCTGTGTCTCTTAAAATGAAAAACTTTGCAAACTGTATAGATTCAGAAAATAAAGTGTAACTCTTTTCACTTCCCCTTCCTTCCCAGGTGTTGCAGTGTATACAGGTATGGAGACAAAGATGGCATTAAATTACAAGAGTAAATCTCAGAAACGGTCAGCAGTAGAAAAGTATGTTTATTTTCCAATATTTTTCTTATTTGTAGAGTTTTAACTTAGTTTTTCTTTGGTAACTTTAAAACCCTGATGATGTCTCCGTTGGGTTATAGACAAGACAATTGCTTTGCCTTCAGTAGGAAGCTGTAAAGATAAAATCTGTTTCTTGATATTTCACCTTATATTGATTCTTTCAGTAGTGTACAAAGTTGAAATACCAAAGCATAAAAAGGAGTAAAGCAGAAAAAAGTTCAGGAGGTATCTTTTTCTGAGATGTAGAGGGCATTTAATGATAGGTGGAATGCTGCTTGAACCATATGCTCTGAAACAGTTTTGAAAACAGTTCCAGCCTGTTCTGTGCATCCTTTACTGTAAAAGTGCATCATACCTTTAAAGAGGATGTATTGAAATGAAGTCTTAATTGCTTACAAATATTTGTTCTGAATCCTAGTATTTGATACAATGTCAAATAGCTCTTTATTCTAAAGGATATAGCCTATCCAGATTATTTTGCAATGAATCTTGCTTCTAGCACAAGTTGTAGGCTCAGTTTTCAAAATTTATGCTTGTAGTTACGGGATAGGTGTTAGTATAATAGACATTTATATGTTGAGCCTTGTGAATGATTTTAAAAAGAAGAGCAGTTCTGATATGTTACCTTTATTCCAGTTACTAAGAATCTAAGACAGCCTCCTGGCCCTCTTTTGCAAACATGAGATTGATTATTCTTTTATAGGCAGATACGAATAGAACTGTAGAATGCAGAAGAAAAGTTTAGTCATCAAAAAAAAGGGGTGAAGAGATCATCTGGCTAGCATTGCAGGGTACAGAGGCAGGTTTGGCAATTGCAGCCTTGCTAGATATTTGGGGAAGCAGGGAAGGATAAGCTGGTCCCCAGAATATTGGAAGGACAGGTGTGACAGAAGTCAGCTGTTGAGGTACTCTTACACCTTAATCTGGTCTTAATATTGCTGTATGGAGAGTATACCTGAATCAGATGTACAACTTAGTTTGTCACATAGCAATTTTGTGTCTGTGTCAAGTACAGGAAACATTTGGAAAAAATAAATTGTGCAGTAAGTTTTTGATCACTTCATGCAACCACACTGTGTTAACAGATTAAATAACATAAACTGAAGATGCTTTTCTTTTTTGCTTTTTTGTAGGTCCATGAATTCCTTTTTGATTATTTACCTAATAATCCTCCTCTTTGAAGCCATTCTGAGTACTATTTTAAAGTATGCATGGCAAGCTGAAGAAAAATGGGATGAGCCTTGGTATAATGAAAAAACAGAGCATGAGAGAAACAGCAGTAAGGTAATGTAGTTCGACCCAGTTGCATATCTGTGGAACCCCATTTACCCCATGATCCCTCACAAGTCTGTATGCTGTTGTCTGAGTATTTTTAAGAAAGTTAGTCCTATGTAGCCTCACCCTTGTGTAAAAATATCTGACCCCTCTTAATGGTTGGACTTTATCTTCCTTTATGAAAAGATGAAGCTTTTTGAAAATGTTGGGTTTTGTTAGGACATAGTTGTGATGTTCTGTGTTCCTGTTGTCCTAGTTGTTCTTTTGGGTGTCCTTTGTCATTCCTTAAATGAGAAGAGGAGGAGGGCATCTGTTCTTAGGCACTTTCGATTGCATTGATTTCACAGTTAGGGCATTTTGGATGTTCTGTGATGTTGAGGCTGTTCAGGCACTTTTGTAAGGCTGTAATTTTGCTCAGGCTTGTTTGCCTTCTCACTTTTCTGTGGAGATGGGAAGGATACTTTGAAGTGTTCTTTAAGTCTGCAGTTCTGAGGTGTTGTCTTCTAATCATTCTGTATTTTTCTGTGTTGTGTTTCAATTTTTGATTTCTGTATGAGTCTGCTTATTCCAAAGCAGTTCAGGAGCTGGTTGGAGCTGATTCTAAGTAGAGGCTTTCAAAGCAAAGAAGAATTTGAAATCCAGTTTCCACATCCGATGTGGTATCAGATGTTTAACATCCACCCCCAACACCCTCCTTATCTCACATACACTTGAGAATTGAATATACTCAGCAGGTGGCTTGTGTACAAAAAAGTCTAAATCTAAAAAAGTCTATCCAAGCAGAGCCAAACTTGAAGTTGGTACATAGTGGGTTCAGGAAGGAGAAAGAGGTAATTTGAGAAAGTATTTCACTCAAGGAGAGTTAAGAGTTTACTGGCATTTCAGTAGAACATGCAACTTTCTCAGAAGCTTGTCATGCAAAGTGTTTTTGTGGTTTAACTGGAAAAAATATCTTTCAGTGCTGTTTCATATAAAATTATTAACTCAGATTATCACTAGTTATGAAAAACTTTTAAATATAATTTTATATAAAAACATTACTGTTGAAAAGTACTAACTTAATGTAAAAGATTTCAAATTTAGTGACACTTTTAGTACCTGCACCCACTTTTAATGCACTTCCAACTGCCTGAAGTGTTTGGTCAAATTTTTGTTCCTCTAAATTTCAAGTAGCTGCTGTCTAAATTAAGGTAACCTGTGGAGCCTCTTCAGGCCCAAATAGAATCGGGTTAAGTATTTACCCAATCTTTCAATCCTTTTGCCTTCAGGAGCATATGGAGCCATCTGTTTCTGCAGTGTCGCTCTCCTTGTATCATGTCTTTGTTTTTCTCTCTCCCTTGTTTACTTCCACAATCTATCTGCTTTGCATTTCTCAGTGCACTGACTCCTTTACTTGGAGTGCTTTCTCTGTTTGTCTGTCCCAATTGGTATTTAGTAGACAGTGCTTGAATAAACTTGCTAACCTTAGTAATTATCACTTCTCAGTATATCTTCTTTTACATAAATTACTGCTCTTAGTCTTAAAATCAGAGTGGTTTGGATTGGAAGGGACCTTAAAGGTCATCTAGTTCCAAACCCTCCACTAGCCCTGATTGCCCAAAGCCCCATCCTAATTGGCCTTCAACACTGCCAGGAAGGGGGGCAGCCACAGCTTCTCTGGGCAGCCTGTGCCAGGGTCTCACCACACACAGTGAAGAATTTCTTCCTAATAGCTAATCTAAATCTGCCTTCTTGTAGTTTAAACCCCTTGTCCTTTCACTACATGCCTTTGTAAACAGTCCCTCTCCAGCTTTCTTGTAGACCCCTTTAGGTAATTTTATCTTTTCTGGTTTAGTTTGGAAGATCTCTCAAGGCACAAAACTTCCTGAGATTTTGTAAGACACCTTAATCACTGTTACTGACTTCTATTAAGTAATTATCACAAGACTCCCTAATTAGGAAGAATACACATTTAGCTTTGCAAACTGTTGACTATTTTTATACTCCCTTTTTTCAAACATTTCCTACACTAATATCTGGTAGAGTTGAAAGAGGTGTCCCAGTTTTTCTCATCTCTAATCCCTCTGGCTCAATATTCAGATGTTGGTAAGACTCTGCCCAAAGTACAAGTTAGATACTGGGTTTGTTGTGAAAATGAAAAAGACACTTCAAAGATTCTGTAATGCTGCATTTCAGAGTTTGTTACAAGTGTTGTACCTACTAAAGAGAAATTTCTATCCTATTACAAAGCTATTTACATGAAATGGATGTGTCAAACATAGGGGTTTGAGACCACACTTTCTGTCATGTAGTCTGGAGAGTCCATATTGCTTGGGGAATGCCAGTATCCAGGAACCCTCTTGTTGCTCTGCTGTCCTAAACGGATATGTAAAACTTGCAGATTCCTTTGACCACATGGACTACCAGTTGTTTGCCTTCACCATTTATGGTTCCCCAAAAAGCCTCTGAATGGTGCTGTTTGATGGGGTGGGGAACATGTCAGCTATTTCAGACCCAACTCTTTCAAGTGACTTACTTGAAAACAGAATCACCACAGCAGTTAATACTAATTGGCAGCCCTCCTGACAGATTCAGCAGAAAGGACAAAAATTAATGACTGTGAGAATTGAAACATCTAGTTGTAGCTTAAGCAGTCTTTTTGCATCAGTCTGAAAATGCATTACACTGTGTGTTCTCTATTGTGTAAATGGGACTTGGTCTCCTTCAACTCTGTCAGTTTTTCATTTTCATACATGTTGAAACATAACTAAGTAACCATGTTTCACTTGATTACTGAAGTAATCTTTACATTTTCTCTTTTTCCCTTGTAGATTCTGAGATTTATTTCTGATTTTCTTGCTTTTCTGGTACTTTACAACTTTATTATACCTATTTCACTTTATGTGACTGTTGAGATGCAGAAATTTCTTGGATCTTTTTTTATTGGCTGGGATCTTGACCTCTATCATGAAGAAACAAACCAGAGAGCACAAGTAAATACTTCAGACCTCAATGAGGAATTGGGACAGGTAGAGTAAACAATACTTTCTCTTCCTTTTATTTTAACCTTCTGTTTTCTACTTTTTTGATATTAAGATTCATTATTGCAGACTTTTTATTGCCTGTGCTTTGTTCTGTGATTAATTTGATAAGAAGGTAATAATAGCCAGTGACAGAAACTAAAATTCACACATTATCAAAAAAGTTGTGGAGAGTGCAAGTTGAGGGGCTGGGTATTTTATTTCTAACAGGTATATGCAACTTCAAGTTTGTTTTTTGTTTTATTTTACAAAAGGTAGAGTATGTGTTTACAGACAAAACTGGTACATTAACTGAAAACGAGATGCAGTTTCGGGAGTGCTCCATTAATGGCATAAAGTACCAAGAGGTCAATGGCAAACTCACTCCAGAGGGCTTTTCTGAAGATTCCCCAGATGGAAATAGGCATAGTTTGGTAAGACTTCCCCCCAATAGGCATCCTACATAGAAAGTGCTTTATTTAAGAGAAATATTCTTCTAGCATGAGTATATTTTAGAACTTCAGAATTCCTTAATAGTTTGAAATGATAAATTTTATTTGTTCAATAAGACTTGAACGTGTTGAGATGTGATTATTTAACATGGAGTACTTGGCAGATTTTCAAGTAAAAACTTTTAGTAAGTATGTTCAAAGCTGTGTTGATATCTAAATGCTATAAATAAAGTTTTTTCTTTCTTACAGATGAAAGAAGAAGAACTGTTCTTGAAAGCAGTTTGTCTTTGTCATACAGTACAGATCAATGCAGATCAGACAGATGGTGCTGATGGTCCCTGGCATGCCAATGGAATAGCAACTCCATTGGAGTATTATGCTTCTTCACCAGATGAGAAAGCTTTAGTTGAAGCTGCAAGCCGGTGAGTTGGACTGCCAAAACTACCTAATGTAGAAATTGCCACCTAGGACAGGGAATTTGTGTTAAGAGCAACCTTAAATATTACTCAGAAAGATTGTAAAGCCCACAGCCTGGCATTGTCAGTTTGTTATGAAAGCATGCAAAAACAAAAAACAACCCCCTCCCCAGGTGTATTACAAAATGATGATTTAAAATATTTATGGACGTCCTTGAGAAATTGTAGGGGACATGGTATGTTGCTATTAAAACATTGTAGAAAGCAGGCATTCCTCACTTCATCTAGAAATGGAGAGCAGTAATGGAGTGCAAGAGTCTCTTGTCTTTTGTTCCCCCCACCCCTAACAATCAATAGCCATTGTGTCTAAAGTGATGATAAAATACATATTTCCTTTTACTTTCAGGGTTGGAGTAGTATTTACTGGAACTAGCGGGGACACTATGGAAGTAAAAAGCCTTGGAAAACCGGAGAGGTATTAAATTTTATTCCTTGTTTCTTTTGAAGGAGAGAACAGTAGAGAGGACTAATGTAAAGTTCTCCTTTTAATCCTCTCTGCTCTTAAGAAAACCTTCCTTTTCCACAGCATGCTCTTTTTAAAGCTTTTCCCTTGATGCCTTCTAGTTAGCTTGCATCTTATTCCTTACCAATTGTTACTGAGATGAAGAATGTTGTGGAAGTTCTAAAGCACGCTTTGGTTACACTTTGCATCCTTAAAAGTTGAGATTGTAGTAGAGCTGGAAAACTGGATTGTTTATTCAGGTCTTACAGTTTGTGCTTTAAGCTCTAGAAGTTCCCAGAATTGGTCTCACATACACAAAATCCAATTGCATATTTAAAACTTCCCCAGAGGGAGTAGAAATACTGATAATTGTAGGTCTATGGAATGCCGTACCAGTGGACTGTGTCAGTTAGTTGGCAATATTTTAAACTTAAATGTCAAAAAATATTTTTCTAAGCTAGTGGCTACATTAAAAAATAGTGTTCTCAGGGAACTTACATTCTTTTTTGACTGTGTAGGTTGTTTACAAGTGCTAGAAATAAAATAAAGTTTCCAAAGTTAGACCTGAATTAATGAGAGAATGATAAAGGGATAGGTAGGAACTGATTGTAATCTCCAGGTGTGAAGCTATTGTTAAGATACTCTTCCTATTATTAAAAGAAACTTTTACAGAACAGAATTAAATGTATATAAAGTGATGAAAAGCAATCAATTGCACAAACACCAATCACAGTGATTGTTGCTCAACAAACAAGTGGTAGCATACAGAGTTTCCATATAAAAATGACACTTTGGGGAAAGCTCTGTGGGTTAAGTGTGTATTTATAAGTCATTGTATCTGGAAATTTATTTAGAAAAATGTTTTCTTCCCCTTCCATCTTCTTTTAAAACACAAAATACAGGTATAAACTGCTTCATGTGTTGGAATTTGATCCAAATCGCAGACGAATGAGTGTCATTGTAGAGAGCCCCTCTGGTAAGTAATTGGAAGTTACACATGCTGCAGTTAAGAACTTCTTAAATAGCGTGTATTCTTAATTTCTGTTCTGTTTTGCTTTTTAGGAGAAAAGCTTTTATTTACAAAAGGAGCAGAATCTTCCATTCTTCCTCGTAGTAAGAGTGGAGAAATAGACAAAACAAGGGTACATGTGGATGAATTTGCTTTGGTAAGTGTCTGTGGTTGCCCAGCTGATGGGAAGAAAATTCTTGTGGTACATATTCTGTGACCTGAAGTGAACAAATTGCAGGTGACACCTTGTTAGATCAGAATCTCGTCTACTCTGAATGCAGTCTTTTATTTCCTCACAGAAAGGACTAAGAACTTTGTGCGTAGCCTACAGAAGATTCACACCTGAGGAGTATCAAGAAATTGGCAAACGCCTTCATGAGGCCAGGACTGCCTTACAACAACGGGAAGAAAGATTAGCAGATGTATTCAACTTCATAGAAAGGGATCTGGAATTACTTGGGGCTACAGGAGTAGAAGACAAGTATGCAACAGAGTTTCTGCTAACTACACTCAAAAACATAGCAAGTTTAGGATTTATAACTGAAATTGGATATGTGCACTGAAAAACTCTCCTGCCACCAGCAAAGGTTCTCTGCTGTTCTTCTGTAGTGTGTTTGCCACTCTTGGGAGTGGAAAGCATTCACAGCACATGTTGTACCAACTGATTTTGGCATTATAATGGTGACATATAGTATGCTTCATCAGGAGAGATTTAATGTGTGTGAAACAGAATAATTGCACTAAATATTTAGGGTAATGGCTAATTCCTTGGGAAAACTTCTATACAGAGCTACTTTACAAGGCATTCTGCTTCCATGGTGTGTGTTCTGTAAGTCAGAGGGTGTATTGCACACTGAAACGTGTATATGGAGCACTTAAAAGCTTTACCACAGATGATTGTAATTGTTGTAGACGGTTCCAAAGATTCTCAAATGCTGTGATGGTACCTAATTAAGAAGTGCTTACTGCAGAGTTTTGACCACTCAACCAGTTCAGTTTTTGTTTCATCCAAGGCCTTTGTTTTATCACTGGTAACAGAACATCATCTGCTGGACTATGATGCTGTGACATATGTATATATGTAAATATATGTAACATTGGAAATGCACTCTTAAATCATCATGACAGTGGGGTTGCAGGAGTAACATGGAGTTAGTGTGAGCTCTCTTTTGGTGAAGTTTTTGATTGCTTATTTAAGATTTTTCTCATTTCTAGGCTGCAGGAGAAAGTCCAAGAAACTATAGAAGCGCTCAGGTTGGCGGGTATCAAAGTGTGGGTGCTCACTGGCGACAAGCATGAAACGGCTGTTAGTGTCAGTTTGTCGTGTGGACACTTCCACAGAACCATGAACATCCTTGAGCTTGTGCAGCACAAGTCAGACAGTACATGCGCAGAGCAACTGAGGCAGCTAGCCAAAAGGTAAAAATACCTGAGATGGCATTATCTCAGTGATGATTTGAGCTTGGTTTGCTTTTATTTTCAAATTTTAAGATAATCTCTTTGATGTCTGTGCCAAACACATTAATTTTTAGAAATCTGTTTATTAACAACTTGAAGAAGCAGTCTGTGTAACGAGCTAACATTTACTGTATGGGCAACTCCATAGTTCATAACAAAGCTTAACTTTTCCCATCACTTCAGTACAAAGCCAACATTTCTGTCCTTGAACAGAATAAAGGAAGACCACGTTATCCAGCATGGACTGGTGGTGGATGGGACCAGCCTCTCTCTTGCACTCAGGGAACATGAAAAGCTGTTCATGGAAGTTTGCAAAAACTGTTCTGCAGTGTTGTGCTGTCGCATGGCACCCCTTCAGAAAGCAAAGGTATGTGAGAATACAATCAGGATTGTCTTGCAGGAGGCAAGGGTTTCTGGAACTGTTTTCTTTGTTTGCCTGACCCTTTGTGTGACCTTTGAGTCCTTGTTAAATTCATTTAATCTGGAGTAGTTTGTTCAGTTTCTGTGTGCCTTTGAAAATTTGCAAGTGGGTGGAGGAAACAGTCAAAATACTGCCACTGTGCAAGAAAAAGGCTGATCTTTAATCAATGTATTGATTTTTCTGTAAGGCACTAGCTGTCCTGATCACCTGCATGCTTTTGCATTGCCTGTTCCATCACTTCTCAACATGAAAAAAGCAAAATTAAAAGTTCACAAAGCTGTAGGGGAAAAAAAATGAGCTTCTCTAAAGATTTAAAAACTACTCAAGTTTGAAGATGAAATAGAAGGGAAGGGAAGCCGGGACCCAGTCTCCAGGGCAGGTTTGCCTTAATGTTCTCTTCTAAGACCATTTTTCTTTCACATGTACTTAATTTTATTCAAATACACATCATATACAATTTCAATTTAGTTTTTAATTTTTTTTAAACTCTGTGAAGCTAAGCTCCAAAGAGCTGTATTATTTATTCTGCTGTTTGAAGTATTCTCCATTTCTTACTTCTATTTGTTTTTCTTCACTGTTCTACAATTGCATACCTCTCTTGGAGTATTTCTTAATTTACTATACTCCTAGCTTATCTGTATGCTTTGCAGGCTTTTTGCATGTATTTCCAGTAGTATTAAATCTCTGAAAGGACACTGTTGCCCTACTGTATTTTTACAATTTGTCAAGAAGAAAAGGAAAAAAGACATCTTGGTACTTCAAGCACTAAGAAACACTTATGTGAGGTACTGGATGTGCAGGAGAGAGCAGGCTGCTTTACTATACTGTGAGTGACCTGTTCTGAGATTGCTCTTCCTGCTTCCAACATTTAGCCAGAGTTCTAATGCAGTCTTTAGAGTCACTTCACCATGAAACTGTTCATCTGTATATAAACCTAGTGTAATACCAGTTTCAGTAAAATGCTGCAAGTTGTTTGTGACTACTATGAGAAAAGCAATTTGTTGGATGTATCCAATTTCACTCAGATGAAATTTTTGCCAACCTCTCTTTAGGGTGTAGTTACTTGCCTGTCTTGTGTCCTTGTTCTTATTTTGTCATTTAACTTGATTTACCGTGTGTTTTGTACTGCCAAGTTTGGCAAATAGCAGCCAATAATGTTTCCTTAATTCTTATCCTGTCCAGCAGATAATCTCCATTATTTCCTGTGTTTTGTCATGAACTACAATGAAACCTAATTTTCATGGAAGTGACTTTTTAATCTTAAACACTGAAGTCTATAAATCACTGAGACAAATGCCACACAGCGTTGGAGGGAAGGGTTGGAAAGGAAGTGTATTGCAGTTTATTCTACCCTTGCATTTGATTTTCTGCTCCAGGCACACTTTTTGTGAGGTTTATTCCAAGGTTAAGCTGGAACTCAGTTTTAATATTTCCCTCATCATTTCCTTTAATTTTAATGCTTGATAATATATGGCTAGCGGTCTCACTACTTATTTTTGTATATTTTATGGCTCAGAAGCCTTTTTAAACATCTTTCATGTCAGTCATTCAGAGCTGCTGTTGATTGCTGTTGGTAAAATTTGCCAGAGGATTTGTCTTGACCTTTTGGCGTGGATATTTGTCTGTCTGAATTAATGCAGTCTTCCATATCTCCTGAGGGCAGATCTGGGTGACATGCTGCAGCCTTGGATGCTTTAAAGGCTTTTTAATGCTGCTTACTTAGAGCTAATGGTAAACATACTTGAAATAATTGCTCCTTAGGAATAGGGAACCTTTAAACTTGAATATCAGTACCTGCAATGAGATAGCGTACTGCAACAGTCTGGTGGATGTCTCTGAACTGTGGACTGTATTTAATCACCATTGTTTTCCTCTTGTTAAGTGAGTTATCGCTCTGGTGAGTCAGTGGACTGACGCAGCCAGCTGCGGCTCCGTTATTTGAATGCAGTTGTCTGGGTCTACTTGCCACATACAGTTTTTGCTCTGTTGCTATTTACCCTTTGGTTTTTCTGGAACTTCAGAGGAAGAGGGCAGTATTTTTTCATAGGCAAGTGTTTTTAATTTCTTAGAAAGCCTTCAGGATCTGCATTCACACCTTTACCTCTGCAGCCCGCTTATGACTGAATTTGTGAAATTTTTGTTGTTGGAGCTCTCTAGGAAGTTAATAACTTATTAATTCTCCTTAACAAAAAAATCTCATCTAGGAAACCCTTGTCTATTTGCAATATTGTTGGTGCTTACATTAGAGTTCTGCTTTCTTCCTGGGACATTAGCACCTTTTACATAAACAAGATTTTTCCTTTTTCTGTGCTCTCTTCTACTTTGCAGAACATGGTTGAGAATACCCATTGGTGATAACAGCGTTGCTTTAAAAATGAAAAAAAGACTGTTTTCCTTAATAGCAGCCTATATTGATCTTTACACACTAATACATTGGGGGTTTTTTATTCTTCTTTTGCAGTGATTAGTTCCAGGAGTTATATCACTTAGTTTCTTTTTTCCCTACAGCACCTGATGCTTGCTCAGGGTTCTTTACAGCATTTACATTTTATCTTCTCCAGTGGCTGTTTCCATCCCACTGCCTGTGCTAACAATGCGTATTTGATCATACTAGCAGACCTGGTTTGCACTGTACTTCTGCTGTGTGGGGAAATTTCTGTCTAAACATGTAATTTCCTAAGCTGAATTTACCAAGATGAAATATTTTTCTCTTGTCTCATGAGTGCACCAGGTGTTCTGCTACTTTAGTAGTCTCTTTCTCATTCTTTACTCCTCTTGCAGTTGAAGACATGGAGTTACCATCTCATTCCATGTATGAAGAATTTTCAAATCAATGAACTTGGCTGGGCTATGGCCTTTCTATCCTTGCACCACATTCTTTGTTTCTGCAGGGTGGGGTACTGTTTGTTATTCAGAATGGAATTCAGGGAACAGAATTATAACCTTCCATTGGTAGTTCATCTCTTGAGAGAAGTAAAACAAAGGAAATTAATCTTCTTTTACATCTACCTGTGCTGCCAACAAAGTTTTCTCTATGACCTCTGCAATGTAAACTATTGAAAAGAGAGTCTATATTTATTGAAAAGAGTCTGGGCATGTCTGGTGAAGGGTATTGAATCTGGGCTACTCTCTGGGTAAAAATTGGGATGCAATATTTGCTTGACTAGTCATTTTGCATGGATAAGGCACCAAGATAAGTATTGTGAAAGAACATCTAAGTATGCACTGCAAAATTAATTCAAGTCCACCATGACATTTAAACAAGGCTTGTGCCCCAAAGCACAAGCTTTTCTAACGGAGCAGTGTATTTGTGCATGTGATATGCCAAAGATGCTTTTTACCCAAGTGTGCACATTCATCAAACATAGTAATTATGTTTACACGTAGGTAACTAAGATACTGGGGAATTGGAGGCATGGTTTGTAGACAGACTAATTTGAAAAATTTCTGCCTCTTCCCCCTCTCCCCAGGTAGTGCGACTGTTAAAAACCTCTCCAGAGAAACCTATAACGTTAGCGATCGGCGATGGTGCTAATGATGTGAGCATGATACAAGAAGCACACGTTGGCATAGGTAACTCACTTTTGTTAGACAAGATAAAAGGCAAATAAGATGCACATTTTAGTAAAAGATAAGATCGTGAACAGTGTTTAAAAACAGATAAGCTTCTGATGGTTTTGCACCTTTGAATGCCAGGATGTTAACATGTGTCACTTGTAGGAATGTTTTATTGAAATTTAAAATTGAAGCTGTTTGCTTTCACAAGTCTTAGGCTTATTGTGTAGTCCACCGATAATTGGAGCTCCTGCTTTTAATGCTGCCTTGAGAACACTAGAGAAATGCCATTTGTGCCTAGTTTGTCTTTGAGGAGAAGCCTTTCATTACATATCTCGAGAGAAACTTACTGATTCTCAGCTAGGCTTGGTAGTTTTCTGCACTCATATTATTTTCTGTCATCTGGACAGGACTTTTTAAAACTTTTCTTTCTAGTGTGTTTGTGTGACTGAGTACAAACCAAAACGTACACAACTGAATTGGTACCCATCACATAGTGTTTGGGTATTTCCTTTACTGACTTTGGATGGTATTTGTTCCAGTTGTAAGTGCTGAAGATTCTTACATTAGGTAGTGGTACATTAGGGTATTTAATCTGTCACCTTTGTGATTAGAAAGGTGTATATAATGTTTATCATGTAAATCATGTGGCTGTGATTTTTAAGACAATGGGTATAGCCTGCTCGAGAAGGCTTAAGGTTAATAGCAAATGATGCTTTATTCTACAGGTAACTTATTAAAATAAAATGATATGAAGCTTATTAATAATAAAATCACCCAAGGTTTTACTGTAATTAATATATTAGAAGTTACATGTTTGTTGGTAAGAACTATCAAGTCTTTGCCATGGAGGGTGGCAAGGGACCTTTAGCTTTTTAGGGTTTTGTTTGTTTTTATTTTTTAAAAAAAGCAACCAGCACTTTTAAGTGCCTGGTTTTCCAGAATTCTGAGCCATTCTCTGCTGTAAAAGAACATACTGTGTTCTCTGTTTATCCTAATCTTAATAGTTTTTAGAAATCTATGTTTCGGGTGATAAGCATTGTCACCCCTTTAGAGTAAGTAAACACTGTAAGGGCAGAAAGTTACTAAAGTCTTTTATAATGTTGAAGTGCAGGAAAACAGAACTGTAACTTTACTGGTCACAATTTTAATCTATTTCCTGTTTTGTTTCCCAAATACTGCAGGAATCATGGGCAAAGAAGGAAGACAAGCTGTAAGAAACAGTGACTATGCAATAGCACGGTTTAAATTCCTCTCCAAGCTGCTTTTTGTTCATGGGCACTTTTACTATATTAGAATAGCAACCCTTGTACAGTACTTTTTTTATAAGGTAAGTCTTCCAAGAGCACCAGTGAAGTTTACAGAAAAATGTGTTATTTCTTCCCAGCAAGAAATTTATTTAAGATCTAATTTTGTTTGGAACAGATTAAATATCTCTGTTCAAACATGTTTTCTGGGGTTTTTTTTTATATTTTACAACCAAATGCAGGAGTTTAACTCTGAAATTGTTCAGCACTTCACCTAGAAATGGGCTTTAAATATACCACAGTGAGTTTGCCTAGGCTGGGAGGCAGTAGTATGTGCTCTCTGAAAGCAGTATTACAAGCTTGAAATTAAATACATTACTTAGCAAGATGTAAAAGTAGAACCTTTTTTTGTTTGCTGGTTTAATATAAACCAGATTTGTTTGTATTTCTGAAAAGGAAAAAGGAGCACAGGAGGTAGTTGAGGGAGGAAAGGGCCCGCAGGAAGGGGGAGAGGGTGCTCTTTGCCAGCAGGTTCACCCTAAAGCTTAACAGTCGCAGCACTGACGCTGGAAATCCTGGGGTGAGACACTGAGAGGGTGAGGAATCACCAGGGTCTGAGTTGTCTCCAGGTACCTCCTGGGGAGCTGTGGTACAGAGCAGCGGTGTGAGCTTGTTGGAGCATAAGCAAAATGCTAGGGGGAAGGGAGGGGGCAGTCCTGGGAGCTTGGACATGGGCTGGGCTCATAGAAGCACAATGGTCATCGGTTTTGATAAGTTTTGATAAGTCATTCACTGTCTAATTTGAAAATTCTCAGCAATTCTAGCATTGACCACCAGGCCACTTTTATCTTCTATTGTTTGTTTTCATTTCAAGATAACAGGTGTTAGGTTTGGTGTTCTGCTTTGTCTACCTCCATGCAAAAACCTCACATGAGCAGGGCACAGGCTTTCTTGAATGAAATGGGGAAAGTACTTTGCAAATAAATTCTTAAAAAGAAACTGAGGGAGAAATAGATTTCTTTCTCCCCCTTTAATACTGCTTGTACTCCTGTAACAAGATATGTTAATCAAGTACATACGATTTCTATTTTCAGCTTTGTTGTCCCAAAGGACAAACAAAATACGCTCTCAAGCAAAGCATATTGCTTCATATTGCCAAGTGAAAAGCTGACATGCTTTATGCTCTCCCTGTGTATTTTTAACAGCTTGTAAGAGTTACCAGTTTCTTTTAGGGTTGTGAGGCATGTACTGAGGATTAACCATTTCCTTCACTGTTTCTTTTTTCAGAATGTATGCTTTATTACACCACAATTTTTATATCAGTTCTTCTGTTTGTTTTCACAACAAGTAAGTATTGTATGCCTTACATCTTGGTAAATGTGTATGAAACACTCAGGATAAATAACAAGAAAAACAGGAAAGAACTACTCAGTATCAGCACAGATTTTACAGTTAACAAATGTCCAGCTTAATATTCTATGTTTGATAGCTTGATGTTACTACATGGTCATGCAAATATAGCTGGTTCACCAGCAAATTCACCTAATGACTTGCTGCTGCTATTAGTGTGCTAATAAGTTTTAATAAATCTAGACAACTTTTTTCTTTACAAGACTCAGAATACTTTTTGTTTCCATTTTCAGACGCTCTATGACGGTGTATACCTGACTTTGTACAATATTTGTTTCACTTCCTTGCCTGTCCTCATCTACAGTCTTTTTGAGCAGCATGTGCATCCGCATGTATTGCAGAGTAAACCTGTGCTCTACCGGTACGTATCGCTTTCATGTCTTGTCACAGTAACACATCAGTTAGAACAACAGTGGCATCTGCAGAAGTCAGCACTTGCTAATATGCATTCCAACAGTAGTTTTATCTGTAATTTATGCAATTTTTAGTAACTGTTCTTGAGGGAAGAACTGCAGCTACATAGTTGTCATCCTAAGAGTTAATTAACATGAGTATTTTAAGAGGCATCTTTTTATGGCAGTCATGCTAAGACTGGAAGAGACTTAAGCACTTGGTCGGTTTACATGATTGGAAGCCCTTCTTCATTATATGTAGGAGGTTGAAATCACTCAGATATGCAAATGAAAAACTAGGACACTGGTTAGAGGAATCACCATGAACATGCTTTACTAAGAGGCAAAGTGATTTCCTATAGAATTAGATGTCCTCCCAGTGGCTGCATGTTGCACTGCATGCTGCTGTTTTGAGGAAAAAAAAGTATATATTTTTGTGAAAAAGATATGTCTATTAGATGTTTCCCTTTTCCTAATGGTCTTTAAAGCAGAATAAGAGGCAGGCATCAAGAGACCTGGCTTTTTCTTCCTCTTGAAATTCCACCTCCAGGGAGAATATTTCTAGTTTGTGCTATTCTGAATTTGACCCATCGGAGACCCTTGCCATTGGTGATCCCTGTATAAAGCAGAGGCAGATCATGAGAACTTGGAGTTCTTTTTTTGCTCATGATTTATACATTCTTTTTTTCATATGTCAGCATTCATTAAATGTATCTTGGTGCAGTTGAAAGTTACATTTATTCAAAGCAGAACAGTCATGCAATGTGAATAGCTAATGGGTTACATAAAGACAATCTGAAATCCTAAATCTGTTTTATTTCTGCAGAGACATCAGTAAAAATGCCCATCTGGGATTTAAACCATTTCTTTACTGGACCATCTTGGGCTTCTTTCATGCATTTGTTTTCTTTTATGGCTCATATCTTCTAATGGGAGAAGATACTTCTCTGCTGGGAAATGGCCAGGTACAATATAATTATCATTCTACCATTGTATTTTTTGTGATATTTCTTAAATTTTTTTTTTAAAAATCCTGTGTCAGAAAAATCTTAGGGTTTGTTTGGGTTTTTTTCTTTTATGAACTATCTAATGTTTTGCCAATATTGGTGTGTGCTATCAAGAGTAATGTTTCTTCGTGTGGAAGCAATAAGTTTCTTTAGCATTTAGTTCCTCAGGAATCTTAAAAATTAAGTAGTGCAAGCTGCTTTCAGATTACACTTTTTGTTCCATAAGTGTTTTTAAGACAATAATTTAATGAAATCATCATATACCAGCTTGACCCTTTCTGTTTTAAAGATGTAAAAGTTAACAGGAATAATCATATGCCAAAAACTCTAGAACTTGGATGAAACCATTACAGGTCTGCTTCCTCATTTTTTTCAGTTCTGAGTTAGTTAACCTCATTTAGAATAATTAGATTCTGATATTTTATTCTCTCATAAAACTGTTATGGGTAGTGACATTTGTTTCCCTCATTCTTACTCGTTTCTTCATACTTGCTCGTTCTTGTGCTTGGTAGAGTTGCAAGTTGTGGCACGAGGTACAAAAATAGCATCACGCTGGGTTTGCAGTGGTCACCTGCTGACAGACGGTGGGCATGAGCTCAAGAAGGTTACCAAGAATAAAAGTTTTGCATCTGATGGTGTGCAGACAATGGCCAGAATTGTCCTGAGTGACCAAAACCAGGGAGCATGCAAACTTGTGGCTGGTATCCCTGCAGAGAAAGGAGCAATAAAGGGAGAGCGGTGTAGCTAGCTGGAGTACCTGTTTCATCATGAGATGTTTGATAAGAATGTTAAAATAGGAATGTGGCCTCTCTTGTCATTTGCTACAAACTGTGTGACTTTGATGTTCTTGTGAATTGGTAAAGGGCTGTCAGTACTCATCTAATGAAGTAATTTTACACTATGAATCAGCGTGTTTCTGTGCCTCTGTATTGGTTGACAAAGCACCTCATTTCAAAACAGCTTCGTAAATGTCCATGGGGCAGGAACCGTTTTTTTCATTGTATTTAATAACGAATGTTTAGTTTGGGGAACAGATTATGTCCTAGACCACACATCTAGGCTAGAGTGTTAATATAGACTTCATGGAGAAAGTTCTTCTAATTATTTCTTGTCTAAATTAACCTCAAGATTTTTTAAATATGCTTAGTGAATGAGCATTCTAGAAATAGTTTTCAGATACCATTTGGCTTCTCATGTTTTCTGTGATGTGACCTTACATTCCAAGATTTATGGGGTTTTTATTTAAAATTACTCTCTACCTCTCTGTGTTTGCTAAAAGATGTTTATTGGGACTGGTAGAGCTGCCTTTTGCAGTAATATATCTACAGTATAAAGTATGTTGCAAATTTAATGTGTGCCTGAAAGAGCCAAAGTTAAGAGCAAGAGAAGACTACTGCTGAAGTGCTTCCTTGTGACAGGCCTCCAGAAGCGACCACTTTGTGTGAACACGTGCTGTCAATGAAAGGCCTCACGTTTTCATTGGGTTCTCACTTCTCAACAAAGCAGAATAGAGGGGACTGTAAATAATTTGATAATGCTGGTAGTTTGTTAGGCTTACCTCAACCCATTGTGCAACAATTTGATCTTCTAGTTCTTTTTTTCTCCCCCCTTTTCCATGCCGTGCATGTCGTCAGATATTGAAACCTAACAGGCAAATGGTAAGAGTTTAGAAGAGGAGGAGATACAATATATTGTATCTGTCACTTCACAGGCTTAAAGGATGCAGCATCCACAGTGTCAATGTGTTCAAAAATAAAATGGTGGCAAGAACCTGTCTTCGTTGTGCATTCTAACTCTGTGGCTATCCAGAGCAGTGTTAGCAAAGACACTTTCTTTCATGGGTAGCTCAGGAGCAGTGGTCTAACTCTAAGGTCATTAACAAGCGTGTTGCTTGTTAAAGGTTTGTGTTGGGGTGAAAAGTAAATAGAAGGCTTCAGAAGACATGTTGTAACAAAGATCTTGAAAATAATCAGTAAATCTGGACTCATGGCTGCCTCAATTTTGTACCTTGTGTAAAGATGAGAAGAGCAGTTGTGAGTTTATCACCAGACTGTTGGGATTTTTTTGTCAGAGCTCTGTAACAAGGACTACAACTGTGCGAATCCCAGTACTGTGCCTCTGTGCTGTACTAACAAACCAACTCTAGGATGATTTTGCCTGTCTGCATGTGGTACCTCTCTCCTTGCTTGCTTAGTTTGCTACTGGTAAATACCGAGTTTAAGCTTTAGTCCTTGTTCAGTATTGTCAGTGGGAATAACCGCTACGGAACAGCAGCGCCGTAGCTTCAGCACCCAGACCGCTTCTAGGAGCCAAGTGTGGGACCTGTTGTAGAATGGCAGCGTGTGTCCAAGTAGCATGTGTGTAGATAGATGACAAACTCAGCATCCCTGCTTGGTTGTCAGAGCTGAGATTTTGTTGTTGTAGAACTTGTTCAGAGTTTTGATAGTTTAATTTACATGGGCAAGAGAATACAAAAGTGACAGATACAGCAGTTTAGAATTGAAGCTGAATTTGGTGTTTATTAGCCTTGAAACAAAGTGTCTTTATTTCTTTTAAAGTAGAATGACACCATTATTTTTGAATTGTAAAATTGTGCTTGGGGTAAAAAGTGAACTTCCAGGTAATGCTGCATGTTGAAAATGAAAAGTTTAAACTCAGTGGTTTGTACTTATGTTAACCTGAATACCTTCTATCCAATATTTATTTTCTATTTAGTGTTTATACTTAATTGATCAAATTGGTATCTTCATTTTCCTACCATTTCATGTTACCGTTTTGGACTTTCTTCATCTTTCATGTAGCCTTTGTGGTGATTTGTTTTGAACCAAGAAGGAAGGTGACTTGTGTCTTGTTAATTTTGCTCCCCTCATAAGCTGTATTTTTTTTCTGGTAGTTTGTGTTGTATCCTTCTTGCTTTTTCACATGATTAGTTGTCACAAGCTCTTAACTGATTATTTTTCTCTCTTTCTTCCATGATTTTTGACTTGCCATATTCTCAGATGTTTGGAAACTGGACATTTGGTACCTTGGTCTTCACCGTTATGGTTATAACTGTTACGATGAAGGTATGATACACTTAATTGCTCTCTGTCTTTGGGTATGTAGGTTAATACGTAATAGAGCAATAATATTAAATTTATTCAAAAGCTATATGGGAGTAACTGGTTATTGAGGATTCTAGATAAATTATTATTATGTTTGGCTTCAATGGTGGTTAAAATTATTTCTTGTTATTTTTGAATGTTACAAAATTTAGTGTTTGAGCTGAAAGTTCCTAAATTGAGACCAGTAGTGATCATTTTCTGTGAAGTGGGACGAAAAAGGAAGTTCATTGAAGTTATCTTTGTTTTAGATGGCACTAGAAACTCACTTCTGGACATGGATAAACCATTTTGTTACTTGGGGATCCATTGTATTTTATTTCATATTCTCCTTGTTTTATGGGGGAATTATCTGGTGAGTGATTCTTTTCTTCTTCTTGTTTTTCCTTTCCTTTGTATACCACATATGATAGGTGAAGATACAAAAAAACACCAAAGTATTACGTTCTACCATGTTGCTCTGAATTTTGTGACAGGTGTCAGAAAAATCACTCACTTTTGGTGATTCTTTCAGAAATTTGAGCAGTGCTGCTAAGCTGCCCTGTGCACATGGACAGGAATTATTTTTTTCACAAGCAGATAGGTTCCCAAAGGTGCTGTGTAAATAAGTAAATGTTGGCAACAGAAATTAAGATACTGGGCTCTGAATCTGTAAAATTATGCATTTTTGCTTGTATTAGGGAGTCTTGGAGGCATAGGATGGTGATTGATTTCCTGCAACACAATTTAAAACTAAACCAGAACATTTCCCACCAAATTTTGGTACCCTCCTTCCCCAGAATTTCTTTGCAGATCAGGTTGAACAGGTTGCTAGATGGATATGGACACCATGTAGCAGTAGCTCTGCATCTTGAGAGACTTGCTGCTAGGTGTGCTGAGACTCATTGAGCCTCATTGTTTCTCCAAGTTCCTTTTAGTAATTGCCACTTCTTTAACTTTTCAGGCCATTTTTACATACCCAGGACATGTACTTTGTATTTGTTCAACTGTTGTCAAGTGGTTCTGCTTGGTTTGCCATAATCCTCATAGTAGTTGCTTGTTTGTTTCTTGATGTTGTGAAGAAAGTGCTGTACAGACATCTACAACCAACAAGTACTGAAAAAGCTCAGGTAATGTTACGCTTTTGTATCCAAATTGATCAATATTTACACAGTTGTTCTGTCTTGTAAGCTAATTACTTTCCTGTGATATTTAATTATCCTCTTAACACTGCTGTCATGTTTAATGCATGGAAGTGTTCTCATTTCAAGAGATAATTGTTAATTTAAAATTTAAAAATGAAGACTTTGTTTTACAAGGAAATAACTTATATTTAAGTAATCCATATTGACAGTAGAATTATTTATAAAGGGGTCAGTCTTTTGCATCTCAGCTTGCAACTGTATGAGAGGATCATCTGCATTTTTGTACTGCTTTAAAGATGGCAACTTGTTCTCCTTTTTGCCTAGGAATTGGAAGCTCTCTTCAACTGTAATTGACACTGAATAGTTCTTAAAATGTGATGAAAACAATTATTTTTAAAAGTACTATAGTAGGACTTGTTTTAGTTAGTATTTCCTAAATCTTGATCGTATCATGTGTCATGTATTTGATTGTTGATTCTGTATTAAGGATAATTACCCGTCTGGGATTTTCATAAATTCATCGAAGAGGTCTAAAGATAAGCTGTGATAATAGAGTCTTCCTTTTGCCTGACACAGGCTGCAAAATCACCTTGAAACCCTTCTGTTGAAATTAGGCTCTTTTAGGTCAGTATCTCCTTTATGTTTGAATGTTGTTTTCTTTTTAGTGACAGGGAGAAGTCACTCTGACCCATTGTTCTAGTAGTTACTGTCTCTAGTTTCAGCTTTCAGCACTTTATCTTGTTGCATTTTTTCTGTGGAAAAGCATTCTATTAGCAATTTTTTTGTTTATTCATCGTTAAGTTTATGATCAAGTTAATTTTCTCACTGAAGAGTACATTGGACTTCTATTTTTTATCAAAAGTTTGTTCTCCAGTCTTTTAATCACTCTTGTGTTTCTCCTGTAATGTTCACCACTCCTAAACCTCATCTTAAATTTTGGATTTTGCCAGTGGACATAATACTCCAGCACAGCATACATCAGTGCCAAGATTGGAAATGATGAATCCCCCAGCTGTATTCAGTTTACAAAACAGATACTTCAATAAGCTGTCATAATCTGCTTTTCTTTTCCTTATCTACAAGTGATGATGTTGGTTTCTCCCAGGTCACTGATAAGCAGTCAGATAGCATAGGGACACAAAAAAGTGAACTTGAATGGAGAATCCCAGTGACAAAGATGTCCCACATGCAGTTCTCTTCTGAAACTAGTCAGCAGTTTTTAGCCCATTTCTGTGCCATATTGATTTTGTGGTGTCCTAGTTGCTTAATCCATGTTACACTGAGCTCAGTCCCAATCAGAACCCTTCTCTGCATTACATCAGTACTGTTACCTTTAACCACCTAATTACTTTGATGTAAGTGCATGTTGATTGACTAAAATTAGATTACCCTTCTAATTTGTGTGTTTAAAAAAATAAATCCATGTGAGACACTCTCTTAATTTATCAGGATCAACATCATGCTAACAAACCTCTTCCTAGCCAAAGTATCCTAGTAGTTCCTTTACAGAACTGGAGTATAAGCTGCTTTTTCCAGGCTTGGAATTTAATAGCTGAAAGCCAAGGTAAATAACCACTAACTTTCAGAAAACTGTTTAGCTAGATCTGATAAGACTCTTGATTGCATGTTATTGCAATTTTTGGATTAGGGAGTCTTAATTTAGGAAAAAAGATTGTAGGTAATGTTAGTTCTCTCTTCTTCCTCCCCCTCCCCCTCCGAAAACCCAACCCAAAACCCCAAACAAACAAACTAGTGGCAATCTTTATTGAACACTTTCCTTCCTTCCAGTATGTCAGCTGCTTGGCAGTGTATTGGTATGTTTGCTGAGTTTTTTCACGTTCCTATGTGCTTGAAATGAAAACAAAAAAGCCTGCATCATTTGCCTTAGCTTTATCCTGATACTACTTGTTGCAGTCTCTTGCTTTCAGAATCAATTCTAATGAATTTCCAGGTTCAGTTTGCTTCCATTCCAGTTGTGTTGTCATGGACATAGCTGGACTTCTTACCTTTTAAGAATCTTGATGAATGTCTAGCACCTTTCCTGTGGCTATAGCTTGGTTCACAGCCATTGTGAGTTTGCTTTGTGCATCTCTATTAGTCATCTTGGTATTTTCCTTATTCCCATTCTACTTTGACACTTGAATGATCAGTATTAACATTTGTGTTTACCAAAATATTGTCTGTCTGAAAACACTTCATTCCTGATCTGCAAAGTTGGAAATTTTTAAAATCTGATCAAACATACTTCAGCAGTCATTCAGTCTAATCTGTCTGATAGTGAAATTGTAGTTAAAACCTACTTGTGAAAAGAAGGCACCTATTTATTCCTTTCTTGAGATTTGATCCATTGAGCTTTTCCTCACTCTTATTGTGAATGGGGTGATCAGCCCCACTGAATTTCATCAGCTGTTCTTGTAGTGAGGAAGTAAGAGGATCTTGAACATCCCTTTAGAACAGATGACCAACATAGCACATTCAATGTCAAGAAGTGACGGAGTGCTTCTTTCATGAGTATGCCTCATTAGATTTGTTTAAATATTTTTCTTTCAGTTTCAAAGCAGAGGAGAGGGCTCTGACTTTCAGATAGAATGGAGTATGTCTTTGTCTAAACACTAAGAAATTTTCTGTGAAAGTCATTGAAGGAGTGAATATGGAACTTTTTATATCGCCCTTTTAAAATATGTTTTTATAGTGTAGGTGCACTGTCCATGTAACTGAATAGTTTTAATTATTCATATTTAAGTGTAGGACTAAATTAATATATTTACATACTGGGGAAAGAAAAAGTTTAGTTTACAGTTACTAACTTTTTATCAGGACAATTGTTTACATAAACTACTCACGATTTCATAGCTGTTTGTTACTTGTTTCTGTCCACCATCATTTAAATTCTGAAATATCCCCAGGAGCAGTGAGCAAAGCACAGGTTTCTCAACTGAAAATGCTTGTCCCTGTTTTAATTTCCCAAAACTAAGAGTGCAGTAGTTCTGCAAGTTACCCACATAGTGCTCTGAATTCACTGTACCTGCAGACACCTGCCTTACTCTACTGAGTGTATAAGGAAGTTACGTATTTTATTTTGCCTAAGGTCATAGTATCTGAGGCAGTCTGTCTCTCCTCAGATGACACGTGTAGCAAAGTTATTTGTAAGAGAGCAAAGGATTTTAACTACTGTGAGAGAAACACTTGGAGATTTCAGTTAAAGATAAACTTTTAAATGTTGTTCTGTCACAACTTAAAAATCTGTCTGTTCCATTTTGGGAAGTCAGTATATTAAAAATTTGACAGGCAAGCCTGAGCTGATTCTTATAGAGGGACTTAGGGTGCATGTTATATTTTTGCAGTGTTCCTAGGTTTTTTTGCTGGCCTTAAAGAAAATCCATCTTCTTATGTTTGACTTAGGTCTGTTGCCCTGAAGTAGCTTCTGGGTAATTTCTGACTATAGGTCTGCTACAGAATCCTATAGGAGGAAGTGGAGAGTAAGGTAAACCTCAAACGAATATAAATCTTTGAGTAAATATAAATCACAGCACTATTCAGGGGAGAAAGTAATACTGAATAAAGATGTCTGCTAAAGTACAGATGTAAAAGTGTATCAGCCCTTTTCTCGGTACTAAAGCTGAGGTACACTTCAGAATGGTCCTACCAAACAATAACTGGCTGCGATGATCCCAAGAGCTGTCCTGAAGGTACCAGGCTTTTGTTCTGTATATGATGTGTATTCCACTGAAATAATAATGTCTTGTCCTGTGTCTTTCTCTTAGAAAAATTACTGCTGCTACTTACTGACATGTATGTTCCATCCCTTCTCTGTCCAATTGTAGATGTACTCCAACAGAGTTGCTTTAAGTGACGAGTTCATCGCACTGCAGCCATTGTCCAGGGCAAGGAATCAGCTGAGCAAGATTAGGTAGAGTAGGAGGGACAGTTCCTCATCAACTCTTATGCATGCTGAAGGTGAACTAACCAGCGCTGAGAGAGATGGGAAGAGGCATGAATATTAGTGGGTTGAGAGGGCAATATCTGTAGTGCAGATACATTCAGTTTGGTTATTTCTTGGCTTTGCTCTGTGTTTTTGAGCCAAATGCTTCTCCTAAGTAGCATGCGTTGGACGTGCTTTGTAGGAAAAAACATCCCTAGCATGATGCTCAACTTTCAGGATACAGATCTAGCTCTTCTTGCATCCATTTCTAAATAATCCATTTCTGGCATGGTTATAGTGCTTTTAATTTCTTTATTATCAACATTAATAGTGCTTTTTGCATGTTGGATAATTTCAGCTTCATAAGGCTGTGACAGGGAGGTCCAGGCAGTAATTTCTTGCGAGTTGTTTGCCATTTTAATTTGCTTTCACTTGTGTTGAAAGGGCAGAAAATGTTTTAAGTTTGGGTGGGTTCATACCCCTGTGGCGCTGAGGCTTTTGTGTTTGTTTTGTGCATCTGTCAAGTGAGTGTTGTTTGTTTTCAATGTGTATGGATACGTATTCCTAAAGGCATTTGGCTACAAAGTCCTAGAAAATTTGTCAGAAGATCAAAGGGTACGTGTGTCTGTGTAAGGTGAACCACTGTGACTCTCAAACTCTTCAAACACACAGAGTTACACGTACATGAAGTCCTATCAAATGCTGATTGGCATCTGTCAGGCTAAAACTTTCATATGCATCAATAATGCCTCAACCTATTTGATGCTTTAACCCAATCTTACCTACTTCTGTAGCAAGAATTAATGCAAGGAACTGATTCCTATTAAATACTTTTACGGTGACCATGTCATTTAAAAACATGCAAACAGGTGCTACAAAAACCAACCAACATGTTTTTCAGACTTACTGGCTCTTTGTTTATCTGAGGGAAAGCAAGAGACAGGAAGCTGACTTGCCTTTGCAAAGCAAAGCTTGCAGTGGCTATTGCATTTAGCTCTTAATTGTCACACGGTGATACATAGCAGATTTCCCAGCTCCTCAGGGAGAGAGTGGCAGGTTTTTTTGGTTAAGTTCTTTTTAAATTCAGCATTTGCTAGCTTTAAAACATGAAAACTGCATTATACCTCTTAAATTTTTGGAAAGTTAGCAACGTTTTGGGGAGGTTCCTCTGCAAAAAATTTTACAAGTTAGCTTTTAAAATTCTTGGTCTGTAAGACCTACATTTCCTGTAGACCTCTCTATTCTCGCTGAGTTATTAAAGTGAATTCTGTGGATCATTATATATATACACCAGAGGTTTTATAATGAAAGATTCTGTTAAACCTGCCAAAACTAAACACATTTTAAGGGTTATGCAACTGGATGGTAAAAGAAATACAAGCTGTCTAGGAAGGCAGCACTGTAGTTACTAAAATACAAAAACCAGGAGAATTCTTACTAACGAGGGGATTGTCTTCATTACAGGGGGGGGGTGAAAAAAAGGAAATTTGTCTTGCCCATGGGTAGTAAATAATTCTGCAAATCCAGTTGTCTTGTGTGTCAGAATTTTTACAGTGGAGTGTCTTATAGTAACTGGAATATCTTAATCGTAAAGTACCTGAAATGGAAGCACTGAGTGTCATATACTATATAGTTGAAGTTGTGAAGTGCAGCAAGAAAGAAACAAGGATTCGGGTTTCTCTAATTTTTATTCAGAACCTTCAGCTGAAGTTCAGAAGCTGTCCTGTGGATCCTTACCTAGAACAATAAAAAGGAAAATCAATTAATAAGCAGAATAAATAAAAACTCATTTGGAGTGAAGACTGTGGTTTGGTTTCTGCGGTGTCCATGGCAGTCGTTTTTTACAAAAGGAGAGCAGGGAAAGCAAGGAAAACTGTAGGAACATGACACAAAACAGGTGTAGAATTTTGTTACACCTCATTTGTACATCCCTACCCAGTAATTGCATCCTTTGTGACTGCAAAATACATGTATAGTGATGAACAGACTTGGCAGCTTTTTGTTGTTTGTTAAATACATATTAAACACCATAAGGGAGTATAGCCCAGGTGAAACTGAGCTGTGCCTTGTTCTGTGCCTACAAAAGGAAGATACCTTTATGAATGCAAACTAAAAGACACGTATGATGCTAGAATGAATTTTTATGTCTATAGGCTTCTCAGTCTGAAAAAAGTTCCAGTTTATATTAAGTACATTTGTGATGTGTGTGGGTAAGAGCTTTGGGGAGGGAGGGGGACAGTCGTTTAAGTGTCCACGTGATTCCTGTAAGTCAGAAATGCAGTCTTATGTGTTCCTGTTAATCTCTGCTTGCCTCTGAACTGTGCTGTCACATCTGTAATTTGGGATGAAGAGGAGATCAGGCAGCACAGGTCAGGCAGAGGATTTATGGTTGACAGAGACTGACTGAGTATCCTCTGTAGCTGTGTCTCCTGTTCTTGGAAGATGTGAAATACAGGTCGTGGGGTACTGACTGGGCCCCACTGTGTCCCATTTCAGTTTTTTCTTTGTAAACAAAGCTGTATGAATGTATGTATGTATGTATATATACATGTCTCTGTGCTTCATAAGAACTGGCAGAATTCTTAAGCCACATGTGAGAAGTGTGGCTCAGGCAAATGCTTTAATTCTACTGATGGGGATGGGATTAACAACATTTGTAGAGTTTTTACCTTTGTGCAGTGTATTACAACTCTACAGAGCACTAGGGAAATGTAGAACACAACAAAGGTTTTTATTTACAGGGAAGACTCTTGGTGCCTAACATTTTTGGGACTCTCAAGCCGTAGCATTTCCCTTAGCACAGCCAAACCACATTCCCTCCCCATCTGCAGGCCTGTGAGTCTATTGTTGCCTTGTTTTCCCTTTTTCTGTGTACAGATCCGCTCAGTGTAACTGTCCCCACACCTCCAGACTCTCCTGGCTTTATGGCCTTCATTGCTTGTCTGTAATTTTCCTCTATTTAGTGTTTCATAGGATTCTCCTCCTAATAGCTTTCATCTCCCATCCAGCCCCACTGGGTAGGAGTTGGGAACAGACAGGTTTCTGTTCCTTGTACAGCATATGCTTGCTGTCAGGAATGTGTCATTTCCAAGAAGACTATTCAAGTGCAAACATGTACTGGCACTAAAGTGTACCAGCACATCTTAATATGCTAAACTTGGAGCAAGGGTAGTATCTTCCTTTACAGGTTTGTATATTGCTCTGGCATAGTGTATACTCATCTGTTAGCTAATCCACAGAATCTGTCACAGGAAAGAAGAATAAATGAGAGAACAATTGACTATTTCATATTTATCTTCAGTCACCAAACTAGAAAAACATTGAAAACAGAAGTGCCAGCAAAGTCGTTAGATTAGTTGTCTAATTGCGTGGGATTTTGGTATACAGTGTATTAAGGGTTAAAGACAGTGAGCTTTATAGTAGGGAGCAAGTTTTAACTTAATGTGGAATAGTAATAACAGTCTCATATATATCTTCTGAAACATCCATGTTGGCATCAGTCATGTTGGCAGCTAGGACCTGGGCTCTGGAGAGAGACACTGCGGTGCTCTGAATGCATTTCCTGTTCAGCAAAGTCCCAACTCTGTATTTCAGTGTGATTAAGTGTTTAGTTGAAACGTCTGTCTTGTGGCATACAGAATACCCTGTAATAAGACAAACTGAAATGATCCTTTCTACCAAGCTGAAAAGGGGGAAAACAAAATTGCCAAAATGGAAATAGATTTAAAATTTGTTGTGTTTTCCCTTTTGTAGTCTGTAGTGCCCAAAACCACTGAATGCTTCTAATACTTGTTGCACTGACAAACTGCATTTGCTCCACCTATTAACATGAAAACATTACCTCATTACCTTGTAAATATGCCTTGTTCCTTCAAGAACAGATCTGTAAAGTGAAAGTTCATTTGAAAATGTTGTAAAGCAATGCAAGCCTGGTGCTTTATAAGATTTGTTGCTTTCTTGTCCTTCTAGATGGAAGAAGATAAGGGTTCAGTCAGCTCAGCATGTGACTTTGCTGAAAGCAGGCACAGAGGGGAGGACAATAGGCAACTGCTAGATCCATCTAGCCTACCCGACAGTTCTTACGTTCACTAGGTAGTACTCCCACTCTACGTGTGTGTATATATATTTATTTATATCTTATCATACATAGCCAGTCATGGAGCCATCTCCAAAATACCCATATTTTTGATATCTACAAGAAAATTTGCATCATAGTATGTGGGTTTGACTTTTTTTTTTTCCTTATCAAGCTGAATCATTCTTTAATTCTGTGCTTCAGTTGCTTTTTTATTTATTACATGAAATGGGCCATTATCATATGAAGTATTATGGTTGTTGTGATCCTGGATCTTGCTTTATGAAAACACTGTATTTGCAGCCCAGATGTGAATAATACCAGATATTTCTCTATACTTTTTAAAGCGTTGTCTCTCCTGCCTTTTGTTGCCTGAGAGTTTGTTTCACGTCTTCAGAGACCAGTATGTTCTACTGCCTTACCATGCCAGGTTTTACTTTGATATTAAACTATGCTTGTACTTGGCTGCCACAGAGAGAAAAGAGACTCTTAGGTATAAGTATCTTCCTTCCAGGTAGCGAATGTAAATACAAAAACCTGTGTTTACCAGGTAGGGATACACAATATGCCTACATATAAAATTTTAATTTATTTTTCTATTGTCCTTGATGCTCTCCCAGTATTACTAAACACTTAACTGTGAGTTTGATAAAACATAAATGTTCCAGGCTTATCTTAAGGTGACATTTGCTGGATTTTTTAAAAGGGGTCAGTACTAGTATCCCTGTAAATTGTGGTTCAAGCATGACCCTAGCTTTTTGTGAGTAACTTGAGAAGAACAAAGGAGATAACAGTGAAGAGGAAACACCAGCCCTCCAAAATCCAGAGCTGAGCGGTTCACTCCATGGAAGCTAGTTTGGTTCCTCTTCTGACATGCTTTGAGTGATACCTCAGGCTGCTAGCTCTTGGGTCAGCAGATTCCAGGGGGAGGTGGAGAGGTCTAGTCTGTCTGATCCTACGTACAATCACTGTAACGTGACCTTTTGCAGTAATGTTAAGGTGTTACTTGGTTTGCTTCCAGATAATGGATGGGGTTAATACAGGGAGTAAATATTTTCAAACTCCTAAGTGTAGGAATGTGAGAGTTTTTGTATTGCTGTGAGGATCACTGTGTATGCAGCAGGGAGCTTGCTTTCTGACCTCCTAATGGGAATTCCTTCTGCTCGGTGTAACTTTGGGACTGATACACTGTGAGCACAGTGTGAAGTTGTGTGAAGGTCGTATCAGCTAGTACTGCAGGGCTGCATATTGTGCTGTTGTTAATTATGGTGTCTTCTGTAACAGTAGGGTTGGGACCAGATGTGGTGGTCATCAAATAAGGGCATGAGTGACTCAAGGTGTCTTCTGGTTTGGTTTGGTTTTAATCAAAACCCCCTGTAGACCGGTCAGTTGTAATGCTGCTGCTCCTGTCTTCAGGGTATTTACAGAAGTGCATTGTTGCAGTGAATGTTAATTTTGTGGCCAGAAGACCTTCCAAGTGAGTGCGAGTCAGAAGTGTGTGTTGTGCCTGCACAACGCCCTCTGAGTTGCAGCAGTTGAATCCTGGGTTTCAGGTTGTAATGCCTTCTGGCCATTGCTGACTGACAGTCCTGTACGTACTGCGTCACGCGGTGTGACAGATCTGGAGGGACCATGGTGAATGTGGGACAGAGCTGAGGGCAGGCAGGCGTAGGAAAAGATGCATGGAAACACCAGCTCTGTCTGCATGTTCCCCTTTGTCCTACTTGCTGGGATTTCCAAATGCCTCTCCTTCCTGTTAGCTGCCCCTCCTTTGTAGGACAGTAGTTCTGTTTGGAAGCTATAATCTGTCCAGTTGCATGTTTTGGGCAGGGGGTAGGAAGGGATGTGTCCACTCAGAGTAAATCTTTCCCATGGGAAACTGAGGTTCTTTTCTTTCCTTGTGGTTCTGGGCAAGTGTGGGTGGCAGGAAAGAAATTGGGGCTGGAAATCAAACTCTTCAGACAACAGTCAGCAGCCCTTGGTCATATGGTGAAAAGTTGGGGGAAGCTGTTGAGTGTGTCCTGTCAGTGACGAAGATGCCTCCTCCCAGATTTCCTCATTCACTGGTGTCTGAGAGTGAGGGGAGGATAATGGATGCTTAACTAGCCTGCATGTTCAGCATTTGTTGACAGGATGCTCTTACCGGGAATCTAAAGTGAAATTAAAAACCATCCCCACACTCCACATTTTTACTGGCTTGAAAGAATACTGGAGTCAGTTTGGGATATCCTCTCTCCAGCAGTACTAGATTCCTGTTAGATTTTAGTTGATTAGTGTGCAGAAATGCTGCAGAGGAGCACACTGGTAGATGTCACTTCACTTAAACCCCTGCATCTCTGTTGCTTCCATTTTGTTTGGGTCTTTTTCTCACCTGCTAAGAATGAACAGTAGAAAGTTGATTGTGTGAATGTTGAATTACTCTTCGTGCTGGCATGAATGTGACTGAAGCTTTCTAACATCAGCCTTGTTTGCCTTTAGATAAAAGATATTCACTAAGCTGGGAATGTGCTTTTGTCCCTTACCAAGGCAAGGGTATCTGTGGTGAAGGTAGAAGGTAAATCCCTGTAGGAAGTTGCATTCTGTTCTTCCTGAGGAAAGATTATTCCTTATAATCAGGTTCTTGCATTGTAACCTGCAAGCCCTGAGCTGAAGCTTCCTCCTGATACATTCCCCTTAAAATAGGGCTTGTATAAAGCGTTGTACCTCTGCTGAGGTAAATCAAGGTTTCACAGCTTAACCTGCACAATGCTCTGCCCCAGGGGTTCATCACAGCTGTAACACAGAGAATTACTAACCAGTTTGTTTCCAACAATGAGCAGCAGAGGTGCTAAACAGTTTCCATATGTTCACCCAGACTGTGGGCAAACCTTGGGAAGATGGAAATTTAGCATATATAGACCTCAGGAAGGGAAATGGTAATGCTATTGATCGTTGCAGTTCTCCAATAAAATTGAAAAGTATTCAACACTCTAGCTTTAAGAAAACCTGCTTTTTTCTAAGAGTTTGCTGATAATATCTTCATTGCTGGAGTCTGAGAGTACTGATTGCTTTTTTTCTATTTCCTCCTTCCAGCTTACTGAGGCAAGTTCAGGTATCAACTGCTTGGACTCCATGTGCTGCTTCTCAGATGGGGAAACAGCATGCACATCTCTTAGAAGAATGCTGGAACGACTGATGGGGAGATGTAGCCCGACCCGGGTCAACAGGTGTGGCATTTCTCTCAATAGCCTTTGCTGCAGACGATTCTCCTATAAACTGGAACCCGATGAGCCTGCAGCAATAGATGTCTAGCAAACCAGCTGCAGGTTTCGCTTATTTAAGTAGGAAATGCAGCTCTTTATTGTACTTTTTTCATCCTAAAAGATTAGTACCTTGTTTCTTTTTGAGTGCTTTCTTTTGGGCTGGGAAGGGGAAAAAACAGTTTTCAAAAGGTTTCTGTTACAGTGTTTAGTTTTGCTTACTACAAGTTCTTGTGTTGTATCTATCGTAATTTCTCTTGCTTTTGTACATTCTTCTCTTTAGAAAAATCAATCCTTGCTGCTGGTTTTGTTCTCCTTTCTATTATTTTTTAATTTTTTTTGCCTTCACAAATCAGGAGTTGTTTGTAAAGTTGAAAGACTTTTCCCTTTGATTCTGGATGTACGACCTCCAAATATTTACCTTGGAGCTTGCATTACCACTGAAGATATACAAAAGACTCGTGCTCCCCCCCTTAAATATAACTTCATTGTTAGAAGGAGAGTCTTTGAACCTTTCAGCCATTGATTGATACAAAGATGAAATATTTTTGTAGTATAACTTTTATAATCTATTTCTAAAATCAGAGTAATTGACAGAACAGAGCCTTCAGGTTCTAAGAGTTTTAAATGGTTTTTTCAGTTCTAGAGGGTATATTGTCAAAGTCATGTGTGCCATTCCAAAGTATGTGCTAAATAAATCTTTTTCCTTAACAAACCATGTGTGAAACAAACCTCAATGAGATAAACACCTTAATCAAATACGTCTAAGGAGCAATACTACTGAGAAAAGCTCCTGCTAAATCCACTACTGTGCCATCTCCCCATTTCCAGATGCAGAAGGATAGCTAACAAACACAGAAATATTTGGGGGTAGAAATAAAAATAGTCTTTTGTACATCATAATCTCTCGGTCTCTGAACGATATCATGGTCCTTCACTGGTCAAAAGGCAAACCTGAAGACGTTGCACTTCACACGTTTTTCAAGGAAGCTCATTTTGCATCCAAACAACTTTGTCCCTTTTGATTAAAGGTTGTGATATCATTCAGTCAGTACAAACTCTTGTCTGGGTAATTCTCACTGACAAGCGCTGTCAGTTCTGATTCTGCCTTTAGGTATTGGCTTGGTATGTAGGACATCTCTGTTTCAAACTCTTGTGTTGAACACCATGTCTGTGGTTTCAGTCAGTTTTTTCTCTCCTGGCTTGCTTCTGAAATTTATTCAACGTTTCTACAAATCTAGGGTATGATTATGCAAAATGTTTCATTCAGTATGAGAAACGAACTGTTATGGTTAAGTACATTTTTAATTCAAACTCTTGCTGTATAGAAAGCAGGCATGATGTAAAAAAATAAACAGTTTAATAGAATTTTTAATCTACAAGGTGAGCATTTAATTGGTCTGAAGAATCAAGGGGGTTGGTAGCAATTGCTCTTAAGTTTTCTGGGGTTTTTTCCACTTCTCTGTAAAACTGGGCTTTCCAAATGAGGAACTTCTCATGCTGCTTTTTTCATTTATTGTGCTCTGATTAGGGCAGATTTTAAGTTAACATTTCCCTTAGTAAGGTGTAGTGGTGTCAGGTAGGTATTCTGTGCTTTATTTTCTGCGGTGCATTTACATTTTTACAATTTCCCCTTTTTTCCCTCTCAATTTTTCTTTAAGAACTGAAGTATTTATTGAAGATAACTCATATTTGACAGAATATTAAATGGTTTTGGAAAACTGCTTTTTCTCAGGTTTTTGGTCTGCTTACCTCATGTAATTTCCAGACAACGTTCCATCTAGCTGAATAATTATAGAGTTGTTAGCACACAGATACTAGTGGTATGTTAAACAAATATGCAAAACTACCTTGGTGCTACATGAAGGGCTTGAAGTTCTGTAGTTTTTGCTTCTGTCTCTGGTTGAAATTACTCTGAACCATCCACTTAAATTTATGTACAGTACAGGTAGAAAAGGCTTTATAAAACAAATAAATTCAATCTTAACTTGCTTTCTTCAGCGACTACAGTTCCTTCCACTCAGCATTTGACCCATAAACTAGCCTAAAACTCAAGGCACTAAGACTATTCTCTCCCTACACTTTCCTGGTAATATATGAAAGTGTTTATTTTTTTAACATACTAATTGCTTAAATCACACAAGGCAGGTACAAGTCATGAAATACTGAAGGTATTTTAAAATATGCTTCTAAAATTGTTTAGCCTTTGTTCAGGAGCTTGAGCTGCTTTGATTTTTACCTAAAGCTGGTATCTTCAGAAGATTGCCCAGTCCCAATCAGGATGGTCTTTTGAGTACTTGTGCTTTATAAAACAGCTTCTTATTCAACCAGGAGGGAGCTGCAAATCATTTTCCTTGAATGAAGCGATGCTGCTAAATAGTTGTCTGTGAGTGCTGTAGAATGAAGAGCAGTGTTGTAAATAACGTTGCTGTAGCTAGCTTGTGTTGTATTCTGTGCTGATATTCTGTCAAATACGATAACTGAACATGAAGTCAAACCTGGTATCAAACTTTTATAGAAACTTTGATGAATCAAAGTTGTACAAATGCTTGGAGTAGTGGGCCACAGGAATATATTCTCTTGTACTTCATTTTCTGCTTGTAAAATGTATTCAAGTGTTTTCTATAGCTTCATTCACCATTCAGAATACACAGTGTGTGGTGTGGTATGTTAAAACACATTTTTGTCTGTCTGTTCCATTAAATTGTCTGTCTACTTGTCAATCACTATATACTGACTCCTGAATCACATATATTCTCATACAGTAGGATTCGTTAGTTGTCTGGGTCTCCCATTAGTGACACTTGTGTCAAGGCACCACATGCAAAAGTTCTAAAGAAACAGCAGATTTCTGACAGAGGCAGATGTGGAGGATAAATTCCTTAGACTAGGATTTCCTGCCTTCCAAACTTCTGGTTTTTAGCTTTACCCATACAGTATTGTTCACCCAAGCACTAGTTTGTCCTTAAGAGAAAGACACAAGTGAGGTCCTACCTGAATCAAATGCTGTGACATGTTAGGTAGTTCTCCTGATGCCTTAAACTTCAACTTAAATTTAACAGTAAGGGATGGAATAGATTCATGGCTGCAGCAAAGTGTTGCCTGCCCACACCTTCAGGCAGTGCGGATGTTTCCTGTTAGGACCCTGGCATTACGGGGTCACCATGGTGACCTCCAGCTGTATTAAATCGTAGTGTGCACAGCACCTCAACTTCTCAACACCCAGGTTTTCCTTGAGACACAATATTAAAACTTCAGTGGCATAGAAACCTCTGGTCAGTGTAGTTCATAGTGATGAAAAAACCTCTGGCTGTGAATAAACTTTGGCCAGAAAGGTAAACGTAGAACTGTTAATTACATAGTTGGTGTGATTAATTGCTGTCTCTTTCAAAGGTCTGAATTAATTGGAGGTTTCTATATTAATAATTAGGCAAATGTAATCTTCAAGAAAAGACTAATCTGGTGACATATATCTTTTGCTGTCATAGACTTTTCTCCTCACCTCTAGATTATAAGCTTGCAGTCAGCCAAACTTTTCTTTTATTGTTACTTTAGATCATGGAGCTCATCGGATCCCTTCTATGCCAACGACAGAAGCATCTTGACTCTCTCCACAATGGACTCGCCCACTTGTTAACAGGGACGTTTGTAAAGGCCTTTGTGGAAGCCCTGTGGTGCTCACACACCCACAGCAGCGCTGAAGCGAGTTCAGTGCTGCGTCCCTGCCCTAGGAAAGACTAGCATGGCTCCTAAAGCCTACCTGGGGCCTGTTTTGTGGCCTGGCCTAAATCATCTGGACAGTAATCACATCCAGGGTCTATTTTTCTGATTATTCCCACAGATTGCTCAGTAATTTTTTTTTGGAAGGAACACTTTCACCTCTGGCCACTTCAACTTTTACGGTATCAGCAGATCTGAATCCTGCATCCGATACTTGAGATGTCACTGTAGCATGGTGACAGAGTCTTTCTTCTCCCAAATCCCAGTGACCCAGTGAAAGGAAACTTTACAAAGTTGCATTTTTCACAATGCCCCTTGAAACATACACCTTAATTTTGAGTTGTTTCTCACAGGTGTTGTCTTAGAAGCTTGCAAATCAGTTCTGGTATTTCCATGGATGGCTACTGCATTCTATAAACAATCAGTTTAGTGATTTTTTTGAGAGCTAAATACAATTCAAATATTGATGGCAATATATTAGTCATTGCTTTAAAAAGCACTCGCTGCTCACTGTGAGAGATCACTGATGTGGAACAGCGAGGGATGGTAACAGTTCACTGTTCTCTTAAAGTGTAATTCAGAAGCCAGTCGTCTTTTATTATGCCCCTTGTGTTTTGTTTTAACAGTTCTTGATCCTGCTATGGAACAATCTGTAAGAATTGGGGGATTGTGCAGAAGTCTCACTAGCATAAGGGTTTTGAATTATTAATCCTTCTAAAGTTGGGGAATTTTTGCATGTTTTATTCTTTCGTGTATTTATATCTGGTCATGTTGTACTTTGAAGATACAATTAATGCTTAATTATCTTCATATATCTGAAGGATCTGAGACATTGATGGCAATGTTTTGATACCTAAATATGCCAATAAAAATGAATTGCACAGACGGAGCTTCGAATGGTACGTGTCGCAGGTACATCTCTTGTCCCCATATAACTGTGTCTGCATGTTTGGAGCTGGGTAGCAACATTTGCCCCTTCCTTCAGCTAGGGTGAGTAAACTTACAATGAGTAAACTCTATGTTTTCTCTACGTGGGGGAGATGAAGGGGGAGTGCTGCCCCCAGGGAGACAATGTGGAGCATTGCCTTAGGTATGGCAGTTCTAATGGCTGGAGGATGGTAAAAATGCTGCTGCTCCTGGCCCCTTGTTTGGCTACCTGGTTTTAAGCCAGTCTCTGACACTGAAGTCTCAGGAATAACTGGGAGGAATCTTCCTGTTGGATGGTGAAATATGTAAAGCTGTGTAATAGAAATACCTTTGGGTTAGAATAAGCTGTAAACTGAACACAGACTGTAAGTAACACCAACAAGACCTTCCTCAGTAAAGATCTAGTTAAGAGTAGGATTTTGACAGAACCAGTTGTAGCTGCTTTCACCATGCCTGCACAGGGCTCCAGCGTTGGGTTAAGTGCTGAGCACCAAGCAAATAACTTTTTGTGACCTAATTCAGGCAGACACATCTCACCCTACTGCTATGACATCTCAGTGGGACTGGGGCTGTGGCCAGAGGAGAGTATCCCTCTTCTTACAGCCATCCCCAGTTCTCCAGAGCTCAGTGAGCTGTGGGAGAGGGAGCGGTCCAGAGGTCTGACTGCTTGTATTGAAGTCTCTGGATCGTCCTTAGCTACAGACAGCTCTGATGCTTGTTGTTCTTGTTCAGACCTTTGCCTGGTGCAGTTTCAGTTCTCTGGGAACTCCATGTCTGCATTAACGACTGGAAGCTTTGCAGTAAAGGGAAAGCTGCAGCTGCTGCTGGATTTTCAGGACCTCATTGTTCAAGGCAACATCTCTGTAGTGCAGCCTCGGCTTGAAACTCCTTGTGACTTGACCATGCAGTGCATGAGGGTTTTGTCCCACTGGTGTAGATGAGACCAGATCACAGATTGGTTAAGAAGCTCTCAAAAAGAATTCTGAAGCAGAAGAAACAAGTACAATGAATTTTCCTTTTCAGGAAGTGTTGAATTCAGTGTTTGTGTCCGTATCGTGGCTTCAGCTGCGAAGCGTGCACAGAAGCGTAAGCTGAAAACACCAGTTGTACACTAGATGCTCCCATGGAGAGTGCAGATGGTTGGGAATCACAGGAAGTAGAGTGCTGCACACTCCATGGAATAGGTATCAACACGGGCGCTCTCTGACTGCAGATGCTTCGAAATCTGGTTCCTCGGTGGAGATGCAATAAGCCGATTGTCATCTCGCTGGTCCTCAAGAAACCCGCCAGCTCTGCAATAGTCACCAGATACACCTGGGTTTCACCTAGTCCTGCAACTTCCCTTCTATATCATAGATAGAATATTGCAACTGCTTTTAAAGTAATGGTTTTCTTAGTGGTGGCTTATGCTACGAGTCTTCAAGTCACCATGGATACCTAGGAAATAAATACGTGTTTGAACTACTCTAATCAGATATCTGCTGTTTAGCTGTAGCTGTTAGGCCTGAAGCACAGTGTGTCCACGTCAGCCATGGCAGTCTCATCATTCTCTCGCTCTGTGTGACCATGTAACCTCGTCAGTCTGTGTGGTTTGTGTGTCATCTGTTGAAACACCAGCTGTGGTTAACTGTGCGCGGTAGACGGCAGCCCCACTCCAAGCATTTAGACTGGCTCAACTCTGCACTTTGTATTTTGGCTTTTACCACACAAATAGGTTAATTTTGCACAAAAAGCAGTGCATCCTGTACTTGGAGAATAATTTACATGCGTTATGTGTTTCTTTAAAACCTTCCATCTCCTCTTCTCCCTCCCCCTGCTTTCCCTTTTCCCAGTGTTTGTAAGGTTACCGAAGAAACATGCATTTAAACAATTCAGGAAGAACTTAAGAATCCATCTGTCTGCCAAGGTATATTTTTCTATTTGCAGTAAATCTAAGTCAGTAATTTCTCATTTAGTAAGAACGTTGGATTGGTTTGCGTAAGGCCAGACTCTTTGGGTCTGACAGTTGCTTGGGATGGAAGAAGGGACTGGGTTTTGTACGGATGTCACAAACCTTTACAATTGCTTCTGTTCAAAGAAGAAAGATTTTGTGTATTTCTTTAACCCAAGTGTATGAAACTGATCCCTCTGCACTGGGGACAGAGTGGAAAGCGTCCTGGAGGCGCCTGGACACAGTCCGGCTAATCCAACGTAAGGTGAGCATGCAGCTCGCCCAAGGAGTGAATGGGGAGGGAGAAATGGCCATAGGGAGGGAATGGTTTAGTGTTACCCCCTTTGGCCTTGAACTCCACGAGGTGGGGCAGAAACACCAGTAGTAGATGGTTGTAGTTAAAGCACAATGGGGGTGTAGTCCCTTTACTGTGCAGCGGCTCTGAAGAAGCACCTTCTCCACTGGCACCTTCCCCACAGGACCAAGGTCTCGTTTGGTGACAGACGGGTTCCTTGTTATTAGGGAAAACCCCCACTTGCACTTTTTAAAGGGCAACAGAAAAGCTGACATGGGAAGATGCTCTGAATTTGACAAAAATGTAAATACTCTGCTTACAATGTTCTGTATATTTTTTTTTAAGGTTGGGGAGGGAGGGGGAGCAAAGGAAGAAATGCTGGAACCATTTTCAGAATGATTTCTTGTTTTCTAGCACAAAAGATTTGAGAAAAGCTTATACAACTTAGTGTGTGTACTGGGCAAATATAATTTCTTACTGAAACCTTTGGTAATACTTTCAAACAATTTTTTTTTAATGACAGTATAACTAACTTCTGTATTGGGAAGAAAAAAAAAATCTCATTTTCTAGTGTTAGCACTAATCTGCATTATTTTTAATAGCTGTATCTGTTACTTCTTTCTGTCCTGCTAAACAGCAGCAATAGTGGTGGCAGCTTTGCTGGGCGTACAGGCCCTGCCCCTCACTCCTGTTGCTGGAGAAGGATTTACTCCTGGAGCTGGGCAAACTGGTCCGTATGGATGAATAGTGGCCTTTTCTGTTTGTTCCCCGTTCCTCAGTTCTTGCTCAGTTAGCCTTTCTTCTGTGCAGATCTTGTGGGGTTTGCATTTTCAGTGAATGTTTTTATTGTTGGGAGTTTTTGTATGTTCTTTGCTTCTTGTCGTTTGCTTCCAGTGGCATGGTCTGTCTGGTTTCTGCTGTTGGACTGACTCAATTTATAAACAAACAGGAGGAGAGCTTGGCTGCTCGTGGCTCTATCAACTCGCCATCAGTTGTCGGGGACTCATGTTCACGTCGGTATTTGCAAGGCTGCTGCTTTCCAGAGATTATTTCCCCCCTCCAGCTAGCTCCAGCGCCTAGACACAGCAGGAGTAACTCTCTAGCGAGCCCTTGTGTGCTGCCCGAGCTTCTGCGGCTTTCCTTACACTCTGCTCCTCTCTTTGAAGTACTCGCCCTGCCCGAGCTGTTGCCACGCTAGGATGTTGTTTTACAATAAGTACGTACAATGGTCTTCACTGTAGCTACGATTAGTTTGTCGTGTTGTTTCCAGTTTGAATGCAGACAGGAAGAAAAGCGGAGGGGCCTTGGGCTACAGCCCTCTGCATGTAACAAGCCGTGGGAAGGGACGGTGCTGCTGTTAAGGGAGCGGCCCTGAGGGGCCTGGCCAGGGTATTCACTTTGCCTCAGCAGTTTTACAGGAAATTATTTCATGAGGTTCTCAACCCTCTTTACATCTGGCAGCGAGGTAAAAGAATCCCTGGGGCTGGGAGTTCGGGAAGGGGGAAGGGTTAAAGAAAGAGCCTCGCTTTCAGGTAGCATGAAGGCTGTTCCTACACGTCCCCTTAGGGTCTCATGAGCGATGGCAGGGCCTGCGTGCACAAAGGCAGCGAAGCATCCAGACACATGAGCGAGCGCTGCTGGTTGGGTTTGGGGGTTTTGAACGATGAACCCTCTCTGCACGAAGCACCTTTTTTAAGCTGTTGATTCCTGTTTCCCAGCAGAAAGGGGCACTGACAACTGGAAACCGTAGCAATAATTAGTACAAAGAAATTTGGACCTCTGACACTGTGGCCTCATGTTCTTTTTGATTCTCTGAGGGGGTCTGTGTGCTTGCTCATTGTACAGCTTGGTCAGTAGAAGTTGGTGTAAAAATGGGTTATGAAAATTATATTTATTAAACAAAACCTTCACTTCTAGCTGAGTCCTTGTTTTAATTATGTAAACATACTGGAGAGAATCAAGCCTTGTTGCTCTGTGTGCCCAGGATCAGCACACACAGACAGCCCCCCCCATCTGTATGTGCACAGTCACTGCCAGACATCAGCATGGGGAGCACCTACAGCTTCCCTATGCTCCCTGTGGCTGCCAGCTCGGAAACCCCGGAAAGGGATGGGGGAGTGGGGGAAGTTCCTCTGTGCACAGAGCTCACTGGCAGCCAGCCCCAAGCCTGCTGCGTGACAAACAGTTGCACAGCCTCCAGCCTAGGTCTGCACCAGTGACCACAACACCTTCACTGGCAGCCCAGGCCAAGCCTCATCCTCTCCTCCCCCCAACAGTGAGAGGGGGTGAGTCTGACCAACTGCTGCTGTCCTCTGAACTCAGGGCCTTGAAACGCTGGGCTCTGAGATCCCTGCATCGAGGGTAGGAGGGAAATGGCTACAATTCCATATCCCATGTTCACACTGCACTTGGGCAGCTTGTGTTGAACCAAGTAGTTGGAGACCAGTTCCTGGAAGAACTTCCATGGGCTGGGGGGTGAAATTTCTACCAGTTCAAGTGTCTGTCCTTGTGTTTGAGTTACAGGTACTTAATAAGTTTTGCAACACTTGGCTGACAGGTTAAGGCCTATTTCTGACAGACAGGAGTATCATTTCATCAAGCCCTTCTTTAAAGGTGGGGTCTGCTCTCAGACCTCAGAGGCACCATGGGTTTAAAAGCCAACCTCAGCAGTCTACCCTACTCAAATAAAATCTACAGAGACTTCTGGCACCATTATTTAAATAAAGTGTGAATGACAAAAGTTTATTAAATGCATTCTTAAAAAAATTACCTTTCTTAATTAAGGATTTCTTAGTACGGCTCTCATTGTAAAACAGTTCTGGAGCATGGCATAAGTTATTAACAAAATAATCAATGAAAAAAGTCACTTACGTACCCTGGTCTGCACCCATAATTAAGCAAATGCACCATGTGTGGTGTCTTCCTTCACATGCAAGGGAACAGCAATGGAGCAGGGCTGGAGAAGAGCGGCTCCCTTTTGTATGTGTAAACACTTAGAGCAAGCAGCAGGCAAGGTGTCACAGAAGGTCTAAGATTATTTCCCCCCAAAAAAAAAATTGCCAGTGAAGTGTGTTTTATGCAGAAGATGAGCATTCCAGAGCGTTTTTCCCCCCTGCTTAAAAGCACATTCTAGAAGTAAGTCTTACAAATAATACACTGAAACAATGCATGAGAAGTCTTGGTCATGGCAATTTCACTGGAGCTTTATTGCCTCTGTTGGTAATGAGAGGGATTGTAAGAAGTTACATTTGAACTTACAGAGATATGCAAATGATGGGTTTTTTTTTACTAAATATAATCTGCAGATTAAGTGTTTTATATCAGGGCACTTCTAATTTTGTACATACTGTATAAAAACAGGTCACAAACTTGATGTTCACCTTCTTGGTTTTCTTGACACTTGGCAAAACTAAATTGAGCCACTTAAGGGGAGATCATCAAATTGAAGACATAAGCACTTACGAATTAAAGCAATCCAAGTAAGCAACTGTCTGCATCCTTTAAACAAAAAAAAGAAACCACACAAATAGATAAAGGAAAAAAAACACATGGCCACATCCGAGCACGTTTCAATACAAAATATTCCCTGTAACCAGGCGTTTTGTCCTTAGACACCACCCTGTGAAATCAATGTTTCTTTCAACTTCAGTCACTCAGTTTGAAAAAACATTTTAAGATGCCATCATAGCACAAATAACCCTTTTCTGCAACATAATTAGTCAAAGTTTTATGTATTTCTTTATAATTACACAGTAATTATAAGCCTGTAGTACCAAACTGATGACAACACTATTTTTTTGAAAAGATCTGGCCTTCAAAAGGAATAGTCTGTAGAACCCCACGGCATCACCACTACCCACCCCACTTGTTTCTGAGCAACAAGTCTGTCTTGGGATAAAAAGCCAGCCAGCTCTCCTCTCCAAGCACAGCATACTTCAACTGATCAACCTGAAACTCTCCCAAAACCCTCAAGACAGAAAACAGCACGCAGACCTCCTTGTAGAGCTTTTGTTTTTTTTCACCTCCTTCCCTCCCACCCCTCCCCATAATTTCAAGTCCCCATTTATATTTACACGAAATTGAGAAAGGAAATACTGAAAGCAGCAAAACACAGAGCTTTTGGCATGGCCAATCCAGTAGCTGGAGACAGTTTGCAATGTTTGTATGGAACATAGTCTGGAAAAAACCGCACAACTGGGTTTTCTTCAAAGGGCACTGCTACAAGGGGCACGAGCCTTCTGGGCAGCTTCCGAGTGCAGCTAACAAGTTGTAGCTGTTTAGCAGTAATTTTTTTCCTAAAATACTTTCAGCCACTGCATAAAAGTATCCTGCTGTTTAGTGCAAGTACCAATTACTCATTTCAAAAATAATTCTGGCCTTATCATGGGACTCATTAGACCATGGACTTAAACCTCTGTCCTTACTTGTAACTACAGTCTGTCTTTTCTCCTGGATCTTGGTGCTTTCCAGTTTGTTCTACAGTGGTATTTATCAGATCTCTTCACAAGTAACTGAGGAGTAAAAGACCACGTTTAGCACAAAAGCAGCTCAAAGGGCTCTTGTAGCCTTAAAAAAAAAAAAAGAAGAATTGCATCTGAAAAAAACCTGTTCTGAACAAAAGGAACTTGATTTAGTTAAATGCAGTAACACAGTAAGAAGTAGTGATGATCCACAAAATAATTTAAGCAAACAAAGCCAGTGTAGTAGTTTATATCTGATCTGTGCTTGTTTGGAAAAGCTTTACTCTTAATTTCTATATTTGGCAACCACAGTGATATGTCAATTTAAGGAAAACTCAACAAAATAATTTAAAAAAATGGGTGTCATCCATAATGGCAGTACCTCTATGTTACAAAGATTTATCTTACTTCTCAGGATAACGGTTTCAAAATCGAGACACCAAACTCACCAGCTTCTTGTCGACAGGGCCATTTGTTTTGTCATACCTCAACCATAAAAATTACGCCTCAATTTAAAATACTGTATTGTGTAGCAAACATTTAAGACACAAATTCAGTATATTCAAGTCTTAGGTTTCCACAGAGATGAAAAAACCTTTCTTTGACAGACAGATAAGCATTTCAAAACTGTAATGAAATCGGATTTCTTAGATAATAACCTAGAGAATATAGATTCTATCGTGACGCCCACAGCTTCTCTCAATGACGCTCACCGAAGGCTGACTAGAACATTAAACACGGGTGCTTGAAGTGCACAGTAGTTGTGTCGTACTTCAACTGTTCTCACAGTCAGCTGATGTACAATCAAACCATTCAGAGAGGCACCTAGATCCCCCCAGTATCAACAACCTCGGGTTTTCTTCGTTATCTCTGCAGTTGTTCTCACCAGATACTCAGACTCACTTAGAAGATACCTGTACTTTTCCAGAGAAGAAAAAAAATAGACCTCATGGGACCCGGTACACTTAAATATATCACTCTGGCAGGAAGTGCTATCAGTACAGTCTTTGCAACTAGCCCCAAGTGTATATTTAAGGATTCTTTTAAAAATCGTTTTGATGTTGATCTGTATAATTCAGATGCCATACAACAGCTGTTTGATGATGACGAGCATTGTGCTTTATGTGAAACCAGAAACCTCAAAGTAATTGTAAAGCTTCTAGGACTTATGGGAGATGAAACTAGGGTGGTCCACCAAAAAAGAAAAAATCCATGATGAAATCCACAATGCTGGAATTTTAACGGGCAAGAGTGGTCCAGACTAGAAGAAAAGCCCAAACCACCAGTAGAAGAATGAAATATGATATGGTCCAAGATGTATCCTTAAAGGTTTGTCTCAACCCTCAGCCATATTGTGAGGATTGATCTTCAGTTCAGTCCAGCCAGCAGAAATTGACTGTGCAATTTTCCATTTCAGGTATTTGTACAGACTATGTACACTCTAGAAGGGTCCTTTAGTGCTACACTGTCGTACTTTTTGTCCCAGCAATTTGAGGGCGTGCAAATTCCACAAAGTCATCAATAAGAACTGGCCATGCCCCTAAAAAGAAAAGACCATCAAAACGTGAGAATTCAGTTCAACAGGCATTCTTTTGAAAGCTGCAGCTCCAAACTGATAAATATTCAGTTATTTACTTTCCAGCCTTCACTAAGCACAGCTTCAAGCATAAAGTTGTGATTTTATTTTCTTGCCTGAAATTTAAGAGCTACTTACACATTTCTGCTTCCTTCAAACCCCATTAATAGACATCCCTTCTAAGGGTCAGACTTCCTTCATCTTTCTGACCAAAAAAAGAAGAAAAAAAAAGCTGACAAAAGTTCTAGCTTAAACCAGTCCTGGGGTGGCAACAGAAGCTTAAAAAACACTGGGTGAAGAGGTCAATACTGTGAGCAGCAGCTTATCTTAGCATACTCCACTGTTGGATCTTGCATGACTGCAATGCTCGTCTGCTCAAATCAGAGCACTTGGCCACACCTGGGAACAGCACAATGCCCCCCCCAGTAGCAGCAAGCCAGCCTAGTGCCCTAGCAGGCACTACACAACATCACACTGTATATACACTGCTGTATTCCTTAGTGAGGGGTAGTTAAAATGCTCAACATGTCCCCAGTCACGTCCATGATGGTCATGTGAAGGTTAAAAAATAATTGGGAGCTGTTGGTTCCTCGCCCCCTCCTCCTAAAAAATATTCCAAAGGGTTAAAATATGTTTTCTACCTTTAATCTTTCTGAACTACATTGATTTACTATGGGCAGCAGCCCATTAGCTCAGTGCTAAGGGACTGAGAACTGCCTGTAATTGTTAAAGCAAGCTGTGGAAGTTTGCTCCCCTCTGCTCTGAAGTAGAAGTTTAGTTTCCTCCACTCACTGAACTCATCTGCTGCCAATGACTGCTATTGGCTGTTCTTGGCTACACATGGACTGGCAGAAGAAAGATCAATAGATTCACAAGAATACAGGATGTAAGTTATGTTTAGCAATCCCTGCCAGCTTCACTTCAGTATTACTACATGTCCAACCTTCACATAAATGGAAGCAACCAAACTTATAAAAAATAAAGTCTCAGGGTAGAAACACAGTAGCTGGAGTGTCCTACAAGGAAAGGCAGAGGCTGTGAATCAGTTACTTAGCTGTGCTGACAGAGAATCTCTGTATTTAAATGGACAGAGTCAGGGTTTGTCTCAGTAATAAAAAAAACCAGTGCTAGAGATTGGACAGAAGAAAACAAGAAAATGGATTTAAGAAAGGTTCAGCATTTTCTTTTTAAACCTGCAGTAACAAACAGATGATAACAGCATGCACAAAAGTATCTCTAACTGAGCTTTAGATCACCAGTGAGATTCTCATTATGCTGTTATTAGACCACTGCACCAAAGCAGAGACACTGTAATAAATGTGGCATCAAACACAGGAGTTAATGAAAGGAAATGTTTACCTTCCTCATCATAGTTAGACATATCATCTGCTATCATCGTACTAAAGTCTAGAAGAAGGTTCCAGGTATCCTTAGGAATTGATCTTTTATGATGCTCCTGTTTGGAGGGGTGGAAAATTTATGTTTAAAAAATATTAAAAAACCCTTAGACAAATTCATTTCTACTTTCTTGGACACATCCATATCCCCAAACACACTTCTCTCATACACACAGCAAAGTGCAGTATCTAGGATCTGGGTCAAAACAGCCTATTTCATCTACTCAATAATTAAAACACATCTTCCAAGTTTTGAAAAGTCTGCACTCTGGCTTACATAAAGATTTACACTTACCAACAAAAATTTGTTCCACAAGTCTAGAAATTTAAATCTTCCATTAAGTACTAAATTCCAGTAGGCAATGGCCATTTCTAAATCTGTAACATTAAAATATATTACTTTTAGAGATACACATTTGAAATATACCATCTCCATATAGTCATAAAGGTGAAAAGAGTAATGCAAATACACTCGTGGATCCTTTACAAAGAGGCAACCACAGATAGTGTTCCCAGGTATTTTATAGGTTGATACTTTCACTTCCATAGAGAAAACTGAAATTTGCCCATGTTAATGTCTAAAATATCCAAAACACACAGTGACATTTCATATGTCTTTTGCTACCTATCAGTACTTTAGTTAAAATATTTTTACCTTTGAAATGCTATTGAAACAGAATTTGTAGTATTTTGTAGTAAGATCTGCTTTATTTTTTTAATAGTTTACATAAACCTAGCTGTTGGTTTCCTTTTTTAGAGCAACCTTGTTCCAGATGCTGGCTTTGCAACGAACACTTGACAAAAGCCACGTTGCAGTCAGATGTTTCCTCTTGAAACATCTTTAAGCACTGTACAAGCAGATGGTTTGTTAGCTGGTCTTGTTTTTGTTGGGGTGAGTTTTTGGGGTGCAGGAGGGGGGGAGGTTTCCCCCCAAAGACCCCGTTAAGTTCTTGTTTGTTTTCAAATCTCTTTCTCAGGAGGGCTGAGAAACCTGAGCTGATGCAGTTCAGAAACAGGACCGAAAGGTTCCGGCCCACAGCAGGTGCCAGCAGCAGCACAGCAGTGAGAGAGACTGGTTAGTGTTAGCACTAAGGGGAAAAACCAAACCCTCCTCTTCCTGGTGTCTGCCAAAGGCCAGCCTGACATGGCTGTTAGCTGCTGAAGGAGCGTTAGGTATGGGAGCTCTAAGCTCTACCTGGTGAGATCTCCACCAGCAGGAAGTAACAAGGACCTCAGCACTTACTGTCTAACAAAACCTTCCTGACCTTACCACATACACATGGTAACCCCCAAAAGGCTGCCTAGTGAAGTGACCTCTTTTTTAACAAAAGCTCTAATATATTTTGCAGTCTAGCAAACTTCTTCCACCAACAGTCCTCTTGTGAGAGTGAAGAGGTGCATGATGATCAACTGCACCTCAGGGGGAAAAAAAGGAACAAAAAAAAAAGGGAACCTGACAAGACAACCCCAGAAAACCACTCCCTTCCCAGAAGTCCACACTATTTAAAGAAAGATAAATAACCTGGGAGGCAGATCTTAGAGGTGAAATCAACAGCAAACAAAACAAAGCCTGAACTCTGCACTGGTGGAGGGAAAACTGACGGCATTGGGGAAGTTTCTGAGTCCTTCAGTATCTTAGGTATTAAAAGCTCTTCTCAAGCAGCACATTCCCACTGCAGTGTTTCAATGCTTCCTGACCACAGAACACAATTTGTGGAGGATTTGCCATCAGCTGCGGGCGGGGGAGGAGGGGGAGAAGGGGGAAGTGGGTAGCAAAAATAATTTCCAAAAAAAGCTTAAATTTGAGTTTTGAGAAGCAAAGACTTAGTGGCCAGAAGTCCCTACTCCTCAGTAAATATGCTATATATGCAAATGAGGCTGGCTATTTCTCTAACAGAAGATTCAGATACAAAGATAGGCACTTCAGCTTTCAACCACAACTCCAGTCTTCCTAAAAACTTCAGATTAAGCCAATCAATTCCTCAAGAAAATAGATTAGAAAACTACATTTTTGTTTGTTTGTGATGCATTAATAGCAGGCACACAAAAAATACAAGTCAGCAATGTGCTGCACATTTATAGTGGTTTATAAACAAGCACATTTCAACATGCTTATACAACTAAGATTATTCTTTTAAACAAAGACCTTCAAAAAATGCATCTCATGGGGCTGCAACCTTACACTCAAATTATGCTGAGTCCCAACATGCAAAGCATGAAGACATAATGCCTTTAGGACAAACTAAATGTTTTACAAGAAATTTTATGAATCACAAAATTTGAAAGTAGAGCTTTAGGTTTCCATAAGAAAGAATGCTCAGGAAAATCCTCATGGATCAAATGTGAAAGTGTCCAAATACATGCTCTATTTTGTGTTTTATCCAGAGGGATGCAAGTAAAGCAAACGATGTTTAAGACCAACATCACCTGAATGGTATTCTGAAATGATATGCAAATATAACTTTTAAGACATCCACAGTAAGGAATTATGCAGAGGAAATGAGTTTCCAGAACTGTGCATGAGCTACCACACCATGTTTGGAAGATTACAGACCAATAGGCATTAAAATAAATTTGCAAGTTCCTACAGGCAGTTATTTAGATACTCCAAAATGAATTGCCTAACTAGAAGCACTTACTTTTCAGCACTGTACTTCTGCCTGTATTCTTTTGCTTCAGGGTTTCCAGACTTATTCATGCCTAGAATTGTGTATTTATTGGCACCAAAAGGGTTGGTAAGCATCCAGATTTTAAACTTAGTTCTACATCACTTCCAGACCCAGACTTAAATAACATCTTACACAATGTAGATGCTACATGGATCTGTGAAAACTACACTTGCCTTTGTCACTGAGAGAGCTTAATGTGCATAAAGAAGCTTTAAGATGAATGAGACATAAAGCAAGTGATGCAGTTTTCATGGTAAATCGCTTTTACTCAAGTCTGTTCCATCTGGGATACTCAAAAGATTAATATCTATATAGGACTAGAAGAAAATAAGAGGTAAATACTACATCAAACCCTTCTGCTGTTCTGAAGCTTTGAACAAGAATTGGGTATGATCGCTCATGTAATTATGCTATCATTGTGATTTGCCATTTCACTTTTACCACCTCACACAGATTCTGCAAAATACTCTTTGTTGTCTAAAGCTGTTTAAAAGATTGAAAACAACATGCAAATGTTACAACAGTATCCATTAAAAGAACACCTAAACCCTACAACCATTTCATACTGCAGAACTGATTCTGCACTGAAAAGTCTCCCTAAGCTAATTTCTATCCTCTCACAATTCAGTTACTCTCCACATTATCCTTTCTGCAGCAGCCTAAAAAAACCAGTATGACTTTCTACAAGAAATAAAAATCAGCCCATTCATTTATTTGCAGGATTCAGACCTGACTACATGCATGCACAAGAACTTTCAAACAGTTTAGCAGTGCTCTTTTAGCTCTTTCAAACACAACGAAACTCATGATCCAGTTGAAAAGAAACAGGATACAGAAAGATGTTAAAGAATGACACAGTCAAAACCAAGACATGGAGCTTTTGGTTGTTTACTTATTTTTCAATATTCATTTTAAGACAGAAATTGCTCCACACATAAAAGTGAAAAATAAAAGCCAAAGCAGAAGGCTCAACTCTTTATAGCAGATGAATGCAAAGCTGGTCAGTGAGCATCAGTTTAGGGCACTTTCACTACTGAGAAAACTTGATTCACAAGCTCCTAAGGAAGAGCCTTTCAGTATTTCTTCTCAGAAGTTAACTGTTATGGAGTAATGAAATACTAGTAATAGCTAATATCCCAAGTATACCATACATACATGAATGTGCATTCTGGTTGGCTAACATTACTGCTTCAAGGAAATTTCTGTTCCCTCATTTTTGCTGCTTTGAACAGACAGATCTATAATTTGTTCATTTCCTTCCATCAGAACTATGGTGGATCTGTCTTGGTTTTGGTTTGCAGGTTTGTTTTTTCTTTTAAAAAAACTCCCAACCTTAATAAGCAATTCTTCCACCTTGCCTGTTATATTAATCAAAAGCACAATCAGCTCAAGAGCTCCAAAATAACAAACAAACATTCAGTGAGTTGAGGGGGAAAACAAAAGCAGCAAGAAAAGGCTATAGGTAGGCACCTGTTTGATACCTGCACAGCAGCAAGTATCAAGCCCAGGATATAGAAAGCTATTTGTACTATTCCAATTCTATTTTGCCAAGACATTTGCAAGCATTTTTGGTGTTACAAGACACTGTACAATTATATTTACACAGAAATAAGTTTTACAGCTTAAATTTATTCTAAAAAAATGAAAATTCAATGAATCTGTTCAGTGGTGAAGTTTTAAGTGGTGTAATTACGCCTTTAAAGTAAGAGCATAATCCATTGTGCTTACTGAGAACTGCAGAGTCTTAGTGAAAGAACTAACCTCATCACATCCTGTAGTCTCTATTAGTGATGCAATCTTTCTATCAATTTGAACACCTTAAACTGACATCTATCTTTCACAACAGAGAGGTGGATTTTATCCCACAGGCAGTAATCTTTCAGACTTATCAGATCACAATACTGCTTTCATTTAGTGCTTTAATCAGTCATTTCCAATACTTATAAACAAATGTTTATGATTAAGAATACATACCTAAACCTTTCTGTCCCGGATTCTTTGCAAAGTTGAAAGTAAACTGATAAAAATCCTTAAATCTTCCTGGCTCTTTTAATTCTTGTTCCATTTTAGGAATCTGGGCCTTCAGTTTTTCTATACTGTCACACCTGCATTTTAAAAAGCATGTTCATATTTGTGTATTATTCATTTTGCAATAAAATACAAGTTATAACTTAACACATATAAATTTTTTGTAGAATACAATTATCAAAACAAAATTCAAGAAGCCTTTAATTAGCCTGTACCTGTACAACAATTTAATTTCTCTGTTACTTATTCACATTGCCATTTTCACATGCCAGTTGATATGGATTATAGAACCTGATGTAAGACTTGACTACATTCTCACAAGGCAGAAATCCCAGGTAAGCTAGACTGCAGACCAACATCCTTGCTTTACCTACTTGAGCAGCTCTATGGCAACTGAAATACTCTCACAACCAAGGCAAGTAGCACTCAAAGTTGCCTCCCTTTTTTCGGTCACTAAGCATCTAGCACAGAGACAGCAGACGAGTTTTTACAGAGGCAGACAAGCGATGCTACACTGAAAAGTCTCTGAAGCCTGAAAGGACAACGTGATTGTGAATTCTCCAGAACAGAGCTGTTTCACCATACATTCCAGTTTCTGACACTGGAGTACACTGTCAGTGTCTAACACTTACCCTAGCTCAGTCATTCCATCCATGAATTCCAGCTTTGAAAATTCACACTGTGTTGCAGCTCGGAATTTCCATGCAATGATGAGTACAGTAATGCTGGCTGGGTCAAGAGCTAGATCATCACAAAACTGCTGTATACCATCTATACCAATTTTATTTTCATCTTGAGGATCTTCAGAATATAAAAGTAAGTATCAAGAAAAACAGATTTTTGAAAAAGCTGATTTATTCAACACGAGTATTTAAGATAAACATTTGAAAGAAACCATTTTTTGGTATCATCTCTTATACATGAATAAGTTAAAAACAAAATTAAGTTAGTATTTTCAATAGTTAAGCTTTAACAATTGAGAAAGTTACTACAATAAAGCCTCACATACAATGAAGCTTACGTTATTTTCACTTAGAGACAAAAGCACCACAAACATTTGTTTTCTGCCTAATAACATGCATGACATTCTGACTCATTCTGTACAGAGAACAGTGGTCCTTTCCCACCACCACAGTTAATTATTAGCATCTTTGGTTAGAATAGGGATCTGTGTACCATTATAAACAATTCTGCAGTGTCCATTTGCAAGCTGTACTGATACAATTATCAAATCTGTCCATAAACTACTACATTGACATTAGTTTTATGCATTTTCTGGCATCACTAGCACACGTGAGATTGGATGTGGTAATCTCAAAGAGGAAAGTTACATTGCCCCGTTACAGAATCACAAAATGTTAGGGATTGAAAGGGAACCTCTGGAGATTATCTAGTCCAACCTCCCTGCCAGAGCAGGATCACCTCGAGCAGACTGCACAGGACAGCATCCAGGCACGTTCTGACTATCTCAAGAGGAGGAGACTCCACAACGGTTTTAGGCAGCCTGTTCCAGAGCTCTGCCACCCTCACAGTAAAGAGGTTCCAACTCATGTCTAGCTGGAACTTCCTAGATTCAACTTTATTTCCATTGCCTCTTGTCCTGTCAGTGGGCACCACTGAAAAATGACCCCATTCTCCTACATCCACCCCTCAAGTATTTATAAGCACTGATAAAATCCCCCCTCAGTCTTCTCTAGGCTAAAAAGTTGCACTCCTTGTTCCACAAAAGAATTAACATCTGGTCTGGAAATAAGATGATCACATTTCAAGTGCACTAACAAAGACCATCTAATGTAAGCCAACAAAGACTTCAGGAAAATGGTATGTGGATTATCCACGAAAACTGACAGAAAATGTAGCATTCTTAGGTTTTTTAAAAGTGCTACAACACATAATTTGTTCTACTGTACTGAACTTGTGGTTGGACATCATCAGTTGAACGTTGGTTATATAACGTATAAAAAGACTTCATTTTCTTTTCTCCTCTAACTGCCTGGTAGTAATCACAAGGTGAATAAAAATTAAGGGAGAATCCATCCTTCACATGCAACCTTTCACTGTGCCAGAAACAAGTCCCGAGTGATGTGTTTTCCCCAGAAGAATCACCTAAAAGCTACGTGAACCATTATACAGTCACTGCCTGTACACACAATTCCAGTTCCAGACCCCAATATTGTATAAATAAACGTACATCTATTTAGAGCACATAAGGCAACCACCTGTAACTCTTGTGAAGCAGAAGCCTACAGATATACCCTTCAAACTTGCATTGTTAGCAACAAAAAAACAAAGCTGAAAGAATCAGTTAAGATTTCCAAGCAGTAATACATTGCAATTAAGAATACATACATACAAATAGGAAATAAGCCTTAAAACTCAGGGTACTCACCTTTGTATCTGTTATATAGTTGTTCTAACTTCTTTCTGTCCAATGATCCTTTAACACTCTCTCGTATATAAAGTTCAGGATTTTGGAAAAAGTTGTCTGTTGCAACATCTAACTTCCAGTCATTCTGAGACAGACAACTCACTGCTGTCTTTTCACTAGATTGTGTGAAGACCATAAACTGACGCACTTTATCCTTCTGTGATGATTTCAACTTGTTCTAGGAGAACAGACAATGTAACTAGAAATGTTTTAGTGGACAAAAATAAATCATCCATACTTCTAATATTTTTAAATCATTTAAGGCTATTGCTTGGAAATTACGACTATACAGACAACAGACTGCTGGGGCAGTTATACACTCAACACTTACTTTCTCTGGGGTTGGGTTTGGTTTTTTTTAACTTTGGGTTTTTTAAGTTAAACTTACCTTCAATCTAAGTATTCTACATTGTAACAGCACAAAACCCATGTTGGCAAATCAACCCCAGAAATAAAAAAATGGGTATTCATTCTTATTGCACATTTTGAGAAAGCACTGAAAGGCATCAATGGATATACAGGTGGAGAATGGGACACCTTGATTTAAATCAATTTCTGTTTTTTAAAAAGAAAACAACATTCACCTCAATTAATGAAAGCTGAACCTACCAAAAAAGGGCAACTGAGATGCCTGTATCAAGTCTGTGGCTACCAAATACTTGGCAGATTAACTGCCTCACCAGATGCAGCAGAACAGGCCATTTCATAGCTCACCATTCCTGAATGAGAGTGCCTGGCATTCAGTTAGTCCCAGCTCACAGAACTAAAGGAAAGGCCAGCTACTGCAGGACCAGGCACAAGACAACACTACCAGGTACAGGATCTCTAGATGTGCCCCTTGATGGCAGCAAGGAACTAGGCTCCATTTCAAGGAGTCACACACTGAAGTATCTTAAAAGATTATTTTTTTTAAAAGAGATTTTTTCACTTTGAAGGTGCTCAACTCCACCTACATAATCTGCAAAACATTCCTGTGAAGAGGCATTGTCTCCGTTTCACAGGTGCAGCAACTGAAGAAAAGAAAGGTAAGTAATTTTGCCAGAGGCAGGCAGGGGAGTGAGTAGCCAAAGTGAGAGCTCTGGAATTTCAGGCCTCCTGCCCAGACCCAGAGACATCCCTCTCTGCTCTACAGCTAAACTGAACGGAGAACTTACTGCCAGTAATTCAGCAGTATAGAGTGATTCCCAAGGATATTTCTGATGAGAAGCACAACCAGTGTATCAAGAGTACACACAGCTCTTGCACTAAATCCAAATTCAGTTCTAAAGTTCGAAGCAAAAAGACTCCTAACCTTACAAGTCAGTAAGTAAAAGTTCTGACTTTTAAACAAGGATTGGATTTCTTACATGGCACAAATTTGTAGTTTACCTTGCATTCTAACTAAAACTTATATATTTTATTATTGTAATGATAAAAGTGCATGGCTCCTCAGGGAATACGGGGAAAGGCCCAAAAAAATTTCTAGATGTGATGAAGTATACTCTTCATTCAAAAGGATAATTAGTGTCAAATCATGTTATCATTAGTAAAAAGAACTAATGCTTCAGAACACAAATTCATCTGCCCTAAAAGTCAACATCGGTTTTATGCTGCTCGATGACACTGAATGTGAACTCCATTATTCATAACAGAAGCAATGTTACCAGCTTCAGAATTATACCTTTAAAAAAAAAAATACAAGGGCATCACATATGGCTTAAAGCAATACCCACATCATGCACTAAACAGACCAATGCACTGTAATTTCACATGACTTCAAATAAAAAAAAAATCCCTCCCCAAACCAAAGCCACCCTACACCTACACTTAGCTGAAACCAAAATTTTAGCACACAATGCAAACTTAAGACACAGTGATTTTAGTTAAGCCACACAATTTTTCAAGTTACAATGTATTTCTGCTTTATTTGCTGCTTATTGGACCTTTTGCTACAAACATGTTTCTGAAACTCAGGTTTGGTTCCAGGTAAAGGTCAAGCCATCAGCACAGGTCCCACAAAGATGCACTGCTGACAACTCCTGAGCACTTCCAGTTTCTCAGCAGGCCTTCAGCACCTCACAATACTCAGACTCACAAAAATCACTTGTGCTGAAAAAGCCATTTGGAATGCATTTTCAGTTCCAGTTTTTAAAATATATTGTAAACTCCGATATATTAAACAACTGAATGAAATCCCACATGATGAATCAATAATCCCAAGGATAATTTTCTGTACCAGTTACCAGCTTCCTCAGATCAGCTGCACACAGCCAGACTGTGGCATCACCACACTCTGTGGCACTATAGGGCAGTCATGCGACTTTAGCTTTGGGTTTTTTGACAACGTGGGTGCCTTTAATCACTAGATAGTTTTGGTTTGGGGGTTTTCTTTTTAATATGTACACATAAATATGTGTAGTCCTGTAAAACCTCAGGAGGCTTTGTTCTGCCCAAGTCTGGCAATGGTAAACTCTAAATGCAGTGACATACAACAAAGTCAAGGAACAGGCTTACAAGGGCTTCACCATCAATGTCCAAGGTCACAAGCTGTAGTGGGGTTTGCACTCTGACACGAAAAAGAACAATGCCTTTTATTAGATAAAAAAACCCTGATCACTGAAATCACTTCTTCTACACAGTTTAAACCCTACATATGCACGTGAGATCTTCTTGTGCTTGGGTAATAAGTAATAGTAATGATACAGAACATTTTTAAGTAGAACCTTGGATTTGTCAAGAGTCAAGCAAATAATGACACTAATCAGTATAGCATTCAGTAATATGTTAAGAAGCAATAAATCACACTGTTCAACCACAACCTTTTTCTGGAATAACTTCATTTTTACTGGTCAAACACAAATTTATTTTCAGTGAAGAAGTGCCAAAGCCCTTTTCCACAGAAACATTCATCAAATAATGCCAACGTAGACGAGACACTCCTCATCCTAAGTGACTGGACAACTCCTTGAGGACCTACTACAGGGCAGTAAGAGATGAAATTACTGCTGAGTTTTTATTATCCTATTATAGCTCTTTCATCACATAAAAAACCCACACTTCAAGCAGGAACAGGTTCTAAGCCTTCTGCACTTTTAAGGGCTATTTCTAGAAGTTGAGCTCTAACAGTCTATTATTGTTTTAAGTGTGCAATACAGAAGCCAGAGCACCCTATAACCTTTAATCCTGTAGTCATCAGGCAACAAATACCTTACACTGCAATTATATGCGCTGCAATGCAATCCTTTTAAGATATCTGTGGTAGGCTGACCATGGCTAGAAGCCAGGTGCCTACCAAGCCATTCCATCGCTCCTCAGCGGGACAGGGTAAGGGGAGAAAATAAGATGGAAAAAAAACCCTCCTGGGTCAAGACATAGGCAGTATTAATAAAGCAAAAGTAAAGGAAGAGTGATTCTTTGCTTCCCATCAGCAGATGATTTCCAACCACTTCCAAGGAAGTGGGCTTCAGTACAAGTAGTGACAGCTCCAGAAGACAAATGTCTTCAGTAACAAATGCCACCCCTTTCCTTTTCCCTTCTCCTAGCTTTAATTGCCAAGCAGATGCCACATGGTATGGAACATCCTTCTGGTCAGCTGGGGTCAAGATACCAAGATCTCACCCACCAGAACACTGGTGAGGGGGGGATGCTGGAGCGGTAACCTTGATGCTGTGCCAGCACTGCTCTGTAGTAGCCACAACACTGGTGCATTATCAGCACCTTGCTGGTTACTGATACCCAACACTGGGGAAAATTAACTCCATCTCAGCCAGAGCCAATACAGTATCTCAACTTCAACACTAGTTAAAAGGGAAGACAGATTTTTCTTTCTTGCTAAAATACACACATAAAACCAATGGAATATGAATGCAACAAATTGCCTAGTAAGTCTTACTGCTTGGGGTAAGGGGAAAAGGAAAAATTCAGATGTGCAAGCCTTCAATCACGTTTGTGTGGTATCCAAGCTACCTTTTCTAATGAGGGTGTCATAAGAGACAGAAGGTGAACTCACTTTTAAAAAAAGGAATAATTTCTCTTAGTGAAAAGCTACATTATGTAGATTCATAAAACTATAATAATTAAATCCTCCCAATGAACATCTGATGATAATAATATTACTCTTGTGAAAGATTTAAAAGCAAAATTAAAAAAAATACTTGGGCTTCCCACCCCTTCTCACAAGTGGATTTTTTTCTGGCCTCAAACCGAAGCTCCCCATCCAGGAGTAAGCTTTCATAGTTTGGGGAGGTGTGTGGGGGGTAAGAATTCTTCAACTCTAGCTATATGGCCATTTCTCCTTGTCTTCCACACTCAATTTTTAGTCACCTCAAAGAACAACTCTGCACACTGGTCATCAACATGTTCTGGACAGCTAGTAGCCATATGAGGGCTCCACTCTCCTAGAAAATGTCCACAGGAAAACAGTAACAACCTTCCTCCTGCACTGCTGGGCCTGCGGAGCTGAAGATGCCTACACCAAAACCCTATCCTTGGACTCTGCTCAAAGGTTACATGCGGCTGCCAGCTAGACAAGCATTGTGCCATCAGCTTGAAGTATCCCTGCTGGAAACACCTTATGGCCCCCAAAGAAGGCATTCACACAGTAACTCCTTAACGAGGAATTGCTTTTCACCTTGCCCTTCCCAGACACTGCTTACCCATGATCAGATTCCTGCCAGTTTCACTGCTAAGGGATGGAATTTGAACGATGTGACATCTGTGCTTTTGTTTCAGTTAGGACTCAAAGAAAAGCCTGTTAAGCTCTCATGCATGTGACAGGTAAAAGCCTTTTCTAAAATAGTACCAACCCGCACCAAGTCTAGGCTTTTGTTCTAACTGCATTTAAACTCCAGGAGATATCTGACTATGGGAGGTATCCTTGCACTTCTAAAGGACCCCGTGACATCAGTTCAAACACAGAGTAACTTCAGCCCGCACACAGAGGAACGGGTTGGTGGGTGCAATAGACTTGCAGATCACACCTGCCAGTTCTGTCATGTCTTTACACACACACTAGTGGTCAAGAGAATATTGCTCCCTTACAGTGCCTGAATCATTCCATGTTGGGCTTGAACTATTAAAGCAAGATACAAGACACCTGAAAATAATCTGGTTTACTGCTTGTATTAAACAAATCCTCAACATGGCATAAAAGGAAAAATTATGAGTATTTTTCTTTGACATGGAAAGAAAAGTTAATCACAGCAACAGAAGTCTATGAATACTGTGAATTACATTTTAATCCACCAACTGTGAGAGAATACACGTGTAGTGAGAAAAAACTGATAAAATCCAAGTCAAAACAAAAACAAACAGCCCATTTCTGTATAATGTAGACAAATATGCCCTTCAACTACATTTTATTTTTAATAGCAGTTTTTCAAACAGACAGCACACAAATTAAGTTTGTAAGGGCATTTTAAGCTTCTGTTTCAAATTAACGTGAAATCCATTTGTCTGCAGTGGAACAGAACAAAACTTAGCAATTTACAGGGTCTGTTCATTTATAGAAAAATCAAAGGAAAAATCACAAGCAACATAAAATCAAAGTTGCATTTTACACCCTCTAACGTTCTTCTAGTGGATTTTTTTTTCACTTGCATACAAGCAGACATCTTTTGCTGAAGAGCAATATGTAGTTATCTAGAAGACTGCAGTAGTTGCAATAATGTTTTAGCAATTTGCGTTAACCTAAGAGGTGAAGGAAACACCAAAAATACGGGCTTTTTCAATTAAAAAAGTCAAAATAAAGCTGTCAAGCTTTTAGCATTCTAAACTCTGGTCCAGGGCAGAAGCTCTATTCAGCTATTAAAAGCTGCTTTTGTGCCTTATATTTGCATTGGCACCATAAAACCTGAGTAAAATATCAAGAGCTGGATAATAAATTTCACACCTTGCTCTCAAAGTAGTTCATATTCCTGAATAATTTTTTAAGGACTCTAGTTAGAAGTTCAAAGGGTTCTCTGCTAAGCTGGAAGAGGAAACAAGATCATGCACCATCTTGTCTAGCACTCTGACTACTCCATCCTAAGCATAATGCCAAATATCTTTAAGTTTTACTATGGGAGAACCAAAACAAAAAACATTTAATATCAACAAACTACTACAGGCATGAATATGCACCATATAAAGTAGACTTGCAGAACAGCTCAAGTTAAACACTACATAACAATGTCATGAAGTACAATAACATTACAGGAGACAGCGTCAGACATGAAATTCTTGTAATACTCAATTTTTACAACTTCCTGTCACCTGACATTTGCAGTAAGAAATTATGTATTTATCAGCATAGAAATAGTCTCCAAAGAACACAAACTGGGACAATATAATAGATAATGTAAATAGAGAGAAGGTGAGCTTTTTTCTCTGCATAAAGATATGGATACTGGCACACTCGACTTGCTGATCACACATTCATTAAATCATACACAATAGCATAGGTAGCAGCTCTTTTTAGAGAGTAATGTACCAGCTTGCTGCTCTGTCTTGATTTGCAGGCACGTTACTTGTCCTCATGATGAGATGAAGCAGTCACATACCAACAGGTAAGGTGAAGACCACTTCTATAGATGTTGCTCAGCTCAAATGAAAACGTGGATCAGAGAGGCAGAATGCTATCAGCAATCCAAGGAACACTGTCAGGGTGGTGTACCTGAGCACCGGTCAGAAAACACTTTTCAAGACACCTAAACAGCCTGGCTGCTGTAACAGCCTCCCTTACAGATATTGGACAAAGACAGTTTGAAGCCAGGAAACCTTTGTCCTGAAAGCACTGGCTGTACGAACACTAGTGCGACTAAGAGTCAGAAGCACTCTAACTGGCAGTGCTGCATGGGTGAGTAGGAGCCAGGCCCTGGCTGCAAGAGCCTCCACCGCAGCATTTGCTGTGCTGGACAAGCAGCCTGGCCCCAGGAACCTGCCACAGCCCCTGGAAGGACTGGCCCAGGCAGTAGTGTATACGGGCAGAAAAACAGGACAGTGAGTCTCATGTTTCTGGATGGACATCTTCAGATCTCTGTGAGGAAGTCTCCCTGCTCCTTCCCCTAACTAAATATAGAGGATTTTGATGTACCACAAGTACAGGTACAGAATCCTATACCCAGACACTGGAAACAATTCAGACCTGTATTTACTGCTTATAAAAGCCGCAGCCTGTCATTTAGTCTCACTTCACCGTTTATGTCATCCTTTCACCTGGGTGTTGGAGACAACAAGCACAATCTGGAAAATAGTTGTTTGCATAGTGCCTAACAAGTGTGCTTGGGGCCATGACTAGAGTATTCAGATACTCCCTCCGATCTGATAAATACCAATCTATCAGTATAATACTGTTCCACAGAATATATCTGATAGTTCTTTAGTTAAGTACTTCCAAGAAGACCAGGCAGACAGAAGAATCCTATTTCTCACAAGAAACTGTTCTCAGAATAACGTGCCTCACTATTTCTGTTACATTGCTACTTAGTATGTATTGTTCCATTTAAATTTTGACCCAATAATACACGTATGTACAAACATGAACTGTGTATTCTGCATACCTACACTGGATATACTGTGAGACGACTCAGAGGTAATTTTTATGGGAAAAAAAGGTCTTCATAAAAATTTGTGTAACATTACTGTATAAACTCTATTCAAGACAGTTCTCGGACTGCAGAACTGCTGTAAGGCACCTCTACTTTTTGAGCTTTACCCAGTCTTTAAGTGCCCATAAAAAACTCAAGTGAATATCTCCATCACACAATTAAAAATGTTACTAGTAACATAGTGACAAGTTTATTAGAGGTCTACATACCGTACCACTAATTTAAATCCTAGCTGACCAAGTTTTTATACCAACATAACTCCATCATTTAAAGGTGATGTCTTTCTTGTTTTAATCTGATTTGAATACTGCTTGCCAGAATAATGTTAACTGTAGGTATAAGCTACCTTTATACCAAGAAGTATAGAACCAACGGTTCTTAGACTCTGTCCTACACCCTTCCTATGGCAATACAGCTACTATCGCAAAGTACTCTGTTAAACTGTACAGGTGTAGCTAAAGCTGTACAGCTTTTGTACACAGAGAAGGCCCAGAAGCACAACTATAAACATGTTCCCTCAAGTGCACAGGACACTGCAAGAGACCAGTAAGAACCTCCTTATTTAAAACTTAGGAATGCCTTTATCTTTTGTTCAGGCAAACAAAAGTACCAAATTTTGTTCCAACCGCTGTGGTTTCTGTCTAGAAGAGAGAAGGGAGAAAATAAATTTGAGAGTCTACAGCAAATTTTCAGCTCACATGAAAAAATTTACAGATAAAACGCAAGATAGGTAGGTCCTCCTTCACATCACGTACACGCATAAGAACCTTACCAAACCACAAAACAATTATCCAGAAATTTTCCAACATAATCCCAGTTCAAGAAGGATCCACAATACCCAAGTTTCCCAGTGAACTGACAGCACTCAGTGGGTCCTGAGCCACCCAAAATCTTGAAACTCCAAATCGCTCCTAGTTTCTGGCAGCCCCCCGCAGCCTGCTGCTTACCACCTCACACAGGGCACAGACCAAGCTGCCCATAAACCGTCTCTACTGCCCTGTCCCGTACAAAGGTGCCTGAGCCTTCGTACAACGTGCGAGCGAGCACCTCCTCGCCGTGGGGAGGCCTGACAGAGCCCCGCGGGCCGAAGGCCTCTGCGAGAGCCCGGCGCCCCCCACCTAGGCCCCGGCGTCGCCCCTGTCCAGGACCAGTCTCCTGCCTGGCCGCTCCGCGGCCAGCGGCCCCGGCTCACCGCGCCGCCCTTCCCGCGCCCCACAGGCCCTCCCCGCCCTGCTCGATGGAACAGCCGAGGAGCCCGCGGCCTCAGGACATTATGTCCTGGCTGCAGGGCCAAGGGGACCGGCCCCTTCGCCGCTCCCGTCGAGCCGCTCCCGGACACCCCAGCACGCCACAACTAGGCCCCAGCTGCCCCTGCGGCGCCACTGCGGCTGGTCGGCCCTGAGGCGCCGGGCCGAGACACAACCAGGGAGGACACTCACCATGTTGAGGGCTGTGCAGGCCTCTTCCCTCCCGGCTCAGGCGGAGACTGAGGGCGGCGGCGGCAACGGCTTCCTCCGGCGGCGGCAGCTCCCGGCTCCTCACGGGCCCTTCCGCCGCCTCCCGCTCATGCGCAGTGCGGCGCATCCCCCGCGCCGGGAACCGGAGCTGCGCGGCTGCGGCGCCGCGGGCGGGAGACTTCACCGGGGGGTGGCCGAGTAGCTTCCCCTGCCCGCGGGGGGCGGCCGGCGCCCGAAGTGTGGCGGTCAGAGCTGCGGCGCCGGTGGCGGTCGGTCGTCGCACGCAGCTGAGGGCTCGCACGGCGCGGGGAGCTCGGCCAGAGGAATGGAATGGAGAGAACCCCCCTTCCCCGCTCTCCCTGGTGTTCCTGCTAGGGCGGCAGCGGCGGTGGGCTCCCAAGCCGCGGCCTTTCCTCCCCCCGGGCCTGCCGCGGGCCAGCCGCAGCAGGGGTCCGCGGGACTGAGGGGCGCGGGCGGCCCGGCGGCTGGGCTCCTTACCCGGGACCCGTTCACCCCGCCTCCGGTTTTCTGTCGGGGAGACTCCTTGCGCTTTGTTCCTAAACATGCAGAATTAAAACATTTTGGGAGGGCTGGGTGCGACCGCGAGTGGGCTAACAGCCGGCGCCTGCCACGCCGTGCTCGCAGAGGGGTTTGGCGGGCAGGGAGAGGCAGCGCCTGGCTCGGAGGCGAGAGGCCCGCGGGCTTTTCAGGACGGCCTCGCCAAGGAGGCAGAAGGGCTTTGATGTGCAGCCACCGAGACTTGGGGAATGCAGTTCCGAGGGCTGCAGCTTTACAGGCATTTTCTTACGGGACTACCCCGCTCCCCTTGCCAATTTTCCTGCCAGAGGCTGTGATTCCCCGGGGAGCTGTGGGCTGTCAACAGACCCTGCCTTCTCTGCAGCAGTACAGATGTTCTAGCAAAAGAGGATGTAAGGGTTAAATAACACTGTACCAGCATCCCAGGCAGTTGTTTTTTTCCCAGGAAAGCTTATTCTATCTACGGCCAACTTTTGGCAGCGAGAAAGTTTTGGAAAGGAGAGTATTTGCTGATAAAACTCACAGTGGTGGCAAATTGCTACTTGTGCAGCACAAAGGTTTGAGGTCTGATTCTCGGTCTCTCATCTCCTGCTGAGCTGGGAGCTGTTAAAGTAAGCTTCTGTATTTATGTTACATGACTGGTATGATTGTGCACACCACAAAGAAATTAAGACTTCAGAAAGCTATTCTTTGTGATGGATGTACATATTTGCCTTTACAGAAGAGTGTCTGAATCACTTATTTCCCTGAAAAATCAGAGTTACGCTTAGATGAAGTGTGAGGAATTTAATTAGCATTTGGAAAGAATGAGGCTTGTCCTGCAGACTGTCCAATTGTCTTGGTGTTCTGAAACAAGAAAATTAAGGGCTGTCTTGATAGCAAGTATTTGGGCCTATGGGTAAATTGAGTTATCCTGAGAGACAGTAATTGCCTGGATACCTTGAATCCTTCTGAAAAGCTTGGTTCTGAAATCAAGGATGGCTGCGATGTGGCTAGTATAACAGCCATCAGCACTGCACCCCAGCCTAGTCCATGTGAACCCCAGGAGGGAAGCCAAACATGAAAACATATTTCATGGAGTTACCGGTCATCACAATGTGCTGGGACAGCCCTCCTGCAATCTGAAGGCACAAATGAGACTTCTTTGAGAAATACTGCAACACGTAACAATAATCTGATGAACTGTGATTGCAGTGCAGGACAGGGACAGGATTTTTAAGTGGCTTGTCTTTCTCTTAACAGCTGCGACTTCCTCATTTCCTACACTGCAGTGTCTGTTGGGCGGTTTTTTGAGTGTTTGGGGAAACATTGTGTTTCTGTTCAGTTCTACCTGTTTTTAACAAGTTGTAATGAGATTATTTTAAGCGAATGTTGAGAAAGCGTGTATATTTTTATTTTGCTTTTGTTCACTGAATAAAGCACTAAGTGTAAATTAAAAAAGCACCAAAATCCCCGTGGTCCTTTGTTTTGCGTTTAAAACTCCTAACACATTAAGGCCTGATGTTACAGATATTTAAGAGCACAGGGAACTTCATGTGCAAACTTTAATGAGGTGCTAATTGCATCAGCAGACTCACAGGTATTCTCTGGAAGAGATGCTGTTAGGCATTCAGAGCATGTTTACTTCAAAAACACGCCTTGAAAAATTCACCAGTGGTATAACTTGTAGTTCAATACATTATTTTCATCTCCTGCCTGGGTTACAGATTAGCAATTTTTAGAAGTTGTTCACAAATTCTTCCTGTTGTACCATCTTCTGGTTTTTTCCTGGGAGTCAGGACATTTTGACTCTGCTTCCAGCTTTGCTTGTCTTGTGATTTGATCTCTAACTTACCAAGTTATTCTCCATTATGAACAGCAGTCTTATGAAGTATGGAAAATCATACTTAACTGCTTTGCAGGGGCTTCTTAGCAGGACAGATAAAATGGATGATTCAGCAAAATGCAAGTGAAAAGTTAAAAAAATGAAATGCAGACTAATCCTATTGGCGGGGGGCGTTCAGTTTAAGTTCAGGTATAAGGTACGTGAAAAGAGGAGCAGCTTCCTACTGTCTCTTAAATCTTACTGATTTTAGTGAAAGCTGCAGTACACTCTTGTGTTGACTCTCAGAGTGCTTCCATGTGTCCAGCCAAATTGCAGCAGCTGAGGCAGGATAGCCTACCCGGTGCTCTAGCCAACTGTGGCCCGGCTGTCTGGTGCCTCAGCCTGAGCCAGTTGGATTAGCTGGAGTTATCTTCCCTTGACAGACAGACACTGCACTAGGTGTGTCCAGCACAGCACAACACTTGAGGACACAGCCAGATTGCCTCAATTCCACTCCTGTCCATAGGCTTACCAACTGGCTGTACCTCTGCAGATGTAGATAGGCGCTTCAGTGACGTGTGTGCTGTTTGAATCTCACTCTGATGTTTCTGAGCGAAAACTGATGTTTTGTAAAGCAAGAGGCACCCTGAAGCTGCTAAGAAGCCTATTTGTACTTATTCAGAGTAAGTTGTCTAAACCAAGCTTGTTACATGTCAACTTTTGTACAGCTCCAGCCAGGATGGCACACAGGTCAGGGCAGTGATGAACAGCTCTGCTATTTGGAAACATGACGCATGCACTCAGCACTACAGACTAGAAGGAACTATTATTCATTGTGCAATCTGCATGCAGTATATCCACCATGACCACAGTAACATAATGACTTCATTAGGGTAAGGCTGACATGCCTACATTGTTTAGTTATGCGATCCAATGATGTTCTATCATCTCACGTGAACCCCAGAAGAACCAGCCAGTGATTTATTTATTTTTTAAATCCAAATGCATCAAATGTACAGTCCTGAATTGATCTGTTTGACTTGAGTCCTGCTCTCGAGCAAATAGAGAAGCAAGTCACGTTAAGTCATTGCAGAATCCATTTAGTGTAATCCCCTTGTGAAAAATTCCTTGGAGCACTTTCTGAGGAAGAGGCCCAAAAGCTTCATGAAGGTGAACGGTAACCTGGGTCAGCTCAGCCAGAAATGCCTAACAACCCCATCTTTTTGTCAACTACTTTGTGCTCCAGAAAGTAAAAACACTGATGTATCTTATGCTGATGGAAGAGCCATAAAATGGTTATGACTATGCCTGCAAACACTGACCACGTGTTTAACTCAAGAGACCAAAGTCCCATGACCTATCCTGCACAAGCAGGTTTAATACCACTCTAAAGGCGTGAAGTTCTCAGCATCCAGAGGTACAGACCCAACGGTCTGCCCCCATCCCACTCTCCAGCTGATATGGTTGGAAAGTCCTCATCTGCCTATGTGATTTTTTTCTGTACTGAAAGCAGCAGAGAGGAAGTAAACAGCCTGAGTCCTCCTGTGGGTGTCTAAGCCATTTAACCCGCAAACCGGCCCATCACCAACATCTGAAGATTGCAGGGAAGGGTGTTCACCTTCTATTAAGTTTTTCATCCTCCCTGCATTACATAAGAGGTTAACAAGTTACTACACCCAGTCAAAACACTGTGAGGAGCTGGGTTCCACATGATGGTAGCTCTGGGAAGGAGCTTGACAGGTTTATGTGATGAAGGAAGAAAAGTCAGGTCAGTGAGACTAACAACGTCTGGAAATTTCTCATGGACCAAACTATCCCCTGGCAAGCCTGAATAAACTGAGACTTTCCAGGACACCCAACAGACAGCAGCAGACTGCAAAACTTCTGTAACTTTGGGAACTCAGAAGCACTGAAATACATACACTAAAAATCAAGGCATTTGTAAGTGATATGAATTAAGAAATCAGAGGGCAAGGAGGAATTGAGATAGCTAGTTGATTTTTATGATACGGACATTGCCTTAGTTTAGAACTTGGGTAAACAATGTATGATCTATGTAAACAGAATGATTTTAAATTCCCCAAGCTATAAACTAGACAGTGTCATCATAGCTATGATTTCATGACTAACCCCTACACCTTTGAACTGTCAGTAGCTTTGCATTCTCACTGCAAAGAATTATGTGTGATTTCAAGAATCTAGGGGATTGAGACACACTATTAATGATTTCCTCATCATAGAGAATTTCTGTATATGCCATCTTTTAATTGTTCAACTTAATAGCAATAAGCTGTTGGAATTCAGAGCACACATTTTGCTATTAATATATGAAACTGTAATTTAAGTTGTGTGTATGAAAGGCAAAGCCTTTTGCCTGAGGTAAGCGGTCTGTAATGCAGACATTCACAGCAAGGGTAGTAAGATGACTCCTACTTCCTGCAGTACATGTCACACACATTTAGCCTTTTCCACTCCTCACACTGTCCTAACAGCAGACTGGTCTTTGGGAACATGCCTATGCAATCTGACCAATATTAATTCTTCTGTATCTCAGTGGCAAACTGTGACTTTGCATGCCTGGGACTGGTATCACCATCAGTGCAGCAGGGCAAATTTCAAGGGAAATATGTACTAACCACATCTGTACACATCAGTTCTGGTTTTAAAATACAAACCAGAAGAAACCAATTTATATCATCTTTAATCTCTATAGAGCAGGGATTCTGATGTTTCTGGGATTCTTAGCACAGGACACTGAACCTGCTGCGTGGGGTCTTTTGCTGCAGCTATCATACCAGCGTCTATCATCGAGTGTTTCTGTGTGTGCCAGCGCACGCTGATGAGCAAGCAAAACAGTAGAGCCTGTAATAAGACTTCCCTTCCCTTTTCAGAGAGGCAAAAGTGGGATGCAGATCCCAGCAGCAGGCTTTTTCACCAAACACTACTTGGAGCTTTGCTAGCTTCAGCATGGTAACATCTCTCACTTACCCTGCTTTTAAAGCAGGTAGATTTGCTGCCATTCACAGAGACCAATTATCATTTCAAGAGCAATTTTTTGGCACCAGAACTGTCTATACAGAAAACAGATTAAAGCTAAAACCCAGCTACCATTCCAATTTCAGAACCCAGTAGGACTCTAGACATGTGTTTTACTTGCTTATTACTGCTATAATAAAGAGTATTCAAACAGAACATCCATGTCTATTTTAATGTGGATTCATTGCATAATCAACAGGTTTCAAGCTAACTTTGAATATGTCATAAAATATATTGCATTGCTTTGAGAACCCAGGCTCCTTCCTTTCAAGAAATACAAAATAAATACCAAGGTTTCAATTACGAATTTCTGCAATACTGATTTTTAGTACAGTGCTCAGTAGTGTGTATTAATCTCCAAATGGAATTCTTATGTAGGCAGCTATGCCCCAGTATCATAAAGGTACCAAGTGAGTACCTGTGAATCGTTCATGTGTACAAATCTATCAAATTGAACAGATTTCTACAAGCTGTTAAAGTATCTGTTGAGAACATACCTGGTGTAAAAACTCTTAGTTACCCCTATCCTTGAATAAGTTGTAAAGGTCCTGCCAAAACACCCGAGTACTCCTCTTTTAAGCATCATGAAGACAGAAGCCAGGATTTTCTGGTAACTAGGTAAGTAAAGCCATTACAATTAAGGATTCAATACACATTGGAAACCACTTTTACAATCCACTGGCATAGATGCTTACTATATAAAACATAAAAAATAACAAGTAAAAATGTCTACATCTGAGATTACCATTTAACCAGCAAGCATGGAAAGTAATTATTTATAAATCACTGTTCCCACAAATTTTGCAATGTTTTGATTAACAACAACCTCATTAAATAGGAGGAAACACAAGCAAACATCTACTAAATTACTTCCTTGAAGACATTGTGAGTCACAGTCCTGCTCTCCTGCTTTCCACTCCCCATGTCCTCATCATTGATTCAGCATTAATTCACACGTCACAGATCTTCCCTGGGTGTAAGCTACAGTAATTGACAGAAGGTGAAGAGTGCAAGAGAGACCGAGATCCCCACGGGTGGGTAACGAAGCCAGTGAAAGGATGCTGGTTTGGCAGGTAACATTCACACTATCACACTAGCAGGGTGTTATATACCTGACAGAACAGACTGACCAGTCTGCTGAGAGTGCTGCCCTCTGATCCCAGCTTACAGAAGCCACAGTCTGGAAGACTAACACCCTCGTTCTTTCCTGTAGACTATCAAACCATCAACTGCGGCTGAACTACAAATCCTGTGACCCAGTTCCCTCTCTCCTCTGGCAGCAGAGTAGATCATTACACTTACGATCAGTTTAGATTCATTGTTCCTACAATATCCTTTCAATATATATACATATATGTGTATTATCTATTGCTCTGTATCAGGACTGCAGCACTATTAGAAAAGGTATATTGATAATGAGTAACTGGCAGAGATTGTATTTTTCACTCAAATACTAAATATTGCATTTTAAACAATTACCAATTTTTTTCTTACTGTTCTACACACAACAGTTTAGTTATAGCTATGTTACTATCATATGGCACTTATCAATTCACATTTATTACAAGTAAGGCCTTGTGCTAAGAACATCAGAATTCTAAGTATTCTGTAAATTAAAATTCTGGCTTACAGAAACAACCTACACTTAATAATTCTTTGTGTATCTCCAGGTTTAATTAAAACACATTGCAGCAAAACAATTCAAGTGTGCAAGTTCTAGCAGTGATTTCTGCAAGAGATTCTATTCAGAAATAAACAAAACTATCACTATTTGAAAAATCACACTGTAAACCTACAGAGAAGAAAAACCTAACAGCTAATTTTCAGAAGTAATAGAAAATTAAAACAGATAAAATTATTTTGCTCCATTCCCAAGGGAGAAATTCTGTCATCTTCCAAAGAACATGTTCATGTTTTGTTGGCTGGCTGAAGAAAGCAATGCAGACTTAGTGGACAGAAAAACTCATGCTGTGAGTTTGAATGTTTTGCTACAGATTTGGTGTAGCAAAGCAAGTCTAGAAACACAGCAATGTCCCATAGAAAGGAAAAATAAAAGCCAAGTGGCAGTGTCCCTTCAGCACAGAGCTCATGTTTCTATATGGAGATTGGATTTTTAGGTAACACCAGTCACTAAACTTACCTGCAGTGAAACCCATTACGACTGTTTGGATTACTGGCTCCTAAATGTGATCTGCAGATTGTGGTCTGCCAGGTATCAGATGATGATACATAAACAGCTGCTTAAAACCCTCTTAATGCATAAACATAAGCATCCAGGGAAAAAAAACAAACCAGAGCAAAATGAAAACAAACATTTGGAGTTAAGCTTAATTTTTATTTGGCAGTACATAAAAATCACTGTGGTGATACTCTACAAGATGGTGATGGAAGTGTAAATTTTTGTTAGGTGGCTACTGGATTACAAGGACAACAGAAAAGTATTATCGTATGCTTTTGATGTACAGACCATCCAGAGCCATTACTTTTGGACAATTTTTGTCTGCATTGCAGGCAAGGCTGCACACATACAGAATCAGATCAGAGAATTCCCTGTGAAAAGTCTACACTGATTCAGAAATGAGATTTCAGGTAAGTGTAAGGATCCATTTGCACAGATGTAACTACAACTTTGGGATCCCTGTAGCATCTGCATTTGTTCCTTTCTGCAGTATAAACCACCCTGCTGCCTTAAATTAGTGTATCAAAAGTTAGTATGACAAGCAGAACTTTACCTTAACTAAAAGGTGAAAAGATTTTTCAAGTTTACAACAATTAAAACATAGATTTTTCTTTACCTGTTCCTCTGAGGTGCTTTTCAAAAAAACTACAATAAATTCATGGCAAATCATCAGCATGCTGTATCTGAGAAACATTTTCTTTGCATAGCAAAAAAATATTTTTCCCTTTTGTAACACTACTGATACAAAAAATTCTATTGTTCTTAGTCATATTTCATATTGTTTTGAAGACTTTGGGATAATTCATTCCAGCCAAGAAGTAATATATCAGAACATGAACAATATAGAAAAAAGTAAAGAGAATTTTGAAGTCAGTATTTTGGCACTCTTCTGATGTATTAAATAAGCTTTCTGTGCTTCAACTTCATACTTAGAGATCAAGTGGTATTTTTGGAAAGCTATTGCATTTGAGCTTTGATTAGTGTAGAAAATGCTAATATGTCTTTGAAAAATGCTTTGTATCAGATATTTCAAAGCATGTTAAAATAATGTTTAAGTTGGAAATTTTCACTCCTTTGAGGTAACTGGGAAAAAATTTGGACCAAAACGTGACTGAGAGGGATCCTGGGCCAAGGGGCAATCCTGGATTCGCTATTCAAGCAAAAGCATAAGCCACAAGTAGGAATTTGGCCAGAGAAATGAATTCATAAAACAACTGTCACCTTTCAGCTTTCCTTGAAATCAGTGTTCTCACATCTCAGGGAAAAAGGCAGCTGTGAATGAAGTAGGCAAAAGAACCCTAGCTGGTTTTAATGTACAATCCTCACTCACCACCCCCATCCAAAAGAGTTCCACATCTTCTTCGAGTCCAATACCTTTGCACAGGCAAATCTAAACACTGGACAACAATCACATAGGTCCACAAGTTAAATATATGATTGCACTAGAGTGATACCCAAATTTCAGTAAAATCAGAAAAATGTACAGTCAAACTATGTAGGAAGTACAGAGGAAACCAATTCCCCAATGTATTATACAAAATGGTTTGCTGAAAATCCAAAGAAATCTTCTCCTGAGAGAAAACCAGCAAAGTAGAAAAAATAAAATGCACCTTCCTTGAATTTTATTTTGAGTCAGCCTCTTCATCCATGAATTCAACCAGTGGAGCATGTCTGTCAGCCTGGGCACCTTCTTGGAAATTAACCTTTTTTATCACTCCTGCCTTTGGAGCCCTTATGGTGTGCTGCATACAAACAGATCAATACTCAATTAGCAGAATACTTTTTTTTTCCTCTCCCCCCTCTCTCTCTCTTTCCCTCCCTGCCCTCCATTAAATGCTAATATTACCCTTTTGGTTCAATTAGAACAGAGTACACTTAATTACTTCCCCTGACACATGTCTATTTATGTTAAACCTTCCTTTAAAATTATATCCTTAGAGTTTTCAAGTTTTCTCATCAGTATTTATTTTGATAAGTATACTGGGAACAAAAATGCTAAATAATGTTATAGTTCAAAGTATGAACAGCTGACTTATTTCACTAACACTTCTTGTTATAATAATAGCTATCAAGCAGAAATAATATAGTTTGAGTTCAAAATGTTAATCATAAGGTAAATTTGTTCCCTTGGAATAGGCATCTGCAGATTTACTAAAGATATTTCTGTTTGCTAGCTAGGAGAGCTACTTTTTTTAAGAGATATTTGGCAAATCTAGGTTAAATACAAATACATTGAGTAGTGATAGTAAAGGATGAGCATCGTTACCTACAATCCCCCAACTGGTCTACTTGTTATGGTAACAGGTTAATTTTCTGATGAAGTTTTGTTACTTGTTAATTTTCTAAACAGGGTTAAGGTAATACCAGATATTGTCATATCTAAGCAAGAATTCAATTAATAATTTGCTTTTTAGATTTTAGATTTCAGATTGCAATAGCACTGAAAACCAGGAAAACTCAGTCAGTCTGAGCTATCAGCTGGACAGGGTCAAACATTTAGCATCCATATGCAAATCATTTTGGGTGTTATTTCTTTAGTGCACAGATGTTTTATTTCATGTCATTTTAGTGTTAGTTATAAAGGAGCATAATAAGGGAAAGGCAAATTTTCCCAACAGTGTTAATTCTGCTATCAGAAACTGAAGTTTAAAACAAGCTAAAGCTAACAGCCAAACTATTCAGGCTACAAAAAATATAGTTCAAGCAATCTGAACCACAGTCAAGCAACGTGACAAGACATAATGGCTAAAACATTAGTTCACTGAATGCCATGTGGACAATTACAAATCTCTACTGCATTATTGGTAAAACATTATGTAAATAATAAACCAATAAATATAAAGAAAAAATAATCCTGGGCATATTTACAAAGTCATCGTTAGGTACATTTCTGCATGAAGTATCTGCAGACATTACATGTATCACAGGCAGCGAGCAAGAGACACACACAGTTTGCTGCCAAAAATGAAAAGAATTATTGGCTTCTTAGTAGGGGAGAGAAGACAAAGCTAACCAAATAGATGTTAAAACTGCAGAATACCATGGATTATATCATCATTAATAAAATAACAGGAAATATATTCCTCTAAAATGTAGTCAGACACACCACTTGTTTTACAGCATATAAAGTGATACTGAGATTAGAAACTTTTGTACGTTACTCACCTCCATCTTCATAGCTATCATAACCATTAGAGGGTCTCCAATCTGAACCTTATCCCCTGCTTTAACAAACACCTACAATTCAAAAGAAAATTGGGGAAAAAATATGTGTGTGTGTACCATTGTAAATCATCAGCTGGATCTTGGCTATTACAATGCAGAGGGAGGCTGTATAAAATGAGTTTTGCAAAAGCAGCATCACAGTATTATTATTATTATTATTGTTGAATTGGGTATTTGAGTTCTTTAGATAATACCCAAGGGGAGTCAGAGGCTCTAGAATGTGATTCAGCAACAGCTAACAGGATAACCAGAAGCCCTTTATTTATCAAAGAAGAAACACTAGAAGAGACAATGTATAGTCTACCCTTTCTGTGCTTAAGAGCTTGTATTTTGATTAAGTCCAGAACCTCTTCCTGGAGCCAGTCACTAAAGTTGTTTTTAGAACAAAATTCAGAAAGAAGATTGCAGGAGCCACCAAGTTTTTCTGCAAGAGCTCTGACTTAGCATGTTCATTCAGTATGTGTGAGAACCATGTTCAATGTACTCCACCCTATGAAAGGGTTCGTGCCTTTTTATTGCTAGCAGAATCCTTTAGCTACTAAACTCCCCTGGCAATCTCTTTTCTGCCATACAGAAAAATACACAAAACTTGCTGAAAAAACAAAACCAGGAACAGCAAAACAAACAGCTTAACAAAAAAAGGCATTTCTGAATATTTCTTTTTTTGCAATTGGTTAGATAAAATACATCAAACAGCTTTTAACACTTTGTGGAACTTTGACTTCGAAAGTAATTACGATGAAGAAAAAAAATGCTTAAGCAGTAGGATTGATTAAATAGTTTCTCTAGAATTCTAGAAGATCAAGACCAGAAGCCTGAAAAACTCTTAAGGGGCTGGTGAAGAGTCAGAGCAGAGCACTGTTTCCAGAAGAGTGAACTTAAACATATATATTGGAGAAATAATTTATTTACCCATATGATAATTACCTTTTCCACTGTGCCTGTCATGGGTGCCACAGCACCACTTTGCACTCCCACTGAACTCACTGCAGATAAGTACTTGGGTACAGGAAGGCCAACCTGAGCACTACCTTCCTACAGAAATAAAACCAGTTAACAGGTGAGTTAACAATGTAGAACAATGCCACTAACAGGCACATGCTGACATATGGGGAAAGAACAGGTTCAGCTTCAGGCAAACCAATCAGCTGTTTAGGGTAGCAGACAACCAGGGCCAGGGCAGCAAAGAGATTCAGCACACTTACTACTTTTAACCAATGTCTAAGTCCTTAGAAGCCAGAGCAGGTGCAAAGATCAGCAAGGAATGAACTACCCCTGTGAAAAGAGGCTCAGCACAGCCCCTTGTACCAAACCCATGCCTTGCCCATTCAGGCAGCAACAGCACAGAAGGTTTTAGCAAAGGCATAAAGGCACAAGGGATAGGCAAGTCTTGCTGCAACAAGACAGAATGACATTGGCAACTTCATTGTGAAGCATTGCCAGTGCAAGTGTCTCACAATTTACAATAAACTGGATTCGGTGCTAAATTCAGGTAAAAATTCTCACTGATTCTCAAAATCCCCTATTTCCTCTCAGATTTGCTGCCCAGAGTTTTCCCAAAGACTCATTCTTCCCCACATCCTACCCACACCATAAAGCTCCTGTGATTCCTCTGTGATCCCCCACCCCAGCCTCTGTTCTGGTAACACAGGAAAGCTGAGCCTTGCCATTCCAGCATGAGTTGTTTTGTTCTGTCATTGCACCAGCCAAGTTTTCACTGCATTCCACTCAAAGTCTTAAGGGGCTCAGAGCTGGAGGTTAATTATACAAAGTAATGCATAATAATACACATTTAGATTACATTGTTAATTTAAGGGTCTACAATCTATTACCTGCAAATAAAAAATTACCACCTTAATCATGCAAATTAGGGTACCTCCTCCCCTTTCAAATGCCATTACACACACAATGCAAATAATGCCATGGTAACTCATCATTTCCATCTTTCAATATTGGCTGAATTTACCCTTCCTTTAACCCTATCAATTACTGTAATTGAATTTTAAAACTTAAATACATCAAAATAAAAATATCAGTTACAAGCACTTTCAAATAATTGTCAGTTTGAAATAATTGCTACTTTTCTATGACAAACTTAGATACCTGGCCATTTTTGTATTTTGTGTTATCCCCTTCAAAACTGTAATTTGCAATTCCTTTGATTCACTTAATTGCATTTTATCTCTCCAAAAGTAATTTTCTCACTCACTGACCATAAGCTACTAACTTCTAATTATAGCTATAAATCCAACCAGTACCAAAACATAGAATCATAGAACCACAGAATGGCAAGGGTTGGAAGGGACCCCAAGGATCATAATGCTCCAACCCCCCTGCCACAGGCAGGGCCACCAACCTCAGGCCTGGAGCTACACAAGGTTGCCCAGGGCCCCATCCAACCTGGCCTTGAACACTTCCAGGGATGGGGCATCCACCACTTCTCTGGGCAGCCTGTTCCAGGACCTCACCACTCTTTCTGTAAAAAACTTCCCCCTAATATCCAATCTAAACCTTCCCTCCTTTAGCTTTAAACCATTCCCCCTTGTCCTGCCATTATCTGCCCTTTTAAAAAGTTGATTCCCCTCCTGTTTGTAATTGAGGACTAATTATGGACTAATGTTAAGAACTTCAAATTGTGATTCTCTTTCACATTCTCCTGCAATTTATATTGTTCATTTACATGTATAGAACTCTGGTATGTTATACTTGTGATAATAAAGACAGGAACTTTACCGGAAAGAAGAGATAAATGGTGTTGTCCAAAATGACCAACTTGGACTTCGATACTGTTCCATTTACTGAAGACCTCAAGTAAAAAGAATCACCTTCACTGAAGATCTCTCCAGAAATGAGGTATGTTTTATCTTGAATCTGAAAGTTAGATGCTGTTATAAAGATTAAGCCTAACCCTTCATAACAATAAACTACAAGCTAGTATTTGTAGTATACACTCATAAGCCATGATTCGTTTCCTGGGTAATTCTGGAATTAAAGAAAAAGCCTTTTAAAATCTTATGTATCCTTTATTTTTCCATTAAGCAGATAGCAGACTGTACTCTGAATCCAAAGCAAACAAGCTCAGATCTGCTACTACGCAGATAATTATGGTGATTGGCCTCATGACAGGTTTTGCAGCACTCCAGAGACACTGTCTTCCCCACAATCAGAGTAGCTCCTGATTCTGTTTCTCAATCCTGTCTCCAGCTTCTCTCCATTTAATCTCAAACTCCATTCTTCCTTCTTTCCATAAGTCAATATTCTCCTCAATTGCACTTCCACCCTCCACCATTCCTTCCAGTCTCTTTCTTTTTTGCTGACATTACTTATATGGGATAAGCCTAAAGTGTAAAAGCTCTCCTGCATTATGAATGTAATCAATACACTCAAAATAACCTGGGTATTGAGGGATGTGGGTTATCTCAATATTTATATCAGTAGAAATGAGGGTTCAAGTTACCCAACGTGTGGTTATAGACATGAAAGCACAGTAATTTTCTCACTATTTTTCTAGTACACTCACCTCTATACAGTCTATGTAGTTCATAAATACTGACTTTTCTCATTATTCCCCTTTTCTGAGTATTGGAAAGAGGAAGCTGAACTACAGAGAGACTGCATTCTCAAGCATGCAATTGTTCTGGGTGCCAGATTTAAGAGAAAACCCACTGGCCTCCAGGTGCTGCAAGAAAGATACTCAACCCTCAGCAAAATACAAGACCCATAAGCCACGTAATTAGAGGCTGTCACACATGCACACACAAAACAAATCCATGTTGAAAGCATCCCGAGTTGTATCCTATAGTATCTCTATAGTACAGGCAGAGAAAGAACACAATTCTGTGGGGCATGATTCAATTATTTAACCACAAAGTTTACTACTCTCATCATTCCTCATCTCATTTGGTAATCACTTTCCATTTTCCATCTTCAAAATAAAGAAGTGTTATCTTGCAGATAATGCTTTAGAAAGCTTTTATTTATCCCACAGGAGATCCATCTCATGCCCAGAATAAAGCAGAGGTCCTGTAGAAAAAAAGTCTTTTTAAATGCAGATTTAAATCTAACTTCCAATTTTTTAGACAAATACAAGAAAAAGAAAAGTAGAGAGCAAGCTCTTTAAATACTGAAAACCAAATGCTTTTCTTGGTATTAATTTCTGAAGCATTTTAGTGGCTCTCCCATGCCAATCCAGCATCTAGCAAAAATAATTTCATGTCAAAATAATAGACAACAACAACAGCTGCAAACAAAAACCAAAATCCTGTATCAGTAAATACCAAGCAACTTTACTAACAGTTAATAGCAACAGAAGTCTACAAGAAACTGATCCTTCTTTTATCTCATGAAATATCTGAAAAAAAATTACTGGTACCTGCATGTTGTATGACCCTTCTTGATTGTAACTTACAGCTACATCCACAGCTGTTCAATAAAACAAAATATATATGTGAGTACATTTAACTACAGGAACTGGAGAGTAATGATATAAACAATATTTAGTCTACCCACTTGATTTAAAAGAAAAAAAAAAAAGACCTACCAATATTAATAGAAGAACAAGTCTTTTCAGATTAGCTTAGTGCCCATAACAGACTTGATACTGAAATGGACACCTGAAATCTGTGTTATCTGGACAGAAAACAGATTTTTGATGGGAAAAACTGCTGAGCAATTACACCAAAGCAAAGTTACAAATGTCAATGGCACTCAGCTCTTTTAAAAATCTCAACTGTATTCATTTAAATGATGAAGACTGGTAGTGTCATTTGAATTTGGTTTATCTCTCCACAAGATCCAACAATGTGGATTAATCATGTGATTCTGTGAATTTAGTTCTGAATTTAATAATGTTTAAATTGCATTAAGCTCATACTGCTCCTTTTTCCTGTTTTTCAAGCCCCAGTTGAAGTAGCTTTATCCAGGAAGTATCTCTCTCTCTCTCCACACATTTTAACTTACTGTTTTCCCCATCCAGCAGAGACAGTTTTCTAGTATAACATATATTTAGTCTTCTACCAGTGCTGGATGCAAATGGTGAGAATTTATCTAAAACACAAAATAGAGAGATAAATTCCTTTGATTCTCCTTTGGCAAAATACAGTATTCAGAACTTACATGATGCTTAGTATGATGACCCTCATACATTTATATTGCACACAAAAGGTAGGGAAATCACTGTGATAGTGACAATCCCTCAGGTCAAGCTTCAACACTGAGTAAACAGAGGCTGTGTAACCAACAAGAAAACATGATGCTAACAGCAGCACCCTCTAAGAAGAAAGATACTGACTTTTATCCTATGAGGAAAGGCTAAGAGAGCTGGGGCTATTCAGCCTGGAGAAAAGAAGACTGAGGGGGGACCTAATCAATGTTCATAAAAATCTTAAGTATGGGGTGCAGGGGGAGTTGGCCTGCCCCATTTCTTTGGTCAGTGGAGACAGGACAAGGGGCAATGTCTGCAAATTGGAGCACAGGAAGTTCCACACCAACATGCGGAGGAACTTTTTCCCAGTGAGGGTGCCAGAGCCCTGGGACAGGCTGCCCAGGGAGGTGGTGGAGTCTCCTTCTCTGGAGAGATTCAAGACCCATCTGGACACCTATCTGTGCAGTATGAGCTGGGGAGCTGCTTTGGCAGGGGGGTTGGACCCGATGACCTCTCGAGGTCCCTTCCAACCCCTACAGCTCCGTGATTCTGTGACTGTCCTATGTGACCACAAGCTTGAACAGGAGAATAAAGCATAGAAATTCAGCTGCAACACAGGAGATTCGGATTAACCTTTAGGTGAAGGCTCCTTGGGATACTGAGGGGGTTTCTATCAGTTGGTGGTTTTGAGAATGGGTCAGATATACAGCTATCAGATATTGCCTTATTAGTTCATCCCTTGAAGCAAGGGAACAGTGTAGGAATTTTTCCAATGCTACTGTCCCATGTTTCCAGGATAATTAAAGAGCAGGGAGGAAGAAAATTAACAAAGTTGTTGGCAGCATATATCAGGTTTAGATGAAGTTTTTGTTACAACAATCACATGCTCCGCTGGTACAGCCATGAACAATGTCAGAACTTATCCCATTAAACCCTACTGCCTCTCCCAACCCTAGCAAAGTCCATTTTCTCTCTGAAGACCTTGGGCCAATTGTAGGAGTAATAGTGACAGTGAGAGATACCCACTGTTTAGGCTTGTAAAGAGCAGAGAGTACACAGTGACACAGTTAATGAATTCCAAGGTCTTTCAGATAGGCACTATCTGAAGCACTGTGAGATGCAGTCTGTATGTTACAGTGGTGATATATTCACTATCTGTCCCCTAAGAAAAGTTCTAGTCTGGTCTGTAAGTATCTAACTGTCATCAGAATGCAGAAGCCTAAGCAGGCACAAAGGCAAAAAGGGAGTACACAAATTAAATAATTGCACACGAGCTCCCAGCACCATCTCCCCCAGTCACAAGTGAAACATAACAAAACAGAAGAACGATCCTTACCATCTGACTGATCTCTAAAAGCATCTGTTAGCATTTTCTCTTTCAGTATGAGTCCTAGAGCGGCCTGACACAAAACTTCATGTGAGGTTGCCTTTTTGGTTGGAAACAGTTCATCATGGTGTTGAGGAATGAAATTAGTGTGCACATTTCCAGCTTCAAACTGTGGATGTCCTGACAGGCTCAGTAAAAAATCAATATTAGTGCTTAAACCTACAATCTGTAAGGAAAAAAAACACAAACTGGCATGAAGGTATGAATGAATATACAGCGCTCTGCTCAACTTATGCATAGGTGATAGATGAATCAGCACCAGCAGAACACAAAGATTACAAATAAATTTTCATTTAATTGGTATATTTCATTACCAGTGCACACACTGCTTTTAAAAAAGAAAAAATAAACACAAGAGTTGCTTTCTCAAATGCACTCTGTTTTCAAAATACCACCTTTGTCTGCTGTGAAGTAAAATAAAGTTTCCCAGCAATAGTCATGAGAGGTAACTGAGGGAGAAAAAACCTACTGTTTTGAAAAATCATGCTCTGAGTATTTAAAAGAGCATTCCTAATATGGTAAGTCACTCTTATTAAAAATAAGTTACACCTTCAGATATTCCATATTTGAGTAGGAGCAGTGACTTTTATAATTTACTAGGTACTATCCATTTTCTGTACTGCAAAATACCTAAGCAAACAACATGAAAATAGAAGTAACTTTTTAGAGCAATCAGTGAAACTGGTAACTATATTTGCTTTTATAGGAGGAAAAGGGACCACTTCTTAAACAGTTGACAACATTAAAAATTCTTTGTTTCTTTACAAGTATAGGCTAAAAAGGTAATTGTTTTTATAAATTAGAAATTACAAGCAAACATTGTCCAACATCAATTCCACCTACAAACTCCTTTTAGGTTTGAGAAAGCTACAACTGAAAATGTTGTTTAGCCTTATTCTTCTACAAAGTCACAGCTGCATCATCCAACTGAAGATATCCCAAACTTAAAAACCTACACGTAAAACTGGACTTCACACTTATCTCTACTTACTCCAACAAAAGAAAGTTTGCAAATTAGAGAAAAATACAACTTCTGCAAACAAATAATGAACCTAAAATGGTAATGGCAATGCAGGCTCCCTCTTAGAAATAACTTTTGATTTACTGGAGTATTTTATCCATATTTTGTTAGGTCACAATGTTCACAAAGTTAGTTCAAGATCTGAAATGGTACCAAGTTTCTTCTACTTACATTATATTGATGCAAACTGTATCGCAGCTTTCTCAGTGCTGCCTGACGATCCTCAGCCCAAACAACTAGCTTTGCTATCATTGGATCATAATGAACAGAAACTTCATCACCTGAAATATATTAAAAAATGATGTAACACTAAACCAAGTATTTTCTGAAAGGTGGTAATGCATAGTAGTGCACACCATATTGCATTAAACTGACACAATTCATAGCAACATTTCTCCATGGCCTTAAAGAATTGGCATTTCAATTCCATGGACAGCTTCAGTAAGACATGTAGAGGTCATATTGCTCAAATTCTGTTTTCTCTGTTGCAGTCAAAATGCAGGATTGCTAAATTGTGATAAGAATAGAATCAGCCTGATCCAATGGAAAACAGTTTGGGAAAACATAAATAAAATACCCATCGATTGACCAGAAGTACAGGGACGATGACAAGGAAGAGTAATTCTGTAGAGATCTGTCTTTGTAACAACACCCTGATGGTCAAACTTACTTGGGCCAACAAGGGAAATGGTTACAAAGAAAAGCTGCTGATGTCACGTATTTCAGATTACATCACTGCCTTCGGTCTTACCTTGTCTGACTCCAGTTTCTATCCTGGTGAAACTATCAGGTGGTGGAGTGGATAAGTGCAACAATGGCCCAGCCCCTGGCATGAAGTTATTATTTGGGTCTTCAGCATATATTCTAGCTTCAAATGCGTGGCCTTGCAGCTGAATCTCTTCCTGCATTAGGGGAATCTTCTCTCCTGCTGCAACCTGAAAACAATAGGGTTTTTTCTTTAATGCAAGATCAATACTCTGGAGTGCCAGCGTATAAAATATTTAATATCTTTCCTCTAAACATGAACAACTAGAAAGCACATTAAAAAAAGCACAGAGAGAAAAAAGCAGTAGGTCATAAAAGGCTAATTCTGACATTACTCCTTCCTTTTCTCTGGGAGTCACCAGTCAAAGGATTTTGAATTATTATTGTCTAGACCAAACTCCTAATACTTCACATTGTATTTTTCTACTGGCTATATAAAAAATTAAACTAAGTTACAGCCTGGTCAACTAAGATAATATTTTATTAGAGAAAAATTGCTCCAAAAGCAGATGATAAAATGAATTACTGGCAGCCAGTGCTACTGGCATACACTATTGATTCTTCTGTATTCTACAGGACCTGTACATTTAAGGGAACATTTCTCTAGGGGTATTTCTAACAATTTAAGAACCTTTAATGGAAAAGGAAACATCATGTTATTACTGAAAGGAATTCACTTTACAAATACAGGAATACCAACAAACATCAGTTTCAGACTAAAAAATAATTAGCAAGAATCCTGCTGCAGTATAACAGAAAGGAGGCCCTTTACCAGAAAGTTCCACAATTTCTATCTACATGGGGAAATACATGTTTCTTGGAGCAGTATTTCAGCTTCTTTTAAAGTGTCAGGGATTCTCCATACTCTGTCTTCTGCCACCATGGATTTCAGCAGAGACAGAGTAGTACTGTAGAATAGTACTATACAGATTCACAAAAACAATCTCTCCAAGAACTGACAGACATTTTCTATCTATTGACTTAATGAGCCGCATGCCAAGACACAGAACCTTTCCATCTTATCTCATCCTCTCAGTGTTGTTTCATTCCTGCTCAAACTCAGCACTCAAAGCTCAATTTCCATTTCCAGATCAGGAAGCCAGAAGTTCCTCCTTGCATCAGCACTTACCATTTTAGTCTTCTTCCCTGTTACACTAAACACTCCCCACCTTATCTACTTAAGCTCAATGTGTGCTGCTGTCCTCACTTTTGGATTTATCTAACCAGAACTGTTTTTCATTTCCAATTCTCTAAGGTCCAAAACTTCCTGTCATCATTTGAATGTGTGAGTAATCTCTCTGCAAATGGGGCATGTCAGGAAATAGCCCATTTCCAGACTACACCACTATATGCTTATTTTAGAATGTAACTATACTGATACAACACCAGACACAGTTTTGTGAAGAGCTTTCCTTCTGATCCAAGAATGATTCTTGGACTAGACACACAGAGTTTTAAAAAATTTTCAGCACAGCAAAGGAAAGATCAGGACCCTACTTCTCTCACTACCCACATTCCATGTAACATCTCTAAATATACTTTACAAACAATGTTTTTTTCTCTACACAACTGGAAGAAGACTTTGTTGGAATTCAGAGCATCTACACAATGTTCTGCGATCAAATACAGTAATATGAGATGTTCCTTTGAAGCAAAGGAAATTCTACCCTATTAGGTGAAGAGATGAGGATCTGAAAACCTGTCTGGTCTCTCACGGGCAGTATCAAAGAGCACTCTTCACCAGAGAAGAGGAACACTTACCCTAAGCTGCCATTCTACCAAGTCTGTTCCAGTGATCATCTCCGTAACCGGGTGCTCCACTTGCAGTCTGGTATTCATCTCCATGAAGTAAAAATTATGTTGGGAGTCCATAATAAATTCCACTGTTCCTGAAATATTTAATAAAAGGGCACTTCACCAAAACAAGAATTTTCAGAATGGACACATAAGACACTTAATGGACTAGAGTCAGTACAAAGCTATTATTTCTAAACCAGATACATGGAATGTCACTAAATTCTATACAAATCAGATTTTAAAGGGTCTGAAAACAGAAGGGGGTGTTTCCTTACACCTTCACATATCCTGTGCTGTTCAGCAGCCATTCTCCTCTGCAGAAAAAGCTGCACTTCATTAAAGCTGTAAAAAGTGCATCTGGGCTCCTTAAAGTACTGTGTGTATGTATATTGCAAGCAATTATTTTTTAAAAAATAAGTATCCAAAGAAAGCAGTGAGAAAGGTCACAAATAATTTTGGCAGGTTACTTTTCAATTGAGAAAGGGTGGGCTTTACAGACAGAGAGCTGTGGAGGTTTTAAGGCTTTACTGTTTGAATATCAAGTATTATTCTTCATCTGCTAAAAGAGAAATTATTTCCCTTTCTCTGCTCACTTTCCAACAACAATCTATCTGATTGAATTATCTGCTCTGAAATTTTTTTCTTTCTATTCTTCAGCTGCAACTGTCTCAAGCTCAGAACAGGTATCTAATTTAAATTTGTAATTACATCACAATTAGCTATGTGATTACTTGCTTAAACCTCAGAAAAATTGGGTGATATGTGTCATACTCTAATCCAACCTGATGCTGTTTGCCTTGAGGCTTAAAGTCTTACGAAGTTAAAAGGATACCTCTGGAGCAGCCATACCTCCAACAGACTTACCTGCTCCAACATAATTCACTGCTTTAGCTGCTTTGACAGCAGCTTCTCCAAGTCTCTGTCGAACTTCAGGATTAATTCCTGGCTGTAAGCAAGAATACAAAATATCATACATTACTGTGAATTTTGGTAGTATTAAACCTACTATGCATGAATATTTTGTGGTATTTAGCAACTGTAGTGAAATCCTAACCAATGTTATACTTGAAATCTACATAATTTTTCCCTGAGAATCATTTTCTAAAGAAAGTAATTTTTTCAATTAGCAAAATTAAAACAGGTACTGAGAATTACAAATCAATTACAACTTGCTAAATGAATTCAAGGGGAGTTAGCAATTACATTTAAAATACACCAGTTCATAAAAAAGACTGTAAATTCTGCTCACCCCTGGAGCCTCTTCAATGATCTTCTGATGTCTTCTCTGCACACTGCAGTCTCTTTCAAACAAATAGACTGCATTGCCATGCTGGTCACCAAACACTTGGACTTCAACGTGCCTGCTCCATAATAAGAAATGTTTCAATGTATTTCAATAAAGTCCCAATCCTGAGACTGACTTCACTCAAACCAAAGACTTTGGAGTTGTACACAGTCCTGTACACTTTAGTAGGACTTCTTCTAAGTTCAAGTGTCTACCCTCAAACAACCAAAATGTAGAAATAAGGCTGTTTTTACGCAGGATTTCAACTGGTTTAGATTTCCTCAGACTCCTAAATGAAATAAGACTCTAAATGGTACTTATCTAAAGGCTCTCACCTCTTTATTAGTTGTTTTATTACAGTAAAACCACTTCCCTATTATTTGATAATGATGATTTTCCCTACAATTTACTGTGTAGGAATTCACAAGACACCAACAGCCCTGCTCAGGAATAACTGTATTTCAACACACTATTTCAGAGGACAAAGATTAGGTGACAGAACTTCATTCTATCAATAAAACAAACAAATGAACAAAAAAATCTATCACCCCTGTGATAATCCTCTGATGCTGGCAAAAGAAATTCCATAGGAATTTAAAGAGATTTTTCTTATGCCTATCCAACAGCATAAGCACACACTCAGCTCCTTTAGAACACATGCAGTCTTCACAGCAATGCTTCAAGAAAAACAGATATAAAGAACAAGAGTATCAAACAAACTTCTGTGAGAAGCTCTTTATAGAAAATTAATTACCTCCGTTTCACAGGTCAGGGATGAGCTAAAGAGTATCACTTGTGGTTTAAGTATCAAAGTAGAGAAAGATTAAATACTCGTTTAGGACACCTGAGGGCAGCAGAAACAGCATGACAGCTTGACTCAGGTCTATATAAGTATTATGAAGTTATTTTTTTTTCTAGATGTAAATCAAATTTGAAAAGGTCACTCAAGGAGAAATCAATTTCTTTAAATGTCACATATCTCCCCAACAGCAGCATTTCAATTCTTATCATTCAAAACAAATTTCACAAGAAGAGATTCAATCCATTATAAACAACTCTGACTAAAGTAACACCTGCCATAGAACAAATAAAACTAGACCAATTTTCATCCTACTACTAAACCAGTTATGTTTATTTAACAGTAGAGTAAATATTATACTGTTCATATTAAACCAGCTATTTCTCACCTTGGATTATCTACAAATTTCTCAATCAGCATTGCATCATCATTGAAAGACTTCTTTGCTTCTCTCCTAGCTGATTCCAGTTGGTCCAGAAACTCCTTTTCTGAGTGGGCAATTCTCATGCCCTAAAATTCATGAATAAAGCACATCTAAATGTCTAAAACTATGGTGCACAATAAAAATCCATGTTGCACACAAACAGGTACATGGCTTACGTGACTAAAACAGCAAGCAGTGAGCTTAACAACAACACTTTTCCCTTCTTAAAGTTTAGCAAAATTTTTAATCAACTTCAGTAACACAACCCTTCCAACTGCCACTGAATGTGCCAGAAGTGTAAAATTCCACTGATGTGCATGAGTATAAAATTTGATTTTTCTTAAATACCACAGAAATTTTCTAGGATTGGCAGAAAAATACCTGATTTCATTACAAAATAAATATAGCTATTTTGCAAATAACTAGAATTCTCTATCACATAGTTTTTAATAGAAATTTATTTCAGAGGAAAATCAGATGTAGACAGGGAATTCACCACATATCAAGAAGTGTCTAGACACCAAATACATTAATGGCATTTCTAATGACTCTATGCAACATTTAAAACTGCTGGCAAAACAGTCACAGAAGCCATCACAAAGCAACAACTTAAAGTCATCTAATTTCATACAAACAAATCCATAGGACAACTGTTGTGAATTTCTGGAGATCTACTGGAAGAAAGAAAACTGTTCCAGTTTACACCAGATACTTACCTTGTGCCTGTCTCCGCAACAGATGAAAATTAGATTTCATAGTGCTGGACTGCACATTGGTAATAATTTTAAGTACTTTTCCAGCTTCTCTGTTTTCAAAGATTTCTTCAAGAATATTCAGTTACAGATACCAAGACATGCCAAATTCACACCACATGACAAACAGATTAGCTCCTTTACCTTTCCTCCACCTCCTCGAACAGCTTTAATCATTACTGGATATCCAATTCTCTTGGCATGTTCCTTTAGACACTCATCTGATTGATCTTCTCCATGATAACCTTCAACAACAGGAACGCCAGCAGCAGACATTATAGCTTTGGAAGTGCTTTGACAGAATAGTTTTATGTTTAGAATGATGATAATGTATGTTCTTACTTTAACCTCCAAACTTCTACGTGTTCCCAATGTTAAGTCTCCTCAAAAAAGTAGTTCCACTAACCTTAAGAGGGCTACTTATATAAGAGGGTTACACACAATTGAATTGTATTTAATCAAATGTTTCAAATAGGGCTACTTTTTTTTCCTCCCCAAGCCCACTTGATAAGTGGTAGTCAGTATTGGACTCATTTTTATCTCCTATCTTTTCACTCACACTACTCAGGCCAAAACCTAACCTTTTCAAATTGCAATACTGTATCCTGCCAAAACTATTTAAAGTTGTACAAAGGCAAAACTTTTTTAATGATAGAGACTGGATTCAGAGCACACATAAAACACTTGAATGTAACAACTGTAACTTCAAGTATGCATGCAAAGCTAGTTCAATTACAGAGGTAATTTACTCTCACTTTAGGATGTAATAAAAAATTAATTCTCTGACATTAATATTACACAGTTCATGTGTTAGTAATAACCTTATTTCCATATTCTTGATTTATACTTCATAGCCTTGAAACATTTCTTTGATCTAAGTAATGAAGAATAAGATCCTCTGTGATGAACAAAACTTATTACCCCATTTTACATGAGCCACATTGGTTTATTTTCCACTGATCTTCTGCCCAATATACAAGGCATCCGATCTGACTGCTGAACATTGGTTTATTTTCCACTGATCTTCTGCCCAATATACAAGGCATCCGATCTGACTGCTGAACCCTTACTATATAACACTGCCATGCTACAACTCTGGAGAACTCAAATCAGCTAGGAATTTAATTATCAAAATCCTAGTAACAGAACAATCTTGATTTCATTGTCTTGATTTCTATGACTGTAGGAATCCCACATTTATAAACCTGGATCTTAATCCTTTGAAGAAAGCCATAAAAGACAATGACAACTGACATAATTATGGAGCAACTGGTCATTTCTTAACAAACCTAGCTTTGCCAAACTAAACTGCATAACCAAGTAACAAATCAGGAACAGATACCTCTTAATACCCATATCTCTGATAGCAGACGAAGGCGGCCCTATGAAGATGATTCCCTCTTGCTTGCACAACTCTGCAAACTCAGTGTTTTCTGAGAGGAAACCATAACCTGGATGAATAGCCTAAAATAGAATAATGTTACCAGCCTGGTTTTTAAATCAGTTTAGCGTAAAAACCCCTGAAACTTCAGTAGAGTTATAAATAAACACAAGACAGAAAAACCATGAATAAAAATAAAGAACTAGAGAGTATGAAAGCAATGGAAGATTTATCACCACCTACTTACCTGAGCTGCTGAGACCTTGGCCACCTGCATTATTTTCTCCATGGCCAAGTAACTCTGCTGTGAGGGTGCTGGACCAATGCAATATGCTTCATCTGCCTGTTACAGAAAAATATATATAACACAGACTTTATTAGGTAACAAAAAGCAAATTTAAGTGAATTTTTGAGGTCATTTTATTGCTCATCAGACCATTAGCAGACATCACTGCCTCCTATCATGGACAGGCTCAACTGGGTGAAACAAATTCTGACTTTCTTCCCAAAATCAGAGTCCATTCGATAAACCCAGGAGCTACTCTAGTGTTAGAGAGCCATACCTGAATGAGAACTACAGTTGTGAATGAACATTAATCACAAGTGTATTGAAAATACTTCACCATTGCCACATGCATGGCGTTTCTGTCTGCTTCACTATAAACTGCTACAGACTTCACACCCATTTTCTTGGCTGTTCGCATCACTCTGCACGCAATTTCTCCTCGGTTTGCGATAAGAATCTTCCCTATGTTGGGACCTCCTGTTTAAAAGGATGAAGCACAGTAAGCAAGGTTTAAAACAAATATAACCTTAAAAGCACTCCTGGAAATAAAGCAGATTTAAAATTCAGATTTCTTTTTCATCATACTTAGTGTCTGTGCATTTCTTCCAATAATGAAAAAACACGTTTCACTCAAAAGCATTCCCATCCTAGTCAAGGAATTTTTTTCCTTAGAGCCACAGAAGTATACTTTGTCTTTTTTGCTTTTTAGAACACAAGAAATATATGCACCCTAAAACAATAAACTACACTTAAACATAACAGTTCTTACTGTGCGTACTGGACCAACCAGGACACAAAAAACAGGTCCCCACCCCAACAGAAGTGATTCATGTTTCTTTGAAAAGCACTACTCCCCAGTGATACACAGTCCCAAAGAAATAACAAGGTAGGAAGTTTTTGTTTTCTGTTGGGTCTTTTTTTTTAAAACAGTAACATACAAGCCTCTATTAAGCCTTGTGGCAGCAGTTAACATGGTAGAAATGTAAAGCAGGCACAGCCAGAGACCTCACAGACAGAGCTAAGTAACTTAAAACTATAAAAATAAAATATCTCTCTGAATTCTAATGTTGTCTAATTCTTCTTAGGCAACATGACAACAGGGCCAGTTTAAATAGCCTTGCTAAATATTTTCTACTTCCCTTCATATATTGTTTAAATACCATTATGCCTAAAAAGCAATTCTCACAGATTTTGCAATTTTTCTATCAGAAAAGGTCTAAAACACAAAAATAGCTTTCTAAATAGATAGAAAATTATTCAAAATCTTGTTTAAAGATCATTTGTTAGGTAAGCTACAGGCTACTGTCTTCCAAAACTATACAAATATTTATTTTTTTTAAAAGCCTACAGTTTTTTCAGCAACTAATGGTCTAAAGCTAATTGTAAAGCCATCTACATTATACAAGCTATTAAACCTAGCAGCTGAAGAAGTTAAATTTCATACCTATCGTTGAGGTCCATCTCACAAGTCTTTGTACTTGGTTCCATTGCCTGTACAATTATAAACACAAAAGCATTACAAAAGTATATGAATAATTTGCAACTGAGTTACTTTCAGGTGAAAGAGACAGCTATGATAGCTCTGAAGTGTTGGATAGAACTATTTATATAGAACATACTCAAGTAGAAAGTTGTACAAACTTCACCAGGTCTCTCAAGTGTTTACATCTAAGCACAAAAGAAACAATGAATTGCCATCTTGCTTTTTGAGCAGCATTCAAACTGAAATAGTCAACATAGACTATTATTTTTTAAACTCTTAGTGGACAGAACAGCCAACATGTGGCATTTAGTACCGAGCAGGCAACTTGAAGTACTTGAGAAAGGACACGACCACAAAACAGAAGAGCTAAAAAAAATAAATAGTATACTTGTTGATATAAAGAAAAGGTGCAAGAGAGAACACAAAAGATAGCAAGAGGAGCTATGAATAACTTTGAAAATTAAGTTAAACCTCAAACTAATAAAATTACAAAAGAAACCAGAGAAGGCTAAGCGACGGGAAGAAACTAGAGTTGGAACTGTTTTAATTAACATATAAATCAACTGTAGAAGCTTGGGTCACGTTCAGCAATCCTTTAACGGTATCAGACAGACAGACACGGAAAGTCCTTGGCACGGCATGACCCCAGTTTTGACCGCAGAGGGGAAATTAGTGCATTTCCTCAACTTTTAATAAGCGACTGTCGCGGTCCCTGGCTCCTTCTGCAGAAGTGGGGTGGCCGCGATGGTTACCAGACCCCGAGCACTCAGGACACTTTCAACTGCTCAAACTGCCCGTGTAGCTCTAGGGAGGGGGTGGTTCAGTGGTTGTTTTTTCGCTTTCTTTCCACAGGGGACCCGGGATACATGTATCCTCCCCACACATGGGCCGCCCCGAGCAGCGGGCCCGGGCGGGCGGCCCAGCTTCCTCGCCCCTGCTGGGCCGCAGAAACCCTTCCCCTTCCCTCCCTCAGGCAGCTCGGCTCCAGGCTCGGCTTTGGGGAGCTTCCCCACGCCGCGCTGGGCCTGACAGCCACCGCCGGCTCCCTCCCGGGCGCGCTCCGGGCCGCCGCCCCTGTCAGCCGCCGCTAACGGCCGCCACGGCGCGCACCGCCCCGGGCGGAGCGGGGAAGGGGGCGATGGGGGCAACCAGCGCGTCGGCCACGTCGCGGTAAAGCGCAGAGGCAGCGCCCGCCGTCCCCGAGAGGCCGTGGGGCCCGGGCCGCTGCGTACCGCCTCCCCCCGCCCCGCACTCACTGACGCCGCAGCGCCCAGAAGCTGCAGCGGCCCCGCTCGGCCGCTAAGATCAGCGCCATGTTGGCGAGCGCGGAGGCCGGCGGGACGGAGGGTGTGTGCGGCAGGCCGCCCGGCACTGGCTGCCGCCACAGGGGCGTGCTGAGGCGGGCCGCGCCGAGGAGGAGCCGCCGGGTGGGAAGCGAGCAGAGAAAGCGCTTGGGGAGGCGAGAGGTCTTAGGGAGGGAGGTTCGAGGGGCGGTCCCGAGCGACCTGGGAGAGGGGTGAAATGGCTGACTGGTAAGGCCAGAGCCAGGAAAGAGTGGTAGGGGTCAGATGGCTCAGGGGAAACGTGCAGTAGAACGGCAGATCAAATAAAGTTCGTATAAATGTGAAGTAATGCGGGCTGCTGGCTAGGGCTGTGGTAGCGTGGACTCTGAGCCGGCTGCGTTCCTTCAGGGCTGTAACAGCAGAGACCTGAGGCGTGAGGGTGGTCAGGAGGGATGCGGGAAGCCCAGTACCATCCCTCTGCCCGGGCAGGGCTCCCCAGCTCGGAACTACACGGAGCCGGTACAACCCGCAGTGTCGTGAAGGGACAGCGGCCAAATGGTGCTGCTGCCTCAGGCTTGGCGGGCTCCCCGGTCACCCCGGTGCCCCGCTCCGGAGTGGTCTGTGCAGGACGGCTGGGTGCTTGGTCAGGCTGGATCTTGTGAGGCAGCGAGGAAAGAGGCGTGACTCGCCAAGGTCACCTCGTTTGCCTCAGTCACGCCGATTTACTGACCCCAGGTTAACAGCAATGCTCAGATAAACAGATACCAGCAGGCATCATTAAAGCCTTTCCAACGCAGTATGACACCTGACTAAGAGTTTAATAATAATTACAGAGAAAAAACAGTAGCAGTTAGTCAAAACAAGCACTTCTAGTTGGTGTTCACAAAGAGCAAAGCAGCCATGCTTTTCTACAACAGGAATACACAAGTTGCAGCTGTGGTAGTATTTAACATGTCCTAACCATACTTTGAAGCATTAATACAAAGAGCATGAGGGTAATCTCTGCCTGTTCTGCTGTTGCTTTATTTAATGTGGCATGGTGACCTCTCACAAAAGGTTGTAGCAGGTTACTCGGACACCAGATCATTTGAGGGAAATTGTATGGTCCTTGGAACCTGACTGCAAGAGGTGAGGAGTTCAGCCACTGCTCTAAAGACTTTTTAAAAACTAAGTTATTAAGTGAAGCGCCCACCTTTCCATAATTCCTTCACTTCATTCCTCTTCAAGTGCTGACAGCGTAAGATCCTCTTTTTGTATTTCAAAATCCAGATTTTAAAAAGATCAGCATGTTTAATTAGTCTCTAACACGAGATGGCAGTGTTTAATTTAGTTTGCCATTAAAAATTGAGAAGGTCTACAGCTATTTTACAATACGTAAATCAGAAGTGTTGGAGGAGTTTACACTGTGAATAGTAGAACTAACAGAAGTTGCAACCACATTAATATCGTGAATCTCATGCTGAAGGTGTGCTGCAGGCACAGCTCTTAGGTTTTTCTCAAATGTCATCACCAGGTTGTATACACAGATGTTTCGGAGTACAATATAATAGAACCAAAATGCAGAAAATAATTATTTTCTCACTGACACATACATGCCTAATATGCAAGCACATAAGTAGAGGCACTGTGATGAATCTAGTGATGTTCTCCATAGGTTGGGCTGGCAACATTTTTAATTTTATTGTAGAAGCTTGGCATATTTTGAAAGCTGCTTTAGATTAATAATTTGAGTACTTTTAATGTTTTTCCAAGACCAGATTGTGAAAACCATAAATTTGTTTGAAATCTGAATTATTTTTTTCTTGAGGTGATAGGAGAAAAAAAAAAAAAAAGCCCCTCCATGGCAAAATGAATGAGATTAAACATTGACTGGGTTCATCAATCACATTCTTCAGAAGGGGTATAAGAAAGCTCCAGGAAAGCTGAGGTTCAGAACCAAGATCTTTGTCTCTAATCTGCAGAGATTTTTCTGACTCAGATTGAACACTTTCCCTTTTCCCAACATCCGTTTATTTTGTTGCTGCATATGAGAAATGCAACCTACTCATTTTTTCTAAATTTTGGAGAAAGTTAAGTAAGAAACTGAACCAATTAAATGATAATTTAATAAAATACTCGGGATCCACCAACATCACAGGCAGTAGGACTTGCAGGAAAAGGGAAATGCAGGTTTTGTGACATTCTGTGGCTAGCTGGGAAAGCCCAGGGGTGTGTGTTGCTGTGGCTGATAAACTTCAGACATGCATTATTGGCGTGCAACGGCCACAGCCATGGATGTGAGGAAAAAAGCATAGTCTCCAAGCATCTTGTCACTTGTGCTTCTGGGACAGTACATGGTGGGACGTAGAGATGGAGGGTTTCTTGCCTTAAAAGACAAAATGGTTGACTGTTCCTCCATCCTTCTACTTCAGGCCTTACCTCAGGCAATGAACATGCAGAAGACCCCATTTAAATCCTACGTCACCTGCTGAAATGCATCTCCCAAGTGTGTATTTACCAGCCCAGCTTCCAAATCTAACATGAACAAGCCAGGATCCTTGTCTACTAACAAGGTGCATCGCCAAGGCAAACCTGGCTCCAAATTTAATATTGTACAAGACCAAACAGAGCAAACCGACCCTGCTCTCCTGGCAGGCCTGCTTTTCTACTGAAGTACAAATCAAGCCATCATGCACTGGCACTAGAAACGCTAATAGAAAGTTGAGCATAATTCTGGGGTTTTATCACCAAGGGAAGTAATTTTCTCTCTGCTTCCATCACTGGCACTTCTCTAACAGATATCAAATCAGCTGTCAGGAGCAGACAGGTTTTTCTGCCCCATGTACCACATCTTCTGCTTTCCTGCAATCCATCTGAGAACCTGTGCTGAGCCTGCACCCAAAACAGGGTCTGGATGCAGTTATTAGCCAAAGAAAGATCTAGACAGATTTGTTTTCAAGTGTGTCTGAAAAACCTTTAAAGATCAAGCTGAAGAATTTTTGAGCACCCCCATTTATTGAGTTTACCCTCATGCAGTTTTCCTACAATTATATGCCCTTTTAAGTTGGCTGTTGATGTGACAAACAGCAAAGCGTAGGAAATTCACATGGAATCACAGAATGCTTTGAGTTGGAAAGGACCTTTAAAGATCATCCATTCCAACCCTCATCCTTTGGGAAATACCTTTGACCAACATAGAAGCAGTTGAATTCTCAAATTTATGCATGGGATTTTCCAAACTCTTTACTTCCTCTAGTTTCCATAACTGCTGACTGAAAGGATGTGTTCTTCTCAAAAAACTCTTAGAACCACAGCGTGGTTTGGGTTGAAAGGGATCTCAAAGATAGACCAGTCCTAGCCCCCTGCCATGGGCAGGGACACCCTCCACTAGCCCAGGTTGCCCAAAGTCCCATCTATCCTGGCCTTGAACACTGCCAGGGATCCAGGGGCAGCCACAGTTTCTCTGGGCAGCCTGTGCCTCACCACACTCATCAAGGAATTTCTTCTTTTTGTCCAATCTAAATCTAATTAAAGCTTTTGTCCTTTGTCCTGCCACTCCATGTCCTTGAAACAGTCCCAACACCAGCTTTCCTTTAGCCCCTTTGGGTACTGGAAGGTGCTGTAAGGTCTCCCTGTGGCCTTCTCTTCTCCAGGCTGAAGAAGCCCATCTCTGTCTTCATAGGAGAAGTGGTCCAGCTCCTGTCATAGTTTCTAAGATTATCATCTGTGAAAGTAGTTTAAACATGAAGTAACAAGTATCCACCCACACCTGTTGTGAGTTATGGTCTGTGTTTAGTAGAACAGTAGGAAACAGATATCTAGTTGTATAAAGCAGCACAGTGAAGTGAGATATTCTGGAAGTTGTGGGACGATTAACAGAAAATGGCATAATATTTTCAATACATTTTTTTAATGCTGATGAAACAAACCCAGAAATGTCAGATGAGCTGCCCAAGCCACAGAAGAAATATTCATCAAAGTTATGGTTAGGATATAAGGATATCTGTGTGGCTTGTGACCAGAGACCGGAAGACTCTGGCTTGTTTGTTAGACCCATAGCCCATAGAGCTGTTTGTTAGATAGTACTTGTATGTCAAACAGTTTAGGGAAAGAGCAGTCGAGAGACAAAATAATTGCACAGCAATGCACACTTTAATGACTAAATACAACCTTTATTATAGAAACACCAAAAATAGAAAAATAAAGAGCATATCTTCTCACAGCAACTTATTTTTAGCAATCTTATAGCAAGCTAGAAATAGTCAACCGAAACATCTTCATACACCCCAGATGCTAATCTACATCTCCTGCCCTCTCTCTGCCAGAATTAAGAGCTGGTTTTTAATTTGTACTTTGTCCACCAGAGAGCAAAAAGGACTCAAAGAAATCAAATCTTGATTTATAAACTCCCTGATGATTTGGCTAAGTATGATATCATCATGCTCAGGGGATGCCCTTGTGTCTGCAAGAGACCATATTGAATACTCTGGAGTGAGAACAGTAGCAGAGCATCAGGGAGCTATAGGGATATGCTCACCTCCTCATTTCTGTGAGTGGCTCAGCTGCATCCTGACCTACACATGCTTGGAAGCAAGTTAAACGTGGCTTCCCTGATGAGATGCATTCTGTCTCATGATCAATATCTTCTGGTTCAGAGATGGGGTGATCTGAGTCCACAGCTGGGGGAAAGAATGAGCTGAGGCTGCTGAAGCTGTTGTTCAGCAGTGGGGAGGCTGCTGAACAGTGGCCTAACAATGAGTAGCCCTGGAAGGGGAGCAATTGCCAGGCTTAGAAAATTTACATCCAGAATGATAGGAAGCAAAGAAACTGCACTGCTGCCCATGGTGTAAGTACTATGGCCAACCTAGTGTACTGCTAGTTTATCTCTTCTTTGTATGATGCTCTTTTAGGGAAATTTCGCTCAAAATGCTTCCTCAGACAAGATGTTTAGAAGAGAAAGTCTGGCAGCTGAGACCAAGGATGCCTGTAGAAGCTTCCCACTGGAGGAGGCTCTCAAAGCAACTCCATTAGATAAAAAAGTGCTACCCAAATATCTACCTGAATTCTGGCAGAAAATAAATACAGACGTCAGCTTTACATGCTGTACATGGCAGCTCAAGGAGCAGCTGGGCTAATTCAGCATTAAACTCACAGCTCCCTGCTGTGCCAGCACACTAACACACATCCCTGCTGCAGGCTGCCCTGTGTTTTGTGCCCAGGGAGGAAAAGGGCAGCATTCAGGTTGGGCTACAGGTGGCAGAAAGGTTGCACTTAGGGACTGGGATTCAGTGAGGAATTCTCCAGTGGATCTTCTGTCACTGAAAGCACTATATCCATTGGATTACTTTTGTTGTGCTGTTGGCAGCATTGAGTTGTTTCATTGGTTTATAGCACACACGCTTCCCCTCTGCCATTCAGAGCAAGCCTGGAGTATTGTTCATCTAGAAAAGGCCATATGCAGCTTCACTGTAATTGCAAACAAACAAACAAATACCAACAAAAGAACAAATACCAACAAAAGAACAAATCAGGGAAGCCTGAATCCAGGCCTTGTTCAGTACCAACAGTTTGATTCACTGTACACAGGAAAAAACGTAGAGAAATAAACACTAAAACACAGGTGTTGCAATATTAAACACGGAATTATTAGTCATTAATAAGTTTTCACTCCCCATGTTGCTATCAAATGTTAACATAAAGAGATTTTTCAGTACAGAACATAAGAAAATGCTATATCCGTATCAGTAACAAACCATACAGGTCATGCAACCCAGCAATCCAAAGGAATGTGAAACAGGGCTCAGTTTTAGGTGGGAAAGATGTCTGTTGGTCTCTACTCAGAACACTCAGGGTCAGATCTTGTGTGGTGCTGCTGTGTTGTTAAAATGTCCACGTGTGTTGGTTTGGGACTTTAATAGGACTAATATATGAGCAGGTTCATTTCTTAATGGAAGCTCTTGTATATATTTATCTTTCTTGCTGGACATCAATTCTCTTTTTTAAAAAAATTAAATATATATATATATAAAAATCTTCTTTCTAAACACCAGATTAATAGTATTATCTACCTCTGACAGCTAGAAGGATCTCACTAAGCAATGCTTGAGTTCCATGGGCTGCTTCTCCCAAGAAGAGCGAAAATAAGCTGGATAAAGGTCACTAAGCTGGAGTTCACAGAGCTGGAGCATTTTACCAAACAATAATTGAAATACTCAGCTTGCAGCTGGCTCTGACTGCTGTCTGATGCTTCTCTGAGTGCAGAAGTGCTTCAAAACTGTCTTTTGTTTTTCTGATTTATTGATTCATTGAGACTCAAAGGGGACATTTCTGGAGACTGTTAATTACTTCCACAGCTATGTATTATGCCCGTTATGGAACACTATGACCTTGCTTCTTGCTTGACACAAACCAGCATCTTTTAGTAATTCAAGGAAAGGAAGGATTTTATTTTTCTTAATTTTAATAAGTATACTCCCAATGGTTAAATACTAGTAATTTTTTTTTAAAATACACCAGGGAAATGAAACTCACAAGGTATCAGCATCAGTTTTCTCCAGTGAGGTTCCATCACCATTAATAATGGCTCAGGATTTGAGCCATTATTAATGAAAATTAAATAACCTCCCAGCATTTCTATTTTGTTTAGATCCAGATTAAGCTAACGACAAGGAATTTTTGCAGATGACACTTCAGGATAAACTTAGCAACACAATATTGCTTTGATACACTGTGCTTTATGAGGCTGCAGTTCAAGAATTATTCAAAAGAAGCTCAGACATCTTTGCAGCAGAGCTGAGACAAGCAACAGCAAGTGATAATTTTGGCACATACTGGTCAGGCAGACCCTGTGTGACCTCAGCTGGGTAATCTCATCTTATTTGCATAGACAGTCACTGGGGACTAGGCAGTTTTCTAAAAATACTGCCTCCAGTGTCAAAGCCACACATTACCACTGTGCTCTTCCAAAGGGTTTAGTAGGAAAAAAACAAGAATGTAGGATATGTAAGCCTGGTATTTACAGGACTGGTAAGAACTTGCTTGTGGATGGAAGTTACACCTACACGTGCCTTGAGACATCAGTGTACACAGTGTTCCCACAAGGCTTCCACTGAGCTGTGATTTAACAGTCTGTAGCTGTGGACCTCTGCTCTATTCACTTGAAGGTCATATCACTGGACTCATCTATTTTAATAAATCTAAATGCCATCTTTAGGAAACCTGTTGGATTTTCTGACAGAAAGGGATACTGCCTGGTTTAAGCTTTTTTTTTAGGCATCTGACTTAAGTGGGCTGAATTGCCTCCTTTGTTGTTAATACAACAAATACACTCCTCACTTTGGTCCTTCAGACTATATCTAAATTAGATACTAAGAATAGCCTAAAGTAGATGGTGTGGACTCTTTCCTCTTCACCTTAAAGAAATTGCTTCCAGAAATATTCCTTAGCTTTAAACACATGGTGTCATCACACTTAAAATACAGCTTCAGTCAGTGGGATTGCCAGGCAGAAGCTAAAACTCCTGTGATTTCTCTACTTGCTACACACATCTAGAAGCTCAAGGGCACCTCAGATACGTTCGTATCCTCTATGTGGCTTTCTTCTGGAAATCAGGAATGTGACAAACACAATCACAAACAATCCCAGGATACTCAGGCCCACTGCTATGGGAGCTGCTCTGCTGTTTCTATCAGGAAAACATTCTTCTTCTGAAAAATAAAAAAACAGGGAATGTGTTACAGCAGAACGCCTGGACTATACATCTACATTCCAGAAAAGTTAGCAAATACAAGCCAGTTGTTCTCAAAACCTTGTTTTCTTTTGTTGTTGTTGTTGTTCCTTTCTCTTTCATGAGCTATACTTAATATATCCTTTGTATTATCTCATGGAAACAATACTTGCACCTTTCCAAAGAGCTACATCCTTCAGCGGAGAATGACTCTGCTCGCTCACGTCCACAGGAATTGTTTTACTATCAAGATCAGTACGCAGACAGCAGGGGACTTTCTTGTTGATAGCAGATGTGGAGCATCACACTACAAAGTGTAAGTCTAAAAGAGCAGTCCCACATGGACAAAAACTGCTCCTATAACCATGCAGAAAGGATCTAGTTAAGTCAGTCTGTCTTGTAAGAAAAATCAAATTCTAATTGTTTACCATGTTTAATTCAGAACATAGAATATATGTAGATATTTGTGGCTAAATCACAACATGAAGAGATTGGGAAGGCAAAAGCCTTGGACTTAGTCCAGGGGGTTGCCTTAGCAGTTCCATTGTTATTTTACTGTACTTATGATGATGTCAGAGAAGGTTTTGACACAAATAATATCTTTTAAGAACCATCCAAAGATATTCCAAACATACCTGTTAGCTACAGAGGGAGGAAATCCTGACATCTTTCAGCTAGGCCCTACCTAAAAGAATACCCAAGTCATCCTCTGATTAAATGGAAACTCATTACTTAAAAATGAGCTTCCAGGTTGGGGTAAATTGGCATCTATCCTATGGAAAGACTGCATCATCTGGGTCACTGACAGAAACAGAATATTTACCCAGGTAAATATGTGAGGATCAGTCTCAAATTCATAATACAACAAGTGTAGCCCTGGGAGTGAAGGCAGGGTCTGGGAATGATCATGAATGTGTTAACCCAGAACTGAATCAGACCTACATTTCTGTGTGATCTGTAGGAATGGTCCTTCCTTGGGCTCCAGGGAAATACAGACCTCCAGCATGATGCTTTGAGTGGCACCTCAGTAGCAAACTATCCTCCCAGTAGGATAGCTTGATCACCTAAACCCCACAGTATATCCCAGCTCAGCAGTGAATCCAGTTTATACCCAGGGTATAGGGGGGATCCACCATGCACTGCCCCTTTAATTTCCTGTGACTATTTCAAGGCAGATCTCAACAGCACTGTAAGGCAAAAGTCTCTGATGTTATTGTCTAATTCAGATGACTCTGGTGGCACAGGCTGTAGCTTAGCTTGGGCTTTTCCTCAGTGGGAATCTTTACGGTGGCAGCAGGCTGTTAGCCCAGGGGACATATGTGGAGTGCATGACATCATGTCACAGCTCCACAGCCTCCACATAGCTCTCCCCAAAATCTGATCATCCTCTCCTCTGATCCAGATGGTGATTTCATGTGATGTAATGCCAGAAAGCCAAAAGCATCAGCATCCTACAAGATGCAGCCTTTGAAGAGATTGTTGGGTTACCACAACTGCAGTGAGCTGAAGTGTTTCCATCTGAGCATTGCAAAAGCCATTTTGCTTTGGTGAAGCACTGGGCTATGAACTCCTAGGAACTGTTTCTCATATACTGAGGTGCAGTTCAGAAGACACTTTACAGCTTTCCAGACTCAAACACACCAAGCTATCAATGTGGCACTGCTGCAGTCTGTACAAAAGTGTAAGGAACTTGAAACCAATGATCATTAGTGTTTTCTTTCTCTTCCCCTTTGAAAATAAGCAAATCAAGAGCAACAGAAGTGAAACTACCATTCTCAAGAAACCCAGGGGGAGGTGGCTGGTGATGAGTAGAGAGTCATTCCTTCAGTGGGGATTTTGTCTTTCAAAATCTGCATACACAGCAGCAGTATGTAACAGTTTTATAACTATTTCATGGCCACTGGGGAATTATTCAGAGGTGGCAGCTGCCCTCTGATTAAGAGCAAAACCAATTTAATTTTGTATATGATACTGATAAGCAGAGATTAGCCTGACCTTGGAGAGAGAGACTGAGAGTCTTTCTAAGCTCTGTCTCTGCTAGAGGTAAGGCCATACAAAAACCCATAGCTGAACTCATTGTACAAATTCAGATTGGAATGTGGGGACCAGATGGGATCCAGTTGTTCCAGCTCAGATTTATCCCATGTAAAATAAAAAAGGTCTTCAAGGGAATGAAAGCATAGATTGGGTTCTCTGGTGACTCTTAAGAATTTAAAGAAAAACATGGAGGGGAAAACAAAAATGTCCACTTCTTAAAAAAGCCCCAAATGTGGTCTTCCATTTTATTCCTTTTAGAATAAGAAAGGCAGCCAAAATGGGGAACTAAGAAAAGAAGAATCAAAACTCAGTCAAAAGATCTAAAGTAAGAAGAGTAATACAGGGGTGATACTTTGTAAGCGTGCAGAAAGTCAAATGCCAGAGGCATTGACTCTCCAGGGCTGGAGAGTCGATAAGCCTCTGTCTATCTGAGTTCTTGTGTGGAAACACCCTGAGGGGAAGTCATGAATACGTATGACTTAAAGAGACCACAAGGTGCAATCTAGTCCACCTCTCTGCTTTTTGTAGGATCTTTCATGCATCTCGTAGCTCATGGGAAGTAGCCCATGAGGGTGTCCACACTGTGGGACGTGTGAGTTCCTGGTGTACCTTGCGTTCCTAGCCTCCACACCCTAGCCAGGTCCTAGCTACATTACTGGACAAGAATCAAGGATGACAACTTTTCATTTCCCTGTGGAAGGAACCCCAGATGATGAGCCCTAATACATTCTCCCAGTGCGCGCAATCCAGGGTCCAGGGGAGTCAGTACTGGTCTGTCTCTGTCTTTTACTAAGCTACTTGGTTGTCTCTTTGTGGCTGTACTCAAAAGACAAGTTGCAGAGATGAGCATCACATTTAATTCTGAAACTAGGGAGCACACCAGTTGTGCTCCCCCTCAGGAGCCTATTTCATCATGTCTAGACACAGCATCACCCTGCAGTCACAAATATCCCCTATTGGTTGGCAGTTTTGCTGCTGCAGCTGTGGGACATTATGAGTGTCAAAAGCCTTTCAAAACAGCTCAGATCTGATTATATCAAGACCAGTGTCCCTGAACGGAACTGTACGTATTAGTGCTTTGGGCAGTGCCGTTGTGGTGAACACACCTCTGCTTGCTCTGGGAGAAACAGGCAAGGAATAAAATGCTGGCTGTGGAATTCAATGTCTTTAATGACAAGGTGAAACAGAAGATAAGAATTTGGGAGGGAGAGATACTTTTCCATCTTCCATAGGTATTAGCACTCTGTTCGCAGTGACTCCAAAAAGAATGGGAATCAGCAGCGGGCAGGTTAGGGTGTTTGGGAGCCACTACAAAGCTGTCATTGTGCTAAGGCTGTAATAGGATCACCACGTGTTTGATCTACCAGAAGGAGATACCTCAGGCTACCAGAGTGCTGACATGGAGATCTCAGAGGGTGGAAAAGATATCCTCTACTTACCTTTTCCAAACTGGTTACCGACAATATCAAACGCCTGCAGCTGCATATTAACAAAGAGTATCTGGAAGTTCTTCTCCAGGCCAAAGATTTGCTTACTGGCACACTTAAAGGAATTCCCCAGCTTTGTTGCAAACAGCTTCTCATGTATGGCTGCATAGTAAATCATGCCTGGAGGCCATAAAGAGAGAGACAAATGAGAATCCACTCTAAATCTGTTGGCACTGACATCTTTCTGAGATAAAATGGAGGATCCCTGGTGTTTTGGCAGGGCATCAGTCACAGATGACTAAAGCATGGACATTTTCCACATAATGTATTGGTGACATTCCTTCCCTGTTTAAATGAATGCCCTAATTATCAATGAGCAACTCAGCTGAGCTTGGGTCTGAAAACGTGGCTGGATTTCAGATGCTTCTTCCAATCATATTTAAACAACCTGTGTCTGCAAGAGGGGGTTAGGATTCTAACAGGAGCTGGCAACTGTCTTAGGTCTCCAGCACGGTCATTTCCAGACAAAACAGTAATTCCATCTCTAGCATGGGGATTTGACACATCCAGTCTGTATTGCTTTATGTATTAAATATGGTTTTAAACATATTTCAGTAGCACAATACCTCACTGAAAATATGGCTCAAGTTCAAAGCATGAAAAGATCTTGCAGCCAGATTAAGACAAAACCACCCACATCACCAACTGTGCGTCACTATCTCAATGACATCTGCACAACAGCGTGCAGCATACCCCTGGTTCCCTTCAGGCAAAGTCAGTACAGCAGTGTGTACTGATACAGTTAATTCAGTAATTCTTAGCTTAGAGAAGATACTGGCTTGCTCACTGCAAAAGTACCGCTAGGCAATGGTGGAATGGCAACATCTGGCAGAGGCAGTGACAAACAGCCAGGCACAGCATATCTCTTGCCAGCACAACTGGATTTTGAGGACTCAAAGTATGTTTGAGGATTTAAAACCTTATGATTAAGCCGATTAGTTTCTGTTTGCTGCAATTTGCAGTTAGAATGCACAGGAAAACTCTGATCATTTAGACTGAGAGGATCGCTAGCAGATGTGTCCTCTGGATCACTTGAATTGCTGTAGATCAGGTTAAGCTCCATTTGAGTTAATAAAAATGCTCATCAGTGAGAAGAAAAACAGCACTGAGCTTCCAAAGAGGACCATATTGCAACTCAGTGCTACCAGGACACACCTGTTTGAGTTCCTGATTTGTTCTTCGTCATTCAGGGGCAAAAGTTGTTCCAAATACTTATGAGTAACAAACAGAAAAGCAATGTAATATAGTCATTAACCTGTCATGGGTTTGATACATTGGGAAGAATTTGTGCAAAATTAAGGTCAGAGAAAACCCAAAGAGATGGCTCAGAATTTTTCTCTCTGACCTAAGCGACATTCTCTTAGCTTTGCTTGAGAGGTAACACGGGGGCACCTCCTGACTGTTCAAATGGTCAGAAGCACAGAATACAAGTAAAAGATCCAATCACCTGAGAAGAGCACAGACAAGGCCTAGGATTTGAGGATAGTTTGAAGAACCTCAGCCTGGGCCTTGTTCATCTTTCTGTCAGAGGAAAATGTCAGATGCACCTCCTGTCCATACTGGTGAATTTGAAATCTGGATCCAGCTCTGCATTGCTGTGATCCAAGCACTGTGTTCAGTTACTTTGCTTATTAGATTGGGAAAGTGCATACAGCAGAACTGGAGTCACAGCAGTGTTGTGTATTTGCCAATAAAAGATTTGAGGACTGTTTTGTACCTTCAATTTAGGTTTAAAGTTACCTCTGTTCTGAAGGCAGGGAAAGATTTTGGGGACAAAATGAAAACTGAACAATTCTGGTGAACCTGCAGCCCGCTCCCTTCTCTTCCATTTTGGCACCATAAGATTTAGGTGAGTGACATGTTGAAAACCTGGTAAAATACTTAATTTGCAAAATCCAGTGTTTTAAAAATATGAAAACTTGTCCCACCCCCAAAACACTTTGATGTGAAATTAAGACTCCAAAATTACTGACCTTCAGAAGATAACTGTAGACTAGTCTCAATGTTACTGACATAGTACATTGGAGCTTGCTGTAAAAGAAGATACAGCTTTATTTGTAATGCATCCTTGTGTTAGTGAAAAAAAGCAACAGTTCACCACAGCAAAATGCTCACAAAGAACTCTCAAAAATGAAAGAAAAAGAACCAAAAAAAGAGACGTCACCTTCAAAACCCAAGAACCAATTTGTTTGGGTGTATTGCTTTTCCTTTTCCAGATCACTCTCTCCAGTAGCTCAGAAGCTGGTGTGATGCAGCAGGCTCAGCTGCATCGCCACTTCTGATCAGTTCAGTGAAACTGGGACACACAGATGTGGTTTTGCTCAAGCTAGACACACGTGTGATACTTGTGGTAACCAAAAGGAGGAGGGAGTTAGGGAAATACTATACGTTGCACAAATTAATAGACATGTGATACGGCTGATTAACTTTTCTTCACCTGTTCTGCTTTCACCAAGAGTCCCTGCAGCGCTCTGCTGAGCAACCTGCACTGAATGAATCCACACTGACCTGCAGCCTGACTGCTGGCGGGACCTAAACCGACACCTTTAGAAGTACTCAGGGCTTTGGGTACTGATGCCCTGTGCATGAGCACACTGCAGAAAGCAGCCATGCTACTGTGTTTGTCATTGTTTTGAACTGGACAAGGTCAGCCACAAGCTGAGAACTGGGAGCTCGTCTCATGCTCATTTCCTATTTTGTCGGCCAAGATAAGTCACTGAGAATGAGGAAACAGCACCTGGATGTGTCTGTGTAGGGGAGAAATAACCATTCTTTCCACCCTGATGATACTGTTAGTGCTGGTTCATGGGGGGTTTTTTGTATCTCTACAGACTGTTGACATGGAAAGCACCTGGTACAACAGCACACAGCAAAATTTCCAGCTAAGGGCATGTACAGGCAGGATGCTAACACCCTGATGCAACCTGGATGCTGTCCTCCTCTGGACTATCACAGAGTGAGAGCCAGCCCCAGGATCCTTTCTCTGCTGTCAGCCTTGGAGTATAGAGTGAGTATCTATATAGCAGCCCTCCTATTCATTTTAACTCCAACTGTGAGCACACAGGGACTGGTGAATAAACAGCAGCAGACATGTATGTCTCCTGTCCATCCAGCAATAATGTTACCCAGTTTGAAAGCTGGTAGGGTGCATTGAGAACGTTTAAGAAAGAAACACACCATAGGAGAGGTTCTCAGCGTTATTCCCAGTTGAAGTTAAGCATTACCATTGTTTTGATGGCAGCCCTATGTTCTGTTTGGCCACGGTTCATAACTTTGCTGGGGGAAAACACCTGCTCCTACTTCACGTCTAGTGGCTTGGTTACAAAACTTCCTTTTTTCAAAATCTCTGCAAAAAGCAGCTGGCAGCAGTGAGTACAGCTGCTCGCCTCCCACTACCCGGCACCAGCACTGCAGCCCCGGGCCTGATCCAGCTCCTCTTTCCCTGGTGAAAATCAGAAGTGCCACCACTGGAGCACTCCTGGTTCAAAGCAGTTAGAGAGGCTGTGGAAGCCAAAGACAGAAAAACCAGCAGCAGGATTATTTTTTATTAACTTGACTTTCAAAGAAGTCTAAGCCGAGCCCTGCTGTGCTCTAGAGGCTTATCTTTAAGTGAAGGGCAGCCTGTCTAATGCTGAGCCAACAACCCCCTTTTCCAGGGCAAGGCAGGTCAAGTACCTCCTAAAGGTTTGCATCACTCTCCTTAGCACTGCTACTAGCTGAGGCTTTCATGGGTACTTGAGTCACCAGGCTTTTTCTAAGGATCCTTGTGACACAGAAAACGCTCCCCTTCTTGCAGGAAGCATACATCTAAAGCAAACACTCACAGCCTGAACTGGTCCTTTGTTTTAAAACAGCTCCTTGATTTAACTCACTTTTTCTGTGTGGCTTTTAGAAACGTTGCTTCCATAAACTAAAATCAAAATGATTATTAATTAAAGTCTTTACTCTGCTCCAGCATTAATGACTCTGATGGGGTATAATTTGCTGTCAGCTCTTGGACTTTCTGTGGAAATGTATTGAATTGCCAAGGACCTGATGGCCCCCAGTAGGATTTGTACTTTTCCTAACTGTCACTAATTTGACCTTAGAAGCAGGCTGCAACATTGACACTGTAGCGTGATTAAGTGCAGGACACAGGCAGGAGCGACGGCCAGATAGAGCCCTGAACTGCCAGGGAGCTCCAGGATATGGCCTTAATGAGTGCTACATGCAGTCAGACTTTGATGGGATCCAACCCATGCCATATTCCTCCCTGGCCATTAATGTTTTCATACACAGTACTAACTTCTGTCTTTAGCCCTTCTGGCTTCACCACCCAGCCCTCATTAGCTTTTAGATAAATCCTACTGCCTGCTGCCTCCCCAGAGGTGCAAATGGTGTGAATGCCTGTGGCAGCAGGAGGACAGCTGCACTCAGCAATCTGCTCCTGTGGTTCCATCAGCAGCAGCACTCTTGGTAGCTTCTGTTAGAACCTCACCAGTGTGTGACATGGTCCCAGCAGGGAACATTGTATCAACAGACAAAATGTCAAAAAGAAAACTCATTCTCCCACTCCCAGGAAGGGCCACTCTCTCCCCCAGTTTCTCTGTGTATTTGTCTCTCTGGCTGGGTGTATGCTAAAGGCACTTATCTACAGTTTTGTTATAGCTCAGTTGTTTGGAATTATCCACCCAAAAATGAGGTGAAATTAGGCCCTTCAACCATGGGCAAGCCATGGTTCCTAAAACTGCACACGTTCTCTCTAGATGCAACAGTTACCTTTACAAAGGTGAAGTTTATAAACCCTCCGCTGAAAGTTAAGTTCAGCTCAGACTGTGCTGTCCCACAGCTTCCAGACTTCTCTGTCGCATTGGGGTTGACAGCCCTGTACTCCATCTGCTCCTGGGGAGAGAAAAGACATCACAGGGATGCTGATAAAGACCTGGGGGGGAACTTTAGAAACACAGAGATTTATGGATGGATTTTGGCTGGGTTTTTTTCCAGACAGCTGCTATGTGGCTAAATGAGCCAGACAGTGGCAGTGGCAGCCTAATTGCAGTCTGCTGGGGTCATGCCCTCCTTGTAAACCAGCTCTAGCACTGGTCTTGAGACAGAACCAAACTGTTCCAATGCATTCAGTTAGCAGAAAATAATCTTTTTCTGCTCATTTAGTGAACTGACATGATTAAGAGCAGGAACAGATGGGCACCAGTGGTAATTTAAAAAGAGGGAGAACTGGGAACCTGTGCCTGAAATGAGAGGAACTATCAAGACAGAGACAGGCAGTGGTTAGATTGGCTTCAGCATGGTTTGCTCCTTGTATCACGCCAGCCTCCTCATTCAGCTCTGCCATCAGCCAACTCATACTGTAATCTGAAAGGAGAGCTCTGTAGCCCCGTCAAATACACCTTAGCTTTGTAATAAACCCCTCATCAGGGTCTGGTGAGGTTGGGGATAATGGTTCCTCCCTGGCTTTTGCCAGGATGAGGGATAAAAATTACTTTCACCAACATGAAATACTCATCCCAACTTAGAAATATTCAGACCCTGGGCAAGAATATTTGTAGTTGTAATGGGGATGCCTTGAGGTGTATGAACTCCAGAGTCCAAGGATGTAACCCCTACGTATTATGTTAAATAATGTTACAAAACCTTAATTCTGAGAGAAATCTTCAGCATTTCAAGTTTTATGACATCAGTGGGTCACTGCTAGGAGAAAGTACTGGCTCACCAGGATCCCTGTCCTGATCCAGCCTGGCAGTTCCAGTGATCCTAAACCTTCCATGTGCCAGCATCACAACCACCCACCTCTGAATCCAAGTCTGTGGATCGCCAATTTCTCACCTTCATTGCAATTCACAATGTCAAGCCCTTTGCTGAAGTCAATTTGGATTTTAACTAGTCTCCCATTCTGGGACACACAAGCACCACTGAAGCCTGACCTACCCTCCAAGTCTTACTACCACAGATACAGTGGTGAAATGAGAAAGCACCCATACATCTCACTGACAGCACCATACAAGCTAAAATACAGCAGCTGAGGTGCCGTGGCACAGAAGAGCCCTTAGACTGGTAGCAAGCCACTTATTTTTGTTGAACAACCTAACTTCCAAAAATGGCTTTGAAAGAAGAAAAAGTTCCAGCTAATGAAGAAACAGCCATCACAAACGTCAGCCTTGTAGTGCTTCCACCTCACCGTGTGCGTATTCCGAGCCATCAGCTGCAAGCCCATCACCGCTCTGATGCAGGTCTCGTTCCCACTGGAAACGGTGTATGTGCCAATGGGGATGGAAGAAGGCTGTGGTGCAAGAGTGGGTCTCACTGACGCCGTAGTAGTTGGGGTGGTTGTTTGAGTCCCTGGATGAATGGTTGTTGTGTTGGTCATGGCTGTGGCTGTTGGATGTTTAGGTGGTGTTGTCTGATTTCCCAACCTTGTGGTGGTGGGCTTCACAGTTTGCATGGTGGTGGCTGCAGTACTTAGGGCAGCAGCTGTCACTTGTGTGTTTGACGTTGTATGTTTGATGGTTGTGTTTGTGGCTGCTGCTGTCTTTTCTGAGCTTACATGGGTTGTGTCTTGCTTGGTTGAGGACACAGGATTTAGGGTTGTGTTCTTCACTGCAGGTGTAACCGTTTCCATTGCCTGGGTTGTAACCTGAGTGGCTGCAGTTGTGTTGCCTGCTGCTGTTGTGGACACCAGCATAGGAAATGTCTGGCCAGCCACTTGTGTGGTGGTTGCTCCTGCCTGTGTTGCTGTGTGATGCTGGTCTGTTGGCATTGTGTCTGTGTTGTTGAAATGAACTGTGGTACCTTGGTGAGGTGAAGAATGATAAAGGGAAAGTGGCTGAGCAGAAGTAGCTGTTTGGTGGAAGGATGTGGTTTCAGGAGACAGTTCGACCCCCAGGGCCACTTCGGCAAAGCAGGAGGAAAATGCTGCAAAGAAACAAACAAGTCAGTAGTCTAGAAACCTTTACAATTAATGGTTATATTGATACCCACAACATAACTGCACTGATTTTGTTATCAAATGGGTGATGTGACTTTATTCTTCATTTGGCTCCAGTACCATAGGAGAGCGAAGGAAGGTGCTGTAGGACCATCCATGACTTCTCACCACTCCCCCAGTCTTCACCTCTGAATAGACATGGTGCAGTGGAAGCACGTTGGCTCCCAGCTCCCCACATGTTGCTTTTACTGATGAAGAAGCCAGAGGATGAGAGGTGTGAGCAGACCTTGCACAATCCCCAGGCAATACAAGAATTCCCCTGCAGGCAGCAGTGCAGCAAGATTTGCTGGAAGAAAACTAGGAAGATCCAAGGAAGATGCAGTGGATGCCTGGGTGTAACAGTGATGGGGTGGCTGGATACCTCCCAACAAAGCATGGGGAAAGGGAACAGTTTTTCTGCATGAAGGAAGTGAGACAGCATAATAGTCTTACAGTGATTCAGCATAGTCTAGGAAAATGGTCTGGGAGATTGGGAAATTCCAGATATTTATTTATGGTGAAAATGTAGCCACACCAGCTTGAACCCTCAAGTCCTTCCTCTTGGAGGTACCCAAGGGAATGCTCCAGAGAAGCCCTCTTAGTGATACTCTTTCAGCAGTGAGAAACAAATTGCTGGGTACAGCATCCAGAGCTTTTTGGAACACATCTAAAAATACCCAAGCACCAAAGTTATGCTTCTACCATGTAACATTTACAGAAACGTGTCCCCTGCAGAACCAAAACCATCTGGCTCCTAAATGTAAACAATGAAGTGAAAAAAAAAGTGGGAAAAGTACATTATGGGCTAGATGAGAGGCACAGCTCTTCTGCTTAAGTCTCTGATTGGAAGTATGCAACAAGACTCTGTAAAGGCAAGGTCAAGATAAACCAAATCATAAATCACTGACACACAGGTGTTCTGTGGTGTGCATGAAACTTCAGGTGTTTTACTGCCTAAATTAGCTGGAGGACTAGATGATCTTTTGAGGTCCCTTCCAGCTCCTAAAGTTCTGTGATTCTGTGAATTCTTCTGTTTGGAGACAGAAGGAACCCAAAAGTCCAAGACAGCTCATATTCCTAGTAGGGCAGCTCCACAGAGGATGCCACATGTTGTCTGAGAAGTTTACTGTAAGCTGGTTCAGAAAATTGAATTTCTTGTTAATTGTTGTCAAAGGTTTGTGGCAGGCAGGTCACTGAGACTTGGATTTTAGGATCAATTAAGGCCAGAGGTGCATTCAGAGTAGAAGTGGCTGAAATCTCACAAGCACTTCTTCCTTTCATTTTTTTATTTTCACTCAGCATGAACAGAGACCTAGAACAACAACTGACCCCACAAAATCTCATCATTTTAGGATAAATCATATATACTAAATAAGACTAATAAAACCTACCAGGTTTTGAAACAAATTCAAGGTCAAAACCAAAGGGCTGAGAACAGATGCACAGATCTGAACCCACACCACCATTTTCTCTTAAAATCAGCTGCGTGGGAGAAGAGCAGAAGTGGAGAGTCATATACCAGGATGCCTAAAACTGCCAGGGTTTCACCTTGGTGCTGTGCAGAAGATAACAGCTATGCTGGCAGTCATGGATCAGAGAAGTGAAACTCGATACAGTGGAAAAGCCTCAGCAATGACAGGACAGATCCCTCTGTGAATTTTATCAGGAGGATGGTAAAAATGCCATAGTCAGTATGGGGCTTTAGTTCATTTTCCTACTTTCACCACACCTGCAGAGCTGAAAGGCAGGTAAGTTATCTCCTTCTCTGTGTGCCAGTGGAAAACCAGAGCTGTTGCCATACACCAGCTACAGGAAGTTGCATCTCAGTGTATGGACATAATTAAACCAAAAAAGACAAAGTTCCAATTTTCACTCTTTTTTTCCTATCTAAGACTGCAAAATATCCCATATTTAAATTTACACAAGTCTTAAATAGCCAGTACTTCTCAGGCTGTAGTTGGCAGGTCGGTCTCAATTATTGACCAGATAACACTTACCTTACAGACATGGGAGTAACATTATGTCGCTGACATCTGGATGCCACCTATTGCTTTTAAATTAAACTGGTTTTCCCAGAAGGTCATTTCAGCCTGACCCTTTTTCATTACAGAAACACTCAGTCAGACAGGGGCACTGAGAGGTAAAGTCCAAAATGTCTTTGGAGTGGCTCACAGCTGTCCAGTCTCACAAGGATTTTGCAACCTCTGTCAGGGTATGGCCATGCTGCTGAACCTGTTAGCTTGGGTTGTCTTCTCAAAAGGCCTTTGACCACCTGAGCTCCCAGGGATGGCTAAGGATTGCTCTCTGGTCACACCTGATGGTCACAGCTCTTCTTGGGTGGCTGTTGGAGGTAGATCAGTATCCCTGCTGTGCCAAGGGGCAGGCGGGGCAACATTTTGCTTGAGGGATGCATGCTCCCTGCAGTGTATCCTCCTGGAGTGAGCAGCTGCACTCCCCTCGTCTCACCTCAGCTTCAAAGCTGTCTGTTACAGATGTCAAGGGCTGTGTTTCTGCCCCAAGCCTCCATGCACACAGCGCTCTGCAAAGGATCAGGGCAGCTCTCAGAAATTCACTGTCCCCAGTCTGAGCTTGGAGACCTCAATTTCATCCTTTGGTGACCAGGGACATTCAGTCAATGCCAGCAAAGGCATGTCACTGCTCTGCTGCTGGGATCACAGTGGGAAGTGGAGCACTCAGTGCCGTGTTCTGGCTGGGACATTTCACAGCCCGAGATGAGAAATTACATCCCATAATCTGGTGGGTGAAAAAAATCCTTGCTGGGGATTTTTTTCCCCCTCTTGTCTAACCACATGCTCATTCTGCGCTGCAGCCCAGCAGGTTTGTTCTGCTTTATGCTGCCCAGAAGACAAGCTCATACTTAGCTGATTGATTTTGTGTGGTCACAAAAACCTGACCCAGCTCCTATAATCACTGAAAGCACTCTTGCCCGCTCTGGCTGCTTTGGTTTGAGTCCTTGAGAAACTGGAAAAGTACCAAGATCTTCTGAGAGGTTTCGGTACTTTTGTAGTTTCCCCTCCCAAAACTGGAGCAGTTTCTAGACCCTCCAACCCATGAGTTTATATCCCTTAAACTTTAATTATGTTTAATTCCCTATCTGCGCGGATAGACTCAACTTTGTGCCATTAATAAAACATCACAACAAATTGCTAAAGGGATGATTGAAAATGGATAAGGAGCTGAAGGAACAAATTCTTCCTCATCAAAAATACCCTTGCTGACCAAGCCCCCGCCTCACTTTTGCTTTCCTGATTGTATGCTGCATCCCACAGCACAGAAGAGTGATTCAAACAAGACTTTAGATTTTCATCTGCTCGTCTCACTCAAGACCCCCAGTCAATTCTGCTGGGCTGGGAATTATTTTCAATTAAGAAAAGCAAGCCCGAGGAACCTGTTTCTGATACTAGTTTGAGCTGAGTCCATCACGCAGATCAGAGCTTATGAAAGGGAAAACACACAGGAAAACATCAGGCTAAGATCATACCAGCTGTAATTAAACATAGTTATAGTTACTTCTTAGCAGTGGGACCTGACTGAAAGCACCCTTAGTGCTAGCAACAAAACTTATGTTTTTCATTCTGGTAGGCACTGTCCGGACTGCAAGGAAACAAAACTAACATAGGCTATCTCATTTTTCTGACAGATGATGGAGGATGTTACTCACCACAGGCAGAGGCTAACAAGATGAACTCCCGTGCTCTCCTCCCCATGGCCAGCACTGCTGCAGGGTTGAGAGATGCTGCTTCTCACTGTGGAGCTGGTAGAAAGGAAATCAAGGTTTCCTGGGGACTGAAAAGTTTCACTTGATGCAGGGAGTGCTCAGTCACGTGGTGGGAAAGGGGGTGGGGAGACTGATGCTTCTCCAGAGTCTGAACTTCTCTGTTGCAGAAGGAAGCAACTGTTGGTTAGGAAAGAAAGTGAAAAAAGAAGGGGCTGCTGGGCTAACTGGGGAGAGGACTGGCTCTCGCTCTGCAGCTGAGGCCTGGGGCTCTGCAAGGCCACAGAAAGCTTCATGCATTTCTCTCCAGTTTTGATAGCCTGCAGCTGTACCCCATCGAAGGTTACAACTTGTACAGCAGAACTTTCCCTGAGTTCTTTTAAAAAGTACTTTCTTTAGAGCCAAACTCTTTCTTATGTGTTAAGGCACAGGGAGGAGAGGTGTGATCCTGAGCCATCACCCGCTAAAAGGGAGGCAGGGCTGAGCAAAGTCCCAAACGCGCTCTGGTCCCTGTCTGCTGGCTGGTTCAGCCCTGCTGCAAGGACTGAGCTTGTGGGAGGTGGATCTGCTGGGCTGGTTCACCATGAATAGTGACTTGAGCAAAAGGCAACCACTCACCTCTGTCCCACGAAGTGCTGCCTGCAGACCACGCCAAGCTGGGACAAGGATGCGCTCAGGCAGGTCTTGGCATGTGCAGCTGCAAGCCAGAGATCTGCAACAGGAGAGCGTTACGCCTGCTCATGTGTGCGGCGGGATTTCCAGCCCTGGGACATTGCCATGGGGCTGGAGTGGTGTGGGGGGAACAAAGCAAGTCACAAGCCCCCACCTGGGCTCTTGTGTGATCCTGATTCTTCATTTTGCCCGGCCACTATTACACTGCAGTAACATGATAAGGACAAAGACTTGGGAACTCACATGGGTTGAGTTTGACTCCAAAAATCTGGATACTGGCTGAAATTACTTCTCATTTAGTCTGCTCACTGTATTTGTGTTGTGTTCCTATGTTCTCATTTTCACTGCCTTGCCCTCCCACATGATCCAGAACATGCATTTGGATCAATCAGCAACCCCTAGTGAAGTAGCTATCATAAAGGTAACCCACACCTTCCTTGCCTTATGGCTGCAGCATTAGCACACACAACTCTAAACTGGCTGTGTGAACCTCTACACTCTCCTACCAGTCCCTGAGATTCAGGAGCATGGGCAAGGGAGATGGGTAAAGGAAAAAAAAAACACCCCACTTTGTGCCTTGTGTGATACGTATGTTGGACAAAGAAAGTTCTATTGGACAGACATGTGGATTTTTATCAGCTGTGCTGATGTGCCCACACTGATACTGATTATTTTATAGAAAGAAAGTTCATTTCCCTTGTTAGTTCATACAGAGACATCAACCACGATGCTTTGTACTAGTTAGAATTTTTATAAATTTCAAAGTGTGGTTCTACACAGATCAGAGTGGCCTAATTACAGAAAGTTCATTTGCACGCTGTTTTTTTCTTGTAATAAATTCATACATTCTGCCTTGACTGGGAAAAAAGAACAGGTAATTCCTGTGCTCTTTCCCTGTCTGATTATCTCTCATCAGTCACAATATACAAATACATCATTATCAACACCATGGAAAATATGTAAGAAAAACAAACTGTACCAATTCTCAGCTGGGGAGAGGAAATCTTAGCAGCCACTTCAGCTTCAGCTGCAAGAGGAAATACGCAATTTGGCTCTTTTTTTCTTATTATACTTAAATATTTCTAATCATATATATATATATATTTGAAGTCAGGCTTTAAGTATTTTTGGAAAGGAAACCGTTCTCATCCCAACTCTGTTTGAAATCTCAGAGTCTAAGAAATTATGAATAATAAAATGGCTTTTCATCACACACACAACCAGAATGAGGCACACGCGCAGCTTTGTTGTCCCCAGCAAGAAGCCAGTGGTCAGCTGGCTGCAGCCATTCATGATCAACACAATGTGACCATCAGTCTGATGCTCCACTCAGTGGGGTTAGACGTGAGAGGAGGAGATGAGGCCTCATCGCATCTTGGCCTAGTTTGTTTTACACAGCACGCAACTGCCTGTCTGTCTGTCCTCGCTGCCAGGCAGGAAGGGGCCTGTAGCCCAACTACACCTGCCTGAGCAGAGGGCAGCGAGGAGGATGTGAAGTTCTGCAAGTTTCACAGAAGGCAGTGGCAGAGCTGGGGGAGGAGATCCAAGTCAAAGCCTCAGCCCCAAGCACAGGTCTTGCTAGTCCAGACTGGCTGGAGGGACTCGCCGGTCAAGGAGTAAGAGTGCAGTGCTCAACCACAAGCCAGCTACAGCACAGCTTTACCTTGTGCCTTGGCTCTCCTACAGCTGAAATGCTGAGGCAGCTGTTGCTTTGTACTGACATTGTGGTCACTAGATCATCTCCAGACAACACTGAAATGAAATCCCTATTTGGAAATGATGATTTTTGGGTCCATCTGCCTGAAAATGATGGTGTCAAAGACTGACACACAGAATAACTTAAGGTACACATCAGTCGTGCTGGACGTTACCAAATCATATTGTAGACAGTACATGGAGAGTCATTCCCTTAATTATCACTTTGCTTGATAGAAATACACTAATTAAAAGGCTATCCTGTCTACTGTTAAAAAAAGACCATCAAATCCCATTTTGTCTTGTCAGCAAAGCCAGACTTGTCATCAGCCTGATCTGCCACCGAACCTGATCTTTACAACAGCAAACCCAGCAGAATGGCACTGCCTCACTCCAAGGCCCTGGTTACTCCCCACACCAGCTTCAATGAGTTACTTGCCACACATCCATGGTGCAGGAGTGACTCAAACTTTGGTCAAACAGGATAAACTATGAGATTTTGCAAAAGAATAAATAAATAAATATTCTTTTCAAAGAAAAGAAGTAGGGAGAACAAAGTAGGGAGAAGAATTGTTACAATCCAGCCCGTAGCTTTGCAGCTTATCACGATGATGAGCTGGGAGAGAAGAGACACTTCTGCAGCAATCCCCTTCCCTGCTCCAGCTCTGGACTGCCCCACAGAATGCCATCACTGACATTCAGGGAGAGCACAAAGGGACAAAAGGGGTTAAATGCTTTGCTTTCCCTGGAGGGTCCCCAATTTTTTCAGAGATGCTAAAATTTAGCAATAGAATTCAATACACCAGGGGATATAGGACTAGCACACTGACACCCTGCACACAGCAGAGGTAGGAAATGGCCTGACAATACCTGATTTTCCATCTTCAGTTCAGACAGAGACTTCCCCACTGCCACCCCACCTCCATCTCTGCCAAACTCCAAAGTGCAGGTTTGCATCTTTCCATCATCAGCAGTATCACAAATCCTAGTTTTGGCAGTTCAGTATATCCAGGATAACCCTTCCCCATCTCACACACACACACGCACACAACCTTACTCAATTAATCAATGTGCAATCAAAGCTCCCTACCTCTTTCCTCTCCTATGCTCAGGGCAGAGGTAGACAGCAGCAGTTACCAGGCCATGCAAAAATAACTGACAGTAATACAGGAACCAAAATTGTTTCAGGAAGAGGATAAAATAATTGCACTGCAAGTAAACATCACTGCATATTCCCTTGGGGGACTGGAAGGGATCAATTCTTCCCTCAAGATGTTCACAACTACAGTAGACTAACAGGATCCCTGTTCCTGAAAGCCTACCTGTCATTTCTAAGGTAAATGACCAGCACAAGACAGATAAGCACTTATCTCTGTAGGACAAAATTACCTTCCAAAAATGTACAAAACTCTTGTCTCCTTTAGGAAAACACCAGAAAACACAGAGTTTAGATATTCAGGGTTAAAAAAACCACATGAGAATTAACCACCACAACGCAACTCATAATTAACCAACATTTGCCTTCATAAGGAAACAAAATTTAAGCCTTTACCTAGTCCAAGGATATTTATTGAATGGGACTACCTACCTGCTTCACAGCTATCCTGACACACACTAAGATACCTGCAATGCCAGCTGCCACTGGGACACAAAGGAAAACATCCAGCTCCCTGCAAAGATGATAGTGGAAATGATACAGACTCCTATGATTCTGCTCCTACGAGAGGCTTGATTACTGAAGAGTGGGGTTTGGTTTTGCTCCATTTCCGTTTTCAGTGCTTTCATCCCCTTTGTTATTTACACAGAGCACCACTAGTCTCAGGGTTAAAAATTCCCTAATAGTGAAAGCAAATCACTCAGTCTTGAGCTTCTAAGGTCGTTTTTACAGGGGATCTTTGCCTGTGTGCATCCCTCAGTCAATACTTATCTTTAGTAAAGTATTAGCAGCTTTTGTGGGACCTAAGACCCAATTACCATCAAAATGCCTTCAAGCCTTAACAGCTGCTCTGAATGAGCTAATGGCTTATATAGGAATAATAACATCTGTAATCATGTTGTACTTTACACTACATCCTTAAGGGGCAGAGATTTGGTACAGTCCTTTAATCAAATGTCCTGGGAAAAAAGTATTTAACAACATCACTTTATCCACTCATCGCAGCACCTAATGCTCACTGCCTATTTGCAACGCTTAAGTATATTCCAGATGGGGGATGAAATGAATCTACTCCATAGCCCAGCACACAAGGAAAGCATGCAGTCTACTCAAACATATGACATTAAATGGCATTCAATTGAATTCTCGGCACCGAATGTAAAGGATTGTGATCCAGCAACCACAGACTGCAGAGGGGTCGGAGGAATGACTTCTATTGTAAAAAGAGCTCAAAATGTTCTTTGTCACAGTAGGTGTCACATGTCTTTGCTTCCTTCTAAGCCCTGCAAGTCCGCCTCATAGCCAGGAGTCGCCACCTGCATCATTCCAACGTGATGCTGTACACAGCAGGTTGTTCACTGTGCCATTGCAGAAGCAGTCACATCACTGCTGTGCAAAGCCTCCCTGATGGCCCAAGTCAGAAGTTGCCTTTCCACAGCCACCCTAAAATAGGATGGTTTTGGTGTTGACTGTCAGCAAAAAAGGGCACATTTGTGATGTTTCAGCTGAAATTAAGGAGGGGGAAGGCACAGCCAGAGGCAAGCAAATGGAATAAACCTCCAGGCGACCCCATGGTAGAGCCAGATCTCATAACCACGCATGTGTCCCTCTGCAGTAACTTGGTGTTTGAGAAAAGTTGCCAAAAGGTGCGTGCATAGTAACTCTCCAGCTCTGCTGTCGACCTAATTTAGGCCACATCTTCTGCAACAGTTTGATAATCAATGCAAGAAGCATTTTTCTCCTCTAATACTGAAGGTGGGTTTTGATGCTTTCTGGGTGTTTAATGCTCCTTCCAAGTTTGTTTTTCCCAGCTTGCCAGGTGGACAGCACAGTTCTCATCTGTTCATGCCGATAAAGTTTTAGTGAAATGTGAACCTCAGAGCTTGTGAGAAAGGCAACTTTGATCCAGTGTCTACCCAAAATAAGCCGAGATGGATGGGGTCCTGAGGAAGGCTGGTCCTGCTGTTCAGCTGCCAGCCCTCTGTTCTGCTGGGAAGCTTTTGGCCACCTCGCTCTCCTTGGTGTCCGACTCTACTGAGGCTGTACTGCAGGAATCGTTGTACATGTCTGAAAAGGAGGACAATGGGCATTGTCATTACAGTATCTCTAAAGGGCTTCCCATCTCCAGTCTTGAGGTTCACTGTTAAAACTTGAAATAAAATGAAAAAATAAATAATCACAGTTCTGCTCTCCTAATTCCTTCGCTAAAGGCAAGAGAGGCTCTTCTGGCATGTAATGAACAGAGATGTGTGCCTGGCTTTATTTTTCTTCTGAAGCATTAGACATGCCAAAGACATTAGAGCCACACTTAGGCTGAGAGTGAAGACAAAGCTGACCTGCTGTGGAGGTAAAGGAGCAGAAGTTACCAAACTTCCTTTAAACCAAAGAATCCTGGTTAACTTTCAAAAACATTTTTCTCTACTTTAACAAACTGACCAAAAATAAAATAAAATAAAAACCCCCAGTAACTGGGAATAAAATCCTGGTAGCTCTCTGTCACAGGGCTCCAGGGAATGGCTGTGCCAGAATTTGCTACTTCTGTTACCAGAAGAAAAAAGGAACATATTTTGGTAAATTATAGTTAAGGAAGGGCAAAAACTAATCTAAAATTGTAAACATTTAATCTGCAGAGTTGCTGAGGTTCGTCTTTTCCAGTGCAACCTGTTTGGCTGTTAGGTCAGAACCAGAGCTGAAGAAAAGATGCCTTTTAGTGCTGATATGGCTGAAATCTCACCAGATCAGCTCTTCCTCCAGACATTGGAGCCAGCAGTGAAATACGATGACAGCAGTAATGGTTTGTGAGATTGTACTGCTTTCAAACCTGGCCTGGAATGCCAGCCATGATGCTGACCTAAATCCAAAGGCTACCCATGTCAGGACAAGAGCTATCCTGCCACTACAACACACCTACAAGCTCAGCCCAGGAAGGGGAAAACAATTAACCCATGCCAAGGTAAGCTGCTGGGCCTGACTACCTCTGACACCAGATTTCAGGCCAGCTCCACTGTGTCACCAGACTGCAGCGCAGACGTACGCTCAGGCCGAGTACTTTACTACAGAACGTGCACTCTTATCACATCTTCTTTTATCATGTCCTTTTTTAGTAGGAGGAAAAAGAAGTGTTGCGAAGACACTCTCCATTACCTGCGTTGCTGTTCTTTATGATGGTGTTGCTGTACCCCTCTGCTGGCTGCAATATACTGGAAGGAACCCAGTCGCTCTTCTCGGAGACCAGTTTCTTCACTAACCTGGAATTCAGAGAACAGTCAGCGAATTTCCCTACATTCCCCTCCCCTGGGTTGTGTTTCTTAGAGGTGCATGTGGGGCAGCTACTTCCTGAATTAAGGAAGAAGAGAAGCTGTGGCTGCTCCTGGATCCCTCCAGGGTTCAAGGCAAGGTTGGATGGGGCTTTGGCAACCTGGGCTAGTGGGGGGTGTCCCTGCCCATGGCAGGGGGATAGATCTTTGAGGTCACTCCCAACCCAAAGCTCACATGCAAGCACACTGTGTGACAAGGAACTGGTGGTCTTGGCTTGTGTTTGAGACCCTGGACCAAATTCAGAGCTGGAGGAAACGAATCTTTCCTATTTCTGCCTCTCCCCCCCCCCCCCCCCCTCCCTTGCTGTAAATACCATCGGGGTGGGTGGGTTTCATTCCCTTCCCACCTACTTCACACCCTATTGGACTTGCAGCCATCTCAACTGCCTGTCAGTTCTGAGGGAAGGCATCTGACTGCATGGGCACTTCAAGGGGATCAAGGTCTTCTTTCTCCAAACGACTCATGGAATAAGAATTCAGATGTCCAGGCAGGTCTGTTCCTATCACTCACTTGTCAGCAATAGAGAAGTGCTCACAAACATTTTGGTGTATAAGGGGGGCAGATTCATGCTACTTTGTCAATTTTGTCTTATATCTAAGCCTTTGGGGCTAAAACTGCTCTCTGGTTCGCTGCTGCAGCTCAGTGGAAGGCATGGGGATTTCACTGATGGCACTGTCTTTGTCCTGGCTACTTCTCCCCATTTTCTGTAGGCAAACGTCTGTCCTCTGCAGCCTCATCGTGCAAGACTTTTGTGATGAAAGCCAACCAGGTGGAACTATCCAAAGCTGCTTGTATGATCATGCCTCCCACTGCCTCTTTCACATTGTAGTCAATGGGGTGAGTGGGTTTGCATTGATTTTGAAGAGGTTTTGACATTCTTCTGAATATTTTCCATCTTTTCCAGGAGGTTATGGCTGTTCTACCTATCAAGTTCTGCCTCTCTGTTGTACTTACCATTGACCATTCTCTCCTTCCTGCACAAACTGCACTAAATCTCCATCCTCAAGTGTAAGAGAATCCGGGAAACAGCTGTCAAAACTCCCTTCTACCCGAAAAAGATTGGTCCCCTGAAACAATACAAGGCACCAGAAATAGAGTCACTGTGGATGAAAAAAACATTGTCTCAGAGACAGCAAGTTCAGTTAAATACTGAATTAGGGATCTCAAGCTGGCAGAGATTTCTTCTGCAGGGAACTGTGTCACTTTTTACTCCTTTTGTCATGCCCAGGTTAAATATTGTTCAAACTCAGGACGGAACTGTGCTGTGCACTCAGACTTTAGAATTAACCAGCCAGCTGTCATTCCAATGTCTGAATTGGGTTGGTGACACCAGGTTTAAGTTATCTGGAAAAGTCTGAAATTACTTTTTTAAAGACTCAGAATTTCCCCTCACTTTTGTAACAGGCAAAGCCACAGCTTATAAATAAAGGTGATATTTTATGGTCCTGATCAACAAAATAGTCCTGGAGTAATCTCCCAACACCCCAGATCAAATTCTCATCTTCTGTATTCCCCACACATCCAGTTTAAGGCTGGTATGAACCCAAACTTTACAGGTTAAATTGTGATCCTCAGAGGAGGCTGATCTGTGAAAAGGCAGTGTGAGTTGAAAAAGGAATTACATTGTTAGGGTTGGTCTCCTCCTCCAAGTCAGAAGAGTTGGAGAGTTCATCTGTGCTGGAGGGGATGGCTTCAAAATCTTCAAATGTGTCCAGAGATGGCATTTGCCTGCTGGGCCAACCTTTTCAAAGGAGATAAGCCAAAAGAGTTAGTTATCAGTCATTAGCCTCTTTCGGACTCGGTCTTTTAAAAATAAATGCCACAGGTTCACTTCCCACTATTTCACTTACTGATTTGCTTGTACCTTGTTCCTGGATTGTTTCCATAAGAATTACATCGCAGCCATTACCCTGTCTCTCAAATCCTGTACCACTTGCTGTCATTGGTGGGAGGGAAGACTGTGCACCCACGTGTGCATGCCCATCAATACCCTGAGTGTTTCATATTGCTAAGTCTCTTCAGTTCAGGAGGTACAAAAAGGAAGGACCAAGAATATTTCTGTGGACCAAGAGTTGTAGAAAGTGATAACTCTTGCTGACATGATTTTCAGAAGGCCATGCTCAGTTTCCAGCTTACCTCCACCTGGTTATTTATAAACTGAAGTCTGAAGCCATTGAGTTTTGGCTGGCAACTTATCTCCATCTCACCCCAAGGTGATATTACCACCTGAGCAACATACAAGACTACCCTGGAGCATGTTGGAAATGCAGAGAAGGGACAGAGTAAACAGCAAGGCACAAAGTCAACAAGACCTCAGTGGTAGGTAGAGAAGATCTCACTCATATTTCTGCTGTTAGCAGCTTTATTGCATGATTTGCACTCAAAACCACTCAGCCCAGTGGAAGAAGACACCCAATGAGACATTTCCAGCCCAAGCACAACTGCCAGGCTCTTTACCAGAAAGACATGCCCAAGGGATGTGTCCTGAGAGAAATTCAGGCTGAGCCTTGTAAGACCTTCCTGCCTCAGTTTCCCATGATGGAACGGTAACTCAGCCTCTTCTGTACAGGTGGCAATCAGGACCTAACCTTCCTTCATAACTTGATGCCCATTTCTTTTCTGACAGGGTGACTACAGTCCAGCTAGGAGGAAGCAGACCTTACACCTCCAAGTGATTCCACAGCCCCAACAGATACAAGCTGAATGGAGGCACTCAAGTCACTGTGTGCCTTCCTACTCAGTGTATGTGCTCTGCACCAACTGGTTCACAGGGCCATGGGATGAGCAGATACCTGAGATGATACAAAACCCCAGCCTGGCGTTTCAGGCAGTAAACAGAAAAGCAACCTGGACTGGGAGGTAGAGGTTTGTTCATGGATTCCTTTAATCCCTCCCCATGCGCATCCTCCCCGCTACAGGCATTGGTGTGGAACATGTGGTCATGCAGCTCTGCAGCCTCTTCTCCTTCCTCCTGTTGCACAGGGGTTGTGACTGCCCCAACCGCAGCAATTCAGCTGTGAGGGAGACCGTGACCTTGCCCCAGAGCAGCATCCCCAGTTACAGCCCTACAGCGATGCTTAGGTCATCGGCACTTTTCAAGGTATAAACTAGCCTGTGAAGTGACATTCGTGTGCTGGGGTGTGAGTGTCCCTGCCAAGGTCTATACCAACACAGTTTGGGGATGGAAGAGATGATTTCAATTACAGATCACACAGCATATAGAGCTGGACCCCAACTTCTCTGTCATTTGAATCACACGAGCAAAATACCAGCAACTGCCTCAATGTATGAGGATACATTGATGCTAATTATTTTCAAACTGCCACAGCAATTTTAGTTCAAATTCACAGGATGGGCTACAAACACCAAAAGAAAAGATATCCCTCTTAGACAAATCTTCTGTAACTGTTATTTGCAGGAAGTATCCCAGGCAGCAAACTAAACAGCAAGGATTCCTTACAAATACATGCATCAGCCTTCCTCTTCCATACCAACTGCCATTCTGATTTCAGAGACTAAGAAATACCCTAAGTTTTATGTACTTAATTCAAGCTATAAAATAACACAGATCCAATTCAGAGCACTCTGACATCAATTAAAAGAATTATTTTCAGCTGTGTCTGACCTGCAGAAACCCAGGATCTGGGACATTGTTTCTAAACCTGCTGGTGGTCCAAGCTTGGTCTTTAATCACTTTCACAGAAAATAATGTTCATTAAAAGGGAAAAATTTCTTCAAGTTAGAGAGAGTAAACATTATCATAAATATATATTATACTCTCAGATTTGAGGTGACAAACATTGTAGTTTTGTTTACCTGTCTGTGAAGCTGATCTAGGTACGGGTCTCGTGGTGGCACCGGTATTACATTTAGTCTGGGCCAATATGGTGTTCTCAAAAGCATCTGTGACAGGAAGTACAGTTTGTGTCTTCAGGGTGAAACCGTGACCAGACCACCAGTACAAAACAAATCCCTGTGTCACCTCTGCAACTGGCAACCTTTTTAACAAGCAGATGGACTGGTGTCCAACAGTTACAAGAGAGGAGACGTGACCAGCACAAAGGAGTGAAAAGACAGCAGCATTCCACAGAAAAACTGAGTCTGAGATGGACAGAGAACAGCCAGATGAATCACACAGAAATACTGATGGAATTAAGGAACATGATTGCTGGGTGCCCAGTGCAGTGTTCTATTTCGCTACAGCTTCCTCACATGTTTTTAACCTATTTTCCTTGCAGCATTTCAACTCATTCTGTAGGTGATGGTATCATGCTTTTGATGCCCATCCATACAGCATGAAAGGGAACCAGGGAGGCCCTTCTTCCCAGCCAGAAATAAATGATTTCACTCCTGATGAATGCAACACAATTTTGTGGGAGGAGTTTTCAAACATCAAATCCTTTGTGTTATTAACTCTATCAAACCCCTGGCGAGAGCAGCAATACCTTTGAGTAAAGGAATGCTAGTGTTGTTTCCTACAGGTAGTTCTCGCTCCTTGCAATACCCCCATCTCAGCAGCCACAAGGCCCACCACAGGTCAGAAGTATCTGTCAGGGAGGAAGGTGAGGTATAAGCAACCACAGTTTGGGAAACTCTGGTGCTGGGTGCCAGGATGGCTCCAAGCATAGTGCCAGGGGCACTGGCAAAAGGGAATGTTCTGCAAACAGCAACACTACCATTCCCTCTGCTCTGAGTTGTTTCTTCCAGCCCCTCTGTCTGAGTCTCCTGCTGAGAATGACACAGGAGATAGCTCCAGTATGTCCCCAGTGCCATTGCTGACCTGGTCACCTGCCCTTCTTATCACAGGTTTGCACAGGACAACACAATCCTAGGAAAGGATTCCCAGCTTACATCTCTGTCCTCCCCATCCTGCAACATGGGTACCTGACTGCTTGTACCCCACAAGACAACACGCTCTGGGAAATCCCCTTGTAAAGGGAAAAGCTGACAGTGGAAACTGGTGATCTGCCAGCAGCTGGGGCATAACTCCCCAGTTAAACTCTTCTGCATTGTTTATTAAACAGTAATTAATTAGTCTGCTGCAACAAATAGGTGGAAATTCTGTTTGGCTGAAATGAAACACTGCACCTGAAATGGACATTAGTGTACAGTCTGGCCTCTTCTGTAGTCCTCATGCACATGGCTCCTGCTCCTCTTACAGACCCTAACATGTGAAGAGGGATACAAGCAGCCAGACTATATGGAAGGGAAAAGCAGCCCCATGGCTCCCTACTGCTGCACCCTGCGGAGCGAGGTAGAAGTCAGGCAGAAAATCCAGATCCAGATGAGAGTCTAGAGCATTACTTCCCCAAACAGACAGAGAATTAGGGTTTTAATTTAGGCCCCATCCCTGGGTAAATACCACATGAGTGCAGGGGACAGGCAGGAGAGTGACAAGCTGCGTTTACCACAGTAAAACAGATAAACTGACACCAGACTCCCAATGGACTCCAATATCATCTGCCAGCAGTGATGAGATGTGAGTTCAGTGAATAATATCAAAAGATTGCCAAAAAGGTTTTCATGCAGGATGGAAATACTCATACCTTCAAACCCCAGGGGAGTTGGGTCACTCTTTATTTCATGTCTCTTGACTTTAACTGCAGGAACAAGGGGACCTGTGTGAAGTTTGCAGAGTCATAAGGCTGTAAATATCGTTAAAGGAGAAACTTGCTTTCCGGTTACCTGAAAACACTACTTGCCCAATGCTTCCCATTTCACCCAGAAAAACGACCAACCCTTAAATTCTGGGTGGTGAAGATAAACACTTCTGTGATGTGGTTAGGAAACAGACCCCTTTTTGAAGAAGACATTTTAAGACATAGTGAACGTAGCTGCTTCCAGCCAGGGTTCAGAGCTGTTTCCAGCCAGGGTTCAGAGCTGTTTCCCTCCCGCTTGGCCAGGAGATGGCACTGCCGCCAGCAGACCCGCAATCTCAGGCCCTGCCCATGAGGCTGCAGGGAAGCGCCCATATAACCCAAAATTTAGGGCCCACATAAGTGGAGGGCATCCATCGCAGGTCGACACCCAGTGCTTCTCCTGCGTCCTGACACCCTGGCTAGACCCTGCTGCTGGGACAAGACTGAGGCTACAGTTCTTTTGTCAACTGGTATATTTCCTTAAAGCAGATGCTGTAAACAATTCAGTTGAACAGCAATGATTTTGTTTTCTAGCTCTTAAAATCATTACAAAAGGAGTTCTCACAGCATTCCAAGGAATTGCCAACAATTTTGAGGAGGGCAGGATCCTACGATGGGATTTCTTGATATGAAACTGTAACAAAGTTTTGAGTTTCACTGTAATTCACACATGCTCACTGATAAACCACAGTGAAGGACAACCCTTGGTTGCCCATTCTCTCCCTATATACGTGCTGCCTTGTCCCCCAGCTTAGTAAATCAATATTAGCAAATCATTAGGTCTTCCCATAACCTAGTAACTGATTGTGAGCTTGTGAAGCTGTTGCCAAGGGCAGAAAGCTCTAAGAACCTTTTCTTCTGTGCTACAGCCATCATTTCCATATAGCAGGGCTGTAATGTTATGGTCTAAAGAGGGTGGCAAAGAAACATTGTAGGTAGCAGTAATATCACATCCTTCTCTGCCAATCAATCCCAGTGTGCTCTCATTTCATGACACCCTGGAGTAGGTCGTTTCAGATATCTGTTGCTTCACTGCACAGCCAAAAGATGGTTCATGTCCCTCACGACTCTTCTGAATGTGCTGTATCAAGCACTGTGCAACCTTATTGCTGACAAGTAGCTAACAAAGATTTTTATGCAAATGAATTCAGCCATTTTTCCTTCTATTTTGGTTTGTGAATTGGCCTGCAAATCTTAAACTTGCAAATCAATTCCTCCACTTTCTTCCAGGAACTGCCAAATGACAAAATATTCAGAATTTGGTGTAAGAGCACATGCTCTGTTTTCAAAATTAACTCTGACAGGTAGGTATTGGTACCTAAAATACTACTGATTTTCAACACAACCAGCTTGCCCAAATACATGGGCTGCTTTTAAGTTTAAATGTAGGCACTATGTTTACTTCAAGTAATTTTGTAAAAGTGCCTTTACTCAAAATGATTACAGCTCGAAAATAAAGCTTCCATAAGTTCCCACATGAACTGCACAGGATTCAGCACCCAGCTCCCTTATATGTGTCTGAAAATGCCCTTGCAACCCCGATTTCTAATCAAAACTCTGATTACACTAATAATCTTAGATAATTGGCATTTGTTGCTACTCCATTTTTGGCTTGATTTCCAGCTTTCTTACTGCTGCACAGTGAGGAGAGTCTCTCCTCCCTGAAAGCCAAAATCCTAAATGGCTTTAAGGAAGTGGGGAAATAATTCCTATTTAATTTCAGTTAACCCAAACCAGGGAGAAATTGGAAACCTAACCCCACACATCAGCCAAGAAGCATTCCAATTTCCATGGAAACCAGCACCACTCTTTGAAGCCTATTGTGGAGAAATTGGGAAGAGTCATTACATAGGCTGGCAGCACACTTTGATATACATTGAAAATGTCTTGGCCTGCCTTCCTGCAGGTGTTATCCTGCTCCTGACTCCTCTTCTACTGCAGCCTCCTGCATTTATTAAAACTGGGCCTGATGTACTCACTCTGTGAACAGTGTTTGGCAGTAAGTGTGTCAGTCAGCAGGAGGGGAGAAGGGTAGCTAAGCAAGCAGCATGACGGTACCTTTGGTCACAGCAGAAGCATTAACTGTGGTGCTGATGGAGGAGGCTAGGGAAAAGCGGCGGGTAACTTCTCTTTCCTTAGATTCTGGATCTGGGAGAATAGACAGATGCAATGCAGGGCAGGGTTAGAGGTTAGTAAGCACTGAGGGTAAAAGATGTCCAAAGCAAAGCAGCAGCTGGAAAAGGGTAAATAAAAGGCAGGTTGCTCCTCTAAAACAGACAGGAAACACATCCTCAACAAACCAAGTAGCACAGAAGAGAGTTTACATGAACATATTTTTTCAAAATTATTCCAATTTTAATACTTCAGAAGGGAGACTTCTGCCAATTAATATTTGAGCAACCAACTGGTCTAAGAACAGCTACAAAACACAGAGATGAGCATGATGGCTCTAATGGCACATGTGTCTACAGATGAGGTTTGGATTATTTTAGACACTGAACTGCTTGTTCTGTGATGACTGACCTGAAATACAGTGAGAAGCAAACATGAATGGTTTGGAGTTCACATTGGTGGTTTCTAGAAGTTAACTGTGTGAATGCCTGGAAACGTTCTCTGAGCCTCCCTCCTTACTAGTGCAAATCAACTGGGAGAATGCAAAGGCCACAGAGGTTTGGGGTTTTTTTGCTTGTTTACTCCAGTTTGTATCTTGCCTTTTCTCAAAGTCCACTCGGGAATGAAAACACAACTTCCTCAGCTCTCACTGTGAGATATGAATCGCATTTTCAACTCAAAATACTTGATAAACAGATCAGGGGTATAAATGGACTAGCTGTCAGCTAGCTTCAGAGAGCACATGATGATGTTTCAGAACACACCAAGATCATTACACAGCTCTTCAAGAGATGATGATTACCCATCTAAAACCCATCAATATGTTTCTTGCACCCACCAGCTACGGCAGCACCAGGAGATGTTGCTTGCTTACAAATATTTCAGGATTAACTGTTCAGTCTCTTCTGAAAGCACTCGAAGCACGCAAGCTGTGCTACTCAAGTGGGTGTTTCCTGAGACAGGAGTAAAACTGCCCATCTGCTTCATTTCTCCATTTCAGTAAGATACTTGAACATTTAACTCTACCAGGACACAACCTCTATTGAAAATGGCATGAGAAATGGCTTTAAATAGTCTGTTGAATGTTTTCAGCTCGGTCAAAAGATATTTGTGATTTACATTGCTTCATTTTTAAAACATCAAAGAAGCATTTGCTGGATCCTAGCCCAGATGTTCCCAGATGGTGCCTATGATTCAGAGGAAATTTTCTATTCCAATCACCTCCTTTCTCTTATTGTGTCTATCATCTTTTCTCTCCCCCCCCCCCCCCCCCCCCCAATGGTTAGCTGGCGTACAGCACTGCAGTAAAATAAGCTTCAGGTGACTTTATATTTCAGGTTTAAATATCCAGTGCAGAACTCTACTGCCAGGAAGATTTCCTTGCCAGGGACCTTAAAAATCTCTTTCCTGTTCCTCGCCTTCACATTTCCTTATTTTAACGTTCAATCACACAACATTTCTCTTTACTTTGTTTTTTCCATATTTCTGCCTAGTAAATGTCACATTCTCCAGTGGAGCTGAACAGGCTGACTGGTTGAACTCAACTCCTGTAGTGTTTTATTAGGCCAAAACGTCAGGAAACTCTATTAGCTCCTTAAAATCTGAGCACAATTTCAACTGTAGATTGGATACTGTAAAAAGACTAAATTCTTCATCTGCCAATGCACTTCCTTATAAACTTACTCATACAAGCACATATATTAAATTATGTTTATTATTCACACCTCCTAAAAGGCTGGAGATAAAATGAGAGGTTAAACTCTGCTCTCAGTGATAATCACGATGGAATGACAGCACATTTAGGTGGCTGTAATTGCCCTTATTAAAATACAAAGAAAATATCACTTTATAATTATAGAGTTGGGCTACACCACATTACACAACTCTTAGAGCCCCTACACCAACTCCAAGGAATATGAGCTTGGTTCTGCAAACCAGGACAGCTAATGCTGACCCAAGGGTGGAGGAGATGCAGAGTGCCACGGGTGCAAGCTTTCACACACATTGGTGCCAGTTCTGGTATGGCTGAACCCAGGACACAGCCTGGAGAATGAGAATGGAATATTCTCATTGGCCAACATGGCCTGTTGCTAGGCTGAACCCAGGACAGGCTGCAATGGGCGCCTGCACTGATGGAGTGCAGGATGGTAAAGTTTCTCCTCCAGACATTGGCATTTCTTTGGCCAAACACCAAGGTGTTTATGTACGTTTTCTACCCATCATAGCCAGCTTGGGCAGTCAGTTCAGCAATGCTATGAGCTCCGCTGCCAGTTACTATCCATCAAGAAATCTCATTATTATCTTGTTATTTATTGTTTAAACCTTCCCTGTCCTGTCTTCTGGGTGTGAACAGATGCAGTAGGTCTGAACCAAAGGATGCTCAGCTCAGCATGCAGTCTCCTGCCGTGGGCAATAACAAATCCTTAGACAAAAGGGTCAAGAGCAGGACAAGCTTATTGTGGTAACTTCCCTGTTACCCTCTCATAACTTCTGATCGGCCCTGACAGCCCGTCTGTACAGCGCTACCACAGCTCTGCATTGGCACTGCCCACAGAAATGACCACACTGCAAACCATCCGGCCTCTTTGCCAACTGGTTCCTCTAGGCCAGGACCAGGTTAGTAAGTGCACAGCACAACAAAGTGAAACGGGATGTTGTGTCCAGGTGTTTCACAGGAATCTTGAGTAACCAGACCCAGCAAGTCTTCGAGACGAGAGTACCTACACCTTAGGGGTATGAACTCCTCTGAGCTGTCAGAGGAACATGGGAACACTGAATATGATGTAAGACATTTCACATGATGAGAAAAATTCAAATAGAAGAGCTGAAGAGACCCAAACCAAGATTGCAGATCCAAACTCACCCTAATTGCAACATTATCCTCCGTTTCTCAAATCTGTATTTTTTAAAATTGATTTTCCCAAGTCACAGGATCTGAAAACCACTCCCCTTTTCGTGTTCAGAACATTGAACTGGTTTGTGCACCTCGGATCTTACTACCAAGTGCAGCCTTATCCTGGCAATCTGAATCTTGTGGCTATTCTCATCTACTTTATAAAATTGTAATTTAATGCTTCTGTATTTCTCTCTTTATTCTTTCATCTTGCTTCTTCCTCCTTCAGTGCTCTCCCTCTCCGTTACTGCTCGCTAACCCTTTGTCTCAGGGAAGAAATACCATTTATCACAACAGACGAAAAGCCACGTAGCAACAATAAAGAGTGATTACATTGTCATAAAGTGATTGTAAATAGTCATTCAGTGTAATTTCTATTCCTGTTTCTACCTTTCCTCTAAAGTCCTGTACAACCAATCACAGGAAAGTGCAACGCTCTCTGCTCATGGATGTTAAGTGTCTTCTAAACCTTCTCACACAAAGACTCAGAAAGCACCATTTTACAGTGTCATATAACAAAACTAAGTAGAAATAGCAATAAAGCCCAGATCTTCTGAATTCCAGTTCCACGGTGTAACCACTAGGTTGTGGCTGAGCAACATTTCAAAAAAACAGAGGTCCAACCAATGAACAACCAGGCACATGAAAACCTCATGTAGCACAACACAGATGAAACTCTTCCCTTCAATCCAGTAAATTGCTGAAAAACGTTAGGATCGTGGTTTAAAACAAGTTCACACTTTGGTCCTTGAGAGAGATACTGGAAATAAACATTATTTGCTCTGTGCACCAGTAAAAGACCCAACCAGGCAACTCAAAGTCTGCCTTGCTAACACTGCCATGGGAGCAGCTCTTGGTAACAGCATCTTTGAGAAGAGGAGCCAGACGCGTGCATCTGACAGGAGCATTTTGGTGAGATGAGGCAGCACCTTAGGAAATAGTGATGGATGGCACTATGGGATGGAGAGAACATTGTGGGAGTGCAGGAGACAGATGGCCAGAGACCAAATGCTGCATGGGGTGATTTTACCTTTGGGTGGAGCTCTGCGGTTGGAAAGACCTTGCAATGTGAATCGCTTTCTAGCAAGCGCTGTGCGCTCAAGGTTAAGGCTGGTGGAAGCATCAACTAGGAGAGAGAGGGAGAGGGAAGAGAAATAAGGAAGGGTGGGTCAGCTGTTCAGCTTATGGGAAAGGAAAGGTTAGCACTGGATGACAACTGAAAACAAATAAATAGATTTTGATTCAGTTCAAGCCTGAGCAAGAGCTAATCAATTAGAAAGGTGACGACAGGGTGATTAAACCAGCTGAGCCAAACAGAGCCCTGGGGGTGAGTTTGGCTCACTGAGTTTAAATGGAGAACAGCAAAGACAAAACAAAACCAAAGAAAAACAGGTGAAGGGATGTAGGTCTCAAAGGAAAATACAGTTTAGCAGCAAGCTTATTCAAAAGGCTCTGGTGCCTTTTACTACAGAAACACGTCACTGTGGCTGAAACAGCAAGGTTGTAGGGAGAAATAAGAGAAGCAGCCTTGCAGTGTGGGACAGGTACAATGGGATGCATTTGATGGGCCAGTCCCACTTCTGCTACCCAGTACTCAGAGTCTGCCATCATCAGCCCTGTGGCTGATATGCTCTCAGCCTTACCTGCCCAAGCCTTTCTAGCAGCCAGTGAAGCTGGCACATAGTCATGCATTTGATCTCACAATTAGCTGGGACGTAAGGGGTGCCATGCCAGCAAAGCTTACATGCCAGGCTCCTACGTGAAGATGCCAGCCATGCCACCAGACAGTCACCTTCACAGAGCTAAGCCACAAGGGGATCCTGATCCTGAGATGCTGGGTTTGAAAGATACTCAATTACATGGCAGGAAACAGACAGGCCCAGATCAAAGCCCCAGCTCCCTGCATTCACACCAAATTTTGTGTCTGTCCCTTTCTTTGTGTGGGCAGGTAACACACAGAAGGCTTACAGCAAAGGAGCAGGAGAAATCCCACGTGTTGGCTGCCTGGTTCTATGCCTTAGGATTTAACCAGTAGCTTTTTCCTCCTCTATTTCATACATGGCCAAGTGAAAATCACTAGAGGGACAAATGAAGACCAGAAGTACAAAGGGAACATGAAGAGACAGCAAATCCACACTAACAGCAAGCAACAGACAGACAAGCTGTGCTTCCAAAGGAAGGCGCATCCCATCACTTCCTGATTTGCAGCCAAGGTAATCCAGGATCCAAGGTGCCTGCATGCATAGGTGGGTGTGAGGAACAGATTTCAACAATATAGAAGTATTATGTCGCTGTGATTCAGGTCCTCCTGGCTGGTGGCCTGATGCCAGCTTTGGGCTGGGCAGGTGCATCTGGTGAGGAACCGCTGCCAAGCAGTGGTTTCAGCTGTGGGGCTGCCCACAGGCACACTGGGAAACCTTTGGTGTTGGCCTAAGGGCCATTCCCTGCCCTGGCTGCTCCCACTGCCAGGCAACCTCTGGAGAGATACTTATAAAAAAATCTAGAAACAGGTCTATGAAACCTATTAACTTTCCCCTTGCCTAGAGCAAGAGACTCCCCAGTGTTTCACTATCAGTCACACACACGTGTGTGTAGGGGGTGGGTTTATGTTGTTTGCCTGTGAATCGCACCACTTCACTGAGGGACGCCGTAGGATTCCACAAGCCTCTCCCCCCCAGCTACCCAGCACCAACCAAGCATTACTCCCTGGTCTCTACAGACACATTGTTTCCACCTGAGTTACTTCAAGCCTTTTCCTTCATTCCACAGCTATTCCAAATAATCCTGGAAACCATTTCCAAACATAATAAGGACTAGGGCCTGATGGGCAACAGCTTGAACATGAGTCCACAATATGCAACTGTGGCATAGGTGACCATCAGCATCCTAGGCTGCATCAGGCAGAGCCTCACCAGCAGCTCCAGGGAGGTGTTGCTTCCCCTCTCCTCAGCACTAGAGAGACAATTGGAGTGCTGCCTGCTGTCCTGGGCTCCCCAGTGCCAGAGAGACACAGACATACTTGAGTGAATCCAGTGAAAGGCCATGAAGAGGATTAAGGGATTGTAGAAGTTGACATAAGGAGAGAGTGTGAAAGAGCTGGGATTGTTCAGCCTGGAGAAGAAACGGCTTACGGGGATCTTATCAAGTAAAGAAGATGGAGCCAAATGCTTCTCAGTGGAGCCCAGTGACAGGGTGAGAGGGGCAATGGGCACGAACTGAAATACAGGAAATACCATTTTTTACTGTGAGGGTGGTTGAAGCCTGAGGCAGCGTCCCCAAGGCAGCTGTGGAGTCACCATTGGTGGAGCTATTCAGGACCCAACTGGACTCAGCCCTGAGCAATGTGGTCCAGCTTTAAGCAGGGCAGTTTGACCAGGTTGTCTCCAGAGGTTCCTGTCGGACTTGGCTCCTCTCTTATAGCTTCAGGTAGTGAATCTCCTGTTCAGGTCCCCACAAAGCACTGGTTTATGATAACTCAGTCACAGGCACTTATCCATAACACCAATGAAACTCAAATAGGCTGCCAGTGGCGCCCTCCCCCTCTGCCCTATGGAAAGAAAGTTATTTTAAAATAATTGGTGTTCCCATTGAGCAGGTAGGTATAGAGAGTATGACAGTCAGTAGGTGGCACAAGAGAGACAGCTTTGGCAGAGCCCCAGAACATGCTGCTGACATGCAAAGCCAGGACCCCTCCACACCCCTGGGAGCAGGACCTGGCTGAACAGAATCACAAAATGCGTTAGGTTGGAAGGACCTTTAGAGGCCATCTCGTCCAACCCCCCTGCAGTGAGCAGGGACATCTTCACGAGATCAGGTCACTCAGAACACCATCAAGCCTGACCCTGAATATCTCCAGGGGTGGGGCATCCACCACCTCTCTGGGCAACCTGTGCCAGTGATTTGCCACCCTCAGATTGAAGAACTTTTTCCTAATATCCAACCTAAATCTCCCCTTTTCTAGTTTAAACCCATTGCCCTGGTCCTACTGCTACATGCCTTCATGAACAGTTCTTCCCCAGCTTTCTTAACAGAATCATGCAATGTATCTCATTGGAAGGGACCTTTACAGGTGTGAGAGGAGCTCAGACCCTGCAGAGTCCAGCTGGAGGTGCCCCACAGGAGCACAAACAGAAGTTTCAGGGGACATCTAGAGCTGAAGAGCTTTCCCCTGGCTCTGCACAGGGTGACCTGCAGCCCAGGGTGCAGAGGCATGGCCCGAATCCCAGGGATCCAAGTGACAGCACCCAGCTCTGCAGGATCAGCCCCACACCAAGGGTGAGGAGGCTCTGCTGAGCTACCGGGAACTGTGGCAGGGCCCTGGGGAACTGCTCAGAGGGAAGCAGGAGGAGGAAAATCAGACTGTTGGGTGATCCCAGTTCCCACACTATTGTGTAAGTGGGACCAGTTAAAAGAACATCAACAATCTTCCTGAGTTTTGTTTTTTTTTTAAGGGGTTTATGAGTATCGAAGTGAAAGAATGCTCTTCAACTTGTTTTTATAGTTAAAGAAGCTCATATTTTTAAAAAAAGATATTTTCACTGACAAAAGTTTATAACACTGGATTTTTTCATGAAGAATTCATAACTTTCTCTCCAGAATGAAAATGTATTGTGATGAAAAAAATCTTTTGGCAAATTGCCTATTTTCCAAAGAAAAATTATTCCCCCCCCCCCCTTTTTTTTTTAAGCCATCTCTATAAAGGGGCCTGCTGTTGTTTTAAGCCTGATTTGGACATGAATCTCTTAAGACCTGACAATTTTCTTTTCTTCATATTATTAGAATTGTCTTTGCTCCACCATTTCAAAATACTGGGTAAGAGAAAAACTGATGTTGAAAGATTTTCTGTTCCTGCTACTGCCAGATGAGATTCAGTTTATTTTTAGCACTCAGTTCAGCCTACATTGTATAGAATAAATCTACTGTATTCATGCCCTCATATACAGGAGGGATTTTCTGTGACTACAGGTACATTTATTTACTACACACTACAGAGGAGCCTATACACAGAGGAAGCAAAAAAATCTCTTTGACATAAAGCAATCAGTTAGCAAAGCCCACAGACAATCTTAAAATTATATATGGCTAAAACCCAACTTAGCCAGGATATAGAAGGTTAAAACTGCACATACTATTGCCCCTCCCAAATTCTATTTTTTAAAAACACAAGTTTTACTAAGAGCATGGTAATGCATCAAAACTCAAGACTTAAAAACCCTGAACTGGCAGCACTGTTTGGTGTTCAGGACGTTTCACGGCACAGTCACTCAGCTCTGTAGCACTGTTTTCATGATGCTGGGTTTAAACAACATGCAGTATAAGTATCCTCATCAAACTCTGGAAATGAGCATGTAAAAATAGAAAACCTTCCCATTGGAAACAAAAAACTCTGCCTGAGAACTCCTACCTCTCTTTTGTCTGGCGCTGGGACTGGAATTCCTGTTTTTGTTGTTAGATGCTTCCACGTTTGATGCCTCAGATTTATTTTCATATAAACTTGATGACTTCCTGCTATACCTTTGGAGAAAAGAAACATAAAAATAGTTACATTCCTGCTTAATACCTGTCACAGCACTGAGTACTAAGCAGTCTTTTCTACCCTCCTTTTTTAACCTAAGGAATAAAGGGCAGGTTTTAAAGTTCCATGCGCTACACAAGCCTGCACCCATGCAGGTATGTATGGTGGGAAAAGCCATTCCAGCCCCTGCCTCCTTTCCTCAGCACAGAGAGGGATGTGCTTAGCAGAGTTGAGAATGGAGGGACAAGCTGGTTGTTGGCACAAGAAGACCCCCGTTTTCCTTCCTTTGCAGCGTAAGTATATCTGACACCAGAAGAGAAACAGGTACTGGATGGCCACATAGAGGTCATACCTCACACAGAGAACAGATGGGTTCCACTGGCTTTGGGGTCCCCTAACTTCTGTTTCTTCCACTCCTTGAAGACATGAATCTAAGTGGGATATTCCTGTCTACAGCTCACCCACAGAAGAGGGGCTCCATCTTGCCAGATTTGCACAGGTACTGGCCTTGTCCTCTGTAATGGGAAGACCCCCCTGCCTCTGGTTTGTAGGTTCTCATGGTTCTTGGCCACATCGTTTGCCAAGGGCTGGTGGTTTAGTTTGGGTGTTTGACTGTTATCCTTGGCAGCCTGCTCCACACATTTCATTGTATCTACACAATTGAAACACTCTTTCCAAAAACTCTCATTATTAACATGTATCAGCAATTACATTGCCATTTGTGATTAACATCTGAGCTGTTACACTTCACATTCATAGGGTTTGTCTCGTTGTAAGGTGATGTCCAAGACATCATTAAAAACATTTGGAATGCTAGAGATCTGTGAATACCTTTTACAGCTACAAGGCAGCCTGGGACTTACTGCTTTGTGCTTGAACCTCTGACCTGTTTCTGACAGAACCTTAACAGGGGTCTCTCTTACCTCCTGTACTAAATCAAAATGTGGTTTTGCAGCCTGGTGTCAGGTAGAAAATGGGGCTCAAAGTAAATATGGGAACAAATCCAAAGCACACTCACATTTCCTTGTTCTTTTTTCTCAGTTCCTCTCCAGCTAGGCTGAAATAATGTGAAACATGCAGCTGACAGAGTTAAAGATTTACAGCTGCGAGAAAGACACCACGAAAACACAGGAGCTTCTCTGAAACAGCATCTGCAGTAAAACCCCAAGTGTTTGTGTATATCTGTGTGCACAGGGTATTTTTATATGGATGTATGACTGAATCAGTCATTTAAAAAAAAAAGCAGATAGTTGTGCAGCTAGAACAATAGCCTGTTTAAGTTTCATGTGTCAATAGCTTAGAAAACAATACAAGGGATCATGTCATTATCATTGAAATGCAGCAACCATCCCAAGAGAGAAATACAGCAGTGATACCTCAGGTAATCTCATTTTAGGATTAAACAGTGAAACTTTGGGAAAGAATTTACAGAAAGAGAATTTAAATAGACTAAACAAGACTTAGGGACATTTAATAACCATCTGTATTAAGGACAGTGGCTCAAAGTGTCCCTTTTGCTGGCACCTCAGTTCCAATCCTGAGTCAGAGCAGCACTGCCTTATCTCATGGAATTGCAGCCTCAAGCACTGGGAGACAAGTAAAGGGCATAGTCTTTGTCATTGAATTCGGGGAGTTCAAGCTCAGGGAGGGGAGAGCATCCTGCAAACAGATTCCCTCAGTGTCACAGTACAGGTCTGACAATTCCCAATGAACTGTTGAGTCACTGTTACATATGGGCAACCCAGGTGAGGGTGTCTGTTGGTTAGATTAAAATCTCAGTAATTTAATTTGTCTCCAGCCACTGGCAGAGAACTGATGATGATGGTTGCTCTTTAGCCAGTACTGTCTTCCACCTGCTTACCTGTAGCACCTTTCACAACTGGGGCAGCTTAGTCATGTCAGTCAAACAGTCACTCACGTAGGCATAGTCTGTCACAAAGCCTAGCTCATCCTTCCTCTCCTTGCCTCCACCCAGCATCCCAGAGCAGCTGCAGGAGAAGCTCCACAGTATGAGGAATTCTGGATCCACTATTTCCCATCAGCTATTGCTAAGCCACCTTATGCTGCGATTCTCCTGTCCATGTTTCTCTCCAAGAGGTATTACAGAGGATCAAGGTGGCCTCTGCTTACAACAGCCAACAGGACACTCTGTACTTTGTTCAATTCATAAAAGCCCGGAGTGTTATTCTTTCATGAAGTCTTACCATATTCTTCCTGTCCCTGTAACACAGCATCTGGAGCAGAAACATCTAACCTCTCCTCTGGCATAGTTGGCAGAGCAAGGATGACAAGCACTTTAGGACAAATAGCTAATCACATGGCCTTTCTTCCTGGAGTTAATTCATTTTCTGGTGGCATATCTTGTAATTTCTGCTCTGAAAATTCTCACTCCAAGAGCCTTGTAAGAGGGACATACATCTGGATTGATTTGAAACATTTTTTGTGATAGCATTTCATATTTTAATGGAATAATTTTCTCCTATCCCCACAGGGGGCTGCTGAAAAATTTTTCACCCTCAAACATTTTCAGTTTAAACCTTAAACAAAGCAAATGCAACCAAGCCTAGAGAAAATACGGTGCAGGATTAACTGTATCCATTTAAAGTTTCTTGCATTGATTTGTACAGCTCTCAAAGGCTGGCTGTGTAACCTGGGATCTTCCGTCCTTGTTGATCCTACTAAAACTTTACAGTGATACTGCTTGTTTTGGCAGGGTAGAGTTAATTTTCTTCCTAGGAGCTGGTATAGTGCTGTGCTTTGGATTTAGTAGGAAAATAATGCTGATAACATGGTGATGTTTACTTGTTGCTAAGCAGTGTTTATAGATAAGTCAAGGACTCTTCAGGTTCCTAGGACTGGTCAGTGAGGAGGGCTGAGCTTTCTGCAGGAGGTGCATGAGAAGCTGGGAGGGGACATGGCCAGAACCGCCTATCCAAAGGGATATTCCATACCATATGATGTCATGCTCAGTATATAGGCTGGGTGGAGTCAGCCTCGGAGGGTCACAGTTCAGGAAGTAGCTGGGCACCAGTCAGTGGCTGGTGAGCAATCATGAGGTGCATAACTTGTTTTGCATATTATTATTATTGTCATATTCTTCTTCCTTTTTGGTCCTTTTAAACTGTTTTTATCCCAGTCCACAAGTTTTACCTTTTCCCAATTCTCTCCCCTGTCCCACTGGGCAGGAGGAGTGAGCAAATGGCTGTGTGGCCATTTTAGCTGCCTGCTGGGCTAAACCACAACACAATCCCATGCCAATTTACATTAAACTTGCCCAGCAATTGGGTCATTACAAAAACCTGCTGAAGGCCTCATTTAACATCCTGGAAGCATTCCAATACATTTTGCCTAAACTTGAGTTAATCCAGAGCATATGTATGGTTCTTTTTGCAAAACCAAATGATCATCTTTGAAATGAATTCTGCATTATGAGGTTAGTTTCCCTTAGAGCAAAACCTTTATCTGCATTTACATGTCTTTTAAGAATATGAAGAGTAATTTTATACCCAGGAAGCTAAAAAATTATGTACTACAAAAGCACAGAGGCAAGACAAGACATGGCCCTGATACACCATGATAGCTGTGGTTACCTGCTCGCGTTGGAGGAATCCATTGGTGCATGATACACGCTCTCGGTGATTCTTTGGTGCAGTTGACTTGCTTCTGTTAAAGAAAAAGTAAAAAGAAATTGCTCCAAATTGTATACATTGCCTCCTTGCTTGCATAGAAGGTGGGAGAGAGAAATGGGAGAGGAGAGATTTTTGACTGCCACTGCTGCAATAAAAATAGAATATTTGTACTTGACGAGTATGGTGATATTAAAGGTTGAACACTCAGCTCACACAAACAGCTCTTCTACTCATACTTCTTCAGTGCAGAAGACATTTCTTTCCCTACCACCTTCTCTATCCTCTGTACCTCTTCCTAGCTCACTGCACAATCTGGATCCAGAGGACAGGCATATTGGCACTTTTCCTGGAATACAAGTTTTGTGTCTCACAGCTTTTTCTGGAATTAGCAACACAGGAACACCAGTCCTTTTGCACATGCAGCCACCCAGTAGAATATATCCCATTTCTCTGAAGAATGTTTTTCCTCAGCATCCTGGACAAACAGCAATAGTAAAATGTTATTTAGGTGCCACTTCTTCATTCTTTTTGCATAGCTGCAAGGTAGCAACAGACTTGTTTGTACCTCTGCCCAGTAACTGGTGAGTGCAGAAAGATGATAAGAAGGATTCTGGCAACTTGGTTTTCAGGGCTAGGAGGCAGACACTGAGAAGTGAGGAAGCAGTGGAAGGAGCTACTTTCAAACTCTCAGAATCCTGAGATCCTAGGGCTATTTCACTCTGGAAAATGAAGCTCCTGTCAATGAAGGGAGAACAAAGGGACAGAAGCAGCACTGAAAGATAAAGCTTGAAGTCTTTTGTGGGTGAGAATGCTGGGAGAAGGGAGCACTCTGGGTGGGGAGTCAGACAGCTCCATTCCTGATTTTGTCAACTGATTCACAGCCTTGCACAAATCCCTTAAACTGCATCCGTAATTCCTTTGCCTGCAAGAGATAATTATGCTCTTTGGGACAGACAGATCAAGGTGCTACCCAAAGTCTTGTTAGCATTCCATGCTCGCTGCAGTGTGTGATTGGGGGTGTATCTACAGCAAGTATTTGGACACTAATGATCCATATGTTAAACAACTTATCACATACCTTTAGCCACCTTCTTTGCCCTTACTCATTCATCTCAGCTCGTTCCTTCCAACATTCCAACTCCTAATAACAGTAATTAAAAACAGCCCAGACAAACAAATGTATCCCTCTTCCTTCTCTCATAACAACGCACAGTTGGAAAAACATCCAGTCTTGGATTAAGCATGAGTTAAGGCTGCTTCCTTCATGAGTCATCAGGAATAGAAACAACTGTTTAAAGCCACGGGACAAAACATATGCTTCCTGCTATCAGCTTTGTTTCATGTAATCATTTGGGAAAAGACAATGGGAAGAGCTGGAATAGCATATAAACCTCTGAGTGCTGTTCTGCTCGATTCACAAGGAAGAAAGCTTGACTTTGCTCAGAGTAGAATGAAAGTCATATTTGGATGTTCTCAAGACCAGACTGGATAAACTCTTGAACTGGTTTGACCAATAACTGGCACTGCTTGGAGCAAGACCTTGGACTATGATATCACAAGGTCCCTCAAAGCATGAAATATTCTAGGATCCTATGACCTTAAGACAAAGCAATAAAGAATACCCAAATATACGTGTTTTCAAATGTTTTCAATTTCTATTCCTGCAAAGTTTTCTCTGGAAAATGCACAGTAACCCTGGCATACATACATGCTTCAAAGAGGTCACAAATGCTCCCCTGGGTGATGAGCTTCATTTTCTTTGCCTAGAAACACTCATGAAGGATTATCACTATCCTGTTAAATACATGTTTTCTCCATGAACTACTCTTCTCTCCTGTGTTAGCCTAAGTAAAGCCAGCTTTTACACTTCAAAAGTAAGTATTACAAACCATATCTGAGAGTGCCTAGATCAAGTCTTGAAACTGCACTGTTAAGAATCTTGAGTTCTTTCCTCAACAGTTCCTGCTGATCTGGCCACAGTGAAATCCAGAATAAAAAGGAAAGAGGATGAAGACAAGAACAGTAACAGAAGACCTGAGCACTAAGCATTGTAAATAAGTATGTTGTTATTGGCTGGATTAAATTGCCATGGCTAATGTGCATAGTTGTTTCCTTCCACTTACAGAGATTGTAAGAACTCATTGTCTTTGTGAAACAGACAAAATAAAGGTGACCTCTAAAATTAAAGCATAGACACAGGTTTCCACCTAGGACAAAGTCTGCTCAGGAATCTGAAGGATGTGGGTGGAGAGGCTTTGCTGGCATTGCTTTAAAGAGAGGTGTGTGTATGAGAAGCAGAAAATGACAGGTCAAGGTGACAAGCAATGCCAGGTCACCCAGAGAAAGTCTGTGTTGGACACAGCTATGTTTGGTGGGTTTTTTGTCTCAAGAGAGCCTGAAAAAAAAGGGTTTAAGACCACGTGCATACTATTCTGTTTACAAACAAGTATCTCGGATAGTAAGAGCTTTCATCACTATGTTCTATCCGGAATAACCTAACTCAATTTTGTCTGTCTTGGGTTCGACATCCTACATAAAAAAGGATGTCATTATTCTAGGTACCTAAAGAGGCTTCAATCACTCATGTGTTGAACATGTCACAAATCAATTCATAGTGAGAGAGGGAAATGCCATCAGTCATGTTTTACAGGGAGGTCACTATGAAAAAAGATGGGATAGCCAACTGACATTTAAAACATAAGGCTGGAGATTAGATTTTAAATAAAACCCCTCAAAAATCCAACAAAGCAAACCAGACAGTAGGTCAGAGAGGAAGAGCTGCTGTGTCCAGTCATGTATGTGGAAGACCTTTTGTGTCAGCTCTTATGAGAAGGCACTGACTGAAGTCTGGGACCCCATCTCCTCACATGCTGATATAAATGGATGTTTCTAGGGTTGTGGCTCAAGGGGGAGAACAGCGTAAAATCGTATTCCCTGGACTAAATGTGAGTGGAATCATTATGGATGAGAAACTGGTTAAAAGAACATAGCCAAAGGGTGGTGGTCAATGGGTCTATGTCCAGGTGGAGGCCGGTGACAAGAGGGGTCCCCCAGGGGTCTGTCTTGGGACTGGTTCTCTTTAACATCTTTATCAATGACATGGATGATGGAATCAAGTGTACCCCCAGCAAGTTTGCGGATGACACCAAGCTGAGTGGTGTGGTCGACACCCTAGAAGTAAAGGAAGCCATCCAGAGGGATCTTACCGGCTGGAAAGGTGGGCCCAGGCGAACCTAATGGGGTTCAACACTGCCAAGTGTCAGGGGTTGCACTTGGGCCGGAAGAATCCCAGACACAGATACAGACTGGGAGAAGAGCTTCTTGAGAGCAGCCCTGCTGAGAAGGACTTGGGGATTCTGGTGGATGAGAAACTTAACATGAGCCAGCAGTGTGCTCTTGCAGCTCGCAAGGCCAATGGTATCCTGGGCTCCATCAGAAGAGGGGTGGCCAGCAGGGACAGGGGGTGATTGTCCCTCTCTACTCTGCCCTTGTGAGGCCCCATCTGGAGTCCTGTGTCCAGAGCTGGGGCCCCCAATACAAGAGAGATGTGGAACTGTTGGAGAGGGATCAGAGGAGCCACAAAGATGATTTAGAGGGCTGGAGCACCTCCTCTACAAAGAGAAGCTGAGGGAGCTGGGCTTGTCCAGCCTGGAGAAGAGAAGGCTGCGGGGGGACCTCATTGCAGCCTGCCAGTACCTGAAGGGAACATACAAATAGGAGGGGATCAACTTTTTAGAAGGGTAGACAATGGTAGGACAAAAGGGAATGGATTAAAACTAAAGGAGGGAAGGTTTAGATTGGATATGAGAGGGAAGTTTTTTACGGAGAGAGTGGTGAGGTGCTGGAACAGGCTGCCCAGAGAAGTAGTGGATGCCCCGTCCCTGGAGATGTTCAAGGCCAGGTTGGATGGGGCGATGGGCAACCTTGTGTAGATGCAGGCCTGAGGTTGGTGTCCCTGCCCGTGGCAGGGGGGTTGGAGCTCTATGATCCTTGGGGTCCCTTCCAACCCAGACCATTCTATGATTCTATGATTATTCATGCCATTCTAAAGATCTAAGAAATTTCCTTTGATCAGGAAAAGGGTTCAAATCCCAGCAATGCTGCAACCAGCAAAGTGATGCTCACAGAGAAGATCTGTTCTTACTGATGTCACTGGTGGTACCAGATGGCACTGCAACTCATACCTGCTCCATATTGTCACACACAGCTGCAGAAGGAAGGGGACATTACCAGATCTTGCTCTGTGTGTCCTACCTCGACATGCTTCCAGTTGTCCTGTCAGGACTTTGCGAATCTCTGAAATCCAGGTGTTTTTCAGTTCCACAGAGGATGCCTGAGAACATGAGAGGAAAAGGCAAAGCAGATGTAGTTAAAGCATGCTGCCAATCACTTGGCTGCCCTGACCTACATTTGTTCTCAATTTTCCCAAGGAATGGAACACTGTGGCCAGCTTTGGGCAAAGCAGAGGAAGGAAAAGTTACCACAAGTCTAAGGTTCTGCCCTTGCTTTTCTGCCCAGTGTTCCCAGTAATTTTCCACAACTTCGTTTCTTCTTTTACCCAAAGTCATTTACCCATTTTCACAAGGATAAATTGGTAATTTCAGTGTCAACACAACAACATGTACAGGATAGTGGCAGACATGAAACTGAACACTTTCTTAAAACAATTCAAGTGAAAGGAAGGCCCTTGGGGAAAAAAAACCCAAAACTTTTCTTACCTGAATGATATAGACCTCTTCTCTGCCATTATACCAGATCTCAAACTTCTTGTTATCCCCTTTCACATTTTCTGTAATGCCCACAGTGCTCATCTGTTTCAAAACAGAAAAGAAGCAGCTGGAATCTGGAAAACATCAGTAATCTTTAAAACCCTTTCTCCTTTGAGAAGTATTTTTAAAAGGGCTGCATTTACTTCTGCACCTCAGGGAGTCATTACAAGTAAAATTCTGAACATTTTATTTCTCAACATCTAATTTATCATTCATGGTTTTCTTATAGCAAAAATTTTTAAAAGTGCTCAGAAGTAACACAGGCTAAAATTTGATCATGACTTGATCCTCTGGGGTTTTTTTGCTTGAACTGTGTGTCAGTTTTCAAACCTATCCCAACTCTTGGGCATGTAAACAAATTTTCAGTCTGAGGAAGACGGTAGTTTTAACTTGCCATCACTGACCTAGGGAACCTGCTTTGGCAGGGGAATTGGACTCGATGATCTCTCAAGGTCCCTTCCAACCCCTACAATTCTGTGATGACCTCTTGAGGTGACAGATAAAGAGGGATACATCAGGGCTTTGTGACATTTAACAACTCATCTGCAAATCCAGACAACACACACACAAATCTATATGGTTTCAGGAAGATTAAAAAGAGAGGTTAGCAAGGAGCCAAGGGCCTAACTAGCCAAGGTGAACAAGGAACTGAAGAAAATAATTCTAGATTTTTTAAATGATAGATTCTTAACCACAATTTGAAGTCTAGCTGCTACTATACATTTCAGCTTCCCATCTTCTTCCTGTATTTGTTCATCCTCCTTGTCCTGATCTGCCTCAGGATTAGACTTGAAGATTTCAACAGCTCTGATTATGTCATCATTCCTGCTATATCCAGACAGAAATTTCAGGTGTTTATATTAATTGGTTCACTTGAACCAGGTTGTATTGTAATTCCTGTCTAGTTACCCTGCAATAACTTTGCAGCATGACACATGATGACTGGTGTTGGTTGTCTGAAGCCACGAGTGTCACACCAACGCGCTTGAAGGGAAAATTTGGCCTATTTGTGAATCTCATCAGAAAATGTCCTGATTCATATCTAGAAATGTCACTCCTATAAATAAAAGGGCACTTAACTGCACTGTGATTCACCCATAGCTATTACTGCCACAGAATATATCTGCTGAACTGATGGCAATAGACCTTGCAGTAGATCTGAACTTGGAGGATGCTTATAGGTAGAAGAGAGATGCAAGTCCATTCAGGCTTGCTTCTCTTTATGGGGTGCTAGGCAAGAACACACAAGGTACCTATTTGTATCAAGTTGCAAAACAAGGTTCACATCTGGAGTTGCAGGACATACAGCTGGGTCTGTCTCCAGATCAAAACTAAATGAGAGCTTTTGTTTATTCTGTAGTGCATGACAGCTCCAGATATGTCTAGATTCGAGTCTCCACATGGAGATATCCCCACATCAGAACACCAGATTTATTTCTCTACCCCACCATTACCACATTTATTACCTTTAATGAATTTTTAAAGCTGTATGAAGCTGACTTCTCATGGCCATCTGTGTTCTCCTCCCGTTTCTTACAGAAAAGCAGCATCTTTGTATAGAGGAAGAGATGTCTCTGCATCGGTTTGAATCTAGCCAAGTCCTTTACTTTGTTGTGCCCCTTCTTGTGGTCAGTCCACACATTGAAGGAGCCTTGCATCAACAGCTTGCCAAGCTCACCAACATCCCCCTAGCAAGCCAGGAAAAAGAAAGAGTCTGCAGCATGTTCAAACAAGGGTAGTGTCAGGCACAGTTTTTTCCCTGGTGATGTTTAAGCTTCCAGACAGAGGCATATGCCTATGCATCCCCATGTCCCCAGCATAGACATGTAATAGCTGGAATCCCACCTGTACATGTTTCCTTGCTAATATGGTGTGTTTTCTTCATGTAACTGTTAGCCCACTGTTTTCCGTGTCCATAATTCCCAGTTTGTCTCCCTGTCCATAGTTAGTACCTAAGGTCTGTCTCAGGACCTCTCTGGATCTGACCCAAAGGCTGACCTGACACATAGGTCCTCTGATGACCTCAGAGGAAGCATCCTGACTCCAAATACTCAAGTAAAGACCATGTCTCTGAAAGATCAGTTTCTGCTCTGCAACAAACTGCTTCTATCCCTGGGCAAAACCTTACAAGATGCATTGATGTGTGAAGATACAGATTGGTGATTAGAGGTATGTAGGTGCACAATTTCCTCCCTTTGCAAAATAGCCTTTAAAAACTTTGCCAGTAGTTTCTCAGGTCACCATCTGCAAACCATGCAATGCTGCACAGCCTTGGGCAAAGGGGGAGTAAATGCACCAAGGAGCCATGAAAGTACCTGAGGGAGAGCGAAACTAAGCAGGAACCAGACCTTTCTATGTTCCACTTTGTCATGTCTTTTTGTTCAGCTAACAAAGCAGAGGCAGAAATCTAGTCCTTGGAGCTACTGTCTGGCATTTCATGAAAGGCTAGCAATTGAAAAGTAGAAGCTGAAAAGGACCAGGAATGGTCTGTCAAGTTCCTTGGAGAACACCTCCAAGATTTGAAAGTAAGGAACAGGCAAATGACCCCACCATTTAAATGGATAGGAATATGGATAGATCCCCTCTGCTCAGCATATGTTACCTTCTCTTGCATAAGGTCTTCTGCCCACCCCTTATAGAACTGTTTAAAATAATTGTTTTGTAAATTGCTGTAACTACACACATTTAAACTGGGGAAAACAGGAGGAAAGCTACCTTTCTGTATGAGGATGAATCAGTAGCAGTGGAAACTGGGGAAGTAAAAGATGTGCTGTATCCAAGAGCTTCCCATGCCTATGTTGACTGGTCTAAGTCTGCAGTAATAATGTGCAGACTTTAGACAGTCTTTCCAAAAAGAATCTCAGACACTCAGAATTAGCCATAACCAGAATGGTTTAGAGAAGCTTTCTTAAGCTCTTTCTCCTGCCACCAAGAAGGTGGTAGGAGACTCAGTACTGAAACCAAACAGACTCAAATGAAAACCACACAAAATTAAAGAGTAATTTCAGTAAAGATTCAAAACCACATAGCATTTCTGCTCCAGAGGAGTTATGGCAGAAGCAGTCAGGCACTGGATTTGACCTTTTATGTTGGAGACATTAAAAAGCCTAGGAACTATTCCTGATTGGCCAACACATCTGAACATAGTAGGCTTCTCCTACCTTGAGAAAACCTGGAAAGGCTGAAAATTAGATGGAAATCATATCAAAAAGATACTGCTATTCTAAACTAAGCAGGAAAAATTAGCAAGACAGTCATAACCTAAACCCAGTTTTTGGTGCCAAGACATGGAGTGCAAGATCCCACTGATCAGTTCCTAACGGGTGTCACTCCTAGCTGTGCAGGAGGCTGGGATAAAGTATATGCAGAAGTTGGTCAGGCTTGGAAGCCCTAAGTTACCTTTAGGACCCATGGGCACTACAGCTACTCTCTGTGTTTAATAATGTAACAACGTGGCCACTGCTTTGCATTCAACCCTGTACAGCTACTTCAGGAACCGATTGCCAACGTCACGTACAATCCATGGGAGCATCTCCACCTGCACACAGCAGTGCATCTATGACACACAGCCAAGCAAGCAGTTAAATTCATTTATAAAATAATGCTGACAGAGGGCATGGTTTGCCCACCTATCACATGCTCTTATACAAAAAAAAGTGAGAACTATAGAAATTAAAACTCCTGAAGCTACTCCATCCTGCAAAACACAGAATAACTCTTCCCACCCAGATACAGCCAGCACATACTCCAGTATTTTACCAGGAAGCCACATTCTGAACACATTTTTTCTGGTGTCCAGACTAAGCCCTGCTCCTCTGGTCTAATACCTCTTTGAACCCAGCTTCTTAGTACTCTCTCTTGACATTGTCACCCTGCTGACAGCGATTTCAAAATCCACAACCTTGGGCCTTACTTCATTAGGCAAGTTTCTCATTTGTGTGTCAGTTCCTTCCAGTTCCACATAGGGCCTCATTTCACGTAGGCAACACTAGTTCTTGAAAGTCACATGACTTGAGGCGTCAGCAGAGGGATATATATACACCTTTCTGACCGTTAATTTGTACTTTGTTTTATCATATTTCAGAAAGTGACCTTGCCAGTCACTGGGATAGATTCTACTGCCCACTTTAAATGGAAGCCATGTTTTACTCCCTAAGCACAACAGATTTGGAAAGACTTGAGTTGCATGATAATCCCAAAAGTTCCAGCAGAATTCTCAAGTTATGTCTGTCATGTCAGGGAAGACAGCAGGCCTGCTAGCGGCCTAGCTCTCTTCACCCAAGACATAGGCCCTGACAACATTCTCCTATTCCCATGAGAAAACTTACTCACGCTGAGAGGATCCTAATAATCACATTCTCAAAACACAGCGGCCTTGCTGATAGGGGTACAGGCTGCCCTAAATCAAGAAGCAGTTATCGGAAGGTATTTGGGAGTAACAGAACATGTTAGGAACCAACCAGAACAAGAGGGTCAAAACAGCAGGTGTGCGGATGCTTTTAGGTATTAAAGGTAAACTAAGGATGTTTAGCTATAAGATTGGTTTATCAGAACTCGTTATAGTTACTGACCAATCAATATGGAGTGAACAGTGTGTGTAGCCAATTAGCAGTTTTTTAGCTTGCCACGTTTGCAGTAAGGAAGGTATAGAATCTGTGGGATTTCACCTAATAAAATGGCTTCATGACTTCACCTAAAATTCATATACTGAATTGCGTGTTGCTCCCTGCTGGACACCACACTGTCACACTTCCTACCTCCAACCTACAAATGGGTTTGTAGTATGGCTACTTGGAAGGGCCATATTTGTTCCACATTCACATCCCCACCTCCACGACAGGGATGTTGGCATGTATTTTTGGTCATCACAACAGGCCACTGAGCAGCATCCTTCAAGAATGTGGCACAGTCTCCTGGCACAGTCACAGCACCCTCAGTGCTCAGAGCAACACTGGATGGGTCAAGTCTGAAGTAAAAGCAACAGCAAATACCTCATATCCTGTGATTGCTATCTGGTGCATGGAGTCATTTACTGATTTGATGATATCAAGCACTGTGGCCAGAGCTTCTTCTAATTCTGCAGTGCCCTCTGAATTCTTGCTGCACTTCAGCATCTCCTGATTAAAAAGAAGAGATAAGTACTTGAAAACTTCTTATACCAGAAGCCACCATGAGGGGAGGAGAAAAAAGAAGAGAAAAAACCCCACAAACACCAACAGGACATTCATGGGGATTGGCACTGAGGATATATTTTGACCTTTAAACTTTTTGACATTTTAAACTTTTATGGGTTTTAAGATGAGCCAGGACCATTCCAAGGTATTCACAATTAAGTGTTTGCATGTCACCAAAAAGTGCAATCTTAGAGTGATTTCAGCTGTTACAGAATTCACCATGACCCTTTGCAACTTGTTCCACAAGGCATTTATTACCACTGTTAAAAATCTAAATTAATTCCTAGTCTGGATTCGGCAGGTTTGACCTTCTACTCATTAAGTCTTTGCAAGCTCTTGTAAGATAAATTCTGCATGAGAAGAGTCACTTCTGGTGTAGATGCTTGGAGATCATCACAGATGTCTCTTCCTTAGATTAAATGAAATGTCTTTAATCTACAATTTTGGGGGGGGGGGGGGGGGGGGGGGGGAAATAGGCCAGATTACTATAAGTCTTCCTCACTTCTTCTCTGTGTCTGCACTACAATCTACACACCTACATTTGCAAATCCAAATAGCTTTCTTTAGAGATAGTACTTTTGAAGAATATTGCTGGCCCTCAAACATTACACTGTGCTTGAACTATTCTGCTTTTGCAGAAGTTAAGACGACCAAAGCAAAGAAACAAACAAAAAAATTCAATGGCTCACTTTCTGTAATCACTTCACATGCTGAGATCCTATTCAGAGTTCTAAAGATTTAGGGCTAGCTACTTACATAGCCCAGTACAGTTCCTTACAGGGATGACTTTTCTATTTCTATTGTGTCTTTTGCTTGGAAAGTTCTAGTCATAGCTCAGGACTTAATTCTCTTCTAGTAACCAGTAATTATAATCCGTGCAAATCCTGAAAGATAGGAAACTTTTAATTTTAAATTAAGTTAGCTGCTTTGCCTCTGGCTCTTCAGCTTACAGAGGAGCCCTGAACCCAATTCAGATGCAGAGATTGGGTTTTTTGTCACTGTATTGACCAGAAATCAGTTACTGCCAATGGGTGTCTACCTGAGGCCAGAATCAAACTCTGTATCTTGGCTAAAAGCCTCTAGTGTAGAAAAGGTTAACAGATACAAACCCACATGTTGGTACAGTCTTGAGAAGACATGACTCTCAAAGCAGCTGCAAGATCCCAAGACTACACCATAGAATTTGAAAAGAAAGCCAATCAGGATTCCTACCACTGCAGAAAAAAGCAAGACAACTTTAACCAGAAGTAGTAAGATAATGGATTAATGTGATTTTGATGCTTGGAATCTGCAAGCACTAATCTGCTGAAAGAGTACGTTTATTGGCTATTAATGAGACAATAATTCCAGCAACAGAATTCATAACCAAATAACGGTTTAATCGCTCATTATTAACTTGTCCCTGCCCTATACATCTATCAGTGGAGTGTTTTGCTGGATGCAATTCTCAGCTGAGAAATACGACCTACAAAGAAACTAAGAAATAAATTCCTGTAATAAGAGCACCTCACTAAGAATGATACAGTAAGCATAGGCAGTATAAGGAAACAAGACTAAAGTCAACAGAAACTACGCTTCAAAAATGAATCAAGACTACTAACTTTAGCAATCTTTATTAAGAATGAGTAAGACTCCTTAGTACCAATTCGGTCCCTTCAGCAGGGGTGGCCATTGATGTGGTTGTCATTCAGGCACATCACGTTCAGCCCCATTTTGAGTTTGGGAATCATTTAACCAAAAGCTGAGGCACTTGTGTTCCTGTAAAAGAGGGCAACCCCCAAGCAGCAGTGGTATCTCCTTGTGACCAGGGCTCAGAAGGCAAAAGCAGGATGCATTTCTACAGCACCTGCTGCACAGTTTCTAGGATGAGGATGGATGCCTGCTCTCTCTGCAGCAGGCATGGTGCTTTATAATATCAGCTAAACCAACTGAAACCAAACAGGTTGCAATAACTGACCCAGAATTTAAAACTAGTCTGCCAATCACACAAGGCACACAGCTCCATAGGCACTTGTTTGTTACCAGTTTTTCAGTGACTCCTATTTTCCTACACTTGTAAACTGCTGCTGCCAGGGAAAGAGCCCACCATCTTCACACATCTCATCATCCCTGACAAAGTAAATGTCAATGCCAATGTGTGGTTGCTAAGCACAAAACTGGTCTGACCAGCTTCAACCCCAACAGCTGCAACCTGTTTTGCCTGAGAATTTTACACCTTGATCTAATCTTGGTTTTATTTACAGTCATATTTCATATTAAAAGTAGAATCTGGTTTGCTCTTGGTCTTTCTGAAGACCTTGACATTTTCTTCACTGTGACAGAATAGTTTTGAGAAACAACCAAATTTACTTCTGCATTTCATTGATGTAAATCTACTGGAATCAGTAGCTGCATCCTTGTTATACCCCCTTTGCTATCTGGGTTCTAGAGCTTTGTGCAGAGTCAATAAACAGGTCACAGAAATACTGCAGAAGTGAATGGCCAGCCAGATCCTCACGTGGCTTAAACTGGCACAGTTTGAGCAGTGCTGTGGTAGCTATTAGCAAACAAAATTACAGCATAAAAACTTCATCACAAGTTTAATGCTAAACTTTGTTACTGTACACAACACTACACTAAGTCCTGAGGCTAGAGAACAGCACGCAATTCACCTCTGCAGACTTCCCATAAGGAAAGCCTGTAGATGTCACCTTTAAGAACTGAGGAGATAAAGACAGAAATTTAAGCCACCATCTTCAAAAAATGCAATTGGTTTGAGAGGATATGTTTCTTGTTGCCCAGTTCAGATCAGAATTTCAAGCTCAGACCACTCACAGTTCCAACTAAATCAAGAAGGAACTTCACAGATTCATCCCATGGAAGAGTTACAGACAGTTTGTTCCTAGCTAGGTTTTTAAAAACCGAAGCACCAGAAGGGAATGGCTCTTTCTGAAAGGTTTAAATCACAACCATGGGAAAATACCAGGTTCAAAGAGCTGAAAGAACTTTGTTAAACAGGGACAGCGGTCAGAGACAGGATTTAAAGCATCAGTTTTTGTTTTTAAACTGGAAGACCATGTACTGATCCAATAAAGCCAAAATCAATCTCTAATTAAAGATTAAAAAACCCCAGTAAAATATCTTACTTATGCATATATAGTAATGTATTGCTTAGCAGATGTACTGCTAAATAGTATATGTAATATATTGCTTAGTACAAGTACTGCTATTATTATTTAGCAGTACATATTTAAGCAATGTATTATTACATACATATAACTAGAAATCCTTTCTTTGACTGTTGTTTACCATTTTACAACATCACATTACAGGAGTATTAGTTGAGGAGGAAAGAGGCTGTATTCCCAGGCAGTCCTTCCAAAAATAACATGGATACACAACTCTGTCAGTAAAACCAGGTATGCCTTGGAATTCTTCACACTGTCATGCAGAACTTGCCTTTAACAGCAACTGGTACTTGGTGATTCTCTGGACTGGCTTTAAGAGATAAGCATCGAGTGAGAGCTTATGATCCAATTTACGCTGGCATTCCTGTAAGAGACAGCAGGGAAGAGAGATACAATTGTTTCTGGAAGCACAGGCAAAACACCCAGGTCATTATCATCTGGTAAACCTGAAGATTAAGTCTGTGAACTCACTGAGAGAGAAATTTCTTCCATATGCATAGGAGCTTCCAGGTTACTTATGCCACAGTGAAAATATCTCTAAGCAAGAGCTAATGTTTACATTCAGTTTAGTGTAAGAATCTGGCAGGCCCTTCTCACGAGATTACAATCATCTGGGGTTTGCAAAGAAACCAGCACTTCTTTGGTTTGGGTATAGCCTGAAAAGTCAGAGTCCTGCCCAGGAAAGCTACTTGCTACTCTGCCTACTTAGTCTCCTCCAGAGAGCACCTTCAGCACCTGCCATCATGCAAAGAAGTCTGTATGCATCTCTTAGGTTTTCTGAGACAAGAGATGCAGAACATAAACAAGCTTTATGGCCTCACTCTGCTAGTCTGCAATGAAATTCTACCTGGAAAAAGATGCTGTCTCCACACTGTCTCCAGAGAGCTTCAGACCTTGGCTTGTTCTGACAGTACTTTTCATATATTTGGAGGTCCTCTTTCTGCGTGAAAAGGAAAGTTTAAGTAAGGTGAGAAAAAAGAAACCACAAAGCATCTGTCTTGAGTCACACTTCTTACCTTCCATCCCAGCACCTGAAGTAATTAATTCATGGTAATAACTCTGTATCTAAAAGAAATATACTGAAGCTACCAACTTTTACTCTGCAAAGTGAAATGCACCTGAAAGTAAGATTTATTTTTCCCCCCTCTGACTTCTTGAGCAAAGCAAGGAGACTACAGGCTGGAAGACACATGGTATGATTGCAAAACTGTTATATTCCAGAGAGGGGAATCAATGGTTTGAAAACAAAATGTGAGAAACATAAATGTTAGCAATTACCAATCTGTGGCAGGACTCTGAACAGCACTCAGCCAAGGTCTACAGGTTCAAAACACTTTGAAAATAGCATTGGCTCTCAATATTACAAGCATTAGAATTAAAGAATTAAAAACTAGCAACTTTGTCTTGTTGATGTGCCCAGCCAGGCAGGGGGAAGTGCCTAAACTCTCTGGATTCACGTGACCTCTATTGACCTCAGAGTGCAGGCCAGGTGCTCTCACTGAAACCCACGGGGAAAAACATAATGATCGTCAATGAAAACAAAAGCAATAGCTGTAAAGGCTCAGGGACGTGTATTTTAGGTTCCCTAGGGTATATGGGTGGACACAGACAGACTGACCTTCCTCTGCCAGGTCCTGGGCTCACTGACTGCACACCCGGACAGCACAGAAGCCCTGAGGCTATTTGACCGTGGAGCAGTGCCATACGGATTCCTGAGCAGGGCTGGCTGTGCCGGACCGGATGGGAGCTTCCCATCTGTGTCTGCACCTGTCTGGGTAAACGTGACCTCAGCGAGTCAAAGACAGCACCAGGAATAAACCTCAGGAACTCCAGCCTCTTGCCTCTGTGCTTTCAGCCAGTGCCTTTAGGCTCTTGGTGCAGGGAAAGCATTTTCTTGTGTATAGGGTCACTAGAAGAAGTCAGTATCGCTGCAATCTTCCTTCACAGACCTCTACTGACATCGCTCTTAGGAATCAGATGTGAAAGCAGAGCTCTATGCAAGATCTTACTGCATTAGGGATTATGCAATACAAAAAGCTCCACCACAGCCCGACAGTGTTAATGGTGCCATTCCAAAATTAGCTCGGTGTTGTCTTCACACAGCTGCAGAATTGTGTGTACACACTGCCTTGGGGGAAAGTTAGCAGGGGGCAAAAATCCACAAAGCTAAGAGTAATAATAAAGCCTAATCAAGAATTACAATTTGTTTCTGCCTATGGGAACCTAATTAGGTTGGGCACAAGAAGACAGACAGTGACAGTCAAGAGCAATATTAGGAATAAGAAAAAAATACCAATTTAAATAAAAGGCACAATAATCAACAATTTACTAGGAATGTGTCATAGTGGAATCACCCTATGCCAAAGCAACTCACTACTGCCTAAGAAAGTGACACATACTCAGGCAGATACTTACATCTTTAAATACAGCTTTAAGTTTTGTAATACTGTAGGGAATAGGGAATTACTAGCATCAGACTCTGAAGTTCCAAGAAATAAGTACCTAATCACCCAAATCCCACTCTTAAAGCATCCAGAGATGCTGACTTCTTGCTAGTACTTTTACATCATGATCACTTCTCTTTTCCTTTCCACAGTGATTTGCAACCCAAGATCTCAGTAAGCTTTTGCACACACAGTATGTGTGCACCATCCAATTACCTTTCTGACTGTTCAATTATGAACAATTTTTGCTTCAGACTAGAATTCAGCCCTTCAAATCCAACTCACGGGTTTCCAGTCAGCTTCTACACTCCTATTAAGTGATTCTCATTTCTTCCAAGGTTTGCAATATGAATAAGCAAACAGTGATAACCCACAGCGAGTCACTCCTGCCAGTCACCTCACCTAGCACACACTGGTAAGCAGCCTGACTCACCTTTTGTTTCTTCCTGGGTACTCTTGCCTTAGTTTGGTAAGCTTTCCCTCTTCCCAGCCCAGGAGCTAGCAGATCAGCCCAGAGGGCTCTTATTGTTGCAAATAAAGCACTACAAGACCCACCTAGCAAGGCATTAAATACAAACCACAGATCTCTTCAAACATCCATATAGCCATTCACACACAGAGCTTTAAGCAAGGATGGTGATGACATAATACCTGACATGTGGGCAAAGTTAAGCTGGTTTACTTGTAATTTAGCTCATATAAAGGTGGTGCCCTAATAAGGTCAGGCAAAGTGGGAGGGAGAAGAGGGGTGTTTCTTGCTCCTCTTTCACCTGGGTCTGCTACCACATTCTAGGGAAGAAGCCAGAGAGGAGATAAAGTTTGGGACCTCACAGACTGTGTCTGCCATCAACTGAGGAGAAAGGTTCACATCCATGGTGATAATTCACCTGGTGGCACTGGTGGAGGTGGGAAAGTGTGTGGGAACATGGCAGAAGAATTCCCGGCATGGGATGGAGTGACTCAGGCATCAGGGTCTCCTGCTGCAGCTCTCAGGACACTTTTAAACAGCTGAGAAGTCCCCATGTGAAGAGACAGGCTAATGTTCTTCAAGTATGACTCTGAAAACCAGTCTGTTTCTAATCACAGGCCCACCATGATGCTGTGGCAGGATGGTTACACCCATAAAAAGAAAGAGAAATGGAGAAATGAATCTGCAGTAACATGAGTTTCCTCTCAGAACTGGGCATCATGTTGAACACCAGCCATTTCAGTCTCCCCATGCCAAAGCAAGCACGGTCATAACTCACAGGGCAAGCCAGAAGCTCTGCTCAGCAGGAAGACATAAAAAGCTGCCAAATCATGGGGAGCACAAACACACAACCAGACTTTTGTTTGTACCTCCTAAAGGCAGTCCAACAGAAACAACACATTTCTGGGCTTCATGTGGCTTCTAAAAACAGAACCTAAGGGCAAGTTCTTGAATCAAAGGTGCTACTGTGTGAGCAGAGACATCTTAGAAGAGGTGCTTTTGCTTTCTGAGCGCGAAATTTGAAATAGAAAGGAAATGCACAATTTAACCTCTGTTCAGTACATTCAGTGTTGTGTGAGTAGGGCATAGAAACAGATTGATAAGCAAAGGTGACACGGGGACTGATTTTCTGTCATTTCATCATACCTGAACCATAACTTCAGTGCTGCTGATTTCATATTGGTAGGATAGTGAGCTTAATTAACCTGGTTTTTAGAGAGGTATAACCCTAAAATGTAAATTTAAACATGGAATTTGTACTTTTCTGTAGCATTACAAGTTCAGTTCTGTATCAAGAATTTCTGTTTATCTCCAGATCCAGGGATATTTGCAAGATGCAGGCTATGTGATGCATTTTGGATCTCAGAGGTTTGCATTCTTCAAAGACTGTTTATCCTATTTTGTCACCGATTTCCCTCGCAGCATCTGTATCTTAGGATAATATATTCTTTAGTAGTATCATTTACTCAAGCTCTAAATGCTTCACTGTTAAACAGACAATAATACAGCAGACTTATAATCACATTTATACTTGTATGATGCACTTCAGCCTACCCTGTTTGCAAATTGGGAGCCTACACAGTGTTCCCATTGAAATCTGAGCGATGCAGTGGTGCTTGACACCTCTGACAAGCAAGGTACCTATGTTTCATCCAAATCTGCCTGCATTTCATACAACACTTCATTAAAAAAAGAAGATTCCACATGTACCCTGGGAAAGCAGCAATACCAGACTCAGTGTGCCGTGGCAGCAGGATGTGCCTTTAATTACAGACAAGGACAGATTTTTCACGTTTCTCTTGGGAAACACAGGGTTTTATTCAAATGGTTTTGTCAGTCTATGACAACAGTAGCAAAACCCAAGGTTTTTCTCACTAGCAGGGCCTCTGAATGTTATATAAAGCAGCACCTTTTGGTCCATGACAGGAAACTGAACAAACAGCCATGCTGAGCAGGGGGAGGATGCACGACACGGACAAGGCTGAGAGCTTTTCACAGAATCACAGAGTTGTAGGGGTTGAAAGAGACCTCGAGAGATCATCGGGTCCAACCCCCCTGCCAAAGCAGGCTCCCTAGCACAGTTGCAGATCTTAGGTGGCAAAAGTCACAGGAAACAATGACACATCTGACCAAAGCCACCGGCCTTGGGCTTTCTCACACATTGAGTTCACTCTGCTTCTACACAAACAGCTGACCCTCACTGCTTTGTACTGCACCGGTGTGGTTTCATCACATAAAGAAGGTGGTAGGCTCTGCTGAACCAGTTCTAGGAGAGTAAGTCTCTCAAACAGTGCAGAGACAAAAGAGATAAGGCCGGAAAAAGACATACTGTCTGACCTCAGAGCAATCTGCTGTGATACCATTCTGTGCTTACAGTGGTGTCTGGGATACATTAGATTATTGGTATTGATTCGTCTGATATGAAAAGCATGTTAAACATTTGGCCACTGGGGTGGTGGATTTTGTTTTCTTCTTAACCAGGGCTTAAAATACATTGGTAACAGATCTCTTCCTGTCAGTAAGCCAGGTAAAGATTTCAGAATACACACACACTAACTGTGGCTTAATTTTGGAATATCTGCTCGTGTGAGTTTCCCTCATTCACAAAAGCAATCAGAGTGAAAGGACGGGAGTAAATCTGTAAGCACTGTAGGATAAGACCATAGATGTTCATACCAACCTGCAAAAGGATTTACTTACCCTTTTCAAAAAGCATCGGGCAAGAAGATCGGGGTTTTCAATGCAATTTTCTATCTCCTTAAGGAAAATCCTGGAAGGGAAAAAGGAAAGCAAACTAATGTAACATCCCCCTCAGACTGTGTGCTAGTTTCTGTGTAACTCCAGTCTAAAGCCTATGTTTTGTAGTAAGAGGATTTGGTGTTCAAGGTAACAATTCTGACACACAAAGAAATGTAAATATTTTATAAAAATGTAATGTGATGCACAGCTGATTGCCTAAAACACCAGCATCATCATGTATTCATCTGCTCACAAGCATCTGATACATCTGCTCCCTCTGGCTGTTGAGATTTGTTTCCAATACATCGCCCAAACACCTCCTTCCCATTTGGTTATGAGGATTTTTGAGAACAGCTAGAAAGGACAGAAAAGCCCTGTCAGATGCCGTTGCTTAATCAGCAAGCAGTGAAAATATGGGATGTAGTCCAAAGGCTTCTGCAGCGGCAGTCAATGCACTAAGCCTTCAGGGAAAGAGAGACCAGGCTTGCAAAGGGAGGGAAAAACCATTCTCCAAATGGAAGACACATTCTTTCAAAATAATGTGTAAACTGGAAAAGAATGTTTCTACTATATAACAACTACCCTGGTATAATATTTAAACTTGCAAAAGAAGGTTTCATTTGTTTTGTTCAATTGTTTGTTACATCTTCTGAGCAATTATTCTCCAAAAGAATTCATAAATTTTCACTTTTGCCTGCAGCTAGTTTTACTTAGCCAAGGTTAGGAAATGCAGGACATGCACAGAACTATCCCTAAGCTTTGCATTTTCAAAGAGGATCCAAAAGAGGTTCACTGTCTTCATAATTAGTAGCCTGCAGTTATGGGCACTGGAGCACCTTGTCCACAGTGTGGACAAGGCTTCTGGAAAGGTTTATGACCATGTGAAGGATAAAATTCCTTAAGAAAAGTGCTATCAAATATATTATGCCTTCTGTTGTGATAACAAAAATATAGGACAAACCAAGCCCTAAGAAAACTTCCTCACAGAGGTTTGCTGGAGAACAAACATCGGGATTTCATCCTGTGACATCTGCCAGTGTACCAGCAGAGGTGATAAAATGCTCAACATGAGGGACATTCAAAATGATAATGCCAGGGGAAATCACCAGTGAATGCACAGAAAGGTATAATCTTTCACCAAAAAGGAAAAGATTAAATAGGTGATCTCAGAGATGTTGTCCACAGATGGGTTTTATAGGACACACACAGGCAAAGTGAGGGTGACTTTCCCTGCCTGCGTGTGTGTGAGTGTGACAAAGCCCAGTACCCCACAGAAAGGGAGAAAAAATGACAGCAGCACCCAAGGGTGCAGAACGACCACCAGTTCCCACATGCCTGTTGTGGAATTCGTAGATTTCTGGGAGGTTCCCAAAAAGAATTTCCTTCTTGTTCTGGAGTGCAGATGGAATCAGATGTACTAAACTGGGATTGTCCATTTCTGATGCGTACCCCTGCAGAGAAGAGTAGAAAATAAAAGCAGCCCATTTTTACCAGGAAAGCAGTACTGTGACTGAGACATTGAAAAGCCTCAAAATCTATATCCTTCTTGTTCTCAGCAGAATATACAAAGGCTTCTCCTGTGCCAGCTTCTTTTCTGCTCCCATGAATTTTGGATTCTTCTAATATTCCCCAGAGCTTTTACCCTGATAGCTGTGCAAACACAATTTTAACCACAAATGGACAGATTATTGGATTGACTAAACAAATGAAATTATGTCCCTAAGATTCAAAAGCCATTTCAGTCATGTAGGGATGGAAACTGCTAAATTGGATGGGCACATATCTTTATACTAGACTGCTTCATTGCAAAAGGGTTGAACTGTGATATCTGGCTTGATTATTTAGTAGTTTCTTGTAGAAACTGGATGGTGTTTCTTCAATAAAAACTTTGAGAAGAACATTTTGAGTGCAGATTTTAAATTCATGAGTAATCTGTCTGTTATTGGAGCTGTCAACTCCCACATATCAATAAAAAAGCAACCACACTGTCGTAAAAAGAAACTACTCAGTCCTTCAAGTCCCACCCAAATAGAAGCATGATTGAGCCCTACTCTGCCTCCATCCTCCCACAGACTAGGGACCTCAGACTTCATACATGCATGGAGGATGCTGGTATACTACGAGTTTCAAAAGCTCAAGAGACATATTTGCAATGTGAGATGCTCTTCCTGTGTTCAGACACTGCATGGAATGATAAACAAGAGGGGGAAGAAGGCCTTCCTTTTCCTCAATCAAACCCACATTCACAGAAATTAAGTGCCTGGCCCCATGGAACCCAAGCGTGGTGTTTCTGAGGCCTGTTGGTCTCAGAAAAGGCATATTATGACCTATTCCTCTTTCCCTAACTTTGAGAACCATGCAACTTTTCTCATTCTGTGGCCTGGGATCAGAAAAGGTTTCTCTTCCTTTAAGCCCTGAGGAAAGATGCTCAAAACATCTCACTTTCTATCTCCAACGCTAAGTCATCTTGCTAGCAGGGCTTATGTACTCTAACCATGAGGTAGGAGGTGAGAGAGCTTGGCTCATGAAAGATGTGCTCCCACAGCGATCTTAGAGGTTCAGCACCAGAAGTCATTTCAGAAGTTTCTTACCTCTATTATACTTTGAAGTTCTTCTACATAAACCCGTTCTGTTTCTATCAGCTCATTGATTATGTGGCTAAAAGACAAGAAAGGTGGAGAGTTACAGTGTTTACAAACAGTGCAACAGAGTCCACATATAAAGAAAGAAAACTGTATTACTTGTATATTCCTAATTTTGCCTCTGATTACACAAAAAAACCCAACTCAAACCAAACCTCTGAAGGTGGTGTTTCCATATTTCAATAGTGTGCTTTAGTGATAAGCTTTAAAGTTCTAAACATCCCTTGGACTATTATTATTTCAGCTCATTTAAAACGTCATCTTGGTTGCTTCTGTCATTTTTATACCTACAAATCTGAATAAAAAGAATAAAAATACTCCAGAAGGTAAACAATAACGGTTTCCTTCTCTAATAATAACTAACAATACTCAATGAAAGGGATTATATTTCCCAAGGCTATGTTACATTCCTGGTTCGCTTTCTTTTATAAAATAAACAAAACCAGCGATTAGGCTTCCTTTCTCTAACACACTGCAGAAACAGGGAACAGGATGATGTCAGAAGTTGGAAAACATGGAAGTAAATTAGTGTAAAATAATTATATTTTGGAATTTTCATGTCTAGTATTAGTTTAATGCTCCTAGGTAACTTGAAGACATATCTTTTGATGATGCCTGATTTATTTCGCAGAAATGTGAATATAACCAATACCAATTAGCTTTTGGATAAATAACTAATTATATGTTAAAATAAAATTGCATTAAATCCCCCAACATTTTTTATGTATCAGTTGTCCCATATGCTCAGGAAAATGTAATCATTAATACTCCTATGGACAGTTTTCAGGGTAGCTCTTCCAGATGTTTGAGTAGTTTCTCCAAGTAGAAGGGGACTAATTCCCAGTATTCCTTCCCTGGTCCATGCTTTGCAAGAGTCTGTAAGCAGACAGCTACATCAAGCTAGAACACATCATCAGAAGGACACTAGGGAGTAATGTCTGGAAGAACAATTCATGGATTTGCTTCAGATTTAACCCTTTTCAAGGCAGTATGGTTTTGCAGGCTAGGTGGGGAACACTCACTCTTAACTGCTTTATGGATCACTGCTTGAGAAACATAAAACCCGATAAAATTAGACCTTATCTTCAACTGACCCATAATGTTTCAAATAACTAGGATTTCATGGGTATCTTGCCTTAGAGCCTTAAGTAGAGACAAAATTGCACAAAGTAGGGACATGAGTGATGGCTGTAGCTTGCACATAGCGGGAGTACTGGCTCCAATTAATTAACTTCCACATTGATTTTGAATTGAAATACTTATTCTCAGGCAAGTTGTATCTGGCAATCAGGGAAAAACTGTATCACCCAAAACTAAATCACTACAACATGATTGACTGATACTATTGAGCAAATGGGTGCAAAGGGATGCTGTAGTACGATGCATCATCTCCCAGATCCATGCTGTGTTGGACACTAACCCATGTATGAGCTCTGTCCATTTCTCTGAATCTGCACACCTTTTGAGGTGGAAGATATGCTTGTGGTATGCTCAGAGTGCTACGTTACTCCTCATGAGACAGATGTATCTGCCACTTGAAAGCACCATCATGAGAGCCTCACAGTAAACAGCCTAATGGGCCATTTGTCAAAAAAATTAAAATTTACAAATTTTAGCACTTGCTTTTACAGCTGACTGAAATAAATACAATTGTTATGGTTAAATATGCCTTTCCTATTAACAGCTTTTGAAGTTACTGCACAGACCAGATGCAAAGGGATACAAATAGGGGGCTGCTGTTCTGGCATCACTGACAGTTGTGGCACTGAAAAGAAATCATGACAGTGCACAATTTGTTTCTGGAGTCCAAAATTTAAGTTGGCTATCAAAGTGGACTAACAAACCTCATCAAGATCAAGCTGCTAATGGTTATCAAGCTACAACACAAACTCTAGTGGCAAAAACTTATTGGACAGATGTTTGGTGGTTGCTACCTACTTCAAACTAAGTAGTTCAAATTACATTTGTCACTCTAGCTATCAGCTTCACTAGAGAAGACTGGAGATTCAGTTGTCAGGGTAGGCAGTCAACAGTAGAGCCAATAAAACAGACACATGCAAGGATAATTTCCTATGCAGACATCATATTTGCATTGGCACAACACTGTGGCCATAGAAACTGTGCATACATCCTACCTATGCACACAGCTACAGTCTTTGCAGTGATACATGGAAATATTTTAACTTTTAGCACTCTTCAGAGCCAAAGGATGGCCATATTCTTGGTTCCCTTGGTAGACCTAAGAATTACTGCTCTGCTGTTATTTCATGAATTGGAGAACAGGTTTGACACTGTTTGAAAAGGCTGTTCCAGTTATAATTTCTGAATGATCATCTTTAACTTGAGTTCCAACCTAACTTTATTTTAAGAAAACCTCAAATTTTGCTTATTATTTCTGTTCCACAGATCCAGAAGACCTAAAATTTCATGTAGCAGCAATTGGAACCTCGTTACCTCTATTTAATGCTCCCAATTCACATTTCCAAAGAGCTGCTGCATTGTTTAAAAAAATATAACAGAGCAAGTCCGACAAAGTCATCAGAAAAACTTTACAGTTTTAAGTTTTAAATTAATCTTTATGTTCATTTTACTGTTGAAATATGTGTACTTACCTACAAACAAGACATAGAACTTCTAAATGTTATTTAGTCTGTTACCTAGCAGATTATATCAGGACCAACTGTGAAGCAAACCCAATGCTTAGCTGACAATTATACCTGCAAAGCAAATTACTAGTCCATAGGTTTCCTAGTAACTGTCTAAACAACAGTGTGGTGCTTGTCAAAAGCACAATTCAAAGTAATCCAATAAGCAGAACAGAGGTCTTCAGGATATGTTACTATCCAGCTGTCTGTGAAAGATGAAGCAAAAATAAATTACTTTATTCTGTATCTCAGAGTAACAAAGAGTACCAGCTCTTGAGTCCTTATTGTAAGAAACCTGTTTTTAAAATTTATTTCCTAATCCTAATTTGGTTTGGAAACATTGTCCATTCAGGGCATTTAAAAAAAATTAAATATGAGGAATGTTTTATTAGAAGTTCTGTGGGATCCCTAAGATACTGCTGTTGTAGCTATGGAGTGGTCATGAAATCTATCACAGCTCTTTAAGAAGACTTGATTTTGTTATTTAACTTAATTCTATATGTAGACTTATACGAAGAGTAAATGCTTTAGCTTTTTAAGTGTTGTGAAAAACTTGTCTAACCCTTATGCTCTTTGTAGAGGTGGTGGTAACCATTTTATCATCATGGTTTCAATAAGAATGAAACAGAAGCAAAATCATTATGGTATTCCTCCAGCTCCTGGTTACAGTTCAAGAGCTTCATATCTCTAAAACACGAGTCTGTACATAAAGGGTAATAATTTTCCAATATTCATCCACAGTGAGATAACAAGATTTGCTGCTGAAATAAGACTTTCACTTTCGATGGTGTTTTTTGTTGGTGGTTTTTGTTGTCTACTTCCAACCACAAATTGGGTCCCCATGTGGAAAAAAAGAACGGAATTTGACCAAGCATCCAGCATTCTGTAAGACTCAGCACATGTGCTTTACAGCAGTTTTTATACTTGCTTTCAGTACCCATGGCCAAGTACATCTCTGGGATTTACTACTTCAGAGGATCACAGACTGGTTTGGGTTGGAAGGGACCTCAAAGCCCATCCAGTCCCACCCCCCTGCCACAGGCAAGGACACCCCCCACCAGCCCAGGTTGCCCAAGCCACATCTAGGGGCAGCCACAGCTTCTCTGGGTATCCTGTGCCAGGGCCTCACTCATCCATCCATATCAAATCTAAATCTGCCCTACTTCATCACAAAGCCATTGTCCCTTGTCAGGTCACTACATGCCTTGGTAAACAATCCCTCTCCAGCTTTCCTGTAGCCCCTTCAGGTACTGGAAGGCTGCTATAAGGTCTCCCCTGAGCCTTCTTTTCTCCAGGCTGAGCACAGGAGGTGTATGCTTAAGCTTCCCTCTTTCCCCAAAGCAGAATACCTCTCATGCTTCTGCAAAGAGCTGGTGGGTGCAAATTCTATTCCCAAGGCTGCCACTGGTTGAGTGTTGCATGATATAATCCAGGTCCTTCTCCACAGACACAGCACTGAGGTATCTGCCATCCCACCTGCTATTACATTTGCCTTCCCCTTCACAGGGAAACATGAAACAGGACCAGTTGAAACCTTGCCCTTGGTACTAAGGGACCGTTCACAGTTTGGCCAGTAGGTATGAGAACCTGTATGAACAGGCTCCTTGCAGTTGGCCGTGTCTGAGAGGATTTGGAGGTGACTTCACCACAGAAGCAGCTTGCAGCCTCAACTTTGGACTCAGCATTTTGATTACAGAAAAGACCCAAACACTCCCCTTGCTGACTGGAAAGCTGAGAAGAAAACAAGTGTGACTAAGTAGGAGGAGTGAAGTAAAGGCTGGGGGGAGATCTTCTGCACTCCATCGTCCCTTCATTTCAGAGACATTTTACAAGAATATGAGGTTTGCATGGCAGCAGTCCAAAGTCTACAAAACTCTCGAGTTAGCCAAAGTTTATGGCGGGGCTCTCATAAGGCTAGTTCCTCACCAGGGTCACTCCTGAGTAAACAGGCCATCTCAGCACAGATGGTGAAGGATTAGGCATTTAACCTGAAGGTCTCAGTTTCCATGGAGGCTGAGAAACCTCTAAGATCCTGTCTGCAGGAATCCTTGTTTTCAGGAAGCCTCCATTCCACTGGAGTATGCTTTGCTACCCCAAAGAAACAGACTCCCGGAATTAGAAGAGTTCCAAAGGTGGAGGATTCTGCTCCAAATAATACCTGATCCACTGGCTTTCCTGATGTGGGAATATGACATGAAACACTGCTGTGGAGAGCCAGCCAACTTCCCATCTGTGGAGTCACTGCAAACTACCTGTTGCAGCAGAGAGGACTCAGCCACCACCAACCTGGAATACAGTGCTCTGCCCAGCAGGGCCTTGCTGCTGCCGTAACTGGACAGAATTAGAAGGTGGCTGTGGCAGGGAGAGGTCACACATGGACCAGCTGATATGATGTTGTGAGATGTTCCTCCAGCAAAACTACTTGTGATGGTACACAGTTGAAATGCACAAAGCAGTTCACACTTGTTTGAATTACTGATCTGTGTTTCTGGTGAAACATCACTCACACCCTTGGTTACACAAAGACTCTATTTCCCCACAGGTGAGAATTCACATTGGGCTCCTTTGGGCAGGTTATTTGTGCTTTGGGAGCCATGACATCCTGTGGCCTCACACTACTGAGATCTCACATACTGAACCAGTTCCCAGCTGAAACGACTCCTAGCTGTGGGAGGCACTGCAGTGCCTGCACCACAAGGAGGATAAGAAAGGCCAAAGTAAAAGGAAAACTATTTCTACTTTGTCATTAGTGCTTTCTCTGACCTCTGGCAAGTTAGTCATGTCATAGCTGAAAAAAACTGATTGCATAAAGGATTCTCTAAAAGGGGCGAGCATGTAGGAGCTGCCAGGACAGCAAAGCATCAAGAAGTGATTTGGAGAAGGAGGGGGAAACAAGGGGAACAAGTAGGGAACAAGCAGAGCAGGAAAGGATAGCAGTAGAGCATTACTTCAGTTGTTTCTAGCCAAGGTTCTAAGTGAAACCTTGAAACTGAGGTAAATGCTGGTAAGAATCAGCACCCTTCACTTGTGCATTTCTCTGTCACTGCCTGTGCTGACATTTAGACCAAATGTTGCTATTTATATTGTTTTGGACTGTGCAAATAGCAACTAGCAATGTTGTTAACCAAGCATAAACTAATCTGCCCTGCATTGCCTTGCTGCAACATAACTCTATCAATAGGTATTTATGTGTTGGCTTCTTCTGGAAGCTGAGACCACATTACTAGGATGGTCCTCATCACAGTGACCATAAAGAAGACATATCCAAGCTCAGCATATATTAATAACTCTTCCTCATTTCTTCTTCCTTAATAATAAAAGAAAAAAAAAACATATCTGAATGGCTGGCCAGGCTCCCTGTGTGTATCAAGTAATTGTGCAGTTCTGTATCACAGTAATTCTGGTAGGAGAAGAGTCAGATGGTTTCTCTGTTGCCTTAAAAAACCTCCTATCAACTATCATGAAACCCTAAGCAGAAGTAATATCTAGAGACCACCACAACCTATTAGTATCTCTTCTAGCTAAATCTCTACAGTTCTTTGCTGATAGTTACTACTTGTGCATCCTGCTCAGATGGCAACAAAAAACCAGTTCAGGGTTTCTCTTGCCATAACTGTATGTTTCTAACAAACTCACTGGATCACTTCCACTCACAGATCGTTTCCATGCCAGGATTTGCTATCACAGGTGCCTGTCCTGATAAGGAGTCTTATCCCAGAAGAATTGGATCTATCATACAGAATTAAACCAGTGAGATTTTGGACACACCACGCACCAATAAATCATTAACTGTTGCTCCAAAATCATCTTGCTGCTGAAACCCTTTCTGCATGACTGATGTGGAGCCAGCAAAAGTGACACTCGTGCATGGGTACCCAGTATTTGACTTGCAAAAACATATAGTGCCTGGAAGATGAAAAGTTAAGAATTTCCACAGCTGAAACAGCAAATACCAGTGTTCAAGAGCAAAACAAGTGTAATTAATTAAATACAAATAAAATAGACATTGCTTCTGTAAATATATCTATTTTAGACAGAAATCTAGTTAAATTGAAAATACTGGCTCTTGCATTACTTGAGGTTTCAAAAGCAAGAGAAAAGAATGGAAGGAACTCTGCACGGTGCAACGGATACATATGCTTAGAATAAACATCAGCTCTGGATAGAGTTGGACAGAAAAGAGGTGAGAGTGAAAAATCTACTGGCTTGGAAAAATGAGCACAGTGACAAAGACCACCTTGGTCCAGCACTCTGGCTGTCTTTGGTGTTGTCAAATTTCTATTTCTGAATGTAAACAAAATAGAGTGAAATTATATTTTTGCAATGGTGTCTCATTTGTAAGTAATAAATGGTGAAAATCTTGCTGTCCCAGTGGAAATAAAATTGACAATAATCAGAAACACATCCAGTTTTGAATTAGAAATTGCTACATGAAATGCTAAGACTGGTCTAATCTTAATATCTCAAAATTACCTCTGTGCCATGGAGTCAAAAGAAATGACAGCATGTCAGCCTCTGCGTAGAGGAAACTTCCATTCCACCTACATAATTGCTTTGAAGAGGAATTTTTTAAAAATTTCTCACAGTGCTAAAAGCACCTTTCCCAGCTGAAAAGTATTCTCAGCTGAGATTGTGCAACTGCTCAAGTGAAATTTAAGTAATGAGTCAGTCGCTGTACTTTACCTCCCGAAGTGGAATAAAAGATCATTCTGGACGTAAGAACATTTGTTTGAATGGAACTTTGTGTTTGTCAGCTGATACAGAAAATATTTCTGATTTCTTTGACACATTATTTTTTTTCCAAATGAGAGCAATACCTTGAAAGAACAAAGATTAATCTTGAAGTACGCTTCATGGCTGCAAATGAACCACAACTGACTCTGAGAAGCATAAGGGATTTAGGCAGCACGCTCTATCTTACTTAAAAATTAGTGCCTTTCAGTGAGGCCACTGTAATTGCCTGCCTAGGTGATCCTGTTATGCTGCAACATCAAGTGGATTTGCTCAAGTTATTATGGATGTTCTGAGTAGCAGGATTGTGTCTCTGTTAGAAATACATTTCACCAACAAAGTCCCCATTTATAGTATTTTCCTACTTCTGAAATGATCTGATCTCTTCACATATAAGGAATTGTCCCACATTCATTGTTCCTGAAACAAATGCCCTTGGGAAAATATTTTTATATATCTTAATTAGCTGACCTAGATTAGAGGAACCAGAACACAGCTGTTAATGGAGAGGCAAATTAATTTTATCACCTACAGAGAGGAATGATACGAATAAAGGACTAAAAGTCAAACAGGAGTTGTTTCTCATGTTTCCCATGTCAGCTGTGCATCTACACTGAAATGATTCAGCTCTGTACACAAATATCAGGGAGCTTTAGACTGTGGATGCTGCAGAGTGGTTCTCACTGTAGGCCAAAATAACTCTATGAGTAGCTGTGTAAATATCTGTCAAATACCCACAGTTGTGAACTACATCAGGCCCACCTTGTGACTTTGCTCTTTTAACCTTGCAGCTCCACCATTTCTATTTGATGACAAAGACAGATTTAGCTCTGTGATACCTCAGCATTGCTGTGGTGGGTTGACCCTGGCTGGACATCAGGTCCCACTAAAGCTGCTCTGTCACTCCTCTCCTCAGCAGGGCAGGGGAGAGAAGATACAACAAAAAGTTCATGGGTTGGGTAAGGACAGGAGAGATTGCTCACCAGTTACTGTCATGGGCAAAACAGACTTGTCTTGGGGAAATTATTACCAATGGAATCAGAGTCCAGTGATGAGAAATACACCCAAATCTTAAAAACACCTTCCCTCCGGACTCAACTTCAGTCCCAATTTCTGTACCTCCTCCCCACCCAGCATCACAGAGGGACAGGGAATGGGGATTGCAGTCAGTTCATCACATGTTGTCTCTGCCACTCCTTCCTCCACAGAGGAGGACTCCTCACACTCTTCCCCTGCTCCAGCATGGGGTCCCTCTCCACAAACTCCCCAATCTGAGTCCTTCCCATGGGCTGCAGTTCCTCACAAACTGCCCCAGTGTGGATCCCTTCCATAGGGTGCAGACCTTCAGGAACAGACTGCCCCTGCACGAGTTCCCCCGAGGCTGCAGGGGGAATCTCTGCTCCATCATCATCCCCTATGGGCTGCAGGGGAATCTCTTCTTGGGCACCTGGAGCACCTCATCCCCATCCTGCACTGACTTTGGTGTCCGCAGAGTTGTTCCCCTCACATCTTCGCACTCCTCTCTCTGGCTACAATTGCTCCTGGTGGATTTTTTTTCCCCTTCCTATCTCTGTCATAGCAGAGGCACTACCACCGTTGCTGATGGGCTCAGCCTTGGCCAGTGGTAGGTCTGTCTCAGAGCCAGATGGCATTGGCTCTGTGGGACATAGGGGAAGCTTCTGGCAGTTTCTCACAGAGGCCACCCCTGCAGCCCCCATGCTGCCAAAACCTGGCCAGGCAAAGTCAATACAACTGAGTAACCAATTAGCTAAAAACAGGTGAATAATTTCTAGATCAAGTTCGGTACTAACTTAACTGCTATAGAGTATTAGTATTAGGTGATATCTCAGTAGAAGGTAGTATATGCTAGTAGACTGTTCTCCATGCAAACTACGAGACACACATGCTTGTAAAATGCCTGCATGGAGCAGAGCCATCAAGATTAACAGGCTGTTCCCGTACTGTGGAGACTTCCATGTAACTTCATAGCATTGTTGGCTTGCTGGAGGTTATGAGTATTTACCTATAGGCCACAAAATTAACTTACTGACTCAAATTTTATTATTCTTCCTTAGACATATTACACAATGAAAAACAAACCTGATTTCTTAGGGATGGACATATCTAGTGCAGCCGGATCTATCACTGACTACTGCAAAGTATATTGCATAAAAGACTTGACGTGAGGACAGGGGAGAAAGAAATAATTCTTCACTACTCCTGCCTAAGAATGGAGTTGATCTCCTAAACTGAAGTCAACAAGGGCACTGAAGTTTACCAGCCAACAAAGGAAGCTCACTGCTTTTGCAGCCTTCCATTACCTGAAGGGAGCAGAGAAACAGGAGGGGAATCAACTTTTTAGAAGGATAGACAATGGCAGGACGAGGGGGAATGGATTAAAACTAAAGGAAGGAAGGTTTAGATTAGGTATTAGGGGGAAGTTTTTTACAGAAAGAGTGGTGAGGTGCTGGAACAGGCTGCCCAGAGAAGTAGTGGATGCCCCATCCCTGGAAGTGTTCAAGGCCAGGTTGGCTGGGGCCCTGGGCAACCTTGTGTAGATCCAGGCCTGAGGTTGGTGGCCCTGCCTGTGGCAAGGGGGGTTGGAGCTCTATGATCCTTGGGGTCCCTTCCAACCCTTGCCATTCTATGATTCTATGATTCTTTGTAAAATATAAAACCATACACGTGTCTAAAAATCAAATAAAGGTTGTTAATATGCTCATGTTGAGATTTGCCCTCCTACTTGTTTCTAGCTAGAAAGGACTAGAACATATAGATTGTATTCAGAAGAGAAGACCTCTGAAACAAAGCACTCTAGATTTTGCATGTCCTGTTGTTGTGGGAAATTCATAGGGTTCCTGTGACCTGGAAGTCATAGTCTTCCTGGATGTTTTGTACTTAAGAGCTGGAAATGGAGTAGAAAAAAGATTGCTGGATGTGTAACACATTCTGACTTTTGCAAGAACTATTTAACAGGGTTTTTTCCTATAATTAACATGATTTTTAAGATAGAAACTATCTTTGTTTTACATGCAGTATATTTTTTCCATTCCTTTGTAAACACAATATAGTGATACCCAAATACCAATTGACCTGATTTGAGCAAGAAATCTGATAAAGGCTGGCAGTGCTGTGGATTTTCCCACACGGAGCGGTTAAGCGTGGTATCTGAAAAAGGGCTTTTTAAAAAAAGCCAAAGTTCCAGTGGTAAAATACCAAAACTTTCAAACAGACAAGACCAAAAAAAACCCAAACCACAACTCCAATAGTAGGTTAAAGGAAGCTTACTATTTATACTAAGAACTGATGTTGACTACTTACAGGTCAGGCTCTGGGTAAACCTAAACATGCCCTAAACAAACCTAAACATGCCTCTCTTGGTGGCTATCCCCACTGAGCCAGCATGACAGATAAGGATTTGGGCACATGTGACCACTCCATACAGATTCCTACACCACCCTAATCTCTTACTCTGGAGCATCTCTATCAGGCAGTGCAACTAACACTTCTCATGCATGTGGTACTCACTGGTTCTCCTCCCCTGCTGCCCTGCAAGGACTTGTTGTGCTGTGCAGAGCCATTCTGGATTGGGGTACAGCACTGAACACAAAGCTATCCTGCCCTCCACACCAATGGCCACACAAATACCATCCTGAAGGGCCCATGACTGGAGGAATTGAAGACCCCCAGTGGTTTTGATTCTTGTAACAAATCTGCTCGACAGCTTTGTTCTGTGAGACTTTGGAAGGCCATTTGGGTAGGCTGAGGAAATAGTTTTGTTATTAAATTAGTTCTATATTAAAAAACTGATTTTACAGACTTCCTTGATTTTCTGTCAGACAGGGCAGACCAGAGGGGTGCATGTTGCACCTGGAAGGGAGGGGATGGGTTTGATGCAGATTCTTTGTTCCTGTGTGGGTTTGTATTTCAGTCTGAGATACAACCCTAAGGAAACTCCATCCTGCAAAATCTGCTTCACCCTCTGGCAGGATGCAGCATTCTGCCAGGCTTAAATCCATGGTCCTCCTGCCCAAGCTTGGCGAATATAACCTGTTTTTAAATGTCCATGAGAATCAGCATTCTGTGGGGCCTGGGGGAAATGAACCAGGTGTTAGTTACAGGACAATGGGAATGGAGTAGGCCAAGAAAATCCTGACAAGCTAAAATGGAGGTTTGGGGAGCAGCTGGAACACACACTCTGCTTTAGGTGACCTCTTCTTGACACATTAAATCAGTGAGGTACGAACTGCGATGGCTGAGGAACAAGCACCTCCTTTTTTGTGTCAGGCTCTGTCCACAGCAGTAATCTGGGACAGAGGGGCAGGCAGGGATCACACTGCCATCAGCTACCACGCTCCTCCCAGCAGTGACTGGGAATCGCAGCTCTTAGCAACACCCATGTCCATTTACTAAGCTATACTTTGGGCAAGCTGCTCTACCAGACCTCTGGAACACAGCTTGCAGAATTTAATGACAGAGAAAGAGCAAGCGACACTGCTTACTGGAAGATACTTTAAACTTAGAAGCAGCTTTAGAGAAGCTGGGAATGTGCTCCAAGGGCCACTTCACAAAAAACTCTCACAACTGCAGATCAAGGATCTGGCAGGATGTTACCTGTATTTGGGTGATAGGGCTAGGCCTGTTCCTTGCTTTTTTCTCTCTAAGCAGCTGCTAATGGTCAATGTCCAAAATAAAACGGCAGGGCAGACAGATTTCTGGGCTCATCCAGGACTGCTAGTCCTCCACTGGTTTTCCTGGAAAAGCAGGAAGCCCTGTTTATCAATCTCAGTGGCTGTTCCAGGTCTTACACAAGGCTACACGGGAAACGTCTAGCTTGCTTCTTCAGTGTCTGTGGTTATAACTGGGGCTGGGTGCAGTTGCAGTCGTGACTGGAAGGGGTAAGAGCATGTGGCACCAGGCAGAGCTAGTACAGAGGCTGGAGCTCTTGGTGTCCTCTACCCAAGCAGTCAGCCAGGCCTGAGAGGTTCTGCCAAACAGAACCTATGCAGTTTTAACAAAAGTAGCATCCTTACTGCCACATTATTTAGCTCTAATTCAGATCAAATGCCATAAAGGCAAGATCATCCATAGTAGTTTGTTCAGCATGGCTATTAGCCAGGGAACAACATGTGAAGCCAGGTTTGCAGTAACTAGAAATACAAATGAAGCATCAGTACCTTCAAACTAGAGGCTACAGACAAAGGTCAGCAACAGCATATCGAATAATCTGGATATACATGGACCTTTGCAGAGTCTGCACAGGATCTGTGTGACAGGCACGTGATACCACATAGAACAGAATTCCTGCTTAGACCCACGTGAGGAAAGAAGGTTCCTGCTGGATGAAAAATGTAAGTGAATTTTCAGAGTAAACACTGAATTCTAGATATAAACATGTCTTAAATCTTCCAAACACAGTTATTATATTCCCCATTAACAAGCAGCTTGTTAAAAGCAGGAAGTAAAGTCAGCAGTGATTTACTGAACAGTGCAATGGATAAATCACTGCCCCATTGCCTCACTGGCTGCACAGGACTGCGTGATTTCCCATCTGCCAAAGCCCGTCTGCTACTATCCTGCAAACCATGCAATGACTGACATCATCCCAGTGTGGGTGCAAGTCACTCACATCCTGATTAAGCAATATGACATGCTGCTTGTGCTAACAGCCATGTGAGGCGCTCAGCACTCCTTCATCAGCTAACTGACAGGAGCTGCGTGGTTTTCACTTCAGACCAGTTTAGGAACCACTTTCTTTGGAACTGGTGTGACGTGTGTGTGGAAGACAGGTATACTAAGGAGGCTCTGTCTTACACCCTGAGAGCCTGAGTGCCTCTAGTTCCTTTCAGTGGTTTCTTAGCCTTGTCACCTTCCTGCCTTTTAACGTGAAAGCAGCACCATCTCCTCCTTCCCTGTCCATCAGCTTGGCAGTGATAATATTATCCTCTGCACCTTGGCTTGTGCCTGTGCTACCTGGGATATCCAGGTGTCCTTCACACAAATATGGAAAAGCCAAGGACTGTGAACCCATTACACCAGAACAAAGCGAGGGTTTATGGAGAGGTGGTAATATAGCTAGTTAGGGGCAACACCAACACAGATGCCTTCAGGCTTCTTCACACAAGATGCATCCAACCCCAGGCCAACACAAAGGAACTTTTTCTGCATATGCTCTATGAGACCTGAGATGGATCAGGGGGTAGGTGGGAGTGAGCAGAACTCCACTGCAGTCCTGGATAGGTGTAGGATGTAGTCATCAAAGAGATGATACAGATTGATCTAGGACATAGTCATCCAAGAGATGATGCCAACTGCTCCCTCCGGATGATGCGCATGCTGAAGTTCCAAATACTTTTTTAAGTGGAGCACACACATTCCTATGACACAGGGCAAGACAGAAGATACCTCTGATCCTAATCTCCTGATGTGCCTAAAAGAAACCAACCATCCAGTATGTGCTTGTGGCCAGCTGCATTCCAGGAGCCTGCCCAGAGCCAGCAGGCAGCAGAACAACTGCATAGAAAACAAGTTGAGGAATTCCTGGAATTTCTGGAGTATTAAAATAACGTTAGTATCCAGCAGTAAGCAGGTATGAGAGATAATAGCAGAAGTGGCTGCATATCCCTCTTTGATACTTGATTAAGGGCAAATTTTGTAAGAAAGCATGTGAATATTGGAGAGGTTTTACTTCACCTTTTCTTTACCTCCACGAGTCTTTGGCAGCAAGGACAGAAGGACTTCAGGAAGCCTTGGGAATACTCAGTAAACCACTCTATTGCAACAATAAAGGGTTTTTTTTTGTCCTGTTCATAATATTTTTCCCAGTTCCCAGAACTATTTGGATCCATAGTAGGAATACATCTCCTCATGCTATTCAACACACATTTCTATCAGCAGCGAGATCTCACTACATACACTTCACTTCAAAGGTCTTCCCAACCCTTTAGGCTGTAATTACAGCTGTAAGTGCTGGAGCCAAACTTCTCTGAAAACAGACTTTGTAAAGGTTGAAAGAGATGCTGGCAAACAAGAAATGGCTAGTGGTTTCTTGAAATTTCTCCTGCTGACTGCTCTTTCATTAAGTCTGGTGAAATAAAACAGTTCTCTGCCTAACAATGAAGTCAAGAACACAGTTTTTCCATTAAAATGTAGGCTCCAAGTTCTTCCCCTCTACCAGATGAAAATTCTCAAGAGTCTGGAAATTAGACTGGAAAGACACACTGTTGGGGTTCTACTCTGACACTTACGCTTCAAGCATGCACTAAAATCACCTTATCTCAATTGTAATAGAAGTCTATACTATATTGCAGCATATTATAGTGTGGAATTTGCACCATCTTGCACACTGTGAGGTAGCTTTTGCAATGGATCTATCGTATGCTGTATAAAAGGGGAAACTCACTCTCACTTCTGGGGTTGTTCAGTCTGGAAAAGAAGGTTCAGGGGTGACATAATTATGGCCTTTCAAAATATAAAGGGGGCTTATAAGAAAGAGACATTTACCAAGGCTGCAGTCACAGGACAGGGGTCAATGACTAGAAGCTGAAAGCAGGTAGATTTACATCAGACATAAGGATGGAATTTTTTATGATGAGGGTGTCCAGAGCAACTGTGGATGTCCCTGGATCCCTGGCAGCATTCAAGGCCAGGTTGGATGGGGCTTTGGGCAACCTGGTCCAGTGGAAGATGTCCCTACCCACGGCAGGAGGGTGGACTAGATTATCTTTGGGTGGATTTCAACCCAAACCAGTCTGTCATTCTATGATTTACATCTGTGTCCTGCAGAAGCTCTGAATTTTTGGCCAACAGCTAATAAAATCAGACATGTTAGTTTCTCTCCTGCCATATGCAGCTCTGTATCTGTTGTAATCTGATGATTACAACAAGCACTTAGACACCAAAGCTTTTAGGAGCACTCCCTGAGCTCCTAGTATTTTTGACACCATTCCACACCTAAATTTAGCAATTCCCAGACCTTATGTCAGTGCAACTTCTACTATCACTGATCTAGAATCGGGCTCTGGCACAATATTCTCATTCTGAAAATAGCTTCCAATTCTTCACCCAGGGCAGAAGTGCTATCCTCTTCTACCCACTCAATCTGATGATTCAGTGATATACTTAGTTATGCTCATGTTCAGAGTGATGTACAGAATGATTTATGAAGCTCCCCAGTCCTTGTTACATCAACAACAGCGAGGGCAGGCCTGACACAGATTTTAAGATACTCTGAATTTAAAGGACTCTTAAATTTAAATCATATCCAAATCTGCAGTTGGAACCTGTCATTTAAGGGTACAAACACCTTCAGGCATAGACCTGTAAGTCACACACTCCAGGATGTGAGTTTGGAAAGCGACAGCTGGCTACTGGTGTGCAGAAGAAGTGATGCCAAGTGCTTCACAGATGTCCTCAGCATGCAAAGCAAACTTAATGTGCATGTTCAGAGGATGAACAATGAGTTCAGACTGTGTACATGCTTGAAGAAGATTTTGCATGCAGACAGAAGTGCTCCATGCATACATGATACCAAGGGCTGTCCCATATTCTTAAACTTGACTCTTCCATTTAAGTCACACAAATGGTACTCGAGATTCCAAACTAGTCACTCATGAAGTTACTTCTATTGGAATATAAACTCCAGCAGAGCTTACAGTCTCACAAGAACTTCCTTCAGAAGGTGGAAATTATGCTGCTTGCATGACATGCCATATCTGAGTACAAAACCACCAAAATCTTGCAACTGTCCAGATTACTATTCAGCAGCAATAGTCATGAATGAAAGTGAGACATGAGTGACACTACTGTAACTCCTGCCACTGCCACTGCCCACCTATTGCTTCAATATACACGTTGGTGTGCTTATCACTGCCAAGGCCACACTGATGTCCCACTGACAACACCAACAGCACTGATGTCCTACTGATAACACCAACACCATGTGCAAGATCTGAGAGGTCATCTCATGAAAAGAGTTAAGCTGTGCTCAGGGAGTCCAGGAACAGATATCATACGGTTGTGTTTTCAATGGGAAGCACTAACATTGACTAACAGGGTCTCCCAGCCCTCACTGCAAGATGGACCAGAAAAATGATGGGTCAGTCTGAACTCAAGCAAATCAACCAGAAAATGTTCCAAATTTACAGGGAATTCAGTTTCATATCTGAGAGGGATCAATATCAATTCTTTGGATGCAATTTCTTGATGAGTTTATCCAATCCATAACTGTGATGGAATAAATATGTTCCTTCACACACTCCCAGTCACTCCATCATGCCCCCTCCCTTTGCATTTGACGGTAATTGTACACCAGCATGGACACTCAGATTAATTGGTGAGCAAGATGAGTTGACCTAACTCAAAATTACCCTCACAAAAAGAAAAAAAATCATACTAGGTGCACAGGTGCAGCTCTGTAGCGGTTTAAATGGACGACCTGGGGTGGATGTGCAGAAAGAAAGAGGAAGGACAGCAGCAGCAGCCCTAAATAAACTTAGACAGATTGTGAAACCATCATTAGAATAGACCTATGAATCAGACTTTCATAAAATGATATCACAGAACATCTGACCAAATCAGCTCCCCATAATAACATTTGAAAATAAATTGCAAAATATCACAGCAATGTACTTAAATGTATGTAAAATATGTACTCCATGAACTTTGGTCAGCTTGCTACAATCACATCTGTACAGGCTGCCTACAGCCACTTATGTAAATGAAGTAAAGGTTGCCTTCCTTGGGATTTTACAAAAAATGCCCAACTATTTCATACTTATAGTCTAAGCTTAGTCACATGACTATGAGAGACCATCAAAATTCTCACAGAAGAAACATCTCATAGAAAGGTTTGAAAATGCAAACCTTTGAGTCTCAGAGTATGATACAAGACATTTATGAAGGCCACCTGAAAGTAAAGGCAATGAGAACCCAAATTAGTTTTTGAATGGAGGGTGCTGGTGTGGCTTATCAAACAGAACTGCACTTCTGGATTTAAAAATATCATCTTCCTAGTGATTAAATACATCCTCACCGGAATCTTAAGCCCAGACTCTGTATTCTGGGCTCCACTGGACCACACAGCAGCTGGAGCACACAGATGCTGTTTGATCACGCTAGCCATCCTGTTGGATGGACCTCTGTGATGAAGGTGGATGCAGCTGAGCTGGAGGCACCTATCACACCCCCTCTGAGAACACTGTGTGACTTCGTCAGGGCTCCACGTAGGCTCAAAGGCTCAGAGCATTACATGGCAGATCTCTGATCCCAAGCTCCTTATAAAAACACTTTGTTGGTAAGCAGGCTTCTGTGTTACTCTTTTCTTTTCTAGAAAGAAATGGTTTTAGGGAAATTCCCTCCTACCTTCCTCTCCCACTGGGCAAGAACAGATAAAATATTGCTCATGTCAAGAGTAGGCAACAATAACAGCAGAGCAGCTTAACACAAACCTGCAGGAATTGCAATTCATTGTACAAAACTGTAACATGGAGGTAGTTCTCCTGTTCTGTTGAGTCTTACAACTCGTCTTTCATGCTGAAACAGGGCGTGAAGTCTCCAGCCGGAGGTGAGGCTGGCTGAGCCAGAAGGCTGTATGCACACAAGGAATCAACCTGTCTAAAGCCTTTTCCTACAAGCATGCAGCTGTACTCTCCTGCATCTGCTCTCAGCTATCAGTCCTTCCTCCAGTAAAGCCCTTTGCTGTCTAAACACCTCTGAAGACCTATGGGGGGGGGTCTTCAGAATGATGGGGGGTGGGGTGTGTGTGTGTGTGTGCTGTAGCAGTGAATGACTGAATGACAGGGGTCGATCAACACACAGGGTAGGTTTTTCCTGGAGACAAACATGCCTGAGGTGCTCTTTATAATAGCGTGCTTGATAGTGCTGTTTCCTTTTATATTGGTTTACAAATGCAACCTGCTGTGCATCTTGGGCTGAGGCCAAAGTGGACCAGATATGACTGGGATGGGGTATTAAAGAATTCATTTATAAACAAATAAGGGTAATGGTCTTTAAAAAACCCCTCCCTAACAGCATTACTGGGGAAAAGGAAGAGGTGGAGCTTTATTTCTTACTAAGTTCACAAAATCACAAGGTTGGAAAAGGCCTTTGAGATCATCAAGTCCAACTTGTTCCTGTCCAATGCTAAACCATATCCCTAAGTACCTGATCTACCCTTTTTTAAAACACATCCAAGGAGGGTGACTCAACACCCTCCCTGGGCAGCCTGTTTCAGGCCCTGACAACTTTTTCAGTGAAGAATTTTTTCCTAACATCTGATCTGACTCTGCCTTGGCACAGCTTCGTGTCATTTCCCTGTTACTTGGCTGAAGAGAACATCTCCCACTTCTCTACAACCTCCTTTCAGGTAAGTTCTTATAACAACAGAAGATCTGACCTTAACAAAGAGAGAGAAGACAGTATTTTTGTATTATTATCATTAGTAGTTGTAGTACCAGAAAATAAGAATCCCTAAAGTGAAATAGATAGAAACTCTCCTACTGTAATTTCAGGTCAGAAGCAGGATGAAGTTTGCTTTCTTCACTGACAGAGGGGAAGATTAAATTGGGGAAGATTCAGGTCAGCCAAGATGACAATTGAAATGTTGTGGACCCTTTGAGCAGATGCTACTTTTCAGAGGAAAAGTGGGCACAACTGTAAGACAAACTCAGTCACACGGATCTGCATCTATCTGTAGTGCTGATAAGAAGCAGTCACTTTTGCTTGATAATTTAAATACCTCTGGCTTTGCTTTCTATGGACATAGTTCTTACAAACCTGAAATTATGCCTGAACAGTGTTTCCTCATACACACCCCTTAAAGGTATCTCCTGATTTTGAAAATGTGACTCCTGGAAGCTCTATTTTCTGGAAACTGTGTTTCCAAGACACAGATAACACAGAAACATTTTGCATTTCATTTTTTAAACGCCTTTGGAACATTTTATTTTGAAAGGCTCTGAGTTGAGTCTTTTTCATGCTTGTGTTTGGCAAGTTGGCCTCCTACATATTACAAATATTAAGTTAAAATTGCATGCTTATAATGTTTGGTTGAAGCATGAGTAAATCATGGTTTGAGGGTTTTTTTACAGTTACTTGTGGAAGGAAGAATGAAGCTGCTATTTTTTTTTTCCTCCATGGTTTACCATTTTCTACTGAAAATAAAAACAGGAAAAACTGGTATCACCAGCCAAGAAATCGGTGCTCTAGAGATTTTTAAATATCTATCATTGAGAATTTCTCATTCTGAAAGCGATTGCTTTACAACTGATAAAATGCTTGAATGGGATCACACTTGAAAGGAAGATGAATAAACTAAAAAAACCCCACCCCAACCCTAAACAAACGCCAAAACAAAAAAAAAACCAACCCAACCCCACACATAGGTGAACTGGGGAAGAAATCTACAGTTATCCTTTCGGTAAGAAGGATGTTTTGTTTATAAGGTTACTTCTACTCTTCCTTAAGCACTGCTTAGATACCATAGCAAATTTACAGGAGGATCTGCATTTTTTTCCTGGTAGGGTGAACTGCAGGAAAAAAATTGTATTTTGTTTTCACCCAGAATCAAACAGACAAAGAGGAACCTGGGAATGCTGCTGCAAAGTGTCACATAGGAAACACACAACAGGAGGAAGGGGAAATGGAGGGAAAAACTCCTTAGGCCTTGAAGTTTCCTCAAACAAAACCTGTATTGCAAAGGAACACATCCTTCCCAGGGATAGTTAACTGCTCAGGTTTTATCCTCCCTCTACTTTTGCTGGGTGCCCTTGAGGACAGTATTCCCGTCTCTGATTTTCTCTCTTGTCTGTAAAAAGGAAACAATTCCTCCCCTCACAGTGATGATGTCAGATTTAGGGTTGTAAAGTGACAAGCAGACACTAATTGGCACGATATGCAACAGTAAAATTTCTGTGAAGGCAATGATGAGGTCAGGAATGATTCAGATCAATCATGGTCATGTGAAAGAATGGAAGATACACAATGGGCTTGTGGTTGGTATTTAAATTCAGTGAGAAATCTTGGATTTCCAAGAAAGTACGCAAGCCAGGTGCTATAGTGGCTTTTCAACTTCATTTGGACAGGGTTTTTTAAGCTCTTTACAGAAGTTCTGTAGAAGTGTAAAGAAGGCACCTTCAAAGCACTTACGCCTCAGTCTACTGACCACAGAGACTGACGTTACTGATGTACTTCAATAAAACTTCAAGATGATGCAAGGAAGCCACGAAGGTGGGTGAGGAAAGGAAAGTAAAAAGCCCTCAAGCCACCTCTTCTCCGAGTTCTAATGGAAGAAAGTGAATAAACAAGTTTCACCGTCACCTATAAACTAAACCCCCCAACAATAAGAGGTTCTTAAAGACTCAGAGCAACAATTAACTAAACTTTTATCATATCCTCTAAGATACGTGTAAGATATAAGTATACTGAAACTTCTGTGAAGCATTACTTTTCAGCACTTGGAGCTGCAAGGCGCTCCTTCCCCACGCAGTACACTCCCTCACCACCTCCTCGGGAAAGAGAGGAAAAAGAGGAAGACAAAAAAAACCTAATCAAATATTCGCATCGACCCGGCACGCCGGGAGTGCGGCTGATCGCAAAGCGCACAGTGCTGCGGGCGGGCTGGCGATAAACAGCGGGACACCCGAGAAAAGCCGGGGAGCCCTGGGCCGGGCCCGGAGAGCTGCAGAGGGGGGAGGCGCGGAGAGGCGCGGAGGCCGGCGCGGATTGGCTCGCCGGGCCGCGGGATCCTATATGCTGCGGGCAGGGAACCGGCCGGCCCGGCGCGCCGGCTGGGGCAGCGGTGGCGGTGCTGGGGCGAGTCCCGTTCCCCGCGGAGGAGAAGGCAGCGCGGTGTCCGGTCTCGGTGAGGTACGCGGGTCTGCGCGGGGTGCGTCCCGAGGAATTCCCCCTCTCCTTTTTATTTTTTTCCCCATTTTTTTCGCTGGTTGTTTCTCATCTCTGTATAAAGCGAGGAGCTGGGTCATTAACATTAGGGAACGTGTTCTGTTCTCCTAAATGTCTTTTTAAAAGTATTATTTGCCCCCCCCCCCCCTTCTTCTGGTTTCAGGGGTTGTCTCTTGGGGGTGTGTGGTGTGGGTGTGTGTGTGTCTCACCGTGTTTCTTGGAATTGCGGGTCCAGGCTTTGGGTAAAACTGAAGTTTCCCAGCTGCTTTGTTTAAAAGCTTCCAGCGCCAGACCGCATCCATTAGCTCTGTACGCGAGTCCCTCGCTTCTGCCTTACTGGAGGGTTTTGTTGGAGTTCGGGATTTCAAACTCCAGTGATAAATAAATGACTCCGGGGCGGTTTCGGTGCCTGTTTTGTGGCGCCTTCTAGCAGATTCCCCCCGTCTCTGATCGGTGCCTGGCGATCAGTTACGTTCCGAAGCGAAGCAGATAACCTTCACAAACTTTCTGTGGCCCTCTGCCTTTCTCATTCCCCGAAGGAAAACTCGGAGCTTCCCCAGCACTGGGGGTTGGAATAACTCATTCAAAGCAGCGCTGTTTCCTCGGCCCAGCATCAGCTTCATCCTCCCTCCATTTATTTTTGCAATTTTTTTTCTATGTGAAAAGTGTGCGGGTGGTTTTTCCCCCCTTCCCCCCCCCCCCCCCCCCCCCCTCCACTCTTCCAACCTAATAAACTCGCAAATCCGGCTCAGCCCTTGGTTGCAATCCGGAGGCGCCCCCCCGAAAGTGCTGGGACAACCCTCCGCCCTGGCCGCCGCGGTGCCTCCCTACCCGGTGGAAGCAGGAACGGCGCTGCTGGGCTGCAGCAGCCCTCTCTCTCCCAAACTATTTTCGGGGACTCTGTAGGGGAAAAGTCGGCTTGTAAAAACGCGATAGGTGAAAGGAGAAGATCCTGACCGCGTTCAGAAAGCGAGTTTGTGCTGAGCTTGTTTGTGAAGCTTAAAAAAGAAGATATATTTCTCTTTTCACTACGTGCGCTCTTGGGCGGGCTCCGGAGCTCCGAGTGTGGAGGCTGGAGGCGGGGAGGTACGAGGGGAAGGGAGGGCCGGCGCCCTCCTTTGTTCCTCGGAGGGGTGCCCGCATGGCCGAACGCTGCTCCCTCTCCCCCTCCGTTCCCTCCCGTTTCCCGCTCCCTGGCTGCTGCCGGGGCTCTGGGGATGTCCCAGGGGCCGAGGGTGCTGGGGTGTGTGTGTGAGAGGCGGGGCGGTGTGAAAGCTTTGCGCCACTTTCGGGATTCGCGGGGGTGCCGGGATGCCGCTGGCTGAGGCGCGGCGGCGGATACAATCGGTGGAAACGCTGCGGAGGTTTCAAAGGATTTTGGGAGGGCTGGGATGTTTGTGCGCTGGGAGGCGGGTGTGGGGTGTGCGGGGCAGAGCCCCAGGCTCGGCCGAGGGGGCGGCCCGGAGGGGGTGAGGGGAGGAGTCTCTGGCTCCTCTCACCATAGGGTCTGTCAGAAACATCGTGAGGCTTTTCGTACTTCTAGCTGCTTCTGAGCAAGGTATGAGCATTTGGAGATGGGAGACTGGCGCTACCCCAGCGTAAACAACTACATGATGCACAAGGCAATGAGGATAAAGCGCCGGTAATGCTTCTCTGGCCACGCAAAGCAGTGAGAACTCCATGAGAGCTGCAGCATCCTCGCCTGGGGATCTCTAAGCAGTAGTGGGGAAACTACTAGTGCAGCTATTGGAACTTATTTTATGTGATGGTGTCTGTTCTCACTTCTCTTCTCCAACTCTTGCTTTTCTCCCAGCTGTTGGAAAGGGAGAAGGACGGGCTTAGCAAAGGGACAGATTAGTTTTAAAAAGGGAAGATAGTTGTCCTCTAAGAGAGGGATAAATGCTAGCTGTTATTTTCCTTTGTTGAGCAGAGTGGGAAACAAGTCACTGCTGAAAACAGCAGCCATGGAATATTCTAGCAGCATTCCAGAAGGCTGGACCCTCATACAGAGATGGGTGTAGTTCTGGTGTTACTGGAGTTACTGGTTCTGTACTAGCCTTGTAGAAGCCCACCATCTGTTAGGTCTGGAAAGTATCTCAGTGGAAGTATGAGCTTTTTCACTGGTGAAGTTTCGGAGGGTTTTTCTGCTTGTAAATGCAATGGCAGTATCTGCTTCCTGGTTCTCTGCCATCGAATGAACCAAACTGGTATCGCTTTCTGCTTTCTCTAAATTCCAGAATTACTAAGGAGCAAACTGGTTGCTCACGCTGCCCAAAGTAGTAGTTGGGACAGTCTGACATCTCACCAGACTGGAGTAGTGAGTACAGAAGGGAGGAATGGTAATTCACCTATAGACTAGGGACGAGCACGTAGAGAACCCTGCAGGTCATGGCTGGTGGCTCGTGTTCCGTGTTACTCTGCACCTAGTGTTACAGCATCTAGGGTGTGCTAAGTGTTGCCCCATATCCTGTGGTTATCAGTCTATGCCTGAAGAATTGCCTAGGTAGGTAATTCTTTAAGCTGTCACTTACAGAAGGACTGAGGATGTGTGGTGTTGGGAGAACTTGTGGTGGTTTTGCTGTCGCTGCAGTAGGTCTGCTGGGCCTTGGAACTGGCAGAAAGTGGTGGAAGGAACAGAAAGTGATGGATTAGTGTTGTACTACTAGCTCACACTTCCATGTGGCATTTTGTACAGTTCAGTAAAGTACCTTCCTTGGCTTCCAAGGGTATGCAGATCTCAAGTGAGGCTATCTGATTCTTTAGCTTAATCTTTAAATTCCAGCAGACAGCAGCATGGTTTGCTCTGTCAAGTTGGCTGGAAGTGACAGCGTGATTTTTCCACTGGTAGGAGAGGTACTATGTGTTTGGGATCTATTCCACACTTGAAAAAGGTGTTCCAGATCCTGAACTAAGGTCTGTGTGTTCTTCAAAGACTGAAATTATAGCCATGGACAAGAAGTTTCCTCTTCCATAGGTTTTATGACTAGGACATTGCCCTCTGTGGCAGTGGTGGTTGTGGTGGAGTACTATGGAAGGATCTTTGAACAATAACATGTGACATTAATTCTATTGTCAGTGGGAAAACCACCACAACGTATAGAAATAGGATGCTGAAACAACCCCTTTGGTTTGGAATTGCAGCTTTTTAGAATGAACCTGTATGAGTCCTGAAGTTTGCCTGTTGCTTGGGTGGCTGCACAGTCTGATATGCAAGCCACAATCCTAAGATGCTGCTGCTGTATGTCCAATAACTCAGAAAATCTAGCGTCTCAAGATTGCTGAAACAACTTGAGGTCAGATGACCTCAAAAGAAGAGAATGTTGTAAACAACAGCAACTTTGAAGGTCTGTTGAAGAGGGACGTAGATCTACATGTTGTTGACCACAAGTTGCAAGAGTTCCTGCCTTGTAGGGCGCACCAAGTTTGCTTGCTGCAAACCAATTATGTGAGGTCAAGTTTAAATGTCTAGTGCTATCTTCAGGTTGCTGAATGTAGTCTTAAACTTGAATGAAAAGTATTCAGTCACTCAAAACTCCAGGAACGCTGCCATGCTTGGAAAGTATGCTGTCACCTTTCAGGTGCAGCTGCTCAACCTCACTAACTCAGGTGATGCGACACTGAAATAAAGAACTCCTTTTGTCAACACAGATCATACTGTTGGAACTGCTTTGGGATGTACTGGCCAAGGAAGGGGTTTTAGCTAGTTTCTGCATTTACGGGATGCTTCAAATGGAACTTGCTGTTGGTCCAGTAAGTCACTTTCTGCTGCTGCATCCTACAACTTCCATTTCTCCACTTTTGCTTCTGCTGGGAACTGAAGAGGCTGGTACTGATTGATTTTAAAACTTGCCTGTCTTAGGATGGGAAGCTTAGAGCTCTTCAAACTGCTACTGGTGGTAACACCACTGCAGCTCCCAGCTCTTGATTTAGTTGTGTGAAACAGTATGGATGGATTTTCTTCTACTTGGTTAACTAAAGGAAGATTAGTCTTTTACTTTGTATTGTATACTGGGATGCATATTCCATGTGTGCTAAGACTAAGAGTGCTTTTGCAAGTCTTCCTTGTACCTTCTCTGACTTTCCAATAAAGCATTTATTCACCTTATTTTCAGTAGGAAACCCTCATAGTGGGCAAAGGTACAGAATATTTCTGAGGTTCTGACTGCTCTGTCTGCAAGACCTCAGTCAAGTCCAGAGGTGATCACAAGTACTGACTTACTGCATTGCTCTCAAGGCTCAACTTTCTAGAATGATCAGGGTTCTCTAACGATTGTCTCTGGTTTTGCTTCTGCTCCCATCTTGATAGCTTCCTTCTAGAGTCCCCAGACTAGGGTCTGTGGTCTGTCTCCCAGTGAATTCCACTTCTGGTTTGTACTCAACTATTTCTCGAAGCTGTCCTCACAGCAGCTCAGTTTGGTGCTGACTGTATGCTGGTCCTGTACATAGTTCAGTTACACTCTTGGGATTACATTAGTTTTAAATAGTGTGACCTGTCCATTTCTCCTGAACAGACAAGTACTTTGGGTTAAATGCAAATGCACAACTTCCTCCACTTAATTTACAAAGACTGTGTAGTCCTGGAGAAATCTTGGTGCTTATGAAACATGTTGGGAGTGTTTTGCAGCTCATTTGTTGTTTGACTTTTTAATCTGATTTGAATCTTGAAGGTAGGCTTGAAGAATTCTAGTCCTCTATTCTGTGGCTTGTTAGGGCCAGCGAGCAACTCTAGGTGAGGGCACTTCAGCCGTGCTAAGGATGCTGCTCCTGCTCACAGCATTGTTAAGAGTTCTCAGAAGGGCTTGTGGGGAGCGTCAGTTCTTCCTGCTTTTCTGCTGTGAACCTGTGCTGTTCCTGCTACCTGTGTTTTACATAATGAGCAGCAGAAGCATCTCCTGTTCTTGTACTGCAGAAAAGGCTGTGTAAAAGGCTAAAATTCTCCTTTGTTCCCACTGAAGTAGGAGAGGATTAATGGGATTCATCCCAGCTAGTTTGCAGACAGGCTTAAACAAAACCTTGCCCCATATTATTCCAGCCAATCTGCAGCTCCTTTCTATATGCTGAGGTGGTTCTTGACCCACTTTATCATAAAATCTGAGATGCTTGTATCTTTCTGACTTTCATGAAACAAACCTGGAGACCACCAGCATGGATGTAGGAGCTGTCTGTATTGAATGTTTGTAAATTTACAAAGAGCCAACATCATCTGATGTGAAATATTTAACTGTCTCAAATTTAAAAAGGGGAAAACTACATCAAAGCCTTGAAACTTCTGTAGCCTCAGAAAATAACTGAAACTGACCTTAGCTTAACTTTCACATGGGGAGGGCAAGGTTAGTAGTCATATGGATCAAGATCTGGTGAGGTGTTAATGGTGCTGACTTCTGTAACGGCAGAAAGCAATCACCTCCTCAGTCCTTTCTGGTGTCCAGCTCTTCCAGGAGCTGTAGCTTTAGCAAAACTTTCCTTGCTGTTTTCTTTAACTCAACCTGTCAGTCGCTGACCAAGAAATAGTGGTGTATTTTGATGTAGATATAGCTAGAGATTGGAGAAGGCAAACCTACCAGGTTTGGATGGTATCTGTTTGATAGCAGCTTGACTTTACTCAAACTGTCTATGTACCTCTTAACATAATGCTTCTAGCATGTTTATTCAGTTTTAGCTTTAAAAGTATTTGGGGACTTTTTTTATCCCAGTGGAGTCAGTGCTTTCAGAATTGCAGTCTGGAAGTAAAGAAATGGACAATCTGATGCATTTGCTGTTTCTAGATAATGATTTGCCTAAAGTTAGGGTGACTCTTACAGGTGCTAAAGGATCTTTAAGGTTCCTTCCAACCCAAGCCATTCTGTGATTCATGCTTCTATTGAGAATGCTTATAGTGCAGGCTTCACCTCTATGCTGCATTTGGGTGCATTAAGGCAGCTTTACTAAATTAGTGCTAAACTAAGCATCTTGAGAAAATAATTGAAGTACAGATACTTAAACAAGAAGCAAATATATGGTCAGGCTGCTTGCTTGGTTCAAATAGATTAACTTCCTATTATTAAAGGAAGACAACCCATTTAATGAGACTATGCAGGAAGGAGACAGGGTCATTGATAGTTCTGCTATTCTCAGCCTCTAGTAGAATGCAACATTTCTCTCTCAACTTGAGTTGCTTGCAGCTACACACAGTGGTGAATAGGAGGGGGGTGAGAATGAACAAGACATGATTCTGTTAAGGGCCAAGAGAACAGTGTGTAAAGTGTATCTGTTCCTAAGTAACTTGTGGATCTGTGGGTGTAACGAAAGCTGAAGTGGACTTGAGCAATATTTGTTCTTGGTCATCTCAAGAAGAGGGTTTTGAAGCAGTGTGGTGGCAGCTCCCCTACATCTGTAGGGGTGATGATCTGTTACATGGTCTGCTTAAAGAGGTCTTGGTACTGACTAGGTGCTGTTAGGATGGGAGCTAGCACTAGTGTTTTGCTGCAGCCCAGCTTCCTTGAGCTCTTGTGCATATGGCTTGCAGGTAGACAAGTAAACCTGCAGGCTTGTCTCCCAGGGCTCTGTGTGTAGGTTTGGGAATGTAACCATTGGAGAAAAATCCAGGGCTGCTCTCATGCTCAGTTGTGTATAGACTATAAATGGTTCCTGGCTAGAAAATAATCATCATACTTGGTTAAGGTGAATGAGCCACGCTTGAGAGAGGCAAGTTTATACAGTAGAACTGATTTGGGACATCTAGATGGGCTGACTTAAGTTAAATTTGGAGGCAACTAGTCTAATAGAACACTAAGCAAACTCATCAGTTTCTGTACCCTATAAGCTAACCAGTAACTGACTTAACTTTTTAAATTCCAACATGTTTTATAATCACTGACCTAACTGAAAGAAAAAACCTACAAAGCTTTGGCACAACCCCCCCTGCATTTCAATTTACAAATCAAACTCCTCATTTGTCTGTCTTCCTGCCTGAGTGTCCAGATGCTAGTGACATACATAACAACCAAATTTTGACTGTAAACTCTTGCTTCAAAATGGGATAGGCATCTGGAGTATGATGCTGAATGGGGATACAAAGCTGGGAGGGGTGGCTGACACACAGGAACACTGTGCTGCCATCCAGAGAGACCCGGCCAGGCTGGAGAGCTGGGCAGGGAGAAACCAGATGAAATTCAACAAAAGCAAGTGTAAAGTCTTGCACCTGGGGAGGAACAACCACATGCATCAGTACAGGCTGGGGGTTGACCTGCTGGAGAAGAGCTCTGTGGAGAAGGACCTGGGGGTCCTGGTTGATGACAGGTTGGCCATGAGCCAGCAGTGTGCACTGGGGGCTGAGAGAGCCAATGGGATCCTTGGGTGCATCAGGAGGAGTGTGGCCAGCAGATCTAAGGAGGTGATCCTCCCCCTCTACTCTGCCCTGGTCAGGCCCCACCTGGAGTATTGTGTCCAGTTCTGGGCTCCCTGGTATAAAAAGGAGAGGGATCTCCTGGAAAGAGTCCAGAGAAGGGCTATGAAGATGATGAAGGGCCTGGAACATTATCCTATGAGGAAAGGCTGAGAGAGCTGGGGCTGTTCAGCCTGGAGAAAAGACTGAGGGGGGACCTAATCAGTGTTTATAAATATCTTAAGTATGGGGTGCAGGGGGAGTTGGCCTGCCCCATTTCTTTGGTCAGTGGAGACAGGACAAGGAGCAGTGGCTGCAAATTGGAGCACAGGAAGTTCCACACCAACATGCAGAAGGACTTTTTCCCAGTGAGGGTGAGGGAGCCCTGGGACAGGCTGCCCAGGGAGGTGGTGGAGTCTCCTTCTCTGGAGATATTCAAGACCTGTCTGGACACCTGTCTGTGCAGTATGAGCTGGGGAGCTGCTTTGGCAGGGGGTTGGACCTGATGATCTCTCGAGGTCCCTTCCAACCCCTACGATTCTGTGATCATAGGCTAGAGCAGTCTCTGAGCAAAAGGGAGGGATGGGCTGGAGAGCAGATGAGAGAATATTTACTCTGGAGTGAGAAACTTAGAGAACTAGGGTAGCAAAGTCAAGCATGGTATAGAAACGGCCATGATACAATAGTGTTAGCCTTCTGTTTCAAGGAGTCCTTCATACAGCTTAAATCATGGTAGTTTTTGGAAAGTATTCCTACTAGCAAAAAAGAGTTTCAAAGGGAGATCCCCATAAAGCAGCTTAAATTCATTTCCTCATAATTAGTTGCCAGTGTTACATTTTACTTCCTCGTTTAGTTTAGCAGCTATAATGGAAAGTCTGCTTCAGGTAATTGGTTTGATTGGCAGGTATGGTCTGTAGACTGGAACAGAACTAACTAAGGTTTATGGGAAAATAGGCAGAAAGTAGCATCTCTAGATCTAGCTGCAAATAAATATTTGAATGAGCTTACTTAAAATGGGCAGCAGAAAGAATTACTGGTTATGTAGGGCTGTGACGTTGTCGCTCGTCAACTTTAAAGTGCTATGAAACAGGAATTCAGAATTAGTGTGTAACTAGAGGAGCTTGCATTCTCTTGTCTGCCAGTGTTGAGCTTTGGACTGGATCCTTAACTGCTTCCTCTGGTATGGCAAAAACTATTTCCTTCACCTTAGAGTTGCAGTCAACGTTCCGCTCAAAGCTTGCCACGTGTAACTCAATGTTCTTGCAAGATCACCTGGAATAAGATTTTGTGCAGAGATGAATGCAGTAATGTGGGGGGAATCCCTTTTGCAATGTCTTTTTTGTTGTCCTTACTTGCTTTTGCAGGCAAAATGTATTTATAGTATTCTGCAATTAAGTGATATATAGTAACTAGAAAATTCTTTACACCATGCATACAGAAACTTGCAGATCAGGTTCCAAATATTAATGGAAATGATCCACTATAAAATTTAGAGAGGGAGTTTTCTAAAGGTTATACAAGTGCTGACTGAAGTCTCCCTGTGAAGCAGAAAGACTAGTGCTGTGCAGATGTGTTCTCTGCACCCTGTAGGTAGTGTTACAGCTGCAGTAATGTCCTGGGCCCTGTTGCTGCTTGTACTTTGCCTTGGCACATGGGACTCGAAAGGAACGTGTACCAGTCTTGTATTTCTTTGAATCCTGGCACTGTAAAGGTGAACTTGCACAGATGCACACTGCTGTTCAGTACAGCATTAGAACTCTGCCAAAACAGATGCGATGGGTTGTACAGCAGGTACCAGTGCAGACTTTGTGTCTTGGAGTGCTGACTTGCTGCTGTGGAAGTTCAGGATTTAACATGCTTTTCTCAGAAATAAGCACATATGGCCTCAGTTGTGTCACTCTGAAACTTCTGGATATTACTCTTACTGTCAGAACAAGGAACTGGCTCTCTTCACCCAACATGCTTCACATGAAGCAACAAGTTTCACGTTGGTGCTTGTTTTGTGCAGAATCCCTTGAAATCTTGACCAGTGCTCACTTGCTATCTGTCTGCACAGTAGGTGTTTCAGGGAGCTGATCCTGATGAAAGCAACTTCTGAAGGCAAATCTGTCCATTCTGGCAGATGTCTTCATTTAGATTTGCTTGTAGCAGCAGGTAAGCTTACTGCTTACTTGTTCTTGACTGAGTGATCATAGAACTGTCTTGGCTGGAAGTGACCCTTAAGATCGAGTCCAGACATCACCCTAAGCTGCCAACCACCACTAAACCATGTCCTTCACTGCCATATCTAACCATCTTTTAATTACCTCCAGGGATGAAGACTCCACCACTTCCTTGTGCAGCCCATTCTAAAACCTAAAAATCCTCTTTGTGAAGAAGTTTTTCCTAATATACAGTCTGAACCTCCCTGGCACAACTTGATGCCATTTCCTCTTGTCCTATCACTTATCACTAGGGAGGAAGGTCAGCCCCTGTCTTTCCACAACCTCTTTTCAGGTAGTTGTAGAGAGCAATTAGGTCTCCCCTCAACCTCCTCTTCTCCAGACTAAACAACCCCAGTTCCCTCAGCTGTTCCTTGTAACATTTATTCTCTAGGCCCCCTCAACAGCTTTGTTACTCTTCTCTGGACATACTCCAGCACCTCAATGTCTTTTTTGGTAGTGAGGTTCCCAAAACTAAATACAGTACTCAAGGTGGGGCCTCACTGGTACAAGGTACAATTACTTCCCTAATCACCACACTCTTAATACAAGCCAGGATGCTGTTGGCCTTCTTGACCACCTGGGCACACTGCTGGCTCATATTCAGATGGTTGTCAGTCAACACCCCTATGCCCTCTGCCATGCAGCTTTCCAGCCACTCTTCCCCAAACCTGTAGCACTGCTTTGGGGTTATGACCCAAATGCAAGATTTGGCACTTGGCTCTGTTGAACCTCATGCCATTGGTCTTGGCTCATCAATCCAACCTGTCCAGGTCCTTCTGTGGAGCCTTCCTACCCTCAACCCCCTCATCCAGATAACTTCAGAATCATTTAAGGAGTTCATGTTTTGGAAGGTGTTGGATGTTCACATTTTGAAGATCAGATGCCTGTTGAGTGTAAGAAGTTACTAATGCATGCACAAAAAGCATTGAAGAACAATGATACTGCCGTCTTAGGAAACTGCACCCTGACTGGAAGGAAGCTTACAAGTAAACTTACAAGAAACTTACAAGTAAAGCTTGGTATGAGATTGCAGAAGATGGGTTATAAGTGCTTGAAACAACTTTCAAAGCTACTGAAGGTCATCCCAGCATTAATGTTCCTTTCTGATGCAGCATATATGACCTGACTTTAAACTTTTTGTAGATCGTTAGAACACTTGATTGTTGTTTTTGTTAATCTCACTGTCAATATATTTTCCTACAGGATAACTGTCCAAATTGACTTCCATTTCTCACCAACTTTGTACTGAACGAGACAGTGGATGTCTTGATGTTACTTGAAATTTTCTCTGCAGACTGTGTACTTGTGTTTTCCTTCCATCTTGGTGCTTATGAACTGTGTAGGAAGGAAGGCTTGGCCAGGTACCTTCCTCTTTTTTTCCTAAGTGACCTTCTGTCACCCTGGCAATGAGTCCTGGACTGTCAGGTGTGTAACTTGGTCAGTGTTTCTGTTCAGCTTTCTTTTGGGATACAGCTCCTAAGAGGAATCTGAAGATTAATTTCAAAGCAACTTCTTAATGTAGAAGAAGTTCCTCAAATATTGGAGAGTAAAGGAGGAGGAGGACATAGGCCAGGGTAGAGATGACAGCATGCTTTTGTGAAGACATTTTAGCAATTGCAGAGTGGTTGATAAGAGGATCCTGGGTTACATGATTTTGTAGCTAAAGCTGTAAACAGTCATGTCGATTGAGGTTTTGCTCCCATTGACTTAAGGACATACTCTTTTACCCTTGGTCAATCAGAAGGGAAAAATGTGAGAAACATAACTTTTTGATGGCTTATTTGATGTGCTAGCTTGAGGAGATTTCCTTTGATCTTTACATCGGTACTGCTGGAGATGGAAGAGTTGAATTTCATAGAAGCTATAAATACTATTTAAATTGCCCAGACACCAAACATTGCAAAAGAAGTTTTACATTTTACTTAGAAAACAAAACTCTAGCATGCAAAAAAAATGTGTGTGTTGAGCTGTGAAGCTCCTTTCTGAGCAGACCTTGAAAGTTTCAAGAAAATGAAACATGTTTCTTCAGGTTTATCTCACCACTAGGTTTACAAATCTGTCAGTTAAAACCCAGGCAGCACTAATCTTCATCCCTGCGGCTTTAACTGCAGCGTCTGCTTCTGTCATTGCTGGTTAGGCATGTTCCTTTGGTGCTGTAGAAGGGGTGTTGCAGCTTAAGTCCACATGACATCTGAGGTCTTCCAGCAGGATAGAGCATCTCTACAGTGTGCCTTCTAACCTGGACATCCCACTGCACTATCAAACAAGCTGATCTGGAATAGCTGGTGTGACAGGACTATCCTGACTTTAGACCAAAAGCCTCTCCTCAGGCTTCAAGTTTTCTGTATACCACAGAGCCTGGTAGTAGCCTTAAAATGCAAAATACTGAAAGCTTTATAAACAATGATATATCTTATCTGGCTCTACAGAGGAAATCCTTGAGTCTTGTTTTGTGCACCTAGGTTAGGCTCTAGACACAGCTTGTCCTGGATAACTGCTGAAAAAAAGTTGGGAGGAGCTGAATTTGGCTTGCTGAGCAACTATATATGCTCTAGAGCTGTTGCAAGCTGTGAAGGTCTTTGTGGTGGGGATGAGAGGATGGGGTCACGGGAAGAATGGGTATAAGGTTGTCCTCAAGTTGCAGAAGTAAGCTCTTGGTTGAGCTCAACCATCCTGTCAAACTGCACCCTTAAAATGAGTGCCTCTTCAGCACAGCCAAAGACAAGACATGGATGAAAATCGGCAGCTCTTTAGATGAATTCGGTTTGAAACTAGGTAATATTTGAGGTGTTCTTTCTGGTAGATATTCTGAACTTCCTTTATCCAAGAGTTCTTGAATTGTGAAAGGTACAGTTGCTACAAGCTGATAGTAAAAATGTTTCTATTGAAAATGATGTTTCCTGGAGTATCCTGTGCAGAAAATGATATGTTGTGATCTTTGATCTAACGTAGGTGTTTTGTGGGGATGTGGTATCAACTGTTACAGATTAATAGAAGCCTGGTCTGTGTATTGTACCACATGATGAAATTTGTAGCTGGGAGCTGTGGGGTGCTCTCCCTTTGTGATCTTAGTCTCTCTTGCGTTTAGGTTTCTATCAGGGTGGTGGCAGCTGGAAGAAGTCTCCATGTTGGCATCTCTTTTGTGTGAATGTTGTCTCTTCATGGCTCTTCTCATGGTGTCTCATGTATAAACTGCCTCTGTTTCTTTAGGGTCTATCTTGTCTGTCTCTCCTCAGTGGACTTTGAAATTGACTGTCTTTAGAATTAACTTCATATTGTCTTTTTTCATAAGTTGACTTCTGTGGATGTTTCAGTTTAGCTCCCCAAGGCTCTGCTTTTCCACAATGGTCATTCTACAAACTACCAAATTCGCATAAGAAACAGTGCTAGTTCCACTCTCATCCCAGAATATATACTTGAATGCAGAATACAGAACTGTAAATGGTTCCTACATTCAGATGACAGTTGTGGTAATACTGGAAGGTTAAATAACAAACTCCTTTAGGGAGAGGCAGGATTGCTGCAGGATGAAAGCAGTACTTGCAACTGGGGGAAGACCCCATGCAGTTATGAATCTTAAATCTACAAGAAAGGAAGGTATCTACAGGAGGCTATGGGTGCTTGGTTCTCCTAGTCTCTCTAATATCAGAGTAGATCTAAAAGCATCCAAGCTTAATTATGGTCAGAAAAAGTGACTGTTGAGCATGGTCTTTATCTCTGTTCTATGATGTTCCCTCTTGCTGTAGAGAACACATTGGTGTGTTGCCCTTTTGTTTTCCCTTTGGAATTATGAGAATCAGTTGGCAGTAAATAGCTCCAGTGGTGACACAACCCCTTTTCTGTTCAGGGAAGGACATTGTGACTAAGCCTAAAGGATGGTGTTGCAAATGGGCTATAAAACATTGTGAAAATGAAGGAGACTGCTTGTGCATTACCACCTTCAATAGAAGTCTGCAGACTTTTTTTTGGTGGGGGCGGGTAGGTATAGGCCTCAATTTTCATCAGTATTGCTCATCTATAATTGTAGAACTCTTAAGATCTACCCAGGAGGTGTGTTTCTGAAATTCTGAACAATTTCTGGCTACTAAAGGCTAATCTAATTCTCCTGAACTAGATCAAGGAAGTAACAGAACAGACTGTCCCAGTCTTCAGTCAGTTGATTGTATGGCTTGTTTATTCAAAGAAAATCTTTGGTTTTCTGTCTAGCTTCTCTGAAATTCAAGGAAGGAGGTACATGGGAAAAGACAGCAGGGGACAGAAGTGCATAGATTAAACTATCTGCTTTGTAATAAAAGCTGTTTCCATGGCAAGTTCTGTGTTTAGTGGGGGTTTTTTCTCTTTCGGGGGGCTTTTCTGCAGTGGCAATAACGTTGGTTAGTTTCAGTGCTACTGACCTCTGTCATGGCCCATTTGTGGTGCTGACTGTTGCCAAAACATATTATCCAAACCTAATCTAAAAGTTGTATTTGGTGAGTAGGATGCCTGTGTTTACCAAGGTAAACTTCACTTCAAGTGGTTAAACAGATTGAAAGTAAAGGGAACAGAAGCTATCATGATGGCAGGGGGTAACCTAAATGCCTAGGGCAGAGCCTCCAGGGCCTTTTTGTTACGGGTTTTTTCCTCCCCAGTGTTTTAAATCGAGGGAGATGATGCTGAGCATTTGTCTGACTATCCAGCTTCATAGATTTTTAATATTTCTTTTTTAAAAGAGCACAAGTAAGTGTCTTGGTCAGAGGAGAAAAACAGGACTTATCCTTGATCTTGGGGAAGCAGTGGGTGTTTTCAGACCCTCTCCTCCAAAAGGAGCTATCGAAAGTCTGGATTTCTGTAACACTTCAGCTTGTCTGCGTCTCTGCCTCATCTGAAACCAGAGGAGGCTTTGCAATAGCGTTCTATTGTAAAGTTGCTGAGTTTATAGCTCTGAGGTGTATTGTTTAACTTCATTTCCAAACTAAAGGGTTTAAACTGATACTGTAAAAAGTGCTGACTCTTATTCACCGAACTGCCCGTACAGCTTTTCTGTTGTGCACTACAGTCTGCAAGCCTCCAATGCAGTTTCCACTGGGAGCAGCCTGCCCCTTTCCTGCAGCAGGTAACTGCACCACAACCTTGCTCCTGGCTTTATCTGTCTGCTGTGTTATCATGATACCTAGTTGCAAGACCTTGTGTGGGTAAAACAACCTCACAACATTGGTGTTGCACGTAAATTCTAACATACAGTGATAGCTTGTGTTCTCTTGCTTCATGAGTTTTGTGTTTCTGTGCAAGAAGTGCTTAACTTCTGCTCTTCTGTGCAAGAATAGCATTCCTCCTGATGTTAGTCCATCTTAGATTTCTTGCTTGACAGAGCTCGCCCTATTCTTGGCTGTTTAAAGGGTGAGCCCTGTAACATCTACTTCAGGCTGTTCTTGTTAGATAGAAGAGGCAACTGGCTGCAAGAACTTAAGTTTACAGACTGCAGGGTGAGAAAGCTGGACTTCGGTGGCTTTTTGTGCATGGGGTTTTTCTTTACTAAACCTCTAGTTGGTAACAGACCTGCCTGGTCTTAATAGGTGTATCTGTGACAGGGGTGCCTGAGGAGTCTGTGGGCCTGCCTGGAGTCTGCTGCATAACCTGCCTCAGCCATGGCTCAGGTTATAAATAATCTGCGTCTGCCATCAGCTAAAAAGTAGAGGTCCTAGGCTGATACGTGGGATGTTTGATAGTGGATGCCACTGGAGCACAGTGGTAATAGTGGCACTGTTCAGCCATCTTCAGCCTGGCTGTGGCAGTCAGACAGCTGCTTCCCTCCAACAAGCCTGGGACTGAGGTAGAGCAGTGTCACCCTGGGGCTCAGCAGGCCTGGAAGGTGCTGGGTGAGGCTACTGAGGGTTGTGGAGGAAGGACAAGTATGCCAAGGGGAGGGGGTGCCTTCCCTTGGTGCAGAGGCTGTGACCCCCTGAGGAGCCAAGGGGGTGGGTGAGATTGTGCTGAGGTGTGGGGGTGCCCTGCCTAACCTGTGTCCCCACAGCCTTTGGCCAGGCTGGAGCGAGGGCTGCCTTACTCACCTCCTTTCCTGTCATCTCAGGCCCTTCTTGCCGAGAGCCTGATCCAAGGGCTGGTGGCAGCACAGGGACCTGCAGTGACTGGGAGGGAGGGGAGTCTGGTTCTGTCAGGCTGTGGTGGCCCAGAGGCCCCAAGTCTAGGAGCAGTTGCAGGTCTAGGCCACCCAAGGACAATTTGTAAACTCGGTTATTTGTGGGGTGTGGTTTCCGTCTTAGTTTAAAAGAATTTACTCAGAACGTTTTCATCTATTGGTTAACACCAGATTTTTCTAAGAAAGCTTGTGTCAGAACTGAAGCCTCTCTCTCAGGTTCCCCTTCTTCGCTGGCTTTCCCACAAGCTTATTCTGGGCCACTGGCATCCTGTAACTTGCTGCTGGTTTGTGGGGGTTTTGTTTTTTGGGGGCAGTGGGTGGTGTAGGTGGGTGATGATTGTGAGTGAATAGTCAGCTTGCTTCCACAATCAGAATTTAAAACTGGCTGTGTTAATGTCAGGTCACTAAAACTTTTCTCCTCTTCTCCCCTTGAAACTGGTAGGTGTTAGTCTTCATGGAGAAACACATGAGAAGATCCAATTAGAACTATAGTGTTCACTTCAAAATGCCCCAAAGGGAAAACACTCATCTGCAAGTCTCACCTTTCAAAACAGTCTGCATTCTGTCAATCAAAGAAAAACATTTTTTGAGAAAGATGACTTGTGAAATCTGTGAACAAAGCTGGCTTTAGGAAGATACGGAATGAAAGACAACATACCCTACAATGGACACTTATCTTGAAGGGGGTGACAGTGTACTCTTGAACTAAAAACACAGGCACTGTAAAAACACAGATCCTGTACAAGAGTAAGGATTATAAAAACTGTATCAGAATGTTTATTAGTCCCAGAAGAGTCAGGAAATGCCATTTTTTGCAGATAATTGCCACTTGCTTCATACTGTGTCTCATGATTTTTTGGGGACCGTTTGATAATCACATTGTGAGCCATATGAAGTCCTATTCATACAGATACCTCATAAATAGCTATCATTTTGTGAATGACAGCCTGTCTATCAGCAGGGATAACTTGGACAGAGTATCAAGCTACCAGTACTTGATCAACCACAGAGAAAAATGTAGGCAGCAGGATGTTCTTCTCCTGTTGTTTGTGAAGACTTCTCCTGAAAACCGTCATCGGAGGGATGCAATTAGACAGACTTGGGGGAACGAGAAGTATGTTCGTTCTCACCTTAATGCCAACATTAAAACTCTCTTTGCTTTAGGACAACCAACAGATCATCTCCAGAAAACACAGATGCAAAGAAAACTTCAGCTGGAAGACCAGAAATACAATGATTTGATTCAGCAAGACTTCTTGGATACTTTTCACAATCTTACTCTTAAACTGCTTTTGCAGTTTAGCTGGGTGAACACCTACTGTCCTCATGCCAGATTCATTATGTCTGCAGATGATGATATATTTATCCATACGCCAAATCTTGTTGCTTATCTCAAAAGTCTAGCACAAATGGGTGTTCAAGATCTCTGGATTGGTCGTGTCCACCGCGGATCCCCTCCCATAAGAGACAAGAGTAGCAAATACTATGTTCCCTATGAAATGTACCAGTGGCCCGCGTATCCTGACTACACAGCAGGAGCTGCATATGTAGTATCAAATGATGTAGCAGCTAAAGTCTACGAGGCTTCATTAACTCTCAATACAAGTCTTTATATAGATGATGTTTTCATGGGTCTCTGTGCCAATAAAATGGGAATTGTACCACAACATCATGTATTTTTTTCTGGGGAAGGAAAGGCTCCATATCATCCCTGCATTTACAACAAAATGATGACATCTCATGGACATGTAGATGATCTTCACCAGCTCTGGAAGCATGCTACAGATCCTGAAGTCAAAAAGTATTCTTCAGGGATTTGGGGTAGAATATACTGCAAGCTAGTCAATATTATGCTTCTCTGTAAACTGTACTACAAGGACACATATCCCTGTTCAGCTGCATTTTCTTAGTACTTGAACATATCTGTTGAAGATCCACTGAGCCAAGCCCAAGCAACAACTTTTTAGCTGTTTATTCAAAATACGTGTAAACATGGAAAGAGGTAAAATTTAAATGTGAATAGCTGGAGTGGGTGGGGTGGGAGGGAAGATGGCCCCAAATTGTGTTCAGAAACTTGTTGGAATAGCTCTTCTGTTGTACTGCAACGTTTTACATGTAGTCTGGTTTCTTTACACTTTTCAAGGTATGCAAGTCTGGATTAAATGAACTACTGTGGACTTTTAGACTCTGAAATACTTGGCAAAAATGTCTGTTATTTTGAACTTGTCAGTAGGTCTTAAGCTCTTTTTAAAAAGCTATGTGAACTAAGGCATATGATAAAACCAGAAAATACCTTGTATCAAAATGGAGTAGAGCTTTCAAAACGTGAGGAAAATAGAACTTTTGACTTGATGAATGAGTACCCCAGTAATTTAAGGCAATATAAGCTGGTAACAAGTGAATGTTTCATGGAAAATAAGTCTGGACCTGTATAATTGACAAACAATGAGTGCTAGAAGCAAAGACCTGCTACAAGGCTTTTCTCAAAGCTCCCTGAATCTTTGAAATAGGGAAACTGTTTGATTGCCCTCTGACTTGGTGGTTGTAGGTAACAAAGGAGCTACCTTTAGATCAGGACTGAACTTCAAAAGATAAAAATTAAATATCACTCCTGACTGGTTTTGCTAATCTCTCTCTGCCTTATGAAAACTGAAGCAGTATATGTAAACAGTCCAGCCTTCATTAAGCAGGTAAGCTAAATGAGTTTTGTTTTAACGATGTTTGTGGCTTTCAGTATTCATGGTTCTAAAGGTGAAAAGCAAGCAAAAGTCCCCAAGAATGTTACTTACAGATAAGCTGCTAACTTTAAAAAGCAAGATTTCATGCTTGTACTAATAGGGATGATACTTTCTGTACAAAGTTTGACTTCACTGTGAAGGGACAGGGAGATGGTGATCCACAGAAATGCAGTGCACAAATCCAAATGACCAAAATATTTCCCCTGACAAGGGGATTGCCTTTAAAATGTCAGGGTAGTTTGTGTCCACAAACCCCTGTATCTTGAATATTTACCTCAATATGAGGAAGAAAACACCAATGCATTGTGAATCAGGCTAGAACTAAGAGATGCTCAAACTCCAGCCATTGTGAGTTGTACTGTGATGCCATACAAATATCACAGAGAACCAAAGTTCTAAGATGTCTACAGTCTTTGTTGTTGTAGCTCACTAATGGTGTTTTCACAGACTCTCAGGACAGCTATTCTAGTTACCAGTTGCCAAACCCATAGTAGCTCCTCCTGGCACACACAGCCTGCACAAGGTATGGTCTGATGATAGCATTTGTCAACTAATTGGATGCTGAAACACGTTCTAGTGGGGATAATGTCACAAAACTACTTCTAGAAGCTTAAATCTTAGCAGAGCAGTAACAATGCAAGAGCTCACAAATTACTAAGCAGCTGTTGGCAGTGAGCTAATTCCAGGAGCAGTGCTGCATGCTTTCTGTCTCAAGACTAGCCTGAAGCTTCTCTTGGTGTGAAGCAGGGAGGTACTTGATCTGTGTCTTGTGGCTTTACTGTAGAGCAGCTATACAGGACTTAGCAGTTTTAAGCTACAAGTAGTAAACTTACATTACTACTGCTTTTGGAGTTGTGCTGCAGGTTTTCATGGTTTGAATAGCTAACAGTATATGCTAGTATAGACAGCATGCAGGTGTGAGCTTGCTGACTGTTCTCTAAGTTGTCATTTCAGATGGATGGTAGGTAGCTACTGGAATCAAGTGAAATACAAACTTTCTGTAGCTTGTTTTCCAGAAGGAAAAGAAAAAGAATCTTGACTGAACCCAAGTGTTGCGTATATAGAGAGCCCACAGATAGATCGTTTATCAGTGTCAGAATGAAGAAGAATGTGACATCTATACTTCAGAAAAAACTAAACCCAATTCCTCATCTTGTTTTAAGTAGAGGATGTGTGGTTTTAAAAGAAACCCCTCCCAAGACAACCCTTATACAACCTGTTGACTTAGAGAAGTATATGCACATAGAGATGAAGTATTCTGTACTGAAGGAAAGCTGCTTTGTTACATCTGACCTCTTGTGAGCCATTTAGATCAACAAGCTGCACTGCAAAACAGCACTACTAGAACAAGCCACCTTGTTCACTGTAGGGAAAGAGGGTCTTTGCATGCAGTGTGCAATCAAAATGTACTACTAAGATTACAATTTTTCCAGCATGCCTTGTGTTGGGATTTGTTTTCACTCATACAAGCAAAGGTAAAGTAAGTTTTAGGTAGCTTAAACTTCTGTAGGACTATGACATAGCTAACATCTAAAAATTCTGCTTAAATGTAGTTTGCTGTTATCTGAAAGTTACCACTGAAACGGTTTTACAGCTGGTTTGAGTTTTGTTTGGATAGTTTCTTAAAAGGGCCTTGATGGTTGTAGAATGCATTTTCTATTGTTGCAGTGAAAAGTTGCTTGTTGAATAAAAAGGAAAGCATGAAAGCACTCCATTCAAAAAGTGGAGAAGCTAGAAAACTTCTTATTTTCTGGTTCTAAACACTGATTTGAGATTTGTACACCTCCCTCTGGAACCTTTTTTAACAATAGTCTTGGTGCTCCAATGCAGGGCTGTCAGCTTTTACTTCTACAGATAAAACTGTATCAGCCTGAATGGTCACTCCTCGTTAAGAGTTTGACATTGTTGCACAGCATATTTAATGCTAAAATTGTTTTTACCTGTTTGGTTTGCATCAGTTTCCCTTTGTTATTACTGATTTTTATACAAAGTATTCAATATTTATTCTTAAACTTTGCTCTGTACCACAAAGACAATTGTTTTGTAAAATTTGTTTTGAATAAACAGACTTACTACTTTTTAAAAAAAACCCAAGCACAACAAATGTCATAAATCTCTCTTGTTGCTTTCTCTGTGACTGACAGGCTCAGCTCTGATGCTTTTTAAATGCTCTTCTGAGTCCCCTCCTGGGAAAGGACTTCAAACTGCCTCCCCTTCCCTCCCCTTCCTTTCCATTCTACCTTGAAACTTGTGGAGTAGAAGGCTAAATTGGTGTTCCCAAGAAAGGAGACAGTTCAGAAATTCATTCACCAAGCTTCTAGGTCTAAAGCTGTGTAAAAGTGCCAAATATTACAAGCTTAACCTATTAATGTTAACTTCTGAGTTTGTATGTTCTCTTCAGGCAGTTGTTCCCCAAGGGATGTGTATCTCAGTAGTACTTCAGATCACACTTTGCTCCTTTTGAAAACTTGCTGATGGTTTGGACACCAGTGATGGAATTTTCATAGAGTATAATAAAATTCAGATAGTATAAGTTGCACTTTTTGTGTATCACCAGTTAGTCTCTAGCATCATGTATCAAGCTATTTTTTTTAGAGGGGGGAAACTCTTGCATCATGTAACAGGTATGTATACCTGTGTGAGGCATAACATACTTGGCTAAATCCTCCAGAGGAAGAGAGGAAATAATAAGGTGGGTTGTTTTGTGGGCTTGTTGCAGGGTGGTGTGTGTTGGTGTTTGTGCGGTTTGTTTTAAGCTGGTTGTTCTTAACAGCTCCTTTTGGACTAGAAACAGTGCAGTTTGACTAAGGGAACTACAGTTGTTAGGTTTTGTTAAGCTAAGTGACAAGTGTTTGGTGTGTTACAATACATCATTAATAATCTCTTAAGACTTTGCAGAAAGGGAGAAAAGATTATTACTTACTTTTGAAAAACCAGAAGCTTCTCAGAGGGCATATATAGTTAAATAGGAATTTCCTGAACACAATACTGCTTTTTTGTAAATACATGCAAGGCTTACTCTAATGACTTACTTTCTCTCTTGTTTTTACATTCTAAGGCAAAAGAAACCATCCCCAGCCCAAAGCAAAAGCTAACCTTGCTTTTTCAGCTGATAAGACTACATACAAATGCAGGCCTATAAGCATTTCAGTGAGTTCATTGCATCTAATGTATTAATCTTAATGACCTTCAAAGAAGTCATAGAGAATGTACTATAAGTGTAATTATCTGCATTCTCAGAACAGAAGAATGATACTTGGCCATGTGTGCAGCCTTACCTCCTCCTCGTTGACAAGTTCTCATCACTTTCACTCATCACCAGGACTCTGCTAGATCCTCCTTGACTAGCTTCATGCATCACTTCAATCTGAATAAAAAGGAGGACACATTTAAAATGAAAATACTTGGTTGCTGATGCTTTTATTTAGAGAACTCTTTAAAGCAGATCCTACCTAGTCTAGTAAGTACCTGGACAAGTTCAAATGAGAGAATTCTGGCTGTGCAGGTTGCAAATCAAGAATCCTGCCTCTGTTTTTCTACTTCCTTGATTAGGATTGGCATGGGAGGCATTCTTGACTCCAGGCAAAGTCTTTATGTTCTGCCACCATAGAAGGTGAATTATGTCCTTATGTAGATAATTACAGGCATAACAGTCTGTTCCTCAGACCCTGAAACACCTTTTTGTTTTGTTTCCAGCCTGAAGTCAACCCAAAAACTCATGTTCTCAGAGTTCCTTGTCCAGTACTACATGGAGTAGTCTAGGGAATTTATCTTGTGCCTCTGAGAAGTGTCTGTACTAGTGGCAGTATTACATCAGGCACCACGTTCCCTCAAACACTGAGCGCAGAACGCTCATGCAAGGGCTGTCCCCAGGTTGAAATGGAGTAGAGCTTTTTACATAATGTTTTGATAAACATGAATCTACTTCCTTGTCCAGTCTTGCAGAGTTGGATCAATTCAAGTGTGCTCCAGGCAAGGTTTAATCAGGCTTTTCCTCCTTTTGTGTGTGGCTTTCCTTGGGCTTACTCAAAGACAAGCTCTTCAAAATACATAAACGATTCAGCTGCTGGATTTGCAGTTAATCTGTGCCAATAGCTAAACTCCAGTAGTGTTTTTACATCCCTGAGCACTTTTAAGGGCTGATTCTGGAGAGAAAATCAGTAACCTGTTTTATATTTTGTACAGCTAAATTATTTAGCTGGCTGGTGCTAGCAGAATCCATTAATAAACTACCTTCATCTAAGCAATTATCAGAAGAAAAAACAGACAAACACTAACTTTATAGCAGCAATGAGGAAGGGGCATAATTTACACTGCAGTCTTGGAAAGTAGAGTTAAAAATGCATGAATGTGTTTATAAAACCTGTACCATGCTGTTGCATGTACCTGACTGGGAGGAATGCAACTGATGGGTTACCTGCAATACTGATGAGAGTAACTCCTGCTTATGCCACCCAACTTCTTTTGCTATTCTTTTCTGAATACTACTTGTATTTTCCTCAATACATTCAGGGTCCTCTCCCCTCCCTACACACACTTCTTCTGAAAACATACATTAAATAAGATGTTTTACCATTCTAATGATATGCTGCCTCAAATAATAATGAATCCTAATGCAGGGAAGATGCAAGAAAACTGTGGCAAAGGGATCTTAAAGTGTTCTGAGCAATTGCCACTCTGTGTGTTTGCATTTCTGTCTTGGTAAACTTGTAGCTAAAGGGTATGTTGGCAAAGTTATAAACCATTTGTGCACAGAGGGTTCACTCCTGTCTTTCACAGGTATATTTACATGGTCTAAATCTAAATTTTAAAAAATATGACAAATGAGATGTTACTTGAATTTGACAGGGAGGAAAAAATGTTTGGTCTCTGAAAATGCCTATTTCTGCTTGCTTGAGCCAGTGAAAAGTTTGAGGAGGCAGCTGCACTTCATCTTAATTGGAAGAACTGTAGATGATCCTTCTTGGTTCTAATCCTAAAATACCCAAGGAGGGCCAAAGGACTGTCTTCATCGCACTACAGCTCAAGCAAAAGATGGTTTGCTGTAAGGGCTGAGCTCTTTGATCCTGCAAGGCTTGGAAATAGGGAGGAAAAGGTAAGGATGTTCAGAGAGTCCTAAACAGCATCTTGCCTCAGAAACAGTAATGCAGCAAGTCTCATTGCAAATGCCTTTCTCTGAACCTTACTTGCCCATGCAGCAACAGGTAACAACGGATTTTTTCCATGGGGTTTTTGTTCGTTGGTTGGTTGAATTGTTTTAAATGTCTCCCCTCACTTGCATAGGAACTATTCTTAGAAAATATCTGAATGAAGAAAAACACCTAACTTTGTAAAATACTGAATATAACACATCTTAACTTCAGAGAACCTAGAATAAGATTCTAGTTTTAGGAAAGGACAGGCACGTGGATGCACTTTAATGTTGGATGTTTCCCTTTTCATCCTTTGAAAGCAACTTTCTCCTTCAGTGTAACTTGTTTTTCCATGTACATGAGCATAAATCTCTTTTTAATGCTGTCACCTGAGTCACTTTCAAACTGCAACATGAATTGTGTAAAAGAAAAAATGACCATAGCAGAGAATTAACTTGTAAATGCTCACTTTTAAATTACAAATATAAATATATAAACCTATTTTGTATATAGTTTTGAGTTCTCACACAATTTGAGATGTCCTCAGAACGCAGATACTCTTACCTTAATTCCACCTTTAGTCTTCTTAATGTTTTTCTTTTTTGATAACTCAACTTCTGACACCGACTTTGGAGGGCAGGAGATTTCTGTGGACCTCCTGTTGGTAGCTGAAGGAGTCAAACAGAAAGGAACATCAGAATGTGTGTGCTAAAAACTGAAATCCTACCTCCAAGTAAAAGCAACAAGCAAAGACCCTGTCACGTTGGTGGTAACAGACAATAATAACCACCTGGTGTTTCTTCTACCCTGTGCCTTTTCAAATACTTTATCGAGCGGCTGGGAAGAGAATGAATTAAACCAGCTTCTCTCTGACTCAGAAGTTCCTGTCTTTATCCTCTGTGGACTGACTTGAGGACTGGCAATGTCCATTTCATGTCTGTTACTTCCTCCTAGTGAGTCCACATGAGAGTTTCTTGAATGTTACAGCACTGTCTGGCAGCAGAAGATTCTTACAGCTCCCAGAACAGAGCTGAAATGCAAATACTGACCCTGTTTAGTTCTTCCATCCCTCTCTTTCAGAAGATATGTTGGGACATTCATTTTGATTTTGAGCAATACTTTGAACAGCTTCTTTTTCCCTGCTCCCAAGAAGGCTCCTCCATGAAGTAGATGTTCTCTCAGAAGTATTATTTCACCCAGGAATTGGTGCACTGACATTTTGAAACCAAGGTATGTAGGACATAGAAGCTATTTGTACTGATGGATATAGTTCTTTGTACCTTTCCAGGCTGCTGGAAGAATGATTTTTACCTTGCTCAAAACCAGATGACCAACCTTCAACTATGTGCTAAAGTTTCACAGTCCTTTTTGTGTTTTTCCCATGAACCCCTCAGTTAATTGGTTATAAGCATCAGCAAATTCTTTTTTTTTCCACAGTTATCCATCCTGAAGATTCTCTTGAGCTTTTAATTATTGCTTGCTGTGACCTTGTTAAGATGCAGGCTGTGATTATACCTATCACTCTGAACAGTATTGTCTCCTGGAGCTTTTCACACCTATATTCTACTTATATCTTTAAAAGTCAGCATTTAAAAAGAATTGATCACAAAAAGTAAGGAAAACCAAGCCATTCTTCCATGTTCTTCCCCACCCACTTACCAGGCATTCCTGAATACCCAAGCTATGCTGCCAAGGGCCACTTACCCTATTTAAATCTCCGTTCAGTCCACTGGATTGCCCTCCAAAGCCAACTCCCAAGTTTTATATATACTGAATGTGTTATTAAAAAGCAATGGAAACAAAAGAAATAACTTGAGGAAGCTTGAGAGCTTTAGCTTAGGACAGCCCAGTCAGCAATACCAAGTTGTTTCACCTACTCATTATGCAGAATGCTTTCTAGCTTGAAGGAATGGTTGGTAGTGGCATGAAAATCCTGGCTGAAAGGAGTCAGCAGAAAATATGCAAATGGGTTATGACTTCTTTGATGTTGGCATCACAACTTGCAAACTCAGACAGCTCTGTGTGAGCCAGGAAAGAGAGCACTGGGTGGCTGGAGTGAAAGATGACACATTCACAGTACGCCCAAGTGCAGAAGCTCCTTCGCCCAGCAGCAAATTACTCAGGTTGGTTTTACTGCCTTAGTCTGGGCTTCACCAGTATCACACCTTTCAGAAAGCAGGCAGCAGACTCAAGCTAAGGAAACAGTCCAGTCCAACTGCATGTATTTCAAGGGTGAATTTGATCCAGACTGACACTTCACCCTTCCCATATGACAAGAAGCAACCTTTTCCATTATGCTCCAGAGTATTTTTGAGTTACTGACTGGCCTATAGTCAGAGACTGCTTCATGTCAGTACATTTAGGTAGTTTCTGGAGTCATTTAGAAAGAAACAGCCCAAATATTTGCCAAGTATTATTGCACTAATTACTCTGGACCTGGAAATAGAAGGGAAATTCCCTTATCAAATTCAGTACAGTTGGCCACTCAAGGTCGTTACTGGACTGCTGAGGAAGTTGAATCTACAGGGTTCAGCTGCCCACTGAAAGAACAAAGGCCCAGGAACAAAGGCAAGCTAACTATAAACAGTCTAAGGTCTGCATGGCTTCAAGTTTGTTTTCACCCTACTTCACAACACACCCCTGGATAATGAGTAATGAAGATTTCTTTTTTAATCCATACTATTTAAAATTGCTTGATGCCACTTGTAAGGCAAAAAACTGTTAAAAAGCATGTATGCAGAAGTAAACTTTTTTGCTAGGGTGTTAACAGTAAAGCAAGGTTTAGGTCTATCACTTGCAGTCACCTGGAGCACCACTCTGCTGCTCCTCTGGGGCATTTGCACCACTTACTAGATCTTTATGAACAAGCTCCATGATAAATAGAGTTCCTGTATTATTACATAGCCTATAGCAAGTAATAACAGAGGCTGTACCATCCCTAAAGCTGCTAGGAAAGGGCACAGGCTGACGATCAGCCTTTACAGTCTCTCCACTGCTCTAGGACTGAGATGAATGCATTGAGGGCAAGTCGCTGTGCTGCCTGAGGCAAGGCTGTGCTTTCAACTATGGCTCCTGTGTGGCAGGGTACAGGCACCACTACTCAGGAGTTCATCTCTCCCGCAGCTACAGCACAGGGAGGAACAAGCAGGAGCCTGTGCAGCTCCCAGGTGCTCAGGGACAGCTGGACTAGTACAGCTGGGTAACATGCCTCAATTTACTGCTGCTGTAATAAATGTAACTCATTAGCTAGTGAAGCCTTGAAAAGCCAGATGAATCACTAGCAAGAGAGACAGACTGTAGTCATGAGTTATGACACACACTGCACCCTTGCAAGAGGTTCAAAGCCCACCCTCAAAGTACCATGCATTGTATTCAGGTCTTGTGTGAATGTCCCAAGCACATGCTTGCCTATCTGCTTTCTGCAGAAGAGTCTGTGAATTCTCACTAATCATCTATAACAGACTCAAAGGCCTTTGGCAAGAACATAATGGGAACAAGAAGTCTGCTAAACTGTTGGGGTTGCAGCTCATGCTGTCCCACAGGAACATGAATCTGAAGATCACTATGACTTACTAGTGATTGTAAATGCTGGTGATAACAAAAGAGCATGCTTAGATAGCTGAAGAAACACTAGAGCATCCAGGGTGTATCATTTTATGACTTATTTCAGTCATTTCCAGCTCTAGGCAATATTTTGCTTCTTTGCAAAACTGCTGTCAAGGACTTTGAAGATTTGCCTGCATAAGCAGTGTAGAATGAGGCCCTTGTACCTGGACTATTGTTTTACAAGGAGACACACTTCTCTCTTTCTTCAGACTGGCTTGAGTGTGATAGCAGCCCTACAGCCACGAAACTGAAAGCTGCTTCTCCTTTTCTCTACTCCATTTATAAAAATATCTTCAAGTATAGAAACCAGTGGTTTCCCAAAACCATTAATGAAAAGCACATGTACCCTGTCTTCTAAGGCAGCTAATCTCTCCACAGCCTTACTCCAGGCGCACAGATCCAGACCCTTACAAGACATTCTTCTTTTTCATCCTCCCTCCAGCTGTTATTAGTTAGTGAGTCTTGCACATTAGTGACTGAGGAACACTGGAATAGATCCAATAAAGTCATACACATTTAACCAAGGTGGAACCAGTTTAAGTTTTATTGAAGAACTGAAAAGGCTCCAGCTGTGCTCCCCCATACAAATTTCATGTTCCAGGTTTGCCTTCTAAGATAGTTGTAATGCAAGTCATGGATTTTTGTATGTGCACTGTGCTGTTAAACATGGTTTTTGCTTAATGAGCTCACAGAAGTTTTGCCACCACTGCTGCTATATCTCACATTTCTGTTGCACACAGAAATCTCTAGGTGAGTGTTTTGTAGCATTTAGAAGGTGCATGTGCAACCCCAATTCTGCCCCTTTGCTGCTAAGGCACCTCAGTATGTGTCTGTCCGTGTTGCATGTGTCATCCTGTCCTCCCCACGACCACCCCCTCAAAACTCTTGCCTCATTCAGTGTATGGAATCAAAGCCACTTAACTCATGAACAGCTATGCACTATTTAGATTTATCTGTATAGTAAGGGTAGAGCCTTACTATCCCTGTGTTATTTAAATCCCTGCTCTAATAAAAATTGTCTTTTTTCTAATTTTACAATCAAGGTGCTGTTTGCACAGCATTTCTCAGAGGTAACAGTCTGTCCCCTGTTACTGGTACCTCGAGAATACATTACATTGGAAGGCAAACCTGACATTGGTAGGACTGACTTTTCAGGTACATGCCCTTTAACATGTGCAAGAGCACATACCCTGCCCTGAGTTCTGATTTTGTTCCTTCACTGCTCTTTCAAGAGCAGTTTCACAAGTTACTAAAAAATCCCACACCAAAAATCACTGAGATTGGTGTGCTGGGTTTTTAACAGGGCTGATGCCCTCATACCTACAGCATCACAGAATCGTAGGGGTTGGAAGGGACCTCAAGAGATCATTGGGTCCAACCCCCCTGCCAAAGCAGCTCCCCAGCTCATACTGCAGAGATAGGTGTCCAGACAGGTCTTGAATATCTCCAGAGAAGAAGACTCCACCACCTCCCTGGGCAGCCTGTCCCAGGGCTCCCTCACCCTCACTGGGAAAAAGTTCCTCCCCATGTTGGTGTGGAACTTCCTGTGCTCCAACTTGCAGCCATTGCCCCTTGTCCTGTCTCCACAGACCACAGAAAAGGGGCAGGCCAATTCCCCCTGCACCCCATACTTAAGATATTTATAAACATTGATTAGGTCCCCCCTCAGTCTTCTTTTCTCCAGGCTGAACAGCCCCAGCTCTCTCAGCCTTTCCTCATAGGATAGATGCTCCAGGCCCTTCATCATCTTCGTAGCCCTTCTCTGGACTCTCTCAAGGAGATCCTTGTCCTTTCTATACCAGGGAGCCCAGAACTGGACACAATACAGCATCAGCTTCTTTTTCTTGTATCAGCTGCAGTGAAAAGCAATAAGCAGTCACAGTTTCAGGGGTGACTCCAGAACTGACTCCAGAACCTTCCAACCCATCTGAACCACATCAGGTCAAGTTCTCCCTTTCCTCCCAACCTCTGCACACACACTTCCTTCTCCTTTTGTTAGTAGTGCTGCTCATGGAACTGAATCATGAGCAGCTGAAGTAGCCAAAACAATCTTTACACACACCCACTCACTGACAGCCTCCAATTCCCTCCTTGATTCCCACTAGTTACGTGGCTGTAAGTACTGAGGGAGTGCAGAATCACAAGCACACCCCTGTGCTGGGCAAAGAGGAGAGGGGAATGGGAGGCCACAACAGCCCAGCATTAAGAAGGGCTTAAGCTGCTGCAAGATCATACTGTAATGAAACAAGGAGTACAGGGGTAAGAAATACATTTTGTCTCTGGGTTACTAAGATCTTTACTGAGAACAAAGAAAAAAGAGACTGTAAGAGCCAAGCTGCAGCAAGTTCATATGTAATTAGTGCATATGAGCTTAGATTTCCCCCCCCCATCACCACTTGCTTCTAGTTCCACCAAATCTGGACACTTTAGGAAGGGACAACACTATTTCACACTGTCATTTTCCAGGTTTTGCCACAAAGGTGACTAAAACAATTTTCCTAGCCTTGTTCCCTGAAATCTCCAACCTGGATTTTACTGAAGTTTGCCAGAAAAGTGTCAGACTGAAGAAGATAGCCTTTGGGAAGGGTTTTTTTTTTTCAGAGAGGTAGAGTTTGGGAGAACAAATGAAAACACAGAAATGCTAACTACAGTCATTGCCAACAGCTTACATTATCTGTTACAGCTCTGTGGCTTATCCCACTGCAGATGATGCCTGTGGGCAATACTTTGTGGACCCATCCCAATTCACTCCAGCTGAGGAGTTTGTACAAAAGACACAGTCCACAAATATGAAGTCAAATCATCATAAACTATGCTCTCAGAAGTGACCTAGAACAAAGGAATTTTCCCATCAAGTGGCACCTCTTTCCTCCCAACCTATATAGGGACAAGTTTGCTCCCAATGGAAGTTGCTTGACTACTGCTGGTGGCTAAACAGAGTTGTCCTTGAAATAAGGTGTCACATGTACCAAAGATTTTTCCAAGACATTTATTATAAAAAGGTCAGCAGAGGGGTTTCTGCCTTTTCTGGGTTAGTCTGTGAATCATCTCTGCAGATTCCCACAGCTAAAATTTACACCAAGTCCATCTGGCACAGACTTCTGAGCATCATGATAATCCCACTACTGTTTTTTCAGTGGTGAAAAGGCCTGTCCCTGCAAAGTGTGCAAGTCTGTTTCTGAAACCAAGAGCTTCAAGCAAGAAATGGGATTAATTTAAAGTTTTGCTTCAGAGTTTTCAGACCCACAGAGAAGCACTGGGTGAAGGACAGGTTACAGCACAGCTCTGAGCTGTCTTTCTGGATCCTCACTAAGCTAAGCCTTTGCCAAGGCTCACCACAGACTACAAGGACATAGACACTAAGAAGCTGTCACAGTCTTTTCCTTAACAGGAACCTGCCCTCTCACATACACAGTATCAGCTCTGCCTGTGTTCACCTGTGTACACACCCATGGTAAAATGAAGAGTCTCACTACTGCAGTAATGGAGCTTTTCCCACCTGAGCCTTCACATCTGCTAATATTTTTGCATTAGCACCCTGAGTTAAATTTTCCCTGCTGCCCCTTGTTAGGGAAATAGAGAGTCAGCAAGTAAAACCAAACCAAAATCAAATCTATTCTGGAACAAATGCAACTTTTTTCCCCTTTCACAGCCAGCCATTGGTGGTATTGTTACATCTGCTGCCTGGGGACAAAAGCCTTTCTTTCTGGTCTTCTATTTCTGTTTACCACATTTTTTTGCCTTTGACTGCCTTTGTATTTGCACAGCCTAGGAACATGGCACGTTCCTCTTGCCATAGTCTATTTTGTAAGCTTTCAGAAATATTTTGGTATGGCCTGAGTAACAAACAATGAGTTGCAATATCTGTTTCAAGACAGTGCTCTCAGCCTCTTCCATTTTTCCAAGATGATACTCAGTAAGTTCTCCCCCTAAACAAATGCTGATTCTGTGAATATGAAAAAGGGCACAGAGGAAAGTCCCAAAAGAGGGTAGCTTCAAGAACAGAATTTCACAGCCTCATTTTCAAGGCCTGGAATAGGTCTCAGTGTCCCTGTTTCTATTCTCAGCCGCATTTCAGACTCAGACTGTGAAACCCCTTGGTGAAGTCACACAGTTTACCTGTGCTTCAGTTTTCTTTCTGAAAAAGAGAAGGAGGTTAAAGTACTTCCCAGTATTTGCTGAGTGCTTTAACATTCTGAGGGAAAAGGCACCCAAGAAACTCAAAGTGTAACTCTTTATACTACACAGTATACATAAATATACTCACACTGCTCACAGCAGTTACAGCAACTGGTTTCAAGCCCCAAGATAAGCTGCAGATGGTCAGGGATTTCTGTTTCTTTGTACAGAGTTACTCTAGGTCAGCCATCTTCAGGCACAAAGAAGATGAATGCAATAGCATTGGTGTGTAGCTGAGAGCAGCTGCTCATGGCCTACCTACTCCTGCTGGTCTGGTGATCTTTGGTGATGCTCGCTTTGGGGAAGATTCAGGATGCGGGGCAACAGGTTGTACCGGCCGGGTCTGTTTGGCTGCCAGCTTCTTCAGACTGACTTGCCTCTTGTCAAACATTTCTTGCACATCATCTAGTTTTTGTAGAATTCTTTGGGCATTGGCCTAGGCAAGGAAAAAGTGAGCAACAGATGTCTGTCATTGCTGGACCGAGCTAGCTTAAGAACTTCTATTAGCCAGATTCAGACCAGAGCCAAGCATTGTACCGTGTGTGGCAGTTCAGTGCAACCCAGCCCACGCAGTCCACTCTGCACAGACCTGTTCCAGCAAGTAGGACATAGTGACTTGCAGTCTTTCTAGCAGTACTCTGAAGAAAATCATGTGTGTTCCATGACTGCTGATCTGAGTAAAATGTTATTTGCCCCAAGTGCTCATCACTGTCCTTTTGGTCTGGAGAGAGGCATATTTGAGCAGACTCCAACATACAGCCCAGTACACTCATGTACAAAGTGGTTGGTAATTTTTACATTGCCTCAATTACTCAGATGCACGCACATCTGAGGGGTTTTACCTTTATTTCAGGGGTGAGGATCATGTCAAACTGATTGTAGAACTCCTTCGGGTTGGAGAGCTGGTGTTCTTTAGCTGTTACCAGGAACTTCTCAATTTCTACGAGCGCAGTTTCAGCTCCCTCTTGTGACTGGCACTTATCCACAGCTTGGGAAGCTAAGAGGTAGATTCCAGCTTCACACCATTGGCTTGCCTTTAAAGAAAAATAGGGCAAGGACGACTCCATCACCACTGACAGTCCATGCTGTGAAGTGTTGCTTCTACTCTATGAAATACAGATTTGCCTTAACATGTCACTAAAGGGAATGAATGTTGCTTTGTGGCACCCAGCAGTTCCTGACCACAAGTTACTCCACCTAGATATGTAAAACAGCAAGTTCAATTCAGCTCTTGTGAGCTAGAAAGTCCAGTTACATCTAAAATTATAATATGCTAAGCAAAGAGAAGAAATGTTTCTGTGTTTGCTTGCTTCAAATTGAATCTGTCAGCTGTACTACCTCCTTTTGGTGTTCAGTCACACAGTTACCCAAAACCAGAAACGAATAGTTGAACCACATCAAAACCCCCAAAAAACTTCTTAGGCCTATAAAACTCCATTAAAATACTCCAAAGCATGTTTTTACTGCAAAACTTTGGTAATTCCTCTTTGTCTGTGTGCTGTTTCAGCCTCATCTGATTCTAAAAGCACTTAGCTTGCTATCTTAGCTAGCTCAAAGAAAGTGAAAACAACTGTACAAGCAGTCAGCCATTTCTTGGGGTTAAGCACTAGAATGCATTTGGTTCTCATTTCAAATTCAGTCTGAGGTTTAAGTTGTATTTCCTACTTTTCATCATTTTAAAACCATAATTATGGGAAGCTCTATTTTCTGGTTAGTTTCTGAGTGAAATGGAGAAAAAGAAATACTGTTTCTCTTCATCCAAGTTGCCTGAGCTTATAAAAACATTCCTTTTCAGTGGACTCTTACCAGGGCTGTTTCCTGAGAAGGTTCACTCACCTTATCTAACTGCTTATGCAGCTCAAGAGACTTGCCTAAAATATCATACTTTTTCTTGGTCTCATTGGTAAAGTCATCACAGATACGCCTGAGTTCAACACACTTTGGTCTAATGGAGTCAACTGCATAATGATTGTTTTGGATGAGCTGTTCTCCGTGGAGAGCTAGAGACTGGGCCTTCTCCAAAGGTTCCTGGGAAAATAATGAGGAAAAAAGATAAAGCTTATTGACATGCATAATACAGATGATCCATCCCTGTAACCCCTGCTGTAAACTAGAGGTAAAGACTTGGGATATTAACCTAGCTGATGGGCCTTAACCTATACATTGAAGACCAATTTTGCTATTAGTGACTATATTGAAACACAAGGGGTTCTACCTGAACAGGAAACTGTTTTTACTGTGAGGGTGACTGAGGACTGGAACAAGTTGCCCAGAGAGGTTGTGGAGTCTCCATCCTTGAAGAAATTTTTAAAAATGATCTGGGCAACCTGCCCTAGGTGGATCTGCTCAGGCAGGCACACTGAACAAGATGATCTCCAGAGGTCCCTTCCACCCTTAATCATTCTGTGATAACTGCAATTCAGTGAGTGCATGCTGCCTTCTCTCTCACGTACCAGGGACATTCATTGTACAAGGATTTCCCCCCTCCAAAAATTCCCAATAATCAACACCCCTGTATTCCCCTCCCCTTGCCTTTTCCAACAGGTTTATTTTTGATTCCAGTATTTATTTTGGAAAGCTCCTCAGATCCTACTGAGTATAATTCAGAACTTGTCACAATAGGATGAAATGAAGAGTTGGCTGATGGGAACAGGGCACACATCAATACGTCCTGTGATGTGAACAATGGCAGAAAAATGCATGTCCCTATAGCTTCTGTTCCTTTGGGCTTCTGCAGAAAAGCTGTGCAAAGATCTCAATATTTCTAAATCTTAATCCTAGTCTTAAAGATGATCATCAGCTTTTTCCATTTGTTCATGTGCCCCCCCCTCTAATGCCACTTACTTGTTTGTTCAACGCTTTCTAATACTACTAAATGCGATGTGTATCACAGCTCAACAGCTCATGGAGTACAAAATCCAAGTGTCTGGAAAAAAAGGTGTTTGTGGAAGGCATAGGTGTTTCTCAAACAGCTATGTAAAAGTCACCTGGCCAAGGTAACCTATTGAGTATTTTGAGCTTTTCAGATTTCAAAGACAGGATTAACATTTCCCAGATGTTTGAACTGGATTCTAACTTCCCAGGTAATGAACAAAAAGCTACTTGGTCTGAACAACCCTGGTTTCCAGAAATTAGGATCTGAGTTTTGAATTTTAAAATAATGATTCATGAGAAAAGAATAAGCATGACGTAAGGAACGCGACTGAAACATCTAGAAGATCATGTCGGCAGCAGCTGGAATACTATATTGAGTGCAAACCTGTCCTTTCTCTTCCAGTTGTTTCTGTTCCCTTAAGAGGTGCTCCACTCGAGTCACACTGTCTCCAATGTCAGCAAAACCTGCTTGTGCTTCCATGAGATTATCCAATGCCAGTTTTACCTAAAACCCAACAAAAATAATCAAATAAGCCACCAAAACACTCATCTCAAGATCCTCATAAAATGATAACAAACCCATGGCTTCTAAACATTCACCTACATCTCTTAGAAGGGTCTGCGTCTCAAATTTAGTCTTTCAGATCACTCCAAAATGGAAGAGCCAAGGAATAAAGCAAGAATCAGCTATTCTTCAAAGAGTTGCCTTGCTTCTATTTATTTAGGTGCACAGAGTTTTGAAGACCTGTAACTCCAGAATCTATTTTGCTCCAGCCTCTGTGCTGACAGTTGGGCTTTTTGGACTGTATTCCATTGGCTCTGGTGAGTGCAGCAATTTACCATCACAGAAGTGATATTTGGTAACGTCACACATAAATGCAAAATGATTGATCAGGAAGTTGGTGCTTCACATTTTAGCCTAGCAGGCTGGCACTCTCCTCATTGTGCCTTACTCACACATTGTAAGGCATGCAATAGCTGGCAAGAATTTATTTTTTTGAAAATCCATTTCCTGTTTCATAAGGGCAGGCTTCTCTCCCCACATCCTTTTTAAGTTGCCAGTATAGTCTAAGTAGTATGGGTAAGATTTGACCTTGCTTACAGGGAAGGCTACAGAATGAACAAAGTGAAATACCTCTCTAAAATCATGTTCAAAATGTCGAAGCTGCAGGCATTGCTCTAGCTTTAGGTGATGCTTGGTCCAAAATTGATCAAATGCCTTTTCTGTCTCATCCAACTGAGCCAACAACCTGTTAAGAAATTAGAGTGAAGAGAACTTATTTCTTATAGTTCATTTATTTTAAGTTACACCAATTGATGGCAGAATAGGTAGGAGAGGATCCCCACCATCTCCTTATGTTAGAAGGCTCTGTATCAGCTATCCCTTAAGCAAGGGAGAATTAAATCTGCAGTGGGACAGCCAGGAATGTGAATGGTGAGTGACAACTATGTGAATCCATTGTGGCAGTTGCAGTCCTGCCTCCTGAGCATGGAGCTGTTCCATACCCTGGCAAGCCAAGGGCAGTGGAGTATCCCAAGCTTCCACCCCGTTCTTCAAAGATAATTCAATCTGCATGAGCCTAGGGTGAACATGATGCAATTACTATTTTAAGGAATGCTTAAAGCAGAACACTACAACTTGTTATTTATTTTTTTTACCCATCAGAAACAGGCAAGGACTGAGTCATTTTTCGCAGCCCATTACAAACAATATTAGAAGCTCCTCTAGACATTGCTTTGCATAAATGATGAAACATACATTTGCAAAGAAATTAGTATGGAGATGTCACACATCTTGAGTAAAATGTCTGACACCAGACTAGTGAGTCATCCTCACAGATTTTCTATATATATTATATAGAAATATATATAAAATATATATATATTTTAACAATATTATGAAGTAGAACAGTTTAAACAGATAAAACTGAAGAGTCTTCCTTGGCTATCCAGTGCTTCAATAGATGGACACTCTTTGGGCAGGTAGGGAACCAGACTTGACCTCCTACACACGCAATGAGTGCTGGAATCAAGTTATTGGGGCAAACACCAATAGCTCTCTCCCAGTTCCTCTCAAACACAGAGTTCTGTTTTCAATCTGCCTCTGAAAAACATGGTTTTAGTTAAACCTAGTTGCTGAATTCAAGATGAATTCGCAAATTCCTTTGGGGTGACTATTTAAAGGATTTTGAAGTATTCAGTGAAAAATATCAGCTCAGCTTTACTTTTGGCAGCTTTGTTCCCAGTGAATGCAGACACACTGAAACACTAGCATGGCATTTATCTCTCTTTCCACTGCATCACATGCACAGCAGAAGCTTCTACACAGCAACTGAAAGCTTTATGGCAATAGCTAACCCTGTAGGAAGGAGTAGAGGTTTCTCTCTATGCAGCTGTGAAGGGGTATGCTTCAGAGTATCATAGAAGGGTCTGCGTTGGAAGGGATCCCAAGGATCATACAGCTCCAACCCCCCTGCCATAGGCAGGGCCACCAATCTCTAGACCTGGATCTAGACAAGATTGCCCAGGACCCCACCAAACCTGGTCTTGAACACCCCCAGGGACGGGGCATACACCCCCTCTCTGGGCAGCCTGTTCCAGGACCTCACCATCCCCTCTGTAAAAAACTTCCCCCTAATATCCAATCTAAACCTTCCCTCCTTCAGCTTCAATCCATCCCCCTTGTCCTGCCATTTAAAAAGTTGATTCCCCTCCTGCTTCTCTGCTCCCTTCAGGTACTGGAAGGCTGCAATGAGGTCCCCCCACAGCTTTCTCTTCTCTAGGCTGAAAAAGCCCAGCTCCCTCAGCCTCTCTTCGTATCATCTTCATCTGCTCCTCCTCCCTGTGTTCCCACAGACAAGAACACACCCTCTCACCTCACATGGATTCAGTTGCCACTTTCTGACCAGGCATAAAAGTTTGGAGGGTGCCATATGTCCCACATTAAATCTTCAGTCAGGTAGGTAGTGGCAAACCAAAGGTTACCAGAAATTCAGGACTTGATTAAACTGGCATGGCAAATTCAGACAAGTAACCTCCTCAAAGCTATTCCCTCCCCCGAGTTACCTGTCCAGTAAATCCTGAAGAGCTGGAACCAGTGAGAATTTATAAACTGCATATTTAAATTATTTAGATTTCTTAGGAGTAAATTAGCAGCTTGCACAAGGTAAGCTAGCTTCACTAACCTTTCTACTGTTGCCACATTTTCCAGTTCATCTGGACTGAGTTTGCTGTTGGCACTTCGAGTGACTGGCTCCCTGATGCATGTCAGTAGGGTGGCCCCCTGCTTCACAGCTAGTTTCAGCTCATCCTGAGGGGAGAAAAACAAGCCAAACAAATTGCATGCTTATTCTAACAACATTCACATATCTTACACAACATTGTCATGCTAAAGGACGATTCTTTTGTAGCACTAAATACTTGGACCAAAATACAGATGTTTACTGAAGATAAACTCTCTAGAAATACAGAGACTACGTCGACTAGCAGATGCACAACCCTCTCATACAGCAGAGGTAACATTTCCTTGTTATCATTCCTGAAGCTGTCAGCAATCTTTTTTCATAGATGAAACAAACTGACCTCCTGAAACCAGGTTTCTCTTCTTTAGTAGATTCCAGAGCAAATCATGGAAGAAAGTCTTGTTAAATAAAATTTTTTAAATGGTATATTACACTGATGGGACAACATTCACCTTCAGCTTGCTGTGGTGGTCAGTGTGGGCAGAAAGGAGATCCTCTGTGCACTGCACATCGTTGGGAAGTTCAGTCTCTGCCAGGTCTGTTCCAAAGGTCTGTAGCATCTGTGCTATTGTTTTCACTGTCATTGCAAAGTTCTCAATAGCCTGGAAAAGCAGGAGCACAAAGTCACAGGCTGTTCACCCTTAGCCCTTTACCAACACCTGTAAAGCTGACCATGTTGCCCTCTCTTGGGTGGGTATGTTAAAAGTTGCAAATTAAATTCTGTGTCACAAATGACTTTGTCACAGGCCTATCTACAAATATTAGCATCTCCATGAACCAAGTGGGGAACTCCCAGAGCTTAACAGACATAATGAAACCACAGTGGACATCAGCTTCACAGCTAGGACTGGAACTTCAGATCCTCTGCTTGCTGGGAAACTGCTGCATTTGAAGTTTTAAACAAGGCTTTAAGTTGAGAAGACTCAAAGTACATACAGCAAAGCCTTTTTATGTATATATTTATACAGCCATTGTCCACTCAGCAGCAATCTGTCTTGCAGCTTCTGAAAATGTGCATCTCCATCCCACCCATCTGTACCAGGCCTGTTCTTGTGAGAGGGAGTGACTGGAACAACTTAACTACAAATACAGTTAAAATGCAGAAGTTCACTGGACTGTTGCTGTTTCTTTATCACTTGGGTGCTCTAGCACAAATTTGGCCAAAAATCTGTGGTTTTACTGAAGAAAGTCATAAATGAAGGTGGCTTAAAGAGGAAAAGAATGCTGCTTTTTCAGAGTAGAATTGTTAAGGCTTGTGAGATGCAATTAAAACTTTTTTATCTAGTAGCAAGTAACTGCATGGGATGTTTTTCATGATCGTGCCCCAGTTTCTTTAGGGACTGTGTTTTCCTGCATAGCTCTCTGTTCTTCATGCTTTTGGATCTACAGGTTTCTGTCAAGTCAGCAGCAGTAGGGATGTGCTTGCACACTACACAGGTGCTGCAAGTTGCATTCTCTTCTCCAGTAATGATGGGAATTCATCATTTGCAACCCTGACAGTTAAAGTTGTGTGCTCTGTGAAAAATCAAACCATGGTAGATCATAATTCAAAAGGTGCAAAGAGCTTACATTCTATATATACTATCTGAAACGGGCCTCAGATAAGGCAGTGCTAGCAGGGTTCATGCCTTTCTTCTCTTTTTCCCCTATAAATTCATGTCTGCTTTCAACATGAGCAGTACAGGCCCACATATGCTCTGGCTTAGTGCTTCACAGCTGTAGCCTGCTGTTCTGAGCACTGAAACTATGGGATTGAAGTTGGCTGAAACATCCTTCTTCTGACTGCAGCGCAGGTAGAGCCATCCAGCACCAAAATCTGTAAACTAATAGCCAAAACCATACTCTGGGCAAAAAAAGTCTCCTAGTCTCCAAGCCATTCAAGGTAAGAAAACAGAAACAGAGAACAAGTGGTGTGAAACTGCAGTATCGCAACGGAGAAACGAGAGCACTACGAGAAGCATCAGAGGGGAAGAAGGCAGTAGCTCTGACTGAAAGTCAGGCTGTTCCAAGGTGCCATGGATGTTGACACTTCCCTGATGACAGCCTCTTCTCCTTATCAGGGTTTCACTTGATAGCACGCTTGCCCCCACCCTCTCAGGTACGAGCAAAACATTGTTTCATCATGTACGATTTCACATACGTTATTTCATTCATGTTTTGTTTCTGGGGTGGGGTTCAAGTCTCTGTGCTTGGTAAAAGTTTTTCAAACAAATGTTAAGTGGAAGATCTGGGAATGACATAGCCACGCTCGCCTCAAATCCTAACTCACTTCTATTTACACATTTAAACTACATATTCATGCTTTATGTAAGCCTCTGCCATTAAGAAGCGATGCAGCTTTTTTGGTGCCTTTTTTTACTTTCCTTCCTTGTTTTTTCAAGCCTTTAGCTGCTTGAAAGTTCACACAGGTGGTTCATTCCTTCAGACTCACCCCTCCTGCGAGGACAGTTTCATATTTTTGATACTTTTAACATATAAGCCTGTCCTGAGAAATTAATTCATTTTCCAGGATCAGGTCCCACTCTTGCTTAGATAGGATGAGACAGTATTTTGGCTGCTGATGTGGCAGAGTGTGGGCTCTGGTTTTTTTAAGTGGTCACCTTTTCTAGGTACCATAACATGCTGTTTACATTGTTTTGAACCATCTACTGAGATGCATTAACCAACCCAAAAAGGGAACAAACCCATAACAAGTTTCCTCAAAAGCAGCAGAATAAAAAAATCTTTCTGCCTCCCTACAACCATTAACTGTCCTTCACTTATTCAAAATACAACCCAGCTGGAGTGCATGTTTACATAGCACAGAAAGGAAAACAAGATCTAGTGCCTTGAGTATTTTTCTTCTAAAAACATGGACGTAATTAATCATTAAAGTGAGAATCTTGAGCTTTAATTCAGCTAAGTGCTAAAGCATATGCTCAGCTTCAACTATCAGCTGAAGGCCTATGAATCTCATCAATTATTCAAAAACTAAGAATGTGCCAAAGGGCCTTGCTGAGTAAGAATACTATGACGCTGCTAGGCCCTAATCCAGGTCAGAGATACAGGTTTCTACTTCTCTTAAAGTATGGGGAATTTACCTTTCTCTGAGTCATGGATTTCCTCTTTCCATGAACCCCTAGCAGAATCTATAGGCTGAAATGCAGCTGAAGAGTTATTACTTAATGGTTGCTCTACATGTGTCATTTGGACAGCTCTGGGTGTAGACGACCAACACCAGCACTCACAGTTCGGTGATGTATCCACTGACTGTGGCCATACTCCAAGGTTCCTCCCAGCTCCCGGGTCAGCTGACTTTTGTCAATATAGCCATGCAGATCAGAGACAGAATTTAACATGATGATCTGAAACGAATCCAAACACAGTGAACTGAGAAATAACGAGCCCTTTCAGTCATTGCTCCTAGGATCTGGGTTTGCCTTAAACACCTATGACCAAAATGCAGTTCCACCATGGCAGAAAGTTCTTATCATGGATTTGTTTATGCAGCAGCAACAGTTTCTCTCCACTAGACTTTGCCTTTTCAACATGTACATGGCCATTCCAGAATGAGCCATAACTTGAAATCACACTGCAAAATTACTGCATCCTCGGAGGAAAGAGGAAAAGTATGGTATTTATTCCTCAAGAGGAAAAGTATGGTATTTATAATGTTCATACAAACCTCCATGAAATAATTTCTGTATTTTCTAGATATTTGTTTACAGAGAAATGGAGGAGTAAGCAGGTTAAGCAGCTTCCTCAACACCAGCCACCTAATCCAGTGAAATGCTGAAACACAACCACCAAGAGCAAGGTTTTCCTTTCTATGGCACCACATGTCTGAGTTCACTGGGGTTATTCAACTTCCAACCATGATGAAGAAGGAGAAAGAAGATACAGACCTAAATCCATTTGCTTACTTTAAAAAGTCTCCTTACTATTTAGTCATGCTCAATGAATGCAAAATATACACATCAAGCTTCAGGTAACCTGTCTTACCTTTTGGCTGCCACTCTAAATCTGGCAACACAAGCAGTTACACAAATAACACACATTTCCAACTCTGCTTTGCTGTTCTAACATCTAGAAAATACACTGATTTTAGCAACAGATAAACAAGATGTTGTGTATAAATTACTAGAAGTTTTAAGCTTTAGACCTTAGTCTATGCCAACTGTACTACTTCCCTGTTTAAAGAAAGGATAACTGGCTATGCCTGTTAGCAGGCTTTGAGGGAGCATGCTAAGTACACTTCCAAGCACTGTGGACAGGAAGATGAGCATGGATGTATGGAGGCAAGAGGGCATATTTTAGGTTGATTGTGCTCCAAGAGCCTTGAGAACAAGATTTAAAAGGTTTTTATCTATTCTTTGTTACAGAATCATTCTAGATTAATTCAGGTCAGCAGGAACCTCAGGTCTCTAGTACGTCTTTCTCAAAGTTGCCTCAGCTGTGAGAGCAAACCAGGTTGCTCAGGGTTTTGTCCACCTGAGTCTTCAAAACCTTCAAGGATTGAGACTGTACAACCCTTTTAGGCAGTCTGGTCCACTGCCTGATTATCTCTGTGGTGAAAAAGTTTCTCATAACAAGTCACAACTGCCCTTGTTTCATGCTGTGTCAGTTATCCCTTGTCCTACAGAGCACGCACAACCTGGCTTCATGGTCTCGGTAACCTGCTTGGAGGGACTGGAAAGCTGGTGCCTGGAAGAGGCAACATGTCATTGATAAAAGATGTTAAACAGGGAAGGTCCCAGCAGATACCATTACACCACTCCACTTGTTGCCCATTGCCAAGTAGAGTATGACCCACAAACCATTACCCTCTAAGGCCAAGCATGCAACTAGTTTTTCAATCCCCCTAGTTGTGCACCCATCAAGACTTTAAGATCCTAACTTGGACACAAGAATATTGTGTGAGACACATCTGGTCCCCTGAATATTCTCAAGGAATCCCTAACATTTTTGCTTTCAGCATTTCCTCTTCTCTTTGACCTCTCCTTCTAAAAACAGATCAGGAGACCTTACTGGTGAAGGAAGCACAAAATACCTCTGCAAAAACTAAAAGGGAAAGCTATTACCTAAATGTGTTACTGAACACTGTTTTGTGGTGATCAAGGCCAGAAAACTAAAAAACTAGGTCACCTTGGAATAGCAGACTGGAACGTGAAGTCTATGCACCACCTCTGAATTGCAGAATCACCTTTGAGAAAGTAAATCTCTACTGCTTTGTAGCTCTTCTACATCAGAGATGTTGCTGACATCTTTCAATACCTTAATCTTCACTGAAACTCCAGAAGGACATTCATGCACTTTTCTTTTAACCTAATATACTCAGCAAGGGCCACAAAGCAAATCTATTAATGCTGCCAGCTGTGGTGCTACCAAACAGGGCACAGGTCTTCACCTTGTAGGCATCTCTGCAGGAGAAAGCCTAGGAACAAACCAACAACCATCTAAAAAGCCAATCATACAGAGCATTAGCATCTCTCAGTCATCAGAATGCAGCCAGCCACATTCAGTAAGCAGGAACACACAAACCAGCAGTGGTTTAGAAGAGGAAGGCCTGCACAAGCAGGTCAGCACGGAACAGAGAGCTGCAGCGGGGCTGCTACATGATGGGTTACATCATCTGGAAAGTCACAGGTTACAAAGGTCAAAGAAGTGCCTGCTATGAAGATATTATTCAGCCTTTTCTATATGCTATGAAGATGCTTTAATTCCCTTCCTATGATGTGAAGTACCTTAGGTTAATCTCTGGGTGTTCCTTCTGAATTCCAAGATTTTTCTCTCAGATGAACCCCTGTACATCTCCAATATTTTCTGTACCTTGCTCCAGGGTAATTAATCAAGTAACTATCCCAATAGAGATTTACCTCAGGATTTATTAGCCATGTTTGTAAGTCAGTAAGTCATACAAATCCTGCATTTCCTTAGTGTGTTCACGTTATTATTCTAGCCTGCATTTCCTCCTTCTGTTTGATCTTCTGGCTTCTACTCAATCCAGTGTTGATTTAACCTAGCAAATCCATTTTACTGAACATATTTGCAGTCTGATAGCTCAGATAAAATGTTTAATAAATAATTCCTTAACAAACACACATGGTAAACCCAGAGGTCCCTTTTGAATGCTTGCATCCTGGCCATGACTCACTTATAGTTGTGGTAGGACACACAACCCATCCACAGGCCAGTTCGTTGTCACAGCATGAAATGCACAACACAAAAAAATGATGTGCAAACAATTTAAAGATGTTGATATTAAGTATAGGAACAGACACTACTTCCTGGAGTAAAGATCTCCCATGAGACAAGAACTCTCTGGCCCTGTTCACATGCTTGGTACGTTGGATGCTGTTTTCAATAGGGACGAATAGATGTTGCTCTCAGTAACCTGCCCATTCTGAAACTGGGCTACACACAGACATACCCAAGATGATCTATTTTAGGATGGGCTGCAAACAGCTGAAAGGTCCCTCCAGAGAGCATGATAGACCCCAGAAGTGTAGGGCAGCTTTCCCACAACCCTAACCATCTTACAGTAGCCTCAGATGTATGTGGAGAGCCTACATAAACCTAACAAGCTGGCTACAGATACCTGGGCAGGAGGCAGGCAGATCTAGCAGCAAGCATCTCATGCTCTTAACTTTTGCAAGACTGCTCTCTAAGAACTCAGTGGACATACCCAAGCAAGACAGCTCAAAGTTTGAATGTCCAAGATGACCCCAAACTAAACTCATATATTGATTTTCCTGCCTGTAGGAAAGGTAAGTTACTATTTAATACTTAATGCAGTGCTTGACCCCTGCCTAGAATTAACCTCTCTTCCAACTTTGAAAGTTTCAAGATAGATTTGAAATGCTACACTGGTGTCAAATAGATTACTAAAAGCATAGAAGATGCTGAATTGCTAAAAATGCCAGTCCATGATGAAGTTGCCTCTTCCCAGGCAGTAGTTGCTGGTACAACAGTTCCCATGGTAACAGATCGTAGCTTTTTACATACCAGAATATCCATTTTTTCAGTGTAAAAGCATTTTGTTTTGTAATAAAACATACCTTTTTAGATGACTGTTGCATTTTAGTTACCAAAAAATACCCTTGCCAAACTACAGTCAAACTGACAATTTAATCCATGATAACCAGATGAATATTTGTGGTGCCTTTTCTGCACACACAGCAATAAATAGAATGCTGCTGCTGTTACTTCAGCAGAAGCATAAAGGGTCTTAAACACCTCAACTTCAAACTCAAGTACTGGAAGAGCTAGAATTTTTGGAGGAGAGCCATGGGTGTTTTGCAAAGCAATAAAAAACCACAAGCAAAATCCAGAACAGTCATGTGAAATCACTCCAGTAAAGTCATTGTGGAACACAGTATGAGTTTGTTGCAGGATGAAATGCTGTTAATAATCACTACTCAACTTTATTTATAAAACACTTTGAAACCACACACAAGCACACAGCTAGGAACAGCTCTCAGAAGAGCTCTCCAAAATGTAAACACTTTCAGGATTGATAACCCATTTCAAATCTCATTCTCATCAACCCACAGCATATGCCAAGCACACATACAAGGAAGTAAACAACAAACTTGGAATCTTGAGGGCATGGGGTCATAAAAGACATTAAGGATAGGCAATGATATGCAAGGGGCACTGACAGATTGTCAACAGTCCCACAGACAATACATGAAGTAGTGCAGAATTCAGCCCTAGCCTTCAGCTGCTCAGTAGTCCTAAATGATTGTTTGTCACTGGAGTAAGTAGAGGTAGATGTCACCTCAGAACAGCTCCACTGAGTTAAGATGTCAGTACTTGAAAACCAAGTCATATTTCATAGCTACACTGACCTTCCATGGGGGAACATGTCTGTTAAATACTGTGAAGCTCCTACTGGCAATTAGCTCTTGGGGATTATGTACATTATATACTACTATATACACCCTACAGACCTGGATCAAAGTCCCCATTTGCTGCTTGCAAATCATGGTCATGAGAAATTGCTGACACCTAGGAACTGCAGAGATGGAGATAAGGAAGACACAGGGACCAAGGAAACGCACGCTTACCGGTACCTTCATTTTAAAGTCATCCCGGTAGAGTTTAATGCCGATGTCAGCGATTGTCCTTTGGATGAAGCGGGAAGGACGCAGGACAAACACCAGCTGCAGGTTTCCTGGAAATGCTCCCTGGGAGAAACACAGGACTATTAGAAGGCAGGACTCTACCTTGCAGGAAGGCCAAGGGAACTTTCACCCAAGTGTTTCCTAGAAGGGGCAAAGCAGGTAAGTTACTGAACCTTCGTCCAGCTGCTAATCCTATCAGCTGGTTCATTCACCATTGTCACAGTCTCCAAAGCCAGCAGACAGACTGGCCCATGGATTTACTGCCCAGCCATACGTTGCTTTCTGATATGGTTTTAGCACAGAGCTCTAAAGTTTCTGCCTTGGGCCTTCCAGATCTGAACCATGCCAAGCTCCGCTTTGCGCTACCACAGCACAGATTTTCCCATTTTGTTAGGCTGCAGGCCCCAGACAGCCGAACTGGCTACCCACGTTGGGCTTGGTAAAAGAAGCTGGTGGCACAGATGACTTCCCCAGGCTGACCTACCTTCTCACTCTGGAAAAGGGTTTTAATCTTCTTAGCCTCACATCTTAGCCACACACAAGCACTCAACACCTTCATCAGACATGGCCCTGTCTGCAACACCCAGATTACATCTCTCACACACTCCTCTGAACTCAAGCATGAAAAAGAACAATTTCTGCAAGAGAGCAGCTAAAGAACTGAGAATGAAAAGCAGATCTGTCTGTCTGAACTCCTTGAAAAAACTTAAAGTTGCCTCAGTCATCCCTCCATCCTATACCTGTATGTAAGTGCTTGTTCCTCACACAGCACATGTTCCTGGTAACAGATATATAAAACCAGCTGATTTATTAGCTCTGACTTTTGCAAATGAGATTTAATAAGCTATTAAGAGTCTATGACAAAGATACTACCACGCAAACACAAGTCCCTTGGGATCTGTTTCTTTCATAAGCAGACCGTGTCATCACTCCTCAGGGCACAGAAGGGTACCTCTGTCATGTTCTTTTAGGAACCAACTCTAAATTACTGAGGTTTATGTTGCAGTCAATCCAGCAAATAAGGCATTTGTCCTAACTCAGTAGTAAACAAGGCTCTGCAATTCGTTACTGCAGCTTCTTCCCTCTTATTTAACACTCCTGAGCTTCAGGGCAAGGGAGAATCTGCATCCACAGCTAAAAATTAGCACACGAGACTGTATCCTGTGCTGAAGGTTCAGCAGATAGTTTTAATGTCTAGAAAATGAATAACAAAAGGAAGCACTTACTGCTATCCGTGTCAGGGAAGCTTTGACTGCGCTCCATTTGTCCCGGCGTCTGTCTATGATGATGATGAATCCGATGCTGGCAGCCTCCAGACTGCAAAAACAGATGAATAAGTATGCTGGGTTATACAGACATAGCCCCATTCCAAGGAAGCATACTGCAGCAAAACACAGCCTCTGTCAGATCACCCTCTAAGCCCATGGTGAAAATGCAACGTACAGTGGGAAGAATGAATCTGGCAGACATTCACATGCAAACAGGAGCTGGGAAATCTTCCCTCTCCAGGGCAGGGCTCACAGCTCACACAGTGTGGATCTCTGAGCTGTTACATCTCTCAGCTGCTGTGCCACTCTGCTGCCAAACCTGGGTGAAGTGAACAGTTCAGGATCACATATTACACTGTGATGCATTAAAGGCAAAAAGCCTCAGATGTTTTCACTGCAAGGTAATTCCAGTTACTAAGACACCCCACTCCAGTCTCCATTCTCCAAGTGTGCTGACATCTGGCAAGGGCACTTGGCTCCGGGGAGTCAGTATCTCCCCACTGTCACCACCTCGATGTGTGCACAGTGCCCCAGGAATTCTGGTAGGCCAAGCAAGGACTGAAGTTACATCTTGCCAAACACAAACTGGTTCTAGGGTCACAAGTCATTCAAAGGCATCCTTCCAACAGTTACTGTTCCTTCCCAGTACTTCTCAAGGAGGATCTGAGGCATCAATGTAATCACAGAATCACAGAGCTGTAGGGGTTGGAAGGGACCTCGAGAGATCATCGGGTCCAACCCCCCTACCAAAGCAGCTCCCTAGCTCATACTACAATGCTCCATCTCAGCTCACAAATATCCCAATCTTCCCTCTCTCCCAAAATCCTACAGGTGTACAGGGCTTTAGGTGGGACTTCTCTGCTCCCTGCCTTCCAAGAGTGCTCAGTAGTGGAGAGAAGTCTCTGGAATCTAATAAGCACACAGAGGAAAATCTCCAGAAACTTCATTATAACATGCTGGCTCAGTCATTGCTGGTCAAAGGCAGACATTGCAAACTGCAATGGAAGTATCTGACAAGTCAGCAGCTGCCAAAAGCAACAAGCACAACTGTGATTTAGACAAACAAAAATACTTGTGCCGAGTAAAACTTGCCTCTGCCTCAGATCCAAGTGTAACTCTAGAAGTTCCTCAAACATGTAGATCAGGAATCACTTAGTGAGATCTGTGCTGTTTTCCAAGTACATGTCCATGATCAAGGTGCAAGGTTTGCTTACAGCTTACCCCAAAACACTGTGGTATGCCACAGCTGGTATAGCAAATTTTCTCAGAGAGAAGTGCACACCTGTGTGTCTGAATAACAGCATCTCCCTTCTATCTTTTCAATGTTTTTTCATATGGGCACAGAAGATCAATCATTCTAGAGTAACTTCCAAAAGTTACTCACTGAGTTGTATCATATGCAACCAACAGGTCTTATCTCCACAACTACCACAAGCCTCATTCAACAAGATGTGCAGAAGCAGACACAACAGAAGACAAATTTGCTCTACATTTGCCTGAGAGATGATGCAGATTTCTCTAGTGCACTGAACATTGGCTGGGGCAGCTGGTTTTCTCCTTAGTAACTAGTACAGGGCTGAATTCTAGATTTGTGCTGAGAGCAGTGCTGGTGTCACAGAGATGTTTTCATTCTGGCTGAGCAGTGCTCACACAGAGCCAAGACCTTTTCTGCTCCTCACCCCACCTCACCAGCAGCAGGCTGGGGGTGCACAAGTTGTTGAGAGGGGACACAGCCAGGACAGCTGACCCCAACTGACCAAAGGGATATTCCACATTGTACAGTCTCATGCTCAGTACATAAAGCTGGGGGCGCAAGGAGGAAGGAGGGATGTTCAACAGTGATGCCATTTGTCTTCCTAAGCTACTGCTGTGTGTGATGAAGCTCTGCTTTACTGGAGATGGCTGAACACCTGCCCGCCCATGGGAAGTGGGGAATGAATTAACCAGTTTGCTAGCAGGTGTGGCTTTTGCTTTCCCTATTAAAAACTGTCTTTACATCAGTCCATGAGTTCTCACTCTTCCAAATCTCCCCCTAATCCCACCATGGGGAAGTAAGCAAGTGGCTGCATGGTGCTTAGCTGCTGTCTGGGGGAAAATGACCACACAAACCTATGAACAATAAATTATTTTCCATGATAAACACAGTTAACTGCTTCTCAAACCATATTTCATCTTACCTGATCCATGGCCATAACCCCACAACAGTTAAGAGGCTACTCTTAGTCACTTGTTTGATACCTGAACATCTACTTCAAGAATTAAAATAAAAGCTGAAGTAGTAGCAGTGAAATAACACCTACAGGAATGCTGCTGTAATACACAGTGTTATGCAATACCCCAGTGCTGATGACAGTAACAATCCAGTCCCTTTATCGCTTGCTGAGCTGTATGACAGAGACATTCTCTGTGCATGGACCAGCCAACTACAGATTAACAAGCCTCTACTACACCCAGACAGGTCCACTACTTATGCCACACTGAGTGTACTTCATATAACTATAATCATAAATCAGACAGCCAAAGCTTATTGTTTAGATTCTTCCTGTCCTAAATAAAGACCTTTGTCCCTCACTGTCTGCATAAAGGGTGGCAAGTTTCAAATTGTGACTGGAGAAATGTAATCACTCTTTCTAAAAGCACCACAATAAAGACTAGCAAGCTTCCTGGAAAAATCACATCTCTATGATGTGATCTATAATTGAACCTAGGAGTCAAACCAATGTGCTGGTATACAGGAAACAGTTCAAATTCCAGCCTACCACTGACCTTGGACAGGTCATTTAAGTCAAACTGAATAATCACATACTCAAGACAGGTTTTGGTGAGCCTGTCTACAGCATAAGGTAATATTTATATATATACCTCATCTACAACAGGCATGTTGCAGCTCTCCTGACCTAAGGAGTTTTGAAACTTATTTCATCGTTCTTTGCGCATTGCTCTGGGATTCCTTGTGGGAAGAGAAAACACAAAACTGATAAACTGAAGCAAAGGCCCATCTAGCCCAATACACTGTCTCCAGTGTTGATTGGTAGCAGATACTGAGGCAAAAGCAGAAGGAAAGTGAGAAGGACCATCTTCCTTTTGATATATTCTCCCAAGTGCCCACATTATGCAGCGTAGGGATTTCTTCAGTCAGAATTTGTACCTGAGCCATTGTATTCAGCTGCCACTGATAGCTGTCCTTCATTAGTTTAGGTAATTTCTTTTCAGCTCCTCTGTATTTTGGGCTTTCAGACAGGCTGAAGAATCACAAGCATTTCTGGCTATCATACGGGCAGTGAAAAGTGCTAGTTCCCCAACACACGAGAACACTACTAGGACTGCCACCAGCACACCAAATACAAAGAAGTGGCAAGTCAGTTTTGTGTTTTGCTCAGCTACTATTGGTTTTTTTATGAACCCTGAAGCTGGTCAATTTCCCAGTCCTGAAGCTAGTGAAGAAATACATAAGACAGAGTTTCTCCTGGCAGAACAAAAGCCCCACAGAGCAGAGCGAAACAATGAAGCTGTTAAGTTCACAGCGTGTGGTTTCTCTAAGCTTGCTTTGGCAGCTGGGTACAGGGAATACATGTAGGTGGAGCTGGAAAACTTCTTACTCAGACTTGAAGGAGGCACGTTTTCCCCACATCATCCTCTAAGCACCTTTATACACAAGACCACAGGAAATAATAAATCCCTGCTGTGCTTCTAACTGGCACGAGCAGCCACAGTCCAGAGATGGGACGAGGGACTGAAAAAAATATTAAGCTCTCTTTCTGGATAAACAAGGAGTAATTCAGCAGCCATGCCTTAGCACATTTCCTCAGAGCCATGGAAGTGAGTTCGTTTCGCTATCCTTGCATAGCTGCAAGGAAAACATCCTAGCTGTGGAGCAATCTCCCACTAAGAGAAGCATAAGAAAGCTCACAGGCACCTAACATGCTTTCTCAGGAAAGAGAAAGCTTGCACAGAAAGATGGACTCTGAGAATAAGTAGTAACAGGACCTATGTAAGTTTGGCATCTTCCAGATGCAACCTTTCCCTCTTCACATCCAGGGCCCCTGAGGATTTTTACAAGCAGCCCCTCTGCCCCTCTTCAGACCTACACCCCCTCCCACCCAGTTCAAGCCCGGAGCAGAAACCTGTCCTCCATGAAGCTTTCTTTCCCATCCAAACAATGTAAGTGCTTCCTAGGGTCCCCCATACATAGGAAAGTTTCACTTGATTGGGTGGATGTAAATTCATCAGTACATCCTGGGAGCACCACTAAAAGCAGTGAGCCACCAAGGAAGCAGAGCTCTCCAGAAAATCAACAGACGTTTGTGCTTTGCCTCACCTGGGGATGCTGGTGAGATATGTGACCACGTTCAGAAAATCTTCATCAGGTATTTCACTGAATCCTGAAAATTCTGGGAAGGTAATAATGGGTGCCCCATCTTTCCCCCTTCCTCCTGCAAAAGAAAGGTTGTAGAGATTAGAGGGTGATTTTGTGCCTTTGGACAGATGAGTCAGTACTCAAATGGGAAATACTGGGACATCCCACACTGAAGAGCGCCCAGATCCAATACATGCGTGATCAGCTTCCCATTTGACATTATAGCTCACTGGAGTTCCATTATCTCAGTTGATTCCAGCTGAGATTCTAGTATATCTTGCTTATTCACAGCTTTTTCATGAACCTTCCACATAATAAAGAGCTTTCTGAGGTTCTTTAGTTCCCACTTCCAAATAATTTCTTGGGCTATTACATTTCCCTACATACAGGCACAGCACACTGATTTCCTTCTAGACATTAAAGGAAATGAAGTAATAGAGCACATGAGCTTTGAAAACACACATATAACCCATGACACAAGCCTGGGATCAACCCAGTCTTAGGTCTTTAACAAAAAAATTGTCAAAGTGCGTGGAGTTTTGCTCTTGGCTTGTTTATTTGCATCAAGCCTCTGTTAAATAGGACAGGAAGGTCATAAGCAGCAAGGTCAAGAAGAGTCCCTATCTGAGGGACTCCCTGATACAAACAACAGTATTTACTGCTACCCTGACACAATATTCAGCTCTAGATGTTGTATGTACAAACTCTGTTTACTTCCTAACTTAGTTCTGCTAGTAAATCTGGGCATCACTCAAACCACACAGGAGTTAACAGCATTTTTCTCACCAAATTGGTCTCAGAGCCAAGTGCAGACCTGTGAGGCCATAAAGGAATATGAGAGACAGAAGTTATGTTACAGGTACCTTACTGCTTTATGCAACTTAGGGCATTAAGCATGTGCTTTCCCCCAAATCTCTCCTTCCTCTGTAAGCTCTACAGAAGCCTATTTTTTGCTCCAGGCTGAGGAATTTTCTACAAACCCAATATTCAGCCTAGTCCTGCAGAAGACCCAGTTTTCTTGGTCATTTATTACACATAGAAGATTTTTTTTTGTCCCAGGAATAGCCACAGTCTAGGTTTCCCTTAGTGAAGAGGAAACTGTGAGGAGGGAGAAAGTTACCTTCCCCAAGGAAAATATCTAATAAATTATTCCATTAACAGCATCATAGAAAACAGACTTATGGAAAACATAGGAGCCTTCATTCCTCAAAAGTATCCTCTCAATCCTCATAAACTAAGCTGTTTTCCAGGCTGCCCCCAACAAACCATTCCCTTTCCCTGCTGATAACCACAGCTGATGAACCAGCTGCTCTTGCTTTGGTAGTTATTGCAAAGAGATGCTCCAGTAATCCCTAGCCACTTCTGTGTAGTCCCTTGCTAGTCCTGATCCTGCCCAGCCCTCCTCAGCTGGATTATTTAAGGTCCCTTCCCTGCTGTCTGGCCATAGAGAGCTGGGATGCCAAACACCACAACGTTTGCATAGAGTCAAAACGAGAGCACTAGAACATAGGAATTCTGAACAAGGAAACCCTCTTCCTTCTTGACAACTGGCACCACAGTAGCTGTGTCAGGACACTACCTTCAGCCCTTATCTTCCTCTCTGAAAGCTGATTATTGCTTTAATTAGATCTGAAAGTGACTCAGTTGTCTTAGGTCATCCACTGAACTCGCCCTGCAAGGCAGAAGCCAGGCTTAGAGAGACCCAAAAGGCTTTTAGCCAAAAGCAAAAGGTGGCACACCGAATCAGCCTTCAAACACTGAGCAGAGCCACTGACCTCCACACTGACCTCCACACTGACCTCCACACTGACCTCCACACTGACCTCCACACTGACCTCCACACTGACCTCCACACTGACCTCCACACTGACCTCCACACCGGCCCTGGGGTGCGGCCAAACGCTGACGCACGGAGCTCCATCTCAGGGTGCTCCAGCTGCGCTGTCTGCAGCCCGCAGCGACACAGAACGCGATGTCGTGCAAACGGAGTCAGATTTTTCCCTAGAGAAGCGCTTGCGGCGCTCCAGAGACCAGGAGGAGCTCCATCAGCAGGTACCCAGCGAGGACGGCGTTACAGGCTCCTACTGACCTCTTCTGGGCACAAGCAGCAAGGGCCAGGAGGATGGAGCGGGATGGAGCGCGTCCGCTTCCCGGCGGTCTCTGGTATTTCATGGTCGGTCTCTGGTATTTCATGCACACGGATCCGGGCACCACACTTCCCCACTCACATATTTCAGCTATGGGAAGATGCCCTAAGTGGGGGACATGCGGTAACCTGGAATGCTTTGGTTTAAAGCAGCAGTATTTGCCCCTAGAGGGTAAGGCAAAGATTCCCTGGATCCCCACCTTCAACACCCCATAGCTTGCCTGCAGCTATACTAAAAAATTGTTTAAACCACAAGTTTCACATGGCACCGCTACTGGTCCTGCTGACCAGGGTCTCTTTGTGTCCCTTTTATCTTCCCTTTCCCTTGCGTACACAGTCACACACGTTCTTCTTCCTCTGGCCTTTTTTCCCTGAGCTGGAAGAGGCTGGCTGATGACACACTGCATATATGTGGGGGTGTATTTTTGTCATGGGATCTTCTCCTATAAAAAGCCATCCAAGGAATGGATGTAAGCAGACTAAGCACTGCCTTCTTCCCTCCACCACTGGCAACAAATCTAGAAGGAAGCTTAGGAGCTGCCTCAGAGCATCCAACTAGGAGCAAGGAGCTCTTTGCCTCTGACAGGCCAAACACCTGTACCAGCTCTGGGGCTCCAACTTATCCTCCAAGGTGAAGGTAGCACTTACTGCTGCAACCAAAACAGAGGACCACTCAGAAGGTTCTTGAATATAGCTGTATTACAAACAAGGAAATAAACAAGGCAAAAGCCAGTTCCTGCCATACCATAAAATCAGGGTGAAGTTTGAGGGAGTTTTGTGATAAGCAATGTTAGATATTATGATGAGAAATCAGGAATGTCTGAAGAGCAACAAATAACACCACAAGTGCTAGGAATGGGTTGTTCCTGCCCATATCTGAACTTTGAGCAGTAGCTGGGTTACATGGAAAAAAAAAATCTGTATCAGTTTATCCATGTATCTAGCAAGATAACATGTTGAGGGATATAAGGGAAGCTCCTTCTATGTGAAGGGTCTTTGGAAAACTCTCTCCTCTGGATGAGAGTTCAGTTCCATACATCTAAATGCTAATGAATGTTGTTTTTCTCCTGACACTAAACCAAGATTTGCTGCAGTATGCAAATTCCTGCAGAATGTGCATTGACAAACTGCAGCCCTTTTTTCTTCCTGGGCCATCAACCTTGTTTTCTGAGGAGATGCCACTACTAGATTCCTTCCAGTCCTTGAAATACACTAACTGGCTACTCAACATCTTGGAAAGGCAGAGAGAAACTAAAGCCAACAGCGACAGTCTCCAGTCAGCTCCACAGCTGAATGCATGGAATTTGGTCTCAAAGACATGTTCCCTACAGTTCTTGGACTTGTTGGGACCACACATAACCCCCACACTCCTGGGCATCACTTGCGAAGGAGTAATTGCTGAACAGAAAATTTTACAGTCCATCACATCCTGGGTTCAGCTAAGCAGTGACACGTCATAAGGCAGACAGGGACAGAGGCAGCTCCAGACACAGGAAAAGCAGTCCTCAAGGGGAAAAAAGAGAGAAGACATTTTAAGTAGAAAGTGAGGGCAGGAGGAAGCTGACAGAAGTGCTGAACAGAGCACAAAGCTGAGAGGGTGGCACTGCAGCCAGCTGAGGCACACCTGCTCCTGTCAGCAGCAAGATAAGGGTGCCCAAGGACTGCCAGGAGGAAGCCAGCTTCACAAAGCCAGGGCAACGCGGGGCGGGAGCTGAGCACGAGAACCCCACGGGACAAGCGAGCAACTGCTTGAGTTTAGTGCAGTCAGGAGAACGAGATGTGCTGAGAAATAGATACCAGGAGCACGGCCACGCCTGGCAGCTGCCGTCGTGCAAAGCGCGGCCCGTCGCGCTGGCTTGCAGCTCCTCCAGGCACCATTAGATGCCACTCTGCAGCGCTCCTGAAGCCACCCAGCCACCTCCGGCACCTCCTGGCAGCTCCAAATGCTGGTGCCAGGCCAGGGAAGGAACAGCTGGTGGCAGTGGCGGTTGCAAGCAGCAGCCACAAGCAGTGGAGGTTCAGCTGGCCAGAGGGGAGGCTCAGGGCTATCCTCTGGCTGACCTAACACGGGGCTCACTCCTGACCTGCCTCGGGAAAGCCAGGCCACCTCTGGCAGTCTCCTGGGGCTCACTGCTCCTCAGTCAGACCCCAGGCTCAGGCTGCTCCATCACAGATACCCCCAGAGAAAACTCTACCACATTTTGTCTACCATCTCCTGCTGCAGACTCAAGCTCCCCTCCCAGATAGCACCCACAAGCATAACACATGCTGCCACCCCAATTGAGCTTCATCAGGTTCCTTCAAGGGGTTCATCTGTCTGCTCTCCATCTCTGCAGAGAGCAGCCTGCCTTGCATCCAACCCAAACACATTGTATGGACGCACTGCTCTCTGGGGAAGGGTGTTCTGATTAAAGACCTTGATGTATAATGAGAGGCAGATTATCAGCAAGCAGATAAATCATTTGCATTCAAGGTCATGCACAGAGATGTGGCAGACAACAACTTGAAGCAGAAACAAGGTGGACAGCATCAGTAGGAGATGGAGGAGTAGAAGGCTGGACTGCCTGGTAAAAAGCAAGACTTAAGTGGAGAAGATTACAATCAGTTTGGCCTTCTGCCTGGTTTGCCACTCAAAATGGTAGCATCCCTTTCCTCCTCTTCCTGGGCACTTCCATTACTTTCCCTCCCAGCTTCTTGATGAGCATTTCCTGCTCTCTTGGGGCCCAAGGGCAAAGAGACAGGAAAAACCTGAGTGACAAAAGTACAGAGCGAATGTGGAAGGGAAAGAAACATAGGAGAGATGGCACACAAGCTGTCTCAGGGTAGTACAGGGCTTGGTAATGGGACCATCACTCACTCATATCTGCACCAGCTCCTCCCATCCCAGGACAAAGCAGCACATCCTGTTCAGTAGGCTTCCCAGCAGCCTGGCTAAGCTGTTGCAGTGAAGATGGGGCCAGAATTTAGTTGTGGCAACAAAACAGCTGAAGTATTTGGGGGAGGAGTATGCATGGGGGAGAATGGGATGTGGCAGCAGAGAAAATTTAGTGCTGCTTTGCAGTCCAGAGAGCGTGCCTGACAAATGAGGTGCGAGTGCTGAATTCGGAGAGCTCTCACAGCTGGAGTTACATGCTGCTGTGACTGAGGTGGAAGCAGCAAAGCCAAGTTCCTGATCATGATGGGGACCCTAGGAAATCTCCTGCTCCCCAATCCTAGTCCAGCCATGCATCTTGTCCAGGGACTGAAGATATCCATGGTTCAGACAACCAGAAGAGCTGTACTGAAGTACTATTCTGTAGCCAGCAGCTTTTCTTGTAACACAGTTAGATTTGTAAAATAACATCTAACCAGAGCTTACCAAATATGCTGAATCCCTTGGAAAAAACCAAGCAGCAAAAAACCCACAAAACAAAAAAAAAACCCCACAACCAACCCCATACAACTAAAAAAACCCAAACCAGTCTATGGACAGAAGTTCCAAAAGCTTGTCTGCAAGATTACAGCACACACCTCCCCAGCCTGCCAGACACCAACTCATCAGTTTGTACCAGAAAGTTTTCTTTCAGATTCTGCTGGCACAGGCAGGCTCATAGCTTGGCTCTGCCCACATGCAGAGAGCTCCCTTAGTCACAGCAGCCCTGAGGACAACTCCCCTCCTGGAGCAGCTCACTGCCTTGGGCAGGTTTTGCTTTTTCCATCGTCTTGTTTTGGTTCTGCACATTGACTACGTAAGGGCCACGAATGTTGAGTTTCTTATTAAAGTTAAATCATGCCTCCTAGGTCTAGGTTTTTACACAGACTCCAAACTGTCCTTTCAGCAAGGTCAGGCCAGGTTTTCCAAAGGCTCAGCTTCAACAGAAAGCAGATGGCCAAATGCCCTCCAGGCTTTGGAAATTAAATAACCTGGCTTCAGAGTCAGCTACCATTTTCAGACACAGTTGCCCATCCACTGAGGTCCATTGACTTACCAGGAACAGAACACATGAATCTCTGCTAATACACTTCACCACAGTTTGTCTAATAAATTAGTGATTTAGTAACAGGATCCATTATTGCTGTGAATGGCAGATTGGGCTCTTTGAGAGGGTAATTACAGATAAGAACAGGTTTTGAAGCTGCAGATAAAAAGGAAGAGAGTAGCAGCAGTTCCCAGAGCAGGTTGGTATAGCTGCTTAGGACAGAACAGCCTTTTACCAGTGTGTCTCCATTCTGCAGTGAGAACTGGTGTGCGTTAGAATAGCCAGGCATTCAGCACTGCCCAGCTTTGTGACCTAGTTCTCTGTGGAGCTATAGGAAACACACAAACATAGCTGTCCTCTCCCCATGTTGTCACAGCTGTAGTTCCATATCTGGGAGTTCAGTTTTCAGGGAAGCAGAAGAGGCAACAGTGGTTTCAAGACTCGAGTTTAACCACAAGAACCAGCACTCCCAGCAGATCCCACAAGCTAAGCAGGGCTAGCTCAGCACTTGGAAAAACAGACGACTAAAGTAGAACCACATGATTATAGACATCATCACATTATACCACAGCTTTTTCCATGACCACATCAGACCAGGGAAGCCTTTGGAGAGTTTCCCTGCTCTTGGCATGGTTAGTCTGAGTAGCTCAAGGGCCAGGACAAACAGGAGGCTGTCAGTATCTCATACAACTAGATCCTGACACAATCAAACAAATATATTAGGCCTGTGACATAATTCCTACCATCTGCTCAGAGCCTGCAGACAGTCAGATCCTCCAAGAACTTTGTACACAGCAATAGTAAAGTGTTTCTATTGAGTCATGGCCAGAGCAAACAAAGAGCCTTTGATTTCAACCCTTCTACTCTTTCTGCTTTACTGCAAGGGAACGTTATGGCTTCACTACATCTGCCTCAGCAGCTTCCTGTTAATAACTATTCATTTATAACAAACTCTACAACATTCAACCCAGTAACATTCCTTATTGCTGGACTAATGGATTTGGGGTCCACAGGACAGAGCAGGAGAGCTTGACAAAGCTGAAGGCCATGGAGCAGCCCAAACCAGAATTGCCATTAACATCCTCTGAGCTCTGCACATGCATGCACAAAAGAGGTGGCTGCCACCTACAGAGTGAAAGAAATCACAGTGTTGTAGGGGTTGGAAGGGACCTCGAGAGCTCATTGGGTCCAACCCCCCTGCCAAAGCAGCTCCCCAGCTCATACTGCACAGATAGGTATCCAGATGGGTCTTGAATCTCTCCAGTGAAGGAGACTCCACCACCTCCCTGGGCAGCCTGTCCCAGGGCTCTCACCCTCACTGGGAGAAAGCTTTTCCGCATGTTGGTGTGGAACTTCCTGTGCTCCAACTTGCAGCCATTGCCCCTTGTCCTGTCTCCACTGACCAAAGAAAAGGGGCTGGCTAACTTGCCCTGCATTCCATGCTTAAGATAACTGTAAACACCAATTAGGTCCCCCCTCAGTCTTTTCTCTACACTGAACAATCTCAGCTTATTCAGCCTATCCTCATATGGGAGATGATCCAGACCCCTAATCATCTTCATAGCTCTTCTCTGGACTCTCTCCAGGAGATCCCTGTCCTTTTTATCCCAGGGAGCCCAGAACTGGACACAATACTCCAGGTGGGGCCTGACCAGGGCAGAGTAGAGGGGGAGGATCACCTCCTTAGACCTGCTGGTCACACTCCTCCTGATGCCCCCAGGATCCCATTAACCCAAAACTGTTTAAATCAGCATATATCTTTTTATTAAGTTGCTCAAAAAAACCATATAATATGCCTGAAAATACCCAACAAGTAAGCTGGGAGCATCTTTTTAGCCTTATCACCATCAGTAATAAGAGCAGAGGGGTCTTTCCTCAGACAGTGGCTACAGAGCTGGAACAGATCAGGATGGAAAGCCAGGAAACAGGCTAAGTATCAGGAGATTTTCAGTCCCCATATAGCACCAAAATATTTATGGTTGCTTGTGCCTAATGCAAAGCAGCACTTCAAGGAAAAGCTGCAGAGCTGGCCAAGGCAAAAAATAAAAAAAAAAGGGGGAGTCAAAATGAGATCATGTAGGTGTGCATTACTTTAGTAAGTGAAATGAGGCAGGAGAGTACCCAGTTCTGCCTTCCTTGGATAAAACAAACCTCAGTCTTTTGCTGGAGGAAAAAAGGAAGTGACACTTATTTAGAAAACTGAATTTTTGAAAAGTAGAGTCATTTCTGCATGGTACCTCAACCTCAGTTTGCAGGAGGCAATAAAGGGACAGTAAGGAAGATTCCTGTTGTTATATTTTACCTATGATCCAGCAATGGTCACTGGAAGACTAAGATCCTGGGCTAAAGATGCCGTGGGGCTTGCAGAGGGGAAGCACACAGGTTTCCAGATTTAGCTGTAAACTTCAGACTGAAATCAGTTTGGAAGCTATGAACCACACTGCCCTGCTCAGTCCTAAAATATTACTTTGGGACTGTACCGAAGAGATTTTTAGATAAGCCTGAAAATTCTTCCAATGGGATTTATGTAGATGGGAGCATGAATGGCACCTTTTCACTCATTTTTGGTATTTGTTATTAGTACTTGTGTGCTGCTGAACCAGCTATTTGCTGATCCCAAACAAACAAGCCACTCTGCCCTGCCTTCTATGAGTTATTTTCAAAGTCTTAAGCACCTTAGGTTTAAATAGCCTTATTTAAACATCTTTCCTGCCTCCTCCAAGAATAAAAAGAATTAAACATGAAGAGTTGAATTTGTTAAAATAGCAGGTGAGAATACAGGCCACTGCTGAAGTGAGCCCATAAAGAATATGAAAATCCTTTTTACAATATTTATCCTTGACATTTCTGTGCCACATTTAATGTCCTTGGAATGAGAAATGGGGGGTTCTTCCTGTTTAGTAAGCCACTTTCCACAATTTGCTCATTACATACTACATTTAGCTTTTATTAATGGTCTCAAATGTTGCAAGGAAATAGGGTTTAAGAAGAGCAAATAGGCATTGCACACAGGGCACAGAATTCTCAGCATGCATGATGTTCTTTACACTGATAAAACTGTTTAGTCAGTTTAGTGCTAGTGAAAGGGATCCAAGTACCACTCCTGAAGCAGTTCTTTTAAGTGAGGATTGGCTTCAAACTTGAAAACAGCCACCAAATTAAGAGACAGTCATCTCCCAACCATCAGTTGCTATTTTTCCTGTTAAGTGGCCAACACAAGGGGAAATGGGTGCCCAGGTTTCCCTGACCACCCAGGGCTTCTGAGAGCTTGTTGGGGCACCTCTGCATTGGAACCCTTGGCAGTCAGGTGTGGAGCACTTAACAAAACTATGAGTTTACTCACTAATCTCTCCAGTTTGGCACAGCAGAGCTATAGTAAGCACACAGAATGCAGGCAGGCACCTGGGCAGCCAAAGGAGAATACTGCATTACTGCCCCACAAAAATTGTCCTCAGATAGATATTAGACAAGCATTTCCTAGTTACCCTGCACTGAGCACAGCAGCGGAATGCAGAAGGTCTGAGTGGTTTTAGGCAGTTGCTGACACTGTTCTGCATGGAAGTCTGTGTTTATTAGGAATTCTAGGAACATGTAACCCCAGGATGCTTTGTTGCAGACACAGCAGCAGCTGGTTACACCTCTGTCCAGTCAGTACCCTCTCCAAATGCACCACAGTTAATTGAGCTTATGAAACTGCCACAAGATGCTACCTAGAAACCTCCAAAATCAAGTTTTACTACTCAGAGCCCACGAGGGATTCAGAGTCACTTAAAATTTGGATTTCAGTTGGCAGCTTTGAGCATGCTGAAAAATGTGAAGATGCAGCAAGCATTGGGCTTGCTGAGATGATCTTTTGCAGCACTGTGTCCACGTACTCTCCACACTGTGTACCCGGAGTTCCTCTTCACCAAGCAGAGGTGGACAGGCTGTCCAAGAGGACCTTATTAGGACTATCTCAGCATTTGGTGCTATTTCATGACACTTCACTGTGTCCATGGGGAAAAAGGAAAGCAAACTCTTAAATTTCTTTATTTGCACAACAGGCAGAAACCCAGAAAAAGGAGTTGCCAGAGGCCAGGCGGTCAGTAGCAGAGGCCATTTTAAGACTCAGATAAGGATTTCTCTTCTACAGGATCTAAAAAGAGTGTATTAAACAATCTGGCAAATATTTCAGTATCAGCTATTTATTCACAGCAGGAACTGCGTCACTTTGCATGATTGCAAACTTCAGGCAAACAAAGGAATAAGCAATAATCAAATCTTTATAAGATTAGAACCTTACACTTCAGAAATGAATCATTTCTTGAACAAAGGCAAACGAGGAAGAGGGGGGAAGGTCATGAATAGCTCCCTGATAGACCAAAATCTTTTCCCATAAACAAGATGCTTGGACATTGTGCAGAGATAAGTACAGAAACATTTGGTTTGTTTCTTAACCTCTAAATCCATTCCCCCATCCCACCATGGCAAGTATGGGAAAGAAACGTGCCTTAAGAAAAGCAAGCACAGCAAGTTGACATTTATCAGTTCTATACACAGGGAACATCCAACTGCAACAGCACTTTTAATTTGCAATCTAAAAATATGATTGCAACTGCTACACAGAGCCAAAGGGTGACAGCCAGCACTACAGATCCCAAAACACTGCCAAGAGAATCCTAGAGTTGATTACCAGCAATTTCTTACCTGACAAGATAGCAAATTGCCTGTGGAGCTGCTCTATTATATCCACTGCCACCAGCGGCCGTATCTCCTGCTGCATGATTTCATCTGTGCAAGAGAAAACAGAGATCTTCAATGAGTTCATAAAGGATGGAAAGATTGTCATTATGTCTTAAGTACCTGTGGAAACAAAGATGACACTCAAAGGAAAAGAGCCTGGTTGTACTATTGGCTCAGATGTTATATGGCTGTCACAAAGGAGTTTATGATACTTAGAGTCTCATCTTCTGCCTACTTACTTTATCTATCACCTTGTGGTTTCAGAGAAGCTTCCCATAAACCAGCTTCAGTAGATTTGCCAGAGCGTGTCACAGGTTTGCTCAAGCTGACAGCCTGCTCCCTACTACTTCATGTTTCGTGCTAAGCCACTGCATTCAGCCTCCCACATAAAGCAGCTTTTCAGCCTTTGAAACAGTGAAGTCTACTTCAGACAGAGTGCCATGTTCCACCCCAACTCCCTGGTCTCTCTGCTCCAGGACTTTGAGCAACCAGCCAATCCAGAACAGTTTCCTTTGCTGATGCTTTTTCCGCTACCAGCGACTACATAGTAAAAGGAGGAAATAATGGGCTGTGAGGCTTTCTTCTCTTGAAAACAAAGCCCCTTCTTCTGAAGTAAACACTGAAAAGTTAAAAAATAACTTGGCAAGGAGCTGGGGAAAGTCACCACAATTTTTGCATATGATCTATTCCATGACCAGGATCTGAAAATCTCACATTGAGCTAATTAGATCTTTCTGTAATAGGTGCACCCAATTGCTCTCCCCACCCTTCATATCCCAGTCTAGAACAGCAACGTTTACTGGGGAGTATTTGTCAGCTCAGCTGGCATGATCAAGGTTTACATTACAATTACACTTACTGTAATTAAGCCTTTAGCCACTGCACAGCTACAGAACAGCCACTGGTCCTAGTGCTGCCCAGCACTAAGCGCCCAGAGGTAGAAGGAAGGAAGCTGGGTCCAAACAGACCACAGATCAGAGTAAAGGTGCCCTATTTAAGGAGCACCCTCAAGACCTTCACCAACATCAATACAACACAGGTGCTGAAATACGTTGGAACGCCTAGTTTTAAGCAAAATGTCCAGAAATAGAGGGGGAGGTCACAGAGGTTAGAAATCAGCTTGTCCGCTGCCCAAAATACCATCTGTCTTGCTTTCAGACCTCTATCCCAACCCCCTCCATAACTAGAGATTCCAGTTTTAAGTGACACAGTATCATTTGGAAACTCTTCTGTTAATTTTCAAACACTTTGCTAATGCCTTAAAGACAAAGTTACCAAAAGACCTTGTGTCATTGCCCTCTCCTAGACAGATGGTGACACAATCTGGAAAGAAGTTGCAGAGATTTTGGCTGATGCACAATACAGCAGCTATTCCAAGCAATTGAAAAAAAAGGGTTTTTTTTTAAATCTTATTTTGACCTAAAAAGGAGAAATGTCAAACTAGAATAAATGATCCTTTTGATGTGGGACCTCTATTTCCATCCTGTTTAAGCAGCACACCGTCAGCTTCTCTGCAGGTGGCTATGAGTGACTGGAACAACAATGAATTGCAGCCAGAGGCCCTGTTTCAGTGATGTCCATGGAATTTACTGTTATTTCAATCTATTGCTAAGGTCATATTTACACCATGGCACAGAGTTAGCAGAGTTAAAAAGCCCAGTTTAGGACACAGACTAGTTTATCTTTAATCTGAGCAGAGACATACTGCTCCAAGTAACCAAGCCGGCAGTTTGCAAAGCACTGAGTCACACTGTTACAGCCCAAGAGCCTGGATACATGTCAGTGTGTGATCCCTAGCCATCAGAAATAGCTGATATTAACCTTTTCATCAACTGAGTGAAGCCCAAGATCCAAATCTGTGTCAGGTACAGCGTGTCTATATAAAAGAGACCAGTGAGACTCGAACTGGTGGGGGCTACAGCTAAGGAAGAGAGCAACTTGTTTCAAAAAAGCACAGTGGGACAACATAGATTCAGGGCTCAAATCAAAACTTGAATATACAGTTGAGATCACAACAGATCAGAAGGTAGATACAGCCTTTGTATGAAAACCACCATATTTCCTCCCCACCCCAAGACACCTGATCTGTAACAGTGAAAGCTCCAATGCAACACAGCTTCATAACAACATCTCACACAGGGCTCATGAATCCAGAGATGGTCTGGTCAAAACCAAGGCAGTTTGTCTTCGTTTGGGATGGCAAGAAACCTTAAAGCTCTCTTGCTCTCCTTGTTATTATTAATTAATAATTAGTTATCATAGTTAAAGCAGAGCTTGGACTCTCAGAACTAAGAAACCTTGAAGCATTCACTGAAGAAGTTACTGTTGCATCCAGAAGATGCAACGATGTAGTGACAACTGTGTAGTCTCACGGGTAGATAGGTGCACACAGGTTTGGGTGACAGGACTGATCTCACACCAAACAGTTTCAAAACTAGAACAATGGTTTGTACAGTGGATGAAACAATCACAAGGAGGCTCAGTAGAAACAGAAAATGAACTAGTAGATGTGCCACCACCTCTAGCTTCTCAGATTTGCTCATTCCTCCAGGGTAACAAACCTGTCAGTACAATAGCCTGCTTTTGGTGTTTGCCAATACAGAGGCATCTTTAGTATCAACCAGTCTTGAGCAAAACAAAAGTTCCCCTCTCGCTCCCCTTGACATAGCTACTTTATTAGCTTGCTCTAACAATACCTTGGGTTCTGGTTTCTACAGATTTTTCTACCAAGAGATGTTTCTGGTGTAAGGATGAGATGAAGCATTAGGAACAAGAACTGCAGAGTGCCAGTTAGGTCTCCTGCCTGGGCAAGGCTCCCCAGTGAGCTACATGGGGTTTGCTGTAAAACCCACACTCTGCAGGAGACATTCAGATGATGAGAAGGGTGGTAGGTAATACATTTGGTAACTAGGAATCACACATTGAAGTGAGTGTAGCTCACACTGACATGCAGCAAGTGCTCAGCCTCTTGAGCAAGAGCAGCCTACCATTTGAATCTTTACACATTCTACAGTTCTTCATTACCTGAGCTAATTGAATTTGCCAGGACAATTAAATGGGAATAAGGATGTGATACTAGGGGCAGGGAAATGATGTGTCAGTTCATCCACTCTTGGTGCTCCTCTCAAACAGCTAGAAATCCAATCCCTAGCAGAGACTGTTCACATTTTTACATGCAAGACCAGTTTCACTGCAGAGAACTCAGCCTCACAGTTTTGCTTCCCCAGCTTTTCTACCAGGAAAAAGAAAAGCAATTACTATAGCCATCTGTGTGACACAGCTTCCCCTCCCTCCCAGATCTCTAGGGAGCCTAGCTGCAACCACGCTCTCTAATCTTTAAGGGGAAAGCCATTCAGTTACACTTCATAATTCCTCACCTAATGAGATGTGCTTGGGCTTCCCCACACACACTCACCCATTTTATTTCTCACCACAGCTGCATGTATTCCTGCAGCAGGTCTGGAGCAGGGCCCACAGACTGCCACCTTCAACCCTATGCCAACAGCAGCCAATGACAAACTACAAGGAACATTATCTCGCTGACTCCTCTCTTCTGAGAGGAGAGAAGCTAGTTTACATGCTAATGGCACCTAATGGTTTCCAACAAAGCTGGAAGGCTGGCCCACTGGAGTGAGACATTGGAATACACCAAGCAGATTGACACAGCAGTGCCAGTGCTCTGGGCAAGAGGGCCAAAGGCAGCCAGCTGTAAGCGGACACTGGGGTTTCTTTGTTGGCTTTTTGGTGACTACAAATGTTACAACTGCCTAGCCTTCTGTTGACTAGAAGAGGGGGTTGCTTCAATCCCCCATGAGAAGCCACTCATCTTGGAACAAAGGGTTATAGGCTTCCAGAGCAAAGTTCATCCCTTCTTAATGACAGTGTCTACATGTAACTCCCAGGAAGGGAAGACAGCTGGGAGCAAAGTAAAAACCTTTGCTAAACTCAGAGCATATCAGCATACCTGTACTCTGTGCAAGATCCATCAAAAGTGACCCCCACAGCATCCAAATCAGAACTGTGGATTTGGGGAAAGCAAACAGATTGCTGATATGACTGAAAAGAATCAGGCAAGGTCAGACCAGCTATTTCATTTGCAGAGTACCAACACCTAACGTTACGTGTTCTCCTTCATCTTGTGAGGAACTAAAGAGCAACACACAAATCCAGAGCTTGAAAGTTGCAAGTACCTACAATACATAGGCAGGTGACTGGTGGAGTCTTCTCCTTCAGATGATTTGCTAACCAAACACAAATATAAAATCTATGAAGTGCAGTATTTAAATGTAATTTCTGTTCTCATTACAATCAAGTTTCCTAGCAAAGTTTGCTAGGTAACTTGCAGAGACAGAGGAGACTGAAACATTTAAGTCATTCTGGTTCATGTTCAGAGGTATCCCTTAAAGTCTGGGTTTTTAACTGCAACAATATCTTCACATATACTCATATAGTAGAAACCTAGACAAGAAAGGTTAGGAGCAAGGCTCCAACTGTCTTGAGTGATGCACTGCCAATTTGCTCTGATCCCTTGAGAAAAGGCTTGATCTAGACCCTGGTGAGGGTGGGATTGCCTTGCAAGTTTTCCCAAACAATGCCCATGGAAGAGGGAAAGGTTAGCAGTGCACACCTTTCTATGAAGGGCTCAAAACCCTGTGACCCTCAGTGTCTACCTCAGCAGAAGCTGAACTGGTGCCTGATGTGCTCTTCTATCACACAGTAAATCTGCTCTGATTTTTTCTCCTTTCATTATGCTAAGGCACAACCAGTGTTTCCAAAGCATCCTGCACAGCCTAGCGATGGACATACAGCTTTACCTGAGCTTTGCTCTACAGGCACATTAAACATTTCTTTGACTGCAAGTCTTTCAACAAAGGCTGCTCAAATGACTTTGGATCACTGTGGTTTTCAGTTCATCTCATTGACAAGATTTGATGTTCACTTTCAACATAAAATTAGAGGACTGGAGAGGTCACAGGGTGAAGAGACCTGTTGAATGGTTGTGTTTTCCCACACTCCAGGAGTGGCAGCTAACTTCACTGAACAAGTTGTTTTTACAAGCAGGCACAGTACACATTAAGTGTATGCCATGGCTGACTTGGAAGGGAATTAAAGGAGAGATGTTTATAGCAAAGAACCAAAGCTACATCCTCCCAACTGGAAAGCCTCCCACTTTCCATTTCTTGAGCAAGTACACTGGACCACTGTGGTAACTGGAAAAATCTTACCACCCTAGAGATGCAACTCCATTAACACCCAACTCTGCTGGAAGTTTACTGAAAGATTCAAGAGAAGCTCAAAGCAGTCAGCAGCAGCAGCACCCAAAAGGAGACATTTGAGTACTGCCCAAGTAAGAAGGTAAGGACAACAGACAGGCCAGCATCGAGGAAGCAGAGGGGAGAATTACAATTCCCAGTTATTTGCAGGTCAACATTGTCACTAGAAGGGGAAATCTCTAACTTACCCTCAAGATCACACCAGTCACCAGCAAACTGCAAGGACTTTTCAAGGACTTTTGAGTCAAAGAGCCCAGGACACTCCTTTACATTGGAAATACAAGTGAACCAGTTATTCTGGATCCACACCTGACCTTCCCCCAGGCTTTAGACCCAGGCTTTCCAGTGGTTCCTAGTTTTGCAGACCCCTCAGGCATGTGCCTAAGGTAAAGTCAAGTCCAGGGGCACCTGCACTGAAGCTAGAGGAAGTGTACATGTGCTCAGAGTCACATTTTGATCAACATTTAAATATTCATCTAAAGCAATAGCAGTTGCCCACATTGTTGAGATAGAGAATTTAAATCTGAGCCTGGGGAACCCCAAGACTCAGAAGCAGCAGAGCTGACTGTTCTCCATCAGGCCAATCTATAGTTTACAAGTCAATTCCTCACTTCAGTGACAAATGGGCAAGCAAGCTGTTACCAACCCAGGCAGGAAGGGTCCCCACTACTTTTACATGCAGTGCTGCTACAACTAATTTGCACAACACCCTCTAGGGCTTATCTCAGCTTTCCAAGCCAACTTTAAAAGATTTGTGGTATGGACTTCCTTTGGTGAAAAGGCAAGATTTTTGCCACTTTTTCCATTTAACCACTTCTGGGAAAAAAAAAAACAAACATAACACAATCTTCTGATGTTGTTTTGCTGGAATTTTTTTCTTCTTGTTTTTAAAGAAATTGTCTTAACACTGTTTGGTGAATTTAAAAAAGAAAAGAAATCAAAATATTTCTCCTACATAAGTAAATTAGAAAGTGAAAAGGAGTCAGTATTTTGATTTACTGTTGATGCATTCTGCAAAAATACATTGGTGTGCACAAATCTCTATCTACAACCACACTTCAAGAATTTCAAAAACTGCTTATTGTCAGAATGCACCAGAGATTTATGCACACATCCAAGAATCCTTGATTAACAATTCCCATAAAAGTCAAATTGTACAAACTAATATAAAACTCTTTAAGCACATATTCTCCCCGTTCAGTTTAGGTGTCTTCACAGCCTGTTCTTTTGTGAAGAAAGATCTTACAATGTTTCCATAAAATCACAGGAGATGAAGAACTTGAGACAGACTTTGCCTGATTGCACAGGGCACACCCCACAGTATTAGAGTGGGATGTTGTATCCTGTTCTCTACAAAACAAGCTTCCCTAATAAGAGGCATTAAAGGTCAAGGTTTAATCTCAGCAACAACTTCAAGAAGTTAACCCACATTTACAGCACAGCCCCTTGCCTAGTCCCTTGGTGGCTGGAAGCCAATTTCTTGATGGCTTCTAATTTTTGCCAAAGAAAAACTCAATTCATCTTCATCCTAAAAGTCTCTGCTTCGTAACAGTGCTGGATTGCTAGAACACAAATTCCTGCTCAGAGGACAGGAGGCAAAAGAAGGTTTCACATTTCCATACTGTCATGTTAAAATTCATCATGAGTAACACAAACCGCATGTGGCAAACTGTGGAGCTCGAGCACGTTCCCTGCAATGCTTGGGCAGGATGCGAATCCAGAGAGGCAGCAGGCTGTAAGACAGACCTCATTCCTTCCTCCCTCCCCAGAGACTGCCATCAGACAGGCTAAACAGCTGAAACACTATCTTAGAAGAATTCTGGCCTCTGGCTCTGCTCTGAACTATTACATCCAGCAAAATCATTTTAGAGTCTAGTCACATAATTGGAGGGACCCCTCGGCTCAGGAGCTGAAGGACTGTTTCTTGCTTACCCCTGAGCAGAGGCCAGTTAGCTCAGAAATATTTCCCTGGTTACTGCCACTGGAGACAGTGAGCCACAGCAGCCATCTCCACTGCCAGCAGTGCTCCAAGCATCTCAGTAACAGGACAAACACTGCTCACAGCCAACCGCCCTGCCCCAGGAGACCCAGCCACCTTCTCCAAGCTGTTGCCACCACCTCGGTTCCGATACCCATAAGAAAAAGCAACAGAAACACACCACAAAATACCACTGCTGACCCTTGAGACCCCCAGACTCACAAGCATGTGCCCTCCTGGTGCCAGAGGCTGGCTTCTCCGCAGTCCCGCTGTGGTAAGGAGTTCAGACGAGGTGGAGGGGAGGGAAGAAGGGAGGGATGGAGGGAAGCAGGCAGCCTTCTGTGGAAACAGTCCTGGATCTGACAGTGCACCAAAGAGCTGACGCTCTCCTGGAGAAGACTGCACAAATTGCTTAGTAACTGCTTCAACGCAAACCACAGCGGAGACCTCTGACACACCATACCCAGGCTTTAACCCTCCCCAAGGTACAGCTGGCTTCCTCGCTGCCAGGCAGCTCCCTGCTCAGACCCTTGGGTGCTTTGGAGGCATTCCTGGCTTAGCACAAAAAAGAAAAAAGGTACACCCTGACAAGAGACCAAGCAGATTCACCTCCTCAGGCTAAGGGAAGGGCTCTCGTTAAAATAACTTCAAATGGTAGAGCATTCAGGGCCAAGGGAAACCAAAAGCACTGCTGTGAATAGCAGCCCTGGGGTTTGCTCCCCAGGGCACACCCACACACCAAGCATAGAACTGTCATTTAAAGACAGACTGCACAAGGCCCATGGATTTGGTTGGAAGCACAATGCCAGCTCTTGGGCAGAGAATAATCAGTTCTACGTATTGAGTTCAACAAACCCTTCAGGATGCAGCTTTGCACGTGCACAAAGAAAGTACATGCGTGCTTTCATGTTGGTGTGGCAATGGTAACACCATCTGAAGAATACTGGGACATCACTTGAGCATTAGGTTTATTGATAAAATTGTCCCTCTCCTGTCACAAACCCCAGGAGCTCAGTAACGTCAGATACACGTCACTCTCTACCTAGTGTGCAGCAGGGCAGCTGTCCCTCAGTATGCACGATGCAATAGTAACACCTTATTTCTTCTGCATGTCCTGCCATCAGGTCAGGGGGGAAAAAAAAAGAAGAAAGAGAGACAAGTATCATTTGTTTTGGGAATTGAGGGACATAATTCAAGTCACCAGCCAACCTCAGTTTCCCCCACTTGTAAAGTGAGGCACAGATCAAAGCTGTCTGTTTAGATAGGCTACTGGAGCAGATCTGTCTTAAGTGTAACACTCCCAATATTGCCACCCTTCCCCACCAGCCAAAGAACATGAATTATCACAATGTTTATAGTATGTATAGCATGAGAAAACCAACAGAATTTTATATGTAGCTATAAACACCAAAGTAGAGCAACACCACACTAGGTACAAGATGTGTATGAGAGCTTAAGACAGCTGTAGCATTACAGACAGACACTACTAAATGGAGAAAGGTAGCTGAGGAGTGACAGAGCAGCTTTAGTGGGGCCTGGTGTCCAACCAAGGCCAACCCACCACACATGCTCAGACAGCAGTTTCATAAACTAGATGAACAAGTGTCAGACTTTTTCATTTGCATAATTACCAAAGGAAAATTCAGTGTGTATGTGTAAAAAAATAATCTGTTGCCAGGCTCAAAAGGCTTAGTTGTGTGTGTCTCAATAGACTAACACTTTGTACTATTCAAATAGCACCCCACCAGCACACAACCTATGGAATAGGGTAATACTAAGTGATGCTTCAGGTTTTGTTACTGGTAAGCATCTGCAGCACATTTGGAAGTTTAGATTTAAAGTTCCAAGGACCTGGTCCTCAGCTGCTGTAAGACACCTGAGTTTCACTGAAATAACTCACACCATCCAAGCATCTGACCCCACAGGTTCATGTGTTCATACCCATGGGTATGGCTCTCAGAGCATGACAAGGAATGGCTTATACCCAAGTGTCCCTAACTTGGAGATCAACATCCCAGATTCTTTCACTGCAGGACCAGGGGGGACCACTAGGTTCATTGTGTTTGACTTGTTGAGCACACAAGAAGTTCACAGAAATTGGATTAAACCAGCATTTTAGAAAGCTCTTTAATCTTATGTTAAATACTGTAGGCAACTGCAAATCCACTGCTTCCCCTGGAGCTGGCCTAACACAAAGAAATTGGCTTGTGTTTCAAAGCTCTTTCTTTAATTTCTAGCCTGTTAATTCTTATTGTGGTTTTGATTTAAAAATTTGATAGTTACCCTCAGTTTCATCCTTCCTCTGACACATCTCCCTTCTTAAATCTAGTAGTAAATATCAAGGGAGAAATGGAACAGACTATCCCATTCCTTACCTCTTCCCATCTCACCTCAGCTCTTCCCAACACTAGCAGAAGATGACTTTACTAATAAACAGTATCCCAATTTTATAATCAGCTCTTCAACCACGTAGATCCTTGTTCCTTAGAGGACCCCACAGCAGCACACTGTATTAAAGTGGTGACTCAAGAGTTTGTGCAAACAGCCTTCACTCAACAATCCCCAATTTAATGGCTCATGGGAACATGTTCTGAATAGGAATAAAGAGCTGTGTCTCTGCTGGGACATCCTGTCTTAGGGAAGAATTGAAAAAATAAATGTTTGGTCAGTAACTCTTGCCTGTAGTAAAAGCCTGGAGGATTCTACCCCTTCATAAATGATATAGTCAGAAATCTGCACAACCAGATACCTGGAATAGTTCAGATATTCACATATAGGAAGTTGGGCTGCTGGAACTGAGCTTTATTTATAATTCTTTTGTACTTGAGCACCAGTAATTCTACTAGATAAGGTCCAGGTCACAAAGGAGAGTCCATGACTTAGTCCATGAGTCACTGGGCAGGCTAATCCACCACAAGACTCAGACAATAAAGAAACAGCACAATTTGTACCAGATCAACCTAATAGCACAGCAGAAATAGGTCTTTAAGTGGGGCTTGAAGCAGCAGAGCTGGCTGAAATTGGAGAATAAACTCCATAGGCATAACCAGAGTGAGAGCTCTGCAGATGCTCTCCAACCTCCCAGTACATTCAGCACCATTTTCCCCCAAAATCTTCTCCCTAGACAGTTTACACTACAATTTAGGCTGTACAAAAAAGCAAACTGAGCTATTATCTTCTGGTAATAAGTCCCACAAGTTAACAAAACATCCCCAATTACAGCAATCTGTCTATCTGTGTTTGATGCTTTTCCATTTCACTGAGTTGTTTCTTGTTCTGGTATTGTGGGAGGAAGAGAAAAACACAAATACCCAGAAGGCCTCTGCTATAACTTTCCCTCTGAGAATTCATTCTCTTGATCTTCTCAGCACTACTTATCTGAAAATACTTTTCAAATTGGAACCCAGCTATGCCTTCCTTATTTTCCTTACCATTCTCCAGAATTTTCTGACTAGGTATAAACAGGGTTCAGTACAGCTCAACAGCAGCCAGCAGGCTGAATGTCAATGGGAACAGGTAGAGAGAGACAAGGATCTTAAGATAAGGGTCTTTTCTTAGAAAACATAGTAATTTTTATTTGCAGTGAGAACCAGCAAAAAAAGCTTTGTATCCCAGATTCCCAAGGTGGCATTTTGCATTTAAGAGGAGAATAGATAAGGAATGCAAATAAAACAGGAAAAAACTGAGCAACACACAAGGAGGCACTGTGACTGAGTCTCAAGTGGGTTAGAAATACTTTCCACTTCCACTGCAGGTTTCAGTCTTCACACAACACAGTCACTTTCCCAGTAACCAGCACCTTTGTGGAAAGGTCAGACATGTGGGAAAGGAAAGCATTTCTTCTTTATTTCGCTACTGAAGGTGGAGAAGCTCCAAGGAGTCCAAGCAGTTTCAGCCTGAACTCATTCAGGTTGGGTTTCCTTCCAGAGATAGCATCATAAAAGCAGTTTTCTGTCCTTAAATCTTAACTGTGCTAAAACAATTTCCAATACTTCAGTCCCTTTTCCTCCCTGAACAGATCTGGAGAGCTGCTTTTCCTTCCCAGCAGTAGGACCAAGAACAAGTGTCCCTGATTGCTGGATGGACAGAACTGTCCTACAGAAGAACACATCAGAAATACTCCATTGGTGTAACAGACAGGCACCCATCTTACTGACAAGGAGGAACTTGCCTGGTTTTGTGGCAAGACCAAAATCACAGAGTTGTAGGGGTTGGAAGGGACCTTGAGAGATCATCAGGTCCAACCCCCTTGCCAAAGCAGCTCCCCAGCTCATACTGCACAGATAGGTGTCCAGAAGAGTCTTGAATATCTCCAGAGAAGGAGACTCCACCACCTCCCTGGGCAGCCTGTCCCAGGGCTCTGGCACCCTCACTAGGGAAAAGTTCTTCTGCATGTTGGTGTGGAACTTCCTGTGCTCCCCCTGCATCCCATGCTTAAGATATTTATAAACATTGATTAGGTCCCCCCTCAGTCTTCTTTTCTCCAGGCTGAATAGCCCCAGCTCTCTCAGCCTTTCCTCATAGGATAGATGTTCCAGGCCCTTCATCATCTTCGTAGCCCTTCTCTGGACTCTCTCCAGGAGATCCCTGTCCCTTATATACCAGGGAGCCCAGAACTGGACACAATACTCCAGGTGGGGCCTGACCAGGGCAGAGTAGAGGGGGAGGATCACCTCCTTAGACCTGCTGGCCACACTCCTTCTGATGCACCCCAGGATCCCATTGGCTCTCTCAGCCACCAGGGCACACTGCTGGCTCATGGCCAACCTGTCATCTACCAGGACCCTCAGATCCTTCTCTATAGAGCTCATCTCCAGCAGGTCAACCCCCAGCCTGTACTGATGCATGTGGTTGTTCCTTCCCAGGTGCAAGACACTACCCTTGCTTTTGCTGAACCTCATTTGGTTTCTCCCTGCCCAGCTCTCCAGCCAGTCCAGGTCTCTGGATGGCAGCGCAGTGTCCTGTGTGTCAGCCACCCCTCCCAGCACTTGCTGAGGGTGGATGTTGTCCCCTCATCAAGGTCATCAATGAAGATATTAAACAGGACTGGACCCAACACTGAGCCCTAAAATCCTGAAGAGCCTCAGTAATGAGCTGCATGCTCCTTGATGTCTGCAGATTCATTACCCTGTCTTACACAGCCACCAGCCTTGAGCACAGATAAGCACACATGTGTTTATTCACTAAAGATATATATAATCAGCATGCAGCCCCAGGCCTCCCAGCTTGCAGGAACATAGTCCAACCAGCCAGTGCTCACCCATCCATGCTGAGCCCCAGCAGCTGTGCAGTCCCATTGGGGGACTGGAGCATCACAACAAGGCAGGCTGATTCAGAGCATCAGGGGACAGAGGGGGCCATTTTGGCAGGAGGCATCCTCAAGTACAAGAGATGTTAGCCAGCAGCTGAGTGACATGAATTGTGATGTCAGCACTGAAAAGCCATTGTGCAAGAATGCTTTATTTCACAACAAGAGGCTATGCTTTTCTTTCAGCTTTAGTATCTTTTTTGAGGAATTGAGAGCACTACAAGGAGGATCAGCTCTGGACTAGAGTCCCTGCCACACTTCTTGCCTGGCTTTCTGAGGACTCCTTCCCCTTGGTTGTCAGTTATAGCACCTTGGAGCTGCAGCTCCCAAAGAGTCTCAGGGTCATGTACTGGTACCAAAAATTGCACTGTTTGTACAACAGATCCCAGAGGGGACTTCAGCATCCATAGGTCAGCTCATACAGCAAGGCTCTTCCCCTGCCTATTGGAGCCTGGGCTGGGGAGCTCTGAGCTGTCATCATGTTGGCCATAGGACAACCACCCTTCAACTGGCCCCTCACAGTGACACCTTTTCATAAACAGTCACTCTTTTCAACTCTGTACATCACAAGAGGCTACAGCCACACTTTTAAGCACTCATCTATATAAATCACATTGATTAAAATGAAGCTTTGAACTTGCAGGACCTGGATCAGCTTGGCACAGCATCACTTGCTAAGGGGTACTGCTGATGAAAGGCAGGTTACCTGCCTGCAGGCACACAGCCTCTGTTTCTGTAGTAGTTACCTGCATGCCTTCCATCTCTTCTCATTATGATATGTAGTACAAGAGATAAAACTGCTACAGAATATTCACAGGACTCCACAGACGTGGTCTGTATGAGAAGAATGCTTCATACTTTAAAGTGCTAAATAAGCACCAGAATCAGTCCTCCACAACATCCCAGCTGGATCTTTACCTTGCAGAAAGGGTATCCCCCAGTGAGAGTCAAGTCAAAACAATCCAAGATTGTTCATTGCCACCATGCTCAGAGCCTGAGAAAAAGGCACACATCCACCCCTAGAGTTTGTCAAGTCTTTGCTAGTAGCAAAGGAGCAGGATGGGGCAGGCAAAGCCCAAGATCCTTGGGACAGGTAGTCTTTCTTCCCCTGTGTTTATGCAGCACCTAGTGCAAAGGGAAGCCAGTCCAATCTCCAGAGAATCATCATCATGAACCACTATTTATGGAGGCAGGTAATTGTTACTGCTACTACCTTACTGATAAGAAAACTAATGGCAAAACAAGAGATGAGAACAGGTCAGAGTCGGTTCAGAGCAGGAGAAAAGAACTCAGACAGTGGTAGTGTTATGAATTCCTCTGCCACCTTACCAGCACCTTAACTCCCTTCTAACAAGATCACCACATGCAGAGTTGTCACTGGTGTATTCTTACAGCTTGTGCACCTGAAGGCACCTTGCCCCAAGCAATAACCTAAGTCCTGCCCCTCCTGTGGCCTCACCACTACAATTCAAAACAAAAGTAGCAAAGATGCTTTCTGCCTCACAAAACGGGAACAGGCTCAAACTAGTTGACATGCTGTCTGTTCTCTAGCAGAAAATTATTTTCCAAGGGATTCCTGCCCATAATACTATGCCAGGTCATCTCCCAACATGAGAGGCAGGGAAGGTGTTTCCCTGGGAACAGTAACCATGGCAAAGCTCTCACCAGTGTCTTCCCCTCACTACCTACAGGAAGAGAAAGAACAGCAGATGCTGAGCTCTGCCTCCAGCAGGCCCTCAGCCCCCAAAGCCATAAGCAACCTGGAAGCACCTGATCAGAGATTCAGGAAGGAACCTCACTTATTTCTGGTCTGTCCTTTACTCACATACCAGACATTTCTGCTGTGCTGAACTCCAAATGCCTCATTACAAAAAGAGTGCAACTGGAAACATCAATGTTACCCAAAGGTCAGCCAAAAACAACGCAGAGGTAGGCACTGAGCCCAAAAATCAGCACAGCTAGATGACCAACAGAAGCAGAGGTACAATGGACTGGCTTTGCAGTTTTCAAACCCTGGCATTGTGCATTGCAACAGAAAGCATCTACAAACCCCAGTTTGTAAACAGCAGCTGCCAGCAGATGACCTGCTTCTCCTCTACCTCTTTTCTGCAGAACATTCTCAATATACCAGACTGAATGCAACTCTCTGCTGAAGAGCTAATTAAAGCATAATAAATAATTCAACTTGAAAGTACACTCACATTGCCTGGTTTTGGTGATTTTTGTCACATACTAGGCCACCCTCAACTACTCCTAACATGGCCACAAGTATTTATTCAGATTAACAAGAGACGTGAAACCAGAGGGCTCCTTGGTTAATATTTCAAACAGCAGAGAAGTGTTCCATGATTCAGCAGTTGTGTATTATGACTGAAAAGTCAGCAGCACAGCTTTCAGCTACCATCACTCCACTTCAGAGTTAACATGCAGTTAGTGTGAATTGCCAGGACACCAGTGTCTGATATTATTAACCCTCTCAGAGCAGAATATTACCCTGCACCCAAACTGACACACAGAGCAGAAATAGCTCAACAGTCCAGGCTTGTCACAAGTACACAGTAAACAAAATCTTTACAGTGAAAGATACTGACCTTCTACCTGGTAATTTAGGAACACAAGGTGACAGGGTCAACCGGGTTATGAAACCTACTGCCCTATCTCCTAACATTAATTTCCAAAAGGTATTTTACATGCACAGCAAATACCTGCTCCAGGCATGCACAGAAACCTTAACATCTAACACCCGAGTGAAATAAACATTTACCCAGGAGTCAAGCATTCATTTTAACCTCCTCCAGGTCAAATCACTGCAAATACCCCAGGAACATACAGCCAAGTCAAATAATGCACTCATACCCAAGTTAGTAGCCAAACCCAGCCAGCTGTCTATTTACCACTGACTCTTCAGAGAAAGCATTAGAAAAAGAATCTTTTTGCAACCCCCCTAGGAATGCAGTGCAGCTCCCACTAAGCTAAGATGCTATTTCTTTGAAAGATGCTGCACATACCTTTCTTTGCCATGCGTTCCAGTCTAACACACCCTCCTATAAAATCATGGTAAGATTTCATTTCTCCTTCTGTGATCCGGACACCGGTGAAAGGGGGATTCCTGGGCACCTGTTGTCCACATTTCCGACAGCGAGAAGCCATTGCGACAGCTCAGGAGACTCTTGTCAGGAATCTGCTCTCTCAGTTTGCTGGAATCCAGCCTGATTCTTCAGCCGTCGGTCCAGGCTGGTGACTTTATCCCACTTAGTTCATTCAAGGTCACCCTCGCCAGCAGGATGTTCACCATTGCAATTGGCTAAGACTTTTATAGGCTTACTGAGACCGTGTTTGTTTCTCCCTCCTTGCTTTCAATATCAGTTTACTTTATTCTCTGGTTCAGAATGAAAGCTGTGAACCTCAGCACAGCCCATGCCCTGAATGGCTTCCTTATCATTAATTTAAAGCTATCTTATAAACAACAATGAAGCCAGAAGATCCCAGAAGCACGTTGCAAGATGACAGGATGTCTCTTAAAGAGCACGCTGGATACATTCCAAGAATGAAGGTTTTTCCTTCATGATTTTTGGTCCATTTCAGGCTTATGATTTTATGGTTCTTCATCACTGAGAATGAATTTTTTCACTTCTGCATTTCAGCTTGGACGGTGCAAGGAGACTGCTCTGCAGAGCTGCTCAACCAATTACTCATATGTCTGGCAGTGGTACTGGGAGGCTGCAACTGTACAGAAAAGCCCTCTGCTGCTGTGCACGGTCCCTGCTCATAAGATCTGATAATCTAAATGAACAGAGTAGCAAATGGAGGACAGAAAGAAAACATTGCTGGCAGACATACTCTGCTAGCTATATAACCCCCTCACCCAAATTATTTTTAAAAAAAAAGTTGGATCCATCAGTTTGACATGAAAAAGAGAAGTGAAGTATCCATTTAGAAATCTCTCTTCGAAGGTGCTGAATATTTCAGTCAACACTTCTCCCTTTTAACAATTACTATAATACAAGTCACAAATACAAATCAGAGAGCCTTGTGAAGAAGCTAGTATTTGGGGAATTAAGTACACAGACAGCACTGAACCCTGATGCAGTGAAATAAAAGGAGCCTTCCCCAGGGTCAGGAGGGACTGCACAGGAGATGTGTGAACAGGCACAAGGCCAGCACTGGTGACAGTGCAAAGAATACAGTGAGAACCCAATGAAACAGTGCTCAGTTGCAACCCAGAGCTCAGCTGTAGGGACCCAAGCACAGAACAAGCTTCCAACACAAACCCTAGGGACAGGCCAGAAGAGTCTTTGCCTTCCTCTGCCTCAGTTGCTAGCACCTGTGGGAATTCACCCAGTATTATTCAGCTCATGGCCCTCTCTGATCACAGCTGGTCCCTAAATGGAGTGGGAAAGGAGAAGCCTAATTAATACAAACCAGAGTATGAGCTAAAGGGGACAAAGACACCCAGGAGAAAAAAGCCTCACATGATGCCATTACTAAAAAGGTGAATAACTAGACAGACAAGCATGAATGTCTGTAAGCTAAAGCACAGAGAAGTCAACCCAGCCCTGCTTCTCCCCTGCCATGCAGGGGGCTGCTTGGCTCCCTCACCCAGCACACACAGCCTGACCATACAGTACCACAGCTGCCAGACCTAGGTAGTAGTGAGTCTCAGGACCTTTCCTTTTGAGGAAAGGAAGATATAAAAGGGATCTCCACTCTTAACATCTTTGCGCTCCCCCCAAGTTTACTGCCTTGCATAAAGCTAGTCACCTGTCCACTCTTTGCCTTTGCCAAAACCCTGCCCACAAAATGAGGACAATGACTACTGAGCTGTTGGGTGACCTGATTCATCATCATTTGTAAAATATTTATTAGAGCTTCCATAGAGAAATGCCCAGGGGACTGCAATGTTCTCCAGATAGGGAGAGCAGTGGCACAGAAAGAAAGCAGATTTAATTTGTAGAAACTGTCATCATGAGATAAGGAAACTGAAACATAACCCAACAGTTTTATCTTGAAGCCTTTCTTCCATCCTCTTTTCTTTCATTACAGGTGCTCTACAGCTTCTACACAGGCAAAGATGATGTACCCTGGAAAAGCTTTTCTAACAGTATGTGCATGTCTGACATACATGGAATAATTGCACTTCAGCCTTGCATTTATACAGATACACCATGGGGAAAGAACCCAGCATTTGTGACAGGGCACTTGTCTGCCATTCTCCCTTGCACATGCTGCTCCCACCGGTATCCACGTGGCTTAGCAACAGGAGGATCTGAGAGACACCCTTCCAAGGGGGAGACTTGATGCTGGAAGCAGGATGCAAGAAGAAATTTAGTGTAGTTGTGAGCTTCTGAAGCATAGGTAGTTTTCCTGGTGTGTGCTGTGACTATCTAAAATCATCTAAGTCTCATCCTTTCCTTAGGAAAGGCTACAATGCCAAATACACTTCTCACAGCAGTGTACCCCTACCATGACCCAGCTCCAGACCAAAAATGAGCTGACTTGAGCTGCTACCCATTTAGCAACAGAAGGTTTACCTCAGGGACTGAGTGCTAGGCTGCAGGGACCAAGACAGAGGGACAAACCCAAAAACATCTGTTTCCTCTCCAGTTTTCCTCTGTTAGCCAAAAGGTTTCAGCCTGACTGAACACAAGTTACTGTTCTTTACATGCAGAATAGAAGAGTATAGTGAAGGAAGCAGACACAGAAAGTGACAAGCATGCTTCCTTGGGTCTTCTCCTCTGTTTCGTGTTATGTATGGAGAGTTACTTTCCTGCTGCTCCATATAACCATAGCAAAGTGTTTGGAAAAGCTAAGGAAGATGACATTTTCTACTCCTGAATTGCCAGCATTGCCTAGCAATGTCATCTGGGATGGTCTATTAATAAATAGAGATGAAAGTGTCATCAGAAATGAAAAGCACAACAGCCACCCATTATCCCCAAACACTGCCTGAGGAACTGCACTAGTTTCACTAGAAATTCCAATTCACCTTGGAATCTGAGCTTGCTGTCAGTACTGTATGGCTAGAGGATTAGCACAAATTAAAAGTCAGCTCAAATCAGTTTAAACTTCATACCTCTTATGAAATAACACACTTCTGCCCAAAACAAACAGTGCTCTGATGGCTGGCACCACTATGAAGCATGCAACAAACACACTGGATCTCAACAATGCTGGGCACAGTGGACAGAGTTTCTTGTTAAGAGTCAAGAATTAAGTCTGGGAACAGCATATGTGCTATAGGAAGGAGGGAGAGAAGTCTGCCTCTGCTGCAGGTGCAAGTGAGGCAGCAAGAAAATACTCTGTTTGCAACTCAACCTGCAGAGTCAAAAACAAGAGAGAGGAAAGAAACATGCATTTTCCAACAGATCTTTAAGAGATCCATCAAGAAAGTTTACTAGACACTCAAAATTGCTTTTCCTATCCACCAATAATATAAAACAAAAAACCACACCAGTGAGGTCAGCAAGAGATATCTTATTTATTCATGAAGACCAGCAGCTCCCCCACCTGTGTATGGTTTTCTACGAGGCTGAAAAAGAAGTTATCTAAATTCAGTGCTGCTATTAAGACTGATATACATAGAAGGTAGGGGGGAAAAATATCCCTATTTCATTCCTGAAAGCCCAGCTTCACATTTTCCTATTTTTAAGTGGTTCTATCTGAAGTTTGAACTGTTCTCTGATAGCTATGCTGAAACACATCATTGCTCTGGCATACGCCTCCCTGACCTTCTTTCTGCCTTCCCCACCATCCAGATCATAAATGTGATAATCCACAAGGCATTTCAGCAGCTTGATGGGAAGGTTATTTTCATGGCACACTTCGCACTGTTACAGGTAACATCCATTCCAGTGTTCAGCCAGGAAGCCTAAACTGGTCTTTTCTATTAACTTACATTTATCTTCTCCCAGCTAGTAAAAAAGCAAGCCAGGATTCCCTCCCCCTCCTTTTTTAATAAAGGGCTACATCCCAGGCATTGTTTTAAGCCTCAAGGAGTTAAAGGAATGAGCAGGGGAAAGAAATATCTTTGCTTTTTAAATTACTTCTAGCATACAGCACTGCTGGAATTACAGCAAGCAGTTTCTGCACTAGAAGGCACTAATTCCAGTGCCATATGGCTTCCGAATCTCATTACACTGATCTGCTTAAAGTGATTTCCTAACTGACAAGCAAAACGTTTTTGGTCACCTTCAGCAGTGGACAACAACAAGAACTTTGCCACTGTTGACGCACACTCACTCCCACACAACCTGCCAAGAGCAGGACTGAATATAGCCAAGGCCAGAAGACAACCTAGCCAGAAACTTTTATTGCCATCTCAAAGCTGCATCGACATCCCAGGATAATCAAGGGCTGTTACAATCATTATTATATATATATTAAAAAGAAAAAAAAAAAGAAAAAAAAAAAAAAAAAAAAAAAAAGAGAGGCCACCCAGAAGATCAGGACACAAGTGGACTCTCCATAGGCCAGGCAGTGGGCAGGACTTGCTGCTGCACCTGCAGGGTTTGCTTGTCCAGCTGACCTGAAGCAAGAGCTGAAGGCATTTCTGTCCTGCTAAGCATCTGCCTGGCAAGATCGACAAACAGATCCCCAAAGTCACCAGTCTTAAACTGGCACAGGGGTAAAGAGCAGCCAGGTCCAGGCTTGGATGCAAAGTTATTTCAGTCTTGATCATGAAAATACCTAAGGGTCTAAGTGAAGCCAAGAGCCTTCCTGTGTAACACATCCCAAAACATAGCTCTTGGCTTAAAGGGTCAGGGCAATAAAATGAGAGACAAGTAAACACAAAAGGAGTAGATGTGAGAGATACTGGGTAACCCAGAAACCCAGCAAATGCTGTGATCCACAGAGCCAAGCATGTGAGACCACTGCTCCTAACACACTCCTAACACCACGGTGACCTTGCCACCAGTGCAGGGTACACTTAGAGAAGTGGATGCACAGGCAGCCTGTTACTACCCTCCAGCAGCAGCACACAAACTGGAGGACAGCCCCTGGACATCAAGAAGGGAACATGTTTTCTCCTGTCCTGTTGCCGCTGATACATCAAGTCACCTCCAGTGTGATGGTGACCCCAGTTCTTGCTGCCATGCAGAGCACTGCACTGTTCCTCTTTCTCTTCAGCTTCTTGCAGCAAACTACTGGAGCATCAGCAGTGCAGAACAGCTGCTGGATGCCTGCAGCCAAGACCTCCAGCACAGCTCCTTTCCCTGAGGAGCAGCTATTGTACACTTCCAGACAGAAGCAGCATTCTTCTTGTTGCTGTTGCCATTCATAACTTCAAGCAGATAAAGGAGAAACAGAAAGACACAGGGATAAAAATAGGATCTGGACAAATCACAGGGGCTGGTGATACTCAGTGCTTTTGGCCACTTTCCAAATATTAGCTGAACAGGTAGAAATAGCTTCTCATGTTACATAGTACAGTAAAAGCACTCCCAGTGTTTTATTGCTATCTCTCACACTCAGCATCAGTTACTATGTCAGGTGAGATAGCAGGCTCTCAGGACTATTGATTTCCTTCCTGTTTGCATGTCTGTGCACTGAGGCTCACTCAGTTTACTCAGAGCAGTCCACAAGGGAAAGGAGCTCCTATCTAGACTTTTCTGAACACTAAGCCTCGAGTGATTGTGCTCTCTCTGCTGGCAGATAGAGATCAAACACATACTCCTTCTACATCCCTTAGGGTGAGACTCCTTCTAGGGAGCCAAGGATGAAAATCAGTCAAAGAGGAGTTACTCCTTCTGGCCCGGCAAGTGTGAAGCATATGTTATCTGGTTTTTTTCCCCAGGACAGGGCTGATACCAGATGTCTGTTCTGAACGACCTGCCCACAGGGTAGCTCCTCAGTGCTGGGCACCTGCAAACAAGGGGCCACAGCACTCTCTTCCATGTGCACCCACAAGTGCAATTACACAGGGCTGTGGGACACTCACACACCCCTACACACAGGCAGTAGGAACTGGTCCCACAGAGCTGTTCTTCCTCACACCCACCCACGGTCTGAAGCCATGAGCTGTGCCCAGTTTATTCTCCCCAGCTTTGTCTCCAAGCCATCAGCTGTAACAGATTAAGGTTCTAGAAAGACACAACCTACAGGGTTATTTCCCAAGTTACACCAGATCCTGATGCATAGCAGAAAAATAAGTGATAGATAACCTGGCAGCACATGCTTCAGTGTACATCATACATACCTTTACCTCTCCCCATCCAGAGCACTGCACCCAGCAGCAGGGCACATCAGGGTCAAGATACTGCCTCGCTGCACACAGCCACATGCTCAGCCTTCTTCCTCCCCTCCTCAACCAGCAGAGCTACTGGCTTTCATCACCCTACTCTGTCTCAATTCTGTAATGTCTAATAGGAGGGTAAATTAACAATCAGCTCTCTGGCAACCCATTTTCACAATGTTTACAGGAAACCAGGAGTTTCAATCTTTTGTCAAAATCAGTTGACCACTGCTAAAACTGTATGGAAAAGAGACAGCTGAGATAGGCTTGCTCCTAAAGCAAGCTCATGCTTTGTGGGTCTAAAATTACCCAGGGACCATATATACTAAACAGGCAAGTAGGTCCACACAGTAAGATACATCCATAAGTCAGCTTCAGGTGCAGAAACAGTGTAGAGCTGCACCAGAGAGAACGTGTCCCACAGGAGGTAGTGTGAGGGTTTCTCTGCAACATTACACCCCTGCACAGGACCTTCCTTGTTAACATAAGCATGACCCATCAGGGCATGCACTGTTTGTATGTTGGGATGTGCTAAAGACTGGCTGAAGGTCTAGTCTTGCGCAACCAACATGAAATAAGGACAGTGCTTTGACTTGAACAGCACTGTGGACTTAATTGCCTAAAGCCAAGTGATGCAGTGTTCTGACAAGATAAGAAATTGCTCTTTAGCCTGCCAGGAGCCCCCAGTGCAAATGCTTTCTGCTGACCAACACAGATTACCTCAATAAAATGTATCTAAATCCCACATTCATTTACAGACCTTAGTCCCAGTGGGTATAAATTCACTGCATAGAATATAACACTAAATAACACCTCATACTTCTCCAGAGACTCTCCACTGAGCCCCTTGGCTCTACTGTTACACCCATGAATTAGGCAATTTCTCATTTAATTGCCAATAAGAGGAAACAATTTAAGAACTTTTTGTGTGTTTGTTTTATTTGAGTATACATCTGAGAACCATTTTAATGGGGGAAGCAAGCAGGAATAGCTTCACCTAAGTTTTGCCCCACAAAAGCCAACACATGGGGAGGAATGGGGTAAAAGCAGGTATCCATACCATTCTCACTGACTCAAGACCCCTTCAAATTGGTTTATACTGACAAGAATATTTAAATGCAAAGATGTTCTGCTTAAAGAGGCCGCAACAAAATTGTCTGAAAGCATCTAAAAGCAGCACGATCACAATTGGGACTATTATGCTGTCAAGTGTGAAAACACATCACACTTCACGTGGGACTGTTACCATGATCTCAAGGTAGAGGTGTTTGTGCCACCTGACCCACACCCCAGCAGAAAGCAATGTCACAAGCAGACTTCAAGCAGCACCCTACTCAACTAGCCACTGCTTATAGATAGCATTCAACATTAGCTGAAGCACTCAGGAAAACACATTAGAGCCAACCTCCATCCAGCCTATCACCAAAATTAGCTCTTAATGGTATAAAGACATTCAGATTAAGCAGCCTCACCTCTTTCTTCTCAAATGCTGCTTTCTCTCAAGATGCCATAACACCTGAAAAGCCTCTACTTTTTCTTACACCTCCTGTAGCTCCAAAAGCTCCAAGAACTCTAGATTAACAACTGCCTCCGTTAAATTACTGTCTACAGCCACCCTGACTGAAAGAGAATCCAATTGTTTAACATGCAAAGCATAATTGTTGCTTGCCCCCCTAGGCTGCTGAATATCTACAGGATCCCCTACAATTAATTATACTTCTTCATAAAGCCTCTGAGCTTCATGAGCTCAGATCAGGAACCTGGTCAGCCCACACAACACATGAAGTTCCAGCCACCCACCTTGCTTCCAGGTTGCCCATGAAATCTTCCAGCACCTAACTCAGCCTTCAGGTCTCCACACAGAACACCCACTTCAACTCCCAGCTCATCCTTTATCCCCACCAAACCACTCTCCAGCCCAACCTCCCCCACACCACCTTCCCCTCTCTCTTTTTATTTCCTTCTGCACCAAAACATCTACCTCCTTGCTTAATTTCTTTCAGCTGGCACCTCTTCCCGAGCTCCTTTGGAACTGGCCCTGCAGCCATTCCAACAAAGGCTGTTACTGGTAGCACCTGCTCCTAATGGCTACCTGCTTTTCAGGTGGGGGAATCATGGTGTCACCCTCCCTTTAACCCTTTCTTTGCTGCTCCTTTGTAACAGAACTTCACATAATTCTATGGAATAGTTTCCTGTCTGGCTCTTGTTTTAAATCTACTTACTTCAAGAATTGCAATCAACTGTGCAAAAAACAATCTGTGTTTTTAATTGCACCTGAAGCACTATCAGGACCCACCAATGAACTTCAAAATCTCAATACAAATAATGAAGATAAGAAACAAATCTTCAGCTGGGAACCAAATCCCAGGGCATTCCTACAACTTGTCTTAGATGAATTGCAATTCTTGCAGTAAAGCTGGAAGATAAATCAGGAAATATCCCTTTCTTGGTTACAGGCTTGAACAGGGCACATGGAGTGTTTCTCAACTTCATGTTATCTAATTTGCAAATACCCCCATCACTTCCACACCATATTTTAAAAGTATCTGCATCAGGCTGATGACTGCTGGGTACACCTTCCCAGGCAGCAGGTGTGAGTGAGGGCAGCTGAACTGAAATTGCTAAGAATGGGCAAGTTGGTTGAAATAAAACCAAAACACTAACAAGGAGTTTTAAAATCAGGCTCAATGACTGAGCCCAAATACCAGTACTGGTACTGGAGATGGCAGGTGTTTCAGAGCATGTGGGCTGTACTGAGAAAATATGTTGCATTTGGCAGGAGCATGTAGAATTAGGTTAGATATAAGGATGAAATTCTTTATGATGAGGGTGGTGAGGCCCTGGCACAGGCTGCCCAGAGAAGCTGTGGCTGCCCCTGGATCACTGGCAGGGTTCAAGGCCAGGCTGGATGGAGCTTTGGGCACCCTGGGCTAGCGGAGGGTGGGACTGGATGGGCTTTGAGGCTCATCCCAACCCAAAGCACTTGGTGGTTCCATGATTCTGTGTAGTTAAGGCTCTGCATGCACTAATCAGCCTTCACTGCCCAAGCAATCCCACCAAACGCCCCTCCACCCAGTGCTCCAGCTACTCCATTTAGGAGACCCCCCAGCCCTTATGCTGAGTAATGCTGTTCTCAGCTGCTTTCTCTGCTGTTCTTGACCTGCAGTTTAGACTTGCTAGATTAACTTAGACCTAGTATGTCATTTGAATATCACCATCTCTGGTTGAGTATTGTGGGACTGCTGTCTGAGGGCTGAGGATGATCGTACTAATGCCCTGTAAGGGATAGTCCTAGTCTTTGTATTTCCTGGCAGATGTTTAAGACTTTTACTATCTTTCATAGTAGTGTTCAGTTATCAGAATCACAACAGAGTCTCCCATGTGCTGAAGAAGAAGCTGACATATGATTAGGTTTTTTTCCTTTATTTTCTAGACATTAAAATGAAGCTTACTCCTAAAAAGGAAAATGGCTTTCATACAAAACTTAAGAGTATGGTTCCTAAAGAGATGGAGAACTCCACACATGTAGTTAAGTGATGTCCTTCTACAGTCTATGCTGCTTTGGATGCAAAGTTAAATAGAAAACTTGTGTTCTCCAGTTTTCAAAGGTTCAGTACCCATCTCACAGGCTTTTTGTCTCTGGAGACCATGCTGAATTAGTGCTGCCCATGTATTTTGCACTTTGATGCTATTATAGCATGAGCAGGGAGATGGCCTTATGTTTCTGCAAAGAAATGGTTAAACCCTTGTCATGGTGTAACCTGGCAGGCAGCCCAAAAACCCCAGTGGGATGGGGAAGCAACCTGAAAATGGAAAAAAACCCCAAACCACATATGGGTTGAGATAAAGACTGTTTAATTGGACACAAAAGGGAATAAAATAATAATAATAATAGAATATATGTAAAACAAGTGATGAACAGCACAATTTCTCACCACCCAAACTTGATGCTCCATAAGATCCTAAACTGTGCTGCCTCCCACCCCACTCCCCAGTTCCATCCGGAGCATGACAGCATACAATATGGAATATCCCTTTGGCTAGTTGGGATCAGCTGTCCTGGCTTTGTTTCCTCCCAGGTTCTTGGGTGCCCCCCAACTTCTCATTGGCGGGACAGGATGAGAAGCTGGAAAGTCCTTGACTGCTTGGCAACAACTAAACCATCAGTGTGATATCAGCATTATTCTCATCCTCAATCCAAAGCACAGCACTATACAGCTGCGAGGAAGGAAATTAACTCTGCCCCAGCCAAAACCAGGACAACCCTCCTGTGACCTCTAGTGGCTCCTCAGCAAAAGAGGCTGAGGTGGGGTCATCTAAATCTCACTGTATGGGGCTGTGTATCAACAGAAAGTAACTCCCGGGTACCAAACCCTGCAGTGGCATAAAATCTCTTGGAGAAAGGGCTTGAGGTTCCTCTGCCCCAGTAGCACCCTGCCTTTCAGCTGATCCGAGGAGGGAAGATAAAATGTTTTGACTCTATCCTTGAGGGACTTTGACAGTGCAGTATTGCTGCTAGCTTTCTTTTTCCATTCAAGATAGACCTATGCATGAGGCTCTACTGCATAGCCAGAGCATAATTCAACATGGATTTTTATGAGCTACAATAAAAGGACCAAAAAGTTTACCTCCAACTGAACTGTGACTTCAAATTCCACTATGAAGCTCTACTGGCTTCCCCAGTGTGGGAGGGTAAAAGACACCAGGCATTGATAATAGTGCAAATATCTGAGACAGATGTAATCCATAACAAGGATTAATCAGAATTTCCCAGCAACCTTCCTACGCTGACTCCTGGCACGTAATTCTGGGAGCTTTCTCATCAGTTATGCACCAGATTATAGCTCAGGGTCATACTAAGGCCACAGCTATTTCTGTTTGAAATAACCTTTTCTCTGAATATTGCAAGATCAATAGTATGGCTCCTGTCTATGTCATCAGCTTTGGCTTTTATGCTGCAAACACCAGTATTGATCACTTCAGAAATTAAACCTTCAGAGACCTTTGAACCAAAGTGTAATGGGTAACAGTGAAGTTCAGGCTCAAAAGGGGGAAATATTTATAGTAATCCTTTGTTAGGCAAAGGCTCCTTTGTTAGGCAAAGGATTACTGGTTGATAACAAGAGGCAAACTTTCCTGGCAGTAACTCTAGCCACAGCAATTCTATTAGAATATGAACTTCACACCAGAAAAAAAAGGCACTTGAAGGTTGTAACGTATGTAATCAACAGACAATATATCCAAACTTCACACATCCAAATCATCTCATTTCTATTGATCATTGTTACTAGAGCTGCCTGTGTTTGCTGCTGTTCTTTCCCCCAGTACCCGTCTGTCAGCACGTGCACATCCTCAGCAAGTCCTAACTAAACCACAGATACTGCAGGAACAGTAACTGGAGATGCCAGTAACTGTGGGCCACACATGTATAATTAAAATAAGGCTGCTGCTACCTTGAAGGTCTCAGAATTTAAAAGCAACAATCACTCCCCTGAAATACTGCAAGACACCATTTCTGGGTTTAGATTTTCTTCACCTCTCCACATTCCAGGGATCTTGAAGTGGTTCTCCAGTGTTAGCTGGGAGTAACTCCTGTAAAATCTCATGGCATGTATTGAATGAGGGGAGTCAGATCCTATCAGTTGCTGTTGCCATGCAGACCAAAATGCTGTACATTGCCATTGTTTGGCTTGTATTTATGTCTTAGAACTGCAGATAACTGCTCTTGTGTGTTTCCAGGGCCAGCTGTAGAGAATTCATTGCCCAAGGGAAACTGGAAATCATACAGCTCACAGGCATGCAGAGAAAGCAATAGCTAAATGGTTTGCATCCCCTCATATCTCGTTGCCCTAGGCAACAGCCTGCACTGCGGAAGTGGCAGGTCCAGCCTTGCTCACATGACGTCTGTAACATATGGTGTTAATATATGGATTGATACTACGAAAGCCCTTCTGTAGTACCATTGGGGTGCTCACATATTAGATGGTAGGGGTGGGTACATTATCAGTCTCAGGGTAAGAGCTGCTGGTTTCCATCCAGGATCTTGTGAGACACAGATGGATTTAAGGGGAAGCACAGGGATTATAGCCTGCGCTCGTGGATGTGGGGCATCTGACTCGGATCGTCTCAGCTCAGCTTCCCTTGAGCTCTTACAGGAACTGACCCAAGATCCCCAAATGAACTCAGGGCAACTCTGACAGTAGGTCATATGTCTCAGCTCCTAAGGCAGTGCTTGCACTCTGCTGCCTCTTAAACCTGTCGGCAGCAGGGGCTATAGCTGGGTCAGCTAAAGCTGAGTACACTCAGACAAAAATATCTGGTCCTGCAGAGTGCTGAGTGCCAGTAGCTCCCCATTTATTCATGCAGAAGAGCTCTCTGCACCTTTCTGGATCAGAGCCACTCTGTTGTAATATGGATAAGAGCTCATTTCCCATTGCCTCTCTGCAACATTTCAAAGGATTTTGGGTTCTGCAGTAATTTAACCTTTACTCCCATGATTGAGTAATCCAGGTCAGGAATCAGTGACTTTTAAAATGAAAAGCTGGACTAACATCCCAAAAAGGACCTTTGTATCTCTGTTTAAGCTTCCAGAGAGTCAGCTTTGCATTCACGGTAATAGCTCTGCACTTACTGCAATGGAGCCCTCAGAGAACTCCATCTCTGTGCCATTCGTGTAGCTCTGAAATCAGGGAAGCACTGCCAATGCAAACTCTGGCTGCCTTGAGGAGCCAAATAAGCCCCTGTGTCCTCAAATCAGGAGAGCACTAGATGGTAGTACCTTAACCCAGAGCCAAACCATGGGTGCAATCCATCTTCAAGGAAAGCAGAGCAACGACAATGAAACGAGTGGCAGCGCATCTCTGTGAAGGCTTGGAGAATCAGTGCTTTGGCTGTGCACCAAGGATTCAGGACTCAAATTTCATGACAGCAGTGATTTTGGAACAATGCATTTTCAAGAACACTCCAAATACAATACACACCAGGTGCAAAGCTGGTTTTGAGCTATTGTATGCATGTTGTTCTGCTAAACAAAATAGACAATAATTTTATGACAGCGTAGATTTTTGATCCTGGCAGATTGTCCTTCCTTTGGCCATATTGTCTGGCATATTTTTCTTCACTGTCAGGTCTCTTCAATGGCTGGAAAAGATGGAAACAGAATACAGCAGCTTTGTAAACTAAATCCTACGGCCTACTGCAGCTGAGGGTGGTCTGTCTCAGTTTGATGCTTCATTCCCTACAACATTGCAAAGAATATTTTAAGAGAAATCAGGAGAAAGGACGATTCATTAATGCAGAATTATCTGCAGGCCTCTGCTGAAAAGGCTTCAGCCTTCTGTACTGCTGCACTGCAAATGACAAGAAGTGGGTGGGTACAAGTGTAACAATGCATTTTACCCTTGAATAAACGCTGTTGCTTCAGACTTACACCAGCCTGAGTTCACACACTGGACATGGCTCTCTTCCAGTACATGAGCTCAGTCATTCCTCAGAGGCAGTTTTGTCTGTGGACTCACAGATGTTATCTGCGTTGTGCTTACATGACAGTGAAACTTGAAGATAATGTGATCTCAACCTGATTGTCCCCTACACATCTGTCCTTCTGCCAAAGTGGAGCCTGCTGTCCTTTCCTCCAATAAGCTCACAAGCTTTTCTTTGCCACTGTTTCTGCTTTCAGAGCAGTACCTCCCTCCCTCTGTGCCACGATTTACAGATCTCTTAAAGGATTTCCAAGTGATTTTTTTCCATCCATGCATGTAAGAGTTGGCTGTTTCCTCACCCTGTCTCCTCCTGTTCCTTAGTTTCAATTCTGGCCATGCCTGCTGCACTGGTTAGTGTGAGTCACTGAAACTGACTGACTAATAAAGAGCCATGTGCCATGTTATCCCTTTCACATCATCCTCCAGCATTTTCTGATGTGAGTAGAATAGACAGCTTTGGAAAGAACTCAGATTTCTCCCAGTCACTGACCCACTGACCACCCAGATATTGCTGTGCTGAACTCCAAAGTAAGGTACAAGAGGCTCAGTCAGTGGGCTACAACACATCAGCATTAACAAAACCATTTAGGGTTTATCTTCTCCCAAACGCTTAAACACAAACCCAGCAGGGAAAAACAGGAGAAGATATATGAACAGGGTCAGTATCAGGTACTGAACACTGTGCTCTCAAAATGATCTTAGCAGTCACCCACATCCCATCCAGAAAGGTTCATCCTAGTCTGAATGCTGAGTCATCTCCTGGGGGCTGAAAGAGGCCCCAAACATGGTGCAGTGGAAGGGAGAAAGGAGCAAAAGCAATTAACTTGTTTAGCTTACTCTCTAGTCATTGAGATGGCCTGGCACTGCAAGGAACTTCCCAAGTGCTAAATCTGCTTCCCCCAGGGAGATGCCCTCTCAGGGAATCTCTTCGATTCAGGCACCATATGGAAGGTGAGAAAAGGAATTAAATAAAAGATGAGGCACAAGGTGAGAAAAGGCCCTTGTACTGAACGAGCTGCCAGGAATTATGATAGATGTCACCTCAGTTTCATTTCCAGTGAGGCCATCTGAGCTTCCCTCTGCCACAGAGAAGGGAACAGGCAGGCATTTTGGCTTTTTAATCTTGGGATTTAGTGCAGAATGGTCACAACTGCCTGATCTGTTAGCAAGGGATGACTTCTGCCAGTACCAGCAGCTTTCATTGTGCATGGCCCAGGGAACTCACACAGGAGGAAAACTCCTATACTTGCTTTCCCATGGAGAGTCCTTCCACCTCCTTCAAGGTAGTCCTGGGCTTGTTCCAGGGCATTTAAGAGGGAGAAGTGCCATAGTCTGAGTAGCTCATTGAATGATGCTGCAAGAAGTCACTTTTCCCCTGCTTGTGACATAAGTTACCTCATTCTCTTTTTAAAAATTATTATTTAATAACCAACCTTCCTCCCTCCCCCTCTCAAAAAAAACACCAAACAAAACAAACAGACAGAACCCAAGAGAAAACCACCACATAGGGTTTGCAAATACCTGCCCTAGAAGTCTGAAGTTCCTGCTTTCTGCAGTGTTACAGCAACAGAGGGCTGTCACTGTCTGAAATCCAGCCCTACGACACAGGTGGGTTCAGGAAGGCCATGAGAAGAGCTGACCCAAAGAGCAGGCATACAGACTTGCTTGCAACTGAAACATGCATCTTAGAATAATTCAAGTCCCAACTACTTTTCAAAAACCAACAGAGACAGAGCCCAGTAGAGCTTTCAAAGGATTACTTCCCTTCAGTGTTTTCTTCACATGTTAAACACTCTCCATGTATCCCCTCCAAGAAACAAACACCTCCAGGCCATTACTGAGGTAGGCTGGAAAATAAATGACAGGAGGAGATTGCTGTAGCATTAGACTTAACAGCAGCAATGTGGAGGCTTCTGAAACCAACAGTGACCTACAGATTGACAGATTGGATCACACCTCAGTTCCATACAGATTGGATCACACCTCAGTTCCATCCAGCCTAGCACCCCATCTCCAACAGTTGCCATCACAAAATGCATAAGTAGAAAGTGTGAAAACCCTGCAGCAAGCAGATGGTGGATGGTAGCTACTCCTATTCCCTTTTCTTCCAAACATCCTGGTCTCTTACTGGCTTAAGAATGAAAGCTCAGGGTTTGACAGCCAGTTTTGAGGAGGATATCAATAAATGAGAAAACAGCAAGGGCTGTAAGCCACCTTTCAGTTCTGTGGGGCTCTGCATGGCTCTGCTTACTGCACCCTGCTGTAAAGAAAGTAATGGGAACACACCTGGATATTGCAGGTTTTTTCGCGCTTCCCCTTGAATTCCGTTAAGGATGGTAAAGTCAGAGTTACATCCTATATGAAAAAGTATTCAGCTAAAGTAAAAGACAAAATCTAGAGAGCTGTTCTTTCCCAAAAAGCAGCCTGAGTGCAGATTACTGGTTCTCCACTGGTTGTGGAAAGCTTTTTAGTAACCTCTATCTCCCTAAAAACAAGGCCAAAGTATGACATAAATATTTTGACTTGATACAAACAAGTGTTCCAGATCCCCAACTCATAACAATAACTTGTAGTCTTTATTTCTGATCATGCCTCAACAAACCAGGTTACTGTGCAGGCTTTAGCTTGTAATATTCTACATTTTTAGAGAGTGCAGTAGGCACCTCTGCATGTTTCCCATGGATTTCTGTGCAAGCTTGTTTTCCACTTTTTATAGGCACAAACTCTGCAGCGTTAGCAAAACACTTTTAAATAGTTCCTTATTAAACAGTTCCCAGTGAAACAGCTGCACAAAATAAGTCCTATAGAACAGGGTAAAATTAATAACCACAATCTAGGAACAAAAATGTAAACAAGTAACTCTTGTAAGCTGCTAAGCTAAAAAAAGATAAACTGTTATTACCTCTCCTTTCCCCAGTGCCACTTTCCCATGTGGATTCTCTGTGGTCTAATAGAAAGAGCTCATTAGCCATTTCTTCACTAATTGCATCTTTCTTTTCAACCAATATTCTCATATATTGCACGAACTTCACATTTATGACCTGTGCCCCTTCACCAAGTTTGGTAAAAATGGGCTAAGAGTTCAAAAGCTTCACTGGGGTACAGAGAGAAAGATGCAGGCAACATGATCACAGAAGGTCAGTTGTTAAATAGAAGTAGGTTAATGGGGATAGGAACTCCAAACTACCACTTCTAGTTAGCATGAGATCCCAAGTAAATTTAGCAAACACATTTCTTCAGTTTCCTATAGTTCTATTTCATTGGGAATGTGGTGATAGACACATATCCCATGCCTGTATCTTACTTTTGGGCAAGGAAACCTGGTGCACTGTGGTCAGCAGAAAAGACCAGTGGCCCCTAGCTGCTCACCAAACTGTGTAAGGCAGAGCCATAGAATTGGTTTGAAAAGAGTTCCTGAAATGCATGAATGCTCTAAAACAAAGGGAAGACGTTTCTGTTGCAGGCAGGGCAACTTCCTTTGCCTGGGTTTAAGCCTTTGTCAAGAAGTAGCACAAGGCTTATTTGATACGGTACCTTGAAAGCTAATTTCTTCTAAAAATCTCTTTTGAGTGTCCTTGCTGTACACAGACACAGATCAGAAACACTGCAATCGCCTACCCAGCTGTGACATATTGGATTATTTGTGGCTTTGCAGCATAAACCAGATTCTGTGACTTGTGATGCTAAGCCACTGGCCTCGGACAAGCGCCAGCTCGGGTTATTCCATTCTGCTGACCTGAATTCCTCTCACACAGTCAAGCGGATGCAGCATCATCCTTTGCTTCCTGTCCCAAATTGTAGGGCAGCTTCTCTTCGCATGCACAGATATTTTACAATGCTCCCCAGAGCTGGAGGTTAAGACAAAAGGGGTAGGAATTGACCCACCATGGTCAGCAGATCAGAATTTGAAGTGATTTGTGTAAGTCCTGAGATATCCATCCTAAACCAAGTTCTGCTACTGACTTTCCTGTTGATCTCCATCAAGACGCTTAAATTCTTTTTCCTATTCATAAAATGGGAGATTGGGCAGAGAAGAGCATGTAACACCACATGAAAGTTGAAATTAACATGGGGTTTTTTTTTCTTGTACAGATCGAGGGAGGGAGCTGGGCTTGTTCAGCCTGGAGCAGAGAAGGCTGCAGGGGGACCACACTGCAGCCTGCCAGTACCTGAAGGGAGATTATAAACAGGAGGGGAATCAACTTTTTAAAAGGACAGATAATGGCAGGACAAGGGGGAATGGATTAAAGCTGAAGGAGGGAAGGTTTAGATTGGATATTAGGGGGAAGTTTTTTACAGAGGGAGCGGTGAGGGGCTGGAACAGGCTGCCCAGAGAAGTAGTGGATGCCCCGTCCCTGGAGATGTTCAAGGCCAGGTTGGATGGGGCCCTGGGCAACCTTGTGTAGCTCCAGGCCTGAGGTTGGTGTCCCTGCCTGTGGCGGGGGGGTTGGGGCTCTATGATCCTTGGGGTCCCTTCCAACCCTTGCCATTCTATGGTTCTATGATTCTATGATCATTTGTGTGATTTCACATCCATGCTTCTCTTACCAGGGACACTGATGGACAGCTCATTTGGATCCAGTTGTCATTTGAAGATGTGAAGAGCTCTTACAATTTCATTAGAAGTTGAGGGGAGACTGTAAGAATTCCCTGCCCCAGTGTGCTGTGGAATTCTTTACTGGTAACAGAGAGGAGCCAAGTTCTGCTGTTTCCTTTTGAGACAGCTGACGTTGGCTCTGGCAGCTCCATCTTATTATAAAATCATTTCAAGAATAAAAAAATCTACGGAAAATGGGGCACTGGGTGGAGGTGCTTGTGTGTAACTGTGCCCAGAACACTGCCCACACATAGCAAAGCTGGCATCAGACTTCTGGGAACCAACTGCCAAGTGTGTGTGGGTAGCAAGTGCATGAAAGCATATTCCGGTGGGCTTCACAAGCTGGAGGAGCTGTGCCATTCCCACATGCAAACAAACCTGCTGTCAGCACCAAGCACGTCACTCAGCAGAGCTTCTTCCCTCCCCATCGCAGAAGAGCTGCCACTTGCCCACCTACCCAAAGGACATGCTTTTTTCAAGAGAGATGAGTGTTTCCCCAACACCTCCCAACAATCAGGTTTAATGAAAGTAGGTTAAATTAAAAAAAGAACCTTGACGTGGTTTTGGTAACAAGCTTGGGTGGCACTTTGTGCTAAATCTTGGATACCAAGCAGAAAGCCTGCTAGCATTCACAAACCAGCCCTGTCCTAGACACCTGCGGGAGCCCCATTACCTCACCCACACCAGGGCAAGCAGGACTAATGCCAGAGAGGCTGAGGGAGCACAGGGCTATTTAAGAGCTCTAATTTGGTACTCTGACACTGTGTAAGGGTGTGCTACAGGGCAAGGTGTGTGGTGCTAGGAAACTACCAAGAAACTACTGTGGAATAGTTAAGTAACTTCAATGTGTTATTTTAACCTGGGTGAAGCAGGTAGCTATACGTATGATGTCTGTAGCAGGGCAAGAGGCTTTTTTTACAAGCACATGAACTATCTGACACAACATGAGTCAGCTAATGAGGGATCACAGCTTCTGCCTAGGACAGATAAATTGTGCTCCAGGCAACTAACTATGTTGGTGACACTCTTATTGACACATTAAAAATAAACTGGTGTGTCATCTACTTCACACAGACCAAAATGTTCCCATAAAGGTTTTATTGCAAATGTAAATGTTTTTCTTTTTAATGCTCCCATAAAATTCTCATTTGTCTTGCAAATTTTGTGAATAAGCTTCTTTCATCCTGCTGCTGTGTGAGCTGAGAGCTGTGCTCCCAACCAAGAGCTGGCTACGTTCTAAACAGGTTGAATGCCCTCAGTTCAAGTGTTAATACAAAAGCAATAAAGGCTGTAAAAATCATTAAGAGCTATAAAGTATATTCATAGCAAAGGTTCTCCCCAGTTTGCTAAGGATGACAGCCCTTTCACTTGTTTGAGCTGTAAGATTCCCACCAAACTTTCAAGAGACCCCTGCAGTTGCCCAGGAATTATTGTTTCAATAAGCTATGCTGATTCAGCTAAGGTAACTCATGTTGTAAGATGTGATTTATAATCATGGTGCACCATCAGTAGGTTTGGGAGAAGTCTTCTTCCTTCATCCAATAACAATTATTTTTAACATCACTTGCTTCCTTTCTTTTATAGTTGTTATTTCCAGTCAGGTGATTTGATAAAGAATGAGCACTGCACTAAAAGGCAGGCAGACTCCACAAGTAGGATCTCATGTCTAGGTCTTCAATGGGTGAGAAAATTATGGGGTTATCCTTCCTTGTTGGAAGGTGGGGAACTAGGCTCTTGCTTCAGGGTGAAGTGGAAAAAACAAACAAAAGCAAGATCTGTGAGTGTCATTCTTCTCCCTAGGACTGACCTGATGAGTGACCCCTGACCAATGAGACTCTCTAGACTAAGCCACCAGTCCAGAGAGTCTAGAGAGTTCCATAACACCCTCTATTTGTGATGAAACAGGAAAAAGTTTAATTAGCAATTTACTAGTGTCCAAAATTATTTACTAAATTGCTAAATAATGCTAGGTTATCTCTAAAAACTTCCTCCTGACATCAGAGAGAGTCCTCAACAGGGATGACAGAAACCTGTATTGGGCCTAACAGGAAAACCAGGAGATGCACAAATCTCTCTGGCTTCTCTGAAATAGTCTTCCTAAAAAAAAAAAAGTGCCTCATATTGAATCCCAAATATTCATAATAAAATGTGAATTCATGTGACTTTGTGTCAAGCTGAATTTGTACAATGGCAAAGCAACTCATGTTGGCATCACTGGGTCAGAGATTGATGTTGCAAGCTCTCCTGGCAATCATATTCTCTCTCCCATACCAACTCCCTGCTGAGGTTACCAGGAGCACCAAGAGTGACTCCTGAAGAAGAGCTTGCAGAGATGGGACAGGTCTTAAGTATTTTATTCAGTTTGAATCTGCTTTTGTGCTATTTATTTAGGAAAGCTACCAATTGCATTTGCTTTCTTAAACTTAATTCAGCTGATAGATCAGGTATCAAACCCAAGAATAATTTTGGTATAAAATCTTAATTGTGTATTCTCAAAAAGCCACATTTGGGTCACACTCTCTTTCATATACAAATTGAGTGAAGTCAGTGGCAAAGGCATTTCAGGAACCTGTACAGCATTTTTGGCATTCACAACACACAATCCATCACAAACACTGACATCTATAAAATTTGCTTCCATGCAATTCGATTAAAAATGCTCCCTTCACATGATGCAAGACAGCCACAAGCTGCTTTAACTCAATTCTATGTAATAAAAAAGGGTCCCAACAGATTTTCTCAGTTGGTATTTTAATCCCCAGCATCTCCTGCTCTCTTGCTAGTTTCAGGTAATTTGGTTCCATTTAGTTTGGTCACCAGTGCCAGCAAGTGGGTAGCCACCTTAGACTGGTAAGTGTGTCAGTGCATAGTATAGGGCCTTACCTGCGTTCACTAGCATCTGAACAGTAAAATCAAGCCTTACATGGAGAACAGCTTTTGAAATCCAATCCTAGCACCTTCCAGAATCCTTGAAACAGCAAGGGCATAAACTCTGAAAATGGGCTGATACTCCACTATCACAAGCAAATGCAAAGCACACTAGCGCTGCTGTTGCTCTAGCATCCTTCCACCATCCCCTTTTCTCCACCACCTCCCTGCATAGAAGGCTGTGCTTGGACATTTTACACAGATCAGTTCACAGGTAGGACACTCTCTGCTCTTATTGTTTCTGCTTGTGAGCTGCATGCTTGAAAAGCACACCAAGCCATCAATACAAAGCGATCGAATTGCCCGAAGCCATGTGTTTGCAATCTGCTGATGGCTCCTATTTCACACACAGGTGTGATATTGTCACACAAAGGCTTTCTGCGTGCACAGAGCATCAGTACCTCCTGGGGGAACAGGGCCCCCAAATCTGCACAATTGTAGTGAGAAGAAAAATAAAGATGTCTTACCCACATGGGTGATAACCGTAGCCAGTCGCTGGGTGAGCTCCTGATGTGACATCTCTTCTTCTTTTAACCAAAAAAGCATTTCACACAGGGAACCGCACAGCATCCAAAAAAAGATGCACCCAGAGTGGGAGGCTGCACACTCACTGCCTCGCTTCCACACAAAGCGAGGACCACTCCCACGGCACGGCCCTTCCAGCTCTCACATCTTCTGCCGGCTGCTCACCTCTTCCAATTTGCTGCTGTCCATGCATGGACCTAGAAAAGCTCCTTCCAAAAGGGGATTTTTACCCCCCGCCCCCCTCCACCGTGACAACAGAAAGGGAGCAGAAGGGGGCGGGGGGGGGGGGGGGACGGGACGGGAAAGGAAAAAGCAGCAGGCTACTTGATTGCTTATGGCTTTTTTTTTCTCCCTTCTCCCGCGGATGAGGCAAAGGATAAAGAGACAAACCAGCAGGCAGATACCTTCCTCAAGGGAGACTTTTGGATGGTGATGCTGTGAGTCAGGGAAAAATCCTGGAGGTAGGAATGGCATCGAGAGGAGTGGAGCTGGCAGGAGAGCTGTAACAGCAGCAGCTGCTCTGCAAACGCTCTCTTCACCAGCGTGCCTGGGAGTCAAGAACAACCCGCTGGCAGCCTTCGGTGCTCCTCCTTGGGCCCTGGTACCCAGATACCTTGCAGAGTGTCCCCAAGCAGAGCCCCCCTCCATGTCCCCAGAGACCCCCCCTAAAAGCCCTTGCCTGACAAATGGAGCTACTGCCTATGTGGAGGGGAGGGGGGAGGTCAGTGGACTTTTTAGGGGTGTGTGGCCAGAGGGGTTGTGCCCTCCTGCATGGACTGAATCCCTGGGATCCTGGTGTGACTGAGCCCACAGGACCTTCTGCTGCACACACACAGGAAGGGTGAATTCATTCTCCCTGAGTGCTGGGCAGGTCTCATGTGTGATCACAGCTCAGCTGTGCCCGAAGGCAGCCAGGCACTGGTGGGCATCAGTGCGCCAGAGCAAGTCTGCAGGGATGCCCGTGGGTGCCAGGGACACAGCTGACCTTCACGTGGATGTGTGGCACAGGGGAACTGGCTGCTGAGCTACAGGGAAGTGTCAGCAGCCCTCCGGGCTGCAAGCCCCAGCTGGGACCTGAGAAGAGGAAGAGTGAGGCAGGAAACAAAGTGAGAAAAGGCAGGGCATGCCACATCTCCATCCCCTCTGTCCACATTCTCTTTTGAAACCTACATGAAGATCCATGCAAGATACTTTTGAAAACAAGGGAAATTTATTACACAACTGAAAATGAAGACATAAAATAGAGAGGGGCACAGCTGCCTGCAAGGTCTGCACTATACCTTCAGAATAGATTCAGCTCTAAATCTAGATTTCCCTATACATCCATAGGATTTTGCTTGGGTCCACCTTCCAAACACACAAAGAACATGACATCATGTATACACAAAGCTGGAGCTGTAAAAGAGCCCTGTGGGGTGATCAGATCTTACAGAACAATTAGTGTGCCAGTCCCAGTGTTGCAAAAGGTTTTATCTACCTCTGTGATGGGAAAATCCTATAGTCATCTGACCTACAAGCCAGCCTGAGTATCTGTGCTGTTGCCCTCATTTTTGGATGATTGACCAACTGTGCTGAGCAGGTTCTCACATATTTCTGTTGAGTCAGTTTGACAGCAAGTCTGCCTGAAAACAAGTGAGGAGGATGACTGGAGAGCCACCCACCTGCCAACATTTTTGGATTAAAGCAAAAGCCATTTTTATCTGAGATCCTCTTTTCACTGCCCATTTGGGCAGTAAAGTTCAAACTGTGAAGACCCTGACTAACACTAAAAGGATTCCCTCAAAGAGGGAAGAGACACCATCAACAAGGAGGATAAAAGCCTATGGGAAGCAGACTGTCAGCCAGATACAGTGTTTGGAGGGGTCTGAAAGATGTGGGATATTATATTTTGTTCTTGGAAGGTCACAGATTGCAGGTAGGAACACAGTACTACAGAAGTCATCCTGTTTCCAGAGGCATACCAGATTTTTTTTCCTGTTTTTTTTTTTCCTGAAGGCAGACACATTGTATCATCCCATTCATTAATGAATTAAACTCCACTGAAAAGCAGTGTAGATGGTTTGCTCTCACTACTCCTACAGCAAGGCTGTTCAAGAACATCACAGAGAGCTAAGAGCCTTTGTCTTATTTCTAGCTAAATTTATTCTGTTATTTTAAGACCATATGTTCCTATACCAACATTGTTACTCAGCACCAGTAACTGGAGACACATGTACATTTGCTATTTTAAGGTCCTTTTTCCTTATTATTTAGTTTGGGTATGTTAGTCTGCTCTCCAGTTTTCCACTATACCTTCAGTAACTTCTGAACCTGTTGGTCAATTGCAATTCAGTGTGATAAACAGAAATTAGTTCCCACAGGCTTCCTGAAAAGTAACAAGGTGTAAGAAGCCTGAAAGAGGACAGGATGCAGTAGAGGCTGAGTATTTTGTAGCTGCTTCCTGCCTAGCTTATACTGTAGGGTCAGTTTCATATGCTGCAGTTGGAGTTGAGTTTACTGCCCTGTGATGCAAGTTACAATGAACAAAGGTAGGAAACTGGGGTTATTTTGGTGGCAAGGTTTAGACTGCAGGACACAGCCATGGGATAGCAAACTCTACTTGTTTTACCAGTCACAGGATAATTTTTACACTACCAGGATTCAGTGGTGCCTACATTAAATGAGGCCACTGTTCATAGTGTGTATTCCTAAATGGAAGAGCCATGGAGACTCAACCAAGTCAGAAATACTGCAAGCTCTAGTGATTCACAGCTCAAGAACCAAGTTGAGAGGGGGAAAAGCAGGAGCCTAGACTATAGGGATCTCTTGGAGACAGAGAGAAATGAAAGCTCTGTGCCTGTCACTACAGGAGTCGCTCAAAGATGCTGAAATAACTTAGTCCATCATGGTGTTGGTAACAGTTTCCAGTACTGTGAATGTTTGTGAAATTGAGCCAGCACTTTCACTACAAATAGAGTCTTCCTCTCTGAAGGATCAAGCCCTTGCTGATGTACATGTGTTAGAGCTATGGAGGATGGGGACTGACAGTTCAGGCATGAGGCAGGGTCTCACCAGAAAGCAGGGCCAGGGCTGTACAAACACCATGATGCTGCTATTAAAATGATGGCCAACGGGCAAAATAATTTTGTTTCTCCATGGAATGACAGCCTGACAAATCACCAGCCACTCATTAGGTCCTCAATCAAACAGCTGAGGCCAAAGCATTGTAAGTCATTTTAATAAGCAGTAAATTGCACATTGCAAACAAAAGATGTTTACAAGATCCTTGGGAAGGGGAAGGGGAAACTCTCCAAGCCAAAAATATATATAGATTGATCTAATCTTTCCTTCTTCTGTAGGTATGTATCTCTTTCTTATGTCACTAGAAATCATTCAGCCAAGTGAAACTGCAGGGCTATTAAAGACCAAAATTAGATCCGTTCATGAAACTAGCCTATCTTCCTCACTGTATTAATTATCTCCATTTTCCCAGTCCTACATAACCTTTATAAGTTCACTTATCTCTTCTTTTTTGAGGAAAATCTCCTTCCAGAACAAGACCACAACCTTCTGGTATACAGAGTGCATCCTTCATACCAGAAGAAAGGCAGGAGATGGAATAAAAGAAGAGTTTAGAATCCCTTTCCCACTTTTCTTCTTTTACAAACAAGCTACTTTGGTATCATGACTCTTCCTCTCTTGAATTTCATCTTTAGATTGTCTGATCCCCATATCAAAGGCTGGGGCTCTATTACTGGCTGGGAAGAACTGTAACACTGTTGGCACACTCAGGAAAGGTAACGACACTGTCACCATTTCTGACTGCTTATGGCAGCTCTGCAGTACATTTCCACTGGTAGAAAAAGCTGGTAAATGAGTCAGATGCTTCTTTGATGCATACCTACAAAGAAGGCACAGGAAGTGCTGTTTCTTTTCTGTAACATCAGTCATGTAGTAAAGAAAAATACCTCTCCATATTTCAAGTTTTCTTACTTTTGTTCTTGTGGGAACACTTCAGTCAATAGGGGTCTTGCTTAGCTTTTAAGAGGGTCACAGTACTGACACTCCTCTGGCTGTTCCTGGCTTTCCACTGTCCTCTCAGTCTGCTCCTGTGACAACTATGGGCTTCTCTGCTGAAAAGTGCATGTACACTTTTCTCCCCCACACAGCTCCCCCAGCAATGCTTAGGGCTCTGCCCTCACGTTTAGCCTCTTTGCTAAGCTTTGCAAAGCCTGAAAAAGCTTTGCCTTGGATGCTGCTTCAGCTACTTTACTTGAAAAGGAGCACAGCTGCTTCTAACATCCGTTCTGAAGGAAAAGAGGCTGCTGAAGACACTAGTTTTAGCAAAGCTCTCTGCTCCTCTCATTTTCTTCCTTCCCCATCATAAACCCTTTTGTCACCTTCATTTACATCAACCATTCACTGTTCACTTCAGAACAGCTGTCCTGACACCGACTGGGGCAGCAGCCCATCTGTGAGTTGGACCATTAATATACCCTTAGGAAAGAGTGTATGAAACAGGGCACAGTGCTCCCCTCTCAGACTGCAGCAGTCTGCAGTTCATAGGCTTCCTGAGCTTAACTTTGTATTTGCCTGATCATATTTAATACTCCCTTTCTTCATAAATATGTCTAGTTATTTTTTGTAAAATCTATAATTTCAACAGCCATATGGTTTGGTAACAACAAGATTTGCAATTTAAATATGCATCATATGGAAAAAATCCACAACTGCTTCTGGTTTTCAGTCTGAAGCCTGATAGTTTAATTTCAGGCCTCTGGTTCCTGCATCTTGAGAAGTCATCTCAGCCATGACTTTCTATATAACCATCATATCCCTCAGTCACTTTGCTGAGCTGAGCCAAATGCTCTCCTAGTTATTATCTCTTCATAAATAAAAGCCAATTCATACCTTTGAACATTCTTGTCATATTGCTTTGAACTTTCTCTTGTTTATGCAGCTTGGACACTGAAAACTGTCAGTTTCAGTCTGCTCTGTGCTGCTTACATAATTCTGACAAAATCCTTCCAATGCTGAAAGATATTAGATGAATGTTTGCTGTTAAACTTTTAAGAAAAACAATATATACTTATTTCTATTGCATTAGTTTCTTTCAACATTTTCAAGCATCTTTTTTTAAAACAAAGCCTGAATTTTGGACAAAGTTATCATTCATCCTGTAATTTTTAGGGTCAGCTTACTTCCTAAACCCTACACAGTATATTTTAAGGAAGCTACTTGTCCTCTTCCAGTGTCATAAAACACCTAAGCTCATCTCTCAGGAAGCATTAATGTGAACTGGCTGAAGGTCTAGATTGATGGATATATGGGCAGTTGTCCAAGACAGAATAACTTATTATGGTGGTTCAGCCTCAACAAGCAGCTGAGCACCACATGCCGCTTGCTCCCTCCCAGAGGGGACACAGACAGAGCCTCTGTGGGTTGGGATAAGGACAGTTTACTGACAAAAGCACCGTGAAAGAGGAACAGTAACAGTTCACAGCAAATTTAACCTATACCCTGTGATAACACAGAGTACTAACCCAATGCCCCAGCCACACTCAGACTGCCCTGGAGGCAGCCGGGGTCCCCCTCCCCAACCAGCCCCTTTTATGGGGGAGCAGTGTCAGGTGGTGAAAAAAACAGCCCAGGCTAACTCAGCTCACCTGTGCTGGCTGCTTGGGGAGGTTAACTCTGGCCTGGCCAGAACCAGGACACTTATAAAGATAGCAGTTACCCCCCTAATCAATCTTTCTCCTGGCCAGTGTCCCTAGCCCCTAACACATTGGTTTTCTGCCAGTTGAACTCTTGCATGCTCATTCCATCGTACATGTACAAATACTGGCATAAGAAGACTGGGAAGGAAGACGACTAGGCTTCCCATTTAGATCAGCTCAAGCTGCCAAAAAACCTGCCCTGATTCCAAAAGATGAAGTCTTCACCTCCCTACCCATCCCACCACACGTTCCCCGTTAGTGGCAGTGCAATGTGGTGGCTCATTTCACTGAGCTGCTGGATCTACTTGCACCACCCAGCTGTGAAACTAGACCTGAGGTACTTGGAAGATACCAGGGTTCAAGTGTGGCTGGAGGACCTGGTTATGATGAGAATGAAGAAGTTTGCCTTCAATCAGTATCAGTAATGAGGGATCTGACACCGGGGTATTACATTAAATACCAACACATCATGGGCTGTATAGCTTTATAAATTAAAATAAATAGCCTTACATACAAATGATTCTAGCATGCACTAAATGGGGAGTGTTTTAAAGCTAAGCTGGCCTTTCTATGCATTGGACCAGCAGTTTCTCCAGGCTGCGTTTGAGGATTGTGGATGAGGCCAGTGAAAAACACAGCCTTTGCCATGGGAAATGCTGGAGTCAGGCAAATGAAAGGACATCACAACTGTCTGAGTTTGATCTGCTGGACCGTAAGATGGTGAGTGAATGCAACTCGACAGAATAGAGCAAGCATGATTTTCAGTCCTGTATATCTGGGGGTGGGGAGGGAGAAAACAATGTGGAGCAAGAGAGAGGAGCTTTGGCTTGATTATTTCTTTCTGGAATTTTTAATGTTTGTTAATGCAACGAAACAAAAAGTTGTTACAAAGTTACATTAATGTAGCAGGCAGGAAGTTCCTCTGCTGAACTGCATCTGAGGCTCAGAGAGAGTTGATAAAATGCTCAAATGCCAGGTGTATTGGAAGTGGCTCCATTAAGGAGTGGCCTGAATAGAAACCACCAAATTGAATGAAGCTTCAAAAATGTAACAAAGGTCTATACAGTTTCAGAAAGAAAACAGTTCTAGCTGCTTATATGTCCTTACTATTTCCAGGTTACCATGACTTGGAAATACCAAATATAATCACAGTGAGGAAAAAAAAATTCATGTTGCACGTTCATCTAGAACAAGACAAGTGCAGTAATTATATGTGTGAGCATTTCTTGCTGCTAAGGCTACAATCTGGATTTCATGCTTCAATAGCAAAATGCCAGATGAGAGGAAACATTTTATTTAAAATTGCCCAGACAAGGATTACAGGCTTGTCTCACTGATAAAGTGATGTATTTTCAGCCTAAATTCTTTCTCACATATCCTTTTCGAAGGCTGTTCATCCGTTGCCATAGAGACCATTTCCAATCCTCTCTTTTCCCTCGCACAGGTTCAATTCTGGGGGATCAGGCCAGGCTGCTCCGGCTGTGCCTCCTGTCCGAGCAGCCATGGGGAAAGAGCAATGCAGAACGCCTGCAACCACGCCATATTACAACTACCGGTAGCATAATAGCTTTATTTTCTTTATCCCCAAAACCGGAGGGTAAGCTGTAGCTCCCCAGCGCATGAAAACGCGGGCACGCCTCACACCGGCTAGGAGGCTTTTGTGTCCTTAGAAGGGAACTGTCACATCAATCACACCCCTCATCCTTTCCCCCGGTTCCGCCGCCATGGAGGTTATTAGAAGTAACACAACAGATTGGCTTTAGCTTTTGACTCTCGCACACGGAAGCCCCGCGCCTGTACACCTGGGGGAGCTGCTCGCACGGCAACAGCCAGGGCCGAGGGAGGTCAGCGCCGCGGTGGCCACACAGAACAAACCGCCAGGGCCAACGGAAGCAGGACGGGGCCGGGACAGGCTCGGGCTTCCGTGGTTTCACTCCCAGAGAGCCCAGGCCGCACGCCTCAGTCGCCAGGCGGAGGGCGCGCCGCCGCCTCAGGGCCGCTCCCGCCCCTCCTCCGCTGGCTTCCAGCGCCGCTTCCGTAGAACGGCTTTGCTTTTTTTCACTTGCTGGGGAAGGAGCGTTCGGGAGGGACGCCGAGGAAGCGGCGCCACCCAGGCACCTCGCCCCGCCGGAGCGGCGGCCGCAGCGCCTGAGGCAACGCCCAGCTCCCCCCTCCACCCCACTCCCGCCTCACAAAGCGGAGCATGCGCAGAGCTGCCGAGCAGTGCCGGAACGTCAGCTCCCGCCTCCGCGTCGGGGCCGAGCTCTGTGGTTGGCTCTGGGCGGGCGGAAGTGGCCCCGCCCCCGACCGGCGGTGGATTGGCGGGAAGGGCTGGCGGGGCTGGCGGGTCGCGGCGGGCCTGGCGGCTGGGCTGAGGGAGTCGTGACGGGAAGGTGACAGCCCGGCGGAGCCCAGCCCAGCCCTTCCAGGCCGGAGCCATGCAGGCCTTCCTCAAGGGCCCGTCTTCCATCAGCACCAAGCCCCCCGCTGCCAAGGAGAAGGGCGCAGCTGGCGCGGCGGGGAGCAGCGGGGAGGGCAAGAAGCTCAAACCCATCCCCTGGGTGGAGAAGTAGTAAGGGCCCTTCTGGGGCGGCGCGGGCGCTGGCCGGGGGCTCTGCGTGTGGGGGGGAGAGGGGCTGGGTGTTCGGGGGGGGGGAGGGGGGTTACAGCTGGAGGCGGCTCTGCCTGGGGCAGCCGCTGCAGCTTTCCCTGCCCGGGGACGGGCGGCACTGGGAGCCGCTGGCAGAGCGCCGTGTCGGGTTACCGAGCAGAGGCCGCCGCCGTTGCCCGTGGCAGGCGGTGCGCGTCCCTCGCGGCTTGGTGCGGAGGGGTTCGGAGTGCTTGGGGCTTGAGAAGCCTTTGTCGGCTCGCAAAGCGGTTCCGTACTGCAGTCAGCTGCACGGCTCTGCCTCTATGGACAGCTCAGGCTGGTGTGTTCCCCAGAGCCAGGCACGCAGCTTCCTGAGAAGCCAGATCTCAGGAGTACAGGCCGGAGCTGTCAGACAGGTCTGCTGATGGGGTTTTGGCCTCCACTACAACATCCACTGCGCTTCCTTGGTACTTGATGCGGTCAGGAGGGGAGTTGCTTCTTTTTCTCATTTTTCTTCTGAAACTGCTAGCTAACAAAGTATCATTTAATGTCTTTTTATTTAGTCGCCCCAAAAATGTGGATGAAGTTGCCTTCCAGGATGAAGTTGTTGCCGTGCTGAAAAAGTCGTTGGAGGGTGCTGATGTGAGTGTTGTGAGCTACCCACTCAGTATGTTCAGGCAGAAACTTTAGCCAATGGTAAAGAAAACTTCCCTTTTCTAAGTCAGCAATGATCAGTACAGCGGTACTTTACGAACAAGCAAAGTGGCTTCCTTTTGGTATGTTGCACCTGTAAAATTTGTGATGGTTCCAGCCCTCAAAACGTTGTAAACTTGTCAACTCTATGATGCAGTTTGGAATCCTCCTGGAAAAGCTCAGCAGCAACTTCTTGTTAATAGTTTCAAAATTGGAATGACTTGTGTTGTCTCTACTACTTAGCTAGTGCTTCTGATGCTCCTGTTTGAGAGGAAATGTTTCTTTGATACAAGAGTCTGGATTTGCAGTCATTTCTAAATGGTTCTAGTGATCAATCAGTGCCACAGTGAAACTGCTGAACATTGAAATGAACATACTGTTTGCTAATGAGGGAAGTGTCAGTTATAAGTGCCAGGGCCAGGTGTGCTACTTTTATAACAATCCCCAAACTTTTTAGGTTAAAGCTTCCATGTAAGGCTCTTTGGATTTAAAGAGCAAATTATGGTGATTCCACTAACTTCACTGCAGTATTGGCATCTAAGAGTGTTGGTGGGGATAAGAACATAGAGGGGGTAAGCAGGACATTTTCAGCTGCTTTTCTTTACACTGGCATTTGCATAAAAACTTAGTAGCTGTTTAGTATGAGCGATGGGTGATGGGGAGATGGAGGGACTGAAGTGAGACATAAAGTAGGTAGCCATGAGATGGCTGCGCTTCCTTGCAATTCCTTCCTTTGTACATGCTGAGCCTTTTTTTTTTTTGCTGCATGTTCCATGTAGCAGGGTCTGCCTTGTACTCCACAGGCTCTTCCTGTGTTCTTGGACTGCTGATGCCAGCTGAAGCAGCCAGTGGATGTTCTGAAAATGACGTTTGACATACGGCTGTCTGCTCACCAAGAGCTAAAAGAAACAGTGTGGACCTTTCAGAGTTCTGTTTGAGAAGCCTTTCAGTGACAGTGTGCTGTGATGCACAGCGTGCACAGGCAGTCTTTGGTATTAGAAAATCCTATCTCAGGACAATTTGCTCTGTAGCTCTGGCTTTCACTAATATGAGCCTTTTTCTGTCTGAAAATGTTAATTTAATTGGAACTTGCAATGGCAGAAGTACTTTGAGCAAGGGACCTAAAAAGAAGCTGATATGACAGAACTGGGCAAGACTTGTCCCGGTCCTTAGTTTGTGTCCCCAGATTCAATTTACTTTGAGAATGCTGTTGTAATGTGACCTTGTCATGTAATGTACCCTCAGAAATTGGGTTTTCAACAGCAATACTGCTATGTATTTGTACAGTTGAGGTAATTAGTATGGAGCTATTAAATGTTAAGGAGAAATGAAATCCTGGTACCTATTCTGTCTGGACATATCACTCATAACATTGCTTAGGTGATGGGTTGTGAAGTTCTATTTTGAGCAACAGCTATTTAAAACCTTACAGCTTCTACATCAGTAATGTTTCTAGGCTCATAATCCGAGTACACTTGTGTTACAGGTTCACAGAGTGTTAGGAGTTGGGAGGGACCTCGAAAGATCATCTAGTCCAACCCCCCTGCCAGAGCAGGATCACTGAGACTAAATCACACAGGAAGACTAAATCACAGAGCGTTGACTTTTTGCCTCCTGAGTTGAAAAGACGAATTGTAACTTTTGCTTGTGGTTACAGGCTTTGTATTTTGCCACATGTACCCAAGTTCAGCAAGGCATTTCAGAACAAAATCATGCAGGTGCTTTAAAATATTTTATCCTTTTAAAATGTGGACTTTTTGTTAGTTTTTGAGAGGACTCATTCTGTCAAAATGGCAAAAGTGGAACTTGAGCTCTGAGGTGGCTGGTACTTATTTCAGAAGTTCACGTTGAATTTGGAGATGTGGGGAGATCAAAGAAGCAACTGTGACAACACTGTAGGTTTATGTGATGTGCTTTATTAAAAACTTCATCTTAAAAATCATTGAATCGTGGAATCACAGACTGGTTTGGGTTGGAAGGGACCTCAAAGCCCGTCCAGTTCCAACCCCCCTGCCATGGGCAGGGGCACCCTCCACCAGCCCAGGGTGCCCAAAACCCCTTCCAGCATGTAAGTATTTGATTTGGGAGCTGCTAAATGGAGCAGGATTTTCCAGTTCCTGATAGATGTCCATCTGTAAAAGCAAGCATCTCTCTAGCTCTAAATTGGTGAGACCAGAGTCCAAGTGATTTTCAACTAGAGAAACTGATTTCTGCCTGCCAGACCTATTGACTTCTTGTTGCTTTTTGCAAAGCAACTGACATGTGTCATGGTATTCTTTAATTTTCATTTACTTGATGATAACTTAAGGACTGAAAAGAGAGTTAGGTGTAGGATTATAATTGCAATTTACACTTCAATTTCTACTGAAATTTCTAGAAAAGGACTTGGGGTTTGCACTATATGTAGTAACTTTCCCATAAGCAGGATGATGACTGCAGGTATCCTGCTTACCCCTGGCAAGCGTGGAAAAATGGATAACCAGATCAGGTTGCATTCTGTTTAAAAATACTGCCACAGTTACATAAAGGATTACGCTGTGCTTGCTTGGTGAAAAGGTGCTGGAAATACTGGTGATAATTTCAGTGCAAAACAGGCATAAATGAGGTTGAAACAGAAACAGTAATAAAGTATGGGTCTAGTGGGATTAGGAAACAGATTCCTATTAAAGATTTACTTGCTAATGCTTGTTTTGAGAATGAGAGTGTGAATCAGCACAGAGGCATGAAAATGTGAATCTCCACAAAAATATCTACTCCTGCAGTGGGCTAACCTAACAGGGTTGTTGGTGAATTTTCAGGTGTCATTCAGTAAACATTTCCTCTCCCTGGAGCTTTCCTAAGCTATAGGGGGGCAATAATGTTGTGGTAACTAATAAAACCAGGAAAAATAATGTTTGTTAGTCCTGAATGCTGTTACATTTTTAGTAACATGGGAAACAAGGAACAAATGATGGGCAGAAAGAGCAGGTGAAACTGGAAGTGGATTTATTTACTGTCAATTCATTGAAGATTGAAATTCTTCTATTTGTACTTGTACAGTATACACACAGCTGAGTCTGTTCTCAGTGTCCTATCTTTGTTGCTGAAATGAGCTGCTTGTTACCAAACTGGTCTGTGTCTGTTTCATTTTCTGATTCTGGATTGTGTATTCCTCTGCTCTTTGGATCGCTTTGGTTTTGCTGTTCTCATTCTGTCTGCATTGCTTGCTGTAGTCAGCATAAAATATAATAATCTAATTTTAGTTGACTCATTAAAAATAGAACCTTTATTAAGGGCTGGAAACCAAGTCATACTGAGAGGTTTGTCTTTTTGCTATTGATTAGAGGGAGCCCTTCTTGTTCAAAGGATGTACAACTGGAACCATTTCTGCAGTCAAAGGCAGCAGTCTTAAAGTGCAACCTGATAATTTGCAAGAGGAACTGGTTACTTGAAATAGTAGTAAGAGAGCTATCACTTCTACGCTAATTAGAAAGGTTCTTGATTTCAGCTAAAATTTAGACATGGCCAACTTACACAGATGTGGTTTATGCTGACTTTTTCCCTGTTTTCACAGACTCACTAGGTTGGGAAAGACCTTTTAGATGAGTCCAACCGTACCTGTCCTCTACTAAACCATATCCCTAAGCACCTCATCTGTCTGTCTTTCACATACATCCAGGGATGGTAACTCAGCTGCCTCCCTGAGCAGCCTGTTCCAGTGCCTGATAAGTCACTCTGATATTTTTCTGGAGATCAGTCATATTCCCTCTGAGCATCTGTTTTGCTAAGCTAAGCAAAACAAGCTCCTTAAAGTCACTTCTCATAAGATAGGCTCCTCACTCCTGTAATCACCTTTCCCAGTTGGGATTCATCCCCCTTGGCTAAGGGTGACCTGAACTGTGTAGCTTTCCAGATGAGGTCTTACCAGCCCTATCTTAGTAATTTTCCATCTGTATTGAAACTGCACATCCTAGGACAGGCTTACACTGTCCGTCTGTCTGACAGACAAAGCAAAGTCAGCTTCTGTTTCATTCCAGCTGATGAATTCTGGCCATCTGGCAGATACTTAGTTATACTCTCAAGTTGTGAGGTTTTATGCTTGTGCTGCTAAATGTCAGCCCATATTATTGCTGTGGTCTTTGCTGTGCTGCTTTAATCTCCTGTGTCAGCATATTTCTTTAATGCATTCCTATTTTTCATACTTAATTAATTAAATTATTTGAAAGATCAATTAACCTAATTTCTTTAAGAGATGCCACTGGTCTCCTCCTTTGAAAAATCCTTGGATAGATGCAGAACTCTGTCAATGCTCCTCATTCCACCCTCTTATTACAAGTGTCTCTTTGATGAGTGTTGGGGCATGTCTGCACTGCGCTCTTCGCAACACAGTGAGCGTGTTCAGTCTACCTTGTACTTGCTGCAGTGGGGTTAATGGCAGCACAGAATCCCCAGCAAGGCTTGGAAAGGCAGTGTGGGGAGCTGAGCAGATTTGGGATAGTTAACCTGTGCCAAATTTTGTCACAGCTGCACTGCTAGTGGTATCCAGACTGTTTGAAGGGCGTCCTTGGATAAATTTGCATTTACTGCAATCATAACAGTAAGTTCCGTAGCTTTTAGTGATCACAGGCGTGACCTGGAGGGAGTATATCAAAATAAAATATGAACTGAAGTATCAGTTTTGGTAGATGTGATGGTGCCACCAAATAACAGGTCATGTATGCCGGGTTACAAACAGTGACTGTTTGTCCTTCTGCGTGCAATAACCTAGAAGTGAAAAACCTGGTATTATTTGCCCAGATTAGATAGTTTCTGTTCTATTAGGTGCTCAGATTTTCAGTAAGTTTTCTTGTTTGTGGTTTCCTTGTTTCTTTGCTTTTTTAAAAAAGTTTTATTGCTGTTTCAGCTCCCCAATCTGTTGTTCTATGGCCCACCTGGAACTGGAAAGACCTCCACTATTTTAGCAGCTGCTAGAGAGCTCTACGGGTAAGCTGGGATCAAGTTGCTTTGGTGTAATCAACTATCCAGTGTCTTCAAACCATGTGACAAAGCGCCTCTCCTCATTGCCTGTTCTTACATAGCTTCTAGGTCTTTCCCAGGCATATCTTCCCATTCCAGTTCAGCTCTGATGTGAGATTTCTTTCTCTGTTGTCCTGTCACTAGTCTTTGATTTTTTTACCGGTGTAGACTTCCAACACTTGAGACTAGCAGCCGTGTAACCCTGTAGCAGAGTGTGAGAAGAAATGGTTTGCACGTGCCTTGCTGGACTTTGTAAAGGAATTCTGGAGTTAATGGTATAGTCAGTAGGTCATTAGCTACACACTGGTCTCAAAGCACTTCATGACATATCTGAAGCATAGTCTTTCTGCTGTGTACCACTGGATTGGTAATGGGAATCAGACTAAAGTTCAGCATGTGCACATTCATCAGCTCGCTTGAGAGTTTCTGAGTAGTGAGTTTGGTGACCCATAAGCCAAAGATGGATGAGAAAGTGGTTTGATATTACAAGCAAATCGAATGTTGACTTTAGACCCTCCCCTAATGACTTTAGACCCATCATTGTCCTTTTTTTTTGGCTCATGTTTTTTGAGAGGAACCACTTCTAGTTTAATAGTAGAAAGACAACTCCACGTTGTGTGTTCATTTGAATGCCCAGGATTTAAAATCCACAGTATTCTTTCTTTTTTCTCCTTTTCATTTTCTTTTTTCTTTCCCCAATCAGGTGCTGCTGTACAGTACTGCTAAATGCAGCCTGTCTTATACTTTCTAGATACTTCTTTCTGTTACTATTGCAATGCAGAGTACTGTTGGTGACTGTATCTGGGCATTTTCCTTGTCCTCCCAGTGTGTAAGCAGAAAGGCATGTGACACAGAACTCTGAATGTACAAAGCCTGCTTCCTTTTTTTTTTTTTCCCCTGGGTAACTGAGGTAATTTTACACTTTGTGGTTTTCTGCAGCCTGGGAGGCAATTATAAAAATAGCTAGTGGGAATTCGTACCTAACATGTAATGGTCCCAATTTAACTGCCTTCTAACAAAGCATGCTAATGAGTAAAGCTGGCAAAAATAATCCCATTCGAAAGGGCCAGAGGACTGTTGGTGTACTTTAGGATGTGTCACTACAAGAGTGAGCAGGTAACATGTTGCAGTAAAAATTTTGCAGGCCTGAATTATTCCGGCAAAGAGTCCTGGAGTTAAATGCTTCTGATGAGCGTGGGATACAAGTGATTCGGGAGAAAGTGAAGGCTTTTGCTCAGCTAACTGCATCTGGAACCCGTTCAGAGTAAGTGCTGCTGGCTCTGATGGACTTTCTGGCTTAGGATGAAGCATGTGGTTGGTTTTGTTTAGATTATCTTCATAATTCTAATATAAATAACGGGCCAGCATTGCCCAGAAGTTTGCAACACGCACAGTGCTTTGGCTAAACTTTGACATCAGGCAATTTCATGTTGAGAGTTTGAATACTTGCACTGTTAGGGAGGCACAAAGGGGAAAAAACCCCAGAAGAATCAAGTCGTTTGGGTTTGGTGATACACTGTTGCCTTTGCAAATGTAGTCTGACTGCCATAGAACACTTTCTTTGGGTGAATAGTGGTGAAGGACCTCTAACCTGCAGCGAATCCTACAAGGTGGGTGCTAGTTTATAAAATGCTAACAAGATTCTGGTGTTAGAGAAGCCCTGGGCTGGTGAACCCATGTGGTTGGGGGAAAAAAACAGGTTGTGGAAAGTAGTGGGAAGAATATGCATGCCAGGACCATCTGGCACAAAACATTCCCATATACTGAAATTGGTCTGTTGCCTGTTCTTTAAAGTTCAGGGAATGGAGAGGCCTGTAAAAAGAACAACTGCATTACTTGTTACAGGAAGAAACTTAAAGCAAAACTATCTATTTCAGAGGACTTGCAGTATTGCAGTGTTGGTCTTTCTATGGAAACTCAGTTGCTGCCTTTATTACAAATATTAGTCCTTTATCTAAAAATGATAAAAAAGATTGAACCTCTGAATGAGTTCTATTTATCAGATATAAACACCAGAGTAAAATAGGAATGACTATTTGTGGTGATCTTTTTAGTTATTACTTGGTCTGTACATTGTGTGTCTCCTGGATAACAAGTCTCTTACTTTCCAGTGGTAAAGTTTGTCCTCCATTCAAAATTGTAATCCTGGATGAAGCAGATTCAATGACCTCAGCAGCCCAGGCAGCCCTAAGGCGCACGATGGAAAAAGAATCTAAAACAACACGGTTCTGCCTTATTTGTAACTACATCAGCAGGTAGGTGTGGCATTTGTTGCTTATTTGGACTTGTTGCTCTTCCTGTTCTGTCCTTGTTTTGTTTCCTTCTTCACTGAGAGGCCAATGCCTTTTCTGCCTTGATAGTTTTGTCTGTAAGAACTTGACCTGTGTATTCATTTACCAAGCACTTACCTTCCTTTCTTTCAGAATAATTGAACCTTTAACATCTCGATGCTCCAAATTCCGCTTCAAGCCTTTGTCAGACAAAATCCAGCAGCAGAGGTTGTTGGAGGTTTCTGAGAAGGAGCATGTGAAAATCAGTAGCGAGGTAACTTCGTGGTTGCTATGGAATTTCATTGCTTAATCCAGTGCATAATTGCATTCCAGTGAAAGGGGCTAAGTCAGCATATTTTTCCAGGCTGCTCAATTGTGTGAAGTGCACTATATAAACTCATTTAGAAACTGTTCTCCTTCTGTAGATGGGATAAATTTTAAGAGCCTTCCTAAAACCAGAGAAATGTCCACCAGAGAAAACTGAAGCAAAACCACAGGGTGCACTGTATATTTGCATTAAACCCTGTCCCATTCTGCAGTGGCCAGCACATGTTTGTATGGGTAGAGAGGTCGCTTTGTAACCTGTGTGTTGTGCCTGCCTGTGACAGTCTGCTTTAGGCACTACTCAGTGATTTAAAATGAAATGTGCTGAGAAAGTGGGCTAGGTTTTAATTAATAGGGAACCTCTTTAACTTGCATTTTGGGCATTGTTTTTCAGGCAGTGTCCTACCTTGTGAAAGTGTCAGAAGGGGACTTAAGGAAAGCAATCACTTTTCTTCAGAGTGCCACTCGCCTGATGGGTGGGAAGGAGATCACAGAGAAGATAGTCACTGAAATTGCTGGGGTAAGACAGGCTTTACAGATTTTCCTGTACTTAGTCTGAAAAGCATTTGTGTAGTGAGCATCCTTGCTACCTGTATCTGCCTTTCCTCACTGTGATTTAAAAAGATTAGTTTCTATACCAGAATGTGACAGACTGCCTGATCTGTACACTTCCTACACAGCCAGTTTCTAGCCACTTACTCTGTAAGTCAAGAACAAGTGCAAAATAGCCTTAGAATTCAGACTGAAGTTGAAATATCCTGCCCATGAGTGCAAAATGTATTTATTGCCTTTTGTGAGACTGGGGCGAGTTCTTGGTGCTGTTATATGTGTGTGTTTGTGTTTATATGTACACATATAGATCATTGCGAAACACCACAGGGAATGACTTTAGCAGCTCATTTCCAACTTAACATTCACATTAAGGGTGTCTCTTCGGGGATCTGTGTAGGATCATGCTTTTTAACAAAAGAGCAGTGATTTCTTCTAGAATGACATAGATAATACTGACAGGGACAAGAAAAACCTGAGAGGAAATGCATTTAGTAAAACTTGTGTGAAGGGGTTCCTATAGCAACAAACCACTTATCCCCTAACGCAAGAAATGTGAGATCAGGAGGTGTGGAACTGCAAAATAAATGGGCTTTAATGAAGAACATGCTTCCCTTGAAGGTGCTACAGAGCTAATTGTTAGGGCTGTGAGGTTTTCCCTGTGATGGAGCCAGAGGCAATCACTATGGTGCATGTTTTATCGAACAGTTTTAAACAGTTTTCTCAGTGAACTCATTCAGTTTTGTTTTGTGTACCTGGATTTCACTGACAGATGTCTGTAAACCCCAATTTCTAAGAAATCTGGCAGAAGTTGACTGTAATGATAGGAAAGAGAAGCATGAGATTCCATTATTGAATAACTCCTGTTTAAACCAAAGGAACCCAACTTCACATCTGCAGAAAGGCTTCATTCAGGTTCTTGGGTGTGCATAACCTTTGGGACCCTGGAGGAACCTCAGCACAAGAGGTTCATAAAGAAGCTCTGGAACCAAACTGTGCAGATACTCAACTGACAGGAATGAGGAGGAGAGGGAAGAATGTGGGCACTGCTTCCCTGCTTAGAGCTAAATAATGGCATCTGTCAACTTTTTCTCTCCTCATTTCTTGTCTGATCATGCTGCATCGTGCTTTTTTGTATGGCCCCAGTGCATCACTGGAGACAAAACTGAATTGCTGTTTTGCTTGGGTGTAGAAAGGCAGAGGAAGCATTGGCTCATCTAATTATTGAAATAGGTCCTCAACTTTGTGTCCTGAATAAGTAATTCTATGAAAGTAACTTTGATAATTCACCATCATTATATAGTTTTTATTTTAATATCACCAAGACAGGAAAAATACTACAGCCTAGCTCTTGCTCTTAAAATGTAGCTGGCCTGTCTTGTGTACCTGTGTGGAAGTGGTTGGGTGCTTAGAGGCCTGAAATGCTAAAATGGTTTCCTCCATAAACACCAGCTGTTAAGCATCAACTTCAGTTTGAAGTTTGCAAACTTGAAATTAAGAAATGTAACTTCTTGTTACAGGTCATCCCCAAAGAAACAACGGATGAGCTGCTGTCTGTGTGCCGGAGTGCTTCATTTGAGAAACTGGAAACGCTGGCCAAGGTAGAGTCCTGTTCATGATCTGGTCTGGACAGAGTTTGGGGTCACTGCCCCGTGAGTCCTTTGTTGTTGGGCTGCAGCCAAAGGACACTTGGCCACAGGTCAGTTGTGCCACCCGCTGCAGTTGGTACTCTGAACCCTCCCTTTGGAGGAAGAGCTGTTGGAGCTGCAAATAAGATTCCTATCGATGTGTCTCCAGCGTTCTCCTGAGTTGAGCTGGTGATGTGTGGAGCTGATAGGTGGAATTAGGCAGAGCAGGAATTTGGGGGAGGTGTTTGGCTCAGGCCTTTAAGACTGTATCACCTCCTTGTTTACACAGAAGCTGTGTTAGGTGAGAAGTATCTGAATAAAGCTGTAATAATTATTCAATTTTAAAATGTTTTGTGGTAATCTTAGAGTATGCTACCAGTAAGTTTGTCCTATGAAGTATTAGGTCACTATGAAGTGACTTAAATCTTGCTGGAGAAGGCACAAGCTACTGGTTTATAGAGGCAGATTTATTTTCTTCACTGTAGAAAAGGTCCTTATTCTTTGAAGAATGGAAAGTTCCTAATCTCATGAGTTTAAAGGAGGCTCAGACAGTCTTGAACTGGATTTAAAACCAGGAAGTTGTCCCTGACAGTTGGGAACATGCCATAGTTCCGTTCTCCCTTCGGTGAGATGTTCTGTGCCTGTATAAGAACAGCCAGTGTTGTTCAGCCTCCTGGTTTGCCCTTGGTGGAGCCTTGTTGGGATTGTTCTGGCAGGGCCCCTGGTTTTGAGACTGGGTTTGTTCTCCTGTAAACCTGCTGCAGATCTTAGAATTGCTGTGTCAGGAGTTGTGCAGATGTCACTGCCGTACACTGTGAGGTTTATTGGCCAGACTTCCTAGTGTGTGTTGATCTTAGGAGGTGGTGATGTGGATTTTCTAATCTTTAGAGCCGGTATTACAGCCTTTTGTCAACCATGATCTAATGGAATGCAGCAGCCTGCTCTTCCAGTTTCTGGACTAGGTACTTTCTGGTGGGGGTTGTTTCAAATATTAGCGTTTGCTGTGCAGTTGACAGATCTGAATGTATCCTTCTGTAAAGCGCAGCTGTGTGTTCTGCTGTGCAGGAAAATGAGGGTAACCGAGGCTTCGCTTGTTTTCATAAGCTTCCCTCTGCCTGAAGGGCTTCATGGAATACTGCTATCAGGATTGCTGGTTTTGTGACTGGGCACTACTGATTTAGAACTCAAGGAAACACAAAGTTGTCTTTAGTTGCCATGAGGTTTATTTTATTTGAAAATTTCTGGCCTTGCAGATCTCTCTGTGCCTCAGGGTAGCAACTGCCCAGTGAAAGGAATAAATCAAAGTAGGTGGCACTTTAAGACCTGAAGGCTGCAAAGCTGCCACATGATGCAGTGGATGCGATGCTTGCCTAATTTTAGAATAAGATCAGACAGGTTCGGTGGAGGTTGGTAAATGCTTACAACAGCTCTAGCTCCCAGAATCCCTGAGGTTGTCAGAAGCTGGAATATTTGGGCAGAATTACTGCTCAGTACCTGCGTGGCTCTCTCCTTCCTAGGCACTTGCCTCAGCTCATGGATGCTGGAGTGGATAGAGACTGCTGCCATCTCCTTGGAAATGTTCCAAAATGAACTTTCAGTTGAGACAGAAGTTTCAGATTGGTCTTCCAGTCAGACTGTGGTGTTTCTGCTGCTGAATTATTTCCATTTTCCTCCCTCCCTGACACAGAATCTCATAAATGAAGGGTATGCTGTTGCTCAGCTTGTGAACCAGCTGCACGACACCATTGTTGAGAGCGAAGATTACAGCGACAAGCAGAAATCTGTCATAGTGGAGAAGCTTGCGGTGAGTGAATGTTTGTGTGCACGCTCTCTGCCCACATGTCAGCTTCTTTTTAGCTCTGAACCTGTATTTTTGTCCTGAGAAATGTCAGGAGAAGGAATTGAAATCCAGTTCCGTATTCCCTCATTCTAAAGGTGCTAAGGCAAGAGGCTTGAGGAGGGGATTGAGGTTTTTTATAATATATATTGGGAGGGGAAATGGAGGTAAGATTTGAAGTTGCACTAAAGCACTTGTGAAATTAAGTTTTTGTTCTGGTGTGTAAAATGGCCTTTTCAAAAACAAGTGAGTCAGCTTGCTGGATTCTGACCAAGACAGCTGGGGTGGAGATCTTCCTGAACTCACTTAGGGAAATGCTCCTGTACTTAAGTGTGTGGTTCATAAACTTGTCTACAAACTGTCATGCCTCCTCCAGAAGACAGAGGTAACTCTTCAGCTTGTGATGATGTCACTGTGCGAGAAGTTGGTGCCAACCCAACAGCAGAAGACCTTTGTCTTAAATGTTCTCCACTGCAACCCATTTTAGAAGGGTTTCACTTCCTCTTCTCTACTTGCAGGAAGTAGACAAATGCCTGGCTGATGGTGCTGATGAATTCTTGCAGCTGATGAGTCTCTGTGCCCTTGTGATGCAGCAACTGACACAGAACACCTAAAAGCAGCTTTTGTTTCATGGGTGGTGAGGTTCCAGGCAGGGACCCTGGGGGCTTTTGTACTGTTTTTGCAATAAAAGGACTGCTCAGCAGTTGGAAAAGCTCAAGCTGGGATATGAGGCGTTTTGTTTTTGTTTTTTACACTGAGCAAGAGAGCTCTGGCTGTGGAGAAGCCTGTTCTGTACCTGCTTTGCACCCATGTGGCAGAGTGGAACGTGCACCCAAAAAGCACCTGCTTGTAACCACTGTCACCAGAGAGCTTAGGGAACAGGGGACCTTTCAGCCCAGGGTACTTGATTAGGCAGTTCTGAACATTCTGCGTTGATCAGGGCTGCTGGCAGCAGGGCTAGGCAGTGCAGTCAAAGCTTTTCAACAGCAATGCTGAAAAGCTTTTATTCCATTCAGGCTGTACTAGAGCTGCTCTGTGTCCCCAGCCCTGGCTGGGGAAGCTGCTAGGAACTAGTTCTGCCTCAGTGAGCCAATTCCTAGCCCAGAGCTCAGTAAAGCCCAAGAACTGGTCCAAGCACATGTGATGCACAAGCCCTCTACACTCCAGTACCTCCCCTAAACGCCAGGCACCCTGCTAAGCAAGAACAAGTTACAATTTAAGTGAATATAGAAGTATTTTATTGAACATTCAAACTTCATTAAGACATGTGCAATATGGCAAATTTTACTGGGTTTAACCCTATCTAAGACAATAGTATGATTGCTTGCTTGCTGGGGCTTAGCAACAGGGTCCAGATCACACTTACCACTAATTAAATACTTTATTGAATAAATACATATGAAACAAAAATGCATTTTAATGCTCTTATAAAAGTTTAGATTTTGAAAGGCCTTTCCAATTAGATCTGAAGTCTAAGTACATACAATAAAGGAAGGTAGGCTAGTTTAACATAATTGGCCGACTTTATACAGCACTTATATCTTTTAGTCCATAAGTAAATTATTAAATGATAAAGAACATCTAATACAACCACTTCTATGGAACTAGGAAATAAATTTCTAATAAAGAAAAAATTTACAGACCCCATGACTTTCCACCCAACCCTAAAGTGGATAAAGCCAGCGGCTTCCCCCACAAGAGCTCACGACAGAAAGTCGCTTCGCTTATCAAAAATCTGTATTTCTGATCCGTTATGAGCATTGAGACAAGATTCAATGTATCCCCAAAGAAAGAAGCACAATGCAACGTTGTGAATCGCCTATTCAGCAACAGCGACCACTGCATTCAAACCACCTCATCCCAGGGATTAAATGAGATCAGCCACATTCATCGGCATCTCCTCCACTGTAGTATTGTAGAAAGTCTCAATGTCTCGCAGGATCCTCTTGTCCTCTTCAGTGACAAAGTTTATAGCCACACCTTTTCTGCCAAAGCGACCACCCCGGCCAATTCTGCAGGGAGAGAAAACATTTACACACAAGTTAGCTCACCCGCTCCCAGCCTTCCCAAGAGCCATTCATTAACTGCTGCCCTGTTATCTGCTGCCTGCCAGGTTATGGTGTATGTACAGTGGCTAGTGGCTACCAAAGGTCACGCCTGATCAGGAGAAACCAGCAGTTAGTGCCAGCAGTACAGAAGTGTCCATCCTATGGAGGAGCAGAGTAACTCTTTTAGCTGCAAAACAAATCTTTATTGAATACTCGGTGCTGTGGTACCAGGTCTAGCTCCATCTCCCTCCCCTCTGACCACATGCAACTGTCCCAAGCACACAGTGTGCCAAAGAAAAGCAACTGTTCAAAAATCTGTCCCCCAAGTTGATCCAATTACATCCAGTAACAGTGGACAGCACACTCCACTTGGCAACTTCAGTTCAACGTAACTGTTTCCAGTGGGAAAACTTAGGGTTTGAGTGTCTATATAGAGAAATCCAAGCGCCACACCTTCAAGTGTAAGCCCACATCAGTCACTTGACACATCACAGTTCAGTTACACCCACCATCAGTTCTACCTTCCTGGAGCCTGCATGAGAAAGCACCTACACAGCACAAGCTACACAACACAGAAAAGGCTCAAAAACTTAGGGAATAATCATGACAAAAGAAATATAAATACCGACTCGCTCTTTATTCAAACTGTGCCGCTTACGAATCCACGTCCTAAATTACGCCAACGCCGTTTCTGAGCACCATCTTGTGTCATCAACTGCTGCTACCGACTCCTGTATTTTTTTACATCAAGTAACAAAGCACAGTTTACTTAATTTAGGGACAGTCACTAGAAGCAGTTAACTAAACCTAGGGAAACAAAACTCAAGCTGCTGCTACCAGAAGACAAACAGCAGAGAGGACAGAATCCCACTGTTGGAGGAGCCACCAAGAGTAAGCAGGCACACAACAGGGCATAAACACAGCTGGGCCTCCAGGAGCAAAGGCACTACTCCTGTAGTATTTAGCTTACTTGGAGTATTAAGTCACTGAGCAGCAACCAAAGCTTAGCTAGGGCCTAGAGCTGGCCAACACTGCTGTCCTGACACTGTGCCATGAACAGATTTGTCATCGCACTAAGTGACAAAAAAGGAAGTTTGGCAGCTGGCCAGTTCCCCCATGTCTCAGCAACAAAGGACTGAACTCTCGCCACACATCTAAGTTTTCCCACTGCTTTGTTTGATTGTCCAAAAGCTCTGCTCCTCCCTCATCTCAGCACCCTGGCAGCGCCAGTCAGGGCTTTGTAGCTGTTACTGCATACTCCCATTATGGGCACAGACTAGAGGGAAGAAGAGATGAGATGTGCGCGGAGTTCTGTAGCGAAGGTAACACTGGCTGTGACATTAACCACAGCAAACTCACCTGTGAATGTAGTTTTCACGATTGGTCGGCAGGTCATAGTTTATAACCAGTGACACTTGCTGCACATCAATGCCACGAGCCTGGAAAACAACACAGGTTCTTTCATGCAAGTCACAGGCTTCATGTTTGATTATTCATACCATGCACTTGTTGACCACATAGTTAGTGATGAACTACAACAGTGTAGTCCATAGTGGAGCGTAGTCCTTGCTCTTCCAAGAAGCTTTAAACAGTTCAGGCTACAAGAACCTTCACTGTATGAGGAAGCTTTTGGCTCCAACAGAAGTGTTCAGGGTAAGGTTACACTCACCAGCAAGTCAGTGGTGATCAGGACACGGCTTGATCCTGACCTGAACTCCCTCATGATAACATCCCGTTCCTTCTGGTCCATGTCACCATGCTGTAGAGTTAACAAGTTATAGTTATTCCAGTCTGGAATATCCTTTACAAAAGCAATGTATGAAACCCAGCGTCCCTACCTGCCGTGGGAACTAAGCAGGTAGGGATAGAAGGAAACATTTTTCTTTAAGCAGGGGGAACGATAATACAGCACTGCACAGCTATATTATAACTTTCCTGCTTCTCACCCAAACACAACTCATGCTGATTTAGTTTAATAGGTACAATGGCATTTTTGAATGTATGAGTCTCAATTCTTACCAGAGCTGAGACCGTGAAGTCCCTGGCATGCATTTTCTCTGTGAGCCAGTCCACTTTTCTCCTTGTATTCAGGAAAATAACGGCCTGTGTAATGGTCAGTGTCTCATACAAATCGCAGAGAGTATCCAGCTTCCACTCCTGTAACAAAGGAGACCAGGAAATCTATCATGCTACTAACAGTTGAGTACCTCACAGAATCTCACACAAAGGAACAAAACTGGAGCACCCAGTTAGGTATGAATTTACATTTAACATCACCTGCAAAGTACGAACAATGCACCATGCAAAGTTTCTGCATCAACTGTTGCACCAAATCTTAAGACCCAGGACACTGGACATTAAGAAAGAGGTCCACCCTAGTCATGTTTGATTGAGTGCTTAGTTTTTCTTCTTCTTGCATGTACTCTACTAGCATTATTACAGAAACCAAAGCTCAGCCTTGGTTTCTATAATTTTAGCACAGTGCTTTAACAAGAAGGTGAGAGAACTTAAAACTGAACTCCAGCCAGAGCACCATGGACACCAACCTCTCTTTCCACATTGATGTAGAACTGCTTGATACCCTCCAGAGTCAGCTCTTCCTTCTTCACCAAAATACGTATGGGATCTCTCATGAACTTCTTGGTCACTTCCAACACATCCATTGGCATTGTAGCCGAGAGCAACACAACCTAGAAGGCATCTCTCAGTGTCAGCATGCACCTACTAAGACACCAGCTCAGACAACTCAGGAGGCTCTGGGCTACCCTCTAACCAAACCCACATCCATCAGTTTAACTATGTGAAAGGTTTCTTACCTGGATGTTTGTGCTTAACTTTTGAAAGATCTCATAGATTTGATCCTTAAATCCACGGCTCAACATTTCATCAGCTTCATCCAGAACAAACATTTTGATCCATTTAGGTGCTAGCAGAAAAATAAGAGTATCTCAGAAAGACTCTTAATACTTCCATTAAGGATGCTCTCCTTCAGGACTAAACCCTCCAGTACAGCCCCCTACAGCAACAGCAAACGTATAACAAGTGCTTAATGAGAATTTTATTATCAAGGGCAAAAATTAACTCGTACTTACACAGGTAGCGTCTGTTTAACATATCAAACACACGCCCTGGAGTTCCAACCACAATGTGTGGGGCCTCGGCCTGGAGTTTTTGCATTTCATTGCGGACATTGGTACCACCAATACAAGCATGGCATGTTGCTCCCATGTAGTCTCCAAGGGCCAAGATTACCTTCTGAATCTAAAATAAAACCCGTCCATTAGCAGCAGTTCCTGCTACAGTAAAGATTAAGGCCTGTTACCATTAGTGCTTACAGACTTTGGAAGGTAACAGAGAAAACAAGGATTACACAGCTTTAGCAGTTAGAAAAGACAGTAGTTGCTAATGATTTTGCCCAACTGATGATTAAGTTCACTAGAAAGCTCAAGTCAGAAGGGCAGTAAAACTAAACTGTTGGCTTTGCTGGTTGAGCTAAAGTGACTATCATGCTCCTGCTGTCAAGAATTAAAAAGCAGAGCCTCCCAAAGTGACCTCAGGTCTTGAGCAGCCAAGACCTGCACATTAAGCACTTGCACAAAGCTAGTAAGTGTGTGCAAATGCACGGGTAATGCCAGGCTCCAAAACTGGTTTTTTGGTGTTTGGTATTTTTTCTACAGACTCTGTCTGATTTTGTATGTTTGGTTTTACCCGCAAGAAGTATTCACTATAGCACTGGTATGGCAGTATATTGTAGTTGAGAAAGAAAGAGCAGTGTATGATCTATATTCTACTCCGCATTCCATTTAGCATTTCATCTTACCCTTCTGCATGATTGATAGCACATTAATCCTAAAAATTAAGTATCCTGCAAGCTTTGTTAAACACTCCCCCTTATTACAACAAAATAAAAAGCCTGGAAGGTGAAGCAGACATGCAGTAACATTCAGTCAAGAAAACATCACAAAAATATGGAAACAGTAAGTGACCACATGCGCACTGCAGTTTTCATGTTGCACAACTGCACGCAAGTTCAAATAGCTTCCAAAAAGTAAGTTTTATTTCCACTCAGAACACTGTGCTTTAATAATGTTATCTTGTATTTTGGTTTTCTGCTGAAGATACTCCCTCCAAACTACATACAGCATAGCAGCTGGCTCCTGCAACCCTGCCCCATCACACCCTCCACATGCAGACTCAGCTTTTCAAGCAGGCAGAGAACTTGTGGGACAGAAGCCAATTTATATCCCCCATTACTCAACACAAAAAGGGTTCTGAATGGATATTAGTTAACAGCCCCTTAAGAAGTCTGTTTATTGTCTCACAGTTGTGAAACCTGAAACCTATGCAACACACAAGCAGCTTTTTTTTTTTAACTACACTATCAATACCTGTTGAGCCAGTTCTCTGGTAGGGGCCAATACTAGTGCTTGGGTCTCCTTGAGATCAATCTCCAACTGCTGCAGGATGGAAATAGCAAATGTGGCTGTCTTGCCAGTACCTGACTGAGCTTGAGCAATCACATCATACCCTAAAAAAAGTAGGATACACATTTACTGCTCCCACAGAGGTCATTCATGGTTTTAGTTTCATTGTATTCCCTTTGAAATAAGTGATCAGTATTAAGAGTTCTCTCCATTTCAGGTCAGTCCCGAAAGATGGTGTACCATCACATCACTTGTTCAATAAGGATTTAAAATTGGTATCATTGCAAGCTAACAGAAGTGTATTTTAAAACGTTTTACTAATTATCCGATGTTGATATCAACAGACGAATCACCTGCATACCTTTGATGCATGGGATAATAGCTCTCTGCTGAATAGCCGAAGGCTTCTCAAAACCATAAGCATAAATGCCCCTTAGAAGGGATTCTTTTAAATTCATATCATCAAAATTGTCAACAATCTCATTCCAATTGCTCTGCAATAAAAAAAGAAACAGACAAAGCATTAAATCCAATACTTATGCCCACCACTGGGCAAAGGCCCGAGTCGGTTCGCACATGCTCACCTCAATGACACCATCGGGGTCCATTCCCTCTGGGCCGCCATGGTCTCTGTCACCAAAGAGAACAAGCTGTTAGGAGGGAGCGAGCAGTAGGCAGAAGCGCGCTGGCACCGCGTCTGCCGCATGTGGGAGCGCTGAGAGATTGCTCGAGCAGGTGCGCTGAGGTTTTGCCAGCCGAGGAATACCCGCTGTCGCAGGTGGCACCAACCCAACTGCTCAGCTCCCAGCGCGACTGAAACCCATCCGAGCCTTCAAGCGAAGGAAAACCCACTGCAGAAATGCGCCTCAACGCGAGCTAAGAGCCAGCAAACGAGCCGACGAGACACCGAGATCTCCCGGCATAGAGCGCCCCCCTCACGTAAAGCGCCTGTGGGAGGCGGGGCGCCGGGCCCCGCCGCTGTGGGGAGGGCGCAGGGCAATGGCTGCCACCGGCTCAGCCGCAGCGCATAGCGCGTTGCGGGGGAGGGGGGCGGCGGGGGGGGAGAGGCGGGGGCCTCCCGGCTCCATTGCGGTTCTTCCCCCAGCCCCGCCTCAGCGCCGGCAAACTCTCGCGAGAGCTCCACCCCGGGATTGCGCAAAGCGGCCCCTGCGCGCAGGCGGAGGAAGGAGCCGGGAGATGGCTCGGCGGGCCGCGCCCCTCCCCCCCCGCCCAGAGAAAATGGTTTCGCCCTCCGCCGGGCCCGCAAAGCCGGGACGAGCCCACGGCGGAAGCTGGGGGTGGGCGTGGGGGGGGGTTAAAGAAAAAAGCGAGTAAGGCGCTTAGACGTATTTACAGGCTAGCCCAGCGGGTGCGAAAATTAAAAATAGCCCTTTTCCAAGGGTGAGGGTTTTAAAAAAACCCTAAGACTAAAAAGCGAACCCCGGGAAACCCAACTAAACCCCGGCTGAACCGTACATACGGAGAGGGACGGGATCGAAACGTCTAGAAGCGGGAGGGGCCGGGGCTCGGGCGCTGTCGCACCGCAGCGCCAAGCCGCCCCTGAACGCTGCCTTGAGCGTGCAAGCTTCCACACGCGGTCCCGCTTCTTTCCCTCTCCCCCAGCCACCTCCATCGTGCCCCGTTACGGGGAAAAGGGCCGGGGTCTCCACACGCCGCGCCATACCTGCTATAATCCGCGGAGCCGCCTGACATGTTCCGCACCCCGGCTCTGTCCTCAACTGAAAAGGCAAACCTTCCGCGGCGCTCGCTTTATATATCCGCCCCGCTGCCGGACTCGTTTCGCTCTGCTGTGCGCATGGATATGCACCTCACGCCACAGGAAAAAAAAGCATGAATCGCTCCGATTGAGCCCTCTACCCAAGAGATTCCCGTCATCTCACTGTCTGTAATACTCTGAAGGGGGTCACTAAGCCGTCTGGGGCCACACGGCCAGGGAAACTTGGAACTACTTTTTTCCTCAGGGAGCGGAAGGATATTGCAGCATTGAAGGAGTGACAGAACCTCTCTCCTTCCTCCCGCCCTCCTCCCCCCTCCCCCCCCCCCGTTCTTTGCGCACGGGGTTTCCCGCTCCGGCCCCTGCTGCAGCGCGGCGGAGAGGGAGGGGTTGGCGGGAAGGGGCGAGGGCGGCTGGGTTGCGGAGAGCAACGAGCAGGCCGTGCGGCAGCGGCTGGGACCAGCCGAGCGGCTCTGTGTTATGGCCGCGTTTCCCCCGCCATGTCGGTTATTTTTAAAGCTCCGCAGTCTGTAGCTGGGGAGTGACAGAAGAGAGCGGCTTCCTCGAGTGGGGGAGGCGGCCGGGCTCCCGGGCCGCGGGGCTCGCCTGGCGTACAGGACCGACCCCCCCTCCGCCCCGAAATGGCTCCCTGCTAGGCAAACACCTCAACTCGCCCTCCTCCTGTCGAGGGGCGGGAAGGGGCCAAGTCCGGGCTGGTTAGCGAGGGGGACAGGGAGCGGCGGCTGGAGGGGCCGAGAGGTGAGCTGAGGTGAAGGGGAAGATGGTGGCGCCTGAGGCGGCCCCGCAGCCCCGGCCCCGCCGCAGCCCGGTGAGCAGGCCGGGCGGGCCCGGTGGTGCTCTGTCGCCCGGGTTGAAGGCAGCAGCTGGCCGACTCATGCAAATTGTCAGCGGGTGTCAGAGGTGGATAATTTCTAAAGGGGCTGAAGGCGTGTTTGGGGAGCGTTTGTAGGAGAGAGGCGGGGTGGTCCCCAGGGCGCTGCTGGAAACGCGGTGCTGTGAGATGCTGCAGCTCGTAGTGTAGCGGCGTCTGCAAAAAAAAACCCTCACACCAACCTGTCAAGACTGATTTAAAGGTTAGTGCAGTCAGAAATAAAGTAGTAAGGAAAACGTTACTGTGTGAACCAATTCAATGGAATGGTCGGTGACCGTGCCTATTGCTTTCATACGGTGGTAGAAAAAAAAATATTGATCATTTTAATGCTCTTCTCAGGTTTGCAATAATCCGTTCATCAATATTTCTTATGTAGGCAAATAATATAAATTGTAAGCGATAATTTGTGCTAACTTTAACGGGTTTATGTGTGTCACTCCTCCAACTTGTTTCCATAGTGATTATATATGAACAAATGGAGGCAGTGCTTGAAAAACTCAACCCTTTACTTGTCCAGAATATTGTAAATTGTCTAGAACCATCTAGAATATCCATAAAGGGAATCTTTGAAAGACTAAATGTACCTTTGCTCTTCCTATAGTAGCATCTGCTGGGGCAATATTATCTATAGAAATAATGCAGTGCTTGTCACTATCCCAGCTAAATTACATAATGCAGCTCCTCTGCACCCCCACCCCAGTACTCTCAAGTTTTGTCCACCTATGCTGGGTAGAAAATATTAAAGACGCTTCTTGCATTTGCAACGTAGAGAGCCCTGTAACAATAACCAGAGGCCTTTTAAAATGAATGATTGTAGTTTGCACGGACTAACTGGTTGTAACAGAAACCCAGTGGGATGACCAACAAATGAGAGCACAGATTCAGACTGGCGCAGTTAGATTTCCCATTAAAGCTGACTTTCTAAATGGAAGAAATAACACTACGAAATGTTTCATTTTATTAGAGATCTTGAACACTTATTAAGAAAGCTGTAGAATGCATGTACTTTTTATTTAAGTATTGCAATTAAGTCTTAGTGTATTTGCAACACTGAGTGGAAAAGGTTTCTTGACATGTGGGAATTTCAGGAAGGAAGGTCATTATTTTCCACAGACTTGTTTCTCAGAAATAAGTATCTAGTTTATCTTTTCCTGTAAAGAAATTTCAGATGACCTGTGTATTCAAACTCCTTTGAAAGTTCAGTTTAACCAACAAGACTTTCCTAGCTCGCTTTAAGGAGAAGCTGTTCCCATTGCTCCAACTTGCTGCTGGTTTACTCTGCTTGATCAAACTTCATCCCCTTCAAATTTCAAAAACCCCACAAAACTCAGAAAATAGGTTTGTGGGGGTTTTTTTACTATTAACTTCAATCAAGGGGCAGTTTAAAAAGTTAATTTTTGCTGTATAATGTCTGCAACAATGGCATCTGGGTATCTCTCGATTGGGTGCCAACATTTCTTTAGGCAGACATAAGGCATCCGTGGAGACAAACAGTGCTGCCTACTCCCCTGAGCTCCTCATTGCTGGCCTTTACAGAGGAGCTTGACACTCACACGTCTCTGAGAATTTTGTTCATCTCTGATTTAGCTGATGCTTGAGTATTCAGAAAAGTATGTGGATGTGTTGGTTTCTCTTGTCACATGGTCATGGCAGAATTTGGCAGAGTTCAATTAGTTATCTGTGATATTTGCTCTGCTTTGTCGTTGTTTGACTCCACTGCTATAGAATCAGTCAGTCAGATGCTCTTTATTTGCTTCAAGTGTTGTATGATAATATGTTTTAAGAAACAAATCATAAGTTCCCATGTTAAAGAGATTCACTCATATGGATGTTCCACACCAGGGTATATGAAGGAAGGAATCAAGGTTTCCTCATGTGAAAATCGTGGACTAGTTTCGCCAATTACAAAGAGGAAAGAAATTTTGTTTCACAAACTCCCTAAGGGAAGGGCTAGAAACAATGATTCAGTCCCCTCTTTTTGTGAAACGAAATAGCAGAAATCCAGCATGGTTGTCCTAGCCGTGGCTCCAGGAACTAGAGGAAAATGCTTTGTTATTTTGTATTCTTGCAAACATCTGTACCTGAATAAGGTGTTTGAGAAAGATCTCTTCGGTTATAGTACTGCAAACACATTTTATATCTCGTTTGTCTATTTTTAGGCTGGTGGTAGCCATGCTCTATCTGGGATTATTTGTGTTCTGAATATGAAGCATCATAGTGAAAGGTATCAAAAGGTCAGATTTTGTCTCTGTCACCATTTTGGGACTGACATTTTTTGTTGTGCCCCTCTGGCTTTAAATCTATGTACGTTTTCTAGAGCAGTCTTAGATGAAGCTTGGTCCTCAAGGACCATGTTCATGTTATCATCAGGCAGAAGAGATACCAAAAACATTCTGAATAATATGCCTGCGCTACTAAAGATAGGATCCACAGCCATATTTATATGTGCACATAATATACTTCAGTACATGTCTCCCCCCCAAAAATCCTGGTGAATCATGAGCTCTTTAGTGAGAGTGAACATAATTATACATTTATTACCAGGGGGTAACAGATGGACTAGCTGGTTTAGCAGCTGGGTTTCCAGTCATTATTCATGCAGATTGAAGTAAAGAATGATGTATCTAAAGAAAGCAGTAGGAGCTGCCACCTCCTGAAATGGAGCTCTAGTTGAGCAATCCCTGCTCATCTATGTTCTGGCAAAGGCGATGCCACAGTTTGCATTAGGAAATTTCAGAAATCTCCTTTTAGGAATCTCATGCCATGATTTGAATTTACTGTGAAATTGTCACGTACTTCAGATCCCAAGTTCCTCTTCTGCATTTGCAACTCTGGTGCCAGAGTACGTACTGTGTGTTACTTGATTGCCACAACTAGCAGGGCAAAGTAAGTAATTGTAAACAGGCAGAGTTTATTCACAGTAGGTCACATTAAGGATCAAGATGATTTGTTAGGGTGTTGTTAGCAAGAAGTAATGTTTTTCAATTCATCATTCCCAAAGGATCCTGCCTAAACAAAAGCATGCTTCCTCAGATGTAGGAGTGGATAGGAAAATTTCTGGAAAACTTCCAGGGGAGAAAGTCCAAATTCCAGGAGTCCCATGCTTTTTATTTAAATGCCATCACAGGGTTCCATTAATGCTAACTTACACTTTATTGTCATTCCACTGAAATAATAATCTAAACAAACTAAATAGTAAGAATTTATAAGAGGCAGTGTTTTTATTGTACAGAGAAAGCTGGCTTTGTATTCTTTAGTATCCCAGTGCACTTTGAAATCTGCGTCATGATGACTTTCGTACGTTACGCTGCTAGGCTTGCTTTGTCATCCTTTGTAAAGTTATTTCACAATTTTATTATGCTTTGATAGTTATTTCTACTCTTTGTAACTGTAATCAAACTTGTGTTGTTAAATCTCAACAATGTCCTCGTTGAGTGAATTGAAAGTATCTCCAGACACAGAATTTTCTCTCCCAGTTTAAGTTTTCTATCACTAGGCCAGTAAGGAACATTTTCTGTAGCACTTAAATGATTTAGGAGCCAAGCACTCTAGAAAGCCAGTGTGATTTAAGCTGCTGTAGTTGATTTGTCACACATGCTTGGTCTGTTGAAAGTACTCAGACTTGCACAGAGGATCTGGGGTGGTTAGGACCTTTTGCTGACCAGCTGACTCATTTGTCTGAAATGCATGCATGGTAGTTTGTGGCTTGGGCTCCAAGGAGTATTCCTGCTTCACTTTTGCATAGTTTTATTTCTTAGCATAAAAGATTGTGGGGTGTTTGTTTGTTTTCTTTATGATGTTAATTTGTTAAATTGCGTTGTCTTGGTTTTCAAAGATATGGCAAAGCTCTATGAATTCCATGTTTTGGGTTATTCATCCATTAGTTCATCTCCTCTTAGAGTTTGGAGTTTAAATTCATACATGCAGTGACCTTAGTGCCTTCAGAGTTCTCAAGTTATCTCTAATGTATTTCTTGTTCTGGAATAATGAAGTTTTCTATGAAGTTTTAAGAAAGATTGTTTCTCTTTTATGCAGTGGGAAAGTTCTGGTAACCTGCTGCTGAAAGGAAGTGGCAGAAATATTCTGGGGCCTCAGAGGAACCTGGGACTCTCAGCCCTTAGAGGGTTAAAAATCTGAAGAACTAAGGGAAGTTAAATGCTTTTTATTTTTAGTGACCTTTGAACTTGTGAAAATTTCCCATTTACTTCAGTTAGCATGTCTGGCTTCCAATAAAAAGCTAATGTTAATTTTAGAAAAGGAGTATTTCCTTTCTTAGTGGAAGTCTGTAAATTATTGCTGCTCCTTTAAATGAGCATTAAATAAGAAAAGTATCATATGGGATCACTTACAGTGGTCTTGTGATTTTAGTAACTGTTCTAGTAATAGAAAGAATGTTGGCACAATAAAATTCCAACCCAAATACTTTAAAGAGAAATAAAATTTTCTTTCTATGATTTTCTTAGTCATTAGGTCTTGCCAATCATATTTTTAGCTCTTGAATATTCTCCTTCATTGAGTGATTAGATTCTTTCTTGGAGTTTTTGAGGGTTGTAGTCAGGCCCAGGACATGGAGTCAGCTGAGCTCTGGTCTCTGCTGTGTCAAAGACTCACAGTGTGTAATTTTAGCATTAAAATTGAACAGATTATATTTATTAGAGACTTGCTGTTGACTTTTATTGGAATGAGAGCCCTCTCTGCACTTGAGTTTTCCCCTCCATAAAGTGGGAGAGATAGTATTTGCCTCAGAGACTATGTGTGAGCAATTGTTTGAAAAATGTGGAAATCAGTAATGGTAGGAGGCTTAGAAATCTTTGATAGAAGTTTACATGCGTACTTTTGAGGTAGAGTTTGTTCTTTCTATTATAAAAGTAAAGAAAGCTAGAGAGATTAAACAGGTGGTAGCTGCTGATAACGTCCTGACAGAGTACTCTGGTTACATTTGTTTGTGGAGTCAGTTGGAAGACCATGAAATAGTGTGTGTCGTATATTTCTGTCTGCAAAGAACACTTCTCCAGTTCTGAGAGAAGGGTAAATAAGACCTTATGCATTCTCTTCAAGAAAACATTTTTCCTTCTGATGTTGGTGAGCCAGCTACGTAAGTTTGTTATGATGGCTATTTAATTTTGAATCCACTGACAGTGCTTGAAGTTTGTAATGGCTGAGCTGATGTCAGTTTAATTTTTGGAACAGCCACTTCAGGCAGACCTATACTCTGTATTTAATTTTGAGTACCTTTGCTCATTGACAAAAAACTTGAGTTATGTTCTTAGTAGAAGGAACTAACAATGTGAACCAAGCCAAGATAAAAACATCAAAAAGGACAAGCAGTTCTTTAATTTCACAAGGGTATATCCACAACACCAAAGTTTGTGGTAAAAAAAAAATCATCTCTAATGACTGCTGTAGATATGCCTTCCTTGATAGATGCCCTATGTCCTGACTGATGAGACCATGTCACACACTGCTGTCCTTCCCCACGTAAACTCCAAGTACACTGGGCTTTTCAGAGCTCATGTGCTATGAGTTATGAGGGTCCATCTCAGACTCGTGACCACAAAGGTTAGTTTTTATGAACTGATAAAGCATTGCACAGCAAGCTTTGATGTGAGTGTCCTCCAGGCCTTTGTTATCAGAATATTTAAAATGTGTGTGTCCCTAAGCAGCAAGAGTCAGATATCAGAGAAATTACTTTGTTGTTGTTCTTTACCAGAAGCTCTTTCTGTCCAAATCCAGATTTGTGTGTTCACTGAAGTCTCTTCCTCCTTCTCCAGCAGAGCATTTTAGCCTCTAAAACAGTATTTTACAGTTTATAAGGCTTGTTAAAACATGTAAGTGTTAATGATAAATAAGAATCCTTTGTTGTTAATACAATGAGCTATGTAGTCAGAAGTATTGCCTCAAGGTAAATTTTAATTTCTATAAACGGAAAGCTTTCTACTGACCTTTACTTTTTTGTAAGAAAATGCGTCTGTTTCTGCAGGTAAATATAGCTCAGATTCCCCGAGTTTTGTTTCTGTCACTGATACAAGCTTATTATGAAATTGTGGATGAGTAGTTTCAGCTTTGTGCCCTTGTTTCAGCTGCCTGTAAAATGGCAATTAAAATACCTTGGCTTTGAAGGATGCCTTAGATTGGAAAGAGTCTAAAGCTGGGACTGCTTCAGCCTACAAAGCAGTCAGTTCTGGGTGGGAAGCTCAAGTTCTACCTGGGTAAAAGATAAAAAAACCACTGGGAGTTGTTCAATAAATTTTTGGTTTGTGTTATTAATCCTTCTGAGATGTTTTAGATTAAAAATACAAATATTACAAGGCCTTTCTCTGTAATGGTGTTACATGCTTTTGTTATGGCTGGGTCTGAAATGTGTGCCCATGAAGTGCCAAGTGGGCTTCTGAGAAACAGTCTCATAACTGTTCTGCTCTGTTGTTTGAGGTTTCTTTTTAGTGTTGCGAAGCCTCTGCAGGCCCATCCTTAGTCTGTTGTTTGTGCTTTAACCCACCTGAGAATGCTAGCAAATAATACTTTGTATGCTAATTGCATACTACAAAAACGAGCATATAAGTTGCAGGATAGTAGGGAATTCATTCTTTCCCTGTCAGGTTGCACCCAAGAACAGCTGTTTATGTTTTCCTGTGGCCACTGACACAAACTGACACAAGCAGACATGCACAGACAGGATGCAGGTGATCACGCTATTTTTTGCCAGGAGTAACTCTGTCATCGCTTGTGCTAATCTAGTGCATGCACTTTACCACGTCGTGTTGTAGCCATTGGCAGTGGCCAGAAACCTTTGCTCTTTACACAGCAGGAGACCAAAAGAAGACTTCATGCTGAATTGCAGAAATATATTGATTAATTTATTTCATGCATGAATTGAAAGTGACTAGATTGTAATTTACTGGCAGTCTTATGCAATAAATAAAATATATGTACCACTATTCAAGGTAGTTTTATCTTGTGCTAGGTAATTTTATTTAAGAGCTTCTGGTAGTAACTGCTTCTGAGTCTTAAGGAGTCCTTTATTTGCTCTCATATTCAACATATATTTTGAGTTCATACTTCTGATTAATTCGGAATTAGTTAAGTCAGGAAAATCCTCGTTTCTAAGCAGGCAGATACTATAATATTCAGTAACCCTCCCTGGTCCCTTTTCTTTGCTTGTTCTTTTGTCCTCTGTAGCTTGTGTTACCATTTATATATACATTCCGATAAACACTTTTCCATTGATTCTGAAACTACAAGATCATTTATGACATTATTCATTTTATTTCAGCAGAAATTTAACAAACAAACCACTGATTTCTTTTATGTGTTAATAACAAATAAAGACTCAGTCAAACAATGACAAGATGCTTGTTTCAGGACTTCATTTGGATGTGATATTTTGTATACCTTATGTTTTCAGTTTTCTCTTTTTCACATTTCTGTCCAAGAAAGCTGAGTTATCACAAAGATGATTGTACAGTTTATTACCCAAAAGGAGTTCTCTGAGTTCCTTTACCATTATTCATTTGCATTGTTAACATTCGGCTCTTCTGGGAATACAACTTTGTACTCCAGGGAGCACACTTTTTTTTCCCTGGAGTCGCATAGGAATTGTGTTTGGTAATTTACATCACATCAGAATTGTCTTTGCTAATTTACTGGTCAAACAAACTGTGTATCTTTCTGCAGAAGGCAAGAGAGAAAAGCAGAACGAACCATAAAGGAGTGCTGCCTCAGAGCTGCTGTTGCCATAGAGCTGCTAAGGAGGAAAAAAACTGCAGCATGGATTTCTTCTGCTGCTGAAGGTAAGATGAGGGCACAGCAAAGACTGTAGGAGGGGGAGGGGAGGCAGAGGGAGGGAGAAGAGGAAGAAAGTCTGCGTCCTTGCTGTCTAAAAAAGGAAATTCAGTTTCAGTGTTCATGAGCAGAACTGCTGGTGCAGAAGAACAAAGCTATCTCAATTGTTTAGGGTAGCAAGAGTGATGAGCAAGCAAGCGCACTCCCATGCTTTCAGGAGGAAATACTGCAAAGAAAGGAGGGAGAAGGAGAGTGGTTTTATCATTTAAAAAATACTGCTGCTTCAAGATAGCTGGCTTTTGATACTAATTTGGCATTAATATTGTTCCTCTGCGTAAAGACACGTGTGAAAAAACTCAATAGGTAGATAAGCAAGATGAAAAAGCGGTGCTAAAAAATTTCAGCATAATCTTTAGCTTATGGATTCTCTCTGTCTGTATTAAAATGTGTCAGTTCTTACATTCAGCTGTGCAGTGCTTGGGAACCTTACGAAATGCAAGTGAAATTACATTTTTTATGGTAAGATTGTTATGATAAATTGATCTGTTATCAACCTCTTATCAAAGATCTTTCATCTTTTTTATCTAAGTAGATGTCTTGTGAATGAAAATGTATAGGAAGTAACTGAAAAGTAAATATTTACTACTCAATAATACTGACTACAGAACTGACATCAGACATGCTTTCTGTGAAATCTGTTTAATGGAGTGAGCTTTGTAGACTGAGACTCTCCATGGTCATTGCAGAATTATTATGTTTCTGTTTCTACATCTCTCCATCATGTTACATATTGCAGCTTTTCCCTACCCTTCACCTGCTCCTTCTCTCAGTCTTGTGACTCTTTCTGAGATGACTGAACCCACATGCCCTGCACAGCAAACCTGACACAGCTGCCATGTTTGCACAGCAGGGCCTTGAAGTGAATGAAACAAGCTTTAGAGGCAGTGATAACACTGCCTTAGCTATGTTGATAATAGTGTGTTGATACTGCTTAACTGTCTGATCGCTGTGTTATTGAGTGTGCTCGGATAGAACAACCCTTCCTCACAGTGTTCTTGTTTTGTACTTCATCACGGTTTATCAAATGGTGTTTAACTACTTCTCCTGGAGTCTATAGATTGGGTCAGAGTGAATTTCTCCTGTAGCAGCCTGTTAGCTTGACTGAGAATCAGCAATTCGGGCTTTAAATAAATAAAAAGATATTACAGATTCCAGTATTATTTTCTTAGCATTACAATCTTTCTCTGTGAAATTGTTATTCTTTGAGGTTACAGTGCTTAGCTCAGACATGCCATTTCCCACTCATGAATGGCACGTCAATCATGAATACATCACTTGCTATTTCAAAGGTATGTCATAGGTGTGTTAGTGTATTTTTACTAGTCAGACTCATTTTGTGACTCAGACCCACACTAGTTGCAGACAGTTTTTCTGTGGTTTTCAGAACCATTCAGTTTATTTACAGTGGTTGCTCACAGCCTGTTAGGATTTGCATGGGTCCCCTGAGCCAGCACATAAAGATCAAGTCTTAATCCATGACTGAAGCAACCCCTGGCAATAGAATTGATGGTGATTTAGTTCAATGTCAGCAATGGGTTTAGTCATCTTCTGCTCCAAACAAATGTTAGTGTCTTGCTGGAGTGAATAATTGTGTTAGGACTGAGTTCCACAGAGGATTAGGGCTTCATTTCAGAAGTGTTCTCTCTACTTGTGGATCAAACCAGTTTGGGTTCTTCAGAGATCTGAGGTGGCTGCGCCAACAAATGTGACTGTGTAATAAACACCTCTGTGCAGAGTAACTTCAAGAAGAAATCAATGGTCCCTACGCAGACTAAAATTTAGTTTCCTTAGATATTTATTGGAAGGCTAGCATTGCAGTCTTAGATCAACTCAGTGCAGTTCTTCATTGACAAAAACAGGCAGCCAGAAGTGCAGGGTGACTAATTGACACGTTATTCTTTTAAGTTTGCAAACAGTTTGTATACCCATTGGTTCCGTTTGTTGATGTATTTATAGTGAAAAAGAGCTACAGAGCTACAATAGTGCTAATACAGTAATGCCTTGGCTGATTAACTGTGTCCAGTGTGTGGAGTGCAGATGCATTATAACCTTCATATCAATGCTATTCCTATGCTAGCTGGTCAGCTGCAACTAAAATATCCATCAACTTTAGTGAAAGTTTCAGAGACACCTTGGTTGTCTTATGATAGAAAAGTAACTTAATCTGAAGGTAAATGAAGCAGAGTTGTTTGCAAATCTACTAACCCGTCTATGCACTTGTACAGAACTCTGAAGAAAGATGCGATCTTGTAGTTTATGCCAGTTTTTCCTGCTTCTGCCATCTTGCTCAAATTGTGGCAGTGGTCAAGAGAATAAGGAAATATGGCAAAACATTGCCCAGAACACCCTAGTACCTGGTTTTGGGCCAGCAAAAAAGGTATTAAGGCACTACGAGTGCTGCTGGGGTTAATGTCAGGACCTGCCCCGATTCCCCAAACTTCCCAAAATGTAATAGCTATTTTGAGGGTTAATGCTGCCCATAATTACCTTTTTCTGCTTGCAAGGTGTTGCACTGCTCGATGACAATCTCAGTCTCTCCCAAGCAGTATCAATTTTCTACACCACAGGCTTTGGCTGAGTGCTGTAAGATCTGATGTTTAGAAATGTTGAGTACCTGCAATGCTATTTAAAGGTAATGGGAGCACAGGCTTCTCAGCAAAATTTAAAATCTGGCCTTTGTGCTCAAACAAGAGATGTTAGTTTAGCAGTCACAGGGCTGCTTAAGTGATCGCTCTGAATTCTAGATACCTTTTGAGATGGATTTTTTTTTTTTACAATCATATGAACAGTACTTGATTGATTCTTGGGATGTTGAGGTATGTCCTGTTCTATCCTTTAATTTTTATTAATTTTGTGAGCATTACTGTTCTCTTAGATAATATCCAGCTAGTAGAACAGCTGGCACATAAGAATGAAGAGAATTCGGCTATAATAGGTTTACTTCTCAGTGATGTTTTATGGCATTAATCTTTTTTCTATTGGATTGAATGGCAAGGAATTAACTTCTGCTGACGTCCTTAAGGATTAGAATAAGAAATAAAATAATGGTCCTTTAATGTTTAAATTTCTTTATGTGTATCTAGTGGATTTTTCAAGGCACTGAACTATCGTGCTTGGGGCATGTAGGTCGAAGTCTTTTTTTAAACATGCTATGCCTCCCCTTGTTCTGATGATGAGCATTATGTTCCCCCCTTGAAATCAGTAATCCTTCATACTTGTCTACCCCAACTATTTGAGTTTTTTATAGTAAAAATATGTCCTCCCTGGAGAAAAGGTACATCCTCATTCATTCCCTGTCTTAATCAGTTTTGTTTGTTTTCTCCCTTATTTTTTGCTCACACAATTATTTTTTCATTGCAAACCAAGAGGTCTGTTAGGGCTCCTGTAATAAGTACATCAGTGGAAGATGTAGAATCATCCACTGAATTCATACAGCAACATTCCATAAAAGACACTTTGGGTTCAGGCTCTTCAGTTTTAAAGCAAATAACTCTTTTGCATGAGTCTGGGTTCTGTGGGGAATTCTGATTCTCTGTGACTCACTTTGAACTGAAGCAGCAAGGCAAGTAGTTTGCTTTGAGAAACCAGTAGTTTAATGCCTGATCTTCAACCCACAGATCATCAGTATCAGTGTTCGTGGCAGAAGAGAACAGAATTGCCATCAGGGTTATAATCCCTGTTACTCTGTATTGATCAGAGTTACTCCTTTGGGTTTTCACTGAGCAGCAGATTGAAACCAGCTCAGGAACAGCAGTAATACTAGTATTCATTCTAGCAAGATGCTTTACCCAATTAGGAAAATCTTCACTCTTTCCTCCTAAAAGCAGCCTCCTTCTTATTTAGAATGCAGTAGAAACATTGTGTTATTAATTACATTTTACCAAATGAACTTAATTTAAAGCTTAATTAAAGCTACGGAAGCTGAATTATACTAAGGTTTTCTTGCAAGCACAGCAGAATTAGGAGTTGTTCATGAGTAGCTGGACACAGAATTGAAAATACCCTTCCTGATTGGGATTTTTTTAAAGAATACTTAAAGAATTTGTACATGGCATTTGGTACAGCTCTGTCTCACATGACAATAACTATGCAGTGTTGTAATTTCTAATTCTGTAGCCATTTAGACCCATTTTATCCTCAGAGTTAATATTCCTAAACTGGGAGCAATTATCTCGCTGGCTGAGAGACCTGAGAAAACAAGGAAAGAAATGGGTTCTTACATGTTACCAATTGCCAGTGGTCATTGTTAATTCTCCCCATATCTGTTAGGTGCTTGCAGGTTTCTCTCCCATGGCTTGTTACACTATGTGAGCATAGCATTAGAAAACGATTGGAATTGTCGAGTGTGATTAAAAAGACATGTCTGAATTACTGAAAAAATCCAGTAGGCCATCCATAATAAAGCTGAGGAATTTTTCATGCCAGTTAAAATATATATTTATGTTCCAGTGTCACAGATGGAGTGAACGAGAGAGAGAGAGAGAGAGAATATTAAATCCAGATAGCTGCAGAATGGCCATCAGGTGGCTCTGGATCTCAGCAGTACCATGAGCAGAGGCTTAATTCAGACATATTTCCATACCCCAGACTCCTAGTTCCGATTAGCTGTGGCAGTAAGAATGCAATTTTTCTGGTGCAGGACTAGTTATTATTTTTTATGTTTATGAAAGCACGCTTAGAGCATTATTTATTACCTTGCTTGTAATAAGTAACTGGCAAACTTTTTATGCCGTATTGATAGAGCTTAATATTTAAAGCAGATTGCACAAATGTGGTGTTTTTATCTACGGTGTTACTAATCCAGAAGAAACGCTGAACGTTAAGCCTACTAAACCTTTCCTGGCAATCACAGACCCCTAATTTGGCGATCATGAACCCCATGTGGCAAAAAATCTGACATCTGCTGGCTGAGGAGAAAAGGACTTGCTAAGCACTGCGGTGCGCTGTGTGGAGTGCTCCTGCATGATGCCAGTACTGGCAGAAACCGACAGCTTTGTAGAGCTCTTCAGCAGCAGCTCTAAAACAGGCCTGGTCAGTCGTTTTCTGACAGCATATTTTTCCTTCAGAAAGTGCTGTTTTGTTATAATTAAAACTTTCTGTGGGAATATGTCAATGAGAAATTGAAATGTTCTGTTCTAAAAATATCAGAACGTTCTGTTTCAAAATTTTATTACTGGAACACTTTGATTTTTATTCCAGAATGATTTTTTTTTTCCTCCAAAGTAATTACTTTTGTAGATTATAAAAACAAGACATTGAAATTGTTGTCTTTGCACTAAACATTAATGAAACATCACACAATCCCTATGGCATGTGGTAAATTCAAGAGAGTCAAGAATCTAGGAGTCTTCTCTTTAATCACTCTGCTCTGATCACTCAGTCTGTGCCTCACTACTTGTGGTAATGTGTATATGCTCTGCGGGGAGAATATACTAAGGGTGGGACTGTCTTTACATTTAGATGAGGGGGATCAGATACAGGAGGAAAACTTTATTTTTCTATTCTTAACATCTTTATTGTAATTTTGCATTAATTATTTAATTTGCCACAGTAGTTTAAAGAAAAACTGTATTGAGCTTATACTATTTATAATAATACAGCATAATTTTCAGTTATAACCAAAATCATACTAGTCAATATTGAGAAAAAAGGAAAGAAGTGAATGACTAAAGATTACTCTCAAGGATTTCCTTTGCCTGGCTTAGTAAGTTCAGTGGTTTTCATGTACTGAAAAAAAAAAAGATTGATTTTGCATTTTATCCTGCAAGGAAAGGAATGAATGAAAAAAAAATGCAGGGTTTGATTAGCGATAGATACAGGGGTTATTACTTTTATAGCTTTCCTTAAAAAGGGGCTCCAGCTAAGTTGTAAAGACTTAAAGATTGATAGCTTTGTTTTCAGAAAGGAAATACAATGGTTCATATGTAATCAGTCATGACAGATAATTATCTAGCTATCTAATATATGCCTATATGGTGGCCAATTACACTGTGTTTAAAAAATCCCTAAGAAGTTTACATGCACATAACCAGGCTGAGATTATACTCACAAAGACATTTTCTTATTTTTTTACTTCATTACTTTTTAAATATCATTTTAATGTAGCTTCTAATTAAATTAGGAAAAAATTCAGAAAAAGAAATTACCTATGCAAAATCATAAAGATTGCCCCTCAACGTGGGTTATCAACAGGGCTGAGTTCTTTTGGTCACAGTGCATCATCTACCATGTGAGCTGGGGAAATAACTGAATGCAGTGGGTTGTTCATCTGTAGGAACCAGGAGCTGGAGAAGGGGAAGTGTGCCTACGCTGTCAGGGAATATTTAGATCCAGGAAGCATGAGTTCAGTTCTGTCATGTGTAGGGGACTGTCCTGTCATGATTGGATAAACCCTCTTGCACAGGCTTTTTATTTTTGCAATTACCTTTGCTCCTTGGCCATGCTACCTCCACAATGCCAATTCTCCATCCTATTAACTGTTCCATTTTTGCTGCTAAGAAGCTGTGTTCTTTTGTTCTTTTCACCCCACCCATATTGTTCTACCCTGCCTCTTTCTGTTTCTGTGTCTTCTGATCTTTCCTTGTAACTCTCTTCTCTTTCAAGATCCTCCTAGACATTTTGTGCCAAGACCTCCCAAGTCTGTTGATCCATCTGTTTTGGATTCTCCAAGTAGTCTTCATCTATCTAGTTCTAGTTCTTCCTCACCTATGAGGTGATGGCAAAAGAAACACAGTATACAAAAGAAGGAAAAATTCACATCTGTTGAGTTATATAGACCTGGTGCCACAGTGATCCCAGCAATTGGGATGAGCAGTTTCATAGAATATCCTTTCTGTCTCTGCAGCTGTGTTGGAGGACACTTACACTGTGGTTTCAAGTGATGTGATCTTTAACAACAAAATCAGTTGTTAGCACTTCTACCACCTTACCCTTTCAGTAACTTTTTATGGGACCAAGCGGTGATTCAAATTGGTGAACTGACTTGGCAATAAAGCATTTATTTATTCATGTATTCATGTATTTATTTATTGCTGGGTTTCTTTTTCAGCTGAGTTACATAGGATAAACATATTTTAATTTGCTGGAAATATTTGGTGCTTTTTACCCAATGTATCCCCCTAAAAATTCAACCCAGAGCAGAAACGTCAGTGCAGCCTCTGAATTGCATACAACCTAATGAATGGAAGAAGGGTAGACAAATTTTAGATAACTCAAGTCTTTGAAATTTTGTCATTGGATCTATAATATTTGTGCCACATGAAAAATCTGACAATCATAGTGACTCTACTGTGTTGTTAGTATAATATTCATGGGGAACAATGAAGCTGCTTTATTTAGGATTCTTTATTTAGGATTCAGCTGTCCCTGCTATCTCGTTCAACAGAACAGCCCACTGGTGATAGGCTGGTGGTAATACTAATTTGTTTGAAGAAACTGACAGGTTAAACAGGTTTATTTATTTTATTTTGTTCTTTAAAAGATTCAGTCTGGTTAATTAGAGAAATACTATTTCAGATATCTAAGAAATGCATCCTTGCCTTCCCATATTTGGTTGAGATTCATCATGTAATCTATGGAATTCTTTGTGCCAGTGCTTTAAACAACATACAGTGAGATTTGATGCAGTGATTCATTTTGTGCTTATAGCAACTTTGAGGCAGATGAGATACAATTTTAACTTCTGCAGCAGAAGGCTGTTGACTTGCCTGGTTCCTTTACTAGACTGGTTCTGAATCACTGGTTGCCTGATTTACATCTTTGCGAATATATACATGGTGTTAGATCCCCAGAAGTGCTGATGACCTGCTTGAGTATCTTAGCTAACAGAATAGGAGCTTTTACCTCTTCATATACTATACATTTCAAAAGGCAGTATTTTTTTTCAACATATAATTTCTGAGAAGGATCCAACAATGTTTGAATTATGGTAAAGCATCTGAGAGATCAAGGTCTTTGTTTTGGGTAGGTGCTGAGCTCTCTGTTGCTGGAATGATGCTTTCTACTCCAGAAGGCAAAAGATCCTCATTTGTGAATTCTCTGGGAAAGCTAGAAGGAGCTGGAAGATCCATACTTTTTTTCCATGGTTTTCCAGGACATCTGGGGACAGGAGATTCTGCGCGATCTGGCAACCCATTAAATAAAGAAGTGTCAGGAAGAATTAGTGATTCTGCAGGTGTAATGGTGTCCTTTCTTGCAACCCCTGGATTAACTAGCTCTGATGTGGTTTCACCACTGAATGATGTGAGGGTTTCATTTTGATGAAAACCCCTTTCATGGGACTCCTCAGAAGATCTGAGAATTTATGTTTATGTTTACCATATTTACTGTGTTTTTTGTGACCACACCCATGGCCAGTTCTGTGCTTGCAACCAATTTCATGCTTATGCCTAGTATCAGACTCATGATACGTTTTATGTCCATACCTGTATTAGTGCCTATGTCCATGCCTGTGTTTGTGCCTGTGTTAGTGCCTGTGTCCATTCCTGTGTTTGTACACATGTCCGTCCCTGTGTTTGTGCTCGTGTCCATGCCTGTGTTCATGCCTGTGTCCATTCTTGTGTTTGTGCCCGTGTTCATGCATGTGTTCGTGCCTGTGTCCATCCCTGTGTTCGTGTTCATGTCCATCCCTGTGTTCGTACTCATGTCTGTCCCTGTGTTCATGCCTGTGTCCATGTCTGTGTTCATACTCACGTCTGTCCCTGTGTTCATGCCTGTGTCCATGTCTGTGTTCATACTCACGTCTGTCCCTGTGTTCATGCCTGTGTCCATGCCTGTGTTCGTGCTCATGTCTGTCCCCATTTTCATGCCTGTGTCCATGTCTGTGTTCATACTCACGTCTGTCCCTGTGTTGGTGCCCATCTTCATGCTTGTGTTCGAGCCCGTCTCCGTCCCTGTGTTCGAGCCCGTCTCCGTCCCTGTGTTCGAGCCCGTCTCCGTCCCTGTGTTCGAGCCCGTCTCCGTCCCTGTGTTCGAGCCCGTCTCCATCCCTGTGTTCGAGCCCGTCACCGTCCCTGTGTTCGTGCTCGTCTCCGTCCCTATGTTCGAGCCCATGTCCATCCCTGTGTTTGTGCCCGTGTCCGTCCCTGTGTTCAAGCTCATCTCCGTCCCTGTGTTCGAGCTCGTGTCCGTCCCTGTGTTCGAGCTCGTGTCCGTCCCTGTGTTCGAGCCCGTGTCCATCCCTGTGTTCATGCTCGTGTCTGTCCCTGTGTTTGTGCCCGTGTCTGACCCTGTGTTCGTGCTTATGTCCATTTATGTGCTTGTGCTCATGTCCATCCCTGTGCTTGTGCTCATGTTCGTGCCTGTGTCCATGCCTGTGTTTGTGCCTGTGTCCATGCCTGTGTCTGTGTTTGTGCTCAGGTTCACCTTCTGGTTCCTGTCCACCATCTTTTCTCATTTCATTGGTAGGTGTTTGCCTTTCTTCTTCATTTTTATCGGAGCATAAAATTTCATTTGGCTGGTTTACTGCATCAAATCTTCGGAAAGGTGTGAATCCAGGAGGCCTTCTTAGAAGTGCGAGCTAAAAAACATTGTGATGATAACCACATTTGTTACATGAACAAGAATAGTTTCAGATTTGGGAAATTCAAAGGTTGGCTCATTGCATGAGTCATTTAACAAAAATACATTATCAGATTTTTAAAGTAAACTAAACAATTCTCTTTTCTATGTGATAAGCATGGAAACACAAACATGTTCCTGTGCTTGTTAGAGTAACACTAATGCATAACACCAGTTTATGCTAAAAGCTAACACACCTCTGAGTAGACTCAGTACCAGAACATACAGAAGATCTGGGTCATTGTGATATATGAAATGTATCTATTCGATTTCTTGTTTCTAGGCTTGACATACACATTTCATAAGATTGCTTAGAAATAACACATGCAAGTTAAAGCGGATAATATGAAACAGTTGTTATTGAGTAGTCCCTATTTCCCTAAAACTGTTCAACTGGAAGACAAAGACTGCATGCGTGGTGTACAGTCACTATCTAACATGGGTTTTATTTCTGTCTACCAAAGTGCCTGATCATTATCTAGCTGCAAATTAGAGGGTTTTTTTGGATGGAGCTAAATTTGAAAGCTGATGTGGATACAATATAGTAGTGAAAACAAAGAAGAGAGACATTTATCAGCTGGTACATAATGAATGAAGGTAGCTATGAAGGTGCTGAACACAATTAAGTTATTGATTATGAATGCAAGTTAATGAATCTCACTTGATTCAGTCTACCTTCTCTTTTCATTGAGGAACAAGGGAGTCCCTGCATTTATTAAACAACCTGCAGTCATCAGAACTAAAAGGGTTCTGATAATAAAAAAAAATTGTGTTTCATTCTGAATTTGTCAAACTGCCCTGTGTTGAAGACTAGTTAATTGTGGAGCTGGGCCAGAAGAAACTGAAGTTTGACATGTGGCGGGAGATCTGCTGCTCTGCTATACGTAAAAATGCACAGAGGCTTTTGAAATCTGTGGGGTATAATTATTGCATTGCCAAATAGTTTGGTCTCAATTTGTAAACCTAGTATGAATAGTAATTCAAAGGAGCCGATGTGGTTTGAAAATTTGGAACTTAACTGACAGCCAAAGGACCAGTCAACAGACAGGATGTTTTCTCTATTCTGTTGCCTTTGTATTTCTGTAATCCCTGTGTTGTACAGTCTCTCACCTTGTGGTGAAAATCACTTAGATGTAAGAAACTCCTGAGGTTAGAGGGAGAGAAGGAGGAGTGGGGCCTTACTGAGGTTGTTAAAAGAATTACATTTTCCATCATTTTTGGTACAAAAGATGGGATAATTTGGAAAGGATAAATAATTGAATGTCTGCCTTTAATCTATGCTCTACTTATGCTGATGATAATGAAGAGGAATCATACCATTGACCGTTCTTTAGAGCAGTTAACCTGAGGAAAGATCTTATTCTCCCATGGGATCACGTGAATTTGTGCTTCACATGGCAATGGTGCCTGTTGATACAACAAAGAACAATGCATTAAGGCAACAGAACAGCAGACAGAAAGGAAGAGAGTTGTGCACCAAAAAAACCTCTTTTTTTTAATAATACTTTTAAATAAAAATATAATTGGAACTTTATCCAAATATCTATGAAATCCGTTTTAGTGATGGAGACTTCTCTACTGGGACACATGACTGTTTAGCTTTTTGAGGCTATAGTGTGCCTATGTGAACACTGATTAAATTTTGGATTGGAGGTTAGATCTTAAAAATCTTTTGGAGCACTAAGTATATAATCTTCATGATATTTCTAACAAATATCATTTGTTGATGGTATTTCTCCCACTAAAATAGGGGAACAGAGAGAGGCAGGCATATTTTTTTTCCTATTCAGTGCATTAACAGAGAAGCACTGCTCATATGGTGAGAAAAGAGAGGGGAAATAAAGTCTCTCTTTCCCAACCAACTTCCTTGCCAATGGTTTGTGGCCCTATCAGCATTACTTTCCAGTGTCTGGAACACATTGTCCCAGTACCAGCAGCGTGCTCTTCAGAAACATCATTTCTCTGTGCAGTGCTAACACTCTAATCTCATGTCTTCCTTAGCTGCAAGTCCACAGGGTCAGTAGCATTGAAGCTATTTCATATCACAGCAGACTCCTCCCCTCCCTTCTTTGATTCATTTTTATCAGAAGAAAGTTCCTTTCAGTTTGCAGTGACCACCAATCCCACAGTTTGAGTGACTCAGTTTGAACTCCATGTTTTACTGCCATTGTCACTGGCTTGAGTTACAAACAGTGAAAGGTTCCTTGCTGAAACCAGAGTTTACTGAAAAAAGCAACAGAACTCAGGACATGATTTTACTGAAGTGATTATGATTTCTGGTGCAAATGAGTTTGTCCATGAGGAACATTATAGTTGGCAACATTATCGTTACTTACACTGTCTGGTGTGGCTTCACAGTCTTCTCTAAATTTTTCAAGCTCTGCCTTCGAGCAGCTTGTTTTCCAGATCGCAAATATTAAGCGGTAGTTTTTTCCTGCAACCGTCTGAAACATTAGAAAGTAGGTTTTCTGTGCTAAAGGCATTTTATTGAAAAGGGTTCACAGAAAAGATGTTTTTCTACAAGCTTATACTACTTATATGCTACCAGTCCTGACCAGTGGGACAACATACGTTAACAACATTAAAATATTTGGCAGCAAACCTGTCTGCTTCTAATTAACTTATTTACTCCACTCCCTATTCTTTAAAATTCCAGCATTGAAATAGAAGGAAACAGAAAGGTCAGAATAATACCAGGCCCACAGTTTTGGCTTTGTTTTAGTGGATGCCTGTAGTAATTTCATTAATAACAAATGAAATCATTAGAGACACCACTGTAGGGAGCCAAATATGATGTAAGAAAACTGGAATGTGAGTAAAATGAAGTGTGTGATGAACAGATTCAGTTGAAAATGAATGTATTTGCCAAATGCATTAAGGAGAGAAACTGCATGGGTTCAAGAATGTGCCTGAGTTCTCTTCGTGTATTTTATAGAGCCCAAGATAATACATCTTGCTTCAGAGACAGCAGGTAAAACATGGAATTCTGTCTCTTTTAAGTCTACTTTTTAAATGCATGTGTGCTAATATGGATCATAATATGTAAAGTAAGAAAGAAGTTACAAAGAAGGAAAAATGTTTAAAAGAAGGAAAAAGAACAGATACTATTAGTAAGATAACATGAGCTATTCAGAAAAATTCTGGTGTGCTGTTAGTGCCTTCTTCAGTGGTACCCTCATGGTCAGGAGAACTTGTTGACAAAGCATATGTCAGGTCTAGAAACTACTCCCCAGCCTGATTTTCAATTCCGTCCTGAACCTCTGCTTGGACATGCTGGGACAGTAAATGAGGCAAATGCGAATGCTCGCAATAGTATCCTCTTGATTCCTTGTTCTTTATTCAGTTGTGATTATCTGTATATCTTAAGTTATGCACAGATGTGCTCTTTCAAATCTAGCTGCAGTGTTATTAGCAGCATAATCACTATATCAATTAACAGATTTCTAAAGGTGTGCTATTGAGAAGCTCCACTTCTTGTAGCTTATGGCTACTGTAGGGTGCACAGTGCTTAAAACATCATACAGCCTATTGATGTGGAGAATCAAGTGGGTAGTTTATACTTTTCTACTTTCAAATTCTAAGGTATGTGACAAAGGCTGGTACAAGGTGTGGTAGATATACAGAAATCAGGTACCCTAAGTCAACCTTTTCCCCATACTTTTCAAATCATGTTGTTTTAAGAAGGAAAAAAAAAAGAGATAGGACATTTCCAAAAAACTTCTGAATTCAGGGCAAGATGGGTTTTTTTTTCAAGAAAAATGGCATGGATATTTCAGTTACTACATGTATCATGACTTAGAGAAACACATTATTGCCAATCTAAACACTAACTTTAGCTAACCCTCAGCTCAGACCAATAACATTGCTATTTCTGTTCCTCATCACTAGGGCATATCCCAACCTGAACTGTCGCTTCTTCTATTTCTCCAGCTTTATAGTAGAAATCATCATTGCTCTCTGAATTATACTTCTCCATAGAAGCCTTCAGAAGTTCCTTCAGTTCTGGACTGTCTTTTGGGATAGTCTTTGAACAACCAGTGCCTTTAACTGAAAGAAACAAACAGATTTCAGATGTAAGGAACAAAAGATTCAACATAGATAAAGGCTGGAAAGACCAGCTAGTTCTAAATCCCTACTTTCTGGAAAGTTTCCTATTTAGGTCTATCAAATGAGACCAAAATATCTTTGAGTTTTATATGATCAGCAATATCATATCTTGGTTGTCTGAAAGACCATAGCATCAGCACCTAGTGTCACTTTGGACACTTAAGTTTTCTCATAGAAAGAAGAATTGTGTGTACTAGTTGTGGGTAGCAAATAAAGAGAGGGAACATCTACACGTATGGAAAGGTCTGAATCAGGTGAAACAAGAGGTACATATTATTGGCAACAGATGAGTGTGTTGAAGAATATTGTCATTTCTTGAAGAAAAACAAATCTGAATGGGTGAGAATGCAGCACTTACTACATGGAGCAGTACTGTACTCCATGTTCTAAAGCTCTGAAGCTGTGATAATCTGTGTCCAAACAGATGGCTGGAGCAAAAAGTAACAATAAAAAAACATTTGGCAATTGGACTGTAATCAACTTATAAATCCTAAGTAATTTATTTACTGGGGGCAAAATATGCCTCTAATATATGAAACATAAGTATAGTCATGCAATATGAAATAAATAGTGATATTATCATCAGGTGAATTACCGATTTTGGACAAAATCTTGAAGTCCTCAATTCCTTTGCCTTTCAAAAGAATATACTGGAACTCTTTGGAAAGATACAAGTTGCTTATTTCAACAGTGTGATTTTAAATTGCTTGTCATTGTGGTGGAAAAGGAATTAATTTTTGTAGGGCAGTTATACTCTGAGTTTGTATCTGTTAATCTCCAAATGAGAGTCAGCAGCCAGCTCCATGTCATGGAAATAGGGCAGCACACAAATGAAAAAATGTAACTTGCAGCTGCGTATGAAATACTCGTAGGAAATGAAAGATAGCTGTGCTAATATTTCATTAGGAGGCAGTGCTTTTTTAGACCCTGAAAAATTACTTTCTCCTATTATTGTTTTATTTTGTCCTTTTTTATATAACTGTAAAAAAAACCTACTGAAAATTGTAAAACATTAAAAATGGATAGTGCTTATGACATACCTGGAAGTTTGCATTGGCTTGCAACATCTATGATCTCTGCCTGAAGACTTTGATATGCTTTGGCTTCACATTTACCTACATGCTGGAGTAAACACCACAGAACAGCTCTTTGTTATTTAGAAATAATGAACAAGCTCACATCCTAATACCTTCCTGCTAACAGATTAAGTGGAGCATCCTACTAATATCTCCTTCCTTCCTTCAATACACTGGGAGTAAGAAGCCTGACAGACAGTCTGCAGAGCCAATAAATGGTCAGGGTTGAAAAGGATCACTCAGAGAAAATAAAACCATGAAAGAGAAACTAAGTGAACTATTTGTTTGTGTTCATTACAGCAGGAAATGGGGAGGTTTACAAGCCAGAATCCTAAGTTATGGAGAATTCACTGGAATTTTTGTCTCAAACTATAAAGACCAAAATAGAAGATTACACAATTAACAAATCAAACATTGCTGAGTTTCTTGTATTTATTCAGGTCTTCTAAAAGAACTGTGGTAGATGACTTGCTTAAAATTGGCTTTATATCTTACTGCTAGAAGAAAGCATATATTGATCCTGTTCTGTTTTTCAAAGGTTATGCACCCATAAAACTGATGTCTGTACCATTCAAGTGGTTAGAAATGGTAATAAGGAAAAAACCAAGGGGCATGAATACTTCAAGGAGAGACGAGGTTTTTTGTTATAACAAAAGTTTTGCAGACTTGTCAAATTCTTTAGAAGCATCAACAAAAGCAGATAAAGACACCAGTTGGTGAAGTGTATATAGGTTTTCAAAAACGTTTCCATGCAGTCCCTTATCAAAGACTCTAAAGGAAACAAACCAACTGTAGAATAAGAAGGAAGACTTACAATTCAAGATCAAGACCTTAAGGCTATGACATGTACTTGAAAATAACATAATGTAACAAAGTCTGCTTAGTTGTGGTTTAGAAAAAATGACCAAAAAAACACTGTCAAGGCTTCTTATCCAGGTTAGAGAGACTGGCATTTTCCCCCCCTCTAGCTCTATGGATCACATGCATGTTCAGTACAGGGTACAATTCTGCTCATCTCATTTCAAAATGAATAGTACAGAAAGGTACAAAACAACTTCCACAGAATTTGGTCATTCTAAGGAATGGAATATTCTTAGAATATCATATTCTAATAATATCTGTCAACAATCTATTAGCAAGGCTGCTTAACAGTTCAGGGTGATAAAGATCAGTGACAAAGATCCAATCCCACAAACCCTGTGTGATCAAAGAAGTATGTGAATGAACTTAAGGCTGAAGGGCAAGCATGGGCAATGGAGAGATTTGCTTCAGCTAGTCTGATCCTCACTCTTCTATTATTTAGCACAATGCTGTCATTCTTTCCATTTTTGATTAATGCTTCTGAAACATTCTTGAGACATCCAAGGAGTCATTTTTGAACAAGAGAGGCTCTCGAATGTCACAGTCAACAGCACACTTCCACAGCAGTGGAAACAGATGCGAGTCAGGACTCCTGTGGTTCCTCCCTTCTCATTTACCACCGTGCTTCGTTAGGGCTCTGTGTTCCTGCCCTCTACCTTGTATTTGCAGAAGCATCTGTCTGGCCCCCTGGTGAGCTGGTCCAGGGAGGCTGGTTGAGAGGAACCCAATATTTTTGGTACAATTAATTCTCTTCCAGGTCAGAGAAGCTGAGGAAGTACCTAGTTTTGCAGCACTGTTTAGCTAGAGTATGTATGTTTGTTAATACATTTATTTTGAAGCTTTCTCATTTGAACTGCTGTAGACATTAAATAATAATTCAGCTGTTTACTTTTTTTAGAAAGTGTCTTAAGCTGGAAAAAACAATGCTAATTTTAATGATCACTTTTTGGGTTGTACATGGGTAACTCTTTGAATATCTCCATAGGAACTTCTCAATGGATTTATTACTTAGGTGGGGCTGTTTAGATCCTATAGATCCATAATCCACAAATATTCCAGTGGTTGTTTCAGTCACTGAATCAGGAGAAGATATGGATGTCCTAATTGCATAAATAGACAGCTATCCATAAGCCTGTATTTAAAATTAATTCACAAAGGGAAGGAAGACTATAAATATTTTCTTGAGTCAGATCTCAATGTTTATTTGGTAATATGGTATTTTCTTGATAAACAGATTTGGAAAATTACTTACACCTCTAGAAGTGGTTTTGCACTCTGGAGTTAGTTCTTGAAATTGTTCTTTGGAGCAATTAGTCTCCTCAATGTTATATTTAATTGCATAATTCCATCCAGCTACCACCTGGAACAGATATTTAAGAAGTACGTTATGTAGACCAATGCCAACTTGGAAGTTACAGTACTAAATGTGATTAGCAAAGAAAGATAAACTACTTTTCTAGTGCCTTCTATCCACTGTCAATTCAAGTGGAGGGCTCTGATTAGTCTCTGATGGCCAGAAGTGACATGATGGTTCTCTTTGCAGCTGCTGGATTGCAGTCTCACATGACTTCAGTGAGCAAGCTTGTCTTTCCACTAAGAGAATCATTGCCATCAGTAAAGAGAAAGAGGACAGTCTGAATTAAATCAGGGGTCAAATTGACATGGGACCAGAAGATGCCTTTTGGCTAAGGAAATACATACACACTCAAATCAAATGCTCTGTATTTGATATCAAGGTATATACTAGTTAAAAAAAAAAAAGTAGAAACTTTACTTTCTAGCAACATCACAGCAATCCCTGGGAGTGATACATTGCCTTTCACAGGAGATAATTATTGCATGGAATAGCTGATGACATGGAATTTCTGCAGCCTGAGCCCTCATTTCTTGCAAAGCAGATATTCTTGTGTGCAGAAATCTTTCAGCAACTGGGATGCTGGCTTTTTGATTTTCTTACCTATTTTTCCTATATGGAAATACAGCATCCATAGCATCCTATAGCATATAGAAGCTGCTGACATATGGGCACTTTGCATTGCAAATACATAGATGCCTGCTGCTGTTTGCGAGGCTGTAGAGTATATGAGACATCTGTGTAGGCTGGCAGTTTTGGCACAGAACCTAGAAAAGATCTGCTCCTGCTGGAGCTTCAAGGAGAGGCCAAGTGGAATACCCAAGAGCATCTGAGATGACACAAGATGCCTGTGTCAGCACTGAATGCAAATAAACTGGTGCTAAGTACTGGTTAGATTCAATGGCAGATAAAGAGAAAATATGTTTACTATTTGCTTATAAAGTTGACAGCTCTGAAAAGCCAGAAGGTAACCATTTATGATTGTTTATAAATAGAGTTATTTACAGGTTCTACACTCTATATGCATTTTGTATACTTCTGTTATGAAATATAAGCTACCTTAGATCAGAAACATAAACAAAGTACCTGGTTTGGGTTTGGGACTTTTTTGGTAAAATTTAGAGAAAAATCATACACAAACCTGTCTTTTAGCTTCTTTTATTTCCACGAGCTTAAAGAGGGCAGGTTCAGTACTGTGCTTGTTAAACTTTAGAATGGCTTGTTTCAGAATTTCTGCCACTTCTGAACTTTCACTTGATATAGGATGAAAGCATCCAACACATGTGGCCTCAGTAATTGTTATCTTTGGTGCAGCTGGAAAAGAAACAAACCAAAAAATTAAGGGGTTCATGTAAAACAGCCTCAGGTTTTCATTTTTCCTATCTGGGAATGAGAAAAAAGGTTCCATAAGCAAGAACTTTTCCTGCTTTTAATTGGAGTGATTAGCAATACTGACATTTCCATTTCAGGGTCTGCAAAGATATTAATTGCATTTAGAAACATGCTAAGGTTTCTGGTAGCAGAGGCCATCCATGACTTTGGATCTGGGTATGGTTTCAGCAGTGAACTTCATTCAGAGCAAGTGAGTTCAGGAGTTATTGAATCTCTGAAAACCCTTGCATGTTGTTTGACACTGTTAGGGAAGGGTCATCCCTCAGTCAGGGAAGAACCCATGGGGGCTACAACTCAGGTTGCTCTTCAGATCCTGCAGTGCTCACCCACTCTGCACAGCTGCTTACTATCCTCACCAGGGACTTTGGCAGGAGTATTTTGGCTCACCTGCATGAACTACTCTGACTTGTAGCTCCTTAGGAACTGTAGTTGAACTATTTACTGCTGTGCTGTTTGAACTCCCCCTGCGAGTCACTCTGGCTGCCAGTTACCACTTGGTGTTTCCAACTGGGTTGGCTGTGGATGGACAAGCTTGATGGGTATGCTCAAACTTCTGTTTCCTACTACTAATCCTATTAACTCTCTTTCCTTTCTAGTAATCATGGGTTGGATTTTCATAAATTAATTTTATAGTTCAGTACATAAATTAATTTCATGATTCAGTGAGCTTGAGAATGAAAGTGGGACAAAATGTGGTCTCTGTGGAATTGAAGTAAAATCTGTGTTCCTGATCCTCAGCTGGCATAAACTGGCTTTAATGGAGTGATGCCAGCTTGCACCAGCCAGGAAACCAGACTGGTGTCTGTGTGATCAAACTCTTCCACCAAGAAGGCAGAACAGCATGGCACCTAACACAGTGGGGAAATCCCTCACCAGTTAGGGTCTATTGTTTCACTCTTTCTGTTTGGATCCTTTGGATTTGATTTGGCTCCTGTGTACATTTGGGGTACCTCAATGTAAGCAATACGTTTTGGTCTTAGTTCTTCAAGGGGTATTTGAACAAATCTGGCACTTTGTATGTCTAGCATCACTTATTTTGACTCAGTAATGACAAATATATACATGTTATAGAAGAATGTGACCATATTTTCAGGGACTAGTCACAAAGGAGATAATAAATCAACAGTAGACTCAGCTCTAAACTAACCGTGTTCTCAGCATTTTCTTAAGTGCTGAACACATGTATTCTTTTTTTGGAGCTGTTATAACTTGGTAGGAAGAGATGAGCTGCCTAGGTTGAATACATGATTCATTTAATTTATGTATTTTTTTTTATCTTTCTAAGCCAAGGTCCAAATGCAAATTCGCCGTGCATTCTCTGTGGGATTCACACACATTTCACTGGCAACTAGATGTCACCATTGCTCTACAAATGCCTCTAAACGAAGCAGCGTTTATTCAGTAGCAGAACATGGAGTTTGTGTGTGCTGCAGTTCCTAGAAGGACACTAGTGGTAGGTGTAGCCATTTAAGCTTTAAACAACGTCGCTAGGAACAAAAAGATAAGCTGGCAAACATCTCAGAATTCATGGTAAATATTTCTTTGGTTAATATGTACTTAGTTCCCTGCTACCAGCTAGATGGTTATTTTAAAACTAGCTTGGGTATGTCTTACATGAACGCTAAGCACAGGCACATAGAAATCTCAGTTGCAAAGGTTTAAAACAATGTGATCTCTTTCTAATAAAGGAAATTACCATGTGAATGTAATAGTAATATATGAATGCCTTACAGACAAGGAATGTAGTACTGCCTGTTGTCAAGGTCTAAAAGATAACATCGTTATCTCTTACATAGTTATATCACTGCTAGATTTTTATTTTGTACCCTTTTTTGTTGTTGTTGGGCTAAATATTTCTTTTTGGAGAAAGTTACGATACAATTTCGTCATAAAGTTTTTTTCTAATAATTTCTGGCACAATTTGAATAAGTAAGGAAAGGAAAAGAAAGTGTGACAAGTTGTATCTTGTCTCTAAGTTACTGACATGCTTTTGATCATAAGCAAATTAATTTTAACTTGGTATAATTCCAGTGTTACAAGAAATTTACTACATACACACACATGCAGGTTTTCATTACCCTAGACAGAAACTGGCAGTGCTTCACTGACTTAGCCTATGAGTGTATAACACTGAAGTGAAGTTTTATCTTTAACATATCTTAGAGAAGATCATTTATAAATGTCTGAATATTTCTGAATATAAATGTCAGAATTGTCTGAACCTTTAAAATTATCAGAAACTCTCAGTGTTATATTTTTGCCATTCTTATTTGCCATCATACTTGTTGAATGCTGCCTCAAGCTGTTACATACCTGGAAGAATTTTGCAATCTTGTGAAACATTACTTGTTTGTTCAACGTTATTCAAGTGAACTTGAGCTGTGCATTCTCCTCTTTGCTGCAAAACATATGATGACATTTGTCTTACACTTGCTGAAGAAAAATATGGTGCTATATATTCCTCTAGCTATTGAACAAAGTTGACAGTTGCAAATTGAGTTTGGGGAACAAGTTCATATGCACATTTGTAATAATGTCTAATTTGCTGTTTTGTTACTGGAAAAGGAATGGTTTTCCTGATTGTGAGGAGAGTGGGGGAAGGACCGAGCAGATAATTTGAAAGATTGCTTTTTGTCATGATTGATATATATTAACTAAGAAAGTTACAGTCAGAATAATGGGAATTAATACATCCTCATAAATAAAGTATGAATAAAGTCTGTATTTACCTAATTTCCTCCCTGCTAGTACAAGATATGCAGCAGTCACCATGGCATCTCACACTGACTCAAAGGACATTATGACCATCATTCCTTTCCTTGGGATATGTGCCGTGCGAAACAACAGCACAGAAGCGTGCATTGTTCCCTCGCCCTGTGTGTGCCCTGAGTGCACCTGCTCTAGGTGCTTTCTACTAGCATGAACCAGACATGTTTTATGCTGCTAAGAGCCCTCTTAAATTTTCTGCCACAGTGGCTTCCACGTCACTGTTTTTCTTGGTAGGATCTGAAATCAAATTAGTTGTGCAAGTTTCCATTATACATAATTTTGAGAAAGTTTTACAGCACTCACACTCTCACAGTGCATGTATCTTATGGTGAATTTATTGTGAACCTTCATATTGAAGCACTGAAATGTTCCCTTCTGCATGTATTCAGGATTATAATGGTAAACTCATGATCATAATGGTTAACTTTAGAGTTGTAAACATTTCTGTACTGTGCTTTAGTTCTATAAGCTCTCAAAGGCAACATAGCTAAAAATGTTGAATTCTCTATTGTATTTTTCTCCAGGCAACTGGAGTCCTTGGCATTATGCTGATATTTCTGCACAGAGAACTTTGAAAGAGGACAGATACTTACAGCCTCTGCAAATGCTTTGTAATCACAGTCTTGCCAGAGTTTGTTTTCCTCAATGGCACAAGTGGTTTCTTGTATTCGATATTTCACATGGAATTGTGTATCAGGACCTGCCTGGATAAAAACAGTATTTGCATAGTAAGAAATCAAGTGAAAAGATAGGAGCTTCAAAAGGTAAATACTGTCCTTTGGCTATCCATGCAAGCTCTCAAAAATCTTTGTGGTTCAATAATTAACTTATCTAACTATATTATTCAGCCCTTACCTAACAATTGCAATATGCTGATACAATAGATACAGTATGCTCAACTGCCTCCATTTTAGCTTGTAATACCAAGGGGTTTAAAACCAGAAAGAAGCGGTTAGATTTTATACTCATCTTCCAATGTACTCCGAATAAGCAAATTCAGGTTGTTGCTTGGGTAGTTAGCATAATTACCAGCTTGGACCGTGCTCCTGCCTGACTCCCTCACTCTCACTCTTGGCCTTCTCCCAGATCTGTCTACTTTCCTTCTGTGCAACTCTATGGGCAGCCCAGGAACAGCAGCCAGCGACCCTCAGGCAGGCTGGCAGTGCCCATACTGCCTCTACTCTATTGCAGCAGGGTACTTCAACTGCCCTGCCTACTCAGGGGAAAGGAACGAGGAGGGCATACGCTCTGGAGACAGCCCTTGGCAGTGCCTGCAGTTTTCCTACAGGCAGTAAAGGCTGAGATGCTCACGAGGGTAGCCTCAGGAATCCCACGCGATGAAATCCAGAGAAGGTTTGGCCTGGCCAGCCTGTCTTATGTTAGTAAATCAGTAGGGGGCATTTTCTCCTTGCCATAAGCTGAGTAGTGAGCCTGTGCTTACAGGTAACACACTGCAAGGTTTATGGTTCATCCACTAGAGCAGATATAAAGCCAGAAGTTACTAATCGTTTACAGCCACTAAAAATGCTTTGCCAATGTGACTTTTCAAGTACACACACAGGCAGTTGCTGTTCTTTAACAATGGTTATCCTCAAGTGATACTGCTGGGAGAATTAAATGATAGTTCTTGCCTTAGTGGTACCAAGAAAGCGAAGCTGAGCTGACGTGAGTGGAATATACTGGAATTACACTGGTGTAGATACAGAATTATATTCTTTGTTCTCTCAGTTCCTGTTGTGTATCGCTTCAACTACAAAGGGGTGTAGAGGTACCTGGCATAACGGTTGCAGGTTGTAAAATGGGATGAAAGGGTCTCTAAAAATATAATGGACTTAATCTTCAGAAGGTATAAATTGACATTTATGGAGCTGCCTCAGATTATACTGTCTGGGATGAGGAAGTAAAAAGACCCAAATTCTGTTCTCTGTTACAGTGTTCTAAATCTGCAATAAATCAGCTTAGTGATTAAATGAAATATGTGAGAAAAGACATTGTTTCTGTCTGTTATTTATTGTTGGTTTATTTCACTATTATCATGAACCAGCTATGCCTTTAACTGGGGCAGGTTCAGTCTTTCACCAGTCAGCTTTTATGTTTTATTACCTTATCAATAATGGATGTACATGAATATGTAATAACCAGCCATTTAATTAATGCATTCAACATTGTGAGACTCACGATGAGTAAAATCTATACTTTTTTTAGAAAAAGAATATGGAATATGAGGAAATCTATTGCAGATTCTTTTTCTCTGCTTTTTACATAACACCGTAGACAGATCAACCATTCAAAGTAATAATTGATTTCTACCTCAGATCTTTTAAGACAAGTAAAGACAGCTATCTAGAGAAAGAAAGATGAATAATAATTGCAATAAATACATATTCTTACAAATACATCATTATTTAAGATAAAATGCTGCAATTTTATCTGTCCTTTGGAAACACCAGCAAAAGGCAGGTGGTGTTACAGATATGAAATAAAGATGTTTGCATTTGGCTATTGCTAAGACTGCATATAGTTCAGTGAAGACAGTAGGACTATTCATCTGTTTAATATTAATTGTATAAAGAGTTTGCCAGATTTTAGTCTTTGTCGCTGCAGTGACTGTCACTACAGTTTGAAAACAGAAAAACCAGAGAGTAGATGCCAGGAGATCTGGGCATTTTACTGTAAGGCATTTCGCAATCCAAGTCCCCTTTCTGAGGTCCATTTCTATCTGGGGAAAAAAGTCTTTTGTGATTTTGGAGTGTAAAATATTCTCTCTGACTCTGGGTTTCTTGTGTTTCACATCTGAAAATCCAATACAGCAGGAAAAAAAAAAAAAGCTAATGCTGTTTTCAAGTAAAGTAATGCTTGTCATTATTATGGTAATATCATCTTTGTATGCCTCTCAGAGGTAAATACTCTTTTGTTAGATTAACACCATACAAAAGGACTCCAGGCAAAAGATCGTGTTTCATTCTTTTTTCTTCTGTAATTTTTGCTGTCACCCTGTTTGACTAAAATACCACCTAATGCTTTTGGATAGATCTGTGACTCAGGACTAGTCTCAATCAAATACTATTCACAAACAATTTCTTTAGAGTATTGCCAAATTTTATCAGGTCATTCTTTTTTATGTGTGTTACCAGCTCTTCCCAAGTCAAGATAATATTCAGGTTTTTTATGACTGAGGTTTTGCCATTGATCTGAAAATCCTACTGATGATGGAAAGGGGTAGAATTCCCAACAGAGAAAGGAGAAAACAGAGTGGACTAGTAAGACAAATTGTATTAGTGATAGAAATTTTCTATTCTTTAGTCCTTGCATTAATAAGCCATTCATCAGCACACACAGTTCCATTGATAAGAACATATTATACGTCCCTGCTTGTCATGGTAATGAGTATCTTACTGTGCAAATCATTTCTTTGATTTTTTAAAACGTTTTTAGAAGACACTTTGCTGTCACGCTTGCTCTCTTATGAACGAGATAGAGATAATCTGATTCAGAGGGCATAAACAATTCCAACTTCTTTTTTTCTCTTTTTTTTTTTTTCCAAGTCTACTTACAGTTCTCTTGGCTTCCATCACCATGTATAGAGCAAATTGATTACCAGTTGCTCTGTCTCCATTGTATTTCTTCAGTGCTGTGTCGACAGCTTTAAAGACATCAGGGTCATCACAGTCCAAAAACTCAAAGGGAAGAGGGATGGCTCTGCTAGAGAAAAAACTGCAGCAGAGTGCTAGTACAATGAAAGGTTTCATAATTGGACAAAAAAGCCTTCCTGAATCGGAAGGCTCTTTAAAAACCAAATGGAAAAGGAATGCCTGACAGGCTTTTAGTCACCTCTTCTGTTTTTCAGGAGCAATAACTAAGTCAATAGAACGAGTAGGTTGCTGGGGTTGGTTGGTTGATTGTCATACCCTGTTTATACTGCAAATAAACCTCAGAGTTTATCTAAGTAAACTTTGTGTGGTAACAAGAATGACACTAAGGTTATCCACCTGCCATCAAAACAACTTTCTGGCTTCTTTTCTGAATATCTAAACTGCTACTGAGAATTAATTTTAGAAGGTTTAAATAAAACAGCCAAGAAGGTCACTGTGGCAATGAAGTTCTGGTTCTGGACAGCAACCCTGTAAATTTTATAGATCTGTTTAGTGTTCAGACTGCAACAGTTCTGAGAAGTCAGAACATTTGAAAAAAGTCTTTGGACAGATGCGTATCATTCAATGTCACGTAACTCTCAGTAACACTCGATAAACCTTGTCCTTCAGGCTATGATTGGAAGTGCCCATCTTTGCTGCTACGTGGGGAGACTGCCTCAGGACCATGGATTAGTCAGTCTTCATAATGTTTTGCTATTACAGACACAGAAAGCGATGCCCAAGAACAAGGGATTACGTGATGTTGTCTGTGTCTGGCAGAGCCAGAATCAGAGCTGGCTGGGAACATCTGTTGCTTGTCTCCAGTGCTGAGCACCAAATATCTGTGAACACCTTGGGACTGCCTCAGCTCCAGTGTTCCAGTTGTGGCTTGCTACAAGTTTGGGTTAAAGAAAATGCATTTCAGAGACTTTGTGGGTAAACTGTGCAAGAAATAAGGTTGTTTATATATAATAGAACACTTTAAAGAATTAGAAAACTGCCACTCAGTTACACAAAATACCATCCCTGTTTGGGTGGGGTTTTTCCTTCAGTGTAGCCCTCACTGTATTTTACATTATGCTCTTAAAATGCTACTTTGAGAACCAAATTACTTATTCTTTTAGATTAATTCCATGTTCTTGCTTATGAGATAACTGTTCTTAACTAACTCATTGGGGTCCCAGGTCTGTCTGCATGGCCCATCACCTTGATGAGGGCCAGAGTATAACGAGACACCAACACTCTTTTTTCCTGCTCCTGCCAACTCCATTTCCAATGAGGAAGGTTCAGTGATAACGAAAACATTTACATGAAAGGGTTATTACATGCATCTGCTTTTCTCCTCCCCTGGGAGCAGTTATGAACTGTTTGAAAAGGGCTGTCCTTGAACGCAGTGTTTCTGGTATGTCTCCACCAGCCACTGCAGCAGTGGCAGTACCTGTGCAGGCCACACTGCAGTGTTATGCTACAAGTCATCAACTATTCTCCAGCCTTTTCTAGAGCACGGTGGTAACTCAAACACTGTCGGTCAATTTAAGTAGAGTATGCCTCATGTATGTTCATTGTACAGTGAAATATCCAGAGTAACAAAAAAAAAGACAAATCTTTTGCAACTGTCAAGAAAAAAAAGTCCTAAATATTTTTATTTTCTTTGATATTTATGAAGCATGAAAGTAGTGCCATAGATCGTTTTTTATGTAAGGCAGTCAGATTTCCTCAGAGAAGTACATTATCATTATGAATAATGAGAAAATTAAATATTTTAAATGGTAGTTTTCATTATTAGGGATTTTTCCTTTGTTTTAGACCTAAAGGAGCATCATTCACTGGGAGACTTGTATCCTTCACATCATCTGATGGACTTAGAATTTTGAGCCTTTTCCTTACAGTAGGGCCTGAGATAGCTGGGATCAAGAGGCAGGTTGGAATATTTGTCTTAATCATTATTCTCAGGGCTTCTCCTCCCTAGAAATTGTATGCCTTGTCCCCTTCTCCACTTGCTGTTTTCATTCACTGTACAAACATCATTGGCCCTGCAACTCCCAAACCAGGAACGCCTTCTTTTGAGGTCATGTAGGAGAATTTTCTACCATGGAGCTATGTGGAAATAAAGGCAAAATTTTTAGAAGAACAAGTTTGGAGGGTTCCTGGGCATGGCTGATTCATAATCTGGAAAATCCAGAACTTCAGGCATCTCCTTTAGATTTGAGCCAGTGAAGGGAATCCCTTTACCAGTGCCAGAGGAGTGAGGGATGCTTTGGAGTAGTTCAGTAATATTTGCAGTGAGAGAGAATCCTGCTGATTTAGAATTAGAATGTGATTGAGACCTGTTAACCTCCTGTTATTTGGAATGGAGAACACATTCTTGATATGCTTGCCTTCTTGCAATTATACCTGTAATAGTGATGACAGACATAAGGAGGGTGTCCTGGAGGAGGAGGGTGATATGGTCCACAATGGGGAGGAGGATGGTGGTCCATGAGAAAGGGGAGGAGGAAGATGACAGCATTGTCTACAATGGGGAGGAGGCTGAGTCTGATGTGGTCCACAAGGAGAGGGAGGAGCATGATGGGGACCAAGAGGAGGAGATTATGTGGCTCATCATGGGGAAGAGGAGCAGGAGTGAGATGTTGTGGTTCCTCTTGGTTCTCGTGATCTGGAAGGCAAAAGAACCCTGTCATTTTTTTCAAGATAGAAGGGTAGTAGTAGATGATAAAATTCTAAATTACTGAAAATCACCAGGAAATCATAGCAAAATTAAATGTTATAACCAACTGAGCAAACTTTGTGATGTAGATAAAATAAAACCCACGCCGAAGTAGCTGTTATAATATAAACTGGAATACCAGCTATGACAAAGATCATCTCCCCTACTCTTGCTATCTAAAATTTCTTTGGACTTGTTTGCCTATCTCTACTCACCCAGTATTACTGGACTGAGAGAAAACGTCTTTAGATGGAGTAGTAGGGACAGCTCAATTATAATTCATCCTTTGATTGACCTGGCAGTCAAAAGCCAGTCTGTCCTGACATGCTGCATCACATCCAGGCAGTCATAAGGGACATAAACAACTGTTGCAATCATCTGTCAGTCTGGAGTAAGTGAGGGTCTGGATATAGCCAGAGACACTTCAGTAAGTGTGTACATCCCCAGGGATGGTAGATTTCACAGCTTGTATCTGTTCCATCGGCTTCATCTGGATACTGATGATTCTTGCCTTGCATGCTAAGCAAAAGAAAAGAAATAAAAACCACCCAACGATGCCCACCTGGGTTCTTGTGGTGGAGTTAATAGAAGCTACTGAAAGTTCAACGTTCTGAGAGCTAGGCTCGTTCCTTTGATGCCCAAGTATGTTTACATATTCAGCCAGATCCTGAGCTTTCTGACCACTGAATCTTACCAGTGATTAATAATGATTAAAATATATGCCATTTTTGAGGGTTCTTGACTGTGAAGACCACTTCACCATGTGCATCTAGTTGGCTACCACAGGCTACTGATATCTCCAAAACAAGTACCCTGTGGGTGACAGATTTTTATTTCCTTTTTTTAAAATTCTTTTTTTCTTCCTTTTTTCCCCTGTTGTTGCCTGTCAAACATCTGTTCAGATTGGGCTATTCAGAGATTTTCTCAAAGTCCTCCAAAGCAGACACGGTGTAGCTCTGCTGTTTCAGACAAAACTCAAGGTGGAGCTTTCTTCATATTTATCTTTTGAAAAGCAATTTGTTACAATCTTTTGACATTACTTTGCTGTGACTTTCACCCACTGTTCAGTTGGGGTGTGTGGAGTTGCTCACGTGAAAGAGCATAGAACACGGGTAAGAGGTTCTGTGTACCCTCTGGGTAGTGGACACTTCATCTTGATAGATGTTTGGGCCATTAGCAGCCTATTATGGTCAATAAGTAGAAAAGTTAAGAGCATTTTACACACACACACAGAGCAGTGGTGGCAGCATTGAGAACAGAATTCAAAATCTCTAGGTAGTTGCCTTGTGCTTCCTTCTACTGGACTTTTGGCTCCGCTACCATTTCATTCACAACTTTTCCAGCCTTCCAGAGTATAAAGAGCCAAAGAAGATGGATATAGTTTTAAAAAAAAAAGTTTTATCTGGTTGTGCCCCCCCCCCAGTCCCCCACCAACTGGAACAGTTGGTCTCTTAAAGAGAACCCTAAAATGCGACCTTCTCAGATGCAGTCTGAAATGAAGAGGTCAAACAAGCAGTGGTATAACTAGGTGCATTTAAAGTCAGTTTAAAAGCTTCATATTGTGTTCAAAATCCTGCGTCCTTCATGCTTCCATTACCTAAGATGATCAAACATTCATGCACACTTGCATATTCCATAAGGAAAATAGTTCTCAGGGTGCTGCTTGGCTCTACAACAGAAAGTCACAATCATGCTGAGTGTGTTCCACTCTGTGTGCTAAATATTCTAAGTGCAAAAAATTATCTGACGTCAGTTGACAGAAGGCATGACTGTGCTCACACACATGACTGCACCTCTTGAAGAACTCTGGTCAGTAGTGAATAAACTCCTGTGTGTTCTGATATGATAGGTAAATAGATGTTCAAAATAAAAATATGCCCATAAAGAAGGCTCTGACGTTTGGGATGCCATCATGCTGGCATAGTTTTTAGCAGATGAGAAACCCTTTTGCTTTCACATGCCTGAAATAAAGTTGCTAACAAGCCTTTGCAGAAGGAGGACCTTCAATTCTAAGCAGATGATTTACGCTGCAAGGTGACAAGTAATAGTTCTGATCCAATGGTGGACCAGAGCTGCTCATAAAATTTTGTTATTTATAAGAAATTCTAGGACAAAACACCACTCACCATATTTAAAACCTTGTTCAACTTTGTCCACATTGAAGCAGCTTGTGTAGTTACCCTCACTGATTAATTTCTCCAGTCTTTGCAGCATTATCTTTATGTTGCTTAATGACTTCTAAGACTTCAGCTGTCACAGAACAGTCTTTGCACACCAGTAGGTCAGGAGGAATTGTGAAACCAGAGAATTTACTAATGTTGCAATGGATATCAATACTCTTGGGAGTGTGCATGTGTCTTTAATGTGAACTCGTAATGAGAAACTGAAATGCAAGCATTTCCTTGGAAGTGAAATACCTATCCCTCACTCCTCACGTTTGTCCTGTAACTTGAAACAAACCCAAACCTGTGAAAATGAATACTCTTACAAATCTTTGCACTCCACCTTAGAAGCCTACCACCCCAAACGGGCATTCTTTCCAAGTTTACTTTTTTTTCTGATATTCATTATCATGTTTTGGTGGACTGGAATGGTGATATCATCTGACACTAATAAAGTCTGCTGTAGAAGAGCAGGGTAACCTTAATTCTATTACTCATTCTTAACATTCCATTCGAATTATCTAAAAATATGAATTGCAAGCAGATGAATGAGTCTGTTACAGTTACCATACACTGCTAGAGCACAGGCTTGTAATTTGGAACCAGGGCTGCTTTGAGGTATACATTGGCTTGCAACAGCAGTTATTTTACCTGGACTTAATGTACAATTAAAACCATATAGTTGAGGTTGCTTCAGCAGCTGGCTGTGATAATCTTACATTGCCCGAAGTCCTGAGAGGGAAAAAGGATACGTGATTATGATGTTATTTTCACTAGATTTAATTGGATGTAGGTGATCACAGAAATTGTGCCTCCTTTGAATGTACAGTGCTTCTAAGAATAGCAGATGTGGTCATTAATGGAATGTTTGATCTGGTACCACTCAGAATTTGTGTTCAGATAAAATGGGATCTCTCTTTACAAGAGCCTTTATTTGAATTCTCAGTTTGCATGACTGAATAGGCAACAGAAAGCTAAGCCAGCCTTCTCATTCTAATACTTACTTACAATAAGATAATACTAGCTAGCAGGGAAAGTTAGGATGCCAGAGATACTCAAGGTTACATACATCTTTATCAAAAAGTGGATGGACTCTCCTCTCCCCTTGGTGATAGCTGCTGCTGTGGCCCTGGACTGCAAGGACAGCAGAATTCATTAAGGGTATGATGCAAAACATAAGCATGGTAGTCTAGTGGTGTTAGCATCCATCTGGAAGAGTGAATCCTCAGCTCTGGTTCCCATTCTAACTTACAGTTCTTTAGTTTGTATAGTAAAGAATCGGTTAAAGTGTAGAAACAGTGAGATCTTTTTAGAAACAGCTATGTTTTTTCTTATTCATCCAATGAATTTTGCATGTCTTACTGCCCAGTGACTCCACTTCACAGCGGCGACACACACACAGCTGCATGGCAGCAGCATTCTTCGAGGATGCTTAAATCACTTAATGCTGAAGAAGAATGACTGCTTCCTAGATGAGCTCTTTAACTACCTGGCTGTTGTGTGAAACCCAGTAGTATCACTTGAAAAATCCCTGTCTTTGAAAAGTAAAATATCCGTCAGGGTTTTTGAAAGTATAGCTGAAAACCTGTAGGAGTCTGAGCTTTGTGTCACTTTCTGAGTATTTGTTGTCCTAACAGGCGGTCTTAAGCAGCTCCATCAAAAAGTAGCCTGTTTGCTCAGTTGCTATACTGTATTAAGATGTATAACACAGCTCTTAAACAGTGCATGTGGGCCTGGATTCTGGTTTCAAGTGGCTAAGAAATAGCTGTGGGCATTAATAAATCTGCATGTCCACCAATAAATCTGCACCGCAGCCAGGTGCATTAACAAACCTGCACGTCTCTTATCTACTAGTTAAAGAAATTTTCTATTCTATTGCTTTTTTGCTATTGATTTTCTTTAGTATTTAGGCAATCATTGAGAAAGGCTTATGTATCCTCTCTAGGAAACAGAAATAGAAATAGGAAGGAAATAGGAAATGACTGATAGGCATTGTCTCTCTGGCCCTTCCCCTATTTTTCAGAGTGGCATTTTCCTCTCCTTTGGCTTCCTCTGCCTTTTTTCTTTCCCTCCAGTAACAAAATACTGATCTTGCAGGATACATTGCTCTAATTAATGTTAGACATTCTCAGATTAAAGAAACTCTCTGAACATAAATTTTGAACGTAACATCTGAGACCTGACAACAAACAGGGCAAATTAATTTCTAGGGTGGTTTAAACCTGTTCAGAGCATCTCTTACACTAGCGTCCTGGCAGCCAAGAGAATAGAGGCATTCAGCATCGTTTGAAACCAGGCTCATATACAGTAAATTATGCACAACTGAATACCAAGATAGTGTAAATCAGAGCTGATTCATTGAATTACATCAACATTGCTCTGTTAAAAGCAATAAACACAAGCTTTTAATGATCCAGGTCATTATTTAAAAATCAGTCTTGTGTAAATCAGCCTTTAAACTGGTACTTACTATATGCAGTTCATGTGCATCAGCAACACGGAATAAAACAAAAACCTAGCCATCTCTGAAATGTCTGTTAACCAAATCCAGGGCCACTCCTGCACCTATTTCAATGGTATTGCAGTCTGCAGGTATGATGCTTGATTTGTTTTGGGCATTAGAGCACTGCAGTAGTGTTAGGAAAAAACCCTGAAGGTAGAAGCAGCATTTTGTTTCCAGTGTTAGGTCACTTCTGCCCATGGTCTGGTAAAGCCAGCAGTCTGCTTTTAATTTAGAGTAGCCCACCAAGTCAGAGGCCCATTACCATTGCTTTTCTGTTTTCTGTATAAACACTTGAACTGAATATTTGTCTCAAATGATGGCTTTATACATATCTCTGTTTTTATAGATTCTTACCTAGCAGAGAACTCGTGAAATGGAAACAAGGGGAACACTCACACTTGGAAAAGAGATCTAGGTCAAGGTGCACTTGCAAGCTGGTGGTCCGTAGCTTCTATGTGCTACTCTTTCAGCTCAAGAAAATTTAGAGCAGACTTCTATCAGCTTTACATCATTTCAGAGTGGTGCACATCAATGAGACTGACTGGTTTCACAGTGAGGTAATCTAGGCATGGTATGAAGTGTCATAAAGCCACCTTTGCTTTCTCAATCTGAGCAGTTATGTGTGCTCTTTGGCTGTAGCAGCCTTCACAGACTTTAGAGAATTGCTGGTAATTTTTTTGTATTTATTAAAAGGAGTCAGTACATACTAAGATTCCTACCTTTCAGAGGATAAGCCGATACCCTCTGCTAAGCAGAAAGGAGATGCTGTCTCATTGTATTCAGAATCTTTTATTCAGGATATTTTAAGGCATTTCTAAAAGGTGGTAATGGCTTGTCAGGGAGAGGCTGAAGTTTGAATACAAAATTCAAAATCTGTAGAAGAAAATACAGAAATTCAGTGTGAGTCCAAAATGACAAGGTGAGAGTCAGATGAGAAATTTTCCAATTCGTGGTTGATGTGAAGGGTTGGATCAGCTTCCCATAGAAAAAGGCACCAGCTATACAATTGACTTGGGTTTACACGTTTGACTTTGAAGTTTGTCTCTGACTTATTTTTGTTAGAAACATTGGGAAATATAATGGGTAATCATTCTCAAACCTTACCTCATTTATTTCATCCTTGTTTAAAAAGAAATCTAACTTTTAGCATGTCTGGTGTCTAAGAAATCCCATTTTAAAATGGACAGAGATGAAGCAGTGACTTTCATTTATAGCTAGTTCAGGGCACACTTAACGGTTCTCTGATAGTAGATAAGCTAAATGGAGAATCCTACCATATTAGAACCAGGGGCACGGAAAAGTAGCATGAATCAGTTTTAAATGGATAAAAATAGTCCCCACGCAATGGGAACTTGTTGCTGCAGAAAGATGTGGAGGCAGATAGTATCAGCAGGGTCTGAAATGGCTTAGAAAAGTTCGTGGACAGCAGGTCCTTATGTGGATACTAGAAAAACTAAGCAGATAAGTACTCTTTTAAATCCCTAATACAATGATTCTGGGTACTGGAAAAGTACAAGGGGAATGGTTTGCAGAAAGAGGGCAGGTCATATGTTTCTCCTAACCATAATTGTCTTCTGCCACTGTGAGAGATGAATACTGGGCTGGATGAACCACTGCTCTGATGCAGTTGGGCTTTTTTTTTTTTTTCATTTCTATAATGTTTCATTATACTAATTCAGAATTTCTTCTGGAAGGTTGAAAAAAGTAGTGAAATAAATGTTGTGTAAATACTCAAAGACATTTGAAATACATCTCATCAGTTAAAAATAATATTCACATCATTGCTGTGTTCCAAATCACACCCCCCCCCCATTCATTACTTACAATACTCTTTAATTTTTCAAATGGGCAGTCATATTGAAGAAAGGCATCAGATTAGGTAATTTATAGCATAATTCCCTTAGTCCTCTATTGTTTGCAGGATGTTTGTTCTTTTTTCTCCTTTTGTTCCGTGCTGTTCATTGTGACACTAATCATTTTCTTGACAGTGGCTTATGTATTTTTTATGTATGAAATAGAAACACTGTGAATAAGCAGTAGAAAATGTACAATTCCTGCAAAACTGACTGCAGAAGTAAAAGTCAGAGTCTGTTCCTGTGGTAAGAGAGTTTTGTCCTTGATTTCTCTGGGAAGGAAAGATTGGACTCTATTATTAAAACACAACATAGACAAGCACTCGAGGCACAGTCAGAGCAGTTAATTAAATACTGGTTGTACTTGAGTCAGGATAATGTGTTTTTATCATTTCTCATCCAGTTTGGTATATTTTTTAATACTTATTTTCTTTTTAGATCTATTGCTTGTAAGTTTTGCCTGTTGGTTTAATGAAGCTATTTCTATAAACAGATTGCTGAAAGATATAGGAATATTTATCCCATCATGGTATTTCTCTTGACTAGCTTAGCAAAAGCTTTTGCCAAGGCTAAACTTGCAACAGTAAGAGGTGGTCCACATTCAAACTTTAAGGATTTGATAACAAATCCCCATCCTTAACCTCTCCAGAAATCTCAGGTTGCACACCAAAAAGTGGCTTATCTTCCCCAGCATATCAAATGCTTAATAAATTGAACTTCAGTCTAGGGGAAAAACCAAAGGAGAGCTGGCAAATAAAGGAGATGATATTCAGCAACCAATTACTCCTTTCCTAATGTCTAGCTGAAACTATTTACAGAGATCTCTGATTTCTTGGGTGGACAGTGGCTACGCCAGCTCACTGTTCTCTGCCTCTTGCTGCAGCACCTCTTGTCAGCTCCACCAATTAGGCAGGTAGCAGGACCTTACGCATTGTGCAGCCTGTGCTGCTCTGAAACTGCTGTTGTTCCTGCTCCTGAGGAAGAGTACAACTAAGAAGACACATGTGGCTTCAGTTGCTTACGGTCTGTGCACCCTCATCATTCAGGGTGGTCAGATTTTACACCTTGATGGGAAAAAAATTTTGCAGTTTTGGGTGTAGTTAACAGAAATGCCTCCAATTATGATGGAAAAATATGTAAATGTGTCATGTTCTCATTTGCATCTCGTTTTTATCTGATGGGTGTAAACAGGGTGCCCTCTGATGCAAATGCTATGTTATACAAATTTGCTTCAGTTATGGTCTTCAAAGCAGCAGCTGCAGCAATAGCTTCCCCACCCTGCCTGCAGCTTATTTTTCCTTACCAGTCACAAGCTTTTTATCAAACTTTTAGAAGCTTTGTCACCTTGTCTATCAAATTTCTTTCACGCTGCCCTTAAGTTCAGAAGGTATTTGGAGGACACCAACTGTCAAACGAGCAGGTTGACAACATAGTTACAAGAGTCTCATTGCTTAGGAGGCTTCAGGAACTAATACAAGGAATAAAAAGGGTGTCAGTATTCCTTGTCTTGTTCTCAGGTCTTTGGCTCCAAATTGTGTTCTAGAAAATACAATCCTAATTGTAAGTTGATTACCTTAAGCATATGCTGCAAGACTGAGCTGTTGGTTGAAGGGCTTGAGAGATTGGGGAAAAAGATGGGCTTAAGAATTCGATGGTACGAAGGGGGTCAGAGGAAGTTCCACAGGATTCATATTTTTCAGGGGTTGTGGCATTGGACTGTTCTTAACATTTAAGTTTTAACTCATGCTTACAAATTGTAGGTTACCATAAGGGAAGTATTGACACCTGTCATGATTATACAATATTTATGTCTAGTGGGAGGTCTTTAAAATCTACCTTTAAATCAAAATATGTGTATATTCTGAATACAAATGCTTCACATGTATAATCTGAGAGATGCAGGAGAAAATGTTCAACCACTGAATTATATACAATGGGCAGGTTCTGAAGTCAAAGAGAATTTATAATTAATTTTTTATAAAACCCTTGATTTTTAAACCCATCTTGAGCACCCTGATGTCTGGGCCTTCCTTTTTTGTATGTTTTTGATTGGCCAAGGATGAATATAGGAGAAGGGTGGCTGAAAAATCTAAACAAATGCATAGCTAATATATGAATAAATATGCCTGCATATCTTGTTCTGTACCCTTTGAATGTTAACTGACCCTTTTATTTTATTTTATTTTATTTTATTTTTTATTATTTCTGATGCCTCATGTATATTTGGAGGTAGAGGCTTGATGATATCTGGTAAAAGCACCAACAGTCCTGGGGGTCACTGTGCCTGAATATAGTATACTGTTCTTGTGAAACTGGAATGTTGCTCACAGTAACATCAGACCAGATTTTAGCAGGATGTTGCTGAGATAGTAATTTAATAATGGGTGATAGAATTCCATAAAGTCAGTAAGTGTTAAAAAACTAGAAAAGACATTGAAAATTGGGAATAGTCTGCTAAAATCCAGCCACTTCTCATCTCTAGTGACTGGATGGAAGGCTTCTCTGTGTTACTGGCCTGTTTTCTGGTGGAGAAGGAGAATTTCATGGTCCTGGGAGGAGAGGAGAGCATTGGGGTGTGACTGAAGGTACAGAGGGTGTGGTACTGCCAGCTGGTTTGCTCAGAAGGTGAGAGACCAGGACAGAAGATGGAGAAGGTTGGCAGTACCTGGGCATGTGTCGTAGAGGATTTGCTGCAGTCCTGTCTGACCATGCTGTCGCAGGGAGTAAAAGTGTGGAGAGCAGATGCATTGCATCCTGTGCCCTTATCTCTCCATGGGGGCACGTTGGAGGGAGAAAGCCACAGTGCTGGCCCACTCACAAATTGGCATAAATCTGCTGACTCAGCAGCAGGATTAGAAGTAGGATGACCAAACACCATCAGCTGTTAATCCTTTCAGTGCCATCTGGGAGAGCCGCAGTATCCAGGTATGCCCTGAGGGCAAGGGAAACAGAAACTGCATCTTCAGCCTCCTACTCGTAATTCAAGAAATTGGCCTTGAACATCAGTACCAGGCCTCAATTATGGTAAATATTGGTGGTGGCCTAAGGGACACTGAAAGCTTGGTACAGGACTCTCTGTGCTGGAGTGGCCACAGAAATAGGGAAACGTTCATCAGTCTGCACTGACCACTGATGCTTTCTTTATCTGCACTCTAGATACAGTTAATGCTTAGATAAACACCCTGCTGGTTTTTATTTTTAAATCATAGAAGTCTTTGAACCCAAATCTCAGATCCAAGTTAGAGAAAGTATTGACCCAAATGTCATTTCTGAGCCTTGTCTGCAGAACAGGCTACACAGGATCCAAACGGAATGTTCAAAACCCTTGATCCAGACTTTCAGATGTTCTCTTTAAGGCCCCCTGCTTGCTTCCATTCATCTTCACTTGCTGCTGTTCCTGTGGTCAAGAAAGAGAACCAACTGAAACCAGGTTCTCTTGGCCATGGCTAGCAGTTAATGAAGCTGATTTCTTCCTGAGTTCTTCCTTCTGGGGAAGGATCCAGTTACATATGTGGATATGCAGTGAATGTCCCCAAGGAAAAAACCAAGGTGCTGTAATGTGATGACTTGATAAAAATAGAAATGCTGACACAACCTAGGGCTCACACAGTGATAAGAATTGGACAAGACTTGAATTTTATGACTGTTGGAGAACTACCTGATTTTTAATTGTTTTCTATGATGAAGTGAATGAAAACAAAATATGTTGAAATTTCTCACCACGTGGAATTGAAATGGAATTAATTTTGGCTCAGCTGATGTGTTTCACACATCACTTTTTGGATTATTTTAATCTTTGAAGCTATTAAATTACTCCTTTATATAAAATTTATGTTTCTAAGAGTTTTGCAAACTGAAAAAAAGAAACACATTTGTTGTGAACATAACTCCATACAATATTTCAATATGATTTTATCTCAGTGCAAAATAAAATAATAAATTCTATTTTATTTCTAATAATAAAATACCACATTTTAATCAAATTGCATAATGCCAGAATACTTTAACAAAACCATAAATTTTTGTTGAAAGACTCTTTGAATGAAGAAATTCCCCAGCATCTCTAAGGATTATTCAGCAGCATAAAAGCTTCAGAAACAATAATATTTTATTGATTTTGTTTTGAACAAACGATTTTACAGATCTGGTGGCAGCTAGAGAAAGGCTCTCTGGCCTCATCTGAGTCTCATAATTATTGCAAATATCAGTCTACTCCTGGCCACAAATGACATTTCATTCCCATGTTCATTCTTTCTCTTCTTCTAGTCTTCTCATTTATTTATATTTGTTATTGTCAGTATAGTTGCTATGTCTGGCTTTAGTGAAATTGATTTTTCTTAGCTACAGGCTGTAGAGTGTCCCTGTGGTTTTTATTATAAGGCAGTTAATATGACCTATCTCAAGAAAGAATTAGGCTGATTTTGTAAATCATAATTTTTCTTGCACAGCAGGGTCAGTAAAGCATAAGAATCTGAGGAGCCTGGGCTTGATTCTCCACCAGCCAGAATTATGAGCAGAGGTTTCACACATGGGTAGCCTTTGCCACTTTCTTTAAATGAAGGTATAAAGCATTAGGGAAAAAAAATATTTCTTGAGAGCCTCCCTGGGAAATAAAAAAAAATAGGCTAAGCTCATCATAGTATAATTAAGAGGTTATCCCATAAAATCCCACCAGCTTTTAATGGTGAAGAGTGTTGTATAGAGCATCCCAGAGGGTGTCAGGACCCTGAGAGCATCCCCTGCTTCCCTTCCCCGCAGTGACCTGAGCAGAGGCTCCCAGGCAGCACTGCTGGGAGGACCAGCCTGACCCCTGGCATTTTGGCCCTTGCCTGAGCTACAGCTCCGGCTGCATCGCAGCTGTGTCTGTGCCTGGCCATGAGCACTGTTGATGCAGACCCAGATTTGGACCTGCAGCCCCTCCTCCTTGCCTGGCCACAGACCTACCTCGCCACTGTGGACTTGTTGAGACCACTGGGCTGTGTCTGGCTCTGGGTACTGTAACCGGGATCCTGACCCTGACTGGCTAACTCGTGTTCCTGGCATAACCTCAGACCTGCCTCATCGTCCTTGAACTTACCCAGTGACCTGGCCTGTCCTGATAACCTGACTGCCATCCCTGGGGCTGCCCTGCTCGCCTCGCTTGGGTGCCATGGGAAAGGCCCCTGCCCTGCCAGCCTGGTTGTCATGCTTGGCTCCACCTCGCCGTCCCTTGGGGAGCAGCCATCCTGCATGCCGCCCTGAGAGACTTCTGCTACTGAGAATGCTTCTTACTGACGCCTTTGGGCTGTCTCAGCACTGCAAGTTCTTTTACCCTCCACAGTTACTTTTCCATCATGCTCTTACTGATGGGAGAAATTTGAGAATTAAAAGCCAAATTCTTTTTTTGGAAGAGGCCACAGATAAATTTATTTTTCTCATCTATTCTTGTGCTTTCATAAAACTCCAAATATGAAGACTGTAATAAGCAATTTATTTGTTTAAAGATGTTACCAGGTTGCCATTGTGGCCATTTTTGTGATTGGATGCTGGCTAGACTTTGGTAGGCTTCTTAGGCAACAAAGGCTGGAGGATGGAATTTATCTTCTTTGCTTTTCCTGGGCATGAATCTGACAGAGAAAGTTCTTCAGGAAAGGGGAGAATCACTGGTCCACTGACTGGTTTGGTCAAGTCTTGTTTGTCTGCTTGAGTCTTTCCTCCATCAAGACTGGGTGTAGGTCCTACAGCCTCAGGTGGTCCATCTTTATGTTCATTTTTACTTTCTGGTAGGTTTTGGAAAGAGTTGTCCTCAGTTGAAGGGGGTAGAATTTTAACCCAGCCCACTGTTTTTTGTAGGTGTGGGGAGAAAGGACTGGTTTCTGAAGGGAAAGCTTGCTGATCATTCCGGTTGGATTTTCCAGGTGTCTGATCAGGTTGCTGTTTCCCCTCTTCAGTGCCAGGATCCTAAATAACAGGCAAGGAGCATTACCTAAATTAAAGCTATTACAAATTAATTCAGACACAGAGAAGGTCACCCTTCACACTAAGGTTCTGCTGCAATTCCAGTCTGCAAAGACCATCTGCAGAGCAGAAACTCAAAGGATAGACAATGGAACTACTTCTTATGCCAGAGGGGATGGGTGTGTGAATTGGGTGACTACACAGTCACTGCTCTTTGCATTTCCTTTGTCAATTCTACTTTCTTTGTAGAGCATTGTGAACACATTGCATATGACTGACTCTCTACTTATCCTATTACATTTTTATCTACCCAGCACCAGTCTGGTTTATCACAAGAGAGATTTCTTTCTGATTTGGGCTTATCACTTATCTTTGTGAATAAGAAAACTTAAAAATGGCTGGGCTTTCAAGAGTTCAGTTCTTGTAAAGGAATACTGCTCTTGCAATATTAACATTAGATTAAGAAATACCTGCAGACTGTAGAGTTCACAGGATGCACTGACAAACTGTTGATGTTCCAAGTGACTGTTTACTACAGAGCCTTTGCAGAAACCTATTTGCTGGAAGAAGAAAATGCAAGAATTTTTTCCCGTTGTAGCACTGATATTTAGGTCTTGTCTTGTGAAATGATTATGAAAAGCTGAATAGCTATAGCTCCTACATGTATTTGTAGGGATAAGCAGCTTGAGCAAACTTTTATTTTGGGATTGGCAAGCTTCCAAAGGCAGGCAGCATTTTGAAAAATGCTTTATGTTTGCAAAGGAGGGTAAGGGAACATGATAGCAAAAATAAGCTGGTCACTTAAGGCACAATTACAACAGCACACTTAAATTCTGCTACAGCAGAATATCCCCATTCAGGAATGCTGTGTAACAGAACATTAAATCATTTTTCATACCATACTAGTGAAAGAAACCATGAAAAAGTATTGTTCCTAATAGTTGTGGTTTTAGTGGGCTGTAGGTGATACGGTTCGATCTCAGTTAAGATGGGGCTTGAAATATTATCTCTTGGCAGCATCCCTGGTTAGTCTTTCAGTGTCTCTTACAATTTTTTTCCTTAGATCCTTAATGTTTTCCTTAGCTGACCTGAGTGTAGTACAAATATACTCTATGTATTGTTTGTGATTTACTGTCTATGTCTGTTTACTTGGAAGAAATCCTTAAGTTTTGTGAAGTGATGGCTTCTCTACCTTTTTCTTTTTTTCCATTTTCTTTGTTCATGGACTTCTAGATAAGAAATCAGAACTACTGAAATGTTTTCTCTATTCTAAAGCAGTTTGTACAGTTGCAAGATCATATAGAGCTACAACCCATAAATACACACCCATGGGCTTTGAATCTTGTCTGCAAAGAACCAAAGGGGTAGGCTAAGTATTCACTGAGGAATCCTAGTGTCTGAAAAATATGTGTTTATACAAGGGGAAGTACTTACAGCTAGTTCCAATGGAAGTGGATTGCACTTGGAGATGTCAGCAATTGTGTCATTTTTGGAGCAGGATGTCTCCTGTATTAAAAACTCCACAAAATATGCAGGACCAACGACCCACTGTTAATGAGACATGTGGCAATTAGGCCTTGTGCATGTTTCAGGGAGAAGGAAGAATCCTACAGACCTTGAAATAGATGTGAAACTCCTGCTAAGAGTGGAAACAGATGGTTATATTTGGGGCATTACTGTTAGTTGTATTACAGGAGAATATTTTTTTTTGCCAGTGCTGCTTTATTGCCTGGTTATTTTTTCACTTATATATGCACAATCTTAGTAACTCACAGATTAGGTGTAGTGCAAATGAGTTTGGGTTTTGTAACAAGTTAGCATCCATATAGAACTGCCTGTCCAAAGACCCTCTTCAGTGCCTTGTTGGTCATTTCTGGCTGCATTCATGAACAGCATCAGTTTTTCTACTTCTGAAATACAAGTACAGCAGGGTTGGACAAGGAGACTGATTAAATACTGTATTGTAGTATTATCTAACAGTTGGAGAGAAAAAGTGAAAATGACTGTGTTATCAATTCATACTGAGCTTTAGAGAGACCAGATATTACTGTGGTAAACAAACAGGATTTAGCCAGGAGGTCATTAATTCTCTGTTAGTCTACAATTAGTTCAAAAATGTGTTTAAGCTCATTCAGTGAATTACAGGTATCTGCTGAAAGGTATGACTGTGTTTTAAATATTTTCTATTAGGGTGTCACTAATTCATGGGGGTGGTGAAAGAAAGAGCTCGCAGTGAAGCTTTCCTAAACTCTGGAACACTAATCTATGCCTTGAGTTTTGCATAAAGCCCTTCATTTTACAATAAATGGAGTCAAAGTCTTGGATCAATGCAGACCCTAAGTTCCCAGGAGAATTCTACATAGAACTATTCTCTGTACCATACAGATACAAATTCTAAGCAATCTGTAAGATGTAACAAAGCATATGAAGCATAACTGGTGGATCCATACTTCTTAAGGACTAAGGCAAGTCAGATGAGCCTTGGCTTACCTGCATTGAAGCTCTTGTGACATTGAGGACAGAGAAGTAATTAGTTTGTTCACTCCTTTCATTGAACATGGCAAGGCTTTGGGCAGCAGCCTCCAAATACCTGGGCTCAGTTGGACAGTCATCAACTGGGCAGTCAGGACATGTTTCCCAAATATATCTGGGTGGAACTTTTTATTCAAACAAAACAATGTCATTAGAGAAAGCATAACTGTAAGATCCTGTAAGTAATGTAGGACACTGTAAATGCACCTATGCCCCAAATCCTACCTGCTTGTCCTCCAGTCCCCTGGAGTAACGATACGTGGTTTGATTCACCCAATGATTTTGCCTCTTTATGAATTTGCACACATAAACATGTTGCAGTGCAGGCAGAGACACTGCAGAAAAAAAGCTGTGACAGTGGGCTTGCTCACTGTATTTGCCTTTCACAAACCCATAAAAATGCTTCCTGGACCACAGACTAATAGGCCATATAAAGGTTCTGGGTTTCCCAGAGATGAAAACAGTTATTACTACACGCTCTGAACTGCAGGACCACGTTGGCCTCATGATCACTGACTTGAGAAAATTAGGGCAGCTGAAAGCTAATGAAGATGTGGTGGTGCCATAATTACAATTCAAATTTAAAGTAATGCTATATGGCAAAGAGTATTTTTTCAGTCCTCCTTTAAAGTGAGTGTGTTAAATAAAGACATACCTGGTTGTAAAATGCACTCATAAGTATTCAGATGAGCAATATTTCTTGCCTGATTAATGTAGATAATTGCTTTGCATTGACCATAAACCTAAAACAATATAAACATTTAGAAACAGTTAATATTGCATCCTTTGCCTGGTCATCTAGTACCTACACAGTGAGTGTTTCATTTTCTCCTTGCAGTCAGAAAATTACTTTGAAGAAAAAAGTTGAATTAATACTCAAATGGCAGAGAAGCACATTTCTAAGTGTCTCCTTTAGAAAGAAAAGGCCAGGTCTTCCTCTGGTGTAATTCTAAGCTATACAGGTGCTGTGCTTGCCTGCAAGGGGGCCTGCACAAGGCCACTCTTCTGGCAACTAAGAAGTGCCCAAGTGTCACAGAGCGCTTTCCCTGGCCAGATCCCTGCTCCCAGAGCTGACTCCATGGTCGAGAACCCGGAGAGCTTAAACCTGAAGAGCAGCTCAGAGTGTCTGGATCCAGTGACCTATCTTCTGCCTCCCGCCAAGGGTACCAAAGACCCTGTACAGTTTTGTGGCACAGTAAGATCACCCTTATGTGCCAAGAAACTTTGATTTTATGGCAGGAGAAAACCAAAACCTGGCCTTACTAATATCCACTGTGACTTTTATGTTTAAAATTTGAATGTATATTCTCCAACTGCTTCTTAAATATTGCCACTTGGATGATCACAGCCTCTAGGACATTTATTTCTTGACATTTCAGAGGCCATATCGACCATACCTGCTTTGAACCCTTTTCATGCTGAAAGTGCTGTGAGCAGAAGTGAGCAGAATTCTTTTTATTTTTTCCACTTTTTCATTTAAAAATGAGAACTGATTGACCTAAGAATCAGCCCAGGACAATTTAATCATAACGTTTTGGGGTTTTTTCCATATTAAGCTTCTTTCTCGTCATTCATTTCATAAGGATTTTTTTCACTTGTTCAGAATCATTTTGGTCACCTGTTGCACCAGCCTTAGATCCCTCTGCAGCTTATCTTGCTGAGCTTTCTCTTTTCTCCTCTTCCATTGCCATTTTTGCAAAGGTGTGAGAATAAAAGTGGAATTAAACTAAACCAAAAACCGCATGTTATATAAAAGTGGGTTTCTTTTATTCCCTTCTTGACAGGCTGTCTTTAAAATAAATTCTTACAGGGCTGTTATAAAAAGCAAACCATTTATTCTAAATAGTGTCCTAGCATGGCTATTTAGTTATGTCTGCTTATTAGCTCTGGTCAAAAACTTTCTTTTAATTTTTCATTTTTAAAAATAAATCTTACCAGTCTATAAACTGATTAAAAGGAAGAGAGGAAAACCATGAACCTTAAAAATTTGGGTTTGATTTCTTCTAAGCTCTGCTGCCTACTAAAATGCATGTGTAGGGATTTTGCTGTCATCAGTAGCACCTGAGTAACTCACCATACCTGAGATTAAATAAGAAAATAAAATCCTTACGGTTGTATGAGCTAATCTGGCCTTACAATTCTTCCACAACTTTTTGCTGAGTACATGGCATTCGGTATCTACTACATCCAAGATGAGATAGAAGACAGAACCAGTGATCTCCTGAAAACAAAAACAAAAGAGTCATGTCCCAGTTTTCCAGTTTTGCACAGAACGAAGTGGGGATACGTAAAAGGGAGAGAGGAAGAAACACAAAACACACATGTGGGACAGAGATATCCTGGAAACTGAACATTCTGTGGGACAGGTTATCTATGGTCACAAATCAGGTAGGATTCAGTCCCTGTTAGAACAGGTTTGGTCCTGCATGTAGCCAGCTTTAATTGAAGAACAGCCTTTTAGAGTAATATTTTTCTTATGATTCTGGTAACAACTGGAACCCAAGAATGAGGACAAAACATGGTGATGTTTTCATCATCAACTGCATTTTACGAGTAGAAAGGTGGGTTACTTTGCCTTCCATAAGAATGAGATGATAAATACCATAAATAATAAAAACCTGCTAACATGGAACATTCCCAGGAGGCATTAGCAACTTGGGAATATCTTATTCATTAGTGTCTTCTTAAAGTGTGGATGCTCTGCACTTGCCGTAGAGAGGCAATGACTGCTTCAATGCAGACATATATTCTCTTGGATATCAGAAAGTGCTGTAAGAGACCTTTCATATCTACATGGATGTCTCTGACTCACTCAAAGCTTGAATCCAGTGCTTGAGTTCTGAACCCGTGTCTATGTCCAGAAACCTTTACCGTGTATCATTTAAAATGTAATACTGAACACTTAAAATATAAAAAAATACATAGAAAATAAATACAAAGAATGAGTAAATTATTTCATTAGCATTGTCTCTAACTTATATAGTTACATATGCAACTTAGCATTTTCTGTATTTTCATAGCCTCTTTTTTTTTCCTAAAGTGTTCTATGAAATAATCTGGTAATGCCTTGCACAGAGCTCTCAGGGTTTGCCTACACTAATCCTGAGGTTTAATTATGAGTGTCATTTTGAAGGTCATGAAAAGATCAAAAGCTATTTTGACAAAGAGTGGAGCTGAGGTGCAGCAGCTCTGTGTGCAGTGGCATGGCAGTGCCCCCACGCCTGGCTGCACAGGTCCTTCTGGGGAAGGATCTAATCCTGATTTTCTGTTTACATACCAGGTACCTAAATACCATGCTGATATGTCTCCTTAATATGAGAGCTGACACAGGTTAACTCAGCAAACACAAACTAAGACTGATCAACGTGCAATTGCCATTTGCTGAGAATACAGCATTCTGTACAAGCTTGTAACTTTAAGTACATCCTCTATGAGAAACAAGAAACCTCTCTCAGATTATCCTGCATGAAGAGTTAATAGCCAAGAAAAAAGGTGTGTCTTTAAGGAGTCACAAAGCTGGGACTGGTGCTTTCTAGTTGGTTGTTCAGGTATTCTGGAGGCAAAAGCACACACATATCACATTAAAGAAATGCTCTTATAATCAAGTGTGTTTGATGTTAGATGGGTTTACTCAGATGAATCATGAAGACTTATTGTAAAGCTTGGTGATCTTGCAAATAGTAAATGCAACCAAGCTGGACCAAATGGTATTTCTTGTTGCCTGTAGCTCTCTCATATAATATCATCTCTAATATGCAGATGAGGTTGTTATAGAATATTTGCATCTTTCTGTCTACCTGCTCCTGTATGTATCATCCTCCACTGGGAAAAGAATAATTGGGGGTATATTCAGAGCTCAGCAGCTCTCCAAAGATTTCATCATCCTTATTTTAATTTTCATTAAAAGACTGTTATGCAAAGGTCTTTCCATATCGCCTTAGTATCGAATAAAGACTTGGCTCTTTTCTGCATTGCCAAAAAGGTCCTTTCCTCAGCACTGCTGATGCTAGGATTGCCACTGCAATGCGTGCTGGGGAGCCTGGGAGACAGAGGAGATTCAGCAGGAGCACAGCATCGCCTTTGTGGCAGGGTGACCTGGGGCAAGGGAAAGAAATGAAATATTTTGGCATGTTTTGTAATTTTGGTTAAGTGCCTGTCAGTGAAGTTAATCGTGAGTATCTTGTATGAAAGAAAGGCTCTGTCCTACTTGCATGTAAGTTAATAGCAGATGGCTCATTAGTTTCAATTAGAGCAAAACTGAACCACAGGTTGCTTAAGGGCAGATTTGAATTTGAAGTAACTTTGAAAATGTTTTTATCCTGAGTATTGGGGAAAAAAATAGGAAGAAGGACCACTAACCGATTTTTTAAAAAAAATCTTTATTTTTTGGAGGGGAAGAGAAGGTTGCATAAGGTTGTTTACTGACCATGAACATCTCTGACACTGCTGACTGCTTCCTATGTACTCAGACCCAGCAGCAGCAAAAATGTAACAAAGGGCTTAGGTTATCTAGTTCGTTATTGTAGTGTCTTGAAACACCTTATTTACAGGATAAGCATATTAGATGCAAAAGATAAGAATAAAAGTAAATTAACCCCCCCAAATTAACAAAGAGCAAGGTATGCCCTCAGGCAATAAGTCTCTAGGGAATTAAGTGACAGAGCACATTCACAAACAAGGACCAAGATTCCCCTGTGCTGAGATACCTGGCACTGATGAAAGGAGAAGCAGGGAGAGAAATGGGTTACAGCATCTCTGCACCACGCTGGGGCAGTCACAGGGGTGTACAAATTACTGTCAGTAGGAAATATTTCCAGGATGGGACTTGACTGGTGATGTGGGTTCTGGAACAGCTCAGAGGCATCCCATGAGGGAAAAATTCACAAGAGACCTGATCCAGTTGCTTAGTGGGCACATTCTCAGTGAAGCAATACAGAGAACATGGTGTGAAGCACAGCAAAGTGTGCATCTTTAGTGGTGAGATCTCAGATCGCTGGAGGCCACAGTGAGCCTGCAGAAACTATATCCTTGGGGCAAGAGCAGGAAGTAGTGTCATATCCTTGCTGTAAAGATCTTTAAACATCTGGCACCTAACCTGATATTTTTTAAGGATTCAGGACTGAGACTTTCAGGTAAGATTTTGGGAAGTAAGCCACCATGGCAGGGAATGTTAGTGGCATACTCCACAGTGCCTGACACGTTGGGAGCCTTGTGCAGTCATTTCAGGTTCTCCCTGGCCAGCATCAGCAGGCTCAGCTATTGTCACAGAAAACAGTTATAAATTAAGCACACATAGAGAAATAAGATATATGAGGATAGGAGAGCAATATTCCATAGGTATTTCCAGTGTAATGTTTGCACTTGAACAGGTTTCGGATTTCTTCTGGAGAATGAGTCATCATTTAGAGGTCTGTGAAGGAATTCCCTGGTCCCAAGCTGGATGTGTAAGCACTTGTTAGTGCTTATATCTTTTGTGCAAAGCACACAATGACTTAATAGCCTTTATACTCCAACTGCTGAAGGCAGTGGGAGGAAGGTGTAAAATGAAATTAAATCAGAGTAGTGGTGTTTCATATGAAATCTGAACTGATGCCTGGAGCTATTCCAGGGGCAGGCAACAGAGAATTGTGACTGAGATTTGCTCTCTAATTGCCCTCAGTGGTGATGAAACTGTTCCTAGTCAGCTGTGCGTAAAATTGACGTGGCCTCTGGAGTCCTGTGAACGTAACTTTACATTTGCCTTTTGAAATATTTCTTAGTTCAAATAGATATTGCTAAGGAATAGTGATAGATGCAGGGCTCTTCATGGGGGACACGGAGGCAGAGCAAGCAGGTAACTTACCTGAGGATGTTCTCGGACACTGAAAATTCGGTAGAGACTGAGTATGTAACCCTCCTTTCGGTCAGCATTGATCTGGTGAAGAGCCAGATCTGCAGCCTCCTCAACTGCAGTGTCATCACAGGTTGGGGAAAGCAATGCAGTCGGTGCTTCTCTGGCAGGAGGAGAGGCAGCCCAGGAGCAAAGCGCCTGTATGCCAAAGAGCACTGAAAAAAGTAACACCATTCTGCTTAGAAAAGCAGTGCAGCAGATCAGAACAGTGACTCAGGATGGAGGGGCTGGCAGACTTTTGCAGTGGAGCCATTATATAAACTTGTGTCCCCTTTTTATTACATGCTGACCATTACCTTTAAACATGCAACTGCAACAGCAAACACTAAGTCAATGATTACAAGGCTTTATGAGACCAGAGAGCACTTTCTCCTCTGGCTTTACATCTTTCAGACTTCACTGGCCAGATCTTATAATTTTGACCTTTGTTGCAAGGGACAAGAATTTACACACAAAGTGGCTTTCTTAAGAAACCACAATTGCTTAAACCTACATGCAGGACAGGTCTGGCTTCACCTCTGTTCTGTTGATGGTCCAGTTCTCCTCCCAAGTAAGATAATGACAAAGGTCTCATTAATTTAGACAGGACCTGGGTAAGTGCCACAGGATTAACTGATTTTATACTTTGTATTTATTAAATGCTGTTTGTAAACAAACATACTGACTAATACATGCAATCAGCTTGGTTGAGATAGAAAATTCAGTTTGCATCCATTCTTTGAGCATCTCTACTGAGGTGGATACGTACAGATGAAGCCAAGCCAGCAAAATGCAGTTTATGTCCAGACAAAATCCTGTGGATAAATGGTCTGCTCAAGCTGTTAAATACTCTTAGATAACATGATAACAAGGCATTGTAAAGAATTAATGGTTGCATCGTGGTGTCTGCTGCTTTTAAGCAGAAATTTCCATTGTGTTTATTTGAGATTTAACCTTCACTGTAATTGAACATAACAGCATGCATAGATGGGGTAAGTTTTGTTGTCACCAAAGACTCCACTTCTGTTGGTGGGGTGGTGCAAAGTGAGCTGCTTTAAGGGGTTGGAAGGAAGAAACAGACAAGAAGTGAACCAGGGCTATCAAAATAGGCTCCCTTTCGGTGCCTGGGCTCCAGCCTGCTCATCTTTTGTTGCATAAAACTCGCCATTTATTGACACCTACCAGGTTTTTGACACACACACACACACACACACACCCCGTCTGATTTCCTTGAGCCCTGAACATTTGCTATTTCATCCCATCTTCTCCCAACCTCTGACTTTGTTCTCACCATCACATTGTGCAAAGTACTTTGTGAACTTGCCATCACTGCACGTAGCTTCTGATGCCAAAGAGCAAGTCTTGTTTCCTTTTACCTCCTCCCATCTTAACTTTTTTGGCTGCACATGGTTTCACCCCCCAGGCAATGCCTAGCTTTATATTCCTGTGGGTTTAGAGGCAGGTGCAGTTGTGTATGAACTCCACTGCTAATTATAACATGCTGCTGCATTTTATTGCCTGAGAACCAAGCTCAGTGATGAAATAAGAACCATCTGAATTATATGCTGAGAGAGGAGGGGAGAGGAAGGTGGCCTGTAAGAAAGTTACAGACCTGGGGCTCATTATGCTCATCTCAGTGCCAAAGGTCAGAAGGGGGACATATAGCAAAAAACTTTTTTAAAATGAGAGGGTGTATAATGTAAACTGGAAGGTGAACTGCCTTCATTTGACTTCTTGTAGCCAATGCCTTCCTTCTTATGACACCTCTTACTATTTTTAGCCTGCAAATTATTCTTTTTGTACTTTAAATCAAGGAAAATACACATCCAGTTACTTTTTTTGCCAGTTCACATCACCCTCCATAGCTCTCCCAAATTTAGTCCAGACTGCTCTGTGAACTGACGCTATTGATCCCATAACTGCCTCTTGGCAGTCTTGGATGATTGAGGACCTTAAGTTTTCTATCTTGTTCACTGTTCCAGTCTCCCTTATGCTGTATAGTCAGAATTGGCCCAAGGAAAAGAATCACAACATCTTTAGCTCTTTGGCTCCTCTAATGACTGCCACAGCCTACGCCAGTTTCAACTGTAGGGAGCGATAGGAGAATCCTAAGGGCACTGGGCCAGCAATGTCACTATTTTAATTACTTTAGCACTACTCTGCTCTGTTTTCATACCACAACCCTGGTGTGACTGGAGGCTGTGACTCTGGGGGGAGTCAGTCACGGACTACGCTGCTCCCCCCACAGATTCACAGCGCTCACACTGACCTGTGCAGGCTTATTTGTACCTTGGACTTATCCCCTCACCACTGAATTTGGAGGTTGATTTGCCAGCTGAGGGACTGCACTGTGGTCACTATTGCTTCTCAAGTGATTTGCTGAGTACAGATGAAAAAGGGTCATGGAAAATTCTGCCTGGAGAAACTTTAGTTTGCGATGACAGCGGTGTGCCTTGGGGCTAACCTGTCAAGAACTCCAGGCTGGAGGCAGGGTGGGAATAGCTGTACAGGTAGTTGTTATCTTGAAGATCTGGAGAAATGACAACCACCATCACTTGGGGAGGATCCCAGTGAAAGTCACTGTTTTTCTTCAAAGGGGCAATTCTTTCACCTTGAAGGATCCCAGAAGCTGGGTAACCATTTCCCTGGCCCTTGTTTTCTGTAATGGGAGTCTCTGTGCACACAGCTCTCTGCTGGATGTTACTGAGAACATATTTAGGCTTGAGAGTTGCTTCTGTCTGGAGTGAAGAAGGAAAAGTGCAAGTGAAGGATATAATTGTCTCTAATAGTGCTGCAAAGTTTGGGGGCAATGTTAAAATTTTATATGTTGTCACTTTTTTTATTTACTGGTGATATAAAGAATGTCATCTCTGTCCCCCAGAAGTGCTCAAAGCATGTTCCTCTGGGAGACAGCTGAGCCTGTCCCAGAGCATCCATAGAAAGCTGGGTAGGATTACACATACAGCCAGGAATACCAGCAACAGCTCTGGGGCTGAAACCCTTCTAAGAAGACTGGCTGGTGGCAGAGGTGGAAAACTCAGATAGCAGGGCACAAGGGACACATGGCTGCTAGGCTGAGCCACCTCATGTGTTGCCAGTTGCTTTGCAAACTGAGGGTGAGGGATAATATACGGACTGTATCCTGGAGGAAAGGGATACAAGGGATGAATGTTGGGAAACACTGCTGTAGCCATAGTACAGGAACAGCAGAAACAGCAATGCAGACTCGCTCACATTGTTTCTTGTGCCTGAGAATGCTTCCCCTGCAGCTAAAGGATAATAACTCATTTTCTTTATCCTTACAGTACATGACATTTCTATGGAGATGGGTGCCAGTTAGTACTGGCTGTGTCGGTGCCTCTTATAATGGGGAATTGTTATATCCCTGACTCCCTTCTTTGTACTCTTCCTCCCACTGGAAAGGAAAAATTTCTCTCTTGAAGTAGCTGACCTCAAAACATGGATGCAGCTTGGAAATCTGAACGTGCCCAGCCAAAGCAGCACATGAAATACATATGCTTTAGCAAAACAGGGTTTGAAAAAGCTTAAAAACATAGTCAGCCAGTGATGCAGACCTGAAAAAACTAGTCCTGCTGCATTTCAGGGAAGGAGCATTTGTATTTTATGTTCTGCCATTTCATAGAACTCGCTGCCCAGAGAATCTATTGCTAATTACTGGATCTGTTACTAAGGTAATGTGGGGCCATACTGGGGGAGACAAAGTGACTGGCTCAAAGTAGTCATAGGAAATGTGTCCTGACGTGGGCAAAATGTGTCCTTAGGAGGGCAAGTGATAAGGAGAAAGAAGAGCACAGAGCAATTCTGCTTTTTTTCCCCCTTGCTTTAAGAACCAATGGAGCAGTTAGGCCAGGTGTAGAAGAACATCTGTGAAGTGCAGAGGCTGCAGGTGTTCAGCCACATTTCCTTGCTTTGTGTGGTCAGAAAAGGTAGCAAGAAAATGCATGGTTCTGGAGTTGAGAGATCCCCATGGGCAGGGACCCTTCTATAAACATTCTGTTCCTGCCATAAGATAGAGAATTTTCTAAGCCTGGAAAACATTGTCTCTTCTGTAACTTAGTGCCTACTTCATTATGTTTTAAAAATACAAAAGCTAAGAATACTAGTTGCTCCAGATGAGTTAAAACTCAGTCTCATGTCACTGATGTTACAGTCATGCAGATCATAATAGCAGCCATTCCATTACATCCTGTACTGTGTCTTGTGCAGCGGGATGGAGGAACAGCCACCTTACCACATCTTAGATGAAGGGCTGCAAGCAGGACATACTGGAGTGACTGGAGCAGCATTAATCACTGAGCAAGGGATGGCAGTAGCTTGTGCGACTGCCTGCCACACACTTCCTGCAAGAAGTTGGTATATTCTTGAAATGTGAGAGCTGCTGCCTTCATGGGGAGACCCAGCTGGCAGTGTGTTGCCACCACCTGATTTCCCTTTCTCTTTCCCCTCCACACACCCTGTTGCAGCCCTGGTGCAAGCTCATACAGAGATCCCCTGTAGTGCAACCTGTTGCACTGTCACCAAGAACAAATGTTAGTTGTGTTGCTTGCTGAATACTGGAAGGTTGTAACTAAGAGAACAGGGTAGTTATTTCAAACAGTTCAGAAATGACATGTGTTCTGCAGCTTTTGCTGCCTGCATGATAATTATCTTGTAGCAAGTGCTGTTCCTGGTTAAAGATTCATGACTGTCTTTGAGACTGCTCCCCCGGGTCTGCAGAATTCCAGTCTGCCTGGCAGCAAAGATCCTTCTGGCCCCTGTCCCTTATTACTTCTCTACCTAGAATAGATTTTGCCTCTAACACTTGTCAAATTTGGAGAAGATTTGACTGCTAGGACAATGGTAAATTGCCATTGCTGCTTGGGTCCTATTAGACGAGCTACATGTTTGTAGTATATTTTTATTCCCTTGAATTAGTATTCCCTGATAGGTACACAGGGCATACAGTGCCCTGTGATCATTTCCAACCTGTGTATCTGCTGGAAGGCAGAGAATACACATGTGCTTGGTGAGAAGGGTTGATGTGTTCAGCCTGTGCCTGTGCAGCAATGAGTATGTCCTGAGGCTTTGTTCTTTTCATGAGCAGGGATGCTCTTACAGTATTCCTTATGCCATGTTGAAAAGTATTGAGGTACTTCTGGTGGATATTAAATGTAGGTACATGCTGGGGAACACTACAGGTGGAAGGGAAAAATACAACTTTTCCTGCCACTTCTTTAGTATTACTGGTGTGTGATCAAAAGAAACAACTGACCTGATTTTCTGCAGCACCCACATGTCCCAGTGAAGCTGATGAGAAGTGCAGGAGCTTACTGTTTTTGAAATCAAGCCCAGAATATGAGTCATAGTGCTCTGAAGGAGATACTTGACAATGAAATGAAAATATATACAGATAGAAAGGACCAAAGTATTTCTGTTGAACATTTTATTGTGAAGTAACCATTCAGGTGGTGTTTCTATCAAGAAGCTACAACTGTTGTATAGCTTTTACAAGTATTTCCTGTAGTTTAACTGAACCATCCCTATATGTAGAGAAAAAACCTGCTATATGTTGTAATCACCTATATTTTGAAGAAGGTCTTTGCAAGACCCTGACCACAGCTCTGCTCTCTGTAGGCTAAAACTCATTTGGGTTCAGAGTCAAGTGTTCTCTGCTATTTGCACTCGATGTTGCTGTCTGTGTGTTGCTGCTGCTGCACACTGATCGTTGGTCAGCTGCACTGCCATGGCTGAAGCACAGCCTATATCTTGAAATGGCGAATCCTCCCAGGGCATGGAGGAGGAGGAGGCACAAAACCAACTGGGCGAGGTACTTTGTCATGCTGAGCAACCTCTGCAACTGCTCTCTTTGCTACAGCTTTAGCTGAGAGTGCAGAAGAAGGAAATTCTGAAGAGCTGGATTCAGATGCAACAGGGCTATTGTGGGAAATCCTGAGATTATGGTTTGTGAAACCTTGTACCACACTGGGAACCAGCCCTGCTGATGTACCTTGTCCTGCTTGAAAGTAGGTGACTCCAGGCTGGAAAAGAAAAAAAAACAGGGTTTGTATGTGTGTGTGTGTGTGTGTGTGTCTGTGTCTGTGTGTGTGCCTGTCTGTCTGTCTGTCGGTTTATAATGTACAGGTCATTGATGTCTTATTAGGTACCCTGCTCCCAACTAGATATAGGCTTCTAACCTAGGTACAGAGTGTTCCTGAGCATCACAAAAGTTCAGTTTGCATTTGAACACAGACACAGGAGCCCAGGAAAACATTTCCAACATCCAGTGGGTCCTTACACCAAATTCCATGCTAGGTGAACTTTGAGGACTGCCTGTGCAGCTAGTGAAACGTTCAGGCCCAGCAGTCTTACTCTTTCTGTCACATACCTCCCAGGCAGCTAGTTCAAAGAGCTCTGCTCAGTAGGAAGCATTCCATCACCACCTGGCCCTTCTCAGATCAAATGGAAGCTAAAATACCTGGAGAGCACTCAGCTCCAGCACACACAGGCTTCCCTCTTTTTCTATAGCAGGGCAGGTCAGGTCAGGGTCCCTGCACTCAGTCACGTCTAGGGACCAAGCCAAACAACCCAGCTGATTTCACTAACCACAGTGGCCCATTTATGTTTCACATCTAGCTGTCCCTTCCCCTAGCTGAGCAGAGTTTGGTTCCCTTTGCCCTACCTGACATGTGAGGCTCCCAGATGATTAGGAGAACAAACTGTGTCAAGCATGGATGTCAGAGGTGACATAATTCCTGACACAGAAATCCATAGGACAACTAGGAGCTACCTTATCTTGGGTATCTTAGGATGTAAAGTTGAACTGAAATTTTCATAGAGAGCTAATGTGGTCTATAGTGAAAGAGATAAGCACAGGGTGATTGCTTTTGACTAGTAGAGTAGAACACTCAGGAAAGGAAGGGAACATCTGGAGTCGGTACCTGATGTCCGTAGAGCTGGCAGTCCACCTGGAGGTTCTGTGAGGGTCGTTTGGTTTCTGTTGCTATGCAGAAACCAAAATTCTGGCAAAGCAGAACAGAGTTGAGACATAATAGTTATAAAATTAAGGAGACATGCATTACAATTTTAATTTCAGTATGTTTAGAAGCAGCTACATCTTCTCATGCTTTATCTGAGCAGTAAAGTGCTTGTTTTTTAGTCTGATGGACTCAAAATCCAAGCTGTTTAAATGCATAACCAGAAAATAACTGAAGCACCTGTATTCCTCTAGAGTAAGATCCTTTGTATGTCTGGACATGATGGGTGGAAAGAATATCTAGGAACCTAGGTAAAAGGTTCCCAGCCACTAAAACTGCCTGGGACTCAATCAGAAACAAAAGAAAACTTCTAGCATGAAAAAGTACACAGTATAGCTCTCAAGAGCCTACGTATCAAACCAAAGCACACTGACAGCACTTAAACTGTAGGAAGATGAAACTATCTGCCCTTTTGTTATGTGGTTGTGTACTATCCAGTACAAAGAGCCTGATTTTCTCAGGTGTTCATGTTAAGAAGAGCAAACAATAATATTTATATTATGTTGATTAAATGTATTTTGTATTAAGGATTGTTTTGCCCCTGAACCCTTTTGAAATATATTCCAGTACATCAGGATTTGGTCCAGATACCTCAGAGAGAAATGTGTGACATAGTTTAGGAATTATATATTGAAAAGTGTATGTCCTGTTTTTGGCTGGGATTGAGTTAATTTTCTTTCTAGTAGCTGGTGTAGTGCTGTGTTTGGATTTAGTATGAGCATAATGTTGATAACACACTGATGTTTTCAGTTGTTGCTGGGTAGTTGTAGTGTCTATCCAAAGTCAAGGACTTTTCAGCTGCTTACGCCCTGTCAGGTGCCCAAGAAGCTGGGAGAGCACAGCCAGGACAGGTGGCCCAGGCTGGCCCAAAGGATGTTCCCTGCCATAGAGCATCGTACACTGGGTATAGCTGGGGAAGCGAGCTGGGAGGTGGGATTGCTGCTTAGAAACAGACTGGGCATCAGATTGGTGTTTTTTTTTCCTTCTGCATGTGAGCAATTGCATTTATGCATCACTTGTTTTATTATCATTGTTATTATATTTATCATCATCATCATCATCACCTTTGCTATCCTATTAAAAAGTCTATCTCAACCCAGAAGTTTTTTTCCATTATCATCCCCATTCCCTTTTGAGGGGGGGAAGGGGTGAATGAGCAGCTGCGGGGCTCAGTGACTGGCTGGAGTTAAGCCCCAGCAGCGTATCATGATGGTGTGCAGGGCTTTCATCCTCACAAAGGTCTATTCCTGCACACGCTGAAGCGCATCACAGCGTGCCATTTCACTGCCTCTGAGCTGGGGGATCAGGACTGATGTGCTGGCATACTTACAGACTGATCGTCAGGCAGCAGTTGACAAGCCTCCACATTATCTTTAGCTTCTTCTGCTGAGCAGTTCGTGGCAGCCACAGCAAACTCAACAGAGACAACATGCACTGGGTGATACTGATAAAACAGGAAAATCGTTTAACTGACTTTGCACTGTGAAGCTGCAGAGCTGCTGAGAAAAGATAAAAGGCAAATGTGGCGCCTAGCTCTGCATCTCCCACTGAAGTCAAAGGGAATCCTGTGGCTTAAGTGACACAAATTGCTTGGGAAATCAAGAGCAATTGGGTAGGGTGATTTAGAATGAGCTAAATCTGTTTGCAAACATAACTAGTTAGCACTACACAATTATTGCAGAAGAAATACTCTGTTTACCTGGAAGGCTGAGCATAGATCTAGCAATTACCTGTATCCTGGCTCTTCCAATCTCAAGGAGCCTGAGGTAAGCATCAACAGTTTTGCTGTTGTGGTCATTGAGTGCAGCTGTAACAGTTGATAACACTTCGGTGTTATTCAGAGTTACCAGCAGTGCACAGTCAGGGCAGACTCGGAGAACATCTTCACTTGAGTCTGCAGGAGGAACAGAACAGGTGATGTTTCCATCAGCTCAGGTTGTTTTGAAAGGCATTACAGACCTATTCAGTCACACAAACACTGCTTCATGGCCCGTCCCAAATTACAGGGGAAGGAGTTTTTGCAGCACAAACTATATAGATGGCAGCATCTCTCACTGCTTTGACATTCGAGTCTGCAGCAAAAGTGCTCTGGACTTCAGTAGCACATTTTGAATGTTCTTACTCAGGTTTTAATCAATTCTCTTTCCAGGATATTACCTATGACACCAATTAAAAGATCTCACAGCTCACACAAAGAATGGTGGAAAAAGAGAATATATTTTGATTTCTTGGAATTGTGTTTTTTCATTCACTCACTAGTTTTGAAAGTAGCACTGGGGAAATCTTGTATAGATCAAAAAGATCTTGTGCAGAGCAGAGATTCCCCTTTCCTGTGGCAATATTGAAAATGCTTAGTAAATAAGCTGCATCTGGTAAAGGGGCTCTGAAGATCAACAAGCTCTAGTAAATTCAGACCAACAAGGAAACAAATTCTGGAGGCTAAACTCCTAAGTGAAAATCCTAAGAAGCGGCAATCTCGAGCTCAAATCTGGGAATGGATCCCCAGGTAGTCTTAGAGTATCTTAACTGTCATAGTGAAGAGGAGCAAAGAAAGAGGGCTGGGTTAGTAGGGAAATGAAATCAGAAAAGCAGAAAAAATTAGTTTCAAAGCAGCTAAGTTTATAAAACTCATAAATGCCATCCTTTATGCCATATTTATGCAAAGCACTTCCCAGCATTTCAGAACCTGAAAACCTAGTGAACTGTACCCAATGCTGTAACAATACTCCATCCTCTAGATTTAAATCTAATGAACAAAGACTTTACCTGCATGTGAGTGGCATTTACTAGCAATTACAGATAACTTCCCATCCAACTTCTGCAGTTTGACATCACAGTCACCCTCAACTGCCTAGAGAGAGACAAAAATCAAAGGGTTACATCATTCAGATAAATAGGAATTTCTGAAAAGGGCAACCACTTCTAAATTCAAAAGAACAGATCCTGCCAGCATGTTCCTGGCAAGAGCAGTCTGATTGCAATGGTGCTGCTGGGTGAATCCTGGTGTCTGTCATTTCAGAAAAGGCAGACCTGAGCAGCAAAATTTAGATCCAAATCTGGATCTCGATGTATCAGGAGTGCCAGGACATGGACTTTTTGTTCAGGCTCTTCTCTCATAAAGAGCAAAGAATATGAAGACTTATGACTGAAGACCTGCAGAGCTGTATGCTAACATTCTCACTAATCTCAGCTGGTCAGTGGCCATGCTAACAGCAGAGCAGGGTGCCTGTATTAGCTGGCTCACATACAAGATGATCCAGGAGGGGAGGAGATGTCAAAGGGAAAGCTGGATTCCTTGTGAAGAGGGAACAGTCAAGATAAAAAACATATCCTGGTGAATATAGGGGTAGATTATGATTCAAATGTAGTTATAAGCCCTGTGAACGGGGCCCCATTCTGTAAACAGCAGGCTTAAATTGTCAGTTGCTCACTCTTCTTTCTGCTCACAAACCAGAGCTGCCTGTACTCAGCACTTCCACTACTCTGGTCAAGGAAGGCTTTCATAGTTGGATCACACTTGCATAAGAACCAAATATTCGAGTCATTTCCAGCTGAGTATTACTTTGAAGACAGAGCCCTGCCTGAAGGGAATAGCTTTCTTGCATCCTTGACTGGGATTAGGTGGCCAGAAGACTGAATGGAATTTCCCTTGCTAACACCCCACCTGTAGCCAAGGGCAGGTTGTGTTTCACAGATTCACAACCCACCTTGTCCACAGTCTGCAACAAGGCAGTAACATCTAGGCTGACCATGAAGGGTTGAATCTGGAGCTCCTAAACAAGTCCCCGTGGCATTTCTGAACTGTATGTGGGACATTACACTCACAGTGACCTGGCCTCTTTAGATAACAGGACATGAAAGAAACCCAGGAGTGAAATCCTTCATGACACGAAGACAGCTGTATCAAGAAGGGCATTACAAATGATTGGATGGTTACAGGCTGTTACAGTGATATCCCATTTGCTCAGAAATGTAACTGTTGATAGCCTGGCCTCTAGCATCAATATACTGAACACATACCTTTGGACCAAGCTAGGAGTGGTTGAAATACTCACATGCTCTGTGAACCTCCTTACTGTGCAATTTTCAAGAGGTGTAGGGCTGAGAATGTGGCACCTTGTCTCTAGTAAGTCAAGTTCAAGAAACACTATTTCATTATTTGGCCCCTGGAAAGGAAAAAAAAAAAAGAATTGTAGTAATTACTTCACAAAATGTCACCAGATTTCTTCTCTGGGGCTGTGCTGTGGTCTCTGTTGCTGACTGGCACTGGGTAACTTCAGGCATACGCTAATGTAACTGAGTAAGTCCTTACTATTTAACTTCAGAAAAAACAGGACCAGGAATTTTAGCTGGAGTAAGTCAAGATAGTCACACTTCCTTTTACAGCTAAGGAACTGGCCCATAAATTTTTGAAAGTCCAGCCTGCATGTGGTGGGTCAGTTCTCTGAAGTTAACCTGATTTTATTTTGTTGGGTAGTTTTTAAAAATCAACATCTGGCTTTGTTGATGAAAAACTTTTGTGTTTCTATAGCCAGATCCCAAGCACACACTGGTGCACGTTGGCCTGTCCCATTTAGCCCATTGCAATTACACTGACTTACACCAGCCATGTTCCAGCCCCAACACTCATGTTGTGTCTGGACTGCAGGATCTTTTATGGCTGTTCCTGAACCTTTGCAACTATAACATAAGATGTTGGTGAAAGGGCAGAAGTGAAGTTCCCTAGCTCCAAATTGACTCTGGGGTTTGAGTGATTCCATTTAAACTTATGAAGTTATTTTAGTCTAAGTACTAAATATGAGCAAAGTGGTGTCACCAATAGTTCATGTAGGTAACTGTGGGCACACTTTTAATCTCATTAATGTCCATTTTTAGTCTCTTGAGCAAAGTGGTGTCACCAAAAGTTCATGTAGGTAACTGTGGGCACACTTTTAATCTCATTAATGTCCATTTTTAGTCTCTTGTAAATGACTTTGGTATCCTCTCTCTCGTATCAATTAGAAAAAAAGCCACAGAGTTTAATTCTTGTTAATATTTGGGACCATTTTCAATATTTTGAGAGAGCCAAATGTTCTGAATAGGTGCACATGTTGTATTCATGATGATCTCTACAACCTTTCTATAGGGCTACAATGATGTCAATAGATCTGAGTGCAAACGAGACTGCAAGCCACAGTTCCTTCCATTCAGCTTCCTTGTCAGCTCAATGGGATATTAAGTAAAATTAATGCTTACTGCAAAAATCCCTAATAGCATGGAGTTATGATAGGTATGCATTTAGCCAATAAATAATTACCTGCTTCATGAAGATTATCCTCACAGTTTTTCTCCAGATTAGGTACTGGGCTCATGTTCTGCCCTAGCAAACAGGCTGCTTTTGCAAACTGAGCCCTTTCAAGCATCGTACAAAAGTACCTGAACAATTCTTTCCCCCCATCCTCCCTGTTCTGCTCTTTGAGAGACACATTCCAGTGACCTGGATTCTCAACTGCTCTAAGGTGGCATTGCCCCATTTAAATCAACAGAGCCGTGCAGATTTACCCCATGTGAGGACACAGCCCGTGGCAGGGCTTGTTGGTCATCACCAAGCACCTCCAGGTGAAGGCAGTGCTCTGCCTGCAAGCTCCTCACTTACCTGGGGTCGCACGACGATATTGTCGATTCTGTTTAAGGCAAACTTGTATCCATGGTGGCTGTGGCCATTAATATAATTCACAGCAAATTCAGCCGCTGCTTCAGATTCTGGGTCATCACAGCCCAAGGGAGCAGGGGGAGCTGCTGGTGCAGCTTTGTGAATTGGAAGCTGAATAAGCAATATGAAAGCTACCAGTGCCTTCATGGCACCGGAGGAAAACCGATCCCCTTCTGAAATAAAGATCTAAGAATACTGCTCAGATGGAAGCGAGGTAGCTAGAACTGGGGTCTCATTTATATAGTACATACCGCAGACTTCGCATGAGCGCATGTCTGAGATTTGTCCCAGTTCCAAGAGGCATTGCAAACAACAAAGGAGAAAAGTAAATGTTAGGACATCAAGCTGACTGATTAATATTGGCCAAAGTAAATTTTATCAGGTAGGATGTTGCGAAGTCTGCTAAAGCAGCTAAAGGAGAAAGCATCAGCAAAAATGTAACATAATTTTTAGACACTCTTCTACCAACCAAATACAGTATGTGCAGGAGGAATGTGATCCCTCCAGTTAAATGTGTAGAGGTGCTAGCGTTAATTGAGCTTTCTCATAAACAGGACACGTTTTGCTAGGGCCCAAATCTCGCCAGACACCAGTCTAAATTGTGAGATCAGTAACATGATAAGTTAGAAAATGGAATTTGAATCAGTTCTAAGGATCACATTCAAAACTAAATGTAATTATATAGCAACTTCTCCTACTGAATTAATTTGGAATAGGAAATGAGACATAGCTTCTAAATCTTTTGCATCAGCTCTTTGTTTCTCTGAATAATCCGAATACTTCCAGTAGTTTCTAGAATTTTAGTTTGCAAATTAAGTGTCTTGCAGAAATTTTTCTTGATTATGTGGATTTGAGGACTTGGCAGAAGATCCTAAAGGTCACAGAAGAGTTTTAAGGGGAATGTAGATGAAAATTAGCTGGTTACATGCTCAGGACTGCTGGACCCAACTTATATTTACATTTGCAGTGTATGCGTTTACAAAACAGTAACTGGATAACAAAAAGGTTCTATGGAGCAGAATATAGCTTCTATGATGTGCCCAGCATTTAAGGTCTTTAATTTAAACTGAAATGACTTTAGCAAGATAGACTCTAGCTCAACCAGTAGCAAAGGTTTTCCTGATAGGATTTCAGGTAGTTTTCTATGATTCGTGTTATGGTGGTGATCAGGCTGCAGAATAACAAAGTTCCCTTTTGGCTTTAAAATATCTGAATCTGTCATCATTTTCAAGCAGTTCAGGAATTAGCTGCAGATTTGAGATGAATAGGAGGACTTCAGCATATTTAGAAGTTTTCACTTCAGATGAGCATTTCTCAGCTTGCAAGATAGTGTCAGTGGGGCTGAAAGATTGGTGAAAAAAATCAGTCTTGAGTCATGCCTCTCTCTTCTAGAATCTGGAAATATGGAAGATAGCAGAAATAAAAACGGTTCTGTTGGATAGATTAAGTGATGAAGAAGGAGAGTGAAAAGAGATTAAAAAGATTAAATTATTTTCTTCAGCATATTTACATATTGACGAGGTTCCTGGGGAAAAGAAAAGCTCTTCCTCTCTCTTGCAGTAAAAAGAAAATGCTCTGAGCAGGATTTGTTTCTTCCCCTCATTTGAAGCAGGTGGTGTTTGGCATTTGTTCTGTTGTGTGGAAGATCATTTGTCTTCTTGTCTTTGGCCTGGAACACTTGAGGGATGAAGGTTTAGTGTACCAAAACACACTCTGAATGTTCCTTGTGGGTATCTTTTGAATCATGGCAAATTTGTTCAGAAAGAGTACTTCACTCTTTCCTTTTAACCCACAGCTCAGTTTCTAACCTGTGAATCTTTTAATTCCCTTTTACTTTTTCTGGTATGAAACACTGGTGCAGATTGAAATTGGTTTTCACCTAAGTGACATACAATTACCCCAGCAAAGGAATTAGACCATTATTTATAAATTTAGTGTGGTCATTACTCAGTTTCTTAGGTGACATCTTCTCCACTTCAGAGTTGCAAATACTGTAGGATGTTTAATGTTTCTGCAGCCAAGCTCTTGGTGTTCCTAAATATAATATATAACCCAGTTCAGTCAACTTCAGGTTCCATTTTCAAAGAACTTAAAGAACTCAAAGAACTCAAACAACAAACAGGATTTATTATCTTGTGTTTGGGAATGGTGTTTGAAAGTGCAATCAGGTAGTTTGGCTGCTGGCAATATGACAAAGAAGCCTTTCACTTTTTGGATACAGACTGATACAAAGCTGCCTAATTATTCCCTTCTGGAAGTGAGATTGGTGATAGCAGTTCCCTTCAGGCCTGTGTGTCCCATCATGACAGGCTCTTTTTTACCACCCTCACTCAAGAGGCAATAACTGAAGAAATAACTCCTGATTGAACTCTGTGCAGATCTATTATCTCTCTTCCATGTCTGAGGCACAGTCCTTTAGTAGTGGCTGCAAATATTTCTTATAGCACAAGAAAATGTGTTGAATTCCATGAGCTCCTGTCAGAAGGTCACATTTCAACCCCACTGAAGTGAACAAGTCTTTCACAGAATCACACTGTCACAGATTAGATGATGTTGTAATGTTATCATGAGGTCATCTTGTCCAATCCCACTATACCAGCAAGGCCACCTAGAGACAGTTGCCCAGAACCATCTCCAGATCATTATTGAATATGCCCATGCTTGGTACCCCTCAAAGTAAAACAGTGTTCCCTGATGTTCAGACAGAACTCCTATTTCAGTCTGTTCTCATTGCCTTTGGTCCTGTCATTGAGTACTGCAGCAAAGAGCCTGGCTCCATCCTCTTTGCACAATCCCTTCAGCTATTAATATACATTAAGATCTCCCCAGGCTTCTGCTCTCTATGCTAAGTATCCCAGCCCTCTCAGCCTTTCCACACAGGAGAGATGCTCCAGTACCTTAATCATCTTTGTGGCCCCTGTGCACTGTTTCCCGTATGTCCATGTCTCTTCTGTCCTGAGGAGCCCAGAACTGGGCACAGCACTCGAGGGGTGGCCTCAGCAGTGCTGAATAAAGGCAAAAGATCACCGCCCTAGAGCTGCTGGCAATACTCTGCCTAGTGCAGCCCAGGATACCATTAGCCCTCTTTGCAGCAAGGGCACCTTGTTGGCTTGTTCAGCTTGCTGCCCACCAAGGCCCACAGGTCCTTTTCTGCCCAGCTGCTTTCCAGCTAGGTGGGCCCCAACACGTATTTGTGCATGGTGTCGGTCCTTCGTCCCCAGGATTTCAGACTTCTTGTGGAACTTCATGAGGGTCCTGTCAGGACGTTTCTCCAGTGGTCCCTCTGGATGGCAGCATGACCTTCAGCTCCTTCTCCCAGTTTTGTGTCATCTACAAACTTACTGAGGGTACAATCTGCCTCATCACCCAGATCATTAATGAGGATGTTAAACAAGACTAGACCCCAGTATTTGCCCCAGGGGTACACTGCTAGTTACTGGCTTCCAAGGAGACTTTGTGCCACTGATCACCACCCTCCAGGCCCAGCTGTTCAGCCAGTTTTCAATCCACCTCAATCCACCCCAATCCACCTTTCACATCAGCAGTGTTAGACTTCGGCCCTAGTGAATTAGGTTGCCTGAGAGACTTGACAAGGCTTCACTGTGATGGAAGTAGAACAAGCTGGGTTTACTGCCCTTGTTATATAAAATACAGTATTGATTCTATGCTCAAGAATTGAGGCTCCACTGAATCTCAGTTCTTAATAATTCATATAAACCGCAATGGAAAGGTGAGTTGATGGTTTTCTTTTTTGCTTTCTCTTTTTCTTTTTTCTTTTTTTCTTTTTTTTTGGTTGGATGCTTAGAACAACTACTGATGATTGGGAGCTCGCTGCTCCTGCTCAACCTCACCTAAAATAAAAGGCAAAGAATTGCTTCCAAAAGATGTCATATTGACACCTTCCTGAGCTTAAAATTCAAAGAAATTAAACAAGCAAACAGATTAATATCTTCTTTTTAAAGCTTCAGATCAAAGTTTAACACCTGTGGGGATTTCTGAGGCTCTCTTTTCAGATTACTAAAACATCATTTTTTGGTAAAGCAGACAGAACCGGTCCAATTCTCTGCACCACATCAAAAGATGCATTTCAGAGCAGTCAGGCATTGTACAGTACGGCAAAACTTAATCACCTCTTGCTTTACACTTGATTAACTACATTACTTTTGGATCACAGAGTTCACAAGATATTGGAACATCAGGGCTGTCTTCTATGTGGCCATCACCTCCACAGAAACCTGCACACTACGGCAAGAAAGCGCAGGGATAATGTCAGAGAGCTGCGGTGACCGATCTTGTCACGGCAGCGCGTCGCTTCCTTAAATGAAAGTATAATCACCACTTAAAGATAACGTGTATGAAACCCCAAAGAGCTCTGAGAAAAACCTCAAGACACATTAGGCTAATTGATTTACATAATCTTATTGGCCCCTTTCCAATAGATGGGCAAATCTTCCGCAGATGTCAGTTAGCGTAGATTCATTACAGTCCAAGTGCCCCAGTCTCCCTATACCAGAAATATCCGGCTGCAGAAAAACCTGTGAAGTCTGAACAGTTTTCCCCAACTGTAATAGTAGAACATTAAGTATTCATTCATTTTTTTCCCCTAAATGTGTCTTTAAAGGAAGGCAGGTTGATCATGTGCCGTAGATTGCTGTAGTATTTGCTGTTGGGAGATTTCTTACTATGAGAAATAAAAAATGCAGACATGGCACCTAATTTGAGAGCCCCTAATTTTGAGTGCCCAGATACAGATTCCTTTGCACTCAGTTTTGCAGATCTCAATCTGTTAATCTCTGGTTTCCTTTATCTGTAAAATGAAAATAACTATTTTCTATTTCACTTCTGTAATCTGAAATAACTCACTAAATATTGTAAAAAGTTTTGATATCACTGGGTAGAAAATATAAGAAAAATCTGAGAGCCAGGCAAACCAGATGCCAGGTGCCAGCCAGTAAAATTTTAGGGATTCCTGGATTTACTGGAGATGTAGCAAGATTGAGAAGGGTTGAAATTTAGGATCCCAGGTCAAGTATTGATTATTTCAGAGAAATTTTATTTTCTGGTGTGCCTTTCCAAAACCGCACTGATTTATTTTTTCTTCCCTTGAAAGAGCCTGAAAAGTTTTCAAGAATTCTGAAATTTTTATTGGAATAGAAATTCTCTTTTTTGACCAGCTCTCTCAGACAAAGCCATCCACAGCTATTTCTGTTCTGTTCTCTCTTGCTCTATTTTGCTCTGCTATTGTCTATGCCACTGAAATACTTGAGTGCCTTCCAGAAGTACATCAAGTGACATAACTAGCATTTGTTACATGAAAGTCTGTTCTCCTTCTCTTCCCAGTGGGAAGATTATATAAGATGTTTTGTCTTAGTGAAGTGTTGGATTGATTTAAATTTTCCTCCCCGTTTCCGCATTTTCTCTGCTCTTCGTTTTGATGCTGCAGCCAGTAACAAGCACAGTTTTCTGAGTTTCCAAGTCCCTCTGTGGTTTAGCCTGTGTTATGCTGTCCTGGTATGTACGACAACCCCCTCCCCTTCCCAAATTTTTATACTTTTTTACCCTTTTATCAAGGTCAAAGTTATTTATGTTGCCATGCAACTCTTAACAGTGGGATATTTTTGCTTCAGCCCTGCAGGGATGTCATGGTCCTCTTGGTATCATGCCTATGCAATTTTCTGGGTGTGGGAAAGCTGCATTGGAGATGGATAGGTGGCAACTGTGAAATCAGGGATGAGCAGAGACTAAAGTTTTTCTTTTGGCTTTATGTCCTTCTGCCATAGTTTGGGTTTCCAGCATGTGTGGGTGCTCCCCATGATCATTGCTTCATATCAGAACCTAGAATAAATACAGCAAGATACCTGGGAAGAAGCTGCAGAGCTGAACAGCAGGAGCAAAGAGCAAGTCAGACATGAGAAACAGTATTTCTCACGGAGTAAACAGACACTGTGCAGTCAAACTGACATCTCCTTGTCTCGATGAACAGCGCATCAACCTAAGTGAATTTAAACTTCACTCACTATGAGAACCAGTGACTGTCCTGGCATTACCAGGGTATCCACAGACACATGGCTCTGGTTTAAAAAGGCACATTGAAACATGCTACATTAATTCCTTCTACTTACAGGAATGTTTGAAGATGTAAATGCACAATTGGTCTGGATGCTGTCATGTCCTATGATGCTGTTAGTCTCTTTGATGGAGAACTCCACATGATAACTCCACACGTTGTCATCCCTTGCTGAGTTAAACCCTGAAATTTAGTAGCGAGTGTTAGGGAAACCTGCTGTGCTCTCTGGATTCCCACATGCTCAGCTGCAATGACATGTTTTTGATGTGAGAAACCAAGTTCACTCTTGGCACTGCAAGTAAGTGCTTTTTCTACTGAGTTTGGTAGAAAAGGCTGTACATTCATTCTTATGCTGTGACAGCCTAAGAACATAATGTTGTTACCTACTTATACCAAGCTACTGTTTGGAAAACAGCACCTGTGTTTTCCCATGGAGGCTCATGGACATGAGTGACAGGAGTGTCCATGCTGCACAGAACCAGGTTAAGGAATGGCAGGTGGGTGGGTGGCAAACAGATACACTTTCTCACCTTGGAGCTCTCCTTCAGGGGTATGACAAACCCAATCAATATCCCAGTGAGATTTACATAATTTTGACAAGTAAGAGGGTTTTAAAAAAATTATTTATTTTTAGTGACGCAGATGATTAAGATGTTTTTACTGTCACATGTCCCTAAATCATCCATTTATTCAACTCTTTCTATTTCCTTCCAACCACGTGGCTGAAAAACTGGAACTAGGATAGGAAACATGAGGGGGATGTTTTAATTTCATAGTACAGAGACAATATATTAATAACACATTTGCAATAGGGGAATAGTGACAATAATGGATCTGCCTGAGTTGGAGCATTTGAAAGGGATGATACAGACATTCCTGCTTAAGGAGCTGAAATTCTGCATGTTAGACATATAGTACAGATGACTTTTATGGCAACAAAGTAGCTAGACTTACAGCTTTCCTCACTTAATTTACACAACATCAGCTTCACAGCAGACAGGGACTCCAAGCTGTCAAGAGCAATAAACGTGTGGCACTCTGAACAGACACAGGTGCCCAGGTGACCTTCTCTTTAGTGTCTAAAAGAAAGGGAGACGTGAATGTAAGCATCATGGGCTGATAAAAACAACATCCAGTGTCACATTTGTATAAACAGGTGCACGTCAACACCTTTTCCTGATATGTTTATGAATTTAAGTTTTGTAATGCCAAAGGAGAGAGAGCTGTATCTTTGTTTACCTTCAGCCCAGATATTCTGAACCTAACAGCAACGTTGAATTCTGCAGTTAGAAATTGTACATAGAACTGGCTTGTGCAGAATGCTGCTTTTGTACTCCTGGATTTCTGAATAAAGCAGATAAAGATAGCTCACAGAACCTCTTTGGTGAGGATTCATGAGTTTGTAGTGGGCATCTCAGCCTTTGTCTCTGCTGTTCTGTCGAGCATCATTGGGTTTCTAATTTTTCCATTCCTTATTTCCATTCTTCATTGCTGATGTTTCCCTGATACCTTGGTCTGCCTCTTGAAGGTGATCTTGGGTCTCTTGGAGTGCTCTTGTTTAATACAATCAGCTTGGGTCTACATCCTAATCTTCCTGCCAAATAGATCCAAAATCCCTATTTCATCTATCACTATAGCTCAACTTGTTCATATATACTGATTTCCTTATGATCTCTCTTCAGCACAACCACTTACCTCCCACAGTCCCAACCACTCCCTCTGCTAGTCCACCAAGTCTGCCATTCTTTCTCCAAGTGATTCTCCATTCAACAGACCATCAAGCTCCATTTTTTCCTCTCATCTGCAAGGCCTTGGCCAAGACCTGACCTTCTCATTCAAACTGTTCACCTGGATCTCACCTCATCCCCGCTGCCATCGGCCTTTGAGCCACTCAGTCACGTCACTGACAGAAGCATCTCTTCAGAAAGGATCCCATTTCTGAGCGTGTCCTTGAGGCTGTCACCTCTCTGAATTCCCCAGCGACTGGGGAGCTGCCCCTTGACACATTATCTAGAGCACTGTGTCACACGACTTTTAAACCTGCGTGTATTATACAGAGAGCTGCACTGACACTGAAAAGTCAAAACATTTGAAGCCCAACTGAAATGGTGAACTTCTCTGCTCCATTTCTGCTTTGTCAGGTTTTTGCCTATCTGCCTTGAAGAGCACACCTGGCAATGCCACTCTAGGGGCAGCATTATCTTTTTGGCTACCAGAGTACTTTGATATGAAGCGTTCCTTTGAAAATGGATGTCTCAGCTTCCCCCTTCCAAAAACTTTCCTGCATGCTGCTATACCTAAGGAGAGAGGAAATCATCCTGCAGTCCACACACAGGTCTTGAGAATGAGACTGCCCTTGGGATAGCTGGAGGAAAGCCTTTCACTGACAAAACGGAAGACATAATATTTACGTGCTGTAGAACACAAAGAGAAGTCTAGTTCATGTATTTTGAAACCTATGAGTTCCCAACAGAAAAGCTGTTAATTCTGGTTTTAAATATTGCTGTTTACCTTGCTGTGGAACTTGCTTGGAACTCAGCTGCAGTTGTAAGTGTACATCAACACTGGAGCATAAGACTCGACTCAGATTAGGCTGTGACAACTGCCAGGAACTTTCTGAAAGGAAACAGGATCTTCTGTTAACTTTGCACCAATAAGAATGCAGTAGATGTCATATGCCTTAAGTTTCATGACAAATTATTTGCTTTGCTGTATGAAGGTGTTATGCTGTTGTATAATGATGCAAGTTAAGGATTCTGTTTCTGAGAGAACTGCTGTGTGTTGGTTAGAGATGCTGCACTGTGGAATTTCACTTGGTAGTGTTTCCAGAGGCAATAATTTTCTGTTTAAGAACTGTTTCAAGATTAATGTGTAATGTTATGCATGTATCATAGGAACAGGTAGATATTGAGCATAAAAGAGGATTTCTTTGCTTGAAATTCCTATCTATTGTCAATGTTCATCCCTTTCTTGGCTTTTGATATAATCCTGCAAGTTCTTGAGAGTCAGGTAGTGGGGGCAGGCTTATGGAAATGCCAGTACAGATGGACAGATGTGCTACATGTGCTTTGAAGAGCTGAAGCACTGTAGGGAAGAACTACTGGAGACTATTTGTACACAGAGAACCAAATAATTCATATTCCCTGTTCTGTAATCAAAAGCCATTCTTGGCTGGGGGAGATCCCTAGAACAACATTCTTGTCTCCCCTTGAGGGAAGGAAGCCAGTGATTATTCTGTTACCCTACATTATCATTCAGTTTGGTATAAACTGGCCAGGACTTGAACTCTCAAGTGCCCAGGAGGGCCAGTCCATGAATATACCTTATGTCAGCAGAGGCCATTTCAAATAATACAGATGATGACAGATTGATGTTGGTAGCTCATTAGGCAAAGCACTGACCGAGACATCAAATTCCTTTCAGCAAGAATATGGCTGGGCTGTTTGCTGTTGTGCATTAATGGAGAGGCGCATTTTTCTTTGATTTCTCTTGCTTCCTGCTTCCCCTGTTTGCATCAGACAGTGCTGGCCATCAGAGCTGTCATCATGTTTGGCTTTCCTAATGCAAACAGCTGTACCAGAAGAACCAAGGTGTAAAGCTAAACCCAGTCTGTAGATATAATATATATATATAGTACATTTCAACAAAAGAACTGTGTTCACAAGCCTCCTGTGGCATAGAGATTTTAATATAACACTTGGCTTCTGGCTCATCCAGGTCCAATGGTACAATCTTCCCACCCATGCCTGAAAAGACAGAGAACAGGTTTCTGAAACAGCATAAGGAGTATTTGAATTGCTGTCTCCTTGATATGTTAACTCCTGCTCTTGTGGACTACGCTTTCAGACTTTTGGGGCATGGCTTAAGCCATGTAGTTAAGCTGGTAGTCTGTGGGCCATAACTGGCCTTCTGCCTCTTCCTGAAGAAGGTGGGGAGCAGCTTTCCAAGCAGCAAACACTACCACAATTCTCTACATACCTACAGAGGTGACTTCTGCTACCCTCACCTTCCTCCCCAGTGATTTGTCTGGGAAAGAAGACAGAGTGCAGTGGGAAATTTGCTGTAGTGAAGAGAGGCAGGTCTAAGATTTAGTGGGAGAAGGAATCCCCAGGTCCTTGTGCCCAGCAAGGATAAAATACTATGTAGACTAGGGTCTAAGTAAGGGTAAATACATCTGAGACTTGCTGGCCACTGTGAATACCCAAGGAGGGTTGGTGCTGCTGCCAGAAAAGAGGAGTCCACAGCTACTGAGAGGGAGCACAGAGATGAGATGGACACCCAGAGGTACAAGGCAAAGCAAGAAGAGGAGGGGAGTACTCAGCAACTAAAAACATCCCAGGGTGAAAATGGGTGCTGAAATAATAGGATCTCTAATGGCTGCCTGCTGCAAACAGCTCATTAGCCCCTGTGTGTATCAGGCAGTTGATCCAGCTTTACTGCACAACATCATCTCTGGAGGATCTTTGCAGCTGTGCAGTTCTGTAGTGTTGTGATTCAATAAGTAATCTTACAGTACACTGGGTACTTTATCTTCACAGCTGATAGACTCAGTGCTTTTCATATCCAAAATGGTTTTACAGACTATATGGGTAATCTTTCCTTGGAGGTAGGAAGAGACAAGCATTGCATTTATGCAAAATATAATCTTGGAATAAACATCCCTGCCATTCTAGTATTGTAAATGTCACAAATGGACCTGCTTGCTATGGTGCAAAAATTGTCTTTTAAATGAATATGCATTTTTCCCTGTTTACTGTAGTTTGCTCTGCTGTTAGGTCCTTGTCTTTCAGCTGTGGCCTAAGGTATGCCCATAGAGTAACTTGCAAGGCTGGTGATGAACTGCTCTAAATAGAACTGGCTTTAATAAAGTCAATGAGAAATGATGATATGGGGCAGGAGTAGCCTGTCAGACACTTCCCACATCTCAGGGCTGTGTTAGACACCTTACATGAAAAGATTAGTGTCAACATTACATCTAATGTTACTAATCCGATGATTCACATACCTCTTATTGATTTTGTTTGAATTGAGTTTGTAACTGTTGGTTTGGTCTTAATTTATATAACCAGTGGCCAAATACACTGTTTTCTTAGCAATTCTTGCGTTACAGAGAGCTAGATGCAATGACAGTAACTGTGCCTGGCAGTCTACCATCTGGGTACATGCTAATAAAATAATCATCTGCATAATTTTGGAAGTCATTGTAGATACTTGGGGAAAAATGTATTGGATTTGATCTGAAAATTGCAGGCAGCCCAGTAGAATAGTAATGATACAAATAATTTCCCCTAAAATCCTGGAATGGTCTCTGGTGGGATTTGTTTTACATGCATCATGAAGCTGCCTATGTTAACTTTGCTTTGATATCAAAGGTAAATAGAGGGTGAATGATTAAATCATTTCTATTCACTTTTGCTGGAAGTAAAATCTAAGCCAGCAAGAAAAGAACAATTTCTGCTCTCTATTGTGGCAGTAAAAAAGGGGGAAACCCTTATTTTCTTGCATTACTAAGTAATAAACTATTAGGGCCTACAGATCTTGGTCACAAATGGGTCCCTTTGGTGGGATCGATATGTGTTTATAAGGAAAAGCCAGTTTGCTATCCAAGGAATTCATAGCCTTTGGCTTCTTCTGCATTCTGAAATCAAGTGTAGCTCACCCCAAAGCTGCCCCCTAAATAAATCCAGAAAAAGCAATAATTCCTTAAGGGGCATGTCTCAGTGAGAAGATACGTATGGCTCCAACACATTAGCACCATACTTTATTCCGAAGTCACTTCCCCTGTTCCAGTCCAAAGACCCTTTCTGCAGCTGGAGCTGGGTGCAAAACATCTTATTTTGGGGCAGAAGTGCCCACACATTAGGTTATTTCTGAAGTAGCTGTTTCCATATTCAGTTCCCACCCTGTCTCCATCCAGTTTGTCTTCACCAAAAACACTGGAGAGGGTGCAACAGTGCCTGTGGAAAAACCATTGGAGCAATGAGCCAGACTGGTTGGTGTCTCGGGTAGAGCAGAGCGGGTGACTGGAGATCTGATATTTTTGATCTTGGACAGCACAGATGGAAACTGCCAGCAACTGGAGCCTGTGAAAAGAATTGTGGGAGGGAAAAATAGGAGAACCTACTAAATTCCGCTGAAACTAATTGGGTTGGAAGAGCTTTAAAGAAGACTAGCACAGAACTTCTGTAGTTATTTTAAAACATTTCTCACTTACAGGCTAGGTCTATAACCTGTCCTCTCAGATTAGGGACATTGGGGGGGGGGAGTTAACACAAAAGTTTGTCCTTGGGCTTTCAGGTGCTGGATATTTAAATGGAAACCAGTTTAGCCAAGTTTGAAGGGACTACAGGATGGTCAATTACTAAGAGCAAAACAGGTATCAAGACGGTGTTAAACAGACTTGCAGAATACTATGGGAAGCTTGTGGTAGGCGAGAGGGGAAGATGAACAGGCTTTCCTGGGGGAGACGTTCAAGTTTGCTGGGTAACAAAGGTCAAAGAAATCTGACCTGAAATAAGAGCAGAAAGGTGCCCATGTTTTTTCAGAGAAGCTATTAGGTCAGAAGAACCTGAGCCTACAAACAAAAAAACATGCTTCAGAGTAGCTAGGAGCTCGAGGAGGCACTGTGTTTGGGGCTCAGCACATTTTACCTGCAGCCAAACTCTCTTCTGCTTATAATTGTTAGTGTTCAGAAAGCTGTGGAAAACCTGCATGAGTGACATGTCCCAGAGAGGCGTACTCTGGATTCAGGGGGTTTTACCTTCAGTGAGCTGATGAACGTGCTGGGAGAATGTTAAGGAGATGGTGCTAGCAGCAGGTATTGAGCGCTGCGCTCGGGGACTGCCACTGCCAAGTGTTTTACAGCCACTGCCCCGTGCTGCGGACTGAATGCCAGGATCCATGCCTAATGCTTCCCAACTGGAGCAGACTCGGGGCAATCTGGCTGATGTCCATCAAAGGTACTCAACCACATCTGTGACACTGTGACAGGTCGGGGAAATGGGGAAGGCGTGGAGAATGGAGCAGGCTCGATTCCCATGTCAGCCCCTGAAGCATGGGTTTGACGTTACCTGTCGGATGATGTACCGGCTAGCTGCCACGGAAGGGGAGGTCCCATCCCCTGCTCCTAGCCACAGGCTCTCACCCTTCCATGGCATTCCAATGTCATTCATCTGACCATGCGGTGAGGCGATGCAGGGAGCTATGCCAGCAGAAAATGAATCATTCATTATGGTAAGGTTAGCCCTTTGGCAGGTTAACTCCACCAGTTGTGTGAAGGGAGGTCCAATGACTGTGCTGGCACAGGGAAAATGACAGCAGCCAGTGGGGAACCTGGATAATCCAACCAGTCGGGTCACTGAGTCAGAAAGATTCGTTTGGAGGGGATCTCCACAGATCATTTGGGCAAACCACCGATGCAACCGCCGATGCAAAGCAAGATGATCCCTGGCATTACAGTGGTGGTGGGAAGCACCGACTGTTCCAGCTTGTTTCAGTTTCTTTGTGCGTGAAATCGGGGTAACCCCACATGGACGAAGCTGAGTAACTGTTTGGTGATGTGTCTTGAAACCTGGAGGTGACAAGTACTGCCTTAGCACCCAGGATTTATAGGACCATGCAACACTGCTGGATGCCAGGGATAGGAATTGTGTTTGTCATGTGGACCGATGTTTTAGGTGCAGGGCTGAATTTCTTCCAATATGTAAGACTTCTAAGCACAGCCTATGGAAAAATACAACCATATGTCATTGAAGGGGAGATGATACAGAGCACTAAATATTCATCTGTTTCTCAGTAGGTTTAAAACCAGTGATTGCCTGGAAGCTATTCCTGATGTGATAATGGCTGTCATATTTGTCTACCTAAACACAGTGATGTCAGAAAAGAAAGACCTTCTTTGCTCCTTTATAGTGGCTGTTTCAGACTGGATCAGTTATAACCAGATCCTTAAAAAAAAATATTTACTTTTCATCAGAAGTTTACATAACATGTTCTCCAAAGGAACAAACACTGTGTTTCAGCATAGTTTGAAACATGGGAGATGGAAAGGAAGTTAATGAACAACATTTAAGTCAACATCAAAGCGCTTTCTTTCTCTAGTCAATACCCAGACCCTCACACTGTGATGCAAGAAGGAGAAGTTCACGGTCAGGCTCTTTCATCTCACTCTGTAGTGCCTTTTTGAGACCTCATGTAAAAATCTTGCTCTGGCCTTGAAAGAGTTAACTGCAAGCAGGGAGTATTAATGCATATATCCACCTCAGGGTGAGGCTGAGCTTATTAGGCAGGTCTGAGGGAGAATTATATTAAAATATTAGAAATAAATGACAATGAGAGGAGAAAGCCTTAAAATCCTCTCTAGAGGAAGAAAGGGCCTGGTGACTGATATTGTGGGGTTCTTGGAAAAAAGGACTGCCAGGCTGGCAAGAGAACAGAGAGAGGTGGAGGAAGTGAGAAATACCAGATAGTTCGTGATCTCAGCCTATGGCAGGGATCTTCCCTGTGAGTCCTGTGCCAAGGAAGAAACAGAGTTTGGTTTCCTTTTGGGGGGTGAGGGTTTCCTCAGATCAAGCCCACACTGTTTGGGTTCAGAACTGGAGACTGCTGGGTAGTGTGAGGACACTCCAGTAGCTGAGCAGACCTGAGGACTGAGTCTTGAAAAGGGCTAGATCTTTGTTTACACGCATGAGGAGTTCGTGGTCTCTGCAAGGGACAATCCTGGCCCTTTTTAGCCTGCTGGGAATGGTACATGAACTTTTTGCTGCATCTTTTCATTGTATCACTACCTGTACACTTGTTGCGACCACAGCATGAATTAGCAGCAAACTAACTGTGTTCCCTTTCCCCAAGGAATAAAAAAGCCATTGGCAGAGGTGGAAAAGAGAGAATATCACAGCAAAATCTGGAGAGCTCTCTGCACTTTCATGGAGGGAGGTAGGCAGTGGGGACAAAACACTTTTTGTCCTAGAACTTTGTCAGACTGGGCACACAAAATTGTTTATCCCAAGCACATCTCATAAATGAGCAAATTGGACATCAGGCTTGTGATTGGAGAACAAAAAAAAACCCAATCCTATATTTAGGAGTAGTAACAACCGGGTTGTTAAACTTGTAACAGTAGCACACAAGGCTTATGAATCGACTTGTGGGGGAAGAATAATATGAGCAGGATGATAGGATGGAGGGAGAGAGGAAAGTGGAATAATATGTAAAAAGCTTATACCAATGTTGGGTCATGTCACACTATTATTTTTAAGATGATCAGTTTTCATAGCCAGGGATCCCTTCAGCGTTAGTAAGTATCTGATAGCTGCCATATGGGGAATTAGTAAAGATGTTACTTACATGTTAGAATTCTGCTGGCTAAAGGGGAGGTGGAAATATGTACTATAAATAGGAAAAGTATCAGCTTGGAGGAAAGCTGATAGTTACGCGTCCCAGGCAGGTTAGTCTTAAACCTGATCCTGCTGAAATATATTCATTAATGTCCTCAGCACAAATGTAAGGGACACATTTATGCAAGTTGCTGGTAGCATTTAGAGGGCACCATCCGTAAAGGAGGATGAGGATATGCTACACAAAGGGATGGGTGACCTTGAGAAGTGAAGTTACACAAGTGGAATAACCCTTAACAAAGGAAAGAAAAGCTGAGCCATGTGGTTGGGAATGTAGTAGTGCTGTAAGCTCATCAGAAGCATAAATGAGAGGACAGGAAAATGTGGGCATTTAGTCTGATTTCAGGATGATTGGACAGCTATCATGAAGCATCTGGAAAAGAAATGCAGTGTCTGATGATGTCTGGAGGAGCAGCAGATCAGGGACGTGTGAATGCCTTTGTCCAGGAAACTGGTATGATGCCTGCAGTGTCATACTCTGCTCTGGTCACCCCACTCAGGAGCGAGCTTCAGTGGAGGTGGGTGCAGGAAAAGGCTTTGAAGGTGAGCAGAGAGTCTCTTACACAGAGGCAGACCAGGCAAGTGTAGCTCCTGTAGTCTTGCAAAATGGAGAGTAAGGTGGGGTAACAGCAAAGGTGGCTTTTTTTCTTTTAACAGTACGGCCTGTCAGACATCATCAGTCACTAGAACCTGGACAGACAGAATGGTCTGTCTGTCTGAAACAGCCTGCGTTTGCCTTGTGCAGTGATCTGGAAGCCCCAGGCACAGGCCAGTCCCTGCAGGCCCAGCAGTGGCCCTTGTTAGAGCAAAGGCAGCCCTAATCAGGCTCATCTTAAACAAAAAGGGGAAAAAATTTTTAAAAGGAAAAACTGCAGAGATGAGGAACAGCAATGTGGAGATAATTCTGTCTCCCCTGTGTGGGAGGCTGGCGTGCACTGACTGCAGAACTATTAGGTATTTGTCTATGTATCCTTTAAAAAGGAGAGTTAGAGGATGCTGATAAAATAGCTAGATCTTGAGATCTACTGCAAAGACTTGTTCAAGATCTGCCATCAGAGATGGCTAAAACAAACGGAAGTGAAGCCACGTGAAGGTACGCTGTACGAGACCCCACGGCGAGGCAGCTTTACTGAAGTGAGCAGTAAGGGTACACACCGAGGTGAAATGGCTGGGAGCTGCAGGGCTGGAGCCTGGATTGCAGTCTGCATTATGCAGCGCTGAATCTGGAGCGACTCTGACGGAGTCAATGAGGTTACACCAGTTGGCTTTCAGCCCAGTTTTGTTCGCTTGACCAACTATCTTTTTACCTTTGCTCGCAAACAGCAGCAGATAAAAGTTGGCCTTGTCTGTGCTCTTTTTGGTGACTTAATCCCCAGCTCAGGATTACTTATCAGACCTCTGTACACAAGGCAGAGTTAATTGGCTCAGATCCACCCTAGCGGAGGTCCCTGGAGCTATGCTGGTTTTTAGCAGAAAATGTTCTGACCTAGCCACTCCATTTCCTTATGTAAAAGAGCTGGATGGATTTTTAAGCGAGCTTAAATTAGTGATAAAAGATAAGTCTTTCCTCATTTCATGAGTTGGGAACATATTTATTGTGTATGTATTTGCTGGGGAGGTGGGAAAGTGGTTCCCAATCCACCACGATGTGTTTGTTCCATCTCTCTGAGGCCAGACTCTGTTTTGACAGCAGCAACACGTGTTCACCTGTGAGGTCCCGAGCGTCTGTGTGACAACCCCTGCCTAAGTGACCCCTGTTTTTATTCATCTTACCTTACAAGATAAATAAATAACCTAAAATGATAAATAGGCAGACACAAAAAAAAAAGCATGGGGAGCTACAAACAGCATAAGGTGCAATACTGACTTACTAACAGTAGATGGTACTAATGCATCTCCAGTAACATCTTTCTGAGGGGATTTGAAAGGCCAAAAGAGGCTTAGACCTGAATCCGCTAAAATTCATACAAGCCAAAGGCTGTAGAATATCATCTCCTCAACATCAGAGGGTGTTTAGCAGCCCAGTCACGGCCATATGTCAGTCTGTTGAGCTTTACTGAGTTCTCAGCTGAAAAACGACCATATAGGAGAGTGGCAGGAAGCATAGCGGTTGTTATGAGACTTTGTGAATTTTAAATCTATTTTCAGGAGTTCATAAAAAATTCTCTCTGGCCTGCACTGGGGAAGCACTCTGAAAAATTACTGCAAAGATATGAAAGGCCAAGGTGGAAAACTTCTGAGCTACAGCAGCGTAGGTTTTTACCCCTTATTTTAACCTTTCTTACCCTCCTGATGGCTCTGTTCCGTATCTTCCTAACTTCGAAGGAAATCCTACTCTTTCCTCCCTTTGCATGCAGGATCCTGCAAATGTCATTAAGTCACATTGTTTCATTGCACTGGGGAGGCCAGGGAGCATTTCTATCATCCTCATGCATGCGATTAACACAGATTTTTGTAATGGGGAGCAGTTCACCTGGACCTGTTTCCATGGTGCCGTTAAGCTGGGAGTGTGTGATCTGGGCTCATTTGCTAAGAGCTGATGAGGACTTGAAAGAGAATTTTCCCTTTGACCTTTTTGGTAGAGGTCACTAGTGCTAATCAATGTCCTTATTGGATTTCAAGCGTTTCGGTGCTCTTCTTAGGCATACCCTCTGAAAATTGCAGTAAGGACTGACTCAAGGGAGATGATCAGACTTGCAATAGGACAATTCATTCCAGCAGCCACTGAAAGGTCAATGGAATACTTGCTAACCAGTACGAACCACTGGGGCTCCTCACCCTCTTCAGTAATAAGGTGAACTGCGGTTTGCTTTGAGGGCTGCATCGCTGCCTGCTAGTGAAAGTTCATGTACAGTATAAATAGAAAGAGATGAGGATCTTAAAGAACAGGTTTGGTTTTGGCCAGGAATGTAGTATAGCTGTCCTGGCCTCTGGGCATCCTGTTTTGTAAGTTTTATAGTAATCTCCAACTCTTCATTTAAATGTGTGAGACACCCAGTTATCTACTTCTCTTTCTTGTGGCAGAGATAGGAGCAGAAAGTATGTTTTGTTTCTCCATCTGCAGCCATTGACTAGTACAGCTTTGCACAGTGCAAAGGTAACAGGCAAAGCAATGGTAAAAGCAAGCTTGCTGATGCCCACTGACTGACTGATGTCTTGAGCATGTTTTTGTATTGCCCTTGAAGCTAAGATTGCTGAGCTCTTACAGTTCCCAGTCACTACTTATATCGGTCCTTGTTGCCAAAAATGCTAGTGATTAAAATCAAAGCTAGCAATCAATCCAGATCAGGATAGAATCAGCAAAGGTTCCTGTAGACTGTATGAGCAAACAGGTTGGTCCAGTCTGACCACGTACACTGAAATCACTGCGAGGATGCTTATCCGCTCCAGTGGATGAACAGAGCCAGGGTCTATCTTCTCCCTGTAGGCATGCACCCTCACCTTTGCACCCACATGCATGTTCAAGCACACATAGAGCTACAGAAGACAGATCCCTGAAATCTGTTCAAAAACATTTTTGAGGTTAGGACTCGTCTTCATGGAGTTTTTCTTCATCCTAGAACAGTCAAAATTAATAATCCTTTTGTCTAAGAACATACTCCAGGTTTCAGTTTAGAAGTCTCTGTCAGAAACAAATGTACTTCATTAGGATTTTCGGGGATTTTTTTTTTCCCAGATAGCTGTGAAATTAATAATGTAAATATTCTCACTTCCAGACAGGCAAAACCTATTTAAGAAATGGTTAAATATACCCGTGAGAGAGCTACCAATCAACACTTTTTTTACTAGTTTTGTTTTGCATTCTTTTCTGAGTAGCATGTTCATGACCAGCTGTTTTTAGAGCTAGTAAAAATTCTCAAGCTCACATTAGGAAGGTTTTCAGTTACATGATCTGTAGCTACAGTTGTTAGAACACTTGGCATGGCATTTAAAAATGAGAAAATTGTTTTTGTTGAGTAAAGCACCACAGCTCTGAAATAATATTTCACCGGACTTAGAGAAGATGTTTTTGAACTTTGCTCTTAATGACCAAGTGATAGGCAATTTGGTAGCCAGGGAGTTTCCAGACATGGCTTAAAGTGATGTCCATTTAATCTCTGTGAATATTAGGCGTTTCAGTGCACTTATATGGGACAGACTTGTACCAAATCGACCTTGACCAATATTTCTTTATCCACACTAGCTCATCTCACCCAAGAGTTGCCTCCGTATTGCTGGTGAAGTATACATGCAGCAGAAGCCTCCCTTGTCTTTGTTGCTCATTTTAAAGCAAGGAAGCGAACAAAGTGAAGTCAAATCCTAGCAATTTTTACTCTTAACTGTGCACTGCCTAATAATGTTTCTTGTTTTCTGGGCGGAAATTACCTATCTTGTGTACCATCAGTCTCTGGCAGGCGGCTTGTACAAACCTCTGTCTCTATTACAGAAGCACAATAAGAAGCGTGTTTGTGCTCCACTGATAGAGAAACTGGGGCTTATAATGGTGCGGTGGCTTGTTGCTCTCTCAGATTACTTCAGACTCCAGAGGGAAAATAAATGCTGAGAGTTCAAGGAACGTATGAAATTCAGAAAGGCTACAGGAAAAACTGGCCTGCCATTCTCAGAGTGGCAAAACTAATGAAATAAGGGTGGATGATTTGAACTACCACTGAAATTCATTAGGCAGGATCATTTCAGGATTCCTGGAACAAGGTGGAGGGCACAAAGGCCAGTATTGCCAGTACCACTGCTGCCAATGGGGAAAGCAGGTCTTGTGAGAGCTCTAAGATGGGTCAGCCAGCTTTTTGCCATCCACGTGAATGTTTTTGCAGAGCAGGAGAAAACCTCTGTCCTTTTGCCAGGCCTGGTGACATGGCAAGGAACAAGAAAACTACTGGGACAGCTTCAGCCAGGTCAGGAAAGTGACTCAGAGCCCCTGTAGGGACCAGAGTGTCTTGCAGCCAGCAGCAATTGAAAAGAGCTCTCCTCTTGGGACCCAGCTCCCAAGATTCAGTGCCTCTTGCAGCACTTAGCACTTCCTCCAGCTGGCTCCACCTTATGTACTGCCCCTTTGGTGCATCCTGCAAAGTACGTGGGTCCAGGAGGTGCTGGCAGCAGGTGGGGGCTAGAAAACAGGAAGCTGAAGGCAGTGAGGGCTGTGCCCAGCTGAGGGTGAGGATGTATGGGGAAAGTCCCTTGCTCTACGTGCACCCTGCCACGCCATCCTCCTTGCTGCTATGTGCGAGAAGAGGCTGGCCCCCAGCTCACCACAACCTCCTTTCAGTTCCCTGTAGAGAGCAAGAAGGTCTCCCTTGAGCAGTATCTCGGGTGGTGTTTGCCTCTGCCCGGGCTGGAAAAGCCCCATCTGCAGCAGAGCCAAGGGGCTGGAAAACACCACCAGCATGGCCAGGGACAGCCCTGCAGAAGGGGAGCTTATCAGCCCATCTCAAATGCCCACCCCATCTCAAATTAGTTCCCAGGCCTACTACTTACTCCTTGAAAATCCTTCCTGGCTAGATGCTACAGTCACTGTCTCCACATAAAAATTCTGAAAATAAAGCTAAAGAGCCCAAATGGATTTGTGTCAGTAGTGTCAAAGAATCTGAATGATGGTTTTATTTTAAGGGTAGAATTGGCCATCGCTTTGCAAGAGAATGGACAGAGTATCCAGGATCCATAAGGAAACCAAACGTTGAGCTTCACATTCAGATACCACTCTGTGCCTCCTCTTAACCAATATTACAACTAAAAGGATCAGGGATTTTAAATATCAGTGGGGCTGGTTGGTATTTTGTTGTGGTTGTGTAACAAGAAGCATGGTATATTGCTGCTTTTCTTGAGCTGAGAGTCAGATGGAGTGTAACTAACATTTGTCATGGTGCCACTGGCCAAGTTAAATACACTGGAGTGGAACTGGGGGTTGGGGTTGAATCAGGAGGATTAATTTGGTCCCACAACTGTGATTTACAGGCTGGAAGAAGGACAGTATGGAGATGTGACAGTTTCTGACAGTTGCTTTTGTCCTGTCATAGACAGTTGTAACAATTACACTTACGCTTAATTACTGCACTTAGGCTGTGGTAGGCTAAAGCACTCAGTAGGATAGGAGGTGTTAAGAAGCAGAATGCATTTTAAATTTAGAAAATCCCCTTGAGAAATATCCTTATTTCACACTTATTATTAGCAAAGCCAGCTTTGGAGAGAAAATCTTTGCTTCTGTGACTGGAACCAGTGTCTTCAGCAAGAGGCAGGTGTATAGAAATCTCTCATATGGGGACATCGACATTCCATCTGCTCTGAAAATCTAGTAGCTGCTGAGTCATCTCCTGTGCCATGTATATTTGACATAATTTTTAAAGGTTATCAATACTGGGGCACCATGTGCTGAATGGATAGGGGTTTTTTTTAATCTTATTTCATTTTCCTGTGAGCCTGAAAGTAAATACCTGTCTGATCCAGCTACTGTTAAATTCAGTGACTGAAGTCCTTGTTTGTTCCAATCATGGAGGATTTCGTGTTGCAAACTTAAATAATTGAAATGTGACCCATAGTGATATGAGGCACACATCCAACAGGCAGAAGGTCATTTTCTTTTTAAGCTGTTTATAGGAGTGAATTAAGATGCCTACAAAAAAATCCTTCACCGTTTCTTCCAGATTCACCCATGTAGCAAAATACATGCAGAGCAAGCAGAGTTTGTAGGAGGAGGACTGGAGCAAAAAAATTACAAATAACATATTGTGCAGCTCACAGTCTTGGCCAAAGCTGTCAGCACCCAGCAGTTTCTGTTGTGCTGCTTATGGGCTGAGATTTTCAGTATCCTGTGCTCATTGTGCACCTTGTGTGTTTGGCTCCTTTGAAAATGTGGGTACTTGTTTTCCTGCCTAATTGGAAGCAGAATTCATTTGAAAATGTATTTGCTTTCCCTCCAGGGATGGTACTATACCAAAACACAGTGTATGCTTTGGCTTAATTTAATAAGTCATAATCTCTTCTCATATTTTATTACATTTTAGTGCGGGGTGATTTTTTCCAGAGATGACTCAAAATAATACAAAAGAAACAAGCTTGTCCTGTGAACAAAACATGAATTATAGCTGATAAAATCAAGATAGTTTGAAGGCTTGCCAGCACAAAGAATGAACTCCCTCAGATTCCTAACTTACAGAGTAATGTTAGCAACCCCAAATTTCCCTGGTAATTTTGAAGTTTAAAGGAACCTTAAGGACACTCTGAGGAAATCAAGAGAAAGAAAAAATTTCCTGTTAATGTGGAAAAGAATTGCTGTGAAATGAGGTAAAGAACAAGGTGATTTCGGCTGTTTTGATGAAGACTCACAGCTTACAGTGCTCTTGGACACACTTAACCCATGCCTTTTGGATGTGAACGTTGTTATGCTCCCTGGGAACTGCCATCTGAAGGAAGCACGTAATGCTGCGTGTGGAAATGCCAGCATAAGCAGAACGAGGTGATTGCTTGGGTTTCTTGCACAGGGGATGCTGTGCTGAAGCTCTGCAGTCTGCATTATCTCCCAGCTCCTCACAGGGTGCTGTTCAAGATCACAGAATCACAGAACTATAGAATGCTTTGGGTTGGAAGGGATCTCAAAGATCATCTAATTCCAGAGATGTGAGCTTTGGCTTTTAAAGCTATTTCTGGGTGGAATACAGGCTTCTGTGACCCTTCAGATGCGGGGGGGGGGTGTGTGCAAATTCAGCATGCAGCTATCACTGAGCACTGTGAACCTCATATGATGTGGAAGTCTGGTGGAGCTGCTGTTTAGTTTAATGTTGGGGAGCATCTTTCATTCAGGCAAGGAAGTGGAACTAATTCAAAGAAATAATACATTTGGGTTTTTAATATACTGAACTCATGTTTGAGGATCCAAATAAATTCATAAAAATTCATCCTCCAAAAACCTGTAGAAGAGCCTCTCTTTGTGCCCATCATTTTCTCAGTAGCAGAATGCAAGAAACAAACTGCTTTCAGTGGAAACCATATATTGTGAGCTGCAATCAGCCCAAGTTCAGTAAAGAATAAAAGAAGGTACATAAGCACTTCTGTGTCAGGAAGACAGCAGGCCTGCTAGCAGCCTAGCTCTCTTCTCTCAAGATTTAGGCCCTGACAATATTCTTCTGTTCCCATGAGACAGGAAAAGTTACTCATGCAGAGAGGATCAAAATAATCACATTCTCAAAACACAGCGGCCTTGCTGATAGGGGTACAGGCTGCCCTAAACCAAGAAGCAGTTATGGGAAGGTATTTGGGAGTAACAGAACATGTTAGGAACCAGCCATAACAAGAGGGTCAAAACAGCAGGTATGCGGATGATTTCAGGCATTAAAGGTAAACTAAGGATGTTTAGCTATAAGATAGGTTTATCAGAACTCGTTATAGTTACTGACCAATCAATATGGTGTGAACAGTGTGTGTAACCAATTAGCAGTTTTTTAGCTTGCCACATTTGCAGTAAGAAAGGTCTAGAATCTGGGTGATTTCACCTAATAAAATGGCTGGTTGGCTGGCTTCCTGGCTTCGCCTAAAATTCATATTGAATTACATGTTGCTTCTGCCCGATGCCACACTTCTGCATGAAGGGATTGGATGTAGGTAGAGTTGTGCCTAACATAAAACTTGTGTTTAGCTAAACAGGTTTAGGCGTGAAAGAGAGAACAGCATCAAGCCTGCGAGGAGCCATCTCTTCAAGATGCTCTCAGGAACTTTCTCTCACAGTGGAACCTTTTTCACAGTGCACCTGACACGCAGGCTTGGTAATTTTAGAACGACAAATAATGCAAAAGGCTGTTCTTCCTCCATAAGACCATTAATTTTTCTAGATGCCTCCCACCAGAGTTTTCAGAAGGTATCTGCTGTCTCTGAACCTCAGTGTCATCTGCACAGTTTGAGGGATTTATAATCACTGTGCTTCCCTGCCTCATGCTTTAGAGATATGTTCTTGAATGCTGCCTTGAATCTGATCTCTGTTGGTGTTTTTTTGGGCCACTCCAAAATTGTCATTTTCAGAAATTAGACACCTTAGGCCGCTGGCAATATTTTAAAGTGTCTGAAGATCATATTCCTGACTTCCTCTGTAGCCTTGGGTGTGTTGTTTAATGTCTCTGCAGCCTCAGCTCCTGCACCTGAACAGGAGGGAGAATGTCTCCCTTGTGTGCCTGCTGTGCAGCATAATTCAGAAATGGGAGCAGGAGGTGCTCTGGAATCCTAGGATGCAGAAAGCAATTAAACTAAAAAATATTATCTGTATTAGCATTAGTATTAAATAACAATGTATATTTATTCTAAATATACCATTCTACTCCATGCGGCACTGTCTAAAAGACCATTCACATTACAGAGCCATGCTCTGGGTGGTATGGGAGAAGTCTTAGCCTCATCAGAGATTTTACACTGGCCAGAATTACACTTTGTGGTCAGTCCTATGCCTCTGGAAATCAGTGCAAGATCCAGGCTTTTATTTGGTGGAAATGTGACTTGTCCTTCATTTTTATAAACCCTGCAGAACAATTTATTAGGCATAAAATACATTTAAAAGGTGAAAAAGCATAGCTATGCATTTCAAATCAGTTAACTATTACTGGCATTAAATATACTTCAGTCTTATGAATAATTTGGCAAGATTATTGCAGTGGAAAGATTAATCAAGGTTCGAAAATATCCCCAAGTCAATAATACTCATTGCAACTGCTGTCTGAAATCAGTATGTACTTCCCAACTCTTCAGAGGACTGGTCCCTACTCCTAAGAATTCAAAGCTGAAGGTGTGGAGAGAGAAATCCCTGAAACAAAAAAAAGAAAATTAAAAATTGCCTCTCAGTGTTTTTCAGATACTGAGATTGGAATTGGTCAAATTCGATGGCAGTCTGCTAATGACTCTCTTATCCTTCAGGATTTAGTTTAAGATGAAGACCGCAGCACAAATAAGACTGAGAGCGTACAAAATCTGAGATGAGGAATCAGTTCCCCACTGCCACATTTTTAGCCCGAGCAGTGGAAGTACACAGCTACAATGTGAGGCAGCTCTCCTTGTACCAGTGCAATAGTGGCTGTTTTAAATGCATGCACCGCACCGAAGGGATGGTGGGATGGATGCTTTCTGGTTCAAGGTCTGCCACTGAAAACGTTTTCTGCTTTATTAGCTGTATGCATGCTGTGATGTCTTGCAGCACTCAGTGAGAGTACTCTTGGGTGCCAGGATTTGCAGGATTCAAGCCAGAGCAGAATGTGAGATTAGGCTCTGAACCAGAACAAGTGGGCAAACTGCAGGTGTGTAGAAGGTAGCAAAACTGCACTAGTTGCTGCCTACTTACCACCTCCTGACGTCTCTTGGAGTTTTCCCCTTCAGCCTGTTACTGCAACATATATAGTCTAATAAATCACTTTTTTTTGCATCTCATGCATCAGTTGGATCTCTGCTTGACTTAACTCACTAAGAGTTAATATTTGTGAGCCATTTTCTCCAACAAAGAGAGCCACTCTTCAATGGAGAAACTCTTTATCAGCCTGGCAACTTGCAAACTCCTTAGCATTTGATCTGATGCAGACAGTGCTCCTGATGAAATCAATACCTGTATTGATTGAGTAGCAACCTGAGGGACTGGGCCCTGGACTGGTCTAACTCAGCTGACAGATGAAGTCAGTGACTGAAATGCTTTCAGTAGAGTTAGGAGCCATCCCCTAAAACCAGAGATTTTCTGCAGACCAGGGATTTTAGATGTCCTTGTATGAACTCTGATGTATAGACAACTCACTCCCTAAATCAATCTTTTCATCCCATAAACATGGCTCTCAAAGTTCTCACTGTGGCTGGACTCCCAGGAAGGACCCGGAGGTGCTGCCCTCCGTGCTTCCATGGCTGTGCTCGCCATTACACGAAACACTGGCTCCCTTCGGTACAGAACAGAGCAGCTTCCTGGCTCCTGCGACAGAGCGAGTCTCCCTGGAGTGACTGGGAGCAGCAGGACCTCAGAGCTGCCCTGGGTTAATATTACAGAGCCATTACAATCCTTGGCTCTCCTGGCCATGAGGAAAGGCAGCTCTGATTGCTGCAGCCCTCCAAATCTTTCCAATGCCCGTGTGACACTTTCACCTTCTTGTCTTTCAGTAGTAGCCCTGAAAATGAGCACTGTCAACCCAGAAAAAGCGATGTATTATTCTTCATGGTCATCCAAGGGGCAAAACAAACTTGGAGCACTTTAGTAGCTGGATTTCATAACCTCTCTGCTTCATGCCAATGTGACCAACCTCTGGAGACCTCGCAGATTTACCCCTCGCCTTGGTTAACCAGTTTTATCTAGCAGCATGCCTGGGGTCAGTCATACTTAGTAAAACTCATGACCTCGGATGGAGCCTCACTGATCCCCTCAGCAGGACAGCATCCGTGTTCAATGCTGATAAAAGGCCTGATTCCGTGCACTGATACACAGCTCTCCACTGAGTTATTCTTGACTAACACCAGTGCCATGAAAGCACAGCAAAGACCTCTAAAAGGTTTACACTGGATGTTATTTGAGGGGGTTTTGTTTTTTCTTTGGGGTTTTTTTGTGAGTTTGGTTTTTTTAATGGATACTATTTGATCCATGCTTCCTCCATGGCACAGTGAGAATCAAAGCTAGATCTGTGTCTGCATCTGCTTATCGGTGCCACTTTTGTACTGGAGGACAACATCATTTCTTGCAAAATATATGACCTCTCCAGGATAAGTAAAGCTTTGTCTGTGTAAGAAAATACAGAGGATTAAACTGATGCATGAATTTAAGGTTGGGTGAAAATTTATGTGGACATTCTTCTTCTGGCATATGAGAGGTTTGTCTTAGTTTACCTTAAAGTGAAGCTCAGAGACATCATCTCTGGGTATTTTTTTCTACCCTGCAAAGAAATACTAACTCAATTAACTGTGTTCTCTTTCTTTAGTGTGCCAAAATGTTGACCTGGTGTGTGGGCCACAGGAGGTGTTCTTGGGTAAGTGCTCAAAAAGCTTTCTTTTCCTCTGTGGGACCTTTCTTGCCAGGTGATTCAGCTCAGGTAGTGCGATAAGCCAGGATCAGATACCCATCTCTGAATGCAATTGTGCTCAGAAGAAGAGGTTATTGTCTCCCAGACTTTCCTCCTCTTCCAGTTGTTTGTTGGTGTGCCCATGCCAGATGTTATCTCATCCTCAGGTTGTTTGTGGAGATGTTCAGAAGAGGCTCTTTAGATTGCTTCTGACAAACCCCTCTGGGTTAGCAAAGAGCTATTACTTAAGCCATCTTAAGTAAACCTGTCTTATTTTGATTGATAAGGGTTGGGAATGCTTAAAAGATCAGCCCTTAAGAGGCTATGTCCTGCCTGCTCACTGATCTGGTGGCAGGTAGCTGGAGACAGCAACCACTCATGAATTTGCATAGAGTGCACCCACCCAACATCCCAGAGTAACTCCCACTGACACCAGCGCTGGTGGGCTGGGGCCCCTGGTTATGTTCCTGATTTAGCTGCTGTTCCACTACATAGTCTTGAGCACATCAACCATCAAAGCCTCAGTTTCTACATCGAGGCATAATCATCTTCACAGCAGGACTGTGAGAGTTAATTGTAGAGTGATTTGATCCCCTTGGTGCTGAGTTACAGGCGACTGATGCTACTTCTGTGCTTCAGAAGAACTGACTTCTTTTTCTTTCTGATGTCTTGAGGAAATGAAAATCCAAATTTGTGTTCACAATGGGAAACTAAACTTCATTTGAAGAATGCTGTTTATTCTGATGACTCACTATCAGGATTGTTGCTATGTTAAGTGGCTCAGCAAGGAATTCTCCTTCTCAGCCCTCAACAGACCAAGCACACAATTCACTGGAACAATGTGCCAAACTGTTCAGCTGTCTGCATGGGAGGGCTAAAATGTGATGTTTGGGTGCCCCTGAAATTTAGCTCAACATTGTATTGCTGGGTGCATTCTTATGTTTATTCAACTAAAACTCACATCAGCTTCTGAGAGAGATGAAGTAACCCTGGAGTAAGCAACATCAGCCCTGGCTCCTTATCTGGAATTACTCTGACTTTATTTTTGGCCATAGGGTTATGGTAGCTACTGATGGGGGATAAAAGTAGTTGTTACATGCTAGCTGTGTTGCTAAGACTTCAGTGTAGGCAATACTTGTAGGCAAGTATCTACATGACACCCTACGTGCTGGTAAGAGCAGCGGAAGGGAAGAGTCCCCTTCCAACACTAACACAAGTCAGGAATGCCTTTTCTCCTCCTGAAGACAGGTACATAGAGCCATGGTGTGTAACGTCATAGGAATCTAAAGCCACAGCTCTGCAGTATAAAATACTTATCAGCAATGGCAGCTTGAGGAGTTGCCATCCCTGCCTGGCTCACTCCAGTGACAGAGCACAGTCCCTTCAGTGGTGATCTCTGTTGGCAGCAAACCACATCACAGGGTAGCACTAAACAGAGTATGTACGTATGCCTGAAAGTGTCTGCTAAGGTGGTGCATGGCTGGGTTGCTTCCCAGCTTGGCTGATGTTCCTCCTTACACCACCCTGGCTTTGCAGAGCAGTACTGGAGGATGTGAATATATGTAAACTGTAATATGGGCTGAGTAACTCTTCCAGTGGAACATCTAGGGTAGGGGAAGGCTGCTTATGTGGCTGGAAGAATATAAAATTGAGCCCTTAAAATGAAAATTAACAACTATTACTTGGAAACAGCAGAGGGTCAGTGTGCAAAGTGAGTGGGTTTGCAATATCACTATAGCCCAGGAGTCAAAAATCTATTTTCAAGTGAGTATCCTTCCAGAAAATTCACACTCTTCAAATTATTATAAGATGCTTTCAGCTCTCCCAAGATGATATGATGGATGGTGAGAAAAGCAAATTAAACATACTGAGTTTAAGCTGTTTTACTGCTTAACTGTATCCTCTACTGAGTTTACTGTTTTTTATTTTAAGCTGCAAAAGGGTTATTACCATCTTAAAGCTGGGAGCCTCAGTCTCCAAATCCCTAAAACATCATGCAAAAGTAAATGGGACAGTTAACTGACAGACACTGTCGTAACTTACCCGCTGGAAGCTCATGCAAGCTCCTGACACTTAAATCCATCCTGTGAAGGCACAGAACCAAATCCTGTTGTCACACAGTTTGACCACAGCAGTTTTGGGTGGAGCTACAACCACACCACCAGACACAGTTGAGAACCAGCCCTTAGCTTCTCAGTATCCAAAGGGTGCCTGACCCTCTTGGCATCTGTCTGAGCAGTCACAGTGCAGCAGCATCTCTCATAACCAAAATCTTTAAGAGGAAATACGGACATAGTGAGGGGAGGGTGTGAGATGGGATTCCTGAGAAGTGCAACTCAATGCATGCCCTCAAGAGTGGGTTGAGATTGCAGGAACATTTCCTGGCAGCCTCCTGCAAATGGGAACCATCCACTCCTGTCCTCAGAGGCCACCTCTGCCTCCCTCATCTCCATATGCCAGGGCTCCCTTGGAGCAGCACTGCCAGACATCTGTTAGCTGTTGCTACCTCTGATCGCTTCTCTGCTTGCCATGCAGTGAGACGCAGAAGCAGCTCACACTGTCTCAAATGACATTAGTCTTCTCTCCATGGCCACTGTCAGCTTTGCACAGGTTTGCTGTGGCCCAAGGTTCCTCCTTCCCCAGCAGGATGGAGCCAAGGGACAGGACCCGGGGCAGGGAGGATGCCATCAGAAGCCATTCCCTCTCTTGCTCTTGTCCCAGCGTACGGTCCAGGCTGCTAGTCTGTTTTACTGACACGTTTCTCCTTGCTCCCTACAAAGCCTCATTTTCTCAGGCTGATTTCAGAAGCAGTGGGAGATGCCGATGTGAAGCCAGCGTTGTAAAAGCACACTGAAACCTAGCTTAGACTTGGAGCCTGGCCTAGCCAGATCAGCAATAAAATTTTCAAAAGGAAAGAGGAAAAAAGCTATTTCCCATCACAGGAGCAGTGGGGTGTTTTCCATGGGAACAATGATGTTCTGGTTAAGTTCTAAGAACCTTTCTAATTATTAGGCCAAACCAATGTGAAAGCTGATGTCAGCAGGAAGAGCTGATGGGAGGAATTATAATTGTGTCTGGGGCCATATGAAAGCATTATACCATGTCTTGCTCCAGACTTTGCATGAGTCATTTTCCTCCTGGTCAGGATTTTGTATTGAAGTGCGGACTGGCAGTTGTCTGGAGCTTTCCTTGTGCCAAAATTGCTGTGAAGTTAGTTTTCTTTGGGATTTTTCCAGTGCCACTGTGAGAAACGCCATCAATAGAATTTCTTTGCTGTGGAGGGAGCATCAAGCAAGGCATCACACTGCGTGGGGCAGTAATTGCAACACTTGCTGCTGATTTACTGTCAGCAAGTTCTCTTGTGGAAAGAGTGTTTCCTCAGCTCAATCCATAAGACTCCACTGGTTTCAGGAGGAATTATGGCTGCTTGCCACTTAGGAGTATCTGCCTCTGAGCACTCAGGTCTTTAAATGTATGTAGATTCTCCATAGAAGCCTATTTGCTGCAGAGACCTACACTGAGACACCACACTGCAGAACTCTTCCCAAATTCTACTGTAGTTCCATCTGTAAAGCTAACAGTTTTAATTGGAAGGCATTTTTTAAAGGAGATCCACCAAGTGATCTACCACTTTCTCCCCTTTCAGCTCATCCCAGCTCCTCGTGCCATCACTGGAAAAGCACCCACTGTTTTTGGGATGCTCAGAAGAGACACAGTCAGCAATTTATTGACACTGTCAACAGGTGAAACATGTTGCAAGACTATGTAAATCTCATTTGGAGGAAGCAACAAAGCAAGTAGTTATGTCACAGAAAATTGGCAAAGCTTGAACATGATCTGACAGTTGTGTCACGCACTTCCTGCTGCACTCTTCCCAATCAGAGAGAAAAACCCATCAGCTACCCTGCGATCCGTGTCACTCATGCCCATATGATGAGTTAAGCCACTGCACTAGCAGCAGCCACGCTCACTCGCAGCTGAATCCTCGTGCAGTCTTTCCGGTGCATAATCTGGAAGGCTTTGTTGTTAAGTCAAGCCTGCTTAAATGTTCATGCACTTAAAATATTCAAAGGCTTCTGTCATACCCACGAAGCACTGGCAGAGCTCCCCTGCCTCAAACCTCGCCTAGGCTGCTTGACTTTTTAGCTGCTGTGGGTGTTAAGCGTGTGCTCTTAAGAGCCTGTGCTCAGCCCCGGCGTCAGGTCCCTGTTCACACTTGAACACGGATTTTCCCAGACTCAGACATGTGGAGACTCAGAAATTTTCTGTTCACACATGCAGGAGTATGGACTTGCACAGAATGCACCAGCTTTGCACGGGGTTTTACAGCACAACTCATTTTACTTGGTAGCACAAAAATACATCAATCTACCAAAAAGAAGGGAAAAACTCCACCAACCAAATATAAGTATTTCCTGCCTCTGCTTCTTTACCACCATGGGCATTACACAGAGTCCCATAAGTGGATTGGTTTTTCTCTGCAGTTCATCTTAGGACTTTTGAACCCTGCAGCCTTTTCCAGCTCTGCTTTTTTGGCTGGTACCTCAGCTGGACCAGAACGTGCATGCTGAAAAAGCATTCCCTTCTTCTGCTCCGTCTTCTGCTCCAAACTTTGTATGTTTGTATACCCCAAAGACTGATATATCTTGATTTATGTATTTAGTTTTGATCATTTTCTCTGCTGCAAACAGCAGTCTTCTGTACAAGAAATGGAAGAAGTGACTTTTCCTGCTCCATCTTATCTTTTTCTCACAGTAACTCCTGAAACAGATAAGCCTCCTTCCATCAGTCCTTCACTGCTTTCTGATGCAAATTCATAAAACTGGAATTAAAATTCATCCTGCTGCAGTATGTGGTGGTTTCCCTCTCGACAGTTTTCTGAGTGAGAGCAGCAAGTGTGAAGGTGTTGAAAAGCAGCCTGCAGTGCTCCATGTCAGCTGTAGCTCTCTAGCAGGAAACACTGCTGTAGTGAGATCAAAACCTGATATTAGCATGGTGTCTGGGGCAATGCTGCCTATTCTTTTTGTTCTCTTAGAGAACATGCTATTTTCTTGCTTCATTGCTTCATCTCTAGCACACTGGCAGTGGTGACTGTCGTTGTTATTATTATTAAGGGATAGTCCACCATGCTTTTCAGTGGAAAGCTGGATTCTTGACAAAATCATTGTGCTTAAACTTTCACCTTTGGTAAGAAAAATTCACTTTTTAAATTAAGAATCATTCAAATAATAGATTTTTTTTTTCTCCTCCTGAAACTTTTAGAAAGTATTTCTTTAGTGCAATGCTGTTAATTTCTACGCAACATAGGGCCAGATGTGTTTATATTTTCTGTCTGTTTTTATGGCTCACCATCATAGCACTGGCTCTTGCGGTTCTTCAGCATACCGTTGAAGTGCCAAGGAATGAACAGAGGGCCAGTATCTATTTCACAGTCTCATCGGGATAAATCCATGCTAGCGCCACTCAAAGCAAGGTAATTTCTTTGTGTATCTGTCAGTCTATCCACAGGGCTTCTTGACTGGTTGAGCATCGGGGGCAGAGCTCCCTGGTGCAGACATGGCTTATATTGGCAGAATAATAGTCACCCTTTGCCAATATACTTCAAACTAGTTTCCCATACCGCATGAGCTTTGTCTGGAAGAAAAGTAGTTTCTGCTGACACTGCTTTTGTTAGAAAAAGAAAAATATCCAACCTCTGACCAAGACAGTCGTATGACCGGACACGTTACATGCGGGCAAGGCCTCAGAAGCAGTATCTGGTCCTGGCCAGCCCTGCAAAGGGTTTTCTGCTCTCCTTGCTCCCTGGTAGTAAACCCAAATAACACCACTTCCCGCCCCCTGGGCACTTGGGTCAAAATTACCAAGGTGCAGATGGATTTGGTGGGTAAAGCGAGTCCCCCTCCTAGTCCCTGATCTTCATGTGAGCAGCCAGGTTCCTTGCTGTGACCTGCCAGCAGAACAAGGTCCGTCTTCCTAGCGATACGCCACCAAGCCCTGAGGCACTCCTGGCACCTTCCAAAGTGCAATCTAAGGTGCATGTCAGCACTGATTAAACAGAAGCTTTATAGAAGGCGGGTTTGGGCCTTGATTATTTCAGAAGCACCAGCAGTCAGGGAACTGGCTCACTTGAGCTGTCAGCTGGGTGATTTAGTACAACTCCTATAGGGAATAATGAAGGTTGTGATAAACTGCAGTGTAAGAAGCCGGTAAATAACTTTTATGGTAGAACTGTATTTGGAAACACTGAATAATGGCAACCAGTGTCACAGATCTTATGGAAAGGTGCTTTCCAGAGTTATATATTTAAATGGATATAGTGGGTCTAAGCTGTTCTTTAGGGACTCGGCTGAAATCGATAGAATGACTCCAGGGTTGATTTAAGAAAAGAAAATGCCATCAATAATGTTACATATTTATCAATAACATGAAACAATTAACTCCTTTGGAGAGGAGGAGTAAATGTATTTATGTTAATGCTGATTTATTACTTTATTACTTCTATAACACAAGACCAGACTTCCAAGCCCTAGCATCTACTCAGTTTTTTATCTTGGCCTATTTATCAGTTCTTTTCATCATGAAGCCCACGCAAATGAGGAGAGACATTTATTATGTTCTTTTTATTTCACAATGCATAATTCAAATCTGGAAATATTGTTTATATGTGTATACATTTATTTTTTAACACTTTTCTCCAATTTTATTTTCTGTAGGATATTTTAAGAACTGTTCACATTCAGGTCTTTATTTTTATTGCATTTAAATTAAGAAAACTCTCCAAATTAATGTCCAGTGGAAAATTAAATCTCATGTTCTACTTGTAGACAGATTTAGATTGATAGATTCTTACTAAAAATTATACTTGGGATTGATTTTATACTTGCATGAGCTGACCTTTGCTCCTCTAGCAAAATTTTCAGAGTACATAACTGAAGTCACTCTGAAATGCTTTTTGCTTTTGGAGTGCTGTGGCAGGGACGCTGTACACGGGACAGGTGCTTGCATTGACTGTCATTACTATCTCGTCTCTGACACTTGAAAGGTCTGTACACATGGAGATAACTTCTCAAAGATCTCTCTGCACAAGTCGTAGGGGACTTTTCTCTGCTTCCCTGTGCTTCAGGCGCTGGGGGAGCGTAGGAAGCTGACGCTGTGCTCTTCTGGGGCCTGCTGTGCCGACTGGGAGTGTGTGGCTGTGACATGCTGACGGATGATGGAGGACCAGACGCTGAACCATCAGACTTGGTCCTGTTCCAGTTACAGCTTGTGCCCACGTTTGCTCTGACTTCAGAGAGCAGGCTCCTGGGCTGCGCTGCAGGCAGTGGGAGCTCTGGATGTTTGAGGAAGGAATAAGTGGCCGTGAGTGCTCCCTGATCTCTGTGGTATTCATTTTGCCCATCGGCTATATAAATCCTCTGCAGGCTTTGTTTTTCTGAGTTCTTGTTATTTACTGGAGTGAACTTACCACCAGTGAAAAGTTCTCAGTCTGGCTGGTTCACATACCAACATCCAGCCCACTATGCAGCCCACAGATGCTTTGATGTATACTGTGATGATGTCTACAGATTTATATGCATTTTCTGGTAAGTTTTTGTCTCCCTTTGCAGAGCCTGTGGCCAGGTAGAGTATGGTGGGATGTGATCCCATGTAAGAGGTGTTGGAGAACCTGGGGGCTCCAACAGCATAATAGCACAAGAACAATTTAGGACAGGTCAGACAGAAGCTTTATTAACTATGATCATAGTGAGAGAACATTTGGACAGCATCTCTCCCTCTACTCTCCTGTCCTCTGCCAAGTGATTGCAGACACCCAGCCTATATACTGTTTCAGAGGAAAAAACAGCTGAAGAAAACAATCATTTCACTGCAAAAAAAGCCAGGTCTCCATCCCTGGGAAGGCTGGTCTCCTTAAGTAGCTCGCTAACTGCCACAGCTCTAAGGAATCAGAATCTAAAGTACATAATGTGACCATGGTTCTCGGTGGAGTCTGTAGGAGTGGTACACCCAGTATTATCTTAGCTCAGAAGTGGGAAGTTGTGAACAATCACAGACCATGGGCTTTCAGTCAAAAGAAGTGTTACTTTAGCTAGGATCAACTTCTTCTCAAATCTTAAATATTAATAATTTTATCACCACAAAGGTAATGTGGGGTGAGGATGGGTTTTCTTAGGTTGCAATGACTCTACAATAAGTGTTGAAACCCCTGCAAAGAAGAGATACTATGATCAGAATTATTAGAAATGCGTCAGAAAACGTGAATTGCATCAGGGAGCTGCTACAGCTTATAAGGTGCTATAAAGAGAAGCAGAGGAATGCCAGGAGGGTAGAAAATCAGTTAGTGCAGCACTTGTTCTCTGCCTGTTGGATTTCTGGAAGACAGCTGAAATTTGGAAACATGATGGTCAGCTGTGTGACCCCTCACTACAGCTCTGTGGTTTTGACGTAGAAATCCTAGGAAGCTTGTGATGGACTAACATCAGATACTAAAAATACAATCAGTAACTACAAAAATGTTCTTTTCTGCAAATAGACAGTACCACTAGATGATATCCTGGGTGAACTTTGTGTAGGGCCAGTCAGCAATTCTTTGATGAGGTTTTTGTCTTTTGCTGGTTTTCCCCTCAGGAAAACCCTGATTCGACAAAACTGAAACGATTCATAAACCAGGCTCCTCTTCCCCATCTCTTCTAACTCAGCCCAAGCATGGATCTGCATTTTCAGAAGTTGCATGACAGGATGTTTTGACATTTTTAACCTGAAATCTTCGTATTATTATTGCAATTGAAGTTACTTTCTACTTTGAAGTTTCAAGAAAATGGAGATCAGAAAATTTAAATGAGAAAAAATTAAAATGATACAAAATGTTTAAAAATTATGACAACAAAACACCCTCAGTGACCTAATCTGAACGTTTTGCTCAGCTTTCACTTTGCAAAATATCCAGGTTTTCCTTACTTGACTGCACTACAGCTGCAAAGCATTGACAAAGCAGGATTCTTTGATTGAAGTAGAGGCTCCTCCTGCCCTGCAATAAGCCTGTAAAATTGTGACATGGCAAAGTCATCCCTGAGGAAAAAGACTTAGAGTGGGGTCCAGGGTGTATTCTGACATTTCCAACAGGTTTGGAAGTAGCAAGTTTTTCTTATGTTTCTATTCTCACCTCTCTTGAACTACTGGAAATAATACTTTTGGATGAAATTAGCAAAAGGTTTTCCGTAAGTGCATGGGTGGATTCTGGTAGCGGCCCATATAATGTATTTAAGAATATAAGAGAACAAGATCAGATCAGAATATTGGTAATTGCAGTCCTATTGTTCTTGATCACAGAACCAGACTGGTTTTTGCTGGGAGGCGCTTCCAAACCCATCCAGTCCCAGCCCCTGCCGTGGGCAGGGACACCCTCCACTAGCCCAGGGTGCCCAAAGCCCCATCCAGCCTGGCCTTGAACACTGCCAGGGATCCAGGGGCAGCCACAGCTTCTCTGGGCAGCCTGTGCCAGGGCCTCACCACCCACATAGTACAGAATTTCTTCCCAATATCTATTCTAAATTCCCCCTCCTTCTGTTTAAAGACATTGGCCCTTGTCTTGTCACTCCATGCCCTTGAAACAGTCCCTCTCCAGCTTTCCTGCAGCCCCTTCAGGTACTGGAAGGCTGCAATAAGGTCTCCCCAGAGCCTCCTCCAGGCTGAACAAGCCCAACTCTCCCAACCATTCTTCACAGGAGCCCTCTGATGATCTTCGTGGCCCACCTCTGGAATCACTCCAACTGTTCTGCACCCCTTTTCTGTTGGGGACCCCAGAGCTGGATGCAGTACTTGAGGTGAGGTCTCATGAGAGTGGAGTAGAGGGAGAGAATCACCTCCCTTGACCTGCTGGTCACACCTCTTGGGATGCAGCCCGGGATACATTTAGCATCCATTAATTCAGTCTAGTTGTTCCTTTCTAAAAACTGGCTGTTCGTAGTCTCCTCTGCCTTGCCTCTCAGTAATTTTGCTGCTGCCTGTGGAGCCAGCCCCGTGCCTGACCAGCCATGAATTTCTGAGATCCCTTCTCACCTCAAAGCCAGGGCACTGCCCCTCACTGCGCAAGGCAGCAGGTTTTCTGCTTGCCTTGGTACAGAGCTGCAATGTGGTTGTACAGTGACCTGGCAAAAAGAAATGCTGCTCAAACCAGTGTGTGTATGCCCCAGAAAACCTGTACACAGGTAAAGCAATGCAGTTATCCACTGCTCTGGGTTATGCTGTCATTCGGTATCAAGACAAATTAGTGTATTCGGAAGCAATCAGAAGTAATTACTCTTTAAGAAACAATAGGCGTCACTCTGTGGCTTCTATCTGACAGCTGAAGAACTTGGCTTCCTGTGAAAAACCCATACAGCTTAATCTTCGTGTGTCAGATCATATTTCCCTGTCTTCTCTTGGTAAATGTTTACATTGCTGCAGTAAAAAGGACACTGCGTGATCTTGGGCTAGCCAGGGACTGTGTGTTTAGAGATAGTAATGGGATCCAGCATCTTTCAGCTATCACTCTCGAGATGAAGGCAAAGAAGGTTTGCAGGTACAGAACAGCACCTCTGCAGGGGCTTGAGTGGTCCCATTCTCAGGAGTAAATCCCGTTTCCATGAAGTCATTTCCTACTGTTACATGAGCTGACTCTGTGACACGGCGATGATGGGAAATGGAATGACAGGAAGTGAGCACAAAGACCTGGCACCTCTTTCGCTTTTCAGGTGAGATGCTCAATGACATTCCAGCTGATTCATCTGGGGAGTGTGAAGACACACACTGCACCCTGCTTTTGCCATCCCTATTGCTGCTTTTTCATTCCCATCACCTGTTTGTCATTTTAAGGCGTTTCCTCAAAGACTGAAGCCTTCCTAAAGGCTCCAGTGGCATCTTTGAAATCTAGAAATCTAAAGTCAGTGTGTGTGTCAGTCAGCAACTGCAGGATCCATCTCAGTGAAGATGAAGTCAAAGAGTGGCAGACTCAGATTCTGGTGAGCTCCATACTTTTTGTGATTATAAAGTGTGGCTCCTTCTTATGTAGAGTCTGAATTTCAGATCCTGGCAAATGCTGTCATCACTGATGCTGCCCTGAGAGTGTTGTTTTAACCTTTTGTAACTTATCTTTGGGGTAGCTCATGGGAAGACTGAGTAACAATAAAGGGATCTTGTGGTCAACTCAGTTAGGCAGTGTATAGTAATTCAGTTCCTGGCCTTGTTTTGGATGCCCCGTGTCACTGAATACAGCATCTGTTCATCTTGGTTCTCTAAAACTAAGCACATTCCCATACCATCAAAAGGTGATTTTGAGGACATATTGAGAGACTGAATATTCTCTCAATGTTGATCAAGACATTGAAATATTCCACATTGTTCGGTGCTTGGAGGTAAAACAGAGATAGGCCAGTTAAATTCTTTAATTGGTTTTTACTCTGTGAGAATTAGCAGTGAGACAAGACTCTTAGGAAGGGACAGCCTCCTTCATCAGACCAAACTTTAGTTGACCTTCACTAGTCTTTCAAAAGATACTACACCTCTCAGCAAACTTTTGTGCTTGCTTTCTTCATCAGGATGGTGATGCAGCACTGGAACATGTCACCCAAAGTGGCTGTGAAATCTCCATCCTTGGATATTTTTAAGATGCCATCAGGCCAAGTCATGGTGGGCCTAATCTAGTGTGGGAAGGAGTCCTGCTTTGAGTAGTTGGGCTGGAGATCTCCACAGGTTCCCTCCAATCAGCATTTCTGTGATTTTATGATTCTAATTAGCTCTGTCCTATGTGCAAGTACCAAAATGATTTTAGGAAATGTCTGTATCTTTGTGCAGTGGAAGCAAACAAGATGAGCATTTATTATTCTTTATTACTGGTATTAAGTAATTATTCTAACAATGGCAAACTCTTGAATAACCTTGCTTTCTGGCTCTCTTGGAGCAAGATTAAGAACAGATATTAGATTAGAGTAGATATCTACTTTTCAAATGAGTTTTTATATTATATCCATCGGTTATGTGCGTTACATAATAGTGCATTTGATAGCTCCATAATTATATCAATTCTGCATAAGACAAAACATTGTCAAGCATTAACTTTACAAACATGTGAAATACAACGTAAGTAAGCCAGTGTCTTATGAGGATATTCAAGGCTGAAATATCTTCCTCACCTACCGACTTCAAACTAAGGCATAGATGCTCTACAGAGTTAGCAGCTGTTGCTATTCTGCTGATGGGAAGTATTTTCTCTTTCTTATGTTAAAGATAAATCACTATTCCCTTCCTTCACTCTTATGTTCAAGGTCCAAATAGTCCCATCTCTATACCAGGAACCAGCAGAACTTAATTAGTTCCCTCAAAACTCAGAGTGACTTGTGTGCACACTCCTCTAGCTATTAATGCTAAAAGCTCTCACATAAAGAACACCAATTGTCGTGTAGTAATAGCAGGAGGTTCTCATTTTGGGTTTTTATGTTTACTACTTGTTACTGTTTCCCATATATGAACTGATATAAACAGAGGCTGCGTGTATATTTACAAGGATGAGCAACGTAACGAATTCTGCACGGTTCTATTAATGGCCTTTTAAATCCTGGGTTTGTCTGCAGAGGGAAATTGTTGCGTCTTCATCTGTCATTTTGTCCTGGTGTGTATATGAAAGGGTGTGAGTGACGTGTGCCGGGAATTAGGGAAATGAAAGATAAAGGAATTCAAGGCATTGAGTGGAGGTTTGTTTGTCTTGGCTTGTTCCTCCTGTCATCTTACAACTGCCATCCTACAACTGTATTAAATACCTAAATTCTCCATTCCTGCAGTTTTTGTCCTGAAAAAAAAAAAGTAGTGAGTGTAGTAAGCAATAATTCTTTTTCTTTGCTGTTCCTCTGATAATTCAAATGTTCCTTTTAAGCACAAAGGTCGGGCTTGTTACCCTGCACTTGTGTATGCTGGAATTAAGTGGAAGGAAGTTCCCCATCCCCAGCTGTCCCTGCTGGGTACTGACTGGGTGCTGTCAGTTTTCTCCTGGGCCGTGGCCCCACAGGCCAGAAGAGAAGGGAAGCAATGGCAAATCCATGTTGGCTGATACTCTGGGAGCTCCAGACCTGACTGTGTAAGCTGCCATAGCACCATGGCTCCCAGGGGAACTGGTTGATCTGTTCCATCAGTACCTATGAAGCATCTGTGAGAAACCTAACCTGTTCCAGTGCTATCCACAAGAAAGCTGGGGAAGAACTGTTCACAAGGGCATTTAGCAATAGGACAAAGGGTGATGGTTTTAAACTAGAAATGAGTAGATTTAGGTTGGATATTATGAAAACATTTTTCAGTCTGAGGATGGTAAATCACTGGAACAGGTTGCCCAGAGAAGCAGTGGAGGCCCCATCCTTGGAGATATTCAAGGTCAGGCTTGATGGGGCTCTGAGCCACCTGATCTAGTGAAGATGTCCCTGCTTACTGCAGGGGGGTTGGCAGATCTAGATGACCTTTAAAGGTCCCTTCCAACCTAACACATTCTGTGATTCTGTGATCTGTATTTTGGACCCTGTCACCTCTTTTCCCTCATGAAACACAAGGAAAGGTGCACGTTCTGCTGTCCTCAGGAGAGTGTTTTCCTGGGTAAGGAGATTCCCCAGGAGGGTGACATGACCACAAAACAGGTCTGTTTCAGGGCTGATCCAAGATCCAGCCAGGTGCAAGGGCACTTGTGGGTAGTGCCACCAGTCAGGAAGAAGACACACCATGGCTGGACATAGGGGCCTCCAACTCAGATAGCCGACTGTTGTTGTGGGACTGAGGAGGGCAGTATTTGCCTAACAGACAGAGGACCAAGCAGATGGTAACAACTCATAGTAGGCTCCATGCTTTTACAGTGGATTTGGGTTTTTTTTTTAATGGTGAACTTAATAGATGTGATAGACTGGGGTAAACAGCAGCAGAGAGTGCTGGGCCTGGACCAGCTCGGGAGCGGTACATGAACACAGAAACCCACGATAGTCTTTGGGCTCTGCAGATGTTCTCTCTCTGTGTTTTGCCATTATACCCAGAGCATGGGTTCAGTAATGCAGCTCACAGCTGCCTCGTGTCATTCGCTGTCTTGTTCTCTGCCTGGGCAGGGAGCAGCACAGCTTGTTGCAGCAGGGAATGTCTGTCTGAATGTGTTCTCTGCTCTATGTTTATGCTGGAAAAGGAAAGATCAAAGCATGTGCTTGGAGTTAAAAATGGAGGCTGTGTGATTAGGGATCTCATCTTGTTCCCAGTCCCACGCCTACGTACACGTACTTACACAGGTGGATGTACCCCTGTCCCTCATCACCACTGGAACCTGGGATAGGAGGCAGTTCTCTGAAAATCAAACTGTTCCTTTAGATGGCCATCAGAGGTCAGGGCTGCCTTTGAAGGGAAGTGGATTTAGAATTATCTGTGAATATTTAGTTGTCTGCATAGAGGAGAGACTCAAGATCAGGTGATGATAATGGCTCCGTTGAGTCAGAACAAAGCCCAACCCAGCCTGGTGTCCTGTCTCAGAGAATGCAGTACAGGAGCTGTAAGAAAAGAACATAAAATGGAGCACCCAGGCAATAGTTCTTTTTCTGATACTTCTTCCCAGCTTCTGGCACTCTGTGTGGCGGCACTTGTGAGCTCCAGGCTCTCTCTGAACTGCTGTATGCAGTGGCTGTTGGTGGATTCCTATTAATTTATCTAATTTTTTGGAACCTGCTCATTCCTTTGGACTATACATCAGTGATCTCCACATTCAACTACCATCACGAAAAAGTATTTCCTTTTTGTTATAAGGAGCAGAGAGTAACTATTCCCTGTTTGCTTTCTCCATCTCCCTCCATGCTAAATACCTCTATCACATCCAAGCTCAGCTGCCTGTTTGATAAGCGAACGGGTCTTTATCTAGGAAGTCTCTTCAATTATAGAAGGCACTTGGTACCTCTGATGTTCTCTCTCGCTGCCTCTCTTGACTCTGCCATACCTTTTGGAGCTGGCGTGACCAGAATTGCATGCAGTGCTCAAGACATGGGTACGCCAGGGATTGGCAAAATTGGAGAATGATGTTTTCCATTTTGTTGTCTCTTCCCTTCCCATTTGTCCTTAGCATTGTGTGAGAGTTAACAAGCAGCTCTATTGTTAGAAGGGCCTACAGGGAGAGCCTCGCAGGCTCCTCCTGGAGGAAGGATGCGGATAACAGGACATGATTTATCTGTTTAATTTATGTTGGACTGTTTGATTTTGCAAAATTAACTTCCTCCCTGAAGAAAGATGTCAGATGAAATTTTCAGTTGAAAGGTGCAAGGGGAGAGCGAGAGATTAGTGTTCACAGCAGTGCAAAGCTGTGTGCTTTGATCCTTCTTCACGCTTGCTGCTCTGCTCCACTGCATATCTTGCCTACAGGACAAAGTTTGGGGGCAGGACGGAGGAGACTGCCTTATCCAGAAACTGCCAACCAGACTGTTTCCCTTGGATCAGGCCCTATCTCAGCAGTTTCGTCCTTGGCTTTTCACATGCAAAAGAAGCACTTTATTAAAAGAAACAAGATACTTCCCAGAGTCTGACAGCTTGCATTTTGAACTATCACCCCTAACAAGGGACCTTAAAACTGACCCCAAGACGTTAATTTAACCATTACAATTCCATTAGTCTAATTTGTCGTGAAACATCTTTAACTAATTACCTACATTTGTAAGTTAGTCCACATGTCATGAGATAAGAAGTCAAGCATAGTCATAGGTCACTGCTCTGGGCTGCCATCACATAAGACAGACCCTAGATGAAAGGGAATTTGGAGTCGATAGGAGGAATCTAAATGACAGCTGCTCAGTCACTGCAAGGCAGCCACGGCTGTAATGTAAAAATTGGACCATTGTTTTAGAAGCGGTGTTTTGGAAAAGACAGGGCATGCCCTCATTAGCCAAATAAGGTCTAGACAGCCTGAGCATAATGCATTCCCCATAAGCATTTGTCTTGAAGGTGGCAATTTGATAAATACAGGTCCCACTAAAACCATTTGCTAAATTTGGCAGGCAATAGTATCAAACATTTATGGCTGAATTCCAAACTGTCCCTTTTCAAAGAGACCCGATTATGTCCTGGATGTTACTTTAAAAAAGCTCATTTGGGAACTGCTGTTGGTTTCCTCAAACGACAAATGTTGAAACAGAGGGAAAGACCAATTAGGAGTCTGATTAAAGGTTGCTCAAGCCTTTCACTGAGTGCTATGTTTGGATTCAGCTCCCTATTACTTGTTGGAAACCTGCCCGTAAATTTATAGTGGGAGCTGCAACACACTGTGTGCCACAAACACCTCTCTCAGATTCAGGCAACTGTAAACTTCCCTTCATTCCTCTTGTTCCAGTGCCTGCAACATTCCCCTGGAGACTGGATGAGGAGAAGGGTATGGCATGTGATTAATGCAGGATGAAGCATTCAGGGAACTTCCTCATTCTTTTTTCTGTTTCTTTCCTCCCTGAGAGAGAGAGGTCCAGAGGGAGGCGGCCAAGAGCAATTTCCCTCCATCCATGTAGTGTCATCAACATCACACTTTTGGCTTCCGGTGCTGGGTGTGAGAGGTAATTAAATCCCTGCCTCCCCCCTGCCCCCAGCCCTCTGTCCCTTAGCTGATCCTCACTGAGAGCAAACACAATTGAATTCTTCACTCCTGTCACTCATCTGATCAATACAAAGGGCCAGCGAAGACACAGCTATACTGGTCAGGCCAGCCCTACCTTTGTACTCCCTAAGTACGGGGTCTGTCCAAGCCATAAATCACGGTTACTCTAAATTATAGAGGCTGCCAACACATCAGAGGGCTGGAGCAGAGATCCCTGTGATCACAGCAGGGAAGGGAGGATAAGGAAGGCCCTGACCAAGCTGTCCTTTCTGTACTCGAGAGCTTTATTCAGGCAGCAAGGAGGGGAGCAGGCCGAGGAGTTTCTGTGCTCCTCTTGCAGGCATAAGCCTGCTGCAGTGGCTCAGCAGTGTTCTGGGGTTACCTGCTGCCCTCAAAAAAACTGAAATCCTCCTATAGGCCAGAAGGCAGGCTCTGAGGTTAGGAGGAAACGTCCCTTGGAGATGATGCAGATTTTATATCTACAGGTGCCCCTTTCTAGCATGCCTGTGGTGAGAACAGACTAGTTGGTTTGGGCCTTCCCCTACCCTCAGCCAGCCCTGGCAGTGCTCTGTCCTCTGTGTGAAGGGACAATGGCACTGCCAGGCTGCCCCCAGCTCCCACCATGCAGCAGCAACAGCCCTGTGCTACCGCAGGCTTGGAGGTGTGGGCACCGCAGCGCTGCTTCTTTCTTTCCTGTGTGGAAGTTCAACTGTTACTTTCTACCAATATTCCTCCAAATCTTCAAAGATAAGTGAATCTTCGGGTCTCCAGATCTTTAGCATGTCTGCAATGGGCAAAGGTATCTGCCAGTCTGTGATGAGAAATCACAGCCAATCCATCCTTTCGATCTCTGGCTTTTACACTAAGCTGATAAGGGAGGCCCTCCTCTGCCTGTCAGCTCTGCATTCTTGGTGTGTGCCGCATAGCTGAGTATGGCAGATTAGAGGTGAAGAGTTGAACAAGGAAAAAAACCAGTATCGAAGCAGCTGTTTAATGAGATAGAGGGGCTTTCCTCTAGAAAACTGTTTATCCATATCCTGTCCCTTGGTAATTGCACAGAGTATTTTCTTCATGGAGCATGTTAGCACTGCTTTCCCTGTTTAATGTATTTTACCCTCTTGCAGGACCATCTTTTCACCTTGGCAGCCTTAAATCATTCTTTACAAAACTGCAAGTGAGCCACAACATTTGTTTTTCAAGCTGCTTAGTTCTGCCCTGTACATCTTTTGTCTTGTAGTTGGAGCAAAGTCCAAGTCTGCTCAGAAGTCAAAGCTCAGGTGGTCTCAGCCTGTACCTAAGTTTGAGCCCCTGCAGTGTCAGGTTTGGAAACTTTGTAGATCCTTTGTCTGGTGGGGCCAAGAGTCTCGGGTGAGACAGCTTCACCACCGGGTCCCGTGGCTCCATTCACAGAGTCATTTGCTAGGACTCACCTCCAGAAAGAGACAGAAGAATCCATCATTACAAGATCTGCATAAGCTTATGGGGGCCAGGGCAGTGAAGAAGGATCACTGGAAAAGGCTGATGTACGTATGCTGCCAATGTATATACCACTGCCCTTGTTACTCCCTGGGGAGGTGCTGGGACCAGGGCTGCTGGGACATGAGCTGCTGACAGGGAGAAGTAAGAGGAGGGAAAGGATGCATCTGTCAGGAAGAGATGCAGTCATGACTCTGGCTTGGTGTGATAAACAGCACGTGCTGCTCAGAGATCTGGTGGTGAATGGGCCATATCCCCCTGATGTTTCTCCAGCTTGCTCCTGGAGGTCTTCTTCTGTGGTTGATGTGAACAAGGCTGGTTCTTTGGATCACCACCATGCAACTGGGATCTATTGGACTGTACAAAACTGTTAGAAATGGGAACATTTCAGGGTTGGGAGAAGAGTGATCTGGGATTTTTCTGATATCAAAAGTTCCTGATCACATTTGTATAGATAATGCCAATGTTTATATATGTATAAATTACAACAGGGGAGTGGGAGAAATGGTGGGATCCTGGGTTGGGATAGGAAGGGTTTGCAGTGAGGTGGGATCTTCTGAAATCACAGAGGCTTGGGGTCATAGCCTGGAGAAGATGGAAGCCCTGCCTGGAAGAGTGTTGTCACAGCCTGGAGCAGGAAAAGAAGCTGGGTTTGAGACGTGGGACAGGAGAGAGAGAATCTGCCTCACATGGGATTGAAGACATTTATTTTGGGGACTTGAAGGACTGACAGAATTTATTTCACATGACTGTCCCTGCCCCGTCCCATGCACATGACTGTGTGCAACAGTCAGTTTTGCTGATGGAAATGTGGTAGCTCTATTTTCTGCCCCACCTTCATCTCCTTGTCTTTTAACTTGTCCATACAGTAGCATATACCCTGTGGCATCATATAATTAAAGTAGATGACTATGCAGATGCAAATGGATCCCTGAGGAAACCTAGCACATGGACATAACACTACAGGCAAGTTTTAACTGATTATGCAGTTATCAAGAAGTTTCCTCTTTTTGAAATTAATAATATTTAAACTTTTTTTTCCTTCTTTTTTTAAAAAAGCTAACAGCTTAGGAGTACTATGTTGAAGTGCAGGTAAGGTCTTTCTAGGTCTGGAAATCTCTGAGTACAAAATCCTTCCTCCATACTGCAACACTCCTCCCTCTGCGTGCAGAGCGCAGACCCTGTATGCATTTGGCCCCTGGAGCTGTGACTCCCACCCTCTTTTTTATAAGCTGTAAATTTTCTCCCTTTCAAAGCACAGATTTCTCCCCCTCCCCTGACCCCAAGGAAAGTTTTTGCTCTACAAGTGCCCCAGGCTTTTAAATAATGTGGAAACTCCCTGGTTTATTCTGCATCTGTAGTTCTACCTCCAGTTCCTGATCTCTATTCCTCCACGGCCTCTGCTAATGTGTAGCACAGCGTCCATGGGATGGTTTTCTCTGCAGCTCCAGTGGAAATGTGGCTGTGTTACCAGCACAGATAAGGGCGTTGGGGGGGCTGTAGCCTTCTCATTAGCACTGCTTCTTATGAAGAGGTACTACTTTTTCCCCTCTACAACATCAGCCTGATTTTATTTTTATCACCAGCAAGTGATGCCAATATTGTTTGTGTTCGATTGCCCCAGGGCTTGATGCATGCCTTCAACACTCATACTGACCCCTGCCCATTCTCAGTAGTACCTTTATGAGGTATTGCCTTTCCAAGCCACAGCTGATGTGGCTTCACACTAGCTAACCCAACCTCTTTTGGATTCTTTCCATATACAGATCGAAGTGGAACACTCCACAAGGCCATTTTCCCTTGACATCAGTGGATCCAGAATTCCTTCTTTTCTTATCTACAGGGCTGCTCATTCCTCTCCGTTGCTATCAGCAGTGAGGGCCAGATACCACTTACAGAACACAATAATTTTTAAAGGAAATAAGAAAGAAAATTAAGAATTTAAACTAGAGTTATGTATATTTGCTGTCTGAAGGTTCAAGCCAGCTGGAGCTTCTCTGACATTTGTGCAGCTGATTAAAAGATAGCATGTTATCATGTCACATAAATATAAATACATAGTTTTCTCTAAGAGCAATCTTGCAGTGAAGCAGGAGATACCATGTGTGCAGGGGGACCAAAGATTGGCCTGAAGCACAGATTCTACGGACAGCATCTCTGACAGCTTTCCTCAGAGCAGCATCAAGAACTCTGGCAGGCCACAGCAGAACTTTTCTATGTCATTATGTGCTGAAAAACAACTGGTTTCTGCTCATTAGACACTAGCAAGGTCACCCCTTCACTGCTGAATGCTCTGCACTCACCACACTGTTGGCAGGAGGGCTTGCTCTGCTCCTGTGTGTCCAGAAAAAAACCCTCAAAATAAAATAAAAGGAGAAGAAAACCTTTGGCCAACCATCTGTTGGAGCACAGGCCGTGGACACAGTGCAGACACAAATGCCTGGATGCATTTTGCAGGTGTGCCCTGTGACCCATCTTTCCATGGAGGAATTCACTGGGAAAATAGATTGCACTAGACTGTTCCTGCAACTGCAGTTAATCATGCCTTTTCTATATTACTGCTACAGGATTAACACAAACACTGCTCCTATTTTCAGGCTTATCAAAGGCAGCAGCACATATCTCTAATCTGCTATTTCCCTGCTCTCTTTAAAGTGTCTAAATGAATGGAGCACTGATGAGCAGGGATGTGGTGCCAGCAGGGATGGTGTCATTTAATGCCTCGCTATTGATGCTATTTAATGCCTGTGTGGCTTTATGTGTCCTGAGTGACTTGCTAACCATCTGGCACCCTCCACCCTTCCATAGGACAGACGGAGGTGTAGGCACCATCTTCATTTGTCTCCAGCCCAGAGAGTGACCAGCAGCAATAAACCAGCATAGTTCCGATGTGCCTGTTCCCACATTAACCTGCACCTGCTGTCACTGACAGATGAAGCTTGGAGGCCATGGTTTGGTGACCCTTGATACCAGGCCATTTAGACCTCACTGAGCTACGGGCACATACCTGTATTCCTCCTGAACTGGTTGGCACACGCAACCTGGATTTTTCTTCCCACTGTATAAAGCAGAACGATATCTGAGCTGCCCGAGCACCTGTTTGTACACAGTTCACTTGTCAAAGGGTTTCAGACAAGCTGGAATCAGCAGAACTCTGCATATCATATCAGCTCCTTGTCCTAAGAGTCTTACAGCTGGATTTACTGTATCGTTGAATCACAGATGGAATTTTTAGCTTTATCACTTTCACGAATCGCAGACACTTGGGTTGTGTCCTCCAACCTCCTCGGAAGTGGGCTGAGATCCACCCTGCTGCTTTCACACCGCTGTCAGCCAGCATTAACTTTCAGTCATTCTCTCCTTTGAGGCCAGATTGAAATCAGTGACCTAGAAGTAAAATACTCCAGTTTTTGTTAGCAAGCAGTCCCTGGAGTCGTGCAGTCTAAATTGGGATGTTTTTTCAGCGAGCTCTTTTGTATATCTTCCTGTGGCAATTGCACTGTAATTACCAACAATCTTCTTTTTGGTCAAAGAAGTTATTAATTGCTTCCCACTCTCCCCTATGTATTTCTCCTCAGATCACAAATAAGGACTTTCTTTAGTTTCTGGAGGGGGTCATGATATCCTACTGTACAGCATTCGTTTTCTAGGATGACATTCTCAGAGATTGTATTACGGATTCACTGGTATTTCTGCAGGGAGGGCAGGCTTGAATCTCTGACACTGCACCGTCTGTTGGCAATCCAGCTGTGGGGTCTGACCCTGAAAATGCTCACGCCTGTGAGAGTACTCACAGAAGCAAGGAGCAGTCGTGTAGAAGCATTTCCGCAATCAGCCTTCCTGTTTGTGGGATCACTTGTGGACAGCGCTGTCAGTCTGCTGGGAGGGGCTGGCTGCCCTTTTCAGTCCTCTTGCTGAAGGTTCATTTTATTCAGCATTTTATGGAAGCACCCAGCTCACGTTGTAACTTTAACACAGCCTGTTAATATGAATAAGTTGTATCTCCACTGGGTTGGGTTTTTTTTCTCTTCAGATTCAAGGTCAGATCCAGCTGGCCACTCCATGGAGGTATCTAATGAATTACAGCATCCCTGGAAGTATACAATTTGAGATTAGAAGCAGTACCACCTTATTACCATGACAGTCAATTGCAAGTGGAAGTGCAGTGGAAGAAAGAGCAAGGTAATGTAACATGTGAGTGGAACAGCACTCAATCCGTGTATTATGCAATTGTCATTCCATGCCACTGTTCAGCATAAATGGACTAATCTTCAGTTTGAAAATGAGGAGAGCTTGACTGTTAAAGAATAGGTCATTTGGCTTCTGGCAGCAGCAGCAGATGCTCTAATATTAGCTGTAAGAACTTGTGCATTCTTGGTAAGGAGATAAAAATGATTAAATTGTACCGCTTGCTTCTCTGTCTTCTAAAGTAATTCATATTTGGACCCGGATTCATCTCAGCATTTGCATAATTCCTCAGGCCATTCCTATCCAGCCATGCATTTCAGCTTGTGCTTACATTTAAGTAAGTGCTGAAGTTCTGTTCAATTCATGGGGCTTCACCCTTGCTGAACAAGTTCTTGGCCACTAGCTTAAAATGTTGCAGTAGCTTCTGAGATCACTATACTGCCACAAATAGAAGTTTGCTGTATTTGTTGTTTTACGGGCTGAATAGTCTTTAATGACTCAGAAAGGTTAAGGGTGAAGATTTTGGGACCCCGGAGAGGATTGTTTTCACTGTAGTCCTCTGTTGGAAATCCAAGAGCCAGAGAACTGGGATCATGTTTCCCAAGAGTTTCATGGACTCTGTGGAACTGGCAGTCACACTGACTGCCTCCCTTCCGCTGGGTTCTTCCTCAAAAGGAGTAAGCAGAGCCAAGGGGAAAGTTTTGTTGGGCTCTTTGGGACACGGAGCCCTTCAAGCCAAACTCTGTTCTGAATTATGCTTTACTATTGTAGAAGAACTGGGTAACTTTGGTAGTGCTGTGCCAGGTGGCACAATGTGACAGGCTGTGCCAATATGCTGTTGTCAACACAAGTTGTAGCTTTAAAAAAGTCTTTGAAAAATTGAAATACTGTGTTCTGTATTTCTGTGCAAACTGGGACATCCAAACTGAGGGGTGGAGAAGAACCTTGATATGTTGAATTTTTGGTTTTGTGGGGATGGAAAGTTCAAAACATATTGCCTGGCATTATCAAGCTATTGTGTGTCAGTTCAGTTTAGCATCAGAACTTGTCAACCAGTACAGTCCCACTGCTTCATGAAGACATGTGTGGGAACTGGGATTTTTTTTAATTGGGGTTGACCCCAATCTAAACCGAAATGCTTGATTAGGGCTCTTTAAAGAAAATACAATAAAACAATTGACTTTTTTTTCATTTGGAAAACATAATTTTCAAACATTTGGCAGCAAACCCTCTACAGAATAGACTGATGGCCTGAAGTCCTGTTCACAGTGCAACTGGTGGGAATTCGGTTGCTAACTTTCATGTAGCCAGAATTTTACTGAGGCGTCCTTTGCAGCAGCAGGGATCGTGTGGCCCTTTATCTGGAGGTATTAATGTAACTTCAAAGCCTCTTGGCCCACCTCAGAAATAAAAAGTATTCTCATATGTCTCATTGATTTGTCAGAGCTCTTGCTTCACTGAAAGGAATGTGGTTTTGTCTCTATCACAGAGAGCCACGAGGAGTTTAATCTATATTTGTTAAAATGGAGGCTGGTAACATGTTCTTCTAACGCAGCAGAAGAAAGGGCAAGTGTCCTGGTTAGTGCTCTGCATCAGGGGGATGTCGTCAGAACGGTGCTGTCAGAGGTATGCTCGGTGAAGGGGAATCGCTGCGGGTTCCAGGGTGTTTCTGTGGGATCAGACTTCTCCAGCGCAGCGCTGTGCATCACATCCTCTCTGTCGCCTGGTCCCTGTGCATGAGCTGATTCACCTGCTGCTGTATTTCCCAGTCTGTATAGTGGATTTTATTAACCCCAAAAGAGGCCTATTTGCAAGCTGTTTTCCCATTTTGGGGTGACTAGAGTCCTTTGTTACCCCTTCTTTATTTGGGATGAGTCATTGACAATAGAGAGGGAAGAGGAAGGACTGGAAGGATCAGAGGGGGGGGGATAAATGTTTCTAACGGTAAAGGGGTGTTTGTTGAGCACTTTTTCTAAGATATACACACTTGGAAATTTGCTAAAATGTGTTTGCAATGCTTTTTATAAGCAACATTAAATGAAAGTACTGTTAGTTCTAGACTTAACTCACCCATTTGTCCCTGGATTTAGGACTAGCTTAGAGCAATTTCCCAGTTTTGCACTTCAAGCCCACCTCTACCTGCTTTACTGGTGGGTTCCAGTTCCCCAAGGACAGTACTGGGAGACACAAAACAAGCAGGACCTTCCATGGAAGTGGTTCCTGGGAGGGGCCTGAGAGCAGAGTTTCGAAAACACTGTATTCCCAAAGAAGGGCCAAGTATTTCAGAAAGGCTGAACAGCAAACACTCCTACTGTGACAGATGGCTGAGTATTTCAAAAGATCTTGCCATTAAAGCTGGCTGGAAATTCTCAATTCTCTTGTTTTTGACAGCAACTTGGGCTTTCTGTTAAACATATTAGTGCAGAATGGACAAATTTCCTTTTAGCATTCTATTTTTACGTGTGAGGTTTAATTGTTTTGGTCAGGGAAACCCTCACTCCCACAATACATTCGTTTACAACTCACTGTGCCTCAGAGCCCTGTGATCAATGCTTCCAAAAGTCCGATGGACTGTTCTGGTCCCTCGCTGGCAGGAAGGTTTGCTGAAGCCCTACCCCAACCCAAGCTTGTGATGTGAGGGACAGAGCGCTCCCGTGCGCTGCTTCCATTCAGGTTTTCCCTTTAGGTTATCCAGAGTGGGCTAAGCTTTGAGGGATTTAATTTGGGATCCTGAGCACACGAGCCTCGGTGGGTGAATGCCTTCACTGGTGGCTGTTCACATTTAGGATTGGGAGAGCTCAGCTCTCTGAACATCAAGCTGTGTTTATACGTAGCTGAGCACTCAGAGAGTCAGATCTTGGAACTTGAGGCTGTTTATCAAAGCGTGTGCTTTCACATTTCCAGGGTTTAACTTACCCATCCATGAACTGGAGGTAATTCTTCATCCTCATCAAAGGACTTACCAAATTCAGTGTTTATGCATAGAACTCTGGAGAAGCAGAAATAGAAAAAAAAAAAAATCTTTTCCTTCCACCTGAATATCTCAGAGCTCTTTTAAACTGTTAATTAATTGAGCAATCATAATGATGTGCCTGTGGGTATGAAGGGGGAGGAATAATTTACAGGTGGGAGAAATGAGGCATGAATGACTTCTTAGCCTTACCTATGCTGTGCTGTTAGTCTGTGTCAGATCCAGACAGGTACCTTCTGTCCTGTCTCCTTTTGCATCTGTGATGGGTGGCAGAGAATATCAGCTTCCTTCCCTCATTGTCCTCTTCTCCTGTGTGTGTGAGACCCATTTCCTTAACATGGGGCTGCTGTTCCTTGGAAATACAAGGAATCTATGTGGCCCATCTCTTTGAGAGAGCAGGCTTGGAAGCTGGGATGTTTGCTTCAACTCCCAAGTGCTGCCTAATGAACAGGACACAGCCAGAAAGCCACCTCACAGAGGAGAAAGGGCATCAAGAGATAAAACTTCAGGGTGCTCTTAGGACAACTTAGTTCTGCCCTGCCTTCCTACAGCCTGCAGTCCTCTGCACACCTCCCAAGGCAATCCAGGTTCTGCCTTTGCAGAGTGGCTCAGGAACATCTGAAATACCAGCTTAACTCTGAGGAGTGGCTCCTTTGTCATCCCCTCTTTCCTGTCTGAGCCCCTGTGTAGGTCAGTAGTCCTCTGTACAGAAAGCACTGTGAATCTTCCGGCATATGTAGAATAAATGAGCACAAGGTTAATTCAAATTGTTTAAAATTTGTGGGATGGGCTGGGTAAAAACACTGCTTAGGAAAAGGTCCAAGGCACAGCTTCATCTACAGTTTGGCTGGGAATCCAGTTTAAATTTAGTTCTTAAACACAGCTGTGAAACTCATGAAGATGTCACATTGGTTGCTCACCCAGCAACCTTTATAGCCTCCTGGGAAGGCAATAAAAACACCAGTAGTGAGCAGTAATTCTGACAGGCTGCTTTGCTTCATTCTTCTGGCTGCTCCTTGTCAAGCTCCTGCAACTCAAGCCATTAAGTTCTTCTTCTAGCCAACCTAGTTCCGACTGCTCCTCCCTATCACTTATTCATATCAGGAAAGGAACAGAAAAATACTGACATAATTCACTGGTGCCTGGAACACCAGGGTTTTTATTTAACTGACAGAGCTTATGGTTACCTTTAACCATAGCTTTTTAAGTAGCTTTTAGCTGAATAGGAGTGATAAGCCCTCCGGGAAAAGGCACTGGTAAGTGGTGGCTTGTGATAAATTGTTTGCACTGTCTATAGTCATGTTTTCTATTCTTTTTCAATTTATAGTTATTTTTACAATTTTCTGGCAAAGCCGCTTCCTCCTGTGTGGTGAATTTAAGCCCACTGATTTCTAGCTTTCCTAATTGCATTGTACAGACCCCCCTCCTGCATCTGGGACCAGAGCTTGAAAAGCCCTCTTTGGTGAAAGGGATTGTCTTCCCCAGGTCACCAACACCCCATATTCTGCTTTATCTAAATTAGGCAGTCTCCAGTATTCTCTGATCTAATCCCAAAAGCAAAGGGGGTGTGTTAGGTGCAGATATAATACTTACACATCCACTTCCTATTGAGCAGTTATTGGGAAAGGGGATGAAAGCAGGCAGAGCTCAACCTCACAGCTCAGTTCACGCTGCCAGGGCCATGGTGCCTGCGAACAGCTGGCTCTGCTGCGCTTCTGCAGGTGATGGAGCTCCCACGAGTTGAGGAGCCCACTGCCAGTGGTTAGCACATGCCATTGTGAGGAATCTCATCAGTCAAAAGTGTCTCATAAATAATTTAGAGGAAAGCAATTAGCACACACAGCTGTAGCTGTTTGTGAAGTGACAGTTATACCTGCCAGGGCAATCTGGAAATGGAAATATCAAAACCATTTTTTGAGGTAACCAGAATGGTCTAGCTTGGAGCTAGGGTTGGCGGGTAGTTATTGATGAGTAAGGAAGAATTGTGCTTTCATGTCTTTTTATGTGTAATTAAATCCAGGAGAGACTTTTAGTATTCTTTGCATATTGGGATAGGGATCAAAGGGATGCTTGGTTTGAAAAACTCCAGCAGTCATGGCCTTATCCTTCCAGAGGCTCTGCAACTCATTCCATTTAGCAGTGAAGGGAACAAGTTTTAATGGAGACTTGGACTTGCATTTTGAAGGCATCAGGTGGTTAAAGCTTGTCTACATGTACAGACTGCCCAGAGAGGACAGGCAGGAGTAAAAGGAAGATGATACTGCTTGCAGTATCTCATCTGAGTATCCTTGCCTTGAGACATCGATGGGACCGAATTGTTTGAGAACTTCTAAGTACTGACAAAGGGGAGAGGAACCTGCTCTTTAAGAATCTCAAACAACTACAGGAAAGGTGTGATGACAAAGGTTTGTTTGTGCAGGCCAGTCCTGGGAAGGGGCATCCATATTAAACCTAGAGATGCCACCAGACTGGGGAGGACACATGACAATATATTTTAGGGTTGGCTTAGAAATGGACCAGATGACACTGCAGGTTCCTCTCCAGTTCTTCTGGTAGCTGTGCATTCAGTCATGCTCTCTCTGCCAGCTGAGTGCCCAGAACACGTTCATCATTACAGGATCCCCCCTTGGCTAAGGAAAGATTATTCCAGCTTTAGCAGCTGGGCACTAAATGCAGTGTGCTGCCAAATGAGGCTGTCCCAGTCCTACACACTGAGATTCCTTCCTCTTCCCAAGAGGAAGTGTGACACTGCACTGTGAAAAATGCATTCAAATGGGGTTTGTTTGTATTATGAATTCTACAAACAGTTTGACCTGTGCTTAAAGACCATGTGAATTACAAAAGGTTGGAGCTGTAATTTCTAGCAGTGGCATTATTTGACACTGTGGCTCTCCATGCAAAAAAAAGTATCACAGTTCACAGTTGTCTGCTCTATTTGACCTGTTCTAATTCAGGGTGCCAGCACCTGCCCAAGGCAGTGGCACAGAAGCCCAAAGATCTGCCCACCACTTCCCAGGGGCCAAGGCCTCCGTCCAGGGAAACCTTCACTGGGAGGTTTAGGCAGTAACCAAAAGCAGCAGTCAGACATGGACTATGAGCTGGATGAAAATCCCTGGAGTCAATCCACAGGCTGCCCCAGCTGGCCTGGCATCCCAGAGACAAGACAGCCTCCTGTAAGTGATATTAATTGCAGTCTATCCACAAACCCCTTACAATAGGTTTTGTCTGACTGCAATGGGAGCTTTCTCCAATATATTACTGAATACTTTGTGGCTGTGAACCTTCTTGGACTGCACAGTGATTAGCCATTAGTGTATTTTGCTAAGATCATAGAATCCCAGAATCTCCTGAGTTGGAAGGGACCCATAAGGATTATTGAGTCCAACTCCTGGCTCCACACAGGGTCAGCCAAGGTCAGCCAGGGCCAGACAAGTCAGAGCATGATGCTCAAGTCCTTAATTTGCTTGATTCTTTTATTTATTTACATTTATTTTGGTTTAGTAGAATCTGGGAAACTGAAAAATGCCCTCTAGAACTGCAAATGAATAGTTGCTCAACAGCCAGAACTTCAGTAACTTCACAAATCTTTACTGAGCAGGTATTCAGCCTTCAGGTCACTGGGGTGAACCTGGAGTAGTTTGGGTCTTGTCTTACTGTTAGTTAAACCAATTTTATTTCAATTTAACACATCAGATAGCTGTGATGAGTGCTTGGCATTTCTTAAGCCAATCTCAACCGTATTAACACATTTTATAAGATTCTAAATTGCATTATCTTGTTTATAAATGTAAGTTAATAATTTAATAAATAGTTTAATAAATGTAAGTTAAAATAATTAAACATGCTTTAAATGAACATTTTTCCCTCCTATCCAGAGAAAAGTAGCAAGTGCAGAGTTTGGATCACTATCCCTAGAAGTCTCCAGGAGTATTTGCCATTACCTTCTTGAAGCAAGTCGAGTCCCTAATCTTTGTGGCATTTTGCAGATATGTGCTGACAGTGCTACAATGCAGAGATATGAGCAACTACTAAAAAAATCTCAGCTGGGTCAGTTAAGGATGCATCAGGATTTTGTTCAAGACAATATGCAGAGTGTTTGATGATGCAAGAGAATATTTATTGTACAGTATTTATTGTGAAAGGTGACCTGTCTTTAAAAAGGGGATTGTCTGGCTACAAAGGTCAGCTGGGCTCTGCCAGTGACTATGGTGTTCATGAGGGGAAACATCTGCCTTGGATGGTATCTTCTGGAACCAGAGGTTACCACCTGCAGTGTCCTATTACATTCCCACCCTGGGAGCTGTCAAGTCTGGTTTGGGATGTTTCTCCATTGTCTTTGATGATCATTTAAGGAAGAAACTGTTCTTTGCTAAAGGTAGAATTCATCTCCTTTAACTTGTAGGAGCTGCCTGGCTCTGTCCATAATGAATGGAGAAGGAAAGGCTGCTTCACCAGAGATGCCTCTTCTGACCTAGATGACTTGCCACTGCAGGAACCTGTACTCTGACGTTTAATTCAGAAGAAGACCTGGCAGCAAGGTCAGACCAGGTGTCTCCTTTGTACATAGTCAATTTTGGTTAACACCACAATAGATTTCAGCACAGCAGGATCCCTGATGTTTCTTGGTGCCAGTGGAACTCCAGTAACATTGTTCAGGTTTTGCTTTTTGTTTTTGTGGATATTTTGTGTATTCTGACAGATAATAATGAATCCTTTTGTGAACTCTGATTTTCCTTTTTAGTCTCAGCCATTAGCAATAATCTACGTGCTTAAACCTTCAGCATTTATGTGTGTGAAGTCCAAATGCTTATAGTCACTAGTCATGGGCCAGCCACAGTGGGCACCTTTCAAACATTAGCAACTCATGCTTTAAGCTGATCAGGTTGGTTATTGACCAGGGGCTCAGCCCTGCACGGGAATCTCTCATTTCACCATGTCAGAGTTTACATTTGGTTTGAAGACACATAATACAGAAAAGGTTAAAGAGGTTTAGCTCTTTTAGCAGTGAGATGTGGCTTTTTCTGTAGCCCTACAGGGACTGCAAGGAATCAGATGTTGTTTCTGAACACTTCTACATCCCTCCGTGTGGTCAGGATGCTATCTGTTTAGCTACTAAAAATGTCAAGAACACAGGATGAACTGGTGTCTCTGAAGCAGAGGCTGGCAGTGAGTACAGCTCTTCTGCTCCATCTCTTGAAATACCCAAATCAAACCATGGCAGCTCAGTGGAGCACCCCCTAGTTAGGGTTGGGGCATTCCCCTTTCATTTGTAGCTGAATAACAAACTTATCATCTGAAATATTTTCTGTAGGTGCCAGGTCTCCAGCTAAATTGTCTGGATTTTCTTTCCTTGCAGTAATTTTTGAGTGGAGATTAATAAGCTGGTTTATTTGCCAGTTCTAATTTGAAAAGCAAAGTTCATTAGGTCATAAAAAGCTTTAGATATAGCGGATCTGCTTCAGATGATATTGCATGAATGTCTTGATCAGATACTGGGATTTCATTTTGAACTCCCCATTTGATCATCCTTTCTCCTAGCTGATTCTCCCACACTAAGAAAAATGCACAATTCCCTTTCGCTGGTCTGAAAATACATAGGAAGGGCCCCACAGCACTATCCTCTCTGTCTAAAGATGGTCTCAGCTTCTTCAGCCTCTCCTGATTTTCACTGACTGCAGCACCCTGATTTCTGTTGTACACTGTGTGTTCTCCATCCTTCTCCATGTACAATTCTGGTGCTGTGATGACTGTAGCTATAGACTGCTTTAGGAGTTTGGTAATTACAATAATGGTGTCATTTGGGGAAGCTGATAATCAAATCTCTGCTGCAGGCGGTTTTCACCTCTTTTTCTTTCAAGTTTTAAGAACAGCCCTGTTTCTAATTTATTCCTTATTCCATTTCACTCTTTTGTTTCTGATGAAACAACCCCTCACAATCTGATACAAGTGAAAGGCAGCACAGTGGCAAAAGAAAGTCCCACGTTTGGCTGCCAAGCAAAAGACAAAATGTACCAGTAGGATGCTGTGCATCAGCAGTGCTTCCAGGAGGCAGCTTTCTTCAGATCTTGCCCCCAGTGTGTCTGTTAAAGAGAACACAACCGACACGTTTTAATGAAGAATATTGGCAGTCAGTTGGAAGAGACCACATTTATCCTTTCTGTAACACCATGTGGAATAACATCATTTATGGGTGTTTAAGGGTTGTTGTTCCTGATGAGAGCAGTGAGGGGGCATTCTGAGACTGTGGTTCCATGCACGTTTTTGCTGGGGGCTAACTGGATCCCTGCCTGCCCTTCCAACCTTGACAGCTTCAGCCTTCCCCTGCCCCCAGTCATCCCAGTGCAACTCCAGGGAAAGCTCTTGAGTATTACTGATTTCATTTCACTTTATTTTATTTTATTTTGGATCACTTCAAGCGTTCAGTTGCCAGTGAGCTTCACAGCCAGTAGCACTGGCATACCTGGAGGGGTGGTGGGAGGGGACAGAGACACAGGAGTGAAAAAGAGTGACCGGAGGCCAGAAGCTTCCCTAGCTGGTTCCACTGCCTGAGTAAACACATGGAAATGCACCTTGCAGTACCTTGTTACTTAGCTGAGCAGCAGCCTGGTGAGCTACAGAGCACAGCAGAGTGTAGTCACCTGCATATTCTCTGGGTTTCATGAGCGGGCGCTGCAGCCTGCGCTGTCTCAGTGCCATGACGACACTGCCTGTGGTACCTGGAATAGCTTGTTTAAATATAGCCTGTACGTGGTCTCAGCAAGCTCCTGGCTGTGCAGGCATACAGCAAGATATAATTATGGACTGTCAAAGCACAAAGCTAAACGCTGTGATACGGGTGTCTCTTTCACTTCCACAGTCTCTTTTACAGTTAGATCTGGGGATGGTGACTTCAATCTGCTTGTTTTCAGAACGTGCCGGCAGGGCAGGGAGGGTGTCCTGCAGAGTGAGACACGAGAGGCACTCAGAGACTCTTCTATTTAGCAAGCAATGAGAATCACTTGGGTCTTCACTGCTCCCACCCGTTTGATGGCAGTCATCAGCGCCACAGCAGAGCTGATGGGCTGTGTAGCTCTTCACCCTCCAGTGCAATGCCAGGTATCTTCATTTAACCCACTGGTGAGGGTGGCCTGAGCTATTTTGACTTGCACGCAATGTGGAGAGGGAACATAAGTATTTTCTGCCCCACAGCCTGGGCTGGAGACAGTCTGAAACTGGCAAGTGCTGGTGGCCACTGTGGGGTGAAGCATGTCCTGAAATGCCAGATAGGAGGAGGTTCGTGGTGGAGCAGAGTGTTGATGTTAATACACGTCACCCACAATTGCTAAGCGTCCTCTCTCCCACAAGAAAATTAGCGTTCTCTCTGAAATCCTTGTCAATGCTGTAATTATGAAGGTACAGATATTTTAAATGCAGTTGAGTAAATGTGCAGTGCTTTTGTACTTTAAAAGCTCTGACTGTATTTATACAATTGGGTTGTAATCACAGAGGAGGGGCTGAACACCTCACCCTGCGGTGATAGAAATGTCAGAGGTCCCTTTACCCCCACCTCTGCCAGAAGTTGCCTTGGATGAATGGTGCAGGCCACGGAGCACACTCTAAACAAGCTATGAGCACACTGCCTTTAAAACACTGTGGGTTGGTTTTTTGGTTTTAAATCAGGTCACTTTGCAGATCCAGTTTGGAGTTTGCTGCATACATTTTATCAGCAGCCCTCACTTTGGGCTAACTTGTACGTGGTGAGATGAGCAGCTGGAAAACTGGCAACCTCTTAAATGAGGATTGTGCCTGTCCATATGGCTGTAGTGATATAAGGCTTAATCTTTATCAAATCCACTGAATTTGAGGGAAGAAGAAATAGCATTGTTTGGTAACTGTGAGGCAGAAGCCAATGTTTAAATTTTGGAAGATTCACCTCTGAGAGATGCTGAAGTGATCTTCTTTTCAGGAGCGCTTGTCCTTGCCTGGGAGGACAAAGTGAGCAAGCAGGGATGGAGACACCAGAACAACAGGCAGAGTGTGAGCATGTGGGGTGGTCACAAAGAGGGCAGCATCAGGGGAAGAGCTGCTCCACCTGATTAAGATTCTCTTCAGCAACTGGGCAGAGACAAGGTTTTGTAGTGGGGACGCTTCCTCCCAGGGGAGTCTGGGGTATCTCTGCTGCTTTATTGCTTCCTTCCCACCCCTTTTATTGATGTGTTTTGGAAGGATTAACTTCATGAATTTTCCTATGGCCTGGAGGAACTTCAAAACTTACTTCCTGAAGCATGGGCCAAAGAGTAGCCACGCACTATTGTCGGTAGTTGGGTTCAGGTTAGAGTTCACCTCTGAGAATGTACCTTTTTTAAAGCTTTTTTACTTTCTTCCAATTTAGCAACAATCCTTTCAATGTATTTATTGACAAGCATGTGCTGAGACCTTGGGGTATTCCTGTCGGTGTAGTCTTTGCATCACAACCTGAAGCTATGTGAAGGAATGTGCGAGTTCTTTGGAGTGGTCCTTAATATTATTCCTGTTCAGAAGTGAAAAAATAGGCAGGGACAACAAAGAACAAATTTAATTTTCCTTCCTAAACTCCACCAGATTGCATACTCTTTTGCTGAGCTTCTCGAGGTGGCTATTCGCATTCTTGCATGAATTCAGACTGGCTGTTAGCAGCCTCCAAATAAAACATGGTTATATGGAGATTTACCTTGGCCCTGTTCTTGCTTGGCGACATGAGACGCAGAGCAGCCAACTGCTTCGGCTCATGCTACATGTCCTCTTCCAGCAACTGCTTCCTGTACAACCTCACTGCTGTCCAAATTAATGGGATTGTTGCTTTAGCTCAAGATGTAGGAGATTTAGTTCTGGTGTTTGTGTCGGCGATCAATGAAGTCAGGAAACGGCCTTTACAGAGCATTCAAAAGCCCTTTTATTCTGAAAGAATCAAATCCAGGCTTCTGTTAAAAGCAGTAAAGGCTGCCATCATTAAAACATTGAGGCTGCAAGTTTGGCCACAAAAATGTTACAGTAATGTAGCTGGTATTCGGTCCTTTCTGTCAGCATTGCCAAGTCTGGCTTTTATTTATTTATTTATTAATTAATTTTCACAAGTCTCATGTCTTTCACGCATTCCATAAAGCCTCAGTGTTTACAGGCATCTTACTCATCGGAGAAGCTCAGCTTCCAGTTTTAAAGATCTGCTACTAGCCCTCATGGACAGAGAGGAAGAATGAGTCTGTGATAAGGCTGATCCTCACAGGCAAAGCCAGAAGGCTCATAAACACCCAGATTTAAAAAGCCAAACCATGAGTTTCTTTAAGAGGATCTCGTGAACTTGGGCTCCCATTTACGTGTCTCAAGTGCCCAGCGTAGCCTGCACTAATGATCACCTGGGTCAGGCCACGATGTGAGTGCAGGGATGCTGTTACACTCAGAGAGCCAGAGAGCACTGCAGCACTTCAACAGATGGGGCAGAGGAATCCTCTTTCCATTTATTATATTCCTGTTCTGGCTTCACGGCCTGAACACTGCCTCATGCACCCTGTTTACTGTGTGTTTCATAAAGGCCAGAGGACTCATCCTGCTGCTCTGAAACTGCTTAGCCCCTCTTTGGCCAGATTTGCTGTACAGGAAGAACAAACGGTTGCTTAGGAAGGCGCTGTATTTAATGAGAGAGCTGGACTGGACTTTTTTCAAAGAAACAAATAAAAGCCAGCAACTCTCAGTTTGGCACGGACTTTGCTGCTTTGTTTGTTGCATCACCCCATTGTCTTCTTCATGGCCTCCCCCCCCCCTTTTTTTTTTTATTATTATTTATTTGTTACAGCATTTCACAACCCGTGGCCTTGATACTCTAATTCCTGGAGGAATGTGCAGCATAATGGATACTGCACGATCACAAAATAGTTCACCTCGTGTGAAGCTGTAGCAAAAAACGATGCATCGTGGCAGTTTCCCAATCTTCCTGCTTCACTGACTTCTTTTTATTTGGAGAAATTCCTTTAGCTTCTCCTCATAGGGGCTACCCAGTAAGAGGAAGTATAACCTTTCTCCACCCAACGACAAAAATGCAATGGTTTTGGAGCACTTCCCATTTTCACAATGTCTCTGTACAAGACAGCAGAGCAGTTAAAACTGCCCGGTACCTTCCTCCCCACACTTTGGGCAAAGGCACTGTGGTACAAAGCTGTTAAATGACCCACAAAAAGGCAGCCACGGAGACACAAAACTCCTCTGCAGCCTGGAAATGCCCTGCCTGCAGCTCTGGGAGCGGTTTTGCCAGACTGATGAGGCTGGAGTCAACAGCAGATTTTTCAGAAAGATGTGGAACTGTTGGAGAGGGTTCAGAGGAGGGGCACGAAATTGATTAGGGGGCTGGAGCACCTCCTGTACAAAGAGAGGCTGAGGGAGCTGGGCTTGTTCAGCCTAGAGAAGGCTGCAGGGGGACCTCATTGCAGCCTGCCAGTACCTGAAGGGAGATTATAAACAGGAGGGGAATCAACTTTTTAAAAGGGTAGGCAATAGCAGGACAAAGGGGAATGGATTGAAGCTGAAGGAGGGAAGGTTTAGATTCAATACTACGGGGAAGTTCTTTACAGAGGGAGCGAAACAGGCTGCCCAGAGGTGGTGGATTCCTCATCCCTGGGAGGGTTGGATGGGGCCCTGGACAACCTTGTCTAGATCAAGCCTGGAGGTTGGTGGCCCTGCCTGTGGCAGGGGGTTGGAGCTCTGTGATCCTCGGGGTCCCTCCCAGCCCAAACCATTCTGTGATTCGACGATTCTGCTGGTTTTTCAGACACACACCCGCGTACCGAGTTACTGGCTCATGGTTTATTTTAGCAAGTCGGGTTGTTGGGGTTTTTTCAATCCCTCGTTTCTGCCGCCACCGCTGGTGAGCAGCGGGAGAGGATGCAGCTGCGGCCTGCAGGGCCCCGGGCCGGGCCCCTCAGCCGAGGAGCGGGGTCAGCTACCGCCAAGCGACCCGTACGGGCCCATCCCGCCTCTCCTCACAGCGCCTCACCCATCCCACGGAGCCTCGCTCGAGCAGGGGGCGGGGGCGGACCGGCAAGGCCGGACACAGCACGCCCTGCCCCGCTGGCCTCCGGCACTGCCCGGCTCCCCGGGCGAGCGCAGGCGCGCTGCCCCGCCGGCCGCTGCCCCCCACCCCGTCGCAGGGCTGACGCGCCGGCGCAGCGCGCTCCGGGCCGGCGTGCGGCGGGGGGCGGAGCGCGGCCCTGGCGCTTCGGGCCGGGATGAGCCGGGCGGCGCCGGCGGGCAGAGGTGAGGCGGGGGGCGGCGGGCCGTTACGGCGGTTGGTGGCGGCCCCGGCCCCAGCCCCCCTGTGCTCGGCCCCGCGAGCGCGGGGCAGTGCGGCCTGGCCAACGGCTGCCGTGCTCCCCGCGTCGGCGTCGTCCCCCATCCCCCCAGCTGCCGGGAGGTTCCGGCTGGTCCCGCTGCCGGAGGGGCAGCGCTCCTGCTTCTCTCGCCCGGGTTCGCCCCGTCAACGGTAGCGGAAGGGCGGCGGGGCCGGGAGCGCGGGCGCCCGGCCGCTGTGACCGCGGGGCCACGGGCGGGCGGAGGCCGCGGGGCGCCTCTTGCCGCCGCGCTGCCTCCCGGCCCTCTGCGTTCCTGCCGCTCCCCCCGCGGTGCGGGCGCCGGGGGGGCAGGCGCTGCGTCTCGGTTCCTGGCGTTGTCACGGGGTTTGCCTGGGCCAGCGGGGATGGGGAGTGGGGAGAATCCTGGGTCGGCGCGGGGAGGCTGGGTGCCAGGCGGGCCTGGGGAGCAGGGGTACCCCGTGCCTGCGGGCCGGTGATGGCGCCGGCAGCCGTTGGAAGGGGTTCTCGGTTGTTGCGAGGGACGGGTTTTCCGTCGTTGCGCTCTCGACCAGGCTTCTCCGCCTCCGCATTGTCTCGCTCGCAGGGGCTCCCGGCCGTTTCGTTGTGTAAGCGGAGAGCTTATCTGCTCTAGGGCTGTTTGCCCTCCCCTGCCTGAGCCCTTCCAGACTGGGCCGCGCTGATGAGGCGGTGACTGGGAGCTCCGCGGGGATGGCTGTTGGGGGGGGGGGTGCTGAGCGGTGGGGCAGGAGCAACAGAGCTGTGTTGCTCAGATCAGGATTGGGTTCAACTAACACACTCTCCCTATGGCCATCTCCAAGCTAAACTTGTTGTAGCCCAGACTTCTAGCTCCGAAGAGAAGCAGATTGCCTTTGGTAATAGCCTCACATTTACTTATCTCCCTGTGTGTCACTAACACAAGTAGGGAAATCACTTTTTTTTCAAAACTAATGCCTGTGAAAATATACTGTGTCTTAAGGAAAGTCTTTAAGTAATGCCAGGGAGACCTTTGGTCCCAGACACGTGTAAGGACTTGGACAGCAAAGTTTTGTAGTTTGTTTCAGCGACTTCTATACTTCTGCCCTGCAGAGGTAATCAGGAAGGAAGGGACAAAGCTTGAGTGATATTTCATTAAAATCAATCTAAATCCTGAAGATTAAAAATTATTTATGTCCTTAGGCCTTACTTGTACAAAAGTAACTTTGGGCTCTTTAATCTAGAATTTGTTCCCTTTCATCACTCTGATTTGTGACAGTATTTCTCTTAAATGCCATTTTATCTGATATACATATCCTCACTAATCTAGTTTAGCCTAAAGGAGGATGTTTCCACAAGTCAATTATAATCATCTTGCCAGAAATAAATTCAGCAGATGTGTAGCCAACGGGTGAGACTGTGGGTTAGTTCCCAAAAGCACTAGTTTACAGAAAGGAAGAGACCAAAGTAACTGTATGAGTTTCAGCTTTGCAGTGTGACAACTGAGGTCATCAGCAGCATCCCCTGCCGTGTTCCCATCAGTCGGTAACTTTGGACTTTGGCAGTTTCTGCATGGCCTTGTGTTAATATGTTATGTTTTGTCAATGTGTGTTTCCTTGGGGCTTGTTTCCCCTCTGGGACAGAAGGTTTGGTTAACAGTTCACAGGACTGTGCTGGGCAGGCCAGAAAAGGAAGCGAAGAGATCGCTCCCCGTGCTGTGAACCTGCATTACTTCTGCATGTGCTAATTGAATCATCTCAGACTTCCTGACCTTATCTGCTTAGTTCTGGCCACCCGGCTGTTTGAAGAGAGACACCCTTCCCCAGCTTCCTCTCTCTTTCCCATTTTGGACTCTGGTTGGGGGAGGGAGGGCATCTTCTTGCTCAACATACCCTGTCTCTTCCTGCTTATCTTCTGTCCTTGAGAGCCTGCCCCAGATCTCCACCGGGAAAGGCTGGGCTCACTCAGTGCTTCCAAGAACTGCCTTCTGTGTGAGCAGGAGTTTGCAGGAATTACTCGTGCCCACACAAGGCCACGCTCCCAAGGCTCTTTGCTGTACTTACATTCCTGGTGCTCTGCAATTCAAGCTTCTTTGATGTTTTGAATAACACTAATAAAACCTCAGCAGTCTGGGGGGGAAAAAACCCCCCTCAGAGTTAGCAGGTGAGCTGTGTTTGAATTACTCACCAGCTGCCTGTGTCTCTCAATCTGCTGACCACCCGGATGCAGCCCTGGCTAGCTTGCGGTGACCTAAAAATGAAGTAGCTGTGCTGCTGTGAGTGTGTTCTGCCTGCACCAAGCAAAAGGTTTCTGTGGTCTGATGCTTCAGGTGTCAGCAAGAAACCTTTGGTGAGAGTCCTGTTAGCAGCGCTGGCTGGGACTGCCTTTCCCGCCTCTGCGCCTTTCGGTTAAAATCTGGGTGCTCTAAACCTGCCAAAAATAAATAGGACTGCCAAGGATTAATTAGTGGTTAAACTGTAACAGGCTTAAAATTGGGGAAAGATGCGGATGCGCAGTGTCTTTTCCAGTACTTAATTTCACTGAAGGTGACACAAGCTGCAACCGTGCAAATTGCAAACGGAGCGAGCTGCTAATTGCTGTAATGAAAATATCTGCGCCCAGTTTGTTACTCAGTAAGTCGATCGAGGACCTCCAGTTCCTCCATTCCTCTCGTGTAGGTGTCAGTGGATTTTAGGCCAGCTTTGTGCCAAGCTGATACAAAGCCATGCTTGCTTGTAACTTAGCAGAGCCCTGGGGGTCAGTCTCTATTCTGAGAACTGTGTGGCTCCCAAAAACGTTTTTAAAAGAGTGCAAAGCAAATTTCTAACTAGAATCTGCTATTAATGCAGAGCTGCTGTAACAGTTCAGTGTTGTCTTTGCCCAGTGCAAAGTAGACTGTGCCTTTTAATATTTAATCGTTTGCAGATGGTGTGTGAAACACCCCTGAAGGGGTGAGAGCTAAGGACAGTATGTTTCTTGCGCTTACAGTCTGTGGGAGGTGTATGGCTCGGGCTCTTCTGGGTCTGAGGGTGTGTTGGTGTAGTCCTGGCCGCATCCCTGTGCGGTGGAGGTATGGCTTGTGCTACTACCCAGATGACTCTTGTGGTGCGAGTTCCTCCACTTCAGAGGCTTTTCATCTGTTTCAGTGTATGGAGGAGAAGGTGCGACTTTGGGTTCTTAAACTTTGGGTGGTGCTTACTTTATTTTTGGGTTTGTGTTGCTCACTTCAGTTCCTTTTCTGGAAGTGCACTTTGAAGCTGTCCTCTTGCCTTGCTGGTTTACATTGCCAAGTAAAACCAGTAATACTCTTGTAGCACTGATGAAAAATAAGTTCTTCAGGCAGCACCTTTAATTAAATATTTGCGTATGGATTATCTTTTGTCACTCTAAGTAATACTGCTATTAAAGTGAACTGTTTCAGCTCCTAGGACTGGGATTAACTGTTCCTTGGAGGCCTTTGTTTTAAAGGGATCCAGACTCAGCATTGATTATGTTTGAAAAGGGAAAGGGGAGGGCAGGAAAGGTTTGCTTAGATTAAATGGCTTAGTCGGACTTTTTCTCACTTTAAAGAGAAAATATTTTGTACAGAAAAAACTTTCTGTGTGGGGAAACTGGTTTGTGCATCACAGGCAAAGATGAAGTATTTTTTAATCCTGAAGTCATTATGTGAAGCATTTGTTAATGATCTAAGTTTAAAATGAAGCGGAAGAACAGGTGGGTAGACTGGCTTTCCTAAGATCTTCCTTTGTTGCAGTTCAAGAAGCTGGATTTCATGGCACTAATGAGCAAATGAGCTATTTCAATGGCTGTTGCAATTGATTGCATTGAAACTGTGGCACCACTCTTGTCTCTCAGTTCAAGTTTGCCTCCGGTTCCTTTTGTTGCCAGGACTTATCGTTGCTGAAATCTAGTTCAGCGCTTTTCCCACTGCAGTCACTAGATCAGTCCACTGCGGCTGAGACCAGGGCAGCGGCAGGCCTTGCAGCTCCTGCCTAACCCACAGCTGTTCAGACAGCCAGCGTTTGCTCGGCCTCCTTCCCCATCTGAGGCAGTGCCTGTGGAATAGAAGCTTCTCGATGGACTTTGCTATAGGAGAGATCAAGGAGAAAAGCAATTGACTCCAAATTGCTCAGCAGTGTTCCTAAAAACCAGGTGTATCACACAGTTACTGGGCATGTGTTGCTGAGGCTCCAAGCAGCAGTGAAACAATTACCTTCATGCACCGAGCTCTTAAAGTACCCAAGGCTCGCTGTGTTGGCAGAAGCCACTTGTATACACAGCTCTGTTGAGAACACTGCGATTTTGCTGGGTTGGTTTGTTTTAGCTGGATGGAAGCATGGCAGGATAAGCTGTCCTAGCAAGGCTGTGGCTTGGCTGACGTTTCCTGGGACCGCTCAAGGAATGTTTTGTAGGTGCAATAGACATGTAGAGTCTGTAGTGTAAAAGCAGGCTTAGACTGGATCTAGTGTAGAGATGTAAATGCTGGAATAGCAAGTATGAGAAAGTTGGCATGAGGAGATGTGTCCTGATTTTTATGATAAGTAAGTTGCATGGTTAATTCTAGAGAGTTACAAAAGAGCTAAACCCTATTGCAGTGCTGACACTCCTGAGCTGTACTGTCTTGCACCTCTCTGTCAGCAGAGGCAGCTGGCTTCCTTCCTAGGTTGTAGGTAGTGAACTCCACACTGTTTTCCATATGGTGGGAATACCTTACCTGGGCACTACATGATGCTCTCCCTCCTCTACATTTCTACTCCCCTCCCACCCCTCCACAGAAAGAAAAATAAAATTGCCACCTGCTGTTTACATCTGAGATGACTGGAGTGAAAAATCCAGAAGAGCTTTTTAAGCCTGACTTTAAATACCTGTTTTTGCAGGTGCTTAGCATTTGTATTTGCCTTTAAAGTCCTCTTGTTAATGTTGTATTTGCATTTATAGACTCCTTTATTTTCAGGTGGGCAATTCGCACGTGTCATGCTTGGGACAGATGTGGCTGAGAGGAAAATTTGCTACAGTCCATAAGTCAGAATTAGTTGGTTGGTGTGGGGGGCAAAGTCCATTTCTGAACTTGAGAAAAAGTAAAGTACAAGGTGTGATGTACTTGGTTAGGCTGGGAGAATTTGCATGAAACAACCTATGTTGTGTGTGTTCCTGGGTTCTCTCCTGCCTTTAAATTAGTAGTTTAAGTAGCTCTGTAGTGAAGGTTAATAGATATTACTATGCAGGCTTCACACTGTTGTGTAGTCTCAGACCTATCCTTATTGCACACTTTGAGATGCAGGCTTTTAGTGGGGAAAGGGGTTTTTTAAGTGATTAACTTTTTTCCTGCATTGATGTTGCTTTGTGAATGCAGAGATAAACACTGTTTGTGGAAGTTGAAGGTGGTGCTGTCCTATGGAGTGAGCAGTTACCGTAAATCTAGAGGAACCCTTTCCCAGAGCAAGCCCTGCCATTCTTTATATAGTTCGAGCATTGACATTTCTGTGGCAGTGCACACATTGCTGTTCCTTTAAGGCAAAGCGTGTGAAGTGTCCTCAGAGTGCCTGCTAACATGAATTGCACAAGACTAAGCCTTTGCTTTGTACAGTTGTGTTACCTGCATGCACTTGTTGACTAACTTGGACTTTACAGTTGTGTTTTTCAGAACCCTTTTGAGGCAGTCTAGCTACCCGCGCCTGCTCTGCAGCACGGGGAGGGAGAGAGATGGAACCTCCAGCTAGAGAGTCAGAAATTACATAGGGGGAGCATGGGCTGGGTAGGGGTTACTTGTTTATTTACCTCAAGGGAAAGGAGATGAGAAGAGCCTGTTTACGCACCAAGCCATTGCAGCTCTTGCTGTTTTTCCCTTTCGGTGCGAGGGAGAATGTCCTAGGGAGTGTGGGATTGTGTTTGGAGGACGGGTGGAATTTTAGATAGGCATGTTGCCTGAGGAATGTGCCTTAGTGTTTTGTTATTATGTTACAGTCCAGATAACTCTGAATTCATTTCCCTTCTTCTTTCAGCTGTTTTTCCAGATCATAATGCAGCAGAAAAATGAAAAAACATACAGGACATTTGCTTTGGAAGAGAACTCAGTTGCTGGCCCAGTCTAGAAGATGGACTGCTGGATTTGGGGAGCTTGGGAAATACTGCTTCCAAAAGCAATTTTTCCTAGCTAAGAAGAAAAGACAGAGCACGCAGCTAATTGTGAGCTTCAATCACAACAAACTCTACAGGCTGCAGTGCAGGAGGAAGGTACTTGAGCTCCAAAGCAGGTGGGCTCCTGATGTGCCTCTAAATGCAGAAACCTATCAGACTCCTGCTACTGAACAATACAGCTTTCCTTACAAAACTACTGAGAGCCAAAAGATCCTGTCCCTATCGCAAAGCTGAAAGCCCATCTGGAGAAGCAGTAAGAAAACTCAACAATGAATCCTTTCAGAGTGACAATCCCTTGAATGGAGAATTTGAAACTGTTGCTATTCTTAATAGCGTTTCTGGCAATATCCATTATGTCTCATGTGGTACGCTGGATGGTGCTGCCTTACCTGTAAAGAAAGGTGGTTTTGTGTATAGTGGGGAGGAGAGCAACAATGGTGAGGGCAACACAGTCCTAGTAGTTTTAAACAACTATAAAAGGAAATGCTGTTGCAAAAGGAGTGGAATGGAACTTGTGGCCCCTTGACAACTATAAAGAGGTCCAAATTTAAACATCATACTGTAAGGAAGAGATCTTTATTTATGATGCATAAGAAACTTTCTATGGTTAGGATTCGGTATAGAATTATAAAATACCCAAAACTTCGAGCAAGAGGCAAAACCTCCAAACTGAGAAAAGTCAAACCAAGGTGGGTGGAGGCGGTTACAAAGGACCATCAAGAGACCCTCCAGCGGGGTTTTGAAAGGGGCTTGTGTAATTGGCTTTCCCACTGGAATTCTAAAAGTAACCGTCTTTGGAATCGGTACAGCTTGCCAGATATGGACAGTCATACACCCGAGTCTGTAGGTGAGGAGAAGGAAACCTGTGCACCTGAGATCTGCCGTACGTGGGATGCGTTGCCATGTTCTGAGGAGGCAGAATCGGGAGGGCAGGATGGCAGTGTGGATGCTGTCCTGCCAGAACTGCATGCTAGAGCTTCTCCAGAGGCAGAGACCTTGCACCAGGAGGAGACCAACGGGGCTCTGGCTGAGGACCATTGCTCTGACATTTTTGTCTCCATGACAGAAAAAGAAATTTCTGTTTCAGGTCAAGATGACGCAGAATCTAACGAGGTTATGGGTGTAGATGGAACGATGCTGTTGCAGTCCTCCTTGCAGGATTCTGATGGCAGTGATGATTTTGCAAATGGACCTTTATCCATGGAGCTGGCACAAAATGAGGACAGCTCTAGCCAAATGGAAGTAGAGGGCTCCTTAAACCTGGACATTTTTAGCTCAAAGTTACTAGACCACCCTTACTGTAAAAATCCTCTTGAAGAGCCTTCACTAGAAAGCACAGGACTAAAATCAGGAGCTCGGAAAGGAGGCAAAAGGAACAGTCAGAAAGTTTCCCGGGTGGCTGATGAGCAGTTGGCAACGTGGCTTTGTGGTACACCTTTTACATATCTTAGGGCTTCCAGGAGTTCCTGAAAACTGCTGGATGTGTTGTGGAGTTCACATGTTGCGTTAATTCCTTTATTAAAATAGTTGCTTACTGTGAGTTGTAAGGGGAGCTTAGCATAATGCTGAATGAAATGAGGCTGCAGAGAGGAGAGCTGCATGAAGGAAGGACAATCCTATGCTTATCTGGCAAGCTTTTTTGAGGGATGGTTGAATGGTGCCTCTGCTGCTTTTGCTTTAGAGGAAACCATGTAAATTAATCGGAATCTCTGTGGAAGATTGTTGACAGGCATTTTAAATGTCTTTTATCATATGGTATCAGAAGATGATACAGGGTTAAAACTTCCAGTTTCTAAAATGATTGACAATTATTACTCTTAACTTGGTTTTTGAAAATCCTTAAGTGTTCTAATCCTTCCAGCCTTATCTCTCTTCTCTTGCTCTGTCTTACACTGAAACTAAATCGCTTCATGAATCTCAAGCTTTAATAGCCAAATATTGTTCGTGGTCACTTAGTTTTCTCTACAATTGTTCATGAAGTAGGTTTAATGAATCCTATTAGGCAGTATTTTTTTTAAAAGCCAAGACTAGACTTAGCAAAGGTTGAGTAAAAAGGCTCGGGGATTTCTTTTTACCTGATGCTGAGTATGCAGGATTTGATAGTCTCTCCAAAGAACACCGTAAAAATAGCAATTGATGTCTTATTTATGTATGGCAGCATACTGTGCACATAGTAAGAAGCAGTGAGCCAACACGTGCTGCCTAGTACTGTTAATGTAGTGTTCAAGTTCAGTAGTGTTCTGATAACTGAAGCCTTCCTTGGGAGAAATTGGCTGCAGATTCCCGCAAACCTGAAGCTGCGTTACAGGGATTATTTGAGGTTTGCCATGCTCTAATTATTCTGCTTGCCTTTTTTGTCCTTTAGTTTTGCAAATGATTTTCTAAAGCAAAATGTGAAGAAGGAGACACCGAACCTCAAAAGATGATTTAACTCTACCTACAAGTTAGCGTGGGCTGTGTTTCTCTGACTGGTTTTACATGAGCCAGTGAGGACTGGGTGTTCCTTGAGAAACTGAGAGAAACTGTGGTACCACAGTGAAAAGACCAGTTCTGCAATGGAGTTTTAAAGTTTGTCCAGCAGGAAAAAAAAAAAAAAAGATGTAATCCTTCTGTAACAGTCAAGATCCAAGATTGTATCAGGATGGCAAAGGTTTTTGTGGTCAGACAGGCAGTCATGTTCCTGTTTATTGGAGGCCTGAATAGCTAAGTAAATTTTAAAAAATGAAAGACAGCAAATGCACTAAACTCTCCCACACTTGACTATTTTAAGAGAATTCTTACCTAGCTTCAGAATGAAAGTAGATGAGACTAGCTTCTATTTTCTTCAGAGTTGAAGCTTCCTCTCTGAGAATTGAAGCCAAGTCTACACCACATACCTAACCCTGCTGACAGTGTGGGACTTCGGAGTTTTCTTAGCTTAAGAGCTGTAAAAATAATTTTAATATTAGTCTGACTGTGCAGATGTTTGTGTCTGCTCAGGATTGTTGTTTATTATTAACAGCACCCTAAAGATGCTGCTGGCCTGGCAAGAATTGGTAGGGTAGATGCACGAGATGCGTTACGGGTGCTCTTGGGTTTTGAATTTCTCTGCAGCAGCTGGACTCTATGTTCACCAGCCGCAATATTTAGTGCATTCTGATGTGCTGTTAGGTGTCAGACAGAGCTCCATGTGAATCCTGTTTGTGATGGGGGTCTAATCCTGCACCAGATCTGAACTTTGCATTTTCCTCCTTGAGATCTGCAAGTGAGGTCAGACTCTAGCTAGAGGTCTCTGAGACCTATGCTACCATTTATCCTTCCTCTGTGTGTGTGAACAAAAAGCTTTAAAAAAAATTATATGTGAAAAGAGAATAAGGTACCCTTATGTCCCCATGTATCTTCTTGCCAGAGTGAGAAATGTCCTCGCTGTCACAGTCTGCTAAGATGTAGGGGATAAAAGTTGTTAGGCAAGTGTGTGGCAGAGTCTGGAGGAAGGTTATCTTCCCGTGAAGAATGCCTTGTCTGATCTCACTCTTCGTTTCTCTCTTCCTTCTGTTACACATCCAAGTGTCCTTGCTGTATCTTCACTGCTTTCCTTATCTCTCTCGTGTTCTTGGTCTCATTTCTTTTATTTTTTCTCTTACTGCTGTTTTCCTGGTACTTCTTCCTGTCAGGTGTTTCTGTCCTCTTGCTCCTTTCCATCCCAATCTTTCAAAGTTCCCAGGAAATACTGTTAAAGCCTTTGTAAGCTAAACATACACTGCAGTGGGCAGTGATGCTGTCTGACAGCACACCCAGACCTGGGAAGAGTCCTGGAGTTTGGGTGGTGCAATGTCTAGGGACTCTGTTGTCAGATCCAGCTTTCTGCAGACAGAACACGTGTTTCCTGCTGCATTTGAAAACTCATTTTCAGAGAGCTGGACGACTTGGTCTTTTTTTTCTCTTGCTCCCAAGGAAGTGTTGAAATCCTATTTTCTGTTCTCTTTCATTCTCAAAGGGGTTTGGACACTTGGTTGGGATTTATGTCTCCGCTGTTCCAGTCATGTGTCTGAGGAAAAAAATAATCTGTTTCTTAGGGGTTTTTTTAATGCCTCCAGCATTCATACCTTCATGATTTCCTACTTAATATCTCGTTTCTGGTGTTATGGTTGCTCAGTACTTTCCCAGGCACAGGCAGGCTGATATAGCTGCCTGTGGCCCCTGAAATGCCATCCCTACGATACAAGGGTAAACGAGTTAAGCTTGCTGGGAGTCTGTACGGTGTCTTATCCCTGTGCTGTGGTGGCAGCAGAGAAGCTGAACAGACTGAATGCTTTCCAGCCATGGCTGCTAACATGTGAGGAGAGTAATTCTGCACACCGTAAGGACAAGATACTGGGTGCTCAATGAAAACTGTTGCAGGAACTGACGTTGCACTAAAAAATATTTGAGATGCTAATTGAAACAGACAGGGGGAAGGATTCTCCTCGTAGCCCTGGTATAATGAGTTTGATGTAGATGTGTGTGTGTGTGTATGGCAAGAGTGAGGTCTGATCATTTCCTGCAAAGCTGAGTGATTAGATTCCTGTCTTATTATTTTCGTTCTCCTTCCCCTTCCCCCGCTTCCATTTAATGTTGCAAATTTGAGCTTGGTTTTCTTAAATATATACTTGCCATGTGTGGTGCTGTGTGTTGGCTGGGTGCAGAATGGCTGGGTGCTTGTACTTGGAAGAAATGACTGCTTCATTGAAGGACTAGTGAATTTGGAGGGTTTTTTACATGTTTGCACTTTCATTTTTCTGGTATATTTAAAGGATTCCTAGATGAAGTTATGAAGAAATATGGCAGTTTAGTTCCACTCTGTGAAAAAGATGTCATGGGAAGATTAAAAGAAGTCTTTAATGAAGATTTCTCCCATAGGTGTGTAGCAGTATCAAATTCTAGACTTTGTAAAGGAGAAGTTGCTTGCATTGCTACTGCATGCTCCACCTAACTAAACAGAAGTCCATTTGATATGACCTTGACTTTTTTTTCCCCTCCCCTACCTTTTCAATCCTGTTTTAGAAAGCCTTTTATCACCAGGGAAATAATGAAGTATCGTGAAAAACATCCAAAAACCTCCACTTGCAATTTTCGTGTCTTCTATAATAAGCACATGCTAGATATGGATGATTTGGCTACACTGGATGGCCAGAACTGGCTGAATGACCAGGTCAGAGATGCTTGGTGTTTATGTCCTTCTTTACCCCTTTTTAGCCCTTTTGTATCAGTTCTTCACCTCCTGCTACGTTATAGGTGGGCTATTCTTGCTTCTCACTTGAGAGCTACAAGAAGCGGTGAACAGCAGTAATCCTGGTCTGGAGGATGGGAGGTGTCACAAATGAACTGTTCCCTTTTGAAGAATGGGTGTCACACCAATTTGAGAAATTAGTGGATACCCATGCATGTTTTACCATCTTGCCCCCCCATCCCCAAGCTGGAGCAGATTACAAGAACAGCAGTGTGTGGCCTACAGCCAAAAACCCAAGGCGGCTGCATTGCCCAGGGCACGCACCAGTAGACTTAAATTGAATTAAACTGCATTTCAGATTGACTTGATGCAGCCAGTTACAGTCTCTCCCCGGGCCAACCACTATTAGTTCCAGAGTGTTGTCCTTCAGACTACAGCAAAATGTTCCTGTGATTGCTCACCTCCTTAATGCTGCGTTACGTGTGAGGGGTCCTCTGTTGTGTGGGAAGCTGTGAATATGGGTTCTTTCAAAATGATTCTGTATCTATTCAAATATTTACTAACTCTTACAGATAATTAACATGTATGGTGAACTCATAATGGATGCAGTCCCTGAAAAGGTGAGGGTTTTTGTTATTATGCAAATGTACCTAATGAGAGATTGAGAGGGAAGGGTGACACATGGAATATTTTGGGTACTGAATTGAGATTTAGCTCACTGATGTTCTGAGTGGCTCCATTATAACTTCTTGTTATCTGCTGCTCAAATGTTATTCCTTTCCTGTGCTAAAATACAGTGTTCAGCGCTGTTGCTCTTGTTCCAGGAACTTAGTGGCTTAGCTCTGCAGTTGGTCTCTGTGGTAGCCTGATGTTACCGATGTATCCGTAGAAGACAGGTGCCCTATTTTCACCCATCTCACTCTCCCTTTCCCCCTGGGAGGCTTCTGTCCCCAGTTTATCTCCTCCTGAAGTGCTTTATCTTTGCCCTCACTCACTAGCCTGGTGTTTCAGCTGAAATTTCCGCTGAAGATGGATTTCTGCTGAGATGACAAACCATGAATGGTAGCATCTGAACCATGCACATGTGCTGCTTGCACTCGCCCACCTCGCAGCTGCGGGGGCTGTAACAGCCCAAAACTGCGTCAGCTGCCTGGGGAACGTGAATTGATGCAGAGCTGCTTGGTTCCTCGGCTGTATTGACTCTGCAGGACTCTCTTTGGTTTGTGCATCCTCAACAGAATGCTTAGCGCTTTCCAACTGCAGGGTCTAACTGTTGGTGGCAGTTGAAAAAATAAAAAAGGGGAAAAAAATAATCAGGAAAACAACTCTCTCCTTCTGTGACTAAATTTGTGGCGGTGGCAATTATAAAAAGCCATCTGTTTACTAGTAGAGATGAACAATTTTCAGGTGAGACCACAAAGGAAGAACCCAGCAAAGCTGCTTTTAGATGAGCTGTGCAGAACGCAACTCCTAAAATCATCAGGCTCAGAAGAAAGCGCGTTGTTGCTTTGATTGGTGGTGATGGTGATTCTTCATTAGTATTCTCTGTACTTCCCGAGTGTGTGCTGGGGTTGTGGTATTGGAGATTGTATCTGTTTGCTTGTGTCTGCTTTTTCTTCGTAGTGCATAATTGAAATCCTCATGGGAGATTTTGTGCTGGTACCTCAGAATGTGGGTTTGAAGTCTGGCATAGCTAATGGGTGTTAGGCTCTGTTTTCAGATGCTGAATTTTCTAACTTTTTTTTTTTTCCCAAGTAATAACTCGAGCCTTCTACCACCTCTACACTAGGAGAATTATTAAAAACAGATGTTGCAGATTTCCATTTGTATTAATCTGTTCCTATAATTGCAAGAAGCTAAGCACAGGGAATAATAGTGTTAACCTGGAGCTAAACGGGTTTTTTTAACATAAGCCAGCATTTTTTGTCTACATTAAATGTAGGGGTTTAGTTACAAAATAGATGTGTTATAACTTAAAAATGCATTTGAACAGCAGAATATTGTTTTTGTCTAGAGCTGGTCATAGTAGTTGAATACAAATGACCATGATGTTGTATTAAATCTCATAACTGCTATGATAATTTATTTTTTCTAAGTTTTAGAGCTTCCAGCAACTAAACCCAGAAGTTACTCCCTACTTCACCACCCGAGCTTTGCCAGTCCATTTTTCTCTTCCTTATTCCCTGTAAAGAACAACAAAACCCTCGGTTTCCTGGTGGTTTTCTCCCAAGTCCACCCCCAACAAAAAATTAAACATGATATGCCTGGAGATACAAAGGTGTAACTATAAATGCTGCAGTGTCTCAGATCTTGTATTATAGGGAAATAAGGCTTGCTTTATTTCCTTGCTGAAGAACAGCAGTAGCTTAGGCTTGGCAAAGCCTCTGTTTGTCCCTGCTGAGGTTCTGTTTCTAAACCTGCGTTAAATACTGCCCCATTACCAGTTGTTTTGTATACATTATCCTGGGGGAAGGGGAATGACTGTGCATGAAGATATCTGTGCTCATTCCTCCTCTCTCTCTCTCTTTTTTTAGGTTCATTTCTTTAACAGCTTTTTTCATAGACAGCTCGTAACCAAAGGATATAATGGGGTAAAACGATGGACTAAAAAGGTATCTTTTAATTCCACATGGTCAGTGCTCCGGTTCTTTTGGGTTGGGTTGAATGGCTAACTTGAAGCTGGGTTACAATGCATTACCTGCAAAGAATGGGTTTGCCTGTGGGGAGAGGTTAATAAAAACAGTAGGGTGGCACTATTCCAGTTGGTAGGTTGTTGTGAAAATGTACTGTGACTGGCTTCATCATTGGTAGTAGGTTATCTCTTCATCTGTGTTCATGCAAGCTGTTAATTTAGCTGCAAGAGTTGTCTCTTACTGCTCCTGACAGTGCCAGGTATGCTCATCTGCAGGAAAGCAGGCTTATATCTGCTTCTTCCTTTCATCTCAAACTGGGATTGTTTAACCAAATCAGATTGTTAGTCCTGAGTAACACATGCAGGTACTACAGAGCAGAAATGGTTAATAAGCCAAACTGGTGTTTGCATGACAAGAGCAGAACTCACCTTGCTTTACAGAACCCGGGCCAGATCATAGGTTGTGGTATTTTCTGAGGTAGCTAATACAAAGAGCAGTTCTCTCTTTTCCTGTGAATATTTATCCTTTCTAATATGGGAGATGAGGCAAGACTAATCAGGGGCCATGGCTGAACGTATGATCTTTCTGCAGAAGCACTTAAATAGCACACATCTGTGAAAGGCTAGAGATGAACTCATTATCCAAATATAAAATCTATTCATATAATTTATTAAAATCTCTTTAAAGGGAGATGGAATATTGGTGTTTAATATTCCCAGATTTTTTTTAATGTTCTTTTTCTTCAGCAACCCAAGTTTTGCAAAAATCCCCAAAGTGAAGGTAGCTTCTCAAAGCAGCACTTGGATTCGTGTTTCTGCTGATGAGGAGGGGCCAGGTTAGAGTGGGACAGTTTAGATATTTACACTTACATTCCTGAAGAATCTCTAAGGCAAGGACAAGAGCTATGCAGTTTCTATAGGCAGGGCTCAGTGGAGTGCTTTGTCCTGCAGTGTGTAACTAAGGGTATCTTGCTTCTGCTCTTTAAACACACCATAGTATTGTACCAGGTTTTATAAATGTGCTCTCCTGGGATACAGAGGGGCAGAGCCTAGAAGTACATGTTATTCTGTGCCTAGTTGCAGTCATTTCAAATCTCTTGGTGTCTGTGCCTTCTGGCTGCTGATCAGATTGGCATTCCTGCTCTGGTCCACTGTCATGTCAGCTGGCTGACTCGGCACTGTCTTGGTGGAGCAAATCTGGGTTGCCACCAGTCTTTCTGTACATCAGGTCTTAACGGAAGACCTTTCCAGCTTTTGGCTGCCTCGTTCCACTCTTCTGCTATAGGTTGGCATGCGTGCAGCAATCCCACAACTAGAGTCACATGAGGACCCCTGAGTTTTGTGTGGCTCTGCTGTTGCTGGACATCACAGAAAGTGCAGTTCATTTATCTTACTCCAGTTTTCCTCTGTGGGCTCAGCTTGCTGCTGGCTGACATCTCTTTGCTTCTCTCCAAGAATGATGGATCGTTTTGTAGTGAGTGGGCTGTGATCTGGTCAGGAAGCAGTTTCTGCAGGTGGGAGCAGGGATCATCAATGCTTGTGCTGTTGTGAGCAAGGCTCAGTTGATAACTGCTGTGAATGCTCTGACTTCTTGTGCTCCAGATTCCCACTGTTACTCAAGAAATAAACTTCCCTTTGCTACAGATGACCTGCCTTTCCCAGTAGTGCAGCAATTATGTAGTGTTCAACTTCCACAGTGCTTAAAAAAAAAAAAGCAGCATAGAAACCTTCCCACAGGATGAGTTCATTTAGTTCAGCATTCTATTTTTGCTTATTTTCTGGACTGTACCACAGAAAACCCAGCAATTAGACAACCATTTCAAGAGTAGGGAGAAGGAAAATCACGAAAGGCCCTGGCTTGACTGGCTTCCAAAAGTAAAAGGGCTCATCTGCCACACAGACGCTGGGGGTGTTGTATCTGATCTACTTGTTCTGTACTTTAAGACCTTCTCCCTTGTTTGCTTGCCTGTGACCACAGTACATCTGCTACAAAGTTAAGTTCAAGAAAGGATGAATCTGCTCAGTCTTCAACCCCTCCCTCTGCTCACCAAACACCGTGCGCTCCTCCTCTGCCTTCCTCTGCCGAGTCGCAGGGCTGTGTTACAGCAGAGGGAGCCAGCTTGCTGGTGGTGTGGGGTGCCTGTAATCACAACCACTCCATCAGTCACCTATCCACAGTGCAGCTCTGCTGGAAATCAGTGGTGGTCATACTGCAGGAGTGGCATCACTAAAGATACGAAGCGTAAACGCATTGAGGCTCAGCTCCATTGCTGTCATTACTTATGAAGTCCCATTCCTATGCAAGGCTTAAAGGGTTTGCCACAAACACAGCAGTGACTAACTCTGGCAGTGTGCAGTGCTCCTTAGCCACTTTCTGGGCTGTGACTGTATTTTTTGTGCCTGAAAATAAGTTGTTTATGAGATAAACATGAGGAATGTGGTGGAAAAGGGAGGGTGAAAAGGATGACTTCAATTAGGGGGTGGAGAGGAGGCTTAGATACAATTAACCTCTTGCTCTGCAGTATTGTGCCTGTGGAATTGTCTCTGATGTGTATTGTTCTTCTTGCCAGGTGGACTTGTTCAAAAAGACTCTCTTGTTAATTCCTATTCACCTGGAAGTCCACTGGTCCCTCATTACTGTGAACATCCCCAATCGAATTATTTCATTTTATGACTCCCAAGGCATTCATTTCAAGTTTTGTGTAGAGGTAAGAGTGACAGCTGTCTGCAAAGTTTGACGTTTTCTTAAACCACTTTTCTGTTCAGCCTTAAACTGTAAATACAGCATGTCTTTGTCCTGCCATGAATGAAATGAGAACCGGCTTGTCCCGCTGTAATCAGCACACCTTTTGTGGCTCTCTCTTGTCACTCCCACAAAAAGCAGGGGCTCAAAGCTGAGTGCCATAGGGAAGCAGACTTGCCAGGAGAGCAAAGGCAGTCCTTTAAACTCGTGTTTAGGAAATGATAAATCGTGGTCCTTCTTGTGGGGAGGTTGTCTGAGGCAGAGAACAGGATCGAAGAGGCTCTAGTGATGCCCAGTGAGGTTTATTTATGTGTTACTGTGCTATTAGCAGTGTGCTGCCTTTTTCCCCTGCCTGCATTGGTACAGGGTGCATACCTCTGGTTATAACCCAGCAACCTTTCGAAGCTGCAGCCCACATGCTGGAATTAAACTTATCAGTCTTCCTGGTAAAAAGCATCCAGAGATTTTTTTGCTGGCACTAGCAAATTGTAATGACCCTCTTACAAAAGCTAATTTTGTCAACTTAATTGCTTGCTTGATGCAGCAGCCCTCTGCTTTTAACTGTGTGTAGTTGTTGGCTTACAGAAAAGTAGTAATTATTGTACCCAGGAGAGTTCCCAGCTAGGACTTCTGAATGAAGATACTAGTTTCCTGCTGGCATTTGCTGAGGATGAAGCTAATGTTTGCTCTGGGAGTGAGAGACCTCATGCTCTCCTGCTTGTGAACTTGCCGCATAAACCAGAGGTCCCTTTCTGCAGCCCTATGGTCTCTCCTGCAGTTTTGCTATGTGGCCTCTCTCACCCCACTCCATGCAAGGCATTTGCACTTAAATGTCTCACAAACATGAGACACTCCTGCCTTTGTTGGGGAAAGGAGGCCAATACCCAAAACTCCACGTGATCCACCCACTAAGGTGAATGTTACTGTGCTGAAGTGGGTTTCAATTGTGCTATAACCACCAGCCTGTTTACAGAGAAGTAGAAGGATTTGCTTAACCCAAGACCGATGGCTCATTTATCTTGCTTCCTTCTCTTCGCCTGTGTCAGGCTATTTTTTCCTGTATGTCACTAAAACTCTCCCTGGAGCTTTGTTGATTAGCTGCAGAACTCGAAGCATTTTCTACTGAGTTTCAGGCAGGAAAGTGTTATTGTATTGAAGGTGAGGGGTTTGGTGTCAGCCAAGTAAGGCAGGAGAGAGCACATGCCAGACTGCCTTTGGGTCTCTGTGTCTGAGAGCCCTCTGACTCTGTGCCGGAGTGCCACAGCTAGGCTAGTATTAAGTATGCTGGTGCACGGTGGGGCTGTGGGGTGTTAAAGATCCCCTTCACAGACCGAAGCAAGCCTTGACTGTAGAAAGCACAGTACCCACTGGAGTTCATCTCTTCTAGATCTGAGCTCAGCCCCTAATGCATAATGCTCACCTGAAATTTGTCATTGCTGTCAAAAGGATACTGGCAAAGATGTGAATGTGCGTCTCCTGTTCCTTAGCTGGTTGTGGTGGGTTGACTTTGGGTGGGTGCCAGGTGCCCTCTAAGCTGTTCTATCACTTCCCTCCCCAACAGGACAGGGAGGGATGAAAAATAAGATGGAAAAAACCTTATGGGTCAAGATAAAGGCAGTTCAGTAAAGCAAAAGGCCACGTATGGAAGCAAAGGAAAACCAAGATTTATTCTCTATTTCCCATCAGCAGGCGATGTCCAGCCGCTTCTGGGAAGCAGGGCTTCAGTATGTGTCGTGGTTGCTCCAGAAAACAAATGTTGTAAATAACAAATGCTCCCCCACTCCTTTCTCCTAGCTGTTATTGCTGAGCAGATGTCATGGTATGGAATGTCCCTTTGGTCAGCTGGGGTCAGCTGTTCTGGCTATGTCCCCTCCCAAGGTCTGTCCCACCCCCAGACCACTGGTGAGGGGGGGATGCTGGAGGGGCAGCCTTGATGCTGTGCCAGCACTGCTCTGTAGTAGGAAAACACTGGTGCATTATCAGCACCTTGCTGGCTACTGATAGCCAGCACTGCCGTGGGGAAAATTAACTCCATCTCAGCCAGAGCCAATCCATCAGTGAATAATTTCTTGCTTCTTTTCTTTTCCTTTTTAAAGAACATTCGAAAGTATTTGCTGACTGAAGCAAAAGAGAAGAATCGTCCTGAGTTTCTTCAGGGTTGGCAAACTGCTGTGACAAAGGTAAATGGCAGCACTTGGAACTCTGGAGTCTGACTTCCTGGGAGATTTTAGGAGGCTGCTTCTAAACCCATATATTTGTACAAGTAGGAAATTGGTTTGTGCTGACCATGAGGAGGGTAGGAGCAAGACGGGTATTACACATGGGAATTAAAGCTCTGTCACTAATTCAGCTCCCACCAGGCCTTAATGCTTTCTGCAGGTAACTTGGTGATCTGAGCCTAATCTCTGGACAGTTGAATATCCATGCAGCACAGCCTGTAGCCGGTGCCCATGTTGGCACAAGACTCAGCATCCTGTATTCTCCCAAAAGGAGTGTTCTGAACTGTGCCAAACGGGCTGGCTTTGGTGAGGGAGGCAATGGGCTGATGCTGCTACTGCCTCTGTTTTGTATCTGCTGTGGCTTAGAGAGCCCTGGTTTGCAGGGCTGTTTGTGGCATGGTACATCTGATCACAAGTAAACAAATTCTGGCAACAATAAAAGGGAATAACTTGTGTTTATTGTAAATGAGGTAAAATGTGATTTGTGTGGCCATCCCATAGTGGCTCCAAAGATATAAAACAGGTCATTGCACATTAGACATACTCTCAACAGCTCCCTCTTTGCACAAGTTTATTTTTAGATGCTGATACAATGATGGAATAACTCCTCTCTGCACTCATGCACACCCTGGGCAATCAGTCCTCCTGCATTCTGTGAAGTAGAAGATCTGGGACTTGAGGGGGGGAAAAAAAAAAGAATTACTTTTCCTCTTCAAGTGCTAGAGACGTGGCAGCACTAGTGAGAGGGGCTTTTTAGCTCCATGTATCAAAATTGAGCGTGTCTGAAGAAATAACAAAGTTTGAAAGGCATCATTTGAGCCTGTCTCTCTTAGGACTGTCGCCTGACAGTGGTGCCACCCTTCATGTGGTACGTGAGAGCCTTTGGTGTGGCTGGGGATGGAAAGCCCCTGCCCTAGTATGGGTGCTGAGAGTGAACTTCCTCCAGGCCTGTGTGACTTTGCTGCTCTAGTTTGGTTCTGTGCAAAGCAGATAATGCTATACAAACATTTATTTAAACTAATTGAGAAGCTGTTCTGTGTAGGTCACTAAAAGAAAATAAACTTGAAAGGAAGTACTGTAATTTGTTTTCTGCCCTACACTATATATTTTTCTAAATGTTGAGTGTTATTCTAACAAGGTGTGGAGAGTCACCTTGCAAAAAATTGGCATGAGAATAAGTAATTACACCTCCAGCTTCTAGTGCTGCTGAACAGCTAGCTCTGAGGAGTAGACACCTGAGCATTATGTCGAATGAACTTTAAGTAGAAGTAAGAGAATAAAAAGATAAGTCAAGATCTAACATGTCTCATTTCTTTTCCTTTTAGTGCATTCCACAACAGAAAAATGACAGTGACTGTGGGGTTTTTGTGCTCCAGGTAAGTGTGCTGCTTCTTCAACATCAGTGGCCTGTATTGTTCATACAGTAAATGTCCTTTTTCTTCAATCAAGCCTTTTCCTTCTCCTCAGTACTGCAAGTGCCTCGCCTTAGACCAGCCTTTTCAGTTCTCCCAGGAAGATATGCCCCGAGTGAGAAAAAGGATTTACAAGGAGCTGTGTGAACGCCAGCTAATAGACTAATAAAATGCAGCCAACCTAATTTCTCTGGCATTTCTGACAAGTTGCAGCTGGTGTTTGTGTACTTGAATTTCTGAAAACTTCCGTGAATTTTGAGCGATTCTCAGCTGAGTGGTGTGGCCACTGTTGTTACCTCAATTTTTTGACAAGCTCTTTAACTGGCAGAACATAAAAGAGCTGCCATAAAATATTCCTTATGTCAGTTTGGTTCTCTTATGTTCTTTCCTGTATTTAATATTTATTATCTCAGCATGCATATAGGCAAAGCATGCAACTAAAATCATAAAACTGTAGATTTGGTGCACCTTTGAGATGTAGCTAGAAACGACAAATACAGGTGATTCTTGTCTGGAAACATAAAGATGCATGATATGTTTTCTGATGCAATAATGCTTTGAATGTATCAAAAAAAAAATCAATGCCATAAAAAGAACAGCTAGAACTTCTTTGATAGTTCCATTGTCCCTGTTGTGGATGTATAACACTGAATTACCACTTTTTAGGGTCGCTAAACTCATCTACATGTTTAATTTGTGGAGACCCCTTTTTTTTAAATAGTTCAAGTTGCTAATAAAGTTTGTTCTGTTAACATTTATCCATCTGTCATTATCAGCCTGTCCTAGATAAAAGCAGCCTTTGCACAACTAAAGCTTCAGTACCTATCTGTACAATAAAAAGTATGAAGATGTTCAATCAGCGAGATCAATGGTATGTCCCTCTGTGCTGCAGAAGCCTCCATGACATGCGTATTGAGGAGAGTTGCAAAGCTGGCCCTGAAGAGTCACAGCTTAGATACTAAGATAAACTCCTTGGCTGTAACTGTTCAAATCTCAGATGGTTTTGGGTCTTTTTCCAGTTCCACAAGACGCAGTGAAACGTACCGTTTCGGTATCTCTCCCTTCAGCTCTGTCTTCAAATGAATTCCCTTCAAGCTTGTCGTGTTTAACCTCCCATTGGCTTTTGCCTTTGTTCAAATATAAATTAATTCATCTCTGCTGCATCTGCTGTTTGATTGTCTCAAACATCCCGATTTGTTTGCGCTCGGCAGCACTTAGGGGTCTGGCTGGGAACAATAGCACTTGTGGTGGGTGCTGTGCAAACACAGCAAGATTATGTCATTCTGCTCCGGTGGGACTGGAGGTTGGGAGTCCAGCACTGAGCTTTGCCATATTGTTTCGCTGGGAAGGGGTAAGTGGGAGCAGTGGATCTTGAGACTTTGCTTTGTTGGATTTTTTTTTTTTTGCCTTGATCTGTAAACTATGATATGCTCTTTGCTGAAGAGAGCTGGTTTTATTTGAAGGAGCTGCTGTATGGGACTGCTACACCAGCAAATGACTTTGCTGTGTTTTTCTGCCAGATAAAGGAGTGAGCCCAGAGGAAAACTATTTTAAATGCTAAACATCATCTGTTGTGCAGCTTCACTTTGTGTCTGTCCATAGGCCTGACTTCTGATGGAGGAAAACCACTGTGAGTTCCCATCTTGTAAATTAATTCAGGCTTGAGCTAAGCCAGGTGAAAATCCCCCCTAGATTACAGGAGTGAGCAGGGAGAAGAGAGGAAGTGCCAGTCACAGTCTGGCTGGGAGATGGAAGTCTGTGCACACTGTGTTGGGCTAGAGAAGGGAGGTCCTGCAGCATCCTTGTGTGTTCCCACTTCCCCTTGTTGGCAGCTGGCAAGGACTGGCTTAATTTAGCAAGATAAGGCAGGCCTTAAGCACTTGGTTAGGTTATTTAAACAAGGAATTTACTGAAGAAAAAGAACCTCAAGAGCCAGATGGGTTAAACACGTGTTTGCCCTACAGTGCAGAGCACCCCACAGCACGTGTTTTATTTGTGATTCCCTGAAGGGTTACTGGTACAAACAGCAGCACCTTGGGGCAGGTGACCACAAACAGTGGAGGGTGACTTCAACAAAAATTGGAACTTGGGATGTGTTTTCTCACATGTTGGGGTAGGCAGTGCTGCTGCTCTTGTCTCCGCAGTGCTGTCCCGTGAATGGCGCAGATGCTTATGCTGCCATGGGGTGGGACCAGCTGAGCTGATGCAGAACAAAACTAACCTGGCCAAGAGCCTGCTTTTAACTCAGAGGACTTCCCACCTCAGTGGAACTTGTCACTGGGCTCAGTGTATGCCAGTGTGAACAAAGAGGGAGAATTGGGTGGCCAGAAAGAGATGCGAAAGCAGTGTCAGCTTTGGACACAGGGAAGCGATGCTATATCCTAAAGCATGACTCCCCACAGAAAGGAAGTGAATCCAGAAAGGGAACTGTGTTAAGCGAGTTGCCTTCCTTTTCAGAACTTGGGCTAAGGAAGCTGAAGGGCGTGCTGCAATAGTGTTCCAGCCTGAGACATTGACTGTATTCAAGGCTGACTCTTAATTATTTAATTTTTTTGTGCGAGTTGCTTCATTGACAGTTATTTTTCATTGTGTGGGCATGTGTTGGAGCCATAGGGTCCTCTCCTGAAACCTGGTGTCTACTGCTGATCAGTAGGAATTCATCTTCCTCTATAGGAGAGGTGGGGAGGAGTCTTTAATCGTGATGCCTTAATCAGTGGCATCAGTAAAAGGAAAGTATTTCTGTGAACTTGGTGGTTAACAGGAACAGGGATGCTTTGAAGGAAGTGCATGTGCACGCCAGATCTTTTGAGTGGAGAAGGGCTTCCATTTGAATCTGCTGCCTCGTGAATTGGGGAACAGGGTGGGGAAAGATGCATGTTGGAAAGTACTTCTTATGTGCTTTCTTGTCATCTAGAGGCTTGCTGACAAGTGTTCCAGTTGGTTATGGGGCAGTACAGAGGAGTTGCACTTGAGTCTCCAGCTGTGAACATACCAGTGAGAGGCCTCTGGAAAAAAAAAAAGAAAAGAGGGGAAATTGAAAACAGAGCTAATGTAAGCAAAGTATGTTGGTGCAGGGTTGAAATTAATCACAGGCAGTCAGAATCTCAGACTCTGTAATGGTGTATCCTGTGAAACTGGACTAATTAACTCCTCCTTGAGAATGTCTTTGATGCCTTGAAGGAGATGGACTCCATAATCTCAGTCATTTTACCAGTTCTTAAAACATTCAGAACTGTGTAGAGTGTTTTTATTATGAGAGGCACATTTATGTGGATGTAGTTATGGCTGTTAGCAATTCCATTAATGGGATCTTCAGAATTTCATAAATCACTCCGAACTGGTCTGCCTGATGCTTAAATTTCACGACTTGTTCCGAAGAGATTGTCTCACTGTGCTGATTTATACAAAGAGTCCCAGAACTGGTGAAGCCTCCACCTTATGCGCGACAAATTTAAGCTACCTGAGTCGTAATAAACCTTCAACACAATTGGAAAGAAATTCCTCGTTTCCATTTTGTTTGCTTTAATCTATAGTTTAAAATGACTGTGCAGCTGATGTAAATTACAAAACCTGTGGCCTTGATTCTGCAGGGTAAGTAGAAATGCGTGTTGCTGAGCTGCTGGATGCTGGCAGGCTGGAGGCTGGACCTTTGTGCTGTCTAACATGCTGTTGCTCGGTTCTTACCTGGTGCTCTGGAGTGTGAAGGTGATACTTTGAATGGTTCGATCACTGAGCCAGGCAAGCTCACAGAGAGCTGCTGGCGTGACATTTAACCTATCTTTCTGCTTTTCTCAGAGTTTTGATTGGCATCATCTACTGTAGCAGTTACTCAAGTCGATGTGAAAATTTAAGCCTTGGGAAGTGACGTAGGCTTAGCTCCACTGGGCCCCACAGTCTCTGTGGGTGTATTCATGCATCAAACGAAGGGTCTGTTCCTGTGAAGTAATAAACTTGAGTTTTGCCGTAAACCCTGTTTTATTTCAGCACGTTGGTTTCATTCTAATTTTAAAAGCAAGTGGTGTGATGGTTGAGGAGATGTTTACAGCAGCTTGTTTGGGATCTGTGTTATTAGAAGCCTCTCCAGTTGATTAGTTGGGTAACTCGGAACTGTTCGCTAATGATGCTCCCTGTTCTGTAGCACCACGGTGTTACAACTTAACTGAGGTTTGAGCTGTGACAACGTACAAGGTTGGAGATGTCTCATGTTGCATAAATAAGGGTGGAAATCTCGCGTTAGACACTTTCTACTAAGGTGGCATTTAAAAAACACAAATCTGTCAGCAGAACAGGTAGGACTTAAATTGCTTTTCGAGATCAAACTAAATTAATGCTGCTCTTGTACCGCTTGTTGATTTAGCTGTGTAACTATAGAGTTAAATCTTGTCTGTGCTGAATTTTACAAAGCCATACAGCTTGTGAATTTGTGATAATGGGGGGAATGAAGGCTTAGCGAATGTCTCTTTAAGCTATTAATCATCAGACTGGCAACATCATTGTCTTTATTACATTCATAATTTAAAAATCCTATCATGGAGGAGGAAACATGGATGCTTGTTAAATATATTCTTCAGTGGAAAGTACTAAGAAATCAGATCGTTAAAGTACAGAATCATAAGAGACACTAGAGCCTTGCCAGGAACAATAATTACTATTTATATGTAATAGGCATTGGGAGGAAAAGAGATGAGTCTGGTTTGCTTGTGCCTGGACTTAATGGATTTTATGAGTAACCAACTAGAAGGATTTGGGGATTGAATTTTGTTTTCAGAGCATGTTAAATTACAAACTATAGAGCTAAAAACTGTTGCAGACCAAGTGAAATACCTTGAGAAATCAACTGGGTGGTTGTCTCTCAACACGAGTAAGCAGAACTTGTGCGAAGCAGCTCCGGCTGCTGCCTGAAATTCTGATGAGCTCTTACCCCTAATTCCCATGTTTGATTTCAGCTTTGCTGGTTGCACATCTCCTGTAACGCAGCAGTTTCTTGAGGTTGCAGACCTTACCTAACGTTTAGGTTACCTGGGGCTCTTTGTGGGCAGCTCTGGGAAGTGGCCTAGAGGAGAAGGATCAAAAACCCATCGGGGAATGTGTTTGCACTGCTGTGTGATAGATGTGTCGTGGGAGGCAGGGCAGGGGAGAAGCTGGGCTTTAAATAAGATGTATTTAACTGGATAATGTGGGTCAGGTCATGTTTATGGCACAGGAGCTTGATACAGACAAGAAGCCATCTTGTTTATGGAAACCTTTGGGATGAGTGGGAGAGAAATGTGGGGAGGAGATGCCTTCTGTGGGGACGATTGCTCTGCAGTGCACAGAGGGACGCTATGTCTTGCTTCAAGCCCATGCATTTTAGATCAACTTAATGCAGGCAGCAACTGCAGCAAAGGAGGAAACTCCCTCCGCAGCATTCAGCTGAACATCACGTTTGTTTAGGACAGCCGAGGCTTGACAATTTATCCTTGGCATCTCTGACAGCTCCAGCCTATTGAAAAGCAGGCAAGCGTGCTTCTGCTGCCCGAAGGCTCTTACAGATTAAGTTGATTCCAGCTCACCTTTCAGTTCCTGGCTTCTTTGGGGTTTCAGGGTTGAGGGTTTTTTGGTTTTAAAGAGGTCTGAGGTACAGAGGAGTTTTAAGGTGTATCTTCAGGAAGTAGAGTCCCTTCTTGTGAGGGAAATGTCCTTGGAGGTCTGCTTTTGGTTTTGCATACTGAAATGCTTCAGCTTCTCACACCTTTCATCCAAGGCGGCAGTCTTTAGATGTTGGCATTAATGGGCACAAAAAGACTACAGGGCTTAACTTTTGGCAAAGGTTTGTGTTTTGTCCTCTGGTGGATCACACTTCAGATGACTGGGGGATGTTTTCCTTTGGAATGTAAAGGTAGCTAAATGATGCTGAAAGGCTTTAGGATAAGGAAATGCAGAGCCTTAAATTTGCGTCCACTTAGGGTTCTTAGAGATGCTTTACTGTCCTTAGACAGGATGCCCAGTCTTTGGAAGGGCTTGGGATGTGCCCAGAGAAGCAGCACTATGTGGAAAACGGGGACCGTACAGGTTCAGATCCCAAAATCACTATTTTGTCGTTTTACCAGGACGTACATTAGAAACAGAGCACTTGGGTCATGGTGAAGTTCTTGGCAGGGCTCTAGCTTGTGCCCTTTGCTGTGGCTGTGGGGGTACCCTGGGTGCAGCGTGAGTCCGATGGTTCTTCATGGGGTACTTTTTGACCACCAGATGTCACGCAAGGACCATCAGAAAGGCGTGAGCTGCTGCGTGCTCCAGCTCCCTGCTCCTGGACTGACCAGGCCATGTCTTCTGGCTGTGTGTCTCCTGCCACGTTGGTGGTTGTCTTCTCACACGTTTCTCAGCAAAATCTGCACCGCACTCGCAAAAGGAATGTGTATGTTAAACCAAACGCGTTCCCCCCAGCTCCACCGCCATCAAATCCACTGAAAATCCCTCTGTATCAAACATGTAAGTGTTTGGCTCCGGCACGATTACTCCAGAGTCCCATCAATTTTACAAATTGGCCGAAACATTTTTTGGTAGAGGAGCCTCACATACCAGAAGCCTTGAGTCTGATCAAACTGCTGCCCTACTATAGATCATGACTGTTATTTTTATAACTCTGTATTACCATGGCAAATGCTGGGGGCGGGGGGGGGGGGAAACCACATCAGTAGCAACTTCTGTCTGATTTGTGGTCATATGCTTATAACTTGACATGGTTTTGCAAATAACTAAACAAAACCAGGAATTCGTTTGGGGGGAGAGGCTCTAAGAAGCTGCTGCATCAAATATCTGGTGTGGAGAAGTCTGACTTTGGATCTTTTAATGGAAAATGGTTCAGAGCAGGAATAGGAACCAGTTGCCCTCTGTTAGGCAGTTGGGGCTGTGCTGTGGCTGTCAGCCACTGTCGAACGCTGTGACAGCCTCTGGGCCATGAGTTTTTTGGATTTTTTTATTTAATTGCTGGTGTCTGCGCAGGCTTTGTCCTAAATTTAGTAACATTCAGTGCTGCTTTTTCTCTGTAATACCTTTATAAACTCCTGTATAATCTGATCCCTAATTTTAAAGCCATCTGTCATTTTTTTAGCTGTATATTTTCCAGCTTTAACAGGTCTTGTTGAAGGAAAATTTAAATTCAAGGTCTACCAAAAATGCATTTTTCTTTAAATTATTCCTAAGTTAAAGAGTCTTTGACCTTGTGTTTGTGTAGCTGGTGAGACTCGGGGGCAGATGGTGGGACACCTGATTAGTCCTTGCACTGATGCGTTGCTTGGCTTGGCTGAGCCCCCCAAGACTCCAACCTGGGACCAGCCTTCAGAGGTGTCCCTTGTCTGCCACATGCCGTCCCGTTCACTAGGTGGCATTGCTTCTTAGTCTAAAAACTTCTGAATACCTCATTAATTATGCCAGAACACGTGGTGGACAGAAAGTGAACTGCACTGCCATAGCTTTGTCCTCATATCCTTCCTCCATCTACTTTGCTGATGGGATTTTTGGCTTGACGGTCCTACAGCATCCTCACCACAGTTGGTGAAGGTCTGGGTCTCGGGAGCGCTTGGCTTGGAAAACCTCAAAGGGCTGGTTGGGAAAACACTGCCTATGCTGATGTTACTGTTGGTGGCCAGCTCCATGGTCCCAAATCACTGCCCTCCTCGAGCTGCTGACCTGGTTTATCGTCTTTACTAAAGAATGTTGCAGTAGTGTACTTGCTGTGTGGGGTAGCTGGAGCAGGGTTGGTGAGGTTGTTCCTGTCCTAGGGTGGGACCTAAGTGTGTTGACATCTGATGAAACACAGAGGTAATAGGGGAGCAAAGTTCTCTGTACAATAGAGAGCTGCTGCCCATCACCTGGGTGTTTTGATGGGCATTTGTTGTTTCCCAGGTAGCCCTGTTACTTGACAATCTTCTGCTCTTCCTTGTCCGCCTCCCTCCCTCCCTCTTGGCAGTAATGATCAGATGAGCCAACTAAGGGCTGAAACACAAATGTAAGATGCTTGTCTGCTTCCAGTGGAAATTAATTGAAGATTTTGGTAGGCTTTAAAATAAGGAAAGGAATTTTGGCTTCAAAGGCTCATTGTAGTACCAGGAACACTTGGTTTGTCCATGGGACACATCAAGAAGGAAGGCAGCGAGGTCCCTGTCAGGTGTAGTTCTCACTTCTGTAGGTGCCTGGCCCCGGGTGTGTGAAGTCGTGGAGACTTTCCAGACTGAGAACTGCCAGACCCGCTGCAGGGACACACACAGAGTGTGGCTGATAGTGGGGTGCTGCCCTCCACAGAAGCAGCAGTACCACTTCCCACCCGCTGCCTAAGCCTCTCTCAGCCCTACCTTTCAGTAGGACTCCTCCGTTTGCGGTACCTGCGCTCTCTGGAAGCGTGACATCTGCGTTTAGGCCTCCTGATGCCAGGCAGGACAGTCGTGTCTCACCTGATGCTGGAGCTCACTGGGCTCAGACATGCCCTGGCTTTGCTCTGATGAAAAGACGAGACAAAGTTGGTTTTGAACACGGCTTTTCATGAACGAGCAAGATAAAAATAAATGTAAATTGAAGATCCTGTTTCTCATGTGTGTTTTATTAGAAACTACAGAGTTGTTCATTCTTGCTGTGTAGTATAATTGCTAAAACATGATTTGTAACCAAATATAGCTGCTTGCATTAAATATGGCACTACTCCTTACTAGGGAGGATGATATGGTAAAGGAATGCTCATTTAAGCAATTGCATAGTTCTTTTTTGGTCTTCAAAACCTGAACTTTTTCACTTTGTCTAAAAGTGAACGTAACCTGTAGATGTTTTCTAACCTGGATTTAGTTGGGCTGTACTTGGATGATGAATGGTGTGCAATTAAAACAAGCGATAGGCTGTTAAAACTGCTTCAATACAGAAGCCATGCTTCTAAAACAGTGTTTTGTGTTTCTAAGCGATTGACTACAACGTGATGAATGTGACAGGTTCTGGCACAACAGGACCAGGATGCTTTTCATCGGGTGTCCGGGGCCCCCGTAGCCATGGGGAGGACTTGGAGAAGTCACCTATGAGAGGCAGAGGGCTTACATTTATTGGGTTTTGAATGGTTTCTGTGGCTTTTATTCCTCTGAAACTCTCACATTTGTAGCTCTTGCCCTTCTGAGGTGGACTCAAATTTGCTGGGTGAGCAAGGATGGGAAGGCTGTCTGATTTCCCAGTTCTTTCTTAGCTGGGCCGGGTGAAGATCACCTTGCCCGACCCTCAGCAGCTGGACTGGAAACTGGTGGTGTTGGGAGATGAGCTTTCTGCATGGCAAAATGTGTAAATCTTTACACAGAAGTCTGTAAATCCCTCCTCTGTTCCAGCCTAAAGGCTGACGTGAGGTTTTAGTGCGGTGGACACAACGCCTGTAAGTAACCAAAGCATTAACTGTGGCTAAGGATGATGGGGTTTAGTTTTGTAACCCCTTAAAAATCCCACATCCCTGAGACAGTGACAACGGAGGAGCAAAGGCAGCGTATCTCAGCTCATGTCGGCAGTAGGGTAAGGTTTTCCCTTGGTGTGTGCGGTTGCGTTCGAGTGCAGAAACAGATGATGCTCTTAAAATGCTGTGAGAATGTTTGACTCGGATCACCTGAAGATAGACCCTTGGTTTGGGGGTTGTTTTTTTTGTAAACTAGTTATCGATGACCTGAGAGAACATGGTGAAGGCTGCAAGCTGTTTGCTGCTGTGTTATACGTGGCATGGTTCCCGAGACCTTCTGGTCTCTCTCTCTTGTCCTCACCTCATGGTTTAAATGTTTTCTGGCCGACACTCAGTGTCAGCTGGAGAGCAGTGTGCTGTGGCAGGAGCACAGGAAAATGTCCAGTCCTTGCTCAAACCTCCTCTCCTGTGTTTCCCAGGGACTTCAAGAGCCAGTTTTATGTCCGCATCTTTAATTCCTAAGGACCCCTCTTGTGAGAGCTGGATAGAAGCTGTTCTATAGACATACCTAAAAATCAATAGCCCTGGGAAACAGTAAACGTCTTCCCTCTGATTTGAGATGAACGTTTCCAAAGGCCTGTGAATGGCTCAGGGAAGGACCATCAAAACCATCTTGAGCCCTAATGCTGGAGCTTTCATCTGGGGGGAAATAACAGCTGCATTTAACTTAAAATGCTGTGAGGAAACCATAACCCTTGGGAGAATTGGAATTAAAATTTGAATTTTTTATCATCAATGGAAAGTCTTGTACGGTTTTAAGCCTGTCTAAACACAAGCACTGAGTTTGGTTAGGTATCTCCAAAGCCACACGTCTGAAAGCTGCTTCCACAGCATGTTCTAAGGTTTTATTTCTGTCCCAAAGGTTGAAAGAAAACAACTTGAAAATGTCAGAAATGCTGTTACCTGATGAGCTCTATTTTTTGTAAGGTCACCAAAAAATGATGGATATTGTAACAAGTGTTTGTGCTGTTGCCTTTTAAAATATCTATGTGACGCTCGAGTTCATAAACGTGGAGCATGTGCCTTTCAGAAGCTAAAAAATAGCAGCAGAAAGCAGGAGTCCTTGGTCTGTGCCTCCTCACTCCCTCTGAAATCGATTTCTGGTTTAAGTTCTTCTGGTGTAAATAATTTTAATGAAAAGGAGGAAATTGCTCGGTGGAGTTTATCACCTGGAATATCCAGGCTTCAGCAGCTTCCTGAAATGCAGCAGGCAGGTGAGCAGAGCTCTTGTGTCATGAGGAGGGTGACCCTGGTGCAGCTCTGAGCGAAGGGTTCAGGCCGTTTTGGTTCAGCTGTCGTGCAGCCAGCTGGTCCCCAAAAGTTGGGTAGTGGTTGGCACTGACCCTGGGGAAGGAGCAGGCTGGAGGCTGCAGCTGCGTGGCCTGGGGAGGTGCCGCAGGGGCCTGAGCCCCTCTTGCAGCCCTCTAAGCGGGGGCTGGGAGCAGGCAAGAAGGTGTAATCCTCCCCCATGGGGTTTTCTTAAAACTGATCCCATGAAATGGGCAAAGGATGTGTTTGGGGAGGGGAGGGGTAACAAGGGAACTCGAGCAAGGGTCATGGACTGTCCTGTGGGGATGTCCAAATGCTACAGGGCCGGCTCAGCAGAGTGCTTGTTTGTCCTAAATTAATCCAGTCCCTTGATTGGATCTGGTCATCTGTTGAATTTCTTCTGTAAAGCATCTCACAGGGCTGTGTGAAATGGTGCTCGTGACGACCTCAGGGAGGTAGAGCCAAACCTCTGCCCTAATCATCAGAGACAAAGGTGGTTGGTGAAACCAAAGGCAGCTTTTCCTCTCTGAATCAATAACTCCACAGCACCTGATGACATCAGCTGCTGAAGGTGCTGTGGGTTTGGATGGACAGAGGTGTGAGCATCCAGCTTTGGTCCAACTCCTCCCTCAGTGGCAATGCAGTGCTGTGAGGACCAGGCTGCTGCTGGCCCCTCTTCTCTCTCACACTTGCTCCCCCTCTGAGTTCCCATGTTCTTCCTTCTCGGCACTGCTGGTAAACACGTAAGCGTGAGGGAGAATCGAAGGGAAGAGGAAGCACTTGGGTTAAGCAGGGAGCACCAAGAGAGAGGTGTGTGCAGGAGTGTCCATCAGCTTTGTGCTATCAAAAAGCTCTTTCTGCTTCTGCTCTTCACTGCCGGGGCATCCTCTGAGGTGTGGTGGTGGTGATGGGAGTTGAAAACTTAGCTTGTGTCTCTTGCACAACTCCTCCTCACCTTCACCATGGTCCCACAGAGCATCCTTCTCCCCATCCAGCCTTTTAGCAGCCTGTATGGATACAGCTCCCAGCCCTGGCAGGTCACTCGCGTTACCCCCTCTCCCATCTTCTCCCTGGTCACCTCAGCATGGTTTAGGCACGACGCTGCCCACAACCATGGCAATGAGCGTGTTCTCCATCACGTTTCTGCTTGTGCCACTGCCATGGATGTGGTGGTGGGCATTCCCAAGGCCTCACACCAGTGAGCAGGAACCTCCCTGCTGACTCCAGCGGGCGTTAGAGGGGGTCCGTAATGCTTTGCAGACCAATTTTCTCTGTTATTGTTTTAAACTCCCTGTTAGCCATTCCTGCTTCCCAGGTTTCCGCGTGTTTCAAATTATTTTCCCCAGAGGCATCGACGGCATTTTTCCAAATTGAATCTCATTTATTTTCTACCCAGGTTTCCAATCTCTCTGGGGCCCTTTGTATTATTTCTCAGTCCGCGCTGCCGTGTACAATATATCCTAATTTAGTATCGTCTGTGAATTATATTACCATGCCCTTTAGTTCCTCTTCTATTTAATGAATATATTTCCAAGGAAAAGAGAGAAAAAAAAAATCTAAACTACATTTTATTAAAATAAGAAGGTAGAGTTTTAAAAACTCCTTTGTGGGTTTCTAATATGAATTCTAAATCTTTTTTTTTTTTTTTCCAAAGAAATCTTCAGCATTTTGAAGAGAAATTAAAACCTTCCAAAATATCCGGGTTGGTAGGTGTAAAAATTAATCAGTTTTTCAATTAGCTGAGACCGCCATCCCTGCATCGCGAGCTCCACATAGCACGGTCTCTGAGGGTGGTGGAGACACCATCTCTGAATTTGCAGCAGATGGGGAGGGGGAGGTTATTATTATTTTTATTTTTATTTTAAACCAGCACCAAGCAGGTGTTTGAGTTTCTCAGTAAGTTTGTCCACTTCCCCTACCTGACCTTTCTGGGTTTGCTGTCCATGCCTGTTCCAGCAAACACATGAATGATGCTGAGCAGCATATTTTAATGCAAACCCTGTGGGCTTCTTCATAGGAAGTGATTTTATTTTTTTTTGTTCCAAATTCCCAATCATGAATATTTGCACCGTAAAGGTTGATTCTGTTGTGAGCTTTGTATCTATAAGCTGAGAAGTGCTGCTGCTCGGTGCCGGGCTGGGAGGGAAAGCATCCTGCCTCCGTGACAGGGAACGAGCCGAGCGATGGGTGCTGTATTGTCCTATCAAAACAGCTCTGGATTCCGGCTGTGAACAGGGAAATAGTGCTGGCAGCAGGCAATTTGCTGGAGATAACGTATCCTGAAATATTTGCTGCATAATTCCTAGCAATGAGCAATTTCATGGAGACTGTGATCTGCTTGTGAGGAGAAATAAGGTGTAAATTGGATGAATAAATTGTTCTTTGCTGTTCTCTGCCAGCGCTGGAGGACTTCGCTGAGGCTCGCTGGTGTCTTCAGCCCTTTGGGATGGGGGTTGGCCCCATGTACAGGTTAATGCTGAGAAGAGGCACCTTAAGTGCCCCGAGCTTTGGCACAGACTGAATGTCTCCAGCAGTGTTTTCCCTGGGGATTTACACCCCCCTCGGGTGGGGGGCAGCTGCGTTGAGCAGGGCTGCAGGTGCTGCAGCAGTCAGTCAGGGGGTCACCCGCTGCTGGGAAAATCCCTGCTCTGGTTTATCCTTGATCTGAGCTATGTGGGTAGGTGCACATAGGGACAGGTAGCACCATGTGTCTTCCCTGCGCTCAGGGAGCGAGGAGGGCTGGTGCTGGAGCTTGTAAGCTGTCCCTCGGTGTCTTGGCTAATGGGCTAGGTGTCTCCATGCCCCATGGGTTGGTACAAAAGAAGCCCCATTTTCTGCAGATGCAGGGGCTTCCCCAGGGAGGAGGAATCCCCCAGCTCCTGAGGCTGTGCCACCCGTTCCTGCCATTTCCAAGGGCTGGGTGAGGGATGCTCCAGAAGGAGCCATGTGCTCACCCAGATGCTGGTGTGTGGCAGCTGTAGGAAGTTAGAGGAGCCTCAGGGATCTTCTGGGAAACACCAAGGGAGATTCCCGAGGTTTCCAGAGCAGAAAACTGGCTCAGAGCTGACTGCCTCCATGCCAGGCAGGGCTGCTGCGGAGCTGGGCATGGAGCCCTGCCAAGAGAAGGATCCCACAGACAAAGCAACGGCATCCTGCAGAAGTGATGCAGAGTCGGGGACTGCAGAGACGAGTGACGGTGGGTCCGCTCCGGTACTCAGGGACCACAAGGTAGGCTCCAGCTGTAACGTCCCTCGCGTGGCATGCAGATGGGTGACTGGTTTGGGATGATTTCCCCTCAGCAGATGACAGCCTGACTGGTTGTCCCCCACACTGATCCCATGGAGCAAAAGCCTTCTGGAAAGAGGGTTCAAAATCCATGTCTATGAAGTGGTAACATATATGCTGGGATGTGAGCACATTACAGGTGTGGAAAACCCTAGCTCCAGCTGTCTCCTATGGCTTCAGGTCTTATAAAGTTCCACCTCTTGTGACCAAAACTAATGGTCATGCTGGGAGGCCCCAGCTTGATGGGAGGTGTTGTGTTACTTAAGCGAGTGATCAGAGTGGTGCATCCTTGAGGACAGTGGTGGCTTTATCCCAGGGGACAGACCTGTCCTCCCCATCCTGTGCTATGGGCCAAATACCAAGTTCTCTGGCCAAGCCTCCTTCCTTTATCAATAATTCTAATCATTTTAATAACGTCCCCTTGCATGGGTAGGATTACGATTAGAAAATGTCAGAGCCTTGTTATCATCTAATTAGAGTCACATTTCAGCAGAATAGAAAGGAAAAATCTTCAGGCGCTGCCTTGTGCAGTGAAATGGGAAGAAAGTGATGATTTAAACCAGCTGCAGGCCGAGCCCCGGCGCAGTCCCGCCTGGGACGCAGGGCATGGCGCGGGACGAGGCGATGGTCCCTGGTCAGAGCCCTCCGAAGCAATCAGTGCAAACTGCTCCCAGATCACTTTTGCAAAGCAAAAAGCTCCGGCGCGGTCCAGTAAAAACAATCAGGCTGTCAAGTTCGACGTCTGTCAGCTGAGGGGGTCAGAGCAGCAACACAACATAAACCAAAATAAACACCACCTCGTTTTGCCAAAAAAGCCTTTATCTCTCTTCTGGGAGCAGGGAGGCACTTTCAGATGGCTTTAACTTTTCTTTTTTGGGGGTTTTTTGTTTGCTTTTTTATGCTCAAATGTGAGCGGAGAGCTGGGATCTCTTCCCGCCCTTCCCCTAATGCCAGCAGAGGTACGTGGGGTTTGGTTCGCTTTGGAGAGCCTCTTTGTTTGGAAGGAGGAGGTCGTGAGGCCATGGGGAGAGCGGGTGTGGGCAGCCTCTTAACCCCTTAGAAGCTGCCTGGGGGTTTGCTCTGGCTGAGCCCACCTTCTGGCTCGTCTCTATCCCAGAGAGCATCCCATCCTGTCTGGCAAGGAGAGTGTCCGTGTCTGTGTGGGATTAGCATGGCATGATGGGGTGGGGTGGGGGATGTGTGTTTTCTCAGCTCCTCCAGGTTTAACGACCCCCAAGCGCTGCCCCAATGCTCAAGTGATACCGTGAAGCATTATTCTATGTACACACAGGGTTTCACAAGCACCACGGCTGCTTCACGGCCCAGCGGGCTGCAGGGAGGACGATGTGCACGCCGGCCCCTCAGTCTGTCCATGCAGAGCCCCTTTGGCAGCCGCCGCACTGGGATGCTGCCCGCCAGCCTGCCCGAGGAGGTAACGTCTGGCAGCAGAGCCAAGGAGCCAGCGGGGAGCCGTAAAACCTAAACCCGCTGCAGCTGCGAGTCTCACCCTAACACGGGCACAGGAGCTGGGGGATGCGGTCCTGCTGTCACCCCTTAGCACCTGTACTGGGCCAGATCACAGGGTGGGGAGTGAAAAAGGGAGAGTATCCCTCAAAAGAAGTGCTTGCTCGTGCCTTGCCCCACTCCCCAGGGATGTGGCCCTAGAGGCACAAGCTCAGGAGCAGCAGTGTGTCAATGGATGCTTTGCTGGGGGAAGGAGCCCCTTGGTTCCCCCAGGGATTTAGCAGCCTGAACTAAGGGTCTGGGCTTGACCACCCTCCCTAGAGCCAAAACATCTGCCCCTTGTGATTCCTGCCTTCGGGAGCCCAGGGAAGGGGCAGGATGACCTAGGCCACCTGCTTTCACCTGAGACTCACTAGTATTTAGTGCTGGGAACACCTGCCGTGTGAAGGGGCCGGATCCCCACACCGACCAGCCCCACGTAATAAATAACAACAGTAAAAATAGTTATTGCTTAAATAGCACTTTACATCCTTGGGACGCCGTAAAACCCCGGCTGCTTAATGCCAAGCTGCTCTCTTGATGTTTACAGCAAACTGAATGTTTTGGTCTGGGAGGAGAGTGTATTTTGTGGTGCCAAGAGCTCCATGTGGCTGGGTCTGTGGCTCTGACGGGGAGTGGGACGAGGCTGCATCGGAGGCGATTAGAGCTCAGGTATCCCACTGCTCTGTCAGAACGTCTCGAGCCTGTGGCTGGGAGCTGCTTCTGGCCAGCACCCAGCTCTGCCTTCCCAGTGCTGCCACTTTGCAGCCACCTTCGAAACTCCTGACATTTCAGGACTTGCTATATTTAAGCAGGCGGATAGTTCAGCCATGGCCAGGAACCTGCCTCTGACAGTGATGGCTATTGAGAGTGGCACTGGGCTGCCCTCACCACGCCGGGGGGCAGCTGTGGCATTTCTGCCAGGCAAAGCTTCCCCCCTTCCCAATTAGGGGTGCTGCTAATTTTAAACGAGATGCCGTCACCACGTCGGAGCACTCTATCATCCAGCCAGAGTGTCTTTGGTAAGAGCCGAGGGTTGAGCTGGGAGTCTCCGGTCCCAAAGGTTTCAGAGCAGGGAGAACCGTGCCCTTCAGTGGGGCAGATTTGGAAGAGGAGGATTTTCTTTGGGTTGGTGCTTTCCACCAGAGCTCGGGGAGGGAGAGGGAGATTTCTTTAATCGAAATGAAAACCATCTCTGATTTCATTTTAAAGCATGCTAAAACATTTCATTTGACCCAATGCAAAGCATTGCATTCCATTTTGCGTTTTAATTAGTTTTGTGATCCTTCAATTAGGCTAATTTCAAAGGAAAAAAAAATCTCACTCGAAACTGGAAGTCTAAACAGTTTGAAGATCATCTCTGCCTCTGCAGCACTGCTTAAAAGCATCAAAGGCTCCGCGCTCTTCTCAAAAACCCAGGTTAGTTCCTGCCTGTACCAAGTTTACAAATGCCTTGGGAGCCAGACCTAAAGAGCGCTTTACAACAGAGACTTGTTCCTCAGGAAGCACACGGTGATGCCTGTGATGCTGGGATGGGAGAGGAGAGCGTCTCGGGAGTCTTGTCTTGGGCCTTCCCTATGCACCAGTTGGAGCTGGAGCCCATCACTAGACAAGGCCCCCGTGACTTTAATCACTTGAGGAAACTCCAGCAATGGCCAAATCCCACCCTGCCCAGGTCACTGCTCAGTGAGAGGACACAGCACAGGGCTTAGGATGGAGCCTCTCCAGAGATATGCCCTCCGTAGCTGCTGCGTGGTGAGCCTTGGGCCTGGTATCCAGAGGGCTAAGCCTCAGCCAGCTGCGACCCTCAACCCCCAGTGCACCACAGGTATCTGAGGTACCTGACAGGTTCTTTGACTTGAGTTTTGCTTTAACACAGCGCCTTTTTCAGCCAATTAAAAACAAATTAAAAACAAATGGAATCACCGATTGTAAAATAAATGCCTGTGTGTAGTGTCATGGCTAGTAAAACCCTGGTGGGTTTCCCAAAGCCCCCCAGGCACACCTTGGCGCAATGCATTGCTACATGCAGAGGCAGAAAGAGTTAATTATTAGTGAAAAGTGTTAAAAATCTGAGTGAAGTGTGCCATGGGCTCAGCGGACAGACACCCCAGTGCTGCTCTCCTGCTGCCATGTGGCACACAAGAATCACCGGTGACAGTATGGAGGAACATCCAGACCCTGCTGAACCTTAAAGGAGGAAACCACCCATCTGCTGTCCCCAACAGAGCTCAGGCGCAGCAGGACTTCACCAGAAGAGTCCCTTCCCTGTGCAGATCAGTCTGTGTTGGCACCCTGTGATAATACTGTTCTCTGCTTCGTGGTCTCGTGGAGGCAGCTCCACCTCCCTCAGGTTTTCCTAAAGCTTGTGGTGGGTTTCATCTCCAGGGACCGGTGGCATCCCCCTGCCTGATGCCCTCATGGGCTCGCCCAGACAGACACAATGTCCAACTCCACTGTACTCACAGCTTCCATTTAAAAACCGCAGGTGATGGGATGAAGGTGCTGTCCTGGGGCAGGAGGACACCAGGGTGATGCTGAACACATGAAATGAAGAGAGATGTCAGGAAACAAGGGAATTATTTGGGAATTTAGCAGCACCCCCACCCGTGGCGGAGACTATCCCCAAGCTGGTGAGACAGGCTCTTGCTTTTTCTGGATCCTCAGTCAGTGGTCAGCATATAACTGGGTTGCTGGATATTGATCCAACTTCACATCGAGCAAGAATGTCCTTGGGGGATGCCTGGAAAGCGGGCAGTGTGCTGTCAGCTGTTGCTTTTCCTGCGAAGGGTTGGAGGGAGAAGAGGCACCACAGACCCCGACTGCTTTTGTGCATCCCTACAGCTTTCTGGCTGCACTGGTGGGAGGTCACCATGTGCGATGCTCACTGTGGCAGCAGCAGGTGAGTGAACACAAGCCCTCTGCGTGTGCAGAGCTGTGATTTACAGCACTCATGCCCTTGGACTGACTGGACTGGTGGGAGCATGTCTCCTGTGCCACTGACCTGCCCCAAGCTAACCCAGAGGTTCTTTTCCACGTTCCTATTCCCGGGAGTTTTCTGTCTGCTCGGGGGGTTGGAGGATGGCAGTGGGAGGCTCACAGAAGAAAAGAGGTTCTTGAGATGGTGTTTGCACTTGAAAGGCAGGATGGCTGTTCCAGGAACTCGGATGTCTCACAGACTTCATCCAGAGTCTCCTGGCCCCGCTCTCACAGTGCCTAATTTGGGGCTCCATGCTCTGATCCCAGCAACCTGCACCTGGCTTGAAGCCAGCCTTAATCATTCTGTCTTGGGGTGGTTGGGAGAGTCACCCAGCTCCGGTACAAATTGCAGTGCTTGGAAGAGAACAGTAATTCCTGTCCCACTGCCCCCGGTTCCTGGGAACTCTCTTGGCAGTCACATGATGTGACTCATGCTCACAGAAGCCAGCTCCACGCCAGCCTAGCACGGTAGTCTGATTAGCCAGAGGCTGGCATAGGAGCGGAGAAGTTCCTGCACGCATGCCAGGCTGCAAACGTCATTCCCCCCTGCACTGGGCTCTCACTCGCTGGTGTAGCTTTGGGGAGTGGGTAAGTACCATGCCAGGGTGCACACCTGCACCTTGCCTTCCATGCGATGGGGTTAGGAGCTCCTGATGACCAGGCTCCCTAGCCACCCCACAGGATGCCCACATCCTGCTCTCTCCGCAGGACTGGGCTTGGTCCCCACTGGACAGGTTTGGTCATGCAGGCGGGGCTTTGGTGGCACAGCTCTCCAGCCCTGCCTGGCCACTCGTTTCATTGCACATGAATTTTATGGCTGGAAGTTGGGCTTTTTTTTGCCTAGAAGCGCAGGCAGCTTGGCAGGAGATGGCTTAGGTCCCCAGATGTGTGGGCGAGATGGGAAGCTGTGTACGCTCACACCTATAGACATGTGTGTGAGCTGGGACGTGCTCAGAAGCGCGTGCTTTTATCCGCTGCGCCATTCTGGAGATGCCTGGTTAATTTATCAACTGAGAAGCTCCATCTCGCTAAAAGTCTCATTTCCATATTCTTTCCAGATGGTCAAGATGCCACAGAGACAGTTTCTAAGTAAATAACTTGCTGCTTCGCACAACCTTCGCACAGCCAGCCTCCCAGCGAGCTGCCCCAGATGGCTGCAGGGTCCAAGGCGGTGCCTGGGCCGGGAAAGGCAGCACTGAGTTGTGTGAATAACAGACATGGCATGGCTGTGGTGTGGGGGGCAAGTACTCCTCTCTGTTTGCAGCTCTGGGCTGGGAAGTCACAGTGCCCCTTCCCCATGCACAGTCCGTTACCATGGGTGATAGTAGGGATGGGGGATGCCCAGAAGTGAGGATGGGGGTGCCCAGCAGAAGGGACGGGGGGACACCCGGCAGTAGGGGTGGGGTTGCCTGGCAGTAGGGATGAGGGACACCCGGTAGTAGGGATAGGGTTGTCTGGCAGTAGTAGTATTGCTGCTGCGGGCAGCCTCCCTGGGCTGTGCTGGGGTGCCGCTGCCCAAGGCCCAGCGGCAACGTGAAGCTGCTGCTCCTGTACAGCACAGCTTTCCTTCCACTGCCGCCTGATCACAAGTTAAAACCAAAAGGTTAAAAGCGTTTAATTATGCTGCTGCTTTCGCAGCGGATTAAACAAGAGGATAAATAGACTACAGCGTGTTATTTTGGATTTGGTTTTGTTTTTTAAACAAGAGGAGGGAGGCAGGAGGCTGTGGCTCCTTGGCAGCTGTCACGCGTTTTGCTTTTGATGGTGTCAGTTGTGTCTGTTTGGAGGTGTTTCTCTTGCCACTGTCAGCATTTTACGGGGGAGGCTGAATTCATTGATACAGTCTGTTTGCTGTCCACATATTCACAGTTCATGTGTTACATTTTACATAAAGTAAACTTAGCAAGGGGAAAAACTAATTCTGCAATTCTTCAAAGCTAATGCACAGTAAATATATTCTGACACTGACAGGTATTTCTTATTAAATAGCTCTGAACTGCGGTACTAGGTTTTGCTTAAGTGGCATTATTCTCCCCGAGCAAAGACAGTTCATTTATTAGTCATTCTGAAAACCAAATAACAAATATTATTCTCTGAGCAAACTAAACAAACCATTTAAAAGGGGCCTGTCTGAAGTGATTAAAGTACAGTGTCTGAAAAGCAGCTGACATTTTAGTGCCAAAATACCATATGGAGACTCAAGTGCTTTATTAGCATCCTTTGACCCAAGCTGCAAAATCTCCCGACACCTTTGAGCGCGGCGCGGCAGCCTTCCCGCGCGCGAGGGAGAGCGCGGAGGCAAATCTCCCTGCCAGTTCTTCAGATGTCATTTTGGCACACTGAGGAGCGAGGTGCAATAATTGAGGGGCTGGATGCGAGCACATATTTGCGATTTCTGCCGGAGATATGCCATAAAATAATTCAGCCGAGCTGGAAGCACCGGCTCTCCATTCCCACCGTAAAAAATAAATATATAGTGTTTGTCTTGCCATCTCACAGCGCTCGCTATTCCTCTTAACTAAATATTTCCTTTCTTCTGAGCATCAGGCCTTATTTCTAGCTTTCAGGCATGCAAAATAAAAGAGCGTGTGCACTTATAGGTATTTATTTATGGGCTGTGTTTGTGTATCCCCAGCTCCGCTCCAAAGATTTCCTTCACGAGCAAGAAAACAATTTTGCACCGCGGGTCAGACAGCATGACTGATACCGCTGCGCAGCTGGGGAAGCTTATTAAGCCGCGGTTGGGTAAGGAAAAGGCTGTTCACCCACAGCAGGGTGAGAATGATGTGGGCGAGCGTGGTTGTGCAGATGCTGGGTGCCGAGGGGAAGGGCCCTGGTGAGCTCCAGGGAGTCACTGGATACCAGGAGGAGATGCCTGCCAGAGGAGCTGGTGATGGGAATCATTTGGTCGATTGTTCCCAGCCTGTTGTGTGCACAAAGAGCTCAGGACCCAGCCTCAGGTTTTGGTGGTGGTTTTTAAACAAATGTTTCCATTACCCCTAAGACTTTGTCAGCGAGTGAGAGCAAGCAAGTTTTAGCCTGAGATATGTTCAGGAAACATCTCCGGGGAGCACATCCTTACTGGCTCTGAAGTTGGGCGGCTCGAGTTGGCAGGGACAGAAATAATATAGAAGTTATGTGAGGGGTTTAATAAAAACTAGCAGATACTGAGCTGACGTATGTTATTAACTCGCTTCTCTGGGATTAGGGAGATCTGGGTAAATGAGGAGGTACTGGTCCAGGTTTGCTTTCTTTCAGTGTTGTCCCAGTGACAGGAAACTGCATGCCGTCGGGGATTAGCCCAATGACATTATATCACCAGGGTAACGATGTACTTGCTGATGTCATTCAAGGCATTTAGTCAGGTCCAGAGTTTCTGGTGTGAGCTGATGTTTCTGCCCTGTTAGCATCCTGGGGCTGCAGAGACGAGTGGCACACCTCTGGGCACACCGATCGTCGGGGCTGTCCTCTCCCTGTCTGGGAGCAGGAGATCCCTGCAGTGGTTCCCTCCTCACAGGATAATGTGGTCATAGCCAGCACCGGCAAGCGCTGCCAGATATGAGGAGCAGGCTCAAAGTTCCTCTGTGGGCAGATGAAATGGTTCGATACAATGCTTTAAATAGCTCCTCTCTGGAGAGAGAGAGAGGGAAAGGGTCAAAAAGGCACGCTGGCCGCAGCATTGATGTTGTGTACTCATGGCTGGGCGATGCTGTGAGCAGCAGATGCGTTCCGTGCTTTCAAAGGCGTGACTGCCGCTATTCTGCGCTGGGGAGAATGAAAGCCCATTTGTTCTTGCAGCTCAGTAAGGGGGTACAAGGCGCCTGTGTGACAGGGGTGAACATAATCAGGGTCTGGGGGGAGCACAGGCTCTGGAAAGCAGTGTGTGCCCCTGATCCTGCAGCTGCCAGTGGAGCCGAGTCCCCATGGCTAGCTTCCCTTCCCACAGCCAGGTGGCAGGTGAAAGGTGCTAGTGTGGCTGGAGCATCCGCAGCACCCACCAGCACTGCGGAGGAACGACTTTGTTAGCCTGACATGGAGAGCAAATGTTGCTAACGAGGAGCCCAGGCCTTGGTAACCATGGCGATTTTTGTTCCTGAAACAAAGTTGGAGAAGGGGCCAACCCTGCTACCCTCTCTGCTCCTACGTGGTTGGCAAAGCTGGGGATTGCTGGAGGAGGACCAGGTCAAGGCGGTGAGCAGGAGCAGCATTTGGGGGCGGGGGGGCCGACTCATCCTCCTCCCCACTGTTCACAAGAGCCCATCCTGCTTCCTGAAATGCTGCTCTCCTGCTGCCATCCCGACAGCAGGCTGAGCCCCCTCGGTGCTGGCATCGCTCTGGCCATGAACCCCTGGCTGGGAAAGGCGGCGTGTCATCACGCAGGCTGCGGCACCGCCGGCTCGCGCGGCGTGACCACCTCTGCCAAGTGGCAATTTGCTGCTTGCTCCTCAAACTGTGTCTCTAGGGCCAGCTGGGTTCCCTATAAATTTTTATAGAAAATATAAAATGACATCTGGAAGCCTATGGCAGGGAGGCTTTTATTCCTCCCGTAAGCAGGGAAGAGCATTTCTCCCTCTTAATTTTTCACAAATGTTGTTGTCAAGCTCGACGGAGAGAAAAAAACCCAGTAATTGGGTATCCTGGCTGCTGGAAACCTCCCCGTGCTGGCTCCAGCCGTGGATCCATCACTAGCTGTTTGTATTTCTGGAGACCCAGCACCAGCTCCAGCCTGTGCCATCACCACGGAGCCGTTTGCAGCCCCCAGTGCAGCTACAAGAGCTAAATATTGATGCACCAAGCCTAAAGCAGAGTCAGGATTTGGACTAAAAGCATCATTTCCCAGTTTGAGACCAGTCTCTGAGCAGCAGTTGTACCTGGGTTGCTTCCCTGGGATTTGGGGCATCCCCACGGGTACCCTCAGAGGACCCTCACACTGGGGTTCACCCATTCCCCCTGGGGCAGCTGGGGAGAGCTGTGCTACTGGCAGAGGAGAGGCGAGCAGAGCAGAGTGTTTCGGCTGATGAGGCCTTGGGGAAATCCATGGGTGAGCAAGAGCCTCTGCAGCGAGGAAGGGCCTCGCCTTAATTAAACTGCAGCGGGGCTGCTGGCGCGGAAACCTGACAAGGTGCAGGGGAATTATTTCAGCCAGGGAATGCAGCAAGATGCTACAGAGTCGTGGGGTCAGCCAGAGATGTCTGTCTGAGGTGGCAGCGAGTTCTGGTGATGGCAGGGTTGGACACAGGCTGCAGAGGAGCTTGGGCAGAGACTGGGGGTCTGCCTCAGCAAGGGTGTTGGGCAAGGGAGGGGGAAAACAGGCAAATGGCAAAAACCAAAAGACATAAAGTAACAGAAGTGACAACCTTTGCTTGTAATGGAGGTGCAGCTCAGGAAGCACAGCACTGACATCCAAAAAACCCCCTGAGGCTTTGACACGGCCCAGGTTTTGGGCCACGGGATGAGGAGCAGCCACCTGCGCTCCTGCCACTGCCGCCGCGCTCACGTGTTGCTCAGAAGGTTCCTCAAAGGCGCTGGGGGGCACGGAGGGGTTTGCATGGTGCCTGCAGAGATGTACTCCCCTGGGTCTCCCTCCCCAAAGGGTACAGATGACAGCTCTCCCTCCAGACAGGCCTTCCATGAAGAGAAGGTGCCACTTCCCTGCTTGTCCCAGCATCCCCTTCCCGCAGTGCCACTAGGTTCTGCTGCTCTGCACCCTGTGCAGGATCAGGCCCGTGCTTCCCTGCCACCCCTCTCATGTTTATGAGCTTCAGGAGACCAGCTCTGGGAGAAAAGCTCAGGGTTTTTTTCCAATTTTCTCCTTTTTGATGAAGTCAGAGCCTGGGAAGCCCCTGTGGACGGCCTCAGAGGAGGCGTTATGTTTATGTGCAGAATGAGGCAAAAAAATAACAACCTCATTTTACTCTCTTTGGACCAGGAATTGTCCTCTCTCCATGGGGCTCCCCTCCTTCCCCGCGGCTGGGAGGAGGGGAAGCATCCTGCCCGCGTGCGTTTCCAGAGCTTGGCATGTTGCTCCCTGTAAGCCTGGCACATCCTTAAACCTGCTCCAGGGTATTTCAGGAACTGGTTCCAGTAAGTCTCTGCCAGAATTCCCGGGCCTGGGGGTGTGTCTGACCTTGTGTGGAGGCTGCCCTGGCCTCCAGTTTGTCTTCCCCCATCAGCAGTTTGTGCCTAAGCCCCCTCCACACCTCCATCATAACCCAGGCATGACTGTGTTGGCCATGGGGGCACCCACGGGGCTTCACCAGGAGGTCCCTCCTGCGCCTTGCTGTCTTTGCTGTCTCACGATACCCTTATTGTTCCTTTATGGGCTGGGTTTTTGAGGGGGTGTGTGTGATGGTTTTTCATTACTAATTCCCACCCATCAGGGTGTCCTGCACCAGCCCACCAGCACCACTGGTGAAGGCATGGACCTGGAGTTTCGCTCTGGGAGTGGAAGAAGGGATGAAGGAGGGGGGGTAGGGTCAAAGTGAAGCATCAAGGCAGAGGAGGGGCCAGGAAGAGACTTCAGCTGGAGGAGGAAAGCAGGAAGAGAAGGAGACCTGGGCTTCAGACACTGCTTAGCAGAGCAGCTAGAGCTGGAAGTTCATGGGTTGGATACATCTGTCTCACTGCTTGGCCAAATGAAGAGCAAGGCTTCTGAAACGTGAGCAGAGCTGAGGTGCGGAAGAAGTGAGGTGGATGTGAGGTGGATGGTTTAGATCAGATATTAGAGGGAAGTTTTTTACAGAGAGAGTGGTGAGGGGCTGGAACAGGCTGCCCAGAGAGATGGTGGGTGCCCCATCCCTGGAGGTGTTCAAGACCAGGTTGGATGGAGCCCTGAGCAACCTTGTCTAGATCCAGGTCTAGAGATTGGTGGCCCTGCCTGTGGCAGGGGGGGTTGGAACACTGTGATCCTTGGGGTCCCTTCCAACCGAGACCATCCTGTGATTCTATGGATGCCCAACCTGAGACCAGGTGCTGTGCGCAGCCACCCGCTGGTTGGATCTCAAGGCTTCACGATCCACCTCACCAGCTTACAGCGATGCTGAGAAGGTGCTCTGTGCCACCTGACACATGCACTGGCCGTAGCAATTCCCAGTGCTGCCTGGATGCTTCTGTCCATTGAGGGTGGTGCCTGCCCCCCCCCCCCCCCCCGCCCCGTGTGCGCAAGCAGATTGCCCCTGACGAGGAGAAATACCCCAGCCCAGTGCGGGGCTCCCAGCTCTCCCCAAAGCCTTCCTCCCACTCTGCTACCTGAGCACACATCTTGGCAGGATGCTCAGCTTCACTGTGACTCGGGGAGCTGACAGCTCTCAAGTGCATCCCAAGGATGAATAAAAAGCGACGGAGCAGGTAGCGATTGCTGCAGTCAGCCAGAGTCTGTGAAGACAGTCTCAAAACCATCTCGCTGTCTTCGTGGCCGGAGGATGCCTGTCACAGGCCACTTGACCTGCAGGCAGATGGTTCCTGTCTGTCTAACACTCTGTCTTTTGGGGCTTGATAGGCACTTTTAAAATGCAGATAGACGCCAAGCACTCGCTGGGGGAAGGAGGCGGCATTCTGCAGCTTGATGCCAGCATAAGGATGTGCTGGGTGAGTTGTTGGGGAGCACAGGGGGATGTCTTTTGTTAGGGGGGGCAACTCGGTAGCCCCCATCCAAGCCTGAGAGGCTGGCAGGGCAAGGTCAGGAGGGTTTGCTGAGCAGGATGGAAGAGCAGGAGTGTGTCACGGGACTGATGTCATCCGCCTGTGATGTCACTGCTGCCTTCTTTGGTGGAGCCAAAGTGATAGCAGAGCTTCTGCAGTCTGTCTGCCAGCCTGGCACTCACTCTGTACAGCGTAATTAAGCAAATATATTAATAGAATGGGAGCCGGGGCCTGGGTAATGTTCTTCTGTGACAGACAAATGCAGAGACAAAGCAGACGCTTACTTCAGAAGTACTGCAGGATGCTATTAGCGGGCACAAACTCGCATCCCATTAGTACCGTTGCTGTTAGGCAACGCCGAGTCATTTGCATTTTAAACGAAGCTCCCAGACCAGCTCCAGGAGATCTGCAAGGCTGTGTCTGCAGCCTTGGCGGGGGGCGCCCAGGAATCCTGTGCTAGGGAAGGCAGACACCTTGTGGGCTCAGCTCTTGCACCGGCTGGGAACAAGAGCATGGGAGATGGCAGGCAGCACAGGGGTGTCGGTTCAAGCCAGTGCTCTGCCAGGCCCACAGATGTGCCTGCGCTCACGTAGCCCATCGGTGACTTGAATGCAGCCCAACAGGGAAAGACCCCACCAGCCCCCGCTGCAGGGATAACTTCAGCACATCTGCATCGCTTACCAGGGGAACGTGCCGCCCAGCTCTGCTGAAGCAGCTCTGCAAGCCCTGAAACTGCCAGTTCCCCATCCCTGCCCTTGCATGACGGTCTTAACAAATTATGGCATAAATATGCCAGGCAACGGAAGGCGCCTTTCACAGAGGGTTGGGAATGTGATAAAGCAGGGGATGTTTTTTTCATCGAAAGGGAAATCTGTTCATTTGACTGGACGGAGCTGCAGAAACGAGCCGTTCGGAGGTGCTGGGAGGGGAGGAGAGGGGCAGCACAGACTAGAACTGAAGGGCTAATTGCGTAAAGCTGGCAAGGAGATGCCATGGTCTGAGCCACAAGTGTGCTAATGGGGAGGTTGCTTAGCTACAGTAGCGATGGTGTCTTGGCTGCCCCCAGGTAGAGGAGGGAAAGCTGAGTGTAAACAGCGAGGAAGAAGAAGGGTCATTAAAGTGTTCCCTAAAGATGCTTAACTAGTGGTGGTGGGAGGAAATAAATAAGGAGGAAAAGTTGGTCTGATTGCCAGGGAGGAAGCAGAGCCGCTAGGAAGGTGGCTCGTTTTCTGCTCAAAGCCACTTCTTGTCACTAATTTCAGCTGGAGACTTTCGCCTAGAGCAGTTTCTCCAGCTCCCAAGCATCCCTGGCTTTATCCTCTCTCTGCCGCTCTCTCACATACTTCCATCCCCTGGCAGGTGAAGGCTGGGGAGCTCTGGTGCAGGAGGGCTGCAAGTGGGGCCTGGCACAGCTAAAGAGCCGTTGGGTCACCCAGGGGTGGGAGCACACGTGTGCCACCTCTTCACGTGCTCCTCGGGCTTGTCATGGCTTGGATGGTTTTGCAACCTTTCCTCTATCAACAAGCATCACCCACGCTGTGTCACGAGCCCAAAGCCTACAGGTCGCATTAACATGGAATTGTTAACGAAGCTTTGCCTGCGCCCTGGTCCCATCCAGCACGCAGCAGTGGGCAGGGGAAAAAAAAATCACAGGCGAGCTGCAGTGACAGCACCAGCCCTAAACAACAGTTAGGAGGAGAATTATTTTAATGAATACATTTCCTTTCAATTGTATGCGAATAGTGAGATCCCATTAGGACGGGGAAGCAATTAGAGCTAATAAAGATGAACGCGCAGCGCTGGGTGCATGTGGAATAACAAACAGTGAACAAAGGATTCAGGAGAGAGCTGACTCTAATCCAAATAAATGAGCGGTGATGAAAGGGAAAGCAGCTCGGGTCTCCTGCCGTGAGACACGCTTCCTCCCTGCCGGCTCCCTGCCCACGCATCACCTCGTCGCAGCAGGGAATGTCACGCTCGGAGCTGGACACAGGAGCAGCTGGTCAACGGGACGGTCCAGCCTGGGAAGCGTCCGGAGGGGTGGCCACATTCCCCATGGAGCATCCTTGATGGATTTTGCAAAGAGGTGGCAAACAGCCCTGGCTGAGGCAAAGAGGGGTTGGAAGCATTTGGCGAGGCCGGAGAGCTGGGGTTGGACTGGGACAGTGGCAGGTACGTGCCCGCTCCTGCCGGTTCACATCTTGTGTTTGATGATCAGCGGTGATTGCCCGCCAAAATTAACAGCACAACTGGCACGTGACCAGCCCGAAACCCTCAGTGCTAGGGTGAGGTGGAGCGTGGAGGAAATAACAGCCTCTTTACAATGGTGTATTTACACAGTAGGCTCACAGGAAAATTGGGTAAACCGATAATTACCCAAGGATATTATTGGCTTTGACAGAGTTAACAATAATTAGTACTCTTCCTTTTCCAGGCTCCTTACAGGAGAGACCTTTTATAATCCACACAACACAAAGGACCCAAATCACCAAGAACTGCTTCCACGTGTGGCTTGGGATAAAAAAACCACCGAGCCTTTCCGCTGGCAAACTCCGAGGGTGAAAATCACCCAAGATTCTGGGGAGCCAGACTGAAAAATAATAATAGTGTTTGTAATAATAACAGCAGCAGCAGCAATAATAATAATAACGATAAACAATTTTCTGTATTTGAAAAAAACCAACCCACCCTTGTATTGAGACTGCATTTTCCCCAGTCTATCTAATACAGTTGAGCCAGAGATAAATCTGACCCTGACACTTGACAGACTTCCAGGTTGGCGTGGGATGCTGGAAACTGCCCGGCTGTTCCTCTCCTGGCTCTGGCAACTCCTGCTTTGCTTTCTAGTTGCTGCCCTCAGTGGCAGCACAGCACTTTCTCTTCCCAGAGGGTGGATATTACCCGTTGCCTCTCGTTGCATTCCTCATCCTTGCAGCGTCTCCGTGCCCCTGTGAGCTCCCCAGTACCCTAGAGCCAGCAGCTCTGCACTGTGAAGTGCTGCAGGGCCACAGTGCCACGGCCAGAGCTGTGGTGCTGCTCCCCGCCTGCCCCTGAGCTTAGTGCTGAGCCCCCAGCCCGCTTGCCCACACCGAGCGGGACACAGCCCCCCGCTCCCTTCTCCCACCTGCCAGCCTGCTCTGCCTGCTGTCACCCCGGGAACAGCCTTTCCTGGGTCAATGCCGCTTGACAGTTTGGGTTAAATGGGGTGAACATGTTTTGAGATGTGCTGGAAGAGGAGTCGTGTGTGTGTGTGTGTGTGTGTGTGTGTGTGTGTGTGTGTGTGTGTCCATAACATCCTGGCTTGCCGCTGCCTAAAGAAGGGGGGTGTGGGGTGAGGGGATGAGCTAGGTGGTGTGTACTCAAAACTGATGTGTGCGATCAGTCGTGTGAGCCCACCGCCGGTACTGGATGCCGGAAGGGATGGCGAGGGAGCGCGCCTGATTTCTGCCCAGATATCCAGCCTCCATCCAGCTCAGCCCACGCGAGCAATCACCTTCCCCTGGGTCCCCCACCTCCGAGCTGAGTCTGAATCTCAGCAGCTTTTCAGACATCCCTAGGATACAGCTTTGCCTATCACTCCCACAGCAACACGTCTCATCCCAGTTACTGAAATATCCTCCTCCCAGCCCCTACCTCACCACATGCAGCCCTGCCCTGCTCCCCTGCAGCTGGGTTTGGAGACCCTCTGTGTGCTCCCAGCACTGCCCTCTCCCCCAGCCTGCTGCAGCCGCTTCCCCGGCACGTAGGATGTTGGCTGCCTCTCCCGTTATGGGCAACCTTCAAACACTCAGAAATCACCAGTGAAATCCCACCCACCCCCACCCCCCCAGCCCAGGCTGGCCCATAAATCACAGCATTATAAAAATAAAACAGTTTTGTGCATGCATGCACATTTCAGGTTGCCTTTTAAACCTGAACTTGTTTCTCGCACGTTGGCAGAAGAACAGAGGGGAGCTGGAGTCAAAAGGCAAGCTTGAAAAATAAACGCATACTTCTCTCTTGCTGCTCATGAAGGGCTCTCAGGGGGAAACAGGGAGAAACAGGGCAGGAAGAGGCCCCAGAGGGGTCAGCGTGCCCGTTCCCCACAGCAAGAGCAAGCTCTTGCCCACAGGCATCAGGCTACCTTGTACCCAAAGATGCCATCACCCAGGGTGATGGGCATAACTGTTTGGGACCTGCAGTCCCTTGCTTCCATTGCTCTCTCAATTTTCCCCTTTCTCCCTTTCTCCCCCTCCCCTTTTTCTCTGCTTCCTGTGCTCACCACACTGCACCCGTCCCACGTCTCTGTGAGGGCTGCATCACTGCCATCAGGATGTGGGGACATCCCTGCCTGTGCAAAGCCCTGCCCCGGCTATGCCACGTGCGCTTTGCTTCTGTGTGAGCCGCCCAAGGAAGAGACTGAAAGTTGTGCTGTCTTAAGCCACAGTTTAACATAATTAGACATCCTGGCTTGAGGGCAGTAATTACTTTTATAATCCTTAAACATATTTTTAAAAAAAAATAATTGCCTCCCAATTCAGTGCCTTTCAAAAATCCTTTTAAATGGCACTGCCTTCTTCAAACACAACTCAGCCAACAGTAATTACAATAAATTATTCTAAGTTCTAAAGAAAAAAAAACATATAGAAATTAATCTATGTGCGCAAACTGCTAACCATTCCTTGTTTACCCTTCCCTCCTGCCAGCCCGGCGCTTCCCAGCTCCCTGGCTGCAGCCCTGCCCCTGCTGCTGCCCAATGCGGGCTCCTGTCCTTGGGACGCAAAGGCTGCCCGCCTTCACCCGTCCCCGCGAGATGTGCACGAAGCTCATCATGTCAGGGTTCAGCTGGAGGCAACAGCAAGCAGCTGCAGCCAGGGCTTTGCAGCCTTGGCTGCTTTTCAGAGCACGGCCGTGGGCAGACGTTGCTGAATTCACCCGCTCTTAAGGCAGAGCTTGGCTCTGACCTGCCAGCCAAAGGTGGCACGAGCACCGGCCGACGCATTTGATCCTCAGCTGGGATAAATAAGGTGTAATTCCACTCGAGTCAGAGGCGAGAGTGTGATTCGCAGCAGCTGAGAATCTGGCCCAGAGTGTCAGCGGCACGGCAATAACGTAATGTTTTCATTATGCATTGTTTTTTTCCAAATACTTAAAAAATTATCTAGGAATTACTCACACATCCAATAATAGTTACCAGTCTTGGGGTGTTTAAGCAAAGGTTTCTCGAGACAGCAATGGGATTGCAAAAGCTTTAGCCATCGCCTCTCCTGCTCCGTGAGCTTCTCCTATCACTCCTGCTCTCCTCCTCCTCGTGTACACAGTCCAGTAACCTCTTCCTGACAATTTCCAGATCCACAAAATTGCTCGCTTGGAATTTTGCAGTAAATAGAAAATTGCTTTGCTCCTTTCTCTCAGGACAGCACAGAAAATGAATCCAAATGAAAAAGCAAGTAGTGTGTATCTGGTAGACATAAACAGCACAAGGAAGGCAATTCTGCTTTTCAGCCCTGCTGCAGAGCAAATGACCTTGGAAATAATAAAAAGCCTGGGGCCTGAGCATGCTGCAGAGCAGCACGAGCCTTTATTTGGGGAAAGGCTGGGAAGAGAAACCTGTGGGGATGGATACATTGATGTGCAAGTCCCCACCAGCTGAAGTATCTGCGCTTGGGTCTGCGGCTTGCAGCACAAGGTGGGGAAGAGCTAATCAGTTCTCCCAGCCTGTGCCCGGGGCTCTGCCCAAACCGTCTTCCCCCCACCGGTTGCTCCTGGCAAGTTCAGACCCATCCCTGGGTTTGAAACACCTTCTCCCAGTCGGAGTGGCAGGACAATGCTGCCTGGCCAGGGATGAGCGGAACTCCCCACCCCAAATTCAGTCACCCTATGAACATTTGCAGATGGTGAAAGCACAGCGAGATCAGGGATAATTCACAGCCAGGGGAGGGAGGACAGGCTAAATTTGTGACTAATAATTCTAATTGCATGTCAAATCGCTGCACCAAAAAATGACCACATAGAAAGCATCCGTCCAGCCCCTGGCTCATCTCCACACTGGCACGATTCAGCCACCAGCATCACCCACAGCCACCCGCAGCACCCAGCAGCAAGAGCCCCACGGGTGCCCGTCATTCCTCTGTGGAGGGGTCAGGGGATGACTGAGGAGAGGGAAGAGAGGTTGGATTCAAGCACAGTTTATGTCAGAGGGAAAAGCTGCTTGTGCTGCTGAGGCAGCCAAGGGGCTGGTACCACGCAGAGCACGTCTGCCAGCACCCAGCGTTGCTCCTGAACCACTGCCACCACACAGCTTTGTCTGTACCGGGTCCAGCACGCCCTGCCAGCGCTGGAACCGGCACACTCTCCAGGTCACTGTGCACTGCGAGTGGCGAACACGGGCTGTTTGGGGGCTGGGGTTTTTTGGGGTTTTTTGGGTTTTTTTAAAGGAAGAAAGAGAAAAAAGAGAAAGAAAGACATTTATAAAAAAATAAAAATAGTCCGTGGCAGGCCTCCAGCAGCAAGGATGTGTTTAAAGAAATGCAGGATCCTGGAAAAGAGCAGAAGGGCACCATGAGCACGTTCTACTCGGCATGCTTTGCCTGGTGCTGAGGATGCCGTGTCTGCCTGCACTGGCAGCAGGTCAGTGGCTCTGTGGGGAGAGTGTGCAGGTCCTGCGGACAGCTTCGCCCCGCTCAATGACCCTGGCACTGCTTTGCCGACCCATTTATCCAATGCCGGGGACTGAATCCAGTTTGTCATATCAGGAAGGGCTGTTGATCTGAAATAATCCCAATATTCGCTCTGTTACCAATGCTTTTTAAGGCCCAGCTGCTCCCAGGTGGAGCGGGAGACAGGACCACAGCTGGCAAAGCCAAATTGAGGCCTGACTGCTAGGATGGCTGAGCAAATGCAGCTCTGGTGACCACAAGCAAATGGTGGGCTTGGGTTTCACTGGTGTTGGAAGGGGCAAAGCAGTTAGCCATGGGGCCTAGATCAGAGAAATGCCCTAGCAACCTACCCCTATATCTCCCAGAGCCGTCTCCCTCGAGCTCAGAGCTTGTTAACTCGGTTCCAGTTTCATTCCATAGCAAAGTACTCAATCTGAGCGTCAGGGGTGCAGCTTGCCTTTGCAAAAAGCAGTGGAACGACGAGGGGGGAAAAGGGAGAAGTAAATCCCACCTGTTTCCTGTTTTTATTTCCCCCACCCCCTCCTTCCTTTATTTTTTTTAGTGTTCCCTGGTTATTTGGGAACTCCTGCAACTTGTCCAGAAATACCTCTGCTAGTTCAGTGGCGTTTCAGAGCCGAGGAATTTAAGGAGGGCTTGGAAATTCCTAACCCAGCTCTCAGATGGTTGAACGTGGGTAGAGGTAGCTCGATGTTTTTTTAGATAGGATTTCTGTTGTTCTTTGTGTGTGCCTTCCCCTCTCTTGTTTCCCCACCCCGTGCCCAGGGGATGTGGTACCCAACTTGTCCTCTCCTGCCCCATGCCCATGGGGATAGCACGGACGTTTGGTGTGCACATGTGGCTGTGGCAACGAGGTCTGAAGGCTCCCTCAGATATGAGCAGCCCCTCCCTGTGTCTCTGCTGGGAGTTTTAGGGGCACATTTCCACAATATTCCACTGCAGAGAAGAAGCCAACCCCTGGCAGCAGGACTGATCTGAGGACATGGGCTGGGAGATGCATCTGATTTCTCTCAGGGTCTGCTGGCGTCACAGGGGTGTTGCTTTAGTGCCCATCGTGTGACAGGAGCAGCACTTGTTTTGGGAGAGGAATTTCCTATTCTCTGCACATCCCAGTAAGAAGCAGACGAATTTCTGCATTAGAAAGATTCCCTGAGAAAACTGTCAAGACAAAAAAACCAACCCCTGAAAGCACGTGTCACCTTCCCTGCAGCAGCCAGATCTACCTCAGCCAGCCAGGCGAGCAGCGCAGCGAGAAGAATGTTGGCGAGATGCTACCCTGCTACCTAGAAACCCGTATACATCCCGATATGATCTGTGCCGCTCCCCTTACAATAAACCAATATATTTTAACAACGACCCAAAATGTTGCAAAAGGCCCTTTTGAGTGAGTCTCTTTGGTGCAATACAGATACGTCAGGGCTGATTGTTATTGTACATGTCAGGGCTGTTGAAGTGCGGGATAAAGAAGGCCATTGTGCTCCCACGGAGGGGACAGCTCGGATGATTAATGACTGCTCCCTCAATTCTCCGAAGAAGAGATGGAAGTCGGATAAGGCCTCTGCTGGCGGTAGGGGCAGAGAACCAGAAGACATACCCAGAGCAAAAAGCCAAAAAAAAAAGAGGACCGGGGCTCGGCACGGCGGGGCAGGATCAATAGGCAGCAGCCTGCCGGAGCGCCGGCAGCTTGCCGGCTCCGTGCGGGAGCGGGGAGCTGCTGCCTAACAGTGGGGCTTGTGTTTGCTCCTCTCAGCTCCTTTGCTAATCCAGGCTCTTTTCTCACAGCCTTTCTGCCTCAGAAAGTGGCTCTCGGGAAGGCGGACGGTGTCCATTGAGTAAGACGAATGGCAAAGTATCAGGGAAATTGCAAATTGATCTTTGCCTAACACACACGGTGACTTTGTTACCTATTTTTTTGAGCCCCCGTGCAAATACCTCCCAGTCTAATTCTAAGGCGTGCCAAAGTAAATTACATTTAGTTTGCCTTAAATAAACAATGACTCTTCCAGGAAAGGTTTGTCTCTTCTGGGCACTTGCATCATTTATCATTGCTCCACTGTTTTGAGTTGGCTGCCCTTTTAGGGTGAGATGTCTCTTGGTTTTAGTGTGCGCACAACCATAGAGAGGACAAGGTCTTACCCCAAGAAAAATGTACTGAGAAGATGTCATTAAAGCTAATGAGAGTCCAGGCAGCTGCAGCTCATTAGAGAATGCCTGGGGCCAATTGTAACTGAGACCTTTAAATATACATCATAGTCAAATAAACAACATCATATTCGATCTGCAAAGTCTCTATCAGTTCCTGCCCAGTCCTTATCACTCAGCCTTACATTTGGCTGAGAAAATGTTCCCTGCTCAGTAACAAACCCAGAAGCAAGCGAGGAGCCATGTGCTGAGACACTGGGGTGGGGTGGTGGTGGTGGGGATGTCTCTACTTCTGAAATCCTCATTTGAAATTAATTGATTGCAAGCGTAGGAGACACTCAGGGTTTGAGCTCTCCACCCTGCCCACGGGATGACATGGGAAAAGAGGTCAAAGAAGCTGTGAAGATGCTGAAGACGAGCACATTTGAAGCAGTGTGTGAGCAAAGATTTTATTTTTTTTTTTGTTTTCCTGGTTCATTTCTTTGAGACCAGGACAGGACTTTACTGTAAAAGAAAACGAGGGCCTTCTGACACGACTTCACATTTGTTATCGTTACAAAACATTTAGCGGGGAATTACAGATTTACAAGCATGGGGGTTTCCTTCTCCATCAGCAGAGTCCCCAGTGGGACTCCCCACCATCCCCCCCTCACTGTGCGGGCAGGAGCCCCCAGGCTGCGGCCGTGGGCAGGCTGTGGGCTTCCTCCTGTCCTCACCCCACGTGTGATTATTAAGTTCTTATCGCAATAAGGAGTCACTGACACTGGGCTGCTTTCCAGGGAATGCTGCTCCCTTAATAGGCCATTACAGCTCAGTAATAAGGGCTAAACTCTTCTGGGGGCATTTAGTCATAAATTAAGTAAAATAACACCACCAATCCTGCCTTTCTCCCAGCCCTCGCTAAGGGGGATGATGCTGTCCATGGATCCCCTTCTCTCCCAGCTTCTTGGGGGTGACGCAAGGGGTGCACAACGCTACCCAGACAGTGCAATGCCCCATCCTGCAGTGTGGGCCATGTCTGAGTGTCCGTGATAATGATAATGTAAACAGGGGACAGTCTGTGGCTGGGCTCATTGAATCCCAGGCCAAGAACTGGTGTCTCTGCACCCTCACTTCACAGAGGGTACCTCCAGTTCTCTTCATGCCAGGGCCTGGGAGCAGGGTGGCTCTGCCCGTGGGCATTTGTCTGCTGCCGAGCATCACATCACAGGCAGGCCAGTCCCATGGAGGGGGTCCCCTGCTCGCTGTTCCTACCAGGTCTGGTTTGCACTGGGGTCGGATGCCAGGCGCTGCAACACTGAAAGGACCTTGATCGGATGGAGACCCCGCTGCATCCAGCCTCAGGTACTGTGATGGTTTTGGGAAAGGGATGATATCCTGCCAGGGAGCTGGGGCGGGACACCCACCTGATGCCCTACCTGGAGCCAATGGAGCTCTGCAAAAAGAGACCAGCACAACTCCGTGCCTGGGGAGCCAGGACACCAAGGGTTCTCCTGCTTGTGCCATGCCTCCAGCCCATCAGCCGGAGGTATAGCTGTGCTGGCCTGGGAAAGCCCTGCAGACACCCGGCTTGTTTAAAACGGAAGTAAGAGTGATTCAGCTTCACTTGGTTTTAAAGCCAATCTGGTGCACACCGTGCAAACCCTTCCGCAGAGACCCCCTCCTCCCCACCGCCCCAGCGCCAGGTATATTGATTTAATTTGCACCTGTGCCTTTCTTGGCACAGCCCGGCCTGCAGCAAGCCAGAAGTAAATTCACTTAGGAGGCTTCTGGCAGAAAGCTGCCCCGGCTGAGCTAAGCCGGCGTGAAACGCCGAGAGTTCAATAGGTTCAGCGTGGCGTGCAGGCCGTGGGCCGTAGCTCTAACCCTGCCCCACCACAGCAGAAGGGAGCAGGAGGTGTTTGGGGTGACGGGTTTTGCTGCGGGTAATTTATGTCTCCTTCAAGCAGCTCCTTGCTGCTACCTACAGCACAGGGAGTATGGAGCTGCCTGGCTCACTGCCCCCCCAGCTCTCCCTGCTGTCCCAGCACCCTGTGGGCAGGGGGGTGCCATGACCCAGTGGGTTCCCCCTTCTCCCTTCCCCAGGCCCTAACATGGATGGGAGCCAGAGCGCTCTGGGAGCTGTCCCACCACCGACCTCTGCTCAGGCGATGGGGACCCACGAGCAGGATGCTGATGCTCGTACTTGAGGTTTCATGCTTGGTTCCTTTCTAATCCAAATTTTCAATTGCTCATAACTTATGTCATTTGGGCTGGAATTTTCCAGACGTCAGCTCCCTACAAAGGTGGCTCTTTCCTTTTCTTTCTTTTTCTTTTTTTTAACCAAATGAAAGCATTCAGCCAAATGGTCTGGCCATGTCCATTTTCTTTCTTCTATTTTATTTTTTTTAGTGAGCACACAGTGAACACAGACTTTTCCCATTATATATTAAAAATATAGTTATAGAGTCACCTTTCCCACTGTGGTGTCAGCAGGGAGGGGGCCTCTGTCTGACCGCCGGGGAGCTGGCGTGTGGTGGGGGATGCTGCCGTCCAAGTAAGCTCGGTTTTCCCCAGCTCACCCGAACACTGACCCTCCCCAGGGCCCCCTGGATGTCCCAGGAAACCTGAGTTACGACCCTTTGAGGAAGGCACTTTGCCCAAGCACAGAACAATGCATGTTCCTACTGTAATATTTGTTTTCCTAAAACGAGCTGGGAGGCGAGCTGGGGATGGACGGCGTGGGGGTGGGGGGAACGAGGGGGGTGGAGTGGGGGGTGCTGCTTTCCAGCTTAAGCCTTGTGTACACATAGGTTCAAAGCTCCTTTTCCTCCCAGATTTCTCAAAGGCACCGATTTCCAGTCAGGGGCAGGAAATACACATTTGCAGGTATTTTTCAGTCTATTTGCTGTTGCTTCCCATTGTCTTATGGCTGTGAAGGGCTGGTCCACACCAGTGAAGGCATCTCATGAGCATCCTTACTTGGCTCACGACCACCAGCAGCGGGGACAGGTAGCACACACATCCCATGCTGTGGCAGGCAAATTTGCAAGCTCCTCCCTTCCTTCTGGTAGCAATGAGGTTAAAGCTGATGAGGTCAAATCCTGGGGAGGGGGGCTGCAGGGGGCCATGGCTGTGCAGAGTGGGGTGGAAGCAGCTCCCTCTTCTCCACTGCTGCTCGCCATGATGTCACCTCTGTGGACACGTTCACTGACCCCATGTGCTGCAGGGCCCAGCCACACAGGTGGGCAGCACCTTGCTGGGGGTGCCCATGGCTGGGGCCAGTGCAGGACTCCAGTCCCCAGCACAGCTCCAGCCACAGCCATGTGCCACCTCCCAGGTGCCAAAACTCAACAAACCAGTCAGTGGGTGAGGCAAGTCCCCTCCACAACCGGTGTTCAGCCGGATCCCCATCTCCCTTCCAGCACCCCGTGGGAATCTGGAGCAGGTGATGTCTAGGGAAAGCCCCTGTTAAATTTTCCAGGACCAAACGTGTCATTCGATGGCACAAGGGTCGCCAAGGCCCAGGCCGAGCAAACACTATTTCTTGGTGGGTTTTGCTGTGGCGAGGGTGACTGCAGGGCATCACCTCTGTGCCTCCTCCATCCCATCCTGCCAGGGGACACAGGTCCAACCCACACCCTCACGCAGCAGAAGTCCCTTCCTGGGGTTCCTCTCTTCTGCAGAGAAGAAATGCATGCAAAGGAGGCTCCGATGTTTCTCCAATTAATGTAATTAAGAGAATTAAACTTTTGGAGAGAGTGAGTTTTTCATTTTCTTTTTATTTGATTAGGGAAATTCCCCCTGCACGCTGTGTGCAAATGAAACCCAGGTTCCTTTCCGTTGTTCGGCAGCCCCGGGAGGATGCATTACCTTTCAATCTCACACACTAATGTGTTTAGAGTTAAAATCCCCCCCGCCCTGGGCAGCCAAAAGAAGGATCCCAGAGCCTTGATTAAAGCACAGCTTCCAGAGCAAGGACATGCCTGTGGAGCTGTCAGGCCTACAGTGTGCCCTGCACAGCTAGCCCACCCCCGGTGGGACTACTGGGAGATGCCGGCACATCCTGGAGCTCCCAGTTTTCTTGTGTTTAGTTCAGGATGGTGCAATAAAAGCCAGGGAAAAGCAGGTAAGTCTTAGGGTCTGGTGTCTGGTCCCCACGCTTGGCTGGAGATCTGTCCTGGCCAGCTTGCCCACGTGAACTCCAGTGCAGTGACCCCATCAGGTGGTTTACCTCATAATACTGAAAAGTAATTATTTTTGTCAGCCTGAATATTAAAACCTCTTCTCCACAAAACTGGGTTTAGCTATCAAGGTTACTGAAAAATAAAACACAAGGAAAAGTCTTTGAGCAATCCTACCGTGAGGCCTCGGGAACTTATACTATCCCACAAGCATTCCAAAATTACGAGCCAGGTCCCCAAAATGAGATAGGCTTAAAAATCAATAAGAATAAAAAAAATACATTATGGCTTTTAATTTTTCTTCTGCTTTCTGAGCTTTTTGGGCACACAGGGGATGCGTTACACATTAATGAAAGCTGCTATTCTCATCTAAACACAATTTCAGGTGGTCGTAACTTGGAAAGCCACAGGAGACGTCACCAGGTCCGCAGCGGGTACAGACCTGGACAGAGAAGAACAATCCAAATATCGGGGCAAAATGGCTCTGCAGAAACCCCACTGGGGTTTCCTGCAGGTTCTTGCAGTGGGAAGCATGTCTATAGAGAGCCAAACCAGCTCCTTTTTTTATTTGTTTTAACCCTGCAAGAATCTGCTGACCCGGAGTCTGGCTTTCCGGTTCCTCCCAATTAGCGTAATGAGTTGGAGATAGAGCTCCAGGAGCGCCGTCTGGGATGGGAGGAAACCACAGGATGGGCTCAGGAGGCAGCCGGCACGAGTACAGGTGGCCCTGAGAGGTGAGGCTTGGATTTCCCGGCATTTGTCGCCCCTCCAGTAAAAACTTTAAAGACCTGCCGAGGAAGATGAACGGGGTTATCTGGATTTAGCAGAAGGCGTTAGCTCTCTTTTCCCCTCCAACAGAGGAGTGGGAACGGCTCCCTGCGGTCAGGAGGCTGAATTTGAAGCTTTAAAGCCCATCAGGTTTCTGGGCTTGCAACGAGCACTTCTGATTATATCATTCTTTTTGATTAGGTGAAATATTTTTCTCTGTTAATCCCTAATTCCTCCAGCCTTCCCAAGGATTACCCAGAGGAGAGAAGCCGGGGCAAGGAGGGAAGGGTCAGGTGATGCCACATTGGGGCAATGGCATGGGATGGGTTTTATGGATGCTCTCCCAGGTTCACTCTTAGCCCTCACTCTGTACAATGAGGGCAGTGACTTGCTGGTCCCTGTCCTGCCACTGCCCCAGGGGTGCTTTTTTGGAACAGTGAAGTACCCACAGCCGGTACGTGGGGACTGCCCATCACTACAGCACTGGCAAACCTCTGCTTTCCAAGGATAATGAGCATCTTTGGCTGCAGCAGCGATGCGATAAAAGGCCACAAACTGCTGGCTGCAGGCTTCTGCCATTGCTGCTCTGAGCATCTGTGGAAGGGAAAACTTCCCGGCACATCCACAGCCTCTTAAGTAAATAGCCTTTAATGTTGCACTAAAGGGTTGTAGTCTTAATATGTAAAATCTGTTTAGCTTTTTTAATTCTTGGATCACGCTGTGGAAAGTCCTCCAGAACTTGCCTCTTGGCTTTTTTCCTCCAGCCTTTGGTCTCGGAGGAGCCGCAGCGAGGAACGCCCTCCTGCAGAGCCAGCCTAACCCCTGGCCAGCCCCAGTCACTGGGAGATGCCCTGAAGATGGCAGCAAGGCCATGGGCACTGCACAGCTGGGCTGGCGGCAGCGGGGACAGCAGGTACCAAAGCAGCCTGCTAAATGCTGAATGAAACAAATATTTTGCTTTTAAAGGGCAAAAGGAAGAAAAAAAAAAAACCAACACCAAAACCCCACCAAAAACTGGAACAGAGATCTGTTTTGTAACAAATGCTGGAGCGTGACCCATGGCCAGAACTTTCTGGTAAAACAGGGTGGAGCAAATTGCACCCACTTGCTGCAAACCTGTGGGGATGCTGAAAGGCTCCTCAGCACACCCCTCCCCTCCCCCCCCCCACCTCCCGCAGCTGGGTCCCTCCCTGCCGAGCTGCAGCTGAGCTTTTTTGAGCCTTTTTAAAGGCTGAGGAAGGGAGGGCTGTGTTTCCCCGATGGTTATGTGTGCTGGCAGCTTTGTTTGGAGGGGGTTATTTTGGGGTCCCTCCTTACATGTTTTTTTTTGTTATTGTTTTGTTTATGGGATCTTTATGCTCATGGACCCCAGAGAGGAAGATGCTGTGGCTGTGCAACTGATGGTGTGAAGGCAAGTGTGAGCTGGAGCCAGTACCTGCTCAGCTCCTGGCAGGGCTATGTGTGCTCCAGTGCCCTGACCAGGGCTGCTGGGCACTTTGTAAACATGCAATTAAAAGGAAGAATGATCCTCCCCTGGAGATCTCACAGACCCAAATTAGGGAGGCTGAAGCACTGTCAGTGAATGACAGACTGTTGCTGGGAGAGGCACAAGGAAGCATGTAGGGGGCACAGGAGGAGGAGGAGGTTGGGGTGCTGCCCACATGGGTTTGTCTAGACAAGAAGCACAGCAGTTGAACTTGCTTGCTGCCAGAGGGGCTAGCTTGGGGGAGTGCAGCCCTGCCAGGGGATGGGGGTGTGCAAGGGGGAGCAGCACCCCTGGACAAGCTGGGAAGGGGCAAGGGGAGGAACTGTGGCTGAGGTGGTGGAGATAATCCAGTCTCAGCTGTGGGCTTGTAGCAGGAGAGGGAGAGTCAACCCATCACAGTGGAAAAGGGGGTGTGGAGACGGGGCTGTAGCTTGAACAAGGGCAGGGAGTGTGGTGGGTCTGAGCAAAGGTGCTTGGTAGCCAGGGTGCTTGGAGAGGGGTGAAGGATAGTGACCTTCCAGTACCTGAAAGGTGTCTGTGAGAAAGCTGGGGGAGAACTGTTCACAAGGGCGTGTAGCAGTAGGACCAGGAGTAATGGCTTTAAACTACAAAAGGAGGAGTTTTAGGTTGGATATTAGGAAAAAATTCTTCAATCTGAGGGTGGTGGATCACTGTAACAGGTTGCCCAGAGGTGGAGGCCTCATCCCTCCAGATATTCAAGGTCAGGCTTGATGGGGCTCTGAGTGACCTGCTTACTGCAGGGGGGTGGACTAGATGACCTTTAAAGGTCACTTCCAACCTTACACATTCTATGATGAACAGGGGCAGGAGGGAGCAATGAGGCTGGGCAAGGCTCTGGCAGCTTGCCGTGGGAAAGGGCTGGGTTCAGGACGTGTAAGGACCTGTGTGGGGCCAAAGCTCAGCCACTCCATGGGTGTATTTGAGGAGGTGTGGGGGTAGTGAGGAGGGGTGGGTGGAAGTCCACCAAGCAGGAGGCTCAGTGGTGTGCATTTCAGAGTGGAAATGGAAGGGCCATGTAGGTTATAAAACTCAGCTTGGAGAAACGTGATGGCTTTGGTGTTTTAAGAAAGCAGTCATCCTGGGAGGGGGTATTTGTGAGCCAAAGTGTAAAAGATCAGCTGCTTCCAGTGCTCTGATCTCTGTGCCCACCTTGCAGCCAAGGAACTTCCCAGTGGCCAGAGCACCCTTGCATCCCGCAGAGCTGAGCCAGGCAGCTGGCCTTGGAGATGGGATCCACCTCTGTGCAAGCTGCAGTCTGGAGATGAGCATGTGGGCCCCCAAACCTCAAGGTAAGACCCATGGCAGTGTTAATTGCCCCATAGCTGTGCACTGGGGCTGTGGTTGGAGGTGGGGAAGGAGGGGAAGGGGATAGGACCTAACTATCCATGTGCTGGAGGATGGTAGTTGTGCAGGGAGAGCTCTGTGTGCCGGGAGGCAGGACAGAGCCTGCAGATGAATAGGGGGGAGGATTAAGCTGAGATCATGTGAACTCAGCAGAGGTAAGAGGTGTTGGACTGAGGCATTGAAGCACATGCCAGCAAGTGCCCAGCGACAGTTCTGGGTGTCTACACAAATGCAAGGGGCTTCAAAGGAGAAGGCAATGGAGCAGCATGCTGGGCAGAGGGGGCATGCAGATGTGTGACAGCATCGCTGTGTGGTGGAAGGGCACAGTGATGGGATGTGGGAACAGGCAACTGTGAGTGCCGCTGTGCCCAGTGTGAGCGTGCTTGTGCTGTTGTGCCTGTCATTCAACTTTGGCCCAGGGTATGTGATAACCTTCTGACCTCTGGTGAGGAGGAGAGGCTTGTGAGCCACCACTGTGAGTCCTGAGCCATGGCGTGGTGGCCTTGAGCTTTGCAGCTACCAGCAAAATGAGGGTACTTGAGTCTGCAGTCCCTTTTCTGGAGACAGGGTCCAAGCCAGCGATGCACCCATCTGTCACACCAGCATCACCTCTGGCAGCTGGCAGAGTGTGGGCAGAGCCATGCTCTTGTTCACACACACAGAATCTTTGTGCGATGTGTTGCTGGGCTGAGGGTGACTGGAGCAGGCACAGCTGAGCCGGCATCCTTGGTGCTCACCCATAGTGTCACATCCCTGGGGCCCCTGTGAATCAGCACTGGGTCCCCTCTGCCTGGAGCCCTGCCAACTCCTGAGCAATGATTTCCAGTGCATGTGGTCAGGTTGTGTGTCAGGAGGATTAATGATGGAGGCTTCTCGGGGCTTTAAGAGATCTGTGTCTAATTTAAAACCAAAACAAAACGTAGAAATTGAGGAGCAGGGGAGTTGCTGTCCTGGGGCAAGCCTGGGATGCAGCTCGTCGCGTATCCTATCTTGCAGTAACATGTGCCAGGACCTTCAGAGAAGGTACAAGCGAACACCTGGTACACAGGAAAAACCCAGCCTCCCAGGGGTGCTTTCTTCTTTGTCTTTTGCTATTAGTCATTAGCTTATGCTCCGAAGCACATGGCCTTATCTTCCCTCCAGGCATCTTCCTTTTATCTACCTTGACTCATGGAGCTACAGAAACTTTTATTAGCCACATAAATGTCAGATCTTCTTTAAAATCTTACAAAACTCTCTGCCTTGTTGTATCTTATGGCAATGAGTTCCACACATTAATCTTGTGTTGGTGTAAAAATGAGTTTCTTATCAGTTTTTAGCTTTCTTGTCTTTGGATTTAGACATCTGCCCTGGTAGAGCTTTCTCTGTTGCATCCATGGGTGTCCAACCCTGAATGCAGAGTGAGCTTGGATGCCAGGACAGGCTCCGGTTTTGCCTGATGTTTTCTGGTGATGGGCTCAAAGCTGGTGACTGGAGCAGCTTGACAGCAAACCTCCTTTTGCAAAATGTCTTCGGCAACTCTCTTGCTGGAGAGAGGGGCTGGCAATGGAGCAGGTCTGCATGCCAGAGGGATGGGAAGTTCAGGCTGAAGATGTCTCCCAAGGCAAAGGCTTGGGGTTGTGCCAGGTTGTGGGAGGTGGAGGTTTGGGAAAGGGCTGCAGGGCTTAGCCAAGGACCAAAGGAAATGTGGAACAGGGGAACGTTTGTCTTGATTTAATTTGACACTTAAACTGGAAGGGGGTGATTTGTAGCTGTGTGCATTTAAAAAACTCCTCGAGATAGGGAAGTGGAGGCAATAGCAGGTTTGGATGCCAGATCAGATAAGACCCTGTGGGTAATGCCTCTACCTTACTCATTTTTATTCAGCTTTATCTCCAGGCTCCTAAAAAAAAATAGTGGCTTGAAATCCTCCACTCCCAACTCTATTTCCAGTATCTGCTTTGCACCTCAGCCCAAGGAGCACTGGCACAGCCTGGCACAGCAATCCCTGACCCTGCCATCACATGTCCAAGGGCCATTCCCTGCCCTGGCCACTGCTGAGCCCCCGACTGTGCTGATGGTGATGCCTTGGGCTGTTGCTGGGGAGGAGGTGAGACTCGATGGGGCAGCACCCCAGAGCTGCTGGAAGGGGGTCCCAGAAACCTTCTCTGCATGCGAAACCCTGGTTACTCTGCATGAGATGGCCTGTATGGATCTTGATGTAGTGACAGCTCCTTGCAGAGGGCAGTGATGGGCGGGAACAGCGTTGGAGGGAGTGTTGAAGGCTTTCCTCGCCAGGTCCCGTTGCTTGTGCACCAGAGCAGCAGCGCAGCTGCCCCGGGGCTGGCTGACCTCCTGGGCAGCCAAGCATGGCAGCACTGCAGGGAAGGAAGGAGGTAGGCACAACCCAGACATGTGGAGGCATCACCAAGGAATGTGCCCGCACCCTCCTCACGGGGTGCTGGCATGAGCAGAGCCCCATGCAGAGCTGTTCCAGCAGCCTGCTCCAGGGGTGGGCGCTCAGCAGGTACCGGGACAGTTAGTGGAGCACACAGAGGCTCAGGAAAGCACTGGCTGGGGTGAATGCATTTTGGCACTGACCCTAATCCTTTTCTGCCAATACACTGATTGAAATTGAATTTCCAATATGAGCAGTGGTGGGACTCTATCCGCAAGCCGGCAGGGAGAGCTATAGATTTTTATCATGTGTTTCACAGCTATTTCTTTCATTGAGATTTAAAAAAGGGGCATCTGCTGAGAATACCCCTGTGGTTGAGCTCTCCTTACAGGGCTGGGCAGGGTGAGGGGGCCATGGATGTGACCATGGGAGGGTGAGGAGGGGGCACACACTCCAGCCCCTCCCCACCCCCCTGAGGAGGGAGTGGTGGCTACCACCACTGGTGCAGGACCAGCTCTGTCCCAGCTCCTCCTGGCTACATTTGCCAGAGGTTCCTCAGCCCCTCCAGGATGGAGATGGGACTCCCAATGGGCTTTGCAGCTTAGAGTTTTGTGTCCAGAGTTCTCTTCCCTGTAGCTCCAGCCCATGGTGCAAATGAGTGCCTTCCAATACGCAACATCTCTCCACCCAAGGGTTCCAGGTGTCCACCTCCTGCTTCCTTCCCCAGGGGCTGGCTGACCCCAGCCAGGCAGCTGCTCCTCATGGCTTGTGCTTCACAGACCTCTGCCAGGTCTTGCTGTCCTTGGCCAGGCTGTCACTGTATTTCCCACTTCCATGACCCGATGGCATCCAAAACAGGACATATTTGTAGGCAGGGATGTGGCTGGAGGTGAGGTGCTCTTTTTATATCTTCCACTAATGCTCCTTTATTAATTGGGGGTCGGGACATGTGTGTGCTGCGGTACAATCCTCCTGGAGCCTTGCATTCTGCCTGCAACCCATTACATTCCCCAGCTCTTTCCTGCAGAGCACCCACCTTGCCTGCTTCTCCCTGTATTTATTGAGGCTTCTCCCCGAACCCTGTATTTGCTCAGTTGAACCTTGTGCTTGTCTTGGTGAACACCCTCCTGTTGTTCCTGGCTCCATCTCTGATTTATAGAGATTATTTTGAGCTCTAATCCTGCCTTGCCACGTTGCCTGAGCTGTGCTGGCTCTGACACGAAGCACAAGCTCTCAAGCAGGGTGGATTTTGGCCATTTAGAGCCTTGCACGTGTTAATGACAGAGTCAGTTCCTCTTCCTCTGACCCTTTCCATCCTCATCTCTTTAACAAGGCTAGGGTGTGTGGGGGGAAATACCCAGGGAATGCTGTTTCTTGAGGATTTTAAAAAAAATAAATATATATATGTAGGCAGTGTGCCCAGGGAAATGAAAACATCCTAGAGATGCTGGGAAAGGGGCACAGCACGACTCTGCCCTGGAAGAGCCTCCCCTCCGCCCTTGTTGTTATTGCTGCTCCCTCTTTTGACCTGAGCAGTTTGCAAATATTTTCAGTCCTGCAGGTTGTTTCCATTAGGAGGAAAAATCAATGAGGCAGCCAAGAGTCTGTGGCAGAGCCTGCTCCCTGCTAAAAATGGACAGAACGCAGCTTTCCTGAGCGCAGCGGGGCGGGTTTGCCTCTTCCCAGCTCTGACCCCATCACTTCCCAAAAGCTGCCTCTCTGGACTGATGCTCTGGGTCTCCCTGCCTTCCATAGAGCTGCTCCAGCTTCTCCTCCCTCACCCTGTGCCCAGCCCTAGTGTTCATCCTGGGCTGGGGCTTGGCAATTCCCACTAATGGGGAAACATTCCTATCATTTCATTGAGTAGCTTAATAATTTGCCTGAAATGCCTATTGATTTCTCACATGCTCCTGTGGAGACAGAGGTAAATAAGAGTCATTCGTCATTGCATTATGTATCGGTAATTAAAAATTACTAGGTAACTTCAACCAAAAATTGAATAATTTGAAGTAAAATTAAATAATTCTAAGTAATCAGTACTAAATGAGACCATTATTTTACTTATCAGTGACTAAAAATTGCCAGGCATTTCTCCTCGTTTGGATGCTCTTCCTCCCCCTTTGTGTCAGTAGAGCCTTTCTAATTTGTTTTAATTGTTAATTTTAATGAGTAGTGTTTTTCTGATAACATTTTAGTGTGCTTTTTGTTGTTGTGCTTTTTTAGAGATGGCTTTTATTGCGTTGTGCAAAGCCTGAAGCACCTCAATGTGGGAGCAATTTGGAAGCTAAATTATTATTATTTATTTAAATCAAACCCTCCAGCCTCTTTAACCGTTTGGCTGATTCTGTAATTGCCGTGGCAGCGCGATGGAATCACTCAGCGCTCGCCTCCCCGTGCTACAGGGCTGGTGAGGAAGCGCCTGGGTGCTCTTCCCAGCACTGTGACCTTCTGTACGGCATGTCCCCTGCCACCAGTCCTGGTTCCTGGGAAATTTTTTTGGATCCAGAGATGTTGTTTTACCCCAGTGCCTCCCATTGGTGTCCCCCCCAGCCATGGGGTGATCCTGGCTTGGAGGCATCTGGGGGTGGTGATATATATAGGAACCTCCTGCTGCAGAGTCTTGCCCATTCCAAGGAAGAAGCAAGATCTGGGCAGTGATACCCAATTTCAGCCTTATTTAGATCTGGTTGTGGCAGCAGGATGTGATGTGGCTGGTGGTAGATTGGATTTGGAAAGAGAGGTGCTGCTTGGATGGGAAGCCACTGCAGTCATTAGGTCAAGGACATCCAAGATGTTCTTCGACACTCTCCTGATCCCCAATTCCTCCCCTTGGCTGGCAGGCCTGCATGGGTGGACTTTCCTCCTGGACTCCCTGAGGTAGTTTGCAGGCTGAGAGGTGGCCAGGACCTGCGACTAGTCAAAAAGCCCCAAATGGCTCAAAGTGAGCTGCAGCTCCAAGGTTCTCTGTCCTCCTCAAGCTGCTTCCCAAGGGACTCCCACTTTCTCCATTGCCCACTGGTAGGGCAGAGCAGCGTAGGACCAGGCCAGCATTGCTCTCTTTGTCTCGCCATCAGATCTTGAGGAGAAGTTAGGACTGATTTGCCTGGTTTCCCCCTTGAGCCTCTGCCCCTGGCCGGAATGTGCCTGGACTCGGATCTGCCTGGCAAGGGTGTGCTGCCTCGCTGCTCCATGGCACAGCACCTTAGTGCATTCAGCCAAGAAGGATGCCGGCTTTCTTTGATGCCATAGGGTAGCATTACAGTCTCCTATCTAAGGCAATTTGCTATGCGCTGTTGCCCCAGGCCCCCAGCAGGCTCTTCTGTTCACCTGGTTTCTCCCTGCATGGTGCATAGATGCCTGTCTCAGGGAATCCCTCCAGGTATCTCAGGTGCTTCTATCCTGGAGGTGCTGATGGGGCTGGGACATGGCTGCAGATGGTGTGGGGATGTGCTCAAGAGCCTCCAAGTTATTGCTGTGCTGGCTCAGGGAGCCTGGGGCTCTGTGGGCATCGTGTCCTGGGCTGCTCTGTGCACTAATGGTGGTTAACGGGGCAAAACTGTGTGCAGGATGGGTTTGTACCTGTCCAGTGCCCGTGTACCAGGCACCAGCCTCCTGCCTGCAGTAGCCCCAGCCTTGAGCAGAGCAAACAAGTCAGCAGATGGAATAAGGAAATCTTTGGGGGATTTTTGCTTTTTTTCTCTTATTTTTTTTTAAGACCACTCTCTTCCCTTTCCTGAAGTTCTGGCAGGGGAGAAAGAACCCCAGTTAGAAAGCTTTGTCTGTTGCTGGTGTGAGGCCTGCCTCTGCCCATGGTGCTCCCCTGGGGAATCCTTGACCACACTGGGAGCCTGGAGGTGGCTGCTGCAGCTGGAGAGCAGGGTAACCATAGGGATTTGGTTTAGGCAGCTGAAAGAGCAGTGAGGGTGGACTTAGTCCTGCAAGCTCTGCTTCTCTCCCATACGCCTGAGATGGCCCATCTTCCAAAATCCAAGCAAATCCAGTGTAACCCCACACCAGGCTGGGACTGGTGGGAGATACCTGCCCCAATGGCCCAGTGCGGTATCTGCAGCCCCTGGGTCCGTGGCCAGCCCCTGCCCTCTGCTGATGAGACCTGGAAGTGCCAAATTCAGACCAAGAGGCCCCAAATCTTGTGGGGTGCCCAGCGGTGCTGGGTACTGAGGGGGTCTGGATATAGCTGCATTGGGGCCTGCCTGGAGAGGCTGGTCCTCACCCCAGACCTCTCGCACCCAGGAGCCGTTCTGTGGTGCTTAGCATTGATTCCCCTACACTTAATTTCATCCCATTTAGAGCTAGTAAAAACTGTTCCCTGTAAGTAATTCATTCAACAAATGCAGCTGGCACTTTGTTACTGAGTTGTCCAGGAAGAGACCACAATTTTTAATGATTTCTACACACACACACACCCCACACACACCCTCCACATTCACTGGATGTTCTTTGTGACCATATTTGAGCTCAGGATTGTTCATGAATGGCAAAATAGTAAAAAATATATATATCCGGTGGCCTATGTGAGCTGCAGAGTTTGCTATTCATGCTGCGACGCTGGGCACCTTATCGCTCTGCGCATTGTTTCTCTCCCCTGAATAGGAGCCTCATCTCCCTCAACTACTTCTTCTACCCAGAACAAAATTAATTTCACCCTGCAACAAATCTGGCTGCTTGATTAAATGAATCTGTTGCCATCCCCGAACAATCTCACAGTAAGCAGAATTTCATTTCTGGTTGAACACCCACCGAGCCAGTCACGGGTACAAGCGGGGGGTACCCCAGAGCTGTATTTACACTGCTAGCCTGCCTCTGATCCCTTTGCTCCTGCTTGTAACGCCCTGGAAGGCACTTCCTCAGGGGGTGCGAATACCCTGGGCAGCTGTAGCTTCCCGTCGAGCTCCCCCCACACCTCTATGCCTGCTCCTGGCTGATGCCTACTCAGGCTTGACAGATTGAGCTCTTTAAATTTTTCCTTAGAAATCAATCCCTCAAGCACTTTAGTCTGTTGTGGGGGATATATTTTCCTCCCTCCCGCCTCCCCCTCCATTTCGGCATTGATTTCTCTCCAGTTTGGTGTGTTACTGAACCTGGGGTTGGATCTGTGCTGACATCACATCCCTGTCCCTACCCAGCTCTAACCTCTGCTGCCCACAGCCCAGGGTGATGCCGGCGGTTCCTGCCACCATCCCATCCATTCGCTCTGCCTTGCTTCCAGGGCTCACAAACAACACCAAAGCCCTTTGTATTCTGTCTAATCACGACAAGCAGAGGAATACTCACAATTGCATGCCTGGGGAGGGGTTTGCCAAAACCATCCTATTCTAGAGTGTTTTTATAGTAACTGTGTGATGAGGAAAAGATGGCGAGGGCTCGCCGTTCTAATTAGGATCGTTTCTGTCTTGCAAGAGGGATTGGCAGGTAGTATTTATGGATACGAGTAGGTTCAGAAAAATTCCTAGCACCATCTGTTTGAGAGAGAACAGGAAGAATTTCAATATGCTTTAGACCTTGAAGAGTAATGTTTGTATAACAGACTCATAAAATCAATTTCTAATAGTTACAGGTACCCCCTCAGGAATTTAAATAGTCTGTTAACAAAGTTATTCCATCTGCCAAGCAAATACATTAAATATGCATGTACCATACTGTATGTAGGGTCACATGTGCCTTCCTACTGCATGGTGTGCCCTCGGGCCCTGCGAGCTGGTCTTGCTCCTGGGTTACGCCTGGCCTTTCCTGGTGGCATGGTGCTGTGTGTTTAATGGGAACTCACCTGCCTTTGTAGCTGCCTTGTCCCCTAGGAGATGAGCATGGAGGGGGGGATTGTTCTGTCCTGGTCACCTTCCCCTATCCAGCTGGAGTGGGAATGTACAACCAAGGAGCACGTGAGGGGCAGGATCGGTCCCTTCGTGTTGTGTTGCAGACTCCTCAAGCTGGTATCACTGATGGGCTGGGTGGGCTTTGCTCTGCTCCCAGTCTCCTCGCTCCTCCATGGTGCTTCACTTTTCCATCGCTGCTTTGCATCCGTTGGCTGTGCCACATCCTGCCTCAGATGTTTGAGAACAGACTGACAACGTGGGGCATGTGCGGATGAACTGCAAATATGTCATCCCGTTAATTAAAGGGTTTGTACTTAACACTGCCCGTGGAGCGGCATGACACCTCGCCAATTCTGCAAAGGTTGTATTCCCTGCATTATAGGGAGTGATTTATGGTGAGAGTTAGGTCATGTGTCCAGAATATCGATGGAGGAGTTTGCTGCCTGTTGTGTTTAATAGCTGTTGGGGTCCCTTTTTGTACCACCGTGTCATTTGCTGCCTGCCAGCCTATGCGGGTCTGGGAGCGCGTCTCTGTCCAGGCAGTTATTGATTACAGCATGTTTGGGGTAGCTGCTGGCGTGGTGCCAGTGGTGGGTGTCTCCTCCGGATGGTTGGCATGCACCAGACTGTGGCAGACACAGTGCTCTCTGGCCACCCTCCCCAAATCCCCCATCCCGCCTGGCATAGAGTCGCCCCAGGGAAGGTGCCCCAGCTGGCAGGGAAGTGATCTGCCTGCCTTCTTTCAACAGGAACCGAAGTGAAATGTGAGCAGCTCTCCACGCCAATAGATTTATTTCCTTCCCCCCCCCTCTTCCTTTTAATACTGGCGGTCAGACCTCTTTGCTGGGGAGCAGAGCTGATGGCCAAACCTCGGGTGAATTGCAGCATGCGCCGCTCGGCACTGCAGCGAGGCAGCCCCCTGCGTAGCCAAACCTGCATGGGTTTAATGGATTTGTTCTCTCCACCCCACGGGAAGGTGAGGCATTGAAATCCCAAGCGATTCACCAGTGGTCAGGCAGGAGGTGTCCAGGAGGGGGGAAGAGGTAAATCCCCCCTGCATGCCTGGGGCACACCGGGAGGCTGGGACTTCCTTTGCGCTCCTCTGGTGATGTTCCCTTTGTGCTAGGCAGGTTTTTCTTTTTTAATTTAAAAATCCACATTCCCACTTCCACATAGCTCGTTATCTCAGGGCGTGTGATGAGGTGTCCAGGGGTCTGTCCCGGCAGAGATGATGCAGAACACATTCGTGCAGGCTGTTGGATCTGACCCCCCTCTCCCTCAGGGAGCGGGTGGTTTTCATTTCAGCTTCTTCCATTAGAAGCTCTAAGGGGAGCTCCATCTATTAACTGAGAACTGCAGGCCTGTAAATTTTGGCAAGAAAAAGCCCTTGGAAGCAAATCATCTGTATTTTCTCAGGGCTGTTTGTCCTCCCTCTTTACATGTGCAGCCTTTGCTGGTTGGGAGGCAGGTACTGCTGCTGACTCCTTCTCCACATGTGCAGATTGATGGTGTCTGCTCCGAAGCCCGCTCCCTCTTCCCTTCCTCTCCCTCTCGGTTTTGTTCCTTCCCTTTTGAGCTGTTTCTGCTTTGTTTGGGAGACTCCTTTAGCTGCCAAGTCCTGATTTGTATCTGTTCATTTCCTAGGGCAAACACATTGATCTGTGATTTCTGTTATGATACTGCAGATTTCTGTTCCCTTTTTTCTTTCTCTCTTTTTTTTTTTTTAAACTTTATCCTGCCATCCAGGAGGTGGTTTCTGTGCTACAGAGCAGCTCAGTGTTTCTAGAAAAATGTGTGTTTCCTTGACTCATAGCTGTGCCTAATTGCGTACAGAGCAAGCGTCCATCCCTCTTAGTTCCAGTGTAATTCTTTGCGGTGTGTTCCTTTGTGATTGTGTTATTCCAGCAATAACAGCCGCTCTCCTTCCAGATATTTATTCTTTTCATGAACATCAGCATACTGGCAAAGGGTTGAGGTTTGGGGTTTTTTTTTTTTCCTTCTTAATGCTCTACTTCATAGCTCAAATTGGGGATTTATGCTTCAGGGATCTCAGAGAAGACTTTCCTCTGTTCTGCTCCCTCTTTCCAGAAGTGCTGTCTTTCTGTGCCGGGATTTGGAGTTCTTGGACATGTGTTACTGCTGCCGGGGATGCTGCTTGCCACTTTTATATTTGTATTTACAGCAGTGCTTTGCTCTTTAATTTTGTTGTTCTCTTTCTGGCGCAAAGGCGAAGCAATGCAAATGAAGGCTGGATCGTTTGGGTTGCAGACAAACCACCCCCAAAATCTGAGCACAGAGGCTGGAAGGGTGATGGGCAGCATTTCTCTGTGCAGCCACTGCAGCTCTGGGCGTCCCAGAGGGCTGTGACAGAGGGACAACAGCCTGGGGAGAGGCAGATTACAACCCAAGGTGTCCCCTACACCTCATGCAGTGAGGGCAGGAGGAGAAGCTGCGGGTCAGGTGGTGATACCTTCCAAATGCACTGCTTACCTGGGTCACACGCCTCTGTGCTGAGGATAATGGGCTAGTCTTCCATCGTGAAAGACCTTATTTTTTATTATGAGTTAGTTTTACAGCACCCTGATGCGTGCTCAGTGCCTCGCAGTGTGGGGAGAAAGATGAGGTCCATGCGACGTGTTTACCCGGTGTTAAATCCTGCCCGAGTTGCAAACAGCGTGGCTGTGTCCTGGCCTTTCTCCTGCCGTGCTGTCACAGGGGCTTTGAGTCACTTCTTCCTTTTTTAATAATGAGAGGGGGTTCTCCTGCCCCATGGCAGCCTTGCCACCTTCCACGTGCCGCTCCTTGTGTTTCCCCCCACCTCAGCAGTTCGGGTGCCAACAGCCACAAAAGCTGCAGGGAAGAGCAGGCTGTTTTGCTTGTAAAATAAGTATCTTTTCAGCTCACCAGCCAGGTTGGCCTCCTGCATGGCTGGGCCCCAGCTGCCAGCATGGCTCAAACCACCCCAGTCTGGCACTCCCCCCAGACCTGCTCTGAAAGTGCAGACTGGTGTTTGCGCTGCAGCAGTTCCTAGGCGTGAAGCAGCACCCATGCTTCCCTCCTGGGAGCAATGGTGGGGCTGGTGCTGGAGTGTGCTTGACAGAGCTGAGAGCCCATCCCTCTGTGGGGAAAATGGGTACCACCTCTCCCTGCGTCCATTCCTCCTGATCAGGATGCTGGCCACTATGGGATGGCACCAGCAGTGAGCACCCATCAGATCCTCACCCAAGCCATGGGTTTTGTCAAGCAGGTGTCCCATGAAAGAGGCAGAGAGGAGGGCATAGGGCACACAGCTCCCAAATGGGGACCAGGGAACGGTGTGGCTCTGGGGCTGTTTGACAGCCTGGCTCGGAGCTCCTGAGCCTCCTGTGAGTGGGGAGGGGAAATGTTGGTGTCCAGCAAGGGCTCATTTGCAGAGCAGTTGCAGGCCATGCTGGAGCTGGTGGGACCAGGCAGCAGGCAGTGCCCATGTCTGGGCAGGTTTACAGCAGGAGCTGCACAGGAGGGGGGCAGGGTGCCCCAGAGCCGTACCCCATGGCGGGCATGCTCTCAGAGCCCTGGCACAGGGTGCCTGGGTGTTTGCAGCACCACAACCCTGTTATATGGGCAGGAGCAATGCAGCCTTCCTCCCGTGTCTGAGGGCTGCCAGGCTGCTCATCCTCCACCATGGTTGAAAGAAGGAGGCAACGGACCCTCTACCACATCCCAATCCCTGTCCCCATGCCTGGGCGCTGCCGTCACCCTCCCCGGCTGCGTGGGAACGGTTCCCGGGGCTTGAGCATGCCGAATTTCACTTTTCAAACGGGGCTCCTGGCACCCGGCCAAGCAGTGCTTCGTGTTGTCAAATATTTTGGCAAACGGCGTCTCGGCTTTAGTCTGAAGCGTCTTTCGCTGGGGAAACGGCGTCAAGCTGAGCAGCGAGCACAGTCCCAGCACGGAGGGGAGCGCCGTGCTGCCGGCTGCATCCTGTGTGGGAGCTGTTGGGGTGCTGTTGCAGCCTGGGCCGGGCACGCTAGGGACTGTGGCTCAGCAAGGTGACTTCAGTGAGCTGTGAGAAAGGCCAAAAAAAAAAAGAGGGTTTTTGAGGTGACCGAAATGATTTGTGAAATCAGGCTGAGCGGGGCAAATCGTATTGACAAGAATAAGAAAAACCCTTAAAAAGTGATTTTTCAAGTCGCTATTTTGGCTTTTTGTTCTGAAATTGCCTTGCGTTAAAAAAGGAATAAAAGGGGGGGGGGAAAAAAACCCAAGCTCTAAGTAAACTAGAAATAAGGGGACTGTATTTTTTTTTTACCAGCTCATTGGAAAAATGAAACATATTTGTTCTGGGTCAGACCAAAATGAGCAAAGCAATCAGTTATCCGCAGAGCCACGGTGCAGGCTGGCTTTCCTTCTGCTCGCTCTCCTGGGCATCTTTGAAAGAATATCCAATACCTTTTTATGATGTTTGAAAGAAAATATCTCCAAGGCAGGGGGGAGAAGAGAAAAAGTGAGGTGTGATCCCAAGAAGTCTGCTTTCACAGCTTGGACAGACCCATCTTTCCTTCCCATGGCCGTCACCCCTTCCCTCTGCCCGTCACGTTGTGTGGTTAGAGCACACGTACTCACCGCCCCGGCACCACGACGGGGTTTTGAAAGCCTGAGAAATCCTCCCAAAAGCCTGGTTTCCGGCCAAAAACCCCCAAGGTTATGCAAACATACTCATAGCTTGCAAACAGGCTGTGTGTGTTGGATGGAGCACAGCTTTGCAAAGCAGGTGTGAGCTGATGCGGGAAGAGCATGATGTCTGCACTGAAAGCCAGTGTCAGCCCACAGACTAAAACCAGGTCTCTGGAATTTAAAAATTAAAAAAAGAAATAAATCAAGGAATAAAAGAAAAAAAATCTAACACTGCAGCAACATCCCAAGCAGAATCCCATTGGATCCCTGGGCCAATGGGTGGTGCACCCATTTGGATGAGGGCTGCAGGGCCCCTTTCTGCAAGGCCTCCATCCCCCTCAGGGGGCTGTGAGGTGACCCTGCTTTCCCCCTGAGCCAGCTCACCCACATAAATGCCCTCACTGTTGTGCCCCCCCAGCCCTGCAAGACTTGCTCATCTTTTTGTAGAGGCTTTGAGGGTAGGTGGCTCCATGGCAAAGGCTCTCCTGGAGTCTTGCGAGTTGGTGAAACCTCCTCAAAACCTCTATTTCTGGCAGCTGCCAGGAAAATGCTTGTTTGGGTTTAAAATCTCCTGAGGAGAGTCATTCTCCTCTGAAAAACTGGCTGTCGGAGCACTGCAGTGGGGTTGCATTTCTTACGTATTAATGGCCCCACATCAGATGCATTTGCTTTGCAGCACCAGACTATTGGAACTATCAAGGTATGTGAACAGCCAGCTGTGCAAACCCTGGGGCCCGGGAGCCCAGCAGCCCCATCACGTTACCTGCAGTAAATGCTCTGCGTGCTGGTGCGAGCTGTCATGGTGGGATGCGACTCAGCCGTCCTGGAGTTGAGTAAAAGCTGGGAGAGCAGCAGTGTGACAGTTGCTGGTCCCTCTCGCTCTCTCCTGGAACTGTCAGCTGCACCCACCTCTCATGCCAGTGTGTTTAGGGAAGGAGGTGCGTGGTGTGAAGAGCCTTGGAGAGGGGATGGTGTTGGTCGCAGTGTGGGGTTTTTGAAACCCAGTGTTGGAGAGGACAGATTCTCCCTGGGAAGGAGAGGGTCTTCCAGGCCATGTAAGGCTTTTTGTGATTGCTCCCTGGAGGGGCTTATTTGGGAGGTGAGTAGTAAACTCATTTGAGAGGAGCTGAACTCCTTAGGGGAGCCTCAGCTGTCTTCATCCCCCTGCACCCCTTCCTCTGGTCCTGCAGGGCAGAAGGAGATGCTGCCTGTGGCATGTACACACTGGACAGAGCTCATCCTCCTGGGCTGCTGTGGGAGAACCAGCAGTCATGAGCCTGGGGGAGTCGCGGACGGCACCCGGCTGCCAGCCTGGGTACTCCAGGCTGGTAAAGGAGCTTGAAATAGTTCCTCTTGCTGGTTCCCCCTCCAGGAGCGGGCAGGAATTATCCCTTGAGACAGCTTTCTGCAGCCTCAGCTGTCCCCCTGTGAGGGGGCAGACCCTGACCGAGCATGGGCCCAATGCATGGCAGGGCTGGCTCTATCCTGGATGCGATGCTGTCAGTTGGACTTCTGCTTGGGCTAGCAGATGTCCCCAGTCAGTTCATCAATGACATGCTCTTTCCTCACACACCTCCCACCAGATCTTGCAGGGTATGGATGTACTTTATGATCTCTCCTCACCCCCTCTTTCTTTTGGGGAAACTGAGGTATGGGGTGGTGGGGATGCAAGCGCAGGTATTTCCTCTGGCATGGGCGAATCTGCAGCAGCACTGGGTCCAACACCTAGGGGAGTTGGCAATTCACCTTGTGCCTCTGCTGTAAACCCACCTTTCTCCACAACTCAGGGCTGCTCAGCATGGTATTCTTTTGAAGAAAACATTGACACTCTCTTGGGTTCATATTTTTGGGGGTTTTTTTTAGGCTTTTCATGTGGGAGTTATTAAAAGAGTAGCCTACATTTTACAAATATTTCCAGGAACAACTTGCTGGTGTCTGGGGCTGTGGAAGAAGGGAGTGTGATGCTGATTGGTATGGGGCCAGTTGCCAGACCACACTCTCTATGCATCAGTCCATCCCAAAACCTCCCTTCTCCCCCGTGAATCACAGCCAGCGATGGGCCTGTGTGCCGACACATCTGTTCGCTCTGCTTCACCTCAGCTGAGGTGACTGAAGGCTGCTTCCCCCTTCCAGCCTGGCATGGGGGGGCCAGTGGCCACCCCTCTTGGTGGATGTTGTTTTGGGGTGTTCACAGCATTCCCCAGCCCTGGGGATGGCAGTGCCTGAGTGAGCACTGTGGAGCTGCCTCCACCTTGGGGGGCACAGGGAGCTAATCCTTTGGGGGAGGCGGCAGTGATGATCACCAGGCTGATAGCTGCTGGGAACAGGGAATGGCTGGGACTGGAAGGCTTGTTAAAAGTGTGGAGGGGGTGTCTTCTATGCAGATCTGTAGGTAAAGCCGAAGCAAAGAGTAACGGTAATTCTCGGCGCCACTGAGTGCCCTCATCACCCTGGCCATAACTTGGTGTGACGTGAACAGCGTGAAGTGCCTCCCGCACCTGCCTGCCCCCAGAAAGGTTAAATAATAATCGCTTGTGGTTAAAATACTACCCTCAGATGCTAGTCTGTGGGGCAGGGTTTACTCGGAGTAGCTGTGCTGAGAGGGGTAACCTCTCTGTCCTCAGCAAGAAGCTGGTTTGTACTCACGTACTCCCAGCCGTAGGGAGCGGGATAGTGTTGGACATTGAGTTTTGTGGGTGCCATGTGTGGCTCTGCACTCCCTGAAGCAGGGGAGGTGCAGGGAAGGGTCTTTTACCGCTTGCAGTAAGAGCAGTCACCGTGCTGGCAGACAGAAATGATGCTGTGAGTCCTTGGCAGGCATCTCACCAGGTGCACAGGTTATGCCATAAAAACAAATCCACACAGTGCTGTTTTCTCAGGGCCGTTACTTCCCCCTTAGGATGGTGGTTCCGTGGAGTGACCAAGATAACACTGGGACAGGATTTCATCCTGCCTTTTGAGGATCAGATGAGCTTTGGGGACAGACAAGAGAAAAAAATGTCTCCTGCAAGTGGGTGGCAGTGATACAGGGAGAGCGATGGTATTGCTGGTATGCCAAGCACCTTGTTTGTTATACCTCAGGCATGTTGCAACAGCGCTGGGTTGTGTAATGGTTTCCAAGAGATTTTCCTGCTTTTGGGGCTCTCATTCCCAGGGTTTGGTTTCTGTCAGCAGTGGGCTGTGGTAGAGAGAATGAGTTAAAATTGATCCCTGCTCAGGTGGGGTTTTGCTTGGAGATACTGAGTGTGTGATGGAGATAGGCAAAAGTCTTCTCATTCCTCCCTCCCTCCCTTTCTAAGTTGTTTCTTTTGTGAGCACCTTCCTTCCCCAGAGCTTACAGGTGTGGGGTGAAAGCGGCTGCAGTTTCTGATCTTGGTGGCCTGATGCTGCTCCGTTCTGTGCGAGCCGCGTGTGCTGACACCCGGCATTTTGCCCACAGGGACTTAAATGTTTCTTTCTAGCACCAATAAGAGGTGGAATTTGACAAATGGCTTTGCCTCTTCGCCGCAGGAGGATGAGGATCCCATGATCAAGCCTGAACCTTTCTGTGGCACTCCTTGTCCCCGCCTGCCTTCCCCCACCAAGCCCGATTTCAGCATGTGCCTCCATTTCCCTTTGTGTCCATGCAGCTTTCCTCTCCCCTCGCTCCCTGCCTGGGATGGAGAGTTTGCACCAGGCAACTGAGCATCCCCTCAGCCACTGCAAGCCGTAAGTGCAGGGAGAGCTCAGCTCCCTCCCCCACTCCGAGTTTGGGGCTCAGATAAGGCCACAGAGTTCCCAGCCAGCCAACACAAGCTCCTCGCTCAGCATGGGCAACCCGGGAGTTTCAGAAGCTTAAAATATTGCACAACTTGGAAGAATTATCACTGGGAAAATTGCTGCAGCACCCCAGGGAAATTCAGCTCGATGCCACAAATACAGAGGCATTCAAGCTGCTCCTTGAAGTGGCTGCAAGAATTTCTCAATTTGGCCATCTTCATTTTCCAGGACCTCGTTTGGCATGCTGGCTGATCTTCACGGCCTGGTTTGTGCCCCCAGCTCTGGGGGATTTTCATATTTCTTTGAAAAATCCAGCTAAACGCTGGCATGGTTATAAACAATTGAGAGGAGATCTTAAAATGGAAATGTTGGGCAACCCCGGATAGCATCAGAGCACGTGGCAGGGTGCAGGGAGTCTCCTCAGCAGGGACAGGCCTTCCTCCTGCTGCCAGCTGATGTGCTCAGTTGGGCTCAGCACAGATGGGGTCTGGGCATGGGAGGATGCTTCTGTTCCCGCTCTGACCAAGTGCAACAAATCAAGGGGCACAGCAACCCCAAACCAGCTTCCTGGTGCGTTTCTCCATAGGGTGGTGCTGGGCAGCAGTGAAGGGGGACCTGTCCGGCTCACTGCCATGCCCAGGCTCTTTCAGCAGTCAGAGGATGAGTTCCACGACATTGCTGAGCCCACGGTGAGGTCCCCCCCTGCACTTCCCTTGCAAAGAACAAAATAACCTGGAAGCTGTTGGTCTCTGGAAGCAATTTAGCATGGGACGTGGCTATTAATTTAAATAGATTACAGAAATTTGAACTAAGCTGCATATAAATCTTCTGACCGGCTCTTTGGGCTTTGGTCTCTGTTGTTTACACATTATTTTTTTTTAATTTTTTTTTTTAAATTGTGTTTTATTGATTCCTGAAGCTGTGATGGTTTTGGTGGGAGCTCGCCGCTCCCTTTCCGCGCGCGGGTGCAGGCGGCTTCGCTCTTCCACACGTATCACCTTTCAGAGCTACTGTGAGTAGGACACAGATGTTGTTAGGTCTCAGGTAAAGCCATCAAAGGTGGACGTTCAATCAAGTTTGACATCATCTTCAACCTGAAGGCAAATGGGTTGGTTTTGATTAGCAGCCCGCAGGGCTGAGCCTAACCCGTATCAGAGCTGCTGCTGCTACTTTACCTGAATGGCAAAACCACAGATGGTAATTATAACGATAAGTGCTTACAGATTTCCTAACAACAAAGATAATTTGTTTGCTCCATGCCTTGTTAGAAGGGGAATTTTGTTCTGGTGACTGGGTGGTTTGTGAATCAGCCGTTGCCCTTTCACCCCTCCGTCCCCAGCTCGGCTGTTCCCCCCAGCGCGGCCATTAGACACTGATCAGACAAGAAGGGTCCCCGCTGAGTCTGGTCTCCAACACAGCGGCCACGGAGATGCTGATCATGTGCGAGGAGTCATCTTGGCCTGGCAAGGAGGGGGATGCTGTGCTGACACCCCTGGGATGTGCTGAGATGCTGGGCAGGGAAGGTCCTTCCTGCTAAAACCCGCCCCCCCCTCTCTCCTCTCCTCTCCTCCCTGCTCACACAACTTCTGGGGTGATCGGGGTGAAAACTTTCTGCCAGGCTGCCCTTGAGCTCCTGGACCTCTGCTGCTGATCCACAGCAGGGCAAGGCTCAGCTGCATCCCCCATGTCTGCCCCATCAGCGTGACACAGCAGCATGTGAGCAGCCAGGCTTGAGCCTCTTATTCTGCGATCTGCTGCCAAAACCCATGGCTTTCCTCCCGCCTGAAGGTGACCCAGCATCTGAAGTCTTGTGAGGAAAAAGGGGAGAACTTGTCACTGTTGCTCCCACGTGCTGGAGATGGGTACCTGTAAATTAAAGCAGCAGGGGCTGGGGGCCAGGGTCTCACCGGCAGCCCTGGCCAGCATCCATGGCCTTTCTCTGGGCAGAAAGCCCATGGGTCAGCCTCAACCCCAGCTTGGCGACAACCGAGGGCAGCGTCTCGCCTGTTGTGCGGGTAGGCAGATAACAGCTTTTGATTTCTGGGTCTCACTTTAATTATAATGGAAGGACGCGGCTCGTTAAGTGCCCGCTTTGCTTTCCAGCGATCCCCCTCGTCTGCCAAGTGCGCTGGGCTAACAAAAGCATTCCTCTCCCGGCCGCGGCAGCCCGTATGGTGAGCAGACGGAGGCGATTAATGCACACAAGACCAGCCTGCCCGGCTCTTGGTCCCTGTGCACAACCTGCCACCCCTGAGCAGCCTCTCTGCCAGGAGAAACTACCCTTAAAATAGAGCTGTCCTCCAAAAACACCCTTGCACCTTCACTTGGGCCGGTCTTTGCCTCTCTGCCTGGTAAAGGAGGGTACTTGCAGTGTATCTGGAGGATGGATACCCCCATTGTGTTTCATCTCTCCCACAGCTCAGATCAGATGGGTTTTTTCCAGGCCAATGGTACCTGGAGTCGTTGGAGAGGGCGATATCGATCTTGTTCATATTTGTTGCCTTAATGAGTCACAAATCCTGTCTGTGAGCAGAGGTGTTTGGAGGTGCCGGCCGGCTGCTACTAACCTGCCTTTCTGGAAGGGTAGGAATTTCAGCAGATTTGGCAAACCAGTGTTTTCTGAGATTCCTAAAGGAAATTACACTAATTGCAACAACCCCCGTGTCCCCGCAGAGAACAGATGCGATAGGATCTTCCCAAATATCTGCTCCTGATGACAGCAACCTTCCTACAGCTCTTCTCCTGCCCCACAGCACTGAAGGGCCTGCAGCGGGTGATCTGCCAGGCCAAAACATTTATGGCTGCTTTGAGACTGAATTGTTTCTGCACTGGGTCATCCCTTGGCTGTGGATGGTTAACTGGGCTGAGCAAAGACGTCAGCTCACCGTGTGGGCAGGGGACTGAGTCGGTTGGCTGCTGCTGCTCTGATCTTGGCTGTGGCCAAGATTTCATTATTCCACAATGGTTTTAATATTCCAGCTACACTAATATCCACACGTGGGGTCACAGCGCGGTGCTAGTGTGGAATTAATAGAAATACTCCATGGGGTATCTCTAAACAATGGTTCCATATTAATCAGCTTAATATTAATCAGCTTTCTCCTCCGCTCAGATCTTGCAAAGCCCCTGCTCTGGAGCAGGGCATGCTGCCGGTTTGGGGATGCAGGCTGTTTCCGGAGCGGTGGCAGGAGCAGGACAGTGTGCGTCTCTCAGATGCTCCTCAATAGGCTTAATTTAAACATTAACTCCCAATTTGCCTCTGGGCTCAGGGCATGGAAAAAATTAGAGCAAAAGGAGGATTTTTCAAGAAGCTCTGAGTGAGAGAAGCCGGGTTATAATGGAAATAGTTTTTGACCTTAATTATGGCTTCTAATGGAAATAGTTGTGCAACCTCAGCAGTGGGGTTTGGTATGTGCAGGCGGATCCGCGCTGAGGATGGTGACAGGAGGACAGCAAGGGCTAAGTGGCCTTTGGCTACTTGCTCGGAGGAGGCTCTCCAAGGGGAATGCCCCTCATTTCCACCAGCTTCAGCGCGGGCTCGCTCCATCCGGAGCTGAGGCTTCACCTCACTTCTGCTTCCGACAAGAATATAAGTAGCCTCGAGTCCCTTATCGCTGCCGGCAGGATGTGCAGCCGAGCACCTCCGGGTGGAGGAGGGGAGAAAGCCTGTAATTTCCCACTGGGATCAGCACGGCAAGTTCCAGCGTGAAGGCTGCATGGCGTGCCTGGCTTGGCTCCTGCTCTGGGCAGAGGCGGGGGGAGTGGGCTGGCAGCCTGCCTCTCTCCTCTAGAGAAGCGGTTCTCAGCTGCGAGTGGCAGTCTGAGGCACTCTGGGGGTGAGGGATGCCGATGGGAATCACCAACCTGCAGAGATACGTGTTTGCAGGATCCAGATTGCAAAGTAACGACATGGTATTACCAGGGGCAGGAGCGGAATGGATTAATTACTGAAGAGGAAGCGCATCACCTTTGGTGTTGGGTCAAACATCCCCACTCTGCAAATCTGCTGTTACTATTCCTGCTATTACGGGTCACTTGGCACCACCAGGGAGCAATGACATGCGGAGAGAATGTGATTTAGGAATCTCTGTTTGGGGCATTGAACGGGCACTGGCCCTTCAAGGGGCTGGGGATTGCCCAGCTAATCTCTCCTGCCACAAAGGTACCTGAGCTGCCTGGGCTGCGGGTCTGGCAAGAAAGGCTGGCTTGTGGCTGTGGAAATTCAGGTGGTGGCTGTGGGGCTGGAGGGCACCAAACAAGACCACTGCTGTCAGCTGGGCAGACTGGGATGATTGGAGACCCAGAGGGACCTGCAGAAGGTATGACCTCCTCCTCCTGGGCCTGCACGCTGCCAGGAACAGTCATGGGAAATGATGGTGACCTTCCTTCACAGCGGCAGCAGCGCTGGGGTGGGGAACAGCAACCCGCAGCACTGTGTGGAGATCTGTGTCATGCCATCCCTGTGCCAGACAGACATCAGTCAGCTTTAGACTGTCCCCAAAGGGAGCAGAGTCACCTCTCAGGGATGCCCGTCTGTCTTTTCTGGAATTAAACACAAAAAATGTGGGTTGCTTCTCAGTTAAGGGATGTGGGGTACAGGGAGCCCCTTTCACTCCTCCGCGAGGTCTTTGGTAATGTGAGTGTGACCATGAGGAGGGACAGCAGCTCGGTTCCACCTCCCAGGCTGGGAGTCAGTGACCTGCCATATTCCAAAGGTAGCTTCTGCCATGGCAAGAGTAGGGGGTGATGCTCCGTTCTTGGCAGGGACTGAGGACAGGGTCTCCCTGGGTGCTCAGGGCCTCGCAGCCACCGCCAAGTCATGTGCCCTTGTGTTTTCAGCTCTCTCTTCTTGAAAACCCTAGGAAACATGACTATTTATTTCGGTCCTCGAAAGAGTGCTGGAAAACCCCAGCCCTGATGTGGGGGTTGAGCTATTTGCAAAATTCAGGCTTTGTCGCTGAAGATGCAAACATGTTAGTTCCCCTCCGCTGCCCATGTCTCCGTGTAGGCAGCAGAAATAAAGGGAGTGTTTAACATGCAGGTGTTTAACCCTTTCGGCATTCCAGTTTATACATAGCATTAACTAATATAAAGAATCATTCAGTGCGTTTTGACAGCCTCTGTTTTAAAGTTCTTATCACGCTTATTTCTTCTTTTTATCCTGGTTTTTGTATTGTGTGGTGAGGATTCGTCTCTTCCCTTGCCTAGTTTATCTATAATTCAGGACAATTTTACACTTAGGTTATAATTGACTTTTCCACGCTGCAGCGACTCAAACAATAACTATTAATATTCAGCAGTCTATAGCGATAAAGATTTCCATTTACTTTCTTTTACTTACCCGTGTGGATATACGGCACCCTATCTCGTACAGTTAATTCTGAATTCATTCCTATTTACTCTCCAGTTCCCCCTATAACAATACTGAAAGAGCAAACGCTGCTGTTTTGGGGACATCTGACTCCCATGCCCATCCCCAGCTGGCGCAGAGGGGAGCTGGCACCTGTGGGTCCCAGTGATGCTGCGCTTGCTGGGTGGCTGTCACCCTTCAGATCTTCCTGAGGCCGGGACAGAAGGTGGATCAGAGCACGAAGCATGGCATCATCTCTGCCTTCCTCACCTCCTGGAGCAGGACCCAGGTCCTGTCACCAACAAGGATGCTACGTTTGCGTCCCGTATGGTGTTGGCAGTTGTCTCAACAACCCAAAGGGGGATCAGGCGATGCAAGAGGGCTGTGAGCTGAGCCAGGGAGGCTGAAAATGGGCACAATGCCTCCATGCCCCGTGCTGGGGTTTCTGGCACCCCTCATGGCGTGGGGTAATGCTGCAAATGGTGGGGTGTGCAGAGGTGATGGGTGGCAGAAGGAGCTCAGAGCCATGCTTGGGGCTGGGAAAGCAGAACAGCTCCTTGTGTAAGGGGACAGAGAGGCAGCAGCCTGGTCACTTGCGTGGGGGCTTCCTGTGTGACCATATCCGGGCTGCCTGAGGACACACCAGGCAGATCCCCATCCCTCTTGCCGCTGTAAAATGAGCAACGGTGGCAGATTCAGCTGGGACAGTCAGAACACTGGTGCTGCAGCCAAGGGTCTGACCCACCGCTGCTGGTGCCAGCAATTGCAAAGGTGTCTCGGCTCTGCCTCGGGGGCTTGATTCTGCTGCAAAGCCTCCTCCTGCAGTGCAAATGCACCCCACAGCTTTGCACTGCTGGGACCAGTGCCAGGCTGGCAGAGCAGCAGGGAGGGAAACCTGTGAGGAAACCCAGACCCACTCCCTCCAGCAGCAGGTGAGCACCCGTCAGCAGAGGGGACGGGGTGGCAGGAGGGGCATTGGGGCACAGCCACACACATTTCCTTCCCATCCCACCTGTGAAGGCTGGATGCCTTCACCCCAACCACGTGGGTTCCCTGCGTGGGACCACCCTGAGGGGCTGGCACCACTGTCTGCCCGGGCTCCTGGCAGGCAGCTGGTGCTGAGAGTGTGGGAAACGGTGCCCAGGGGAGATGCCCTGGCCTCCCTTTGCCTCCCTAACAGAATGTGGAGCAGAAGTCAGCAGCAGGCGAGGTATTAATTGCATCTGTGTCGAGCCGTTGTGACTGAGCTCTTCCTTGTAATTATGAAAAACGTCCTGCACAGGGGAGAAGTGGCCAGGCTGCTCCCCCCTGCTCAGAGAGAATGACTTTCCCAGGCAGCTTTTCTCCAAAAACCAGGGGCTCTTCATGCTCTCTGCCCCAGCCACCCACAGAGCAGGGCTGTTCCCACCGGTGCCGTCGGTGAGCTGTTCCTGCGCTTCACGGCTAGTTGAGGGCCAGTGGGGTTAAACGGATAGTCCATTAATCTCGGCCGGGCCGAGGTCAGAGCCAAGGGACACACATGGTGGGTGATTTATGGCTGGCCTGGGCCCGTGTCCCCTTCCCGGGGCTGCTGCCAGTGCTCCCCAGCTCTGCAGGCGCTTGCCAAGGAATGGCGTGCCAGCAAGCTGCTCCTCAGGGATGACACTGACTCGCGGGTTTTTGCCGCCCTTCCCAGGGGGGGCCATTTTGGCAACACTAGCCACCCTGGCTCAACCTGGGTAATAGCTTATCTTGCCGAGATGCCGCAGGAACAGGACACCCTGCACCAAAACTCTTGGCCTGACTTTGCCGCAGACTCATAGTGCCACCTCCGCCGTCCTCCCTGCCTCAGTTTCCCCATCGCTAGAAGGTGTGCAGCCCTGCCTGGCCTTGCAGAACCCAGCCTGGCATGAGGCAGGGCTCTTAGAGCAGCCATCCCTGCCTAATAGCGGGCAGGATGGAGCGGGACAGCACACCAAGGTCGCGGCAGTAGCCAGGGGCTGTCCCTGCGGCACGTGCGGCGTCGGGCTTCCCTCTTTTTTTTCAACATTCCTCTTGGCCCCTGATCAGAAGTGCACGCTATCTGCCTGTTATTAGCCTGCCTGCTGCTATCTGCCCCGGGAGCAATCGCAGGGTGAATGAATAAACACAACAGCGTTTAGCGAGATCTGAAAGGAGATGTGATGATAATTCCTTCCCTGCAAATTGAACGCGCTCATGTTGGCGGCGCGCGGAAGGCAATTAGAGCGGAGCGGCGCTGGCAAGGCGAGGGGCGACGCAGGAGAAGCCGCAGCTACGGAGCCGTAATAACAATTTAGATTCTATTTAGATACAAGTGGCTACAAGTCGCGTCTCAGTATTGAATCAATCAACACAGGCAAATGATTTAATATGGAGGCATTTGCATGAGTGGGGGGAGAGGGATTGGCCTTTTAGGAATGGCCAGGTGGGGACAAGTGGATGGGCGGCCAGGACAGATCCAGAGCTCCCTGCACCATGGATGGGAGAGGGAAAGGGGTGATCCTGTGGGGAACAAATGGCTTTTCTTGCAGCTTTTGGCACTCGGGGCCGGCTTACGCTCCGCATCGATCGGGGAGGTATTTTTAGAGGCAGTCTGGTATTTGTTAACCTTCTCATGCAGAGTGGAGCTCGCTTCTAGAAAGCATGTGTGCGCGCACGCGTGCGAAAGGTGGGAGAGATCCTGCCAGAGATAAAAAGTAAGTAGCCAGCCCCGGCGAAAGGCCGGGCGCAGCTGTACAAATACACGGTGGCCCCCTCACCCCCCACCTCCCGACGGCGAGTGGGGCTGGTGACACTGGAGAATGCTTTGCTGTCATTAGTTAATTGAGCTGCCGATGTTAAGAAAAGGTTATGTATTTCTCCTGGTAGTTTTTCTTTGTAAAAATCTGACAGGGATCTCCTGCAATAGCGCTGGTAATGCCCCAGCTGGGAGCCGGAGCAAATCTTCCCTGCGGTGGAGACTTTCTTCCTTTTCTTTCCTATCTTTTCCTTGTGCAGCTCCGCAGAGGAGCGGCGACCCCCAGGCCGCCCCAAGCGCCTGCCTCCTGTAAGTGATACCCCTCACTGCTGGCCTGGGGACCACCAGCAGCGCGGGTCCTCTGTCCCCTTACCTGCTCCACAAACAGCCCGGGGACTAGTGAATGGGGACTGGTGTCTCCTCGCAGCCAGGGACACAGCATCCGGGAGGGGAAGGGGGATCAGATCCTGTCTCGGGTGCTGACTGCGTTGCAGCAGCATTGCAGTCTGCTGGCACTGCTCCTGTGGTGGCTGAGGGGCTCCACAGAATTGTACCCACACACGTGGTTGTGTTGCCAGCACAGCCCCCAAGCATCCGTCACTCGGCTGGCACCATGGAACTCATTTTCCTGCCAGCACTTTTAATGCACATCCCTCAAGACTGAGCACCAGGGGCCTGGCAGACAGTCTCCTTTCTCTGCCTTTGCCCCAAGTTGTTTCACTGGGAGGTTATCCCAGAGGATGAAGGCTCTCACCTGGGATAAAGACAGGCTGCTCTGCTGGGAGGGTCCAGAGGAGAAACGGGAGTGCAGGGGATCCCAGGGGGCTGCAGTGAGTTGGGCTCTGGCAGCTTGGGATTGCTGCTGCAACCTCCAGCCCTTTGCTCTGGGGGAGAGCAGAGCCACTCATCTTCCTCACCCTGGCAGGCGGGGACAGGGAGGGAGTCAGCTGCCTCTCAGTGTGAGGACACAGTGCTGGCTGGGATGGCTGCACCACATGGCAGCTCCAGCCATTCCCCACAGCACAGACCTAGGTCTGGCTGCTGTGGCTGTCCTCACCATCCTGCCAGGATCCCCCGCTCCTCCTGGAGGGGATGTATCCTCATGTACGGGCCAGAAGGGGAATGGCTGGGCACAGCAAGCTGGTGTGAAAGCACCAAGCATGTGAGATTTCACCTGCACGTCTCCCGTGTGATACTTATGCTGGCAGGGCGCTTCTAGCTACATCTTTTGCTCAACCAGTCACTTTCTGCCTCCTCCATCTTCAGATTTCCGCCACGTCTACCTAAACCTCAGTGCTTTTATTCCCCTGAACGCCTCGTTCAGCACGCTCAGCTCCTGACTCAGGAGATCTCATGGCAACCAACATGCCAGCAAGGCAGAGCTGCGCCTGCCTAACAGCCATCCATGCTGACCAGCGGTGAGCTCAGCTTGGCCAGCCTGACCCATCTGTGTCCCCACAGCCATCCTGGCCAAGAAGCAGCATCTTATGAGATACCCACCATAAAACCAGTACCGAGGTGGGGAAAAACCAGTAAGAAGTGGCTGAGTGCAGTGTGGCAGTGACACACGGCTGCGGTCCCACACACCAGTGGCGGTACCATGGTTCCACAGGATGAAATGTGACCCAGGCAGCCAGTGCTACATCACCCTGCCGGGGTCAGAGCCCGGGCTGGCAGTGGCTGTGTCCGCAGAGGAGGTCGCTGACCCCAGCTTCCCACCGCTGCCTGCTGCAGGGAGGTCACCGTAGCCCCTCCGCCAGCACAGCGGTGGCTGGCTGGTCCTTAATTAATTCCAGGCAAAATTAATCAGTTGACATCCGACAGCTGAGGAGCGGATGGCGATCACTCCAGGGCTGTGTCTCCTCTGGCCAGCGGCGCCAGGCTCAGACAAGGACAGGTCTGCCCGGTGCTGCTGTCACACTGGCCGGGACACAGCTCTACTGCTTGCTTCTGTGTTTGCAGCCAGCCCATGATAATTGGAAGGGGTGCCACCAGAGATGTCCCGGGGGTTGTCCTGTTGCCTGGAGGGATGTCTGAGCAAGGGGTGCTGCTGTGCAGCAAGGAGCACTGTGGCCATGGGTTAAGCTCCTGAGAAAGGTAACAACAAATTGACTCCAGTACACCCAGAGAGCATTAATTTGCACCCCACAGCCTGGTTGGCTCACAGGCAGTGTGAGCTGAGCCCACTCTTGTCAGGACCCTCTGTACCCTCCTTGCCGAGCATATGGATGAAGTGTGGTGCTGGCAGCGTTTCGGTTAGGTGGCACTTGGCGCCTACTGTTTGTCTCCTTGGGGACTCCCAAGAGGTCTGCTGGTGGCAGTGGGTGATGTTTCCTGCCGCTCTTATTGTCAGGGTCTTTCCTTTGGTGTGTTCACCCTAAGTCCAGCTGGGATACAGTCAAAATTTGCTCAGGCTGTGCTTCCAGTCTTTGTTCCTGATGGAAAGAAGCTTTCCCACCACTGCAGAGTGAATGAGCCCTGGGATGGCGGCGGCAGCAGCTGTTTCAGTGACCATGCTGCGTTCCCCTCATCAGAGGCAATGACTTCCCTGACCATACCTACCCATTTCCCTCCTGGCCTGAGCCTTTAATCCTCCCCCCATGAGCTCTCCTGCTTTGGATTGCTAATCACAGCCCATGGATGCTGGGATTAACCATCTGATCCAATCGACCCCGTGAATCCGTAAGGAGACTCCCACTTTAGATTACTCAGTCATTAGGCCAAAATGCCAGCCCGGTGCCTGCAAACTATTTGTCTTTGCAGCTGCGCTCTCTTTTTCAAATTACTCCAAAGGGCTCCGCTCTTCCCCTTCTCCTCCTTGGGAGAGGGAGCAGCATCCCTGCTAAGACCACCAGCCCCATGTGCTGACCCTCTCCAGTCCCTTCCAAGCAACTTCAGATGGTGCTGTTTCCTCTTAGCTGCAAACCTGCTCATTTGGCATGGAAGAACAAGGAAAACTAAATCTGTCCTGAAATGCAACAACCAGGGTGTGTTACAGGAACGGGCTCGGGCTCTTGCTGGTACAAGTGCTGCTGGAGGGTGCCAAGGCTTCTGCTCCAGCCCCGAATTTCGCCTGTCTGTGAAGAGGTGGAATGCTGCACAGCCATGGTGTCTGTGAAGACCTGCCTGCAGAGACAGTGGCTGTGTCGGCTCCTGCACCATGTGTGCTGCCCAGGCTGGGGCACAGCATGGGCACAGCGGATGCTGCTCCCAGGGTGATGGGTGAGAGCAGCCGGCGTCCAGTTTTGGTGACCTCATTCCTGCCAGGGCTATTGGAAAGCAGTAACAAGATCAGAACCAGGCTGAGATACGCACGGCGGGGCTGAGCTCTGAGACCTGCTTACCGTGAGAAATTTAAGGATCCAAATCAGTTGATCAAAGGAGAGGAGACCTGAGCTGCACCAAGGGAAGATATCTGATAGCAGAGGCTTCTCCAGCTTAGCAGGTAAAGCAGGATGCCACAGCTGGAGGTTTCAGAGGAGGGGAAAAAAACCCCAAACAACCCAGCACTGAATTCAGGCACAAATACTTATTTGGGAGAGGAATCAACCACTGCAGCAAGGGGATGCTGCGGGTCCTTCAGGCCCTTAAATCTGTGGGTGTTGCTCAGATGCTGAAGTCTAATTTCCTACACATGCACAGGGAGTTTTCTGTACTGCATGCAAGGCAGAGCTAATGCCTGTGGCCTCCTGTGCCTTGGAGACATGAATAAAACAAAATCAGCTTTTCCATGCACACCTCTTTGGAGATGAAGGGTGCAGGAGGAGGGCTTGCAGCATGTCCCTGAGGCTCATCCTGCTCCTACTTCCATCCCAGGACCCTCCTGCCAGAGAGCTGGGTAAATCTGATAATGTTCTTGGGGTTAGACCCGATCCCACATGAGCCATTTCTGAAGCCAGCCTTGTTTTTAGCCAGGCCTACTCCTTTTCCTGGGGACCTGCAGATGAACCTTGCTCAGCTCACGGAGAGTAGCAGCCGATCTGTAAAACACACCAGAAAGCCTGGCTGTGCCCACCACCCTTTGGGGCTGGCAGGAAAGCAGAGGGGAAGTATGCAGCCCGTGCTGGACCCCTGTCACCAGCTTAGCTGCCCAAGGCCAAGCATGTCTTTCCACTGCTTCTCCTCATCTGCTTTTAAAAAGGGAGTTTCCTTCCAGTTGTGCAGGAGTTGAGCATCCTTCAGGAGCGGGCTGCAGGCAGGGTTGTGGGTGGGTGCTGTGCCACCCCAGTGCTCCCCGGGATGCTCAGTGCTGAGCATGACACTGCTGGGGCAGAGCCTTTGTCCCACAGCACTGGCAGATGACAGTATCATTGTAATGGAGTCGTCCCCGATGGCTGCACTGCGCAGCGTTGTAGCAGAGCTGGACCCCCTCTGTGGCCAGAGACAGCAAGCCTCCCACTGCCATCTGCAATGACACAGGAGGGGGAGATAGGGCTGTAACAGGTACAGACAGCACCCCCTGCCAACCCCATCCCACACTGGACCCGTTCAACGCCCCCTCCCCACCTGAGCTTGTGGGCATCACCCCCAGGAGTCACCCAGCTCCAGAAAGGTAACCCCCATAGCTGCCCTGCACCCCTCAATTAGGAAGCCCCCCTTCAGTGAAGGCCGTGGTGCTCAGCCCTGGGAGCAGGAGATGCCCCACTGCGGGGCCACTGGGGCCATCTGCCCCTGAGGCCAGCCTCTTCCCTCCAGCTGCTCTGAGGGGGATGAGGGACCAAAAGGTGCAGGGAGCTTATTCCGGCTTCTCGCTGGAGGAGGGGAGTTTATTGGAAAACACCTGGAATCTATTAGGCCTGGAATATGGAGTCAAGGTTTTGCCGCCTGCAGGCAGCTCAAGTATAAATAGCGGCAAAGGGTTTGTTTTGACTACTTTAAATTGTGCAGGTTTCATGCCCTGAGAATTGGGAGTTTGAAGCTGCTCCTAACGTAATAATCCTCCCGCTTCCCCCTCCCACCCCAGCGGCCAGGAATCTGCACCTTGTTCTCTTCTCCTTCTCATTCCTCTTTTTGTTTGACTATTTTCCCTATTTCCCATCTGTTTATCACAAACCTCCCTCTTCCTGGAGCCTTCTGGAGTCTCCGAGGAGGGGAGGGTTGGAAATGTTGTTGCACGCAGGGAAGTGGAGGGGAAAGTTTGGAGCTTTACAATAAAAACCAGAGGGCTCAGAGTAAAAAAAAACCCCAAAAAACCAAAACCAAATACCAAAACATCTTGACAGACCACTCAGTGTGATGGGGTGACCCGTTGGTGATGGAGGACAGACCTCCCCTCACTCCTGGGTGATGCCATGAGCATCGCCACTGCGTCCTGGCTGAGGTCTGGGGGGGGGGAGCTGGCTGCCCCACTGCAGTTGCATCCATTCCCACTCCCACGGCTGCCGCAGCAGCAGTGGTGCTCCTGCTAATGCTGTAGTAATAGAGCAGAGTGAGGCTCCTAATGGAAATGCTACATCACTGCCAGGACGGGGTCCCCTCAGTCCCGGCGCTAACAATTATTGCTACTCTCTCGTGCCGATGCCACCGCGCCGGCGTGTCTGGTGGTTCCAGGCAGAGATTGACGCTGCTCCGCTTCAAGGAGCTGCTGCTCCAAATGAGACCATATATCTGGGAGGAGTAGGAGGAGGAAGGGAGCTCTAAGGGCTGCAGGCTCCTGAAGGAAAGGCAGGCTGCTGCACGGGAGGGAGGGGTGAGCGTGGGGCTGCTGAGCTACCCCAACCTGCCCTGGCATCACCCCAGCACCTTGTCCCCACGTCTGTACTATGCATCCTGCCCTTGGCACGGTGCCTGGCTGAGTCGCTTCTCCAAGTGTTTTGGCATCCCCTGGTGCAAACGGAGCTGCACAAGAGTGTTGGCACGACAGGACCCATCTGGTGCAACGGTTGTGCCTCTGCCAAGCATACCACAGTGGGGACATGAGAGACCCCAGGGCTGCCGTGGGGCTGAGCCACAGCCCCTGACCTCTGAGGAGAAACACAGCGAGGGCCGGTGTGTGCCGGGAGCTGCCACGCATGGCGGGTAACAGCTCTTCCCCGGCTTCAGAGGTAGCCATCTGTGCTGTAGACCTGAAAGTCAAACCCTGCTGACAAGCCATCTGGGGTGTCCAAACGACTACACATGGTGCAATTTATTTTCCTACTTTTCCTTTTAATCATTGGTTTATTTCATTCATCTGGTGAGAAAACAGCCTGGAAAACCAAGGGTTTGCATCCTGGAAAGAGCCTGCGGTGCCTGGGTGCACCATGAGTGCAGTGGTTGGCTTCCTGGCCACTCATCACACATGGCCAATGGCTGAAGTCATGCCTGGGGATGTGGGGGGCCAGGAGTCCCAGCACAGGGAGCTGGGTCAGGCTACCTGGAGACAATAACAAAGCGCTAATCCGCTGAAATAACAGTGTCCATGAGCCACCCAGGAGCATTGCAGCATGATGTGGGGGGCATGCTGCTGGATAAACCAGGGTTGCCACGGAGAGGGACATTGGGGACCACCAATAAACACCCCACCATGAGACTGGGATTCATGGGGGGAGTTTCCCAGGCTCAGTTTACCCCTTGTTTACATTTCTGCTCTTTGTGCTCCTTGTTCTTTTAAGCCAGTTTAAGAAATAGAAGTGGGTGAAACCAGGTTGGACGTGAGATGCTCCAGGAAAGCTGATCCTGGTGCTGTGAGGTGGGAGCTGGGAGCTGGTCATGGCTCCGCTCAGCCTGTGCATGGCTGTGCACATCACCAGGGCTGTGCACATGCACTCTGGGCACGGCGTCTCCTGCTGCCAGGGCTTCCTAGGTCCCTGGCTGGCATTTGTTTGCAGCCAAGCCATGGGTTGGCATCGGAGTATCTGCATGGGTCTTCAGCAGCAGGCAAGTCTAGATAGCTTCCCTCCCTGAGCCACTGCAATCAAAGGTAACTGCTGTATCTTCGCACGGGGAATGTCCATGGAGCCTGGAAAAGCTCAGGGCTCCCAGTGCAGAGTAGCACCTTCCCTCCACCCCCCTACCCCTGCATCTCTCCACTGCCCACCAACATGCACCCCAGAGTGCCCCGGAGCAGCCGCACTGTCTGCACAAGATGGCTCCACCACTCACCCCATTCTCTCCAGAACGGTCTCTACTGCTTGCCAGCGGGTTGAACACCATGAGGCAGCACCGCTGTGACCGGGCCACCACGGGGTGGGAGACATGCCACAGGCTGAGGTCCTGAACCCGCTGTGACTGCGCACGTGCTCAATCTTGTCTCCTTTCACGTGGAATTAGCGTGACACAATTAAACCATCTCGTTAGACAGCATTATTTACTCCAAAGGAAATGTGGGGCCGGCCTTGGGGAGCTGGCAGCTCGACGTTTCGCACATCATTATGTTCCCCTCGCAGCTTTGAAGTCAGAGAGCGGAGGCAGCCCTCATTCCCTCGGCAGGCTCCGCGCGCCTGGATGGAGGTGGTGGCAGGAGGGCCCTGAGGAGGCCGTGTGGCACCCACGAGCCTACTCTTACCCTGGGTCATCACCCTGTGAAGCGTCTCCCAAAGCCATCACCCTGCAGAGTGTCTTCAGGAGCCATCACCCTGCAGAGCGTCTCCAGGAGCCATTGCTGCATGGCTCAGCACCCTGACAGGGCAGCTCGGGACTGGGGCCACAAGGATGGGGACATCTCCACCCCCTCCTCTGACGCGTCCCTTTTCCAGATGCTTGGATAACCCCCCTTGCTGTGTCACCAGCTCCTGCAGTGCATGAAGCCCCCAAAAGCCCCAGTGCCTCCCTCTGCTCCGTCCCCAGGAGGGCTGGTGTGCTTCCCCAGAGACATGGGCTGGGATGGCTGTGCGGGGGCACGGACGAGGGCTTCTTTGATGCCGCAGGTTTATTTACAAATGACGTGCGATATCCTGTTCCTGTTGTCGCAGGGGATGGAGCAGCAGAGCGCGTGGGCTGGCTCAGCCTGCCAGGGCTCTCTGGACAGCGCCGGACACAAACACTCCTTCACCTTTTCCCTCTTCCCGGAGCTTCTTCCACCCCTTTTTCCATCTTCTTCTGCCCTTGCTGCTCCTACTTCCCTTTTTTCAGCGTGACTTACTGCTCCATGCTGGTGGCATGAATCCTTTTATCCCTCTGTGCCCACGCAGCAGGGCCAGAGGAAGCTGCCTGGGCAGATGGGTCATCTCCAAGGTTAAGCAGCAACTCGGCTTCGCTCCCAGCCGCTGCTTGCCTCCGTCCTTGCTTTAAGGTTGGAGGCATCTGCCAGTGCGGCTGACTCTGCCTCAGCTGTGGGGATTTCACCAGTCATTTCTTTTAATAGGACTAGGGGAAAAAAAACCCAAACAAAACAAAACAAAATGTTATTTTCACAGCTCTTTAACCAGCCAGTTCATCCTTTCTGTTAGGGACTGGCTGTGGGTTGCCTTCCCTGCAGCATCTCTGCCCCAGCTCTGGCACTGGTGTCCTGTGCCCGCAGCGACCAGCTGGGCCACAGGCAGCTGGCAAGAGGGATGAAGTGAGGAGGCACCACACTGTGGGAGCAGAGCATGACAGGGCGAGCGCCTCCTGTCCTGGGGTGCCCCGAGGGTCCCGTCCCACCACAGGAACCCCTCAGCAGGTTTCTTGAAGCGGCTCCAGCACCGACGGACCCTCATGGGTTTCCACCAGCCGCCGCGTCTCAGCCACCGCTGCCAAATGTTTGGGGGAGAGGAGCCAAATCAGGCAGTCGGGAGATAAATCTTGAGCTCTCTCTGGCTGCACTGGGACTGTGCTCAGGATTAATTGGAGGCAGCGGTTCTCCTCCTGCTCCTTTCTGCCCCTTCCCTCCCCCTCATCCCCCATCAGAGCTGGGGCGGCCGTGTTGGCAGCCCGGGCTGGCCTGGCTCCTGGCGGAAGATGCCAACATGTTTTCGGTATGAGGAAGGTGTATATGTGTTTGAGCTCAGGCACAACCACTTGTGAAGGTGGGAGGAGGCGGAGGATGTGCTAAAGTATGAATGAGTGCAGATAGGAGCCTCTCCCTGCAACCCTGAGAGCCTCTCTCTGTGAAATATTTAGAGGTGTTTGCAAGATGTTTTTAGATCTGGCTGCCCGTGGGATCGCTTTTTCTTTCTTTTCTTTTTTTTTTCATAGACAAAAGCCTGGTGTCCACCTGAAGTTAAAGCTAATCTAAACAGTGGGGAAAAATAAACGCCGGGATGTAAGGAGGGACAATAGTCCCAGCACTAAAAAAGCTGGGGAGGCGTGGGTGGGAATTGGCAGTGGCTGGTTTATCAGCCACACAGCACCAAAAAACGTCTGACACACCTTATGGGATGCAAAACACAGCCTGGGTGCAGCAGGACACAGCGTGGGGAGATGTCAGCGCTCCTCATCCCCGGAGCACCGCAGCCGGAATTAATCGGTCTGCCAGGAGCAGCCTTGCTCTGACCCCCGCCCTCCCCTCCGCCCTCCCCAGCAGCGGAGGAGCTGGGGATTTAAAGCAATTTAAAGACAATCTCTCTCCAGGCGTAAAACGTGAATACAGCCGGGGTAGCTGCTGGTAACCCCCACTCCGTGGGTGCTGATGGCTTCGGTGCCGGCACGCACCAACAGCAGTCCCAGCCCCTGGCCGCCCGGCATTCTCCCCCGGCGTGTTACGGCGAGGATGTAATTTCTAAAATAACACGTTACTCTTGCTTAATTATCCCACTTTATAAGAGTCACTTCCGGCACCGAGCTCAAGTTATGAGATGTATTTCTGAGCCATTGTCTGTGTGCCAGGAAAGAAGAAAAAGAGAGTCAGAGTTATGATTGTTATTGGAGTGTTTTATTTTGGTTTTTAGATGTCTGGATTTCTGTTATAAAACGTATGAACTGCAAAGGAACTTAAATCTTTATGTTCATGATATTAGCTTCTCAGTTCTAGGCTGAAATAGTTACGGCTCTTCTTAATTCTCTTGGAAACATTCCATGTGTTTATTTTTCTCCCCAAATGTTTCTGTAACTTCCTCTGGAAGCTCGATTTTTAGTTAATTACCTTTATGTCCAGAAATTTCTTTGCTCAGTTTCTTTGTTAATACACCTGGCATTTCCAGCTATGACCATAGCTATGTCTCTGCTAAGTTCACTTGGTTTCCACCACATAAAATATGTTGTGTGAAGGGTTTCAGCTTTCCCAGGAGTAGACCCAGCCCAGCTGCAGCTCCAGAGATGCTCAAGGAGCCCCAGGAGGTGTGAGTCCTCCTTGGTCTGGCATGGCAGCGGGCAGGAGGAGATGGTGCTGTTCCAAGCCCGATGGGTTTTGGCATCAGATGGGGATCTGGGGTCGCCCCCTACTCCCCGCCGCGGCTGCAGCAAGAGGCATTGGGGCGGGAAGGGGAGTGTGCAGAGCCCAGCTTGCCCCAGGTCTTCCTCCCACAAAAGGCAGAGCTGTCAGCCCAGCTCTCTCCTCCCTGCGCTGCCTTCCCCAGCCCCTTTGCACATCCCTGCCGGTGTCTAACACCTTTTCACTGTAGTGTCATCTGAAGATTTAATTAAGGTGCTGTTTTTTCCCGCTCCTAGATAATTAATTGGAGGTGTTAGATAAAACCAGGCCTAACACCAATCCTTGCTGGGCTTGAACACTGCCTTCCAGCTCGAGGTATTGTTGTTCCTTTTTGTTTCAGATCCTTCAGCCTGTTCTCAGCCCTGGTGAAAAGGCTTATATCCAAACCAATTTGAATTAATTTCGCGAGCGAGATACCAAAGCAGAGATAGCAGAGATACCATTGCAGGCTGTGCTGGAAACCAGGGCTCCTTCCAACACACACCGGTGGCCGCTCCACCCCAGACGTGTTCTGCCCTTCAATAAAAAGGCAATGAAGAAAAACTGTTTCAGGTCCCAGGGTGGTTAAGCCAAAGGACAGCAGGGCGGAAGGGAAGCTGATCCCTCCCACGCCACGGTGGTGATGTGGCACATCCTCATGCATCCATCCCGGCGGTGAGAAGGTGTGGGGTGATGCCGGTGTTTCCAAACCCCAGCACGTGCTGCCCCACTCCCATCACACAAACACCATGGCATGGATGGGGTCAGGGGGGCTGAAGCTCGAATTTTGCCACTTGTCAAGTTAGAGCAAGCTGTGAGGTCTCCTTCAAGGTAACACGGGCACCACATGTAGCCGCCAGCAAGCCCCCCCAGCCACACCCCCCAGCATTTCTGTTCTCCTTTCACTGGTCTGTCCCAGGGGCCAGCACCATCCGAACCTGACCAGTCGCAGTAGCAATGCCCGGCCCTGGAAACATGTCTACAGTGGCCAGCAGCACTGTGCCCATGGCCAAAGGATGTGTACTCCAAGCAGGAGAGGAAAGCTTGGCTGAGAACAGCCCCAATGGGCACCTCCCTCAACTCAGCACCGCTCCCATCCTCCTCGAGTCAGGGCCTCACTTTCTCCCACACTGGAAAAGGACCCTTGCAGATGATCAAAGGAGCCAGGAAGCTTTTGTAATTTCTCCTTTAAATGAAATTTTATAAAGCAAGGAGAATCCGATGGCTGTTATTTAAAGAGGGGGCCCCATCAGCAGCAAGGTTTTTGTAATGAGTCAGTTTGAAAGGGTTCACAACAACAGCCCGGGTGCTTTGTCCTCATCTTGATGTGAGATTTTTGATGTAACCTGTCTCCTGTCTGCCTGCACCACCGGCACTCTCCAGCCCATGGAGGAGGGTGGGTGGTGTCCAAAGGGGTTCAGCCCCCGATTCTTGCCTCTCTCTGGCAAGATGCAATTCACGCTGTCAGCACAGTGCTGGGCTGCAGCAAGGAGCATCAGGCAGGACAGAGCAGGACTGGGAGGGGATGCCAGGTCTGCCCTGATGGCCGGTGAGGGAGTGAGCTGGGATCCCTGTGGCTGAGGTCGCTTTTGATTCAAACCCTTGGAAGATGACAAAAGGCCCTGCTTTCGGTGCTGATGTATTCCAGCCATGCGCCCAGCCTGCCTCCACTGTCGGAGAAGATGCAAAACCACCTTCCCCAGCTCCCTGAACTGCTGCAGGGATGCAGGGGGTATCCTCCCAGCCAGCTTATGTTGCCCCGCACATTGCATTTAAATGGAGCCCTTTCTGTCTCCTTAACAAGAATGACACCGCTTTGCTTATTGCCTATTAACTCGAGAGGTGAACACATCAGCCAGCAGAATCAGAAACATTTACCATGAAAAGGAAAAGCTGAAATCCCATTTTCTACCCGCAAGCTTGATGGGAAACTGTCTGTCAGGGCCAGGCAGGGCTGTGAGCGTCTGCGTTCATTAGGCGCTCGCTCTGCAGTCAGCAATTCCCAGACACCTTGGAGTCCCCCTGGGAAGGAAAACCACCTCGACAGGGCCAGAGTGGATAAACTCCCCCGTATCTTCCCAGTTTTTGTCCCCAGTGCTCCTACCCATCCACTGGTACCCCCATACACACCCCCTCTCCTCCAGGGACAAGGATACTGGACAGTCAAAGCCAGAGAAGGTCACACCACTGTCCAGGGACAGCGACACAGGAGACCCCTGTCTCCTTTTCCTCTCCTCCGAGCATGGCCCGTTAGTTCTGGGGATTTGGGTTTCCATTAGTGCCTGTTTGGTGGCCTTTCTCCTTTACACTGGCATTTCCACGGCTGCTTAACTTCAGTGCATTTCATTAGCGCAGAGGTTTCTGTCGATATTAGAAAGTCACTGTAATCATCAGGGGGATTTGCACGGCTGTTAGCGCAGGAGCTGCGCCGCTTAGCAGCGTTTTCGGCAGCGTTTTTGCAGAAGAAGGTGCCTTTGATGTGCACCCTGTCAGCAGGGACTTCAAACCTCTGTACCCTACCCTGCACCAAGCATTCTGCAGCCGCAGCTCCAGCAGAGATGGAAACACCAGCCCCAGCCAGGAGTTTCCCATGCTCACCAGGATGCCCATGCCCATTGGGATGCTCAGCGGGATGCGCATGGACGCCAGTACACACCATGGCAATGGTGCCCCATTGACCCTTCCCTGCCATAGAGCATGCAGCATTGCTGCCAGTTCACCATCCCTTCTGGTCCCTCACTGTCACCCACCTCCTTCCCACGGCGCCCGTTTCTTCTCCACCCTTGCTCACCCTTTGCTGACATTTTGTGAGCTACAGGCACAGAAGAGGCAGGCAGAGGGGTACAGGGCAGCGGGGAGTGTGGCAGTGGCAGAGTGATGGGGCTGTGGAGATGGCTGCCCATCCCTTCCCACTTCCCCAGCACTCTTTGGGGCCGGCTAGCCTTTCGCGGACAGTGCAGTTCTGTTTTGCATCACTGCTTTGAAAAGCCCTCGGAGAGAGCAGTGATTTATGAGAGGTTTCTTGTACGAGGGGAAATAAACCTCTGACCAGACCCAACTGAAATCCACACTGCTTAATTTTCTGTGGAATCAGGATTTTACCCCTATCTGAGGATTTTGCTTCTTTCCAAGAAAAACAACCAGTGCCTTTCTCATAAAGAGCCACTTTCTCTCCCTTTTCAGAAGCAGGGCTGGCTGGGAAGGGCTCCTCTTCCCGGCGGCCCTCGTGCCCTGGTCCTCGCTCCTCTGGGCCGGAGTCCTGCGGTTCGCAAATCACCGCGTTTCCGACCAGCGCCGAAGCGAGAACATCTGCTGGGAAAGTCAACAGTAATTAATTAGCTTTTAACTGGGAGATAGAGGGGCGGGAGAGAGGCACGGACCCCTTTAATGAGAATAAAAGGTGTTTAAGTTTAGAGAAACGCAGAGGCGCCCCGGTTACTTTGTAATATGATAAGGGGATGGGAATTTAAACCAGAAATGGAGGGGCTGGGGAGAGTTTCGGGTGCTTTGGCAAACTCCGGTGGAGCCTAGGAGGGAGGCGGTGCTGGAGAGCTGTGGCTCCTGGAGCAAAGGGGTCCCAGGTGGAAGCAAGAGCATCTCAGCCCCTGCCTCGCACCCAGGTGTGTGCAGGCAGGGTGCTGGGGGGGCTCAGGTGCTGCTGGCAGCCAGATGATGCTGGAACAGGACCAGAGGTGCTAAAAGGCAGAGAGGGCAGGGCTGTTAGAGGTGGTGCTGCTGCTGACAGGGTCAGTGTCTTCCTCCTGTGTGTGGTGGATTCAGGATGGCTTGTCCCTGGTGAGACCAGGTTTGCTGGGATAGTTTGGAACTGGAGGGGCTGGGGGTGGCCCAGTAGAAGCCCTGGCTAGCCCAGGGAACCAAGGGTGGGTGCAAGCTGGGGGGAGGTGTGCCTGGATTTGGGCATGGCTGAAGCAGGGAAGGGGTTCTGTGAGCTGCTGGAAGCAGAGACCTTGGCACCCTGCTAAATATAGCACAGGAAGGAACAGATGCTCGGGCAGTGGGGAGATGGAGGTGGTGCTGGGGGTGATTTGGTTTAGGAGTGGAGGTGAAAAAAGCTGGGGGGTCTGGGATTGAAAGGTGGGAGCTGCATTCAGGGCTTGCTCTGCTGTGGGTAAAGCAGTTGTGGGAAACCCATGCTGAGGCAGCCCTAGAGAAAAGGGGGAGGGCTGCTTATGGGAGGAAAAAATTTAGTGATGGCAGCTGGAGGTGTGTAATTACAATTATGACATGTTAAGTGTGAGTGCAATGTACCCTCTGCAAATGGATGGCACCGAAGCTGTGAGGGAAAGGCTGGTGTAGGAAGAAACTCAGTTAATTAGTTAATCAGAGCTCTTTAGGAAATGTTTTCCCCTCTATTTTTGTAACGATCAAATTGTGCTCATCCTTAAAGTGAAATTCCCCCTGAGCCTGCCATGGGAGGCAGCTCGGTGCAGAGCAAAAGGAGGAAGCCAAAAAGTTCTGCTGAGGGTCGGAGTGCTCACCCCAAAAGCCCAGCTTCCTTCAGGTACATATGCAAAGCTGAGCCTTGGAAATTCCCTCTGTGCATTCAAACCATTGCTCCACCTCGCCATCACCCTCTCCTCCCTGCTGGGCTCTGTCCCAGTGTGCCCCTCGAGCGGTCCCTGTGCAGGAGGGGTGTCTGGGGTCCCTCCACACTCCCCCGGTGCTGTAACCCCCAGCACAGCATGGGGAGAGCATCATTACCCAGCTTCACACAGGGGAAATGGTATAATTGGAGCTGTTTGGATTTAGAAATTAAAATAATTTGGGTTTGCTCGGAAAGGTTCACAGAACGTCAGCTTCCATCAGGCAGATGAGAAGCAGAGATGCCCTGGGAGTGAGTGCTCTGACAGCTCTCCCAAATAACACCCGCCCTGCTCGGGCTCCCTGCTTTTATGTGCCCAGCCCTGTTTGGGGGTTGGAGAGAGGGGGTTTCCTCCCATGATGGACAAATCTATATGTCCTCTACTGGAGTGGAGATGTCATCTGGGTGCCTGTCTGGCCCTGGCCGTGCTGCAGGAGGCACATGGTGCCCCAGACCCCTGGAGCCAAAGGAACAACTTTCTTCTGGTATTCAGAACCACTCTTTCTACTCCAAAACCTCCAGGCAAGACAGTGAGTGGTCTCCTTGTGCTCCAAAATGCCTGGGCAAACCCTGATGCACCAGTGGTGGTTTTGAGGGACCCTGATTCCTTTCAGAGCACCAAGGGTGCAGAACAAGTATGTTGAGAGATCCCACCTAAACTGCTGCTTCCAGCCACCTCTTGTCCTCGAGCTGTCTCCCAGGTTGTCCCCACCACCTACGCTGAGGACACCTTGTCCCCTGAGGTCCCTGCATCCTTCCAGGCTCATTGCTCGCCCGGTTCCACCTGTTTCAAACCATCCTGGCTCCTGTTGCATTATTTCCATTCGCAGTGTGACCTAATTAAGCATCAGCAACAAATGCAATTACTTTGCCATTTATCTTCACTATCGTTAATGTTCATCCCAACCAAGACCAGGTCTAGTGCTGGTTCTCCAGCTGGCCACTGGACCATGTGGGATGCTGAGCTGGCCTCGCTTTGCAACCAATTAATTCCTCCCAGGCATGAGGTGAAATGCCGCGTGTCCTGCCAGGCTTTACCCACCAGCCCCTGCCCCCAGAGAGGCTGCGATGCCCTATAAAATAGCAGCCAGCTTTGACCGCCATGGTTCGTCCTTAATAAATTCTTCCTTTGTATCGCTTGTGGCTTTGCTGTCCTCTGGGAGCAGGCAAATGCCTTTTCCTTAATCCCTGATTTTTGTGGTGTTCCTCGCCTGGCGGATGAAACAAATTTCCTGGCTACTAATTGTCAGTCTCCTTCTCCAGTCTTTCACTCCCCTCCTTTATTTTTTTTTCCCCCTTTTTAATTCCACTTTGTGTTTATTTCCTTCCCTGCCAGCCCCCCCATCATCCCCCCCCCTCCCTCTCCAGGCCCTCCATTGATTTGTTACGCCAGCTCCAAAAATTGGCTGACTGCAATTTTATTCTTGTTGATGGTGGTGGGTTTTGAAGTGGCAGAGGCTCACTAAGTTCGTTAGCAAATTCCCTTAATAATTCAAAACGCATGTTGCTCGCCCCGGCTGATTTGTGTACGTTGGGTTTGTCAAGCGTTCCCTTACGTGCTTTTTATCAGTAAGTGTATTTACAAGGTCTTCATTACTTCCTAATTGACCGTGCCTCTTCTCTTTAGTTATCGCCTTAAAGAGCAATTTAAGAAAGCAATTCAGCAACAGCCATTTTAAAGCTCTTCATTCCTTCCAGCTCCTTTCTCATTTATTATTATCCTTCTGTCTCGCTAGCACTGCTTTTCCCCGACGTCTTCACAAGCCCTTCAGATTCCCCAGAACATTTTATCAGCTCTTGTTCCACCCATCAGCTGCTGTCCCTGTGGCTTCACCCACCTCATGTCCCTGGTTTTGGGGCTTCCCCCCCCTTCCTTGCTGACCGTGTTTAATCAAGGCATTCTCTGCCCCAGCCCACCCAAGGCTGCAGTATTTGGCAGTGGGATTTCCTCCTCCATGGATGAACATTAGGGGATGAGGAGTGACGTTGCCTCTCCTGGTGCCCCCACCCTGGGCATCTCCATCCTGGGTTCCCTCCAGCCCCAGGAACCATCGCTCCCTCCTGGCTGTCCTCTTCCTTCTGCAAGCTGCTTTGCTCCAGCAGTTCCTCCCAGACACCAGCTCCAAGGTCAGTCACATGCTGTGCAAAAACCAGCATCTTAATCGGCGGCTGTTGGGCTTGCTTGGCACCGTGCCCCCTGAGCCCCCCTCATCCCCTTCATCTTCCTGTGCAGCTTCCACTGCCCATCTCTAATTTCCCTCTCCTCATGCCGCATCATATTTTTGCGGGCTGGGAGACTGGAACTAAACAAGTATTCCCTTGATTTATTCATACATTCATGGGCTTTAAGGCCAGGAGAAACTATTAGCTCACTTAGCCTGACCTCCCGCGCATTACAGGCCATTAAACTCCATCCGGTTATCCCTGCACCAAGCTCTGTAATTTGTTTGGCTGAAGTGTATCTTTTTGGAAAGGCCCCCAGTCTTGATGCGAAGACAGGTTTATATAACAGCGTTTTCCTATCCCACCCTTTATGTATTCTATAATGTTTTATTTGGGTTTCTGATGCTGCTGCATGATGCATAGGCGCATTGGGGGAGTATCTGCAGGGACCCTTGAGCATTTTCCCTTCACTTTGGCAGCACTCAAACTGTTTGCTGTGCACAAATAGCCTGAGACATCCCTACACCGGGCACCTGGCCGTGCCAGGGTCTATGTGCAGCCCTGCATCTGCTCCCATGAACCCACCCCAAACAGTTTTACAAGTTTCTATGACTTTACCACTGGCTTCCCCAGCCCTGATAGAGAGGGAGACCAGCCTAGTTCTGGCAGAGATCTCTGGGCACCCCACGGCTTAATGTTTTCTTTCTCTTTCCTCTTTGAAAACTGGTCTTTTTTTTTTTTCCTTTTTCCCCTGTGTTTTGTCTTCTGTGGCTTATGTTCCTTGACATGTCGGCTGGTTTTGATCTTTTTTCTCTTTCTGCATTACAAAATTGTCAGCTGTGTAACCTAGAAACGGGCCTGGCTGAATGATATGTTTGCAAATAATATTTGTTAGAAGTTCATCTCTCTAGTTCCTGGTTCGTGCCTGCCCCAAACCTGGCTGGGGGGGGGTGGGGAGGGGATATGCTGGTAAGGAGGAGCAAGTACCCCACAGCATACCACTGAGGAGCCCAGGTTTTGCTCCCAGCTCCCACACCGATTTCCTCTGAGATTGACGTGTATCACGTCTTCCTCCTCCATGTCCCACCTCCCGCCTTTGAGCCAGGCGCAGATGCGTGTCTCACTCCCTTCTTGGGGTGTAAGGAAGAGAGCCCCAGACTGGCAGGGCTCTGTGCATCCCACCTATGGGTGCAGATTCCTGTGGATACTGTTCCTCTGCAGTTGTTAATGGCCGGCGCTCCCCAACCCTTTGCGGTATCAGCCACTTCTGGCATCTGCCAGCAGAGCCCCTGTGTTAAAGTGATGCTTGGGAGCTCTGCACAGGGACAGGTGCCTCCCTTGCTCCCACCGCTGCTGTTTGGGGAGCAAGCACTGCATGTAGCTTCCCCCTTGGGCTTTCCTTCTGTACCTCAGCTTTTCCCTGGATCCCTTTGCTGCCAGTTTTGCCGTTGCAAGGCCAGTGTGTGCTCTGCAACCTGCCCTGTGCTCCTGGGCAGCTTGCATCCATCTCTTCCCTCCTTATGGCAGCATCTTGCTGCAAAGCTGCTCCTGGACTAGGCTGCAGCCCTAATCCCCACTGTCCCTATTCACTCCCCTGGCCTACAGAGGCAGTGGTAGCATTTCTTGTCCTCTCCTTCAGGCAGTTCATCTCTCTTCTGCAACATGGTGCCATCCTCACCCTCGTGCTAGGTCTCAGGTGTTCCTGCCAAAGCTAGAGCACCTCCATGTCCATCCTCATTTAACTTAAACACTGACAAATTCTCCTGGCCGTGGCGTTCATCCATCTCATAAGCTGTCCGATTCACACAGCCCCCTCACACTTCTCCCTTGCTGTGCAGCTAACGTGTCCCTGGTCTGGCTGAGCATCAGAGCTGTCCGGGTGTATTTATTTCTCTTGCAGCTGGCCCTGGCTTTCCAAGCAGGCATCCACCAGTGCCTGCTGCCTGCTTCCTACCAGTGGCTCCAGCCTTCCCAGTTAGGTCATCAGCTCCTTACTGACAAGAGCATTTCTGTGCCTTTCTTGGGATGAGGCAGTGAGGGCACACTATGGACAACACCTGGCATCACCTGGGCAGAGCTGCTCCTGTCCTCAGTCCCATCTCTGGAAAACCTTCTCTACATCACCCCTGGGGCAGGAGCGTGCTGTTCCTTTCCTCCTCTGTGCTCCCTGACATCTGCCCAACCCAGAGCCTTGTGACCCAGCACCATCGCCCCGGTGTGCCTTGGGGGCAGTCGGCCCTTCAGTCTCTCTGCCCACCCCGGGAGCACAGTGGGGGTTGCGCAGCCCACTCACCGCTCCCCAACAGCTCTGCCCCTCTCGCGTCAGCCCCACTTGGCTCCGTGGGTAACACTCACATCTCAGTTGACACTTCATACTTCAAGAGTTCACCGTTCACTTGTCAGAGCCTGTTAATCTTGGCAATTAGCTCTTGTTCTGATGCAATTTTCATGCATGCTCTCCCTCTCCCAAATCCCTCTAAGACCCCCTCAGCGTGTTCCTGCGCTGCTGCAGCTGCCTGCTTGGCTCCACACCACCCCCCCCAGCAGAGCCCGAGTACCATGGGGGAGCCAGGCATTTATTTAGGTGATATGTGCACTTAGACGCCTGCTCCTTGACGTGGCTTTCTGCAAATCTGACAAGAGCAGTATGTCGCTCTTCTACCTCTGCCCTCCCATCCTGCTGGGAAGACAGGAGAGCAGAACGTCTCCTTTATGTCTGCAAAGCCCGAAGGCCTGATAAAGATTCAGGGTGAGGTATCGCTGGAATGAGGAGCAGGGAGAAATCCGAGCTGCATAATTAGGTACTTTGGGGACTGTATCAAAATGCAGCTGACTATAGATTTCTGTATGGTACGTGCTCTTCTGCATTGACTTTCCTGCTCCTCCTTCCACTACTGCACTGGGATCTGGTGGGAAGCCCCTTGCCTAACCCTGGGAAGACGGAGCTCAGTGTGATCCCATAAAAAAACCTGAGCAAGAAGTTGGAGGTAAAGGGTTGGTAGGATGGGGCTTGGAGCCTGGAGTGAGGAAACTTCATCTGTTTGCTTTCTGGCGTGCTCTGGGCTGTGTGAGACCCTCTCTGTAAATAACTGGGGTTCATGGAGGGACTGCTGGGTGCTGCCACTGCTCTCTGCTCCTGGTGGGAATCGCCCAAAGGACTTAGTTAATGGCTTAGGTTAAAAACATGTAATTGCTTAAACCGGTCAAAAATTGCAGTGTGTTTTCCCTCTCAAATCAAGACAAAGTTGAAATATCAAAAATGTTCACAGAATGGGAACAAAAAGAAGATTAAGAAATGTCAGGCTTTGCCGCCGACATTTTTGATGGAAATACTTTGACATTTGCAAACTCAAATGTTTAGTTTGTCAAACCAGATGGAAATGTCACACCGAGCCAAGTTGAAATGTTAATCTGTCGGCTCCTGAGAGCCTGCGGTCTCTCGTGGGAAGGGGATCCTGCGAGCCACCCCTCTGGCAGGAGCCAGGGCTGGGGTACATCCCTCTGTATTTAAAGGCCCAATGGGGCCAGGCAGGCAGTAACAGCAGAAATCCCCGTGGAGGAAGGCCGTTCGTGGGAACGGGAAGGGACAGGCAGATTTGGTATTAGGATGCTAATCCAAGAGACAAAAAACCCCACGTCCCCTCGCCTGCTTTACTGCAGATTTCACCGTGGATTTGGGCATGGCTCCCCCCATGGTGTCGTGGTTCCCCCACTGTAAACAGGAGCAATAACTCTTTCCCACTTCAGCTGGAGGTTAGGGGCTTAATGCTCGCAAAGCGCTCGGGTATCAGAGTAATGGGGGTCCTGTGGGCCCTGGAGAGAGCTGGCCGTTTGGCGATGCCATTACGCGATACGCGGTGGAGGGCTGCCTGCGAGCCCGGCAGCAGTAAATCCTCACTGTGGGAATAGCATTTGAAGTGCAAAAGTGAAACGTGAAATGAAAGCATATGGCGTGTCAGGGTCTTCAGAGCATGACCGGACTCACAGCCCAGCACTGGGCAGCTCCAGACTGGGTTTGTCTGGAAGCAAGGGAGGGGGGCTTTGCTGGCCCCCTGTGGCCATCAAGTTGTACCCCAGCAGTGAGGTGGGTGTAAACGTGGTGGGAGCTGGGGTTTGTCCCTCTTGCTCGCTGCTGCCTCCATGTTTTTTTTATTATATTTTTAACCCTCTCTTCTGGTGGCTGGAAGAGTTTGGGGGGAAATGGTGAAAAGATGCGTTTGAATTGGGAAATGCTTCTTGGAGCAGCACTTCACGGAAGTAATTTTTAGGGTATTTTGTTATTGCCTGGCAAAAAATTGCCTGTATTTTTTTTCCTATCTGCCCTGAATGTTAACGTGCTGGTCTGAAGCCTGCAGGCAAGACGTGATTCATCTCATGGACAAACCTCTCATCTTCTGTTGCTCTGTGGACCAAAACCACAGGGCCGAGCAGCAAAGCTGTCGCCTCTCCCCTGCCCATAAACACTCATAGCTCGGGCACTGCTCTCCACTAGTGGGGTCTCTCTTCTGTCAAGTTTTCTTGCCTATGAGTAGTTCAAAGATTTTGATAATTAAGCCTCCAGTTGCCCTTTTGGGCTAGGAATCCCCAGAGCCACCATTGCTTCATGCTGGGGCTGTGGAGCGAAGGTGGCATGTGATGCTCTGTCCCTGCTTCAGCGCGGCTTGTCTCGTGGTGGTTATTAATGCCTCCGCTTTGCTTACCCAAGTGCTTAGGCAGTTCAATAGATTCTCAGACCTGTCCTTACACTATTGTTGGGAAAGATTCATTAGGACTTTGGCTGGAAATTATAGTGACAGAGTGAGCTGGGTAATTTATGGCTTTTCTTGAGGGTCGCGCAATTATTCAATAAGTGTCTTTCCTTCCTCTCCCTCCTGCCAGCCACTTGTTGGAAATAAATATTGGATTTATTTGCGGAAAAGTAGCCATTGACAAAGCTGTGAATGGCTGGGAGAAACCTGGTGGGTCCTTGCAGGCATTTCTGCTTGCTTTCCTCTGTGGGAAGGAGCGGTCCCTGCCCCATGCCCACTCCCTGCAGTGCACATGGTGCCTCCTCAGCATTGGTTCCTCCAGGTCTTCTCTGTCTGCTCCCAGCAAGGTCCCTGCACTGCCCAGCAGTGTTTGGTTTGGCTTTGTAGCCATCCTGCCATGGGGAGTTCCCAGAGCCATCAATGGGGCTGTTTGGCTTTGAAAGCAGAGCCCCCACTGAAGCCTGGTATCTCTGCAGTATCCCCCTGCCGGAGCACCCTGGGTGGTCCCCTCAGGACCTGGGGCATCTACCCACCTCCTGCAGCACCTGGGGGCACCCCTTTCCCAGCCATGCACCCACACCTCCCAGGCCATCTACATCTGCCTCTTTCAAAGGCACTGTAGATGTTTATCGCTCTCAAGTGCCCACTGATGTTACCTCTTAATGCTGACCGAGTCCAGCCCTGACTCCCTTGCACTGGTTTTGGCAGTGCTGGGGAGGAGCAGGGTGAAATGGGGGAGCTGGGACATCCCCAGCTGAGCAAACAAGCAGCTCTCCCTGTCCCAGGAGAGAGAGAGGGAGAGATGGCATTGGGGTCAGGCACAGCATAGACCTCACCAGACCAATCGATCCCGTCAGACCTGGGCTCCTCGTGGGACTTCCCACCTTCCCCAGCTGCTTCAGAGCAGAGGATAACTGATCACTGGGGAGGGCGGCGTGGGGCTCTGCCTTACCTTGCTGTCAGAAGGTTATTCGGCTGGAAAAAGCCTGGCAGGTCTTGCAGGGCTCTTCCTCTGGGCGGGTGATGGGGAGGGTCCCTCTGAGGGCAATCCCAGCTCCCCAGGTCAGGATCCTGCTCTGCAGCTCCTGCCAGAGGAGATGCTCAGCCTCACCCGATGGTGAGATCCAGATGCTCCATTGGCACCTATTCCAGTGTCTAGCCATGGGCTGGGTCCCCCCATGTGTGACTGGCCCCTGGGCTCCTGCCAGGGAAGAGCAGGGCTTGAGAGTGCCATTATCTGCAGCACGGCAGTCGGGGCTGAGCGTAACGCCCTCGGTGAGGGGTGCTGTCGACGGAGGTACTGGCACCAGCACGTTTCCCTGTTATCTCTCCCGCTCCTTAGCACTCTAACATTTTGTTTGAATTAGTGGGGCCTGTTCCTCGCAGTGTGCATGACTATGCATTTGTCTACTTTGGATTTCATCCGCCATTGACTGGCCCATCCATCAAGCTCTCTTCAGGCCTTTTGAAGTTCCCCCGTAGTCTTCTCTTGTTCTGAGCACTCTGTGCAATTTGGTTCCTTTGCCAGATTTTTCTTATGACATTTTTCATTCTCCTTTTCCAGATCATTAAGGCATCTCTTTAACCACCGGTATAAACATGAAAACTTGGGGAGCCTCCCCGTGAGTACCCAGCTTTCTGGCAGGTAGCCCTCATTAAGATACACCGTTTCGCCTCTTTGTTTCCAACCATTAGAGTTACTTTTTCCATTTGCTTTGCAAGCATTTAATTCCCTTAATAGCCTCTCGTAAGGGACCTTGTCAAAGAGCTTTGAAACCCCAAACACATTATGTCAAGTAGTTCTCCTTACTTCGCCCTCCTGATGATGGCAGAAAGCATCCTAGCAGATTAGAGGTGCGAACTTACTTTCAGGAAGCCGGGACAGCTCTCCCCCCACCATACTTGGTTAATTTACAGGTTTTAAAATGCAGCTTCTTATGAGCACCTTCATCTCTAACTACCATTCGATTTTCGCAGCCTTAAAAAGAGACGTGCCTCTATGCTTGCCGGTGAGCAGACTCTCTCCCTTGCCTGTTCTTTTGTTATCAGCCGGGTCAGTCTTCGAGTGAGAGCCGTCAGAGCCTTTGGGTGTTTCCCTTTCAACTCCAGAAGCTTTGTGCTGGATGGAGTCGTACAATCTCTGCTGCTTTGGCGTTGCTCTTTGTAGAAATACTTCATTGTTACCGCCTGAAAATAATAGGCATCTCTCTGCTGTCCCTGCTAAGCACCAGCTGGTTTGAAAAGAAACCCTCCTTTGGCTTCTCCACAATGCCTCTGCCTGCCCTGGCTCTTCCCATCTCGCCCCAGTGATGCCGGCAAGTCAAGTCACGCAGCCGTGCTGGGGGAGGAGGGAGGATGGGGCCCCCCGATAAGATCCCGGCCGAAGCTTGGCTGTGTCTGCATCAGAGGTACCAGGTGGAAACCTGTTTCACCCGCCGCCGCGTGATTCATGCGGCTTCGCTCCGGTGAATCATCCGGGCTGTTGTGTAAGGTTTACGCTGCTCGCGCGGCAGGGCTGTATTTCCTGCAGCTTTTATAAAAGTTCTGCACAATTTATACGTGCTGCTCCAGCCTTACAGCATTTGTGCTCTTTATTCAAGGCTTTAGGATTTACGTTCCTTTTACCTGGGACCGGGGCCGGTGGTGGGATGATCCTGGGGCCAAGGTGCTGTTTATCGCTCAGGAGCAATCCTACCCCGCCGTGATTTCTGACCACAAGAAAGGCAAACTCACTGGTTGGGTGTTTTTTTTCCTCTCTCTCTAACACCAATATCCATGAATCTTTAAACAGGAGGAATTATTTCCCTGAATAGTGCACGGCGGTGAAGACGTTTAACTCTAAGAATGTGTGACAGCTCATCAGGCGGGGACGGGAGATGGATTTGGGGCGGTGGAGGGAATGCCAAAGGCCTTCGCTGGCAGCTCCCACTGCAGCCCTGGGCAGGTGCCAGGCAGGGAAACCAATCCTGCCTAATAATGGGGTAACCCCCCCACTCTTGCTGGGGTACCCTGTGCTGGGGAATTCCCTGGCACAGCTGCCTGCCCTGGCCAGGGCTGGAGGTTTTGTATGTTTTAAACAGCGTGTGGCGACTTCTGCCCGAGCTTCTCCAGACAAACCTCTTGTGCCAAATTACCTGTCTAGCTGGGCCCTTATCTGGGTGTTTATCACCGCCGCCTCCCGCTGTCAGCACTGTTTATAGGCAGGGGAACCGAAACCCTATGCGAAGAAATTTCCTCCTCCTCCTCTTTTCTTTCAAATCTGCATCTGCTCCAGACTCCCTTTCATTAGAGACCACATGAAAGCCAAAACAATCCCAGGCTATCAGGCGCAGAAACCTTCACAAGGTAAACTCTCTGCAGGTAAATAAGGCACACCCTGGCCGGGGCTCTGCCCTGGCACCCAGGGAGGTCTGGTCCAGCCCGTGTCTCCTGCATCCCTATTCCCGGGGTGGGGGGTGGGTGGGAAGGGCCTCCTGCATCCCTATTCCCAGGGGCCTCAGGCACCCACCCAGCTGTTTGCAGAACCCCTGTGAAAACTAAGTGCACAGATGCATCCCAAAGATATCTCCCCGGCATCCCGATTGGTGCAGTGATGGCGCACAGCAAGCACCCTGGGGGCAGAGAGGCTTGGGCTGGGGGATTCGCTCTGTCTTCTTTTTTTCCTACCTGTTGTAAAAATACTTGTGGAGTTGCGATATGCTGTAAAGAATGATTTTGGGGGTGGAGGGAGGAAGGGGGCTGATACAGATTAGGCAGGAAATGGCTCGGCATGGATGGCATCCATATGGGAGAGCTGATAGATTTGGCGTCTCAAGGCATCCCTTGATGGATCCACTGATAACCTGGCAGCAAAACAGACCTGGACTCTCTGATTCCCTGCCAGCAGCTGAGGCACAGCCTGCTCAGCCGGCCTTTGTTAACACCTTTCTGCCACGGGGAACCCACCACCCTGCCCTGGGGGGCTGGTGGCCCTGTGGTCCCTCCCCAAGAGCCCTGAGGGGCTCTGTTGGGTGCTGCCTGCCAGGGATGCTGCTCTGGTTCCTTCCCTTTGAAGGCTCGGTGTGAAATCTGGTCGGAGTTTAGAGAGGCAGGAGGGCAGCATGCAGAGCAGCCCACGTCCTTGGGATGAAAAAGTCTCATTTTGCAGCTCTGGAAAGAATCAGTGGGTTTCCATGCTGGGCTCCTGTCTTGCATTGGAGACAGATGGAGTGTGCAAAAGGCGGGGAAGGCGGTTGGCTGCTCCTGCCGTGCTGGGGGGCCAGCTCACTCGTGGGCATGAGTTCCCCTCTGTGTCTTTCTCAGTGTGGCTTAATTTCATCACCCACCTTTTGTGCTCCAAAGTCTGCGCTGAGGTGGTGGAGACCCAATGGCTCAGATGTGCCACATGAGTTCCTCAGAGCAGTCTCCTTGTGCTGAGGAAGGCTGGTGCCTCCTGCTCCACATGCTCCCCGCCTGGAAGTTGGCCCTGAAAACAAGGGCCAAGCTTGTTGGGAAAAATCCTGAAAACATATCAGGGTGCTTCTGCTTGCTGCAACCATGCAAGGTGGGGAAAGGTTTGTGTGGCAGAGGGACGTGATCCCTTGTAAAGATGAATCATGGAGGCTTGGGAGGCAGCAGCCACCCAATTTGCTGGTACTTAGTGCTGCTGAGGGTCTGCAGCCCCTTCACTGCCCAGTCTATGCTGGTAAAACACAAAGCACAGGTCCGAGCACCAGTACATCTTGTCAGGATAGCTCTGCACAGGCAGGATCCCGCGTCCCCGTGGTTGACTCAGGATAATATTTTAGGGGAAAAAACCTGTCGGTCCAAGCTCTGCTTCCCTCCATGCACCCAAACAGGTCCTGGACAGCAGAGGGTCCTGGCACCCACCTCCTTGGGTTCTCCAGTGCAATACTCTTGCTGTGCTCCCCATCCCTCTCTGCTGCTGCCTGGCAGCACCCAGTGCAACACGACTCTGCTCTGCCCATCTGCTTGGAGCAAGCCAGGCTCTGTGGTTGGAGCTATGTGACAATCACTCTAAAGCTGTCAGGGGTTATGGCAAATGCAATGGCTAAAATACAGCCCCTGGGAGCCCTGGCAACCTTCCTGCCTCTCACTGCGCTAGTTGCAGGAGAATTGTTTGCTCGTGCAGCCGGGTCACGGCCTCCTCAGCTGCAAGTCAGGGCTGTAATTTCCCTGTGGTTATTCCTTAGATAACTTATTTCAGGTTTTTACTATGCTTACAAATTGGACAACATCTTAAAACATAATTTAGGCCTTAACTGGCCTTAAACGTGTGGGATTTTACAGGAATGTGTAAAATATTTTTAAGTGTTGGTAAATCCCAGGGACTGGAGGTATGGGTGGATGGGGAGGGATGGAGGGTCTGGCCTGAAAAGGCTTTTGGAGACCCAGGCTGGGAACCAGCAATGGGCCTTGTTTTCAGCCATGAGGAGCTATGTAGTTCGAGAAGGTTGCAGAGAAGTTAGGGAAGTGTCTATGGGTAGCAAGTCTGCTCCTCCTCTTCCCCTTAAAACTGGTTTAATTTGCACAATTTACCTGTAGAGCCGGGCACTCAACTCTGGTAGATAAGACCTGGCTCCTGGGTGCTGGAAATAAAAGGGTGCAAATGAACCAGAGTGAAGGTATGTTGCTTGGAACACTGATCCACCAGGAACCCACATGGTGCCTTTGTGTGACCTCCCACAAAACCCTTCCTGCTGGGGAAGGTGGCTGCTCCATGGGACCAGTGCTGCTGCCCCGGCTTCTGCAGCACTTGATGGCCAGCAAAGCAGCAGGTGTGGGCTTGAGGCAAACCAGCCCTGAGGATTTGGGGGTCTGGGATGGGTATGTGGGACTGGGCGAGTCTGCCCTGCCTCTTGCCTGGGACAGGCATAGGATCTGGCAGAGCCATGGTGGCTCCCACCGTTCAGGCAGGGGACAGGCTGGCTGCCAGGTGTGTTAGGATCCAAGGGAGGAGAGCATCCCAGAGATGACTTGCAGGGGTGGGTAGGGAGGTTTCTGTTGTGTACTCCCTTCGCTAATGAGCTGGCAGGAGGCACCGCTCTGGCTGGGCTGGGATTTGCCAATACTGACAGAACCGGGGCTGCTATCACAGCACACGGTCCTTGGGTAGAGACACCCAGGTGGATCAGAGCAGTGACACCGAGCAGGGATTTGGTCCTTGTCCTTCACAAGCAGAGGGGATGACCCAGCTGGATGCTGTGGCGGAGAAGCTGCAGAGAAGGGCTATGCCGAAGCCGGATGGATGGACAGTCAGATCACGGAACGAACGCGATCCCACAGCGAGGAGATGGAGCTGATGAGCAGTGCTAGTCGCAGTGTGGTGGTGGGACTGATGTTCCTTCTGAGCCAGGACGGCAGGACAACTCTCCCAAGTGAGAACCGGCTGTGAGAGGAGTTGACATCTTGGTGAGCAGAGTTTAAGGAGGTGGCAGCCTCATGGACATGGCACCAGCTTACCTGCCCTTGTCTCCAGCGCCCAGAACGGGTAGGGATCTCTGCGGGGCTTTGCAGTGCAGAAGCAACCCTGTTGTCTTGCTCTACCCTTTTGTGAGGGTGCAGAGGTTTCACTGAAACGCAATCCCAGGAAAGGGCTGGGATTTTGGCTGGTGTTTCAGGCACATAAGGAAGATGTTATTGTCAAGTGTTTCCCTCATCCCGGCAGAGCGGGGCTGCGGAGGTGGCCAGAGGCTGTGAGGAGGCAGGGGGAGCTGGGGCAGCCCTGGCCATGGCAGGGTGGCAGCAGAGAAGCTGGGCAAGCTCTTTGGCACACAGTCTGCCATCACAAGAGACCGTGGCCAGGCTAGCTTCTCCCCACTGCTGAGCTCGGATGACAGCAGCCGCCAGTCTCATCACCAAAGCCCACGTGAGCTTTCCTGCTTGCCTCTCTTCCAAAAAAAGCAACTTCCAGCCCACGGGAGAAAACTGAGCGTAATGGCAGAGACGCTGTGATGATGCATCGTCTCACCGACACCTACCCGCGTCTGCGGGAGGAGGGACCTGCTTTGGCAGGCGTCCTGGCCAGGCACCCCCAGACCCCTGCTGCTGGGGGATGGAGTGGGATGGACGGATGCAGCCGCCTGCTTTATTGGTACTGGGGGCTCTCATAACCCCATCCACAAGCAGAAGAGAGTATTTGATTAACATCCCTCCAGAGCAGATCACTTGGAGATGCTGGGAGACATCTCCCTGGGAGACATCCCAAGAAGGCTTTGCATGAAGCTCCTCAGGGATGGGCAGAGCTTGGGGGTCCCTTCTTTCATGCACAGCCCATGCCTATGAAATGTGCCAAGCTCCTGCAAGGCTGCTCCAGGGGACAATGAGGGGCTGGAGACCGAGGAGGTCGTTAGTGGGCTCTGGCTGTATGCTGCGGGCACAGGGTGCCCCCACCACTGCAGCTGCACACAAGAGTCTCTGCTATTCGCTGTGGGGGAACCCTGGGGATGGACTGTGCATTTAGAGGAGGCTAGCTCCCTCCCTGAGCTCCCCACGGGGCCGGCCTGCAGGCAGAGGACAGTGTCTTGGGGAGGTAGCAAGGCGCTGGCAAGAACTGGTTTGCCTTTCTGGACGGTGCTCCACAGCCCCCATGGGACTGCCCCATCTCCATGGAGAAATGGGAATGCTGGAGCAGGGGAGTACCCCGCAGGGGTGAGGACTGGTCCTGCTTCTCGGGAAGGGTGCAGGGGATGCTGGCTGTTGGTACGAATTCATCCCGGCTCCGCCATAAGGAAGTGATTGAAGCTTTCACGATCTGTTTAACCGGTGACATATGTTTCCTGCAGGCGCGGCAGCGTGCGGCATGCCGGCGGATGAGATACGGCCGCTCGTCCCTGCCTGGCTCTGCCGGCACAGCCAAGGGCTGGCCCCATCCCCACGGCCGCATTTGATACGGCTACAGGCCGCCGCTCCCTGTGTGGGAAGGGGAAATTGCTCGCGCGGCAAAGGGAAATAAACATGAGGGGAGCAGCCCTGACAAAAATGTGAGTGTTTCTCTGGTTTGAGGCCCCACTGCAGGCAAGAGCCACATGATGCACAGCGGGGCTGGGGACGAAGGAGGGGGAGCCGGAGCTGTGGTGATGTCTGTGAACTCCCTCTCACTTATGGGGGGTCCCTCCCTCCGGGTCTCATCTCTGCTTTCATCACCAAGACATCAGAGGCACCAGCGAGGGGGGAGCTGTGCATTGTGGTAAAGGTCTAATTGCCCAAACCGTTGAGCCCAGGTGAGGTGTTCTGCCAAATTTGGTGGTGGCCAAAGTGAGCTGAGTGCTTTACCCAGGGAGGAGATGCACCCCTGGCACCCAGACAGCAGTACCCATGTTCAGGCTTGCGTGGGCCCTTACCTACACCCCTCAGAGCATTCTGTGCCATTTCTCAGCACAGGAGAAGTAATTCAGAAGGTAAAAGTCAGACTGGGTGCCCTGGGCCAGGAGCATCCTTGCACCCCCAATGCTGCTGCTGTGGGGCTGGTCATAGGGGCTGCTGTGGGGCAGGGAAAATGCCCTCAAAGAGGAAGGGCTTTGTCTTGGAACAGCCTGCGCGCCCCCATAGGGATTGTGACAGAAGGAGCCACTGCCACCTGGCTGGGTGTGCTGGGGATGCTGCAAACAGGACAGGTTGGGGGAGTGGGCACTGCAGAGGTCCTGGGCAGCTGTGAAGCCGAGAGCAAGAGGATGTGGACGTTATTTGGGATGGGGCAGCTGGTGATGGTCCCCAGGCCTGAGAAGGGTGTTGTGATCCTGCTGAAGGCAGTGGGAGCCTTCTGTGGGGGCTGAGCTGGGGAAAGGAGAGAAGGCAAACTGCTGGGAGGCACCCCAGCTGTGTGGGCTGGGGGCTGCCAGGAGGGATGCCAGCCTCACTGGGGTCTGGGAGGTGTTCATAGTGGCAGTGAGGCTGACCCCACGGGTGGGCCCCCTACAGGTGGGGGTCTGGCCAGGATGAGCCAGCTGATGGGTGTGCAGCAGAGGTGGTGAACTTGGCGTGAGAGCACAGGGAGGAGCAGGGGAGGGGAGGGTAGAGATGAGGAGATTTTATGGATGAGCTGGAAGCCCTGAGGGCTCCTCTGTCATTGCAGGGGGCCAGTGTCTCCCCCTACACCAGGAACCTGCTGGCTGCAGTGACAGGAAAGGAAGAGCAAGAGCAGGGTTTCCCATCCCTTGCTAGAGATTTCAGCTTTGAAACATAACCTACTCCCTCAGCTCCAGGGCAGAGAGCCCTGCAGCCTCTCAAGCTGCCAGCTCACACCGGCTCTCCGGTTCTCTCATCAGCTCCAACATCCATCGGCAGCCAGACACCAAGCAAGCAGTGCCTGGCTCCAGAGCGATCCCAAGCTCCAAGCAGCAGGAGTCTTTCCTCTTGAGGTGCCTTTCCAACAGGGGAAGGGTGGTTTTTGGGAATGGATCTGCGTCCTTCTGAAGCTTTCTTAGTGAGTGCTTTTATACCCACATTGCTCCGTGCTCAGTGCATTTATGTGCAGGATTAAAGATGCTTCTCGGAGCTGTTGCGCTTCCCAGGCTCAGGAGCCTTCAGCCCATTACCCCTAGCTCAGAATGCGGAGTGATACCTTGCTTCAGGAAATGGGGCCGAGTTGGTGAGGCACCTCGAGCCCATGTGTGTGCTGGTGGGGGCTTTTTGGTTGGGGATGACATTACCCCTGTGGAGTTTCATGGCTGCGGTCGGCAGCAGCCCCAGCTCTCCCTCCCGTGCTCCCGGTCCAGCCGCCACAGCCTGGGCTGTCTCTGCAGCTTTCCGGTGTCCCAGCCCTGTGTTCGTTAGCAGATAGCCAAGGTCAGCCCGTGACTTGGTGGGGTGGTTTGCTCCAGCACGGATTACCTCTGCGCTCTACAAATCAGTGCCGAATTTCTCAGCCATTTGGCTCTAGACAGGTGCCTGGAGCACGTTGCGGGGAGGTGGAGGAGGGGGAAGGAAATGGCTGGGGGAGGCAGTGCAGACGGAGCAGGTGAACTTCACTCTTCCAGCTCTGGAAAAAGGCTCCTTCCCCTGCTCTGATAGCCTTGTGGGGAGAGACAGCATCATTTTGCCCTGATGGCAGCACGGGGGTGAGCTCTGCGGTGCCGCGGCTGTGCTCAGGCACGTGAAGCATCACGGGGATGGGGATAACACATAAAGCAGCATGGGGATGCTGTTCCCAAAAGCTACTCCTTGTCAGGCGCTGAGGCAGCCTGCACCGACAGCCTGGGATGAGCAGCGGTTGATCATTCTCCATGTAACTGCTGGAGATGCCTAAATAATTCATTAATGGTTTGGGGAAATAATGTTATGCCGTGTGTAACTGCTTGCGATGACGCGGCGCGGTGCTCGAGCGGGTCGCAGGCAGCCGCAGCAGCGCAGCGTTAGCAGTGTGACACGGTGCCGATGGCTTCCTCTGATTATGGGGACTTCTTTCTTCTCCTTTCCATGTGAACTGGAGCTGAACTGCAGCTCCAGGCAGGTGTGAGGGCCTATTGATTCCCAGGGAGCTGAGGTGAGGTGGCAGGACCGGAGTGTGGGCTGGTGGCACAGGATGGGGGAAGCAGGTGAGAGGTTGCAGGAGCATCACGGCCCCTCTCAGCCAGGCTGTTTGCGTTGCATGAGGGTGAGAAGGGGCTGTGGGAAGACCACCAGTTCCTTTCTCCAAAACCCCATCTCCAGCAAATGGTACTGGTGCCCTGGTGCCAGGCAGAGCGCTCCCCAGCCAGTGTCCCCACACTGCTGGCAAGGGGCTCCAGTCATCCTGTCGCAGACCTGGCCATGGGCAGGGAAGGGCCTGATAGGGGTGACAAGGGCCTTCTGTTCCTCCAAAGGGGTCTGGAAAACCTCCCAACTGCCTGTCTGTCCCTGGTGCATCACAGTGCCGGATGTGGCAGGTGGAAAGGTGGGCTCTGGCTCCCCCAGGGTGAGGGGCAGGACCCCCCTGTGCTTCCCTGTGCAGCTCCAGGCAAGCATCATACCAGGCTGATCTTCAGACCCGGCGGGGAGTTCATGCCCCAGTGTTAAGCTGCAGCTCGTGTGGGCTCCTGGAGGAAGCCCATGCTGCGTCCCCCGCAGCTCCTGCTTGTCACTCTATTAAATTTCCATTTTAACATGAAAACAGCTGGTTTCATGGTGCCTCTAACTGTGTTATTTACACAGTCACGCACACAATCCCTGCTGAAAACCACATCACTCACTGTGGCGGCAGCCCTCTGTCTCAAAGGTACTGAGAGGATGGTGCCAGCCCCTGGGTAAGGCCACTAGCATTCCTCTGGCCTTGCCTTTGGCCACCCTGGCAGCTCATGATGTAAAAGCTGGGTGATTCAAGAGGGGTCAGACCCCTCTGGGAGTGCACTCAGTTCAGCCTGAGGGCAGGATGAACCTGTCTCCATCTGCACCAGCTTGCAGTTCCCTGTGAACCCCTTGAGCCCTGAGGATGGGACGCTTGATGCACATCAAGGGACAGAGACAACAACTGTTGGCCATGTTCAATAGTGCTTTGTTCTCAGCCTGGGAAGCAATGAAAATCCTCCTGCTTTGAAGCCTGAGGAGGCCTTTTTATTATATCCAGGGCTCCTGGAAAAGGGAACTGCAAGTGCTTTCCCATAACGTGATAAAAAGCTCTCCTGGATGAGACCACAGCAACTCGTTACACGTGAGAGCAGCATGGGGCTGAGCTCAGTACTTGCCCAGCCACTGGAAATCACTGGTTCTTGGGGTGTATGCACCAAGGCTCTTCCACATCCCAGTTATGAGTCCTACCAGCCTTTGTGCTCTCCACTGACCAGACCTGGTAGCTGCCTGGTGCTGGTGGTGTGGGGGGGGGGAACACAGAGCAGTGTGAGGGAGGGGTGTGTGGGTGGTGGGCCTGTCCCTCCCTGTGCCCCTACAGCAGGTAAGCACAGGGCAGAGCCATGCACACCTGCCCTGGCTTTGTGCTTTAGCAGCAGACGGCTGTCTAGGAGCAGTAACAGCGACCTGCTCATAGGAAGAGTCCCTGGGAGACAAGAGGTGCTTGGCTCGCGCAGAAGCAGGGCTGTAATTTACAGCGGCCATAAAGCAGCCTGGTGTGGGCCGAGCAGAGGTCTGCTTCCCACCCCCCCAACCCGCCCGGTGTTGGCTGGGGAGCGTGAGGGGGATGTAGGTCACATGGCAGCAGAGAGCCCGGGAGCATCCCGGGTTTGAACCTGATGGGGGTCAGCTGGGGGGGTAGGGTGATGGGATCCCAGGTGTCTGGTGTCAGTGCTCCTGAGGCTAAAGGCTGCCTGGTGTGGGAGGGCTGGGGTTGCTCCCCATCCCACCCCACCAGGCTGGGGCACAGCTGGTGCTCCCTGGCACAGCCCCTGGCCTGGCTGGGAAACTCCTAAACGGTGAGGCTGGCCTAATTAGTCTACTTAATCTCCCCCCATAAATCACTCCTCCCCATCCCCTGCAGACTATCGGCAGGATCTGAAGTCATTAGTTAATTTAAACCTGGGAGTTCACGCGTTGGCTTATCAGGAGCTATCTCCCTTCCTGCTAAGCACTGCCTTGGTGCTGTCTCTGCTGCTAGATCCTATCTGTGCCCGCTTTGAAGCGGTGATGGGCTGCCGAGCTCGCTGCCGGCTTCCCTGCCTGCTGGCAGGTGGGAGGGGAGATGGAGATCCTGCTTCTCTCCCTCCCTGCGCTCCCCTTTTTTGAACTTCTCTGACTCATCCACTTGATTTGATGTTTTCACCTTTGTTTTACAAATAGCAGTTTGCCCAAGCGCTGGAAGGAGAAGGCGGCTCCAGTGCTGCTGCAGCTCCGAAGGGCAGATGCCTGGGTCCCCTGGGCGGGCTGGCAGCCAGGTGAGTGGGGTCCTGGGGAGGGAGGCTGGTGGGTGCCTAGCGTGCCCTCGCACCTGGCAGGTATGTGGGGAAAGCTGGTGCTACTGCAGGGTGGCTGTTGGGAGGCGGGGGTTTGGCTGGGGGTCCTGCTACTAGCTTGTACTGCTCATCGGTTGTGCTGCCATCTCACCATCATCTTCATCCCCATCCCTGGGTCTCCAACCCAGTGGGAGTGGGGACTACCCAAGGTTCTGGGGTGGGGATAGGAGAATAGGGGCTGGGGCTTCCTAAAGTGAGCTGTGTTGACTGGGGAGGGAGGGGCAGTCCCAATGGTGGGGGGACTTCTGGCCTTGCAGCAGGGAAGGGGTGATCCTGAGAGTCTCTGCAGGGCTGGCACAGCAACATGGAAGCTCTGCTCAGCTCCCGGAGCAAGGCAGGCAGCGGGAAGGTGATGGCTGTGCTGGGGGCACCCAAGAGGAGCCTGCAGCAGTGGGGTCTGGCAGCTCCCGGATGCTTTTCTGCAGAGTGCTGGGAGGCGTGGAGTCACCCCATCTGTCCCAAACCACTCTGCACCCGTAGGCAGGCAGCATTCAGGCCAGAGGAGCACCTGGCTGGGTGCTCCCCATGCAGGCAGGGCCCTGCCTGGCAGAGCAGCTCGGGGAAGCCCCATCCCGCCCACAGCAGCATCCCGGGGCAGCCAGACACCCCGCTGGCACAGCACAGCCCACAGCCCTCGAGGGGGCTCTGTCTGCCCCCACGGGCCAGCAGATGTGGGGTACAGGCGATGCTGTAGACCCGAGGGTATGTGTCCTCCCCCTGCAACCCCTGGCTCTGCTCCCAGGAGGTGAGGGATATGTGGTCTCCCTGGGACCTGTCAATCTAGGCTGCTCCAAGGATGCTTTGTGCATCCCTCGGGCACAGGGACTGACAGCCCAAAGGAACTGGAGCAGCCAGCTTTGTTGAAGCCACGTTATTTTGGGCAGAGTACCTTGATGGGGCCGCTGGCACCCTAGTTGCTCAGCAGGCAGTCCTGCTGCCAGGGTGGTGGCAGGAGGAAGCAGGGTGCCTGCACTCCTTGTCTGGCTTTGTGGCTGTCCTTTTCCTCTGGCTCCCTTGTTCCAAGGGGGAGCTGCAGCCTTGTTTGGTTTTTGTAGTCCAAGCTCTGGATTTATTGCTTCCAGGTCTCTGTGTGTTTGTTCATTAAATGAAAGACGGCTGGGTGAGCCTGCTTTCCAGCCCCCCTCTCCCCCTCCTGCAGCCCAGAGGGGGTCCTTTGGCTCGGGGTGATGTCTCCCCTTGTGTCACACAGGCACCCAGATGCCCCCCAGGGCTGCATGAGCCAGGCATGCATCCCTGGGGGGTGACACCCTGTGTGAGGTGACCTGACGGCCCCGCTCAGATGCTCGAGCTGTGCCCTGGTTAAACAGAACAAGGCGGTTTTGGACTGAGGGGGAGCTGGGGGCTTGTGCTGCTGCTGTCCTGCACACCCCCTGCTCCCAGGCATTAAGGACAGTGCTGGGGTACAGTGGGGGGCCGTGGGGCACCTGCCGGGGGGGTGCTGGCTGGGCATGCTGACATTGTCCCCTGTCCCCAGGCTGATACTCCCCTTCTGCTGCGACTGGAAGACATGAGCTCCCGATTAAAGGATATTTCAACCAGACCGAGGGGCTGCGGCGGCCGGGGAACACGCAGCGGGAGGGGACAGGGACAGGACGCGCGAGAGACGAGAGGAGAAGCCAATTTACACTGGAATGTAAATACAGCAGCGACACGCTGCTCCGTGGGGCGCGTCACCCCTTCCCAGCCCTGGGACAGGGCCGAGAGCCGGCTGCCACAGCTCAGACCCCATCTGTGCAATGGGGTGGCAGACCCCCGTCTTGCCCGGCTGCTGTGCAGAGGTGAGGAAGAGGAGGGTTACTGCAGCGAGGTGCCACCAGTCACGCATCCGCTGGCAGAGGGATGAAGTCTCGGCCATCCCCTAATAATCCTGAGAATCAGTTGCAGCGTCTGTAGCCCCCCTGGATGTGCAGAACAACAGCTTGGCATTAAGAGGAGAACTTCGCAGCAGGATTAACTCTGAAACCTAGTGACAACGCTTTAAGCATCTGCACTATCTGTGTCCCCGCTGCTCGTTCTAGCAGCTCCCTTTTATTAATGAGCTTTATTCAACAGCACTAGATTTGTCTGTAAGAGCAACCTCGGGGGATCGGGGAGTAAGGTTTAAAGATGCAAATATTCGGTGAGATATCCAGATTTAAGGGTCTTTTTTTTGGTCTTTTTTTTAATTTGTTCTTAGCCTGGAGTACAGGGATAAGTTTTAAAGGAATTGAGGAAAGATCCTCCAGAATGTGAGACAGAGGAACCTTTTTTTTAAGAGACCAAATAAACTAAAACCACCTTTTAAAAATGTTTAAACTTTTAAATTTTATTTTATTTTTTAATTTACTTTTTTTAGTTTAAAACCACTGGATTTGGAAATGTTTTCTTTGCTTGCCCAGGGCAGTGTGAGCACTGGTGCCCCAGTCCTGGGGACCAGGTCAGGTTTGTCCTCTTTGGTTTGCAGAGCATCGCTGGGGCAAGCCATGCCCTTTCCCATGGGCACCAGGATCAGTGACAGGGTGAACCTCAACCAGCCACAACTCTCCCCAGGAGCAGAGAGCACTCAGCAGACAGGTCCATGGCAGATGACAAAGAGCTTCAAACAAGTCCCCCAAATGTCCGGCCCAAACTGGCAGCGGGCTCCTCTCCTCCCCTAAGGGCCAGACCCCAGTGCAAGGACCTGAGCTGAGACGTAGATGCTGGGAGACTTCACACCCCAAGGCAGGTTGTTTTGGGTTTTTTAATCTCTCACATGGCTGCCTTTTCTTTTTTTTTTTTTCATTTTGAGTCAGGAGCAATAACTGCTAAAGATGCATATGGAATTTGAATATGAATGATAAGAACAGCTGTGTATATCTATTATGAATGAACATAAACAGAAATGTATAAACTGAGATTTTGGGGCTTTTGGAAGAATTAGTGCCTTTGTTCCTGGATTTTTTTCCTATCAAAGTTTGAACCAAAGCCCATTAGCCTGGACTTTCCCGCAGCCGACCAAGCCAGGAGCTTCATTTCGCCCTGGCGCTGAGCCACACCGAATTCTCCTCAACAGCTCAGTGAGCCCTAATCCTAACAAATTTACCCAGAGAAGTGGGTCTCTTATTACACAGCCTAATTTGAATGCTTTCCAAGGTTAATTTCTGCTCCCTCTCCCTCTCTCCAAACACGCCTGCCCCTCCGGAGCCAGCTCCCCCCTTCCCCAGCCCCCACCTCCAGCTCCCCATTTGCGCCAGCCCCAGGGTTGGGGGGGGGGGAAGATGTGGGGTGGAGAAAGGGGTTGGGGGGCGAGCAGCCTGCTTCACCACTGCGATGGTTTTTAAACGAGAAAATAATGTGATGTGCATCCCTGGGCCCAGGATCTGCCCGGAGGGTTTCTTAATGCCGAGCGACTTCCTTTGCAAATTAATTGCGACTTTCGTTGGGCAAAAAAGAGCCCTGGAAGCCCCTTCCCCACAGGCTCTTCCATGTGTGATATCACTCCATTCATAAGCTGATTCCATCCCTGTGACTCTGGTTTCTTCCTTCCCCTCCCCAGTGTGCTGGTGGCTGGCTGCCTGCAAGGGGGGTTGTCCCACAGCAAGGCGGCCGTGCCGGGGTGAGGGGAGCATCACTGGTGCCTGGCCCAGCAGGTCCCGGCCAGCACTTTGCAGCAGACTGTGCAAGAAAAACCTCAGCGTGGGGAAACCGAAATCCGTCTCGGCACAGGGAGCAGCTGCCAGATCCATTAGGGAAGGAACCAGCCTCGTGGGCGGCTATGGTAGGAGAGGGGCGGTGGAGGGGCTGCCGCATGCGTATGGACTCACAGGCACCCCAGGATTAAAAGGAAGGGTTTGGTGGAAAAAAGGTTCTGGAGAAGCCTGGAGTCCACCTCGCCCACCAGCTGGATGTGGCCCCTGGGGTGCTTTCTGCTGGTTTTAAACTGCACGAAGCAGAAAGGCTGGTGTGGAACAGCAGCCTCACAGCCCTGGACCCGGTTTCTTGCACCCCATAAGGCAGCGAGGTCCCCGGTGTGTGCCGCAGGTGCTGTGCCCATCTCCCAGCTGCCACAGCAGCTGAGATCCAACCTGCTTCCTCTGCTTGCCTCGCTTTTGCTTCTTTATACTCAGCCAGTACTTTTGTATTTGCTCAGGCTGAGCATCGCTGGCAACCCAGCATCCCATCTCCCACCAGCATCCCATCTCCCACCAGCATCCCATCTCCCTGGCAGGGACCGGGCACACGCCTCGTGCCACGCCAGGCCAGCTGGGCTGGGCTGGAGCGCCAGCGGCACCGAAGCACCAGGAACAGAGCAGGGCATTCCCAGTGGTGATGCCACCAAGATGTCCTCAGTGATGTATCCTCACAGGTCACATCTGCTGCCACATCCTGCTGCCAGGTAACCTACAGTTGCTGTTCCCTGTCCCTCCCGAACCTCACCGCCCACCACTTGTCGCACTGAGCAGATACCCACGTTTGATGATTTTGCTCCAGGCGTACGAGCTGCAGGTATCAAAGCTGAACCACATCTCCTCTCCTGGCTGTGTTCCTGCCTGCTCCCAGCCCGGGAGCCCTGACTGGGGGACGTTCGCAGCAGCTCCTCGGCACTATGTGTCACAGTGCCTTTGAGGTGCTGGTTTTGTCAGGGAGCCCCAGGGCAGGTCTCCAGGCTGCAGGTCAAGGGGGTGGTGTGCAGAGGGCTCCATCTGCCAGGAGGGTGCTGGTCACTGCTGTAAGGTCAGCCTTAAATAATTGGAATAATATAAATAAAGCAGCCTGGAGGAAAGGAGAGAGCAAACCGAATCCTAATGAGGTTGCGTGAACGCATCAGGATGATCATTTCATGGAAATCATTTATAAAAGGCAAAAAATCCATTGAGCTTAGGTTGAAAAATGTGGGGGACAGCAGCCAAGTCACAGTCCCTGAGGCCACCACTATGGCCTGTGTCCCCATCCCCACCACGGTCCCACACGTGTGTGCTGGGGAAGGTCCAGGGCAAGCCCTGTCTGCGGAGGGGGTGGGAAACAGGCTCAAAGGTGGAGGGAGAAGCTGCCCTGTGCAGAATGGTGACATCTTGTCACCAGCTTTGTTGCAAACAAGTATGTAGTGCCTGGTATGAAGGGGCAGGGCATTTGCTTTTAGGGATGGCCAAAATTTACCGAGAGTTGGGGCAGCAAACACCGAAAGAGGAAGTTTTAGAAGGGAAATAAAACGTTAATGCCTTGGGGCTCATGGTGATCCTCGGTGCCAAGGCAGGAAAGGAATTAGTACTGTAGATGGGGAAATAACCAGCGTTAAATGGAAGCAGGGCAAGGGCGAGTCGAAGGGGCTGTGAGGAGGAGGAGGACGGGCAGGGGGCCGCCAGGAGGCAGCAGGCACTGACCCCTCTGACACCTTTCCAGCCCATCAAGGCTTTTGCAGCACCCGTCTTGCTGGGGGGATGTGCCTGCACCCCCAGCAAACCTCCTCCTTGTCCTGGCTACGGCTGGCCACGGGCCAGGTGAAAGGTTCCCCCAAGCACGGCAGGGACAGGTCCAACACTGTGCAGCTCCAATTATCCTAGGCTGGAGGCTTTCCAGGAATCCCATCCCCTCTCTCCTCACCCGCCCCCCCCCCCCAATCCTGCCTCCCCCAACCTCCCCCCCTCAAAGCAATTTGACTTTTATAGTAATAACTTCTGAACCCTGAATTGGGGCGATGCCAAGGAAAGCAGCAGAAAACAATGTGATGGGCCTCGGCAGGCGCGGAAACTCCAGCGACCGAGACCAGCCCTAAAATAACTTCCCAGTGATTGTTATTTATTCTGGGAGAAAGTTCCTTCATTCACAATTTGGAGGGGAGATAAATCAGGGCGGGCTTGAGCTGCAGAGACAGCGGGCCGCAGCTGCAAACATGGGGTGCAACGAGCTCCCCACAGCCCTCGTGCATGTCCCTGTGCTCTGCTGGGGAAGAAAACCCACCTGATTTTTGTTGTTTGGGTATTTTCAAGGGTATTTGGGTTCACTTGAAAGCCCTGGGTTCAGGTGGATGGGACTGGCTTGAGGCTGGAGGTATGTGCATGCTGAATAACGCGAGGGGCTGCATGCCACATGTGTCTGTCTGCACGTGTTTGGGCTTCCTCAGGCACATCACGGTTCGCAGAGCCGTCCCTGGGGTGAGCACACTCACTGGTGTGAGCTGTCGGTGTCTGACAGGGGGTGCAGGTGGGCTGGGGCCAAGCAGCATGAGCAGCATCCCTCTGCACATCCCGGTGAGCGTCGGCGTGTGTTTGGCAGCTGCCTCCCACATCAGCTGGGCAAGGAGCAAGTTGTGTGGTGGCATCCCTGCAGCTCCAAACCTGCCTCAGCTTCCCCAGAACTTAGAGGGCTACACCAGAGCTCCTGTCTTTGCCAGAGGCCCCTGGGCAGGGACAGGCAGGGTAACTGTGGCTACTTTCAGGAACATTCTCTCCGGAGGAGGCAGTCAGCAGGCAAGGCAGGCCTGGGCAGCACTGTGCCTGGGCACCAGTCAGGATCTGAAGCATGGCAGTGGCTCTGTCAGCCAGGGCTCATGCTGCCCGTGCACCCCAGGCAGGTTTGGAGACCGAGGAAATGCATCAGAGGGTGGGAAACGTGGTCCCTGCCTGACAGGAGACAGACAGCTTGCAGCTACCTTGTAGCGTGGCTCTGGGGACAGCAAGCACCGCCTGCTTTGTGTGCAGGTCATCCCCAGGCAGGATGTGCGCCCAAGTCCACCTGCTCATGAGCATCTTTGGTGCACAGCTCCATCACGCTCCTCCAGCTGGCTCAGCCACAACGCCATGGTGGCACGGGGCAGCACCACTGTCGGCACCCACCCTGTCTGCCAACTCCTTTCCCCCCAGGGCCCCCCATCCCCACTACCTGCAGTCCGTGGGACTCGCTGGGTCTCACCTAACATTCTGCTTTTGGGTTTGGGTCTGACGTGTGGGCACAGCAGAGCCCAGCCCTGGAACTGCAGCACGTACCCAGCCCGGTGCTGCCAAGGGGGGATTCAATCCTGTCCCTTGCTGGGTGAGGGGGACATGTGTTGGTATTTAAGAAGCAGATACAGCCAGGTACTGGACAGACCCTGATGGCACCGGCCATGGGGAGAGCAGGGTTAAAGCTGGGCCAGGCACCGGGCGAAAGCAGCCCTCCAGCAGCCTGCCGGTTGGCACACACAGCTTCCTTCGTGGCACAGTGCCGGTGCCGGTGAGACCAGCCCCGCCAGGCTGCATCCCTCATCCTGCCAGGCAGGAAAGCCTTCGGCCTCGCGTTCTTCCTCACCTCCCTGTGTCCCCTGCCCTCTGCCCCACCACCGCCGCAGGCAGCCCCATGCTTGCCAGCTGACTTCCAGCCTCGCCACTCTTTGGGTTCTCTGAGCAGCTCGTGATATTGGCAGGCAGCTCCGGGTCTCACCAGCCATTATTACAATGATTATTTTTGTTTTCCTGTCTTGAAAGGGCTCTCCTCTTGCCTCGCTCCTGGCTGGCCCCAAGCCAGGTTGGAGTGAGCATGGAGCGAGGGGAGCTGGGAGCACCCTGTGCTGCCAGGGCAGGGGATCGTGGTGGGATGTGGAGCTGAGATGGAAGGGAGAGAAGGTCCTGTTCCTCCTCCTGAAGGTTCAGATTAGAAATCAGCACCTGCTTGGTTAATTCATTAGCTTCGATTAGCGATGATGAAGCTTAGAGCAGATAATGGGCTCCCTCCTGCTGGTAAATCTCCAAGAGGAGCTCAGTGAGGTTATCTGCACCAGCAGCGGCGAGGGAAGGACGAGGATGAGCACAATTGAATTAGGAAGCTGTTAAATGAAGAAGCCAAACTGAGCCAGAGTGGGGACGATGCAAGACAGCTGCACCACTAAAACACAGGCAAGGCACAGTGCCACAGCTGTCCCCAGCGGGTGCTGGGTGCTGGTGCTCCACTCCCCACAGACACCATCCCCAGCCAAGGTTTGGTAACGTCCTTGCCAGCCATGTCCCTCACAGATCCATTCACCAATCCCTTCCTCCCTCCACGTGGGCTGCATCTTCCGCTAAGTGGGGGTTCCTCCATGGCCTGGGTTCGGCTGTTGATGAGATTAGCTAAGGAACCTATGTGTGATGATGATGATGTGATGTAGTGACCTGAAAAATAATCTTTGCATGGAAATATATGTGTATGTGTTTGTTTTCTGTGGTTATGAATGTAATTCCACAACCCACTTAGGAGCCAGCAATTTTCTGGCTGAGGTGGGAAGTTGCTGACATCTTGTGATACATGACAAGATTGATTGTATTTGCTTACCCTTTGACCTAATAAAGAAAAATAATGTTCCTTCGCCCAGCTAATACTCTGCGTACTCCAGCATTGCTTTAAATCAGCTGGCAGCACAGGTGCTGAACCGTACCATCGCTGGGGCATGAGCCTCTACCCACGTCCTCTCCTGCTCCTGGCTGAGGGGGACCTGTGTGGGAACATGGTCACAAGAGAGCACCCCAGCACCTCTGGGGACAAAGGTACCTGGGGTGGTCGCAGCAGGGAGATGGCCTTGGCGTCCGGCGCGTCCCACTCGCTGGGAAAGCATTAACCAATTTGCTGCTAACCGTGTTATCACCAGCACATCTGAGCAGCTGCTGGGGCAGCAGCAGGCCAAAGCAAACACAGCCCAGCGCCCTGAGGACAAGGAGCACAGAGGCAGCTGCGATGGCTCTCGAATTTCCGGGTCCCCCCTTCTCCCACCGCAGGGCCGGTTGGCCTCTGGAAAGAAGGAAGCTCTGCAGGGCAAACCTGGCCAGCGCTATGACAGAGGTGGGATGCTGTGGCAGGGAGCGAGGGAGGGAGATGCCCTGGCCAAAAGCCGGATTGGTGCCCTGACACTGGCACCTGGGTGACCTCGCTGCACAGCGGGCACTGTGCCCAGCAAGCATCTGCCCTCCGTCACCAGGAGATGGGATGCAAGAGGTGAGGGGTGGGCTGGGCAGCACGGTGCACGGCACAGGGGAGAGACAGCGCTGCAGAGAGGGGCTCTGCACCATCTTCTCCATGCTCCCTTTCCTCCAGACAGCTGGCTCTCTCTAGGGGGAAGGGATTGGGCAGGGCGAGCAATGTCACTGCAGCAGGGTTCTCCTCAATTATCCACCCACCCTTGGGGGAAACGTTTTTCCTGATTGTTCTTACCCAGCTACAGAGCCCTTCCCTCACCCTGCACAGCTCTTCTGGCATCTCCCGAGCACAACAGAGTGAACAGGGGGCAGAGCTTGTCCCCAGGGCCATGGCATCAGGGCATCACATCCCCCCAGGCCGATGGACCATGTCTGCTACAGCATGTCCCTGTCCTGGATGTGCGGTGGCAATGGGGCTGGAGCTTGAGGAAGGGTTTTTCCCAGGCTGGGCAGGGGGCTGCTCAACTTCCCAGCGTGGTGCTTTGCTTCCCGGCTGCCGCCCGGCTGGGAATTGCCTTTGCCTTTGCCGGTGTGCTTAAAAATAACCCGCCAGCCTGTCAAGGTTATAAACAGAGAGAGAACAAATTGCTTTCTGAGTTGATTAAACCGCTCAGCGTGGCTGCGCACGTGGCGCTCGCCGTACGGCTGGGATGAGCCAGGCTCTGGCGCGTTAATTTGCACTCGGCAGTTCCTGTGCTAATAAGGCCTTGATGAGCCGCCTCCTCTTACTTTGGGCGCTGGCCCCTCTGAGGAACATTTGGCAGGGCCCTGAGGCCTTCAGGGTTTTTTGTATTTTCAAAATGGCTTTTTTTCCCCCCGCCCCCCTCTTTTCTTTTGCCTTTTCATTGTTTTTGAGCGATGCTGTGTCCAGAGCTGCCCTGGAGCCGCTGGACCAAATCTCCAGAGGAATTCATCAACTCCCCTGGGGAGGCTGAGGGTGGATGGGCAGCAGCACACCCCAAAACTCAGCTGTAGGGAGCAAATCCCACCAGTGGCCATGAATTGCTCCTGCAGACCTTCCTCTGTGACGATGTGACAGCCGCCCTCGCCGCCACACCACTCAGCATCACCCCACGATGCCGCAGCCATGCCGGGGTCTCTGTGCTTAAAAGAGGTTTCCAAATATAAACGTGTCCCACTTGCCTCCCCCACCTCCCTCTTCCAACTTTCTGGGAAAATCCCTTTCTGCCTAAAATTATCCAGATGTGCTTTACAGCTCGAGGGGAGTTTGTGGGAAAAATACAAGGTTCGCTGGATGAGACGTTTCCTGAAGCATGGGGCTGGGGGCTGGTTCCACTTTGGAGCAGACCCGCACCGCTCACGTGCCCGCCGCTGCCAGAGCTCGGCTTAGTTGGGCCAGATTGGTTTTATCCCTTAATGAGAACTAGGGAACGAGGGCTTGCTTTTCTTTTCCTTCTTTTTTTAATTCATACAGCGTGTTGGGGAAAGGAGGGAAAAGATTTACTAACAAGATTGGCGCTTCCAAGCGCTCCAGCTCGGGATGCTGTACGTGTCTGCACTGCTGTATCCCTCCAAGATCCCACGCTCTTGAAGAGCATTCCAAGGAGCTGGCACCAGCACTCCATCAAATGGCTGAATTTGGGGTCAGGTAGTACAAAGTGCCCAGATTTCCCCCAGGGAAGTGGCCCAAAGGACTGAGATGATTTGGGGGCTTCTCGCTCCGGGCAGCCTCCAACCCATGAATGAATTTTTGGTGTCAATGAACCAGCAGTGGGTGCAGTATTCTGAGTGGGGGCTTCATGGAATCGCAGCAATTTGCTGGTCCTGCTGCTCTCAGTCCTGTCTAATTACACCAAGGGGAGCACCAGGCATTAATTCGTCACAGTATTTGTGTACAGAGCACTGGACTTTTTGGGGACAGATCTAAGAGCAGCCTTCAGACCCTTTGCCCTTGCAATCTGCTGCGATCGCAAGCAAGGCTGTTTGGCCGTCTGGTTACCTGCCTACATCTCAACCTCAGTTATTTTGAAGTGCTAAATACCATTATTTTTATCTACAATCATTTTACGGATGCAAAATCAGAGGCTGCATTCAGGCATCTTTTTTTGGGAAAAAAAAAGAAGTAAAACAAGGAAATACTGGAAATTCTGTCCCTCTTTGCTCTCAGCTGCCCTTTTCATCCTCTGAGCTGTAAAATAAGATTGACAGCAACTTTGAGACACTGGCAGCAAAGTACAGCTGGGGTCATGAGCCCATGGAGCACTCTGGGGAGGATGCCCAGGAACCAGGCTGCGGAGTAGCCAGTGTGGACTGAGCCGTGCGATGTCAGGTGTTTAACCAGCCTGCCGGAGCTCTTTGAGGATATTACTGCTTTGCTAGATAAGAGAAATTCAAGGGATGTGCTATACTTAGAGTTTCAAAACACACTTGGCATCAGCACAGATCAAAGCCGAATGGTGCAAGCAGCATCCCGGAATAGAAGGCAAAAGAGGGAAAAGATTTGGAATTTACTGGGAGGAAAAAAAAATACAGTGAAACCAACAGCACGAGGCTGCTGAGCTAAAAATAGCAGAGAAGGTATTAGCAGCAGCTCCACGCTCAGACTGACACTCAGCTCTGCTCCCCCGGCTTGGGGAGAAATCTCCCACCCAAGCTGGGGATGGATGAGCAAGGAAAGCACAGCCGCTCCTGGGAGCCTCTCTGGCCACCGCCCAGCTCCCAGCTGAAACCAGTGAGGACCAGTGGGACTTGGGGAGCCCCAGCAGGATCTGCATTGTGTCCCTCGGGGAAGCCTGTCCCGTCCTGCTGTGCCGGGCTGTCTGTGTCCCATGGCAGCTGTTTCCAATCCCACAGGCTGGAACAGTGCGGCTTTGTCAGCTCCTGCGCCAGCGGCCGGTCCTGACCTGGGGCTTTGGCACAGTCCCGCTCTTCTCCCTGGGGACACGGCTGTCCTCATGGTCTCAGGTAACAGCAGCAATGCCACCACTGCAGTGGGGCCCCTCTCACAGCACCCCACAGCATGGGGAGCCGAGGTGCCGCATCTGCTGGGGGGTACCCTCAAAATCATTATCCCCAGCCTGCCAGGAGATGGGGCTCAGCTGGGGAAGGCCCAAGTCAGGGAAAGCCCCACGGAGGGACACCTGCAAGCAATGGAGGGGTGGGGACTCCTATAAACAGCTGTGTGGTGGGGTGTTTCTCTGCAGAGCTGCCTGGTCCTGCTTGTGGGGTTGAAGGATGCAAAGCATCCTGTCCTCCCTGCGGGAAGAGTATTCCTGAAGCACCTTGAGCCATGGATCCCTCCTCTAGGTTAGTGCAATCAAGCTAATTGCAGCCCCAAGAAGGGTGGGGAGTGGGCAGGCAGTCCCTGCTGTGCAGAACCCCTGAGCTCCTGCCACGCCATAAGGGCTGGGTGGGGGGGCTGCTGCCACATCCCCTGGCATCTCCTGTGGTGGGTGGCAAAGGGCTGGGTCCTGTCCCCCTGCAGTGGCGCACATGTCTCCCCAAAAAGGGCTGGAGGTTGGGGTGATGAGGTGTGTCACCCAGGCAGACGTTCCTGAGGATGGGCATCTCAGGGGGTGACAGCTCACCCCACCATTTGCTTGGCACAGGGGGCTGAAGTCCAGCGGCAGCGGCTGGGTGCTGGGGTGTGTGCCAGGACCTGGCTGGCCTGGCCCCACCATGTGCTGACGGGTTTCCTCTCGGCCGTGCCAGGCCCCTGCCAGCTGAGCCTGAGGTGAGGCATTAACACTGGTATCTCTGTTAATATTGCTATAAAGCAATAAAGGTAACTTGATTGCGGAAAGGCAGGGAGACCAGCGGGTTTGGAGCCGTTCCACAGCGCTGCTATTAGAGAGCTCAAAATGAGAGTTATTAAATTACTGCCAGGTACTGCAGGCTTTTCCTAACAGGGAGACTTCAGCTTGGCTCGGAAACTTAAGCTCTGGCTTGTTCAGGTTAATTAAAAGAGAGCTGGACATCTTCCAGGGCCTCGCTTCTCATTTCTGATGGCTGCCCCCTTCCCTCCAAGGCCCAGGCTGAGTGTGCTGCAGGCATCACCCTCCTGCAGGATGCTGAGGGTGCCTCAGCACCAGGGAGGGGTGGCAGAGCAGGGGTACCAGGGTTTAACATCCCATGGGATGGTGGGACCAGAGCGTCACTTGCAGCCCTCGGGCGTCTTTGTGGATCTATCTCTGGGATGCTGCTCCTGGCCCCACGGAGCATAGGAGGGGCTGAGGTCCCCACACTTTCCCCTGGGAAGGGGCCTCAGGAGCTGGATGCAGGTAGCAGCCAGAGGCTTTTGTGATGCTAGAGCTGGTGCTCTGCCCCCTGCCCTGCTCCTTTGCCTGCTGTCCCCAGAAAATCCTTGGTCCCTTTGCAGGAAAACCAGGGGAGAGTGCAGCTCAGCGAGGGGAGGCAGGAGACAGGTTCTTCCTCCTGTGTTGCTCTTGGCATCTGGGATCAGACATGTTCTAGCTGCTGTGCAGTGAGCAGTTAGGGATTCATATGGATTCTCAGTAGCAAACCCAGCGCAGATGGGAGAGGAGGGCAAGGGGGCTGGGTTTGCCCCAGAGCAGCCAGGGTGATTTTGGGGGGCATTGCCTTCCTCAGGCGGGGGGGCAATCTTCCTTTCCTTTCTCCTCAGCCATCCCACTGCTGCTCCAACTCCTGTCTCAGCTGCTGCAGGGATTTTCCTGTTCCCAGCAGGTGATGGAAAGTTTTGGGCAGCCCCCTCCCCTCACCCTGAGGCAGGTCTCCTGCAGAGTGGCCTTTGCAGGACTGGGAGGTGCAGGCAGGTGTGTGTGCTGCCCCAGGCTGGGGACAGCAGGCAGAGGGGCTGGGGGCTTTGGGGCTGCGCTAACCTCCCCCCCATAGCTGCCAGGGAGGGAGAAGAGGCTTTACCCAGCAGCTCAGGCCGTGAGCTCCCACTGCCCTCCTGCTCTACCTGACCTCCAAGCACCTGAGGGCCGAACCCTCTAGCACTTCCAAGTCAGGCCCCTGCGAAGGAGTGGGGCTGCGTGGGGTCCCCCCCACCCCCGTTTGTCCTGCTGTTTCTGGGGGTGTGAAAGGCATCCAGGGATGTGCAGTGCCAGGAGAGTGCGTCTGAGGGAAGAGGGTGAGGGGTGACCCCCAGGTCAGGCTGCCATGGTCCTGTCCCCATCCCGTCCCACAAACAGCTTTGGAAGAGCAGGGAAGATTCCCACCCCCAGCCCTGCAACTTCCCCACACAGACTCAAATTTCCATGTGGCACAGGGGTGCTGAGATTTGGGGACACCACCACTCCCCCAAGAAGGCTGGGGCCAGCTGCCCTACCCCTGGCAGTACTCCCGGGCCCTTACCAGACACCGGGTGCTGGGTGGGGGCAGGGGGGCGGTGTGAAGCAGTGTGCTGAGGCTGTCTGCTAACACCCAGCACCCCACAGCACCCTCCCCTAGCCTGCCCTGGCTGGATTTTCGGGCTGGGCTGGCGGAGGTGCGAGTAAACGCGGCTCACAGCTCCGTTAGTGACTCAACCCCCCGAAACGCTTTTTGGACTCGTTTTCCCAGAGAGAGTTTAATGGGGTTTGTCGTGCCAAAACCCCAAACTATGCCTCACTTTCATCCCCTAATGCAAGCCATATATCAGGAGACACTAACGGAGCAGGGAGGGTTTCTGACAAGGGGATCCTGGGAACAATCAGCCAATACCCCCCTCCCCTCAGCCTGCGCCCCCCTGTTTTGTGCATTCCTGGTAATGTAAATAGAGAGGCGAGTGCTCGCAGCCCTCCTCGGACCGAGGAGCCCGTCTGGGGACGGCGCCAGCATCCCTGCCGGCAGTCTGCTCCCGGGGACTTTGGCCAGAACCGTTTGAAGTGTCTCAAGTATCAGTGTTGGCGCTGTGTCCCCAGGGAGAGTGTCCCCAAAGCCAGCCGTGCTCCCGCACGTCCCTGTTGCATACACGCAGTGGTTTGGAGGGTGGGGGGAGTCCCTCTCAGCCAAAATTGTCCCTTTTTCCCCCTGAAAAGCTGTTCCTCATGCTAAAAGAGCCTTCCTCCTAGCCATGAGAGGAGGAGGGAGGGTGTAGCCCTGGCAGCAAGAGCATCTCTGGGGAAGATGACTTGGGAGAGCTTTGGGACCCTGAGCCCCTTTGGGTACCAGCTGCCAGGTTTGCCTCCTTCCTTGAGCACCCCAGGGTGCCTCCACCCCCAGCTCTCAGTGAGGCAGTGATGGTGGTCGCAGCCGTTTGGGGTTCTCCTACTCCATCTAGGGCAGCATTGGGTGCTGAAGGGTGTGCAGTGCTTGGGCACCAGGCACCATCTCCACGGACAGCCTGGAAAGGTGGATTTGTGGGTGGGTGCCCTGTTTACTGTGCTTTGGGAAGCACCTGGACATGGAACTTCTCTCAAACACCCGTGCATCTGCTTGCTGTGCAGGTTAGCAATGTGGCCTTTGGCGTTCCCAGAGGATGCTGGCTGTGTGTGGCACCGTGTCACCGTGGAGGGGACCTGCAGGCCAGCCTGGGCATGTGGTTTTGTCCCCACGTGCTTTGCTTGCCAGCCTGGGAGAACCCAAAGCCACGCAGACATGGCTGGGGAGCCCCAGTCACACGCACCTCATCCTTCTAAGGGGGGTGAATAAAAAATTCAAGACAAAAAAGCCTTCCATGGGAGAGTTTCCAAAACAAATGCCAAGCCTTGACTCACCATTCAGAAACAGGAAAGCTCATGGAGGTTTTCTTTCAGCTTGTCTGGAGGAGGATCCCCAGCACCATCAGAGCCAGGGCAAGGGACATGGGAGCCAAGGTGCCACCAGTGCCTGTTGTTGACCCCTGGACTGTGGCAGGAGGAGTGGATGCAGCTGGGAAAGTCTGTGTGCAGAGGAAGGGGTGCTGGCAGAGGGGATGTTGAGGATACTCATGCTGATGCCGGGAGCAGGGCAGGTGCTGGCTGTGGTGTCCTCAGGAAAGTCCTGGAAATCCCCTGGATGAGCACCCCCAGACAGGCTGCAGAGCCAGGGCTTGAGTGAGCAAGGGCAGCCCCTGGAACCATGTATGCCTGGGTGAGGCTCCAAGGGAAGAAGGAGCTGGGATGGCAGTGAGTGGGAGGGTGTCAAGACGAGGAAGAATGATCCTAGAGAAGAAAGGGACCCTTTGGGGCCACCTTCTTCTCCCCAGCCCAGCAAGAACAGAGTCCCAGGCCAATGGGGCTGCTCTTCTCCATTGCCCTCAGAAAGGAGACAAGTAGGGACAGGAGGAGAGCGACCCCCAAAGCAAGGAAGTGGTGTGCTCCTCTGAGGCTTAGCTCCCCTCCCTTCTCTGTTGGGTGTCAGTAATCCAACCAAGGGGGAGGGCTGCAACATCCCTCCCACAAAAATCACTGGGACACTTGCTGGTAGCTGCACTCAAAGGCTCGCAGGGCAGGAGTGGCACTGTGCCGGCTCACAGCTGAACCAAAGCTGCTGCAAGGAAGTGCCACCCCAGTGATGGTGAGGGATATCCCTGTGCAGTGGGGACACCTTGTCACAGCAGGAGCCTTCCCCAGGGACCAGCCACCCCGCAGCATTGCTCTGGGGAATCCTGCAATGGGCCCAGCAATGTTGGGTGGCCCTGGGAGACCCCAGAGAGTGCGTGGGGACTGAGAGCATCTGCAAGGGTTTTATTTGCTGGGACCAGCCCTCTGCGGCCCTGGGGTTTACAAGGCAGCCAATGCGGCTGCTTCCTTGTGAGCTGCAGCAATAAAGCTTGCCGGGGGGTCAGAGGTGATACCGGCTGCTCTTAAGTGGGCAAAACCGGTGGTCTGGGATGGAAACTGAACTTCTTGAGCCATAATCAGAACCAGCAGGGTTAAATTCCGACAGCTAAATACCGAGGACTTAGCCTAAACATCTCTCTGGTCTTGCTCTGCCTGTCCCAAGCAGGATCCTGTAGCGGGCGGTTGTTTGGGCAGGGTCAGGCTGCCAGCATGCCAAGGTTTGTGTACCACATCTCACCGCTGCTTTGGGACCAGGCATCACTGGGGCCGCTGGGTTTCCTCCATCTTGGTGCGCTGTTGCACTGGGCAAAGACCTCAGCAGTGCTTGGGAAATTCGGAGACACCCTCAAATGGATGTGACGTGGAGCAGCTGCTGGTTTCAGGGCTCTCCGAAGCGCCAGGGTGAGGTTGATGCTGGAAACTTGAGCCCTGTAATTGTATTTTGCTCCCCGAGTGCTATCTGAAAGGCTGGTTAGTTTGTTTGCGTGTTTGTTTGTAGTACGAGTATCAAAGGAGGTCTCGGCAGTGATGCACACTGCTTCTAAAAAAGGGCCTGCCCCGGAGCCAGCACCAGCCCTTCTCCAGGTCGAGCCACTACACGTCCCCATAAGCATAACCCGTCTTACCGGTGATGGCTCCAGAAGCACGCCAGCAGCCAGCATTCCCGAGGGAGCGAGGGATCATCTGTGCCTGAAAACAGGCTCCCACATTGCTGAGCACTTCCAGGAAAGCCCCAGGAAGAGCTTTCTGCAGGGCAGAAGTACCAGGTTTGGGAGGACATGGCCAAAACGTGGCTGCAGAGGGGCAGGGGGAGCAGGGCTGAGTAGGTGTACCATCATATATCCTCAGTTGTGGAGAGCTGACAGACACACCCCCACTAATAAAAGACATTAAAGGAATGTAAACGTGGCCATGCATCTCCAAGTCCGTGTGCTGACCATAGCGCAGTCTGACAAGGAAACCTGGCATGGGCAGGTTTCTCCATTGGCCAACCCAACGGCGAGGTGGGAAAGCCCTGTGTGGCATCCACCACACAAAGCCACCCACATCCCTGCATCTGTCTGGGCATCCGGCTACCTCCTCCATCCAGGTCATGGGATCCTACCTCCAGCCTGCGGGAACAGTCGGTGCTCCCTGTGGCAGGAGGTTAGCAGAGGGCCAGGCGGGCTGCTGAGCGTTAGCATCAGTGTGGTTTATTACGCTCATTAATGATGTGGAGAAGGCAGCGTGTTAGCAAAAACATGACATATTTGGGTTAGTTAAGGCTGAAGGACTCCGCTGCTGCAGGAAAGGATTGCGCAAAGATTTATGACATTCACCATGGGCCTGTGCAAGATGATGCATCTTGGATAGACTAATCAAGATAATTCACATATATTGTCCTAAATTAATTACAGCCACTAAGTACAAGCCCAACATGTCAATGCAGACAGCTCAATTAAGAGCTCTTATTCAATATATGCTGATGGTCAAAAGAGCAAAGAAAAGATTACAATGGGCAGAGAGTGTGGAGCAAAGTGGTGGAAATATTGCAGTATCACTGCTTAAATCAACGCCAGCACATGGAGGACCAGCGGGAGCGAGTGATGGTCGCGGGGTGGTAGGGTGAGAGGCTAAAAGGGTGCAAAGAGGGACCTGCTTCAGCCCTCTCTTCCTGATAACCTCTGAAAAATGGAAGAGATTGAGTATATAAAGCAGCATTTTGAATAGCAAGGAAGAGAGAGGGAAAGAAAATAGGTGTTTTAAAGAGTAAGTGCTATTTGCGTGGAGCAGAAGCAGTGGTTCCCATCCAGGTGGGGCAGTGACCCCAGGGCACAGCACCTGTGTGCTGGCTGGGGTGTGCATGCCCAAGGGGAAGAGGTGAGGAAGAGGAGAAGGACGCAGCCAGATACACTAGACAAGACACTGCATCCCAGCTGGAGAAAGGACATGGAAAGATTGGAGAGGGCTCAGGAAGAGGAGAAGGATGCAGCCAGATACACCTGGCAAGACCAAGGGCAGATGCTGCATCCTAGCTGGAAAAAAACATGGAAAAATTGGAGCGGGCTCAGGAACAGGGAAAGCTGCCTTTGCACAGGAGGCTGAGGCAGGGCCCTGTCTATTTAGTCTATTGCAGGCAAGGGTCGGATGTGACGCCATCGCAGTCAGCACGTACCTCCATGGGGAAGGGATTTCTTTCAGTCAAAAACACGTAATGAAACCCAGCGGCCAGGGGCCAGAGAGGGTCTCACACCACAGCAGGAACTCACCGGGAGCTGGGAGAGCTCTGTTCCCCCCACCCCACACAGCCAAGGGGCTCCTCACAGCCTCCTGCCCATCAGGGTCCCTTTCCCAGGAGCTGTGATGCTCACAGGGGGACCCTGACACCAGGCATCCCATGCCCCCCGGGCAAAGGATTTCCTGCTTGAGCCCAGCAGTGGCTGCGGGAAATCTCTGGGCTGATTTCCCTCCTGCAAGACTCCGGCCAGCATCGTGCAATCTGTTTTCATTCCTATTTCATGAGATGTGAATAATTAATAAGAAACACAATGCAGGGAGGATAAGATGGATATATATATACACACATGTATACTCACATACATATCTATACTGTTAAAAAGAATTAAAGCTCAAATGTATGGGGGATATTGCAGTACAGCAGCTGTGAAAACATGGGGCAGAGAGCAGGGGCACAGGGGAGAGTCCTGTAAGGCAGATGGAAGGTTTTTTGAAGGATTTAGGAGACAAGGTGTAGGTTCTGCCTCCTATGAAGGGAAAGGCAGAAGCGTGCTGTCCTGCAGAGTTCTTGGGGTCCAGCAGCAAGGACCCCCAGCCCAGGAGCTCACCACAGGCAGAGGCATCTCCCTCAGCTCCTTCCCTGAAGACATGGAGGGCCAGGGTCCTCCAAGGAGAGGGAAATGCTGGGGGCCACTCCTGCATCGCCCTGGGTAAGGGGTGAGATCTCAGTGGACGCCTGTGCTGGGGTGGGAGGCAAAGCCCAAGGAAGGATAAGGAACAGCACCTCTGTGCCCCAGGGCTTTGCAGCCCTGGCAAACCCGCTCTTCTTGGCCCCTCTGCAGCAGCCCAAGCCATGTGCAGCTGCTGGGGCTTCTGCACAGGGTCGAGCCGCTTGCACACGTGAAGGGAAGGCTGGGCTGCCCACAGCCAACTAAAAGGTGGCCATTGCATGTGGGGATGTGTGAAATCCAGGGACTCTCCCTCCAGCTGCACCGAAAAGCCCATCACCTGCTGCATCAGGCCTTAAAAGCACTAATTGGCAGTAATTAGCCCTCCTGCAGGGCTTTCACACTGCAGCCTGCCCTGTCCCAGAGAGCCCATTGCAACTGGCTGCTGTGAGAAGAGGGCTGGTATCCCCGTCTCCATGGGCCAGGAGCAGCCCAGCTCCCTGGGGCCAGGCCCTGGAGCCCTGGGGAACCGATGTCTTACCTGGAGTGGTGCAGGCCCTCAGCTGCTTTTCCACCCTGGAGCTGAGCCATGCCCAGATGGAGGTAGGGGAAGGGGGTAAGGGGTAGACATGGGGAACAGGGAACACTTTGAAGGTGCTGTAGCTGTGGGCAATGGTTGCTGCGCTTTGAGTGTTAGTGTGGTCACACATATGCTTGCTCGGGACGTTGCATGAAATTAATGTGTAGGTTCTCTGCACCCCAGAAGGAGTGAGCCCCCATTGAGCCCACCCTGACCCAAGGGGTGGACTTGGCCCCCTGCAACAGAGGGGTCAGTACCAACTGTGGTTATGGGGTCCCTGTGTGGGGATGGCAGGGATGTGTCACTGTGCTGGCGGCCACCTGCACCCCAGCCAGCCCCTGCATCCTGGTGGGACCCAGAGCAATGCATGCAGCAGTGTGGAGGGCTCCTTCGCCAGGCAAAATGTGCAGTGTCACACCACAGCCCAAACTGCCAGCTGGCTTTGTGACATGGGTCGTGTCCACTCCTCCAGACAGCCTGAGAGCGGGATGTTTTTCCTCCTCCTCAACCCTGCCCTGGATTTCCAGCCTGTGAATCTGCTTCACCCCAAAAGCACCCTCCTGCAAATAACCTCTCTGTACAGTGCCCTGCCTAGTGGCTGCTGCCTTCCCCACCAGCTTGTGCTTCCCACCACGTCAGGGATGGGGTGCTGGCCTGGCCATGCTGGAGGGACGAGTTTTAGATTTGGTCCAGCCCAGCTGTACCTGCACCCTCTGCGGCTGGGGGCAGGCAGGGGCACCCCGGTCAGGCCCATCCTGCCTTTTATCCACAGAGTCAGTCACTCCCCGTTTCCCAGGTCTAATTTATCACCTCACTTTTTATAAATGGGTCATTTCCCATCCCCAGCCTGAGAGACAATTGCGACAGGCCCTGGCACCGCGCCACGAGCTCCTTTCAACTTCATAGTGAGTTCATCAAAGGCCTGAGACACCATTTCCCCAAACAGTAAAAGTGTCAGAGAAAGAGGCGTGTTGGGAAGCCTCGGTGACAGCCAAGTGCTTAATTAGTGGTAATGCAGAGTTTACGGCCCCCCTCGCCACCTCCCCCCAATCCCCTGTTTCTGGGAAGGGTGTGAAGGGTGAGACAGGTCTCTCTGCTGCTCTGTGACCCGTGATGTCCTCCAGCGACACAGCCCTGACAGAAGGGACAGGGATGTCCCAGCCTGACTGCTGCAGGAAGACAAGGAGAGATCTCCCTACATGGTGCTCGCGCAAGAGCATCCCTATCCCTGGGTCCCCCTTGTGCCGCAGCCCACCCCAGCACCCATGGGTGACTGGCATCCAGAGGCACTCCCTGGTCCCCAGCTGCTGGATGATGCGAGAAATCCCTGATGTGGGCTCAGCAGCAGAAATGCTGTTTCTCACTCAGCCTTCCCCATTTTGGTTGCAATCTCCTGGCCCTATGATGCCTCCAGCCCCATGAGACAAGGTGGTGGGGTGCTGAGCTGGTCCAGGGGGCTGTGTACCACTGTCACATCCCTTTTGCTCCTCTCTCCTTTTCTCCAGTAATCACCTTCCTGCCCATCATGGTCCCTGCCTTTCTCCAGACTATTTTTACTGTACCCTTTTGGCCATGGAGCAGCCAGAGCCAAGCATGGTGAGCTCAGAAGCAGAGCAGAGCGAAAGCATTAACAGAGCTGATGGCATTCTGATATGAGCACTCCTCTCTCATGGCCTCCCTAGTACCACCTAACATCAGCCAGGACTTTTAGCCACAATGGTGCATTTAACAGGGGCTTCTTGCTGCTTCCCACAGCTGCCAGACCCACCCTCTCACCTCTCACCTTGCTGGGGACCAAATTTTCCATCAGGAGCTGCCAAATACAGGTAAGTCTCAGAAAGAAAATCAGAGAGACGTGGTCATGCAGGGCTTCATTCACCCCATGCACCCATACCCGCAGCTCCCAGGAGAGCAGATCACCAAGGGAGCGCTGCTGCTGCTGCAAAGCCAGCGGTACAGGGAGCAAGTGGACAGGGTTGCCCCTTCACTTGGCAAGCAAAGTACCCTGTCCCACTCTAGGATGAAGCTGGTCCCAGCCAGAGCATCTCTGTGCCCTGCTCTCCCACCTGCAGAGGTGCCGTGTTGCCCTGCTGGGGATGAGCATGGGGATGGGTGGTGCCGTGGCACTGCTTGCTATCCACATTCCTCATCCTCCTGAGGGCTGGAGCAGCTGGAGCTGATACAAAGCAGATATAAACCTGATTTTCATTAGGGAGCGGTCTCGGAGGAGTGCTGGGTCTCACCATGGGGCCCCACTCGGACCCAGCAGGGCTGCTGCACTGGCAACTCTGCCCACACCCCAGGTACATACCCCATGCCAGGGATGGATGGAACCTCCCCACCACCAGCCCATGGCACACAGCCTGAGCTGACCCAGCTCTGCCCTGGGGTGAGATGATGCACCAAGTCCCCACGTGCAGGACTCTGACACCCCACATGTGGGACATCCCTGACCGGATGGAGTCCACAGAGGGACCTGGTGGCTCCCCAGCATGTCCCACCTGGCCATGCTTCCCTGCTTTGCCTCCCTGGCCTCGAGTTTCCTGAGTGCCGGGCTCTCCCCCCGCCACCCTCCTCGGCACGGCTGGGGCCTTGCAGCTACAACCAGGAAACTATAAAACTTTACAGAGTGCGGCTGGAGAGAAACAGGAATTGCTGCAGTGACTGCCAGAAGGGCCAGCGTTAGATTCACAAGATTTTCCAGGGCTTGGACTCGCCAGGAAGGGATTTATCCACCTAGGAGGAGCTGTAAAAACTAAAATTAAATTCTTCATCTTGGAAAGGGAGGGGGGAGAATAAGAAAAAAAATAAATTAAAAATGCTTGACCTCCCCCCAAAATGCTCTGCTGGAGGCCAGGAACTGGTGGGGGATGTGGGGCACCCATGGTTGCACCTGCTGAGACCCTGGCTGAGGGATCATGGCACCCCTGGGTCTCTGCCCCAAGCACTGTGACTGGGTGCTGCTTGGCCTGGCTCCTGCACCCAGCACCCCTCCAGCCTGACTTTTGTGTTCAGGGCATTGTTCAGGGGTCTTTGAGCCTTTCAAGGGGGAGGGGTGAGGTGGAGTCCCCTTCACCAGACCTTGTTCCCCATGGCTCCATTGCACACGCTGCCATCCCCACTGCAGGTGCTGAGGATGGCATGGGGGCAGTTCAGGACCGCAGCAAAGGGTGAGTAGGGATGATCCTGCTGGCCCAACCTGACTGTATCCCAACAGCTGAGTGGGGGGTGTTTTCCAGGGTGTTTGGAACAGGGGGATAAGCTGTTAGGAGGGCAAAACCATGCTGGACTGCAGGCTCCAGGGAGGTGGCACAGCACCCTGGGTAGCCATTGAAGGGGACAAAGTAGTGCCTAGCTGGGTCAGGAGCTACTGCTTTCTGAGGGGTGCAGCTGATTTAGAGACCACATGTGGCCCCCAGCTGAGCTGTGGCAACCTCCCCTGCTCTGCTCCATGACTGAGGGGACCCGATCCAGCTGCCTGCCACAGGACAGCAGATCCCCTCCGGCGCCAGGACCACCAGGTCCAGCCCAGGGACATTTTGGGACTCTGGTATCCCAGGTGCTTACCGCAGTCCCAGGAGCATGTCTCTGCCTGCCTGTGATCCCTGCCCTCTCCTCTGCGCTAGTGTGGGACAGGCAGGTTCTCCCTCAGCACCCAGCTCCTCCCCATCCCACCAGGCTCTTGCGGAGGTGGCAGGCAGGGGCAGACCAAGGTCACCCGGCCACAAGCCCGCCAAACCAGCCTCGGCACCCGCAAGCTGCTGGAGCAGTACGTCCAGCGTTCCTCTACCTCTCCTCATGGGGTTTTCCCTGGTGTAAAGGTGCACACAAAGCTTTTAGCCCGTGCAGCTTCTGGCTTTGGGGGATGCTTCCCACATCAGGGGAGCTGGGATGGCCAGTGCAGCCTCCAAGCTGGCGCACAGTGGAGAGACCTGTGGCATGATGGGCCCTTTTCAGAATATAGAGCTCTCCAGGCAGTAAGTCTCACATTGCCTATCTCTTCATAAAAGAGCCCCCGGAGCCCCATCACCCAGCAGCACGGGAAAGTATCCCACTGCAGGCAGGGAGAACCTGGGCTGTTCCTCCAGACGTGTGGAGGCAAAGATCAAACACAGCTCGCCTGAAAATCTCTGAACTGTGCCAGAGGACACAAAGGATGTCCGGGCCAAGCCAGAGCTGCAACTCCACCATTGCTGGCTCCCGGGGCAAGCTGGCCTGCACTGGGGCCCCAGCAGCTCCATCTGCCCTGCCGCTGGAGCAGAGCACGGCGTGCCAGTGGTTTGTTTTGCACTCCCGCTCTCAGGCTGAAAAGCCAAGGGAAACCTGCAGAGGAGAAGTTTACGTGCAAAATCCTGTTGGCTGAGTGTACAGCAGCATCACGTCACTGGTGTCCTACCCCACCGGGACACCAAGGTGCCACTTCGTGCATGAGACCTGCAGCAATTTTCCTTTTATTTCAGGATTTTCCTGCCTGTGACAGGTTTTACGCCGAGCGCACAGTAGCCCCGCTGTGGAAGCATGTATCAGGGATGCTCCTTTGTTGCTTATTCTGGTTTTACTTCTATTTTTTGCCGCTACCGCCAGTGTGGGCTCCTAAAATAACCAGCTACTTTAACCTGTGTTCTTTTGTTCCTCAGCTGAGAAACCACTGGATACCAGCTGGAGATGGAGGGAGGTGAAGTGTCATCGCCCTGTGGAGCTTTTTAAAGGAGGTTTTGCCCAGGGACAGAGCGTCACAACCCAAGCCCTTGGAGCTGCCCTCTCCCTCGCTGCCAGCAGGACCTCGTGCGTTGGGTTTCTCTGGGGAACCACTGACTTTTCAGGTTCTCAGCTGCCCCTTGTGCCACCATGCAAACCTCATCCAGGCTCCCAAGCAGCCTTGGAGCTGCGCCCTGGCTTTGCAGGCTGACAGTGTGTCCCCCCACTGTACTGCATCTGCTGAGGAACTTCTGCCTGTCCATCCCCCGCAACTGCAGAGTCCTTGCCCACCTTCGCATCGTCTGCTTTGCAGCAAACTTTTTACACTGTGAAAGCTCCGGAGGACAGGAGGAGAGAGGGGGGATGGGGGCCACACAGCTTCCTTGACCCCAGTTACTGTGGGAAAGGGCTGTGGCAAAACTGGTTAGGAACTGTGAGCCGGCCCCAGGGGAAGCACTAGCTAAGTCTGGGCTTATCCCTTCTGAGCCCAGCGTCGGGGCAGTGGATGCAAATCCCAGGCAGGCCGGGTGCTGGCTGGCACCTCTCCCAGGGCGTTTGCACCCTCAATCCTTGGGCGCCCCAGGAATGTGGCATGGCGGGGAGAGGGGATCCCTGCCTCCGGGAGGGAAATGGGGGGGTGCAGCCAGCCCAGGCTCTGCCAGCGGGCTGGGCTCCACTGCCTGCAGGGCACTGGGGCTGGGCTGGAGCCTGGCTTGGAAGCCTTACATTGGAGGCTTGTGCCATGCCTGGGCACATCCCCGCTTTGTTTATTCCTTCAGCTTATTATTTTGTTGGACTATTTATTCCTGGCTGCCTTTTTCTCACGGTGGCTGTGTTTATTTAGCACAGCTAGCCCAGAGCCTGCCGGGCTCCCGTCCCGCTGCTGAGCAGAGCCGTAACCCCGGTGCGGCAAGTGCAGCAATAGAGGGGTGGGCTGAGGTTTCCCTGCTGCCTGGCATGGTGTTGGCAATGGACAGGATAGCATCTCAAGGGGACAGCGAGCAGGGGACAGCAGGATACCAAATGGTGGTCCTGCATGCTTGGTGCTGTTGGTGTGGCCAGCATGCAGCCACATCAGAAGGGTTTTGGTATCTGTGTTGTGTGTCCGCCCCACTCGGCCCAACACAGCCCTGTGGGGCTGGGGCAGCTGCAGCAGTACCAGGGTGATGTGCAGATGCCAGCATGCCATCAGCCCTCCTTCCAGCCCCAGCTTGTCCCTCCATTCCGAGGTCCTGTGCTGCATCCCCTGTGGTAGCCACCCCTGAGGACCCAAAATCCTGGGCCCTCTCAATGCTGAGGATGCGGTTGCAGCTGGGGGCCGGGGAGCCATGGCAACCCGGCAAGGACGGGGGTTGCCATGGTGACAGGAGGCGCAGCATCCAGAGCCAGCTTTGGGCAAGGGATGCTCCAAGTGGGATGGGAGGAAGGACCAGGGTACCCCTAGGGCTGGTGGATACCAAAACCTCAGCTCAGGCTCCAGGAAAGCCCCCCTGCTCCGAGGGGTGCCCCTGACCTGCAGTGTCTGAAGGGGATGGGCCGGCAGGGGCCAGTGGGGTCCAGGCCCTGCCCTTGGCCCTGCTGTGGCCCTGCTGTGCCCACCATTTCCATCACCTCTGTCTGCTCCAGTGGGGTGCAGTGACAGTGCCTGTGTGCTTGGTCCAGGGGAGTGACCAGCATCACAGTGTGTGCGATGTCAAGCATGGTCTCTTGGCTTTCGGCAGCCAGGAGGGCCTGCAGAGCATCTCTACATGCTTCAGATAAGAGCACAAACCCCAAATATCTTCTCATCCCAATTGGGAGTCACTGCCATTCACTTGGGAATGACTCTGCAGGGTCAGATTGGGATGCAGAGTGGGATTCAGCCCCTAAATTGCTTTGTGTTTGGGGAGCATTTGCTCCCCATGACTAAGGTGGGCACCGGGCTGCCTCCTACCCTTTGCCGGGCACACCAAGGGTGTCTGTACCAGCATCTTAGGTGCAGCGCCCTAAAATGTCACTAATGGGGCCAGGCTGCAAATTGCCTGGTCAGCAAAAGTGTCTGAGCAGGCGGTGGGCCAGGCAAGGACCCCACTGTGGGCCATCACCGATTCACATCCCTGCCTTGGTTCCTCCAGCCCCATGGCCACCCACTTGCAAGCGCACCCCACAGTGCTCCATCCCCACTGCACCCTGTCCTGCTGCAGGACTGGGAGGCAGCGAGGGGAAGGGTGTGATGGGAGGCGGTGGGAGGAAACAGACCTCCCAGCTGGGAAGCACGCAGGACAGTGACATTTGCCAGACACCGATGCTGCTTTTGATAAGGGGGTGGGGGCAGCTTGCTGCCCGCAGGCACCCATGTTTCCCACACCTCCTGGCAGCTGGGGCTGAGCCTCATCCCCCAGCCTCAGAGCCATTGCCTCCCACCCCCCACCCGGGTGTTGTCCTGGCAGAGCTGGAGCCGTGCAGGTCGGGTGCCTCCTTTCCCTGTCAGATCCAGTGGGCTGTGGAGCAGTGGGGGAAAGGGCACAAACACTGATTTTTTTTTTGGTTTTGATGTCGTGTTTGTCAGTGTGGGATGAGAAAGGGCCAGCACATAAGTGGACGGCGTCACCTGGGCAGCATCAGCACCATTGCAACACGCACCCTGCAGCAGATGGACAGGGCCATCTCTGCAAACACACAGACCTCAGTAGATCTTTCCTCAAGGACTTCTCTCCAGTGTAGGAATCAGCCCAGGAACCACGTTTCTAACCACCCTTCCTCCTCATGCTGCCTCCCAGGGTGCTGATACTGGGGTGCTGGGTCCTTTCCCCCTGCAGAAAAGGGGGGCTGAGTTCTCCTGGAAGGACATGCTGACAAATGGAGCTGCAGGCGCTCACAGCAATTCCAGCCTGAAGCTTGTGGCTGGGCTTTATATCCTAAGCCTGCTTCAAACTTTGCACTGGGAGAAGTGATTTGTCTGCAAATGTTATGTGGTTAAAATAAATGCAGGGAATTTTAATCCTGGGAATTTGGAAAGTAGGAGATTTAAAATAACAAAACCCTTTCATATGGCACTTAATCCGAAATTAGCTGGGTTTTAAGTTTTATGGCGGTAGCTGATCATTCTTCGGCCACCTCCCGCTCGGCATGGGAAGGGGGTGTCCCCAGATTCCCAGAGTGGGGGGCAGTGGGACTGTGGGGCAGGCCCTTCCAGCCATGCCACGCCATACCATGCCATGCCATGCCATGCCATGCCACGCCATGCTATGCTATGCCGGGGCGGTGCCGGAGCAGTGCTGGCTCTATTTTTTTGTTGACATGGAATGGATCTCCCACAGCTACTTAAGGTTTTAATTGCCCTGTGATTAAAGTTTTCATTACTAAGCAATTAGCACCTGAAATTTTAAGTGCTGAAGTGTTTAACTGCATCCTGAAGCTGCCAGAGGTGAGGGGTGGTGGATGTGGGTGGGACAGGAGAAGGTTTTGAAGTGGGGACCGGGAGTGGCGGGAGATGGCTGCCTGGCCTGGGCCCAGCTGGGCTGGCATGGGCACTGCCGGCCTCCCAAATCCCACTGGCAGCGCCCAGCACCCAGCAGCGTGGGGAGGAGAGCCCGGAGGGGCGAGCGCCCAAGCAGCCTGGGAAGGAGACAGGATGGAGCCGGCACTGACCTGGCGGGAGACGCGCTGGCTGGGCAAGCTGCATCGCAGCGGTACTCCCAGGCCTGGGAACGGGGTGACGGGGCTCTCCAGAGCCCCCTTTGTGCTGGATAGCACAGGGGACCCCTTAGAAGCTGGCACAGGTGCCAGGTCAGGTGTTGCTCCTCCAAGTGCTGCCCTTCAGACAGGGGACATGGAGATGCCACCTCATGCCGCGATGGCCCCGCTGCAACAGTACCCAGCCCAGAAATGGGGGGATACATGGGGATATCCCCACCCCAGCTTCACACACCCCCAGCACAACCGTGGTCCTGGCGAGCAGGCAGCAGAGGCCTCTCGTGGGGTTGGTTTGTCCCATCCACTCGGTGACACCCTTCAAACACACGTCCCTGTCTCCGTCTCACGACAATGCACTCGCGGGGCTGGCTGCTGGCAAGGAACACACTCCCTCCTGTTTGTTTTAAAACTCCTGCTGGGTAATTCCATGTGATGCCCCTTAGATCTTCTGAGAAAACAGGAATAATTGTTCCCTAATCACCTTCTCCTTATTAAGTTGCAGCTGAGGCTGCCGCATGCAGACAAGGTGAGGGGCGGTGGCAGGGTGCGTGGGTGCACCCCTGCATGCAGCCGGGGCCTGACACAGTGCGCGTGTGCCCGCTGTGATGTGGAGCCATCGGAGCAGGGCTGCCTTCAGAAGCAGGGTGTGAGAGTTGGGCTTGCTCCAGCGGGACAGGGTGTCTGGGTGGGAAATTTCTCACAGGGAGAGAGGGATGGGCTGGGAGATTTGTCCTCTGGGTGTCCAGGGGCATTGCTGCTTTCTGGGACATTCCTTTCATCTCTTTTCAGCCGTCCTGCTCTCCCCGCTCTGCATGGGAATGCCCCACAGGGATGCCGTGGGTGTCGCAGTGTTTTTGCGCAGGCTGGAGGGCTGTTTTAAGGCAGAGCATCACCAACTCAAGCCAGCACTGCTGGCGTACCCCATGGCCTTGCGTTTCACCCCTCAGCCCACCCCTCCCCACAGCATGCCTGCTGCAGCCCCATCCAGCTCCAGCCAGTGCCCGGAGGTGCTGGGGTGGAGTGCACAGATGGGACCACGGCTGGACATGGGTGCACAGGGATGTGTCACGGATGGGAGATGCCTGTGTTTTTTTGAGGCACACATGTCCCCCAGCCACCACATCATCCCGTCCCCTGGGGCCACAGCACCACAGTGCTCAGCACCAAGTGCTTGCACAAGCAGGCGGGTTGGTGCCACTGAGCCAACCCCTGCCAGCAAATACCATGCAGCCACCACAGTTATTTCCTACTGTGCAGGCACTAGAGCCCAGCCAGCACAGCTCCCCAGGCTGCCCACCGGCTGCCATGCCCAGGCAATGTGACGGGGCTCCCCAGATGGCTACCTGCACCACTGCTGGCCAGATCCCCCCAATTCCTCAGCCTCCAGCCAGGACTGCAGCGCTTGCGCCTGCCTACACCGGGGCAGCGGGACCCCCGGGGAGAAGCCGACTGGCAGCACCGGCCCAGCGGGAGCAAGCAGGGGCTCATTAATTACAGTGTGCAGGGGCGGAGAGGATTATATGGAGCATCTTCCCCCTACCCATGCCCCCCCTTCCCCCTCCCTCCCCCTGCATGCTCCAGTTTCTTGTCCTTTTCGGAAATAAATTCCTTTTGGGATGAAATTTGCCAGGCATGGCTCGGCTCCAAGGGGAATTCTTGGGGAAAGTTTAAGTAAAATTGGTTCAGCCATTTTTAAGTTATTCAAGTGTGAATAAGCAATTTCCCCATGTGCTCCGTTCAGAAATTTTGTGCTTGGGTAACTCAGACCTCTGGAATCGCAGAGTAAACGAGGTTCCTGCATCTCACTAAGGCTGCAAGGGTTGGTACAGTGTCTCCAGTGCATAGGATTTCCCAGGGAGGTGGCAAATCTTCCTACCCTGAGCCTGGCCCACGCTGAAGTTTCCGGGCATCTCCATCAGAACCCCCTGCTCTCCTTCCCCACTGATGTAGCATCGTGCCCCAGTGCACATGTTAACGGTGCCAGCTTCCCCACCCATCTCTCCATTGCTTGTCTCCTTAAGTGATGGCATGTCCAAACCAACAGCTTTTTCTTCTTTGTTCAAACTTTGGTGTTTTCCACCAGGGTAACCTGCTTTCTGCTGCTTTGCTCCCCGACCACTTCCTTTTACCTGGAGAGCACGACGCCTCACTCACTGCTTTTCCTTGCCCCTTTCAGAAATTTATCACATTCACATGTCATGTCCCACCTTAAATTAAAAAGCTGGTTCTCTTAAGCACAGCTTTTCCCTTTGGGAACCGTGCCCAGCGGTGCTGGGGCGCTGCGGCGGCCCTCAGGGCATGGCGTCCTGGCGAGACTCCCTGCAGCTCGCAGGGGATGCCAGCACTCTTGCAACAGGAATCGGCTTTCTCCAAATTTTCAGCAACCAGATGCCTGCCAATCTCTCCAGCCAGGGCTTAAGAAGCCAAATCGTTCTGGGACAAAGAAGGAAAGTGCCTATCCATGTCCCTGGTGTATTTGTGCAGCAAGAGGTGGTGGAGACATGGACACACTCTGCATCCGTCCACACAGCAGAGAGGCCAACCGCAGCCAGCCCCAATAACATCCCCAACTTCTGCTCCTACAAGCAGCGATGGGCCTTCTCTCCCGGCCACCTTCATGACTGCTTGCAGGAGCTGTGGGGAAGATGGCCAGGCGAGAGAGCCCATGGCCACTGCGGGGCCAGGGCCATGGCTGCACAGCAAGGGAGTTTCTGGGGCACGTTTCTGGGGCGGGGAGTGCTGCAGCGAGGTGCCACTTGCAGATGGCAGGCAGCTGCAGCAGGGGCAGCCCAGATAGCTGTGCCGTAGGGGCAAGGCTGCATGGGGGTGATGCACCCAGCCAGGCACCCCCCTATTCAGGATATCCCAACCACTCTGGGGATCAGGGGCATCAGTGTGCCCCAAAATCAGAGACGGGAGATTTTGGTCAGCCCACAGCCAAGGCCAACCCTCCCCAGGCATCCAAGCGTGAGATGCGCGTGTGGCACAGAGGGCCAGGACAGGTTGTAGCCTGTGTCCAGTGCCCAGCATTGTGTGGATGGGACTGTCCTGAAGGATGTGGCAGTGCCGGCTCCAGTCATGGGGACAAAGTGTGCGCACCATGCTGAGGGAGCAGTCTGTCACACACAAGATCCCCAAAAAGCCCCATGGCAATGGTGGGGAGAGAAAAGGGAGAGCATGGAGGTGCTCACGGGTCAGTGGCTGTAGTTGTGTGTGCTGTAGACGGACTGTCTCCCACAAGGAGTGCAGTGGGGAAGGAACCCTGGGGTGGGGAAAAGGGGTGCTGTGGGGGGTCACTGCAGGGTGCTCTCTGCATGGTGTCACTGTGGTCAGGATGCCAGCACTCAGCCCTGTCCCCATGGTGGGAATCATGGTGTGGTGGGCACGGGGTGGGATGGATGGAATGCATGTGATGGGCTGGGGCGGGATGGGATGGCACAGGATGGGATGCACGAGATGCTGGGGTTGGACAGGACGAGACTGTAGAGTCAATGGAGGTGCCACAGGTAAAGCGGGCTGCCAGTGCTAGGGCGCAGGGCGGTCCACGGGCCCGTCAACACACGCGCAGTTAGAGGCATAACGCGCTCACCCGCACCCGGCGGGGGGCGGGGCGGGGCGGGGCGGGGCGGGCCCGGAGATGCGGAGCAGGCCGGGAGCGCGGCCCCTTTAAGAGCCCAGTTCCGCGGGCGGCCGCTGGGTGGGGCGCGCTCTCCGCCCTGCGCCTTCCGCGCCTTGGGGCGGGGCCACAGGGGGCGCGCCGCGTCGCGGCCGCCCCCTCCAATTCATCTTTCCGCGGGGGCTCCGCCCCCATCCCGCCGCCGTCCAATGAGCGTCTCGCTCGCCGTCGCCAGGGCCGCCGGGTTGCCAGGGGCGTGCTGATTGGCGGGCCGGCCCCGCCCCGCTCGGCTCAGCGGCGGCAGCGGCGGCGCCGGGGCCAGAGCGCGAGCGTGGCGCGGCGGCGAGAGGAGCCGCGCGTGGCGCCGAGCTCGGGACTGCCCGGCGGGGCCGCCCGCACCGCCCCCCCGCCATGGCCGCGGCCCGTCCGGGGGCCCCCCCGCCGCCGCCGCCGCTGCTCCCCCTCCTGCTCCTCCTGGTACTCCCCGGCGGCCGTCGCGCTCTGGAAGGTGAGTACCGGGTTGGCGGGCGTACCCACCCGCCACACCGGGGCCCGTGCGACCGCGCACACACTCACATACACACGCACCCACCCTCCCGCCGGCGTGTCTCCGGCCCACCGGGCCTTGCCGGTGTCCGCCGCCGGCTCTGCTCGGCGAGCCGCGGGCGCTGAGTTGTCCCCGCGAGGAGCTCGCCGCCGCCGCAGCGCGCCCCAGCCCCGCTCCCGGCGCTCAGCCGCCCTCAGTAGGTTTCAGAGTCAACGCCCCGTGGAACCGAGCCCGGCGCGGCCGAGGTGCGGCGACCGCGGTTGGCGGCCGCTGGCAGGCAGCGGCGCCTCGTTGGATACTCGGTTCACGTTCCGAGGCTTTTCGCCGCGACCGAGAGGGCTGGAAAATTAATATTGCTTGCAGTGGAAGCTCGCGGCGTGCCAGAACTGGTGGGGCCGCCGGAGGAGTGTCCGTGCGCCGTGTCCGGCCCCGTCCCTTCCCGGGCCAGGGCTCGCCGCGCCCGCCGCCTTAACCCCCGAGGTTCCAGCGTGGGACCGCCGGGGCGAGTGGCCCCGCGTGCCGCATCCATCCCCGAGCCGGGCTGCCCTCCCCGGCTTGCCCGCCCCCGCGGGTGAGGGAAGGGGAAGCGGGAAGGAGGGCAGACCCCGCGCTTTGGTGGAGTTGGGGGGGAAAGGAGGGTTAATTGTTGCCCCACCACCACCCTACCCCCGCCTTCTCGGAGGGTGAATCCCGGTCCGCCGCGCAGCGCCGTCGTCCCCCCGGTTTTGAGCGAAAAAAGAGACTTTTGGCCCCGCTGGGGGATTGCGGGGTCCCGGGGCGGGAGACACGGGTAGTACCGGGGAGGTGGAGGAAGGAGTCCGGGCGGGTTTTTGTCTCGGCATAAAGTAAGCGCGGCTTCGACCGGGAGTGCCGGGGGCGGCGACGCTCCGGTGTCCGGTAACCGAACCCGCGGCGGGAGGGGGCTGGGGAGGGAGGGAAAGGAGAAACCCCGGGCGGAGAGGAGCCGTAAGTGCCCCCGCCCGGCCGGGGGTCGGCGGGGTCTTTTGTCTCGGAGGCAGTTTTGTGCTCGGGCTTCCGCTGCCGTCGCCCCGCGGTGCTGGGTTTGGGCTGCGGCACCGGGGGGTGACCGTGGGCAGGAGCCCTTCCCCGCTGCGGTTTGGTGGGGGGACATGTTTCCTCTGGCTCTGTAGAAAGTTTTTGGGGTGATTGTTGCCCGTGTTTCTTTCCTCGCTCCCAGAGATTTATATTTTTTTTCTTTAAAGGAGGGGGGAGGCGCGGAATAGAAAACCCATCCTTCTTTGTGCGCTGTAGGAATGCAAGCTGCGGGCCTGTGAGCTCCGGGCTGAGCAAGAGCCCGGCGGCCGGAGGGAAAGGGAGCAGCGTGCCTGCACCCAGCCCTCTCGGGATGGAGGCTTCTGAGCACCCACCCGGGCACTGCCGGGCCGAGCCGCGGGGAGCCCGGCTGCTGGAGAAGTGCAGGAGGGTGAAGCTGTAGGCAGGGAGACCGGCGGAGCTCGGTGCCTCCGGGCAGCCCCTCGCAACCCGCTTCCCATCAGCGGGCTGCGAGACGGGTAAGAAAAGGCGGTGTGGAGGCTGGTGGCACCGACGTGCATCACCCGGGGACTGTCCCGCCAGTCCCCGGAGAGGCCGAGGGCCCCGGCCTCTCTGCCGCCACCCGGGGATGGAGCGGTGTGAAGAGGCGGATGGAGAGAAAATAAACAACTCGTGCGAATGGGTCGCTCGGTTTTCTCAGCTTCCCCAGTGTACAAAGGGGTCAGGAGCCAAACACGCTGCCCGAGGAGGTCAGGGCCCAGCTGGTTGCCAGCCCGATAGGACTGCTTTGGGGCTGGCTGGCAGCCATCCAGCGTTTTTGGGGCTAGTCCTGATTCCCCTGGGATTATTTTTTTCTTTTCTTTTTTTTTTCCCTTCTTTCCCCTTCACTCTTGTGTGAGCCCAAGGGAAAGTTTCAGCTGGGCCAGGAGAGGTTCCTGGTTTGCCCATCGTTAGGAAGCTGTTCCTCACATCAGGGTCAGTGAGCTCCTGCGCTTCTGCCTCTCTGGGCATTTCTGGCTGCTCATGAGGCTGCTTCCTGAAGGGGACCGGTGCGTTCGGGCGGTTACATCTAGCATGCACCTTCGTTTGGGTATTTTAGTGCCGATCATAAATCTGGCGTGGCCATTAATCTAAGCACGTGTGTTTAGACGACCGTGGCGAGCGGTCTCTGAACCCAGCCACCTCACTGTCCCTTCCATGGGGACCACGGGCTGCTCTTGCAGTCAGTGCCCAGCCGGGAGGGCAAGAGGCTCCATGGCTGCCCGTTCCCGGGGGTGGGTGGGTGGCATGGTGGGGAGTTGAGTTTCTTTACAAGGCCCCACGGGGGTGGAGGGAGAAAAGCCGCGCTCGGCAGCAGCTCAGTGAGGGCTTTGTGCTGCCGAGGAGAAAATGGTTTCTCTCCAGATCCTGTAAGTGTGCTGGGTCTGTTTGAAGTCACAATGTGTTTTTCTTCTCCGGTTCAGCAGTCCCCCGGCCGGCTGCAGTAGGAATGCTCTATCTGGGGGCAACAGCAGATCCTTTCTCCGGCACAGAGGTTGGAGCCGAGGAGTTTGTCCCACCGGGGCTGTGGGAGCAGAGGCCCGGCAGGGAGTGGACACGGTGAAATTGTGCAGGGAAAGTGCTGTGTTCAAGGCTCTCGACGACCATCCAGGGGTAAAATCCCAGGCTTCAAAACACCCTGGCTGGAGGGAGCGTGGATGGCTGCAGGCTCTCTCTCCCCGTTGCCCCAGGGTGCAGGTGGGCTGGGACCAGGGCCTGTTCTCCAAGTGAGCCACTCTGCCAGGCAGCTCCTGCCCTGAGCAGCCTCTCTGGGCACGGGACTCTGCTTAAAGTTGGGGTTTCCCACGTGTTCCCCCACGAACCACCACACGCTGGCATTGGTGTAGCTGTGTGTAGCCCCGAGCCGAGTTGGGCTCTGGCAAAATACCTGAACTCCCATGAAGCAGAAAGATTTCCAGGGGGGTTTTCTTCCCCTGGGCTCTGCCCCTTCACAGCTCCCAAATCCCGCTGGGTGTTGTGCAGGCTGACCGTGCAGCTCTCTGCACAGCAAACCCCTGCTTAATTGACCCCTGGTACTGGAGCTGCCAGGTATTTTCTTGGCAGGGAGATTTGCTTTCCATTTAATTACTTTTCACCGAAACGGCATGTTTCTCGGCAGGGTGATGGGGGGGAAGTTTTAGCCCTGCTGTTTTATTGATGCTCGGGGTGGGGCTGGGAGGGAAAGAGAGTCGTGGGTCTCCGTGGTGATCGCTGGATTCATTAAATCTCCCTTTCCTTGCTAAAACTTGGTTTGAGGAAGCCCGCCCCATCCAGACTCCGGAGGCAGGGAGAAGGGGTTTCCTTTGTGTCAAGCGGAGCATGCGGAGAGCCGGGGGGAGGGAGAACTTGGAGCATGGGGGTCTGTTTTCAGCCCCGTGTATTCCCCTTCCTGGCGAGGCTGCGGCTGTAGGGCCATGCCTGCCTGGCCATCACGAGTGGGAATAGCGGCCTCTGGTTTTTAAGGAATGAACCGAAACTCCTTGTTTTGTTGTGATGACTTACTGCGAGAGATATTTGGGGAAACCAGTTTGTTGCATTTTCTTTCCGTGAGCCGTTCGCTGCTGCCACTGGAGCAGGGGAGCTTGGCGTTTAATTAAAACAGCCCCAGCAATCTGAATCAGACTTGCATGTTTTTAAAATTGTAGCTGTTCCTGTTGTGCTGAGTCAAACTGGTTTGTCAGGATTAAGCGTCTCTGCCTGGGAGCCGTGCTGGGGGAAGGGTGCCGAGGCAGCCCCGGGGTCGGGATCCCCTGTTCCCAGGGTGGTAGGGTGGGTGCCAGACTCCTGCACCGAGGAACACACACACACACGCCCCTCCCCCAGGAAAGGGGGACTGTCCCCAAGGGCTCTGGTGTAGCCAGTGGCTGCCACAACGCTGTGCTTTCCTCCGGTTGAAGCCGCAATAAACTGTCATTGCTTCTGGAGCAGCCATGTTCCCAAGGAAAGCTTTTGGGGCATGGTGGTGGTGGGGGTGCTCCTCCAGCACTGTGAAGCTGGTGAGAGCCAGGCTCAGCCCAGTGCCCCTTGGCACAGGCTTCCCTCATGAAGGCCAGGTAGCCTTTTGCAGTGGTACTCCTGCCTGGCTGGGACAGTCCCATTTGATTCGTGTTTTGGTTCTTTTGTTTGTTTTTCTGTTGTTGCTCAATACCCGTTCGGGTGCTCGGGCTGGGGCGGGGCTGATGACAGGGCTATCCCTTCCAGAGCTGAGCCCCATGCTGGCTCTGTGGGGAGCCATTTTGTAGGGTGGGCAGGCAGGCTGCCCACAAAGAGCTATGCCTGGCACCTGCCTCTCCTGACGAGCCCTTCCTTGCCCTCGCTTGGCTTTGGTATGGCTGACCCCAGTGTGGCCATCAAGGCTTTGTGGGGCTGAGCTTGGGAGAGGGGCTGCACTCCCTCCCTACAGGGCTGCCATTTACAGAGGGGTTGCAGCCCTCCCCTGGCGCCCGCTTTTGCCTCAGCACAGCCAAGCCCGCCAGCCCATGCTCTCTGAGGCGGGAGGGAGCAAGCCCAGCGCTGGCTTTGCATGGCCGCCCCTTGTGAAGAGGAGAGGGAGCCATCTTGGAAGAGGCAGGAGCACTGCAGCAGGGCCGAGCACCAGCCCCACAGCCGCTCTTCATGCGCGTGCCAGCGTGTGCCGGCCATGGGTCCCTGGCTGGAGGGGCATGTGGGGGGGTGATCTTTATTTTATTTTTGCCCGTCGTTAAGCTCTGCGCTGTCAGGCCTGGTGTTTCTCACGCATGTGGCAGGAGCTGTTGACAAACACCTGTTTCCTGGCCCCCTCTCCAGGAATGCCCCGGGCCCCATGGGGGCTGCCATGCTGGAGTGAGGGAGGGGACGGGACAGCAGGGATGTCCCCTCCCAGGGGAGCCCTCCCCAGGGCTTTCCTGACCAGCAGCAGCTGCAGAGGGGATTTGGGCCTCCCTGTTCCTCTCCGAGGTGTGGCTGTCGCACAGGGCTGCAGGCGGCTGCTGAAACCCGTCCCAGCAAGGGAACATCTCTGCTTTCACCCCCACCCCTACCCTGTCCTTCTTGTCCCTTGGGTGTTCAGCCACCTCCCCAGCAAGGGCTGGGGCACAGGAGGGACCCCGCGGGGTGAGCAGGGAAGGGGGGGCTCGGTGGGCATGCACGCACACACGGCGCGCGATCCAAGGCCTTTTTTTATTAATGAGAAAAATGTGCAGGGCTTGAACGATCGCCAGGAACAGATTTATTCTAGTTCCCCAGAAATTAAACTGAAATGAAGGAGCGAGTCAGCCCGGCCCGGCACCCCCTCCTGACTCTGTGCTTGTTTTAACTCTGGAAGAATCTGACTTTTGGGGGTGGGGGAGGCAGGGAAAGGGGGGAGGATATTTGGGTTTAAGCAGTTCCAGATGGGCTCAGTGCTCGAGGAGAGCCGAGGAAGCGAGCAGAGAGCAGCATGGAGATTTGGGTAACTGCCCCAGGCAGGAGAGAGGAGGGAGATCTTGGCAGAAATTCCCGCTCCACTCTGCCGGGATGGAGCTTGACAGCCGAGCCACCCGTCTGTGGGGTGAACCTTTGGATGTGCAGCAAGTAACCTTTTTTGGGGAGGGGGTGGTTTGTGGATTGTTTTTTGGGCTTGTTTTGGGTTTTTTTTAAGTATCATTACTCCTTCTCTGGCTTCTTTCCAAAAATACAACCTGGAAAAAAATGGAGCTGGAGGGGGGGGAAAAAGGGCCTTTTGGATCTCGGCCTGCCGCAAATGGTTGCCCTGCGGAGGCAGGCCTGCAGCACTGACTGCGTTCCCTTCCTTTCCCCAGGGACTTTGGGGCTCTCTACCTACCCACTCCAGCCTAGTTCAGTGGCCCTATGGGGCCACCTGCCCCATGAAGTCATAGGGTAATGGGGCCACGGAGGGAGGTGGCAGAAGCATCCCTGTCATAGCAGGACCTGGAAACGAAGGTGGCTTTGTGGGACAATTTACTGCCTACGTCCCGGTCAGTGGTGTTCACAGCTCTAACAGGTCTGGCATCTCCCGATCGGATGAGTTATTTCTGTGACAGCAGAGGGTGGCTGCACGGCCATTCCTGCTGGTGAGGATGACCTATAAATCTCTCTGGTCTGCTGGCTTGCAGAGCTCCTGCTTGCCTGGTGTGGCTAGTCACATTGTCCCACAGGAGCCCATGCGAGGAGCTGCAGCAGGCAGCCCTGTCTCCTGGGCCCGGCAGGGACATGCTCATCCCGAGCAGGCAGCAGTTGTGTTAAGGCCAGCAATGTGTCTGTCAGCAGACAGGGCTGGGGGGCATCTGTCCATTCCCCTTGCCCACAGCCTGAGTTTTCCCGTGGGTGAGCCAAAGCTGTGAGTGCTGGGGTGCATCCACCACATGGGCAGGGATGTCAGCTCTTCCCCAGCAGAGTTGACCCCAGCGGGGCACACCGGGCTCTGACATCCGAAATCCCCATGGTATTAATAGAACAGTAATTGCAGTGCAGGGCTGGACTCGGGCAGCTGGCTCACGTCCTCTCCCAGCGTCAGTATGGCCTTTCTGCAGGACCAGGGTCTGCCAGCGGGACCTGGCAGAGCTCTGGCAGCAATCCGCACGTGTCCTTGGCGTGCAATTGCAGGGCAGGAACCTGCCATCCTGCAAAAGTACTGTGCTCTGGAGAGGGGGGGTGCAGTGTGGGTGCCAGCGGATGCTGGAGCCTGGCTTGGTGCAGCCCTTCTCACCCAGTGTCAATGTCTTCCCTGGCTCGGCCTGGTGCCTGACTGGGAGGAAGCGAACACCCGTCCCGCCTCGCATCCTGGGCGCTGCCGCTTCATCGGCTTTTTGCAGAGCTGGCACCCGTCCTCTCTCACATGCTTCAGTCTGTCTCATGGCCATCAGGAAACAGCTCCTGGCGAAGAGCACACGGCCGGAAAACCCTCTTCATCCAGTTAGCGACCGGTGGGTGGGTGATGGGGCAGGGCTGAAGGGAGGCAGCACTCCCGACCCCCTCCATGCATGCCAGACAGCTCCCAGTCATCCGAGAGCTGGATATGGCCTATCTAGGAGGGGGGTGGACTCTGAGGGAGATGCAGCCGGCCGATGGCCTGGAGACACGGACCTGTCTTCCCTGTGAGGTTGTTATACCCTGGTGCAGGTGCAGGATTGGGAAATGGAGGATGCAGCTTTGGAACTGGCATTTTGGGCTCTGCCACAGGCCTACCGTAGGGCCAGGATCAGCCATGGTGCCATCACGGCTGGGACTGGTGATGCTGCCCATCCTTGGATGGGCTCTCCAGGACAGGGACTGCTTGCCCTTGTGCGTGCGTGTGTGGTGTGTACAAAGGGGCCTTAATCTCAGTTGGGGCCTCTGGGCCCTGCCATAATGCAGAAATAATGAGTCTATTATTAAGTGCCCACAGTACTTCTTCACTCTGGTGGCTCGCCTCCAGCAGCAGGCAGAACCTGCCCCGCTTGAAGTGGATGTGTCATCATTTGCCTCAGCAAATCCGATCCCCTTTGATGATGGGCCAAACGCCCTTGGCACAAAGGGCCACAGCTGTGATACAGGCCTCATTTTTTTTCCCTTCCTCTCTTCCCTTTGTTCCCAGTTCATTGGCAAGTTGACGGCTCGCCCCGCTCCTGGGGCAAGTGCATGTTGGTGGGCATGGGCAGTCTGAGCTTTTGCATCCCCCCGCAGAGTGATGGGGTGGAGGGCTGGCCCTGCATCTCCCTGCTCTGCACTGGGGAGCAGCAGGCGCCCTACTCGGCATAAGGACGGGTTCCCAGCGTGGGTGGCGATAGGGAGTGCTCCAGCCCTTCCCTTGGGCTGAACCGCACCGCCCCTGGCCTGCCCAGCCTGACAACCAGGGAGAACGAGGGTGGGACCCTACACGGCCCCCCAGCCTTGCGCTGGACGCTCAGGCAACTGGGCATGCAGGAGGGGTCCCAGGGGGAGCCAGGATTCCTGAGGAGGCCTGGGCTGTGCAGCATGCCAGCAGTGCTGCCAGCCCTGTCCCTGCAGAGGGAGCTGGCAGACAGCATCTGCCGGCACCTTTGCCTGGCTCCCAAGCCCCATGCCTAACATCTCTGCCATGGGTACCCCCAGTGCACTCTGAGTGCTGCTGCCAGCCCTGTGGGTGCCTTGTCTGCCTGCCTGCCTCCCTCCCTGGCTGTGATCTTCCTCACTGCTCTCAGCTGCATCGGCGAGAGCCTCCCTGCAGCACAGCTCGGGCACGAGGGACTGCCAAGTGCCAAAACCTCCCAGCACAACTACTCCAAAGCCACCATCCATGGGGTTCCTAGTGCACTTTGACTTGGGCTGAGTGGGATGCGAGCCCCCTGACCTCAGAGTGGGGTCGTCCCCTGCCCAGGAGGAGGACAGCCACAGCATTTTGCTGGGGTCAGAGGGAGGAGGACTGTCCCGGAGGAGGCATCCGGGTGGGCAGCAAGCTCTGTGAAAATGCATTGCGGGGTCTCACTATCTGATGCACGCTTAGGGTGCTCTGTTTCCCTCAGCTTTTGTGTACACGAAACGCTCGTCAGCGGGAAAAGTGCAACCTCAGGTTCTCTCCCACAGGCAGCTCTTTGTTCCCAGATAAAGGACCTTACACCAAAGGCCCTTTGTGCCACTGCTCAGAACGGTGCCGGGATTAATTGTACCGATAGGTGCTTGAATGGGGAGCATGCAAGGCCACTCGCTCCTGCCGTAATTGTCTGCAAAACTGAGAAGGAAATTAAAAATGTGCCGGGAAATGCCCCTTTTGGTGGCTTTTTGACTGGCAGGCAATCATCCAGGCTGAAAGTACATCCCTAAACGAGCTGCTTTTCCTTCCAGAAGAGCGTGGCAAGGGAGAGGGGCATCTAGCACCACCGCAAGCAGCCGCCGTGGTGGAAGGCCATGTCCTGGGGCAAACAGCTCAGCCATCAGTTCTGTCTACAGGATGCCAGTGTGGGGTGAGCGACCGGGCCACTTGCCTCGCACCAGGCTCTTGCAGATTTGGTGCCATGGTGTGTGCGTGGTTCCCGGGGAGCACAGGCACATTGCAGAACAGGTTCCTCTGCAGCAAGGCTGCGTGGGTGTCTTTACTAACTTTCCTCCCTTGCCTTCTTCCAGGATTCTCTGGTCTTGCGCGAGCTGCCTTCCTCCTCATCAGGGCGAGGAGCTGGCGTCCTACCTTGCCAGAGCATCCTGATAAAAGCCGTCGGTCCCCATGTTCAAAGGCAAGAGTGTTCAAACTGGAGCCGGTTGGTGGAGACGATTGAGTCTTCCCCAGCAGCTTCATCTTGAAAGAATTTTGATTTTTTTTTCCCCCACACACTTTCTGGCTCGGCCATCGCTGCTGCGTGCGTCTGCCGCTCAGCAGCGCGAGACAGGCTCTCTGGGCCTCTTAGGGGGGGAGTTCAAACGTTTTCGCTGGCCTCAGACTGTGCACACCACATTCCTGAGCCCCTGCACAGGGAGGAAGAGGTCCCTGGCTCCAGATGGGACCTCACCAGGGCTTTAAACACCCAGCAAACTGCTAGGGACTCCACAGAGGCAACGGGATGACTGCTGGCAGGGGACCCCTGTTCTTTGCAGGTTGGGGTTGCACCTCAGAGGAGATCTTGGCTGGGCAAGGGGGAGACAGCCCCATTCAAGGAGTGAGGCTCTTTCCGCGCCCTAGCATCCTGCGCAGGTGGGAAAATCCCGCTTTTATGTGGGGTTGAGTGTGGCCTGCTGAACTCACTGACCATAGCAAGGCTCCTGGTGCATCCCTTGCCTTTGCCTGGCTGGATGTAAGGAGAGGACAACTCCCCTGTGCTGCAGAGAGTGATAAAGCAAGCTCTAAGCTGACTTGTCCGAACTGGCAAAATTGGGAGCCAATTTCCCCCTTGACTAATGGCACCAGGCTTTCGCTGTGGTGTGCGGGATTGAGGAGGCTGTGACTCACTGCTAGTCCAGCTCTAGTGCCATTCACATCCTTTCAAATCACCTGCAAACCCAAACAGAGCTGGGGAGCTGCTGGTGCCACCTCTGAGCCCACCTCTGGCACCATAGGCCAGAGGGAGACAGCAGCAAACTACTCCCGAACCACTAAAACCCCGTGCTTGCCCATCTCCCCAGCCATGGATGCCAGCATATGCCCCTTCATGGAGCAGGGAAGCACCTGGCATGCCCTTGTTTTTGCTGGAGCATGGACATGGGTTCGATGCTGGGGTGCAGCGAGATCTCTGTGGCAGCTTTAAGGGCAGAGAGCAGTTTGTGTGGCTTGGCTGTGGCCAACTTGACTCAGCATGCCACCATCCACCCGTGGCCTTCACAGTGGTGGGGTGTGAGGGGCTCTGCTCACCCCACCTGGCCCCACAGCTGCAGGAAACCCATGTTGCCCTCCATGCTCAGCCTGCTTCCTTTAGCTGGGTTGCTCTGATTTTATTATTTCCCCTCCCTGCTCTCTCTGTGTGGTTTACATGGCTCTTGCAGCAGCAGCCAGCTTGGTGCTCTCTGATTTTCCCCTCCTCTGTTGGTCAGATGGCAGATGCCAGCGCTGAGCTTCCTGTCTGAGCCATGTGCCCTCCCCGGGCTGGTGCTCATAGGGAAGGGTGCCCTGTGCTGGGGCTGGCTCGGCATGGCAAGGGCTGTATGTGTGGAGGCGCGCAGGGTAGCTACTGCACACCCTAGGCAGGTTTTGGGAGCAAAGTTCCCCTCCTTCCCTGGGAGCAGGGATGCCCTCACAGTCAGATCTGGCCTAGCTCTGCCATATCGAACCATAGGATCCCTGCGCCGGGCACACCCTCCCACCCAGATCCTCATCTCCCTGGCTTGATCACTGCCACGGCTGCTCATCTGCACTGTCCCTGAGCATGCAGGGCACCCTTTTCCTGCTCCCCCCACATATACATCCAGCCCCTGCAGAAATACCTACCCAGCTGCCCGCACCAGGAGCGGGGCCCTTTGCTGGCTGGACCCGCGCAGGGTCCCTGCACCGGGACTTGGCAGCCCAGCGCACTGTCAGCACTGAGCGTGTGCTTGGCTCTGCTCCGCCGCCAGCGCGGCGTGCCTGGGCCATTGTGCGGCACCGATCTGCCCTTATTAGGGCAGCTGGTGCGTGGGGCCTGTCCCTCAGAGAGGTGCTGGCAGCCCTGCTCCACAACCTGCTCCCTCATGATTCCACACCGCCTGTCTTTCCCTGGGAGCCCACGCCAGCAGAGTGCTGGGGAGCACAGCAGCATCTTGGGGAGGTCTCATAGCTCTGTGGAGCTGCTCTGACCACTGCCTGCAGTCAGTAGCTGATGCTGTGGGGAGGGGAGGAAGAGGGATAGCATCCCCTGGGCAGGCAGTACCTTGGGATGGGGCAGATGCTGCCCCATGGGTGCCCGGCCCCATCCTGTGCATCCCATGCCCCAGTCCTGGCATCCTTGTCCCACATCCTCCTTTGTTACCTGCTGGGCAGAGGACTCCTTCCTTCCCTCCCTATCTTTGTTTGTGCTGGGTGCCTCTTAGTTTGTGTTTTTTGAGAAACAGCAAATAAACACTGCCAAATAGCCACCTCTGCAACTCCTCCTGTTTGCAAGCAAGAGCTAGTGTCCGTTCATCCCTGTTGTGGATGCTGCCTCCCTCCTGATCCTCACCTAGCTGGGGATTGAGTATCTTGAGGGGTTTTCTCACTCTGCTTCTGGTGCTGTGTCTGCTCCTGATGTTCCCAGCTCGTGTTGGGACTGTGCTCCATGCAAACAGCCTGGGTGAGAGACAGACTCGCCGGCCAGGCTGGGATCTTGGGAAACAGCAAGTCAGGTTGGAGAGCCCACATGTCCCCAAATGTGCTTGTTTATCTGTGCTGCAGCGGCACTTGTGGCCAGTGCTCCCGGCTCATCCGTGGGTGCTGACTTGGGAGCTGCTGGCGGGTCTCCCTGGGGTGGGACGCGCGAGGAAGGTGTTTACCTTCAGATGAGCTTCATCCTAAACCCTGCGACGCAGGAACATTTCCTTCCTCCTCCGCGCTTCCTCCCTGGCTGGGTCAGCCTGTGGTTTTCCTGGGGTAGAAGGAAAGAAGCTGAAACTGCCTCTTGCTTCTGGGGCTGAGCCGTTGTGCCTGGCTTGGCTGAGCTGCCCCAGTGCATCCTGTGCCTCTGTTGTCGAGAGTGAGCAGCTGCCAGCTCTGGGGGCTGGTGAGCTGTGGCTCCTGGCCCTGTATCTCAGGACTGGGAAGGCTGAAGGATGGATGGGCAGACGGATGGATGGACGGACATCCAGCCCTTGGGAAACTGTGTGGGGTCTGGGATGGGGCCATGCTTGAAGCTGGGGATAGGGGATGCCCTCAGCAGGGAGGGATTTTGGAGCTGGTCCTGGCCCCTGCTGTGAGCACACTGGGGGCTGTTGCTTAGTTCTGGTGTTTGTACACACACCTCACCCCCCTCCCCAACCTTGTCCCCAAACCCACCAGGGCAGGAGGGGGTACAGAGGACCTTAGGGGTTCCTGCTTCCCTTCAGACAGCCTTTGGGGCCATCCACGGAGCAGGGGATCACAGAGCTGGCGGCCCACCGACCCCAGAGCACATCGTTGTTCTCCATCCCTTCGCTTTGCTCCCAGTTTTCGTGTGTGGTGCTTGCGCGGCTCTGCCCGGGATTAGCGACAGCTGCCTGCAATTGCAGCTCTTCCCAGACAAGCGTCTCGCTCCCCCAAGGCTGGGGCTGGGGCTGTTTGGGGAATGCTGCCGGGGTGGTTCGTCTTGTAGTCTGCTCCAGGAATGTTGGCCAGACGGTCAAATTCTTCTCCCCTCTTGTAAAATGAGTGATGTGGGGCGTCTCTGGGAGAGCAGCCTGCCAGTCCCTCCTCCTCTGGATAAACCTGCCTGGCCCGCACCGCCCTGTCATGGGAACGGGCCCTTTCAACCCCAGCCACAGTAAATATGCGCCCTGCCAAAGTGGAGGGGGAGGGCTCAGATGGGGGGCCCCTGATCTCCCTCCTCTGGCAGCCCCCCATGCTGGCTGAGAGGCACGGTGGGCTGAGCCAGTGGCCAGGGGTGGCAGCTCATCCCCCCCTCTCGCCACCTGGCCTGCTCCTTGTCCTGCTGCTCTGTCATGGCTCTCCAGGGACACCTCACTCTTCCTGTTCTCCTGACGGGAAAAGAGAAATCTGGAGTCTGTCTGCACTGCTCCCTCCTCCTCCCACCACATCTCACCCCCCAAGTTGCTGTTTTCTGCAGAAATGTCAGTCTCGACTCTCCTCTCCCCCACTCCTCCTGGGTTTTTTTCTCTCTAATCTTGGCCTTCATCTCCAATTACTTTTTTCTCTTCCCTCTTTCTCCAGAGACCCTGATGGACACGAAGTGGGTGACCTCTGAGTTGGCATGGACAACTCATCCAGAGACAGGGGTAAGTTTGGAGCCAGCTCTGGTCCCGACCTCCAAAGGGCATAGCTGGCCTTGGCCCCACAGGAATCGGGGCTGCTCGCCAATGCCTTTGCAGGGCTGGCTGCGTCTTCTCCCTCCCCTCCCGCGCTTCTCCTCTCACCTCGTGAAACCATCTCCTCCTGACTCCATGCCGGCGGAGCAGGAGGGCCACGTTCCCTGGGCCAGGCTGCTCTTAGTCACCTTGATGACCAGGAGGGTTGGGGTGGGTGGAGGTGCAGCTGCCACTCTTCCCTGTTGACTGTTGCCTGGTTCCCCCAAGCCATGCTGTCCGTGATGCGTCCGTGGCACTGATCTCCCCAGCTGGGGGTCTGAACTGCTCCCCTCTCACTTGCAGTGGGAAGAAGTCAGCGGTTACGATGAGGCCATGAACCCCATCCGCACGTACCAGGTGTGCAACGTGCGGGAGGCCAGCCAGAACAACTGGCTTCGCACCAAGTTCATCCAGCGCCAGGACGTCCAGCGCGTCTACGTGGAGCTGAAGTTCACTGTGCGGGACTGCAACAGCATCCCCAACATTCCCGGCTCCTGCAAAGAGACCTTCAACCTCTTCTATTATGAGTCAGATACCGATTCTGCCTCTGCCAGTAGCCCTTTTTGGATGGAGAACCCCTATATCAAAGTGGATACAATTGCCCCGGATGAGAGCTTCTCCAAGCTGGAGTCTGGCCGCGTCAACACCAAGGTGCGCAGCTTTGGCCCTCTCTCCAAGAATGGTTTTTACCTGGCCTTTCAGGACCTGGGAGCCTGCATGTCTCTCATCTCCGTCCGGGCTTTCTACAAGAAATGCTCCAACACCATTGCTGGCTTTGCAGTCTTCCCAGAGACTTTAACGGGTGCTGAGCCCACTTCTCTGGTCATCGCGCCAGGCACCTGCATCCCCAATGCAGTGGAGGTGTCTGTACCACTCAAGCTGTACTGCAACGGCGATGGTGAGTGGATGGTACCTGTGGGAGCGTGCACGTGTGCTGCTGGATATGAGCCGACCATGAAGGACACCCAGTGCCAAGGTACGTGTGTGGCAGAGCAGCTGTGGCTCTTGTTCCTGCGGGCGCGCTGATACGGAGGAGGCAATTTTGTGTTTAGGTCGGTCTGTTTGCAGAGGCCTGGGAGCTGGGTGGGCTCCCTGAGGAGGGAGCAGGATACTGTCCAGGAGGGCGGGTCTGCAGTTTGACTCGGCATCTTAAAGCCTTCATGGACTAAACTGGCGTGGTGTCCGCTGTGCCGCATCGGTTAGCATCAGCCGGTGCTACCCACTGCAGGATGCGCCTTCTCGTCAGGAGCCCTGGCTCATGGGATGGTCCTCAGCAGAGACCCAGCACATTTAAGCCCATGAGCGTTACCAAAACCTCCCTCTCACCACCGCTGTTGTGTCCAGCGTCTCTCCTCTCTCCCTCCCCCGGCGCGAGTGGCTGTTCCCGGCAAGCCTGATTTCATGCTGCTTTAGCGGAGGCGCTGGAAAGCCGGGTGGTGAGCAGGGCCCTGCTGCGCTGGCGGCGGGAGGAGCCAGGCGGATGCATGGATGCATGCTCCCCCTGCCAGCGGGGAGGGTGGAGAGCTGCATAAAGACAGGGGAGCCAGAGCTCCCCATCCCTGCTCAGAAGGGAGGGAAGAGCATCCTGCAGCCAGAGATAATGGGGATGAAGAGCCACCCCGGGCTTCTGCAGCTGCTTGTGCTCTCCCACAACAGCTTTGGCATGGCTCTTTCACCCCAGGTTGGGCCTGTTGTTAAGGAACAACTATTATGTTCCTTATAGATGGCTATTGTTTTTCCTCAGGGTGCTTTTGTCCTTGGGAGCTGTCTCCATCTTGCAGGACCCTGCCCTGGTGTGGCTTGGGTTTAAGGCAGAAAGGTCACTCCTCTCCTTGGCGTTGTGCATGGAGCAGGACACTGGCTGGGTCCCCAGCACTGGATGCCTCATGATTGCTGCTGATGGGATGCTTGGCTCTGGCCCTATGCTCTTGGCAGGGGTGATGCGATTTGGGATGACCCATGACATCCATGGCTTCGCTGCTGGCTTTAGGAGCAGTGTAGCTGTTGGCCGTGCCGTTGAAGCTCAGGCGCCACGGGGCTGCAGCTCAGCCGAGGAGCCTCCAACACCATCAGTGCCAGCATAACCCCAAATTCAGTGCCCTGGCCCCCCTGCATCAGTCTTACGAGCAGCTGATCTGGCTTCTCCTAGAGCAGATGAGCACCCATGCCAGGCACCCATCGCTTACAAGAATGTGGTGGGGTCCCCACTTCTGGGAAGCTGATTTCCTTCTTGTTTGGGCTGGGAGATCTTTGACTGTACAGCTTGTTTGCTCTCTCCAAGCATAGAACAAGGTTTAAGCACAAGGTGACACTGTTTCCAGCCAGCATCCAGGCCATGCCAAGCAGGGGCATCCTGAGGCAGGACCAAGGGCTCCTGAGATCGGGTTTGGGGTACTGCTGCAGCCCAGAGCAAAGTCCCTTCTCCCCCAGCCAGGCAGAGACCCACACAGCAGCTCTCTGAGTTTCCACCCCTCCACCCCAAAGCCTGGGGAAGCAGCACTGAGTCGTGGGTACATCTCCATCCAGCAGCCTGCCCTCTTGCTGGGCAGAAGTGGTGATGTCCTCACGTTTCTCTGGGAAAGTTGCGCTGTGCCTGTGCGATCAGATTTTCCGCCATATGATCGTGTGTTTTAAGTGGAAACAGCTGAAAAAAGGCTGGGAGAAGTTGGAGCCACAGCTTCCTTTTCTGCTCTCAGCTGGATGTTCCCTTACCCTGTTTCGGCAGCCTGGCACCGCCAAGAAGGCTCTTAGTCCCCGTGGCATGGGGAGCAGCGCGGATGCAGCCCCGCGGAGCCAGGGTATCAGCTCTCCCGCCCTTGGGGAGCTGCCGAGGCTTCACTGTGCGGGCGAGGAGCGCTCCGGCGTGCCAGATGGCATTTTAATAAATAACAATACCCAGTTACTGCTTAGATGGGATAAGCCCTGTTGTAAATCTCCCCCTTTCCCCAGACTTTCAGTGGCCTTTGAAGATCTCCTCCTCCTCCTCCTCCTCTTTATCTCCATCCAGAGCCAGGATTAGACCTTGCATTCAGACCTGTTACAATGCAGCTTGTATCCCGGTCCCTCGGGAGCCGAGGGCTCATCCCGCCCTGCTGAAGGCAGTTTCTTTGGCATGCTTTGTAATGCGATACGCCAGGCTGGTATCTGGCGCTGTAGTCCTGAGTTGCCACAGCATTGATTTGGCATCTCATTCTCAGCCTCATTATCTTTATTTAATTAGCACACGGCCCTTCTGGGGGTTGCGCCGCTTCCCACACGCTCCCTGCCATGCAGAGCTGCAGAGGCAGCTTTTGCAGGACGAAGAGGAGCTGGCTGGGGAGGGGGATGAAGGCTCCCGCATGCCTCCACAGGCAGGGCTGGTCTGCCTTTGCCCCCTTGTACCCCAAGCCCTGCACCCCTGGGGTGCAGCCTTTCCCCCCAGCCCCTGTCTTCTCATTTTGGCTTGTAAGCACACAAACCTTTTGGGAATTTGGTGTGAGGGCACTCCCTGTGTTGCACAGGTGGGAGTTTCCTTTGAGCAGAGCAGGGCTCCCAGCGTAGAGCAGCTCAATCTGCGGCACCTCCCCGAAAACGCTACTGGGTCCATGGTCCCTATGCAAGGATTCAGCAGGGCTTGAACCCTTCGTGTTCTGGGTTTCACCCAAAGACAGAAAGGTTTGGGGTCTGGCTGGCCTCTGTGCCAGGGCTAGCAGAGGCCCTCCTCCTTGATGCCCATGGGGGAGTCCTGAAGAGGTATCACAGTGCCCCCTGATCCCGTACCCCACTTAGGAGGGTGACTGAGCCCCCATGATGCAGTTCATGGACACCCAAACGATATATATTATATATATAATTTTTTATATATTATATAGAAATTTTTTTTTAAACCCACAAAACCCCGATGGACACCCAAACAATAAAAACACCCGGTGAGGCAGTCAGCGTGTTCGGTGTGACCCTGTACCCTCCTCACACCCATTTATCACCCTTCTAGATGTCCCTTCCTGCTGGTATGGGTGCTGTCTGTTTGGGTGCAGTCCTAACACATAGGTCAGGCTGGGGCCAAAATGTGTGTGTATATATATATATATATATTTTTTTTTTTTTTAACCAAACCAATTCTTCCTCACCATCAGTGACTAATAGAAACATCACCCTGAATTAAAACAAACCCCTAAAAATGCCAAGCAAGCATCGTGCTTGCCAACTGTTTGCAGCTTTGCATTGCAACACGGGCTTGCTGCATGAAACCCGGGAAGTGAAACTGCCTGCTATTAATTGCCCGGGCTCCCAGATCAAAGGCAGCTCAGCAGCACGGGCAGGGGAGAGCGCTGCCGCTTTCCAGTGCAGGCACCTTCACAATGGATTACTTGTACCACGCTCGTGGATATCTGCCCTTCCCATCCTGCCTGTGACCCACTGTGGCTTGAGAAGCAGCTTTACTTATTGGGAAAAAAATATAAAATTTTTTTTAAATCCCTTTTTTTAAGAGAGAAGTGGTTTCCCACCTGTTCTTTGGATGCCGCTGTTCAAACCCCCGAGGGTTCTTTCCCTTCTCTCCCCGTCAAATTTACTCCATTCAACTTTGGACTCTGCTTGCGTGAAATATTCCCACCCGAAGGGTGATTATTTAAAAAGGAGGAAAAAAACCCTTTTAAGAGAGACTTAAAAAGAGAGTTACTGCCTCAGCTGTAGCCGGGCTGTTGCTTCCACAGCTCTAATCCATCTGCAGCCACTTACGAAAGCGGGAAGGGAGCGAGCCGTGCAGGTTCATAAAGCACAGATCGTCCCAGGCAAACTCGATTGCTGCCTTTAAAGAAATTACAGGGTTGCTGGACAAAGGGATGTGATCGGTTTAATTTATCTGGGCTCAAGCGAGGCGTTCTGCTTCAATCCTATGGGGAGAGAAATAGCTAGAAGGATGCTGCCCGGGCTGGAATAGCATCACGTGGATGGGAAAGCGGTCAAGATGTGAAACAGCGTAGTTTGGGGATGGTATTTCCCAATGTGTCGTAGGCTTTTCCTCCCTCCCTTTCCCAAGGGAGGGGACCCTGAAGTTTTGGGGATGTACACGGGGTTCGTTGCTGCTTGCCCGCATCCCATGCAGTAATGGAGGCTGCCTGCGGGATGAGTCACGGCTCTACGCTGCTGCCAGGAGGGTTTTATTCGGTGTTTTTTTCGGCTCCCTCCCTTGGACCTTATTCACCAGGGTGGGGATTGTATTTGGGAAGAGTGCCCTCCTCTTCCTCCAGCCCTGTGCCGTGGTTCTGCAAGGCAGAATCAGGTCCCAGAGGTGGGCAGCTGATGAAAATCCCAGAGAGGCTGCTGGAAGGAGACAGATGGCTGGTGTGGGTGGGTGCTGTGCCAGGTGTGCCATGCCCCACAGAGGGTTCAGGGGCAGTTCTGCAGCAGCCCCAGGCTGTGTTACTGCCCCACTCCCTCCTGCATCCCAGATAAATCCTCTCAGCAGCCAAGCCAGCGGCTCCTATTGAGTCTGGGGAGCTCCGCTTCGGTTCCCTGACCTGTTATCCTGTGGCTGTCAGTGGCTGTCATGTTCTCTCCGGAGGTGACCGCAGCCCAGCACCAGGAGATGTGATCTTGTGTGCGGAGGTTCAGGCTTGTTATTTTATTTGCGGACGCTTCAGCAGGAAAAGTGCTTATGCAAACCTCTGGGTGGGGAGAGGGGAGCCCGGCTCCCCAGCTCTGGCTGGCTGGAGTCACGTTCCTACTCCAGAGCTCCTCGGTTGGTTCCCCAGCGTGCCAGCCAAGACAGTGGTTGTTGTACAGGCAGTTTCTTGCAGAGAAGAGATGACACAGCGGCTTATCCACCAGGGACCTGGGATCAGCTTTCAGCTCGGTTACAGCCTTCAAATGTGGCGGCTGAGAGCTGTCACGGTGCCACCGAGGTCTTTATGCTCTGATTTATTAAGGAGAGTTGGAAACTTAAAACACTGGAGTGCATCTGGGCCTCAGTCTCTCTCCTGCCCTTCCCTTGCTTATGAGGGGTGGGACATGGCTCATCCCTCTTCTGCCAGGGTAGCAGGGAGGGTGATGAAGAGTGACCTTCATCCCTTGTGCCTGCACCGAGTGCTCCTGTAGGGCAGCTGGTGACTGGTCAAGGACAGCTCTGCCTGTCCCTTCCTCCTGTATCCCCTCTGTGCCTTAACCCACACTGAGTGGTGCTGAGCATGCGGGAAGCCAAACACCATCATCCCTCCTGCATCCTTTCTGGAGCAGCTTGGTGTCCCCAAGCCACGCTTGGGCTGTCGGCTTCTCAACGCTCTAGTTGCTCTAGCTTCACTTTCCCCCCAACACGCCTGTTATTTCAGGGGGGTTTGTCCCTGATGAATCTGGGCTCCTGTCCATAACCAAAGCATGTTTGGCAGCTCTCTGAGCCCAGAGCGTTCCTGTCCAAGAGGTTTCAGTCATCTCTCATTCCTCAGCAATCTGGTTCCTTATGTGTGAATCTGCATCCACCCAGTTTGAACCGCCCGGGACTCCAGCTTGGGGTGGGTCTGCCTGTGCTGAGGCTGCTCTGCTGCCTCTGGACATCTGCTTTTCCACGTCTTTGCATTTCTTGGTGGTGAGGGTTACCCAGGCTGGGGTGGGGAACGGGAGCACTGGACCTGCTTGTTGCAGGGGGAAAGGTGTATGGGTGTCTTCTGTCACTCACAGAGGAGCAGGTCTGCACATTCCTCTGCCCTTCAGCCTGTGCAGCTGGGATGGGCTAAGCTCTCATTTCCAAAGGGAAGGCCCAGAGGCTGGGTGAACTTAGGTCAAGGAGCTGGAGCAAGTCGAGCCATGTGGCCGGTCCTGTTTTGACCAAATAGTCTCCTTGCTGGAGGGCTCGTGCCCTGGAAACAGGAAGCAGTGTGGGCTGCCCATTGGGTAGGGGGGCTGGAGTGTGTGGTCTGCAGGTTCCCTCGTTGGCAGCGGGGTCCTTCACCCCATGATAGGGCTGCTCACATGTTCCCCTGCCCAACACCACCACAACCCACCTTCCCTGGGGCTGCTGCTACTCTGTGCCTGGGCAAATGCGGGGTGTCAGGACAGCACCCCAGAGCTGGGGGGTGGTCCCTGCAGGGCCAGTCTGGCAGCCTGTGACTCAACAGTGCTCCACACCCCACACGTGGGGCTACAACCAGCCGGAAGACTTCCACAGAGGGTGTCAAGAGATGCCTCATAGCAGGAAACTTCCACTTGGAGCAGCCGGGTGAAGTACCAGGAAACTGCCTCCTGTTTACTGGGTGATGTGCAGCAGCTATGGGATGGGGCTGCCGGGAGGGTTACGCACCCTTGGGAGCTGCCTTAAGCCCGGTGGAGTGAGGAGGATGTGCCTTCGTCCCAGTCCGTGCTGATGCCACCCCGGCCATGGGGTGATACCGGAGCAGAGCTGGTGCCAGCAGGTGACATGATGCTTTGTCTGGCTGCAAGCACAGAGCTCGGGACCTGCTTCCTTGGGGGCAGCACTGCGATAAATCAGGCTGGTCTGAGGGCTAGGTTGGGTTTCTGAGGCTGCTCTGCTACTTCTTGGCTCGGGTGCTGATAATCCCGTCACGTGCCCCTCGTTAAGACTAAACGTGCCTCAGTGCCAGGCCGGATCCCAGGACTTGCGGCTCCTTGAAGGACCCTGATCGGAAGCGTGAGTGGGAGGTGGCACAGCAATGCTGAAGCAGCTCTTTAGTCAAGGACCTGCAGGAATGTTTTAATCTCACTCACTCCACTTGAGCCAGCCTCAGGAGGTGCCACAGCCTGGGGGCTGAGAAGTGGCGGAAAGTTTGGGGCTGAGTGGCTGCATTTTGGGCTGCAGGGGCCTCTGATAGGGGCTGCTGTGGGCAGGGCTGAGGGGTCCTTTACTTACCAGTCTTACTCCCTCAGTGAATGGTTCACTGCCCCCACGGACGGTGCTGCGCATGGAAACCAGATGGGGAAGGAAACATGGGAAAGCCCTTGGGAAGTGCAGTGAAGAAACAAAACCGGAGATGTGCTCTCCTGGCTGGTCCTGCCGTGATCCCTGTGCCGCTAGTGGCCACTGGCTCTTCCCATCTCTGAGTGCCTCATGTCTGCTGCCAGACCACATTACCTCCTAGGCAGAGCTGTGCCCCTGCCCTACACCATCAGCCTGCTCTCGCCTACCCTGCCTAGGCAGGGGCACTGAGTCCCTGGGCACAGCTGGTGGTGGTGGAAAGGCTCATAGGTGGTCTGTGGTCCTCAGGCCCCTCGTTGGAGATTTGGCAGAGCAGCAGGGGGGTGGGACAGGGCAGTGGACATTTTCCTGGTGCTCTTTGTAACTTGGATCTGTTTTCCTTCCCTCCAGCATGTGGCCCAGGAACCTTCAAGTCTAAGCAGGGGGAAGGTCCCTGCTCTCCCTGCCCTCCCAACAGCCGGACCACCTCTGGAGCAGCAACAGTCTGCACATGTCGAAATGGCTTTTTCCGGGCAGACACGGACCCCGCAGACAGTGCCTGCACCAGTGAGTCCTGCCCTGGGCAAGGAGGGGAGGTGTGGAGGCAGTAGGGGTTAGTATGGGGGGCAGGCAGTGTGCTCTGCCCATGCCAGTGGTGAGCTATCCCTGCTATCCCTGACCCCCACGTTCCCCCCGCAGGTGTCCCCTCCGCCCCTCGCAGCGTCATCTCCAACGTGAACGAGACGTCGCTGGTGCTGGAGTGGAGCGAGCCGCAGGACACGGGCGGGCGTGATGACCTGCTTTACAACGTCATCTGCAAGAAGTGCAGCGTGGAGCGGCGCCTCTGCACCCGCTGCGATGACAACGTGGAGTTCGTGCCGCGCCAGCTCGGCCTCACCGAGCGTCGCATCTACATCAGCAACCTGATGGCCCACACCCAGTACACCTTCGAGATCCAGGCTGTGAACGGCATCTCCAATAAGAGCCCCTACCCTCCCCACTTTGCCTCTGTCAACATCACCACCAACCAGGCAGGTCAGTGGAGCTTCTGGAGAGTGAGGGGCTGGCTCTCCACCTCAGAGCGGAGTGGGGGATTTCTCGCTGACAGCTTTGGAGGCTGCAAGTCCTTTTGTGCTGCTGTGTTACTGTCTCTCTGCGCCTGCATCTAATCCCCTGAGTAAATTCTTCTCTCTGTTTAACGCCTGTCCCCGGAGGAGATGAGATCAGAACATGTGCAAGCAGAGAAGGGCAGGGTTGGCAGATGCTCTGGAGAGCTGTGGATCTCCTAGACCTACCCCAGAGATGTTGTGCCTGCTGCGAAGGGAGGAGGAAGGAGGAAATGAGATTTCTTCCCTGTGGGCCTAGGAAGGCTCAGCACCAGCCCAAACCTTCGCAGCCAGCTGAGTGCTCTGCCATTTCCTCCTTCTTCCTGCTTTGGCCCGGCTCCAGCGTGCTGGTAATCTCCAGCCGCTGCGCTCTGATCTGATTTCATGGGTCTCATTGGTGGGGTGGAATGTGGAGCTCCTGGCAAATGGAGGAGGGGAAGGAGCCCCAGTTTGGGCTGGCAGGCCTGGAGCAGTGTTACCTTGATGCTATTTCCAAGGATTCCCTTGGTCTCTTATCACCCTGGCTGAGATCACACCTCCCTACAGAGACTTGTGGGAGGACAGTCTCAAAGCTTTTCCATCCCTTCACACCACGATTATCTGAGCAGGTCCCAGGCAGAGCCCCCCAAGATGATGCAGGATGGTGGAGGGGGGATCCTGGCACACACAGCTCATTCCTCCTTACCGTTCTTCCCAGCCCCATCTGCCGTGCCCACGATGCACCTGCACAGCAGCACTGGAAACAGCATGACACTCTCCTGGACTCCCCCAGAGAGACCCAATGGCATCATTCTTGACTACGAGATCAAGTACTCGGAGAAGGTAAAGCAGGAGGCAGAGCAGCTTTTCCCCTTCTCCAACCCTTCTGGCAAAGTGGGTCCCTGCAGAGATTGCCATAGGGATGAAGGGGCAGCAAAGAGGGGATCGCTTCACACCCACGTGTCTCCCCTACAGCAAGGCCAGAGCGATGGCATCGCCAACACAGTCACCAGCCAGAAGAACTCGGTGCGGCTGGACGGGCTGAAGGCCAATGCTCGGTACATGGTGCAGGTCCGTGCGCGCACAGTGGCTGGATACGGCCGCTACAGCCTCCCCACGGAGTTTCAGACAACCTCGGAGGACGGTAGGTACCAGGACTGGGCTGCCTCTGCCCCCCCAGCCCTCCTAGGGGTTCCTTCCCCGGCTTGACTGATTCTTGCCTCTACCTCTATCAGGCTCCACTGGCAAGACTTTCCAGGAGCTGCCTCTGATCGTGGGTTCGGCCACTGCAGGGCTGCTGTTCGTCATCGTTGTGGTGATCATCGCCATCGTCTGCTTCAGGTACTGGCTTTGCAAGGAGAGAGGGGGGACATGTTTTGGAACTGAATTTGGGAGTTGCCTGTGTCTGGATCTTTCCCTTGCCTGTGGGCAGAGCTCTGGCAGCTCCAGTCTGAGAGCAAAGGGCTGGACCTGCTGTATGTGGGTACCTGAGTGCAGGTCCTGAGGGAGCACTGTGCTTCTCTGCTTCTCCAGCACCAGCTGGGGCTCTGCCCAGGCTCCAGCCGTCCTTCCTCTCTCAGCACAACTAGGCCATCTTCTCCCATTGCACCACGGGCAGAGGGATGGCTCTGCCTGCCAGCTGCCAGAGGGGAAACTCTGGCATAGGCTGACTGTGCTGGGATTTGGAAGCTGGCAGTGAATGTCTTTGCCCCATCAGGAAAGGGATGGTTACTGAACACCTCCTCTCGTCTCCTTTGGGCAGGAAGCAACGCAACAGCACAGACCCTGAGTACACAGAGAAGCTACAGCAATACGGTGAGTGTGAGATCCCAGCAAATGGGCTCTGCCTGCCCTCTCCTAGTTCCTGCCCTCTCCCAATTCCTGCCCTGTGCACAAGCAAAAGGCCGTCCTTCCCTAGCCAGGGACTGGGAGTGGGAGGCTGACAGCCAGCCAGACTGGCTTGGCATCTGTCACCTGTGTTGTGTCCCTCTTGGTGACAATTCCTATGCCCTTGCAGTCACCCCTGGGATGAAGGTCTACATTGACCCCTTCACCTATGAGGACCCCAACGAAGCTGTCCGGGAATTCGCCAAAGAGATTGACATCTCCTGCGTCAAAATCGAGGAGGTCATTGGGGCAGGTAAGTCCCAGGGCTGGGCACAGCAGCTGCTGCCACCACTGCCCTCCCACTGTGCCATGTTGGCTCAGTGTGCCGGCCCTTTCTCCGCTTCTGCAGGAGAGTTTGGCGAGGTGTGCCGCGGGCGCCTGAAGCTGCCTGGCCGCCGCGAGATCTTTGTGGCCATCAAGACACTGAAGGTGGGTTACACGGAGCGGCAGCGGCGCGACTTCCTGAGCGAGGCCAGCATCATGGGCCAGTTCGACCACCCCAACATCATCCACCTGGAGGGTGTGGTGACAAAGAGTCGCCCTGTCATGATCATCACGGAGTTCATGGAAAACTGCGCACTCGACTCCTTCCTCCGGGTGAGCATCCATCCCCTCCTGCCCTGGGCTGGGGGCTGCAGCACATGGGCTACAGCAGCTCCAAGCCTCCCTTCTCCATCCCTCTGCACAATCACCTGGGCATCACCTGGGCCAAGCTGTGCATGGACGTGACGGGGTGGCGGAAGAGGGGTGTCTTTAGGGAGGGCGAAGGTGGTCCTTCCACAATCCATTTGGGATTTTGCAACCCCCCTGGTCTCTCCTCTGGCAGCTGAATGATGGGCAATTCACGGTCATCCAGCTGGTGGGAATGCTTCGAGGCATCGCTGCCGGCATGAAGTACCTTTCAGAGATGAACTATGTGCACCGGGATCTGGCTGCCCGCAACATCCTGGTCAACAGCAACTTGGTCTGCAAAGTATCTGACTTCGGGCTCTCACGCTTTCTGGAGGACGATCCAGCTGACCCCACCTACACCAGCTCTCTGGTATGGGATACTTGCGGGGATCCATGGATCTCGGGGGCAGGGTGGGGAGACACCCCAGGTCTGTGCTAGATAACAGAGCTGTGTATCCCTGCAGGGAGGCAAGATCCCAATCAGGTGGACAGCTCCCGAGGCCATTGCCTACCGCAAATTCACTTCAGCCAGCGATGTGTGGAGCTACGGTATCGTTATGTGGGAAGTGATGTCGTATGGGGAGCGACCCTACTGGGACATGTCCAACCAGGATGTAAGTGCTGCCTGGGGAGCGGTAAGCTGTGGGCCACCCATGAGGGCCTGAGTGTCTCACAGCCTGTCTCGTCATGTCTCCACAGGTGATCAATGCAGTGGAGCAGGACTATCGCCTGCCACCCCCCATGGACTGCCCCACAGCGCTGCATCAGCTGATGCTGGACTGCTGGGTGCGGGACCGCAACCTGCGGCCCAAGTTTGCACAGATCGTGAACACGCTGGACAAGCTCATCCGGAACGCCGCCAGCCTGAAAGTCATCGCCAGCGTCCAGTCTGGGTCAGTGGCACCCCCACCTCCAGCCAGGACTTACCCCAAGCCGTGGGAACGCTGGGGTGCTGGCAGCTAGAGATGTGGGAGGGCAGGGATGAGAAATCTCCCTCAATTCACACCTTTCTGTCCACTGCTCCCTGTGACCTGTGGCTCTCTTGCCCTTTTTTAGCATCTCCCAGCCACTCCTGGACCGCACCGTCCCGGATTACACCACCTTCACCACTGTTGGAGACTGGCTGGACGCCATCAAAATGGGACGGTACAAGGAGAACTTTGTGAACGCCGGCTTTGCCTCCTTTGACCTGGTGGCACAGATGACTGCAGAGTAAGTCCCTGCTTGCAGAGGAGGGAGGGGGCTGGGGCTGTGGCACGTCATCCCTCACCTTTCTGTCAGCCAGCTCCTCCTACCTGAGCATGTGGAGGGCTGAGGTGTGCGTGGGGTTTTCCCAAGTGAGCTTAGGTCTGTGATTCAGCATCCAGTCCCCTGAGGTGTCAGAGGGACCCAGAGCTTGCAGAGGGCCATCAAGAAGACGGGTTCCTCCACAGCAGCTTGATGGGGCAGAGCCACATGCTGGCATTGCTGCTGGCAGGGGGCTGAGTCTTCATCTTCTCCTTGCAGAGACCTGCTGAGGATAGGGGTGACACTAGCAGGGCACCAGAAGAAGATCCTGAGCAGCATTCAGGACATGAGACTGCAGATGAACCAGACACTCCCAGTGCAGGTTTGACCGCAGGGGACTCTGCATTGGAACGGACCGATGGAACCTGCCACCCAGGTTCAGTTTGCGGTGCAGCCCGGCTTCCCGTTTCCCCCTTCATGCGGCGCTCCTCTGCCTCGGACGGTCGCCTGGGACGGGACGGGACACCCTTCCCCGAATCGGAGGCACTCAGCGCCGAGAGGGAGCCCAGCTTTTCGTCCCACTCATGGAGCGGCGAGGCAGCAACGTGTCTTCATATTGAAGATGGATTATGAGACAGAGACGGCACATCCCGCTTCCCGCCCTGTCTCGGTGCTCATCAGTTTGAAGAGTTGTTCTGCTTCTTGGATTTCTTTTCACCCCTGTTTTCCCCCTGAAGTCCTCACTTCCCTCCCTGAGGCCACAGACTGTTGACCCGTCCGCTGAGTCTGTCAGACACGTCCGAAGCCTTCCCTATCTCTGGTCCCCATGTGGAAGCAGCTGGGGGAGGCCGAGCCGGCGACAGGGCCGGGGCCATCGGCCCCAGACAATCACTCCTCTCCTCCAGCCCTGGCGGTCCCTCCCTCCGCACGAGGGTCTGCACTGGAACGTGTCCCAAGGGAAGGCTTCACTCCCTTTCTTGATGCCAGAACCCAAACCCCATGAGATTTACTATGCAGGGAGTTAGGCAAAAAAAAAAAAGTGGGAAAAAAGAAAAAAAAAAAAGAGATATATTAAAAAAAAATAAGAGGGAGCAGAAAGGGGAGGGAGAGGGGGACCAGGCACCCGGTTCCGCATCTCTTACCTACCCTCTTGGTTTCCCTGGCCGGCTCTGGACTGCAGAGCGAGGCCTTCAGCACGTTTGCACAGGGACCCTCCACCCCCGGACCTATGACAGCCGCGCTCCCCCCACGCACTGGAGAGTGGGGCTGGGGTTGGGGGCTGCGCCGGGGGGGGCCGAGGCCCGGCCTCCCCCAGTCTCCTCTTTTATGCAGAAGGAGTGGGGTGCCGCCGGCGTGGCCGCCCCGCTCCCGACACACGCTGTGATTGCTGCCAAAAGACTCACTCACCTTTCCCTGAGGATTCACTGCAGCCCGGTTCCTCCGAGCCGAGGGAGAGACTCCCAGCGTGCCTGAGTGTGCGTGAGTGTGTGCATGCGTGCGTGGGTGTGTGCTGGCCGGCAGGACTGTGTGAGGCAATGGGCAGAATAAAGGCAATAAGAATTTTACCGGAGTTTCCTTTGCTCGATCGCGTTCTCCCTCAAGCGAGCACAGCTGCCTCTGGCTTCCATGCCTGCCAGGGTCCTCCTGGCCAGCCCCGGGCTGGCTGTGTGCCCCCCCCTTTGCTCCCCCCTTTTCTTGTTCTCATGTACTCGGGTGGTCTCACAAGGTCCCCTTTGGCAGGGGTGCTGCCACAGTGTCAGGGCGGGCAGCAATGTTGTACCCACCCCACAGTGCCTGGGGACCCGGCGTGCTCTCTTGTGGGGTGGGGAGGGTGGATTCCGAGTCCCAGGGCAGAGCCAGCTATGAAACTCCATGTAGTGCACTCGGAGATGCTCCTCGTTTCCCACCCACCCCTCATCCCCTCCTCAACTCCAGCTGGAACCCTGGGCAGCAGCGGGGCTCACCACGGGACCTCAGGGCTTTTCCACAGATAGTGGGTCCTCTGCTCCCCCAGGCAGAGGCCAGAGTCCAGCCCCACACAGGAGTGTCAGGACAGCCCTCGGCACCCCTGAACCACCACCCACTCCCCCTCCTTGGTGTGAAGGGGCAGCTGCTGAGTCAGCAGGGAGCACACTAGGTAGCCCGCCCCAGGGGGCTCCTGTCCCTGGGACAACTGGGCTGGGGGTTCCCCATATTCTCAACCCCAGGGGAGCATCACTCCCTGTCACTGAGCAGGACCCCAGGCTGCTCCTGGGGGGCTTCTGGTCCTCCCACTCCCCCTGCCCCTTGCCTGCAGTGCACCTCCCTGGCCTCCGTACAAGCACGCTTTGCTGGTGCTGCAGAAGTGCAAATGGGCGCTCCCTGAAATAAGGGGTGGTACACCCCTGTGCTCACCCTGCTCCCCTCACAGGTGCTGCTTCTCCCCTTCCCTCGCTGGTCACTGCCTCTGGGTCTCTCACTAACCAGCCCCAGGCAGCAGTAAATTGGGAGGGCAGCAGGTCCTGTGCTGGGGAGCAGCTCCCTGCATCCCAGAGGGATGTTACTGGGGATGCTGGCTGCCGGGGTCACTGCACCCCCTTTTCACTGGGGTTTCCTAGCCTTGCCCACCCCAGCTTGCCCCCTGATCTGGCTGTTCCTCAGTACCCACCATGGTGAAACTCCAGAGAGAGGCTAGTCAGACCTCGCCCCCCTCCCAAGTCAGGCAAAGCAACCTGATGGTGGGAGGCTTCTAGGAATTGTCAAAGCCTGTTTTTGGGCTTGCTACCCCCTCTCCCTTCCCCCCTTCCCCCTCAGACCCCACAGCTGGAAGTGCTGTGGGTCTCAGGGGCTGCCCTTGCTCCCCCAGCCCCAATGCTGTGAGGGTCCTGCTGCTGCAAGGTTTTGGGATCCCAGGCATCCTCACCTCAACCCTCCATCCTAGTGTGGCTTTGCTTTGAGTGGGGAGGTGGGGATTCCTACTAATCTTAAACAGCACACCCATAACACACCCCTCGTTCCAGCCTTCTCCCTGCCCATGGGGCAAGATGCAGCACCCCTGCAGCCAGCCTGGGCTTTCCCCCCAGCTTCAGCCCCCCATACTACCTGGCTTGCACCCAGCAGCTTCCCACCCTGTACCTGCTGCCTCCCTTTCCATACAGGTACGTGGGGGGAAGGCTGGGGGGGGGAAGGGGGCAGCGAGGGCGACAGATGCGAGCGTGCGTTTGTACAAATATTTTTTAACTGCAAAGACTTTTTTTCAATTAAATTATTTAAGAAATTTTATGGAGGTCTGAGGTGCCTGCGTGGTTCTTGGGGGGGGCTCCGGGTGGTGGGGAGCCCCTCTGTGCTGGGTGGGCGTGTCTTTGGGCACTCGTGGGTGTGAGAGTAGGTCCGCAGCAGCGAGCAGGGGACACTGGTCTCCAGCCCAAACCCCCCTGACATGCTCCCTGACACCTCCCAGGACAACTGGTGGGTGAGGACCTTTGGGGGTCTTGAGGGGAGCAGACAGTCCTCCCCGAGCCACCGGGTGCCTGTGGGAACATCCTGGGGCGGTGGGGATGAGGACGGGGATGGCGTGGCCAGGAAGGGGGGGAGGGGGTGAAAGGTTAGCCCTGCCTCACCCTCCTGCACCCTCCTGCACCCTGCCTGCTGCACTTCCCCCCTCCAAGCCCGTGCAAAAGAGCCTTTTGTACTGCTGGGTTCCCCCCCCTCCCCTTTAATTCCTAACCGGGAGATTAAGGGAAGACAAAGGCTGTGATTGTTCCCGCTCTGCAGAGAGCTGGAAAGTTCGGGGAGGGGGGACAGTCCCTTTCCAGACAGGCCCGGAGGAGGGGGGCTGTACCCCAGATGGGGAGGGGGGGCCGGGGGGGGCGGGGACACCCCGGGAGTGGCGGGGGCACGGCTGGGATGGTGGCACATTGGGTGCTTAAGGGGGGGCCCCGATGGGGCGGTCCGGGGTCTCAGGGCTCCGGCGGGAGGGTGGGAGGCTCTCCCCGGCGGAGGAGGAGGAGGAAGGCTGGGGATGATGGCTTGGCCAGCTCGCCGGCTGCTTGGCGTTTTCCCTGCTAACTCTTGGCTGACACCTCGGTGACTTGGCAGGGAGAGGATCCCGCAGCCCCGTCAGCCGCCGGCTGGAAGGGATCCTAGCTCGGCACGGCGGCCCCGCCGGACAGCCGGGGCCACGGGCATCCCCCCACGGGCCCTGCCATCCCTCCTTCTCGCTCCCACCCCGCGCCCACAGCAGTCTCTTAGTGTGGCCATGCCGGGGGCCGCATCCCGTGCCCGTGCTCAGCCAGGGATGCTCCAGACCCCGGCCAGGAGGGTCATTGCCTCATCGCTGGAGCCAGGGACGCGCCGTGGCCCGGGAAAGGGCCACCCCGTGGTGCGAGGAACAGGACCCGGCGAGTTTTCCCATGCTCGCAGGGAGCCACGAGACACCCACGAACGCCCCGGCTCTGCTCCTTCTGTTTCCCGTTAAGATTATTTATTGGTGATTTTTAAGAGTGCTCACAGCCTCTGTTCACGTGCCAGGACCCTGCACGACTTTTTCCCAGGGCTTTTTTTTTTTTTTTTTAATTATTATTATTAAAAAAAGAGATGGTTTTAATCGTTTTCTTCCCACTCGTTCCTTCCAGTCCACGCTGGCAGCTGGCAGGGGGGCTCACACATGGTGCATTGCCCATCCTTGGCTGCCACCACAGCCCATCCTCCCCTCCTGCTGCTGCTGGGGCTGTGTCCTTGTCCCCCAAGCAGGGCTGAGCATCCCCACGGGAGGACCACAGGGGACAAGAACTACCCGAGTGGTGCCCGGCTTCCCCATGCCAGGAGCAGCCAGCCAGCCCGGGATGCTCCCAAAAATGGGATCTGGGGGGCCAGGGATGCCTTGTGGGGAGCAGGAGGCAGCTCTTCCCCAGATGCCTGGGAGCTGACATCGTCTCTGGCAGCGCACAGCAAACGCGCCCGCGTCAATCTCCCCGCGCCCGACGCCTCGCTCCAGGAGCAGAATCCGACCTGGCGCTGGACTGGGAGGTGAAAAGCAGCTTTGGGCTGTGAAACAAGACCAGGGCAATGCCTGAACCCAGTGGGGGGGGCTGGTGGTGGGGAAAGGTGGGGTGAAATCAGAGGGAAAGATGCCGCTCCCCCTCACCCCCCCACCCTGGGCCAGGGGGCATCGGCTCCTTTGAAAACGAGGGGAGCAAATGGGGTGCTGCGCGGACAGGGGCAGTAAGTAGAGATGCCCTGGTCCCTGCCAGCTTGCCTCACCGGGGTGTCACTGGCTGTGGCCCCTGCCCATCCCCAGGTGGCCAGTCAGTGCAGACCACCCCACAGCCAATATCACTGCCCCACCAGCCCATCCTGCCCCCCAAATCTGGCTTCTGGAGGAGTGCTCAGGGAAAACAGGGAGACCCCTTCCCCCCTAGCCCCCTTTCCCCTCTATGGCTGCAACCCCACCAGCTGCTGAGCCCCCTTATTGCCCATACTCCTGCTTTGATCTCCTGGGATGGGACAGTATTGCCGTGGGCTGAGGGTGTCACCGTGGGGTGAGGGTATCACCGTGGGGTGAGGGTATCACTGCAGGTGTCAGACAGGTTCAGCCACACATTTCTGGCTAATGAGAAATTTCCTCTCACCGCAGCTCACCCGGGTTTTTTTTAGCTCTGGTATCACTGCCCCACCTCTGCCTCCGCCGGACCAGCTGAGTCATGGGGGCGTGCGGGCCGCCTCCCGGCACGCTCCCTTTGCCTGCCAGCCCGGTGCTTGCCAGGCCCTGGCAGCACCCCCTCCCCACCCCTTCCCCTGAGGATGGCGTGACGGGGAGCCCGGCAAAACCAAAACTCTGATGACCCAGCTGGTGCAACTCTCCAGAGTGATGCCCTGAACCCAGGTGCCGCCCTGAAGCTGGGGTGGATGGGCTGAGCCCAGGGAGGGGGGCGGTGTGGCGGAAGGCTGGGGGCACAGATGCTGCACCCCACTGTGCCCTGCCACCCCAGCTGCCCCCGTCTGTGCTCAGGGGAATTAGCTCCAGGCAACTGCTGGAGTTCAGAGACAAGAGACAATGCCCCAAGGGGGTTTGGGCTCAGCTTCCTGCACACTCCCCACAGTCATTTTGTGCCATTAAGGGGCTTCCTTGCTCTGAACTTGCTGATGTGCCAGTGGAGAACATGACAGGACCAAGGGCCCCCAAACTGGGGTGGTGGAGGGGGTGAGCAGCTCCTCCTGGCACAGCACGTGGCAGGGGAGAGGCACCCAACCTAGTCCCCCACTGGGTCTCACCATCTCTTGGGGCTCCCCAGCCATCCCCACTGACCCCCAGCACATCCTCAACACCCCAGAAGCCCCAGAGAAGGCTGCCCTGTGCCATTACCTCTCAGGGCAGCTCAACCTCTGCCACCTCCCTCAACGCACATTTCCCCCATCCCGCTGTCCCCATCATCACCCAGGTGGGGACCCAGGACTGACTGTTCCCCAGGAGGGTGAAGCTGAAACCATGACCCATCCCAGGGGTGAGTCAGGCTGCACCAGGTGGCTTGTGCTGGAAAGCACCTTCCAGCACTGTCCCCATCTCCGTTCCATACCTGTCCCCATCCCCACCGAACAATGTCACAGCACAGGAGGACTCCACAGAAACCACCCACGGAGAGGAAGGGGGAAAACAGCTCCAAGGAGGTGGCGAGGGTTTCTGTCTGCAGCCAAGCCTTGCGGGAAGGGGGATGAGCCAGGCCCGAGGCAGGAGCGCTGGGGTGGGAGTGCCCAGGCACCATCAGCACTCGGCAAACAAACCCGCGGGACGGCGCAGGGACGGGGCGAGCTGGGCATGGGGATGGGGACAGCCCGTCCCACACCAGCCCCAGCTCTGGGGGTCGTGGACCTGGGCAGTGGTCCCACAACACGCTACATCCAGGGTCTGATATGGAGAGGGGCTGCCTGTGATGGCCTGATGGCAGCCAAGCTGCGGCCCCAGCCCATGTCCCCTCGTCCCCTCTGTCCCAGGCTCGGGCAGGGAAGGAGCATGCCGGCACTGGGTGCGTGGGCTCTCGTTCACACGCTCCGGGCGGGTGGGTGGGTGGTGGGTGATGGATGAGGCATGTCCCAAGCCTCCACACCGAGATAATCCCACCCCTGCCAGCACCGCCGGTCCGAAGCCTGCATTTATCTCACGCCAGGGCTGACGTCACCCTCCCAAGACCCCGTACAAGGAGGCCTCACTGCTCATCCCAGCTTTTCCCAGGGACAAGGGGCTTCGGGCCCCTCACCCCAGGCTGTGAGCAGGTGGATTTATGGTCACAGCCATGCTCCGGCATCCAGGGGATGGGGAGGCAACAGGGCCTTTATGGCTTTAATACACCTTTCTGACAGTGAAGTTTAAATGGCCTCATAAACCCCCCTCCCCATCGCCCACCCCCAGCAGAAGGCAGTGGTTTATTAGGGCTGTAACTCTTCTCCTGGCATTTCATCAGTGTCCTTTTAATCTGCACTCTGGGTTTTTTATTTCTGCTTAATACCGGCAGCTGTAAATGCTGTTAGGGGATGGTCTTGTGCAGGGACCCTTCGCAGGGGGACGGGGTGCTGAGGCAGGGGTGCAGTGGAGCAGGGGGAGCTGGGGGCTGGGACAGCCCCATCCTCATTGAGGGGGTCACACCGGTGAAGAAGAGCCACGTTTTGCCGCTCTGAGCACATCCCTCCACTGCCGAGCAGGGATGTGGCCACGGTGCAAGGAAAGGCTTCCCAGGGAACCTTGGGATTTCGGCAGTGGAGCCGGCCAGGAGCTAATCCTTTGTGCCAGGCTTCCCACTTTCATCTCATTAAGTCCCGCTCTCTGTGCTGCTGCCCCTTCGGTTTTTCTGGCGGGGAGATAAGTCTCCACGCTCGGCACGGCGAAGCCTCAGTGCCCGCTCTCCCGATGCTCCCGGTCGTGCTGATGCTGGCAGGCAGCTTCCATCCAATTACAGTGGGGTGAAGCTCATTTTAATTGCATAGAGCAACTGGGATTATGCAGACTTTATCTCCTAATTCCCTCTTTATCTCTTAACTTCATGCTCGCCCGTTTGCATGGAAGGCAGGGCAGCTTGTGAGGGAGTTTGCAGTTTCTGAAGAAGCCTTTCCTCAAAAGCCACCCCTTTGCCCAGATGAGGTTGGCCCCAAAATGCCCCAAAATGCTGGCGCTGGGGAACCCTCTGTGTCTCGTGAATTTGCAGGTTGCAGCCCCCAGGACATCCCCCCAGCACTGCAAGGGGGTCAAACCCATCGAGTCAGCTGCTTTGGGAAGAGGGCCGTCCCTTGAGCTGGTGTCCCAGCAAAGGACACGTGTCACCCACCCAGAGACAGAGGCTCTCCAGGAGCAGCTGGGATGGGCATGGTGCAGGGAAAGGGCTTTCCCCCTTAGTACCCTGTGACACCCCCAGGCAGCCCAGCAGGTGCTCAGCACCACTGCTGGGACTGCTGCAGGGCTCTGGAGGTCCCTGCAAGAAGGTCAAGGTGCTTGACCCCCGAAATGCACTCTGGAAAGAGGGAGCATCTCAGCCCTCTGCTCCGGGACTCTCGAGGACCCGTTATCTGCTCTGTGCACTTAACCCAGACGAATGCTGCTCCGGGGCTCTGGGGGTTTGTCCGAGGAGCCCAGAGGTATTTTGTAATCCTCTGGGTATGAGTAGTGCCCAGGGTACCCACCTGCCCCTACAAAGGGTGCCGCATCATCCCTCCCCACAGCAGGAGCAGCACAGAGCCACAGTGCTCTGCCCTTCCCACTCCCATTTATTTCCCCCCACCCCAAGTCACCTCCCTGTGCCCAGGGCGGGGTGGCTTGGGCATCCAGCAACACCCACTTCTGCGCGTGGACATGTCCACCCTGACCCAGAACAAGCTCTTGAGATAACGAGATAGCCGGAGGCTGCCCGGCCAGGGGCACTTGGTGGAGCCGCCCTGATAACAGGCCAGCAGCTTGTCCCCTCTGCCTACAAGAGTCTTTCCCAGTCGGTTTGATGTCCCTCAGCATCACAGGGAGTGTGGCGCCAGGCTCACCCATGCTGCAGGTGGGTAAACTGAGGCAGCAGGGCAAGGAGCAGGTGCCTGGCTTAGCAAGCTCTGCATCAGTGCAGCTGGGTGCTAATTAGCTGCCATTAGCACACACTAATTAAACTAATTCCGATGACCCACAATTCCTGAGCAGGAGAGCTGCTCCTCTCCTTCTGCCACCTCCGTGTGTGTGGCTCTGCCAGTGCCATGGCTGGTGGCAGCAGGGAGGGGACGGACCAGGGAGACACAGGTGCCAGTGCCACGCTGCAGACCTGCCCTTCCATGCTCAGCCCTGTGCAGGGGCACGCTCCTGGCCTCCCCTCCCCACACACCACCGACACAAGCCAGATCTGGCAGATCAGGCATTTTGGGTACCCAGAGAAGCTGCACGAAACCTGACAGCTTTTACTGTGGGCGTGACCATCCCCGTGGCCTCCCGTCTGCCGCCCCCCCTCTGGGAGCACCAGACGGGGGGCTGGGAGTGCTGGGAGGGGCTGGGTGCTTTGGCACTGGGGCTATGGCAGCGAAAGGGTGTCTCCTTAATCCGGCGGCAGCTGCAGGGCCTGGGCTTGCTTGTTCAAGGGATATGGCAGCTCGGTCAACAATCCCCCAGCCTGTTTCGGGGGGATTAGCAGCCCCCCGGGGAGGGAAGGGGCCCACATGAATATTGGGCGGGTGGGAACGAAGGCCCGCGGAAACAAAGCTGGCTGGGGAATTGGCGGGGAGCAGGGACCCACCATCCCTGGGTGTCCCTGGGGTGGGGGACAGGGGGCTTGCAGACTGTCCCTGTCCCCGCCCCACTCTCACACCCCAGGGTGCTGACAGGAGGGAGCTCTGGCAATCATCCCGTGCCGCACCAGGGCGATAACCCCAAACAGTGCTGGGGCAGGTGGCAGTCCCCCAACACCCTCTCAACCTCCTGCCTGTCCCCACGTCCTGCACTCTGAGGGGAGATGGCACGGGAAGCACCCAAATGCTGACACCTGGCAGCTCCTGGCAAACAAGGGCAAGCATGTAATTAGTCCTCATTTGCATGGGCAGCCAGCTGAAATCTAGGCTGGGGAGGTGGTGGTGTGTAAGGGCAGTTTGGCTTGGGGCAGGGGGGAGCTGGGCTGCTCTGAGACCCTCAGGGGCTGTGGGAGCTGCCTTGCCACCCCTGCACTGCCCTGGCTCCCTGAAATGCTGGGCTGAACCTCTGGGTTCAAACTGGAAGGTTCTGGCTTCTGTCTGAGCATCAGGTAGGACCTGGGGGGAAGAGCGGGAGGATTTGCCATTGGGTCCTGTGTTTCCCATGGGAACAGGGTGAGTGGGCCATGGGGGGAGCCTGTGGGAGCACCCCAAAACACAAGATGTGTCCCCACAGATGTGTCTTTGAGTACCACTGGCACTGGGGACCCCTCTGCACCCCTCCATCCCCCCTGTACCCTGCTGAGCCCTGCACTGGGTCCTAGAATGCCCCCCTCCCCACCCCCCCAAGCCTGCCTCTGCCCAATATTTGGGGATACCAGTGTGCAAGGTGTTGGTGAGCAGCCCTGCAGCCCTTGGTGTTTACTGAGCAGCCTAGAGCTGAGCCCTGGGGTCTGCCCAAGGCTCCTCTCCTGGGGAGCAGCCCTCAGCAGCTGGGGGTGTCCCAGGGGTGGGTGTGAGTCCCTTTGGGCAACCAAGGCAGGAGGGGCTGGGGTGTGCATCCAGGGAGATGTTCCCACAGCTCAGGGATGGAGTGCCTGCCTCGGGGGGCGGGGTGTATCTCGGGTGTGTGTACAGGTGTGTGCATCCGTGTATTGGGGTGCTCCCGTGAGCTCCCCCATAAGGTCCCCTCACCCCGTTCCCCGCAGGTGCTGAGCAGGGGCCGCTTTTCTGCTCCGTTAGCCACGGCTGTGCCGGCACATAATGACATGGTAATTGCAAGCGGAGGCCCGGCCACACGCACCGCCCGGCTCGCTGGCCAGGCCTCGCCGCACCCAGGTTAGCCTCTGCCCGGGGGGTCCCACCACCCGCTCCCCTCGCCCACCCGGGGAGTTCCCCACATCCGGCTCTATCGGGGGGTCTGCCCCGGCGGCAATGTGGGGGGGAAGCCCCCCAAGCAGGCTGCGGTCACCTCCTCGCCTGGGAGCTGGGAAACCTGTCCCCCGTGGTGTTTACACGGGTAAGAGGGGTCCTCTGCCGCTGCACATCGCATTTTCTGCTTGGTCACTTCCATCTGTGTCCCTGCATAATGATTTTTTCTGCTACATTAATTTAACACACTGCGGCGAGCCGAGGCGCTGGGACCCCGGGCTGCTTAATTGTGTCAAAGGAAAGGCTCCCTGCTCCCGCTTTCATCAGCGGCCGGGGCTCCTGCGGGGTGGGTGTCCCCACGGGGGGGTGGGAAAGGGTCTGGGGGTGGTCGTGGGGGTCTGGTGGGAGGCAGCAGTGGAAGGGTGCGAGGTGTTTTAGGGGTTGACATGAGCCCCTCCACTGTGGGAGGGGAAGGAGTCCTGGCTCAGGGTATCTATCAGAGGCTGTGGGGTGAGGGGGTGGGAGATATCCCCAAAACATCCCTTCCAGAGAGACTGGCAGCACGGAGTGTTCCACCCCATCCCTATGGGTGCCGCAGGATGGCATTATTGCATCCCAGTGCTCGATGTGTTGCCTGGAGCTGGCTGGCCCCGCACCCCGGGACAGCGGGAGCCGGAGGGTTAAGTGCTGTGTTTGTGTTGGCTGAATGCGGTGGGAGCTGAACAAGGCCCCCACAAATGGAGGTGAAGGGCTGCCCAGACGGGATGTGACAGCCTGATTTCAGGGCTGTCAGCCCCAGCATGGTGGGCATTGAGCGGGGACATTCCTCCCCACCGCTCCCCGCTCCCCTGGCTCCCGCGCCTCAGCTGCCAACAAAGCCGATGGGCAGCCCCTGCCCACCTCAGCCCCACCATCTGGGGTGCCATGGGGCATCAGTGGGGCAGTGCCAGGTCCAGGGCTGGGCTCTGTGCCCAGCTTTGCCCCCCAACCCCCCAGCATAGTGCAGAGAAACTCTCAGTGAGTCCCTGGCTGCAGGGGGATGCCGGGAACCCCCCTCACCCTCCCCGTCGGCGGCCCCACCATAAGTGGCCTCCAGTATTTGCAAACATTGTGGTGTGGGGCTGGGAAGGTCTCGGCCCACCCCAGCAGGCGCCTTTGTGCGGTTCAGACCCCCGGGGACTCATTTCCATCCCGCCCGGGCTCTCGCCCTGCTCCTTTCTGCGCTGCTGGGCCTCATTCCCGGCTCTGCCGGCGTGCCGGAGCCTGGCAGCAGCGGTGCAGGGCACAGAGCTGTGTGCCAGTGCAGCACTGGTCCCATCCTGGGACTCACCCCTGCATCAGTGGCGTGCTGTGCCATTGCACGTGCCACTGTCCTTGCTGAGATGGTCTGTCCTGGTCCTTCCCAAGCCCACGGAGGGTCCCCGTGTCTGTGTGTGTTTGTGCAAGAGTGTGTGCACGCCTGTGTGTGAGCTCCTGTGCTCAGGGGTGTGTGCAGCTGTGTGCTCACCTCCCAAACGTAGATGCCCTCACTCATGCGTGCCCACCTCAGCTCCCTCTGCCCTCGTACCCCACTTTCACCAACTCCAGCCATGTGTGCCCCACCACGTGCACTCCCTGCCCTACCTTTGGGTCCCCCAAACCTTCCCACCCCAGCTAAGGGCTGTGCCCCGAGCTGGCAGGCAGTCCCAGTGGCACAGGGATTCCACAGGTGGCTCTGGGATCCCCAACGGCTCCCAACATCTTCCTTGTGTACCCAGCTGTGGGGTCACCCCGGCCCCTTTGACGCATTTTGTGAGGCTACGTGAAGGCACATCCCCCCACCAAATGTGGGGGCCCAGCCTGGTGCAGCCGGATCTTGGGCAGAGCCCTTCAGTTAACGAAGCCGGTTTATGGCCCCGTTCAGCACCGGCCGATCACTGGCAAGCCCCGATTTATTTGCTTTTGGAGTCATAAAGGTGAATTAACTCATCTGCACCTTCGCAACCGCTCTCTGTTGCCAGGTGCAGGGCAGAGGCGATGGGCTGGGGACAGGACAGTGGGACCTCAGGGATGCGATGCCCGTCCCTTGCTGTGCCCGGGGAGTGTCCAGAGGGAGCTGGGGTTGCTCTTTTCTCCTGCTTTTTGTGGCTGGTAAATCTCTTTCGGGGGCCCCCGGCGGTGACCTCTTCCTAGGCGCAGCCGCTAAGCTCTTTGTAATGGGATTTTGTGGCAGAACCGGCAAATTAGGGGCGAAGTGAATGTGTTAAGCTGGTGGTTTCTTTCTGGCAGGTTCCCCCGCCCCGGCCCACGCAGGCCAAAGCTCGAACAAAGGCGATGAGCTCTGCTTTTATCTCTGGCCCTTAGAAGTTGGAGCTGTACAGGGCTGCGTGTCCCCCACCCCCAAAAAAGGCAGGCTGGGACAGGGATGGGGACAGGGACAGGCAGAGCCTGGGGCTGCGGGAAAGGAGCGTGGGAGGATCCAGCTGCGAGCAGGTTGTGCTGCTGTGCTGGTTGTGGCTGCAGATTTGGGGAGTGGGGGGAAGGGCCCCATCTCTAGGCTGGGGAGATAGATGTGTCACCCAGGGGTCCCCTTGGGATGGATCCCCTCAGAAGCTAAATCAGGGCATGGCACTGGGAGGGCAGCGAGGATGGGGCAGCAGCCGGGGCTGCCCCACAATGAGGATGGTCCCTTGGCGATGCTGGGGTGGGAGGCGCAATGGAAGCACCCCTCTCTGCTCCAGGGTTAACGTTGTTCCAACTGGTGGCCTTGGGAGCTGATGCACCCCCACTCAGCACCCCCAGCCACCCCAGGGGCCCTTCACCAGCCCCATCCCCAGAGGGGTGCTGGCTCTCACTTGGTGGAGGACAGTGGGTGAGCCCCAGCCTGAGGCATCTCCTCTGGGCATGGCCGTCTCCCCTCCACCCAGGGGTGTCATTCTGCAGGGGTACCCCACCAGCCACCCCACTGGGGGTGATGCCTGACTCCCTGGGATCAGCCCCACCACCTCAGGAAGCTCTGGGCATCTGCAGGCAGGAGAGACTGGGGCATATGGGTTCGGCTGGGGGGGTGGGGCTCTATTTTGGCACCTCAAAACCCCCCAAAAGCAGGTAGGAGGCAGGCAGGGGACAGCATGCTGCCCCCCAGGCCCCCCGTAAGGGTCTGATTTATTGCTGTCTCCTGAAGGATGCCGTTAAGGGAGCGGCCAGAGCGGGGAGCGCAGCTGCTGGAGCAGATCAGTGCCTGATTAATGTTGGGCAACTTGTTATATTGTCAGATAATTATCCCCAAACTGTATGACTTTTCTGCTAAGTGGCAGCGCTTAATTGAGTTTTTAATTACACTGCCATCATTGCAGCCCCTCTCCACGGGAGGTGGGGATGCCAGGAGCCGGGCAGGAGAGGGGTAGGAGGCCCAGGACCCTTTGCAGAGGGCATGGCAGGGGCATCCCGCTCCCACAGAGCATCCCTCGGTATGGGGCACGCAGCTGCGGCGTCCCCGAGCCGCGGGTGCTTCAGGCAGCTAGGTTTTGGGGTCATCCCTGTCAGTGCTCCCTGAGGCATACAAGGTGCAGGGAAAGGGGAGGGGGTGAGGTGGGGTGCTGCTCCCCCTTGCCTGCTGCAGGCTTCGAGGTCTCACTGTCCCCTGCGGCCCCTCGGCCCCATCCGGCTGGGGGCAGCCGGGGGTCTGGCTTCCCCTCGCAGGCAGGGCTGGGTCAGGGGTCAATGCATTTAAAATTCCTCCTCACTCTTAAACTCCAGAGAGCGGCTGGGAGCTGGGGCGCATGGGGGGGGGGCAGCGGCTGCTTGGGGAGCACCCACTGGCACCCTGGTCAGGCAGCTCAGGTGTGTGGGCAGGAGAGAGTATGTGTGTCTGTGTCCATGGGTGTGCATTCACAGGGGTGAGCGTGCAGCGTGTGCACGGCTGGGGATTGGGATGATGCATGCAGAGGGACACAAGCGTGTGTGCCCATGCATGCTCATGTGGCTGCTGGTGTGTAGGTCACAGGTACAGGGGGTGTGTGTGAGCCCAGCTGCGTGTCTGTGCACCTGGAGGAGCGTGTCTGTGTTGGAATCAGTGCAGGACAGCAGCCGGTGCTGCGGGGTAGGCGTTGGGGGGGGGGGGAGGGGGGAAACGGCTGCGTGTGCAAATGTGCCTGCTTGGGGTGCAGGGATGCTCCTGTGCACCCAAACAGCCAGCTCTGGAACCCTGGGTGGCCATGAGGGGTCCTGGCGCTGCCCTCCCTCCCACACACCCCCCCATCCCAGCCAGACCTCCCAGGCAGCCTTGCCCAGGTGACCCCGTGGGGGCCAGCCCTGTGCGGGGGGCAGCAGGGGAGACAGGTCCCCCCGGGGCTTCAGGTGCAGAAGCCACCTGTGGGTTGCAGCAGCACCTCTCCCCCATCCTTCCCTGGGACAGAGGTGCTCCTGGTGCTGATACGGGCACAACCCAACACCCCTGGGACTGCTGGAGAGCTGGACCCCCGCAGGGCTCTGCTGTGCTTCCCAGGCTGTGGGGCAGCTGGGGCTGTTCCTGCTGAGAGACAGGGTGCTGTGGCTGGGCAGCGCCCACGCCACAGCCCTCCCCACCGGCCGGAGACCAGGCAGTGCCGGGAGGAAACCGGGGCGTTATCGGGAGGCTGGCTGCAGCCTCTGCTGCTGTGGTGGCCTCTGGCCCCGAATTTCCTGGCAGGGTCATCACAACAGCATTAGCCAGGGCTTTGCCTTCTCCCCCTGAGGTGGGGCTGAGCCGGCAGGACACATGGCTTCCCCCTGAGCCTTAGGGGTGCAGGGGCAGGGTGGATCAGACCCCCCACCGGTCCCCATCGCACTGATGGAGAGGAAGAAACATGGATTTTGATGAGGAAGGAGCCAGTCCCAAGCACCCTTGTTGCTGTTCAGCTGTGCCCCCACCCGCGTGGCATGCGGAGGCTGGGACGGGCATTAGGGTTTAGGGGGGGAACGAGCCCCCTGAAACGCATACGGATTCCCCAACCGGCAGCCCCTCTTATCTTCACAGCAGCCAGATGGGGTGTCACCAGAGAGAGGCCAAAATTTAAAGGAAGAAATGTAAATAAAGGTCCCTGTCCCGCCTGTCGCCGTTATCTCAGGAATCCGGAGCGCTGGCCCCTTCTCCCAGCCGTATTTCATCCCAGCCATTGCCGCTGGCTGCCGACCAAAGCCGCCATCATGGGGATGGAGGGCGGCTGTGCCTCGAAGCCCATGGGACCCCGGAACTGGAGGAGCCACAGGGGTTGTGGCTCCCTTTGTAACCCCACAGTGCTGGGGGACAGAGGGTGGGCAGGGAGTCTGGGTGCTTTGGACTTCACCCTGTGTCACCCAGCCATGGGGATACCCAGATGGGGACACTTTTGGGGGCCCTGGTGCCCACCTGGTGTCCCCAGGCAGCAGGGTGGGGGTTCATCCGCTTCCCCTCCCTTCACTATCAGCTGCTAATGATGTCTCCCAACCTGCTCCAAAGCACGTAAATTATTCAGCTCCTCATCAGGGCAATTAAATTAACTCGTCATTGCAGGCCATGAATATTTCAGGGGGGCAGGGGCCTGGGAGCTGGAGGGGGAGCACAAGGGCTGAGCCCTCTCCCTCAGCCAGGAGGTGCAGCAAGTGTGTGTGTTCTCAGGAGGGGGTAAGGACAAGAGGTTGGGGGGGGTGTCTCTGGGAAAAGGAGCTTGCAGACGGGTACCCAGCAGTCTGGGTCCTGCACCCGCCCCCACTGTCACCCTGTCTGCCCGGGTTACTTCCACTGACTGCTGATGGAGGCCAGGTGCCCACAGCCCCCTTCCCCGCCTGAGCACCTCCTACACCCTCCACCACCACCATCATCCTCCCTTTTTGCAGGGGGACCCAGGCTTTGTTGGCACTGCAAGGGGCTGCCTTTCCCCCCCCTCCCCAGGGACCCCAAATTCCCCCTGCCCTCCCCTTGCCTCAGTCTGTGCCAACCATGCCTGCTGCCCTCCCCAGGGCCCGGGGGGTCTCTGTCAGGATTTCTCTTTCCTTTCTTCCTCACACTGAACAATTAATAATTTATCCCATAATAAAAGAGGAAACGGTTAATGAGATGAAAACAAGCCAGAAACATCTGCTGGGGCTGCTTTCATCGCCTCCCCAGGCCGCCTGCGCAGGAAGCAATGGTGGGAGGGGGCTGAGGGGGGGGCCACAGCAGCAGGGGGTTGCCTCCTCCTGCACCCAGCCATCCTTGCCACAGCCCCCTCCTCCTCAGGAACCCCCAGGCCACCCTGGCCTGGCAGCCTCTCACCCCTGCGCCATCAAAGCATGGCTGAGACCAGCTGGGCTCGGCTCGTGAATGGTGTTGGGGGTCCTACTGTGGGGGCAGCAAAGCTCATTGGGGCTGGTGCTGCCCAGTGTCCCCAGAGATGTGCCTGGCTGCCAGGGGGGAACAAGGTTGTCCCCTCCACCCCCTCCACCCCAGCCCCCATGCCCAGATGTTATTCATTACTGGTGATCCCATCTCTAGTGAGGGGGAGGCAGCCCGGGGACCCGATGCTATCACGGTAGCAGTGTGACCCCAAACGGTCATGGGGTGCTGGGGGGAGGGGTGCAGGGATGGGGCACAGCACCCTGTCAGCAAAAGGGCTGCAGCACTGTCCCCCTCCTCCCCCCCCCCCCCCGCTAGTGCCTTGCTGAGATTTGCAGGGCCCCAGGAGGAAGCTGGTTTCGTGACGGCAAGGAGAGGTGGAAGGGGACACGGACGGGATGCGGGTGGGGATGGGGGGTGCTGGGGAAGGGGAGGGCAGGGAGAGGGGACACAGAGAGCGGGAAAGGGACGGGCAGGGAAAGGGAAGGGGAAGGCAGCAACGCCCGGAGGCTGCTGACGTGCAGCCAAGAGCCGGGCTGGAGGGAAGAGCAGCCTCACCACCAGCTCGGCAGCAGGAGGGGGCTGTGAGGACCCCATGGAGGCACCCTGGGCTGGTGGCAGGGTGGGGACAGGGCCGGGTGGGGGTCTGGGCAGGGGGGAGCGGGGTTTGGGCAGGCCACTGCCGACTGCCTCTGCTTCCAATTTAGCTGATCCTTGCCCCGATCCCTGCAGCTCCCTAATCTGTTTGTCTTCCAAAGCCGTTAAATTAATTTGGAGCCTGGCAAAATCCCCTGACTCTAATCCCAGCCCGCCCTCCGGCTCGGCTGGGTTCTGCTCAGTGGGTCTGGCAGGGGCATGGCAGGCAGCTGCTGGGCACTGCCCAGGCCTGGCGCAGAGCCCCTTGCCATCCTGGAGGAGCAGGGACCCAGCCCTGGGACTGGGTGCTGCTAAGGGCCATTGCAGGGACAGGCAGGCGTGATGACAGCTGGGGGAGATGGCCTGTCCCTCCACCAGCCCAGCCCAGCCCCCTGCCCCGTTCCTGAGAGGTGTTAAGGAAAAACCGTCATCGGAATCAGCCTGGAGGAATTTGGCTGTCCTGGCCCACCCTGGCTAGGGACAGGGATGGGGGCCTCTACCATGCAGCACAGCCATGTTGAGCAGGCAATGGGGGGGGGAGCTATAAACCCCCTTTCCTTGCTGTGCCCCTTTCCAGGACCAGGAGCAGCCAGATGGGCTGGGAGCAGCCCTGGGGTATGGCTGTCTCCAGTCCCTGCAGGCACATGCCTCTCCATGGCCCAAGCACAGAGAACAGCCAGCTCGTGACACTGGTGACACCCCTGTACCAGGCAGGGACAGCATTTGGGGGTTATTTCTTCCTCCAGAGCCTCAGCAGGGGTGTAAAGAGCTGATAATCCCTTCCTGGGGCCCCTGAGGCTTCTGGCATGGCGATGTCCCTTGGTCCCTTCTGTCCCCCAGGATGTGGCTGGTAGTCCCTGGGGAGACAGTGGCGGTGAGGAAGCTGTTGAGACACATTGACATCCCCCAGCTGCCGCCCTGGCATCCTGCTGCCCTCCCCCAGCTATGCCACCCTCCATCATCTCCTCATTCCCAGCCTGGTAATTGGTGACCTGGTGACAGACAGGCTCATTAGCAGCTTAATTTCGGCTGCTTCTCTTCCTGCTCGACCCCCAGCCCAGGTGGGGACTAATCTGGCAGGGTGGAGGGATGAGCACCCCGAGGTCACTACACCCCATTGCTGTACCCCACAGGAGCATATGCAGAACTGGCAGGAGAGCACATGTGTGCACACACATGTGCAACACACCAGCAGGCAGCGCTGCCCTGGGCAGCCCCACGTGGCCTTCGCTCCCCACTATTGGGGTGCATGGGGGGTCCCCCATCCCTGGGCACGGGGGCGGTGCCACCCTGTGCCTTGTCACAGAGCCCACAGTGGTGCCACCCAGGCAGGAGCCCACGGGTGCCAGCAGCTGCTCACTCTCCCAGCCAGGCCCTACCTTTGTTTGCTCCCATAACGGCGCCGGCATCGCGGCTCTTTTGTGCAGCCGATAACAGGGGCTGCCGCCGGCTCTGAAACACCGGCCGCAGCCCCACTGCCACCCCGTACCCCAAACTGGGCAGGGGGTAGGGGTGGCAGCAGGGGTGCAAGCCAAGGACATCAACAAGGGGTGCAGGCAGGGGTGCAGGCAGGTTTCCCATCCCCACTCCTCTTCTGCTTCTGCCCTTGGGTCCACATTGTAGCCCAAGGGCCCATCCCAGGCACTTCCCCAGGTTGGAGAACATCCCCATCCCCTTCCCAGTCCTCATGCTTGCTCTGTCCCCCTCTCCACAAGGGCAGGCAGAGGCAGCCCTCAAATGGCTGGTTTTGGGCCACCAAAGGCCTCCCGACCGGATGTGAGCCTGGGCACCTCATAAAAGGCGCGCTTGGGTTGTGTAATTTATCTGCAGGAGATAAGAGCCAAGTGCCTAACAAGGAGGGGGGGTGAGGGGGGGAATGTGTGCTCCAGGGAGCCTGGCACAGCGGTGTTGGGCTGCAGGGATACACCATGTTGGAGTAAACCGGCACCTTCCTGGCCACAGCCCGACAGGGTGGGTGGGTGGCCAAAGTGGGTCTCATTTTGTGCTGGGATGGTTTGGGGGTTCCCTGAGGCAGGGGCAGAGATGGTGCCGCACTGTGCTCTGCTTTGGGAGAACCACCTGGGATGCTGCCCCCCATCCCAAGGTATGCCTGCCCCAGCCACCCCAAAGCTGGGGGGGGCTACAGCATAAGCCCGGGGTCAGTTTTGGGGGGTAATCTTCACCCTCAAGGACTCATGTCCTGGGTGACCCTTACAGCCCAGCGTGGAGGCAGCAGCAGGCACAAGGGAGTCCCGAGATGGGGAAGTGCGGGTCCCAGGGGCACAAGGACAGCACCTGGCGCCAGATCTGGGAGTGCTTGTTTAATCTCAGATAAGGAGGCGACGCCAAGCACCTGGCTGGCAACGGTATGGAGGGTAGTGCTGACCCCCAACACCCACCCTGGGACCATCTGCTCACCCCCAGAGCACAGGGCTGGCATTAGCCGGACACATGGGTCCCTCCAGCCACCCATGTTGCTGTGGCACAGCATGGCACAGCATGGCACAGGATTGACAAGGCCGTGGGCACATGGGATAACCAGGGTAGATGGGGATGTGGTACAGGGAAAAGCAGTGTGCTTTGTCCTCTGCCAGTCCTGGACTGATTTCTGCCATGTCCAGCCCCTCCCAGCCAATCCTGCCCCATGGGCTGCCTGGGCGCAGGGCTGAGAAGGGGTCTTGGCACTGTGACCATGCTGCACAAACAGCTCCTGAGGGCTCAGGGCTGTGCCAGGCTCCTGCTGCCACCCCATCCCTGTGGCATCTGGAGGGCACATGGAAACCTGCCCCCCTTGCCCTCCACCAGCTGGCCCCACGGGTGGCTGTGTGCCCATGACCCCCATGCAAGGCCATGCCCGCCTGTGCCTGGGGTTGGGGCTCAGCTGTGCCCCAGTCCCGTGAGGGCAGGGAGACAGACGGTGCTGCCGGCTGGCAGAGGCTGTGGGCATCAGCATCCCTGGGGTGCTGTCTCAACGGCTGGCGAGCATGGCCCCGGCTGCCTTCCAGCCTGCACTGAGCGTGCCAGGCCTCAGCAGGGGTGGGCAGGGACAGCCGAGAGGGACAAGCTCGGGGTGCGCCCTTTGTGCCACCCTGCAATGGCTCTGAGACAGCCCAAGCGGGGGGCACGACCGTGCCAGGGCCCCCCAGACTGAATTGCAGCGGGCTGCCAGTGGGTCCCTCTGAGCACAGTGGGGCTGGCATATGGGTCCCTCCCCAAAAAACAGCCCCGTCCCCCACATCGCCCTGCCCCGACCGGCTGCCCCCGGCCGATGGGTCCCAGCCCTCCTGGAGAGCATCCTGAGGATGCCGGGGGGAGCAACTGGTCAGACTGGTGAGCCTGGCCAGGGTAGAGATCCCCCCCACTCCGGCACACCCCGGGATGCTCCACCGTGCCTGGTGTGTTGCTGCCACCCCCTGGCAACGTGCACAGTCCCGGGTGCCCCCAGCAGCCCAGCCTCGCACCCCTCACGGCGGGGAGGGGCACCCCGAGGTGTAGGATACCAGGTAGGGTGCGGGGAGCTCCTGGGGGTGCCCACACCCCACTCCTTGCACCGGGCAGAGGGACGGGCACGGCTCCCCACACTCTAACAGGGAGGTTTGTGCCCCCCCCGCCCCGGATGGGCAGAGAGGGGAGAGGATGCGGGGGTGGGAAGGGGTATCACCCACCCAGACGATGCTGGGAAGTAGCCGAGGTCACGTCCCAGCGCATTAAGATTGTCCCCGCTGAGTGCCACCGCCGCGGGGTGACCCCACCGTGAACCGCCTGCGCGTCCCCACGTGTCCCCCCCCCGCGACGGGCCGCCAGCCCCCTCGCGACAGCATCCCCTGTGTCACGCCAGCGTGTGACCTCGCCGCCCCGTCAGGCTGACTGCGCCGCGGGGATGCGCTGGCACCGTGTCGTGGGGAGGGCCGCGCCGCGTGGCAGCTGGGTGGTTCTGGGTACCACAGACATCCCGCCGCAGGCATCCTGGTTTGGATGCGGGGGGCACCTCGGCTCTGGGTGCCGGGGACACGCCCGGCTCCCGGGAACAGCGTGGGCTGTGTCCCCATGCAGCCACCTGCCCGCGGCCCAGAAACGTCCCCGTTAAAGGTCTCGTGGTCCCCGGTGAGCTGCTGGCATGTACCGCGCCCACGGTGCCGTGCCACCCGCCTTCCCCGGTCCCCATCACACCGGGACACCCGTCCCCACCGCCCACCTCCGGGCGGGCACCCCCGGCCCAAACGGGGCGCAGGGTCCCCCACACTGCCCTGCCCCGGCCGCGCCTCTCCCGAGCCGGGGAAAACTCGGTTGAGGCCGTGCGGCGGTGGGGCTCGGGCCCGGGCAGTGGGAGCAGAGCTGAACTCTCGACCCCGTCCCGGCAGCTCCCCCCGATGCCGGGCGTGCGGACACCCCGCGGTGCCACGACGCGGGAGCCGCCCCCAGCCCTGCCAGACGCCCCCCCCCGCTCCCTCACGGTTCATCGGCAGGTCGCGGGTGGCCGTCACCCGTCCCTCGCCCGCGTGGCTGACGCGGGAGGGGGCAGGAGCCGGCGGGGGTGCAGCCCCCCCCCAGTGCCGCCCCCGCCCCATCGCTGTCTGACCGCGCGGTTCGTGACACCGACGCCCGGCTGCGCTGGAGGAGGACAGGGCGGGCGAGGCCCCTCTGTCCCACGCCTCGAAGCGGGGTACGCGAGCTGCGAGCTCCCCTGGGGCAGCTCGGACCCCCCCATGCGGGGGCCGCGGGCCGGGGCGGCTCCGGGCCGGGGTCCGGCCGTGGGCGGCGCTGTGCCATGCGCGGCTCCACCGGTGCCATCCGCGGCCTCGCAGCTCCCCCTGCCGGCACTCGGCGGGGCGGGACGGGGGCCGCGGCGGCACAGGTACCCCGGGAGAGGTCTGAGCGCATGGACACCCCTATACACAACCCGGTCACAGGCTTTGCAGGACCCTCCGGGTACAGCAGTGCGGCCAGCCCAGGGGTGCTGACAGCCCCCCATCGCTGCGCGCCTCCCTCTGCTGCGCACCCCCCGCAATGTGTGTGTGTCCCCGTGCACCCCCACTGCTGCGCACCCCCTGTACTGTGTGTCCCCGTGCACCCCTACTGCTGCTCACCCCCTGTACTGTGTGTCCCCGTGCACCCCTACTGCTGCTCACCCCCTGTACTGTGTGTCCCGTGCACCCCTACTGCTGCGCACCCCCCCGCAATGTGTGTGTCCCCCCCGTGCACCCCTACTGCTGGGCACCCCCCGCAATGTGTGTGTCCCCCCGTGCACCCACACTGCTGGGCACCTCCCCTGCAATATGTCCCCCCCGTGCACCCCTACTGCTGCGCACCCCCTGCAATGTGTGTGTCCCCCCGTGCACCCCCACTGCTGCGCACCCCCCGCAATGTGTGTGTCCCCCCGTGCACCCCCACTGCTGCGCACCCCCTGCAATGTGTGTCACCCCCGTGCACCCCTACTGCTGGGCACCCCCCTGCAATGTGTGTGTCCCCCCCGTGTACCCCTATTGCTGGGCACCCCCTGCAATGTGTGTGTGTCCCCGTGCACCCCTACTGCTGCGCACCCCCTGCAATATGTCCCCCCCGTGCACCCCTACTGCTGGGCACCCCCTGCAATGTGTGTGTCCCCCGAGCACCCCCTGCAATGCACCCCATGCAATGTGTGTGTGTCCCTTGCCGTGCACCCCTACTGCTGCGCACCCCCCGCAATGTGTGTGTCCCGTGCACCCCCACTGCTGCGCACCCCCTGCACTGTGTGTCCCCCCCGTGTACCCCTACTGCTGCGCACCCCCTGCACTGTGTGTGTCCCCCGAGTACCCCTACTGCTGCGCACCCCCTGCAATGTGTGTCCCCGAGCACCCCTACTGCTGCGCACCCCCCGCAATGTGTGTGTGTGTGTCCCCGTGCACCCCTACTGCTGCGCACCCCCTGCACTGTGTGTCCCCGAGCACCCCCTGCAATGCACCCCACCGCCATACACCCCCATTGCGATGCAGCTTCACTGCACTGCGCCCCATCTCGCTGCTCCCCCTTTGCAATGTCACCCCTCAACCTCAGGCCCCCACCCCAGACACAGTGCCCCCGCCAGCCCCCGCTCTGGGGGGGACACGCCCCGCCCCGGGTGCTGGGCGCGGCGCGGCGCAGCGTCCCCCGGGATGCAGCCCACGGCGGGGGCCGGGAGCGGCAGGCGCTAGGACCGCGCGGATACCAGCCGCCGGCCGGCACCAAGTGCGCAGGCGCGGAAAATCGCCACGCCCACTCCGAGGCTACTTCCGCCCGGCGGCGGGTAGGCGCGCGCGTGGCGGAAGCGCGGGCGCGTCATCGGCGGGCGCCGGGCGGGAGCGGGACGGGGACGCGGAGCCGCCGCCATGGCCGGGATCCTCTTCGAGGACATCTTCGACGTGAAGGACATCGACCCCGAGGGGAAGAAGTTCGACCGCGGTGAGCGCGGCCCGGCGCCGGCTCCCTGCCCGCCCGCCCGGCGCCGGCTGGTCCCCGTCGAGCCCCGTCCCGCCCGCGGGGTCCCGTTTCCGTGCCCTCCCTCAGCCCGGCCGGCGCGGGCCTCCCCTCCCCTCCCCTCCCCTCCCCTCCCCTCCCCTCCCCTCCCCTCCCTTCCCGCCGCCCTTCCCGCCGGCCGTGACCCCGGCCCCTGTCCCCTCGCCGCTGTTCGGTACCGGCCCCCCGGGGTGCTGCCGTACCCCAGTGCGCCTGCTTCCCCGGCCCGGGGTGTGTGTGTGTGTGTCCCTCCGCACCACGCGGGCCCCGGGGCGCTCTGTTTCCCCTCTCCCTGCCCGCACACACCCCAGGCCGAGCCCAGGCTCTGGCGCCCACCCCCGACCCCTTCGCACCCCCTCCCCAAACGGCTCGGGTGCCAGTACACGGTGCAGCAGAGGCAGGAGTGGCCCAGCCATGGGGCCTTGCGCCCTCCTAGGCCCTGAGGGTCTTCTCTGCCTTTTCTGACTCTGCTGCTCTCCCTAGTGTCACGCCTGCACTGTGAGAGTGAATCCTTCAAGATGGACCTCATCCTGGATGTGAACATACAGATCTACCCTGTGGACCTTGGTAAGCTATCAGGCTGCTAGTCCAGAGCATGCCAGGGTGGAGTGAGGTTAGTGAGGCCTGTGCTGGTGCTTAGGGGAGGGAGACTGAATTTGCTGCAAACAAGGAATGAGCTGGCCTTGAGTTTCTTGGGTCCCTGTGCTTGTCCCCAGGTCACAGGAGTTGCTGGGCACCCTCAGCATGCTGGGGCTGAATTCAGGTTTGCGTTACTGTATTTGCTTGGGCTCATCTCTGGCCTGTTCCCTAGAGATGCTGGTAGCAAAACTGCCTCAGCTGGAGGTAGCCAGGCTTTAAGGGTGACGTTTTGAAATGTGCTTCTGCAGCTAAATAAGTGAGGAACAAAACCTTACCCTCAGAAGGGCTGGAGCTGGTGCTGCAGGGTCTCCTGCACCTGCCCAGGGCTCAGCCAAGCAAGAGTTTCTTGCTGTGTCCCTTGAAAACACTTATCAGTGGTGTCCTGGTAGCTCTAGTCTTCTTCATGGTGGTGACAAATTCCTGTGGGGAACAGGGAGACTGAGGATCCAATGGGATCTTTTCCTCATTCCCCACAATCTTGTTGAGAGGACTGAACGCAGGGACGGGGCTTTGTGCTGAACCCACCAGGGCAGCTCCTTGCCACCACCCTGCTGTGGCCACTGGGGCTCTGGCTGTGCCTGCTGCCTTCTCACCATTTGTCTGCCCTCTTCTCCCAGGGGACAAATTCCGCCTGGTCATCGCCAGCACCTTGTATGAAGATGGCACCCTGGACGACGGCGAGTACAACCCGACAGATGACAGGCCGTCCAGGTACGGGGGTCCAGCCGGGACCTACGGGGAGGTGGAGGAAGGAAAAGGTGAAGTGCTGAGGGGCTTGTGAGGTCCTCAGCTGAAGGAACGCCTGGGTTTGGCTCCTCTCTGAGCCCCCCTCGTCCTGTCGCAGGGCAGACCAGTTCGAGTACGTGATGTACGGCAAGGTGTACCGGATCGAAGGCGATGAGACCTCCACGGAGGCAGCCACACGCCTGTGAGTGCCTGTCAGCCAGAGGGGGGGTGGGGGACAGACGTGTGGTGCCTTGGGGTGGTACAGTGGGGATGCTGAGATCCCAGCTGGGATCTCCTGTGGGATTGTCCACTCACTGCTCCTCTCCTCCTGCCCCAGCTCTGCCTACGTGTCCTATGGAGGGCTGCTCATGCGGCTGCAGGGAGACGCAAACAACCTGCACGGCTTTGAAGTGGACTCCCGAGTGTACCTGCTGATGAAGAAGCTGGCCTTCTAGGAGACCTCCTGCCTCCGTGGGCTGCCCCAGAGATGTTCTGCTGGCGGGTAAACAGGAGCCCTGTGACCCGAAGTCCTACCCCTCTGGAGCTGGGGAGGAGGGAGCAGTCCCCCTCCTTGTCCCAGCCTCTTTTGACTCTTGGTGGGATTTGCTGCCCCCTCCTGCATAGAGAGAGGTGCCTGATGGCCAAGCAGAGCCTGAGCTGGGAGCTCTGTGGTCCTGCTGGCTCGGCTGCTCCCTGCTCTGCCTTCAGAAGCAGGCTCAGTGCCGGCCCTGGCCCTCTGGATGGGGACAGCCACCCATCTGCCTCGGGGCTGGGGACTGTGTCCTGAGGAACTGTCCTGGGGACAAGCTGGGCTTCTTGATTAAACTGGGATGTTTTTTCCAGATGTGGCTTTGCTGAGTGGGAGGTGAGGCTGGCAGGGAGCGGGTACGCCCGCACGAGGGCAAAGGGGACCCCTCCTGCATCCAGACCTCCCCGGGCCCTTCTCTCTGGGCACCGTGCTGGAGTTAGGGAGAGGCAGGGAGGCGAGGGGCGCGTAGCTCACGTCCCGGGGCGGGGTCCAGAGCCCAACGGAGCCCCGCTGCCCTGCAGAGCCGGCGGCTGCCGCGGGAGGGAGCTGGGCGCTAGGCAGAGCAGCAATCTGGCCGGGAGAGACCCCCGGGGCTGTGCGGTCCCGCAGCGCGGGGGAGGCGAGGTTGAAGAACAACACCCACAGCTGTCTAGAAAAATAGCTCTTTAATTGTAAAGCGTTCACAGTAGAGGTGTCTGCCCGGGTGGGAGCAGCGCCCGTGCCCGCAGGCACATGGGTGTAGCTGCTGTCTGCCTCCATGGCTGGCTGCACCGTGCAGCCACTGAAGGCTGGAGGAGCAGGAGCTCGCCCTTTCCCTGCGGGCATTTTCCTGGGCACCCGGAGCACAGCTCAGTGTCCAGCAGGATGCTCTGACCCGGGATCGGGTGCAAGCCTCGCCAGGCCCCACTCTGGGGGCGTGGTGGGGGGGTCTCCTCACCCCCCTTGGCCTTGCTTGCACAAGTCATTGAAGAAGAAGCGCAGCTTGCCCTGCACCAGCTGCCGGTACGTGCGGAAGATGTCAATAATGGGGGTCTGCTCTATGAAGTGTGGAGGGCAGCCTGGCCCCCTGGGTCCTTCCTGGGCAGCGAGGATGGGATGGGGGGGTGCCCGAGCTGTCGTACCCACCCCAGCGTGGGCGTGCGCCGTGGTGGTCTGGCTCGTGTGGGGAGGTCTTACCTCCCACCTGAAGGTCTGCAGGAGCTGGAAGAAGTTGTTGGTGTGTTGCCAAAGCTGGCTGAGCTGCTGGGTCCCACACTCCTGGGTCACCTGGTCCTGGGCCCCCGCCACAGCATCCACCAGCAACCTCAGGTCACAGAGGATCTCTTGGTGCTTGGTCTCGTTCTGGGGGAGCAGGCAGTGAGTGGGCTGGGCCCGAGTCCTTCCTCTACCCAGCCAAGGTCTGAATGGGTTCCTCACCCCCCTGTGCTGCCAGGTATGTCCACAGGCATCTTACTGAGTGTTTGGTGCCTGTGCCAACCAGGGCAGGGGAGGCCCTTCTCCAGCCCCGTGGGTACTCTGGTGCTAGCACTGTCCTCCCAGCCCCTCTCACCGATTTGGATTTCCACTCCTGGAGCCTGAAGTCCACCAAGGGCAGCACTGCAGGGTAGCTGAGTGCAGGCAGTGCCTGGCACTGGCCCTGGGGGGCAGAGGAGATGCTGAGGTGAGATACCAGGAGCTGTGCCCATCCCTGTCTTGGGGTTTGGGGAAGTGGGGGTAGTGTATCCTCACCGTTCTGTTCTCCATATACTTGGCATCCCTGATGAACTTCTGGATGAGTCTCTTGTCGCAGACCAGCCGTGTTGGGATGGCACGGCCCTCTTCCATGTGCAGGAGGAAGGATGTGAGGAGGAATAGTCCTGTGGGAGACAGTGTTACCTTGGGCACCGTGCCACCCTCCCCAGGCAGCTCCAGCCCTGGGACATGCCTGCAGCAGCACCCTCTTGCCCCAGCCTGGCAGTGGCCTCGATAGCCCCGTGGTGAGGGTGCGGGGGAGGTCTTCGGGGTGGTGAGGGGGGTCCAGTGCAGCCCTCCAGTCAGACAGTGCAGGTGCCCAGTGCTTACTGGGGAGAGATGGGAATTTCATGCTGGTGGTATGGCTGAGGGGCTGCGCAGCCGTGTCTGTGCCAGGTTTTCCGGCTCCACTGCGGAGGGGGAGCAGAGCCACACTCCCTGCCCAGATCAGGGCCAGCCCTTCTGCTCTGTGCCAGGAACAGCTCTGGCCGTCACGTCACGTGTGCTCAGGGAATCCCTGCCTGCAGCATCCTGCAGCACCTGATCTGGTCTGATCTGCCGGCCGAGGGCTTGTCTGCCAGTGCTGCCTTCCCCAGTGCTGCGGGCACGCTCCTGCCCTAGGCACCTTTGGCTGGGCGGCTCCTGTGCCAGATGACTACTCATCCTGTCAGGGAGCATCTCCTCTCCACAGGCCCTTTGTGCATCCACCTGCCTCGCTGCCCACCTTGGCACTCGCCCTGTCCCCAACAGCCCTGGGCACAGCTGGTTTCCAGAGGCCAGGCACAGAGACACTTGGTTGCACTGGCAGCGGCTGGGTCTGACCCAACTGGAGACTCCTTGGAGGACTGCTGCCTGCCTGTGGGGCCCGTCTCCTGGGATGCCCATGCTGGGGATGCTCTGGCTGTGCGGCCATGGTGCTCGCAGCCAACGGGGTGCCCCTTCCCGCTCGCTCCCGTCCCCTTCCCTTGTAGCCATGCACTCACTGTTCAGCTCCATGCTCAGCTGGGGGCTTCGGCCCTGCATCTTCCACCCTGGGGCCAGCGGCTGCAGCCCGGCTCCCGTCCCCCTTCCATGGAGGGCAGCGGTGGCGCGGGCTCCCCGCGAGCTGCCCAGCTGGGACGGAGGGCCAGGGGCTGGGAGCGCCCCTGGGCGGCACGGCGTGGCTCCCTGGCTCCCCCTGGGCCGCCCGGCCGAGGCAGTGCGATTTCCTGTTGTGTTGCCGCTGACCTTCGAGCAAAATCACAGCGGGGGCCCCGGGCCCGGGGGACGGCTTCCTGCCTCCGGCCACTTCCTCCCTTGGCTCGGGGCGCAGGAAGGGTGTCCCTGGGCACTCTCGGGAGCTGCTCACCTGCCCCCTGGCCTGAGTGCACGGCTGGTGGGACCTTGGTGGTCAGTGCCTTGGCTGTACTCGTCCAGGGGGTGAAGGTGGCCCCGGTACCTGTAGAAGAGATGCCATCAGTGACCCTGCGCTGGGCAGCCCTGGTACCATCAGCCCTGATGGGGTCTTGCTCCCAGCCACCAAAGGCCCACCAAAAACCCTCACCCAGAGGTGGGTTTTTAATTCTGCTGACCCTCACCCAGAGGTGGGCCTCATCCCTGGTCACCCTCACCCAGAGGTGGAAGCCAAGCACCTTCACCCAGAGGCAGACCCCATACCAGGGGTAGTCTCCATCCCCAGTGCTCCATGCCCAGCGGGGGCTCAGGTGGAGTTCCCTAGCAGGGCTGCAGTGCCCAGGGATCCCTCTGTGCTGGGGAGGCTGATGGATCACAGGGACCTGGCTGGCATGTGGGTCCAGGGGCTGTTTCAGCAGGGATATTAGTGGGGAGACGGGGGGGTGAGTGAGTGAAGCACCCACAGACACTCCCACCCTGGGTGGGAGAAACACTGTGGAGTTATTTGTTGCCAGGCCCTGGCATGGCCATGCCCCACCCCTGGGACCACCACCCCCACGGCCCCTCACCCTTCCCCTGGACACCTTGGTGTGCTGGAGGGCAGCAAGTAGGTGTGCACACACCCATCCTCTGTGCACATACACGTGTGTGTCCTTATGGCACACGTGTACGTGCCCCACGCATGCACCCTCAGACCTACGCCAGCACATGCGCACTTCCTGCAGCACGCGTCGGGGCACACTGTAAGATAACCCAGGGGCTAAGCAGCCCCCACGCACGCTTCCCTTTGGGGGACCCCCCACCCCAGCCCACATCCTCTTACCCCCGCTCTCCCTGCAGCCTGCGCGCTTCCTTCTCACACCCCTGCTCTCGCACGATCTCGCACGCCCCCACCCCTGTCTCCTCGGACGACAATTTCCCGGCAGCGCCTGGCCAGATGACAACAGTCAGAGTAAACACCTCATCCCTGCTCCGCCTGCCCCATGCCCTGCTCGGCCCCTGGCAGCCCACCTTGCGAGTTGTAAGGTGCCCAGACAGGGGGTCCGGTGGGTGCAGCAGCTGCGGGGGTGAAGGCTGGCAGCCCGGTGTGCCTGGGGTACGGCTGGCAGCGGCCAGAGCCACGAGCGCTGGGGTCAAACACCTCCAGGCTCACCCCGTACGGCCATGCCCTGTCTCTGCGGACGTGACAAGCTGCAAATGCGTCCCCCAGCACCCTCAGCTCCTCTGCCAGCACTGGCCCCGCTCCCTCCCCGTGCCATTCCTCACCCTGCCTGAGTCCCTGTCCCTCCCTGCTTGTAAACCCGATGATGGTGATGCCAGGTTGGAGAGCAGCGGTGCCCTGCACTCCCTGCTCGCACTCATAATTAGGCAAATGAACCCATCAGAGAAACCAGAGGGCGGCTGGAAACTGGGGGTGTGCTGCAGCCCAGTGGGCACCGAGGCATCCGTGGTGCCCATCACCCCGAAATGCACCTTCTCTGCCGTGCCAGAGCCCCGGCCTGTGGGCAGCCCCCTGTTCTTCAGCTGGAAAGGGGGATACCCCTGGGTAGGGGTGCAGAGGAGGATGGTGCCTGCCTGCTATGTTTCCCCCAGCCCACACCCAGGGATGCTGCATGCTGTGGAATGGGGGGCTGTGAGTGATGCGCAGGGACCCCAGAGGGAAATGGGGGGGCTACAGCCGGGGAGGGGGGTGGGAGGGGGGTGGTGGTAAGGCTCTGGCAGGGGGCAGGAAGTCAGGTGGGAGCCGCAGGGCTGTGCAGCTGGCGTGATCCCAGCGCCAAGTTTCCCACCTCTCCTTACAGGGTGCAAAGTGCCGGGAATCCCGCTGTGGGGGACAGCAGTTCGCACCCACTTTGCCAAGGTGCTGAGGGCAGCCAGAGGTGCCAGGCGGTGGGGGGGTGGGGGGGGAGGCAAGGGCGGGGAGTGGGGGAGGCGGGGAGGAGGCCATGGATGAGTGGCACAGCTGCTGTACCCGCAGGCCACCCAGATGTGCTCAGTGGGTACCCCCAGAATGTCACTGCAAGGTGGAGGGCGGGGGAGGGTGGGCCATGGGAAGCAAACCTGGGCTTCCAGACGCAGAGAGGGGGGTCCCAGCCCCCTTTGAAGCCCCCATAAAAGGGTCCGGCATAAAAGGAGGAGAAAGTCAAAGGAACAAAGAGAGCGGCTAATCCCGGTGTGAGCAAACAGCCCCGTTTGCTCAGGGCCCAGCTGGCCCCTGGGCCAGGGAAAGGAGCACAGCAGGGCTCTGGGGGTGCCAGGCAGCGGGGGACCCTCTATCTAGGCTGTCCTCCTCCTTGAGCAGAGGCAGCCCCTGGCAGCTGGGTGCCCCCTGCCCCCACCGGGCCTTCTTTAATATCTGCGAATTGCCAGTAAACACCCGTGGGGAAATCCCAGTCCCTGCACCCCCACACCACTCCCTGGCAGCCTGTCCCAGGAAGCAGGGTGGCACTGCTGAGTGAAGGGGTTCGCTGGCCTGGATGGCACAGTTGGGGGTAAAAGCTGGCAGAGTTTCCCCACCTTTCACAATCCCCAGCAGGCCACACGCTGCCCAGCACCCCGGGTGCTGCCCGGAAGATACCGGGGACAAACCCTCCAGCCGCTGCCTCACACAGTGGCACCGTGTGCCAGTGGCCCTGATGACATCTGGGGTGATCCCACTGTGCCCCCTTTCCCCATCCTGGCCCTCAGCCCAGCTCCCTGCCCCGATGCAGGGGAGGCACGGGGGTGTCAGGAAGGCACCTCGCCCCTCTCCCTCCATCCCATGGGGTGGTGAAGGGGTTAATGCCAGGCGGCCGAGCCGCAGGTGGGCGCAAGAATGAAATTCCTTCTCGCTGTCCTGCGAAGTCTGGGCACAAATATTTGCCTGCATGTCCGGTGGGGAGGGGGGAGACCACCATTGCTCTGGGAGCTTGCTAATCCCCATGCCAAACACCAACACGCCCCCCCCCTCCATGCCCCGCACGCCCCCTGTCTTCCTCCTACCAGGGTCACCCTGCAAAGGCTTGGAAGAGGGGACATTTAGGACTGGGGGGCACCCCAGCATCTTTGGGGGGCTCCTATAAGCAAGGACCTCTGTGGGGGTGATGAGGTACTGGGAGCCAGCACAGCACCCCAGGGCACGGCCTGGGTCTGCTTGGCCTGGCAGATGAGGCTGCTTCGGGGTCTCCATCACGCTCCCCAAACCCTGCCCATCACAGCGGGCTGGGATGAAGGCGAGAGCCCCAGCCGTCCCCGCCATGCCAGCAATACGCCCTCCATAATAAACTCCATGTGTTCTCAGACAGAAAACAGCCACTTTCCCCCCACTCCAGAACCGCCCCCCCCCCCCAAGCTGCACCCCTCTCCCTATACCTGCCACCCCCAAAACCCCCTCTGTTCCCCTGCCTTCATCTGGGACGGCCCAGCCCTGCAAGCCGCCTACCAGTTGTGCAAATATTGCTGGAGCGGCTGTAATCCCCACGTCCAACGTGAATTATGAGATATTTCCACCCATTACGACAGGCCCCCCCCTCCGCCCCGCCACGTGTGTGCGAGGCCGGGGGGATTAGTCACGGGGCAAGCTGCGCTCAGCACAAAGCTTTGGGGAGGCTGACGGCTCTCCGCACCCCACTCCAGGGCGGGTCAGTGGAGGGGGGCTCTTTTGGGAGAGAGGGAGTACTCTGTGCATTCCTGACTCCGGGCTCGTGGCTGGCATGGGGTGAGGAGTGGGGAGTTGGGGTGCCAGGAGGCAGTGGGAGGCAATGGGAAGGGGTGGGCTGGGGCATGCGGTTTGGCCTCAACCCCATCCCTGGGGAGCAGAGGCTCCTTTCTTCCCCCCCTCAGCCCAGCAGCTGTGAGGGGGCTGCACAAGGCAGGAGCCCTGGCCAGGGCCTGCCATGACACCCCTGTGCCAGGCACCCTACGGCCCTGGCACCAGTGCACACCAGGACCCTCGGCGCGACCCTTGCCACCAGGCAGGGCACGTGCTCACCAGGCCCTGGTAGTGCTGTACACTGTTTTGGACGGTGCTGTTGGAGTGCCCCACCCATGCCATGCCAGGGCAGCACCCCACAGGGCCACCACCTCCCCATCCAGAGACAAGCTGGGTGCCGGCTCCGGGGAGAGAAGCTGGAGAGGTGTGGGTGCCAGGCAGGGTGGCCAGGACTGCTGACAACCGTCCGGCTCCATCCCTGTGCAGCTCCAGCTGCCCGCAGCCGGCATCTCCGCCTGGGCTGTGCCGGTGCCAGGCTTGGCTCCGGAGCGCCTCAGAGCTGCCTCTGTGCAGGGCGATGCTGGCACACATGTGGGGGTGCTGAGAAGCAGCTGGTGGGACCCAGACCCCTTCCCAGTGCTGCCCCTGGCCGGCCCCGCCCTCTCCCCACACAAGGGCTCTGGCAAGCTGCCCTCTGCCCCTTGCCTGGGGGCACCCCTCGGCATTTTGAGGGGCAGCCAGGGCTGCAGATGTGGGAAGCCCAAGCATGGCAGGGGCATCTGTTTCCTCCCTGTCCGCATGTCCCCACATCCCTGGGCAGGAATGCCTGGCACCATCCCACCCTGCCAGGCTCCATGCCAGCACACTGCCCTTGCAGACCCCCCTCCCTCAGGCTGCCACCCCGTGCCTCAGTTTCCCACCACTCTGAGAGCCACAGCCAGGCAGATTCTCCATCTCTCCTTCCTTTCCCCAGGAAAGGGGAGGGAGCTTCCTCCACCACTTCCCCGCGTCCCGCAGCTGAGCCAGGAGACTGTGACGAGCTCTGGGTGCGCGGAGCCAGCGCTGGATTCCTGGCACCATCGAGGCAGCTGGGAGCCATCACCCGCCTCCTCAGCGCGCAGCCCCGCTCGCGTCCTACTGTCCCCCAGGGCCGCTGCTGCGCTGCAGCGGGCACCGTGCAGCGACGCTGGCACAGGCGTGCAGACCCCAGCCCTCCCCTGCCTGCCATGCTGCCAGACCCCGGGACGCCGGGACAGAGAGGAGGGGACAGGTTGGTGGCACCACCCGGGGCAGAGGGAGGGGCACCGGGATGGAGGGGTGCCACGCTGCCAGGCATGGTCCCTGCTTGCAGAAGACACAAGCATTGGGCACGGCCGTGCCTGGGGGATGCCCGGGGCCCTGGCAATGCCCCAGCCCTGGCAACGCCAGTGAGCCATCCCGACGGGGGAAACCCGGCTTCTCCTCACTGCCCGGTGCCAGCTCCTGCCAGGATGTCTGGGCAGGGCCCCAGCACGGCCAAGCCCCCGCGACCCGCTGCCCTCCCCAGGAGAGGTGCCCGCTGCATGGGGACATGTGCCAAACCGTGGCAGGGAAGGGGACAAGGGTGACTGCGGGTGAGCCAGGGATGGGCAACCCCATGCAGGCTGGCATCAGGGGCATGGGGCAGTGGGCTGCAGTCCCCCCAGGCGCTTGTCGGGCTGCAGGGAGGCCCAGGAGGAGCCTTCTGGGGAGGCAGGGGCCTGTTGTGCTCCAGCTGTGCCGTGTTTCCCTAGCTACACTGCGCAGCTGGCCGGGTGTTTGTACCGCCCGGAGTTGATTTTGGCAGCCCTGCGCTTCCCCCTCCTCCCTTCCCCACCCGCCTTCCCCTGCCTGGGCGCCTGCCCGCTATGCACCCGCCACCCAGCACCCCCCCTGCCACCCTTGGCAGGGGTGCACAGCAGGAACACAGGTACCTCATGCCGGACCCACTTCCCACCACCATCCCCCGTCCCCACAGTGCGTGCCTCAGTTTCCCCAGCTGGATGATGCTCTCCCCAGGCTTTTCCATGGTGGCTGCTCACCAGTCTGGGCACATGGGATGAAGAGCAGGACTGGTGCTGGGTGCTGCTCTCTCAGCTCTCTCCCCAGCTGCCCCCTCCCCAGGCAAGGGAAACCAGGCATCCAGGCTCCTGACCCCCATGAGCCTCTGCCTCCCTTGGGCAGGAGCCCGGGGTCCCATTCTGGAGCCTTCCTCTGCCCAGGGTGGTAGCAGCTGGAGGGACTCAGGGATTGTGAAGGGCACAAGCTGTGGGGTACGTGCAACTTTGCAGGGTGCAGTGTGGATTGGGTAGGGGAACATGCTTTGGGGGCCCACACTCAGAGGTGCTGAGTGGATGGCGACTCTATGTCCTGGGGAGGGACTGGATGAGACTGGAGAGGTCTGCAGGTGGTCCACGTGCCACAGGGGGCTGGCTGTGTGGATGGCCAGGACCCTGCAGTGCCCCATGTCCAAAGGGGTTCCTGGTAGCCTGGCAGGGCCTGGATGGAGGAGTCCTCAAGGTGTCCCATGCCTGGGGTGCCCAATGAGCCCTAGGAGCAGGGTGAGGATTTGATGCCTGGAGGTGGGCTGTGTGAAGGAGGAGGCCCCAGAATGCTTCATGCCCTGGAGATGCCCCATGCCAGGAGACAGTATATGGATGGAGGGGAGCCATTTGATTTGGGGTGTCCCACAAATGCCTTATTCCAGAGGGGGTTATGTGGATGGCGGGGGTGGGCTCCTAGGAGGGTCATGTCCTGGGGGAACATGTGGATGGGGGTGTATTGTGGCTGCCCAGTGCCCAGGAATACCCCAAGCTGGGGTGCAGATGGTGGTGGTGACGTCTCCACGATGCCCAGTATCCTGCTGGATGTTGGGGGGAGCAGGTGTCCCCAAGATGTCTGAAGGATGTGGATGAAGGCATCCTTCTGTTACCCCCGTGGCCTGGGGTTGGTATGAGAATGGAGATGCTCTAATCCGGGGGCACCTGGATCCCAGAGGGTGGGCGAGCAACGAATGGGGGAGGGGGGCTCCCCAGGACACCCCAAGTCCGGGGGTACCCCATACCCGGCAGGGGAGCTGCGTACCCCGAGGTTCTGCAGGACGGCCGGCTCCCTGCGAGGGTGTCAGTGCTGGGACCCAGGAGGGGGGTCGGAGCGCAGCGGGGGTGCGTCCCCCCCCGGCCGGCCGCTGCCTGCGCCTCATTAGCGGGCCCTTTGTTTGCACAGGGCTCGCAGCTCCCGCTTGCCCATGCCGCCGCCTATAAAGCGGAGCCGGGGCCGGCGGCCGGGCAGAGGCGGCGGCGGCAGCAGCGACAGGCAGCGCCCGGCCCCCCCTCCCCGCCCCCGGCCGCCTGCCTGCCCCGGCCGGCCGGCACCATGCGCGCCGCCCTGCCGCTGCTGCTCGCCCTGCTCCCGCTCCTGCTCCTGCCCGGCCGCGCCGCCCGCCCCAAGCTCGCCCTGCCCATCCGGCCCGACACGGACCCGCTGCCCCCCGGGGGGGCGGCAGGTAGGAGCCTCCCACCCCCTTCTTCCCTTCCCTCGCGGCCCCCCTCTCTCCGGACACCCCCCGTCCTACCCAAACCGCCGCCGCACCCCCCTCTTCGTGCATCTCTCTCCGTGCATCCCCTCCCCTGCCACCCGCACCCCGTCCGTGCACCGCATGCCTGCACAGCCCCTCCTCCCTGCCCCCCCGGGGCTTCTTGCACCCCGAAACCCGCTCCGGCTCCCCTCCCCCCCTTCCCCTCCGCGGGCTGGCCGGGACCGGCACCGGGACCGGCACCGGGACCGGCACCGGGACCGGCACCGGGAGCGGCACCGGGACCGGCACCGGGAGCGGCCGCCGTGCCCAGCGGGCGGAGGGGCGGTGCCGGCCGCTGTCCGGGGCTGCGGCAGGGGGGTGCCCGCGGCCCGGAGGTGACCGGGGGATGGGTGGGTTGTTGGGGGGGGGTTGTGTCTCGGCAGGCTGTGCTTTCGGGGGGCACTTCTATGCCTTGGAGGAGACGTGGCACCCGGACCTGGGGGAGCCGTTCGGGGTTATGCGCTGCGTGATCTGCCACTGCGAGCCGGTGAGTGCCCCGGGACCCTCCTTACCCCGGGGGAACCCCCAGCGTCCGGCCCCGCTGGGGAGGGGGCTGGCGGGTGGGGGGGGGGCGGGTGGAGGAGGTCGACGCCTTCATCCTATACATACGCTGACCCCCGCCCTACGGAGAAGGGGAGCGGGGTTCCCTCCAGCCAGCTGGACACCTGGATGTCCCCTCACCCCCGTGGGACTAGGGAGGAGAAGGGAGGGTTAAAGGATCAGGCTTCATTCCTCTTCCTCGGGGATGGCCCCCGGCCCCTTCCACCCCCCGGCCCCCTCCGAACAGCCCCCCGAGGCCGGGGCTGGAGGGGCCGCACACAGCTGGGCAGGGGGAGGGGGGCTGAGTTTGGCTGCCGTACAGGCAGCTGGGGGCTGCGCAAGGTGTCCGGGCTGCCCACGGGGACTCCAGATGGGCCGGGATGGGGAGGAGGAGGAGGATGGAGGGGGGGGAAATGGGGGGAGCCGGGCTGTGCCGGGAGCTGGAGTGGGGGAGCAGGGAGTACACCTTGGCACGGCTCTCCCGGGCTCACCCCCCACGCCCCCGCAGCAGAGAAACCGGCGGGGGAAGCCAGCGGGGAGAGTGAACTGCAAGAACATGAAGCAGGACTGCCCGGTGCCCACCTGCCCCCGGGCCATGCTGCTGCCCGGGCACTGCTGCCACACCTGCCCCAAAGGTGAGGCTTGGGGTGCTTCCCTGCAAGGACACCCTCCTGCACACACAGGGTCCCCCGTGGGCATGGGAAAAGGGGCACTGAGCACATCCCACCCCCAAAGTAGAGCTGTTTGCTTTGGCTTTCGGGTTTCTGGTGCTCCTGGGCTGCCTGCGAGTGCTGGGCAGGGGGAAGCCCTGATGGGCACAGCCATCCCCGAATCCCTGGGAGGGGAGCAGAGAGTGTACACAGAGCTAAGCACCCTGCCTGCCTGTCTGCCTGCATCCCGTGTGCATCCCGTGTGCCCCCTGGCACCTCAGCGCACAGCCCTGCCGCGATTTGCAGGGAGCATCTTGGTCTGTCTCAGGAGGGGGGGATTTATTATTGCCCCCGAGCTCTTGAGCCCAAGCAGCCTTGTGAAATGGTCTCCTCCTCTGTGCCCACCCTGTGCCAGCCTTGCCAGGCCCCCCAGAGAAGAGCTCTGCACCTGCCTTCGACACCTTCGAGTACTTCCAGGACAAGGAGGATGACCTGGACAAGCCCTACAATGACCGCTCCTACCTCAGCTCTGAGGGGCTGGCCCGTGATGATGCCCGCACAGGTGAGTCACATGCCTGGGTGGGTGGGCAGCAGTGGCATAGGGCACCCCTAAGCCCTCTCCCATCACTGGCATCCTCTCCCCAGAGTTTGTGGCATTACTGACCAGTGGCCCAGAGCCATGGCATCCAACGTCCAGCGCGGTGGCCAAGGCTCGTTTCACCTTGCTGCGCTCCTACCTGCTCTTCTCCATCAGCTACGAGCGGTGAGTCCTGCCCCCCCCATCCAGGCTGGCACAGCAGGCACCCCATGGGTAAAGGTGGGAGGGGGATGCGATGATGCTTGTGCCTCAGTTTCCCTTCTGATGTGCCCCTGCAGTGCCACAGCCTTCCATTAGCAGGGCAAGAGACTTGGGGAATGGGGTCAATGTGCTGGGGGTCTGGCCTGACTGGGGAACTGGGATTTTCGGCACACCCACAGCGCCGGCCCGGCCTCACCCCTTTGCCTCCAGGTTTGGAGCAGGAACAAATGGGAACAGCTCCAAGGCTCTGCAGAGAACTTGGGCGCAGCGGGGCAGAGGCACCATGCTGCCCCACAGGCTCTGCTGGCCAGCACCAATGGGGCGCTGCCACTGGTGCCCCCCATCCTTGCCACTGGTGTCCTCCCCGGATGCCCGCCGGCAGCAGAGCCTCTCCTCTCCCTCCCTCCTTCCCACTCCGGTTTCTTCTGTGCTTCCTCACTAACCGGCCCCTTTGCATAGTAAAGTGGTGACTAATTTCCAGCTCCAACGCAGGGAGCCAAACTGAGCTGAAAATGCTCCTAATTTACAGCCAGGCCCAAGAGTTTGGCGGGTCCTGGCCCTCTGCCTTTCCTGGTGGGGACCCCCCCTCCTGCGCCGTGCCAGCTTGGGGGGCCGGGGAGCCCACGGGACCTGTGCCAAGCTGGCACCCGGTGGAACAGCAGGTCTTGGTCTGCCCCAAGGGTGGTGCTAGGGGAGGGGGTGCTGGGTTGGGGCTCACCCCAACCCCTTCCCTCCACCCTGGGTGTCCGCAGGCTGGGGCGGCCAAGCCGGGTGCGTTTCAGTGACCCTGAGGGCAACGTGCTGTTCGAACACCCTGTGCAGAAGAGCGCTGCCCCTGAGGATGGCATGGTGAGAGGGGTGGGGAGGGTGAGAGGGGGGCACAGCTGTGCCCCTTCTTCCTCAGTGTGTGTGGTGACCCCAGACCCTGCCCTCTCCTACAGCTCTGTGGGATGTGGAGAACGGTGTCCAAGGCCAACATCCAGTTGCTACACGGGGAGCAGCTCCGTGTGTCCCTTGTCACCCGGGCGCAGCCCTCCGGAGAAGTCCATGGGCACATCCTCAAGCACCGGGCACTCTTTGCGGGTAAGGCTGGCCCCTGTGTGCCTACCTCTTGGGTGCCCCCTGGGATGCCCCTCACGGCCTCTGTCCCTGCTCAGAGACATTCGGTGCCATCCTGACCTCGTCGGACCCTGCTCACCTGGGTGCTGGTGGCATGGCCATGCTGACGCTGAGTGACACCGAGAACAACCTGCACTTCATCCTCATGGCCCGGGGGCTGCTGGAGCCTGGCGTGGGGGGTGAGGGTGGGCATGGGCACCCTCTGGGGCTGTGTAGGACTTTGGTGGGGGGTGCATGGTGTGTGTGTCTCAATGTGTGGGTCAGTGCCTGTGGGGTCAGGGTGGTGTGGGGGCTGCACGTGGAGCTCAGTGTGGGTATAAGGGTCGTGTGTGTTTTGGGGGTTGGGTGGGATTTGGGGGGTGTGGGGGCTGGAGGGCACTGGAAGATGTGGGGTATAAGGTACAGAAGGGTAGGGATGGGGTGTGGGTTGGGTGGAGGGTGTGGGGGGGAGAGTGCGGGGTTATGGTGTGGGGGGGGCTCAGGCATACAGGACAGGGAGCTGGCAAGCAAGTGGGGGGTAGGGCTCAGTGGTTTGGGGGTGGTGGGCATGGAGGGTTTGGTGGGTTTGCAGGGCAGAGGGGACAGTAGCTCCAGGCCACCAGCCCAGCAGGTCCAACCCCCTCTGCCATGCCCAGAATCCCCCTGGGTCCCGCTGCGGGTCCGCATCCTGCACCAAGGCCAGACGCTGCGGGAGGTCCATGCCAACATCACCATGGAGGTAAAGCCGCCTGGTTCCCCCCCGTGCCCTGGCAGCCACGGCACCAGCTGTGCGAGGCTGAGCTGCAGCCCCATGCCCCCCTCCCCGGCAGGACCCCGACTTCGCGGAGGTGCTGAGTGAGCTGTCTGCCCGTGAGCTGCAGTGGCTGGTGCAGGGCCAGCTCCGAATCGTGGCCGAGACGGAGGGCCGGCACCCACGCCAGCTGGTGGGCACCATCACCACCCGCCGCAGCTGTGACAGTGAGCATGGGACAGGCACCCTGGGGTGCAGGGGGGGTGGCTGTGCCCCCCATGCCAACCTCCCCTGTGCCTCTCTCCCCGGGCTGAAGCAATCCAAAGTGTGCTGTGTGGAGCGGATGCCTTGCTGCCCACCAAGACAGGGGCCGTGGGCTCAGCCAAGCTGGCACTGCATGAGAATGGCACTTTGGAGTACCAGGTAAGTGGGGGTACATACCTCCCTCCTGGGGGTGCCAGGGGCATCTCCCCCCCTGACCCGGTGCTGCCCCTTGGCACCATGCCTGCAGGTGCAGGTGGTGGGCACTGCCAGCGAGGTGGTGGGCATCACCCTGGAGACCAAACCCCGGCGGAAAAGCAAGAGGAACATCCTGTTTGACATGACACCCAGCTACAAGGACGGGCTGGTGAGCACTGGGTGGCACTGGGGGGATGGAGGTCATGGCATGGGGGGTTTGGGTGAGTCCCTGCCTCAACCTGTGTGGTCTCCTGCCGGTGACAGGCGCAGGGCACCTGGCAGAGCCCCAGTGCCCGCGATGCCCACATGCTGCTGCAGAACGAGCTCTTCCTCAACGTGGCCACCAAGGACTGGGTGGAGGGTGAGCTGAGGGGACAAATCATCTCCCTGCCCTACAGTGGGCTGCTCGTCCGCTACACAGGTACCCAGGGAACACTGGGGGTGCTAACAGGGGGTAGTGGTGCAGCCCCCCCATCATACATCCCACACACACACACCCTGTTTCCCATGACCCCTGTCTGTGTGCAGAGATGCCTGTGGCGCTGGCGGGGCAGCTGGTGTCTCCCCCCGTGGGCAGCGGGGCTGGGGGACACGCCTGGCTGTCCCTGGATGAGCACTGTCACCTGCACTATGAGATCTCAGTGGCAGGGCTGGGCCGACCAGCCGACGGCACCATCAGTGCCCACCTGCATGGGGTGGCCGAGCTGGGCGAGATAGGCACCCGTCCCCACCAGCACAAGCGCCTGCTCAAGGGCTTCTACAGCAGCGAGGTGAGGTGGGCACCGCCTTGGGGCACCCTACGGTGGGGGCTGGGTCAACCCTCATGCCCACCCACCCTCTGCTCCTCTCTCTCTCCCCCAGGCTCAGGGGGTGGTGAAGGACCTGGATGCTGACCTGCTGCAGCACCTGGCCCAGGGCACTGCTTTCCTGCAAGTCAGCACCAAAGCTCATCCCCACGGGGAGCTGCGGGGACGGGTATGTCTCTACCTGAACAGGACCCCCATTCCCACCACTGCCCAGGGTCTCTAGCCAGGTGACACTGCCCAGAGTGGGATTGGAAAGGGACGGGATGGAGGGCATGCCATGGCACAGTCTGGAAGCCCAGTGTGGTGTGCTCTGTGGTTGTGGGTGCTTACTCTATCAGCTCTGACCATGGAGGACAGCTGGGCATCAGCAGGGGAGGCACAGGGCTTTGGTGGTCCTGCCTTGTGCCAACGGTCCTGCCCCATGCCCCCATCTAGGTGCACATCCCCAACCGGTGTCACACAGGAGGGACACGGCTAGCCCCGGGGGACACTGAGGTCTCTGAGGGGACCAAGACCAGGGACCTGGAGCAGCTGAAGAAGGACCCCAACTCCTGCTTCTTCGAGGGGCAGCACCGGGCACACGGCACCCGCTGGGCACCTGACTACGACAAGAAATGTTCCATCTGCAGCTGCCAGGTACAGGCCGGGGTGAAGGGTGAGCTGGGGGGGCAGGACATGTCAGCAGTACCCCCTCCCCTGTAATGAAGCCCATATCTGCTGCCCCTAGAAGCGCACAGTGATCTGTGACCCCATCCTGTGCCAGCCCCTCAACTGTACCCGCCAGGTGCACCCCGAGGAGCTGTGCTGCCCCATCTGTGAAGGTACCTGGGGCTTCAGGGGTCCCGGGCTGGGGGAGTGTTGGGGTACATGGGGGTGTGTGTGAGGGGAGTCCCTCTGAGCTTATGCACCTCTGTGCCTGGCCTCCCTCTTCCTTGCAGAGAAGAAGATTGGGAAGGAAGAGATGAAGCTGGAGCGGGCACGAGACAGCAGCGAGGGTGAGTGGCAGCTGGGGGTGCAGGTCCTCCCCTGGCATCCCCACTGGGGCTGGGCTTACCTCCTCCTCCTCTTCCTCTCCCAGGCTGCTACTTCGATGGGGACAAGACATGGCGAGGCTCTGGCACCCGCTGGCACCCTGTTGTGCCCCCGTTTGGCCTCATCAAATGTGCCATTTGCACCTGCAAGGTGGGTACAGGTCCCAGCCTCCCTACAGACCCCCAGCCTGCTCTGAGATCAGAGCTGCCCCAGCACTTGTGAGTGCCCTCAGGTGCTGGGCACTGTAGCTGGGTCTCACAGCAACAAGGGGGCACATGCCTTTGTATCAATCACCCCCTGCCCTCCGTGAGCCCCCCACGCTCCCCACAGGGCACCACAGGAGAAGTGCACTGCGAGAAGGTGCAGTGCCCACGGCTCACCTGTGCCAACCCCGTGCGCGCCAGCCCCTCCGACTGCTGCAAGCAGTGCCCAGGTACCTACACCCCCTGCTCCTGACCTCTGCTTTCCTGGCATGGCCTCTGTGTGCCACAGATGCTGCCACGGTTTGGCAGCCTCACAGTGCCCTTTCCCACAGCCCCTGAGAAGGGTGTCCCCGAGCTGGCTGACACCATGCAGGCAGATGGGCCCCGGGCGTGCCGCTTTGGGCGTCGCTGGTACCTCAACAACGAGAGCTGGCACCCCTCCGTGCCCCCCTTTGGAGAAATGAAGTGTATCCTGTGCTGGTGTGTGGTGAGTGTGCCAGACCTGGAGCAGCAGCGGAGGCGCTGGTCCTCAGCGCTTCAGGGATGGGCAGAAGAGCATCCCTGGGGCTACTCTGCACCCTAAAGAGCTCCTAGCCCTCCAACCCATGTGCTGAGCCCCCTCTTTCTGCCCCACAGTCGGGTGAGACACACTGCCAGCGCCAGGAGTGCCCACCGGCTGCCTGTGCCAGCCCCAGCAGGAGGGACAACCCTTGCTGCGCCAAGTGCCGGGGTGAGTGTGAGCGTTCACACGGTGGCATTGCTCCCCTAAATGCCCTGCTGTGGCCTGGGCACCTCTCCAACTTCCCCCAAGTGCCAAACCACAGCTGGGGTCAACCCAAGCACCCTCCTGGCACCCACCGTGCCCCTCTCTCAGCCCTGCTTTCCCCACAGTCCCTGATGCCCCCTCAGATGCACGGGAGAAGGTCCATGATGCCAGGGCAGAGGTGTGGAGCCGCTGAGCAGTGACCGCTGCCCAGAGTGGGGCAAAAGCCCAGTGAGGCCTGGGTGCCTGTGTGCGGGGGGCTCCCCGCCACCCATGCCCCCGCGCAGGGCGGGGGGCACAGAGGATCATGGTGGGATGGACATGGCTGGGTGCCCAGCCTGGGCACCCTGTCTGGGCATAGCTGCAATGCCAGGGCTGCCCTGCCCACTCATGGCAGTGGCTGGGCTGGCGGAGGCTGGGGCACCTGCTACCCTCCCTGTCCGAGCCCCCCCGGGCCAGCAGGCACAGCGGGCATCACGCTCGCCTTGTACATAGTGTAAAATCCCTCCAGCCCCCGTCTCGCTGCGCCTGCCCTGGCTTGGCTGGGCTCGTCACATAATTTATGAGGGACAGGGGGTCCCAATGTATTTATTAAAACCAGAAATATTGCCCACCTGGCTCCCTGCCTCTTCCTGACAGCACCATCCTGTGCCTGGGCTCTGTTGGGATTTGCAGGCTCTGGCCTTGCTGGTTTTGGGTGTGTGCAATGCTGTGGGGAACTGTTTGGGGGGGCATGGGGCTTGGGAACAGCTGCTGGGTTTGGGGGCACCCATGGTGGGCTGTGGTGTGGTGCATGTAGGGTAGCACTAGAGGGGACCAGCACAGTGACCTGTGCCCACAGTTGGGGCTGCTGTGGCTGGGCAGGGACCAGGTGTCCCCTGCACCTCTACCATGGCACAAAGAGCTCTCCCAGGCCATGTGCCTGCAGCACCCACAGTGAGCTGAGCGCCCAGGGATGATGTGTCACACAACCGCCCATCCCAGTGCCAGGCTGCGTGCTCTAGAGCAGGGCTCCCCCAGTCACCCCAGTATAGCTGCACTGCGACTAGCTAGCACCTGTCCTTAGGCCTCCAATCTGGGGGACTGGGGCACCTCTAGGGACATTGCTGCTGTGCTGGGATGCACTGGAATGACTGGGACAGTACCAGAGCTGTACTGGGCTATACTGGAACAGTGTCAGAGCTGTAGGGGAAGTAACACTGGACTCTACTGGGACAGCACGGAGGCTTACTGGCACAGCACTGCTGTCCTGGGACAGCGTTAGCCTATACAGTCACACGAGGCTGGGCTGGGGGAGTGGTAGGGCAATATGAGGACGGCACTGGGGCATACTGGGCTGGTGCTGAGCTCTGGGTGCTGAGCTGGGTGTCCTGCCCTGTGCACAGCCATGCGGGTGTGTGTGCCAGCAGGGCCTCGGTGCCCACTGTGGCCTTGCAGCGTGCTGGTGGCCTGTGGCCGGACACGCTGGTGGCAGCAGGCAGAGCGTGTGTCCTGGCACGGGGCTGCCCCTCCGGATGAGCGTTCTGGCTGCCACAGGGCACTGCCAGAGGCTGACAAGCGAGGAGGGAGCTCCGTGCCTGGGGACACAATGAGCGGGCAGCCCATTTTATCACCTCCCTGCCTCAAACCGGTTGGTGTCTGGCAATGAACCCTCTCCAGCTGACGCAGGGCATGTCCCAGCCCCCCCAGCCCTGCCATCGTCACCCACCCTTGGGGGTGCCAACGTCAAAGCGGAGGGTGGTACCCAGGCGGTGAGAACTAGCCTGTTCCCAGTCCCGTGGCACCAGCCCGGCAGTGCCACAGCTCCGTCTTTGCCTGTGACCAGTCCTTGCCACAGCGGTGCCACACGGTGCCCCGGGGAAGAGCTCAGCCCTGCCAACCGCCCCGGTTGCCTGAGCCCGTGGTGGCAGTGAGACAGAGGTCCCGGCAGCCAGCCTGCCATGCCAGAGCACCTTGCCCAAGGATTGCTGGTGCCAAATTTTGCCTGTCTGCCCTTCTGGAGAGGGCTGAGCTGCTGCTGCCCAGCGGCTTCGGCAGTGAAGAGTGGAGCCCACCTTCCTTCCCTGGGGCTGGCAGTCCCAGGGCACTGAGCAGGACCACGGTAAGGATGAGCTCCCTGCCAGCTTTGGTGTACCTCCGGTGAGCCCCCACGCTGCCAAGGTGCGCTGCCACCCCTGGGTCTCCATGGATCTCCCTGTGCCCTCAATGCCAAGGCCTCGGGCACTCTGCCCTTAGACCTGACCCCTACCTGGGCACGGTCAGGATCCCAGGGGCTGGCTGCCCGTGGTACCCCAGCACGGTTCTCCCTGCCCCTGCCTTGCTGCCCACATCCCACTGGGGAGAAGCCTCAGGGAAGCGGAGACCAGCCATCCCCACGCAGGGCCCGTGTGCCAGCGGGAGGAGGGAGCAGCATGTCCCAAAGGGAGCTGTGCCCACCGCCACCTCCCGCAAGCTTTTACCGCGCCCCCCCTCCCCTCCCCTCCACCTGCACCCACCGGCTGCCCACGAGTGCCATCATCGGCTGGGGAACCTGTGGGCAAAGGCCGGGGGCGGACGGGACCCCGCGGCAGGGCAGAGCCCCTTGGCCGGGCACCCCCTGCCCGGTGCTCGGCGCTGGCTGCCGGGGTCGGGCGCTGCCGGCGGAGGCGGAGCGCGGCCGGTCCCTCCCCCGGGCAGTGCCCCGGGCCCGCCCCGCACGGCCCGGGAGGAGCAGCCGCCGCCGCCGCGGGCACCGGCACCGGCACCGGCACGGCCAGGAGCGGCGGCGCCGGCGGCACCATGGCCTCGGACAGCGAGGCGCAGCGGGCGCTACAGTATGAGCAGACCCTGGTGAGTGCGGCGGGAGCCGGGGGGGAGTATCGAGGGGAGCACCGGGCACCTGGGGGGCACCGGGCACCGCGGGGCACCGGGCGGCGGCAGGGGGGGCACTGGGCATGGTGGCGTATCTCAGGGAGATGGGCGGTTTGGGGGTGCTGCCCTGTTTGGGGGCTGTGCCAAGAGCTCTGTGGTGCCTGGTTTTGGGGTGCTGTTGACAGGCTGTGGCTGGGCAGGGCACTGGGCCAGGGGGGTCACTCTGCAGCACCCCCACGGTGGTGGAGGAGCCCAAGTGACCCCCACCACCTCCAGGGCAGGACTTTTGTAGGCATCTCATCTCCCCCTCCAAAAAAACCACTCATCACTGGGGGAGGCGGGGGTGTGTCACCCCAGTGAGGGTCTGGGGGTCACTCCTCCTTGTGGGGGCTCCCAGAGGCACCGCCCAGCCACCCTTCACCCCCTGCGCTTTGTGTCCCCAGCCCTCTGCCCCCAAGATAGCGTATCTCCCCCGCCTGCAACCTTAGTCCCATGTTTACAATTCCTTCCTATCCCAGGCCTCACCGCTGGCACCCAGATGCCCAGCTGTTCCAGGGGTGTCCTCCCTCCCCACTGTGCCCACAGCCCCTCCACTGCCTACAGCTCTCGGACATCCCGAGCAAAGGTGCTTCTCCCTCACCCTCTGCTTGGGATGGTGCCCGGGATGGCTCAGCAAACGGGTACTTTGCCCTGGGAAAGGCATTCAGACAGGCAGGGCCAGGGAGGCAAGAGGGGAGCAAGGGGGGGGCTGAGCTGCTGCAGGGTACCCATGCCCAGGGCTGCCTGAGTTTGCTGAGAGCCTGAGCCGGTTGCTGCAAGAGGGGCCAGCCCCACTGAGGCTTGTCCACTTGGCACGTGGGCACGGAGCAGCATCAGGGCACTGCTGCATGCCAGCACCCTCTACATTATCTTGCCAAGCATGCAAAGCTCCTGCCTGGGGACCCTGGCAGCGCCCACCCCAGGCTGTCCCTTCCCTGTCGCTGTTGGGTGGATGCAGGGCACCGGCCAGCCATGGGAGCCCTGGCTGTGCCAGCATCTCTACGATCTTATCAGTTCCATGGTGCCTCCTGGGCAGGGGTGAGCCAGGGAGCAGCTGGGGGCACAAGCAGGGGTGCATGACGCCATCCGATCAGAGCTGCAGGGTGCCTGTTTCCCCCTCTCCATCACTGGACCGGCCCCCTCAGTGCCGTGTCTGCTGTGGGTGGGCAGAGAGGCAAAGCTGGGCAGCGCGGGGCGGAGGAGCCTGCAGGCAGCGTGGGAGAGGAGAGGCACATTGGGCTGGCATCAGGGCAGCCTGGCACTGTGCTGGCAGACTTTGGCCTCCTCTCCTCCGGGCGGGGTAGCGCCCGTGCTCCAGGCACCCCAGGTCACCCATCCTTGTGGCCTCTGGGCTGTGGTGAGGCTCATGAAACCGCCTGGAGCTCATGGGTGAGGCTGGGCGCGGGCTCCTGTCCTGCAGTCTCACGCCTGGCTTTCGGGAACCGCCTGGGCACTTGTTGGGAGGGAGGGAGTGGTGCCCAGCCCTCCCCAGTGCATCCGAGCCACCATGGGCACCTGCCAGGAGGGTCAGGATCCAGACTGAGCCTGGCATGAACTGCCCCAAGCCGGACTGCCCTGGGGATAGCCCTGGGGATCGCTCTCGCTTACCATGCCCAAGGATGGGTTATTGCAGCCAGGCTGCAGGGCTGTGCCCAGAGAGCCCTGTCCCCACGCCACATCCTTAACCTGCCCCAGATTTCACCAATCCGGAGGTGTCACAGCCATGGTGCAACTGGGGGCTGGCACAGCCCCAGCCCTGGAAGTCTCCCCAGGTCACAGCTGTCCCTCCCTGGGGTCCCCATACTGGGAAATTGCCTGTGAGAACCCCTAGGGTCAAGGGTGAGGGGTGCGCTCCAGCCCCAGTGCCCCCCACATGCCAGGCTGCTGTGGCAGGAAGCAAAGGGCCCCCGGGGTAGGGGGGATTAAGCTTGACAAACTGCCCTTGTTCACTGTGGAGCCGCTCAGGGTGATTAGAGTCTGGCTAAGACGGGCAGCGTGACACAGCACCCCCCCCACCAGCCTCCACCTGCCTGCTGCCAACTTAGGGGACCCCTCACCCCCCCCAGTTTTAAATATCCCCCCACCAGGATCACGGTTTGGGGGGGATGTTGCCTGGCATAGGGCAGGCGGAGGTGGGCACAGAGCTTGGTGCTATGGGACAGGGTGGCACGGGGACATGGCAGCACCAGATGCCAGCACTCTCCATGGGCACAGCATTGCCTGGGTGCAGTAGGCACAGTGGTCTGGCATGGCCAGGGGACTGCGGCACAGCCAGCGCCCGCAGCACAGGAGCCCGGGACTGACATAGAGGCCTTGGCCCGTGCCCGTGTCCCCGGGTGCCCCCCGCCAGCTCCCCCCCACTCCCCCCCCCGTGCCCGCTCCCTGCCTGCCCGGCACTGTGATTGTTCAGCTGCTTCGCGGCGGAGGCCGGAGTCCTGGGGCTGTTTGTGTTTCAAAAGGCCTTTGTGGAAAAATAACCCGAGCGGGAGGAGGAGGAGGAGGAGGAAGGAGAGAGCCCACCACAGCCCTTCAGCCATGCCAGGGCTGCAGGCACGGCGGCTGGGGCTGCCTGACCTGTGCCCCTCCTCTCCCCCGGGTCCCATGGCTGGCCTGTGGGGCAGTGTCATGGACCAGCAGGGTGGCACAGGGGCAGTGGGGTGATGTGGGGTGGCATGGGGCAGTGGGGTGGCACAGCCCCTTCACTTGCATCCCCATAACTACAAGGGAGGTGTCGGCAAATGGGGCAGAGAGGGAGCAAAAAAATCCCATCCGCCCCACCCCCCCCAGCCAGACCAGACCCCTGAGACTGGGCATCCCTCTGGGTGCCCCAAACCATGGGCACAGCATGCCAGCCTCTGGCATAGCCCCAGGAGGTGGGCATGGAACAGATTTGGGGGGCAGTCACCCTGGGGGTGCCCAGGTCCCAGCCAGTGCTGGCTGTGGGGCAGCAGCAGGCCTGGGGGAGGCGGGGGTTTGGCAGGGGGACAGCACTCCTTGGGGTGCCGGCCTGTTTCACCTTCCAGAGGAAACAAGCTTCCCCTGAAGGGAGCCTTTGAACGCCGGGCCCCGTGCGGGGCTGGGGTTCTCCTTTGCCCGCCGATGCTGGATCCAGCCCTCAAAGCAGCCATGCCGGCATCTTTGCCCGGCTCCATCCCTCAGCCCAGCATGGTTCCATGGGGCAAGGAGCTGCTGGGCCCGTGCTGAGCAGGAGTTTGGAGGGAAAGCCATGCCGGGAGTGGGTCAGTGATGGAAATGGATGTGCTTCTCGCTCACCTCGCCTGCCTCCCCACCTTCCCTCCCACTGCCAAGCACAACCCGGGTATTAGACAGTGGAGAATCCACCTGGCGCCGTTCTGGCTGCTCTCTGCTCCCTGCCAAGGGGACCTGGGCAGGAGCAATGCCCTACGTGAAATGCACCTTCATGCTGTCCCCATGGGGAGCTGGCACGTGCCAGTGGGCCAAAAAGGTGCGAATGGGACCTGGGCATCTGGGGCAGGCACCGCTGCCAGCAGCCGGGCTTGGGCTGCCCACGTGCTGAGCATGGTGCCCACCCATGGCATTACCCCTCTGGCAGGCGCCAGCATGGGCCGTGCTGGGGAGGAGGGCGGCTATGCTGGGCAGCCACGCGCTGTGCCGGCACGGCAGGGCGGGTGGGCACACCATCGGCATGGGGCTCACGTCGCCCCGACGTGGGAGCCTGGCAGAGGCCCCCGTGGCCCTGAAGCCTCCCTTTGTGCTGGGCCAACCTCTGGCACTTGGCATTCAGGTCATGCCGGGGAGAGAGAGGCGGAAACCAAGCAACCAAGTCCTTGGCAGTGCCCGCCAGCACGGGACAAATGCCCCTGGCTTGGTGGGGAGGACAGGCACAAAGAGCTCCTGGCTGGCACAGGGGGCACTGCCAGGGCTACCTCCCTTCTCCACCAGCTCCAGGCCACGTGCCGTGGCCAGGCAGGAGGCACAGGAGGAGGAGAGGGTGTGCCCCCCACATTGGCACAAAGTCCCTTCCACCTCCTTGCTCCCCAGATCCCCTCCTCACAGCCCAGGGACCAACCTGTGCCTGATGCGATGAACGCCCCTCTGGCCCCTCCCCTGGGACTGGGGGTCCCCACAACCATCCTGCCACCCTGCTGCTGGCTGAGACCAGCCAGCTCGTGTCAGGTGTGGCCCACTGAGCCTGCCTCCCGGGGGAAGAGGAACAGACCCAGCCCTGCTTTTAGCGATGCCAAAGGGAGGCGCCCACAGAGTGCCAGCACAACCCGAAAACCAGCCCTCTGCGTGCCTCCCAGCCAGGCTGGCTATGCTCCCACCGCCGGAGGCCCTTCCCCACCCTTCCCCAGCCCAGCCCAGTGCCCTTGGGTACCTGGGAAGGGCCCGGGACTGGTACCAGTGGTGCAGGCTACCTGCTTTGGGTGCGTGGGTGAAACGCTTGCCATCGATCCCCACACACCTTATCTGCCCGGTCCCTTTCCACACCCTGGCAGGCAGCTGGGGCAGGAGACACTGCAGCCCCTCTCCCTGCGGTCCCACAGCTGCCTGCCCTCTGGATTGCCACCCCCTGCCATACTGGGAGGCCATGCCAGCGTGCCCACTGGTCTCCCTCCTCAGTTTCCCCACCTGGGCATGGGAGCCAGGGTGGCACCCCCCCCACTCACACCTCCCACCTGCTCCTTCTCCCCCAGATGTATGGGCGCTACACGCAGGACCTGGGCACCTTTGCCAAGGATGAGGCAGCGCGGCTGCGGCTGCAGCAGGGGCACGGGGAGGGGGGCACCCCCCGACTACGCCGCCCCTCCGAGCTGCTGGAGTATACCCAGGGCCGCTGTGTCCGCTGCCGTGGTAAGGGTCACCAGGGATGGGAACCCGGGAGGAGGGGGGGGGGGAGGGGAGGGCACTTGTGGGCACAGCCCCATGGCAGTGTGTGTTCTGGGCATGGCTGCCCACCCCGCCTGGCTGGCAGCAGGTAGGGTTTCTCCAGCTGACATGGGACACCGGCGCCGAGGACAATGCCACCTGCCTGGCGGGCAGCAGGGACACAATGGCCCAAAATAGCCGGGCACGCCGCAGGGACAAGGGGGCCCCCCAGCCCCTCTGCCTGGGGCTGTGCCAGGGAGGCTGTGCTGGTGCCTGGTGGCACTGTGTGTGGCTGTGCACAGCCAGAGCCCACTGGTCCTGCCCAGATTTGATGCCTGGGCATGGTGGTGCTCCTGCACCTGATGGTGTGGAGTCAGTGTCACCAGTTAGGAGCACTCGTGTGCCCATCCCTGGGGTGCCTGGCCCTGACTCTGCCCTTGTGCCCGCAGTCTGTGCCTTGCAGTGCCAGCGGTTCCTCATCTCCAAAGTGGGCGAGGACTGGGTCTTCCTCATTCTTCTGGGGCTAGTCATGGCACTGGTCAGCTGGGCCATGGACTTCGCCATAGCCACGTGCCTCCAAGGTGAGCAGGTGCTGGTGGGCTCACGGGTGGGGGGGGTGAAGAGGGTGGCTGTGCCACAGGACCATGCCATGCCCCTTGCCACCCATCACCTGCCTCACCAACTGTGCCCACAGCCCAGAAGTGGATGTACGGGGGCTTGGACACCAACGTGCTTCTGCAGTACCTGGCCTGGGTCACCTACCCCACCGTGCTTATCACCTTCTCCGCCGGCTTCACCCAGATCCTTGCCCCCCAGGCTGTGGGTAGGGCACCGGGGGCAGGGCGGGGAGGGGGGAGGGATGCTGTAATGGCGCATCTCCTCCCTGTGGGCTGTGGGTTTGGAGCTGCATGGGTGTCTTCCTCAGCTACGGAGTTGGGGGTTCTGAGTGTCCTCCAAAAGCCACGGGATGGTATTCACAGGGTCTCCTGGGGGCTATGGGGTAGATGATCTCCTGGGCTATGTGGCTGGAACCCCTTGGGGTCTTCCCAGGGCAGTGAGCATCTTCAGCATGTCTCCTAGAGGCTCTGAGATCGACGTCCTCCTGGGCTATGGGGTTGAGGGTCCTGGAGGTCTTCCTAAGGCTATTGGGCTGGTGTTTAGAGGGTCTTCAGTGGGCTATGGCACTGGGGTCCTCACAGAGCTATCCATCTGGGTGTCCTACCTGACCATGGGGTTGTTCCTGCAGACTGTCCCCTGTGTCTCCCTGTGGCAGTGCAGGACTGCAGAACTCCCCTGGGATTATGGGATTGGGGGGGGTCCCCAGTGTCTTCGCCTCCAACAGATGTGGCTCAGGTCTGTCCCCACTGTGCCAGGCTCAGGGATCCCTGAGATGAAGACCATCCTGCGGGGAGTGGTGCTGAAGGAGTACCTCACCTTCAAGACCTTCGTGGCCAAGGTTATCGGGCTGACATGTGCCCTGGGCAGTGGCATGCCCCTGGGCAAGGAGGTGAGGGCAGTGCCTGCGGCAGGGCAGGCAGGGGGCCAGGGAGGTGGGGAGTAAAGGAGGTGGGGGACAGTGTCCTCATGCCCCCTCGTCCCCTCAGGGTCCTTTTGTCCACATCGCCAGCATGTGCGCCGCCTTGCTCAGCCGCTTCCTCTCCCTCTTTGGGGGCATCTATGAGGTGAGTGGGTCAGGCTGGCCCCAGGGGGGCTCTGCCTGTACCCCCCACCCCCAACCCCAGCAGGGTTGGCAGCACCTGGGGCAGGGGAGGGGGCGCAGTGCCTGCTCACCCCCAGCTCGCCCACAGAATGAGGCAAGGAACATCGAAATGCTGGCGGCCGCCTGCGCCGTCGGTGTCGGCTGCTGCTTCGCCGCCCCCATCGGAGGTAGGGTCACCCCGGGCCCCCCGAGCCCCCCCACACATCCCGCCCAGGCACCAGGGTCTGCCCAGCAAGGCGAGCAGGACCGCCAGGATGGCTGGCATGGGACAGGGCAGTGCTGCTCGGCGGGGAGGAGGAAGGGAAGAGCAGGCGCCATCCTCCCGGAGGTGTAACATCTGCTCTCGTCCTCTCCCCTGCCGCCCTGCGCTCCAGGGAGCTCCCAGCTCTGGCCCCGCTGAGCCCTGCCCGTAGGTTGGTGACGTGTCTAACTCTTTCCTTGCCCTCTGCCTGCTGCACTGCCCTGTCTATCTGTCTGTCCATCCGTCTGTGTGCGCTCCCCTCGCCCCAGCGCCGCCCGCCATGTCTCTGCCTACATCCCCGCGCTACCCTCTCGCTCGTGCCAACTCCTGCTCCTCCTCTGTGCCTGCTGCCGCCAGCCAGGGAAGCCCTTGAGTCACCCCATAGAGTGTCCGTGGGGACTGGCCAGACCCCCCGCGGGCCATGCACGAGTGTGGGCTGGGGGCAGGAAGCATGCCAGGTGCCGGGGACCCACCTGGGTTTCGCCGCCTCCCTCGTGCGCTTCCCCCCGGTGCCAGGCGTCCTCTTCAGCATCGAGGTCACCTCCACGTTCTTCGCCGTCCGCAACTACTGGCGCGGCTTCTTTGCCGCCACCTTCAGCGCCTTCATCTTCCGCGTCCTCGCTGTCTGGAACAAAGACGAAGGTACCTCTGGATGGGGGGGAACAGGGGGTTGAGGGGTCCCCCTCCCCCCAGCCTCACTGACCTGCGCTGCTCCCCACAGAGACCATCACAGCGCTGTTCAAGACCCGCTTCCGCCTCGACTTCCCCTTCGACCTGCAGGAGCTGCCTGCCTTCGCCGTCATTGGGTGAGCACGGCCGCCATGCCACCTGTCCCACCGCAGTGGCGGTGATGATGGTGGTGGTGGCAATGGTGGACGTGTGGGTGCTCACCCCTGCCTCTGCCCAGGATCGCCAGCGGCTTCGGGGGTGCGCTCTTCGTCTACCTCAACCGCAAGATCGTGCAGTTCATGCGCCGCCAGAAGACCATCAACCGCTTCCTCATGAAGAAGTAGGTGCCTGGTGGTTCCTGGCATCCAGGTGGTGGAGCTGGGGGGTGGGGAGGGGCGGCTGCACCAACATCACACCCCACCACATTTCACCCTGCCAGGCGCCTGCTCTTCCCTGCCCTGGTGACACTGCTCATCTCCACGCTGACCTTCCCACCCGGCTTCGGACAGTTTATGGCTGGCCAGGTACCTGCCATGGGGTGACACACCAGTTCCCCACTCCAGGGCCACTGCTGGCCACAGCTGACCCCTGTGTCCCCCTCCCTCTGCAGCTCACCCAGAAGGATACCCTGGTGACACTCTTTGACAACCAGACATGGGCCAAGCAGGGGCTCAGCGATGAGTTCGAGTATTTGGGGATCCTGGAGGCCTGGCGCCACCCCCGCTCCAACGTCTTCGTCACCCTCGTCGTCTTCATCCTCATGAAGGTGGGTGGCTCCGGGCCCTGACTGCTCCAGGGGGCCACTGAGAGGTGCCAGATTGTCTCCAGTAAGGTGACACTGGGAGGCACTGGGTGGCTGCTCCCAGAGCTGGGTGCTGCCAACATGCCGTCAGAGAGGGCTTGGCTGCGGGCCACCAAGGTGCCAGCGGGAGGTGCTGGAGGGGGTGTGCTCCCAGGGAGGTGCCACCAGGGAGGTCCTGGCAGAGTGCCCCCAGGAAAGGGCCACCAGGGAGGTCCTGGCAGGGTGCCTCCCAGGTGCCACCGGCATGTGGTACCCCACAGGAGGAGCGGGGCTGCCCTATGTCAACTGCGTGTGGGGCACAGCAGGGAGGGAAACAGGGTTGGGTTGCAGGCAGAACTGATGGAAGCCTGTGTCCCCTGTGCAGTTCTGGATGTCAGCCCTGGCCACCACCATCCCAGTGCCCTGTGGAGCCTTCATGCCTGTCTTTGTCATCGGTGAGCTCCCGTACCCCACATGGGTGTGGTGGGAGGAGGGATCTGCCTGCCAGCCCATGCTGGTACACCCACGGGTGTCCCCAGGTGTCCCCTTCCCCGGCAGTGCTGGGGCAGAGGAGGGGGCATGAGGTTGGGTCAGGTGCTGGGACAGCCCTCTGCACCTCCTGCTAGCTCCTTTCTGTGGGCAGGGGCAGCCTTCGGGCGCCTGGTGGGGGGAGAGCATGGCAGCCTGGTTCCCCGATGGCATCCACACCGACAGCAACATCTACCGCATCGTGCCAGGGGGCTACGCCGTGGTGGGTAAGCACCGGGCCGGCATGGGGGCACCACTGCTTAGAGGTGCTCCAAGGAGCCAGTGTGTTCCTGGGGCTGAGGTGGTGGTGAGTGTCCCAGGAGTGGGGACCCAGCCCAGTGGGCAGCACCTGACAGCCATCCCCATGTCCCCCCGGGGCGGGTGCAGGGGCAGCCGCGCTGTCAGGCGCCGTCACCCACACAGTGTCCACGGCCGTCATCGTCTTTGAGCTGACAGGACAGATCTCGCACATCCTGCCTGTCATGATTGCCGTCATCCTGGCCAACGCCGTGGCCCAGAGCCTCCAGCCCTCGCTCTACGACAGCATCATCCGCATCAAGAAGTTGCCCTACCTTCCCGAGCTGGGCTGGGGCCACCACGAGTGAGTGTGTGTCCCCTGCCCTGTCCCCGAGCCCCCCCTGCCAGGCACAAGGTGGGGGCAGTGGTGTCACTGCGAGGCCACCCTTACCCACCCCGGGCAGGAAATACAACGTGCGGGTGGAGGACATCATGGTGCGGGACATCCACTATGTCACCCTCAACTGCAAGTACCGGGACCTCCAGCACGTCCTGCACAGCACCAAGATGAAGAGCCTGCCATTGGTGGAGTCGGCTGGTGAGATGTGGGCAGGCTGCTGTGCCGGCACCTGCCCCAACCATGGGGTGTGCCAGTATCGGGCAGAGGGGGGTGGGGGAGGCAAAGGAGGTGTCAGGAGCCAACACGGTCCCTCACTGCCGCCGGCAGAGTCCATGATCCTACTGGGCTCCATCGAGCGGGCACAGGTGGGGGCCCTGCTCAGCCACCAGCTCAGCCCCCAGCGCCGGCTCCAGGCTCTGCGGCAGAAGGCGCTGGCCGAGGACGGGCACCGTCTCTCTGAAGCCAGCATCTGCTTCCAGGTGAGGGGGGGGGGCCACCTCGGGGGATGCCCAGCCAGAGTGCCCCCCATCCCACTGCCATTCCCCCACCACCCCATTCCCCCTCCCAGATCAGCACAGAGACCTCCTCCGGTGCTCCCACTCACACTGCCTCCCGCAAGCCCCTGAAGCCAGCGCTGAAGCGGGTGCCCAGCAGCCTGGTCACGTCCCCCCCGGGTGAGTCTGTGCCCAGCCCTCCCAGCTCCTGCCTGCACTCCCCTGCTGACACCCCTCTCCCTGCCCACAGCTGGCACCACTGACAACACCGGCATCGCCCTCAAGAGCCTCTTCTGCACCAACACCGCCACCGAGCCCACTGAGGTGAGCACCCATCCCTGCCCAGCCCTTTCCACCCACTGCCATCCTTTCCCATCACTCCCACCCCACCCCACTCCCACCCCCCTCATCCCTTCCCACCTCTTCCTACTCCTGCACATCCCTACCCATTCTCACTCCTTTCCTTTCCTTTCCTTTCCTTTCCTTTCCTTTCCTTTCCTTTCCTTTCCTTTCCTTTCCTTTCCTTTCCTTTCCTTTCCTTTCCTTTCCTTTCCTTTCCTTTCCTTTCCTTTCCTTTCCTTTCCTTTCCTTTCCTTTCCTTTCCTTTCCTTTCCTTTCCTTTCCTTTCCTTTCCTTTCCTTTCCCCTTACCCTCTCCTCTCCTCTCCTCTCCTCTCCTCTCCTCTCCTCTCCTCTCCTCTCCTCTCCTCTCCTCTCCTCTCCTCTCCTCTCCTCTCCTCTCCTCTCCTCTCCTCTCCTCTCCTCTCCTCTCCTCTCCTCTCCTCTCCTCTCCTCTCCTCCTCTTCCCCTTCCCTTTCCCCTTTTCCCCTTTCCCTTTTCCCCGCCCTTGCCCTTGCCCTTCCACCCCTGCCCTTCTCATCTCTTCCCATCCCATCCCATCCCATCCCATCCCATCCCATCCCATCCCATCCCATCCCATCCCATCCCATCCTTGCTGGTCCCTGCCCGTGGCAGCATGGCCATGCCCTAACACAGTCTCTCCTGCGTGGTGCCAGGCCCAGGGCATGGCCTATCGAAGGGCCAAACACGTCCGCATTTCCATCACGGTAAGCTGCAGCCAATCACAGGCTGGACATGGCTCCTCTCAGCCAATCAGAGCCCAGCATGGGTTCTCTGAACCAATCAAGCACCTAACCAGATTCTGCTTGGCCAATCGTGTTTGGCCCCTGAGTGTGAAGCCAATCCCAGGTGTCTTGATTCTGCTCAGCCAATCACAGTGTACATCCATCCTCCCAATCCCAAATCCTTCTGGCGAATCACAGCGCCAGTCACCGCCATGGGATTTGTCCCACTTTGCCCAGCCAATCACAACACAGCCTGTCTTCTTCCCCACCAATCACAACCCTGCCTTGTCCCACATTGGCTAATTGTGGTGTGACCTGTGTCCTCTCAACCAATCATATTACGTGACCTGTGCCCTGCCCGCAACCTGCCCACACACTGCCTGCATGTGCTGCCTGCACCCTACCCTGTCACTGCCACCATGCTGCCCACAGCCTCACTGTGCCCTGCCAACTCCTGCCTGTGCCCTGCCAGCCCTGCCCATGCCTTGCCTGCAGCCTTACTATGCCCTGCCACCCCTGCCCGTGCCCTGCATCCCCTGCCCGCGCCCTGCCCTCAGCCTCACTGCACCCTGCCACCCCCTACCCATGCCCTGCCATCCCCTGCCTGCACCCTACCCACACCCTGCCCCCACTGCCAGGCCCTGCCCGCATCCTGCCCACAGCCTCACTGCACCCTGCCACCCCCTTCCCCCCAATCCACACCCTGCCCGCACCCTGCCTGCGCCCTGCCACCCCCTGCCTGCACCCTGCCACCACCTGCCAGTGCCCTGCCATCCCTGCCTGCACCCTGGTCACAGCTGCTGGACCAGCGTGCTGTCTGCTGACCAGCCTGGCCGCTCATGCTCCTCTCTTCTGCAGGAGGACATGGATCTGGGTGACAAGATGACCCCAGCAGAGGTGAGGGATGGGTAGGGCAGGCAGGACCCTCCTGCACCCGGGATATCTCAAGAGGCTGCAGAGGCACAGTGGGAGGTGGAAGGGATGGGGGGAGATACTGCCACAGTGCTGGGTGGGCATTTGTGGGCTTTGCTGGCACCCTGGGAGGTTGCACCCCCTCGCCCTGCCCCACGGCATTTGTCCCCCCAGATCCTGGAGTGGGAAGAGCAGCAGCTGGACCAGCCGGTAGATTTCAGCAGCGCCAAGATTGACCCCGCGCCATTCCAGCTGGTGGAGCACACCTCGCTGCACAAGGTGCGCCCACACACCCCTGGACCGACCCCCCACCTGGATCCCCCTGCCCCGACCCCCAACTGAGCCCCCTCTCCTTGCAGACCCACACCATCTTCTCCCTGCTGGGGCTGGATCACGCGTACGTCACCAGCATTGGGCGGCTGGTGGGCATGGTGTCCCTCAAGGAGGTGAGCGGGAGGACAGCGTGGCGGGGGACATACACAGGGGAGGGGCTGCACCCTGAGCCACCTACCACCGTTTTGGGTTGCCCACAGCTGCGCAAGGCCATCGAGGGCTCGCTGACGGCCAAGGGGGTGAAGGTGCGCCCGCCACTCGCCAGCTTTCGCGACAGCACTGCCAGCGCCGGCGAGCCCGACACCACGGCCCTGCGCCAGCTCTGGGACCGCCACCAGCACCACCCCATGCCCCGTGAGGCTGGTCCTGGGGGCGACAATGGCGATGACGTCCCCAAGGGCCAGTGAAACACATCCCCAGGTGCCACAGGGGCCCGTGGTGGGTGCCAGGGGCTGCCCGCCCTGTGTCGGGCTCAGCAAATGGGTGAGCACCCTCAATCCAGTGCCACTGCCCCCACAAACACATCCCGTGCCAGGGGCTGGCCAGGTGCCCCCCACCCTACCTGTGCCCCCACCTTCCTACCAGCTCTTGGGGCTTCCCAGTTTGCTACCTCTGCCCCCCCACCCCAGACCCAGTGCCCCCTGGCACAGCCACCACCCTCACCCCCCACCCCAACCCACGGGCATCCCAATGTCCCTGCTCACGGTGGCATGTGGGGCAGAGGATCAGGGTGCCCACGAGGACATGGGTGGGCTCCTCTTGGGAAGGGGCATCCTGCTGTCTGCCTCTCCCCCTCACTGTGTGCCCCACCCCCCTGTAAATACAGAGATTTTTATATTAATTTAATAAAAGGACTTTATAAACAGAGCCAGCATGCCGAGGGAGCAGAGCGGGGGAAGGGGCACCGCTGGCGGGCACCGGCCCAGCCTCACCGCAGCCCTGGTGGGGCAAGAAGCCTTTCTGGTGGGGGGCTCACAGCGTGGCCTCGCTGCGGTACAGCGGCTGCGGGGGCTCGCCGTGGCGGGGGCCGGCACGACGCCGGGCAGTGATGACCAGCGTGCCGGCCTCGGTGAGGGTGCAGCTCACCGACAGAGGGTCCGTGTCCTCGGGCAGCTGGCACTTGTGGGTGAAGGTGTCACAGACGGTGCCATCCTCAGCCACCTGCAGGGGCACAGCACCAGTGTGGTGAGGCACGGTGCCCAGTTAGCCCAGTAGCAGCTCCCAGTTGCCCAGCTCCAGCAGGGAGCACAGTGGGGCAGGTCCCAGCTACTCAGTGACTCAGGGGGAATTCCCAGCAGGAAGCAGCTCCCTAGTTCTCTCCAGCCCAGGGTGGGGTAATTTCCAGTTACCTCAGTTACCCCAGCAGAGATTGTTCCCAATATCCATCCTGTCCCGCCCCCCCCAAGTAGAGAATGCAATGGGGCAGGAGTTCCCAGTTGCCCCATTCTCAGTGAGGACCAGTTACACCAGTGCCAGCACGGGGTCATTCCCTGCTGCTGTGAGACAGTTCACCCCCCTCCCGTCCCCCCAGAATTGCTCCATGGCCACGGAGGGGGACTGTGCCCCCACAGGGATGTCTCACCTTCTCAGCCTGGATGGCGACGTGGCAGTTGGAGGTGGTCACCACGATGTCAGGGGGCTCGAACTGGCTGACATCAGCCACCACCTGGTAAGTGTCCCCCTGGGCATGCACCGAGGTGCCCAGGCTGCAAGGGCACATGGTGCCTGGGGACCCTGCAGGCATCAGGGGGCTGCTAGGCACAGGGGCACGGTGCCCAGGGGTGGGGCACTGGGGTTGTGCGGGAGAGCCTGGGCATACTGGGAGGGGGGCTAGGGGTAGCAGGTGTCACTGGAGGCTTGGAGATACTGGGGGTGCTGTGGGAACTGGGAATGCCAGGAATATGGGGGTTACCGGGTGGTCTGGGGTGGAGGGCTGGGGGCAGCAGGAGGCACTGGGGAGTCTGGGGGCACCCAAGGGCAATGGGGGTCTGGGAGCACTGGACAACCTGGGGACAGCAGGGGAATGGTGCTGGAGGCTGGGAACAGAGAGAGAGGCCAGGAAAAGTCTGGGAGGAGTGGGTTGAGAGGGGGAACTGGGGGGATCTGGGGGTGTACAGGATAATGGGGGGATAATAGGACACTGAGGGGTCAGGGATGCAGGTGGATTTGGGACATAAGAACAGCCAGGAAGATCTGGGAGAGGTCTGGGGGAGCTGGGAGGTTCACAAGGGTCTGGGGAGGAGAAGATGGAGGCATGGTGGGTCAGGGGACAGCAGGGACACTGGGGACTTGGGAACACAAAGGAATTTGGCAGGGAGAGGGTTGAAGGACAGTCCAGAGAGCCATGGGACATTTGGGAGGCAGTCAGGGCTTCCCCAGCCACCCCCCAGTCAGGGTCTCACACTGTGCCCAGGCAACAGGGTGACTGGATAATCCTTGGGGGGTCCTTCCCTGGGGTAGCAGGGACCCCCCCTCCCCCCTCCCCAGTACCTGGGTACCCGAAGGCCTCACGTGCCCGTGCCCCAAAGGAGCTGTGCCGCCGGTCGCCCTCGAAGCAGGGTTCAGCATGGCCCTGGCTGTAGGCACCAACGTGCTCGGTGCGGTACGAGGAGGCCGAGCTGAACGAGGTCATGGCGCCCGCTGCCCGTACCCCCCAATGCACCAGCACAGGGAGACGGACGGACCGGACAGACGGCCGCCCACCGCTGCCGACAGATGCCCATACTTAGGCACCCCGGACTCAGGAATGCAAGATAAGGACCGAGGCCCCGTCGTCACCCTGTGGGAAGGTGGGGGGAGACACATGCCACCGCCACCGCCAGCCTGCAGCCTCCACCTCCCCCCCAACCCCCTGGGGAGGAGGTGCCCCCCACCCGCATGAAGAGGGGCCCAGTGCAGTGCTCGCACAATGGACTTTATTCAAGACCTGGTGGGATGGAGGAGGGGGTGGTGGGGTGTGGGCACCCCATAGATACCCCACGGGTACCACTGCAGTGGGGCGGAGGGAGGGGGACTCGGGCAGCTCCCCTGGGTCTGCACACGCGTGCACATGCACATACACTGCCAGGTGTGCACACTGGCACATGCACGCAGGGCCAGGCCCTCCCAGTATGCTCCTGCAGGCAACCTGTACCCCCCCTGCCCTTGCCAGCACTGTGAGGACATCTGCTGTCCCCGGAAAGGGGATGGTAGTGGGTGGCAGCAGCACATCTGCATGGTGTCAGGCCTGCTGGTCCCTGCACCCCTACACAGCTCGGCCATGCAGGGAGAGGGGAGCCAGCCCCGTGCCAGGCACCCCATGGTGGGGAAGGGGAGCTGGTGCTGTGTCTGGCAGAGGTTGATGGAGGGTGCAGAGGGGTGTGGGAGCAGGGGCGCACAGGGTACTCGGGGCACAGGGCCGGGGTGGGGGGGCTGTGGCCGGGCTGGGGGAGGAGCGGCATGCAGTGGGCGAATGGCCCCACGAGAACACGTGCCATGCAGGAAGGGGGGGGGCGCAAGCATTGGCAAAAACTGGCATTCCTCCCCCAAATGGCATGCCCAGACCCCCCTGCACAGCCCTGGAGGGGGAGGCCCCCAAGCTGGGGTGCCACCCCCAGCCAGGATGTGGGGGGGGCTGGTCACCCTTCATGTAGGCACTTGGTTCCCTGCTAGGGGTGAGTGATTTGGAGATGGGGACACAGGTCCTAGGACCTGCCATCTCCCACCTTTCTCCACCCCACGTTGCCCCACAGCAGACTTGGAGGGCCCTGGCTGGGCTGAGCCCCATGCCATGGGGCTGGCTTAGGGGTGCTGTCACTGGTGGCCTAAACCCCCCACACTGGGGGTCTGAGCCCACCCAGCCCCCACCTTGACCCATAGTCTCCCCTTGGCAGCCCCACACACATGTAGAAAGCCCCAGCGCCGTGGCACAGCTGTGGCCCCTCAGCACCTCCCGGCACCCCCCCCGCACCCCCCACAGACCCCATGGCTGCAGTTCACAGTATAAAACTCGGTCCGATAAAAGCCGTCCAGGGAGAGAGGAGAGAAGCCCCCCCCCGCTACCCAAATTCCCCCCACCACCCTGAGCCAAGGGTGCCAGGCCTGGCGCAGGGGCATCATAGGATACTCGGAGGGGTTTAGCCATGCCAAGGTAGGGGGGGCCTGTGCCCAAAAGGGGACCCCGGGGTGTTTTAGGGGAAACATGCGAACATCCAGCCCCACTGATTCAGTCCTGTCAGTTTTGGGGGGCACACATGGGCATCAGGGCAGGGGTGGGACCGCCCTGGGCCCCCTCCCCAGGCCCCTTTCCTGCTCTCATGCAAAAATCCAGGAGGGCAACGATGTGGCCAAGCAGAGCCGGTTCACAGCGGGGGCACACTGGCCGAGGGGGGGGGCTGCATGGCCCCCCAAACTCCCCCTGCACCCCTTTGAGGGGAAGCATTGGGAAGGCCTGTCCCTTGCCCAGTGTGGGGTCCGGCCGGAGGGCAGGGGCAGGGGGCTGGACCCCCACCAGGAGAGACAGGGCACCCCAAAGGGGTATCAGGGCTCTTCGGCCTCCTCCTCCTCCTCCAACGATGCCACGCCGGAGGAGGCGACGTCGGAGACTTTCCGGCGGAGCGGGAAGTCCTTGCTCAGCACCACCTCGTCCTCGGTGGGCGAGAGGCAGGCTTCGGCGTAGGACACGGAGTAGAGGGAGTCCTGGCACCGGAGCCGTGCCAGGCTCCGCAAGGCACTTTGGCTGGCCGGGGGGGGCAGCTTGGGCAGCAGCAGGTCCTCACCCCCTAGGGAGCCCAGCAGTTTGGCAGTGAGTTCAGAGGGGGACACCATCTCCAGGCTGCAGAGGCTGGAGCAGAGGGTCTCAGGGGAGAGGGTGTGCGAGGAGTCGCTCTCAGGCTCGCAGGAGCTGTGCCGCACGCCCAGCTGGCACAGGTGGCCCTGCAGCAGGTCTCGCAGCAGCGTGCTGGCGGGCACCACGCCAGGCAGATCTGCAGGGAACCAGGATGGCCAGGGTCAGCCCGGGGCCAATGGCACCAGGGGCTGCCGGCTGCCCCCCACCCTATGCCCTGCAGGATGGGGGCACCGGGATGGGAGCAGCCCCGTGTCCCCCTTGCCCACAGACTGCTCTGCATGTGTGGCACCCATGAGCACCAAAGTAAAAGCAACCTCCCCAGCACCTGGAAGGGTGCTGCGCTCTGTCCCCAGCACAGGCACTGCATGCCATGGTGCCAGCCGAGGGAGCTACACGTAATGGGGTAGGGAATACTGCTGGGCATGGGGGACACCCCTCCCTCAACCCTCAACCCCGGCACCAGGACCTTTCACCTACCCGGTGGGTGCCTGCTCCCCATGGCACTTACCAGTGGTCTGGGAGCTCTCCGTGGAGGGCACAAAGTCCTCATCATAGGACTCGTCGTTGGAGTCATCACCGTCCACTGAGGACCAGGCTCGCAGCTTGGCCTCGGCGATGGCAAACTGCTCTGCCACGCCTGGCACGGGACAGGCACAGGTCACACACACACTGAGACCCCCTAAAATCCCCCTGCCCCGGTGCCTCTGCCCGCCCTGTGCCATGGCATGAATGAGTGGGTGGAGGGATGGATGATGGATGGAGACAACCCGTCCCACCACCCCTCCCCTTGGCCGCAGCAGGGCTGCGTGCCCGCCAGCTGTGACCATCGCGGTGCCCACCAGCGGCAAAGCGCGCCTCCTGCTCGCCCTCGCTCAGGTGGCAGTAGGAGCTGAAGGCGCTCTCCAGGGCAGCCGGTGACTCCACGGGCTTGCACCAGCCCTTCCACTCGATGAGGTGGGCGACACGGCCCTGCGCCATGGCCGTCGGCTTCGTCACGTGCTCCTTCACCACCTGTGAGATGCCTGCAAGACGTGCCCCCATCTCAGCACCCCCTGGGTACCTCAAGGTCCCTCCATGCAGCCCATGACCCTGGGGCTCGGCCCCCTCCACCTCCAGCCATTGGGACCTAGCACTCCCATGCCCTCCTCTTGGGTGCCCCCTGGGACAAGAGGCCCAGCCCTCTCACCCACAGGAGACCCCCACTTCCCCAGATCCCCCCCAGGCACCCCTGAACCCCAGTTACCATGCAGTGAGGAGCGGGCCAGGGCAGCGATCTCCTGGATGGTCAGCGCGCGCCGCGACTTGGGCAGCATCTCGACAGTGTCCTCAACATTGACCTGTCAGAGCGAGCCGGGGTGTCACGGCCCCCAGCCACCCTGCACCCATCCCTCTGGGAGCCCCGTCCCCTGGAATGGGGCTTGGTCCCACCCAGTGCCCACCCTGAGTGGCTATGACACCTATGAACATACACACACACGTGCAGCAGGACAGTCATGGTCACCACACGTCAGTACTTGCATGCTGTGCGCATGCTCCCACACTGTTAATACACCTGCACACACAGGAAGGCTCAGAGCACACACACCTGTACATGCCTACTCATGTAACCAAGCGCACACAGACCACAGACACACGTGTGCACATGCTGAGATCACACACACAGAGATCACTCACACATGCACTGGCTATATAGGGCCGACCTCACCACACACACGTGTGATGTCACTGCAGACACATGCATGCTCACTGGGCACAGTCTGTGTGTGTACTAACTACCCCCCCACACATGCACTCAGTGTGTGCACATACTCACCTACACACATATGTGCGTGTGGGCACACGTGTGCACCTTGTGCTGGTTGGTGCTGCTGAGCATCCTACCCAGCCCGTACACACACATACACACACATGTGTGCAACGCTGCCATGCCCAGGCTTCTCGGCCCCGCTCCCTGGCAGCACCTGCCGTGCCAGGACACCCCACTGCATGTTCCCGTTGCCCATCCCAGCCATGCCAGGCCCCAAGCCCGTGGCCACGGGGGAAGGGATGCAGGATTTGGAGGCGCGCAACAAATTGCATTGCCATGGCAACGAGGCACCATGGACTGATTTCTCCCAGGATACAGCCCGGCTTTCGGCTGACGTCAGAGCAGCCCCGGAGCCGGCTGCGAGCTGGCAGCGACAGGCGGGCAGCAGGGTGGCCGGCAGCAGAACCCAGCATGGCCCAGCCATGGCCAGGATGGGTGCCTGGCTGCGGGGGTACCATCACAGGGGCACCCTGGTACCTGGAGGAAGTCCTGGCTGTCGAAGGAGGCCTGGCGTGCCAGGTGGGGCAGCGGACGGGCAGTGCTCAGCGGCGACAGCACTTTCACCTCCTTCCACTCCACACACAGCGTCGTGTCCACAGCCACTGCAGGAAGAGCCAGGGAGGCATCAGCACCTCCATCCTGTCCCACTCCCCAGCAGCCCCCTTAAGGCCTCTGTCTCAGGATAGTGGCTTCTTGGGTCTGAGACCAGATGCAACTCGGTGCAGGGCTGCTCCAGAGCAGCCAGGTGCTGCGGCACGGGGTGACTCACACCCGGGCAACTCTTCCGCCTGTGTCAGCGGTAACGTGCAGCCCCAGCCTGGCACAGGGGACCGGGCACCTGTCCCGGCTTGGCGGCTGTTTCAGGAGAGATGGGGGCAGCTAGAGCAGGATGGGGGGGGATGGATTGGGCCAGGCATTAGATGTGTGGAGAAAGGTGGCACTGGGCCCTGTTGCGGGGGGCTGGCACTCCTCCTCCATCCCAAACACCCCCCTGCCCAGTTTCCCCATCGCTGGGACAGGAGGAAAAGGAGCAAAAAGGGGCCAAGGGAATAAAAGCATCTGCACTGCCCTCGGCTCCCACAGCCTGACCTCGCAGCACCAGCACCCCAAGGGGATGGGTCCTCAGGACTCCCAGGCATGGGGAGGGTCTCCTGTCACTGTGACCCCTAGGCCAGGCCAGGCCAGCCCCCACAGAGCTGGGGCAGGATGTCCCTGAGGAGCTTCATTTCCCCTGCACTGAGGTGGGCCCGACTGACGTAAACCGGGTGTAACGTGGGATACGGGTGGGCGAACAGTGCTGCCCCATCTGGGGGTAGCCCCTGGCTCCCAGAAAAGCTAATGACAGCACCGCACCCGCCTCCAGCAGTGGGGAGGGGCACCCTGTGGTGATGTCCCAGCATCAACACCCGGGCACCCCTAGCAACAGTACCCCCAGCCCCTCCCCCCCCCCCCGCCCAGCATCTCTGCAACACTCCCAGCACCGTCCTGGCCCCCACCGGCCCCCAGGCCCAGAACACCCTTGCATCACGGTACCCATCACCTCCATCCCTCCCACAGTTCTCCCAGTCATCTGCAGCTCCCCCAACACTGCTATGGCACCCCACACTCACCAGTCCCCACTGCCCCCCCCAACCTCCCCCCAAACACCCTCATCCTCCCCAGCACTCCCATATCCTCCCAGGCCTCTGACCACTACCCCAGGCCCACAGCCCCTTCGCAGCTCCTGCACCCCCACGCAGCAGTTCTCCCAAAGCAGCACCCCAATGACTCCAACCCCCCCAACCCCTACCCATCCTCACCCCTTCCTGTATCTCCCCACACCCCTTGGGGGTACCCAGCTGCCCCAGAGCAGCTTCCCCAGGCCCCAAGCCCACCATCCTCCACAGCCCCCCAAGTCCTCCAGAGCCTGCAAGCTTCCTGTGTCCCCCCTTCCTCATCCTTTGGCATTCCAACCCTGTATGCCCACCTCCCTGCACCCCCCAGCCCCCATCACCCTCACCACATCACCCCACACCCCCCAGCCGCCTCCCCAAACCCCCAGCCCCACTACACCCTAAGACACCAACACCACACACATACACACACCCCCCCAGGTCCCAGCCCAGTGCCGCTTACCCACCGATTGTGGTTTTGGAGCCGATGCAGCCCATGCTCCCGGGGGGGCCCCGGTGCGGGCACTACTGCCGGCTCCGCGCCGCCCGCATCGCCCCCCGGCCGCATGGGCGGCCCCGGGCAGCGCCCGTGCCCCGCTGGAGGCTGCTGCCGGGCCGGGCCGGGCCGCGGTGCTGGAGCGCCGAGCGGTGCCGGAGCCCCGAGCGGTGCCTGCGCCGGGCCCGGGAAGCAGCACGTCCAGAGACGTCACTGCTGGGGGAGGAAGAGGAGGGAGAGGAGGAGGTGGGAAGGGGGGGGAGGAAGAGGAGGAGGATGGGAGAGGAGGAGGAGGACGGGGGAGAGGGAGGCTGGGAGGAAGAGGAGGGAGGTGAGGAGAGAGGAGAGGGAGGATGAAGGCAGCCGGGGAGGACGGAGGAAGAGGGGGGCTGGAGGAAGAGGAAGAGGGGGCTGGAGGAAGAGGAGGGGGGCGCAGGAGGAGGAGGATGGATGAAGAGGGGGAGGAAGGCTGGGCACCCCGGAGAGTGGAGAGCGCTGTGCCAGCACCACGGACAGCGCCGCCCCGCCCGGCCCCCCGAGAGATTCCCCCCCCCCCCTCGCCCCGGCCCTCCCCCGGGAAGAGCACAGCCCCTGCCCTCGGCCCCTGTGCAAGACGGGGACAAAGGGCAAGGACAGGGACCCTCAAGCATCGCTGCCCCGGGCCAGCCTGCCAAATCCAGTGAGGAGGTTCTTACCCACCTAGCCCCCTCCCAACCCCACCACACACAGACAGCAAGGGGTTCGTGGTGCTCACAGCCCATGACAAGGGACTGGGGGTCGCTATCTCCCCAGAGCTGGGTTTGGGGTAGGGCCAGGACCGACGCCAGGCTCAGGGGTTAACTTGCAGGCAGAGGCCTGTTCATCCTGAAACCTAATGACAGCTAGTGCCACTGTAGCACTTACCCCTAGCAGAGTGGCACAGGAAAGCGCTTGACCCTGTGCCACCCTCTCCCTGGGCACCAGGGTACCACTGAGCACTCTCCCAGCAAGGGGGAGTCCTCCCCAGCCCCCCCAGGCCTTGCCAGCCTTTCCCTGCCAATTGCTTCCCGGCATTAGTGCTGCCAGAGCTCAGACAGATCAGCCTCTAATCTGGGGACCAGCCTCCCGTTAATTATTCTGTACCCTCTGGGCCAGGGCCAGGGTGACTCAGCAAGAGGCAGCTCAGCACAGCAAAGACCAGACCAGCTGCATGGGGGGCCAGTCCCCCTCACCTTTGTCCCCAGAGGAACACCCTCATAGGGGACCCCAGGGCTGGGGGCAGCCCAGCCTTACCCCAGCTCCCGTCCACTTGCAAGACAAGGCAGCTCACCCCAAAGTGAGCAGGTTGCGTTTTGAGGGGGAGTACCCAGCACACCTCCCCCTCTCCTGCCCCAGCGCAGAGTCCAAGCAGAGCACACAGGTCCTGCCACTTCTGTGCCCGCAGGGGAAGGTACACGTGGGCACACTGGGTACTGCTCCAGCTAGGGCAGTGGCAGAGCTGCCCCTGCTCCGCCATGGAGAGCCCTGTGCCCAGTGCAGCTGGCAAGGTGGAGCTCATGGGCCTTGCCCCTTCCCCTTTGCCTCCCCCCTCCATCCAGCCCCAGGATGAGGGGTACCTACCATCTGCCTCTAGGTGCCAGGGGAGGCTGGCCCCTGCCTGGGCTCCAGGGCTGGGCCCCCAACACCAGCCCAGGCGCAAGGGACATGGGGCGGCAACAGCGGCACACGGGGCATTATTTAGCAATGTTCTTTTATTTCCAGTTTTAAGGTGAAAAGATGCCTTTAAATCTTCAATTAAATACTCCATAAAGAAAAAAAAAAAAAAAAAAAAAGCAAAAAAAATTATTTACAAATTCACGTGACCAGTAATTGAATCCTTGTTTTAATAATTACACGTGCGGCTCATCACATCCGGCGCTCTATAAATACAGGGGAGGCGGATGGGGGGGCCGCCCCGTTGCTTGCCCAATTGTGGCCTTGGGAGGATGGGTGGTTTTGGGGAGGGGGGGAGGAGGGGGAAGGAGGAGACTTAGCCTGGCCCAGAGAGAAGGGATCATTCCCCTCCTCCCCAGCACCCTCCCCAGGTGTCAGAGCAGGAGCTGGGGGAGAATGATTTATATTTAAAATAAAAAAACACTGGGGGGAGGTCCAGGCAGTGATGGAGGAATAGAGAGAGGACAAGGGAGGGGAAGAAATCACACTCCTGTCCCCAAACCAAATTTAATAAGTTTATATATATATAATCTCTCTATATTTTATCAAGAAGTGGGGAGGAGGAAGGAGGGGGGAAAGGAGGGGAGAGATATGTCCCCATCCTGTTCCCCCTCCCCATGACATGAGCCTGGGGGTGCCCTGCCCCACTTCGAGACCCGGTGTGCCTGCGCTAGGAGGGGAGAGAGGAGGAGCCCCAAGGGGACCCACCGCAACAACCACCTCTGTCAGCATCAGTTTATTATCATCGTGACAAACTAGTACAGGCTTTGCAAACAGAACCGGGATTGGGGAAGTGGGGAGAAAGGAGAGGAGAACTGAAAGGAGGCAGGAGGGACTTGGGGGGGGGGGCACATCAGGTCCCTCAGTCCTGGCATCAGCAAGTCCAGGGAGGCGGGAGGGGATGGAGTCACTCCCAGGGGTGCCCAAGACCTCCCCTCCCCACCCCCCGCCCCCCTTCCTTCTCCTCACAGTTGCTCAGTTGTTGTCCGACTCATCCTCAGCTTCCCGGAGCCAGGTGAAAAATGCTGTCACAGATTTGAGAGCCACACCTTTGCCCTGCTGCTCAGCCGGGTCCTTGCTGGACTCCCACTTATAGAAAGCCTCCTCCTTGATGACGTCCTCATCGTAGAGAGCATCAAAGAACATCCGCAACAGGTCTGGGGGAGGACAAAGGGGGACCCTTGCCACTACTCAGCCACCAACCACCCTGGCTGGGGTGGGGACCTGCCTGCCACCCCCACCTTCCTCAGCCCCGCCCCCCCCATATCCCACCACACTCACTGGGAGGCTGGTCCAACTTCACCACCAAGGCTTGCAGGGCGTAGAGAGCCTGGAGTTCCTTCTGCTCATCCCGCAGATACTTCTGCAGCAGCTTGGCTTGGTTGTGGATGACAAGGGCATCCACACGGTAGGGGTTCTCAACTATGGGAGACAGGGTGTGAGGGGGACAGTGTGGGCAGGGGCACACCCCACCACACCCAGCCCCACCTCACTCCGGTACTCACAGATGATGGCCGAGTGGCACACGGATGTCATCAGGGCCCTGATAAACGTGTTGGACGAGACCTGCTGCTCACTCAGGTTGGCCTGGAGGAGGGAGGGCAGAGGGGCTGTAAGGTAGTGAAGGAGGCAGGAGAGAGACCCCCGACCCACAGGTGCTGCCCCCATACCCTCACCTCAATCCAGTCATATATTCTTTGGTTGTTCGGGTTCTCCTTCAGCAGTTTGTCCATTTGCTTGCACAGCTCCTCCGAGGTCAGCTCCTTGCGGCTTGGTGTGTCTGAGCTGTCTCCCATCGTGTACTCCAGTTTCTGGGGGAGGGTGCAGAAATGAGCTGTTAAAAGCAGCACGGGGAACACCACACTCCCAGCAGCAGGGCCCCCACACAGTCCACATCACCACCACCGAGCTCCCACCTGCTCCGTGACAAACTTGTTGACATCCTGGTCCTCGGGCAGGAATTCCTTCCAGCTCAGGCCCCCGTCCCGCCACAGCTTGCCTGCGGTCTTCTGGCTCTGCAGGACAGACAGTCAGCACCAGTCCCACATGCCCTCAGTCTCCAAGGAGAGGGATACTGTGGCTTGACCATGCCATCCCCACGACTCAGACATGGCAGAGGATGCCCCCATCATTCCCTCTGGGCGCAGAGAGGTTCAATCCCCACATGCCAACCTCCTGCCCCCTTCCCCCCCACCACCCTCCTCCAAGCAGGCTGCCCATCCCCGAGGCAGTAGCTCGCAGCCACGCAAGCCCTGTGCACTTACCATGCCCTTACATAACAAGCCCAGCACCTCGACCAGCAGTGTGGTGGCCTTCCCAATGGGCACCAGAGGCTTCGTTATCTCCCTGCAAAGCACAAGAAACCTGGTTTAGCTACCTGCTCCCAGGAACCCCCCATGGGACCACCATAGCCCTGTAGAGGGGGCCACAGCTCTCACCTGAACAGCTCCTCCATGGGGATGCCTTCCTCTTGCAGGATGGGGGTGATCAGCTCAGCCAGGTACAGCCAGATGTGTGGGATGTCGATCTCCATGTCTTCTGCAGCCTCCAGTATTTCCCGCAGCCTGCAGGGCAGAAGGGGGAGTTAGGGTCTAGCAGCCCCTGTGCCCCGGGCTGGGAAGGACCTCAGGAAGTCTCAGTGACAGGCCTTGCTTGAAGCAAAGCTGAATTCAAAGCCGGACAAGTACCAGCTCAGGGCCAGGCAGCCCAGCCCCTCACCCTTTGTAGTACTGCTCCTTGGAGAGCGTGCCTGCCTTCACCAGCTGGCACAGCAGGACCCCCATGTGCTCTCGGGAGATGGTGCTCCTCTCCAGCGTGGACTCGATGCCATTCTGCACGAAGATGTAGAGCGAGGAGGGGCTGCCCAGCTCCTGCACACACTGCAAGGCCTCCTGCAGGGAAAAGGTGGGGGGATCAGTACTGCCCCACGGCCAGCCCTAGCTCCCCCCTTCAGAAACCACTTGCACCACGCTGCCCTACAGCGCTACCGCCCATGGAAGTCGGTGGCGTGTTACAGGGACCACATGGTCCTGTTTCTTGCCAGCCTTTCCTCTCACCTTCATGTCATTGATGTGCAGGTATTCCTCTATGATTGCCTTGGATTTCTTCTCCAGCTCCTCTTCCGACAGTGCAGGCTTTGGAGATGCTGCAGGAGGTGCTGGTTCTTGTTTAACTGTGAGGAGAAAGCAAGCATGAGGCACTGCCCCAGACAGGCAAGCCCGATGTGGTAGGCACACCCCCAGAACAGTGCTGCTCTCCAGCTCACCAGTCTCTCGGCTCCTGTCCCGCTCCTCCGTCATGCTAGCAGCCTTGCGCACGGCCTCGGGGCCACCCTGCTTCTCCCGTTCTCGGCTCCTGTCGTCTGTCTCTTTGCTGAAGCTCCTCTTGGTGAGGCCAGACCTGTTCCTGTCTCCCCGCTCCCCCCGGTCAGGACGCTCTACACGGTCGCTGCCCTTCTCTGAACGTGACTCCCGGTCCCCTCTGTCCCCAGCCTTCTCTGACCTGTCGCGGCTGGAGCTGCTCCTGGGTGGGAGGAGAACAAACACAGAGTGAAGAGCCCATCATCACCCTCCCTGACCCCAGACTGCAGAGCCCTGTGAGGCAAGGCTGTCCAACACCAACCCTGGCTCTTCCCAGGGCCATTTCTGGCACTCAACTGCCATGAAGGGAAAACACTTCTTGTTCTAGCTCCTTTGCCTTTCACTCTGTCCCTTGGCATGGCTGAGCAGAGCATGGCCCCATCCTGCCTATACCTTCACCCTGCTGCACTGTGTCAAGACTCCCTTTTGTTTTCTTCTTCTCCTGAACAACCCCAACTCAAAGTCTCCCCAAGGACCTTGTGTTCCAGCCTCCCTGGCACTCCCTCCAGCCCATCAACGTCTGTCTGGTCCTGGGACTCCCAGACCCAGGTGTGGTCCACCAAGCACCCAACAGCAGGGAAGAAGTCCAGTGTGGGATCAGCCACCTTTGTTGCAAGAACTCGCCACCAACATTGAGCTCACCCAATTCCCCATCCCATCACAGGATTATACCAGCCCAGGCACCATACATTTGCCTATGCACTGACTGAATACCGTCTGATTTGGGGGGTTCCCCCTCGGGCTGCAGCCCTACACAACCACACAGCAAGGCTGGGTCAGCCCCTCACCTCTGCACCACACGGCGAGACTCCAGGCTCTCGGCAGGCGTCGACTGCTGGAGCGCCGAGAAGCGGTTCAAGGTGCTTGTGGCCGGTCGCCCTGAATCAGATGCTGGGCGTGAAAAGAGGGGAGTCTCAGAGTTCGGCACCTCCCCGGTATGGGAACTGCCCAGGGGAAGGATCTCCCTTCCCAACCCATCCACCAGCACCCAGCCAACCCCAGGCTGCCTACCTGAATCGGCAGGCTTCGCGCCAGACCCTCCGCTGCTGCCTTTGCCCCAGCTCAGCCGTCCGCCCGGCGCAAAGAGCTGGTTGTTGGAGTCAATAGATCCAGGCTGCAGGTGTAGAGACAGAGTCAGGTTTATCTAAGCCTCACACCAAGGCAGGGCCCAGGCCAGGCAGCCGGTCCCGCTGCCCACACCGCACCCCCAGCCTCACCTTAGTGATCTTCGTGAGTCGGCTGGTGTCAATGGGCCGGTTGCCCTTGCTGATGGGCACCGTGTTCCAGCCATCATCCGCAACCAGGCTCCCACGCCCACCTGGGCACAAGGGGGACAGACATCAGGTGCAGCCCAGGCACAAGCAGTGCTCAGCAGGAGTAACCCACCCCTGGCACTCTCTGGTGTCCCCAGCCCAGGCACTCACTGCTGGAGGATGGTCCAGGGGGTCCTCTCCTCTTGTCCTTTGACATGAGCTGCTGCACTTTGATGTGTTCCCGATGCTCCTCCATCTCTGCTTCCTTGTGGATCTGGTCGATGGTTTTGGGGCCCTGGTCTCCTCGCCGAGGCACCCAGCTATTCTGCAGAGGGCAGGGAAGGAGGGAAGAGGGTGCTAATCTGGCTGGAGGATGGAGGCAGAGACATTCTCCCTTCCCAGCTGTCCCTCAAAGCCTCAAGCTGCTCTCCTGCTTTGGCCATCACAGCTCCTCAAGTGCTGTGGCAGCTTTTGGCACAAAAGGGCTCAGTTCCTGGAGCCCTCCTGTATTAAACAGCCGCCAGTTACTGTGTGCCCACTACCATTACCATGCTAACCAAGGGCTGGGGGCTAGCATGGTGTCTCTGGGGCTGGCCACTGCTCACATGCCCACCTCTCCTCTCCTGGAGACACAGGAACTGCTGGCACTCGGAGGACACAGGCCAGCAGGTCCACAGGACCAAGCAAGAGATAGAGGATGGTCCCCAGGCAACAGCAGGCCCCTCGCCTTACCCGTCTGAGGTCAATCACATCCTGCAACATGAAACGGATTCGGGATGATGTCTTCTTCTCTTTGATGATCTTCTCCATCTGATTGAAGTACTGGTCCATCCTGGGCTATAGAGGGACAGAATCATGGTCACATTCCTCCCAAAGGCAAAGGCAAGTGTAGGACAGGGCAGAGCAAAGGGTACCTTGGCCTTCTCAAAGTCCAAGTCCTTGCCAATGGTGGTGAGCAGTCGGCAAAGGCACTCAAGAGACTCCTCATCATGGTTTTTGAGCAGCTTCACCACACAGTCGTGCATGATGGCTTCTGTTAACATCTTCAGTTTGAAGAGCTCTCCAATGAACTTGATGTTGCCCAGGGATCGCCGGCGGGCCTTATCCCTTGCCTCCTCCAGCTCATCCTTCATGCGTGCCTTCTCCTCGGGCTGCAGGGAGGGCACAGCAGGGCAGCTCAGAGCCCAGAGCCACCCCCAGGACCCCCACGCCAGTCCTCAGCCACAGCCTCCCGCCCCCACTCACAGCGCTGGCATCGTCCATCTCCTTCTGCCGCTTCTCAAAGATCTCGTCATCGTCCTTGTCCTTCTCAAACTCCTTCTGGCAGCGGTTGAGCAGCAGCTTGCGGAAGTTCACAGTCACCGTGGGCTTGTCTGTTGTGGGCACTTTGAGCTGCGGGGAGATACACAACCCAGGCAATGAGTGCGAGCTATGTCTCCCTCAAAAGCCAGACAGCTAAGACCCCGATTTCCCCACCCCACACAGGATGACCTGCACCCTGCTGAGTTCATCTGAGGCCCCTGCCAGCTCAGTGGGAGACACCCCAAGCTCCTGCTCACCCCCATAAGGCAACGGCACATGTTAGCATAGGCAACAGAGAAGTTTGGCTCTGAGATGGCCTTCTCGAAGACGAGGTCGATGACTCCCTTGAGCCGCTCCTCCGTGTCGATGGACAACTCCATCACCTGCTTCATCAGCTGCTGGAACATCTGGGGTGTCAGCTTGTTGAGGATGCTGCGGACACGGCGGAACAGTTCCTGCAAGGACAGCAGGGTCAACAAGAGCCGGGAATGTCCCCTACTGCCCTCCCACCACCTGCCCCAGCTCCCACCTGCGTCTTGATGTTCTCAGGATCCTCCTCCTCAGAGGCACGCTTGCTGCTGGGCTTCCAGGCCTTCTCAGCCTTGTTCAGCTTGACGTCCTCATTGAGGGACACAGTGGCAATGATTTTGCGGGGTTCCTTCCTCTGGCTCGGCTGGGAGCGGCGAGGACCCAATCCTGAGGGCTGACATGGGGAGAAGAAATTCAGCTCTTTCATGTGGGACCAGCTGGGTTGGCTGCTAGGGGGTCCCCATCCGCCCACTCAGATCCTCAGTTCCATCACGGACATCAGTGGCCCAGACACAACGGCTCGAAAGCTTGATCATCACGGAGAGGCGGAGGGGGACGGCACGGGTGGAGTGAGGAGAAAACACTCACCAGGCCCCGGTTGCCCATGACGGGCCGTCCAAGGTTGGCGAAGGAGGGGGTGAAGTCAGGACTGCAGTTCATGCTGCTGAGGCGGATAGGGTCGAGCGCCCGCAGCGGGGTCTTGTTGGCCTGCAAAGGTACACAGGGCTGAGGATGCCCGGGGGCAGAGGAGTGGGATGATCCATCCCCTGGCCTCAGCGCCGGGACAAGGAACTGGAAAGAAGGCCCCAGAGGTGCCCCCACACACCAACCCCAGGCTCAAGGCTCGCTGCAGGTGCTGCAACAGGACCCCAAGCACAGCAAGTAAGCCCCTGCCCCACCGTGACAAACCACAGACAGAAACCACCCCCCCACCCAGGCACCACCCATGAACCCCTACTTCAAGGGCCGCACCAACCTTGTCCAGCACCACATCTGTGATCTGGGGCAGCCCCTCGGGTTTCTGCATACTGGCAAAGATGAACTGGAAGCCCAGCAGGAACTCCCGGTCATACCGCTTCTTCTCCTCGGGGTTCAGCGGCTTCCATTGCTCTGCAGTGGGAAGCAAAAGGGAGATGCTGATGTGGCCTGTCCTGTGTCCTTCACCCTAAGCTGTGGCAGGTCTGAGCCCACTCAGGGACCAGCAAGGTCTGACAGACAACCACAACACTGCCCCAGTCCAGTATGCCACGAGCATGACGCTGCTTAAGACAGAAAAGCCTGATGCCACCAGCTCCCTGCCTCCTGCCTGGAGCCTTGCATCAAGTCCCACAACCCACTCCAGGCTTGGGGACAAGACAGAAGAGGGTGAGGTTTAGGATGGCTGGAGCATGCCACCGTTACCCTCACCCTCTCCACGACTGGTGGCTCCCAGCAGAACACAGGCACCAGGACAAAGGCACAGCTCACCTTCCTTGTAGCGGTACTTCTGATCGGTAGCTTTGCCCTTCTCCGGGGCCAGTTTGTCCTCCTTCTCCTCCCATGTCTCCTCTGACTCTTCATTTGGACGGGCAGGGGCCACATCCTCCGCTTCGCGGGCAGGGGTGGATGCGGGGGGCTTGTTCTCCGCCTCCGAGGCACTGTCGCTGATCTGAGACTGTGTCAGGAGGGATGGGGAGAGCAGTCACCCCATGAGCCTGGCTCTGTACCCTCCACCCCACCCAGGTGCCCGCCCCCAACTCAGATCCTCATTACCATCACGGAGCATCAGTGGCCCAGACACGATGGCACAAAGCAGAGTTCATCACAGGAGGAGACAGGACACACAGGACCCCCAGGCACCCCAGGACACTCACCTCTTTAAAGGCATCCAGCAAATCGCCTACTGCCTCCTTCTTGTTCAGCTCCTTCATCCTTCGCTTCTTCTTTGGCACCGACACGGCGACTGGGAGGAGAGACAGGGAGGTGACACACAGGAACCCTCTCAGTCCCTCCATACTCACATCACCAGTGAGGCCCCAGTAACACCAGGCAAACTTCAGGATGAGGCCGTGGGGAGTGACAGTGATGTGCTCCCGCCACCCCAGCAGAGTCTCTGTCCCCAAACACACTGTGTACCCACCTGGGCATCTGCAGCCCTGTGGATCCTACACAAAGCCCACCATGGAACCTCAGTTCTTAAACATGGGCCCCAGAATACACCCTATATGGTCATACCTCACACCTCTCTTCATCTGTCCACTGCACCCCAATTTATCCTGTGCCTTTTAGAAGCATCCCATCCACACCTCTTCCCCAGCACAGCGCTCTCCATCCTCCTCAAGGGATCCACGCAAACACCCACACTCCTCTCCAGGGCAACCCTTACGGGGACACCCCCACACACACAGCTCTACCTCCACGTACACTCTCCTCTCCCTGGCACCCCTATACAATACCCCATGTGGAGGTGACCCCCAGAAGCATGTCTGCTCCTAGGTCACCCTTCTATAGCACCCCACACAGGGTTCTCCATATGAACACATCATGTGTGCCCACCTCCCCCAGCAACCCTATGTAATTTTGGGTTTAAAAAAACCCCCAAAAATGCCAACCAAAAAACCCAACCTAACAACGTATCTTCGCCCCAGCGCACCCCTACACATCTGTATATCTCTACACAGGGTGCCCGCAGAACTACAGCTCCACATCTCCCCTACCACCCTTCCACCCACTGCACCTCCCCATGCCCCCAGACAGCTTGGGACAGCCCTCAGATACACCCCACCACACCAACCCTACACCTCCACATAAAGCATCACATGAAACACGCTTTCTGCATGGCACCCCATGACCCAGGGCACCCACAAGCCCCTCTCTACACCCACTTCATACTCCTGCACCCAGACATCTCCCCCATCTCACCATCCACAAGCACACTTCCCCCCCAACGCCAGCATCCCATACCCCCCCCTACACACACACACCCTGGGGGCATCCCGCACACCTCAGCCCAGCATTCCCAACCTTGCGCGGTCGCCTCTGAGGTCTGCGAAGGGGCAGGGACTGGGCTCAAGCTCCGCTCCTGGGCCTCACTGGGGCCTTCGCTCTCTTCTTCCTCCTCTTCCGCCGGCGGGGAGGCAGGGGTGCTGAGCTGCGCTGGCTCCTCAGGCTCCGAGATGGGGCTGACGTCCGACTCAGGCTGCTCCTCACTTGGCTCCGTTTTGCCAGTGCCCTCCACCCCATTGGGCAGGGGCAGCTCTTCGGGCTGGGCAATGGGGGAGTCCAAGGTGGGTGCGGGCACTGGTGCGGGCACCAGCACCGGCTGGCACACGGGCACCTCGGGGACCGGCTCAGGCGCCTCCTCTACAACCCCATTGGCCTCAGCTGGGAGCTCAGGGCAGGGCTCTTCCCGGGGCGGCGGGGGGCTGGGGGAGGCAGGTTTGGCGGGCGCTTCAGGGGCCTGCGGTACGATGGGTGGTGGCGGTGGCGACGGTGTGGCTGGCACCAGGGGCACGGCTGGCATCGGGGGGACAACGGGCACTGGTGGCGCCTCAGGGGGCACAGGTGCCTGCGGGGCAGGCTCTGGGAGTAGAATGGCAACCTCCTCCTCCTCCTCCACAGCCATGGTGTCCATGTCAGGTGCAGACACAAGGGGCAGCTCCATGGCCCCTGGCACTGTAGTGATGGCGCTAAACGTCTTGTGCGGGTCGGGCGGCGCCTCGCCCAGCTCTGCTTTAGTGTCCGTGTCCACGGGGGGCTCCATTGGCACCAGCGTCACGGCCGAGAGCACCACGGGCTCCACCTCAGGGATGAGGGGAGGGGGAGGCGACGGAGACGCTGACTTGCTGGGCTCCAGGGAGATGGGTTTGCTCACCTCCAGCGCAGGTTTCGGGCGGTCATCTGCAAGGTGGGCAGCATTAATAGGGGGCTCTCCAGTCCCCCACTCACCCTGCTTCTCCCCACTGCCCACACCTCCATCTGTAGGAGGGGCAGGGACAGATGTGCCAACCCACATTACAGACGGGTGACGGGGACAAGAAGGGTGCTCCAGTGCCCTGGGGACAGCTGGGGTGAGCAGTCTCCATAAACTCTCCTAGACTAAATCACAGAATTGTAGGGGTTGGAAGGGACCTCAAGAGATCATGGGGTCCAACCCCCCTGCCAAAGCAGCTCCCCAGCTCATACTGCACAGATAGGTATCCAGATGGGTCTTGAGTATCTCCAGAGAAGGAGACTCCACCACCTCCCTGGGCAGCCTGTCCCAGGGCTCTGTCACCCTCACTGGGGAAAAGTTCCTCCCCATGTTGGTGTGGAACTTCCTATGCTCCAATTTGCAGCCATTGCCCTTTGTCCTGTCTCCACAGACCACAGAAAAGGGGCTGGCCATTTCCCTCTGCATCCCATACTTAACATATTTATAAACATTAATAAGGTCCCCACTTAGTCTTCTTTTCTCCAGGCTGAACAGCCCCAGCTCTCTCAGCCTTTCCTCATAGGATAGATGTTCCAGGCCCTTCATCATCTTCATAGCCCTTCTCTGGACTCTTTCCAGGAGATCCCTGTCTTTTTTATACCAGGAAGCCCAGAACTGGACACAATACTCCAGGTGGGGCCTGACCAGGGCAGAGTAGAGGGGGAGGATCACCTCCTTGGACCTGCTGGTCACACTCCTCCTGATGCACCCCAGGATACCACTGGCTCTCTTAGCCACCAGGGCACACTGCTGGCTCATAGACAACCTGTCATCTACCAGCACCCCCAGGTGCTTCGCCGCAAGAGCTTTTCTCCAGCAGGTCAACCCCCAGCCTCTACTGATACAAGTGGTTATTCCTTCCCAGATGCAAGACTCTACCCTTGCTTTTGCTGAACCTCATTTGGTTTCTCCCTGCCCAGCCTTCCAGCTTGTCCAGGTCTCGCTGGATGGCAGCACAGTGTTCCTGCATGTCAGCCACTCCTCCCAGCTTTGGATCATCGGCGTACTTGCTGAGGGTGGATGCTACTCCCTCATCAAGGTTGTTGATGGAGATATTAAACAGGACTGGGTTCAATACCAAGCCCTAAACATGGGGGCAGGTATATACGGAACTCATTTGATTCCACAAGCAGAGGTGAGCAGAGGAATGGCAAGGGAGGCTGCCATCTCATGCCCCGCAGCACCAACACCAGGAAACCCGGCCCCAGGGCAGGCACTTACCTGGCCGGACAATAACTGCTACATGGGGGGTCTCTCCATTAGCCTGGGGCTCCAAACCGCTTCCAGCCTGGTGGGGGGGCAAAGGAGAAGTTCAGAAGGGCCCTTGAAGAGCCCCATGCATATCCCACCACCGCAGTCAGGGAGACCCCCTTACCTGTGGAGGGGTGGGGGTAGATGAGGTCCTTGCTCCGGACATGATTTCTTCAGTGATGTCTTTGCCACCTTGGTTGGGGTCTCGTATCCGGATCTGTCAGTGGGTCAGAGTGGAGAGGGAAAAGCTGTCAGTTGGGTGGAGGACAGAGCATGGACCATCCCCTTTTCCTGGGTGAGGCACCCCCAGTGCACCCCCTTCTCAGAGAGAAAGGATGAGAGGCTCATTCAGCACTGTGCCCATCCTGGCCACATGCAGCCTGTGGACCTGGGGGTGCCATCTCCCCTCCCCATGGGGAGCAGCCCACAGACACCAGCCAGTCTCGATGCCTGGGCAGGCAGGGACAGCCTGAGCCAGGGCGAGCCTTGCAGGCCATTGTGCCAGGTAGCCAGAGCCAACACCATGTCCCCAGGCCAGTGCCCATCTCCAGGGCCCAGGGAACACTGCGACATCACACTGGTACTGCAAGAACTGTCCTCCCTGCCCCTGACTCAGAGACACCACAGGGGACTGGCCTCTGCATACAAAAGCCATGGCAAGCTGTGTGGCACCCCAGGCACAGCCCATTCCCCCACAGCCTCACTGGCCCCAGGCCTGCCGTGGGCACAGCAGGAGCTGCGATGGGAGCAGGGAGGACACATGGGCTCAGGACTCGGGGGGGGGGGGGGAGGGGGGCAGTGCAGCCAGGGGTCTTGCCCTCGCCATCCCCAAATATGACCCAATCCCAGTACAGCGAGAGCAGAGCCCAAGGGACGGCAAGACTGCTCTGCCCAGGAAGTGACAGTATTCCCCCTCCTCAGCACAGGGCCGTGCCGGCAGCTGCCCGGCTCCCCGCTATAAATAGGCCCCACGCGAGGCCTCTGAGTGCCGGCATCTCCGGGAGCAGACAGCAGTTGGCAGCCGCGGCACCCCCGCCCCCCCCACCCCCCTCCCTCCCAGGAGCTGTGACTCAGCACAATGCCGCCCGCCGGGACAGCCAAGGTCGCCAGCACCCACCGTGCCCCCCAGTCCCCTGCTGAGCTCCCCAACCCGAGGGACATGGCCCTGTGCTGCGCCCCCCTCCCCAGCGTACTGTACACCATCCCACCCCACACTTGGCAGGCACCGGGGGCTGGCACCACCCCCTCCTGCACACAAACACACACACACGCACCCCTCCTGCCCCGTGCCCAGAGGCAGACGGCTCCTTACCGTCTTGCGCTCTCGTTTTGGGGGGATTGACGGCTGCTGGCTCACAATGACCTGGGCGGTGGGGACACCTGCCGGGAACTGCTGTACCCCCTGCGTCGGGTAATAAGCACCCGCTGGAGGAGAGGAAAGAGCGTCAGATGGACCGTCCAACCCAGATACTCCAACCTGACCCGGGGACCCTTCGATCCCTAAAACACAGGGGTCTGTCAGGAGCCTGGGGAGCCCGTGCCACTCTGCAGCAAAACCCCATCGCATCCGGCCCAGATTGTCCCAACCCGCCCGACAGGCCTGACCAAATTCCTTCCCCGTGAAGCAGAGCGTCCCCATGAAGCAGAGCGTCCCCACACCACCCCCACGCCAAGCCAAGCCAGGCCCCGCAGGCACCTGCCATGCCCACCGGCTCCACGCCACCGACAGCCCTGCCGGGACACTCGGCCATGCCGGGTGCCCGGGTGCAGGTGTCCCAGCCTCAGGGGCAGGCGGTTCTTCCTGCTTGCGCTCTTATCTCCCCCAGAGCCAGCTCCAGCCTGAGGGCGGCACCAGGCAGCCCCATCCACACCCTCCATTCACACCCAGACCAAGGGGCTCAGGCTCCCGGTGCAGCCCCCAGCAAGCCCAGCCCAGGGGAGGGAGCCATGCCGGGGGCAGGAGGCAGATCTGGACCCCATCCAGGGTTGGCACAACCCCCAAGGCTTCTGCTCCTCCCAGGGCATCTGTGTGCATCACCCCCAGTGCAACACAAGAATATGGGGGGCGGGGGAAGGAGGGGCACAGGCACAACTGGGCCTTGGCCCCCTCCCACACCAGCACTTTCCCAGCTACACTGAGCATGGACCTTTGTCACAGTGCTCTGGTGACAGCCAGAGCCAGGAACTGCTTCCTCTGTCCAGGGGAGACACAGGGGCAGTCCAGGATGGGCGACCCCCAGCTGCCCAGCCCTGCAGTAAAGACCCCAGGAAGGCTGGCCCACCTTGCATGTCAAGTACCATGCCATGCCAGGCCACCTACATGCTCTCAGTGGCAAGGGGCACTGCTGCCAGCTCACCTGGGAACTGCCACAGCCCCAAAGAGGAGGCTCCTCGAGGAGCAAACCCATCCCAGGACACCACAGAGACACCCAGGGGATGTTCCAGCGCTGGGCACAAGGGAACAGCTGTGCCCTAGCCTGAGCATGGGAGCCAGCCGCTGCCGGGGGGCCACCTCCCTCCTCCAAGGGGCCAGCTGAGCCCCAGGACAAGCAGGAGGGAGGACTGGCACGTACCTTGCTCAGAAGCCCATTTCTGCCCCGGTTAGGCTTTGCTGCGGTGCTGGGGCCGGAGGCCTCAGCTCACATTTCTGTGTCTGCCGGGCCTCCCCAGACCAACCAAGCCTAAATATAGTCACAGCCCGGGTGGCCACATGGAAGCGGGGGGAAGAAGGGGGGGCTGCTCACACCACCACTTCCCAGCGCCAGGAGAGGGCAGGCACGACGCAGCACAGCCCCAGCACCCCTGGCTTGGCTCCTTGGGCAGTGGGGAGCTGGGAGGGGGCAGCAAGCACAAAACTGCTCACCACCTTGACAGTGAGCAAGTAGGAACAGGGGATAAAGTCTGCACCAGCCCTCTGCCAGGAGAGTTAAACATTAAACAACCCCGATTTGGAAAAGGGCGGGAGTGGGGGGTGGATAGACCAGTGGGACATGATGCACTGCTCTCAGTGCTGCTGGGAGATGGCCAACACCCCTTTGACCCCCAAAACAGCCTGTAATGGAGTCACAGAGATGGCTCCAGCAAGCTTGTGATGGCAGAGGGGTCTGTGCTCAACTCCAGAGCACAGGGGCTATGGGGAAGAAAAGAAAAAAAAAAGAAAAAAAAAAAGGGGAGTGCTGGCACTGGAGGAACACTGGGGAGCAGAGCAAAACCCTGCCTGTCCGTACCGTAAGTCCCAAACTCTGTGGGGCTGGCTCCAGGGTAAAAACTTGGGGCGCCAGGCTGGACCGGGTACTGTTGGGTTGGGACGACGTATGTGGAGCGACCCTGCAAAAAGGGAGAACAAAGGTCAGTTACCTCCCCTGGAGGGCAGGGATGTACCCCAAACCACTGATGTATCCCCCAAACCTGCCTGTGAGCCAGCTGGGTGTCAGGGCAGGGAGCAGGACGCAGGCAAAGTGGGCACCGGGGACCTCAGGGGGGCTGCCAGGGAGGGGGATCAGCGCTGCCTGCTGCCTCTCTACAGAGCCGGGCAACACCCTGCTCAAATCAGTGGGTGCTCAAGAGAGCCCAGGGGACCCCCTCTGCCCCCCCCTCATCCCCACCCCAAAATCGACCTGGACTCCAACACCAGGTAACATCCCCCACCAGCGTCCACCCCAGCCCCCTCCCACATAGCCCAGGACACAGCCCTCACCTGTCCGGGAATGTAATAGGCTCCTTGGGAAGGTGTGTAAGATATCTGGGAGGGTATCATCATCACCTGGGAAGCAGCTGGATACACATGGGCAGGGGGGCCGGGCCGGGCCGTCGTGTTACTCTGCACACGGGACGCGCTGGCAGGAGGCTGCGCCCTGTTCTGGTAGAAATGCTTGGGGAGAGACAGGGCACGGCATCAGGCGGAGCGCCCCCAGCCCCAGGCAGCCCCAACACGCTTTGGGTGGGACATCCCCCCACCCCACACTGTAGGGAGCAGCCCAGAAGCGTGCATCACCCTAAAAAGTCAGCCTGGGCATGGGGAGAGGGGAGCAGTTTTAAATGGGGGGGACAGGGAGAGGGGAGATTCCCCCCAACCCCGGGATGAAGCCCCTCCCACCGGCCCCCCTCCCCAGAGCTGACCCCACCCCGGCACCATCCTGTCCCCACGCACCTGTGGGGCCACCTGGGTCCACCCGACCCAGCTCATGCCCGGCACGGCCCCCTCCCAGCCCAACGGGGGCCGGCAGCTCCAGCGCCCGGAGCTGGCCACGGGCCGCACGCAGCTCGGTGGCGGCAGGTCCCAGCGTGCTTCGCACCGGTTCCTGGCGCTCGCATGGAATGCTGGGACCTGTAGTCCCGCTGTGCCGAGCCGGACAGCCAGGGCTTGCGGAGCCAGCTGTTCTCCCCCGGCCTACGCCATGCATCCCAACCCAGCTTCTCTGCCGGGCAGGAGGATCCCCGGGAGCAGCAGCTCAAGCCCAGCACTGAGCGGGCAAGGAAGGTTCTGCACACACACCCCAGGGCAAGGAGAAAGCATTACCTGAAGAGACCTGAATCCTCCCTGTTAGCAAGCGCACGCGTACAGAGGGAAGAGGGGAAAGAGAGAGACAGGAGTTACCCGCATTGGGACAGTGCTTGGATGCAGTGCGGCTAGCAGAGAAGGGGACAGGAGGCTGTGGAGCCCTCTGCCCAGTGCCCACATCCCAAATCCACCGGGGTCCCCTGTAGGGACCCCCCCCATGGGGAAGGAAAGGGTTTGAGGGGCTCCCAGCCAGCACAGCCAAAGGCCGTCACCACATCTGTCCCCAGCAGCTCCTCCACACAAGAGGGCTGATGGGAAGTCCAGGCCTTGCATGGCATTGAAGGGTCTTGGGAGATCCCCCACAAAGTGGGTAGGAAGAGGATGAGGAAGGGCACAGGCAGAAGCAGCAGCCTGGGCTGGGGTTAACACAGGCACAGCCACATGCTGCAGGCTTCATGCAAGGAGAAAACTGGGGAGACACTGCAGGGAAAACCCCCCAAAGTCGAGCGGGTATCCCCCGCTTTCCCCAGACCAGTCAATCCCATGGCTCTGGGGTCCCCACATGCTCCCCAGCCCCTTCGTGCCCAGGGTGGGTGTTTCTGTGCAGTGTCAGGGCAGGATGCTTGGCATGCAGTGGGGGAAGCGGGTTAGTACCTGCTGGTGAATAGCCCGAGGCCCTGCTGGAAACTGAGAGAGGAGGAGAGGGAGGTTTGGGGCAGGGGAGGAAGGAGAGAAGAGCAGTCACTCGGTAGGTGTCCCTGGCTAGAGGTGTCTGTCCCCCCACCCTGGGGCCAAGAGGTTCCTGGGCAGCATCCGTGGTCCGGATCACAGGCGTGCTCCCCCTCGCAGGCGCACGCCAGCCCTGGGGGCCACCACAAGACTCCTTGCACCCCTGAGCACCGTGGTAGTGGGGACTACTCGGCCAGGAGGCAGAAAGCTGCTGGATCCCACCCATGGCTCCCTCCAACCCAGGGCAAAGCCCTTACCTGGCGCGGCTGAGAAGGCGTATTCATTTGTGAGGTCGGTGCCGGGTTAAAAACCACAGGTGCCGTCTGACCAGGTGGGAATGTTGGCTGGAGGCAGGGAGGGAAAGAGATGGCACTGCTGCCCTCAGCATAAACCAGGGAGGCAAAGCTGGGGTCCCCCCCCACCACCCTGAAGGAGACAGTTACCTGCGGCAGTCCGGGAGAAGGGGCAGGGTGCGGGGCTGTCGGGGCTCCTCCTGTGGGCTGTGGAGCTTTGTTCATTTCATGGGGTTGTGCATAAGGATCCCCTTGCTATCTGCAGGGACAGGCAGCAGGCGTGAGCCAGAGGCAGGCAGTACCTGGGCATCTGCCTGCTGCCCGTGCCAGCCCCAAAAACGGGATATTGCCAGCCCCTCAGCATAAAGCTAGGCACTGGTAATGCCCCTAGCCACCACCTCCTGCCCCACCAGAGCACAGGGAGAAGGTGGGCACCACCAGGCTGCCCACCCCTAGCAGGTCCCCACACTATGCAGAGCAAAGCCCCTCCAACATGCCCCAAACCCAGCCATGCCTACTGGCAGGACTGACATCCCCTTCCCTGCCAAGGTGAACCTGCAGAGACCAGCTGGGTGCCTCACACGAGCAGGCACTGGTGCCCGTGACCAGCTGCCAGCATGCAGGCCACCACCAGCTCCGGGGGGCTGGGTGGGCCGGCGGCACCCCGGCGTCAGCCATGCCCGGCTCCACCCCGGCTGACCTACTAAGCACTTCCCCCGGGCCGGCCAAACCTGTTCCTGCCGTGGCGCTGGGTCCCCAGTGTATGCCACAAACGCCTACATACCGGGGAGGGCAGGGAGCAGCTCCCATGTCCCATCCCGTCTCCCCACCACCACCGAAGCTCCTGCCCCCTGCCCTGCCCAGGGGAGCCTGAAGACCCCTGCTGCCACCGACACCCAGAAGACCGTGGCACCCTCCCAGCTGCCCTGCAAAGGACTTGGCAGCCAGCACTACTCTTCCCTGCCCCAGTGCAAAGGCCACCGGGACAGGAACGAGAGGTGGTGCCCCCCACCCCACAGCACCCACCAAGCCTGCTCCTGGCCAGGGCACCCGAGGGAGCAGCAGCCGGCAGTGCCTCCTGTAACCTGACGCCCAGCCGCGTCAGCACTGCCAGCCCTGCCGGGCCCCAGCCCTGCTGCGGGGCACTGCCAGGCACGTCCCACCGGCACCAGGCCCCGCCGGCGCCCCGGGGATGCCTTGAGCCCCCAGGGCTGTACCCTAGCATAGTGGGTGCTACCCCATGACAGGGGTCCCCGCATCTACGACCTGAGGATAGATGAGTCCTGCTGGGGACTCTGGGAGATAGCAGGGGCTGAGCTGCACCCCTTGCATGCTGCACGCCTCCCCTCCGCCCCCCCCCCAGCACAGGCAGCCCAGCACACCAGCCGTGCCCTGCCCAGCCCCGGGATGCAGCCTGGGCCGTCCTGGTTCGGCCTTGGCACCGGTCACCCCAAAAAAAAAAGGGGAGTAGGGGGTGCCACACAGGAGAAGGGGTGTCACACGGGGGAAGGGGTGTCACACGGGGGAAGGGGTGTCACACGGGGGAAGGGGACACCCAGGACACCCCCGGCTCAGGCAGCCCTGGCCTCCCCGGCCCTACACTGCCGCCACAACCGGGAGCGAGCAGGATACTCACCCCCCCGCGGGAAAAACCTGGGCCGGCTGAGCGGGCCTGCAGAGACCGTTCATCCGACTGACTTGGAGAGAGGAGGGAGGGGGGGGGAGAGACAGATCAGCCCGGGTCCCGCCGGCAGGAGAGCCCACCCCAGGCCTCGCACTGCCCTCTCCACCCCGGCCGGCCCCGCGGTGCCTAGGGCGAAACAGGTCCCGTCCCGGTGGCGGGAGGAGGGGGGAGGGGGGAAGGGGAACCGCCGGGGGGTTTTGCAACAGGAGCTGCCGCGGCCTCTGCCTCCCCCGCGCCGGGAGAGGCCGGGGCCTGCGGCCTGCGCTGGGCCCGCAGCCGGGGTGGAGAGACAGGGGATGATTGTCCCTGCCCGAGGCCGGGCCCTGGGTGGGAGAACCGGGGCAGCCAGGCCCCGTCCCAGCAGGAGACTTGGCGGCGAGGATGAGACCGCCGCGACCCAGAGGGGGCACAAGGAGTGGGAGGGTGTCCCGGCGGCAGGGCCGGGTCAGAGCGCGGCGCCGGCCCTGGGAGCAGCCAGCCGCGCCGCCGCCTCGGCCTGGGGGCGAGGCCGGGCTCGGGCCTGGCGGTGCCGGCTGCTCCCGGGGCCACAAGTAGGCCCGAGGCGCCGGCACCATCTTGTCGGCGGGAGGGGGGGCACGGGGGGGGGGGGGGGGGGGGGGGAGGCCTCGGGCGGGGGAAGGCCGGGGCGGCGGGGCGCGGCGTGGGGCGCGGCGTGGGGCCCGGTGCGGCATCCGGCGGCCCCGCTCCCCCCCCGCGGCGGCGGCGGCCTCTGCCAAGGACACGTGTCACTGCCGGCCGCCGCCATGGCCCGCGGCCCCACCGGCACCGGCGGGCGCGGCGGAGCGCGCGCCACGTGCGGCGGCAGCGGCGGGCCTAGGCGGGCGCGGCGGCGGGAGCACGTGCGCGGCGGCGGGGCGTACCGGCCGGCACGTGGGCGCGGAGCGGCACCGCGCGGGATCGCCGGGACAGCGGGGCCGCCGGGGCGGGACCGGCGGGGAGCGGAGCGGGACGGCGCGGGGAAGGGAGGGGAAGGGAGCGGGACGGCGGCGGGGCGGCGCCCACGTGGTGGCGGTGGCGCCGGTGGCGGCGGGGCCCGGCGGCGCGAAGGCCCGGGGCGGCGGCGCGCGGCCCGGTACCGGTACCCCCCTTACCCTCCCCCCCCCCCCCCCCGCCGCCCGCCCCCCCCCCCCGCGGCGCGCGCCCGCCCCGCCCCCCGCCCGTTACCTTCAGTCTCCTTCAGCGCGCGCGGCCCGACGCAGCCGCAGCGCAGCGCAGCACGACCATTTCCGGAGCCGCGCCGCGCGCAGGGGCGGGGCCGCGAGCCGCCGCGGGGGGAGGGGCGCGCGCGGGGGGAGTGGGCGGGGCACCGGCCGCCGCGCCCGAAGCCGCTCGGGGCGCCGCCCGCCGCACGTGACGCCGGCGCCGCGCCCCTGCCGGCGCTGTCACGTGCCGGGGAAGGGTTGCCCCTCCCCCCCCCGCTTCCTCCCACGGCCCGGCCCGGCCCGGCGGCGGGGTGCGGAGCGCCGCTCCCCGCGTCCCGCCCTCCCGCTGGCCACGCCCGCCGCTCCCGCCTTCCCCCCGCACGCCCCGTGCGGGAGCACATGGCGCGCCGCCGCCACCGGGATCCTGCTGCGGGGCCGCAGCACCCGCACTGGCACACACACCCCCCCTTATCCCCATCCCCCCGGTCCCGCGGCCATCCCCCTCGCCCGTGGACTCTGCACCCCGCGTCCCTCCCACCCCACACCCCCGCGGCCCGGCGGGGCGGGGCCCGGCCGCTCCCGGTTTTCCTCTCTCCTAACACTACCCCCCCCCGCCCCGAAACTGATTCCAACCCCGATCCGAGCTCCGGAGCAGCTCCAAGCGCCGGCAGAACCCAGCACAGCCCGGGGGCACTGCAGCTGGAGACACACACCCCCCACCGCCCCAAGACAGCTGGGAAGGGGCAGCGCCGGGGTGAAGCAGGTGCCGGTACAGCGGGGAGGGGAGCTGCATGCCGCCGGCAGCCCCAGCTGTGCCAGGCACAGGGGGAAGGAGCCCAGGAACACGCCCAGCCCCTGCTATGCCTGTCCCCCAAAAGCAGCAGGAGCACACTAGGGGGCCCGCACACAACCCCTGTACAAGGAGGGCAGGGCAGCCCTAGAGTCTCCACACAGTTTATTTCCTTGACTCTCAGTAACAAAAACAAACTAGTTTTTCTCCCCGTCCCCCACATCCCCCAAACCGTCTCTGCACCCCCCCCACCCCCCCCTCGGCTCAAACATCATAGTTGGGGTTCTTGCGTAGGATAACAAATCCCTCCAGGATGGGTGTCACAGGCACGTGCTCCTCTGTGGCCAGCTCTGCCCGCTCTCCGTGTGCCAGCAGCACCGGCGTCGTATGAGTCTGGAAGCCAGTGATGGTTTTGGGCTTGCCCGCCTGGCCCACCACATCCACGGCCTGGAAGAGAGGAGGGAGGGAGGGAGGAAGAGCTGGGGCCACGCAGGGACATCAAAGCACCCTAGGCCAGGCCCCGGCTGCCCCTTACCTGTCCCACCCGAACAGACACAGGCAGGGGTCGCAGCTCCTCATCGAAGGTGACCAGCATGCGTGGCTGCATGGCAGCAACAAGCCCGTAGAGAACGTAGTGGGACTTCCCCAGGATAACTGGAGGGGAGGCAGAAGGAGGAGGCTGAGCGGTGCCCACCCCGCAGGACAGAGGGGTGCCAAGGGCAGCCAAGCCCACACTACTCACTGTTGCGCACATCCAGGAAGGACACGAGGACAGTCAGCAGTCCAGCCACGGCCACCTGGCTCATGAGCTGGCGATCGCTGTGGTAGGGACACAGGGTGAGTGTCCCCTTGCCCAGGTGGGTCAGGCCCTGGTGTGGCAGAGAAAGCATGTGAGAGGATAGTGGGACAACGCCTGGGACCCCCAGCCCTGCTGGGCAAGACGGTGACAGCCCTAGGGTCCCACTACCCCACTGCACCCAGGGCAGGGACCCCACCCCACCCCTTCCTCCCCACAAACACCCAGTGCAGGATCATCACCTGGGCCAACCGCACCATGAAGAGATTGTTGGGATCCTTGGCGTGGTACTGGGCGAGCTGCCGTAGCATCGCTGCCAGGCGGGCGTTGTTGGTACCTGGGGAAGAGGGGGTACAGGCAGAGAGTAGGGTACACAGCTTGGGTCTCCCATCTTCTCCCCCCCAGGAGCCCCAGAGCAGGCCATCCCACAGGCTTACCACTGCCCACCATGCCCATGGCAAAGATGGAGTTGTAGGAGACCTCAGGGTCAGCGTCGTGAGAGAACTTGCTGAGCGTGTCGAGGATGTTGAGCCGGGGGTTGGAGACTGAGATAAGGGCAAGAGCCAGGGGCACGGCGCGGCGGAGGGTGGGCTCCCCGTACCGCAGCTGCACAGAGGGGAGGCGGGGGTTAGACCTGGTTTACAGGCAGCGAGGCCTACAGAGACGTGAAGCAGGAGCCAGTCTCTATGCCAGGGTCCCTTCTCAGCTCTGTGCTGTCCCCACTCCCTGCCAGTGTCACTCACCAGGTGGCCAAACGTGCGCAGGGCCATCTCTGCACCGATCTCCTCGCCCATAGCGATGAGCGCGATCCCCAGCACCGCTACGCCCTGTAGGGACACAGGCACTGAGCGCCAAGCAGGGGCTGCTCCCCTGCCTAAAACCCAAGTTCCTACAGCCCCTGTGTGCACCCTGAGCCCAGGGGGACAGGGACAGCAGGAAATGCTGCTGTGGGATCTTCTCCTCTAGCTCTGATCCCACAAACGGTTGAGGGACCACCCCAAAGCCAGCTTCTGCACCTGGGACGTGGGTCCCAGCTCCCATTTCCCCACCTGGTGAGCCCCCATGTCGGCTGAGCTCTCTTTCTTTTCCTTTTCTTTCTTGTCCTTTTTGTCCTTGTCCTCCTCTTTCTCCTTGGAGTCAAAGTGCTCACTGCAGATGTGCAAGAGCTGTTGTACTTTCAGGACATTCCCCGACCCTGACAGGAGAGCAGAGGGCCAGGATCAGCAAGAGAAGAGCCCATGAGCTGTTCCTGCCCCTCCTGCTGTATCAGCCCAACTCACCTGCATAGGCACAGATGTCCACCAGCGTGTTGGCGAAGCTGCGGAACGGCTCTGACACCACCTCCAGCGCTGCCAAAATGGCCTCAATTGCCTCTCCCTTCCCTGCCGAGGAAGATGCAACCGTTAGAGCACAGCAGCAGAGGGATGCTGCCACCCTGCCCCTCCCAAACCCGTGAGGCACTGGCACTGCCCAGCCTTACCCAAGTGGTTCAAGCCCAGGCCGAGAGGCAGCCACCGGGCATATGTGTCCTTCAGCTCCATCTCCGACTTCTCCATGATGGTCTGAAGGATGGTTGAGGTGACGTCCCCATTGCAGGAGCCCACCGATATCATCCCACAGGCCAGGGCAGTCACACCAGCCACCTGGTGAAGGAGGGAAGAAGATTTGCTACACGGGGGGACACTGCAGAGCAAGCTGGCCCCAAAAACAGCACAGCCCCAGGAGCTGCCGTGGACCAGGTGGAGAAGGAGGAACCCCAGGCAAGCCCTGCCTCGCTCCCTACCTCCATGCTGGACTTGGAGTCTCCCATCACAGGTAGCAGCAAAGTCAGGACATCCTCACGGTTGGAGCCTGCATACGCCAGCCCCAGCCTGTAGAGAGTCCAGGGGTGTTGAGGGGGGAGACACAAAACGGGGTGTGGAGCACAAGGGGGGAGCCAGACAACCCAGCACAGCTTGGGGAAGGCTGGGGTTTGGCCCTTACCCAAAAATGGCCCCGATCCTCATAGTGTTGCTGTTGTGGAGGACATAGTCGGACAGGAGGGCCAGGGCAGGGTCACACTCATTCCTCACCCCCGAGTTGACGATGCCACAGGCCAGGAGGGCTCCTGACTGCAAGGCAGAGGAACCATCATGCACCAGCCACCAGCATCGAAAGCTCCCTGCCAGCCAGCCACTAGTATCACCCCTCACGTTACACCCACTCCCTGGGATGGGCAGGTGGGTGCCAAGTGAGCAAAGCCAGGCAGAACGCAGCTGAGCAGTCTGTAACTTGCAGGTCCATCCCAAGGGGACCCCAAAAGAGCTTCAGGCAGTCCCCAGGAGCAGCCCACCTTGCCACAAGCCCCTAAAATACCTGGGACACCAGGCACCTGACCCCTCTACAGACAGGAGCCAAGACACACAGTGGACCAAGGCAAGGTTAAGTATTCCCCAAGCCCACAACAGGGCTGCCCCATGCAGCAGCAGAGCCCGTGCCAGGGTCGGTGCTACCAACCTTGATGTAATCCTCGGAGGAGTACAGGTACTTGTCGATCTGTGTGAGCCCTCCGTCCACGTCCCACAGCAATATTGTGCCCAGTGAAGCTGCAGCACTCAGCATTCCTGCAGCACCAGGGGAGAAGAGCCCACATCAGCCCAAAAATCGATGTGCCAAGCCTGGAACAGGTGGTGGCCAGGGATATGGGACAGCCCCACTTTCAGCAGGCCCCCAAAAGGGACAGAGTAGTGACCCCAAGGCACCTCCAGCCCCTCCCTCACCGTGGTCTTTGTTCTTGTACAACCATTTATTGCCATCGTCCGTCAGCAGCTTGTCCTGTCCAAACGCAGCATTCACGAAGCCGTTCACGAAGGAGGAGGCTAAATTCATCCGCGCCGAGTCCACTTGGGAACCGCTCCCCCCAAACCCTGGGGAACGATGTCAGGGTGAGCTGGGCAGCTACAGCCCTGCCAGCCCTCCACCACACAGCTGTCTCATGCCACGGGGTGAGGGTGAGGACCTGTCTCATCAACAGAAGGAAGGAGGAGCCCAAATCCACGGCAGGTAGCAGCATCTGCTCCACACCAGGTCAGAGACCCTGGCTGGGCTGTCTGCCCACCCCAGGATACAGGGGTGACTGCGCCAACCCAGACGTGCATGGACACCCCAGGACCTCCCCACCAGAGGGATGACAGAGGTCACAACACAAGCCCTTACGGTTATTTTCCAGATGGGTTTTGTAAATATCGTCTGGTACTTTGGGCTCCATGATGTCCAGCTGCAGAGACAAGGGAAAAGGGGGTTATCTCCCAGGCAGCACATCCCAGGGCAGCTCTCCTAATAAGGGCCACCTCTCCAGGTAGTGCCTGGCCCAGCTCGTAATGACAAAGGATCTCTTCCCAGATCTTGCCACAGAGCTGGGTGGCCAGGGCAGCCACAGCTGGAGGCAGGCCAGGGCTCTTTTCCCAGCCAGGACACTCACCTCTCTGGCCAAGGCCAGGAAGTTACTGTTGAGCTGGACATTGGACATGATCTCAGTCAGGTCCTCATACTCCTCCACATCCTCGTTCAGCTCTAGGAAGACCCCGTGGCGGCCCAGCATGAAGGCCATCTGCTTCTGGACAACTCTGCGCAGAGGAAAGAGGTTTCACAAGTGCCTAGGCCTCTGCCAGCCCCAGAGCAATCACACGTTCACCAATGCTAAGATGGGCCACCCTGCTCTAGGCACACATGAGCAGCTCAGAGATCTGCTCTTGCCCATCCTGCTTTCAGGGACAAGAGTGTCAAACACCTCCAGTGAGGGCACGATCCAACCCAGCTCTGCCCAGATGGGAAGCTGTGCCCCACCATGGCAGGCAAAGACCCCAGAAGGTGAGGAATGAACCTCCACTTACACATCTTTGCAAGAGGTGAAGATGTCCTCCACCAGTTCCACGTCATTGAGCATCAGAGCCAGGCGCAGGGCTTCAGGGTAGCGGCTGAACTTGCGGAAGATGCCCAGGGCACAGCGCAGCAGAGCAGAGTTCTCTGGCTCTGGGACGTAGCTTACACAGCTTTGAGGAGGAGACAGACACAACGGTGACACAACACCATCGAGAAACCTTGGCATACCAGAAACCAGGCCCCCTTTGCCACCTCAGCCTGCCATGGTCCCTCACCTGGTCAGGTAGAGGCAAACTTTGGAGTAGGCGTTCTCATCAATGTACTTCTCCAACATGTCCATCTGCTCGATCTCCATGAGCAGGTCACAGGCCTCGTGCTCTGCGTTGTGGGCCATGTTGTAGGGGACGATTTCCTTCACCAGGGTGAGGAGTGTGTCCCTCTGAGCCCTGTCAGCCTCATCGATCTCCTGCCACTCCTTAGCCACCTCCCCTGCCAAGTGCCTGCATGAGCAAAGTGACATCACTGTGTCAGAAACCATCTCAGAGGATGGGGAGCATCTGCTGCCAGTTACACGGGGCTGTGTATTGTTCCCAGGGGCTCTGCATTCCTGAAAGAGCCTACGGGGGACAAGCCCAGTGGAGGAACGGGGTTAAGAGCAGTGATTATAGAGGCCATGGCAGCAAGATCACTGCAGCTATCAAACCACTGTGAATAGAGGATGAGGTGACACCCCCCCTTCTAAGCCCCTGACCCTCCCCAAGTCCTGCTCCCACCCAGGCTTACCTGACATATTCATGCCCCCAAGATGCCAGCTCCTCCTGGGAGCCCACCAGCCGGTACTTCAGGCACTCGCGTTCCCCACTCATGGTCATGGCCAGGACAGAAATGATGTCTGCTGCAAAGCGCTGGGGGAAGAGAGCAGAAGTCCAGACACCCGCCAGGTACGAGGGAGCAGGGGCACCCAGGGACACAGCACCCTCCCTGCACCCACAAGCCGCCACAGGTGGCAAAGGCACAGCCCTGGCAAATTATAATCCACCGGAGCAAGTCACAGAGGCTGATGCCAGACCACAGGGTCCAGAGGTCCAGGATCACCTGCCCCAGCACTGTCCCCCCAACCATGATGGATGGTGGGGCCAAAAGCCTTTACCTTGTTCTCTCCCGGAGCCATGTTCTCATAGATCTCCTTCAGCTTGCCATAATGCGGCCTTAGGAACTTGAGGGGTTTGGGAACGGAGGTCATGGAGGTGGTGGAAGAGCGGATCTGCCTCCGCAGCTCCTCCAGGGCCGGGCGGTAGAGGGAGGTATCCTTCTCCTGCAGAAGGAAGCTGCCTGTCAGGAGGCAGGGGGCTGGTTCCTGTGCCATCACCCTGCCAGCCCTCCCCAAGCTGAGCCATGAGTAAAGTGAGGTGGAGGTCCCTTGGGCACAAGTCAGACAGGCAGCAAGGATTGGGGGCAGGCAAGGAGGGGCTCCACTCAAAGTGAACCCACACCCCCTATCTCCAACTCACAAGTGAGTGACAGACTCAAGTCCAGGGCTGGAGGCAGCTCCCTGCTGAGGGGGGTGGCACACTTACCCCCAGGCGCTCCACCAGCATCTTGAGCTCATCCTGCAGCTGTTTGTCCTCCTCAGACTGCCAAAATCCAGTGGAGAAAGCAGAGTTAAGGGTGCCTAGCACAAACATCCCCAGCGTGACAGGGGTGGGGGTGTCCCCCAAGCCAGTGACACAGTGACACCCCCCACCAGGACACCTTCCTGCCCCAATGTACCCAGTACTGGGACACTCCCCCTAAAAAAAACCGACCACCCCTTCCCAGGGAGCAAGGGGCACTGCCACCATGACCCTGCACTGTGTGGAAACAGCCGTGCATGAGGGACATGAGGGGCAGGCCCTATGGGGAGACACCTCCCAGTGCCTGTAGCTCCCCCGGCCTGTGGGGAGCCGGGTGCCGAGGCCACCCCCGTGCCACCCAAAGCGGGGACCCCTCCCCAGTAGCACCGCCACACACACCCCCCGGGCACACCCCAGCTTCCCTGCACGCCCGGGGTGACAGCGGCTCGGGAGCTCCCGCCGCACAGACACACGCACACACCCACGCGGGAGCCTTCTGCTGCGTCACGGGGCGCCCCGCAGACGCCACAGCCCCCCGCGGAGGCTCCCCTCGCCTCGGTGACGTCACGCCCCCCCTCCGCGGGGAGCCCCCGCACGCCGGTGACGTCACCCGCCCCCGCCGGAGGGAGACCCGCAGGCGCGACAAGCGTCCCCGGAGGGGCGCCGGCCGCCCCCGTGACGTGCGATGACGTGACGTGACGTCCCGCCCCGCCGGTGACGCGGGCCCGGCCAGGCCGTGACTCAGCTGCGGCCCGCGGCGGCGCTCACCAGCTCCTGCTCCTTCTCGGGCCCCGCGGGCGGGTCCCGGCGGTCCCGGCCCCAGGGCGGCGTGGGCTTCTCATCGCCGCCCGACCCGGGGCCGCCCTGCACCCGGCTCTGCCCGCCGCCGCCGCCAGCGTCCATGTCCACTCCGCCGCGCGCTCTGCGCCTGCGCCCCGCACGCGCCCGCCGCCAATCGCCGCCCGTCGCCGCCGTGACGATGCCGCTGCGCGACGGGGGGGCGGGACGAAGGGGTGGAGCAGGAGGCGGGGTGGACCCACGTGTCCCGGCGCTACGCGGCGCCGGGCACCGGCACCGGCGGGAGGAGCGGGGAGCGGAGCTCTGCCCTGCCCTGCCCTGCCGGGGAGCGCTGGCAGCAGGGGTCGGGAACCTGGAGCCCCGCCACCCTGGCACGGGGCAGCGGGGCCGCCTGCGCCCGGCAAGCGCGGCAGCATTGCCGGGGCTGGCGGGCAGGGCCGGGCCCCGCCGCGGCACGGACGCCCGTGGGCACCCCCGTGCCCTTCCACCCGTGTGCCCTCACGCACCCCTCCTGCGTGCCTGGGCCACGCTGCGCCCCCACCCCGCAGTTCGGGCAGGTGGCACTGCCTTGCCCAGCCCTGCCCGACACTATGGGGGTACCTTCCCCCCGAAAGGGTGGAACCCCAGGCTGTGCTCGACGGAGACCCCCGAGGCACCGAGCACGGTGCCACGCGTCCCCCCCACAAACGTTTCTCAAGGCACAGCTGCGCTGCGTGCCCTGCACACCAGAGGGCAGGGAGAACCCTGCCTGCACCCTTGCACTGAGACCCCCCCCCCCCGCACACCGATACCACCCCCTGGGGTCACCTGCGGTGACAGCCTGTGCCGGTCACCCGCGGTCGGGAGGTGTGAAAGCGGGGTGCGAGGCTGCCCGCACAGTCACAGCCTCGCCTCGCTCCGCAGCCACCGCAGCAGCGGCGCTGGCTGCGCACACGTGCGTGCGTGTGGCTGCGCCACGCCGGGCGTGGTGACACAGGCCTGTGGGTGACCTCGGGGTGATGGTGACGTAGGGCACGGGGGTGGAGGTGTCAGGGTATGTCTGCATCCCGCCGGGCGTGCGCTGGGGCAGCAGCGTGTGCGGGGCAGCAGAGCGGGATGCGGGGCTGCAGCTCTGTTACTGCCCCGCAGGCACGGCGCCGGTATCCGGTGCTCGGTGATACCATGTGCCTCCCCGGGTGCTGAAGTCGAGTCCATGTGTCTGTGTGCCCAGGTGCGAGCTCGGGCACTGCCCCCCGTGTGGGTGCGGGTGCCTCTCCCACCGGGCAGGGCGCAGGTGCCGGTGCGGGTCCCCGTCCTGGAGCCGGTGCGGCTCCCCACGCCATCCCGGCGCCGGTGCATCTCACCGTCCCGGTGCCGGTGGCGATCCCGGCGCGGGTGCGGCTCCCGTGCGGGAGCCGGCGCGGGGCTCCTCCCGTGCGCACGGCGGTCACCTTGGCGGCGGGGCCGGGCCGGGTGGAGCGGAACGGTGCGACCGGGCTGGGCACCGGTGCCCTCGCTCCAGCCGCCCCCGAGGCGCCGGCCCCAGCCATCCCCGCCCTCTGCTTGCGGGGTCGAGCCCAGCCGGTACCAGCCCCTCGCGGCTCCATCCCTCCACCGCGGCCCCAGCCCTGCCCAGCCCCGGCCCCGGTCCTGGTCCCGCTGGCGGCGCGGCGCCCGGTGCGGGCCATGGCGGCGGCGGAGGCAGGCGGCGCTGCGGCGGCGGCGGGGGCCCGGCGCGGCCCGGGCGAGGAGCGGAGCTAGGTGGGAGGCGGCCTGGGATGGCCAGGATGAACGTGGCCCTCCAGGAGCTCGGACACGCCGTGAGTGCCCGGGGCAGCGGCGCGGACCGGGCCGGGGCTGGCGGCGGGGCAGGGCGGGGGCAAAGGGCTGGGAGTGGGGCAGGAGGGGGGCGCGGGGGACACTGGCTCGGGGGGCAGAGGGGCCGGCGGGTGGTCCAGGCAGAGGAGGGGGCGGCGGCTGGAGAGCTCAGGCTGCGGGACCCCGCAGGAGGAAGGGATGACAGGGATGGGGCAGCCCTGAGTGGGGTGGGGACGGGACGAGAGCCTGGGGGATGCAGCGGGCTGCGTGGGGCCGGGACTGGGGGAACTGCGGGGCTGGAGGGCTCCGTTCCCCCCGGTGGGGCTGAGAAGGGAAGGAAGGGCTCCCTCTGCTTGGGGTGGGGCAGAGGTTGTTCAGAGATCGTCCCATAGACCCCGCTCCACCGAGGCATGGTGCCCACCTAGGGGATAGGGATGCTGCTGCTCGTAGGCTGCCCCGCAAGACAGCACCCCTGGAGGAAATAGGGTGCCCTGTCCCCGTGGGTCTCAGCCCCACGGAGAGGGCAAGAGGGTCCCCAGGACCAGATCCTGCTCCTGCTTAGAGTGTGTTGGGAGGTGCTGGGGAAGGGGTGCTGCCGACTGGTGCCTGGGAGGACAAGGACCACCCAGGAGGAGAGAGGAGCATGTTGGGGGAGGTGGTGCAGTGGGGGTGCCAGGCTGGCTGAGCTCCCACAGGATGCTGAGCCGTCCCTCCTAACGCCAGCAGCTCCCAGGAACCCAACGCGGCGGGGGGCTCCTGCCAGCTGCCAACTTGTGCCCTCCTGCTGCAGTAGCGCTTGGTGAAGCCCCCTCCCTGTTCGGGCAGCGTGGCAGTGGGCAGAGCTGGGCACGGGGCACTTGCTCTGTTGCACCCCCTGCCCATCATCCTTCCTGGCTCCCACCACCAGCCCTGCAGGCAGCCCCGGGGGCATCCACCTCAATCTGTAGCACAGATGGGAGGGGGACCTGCAGCCCACCCGTGCATTAACTCTGAAGCCTAAGGATGGCTTGCACCCAGCAGCATTGCTGATTCTCTTCAGCCAAAGCCTCCAGCTCTTTCTTCCAGCTCCCCCCCACCCCACCCTCCAAGTTGCTGGCTCAGCTCCATCGCATCCCTCTCGGCTGAGTCCTCATCAGCCCTCACGGCTCAGCCGGTGCATGCAGCCCCTGCTGGGCTGCCCCACAAGGCCAGGAGTGAGGGGGTCTTACCCTGCCGGCTGACACCCCCTGTAGTGCCCACTTCCCCCCCACATGTTTGGCTTTATGCCCTGGGCACACCCGGGACCAAGATGGGGTGAGATGCCCTTCCAGATGTTTCAGACCGGTGCACATCTGCATGGAAAGTTCCAGGCGGGGGAGGAGGGGCGAAGTAGCAGCACTAGGCAGTGGTTGCCTGGCAACGGGGACCACGTCTCCGTGGCGATGTGGCACCTGTCGGCAGGGCTGATGCCACGGCTGCCATGGTGATGCAAAGGGATGCTCCGGCACGAGCCCCCCGCCAGGAGCTCTCCCCATGCTCCCCAGGGCCACCGAGGGCTGGATACAGCCTCTGGGAGAGGTCCAGGAGCACCAAAGGGGGTCAGGGGCTGCCCCAGCCCTTGCAACAAGAGCTGACCAGGCACCAGCCTTTGCAGCAAGAGCTGGAGGGCACAGTGGGCAGGGGGCAGCCACCCCCGTGCCCCTGTCCCAGCCTGCTCCCTCCTTCAGCAGATGCCTGACTACAAGCGTGCCACGCTGCAGGACGACGAGGGGCCGGAGCCAGCAGGGGATGGCAGCGCCTCTCCCGACAGCGTGGAGGTGAGGTCTGCCCTGGCCCCTTCATCCTGCCCCTCTCCATCCTCCCTGGCACCTCTCCTCACCCACAGCCGGGTGGGCAGCAGGAGAGGGGCCAGGAGCAAAGCCAGCCCTGGTTGTCCCCAGGGATGTGCTGGGAGGCAGCCAAAATGCGGCAGAGAGTGTGCCTGGGCTATCATCCTTCCTTGCGGCGGTGGGGGGCTGCCAGCACCCACTGCCGGCTTGCGGGGCTGGTGCCTTGGGCACCCACAGAGGCATGTCCTGGTCCCCACCTTGTCATGCAGCTGAGCCAGGCACTGGGGAGTGGTAAGGGAGAGATGGGGGAGCGGCAAGTTTTGGTGCCTCTGTGGTGCGATGGCAGGTCTTGCTCCTGCCCAGGTGGGATTTCGGAAGGGACCGGGCTCGCTGCTGAGCCGCCTGGCCTCGCGTAGCCAGCTGGAGCTGGTGCTCTGTGCCGTCGCCATCTCCTTGGCCCTGCTGCTCAGCGCTGCTGTTGTCACCCTGGCCATCCAGTACCGCAGAGGTAGGGAGGGGCACCGCAGCTCTGCCAGGACAGCAGTGGCATCCGCACACTCTGGGGGAAGGGGGGGCTGGATGACACAGTGGAATGGGTAGGGATGGGTCAGTCTGGGGCTCCTGCTCTGGGTGTTCTGCCCACCCAGGGGTGCAGACAGGGCCTGGCCCTGCTCCGTGCCTCAGTTTCCCCTGGCACACACATACAGCACTGGACATGCCTTCCCTGCCAGATCCCTCTCACAGCACGTGCCTGACGGACGCCTGTGTCCGGGTGGCCAGCAAGATCCTTGAGGCCCTGGATGCAGAGACAGATCCATGCCAGGACTTCTACCAGTACTCGTGCGGGGGCTGGATCAAGAGGAACCCGCTGCCTAACGGGCGCTCCAAGTGGAGCACTTTCAACAGCATCTGGGACCAGAACCAGGCCATCATGAAGCATCTCCTAGGTAGGCGCTGGGGGATTCATGGCCACCGGGGTGGTGACCCCTGGGCACAGGCGGGCAGAGCCCCGGCATCCCCAGGGCTGACCCGCAGCCTCCTGCAGAGAACGCCACCTTCAACTCCAGCAGTGAGGCGGAGCGGAAGACGCAGCGGTACTACCTGTCCTGCCTCAAAGAGCAGAGGATAGAGGAGCTGGGCTCCCAGCCCCTCATGGAGCTCATCGACAAGGTGGGCGGCCATCCAGACATGAGCTGAGCTGTTGGGCCTAAGCCCGACCTGTCTCCTGCTTGGCTCTTCACATTCCTGGGGAGGGGGCAGTCCTCGGGGATCGACCCTCTCCCTCCTTGAGGTGCTGGGTCTATCTGCCAGCAGATTGGGGGGTGGAACATCACCGGCTCCTGGAACCAGACCAGCTTCATGGAGGTCCTGAAGATGGTGTCAGGCACGTACCGAGCAACCCCCTTCTTCACAGTGTACGTGGGCGCAGACTCCAAGAGCTCCAACAGTAACGTCATCCAGGTTGGCACCTTGGCACTGAGGGGTGGCAGACACCATAGGGCCACCACCGGGCACCAGGGTGTCCATCCTGCTCCTTTCTCTCTCCAGGTGGACCAGTCGGGGCTTTTCCTCCCATCCCGGGATTACTATCTGAACAAGACTGCCAATGAGAGGGTGAGGCTGGGTGCTAGGCATGCTGCCTATCAGGGCGGCATAGTGCCCAGAGAGAGAGACTGCCCTCCCCCCCCATCCAGGGCGGTGGGATGAGCTGCAGCCAGGGCTGAGCCAGGGCTCGGGGTCTCACCAGGTCCTGGCAGCGTACTTGGACTACATGGTGGAGCTGGGCACACTGCTGGGGGGGGCTCCCGAGCCCACCCGCCTCCAGATGCAGCAGGTGCTGGACTTTGAAACCCAGCTGGCCAACATCACCGTGCCCCAGGCTGAGCGGCGGGATGATGAGAAGATCTACCACAAGATGAGCATTGCAGAGCTGCAGGTGAGCACAGCGTGGTGCAGCCTGGGGAACCCCGGTGGGGATGCAAGGGGATTTGTCCAGGGGTTTGGGGCAGACGAGAAATTTGAGTTAGTGAGGCACCTTGGGACCTTTCTGAAGAGCACAGCCCCTGCCCTGGGGGGATTTCCCATGCTGGGCAGGATGGGGCAGAGCTGTGCCAAGCTCCCAGGTGCTGCATCCCCATTTCCCCCCCAGGCCCTTGCCCCTGCTGTTGACTGGCTGGATTACTTGTCCTATGCCCTGGCCCCACTGGAGCTGGGCGACACGGAGCCCGTGGTGGTGTATGGGGACACCTACCTCCAGCAGGTCTCCGACCTCATCAATGGCACCGACCGGAGGTGAGGAAACTGCGAGCCCTGCACTGTGCCCCACTGAGTGCTGTCCCCATGATGGGGGCATGATCTGTGCTCACCGGTGGCTGGGACATCGCCCATGGCCCATGCCCATGGCACCTCTCTGCCCCTGCAGCATCCTGAACAACTACTTGATCTGGAACCTAGTGCAGAAGACAGCCTCCAGCCTGGACCAGCGCTTTGAGACGGCCCAGGAGAGGCTGCTGGAGACACTCTATGGCACCAGGAAGGTAAGGGGGGGGCCTGGGACCAGCCCTCTCTGTCCCCAGCTTGGAAGCAACCAGGACCACCCCTGTCCTTGGGATGCCCTTGAGATGCCAAGCTCTGGGTGCTGCAGAGGGAACCCAAGGATCATCTTTTGGGATGGGGTTTATCTGCTGAGCATCTCTCCCTTTGGGAGGGGGTAGAGCCAGACTGGGGAATGGAAGGGGAATGGGGAGGGGGTTGGGGGTCTCACAGACCCCCATCTCGCTCCCACAGTCCTGCACGCCCCGCTGGCAAACCTGCATCTCTAACACGGACGACACGCTGGGGTTCGCCCTGGGCTCCCTTTTTGTCAAAGCCACCTTTGACCGGGACAGCAAGGCCATTGTGAGGACACTTCTGCCCCCATTCCCTCCCCATTCCTGTCTGCATGAAGCCCTCCTTTCCCCCCAAAACTCCAGGGCTGGAAGGCGGGGAGCAATGAGATCCCTGGCCCTGGGGAGGTCACATCCTGCTCACCCTGTCCCTGCCTGAGGGGCAGCGTGGGGGCTTCATTCCATGCCCTCCCCAGGCTGAGGAGATGATCAGCGAGATTCGGGCAGCCTTCGAGGTGTCCCTGGACCAGCTGGACTGGATGGACGAGAAGACCCGGCAGGCTGCTAAGGAGAAGGTGACCCTAGGGAGAGCAGTGGGTGGGAGATGTCCCCCCCATCCTGGGAAGCCTCCCCCTGCCCCCTTGTCACTGCTGGGGCCTCTCCCCAAGCAGGCAGATGCTATCTACGACATGATTGGCTTCCCTGACTTCATCCTGGACAACAAGGAGCTGGACGATGTCTATGATGGGGTAGGGAGTCACCCAGCTTGTGGGGAAACTGGTCCCTACTCACACCAAGCCCTTGGGCAGGGCTTATGGTGGGGTGATGTCCCTCTCTGGGGGACCCATTTGGGATGGGGCATTACACAGAGCCACCCTGGTACCAAGCGCATCCTGCCCAGGGTGAGGGGAACCAGCCTGCTGGAGCCCTCCTCATCCTTCCTCTTCTCTGCCAGTACGAGGTCTCAGAGGACTCCTTCTTCCAGAACATGCTCAACTTCTACAACTTCTCGGCCAAAGTGATGGCTGACCAGCTCCGGAAACCCCCCAACCGTGACCAGTAAGGGGCAGGGTATCAGGGTGGGGGGAGCAGAGGATGTGGCACGGGCAGGGTGTCACAGCTCTGTCCCCAGTACAGCCTGGGTGGCACTGGTTCACCGGGGCAAAGGGCTTGGCGTCAGGTGGCTCTGCATTGTCAGTCACTGGTGGTGGCTCTGGGTTGTCCCCTGACAGGGTCCCTTTGTCACGGGGTGCGGGCAGCACTGGGCAGGGCAGCATGGCGGGGGGGGGACATGGTGGGAGGTGGCACAGGAAGGTGCCAGGGCAGGAGGGAGAGGGGACACATCCCTACCCATCCCCCCCATCCCGCCTCCTTGCCCCAGGTGGAGCATGACCCCACAGACCGTCAACGCCTACTACCTGCCCACCAAGAACGGGATCGTCTTCCCTGCTGGCATCCTGCAGGCTCCCTTCTACGCCCGCAATCACCCCAAGTGAGCTTGGCATGGGGATGGGGACATCTCCTTGGGGTGGGGGGCATGGGCTGGATCGGGGCCAGCACTCCACAGAGCCCCTTACAGTCGTGAAGCAAAGCCTTGGGGGGCTTGTGAGTCCCTCAAGGCTTTACATCCTGCAGCCAAGACAGCCTGCACTGTCCTCCTGAAGCCACCAGTGTCCCCAGCAGGACTCATTCCCAGCTGGGTGCCAGCTGGAGCAGAGTCTCACTGGGTGCCAGGGCTGGGGGCAGGCTGCGATAGCATCATCCCCCCACACTTACCTGTCTCTCTCTCATGACCCCACAGAGCCCTTAATTTTGGTGGCATTGGTGTGGTGATGGGGCATGAGCTGACCCATGCGTTTGATGACCAAGGTGAGAGCCTGTGGACAGCGCCGGCCCGGACCCCCATCGCTTTCCTCCCTTCCCCTGGCCTCCCGCCTGCCCCCTGCACTCAGCATGGGAAGGGGGTGCCACGGGCACACAGCGGGGGGGAGGGGGGAGTCCCGCTTTGCCATCCATTGCATCATGCGTGCTCATGCCCCCTGGCCGCCCCCCCTTCTATCGTCCTGTCTCCCCAGGTGGCACCCGCCGATAGCTCCCCCCGGCTTCTCTGTGCAGCTTTCGCTCCATCTGCTTGGTGAGGACACGGTGTCTGCAGCCCCGGCCCCCTCCTCATCTTCATCCCCGTGGGGCGCGGGACAGGTCCCTCTTGCATCCACTCTGCTTTGCACCTTCACCACAGTCACGGAGCTGAGATGGGGGTCAATGGGGGAATTTGGGGTGACAAATCCAGCTTGGGGCAGTGGGGGTGCACCAGGGGATGGTGGGGACCCAAGCACATGGTTGAGCCCCAGCCGGAGACCAGCCGGAGCAGGGGCTGGGGGACACCATCTCCCCTTGGCACAGACCCAAGCCATCAGGTCCCCTGGTGTCCCCTGGGGCTGTCCCCACTGCACCCACCACACACAGAGTGGGAGCTCTGCAGGGGGCCGGCATCCCCCCGTCCCACCCTGCGCCACTGCTCGCTCCCGCAGGGCGGGAATACGACAAGGAGGGCAACCTGCGGCCATGGTGGCAGAACTCATCCCTGGAGGCCTTCAAGAACCGGACAGCGTGCATGACAGAGCAGTATGGCCGCTACACTGTCCACCGCGAGAAGGTCAACGGCCGGCAGACACTGGGCGAGAACATCGCTGACAACGGTGGGCTCAAGGCAGCCTACAATGTGAGTGCTGCTGTCCCGAAGGGACACGGACCACCGTGCCTGTCTGTCCCTCTGTGGGGCTTCAGGGTGCGTCTCCCACAGGCCTATAAGTCCTGGCTGCAGAAGAACGGGGAAGAGAAGCGCCTGCCAGCCCTGGGGCTCACCAACCACCAGCTCTTCTTCGTGGGCTTCGCACAGGTAGGGCAGAGTGAGACTGCGAGTTCCCCATCCACCCCAGCCCCTTGGAACCAGTCCACAGACACCCCCATCACACCCAAGGGGCTCTGCCTGCCCCCCATCCCTAAGGCTGCTCCCACTCTGGCAGGTATGGTGCTCTGTGCGGACACCTGAGAGCTCCCATGAGGGGCTGGTGACTGACCCCCACAGCCCTGACAAGTACCGTGTCATCGGCACCCTCAGCAACTCCCGGGACTTTGTCGAACATTTCGGCTGCCCCCTGGGCTCCCCCATGAACCCCGGCAAGCACTGTGAGGTGTGGTAGGGATGGGGAGGGTGCTGGGGACAGAGGGGTAAATGCTTTGCTGTGTGTGGTTCCCCTTCCCCCTCCCCAGACACACCTCCCCCCCGGCTGGCCCACGGGCAGAGAGCGGGGCCACCCCTAGGGTCACCCCCCCATCGCAGTCCCCCCCGTGCACACACCGCACGCCGCCTCGCTCCACCTCTGCCCCCCCCCCCCGCCTCCCCAGCACACACAGCCACAAACCGAGCACCTGCCGCAGCCCCCATCCACAGCCCGGGGCCGGGCACGGCCAGCAGAGAAGCCGTAGCACCCCCAAAACACAGCTCTGCACCCCAACCCTGACGGGCACAGCTCAGCCCCCCACAGCACTGCGTATGTCCCCCTCCCGGGCGGGCAGGTCAGAGGGTCCCAGGGAGAGCACCAGAGCCGGCAGCCCCCCAACCCCCGCCGGAGATGGAGGCTGGGGGCCACCCGGCTTCCCCGGTCCCTCGCCCCCTCCCGATCCGGCTTGGCTTCCCACCCACCTCTGCTGGGCCAGTGGGCGGCAGCGGGGGCTCCGGTGCCTTCGGCTGTGGGTGGCTGGCGCTGAGTTTATTTAACGATTAAAAGCAGTTTCCACTTAACTCCGGCGGTTGCGGGTCCTTCGCGGGGCGGGGGGTGACTCAAATGGGGGGTGGGGGCGTGTGGGACACGGGCTGTCCCGTGGGACCAGAGTGGGACACGGGCTGTCCCGTGGGACCGGGGTGGGACACGAGGGACCGCAGGGGGTCAGGGGCCGCCCCGAGGGACCAAGGGATGGGAGCGGGATGGGACCCCGAGGGAGGGACGGAGAGGGGGGGGAAGCAGCCGTGCGGGAGAACGGCAGCACCGGCGGGGTGGGCACGAAGTCACGGGCAGGGCGGCCGTGATGCCGCCCCTCCCCACGCCGCGCCCCCAGCCCTGTGCTGGGTGCCCCCCTACACCCCCACCCTGGGACCCCGGCAGCCGCGGGGGGCTCGCAGGAGCCGCCGGGAGTTGTAGTCGTGGCGGCGGCAGGCGCACGGCCCGGCGGGAGCGGCGGCTCGGCGCGGGGGCGCTGGGGGATGTAGTTCGGGAGGGGGCTCGGCCTCCGCCGTGCCGCGGGGGCCGCACTACATTTCCCGGCAGGCAGCGCGGCGGGCCCGGGGTTGGGGCCTGAGAGCCTCCGGCTTCGGGGAAGGGGGGGTGAGGGTGGGGGCACGGGGGGCGTCGGGCCGGCGTGAGCGGCAGCGGCGGGACTGCGCCGGGGTGTCGGGGCCGGGCCAGATCGGAGGGGCCGGGCCCGGAGCGGGGCTGGCGGGCCTGTGTGGGAGTCTGGACGCAGGGCCCGGGCAGGGTCATGGGTGCAGGGCAAGAGGGGTGACTCCAGAGCCCGGCTGGGCGAGGGGCGCTGGGTCGGGCCGAGGCACCTGTGGGTGCTGGAGCTGAGCTGCTCCCAGCGCCGGGACACCCCTGCCCCGCTGGCCCAGCACGGCCCCGTCCCCCAACCAGTGTGCTCACCTTGCAGGCGTGCCGCATGCCTGGGCCTGGCACCATGGACGCACCAGCCATCACGCCTGGGGAGCTGCTGTGCCTGGGCTCCAGCCTCGCCTTCTCCGGCCTCTTCTACTACCTGTACAGGAAGAAAGCCAGAGTGGTGGCACGCATTCAGGTAGCCCCGTCCCTCTGATGCTCCCTCCTGTCCCTTCCTCACTGCCCTGCGCCACTCTAGCCCAGAGCCTTTGATCTGTGTATGCTGAGCTGGCGACTGCAGCCTGCTGCATCCTCTGCTGCTGTCATGAAGCACGAGGTGAAGCAGGTCACATCCTGCCAGAGATCCCCACAAAGCCTTGCAGGAGACACCACCTTTGCTGGCCAGACTGTTCCAGCCTGTGTTCACACTCAGTCCTTGCTCTTCCAGGAGGCCCCAAAGCTCCAGGTTGATGATGATTTACCAACACTGGTGTCTGCGGCTGAAGGGAGGTGCCTGCCTTACGTTGCACTGGAAGGTAAGGAGACCTCATGGCCCCACACTGGGGACAGGGACTAGGCTGTCCTCCTTTGGCCACAGTGGATCCCTCTGTCCTTAGGCATAGTGCTGCCAGCCAAGGCTGTGCTGACGAGCCATTACCATGAAGGGCTGCAGGGAGTGATCCAGAAACTGCTTCTCAAAGAGCATCGTCTGATCTGGAACAGCTTGGCTCGGAGCTGGTGAGCAATGGGAGGGGACTGCAGGGGTGGGCTTGCATGGGTGAGCCCAGATCCCATCCTCTGGGGCCACTCGAGAGGGAGAGCACGGCTCAGGTAAAGGCTTAGACCCAGGAGCTCAGAGCTCCCCCGCGTTGTCCACATCCCAGCACTGTGCTCTCTGCTTGCAGGAGTGAGAGCGAGCGGGTGCTCTCAGAGCAGGTCTACACTGTCCCCTTCCTGCTGGCCTCACCAGACACGGAGGCAGTGACGCAAGTGAGCGTGGAGAGCCCGCTCCAAGCAGTCTGCCTGCCGCTGGAGACGGTGTACGAGCGGTTCCAGCAGCCAGCCCATGGCTTCAGAGACCTGCTGGGCCAGTACTTGAGTGGGGAGAAGCCCAAGGGCATCCTGGAGACAGAGGAGATGCTGCGGGTCGGAGCTGGTCTGACAGGTATTGGGGAACTGGTCCTGCACCCCGACAGCTCCCTGCACCTCCAGCCGCCGGCCCAGGGGGGCGAGTATTTCTTGTGCCTGGGGGACTGGCAGACAGTGCTGGCAGAGCTGGAGTCAGCCAGAGGGCTCTGGAAAGGGTTGGCCACGCTGTGTGCTGCCGCGGGCCTGGCCGTCCTCCTGCACGCCCTGTGCCGCGCTTACCGCCGCGCCCGCCTCAAGCAGCAGCGCGAGGACAAGGGGCCGGACAGCGAGGAGGACAGGGATGGGGGGCCTGAGGACTCCTGCGTGATCTGCCTGACGCGGCCCCGTGAGTGCGTCCTCTTGGGCTGCGGCCACATCTGCTGCTGCTTCCGCTGCTTCCAGGCCTTGCCTGCCCGCCTCTGCCCCATCTGCCGGGGGCCCATTGACCGTGTGGTGCCCCTCTACCAGGCCTGAGACCAGCTAGGGGGTGGGGAAGGGTGGCCTCAGGGAGGAGCAGCATGAACCAAGCCTGGAGCCTGCAGAAATCTCCTCTCAGGTGCAGTTGAGCCATTCCCTCCGTTTCTATGGGAGGGAAGGTCCTGGTGTGCCCCCCTGTCTGTTTTTGCAAGGGGCAGGGTAGGAGAGGGAGAGTTATAGCCTACTCATCCCTTCTTTGTCTGCCAGAGGGACCTTATTACCCCTCCCAAACATGGGGGAAAAGGTCTCAGCGCCTGGGTTGAAGAGCTGCATCCCTAGCCCCACACTAGGACAGCCCTGGCAAGTGGCAGTTTGACCAACACCCCTTTCCCAACCCTGACCCCCGCAAAGCCATGCAGGACTTTTCCCTTGTTTGGCCTTGTCCCTGGGGAGGATGGCGGGGGAGGAAGCCCCAGCTGGTGGGACACAGCCCCCAAGGCCAGGTGATGGAGACCCACCCCTCCCCACAGTGACACACCTTGGTGCCAACTTTGCGTGTCCCCCCCCAAATCCATGTGCCTGGACAGCTCAGGGCCAGCTGGAGGCTGGCAGGGATGAAGTACACCCACCTTCACCAGTTGCTGTGCCACCCAGGGAGGGGACCAGCGTCCCTCCATCCCTACCTGCAGGGTCCCTGCTCTCCTCCTAGAGCAGGGGGACAGCTCTGGGGCACCTTGGAGCCTGTCCATGCCTCTAGCCCCCACCACGCTCGGCTTTCCTGCCTCCTCCCAGCCAGGAGCAGCTGGCAGCCGTGTGTGGAGCAATAAAGCCAAGGAGCTGAGCTTGGCCTTGCCTCTTCCTTCGCGCTCTGAGGTCAGGAGATGCACTGGTGGCCAATGCGCTCTGCAAGGGAGCCAGCCTGGGGCACACTCAGCAGCAGGGGGGTGGGCAGAGAACCCCTGGCCCCAGTGCAGGGGGTATACAGTCTGAAAGAGGGGGACGAACAGGACTGTTGCCAAGGCAAGTGTGCTCCTCAGGTTTCCATGGTAACCGCTCCCCTGGACTGCTCCCCATCACTGCCTGGCTGCAGTTGCCCAGGCAACCCACGGGCTCTCCTGACTCCTGCGGCTTTGGGGCACCCAGGATTTGGGGGTGGGGAGGTGGGAGGAGGTTTCAGCACTGGCAGCCAGAGATCAGCGTTGGGGTGGGGGTGATGTGCCCCCTCCCCCCCCCCCCCCCCCCCCCCCCGCCGCGGGGCAGCAGCCCCCATTGCAACCAGTTTGGGGCTGAGAGCTTGCTTGGGGTGAAGGTGCCCCTGTGACCTTGCCCACCGCTCTCCCCCAGGGTCTGTAGGCAGCTGTGATGCCCCAGAGAACCCAGTGAAACCTCCTGGGACCCATGCGCATTTTTAGGGTGCAGGGAGGTCCCTTCCTCTACACCCCTCCAGTCTTCCCCAGGCCAGCACGGTGACTGCCACGCTGCAGAGTGAGCAGTGGGGCCTGGGTGTCCCCCCCCTCCTCCCCTCCCCAGAACTGGGCATCCTCCCCGCAGCAGGAGGGATTTCGGGAAGGCAATAAATACCAGATGGGAGAAGGCTGGGCTGCCAGGAACACACTCCCCGCGTGCCAAGAGCTGCTGGCGCGAGTGGGCGCGTGGGTCGGGGAGGGTGGGGGGTGCCCGTGCTCCCTGCGACTGCTCGCCTTGTTCCCCAGGGCCTGGCAGCCAGCCAGGCATGGTGACGGAGAGGGACCTGCAGCCACCCACTCCCCTCTGGCACCACGGGTGCTGAGGGTGCCCGGGGCAGGGGATACATCCCCAGTGCCACCCCGTGCTGGGGCACAGGGTACCCTATACCCCTCCCTCGGGTCTCTGCCACCCCCGGGACGCAGACCCTGCTGAGCAGCCCTGCCTGGCGCTGCTCTGGGCAGCAGTGTGACTCAAGCACTCAGCTCACCGCCAGCCAAAGCCTCGCCATGCCAAACCGCCCGGCACAGAGGCTGCCTGGCCATGCCGCAACGCCTGTGCCCCCAGGCGACCCTACTGTCATCTGTGCCCCCCTGCTTTGCCAGGAGTTTTTGGTTGGGACCAGGACAGCAGGGAGCTCACAGTGCCTGGGCCGAGCCCTGCCCAACGTCCCTCCCCACCTCACAGGGCCCAAGAGGGGGACCCAGGCATCCTGTCAGCTGCCCCCCCTGCTGCTGGGTCCCCATGGGTGCCAGCTCATGACCCCCACCTCCAGGGCTGGCAGCACACTCCCACCTGCCTCCTTGCCTGTTGTCATGGTGACCAGAGATGTGGTGACAGACGAGGATGGAGCCTCACACCCCAGCAGTGCTGCACACCCCCCCAACAGGGTCAGCATCCTCCGCTTTCCTGTTCCCCCCAACTCCAGCCCTGGGCAAGAGACACTCTGATGCTCCTGCCCCAGGCAGTGTGCTTGGGGGTGGGGCATCTGCTCAGATGCAGTCATGGAATCGCTGGGGCCACAGCTGTGCCCATTGGAGCTCATGTGAGGGATGGGGACAACACCCTCCCCCTTCCACCTGCCCCAACTTACACTGGGAATCCCCTCAGGACCACACTCTTCCCAAAGCTGGGCTGTGTGCTGAGAAAAGACAAACTCATCTCACTAGTGACAAGCTGCTGGATGGCTCCAGCTCTCCTGTGAAGGCTTCAGCTCTTCTTCCCTGAGAAAGGTGCTTCCCCTCCAGGGAGGGCTTTTTGGCCTCATCTTCCCCATCACTGGCTGCAGAGACACAGCCACTGTCCCCTGCTTGGCCTGGGTTCCCCCACAGCATAGCTGTGGAGCAGGGTGCCCGTCATTTGTCCCCCAAGATCTCTTTGCTGCAGTGACAAGGGCCACCACAACCATCAGCACATGTGGCCATCCCCACAACCCACACCCAGCCCCAGTGGGTGTCCCCTCTCCCCCAAAACACCCGTACAAAGGAGCTGCCCAAGGACTGCGCAGTCACAGTGGGATCCCCACCCAGGCTCTGCCTTTGGCCACCCAAGCTGGTGGCGATATCAGAGAGGGAGACATCCCTGACCTTACTGGTGACCTTTACGGGTTCCCCAAGCAGGACTGGGAGGGGGGAGGGGGCTTGGAGAGGAGCAGTGCTGACAGCAGGGAGCTGGCACTCAGCGAGGCCCCCGGGCTGCAGCTGCCACGGAGCAGAAGTGCCATTTCACGTTTCTTGGCAGGGCTGAAGCAGCACAGATGGAGGCACCAGAGCCAGCCCCCAAGCACGCCTCTGCAGACCCCAGCCCCACGGGGCCAGCCCTGGGTGCTCCCCACCCTCAATGACAGCACCGACAGGTTCCCAAACCTGCACTGGAGAAAGCCCTGGGTCTGGTGGCTGATGCCTCCTGCCTCCTCTGAGCCTTGTTTCATCAAGCCATGGACTGCCAGGCCACTGACCCCATCCCTGACAGGCCTTGGGGACCACCAGATGCTCTCAGACCACCAGCCTGGGTCACTGTCTGGGAGTCCCTGCAGAGCCTGAGCAGGACACATCTGACCACGAGCTGTTTGCACACACACAGGGTGTTTCTCTACTGTAAACCACCTGAAGCAGAGAAGCCTCTCACCCCCATAAAAACACCCAGAGCCAGCACCCAAATCCCACCAAAGGCTCAGGGCAGCACCCAGATGTGTGCCTGGGCCATGACAGGTGACAGTGGGCTCCTGGAGCACCACTTGAGGCCAGGTGATGCAGCATAACTTCCATTGCCAGCCCTACTGGAGCCAGAAGCCCAGCTGTGTGCCCCCTGCTCAACCCTATATCCACCCCACGGGGGTCAGGGCTGGCCTCCAGCCCTTGCATCACCTGCAAGGTGTCCCAGCTCAGGGGCTGCAGCCCAGGTTTAAGGAGCCAGGGCAGGAGACACCTGCTTCCTGCTCCCCTCCTCTTAGCGCTGGAGCTGGCTTTGTGTCGGACAAAAGGCTGCAAAGGCAGCGAGAAAGCAGATTAAGTGGCTGCTAAAAGGCGGATAAGGAAGGTGGGATAAGAGCCAGGGGAAGGAAGATGCACGGTCTGGCTCACCAGGGGATGCGCTGTCAGGGGCTGAGGGTGAGGGTCCCTCCTGCATTCCTCTGCTCACCCACCCACATTCAGGTCCCTGGCACCTCCTCCCCCAAGGGATTCATGCCCAGCAGCACCCTTGGGAAGCCAGAGACATCCCAAGGAGATGCAGTGCCCAGAGCCACAGCACTGCCCTGTCCCACCTACAGCCTGCTGTGCTAGCACGAATCCAGTCCTCCTGCCTGCGCAGAGGGTCCCTTCCGCACCCCAAACCCGCACCAGCCCCAGATGTCTCTCCCCAAAAACCACAGCCAAACTAGGCAGCGACTCTGGGTGCAAGGCGCTGTATGGATGCAGGTGTGGGATAAGCAGGGCCATTCCTAAGGTGACCCCTCTCCAGCCTCTTCCCCAGAGCCCGTGGGGCTGAGAAGCCTCCTGCAGCACAGCACCGGCCCCCCTCACATCCCACACAGCCCATCTGCTCCTCTTCTTGCTCACCCCGGGCCCCGCGCGTGCCACGGCCTGCCTGTCCCTGCCCACAGGCAGCGGCACGTGGGCTGGGCGGTGGGGAAAGCAGGCCACATCTCAGCGTGGGCCTCTTGCCTATTTTCCCAGGCGCTTTTTGTGCAGGAGCAGAAGCCATCACATGAAAAAGTTCAAGCTGGTTCCTCAGCAAAGGCAGAAGACCAGGCATCCGTGCCCTGTCTGTCCCCAGCTCTGCTCTGGGAGGGGATAGCGGAGCCCCATGTTCCGCAGAGCCTGGCTCAAAGGGAAAGGCATGGCTGAGCCTTCCCAAAATAGATGCACCTGCCCTCTCCCACCGACCAGCCAGGCTGATGTTCTGCAGCACCTTTCAACAGGATTTCAGGCTACAAAGATGCTGGCATGGAAAGACAGACCACAGGGCTGCCTGTAAAACCCCACTCTTGCTGCCTCCGGAAAGTCTCATGGGGCTGGCACGTGCCACAGCCCAGCACACCCGCACAAACAGGGGCGTCTGGATAGGAGGGGGCAGTGGGAACAAAGCTGCCCCATGGCAGGGTGCCCCTCTCCAACCAACCTATGGTAGTATAGAGCAACCATCCTCACCCACAGGCCAGCCAGATCCAAAGACCAGGCTGCACCCACACCTCAGGCAAGGAACAGTAACCTCAGCCTGAGCTTAAATAGCCCCCCAGCCCCAGGTGAATGGGAATGGGAGTCCCAGGTGAGGTCACTCAGGGCTATGGGTGCCAATTATTGCAATTGCTGCCCTGGCAACTGAAATGCAGGAGGAAATGGCCAGGGTGGGTCTGGGACAGGGGTGTATAGAGTGGACACAAATGGGGCTCTGTGGGGGATGCTGGGGCTCTCTTGTAGCTGTCTCTTAGCTGACCCATGGCAGGTCCCATGAGGAATGGCTCCACTTCCCCCTCGTCTGCAGAAAGCCCCAGAGAAGGGCAGATCCATGGGTCAAGGGGCATCCTGAAGCACAGCCCGTATGAGACCACGTTCACGGGCATCTGCAGAATCACCCCGTGTGCCCCTGCAGCCCTGCAAATGGGCATGTGGGTACATACACATGTGTGTTGGGGTCCTCACACAAAGGGCCAAGGGGACTGATGAGGTTGGGGCAGGAGTGGTGTGGGGCCCTGAGAGTGGTGGGGGGCTGTGGGAGGGGGTGCCTGGGTGGGGCACAAGTGGAAAGCTGGGGGCAGCCTGACTGGGGAGAGCCAGGGGGGAAGCTGGCCTGGGAGGGCTGGGGGGCTTGAGCCTGGGGGGGCTGCAGGGGATTGGGAGCTGGTTTGGGGGTGCTCAGAGTGGTCTGGGGGGTTGGCACAAGGTGTTAGTGGGGCTGTTTGGCATCACCTTGGTGTGCTGGGGAGGGTTTGGCTGTGACCGATGGTCCTCAGCTGCCTGATGCAGGGGTACATGGCTGCGCCAAGGGCCGCACGCTCCACAGGGGTACCCCGTGTTTGGGGGCACCCCCGAGAGGGGGAGACCACCCCGGCAAGAAAGTACCGAGGAGACCAGCCTGCGATGGGGACGGGGCTGGGGCGGGGGATCTCCCCCCGGCCCCCCTCCCACCCCAACCGGGTGGGCGCCGGGCACCCAGCCGCAGGGGACCCTGTCCCTGTCCCGTCCGTGCCGGGCCGGGCCGCGGCGCTCCGGAGCCGCCCCCCGCCGGGGGGGTCCCCGCTCCCCCCGGATGCATGACTTCATCCTTCCGCCCGGGTTTCCTCCCCGCCGCCGCCGCCGCCGCCGCAGACCGGCTCCCGGCTCGGCGCGGCGCGGCTCGGCCCGCTCGGCCCCGCCATGTCGCAGGTGCTGCCCTACGGCGAGGACAAGGTGGGCCGCTACGGCGCCGAGCCCGAGGCGGGGGAGCTGCCCTTCAGCTGCCGCCTCCAGGACACCAACGCCTTCTTCGGGGGCAACCAGGGCAAGCGGCCCCCCAAGCTGGGACAGATCGGCCGCGCCAAGAGAGGTACCGCCCGACACCCCCCCACCCCCCCCGCTTCTGTCCCCCCCCGACCCCCGCCTCAGCCCCACGGCATCCCCGGCGCTGCCCCGCGGCATCCCCGGGACCCCCCGCATCTGCCCTTGCGGCATCCCCGGCATCCCCGGCGCTGGTTCTTGCGTCTCCGGCGCTGCCCCACGGCATCCCCGGGACCCCCGGATCTGCTTTTCCATCCCCAGCTCTGCCCCGGGACCCCCAGATCTGCCCTGCAGAGTCCCCGCCGCTGATCCCCGGCATCCCCGGCACTGGCCCTCGCATCCCCAGCGCCGCCCCACATCATACTCGGGACCCTTGATTCTGCCCCCGCCTCCCCAGTTCCCCGGCACTGGCCAGTACCCCCCCGGCACCATCGGCATCGCCCCACAGCATCCCCGAGACTGCCGGCTCTGCCTTGCATCCCCGGCGCTGTCCCCTGGCACCCCCGGCACTGCCCCACAGCATCCCCGGCTCTGCCCCCCATATCCCCGGCTCTGCCCCCGGCATCCCCAGAATCTCCGGTTGTGCCCCACATCACCCCCGGCACTGTTCCCCGGGACCGCCGCCACCCCTGGGACCCGCAGCTCTGCGACCAGTCCCCAGCACTGCCCTAGAACCGCAGCCTCCCCGCCGTCCTCCCCCCCCCCGCGCCCCCAGCTCTAGACGCCAGCGCTGGCCCCCTCGGCGCTGCCCCACACCCCCCGCAGCATCCCTGGGGCTGCCCCCGGGACTACCCTGCAGCATCCCTGGGGCTGCCCCCGGGACTATCCTCAAGCATCCCTGGGGCTGCCCCCTGGCACAGCCGCGAAAGCCCCCGGGACCCCCCCGGAACTGCTCTTCATCACCGCTGGGATTGCCCCCACATCCCCTTGGACTGCCCCTCCTCACCCCTATAAACAAGCACCCCCAGCATCACCAGGACCTCCCCCCCAAACCCGTAAACCGCTCTCCCTCCCTCCACATCTCTGCTGCCGCAGAGACCCCCATCAGCAGCCACCGGCAACGCTGATCAACAAACATCCCCCTCCCCCCCTCCCACCCCCAACGTTTACTGTCCCCCTAGGACTTCCTGAACCTGTGTGTGTCCCCCCCATGCTCTACTGCCCACTGCAGAGACCCCCATCAGTAGTTCCCCTGCTTCCACCCGGACCCAAATAAATGTCCCCCTTCCTCTGAACCCCAATCTGTCATCATCAATCCTCCCCGATGCCTTGGAGACCCCTAAGAATGGCCCCTGCCTTCCCCACAGCCCCCATCCCAGCTGCTTGGGGGAACCCCATAGGCAAACACCCTCCTTTAATTGCAGGGGCAAAAGTGAGGGAGGACAGACCCCCCCCCAGCCCCGAGGGGGGATGAGCTGGTGCCTGCTCCACCTGACCCCCTTATGGTGGTAGTGGCTGGGTCTAGCAGACCCCCCCGGGGCTGATGTGGGATCCAATTCCCCCTCGGTAGTGATGGGGGTGGTGGTGTCTGGCTGCTCCCCCGGTGATGCTGGTAATGGGGAGAGGGGGGTCCAATCTGTCCCCAGGGTGGTGATGGGGGGCTTGCTGTGCACCCCAATAACAGTACTGGGGGGTGGTGTTCCTGTCCAGCACCCCCGAGGGATGATGTTAATGGGAATCTGCCCAGCTGGTGATGTTGATGTGTGTGGGTGGGTGTCTGTATGGCCCCCCCGATGGTGTTGATGGGGGTCTGTCCAGCCCCTCAGTGGTGATGCTGATTGAGGGGAGGGCTCAGCGGGTGATGCTGACGGGGGCTGTCTGGAGGGTGATGCTGATGGGGGGGCTGTTCAGCCCCCCATGGTGTTGCTGTCGGTGGGGGTCCCTGCTATGCTGACGGGGGCTGTCCGGCTCCCCCGGCAGTGATGCCGATGCTGGGGGTGGGGGGGTTGGGGGGTGTCCTGTGCAGCGGGTGATGCTGACAGGGGTCTGGCTGCCACCCCCGCCGAGCTGGCGTTGTCCCCCCGCCTCGCTGGGTCATTACCCATTCCAGTCCTGTTGCTCTCATCAGCGCCTGCCGCAGAGAGGAGGGGGGGTCCTTCCTGGTCTTTCCTGTCCCCCCTCTTCCCAAACCACCCATCCAGCTGGCTTCGGGGCGGGGATGGGGGGGGGAGGATGCTGCCCCTACCCAAGCCGCGCAGGGAGGGCAATCCCCCCCCGCCCCCAGCCCCATTTTACCCTCCTGCATCCCTTCACCCTGCTCCCCAACATTTGCAGGGCGGGGGAGGTGGGGGGTGGGGCGGGAGGGGGCACATCTGGAGCCCTCCCGGGGCGGCGAGTGGGGCGAGAGCCGGGGCGGGGAGGCGGGGGCAGAGGCTGGGCGGGTGTCCCCTCGCCAACGCGCCCCCCCTCCCCATCACCCCCCGCCTGTCCCCGCAGTGGTGATCGAGGATGACCGGATAGACGAGGTGCTCAAGGGCATGACGGAGAAGTCGCCGCCGGGGGTGTAAGCCGGGACCCGCCGCCAGGACCCGCAGGCCGAGCCCTGCTCCCAGCCCGCCCGGCCCCGCATGCTGGCTGGGCCGCCGACCGGAGGGGGAGGCCGTGCCCGTGGCCCCCCCCCCGCCCCGGCCCGGCGCGGCCCGGGGGGGGGGCCTCTGCGGCCACCGCCACCACCACCACCACCACCCCCCTACCCCCCGAGCCATGCACTTTACCCCTCCGCCTTCGCCGGGGAGAGGGGGATTGGGGGTGGGGGGGGGAGGGATGTGGGGACAACACCCGCCGAACCCCCACGCCCTGGGCAAAGACCCTCCCCCCATCCTCCCCGAGGAGGGTCCAGCTCCCTGCTCCACGGCGCGTCCCCCCCCCTCACATCCTCCTTAGCGGGATGGGGGGGATGTTCCTGAATCCCGGGTGGGATCCGACCCCACAAGCAGGGAGAGGAGGGGCGGGGGGGGGGGGGTTAGGGGGGAGGAGGCGGGGGGAGCGCTGCTGTCCAGAGACATTTTTTGCTCCATCGTTTTTTGCATGAGCTTGGTGGCCCGGGCGCCTGGCCCTGGGGCCAAGGGTCAGCCCCACCACTCCGGCACGCTTCTTTTTAAACAGAAAACTCCTCATATTTGTATTTTTATATCCGAATCTTTGTTAAAAACGATCTGCTGACGTCGAGATATGTCGAAGTAACCGCATCGGGATAACAAGCAAACAAACAAACAGATGAGAAAACAAGAAAAAAAAAAGGGAAAAAAAGCAAAAAAAAAAAAGGAAAAAAAAAAAAAAAGGTTCATATTTTTTTCCATAAGAAAAAAAAAGATAAAAAAAGAAGAAAAAACCGAAGGGGGGGGGCAGGAAATCAAGGGATGGGTGAGAAAGATGGAGCTTGAGGAAAGCCGAAGATGTGGGGAGGGGAGTAGGAACACCCCCCACCTCTAGCCCAAACCCCACTGCCAGCAGTGGGATTGGCTGGAGGGTTTGGCAGCACCATCCCCACAGCCCTGTGGGTGCTCGGGGCAGAGTGGTCCCAGCGCTGCCCCTCGCTTGAGGGGAGTGGGGCTGAAGAGGGGGGCGTGGGGAGGGTAGGGATCGGCCTGAGTCGTTGTTTTTAATTTTGTACTTTAATTTAATTTTATTTTTTAAGAAGCTTCTTGGGGGGGTCTGATGTGCATGAGAAACTCGTCATCTTTTTCAATAACCTACGAGTGGCATTTATGGAGACGACAACGCAAAAAAACCAAACCCCAACCACAACAACAACAAACCCCCCACCAAACAAAAAAGAAAACTGAGAAAAAAATACAAAAAAAAAAAAAAAGAAAAAAAAAAAAAAGATACTTGTGTCATGATGTTCTACGGATGATCCATTGTAAATTTAAATGCCATTTTTCACTGTACTGGTGAACAAAATGCGATGAATAAAATACATTCATGTATCGAGGCGAGGCCGGCGTTCACCTGCTCCTTTCTGTCCCTCCCTGGTGCCAGCTGGTTTTTGGGGTGCCTGTGGGATGAGGTGGCATGGTGGGGGGTGGGGGGCTGGCCCTGGAATCCTTTGCCAGCTCCCAGCGTGGGGGGAGCCACCGGCTGACCCACATATGCTTTTTGCCAGAAATAGCGGCCTGGTGGTCACGCCTCTTTGGCATGTTACCGTCCCTCAAAAAAGGGGTCCTCTCTGTGTTCTGTGTGTGTGTGTGTGTGTGTGTCCCCTTGCAGTGTCACCCACCCAAAATGCCCCTGGGGACACCCCCAGTAGTGGCCACCCAGGCACAGCCATCCCTGGCACAGCCCTGGCACAGGCCTGTCACCGCGCTGCCGGCCCCGGGCAGACCCAGGCCAGGCACAACACACCAGGGTTGTCACCGCAGCCGGGGTGGAGTGGGACAGGGGCAGATGTGCCACCTTGCCCACACGTGTGCCCTGCCATGCCCCCAGCCCTACACTGGCATGTCCCAGCCTGGACCCCCCTGCCCCAGGCTGAGTCTGGGAGGGGGGTGACAAGGACAGCATGCCCTTGTGCAGCCCCACAGACAAGGAGGCTGATTTGGGGGTGCAGTGGCAGGACGGGGGGCAGCAGGGACCCTCATCCTACCACCTGCACCCAGTACCAGCATCCCTCATCCTGCCCGCAGCCTCTGCTGGGGGTGGGGGGGAAGGGAGCCGCTCCCCACAAGATGGATGGGTGGAATTAAACCCGATTTGGTTTCATTACTGGCTGCAAAGCCCAGAGCTCTGGCTGCTCTCCAGCCGAGCGAGGAAAGGATGGCAGGAGGTGGTGGTGGTGGGCGGGGGGGGGGCAGCATCTCCTGCTCCCCAGAGCATCCCATTGCCCCTGGGAGGAGCCCAAGTCCCACCCCCATATTCCTCACATCACTGGGCAGCCTCAGAGCGGGGGGGGGGGGGGGGGCAGGACACACGACACATGCTGGTTCCCTGTCCCCCACCCACAAGGGTGGAGCAGCTTAAGGCTTTATCGGGTGGGAGACCAGGGAAGCCCCCTCCCTCCTCCCCACATCACAGCTCGATTGCAAGGAGATAGTCCTCATCATTGTCCAGGGGTAGAGGGGGTGGGGGGGGGGCAGGGGGTGGGGGAGGCTGGTGCAGTTGGTGCCCCAGGGCTAGGTCGGAGGGGTCCAGGGGCTGCCCCTTACGCATGATGTAGAGGAAGTAGTGGAAGGCGCCGGCATCCCCGCAGGCAGTGTGGCGCAGGGACCAACCAAAGTCCTCCTGGGCGTAGTGGGGCTTCCGGAAGTGGGGCTGGGCGAAGGTGATGGAGATGAAGCAGCCCCCAGGGCGAAGCACCCGGCTCACCTGCGGCAGAACCCCCAGGACAGGGGACAGACACACATACACACAATGAGGTTCCTCCTCCTCCGGCAGTGATGGCCCCATCCCCAGGAACCCCCATCCCCATCTGACAAAGATCACCCCCAGCCTTTCCCATTGCACCCCCAAATCTCCTGTCCTAATTTTGCCACCACCCACTCAGTTCTCACATGTCCCCAGGCCACCCACAAACCCAGTGGCAATGGGGAACCGGGCTCGCCACATACTACCTCTCCCTGTGCCCCAAAACTCTTTGTCCCCATCTGCAGCAGAGACCTTGCTCTGGCACAGGGAAAAGCTTCACCCCCCCAAACAGAGCAGCATGGGACTCCAATCCCACCCCCTTCTCCAGGGCACTCAGTGCTACCCCCCCCACACACACACGGCATCTGAGGTGCAGGGTGGGGGGGGGTCAGATGGGAAAGGACTGACCCTTTTAATCACCATTTTCTCCCTGCTGGAACTAAGCCCCCGCTAACAGGATGGAAAAGAACATCAATTTTCTTGCTTGGCTTTATCCAATGTCAAAAGGCTTTTACGGCCAGCGCTCGCGTGCTCAGCATGCAAAGGCAGCGCCCAGGGCGGGCGGGCAGCCAGCCAGGCCCCCCCTCCCCGGCCAGCATCCTGCCCCAGGCAGGGACACCCCAGATTCCCTGCTTCTCCCCCCCATCCCACTCCTCCTGATAGGCTGGAGAGTCACTGCTGCAGGGGAGAGGGCTGGGGGCCAAGCAGGGGGTTTCCTGAGTTCTGGATTAATCTTGCTGGGAAGCTCCCCGGCTCAGCCCTGAGGTCAGGGATGGAGAGAGGAGCAAGCTGCCTGTATGTGTGTGTGTCCAGCCTGTGTGTGCCCCCCCCCCGCCCTGCATCAGTTGGGGCTTTTCAATTAAACCTTAGTGGTTTTGACCAAGAAAAGGGGAAGGCAGATCCCTCTAGCCACCCAGCTCAGCACCCCTCCTGCATGGCGCTGGATGCATCTGTCCTGAAAAGACCCCACAGCTTCCCAATCGACAGGCACGGGGGTCCCTGGGGCTGGGGGCAGGCAGGGATCTCCAGCTGGAGCCGAGCAAGAGGCATCCCGCATCCCATCCCTCATTAACAGAGCACTGACAGCCGTTGCTTAGAGACGGGTGCAGGAAACCTTTCCATCCGCTGGCCAGCGCGGGGGGGTCAAGGGCGGCTGCTCCCCACTCTGGCACTGACCCACTGTCCCCCCCACCCCGCTCCATCATCCCCGGATCACCAGAACAGCGCTGTCCCTGGGGCATCCCCGCAGGCAGGGTGGATTTTCAGGTCCCTACATCCCCTTCCCCAAGGGGAGCAGGACAAAGGCTGCAAAAACATTGCCCCCCCTCGCCACGAGGAGGGGGATAGGGATGAGAAGGGGGGGTGCCAGCTACAGACAGACCCCTGTGGAAGGATTGGAAAGCGCTTGGGAATGCCCTGCGAAACCTCCTGGGGATGAGGAGAGAGGGGACTGGCCACAGGCTGGTGCCCAGGGATGCTGGGGGAGGGCAGGGATTGAGAGGGGATTAAACAGGGAAGAGGAAAAAAAAAAGGGGAAAAAAAGCTAAATCCTCGTTGTTTGGCCAAATGACAAGGACAGGCAGCAGCGCTGGCAGGGCAGGGCCTCGATGGCAAGTACAGCCCTGGGGTCCCACTCCCTCCGGGGCACAGGGAGGCAAAGCTCAGGGGGGTGAGAAAGGATGGAGGTGGGGGCAGTAGCCGCGAGCACCCTCCAGGCACCCCAACTGCGCCCACCCCCAAGTGCCGGGCAGGTGCAGTGGTTAATTATCCTTGCACTTGTTCCCTGGGGGCAGGGGGAGGCTGCCAGGACCCCCACCCCTGCGCCCGGGAAGGTTCAATCCGGTCCCTGCCTCCGCCAATTAATTGGGGCCCGGAGGCATTGCCTGTCCCCGTGGCAACGCCACGGCCCTGTCGATGCTGACGGGGGTTGTCATGGCAACCCCGGACCTGATGATGGGGACCCCGGCTAACGAGATCGAAGCTGAAACGGGTGTGTGTGTGGGGGTGAAAGCTTGTCACGGCCCTGTGTTTGTCACCTTGCCCCAGGCAGGCAGGGCCACCTCGGTGTGTCCCCCTAGGTCCCCTCTGGGCACCCTTGGGTGCCCCTACAGCCACCCACACTAGGTTGGGACCCATTTTTTCTGCTACCCCTTCATACACAGAGTATCAATAAAGAGGGGGTGCAGCCAGTCCCCCAGTGTCGCCAGGGATGCACCCTGCTCCATCCACCCCCCAGAGAGCAGGCGATGGGTCTGGAGAACCGCCGGGAACCCCCCAAATGCCCCTCTGCAGCATCTTGAGGGGGCAGAGGGTACCATCTGAGGCACCCTCAAGGGAAGCATGGCAGCGAGGGGATATCCTGCATCCTCACCCAAGCCAAATGGGGATAGGGGTCTACCTTGTGCCACCCCGCCCCTGGCTCTTCCCACTCCGTACCTCCGCCAGCACTCGGTGCATCGCAGCGGTCGCCTGGGGCGAGATGTCCCACGGGTCAGTCTCCTCCACCATCAGCACGTCAAGGGTGCCCTTCTCCAGCACCACGTCGAAGGAGGCGTCGGGGAAGGCCAGGGCGCGGATGTCCATGACGGCCCAGCGCAGGCCGGGGCAGTGGGCGTAGCGGGCGCGCATGGCCGCGATGCAGGCGGGGGAGAAGTCGATGCTGGTGACGTCGGTGTAGCCCAGCTCGTGCAGGTCATGGCTCAGGGCGCTGTTGCCGCAGCCTGTGGGGGTCACAGATCAGACAGGGCTCGGGGTGCACCCGGGCAGGGGCTGCCTGCACCCTAACGCCGCTGCCTTGGAGCCTGGGAAGGGCACGGATGGGTTGGGGCAGCTAGAGAGTGAGCAGGTCACCACCTTGCTGCTCATTAGCAAGTGCCGGGCTGGTTCTTAATCACCCCCTTCCTGCAAGGTCGGTGCTTTGGGCTCCCCAAAGAGAGCAGCCCCTGTATGCCAGGCCCCCAACCCGGGGTGGGGTGCACGGGTGGCCATGGAGGCGCTGGAGACGGTGAGGAGGTGAAGGGAGTCCCCAGTCCTGCCCCCGGCTGCGTCCCCCAAGAGCCTGCAGCAGGGCAGGGGCCAGCAGCAAATCAGGGCAGCGGGAGCAGCATCTGGGGATATGCAACCGGGACTGGGTGGACAGAGAGAGGGACGGACGGAGGGACAGGTGGCTGTCCCAGGGGTCTAGCGCCCTACCCGGCCCAGCAGGACACGATCCCCCCGGTGGGAAAGCCGCCCTCCCTTCCCGACCCCCTCCCCCGCGGGGCTCAGCAGCTCCCCGGGAGGCGGAGGGGATGCCGGGCGGAGGGGGGGGTGCGGGGGTGCGGATTTGGGGGCTATTAAGCGCAGCTGGCGGCGGCTGATCCGCTAACAGGATCGGTGATTACACCGCCCTAATCCCGCCTGCCCGGTGCGGGCGGGGCGGTGCGGGCGAGCCTGCCGGACCGGCGGCGGCTCCTCCCGCAGGCGGGGCTGCGGCGCGGTTATACCCACACCGGCGCTTGCCCCCTTCACCGGGACGGCCCCAGCAGCGGGACAACCCCCCCGGGCCGGGCGCTGCTACCGGCGTCACCCCGGTGCCGCCCCGTACCGCCCCCTCGCGGCCAGTACCGGCGCATCCACCGGCGGGACCCCGAGCTCCGCCCACCCTCCCGCTCCCCCTCCCCAAGCACCGGGCACGTACCGAGGACGAGGATGCGGTCACCGGGGCGCAGCTCGGCCTCCAGCTGCGGGAGGAACCGGGACAGCCCCCCCAGCCACTCCCGGGGCTCGGCGCCCTCCCGCCCGTACAGCGCGTCCCAGAAGCGGCGCCGCCCGTAACGGCGGTTGGCGGCGGGCGCGCGCCGCCGCTCCATGCCGGGCGGGGCGGGGCGGGGGGAGCACCGGGCGCCACGTGCCGCCCGCGCCCCCACGTGCGGCTTCCGGTCTCGCCGGTTGCACCTCCCTAAGCGCTCCGGCCGGAAACGCGGCGCGGAACGGGGCGGCGCGGCACGGCACGGCCATGGCGGCGGGGCGGGGGGCGGCGGCGCTGCGGCGGGCCTGGCGGGAGCGGCGGGCGGCGCTGCTGGAGCCCAGCTACACCCCGCTGGTGGCCGCCTGCCTCTGCCTGGCCGAGGGCGGCGTCAACCTCTGGGTCATCCGCAGGGTCCCCTGTGAGTGCGGGGCCGGCCGGGCCCGGCGGGGACACGGGACGAGCCCTGCCCGGGGGTGGCGGGGCCGGAGAGGGCAGCGGGGGCAGGGGGGATGGGGATGGGGATGGGGGCGTGCTCCGTCTGTGACAGCTCGGCCCCGGGCCGGGCCGCGCTGGGGCGGAGAGGGGGTGATACCGCGACAGGGCTGCCCCCGGCCCGTGCGGGTGACAGCATCCCCGCCCGGCGGGGGGGCGTGAGGGGTGGGCAGCAGGGCGCGGAGGGCGCAGGGCCTCGGCTGCCAGCGGGATTTGGGGCGCGCCGGGCAGGGCCGTGGGATCTGGAGGTGGGGGAGGCCTCCCTGCAGTCCCCCCACCGCCAACCCCTCCTGACCCCCGGCCATCCCCGCAGACACCGAGATCGACTGGAAGGCCTACATGGATGAGGTGGAAGGGTTTGCCAATGGCACCCTCGACTACACCCAGCTGAAGGGCGACACTGGGCCCCTCGTGTGAGTGTCACATATGGCCGAGCTCCCCGCAACTGGGGACTCCTGGGGGGGGGGGTCCTGCAGGGGCAGCAGGGCCTGTCCCCTCACTCTCATCTCTCCCCAGCTACCCTGCCGGCTTCGTTTACATCTTCCTGGGGCTGTACTACGCCACGGGCCACGGCACTGACATCCGCCTGGCACAGTACCTCTTTGCTGGCCTCTACCTCCTCAACCTCCTCCTTGTCTTCCGCATCTACTGCCGAACCAACAAGGTATCCTGGAGCTCGGGACCTCCTGCTCTGCTGAGTCCTCACCCGGGTTAAACAGGCTGAGTGGGGGGTCACAGAGTCACAGAGTTGTAGGGGTTTGAAGGGACCTCGAGAGATCATGGGGTCCAACCCCCCTGCCAAAGCAGATCCCCAGCTCATACTGCACAGATAGGTGTCCAGATGGGTCTTGAATCTCTCCAGAGAAGGAGACTCCACCACCTCCCTGGGCAGGGCTCTGGCACCCTCACTGGGAAAAAGGTCTTCCCCATGTTGATGCAGAACTTCCTGTGCTCCAATTTGCAGCCATTGCCCCTTGTCCTGTCTCCACTGACCAAAGAAAAGCCAATTCCCCCTGCACCCCATACTTAAGATATTTATAAACATTGATTAGGTCCCCCCTCAGTCTTCTTTTCTCCAGGCTGAACAGCCCCAGCTCTCTCAGCCTTTCCTCATAGGATAGATGTTCCAGGCCCTTCATCATCTTCGTAGCCCTTCTCTCAAGGGACTCTCTCAGGGACTTCCCTTCTCTCAGGGACTCTCTCCAGGAGATCCCTGGTTTTTTTATACCAGGGAGCCCAGAACTGGACAGAATACTCCAGGTGGGGCCTGACCAGAGCAGAGTAAAGGGGGAGGATCACCTCCTTAGACCTGCTGGCCACACTCCTCCTGATGCACCCCAGGATCCCATTGGCTCTCTCAGCCCCCATGGCGCACTGCTGGCTCATGGCCAACCTGTCATCTACCAGCACCCCCAGGTCCTTCTCCACAGAGCTCTTCTCCAGCAGGTCACCCCCAGCCTGTACTGATACATGTGGTTGTTCCTCCCCAGGTGCAAGACTTTACACTTGCTTTTGTTGAATTTCATCTGGTTTCTCCCTGCCCAGCTCTCCAGCCTGTCCAGGTCTCTGGATGGCAGCGCAGTGTTCCTGCGTGTCAGGGTTGGGATCTGAGCTTTGGAGGGATTCTCTTGCAGCTGGGGGTCTGGGAACAGCTGCTGATTGCACTCATGTCTCTGTCCTTTGCAAGGTCCCACCGTATGTTTTCTTCTTCATGTGCTGTGCCTCCTACCGCATCCACTCCATCTTTGTCCTGCGGCTCTTTAATGACCCAGTTGCCATGGCCATCCTCTTCCTCGCCATCAACCTCTTCCTGGAGGAGCATTGGTCCTGGGGCTGCTTCTTCTTCAGGTGAGGGTCTGGGAGCAGGGTGGGAGCTGCTCCCCATGTTGCGCAGTGTGTGTGAGCCAGCTCGGTCCCAGGGAGAAGGCTGTGCTCAGCCCTGGGGTTCCTGGGCACGGGTGCAGGGTGCCGCAGTGGTAATGCAGCTTCCCGCTCAGCCTGGCTGTGTCTGTGAAGATGAACATCCTCCTCTTCGCTCCTGGACTGCTTTTCCTTCTCCTCCACCGGTTTGGTCTCCTGGGCTGTATCCCCAAGCTCTGCATCTGTGCTGTGCTCCAGGTGGGTCCCTGTTCGCATCGGCTCCTGGAGCAGCCCTGTCAGCAGGGGTTAGCAGGCTGCCCTGCCTGCATCACAGCATCCTGCCTGGCTGTCCCGGGGGCTGGAGCCCTCTGAGGTAGCTACAGTGGCACCAGCATCTGAGTTGGTCCCACAAAGCAAGCTGGAAGGTGATAGATGATCTAATTTATGGGGCTTCCATTTTTGGCTGACTGCCCCTGTCACCCCCTGCGGCACTGGGGTTCTTGAGGCATTGTGAGGGTGGCAGAGACCTGGCTTAACGGCTGCTGCCAGGGTGCTGGTGTGTCTTCGACAGGTGATTCTGGGGCTGCCCTTCCTGCTGGTGAACCCTGTGGGGTACCTGACCCGTTCCTTCGACCTGGGACGCCAGTTCCAGTTCAAGTGGACAGTGAACTGGCGCTTCCTCCCGGAAGACGTTTTCCAGAATCGAGCTTTCCATGCCACACTGCTCCTGGCTCACCTGGCTGGCCTGGGGCTCTTTGCACTACACCGGTGGCACAGGTGAGACCTGGGGTGCTGATTCCCAGCAGCCCCCATGCTGTGGGATATGGGTCTGCGACTCCCCTGCCCCTGGAATGCTGCAATTCTGGGGTTGCAGGCAGGAGTGAAGGCAGGGGGGTTACTGTCCTGCCAAGGCTGCGTGGGGCACAGGGTAAGTCAGGGAGTAGCTAATCAAGATTGATGGTTTGTGTTTCCCCTGCAGGTCCAAAGAGAGCATCCTGGCTCTGCTGAAGGATCCGTCGGAAAGGAAACACCCCTCCCCTCCCCTGACTGTCAACAATATCCTTTGGCAGGGTGGGCAGCAAGAAGTGGGGGGGAAGGCAGGGGTCAGCAAGGGTTGGGAGGAGAAGCTAGGACTGGGCACACCTTGGGCTTTGCCTTTGCAGACTCCATCCCTGCAGTGCTCAGGACCAGACTGTGCAGTATGGCTGGGGAAGCTCTGGTGGGACCACAGACTCCTGTGTTTGTTCCCTGACTGCCAGTGCACAGATTGTCTTTGTCCTCTTCTCCTCCAACTTCCTGGGTGTCTGCTGCAGCCGCTCGCTGCACTACCAGTTCTACGTCTGGTATTTCCACACACTGCCCTACTTACTCTGGTGCACCCCTACTGCCAAGCTGGCCCACATGCCCAAGTACGTGCTGCCAGGGCAGGGGGCATCCTCTCCCCATCTTTTGGGGGGTCTGGGAGCAATGGGGGTGGTGGTGCGTGCCCTCTTCCCCATGCTGACCCCCAGCTTTCCTCCCTGCAGGGTGCTGCTGCTGGGCGTGATCGAGCTGTGCTGGAACACCTACCCTTCCACAGTCTGCAGCTCCCTCTCCCTCCACATCTGCCACGGACTGGTCCTGCTCCAGCTCTGGTACGGCACGGCCCCACCGCCACACACCCCCCCGCCAAGCAGGAGACCTGCAGCCATCTCCAAGAAAGCCCAGTGAGAGGGTGGCTGGGCAAATGGTGTGAACTGGCCTCCAGGACTGTCCCTGCTGCCACCTCTCTCCTGACCTGGCTCCCAGGCTGCCCTCAGCCATCCCAGGAGGGCCGGGAGCACTGGAACTGTGTGAAGTGGGCAGCATGGGGACCCGCAACGGGCAGGACTTCTTCAATAAAGGGGGGCTTTGTGTGCCCTTCCCCGGCTGCAGCATCCTTGTGCTGTGACAGCATCGGGATGGCCGTGGTGGCCTGGAGGGGAAGCAGAGCAGGTGCTGGGCAGTGGGAGCTCCTTGTGCTCCCCAGGGCTGGGAAACAGCCTCAGGGGGTGAGGTTAAGGTAGAGGAGCTGCAAAACAGCTTTGCTTCAAGGTTTGAGCCACCTTGAGCTGGCCCGGGAATCCCTCTAGCACCGCTCTTCCCATTACCTGACTACTCCCTCCCACAGGAGATGTCTGGGAAGAAGGTGGTCACCCTCCCCAAGGGCTCTGGCAAGGGGTCAAGAACTGCTCCTTGCTCGTAACAGAGATGCCCGTGCAGGTGGCAGGGAGCCAGACATCTTTTATTGGCCCCTCGGGCGGCCGTCAGACGTTGTTGGGGTTGTAGCACAGCATGTTGAGCGTGATGTTCTCATCCCAGTGACGCAGCAGCAGGAACAAGTGCCTGGCTGCCCCTTTGAGGCAGCCCACGTCCACCCCCTCGGGCAGCCGCTGTGCCTGCAGCCAGGCGTCCGCCTTGGCTGCCACCAGCTCCCACTCCTCAAAGAAGCCGGCACAGCGATGCTCCAGCCACGCCAAGGCCACTGCTGTGGCCCAGCTGGCACTCTCCAGGTCCTCCAGCCCCATGTCTTGCCAGCTCACACCTGCCTCAGAGGGGGCGGCTGAGTGGGGGCCGGTGTCGGACTCGGAGCCGTGCCCGCTGTCTGCCTGCGCCCACACGGCTGCGCTGGGCACCTCAGAGCAAGTGCTGCGGGATGGGGGCGAGCCCGGCTCGGGGGGTGCAGTGGGCTCCTTGCCCTCCTCCTCGCCCTCCTCACAACCGTGCCCTGCCTCGGGGCTTCTCCTGGCCCCCGGGGATGTGGGGCTGAGGCTGGCTCGGTGGGAGGTGTAGGGGGAGGCCCTGCGCAGGCGGTCCAGGGGGATCTGCACCACTTCGGAGAAGCTCTCAGTGAGCTGGAACGGGCCCCGGGCTTGCTGCAGCTGCACCTGCAAAAAGGGGCCGGTGACTTGGGGAGGGGCGGGGGCAGTGGGCAGGGGTGCAGACCCCTACGACTGGGTGGGGAGCTACAGGAGTGTCTCTGGGGCACAGGGACTGTTCAATGCCCTCCCTGCTCTCCAAAAGCCAGCAAAGCCCCCCTGCCCCGGGTTGTTCCGAGGTGCCGCAGGGCACCCACCACATTTCATCCTCAGCTGGTGCCATGGGCAGTGCCTGGGACACTCAGGTGGGTGCCACCCAGCAGGGCAGGGGTCCCATTCCCACCCCCACGGGCCGGAGCCGGGGCCTTACCAGCGGGAGGTAGTCGTGGCTGGCGGGGTTGCTGGAGCACTCGCTCTCTGGGCTGAGGCACTGCGGGCGCAGCGCCAGGCTGGGCCCCCTGCGCCGGCTCAGGCTGAACCTGGGGGGTACGGGTGAGTTACTGGGGGGGACACCAGACACAGGATTCCTTCAGGGCAGCTGCACCCCTGCTGGCTGTAGGGAAGGGGCTCGAGCACCAAACCCCCCTTTCACCACAGGAGCCAGCAGGGCACATCCAACCCGCAGCACCCAAGGAGTGTCCCCCTCTCCCTCCGAGGGGACACCTTTTGGGCTGTCGCACACCCACACCCCACACCCACACTCCCTGCAGCCTCACCTGGAGCCACCAATGCTCTCCACGGATTTCTGGGAGCCCACAGAGGTGGCAGAGGGGCTGGTTGGAAGCCCTGCAAGGGGAAGAGCTGAGCATGGTGGGGGCCATGATGCACCCACTGCTGCATCCTGTGCCCCAGCCAGAGTGGTTCAGCCCCCGTGCCTTGGGCAGGTGTGGGCACACCCATCACTCCAGCACTCAGCAACAGGGTGTGGGGGTGAGGGTCATCTCCCCAGCCCCCTCCTCCACCTTGGACGCACCGTTCGAACAGTTCTGCTTTTCCCAGCCGTAGGTAGGGGAGGAGATGCTGGCTGGAGACCCAGGGGTCTCACCTCGCTCTGCAAAAGAGCAAAGCACTGAGGGTCCCTCCTCCCAGCCCTGGGGCTGCCACATTGTACCCCACGCCCCCTAACCCCAGCATGGGGGAGATAGCAGCATCTCTTCCCAGGCATCCACAGCACTCCACCTGGGACCAGCCCTGTGCAGACACAAGCTGGGGATCCCCAGGGACCCCAATGCTCAGGCAGATCCCTGGGGAGCATAAGCAGATGTCAGGGCCTGGAGCAGTACCTGCAGCAATGGGGGCCTCATCCTGTTCCTCTGCATCCCGCTGCTGGCTCAGCCCCACCGAGGAGCTCCTGTGGTGACGGCTCCCTGTTGTGGCAGCTGGTGGCCGGCTGGCTGTGGCAGCTGCAAGGGGCAGTGCCACCTCAGCCCTCCATCCCCTCCCTACGCCCTCTCCAGCAGGCCAGGTCCTCCCCAGCCATACCTGTGCCCCACACCTCAGGGGCTGCGGGCAGGGCTGCCTGTGTGGCACTGTCCACGGGCACCAGGCGGGTGTAGAGTGAAGGCACGTTGCAGGCTTTGCTGGTTTGCACGGCTCTCAGGCGAAACCGCCGGGCGAAACCTGCTTGGGGTGAGGTGGTTAGAGGTGGGGGGGGTGCTGGGGTTGCATTGGGATTGGACACACACACACACATCCCGGCACCCACCCTGCTCCAGCTCGGCTTCCCGCTGCGCCACGTTCTCGTTGTCCCGGATGACAGAGCGCGCTGCCAAGCGGTGTAGCGGCTTGTCCCAGGCCTTGCTCGCCCGCCGCGGGGGGTCCTCTCTGCCCTGCCCCTCCCGGGGCTGCAGCAGTGACTCCAGCGAGACTGTCACTTCCCAGGACACCGGCTTGCCGGCTCGCAGAGCGTGGATCACCACCTGGCAGCGCAGCGGCAGGCTGGCATCGCCAGGGCCGGCATCACCCAGGCTGGGCACTCCTGGCTCGGGTGCCGGCGAGGTGCTGAAGAGGTAGGAAGGCTCCACCAGCATGTCCCAGTCCAGGTGGGTGGGCGAGAGGAGGTTATCTGGGCAGTGGGAAAATGTAGGCTCAGTGAAGCGGGGTGCACCCGGCTCTGTCCCCGGTGCCCTCGTTCCCCCAGGAGCTGGCACGCACTCGACTCCACTGTGCTGGGCTGCTGTCGCCGTGCTCGGGGTCCCAGCTCATCCAGCTGCCCTTCCAGAGACTGGTTCCTCTTCTGCGACACCTTCTCCAGCGCCCGGCACAGCCGGTGGGCATCCAGCTCCCCGTGCGGCGAGGAGAAGCTGCGGCCGGCCAGGGCAGCGCGTGCCAGCGCCTTCTTCCGCCGCGCCAGCTCCTCCATGCTCAGGGCCACCGTCACCTGCAGCCAGAGGGGAGGCTGGCAGCGAGACCAGCCAAGGCACCGGCGCAGAGCCCAGGCTGCGCCGAGCTGCACCGGGGCACCTGCGTCCCCAGCCAGTTGTTGGCCGGAGCTGCTGGCTGAGGCCCAGACCCACTGTGCTGCAGACTGGCACCCGGTGGCCTCCCGGGCAGCGGGAGATGTTTGCCAGGCTCCTCGTACATGTGGGAAGGACGGACAGACGGACAGCACCAAGATAGGAGTTTGCAAACATCCCTGGGGGCTGAGTCAGGATGTAGTGAAGCAGAGGGGCTCAGCTCAGCTGCGCAGCCTGGATGCTGCAAGGGTGGGATGCGGTCCCCACAGGGCAATGTCCCCAGGCGGAGATGCTTCATCTGAAAGCTACGGTAGGGCAGCGGCACCCAATGCCACCTAGCACTGGTGGCAGAGAGCCCAGGGAGGATCCTTTACACTGCAGGGACATCAGTTAACGCTTGACATTTCAGCAGCAAAGGCCACCAGCTGTGCTGCTGTGCTGCAGGAGCTCTTACCTCACCCATGCCACGGGGAAGGAGCGTGTCCTGGAGCTGGGTGACAGCTGGCCTCAAGTCACCTCGGGGCCACCTTCACCCTGGGAGCTGCCTCTCCCCATCTCAGCAACCTGGCTGGGTTTTCAGCCCAGGGAAGGAGCAGCAGGGACGTGGCTCATCGTTAATGGACCATCAGGCAATGTTGGCCGAGGGCTGAAGGAGACGGGCAGGAGCTCAGCCAGCCCAACCCTTCCTCTCCAGCTTGGCAGGTTCAGTACCTGATGCTGGCCCAGCTATTTCCACTTGATTTCTGCAGTGTCAACGAGGATCTGAGATGGCTGGGGGGGGGGTTGTTAGCCACCTGGCTCACTACTGGCCTGGGAAGCTGGGGGCTCAGCTGCTTGGTCCCCAGATATCCCATTCATTCCAGTATGGCAAAACTACCCAAGGACTCTCCTCATGGCAGCCAATCCTTGCTTAAAATCCAGGCTACAGTGTTCGAGTTTCCAGCTTGGTGAGCACATGTATGGGTACAAGGGGGCAGCGAGACTGTAGCAAAGCCAGGAGCACCCCCTCATGTGTGAGCCCTGGCACCCCATTGGCATCCTTACCTTGGTACCAGCCACGGCAGATGGCAGTGGGGCAGATTTGGTGGAGGACTCGCAGAGGGACAGGCTCTTCTGGCCCTGCTGGGAGGTGACATCAGCCCCTGGGGCTGAGGAGCCGCCCTCGGGGGCCACATCACGAGAGCCGGTGGACTCGCTGCTGGTGGAGCTGCAGGACAGCAGCCCCTGGCTGCGGTCAGTGCTAACAGAGCAGTGTGTCAGGACATACTGCTCCTGGATGTAGGAGGGCTGATAAATCCGCTTCCAGATGTCTCCCCCCAAAATGGGATCCACACCTATCCAGAGAGCACACCCTGTGAGTCCACAGCTCCCACGCCTGCCCCCGCCCCAGCCTCAGCCCCACTCACTCCGCTCCGATGCCTCCGTGCCCCCTGCAAAGAGCTCCAGGGAAACATCCCCAGATCCTGATGCGCTCCGGGGCGGCTGGTGGCTCTCCCCAGGACTGGGCACCTCCTCCTGGGAAGGGAAGGCTGAGCCCCGGGAGCCCCGGCGAGCCCCTTCCCGGCCCTGGCAGAGAGAGGACACTGCCATCAGCCCCCCCAATATGGGGAGAAGCCGTTGGCACTGGGAACATGTCATTGTCCCTGTGCCAGGGCAGTGCTGGTCATACCGGCGGGCGCCTGTTGCGGAAGCGGGCGATGCTGTAGAGGACGCAGTAGCTCACAAGGCGGTCGCCAGGGTAGAGGGCTGGGAGCTCGGTGGGTGAGAGCAGAGCCTCCATGCTGTCAGGGACGTACCAGTCGATGGTGATGTCGCTGACAGCCGGCTCGATCGCCTTCTTCAGGGACTTGATCAGCTGTGGTGGGGAGAGGAGCCGGCATCAGACACTGCAGTGGTCCCCCTGCCCCCTGTCCCCAGCTGGGCATTACCTTGGGCTGCAGCCTCTCAGCTGGGCTTAGGAACTCGGCACGGCCCCGGCTCACCTTGGCCATGCCCTTCAGCAGCCGCCGGCACGCCCGTGGGCCCATGCCGAAGCTGAAGCACCTGCAGGAGAGACCCAGGCGACAAAAAGCCATGGCTGGGCTGGGGCTGGGCGAGCTGGTGGCAAGCCCTGCAGCAGGGATGCTGCCCCGACTGCATGCCGGGTTGCAGCATCCCTGGGGAAGCTGAGGCGGTGGGGTTTGGGGAAGTGATGGGTGAAGGACACCCCTGGGGCTGGCAGAGGAGCTGCAGAAGGAGAAACCGGTGGGGACAGCGCAGGGGACGCAGCCAGCACTGCGACCCCATTGCGACGCCGGTGCCTTACCTGATGGTGCTGGCCTGCCGGCGGAGCAGCCGGAGGATCCTGCCGGTGTTGCCCACTGCCGCGTCGGTGAAGAGGAAGAGCTGGCGGGGGTAGCCGTGGTGGAGGGGCTGTGTCAGTGCCCAGCCCAGGGCTGCCAGCAGGTTGGTGCCACCCATGTCTGCCCGCAGCCCGACGAGATGTTCGCAGGCCTGCCGCAGCGTCTCCTGCCCGCACAGAGAGCCGGTCTCACAGCGGTCCCCCAGCTTGCCAGCCATGATCCCACAGCAGGGAGCTGGAGGGGGGACAGAGAGCTGAGGATGGGGGGCAGGTGACTTTGCCTTGTGGCACTCACGTTGCTGCAGAGGCGGCTGGACAGGAAGAATGGCTTGATGTCAGCGCCGAAGCTGGCCATGTTGAGCAGCGTCCCTGATGGGAGGCTCTTCAGGGCCACCAGCAAAGCCTCCTGGGTGACATCAGGGACATGGGGGGCAGCTAAGGACACCCACGGAGCATCCTCAGCCCCGCAGTGCCCAATGGCCATGCCTCACCTTGACCTTGTCGAGGTTGGGGCTGCTCATGGTGCGGCTGCAGTCAACAAGGAAAAGAACCTCGCGGGTGACACTCTGCAGGTCCCCAGGGATGCTCTCCACCACCGGGCAGAAGTTCAGCATCAGCACAGGGTTGGGAAAGATGTCTTTGTGGAAACGCTTCTGCACGAAAACCACCTGCGAGCCAGGCAGGCAGGGGCTTTCTCACACCTCCAGGCCCGTGCTGAGGTCTTCCTTGACCCCCCTCCCACCACCCTCCCCCTCTTCCTCCTCCTCATTGGGCTGGTGGTGGTTATGCCCCATCACCTGTCTCTCCCCACTGCCATCCTTCCTGGCAATCCGCACGTAATCCCGGCGGCTCCGAATGTGCGCCTCATACTCAGTGTATGTCATGGTGCCGTCCTCGATCACCAGGTGGGGGTGGTGAGGCTCTGAGGGGCACAGGGGGGTTCAGAGCCACCCCCTGCTACAGCAGGCTGGGGGATGCTCTTGGAGCGATGCCCCATCTACCCCCAAACCCCACCAAGGTCACCGTCTCCCCTCACCGCAGGGGTAGAGGATGATCTCCAGGTCCCTGTCATAGCGGTGGGGCTCAGCCAGGGTGACACGGGTGGTGGTGGCAGAGCTGGCCCAGGGGTCAGCATCGGCTCGTAAGGCATGGGATGGGCTCTCCAGCCCTGCAGAGGAGGAGGAAGAAGAGGAGGTGGTAGAGCATCCCCTCGCACCCCCCACCTCAGCCTCACGCCTGCTGGGCTCCATGCGTGTGCTGGACTTGGTGCCACGGCAGTGGCTGCTCCCTGCCAGCTCTGATGGGATTCACTGGGCTGGCAGCCAGATGCGTGTCCCCACCGCCCCGCATCCCCTCCTCACTCAGCCTCTCCTCCATCCATCGTTTCTCCCTGGGGGAAGGAGGCTGCTGATCCAGAGCTGCCCAAAGCCACGTGTGGGGACACTGGGGAGGTCCCAGCCCCAGAGTGGGATGGGGAAAGGACTCCTTCACAGGTAGGCAGTGCAAGAGGCTGCCTGGGAAAAGGGGCTTGTGTCTCCCAATAAACATGGAAGGACCAAAGGGACACCACCCAGGGGGACGTCACCCACATTCCGGGAGGTTTTGCCCAACCAGCTGACAGCACCCAAGCCACCCCAGTACCTGCCAGCAAGCAGGGGCCCTTCACCAGCAGCTCAAAGGCAAACTCGTAAGGAAAGGGATTGCAGGGCTGTCCCCGGAAGACATCCACGCTTTCCACAAGTGCTGTGTGGGATGGCTGGCTCCGGGCAACCGGTCCCCCGAAACAGCTGGTGGGGCTGTGAGGGGAGAGGCAGTGATGGCTCCTGCTCCCCTCCTCACTCACCCAGCATCAGCATCCCACCCCCCCCGGGACAGCGGACTGAGGAAGCCATGAAAATCACCATAGGGCCAACCTGTCGTCACACAAGCTTGCCGGCTCACTCTCGGGGGCGGCGGGGACACGGGGCATGAGGATGGGGGGCATGAGGAGGCGCAGGGCCCCGTCCGGAAGCGTGGCCAGCTCCTGTGCCGTGCTCAGGGTGATGGCCAGGCTCTCCGCCGGGCACAGCACCCCTGTGACGATGATGAAGGTGGAGCGCTCTGTGTCTTCATCCAGGACGAGGTGGCCTGGGCAGGGAGGGATGGCAGAGGGGTCAGTGGGGTGTGAAGTTGGGGAGGTAGGGAGGGGAGGGGCGTTAATTGCACTAATTACTCTCAAAAGGAACAAGAGAGCACAGGTGTAATGGGGGCCATGCAGAGGAGTGGATAAAGCCCTGGGAGAGGAAAGGCTGAGATCTCCAGCCCCAGAGACCCCCCCATGAGGCATCAAGGTGACCTGTGAGGGGCTCTCAGCTCCTTGTATCCTCATCATGCTTCTTCCTTGCTCGCTCTGAGCCTCCCAGCTGGGACAACCCATCAGGATGGCCCATGCCACAACACTTACCACCGGCACAGCGGCGCGGCCGGCTGGGGCTGGGGCCACACTGGAGGCAGCAGTCCTGCACCCGGTGCCGGTTCTGGACCTGGAATGTCACCCGTCGGCTGCCCACCGCTGCCTCAAAGCTGGCCACCACCTCTGACTCCTCCAGTGGGTAGATGAAGATGCCTGTGGGTTAGAGAGAGCCCCAAGGCAGATCCCGGCAGGGACGCCACCATCACATGGTACGGCCCATGGCAGCACGGTTCGGCCCACAGCAGCACTGCTAAGGGCCTGCCTGACCCCCAGTGTGATTTAGATGCATGAGAGTGGGGCAACAGCAGGAAGGACCCAGAGTCTCTCTAGCCCGAAGGAGGGCAGGGAGGATGAAATCCCGTCCTTCAGTCCTCAGCCACCGCTGCCTTTGCTCCCCAGATTGAGCAAGGGGTTGGAGCTGGGACGGGAGTGGGCTGGAGGGTGTTTTTAAGGAGCTGTGCAGGCAGCCGGGGTCCCTGCCAGCCCCAGGACTTCCCCTTACCTTCCACAGGGTCCTCATGCGGGTTGGTGTACACAAGGTGGGCAGTGATGCTCAGGGAGTAGCCATTGGCACAAGCCTTCACCTTGGAGCTCTTCAGGGGCAGGGCCTCCCAGGTGGAGAGCGCATACAAGCCTGGCATGGTGCCTCAGAAGGCAGCTGTGGGCAGAGGCGAGGCAGGCTCTGGGTGCTCTGGGATGGGATCTGCCAGGAAAGGGCTCTCCCTCCAAGGGGGAAGCAGCACCCACGACACTCATGGAGCTGGGTCTGGAGCCACAGAAGCCCCCACTTGAAGGGGATGGGGAAGTGTGTGTGTGTCTTCCACCACACAGGTAAATAAACTTCCTGGCAGACAAAGAGGGACTCTTAGACAGGGCAGATAATGGCCAGCCCATCTCTCTGCTCCCCCAAAGCAGCTTGATGGCTCCAGAGCCTCCCCAGACCGTCTCCCACACTGGCTGAGAGAGAAGCATCTGCTGCTCCCATGTCCAACCACCCACAGAGGTTACCAGGGTAATTTTTTTTTTTAAAAAGAAGAGTAAAGAAGAAAGGATGAGAAGCCCACAGCGTAACTAGGACAAAACAGTGAGCAGTGTTTGCTGGGGGTTTAATAATTAACAACAAGGTCAGTGCTGCACTGAAGAGCAGCACAGAGGGGAAAGCACTGCAGTGGGGGAGCCTGGCTCAGGGCACAATGCTCTCCAGCTCCAGGCAAGTAACACTGTGCCCAGAGACAAGTGCATTCAGCATCCCACCCTTCGGCAGCGGGTGACTGGGGATGCCTTCCAGTCAGGACACCAACCCAACTCCTCTCTTCCCCTCAGGAAAACAGCCTGGGAGCAGCATCCCAAATGATTGCTTGTAAAATATTTGGGTCAGCCTTAGCCTTGCCTCTCCATGGAGAGGGTGGGTGGATCCTGCTCCAGGTGTGGGGCAGGTAGCACCTGCTACCCGATGACAGCAAGCTCCTCACGCCACACCATGTGCTGGCACTGCAGTGTGCACTGTGCCCGGGGCGAGGACAAGGCCAGGTACAAACCAACCATCTGGTCCCCCTGCTCCAGTGGCCTTCGTCTCAGGAACAGCTCGTACGAGCATCAGTAATGAGAAGCTTGGGGTACCATCTCCCAGGGCATTCTTGAAAGCAGGCAGAGGAGGGCTGCATGCTCAAGAGGCAGTGCCAGGACAGAACCCATAGCTGATGCAAGGTGAAGAGCACCCAAGAAGCACAGAAGTGCATTAACAACGTGGCTGCATCTCAGGAAAATCAGCCTGTTGTGCCAGAGGGGAGCTGTTTATCTGCTCGATTGGCATCGCCCGGTTATGCTGGCAGGTCCTGGCCACCCAGCCACCTCCTGCCATCGCCAGCCCTTCACCCTGCGTACAGGATGCTGCACACACCACTGAGCACCCCCTGAACTGCTCTCCCAGCACACAAGGCAGCACAGTGTCCCTGCACAGCCTGGTTTTCCTCCACACCAGCCATGCCACCACCAGGAACACCATCAGCTGGGTCCTGCCCTGACCGCAGCACTCAACCAGGCTCCAGGGACCAGGACTCCCACAGCAGAGCCCTGCTGAACCATTATAGACAGATTTCACCCCAAAGCCCTTTCATTTGTTCCCAAGGCACCCATCTTAGTGCTCAGCAACGCACCTGCTCTTTGCAGTGCTGCCCGTTGGCCAGGGCACTGCTGCCTTGTTTACCAGAGGCTTACTGGAGAAGCTGTCCCGGCTGCTTTTTATCACTTTTCTTTACATTTGCCCTTGCAGAGTAAACAGGGCCCATCTGGCCTTGCCATGCCGTGCGCTGGCTGCTCTAAGCCCTGTGGTCATGAATAAAACCAGACCGGACTGTCCTCACCCCAGCCTCTTTGTCCTCCTCCCCTGAGGCAGTATCTTGTCCTCAGGTGCCAGCGTGGCATCACCAACAGGTCCTCCCCGGTCCTCTTCCCATCCCCAGCATGGTCACCAGTACCTTCACAACCCCCTCCTCTTCCTCCCTTCCCACCTGGTGGCTGCAAGAGCTGTTTTAAGCAGCAGCATCCCTGATATGGAGGGGGCTGTGGCAGGAGGTGGCTCTCCGTGCCAGCAGCAAAAAGCCCTCAGTGAAGGCAAGAAGCAGCTAACTCCTCTCTAGGTCAGAATAACTTAACGTTTCTCTCCTCACCCGTGGGCAGGCAGAGTTTTCTAGCGAGGCTGCTGCAGCAGGCCAGGCGCCTGAGCCTGGCAGACCCCATTTAGCTGCCTGGGAAGTTGTCAGAGTTTCACCTGCCGCAGCAAGAGCCACCTGCCCTGGGGTGCAGTGTGGTCCTGGGGAAGGATGAGGCCAGCTCCCACACAGGCAAACCCAGTGGAAATTTCCACTGGTGGCAGATGCACAGGCCAGTACGAGAGAAGGATGGAAGGAGAGGAGCCCAAGCTTCTGTGGCAGTGCCCAGGGCGAGGAGGCATCGCTGCCCATCCTGCTCGCCCGTGTTACCACCCATGGGACATCCCCGCATTGCTCTGCTGGGGTGGGACATGAGGGCAGGAGGAAAAGATCTGTCCCAACTCCTGGTGCAGGGAGGAGGCCACAGGGGCAGGAGGTGACCAGCCCAGCACCCATGGGACAGACCACTTTGCAGAGAGCCTAAAGAGGAGGAGTGGAGAGCAAAGGGATTTCCCCAACAGCTGCACATGAAAGGGATGGGGCGAAGGGCTGTCCCTGGCCCAAACCTCCAGCCTGTGCTGCTGTCCCCAGGCTGGCGCTGCTGCTTTCTTCTTCTGGGAAGTCGAAACAGAGAGAAGAGTCTGCAGTGTGCACACACACACACACACACACACACACACACACACACACACACACACACACACATGCCCCATCACACACGCTGCATCCAGGAGCATCACGTCCAGGACCTGTGCTGCTGCTCTTGCTACCCCAGAGCCAGCAAGATCCCAGGAAAATCCCAGTGCCTTGCCAAAGGAGCGGGAGTTACTTGCCCAGGGTGCACCCTAACACAGGCACACCCCAGAAAACATCACCCCAGCTCCACAGATTTCCCTCCGTACAGGCGCATCCCAGCAGGACAGCCTGGCAGGACAGTCCCACCACCCCTCCAGCCTCGGGAGGGTGGTTGGTGGCCGGGCCAGGGACCCGTCCCTGCCTCCCGGGGGCAGGTCCCCAGCAGCAAGTAGAGCCAGCGCTGCGGGGGGCCCGCTGGATGGGGATTTGGGCACTTTAGTGGCCCTGCTGCCTCATCTCACTCCTCTTCTGCCACCCGGCGCTGCCTCGACGGCCAGTGTGCGACCCTGGGGCTCCCGGGAAGGCAGGATACCCGCGGGGTCCCGGGCCACCGCGGCCCCAGATCCCCACCCCCACCCCGCCCTGGCCCTCACCTGGAGGAGGAGGAAGATGAGGATGACACAGGGGCTGCAGGCTCGGCTCAGCACTCGCTGGGTCCCTGCTCTCCGCAGAGCCCTCTGCCTTTGGGCAAGGGGGGGTTTTCCCTGCCCCTCCGGCTGGGGGGCTGCGGTACCCGGGGGGGATGAGCGGTCCTTCCCCGCCTCTCCCTGCTGCAGGCTCCCTCTCTGGCACTGGCTCCTTCACCGCCCTCGCTCCATCCCTCGCTCCCTGTGCCAGCAGCAGAGCTGCTCCAAGCCCAGCCTCGTTAAAGAGACACACTCCCTGGTACCGCCGCCCCGGGAGCGGCTGGGGGATGCGCTCAGGGGTGACTCTGGGGATTTCTGGGGACAGTCAACACCTCCCCAGAGGGTGACAGGCACTGGCCAAGAGCAGAGCCCACTGTTGTGGGCTGCTCTGCACCTGCAACATGGCAATATGCAGCCAAAGTTGGGTGCTGGTGAGACCCCAGGGCAATGCTGTGAACCCACAAACACAAGGTTTGGCTGCCCAGGAGATGTAGCTGCACCTCCCTACCCGCCCATCTGTCCCCTAATCCTCCTCCCCCCCGTGTCCCCCAAAACAAAGCATAGCACAAAATGCAAACCCCCCCATCAGTCAGCTGAACTTTCTGGTACGAATACTGTGGGCCACAAGTGTCACAAACAGCTTTTCTAGGAAAGGTCTCAGCTGCCCTAGGACCACCAGGAGAGGTCTGGGCACAGGAGGATGCTGAGTGTCCCCCCCAGACCCAGCTGCCCTGGGGTCCCACTGGGGCCACCCTTGTCAGCCTCTGTGTACTGCAGTGAAGTCCCAGCCCTGAAGAGCAGGAAAGAGAAGGGGTGGGTGGGATTGGGGCGAGCTCAGCTTCTGTTAGCAGGTGTGACACCAAGCCCCCTTTGGGGAGGGTGCAGATGATTGGGAAATCCCAGCAAAGCCAGGACAGGGAGATCTTGCAGCCTGGGGCACACTGGGAATCCCTCAGCCACCACTTCTGGCCCAGTATTCTCAAAAGGGACTGGAGAAAACCGTCAGATTTGGGCTAATGCCTGCCCTGCCTCTCCCAGGCAGCTCCCTGCCTGTGCTATAGATAGAGCTGCGCTGCCGTGGCTCTTTTTATAGAGCACACAGAGGGGTGCCCCCACCCCACCCACGCGCTGCAAACCCCCATCACAGCCAAACTGAGCCCAGAGCCCAGCCCAGCTGCATGGGCACCAACTGGGGCAGGCAGTACCCATGGGGTAAGGGGTCCCTGGTCTTCAGCAGTTGATTTTTGAGTGGCACAGGAGCAAGGATGCCTGGCAGAACCGCCTCCCCTCACTGGATCTCACCTCTCGGCCGCCCCAGCTACGGTTTGGGCTCCTCAGCAGGGATTTTGGAGGTGCTGGTAGGAGCAAAGTGGGGGGAAGACATCTCAGGGGAAGACACCCTTTGCTGCACATGGTACCACGGGACATGCTCCTTCCTCCTGACCTCCTATCCTGCACTTCAGCCAGCACAATTACCTGGCAGAGAGGCACTCAGTGTGTCCCCGGGGTGCTCACATGAGCACGCTGAGCCATCCCCTCTCCCAGTGCTGGATGCCCCTCCCTGTGCTGCATGGGGAGAGAGGAGAGCTACAGCATGCAGCTGCTGTCCTTCCCTGTCATTTATGACCGCACGAGGAGGATAACCCATATATTCTCTCCACCACCACCACGGCAGACACCAGATCTGTGAGCGGCTGGAGGCACAACCCGCGCCGCAGCACATCCCCCCAGCCCTCACCGCGCACAGGGCTCCCACTCCCATCGCCACAGCGAGCACCGCAGCCGCTCCAGCCCCAGAAAAAAAACCCAAACAACCTGCAAGCTTTGATTTTTCCCTGAGATATTGTTTCTGGGCCAAGCTGAGGCGAAGAAAAGCTTCCAAATGCAAGTGCTGGGTCGGTGCCACCAGCCAAAGTGATGGGGCTCAGCCAGCCCACAGCGTCAGACGCTGTCTACGGCCCCAGCATTACAGCAGGCAAATAACCACAGTGTGTGCAGCACCAGGGACACAGCCGAGCCTCCCCCAGCCCGCCTGGGATGTGCAGCAGCCCTGGGGAGATGCAGATGGGCTCCACATGATGCTCAGAAGCATCAGACAGCAGGGATGCACGTCCCCACTCAGCGCTGTCACAGCTTCCCTAGAGCAGCTCATCGCTGCCACAAATAAATCTGTGGAGAGCTCAGCGCTGCTTTTCGGCAGAGGAGGCATACGCTGCACCCTGTGAAGGCAGGCCTGGCCCATCCAACAGCTCCGTTAAGTGCCCTTAGGCCCCAACAAGCCCCGGCAGCCCTCACCAGAGGCTACTATACCTCCTGAGGGACCAGTCATCACCTCGGTATTTATCCTCAAATCACCTGCACCTTGTCCTGGGTTTATTATCACCCAGAGAGAGGGCTGGCCAGAGGGAGCACAGGCCACAGAGTGCTTACAGCCGGTCCCAGGCCCTGAGTCACTGATAAGCTCCTGTGAATTTAGCGTTATGGGAGGAAATAGCCTGAAGCCCGAGGAGATACCATCCGGTGTCAGGCTGGGAGCAACTGCACTCGATGCAGCCCCGGCTCCTCAGGCCGAGCCCCAGCCGGTACCTGCAGGGAGTGGGGCAGGGGTGCTCTGTCTGCTGCTCACTAGTGAGGGCAAATTCAACGAGGTCCTGAAGACACTCAGCCACGGAGGAGGAGGGGGATGTCTAGTCAAAATGGGGCAAGCTTCGGGTTAACCTGTGCAATATCGGCCTGTCCAGAGGAGAGTTATGGAGGGAGGGAAAGAGAGAGGGAGCATCAGGAAATGAAACATCAGCACAGCTAGGGATGTCTCACCAGGGACCCCGGGGGAAGTGAGCTGGGAAAGCTGCCAGCCCTCGTCCTGCCCAGGCCGAACCAAAGCCCTCCCAGGGTGCCGGCGTGGGCAAAGCCAGGGCGCAGCGCCCGGGTTCCCTTTCTGCCGCCGAAAATAGCAGGGGGGGGAGGGGGCTCGCAACCCCCGGGTCCTCGCAGCACCCTCCCCGGGGCGGCGAAGCTCGGCGGGCAGCTGGAAACGAAACCCCGGGGCTTTTCAGGAACCGAAACTCCCCCGCCCTTGGCGCCTGTCTTGCCGCACAGGGTCTGTCGGTCGGTCCGGGGGGGATCGCGGAGGTCCGCACCGGGCAGCGCAGCGCCGGCAGCGATCGGGGCTCAGCCAGGTCAGCCTGTCCCTTTCCTCGGGCGCGTCTGGGGCGCTGGGTGGGAGGCGGAGGGGCGGCTGGGTCGGGCAGCGCCGCTCTCGTGTCAGGCTGGGAGGCCTGCCTGCGGGTGGGAACGGCTTCCCGGGGCCCGGCCGCCTCCCGGGAGGGCTGAGAAGGGACAGGGAGGAGAGGGCCAGGAAGAGAAACCATCCCGAAAGGCCCAGGGCGGAGAGGGGAGAGCTGCAAGGGCTTGTCCGCAGCCCAGAGCAAAGCCTCAGTCGTGGGGCGGGGGGGGGGCGCAGTGTAGGACCCAGAAGGAATCGGAGGGGAGAAGGGAGGGGCGGCGGTGAAGGCCCGGGCAGGTCCGGACACATCCCGCGGGCCCGTTTGGCCGAGCGGCTGCTTCCCTCTAGCGGGGAGCGGCGGGGAGCGGCGGGGCGGGCGGCGGGGGGGCCCGAGGCGGCGCGGCTGCACCCAGCCCCGCGCCCCGCTTCTCCCCCGCGTCCCGGAGCCGCCCCCGGGGGCACGTGGTGCGGGCGGGGCGCGCTTCCGGCGGAGCGGTGAGAGCGGGCGGGGAGCGGGGGAGCGCCGGACCCCGCGCCCCGACCCCAGAGCACGCGTGGAGTGCCGCAGGGGGGCCGGGCCGGGCCGGGCGGTGGGGCTTCGGGGCGGCCGCTGGCAGCGGTCTCTGGAGATGGCCCCTCCTCCCCGCAGAGGTGGCTCCGGGGGGACCCCTCTGTCCCCCCCACCCTGTCCTCCGGGGTGGCTGAACGCCGCGGGGCAGGGGCACAGGCTGCCGTGGGCTGACCCGGCCCCACGCAGGACTGACTGGGTTTAACGGGGGGGGATAGGGGGGATTTGGGGGGGTTGCACACACCCCCCGGCGCGGCGGGACCCGGCATCCCGGGAAAGGTGCGGGGGCAGATGCAGTCGCAGCCGGTGCGGGCTGGGGAGTGCCCGCGCCCCGGGACAGGCGCTGGGAGGGCCGAGGAAAGGGAAGTTTGTCTTTTGCGGATGTGTGATCCACTTTATTCCATAGCCCCAGCACAGACCTTCTGACACACAGCCATGGGGAGACCCAGGAAGGAGCCCACCGGCACATCATCCCCGCGGCCAGCCACTGTTGCCTCCAAAACGGACCCTGCTGCGCCACCACCTTCCACTACAGCCACCCGGGCCAAGGCCACCGCTGCAGGCAGCCGATCCAAGAGCACTCCGGCTGCTGGGGCTGCGGGCACCAGCCGGGGGCGGGGAGCAAAGCCAGACTCCTCTCAACCGAGACCTGCAGCATCCCGTGGAGCCCGAGGAGATGCTGGGGACCAGCACAGAGCATCTGCTGGGAGTTGCTCTGCAGCCCAGAAGTCATCTGTTGCCAAAGGAGGCACTGGCCTGGCCAGATCTGACCCGCGTCCGCGTAAGCAGCAGGCTGAGGCTGACCCAAATGGGGCCTGGAGCCAGTTCCTGCCACCCCTGGAAAACAAGGACATCCCCTTGGTAGAGAAGGAGACACGGGGCCAGCAAAGCAACCCCAAGTGGTACGAGTGGCGGGAGAACCGCATCACTGCCTCCATAGCCCCCAGGATCGCCAACAGCAAGTTTGCCAACGGCAAGACGGACAAAGTGCCCCAGTCCTACCTGAAAGCCGTGGTGAGCTCCAGCCCCTCGGTGCAGACGCCGGCCATGTCCTGGGGAATCCGCAACGAGAAGGCGGCCGTGCGGGCCTACGAGCAGCTCAAGTCGCAAGCGGTGGGCAGGTCGGTGCAGGTGGAGGACTGTGGCCTCTTCATTCACGGGGAGAAGAAGTGGATTGCTGCCAGCCCGGATGGCATCATCACTGAGTCAGACACGGGGAAAGCCCTGGGGCTGCTGGAGGTGAAGTGTCCCTACAAGCACAGGAACAGGACGGTGCGCGAGGCCTGCAAGGACAAGGACTTCTGCCTGGAGGTGGATGGGGATTCCTATGCCCTGAAGAAGGATCACGCCTACTTCACCCAGGTCCAGTGCCAGCTGGCGGCTACTGGCTTCCAGCAAGCTGACTTTGTGGTCCACACCACCAAGGAGACAGCTGTGGTCCCTGTGGAGTTCGATGCCAAATTCTGGGGGCAGACAGTGCCCAAGCTGGAGAAGTTTTACACCCAGGCGGTGATTCCCCACCTGCAGGAGAAGGCAGGCAGCTCTGCTTGGGCCAAGGAGGAGTAGATGCTCCCCTCACTTACCTGGATGCTTGCTTTGCCACTCAAACCCAGCTTTGGCCTCTAGCATAGAAATTGCACCTGGCTTTGCTGCTGTTCTTTGCACCAGTCACTGCCCCAACGTAACTGCAGAGACTGAGAAGTTGTACCAGCAGGACCATGCTTTGGTAAGGGTCCCCAAAACCAGTGCCTTCTTGTCCTGTCCCTCTCGCTGCATCCCCTGATGGAAGCTGGCACAGCTCCAGATCTCCAGAGGAAGCTAGCCATGCCTCCATGCTGGAATAAGAGACTGACTTTGTGGAGAAAACTGGATTCTTTGGCATCTCAAGTACTGTTGGGACTAAACTGTAACTCTGCTCTGGAGTGGAGACAGAGCCGGGGAGCCCAAGTAAAACACAGCACTTGGGCTGGATCAGGATGTGCTTTAGGAGTCACAGCAAGGGCGTGTAGACATCCAGCTCCACCAGACCCGCTGCCGCCGGAACCCATGACGCTGCTGCTAAGGTGATTTCAGCCTGGAAAAGATGGTGCCAGTGAAAGAGGTTGTCCCACAGCCTCCAGAGGACCTTCCTGGGGAGCATCCAGGCGCTGCAGCAGGGTGGGGTGGTCATGGCTCTATTAAACACGAGATGTGCTGACCTGCTTGGTCCCTGTTGTTTGTCCAGCACAGAGTTTACCTGGGGGGGATGTGAGAGGGGTAGTAGGGCCGAGTGCGTTCCTCACTTTGAGACCCTCAGAAGGGGGGGGACAGAAGGACACAAAGGAAGGTGCCAAAGCCACCACCGTTATGGCAAAAGTACTTTATTTTATACATCAGACTCCAGCCACACTCCACAGGGCAAGGACCAGAATTTGCTATTTTACATCTCAATACAAAGTAACTATAAAAACATAAAGCACTTCAGGGGCCCAGGCTTTCCACAGGAGGAGAGAGGCACGGGGACGAGCCTGGGGGCTGCTGGGTGAGGGGGCTGCCCCGCACCTTTCCCCAGCTGTGGTCCCACAGTAACCAGATGTGCAAGTAGGAAAGAACCCAGTTAAGAAATGTAGTCATGGGGACTGGGGTAAGTGGGGGCTGTCCCCGCTCCCTGCTGTGGGCAGTGGTGTGCTGGGGGCTGAGCCAAGTGTCACCAGGACAGGAGTGGGGTCTGTGTCCCCCAGGGAAAGTGCAGAAGGCACGTGGGCCAGGCTCTTTGGAGGATATGAGGAGGAGGAGGTGGTGGTGGGATCCAACAGTTAGTGCACGTGGGGCCCCGGGAGATCACACACACCCTCACACTGCACGCAGGGGACATGGGGAGGGGGGGTAAAAAAGCCTTCCACTTCCAAACTTAACCGGGTGCCTGGAGAGGGCACGTGCCGTGTCTCCGGAGCAGTAGTTGCATAGCAGAAGGGGCTCAGGGCCCACTCTTGACAAGTCATTAGGTTTTGCTTTGTATGTCCAGGAAAAAAAAACAAACCACCCAACAAATTCTGTGATGGAGTGCTGGGAGGGAACAGAACTCCTCTCCCCCTACAGCTCCTGGCTCCATCTGAGCACAGGTCTCAGCATCCAGCTGGTGTTGAAGCAGTTGCTCCACCAGACAGCCCAGCAGGCAGGAGTTGGCCCCAGGTTAGGGCCTTCAGTTGTTTTAAGCTGGAAGTGGAAAAACATGGACAGCTAACCTGAGCACCCTCCTGCTCCCCTTCCAAAGGGCTCCTGGTGCTGCCACAGCTGGCTCTGAGCTGAACTTCAGTCTCCTACCAGGAATCTCACCCTCCTTCACACAGGAGACCTCAGTGCAACTGTAAAACATGAACCAAGGAGGACTGCTCAGCAAGAACAGCCTTTGTAATCATCTACTAGAGGGTGGCTTTGCTGCTCCTGACCCAGCAGGACTATCCTGGGGCCAAAGGCACAGCAAATGAAACCAAAAGTGCCAGGGGAAAGACCTCCCCTGTGCAGCCTGCAGAGCTGATGAGCTTGAGATGGACAGCTCTACCAACACCCCCAAGATGTGGAGCCCCAGTGTGCTTCAGGTGTCAGCAGGACAACATCCCTTCCCTGCCCTCCTGCCCTGTAGAGCGGCACACTACATGGAGGGAGCCTGCCTGGGCTGCACCTACTTGGAGGAAAACTGGAGTCACTGGGGCTTTGCCATTGCAACCCACCCCGAGGTCCGAGGCAAGGAAAGGGGAACAGTGACGAAGGAGGATGGGGAGTCACATCTTGGGATAAGTGTAAGCTTCCACCACACACAGAAAAACTACTAGGACTAGGTTCTCCTCAGCTGCCCTAGGGGGCGGGGAAAGGCACTGAGCCAGCTTTGTGCGAGGACAGAGATGTTTCAAGAGTGACCTAGCGTGTGGCTGGACCACCCTCCTCTCCCCCCCACCTCTGGGGTAACTGAGCTCCGTGGCCAACGTGCTCCCCAAGGGAGGACGTGCGTGGCAGCTTCCAGGAGTCAGAAGTGCAGGGGGGACAGTCCAGCCCCACAGCCTGGCCCTCCCCTGCCAGTACTGTGCATTGATTGTCTAGCCAAACCGAGCTACAGTCTTCGGTTTCCAAAGGGGACCCCCGGCCTCCCTGGTCTGGAGGAGCTTCAGTCACAGAAGCGCTTGCGGGGCACCGTCCGAGCTCGGTTTGAGCGGCGAATCTCCTGCTTGGCATCGCGGCACCGCTGGCAGATGAAGACCTCAGGCACGTTGGATTTGCGGATCTTGGCACAAGAGAGGTGGATCCAGGTAGCACACTCGTTACATTCGATCATGGGCCTCCCTGCGAAGGGCTTCAGGCAGAAGCAGGTGATCAGATCCCAGGCATCATCATCTGGTCAGGGAGAAACAGACACTGGTCAGAAACCACCTTACCAGCTGCTGCAGCCAGACCAGCCAGTTCCACCAGTGTTAAACAGGACAATCCCCCCCACTCACCTTCTGCTTTGGTGTTGGGAGCTGCTGCAAATTCGGCTGCTAAAGTTGCAGGGATAGGGGGGGAGGGAAGAAGAAAAAATAAAACTGTGTGAGTAAGGTGACCCTACACCCCACTTCAGACACATTTCAGGTCTCTGCAGGCCACCTCCCTGCCCCCTGCTCCTCCATCCTCCCAGGTCCCAAAGGTACTCACTCCCCTTGCTGGGAGAGGCTCAAGCTATCGACAAGCCCACCCTGCAGCCAGCTGAGAGTGGGACAGTATTTGTCACCGGCTGCAGCACTATAGGCCCTCTGCACTCTCATGGACACTCACCACTGAGCTGGGTGCTCCCTCTGCTCACATCTTCCCCTTCGCTTTGGTCCAAGGTACTACAAGAACTGGGGCTCTTCCTCCCTCCAGAGCAGGGTTCGTGCTCCTGTAGCTGAGGATCATCTCCTGGTGGCTTCTTGGTCCCCTGTGCTCCATCTACCCAGTCCTTCTCCTCCTTCATCAGCTCCTCCAGGAGGGAGTTGGGCTGGGGGTCCCCAGCTGGGCTGGGGGAAGGCTCCAAGAGCTGCTCTTTCATGGGAGGTACCTGTGCCTCTTGAGCAGCCAGCTCCTTCACCCCATCCTGCTCTGCCCCAAAGCCTTTCCCAGTGCTCAGGGGCACACACTTCTCTGCCTCCTGCTCCAAAATGAGTTTCTTTGCTGGTGGTTTCTTCCGTTTGGTTTGCTGGGGCCGGATGTCATAGAAGCCGGTGGGGAAGGCAGCAGGGCAGCTCAGGAGCAGGCTGTTGTCCCCAGTCCCCCTGGCCACAGCATTCCTGCTCCTCCCATCATCCATCAGGACATGGCAGTCAGAGGAGTGGGATGAGGCCCAGCTATCACTGTCCTGAGTGCTCCCCGTGCTGTTCTGGGGACTCATGCTGCCTCCATGGGTCCAGGACTCATTCTGCAAGAGGGGAAAAGGCAGGACTAGTATGGGACACCACAGCACAGACCTTCGGACTAATGACAAAGGGGCTGGAGATGGAGAATGACTCCAGAAGCAGAAGCTGGGTCTGCACGTGGCAGGGGGGCTAGAGGAGCCAGCCTTTTTGTAGAGGAACACCTTGCAAGCCCACTCACCTCCTCAGGATAGGGGATGTACCCTGCGTAAGCCAACACGAAGGTGCAGAACTGGTTGAAGTCCTCCACAGTTCTCTGTCGTTTCTGCAACGGCTGCAACAAATGCCCCAGGTTGGTTAAACTCCCCAGTGATCCCTACCTGAGCAGGGTGTCACAACTGACCCTGGCAGGCAGCCCCGGACCACTGGGCAATTATACCAACGCATATTTAGGCCACCCAAACATCCATCCATCCATCCATCCGTCCATCCATCCGCCCGCATCATCCGCCTTGGCAGATGCAGCCCTGCCCTTTAAAATCCAGGAGGGGTGTGGGGGTGGGGAGAAGGACAACGACAGCACAGACAGGGGACAGGGGGCACAAAATGACGGCAGGATGGGACACCCGGGACGCGTGAGTCAGAGGCTCGGGAGCCCCGGTGCCGGGGATGCCCGCCCACAGCGGCTGACTCAGGGCCGGAGGGAGAAGGTGCCGGGGTGGAAGGGTGCTCGGCGATTTGGGCTTCCCCGGCTGACCCCGGTTCAGGCGGGGCGCCCAGCGCGGCTCGGGATAAGGCACCGCGGCCGGACCGCCGGGAGACGGCGCCGGTGCCCCCCGCGCCAGGGGCGGAGGAGCAGACCCACCCCTCCCCCCCCAGCCCGGCTCCGGGGAAGCGAGGGCAGTCCCCGGGGCCGGGCTGCACGGCACCCCCGCGGGAAGGGCCCCGCCGGGGAGGGGGCGGCCCCGCCGGACCTCCCCCGCCGCCGCCCGGCCCCGCGCCGGGCACCTGATGGCTCCCAAGATGGCGCCGCGCTCCCGGTCCTGCCCCGACCGGCCGCCGGGGGGGGGGGGGATGGGAGGGGGGGCGACCCCACCCCCACACACGGACACCCCCTGCGCGAGCAACACCCGCACACGCACCGCCACGGGACTCCCCCCCGCAACAGCCCCACAACAGCCGGTTCCCGCACCCCCACCCCCCGTTCCCGCACACGCCGGCACCCCCGCAGCCCCCGGCCCTCCCCGGCGCGCACACGCCACGGCACAACCCGGCCCCGCAGGTCCCCGGCCGCGCCGCCGCACCCCCCCGGACCCCGCGTGCCGCCGCCGCACCCCCCCCCCACCCCCCCCCGAACCCCGCACACACACACGCGCGCGCTCCGGGTGCCACCCCCGCCCGCACCCACCGCCGCCCCCGAGGGCTCCTCGCACACACAGAGCCCCCCGAGCGCACACACACACAGAGGGACGCCCCTCCGAGCCCGCTCCCCCCGACCCGTGCAGCCCCCCCCGCGCAGCGCCCTCCCCAGACCACAATCTCCTCCCTCAGGCACAAACGCCCCCGCACACAGCGCCCCCCCGCAACCCCCAGGGGGGCACACCGCCCCCCGCCCCACCGCACACACGGCTTCCACGGCGGAAAACGCACCCGATCCCCTCCCCGACCCCCTCCCCGTGCACACACACTCGCGCCCGTACACACACACACGAGGGGAGGGGGCTTGGGGGAGGGGGGAGAGGGGATGAAGGGGGGGAGAGGGGATGAAGGGGGGAGAGGGGATGAAGGGGGGGAGAGGGGATGAAGGGAGGGCGAACCCCCCCCCCCGCGCACACACAGAGAAGAGCCGCCCCCCCCCCCGCACACACACACACACACACACGGCCCCCACCCCCGGGGTACATCACAGCGTCCCCCCTGGTCACCCACACGCAGCCCCCCCGCGCTCCCCCCCACCTTCCCCACTCACCTCCTCGGGCACGGGGGACCCGGGGCTGGGCACGGGGCTGCTCCCCGCCGAGCGCGGCCCGCCGCGGGGGAGCGCTCCTCCGGCGACCGCGGCCCCTCGCCCCTCACCTGCCACCTCCCCGCCGGCGTTCATGCCGCCCGCCCGCCAGTCCCGCCCTGCCCTGCCCGGTGCGGTGGGTACCCGCCGCCGGTCCGACCCAGACTCGAACGCCGCCCCGGCCGCAGGGGCGGGACCACCTGGTGGCGGGGAAGGCAGGGGCGGGGCCTGGCGCCGGCCGCCCCGGTGGGAGGGGAGGGGTCCAGCCTTTTACCGGCGCGGGGCGGGGACCACCGAGAGGGCCCGCCCCGCGTCCTGCCCCGGGACACCACCGCGCAGCCGGTGCCGCCCGCCGCGGGGCACACCGATCCCCGGCACACCGATCCCCAACCCCCCGCCCCCCCTTGGGTCTCCGCCTCTCTACCCCGGGCTGCCAGCGCGCCCCCCCCCCCCCCGTCCTACCCGCTCCTCCCGCCCCCCCCCAGCCTCTGTTTCTCGCAGCCCCCAAACCACAACCGGATCCCGCCAAAGCTGACACACCCCGCCCATCCCGGGAGCCACCGTCACCTCCCACCCGCTCCAAGAGGAGCCATTGAATTTGGCGAGACCCGTGGGGAAAGCATCTCCCCCCCACGAGCAGCCTTGCGCTCAGGGCAGAAAAACTCCGCCCCCTCCCCGACATTCAAACCCGCAAGGAAAGGAGCACTGCACCCACTGCATCCTGGGTTTATTTACACCGCACCCCCTGCGCGGCGGGGCGGGAGGGGTGCTGAGCAGCCCACCCCGGGCCGGTTCGGAAGGAAAGGCAGGCAGCGAGGGGGGACCGGCGGCAGCGCGGGGAAAGGAGACGGGCTCTGGCCCCCTCGGCACTAGGAGCCCCTGGGCAGGGCAGGGCAGGGCAGGGCAGGGCAGGGCAAGCAGCCCCAGCTTCCCAGGGCTGGGGAAAGAGGCAAGGGGCACTTTTTAGCAGCAAAGGCTTCGTTTCCCTCCAGGGTGGTGGAGGGGATGGGGTGCAGGATGGAGCCGGACTAGTGTTCAGCCACTTAAAACCAGAACCAAAAAAAAACAGAAAGAAAGAAAAAGGCAGAAGGGGAAGTGAAGAACCACGGAGAACAGCTCCTCCTGCCCTCCAGAGCATGGAGTGAAACTGGGGGCACGGGGCCATGACCCCCTTTCTCTCCTCTCAGCAGAGCAGCAGCTCTGGGCGCAGCCCAGCCGGTGGCAGAGCCTAGGCCTGGGCCTGCGCTTGGGCCTGGGCCTGCGCCTGGGCCTGGGCACACATGGCACTGAGCTCCGGCTCCCTCGCTGTCCTTCCGCCCGGCCCCGGGAGGGGAGAGCAGTTCAGGTGGCAGTTCGATGGCATGGCTGACGGTCCATGCGGGCAGCAGCATCCTCGATGCTCTGCCAGGCACAGTTGGGATGGATGCCGAGGTGGCTGAGCTTTGTGCTCCAGCCCCTGACACAGTCCGGCTCCCGCCTCCCTTATAGGAAACCCTCCTTCCGGAACTGCTCCTTCAGGATGTCTCTGTACTGGTCGAAGCCGCCCTCGATGCGGGTCACGGTGGCGTTCTCACACACCCACAGCTCCTGGCACACCAGGCGGATGAAGCGCTCGTCGTGGGACACCAGAATCACACCACCCTGCCGACACACAATGGGGGCAGGGGGAACAGGAACGTCAGTGGAGCACAGCCCAGTGACATGGAGCTCCTGCCCCCCAGGACTTCAAGTTTCCATCTTCTCCAGGGAAAGCCAACAATAGGTCACCCCAGGGACCTACTCCCAGCCTTTCCTTTCCTTCCAGGCACAGAGCTGGCACTGGCTCTCCAGGTCTCTGACAACTTCAAGGATGGAGATTCCAGGTGCAGCCAGACAGGCAGAAGGTGGCTGGGCAAAGGCCCGAGCAACCCCAGGTAAGTTTTTCCTTCACTGGAAAGCTGCTCTACCCTGAGCAACTGTAAACCACTGAGAACCAGATTGATCACAGCGATCTCCCGAGGCTGAGTCTTTGGAGATTGGCCATAAAACATGCCTAAGGATGACCAACCCAAACAGCCCAAAGGGAGGGCTGAGTTTCTCATGAGATGTCACAGGGTGCAGGTGACTGGTCAAGATGGGGGACAAGGTGCTCTCTGGTCTGCTGTTGCCCCCCCCAACCTGCCCCAGCCAAACCCAGAAAAAAACCCATCACCAGTAAGAGTGGCTAAGGCAGAGATGTGACTGACTTGCCAAATTCTGTCCTGGACTTGAAGCCACCACTGGTCTTAAACCATCCATCTCTATCTGACACACCAAGTAACTTAAGATGGAGGCTGCAGGAAGTGTTAGAAGAATAGGAGATCTTGCCGAGGGAACCTTACCCGGAACTTATTCAGTGCCTTTGCCAGTGCCTCAATGGTCTCCATGTCCAGGTGATTTGTTGGCTCATCCAGAATGTAGAAGTTTGGACTGGAAGAGAAGACAGCTCTGAGCACGCACTGCAACAGGCCCAGGCTGGGTCTGTGGCTGCTTTGGCCACTTAGAGCCATCAGCATGTGCCTGGCCCCAAGACCAGTGTTGCCCAGCTCCCTGTGAGCCCGAAGCAGCAGGAGAAAGCCACCTGCCTCCTTCTACACAGTCCATCCCAGGGTAGCAACCTCCCCCTCCCCAGAAGTTACAAGGACGAGGCTTTAGCAGGGCAGCGGGAGGTCCCTGGATGCCCACCTTCCTCTAGTGAAGCAGGCTCCAGGAATGGAGCCATGCAAACAGTAACAGCATCTCAAGAAGATTACCAGGACATGGTCATCTGGGCAAAGGCCACGCGACTCTTCTGACCTCCGGACAGGCTGGCCACAGGACGCACGGCCAGCTCCCCCGAGACACCGTAGCTCCCCAGCTGATGCCGATACTCCTCCTCTGTCTTCCCTGCAGGAGCGCATCAGGACACAGCTATGGCACAGCTGGCATGGCACCGGGCCCCTGGTGCCACGAGCTCGGTGGGTGCCGCATCCGGGCAGCCCAAGCAGTGTGGCCTGGCAGGAATGCAGCAGCCGCTTCATTCCATGACCGACACAATGGGACAGGGGCTGCAGGGGTGGTGACTGACACTGGGTGACACTGCTCCCAATTCCCTGTCACCTCCTGGAGGTAGCATTAGGTGGAGAAGGGAGACAGAGGTTTTGGCAGCTGGGAAATGGGAAGCTGGTGCTCTTTCTGTGCCCATCCGCCCAAAAAACCCGGCCATGGTGGAGCACCAGCCTGAGGGTCTGCAGGATGCCCACACACAGCCAGCTCAGCTTCTCATGGCTGGCATCCTGAACTTGAACATAGGGAGTTAACCCAGAGAGGTGGTGTCCCTTGAGCATTGATGTGCCAGAGCCTGTTGCCCAAACCAGTGCTGCTCCATGCGTGGCAAAGGAGACCTCAATGGCTCACATCTCCTGGGATCTCCACAACCCACCTGGGAACTTTCTTGCCAGCAGCTCTACAGCGCTGATGTTCAAGTCCAGTTGATCCACGTGGTGCTGGCTGAAATAACCGATCTTTAGGTTCCTGCAGGATGAGAGGGGAGATGGAGAGCTGGCACCAGGCCCTGCAACCAGAGCTCTCACAGCTGCAGCTACAGGAAAGGGGTGGCAGGGACAGGACATTTGTGGGTGTGCAGGACCCATCCCCATTGCTCAGGCAGCTGGCGCTCCAGAGCATGGCCCAGAAGCCCTCCAACTGCACCGTTCTTCCCAGTGCCCCAGCCCTTCCTGCCAGGTACCTGTGAGCATGTCTGATCCCTCTGACTGGTGCCAGCTCCCCCATTAAGATCTTTAGCATGGTCGACTTGCCAGCGCCGTTTTCCCCAACCTAGAGAAGCAGCAGGAAGCAGCATTGGAGACTGTGAAACCCGTGAAGGAGCTTCAGATGGGGGGAGAGGGAGACAGTGATCAGGGAATTTCAGCTTGCTTAGGTGACCATGCAGTAGAGGAGTCGGGATGAGAGCCTGACCAGATGTTCCAGCTACCTGGAAGCTGCGTGTCTATCCCTGAAGAGCAGCAGAGGCAGCAGGACATGTTCCCTCCCCAACCCCCAAGGATTATCTAGGCTCATTTGCAAGTAAATCACATCTCTCTGCTGCCCCAACCAGCATTGAGCCCCCCTCCCCCCCAGGAGCCCCCCCTACTGGCTGCTGTGTCAGCTGCCCAGCAGGAAGTTAGGGGAGGAGGGAGAAGGGGTGGGGGAAATGACCCAATCTCTTCCCAGAAATGAAAGGATGAAAGGCACAAATCTCAAATCCTGACTCATATTGGGAAACACGCTCCTCAAAATGAGACCAGTCAAATCTGCAGTGGAACCCAGAGGGAATGTGAGAAATATCCCTCCCTGGAGGCAAAAATTAAAGAAGAGTAATTCCCAAATCCCACTGGAAAAGACTCGAAGCGACCCCAAAGCCAGCCCTGCTCTGAGCAGGGACCTCCAGGCCCCCTGTAGCCAGCACTGCCCTGTGACCACACGTACCATGCAGATGCGCGACTCCAGGTCGGCAGAGACGCAGAGGGAGCGGAAGATGTAGTGACTCGGCTCGTAGTAGAAGTCTACTTCATCCAGCTGCAGGATAGGGGGGGAGAACTTCTCAAAGCCATCAGGGAACCTGGGAAGGCAGGAAGCAGTGAGATGGCCAGGGACTTCAGAGCCAGCCTCCCAGGATAACTGCTGTGACCCTCTGGGTGGCAAGGGGGGCGCCTCGTACCATGCAGGGCCTCTGGGAAGGATGGGCACAAAATGGGGACAGGGGTTTGCAGCCTTGACCCCAGGAAAGGAACCCAACCTAAACATAGGGCTGTGTTTGGGCTCCCTGTAGGGTACGGCTGTCCCACAGGAAGGGGTGGCTGTCCCAGCCAGGATAGGGTGTGGGAGAAGCTCATGTCAGGAAGAGAGCCAGGCACCCTCCAAAGCAAGGGCTCAGGAGAAACTTACTTCATGATCACCTCAGACTCCTTGTCCACAGGTTTCAGCTCTGGCCTGCAAGAAGAGAAGACAGGTAAGTGAGATGCCTTGCCCTGGGGGTCTGTTCCCATACCAGAAGCCCACAGAGAGTCTTCAGCCAAAGCCTCTGGACCTGAGACAGCACCCAAAGCCCAAACCACCCCTGTATTACCCAGATGCCCTGTGAACCTGCTTCATCCCACGAGTGCTGCCCTTTCCCCACCTCCAGAGATTAGGACAGGCACTCACAGCTTCTCCAACAGCTTGAGCTTGCTCTGCACTTGGGATGCCCGGTTGGCATTGTAGCGAAAGCGGTCGATGAAAACCTGCAAGAGAGAAAATCATTGGAGCAGCCCAGGTCCCCTTCAGCCCCAGCCAACCCTGGGTCTGCTGCCAGACCTCCTGCTACAACAGAACCACATCTGTGGGGCACTGCAAGACCAAAGAGCAGCAAAAAATCCAAGAGCAGAGATTACTGGAAGCAGGGCAGCTTGGGAGGTTCACTAGAATCATGGAGAGAGGGACAAGGCTGGAAGAGCAGTGCCCCAGCACTTCTCCCAGTACCTGGATGTGCTCCCGGTACTGCTGCTGCGCTTCGTACTCTCGCTGCTGGTTCTTCAGCCGCTCCTCCTTGATCTTCATGAAGTTCTCAAAGTCCCCACGGTACGTGTCCAGCCGCTGCGAGTGCAGGTGGATGATGTCCGTGGCCACCGCGTTCAGGAAGTTCCTGTCGTGGGACACCACGAGGATGGTCGACTGCCAGGTCTGGGGGAGACAGGGAGGGGGAGGCCTGAGCCACGGCGAGCCCCAGCATCACGCCAGAGCACGGCGGGGCTGGGTCCCACCCCGCAGTGAGGTGAGACACCAGCCTGGAGGACACCTCCAGCCACTTTGCCATGGGGCTCCTGCCACCCCACCTACCTGCAGGTAGGTCTCCAGCCACAAAATGGCCCTCACGTCCAGCATGTTCGTTGGCTCTGAGAAAGAAGAGGCACTGAGGTCAGGAGGGATGAGGATGCCTGGATTATGCTTTCTTATGCAGGAAAAGATCATGGTGGAGGAAGAAACCCTGCATGGGGACCTGTCCCCACAGCTCAGGGGATTCACACGTGTGGGGTGTGCTGTGGGGGGGGGGCACAGGGAGGGGGGAGCACACTGAGGCTCAGCCAGGGCCGCTCCCCCCACTTCACACTGGTACCCAGACCCTAGCGCTCAGCAGCAGCATCTCACCCCCACCCCCCACCCAAGGTGGGCACCTCCCCAGGGAGCCCACCCAGCCCCACGGTGACCCCTGTGGTGAAGGGACACCCCCCCACCCAGAGTGGGTTGGCAGCCAGGGCCGATCACAGTGCCTGGCGAGGGCATGGGATGGCTCTGGGCATGCTGATGGCCCAGCTGGGGCACGGGGCAGAGCTCTGCCCAGCGCAGCCAAAGCAGTCGCCCACCCAGGCTGCCCTGACCGCCCCACTCCACATGCTGTGCTGGGGACACTGACAGCCCTGTCACCCAGGGCTATTTTGAGCAGGCAGCTAAAGGCCATGGCGCATTCCCAACCCAGCAAGGGCACTGGCAAGCCTGGCAGCAGTCAGAAGGGAGGCGTGGTATCGACTTACCATCCAGAAGAAGGAGATCTGGCCTGGGAAAAACAAGACAAGGGGGTCAGAAGCAAAAGATAATAACAAATAGATAGGCTGGGGTCACCCACGCAGAGCTGTGACGCCTCCAATGCCTCCCCACACTCCCCCACCCGGACAGCCTGAGTCCTGAGGATCCCCAGGCAGCATCCCTGTACCTCGCAGCACGGATGGCAAGGAAGGCTGACCCCACAGTGTGAAGACCTGGACACCAACCTGGCAAAAAGGGCTCTGGCTAAGGCCAGTCTCATCCTCCAGCCTCCGGAAAACTCTCTGAGGAGAAAAGAGGTTGCGGAGAGAGGTTACTGCTTAAAAGAAACTCTTGTCCCCTGCAGCCACAGCAGTGCCTGGGGGCTGGCCAGCAGCACTGTCTCCCCAGAACCTGGACTTACTTGGTTGTCTGCTGTTGCATCTTTGCGTTAAAGCCCAGCCCAGCAAGAATAACGGATGCCCTGGGGAAAGAGGAGAGACCTGAGTCGGGCTGCGGAATACAGGCACAGCCCCAGGGGGGCCACGGGGACCCTGCTGCGTGGCGTAAGGTCACTCTGGCAGAGGAAAACTTCCCTGCCCACCCAAGAGCATCACTTGGCTGATAAATGGAGTCCAACAGGGCTCAGCGTCCCAGGAGGCCTGCAAGGAGCTTTGGGCTCTTTGGCCAGGGAGAGAATCACTACCACTGACATCCCAGAAAAGTTCCCCAGACCACCAGGAACCCGAGGAGGACTGAGAGGAGCAGCAGCAACAATGCAAGCCTTTTGGGGCAAAACCATGAAAATAAATCCCTCCAGCTTTGGGAGGAAGCTTAACCCTTCCTACCCCAGCAGAGCTGTGATAGAAGAAGGGACAAAAGCAGCACGGAGAGCCTCATGTCCCCATATGCTGGATCCCAGGGCTACAGCATCACCCTTCCATATCCCGCTGCCCAAACCAACAAAGAAGGGTGTCTGCAGGGCCCTCTCACCTTGCTGGGGCCTTGTCTGCCTCAATCTCCTCCAGCTTCGCGTAGATCTCCGATAGCCTGGCGCCTTCTGTCCCTTCTCCCCTGGGGCAGGACAAAGAAGAGTGTGTGGGACTGACGGGGTTTGAGCGCTGATTTTGGCTTATCTCCTCAAGCAGGACTAAGGTGAGCAGGACACAGCCCAGTCCTGCCAGAGCCCTTCACTGGAAGGGACAGACCTCAGAGCGAGACCTCATGGCCAAGAGGCCACAGAAGGGCCAGACACCTCACCTGCCAGAATTAACCTTAGCAGTCAGCTCCCTCTCCTCCCGCAGCAGGCTCTCACGAGCGGTGTCGCACTCCAGCACGCTCTGCAGCGCCGGCGTCTCGTCCCCCGCCACCTCCTGCTCCACGTGCAGGATGCTGATGTGCGAGGGGATGCGCAGGCTCCGGCTGGCGATCATCTTCAGCAGCGTGGTCTTGCCCAGCCCGTTCCTGCCCACCAGCCCGTAGCGCCGGCCAAACGCCAGGTTCAGGTCTGCTCCCGCCAGCAGCACGCTGAAGGGAGGGAACAGGGGGGGACCTGATCAGGCTGCCCCACGGAGAGGGAGACAACCAGCAGCCACCTGCCCCAAGCATATTTCAGGCTGAGCTGGGGCCAAGCAGCCACCACAGACTTCTTCTCCCAAAACCAAGGGGATCAGGTGCCCACCTTGCTTCCTGATCCTTTCCCTCCATCTCTGCCCAATCACTCTCCAATCTGGACTCAAGGACCGGTCGCTCACAGCCCAGCCAAGGTCTGTCCCACCACCCTGCCTGCACTCACCGCTCACCGAAGGACACATCGAAGTTCTCGATGCGCACATCATACGACTTGTTCTTGCCTGATGACTCCATGCGAGTCTCCTTCTTGCTGGCAGCTTGGCTGGCAGATGCCTCCTCAAGGACCCTGTGGGTTGGCAGGAAGAGAGGGGTGCTCACAGGAAAGCTCTGGTACAGTCAGATCCCAGCCACTCTCTGGGCATGTTTGAGGCGCCCTCAGTACTCACAGAGGGCCAGATGACTTCAGGGAATCCCGCTCCATCCTCTTGTCCTGCTTGGCTTTCAGCCTGGCTTCCGCCTTCTCCAGCTTCTTGGCATTCACCATCTGGGGTACAAAGCAGAGAGTTCAGAGAAGAGAGAGCATCTTCAGCAAAAGCTCAGCTCCAGGAGGAAAGATCTATTAATCCCTTGTGACTGGAAGGCAGGGAAGGAGGGAGGGTGGGAGGACAGGGAAACTGAGACAGTCTCCGGCATGTTTTGAGGAAGTTAATCAGGCCAGGAAATCACGTCAGGAACTAAATCCTCAATCAACTGCTCGTACGCAACCATGGTGCCTCATTTGACCCATGTCAGCCAAGTCACTTCAGCAGCAGCAGCCTGCTACCCTAACGCCTCCTCCACTGCACCCTGCGCCCACCCTCGTCCTAGACCACGAGGCCCATTAAACTTTAGCCAGTTTGGAACAAACTCAGCTTATGCTGCAAATCAATCAAGACAGAGACAAAAAGCATTTAATTAAACTTGAATGCAAGGAGGAGCCGAGCGTTTTAACCTCCCCTCTGGCCTTGGCCAGGCTCTCAGCCCATTCCAGCTTATTCCTGCGTCAAGTCAAATACTTGTGGCTGACCAAAGCGCTCCTAGATATTTCTAGGCAGCTCTGCAGCCACTGGAGCACGCTGCTGAGCAGCACGCTAGACTGAAGAGCGTCTTGTTACTGGAGCCGTGACCCCACACCGACAGACAGACTGAGTCACTCTGTAAACTACACCGAGCTCCCTGAATCTCCCAGTAAGAACCTGTCCTCCAAAACCCAAGAGGCCTCCTGAGACCTTCTCTGAAGCGCCTCCAATTTTTTGTGAAGATCCCTTTTGAGCTGAGGACACGAGCGGCAGAGAGGGAACCCAGCAGCAACAACTCCAGTGCCAAACCCGGCAGTGGCTGCCAGCTTTTGCTTAACACTCCCATTCAGACAGGCAGGGATCGCGTTAGGTCTCAGCCTCCAAAGCGAGGGGTTCTCCTCCTCAACAGGGAGCTCTACAAGAGACCAGCCTGGCAGAGAGACCGCCCACCCAGGACACCAACTGCGGTCTTTGCTGTGCAGATGGCACAACTGCACCTCTCCCCGTGCTTGGACTTTGGCACATCCAAGGCAGAGGGCAAGCCAGTTCACTCCTGAGCGGCTACGTGTTTGATCAGCAAAGATTCCTGACTTCCCCCAGGTCACGGAGCGTAACCGCTTCAAAACTGCTCTTATTTGTCAAACCACAACAACCCATCGCCATCTCCAACGCTGGCCTTACGCCTTCCTGCTCCCTGCTAACTCCCTCCCTGTGCCAGCCCGGCACCTAACCGTGAGCCAGGACTTTCACTCTTGCAGAACATGGCAAGATGTCATCCTGGTACATCCTATTTTCTCAAAGGCCTCGCTGGAGAAGTCCAAGGTCCCCATGAAAGCCAAGAGAAGGGGCGTTCTGAGCACCACGGCTCCATCAACCGTGCCTTGACGCTCCCAAAGGAACCACAGCAAAATAGACCTCATCAAAGGAAGAAGCCGCCAGCTCCTGTTGAGCCTCTCTACCAGACCAACGTCAAGAGCTTCCCAAATCACGCTGCCCCTGACAAGAGGGAGCAGTTCCCCCTGCAGCGCTGTCCCTAACCAGGATGCTGCCTGTCCCACCTGCTCTCTGGGGCAGAGCAGGGCACCCGCCACCCCTGCCTTAGCTGTTCCCCGTGGGCCTGCTGGCTTGTGAAGGAGGGTATGGCCCCCCGACTCACCGAGGTCTGGCCTCTCTTCAGCAACAGCCCTGGCAGCAGGTCCACGCTGGTGTCTGCTGCAACAAGATGGTTGGGTTGGTGAGCACCAGGGAGGTTCCACAACGCGCTACTGTCACGGCTGCCCACGCCTGTCCCCTCTGCCGCAGGGCAAGAGGACCAAGGGGTGGCTCTGGTCCTCCCACCCTCACCCTGAGGGCAGCCAGGTGCTGCAGCTCAGCAGTGGGAAGGGAAAGAGGGGTGCGCTGCGAGGGAGAGCCTGAGGGGTGCGAAGCACGGGGGGACCTGCGCCCCAAGGTCGTGCAGGCGCAATGGCCCGTCTCCATCCATCCTCACTGCTGGCACCCGGGTGGCAAGGCAGGGGTGCCGCCACTCACCACATCCATCGGTGATCTGGGAGAGCTGGATGGGGGCATCCAGCAGCACCTGGCTGCATCGCTGGGCCCGGCCCTCGTCCCTGCCAGAGAGGAGGATGGGAGTGAGGACGAGGAGGGCGAGGAGGAGGGCGAGGATGAGGAGGGTGAGGCGCCCTTACAGCTGCAGGGTGTTGAAGAGGCGCTGGCAGATCTCCCGGATGGCGCCGTCGTCCTTGGCGTCCTGCGACACCTCCCGCAGCAGCTCCCCCACCGCCTCCACCAGCTCGTCCACCGACTCGAAGTCGGCGCCGCTGCCGTGCAGGATCCCTGCGGGCACACACGGCGCCGGCGCTGCACGACCCTCCGCTGTCGCGACGGACGGCCGCGCCTCGCGATGCGGCCGACAGGCGGCACCCGCCCGCTCCCCCTTCCCCGCCTCCGCCCGGCCGTCTATCGCGACACGGGCGCGGCCGCCTGTCGCGACGGCAGGGAGGTGTCGCGACACGCGGCGGGGCGGGAGGCCGAGCCCCGCGGAGGCGGGCCCCGCTCACCCGTCACGTAAGCGAAGACCTCGCCGTCCAGGTCCGGGAACTCGCTGCGGAGGATGTCGGCGCACGACGCCATGGCGGAGCCGGAGCGGGGCCCGGCCGCGGCGCGGCCCGGTGCCGCCGCACGGAGCCCGGCACCGCGGCGGAGGCGGAAGGGCCGGCGCGCGCGCGGGGGCTGCCGGGAAGGAGGCGGGCGGCCGCCATGCGCGCGGGGGGCGCCGGGAAGCGGAGGCCGGGGCGGGGCCGGGGCCGGCGCCACGTGCGGGCGGCCGGCGCGGCGGAGGGAGCGGCGGGCAGCCGGCTCCGCCCGGCGCCGCGCAGTGAGCGGCCGGCAGCCGGCCCCGACCGGCAGCCGGGCGCGGGAGGGGGAATAGCGGCCGCCATGGAGCTTCAGCCGGGAGCGGCGCTCGGAGCAGCCGGACACGGGCCGCAGGCAGCGGGTTTGAGCCGAGGGGCTCCGCCGGCCGCGGCAAAAGGGAACGCCGCGGGCTTGGGCAGGCCTGGCCCCGGGGAAGCCCCGAGCACCCTCTGTCCCCAGGAGCCGCAGCAGCAGGCTCAGAGGCCTCCTTGTTCTTCCCCCCTGGAGGCCCAGCCCCTGGAGCCCCAAGAGCAGCACAGGCAGCCTTCTCCATTCTACGTACTTTATTAGATTCAGAGCTGGACAAACCACAAAGTGTACAAAATGGAGACCACACTACCAGAAGCGGGGCTGTGGGTAGCAGCAGCGTTCCTAGGGCCCAGAAGCATGTGGTAGAAAGGGGGAGAGGACAAGCTGGGGTTGGGGGGCTCTTGCTGCCACCCGCCCTTTAGCCTCCCCCAGAACAGACCCTGTTTGCAGCCTGACAGTGCTCAGCTGCCCCACACTCCCAGGACCTTTGTCTGGAAAGGAGAGGCTGGGTGGAGCCAGCAGTAGTGGGGGGGAGAGGGGGTAAGTGCTCTAAGGGCCTGAAATGCTGTGCTACCCACATACACACCAGCAAGAGTCTAAACCCTCATCCTTTTTGGTCACAAACCTTCCTACGGTAGGACTCTATACTGACAGCTTTGCAAGAAAAATAGGGTGGTGGGGAGATGAGGTGAGCCCGCCGTCTCGTCTGGCAGAGGCCCCACAAGCTCACCACCCCAGGCATCTCAGACTGGCCAGCAACATCTACCACAACAGCAATAGCTAGTACAGAAGCCAGGGTAACTTCAACTCAGATTTGTCCAGTCTATGTTTAGGTCTATTCTACGAGTACATATGCACAAGAACTTCAAAAATACTAGGATATGATGCAAGTAGTGAGACACCAACAGAAGAGGAGTTTAATGATGGACGTTCCCTAGAAAGATCACGAGAGGATGGGAGTTAGACTAGCCCTTCCCCACCCTGGGATGGGGGAGCAGGAGGCTGACTACTCTCCTGCACGCGACTGGGCTCTGAACTTCAGCTGCAGCCTGGGTGGTAAGTGAGCACAGGCAGGCGAGTCTGCTCCCAAGGTGAGCCGCAGGGTCTTTCAATCTGCGTAGAGGGGCCAGGCAGACGTTTTCTCTGAATGTAGTTGAAGACTGAGGAGAGGCAGAGGATGGCTTGGAGAAGAGGGAGCCCGCCAGCCTGCTGGGGCTAGCATCTGGTCTCATAGATCCCGCTCCTGCCGATGTACCTCACCCATTTTATCACATCGTGGTCACTGTAGTTCAGCTTTGGCTCAAAGACTTTCAGGTAGCGCACCTTCAGCCCGGAGGGCGCAAACGGGACCTATGGAGAAAGGAGAGTGTTGGAACAGTGGGGAAGAGGCCCTCCGTGCACAGGAACCCTTGGCTGTGCATCTAGAAGCAGCCTCCAAGAGCCACTGTTCCCTTCCCAACTCCCCAGGTGGTGACAGACTATGGTGGCTTGAAGGACAATTTTCTTCTATTAGCCTTGCCACCTGGCTGGCCTCCTGTCACTAAGAATCAGGCTTGGCACGGAGGGCAGAAAGGGACCGGACTGACAAAGCTTCTCCAAGGTCAGCAGTGCCTTGAAAGGCGGGAAGGGACTCACCTCAAAGTTCATGGAGATCGGGGGCCGAGCCCACTTCTTCTTGTCATTGGTGGGCAGCAGCTCAATCTCTGCACTGATCTGGGATTCCTTCATTCCAGCCATACGTTTTATCCTATCAGAGACAGCCCAGAAGTGAGGAGGTGCCCAAGTCTGTTCCCCCCTGCCCTACAGGTGCTCAGGCAGGCAGGAGCCCTGAGCAGATGCTGCTGCCCCAAGCCCTGCCCTTGCAGCACCCCAGACTCAACACACTCACTCACTTCCAGACAATGGCGTTCTCACTGGCCTTGTACTTTGCCTTCCCTTTCATACAGATGACTTGTACTCCGCTGGTATTGAGGGGTGTTGGGATCCGGACCTGGAAGGCAGAGTCTGGTGAGCTGGAGCAAGCAGACTGGAGCCTGGGCAGTCTTCAAGGAAGACCACCTCCTCCCAGGAGAGCACAGCTGCTGTCCTGGGCCTCTTGGCCTCCCCTCTCTATCTCAGGGCCCAAAGAACATCAGCTTCAAGGCATCCAAGGCTAACCCTCCAGGTTCTGCCCTTGGAATAAAGGCTCAAACACCCTTTCTGAATCCATGGTCAGTGAGGAACAGGGCAGAGCTCTCCAGGCTGCAGGATACCTGGCCAGTGTTGGGCAGATGAGCTCATTGGGATGCCAGGCTGGCCAGGGAGACCTGCGTTGCACCAGGCTCTGGAGAGCCCAGCTTTGCAGCAATACCCTTTTCCCAGAAGGGGACTAAGCTGCAAAGCCACCCCCAGCCTCTCTTGCACAGCACAGGGCCCGCTGCCTAACACACTGTCACATCACACAGGGAAGAACATGAACTTTTCACAGAAGCCCAGACAAAGCAAATAGTTGCTGCAGGAAGTGAGGCCTCTAAGACAGCTGTGCACGACTTCCACCCCCCAACCCTACAGCAGTTGCCTTTCACAGCACAGCAGCACCACAAATCTGTGGAGTATTCAGTTCTCAAAGTCCTTTACAAGCCTGAGGACTCATCTGTGAGGACACCATAGCAGGGGACAAGATAGAGGCACAGCTTCAAAGGACACCAGAGCACAGGATTGTATTCTCTTACCTCTATCTTCTGGGCCAGCAAGGAAGGTTTGAAGTTTGATTTGATCACCACCTTCACTTCCAGCTTGGTCCGACCCACCTCCCGCACCAGGGGAATCACACGGAAGGGAAGGATGATGTCCTTTGTGGTTCGGTATCTGCAGGGGTCAAAGCAACAGTCAAGTCTGAGGAAGAGTTAACTCCCTTTGGGGCTCAAGCTGTACCACTTTCCTAAAGAGACAGCCTCCCAACAGGGAGCAGCCAGAAACTGAGCTATCCCAGAAGGAATCACCAGCAAGACCTGTGCTGCCCAAGGGCTGTGATGGCTTATGAAGTCCCAGGCTTTATGTCTGGTTCCTGCCAGTGGTCCTGTTCAAGGACACCAGTTGTAAGCACTAAAACACCAGATACAGCAAGCTAACGGGTAAGGAAACCCACACCCAATGCTATGGTTCTGGTAGAGGAAACCATGCAGCTGGGCTTCTACCACATTTGTAACAACAGGATTTGTGGGACACATTCCACTCTGAAAAGGAGGTGAGCGCGTATTTGTTAGGTGCTGAAGGGGCACAAGCCTGCCTGAGAGCAGCAACACGACTGGAGCAGCAAACAGATCTCCCACCACCGTACCTCATGAGCTCAAACTCTCCATCAGGTGGGATGAAGCTGATGCTCCTCTCAGAATCAAACTTGCTGAGCCTCACGCACTGGTGGAACGTGCAGTCGTCGATGGCGATTGACTGTTTGCCGCTGGAAACACAAGACAGTTACACACCCTGCAGCCCCGGTGCCTCGGTGCAGTCACTGCGCAGGCAGAAACTACTCTACAGAGCAAGTTGCCATGGCACATGTCTGGGAAACGGGGAGGCAGGGAGAGATTTAGGGGACAGCAGCCTCTTGGCTTAGACTTTCCTTGTTTTGCCACCACATATTATTTCAGGAAGCTTGTTTGAAAGAATTCTCTCCCTCCTCTCCCCAGAGAGGAGATACTAGAAGAGCACCCTTCTGTCACAGCCAGCAACACGATGCTTGGGTCTGCCTGCCAGCAGCACCTCATTATTGCAAAGGCCACTCTGCTAGCCCATCTTCTCACAGCACGGGTCAAAGGAGAGAAAACACTTTCCTGTCCACAAAGCTATCCCACTGCCACACAGCCAGGAGATGCCAGGTTCAGGGTCTTCCTGTTCAGAAACCTCTTCACAGCTGCTGACTGCCACACTGCTAGCAAGTGGTTTGATTCTAGAGCAGATTTGCCAAGGACTACGATATTATGCCATAAAAGTGTGTCTCTCCCTCAGAGCACTACCATCTGTCCATTGAGGGGCACCAGCCTAACCTGCCAGCAGGGAACATGTGCTGGCTGCCGGTCTCTGAGACTACATCCCCCTGCTACAGGTCCTGAGGTCAGCCAAGAACTCTGCAGCTACTGAGAGGGAGCAGGAAATGAGAAGGCAACAGCTACACAAGAGGCAGCGATGGAGCTTTGTGATATCTGGGCTGCCTTAGCTGCTGGGAGCAACAAGACAGCCATCTATGTGTGCTGAGATAGTGTAAGCACTACAGGCAGGTTCAGCTGCCCTGGAGACCACCACTGTAACCCGCCCAAACAGGAAGCAGACTGACCCCAGGCTGGCAGGCTGTTTAGTTACACAATCCACGGGTATAGCCTGTGCTTTGCAAGAGGGGGTTTGTCTTTCCTAATCTGCTGCGCAGAAGACAGGCAGCATTAGCTGACTTGTTCCTTTGGAACACTGCTGAGAAAGCCCTGCTGCTTACCACTGCTCCAGGTCTCAGGACACATTGCTTGGGGGTTGGTGGTGCCACATGCTGGATGCCCAGAAGCAGTGGCAGCAGCAGTCACTTTTAGTTACCTCATCACTAAATACTTCTGGACAGTGACACCTCCAAGGTCTTGGCCACCAGAGAACTATCCAGCAAGAGTCCCTGTCCATCCTGCTTCTGTAACTCCAGGAAACAGCACACTTATGGGGTAAGGCACTCACTGCACAGAAGCTTCTGGAAAGTGCTACTGACTCTTCAGGGACCTACCTAGATGACAATTTCACTACAGTGTATCCCCAACTAGGCAGCCACCTGAGGCTCATCCATTTTACTAAATAGATTCAGGTACAGGAAAGATGGCTTAAAGGTGACAGTGAAGTGATAGCTCTTGGCTTGGTTCTGGGAGAAAAGGCAAGTAGCAGCTCAGCTCCATTTGCAGGAACCATCATGGAAAGTGTCTGAGATCCGAGTTACATGCACAAGTCACACAAAGCAAGAGACAAGGGGAGAGCAGAGAGCACACACAGCTGAAGCAGATCATCTACCTTCCCAATTCACTGGGGTCAGCAAAAAAACAACAAAACAACCAAGAGAAACACAGTTGAGTCACAAGTGGTTAGTGAGGGAAAATGGCAGTCCCTTTACTTTTATCTCTTCACCCCAACGGGGAAGCTGGAAGAGGCATAAGACCAGTTTTCAGCTTCAACACAGGTGCTGGCTGAGGTGCCAGCTCAAAGGAAGGTAGCTGTGCTCCAGGAAGGGATAAGTTTCCAACCCACATGGCCACTGACCACCTCTGTGTCAGCAGGAGGTGACCACTGACTACTCAAGTTCATGGGAACAGTCTGGGTAGAGCAGCCTGTGGTCAGAAGAGGTTCCTGCACTCTTCCCTGGGAGCACTACTACTAGACCCTACAAGTAGGAATCTCTGCACAGATGAGAGCTGTTAGAGACACAAGCTCTGGGAGAATTCATCCTGGGGAAACATTTCTATCTGTGAGATCTCCACACTTAACACTGTGTCTGGACCTTAATACTTGAGGAGCTCCTGGTACTCGCCCATGTACAGTGGTGAAGTCAGACACCAAAGATGACATTCCACCTGTTCCCATTAGCCCTGCTGCAGAGAAGCCCACTGTATCGAAGGGCTCGCAGCCTGCATGACAACTGACCTACCCAGAGAAAAACAAGCAGTAACAGCTGAACAGAAGAAGAGATGAGCTTTGTCTGTCTGATCAGAAAAGCTACTAAGTGCCACCCTTTTATAAGGGTCCCTCCTGGCAAGTGGCTTTACCCCACGGCCTCTTACCTTTTCCCCGTCTCATCCGCAGTCCCTTTGCCTTGTTTCTCAATGACAATCTTGTCATTCATGCCAAACTTGCACTCTGGCATCCCGCTCAGGTAACTCTTCATCACCACTCTGCCGGACACGTGGGCACTCAAAACCTGACCTGATGTAGAGAAGGGCGCAGTTCAGAACTCTTACAAAAGTCCCACTTGCAAACCTTGAAGGGGAGAAGGATGCAAGCTGTAGACCTCCTACTTACCCTGGGGGGACATCAAGAGATTCACGCTCTCCAGCACATCAAGAAAGAGTTCATTGCGACGATATTTGATCCCTTCACGTCTCCATCCAATCTGTCCAGTCACCTGGCTAGTGATCTGGGACTGTTCTTCCTTAGTCTGAAGGGAAGAAACATCTTAGATCTCCAGATAAACTCAAAGACTAAGAAAGCTTCCTCTAAAACTAAAAGCAAATGTATTATGCATAACTGCTTCTGACACTCAGATTTGGGCGCTGTCGCACACTCCATGATTCGGTCATTCTCTCCTCAACATAGCAAGTCCTACACCTAACTAAACGTTGGTCATAAGAGCAACAAAGGTTCTGTGGTTTAGCTAGTCCGTTAAGGCTACATCTAGGTGCAGGGAGATGACATTCAAATCATGTAATTTGATTGTCGTATCGATCCATGGGGACCAGAGAAGCAGCTGCCAGGCCAGTTCACACCCTTATCCAACATGAAACCCTCGGGCATGACAGAGCTGGTGCCCAGGGACTACAGTCATTAGCTACACACCAAGAGTGAAGTAAGGCCCATCTAACAGCATCCAGGCTCCAAGCCTCCTCAGTGCACCGAGGACGGTGCTGAGAGGCAGAGGGAGGTTTCCTACCTGATGCTACAGGCGGGGTCCAGTCACACGCAGAAAGTCAAGAAGTAGATGTATAGCAGCAAGTGTGGTGCACACAGGGTTAACAGGCAAGCAGGTCAAGAGCAAGAAGAGGGAGGAAGGGAGAAAGAGGCAGGTTAGGCTTGAGGCTACCTCAGGATAGGAATAAAGCAGGCTAGCTCATCATTAATTAGGTAGCTAATTAGCACAAACAAGATGAGGGTCTTTGACCTTTAGCTCCCCTCAGGAAACCCAGCACTCCTAGCAACGAAATGGCTTTTGAGATTTGGCCCATTATGCACCACACAAACACAAGGTCAAGCAGAGGGAGTGACAGACAGGCCAAGTACCACTCCCAGTAATGTTCCTGAGCAGACTCCTCATGTTGCCATTCCTAAAGCAAGCCCTGAATGTTTACCATGGCACAAATGCCCAGACTATGAGAAGTACAAAGCATGCAGGACTGCAGGCATCTTAACTGTGGGTCCTGTATAAAGTTATATCCTAGCTAATCCTGCACCAGGAGTGCAGAAGGCAGAAGCCCGTGTCCATCCCCCCTCCCCCCCAGCAGCCCCGCATCGGGCCCACAGGGTGGCAGCACGTGATCCCAGCTTCACACCAGCAGTGCCTTGGTTTCACCCATGCTCTCACCACAGACCGGGTGACTCTTGGAGCAGGCAGAGCAGTTACTGTAACATCTAAGAGGCAGTTCCCAGGGGAGCTCAGTGCCGCACCAAGTACCTCCCTTGTCTGTCCCACAAAACAAAGCCTCCTTATCTGCCTTATCCCACACCCTGTTTAGGCTAAGAGTTCTCGGGCCTCCAAAGGGACACTGATTACACACTGACATTCCATCTCCCACAACAGCATCAATGCCATCAACCTTTACTGGCTGTTACAGAGAATGACTGGATGGACCTGGAAGCAGATGCCTGGGGAGCACTGGGGCTGAGATCACTCACAGCATGCTAGCTAAAATGGGACCAATATCCAAATTCTTATACTCAGTTTCCAGCACACTAAAGGCACAGCTATTGGCAGGTACCTGGACACTGCTACCTGGTGGCAGCCCTGTCCTGACTTTTTAGAGGCACTATTAACATTTTAGCACTACTGTATGTCTAAGGTTTGGGGTAACACTGTAACAGAGAGTTGACCAACACTCACTCCCAAAAAACACCTCAGGGGGGAAATGTCAATGTTCAGCTACTTAATGAAGAAGATATCTGAATCAAATAATCAGTGTTGATACAGGGCAACAACAGGGCCTGCAGTCCTGCTATTTGAGTAAGTGAGCTACTTTGTGGGTAGGGACTAGTTCCACACCAGCACCATTTAAAACCTGCATGCTACACCACACCATTCCCAGAGCACAGGGATACTTCCCTTGGCAAGCAATGCAGCAATATTGGACCCACTTGAAAAGGGAAAACAAAAAAAAGAATGTCTCCCAAGATCTGATCACCAGCCCCAGAATCAACTCAGCTCTACAGGGCAGGCAGCTCAGTACACCTCAAGTCTTCCATTGAGAAGCTGAGTTTGGAAAATCTGCCATAACTGTGGATTTTGCTACTTCAATTCAGCAGGACACAAGACCAAGGGAAGTACTGTCAAGAACTAAGCAGGGATAAGGGAACATGGGTGACAGACCACTCAGCCCCAGACTCCGGCCCAACATACTGGCTGTAAGGAGAGGAGAAGGCTGGATGTACAAGATTTGGGAGCAGACAAGGGAACGTGGCATGTCCTGCTTCAGCTGCTGCTCCTGCCACACTGCCTGGAAAGGGTTATTTCTGTGTTTTGAACTGGGCTGTGCAAGTTTTCAACACAGAGCAGAATAGCTGCTTGCTTAAAGTCCAAACTTCTCTTTGTAAGGCAAGGCTTAGCCTGCTGTTGGATGAAGCAAGATGCTGTGACAGTGGTTTGCACACAAACAGCACGAGAATTTGTTAAAAGGCACAAAAGTAAAAAAAAAGAGCCAGGGAAGGAAGTGAGGGTGGTGGTTAGTTTTGAGTTTTCCTAAGAACAGGAGCTGACTCAGCTATCTTGAGTGCTGACTGCCCAAAATGCCAGAGTAATTTACACTAAGGGCTCAGGATGGGGGACTGAGACCGGATGCGCTCACATCTGGCCCCTGATACATGTGTGTCTTCTTGCAAAACACTGCTTTCTGTTCTAGCAGGAAATATGTTGCTCGAGGGGAGGAGCTTCTCTCTCACCTCCTTCTTGAGAGAGACAGCTGGTCATGCTACTAGTAGATTAAAAGTTTAAAAAGGAGTTCTTCGGAAGTCAGTGCTGATGAACAGAACTGAAACAGCCTCCAAAGACTCTGATCTCTGCTAACCCTGAACAAGAACAATTGCCTGGCAGGCTCTCATTTAGCACTTTGCTTCTGCCTGTACCTTGGGGCTGAAGTTTCACCCAGCTCTTTCCTGCAGACAGCTTCAGCAGGAACTCTCAGCTTTCTTCCTGACTCACCTGCTACACGACCTAAAACTCAGTCCTCTCCCCTAAATCCTCACCAGGAATTGCACAGCTTTGTTAGAGAAGGTGAACAACATTCCTTGGGGACAGGAGAAACAGTGATTATTAACAGTCCTTTGGTTTCAGAGGTTGAACACGAGCTGTCCAAGATAGGAAGCCTAGTTTTGAGGACTGTAGCTTGGATTAGGATTAGAGCTGGTTTACAGCACATCACCCAAGAACAGCCCAAAAAGTCCCAATAAAGTGTCTTTTTTCCCCCCAGGTGCCCTTTATCTGCTACCTCCATGTAAACTTTGTTGTTCAGGTTAATGCTGTGCCAAAGGCAGGACAGAGATTCACATCTCTGTACTAATGCTGATTGGCAATTAGTTACAGGCAGCGACAGAGTAACATCAGCTTCCTGACTGACAGCCAGACTACCAGGGCTGAGGAACACTTCATTACAACCAGGCATGAAAGCCTGACACCTCAAAGCACTGAAGGTGGGAGGAACACAGACCTGCTCAGCCAGATTCACACACTGAAGAGCTATTTCTGGTTCAGCAGGTAGATTTGTTTACCCTCGGTCAGAGCCTGACAGAGAACACAATCTGAAGCCAGCAATCATTTACATGCAAGGGATTGGCATTGTCCTAGCTCAGAGCCCTCCCTCCCACATCTTATCAGCAAGGATGAGGTCACACAAGCACAGAAACATCCAGAACCAGATGCCACTGAGCTACATCCCTGCCAGGGGATGTAGCTCAGACAGCTCCACTCAGCACAAGTCAAACTGTTAGTTAGTAATTAAGAGTATACTTTCTTGAACAGGCTTGCAGAATATTAACTAGCAGAGCAGTGCTGTACCCCAAATTCCTCCTTACCTGACTCTTGATGCCTTGCTGAGTGATGAAGGTCTTCAGGGCCCCTGTTTCAGAGTTCTGAGGATAGCCAAAGTCCAGGATTTCTACAGGGGGGTGAAAGGAGGTTAGTTCAGAGCTGCAAGGTAGAAACATGATAACCACTCCTATAGAGAGAGCACTTAGCTAGTTACATTTCTGGGTAAGTCTGTGCAGCATTCCCTATCAAGAGAAAAGAAATAGCCTTGCAACATTGACTTCTCAGGGCAGTATTCTGAAGAGGGGTGTGCCTGTGGAAAGCTGTCCAACTGATGGATTTGCAACTTGTAGTTTAAAACTGCACTTTGGGACTAGCTATCAACTAGTTAACTGAGGCACCCCGAGGACTTTGTATAAAAACATCCAAGGGACAATAAAGAGGGTTTGTCTGACAGCACAACAATCTGTCTTTGCAGAAATTTCTGTAGGTTTTGATTTTCTTATGAAGATCTAAAAAATGAAAATCTAAAAAAATAACAGCAGATTAGTGGCACCACAAGATGGTCAGTGTGGGAGATAAACAGATGTTAACTATAGACAGCAAGTGTACTCAACACCCACTGCCCTCAAAGAGGAAGGGAACAGCCCACAAGAGAAGAAGGGAGGAAAGATCACCAACATGAATACCAAGTAACACAATGCTAGCAAGTTTTAATCTCACTGTGCCTACTTGGAGAAAGCAGTGCCTGACCAAAGCAAAAAACCAGCTGTCTCAACCTGCCCAGGGGGAACAGTGAAACCATCAGTCACCATGACCCTTGGGGCTAAGAATCCCAAGACACTTACAGTGCCTTGTCTGGAAAACAAACTGAACCACAACCAATACAAAGTGCTCATGTTATACAAAACAGGGACAGCTCAAGGGCATTCTCTACAGGCAGGCTGATATCACAAGCAGCTGAAGGGACACTGTATTATTATTCTGTGGTGAAATCTGGAGCTATATCACTGGGAGAGATAGGGCTGGGACAGCACAGGTTGGGTTCTAGTGGGCAGTTCTGAGACAGAAGGAAATCACAAGAGGCAACTGGTGAGTGGCAACTAGAGCCATCCTAGGGTGACTGCTGCCATACAGGGCTAGAGCCACCTGGGTACTAGCTGGGATAGCTGGCCTAAGAGGTGCTAATGATAGCCCTTTCTGTATCACTCCATATAAAGATACATCTACACAGGATCCACTCAGAAGGTCCAGCACCAGATGCCTCATTTATACAAGCACACAGCTCCAGCACTTGAGCAAAGTGAGCCACCACCACCAAGAGGTTATGGACTCAAGACGTTAGCCACACTTCAAGTACACATGGTGGCAGAGAGCAGAACAAGTAACTCTGAATTCTGTCATATATGTTAAAAATACTTCAGGGATTATTACAATAGCAAACTAAGCTAAGGGACTTTTAACAACCAAGTGCAGTATCTTGTAACAGATAAGGGAAATGTCTCACCATCCAGCAGCTCATAGATCAGCACAAAGTTGTTCTTTATGTTCTCTTCACTGATCTTCCCAAAGTAGGCAGTCATCACGTCACACATCTTGTAAAGAAACTCAAACACCATGGCAGCGTTGACATTCTGCTTGGTGACAGCAGCCAGCCAGATGTTGGAACGCTTGACATGGAAGAAACTTGTGCGGGCGATGTTGGTGACAGGCGAGCGTACCTGCTGCCGTGCGTGGATGACATTGACGCGGAAGGCGTCGACGGCATTCCGCCTACAAGGTTATCAAAGGCAAGTCAGCACAGCGCACGTGACAGCAAGCAGGCTGCACCGCTCTGCTTACGCGACTACAGTCAGACACTGAGCTACATACACCAAGCTCGCTTGGGAAGGGTGCCTGGGGGTGTCTTTAAGAGGGACAAGCGAAGGCTCTGAGCAGAGTCAGACATTAAATTCTGCACAACTCCAAGGAGAGACAGAGCACTACTGGTCTCCAAGGAGCTTTGAACTACAGTGCAACCATAGTCAGAATAGCTCACTTCCATCTGGAGTCAGATGGCAAAGGAACATTCCCTTCAATTAGTTTTGCTGGCACTCCCAATTGATAGCCATAGCTGGGAACACGCACAGCGTAAGCTTATGGTTCAAAGAGCCCAGTTCTGAACAAACGCTTAGTTACTGTCTACTCTGCATGCCCAGGTCTTCACCCTCTTGTCCCAAAGCAAAGTGTAGTCTCACAAGGCACCTGGTAGTTCCTCACAGACATTCTGCTGAGGAAAAAACCCAGCAAAACCCACCCAGGGCTGACAGAAGTCAGTGCCCAGGGGTACACCAAAGGGAGCTTTAGTTCTCAGATCCACCTCATCTTCAGACCAGGCACCACGAGGGCAGGCCCAAAGCGACAAACAGGATTAGGAGTATTTTTGGCTTTGCAGTTACACATCCTCTCAAGCCTGCTAGGCTCCAGAATAGGTCTCTTGCACATGGACTTAGGGTCCCCACAGTGCAACATGCCAGTGGCACTGCATTACATGCACTGGGCGGCCCTATGGGGCTGCTGACAGTAAAGATGTCCTGCACAGTGCTGAAGAGGTGCTGTGCAGGCTTCCCCTAGCTGCTGCTATTGTTAATCCGGACTGTCTATGTGCTAGTGACAAGGAACAAAACCCTCCTAGGTAAGCTGGGATGTCTGAATGGCATTCTGGGTGCCAGCTCTTCCACGCAAGTCTCCTTATCCTGTAGATACAAGTCAGGATAAACTCCCCAAATTAAGTTAAAACTCCCCAAATTGAGTTAAAGTCCACCAACACTAAGAACACAGGAAGGAAGTCTGAGTGCTTCTATGACAAGACTGAGACATAAAGCAGTAGTCTACACACCAAGCCAAGACTCACCTAGCTATGCTTTATTATTTGTACTCTTAAGACACTAAGTAAAACAGGGGCTCTGACTGCAGCGTCAAGGCCATGGTACTGATTATGCAGAACCACATTTGACAGCAGACAGCAATAATATCCTTGCTCACAAGGATACAGGCATACAAACACTCCCAAGCATTGAGGGTTGTCAACAACCCAGCAGACAGTTTCAAGTTTGAAAACAAAGCATATTTAAAAGAACACGAGCTACCACAGCAGATGTTTGATCCTTGAAGATCTGGGTACATAGGTAGAAGCTTCATCAGTAAACACTCCCCCACAAGCAAAATTCTGGCCTTCAAATATTTCTCAGGTTTTACTGCTCCAGAAGTTTGCAGGTTTGAGTTAACATTCCATTTCTACCTTAGATCTTTTTCCCATAAGAAAATAACATAACATACTAAAATATAGCAGTATCTAAAAGCCCCGCTCCTCCCCTTCAGTAAGCCTTGCAAGGAAAGGCCAGCTTGTTCTGGAGCTTTAGCCCTCCCAGACTCAAGTTCTAACCCACTAGAACTAGTACCAGAACCAGCAACCAGACTGGTACACACAAGAGAAGAAGCCTCAGGTCAGTGAGGCTTTTCTAGCACACCACTTGCCCACTCTGCAGAGCCAGTCATGGCCTACCACGCGTCTCTTACCTATTGCTACAGCAGCCAATGAGATGGGATGGACAGAAATGGCGCCAGCGGAGAAAGGAGGAGTGACAGCAACAAGAGAAAGGGTTAGAAACACACACACAAGGCACAATGAATCCAAAGAGATAAGGAGAGACCAAACAGCACCCCCTCCCCCTGCTCCTGGGCACAAAAGGCCAAGGTGGTATTGGATGGACAGTAACAAGCTGTGGCAGCAATGGAGCCCTCACGAGGCAGGATGCTGACATGCCGTGGTCAGACTGCCAGAGTGGACAGACTTGTGTTTGGCTGAATTTCAGGGCTAACTGGGCTTTTAGTCCAGATGAGCTGCATCCGTATCACATCAGTGATACCCAGTCTGCTCTAACATATGTAGCAGGCCTTGGAAGGGAAAAACCCCAAAGCCTCAATCTGAGACATTGCCTGCAGACCTCGGAGCATCAGGTATCTTCTTCCCAGTCTGCCTCAGAGCAGGACTGCAAGTCTGAGTGGGCATTTCTGTGACAGTATGTCTCACATGAAGCTGCTTGGGCTGATGCTTTCTGGCGTGGTCCAGCCAACAGGAAACACAGCAAGTCTGATAGAGCTGGAGCACATCTGGAGAGATACAGCATGTCCTGCAGATTCTGACACTGCTCTATCCAGCTTGCCCTTTTCCCTTAATTATCAAGAGCCATAAAGCCAAAGTGATGTATTAGAAGCTCAGAAACCAAATGCCTATTACATTTAAAGTGCATGCAGTTTATCATGTAAGCTGCTCAGTTTCAAATAGCTTATTTGTATTAAATAGCAACATCCTTAAATGCAGGTAGGTTCCTCCAACGACTAGGTCACTGAAGAACAAGGCACTTAAAGATCACAGTGGAGCCCTCCACAGTATCCTCAGTTAAACGCATAGAGCTTTAAGACACTGTATGCATGCAGCTAGCTGCTGTATGGACTGATGCACTACATGCGCTAAAGCCATTCTACGTTGCAAGCAAAGGAAGTCCTTTTTGAGGTACTTGTAGCAGAATCAAGAGATGGGTTTCTTTACTCATTAACATTTGAGTTAATCTAGCATGTGTTTCTTTAGACCCTTAAACTGTACAAGGGGAGGGGTTCTCATAACCACAGATAACCTTTTATGTCTCTCAACGCAGACTGAGGTTTCAGAATGCCAAAAGCAATTGTCAAGACGAAGGAATATTAAGGGTCAATCGCTCAGAGCCCACATGAGGACCGGCAGCAGCTATGCTCGTTTCCCATTCAACCTACCTCCCAACAAGTTGGCTGGGCTCAGCCCTCTGCACTTCAGATGGATCATTTAGGAATTTACAACTGTCTGGTTCTCTACCAGTCTGTAACTGGGTTGTCTGGTTACAGACAGAACTCCTACAGAGTTAGGTACAAGCCACAGTATCATGGATATTCCTTTCCCTTCTTCCTTCTGAAGGTTAGGATACTAAAAACTCTAAGTCGGCCTGGCATTGATGCTAGACTTCAGACTAAGAAATGGCAGATACCTAACTCCACTTGCTTGCTATATAGTGGAAGGTCCTCAGCTACCTGAGTCCATCACAAGATGAGACATAGCCGTTTTAAGACAAGTTCAAGGTTACACATTTCAAAACCTGCAAGCCAGGTTGCAAGGCCTGTTACAGGAGGAATCCAACACCTTGGGAAGCAAGCTTGGTTTGCAGCCAGCACCAGCTCCACCTAAGTCAGAAGACAGACACCTCCACAGGAACTGAATGAAGGATTTCACTCAAAGGAACACTGACTGCTGAAGTCCTAGAGAAAACACTTGAGTGTTTTTGGCATCTTTTGACAAATTAAAAAGTTAAGATAAGATCAGGGAGGAAATCCCGTTTTCTAGTTTTGCGTGGCCAGCTGGCAAGAAGTACTTCATCATGGACTGAACACAAGTCACTCGCTTCTCCAGTTTAAAGTGCATTCTAGCTGTGGAGATGTCAATTAAAAGGCCTTCTTGAATACACACATCAGTTCAAGCACAGTAAGTAGTGCTTTAAGTGTGCAAGCCACCAAAAAAGAACATTGCCAGAAACCGCTGTAACAGCGTTCCTAACCCTGCACACAATGTATGCTCAAAGATCTGACAATAATCCAGCTTGGCTTGTTCCAGCCACTGTGAAGTTCCCCTAACTAACAAGTATTACAAAGTCAGATCTGGCTCATGAATCCCTCTGAAGAGCTTCAGCTAACAAACATCCAGGAGGGAAATGAGGTAGTACAGCACTGGACAGTTAAAACTTTGTAGCCAGCAGTTTCCTGCTTCAGAAATAGAAAGCTTCCTTGGCTCAGCTCTGTGTGGAAGACCTGGAGGAACAGAGCCAACCTTGGAACAGCTACTTTACTCTGCCTTAGGTGACTTGGAGCAAATCAGGAGACATTTAAAGCTCATTAGGTGAAACCTTATTACAGACATTGTGTTGATTATGACTCCATTAGTGAAACAGTGCAAGCCTTGACTAGCTATGAGTTCTACCTCAGTTTTTAACCTCCACTAGACAACACATAACGAGGAGGGACACACTCATCAGAGAAGGGCAGCCTGAAGGTAGACACAGATTGACAGTTTTGGTTTTGGAATTCACAGCATCAAATTATTTCACAGCACATCCTACCACTGCTCACTGGGGAGTTCTGGTACAAACTATTCTTTCCTAGGCCAGCCAAAGGATCTCTCTTGTTGGACTCTGAATTAACACCTACCACAGCCCTGCTACCATTAGGTATGTTTTGATCCTGTTAAGTTCAATTATTGACTTACATCTAATGCTGAACACTAATGAAAACTCACTAGAACCAGTGTTGTGCAAGAAAGCCACTTAAGGTTTTCTGCCCAAGCAGCAGTATCACTTGATATCAGGTTCAATGCCTACAACACCACAGTTGTTATAAGGTCTCTCCTGGGAACTAGCAGCCTCAGGACTGTACAGAACCCACCTGAGTGAGCAGCATTACACTTGAGTGAAGTGCAATGAGACACCTACACTCCACTGAAGGCTTTCAGCGCTTCCCACAACCTTAATTACCCAATGAATGCAAGCTTTTTTACAAACAAGACTGCCATACAAAGTTGGGGGACAGAATGCCAGCTTTAAGCACACAACTGTGGTTCCTATGAGACTGCTTGCAGACACAGCTTTCCAAGTGCCAAAGACCATAGGCTGTCTTCCACATGCCTGTGCTTGATGTCAGACATCTGCATTTGAAACTAATTCAAAGCCCTGGTTATAGTGGGTGGCAGACAGTTCCCACACTATTGGTACCGGAAAGTTCTAATGACTATATTGAGGTTGGTAGACTCCTGCAGCGGCAGTCCACGTTGCTGAGGCATTTGGAGTTACAGCCAGACCTCTACCATCCCAAAGAAAGTCCTAGGTTTGCCTGCATGCCATCCTTCACTACCATCTGTAGATGACCAGAGCTTAAACTCTTTTTTTTTTTCCCTGAACTAAGCCTAGAGCAGCAAGTTGAGTTGCAGTTTTACATGCATGCACAGCTAATGCATAACAAAGCAGCTCCAGGCTGTTGTCTGCACCAAAATGAGACAGAAATGCAAAGACCAGGGATGCAACAGAACCACTTACCCAATGTCATCCCGGTAGACTCGAGAGATTAAAACCTCTCCTTTGTGATTATAGATGAATAAGCCTCCGATCATGATGGAACTTTAGTCTTCTCTTCCCATGTTGCTTAAAACCTGAAGTGAGAGAGGACACACGTGAGTAGGCTGCATGGCAACAGGCAATACTACAGGCACAGACTTTGACACCCACTGGCTATTAGCCAGGGCACAGACACCTTTTGTCACATCCTCAACCACAACATAGTTCTTACAGGACCTGTGGTGGTGAGGACGTGGTAGCACACACCTTGGTACCACAGGAGTACTGAACTCCAGCAGCTCACAGGGAGGGACGAGCAGAGGGCATGCTCAGAGATACACTGACAGTCTGATGGTGTGGGCTACCCCACTCAATCATCCTGTTACATCTGACACATGGCTGAGACCCAGTAGGGCAGCTAGTGACTCAGGAGTGGCTTGGACACGGAAAATACCATGCTTACATCCTGGAAAGGAGAGCACAGAGCTCCATACCTACCAAGGACTAAAAACCACAGTGTTTTACTCTGGAGAGGAGGGAAGTAGCCTTATCACTGCAGTTAGAGATTATGCTTTTTGATCTGCTGGGATATTATGTGGGAAAGTGTGGGCACCCAATGCATAGTACAGACTGTATGTATCACAACAGACCCAAGCCCTAGCTATGTGTCAGTCCCTTCAGATCAGCATTCCTTCACATCTGCTGCACAACTGTCCTCTGGGGCACACAATAACAAGGATTCGATGAGGAAGACCAGCAGGTACCAATAGCCCTGTTCCAGGCCCAAGGAAGCACTGCAGGAATCCTGACAGAGGCTCAGCTGAGTGAAAGAACTCTGGTCTAGATGAGTACATACTGAGCATCCTCTAACATGAGGCTCTGAATGTTACTGCAGTTTGCAGCCACGACTGAAGATTAAAGCTAACACTGAAATAGGTGAAGGCTTACTTCTCATTCCATTAATCAGCATGGATGGATCAAGCCTCAAGGATCAGTAGTATCTGGCCTATTATCCAAATGTGAGAAAAACCACAGGCCTGGAACTACAGGACATCAACCCCCCTGTATTTCTACTATAAAGCATCTGCCTCCCCAGTGACCAAGATGCAAATCAGACTCAATTCCTAGTTAAGCATCTGCACACAGTTCATGCAAACATTTGAGATGTCACCTCACCTACCGCTGTACAGCAAGAGGCTCCTGGCAGCAGGTACCCCTTGGTTTATTACCGCTTTCACAAGAGCCTAGCAAGACTGCTGAACTTACAATGACTCCACAGTAGCAACCCACTGATCAAGTTGGTCCAGTAATCAAACCTTTCTAGCCATTACATTTTCAGACAAAGATTAAAGCAGCATCTTAAAATTCAACACAGATCTGCCTAGGATTGTAGCTGCCTAGTAGTACAGGCTGCATTAATAACTAGATACAGGCAGCTAGCAGGCAAGCTTTTTAAACAACAGGTCATTCAGAGTACTTCTTATCCTCATACCAGCAACAGTGCAGCTGTGAGACCAAAAGCAACTCACTGGTTTAAGGCAGCAAAGGGTGATGGAGAATCAGAATTGCAGGGGTTGTAAGGGACCTCAAGAGATCATCGAGTCCATGTGGAATCTATATATTGCCATGTTTAACTACTTTCACAGCTTGGAATTAACCTCTTCAGTGAGTGTGCTCAGACCTAATTTCTAGCACCTTGCACTCAAGACATGGATACAGCCTAAAAGGTGATCAGAGGAACGGGCTCATCCTAGTTATTTAAGCCATGCTGCTTTATCTTGGGTATCTGGGGGGTTTGTTCAAAGAATAACTTTTTTTTATGTAGCAACGTTACAGCCTTTGCTGATCCTAAGCAGCAGGACTGAGTAGCACCTCAGAGCCCAAACCAAGGGCAGCCTGGCCACAAGGTGCTACAGGTGCCATCACATTCTGTGATAGGAGTGGGAGATCTTGACCATGAGCCACTTCAAATGGCATCTGTCTCCTCAGCAGTTACCTTCTCAAGCTGCTAATCTCTCTCTTCAAAGGAAGATTGTTTTGAAGAGAACTACAAAGCTGGCAGACATTACTGAGGCAGAGGACAGTTTGGATTTTTTTTTTTTTAATGCAGAGCTACTTTAGCAGATCTCATTCCTAGCAACTGTTTGGTTGGCTTAGCCCAGAGAGCACTACTACAAATACAACAGGGCAAGCCTCATGCCTTGGTTTTGGCAAGATTACACTGGTATTTCTCAGCTTTGGCACTGCAGAGTACTAGATAACCAGCCATCTCCACACTGTTGTTAGGGTGGGTTAGCCTACACCCATTTCTCTGGGGTGAGTGGAAATGATAGGGAGATGCCAGTGACAGCAAATTGATAGGTGTTTGTTCAGGAACACAGCAAAAACTAAGTTAAAGTGACCTGGCCTCAGATAATCTCAAGTGTCAGGGAATTAAAATAAAAAAAAGCAGTACACACTTCTGAGAGACAAAAGGGTAGAAGCCTGGAGTATCACGAGCAATGTATCCCCTAAGTGCTATAGTCAAGAAACTAAGTCAGCTGTCTGTTTGAAGGAACTACTGCAGACTGAGTTTTGTGCTAAAACAAGAGCTATAGTTCAGGCACCACTTTTAATTTCAGAAAGACAAGAAAGAAACTTCAAATTTCATAAGCCTTTACACCAACATTTTTAGCTACACATTCTAATGAGTCCTCAGAGAGTAACATTACACATACTTCTCTGCTATGGGTCTTCAGTTACCAGATGGCTGCTTCTGCTCATTAAAAAGAGAAAGAAAAAAGAACCAAAAAGTCAGTTAACTGAAAATAGCCAGAAACAGGCAGACGAGCAGTTTTCCCAAAGCTCAGTAGAGCTTCCTGGCTTCTGCTCCCACATTCTGCTGGCTGAACGTCTGGCTAGTAACAGTCAGTGGCTTTGTGTGGCACAGCCATCAACATGTTTTCATGTCCAAGACTCCACTGAGCACAGAAAAGGTTTTCAAATATGTTTTTTCTTCCATTCCCACTTTATAACTTTGGGATACAAGTATTTCATTTATTTCCAAGATGTCTCTGTAACCAAACCTATGAAGACAGCAGCAGTGCACAGTCTGAGATTCCCTTGTAGTTAGAGTGGGAAAAGCCTCCTGTAGCTGTTCCCTGTCCCATGTAGGGGGGTGGAGGCTACCTGGGGTAGCTGGCAGCAAGGCCAGCATCCCCACACTAGAAGACAGAGACAATCCCATTAATCAACAGAACAAAACCAGGTTCTCAAATTTAAGGAAGCAGCTCTGCCACAGACTCCTGACTAGTTGTGAGCCACACCCAGCCCTAGTGGGCATGCAGGGGGCATCTGAAAGGTAACATGCAGGGCTTGAACCCAGCTGATCCTAATATTCAGCTTGTTCTCCATCACTTGATGGAGAACATCAGTCTGAATATAGTTGCCCAAGAAGCCTGGCAGATGCTGAAGCTGTAATTCAGCAAGCATTTTAAAGGTCACTCACACAGGTCAAATGATGAGGAAAAGAGAACCGTTACAACAATGAAACCAACTTACTAATTGGGAAATAATTTCCTAGAGCAGGCAGTATTTTTTCATTCCAGATAAGAGACAAGGATGTCTTTTCAGACTGCTACAATGCTGGCTTCCACCTTCAGGTATGGACTATTGCTACCAAAGGCAAAGAGTTCCTGCATCCTCCTTAAGACTGCAATGTACAGAATAGTTTCCTGGAAGCTTATGCAACTGGTCAAAGCTGGATCATATGAATCCCACAAACCCTTTCCAGAAGATTCCTAGAAAGCACATCCCAGTCTTAAAAAAAAATAAATCTCCCTCTTGGGTTTTAATGCAGCTTAAGTTATTTGTTTCACTATTTTTAGCATAAAGGAAACATCTACTTTGATGAGCAGCAGATTCAGACACACGGTATACACAAGACAAAACATCTTGCTAGCATGACAAGCAGATCACTTGCTGAAAAAGCCTTGATTTGAACATTTACTACATCACAGTAAGACATGTAGAAGTCTACTGATGAAGTTTCCTGTTGAAAGTTAACAGCCTTGTCTCGGAAAGACCTAGAAATTTTAAGTGTTCGTTGAGATAGTGAGGCTATGTTTTCTCATGTGTTAGGTTAGAACACCTTCTGCAATAGGTTTATGTAAGTTACAGGCAAAAATATCCACATTTTTAACTGCATCACTGCACACTAGGCAGTCAAGTGTTTGCTTATCTTAGTGAAAACACACTGGATGGAGATTAAATACAGCACAACTCAAGTGCTCCTTAAAAAATATAGTCTTTTAAAAAATAATCTTTGTCAATGCAAAGTAATGCTTCTTCCTCATACAAGCATACTGGGAGCTGAGGACAGGCTTCAAACTTTCCATGTTCAGTTAGCTCCTAATCTAACTAATTGTGTAAATGAAGCTTAAGGACCACGCTGGTTCACACTGCACATCTGTTTGCTCAATGTCAATGCTGGCAATAAAGGTACAGTCGGGTAACAGGGAGGACAGGTAAAAAACCCTCAAACTACTCCCCAGGAGATCTTCCTGTAGTGGCTTGTTTATTTAAGAACTCTCAAAGGATCTCCAAAGTCCTTGCTCAGTTTCCTCTTGAGTCTCTGCAGCAGTATAGAGGATAGTGTAGATACATCCAGAGTTTTATAAACACTGTATAAAACCCTCTCCATTTTGTTTCAAGCCTGCTTTTTCTTCCTTCCCCCAGTTTTGTTTAATGGCCTCAAGTTCACATACAGGAAGCAGCAATGAAAGAACTAGTCCCTATACTCTATCTTCTCATCACCTTCATTGCCTCTTTCCCAGAATGAGGTTTCTCACCTTACTCAGCTGCTCTATACAAGGAGATTGTTTAGAGGCAGATACAGACTGACCAAAGCATCAAGCGTTTCCCTTCTGAAGCAAGCACAAAGCTGCACAGGTTATTCAAGTCTAAGCAAACACAACAGAAACCATATAATCATGCATACCCTACTTTGGTCTTTTCCTAGTGGTTCTTGGTGTTTGAAATCATCAAGCCTCTGTGGCAGTTGAAGGACACATGCAATATAAACCTCTGGCTGCACTCCTACCTAATGACATCAGGAACCAAAGAGGTCTCAGGCACATGAGGTATTAACACAATTTTAAGCAGCTCTTCCTTGCTCTGCTCGACTCGTGCAGTCCAGCACCTTGACAAGTTCCAGCATCACAAGCAGAGATGGCCTGATGGCAGCAACACAGCTTACAGCAAGTTCAGCGTGGCACAGTGCCCTTCTCTCAGCCACCCCTCCCTGAGTTTGCCCACAGCAGAAGTTCAGGGATTGCTGACAACGTTCCAGTCCTCTGCTCAAGCCCTGCATCACACCCCTCCCAGACACAAGATGAGTGTGACCACACTTCCTCCCCACTACAGCGACTCCCATCAGTTAATAGGAACACGCCCGCACAGCTGGAAACTCAAGAGGTGGAATGACTATCCCAAAGCTATATGAACAGATGAGAGGAAAGCTATACAAAGGGCAGCATGCAAGGGAAAGTTGCTTAAAGCTTAGCAAGAAGAATGGCTCTTTAAGATGACAATGGCTCTCCTTCAAGAGTCTGCAGTGAAAATAAGCTTGCTTTGTTTTGATCCTTATTTGTGCTTCAGTACAACTTTCACAGACGCTGGTTTCAACTGTTTCAAGGTTAGACTGCAACTGGAATGAGGTCTTCAGTGGCACTGTTTAGATTCTGTATGATCTGCCACACGTTTTTAAGTGATGAATAGTTTTCTTCTCAGATAATCTTTGAAAACGAGAGGTGCCAGTGTCTGCAAGGGTTGGGAACCGCGGGGAACACGGCTCCGATTCGTCTGAGAGTGACATTCAGTGACTCATGGCTGCTGGAACCAGAAGGCCTCAGAAATCTACCACAGGAGATGGGTTCATCTGTTTGCTGTGCACAAGCAACATGACTCAGAAAGCTTCCCAGTAACAGCATTGCTCAATCAGCTTTCAATGACTCATTCTGCTCCTCTCCACAGTCAGCCTTTTCTAGGGATCTTGCCCTCTACACCATTTTTAAGTTTCCTCAGGCTAATAGCTCCTTGCAAGATGCAGTTTAAGACCAAAGCACATCACTTTTTCAACTGTATAGCACTAAGTGCCTAGAAACCAAGATGAGTCTAGCTGAAGCCTTTAGGTTAATGGTCCATCAACTGCATTTTCAGAGCTCTGTGGCTCTGCTCCTTCTGTTTCACTTGCTTGAACATATGGCGACCCACCTCACACTGCTAGCTACAGCCCCCTTTTCTAGTTATAGTATGGATGGATTTATTCTAGTTAAGGTACAGATATCTACACAAATTCACACCAGCTGGTGAATAACCACCTTAATTTAGGAACAACAACCCTCTCCCAATACACTCTGCATTCTTCAAGCAGCTTACCCCATGGGGGTAGGAGTGACATTAATGTCTGAACACTGCTCCTACAAATACCCAAGGCCAGTACGCTTCCTACTCCACTGCCAAATACTTGCATTCCCATAAACTTCTATTTCAACCCATAAGTAGAAAGGAAAAGGATTGTGAAAAGCATCACAGACAGACCACATACTTACACACCCACTAGGAGTTAATGCCACATGGAAATGCCTTTCCAGGCTGCCTTTCCACTCAAGTGAGAGCATTAAGATACACCTTTATAGCAACCAGGGCAAAGTTACAGCATTAAAAGAATCAGCTATGAAAAAGAATGTGTAAAAATGAAATGCTGGGCTGAGGATTTGAATGCATTTCTCTAGTTACGTAACTGAAAAGCAGCAGGATTAGCAAGAGCTGCGGTGACTGACATGGTAACGTGCACCTTCTAAAAAGAATCAAGCACACTCATCTCAAATCATGCCATGCAGGAGGTGCACATTAGGGAGTAGCCCTCTCTCAAACCATCACAACATGTCAGACCAAGCCCCAGAAGCCGGACTGCAGCAGGTCAGCTGCAGGTCATAACCATGAGAGTCCAGAGAAAAGCAAGGTGCAATAAAGCACAGCATCTCAAAGCCTCCTTTTGCCCACTGATGCTATCACATAGAGGGACAATGCTGTATTTATTAAGGTCTGACCTAAAGATGAACAGTTCTCCAAGTGCCTTTGCCCTTTCAGGCCTACAGTGTGCCACAGGCTTAGAACACATGGGTGCAGTCAAAAGCACAGGCTTGGGCAACAGGATCCTGCTGCTGGGCTGTCAGTAGCTTCATACATTCTGGGATGCAACAAGTAGCTGAACTGGGAGCTACCTGGCAAGATGATGTAACAAACCTGCACTTGGCAAGTGGGGTTTCAGCAATTTCCTCCTGCCCAGCCTTCCAAGCTCTACTGCCTCTTCACAGATTCTGACCTAAAATAGCTAAGGAAAAATGAACATAGAACAAGCAGCTTCCTTGCACTGAAGGAGACAGACATAAGGAAGGGAGTAACAAGCATAGTTTGTTCCCTCCATAGTGGTTGGCTTGTATTGCAACACCACAGCAAACAGTAGCAAGTCTCCAATCTTTGTCCCATGCATCAGCCTCCTACCCTCTCTCTGCTTGGGAAGCCATAGCATCACACCAGCAACAAAGTACCACTTCAGTCCTGCAGGCATCCCTTCACTGGGGTATGAACAAAAGTTGAATTGTTGCCTAAATCCCAGATACACATTCAAACCACTGACTTCAACAAAGCATTTGTCCCATAACCTCAAATCTTTCAGGTGACACCATGCAGACCATTCAATGCATGCCCATATCAGCAGCAATACCTACACCACTAACTTGAGAATAGTTGCCTGTGTCTTTTGTAATTGTATCTGCACAAATAGAACAAACCAACCCCCCTGATGTGCTCAAATTCATCACTGAGGAAGAACAGTGAATTGTCAGTCTGTGAATTCTGCAGTGGCACGAGGCAACATGGCTGTGGTAACTGCAGCTTCACATCCAGGCAAGAGATGCTTGTTCCACCCTAAAAGAATGAGGTACTATCTGAAGGAAACATGTCATTAGCAACATGCCTATAATAGCCTAAACAGTACCACAGCCACCAGAAACTTTGAGCATATATTGATATTTTTGCTTCAGGAAAGAGCAAATACACCTATCTAATCTTCCCACAACAGTTTCTCCAAGCTCAGTGCAGGCAGAAGCAACTGAACCCAAGCACCAACAGCCACAAGTTTGGCAAGCACTGGTAGCATCCTGACAGCACTGGGTGCATCTGTCTATTGTCAAGCACTCCTTCAGGATCAGCTGTATTTTACTCAGCAGCTGTGTGGGTGCTGTGCTCACTACAGAGACCCTCTCCAGAGAAGCCTACCACTACAGGTCATGAAAATAAGTGTCCGCCCATTACCTTCAACTCAGCCCCAGAGGCTGGATCAGCAGAGCTGAGGGGTCTTCTGCTCACCTGCAAAGCTGCTTTGGCCACAGCCCCACCGTGAGACAAGCTGTCAGCTTCATCCAAGTCCTGCACCATCAAATACAGGATACAAATACACACGAGATGATCAGCAGTGAGCCCAAGGCTCAGATGCTCTGGGCTCTGTCACCCCCATTAAGGGGATGGAAGTTTCCTGCAGCACAGACATCACTTCCTGAGGGAAATCAGGAATGGTTATTTCTAATCTACAGAGCACATCTAGGAAACAGCGATCACAAGTCAGTTACTAAGCTGGTGTAAAGCAACCAACCCATTTAGTAGTCTATTAAAAGAAAGTTTGGGTTCTGACTTAACAGTAAGTAAGACTTCTGTGCATTAATGAGCTTATCTAACTAAGCAGTTCAAGGTACATTAGCTGCTGGAGCTCTCATCCAGGAAGAAACTGGGAGAGGTACGGCAGCTCTCACCCAGGGGGCTGAGGGTAAGTCACCAACTGCAACAATCTCTGCATTCCAGAAATCAGTATGATCTTGGACAAGTTACAGCAGTTGAAGCAGGAGGGGGATTAGTCAGGCTGCTCTGGCAAACTGGATCTGTTCAGAAAACCAGTCCTCACAGGCTAGCACCAACCATTATCAAACCAAAAGGCTTAAGGTTTACAGCGATGTCATCACCCCACCAGCTAATCCGAGCATCTAAGCTTTGCTTAGAGGGCTGCATTAGCCACTTTCCAGGAGGCCAGGGGCTGCACTTGGTTTTAAACAAAAGTAGCTGCAATCACTTCATCCTGGGAAAGACAGGCTGCATAATTTAATTAAGAGGCATACCGTGAGCTAAAGAGCTACCAAGATAAACCCATCAGTTTCAGAGAAACCGTTCCTATTTTAAACCCAATCCCATAAATCCCCATAACCAGTGGGCAGGAGGAGAAGCACGTTCAACTCTTACCAGGCTCTCCTCCTACAGCCTACTTCTGCATGCCATCCTGCACATAGCTAGTCTAAAGAGTAAGAGGGGATAAATAGTGACAGGGAAACACAAGATGCTCCCATACTCTGGTAAAACATCACAGGTACAGCATTTTACACACATCTCCACCTCAAGTCCAATATTATCTGAACAGCCTGTCTTCCATTTCTACCAGTTCTTCCAGGGCAGTTAAAGTCAGTCTGAAGCTGCTTTTTTACCTTTCACTCTTGAGCTATAAACCTGAACTTGTATTTTCCTAATTTTCTAGCCAAAGAGGCAAGAGACACAGACTGTGGTTTGAGTAGGAGCTTACGTTCTGTAGACCAGTAATGGTCTAGGTGCCCCAACTTGCCACTTTTTCAGCTATTACCGTGGAGCAGATAACTGCATTTCACAGCCTGTGCCTCATCCTGCAAGCTTTTAGCTGAGCTGCCAACCTCCTGCTAAGATCAAAATAATAGATGTCTCCCTAGTAACTTTTGACTCTGTAGGTCGTTCTGTAGGAGAGGAGCTGACTCTGCCATACAGACCGGTTATATTTTAGCCCCCCAGGCTGTACTTCGGCCCATCCTCCAGTTAACCCCAAGAACAGCCTTTAAATACTCTAATGGTCTTTAGTAGCATAAGCTTAGCAAAAACAGGGCAAGACGTTGTGCTGCAGAGGACAGCCTTGGCTTTATCATTTCTTGATGCAGGGATAGGACAAGAAAAGTTTAACTAGGGTGATCGGAAGCTTCCTTACAAAGCCCATTTTGTTTAGTGATTGCTCCCATGCCCTTTAAAAAAGAAAAAAAAAAAAAGAGAAAGAGAGAAGATACAATCAAACCAGAGCCCATTTCCAGGCATCCATGCTTCAAAGAACTCGAGATGTAACCCTTCACAGCCTCGAGACTCAGCGCTTCAAAGGCCGGAATCATGCTCTCAGGAAGAGGAGGAAGCCGGCCATGATGCCCTTCAAGAACATTTCAAATGCTCTCCCTGAAAGAAAACATGGCCAGTTTGCAGCCTAAAGATCTCCAGGTATCTTTGTCACTAGATGTCAGTAACATGGCACTTCCCACAGAGAAGAAGTGATGCCTCCCTTCTGACAGGAAAAATATGGAAGTAGGCAGTTTGGCATCATCTCGTCAGATTAGAGATTGTCCCTGCAAGCGAAACTCACAGGGACAAGCACAGCTCTCACTATGGGGAAAAAAATAGCAGCTATAGTCCTGACAGCATTCAAGCAAGCGTTGCTCAACAACACATAAGCCTGTATGCGGTTCACAACCTGCAATCCCTAGGCTTCTGAGCCGCAGAAGCCATCCAGACTCACCTATCTGGGAAGGTTCCAGGCTCAGATTTTGGCAGCCTGAGGCTAAAACTTGATAGCAGTTTTGTCATACTAAAGCAAGCACAAAACAGATCATGGATTCACACTGCTTATGGGGAGAAGACTAGATCAAAAGCGAGTCATTTCCTAGTGGGGAGAGAAGTCAACTGCACTGGATGATAAACACAGGCTGCATTTCCTGCAGCTTTACTGAATCCAAAAGCCTAGCCCAGGGAAGAATGGAAGTGGAAACGCATTTATCTAGCGGAGCCCTTGGAGAACAGCCCATTTTAAGCCTCAGAACAAGCACAGTTTAGCATCAGCAGCACCACGTTCTGCCTCAGCAGGTTTTCCAGGGAGGAAGCTAGAGGGTGCAAGCCATGACCTAGCTAATTCACATTCGTATCAGTAGTACAGGCAAGTAATTTTAGGGGAAGTTCCTGCCCGATTCGACTACAAGACCTTTGCTCGGGCTGACCTGGCACACCGGTGCGGGCCCTCCCCAGGCGCCCTGTGCTACACAGAGCTTGGCTCTGTCCCCCACCATCATCCAGTTCAGCACCACAGGGCTGCCACCGCAGGTATCCCAGACAGAGAGCTAATTAACAGAAGTAATTAATAACCTCCCTCACCCCTAAGCAACGTGCCAACGAATGAGCCAGCTCCGGCGGGGCTGGGGTCGCCCAGCACCCCTTCCTGGGGGCTGAGGGAAAGCCCTCTCAGAGGAGCCCCGCTTCCCTCCCACACGGCTCCCAGTCCAGCGCCGGGGGACACCCCCACGCCCCTCCTCAAGGGCAGCCGGCGGGGGACACCGCCCCGCAGGAGAGCCCCCGTCCCTCCAAGCCTGTCAGGGCCGCACCGCGCCCCGTGGGACAGGCCCACCGACCCCCCAGCCCCAGCGAACGCCGAGCGAGCCACCACCCGTGCGGCTCAGCCACCGCCCCGACGCGGTCGCGGAGCGAGCCCTGCCGTAGGAAGCCGCCCAGGGAAGGGATGCGGGCCGCGCACCCCGCCAAGGAGCCAGGCGACGGCTCGGGGCATCTCACCTGCCGCTGCCCGCCGCCGCTCGCTGCCCAGCGCCCAAGATGGCGGCCACCGGCCCCCCTTCCCTCCGCGCCCCCCCTATCACTGCAGAGCCGCCGCCGCGCATGCCCCGCCCGCGCCCCGCCGCCGCCGCGCATGCGCCACTGCGGGGAGGCGGAGCTGGACGCCCGGCGGGGGCGGGAAGGACGGTGCCGCGCGGTGCCTGTCGGGAGCCGCAGTCCTCCGGCGCGGGGAGCGCTGGGAGTTGTAGTCCGTTGGGGGGGCAGGCAGCGGCGCTGGAGCTTTGGGCGTGGGGACGGTCCGTAGGGCGCAGGCGCGCGCCGGGCAGGGAGGCTGCTCTCAGCCCCTCGCAGGGGCCCGACGCCCCCGCGCCCCTCCTGGCCCCTGCCGCCCCAGCGCCGGCCCCGCGCACAGGCGCCCTCGGGGCTGGCCCGCTCCCTGTCCCCGCGGCGCCGCGCCCAGCGCCGAGGCGCTGCTCGCTGTCAGACCCGCCCCCGGTTCAGTCCCCGCGGGCGCCGGCGGGGAGCATCCCTGGGGAGCACCGAGCGCCCGCGGCCAGGCCTCGCCCCGTGCAGCGGCGGGAGAAGGGCCCCAGCACAGGTCCGCGCCGCGGCGGCCCGCGGGGAGGGAGCTGGGAGGCAGGCGTAGGGTGCCCTCGTCCCGCTGGGCTGTCGCTGCAGAGTGAAAGGCAGGAGGCTGGGGAAAAAAAACACCCAAGACAAGGCAGGAGTCCAATAAAACTATGTTTATAAATAAAAACGAGGAGACCGGTTCTGTTTTTATAAAACCCAGCGGGCAGGGCGAGGGGGGGGCAGCGGGGGCGGCGGAGAGCGGGCACTGGGCGGGCAGAGGGGAAGGGGAGGCCTTAGGGGCCAGGGGGAGGTGGACTGACACGGGAGAGCTGGCAGAGGGGGGGCGCAGGGCCAACGCGGACCCCAGACGAGCAAAATACATTTAATCTCCAAAGTATAAAACCCGCCAGGACAAGACAGACAAACGGAGGCGGCGCAGAGAAAGCCAGGGCGCGGCGGCAGGAGAGGGTGCAGGAGCACCAGCACCAACGGGAGCGGGTCTGTCGTGTCTGTACCGTGCTTGGCCCTAGGAAGGAGGCTGCCCCCAGCCCGAGGCACGTCTCTGAGCACCCAGAAGAGGAAGGAAAAGGACAGGGAGCAAGGAAGCTATCAGCTATCTCAGCACATCCGCAGGCACTGAGCCCCGAGGCCACGGTTCTGGCTGCAGTGTCACCACCAAGCATCATTAGTGGCCCTGAGTGAGCCGGATTGTCCCAGCTCCATCCCAGAGCCTCGTCCCTCCTGGGAGCACCGATGGCGATGGGCAGAGGGGGAGGTGGACCCAGGCCCTTCACAGCCCAAATACAAGGGACATCCATGTATCCGCAAAGTGTGTCGCGTCCCTCCCTCACTTTCCAGCTCTGTCCAGGCCCCTGAAAATGTCACATCACTGAGCAGCAGCATGACAGCAGCAGGGAGGAGGACACGTTGCCACCGCCAGCCCCAGGCATGGGACAGCTCCTACAAACATATCGGGCAGCAGTGTGATGCAGGAAGGAGGGCAAAAACCAGGAGGGAGGGAGCAGAACTCTGCTCTTACCTCCCACCCTAAGCACCCAAGGGCAGGTGCAGGGCCCCAAATCACACAAGACTGCGCAGGCACCCACCGCTGCTCCGGGCTGAATGCAGAGGTACAGCCCCAGCCCCAAACCTTGCAGCCTGGGCAGAGTGAAGGAGGATCTTGCCATAGGGTAGTGCCAGGCTCAGACCTGAACCAAGGCATGGGCAAGAGGAGGGAGGCAAGAGGGAAGTGGCAGCATCTCTCCACTCCTTGGAGGCACTGAAGCCCTGGAACATTCATGCATTAGCCAAAAGGCAACTACGACGGGATTTAAAGCACAAATGTAAGGCTGGTCCCTGCTCCCCTCTCAGGGCTGTGGGAAGGGCAGGGCGTCTTCCGCGAGGGGGAGGAAAGAAGCCATCTTCAGCACCACGCGTGCCCAGCGCCCTTGGAGCTCCGTGTCCTCCTGTCGGGCCACGCCACGCTCCAGCTCTCCCCCCCACGGGCGGCAGGCTCAGAGAAAGTCAAACACCCCGTAATTCTTTGCTGCTTGATAGAAGAAACACAAAAGGGTGAAAAGAAAGAAGAGATGTTTAGGGCAGAAGGACCGAGGCAGCAGTGACACACGGGCAAGCAGCACAGGGCGCCAGGACGGATGCAGATTAATGGGGTTAGAGAGGATGGCAGGAGGGAATTACCATCGGCAATACACAAGTCTGGTGGCGGGATGGGCTGGCAGCACCCAGCAAGCCTGCCAGGCCCGTCCACCCCGCTCGAGGAGGGATTAGAATCAAGGTTTAGTTCCATTTATTATTTTTTTTTCCCTTTTTTTTTTCTTTTCGTTATCAAGACCCAAAAAAAAAAAAAAAAAAAAGAAACAAACCAAAAACAAAATCCAAAAAACAAGGGGTGAAGCCAGGGCTGGTCCTAGGAGACAAACGACGGGGATAGAGAGGGGCAGGAGGGGCAGCAGACAGACAGGGGACGGGCGCTTCACATTACATCCACAAAGAACTCACTGGGGTTGCCCATGGCCATTCGGAAGGACTGTCTACTGGCTGTCAGTTCGGGGGGCACAGAGGCCAGGTCACGACCTGGTGGCGCCCCGGGGGGCCCCATGGCTGAAGGCGGTGGAGGCATCAGCAACAAGGGGGGACTGAAGAGAGGGGGGAGGCCAGGTGGCCCGTACGACTGCTGGCTGTGGTGGCTGCGGATGCTGTGAGCCAGAGAGTGCTGGCTACGCTGGCTGTGCTGGCTGGCTGGCACCGAGCGCTCGCTGGCCGCGCGCTCACGCCGCATGCTGCTCCTCGTGGTGTGGTCCGACTCACTCCCGCTGCCGCCTGACTTGGACTCCCCAGTCTTCTCTCTCTCCTTCCTCCTCTCACTGCCACTGCGATTGGAACCGCTGCTCCGGCTCCCTGCAAAGCGCAGGAGGCAAGGTTAGGTGACAGCTCAGACAAGCCAGGAAGAAAGGATCCTCCTCTAGCCAAGAGAGGACTACAGCATGCTGCAGCACAAGCATCCACCTGCAGAGTCCGTGCTCAAAGTCTTCTTTCAACTCTTGAGTCCCACCACCCTTCTGGGATGCCCCTAACTCAAAAGTTTTTCATCCTGGCTGCCCCCATGCATAGGGCCCTGCCCAAACAGCCTTTCCCTGCTCCCTCCCTGTACCGAACAGGGCATCTGCCCACTTGCAGGCACACGTTAGTCCTTTTCACTCACCTTCACTGTGCTGACTGCCTGCACTGCCCCCTCCGTAGCTGTAGCCTGGGTCAGGGAAGCCGGGGTGGGGGTTGTATGGATGAGGTGGTGGATACTGATACGGGAAAGCCATAGGCCAGGGTGCGGCTCCTGGATGGGGAAGCGGAGCCAAAGTGTCCTGATCGGAGGCACCGCTGGAGCCATCATGATCATGAAGAGACAGATTAGCCATGTCTGCAAGAAAGCAGAAAAGAGGGGTTAATTGAAGCAGAGACACAGCCACATGTGATGAGGAAACTCCACATCCACCCTTGCTGGTGGACAAGGATGGGGCAGCAAAAGAGACAGAGGAAGTAGCACTCCCCCTGGTACTCAATACAACCATTTGTGCTTCCGGTGTGGGTCTGGACAATAGCCCCAGGCTGCATGAGTCAGAGCTGTCACTCTAACACAGAGACCATCTCTGTGTGGGAAGGAGCACACCAGAGCTACAGCTCACCCTGCCAATTACTTCCCTCATCCCTCTCATTTGAGCAGAACCCAGTTGCTGTCTGAGCACCACCTCTTTTGCCAGCACTGGAAGTTCAGAGCCTGGAGACAAAGTAAAGACCAAGACTCTGCTATAGCTGCCCAGGAGCAAAGATCACATAGTAGGAGTCAGCATAATTTCCCAACTTCACCATCCCAGCACCATGACAAGGGAGCTTCCTCACTCTCTAACTGGGTCTTCAGAACAAGAGGCCCAGCCCAATGGCCACGGTAGCAGCTGTGTCCCCATGGTGTTATCAGGGCTCTACCCCTCCATCCTCTCCCTCCCACCCACCCAAGTGCCTTACTTCCACAGAGGTCGCCGAAGATGTAATAGCACTGCTCTGAGAAGGTGATCTTGTTCACGGTGTGTCGGATGTAGCCAGCCTTCAGCAGGTTGCTGGCATATTTGCGAGATTCACGGCGGTCTGTAAAGCCTTCCACGTGGTGATAGAGCCAATCCACCACGTCCGAACCTGCCACCAAACATCAGAGTCAAATACAGCAACGGCAATGAAGATCGCGTCCCTTGAGGCAGTGGGCCACACTGGAGCCAAGACAGAGTGGGCCAAAAGGTGAAGAGGGACTGGACAGCCAAATGTGTTCAGCCCTGGCCTGGGTAACAGTTTACAGTGACAGAGATGCTCCCATGGGCATCTGCTTGGAAGGAAAACTGGCCACCCACATCGTTCCCCACTCCCTGCCACTGCTGCAGGCAGCACAGACTCTTACCAATGAAGGCATTGGGGATGGTGATCTTCAGCCACATGCGGTCACGCACCTCCAGGCCTGACTCTGGTGAGGCCATGGCTTTGACAATGGTGGCCATGTCGCTGTGGATGGACAGGTGAAAGTCATCGAGGCCTGCGGTGTGGAGGAAGGGGAGGGAGACAGATGAGAGGGGACAGAAGAGACAACAGGGCTATATGGAAGCATCACACACAGGAGGGATGGGCCAGGGAACAATACATCGCAGGCAGCCTTGGGGCGCATGCTGTGGAACCCCCCTTCCGATGTTATCCTGCCCATGTCAGCCATTTCACCCCGTGTAGAACACAGACTGGAGTCTCCTTCCTTCCAACCAGTCCCAAGCAGCTCAGATCCAAAAGCTGCCAAGTGTGCCCACACAGCCCAGTGAGGAAATTTGCTGCTCCTCACAAACTTGGAACAAACTTCTCTATTTTCACCCTGCTGAGGCCTCTCTAGACCCCTGCTTCAGAATCACCCAAAACCTTCACAAAGCAACCAAAAGTGCTCTGTGCTCAGCAGGACCCTGCCCCACTGGAACGCTCTTTGCTCCCAGCTACCACTGTCTCTGTTGGGAGGGCAATTGCTCCAGGTACAAGCTGGATCCCTCTGGCCCTGCACCCTCAGCCAGTAACCCCAGACTGCTCTGAGCCTGTCCTCTGTGCCTGCCACAGCTCCTGAATGGCACCTGGCTCTTTGACTCTCCTTAGGTCAAAAAAGGGTGGCATTAATTCACCCAGCCAGAATAGCTCCCACTGATCCAAGCACCTGCTTGGTGAGAGCTGCTTCCCTCTCAGGCCCTTGGCAGGACAGACCTCGCCCACCCCAGCTGTCCCCAAGCAGATGTATTGCTCCCTTTACAGCACAGCGAAGGCGAGGAAGCCGTGCAGCGGGTGGAGCACGGAGGCACAAGGACTTACGTTCGGTCTCTGGGATGGAGCTGGTGATGGAGGAGCTGGTGGAAGTGATTGTGCTCATGGATGGACTCATACCGTACGCTGGGTAGGTGCCAGTCATCGCTGCCGTGTGAGACACCCAGGCTGCCGGGTCGATAGGCCGGATGGGCTCACCTGCAGTGAAGAAAGAATCAGTCAGTAGCTATAAGAAATTATCCCCTCATCAAATCAACCTCTGGGGAGGGACAGGGACTCAGCGCAGCCCGTTCCATCCCCAGCATCTGCCGGGACTCACCCGGATCGGAGCATGGAGAGTCTGGCCCAGCCCAGATCCGCTGGGGAGCAACTGGGAGAGAAAGAAGAGAGGGAGGGTCAGCAGGAGAGGTGCAGAGGGAGAGATCCCCCTATGGCTCAAGGGGGGGTTTCTCTTTCCTCTGGCGCCCCGAGCAAGTGACCCCCCTGCCCCAGTGAAACGCGTCCCCAGCGTGATGTGGGAAGGAGGGCTGGGCTTATGGGCATTTTGGCCTGGGAATAGGACATAGCAGCCTCCTAACAGGAGAGCTGAAAACCCATCAAACCCCAATTCAGTGTCACGTGGAGTCAAACACATGGGGAGGAACAAGACAACAACCAAGCAAGTGCTTAAGGCAAGGCTCTCACATGAGCTGGGCACCAGTGCTAAGGGTGGGTCAGATATCCACTTACTCCTGGGTAATGAGAAGCAGCCCCGGGGGCTGGGGTCCCAGCACTTGGCCACTGTCAGGGTAATGGGCCTGCAACAAAAAGACAAGTTAGAACAAGAGGCCAGTGGCACAAACCCCTGTGTGATGGGCAGCTGTTGTCCCTTGGCTCTCTCCTGTGAGACAGGGAGAAGCTGCCAGTAAAGTGCCCTTGTCCCATTCCAACTGTGGATTTCCTCAGTGGCATGGACAAAATAATGTGACCCTGCTGAAGGTTGTTGATGACCTTGATATGGCATCCCCACAAAAAAGGGACACAGACCCCAATTCACACCCATTCTATTAGTTATAACTCTTGCTTTGGGTATAAAACCCCAGGAATTGAAACAATCCCAAAAACCTAAGTTCTGAGCTTCTACAGAGCCACCAGCAGAGGTGGCCAGTAGATATGGCCCCACCCCCAAGCACACACAGTACAGCTGCCCATGGAGGTAAGGAACAACCCAAATACTTACCCTGGCTTGTGCACAATCTCCCTCAGCACCCGCACAGCGTCATCATTGCTCATGTTCTCAAAGTTGATGTCATTTACCTGCAAAGAACACAAACAGGTGAGTCCCAGAGATGTGACCAGCAGCCGAGCTCCCCTCTCAGCTCAGCAGTGACTCAGCTCCCCTTTCCAAGCACAATTTCCTGGTTTTAGGCTGCCAAAGTGTGTAGGGAGGATTCTGGGTCTTTTCTTACTGCTCTCCCAGGCCCAAAGATGGAGATATGTGGGTGTGAAGTACCTGCAAGAGCATGTCTCCTGGCTCAATCCTGCCATCAGCTGCCACAGCGCCACCCTTCATGATAGAGCCAATATAAATGCCTCCATCCCCACGCTCATTGCTCTGTCCCACAATGGAAATGCCCAGGAAGTTGTATTTCTCTGCAGGGAGAGAAGAGAAAGAAGTAAGACATCATAAAGCAGCAGGCAGAAGCAGCCCTAACCACAGACAAACCACATTCAAGTGACGGCCATTTGCATCCTGATCCCAGAGAGATGTCCTGGGATGCAGAGAAACTTGAGACCAGTGCTTCAAAACAAGCCAGTCTACTACAGACTCCATCTCCTCACCCCTGCCCATATGTGTTCCCTCTGCCCCCTCCCAGTTCCTCTCCACCACCCAATCTTGCTCTGTGCACACCTCCCACTCACCCATGTTCAGCGTGACCGTGATGATGTTCAGGGACATGGTGGAGTCTGTGATGCTGCTGAAGGACGACGACTGCAACATAAGTGAAACACGAGATGTCCTCCTGTGGCGCAGTTAACATTCCCAGTCCCAGCTCCCTGCCACTCCCTGTGGTACCACAGCCACCACCCACAACTCCAGCCTTATGCCAGGAGTTTTTCAGAGCCACGGGGCATCAGCCACAGTCCTTCTGACATCTCAACAGCCAGCACAAGGCCTGTGGTCCCAGTTCTTGAGACGATACTGGCTTAGGACGGGTTTATAGCACTTTATGGAGTCTCAGCACTTGGATACAACCTGTCTCCCACTGCACCCACAGCAAACACAGATGAGTCCCTGATTGGCTCTGGTCCATTAACGGGAAGGATCCACCACACAGCCCTCTCTGCTCTGAATCGCCCTCCCCTGGACACCCAGCCCCTGAGTACCCGCTCAATGCGTGGAGCCTTCTGTTTCCGCCGTCGTCGCTTGTGCCTCCTCATTAGACGGGAAGCACTGCTCTGCTCTGTCGAACTGCTAAACCTAGAGGCAAAAGTAACAGTCAGCTCTTCTGCTGCCAGGGTAGTGGCTCTGGCTGCAAGAGGGCCATAGAAATGGCATGGGAATCACAGGAGGGGGCAGAGGGGCAGAACACGTGCATGGGAGACAGACAACAGCAGAGGGGGCTGCTGGGTGAGACTTGAGACAAAGGAGGTGTGAGCAAGGACCCTGCAGCCCAGGATTACTGTGCCCTGCAAAGGCATCTCTGCACTGGGAGACAGAGGGAAGCTAGTGTTGCTCCAGGACTTAAGCTCTCCTACCTGCTGGTGGAGTCATCTTCATCTGAATCAAAGAAGCTGGTGGTCTCCAGCTCGCTGCTCATGAGCGTGGAGGAGCTCTCGTACCCGCCCAGGTCTCGGCGCCGCTCTCCCTTCACTGTCCCATTCACCCTGGGTGCTGTGAGAAGACGAGACTCGGTGTGCTTGGGACAGGCCACAGGGACACAACCCCTTCCCCTGTGCAGGGCTCACAACCACCTCCTCAGAAGGAATCTGGCCATCAGACAATGACATCTAGTGCCATCTGGCTGAGTCCACCCTGGGATCAGATCCATCCTCTGTGGGATACCTCTTCTATCACCACAGGATGGGCCACTAGGAACAATGCTGCTAAAGTCATGGAAGACTTGCAGCTGGTTCCTTGGCAGAGCAGGGAGCAGCACAGGGTAGCAAAGGTACAGCACACTCTGCTTTTTGACTAAGGACTGAGGTGCTGCTGTCTCCTGCTCTTGAGGCTTCACAGAAAGCATCTCCTTTGCTCCCAAAGGTTTCAACACCAAGCTCTGGTGCAACACAGGTGCCCGGTCCTGCCTCCTACATGATGCTACAATCTCAGATCACTGAGCAACCTTTCTGAGCTGGGATGTTTCGGCGGAACAGAGAGCTGTCTCATGCCTGGAGCTGGTACCCCAGCCATGCCCTGCCAAGCTCTTGCCATGTTACCAACACTCACCATGCTCAGGACCATCTTTCCGACGAGGTCGTTCCCTTTGCGATGACACGACTGAGTCTGTCTCTGTCTCATTGTCCAAGTTTTCCCGACTCCCTCCAGTGTTAGGACTGTGATAAAAGGAACAAATGTGACCAAGAGGGAACAATTTAAGCAGGCTGTCTCTACCTCTGTGTGGCCAGCATGAGCCTCCAGCCATCAGCTGTCTCCTCCTTGGAGGATGGGAGCAAGGGCAGTGGGGAACAACCACAGCACACCTATGCATGCAGGGCAAGGGAGTGAGGGAAGCTGTGCCAGCTCTCTGCCAACTCCCCTGCACTATTTCAGCATGCTCTTGCTTGTTGAATAATGAAGCTCCACTTCAAATCTTTTCCCAGCCTGTCCTCCTCCCCTCTAGCCAGCTGCAATCCCTGCTGATTTGGGCAGGAGTGCCCCAGCCTCTGGTCTGGATTTACAGCAAAACCACTACGATTTCCTCAGAAACCAGGGCAGGAGTCCCAGCAACTTACTGGAAAGAGGGGGGCCTGGAGTCTCCAATTCCTCCTGTGCGCTCCATGGAAGGTGGCAGCTCTGTTTGGTTATCAGCACAGACCGAGCCAGCATCTGAGTGGGAACCCTCTGCAGACACCAGCTGGAGGGACGAGAGGCAGAACGAAAGCGTGAGGCACTGGCAAAGCATTTACAAGAGCGGCCAAACGAGCTGGCCAAAAGCCTGCCTGGCCCTGGACCTCATCTCTGACGGTGGACAACAGCAGATGCCCCGGAGTGGGCATGAAGCAGGCCAAGCATATAGCAACATTCCCCTTCAACACCTTCCCAGGCACCGGCTATTTATGCCTTGGTAATTCCTGACCCAGCAGTGAAGTCAGGGTGGCTGACAGCCCTGCTTGGAGGCTTTGACATCACCTGCACACCCACACCACATGATTTTTACACTCAGGTAACTTTTAGCAAGAAGTGGATTCCCTTGGGTATTCTTAAATCAGAAGAAGCAGCTGCCAGTCATTCATCTCTTTATTTTACCGGTCCCTACACCTCTGCCTTCGAGCTGTGGGACCAGCAGGACTTTCACCCTCCAGCTCTGATGGGCAGGGAGGTAACAGATCTCAGTGCTGATGTTGGCTTTGAAATAAGACTCCAACATTGCTCCTTTTCTGGCTTCCATAGGTACTTCGCAAACTTTGGGGCTGTACCCAGCTAACTGGCTCAGGCACAACTTCCAGCCAGCCCCTGGGAGGCTCCACTGTTTCCTCAGCACAGAAATTCAGGAAAAGGTCAAACCCCAGGAACTCTTTATACCAGCCCTGCTCGGGGCAGCCCAGGCACACTGACATCTGTGCCTCTGTCTCCAAGATAATCCACCAATTTTGGGGCTGAGGGAATGAGGTGGAGCCTCTCTTGAGAGCAATGGGCTCACCAGTGGCATGGAACAGAAGACAGCTCAAATGAGCTCAATGGAAAGTGGTTTCCCCAGCGTCGCTCCCTATTCAGGTTTGTGCTCCCTCCACTTTCAAGCTGCACTGAGCAGGGCTAATCCCAAGGAGGCCTGGCAGGAAAGCAAGGAAAAGCCTCTTACTGGGAAGAGACAATCAGGGATCCCCAGAGCAGAGATCACAGGGCTCAGAAAAGAGCTCAGAGAGCAAATGCCCAGGGACAGGCTAGAGCTGTTGAGCAAGGAAAGGTCAGATTCCATCTTTAAGGACCTTCCAGTGTGCTCTTCATGTCTGACCATACCTGTCCCCTGCACAGCACGGGCAAGCAGGGGGGTGGCTCTCTCCCAGTGTTGGGGGGCAACTGCAGGGCCCAGCACCTCAATCTGCCCCAGACGAAACAAGCTGTGGGTCAGCCTGGAGCCAGCCTGGGGAGCTGAAGGAGCCCAGGACAGGAGTCAGGTCTCAGCCTGTGTATTTGAAGCCATCAGCTGTCACAGGAGAGGTCTGATCGAACAGAGACGAGGGATGTCCCACTGTGGGTCAGGACACAAGGATCATGAAACACAGGCTGGAAAGGAGCTGGCAGCTGCTGCCCATACTGTAACACCCTGTGTAAACACAGAGGAAGCTCTGCTGCCTGCTGGTGAGGAGATCACATCTGCATGGAAGCAGGAGCAGATGCCAACCCAGGTGCTGGAGGCGCAGCCCATTTACAGAAGTCCTGAGCACTTTCCAGCATCGGTGATGAAACACAGAGCTGTGCCCTGGAACCAGGGAAACCATGCTAAAGGGTGGGATGGAGTCCACAGACCATCATTAGTGCAGAGGCAAGAGATGTCTGCTGCCAGGGAGGCACTGGGAACAGAGGCAGGGATGCAGCTGGTGCAAGGAAGACATGGCAACCCTGCAAAAGCTGCAGCAGACAGAGCAGAGAGCACCCTGGGGTGCTAAAAGCTGCAGAGCCCGTCCCACAAGCCCCAGGACAAGCCCAACGGCTCCTGCTTTTGCAACTGTCTAACCAGCTCTTGTCTCACACTCTGTTCAGCTTCCCTCCCTCCAGCAAGCCTCAGGCACATGCCTGGCTTTGCTCCTGGCACCTTTCCAGTGATCTGTCTTCCCAGGACACATCCCACCTCTTGAGGGCCACATCCCAGCTCTAGAAGCCACTGCCAGGGAGCAGAGGGGAGAAGAGATGCTGGAAGAGGCCAGAACAGCCTAGGGAAAAGTCATATAATGATCTATGCTTGAAGATCTCAAAGCAAGACCAGGCAAATAGATCTGGACAGGGGGAACTAGCCATGGGCAGCTGTTAACCAGCAGTGAGGAGAGGGGGTGTTCCCAAGCAGAGGGACTGATGCTGCCTTCCTCTACCCCTCAGGGGCCTGGGATTTCCTTCAGGGGAGGTTTTGATAGCCACCCCACAGTTTATCTGCCTCTTGTACTGTCAGGAAATATTGACTTGGATCCAAGACCCTGTCTCTCCCTCTAGCTAAAATTAGTACCATGTTCCTAAAATACCCTCATCCCAGCATGTCTGGCAGAAGCAGCAAAGCAAGCGCCCCTATTTCCCCACCACCACCACCCCCTGTCCCCAAACCACCCATGGACAAGGAGACTGAGCAAAGATAAAAGAAAAAGGGATGATCAGCTGTGTGTAAAGGTCTCCAGGGCTACTGTCACCCTTCATGCACAAGAGCTGGTAGGATGCTAACTCCAGGCACAAGCTCCCCAGGAGGAGCCAGCACACCAGAGCAGCTGCACAGTGCCCCTGTCAGACCAGATGGAGCTGCACTGGATCCGTGCTGCTCACCCTGAGCAACCAGGAAGCCCTGGCAAGGAAAACCAGAGGCTGCACGGCCCACAGAGAGAAGCACACCAGCTACAAGCAGCGCAATGGGAAGGGCTCAGACCCTCCGGGATTCTCTGTGGGGCGGCTGAAAACAAAAGGCAGATGGGAAGGGATGCGGGGGGAGGGGGGCGGGGAGAGATGTCTGAGGGCAGATGCAGTAGGATGGTGGCCGAGCGCCGGCCAGGCTGTTTTCCAAGGGCCGGCTAACCGCTAGAGGGAGGATGGCGGCGTCCGGCCGCCGGCTCTTTGTGTGGGAGCCCAGCACACCCCCTCCTCCCGGCGCGGGGCGTGGGCAGCATCCCACCCTGCACACCGCTCCCCTGGCCAGCACCCCAGTGGGAGCCAGTCGGGCAGCGGGGCGCCTGCCCGCCTGCTCCCATCACCCCTGCCCTCCCCTCCCGAAATGCAGTCCCACCATGGCCCCCCAGCAGCGAACAGAAGCGGCGTTATGCCCCAGCTGGTCTGATCTGCTGGGGATTTTTGGTGTTTAGGGACCTCTGGAAAAAGGCACTTGGGTCTTGGTTCTGCTCCTGGCATAAATCCACACACCCTCATCAGCCCAAACGGCAGCTCAAATGATAAGGGGCTATGGGTACTGAATACCACCTCTCCACAAAAAGGTGTCCTCTTGGGGCTAGAGGGAGGCATGCAGGCAGGGGACAGAGCACGTGCATGGCAATGGCACAGGGGGAGGCTCATCCTGCGGCTGCCCAGGCAATACCTTTAGTCTTCAGGGCAGTGAAATCCAGTCCACTTCACCAGCACTAAAGTCACTTAAGCCCTTTGCGCCGGTCACTGGAGCAGGACTTTCCTTGGAAAGCCGACCCTGCCATAGGGGCACATGGGTTACGCTGCAGACAGGATGGGAGCATCACCTCTGCCAGGCATCAGCGATCACGAGCTCTCCAGAGGCATCCCACATCTTCCCAGGCACAGGGGACCCAGCACCACACAGCCCCCCTCTCCAGCCGAGGGACTGGAGCACAGTAATCCAGCTCCATCAGCTTCGTTAGCAGTTCCCATGCCTTACTTGGCACTATGCTGGTTTTCAGAGAGAGCAGCAGCTGTCAGGGAGATACAGAAGCAAGGTCTTGCTTACCCACGACACCACCCGGCCGTTGAAGCAGGGAAGCTTGGCATTATCATCTGAGATTTCTTCTTTCACCACCCTGCAGAGGGGAGAGGATGCAGTCAGAGCTGGGTCCTGGACTTCAGAGAAAAAGGAGACTTTCCCAGGAGGGCGTTTGAACCCAACAACACACAGCAGCCCAGGCTTGGGGATGGGGCAGGAGAGGACCAGCAGCTCCCTCCTGCTGCCAGGCTACAGATTCTTATGTCCACAGCCAGGACTGGCAAGCTAGAGAGGAGAAGGCAAGTGCAGAACAGGCTCTCCTGTGTGCATCCAGCTGTTTTATCCATTATTCACATTTTAATCAGTCAAAAAAACCCTCAAAACAGATGCACATTTCCACTGGTTTGCTTATTTCTAAAGAAATCTAGCAGTTCACTTATTTCTAAAGAAATACATAATTTAAACCTCTTTATAACGATCTGAAAGAATCACAACCTCTGCCAGAGACTTCTAATAGATGAAAGTGAAATACATTAAACATGCTGCCTCCCAAATGTTACTGTTGCTTTTTAATTACATAGTTAATATTTCAACATCACTTCAAGCTTTATAGTTGTGCCACAATGCCATGTTCCCACATTGTACAAACAGCTACATTATTATCAGTCTTCACAGCGGAGGGAGCACTGATAATCCTCCCTCCCCCCAACAGTGAAAACATCAGTTTTCTTTGGAGAGAAAACGTCTTCTTTCTGTTTTCAGCATCACCATTTCCACAGTGAGTCTGCAATCAAAACAACTTGTCGATTCACCAGGGTCAGTTCATAGCATCTTTGATAAAGCAAATTGAATGGCAAAACATGCTTTAAGAAGTTCATTTTCTTTTCTACTCAATGACAACGTTTCAAGCAGTTTTATAGAACACAAGAACATCTTACAGGTAGTTTGTGATATTAATTTCCCCTTCCAAACTATATCTAAGGTAGCTCAATGCATATGCGTTTAAAAATACAATCTAGTAACTAAACAGTGAATCAGTTATGTTTGGGGGGAAAGGAATCCCAACAGAAAGGGAACTAAAGCACCAATGTGAATCAAGGGAAATTAGGCATTAAGGAAGCAGCTTGTAAGTAAAACAGAGCACACAGAGGTGGGATCCCCTCGGCAGCTCTGAAGGGTCCCCAAGCCAGTCCCCAACTCACGCAGAATCGAAGAGGAGGCACGCGAGGGCCGCAGCGCTGTGCCCCATCGCCCCAGACGGCACCAGCCCAGGCAGTGCCACCGAGAGGCAGCACACCAGGGCCTGGAGAAACAGGTACTCCCTGGTGCACCGACAGCCGTCCCCGAAAACAGAGAGGCAGGGCTCGGCCAGGCTCCCCAGGCATCAGCAAAAGGCAAATGAAGAGTGCTGGAAGACCAAAACCTGGGGAGCAGGCTAGCTCCACCCTGCCAGCCCTGCTGGTTGTGCCGGTGTCATGCTCAAAGGGCTGTCTCACAGGGTGAAAGGCAGCACGTTGCCATGTCTTTGCTGGTAGATGGCATTCAGGATCTCTACCCAAACTGGAGAGCCAGCAATGGGAGTGGACAAATGCTACCTATAACTTGAAGGCACAGATGTGGAGGGCATGGTTTGAGCAGTCTAATCCACTCCCAGGATGTGTGTTAATTCCTCTTGCACAGATGGAGAAGGAGGAAAAAGCAGGAAAGGAGCAACAAGGATGGATTAAAAACCCTTGCTGGCTTAATGCTTCTACAGCATGCTGTGTGCCAGCCTCTGTCCAAAGGCCCCGCAGCCCAAGATGAGTATCAAACACACACAGTCTTCCCCAGGACCCATCCCCTTCAGCACCCACACCAACTCCTTCCAATGCAGGCAAGTTGCTGCCTCCTCACTTCCAAGCACACACACACACGCACCCTGGCCTGGCTGCACTAGCATCCATTCATGCTGTCGCCAGCAGCCTGGCCTTCAGCCAATTCCTAGAGAGAAGTTCAGGCAGAGCCAATTTTCAGTGCTGCGTGCTGCCTGCTCAGGGACACAGAGCCCTGCCTGTGGGTGATGGGACAGGGCGATATATTTGCAGGGTCAAGGTGACCAACCACTAAGCACAAATGGGCTATTCCACTTTCAGCTGGGACAGAGGAAACCAGCCCCCAAGACTCCCCCGCCCACCCTCAACTGCAAATACCGGATGGAGAACAAACTCCCTCTGTCCTGAGAGCTGGTCCCTCATCGCTCCTATTACCCCGCTGCTGCCCCAGACATCCCAGGGGTCAGCTCCACCCCGGAGCAGTTTTCTCCCTCGTTCCCCAGCCACTACTTTATTTATCACTATTTATCACCCAGATGCCAGAGCACAATGGATTATATATTTAGACTCTACAGAGCAAAAGCTGATAGCGCTGGAGTCAGGCACATGCCAAGCAGGAATATCTCTGCAGTCTTGCTCACGTCTGTCAGCCCTCACACTGTCCCAGGCCCAGCTATTCATGCCCTGCATTCCTCCCCAGCCTCAACCCTGAGCTGCAGCCTTCCTCCCCCCCACCTCTCATCCCTCCCTTCAAGTCACACTTCTCACAGCAACAAGCGGTCAGAGCCACCAAAGGAGCAGCCTCTGGGGGAGCTGTGCGCGGTGCCACGTTTCTCCGCGGCTGGCTGCATGGGGAGGCGGCCATGAGATGCAGCCATCCTGTGGATGTGCTGGCAGGGGAAAAAGGGAAAACCATCCCACGGATGTGCTAGGAAGAGTCCCAGCTGATAGGGTCTGAGCCTGGGAATCCTGAACGAGTGGACACAGAAGCAGCTCAGGCTCTCTGGATTCTCTAACAGCCTTTCCTTTTGGCAGGAGCCACCACAGTCCAGGGAAAACATCTGCCTAAGATGGATTTCAGACGGATTTCTTTTAGTTTGCCACCCATCCAGGCAACCCAGCTTCTGATTTTCCTGTGTTTAAAGTTGTTTTGAAGGCTGGGCACAACACACTTGAGAATGGTGGCCAGGGAAGCCCCTCTGCCCTGGGAAGGCAGCTTGAGCCTTGCCCAGGTGAGCACAGATCCAGCCCCTCAGCACCACTGCGCTGCATGGAGAATCACCCAGCAGCACGGGTGCGTGCTGGCCCCCATCCTGTCCCTAGGGCCAGCTGACGTGCTGCGGCCAAGCTGCGTGCTCATCGCCTGGCCTGCAGGCCCAGCGCTCCCCGGCACTCATCTGCCTTGAATTTTCCAACAAAGAGACCTGCGGGAGGGAGGAAGGAGGGAGGAAGGAGAGAGGGAGGGTTACAGGCCGAGTGGGCGGATGATTCAACCACCATCCCCAGCGACACGGGGCCAAGCCGGGGAGTGAAGGGGGGAGGAAGGAGGGGACGAGGCTCTGGCTGCCGCAGGAGCTGAGCTGGGGTGTGCAGAGGGGCCTGCCAGGGCTGACACAAGCAGCACATCTGCTCCCATGCAGCTGGGGGAGGGGAAAGGGCAGCCCCGGCAGCAGGGAGGGGAAAGCTGAGGAAACCCAGCTCCAGCCCTTGCTCCAGCCCTATCCTCCCACTGGCTTCTCGGGAAGAGCCGGCAGACCCTCTCCCCACAGCCTGGGAAGATGCCACACTCCCAGCTTCCCTCCCGCTCCTTGCTGGCAGGAGCGGCCAGCAGCCTGCAACAAGGACGCAGAGGTGGTGGAGGGACATGCAGGCAGACACTGCCTTCTCCAGGGAGCCCCAGCCCAGCTCAGGAAATTAAGAGGGTATTTTATATCATGGAGTCATGTCCTAGGAATGACGGGAAAGTGGGGAACAAGAGAGCATGCACAGGAGAGAAAGGAAGCCATAAAGCCCAAGCCTCGGAGCCGGCTGTGCCGTGTCAGAGACCCCGGGCTGCGCAGGCGTTCCCAGCACAGCTGCTGTGCTCCCAGCCTCCCCGTTTCCCCTCGGTGGCCTCCAGCCCGGGCAAGGCTGCAGATCCAAGGGAGTTATAGCTTCAGCCAGCTCTGGTCTCTCCCGAGTGGGACCCACTAACCACAGTGGGCTCCCAGGAAGAACTCGGATGGCATCACGCGAGCCCGGGGAAAGGAGAAATCCAAGAGGCACTGACAAAGGCTGCTGCAGGATGATTTGAACCTCAGACGCGGATGCAGGCTGGAGTTCAGCAGCGATTACTGCTCATCTCTGGCAGTCCTGTCCCCCAAAATCCAATAGGGAGGATACTCAGGGAGAAACAATCATGGGGTGGAGTGGGGGAGCCACCAGAAAAACTGAATCAGGAGTTGGGGAAGGTCAGTGCCAAGAAGGAAGGTGAGGGAAGGGGACCCCTCAAGCATGTTAGCTCGATGTCCAGGATGAAAAGGAGTCTTATCATGGGAGGTGTAAAGATTGAGAAGACAATAGAGCTGTAACAATTTCATGCTAAAAAGATGAAGAGCTAGTAGAGCAGGTAAAAACCCCTATTTTCCTTCATTTAGTTCAACTGCTGACAGTAAAGACCATCACAGAACAGCAACATTTTTTCCAACATTGCAAAGCCCAGAAATTTCATGGTGAACTTAATCATCTATTATAACACCCCCCAAAAAAGTGTAAAGATCAGGTAGGTCACTCCTTTGTCCTTAACCTCTGGCAGCCCACAGAACCACCAAAACACCCCCACAAAAACATCAGGAGAGGTTTCTACCCAAGAGGAGAAACTTCAGGGATTTACACACCAGAAATGTGACCTCATTTGCAAGACCTTTAGCACACACCCCTTAGGGCAGGGCTGTCTTGTCTCCAACCGATTCTATCAATTAGTAACACTGCATAGCAAAAGGAAGCACCTTCATGTGCTACTATCCAGCAGCTCCCAGCTCGGAGAGCGAAGTCCTCCTCCCTTCTGCAAGACCAAATGCTGGGGCCACAGGGACAAGTTTTGCAGCCATTTCAGCAGAAAATTGGACTGGGCAGTTCTCCAACAGTTGTGATTTTTGGATGGGAAATATCTGCCTGTTAGACTAAGCCTAGGCGTGACACGTGTGCTTCCCGTGGGGATACAAGCCCCCCACCCCCCAAGGGCTACAGGCCCAACCAGAGAGTACACATGTGTACTGACAAGACCTTGGGCTTCCCAGGCAAACAGCACACATCAAACAGGATTAGAGGATTTGAGCTGTCTGTCTCTGTAAGCCAGGGCATTCTTGGGGTCTTCCTCACTGTATTTTTACCTCCTGTGTGAGGAGGAGGAGGACAGAGGGTACAGACTGCACAGTGTGCTGGGGTGAGAAGGGCTCTCTGAGTGCAAACAGCTCACCGCTCTCCCATCTCATTTCCCTCCCGTGCTCCCAACAGGGAATTCTCTGCTGCTCCTCCATGCTGCGGCACCGGGTAAAAAGGGGAGCACAGATTTGAGGGTGGTTTAGCTCTGCCAGACCCTCCTCTCCAAAGGACCTACTGCCCGCTGCCTGTCCCTGCACGCCAGCTGAATGCGAGCTCCCTTCCAGGGCTGTCTTTACCTGGGCTCTTTTTTAAGGGCTGAGAAGCAGGAACCAGCTGTCCTGCTAAGACAACAGTACTACAGCTCTGCATTCGAGCAGGAGAGGCCACCTCTGGTCTCATGACAAACCAAGGGAGCTTTACAAGGATTCCTTAGGGAGCAGGTCACCCCATTTCCACTTACTACCTGCTCTCCTCCAGAGCAGTAACATTCACGTCCATGACTGAAAGCACAGCAACGGGTTCTTTCTTTTTCAGGCTGTAATCTCTACAGCCTCTCTGCGCGCCCCACAGCCTCTCCGCGCGCCCCACAGCCTCTCCGCGCGCCCCACAGCCTCTCCGCGCGCCCCACAGCTTGCTGTGCTTGCCTACCATGGTCATCCAGGCAGTGGTTGAACAGACATCAAGATGAGGGGTTCTTGAGGAAAACAGTTGTAATCGACACATTTGCAATCACTCCATTGGACATATACCAGGACAACCACAGCCTCCCTGTGCAGGAGATGCTTGGCCCCAGCTGGACCCACTTTTCAGTCTAATTGAAGTCTCAAAAAGCCAAAATCAAAACTCAGTAGCCTTGGTGACTATTAAGCAGTCATCACTGGGTGGGGGATGACAGAGGGCAAGGTTTCTGTTCATCTAGTCCAAAGACTGGAGAAGGAATGGCATTTAGGAACGAGCCACCAGACCTCATGGGCCTGCCCAGGAGCAGCACTTTCCAAAGCAAAGCTACAGACTTTGATTTTGAAGCGAGCCCAAGAGCCCTGGTGGCCCTTCCTACCTTGGTCTCAGAGTGACCATCTGGCTGCAGCACTGCTCTGCAAACAAGCCCCACAGGCCTGTCCTCCAACCAGGGGGAAGCTGCATGGGGACTGTAGGAGGTGCAGGAGGCACCTCCACACTAATTAATCCAGCCCTGCCCAAGCCATGCTTCCAACCCCCAGAAGAACATTTAGAGACATCATCAAAGGAAGCATCCTCCAGGCCCCCGAAGGTTCAGTGACACTTCCAGTCTCTTTGAATTGGAAATCAGGACAAACGGGAACTCCCAGCAGAAGCCCAGCCAGGATCTTCACCCTGGTAGCTCAGTTTCATCTCCTCAACAACTCTGAGAGCTTGCACGGCTCAACACAAGTGTACAAGTGCAAGGACTCATCGTGAGAAAAGAAAGACCTGAGGTTAAGCACCTATAGAAGTGACCTTCAGGGAACCAAGACATCCACAGACAGGGGCAATGACCAGAACTGGCCTTGCAGTCAAGTCCTCAGCTGGAGACATGCACATGAGACAAGGCAAAATCCTAACACAACCGCTGTGGTTCATGTATATGGTTCAGGTATACGTTGAGAGGTGGCAAGCAAACTGGAGACTTGGTCTGCTGTGACACCTAGCTCTGCTGGGCACAGATGGTGGGAAGAGCCCACAATGCAACATCTTATCAAGAAGTTCATGGAAAAGGTGCCTGGGCCCCACAGGGAATTCCTTGCAATTCTCCACAGAAGCCACCCAGCCTTTTCCAGCCTGGCTGGAAGAGCAACACCCATGGACTTCACACCAGTTAAGATGACAGGGAGGAGCTGAAAAGGTCTGTGAGGACTGCTGGGAGAATGTTAGCACATAAGTAACAAGCAAGGAAGATGGGCACGATGTCTGGGAAGGCTCTGCACGCACCGTGAGGAAGGTAGGACCAGGCCTCTTCCTTTTCTGGCCCTCAGCTGAGGGACGCCAAGTCAGTCCTGCTTTTTCTTAACAGCAGGCGAGGCTCCTGCCAAGAAAGTGCTGCTGCTGTGGAATGTGCTGGGCCAGCAGTACAGCTCATTCCTGGAAAAGCATCAACTCAGCGGGAGAGCGAGGAGAGAAGAGGGGGAAAACGGGAAGAGGGGGAGGGTGGGAAACAAAGTCTGAAAGTTTGGACTTCCACACCTGGGGAAGCAGGGAGCTGCCGCAGAGCAGTCTGCTCGCCAGCACCCCCTTGTCCCGGGCTGCCAGCACAGCAGCCCTGCCGAGCACCAGCACTCGGCTCTTGGAGAACCTTTCTCCTGGCCAGCCACCTCCAGAGCAGGTCTGGGAAGGCACAGGAGGGGGCAGATGTCTGTGGGGAGGAGAAGCGAGGGTTGCTTCCCCCGTCGTGTTAACAATTACTTTGTATTTAATGACAAATCACCAGGAGATGACAGTGCAGCCTCCACATGTGTCCTGCCCTCAAGATGCTGACCAGCTCACCTTACTCTCTCCTGGCACAAATTTTGCCAGAATCTCCCACAGGAACCAGCCCGACCTCCTGCTCGGTAGGAAGGGGCTTGAAGGATAACAGGCTCTAGATGACTGCACCTACTCTTCACATCCAGCTGGGCTACCATCAGCCACATTCCTGCTATCTGGGTCTATAGGACATAGAGATGACCTCTGTAAAACCATCAGGGAGCTACTAAAGCCCAAAACTAAGCTCCACCACATAGTATTTGCCAAAGACAATAAGAAGTCATGAAAGAAGAGCCTTTCAGTGCTACAACAGCTGCATGGTGGCAAAGAGCAAACTTTGTCCCCAATCCCAGGCTATTGCAGCACTCAGAAAAAAGGGCAAACAGTGATATTGCATCTGTCTGGTCCTAAAGTGCAGGAGGCAGCAGATAGCATGAGGGGTCCAAATGCTCATAAGAACCATTTCTGACCAGTGCCAGGACCAGGAGACATGTTCTTTTTCCTCCTCACCTTTGGGCCCCAGATAATTTTTGGTGCAGCCTGAACTATTCACTTCACTCTTCAGAAATTGTCAGGGAGAACTTGGAGAAAAACTTTAAAGGATCAGTTCCTACACAGGGCTGCTAACAGAGAAAACCAACAAAAGGTAGAAGGTGACCAGCCATTTCACCCAGTCTCCTGCTTTTGAAGGTGTCAGTGCAGGGGATTATGCAGGGAATTTCTTGTACTGAGACAGCAATTTTAGCAGACTCTTTACATAATTAATTTCCATTAATATCAGTTATCTCAAACTCCTTTCAAGACACAAGGCCAAGCCCTTGATACAAGGAGCAATCTCCTACCAAGCATCCTTTACCAGGCCAGCCAAGCTTGCCCACCAGCCATCACCCAGCAAACAAGCAAGTTCTGTCTAACTGCTGGAAGAGCAAACAGAGAAAGATGCTCCAGTGCTTACCAAAACAAGCATGTGCCAGCACACAACTCAACTGGAGTTCCAGAAAGCAGACAAGAGCCATAAAGATGGAGACAATCAATTACTGTAAATTAAAAGGAATCTGATTTGCCAAGACACAGGGATAATGTGAGCTGTCTCCACTGTGCTGCTGGTTTACTCTCAACAAGGAAAAAACTCACTTCTTTTTCCTCCCTTTGTGAAAGCCCAGGCCCACAGGACTCCTTCTGAAACTTGATGGATGTTTCACTGGACAAAGCAACGCCTAGGCACTCAGGAGACCATCACCTGCCTAGCTACATCACTCCTCCAAAGGGGAGTCAAGAGATTTACTGACAGGGGGTGCGGCGCAGGTCACTATCTCAATCTGGAAGGAAGGTGTTTCTGTCTCAGCTGCCCAGCTAGGAGCAGTAACCAACGTTACTCCAGTCTGTATGAGGTGCCATGTACATAACTCAGTCCAGATCCTTCCAGGACGTGCCTCTACACCAGGCATCAGCAGCCTTTTCAACAAGAGGGCAAGCTTCCCCACAATTTAGAAGAGGATGGTGCTTTGGATTACTACAGCACCATACCTCACCTCTGCAGCACTGAGTCCAGCTCAGACCTGCTGCTTTTCTTTGACTCTGAACTCCTGGGTCTGACCCTCTCACATACCATTCAAAACCTTCTCACCTGCTGTCTCTGACAACTGCACCCAAGTCTGACCTCCAGGAGTCACCATCACAGGTGACATGACATGCTGCTCTTCTGGAGGGTCTCAAAACCACAGCTGTTATCTCCCAGGTCCTTCATGAAACCAGTCTGCAGCCTGTAAATATCCCATGAGCTCGCTAACTGTGTGGAACTGTTCACTCTGTACATTAGCTATTTTCACTGGCTGCCCAGAAAGGCTCATCACACGTTATTACTGCAATAGGGCCATTTCCCACCTCTGTGGATCTGGTGAGTTAAGTTACAATAAGAGTATGATTCTGAGCTTCTGAATTACCTGTGGCACTGACATCAAATTCCCAGGAAGTGTCTCTCTTCTAGTCACACAGAAAGTCACTGCCAACACTTGGTACCAGCACCACGTGCTGACTGACCAGGGGCTCGCCTGGTCCCTGCAGATAGCACGGCCAGTCTCCACATCTCACTACACAGGAGAGCACGTGTGTCACAGTTACTGTCACCAGAGCACAGGTACCAACATTGTATGAAGGCACCAAGAGATTTTTAAAGCGTCCCACACTGGCAGTATTTAAAAACCCACTGCTGTAGCAGGCTCCTGTGTTTTGGAGGGGAAGCAGAAGCAGAAGCACGGACACATCCTCATTAAGTCTGACCCAGCTCAGACATATCAGACTCAATGCACACACCCTGCATGGATGTTACATACCTCTGCAGCAAGTCGGGACTGCCCCAAGGAAACCCAGACAGAGCATACCCTAAGCTGAAGCAGATGTTGCCACCACAAAACTCCTCTACTGTTTCCAGAATGCCTGGGCAGGGAAAACTCTTAAGAGTTTTCCCAAACCATCCCACCTTTTGGCCTCAGCTGACATGAAATATTTTCACTCTGAAAGGAAAATGCATCTGATTTAGCAGCTACAGGTCTGAGACAACTGGGATGTCTCCTGTAAGGGACTCAGCCGTGGAGCTAGACCCATGAAAATCACCCTTCTCAAAGCTTCAAAAGCTAGTAAGAGACAACTCACATGAACACAGTGTGAGAGCAAGAGCTCCTGCAGTAACCCCTGTATAGGCTTCCAGTGCAGCCCAGCCCCAGCTGGGCCCATGGGCAAGTCTCTCTGCGAATGGCACTAAAATACTGGTTGAGCTAGGCAGGGCTGAATGAACTGGGACAGCTCGTTAGCCATATGCAAACAGAAGTGCAGAGTTTGCATACCCAGCACAGCTCCTGGAAAAAAAAATGCTTCAATATGAGACGCTGCTGAGCCCTGGGGCCAACCCAGCTGAGAGCCACCAGCAGCCTGCTCCCTGCCCTGCCCATCACGTCAGGCCACTGCTGACACTGCTCTGGCTGGCAGCAGCACAGCATTCGGGGGACAACCTGGCGAGACACAGAAGGACCATGCATCTCAGGCTGGTCAGAGTGATGGAAAGGGGGAAAAGCTGAAGCTCAGCGAGTGGGCAGGGTAATGTGCTAGCACAATAATCCACATGGAGCCAGAGCTCCCAAAACACAGAGCCCCTCTTGCCGACTCCCTGTGCCCTCAGACCCAGTGTGTACATGGCAGGAGCTGCTGCCCGTCAGAACAGAAGGAAAAGCCTGCAGCCAGTCACACAGACCCTGAATTCCCAGCCCATGGCAGACAGCTGCCAGCGATCAGAGGGGCCACGTAGCAAATAAATTCCTCACCAAACCCTAGGGGCAGGTCAAAAAACAGCAAAGGAAAGACCTTCCCACACAGTGGCTGGTGCCAGCTCTCCCAGAAACGGATCTCTGCTCCAAGTCATGCGAGGAAGCCTTCCCCCCTCCAGCCAGGCCCAGAAGGATGGACTCCTTCTGCAGAAATTCAGCTGCTGCTCCTTGTTACCTTCTTTTGCCCCCGTTCTCACAAGATAGAAAATTTGAGACAGCCAGACAGATGCCCTAGTGGGGGATAACCAACACAGAGGACTTTGTGGAGCAGGGTGCCCAAAATGCTGCTTCTGCTACCTTCAGTAGCTACCCATAGCTGGAAAAACAATGCCTCTGGCACGTCTCCTTTAATAAATGACTGATACAACCACCACAACAGTCCCAACCCTCTGCTGCGATACAGGATTACATGGCACAGGAAGGTCAGCACCAGGCATCTCTGCCTGCCAAAGCCTCCAGAGAATTCCAGCCCATTCCTGGACGGGTTCAATATTAGTGCTACAGCAGCAACAACACAGCAGTGGAAACAAATGAAACCAAGAGCTTCAGAACACAGGGTCAGGGAGATGCTCGCACTTCAGCTTTGCAAGCTAATGCAGTCCTTGGAGACAGCGATATTCATGGACCAAGAGCTCACATACTCTCCTGAGGCCACCATGGCACTGCACAGATAAGCGCATGAACAAAGCAGACAAAGTCACAGAGATTAGACTAATTCCCAGACCTGTACCTTACTTCAACGCTTTCCAAAAAGCCTTCACAAAAGGATTCTGTCCAAAAATTTCCAAGCCACTGGCAGGATTAAGTTTTACTTAGCTTGCCAGCTGCTGCCTAACAAGCCAGCACCACCGGGACAAACAGAAACACAGCCACGTGGTGCCACATCCCCTCCTGGAAAACCACCATCCATCCGGCACAGGTCAGAAGGGCAGGCTCTGAATAACAAACAAGGGATGGAGAGAAGAGGAAATCAATAGGAAACACCAAAAACAGACAGCCCTGACTGCTGCCTCATCAGATGTGCAGCACGATGCAAAGCTGGTGTGACAACATGAAGGCAATTTCCTGCAGGCTCCGGCTCCGCTGCGTTCCGCAAGCCCAGCTCTCCTCCGTGGATTTTTATACAGATCAAATATCCTAAACCACAACATTGTTCTATCTATTTGGATGCAGTGGAGGGTGGAGGAGTAGCACTTCATTACTGCAGATACCCTCAGCTCAGAACTCAGCAACTGCAGTGCAGACACGCAAGAGGCTTCCCACCGCTTTTAAGTACCATGAGCTCAAAAAGGCCTTGAGGAATTCTAACTATGCTCCATACACCTCTGTATATACAGCCTGCAAGTCTAGATGGAGGGCCTGATGCCCACCCTGAGAGAGGACTGAAGCCAAACACATCTGTGCAGCAGAAAATCTGTGGGGGAAACCAGATTTTCTTTGCTTACACTCACAGCACCCTTCTTCCCTCAGCATCCCCAAACGCACAGCAGTGGGTAACTTACTACCTTCACCTTCAAGAGTTCAGGCCACAAGGCTGCAGGCCCAGACATCTCTGCCTGCTGGGAGACCAGATGGGGAAATCACAGGTGAAGGAGGCCAGGAACACACTGGAGAAGAGCATCTTACTGAGGGCTTGGTGCTCTGGGCCTTAGGCTCACTGGACACCTACCTAAATCCCTACAAGCCAGTACCTTCCTTCTCAGAGTCTGTCACGAATCTCTGCATCCCCAGCTGCCGTCCTGTCCTCATCGCAGCCACACAGGAAGGAACATCACTCCTTATGCCACCACTCAGAAGACCCAGTACCCAACTCTGTGGGTGAGCCAAGGTCTGGGATTTCTTCTAGATGAAACTCTCCAAAGTGGTATTTCAGCAGGAACCAGAAGACAAGTGGCGGCCCCACGGCTCATCCCGCAGCAACAAATACCACTTAGGTCATGACCCAAATTATGGTGGTTTATGAGCCATTTTTAAGGGTGTTTGGCCTTGACCTCAGAGGCTGAACCATGTTAGAGCCCTGCTGCACCACAGTCAGAGCGCACAGGTTTACTTCACAGCAATTTTTGAGATGTCGAGGTAGGTTTTTGCTCTGTGCTGGAATGGGGAGGACCACAGTCCACATGATTTCAAAACACAGAACTGAATCAAAACAGCTGCACTGTCATGGATGGGCAAAGGTTTCTTGACCTTTCTTTCTCTTTTTTTTCCAAGAGATGACAAGAGACGCTTAACATTAAGAAACATTCCCATTGGAAACATAATTGAAAACAATACCTCTCCAAGAAAAATGCTGGCTTCAACACAACACCATATTTTGGGAGAAAATACATTCAGTCAAAAAATATTTCTGACCAGCTCGAGCTGCAAACAAATTCAATAGCTGCTGTGAAGCTTCATTGTTTGTGTAGTACAGACAAGACCTTAGGGAAATTGGTCTGCAGCCCGATTTGGCTAACTTGGCTTTCTGAACACCACCCCTGGGCAAAGAAACCAGGCTATGACTGCCATCCAATGTGGCCTTCAGAGTGCAGCTCCAACCACAACAGACAAAGCTGGACACCTACAGAGTTGGTAATAGCTGGGTCTGAACAGCAGGACATACACTGCAAGGCGCAGACAATACAACTCAGGGAAGAGGTGAATATCATCAGCTAACCCTCTCCATCTGCACCCCATCCCTGGCACTGCTGAGGCTGCCCCCCTGCTCCCCCCCCCCTCCAAACACTTGGAAACAGCCTCCAGCAGCAGCTACAGCCAGGATCGGCTCCAGTGTCGACGGGCCACCCCCCAGCACGGGCAGCATTACAGAAACTTCCCACCACAAGCGCAGACAGTGGTTAGCAGCTCTCTGCCAAATCCTCAGCAGCCCAGGAAACAGAGGCACAGGCTGCAGGAACCTTCACACAAAATGTCCAGAAATTCACCTCTGGAGGACCCCAGCACACCAGGGCAGCACGTCTCACGTGAGCAGGCAGAGAAACACGTATCCTCCCAGAGTGGGGGGCTCAGGAGATGGGGTGCTGTGGACACTCACACAGTTAAGCACTGCCCTCTGCACAGAAAGGACAGGGAATGCCCAGAAGGTGAAGAAAAGCAACGGCCACCTTCTGGCCAGGTCAATGTCCTCACTGAGAAGCACCACAAAGGACGTGCACAGGAACCAGTTTCAGAGGCACTTTTGCCAAACTCTTGCAGCATGAGATCCACACGCCCTCCACGAGGGGCAACGGGACAGGCAGAGGTCTTCTGCAGACAGCAGAGCTTCCAATTCAAAACTTGAAAACTAAAGTTCCAAAAATCAAACTACAACAACCGGCGCTACAAAGCTGGCAGGGAAGGCAGAGGCACCGTGCCAGCAGCTCACCACTGCTTAGGGACTGACACTGCTTATTAAGTTTAGGATCCCTTCCCTCGACTCCAAACGCTTCCAGCCAGAAGGACAGTCACTGCTGGCATCCATTTCAAAAAGACCTTGCAATAAAAATAAATCACTCAGCCTTTCAGTGAGCATCAACGCGTTTCCCCACGCACATGTGCAGGGGATGAGGTCGCCAAATACCAACGGCATCTGACCCCTGCGCTGGGAATTCCAGCAGCACCCGCTTTGTTCTGCTTCCAGAGCCTTGCCCTAATCACTGCCTTGTACCCAGCTTTGGAGAGCAGGTGATAATTAAGCAGGTCTAGATTAGATACCAGGCTAGTGATTAGTTGGATACCGATTTTCACTCAAGGGTTGAGACCTAAGCATCACTCACCACAGCGCTGAAGTTAAAATTGGAATTGAGACCTGCAAGAGGGAGAAACCAGCAGCGGTGTGAGGAGCAGCACAGTCCCACCAGTGCACCTCAAATTGCTGGCACCCTCCCAGCAATGCAGAGCAAGTAGGTGAGATGGGGAGGGAGGGATGGTCCTCTCAAAGGAGGAGAGGGCCTTTCTGCTCTCCAGCCTGGGAGAGGAGAGGTAGCCAAGTGCAGTGGAGAGAAGCAAAATGATCTCCCAAGCGCTTTCTCCACACACAGAAGGAATTCAAACTTTCAGGCACTCCAGAATTTATGGAAAGATGAGATGGACCCTCAGGTGAGGTGCTAAGGACTTACCTAGATGCACAAACTGCCCTCATTTAACTGAAACTGCTTTGGAAAGTTTAATTCAAACCTTAGCATGTCTCTGTGGGAACGCCTTTTGATTGACAGAAGAAGAATATCAATTACAAGCAAAAAATGAGGCAAAAGAAACCACATTTCATTTGATACAAGAACATCCTCAGAGTTGTACCAGTCACCTGGCCAGATGAAAAGTTAAACCTGTAGTTCAGCTGGGGCAAACACACACACACACAGCCTGGCTAGTGAGAAGGTTCCTGCTGCCCAGGGACAGGTACGTTTCTCACGATGGACTTGGGCAGGAGGCAACACTTCACACATCACTGAAGCCCACGTTCCCACAACCTACAAACTGCCACAAACCCTCAGCAAGGTTGGTCCCTTCCCAACTGCTCAGGTCCCCAGGAGAATTTACAGTACTGGTTCTGCAGCACGTCTATGGAACTGGGAGCTGTATCACAGTGAGATCCACACAAACATTTGCTCAAGAAACTTGGAGCATCAAAGTGACCAGACAAGGCACAGGGACACTGTTAGAATTTCCGTTTTACAGGTTAGAAACAAGAAGTGGCAGAAATTAAAAGTCTGTCCAAAACACTGCCAAAAACCATGGGGTACCTTGGCAGAGAACATGGATCTCGCAAGCGGTCGTAGCTCTACACTGATCTAAGGTGCTCTGCTGCTGATCTTACCTGTAAAACCTTGAATAAAAAGACTTGAGCTGTACGAAAACAGCCCCCTCCTCCTCTAATTAGGGCATAAGCAGGGTAGTTTCCCACTTCACAGCAAGGCACATCCAAGCCAACAATCTCAGGTCCAAGAAGAGCATACCTCATCTGTGCACTGTCACACGCCCACCACCAGTCTGCTTAGCTCCTCTGCATGTCTCCAGTTCTGGGACTGGCAACACAGAAAGCCAACAACAGCACCAATACCTGCACCCCTGTGTCACTGCTCTGCACCTCCAAGCTCAGGCTGGATTCTCCACACGTGGTTGTAGCCCACAGCGTGCTACAAAATCCCACGGCCTTCTGCTGCTCACAGTTCCTCTCTGCAGGATCAGGTGCATGAAATCTCCTTGTTCCTCCTTCCTACCTATAGGTGACACCATTTTGGGGTCTTCCTAATTTGGGGTGGCCAAGCGCTTTGACTAGGATTAGCTCCTGGCATAGCCCGACAGCTCCACAGCCACCCAGGGGAGCCTCAGTTCACATTTCCAAGGAGATGTAAACACTGACGCTGCTCCATCACCACCCCAATTCTCAGAGCAAACAAATATTAACAAGATAAACAAAAGAATGAGAAATCCCACACACTAAGACTGTGGCTGCAATACTGCTCTGGGGATGGGGTGAGCTGAAGGGAATGCCAGGCTGGAGATCCACAGCCTGGAAAAAGAAAGAAGAGGGAGAAAGAGATGCAGTCTGGGCAACAGAGGCAAGAGGAAATGCTGGTCCACATCTCACTCCAGCTGACTCTGGAGGGTGAGTTGCCTCCAATTCCAACAAGAGAACTTAGCCTTATGCCACATGGATCCTGCAAAAGGCCCAATTGCTGACAAAAACCTGAGCCATCAGATCTGCAGGTCTCCTCTGTGTTGATCAGCTGCCACTCACTGTTAATAGCTCTCTCAGCTCTTTCACGAAGGGGTTTGGCCCTGGGTACCACTAGACACTGCCCAACTGCAAAGGACCAGCCTCAGACATCATCAGCACAAGTGTGCTGGCTTTGGCTGGGGCAGAGCTCCTTCTCTCCACAGCAGCTGGTATGGGGCTGTGCTTTGGGTTTGTGCTGAGGGCAGTGCTGGTGACACAGAGATGGTTTTGTTCCTGCTTAGCAGCACTCGCACAGAGCCAAGGCTTCTGCTGCTCCTCACCCCACCAGCAGCAGGCTGGGGGTGCACAAGGAGTTGCAGGGGGGACAGCTGACCCCAATGTCCAAAGGGATATTCCATACTGTATGATGTCACACTCAGTGCATAAAGCTGGGGGAAGGAGGAAGAGGGGGATGTTGGGAGTGATGGCGATTGTCTTTCCAAGTCACTGTCAGGCGTGACAGAGCCCTGCTTTGCTGGAGACGGCTGAACACCGCCCTGCCCATGGGAAGCAGGGAAGGAATTCCTCGTCTTTGCTGGCGTGTGCAGCTTTTGCTTTACCTATTAAACTGCCTTTACTTCAACCCACGAGTTCTCCCACTTTTCCTCTTCCAGTTCTCCCTCATCTCACCAGGATGGAGCACGCGAGCGGCCGCGTGGGGCTGAGGGTTAAACCATGACAAGAAGCTTGGCCATGCTGGGCAGAGGGCAGCACCTTGAGGGAAATGGCCAAGGGATACACGTGTGAGAGTGCAACACCCTTCCCTGGCATGAAGCTTCTGAGCACAGCCATCATTAACCTCCTCCTGGTTTTCACTAATTGCCCGTGCATCTTCAGTCAGGCAGCTGTGGTGCCTCCTGCCCTTCCAATCCCTGTGTCTCCCTGCAGACCAACGGCTTGTCCTCATGGCATGTTCTCCCAACCACAAAGCGCTTCAGTTGGACTTGATGATCTTAAAGGTCTTTTCCAACCTAAATGATTCCACGATTCTCTTTGCTCCAGGGCTTCTCAGAGACAAAGCTGCAGCTGGACTGTGCTGGCTGATCCCTGCTGTGCTCCAGCCAACCACCAGCATGTTCAGCTCTCTGGAAAGGAGCAGTGGCACCTTCCTGACAGGGCATCTGTGGTGGCACCACGAGAGGCTCTCTCCCCTCTGTTCCACACAAGGCCACGCTACATGCTGCTCCAACTGTGCAACTCATCACGCAGGACGTCCCCAAGGAACAACACTGCCCACACACAACCTCCAACCCTCAGCTGCACCTTCCCTTCCAAAGAGGTCCACTCTTCCCAAAAGAATTAGCTGAACTGGTCCCAACAAAAATCTCATGGCTGTGCATTTCTGAACTCACTGTACCTCTCTGAGTGATTTTCTCCTCTCCCTGCTAGCATCCACAACTCCCTGTGCTGCTCTATGATCTACCATCTGCCTCCTGTCTCTCGTGGAGCCTTAAAGAAACAGAGGAGGATGAAAAGGCACAGCACAGAACTTTGCTGCTACCAGACCCCTCTCCCCAACGCGAGACGCTGCTATTTATTACTAAACTTTGTTTATAGTTACGCAGACACTCTCCCACCCACATGGCAATGTTTCATTCAAGGCAAGTTTGAATTCACTTCAAGAACAACATTTCAAAGGATCCCGAAGCATTTGTTTACAAACAGCATGCATGGAGAATTCGCTTCTCCCACCAATGAACACGGTCCCATCCGAGATGGGGAGAGGCAGCTGTTTTGTAGCACCCAACGCTACTCAACAGCTGAGGGACAGGAAACGATGTGCAGGCAACTGATATTGCTGAGGAACTTTATGGAAAATGAGGGCTGGAGATTTATATTTGCCCGGACAGAATGGGGAAGCTTCTGAGCACTCAAGCTCTCTGCTGGGTCAGGAGGAATTTAGGGAGGCAAAGCGTCCCAGACTGTGGTCAAAGGAGTGACTCCAAATTTCAAGCCTCATCTGAAAGCTGGCACCTCCCAGGCTAACGGGAACCTGGGCACTGGGATAATTTGGCTGCAGAGGGAAGAGCATCCCCTGCTGAGGCAGCCACACCGATCTCCATCCAAGCCCCGAACAGGCCCAGCCCTGTTCAACACAGGGTACGAGCCAAGATCACAGCTAGGGAGGCATCTGGCGCAGTAAGAAGACACTAGGAAGACTATAAAACTGAAAGCCTTTTGCAGATCCAGATACAAAACCTACTGTAAACACTGAATCTTCAGAGGGAGGGTAAAAAACCCAGAGGAAGGAGGATCACACAAGTCTTTCAAACACCCAAGTGCTAGGAATGGTCCAGGGTCATGCACTGGAGAAGCCAAGAGAAGGTGCGTTCCCAGGATGGAAACAGAGGTCCTCAAAAAGGCTAGAGGAGAGCCAGGCTCCTGACAAAATAGAGTGGGGACAAAGGGTCTTACAGAGAGTTGGCTTCACGTGATACTTCCTCACCAAAACAGCCACCGTCTTCACAAAGGTAGGAGACAACAGGGGCTCCCCAGATTAGTCAGTACGACCATCCAGACGAGGGACAAAATATACCTCCTCACCTCTGAATGGCCACACGTGATGGAAGGAACCAAAGGGCTTGCAAAGTAGTAATGGAAATACTGGCGTTGGAAGAGAGCTGTTCCCATTTCCTATGGGATGCGAGACAGGATTGTACCCCTCTTCCATACAGACACCCCCCAGAGACTGGGTATGGGACATCTTATGCTGAGGATAGGACATGCATGTGGGTACAGTAGGTTTGGGACACACCCCTTGCTCAGATATAGACAGCGTGGAGGACTGGAGGGCTCTCTGTCCTTCTCCATGGAGGCAGGGCAGGAGAAAGCTGGACCCCTTTATCCACTCTTCCCAAAGATGAGATACAGCGGACAAAGTTGCCAAAATGGACGACCCTCCCCAAAATGGATGGTGGGAGAAAGAAACTGTCCTCACACCCGTTCCCTGGGAAGGGCTGATGGAGGGGGCATGGACCCCACACTGTCTTGGCAGAGGGAACAAGGGGCACCCTCCCCTGGCAGGTAAAGCAGATGTCCAGGCCCTTTAAATGGCGAACTATGTTCCCCAGTAGGATATGCAGGGAGGTGCCACTCCTGTGCAGCCCCAAGGTGGGCTGCACTAGGAGATACCCTCTTGGACAAAACGTTGCCCAAACATCTATAGCATGTGGAGAGGTTGATCGTCAGATGGGCCAATGGTCTCCCCTGAGGCGCCTCTGGCAGACACAGGGGTGCCACCCGACGGAACGTGCATGGAGGGTACCACCAGCTCCCACACAGATGGGTTAGTGGGGCAGCTTCCCCCGGAGCTAACGGGGAGAGAACGGGGGCTGTCCCCAGAGGCAGTGCACCGGGACATCACCACCAGCCCCCCCCAGCGAGGTAACTGGGGGTGCACACGGGTGTCCCCCTGCAGACAGAGCACAAGGGGGTGCCTGACCCCGCCCCCCTCCCCTCCAAGGCAAAGGGGCAGAGGGTGGGTGTAGGTCCCCCTCCCCAGAGGAGACCCCGCCACGGGAGGCGCCACCGGTCCCACAGGGCACCACCCCACCCCCGGGGGTCCCAGCCCCGCTGCACCGGGGGGTCCCTCCCCGGGCGGTGGGGGAGCCAGCCTCAGACCCCAGCCGTGTGCGGGGATGGCGTCCCCGGGCAGGCTCACGCAGCCCACCCCCCGCGCCCCAGGGAGGCCCACGGGAGCCCCCCCCCGTCCCCGGCGGTCGGCGGGCCGGGCCCGGGCTCACCCGAAGTCATCGTCCATGGACTTGAAGTAGAACTTGTAGTTGGGGCGGTTGAGGAGGCCCTTGAAGTCGCCGAGGGTGACGCGCTCGGCCGGGATCGGCAGCTTCACCAGGTACGGCGTCTCCTGCTCGTCCAGGTGGTAAATGATCTTCGTCTCGGCCGCCGCCATGGCGCCCCTGCCCGGCCGCCAGGCCTCCGCCTCCGCCGCCTCTCCTCCGCCGCCTCCGCCCCCGGCCCGGCGCGGCCCGCGACCCCCGGCCGCCGCCTCGGCCTCGGCCCCCGCCCGGCCCGGCCCCCGCCCGCGCCTCGGCCCGGCTGCGGCCTCCGCGCGCCCGGTCCCCCCGCGCCCCTTGTTCTCCGGGTCCCAGCGCCGCCCGGCTCCAGAGCGCAAGCTCGGGCTCCAGCGGCTCCTCCCCCGCCCGCCGTCCCGCCCGCCGCCCCGGCTCCGCCGGAACCGGAACCGGCGCCCCGCAGAGGCCGCGCCGCGGACCGAGCGTCAGCCCGAGCCCCAATCGGGGGGCCAGAACCCGGCGCCCGAACCCCGGGTCGGAGGGGGGCTCAGCGGCAGCCCGGCACGTCCCCAACCCGGCCCCTGCCCAGCCCGCACCCGGGCCCCAGGCTCGGCCCCGCACTGATGTGAGCCCCTCCATCAGCCCCTGAACCCCCACACAGCCTCTCTCCCCAGGGTCGCACCTCCACCACTGCTCCCGCTGCGCCCATCTGGGGCAGCACCCCTCATCAGCACCCCGGCCCTGCACAGCCCCAGTGCCTGCGGATGCTGCTTTACATCCACATCCCCTTACACACAGCCCAGTACTCCCCATATACCCACATGCCCTGTCCTTGCTGGCCCATGCACCCCTCCAAAGCCCCCACCCCAAGTCAGCTTTCACCCCCTCTTACGCCCGCGGATGCTGCTTCACACACATGGTCATGCCTGTGCCACATGTGCTCCTGCAACCCATGACCTCTGCTTCTCACATGCACACCCCTGTCTCTCTTTTCATCTCTGCTGCCCTTGACTCTTTCCACACACGTCCCAGCCTTCCCCATGCTTCTCGTACCACCACACACCCCTGAAGTGCAGCCTGCAGAGCATTGGGTGTACCCTGCTCTACCCTGTCCTCCCATGCCCAAATCCCTTTCAACTCCCCATACTCCATCCCTGATGGCCACCCCACACAGGGACTCTGCTGCACAAGAAGAGCACAGTACCTCCCACCCCAGTTTCTTTCCAACCGTGGCTTCCCTCCAAACCCCTAGTCACCATCCAGCAGCCATCCCTGAAGCATCTGCTGGGCACTGTAGAGTGTCTTCAAGTTCCCCAGCCTCATCTCCTCTGCTCCTCCCCAATTCTGTCCTCTGCTCTTCATGAGCATCCTGCTTTCCCTGTTCTCTGGCCTCTCCAACTATGCACGTACCAGCTCCAACCCCCTCTTGGCTCTGCAGTTTCTTACCCACCCTTTCCCCAGACCTTATCACACTCTTACCTACAGTCTGTGACACCAGCCCCTAGGACGTGCCTCTGTGCCACAGCAGTCCTGGGCTGGCTGGCTTCCCTCTGGACACCTCACCAGCACCTAAGGGGCACTGAAGAACCGTCTCCATCAGCAGTTTCCTGGAGCTGTGGCCAAGAGCAAAGCTGGGGTGGACAGAGCTTGGGGAACACCCACCATGAAGAAGGGCAAGAACCACCTTGCACCATCCTGGATTAAAAGGAACAAATGCAGAGGCAGAACCACACCGTGGGCCCTCACAGGGCGCGAGACTGGATCATCAGCCCTCAGCACCAGGCTCACCTGCTGCATGAAGAGGAGCAAGAGAGATCTTGCAGGGAACAGGGCCAGCTCCTCTTGCTGGCAGGCATGAGCTAAATAGTTTCCTATAGGTGTTGCTGGCAATTAACCTGGGCAGCACTGCTAGGCTGGGTGAAGAATCCAACATTAAATTAAAAAAAAAACAAACCCAACCAAACAAAAAATTATACCAAAACCCAAACCCCTCAAGGGAAGACCTCAGGTAAGCAGAAGTTATGAGGCACAAGGCTCTCCCATGTTTCCACATCAGCACTTGGAAGATTGTTACCTCCTCCTGCTCGGAGCTCTGGGGTAAAACCTGGTGTACCTGGAAAGAATCCAGGTTGGGAACAGAAAAGTTTAGTTTAAGCTGCTTCATACTGTGCCAAAAGTCCTTCTGCCCCAAAATCCATGCCCATGTGAAAGAATTAGTCTTCTGCTGGCAGGGCTACTCCATTGCCCATCTCCCAGCACAGTTGTGGCTGCACGCTGGAGCCTCAGTCGTACACATCCCACACCTTTGCTACCAAAAGGGCAATTTTCTGAAGCTCCCAGGGCAGCACACGCAGCCAGAAGATGGGTGCCACACACCCACAGGGGGAAGCAGATGGAGTCTCCCTCTTACAGCTGCCTTTCTCTTTAGAACGGGCCAAGTGCCTGAATAGACTCAGCCTGTTGGGAAGTATGACTTGCTCCTGAGGGATGGGGGTTAAGAGCAAAGAAATGAGGAGCAGGGGATTGTGCTGAGCGCTCAGGGTGTGCAAGGAAGAGTTTCTGAACAGCCTGTTAGCTTAGGTCTGCATTTAAAAGTTGCAGCAGCAATAGCTTTGCTTCTCACAAACAGGCTCCAGGCATTGCAGCGCATCTGGAACGGCCCAAAGCAGAGGTGGGTGTACTCGAGTTCCACTCCTTACACCTATGAGCAGCATAAAATGATTACCTTTTCCTAAAAGCTGCACTATTGTCACCTGAAGCCATGGGTTTGATATGGGAACACCGGGTGACATTCATCCATCCCTGTTAGTTGGAAAGTCAGACATGTTGGCTACTAGGATCTTAGAAAAAAGCCCCCAAAACAACAACAAACCCCACCAAAAGTTACTACTCATATTGCTAAAAAAGATGGATAGCAACCATTGTGCAATGAAGGCTGCTCTGAGGCATTTCTAGTCTTCCAACCCAACACAAATCTTGACTGGAAACAATACACAGCACCAAGCCCACCCTATACACAAGCAACACGATTTTTGCTCCTTTAAGAAGTTCACCCTTGCCTGCCTGCAAGGATGCTGCGCCATGCCAGCACCCCAGCTTGTGGAGCATCAAGCATCCTACTTTGTCTCCTTTTTGCTACTCTCTTCTGTAAAACTGCCCCAGCCCTGAAGGCCTGATGGGTGTGTGGCCTCAGAGCAACATTCACCCCTTGAATCTTAACCTGTGTCAGACAGCAGCTCTCACCACGAACAAATCGGCCACTACAGAGCAAAGGAGGGAAATGGGGGGAAAACAAGCAAAATTGTTACTTGTCACATATCAAGGGCCTCTGGCAAAACACAGAGCTACACCGTAAACCTATTTTTAAAACCATCTTTACATTGTAATAGGAAAAAAATATACTTAAGGTGCCAAAGATTTTAAAGTTTCCAACTCTTGCAGAAGGTCTGTAAGTGGATTAACTCAGAGCTCTGTAGCTATCCTTCCCCCCTCTGCCAGCTCTTACTCCCCAACGTCAGGAAGACATGATGCAGTACCTGACAGCCAGCATTCCCAGTCATTCATCATGGCAAAAGGTCAGAGATTCCATTGGATTCAAGGTTCGTCTTTGCAACCAAACCTCACCTGTTCTAAACTTGAAAGTCTTAACAAACTGTTCTCTACTGGCAAACAGTGAGGCCATGAGTTATCACTGAGTACTTACACCATGAGTTATCCCTGAGCATTTCCACCAATTCGGAGCGGTGCTGATCTCCTACCTGCCTGTTACGTGCTGAAAATCTCCTGAGGAAAAAGTAGCAGTGAGCTATTTTGCTTACCTGTTAATCCCTGCTCAGGTGTGTACCACAGCTAGAGACATACCACTCCAAGTCAAACAAAGCAAACAAGCTGCTAACACCAGGATAGTTTTTATTTGCTCCCTGAATGAAATATTGGCAGATACAGAAAATTCAGATACCAGCTAATTCCCCGACACTTCCAAGACTGAGCTTGTGGTGTCAGGAAACAAGCACATTTATGCACAATCCTGGCAACTGATAGTGTGAGTGCACAAGATCGCCCTGCCTGACCATTGGTTTTTAAGAGGCAGTATCCCTGGTCTCCAGCATCCAACGCTGTCCCCTCACTGACAATCGTGGCACTATGGAACAGCCAAGTAAATATCCTGAGTGGGCAGCTCCAGTGCATTTCTCCTCGGCAAAGTTCCATGCTCCTCCGGAAGGGGCAGAGGCAAGGTCAGCACATCCAACAAGTAACCTATAAACACCAGCTGATTCTCACTGTGCCTGTTTCACTCTGTTCTGCGAGAGCAGGGAAGAACACAGCACAGTGACACTTCCAAGGGAGCTGTTCTTATGGGCCTTACTGCTGCCACGCATCACCCGTGCTGGCAATAGAGTGCCAGAGGCACGCTCATTCCCTGATGCGTGTCGTGCTGCTCTGGGGCTGCTCAACTTTCCAGTGGGTTCGCAGCACTTTCCCTGCTGTCTGAGGGAGGTTTTCAAATAAATAAAAGGACATGAAGTAAGCAAGTTTGTGTAGTGAATCACGTGGAAATGCAAAGCATGTGCTGCCGAAGGAAATGCCGTTCGCTCTTTTCCACACTGGAGCAAAACTTAGGAACTTGCATCCTCCTTAAAGCAGCCCCCAGAAGAAAACACGAGAGTAGCTGGTGTGGCAGGAGGAGCCAGGCACCTTTTTATCAAAGAAAAAGAAAGAAAAAGACACTTTTCTGTGTGTCTGCTAAGCTGGGGACACACAGACCACAGATCCCATCGAAGGGTTTCACTAGGCAGCACACACCCACCCTCAGCCGGCCCCGCCAGGAGCTGAGCACGCGTCGCCCCTCGGTCTGTGGGAGGGGAAAACACATGGCTTCACCAGCTCTACCGTGCAACCTCGTGTTAGATCCTAGCACAGCAGATGGCTAAAGATTTTCCCTTTTGGAAAGATCACAGAAGCACCTTCTAGGCTGCAAAACGCCTTGGGCATCCTCAGACAACTGCATCTTCTCCAGGCACAGGAACCCCATGATCCCAGCCCTGCACTCCAGATCCTACATGCTCCTCCTCATCAACCTTGCCAGTGTCTCTTCAGCAGGAGTTCTCTTAGCTCCAGAAGCAACAATGACTCCAAATAACTTAGCTGTATGACCATTCTTCCACAACCTCAATGGTTAGTGGTGCATGCATTTGCATCTATTTGCTCCCTTTTATTAGTAACAAGGACCTCCCAAAAGATAGCTCACAGTACATCGTATCCATGCTCCAGAGGGACTCCGGGTACCACCACCTCCTGCTTTTCCCTTATGGATTTTACACTGGGCTGCAACTATCCAACATAAGGTGCGACTGGGCAAGGGAGGGAGGGAGGGAAGTGGCAAAGTTGGGAACACACAACTTAATTAATGATGGGATTGTCAGTCACTTCGATGTCAGGCCCCACATCCACACACCATGCACCGGCATTGATCTTGCCCTGCCCACTCGGCCCAGAAAGGCAGTGAGAGTGCCTCTTCTCATGCCAAGCCACCGTGTCAGTCTTGGTCGCCGTCAGACGACTCTTCCTCTGCCTCTTCCAGCCACTGGATAAACTTCTGGAGCTGCAGAGAGAATGAAAAGTAACTGGGTAACTAGTGGCACCAAACAGATGCTGGGAACACTCAACTACGCTGTGTCAATGAGCACCACCACCCCACATGAGAAAAGAGTGTTTGTAGGAGAAGAGGACACAGAGGCACACTGAGGGAGACAAAGGTTTAGATGGAAAACAACTGGGACATCATGGACAAACCCAGACTCATTAGATTCCTGAGAGAGATCCCTCCAGTCAGACAATCCCCACGACACTCAACAGAAAGACAAAGGTTTGAGGCTTTTCCAGAGCTTGAGGGGAAAGAGATGACCACTGCACCTTGGCTCAGATACGTCAGGAAAACTCTGCTGGGGAAAAAACTACTGTCTGAGAAACTGCAATGAAGGCAGCAGCTCATTTTACCTTTTAACTGGGGTCAAATAAGCAGCTGAAAGCACTGCTGACCTATACTAAAAGCTGACTTTCCAAAGGTTTTAAACAAAGTTGGAGTTCTTCAGCGATGGCTTTTTAACCCTGCTCCTCTTCCAGATCCAGAGGACTGGCACGGGGCTCAGCCAAACTGCAGCACAAAGTTCTGCCTGATAGAGGGGGGAAGTTTATATAGTCCTTCCAACACGAGCCAAATGAAACCACTCAGTACAGCAAAGACTTAGAAATACATGTGAGGGGACTGGTGAGCCAGGAGTGAAAGCTTCAAAGGAATTGCATGGGGCCAGCACACAGGGCATTGGCCTCAAGCCCATTTCAAATGGGTGTTGGCTTAGAGAAGCCGTGCTGCCACTCCAGAAAGTGCTGGCCTCGTGCTCCAGAGAGCCCACTAAAACCAACCTCCCTCTCCTACTCCCTCCATTCCTCATCCAAACAGGACAATCATGGCAGAACACACAGAAACGTTCTCTGTTCTGGAGAGCAAAGTTGTGCCGCTGAGTGTTCAACGCGCTGGTGTGTTACTGGCCTAACAGCTGCTCCACAGAAGGGGCAGTGGCATCAAACTCCACTCAAAGTTTCTTTCAGCAGCTGCTGTCTCTCTGTTTCTCTCCATCCCCCCACCCCCTTTAAACACCCCTGAGACTTACTTACCCGCTGGTTTTTCCGAAGCTGCTTTCCCTTGTCAGATGTGTCCCGCAAAGAGAACCAATTGAGAATTACATCTTCTTCCAGAATTTCCAGCTGGTAAAATGTCATCAACACCTGCATCGATGAGAAAAGAGCAACAGGGCTCTCTGTGAGCTCCACTGGGGCTAGCTCACTTCCAAGCATTAAGTTCGCACAAGATCTGTGTCTCCCAGCTCCAGCTTCAACAGAAGGCACTCAGTCTGCTTCATTTGGCTGTTACTGTTAAAAATAACTGTGCTTCTCCTACCAAGCCTTCTGCTCCTGACAGTTAGATGCTATGACACATAACGAGTCAAAGTTCAATCCCCATCAGCTTCAGCTCTGTAGATGAAGACTGAGAGCTGCAGGCAACAAAGGGCCACAGAGGATGTCAGCTCAAGACGTCACTGAAGTTCCTTTTTTTCAAGCATCCCAAAGCCCATCCCCAAAGCAGACCTAACTGTGACATGTGCAGAGAAGAGCACAGATCAATCCAGCCCTGCCCCAGGCTCCCTCCTCCTGCTAGTTCTCTCTTACAAGTGCCTTATGGCAGGTGTCAGAGCAATTGGTCATTCATCAGCTCAAACTCCTGCCCAGTGCAGTGAGGGTAAGACGCCACCGTGCTTTCTCAGGGTGCCTTTGTGCTCAGGCAGAGCCCGCACTCTGTGGTCGGTCTCCCTGTGGCAGAGCACTGACAAAGCTGGCTGCCAACTCCAAATATAAAGTGTCACTTCAATTCCCAGACTCCAGGGAAAGCCAGGCCCCTAGAACAATGGACACATGCCAAACAATTGCTGTAATTCAAGGACATTTTGGCTCACCAAAGTGAAAGCTCTTGGCTCCAGCACTAAGTGTTTTGCCATTAGCCAGAAGCATTGGTAGCAGAAGTTAGGATTACTCTTTCTTGAGGAACCAAGAGTTAAGCTGGCTCTAGCAGAGCTCTTCCAAGAGAGATGGAGCTTTCCTTAGACACTGCTGAAGGAAAGACTTGTGCTCCAAGTCGAGTGTGATAGGGCAGAAAGGACACAGGGACAAAATACTGGTGAAGGAGGGTAAGGAGGAATACACTGACAAATCTCAAGAAACAGGGAGATAGGCAATAAGCCACATGTCGGCTCCCCTTTATTCCCAGTTTCATAATGAGCTCAGTCTGAATAAGAAATCCCAGCTTTATTCCCAGCTTTGCTTGTTTGCTCTCTTAAATCGGATCAACCTTTTGGCAGTTGGATCTCAGGGACCAGAGAGAGATAAATGAAGTAAAGCTCTTCCTACAGCGAGCCTCTGGTCTCCCCTCTTCCAGTGTCACACAACACGGGCATCCTGGTTAGGAGCTGCAAAATGATAGCTCCCTCAGGCCGTGTGCTGGTAATACTCACCCTTAGCTGGTAACTAATACTCACCCTCAGAGGCACAGGCAGACCCAGAAGTAGCTTTTTAAAAGCAATTATTACAGATGGATTTTCTATACCCCCTCTCCACTGAGACCCCAAAATTCTCTCCTCTAAAGCAGACAGGCTGATGATGCAAACGGGACACATCTCACCATGAATCTAGCAAAAACAGGTCCTCTGAGTTGGGAGCAGATACTCACTTTAGCTATTGAGGTGCAGAGACTGTCGTGTTCCAGGAAGAATTCCTCAATGGCAAATAAGGCGTTCAAGTGATCGGATGCCCGTTTGATGTAGTTCTTAAACAAGGGGGTCCAGTTCTTCAACAGCTGCAGGGAAAAGCACACAGAGAGTTTCTGAGCTGAGATGTGTGTGGTCAGCCCTGCTTCTCAGCTGTCTTACACTACAGGTGACCCAAGGAAACATTTTAAGAAACCATTCAGCTGACCACTTCATACATTTGCCCCTCTCTGCCCATGAAAACAGATACTATTAAGTCTCATGTGTGCAGACAGGACCTGGCTTTGCTAAGCAGCTCTGAGGATATCCGTTAGCTTTGTTGGGTTTGTCTCTCTGGATGGAATACTAAATTATTGCAGTAAACATGCTCAGTGGAGTCTAGCACTCAAAGAAAATTACTTCAGAGCACCTTGGTAAGGAGTAGATACATGCTACTCAAACCTCCCCCCATAGAGCAGCTGACATTTCAATGGAACTTTCCTTCAGAGCAGAAAAGCAAATAACTAAAAAAAAAAAAAAAAAAAGAGAAAAAAGGATAGTGCCAGGATAATTATCAGCTGAGTAGAACTGGACAGTGCAAAACAGCCACCCCTAAAACAGGAATGCTGTGGAGCAGCCCCTAAGTGCAAGGTACACATTTGCCATGGGTCTACAGGCTTCTTTGGATCCTGGAGTCTGCTGCAAGGAACAAGGGGTGGGAGAGATGAAAGGCAAGAGGTTGTTATGCTATTACCTGATCTCAGTTTTCTCCTCCAAGACTTATTCTTTCTGAAGTCATTTAACTGAAGATTTTGGTGGTGCCTCTCTAAACAGTCTTTCTGTCAGAGCCCCCCCCCCCCTCCCAGCTCTTTCACCTGTGAAAGCAAGCTGCAGGGAAACCTCTGCAAGGCAGCAGACGCTGGCCTGAACCTGGGACAGGAGGTACTGATGACTCTTATACCCCTGCCCACAACCATTTTGAAAGGTATTGAAACTAGAATAAGATACAAAAAGTCCTCATTGGCCACATCATGACCAGCCCATCCTACAAAAACGTTGGAGGAAATTAAATCAAGAGTTCTACATCTTTTTAGATGGATTCATTCAACAGCAAGCACTCCTGAAACTACAACCCTAGCAAGCCTGTCCAGATGGGCTGTTTCACTGTGCTTTCCACTGTGTCTCCTTACAGAATAGATAAGATCCGTTTCAAAGCAAAACAGGTAATCCACAGGGGTTTGGGTGTGATGAAGAAGCTCTGAGTCACCTACAGAGTTAATCACCATTATTCTGTGCAAGACAACTGTTAACAGGCAGAAGCTGGGTCACACAGCAGAGCTAGAACCCACGCCAGCGTGCACTACCAAAGTTCGCCTGTACTAGGAAACAGTGCTCCACCGCTCAGGGTGGGTACTACCCTCCAGCACCTCTCCAGATACATTGCTATGCAACGGCGCTGGAATCTGCCTGTCTGAGCAGAAACAAAGGAGATTAGTACAAGCAAACTGGTCTGTATAGTAGTACATCGACTGGCTCAAGGAACAGCAGTAACAGCAGAGAATGATCCCCACCATCCTGGTACCACAAGCAGCAGCTGAGCATTGCCTTAAGGACAGTGTATTTCCAGGAAGTATTTCAGCCTAAAAAGGCTTAATCCTAAATACTCTCACCTCCTCTTTTACAACCATCTCCTGCATTTTTGTTATCCTTTGAAATTCTTCACCTCGAATGTAGTAAAGCTACTAGTAAGTTCCTTCTAGGCTACACAGTATTTTGTAACAGCCTTCTGTTAATGCCTTTAAGTCGTAAGCGGACACAGCTCTAACCAGAAGCTATTGAGTTTCTGAAAGCAAGTAATTTAAACAAAGAAAGCAGAGCTATAAACACTCACAACCCTGGGACTCCATCCAGTATGCCTATTGCTGGGAAAGAAGAACAGTCGACCATCCCAGACTGGGAACATGCACCATGCTGTAACTGGTGCTATGGGGAAAGTAGGGCTCAGCCCCACAGACCCCCAAAACAAAAAAACCCCACATCTATGAGCCTGCATGACCAGAGAGGCTGTTTGGGGAGCCTGAACTGGGGAATTAGATGCTTGCAATTATTTTAGATTTGAGAAGAGACCGAAAACTGTGAAAAGATACCTGACAAAGAGACCTATGGACAATATCATGACTTCCCAGGCTCTGACTCTGAGTAACTCCCCAAAACAATCTACAGTCTGGAGAAAGCAATCCAATTCCTCCTCTGACAGGAATTTTTCATTGGATCTGGCCACCAAAGCAGTTACAGCTTCAGAGATCTGCTCTTCTTTGGCCAGAGGGACAGTCATAACACCAGGCCTATCTTACCCCCACCTCCACCACAGAACACTGTCATGAAGTATGCACAAAGCACAAGGGACAAGGCCCTCATTCCAACCTGCTACACCATAATCTGTGCTGGTCACTCTTAAATTGCTTCAGTGAAAGCAGAGATCCATTTGGCCCCTGAATAAGCAATCCCCTATGTGTTCGCTTGCATGATGTTACAAAGAGTAAGGCTCACTAGCAGAAACCCAACCAGGGGCACCTCACACACCCAACCAGGGGCACCTCACACACCCAACCAGGGGCACCTCACACACCCAACCAGGGGCACCTCACACACCCAACCAGGGGCACCTCACCTGCCAGCAGCCAGGCAGCAGCGCAGGCGCTGGCCAGCTCAGCAATCTGTACTGCTATGTTGTCTCCCCCAGGTCCCTTCAGACATCCTCACCTACCTAACCTTGTTTGATGCTGCTTCAGTGACAGCAGCAGCACAGCCTTCAGTTAACAGCAGCTTCAGCCATGTCTGCTCAGCTCATGGTCACAGTTCTAGGGAAGGTCTGGTTTTCCCTACCATCTCTGCTTTACAACTCATACAGGAGCTGAACAAGATCCCTGGCACACATCAAACTGGATAACTATTTCTCAAGCCTCCACGTTTCATCTAGAAAATACCCATGGGCATACCCTTTCCTGGATGCTTGGTTCCTAAAATTGATGCAATGCTTCAGAGCTTGGTGGTCAGGGGCCAGCACTTCAGAGCACATACTGTGGTTTCAAGTCAAACCATACATCATAACTATGGCATTTCCACAATTCCCCCTCCTGAGCTGTCCAGGACTGCTCTACCATCACTCTTACACAAGCAACCCATCTTCCTTCTGCTTCTCCCAGTCAGATCTGAGCTAAAAGAGAGCAACAGATATAAACCAGTCCTGTAAAGTTCAGTGGGCTTCTGATACCCACCACTCCCAGAACGCCAATATCCCTATCTCATACAAAATAGCACCGTGCCATGCATCAACCAGCATGAGCAGATCTCAGCCTGATGCACCTACTAGTCAGTCAAGGAAGTTTTAGCTGTACAGCCTCACACTTGGGCTACATGCTCAGGTACTAACCCATACCAAGCTAGTGCTTGGCATTCACAGGCTATAATTATTAGTAAATTAACAGAATGTACTGTTTACTAATTAGGGAACTGTGGTGTCCAGCAGAGAGCAACACACAATTCAATATATGAATTTTAGGTGAAGCCATGAAGCCATGAAGCCAGCCATTTTATTAGGTGAAATCACCCAGATTCTAGACCTTTCTTACTGCAAACGTGGCAAGCTAAAAAACTGCTCATTGGTTACACACACTGTTCACACCATATTGATTGGTCAGTGACTATAACGAGCTCTGATAAACCAATCTATAGCTAAACATCCTTAGTTTACCTTTAATACCTAAAAGCATCCACACACCTGCTGTTTGACCCTCTTGTTACGGCTGGTTCCTAACATGTTCTGTTACTCCCAAATACCTTCCCATAACTGCTTCTTGGCTTAGGGCAGCCAGTACCCCTATCAGCAAGGCCACTGTGTTTTGAGAATGTGATTATTTTGATCCTCTCTGCATGAGGAACTTTTCCTGTCTCATGGGAACAGAAGAATATTGTCAGGGCCTATGTCTTGGGAGAAGAGAGCTAGGCTGCTAGCAGGCCTGCTCTCTTCCCCGACAGGGAACCAGAAGTTTCTTGCTGCAGAAAAGCCCCTGTTGTAGATGCTGTACAAACAAGCATGTTCTGCCCAAAGAACTGGTCCCTTCAGAGCACTGCTGGCAAACACACAGAACTGCTGTGCAGGAAGCCCACTGATGCCTGTTCAGGGAGCCTTCAGGGGTTGGTTCACCACCTCCCCAACAGCCGTGTCTCAAATCAAACCTGTTGGGTTGTTGTAACAGTGAGTTAACATCACCAGGACACTGCCACACACAACAATTCTGCACACAGCAGAGACACCGAGGCACAAAACCACCCCAGAGAAAGATTAGCTAAGGAACTTCCTGGTTGTTTTTTATCAAAGGAGCATATGGAGAAACTGGCTGCTGTGGCAGTCAAGTGGTTTGACACTTGGATCTCTTTGATAAAGATAATTTGTGTTTCATAAATGCACATGCCACACAATGCCTGCCTAGAGAATTCCCTGCTTCTCACTAAAGGAGAGTTGATTTGCTGTCTCTGCTGCTCAATGTGAGCATCAGCTTTCTTATGATGAAATAAATACAAAGTCACCCAGAGGTAAGCCCTTCATGTACTCCAGTCTTTTGCTACTGAAAGGTCTTGGGTAATTAGACAAAATATTATGCATTATATAGCATTCTTCATCCCAGACTAGAACCTCTTCTGAATGGGTGCTGCAGTGAAGTTCTCCTGTTCCACTCATGTTAGATTAGGTCCCAATCTGGGAGACAGAAAGGGATGTCACATCCTAGCTGGAAAAAAATCCCCATCCTACACAGCCACCAGCTCCACACCACCTGTTGTCCAGATATACTGCTTTCCACTTACTCTCTAACACCTACTCTAATGCTCTCTTCAGTTCTCCTCCTTCCAGTCTCTTTTTCCAGGACAAGGGAAAAAACCCAAAAGAGTCTGGAAAAAAGTGAACAAAAGCAGGCAGAATGTAAGCAGAGTGAATAGCAGAATTTCACTAAGCCACCTGATGAACAGATCAGTTCACATGGATCTTTCCTATAGAAGGCACTTCCACATGTCTGGGAGATGAATTAAGTGCCATGCTTACAACCTACATAAAGATCAATTTTCCACACACATCCCCTCCCATCAACTGAAAACACATATTTCCTCAGAGAAAGGATGATGAGGCTGTCTAGTGTTTCTCTTCAGCTTCATCTCTTAAAAACCCTAAGCTCCTTCCCAAACAGGTGTCAGACCCATTTATTCTGCAAAAGCACCTTCATAAGCTGTAGCTTTTGCAAACTCACATACACAAATGAGCTACAAAGAGACAAAACACTGCAATGGGTTCAGCCTGGATCAACAAAACCTTGAAGATAAGACTGCCTGCTTCCTAAAGGAGGTCCTATCCTATTTTGTCTCCCTTAAGTCAGGAAACAGAAATTGCTCTCACCCAATTATACAACCCCAATCTCTTCAGAGACACAACAGAACTCCATATCTTCTCTCAAATACAACAATATCATGCCTTTGCATTTAGCTGGGGAAAAAATGGCCTTAGGAAGGATCCCACTGGGAGAGGAGCGCTCCCTGCTGCCCCAGGAACAGGGCTTATGATGGACTGGAACTGTGTTCCTGGAAAGCAAGCCTGTACAGACATCTTGAACAGTCTCTCTCTCTTCTCTAACAAGTGTCACACTTCCAATACCACACAGGAAAGAGAAACAAGCACAGGCACTGCAGTAGAGCTCTCCAGACCTACAGTCTCACAGCATCACAGAATTGTAGGGGTTGGAAGGGACCTCCAGAGCTCATCTGGTCCAACCCCCTGCCAAAGCAGGTTCCCTAGGACAGGTGGCACAGGGAGGCATCCAGATGGGTCTTGAGTATCTCCAGAGAAGGAGACTCCACACCCCCCTGGGCAGCCTGTCCCAGGGCTCTGTCACCCTCACTGTGAAAAAGTTCTTCCACTTTAGCACCAGCCTCAGCTGAGTTCTGACAAGCAGGCACAATAGTTTCAGTCCACTTATTTCTGCAGAAGACAAAGAGGCTCACAAATGGCTTCAGGCTTAACCAAAAAAAAAGACTTCTCAGCCTGAACAGACACCCAGACACCTACACACTGGGAGACAAGTCCAAAGCAGCATCTTTGGAACAGCACTCACGGGAAGTAATGCAGAGCAATAGTTCTGTGAGTCCAGGTTTGCATCCAGCTGCTGAAGTGGGAACTCCAGGATCACTTTACTGAGCACCTGCATCATCTCCTTCAGGCCAATGTTATAAGCATACCTGCAAGGAAAAAGGTAAAAAACCCCCAACATTTCACACTGTCTGATCTCTGCACGCTGTGTTTCTTCAGAGGTACAGCAGAAAATTTGATTCTCATCTTCCAGACTTTTTGTCTGATTGTTTGGCTTTCTCCCCAAGTACTGAGGCAATAAACCCCCCCTGCACTGCACCAGGCCCTGCGTAAGACCACGCGTCCTGAACACCTGCGTGAGGGACCCTCACGTTTCCTGGAGAGCTGCAGGAATACTGCTGGGCAAAAGGAGGGCAGCAGGTCTGCAGTTGAGAAATACTAGGCAAAAGGCACTCTGACTACGTGTTCTAGACTTGCTGCTGTAAAAACAGAGCAGACAAGCCACAGAGCAGCACAGCCCCAGCTGCAGGCAGCTGCCTGAATGTTGCAATGCACAGAGCAGCAGCCCCTGCAAGAACTTACAAGCAGCCCCTGCCAAGAGCTGGCTCCTCTCTTCAGTCTGCAGTTACTTAATAGCCATTCAATCTCTTGTTACAGAACTGGGGCAGGAAAAGCCTAAACAGAGAGGATGCTGGAGAGGCAGCTGGTGCTCTCCATCAACTCCTGTCATCACTCAGTCATGACCTCTAATCCACATTTCTCATGCTCTATACTGATAAAATTAATGTATTACAATCAAACATGGGTATTCACATGGTTTCTTCTCATCTTTCCAGATCTGCTGTGAAACCCAATTTATGCTCAGCATAAGGGGGGGATCCCTAAGGGAACACTCACTTGAGGGAGTTGATTTCCAGGACCAGGTTGTCACAGGAAATGTTTTCTTCTTCACCCCTCTGTAACGTACCCAGAACTTCATTCTGGAAAACTAATGAAAGAAAGGACAGGTAGTCAGCCATGAGAGGGAACAGCACAGATTCTTCAAACTGTTTCTTAATGAACAAACTATGGCCTTGGTACGTATGAAACAGAATTTTCCACTTTGCAGGGGCAGAAAAGTGTTTGGGTTAGTGCTCAGACATTGTTTAATTTAGGGCTACATGTACGACCTTGCTTTGCTAAGGACTACAGCTTTGAAGAGGAGCAGAAGGACTGATAAAAAGCACAAGCATGCTCTACTAAAATGTATCCTTGAAGGAGAGCTGAAAGTCTGATAAAGAGGAAACACCCATCCCTGGAAGGCACAGAGAGCTGGGGCATTGCCAGAGAGGCCTGAAGTCAACAAGAACGGGCAGGAACTAGGGCAAAGGGAAAGGTGAGGGGGGAGATTGTGACCACCCACCCAATTGAAGGACCATGCACATTACCTCCCTCCACACCTTCAAGGAGAATACCTGCTACTTTCAATCTGCTTGACCAATAGCAGATGATGCTGTAATTACTAACCAATTAGCATAAATTTAGGTGTCTTTTTCTAACCCTGTAACAAGATAGGTATGTTGTAGGTTCTGTGTGCTAGCTCTGGGAATTACCAGCTAGCACCTGCACAGTGAAACAAATCAAACACCTCTGCTCTGTGGGTATGCTGGTGTACTGCACACTGGGGCCAACGAGCTCACTTTTGGGACAGCAGCCTGAACAAAGGGTCCATTCTGACACAGATGTTTGTTCACCGGTGTAAACTGGCACAAACCCACATCGACTGTCCTTATCAATACTGGAGTATAATTCCAATAAAGGAGACTGCTACTAGATACCATTCACCTATCCACACAAACCAGTATAAAGCTATTTGCCTCTGCAACCTTTTAGAGCGGAGTTTCTATGATACCATTGGAGTTCAGCCTTGCCTACTCAGAGAGCCTCACCCTCCCCTAACCAATGATATGAACTTAATGTAAATTTTAGTGGTTTAGTTTCTTTTGGGGACATTTTATCATGAAAAAAAAGCTTTTTTTTCCCCTCCCCCTCCTTTTTCCCCCAATTTGGCTTGAACCCCTTTCAAATCCAGGTAAGCCTAACACAATAAAACAGAATCCCAAAATATTTTTGCCAAAAGAGGTAGCTTTTATGAGGACATTTAATTCTCCAGTACAATTACAGCATTAAGCTGTCCACACATGGAAACTCCTCTGGACCTTCAGGCAATGCCATATAAAAACAGCCCAGGGAGGTCACTCTCATGACCTCGATCAGGAGTGAGAAAGACAGAGGATCTTTGTCCAGCTTCTCATCCTTGCCCACCTTGGGTTAACACAACAGTAAGACAGGGAGTATTAAAGAACTCAGTGCAAAATGCAGGAAGTGAGCTCAGGAAACAGAGACATCCACAGAATTTCAATACAGAGAGAGCCACACAGATCTCACACTCACTGCATTCTCTGCAGAGTCACAGCCCGTCTCTCACCTTTGATGTCATCTAGCTGAGGGGATGCTGCCCGACTGTCTGGCTCCTCAGAGCCCATGCTCAGGTCGCTGTCTGACTCACTCTCTTCCTCTGAATGCATAGCTGGGCCTGATGAAGAAGAGAAGATGCGCCATTCAACACTCAAAAACTGCATGAGGAACCACGTGTCCCAGGTTCCCAACTAAGTCAGCAACTATCTGTCCTTGCAAGGGAGCTTCTACTTTCAGGTCCATATGATTAGATTTGCTGCAGAGGGGATGCTAGAGCTGGCACAGGAGAATGGGACTTTTTTTTTTAAGGATCTGCAGGCAGACAACAAAGGACAGGGACAGAAGCAAAGGCATTTTGCGCAGACTGCTGACTCACCATGGAGCAATGTCAGCAGACTCTGTCACCAGCAGGAAGAAAGCCAGCAGTACCCAGAATAGCCAAAGCATATTCCCTCTAAGGAAGGGCCTGGTAGCCCATAGTGCACCATTTACAGTGGAGAGCTCTGTGTATGAACGGAGGGACACATATAATAAACATCTTCCACAGAGCACAGGAAGAGAGAGAAACTGGTCCACCACCTGTTTCACAGACTCACAGAATCTTAGGGGTTGGAAGGGACCTCGAGAGACCATCGGGTCCAACCCCCCTGCCAAAGCAGCTCCCTATCTCATATTACATAGATAGGCGTCCAGGCGAGACTTGAATATCTCCAGAGAAGGAGACTCCACCACCTCCCTGGGCAGTTTCACCTCTCACTTGCCCCCACACAGGTTATCTGGGGGTATTCTGCTTCCCAAAGCCCAGGTCTTACTCTAGACACAGTTATCAGCATCCCACTCAGTTTTCCTGACACAGGTCTGTCTGTCCATCCCCAAATGACCACACTAAACTTTTCCTCACCCCATAGGCTTTGTCTCTGCTCTTCTTCATCCTCTTCATTCTTGTCATCTGCTTTCCAGAGATAACCTCTGCCCTCTAAACCCACATCCTTTTTGTTGTAACCTGAAAAAGAAACGACAATTAGGAGCTAGATGTACTGGATCTGCTGACAGGCAAACCTGAAAGAGAACCTGCACATCACTGGTCCTAAATATCCTTCATCAAGAGAGATGGGATTCCTGCAGATGCATCAGGAGTTCAGCTTTTATCTTCTCACTTGCCTTGACAAGTGACCAATTCACTCCTCCCTACAGCAGCCACACTGAGCTGACTGTTTAGATCCCTCAACAAACCCCATCTGGTAGAAACAGCATTTTGCAAGGACAAAGCTCTTGGACACAGTCCAGGTACAAGGACACAGATCTGGCAACCTCCCTCAAACCAAACATCTCTTCCATCTTCAGCTTGTTGTGTCCTACAAAGTTCCTACTCTTAAGAAAAATGGAAAATAAACGAGTCTCCAAAGATTTTAATACCGGAGTAATGAGGTACATCTCACTGTTCAACTTGAGCCAAATATCCTTGCTTGCCCTACTAAAAACACACATGTTCCAAGCTGGAGGCAGCACTGAGCTCCAGCCTGGCACTGCAGAGACCAGAATAGGGGAGGGAAAGACCCCAAAAGACCACAGAAGGCAGAACCACCTGCAAGAAGCCAGAGACTCTCATACCTTTCAGTTTCACTTTGCTTTCTTCCTTGTTCACACCTGAATCATCACTGAACTGGTCATCATCCTCTTCCTCCTCATCTGGTGGATGCAGAGAGATCACTGTTCCCTCAGAAAGAGTGATGCCAGGACCTACTACTACCTGCAAATATATGCAACTTCTTAATGAAGAAATTCCTTAATTGCTTACTTGTACCTCCACCAGTGGGGACAAGAAGCATGCTAACAAGTGTAACTGCAGACATCAGCACTGCTAGATCACATTCTGTCCTACCCATGCCAAACAAAAGGAAGGAAAAGGTGGGAGCTGTAGCAGATCCCCCACCTCTGCAAAAAAGGTTTGGAGCAGCCCCGTATTCTGGTATGGCCTGGGGTAAGTCTAGTAGCTTGTCAAGAGAGGCAGAGAGTGGAACAGACACAGATGCAGCTCACCTGAGAAGAGAGGACACAGCGGGGCTTTAGCTTTACTTTCTCTTTCACTTCAGCTTCATCACAGATGACAGAATGACAGATCTCCACATCATCTGCTATGTGTACTCTGTCCCAGAGAAAAGCTCCGTCCAAAACGACTTTATCACCTGTGATACATCACCAAGCACAAACATGTTAAGCAAGGCAGTTGGCGGCTTTCCCACACTCCTGAGCCCACTAGAAAGTGTCTTACTGAATCCCAGTGCCCTTGATGCATGACAGATGTTAGATGAAAGGTACGAGTTTGCCTTAGAGGCCTATGGTCACCTCTCACCCAAAGCTGAGTGTGTTCTCTAGAGAGACCTACGCTGTCTGTAACAACTGACATCTTAGTTTCGCACAAGTACAGCCAAATCACAAAAAAATTCCAGACAAGACAAGGAAGGAGTACTAGGCAGCTCACAGAACCAGGGACCTGTGTCCCTCATTGGCAGGATGCTGGTGGGTGATAATCCTAGATCAGTAAAGGTCAGGCATTCCCTATGGCTGAAACAACCTAGCTGCATGAAATGCCTTCCACCTCTCAGCATCACTATGGTACCGTGAAAACTTTATTTCCTCTGCTGGAAAACTGTCCTTTTTTCCTTTCTTCCCATTAGAAGTCAATCAGTACCCACCCATCACCCTCTCTCAGAGCCAAACGCACTTGAAAAGCCAAATCCCAATAACTTGCACCCTCCTGTCCCTGTGCTTGTACTCACCTATCCTGCAGTTCTGCCCAATGACGCTGTTCGTTATGGAGCAGTTGCTGCCGATGACCGTTCCCTGCCCGATGAGCACGTTCTCCTCCAGCACGCTGCCATGGCCAAGGCTAACGTCCACCCCCCGGTAAATGTTGTGTTTAGAGTGGGTGTAACTCTGGTTCTTGTCATCAGTGAAGTTCATTTCTGGAGTCAGAGGATAAACCCAGCGCCGGATGATGTCAGAGCACACCGCTTCGTACATCAGCAAGTTGCAGATATGGGCACCGTACTCTTCTGTTGTTACATGCATATGGATCTGGTTGCCCAGGACCTGGAGACAGGCAGGAGTGCATCAGAGGCCCCTCTAATGTAAGGTAACAGGATCTCCCTTGAACAACCCTCTATTTACCTCCTCGTTCACCAACAGGCCACGCACAAAGTCATCCCGTGTCTGGTAGTCAAAATTGTCTGTGAACAGCTCAGCCACCTGTCAGGAAAGACATATAAGGGATGTATATATTAATATATCTATATAGTGTATATATAGATAGACATATAAAAATATAAGGAATACACAGTTAGCAGAAAATGTTCCCAGGGAAGCTAGATAATTACTCAGAGTGCAGAGTTAGACACTACAGGAGAGCGATGCTCTTGCCTAGAATAAAGCTCTGATTCCTTCTGCTAAGAGTGTTGACCTTCCCATCTCCTTCTAATGGAAACTATGAAGATATTCTCCTTTTCCCAAGTGGCAAAGCATTACTTCAGCATTTCCAAGCAAACTACCCAGCCTTACTTTGCAGTTTCACTCCCAAGTGAAGGCTGTAGACCAGCTTTTTCAGATGTGGAAGAGATGTTAGCGAGCCTAGGCTGGAATAACCCTGAATGTTACCCTAACATGGTACCAGCTTGCATGTACTGACACTTTTCCATTTCACTGGCATCACCTCAGCTCCACAGATGTTACTCTACTCAAGGTGAAATCACTCATTTTCCAGAACAGTTTCATCCCATGCCAAATTAGACAGTCTACCAGTGCATCCACTGCTAGTACTACCTGTGCTGCAGCAATGACAGCCAGACACAGACTGAGCACTCTAACAGTCTGCAGAGTGGTGCCACACGATCATTCAGGCTCTCAGCTCAGTCACTCAGCACAACTGGGAGTTCTGGGATCCAAACCTAGCATACACAGGCACACCAGCAGAGCAATGCAGATTGAATTTTGGACCCTGAGAAGGGCAGGGCTCACCTGGGGAGAGCAGATGCTGATATGACAATCCAGCAAGTCGTGGCGCACCTCGACGTTCTCAATAGAGTTCTGGAACAGACTCTGAAGGAAGAAAAAATTCAGATGATCCAAGTGCCTCACAGAGTACCAAACCCCAAAAGCCTTCTATAAGACAGGAGTGGTAATGACTGAATTATTAAACTAGCTGAAGTTCTGAAGATCAGAGAACTCTACAATCTATACTGAAGCACAAGCAGAGCAGGCACAGCTGCAGTGTCAGTCAGCAGCGACTGCACTCGTCCTTACAGAGTGCAGCTCTCCAAGAAACAGCTTGTACTTTGAACAATCACTTTTCCTCCAGAAGACTCCTCACCTTAGTTGCTAGGAGCTACAAATGTACAAAGAACAGTAATAAATGAAAATGCAATATTCATGGTTTCCATTCCCCCTGTGATTTTTAAAGCTGTGGGTTTTCTCTTGTTGGGTTTCATTTATTGGGGTATTTTTTTCCCTGAATTGGTTTCATACCATTCATTTGTGCTATCATTTGGAGGAAACAAATAATCTATCGATTGCTGATTTGGAGATGAAAATTACATATAATAAGAGATGAGATGCAAAAAAGAACTCTCACTGGACAAGGATGCCTCCACAGGCATTTTCAAAGCATTTACTGCATTATTAGCAGGGCTCATAACCTTTTTAGGTGAACAGTACAGGCAGAGGTAACAGGAGGCACCTGCTGTTATTCCACTCAGCTCGGTGCTGCTCCAAAATGGTTTGTGTACGACAGTGGTAAATGCATCTCAAATTGGGAAACTCCTGGAATATCCACAAGTCATCCACCTCCCTTGTTTCACACAGGAGAACACAAGTCAAATCCAGACCCTGAATTGTGAGAAATACGTCTGCCCTGTCTTCAGGCTCTGAAATGAGTCCCAACCATGCATGTTGCAGAACAGTTTCACCAAGCCTCAAATAAAGGTTAAAGGGGGGGAAAAAGCCCGTTTACCAAGCGTTACTTCCTACCTACTGCTCCTCCAAAAGGAGCAGCAAGCACAGCTCCCCAGGCCTCTCTCAGGGAGGACCTCCTTGGGAGGGGGTGGGGGCTGATGCACTACCATGGCCCTTTTCCACCCATCAGGTTCCTGACCCACCATAGGAAAGCGGAAGCGTTTCAGTCCCTGGGTTCTCTGGTAGTGAAGGACACGGTTTGTGGCACTGTCCATAGCAATAACGATGTCATCCTCCTTGCACCTGGCATGGTGACCAGGTGAGGACTCCTTGAATATCATCGTCATCACAGAAACATTCTTCTCCATCTTACGGCGCAACCTGAAAAAGAAGGGCAGGACTTTAGGGTCAGCCTTCAGAGACTTAACACCCAGAGCATGGGCACACCAGGGAAGTCTACGCTCCTTTCAACACCTACTTGTGCTCTTCCAGGGCTTTGGATATATTGAAGTTGGACACCACGTCTCCAGTGACCAGAATGAAGTCAGAACGAACAAGGGACTTGGCGTCCACGTCTCGCAGCACATCGCCAAGGGAGCGGTACAGCTCAGAGGTCACAAAGCGCACCGTGTTGGGAGAGCTGTGCCGGCACCACTTGGATTTTCTGGAAGGAAACACATCAGGAAGGCATAAGGATGATATTCCTGCAGAGAACAGAGCAGAACATGCTGCCCCAGGGCATGCCACGCGCGTTACGTTAAGGAGAATCCTAGGAGCCCACTATCCATAGGCACGCAGCAGGTGAACTGAAGAGGGTTCGACTTTTGAGTAGCTAATGGAAACTCAGGAAACCCAACTTCAGCACGAGCCAAGTTTTGACACAGGAGAAGGAAAAGTTACACATAACCCAAGCTTAATTTTTTTCCCCCTTGGAAAGCAGCACTTCCGACAGGGGAAAATTCTGCATGCTTCTCTTCAGCTTGCAAACCTGCAGCATGCAGAGGTAAAGGTGCCGAGAGAGCTGTTTCTGTATGCTGCGTGGTGTACCAAGGTGGGGCATAAGGCAAAAGGTGGCACTCTAATTTACACTGCTACCCAGAAGAATTCCCTGCTTTTAGACAAGTGAAATGCTAATTTAAATGCTGTCCCATAATACCCAGTCCTTTTAACACACCCCACACTCCCTCAGAGGGGGAACGGTCTTTTTTGAGATGCTGGGAGAACAACTGTTGAAAGGGAATCTCATGCACACAGTTTCCATCAGAAGGATCAGTGGGACCTTTGTGGCTTGTTGGGGGATGCAAGAATCCTTCCCACAATAAAGCTAAAGAGAAGAAAAGACTCTTACTGTAAATGCTCTTTTATCTCAGCTGACTTCCAACAGCAGAAAACAAAGGTTTCTTCCACTCCGGTTGCTGTTAGGAACTCCAAGGTATAGTCAATCATGGCCACATTTGCCATGGGTAAAAGAGCCTAAAAAACAGGGAGGGAAAAAAAATAGCTCAAGAAACAGTCTGTACCTCAACTTCAGCAATAGACCCTTCCAATTTGAGGACACATCATCATCAGTAGTACCAGAAAAATAACAAGTAACAGCTCCACCCCCTTTTATCAAAACTTTTAGAGCAGACCTAAACAGTAAGAGCTAGTTTCTGGGCAGATCTTTGGTTCATAAAGGAAAGCATAAAAAAAGAGGGAGGTTGTCACACACAAACCTCTTCAAGAAGATTCAAACAAATAAGAGAGACTGGGGAAAAAAATTAAGTCCCAGAGCGCTGATTCCCTGACTCAGGCTTTAACTGCATCAAGAAAAACCTGTCAGACATGGATGAGGAAGCCACAGGAATATGAGCGTCCAGAATTAAACACGGGGGGGGGGGAACAACCCAACCCAAAGCACAGCAAGTGCTCTCTTCATTTGAGATTCAAGCCACGTTTCTCAACCAAGTTACTGATTCACAGCTGAGCGATCTCACACTATTCTTTAATCCATTCCTGCTGACGCTTTGTTTAAGGCCTGAGCTCGCGTGTATAATTATGACCACCACAAACATTTAATCAGCAGATGAGGCAAGATAATGGTTCAGACCTAAGTTCTCCAGAAGTGCTTTTCTTTCCTGTAACACACGGCCCTCTGACCTGGGTAATTAAAGCGCTCTGCCCACCCGTTTTCCTGGCCGTATTCTTTCTCCCACCGCCGCTGGCGAGGGGAAAGGCTTTGCCCCTGACCCTGCCAGGCGGGCGCCTGCCCCAGCCGCCGCCACTCCCGCGACAGACGAGCGAGCAGGGCAGCCCGCCCTGCCATATGGACAAGCGAACAGCGGCAATTAGACCCGCGCTGCCTCTCCAGCGGCGCACACCGCCTCCTCCGAGCGGGGAGAGCCGGTCACGGGTCTCCGCGGGACGGCGGGAGGAGCCGTGGCTGTGGGGACTGCCCGGGCCCGGGGCGACGCCAGGGCCAGCAGCACCCGGGGCCGGCTGAGGCACGGGGAGGGGGTCGTCTTCTCCCGGCCCGGCCCGGGGCTCTCACGGCGCGGCACGCCGCGGGCCCGGCCGAAGGTGCCGGCGGACAGACTGCCTTCCGCCGGCGGCTCCGGCTGCCCGGGGGCAGGGCCCGGGACAGGCGGCCCTGGGGGCACCGGCCCGGGACGGGCGGCGGCAGGCGGGGGGAACGACTTCTCACCCGCGGCCGGTCCTTGGAGATGGGGAAGAAGCGGCGGTTGAAGCTGTCGGCGACCAGCACGGCCTGGAGCGGCGGCGGCGGCTCCTCCTGCGGGTCGGGCCCGCGGGCCGCCTTCGCACCGGCACCCCGCTTCGCGCTGCCGCGGGCCGCCATCTCCTCACGCTGCCTTGGCTCCCCTCCCCCTTCCGCTTCCGGCCCCGCGCCGGAAGCAGCGACGGGAGCTCGGCGGGGTCAAAACAGCGCGGGAGCTGCGCGCTGCCTTCTCGGCCTTCGGCCCCTTCCCGCCGCCTTGCAGGGGGAGCGAGCGGCTGGCAGGGGCCGCCTCTGATGGCCCCGCCTGTGTCCCCCGAGGAGGGCGGGGGCAGAGAGCAGAGCAGCGCCCCCCCCCCCCGCGGGGCCCGGCGGGTGCGAGAGGGTGGGCCTGGTGCGGGGCTCGGTGCCCCCAGGCAGGCCTCGCCCCGATGGCCTCAGGCCGCCTGCGGTAGCTCCGGTGTAGCCCCGGGGATGTAGGGGAACACCTACTGATGCCTTTCCCAACGCCCCAGCGGTGTCTCTGGAAAGGCCAGCCTTGCTGTGAGCCAGCCCCTGGGTACCCACGCCTTCTGCCAAAGGGGGACCCTCAGAATCCACAGCGCCTAAGGGGCCTCTCAGAGCCCATCTGGAAACGCCTGCGGAGAGTGGGAGAGGAAAGACAAGGGGGGTTCTGAGGCGGGCATTTCTCTTTCTCCCCAGTTTGGGTGCTGCAGGCGATGGTGCCTGACTGTGCCCCTTGCTCACACCCTGCCAGCTCCCCGAGCTCCCCAGATGCTCCAGCCCCAGCCCTGGTGTGGGTCTGGTTGTCCCTTCGTGTGTGCTTCAGTAGTGGCCTGGCCCTCAGAAGGGGATGGGCTGCATACAGCCCTGGGCACAGAAATCACGCCCTTGGCCAAATTGCACTGCCAGTTGCTGTGCTGCAGTCCGTCTTGCCTGGCGCAGCTCTCACAGCACTGCTGCCTGCTCATTGCTCAGTGGCAGAAATCTGTGATAACCCTTGTGTCCAAAACCAGGGAAACAGGCTGAGAGGCTTCCCCGGGGAGCTCCTGGCAGGCTGGCGGCAGGAGGGCTGGGGAGAGCCTGGAGTGCTGCAGCAGGAGGGAATGGCCCTCCTGCTTGGTGCTGCAGGATCTGGTGCTTGCTGACCTGCCCCCTTGTCAGCCTTCTGCCCCTCTCCCACATGTTGGACAGTTGTTCACAGCCCCTGCTCTGCCTCCTCACCAGCCTCTCTCAGATTCCACTTCTCCTTCGCTCCCCACAAACCGCACTGCTGTGAGTGTAAAATGTCACACACAGCAGCCCTTGTCGTTGGTTGAATTGCAGGTTCTGGACTGACTTGGTAGAAAACAACTCTCCTCTGTCTCCTGAAGGACTCTGCAGTGCTGGGTATTCCCTGAAATTTTCTTACCACTTAAAATATTCAGGCATCACTTACGCGGTGCCATCTGCGCCCAGTAACTTGTGACTGGGTCCTTGCTGTGCTGCACCTCATGGCTGAGTTCCTTGACCTTAGCTGGTGGCTTGGAATAAAGCAGCAAGGATGGACATGGTGAGAAAATAGAAATGAGCTGCCCTAAGGAAATAAATCATCCCCATCCTTTTCAAAAATAGGTATCCACATACCCTTGGGAATCCTGTTGCCTCAGCAAATAAGCTAACCCTGGAACAAAAGCTCCCAGATGGTTTCAGCCCAGGGGTTACAGCTTGAGGAATGATCCAAGAGATGGATTTGTCATTGCCTGAGGGCAGGACAGCATCTTCTTCCTGCCTACATAGCACTAAGTACATAAACAGCACCAGAAACCAGGTCTGATCCAGCCTGTGCAGCCACAGCCCATGTAGAGACCAGGCACACAGAGCTCGACAGGAGAATCAGCAGATTATCTGGCTAATTACATCCTGTTCTTTCCAAATGAGGCAAGTTTCCAAGACGTTGCCCTGGTAAGCTGGCAGGAGCAGGGGAAGACAAATCAAGGTAATTGCTAATGAACTGAACTCCAAATCAGCCTGATAAAGATTCCTTAGGCTTCGCACGGGCGTTTCCCTTTGGTTTCACTGGGGACTTGCAAGCTGGTAGCACCCAGGCCAAATGTTTGCTGAAAGCAATATAATTCCAGGGAAGCTTTTAAAATTGAAATTAGCTCATGAAAATTGAAATGAGGCTGGACTGGCTTAGTCTGGTGGTCCATCAATCCCTGTGTCCCAGAGGGGCTGGGCAGGGGGGTGGGCAGACCTATAAACCACAGGGCTTTTTCTCACTCTCTCACCCTAGGATATCCCTGGAGAGCTGGTGGCTGCTGCCCCATGATGCATCCTTGAGTGCCTCAGCAGAGCTATGGGATGTGTGTCATCTCAGCTCCAGGTCAGAGATGCGATTAGTGCCTAAACTCAGCTCTTCATCTCCCATTCCACACTGGCAGGGACCCTGGTTTGGTTTGAGTGATAGAGGTGACAGAGGCAGGCCATGAACCTGCCACAGGGTTTCTGGGTTCAGGGGACTGTCCTGAGCTTACCCAGGATGGCTAATGCTCACTTGCCAGGTGTAGAGTGGAGTCTGCCTGCCCCAAACACCCTTGAGAAGAGCTTCTGCCCCTGGGCAAAGGGGTAGGCAACAGCCAGGATGTGGTTGTATCATCTAACCCTCCTGCATGCCTGAATGGCTCTGTGCCTGGCACAAGATGTACCTGAGCACCGAACCAAGTCCTGCAGGTAAAAAGATAACTGCAGACCACAAGTAAGCCAGCGACGTGAAAGTCCAGTCAGACTCTGCATCCCAACCCTTCCTCCTCCCCTCCCACGCCCTGGGCTCTGGCCAAGCTGACAGCAGTGACACTGACTCACAGGCTATTCCTCTGCTCTTTGCTCATTTGGGCCTCTCTCCTGTGCTCCTCAGCAGAGGGTTTCTGCCAGATGAACTGCTGGGCTTTCTCAGCTCCCAGCACCCTACTGCTCCTTTGTTGGCAGCCTTGAGGAAAGGAGCCAAAGACACAAAGCCACCCTGGGTTTCCACCTGCCCTGGGGTGCTGCTCACAGAACTCCCTGGTGGCCCTTTCCACCTGTGAGATGCTGGGCACAGCATCATTCATTCATTCACCTGCTTAGAGGGAGGATGCTCCCCGTAGCTCGGCCGCCCCGTGTTTCACCTGTGCCAGGTGGAATGTGCAATGAGACAGGCGGCGCTGGTGCTGGCTCCTCCCCAGCTGCAGGATACAGCGATGGGGCCGGGCAGTCCCGCTGTGAGGAGCAGAGGGATCACGGGGAGCAGAGTGCAGCAGGAGGGTGCTGCTGATGGATGTTCATCCTGTGTCGCTGGGTACCTCACAGGTATGCCAAGCTGAGTGGGTTGCCCATGGGTGCCACAGGTCTCTCTGGAGGGATGGGACAGCTCAGAGAGGGGACATGCATGTGACAGTCTGTCTGCCACTGACCAGCCTGCCTGGAGCTCAGGAACCTGAAATGAGAGGAGATGCAGAGAAAGCACAGCAGAGTCCCAGAGTAAACTCTAATTTACTTCTTCTCTGGGGCTCTTCCTGGTGCCGGGCTCTCCCCTCGCAGACACAGACCGGGCTGCAGGCTACACTGCCCTGGATACTTTAGCCAAGTTTCCAGCCCTTTGTGAGCCTTGCTCCAGTTTCTCCAGTGCAGTGGTTTTGCACTCATCCCATGGCCTCAGCAAGAAACAGCTACTTCTAGATTCCTTATGTAGATCTTGGGAGAAGTCTGTATGATGGGATACCCTCCCCATCTTCCAGGACATGGCTTCCCTCATCCCTCATCAGTTTCTCTCCTGAGGAGAAACACCATCCCCAGAGCAATGGCACTCACACCCAGCTAACAGGCATGGTCTTGCGCAGGTCACCACGGTGCAGATGCAGGGACGTGGCTGTGCTGCTGTTCTGCTATTGCTGCTCAGGCTCTGGCTCCATCCTTTGCTGGTTCATCTCTTCAGTCACTCTTGGCGACTGATGAGGCTTTAGGCATGGCAGGCGAAGGCCTCACATTTGGCTCAAAGGACACCCTGCCCAGGGGTGGGAGGTGAGTCAGTGGCCATCTGGGCTTGGCATGTGCTCCATCCCCTGGGACAGCAGCACCCGGAGGCAGCCACCCCGTGTGACCCTGCAAGTCTGAAGAGCAAAACACAGTTCCCATGGGGGATGCTGCTGGAGCAGTCACGGGAACCAGCACTCCCAGTCACGCGGGGCACTGCCTGAGTGAAACCACCCAGGAGATCCCTTTGGCCCTAAGCAGGGCTCAGGAGTCTGCTGACTTACACTTCCCCTGCCCTTTCAGTGTTCCTTCTTCACAAACAACTTTCTGTGCTGCAGCTACACTGGCCACACCTTCCCTGTGTCCCTGGCCTGTGCAGCGTAGGTGCGTCCAGGGTTTACCCCGGCTTAGTGCTCCCGTTTGGTTCCACACTGAGCCGGGAAAAATGAGAGGTGGCCCATGAGCACGTGCTTTTTCCCAGGCCAGTGATACTCAGAGTGGGAGGTAGCAGAACTGCCCCCTGTTTTCTCAGCTAACCCTTTTTCCAGCTCTGATCCGTGTGGATTCCTGTAGCGGGAGAAGCTGGGAGCACCCCTCCCAAGCAGGTATGTAAGGGTAACCCGGAGAGGCTTGTGCCTGGTAATAAACAGTGTCTGGTAGGAAGAGGTCCATGGGCTGAGCCAGAGAGAACAAGACATCTCCTCTGGAAAGACAATGAGCTGAGCAAGATGTGGAGCTGGACAACCTTACAACCGCAGCCTTGAGACTGCCCTTGAGATGGGCAGGGAAATGCTGTGCTGCCAAGGGCTACGGGGACTGGACCTGGTTTGCCTGCATCACGAGAGGGGAACCCATGGTGCCAAACCAGGTTGCCAGGGGCAAGCAGGGAATTTCTTGGCTCTAAACAGCCAGGGAAAGACCTAGGAGAAGCACGGATGGCTACTTTCTGACCCAAGGCCTCATTTCAAGAGCTCTTTAGCTGGCTCCAGCTCACCCCTCCGCTCCCTCCCACCTGGGCGGCCTTGTGCCACCAACATAGAGCGGCTACCAGCAGGAACTGCCACCCTGTTCCTGCTCCCTTGGTCCCAGATGGGGCTGCTCCCCTCTCCTGTACAGGAGGCAGGTTTGTTCCTCATTCCTCATCTCATCCAGGGGAGGAAAAGAGCTCTTGCAGCATCCCCTTCTGGAGCAATCCCTGCCCTGCCTAGAGGAGATGCTTTAGGAGGAGTTGTCCATCCCTCTGCCTCCTTCCTGCTGCCAGCACCAGATGCATCATTTCAGAAGGAGGCAGTCCGGCTTCCCACCGCTTCATCTGCCAGAAGGGAGAGAGCTTTGATCAAGGCACAGCTATCTGTGCTCCCATCACTGCTCCTACAAGGGCCCCGTTCAGAGGGGAGGACACATTTCCTGTAACCCTTCCTTCCCTGCAAGCCTGGAGCTCCCCAGGAAAGGTGGTGCATTTATCAGAGCTCCCAGCCCAGGGGGCTTTACATTTCCAGGGGTGGTTGGGAACAGAGCGATACTCAGTAGCTGCATCATTTCAAGGACCCATTGGTTTGCTCCTGCACCCAGAGTTTTGCTTTCAAAAAGCTTTGTATTGGGGCTGCCTTAAGATCTAATTACTAAAGAGAGAGAAGGGAATATTTCTCAGGGGAAGCCAGCGGCCCCTTCTCATCACATCAAAGCTGGTGAGAGATCCCCTTATCTTGACAGATGTTGTACACTACAGATCTAGTTACCAAACTTATGTTTCCCATGGACTCATTCCAACACTTCTTTCAATTTTTCAGGGATGTATTTCAAACTGTTATATGCACATGGCTGCAGAAAAGTAGAAGGAAGTAGCTGATTAATGACCTTTTTCCTGGTAGTGTAGACGTGCTGGTTCCAGCTGTAGCAGATACCAAAGAAAAGGTAAATACACTGGAAACCAGAAAAAATGAAGCCTCTTAGTCTAGAGGTTCCTTTTGCTGTTTCTTCCAAGTCAAAACAATTAATAATGTTAATAGAAAAATATATAATAAATAAATAAAATAATGTGCTAAGCCACATGATGAGGGTTTGTACTTAAGGTATGCAGAGGAATTAATCACAGTGCTGCCACTGCTCTTCTGCCACATCAGTGGGAATACCTGGCAGAGGCAGTTGTGGTACCTTGTCTCTGGGAGCAGCTTCCCAGTCTCCGTTTGCCTGCAGCACACTCCTTTGAGTGCTGGCTTGGGTGCCCCAAACAGATGTACTATTTCTACTTCTTTTCATCCTTCTGCAGTCAAACACAGTCTGACACATTGGTGACACTGCCAGTCAGAGGTTTGGTACCTGCCACCTTGGAGCTATCAAGCACATTTCTTGCTTGATGCAGTTACCTGAGATGAAATTATTAGCTCCACAGGGCAGGAATACACCCCTCTTTGGCACTCAGGCAGCTCCTGACCCAGACAGGCTTGATGAACACTGTCAGAGCCAGGCTGGAGTGCCTCTGGGGCTGTCTGTCCCCATCACAGGGCCACTGCTGCCCAAGAGGGACTCCAGGCACGGCTGCACTGACAATGCTGTGGATGGGAATAAACCCTGTTAGCCGGATCCTAATACTTTGATCCTTGGCACTTGGAGATAACCCAACAACTCTGATACAGCCACACAAACAACCTCTTGGGCAGAGAGAGGCATGTGCAAAGAGCTGGCTTGGACTTTGAGGGGGTGTTTGCAATGATGTGATGTGCCAAACAGGGAAACGATAAACCCAGGGACACTGTGGCTGTAGCAACTCAGCTCTGATGCAAGAAGAGTCCAGAGCATGCAGGGCTCAGCTCGCCCCCCCATATCTGGATGGTGGAGGGGTCACCCCTGCATGCAGGCATCACCCAGAGCTTCTCTGGGTAATGCAGTTTTTCAGCCAGAGACTTGCTCTAAATTGCATCTCTGCCTGCAATCACAGGATCACAGGAGTGTGATCTGACAAACACCAGCAGTCAGACGTGTTCTAAGCCATCTCTGTGCAAAGTGCTGCCAACACACCGGGGAGTGGAAAAGCAACAAACCATCCTGGAAAGCTGGGCACAATTTGTGTCAGGCAGGAGTGTCCTACAGGCACTGTGGGGAGCAGCCCTGGCTGCTTTAGAGGCAGAGGAGGCAGCAATGGCAGTCACAAAGGCTGTGCAATGCCCGGGCTCATTTAACCCACCCACATGAAGAGCTGCTGTATTTCTCAAAGCAGGAGCAGCTGGATGTGTCTCACTCTGACAAGGAGCTGAGCCTCAACAGGGTATTTTCCATTAGTTCAAACTGGTTCAATCTTCTGTCTTTAAGAGGAAGCCAGATGCTGCTCACTATGGGGAGGATCTTTTGCACAGCAGTGGCTTGAGACCTTGTTCTGCTCTTCATACAGCAACTCTCCTCTGCCTCTATCACATGGTTTTCAGCAGTTGTACATTTTTTAGGAGGAAGAACTGAGCCACGAGTTGGAGATGTGATATGGTCATAGAAGAAGCTGGTGACCACCCCAGGGGCTGAGCACCGTCACCCCACAGGCTGGAGGAGGTGGTCCTTATGTTTTTGGTCTTTACGTCCCCCAGCTCCCACGTGCTGTGCTCCCAGTCCTGGGCAGAGGGCATGGGGGCCTGGAGGTTGGGCTGTTCTTTTGTTATCAGTATTAGGCTGGGGCTGTAACTGGGCTGCAGACCCTAGAGCTGCTTCTCACTCATCGAGCACCAGCCTCATCTCTGCAGCTATGGCTGAGAAGGTTCCTGTCCTCCTGCATTGCAATGGAGAGCAGCACACAGCAGCAGGGGCCCTTTGTTTCCAGTTGACCTGACTAAGCCATGATTACAGACAGGGCTTTTCCTATCAGTGGCTCAGGAACAGCTGGGGGACTCCCTCCCTCCCCCCCCCCCCCCCCCCCCCCCCCCCCCCCCCGCTGCCATCTGCAGAGCATGGGACAGGCACATGTTATGGCTGTTTGGCAAAGCAAACCTGCTCCAGACATACACTTTCCTGTTTGGGGCTCTATGTGGCCTTAGCACCAGCCTCAAGGTTTCAGACTGATCAGTACCCCCTTTTGGGGAACATCTTCACTCCAAGCTTCACCTTGCCTAACCCAGGCAGTTGCCTAGGGTTTGTCCCAAACCTTTTGGTGTCCCACAGCAGCAGCCCCCATGGTGCCACACGTTGATGCAACGAGGGGAAACATGAATGGGTGCTGTGGCCACCTGGACTGAGAGCCATCCTCCCTGCACTCTGGCTCTAGTCCATCACTCAGGGGCCAAGAGCCCCCCAGGACACACGTGCTCATCCGCCATCAACTGCAGCCCCACACAGAGCCCCATGAGGGGGGTGGTTAGCGATGCACAGGGGCTGCGTGGGGCTCCCAAGGATGTGGGGACCTGGGTGTTGTGGTGACATTGGAGTGTGGCTGCTCGTGCTCAGGCAGAACTTCCTGAGGAAGCAAAAGCAATTAGCTCAGCAAAACAAGATCCATGCACGGGGGTTGTCTCAGGACCCCCTAGGGAACAACTGCCTCTGCTTCTTTCCCCAGCAACAGAGCAGAACAAGTCTCCCCAGGCCCTGCCAACTGCTCACTGCTGCTGCCTTGAGTTCCCACACCCTTGCTGCCTGGACACAGGGCTGCTCTTCTTCCCCTGAGACCCCAACCATGAGTCTCCAAAATCCTGCTCCTTGCCCCCTTTGCCCTGCGTTTAGCGGGGCCAGTCCCTGGGCCCTGGCCACCCTGGGACCTGGCAGGGCCCCAGCTCCACCTGCTGTGGCAAGGACAGGGCTGTGTTTGACTTCTAGTTTCCACTTTTTCCCAGTTTCAGGTGCACAGCGACAGTCCCAGAGCCCAAACGCTCTCTGACCTTTGCTGTCCTCATTTGCCTCTAAAACTGGCTGATCACACCGCTGAGCCCCAAATCTGGCATCCCAGCTGGCCCCTTCCCCTCCATGTGGGATTCCAGGCACCCCTGGGGACTCCCAGTATTTTAAATTATTTTTCTCCTTTTTTTGAAGCCATTTTCATCTGTGCTGCTTGTGGAGTTTCCAATGGGGCAGAAACCTTTCCCCATGGACTGCTGGATGTGTGGTTGCTGAGGCTGCTTCATCCTTCCCACAGTCCTCGGAGGGATGCTTGGGAGCACGGGGGCAAATGCAGGCTGGTTGTATGTGCAAGGCTGGAGAGCAGGGGATACACTGTGGAAAATCCCAGGAGCTTGAAAACACATGGGGAAATAGAGACCCTAACTCCAGCAGTCCCTGCAGTGTTGCCTTCCTTACGGACCTGCTGCCAGGAGCTAGGGAAGCATCCCATCTTCCAGGAGTGTGGCTGGCACAGATGTGAGGTACATCGTGACCAGCTGAGCTACCATCAACAAGCATCTCCAGAGGGTGAGGGTAGGTGGTGAGAGAGCTAATGGCATCCTCAAACTCTATCCTGGAGGAGGAGAAAGCAGCAGAATGTGTTTGGAGTCACTGCTACGCAGCATCACTGAGACCTTCAATGGATGCTGACACTGCACAATGGATGCAGGAAATGGGGAGGCTTGGGGGAACAGGAGGGAAGGCATGGCTACTGGCAAGCTCATCATCTGCCAGAAGATCGAAGAGGTGGTGCTTGAACTGGGAGCTGCTTGGGGGAGCCCCAGAGTTGTGGGTGCTGGAGGGAGAAGTTTGCACCCTTGCACAGGGCTGTCATGGCTGCATCCACATGTTGTTCTTCCTTGGTTTGGTGCCTGTTCTCTGCAGCTGCATATGCAGCCAGCTGTATGAAAACCACATCCAGCGCCAGCCAGCCGAGTGACCTTGCTGCTGTGCCTGGCTCTGCTGTTTCCACACAGCTGGAAGCAGTGACCCCTTCCCCTCCATGAGCCCACACCTCTGTTTTCGCAGAGGCAGGAGCAGACTGAGCACACCCTGTCCTGGCAGCGGGCTGTGACCGTGTCCCTGGGAGATGATGAGATGGTTGTGCTGCGTCACAACCCCGGTCACCACCTCGGGGTGTTTTAAGGTTTAAACCAGTTCCCCCACCACTGCCCGCATGCGGTGCAGCTCTGGCCTTGGCTGCTTGGCCAGCCCAAAACCAGCTCCAGAAAAGCAGCCTGGACTCACGTGGCTGTTGTCCTGTCCTATGCTCTGGCTTGGGGACAATCCCAGACTGCTCTCAGAGAGGCGTCAGAGGAGCTTTTCCCTGTGTGCTTAGTGCAGGACTCACCAAAGCCGCTACTGCACATCTACAGACGGCGGCTGAGAGCTGGCAGGAGGTAACTCCCAACGCCAGCATGTAGTTGGGACACATCCCAGCCAGTTAATGCTCACCCAGACACATCTCCAGCTTCTTTATTGCAGCGTTGCTTGGCCTTTCCCCTCACTTCATCAAACAAGCAGCCACACGACGCAGCTACGGCGGGAGTCAGTTGTGCCAGTGACACCAGGCAGGCTGCAGCTCGTCCCGTGCTGCAGATCTCTCTCTATCCGTTACTCGTTAACCGTGGGTGCGGTGGGAGCTGTGGGAATCCCACACAGCACAGGCCGTGCACAGATCTGCACCGGCTCCGAGGCTGTGGGCAGCGCTTCGCCCTTGAATTGATCTTGTTCTCTGAATCATCGGGTTTATAGAGGAAAGATCAAGCGCTGAGTCTCGAGATGAACTGCCTTGAACTGGTTTTCCTGCCTGGGTTACGCTTTAAACGTTGCGACAGCTCGGAGAGTTGCTAGCTCTTCCCCATAAGTAAAAAAAACCAATTTTGGAATGAGTTGCTGTTAATTGTGTTGGGAGGGTGTTAGCTGTATCCCACCCTCCCAAAGGCCAAAGAAAGCAGCGTGTGAAAGGAGATGGCGTGCTTTGCCCATGCTCTTGAGCTGAGTGACGAGCTACAACCCAAATTTAATGTGTGTGGCACAGCGCAGCATTGCACCTGTTTCTCCTGCGCTCTGACAGGCATGGATGCTGCAGAAATAGGTCAGGATGATCAAACCCTAAACAAAATCCCAAATAACACCGAAAGGCACTTGTTGCAAAAGCATGGCTATTTGTAGAAGCCTTTGAGAGCAGGAGTAAAACATCGTTAGTTTGGCTCGGAAGATTCATCCACCCACATGCACTGAAGGTGATGGATGGTACCGCTGTAGCCTGGAGCGTTGTCTCTGCCTGGATCAGCCTAGGAGCCTTATCCTCCAAAACATGATCTCAGGATCTCGGCGTCAACGCCCACACTGCTAACAGATTTGCACAAACATTAAGTACGGTTCGTTTCCAGGAAAGCTGAAGACACAGGTATATTAAGATTTTAATGAACTCCTTCTGCCTAAAGCAGGTCAGGAGGAGAGGGGAGGATTTGTTTTTTTTTCTCTAGGTCCAAAAGCATCACATCCCTGATCTGTATTTTTCCACGGGAAGGGTGGGGAAGTCACAGCTCCCCGCTGCGCTGCGAGAGCTGGCCTCCGCTCTCCCCAGTCTCTGATCCTCAACACAGACTGTTCAGCACTGAAGCAACATAAACCACATGGACTTGAATGTCTGAATGAGTCATTTGCAGAGCTGCAAGCACAGTGAGGCTGCAGTGATGAACAGCTGGGAGCTTGGAGACTGTGCTGCAAAGCGAGGGGTCTCTGAGGTGTTGCTTGGGTCTTGAGCATCCCACACGGTCCCGCACGCCCTGAAAATCACAGCAGCCACATGGAAAATGCTGAGTTCCTGAAAACAATTTGCTCATGGCACTGGGACTTTCATGCTCAGACCCTGCAAACCCTTTTCTGTGCAGCTAGGACTGGGATAGGGAGAAGGGTTTGGCACCAGGTCCATATGGGGAGGTTATTAGCTCCATGCTGTGGGTTTGGAGGGAGCTAGGTAGGCATGCAGCATGTATGGTGGTGTTTGCATAGTCTTGTGGGCAAGCATCTGTGGTTAAGCAGGCAGGGACATGCCCAGCACGCTTGGACTGGTGTGCCTAACCAGATGCTGCTGCAGGCAGCTCTGAGGGCAGCAGTCAGAGCATCCCCAGAGCCCCTGTGCAGCAGGAGGGCTTTTAGGATGACTTGGGCACTAGCAGCTCCAAACGTGTGCAAGGAATATTTGCAACTCTTCTTGTTCTTCAATTACACCCTGTCACCAAATCATTAGATACTATAACTTCTCTTCAATCAAAGGCAACCCTGCCCATTGCTGCTGTAACAAGTAATGACCTATTATGCAACAACATCTTTGCCAATTATTAATGTTTTTTCTTTGCAGGAAACTGAACAGTGGTTTCCATGTGACAAATCCACCCCAGTGACTTCCTAAATAGTCTGTATGCAAGTGGGATTTAAGAGGGGAATGCTTGAGCAAGTCACAGCAGTCTCTGATGGCCCTGTTACAGCTACCACACTGGCTGCTGCCCCTGTCCCCATCTCCTCAGTGGGACGTTAACCCTGGAGTTTACAGATGATGGACTAAGAGTTACTGTTCTCAGTGATTTTCTTGTTATTTTAATGTTATTTGTTTGCCACAAATATTTTCTTTGTCCTCTTAAAACTGTGAAGGTGGATATAAGCTTCAAAAGAAAATGAGCAGAGATGTCTTTCCACTCTCCAGTTGTAGGCAGCACACAGGTATCTCAGCAGCACATCTCTGAGGCTTGATTCCATCTGCCAAGCTGCCCATGGGGGTTGGTGCTCCTAGGAAAAAGAAATATGGCCCAGCTGAGGCTAAATTATTGCTTTCCAGGAGAGTGACTTGCAGTAGCTGCAGCACAATCTTTCAGTCCTCTCCAAGAGCTCGAAGTCCTGAACTAATAGGCTGTGTATGAGAGGGAGACCTGGAAGTAATGGGTAAGAAAAGATTGGGCACTGCACAGGGATAGAGAATTGGGAGCAAGCTGATGAACAGTCTTTCCAGACCTCCCTATTTCTGGGCTAGTTATGGTTTGCAGCGCTTCAGGGTACATTTGAGGTTATGGGACTTTTACTTGAGCCATCTAATTAATTTTTGAGTTCTGCACTTCATGGCTGAGAGCTCTGATCAGTGAGAGAGTAAAAAAGGACCGGCAAGCATAAGAACTGTCAGCATGCTCATCAGGAGGGAATGAACCCAGGCATCTCATGCTGAAAATGCAAGTCTCAGCAGCTGGGACCAAGCACACCAGCGAGGAAGGGTAAGAAGATGTCCTCTGTGTATGAGGTACATAGGAAAGGAGATCTGGGGAGGTAAGCTCTCTGCAGGGTTGTCTGGATTGGTGTTAAAGGAAGATGCCTCCTCAAGCACCATCCACTCTGATCCAAGCATGTTGCGTTCCCCAGCCAGCCCTGCAGAGCCCACAGATCTGGAGGGAGGTGCTGGGTGGGTGGCATGCCTGAAGTGACAGCTCCTGTTAGCCCAAGGCACCTCCTGGTATTCCACACATCTCAGGAGACATCAGTGCAATCACATCCTGCTGCTTCTTTGGGGGGATAGATTTTCCCTCACGGCAAAGAAAAAAGCCACTTCATCCTAGTGCCTCATCATAACGTTTTGCCAGCAGTAAACCGATGACTGTGCACCCCATTGGTCCCCCACCCAACCCACACAGCCAGCACCTTCTGGGCTAGTGAGGCACATGGATCTCATGGGCACACAAGTTCCTCTCTGCTTTGCAGTCATGTGTGTCACAAGGCTTTGTGTGGCTGAGATTCTGGTCTTAACTGTGGTGCTGCAAACCCAAACTAGCGCTGCAATGCTCCTCCAGCTTGGAAGTGTCCCTGAAAGGATGTCTGTTTGTTTCTGTCCAAGGTTCAGCTCAGCTAAAGTTGCCTGGGAGACACATGCTCCCTGCTTCCCAAGAGGCAGCAGCAGGTCTGCAGATCCTATGGGGAAAGATGCGGTAGGAGAGATGAATAAATAAAAACCATCACTCCCACCAACTGAGCCTTGGTTATCCTGGTCAACCCAGAGATTATCAGCTCTGATGGCTCAGGTCAGTTTGTTTCAAGCATTGCTTCAAATTTGTTGCTGATGTTTGTTTTGGGGTGGGAAGGACCAGATTCTGGACACCTCTAAGAAAACAAATTGCCAGGTGTTGCTGCCTTGCCCACATGGTCCGTGGGCCCTGGCTTTGAAGCTGCTGCTGGCTCTTTAGTTGGGCTGTGCTTTTCTTGCTGCAGTCAGGGCTGATTAAGGCAAATCCCAGATCTTGAATCAGAGCAAGTTTTAATGCTGCCCAGGACCTGTTTATGTAACAGCTGCCATCCCGCAGGGATGAATCGGGGACGTGCAGCACTAAAAGCATTAGCTGCTGCCACTGCAGCTAAAGATGTAACTCCTCTGGTTGGTAGCACCAGTACATTTTTATCCTTTAGAACAAACACTGGTGGAGGTTTGTGACACACTTACTTACAAGTGGGTTGTGCCTAGATCAGCATTTTCCTCTCACCATCGTACTAAGGGAGTACGTACACTCGCAGGACCGCGGGTGTGAAAACCCTGCTGATGCTGCTGCCGGCCTGTTGCCCATCACCAGTCTGAGTGGAGCATACATCCATCATTATTTACCAGCACAGTTTTCTACTAGCACTCACACCCTCCCTTTTACTCTCAGATCTGCTCCTGAAACAAGAGGACAGAACTAGTGTTGGCAGGGTGCTGCCTCCCTGGGCTTATCACTCCCTGCTCATCCAACCTAACACATTTTGGAGCCACTTTGGTGTAATGGAGGTTCATGTTCTTCTTTCCCTCCAGGCACATGATGCAGAGCCTTTAGGCTTCAGCATGTCAGGAGCTCCAAACTAGCCAGAAACCTCTGAAAAGCAGCTCTGGTTCCTTACACAGCCAAGGGGCCAAAGATGTGCTCATGTTCAGCACAATTTCAGGTCAACACCCGAAGATACAGTACAAATGATTCACCTCGAAGCTTTAACAGCTTCATCCTCCCCACCATTCATACTTTGTCCTTTCTGTTTATGCTGTTTGAGTACATTGCTCAGTAATTGCACATCTCTGCACACTCCTGTGTGTTTGATGCAGACAAAGGTCTGTTAATGACTTTCAGAGACTTAACTCTAAATTGCCTCCAGGCTTCTGTCTTAAAATCCTTTTTTTTAAATTTTTTTTTTTTTTGCTGGGACATAGCATTTATAAAGCATGAAGTTCACCTTGGAGCTTCTGCCCCAATAAAATAATCTCAGCCAAACCCATCCAAAATTGCGTAACTGTGAGTCGCAGGGAACAGACTGCAGCCATGTGTGCTGCTGTACCATGGAAAGGGCTCCGCTTCTGTGTGCCTGTCAGTCCTCCTGTCCCAAAATGTGAGAACACCGGCAATGGAGCCCATTCTCATTTGTGCCAGAAATTGAGTTTGAGCTCTGCAGGATGCTTAACTGTGCGTCAGGGAGCTCTAAAGTGATTCTCTGGTGCTTTAAGGGTGTCCTTGAATTGTTCCTTGTCCTGCTAGGCTGTGGGCTTGGAAAGAATATCCTGGGTCCAGTTTTACTTCCAGATTCCCATCTCTCATCTTTAGCTGAATTTATTTCAGCTTTTTGATCAAACTGACTCTCACCAGCATTCCCGACAGGACAGCAAGGACTGCGGTGCAAACAGGCACTTGTTATATAAACCACTTAAATGAGACATCAGCCAAATTTGGCTGGTGGAAAGATGTCAGATGAGGACAGGGTATTTAAACACAGCAGGGGAGAAGCTAGAGCTCAGGGTTTGTTAAGGATATTCACAGCCCTTTGTGAGGAAATGTAGCAGCGTCCATCTCCTCCTTCACTGACTTCCCTGAGGTGGGGGCTGGATACCCTGTGGCACGCTTTACTGGAGGGGCGGGGCCACTTTACTGGGGGAGCAGGGATGCTTTACTGGGAGAGCTGGACCCTTGCTGCCCCTCAGCCACGCTACATAGGGATGCGCAGCCACAGCGTCCCTCCTTTTGGCTCCATCCCTTTCAGCAGGCAAAGCCTGACTGGGAAAACCCTGGGACAAGCTTGCAGACCCTTGGTGTGAATCCCTTTGGGAGGCACAGCAGGGACTCCCCTTGCTGCCTGCGTGTCCTGCTCTAAGCCTGGCTTGCTGTAGAGCGTGGCAGGCCTGTGAGGGGCCGAGGGGCCGTGGCTGAGGGCCTGAGGCTTGAGAGGCTGTGGCTGAGGGAGCGGCTGTGGGGCCGAGGGGCAGCCCAAGCGCCGGCTGCGGTGAAGGTTAAGCTTCAGATAAGGACACTGTCGCACTTTCCCCGGCCGAAGGGCTGTAAATAACCGGCCGCAAGTGACACAGAAGCGGGTGCACCCGAGGCCGAAGCGGCGGGCGCTGCCTCCCCTGCTCCGGCCGTCGGGCCCTACCGCCGCTCCCAGCGAGGCAGCGCCCTGCGGCGGCTCCCACTGCCGGGACCGCAGCGGCGGGACGGAGGGGGAACCGAGGTCCGCCTCATCCTCCCCACGGCTCAGCGCCATGTCCCTCGGCTCTGCGTGCGGCTGCCCGGGCAGGGGTCCATCTTCCCACCCCACATTCTCTGGGGGCGGGCGGCTCGCCCCGTCCGTCCTCCCCTCGGGGCGCACGGTGCTGCACTGCGCTGCCTTGCACCGCGCTGCGTTACGTTGCGCTGCGCTGCACCGCATCGCATTAGCACCGCAGGGCGCTGTGCTGCACTGCACTGCTACTGCTGCCGTGCCGTGCCGTGCCGTGCCGTGCCGTGCCGTGCGGCGAACGTTCCAGACCCCCCACGCTGCGGCAGGAGCGGCGGGAAGGGACCGGGAGGGGCCCGGCCGGGAGGGGCGGCTAAACGGAGGTGGCCCGCGCGGAGCCTTCTGGGAAGCGTAGTTCCCGGGCCCCGAACCTGTGGGCGGCCGGCGCCGAGACCCGGACAACATTTCCCGTGGGGCACCGGGAAGGAAAGGCCGCCGCAGTCCCCGCCCTCCTCTCTGCGCAGGCGCGCCGGGGGCGCCGGAACCGCTATAAGGGATGTTTGGCTTCGCGGCCGCTGAGTGGAGAAGCCGCAGCGGGGGTAGTCGCCGGGTGGAGGTGAGCGGGGCCGCCCCGCCCGTTACCGGGGGCGGGTGCTGAGGTGGGGGTGGGAAGTGGCCCTTTGTGTGGGTGAGGGGGCCGCCTCGCGGCTGAGGAGGCGCCTTTGCCGCCCCTTTTCCCTGCGAAGAGACCGGCCGAGCAGCCCCCTCGCCCCCCGCCCGGTGCGGGGGGCTGCGCCCTGCCTCCTCCCGCGGGGAGCTCGGAACGCCGCTGCCCGTCCTGCTCCGGCTGGCCTCGCGCGGGGAGGGCCGCTCTTGTTTACACCGCTGTGGCAGAGGCACGGGGAGGCGGGAGGGAATGGGGGGGGTTCCCGCACCCCCACACCCCCCCGCACTGGAGGGGGTGGCAGGTCGGCGGAGGCTGGCTCGCATCCCCGTTGCAGGAGGGATGGGGAGCCAGCAGGGTGCAGCAGCCCCGGGCCGGGCCCTGCTGCTCTGCAGCATCCTCGCCGGGCGCTGGCACATAGGCTTCGGGAGCGGGGTGGGGGGGGCCGGGCAGCAGCGCTGAGCTGTGCGGGTTGGGGGCGGCCGGCGGGCTGGGGCTGGCCGCTGGAGAGCGGCTGTTAGGCCGCGTTGGAGGAGGCTGGTTCTGCCGGCGGCAGAGAGGTGGCGGCCCGGTGCGCCGAGCCAAACCCGCTGATGCGGGTTCTGACTACATCAGGGTCCTTCCTTCGTGTCAGCTATGGGCAAGCGGTGGAACGCAATAAAGCGGAGTTATAAAGCAAAGTCATTAAAGCCTTCGAGTCTCTTTCTGACCTCAGTGCGGCTTGGTAGGTGGAGGGAAAGCCTGCGGTGCTGGGGGGGTGACTGTTCATCCCAGTGGTAACCCAGCTGTGCGCAAGGTGAATAGTGCTGTGGCAAAGGAGTGCGATGTTCTCTGCAGTGGGTAGGGGATGACTAATCCTGTCGTGTGGCATGCCTAGAGAGAAGGTTTCTGTGAAACTTTGTACCAGTGAGTTGCTTGGTGTGGGCCACTTGAGACGTTAAAGAGGGACTTTGGGGATTCGGTCTCCCGAGTCAAGTTTCTCAAGGGTTCAGCAGCGGGTGCAATAGCTCTTACTTTGCTCTGTCAGATTGCATAACTGGAGTTGTAAGGGAGGAAGTATGGCAGTGCTCCAGTGCATTGAGAGTCCTTGTGCTTTTCGCTTACCTCAGGGCATGTTTAAACTAGTTCAGGGGAAGTTGGCCTTGTGTGGGCTCCCGAAGTCACGTCATTAGGGTCCTGTGGCAGTAGAACTCCTGCAATTGTTTTCTGATTTTTTTTATTTATTTTGGAAATAAAACTTTAAAAATAGATGACTAAAAGTAACTGTTGCTTGGCATAGCGCGTAACAAAGTGGGATTTAATTGTTTTTCAGACTTCTGAGGTGAAAATCCACGTGTAAACCCTGGCGTTTACAGAAGATGAAAGACATCGACATAGGAAAAGAGTACATTATACCCAGTCCTGGGTATAGGAGCGTGAGGGAGAGAGCCAACTCAGTGCAGCATGAAGAGCAGGAGGGGTCAAAATTTCAGCATGCTAAACATAAGGTCAGTTTATTTTTCCTCATTTGTTTTGCAGTCTCTGTTTATTACATTACATGCAGCAGAGGCCTTTTTGCTGTGCCAGCTCTATGTAGATTCACGGCTCTGAAGGTCAGTAATGAATATTTCCTTTTGTGTGGAAGAGGTCGTTCCAAGGGGTGCTGTAGCTATCTTAGTAGTGAGTCTGACAACTTAGTAAGCATTTGCACTTTTAAATGTGGCTTTTTGGTAACATTTGAACAAAATAAACTTTTCTAGTATTTAGATCTTGATGCAAATCCAGGAAATGTTTTAAGCTTTTGTACTTTAGAGAATCACTACAACCAAGTAGGAACAGTGAAGAGCTCAGCACAAATCATGCACCATTCAGTGCTGGCAGCTGAAAAAAACCTTTAATCATGCCATGTTTTTCTTAAGGATTAATTTTCTAAAGCAGATGTCTAGCTTTTTCTAGTAGCAAGACTCTTACTTTTTCCCTTCAGATGGAAGTAATCTCCATAGTTCCTTGGACATCTGTGTATCTAACATGGTAAGGTGCTGTCATAATGATTTCAGTTTAATTTGAGAGCTGGGACTTAACTGCTGGCTTAGAGCTTATGTGCCATTGTTCTGAGCTTCTAGTTTTTAGGGCATGTTCTTCCTGAGAAAAAGGCATTTGCCAAGTGCAGTAGGGCAGAAGAAATGCTCAGGTAGATGGAAACACCAACACCAGTGAATAGGATCTGAAAATTGTAACCCGTGGCACTTGAAGATTGGAGGTATTAGCTGCTCCAAATTCAAGCACCAAAATATTTCTTTGCATGTCCTGTTCTTAACCTCTCTACTAAAGTACTAATGTAGAACTTTCTGAAGTCAGTTAATACTGCTTATGTCTGATTTTTGTAATGGCAGGGTGCTAGCAAGTGTGCTGCTGGACGTTCCACATAAATTGCCTGTGATGGCCTTGGTGAGAGGGCTGGAAATAGGGGCCCTTGCTGTGTTGGTATGGAAGAATTGTGAAGACTTTCTAAAAAGGATGAAGTTTTGCTGTCTTGTACTAGACACTGAATGCAACATATTTTATATAAGGCTTGCCTTGTTTCACTGGGGCTTGAAGGGCTTTAAGTGGTGGGTTTTTTTGTGGGCTGGCAGTGGTGCACTGCTGTTTTTCTGAGATTGGAGTGATCTGCTCTGCGCCAGGCTGAGTGCAGTTGATGCTTGCAGGCCCTGCAGCTCCTGGTGTCCCTACAGGCTCTATGACTCAGCAGACTATTGCTGACGGTGTTCGAGGGAAGGTGGAGTGTCTGATTGCATTAGAGCAGGCACTGATGCAGAACTAAGAGCCCTTGGGAGTCACAGTGCAGCTTTTAATGGCATTTATTACGTTGATGTCATGGGCTTGCCAGCCACTGTATGCCCTCTGGTAGCAAATCTGCTCTGTCAAATCACTGGTGACAACAGTGCTGCCATTGGTGGACAGCTTTCCTTCCTGGCCAGTGGCAGCACAGTTAAGCAGTAATCACAGCATGTTATCTCTGCCCGTTGGTCTGCATCACTTAATGTAGATGCCTGGTTTAACTCTTCAGGACAAAAATCCTTATTTTACCTTTAAACCTTCTAAATTAAGAGATCAATCAAACCAGCATATTTGCTTACTTTTAGCCTTCAGAAAAAAAACAAAACCAACCAAAGTCCTGCATGTCAATGTGGTGTGGCATTAAAATCTCTAACTTTGAGGCTGTTTCAGGTCAGCTTAACTCTGTTGCTGTAGCCTTGTTTACCCTTCTGCCTCTACCATTTGATTTGGTGCCTATGACTGCAGGGTAGTAGACCAAGATAATTGATTGCAAAACAGGGATTCTGCAATTACTGATGCAAGGAAATGGCTCACCCTAGCTCTTAGCTAGAACTCATACCTGCTCTAGTTTTGCTGAGTAGAGCCATGAACCTAACTTAGTTTCTAAAGAAATCAGCTAGTTCTGACAGGTTACCCATTTTACTGCTAGTTACCTTGTCCAGTATGTCAGGGTTGAGTTAATTTTTTAGGTCAAACGTTGGTACCCTTGTTGCTTTGCTAGCCTTGTAGCTTGGATGTATATAATCCATAACCACAACCAGCTCTGAATTTGTTGCTGCATGTCAGTGAGATTAAATCCTGCTGGATTGCAAAATACTGAAGTTAAAAGGAGCTGTGGTCGTAACACCTTATCTGAGTTACATGTTCACATTTGTGTAACAAGTTCTGGTTTCAGCAGCATTCTTGTCCTTATCACTTGCTGGAATGCTTTGTACTGTTGGTGTACAGTATGACTTCTCTTTCATAACGTTGATCTTTGCCCATTTGATCAGTCATTTCTCTGCTTGCAATAAAAGGTAGAAGCTATGTCATCCTGGGGTTGGGTCAGATGGGTAGGTTGGCTTATTGGGCACATGTTGGTGGTATAGCACACTGGATATGCTGATGTGATGCAGAGGGGTAGATCCAAAGCTGTTCAGATAGAGGGGGTAAGCTATAGTGGAGCTCTGTCCTTTGAACAACAGTTCAGTCTGCCATCAACAGAGACTTTGGGACTCAAATTTCCTGTAGAAAACCTGGCTCAGGAGTTGAACTAGCCAAACCAGAAGATAGCAAAGCTGTAAGCATCATCTCTGTTGCAGCTAACAAGCTGCAGCAGATCAAGGCTGCTATTTCACCACTACCTTAAGGCTTTTGTGGAATGAAGGTTTGGGACTCTTCTGCAGCAGAATTGTACTGTATGAGGTAGACTTTTGGTAGCATGTGGTGTGGTACCTCATACCTCAGAGCAGGGATAGAACCATGTAGCTCCCTCTGAGGAGCAGGTGTGAACATGCTGCCTCTGTCAGTCAGGGACCACTGGTTAATGACAGGTGGTGATGACCACTTCTGGCAGGGCTACAGGTACATTTGACTGATCAATAATGTTTTCCTGTTGTCTGTCTAGCTGCATTTTTATACATCTTTCTTAACTTGAACAAGACCAGCTGATTGCCTGATCAAGATCATTGACAGACCTCTTTTACTGCTGAGCCAGAGTCGCAGAGCTTTTGTACATCTACTTCCTTGCCTTGCATAAATGTTCTTGTCAACTCTGCCCCTTTTTGGCCTGAAACCTCCACACTGGTGTTCAGGTTTCCTGCTGAGAGGATGCTGTAATGGGTGTTCATGATAATCATGGCAAAAGAACTTACAATTCTTTCCTTAAGAGCTTAAGCGCTGTTTGGTCACAGCCTGAAAGATCATTTCTTTGAAAGACAGGAGCTTTTCAAACAGGCTTCCTGGAATCATAATTGAAATCATGCTGCAATATAAGTAGGTTTAATCCAACATCTCCTGGTGCTTAATGGGAATGTTGCTATAGAAATTTGGACCTCTGAAACAGGCACTCTGGGACTGAAATTCAAGGAACAAACTGTATTCATCTTAGGCATTCATAGTTACCTCATGAATAAGTTTCTGCAGTGTCATCTTATAGCAACTGATTTTTTTAAGTGTTTGTTGGAGACCTTAATGTAGCTTACAGAATAGGGTGTTAACTAGATGTTCCTAGTGCCTAATACAATACTAACTGGGCTTATTGTGTGGGGAGTATGGCTCTGCTGAATGAAGATAACTTGCAGGTGTGCTTACTGCCTAGCACTATAGCCAGTAGTCTTGTGATAAGCTATTCCTTATCAGTGAATAAAAATTAAGGGATGTTTTGAAATAGTGATTTATACTTAACACCTTTAGGACTTTGCTCCTGGAGTGCTTCAAGTCATGTCTGAAATCATTGTATCTAGGCTTTTCTCATAGAAGCAATGTGTCCTCCTGAGGAAGAGGGCAGATCCTATTGTGTCCATGAAATAGGCTAAAAAGTATCAGATGAGGAAGAGAACTTGTACTCAAAGTGATTTTTGGAGTAGTCTCTTGTCACATGTTGACTTTGTTTATTTGATGGAACAGCAGGCAAGTGAGTATTTTGCTCCCCTACCCCATATCCTCACAACAGAAGAGGATGTAGAAGCAGCTCCTCATGATAGGCCATGCTTGTGAGAATGTAATTCTTGAATTTCAAGTCCCTCAGTTAATGCTGGAGCACTAATTTACCAATTATACTCCAAGCTGTAATTGGTTCTGACTGGTATGTAGCATTCAAGTTGAGGTTCTTGCTGCTGCAGCATAATGACTGTACCTACATCTAAGCCTCAAGTGTGGATTGCTGCATCTGAAGATGCAGTGTAGTACTGTTGATCACTTGTAGTTTTGGGTGGGAAGGTTCTGGTGGTGGAGGGGGGCTGCAGGGGTGGCTTCTGCAAGAAGCAGCCAGAAGCTTTCTGTAGGCCTGACAGCAAACACCAGCCAACTTGAGTCCAGACTTGCTGTTGACCAAGGCATAGCCAACCAGCGATGGTCGTAGCACCTCTGTGAATCACATCTCAGAGGGGAGAAAATGCAAGCAGCTGCTTTTGGCCACCAGAGAGGGAGGGAGTGAGAGATGTAAGAAACTGCAGACTTCAAGGTCAGTGAAGGGGGGAGTGGGTGGAGATGCTGCAGGCACTGGAGGGAGATTCCCCTGCAGCCTGTGGAGAAGACAGTGGTGGAGTGGGTGTCTCCCTGCAGCCTGTGGGAGATGATGGGAGGTAGAGACCCCACCTGCAGCCCTTGGAGAGGCTGCATGCTGGGACAGGTGAAGACATGTGGAAGATGCTGTGACCTGTGTTGGTGCAAACCTCTGCCAGCACTTCCAGCTTGTGGAGACAGATAGAGACACAGACGCATCCATGCTGGAGCAGTTTTGCTGGGGGGAAGGGGTAGGGGAGTGTGGGGGGCTTGTGAGACTGGGGGGGACCAGATTGGAGCAGTCTGGGCCTAAGACATTGTATGACATTGACTGCTCCCCACAGAAGTGACCCATGCTGGGGCAGCTGGTGAAGAGCTGGAGCCCTGTGGGAAAGGACTCTCAATTGGAGAAGTTTGTGAAGGACTGTCTCCTGTAGGTGGGACCCCTTGCTGCAGCAGGGAAAGGTTGTGAGGAATGCTCCCCCATTAAGATGGAAAACAACTTAAGGAACTGAACAAAACCCCCAATCCCTGCCCCTCCCCATGCTACAATAAAGGGGGTAGAAGGGAGTGAAATCACGATTCAAGTGAAATCTGTTAAGAAGGGAGGGGTGGGGAAGGTGAGTTAAGATCTGGTACTTCACATTGTCTGACTCTGGTTTCACTGTGTGTAGTGTAATAAATTAGAGTTTCCTTCCCTTTATTCTGTGTTGAGTCTGTTTTGCCCGTGACCCTAATTGCAGAATGATCTCTCCCTGTCCTTATCTCAACTCCTGAGCCTCTCAATATATATTTTCTCCCCTGTCCAGCTGAAAAAGGGTGTCATAGAGCAGCTTTTGTGGGCATCTGGCCTCCAGCCAGGGTCAAACCATCACATCACTTTAAACATGCAGGGAAAAAATGTAGCTAACTTCAGCTCTCAGAAGTCTTACTAATACTCCTGCATGCCAAACTTTGCACAGCTTGGGTTGCAGGAATAAGTGGATTTGATGGGAAAGTTTAGAACCTCTCACATCAATGCTAATGCTTGCCAGAATTCAAGGACAAGGTCAAATAAGCTATGTTCCTGCAAGATAATAATATACCTGTCTTCAGCAAGGACTTTATATGCATTAAGTAGAAGTGCTCAGTGCATTTGACTAAAATATTCAGGCTCATCAAACACGCATGTTTGGCTGGGGAGCCCTGATGTCCCTGCCAAGCACTACTGGGAGACTTCTGCTCTGAAGATGCATGAACTCAGGCTGGCTTTGAAACCATGACTCAAGATAATTCAACTTCTGTTAATCCTAGCTCAGATGACTGACTACAGAAGCCTTGTGTAACATAAGTGTCTTACAGTAAATGACCAAACTTAATGCTCTCAACTCTTGTGGTAAGTCAGCACACCTCTGGACAGCTAATTCTTGATTTCACTTAAGAGAAACATGGCACAAGTGGACTTACTCCTGCATTTACGTTCTTGGTTGGTGCTGCAGAGAGCTGTTCTTCCTTGTAGCAGAAGCTGGGAAGGCATCAGAGACAACATGAACTTTCACAGAATCACAGAGTTGTAGGGGTTGGAAGGGACCTCGAGAGATCATGGGGTCCAACCCCCCTGCCAAAGCAGCTCCCCAGCTCATACTGCACAGATAGGCGTCCAGATGGGTCTTGAATATCTCCAGAGAAGGAGACTCCACCACCTCCCTGGGCAGCCTGTCCCAGGGCTCTGGCACCCTCACTGGGAAAAAGTTCCTCCGCATGTTGGTGCAGAACTTCCTGTGCTCCAGCTTGCAGCCATTGCCCCTTGTCCTGTCTCCACAGACCACAGAAAAGGGGCTGGCCAATTCCCCCTGCACCCCATACTTAAGATATTTATAAACATTGATTAGGTCCCCCCTCAGTCTTCTCTTCACTAGGATGAACAGCCCCAGCTCTCTCAGCCTTTCCTCATAGGATAGATGTCCCAGGTCCTTAATCATCTTCGTAGCCCTTCTCTGGACTCTCTCCAGGAGATCCCTGTCCTTTTTATACCAGGGAGCCCAGAACTGGACACAATACTCCAGGTGGGACCTGACCAGGGCAGAGCAGAGGGGGAGGATCACCTCCTTAGACCTGCTGGCTACACTCCTCCTGATGCACCCCAGGATCCCATTGGCTCTCTCAGCCACCAGGGCACACTGCTGGCTCATGGCCAACCTGTCATCAACCAGGACCCCCAGGTCCTTCTCCACAGAGCTCTTCTCCAGCAGGTCATCCCCCAGCCTGTACTGATATGTGCATGTCAGGAGGTAGAAGGAAGTGGGGGCCTGACAGTGGTTCATTGCAGTAGTCTTGGAAGCTGTGCCTGTAACTTCTAGGTACCTAAAGCTGTCTGGAGGTCTCAGCTCTGCTGTGTGTACTCTGCAATCAATGCATGTGGATGACTCCTTCCTCAAATGCGCTGTGTGATCTAGCTCAGTGCCTGCTCCTTGCTGCTCCTACTTCAGGGAGACAGCTGGTATGGATGGATGATACACCAAACTAGTCTCACCTAGGCCAATGTTCTATTCAGGCAGGATGTTATAAAGCATTCTGGCTGCAGGGTAGGCTGACAGTAATGCTGTGAATCCCCCCATTAATACTTCTGTAGATAGTGTGTGGCATCCAGTCCAGCTAAAGGAGAAGATTGGCTTAATGGAATATGAAGTTCATAGAGTGCTTGCTGCTTCCTAAAGACATGGGGCATGTGACAAGGTTTGGACTTGCAGAGCTAATACCTCAATTTTAGATACTCCTGAGCTTAACTGCTGGAAGTCTGGACAACAGCTCTTTAGGGGTTGCCTGTGGTACTTGCAAAAGCAGTGTATGAAACCCTCAATACTCTCAGATGGGGTTATGCTTGGATTTTTGGGAAGGATTTAATTAAAACTTTGAAATATCTTTTCCGAGTCTCCTGTTTTATTTTGGTTTAGCTATCTTTAAGGTAACTGGGACAATTGATCCTATCTTCCTTGACCCATACAAACTAGTAACTAACTTTGTTCTGAAACACCAGATTTCATTTCTTTAATGAAATCACTTAAATATTTTAAGACTACTGTTTAGTGGGGAATTCTAATATTGAGAATCCTTTAGGCACAGAACAGAAGTGGTGACATAAAATTCTACTTCTCCCCATATACCTGCTGAGTCCCAAGCTCTTGTGTGCTGGTCTGTCAGATTCCCATTTGCCTCTCCTTACTGGGACCTTGAGTGAAGAGGCCTGCTGAGCTCTGCCTTCTAAATGTAAGAGAAGCAGCTCCTGTTCTGCAGCACTGCCAAGCCAGTGTTCTTTATGAAGATAAAGCAATTTTAACTTTGTGCAATGCAAAAGCCACTGTGGTTGATTTACTATTCCATATCAGGTGCAGGGATTAATAAAAGAAGTCTTCATGTCTGCTCCACTCTCTTGTCAGGTAGCAGTAGGACCAGAAGAGATGCAGCTTCTTCCCTGCAGTGATTTGAGCCCTGGAAGATGCTCTGCCTTATGGAAGAGAAGTTGTAGCTGTTTGATGGGTGGGGTTTGGTCCATATGTTGACTGCATACACATCAAATTCTTTCTCTGCAAGATGAGAAAGGGATGGAAAATCTGTTTTGCTTGGCCTCCAGGCTTGTCTGGTCTTGCTGTGCTAATCTGATGTTACAGTTGTCAAACCAATAAATTGCTGCCCTCTGTGTTGAGTATGAGATTGCCTGTGTGAAAGGCTGGGACCTCACTGCTCTGTTTTGGTCTCTTCCTATGTAACACAGCTGTCCCCTTTCTCTTTGCCTGTTCCCCATCCAAAAATAAATGCCCAGGTTGGCTACTTAATGGATTCTCAGAAACTTCTATTTCACATGTTTGAGTTTGCCTTTCTGCAGGATGGGCTTGATGCCCCTCTTGCTTTCTATAGAACTTTATATTTCAACAGCTTTGTAGCTTGGCCCCTAAGTTTTCTGTGTTTTCATGGCCTTCTCACAGGATCTGGGTGTGTGGATTGTGAATCTGGCACTGCTGTATCTAATGAGCCAATATATTTTCCTTGCCCTTAAACTTACTTTCTTCACCTTACGAAGATTTTGGTGGTGACCTTTCTTGAGTCCTCTGTTTGCTTTCTGTGTCTCACGTTACCTTACGTGCTTACTGTTGCTATCACCAGTTTGTTAGACAAGGAAATCATGGTAATGGGTGCTGGTGGGGTTTTGTAGTGCTCTCAAGGTGCAGAAGGTCAGAGGGGGCAGGTATGCTTTGTGGTAGCAGCACCACCAGCTGCTCTTCTCTTTCTGCCTGCCTGTGAGCTGCTGTGGGGATAAAAGAACAAGACCAAGTCCTGTGTGTTTAGTGACACCTCACTACTCTGTAACCTTGGGGATTGCCCTCAGGATTAAAAGTTTAAGTATTATCTTCATCTGTTAATTTTTTCGGTCACCTGCTGAGTCATATCAGCCGGTGCCCAGGTGTAGCACAGCTTCACCAAATGTGGGGTGCAGAGCGTTACACCCTGTTAGGAGCAGCCTGTGGCTTGAGAAACTGCCTGGAATCCACTGGCTAGTGATAAGCTGCTGGGAAATGATAGCTGCTGTGCTCTGGCACGCCTTTAATAAGCTATGATCTGCTTCTCCTCTGCAAGTTTAATTACCTCATTTTTGGGCCACTAATGCATTTGAACTTTACAGCATCTTATGACAGAGAACTCAAGTATGTGTTGAGTGAAAAGCATTAATTTCACTGAGTGTTCCTGGTTCTTTTGGTGTAAGAACATCTGGTGATTGTTCCCTCGTTCTCCACGCTGTTCATGACTGTATGGACCTCTGAAATACCTGCACCATACCTTTATTCCTTTCTTCAGCAGAAAAGCTTTACATTTATGCTCCTGTGGAAGCTGTTCTGATCCCAACTAGTCTTATTGCTTGCACAAAGTCATTTGAAGTGTAAAACCCTTTTTGACCTGAAGTGACAGGGGATTGACTGGTGTCAAAAAGGAGGCAAAGCCTACTTGTTTTTTTAAAGAATGCAGTATGGAAATGATTTCTGCTTTATTCTTTAGGTCTTTTCTAACGGTTCTTCACTGTCTCCTGGCCTTTTTGGTGATGCTAAGTAGTGAGCTGCTGCTTAGAAAAGTCTCAGTGACTCCCACTCCTTCCAGTCAGCGATACCTGATTTAGGCTTCTTTTGTGTCTGCAAGCACTTCTTTACTTGTTTTGGTATCTTAATAAGTTGTTGAATTAGAAAAAGTGCTGCCTGACTTCTGTTTGATAGCACAGCTGTGATTTATTAGGCATTTGTTTCAAGAGCAGCACCGAGCCTGTTGAATCACATGGGTAATGACTTCCAAGCTTTAGTTTCCAAGAAATCAGTACATTCATGGAGGCTTGGGGTGCTGCTGGTTTCTGAACACCTGAAAGAAACCAGTAGGAGTTCAGGAACTGGTGGTCTTCAGTCTTTTGAGCTAGAAATGCATTGTACAGCTGCTCAGGAGTCTCATTTCTTCCTGATAAACTGAATGCTTTGAGGATTTTCTAATGTGGCACAGAACTGTGTGGTCTCTCTTAGAATCTTAATCATCCAGTAGTGTGCTTTGTTTGTGTCTTCATGGTCCCAAGTGGGGGATTTTGATAACAGTGCCCAGATAGGGATGAGGGATGTTTTTGACTAGGAGCTTGTGCTTAGGCTCGACTCGATGACAGGAGGTTATAAAAGCATTACAAAGACATTGCCCTAGTTTTCTTATCGATATGTCCTTTCTGCCTTTGCTGAGAGATTTGTAAACGTGTTTAAAAGATGGGTAGATGAGGTACTTAGGGATATGGTTTAGCATAGGACAGGAACGGTTGGACTCAATGATCTTAAAGGTCTTTTCCAACCTTGTGATTCTGTGATTTCTGTTGAGCAGATCTGGAGAGAGTTTAATTATTTTTGTAGTGAGGCATGTTATCTTTAGACTGCATTAAACCACAATATTGTGCAACTGAGCTTTCTTATTAAAAAGCTGGTCGTGTTTGAAAGTTGTGAAAGACTTTGTTTATGCTGACACCGAGTATTTTTTATTTTGGAAAACTTTTTTTTAACCTTGTGGGCACTTTTTGTGTGCTCTGAAAAACAGTGATTCTGCAGAGAGCCTGTGGCACCCCTTACAAACAGGCACGTTTTCAGCAACAGGGTGTTGGGGCAGGTCTGCCTGGGGCTCTCACAGAGGAACCCAGCAGACTAGCCATGGATTCTCTGCTGTAACTGGGACGCAGTGGTGCAGAGCTGCTCCTGACTACTGAATCCTTTGGGAAGTCTTTGGCAGGTCCCATATTAACCCACATTTGGGTACAGTTAGTAAGGAGGTATTGCCCTTAGTGAGCCAGTAATTAATATAAATTGAGAGAGAAGTCTTTTAATTCAGATTTTGAGCGCTGCATCTTTTTGAGTCACTCTGTGTGTCACAGTGTCAGAATGTTCTGGATTTTTTTCCTATTACTCTGCTGTCTTTTTTGATCCAAAGCTTTAGGTTTGGTGAACAAGTTTTTGACATCAAGACAATGGATTGTTGTTGATGTGCTTAGGCACTATTTAAGTGCTTCAGCCAAATAAAGAAAGGACAGATTTATGTTATCTATTTCCTCTGGGCCTCCACATGAGTGGAAACTAGGTGTCTTAATGAGCTGTAAGTACAGACTAAGTGGCATTTCTGATAAAAATTGTGTGCCTCCAGGCTAGGAATGGAGCGATTGATTACCCATTTAGTGCTTTGCAGTTCCTGCAGGTTTAGGAGGCCATGAGGCCCTTCCAGTTGCTTTGTCAAAGAAAGTAAGTAACTTGGCTTTGGAGAGGCAACTAGTAAGGATGAACATAGTATCTATGTGTGTGGAACACCCCAGGGAGATTTTTTTACTTCAGATCTACTTCTTTCCACAAAATTACTCCATTTAAAAAGCCAAACTGGAATACAGACAGGATAATGTGGCTCTGCATAAACGGGCCAGTAAGGTAGCAGAACCGGTAGTGAGCAGCCTGCAAGTGTAGATAGCGAGCTAATCTCCTCAGATAGCTTCTTGCCACATCTAGTTTCTGATCAGTAGGTTTGTTTGAATGCTGTGGACATTGGGATTACTTCATATCATTGCCGTTTCCTTTCTCCTCTTAGATTAGCATTTAGGTCTGCCTATCACCAGGGCTGTGATAAGGCTTTCCTTTTAAGTGGCTGATGATAAAGTTCCTGAGCCACTGAGAAGCGTGGCTGGGAGCTGAGAGAATGGTCATCTTTGCTCCCTTCAGTTTAGGGAAAAAAGAGAAAGCAGGAAACATGGTGAAAGGAAGTACAATTCTGCTTCATGCATTTTTTTTTTTCATTGAATTGAGGGTATTTTTGAAGAGGGAAGTAAATAATTTGAATTTTCTGTCAATAAGAATATTTAAGTCATACTAAGAGGGTGTAAAGTCATCAGGAATGTATGTCTTAATTTCACTGCATAAGCTAGTCATTGATTTCCTGAACTTGATGTCATAGGTACTTGATTTTGTAATTTTCCTCTATTGTATTTCCTGTGGCAGGATGCAACATTAGTCTGGTCTCTCTGTTTCTCCTTTGAATGCACAGGCACAATGCTGGTGTTTAATTTATATTTTACAAATGCAGCAATCTGGTGCAGATCTGGAACGTGTGTGCTTGCTGTGTCTCTGCTGCCAGGCTGAAGCCTGTGCTCCAAGACATTTAAATCACTGTGATCGCTGTTGCTCAATAACTTACAGAAGAAGGGAGTGCAGAGTTGCTGGGGTGAGGAGTCCTGGGCTTTAAACATAGTTTTGAAGTCTGACTCTGCTGTCTGTCCTGTAAAAGCAGATCGAATGCCAGGATGCCTTGGAAGCAGCTGCTCGGGCAGAAGGCCTGCCCCTGGACACCTCCGTGCATTCCCAGCTGAGAATGCTGGATGAAGAGCATCACAAGGGCAAATACCACCACGGCCTGAATGTGCTGAAGCCCATAAGGACAACTTCCAAGTAAGTACAGAAGAGCTGATCTCGCATTTGCTGTTCAAACCAGTCACAAAGCAGGACTGCAGCTGTAGGGCTGCTGACTGATACCGAAAACATTAGAATTTGTTTAGCAAGTATGAGTGGCAAGGGCCATTTGGTACTGAGTGAGAGGAGGCTTTGTTTTTCTCAGGGATTTACAATTCTGCTTCCTCTCATTTGTTTGTGATTTGTTTTTTTTCCTTTCAGACATGAGCACCCCGTTGATAATGCTGGGCTTTTCTCCTGCATGACCTTCTCCTGGCTCACTCCCTTGGCCCACAAAGCATACAAGAAAGGGGAATTGTTTATGGATGATATATGGTCTTTATCAAGGCACGAGTCTTCTGATGTCAATTGTAGAAGGTAGACACATCTTGTTCCTTACTATTTTGTTTCCTTTTTTATACATTAGTTCACAGGCAATGATGTAGTATTTGCCTTAGAAAAGCAGCACTGATATTTTGTTCTGCCTTTCTGAGAATAGTGGAATTTAGTTTTATCCTTCAGAGACCACTTCTTCCTGCTGCGCTGTACCTGTACTCCTGCTGATTTCAGTGAAGTTGGAGGATTCTGTCTCCAGGAGTGTTTTGCAGTTGCTTTTCTGATTTTGCTGAACTATTTTTTAATTAAAACAAGGTTCTTTCTCCAGGCTACACTGAAAAAAACTCTTGTGCTAATATAATGAAAAGTAATACTGACAGTAGCAAGGTGATTTGAATCTGGGTCAGATCTTATGATGATCGTAACCTTTTATGGCTAATGAGAATTTTTCTCAGGTTTTGACTCCACTAGTCTTCTGTCAGATGAGCAAACTGACTTAGAAACTCACATATATCATGAGATGATAGACGTGTTAACAAGCTTTAAAAAATCTAAACCATTCTCTACTCTTTACCTCTTTATCTGATTCATGTATTTTGCTTTTTAAGCACGTGAAAAATGATCATAACCCAAGACTGTGGCAAGTTAAGATTGCCAAAGAGACTTCAGGCAAAGCAAAAGGCATTGTGTTTTTCCTCTCTTCTGTCAGGGTAACACAGCATATATCTATCTGTGGCGTCCAGCAGGGAGCAACACGCAATTCAGTATATGAATTTTAGGTGAAGCCAGGAAGCCAGCCAACCAGCCATTTTATTAGGTGAAATCACCCAGATTCTAGACCTTTCTTACTGCAAATGTGGCAAGCTAAAAAACTGCTCATTGGTTACACACACTGTTCACACCATATTGATTGGTTAGTAACTATAACGAGCTCTGATAAACCTATCTTATAGCTAAACATCCTTAGTTTACCTTTAATACCTAAAAGCATCCACACACCTGCTGTTTTGACCCTCTTGTTATGGCTGGTTCCTAACATGTTCTGTTACTCCCAAATACCTTCCCATAACTGCTTCTTGGCTTAGGGCAGCCTGTACCCCTATCAGCAAGGCCGCTGTGTTTTGAGAATGTGATTATTAGGATCCTCTCAGCGTGAGTAACTTTTCTCATGGGAATAGGAGAATATTGTCAGGGCCTATGTCTTGGGAGAAGAGAGCTAGGCCGCTAGCAGGCCTGCTGTCTTCCCCGACATATATCTTGCTGCATATATTTCTCTTACCTCACAGAATGTACCATGTATTTATTTCTCTTGATTTCTAGCATTTTTTGTTGCTCTGAGCCAGGAAGCACTTGGAATTTTCACAAAGTGGTACCTATGAAGTCGTACCTTCTCTCGTGGTGAAAATCTGTAACGTGAGGCTTCTGTTTTTGTCAGGCTGGAGAGATTGTGGCAGGAAGAACTTACAGAAAGTGGGCCCGATGATGCCTCTCTCCGGAAGGTTGTGTGGCTTTTCTGCCGTACCAGGCTCATCATCTCCATAGTGTGTCTGATGATCACGCAGCTCGCGGGTTTCAGTGGACCAGTAAGTAATATCCATCCTTTTTTTTTAAAACCCCAGAGGGCTCCATCTCATGGCCAACTGTAAAATCCTAAGGTGTCATTGCAGAATTACTTAAATGTTTTGACTAGTTAGAAATTTTAGGGCAAAACTCCAGAGTGATATAATAATTCAAGATAGGCTTCCTACAGCTGGTGGATCAGTTGCTGAATATTGAGGCCAAGCTCTTGGAGAAGGGAGGGGGTGTTTAGATATCTTGGAGGAAACGCATACTTGGTTTTTCTGTTTGGTTCTGAGTATAGTTTAAAGTTCTTCCTTAACTGGTATGTGGTCTTTTTGCATAAAATTCTAACATGCAGGTCTTTTAAATTGTTTTCTCTCTGCAATTCTGTAACTTTATCTTGGAATAAAATTCAATCTGATAAAATGCTAATCCTAGATTATTGGCATTAATAGCACAGTCTTCAAGAAATGCAACGAAACGATTTTGTTAGAGCACTACTTAAACTAATGTGAGCAGGTCTCAAGGTCTGTAAGTATAGTTTTTACCTACACAGAATGGTCAGACAGGTTTCATGTCCAAGTGTTAGGCTGCGTTATTGCCTTTGGAACTGCTGCTGTTTGTTGCTGTGGGTCATAATGAAGATAACAACATATGGGACTTGACATTCACACCATTTTTTGTCACCTGTTTGTTGCACGTGCTGTGCAGATTTGCAGTTGAAATTTTGACTAAATTTATTCTCTACACATTTCCCTTGAGGAGTAGGAGCAGTATTACTGCTAGTAGTACACGTTTCAGTGTGCTGGTAAGCTGAAGGTTCATTTCTTGGGTAAGTACACTTGGGTGCACTGTTAGGTGAAATGTCTTTTTGAAATGTTTTCCTTCTTTTAAATGTCTTTTCAAAATGATGTTCTGTTTTTTAAGCCTTTTTTAAAGTTTGCCTTGTTTCATGTAATATGAATGACAATAAATGTTTCTGTGGTACTGTTTTCTTGGTAATAATTTTTAGTAGCTTGTATTATTAAACATATGACCATGCTTTGATAATTAACAGTAAATCATGATTAAGGTTTTAACAGCGTTAGTTTTCCCCAAGAAGAGCTTCTGTCATTGTTTCACTGCAGGGCTTTAATAGCTTTTATCTTTAGCAAAGAACTTGCAGCAGGGTGGCGCCTCATTTCTATAGTGTAATTTCCTCAATTCGTCTCAGCCCAACTGGTGAATGAGAGTGGGAAGGGAAGGAGGAAAACCAATGCACCTGACATAGTCTGGGGGCTACTGCTGCAACTGATGCTTGATTTGGGTTATTTAAAATTACCTATAGACATTTGCCCATTTACAGGCAACCTTATTCATTTCTCTGAATAAGGAACAATTCCCTTCTGGTTCCATCATTTGGCATGAAAAATAAGTCCTTACCATCCCTCCTCCCTGGGTTTTAAAGTGGCATGCTTCATAGATATGCCTATGCTGTCTCCTCAAAAGTATCAGTGCTTTCTTGTATTGTTACACCCTTTCAGTCACCTGAAGGTGAAAAGGGAGATCAGGAAAAGCACTTGTCTTCACCTCATGTATTGCTAAAAATGGAGTTAAACACTATATTAAACTTCAAAAATTCTAACTGAGTATCTGTGACCATGAAATAAGAAGGAAAAAAAAAAAAAGCTCTGGCTTTGCTAATGAGCATTGTGATGGTTATACCTGGAAATGAATTGTTGCAGGCTTCCTGTGGGGTTTTGTTTAGGTTGATTTTTTTTTTTAAGGTCTGATAGATCCTTCAAGGATCTTTCATTTTTAAAAAAAAAAAATTAAAAAATTAATAAATTCTGCATCTGACACAGTATCCAAACCTGTCACCTGGTGAGACAGCTGCAGTGTCAGACTGCCTCGTAATAACCATCAGAATGTACTGGTACAGGTGAGATAATATTGATCTCTGGCAAATCTTTGCTGCCATTTGGTCAGCTACCAAAACTTCCCATGTTTGGGTTGAGGAGCAAAGAAGCTTTTTCATTACGAAACCTCCCGAGTTTAACTCTGGGTCTGAACAATGTACCTGTCTGCAAGTGTTCAGAGCTATTCTTCCTGTTTGGGAGATGGGGAAACTTGTGGTCTTAGTGGAGCACAGCTTGACAGTTTGGTCAGTTCTTGGAGGGGGGAGTGGTAAGCTGTTTGGAGGTAAGTTTCCCGATTTCCCCGTTGGCTCCAGTTGCAGCCTGCCCTGTGCTGTCGCACGCTGGCTGCAGCGGGGATGCTGGCGCTGCAGTGGGACCAGTGACAGAAGCTGTTCTTTAGAATTTTCAGGATGGCTGTTTTCTGCGTCAGAATGAGACAGTCCTGCTGGGCAGAGCCAACGCCAAGAGCAAAGGTAAGGTAATGTTTATTCCATGGGAATGCTTAAGACAGCCAAGCAGCTAGTACCAACTGCTCCAGTAATAGTCACAGGAGTTCCTTTCTCCCCGGTAGCTCGAGTTGTAGTTTTTTTTTTTTTCACTGTAACTTTCTTGTTTTGTAAAGAACTTTATGCTGGAATCTTCTCATTAAACTAGCTTGAATTCCAATAGTATGTGTTCTGATGTAAATGTTAATTCTGTGTGACTTTTTCCCCCCCCCACCCCCCTTTTCAAAATTCTTTAATCTGCTGTTTCCTCTTTTCTTTCTTCCGGAGAACAAAACAAAACAAAATAAATGGGGGTATAATGTGAGCTGGTCTCTTTCATCACGGGAGATGCTGAATCTATAAAACAGTGCTGAAAAACGGCACTAAAATTTTTGGGAGGAATGAGACCCCAGGAAACATCTGCTATCTTTATACATCCTCTCTTGGAGACTTTCAGCAATGCTGTGGTGTGCGAGAAAATGTTTGCAGTCTGCGACCATGCTGAGTTACAGCCCGTGAGGAAAAAGGGGGATTTTCACCCCAATTGCTCAGTGACTCGGTTGCATATGTTGGATTGAATACTGGAAAAAGAAGTCAGTAATCTTCTTAGTAACTGCAAACCAACTGTATGCAGTTGTGGTCCAAACAGTTGATGTAAAATTAAATCCAAGTAAGGAGGAAGTTGGAATGCAATAGATCTGTGAATGTGAGCTCCTCAAATTTGTTCCAGGATTGGTATGTAAATTTTCTCAGTGGCCGTTCTAGAACCTGATGGACACCTGGCTTTAATTCACACCTGTGAAAAACAAAGAGCAAAATTATTTACAGCATGTTTCCTTGGTTCTGACATGCAGAATTATTTTCTTCAGAACAGATGAATTTGATCTCCATTTTTTCTGTTATTTGGTGCTGGGCTGTAGCTATCGATGCCTTTGCTGAAGTAGTGGGGTTTTGGTTTTTCCCTCTCTCTTCAAACTATACAGAACTCTTCTTTGCAAAAGCTGGTTTAGCCAAGAGGACTTCAACGGACTGTGATGTGAAAAAGGCTTCACAAATACTTACTTTGGTCTCAGATATTTTTTTTTCATTGCTTTTTACTGTGGGCAAAGGTAATTCTCTGCTCTGTACTAGCATATCAAAAGCACCAGTATCTTAAAGCATCATTTGTTGAAAAGCTCTCTAGGACATCTCTGGTTGTCTGTGAAGCCTTTACTGTAGGATACTTTTTAAAGCAGATTTCAGAATTTGTGCAGCCTCAGAAGCTTCCTCTGTTTGGCACCTGCAAGTTTGACTTCTTTTGGACTTCATGAACAAATACTGTTCTGGTTTTGTATCTTTATAATTTTGCATGTAGTTTCAAATCTAGTTTGTTAGAAGCTAAGACTGTTAGATATTGGCCCTTTATAACTATTTTGTATATGCAGATTGTATGTTTATACAATGCTCTACCTGTTGTACAGTGTTTTTGAGATGTTACCATTCGAGATGGCACTTTATTTCAAATAAAAGCCTATTGTTTCTCAGTCAATAGTATTTAATATTGCTGGTGATTGTGAGTTGTATGGTGTTACATTGTGCTGTTGGACCACAAAGAGCTGGAGGTGGGAATCGGTGGTTCTGGGGGCTGTCCTCTTTCTGCAGGTGATGTTTGAAATGTGATTCCTGAGGTAAAGTGTTTATGTTTTTGGGGGGAGTGGGTATGGGGAGGGGTTGAAGGGTTAATTTTTTTGTCTTTTTCTTTCTCCCCTATCCCCAATGATTTGTGGTATTGCGTACCTTGTGCTTTCTGCTTGTTTTTTTCTTTACTATTAAACTGCTGATGTTTATTTCCAGGAATGTTTTGCAAATGTCCTTCTCACTCTTCCCCTCTACAACTGTAGGTACATTGTTCCTTTTTATCAAATAAGCACGTTTGAAGCAAACCAAAGATAAAATAAAAGGTCTTAATGTCACGTAAAGGAATGTTTCTTAATATGTGCAGATGTATAAGTAGTGACTATATTTTAAAACTCTTCTATATGATAATGCATTGCTTTCAGCTAACTGACAGATTTATGTTAAGTTAGAAGACACGGAGGATTAGAAGCGTGCTGCGAGGAATATGGTTCCAAATTAAACTCTCTTTACCTACTAAATTTGACTCAGTGCTTGGCTCTCAGCAGGGCTTTGTGTTACAGTACTCCTTGTATTGACACCTTTTACTTCTGGAAAGAAGATGCTTTCTATTTCAAACGGCTCTTTTAAAAGCAAAGTAGCCTACTTATTTCTAACTTAACATAAAGTTGTTGCACGGTCCTCTGGGATGATGGGGTGTTCATGCAAGTTTGCATTTCTTCCTGTAGGCGTTCGTTGTGAAACATCTTTTGGAGTATACCCAGCAGAGTGAGTCCAACCTGCAGTACAGCTTGTTTTTAGTTTTTGGCATCTTTATGACGGAAATAGTACGATCTTGGTCCCTTGCGCTAACCTGGGCCTTGAATTACCGCACGGGGGTCAGACTGCGTGGAGCTATCTTGACAATGGCATTTAAGAAAATTCTTAAGCTGAAGAACATCAAGGAGAAGTCTCTTGGAGAGGTAAGCTGCAGCATCGTTTGGGGAGTTGCAGTGTGAGAAGGGATATGCAGTATATTCCTGTGAGGGTGAGCTGTGCCTTCAATCTAAATCACCTGTTACGTGTGTTTTCCAGCTTATAAACGTGTGTTCCAATGATGGTCAAAGGATGTTTGAAGCTGCAGCGGTTGGCAGTTTGTTGGCTGGGGGCCCTATCGTGGCCATCTTAGGAATGGTTTATAATGTCATTATTCTGGGTCCAACAGGCTTCTTGGGCTCTGCTGTCTTCATCCTTTTCTACCCAGCAATGGTGAGTGAGAGTTAAGACTTGCTTAAGTTTTTTTAGGACAGACGTGTTTAGTTCTGAATGGAGTGTGCTGAAATGTGCAAGGTTGAGCCTGTTTATGGCACTGCATGTTACTGATGGGGTTTCTAAAGATGGTGCATGAACCAGGAATCTCGAGCATTAGAAAATGGAAATAAGAATGCTGATGACTTGACTGGAATAAATCTGCATAGCTAAATGAAACTGCAAAATGTTCAGGTGCTTGTGGTCAAGGTTGGAAAGACACAAGGTCTCCACTTTGTGTGCTGGGGCTTGGTGGTGCATGAGCACATCACTCAATTACAACTGAAGATGCTGTAAAGCACCACATCTGGGAGAGGAGTGATCTTGCTTCCTTACTGCCGCCTCTGCTTCTGCTGAGGTGTGAAACAGGCTAGCTCAAGCCAAAATCTTCGTGCCTCTAAAATGCACTGTAAGGCTGATGAAGATTTGTCCTTGTATTCACAGTATATGTTTCTAAAAGCATGGAAGGCTGAATACTGTGAGATCCACTTTGATCCTTTTCCTGGCAAACATTAAGGATGGAAATAATGAGATTTGTGTTTTAAAGAGGGGAATGAGGAGTGGAGTTCAATCATGTTCTCTAGTTCTTTCTGGCAGCCCTCTATTGATGGGGACTCCAAAAGAGTTTGCAGGAGTACAAACAAAAACAAAGTACAGAAAACTTCCTAAAGTCATGTGTTGGTGTCCTGGTTTCAGCTAGGATAGAGTTAATTTTCTTTCTAGCAGCTGGTGGAATGTTGTGTTTGGGAGTTAGGATGAGAGCAGTGCTGATAACACACTTCAGACCGGGAGTGGGATGAATCCAGGAGTACCAGATACTGAGAAACATGTGAACAACTATTTATTTTTAGATTGGTTTAGTCAAAGTGCTGAAGCTGTTTTACCACCCCCATACCACAGGCTTATGGTAGGAATTGATCTGCATGTTGAAAGACCAGCTTGCTCTTCTGCCCTGTGGGACCAGGTTAAAAAGGTTCTAGTGTTCATTTGCAATCAGGGTCAATTTGGTGTGTCTTTAGGTGAACGTGTTTGTTGTCTTCACAAACAAACCTGGTGCAGTTCAATGTTGGTAAAAGCCCACACCTTTATTGTTGTGAAAATTGCTATGGTTAGTGTAGTGCTCAGTGCAGGTGGGGTGGGAGGATGTGAATAGTGCTTCCAGCCTGCCCTTTATGTTAGAAGAACAGTCTCCTTTTCCCATCCCCAGATCCCTTTTTTGGCTTAAAAATCAGCTTTTTCTGGTAATGAGGAGGAGTTGAATGTACTTGTTCTCTCCCAGTTGCCCTTAATGTTGCATGGTGTTGCCTTTTGTTTCAGATGTTTGTGTCACGCCTCACGGCTTATTTCAGAAGAAAATGTGTATCGACAACAGATGAGCGTGTGCAGAAGATGAATGAAGTTCTTAATTACATTAAGTTCATTAAAATGTATGCCTGGGTCAAACCATTTTCTCAGAATGTTCAAAGTGAGTTCACACAATCTGTAAATGTTGCTTTTTTGTGCAGATGCCCCGTTGCTCAGGAGCCTGGTGCATCCTCCTCGCTCAGTACCGTAGATGTGCATGCAGTGTTAGTAAATCTTTCATGCTTCAGGCTTCCTGTTAGCTATGTGTGATGGATCGGGCAGGCAGGCCTTCTGAAGGTTCACCTTCTAGCATAATGATGTTTGTGGCTTGTCACTGATCTTAAATTTGAGAAATGTGCTGGCTGTTTATTTTTAAAATAAAGTAAAAAGACCCCTATTCTTATGGAGATTTACAGACCGTTATAGTTTGTTCCTCTGCAACTGTGTTCTACCTAAGAAGGTATACAGTGTGCTAAATGCTAAAGCATAGAATTGGGCCTCTTTTGCTCAGGGTTTGCAGTGCTGTGGTAGTGTCTGTTGTGTCTGTACCCCCTGCATCATACTTCAACTGTGGTGCCCCTATTTTTTTTTCCTAGAAATTCGTGAGGAAGAACGTAAAATCTTGGAGCGCGCAGGCTACTTCCAGAGCATCACTGTGGGTGTGGCTCCCATAGTTGTAGTCATTGCCAGCGTGGTGACCTTTTCTGTCCATATGATCCTTGGCTACGACCTTACAGCAGCTCAGGTAACTCACTGTGGGGCTGAATATTATTTACAATATTGTTACAGAAGTTTCTGCTAATCCATTTCTCTGTCGTAGTCTTTGTTTTGGGGCTGTGTGGCCAGGCTCTAGCCTTGCTCACAGAACTGAACATCTGATGGTATGACAGCAGCAGGCGTAATCTTCATGTTTTGCACAAAAAACTCTTGGTGCTGTTTCAGTCCTGACCTTCCCCAGGACAGGTTTTGAACTGAATGTGCACAGGTGCTCCTGTCTGCTGTTCAGATAGGGCAGTGGGATCGCTGGATGCTTTTTGTGTACAATGTGCTTGGATGCAAGCAGCACAAATCTGTCTTGGAACAGAATTTGAACTTGGGTCTTTACAAGTCATAGGCTAATTGAGAATCACAGGAGCACAGAGCTGTAGGGGTTGGAAGGGACCTCGAGAGATCATGGGGTCCAACCCCCCTGCCAAAGCAGCTCCCCAGCTCATACTGCACAGATAGGCGTCCAGACGAGTCTTGAATATCTCCAGAGAAGGAGACTCCACCACCTCCCTGGGCAGCCTGTCCCAGGGCTCCCTCACCCTCACTGGGAAAAAGTTCCTCCCCATGTTGGTGCAGAACTTCCTGTGCTCCAATTTGCAGCCATTGCCCCTTGTCCTGTCTCCACAGACCACTGAAAAGGCGTAGGCCAAATCCCCCTGCACCCCATACTTAAGAAATTTATAAACATCGATTAGGTCCCCCAACTTGCTAGCTGCTGCTTTCAGTAGATATACCATCACTGAAGATGTGTGTCTTGGTCTGTGATCAAGCACTGGAGAACAGTTGGGGTGTAGGTCTGCTGTTTTCTGCTGTTCAATAATATCTTGAATGCTAAAATTGTTATTCTTGCACTGTGGGCCTTTTCTGTGGCTTCGAAATGCTGCTGAAACATCTCAGCTTTTAGAAGGCTGGAGCTTTTGGTGTATTGCATCCCGATGTGATTCTCTTTCTTGTCTCATTTTCAGGCATTCACAGTGGTCACTGTCTTTAATTCAATGACTTTTGCTTTAAAAGTGACACCTTTCTCAGTGAAGTCTCTATCCGAGGCGTCTGTTTCTGTTGACAGATTCCAGGTAAGCAGTGATCTGGCCTTGCAGTTTGCATTGTAAGTGTGGAGTGTTGTATGAGCATAAGAGATGCTAAGGGAACTCTTGGAAGGTAACGTTGTCTTAATGACCAAGGAGTTCTTTTTTCTTCACACCTAGCACTTCAGATTATTGGATTCTGCAGGAGATACACAGATCCTAGTGAAGGGATGTTAGAAGTCTAAGACAACTCCAGTGTGGGAAGTGTAAGATGCTTATTTCAGGATTTTGGGAATCTGATGTTGGCCACTGAAAGGGTAGAATACAGGACTTAGATGGCTCACAGTGTAGTAATTCTTAAACTCTGTTTTGAGACCATCTGCATGAAAAGAGTGCAACATGTTTGCAATGAAATTTCATGTTTTGCTAATGAAATTCTTTTTGGAAATGTCACATGTTATGTAGGCAGCTTTGCACAAACCAGCAGAGTTTTATTTGTAGCCATGAAAAACTGAGGTTTTGTATTTCCAGACCAGAATGTGACTGAAATGCCACCTTATGAATAAAATGCAGTTGTGATCTGACAAAGCAGAATCTGTACCAGAAAATTAAAACCCCTATAACAAATAATCCTATTTTATCTTTCAATCCCTGTGAAGTGAATATACTGTTTGTGCATTAGTATGGACTCAGAGGACAGGCCTGTATTTTGTCTTCTCTTGTGAAGATGAGTGGATTGCACATTGTGGAATCCTCTGTGGAAATTTCTGAAAACTTGGAAAGCCATCATGTATTCTGTGCAATGTGTTCATGAAACTAATTTGGGTGTGAGAAGAACAGGATCTACAGAAGGGATTTGAGATCCCATTGCTTTTGAGCATTTTAGTTTCATCTTCTGAGTCACCCTAAATCAGGCTTTCTTAAATCCCAGGCACAATTAGGGGAGGTTTGGGAAGAGAGACAAGAAAGAGGTGGAATTGTTCTCTCTCTCACATTGTCTCTGAGCAGTGTACTTGTAGGGAGTGTAACATAAGGTGGGGATACTCTGACATCACAGTAAAATTTTAACCAACTTTTTGGCTCTGTAAATGAGTTGGAGCTTACTTATCAGAGTAAATAAAGCTGAGAATTGAGAGGTCTTTAATCTCAAAAGGCTTCTTAGTCTGAAACATAAATTGATTTAAGTGGAAAGCATTTTATCCTGTAATTAAACTGTGTGAAAAATCTCTTCTTAATCTCTGTTGATTGTAAATACTGATGGATGTGGTGGAAAACATGATACAGTGGACTTACTGGCTTTCTTCTTACTGTCAAGCAGCCCAAGATAGGTCAGCTAAATTTGTGTGAGATGACTTTTTCCCAGCAGAAAAGTTGAAGGGTAAAGGCTGAAGTTAGAACTCCTTCTGTGTCCTTCCACACATCAGTTGATGTGTAGGACAAGTCAGTGGCTTTCTCTTAAAGTGAGCTCTCTCCAGCCCATGTATGTTACATGGTTTTAATCTGGAAATTACAGAGCTGCATTTGCAAACAGTGTCAAAGGAATTAAGCCCCTCTCATATCCCACCCAAAGTATTGCAGTTCTGTGAAAGTCTTAGTGTATCTATGTGCTTCCACCTCATCCAGGAATGCCCTGGCCACTTAGCAGGCCTGGAGTTAGTTTACACTAATGAGCTACCTTTTGCTCTTCAGCTTCCTCCTACTATATAGCCTGATGTGTTTTGCTGCGTGAGTGTGCCGTAGGCTTGTCTCCCAGTCTTGATCAGGTGTCTCATCTTTACACCTCTCTCACAACTCCTATCAGAGTTTATTTCTAATGGAAGAGGTTCATATGATAAAGAAAAAACCAGCCAATCCTCACACCGCGATAGAGGTGAAAAATGCTACCTTGGCTTGGGACTTCTCCCACGCCAGCGTCCAGAGCTCACCAAAGTTGACCCCCAAAGTGAAAAAAGACAAGAAACTCACCAAGAGCAAGAAAGAGAAAATGAAGCTGCAGAATGAGGGACAGCAAGCTGTGCTGGCAGAGCAGAAGGGCCATCTTCTAGTGGACAATGATGACCATCCTAGCCCTGAAGAGGAGAACAAAATCATCCACCTGGTTAACCTTCGGCTTCAGAGGACTCTCTACAACATCGACTTGGAGATAGAAAAGGTAAGAGAAGAAAAGAATCTGAGCTTTCTAAAGGCCTCATTTTTAGCTGCCCATTAGAAAGGAGCGGTGTATTTTTGCATGAAATGGAGCATATTGCTTTTGTGTGCTTCTCTGATATCCATGGCAACTGCAGTAGCCAATTTGCAGTGTCTGATCTTCATGTAAACAGCTGTGCCAAACGAGATCCTTGCAGACAGCCTAGGAAACAGCTGCAGGTCGTGCAGCTTTCACCTCTCACTCGTGGCTTTGCTGGTTGTAGTGCTCGCTATGGTATGAGAGCCATTGAGCTTAGAGAAGAAACAGCAGGGCAATGGGGGTTATCAGTGGGATATTGGTGGATGGTGGATTCCTGCAGCTGTTGGATAATCAAATCATGTGGAGTTCCAGCTATCTTCTGAGCAAACATTTTAGGTGATGAGGTGTTCCAATGGAGTGTAACAGTGCTTTTCATTGAAGAAGGTGCAATTTTCTTCCCTGAGAATTTTTGTACAGTAAAAGGACGCAGAGATTTTCAGGGATTTAGAAGCAGTTGGATGAGTAAAATGCATCTAGAATGTCAAAGAAAAAGTGCTGAACATAAAACATAACACCAGCAAATACAAAAGTTTTGCAGTCTGGCACTTGGATGCTGTACTGATGGGATCCGTGTGTTTTATCAAGATATTTATAGTTAAATTGCTCTCCTGTAGTCATATGAGTAGAGGGATAAACTATTTTACACTGTAAAACACTCTATATTGTAAACTTTGGAGAAGGTTGCATACAGTTTAAAAAAGAGCCTTGAGAATGGAGTGTGCAGTTGTTTGAAAATGTAAAGGCCAGTTTACCATCAGAAGCTTGTAACCAAGAGAAGGCCAGCAATATCACAGAATGGTCAGGGTTGGAAGGGACCTGAAAGATCATCGAGTTCCAAGCCCCCTTGCCGTGGGAAGGGACACCTCTCACTAGACTAGGCTGAACCCAGCCTTTGAGGGAGGGGGTAGCCTCCACCTCCCTGGACAACCTGTTCCAGTGCCTCACCACCCTTAGAGTGAAAAATTTCTTCTTAATATCCAGTCTAAATCTACACCCTTCCGACTTAAAACCATTCCTCTTTGTCATGTGACTGCATGCCCTTCTAAAAAATCACTTCCCAGCTTCCTTGTAGGCCCCTTCAGGTACTGGAAGGCTGTTGTAAGGGCTCCCATGAGCCTTCTCTTCTCCAGGCTGAACAACCCTGGTTCTCTCAGCCTGTCTTCTAAGATAAGTGCTCCAGCCCTCCAGTCATCTTTTTGGCCCTCTGGACCTGTCGCAGCAGTTCCATGTCCTCGCTATGATCCAGAACTGGACACAGTACTCCAGGTGGGGTCTCAGAAGAGCAGAGGGGCAGGATCACCTCCCTCAACCTGTTGGCCATGCTTCTTTTGATGCAGCCCAGGATACGATTGGCCTTCTGGGCTGAGTGTGCATTGTCAGCTTATATCAAGCTTCTCATCCACCAGCGCCTCCGAGTCCTCCTCTGAAGGGCTGTTTTAATATGTTCTACAACTGGATATATACCCTTTTGTCCACTTAACCTTTTTTTTTTCCTCTCAAAAGGAACAAAATTAATTTTGATTAATTGTTCAACATGGGTATCAACCCACCCATTTTATTGCAGAGAAATGCTTTGAAGTGACTGGATTCTAGCCTTTTCTTGGTACGTGTTCCTTAGCAAGCTGCATCTCATAGACAAGACTTATTGGACATTCATATCCTAAATTCTGGGGTTTTTTTCAGTCTTTCCCTTTTAAATCTTTCCTTATCGCTCTCAGGAACGTGTCAGCACATCCTGTTCCAGCAGGCCTTGGTGCTTCTGGCTGAGCACAGCATTCTCTGGGCCTGTATCAGGCCCAGTCAAAGGGAAGCTGATCATAAAATACATTCATTTTTTTTCCCTGTGGATTTGATTCCGGTTTTACTCCACTGTGGGATACTATTCACTCTTTATTGAAGAGTTAAAATACTGGCTGTCTGGCTTTTTTCTGTCTGTTATGTCTCTTTTCAGCTGCCATTAATATCCAACTGTCCCCCTAAGGTACTAAAGGTAGTCCAAATTCTGAAAGAGATGGAGGATATAAGAAATGAGTACCATAATTTATTTTTTTTTCCTGTCTAGGGAAAACTTGTTGGGATTTGTGGCAGTGTGGGGAGTGGAAAAACTTCACTTATCTCAGCAATTTTGGGACAGGTGAGAAATTGTTTTGACTGCTGCTCCTCCTTCCTATCTCCTGTTTCACTTATTTGTACTCTGTAGAAGATAGTCTGTTCCAAAGATGGAATAGCATAATTTCACAGTTTATCTTTCATTTCAGATGACCCTGTTGGAGGGTAGCATTGCAGTAAGTGGAACATTTGCATATGTGGCCCAGCAGGCCTGGATTCTCAATGCTACACTTCGGGACAACATTCTTTTTGGCAAGGAATACGATGAAGAAAGGTTTGTCAGAACTGTTTGCTGATTTCCATGAAAGCTCTGTAATTCTTGGCTCAACTACAGGAAAACAATGGAGATTACACTGCAGTTAAAGACTATGTATGCTTTTAGACTGTCTTTAAGACTCCTTTAAGTCTCATTTAAGAGCCTGCCTCTAGTGCATGGTCACAGTGACTGGCTGTCACAGCATCTGTCATCGCTCCGTCACAGTGAGGGCTGTCCCTCATCCTGGAGCACTGTCTGACTTCTGTCCTTAGCAGCTGCTGTGGAGCAGCACTGAAATGACATTTGCTCTTGCTGTCCTGGCCTTGCTCTCTTTAAACACAGCAACTGTTGTTTGCAGTGCACTGGTGCCTTCTGGCCCTCCTGCAGTGCGGCCTTTCCCTGTGGCCTATGCAGCTATCTTCCCTCCTTAACTGTCACAGTACTTCAGAAGTAGGCAATTAATTACTATCCTCAGTTTCCTTCTGGGAATCCAAGGCAGGTCATTTGTTTTAGGCTGCTGGAATGTCTACTCTTAATGGAGAAAGTGAAATAATGCTTGGGGAAAAAAACCAAACAGTGCTCTTACCTCTTATCTAATTGTTCTTTAGATACAATACGGTGTTGAACGGTTGCTGTCTAAGGCCTGACCTGGCCATCCTTCCAAATGGGGACCTGACAGAGGTATAAATTTTGGTTTTATTAAACTAATTAGTAAATGAAGTAATGTGTAATTAAGCCAAAGCTGCTGAGTGCATCTTGTTGAGCTTATCAGTGCAGGCCCTGTGCTGTTGAGAGTTGTGCCGTGTTTTTGGCTCAGAACAGGACCTAGCTGAAGTTTATTTAAAATAACTAAGGGAAAACCATGGCTGTGCTAGTACAAAAAAGTAAAATAAGTACAAAAATACTGCCATGTTTCAAGCATATTAACCTCGTGTTTGAATGTACAATACATTTCACAAAGAGGGGGACACTAAACAAGAGTGGGGCTTGTTCAGCTTGGAGAAGAGAAGGCTCTGGGGAGACCTTATAGCACCTTCCAGTGCCTGAAGGGCCTACAGGAAAGCTGGAGAGGGGCTGTTTACAAGGGTGTGGAGTGATACAACAAGGGACAAAGAGTTTAAACTAAAGAAGGGGACATTTAGATTAGATATTGGGAAGAAATTCTGTACTACGTGGGTGGTGAGGCCCTGGCGCAGGCTGCCCAGAGAAGCTGTTGCTGCCCTTGGATCCTTGGCAGGGTTCAAGGCCAGGTTGGATGTGGCTTTGGACAACCTGAGCTAGTGGAGGGTGTCCCTGCCCATGGCAGGGGTTGGGACTAGAGGGGCTTTGAGGTCCCTCTCAACACAAACCAGTCTGGTTCCGTGATATATATGTATTAAAATATTATATAATATTATGGAGAGTGTTTGTGTATATATATTAAAAATATTATAGTCTGTTTCATTCCTTGGATTTTGAATATGTGTGTTGCACAGTGCTGTGGAAATAAAATGCTGTGTGTATGTCTGTACAGATCGGTGAACGAGGGGCTAACCTGAGTGGAGGACAGCGTCAGAGAATCAGTCTGGCCCGAGCCCTGTACAGTGACAGGAGTATTTACATCCTTGACGATCCCCTTAGTGCCTTAGATGCTCATGTTGGAAATCACATTTTTAACAGTGCAATAAGGAAGCACCTGAAATCAAAGACTGTACTTTTCATCACTCATCAGCTTCAGGTACTGCATCTCTCATACTTTCTTTCCTGGACTTGAAATGCTGTTTAGTCAGTTGCCTTCATACTGGAAATTTCTGTGTCCTGACCTCTTAGAGCACAGCTCTGTCTGTCTGTAGGATGCATGGTTTGTGTTTACAAAATAGGGCTGCAAATGGGCATGGAGCAAATCCAACTGTTTATTCGATCTGGTGCCAGTGATGCCTGGTGTCTGGGATAGGTAACACTTGACTAAAGAAAATTTACCAGAGAAATAAATACCATGTTCAAAACCACTTTTGCTACCTTGCTATAAAGCTAATTCATCACCTCAGAAACCCCTTAGATCTGATGTCAGTAAATGAGTTGATATGTTTTGAGCTTTTAATTTTTTTACTGTCTTCTATGCATATTAATAGTTAGTATATCAGTATTTGTGGTGTTAAAAGTATCCTAAATTGTCTTCCATATCAGCTTGGCTTTGATAGAAGGTAAGTTTTATTTGTATACAGTGAGGGTAATGACAATGGCCTAGTCCATGCTGGACCTTTGGAAATCACATGTCTGCTACATGGGAAGAGGTGTGTTGTGTGCAAATGTCTATAAATACTGACAAGAATTGTGTGGGAGTATGAGTATCAGATGTAATGAGAGACTTGTTCTTACTGCCATTTTCTTCAGTATCTTGTTGACTGTGATGAAGTGATCTTCATGAAAGAAGGCTGCATTACTGAGCGAGGAAGTCATGAGGAACTGATGAATTTAAGTGGGGACTATGCAACTATTTTTAATAACCTACAGCTGGGAGAAACACCACATATTGAGGTACTTGGGGTTTTTTTTATACTAAAGTGCTGTGAATGTTTGACTTACCTGATGAGGTGAACCAAATGACATAGCTGGAAGACTGAAAAATGGCTTCACATATTGATGTGTTGATCTGACTGATAGATTTCGTGTAGAATAATCCATGCTTCATTAGCACTTTGTATTTGCAGTCACAGTTGGTATTTAGGGAATGTATAGCTTGTGAGTTGAATGTGGAATAATGTATTGCCTCCTCTGGTGATGCTCAGAGCAGGAAGGTTGTCTCTTATTGTGTGCCTCACTTTTAAATTTACCTACAAATTAGCACAGACCTGGACCAACCTTTGCTTGAAAAAAATCCAGTTTGTTGCTTTTTCACTTAGGGTGTGTCTGAGGCACAAGGAAAGTGACACAGCTTGTACAATGTGTCGGTGTTTTGGAAATGTAACTGAAAATGCTTTGTTTGGGTGTTTTGAGGAAGAAGAAAGATCATTGCTTGACACTGTTTCTGTTATGAAACAATGGCTGTAAATGCAAGCTTGGATTTGTGTTCTAGTGTTTTAGTCAGTGGAGAAAATGTAAATCTAGAAAGTAATAAGACCCATTCAGTAGGATGTGTATTTAAATTTTCAGCAATTTAATTTTTCCCACCTTTGTTTCCTCAAGTTATTCTTTGGATTAAGCAACTTTGCCGCTTTTATTTGACACTTCCTTAAGTGTGATGTGCATTTTCACTTAGAAGAGATTAAAAAGCCTATCAGCAGTTTATTTAGTCTCCTTATTCACAAGTTGCAGACATTTAAAAATAGAAAAGCTTCTGAAAAGATAGCATTGTGATAAGTACACTGGTACAGAAGGTGCTGCTGAAATTGTCTCCTGGGAGATGTTATTGAAAGAAGCAAAACAATATGATGTGTTGCTCTGCATATCCTTTCTGAGGCATGAAGATTATACTTCTGCCATTTGAAGATTAAAGTAATGATAGTTAATGTGAGACTCTGCAGTCTGCATGCTTGGCTGACCTTCACTGTCCTTCCATAACCACTAGCTCATGTGAGCAGCGTGAATTTGGGATAAGAAGAAATGGATGGTAAAGTTAGATGCTTTGTGGTTTGACATGAGTGAGGTGTCTCTTCTCACATGAAGTGTGGGAAGATGACCCCAAAAATGGGATTTGAGGAGTTTCAGTGAATGCAGGCTGTCCTGGAACAGGTAATTTCCATTTGTGGGAAGATGACTGTGTTTGGAACTGTAATTGTGTGTGCATGACACTGTTTGGACATTTGATTTCTGGGAGACCAAGTTAACCTGACTTTGTACTTAGAGACATTTTACAAAGACTTTCCTGAGTTAAATACTAGGATTGTTTGGAGAAAAAATCGAGTTACATTTGCAAGGGAAAGGGGATTGTATCTTTCAGTAGTAGGAGTGTCATTCCTCTACCCCATATGCTCGTACTGTCACTGATTCTGGAAAGGAACGTCACAGACTACCAGTGCAGATAGGTAGCTGTTCAGATTAATAGAGGAGAATTTAATCCACCAGAGTTGGCAGTCATCCCTTATAGCAGTGAAGTTGGTATCCTGCTTGATATGAATGCTAAACTGTGGAAATCCTTTGTCCTTGGGAGGCAGATACTAAAAGGTTTGGGTTTGGGTATGGAAATGTCAAAGCAAATTACTGTGGTATGTTCACTGCCATTGTCTTCCTACAGATTAATATAAAGAAGAACACAAACAATTCACTGAAAAGACCCCAGGATAAAAGTACCAAAACAGGGTCTGTGAAAAAGGAGAAAGTTGTAAAGAAGGAAGAGGGTAACTATGTAATCAGATTTCTGGCTTTAATCACTTTATACACCACTAAGATCAAAACTTTCACTTTCAAGGTGTATTATTATTGCACCTTTCAGGTTTTGAAAGCTGTCTCAAGTCCTGGTCACTCAGTGTGGTTCATAAGACACAGTTAGTGGACAAAGAACATTCATTCATTCTTGTAGTGTGGGTGCCTGCACAATGTGTTTAAGCTTAATCAGGCTGTGGCCAGTCAGGTGCTATCAGCATGGTGGAGCTTGTAGAACCCTGTCTCACACACCACGTCTCCCTCTTGTCCTAAGAAGCCAGTGTGTATAGCTTGGTGCTCATGGAGTCCTAGGTGGGACATGGCTTTTATGAATCATCTCTGTTTAATGCTAACTTTGAACTTCAGCAGGGTTTAGAAAGCAATAGTGAAGCTGATACTGGTGTGGTGTTTAAGTCTGTGCTAATTATCCCTCTTCAGACATACCATGGTGTGAATGGTTCTGCAGGGAAGATGTGAATTTGAGCCATTGAGTTCTGCATATCTGTCTGTGTTTCCAGAAGTACTCGGTACTGTTTGAAAACGACTGTAGTTTGGTGTGTGTGGTCATGAACTTACTGAAACTTTATGGAACAGCTTTCTTTTCCTCATTCCTTCCTCCTCTTTTGTTTCACAGGCCAGCTGGTACAGTTGGAAGAGAAAGGCAAAGGCTCTGTCCCCTGGTCTGTTTATGGTATCTACATTCAGGCAGCTGGAGGGCCCTTTGCATTCCTTGTCATCATGGCTCTGTTTGTGCTGAATGTGGGCAGTACAGCCTTCAGCAACTGGTGGCTGAGTTTCTGGATCAAGCAAGGCAGTGGAGTAAGAGAAACAGCTTTTCTACTCTCTGGTGCCCAGCGGGCAGGGGGGTTGATCTCCTGGGCTAATCCCAAGCAGCCCTATGAGACCAAATGGTGCTGCCTAATTTAAGCAAGTTGTAAGTCTCCCCAGGAGGCATCTTGCTAGGGAGTTCATCTCCAAGAACAAGACCTCTGCTAGTGAGAACGATATAATCTTGTAGCTTTATACTGCTCTCCTCTTCCTTATCTTGGTTAGTCTAAGAAAAGAAAGTGAAGACGTGAAAGGGATCAACAAACTGCAGGAGGAATTACTAATTTTACTGCTGTTTTTTGTTTGAACACGACCTTACATCTAACAGGATAATCTTGTTAAAATACATGGCTTTAAGACAAATGACTTTTGGGAGTTGCTTTGAAGATTGTGGTGACCTGGGGTGGTTTGGGACTAGAGCTCTATAGGCTTTGATTTCAAGTCTTGTTGTGTTTAAAGATTCAGATATAACTGCAAGATTTATTTTTTTGGGGGTGGGGGGAACTGGCTGTTAACATCAAAGAAGAAATAATAAAGTGCAGATGGCCAACAATGTTAAAATAAGCAATGAAGTCCTTAAAGATGATTTTAAAAAAAAAGCAAATGAGAATGTATGATAGTGTGGCAGTAAAGAATGTACAGTATAAAGGGCTACAAATCCGCAGGTCAAGTGTCTCTGCTACAGAGAACTTCCTGGTGCATTCAAAGATCACTGAAGTACTTTTTATGTAAAGAAATATCAAATATAATAGAAGGGGACAGAGGACAGTAGTTAAATTCTACCACAGGTCATGTGGACATGGTTAAACTTTGTCTTAACTAACTATTCACTGAAACCTTGAATTTTCTGCAGAACACCACTGTGACTTTGGGAAATGATACTGTCATAAGCAACAGTATGAAGGATAACCCTCACATGCATTACTACGCTGGCATCTATGCGCTGTCAATGGCTGTTATGTTGATCCTGAAAGCTGTTCGTGGTGTTGTCTTTGTAAAGGTATGTGCCAGTGCTATTGTTTTTCTTACTTCTGCATTCTGCTGTCACCGTGGTCTCCCCTGGGAGGTGACTGAATGAATTTTGAACCAGAGGAAGGCAGATTATGGTTTGTGAGGTTTCTGTAAGTTCTCTTGGGGCTGCACTATGCTTTCTGTTAAATTTCTGCCTGAATTAATGGCTTCCTTCCACTGGCTGGAACCACAGAGTGCAAGAAAAAAACCCCTTATGGTTGGAAAGAGAAAATAAAATGAGCAGAATGTTTTGGTTCCCTGGGAAAGGGGCAGTGACAGGAAGGCAAATGTTCTTTCATAACACTGCAACGTTATCTGTGTTGTCAGGGAACTCTCAGAGCATCCTCAAGGCTCCATGATGAGCTCTTCCGACGGATTCTGCGTAGCCCCATGAAGTTCTTTGACACTACACCCACTGGGCGGATTCTCAACAGGTTTTCCAAAGACATGGATGAAGGTATCTTTCACTGTATGCACTGTAGATCCCACATTCAGAGCTCCCAGTTACCTTAACACTCCAGTCTCTCAGGGTGATTACACCTTAAATCCATCACCAAATGTGCATTTGTAATGGTGCAGGAACTGGAATGTACCTGGGTTATGGTTCTTGAAGGCAGCTGATACCTCGAGTCCTCCTGTTCCCTTACAAAGATGAAACCGTGCAGCTGCTTTTGTACCAACAGACTCTGTGTGGACTCTGAGCTAACGCAGGGGAACCAAGAGTATCAGGGTGAAGCTGATGTGCAGCAAAGGTGGTAATTAGGTCAGAGTGGCATCAGTGCTATTTCTGCAAATTGGAATAATTGGATCTCAGAAGATAAAAGCCACCCCTAATGGAAATGTGCATTTTCAATTTGAATAAGCCATGGGGTATCACTGTCCTTGTCAGTGGTGATGTACAGCTGCACTGGATTGCTTTTTCTAGGTTGTTTTAGCTTTCTGTACTCCAGATCTTCCTCTTTTCCCTCCCATCTTTTCCAGTTGATGTCCGTTTGCCGTTTCAAGCAGAAATGTTCATCCAGAACGTCATCCTTGTGTTCTTCTGTGTGGGGGTGATTTCTGGGGTTTTCCCCTGGTTCCTGGTGGCAGTGGGACCCCTCATTGTCCTGTTCACAGTTCTGCATGTTGTGTCTAGGTAAGTGTATCAGCTGCTTTGACTAACAGTGGAGATACTCTGACCTCTTAGTAAGGACACAGGGTTCTTCCAGTATATATGCATCAATGCAGTGGCTGGCACACGGTGGTTGCACATGCCACTTAAAAGTGCTTCTTTCCTTCCAGAGTCTTTATTCGAGAGCTCAAGCGCCTGGACAACATCACACAGTCTCCGTTCCTGTCTCATATCACATCGAGCATTCAGGGTCTCTCCACAATCCACGCCTACCACAAAGGACAGGAATTTCTGCACAGGTCAGTCTGGATACCCCTCTGAGAGTAGTGGAGCAGAAGGCAGGGTACAACAGGTTTACATTCGAAAAGATTTATTGATGGGGTCTGTAGCTGATGGCATACGTTGGCTCCCTGGTAGCCAATGGGGCAGAACAGCGATGGGTCCCTGCTGAATGCCCTCCTCTGGAGTTCTCTGCTGTGGAGCTCGTGGCAAGGGCAACGTTTGGGCCACAGTTTCTCCCTTTTCATCAGGTCCTGCTCATAATTTTCATTGGGTGTTTCTCCTTGTTGATGGTATTAGTACTGGTTAGAGCATGCTAACCAAACCTCAACGTGCATCTCAATGAGCTGTTAGTCTTTGTGTGCCTGTGTAATTGGATAGTGTTTATCAAGTATTGCAGTGATTGTTAGCCACCTTGTTATGCACCAGGCCTGAGCTTCTCTAGTATAAACTAAAATCTGCAAAACAAATGATAGTGAGTGAAAGTGAAACATCCTGATATGAGTGGAGGTTGCTTCCCATGAGAACCTGAACGATATCAGGGTTTTGCAGGTGCAGGGTCGTGAGACCAGCAGCACTGGGAGTACAGGGAAAGTTGCCACAAGCTCTAGAACAACACTGCTATTCCAGCTTAGATGAAAGGCTGCAGAGGTGCCAACAGCAGTCACGTAGCATTGCTAGTGCTAGAGTACTAAGGTACTGTGCGCACTGTGCAACAGTGATTGCTGTGAAACAGAGTTGCATGATCATAAAATCTAGTTTCTGGCTTTGTGAATCTCTCAAGTGTCTCACTTTAAATGTACTTTCTTGGCTCTGCAGTGTCAGGGTTGCAAATTAAATGGTTATTGGTGTGTTTTAATTAGTGTCACCACCAGTCCTGTCAAAACTGTGTGTAACTTTACTTTTACCCACACATTTTGGGTGCTTTGGTTATCTATGGAGAAGTTGTGGTGAAAGTGTGTGTAGTGTCTGTGAATTTTGATTCACTCCCAGTATAACTCATTGCTGTACCCAGAAACTTGGTGGTTTGACTTGTGAAAGTGTGAGCTTAGTCAATGACATACTAGTCTTCCCACCTTGAATTCTGATACTGGAACAGGGGTTTAAGTACCTGCTATTTGTAGAACATCAGGCTCCTGGGGGTCTACTAACATTTCCTCCATTTGTTTCAGGTATCAGGAGCTCCTGGATGACAACCAGGCACCGTTTTACCTGTTCAGCTGTGCGATGCGCTGGCTAGCTGTTCGGCTGGACATTATCAGCATTGCTCTCATCACAACCACTGGCCTTATGATTGTCTTAATGCATGGCCAGATCCCTCCTGCCTATGCTGGGCTGGCGATCTCATATGCTGTGCAGGTGAGTGTGTCCACGGGCTAAAAGATAGAATTTTACTTTTAATGTAGTTACATAGTAGATGTAATGCACTGTTGAAAACCTTCCTGTATGCACTAGAATAGAAAAAGATGCTGTTGCCCCTCTGGATGATGGAGGGGAAAGCAATTTGGTGTAAAGACCTTTTCCTAGCAGCCAAATCACAAATGAGGAGAAGTTAGGTGCTTTAGGGCTATTGTTTTGGGGAGCTGTCTCTTTTTGTATGATGAAGTAGAAATCATTTGAGGCTCTTCAAACGCCACATATTGCAATTTTCCTGTGTATTTTCAGAAATTGGATTGATGGTGCATCAGACATCTGCCAAAGTGATGTCTTCATGTATTATTGCCTGCAGGATGTTTTGACAGCGCAGAGCATCTGGGGTTGGGCTGTGTGGCTGGTCAGATTTAGGGCCGAGATCTTCGCTATTAAAGCTGCTTTTGGTCCGTTTCTGCCTCCCGGTGGCAGTAAGGCGAAGTGACGGAATTTGGGCGGCTAACACTTCAAGGTGTTGCTTGTGGGAAACCTTTCTAAACGGCTGGCTTTCCAAGCCATTCATAAATTATGGATATTTTTAGATTAACTATCAACTAAAATTAACTTGCCTTGGGCAGCTTATCTATGTGCTGCCCAATGGCAAAAGTTATTTGTATCAAATATCATAGAAACATTTAGGTTGGGAAAGACCTTTCAGATCACTGAGTCTAACCGTTAACCTGCCAAGTCCACCACTAAACTGTGTCCTCAAGTGCCACATCTACATGTCTTTTAAATACCTCCATCCTATTCCTTGTTACTTGGGAAAAGAGACCAACACCCATCTGGCCACAACCTCCTTTCAGGTAGTTGTAGAGTGATAAGGTCTCCCCGCAGCTTCTTTTCTCTAAACATCCCCAGTGCCCTCAGCCACTCATTATAAGAGCTGTGCTCTAGACCCTTCACCAGCTCCATTGCTCTGTGGACACACTCCAGCACCTCAGTGTCCTTCTTGTACCAAGGGGCTCAAAACTGAACACAGTGTTCAGGGTGTGGCCTCACCAGTGCCAACTACAGGGAGATGATGGCTTCTCTAGTCCTGCTGGCCACACTATCCATTAGGTTCTTCTCTTCATTCAATAATAAGTCACAGCTCTCTAAATTTGTCTTCCTTTTCTCCCACCACTCCAGCTAACGGGGTTATTCCAGTTTACGGTCAGACTTGCATCGGAAACAGAAGCTCGCTTCACCTCAGTGGAGAGGATTGATCACTACATCAAGGTAGGACAAGAATATGTTCAACTGCCTGTTGTAGAATTCCTGATTTCCTGCTAGTTGCTGGCATAGGAGATGGGAGTCAGCTCTAGTCTGCCTTAGAACAGAGTGTATGCTTCTGGTCTTACAGACACACTAAAGTGTCACCACAGGAGGATTTGTTTTATGAAGCGTATGTGTGAGCACTAGCATGAGCTGGTAGGTAACTGAGCTTACAGGTGTCCCTGAAGTTACATAAGGATATTGAAAGGTTGCTCACTTTCTCAGTACAGAGTGGAGTGTGTGAAAGGGGTAGCTGGGAATTCAGTACAGTATTTTATGATAGAAGGATGGTGTTCTGGCATCCTTCACTGCAAACCTAATGGAACTCTTTCATTTAAACACAGATAACTGTTATCTGTATATAATTCTGCTTTGTCCCAATAACTACTTTTCCACAGCTGTCTTTTTAAGCCTATAGAAATGTAAGTCAAGGAACGCTGTCATTGCAAACATGAGAGAAATGCAAAGCTAAACCTGAGACACTTCACAAACTGCTCTGCTTATCTGTAGCCCTTTCTTCATGATTTGTGTATGCAGACTGAGCACAGGGCAGTGGGGAAAGCCAGAAAGCCTTCAGCTGGGTCTGGTCTGTGAGGTGAAAGGCTTTTTTCCTTGATACATAAAAAACACTCTCTGAACTTCAGCGGGTTATAGATATATATATGTGTGTGTGTAGGTAAATCTGGGCTAGGTGGTAGTTGATAGTTGTTGAATGTTTTTCAGACTCTGAATTTAATACAGGAGAGCTGTTTGCTGCCCCAGTCCTCTTGTGGCATCTGAGTAGAACATTTCTGTGTGGGTGACTGCACAAGCTGAGAACTGTGTGTCACATACTGCCTGGTATCTCTCTCTCTGGGCTGAGGTGTGTTTATTGCTGTCAGGCCTCAGTGGCAAAGCCTGTAGGCTTGTGGCTTATGTCTTTGTACTGTTTTATATCACTACTAAGCAGTGCTTTCTGTGACTTTCCCAAAGGGCATCTCCAGACAGCCATTTCATTGCAAAACTGTAAAACTAGTTGGATTTTGAAGTGAAAGAGGGTGGGTGAGGAGTGAAGCACCGTGGAGGTTCTGTGCCTTACCAAGTCCCAGGCTTGGCTTCTTCCAAGTGTGGGCTCTGAGGTTGCTATTAATGAGCACTGAGCTCAAAGGACTGGAGTGCTATTGTAGAGCTGGCTGCTTTTCTCAAATCCTTGGGGTACAGCTAATCTGCCTCTAACTAGATCTTGCAGATGTCCACAGCTGACGTGGTCCCTGTGGGATCTCTCCTCAGCTGATGGAGGATATGGCCATCTCCAGAGGGCAATTTGTTACCCATTCTGAGTGTTTATATTAGAATGAGAAAAAAATCAAGCTCCAGCAAGGCTAGCTGCTTTGTGGTGACTGCAAGGGAGGTGACAGAGATTGGTACTTTGTGTGTGGTTAGTGTTAGATAGGATGTCTGATGTTATCTGAGGCTGCCCCTGCCAAATGTGGGAAAATTATGACCTTGGCTTCATGCTGAACATGCTACAAAGGTACATGTTTGATTTTCAGAGGTTCTGCTTTTCTGTTTAATCTGTGAACTGCTTAATGAGGGGCAGAACAAAATAGTGAAAGTGAGCAAGCTGGAAGGGAGCCCAACTCAGTGATTTAATAGAATGGGGAGAATGAGGAAGAGGAGGAAGATAGCATTTGTACAATGTGTCATGTGGATGGATGTTTTTTTCTGTGTCAGAATCAACAGAGGTGGCCTTGGCATGGTGCAGCAAATGAGACCTAGAAATATGACAGAATTTCTTTGGAAGGCAGCCAGTCTTTGGAATGCAACAAAAATCAGTAGGATTGGGCTCATAAATTATAGGCCCACAATATATTTTGAATTCCATTGATGAAAAACATTCTTGTGTAGAAGGACCAGTGCCATAATTGAGGCAGGGTGTGTGTGTGTGTGTAAATAGCAGTGTGGTCAGTGTAACCCAGGGAAGTTCTGAGCCACTGGGCCCACATCCAGGCACACAGCTCATCATAAAACTGCCATAAACTGCTACAGGCTGAGTCTGCAGGGAAGAACTCCTGCTGAGAGCTGCAACTGATAATTTTCCTTTCTGGTGTTTTGTTTACTGGGAACTGAACTTCTGGTTTTGTTTTAAAGACACTTTCCCTGGAAGCTCCTGCTCGTATTAAGAATAAAACTCCTCCTCTGGACTGGCCACAGGAAGGTGAAGTTGTTTTTGAGAACGCAGAGATGCGGTATCGAGAGAACCTCCCTCTAGTACTTAAGAAAGTGTCCTTTACTATCAAACCGAAGGAAAAGATTGGCATTGTGGGAAGGACAGGCTCTGGTAAGGATAAACAGCAGTGTTAAATTACTACTTTTACACAGTGGGAAGGGAATAGAGTGGGGCAGTCATGTTGGTTCTCCTCTGTCTTCTCTGTGTTTGAATAAGTTGTGAATTGCACAGGACTGATCCATCGCTGACAGGCTGCTGCACCCTGTTCATGTGCATACATAAGTAGGATCCCTGTAAACAACAATGAAAACAAGCTTTCATTTAAAGTAGAGAGATATCTTCCCACCCCTGAGCTCATAACACCCCAAGCCATGTCTCAGCACAGAATGCTGCCTGCCCCATACTCATTGCAACTTACAGGTGCTGCAGCCAGGCTTGGCTCTGAGCTGTCTGAGGTCTGTAATTCAGAGTCGACACCACTCTTTGTGAGATGATGTAAACCAGCTCCAGAACACAGTTTCTAAATAAGCAATTAATATTGCTCTATTGGGTTTACGTGGCAAGGTTTGGGGAGTGAGGGGGTGTGGTGCCACTGCAGCAGTGGCTTCTGTGAGAAGAGGTTAGGAACTGCCTCTACCATTGCTTAGAAGTTTAAATGTTGAACCCCAGCATGTACCAGCGTTGTTTGCTGGGGCTTTATGGTATTTGTGGTGGTTTAACCCCAGCCGAGGGCTGAGCCCCACACAGTTGCTTGTTCTTTTAACAAAAAGAAGGGGGGGGTGTGGGGGGGTGGGGAAGGCAGGAAAGGGAAATGTAAAGAGGGAAAAAAAACCCTCAAACCAAAACCTAGAAAACCAAAACCCCACGGGTTGGGATAAGGATAATTTACTAAAATAGCAGAAAAAAATATAAAAAACATACAACAATGATAACATGACTTTAGAGCACAAAATACAAGAAACTGGTGATGCACAATGCAGTCTCTCACTGAACCACACAACCTAGGTCCCCAGAGCTGTCCCAGAACCTGACCGTCCCCAAAAAACACACATCCTGGAGGGTTTTTTTTCCCTTCTCCCAGTCCCCCCTTTAAACTGAGCATGATGTAATTGGCATGGAATATCCTCTTTGGCCAGTTTCAGGTCATCTGTCCTGGCTGTGCCCCCTCCATTCTCCGTAGTAGGGAAATATGAAGACCTGAAGAAGTCCTTGATTGCTTGGCAACAATTAAAAACATCAGGGTGCTATCAGCACTGCTCCTGTCCCAACACCCAAACGTGGCATTCCATCCACTGCTAAAAAGTAAATTAACTCCATCTTAGCTGAAACCAGGACAGTATTTTAAAACAGTTTTCTTACTCATGGTCAACTTTTGAAATGCTTTCTCATGTCAAAGCTCCTACGACTGTAGAAATACTGGTATTGTTTTTTCCTGTCTTGTTTTTAGGGAAGTCTTCCCTTGGGATGGCACTCTTCCGTCTGGTTGAACTGTCTGGAGGCTGCATTAAAATTGATGGTGTGAAAATAAATGACATTGGTTTGGCAGATCTTCGCAGCAAACTCTCAATAATTCCTCAGGAACCTGTGCTGTTCAGTGGCACTGTGAGGTTAGTGAGACCTTTAGAAGGCGAGAAGGAGAAAAAGGATTATCGGCTTATACTTGAACTCAAATAGGTGCCTGGTGAGATGTCAGCTCTCAGGCATCCTAGCTCCTGTTCCCTGGTTTTGAAACAAAAAAACCCCAAGTAATAGCTAAGTAATTATAGCTAGCAGAACTGGATGTGTTCATCCTCTCTGAGACTCTTGGTTTCTATTTAGATGTGCTTGAAGTCTTTGTATCTTGTTTTCCATCTACACTCTTTTGGCTACTCTAATCCCACTGTGCTGGGAGCATCTGATTTCTGTGGCAAGTAAATTCTGTCAGGGGAAAGCGAGACAGGAATCATCTGTCTGGATGAATCATGCTGCTGATTTGGCATTCATTGCTGAATAAAAACTGGTTATGTTTTCTGCTTCCCCCTCCAGATCAAACTTGGATCCTTTCAATCAGTACAGTGAGGAACAAATCTGGGATGCTTTGGAAAGGACTCACATGAAGGAGTGTGTAAGTATCCTGTGAGATGCATGTTTGTGTTTTGGCTTCCAAATGTATGTGTTCTTTTAGTAGCTGTTTCAGAGAGGTTGAGGTGAAGCTGTTCCTTTGCAAGTTTTTTCCCCTCTTGGCTTTCATTCTAGTAACGAGACTGAATTTTTGGAGAACATGTCATATTTTAGATGTTTACATTTTTAGCATATCGCATAGCAGAATGTAGCTTCATCACAGGGACCCCATAGGTGTTACAGTATGTCATCTGATGGTTTTGATACACCTGAGAAATGTAGAATACACCCCCCTGTTTGTGAGTGTAAATGTCACACGTGCACGTTTATACTGCACTTAAAAACTGCCCTTTGTGAGGCAGCAAGTGTCACTGCTGCCATGTTTCCACTTCATCTCTTGCAAGTCAGGTGGCACGGAGCTGCGTGGGTGGTGGTAGTGTGTACGCTGCAGTGATTCCTGCCTGACTAGGGTCACTCTCTGCTCTTAGTGAGACAGGCTGCCAGGAGACCTGTGTTCATGGTGATAGGATTTTGTGCATGGAACACTTTTTTTTTTTCTAGAAATCAAATGTCCTTCAGTCATTTTAAAGTCGCCTGCTGAGAGGATAGAGCTCTTCTAGTCTAACAAGTAGTGTTCTCAGGAACTATCACTGAGTCATGAGCATTTCAACTGGGTTGAGCAGGTCTCTCATCATGTTGTTGTTGTTCTAGCATTGGTTGCTCATTACTACTTCCCCAAACAGAGAGAGGGAGAGATGGTCAGCAAAATGTGATGGCAAAATGAGATTTGTAGGAAGAGCTCTGCTTGTTTCATGTCATGGAGATAGTAAAAGTCTGTGCTATGCTTTATGATTTTTGCCTCTTCCTTCCCACACAGGTTGCCCAGCTGCCTATGAAACTTGATTCGGAAGTGATGGAAAATGGGGATAACTTTTCAGTTGGAGAGAGACAGTTACTGTGCATAGCTAGAGCTCTCCTGCGTCGCTGCAAGGTGAGCATGGCAGGGAAGGAAATAGCTGGAGATACCAAACTGATGGGAATGAACAAGCCTTTTTCATGCTAATTCATTCAGTCTGTCAGAGGAATCATACCAACAGTTATTGTGAGCCAGAGGTGTAGGGTTAGAACAGCCAGGAGGGCACCTGTAGCCTGTAACGTCCTGCCACCAGAAAGGTGTTGCTCCTTAGGATGAATAACAGGGAGTCAAACTGGTATAATCATTTCTTCAGTGTCCTGGTACTGGTGAGCATCTGATTCTTTCCTTCTTCCACCTCTCTGTGAATGTCAGCCAGGTATTTTCCTTCTACACGGTGCTCCATTGGAATGTACTCTGCAAGGGGAATTTGGGACCGTGCTATGCCAGCAAAGTTACAGGTTTTGCAGGACTAATGATTGTGGTGTGAAAGGAATTTTGGATTGAGATTGACCAGAGTTCTGATATTAATATCAATTTTTCTTAAACATTGCATACCATAAGGTATGCATCTGTTTTAAAGCCAGACTACTAAGCAGAAGTTACTGTAGTCTCCGAATTAGCTGCTCACAACAGGTCTAGTTTAGCTTTGACAAAACACTGCTCCAGATCAGTTTATGTCTGAGTCTGAGAGGAAGGACATATGCAAACTAGTAAGCCTAGTCAGCATTGACTCATTCCAGAAGTAATGTCACCACCAAAGAGGTGTCAGATGTGTTTAACAGTAAAATTAGCATTTGAGATTCAGCTGCTGAATGTAAAACTGCAAATAGTGGAAACCTGAGGGCCAGGTCAGAACCCAAATGTCTTGTGGCTCTAGGATGTGACCATAAGGTGGAGGTATGATCTGTGGGGCAACTCTGTTGAAGGCAATTACATAAGAAAGAAAAACTGAAAGGGTGCTTGTAAAAACTCCCTGTGTAACAGCAGCTCCATGAGGGCTGCCAGTTGTGACAACTCCTGGTTGCAGTAATTCTGCAGATCTGAGTGTTTTCATGTTCAGGTGGGAAATGTGCTATTGTGGATAACAGCTGGGATTGTGCTGCTTTCAGATTTTGATACTGGATGAAGCAACTGCTGCTATGGACACAGAGACAGACTTACTGATTCAGGAGACTATCAGAGAGGCGTTTGCAGACTGCACTATGTTAACAATTGCTCATCGCCTGCATACGGTACTGGGCTCTGATCGGATCATGGTGCTAACACAAGGACAGGTGAGCAGACAGACTTCTGTGGCTGTGGTTCTGTTGCAGTCTGATGGTGTCACATACAGGCTGAACTAAAGGAACAGCTAGAAAATCCTCTGTGTTTGTTCACCTTTACAGTTGGAATTGATCTTAAAGGTCTCTTCCGACCTAAATGATTGAATGACTCTACATCCTTGGTAATAATACTCTGATAGAAGCAGTTATTTCCTGACCATGACAGGATGAAAAGACAAAATTCCTTTTACACTTCAAGAAAGTATCATGGACTTATAGACTCTCTCTTAAAGGGAGTATTTTAAAGTAAGCATCTCTGCTGGGGCTCCGTGGCAGTTTCCTGTTACTTTCCTGAAGCTCTGTGCTATCAAGCAGACATAGAAGAAATACTTTATCCATTTTTCAAGCTTCCATGTCAGAACTATAAATAGTTAAACATAAGAACATTAGGCAAGGCTTTTTAGGGTGGGGAAGGCAAAACACCATAGCATCTGCCTCTGCTTGCCAGAGCCTCCAGCGGTTGCTTCCTGCTGGGTAGTTCCAGCATTTGAGCTAGTTTGGAGCGTCCCAGGTTACAGTATGTGTGCATAAATACGCATACATTTACCGCTAGCTGTCTTATCTATAGATAAAAGCCATGTTTCGTTGTCTTTACTACTGTGTCTCAAGTCCAAAGGGTGGGAATCCATTTTCTGTTGGATTTTACTGACATACTTTACCTCCTTGTTTGCTTTTAGGTAGTGGAATTCGACACGCCATCTGCCCTTCTGGCCAATGAGAACTCACGCTTCTATGCTATGTTTGCTGCTGCGGAGAACAAGGTCGCTGTCAAGGGCTAAAATTCAGGGCAAAGTCACTTTAATTTTGGAGAGCTATGTGCCCTGCCTGTGGCAGGCCAGCTCTTCCTCCTCCTCCTCCAAGCAGATTATTGCCTTTTCATCTTTTAATTTTTAGCACAATGTGTCAAAGTCAGAGAGTTTTTAAAACTGTGTCGGAAGACTTCTTCATGTTTTTATTATTGTATTTATTCCATAATCATATTAATTTTTTGTTATTAAATGCACTCTACAAATGGCTCAGGGAGCCATAGTTATAAATGTATCAGAGGCCTATAATGAAGCTTTATACATGTAGCTATATCTATACATAATTCTGTATATAGCCTATATTTACAGTGGAAATGTAAGCTGTTTATTTTATATTAAAATGAGCACTGTATTAATAACAGTGCCTATTCTTTTCTATCATTTTTGTACAGTTTACGGTTCCAGAGATCTGGCTTTGTTATCAGACTGTATCAGGCACCATTTTGTCTCTTACAGTTGGTCTTTTCCTAGTGCCAGAATCTCTGCGTGTCTGAGTGGAAGTGAAGCTTTGCGATGGTGTCCTTTATTGTCACATCTTTGTTGTCTAGCGCAGGGGAGAAGAGCTCTGTGGTGTAACTCTATTGCATTGTAATTTATCAAAGCTGTTTGGAGCATCGCTTAACGTTCACCACGGCAGCAGCGGCTGCTTCCCATGATGCTTTCCCAAAGCAGGGTTTTTAGTGATCTCCTTGAGTGGAGAACCACTTCTGGATCACAATAAGGCCTCCTGTTTTCTCAGTGTCCTGATGCAGTGTTTCCTACTGTATCAGCAGGGTTTATTTTAACGCAAGCAAGCCTAGGCTCTTCCTGCTTCGCTGATCTAACACAACCAAAAATCAAACTGTTTGTGGAATGATCTGTAACAAACTAATGGTAAGGTTCAAATCACACCCTGTACGCTAGTGGGAAAGCCTTTTCAGAGTTGCTTCAGCTGACCGACTCCTTTATCTTGAAGCTGCTAACACTCCTCAGAGGTTTAGGTTGGCTTTCATTGGCATGGGTAACACTAACTCCTTGTTCTGCTCACTTAGACTAAGGTTAAACACAATTGATATTTCCTGTTTCTCTATTGCACACTTGTTAAGGAAACAGTCCCCTACCCCAGGTCTTCTGGAACTTTAGTTCCTGTTGATCAGGATGTAACGCTGGTGTAGGACATTGTTTTCTTACTATAAAGAGACCTACCTCAGGTTACTAGGTCCTGTGTAGTACATTGCCACGATCACTGTACACCATCCCTGTTTTACGGGACCTGTGGCCCGGGTGGGCACAGTTGCTCCTATAATAGCCGTGACTTACTGAGTGGTCAGCGTTGCATGTCTTTGTCAACTTGGACATTTTGTAGCCTTAGCATGTTTGCAAAATGTCTCATGGAGGCAGGAATCTGAAAAGTAAATAAAACTATTTTGGGTTTTGTAAATTGTATTGGCTTAAGTGGTTTGTTTTGAGCACATAAATAATTTCTCACCTTTTTGAGCCATTGGGGGGCAGTTTTTGCAGGCTGCTTTTTTTCCTTGTCTGTGCACCGTGGTCTGAACTTCTTTGTAGTAGAAGCGTTTCTTTAAAAGCATGGGGGTGACTTGCAATATATGTATCTGAGCAGTTCTGGGAGTAGTAATGTATAGTGCAAGTATTCAAGCCAAGTAGTGAGGCGGGGGAGGTCAGAGGGCATACAGAAGATCCTGCTTAGGCTCCAATTTTACCATGTTCTATACCTGCAAGTGTTACTGTTTATGACACGACTGTGAAGTAACAGCAACTGGCATTTCTACCCACCAATACCACAGGCAACTCACAGCATTAACAGCATCATTTGTTGTAGCTGTCCTTTAGTGAGTTTTCCTGAGCAAGCATTAACTAGCACTGATCTTACCCTGCTCCCAGGCCTGGACCCAAGCTTGCTTATATCAGGGACTGGCCACTGTTTTGCTCAGTGTTACACTTACTCTGCTTCTTGAATTAGGTATGTTGTGGTTAGGAAAGGGAGAAGTATCAGGCCTCTCTCCAAAGAACGCCCAGTTAAGTGGGGGGTTCTCTTCTGATCAGAAATGTGAGGAACAAAAAGCAACTGGGGAGAGGCACAAGGGAGCAGGGGTGATGGGCTGAAGAGGTAATACCCTGCCTCTTCCCTAAAAGTCGAGCTGGGTAGAGTGTGGCTTCACTTTACAGCTAAGGCTGAGCTGATAGCAGTCTGGGCAAAAGGGGGGCCATCCTGATGTTGTCCTCCTTCTTCTTCCAGGCTGGGAGTTCCTTCCACTTTCCTGAGGCCAGCACTGGCTCTTGCCTGGTCCAGCAGCGACCCAGTTCAGAAAGCTAACTTGCAGAAGGCAGGAATGCTGTACAAAGGAGGAGACAGGAAGGCATACCTGGAAGGGAGGTGAAGTGGGGCTGCTCTTTTCAGTAGGTGCTAACTGTATCGCCAGCGTAGGTGTGAGAGGAAACTGCTCAGGATTTGTTGCCCCAAACTGCTGCTTCCCAGTTATGCTCACCTGCTGCTTCAGGGAGCTGAAACAGGCCCTTGTTTGACACCTTGTTGAGCTGCGAGGGAGCAGGTGAACAGTCCCTTGTGCACAGCAAGGACTAGCTCAACTGTTTTGTTGAACCTTAGCTCTGGCATTGTTACTTTGGGATTAAAGAGACAGACTGCCAGAGGGAAACATTCTTTGCTGTAATCGTACACCTGCTTCATCTGGTGCTTGTCTCAGACAGTGCAGCAGTACTGCTCCTTGCAGGGACAGCGGTCAGGTTTTTGTTGGCCTTCGTCCTGAGCCACAGGAGCAGGCTGAGGGCCTGGCCCAGGGCCCTGGCACTGGTGGGGAGGGAAGAAACGTCAATATTTACAAGTGGGACTGCATTATCTTTATCTTCGAAGCATTCTACGAGAGGATGGTGATGGGAACTTTCAGGAATCAGACCCTGCTTTAGCTCATAGAGTGGTATCCCAGAGAAGACTTCATCCTGTGAGGAGCAGAACAAGACTGCGGGAGTAGGACAGAGGTTTTCCTTAAAGAGATCCTACCCAAAATAGCATGGAAATAACACATCCTTATTCTGTAGCAAAGGCCCAAGCCCAACAGGCATGCAGCTTGGGGGAGATTTGCCTGGGATAACTGGTTTGCTGTATTACCCATGGGAATTACAATTGCATCAGTTCTGCTTACACTGTCCAAATGCAGCAGTGCAGCTGAATCCCAACTCATTACCATGAGCTTAGAGACTCTTAGAACATGTTCTGCTCATCACATCTATCTGATGAGTGGGAATGTTGCGCTTGCTTGGGACTTCAATCAAAACACAGGTAGGATTCTTCTGAAATTACCCAGTGGAGTTACTGTGCAGTTAGATGGGTGTAATTAAGTCTAAAGTCAGGCCCTGAAGGCCTGAGGAGACTTCACTGTTACCTGTGGGGAAGATCACACAAGGTCAGATCTCAGGGGGCTAGGGCTCTGGTCTGCATGTCCCTTAGTGAAAGCCAGAGGGTGATGGAGCAGTCTTAGTAGATTGCTGGGAGTAAAGTTTGAGAAAGCACAATTATTTCAAAAAGCAAATGGTGAGAGAAGGTAGTGGGAGAGGATGAATGCAGCAAATGTTACTTACAAAAAGAAGATGTGGAGAGAAAAGGTGTAAGGACAACTTTTTTCTCTTAGCTAGAAGGGATCTGGGTGAAGACAAAATTACTTCTCTTGAAGGTGTGTCAAATGAACATACTGAGAAGGTGCTGCCGGGTGGCTGTAGTGCCCTCATCAACCAAAGAGGTTTCCTGAATGCCACCCTGTCACTTTTTACTGTAATCCTGGTCTGTTTTACTACATACAAGCAATTGCACAAAGGTTTTCTTTGTAGTCCCAGCTTCAGGTCAGTCTTGGGTAATACTGTGATTTGTTTTACCCTTGGTTCAGCAGGAAGCAGCGGGAAGATTGTGCCGGGGCTGCAGTTTCTGCCTTGAGTATGACAACACAGTGGAAGCTCGATTGGGAAATGGTGCAGATGCTACTGTAGCTCATGTACGGCTTGGGAGGCTTTTAGCATGTACTGTGATGGGTTTGTTGAACCTACAGCCACGTAATAAACGTTCCTGTGTCAGCCAAAAGCCCTGGTTCGAGGACCTGTCAAGAGGCTGAGGGAGGGAAAGAGTAACAGTAACTTAGAGAAGGGTCAGTACGTGGGGCAGAAAGATCTCCGGTACACTGGAGATCTCTGGGGTTGGGTGGCGCTCCCTTTGCAGCTACGTCCATCACACCTCCTTCCTTCCAGCTTGCTGTCTCCAGCTGCTGCTGTGCTGGGAAACAAGCGGCTGTATAAAGATGATACTGTTGTGGTTTCCTTGGGATTGAGGGAGGCAGCAGGGGCTGGCGTGTGATTGTTTGACGCGAGGAGGGTTGGGGAGAGTCGAGTGTTAGGTGTGAGCTGAGGACGGTTTGGAGTGTTGGAGGCAACAGCCGTGGGAGGGAGGAGACCAAGAAGGGGGCGTACGGGGCGCTGGTACAGGGGGGCTGTTAGAGCTGGATGTGCGGGGCCGGGCCGGGTACCGGGGGGATGGTAGCCGCGCTGGGAGCCGAGGGGCGGGCGGTGTAGGGGCGTTTGTCCTGGAGCTGAGGCGGGGGAAGGTGAGAAAGAAGCGCTGGGGGAGGCGGAGCTGGGCGCGAGGCTGCCCGAGGGCGGGAGCGAGCCGGGCGGGGCGCAGCCCCGGGCCGGGCGGGGGCTGCCTGTGGCCAGAGGCGAGGCGCGCGAGGGCGCAGCGGGCACGCGCACCGTAAGCGAGCGCTGCCGGCGCGTGCCCGCGCCCGCTCGGGTCGGGGGCGGCGTCTGTGCGCAGCAGCGCGCGCCGGGCGCGCACAAGCACGGGACGGGCGAGACGAGGGGCGCGCGTGTGTAACGAGCGTGCCCGCCCGCCCGCGCGCGGCCCCGCGGTAGCGACGGGCGGGGACCCCGGGTGCGCGCGCAGCGGCGGCGGGCGGGGCTCCCCTCCCCTCGAGCGCTCCCGGCGCCCCCTGGCGGCCGTGCCCGCCGCCCGCTGTTCCGGGCCCGGGCCCTGCGCTCCCTCGGCCGGTGCCGCGCGGGGCCTGCGCGGCCCTTTCCCCCCCCCCCCGCCCCCCCACCCCGCCCCGGTCGCTCCGGCCGCCGGGGCCTCCCTCCTCCCCTCCCGCCCATGGATTTCACATAGCAGCCGCCGCCTCCGCCTCCTCGTCCGCCGCCACTCTATGGCGGCTCCGGCTCCGCGGCCGCCCGGCCTGTGCTGCTGCCGCAAAGGGTCCGCGGCCGGGCCGGAGGCGCCGCCGGCCCCGCCGCCGCCTCCCGAGCCACCGCCGGACGTGGCGTCGGCCTCCAGCTCGCAGCTCTTCAGCCTCCGCCACCTGCACCTGGGGCTGGAGCTGCGGCCCGCGGCGCGGGCGCTGGCGGGCTGCCTGGTGCTGGAGCTCTGCGCCCTGCGGCCGCAGCCCCGCGCCCTGGTGCTGGACGTCCACCCGGCCCTGCACGTCCTCTCGGCCGCCTACCGCCGCGCCGCGGCGGGGGAAGCGCCCTGCTCCTTCGCCTTCTCGCCCACCGAGGCCGCCGCCGCCCCGGCCCCGCCGCCCCCGCCGCCCTGTCCGTCGCCTCCGCCGCCGCCCTGCGCGCCGCCCTGCACCGCCGGACCGCCCTCCACCGCCACCTTCCTCTCGGCGCCCTGCATCGCTGCCGGACCGCTGCCCTCCGCTGCCGCCCCCCCGGGGGACTCGCCCGCCAGCCCCCCGCCCGCTGCCGAGCCACCGCCGCCGCTGCCCCTCTTCGCCCAGCCGCCCTGCGCCGCCTGCCCGCTCGGCTTCAGGGTGGACCCCTTCACCGACTATGGCTCGTCCCTCACCGTCTCCCTGCCCGCCGCCCTCCAGCCGCACCAGCCCTTCCAGATCATCGTCCGCTACACCACGGCCGACGGCCCCGCCGTGAGTACCGCGCTGCGGGGGGCGGCGGGGCACGAGTGGGGAGGTAGAACAGGGAAGGACTTGGCGGTGCCCTCCCGTGCCACCCGCGCCTTTCTCGCGTATGTTGCCCCCGCCTGCTGTAATTGGCCGTCGGGGGAGCGCCCTGGCCCCGCAGCAAAAGCAGCAGGAGATAGTTCACTGTCAGACCTCCCTTGTACGGCCCCCTTCCCGCCGCTGCCTCTTCCCTCCCCTCCTGACAGCCGCCTTCCCGCTTGTCAGCGGCATCAGCCCCCTGCCCGCAGGAGCGCCCGGCGTCGCCGGTCCCCTCCTCGGCAGCGGTGCTGGTACCGCCCCGTCCTTCCCCCATCGCCGTGCCCCCCGAGTTATTCCTCTCCCATCACGACGGTCGTTTCTCGCCCTTTAAGGGTACTACGGTTGTTGGCCAGTAGCGTGAGCGTCTGAAAGCTCCTGCCTCGACCGACCTGCGCACCAGGACAAGTTACCTGGTGCGCAGATCCAGGAGTTTCCCTGTGGGTTTTGCCTGGTGCTTACGAAATCAGGCCTTGCGCACCTGGGGTGATGTTCCAGGGAGCTGTGGTGAGGAGCCCTGAGACAAGCAGGGGTAGATCCTGCGTATTCCTACAAGTTACCTGGTGGGGAAAAAAAAAAAAAGATAAAAAACGCCCCAAAACGCCCATTTCCCTGTGGCCAGAGAAGGGTGATTCTGAGTCCGTGTGGATTACTCACCCTGGGTAGTGACATGCTGTGTGAAATCTGGCACGTCTTTTAAACCCCTGGCATTTAGAATCTAAGCATCTTGTTCCTGGCCTTTTAGGCGCTGTGTAGCAGATCTTGTGGGTCTAAGAAGTTCTGAGACAGAGAAAATACAAAGTTATCACTGGAACGTCAGTTCTTTTAGTTACTGTATGGTCTGTTCAGGTTGGGAGTTAAACTAATGCTAGTTCTCATCATGTAGTCCATGAAACTATTTGCAAAAGGAATAGGGGTTTTTTGAGAGTCTTGCAACTTGGACGCCTCTGTCTTGCCTGATGGTGTTGGCTCTCACCATATTGTGGTGGTTATCGCTGCTGCATTGGTCAAAACCACTCAAGGTGTGGATCCTTTTGACTGTTACAATGTATTTAACAAGAGAACAAATTGTTTATCCTAAGTTAACTGGATAGTAAATATACGCTAGGCCTTATGCCAGTGTTGCCCAGTAGAATGAGTTTGTTGGATCTTTTTCTGCCCAATTTTAATACTATATTGAAGCCCACAAAGTAACTTCGTCCTCTGAATGAGCTGGGGAGTCTAACTATGCCCTGGCTCCTTGCAATACCGAGCTCCACATGAAGGTTTTTATAGACAGAAGTTGCCTTCTGTTACACAGTGACCTTTTAACATGCTGGTCCTTACCTAAAAGGGCAAAACTGAGGGGGAATTCTGGCACTTTTAAAATTCATTTGTAGGTGAGGATGTTGTTCCTTTTCACCTCTTGGAGCTTCTGGTTTTGGTATTTCCTCATACAGTACTCTGCTGTAGTTTTTCTGCACTGAAAGGGTACTCAGAAGGTGTCTTTCAGGGCCCATGGTGTATTCAGAAGATTCGATTCCCCCCCCCCCCCCCGATTTTTATGAAGAAACCTGCTTCTTTTTTCCATTTGATGCCTTGTTTATAGTGAGTGGGCTTTAAAGCTCTGGCTGAGTGATGCCTCTGAAAGTACACAACATACTTTCCTCCTCTTGAACAAATGGTTTTATTTTAGGCTGGGCTTCTCCTGGGTTTTGCCAGCGCTGTTGCTGATGGGGCAGACTGTCCCGCTGTGCCGGTGGAGGAACGATCTCAGGGATACCCACCTGAGAATGGGCTTTAGGAACCATCAGAAAACCACTGGAGGGTGCAGGGCACTGACTGACGGGATGTTCACACACTCCCACCTCACGTGTCACATCCTCAGCCCTCCACATGAGCTGGCCTGAACCTTACATATTTAAGGATGCTGAGAGTAGGGTATTTTTTCCATTCCCTGGTCTGTTTGCCTTGCTTCCCCTGGACCAGACACGAGCTAGCTGCTTTCTATCCTGCCTTTTCGAGCCTTTGTTGTACCTTTAATGGCATGTACTGCTTCGGTTGCAATGAAACGACAAGGGCCAGTGTCAGAAGATTATGGATGGTTACAGTGTCAGGGGCATGCACTGCCCTTTTCAAGTGATACTGAAAAGTAGAAGCAGGCATGCTCACTGACACGAATCACACCACGTTTCCTCACTCCCTGTTGTAGATTTTGGCTGGCAAAATATTTGTCCTCGAGTAGCACCTGTTCTAGCCCTTCATGTGCAGCATGCTGCTCAACTATTTTTTTTGGCTCCAGAGGCATTTGGTGCTATTGTAGTGCTGGCTGTATGGCTGCTTTTCAGCCTAGTCTCACATTCTGAGTAGGGGTGAGTAGCCCATAAGTGTATGAGGGTGAGCTGGTTTATACTCGTGTCTATGGTGTTTCCTCATGGTCCTTTTCTCTGCATAAATGAAGCAACTTTACAGTCTTAGACCTCTCTCTTCTAAAAGTTCTATTTTCTTTGGCCTTTCTTTGAATGTGCTCTTTTTTAGGTCAGGGTTTATTTGCTCTGGGACCCTTAGCATACTTGTGGGACCTATAAAACAGTAAATGCATGTTACAGTGCAGCCCAGGCGTGTTGGCAGTAAGATCAGCCAGAGATAGTAGTCTGTTTAAAATTGGAAACCTGTTGTCTTGATATACTTTGAGCCATCTGGATATGTTATTTGACTGTCCCATTATTTCTCATGTGGAAGAAGGAGCCAAGATCTTTCGTTGTTTGATGGACACTGAGAGACAGCTGAGAGATTAAATCTGCCTTTCACAGAGCATTCCAGCTCCCTGGGCTGTTGGGAAACCATATGCTCAGTACATCACCAATTCGCTTCAGAAGCAAGACTGTCATAAATATTGTGCATCTCTCAGTGTGGGCTGAAGGTGCACACTGATCAGATGTGTCTGTGACAGCAGCCCTGCACTTCCTCCCCTCCTTTTCCTTCACCCCTTACTTCTTGGTTCCACAAATACTCTTTCATATGTCTCTTCTTCCCCTCCCGCCCCCACCACCATCTCCTTCCCCAGAGAGGAAAAACCTTGCACCTGCCTCTTGCCCACTGCCAACACCTCTGATTTGGCAATGCACATGTTAACACAAATGCTACTTTCTTTCCACAACAACCTTAAAGGCAAGCCCTACCCTGTGTACTGGTGTAAAAAAGGACAGCATTTCCTCCTCTTTGAGTTTTAGTGAAACATTCAGCCCTTTCTGCAGGGCTGGGAACTTCCCTGCTGTTCTGTTGGATTCCTCAGGCCTCTCAGAGTGACTGGATGCCCGGGTGTGCCTTGCTCCTTCACATCCTCCTCAGTGCGGATGTGCAGTTTACTTAGCCTGTTGTTTGACTAGGACTGAAGCTGTGGTGTTGTTGCAGCTCTTCTCAGGAGCTTCACCAATAACATAGGTAGAAACGTGGAGAGATTTAAAACTGAAAGAGGCTTAGCTAACTGCCTTCGTAATTTGCTGGTTTTGGGTAAAGAAAGTATAATCCTAAATCAATAAAAATTATATTCTTGGCAGATGCCTTCTCAGTTGTGAGTTTCTTGGCAGGATATGGGCAAGGGGAAACCTGGGCTGCCCAAAGGCTCCGTTCAGCAGAGGCACTGAGCAGCAGTCCTTCCTTAAGAGCAGCACCACAGAGCAGCTTTAATGTGTGAAATGACTCTGCTGGGTGCATGAAAAACTAGATGAAAATGTTGAGTGTTATGATGATGTCATGTGAATTTCCACAGGGGATGGCGATGATCTCTTGAGGTCCCTTCCAACCCCTCTACAATTCTGTAATTTGGATGTGGGGTGGATGGTATGGCCCCAGATCCTCCCATGTCCCTGAGTACTGCTCTACCCCTGCCCCCAGCAGTGCCCAGCAACTCACACTCCTTTCTGGGACGTGTTTTCCACAGTCCATAGTCTTCCCTCTGTCCAGTAGCGTAGCCTGGTCTATTTATGTTACAGATCTATTTATATTGTTTCAGGATAACTTTCATCATTGTTCCAAGTGCATCTGGAAAGAGAGGCAGAGGCTTGCCATGGAGCTGCAGACGTTAGGAAACAGGGGAAAAAAATACTTCATCCTCTGCAAATGTTTTTTTCCCTCTTGGCCTGTGGGGCTGGTGCTTCATTTAACTTGAACCAAATGTCAGATAAAGGGGGATTGCTTGGAAAGAAACTGTCCTTAATTTATGGAGTTTCTTGTAAACATGAATCAACTTAGCTCCCTCTCGCTTCCTGCTTATATTTTCTTCCTGCGCTGCTCGGGGACAGCTTCCTCTTATCTCTCTGCTCTGAAGACACCGTCTGTCAGCCCTTTTTCCTTCCTACTGTAGTATTGCAATTTAGGTCTCGTGGTGTCTTATCTCTCTGTTTTCTTTGTTAGGCTTTTCTGTCTGAAAAAGTGAAGGCAACAGAACCTTTTGAAGGGGAGTGTCTTCAGCGGGGCTCACAGGTCTGTAGGTCAGGCTTTTTGTGATGCTGATCAGAGGACACTGGGGCACATCTTTAGAAACTTGATTTCTGGAGTCTCCATCCTGAACCATCAGGAAACTATTACCCTGGGTGAAAACATAGTTCTTGCATTTTTACATGAGTGTGTGTTCTGGGCTGAAGCTATTAGTTTCAAACTGTGGGTTTTAATGATTCTTGTGTCACAGAACCACAGACTGGTTTGGGTTGGAAGGGATCTCAAAGCCCATCCAGTCCCACCCCCCTGCCATGGGCAGGGACACCCTCCACTAGCCCAGGGTGCCGAAAGCCCCATCCAGCCTGGCCTTGAACCCTGCCAGGGATCCAGGGGCAGCCACAGCTTCTCTAGGGCCTCACCATTGCTCATGGGGAAGAGGGTTTTTCTTTTCCTTTTATCTATCCCCAGATGCCTTCTGGAATAGTTGTCTCCAGTTCCACAGTGTCACAGAGTAGAGAAGATATTAATCACCATGAAATGCAGGTATCCCTGGAGTGGAAATCTGCAGCTATGTAGTGTGCCTCAGCTGTGACCTAGGGACTGGGCCAGTGATATGCTGAACACAGCGCGGGGATTTGAGCAGGCCCGTAGCCTCAGCCTTTGTGCTCTCAGTGAGGTGGGTTCATTAGAAGTCATGCTGTAAGCCTGCTTTTGGCCCTGTAGGCTTGAAACAGAAGAGAATAATCTTAAAAGTATCTTGCTCTGAGTTGAATTTTACTTCTAGATACAGGATTTTAACTTTGCAGTGGCGCCCACCTAAAAAATCCCCGTTTGCCAGTGGAGGTGTGAACCTCTAGATGAATAACTGAAAGCTGCTGGCAGCATGTTTCCTCGCCTTGTGCTGATCCCCAGGGATGCTGCTGAAGTGGATGATTTCGGAGAGGAGCATACTGGCATCTGAGGAGAAGGGTCTGAAGGCAAGGGAAGAAAATAACAAAGAATAACCATATAGGAAAGGGAGAAAGAGAAAACTGCATTTCAAGTTTCATAGTGTTCGATAAAGGTTCACAATGTTCCATAAAGGTTCAGTTCCAGAGTTCCAGGATTGCAAGAAAATCCTTATTTATAATTGTTCCTACACTTCAAAGTTGGAGGCAGGGAGCACGTGAAAGCATAAGTGTTGCATTTGAAACTGAAGAACAAGAAGGCAAATAATTGCACCTTTTTACATATTACTTTTAATCTGTTCTAATTATTTGCTGATGGTCTGACTCATAATTTATTTGCTGCCTGATACTGAAAATTGACATGCTGAGTGGGTTTTTTCTTGGGTTTTTTGGTGACCACCCACAATCTCCTTATCCATGCTGTAAAAAGAGGCCTCCAGTGTCATTGACCAGATGTTTCTTGCATATACCAACTCTTTTGCATAGTGTCAAAATGTTTGATGCTTCAGCCAGCAGGTCAGTGTCAGGGTCAGAGATAATGCTGTGTACACTGCTCAGCCTCAGGGCTTTTTGGTTTGGGGCTGGGTTTGTTGGGTATTTTCCCCCAGCTTGTGCTACCGGACTCCTCCTGCTCCTGTTCTTTTTGAATTAAAAACTTGAAGGTGTTAGGAGAGCTCCCTCAGAGAAGGTGGTTGTGTGGATATTTGTTAGAGACCTGAAAATTAATCAAGCAGATTGAGACAACAGTATTAGTGAGTGGCTGGAAGACAGTATGTTGTGTGGCACCACTCAGTGTTCAGTCAGTGAGAAATGACTCTGAGCAGTCACAGCAAATGAACAGGAGTAGAAAGATGTGCCCTGTGCCAGGTATGCATCTGGGGAGCCCCACAGCTCCTCCTCCACAGCCCCTGTGGGTTTAGGTTTTGGGTTTTTTCACAGCTCCTCCTGATGAATTTGTCCCTTTCCCTCACTGCTTCTTTCCATCCTGTTTCAACAGATCTGGTGGCTGGACCCAGAACTGACGTACGGCAATGCCAAGCCATTTGTCTTCACGCAGGGCCACTCCGTGTGTAACCGGTCCTTCTTCCCCTGCTTTGACACACCAGCAGTGAAGTGTACCTACTCAGCTACTGTCAAGGTAGGTGACCACAAGGGTACAAATGCTTCACAGAGCGCTTAGCTGCTGTTAGCTTGTGAAAGCATAACTTCATTGTGACAGTGTTATAAAAACTATATGGGGTTTTTTTTAGATCCCATATTCTGGTTCTTGAAACACAACCAGGGTACTGCCAAAAAAGCTGCTCTGTTGGCTGTTGCACTTGGGTCTTGCCTTCCCCATGCTCAACACTGAAAGGGTAACCATGCAGATAATGTGAAAGAAGTTGGCTGGTCACTTCCAGTAGTGTTTTTTGATGATAATACTCAACTGTATTTTATCAAGTCTTGAAAGGAAAAATCCAAAGTTTTATGAAAGCAGAATCAAATAATGTGTTTTGTGTAGATGCAATAACTTATTTGGTACATGGGCACTTCTGGAGCAGCTGGCATAAGAGTCCGTGCCATATAGGAGGAGTGATATCTTTAGTTGGTATATTTTCATGGACCAGGTAGATTGTGGTGTAAAAACTCCACTGAATCCTCATGTTTTGTGTTATCCAAATGATTGTTTGTAATGTATACCTGCTTAGGCTTAGATGCAAAAAGCCCCAGAGAGATCTGTGGTGCAGTCATTCAGCTGTGATCATCTGGTGAGCTGATATGTATGATGTTGGTTTTCCAGGCTCCAGAGGGGATACAGGTGCTGATGAGTGCCACCCAAAGTACCTACTTAGAAGAGGAAGGTGTATATCAATTTTACATGGAATATCCAGTTCCTGCCTACCTAGTGGCCCTGGTGGCAGGAGACCTTACACACGCAGACATAGGTCCAAGGTAAGATGTGCAGCGAGTTGATTCAGCTTTTTGTGTTTCTGTGCAGTGCTTCAAGTAATAAGTAGTAAATAGTGGGAGTTATTGGTAGGGGAACAGTTGGGACTATGAGCTGGGAGTGTTGTTCAGAGAGGTTGAGGTTTAGTTGGGTGTAAAGGACTGCATGGCAGTGCGCTGGCAAAGACATTTTCCTCTTTCAAAGATGTTGCTTATTGTCCTCTGAAGTCGTTCCAGCTATGTTCCTCATTGCCTTATGGCAATTTAAAGGATCTTTGATTATCTCTTGTCATGTGTCCATGGAGGGTTAGCCTAAAGAAGGCCAGAGTCTGACGTGAGAGCTCCGTACGGTTGCCATACATGGCAGTGTGGTGTCAAGTCAGGCTGGTTTTTTTTGTGAGAGATAATTCAGTTTGCTGAAGTATCACCTGATGTTTTCTGTTTTCTGACAGGAGCAGAGTGTGGGCAGAGCCTTGTCTGCTGCCAACAGCCATCAGCAAGCTTTCTGGCATGGTTGAGCGCTGGTTGACTGCTGCAGAGAGTCTGTATGGCCCCTATATATGGGGAAGGTGAGTTTCATAACTCTCCCAGGAACGTGTAATGGGAATAAAATGAAAAAATCTTGAGAAATTATCATGCTTTTCCCCTATGCTAGCAATAGGAGGACAAATGAGCCTCTCAACAACTTGCAGCACTGTAGTAGTTGGAAATAAACTGAGGAGTTTTATATCTTTCAGTGGCAGAGAGGGACCATGGGGGCACAGTGGTGTTTCACCTGGTGTGGTGGGCAGATCTGCAGGTTTCTAAACAGTGGATCTTCCCTGAGGAGTGCAGGGTTTTCATACTGTGGTGTCTTGTGATGCAAATCCAATGTTGAACTGGGCACCATTTAGAATGTATGGCAGTTTTATTTGTTTTGATATGTGATATATTTATTGTGGCATGGCTGAAGATACTGAAAACCTGACTCAGTTCAGACTCGTTGAGAATTGAGCCCCTGAAAACAACATTGATAGTTTCTTAAGTTAAGCTTGACTGGGTATTAAAAGAGAATAATGTTTTTGAGAGAATGCTTTCATTCTCTGGCTGGGAGAAAATGCTTGGAAAGGCTTCCTATATTCCTTTGCTAATGGTAAGGAGGAAGAACATGCTGCTGCTGTTCACTTACAAAATGTGGCTTGGAATAGCCTGAGAACGTGACCTGGTGTGCCAGTGCTGGCAGAGAAACTTAGAAAACCAAACAAATAGTATTGTCACACTCTGAAGCAGACAGGCTAGAGTCATTCTGCTGACAGTGCAGGTACATCAAATCAATGAATTCACTTGATAGCTTCCCAGCCTCTCTCTTCCCTGGGAGCCTCTGGGGACTTGACACTGTGTATATGGGGTATATAGAGAGTAAACTTACTTGTTCTGACTCTCAGATATACAACTGATGATGTGTCTGTGTGTGTGAAGGGAGCATGATGCTTCTGGGAAGTGCTGGACCTGCTGCACATGGAAAGACTCTAGTCTTATGTCCAAACATAAGCAGGTGCTTGGCCAACAGAATAATCTCTGTGATTCCCTGATTAGAAGAATTAGGCCAGGCTGGTCTAGAAAGTTTGCTCCTGAAGTTACAAAAAGCTCTCAGAAGCGCCTTCCCTAAGGGAGTTTAAGAACAAAAGTTTCTGTGTATGTCTCTTGAAGTAGCTGTAACTTACCTACCTCCTCGCTTCTTTCTTCTCTTTCCCTCGTTTCAGATATGACATTGTTTTCCTTCCTCCATCCTTCCCTATTGTTGCCATGGAAAACCCATGCCTGACCTTTATCATCTCTTCCATTCTGGAGAGTGATGAGTTTTTGATCATTGACGTCATCCATGAAGTTGCCCACAGCTGGTTTGGAAACGCAGTCACCAACGCTACCTGGGAGGAGATGTGGCTGAGCGAGGGGCTAGCCACCTACGCGCAGCGCCGCATCACCACCGAGACCTACGGTATGGATGCAGAAGGGTTTCTCCTTACCCTGTGTCTCAGCAGTGAGAGAGGGTTGGCTCCACAGACCTTGAGCTCCCGAGGCACATGTTCTGCAGGGAGCTGGTTTTTTTCTTTAATTTCTGGAACACTCACGTCCCCAAACTTTATGTTGAACATCTGGATACTGAGAGTCTGACAGTGTTGTGGCTTTGGGTGGAATCAATACCTGATGCAATCATAGGGGCTTTGAGGTGTGTGAGTGCAGCGTTCGTTGTAAGGGTGTTTGTAGGAACTTTTGGGTACTGGGGAGGTTTTGTATGTCAGAGCAAGGTGAGCAGAGGATGCTCCCGAGAAAGATGTAAGAAATCTTACAATGGTTAAATTGTGAAATAACTATCCTATGAACAAGTGTCTTTGCAATCCTCATCAGTCAGAAGTATGGTTAGTATGGTGGAGTTAGCATGGTACTGCCTTCAGAATATATAAGTAGTAAATCATTCCTATTGCTTTTCAGTTTCCTGGGTTTTAATGGAAGTGAATCATGAGATCATTCATTTCTCTAGCTTGTCCTGTTGTGTTCCTAAAAGCCTGTACCATGTGTCTTCTCATGCGTCCGCTATAAACAATCTTGGAAAGATTCCTGGAAATCTTGGCAGCTAAAGTGTTTTGAAGGATGCCTTTGTTTCTATTCATGTATGTTGTTTTTGGAGATGAGCTGATGATAATGAAATTTAGGGAAAGAAGTGCTCCAAGCATTTATGGAGATACGACAATGTGTGTTACACGTCTTTGAAAGCTATTTTGTGTTGAGCAATTCGCAGTGGTTAGTATTGTTCTCATAAGTTACATTATGTTCTATGCAGCAATGGTATGAATAGATCAGAAGATACTGACCTGTTCTCTGATCCTATCTTGGCCTGTACCCCTGACACAAGATGAGATTCTTGATGATTTGGGTCTGTTCTCTTGAAATAGGGAATTGGTGGTTTCAAGAGGCAATTGTCCAGGAAACTAAGAAATGCCTTTCCCCAAGCTATTATTTCATAAGCTGTCTTTGCGTTCTAGTTTGTTTCTAGGACAAAACTCTGATCAGAATCTTGCCATTTCTGACATCATCTCTGGACTATCTTCTGCTGTTAATAAAAAAGACATCTTTGTAATGACATTCTTTACAGAAATTGGAGTCCAATGACCACCACGCCTCTTGGATCTTCTTAATCCTCCACCCTGTAACTTGAAGTAATTGCCATTAATACTGGCTGTCCTGGTTCTTGGCTTCCTCTGCAAGGCACATCCACTCCTTTCCCTGCCATTACAGACTTTTTTGTCTTCCAAATATATCCCAATTCTTAATTCTCATTTTGCTCGTGTCCAATTCCTCTGCATGTGCATTGGGAGACTGTAGCTATGTAATGAGCCCTATCATTGAAGTTGAAAGCTGAAGTATTAATTGTGCTGGATGTTAAGCATCTTCTGAATGTGAAAATCTGTTTTCTACACCTTCTTACATTTGCAAGGGCATAGGAAAGATCTTACTAGTGGCTTGGTAGCATGTAATGCTCTAAGCTGCAGTTAGGAGCGGCCTACCCAGTGGCAGCTGTCAAAGAAGCCCTAATGAGTGAACAGTGAACAGTGTACAATACAATATGGGTAGGGTCCTTGTAAAAAGCTTAAAAAAGATCCACAGGATCTGTAATACAGCAACTACATCTCATCCTTTTCTATTTTCACCTGAGAGGCGATACTCGCTTAGTAATATCCCTGGCACTATGGAACCCTGTGACCAGGCTTCTGCTGGGGATGTTCCTTTTTTGTAGCACTTGCAAGTTCTCCTTGCAAGTTACCCGTTCAATACTTAATTCCAGTGCTGCTCTGCTTATCTTGCAAGAACTGGCAGGATGATGTCAGTAGCGTGAACTTCAGGATACTTTTCATGCTGCTTTTTTCAGTTCAGTCTGCTGTGTAATCAGAATGAGTAAGTGCACTGGTTTAATTGGAAATTGGAAGTCTGTCTGCCATTACATCACTGTGGTTCTGTCCTGATATTGTTATGTCTTTTACACCCACTGTCAGTGCCTTTTATTTTGTACCTGTGCTAGTTCTGCACAGGTCAGGTTTTGCTAGTCCTTTTCCCCACAACTAATATGTTTCCTTCTGGGATAGGAGCTGCCTTCACGTGTTTGGAGACTGCGTTCCGCCTTGATGCTCTCCACAGACAGATGAAGCTCCTTGGAGAAGACAACCCGGTCAGCAAGCTTCAGGTTAAACTGGAGCCAGGTATTGCTTTTGGCTAAAGCTGCTGTACATTAAATGTCTCTATACTGATGCTGGAATACAGACCAAGAGAGACTAATTTTTACATAACCTTTACAAAATAAAGGGAAAAAAAGAGAAATATTGGTTTGCAGTCTAAAAGTAAATAAGGAAACTTGCCTTGAAGTCTCCTTCAAAGTTGGGTAACTCATCCTTACAAATACTGTTCTGTTTAGAATGGAACAGACTCGCTGCGTAGAACAGAGTGAAAAACTCAGCCTTGAAAGCTGTGTGGCTTGAGCTTCTGAATAAAGTAGTTTATGATGGAAATATTTGGAAACATCAAATAAAATAATGTGCTATTAAATGTTCTTTTTATATGTTCACGTAAGAACTACATATGTAGGTGTAAGCATAGAGATGAATAGATGTACTTGCTCTCCTGTCGAGTGAGCTGTGCAGGGCTCTCTGGTTATCCCCTGAGCCAGATGGATGTCTGCACCCTAGCATCATGCATCTTCACTGATAGATCTCTTAGCTGTGTCAGCACCACTGGGTGTGAAGCAGTCTTCAATCTACATTAAATTAAAAGCAATGTAAAACACAAATGGAGATGATATTGGAACCAAATGAAATGGAAAAGCATGTGTTTGAAGTCTCAAAAAAGAAACAAGTGCCAATCACCTTCTGTTGATATTGTGACAGATCTGTGGTGTGGTGATCGCCTGTGTTTGGCATTGGGGGAAAAAAAAGGATTTGTCTTCAAATTCTAGGTGTGGTTTTGGTGAATTCTAATTTGAAGTGACATGTTCCATTGAGAATTAGAACTTGGCCTACAATAATTGATTTTTATCTCTCCCCCTCACCAAGCCTGTGTGTTTGGACTCCTGTTGAATTTACTGCAGGAAATTAAATGTACTGACAACAGGCTTGGCTTGGGTTGTTTGGGGTTTTTTTATAAAATCACTGCATCTCCACTTGGTGATCTCTAAGGGGTCTGTATATTTAGAAGGATTGGAAATTAGTGTCCTCATTACAGTGTCTTAGAACATTGTTGTCTCCTCCTTCCAGGTGTAAATCCTAGTAATTTAATGAACCTCTTCACCTATGAGAAAGGCTACTGCTTTGTTTACTACCTGTCCCAGCTCTGTGGCGACCCAAGACATTTTGACTCCTTCCTAAGAGTAAGTGTGAATAAACATGTGCTTCTCTTGAGGTTTAGAGCTGTTTTTTGTTTGGTGTCACTGTGGCTAATTGGTAGGGGTAAAGTTGAATACAAGTGTATCTGAGATGGAAGAATGGTGTGAGTCCATCTGCTGCCCTATATGATTCCTTCTGACAGGTTTTTATTGAGATTTCTCTTTAGTGAATGTGCTCATGCTCTCCTTCATCTCAGATTCTGAGCTTATGAGGTGCCAGACACAGAGCCCTAATGTATTTTTTGTTACCTCTTGTTCTGTGCTCCAAATAATTAGAGAGCTGTTCCAGTAGAGATTGTCTATGACTAGAAGGGTGTGACTTCATCCACTATTGAACAGTAACAGCTTGTGGTTTCTCTACCCAGGGTGACAGAGGGTTTCCTATATCAGGGCAGGTCTGGTGTCTTGGAGCACATTTGCAAAACCTATAGGAAATTATGTCAGCTGTTGACTTGTTTTTGAAAAGTGATGCAGCTAATTGCCTTTTTTCCTCTGCATGAGTGCTTTTTCATGTCCTCTTCCCATCATTGTATCTTTCTCTTATCTATAGTTATCTAAGTGTGGCTTTAGTCCATAACACTCAGGGAATAATAGCCTTCTGACTTCACTAGTGTCAAGTATGAGGGAATGTTTTCCTTGATTTTTTTTTTTCTTTTTTAAAACTTCCAAATACTTGTTGTCACTCTTCTCTGTCTCTTTTTAATGGCATGCAGTGCTTCCACATTGAAAGGAAGCTGTCTTTCTCCTCACCATAATTTCTCCTTTTTGCTGTTTCAGGCCTACATTGAGAAATACAAATTTACCAGTGTTGTGGCTCAAGATCTTCTGGATTCCTTCCTGAATTTTTTTCCAGAGCTGAAAGAGCAATGTGTTGAGAGCAAAGCAGGTAGGAAATTTACTTTGTTTACTGTAAACTCTGTAGAAAATCAGGTCGTAAGGATAGGAGGTTCCTACAGGCTTTGTGGAAACTGCCTGTGGAGAGATGCAGGTGAGTAGGAAAAGCTGCAGCACATGCTCAGCAGTTGTATATTTTATTTGGCTAATGAGTTCATCACAGCATGGGCTAACTTTTTCCTGGCTCATATTTAGGGGCTGCAGGAGAGAGGTTTAAGCTAGGTGGTGCAGAACAGGAAGCATTGCCAAAGGTTAGCAAAGTGCTGAGGTGGTAAAGGGTCAAGGGTAAGAGCTCTGTTGGAAACCAGGCTCTGCCACTTGCAGAGAAACTTGTTTTTGGTTTATTGATTGTATAAATAAATGTTAAATTGCTTGGGTTTTGGTGGTGGGTAAGAGGAGGTTAGTCAGCCTTCTCACCACCTGTTTGGTGGGTTTTTTGTAATGAAGCAGGTTTTTCCCATATTCACCAGTCTTCCTCAAAATTTGGGGAAAGAGAAATGCAGGCACAAAAAATAATCTGTTGTAACAGTTTGATCATAGATACATGTTATTAGCCTGGCTGTCTTAAGAGCATGTGTGTTTCTTGTACTTAGGGCAATGCTGAGCACTAGGTCACTCACGGTTAAATTTGGAGAGGTGTTGCTGGTACCCTTCCCGGTGCAGTGCAGGTCAGCCCGATAAGACTGCTAAGACTGTTATGTCGCTTTAACTATAAGTTGGTCTGATTTGCTATTGTTAGAACCTCTCTTAACTGTGCTAGAAGCAGTCCTGAACCTTGAGGCAGCCAAGCCACCTGCAGAGACTCCTGCTCGACATTTTTGGTGCTCCTCATTCCAGGACTGGAGTTTGAACGTTGGCTCAATGCTACAGGACCTCCGTTAGCTGAGCCAGACTTATCTCAGGGATCCAGTCTGACCAGACCAGTGGAGATGCTCTTCAAACTCTGGACCACAGAGCCTCTGGACTCTGTTGCTGCTGCCAGCAGTGTTGACCTCACTAAATGGAGAACGTTCCAAACTGTGCTTTTCTTGGACAGATTGCTGGATGGGTCACCACTGCCACATGGTGAGTACTCTATCAGTATTCCTGGCGTAATCAAATGAACTCTCAAGAGCCCTGCTTCTCATTGGCCTTATCATTCACGTAAAGTTGGCTTGAATGGGGCTTTGAGCAACCAGATCTAGCGAATGATGTCCCTACCCATGGAACGATCTTCAAAAGGCCTTTACATCCCAAACCTTTCTATGATTCTGCGATTTTTATGACTTGTTATTCTCTGATGACCCTCCAACTTGACAAAATCACAGTTCTTTCTCTGTGCATGTGCTCTCTTCAGAGGTGATAAAAAAGCTTTCGGAATGTTACTCCTCTCAGCTGGACTCCATGAACGCAGAAATCCGCATCCGCTGGCTGCAGATCGTAGTCCGCAATGACTATTACCCAGACCTTTACAAAGTCCGTCGCTTCTTGGAAAACCAGGTACTAACTGCTGGATTAAAATCACTGCACCTCTCAGTGCATGAGACATGTGCATGAGACATGCGACGTGAAAGACCTTGGAACTTCTGCTTCCTGGCCAAGTGTAGACCAGGTGTGTTGCGAAGGGGCTGAGCGTGGCTCACCTGCTAGCGGGTGGGGAGGAATGGGCAGATGAAACTTTAAATGCCTACAGATAACCTCTGCTTTTCTAGCCTGACTCGATACCCTTGTCCCAGCTCTGCCCAGTGCGTTTTTTGAGTCGCTTTGTAGCAGCCCTGACTTTTCCAGACCAGAAACTGTCACACCACTAAATCATGTGATTGTTTGAATATTTACACTTCAGGCAAGGCCAGGGCTCATTAAATTCCTTTCAATAGTTTTTATTGTGCAAGAGTGAAAGGTTAATGCATGTATTCACTGTGGCCTCTTCTTGGCCTTTAAAAAATATTTCTGTTATTTGTAGAAGTAGCTCAGTCTTAGAGAGCAAATTTTTTTATTACCATTCATTAAAATCTTCTAACTAAATTTATTTAGAATAGACTCGGCTGTCTTTTTAAGATATGTGCTGCTTGTCTCCAGTCAGAAGTCATTCAGAGCTGTCAGAGTGTAGCTGCAGAGGAGCTGAACCTCTTGACTGCTGTTGAAGTGACTGTCCAGTTTTCCTTTTTTGCAGATGTCTCGGATGTACACAATTCCACTTTATGAGGACCTTTGCACTGGCACCCTCAAGTCTTTTGCCTTAGAAATTTTTTACCAGACCCAAAACCAGCTGCACCCCAATTTGCGGAAAACCATCCAACAGATCTTATCACAGGGCTTGAACCCACTTCCTGCCATAGACACTACAGCCGTCACTACAGACACACCAGCAATGGTGCTTGAGGACAAAGTCTCAGAGGCCACAAATGGTGCCATTTCACTCAGGGATGTTAACGTATCTGCTTAGATCACCAGCTCATGCCAGCCATGAAGTCTGAAAACGGGGACAGGAACAGAGGAAGGATACCAAGTGTCGCCTCCTTTTCTCAGCCCTGCAGCTGCAGCGTGGTGTTGTAACTGGATTCCCCTCCCAAAACACAAAGCAAATGTGCCTTCAAATATCCAGCGTGTGACACTGCCAGATTTCAGAGATCTCCTTCAGCTGTGGGATGGATATTTTGATTCAGTTTATCCTGGGCAGGGACTCCTGGGCGGTTGCTTCTCCATGGGAAGTGGATAGTTCCCTTTCCCGAGGCTCTTCTGGATGGTTTCTACAAGTCTGTTGGATGGTGGTGTGTTTTTTCTTTCTCTTTTTTTCCTCTTGTTGTCTGGGGCTGCTGAGGCATGTCCCACTTGCTGTGTGTATGTGGCTGGGGGTGTATACATGTCAGGCTGCCATTGCCCTGATATTTGGGCTGATGAAGTTCTGCAAAGGAAAAACTCAGGAATTGTCAGTGGCGGCAAACACGTTTACATGTTACGCTCCTTACTGTGACAGGCATGTTGTGATTTGGGAGGTAGGGGACTAATGCTTAAATAATTAAGAAACTAATTTTAAATAGCTCCTGTTCCCTCCTCCCCCCAGGTGGCTAAATAATAATAATAATAATTTTTGTATATATATATATATATATAAAAGAAGAGGGAAAACTTACGATGGATTTGAGATCCTCCTGTACTTAAACCCTACCCTCAGTTTTCCCTTTGCACTCAATGGGACAAGCAATAAAGAAGCATGTAGGCTCAAATTTTCAAAAAAGTTAAATTTAGGTGCCCAGATGCCATCAGTTCTGGTACTAGCTGGATGCCTAAACCTTTTTAACTGTTTTGACCAGTCTAGCTGCAACTAGGATGCGTAGCATCTACGTTAGTCGTATGTGCTGTGTGTCTTCTGTCCTCTTGGAAGAATTAACAGGACCTTTAATTTTCAAAAGATCCCTAACATGAATTGGGCCTCTGTCAACCATGGAGATAACCCATGCTAAAATTTTACTGCCTTCAATACCATTTGCCTGATTAACAGTTGCCCTGAATGACAGTCGGAGGGGAGCACCCTCTTCCTTGATGTGAAATTTTTAAGCCCCACTTTACCAAGGTCTGTTTTCTGACTTAGGGTGGTGGTAAGATGCCATTTCATTTACATAGCTTGCTGTTCCTCGTGATCACTGGCCAGACAGGTGAGATGGTGAGACGCTGTCTTCTGTCTGCACCGTCTGGTCCCAGGAAGCTGAGGACAAAGCATTGTTGGGTATTGCAGAGTACAGGTGATGGGTCTTTAGACTCTGTGCCACACTCTTTTTCATGTGTGTACCTGTGTGCCTCTCAGTGAGCTCCCATGGAACATCTCTGAGCTGAGGGAATGCCAGGAGAGAGGGCTGGTTTGAATAAAAGGTGAAACATTTCGAAGAGGCTCAGCTAAGGGAGATGTGAAACTCTTACATGCTTTGGGGCAAATTTTAGCCCTGCTAAGGGGATCTGCTTAGCACAGGAAGAGAGGAAATTTGGGAGATCATTTTTTTTTTTGTTTTTCACCAAAAGTATCTGTTTACACCCATGTGTGGATGGGGACTTAGGTGCTGTTACTGGATCTGCATTTTCTGGCTTTAAATTAAGTTTGGACTTCACCATAGCCTTAGCCTGGGCTGAACTGGGACAAAGCAATAATAAACTCAGGCCTCCGTATCGTTTCATTAGTTTTTGCAGTGGGCCATCGGCATTGCTGAGTTTCAGAACTCTGAGCTCTGCTCTTTGCTCCTTGAATGGGATTATCCTTTTCGTTCTGTTTTGTTTTCCCAGAAGGGATGGAGAATGATGTTTTCTGTACAAATCTCTTTCCTTGTTATTTGTTGTTCTATTGAAAGAGATTTGTGCAAGCTGACTTTCCACTTCCTGAGTTGCTGCTGGTGGTGCTGTGTCTCCTGGACCCCACTGCCAGCAGTGGCAGCCTGGCCAAGACCAGTAACCACTAGCATCTTTGGGAATCCTGGGTCTCTGTTTTAACACGTTTTATTTTGTGGGAGAATGTATGTGACCCTGGTGGGAATTTTTAATTTACATGGATGCCTTATGATGATTGTCAAATTAAACTAAGCTTTGTGACAAGTTTAGCTTTTTGGGCAGTTCTTCATGCTATAGATGTGTGGAGGGGCTAACTCGGTACGTTGTGTTTGTCCTTTTCTCAAGTGCAGCATCAAGGGGACGTGGTGGCAGCGATTTAAAAGCTGCACAGGAAGGAGTCTGACAGATGGTGAAAGCAAATAATCAAAAGTAAATATTATGTATTGTTACTACAGCTGACTGAAATGCATCAGCTCAGCTGTGTGTTTGCATATATACACATCAGAGCAGGGAAACGCTGGCTGAGCCTAATGGGCCGTTTCCTGGTTAAAGGCCATGTGATCCAAGTGCTTCTGCTCTTCAGGTGGCTGTTTGCATAAGACTTGTTCTCTGAACACAGGAACAGAGCAAGACTTCTTGAAAGTATTCTATGCATCCTTTGTCAGGTACTTTTGCTCCTCCAGTGAGCAAGGAGTGCATTTTTATTTTGAAGAGAAAAAAAAATGGCAGCAAGTTTGTGGAGATAAGCCTGCCTTTTGTTGACACAAAATAAACTAATGCTTCAGGCTACTTTCTGCTTGATTTGTAGTAGACTTCACCATGTGAGGCAAATTAGGCTGAGATTAAATAGAAATGATTTATTTGCCTTATCGTTGGTATGGTCATGTCTGATCTGTTAATGTAAGATTAGAACAGCAAATTGGTTTTATTTAAGCAGATGCCAAGAGATAGGGTTACCATCTTGGTTTTGAAAATGAAAGCTATTACTTTAGTTCACTGCAGCAGGGCAACAGGGGATCTAGACTTGTGGAAAAGCTCCAAAGCCAGACTCTTTAATAAAATAGAACATTACTTAACACAATTCTTCAGCGTTTCATAGCCACATTGGTTAATACTTTAACTATAATTCTTGTTAGCCACACATTTTCCTGTTAAGCTTGTGCCTGTCATGATACATTGCAACTTCCCAACCATGCACTCCGTTAACCAGGAAAAGTTCTAGTGAGCGTCCCGAACCTTCTGAGTTAACCAGAATTTTCCATGTTCTCACACCACAGTGACCTTGGCCATGGCTTTTTTTCAGATAACACAGGACCTTCCATACATCTGCACTGAGCACGTGTACCACACAGTTCACTTGGGTCAAGTACACTTCTCCAGTCTGCTCTCCCTGTTTGTGTTTGTCCAAAGAGAAGACAATACAGCCAACACTTAGCAATGACATGACACTTGTTACCACACTTCTTACTTTAGATTGATAAAAGCCTAAAGTCATAGTGACCATAATACCAGACTTTGTGTGCAAAAGAAACCACAGTGTGAGATTTACCAAGCCACTATCCTCTGAGACACAGAGCTATTTTTCTGTTGAGAGGACCCAATTTAAATGGCACTCAATTTGTTGAAGCCCCAGGTAAGTTTGAGCTCTTGGTTACATGCATTCCTAAAATTGCATATCTCATTTCTAGTTTGGGTTGGTCTAGTCTCAGCTTCCAGCTCTTGTTTCTTTGTGAAACAAACCGCTTACTGTTACTGACCTTCCCCTGTAAGTACCTCTTAATTCTTAAAGAAACCAGATTGAGTTGTGTGGTCTCTGGCTGCAGGGTGTGTCTTCCATGGTTTGTGGATTGCTTTAGCTCTGGGGTGGAGCGTGGTGTTTCGGCATCCTTTTAAAGTGGAACTTGCACACTGTTTCTCAAAAATTACCTCAAATGTTGCTGTGTATTCTGCACCACCTTAAAAAGAATTTTTTATTCATATTGTGCGTTTATCCTGTGTTTTTTAAATTAATTTCAGTAATGATTTGGGCAGCAGTTAGAGCACGTCTTACATGGACATGGTGACTTACAGATAAAGGTGTATAGAGAAAAGCTGTTCCATATTCTGGGGGTGACTCTGCACTCTGTACAAAGGGAGACTATCTGGTTGCATTAAATCACTGACCCAATGTGAACACTTCCCCTCACTCCTCTATGCACCTTCTGCACTGCAAAACTCAAGTCTTAAACCTCTGATTTCTTTTCAAGATGCTTAGGACTATGTCAAACATAGCATGCTCTGCACCCCACAAGGAAGATTGCTAATATACTAGAGACCAGTCTTTCTCTAAAATTTAAGAAATAGACTTAAAGGGTTTTGCAAAACTTTGCACCCTTTTCCAGAAGCATACATGCTGAGATGCAGGGTCTTAAGGAAGAGTGAGGTGATCAGAAAAGGTGGGAAATGGGATATGCTTCATGCTCCTATGATTTGGTGGAAAGTGTCACAGGGGTCAAATAATAATAATTAGTTGCATTCTAGGTGTATGACCCAGGGAAACATCAGCTTTGTGCATTGTTTTAAGTTTGGCGTCTTGTACTACTTTGTTCTTGTGTGTTGTGGTAGCCAGCAGGGAAGTTGGGGGCTGTGCTCCACTTCTGGGTGTGCCTGAGGTAATAAGGGAGATACCTTGAGCAGTGTGTGTCTTCCTCAGGCCAAGCCACTCCATCCTTCTAGAAGAAGGCTCAGTCTGTCTTCCCAGCACTGTGGTATCAGGCTGCTTCTGGCTGCCTGATAAAAACCACCAGAGACCTCTTCCATACCATGTTCTTACCATAAACCCCAAACACCCCTTCTAAAAATCTTCCTGAGGGAAAATGACATCCATGCAGGTTCCTCTGACACAATCGACTGCTGTCAGCCAGATGATATTGCAGGGATGAAGGTGGTGCCTTCCTAAGCCTGGTGTTGGGATCCAAAGAACGGGAAGAGCCTCCCCTGTGCAATCTGAACAACTTCTCTATGTCAGAGTTTGCAGAAACAAACACATGCATTGGGCCCAACCACCATTGCTCAATCACTTTTCCCCTGTCCTTGAACCATCTGGAGTCAGAGATGAAAGCAAACGTGGGGTTGATGAAACCCAAAGCCTGGAAAATGATCGTGAAAATATCAAATGCTACTGTCACAGGATAGTCTTCATTCACATGGAAATGAGCTGGCTATTTAAGTGGATGCAAATCCCTCTTCACTGTTTAAATTTCTATAGCAACTGGACTCAGCCTCTTGGCATCTGCTTTCCTCTCTGACAAGGAAATCCGAGGCACCTGTGCAAAGTGCACTGAGCAGCAGATAGACAAAAAGGCGAGTGCCACAGATAACTAGTTCACCAGTCTGTCGGCTCTGCTGTACGTACAGCTAGAGCTCAACACTCGTAACTGCTTTCTAGAATCTGCCCTTTATTTATGCAGTTGTGATCTGTGATCGCCGCTTCCTAAAGAAAGCAGCAAGGGTGAAATCCCCCAGCTGAGAGCCTCGCTGTTCCCCAGACAGAGGCCTTTTTTCCCCTTTCCCTCCCCCAACAGACCTCTCCTGTCTCGGCTCCCTCGCAGTCCGTGCAGCTGCAGTTCTCACAGGAGCTGTAGACAAGAGGGGTCCTTATTCTTGCCGATGGCAGTGTTTCTTTCTCTTCTGAAAGGGTCAAAACTTGAACATGGAGAGTCTTGTCTGTTGATTGAATTAGCTGTATGCGGGGGAGAAGTCGTGTGTCTGCACAACAGGCATAAGCAAGGGTCAGAGGATGTTTTTCTGGATCAGCCAGTGTTCAGACAGCTACTGCAGCTACCTGTGTTTCCATTCTGTGAAGGCAGAGGTTTTGAGAAGGATTTCTGCATTTGTTTCTGATAGATGCAAATCAGACAAGTGTTTTCTGTGGTCATCTCTCAACAACCTCTCTCCCCAAGCACCGGGGTGCATAACCCTTAGACTCAAACTCATCGTTGTGAGTGTGAAAACCAGCTTTATTGGTAAATGTCTCCTCTCAGGCTGGCTCAGCAGCCTGCTGACTTGGCCACACCTGAACTTCTTGAGGAAACACTTAACATAAAAGACCTGAATACAAAAAAGAAAGTGGCCTGGTTCAGTATGCCTTCACCTCACCTCAAAACCTTGGAGATAGCAGTGGCCCTGCAAAGGGGCCTTGTACCTCTCTGTTCAGAGCAAGTCACTATTTGTAACGTATTTTTTATATTTCACTAGGCAGTGATGGCTACTTTTGTCAGTTCAGCCCTTGGACATTACTTAGTGGTTAAGCTGTCTGAACCACAGAATGACTAGGTTGGAAAAGACCTTTAAGACTGAGTCCAAGCATTCCTGTCCTCTACTAAACCATATCTCTAAGTACCTCATCTGCCTGTCTTTTAAATACATCCAGGGATGGTGACTCAAGCCCCTCCCTGGGCAGCCTGTTCCACAGCCTGACAACTCTTTTAGTAAAGAACTTTTTCCTAACATCTAATCTGAACCTGCCCATGCAGGTCATGGCAGCTTAAGGCCATTTCCCCTTGTCCTATCTCCTGTCACTTGGCAGAAGAGACCATCACCCACCTCTCTACAACTTCCTTTCAGGTAATTGTAGGCAGCAATAAGGTCTCCCCTCAGCCTCCTCTTCTCCAGGCTGAACATCCCCAGCTCCCTCAGCTGCTCCTATGCTTTCCCCTCCAGCCCCTTCGCCAGCCTGGTTGCCCTTCTCTCTGCGTGTTCAAGGACCATGATGTCCTCTTGTAGTGCGAGGCCCAGAACTGGACACAGCACTTAAGGTGCAGCCTCACAAATGAGTACAGGGGCACAATCACCTCCCTAGTCCTCCTGACCACACTCTTTGATAGAAGCTAGGATGCTGCCTTGGCCACCCAGGCACACTGCTGGCTCATGTTCAGTCGGCAGTCACCCAACACCCCCAGGTCTTTCTCTGCCTGGGTGCTGCCTAGCCAGTCTCCTTCCCAGTGCTGCAGGGGCTTGTTATGTCCCAGGTGCAGGTCTCTGCATCTGACCTTGTTGAACCTCATCCCATTGATCTCAGCCCATCAGACTGGGAGTCTGTTCCGGTCCCTCTGAAGAGCCTCAGGCAGACTGACGCTTCCTCCAGCTGAGTGCCATCCTCAGACTTACTGTGGGAACATTCATCCCTTCATCCAGGTCATTGATAACGATGTTGAACAGCACTGGACCCAAGACTGAGCCCCGGGGGATGCCACCTGTGACCGGGCTGAGGCTGCAACCTTACTGATACCTCGGGAAACCTCTTCACAAAGGTCAGCAGCCGCCCGGCAGGACCTCCCTGAGCAGGCACAGGAGCACAGAGCTGTAGGGGTTGGAAGGGACCTCGAGAGATCATCGGGTCCAACCCCCCTGCCAAAGCAGCTCCCCAGCTCATACTGCACAGATAGGTGTCCAGATGGGTCTTGAATCTCTCCAGAGAAGGAGACTCCACCACCTCCCTGGGCAGCCTGTCCCAGGGCTCTGGCACCCTCACTGGGAAATGCCAGTCATTTCACGTCTCTCCCTCAGAGACGCACTCCTCCTCCTCCTCCTCCTGAGAAGCGGGATTTCCACTTCCCGCCGGGCGTCCCGGGCCCCCGGATCGGCCGGGCCCCTGGGTGCGGGGCCGCAGGCTTCCGCCGCCGGGTACCCCCGCCAAGGCGCGGGGCACGCTGGGGCCCGCCCCTTCCCACTGCCTCAGGCCGCGGCGGCGATGGATTGGTGGTGCATGCGCCGCGTGCCCGCCTTCCGCTTCTTCATTGGTCGGCAGCCCAATCCGTTACCTCTGGGCTGACCGAGAGGCCGGTGAGGGTGCCCAGCGTCGCCGCGGCAACGGCCGCCCCGGGCATGGCGGCCGGGCGTGCCCAGCGGTGAGGAGGGGGCCGGGCCGGGTTGGAGTGGAGTGGTGAGGGGGGATGTGTATACGGAGGTGGCTTGGTCGAGGCCTGTCGCGGTGAGAGGCGGAGGTGTGTGGGGCGGGGCTGTATTGGGGCTGGGCGTGAGGAACGGGGCGATGGCGGAGGGGCCTCGCGGGCGGGCGGCGGGGAGGGGTCTGAGCGGGCTCCCGGGCGCAGGTCTCCCCTGAGACCGCCTTTCTCTTTTCTAGCAGAGCGGGAAGCCGCTGGGGCGGTGCCAGGTGCCGGGCGGTGGCCGAGGTGCTCGGTGCTGAGCGCCAGAGAGGCTCCCTGTTCCTGGGGAAGCCCGCTTTGCTCGTCTGCTGCTCGGTTACAGTTCCCCGTTAATGCTCCTTTACGTTTTAGGTCGGGCCTTGGCAACGTAAAGCCGGGTCAGTAACCGGCAGGGACCCGTCGGGCTGCGGTGAAAATGCTGGGAGAGGCAAAGCAGTTAACTGTGAAAAGAGACCTTTACGCGGACCCCGCGTTCCCGGCCGCTGACACCTCTATATTTTTTGATTACTGTACCCCCCTTGCCCAGTTCAGAGGCGAGATATCTTGGTTGAGACCCCCGGTGAGTGTTAAGGTGGCAAAGCCTGTGTCTCTAGCAGAACTGGGCTTTGAGCTGGTGAGTGGTGTGCAGCGCCGAATGCCCTGCTGCTGGATGTTCTTGTCCTTTAGGAATAGAGCAGTGATAAAAACGTAGGTCAGAGTTAACACTAGAAATGTTACAGGTTTTCAGACTGTGTGCTTTCTTGTAGGGTTGGTTTAAATCCTGATGTAGAACTTCTGAATTTAAGTACAGTAGTAGAAATTAATATATTGTATAACACATATATATTTACCATGCAAGTAATACGCATACCAAGTTAAAAATAGCTTCATTATTATTATTTTTAATACGTTACATAGCTTGTGCAAGCAAACAACCAGATTTTAGAGGTTTTCAGAAGGCTATTGCTTTTTTTTTTTTGGTAGTTGTTGGGGGAAATTGTGCTTTGGTAAAACAAAAGAAAACTTTTTTAAGGGTGTAACTTGTCATCTTGCTTTTAAACTTAACAGCTGGGTTCCAGGTCAAATCATAGGAGAGCTAAAAAGTTTAAGAAGTATTTCTGCATTTAAAGTGGTTTCTTCATTTAAAGTGAAGTATTATGGTACTTCTTTTGTGGGGGAGGAAAAAAAGGCTATAAAAATGTACCAGGGAGAAAAGTACGATGTCTTTGCTGGTATTGGTTTTCTTCTGTGCATCTGGGGATAGGTGGAACAGGGATAGAGCTATTGGTTATCAGCATTGGTAAACAAATGACTTCAGAGCCCAGTGTGCAACTTCCTGCCTTTGTACCTTACACCTTGATTACAGCTGAGGGCTGATCAGCTAATTTCTGTCTCTTGCAGCATTTATAGGTGAGAAAAGAGCCCAGTTTTTAATACTTGCCTTCAGAGCAGGTGCAGTTGTTCAGGAATTTGTATTTGCAATCTTCCCAAGTAATCCCTTTCATTTGCCATAGGGAGGATTTTCCTCTTATGCAAATTTGGTGGTTCTTGCAACTAGGGCTGTGCAACACAGTGTGAGTGGCATCAGGTCTGTCTGTCACAGCTGATCCTGTGTTTGCACAGCTGATGACATACATTGTCTTTCACTTGCTGGTGCCTCTGTTCAAATTGCATCTGATGGTGACACTTATGCACTAAATCCATGTGGGAACTGGACTTAGCTCACATAAATTACCTGTGAAATAGCCACGAGGTAAAAGCTTGTTGCTTGCCTAGGCTGTGTCTGCAGAGGAAATGTTTTAGAGGTTAAAAACTCCCTTACTTTGTGTGAGCCTCTGGACCCCTTCCATACCCTGAAACACAGGCTTCCTTGGGCTGTTGCATGGGATTTGGCTTTAACTCCCCTTCTTTTCATTTTAGGACATTTGTTCTACTCCTCGGTTATTTTCAAACAATCTGCAGGACGTGCAAGTGAAACAAGGAATTTTGGGAGATTGCTGGTTCCTCTGTGCCTGTGTGGCTTTGCAGAAGAGTAAATACCTACTTAATAAGGTACAGAGGAGTTTCCTGTTTCGTATCTCAGAAGTTTTTGTCACCTAACTTACACTTGTATGTTCATTTTGAATCCCAGGCCTCAAAAATGGATATTAGTTTGGTTATGCTTTGTTCTACTGGTTTTGTTGGATTTATTTTTCTTCTCTTGTGATTATTATGAACACTTAACATCCAGCATATTTTAAAGAAGGGTGGGTTTTTTTTGTTTGTTTCTATTAATAAGATTACCTGCCTTGCTTTTGGCTTTTGCTGCCTAGGTGATCCCCCCAGGTCAGCCCAGCTGGACAGATGAGTCGTATCGAGGCTGCTTCACTTGCCGAGTGTGGCAGTTTGGGCACTGGGTGGAAGTGACCATCGACGATCGCTTGCCCTGCCTTGGTGGTAAACTCTGCTTCTCCCAGTGTCAGACAGAGGATTTGTTTTGGCTTCCACTACTGGAAAAAGCTTATGCAAAGTATGTGAAAACTCTTGTTGGGGAAGAAAAGAGGGGTACAATACTTGTATACTTTCTGCTTCCTTATTTTCTCTGCCTGTTTTGGGCATAGATCTGTGCTTTGTTCAATATTAAAGAACAACAGCTGCCAGCTTTCCCATGCTGGGTTGTGCAGGAGTCTGTCTTTAAACTGTAGATCTGTAACCTGTGTTTCTAGTAGCATATGAGGTAAGATACTGCTAGGGAGAGAAATTTTGATGAAAGGTAAGAGCTGCAATAAATTGCCAGGACTCAGATGTTCATTAAGTCACTATACTTTGGTCATCTACCTTATTAAAGGGCTTATTTTACTAGGGCAGCTGAGGGCTCAGTGTAGAAGGCAAATGTTTTCATGGAACACAACAACATTACAGAAGTTTATACTAGTTGAGGTTCTGGTTGTATGAGTTTCACTGCTCTTCTGTGTGATTTGATAGTAGTTTATTTTTCCTCAAAACAACCATATTGTTAATGCATTTGAAAATGCAGCTACTTTTATGACCCATCCATCAAAACGCTGTCCAGATGGACAAAACAATTTGGAGACAACGTGCACTGGTGATAGACATCAGATGTCCAGGAGTACTGGGACTAAAGATTGTGTGGCTGCCAGCAGAGGGCAGAAAGAGACTTTAAAGATGATGCAATTTATTCTACTGCAGATAAACTGAGCAGAAATTGTGACACACCAGGTGTGTTCTGCATAAATGAAATAGTACGTGCTTTCTCTCACCTGCCTGGGGATATGAAGTAGGGTACAGTCATAACTGTGACAGAGAGTGGGGTTGAAAGTAAGAACCATGTTTCTTTAGTTCTGCTGCTTATAGAAACTTACATTTGAGGTTTTGTTGTTTTTCTATAGAGTGCATGGATCTTATGAACAGCTGTGGGCAGGGCAAGTGGCAGATGCTTTGGTTGATCTGACTGGAGGAATTGCTGTAAGATGGACACTGAAAGGTCCTGGAAGAAACACAGAGAAAGAGAAGACTGGCATGGTTTTGGAGAAGGGAGTGTTTAGGAGACTAATGAATCTGAAGGAACAGTGTGTAATAAGCTGCTCAGTCCTCAATTCCAGACAAGGTAATAGTAAAGTTGTAGATGTTTTAAAGGGCACATCTTGATTTAATAGTGTCCAATGCAGACTTCAAATCTCCTTCAACTCCTTGTGCACCCCCAGCCTACTCACTGGGTTTTGGGTGAGGAGCAGAAAAGACCTTGGCTCTGTGTGAGCACTACTGCTCAGCAGTAATTCAAAAAGTCTCCATATTCTCTAATGCTATTTTCAGCACAAATCCAAAACTCAGCCCTGTTTTGGCTACTAAGAGAATTCTCTCAGCCCAAGCCAGCACAGCTTCTTTCACAGACTAGTTGAATGCTGTTCTTTGTAAAATATGCAGCAGGTTCTTTTGTTGACTTTCAAATACTTTTTTTTTCTATTCAGGTGCAAGTGAACTGGGAGAATTTCATGCCTTTATTGTGATAGACACGTTGAATCTGTCTGAAGTGTCAGGCAAGGAAGTTTTCCTACTACGAATACGAAATCCTTGGGGGAGGCGTTGCTGGAAAGGTCCTTGGTGTGAGGGGTATGTAGGTTTATTTTTATTTGCAAAACGATTTAGGAGAGTTCTGAAGCACAAAGTACATCAATGTATTGCAAAGGCAAATATTGCTAACAGCCTATAGCAGGGGAGGGAGACTCCAGTTTGTATGCGATCCTTTAGAGAGTTCAGTAGTTCTCACAGCTCGTTGGTTCTAAGACTAGTCATTTTCATCTTTTACTTATTGAAATGTTTAGGAATTTGTTTCTCAAAGCATGCTATCTTCATGATAGAAAGTGAAGGTGTTGGTTTCTTTTCAATCTCTGATTTTTGTGGTTTTGTTGTTCTACAACTGATCTACATAAGTTTGCTCATAAGATGTTTGTAACTTCTGAGGAGTCGCTTGGCTTGACTTGGCTCATCCCATTTGATCTTGTCTCTGTCACAGAAGACAAATGAAGGAATATATATAAAACAATGTAGCAGAAGGCAGGATGCTTGTGTGTTCTTGTTTCTGTAGATTAACATAGGTAGAAGCTGGAATTGAGTATATAGAAGGAAGAGTAGATAGGAGAGATCTTTTTTTAAAGAAATGCAGAATAGTTTAGCAGTTCATACAGCACAGTAACAAGAATGAAAGGGCAGACCCTACTTGCTTATTTTGAAAAGAGTTAGCATATTTAGACTGCACAAAAGAACATGCAGTTCTTGACCCAAGGAGTAGGCCTTCAGCATTAAATTATGGTAACAATATGATCATGTTAATAAACATTTTAGAGAAAGAGGGGTAGGTTTTGTTCACTATACAGCATTTAAATGCTTTCAGAACTGTCACCGTGCAACTTGATTTACTTCTTGTGGCCACTGTGAAAACTGCTACAGTATTTGTGCTGTGAACTGTACTGTTGGTTGCAAACACAGTGGCCACTTCACCTAAAAGTAGGCTGCTGTGTCCTATCCAGTGTTAGGTTTCTGAGCTTGCTTTGATGTGTTATGATTCATACCTTCTGTTACCCCTCTCGCTGGCTAGTGACGTGTATGCAGAAACATTCAATCAAATACTTGAGAATAAAACGAAGAGACTTCTTCTGCTCCACAGAGTGTCTGATAGAATGTTGTTATGGACCCTTACTGGGCAAAAAACTAAATGCTGACTTTTATCTTATGTGCAGTGGTCAAGGATGGAGCCAGCTAGATCGAGCGGTTGCCTCAGAACTGCTTGCTCAGACTCAAGAGGGAGAATTCTGGGTTGATGAAGAAGAATTTTTTAGGGAATTTGATGAGATTACGATGGGCTTTCCAATCAGTGAGGAAGGACACCTTCAGAGCCTCTATACAGGTGTGGTGTGAGGTATTTATCATACAAATAATGTTATGACAGTGGGAAAGACTGTTCTGAATTGCAAACAGATGCAACTAGACCATAAATTCTCTTTCTCAGTCTTTCCCTCTTCTTTAGAGCTATAGGCCTTTTCTCTCTCTGCTGGGAAGAATAGCCAGACAAGAGGAAATTGAAGATCTTAGAGGAGTCTTTGATATTTCTCTGAGATCTAGTAACTTACTAGATCGAGAGATTAGTGTTCTCTATTAGAAGGCTGTTCTAGACAGCCTTGTGATGTTTAATTTTTCTTAAACAGGGAAGAAACTTCAGATTCTTAGGAACAGCGTTGTTTTCATTCTGGTCTGCCATTGCCAGTTGTGACATTCATTTTCACACCTCTCAAAATCTGGGTCAAGAATGTCTACTTGGAGAAAGTGTCAGGACTGCAGCAGCGTGTTTAATTGGGCTGGGGAATTTCTGCCATGTATCTGCTGTATGAATTAAGTTGCCTCTGATGTCTGAAATTCACACTGTGTTGTTCTTATTTTGCTAGAGAAAGTGCTGTATCACTCTCAGAATCTTTTTGGATCCTGGGTGAGAGGCCTGTCCGCAGGTGGCTGCCGTAACAACAGCAGCTTCCCTACCAACCCAAAGTTCTGGCTGAGAGTCTCTGAGAAGAGTGAGGTGTGCATTGCTCTGCTGCAGAAACATAGGAAATACAGCGCTGACTGGGCTGGAAGAATTCAAAGTCTCACTCACTTAGCAGAGGAGAATCTGTCTTTGACTGAAGGCACGCAGGGGAAGAATTATCAGGCTGTGGGATTGCATGTCTGGAAGGTAATCCAGAAGTGATGCTTTCCTTTTTGCAAGTAGAAGTTTTTTAAAGCATTAACTGAAAGATCTGAGCAAAATCATCCATTCCCTTTGGCAGTGATAGGATGCAACTGTTCATGCATTTTACAGCTCTGATTTTAGAATGATCCTGTTTATCTCATGATGTGGTTGCTGCCTGTAGTACTTTCTTCTTATCATTGAATGCCAAGTAGCAGAACTTTTGGGACTGTTGTACACTAATCCATGACATTTTACTCCTGAGTATTAACTCTTACTACCCCTCTTTGATGTTCAGCTTATCTGCTGATACTCTCCTCCTTGTTTCCTTTTAGAAATGTATGCATGTTTAAAACAAGTTTTAAACAACACTTAATCATTGTAAGCTTTATTTAAAAACTCCTCATTTTTCCTAAAACACCACGCATCATTATGCATCTATTCTAGGTGGAGAAGAAACGATTTAACCTTCCAAAGACCCTCTCTACTCCTCCAGTTGTAGGTACCATCTGCCATTCCTATGATAGAGAAGTGCATGTGTGCTGTGACCTTTCGCCTGGGTTTTATCTTGTTGTTCCCAGCACTTTTCTGAAAGATGCAGTAGGGAATTTCTTGCTTCGTGTATTTTCAACAGGAAGGATCTCCCTCAGGTAGGTTTAAAACAGCCAAAAATGTCTTCACATATTTGTTTATGCCAAAGATTTAAAGTATAGCACGACGTACGAATGTTCAAAATGTTCTTGAAGGGTTGTGCAGAGCACTAAGTAACAACATTCTTTTCTCTTAGAACTCTGCTCAGGTGATTTCAGTCTCCTTGGTTTTGGCATGAAGCTGCTACAACCGCTTGTTGAAATCTCAGTCAGAAGTAGTCAGATAAGTAGCATCTTGTAGCAAGTGTAAAGTCTTGCACCTGGGGAGGAACAACCGCATGTATCAGTACAGGCTGGGGATGACCTGCTGGAGAAGAGCTCTGTGGAGAAGGACCTGGGGGTCCTGGTTGTCGACAGGTTGGCCATGAGCCAGCAGTGTGCCCTGGTGGCTAAGAGAGCCAATGGGATCCTGGGGGGCATCAGGAGGAGTGTGGCCAGCAGGTCTAAGGAGGTGATCCTCCCCCTCTGCTCTGCCCTGGTCAGGTCCCACCTGGAGTATTGTGTCCAGTTCTGGGCTCCCTGGTATAAAAAGGACAGGGATCTCCTGGAGAGAGTCCAGAGAAGGGCTACGAAGATGATTAAGGACCTGGGACATCTATCCTATGAGGAAAGGCTGAGAGAGCTGGGGATGTTCAGCGGGGTGAAGAGAAGACTGAGGGGGGACCTAATCAATGTTTATAAGTATCTTAAGCATGGGGTGCAGGGGGAATTGGCCAGCCCCTTTTCTGTGGTCAGTGGAGACAGGACAAGGGGCAATGGCTGCAAGTTGGAGCACAGAAAGTTCCACACCAACATGCGGAGAAGCTTTTTCCCAGTGAGGGTGCCAGAGCCCTGGGACAGGCTGCCCAGGGAGGTGGTGGAGTCTCCTTCTCTGGAGATACTCAAGACCCATCTGGACGCCTATCTGTGCAGTATGAGCTGGGGAGCTGCTTTGGCAGGGGGGTTGGACCCCATGAGCTCTCGAGGTCCCTTCCAACCCCTACGATTCTGTGGTCTTGACTGGACTGCAGCCTAGTGGTTTGAGACAGTGTGTACTTTGTGAAGGAACTGGATCGGCTTCCGCAGAATGCGTTACTCAACATGGGGAAGTTCTTTCATAATGTATGGAAAAACACAGATGTACCACAGGAGTTGAAAGCAGCTTTTATTATTGCAGTCAGTGACAGAAAAGGAGGGCAGTGTATCACTGTGTGTGCTGGAAGTCACATGCTGACAGATTATCTGCCATACAGCAGTGTTGCTGGTGAGCAGTGCAACTTCAAATGCCAGTGGAGTATCAGCAGTGGACTCAGATGACATTATACAGCTCATCTTTTCAAGGCAGATATAGAAAATAGAACTGACACCTGCACTGTCATCTTTGGCTGAACAAATAAATGTTTTTTGAATTAAAGTGTTCAACAGCACTGATGATCCAGCTGAACTTAGTTGCAAAGGCCTCAAGGAGTCTACCTGCACTATGATAAAGTTCTTGGAAGGATCACTGGGTATTGTGCTCTAGCTGATCTTTCCTCATAACTTGTGACACAAAAGAGACTTATGTAATAGACTTGGAACAGTCTTTTTGTTTCCCAATGCTTGGCTATCCAACAGAAAACACCAGCAATGTCAGTCCAGTGCCTTCTGATCACTTATTTTTTTTTAGCTGTAGTAGACTGCCTAGCTATCTCAAAACTTTAAAGTTAATTATTTGTGAGCAGTTCTGTGTTGGTGACCATAGCCTTGAAACAAATTCTTGAGAAGACACAGCGATGAGTAATTGTATGGAGTTATCAAATTTATACCTTCTGACAAACCTGAAAATATCTTTTTGTCAGCAGCTTGTGCCAGGTCAGCTGCATGCAGAGGGTCAACATATGGTTGACAACACATTTAAAAGCTGTTCAGTTTTGGGGTATTTTTGATGTTCTGGTAGTGCACTATCAACTTGTTTCTCCTTGGAGAGAAGCTGGCAAATCACACTACAAAGCCAGAATATTCATTAATCATCTACTCCACAGAAGCTGGAAGCTAGGTGGCGTATTTGGAAGCTAGGGTGGAGTTTTAGACTGAATAAAGGTCTGCAAAACTCTGAGGTGAATTTTGCTCTATGGGTGCAAGGTATGTACTTCCTACCAGGAACATGTTTGGGTTTTACATGTATGTAATCTGTGGTAAATGTTCCACTCTCAGTGATGGGATAGAATTTCTAGCATTGGTATTAAGTATAATACTTCCCCAGGCTGAAACTGAGGTGCTGGCCTGCATTTGTGTCTAGGACACAGTTGTGGAACATCGTAACAGCTGTTATGTGTTCCTAACTGGAATATTGAAAATAAGAACAAGTGATGTGTTTCAAGTTGTGCTGAAATATGTTGTCAAATTTTGCACAGCTGAGAATGATACCAAATTGTTGATGGGACTGTGAAAGGAGGTGGAGGTCGGGTTAATGCTACAGCGATCAAGTCAGCAGCTGAAGCAGTAGTTTCCTTTGATTAAAGACATAGTGAATATATATAAAGGAAAGGCTGAGTGAACTGGGGCTGTTCAGCTTAAGAAGACTGAGAGGGGATCTGATTAAGGTTTATAAATATCTGAGGTGTGGGAAACAGAGGGAAAAGGCCAGCCTCTTCTCAGTGGTCTGTGGAGACAGGACAAGGGGCAATGGCCACAAGTTGGAGCACAGGAAGTTCTGCACCGATATGCAAAGAACTTTTTTCCAGTGAGGGTGACAGAGCCCTGGGACAGGCTGCCCAGGGGGGTTGTGGAGTCTCCTTCTCTGAGGATACTTAAGACCCATCTGGACACCTCCCTGTGCCACCTGTCCCAGGGAACCTGCTTTGGCAGGGGGCTTGGACTCTTCCAACCTCTGTGCATCTGTATGTTTTGCACTTACTGAGGTGCTCATGTACTTCACAAGACACTGCAAGTGGTATTGCTTCCCAATAGGACAAATAGCATGAGGGATTTGAGGAAAAAAATATGTAAGCTGCATTAGTGTGTGAATGTACAAAAACCTTTTCTGGTTTTAGAGTGCTGTTTGTATGTGCTGTGTTGCTCTTGTGGAGTTCTGAGAGTTATCTAAGAGCTAAAGAGTTGTACAGTTCTCTGTTTCTCTGTGCTCAAAGTTTGGAGGAATTGTATTCATGTAGGTTTATGTAATGCTAATTCTTTGTTGTGTGCTCTTGTTCTAGGTTTTCTGAAACCATACAGGTTTTATACATGCTAGTTTCTTTTCTCTCTTCTGATAGTGAGCTAAAGCCACCACCCACAGATGCTGCCCTCTGTGAAGAACTCCCAGCAGGTGAATGGGAGACAGTGCAGCTGCATGGATGCTGGAAAAATGGGCAAAGTGCTGGAGGTAGCAGGAACTTCCCCTCCTTCCATATCAATCCCTGCTTTCCCCTCTCCATTCCTACAGGACCAGGAAAAAGCAGTGTGAAAGTTACGCTCCGTCAGCACTGCCAAGATAGCAAGTGTTGCCCAATAGGTTTCCATATTTTCCAGGTAAGGCTTCTGGTGTTTTGATTCCCATCTGCTGTCCTGGGTCTGGCCAGGCCAGAGTTAACCTCCCCAAGCAGTCAGCACAGGTGAGCTGAGTTAGCCTGGGCTGTTTTCCTCACCACCTGACATTGCTCCCCCATAAAAGGGGCTGGTTGGGGAGGGGGAGCTCCTGGTTGCCTCTGGGGCAGTCTGAGTGTGGCTGGGGCATCCAGTCAGTACTCTGTTATCACTGGGTGTAAGTGAAATTTGCCATGGGCTGTTATTTTTCCCCTTTCATGGTGCTTTTGAAAGTAAACTCTCCTTATCTTGACCCAGGGAGGCTCTGTCTGTTTCTCCCATGGAGCAAGTGAGCAGCGTGTGGTGCTCAGTAGCAATGTCCTTGAAAGATATGGGATAATTACATGCTGGATGGCACAGTGACCAGATAATTAGTTCCACAGAATCCTTCCAAGCTTTTAAATTAATTTAGAAATTATGAACTATTTTGAGAGTTAGCAAAGAATTCTCAAGGTCTTAGTGACTGGGGACCAGACCTTTTGGTAATTCATCATGAAAACTTACTTTCTTCATCTCTAATAATTATTTACTTGTTCATTGGCAAGTGATGTTGTATCTCTAAACAAGATTAGGATTCAGAAGGACTGATATGTTGAAGAGATCTGAAACAAAACAAGATATAATTTAGTATGGACAAATATAGGTTCTACATGTATATGCCAGTGAATAACAGCAGAAATGTAGCATGGGAAGCTTCTGCTTTTGCTCTTTTGCAGGGAAAAATAGCTTTATTTTTTGAAAACATGCTTCAAAAAGGATGTTGCTTAATTGGCCAGCTTGAAGTTGAACATCAGGAGTGATCCTACAACTTCAAATATGTGAAGAAAGATTGAAAGAATCATATTTTTCATGCCTACAGGAGGCTGAGGAGAGGTCTGATATGAATTTTTAGTACAGGACAGACCACTAGAATGAGGAAGGACAGAGTTTCTTCACAGTATCCATGAGGTAAAAAACAAGTGCATTAGGCTTCAGCGAAGAATAGTTAGACAATTGAAAAACCTTTTGAGCTATCTGGGTAGTGGGGTTTATAAACAGTGTACAAGCACAGGAGGAATGATTTGTCTGTACTTAATACCAGCGTCTGGGGTTTCTGGAAGCCTTCCTATCACTCTCCTACAGCTCTGTACAGAAGAGTCAGCTTTTGGAGCCGGATAGGTGCAGGACATGCCATCTTACGGTATACCAGGAAGTTAACACTGTGAAGCCTGAAGCATATCAAAAGATAGGCATGTCTTCATCCTTTTTTGCAGGTGCCTAACAGCAGCTGGAAACCACATACTTCCTCTTTTCTACACTTGGAGCCACTGGTTAGCTGTGTACCTCACTGCTACTCACAGGAAGTAAGCCAACTCTGCAGGCTTCCTGCGGGAAGTTATGTCATTATACCTTCTACCTACTTGCCCAATACAGAGGGTGATTTTACAGTGATCATAGCAACCAAAATAGAAAGGTAAAAATCTGCTTCCTCTTATTTGCATTTCTGGTGTTGTCAGTGCATGAATCATGGGGTGTTGGGAAGCAATAACTCCAGTAATGTGTTCTCACTTTGGGTAGAATTTTGTGTCTTGGTGTTGCTGTTACATCTGCAAGGACTGTGTATGGCTTTGACTGCATGGGAAGGATGACTGAAAACCAAAGTGTTTATTAAATCTTCCTGCATCAGTTGTTGAGTAACAGATGTCTGGTGCTGGAGAAGATGGCATTAAAGCAACTATGTATTCACTATATTCAGATACTGGGATTTACAGTGAAATTTTGCAAAGCTTTTAAATAGGATCATCTATTAAGAAGCTGCAATGTGCTGCAAGCCTTATTGCAGGTAGTTCCCCTTGAATGAGAATAACAACAGGTCTGAATCAAGAGTTTGTAGATTCCATCAGATTGCATTAAAAGTCTGTAAAATTGCATCAAGATTCCACAAGGGAAAGGGTGTGGAATAAAGCTGAGCATAACAGTCTTCTTTTTCTGAAGTGGGATAAGTAATTAATGATCATGGGATTCCCCAGTGCTTTGTGCAGAAATAAATGTGGTTTGGGTTTTCAACAGGAAGCGCATTCACAGCCGGGAGACACTGGGACAAGTACTGCAAGAGGTAAGTGATACACTTGAACTTCAGCTGTTCTAAAGGGGTCTCAGAGGCATCATCGAGCCTGTCGTGTTAACTTACATTGGGAGTTGGGTGCTATGGAGCAGACTTTGAATGTTCTCGTTCACTTGCTGCAAACTGATAATCAGTAAAGCAGGTAATTTTTGCATTTTTCTCTGCCAGCAAATGATCCTTATGGGTCCCTTCCAACTCAGTATATTCTATGATTCTGTGATTTGTTAGCAGCTTACAAACTTTTTCACGCCACTCAGATATCTGGGAGTTTCTGAATGACTATATATTAGACTCATTATCTACTCTTGCAGTCCTCCCCAGTACCTCCCTCTGCTCTAACACCTGTGAGCAATTGGGACTGTTAGTGATGAGTATGTGGTTGTACTTGACTTTTACATTTGCTTTCAGCAGTGTAAACGCTCTATACATCTGTATATATTGATGCATTCATTCTTGGTGTCACCATAGATCTGTTAGCTTTAGTTACATACAGTATCCTTGTTCATTTTTCTGAATCTTACAGATTTCATTTACAACTGTGATGAAAAGGTAATCTGGAATCCTCTTGCTGTCGCTTGGAGAAACATTGGAAAGCCAGGGAATGCCTCACTACCTGCTACTTTCAGTTTTAAATGGAATAGTGAGAAGAGACTCTTCACCCAGCTGTTTTCACTGGTACCAACTATCAGACGTACGGTGACTTGTTTGTAAAAATACCTCCTCAATCACATACACCCTGAATATTTATTCTTCCCGTTTTTTAGAACCAGCATTGTACAGCAAATCTTCATAATGTACCTCAGTCCTTAAAAAATACAGGTGAAGAATGGGTGCATGATTTAACCCAGGCTACAGTTTTAGAAGAAAACTGGAAAATGAAAACATGTGCATAGTTAAATAATGCTTTTGGGGGAAAAACAAATCAAGATTACAGTGTAACTTCAGGAGACCGAATGGACAAACACAGAGGAAAGAAACCAGAGGGTGTTTCAGGTTGGACATACCTCAAGAACCATAAAACCACAGAGGAGTAGAGAAAGCCCAGATTTGTCTCCTACACTGCCAGTCACGCTGCTGAGCACTTTATCCCAGCCTTTTGTTGAAGTGTGCAAATGGTGGGTTGGAAAGAAGGATTTTTTTGGTGAGTTTTTCTTTAAAGAACATCACAAAGGAAAAGAGAAGACTTCAAAACTCTTGTTCCTGATCGATCATGTCAGACTGCTTTTGTAAATCTGTAAGAAGGCTTTAGGCAAAATCTGCCCTTGCTGTAAGAAATACAAAGTTTAAGAGATTTTTTTCTTAATTTCTCTTTGAAAGTGTTTCTTATTCAAGGAGGACTTTTTAGATGTTATATTTTCCTCAATAAAAATGAAGTAATGCTAAAAGCTTTTAAATATCTTTTATTAAAAAGGTGCAAACTGTCAATGATGTCAAGTCCATGTTTGTTTTGCAGTAGCAAACTTGACAGTGTGTAAGAGCCCCAGGGCTCTTATCAAACAGAAGGGGATAATTGGAAGTATTTGAGAGGAGAATCAAGTTTTCCATTAGTTTTTATGTATGTGAAATATGTAGTTAAAAGCAAAAATAGACTATTACATCCCAGCATAATTCATGCTTCTATTGAACTTCAAAAATTGAAAGCATCTAGTAAGCTTGCAGCTGAATTGTAAGTGGTCAGAACTTTCCATGTCTGTTGTGGAATGATGAGTTAAAAAACCATTGTGAGCAATAAATCTCTCCTGTGCCTACTTTTAACAAATATTCATTTATTATCTTAATTTCTTTAAAGGCTGTTTGTTCCTCTTCAAATAGGAAGTTTTTGGAAGATAAAATGATGTTTCTAAACAGAGTAAGGAATGGTTTGTGAAGGCACCTGGCTCCAAGAGTTCTGATAAAATAGGGAGTGGATACAGGGGGAGTAAAGAAAAAAGATGCAAGGATTTCTAAAAGGACTGAGGGAGGCCCCACTCCATAATAACATATGTATGTGTGAAATCTATTCTGCAATATATAATGCTTTGAGAGGGAGTGTGAAAGAAGTAAGAGTCTAAACTGAATGTGAGTACTTTGGTACCTTCTGTGAAAGGACAGAGGAAAAGACCGCCTGTGGATGCAGAGGAGTAGCAGAATGCTGAAGAAAATGTTTTTACTCACGCATCCTTGCTGCACCACAACAGTTGTGCCATTTTGAGTGTGATACCTACCTGAGCAAACACTCAGGAAACTCTGCTTGATACAGATCACCTCTCAAATCCTACATTCACTGCTAGTCTAAGTGTGAAAATGCTGCTTTTTTTGTGTGTAACATATTATTGTGTAGCTGGGTCTGCCTAAGATGCAATTAGATGAGCTTTGGCAAGCACACCTAATTTAATTTCAGAAAGCTCTATTATATGAGACCAGACCTTGTCAATAAAACCGCTCTAAGTTCCTACAGTGAGCTACCTACGTGTGCCTTAAAAGATCTGCAGCTACTGGCTGGTCAGAATCCCTCTGCACTGTAGCATGTTGCAGGCTAGCGTGGAATAGCACGGAGTTTGTAGGGATGTGGCTGCAGTATTGCACCCAGGATGTACTCCAGATTGATCTCCTTTACGCCCTCGGGGAGCTGGAACGTGAATGCTCGAAGGAGGCTGGTGAAGAAGATGAACAGCTCCACTCGTGCCATCTGTTCCCCCAAACAGACCCGGTGCCCTGTGGAAGAAAGGAATGGCAGGCAGTTGTATAAAGCTAGGCTCTGAGAGAGAGCTTCAAACAAAATTCTCTTGAACTCCATGAATTCTGTTAATGTAAGAGAATAAGTTCCTTCAATTTCAAAGAAAATACCTTTGGAGGTGAGGGGAAACATTGTCTAATTATGTCTGTGTCTAATTATGTCAACTCTTTGGGGTGTTTTTTTGCTTGATTGGTGGTGGTGGTTTTGTTTTGGGCTGGTTTTTTACACCCCTGGAGTGTGTTTGAGCTTCTTCCTTTTCATGTTTGCTGCTTGTTCCATGAGAACCACGATTTACTTCTCTGTTAAGGGAAGACCAGATTTAAAAAGGCTTTTCATATGCTTCAGAGTCTTGTCATTGGTTGTTGAGGGAGGCCTGGAGCGTTGTGGGATTCAGTTCTGAAGTAGGGGTGACACAACTGGGCTTTCTTCAACAGCAATTGAGGCTGTGTTGGGTCCTTGTATCCCAGAATCTCTAACACTGGCCAGGAGCAGTAAGCTAAGGGAACGGAACAGAGGCGTGCGCAGTGATGGACAGACTCAGGGACGCGTTTTGGTGTATTGCCTTCACTTCAGGACTTCTATCTGTACATTTCAGACTTTATATAATACACTCAGGAAAAATAAATCCTTTGATTATATAAACAGAGAACAGCCAAAGCAAGCTGGGAAAATTTTATGCCCGGGTTGAAACGCTAGCCTCAGCTAGCTGTCAGTGTCTGTAAACTGGTGGGCATTTGGTGAGTAGGGGAGCTCAAATGTTAAGTACCTGCCTTGCAAATAGGATTTTGGGATTTGCAGGCAATTTGGGCAAATGATTTTAGATTAAACACAGTAAATCCAGATCCTAACTGCTTTGTATGTTGCTTGGTATACTGTTTGCTTTTTATCTACAGCAATTGCATAATGGTATAGTCTGCCATAACAACATAAAAACCTCAGCTGCTTTCAGTGGTTATATTGTTTAGGTTTTATATTTTAAATTTCAGTAAATAACACCAGCTTCCTGTTTTACGCTGCTTTTCTTTGTAATTTGGTTATTGGAGAAACTGGTAATCTAGAGACATTCTCTAACTTGCATTTTGTACTGCTTTTCACTTTTTTTCTTTCTTCTCACACCCCCATGTCTTTGCATCACTGCATTTTGCACCATCACTTAGCTAAGCTGTGCATCATAACATGATTTTGAAAACTTTTTGTTGTTGTGGCCTAATTATATTTTACTGAAAGATGGGATTTGGCTCGTTTTCTGGAGATACAAGAGAACCTGCTGCTGGACTGTTGGTTTGGTTTCCTGCTTTAACATGGATTTTTTCTCTGTGTGTTTTGACAAATCACATTACTTTTGTCTTTGGGCTTCCCATTTGTATGGTGAGAATAAATTGATCTTCCAGTGTGAAGGTGTTCCCAGAATTTAGTATGCCAGGGCCTAAGGCACTCGGGTGCCCTTATAGTAGGAACCATAGCTGATACACCAAGGAGATGGCACTTTGTCTCAGCAGTGTGAGTGTATGAAAAATATAATATATAAAATGCCAGACAATATCTGTGTTTCTTACACCTGACTTGAAACCTTTGTGTCAAATTTGTTTTAATAAAAGCATCCTTTTAAAATTTTAGAATTCAGGAAGGGTGTTTCCAGCCTTGCTGCAAGGCACAGTGACCAGGAATATTCCACATCAGGAATTTACCTGCTGAGAAAGGTAGGAATGCCTCTCTGTTTACAAAGTTGCCATCCAAATCCAGGAAGTGATTTGGGTTGAACTTCCAAGGGGTCGCCCAATGCTCGGAGTCAAACACGACAGAGTGCAGATTTGGCAGTACGAGTGTGCCCTGCAAGAAGCAGCAGAAGGTTATATTGTCCATGTAGGATTGATTCTATTTTTTTTAACCATCCTTCTTTCTCTTAGATAGATAAATGCCACCCTGTGCCTGCAGCCCAGTGTTTGGATTGAGCTTGGTCTGTTCCTATGTGCATCCAGGCACACCAAAACGTAGCTTCTCTATTGTAATGTATTTTGTGTTTGCCTTTGTCTAAGTCAGGACTACTGAAATGTCTTCATGCCTAACCTGGAGTGGAGCTTGAGTTGTTTTATGTACTTGCCAGACTAATAACACATTCTGTTTTATTTTTTGTACTCTTCATTGGATCTTTCAATTCCATCATGTCAATTTTATGCTTAATATATTTGGGACATGTACATCACATCAGTGTGACGCTCAGATCTGTCATTACTGAGCTGCCATTGTCCCAAGTGAATGTGTTTTGTGTGTGTTGGTTTTGTCAGGGATGACTACAGGTTGCTCCAGGCTGCTCCCTTACATGAGGAAGTTAGCTGGTTTGACGTTCATTAAACCTTTCTTCATCCTTCCTTTAAACTCATGTTCTGCTTTGATGCCCAGATATGATTCATATTTGACTTCTGGGAAGAAAGACTTCAGTTTCCCCGGTGGTTGTGCTTGCTACTGGTACCATTAGCCTTCTCCTGAACTTTTTTCTGCACCTGCTGATGCAGACACAGCCCTGGCTCAGGGCGCTCAGCGATGTCTCTCACCTGTGACATGCTACCACATGCTCTCTGTGCCAGGTTAGGAATTATAGAAGCTAATGTTATACAAATATGAAATTTTAACAGCTCCAAACTGTAAGAAACACGGAGGTGTACTCTGTACCTTCTTAATGTGAAAACCCAGCAGAGTGGTGTTCCTCACACACTGCCGAGGGACCCCGACAGAGGTGACGTTGCTGTACCGCAGAGCCTCGTGGATCACTGCGTTCGTGTACGGCAGCTTTTTACGGTCCTCGTAACTGATGGGCTGGGAGGGTTCCAGAGCAGCATCTATCTCTCTTTGAACCTTTTCTGCAGAGAAAGGAAAACATTTTAACTTCTACCCTCTTTCTTTCCAGAAGATTCTGTACGAGTAAGGTGCAGGCTGCAAGGGAAAAAAGAAATCATGTGGCTATGAAATGCGTTGGCGTGTGGTTTGACTGCTGTGTTGGGTTCAGTTGATTGAGAAAGGGCACATCCCCAAAGCACAAGATGATCTCTGATTATAATGCATCCCACTTGGTGATGAAGATAATACAGATTTGTATTTATGTTTCAAAAAAAAGAGAACCATTTAAAATTTGAAATTCCAGGTGTAATTTCTCTGAAAGTACTCATCATGTCAGGTATCTCTCTAAAACTTTGCCACTTTGAAGGTTAGGAAGAGACTAGTACGTATATGAGATGCCTTTACCTTGTCCTGTCTTTGCTATCCCCTTCCAGTGAGATAAACTAACTTGTGCTAGTGTTGCTGCTTAGTGAACTGGTGGGGAAAGCATGTTTTGTTTCATTTATTACTCTTTCATTTTCTAGATCTTCGGTCCTGTAGCACTATTCATACTTATTGTTAAGGGTTATTTTGATGTATTGTGAGTGACTGAGCTGATACTTACGCTTTAGTGATGTTCATTATGATGTAATGTTGAATACAGTTCTCTGACGATGCTGTTGCTCACCTTGTATTTCGGGGTGTTGTACCATATAGAGCAGCGCCCAGAGAAGGGTGGTACTTGTTGTTTCTGTCCCTCCCAGCAGAAGATCAACCACAGTCTGAACCATATTGTCTTTATTAAATGTAGAAGTAGGGTCATCTTTGGTCTGTAGGGTATATTTGCAAGAAGACCACGAAGTGGGTAATTTCAGACATTTCACTGGTCAGGTAGAAATTGTCATTGCTGGATGAAAACAGTGAGCAGCCCACTAAAACAAAACCCTTCAGTGCTAAACAGCTCAAGTACACCTATAAAAATCCCGTAGCAGTTACCCTCACAGCAAGCATTTATAGCAGGCGTTGAGGCCAAGGAGGGGATAGCATGATAAACAGGTACTTACTTTTGTTATTTGAGCTAGGTAGAAGCCAATGAGATCCTGTGGATTGCCAGCATTCTGTCTCTCATGAGTCTGGACCTCCTTCACAACTAAACTGTGCATGAAGTCACTGTAGGCAAACACTCTCTGATGAGGTCCAGGGAGATGGTGCATAAGCCACGGGAAAGCATCATACATCTGTGATTTTAACCAAAAAGGAAGAAACGTGAGCTCTCTTGAACAGAGCACCCAGTTCTGTTTTCCTGATATCCTGGGAAGTCACTGCAGCACGTGGGCTCCCAACTGAGCATGAGAGGCAGTAGACACAAGTTGGAGAGAGATTGAATGCTGGGAACAGGTCTCCTAGAAAGTCTGTGTGAAATCTCCATCCGTAGAGGCTTCAAGACTTGACCAAACAAGTCCCTCAACAACCTGATCCATTGAGGCCTTCTTTGAGCACAGAGCTGCTGACATGCAGAGGTCCCTTCCAATGTAAATTATTCTATATTTCTGAGAGGGATTATGAAGCCTTTACATTGATCTCTAAGTGAACTGTCATTGAGGAAAAGTTGTTTGATTTTGTTAATGAACTATTAATAATATGCAGCAGACTAAATTGAATATTGACAGCTTGATTGTAACAATAACCCACACTCTCTATCCTGAATAGGTAGATACTGAAAAGGTACAGAGCTGACTCAACCTCTTGGTCTTAGAAGGCTTTCCTCCAGGAGAGATTGGCATGTGGATTTGTTGAGGGGGGAAAAAATATGATTTGTGTTGTGAATAGAGGTCAGTCTCTAGGGCTGCTGGTAGAGACTTTGCTTAATTTATGGCCTGTGATTAAGAATCTATTGGCTAGTGCATCCCCATCAGCTGACCGAAATGTCAACGCCGAGTTATAGTGAGTATCAGGTCACAGGAGAATGATTATATTTCAGAATAAATACTTAAATTTTATAAGTTGCTTACTCTTAAGATTTGCTTATGTACCATATACATCAGATTCTGAAATGGTCACTCATTTGAAATACATCATATGTACTGAAAATATGTGAAAACATATGATGATCTAGAATTTAAATCTTGGGACACGTGATTTATAAGGCAGTAATGACACTCACAGGGTATGTGTCTATTACTGCATGATGGCTTGCAAAATAATGGTGTGGAAATGTTTGGGGACGCTCGTCACTGCCTTTTAACTTGTTTGACTTTAGAAATGCAAATGAAGTTTAAAGAGCACTAGTGAGAAAAGTAGGTTCTTACCCTGCCCCAGATAGTAGCTTGAAAGTAGATCACAAAGTAAATGGCTTTGATAAGCTTGCTGAAAGATTCATCCTCACTGGAGAAGCGATGACCAAAAACAACAGCACAAATGACATTTGCAATAGCACAGACCATGGAGCTGTGGGGGTCAAAGGGCTTCCCTGTGAATATAGGAGGTACCATGATTATTTCTGAATACACTACAGTGAGATAATGAGGATGACTTCTTTTAGTAGTAAAAATAATAGTAGGTCAGACTACTTTTAGAGTTCACTTGTGTGAAATTTATCTAGTTTAATACATATTAACTGTATGGATTGTAAGTGTGGAGAATCTTATTTTCAGTCTGCTTTTTACTCTTGTAAAATACTGTGATTAATGCTTGTCTTCACAAAACTAATAGGTCTCTTTTTTTCCCGTCTCTGACTTTGTGGTTTGGGTTGTTTGAAAGCACAAGAGAGTAATTAGAACATATGCCTTCAAATCTGGAGGCAGATATTTAAGTTTATCAATTAAAAACCAAAATCAAACAACCAATCGCTTCCCCCTCTTCCCCCTGCATCCCCTCCCCAAATTAATTTCTTAGTCATGTTGAAATAACTTGGATCCTTTTGGTTTTCAAGTACAACTGTGTTGGGTTTTTTTTCCCCACAGACTGAAAAGGCAAAACTGACATAATGCTTATTTTACAGGATGGAAAACAGCTCCCATTAAAAAGGGTTAAAGCAAACAGAAGGTAAATTCAGACAAAAATAAGTACATGTTTTGATGGTAAGGACAACCTTTGAACTAGACTGGTAAGGGAAATGGTGGATTACACATCTCTGACTTCAATCCAAGACTTGTACTCCTTATTTGAAAGAGTAACTACAATTTAAAATTGAGGAAGGATTGTATGGAAGGTAAAGATTTGGGCGGTACAGGGATTTGGGCTGGTGGTTTATTGATCTCTTACATTTCAAATATCCATGAGTATCTTGCTCTTGGAGGAGAGCTGGGCCATTTTACTGTGTTTTGTGCAAAGAGAGTTGGAGGGAGACCTTAGGAGACTTGTCTGTGTGTTCACATCAGTATGGAACGTGATGTGGGTGAGGGATTTGGCTGTTTGGGATATTTATACTTCATTGCTTTATTTTGGCATCTTGCTAAAAATTCTATTGGTTTCTATTTCATCCAGACCTTAAAAAGAAGTTTTGTTGGACAACTGAATGAAATGTTCCTTGTGTTGGTGTTCTTTCTCTGCCAAATCCTAAAGGCCTGATGTCCTAGAACAGCTCATGGCAGGTCACAAATTGTGTACTTTATGGAGAAGAACATAGGGTTTTTCTATACTCCTTGAATGTAAGGGTAGTTACCAGCTGTCCCCATGATTGTGTTGATAATAAACATTTTTCTGCTATCCTTATTTTAAAAAAAAAACAATTTCATATTGCCCACTGTGCAGACAAAACATTGTTTGCAAAGAATGCAATTAAGAAGCCAGTAAAGTCACACTAATGTGAAAAATATCTATATTACTTGTAAAAATGTATTGCAAAACTTTCACCTTCCTAATCCACTGTATTTCACAAAAAGCTTCATTTATTCTTTTAGTGGATTTACCTTTTGTGCTTGCAAAGATGTCCACAAGGTGACAGGCCTCCATTTGAATCTGATGCTCCAAATGGTTCTTACCAAGGGCCAGGCTTCTTATAATTGTCATGCCAAAGCGTCTCTGCTGCTTCCAGGTGTGCCCATTGGTCAGAAAAATACCTGAGGAACAGGGAAACATTTCTTTCATGGCTGGGATGGGAAATCCTTTCACTGCAGGAGACAATTTTACTGAGGTTAGGTTATATTTACTGACAAAGAAGATACCGTGGGGGTTGGACTTAATGATCTCTTGAGGTCCCTTCCAGCTCCTATAATTCTGTGATTCTTTCAGATACTGACTTTTGGTCTGAGAGGTTTGGGACTCCCAGCAATACAGCTGCTTATAACCGTGACCCTGGCAGCTGGGTGGTAGTGGGTTTTGATAAGGACAGAACAGCTTTGGCTAGAAATGTTTTCTAAAACACAAAGCTGCTCATGTAGAAGCGAGGCAAATAATCCTTTGAATAGATTGGGAAGAATGCTACCCTTAAAGAGGTATGCTTTGTAAGAAGAGAAGCTTTTTGCTTTCCCTGTTCCTAAGGGGATCCTTTCTGCAGTGTAGGCCCAGTCGTACACTTGTGAGCACAACTCAGGGACGCTTGTGTGCATAGGAAAGTGTCTTGTGGTCTTTACGTCCCGTCCTTGTTTGGGTGTTGTGTAACACCTTGTACCTTTCTCGCCCATCATATCCCTGTAGAATGGGGTGAGAGGTCTTCCAGAAAGTTCCTCTGAATGGATGACAATGCCATCTTTCACTGCTTTGTACCCGTTCAGTACCACCATAGGTGTCTGTCCCATCCACAGCGTGTAGATGTTGCCGTAGATGTTGGTTAGCTGAAGAGTTAATAACAGTAAATAAATACAAACCAGGGAATGTGTACACTTAATTACTCATTTTGAGAGTTTTCTGTAGTTGTAACTAAACCAGTCTGTTGACACTGGATTGAGTTACAGTTTCAGGAAAATCTAGCTTTCTGTTGGAATGTGCTTTGGGAATGGCTGGTAACCGTACATTATGGAACAGAAAGGATGTCTCTCAGAAGACCACCTCTGAAAATTGAACAGAAAGGAAAACAGAGGTTGCCAGCTCAGGCTTAAAGAACAAATAAACAGAGGTGAAATCCCAGAGCTTTTCCCTGTTTTATTAATGAACCAAAACAATCGGATTTTCTTGCCTCAAACTTCTAGAGAAAGCAAAGCAATGTTTTTGCATTCTTTCCTGTAGATTCCATGTGATTTTTTCCCTTGTGTTTCTCTATTGTCTTTCCTCAGATCATGCTTGTATTTTTTCCTTAAAATACTTAAAAGCAAGTTCCTTACTTTTTTTAGTAGCTTCAATGGGTTTACCGTGGAATCTTGCTATGAACATAACAGCAATCAACTTTTCCTGCTTCATTTTAGTAATAATGTTTACGATGAACAATAAAGCTTTTTACTGTAGAAATAAGAAAAAAGGTCCATTTAGAGAGAATATGTTTGGTCTTCTAATGGAGATAGGACCAGTCACAGGCTGGAGATGTTCCAATGACAAAGGAAGCTCTACTAGAGATGCTTTACGGGGCTGGATGTTAACACAGAAATAGAGAATTACACTGTCAATGGAATATCCTGCTATCAACAGTGTTTGTGATAATCTTATGCATGAGTGTTGCTGTATCCAAATGAGAAAATAACAAGGAATAAAGAAATTTTGGAGTTTGTTACTCAAATGTTTTCAATAATTCAGAGGCTTCATATTCTTTGAAACTGGCTGGTAGTCAAGCTTGAGACTTTAAAACCAAACCACCAAATTTACACTGTTCCTATGCAAAGCACAATTAAACATAAAATAGATTCAGACTAATTTTCAACCATAGGGATAAATACCTTGGAGAGAGTGTCTCGATGAAGCTTGAAGTCCAGCAGCCACAAATTTCCGATGACGGGGAGGGGAACTGGTCCTGGAGGAAGCTGGGTACACATCCATTGCATCTTTAGGAACTGGAAAATTAGGAGGCATACTACTAGAGCGATAAACAACTCTGCAATCCCCAGCATCTTTTAAAAAACTTCCCTTCTCACTGGTTTTGGGTGTTTGAGTTTAGGTTGGGGTTTTTTGAATGTGACTGCCTCTGAAAGCCTGGAGTTGTGCAGATGAGTTTGCTCCTACCAAAGTCAAACTCCTTCTCTCTCTGACAAATCTAGTTTTCCCAAGCCGAAGCCCTTAGAAAACTAAAATATGTGATCCCTGCAGTTAGCCAAGCCACACCTCTTTTTTACTTTTTTTTAATGATCTGTAATTGTTTTCTGTCTTTTTTTGTCTTTTTTCATTTAGAATTTTGTTTCCTCCTTAGTATTGATCCTGGGTCTAAATGCTAATTATCAAACAGTTGTCCAAGGATATCAAGCATCTTGCACAATGGGAACATCTCATGCAGCTTCCTATAGTTAAATATTAAAATGCCAAGGCTGTGTTACTTACCACCTTTCTGAAATGCTACAGTTATTACGTGGCTTCTTTTCTAGACAAAAAAAAACATTGACAGGATTCCTGTCTGTTAGGATGTGATCTGAGATGAAAAAGAATTGAATTCACGCAGTGTAAAGCTAAAAGAATGTCTTAAAAAATTAAAAAATGTTTAATTTAAGTGTTAGGAGACTCTCTACTTTCCCCTTATACAATATTCTAGGTTAAATAGTGATATTTTGTGGAACACAGTTGAGAGATTATTGTTCTGTCCAGTAGACTGTATGGTGTTTTCTAAATTTGATATTTTAGTTATTTATTGACATTTCCTCTGAAATTTAGGAGGCAAGGGAAAGATGATGTGACTCAAACATACGTGGCACTTCCCAAGTGTGTGATGGGTCAGACTGTGGACCTAAATACCATCTTTTAGCTGAACCTAAGGCTTAGCTACAGGAGTTTATGTCCCTTCTGCTGTGACTGAGGCAGCTCGCTTTATTTCCCGATTATTTGGTCCTCAGGGGATCTCTGTGTGAAGTCTTACTTTGTATGGGTTTAATTAGCTGATCTATTACATTGGATTTTTCAACACCTCAAGAACTCACCTAATGTTATGACATATTTTCAAGTATGTGTAGGAGATTAAGTGAATCCATGTAATTGCAAGAGTTGCATGTTTTAAAATTTTATCATCATTTCTGTGAGCAGGCTCATGGAGTTGTCCAGCCTGCAGTTCCCAGCTCAAAACTTTCCAGCAAAGTCAAGGTTATTGATTGGATTCAGTGTAAGTTGTGATAATGACAAGTAAAGCTTAGATGCTTTCCATGGGCTTCTTAAGAACTTTGCTGAATTCTTTTAAACTTAAGAAACAACCTGAGAGTTACAGGTATGAACTCTCATTTCAATTAACTTTCTATAGATTTTTTTTTATGGGTTAATAAAAGAAAATGGGTTAAATGCAATCTGCCACCTACAGTCTTGAAAAATGTGTTGATGAACATTTGTCCCCCCCTTTTTTTTTTTGCTTTAGTGGTTTTTAATGATACAGGGCAGTTTCAGGGAGCTGCAGAGAAGCCCCCTGAAACTGCCCTGTATTTCATGCTTGAAATCTAGGGCATTTGCCACAGCATCTGCTTGCTTGCCTTCTGTGCATTGTATCATGTGGGTCTTCTGCATTAGTGGGCTGCATGTGTAGGTGCTTTCCAGAAAGTATGGAAGTGGAGAAGCCATCAGAAGGCAAGGAGTGCCTGTCTGCCTTTTTGATCTGTGTTTGGTTTTGGGGCAGAGAAACAGAAAAGGCTAAGGAGCATCATATGGTTCTATCTATCTTGCACTATAAGAGTTAAATAGACTGAAATCTGAGAAAAGCAATTTGAAATTTAATGCCTTTTATGGTTTTATCAGACAGTTCTGACAGTCCCAGGCTAACTCTTACGTGTGCCAAACATACCGAATTATGCTACTGAGCAGTCATTTATCCACTCAATTTTTCAGGTTTCGGTGCTATTTGAGACTTTAAAATCAGTTCCCTGATGAAATTACCTAACTAACTTGATTTGCTGCTTGTGTACATCAGAACTTTGTTTCTCTGTATGTTTTTTTCCCCACCCATGCTGTTCTATCTGATGAGGAGGAAGCGAGCGCTCTCGTATTTCTCATTGTGCACAGAACCAGTTGCCAAGTTTGCAAATTTTGCATCAGTAAGACCACTGAGAGCTGTTGATGCACAGGTGCCATTGGAGGTATAATTTATACACTCCAAAATTACCAGGGTTAAGGTGAGTTGAGTCTTGAAATTACCTTTCTATCACGATAATTGTGATGAAACTTCGAAAATAAGCCTGCTCTGTCAAACACTCAAATTTCAGTGAGCTGCTATACTGACAGAATTTAGTGTCCTTCTGCCTGTTGCCTGCTCTCCTGGAGCTTTCTACTGTCTCAATCTAGGTCCTGCTGTGTAAGGCTGGAACCAACAAGAAGCTTAGTCTGAGCCTGGCCTTTTGGGCACTGAGAGTAGTGTGTTTTGCTACTTATTTGCTGCTGTCTTATTTTCTTTTCTGAATCTATTTTATGTTTCATGCCCAAGTATGGTGAGGCAAAGTTATTTCAGAAATGCTTAGACTGAAGCTCACAAGGAAGGGAAAAGCAAGGAAGCTGTTCTAGAAGAATTCAGTATTCCTTATTTTGATATTTTCAACACAAGTGAGCAGTAGCTCTTGGCACAAATCTTTCTGCTGACAGGAGTACAGCTGCAAGACCTCACCAGTCAGGATGATGGACATTAAGCTTGGTTGTTTCAAACAGATGAGGAAATCTGTTGTTGTAACCAAGGTTTCAGGCCATAGGAGTGGGAAGCAAATGCAACAGCTGTAGAGGATGAGGGAAGAACAGCATCTTCAGAAAGGTGTGGAGCAAACAAATGATGAATGTCCATGCTGGGGGTGGAAAGGGTTCCTAGTACACCTCTGCCTGGGGCGTGTGCCATCTGCTGTGCCATAAATACCAAGGCTCAGGCTTTTTTCTGTTGCAGAGGCAGGCTCAGTGTGTGTTAGAGAGCATTGGTTCCATGCTGCTTGTGTATCGCTTGGCACGGTGCTGCGTGCTTGCTGCCTTGCCTGATGCCAAGCTAAGCACAGCCGACAATCGCTCAACAGAGCTGAGTTTTCTTTTGATTCCCTTAGTTCTCTCAGCTGTAACTTCCTCTCTGTACTCCTGCATCTGTCTAGAGCTTCGTAATGCGAGCTGCTAATTGCTTGGTGGCATCAGAATTTCTCTGTGGGAATGTTATGCAGGCACAGTATGTCCGGACAATTCCCATTCTGTGTTCCCATTTGGTTCAGGAAAAATAGAACTTTTGCTTACATGTATTATGAACAAACGAGGTAGGTTTTTGCCTCTGACTGTCTTTGCTGTTGGGACCTGAAAATTGATGAGCTGTTCAGGTTGCATTGACAAAATCCCGGAATGGGACTTAGGAACTTCGAATTCTGTTCCTAAATCTGTTCATAGCTTGTCTGTGACGTTCAGGCTTCATCTCTGTGGGCCTAATCAGCCTTGACACTCACCTTTCAGATTGACTAACGAAAGCCAAGATGTAGGTGGCAGCTACGACTGTTCTGTTCTCTTCTTCCCCTGTCCCCTGTGTTTGCTTTCCACTCCTGTGGCCCGAAAGCTTCATTAGGAAAACAGGTTTTCTGAGCTGATTAAACATCTCTGTCATGTCTGCCTGGGAGCTCTTGCAGTAGGATTTGTTAGATAAGAATGAGCAAGGCTTGCATGGAGAGGTGCTGCTCAGATAGAACGAAGATGCTGGGACAAGGAAAATGGATTTTTCGTAAAGTAACTGGCTTGCAAAATGCTTCTCTGTACACCTGCCTATGCCTGCTTAATCTCACCATTACTTTATTTGTATTTTAGTGCTAAATTCACAGTTTGTGCACATTGAAGGAGTTCATTTAAATACTGTGACTGAATTGTAACGTACTGCCACGTAGCATCCATCACTTCAACCCTTCCTGTCAGTGGTAAGGCACCTAGCCATCCTGAAGTAAAAACAGCTGGTACTTGTAACCTTAGAAATATTATTTACTAAGGTTTTCTCAACACAGGATTCTGTTTAGTTTATTAATTTTCAGGCGTATTTTGAGGCAGTGGCATGCTGAGCCAGTGCGCGTCACTGACATGCAGCGAGGGTGGGATTAGTAAAAGCAAGAACCTTGGCTGTTAGGGAGGAAAAATGGCTTGTAAAAATTCCTCTACTTTGTTTTTTCATTGCTTTCTGATTTTGTTTGTTGGGTTTTGGGTATTGGGGTTTATTTTTGTAAGGCGGTGTAGGTGAACAGCGAGGCACCACGGTGGAGGCAATGCAGACCTCTCACAGGGGCTGTGGCACTGTGTATCCTGGTGGTGCAGGAGCTGCAAAAGTTTATTCCCCTTTGGGTTTCACTGGTTTAAGTGCTGTGCAGTCTTGGCAGCACTCTGCAGTCAGCTGCCGAGGAATTGGAGACAGGAATTCCATAGCCTGAACCATAGTACATCAAGTCTGTTGCCCTTTTCTCACTGAAGTGTCAGGAAGAAGTAATGAATGCTGTGCAGCCTTATTTCTGGCATTTCCTAACCTTTGAGTATCTGCAGCTTCAGCATTCTTTTTCACAGCTTCTTGGAGCAGCATCTAGTAGGCCAGATGATGCACTGGGAATGTCAGAAGTGGCCGTGCCCTGAACAGCAGCTGACAGAGGTCTACGTTGTTGGAGAACGTTCAGGGAAGGTAGTAATGGTCTGTATTGCTCTTGATACAGGGAGCTCGTCTAGGTGGGAGTGAAAAGAAAAGCCTGGTATGGTGTCTGTGAAGGGTGGGATGTTTTGGGTTTTTAAATGTATATGTGTTTCCTTCCACCTTTCTGTTGTTCTGTTGGATGCAACACACAGTAGGCAATGGATGCAGGAATTCTGAAAGAGGTGCAGAGTAGAAACCTAGTAAACAAAAAGCCTGGAGGAAAATCTGAAATACTTGAATGTTCTTCCTCCCTCTGATGTAAAGAAAAAAAAAAAGAAAAAGTTAAATATTGAAAACTTGTAATTGGTTGAAACAGCTGTCTTGCAAATATCCTATTTCTAAACTTATAAAATTGAAGCAAATTAAAAATCTTAGTAATTTTTTTGTCTCCTTTTATGATCTCTTGCATTGCAACTTTACCTTACTGGATCACCTCTGTGTAGACATTGTTTATACACACACAGAGACTCTGCCAGCAGAAGATACACGATTTAAAGCCATAAAGCAATTACCTGTTGGCTGTGATGTAGCAGGTAGCTGCAGTTAACGTGGCATCGGGCTGAGCATTAATGCTTACCCTTAGTTATCCAACTAAAACTTCCACGGACTGAACTGTGGGGGCAAAGCATGCAAAGTCCTGTGTGTTACAGAAATGGAAACCTGATGGGAACCAAGAAGTTTCTAGAAAGTTGTGAGCCATTTCAGAGACGTTTCTTTTTAAATTCTTCCAGGTGCAGCAGTGAGCACTGTCAGATACCTGGACACGCAGGATGGCTCTGTGTAGAATACACCTGAACGCTTCTATGGAGCTTTGCATTATAAATCTTGTATCAAGCTTGCCTGTGGTGCCAGCAGCAGTTCAGGAGGAAAGGAAAAATCCAGTGTGTTCCTCAGTTGCAGTGCTGCTTGCAGACAAGGAAGGGATTTTTCAATCATGTTTACTAACCAGAGAAGGAATATTTGAGGAAAACCAGTGATGCCAACACCTTTGGCTCAGTGCAGTAAACAAAACCTGAGGGTTTTTTTGCTGTGTCTTTTTGCATGGATGACTTTGTCTGGGAGAGACAGTCTAAGATGAACTCCACCTTTCTTGTAGGACAGTATAGTTATTGCAAATATATACTGTCCTGACTGATTCTTGAGCACTGGAAGAAACCTCTGGAGTCCAACCCTGGTCAACTCCTACCTGAGGAAGAACATTTTTCTACTCCAGAGAAGTGTTCTTACCCTTCTCAACAGGGACTGAGCCTGGTACTTTCAATGCTATTGAAGAATTCATATGAGGGAATAAAATATAAAAAACATCTCTCAAAACGTGCCTGATGTTGTTTCTGCCAGTTAATTAGTAACACCAATGGACTGTGCGAGTGGAGGTCTAAGGATGGGGTGAATTTTGTTTAGACAACAGGTCTTGAGAGAGAATGGCAGCCTGCAGGGACATCTCTGCTCTGATGAGGAGCAGCAGCCTCAAAGTGCATGACAAGGGGGCAGGGGGCATGGTGGGTGGTAGTAATTCAGATCAGTAATTGCCTTTTCAGGTCCTTTCTGCAGAGCTATGTGTTTTGAGGTGAGCAGTCGTTGTGCCTGGAGCTCTTCATCTCCTCTAACCTTTTGCAGGCATTTAGGAGCACCCTGCCTGATGGAGTTACTGCAGCCAACACACAGTATCTTCTGGGGAGCACTGTGCAGCCTCATCCCTACAAGGTCTGTGCTGTTCTTCATGAGGCAGCTTGGTACCAACATCCTGAACACCTTGTTCCACTAACTTTGCTCAAGAAAACATGTAAACACTGCTCCTGTTTGGCGTTTCTTGTGTTGGGGAGGTCTTTGTGTGCATTCCTGCAGGCACTGTGAATTGAAAACAAAGCAAAGAATGACAGACTGGCATTAATTCTGGCTGAGCAGGAGTCCTGCTGCTGAGGGAAGGCAGAAACTTTAATGTATAAATCCTCAGAGTGGACAAGAACTTGGTCCCAGCAGGGAGCCTGAGAACCTTGGCTGCTGAAGGAGGCACCTGGCTCTAGAGCTGATATGACAAGCAGTGAGTGGAGCTGTCAGTCTCTGCTCCCAAGCAAGCAACAGAGCTTTGTTATCTGGGAGTATGGTGATTCCTGACGGGTCTTGGCCTGTGCTCCATCTTTTCCTGTACTTTGTGGATGAGTCGTTCAGTCTACTGCTCTTAGCAGAACCTGGCCAGAACAAAAGCAAAGGCAGAGGAGCTCAGTGTGATGATGTTGCCGTGATCTCTGCTGCTGGTGGAGTCAGTGGCAAAGGTAAACTGCTGTCTGTCAGGCTGTTGAACCCTCACCTGCCTTGTTCTGAAGACCTGTATCTCTGGCAATGCTATCCTTCCTCTCCCACTACCAGGATTTTTCCAACTGCAAAAATAGAATAAATAAGAGCCCTTGTTCTCCTGGAATCGTTACAGACCCCTGAGATAGCACACTGCGACCTCCCCTTGGGATTTTCAGCATTCTCCTAGAACATCTCAAACTTGCTCATCCTTGTCCTTGATGTCTGTGAGCAGCTGCTCTTGGTAAATGCCGCTCTAAACATATGCAGGTGAGGTGGAGCTGGGCAGCAACCTGCTGGGGGCTGCTTGGAAGGCATGTCCTGGGGCCTGACAGCATCCAGGCTAAGGGTGTCTTTGCTCACCCCCTGTCCTTCAGGCTGTGGTCTCTAGAAATTACGTGACGTAGCGGTGTGTTAGAGAAACCATTCCCCGAGTTCAGAACAGGGGCCTCAGCTGAGGAAATGTGATACCAGGGGCTTCTGGAGTTAAACCAAGGGGAATTCTTTGTCCTACTGGCATTTGCTAGGATGTGGGACTAAACTACTGTGGGGAAACCAGGTCTGTGTGCCACCTCTGTTTGCCATTATAGGCAGGTAAAGAGGTTGCCATGTGAAATGTCTGTGCTGGAGGAAATTTAGGAAGCAATTTGCATCTCTGAATTATTACAGCTTGACATCAAACTCTGTAAAATCCCATAATTTCCTTGGCTCCCTTATTGTACTCATGGTAGGGGGCTGGGAGGAAAGAGAAAACTATGCTCAGGGCATATGGATCCATGGTCCAGCTGTACTGGGTCTTAAGTTTCCCTTCTCAGCTCACTTCCCTGAGGACTCTTAGCAGTGTAGGCAACTGTGAGAGGCACTTGTTCAGCTTCTTCCAGGCACAGGCTGCTTGGAGGCTGGCTGAGGGTGAGTGCTGGTGCATAGCCCTGAGTAGCTTAGAAGAGCACATCAGGGGGATGCAGCCAGGGCTTTGATGTGTGGAAGAAGATCTTTGAATCCACCAGAATCTTTCTAGAGAAAGCTCAGCAGTGTCTCCTGAGACGTGATGAACTTGGTGTTTCTTTGCATACGAGATGCTTTTTATCCACAGCACTAGCTGTGTTATGTTTGATTCTTCACCGTGCCACTTGCAGTTCATCTGAGTAAATACAGATTAAAACTCAGATTACACCACTTCCTTGGTCTTGGTTCCTGAATCTGTATTTGCAACCAGTTTATACACTGCTACTGACTGCTTCTTTTTGCCTCTTCCTAGAGAGTGCTACCTGGTGAGAGTTCCTGTCCTTGCCGGTGTGCCCAGAACCTGGGTGGCAGCCTCAGCTTTGTACCTGAGCTCTTGGCTTGTATGTAGTCAGTGCTGTGAGTGACATGTGCCATCAAACTGATTGCTCAAAGGCATGTTTCTGAATGAGGTGCCCGCCTTCCAGGCTCTACTGGATCTTAAAGGATGGTAGCTATTAGCATATTGCAGCAGGGTGTTGTATTAAATACACTCAAGAATGGGAACGCTTCTCATTTTCTGGGAAGAGGAAGTGTGGTAGGAAAGAAGGGAGGAGAAAAGTTCAGAAAGCTTCAACGTGACAGGGAAGAGTTAAGCAGAACAATAGGGAGAACTGCAGACAGATTCATAGCAGTTTTCTCAGTGGGAGAGTAGTTTGGAGCTGTGAAATGACAATAAGTGTGTTTCTCATATACCTGGTTTTGGTTCTTCTGGTTGCACAGTTCCTGAAATTGCAATGGAAAAATCGTGGATTTCCTCCTGGACCAACCCCGTTTCCCATCATTGGAAGCCTCTGGAGGATAAATTTCAGAGCTGATCATGGAGGCCTGAAAAAGGTATGCATTTGCAGATGTCAGCTAGAGAGCTCTTGAGGCAAACACTGTAAAAGCTGATGATGGTTGTCAACAGGTTAATGTGGTAGGAAGGAGAACATGATCCTGGGGTGAGGTGAGCTGTGGAAGTTGAATGCCTAAAAAATTTAATCTGCAGAGTCTAATTCCTGTGCCAATTAATAAGTGTGTGAGTTAAATGCAACTGATGGTAATTTTGCCTCAAAAAAGACTTCTGTTCTTGAGAGGGGTTTTGCCTTGAAAAGAAGAGAATGTTTCTCAGATTTCCCATCACAGGCGTATACAGAAAATCTCCTAAAACAAAGTTCCTTGAATTCAGAAGATCTGAGAAGTGCAGCATTGTGTCTTCTGCTCTTATGGGATGGGAGCAAGATTCCAGATACAGCCAAAACCTTAGGTCTTTTGTTTTTCTGAATTCAGTCTAGGAACTGCTCCTTGAGCTGAGGATATAAACAATAATGAAAGGAAGGAACTGATGGGAAGAATTAGGTCCATGCTAAGCATGGCAATGCAGGTTCTTCCAGTGCTCAACATCCTCTGCTGAGCCAAAACTTCATGAAATAACTCAATGTGTTGATATAATTTCCAAGTCATGACCTTAACACTTCTGTGCTAAGTGCAACCTGCATGTCAGGGGGTACCTGGCTGCAGCTGGAGAAGGTTGGCTGCAGGAAAGGGAAACTTAAGAGACCTCGATGCTTAAATTTTCTGATTGGGCACATGTTCATCACTGTGGAGGACAGAGCTGTATTATTCCTTTGTCTGGCTTGAGAGTAGTCCCCATCACTGCCCAAGCAGAGGTGAGATCTGTGCTCAGCTGCCTCAGCTGACACTATTTCTGTATAAGAAGGGAAATAGGTTCTGCCACTGGAACTTGAAATGTGCATTACAAGAAGGAGAGTTACACCTGGAATATGTAACTTCAAGAAGTTCTAGTTGTTGGCTGAGGAAGTGACATATGGAGTTGAAAAACGTAATCAAGAATTGGCGGGTGAAATTTTGCGTGAAAGCTAATAATGAGCTGCAAACAATCAGGGGCAATATTAATCATTAATATTGCACAGGCAACCCAAGTTTTAAAAAGAAGAGCATCTGTTCTTTCATCATTCATGTTGCTGTGAATAGTGGGCTCCCAGAGAGAGCCCAGAACTTTGCTGTGCTAAGTACTCACTGCAAAACAAAATCACCATCCCTTGTCACTCCCTGAGCAATGCCGTGCTGGAGGTGAGCAGCCCATCGTGTATGTTATGGTTGATGTTTCTCCCATGGGCATTTATGTGGCATTGATCTAACCTACAGCTGGCAAGACTCTATGGCAACATCTGCACCCTGTGGCTGGGTCACAAGCCTGTGGTGGTGCTCTATGGATTCCAAGCTGTGAAGGATGGTCTCACCACCAGGTCAGAGGATGTTTCTGGGAGACTACAGACTTATGTCTTCAACAGAATGGCAAATGGAAAGGGTAAGATGTTCATATCTGTGGAAGGACTTAATCCTTGACTTGCTTTGTTTCCTCTCATGTTTTCCTCACTGACAGACCCTTAGCTCCCAATTCACCCATTCTGGCTGCTCAGGGGGAATGATGTAACTCTACAGTGTTACTGGAAGCTATCTCCAAAGTCACACATGTATTTTGGAGTCTCATCAGAGTGGTGGTATTTGTACCTGGCTAATTCTTGTGTGTCCATTTGTAGTGCTAAGTGTGTGTCCTGATTTGAAGTAATCTGGGGCTCACAGCCTCCTCTGCAAGCTAAGCTGTGGTAATTATGCTCCCAGTTGTCTACAGCAAATGCTGATGTAAGGAAAATGTGTACAGAGATGTGGATCAAGGTTTGGCCTTTTGGGAAGTCTGAAGGCACAGGAAGGTCACTGAGGCTTTAAAAGTATTAGCCAGAGTGTAGGTGCAACATATCCTTTTCAGAGCTGCTTATTGTACTGTCACTTACATCACACGCTGCTTAATTACAGTGGATGGAGAATAAAGAGTGTGCTGGGTTTGAAACAGAAATGATTGAACTTGTTTCCACCACCTGCTTACCCCGAGGATGCAGAGTAGATGCCCGTATCCTCAGTCAGGCTTTGTTCCACATGGACTGCAGCCCAGAAAGCTTTAATTTATAACACCAGCTAGTGTGAGTAGAGGAAACTATCCAAGGAACTGTGTTGACTGGGGGCATTTCAGCCCTTTTAGATTAATTTTTACATGGGTGATGTGGAGTACAGTAGCTGGGCTGTGAGAAGCTGCCCCAGCTCCCGCAGTTTATAAGAGGGAAGTGGCTTTAGTGAACAGCTGCAGCATTGGCTGCAAGCTGGCAACTCTGCAAGATAAACCCCTGCCTGTTGGACTGGCTCCTTCTCTGCTAGCCCAGGCCCCCCGGACAGCAGAAGGAATAGGGGAGAGAGATTCCAGGCTGCTGTCGAGCAACTGTCTTGGGAGCAAGCTGGTATTCCCAGGGGGAGTGTGGAGGGAAGTGATCCAGCATGTGGACTAACTGGTTTATACTGGGCTGCTGCAGAACAGAGACTGACAGCCCAGGGACCTGGGGTTCCTTCCTGGCCCACAGTGAGGCCTCTGGCCCATGGAAGCTGTTTGTAGATTGGCTAAATCCTGCTCTTCCTACTCGGGTGGTTCTTGCCCTGGCATTGTTATCTTTCTAGAAGGGACCTGGACCAGGCTGAGAGCTCAGTATCTGGTGTAAATAGCCTGGAAAAAGCAAGATCCCCTAAAAACTAAGGCTGTGTAGCACAGACATGCTCAGAACCAGTTTTCAAGTCTAGCCATTAGAGAGTTTTTAATTTTGAACTACTGCCAATGAAGATGCAATGATCTCCTGAAGATTTGCATGAGGTAAGAAGCACAATCGTAGCAGACACCCAGACCTCCCCAACAGGCTCCACAGAAATCTCTCTTGGCTGTGTGCAGCTTGGTGAGCCACCACCGTGTTTCCAGGAGGTAGAAAGTTGAACTTAAGAGTTTGTTGAGGAAAGCTGCCTTTGCCATTGGTGCAGAGCTGGCCTGTGGCAACATCTGCAAGAACACAGTATCCATATGGGGCTGTTGGCAAACACAGCTTACAGCTAAGTGTTAGGTTTATTAGAAGGTTGTACAAGATAATTGAGATCTTGTGAGTGATTGCATGATATGGGCTATAAGTCTTTCTACGTAAATAAGGGGTTAGATTCATTTCTGCTCAAAGCACAGGCAAACAGGCCACACCAACGCACGCTGTCTTTGCAACGTGTAGCAGGCTGCTGGGTGGCATTTCGAGTCATGGCTGCTGTTCCTGGATGGTACAGAAGGAACAGAACTGGTTTTGGAAGGCAGATGTGTGAGTCCTGAGACTTGAGTGGACTTTTTGCAGGGGTGGGAGTACATTAACTACAGTGATTTCTCTGTTTCTAACAAAATACAGTTAGAAGACCACATGGCTCTCTGAGTGGAAGTGTGATGAGAGGCCTCTCTCTGTGTTCTTTACTATTATATGAACATCAATGTGACATAAAATTGATTCTTGGTGGTTGAAGGTATCCTGCTCTCAAATGGTCTCATCTGGAAACATCAGAGACATTTTGGAATTGGAACTCTCCGAAAACTGGGAATGGGGAACAAAGGAATGGAGCGCGGGATACAAACGGAGGCCCGTTACCTGATTGAGTTCTTCAGGGACAAAAATGGTAGGCCATGGCAAGGGGCTTTGGGGCTGCATTTGGGCTTTTGGCACAGTACAATAGTCTGTGTGGGTCCAAGAGTAACTATTTCTGCTCCAGAGAGAGAGGGGGTTGGAGCACAGCTTATGTTTATAGTGCAAACCTGTTAGTACAGTCAGACTGCAGCAACGTGTGCTTTGGTATCAATGGGAAGATTGAGATTGAAAAAAACCCAACCCAAACCAAACCTCAACAAAACAACCAACCAAGAAAAGGAAAACAAGAAGGCAAACAAGGAAACAAGAGTGGGAGTTAAGGACTTGAGACTTTCCTGTTTTTGAATGTTTTATCTTTAGTTTCATTTGCCAGTGAATTTTGAGTGTCCTAGGGTAGCGTAGATGACATCCATTATAAAATGCCCTTGGGACCTTGCTTCTAAAACAGCAAAGGGTGTAAAGGAAGTGCTTTGGAGATGAATGCATCTCTCTCTCTGCAGGGAGAGCTGTGGACCCTTCCTTCCCTATTGTTCATGCTGTCTCTAACGTGATCTGTGCTGTGGTTTTCGGACATCGCTTCTCACTGGAGGATGAAACCTTCCAACAGCTGATTAAAGCTTTCAACTGTGTAGTGGAGTTTGGGAACAGCTACTTTTACTACGTGAGGAAATTATTTTCTTGCAACACAATTCTATTATAGCATTATAGTTATTGCATGATTTAATACGTGTTAAATGCTGATAAAAATGCTGACCGTGGTTATGAACTGGAGCTACAGTTCTTTGGGCCTGACATTGTTCAACTGTCGTATTAATCATAGAATCACCTGAGTCGGAAGAGAACTTTAAGACCACAGAGTCCAACCACAGCCTAACCCTGCCTAATCCACCTCTAGACCATGTACCCAAGCACAATATCCACAGCATTTTAAATACCTCCAGGGATGGCAACTCCACCACTTCCCTGTGCAGCCTGTTCCAATACTGGACAATTCTTTCAGTAAAGAAATTCTTCCTAATATCTAACCTAAATTTCCCACCGTGCGATTTGAAACCATTTCCTCTCATCCTATTGCTTGTTACCTGAAGAAGAGATGGCCCCCCACCTCTCTACACCCTCCTTGCAGGTAGTTGTAGAGAGCAACAAGGTCTCCCTTCAGCCTCCTTTTCTCAAGACTAAAAGACCACAGTACCCTCAGCCACTCCTCACAGGACTTGTGCTGAAGATCCTTCACCAGCTTTGTTGTCCTTCTCTGGATATGCTCCAGCATCCCATAATGTAATATTAGTAGTCTTCATTAGAATTTCTCAGCGAAGGTGATATGCTTGGGCTGCTGAACTTTTCTGTAACCGAAACACCAGCATTGTGAAGGTGAGAAGCTGACACTCTTTGTGTCAGAATGAAAGGGAATAATTTCTTTCTTAATGTGTAAACATATAAATGCTTTTTAATATTAAATTTATTGCTATTAAGACGTGTTAAATCTGTCAGCAAAAGTGGATTGTTTTACTGGTGAATTAACAGAGCAAATACAAGTAGAGTAAGAAAGAGAAAGGAATCCAGGGAGGAAACTGTGTTGTCTTTAATTCATGGTTTTAATGTGTGTTCATGCACTCAACGTGTACCAAAGGTTCCTCTTTGATACTACAGGGTTTTGCCCAGAGAAATTAGTTCAAATGAGCACCAAAACCATACATGCCCTGTCGCTAGGACAGCCTGGCTCATGTCGTGTAACTTACCACATCTGTGCTGAATGCTTGCTCCACAGATATGTGAGCTCTTCCCGTTGGTTGCAGATCATATCCCAGGACCTCCACAGAAGGCAGCGTTTTCCTGTGATTTTGTTCGTTCTTTTGTAAAGGAGGAAATCAAAAACCACAGGGAAAGAGGCAAACCAGATGAACCAGAAGATTTCATTGACTTCTACCTGGATCAGATAGAGAAAGTGAGTAATTCATGCAGTGTGGGGGACAGATCCTGTCAGCACGGGTTCCCTGCACCTTTCCTACGGTTGCCTGTATGTGGCAATGTAACGACAGAGCTCTACACGTGCAGTTTAAAACCTCTGCTGTCAAATTACAATATGAATGTCGAGTAGTTAGTTTAAGAACTTGTTGTAGAAGAGCAAATTAGTGACATTGGTTTGTTGTTAAGCTGTGGAGTCCTTAGTTCAGGCCGGGCAGTGGGTTGTGCAGAGGCGCAGATGTGTGGAGGGCTCTGTCACTCTGAGTCTTCACATCTTATTAATACCTGTATTTACATCTTTGAGCTGTTTTTTTGCACTTAGTAGCACTGCGTGGTTATTGTGACAGCCTTAGAATGATGCAAGCCTCTGCTGTAGAGAAAGCATAAACCTTTCACAGTGATGGCATTCTGTATGCAGCAGATAGGTGACAGCAACAGATGTGCAGAGTGTCAAGGGTGGGATACAGCTCTATTGAAAGTTTTTTTCTGGTGTGGAAGTTAGCAGCAGGGTGGTCTGGAAGGCAGCACAACTGGTCCTTAGACACCTGACATGTTTGACAGCACCTACAATTTAACAGTATCAGTGCACTTCTTTGAGAAAAATCTTGGCATAAATCTTTGTTTTACTCAAGTACCTCAGTTTTCTCCGTCCTCTAGAAATTCTGTTTGCTTAGGTATAGCAACTGCTGTCTGTCTTGGTGCTGTTACACCGTTTGACCTTTCTTGTTGACACCCACAGACTAAAAATCTCCCCAATTCTACGTTTGATGAAGACAACATGGTGCAGTCTGTTTTTGACCTTTTCCTGGGTGGCTCAGAGACCACTGCCACCTCTCTACGCTGGGCTCTGCTCTACATGGTGGCTTATCCTGACATCCAGGGTGAGTTGTAGACACACATGTGGGTATGTTTTGAGTAAACAACTGTCTGTTACACTTTTCATTTTGTTGTTTGGATCACTTTGGTTTGAAGACCAAACTTTCTGTTTAAGATTGCGTTTTTTCAGCTTTGCTGTTAACAAGCCAATGAAGTAGAACAATTTCAGATGGATTTTAAAATAATTTCAGGGATGTTCACCTTCTAAAAAGAGATTAGCAGTCGGTGATGTCTTGGTAAGATTATCCTGCTCCAGTTCTCAGCCTTACCTATACATATTGGATTGATACGATGGCTCCCATGCAACATGCTAATTAGTGTGCTGAGAGTCCTTATTTAGCTAGAGTGAACAGAATAGCTTGAGTAATTGAATTTGATGTCTTAATAAGAAGTTCTTGTTTTATTTACAGCTTGATCCTCTTAACTGTGAGGCTCAATAAGTCTGTTGGGCTTGTGGAAAGATGATCTGAATGTAGATCCTATAAACTAGGAAATACCAGAATGTAGTAAAATCACAGCTAGGCAGCTGTTTTAAATATATTTACATTTTAAGGTACTGTAAATATAAACTATTTACATATTTTATATCTTCATTACTATGATAATCCAAAAAAGGAAATGAAAGCTCTGTTTCATGCAAGACAGTGTTCTTGATCCTGTAATGGACCTTTGTTTTTGTAGAAAAAGTCCAGAAAGAGCTAGATGCTGTTGTCAGTCCCTCCCATCTCATCTGCTATGAGGATCGGAAGAGACTGCCTTATACATATGCTGTCATTCATGAGGTTATGCGCTTTGGTAGCATTGTTTTAATCACAATTCCCAGAGAAGCAGTGAAGGATACAACTGTTTTGGGATATCAGCTTCCAAAGGTACAGAAATCTTTTCTATTCCAATGTGATCTTTGGCCATGGGTTAAGTTCCTTGCAGTCACGTTTACCAGTAATCCCTTTTCCCTCCAGCCCGGGACAGATGGGTGTTGGTGCCATCCCTGGCAGACAACACCTTGTCCCTCCCACGCTCCCTGGCCTGTGCCTTTGTGTCACAGACAGCGAGTGAGAACGCTTGCCAAAAGCACAGTGTCACGCCAATTAAACTGGAGTTCTGTCGGAGCACCGCAGTCCTGCTTTCCAAGAGCCTGTGATGTTGCAATGCTTTATAAGCATTGGAGCTCTTATACTTTCCAAAGACCTCAGAGAAGGCTATCAAACCTACAGCGGTGTCACTGGGGAAGGTGCAGCAGGCTGTTCCTGCTGGGCAGTCGTCTGCCATGCGGACAAAAGGGATATGGAATATTTTCTTCATTGGTGATGCCTAAGACAGTCTGCTTTGTTCACTTAAGACTTCTTTTTCTTATTGTTATCTCTCTGGCATCATGTCTGAAATATGAATATGCTTCACCACAGCTTCTGAACTGTCACCTAACCTCAAATATAAAGCTTCTTTGCCCTACCCAGCCTTTCCAAACTCAACCTCAATGCCAAATGTCCCTATAGGCTCACATGGAGGCATCTTCCTGTGCATCCCTGCTCCATGGTGTCAGTCATGCAGACATTTCCCTTCTGCCTTGATAATTTCAAATATATTAATTCCTTTCCAGGGTAATTTTGTTCTTCACTTGTCAAAAGCCTGTCAAATCTTGTCAGAAGTGGGGAAATCGTATTACTAGAGTTAGGATAAGGCACTAAAGAACCTCAGACCACTCTGTTGCATTTACTAACAGAACGGAAGAAAAGGAGCCATGAAGGAACACAGCAAGGAAATTCCTGAGCCTGAAATACTGACATTTCTTTACTTTCTTAGTTTTTGAAGGGAAAACACCCTCAGAACAGTTTGAGATTAATTTTTTTTCCTTAATAAAATAGTCTTTCATTTCTGCTGTCTTTCCATGTGACCAGCTGAATTATAGCTGGAATCTGTTTGTGTCCTTTTTCTTCTTGATGAAGAATTGAGCCAACAGCATCTTCCTTTCAGGGTACTATAATAATGGTAAACCTAGACTCGACTCTCTTTGACCCTGAGTACTGGGAGACCCCTCACCAGTTCAACCCTGGTCATTTCTTGGACAAGGATGGAAATTTTGTGATGCGAGAGGCCTTCTTAGCCTTCTCAGCAGGTAGGTGACAGCTGACAGCTGCACCCATTTGCATTGGGTTAGAGTGTGAGCTCTATTCTTTCTGTTGCAGAGAAGGCTAGAGGGGGTGTAATCCCAAAATATAGGGGCACATGGTTTTCAGAGCCCAGAAAAAGTCTTGATGACAAAAATAAGTTGTTTGGTAATTGTGTAAGCTGTGGATTTTAAGAGTTTTGTGAAAACACAGAGAAAGTAGAAGGAGTAAGGCTCTAGAATTGCCAGTAATTTGGGGATTCGAGTCCTTAGGCTGTTCTCTTCTGCCATCCTCTGCATATGCCAGGCTGTGCCACTGTAGTGGCTGTTCCTTGGCAGGTTGCTCTGCTGGAGCTGATTTATTTTGTATAAACAGTATTCATTGGTGCAGAAATTTGAAGCTGGATCAGATACACCCCAGACGGCTGTGTCTTTCCTGGGGAGCTTCTGGAGTCACTGTTTCACCCTGTATGTGAGTTTATAGAAGCTTAAACAAACAGAAGCTCTTGGGGGTCGTGCCAAGATGGAATAGCCTGGTTGTCAGAGCCCTCAGCTGAGGTGTGGAAGTGTCAGGCTCAGTTTCCTGGCCTAAACTGGGCAGAAGAGAACTTTAAACACTGGTTTCTCACATCCAAGCTGAGTGGCCTAACCGTTATGCTTCAGGGTCTGTCACTGTCTTTCTGTGACTGGAAATTATATCCTGGACACAGCTAATTGGTAAACTTGGAACTTTTGTTTTCTTTAACAAGTTGGTTTCACTGAAAACATTCTGTAGGAAAATGTCGGGTCAGATGTACGGTGTCCTCTGTGTTCTGACTTTTCACTGCTATTAAAGAAGAAAAGTCAGTCTGTACTGAGTGGGAGCTGCGAGGTAACCTGAAGATGCTTTCTTGTCACTCTCATGTAGAATCAAGAGATTAGGTATCTCTAGGATGATGATAATCTTTAGGATGGGTGAGTCCTATAGATTAGGAAATAAAGCGTGAAACTACTGAGAAGCATCTTTGGTATCTTTTCCTATAGTCTGGGCATATCCTGCAAAGGAGGACTGCAGACATCTCAACTGTTCAGTCCATTCAATCTGAGAGCAGAATTTCCAGTTCAGCAAAGCCTTTTGTTCCTTGCTGAGGCTGAGCAAATATCTCTTGAAAAGCTGGGAAGTGGGTGGTGGTTACAGAGCTCTGCAGGGACTGACTGCTCTTTCCCTTCTCCCTCTGCAGGCCACCGTGCGTGTCTGGGAGAGGTGCTGGCAAAGATGGAGCTGTTCATCATCTTCTGCAGCCTCTTGCAGAAGTTCAAGTTCACTCCACCAGAAGGAGTTAAGAAAATCAACACAGACATTGTCTTTGGTAGCACCATGAAGCCCCATCCATACAAGCTCTGTGCAGTTCTTCGCTAGGTTGCGGGGTATCACAGATTTGAGATCAAACTGACACAGGTTTGCTCATGTGCTGGTCCTTTGTGTGGCTTTTATGGTTTTTATGTCTAGCTTGAACTCAGGGGGACGCTGTCCTTGTTGTGTTTGATGTCTCAGAGGCTGGCTCTGAAAAACACCTTGGTTTTCCTGTGTCGGGAAAATCTCTGTATGTTTATTTCCTGCTGTATTACAAATGAAATAAACACAGAAAATCATTACAGTGTCTGGTCTTACTAGAAACTCAAAAGGAATCTTACTGGAGGGAGAAGGAACGATAAGGATGGGTGTTTGGTGGGGGTGGGAGGGCTCCCCATCATTTCCACTTGTTCTCAAATCCAGCGTGGGGTAGCCCAAACAAAGCGGGTGTAAATGGTGATGGACGAGTGGGCTGGGCTGAGAAAGTGTGGGGCTGGGGCTTTTTGTGTAGGTTATGGTGCATTTGAGGAGTGGCTGTGTGAAAGAGGGAGTACTCTCACACAGTGGCCTATGAGATGGTAGTGGTGCAGCAGTCTGGGTCAGCTGCATCTCTTTTGATGCCTGAAAGCAGTTACAGCAACTGCTTGCAGCCTCGTGAAGCAAAGCTTGGTGCCTGCCAAGTAGCGACAGGACAGGAGAACTTTCTGTAGTGTTTTCCTGAGAGCTGTGTGAGAACCGAACTACTCAGGAGCTGTTGGTGAGCACAGGGGCAGTTTCTGCAGCTGCTGAGCTGAGGTGAGCTTGGCTGAGCTGCTGAGTTAAGCGTGCATGAGCGTCAGGAGCAAGAGCTGTGCAACAAGCAGCTGGCAGGAGCAGTGCCCAGGCAGGGCTAGCAAAGAGCAAGTGCCACAAGTGCACTCACACCGTGAGGCTGGCCTTGTTACCCTCCAAGATTTAATAATTGAAGTCAGAGCAAGGGCTGCTACTGGATATAGCAAGAGCTCTGTTGCTCTACCAGTTTCCTTCATTGGGGAAAAGACTTTACCATTGCTACTGCAGTTATACTTCCAGCCACGTTGGAGTTTTCTTTCTTTAATGTAATGTTCTTGGTCAAAAAGATGTACTTTTGTCAAAGAGCTCGGTACCAGAAGAGTCAGTGCTCTTTTCTCAGGCCTCTGAGGAACACGGCCAGGCACAAAGGGATGCTTTTGTCATGGCATGGATTTGAAACTGTCACTCGCTGCTGCTGCTGCAGCGAGTCAGAACTTGGCAGGAGATGTGTAGGCTTCGTGGGTCAAGCAGATGAAGCTGATGTTGCTCTCATGCTCTCTAATCCGTTTCTAGCTCAGTGCTGCCACATTGTGTGTGTTGGCCTAGGTTCTGTTGGGAGTGGAGGGTGGGTTGTGCACTAAAGCAAACCTGGGATTTGGTTCTTCTACTCATGTAAAGGTGACTTTGCAAAAACAGGTGCAGCGAGGTGATTGGGTAGCTGGCAGCTGCTGTGTTGACACCCAAGTCACAGACATCTCTGTGAATGTAGGATGGATGAGAGACTGAAGGAGAGATAAGGTTTAGGTACAGGCACACTGGACCTGTATTGTTTTAAAGTTTTTTTTCACTTATTGTTTCTTAAAAAAACCCCAAAACAACCAACCAATGGAGATACGAGTCCATCTACAGATTTTTACAGAGGAATTCTATCTCCACTGGGAGATTTTTTTAAAGGAACTATAAGTGAAAAAGAGTGTTTATATGCTGCCAAATAGCATTAACGGTTCTGCATTTCTTAATCATCTTTCAGCAGAGCTTAGAGGTTGTGTGAGGACCTGTTGGGGTCTGGAGGCTGCTGGGCTGGACCGCATTACTTCTGCAGCTGGTAGCTTGCTATTGGGATTTCATTTTCCAAATGGGAAGGTAAAAACTATGGTAGGCAAAAGGAATTGTGGTAGATAAAGAGAGAAACTAGCTAGCACTGGAAGAGAATTCCTTCAGAAACTCTGTGGTTTTAAATAGATCTACAAGTCTTGAGCTGTTTTAGGCTTTGCTCTGTAGTCTTAGTGGGAGAAACTTCAGTAAGCAATATTTTGTGCCTATCTCTCTGATTGCCTGTCATACCGTGCTGTGTGTATCATTCTCCATTTCCATCTCAAGCACTACTGAGCTTCCAGACTGGTGTTACTGTGCCCAGTTGTTTAAAAACTACTTCTCAGACCTGTGACTCAGAAACTCATGTCTGTGTAGCTAGTACTTCTCCTAAATACAAACCAACCTGCTCTTTCAGATTGTCAACTGTAAGAGAAAATGTGCCTCAAGTTTAACAAGAAAGTGAAATCACTGTAAGAAAAACGTGAAATCACTATAAGAAAAATAAGAAATCAGTAGAAAGGGGTGAGTATATTGTTTATTTGGGGCCACCTGGCAATGAAGGGAGGGTGCAATAGTCCCGGCCCTGCCTTTCATGTCCCAAGAGTTAGACGTGCAGTGAACATCATAGGCTCTTTTCCAAACTTGGTCTGGCTCTGTCTGGTAAGTTTTAACATTCCTTATTAAAGAACAGTATTAAAGAGTGGGGAAAAAAACCCACAACAAAAATATTCCCATAAGTGGCTGTAACATCTGCAGTTCTTGTGCTGGAAGCAGATCAATGTTGCAGTCTGACTCCATAACAAGCCGTGCTGCTACTTCTGCCTTGACCTGAGGAACTTCTTGTCCAGTCTGCTCTTCTGCCCACAGGATGGTCCTGCACCCCCAAAAGGCAAACACTGGCAAACCTCTGGTAGCGTGATCTTGCCCCCAGAAGGGATTTCATCAGGGCAGTGACATGGAGAGAAAAGGCATCTCAAACCAATAGAGCTAAATCAGCAACATTTTAAGCACTGGCTTGACCTGTGCAAATCAGCGTTGTGCTAGGAGTTACCATGTGGAAACAATCTTAACCTGAATGAAGTACCATGTGAAAAGTACTGAATGGCTTTCATAAACATCTACTCTGAGTATTTTAAAAAGTCTTACAATTAAGCTGGTCAACAAAGGGATTTAAGTTTTCATGTGCAGTCCGCTGGTAATTTTGATAATACCATGTTCTTTAGTTTGTGATTTAAATATTGCCTATCTTGTTATGATATTAGTGTGATATTTATTAATTTACCAATTTGAATGTTTTGATTTTTTTAATGTATATAAAGCCAAATGCAGGGCAGATGGGCAGTTCTGGTACCAGTACTGATATATTAATTAACAGGGATTGTGATTTGAGTTTCATAGCTGGATTTTTAGTTTTGAAAAAGCCCATCTGGTGAGAGTCTTTGCATGAAAGAGCAAATTTATCAGAAATATAACTGTGAGCATGTTCTCAAGCTCATTAACTAGTGTGCAATGCAATATAGCAAGACCTGTATATAGGTGAAGGCTTAATTCCTACTTTTTGGGTTTTGCCTGTCGGACACCTGTGTCCTCTCCTTCCTATGCCCAGCTGTTACTCATTAACAAATTGCCATTTGCTGGGAAATATATTGAGGCTGATGTTGGGGATTTGTGGAACTAGATGAAGAGGTAAGATCCATTTTTGTTTGCCTCTTGCAGTGCCTTGCCTGAATTTTCTGTTCCTTTCAGTTCTTCCTTCTTCTCCCAATATTTAGGGGTTATAAAATTTGTCAAGAGTTGGATATAACAACTCTGAGAAATGTCATACTCAAGTATAAATATGGTGAGGAGACATTCTAGAAACATATGAGAAGAAAATGACATTTGAAATGCTCTTAGTTGTGACAGTAAATTCTGCCAAGTCAGCTTCAAGGAGCAAAGCAATTAGATACAGGCTTTTTTAGAGTTGGGGGAGAGAAATAAGCAACCACCTCAGCGTAAAGAGTGGCCTGAATTTTTCTCTGAGGGGGAGAGTGAGGATAAACTGGTGCATGAAGGGATTAAAGATGTTCATGTTGATGCCGATCATCTGTTAACTGGGAACAGAATTATAAATGCCATTTAAGTTACGTTGCTTTAAAGTATCCTGCCACAGCCTCAGTGCAGCCTGCTTCAAAGAATTCATGTACTGCAAAATGCCTCAGTGCCTCCAAACATGGTTCCTTACACTCTCAAACGGGCACCTGAAGTTAGCACATGTATGTGATGGGTTTCACTGCAATAGTTCATGCCACATTTCCTCATTTTTCCTTTTGCTTTTCTTTCCCTGGGGTGTGTGTACTCTGTGGCTGCCCTATATGTTACTTCTGCTCTTTGTAGGAAGGCTGCAGCTCATGGCTGTCCTGTGCCTTGGAGCTCCTGACAACGCTTGTCCTCCCCTGGGCTGTGAGAGCACCAAAGTCTCCTCTAAAGGAGGGCTGATCTCTGGACAGTTCGTGGAGGGTGATATTCTCATGGAGGCAGTGGTGGTGATGCTATTTCCTCGCTTTCCTCTCTCTCTGGCAAGACTCCTGTCCTCACTCAGAAAGTGGGGGAGAGCAGAGGAGCACGTCCTGCTCCTGTGCTTTCTCCTGGCCAAGCATGTCCTACTGCTGGGCACAGAGCCCTTGTGTGGCACCAGGTAGGTGCATGCAGGAAAGGTGCTGGCTGCAAGACCAGTTCTGTCCCCAGTTTTGGCAGGCAGTCTGCAGAGAAGGCAGCTCCTATGGAGTGTTCCTTTCTCCTAGAGCCCGCACGCTGTGTCCCAAGCAGTCAGTGGTGAGCTGATGCAACAGGAGTGAAGAGGAGGAGGGAGAAGGCTGGTCTAATCCTGTGAAGGGACCTCTGCTCTCACCAAGGACTGCCATAAATCTGGGTACTGGAGATGCTGCCCTGCAAGTTATGGGAGGTGTTGGCCCTCTTCAAGAGTCAAGTTTTATTTGCATGCTTCTGCTTCCTTATTATTCCTCTTTAGCTGTTGATGATCATCCCTCTCCAGTGGTATCCAAAATGATATGCTTTCCTAGCATCACTCCTCAGGGAAGGGCGGCAGGCAGGTGAGATGGCAGACGTGTTCTGAAACCCTGTTATTAGCTATGAACAGCTGCCTCCAGTACTTAACTTGGCAGCCACCCTGCCAGCTTTGTGCCCTGTGGGTGGGAGCTGGAGATTATTTCTGAAACTGAATTTGGGGCATGGAACCATAGGTAATAATAAGTAATGCACCCTATACATAATGGGGTGCAGACAAGCTGCCATGAGGCTGGTAGGGCACAGGCCACTGCATGTTTCAGTTCAAAAGCCTAAGTAGAGGGAACTGGGTCAGCAGCTCTCAGGGGGAGACCTCTCACGGGAAACCTAGGAAACCTACTTTGGCAGGGGGTTTGGACTCGATCTCTGGAGGTCCCTTCCAACCCCTACAGTTCTGTGAATCTCCTTGTTCTGCTGAGCTGTCAGCCAGCTCTACCTCGTGCCTTCCCAGGCATTGAGTTGTCAATCGCAGAAGCTGTGGCAAATACGTTCTTCAGGCTTCCCTCTTGTCTTCCAGCACTCTCTTGATACGAAGAGGAAAGCAAGTTGGATCCCTTTAACATCTTCTCCCACAAACATGGCAAAACTGGTTGGCAGCTGCCTTTCTAAATTCAAGCAGTTCATGTCTAGGCTGTGAGGACCATTCACCAGAACATGGCTAAATTCTGAGTGGGCATGGAGAGCCAAGGGGATGCAGAGTGGGCAGCCAGGACTGCCCAGGAGGGATGGAGGGGCCAGAGTGGGCTGGAATTAGGCAAGGCAGGCAAGTGTCAAGGGCTGTGAGGACATTCACATCCTTTCTCCCAGAAATGTATGTGCAATATGTGACTTTTTTGTTCACTCTGTGAGAGTAACAACACTGGGGAACAGCATCGCTCACAGGTGTTGCAGTCCATGTAACATCAATGCCCTGGGACAGACCATGCTATTTAGGACTCATGTGGACACTGGGCTGATCCTTTTGAAGTCTCCTGCTGCCACTATCCAAGGCAAAAGGCTTTGCAGGCTGTCCTTGGAGATCTTGAGCATGACTTGTGGTGGATTTGGTCCCCATGGTGGGGCTGACACCTACCCAGGAGAATCTGCAAAACAGCCATGCTCTTGAATGTGGGTATGGGCTCTCTGGATGAAATTGTGCTACCAGACTCGGTGCTGCCCCTCTGTGTTCAAGAGTTGGACACCTGCAGCTTGTATTTTCTTACAGCCTTGGGATGAAAATCCCAGTAAGTCAAGTACATCTCCTGAATGCCAAACAGCCAGTCATCCAGGGCCATAGCAATTGCCATGAGAGAAATTCCCAGGAGATCACTGTCCATATTGTCTCCCTGACAGAGAATATCCAGGAGGACAGTCATTTTGTTTGGTGGCATCCCAGAAGAGCTGCTGCAGGCACAACTGTGACTCTTCTTCCTCCCAAGGAGATTTTGGAAAATACTAAATTCAGAGCTGGGAGTGGTTTGAGACAAAGAAAAGGGTGATGCCACAAGTGAAGGAATTTTAAGTCACGCAAGTGGTCTCCAAAGTGGATGATTTTGTGTCTCAGTTTGATTCCAGCTTTCAGTTCAGTCACTGGCCAGCAAGGCTGTGTAAATGTGAGGTCTCTAACCCACTTCTGCAGTGAACCAACTTGCTTAATGCCTTACAACTTGTATTTTAAGCCGTTCCAGTTCTGTAAGTTTGGCATGCGAGCAACTAAGCCAGAGTGCCCTCGTCTAAACCAGATGAGCTGAGTCTGAGCTCATCGGCTGTTCCTGAGCAAGTGCTGAAGAAGTGCCAAAGCTGTGTTGTCCAAAATTACCCCCTTGCAGGGGCACAGGCTCACCTCCATAAAGGAAAAGCAACCCACAGCTCCCACATGGAGTTGCTCAGTTGCATGAGTGCACTTGTGAAAGAAGCTCACAGAAACAGTTGTGTGTCAGCTTTGCTCCTGCTGCAGGCAATATGGTGGGAATTAGCTGAGTGGCAGCTGCAGGGGTGAAGAAACTTTGCATTCTCCTTGGTCATGAAGACCTTTCAGCTTCATTTATCTGTGCAGCTGAACAGGGAGTGTGTGGACACTGAGAGCTGTGCCATTGTAACCATCGAACTCTTGTTACCCAGTAACAGATTAGAGTCTTGTTTTATGTGCTCCAGGCACAAAATTAAAAGGTCCATCAGTCTCCCAAGGAGCTTACAATGTAAACCATGAGATTAAAAAGATAATATTAAAGAAGAGCAGAGAATCTAGCAATCACTTGGGGTGAGTGAAGGAGTGGTGCCAGAGGTTGATGCATGTGATGGCTACTGATGAGCTCAAATTTTTCCATAATCCCACTGCCCTTGGGTGTGTACCAATCCTCAGCACTGTTGTGTCCTTAAAAAAAATATTTCTCTGTTCTTGCAAGAGGCTTTTTATGAAACCAGTATCATGGGCAGTGATTTTTTTGTCACATCAACTGTCATGGCACAAGGAGGCATATAATTAACCTGCATTTTGTATCCCTTGAAGAGCTGACAAGTGTCAGATTTGTAGCTGCAATATAATGGAGTGACGTCATATATGCTTAAAAATAAAACCACTTCGTGCTCTGGGGTGGGAAGTGAAGTGATAAAGGGCGAAGGACTAAGAGGCAGAAGCTTCTACACCTTTTCATCTTTATAGGGAGGTGCCAGCAAACCAAGATAAAGTGGATCTGTCCTCTGCCTATATAGCAGTTTTTCAGAGACAACATAGTCTTGTAAAGCAGAAGTGAAATGCTATCGCTGAGCGTGGTGCTGGTGGGTTTTGTGTTGTCTCTGCTGTTTATGCAGTTTCTGAAAATGCAATGGGTGCGACGACGATTTCCTCCCGGACCAACTCCTTACCCCATCTTTGGAAATTTGCTGCAGATGAACTTCCAGATTCATCATGAGATCCTTAAAAAAGTATGTATTTTCAGGCAACTAATTAATGACTTACAAGCTGATTGGAAAGTAAAGGTGTTTAAGGCAGTCTTATTTTGAATGGCAGGCAGGGATTTATACTAAATTGTATAAATGTTAAAATAGGTGGGGATCATCAAAACATCTGCTGCTTAGTATGAGAATTTCCAGCTTACTGTGCAACATGTCATTAAAACCTTATGTGCAGATAAGCAAAAAAATACTGATGATAATATTCCTGTCTTACACCTAGGAGAAAGATACATTTCAAAGAAGAGTCTTTAATTCTGTGCAGTCTTTTGCACATCTCTCTGTTTACTGTTGTGGCGCTGGCAGTTTCTAAACACCCTGTGAAATAGCTACCAAGTGCACATGTGCTTCTAGTATAGAAAGGATGAATTCTTTTATACATACTCAAAATATTTTTCAAATTATTTTATAATAATTTTTTTCCTGAAGTAAAATTTGGTCAGCCTTTCACAGGAGAACTCAGTCTGCTGAGCTTGATCGAGCTTTTAAGCAGCCAAACTAATTCTTGGTATGTCTATGCTCAGTCTCTTAGTTCTAAGTCCAGTTGTAATGCACAGCGCTTCTAGACTTTTATCCTGGTGGATTATACTCCTCATACATATGTATTAAATATTTAATAGTTAAATGTAGGAATAACAGAAACTCACTTTCTCTCTTTGTTCTCAGTCTTCCTTTTCCCTGGTCCTTCACTGCCCTGCTCGTTCTCTTCTCCCAAGTTGCATATTTCAAGGCAAAGTAGTAAGACTCCACAGCACAGAACTATAGTCAGTGCTTGCCTGTTGTGGCTTCTTCTATTTCTGACCTCCCAAACCTGAAGAGTTGTATTGTTCATCCTTGTACTTCACAAGCCATGAATTAATCCTTCCAAAAATTAAATGAAACATAAACATGCAAGCACATGTGTATAAATTTTTGCTCAGTGTGCTTATCACTTCTCTCCTGTTTGCTTCCAGGAAGAAAAATCTTGTACTGCCCTAGCCCTGTAGTTCTTGGGATGTTTTGGCAAGTCCCCACTCCTCCCAGCTTGTTCTGCTCCATAGACTTTATACTTGGATCTACACGCTGCTGCACTTCCCTCAGCCTCTTACTTTTCCAACTCCCACTTCTCCAGCCAGTGAAAGGACTGTCCTGCCAGCCTCTGGTGATGTCTGTGTGCTCCTGCTACACTTAATGCACAAAGGGGAGTCTGTAGATCATTCATGTAAAACTCATGAGGTCGTGTTTTCTTCTTACAAATATGTAAGGATCCACCTGCAGTGTGCTTGAATTGTAAGACATATGATCAACAGCATCACAGACTCAGCCATATTGGCTGTCTGACATTTTAGGAAGATCTTGATCTTTGATCAAGTTAATTTAAGTAAATGAGATAGGATAGAAAACTTTCTTGAAGCTCTGTAATATCCAGTTCACCTTGTCCGATTAAAATGTACTGGGTCTCATCCACACTGTTCTGATGCCACTTTGCTCTACAGATGGCCAAAATTCATGGTAATGTCTTCACCTTATGGGTTTCAAACACGCCTGTAGTTGTCCTGCAAGGGTTTCAGGCACTGAAGGAAGGTCTGACTGTCCATGCTGAAGATGTTGCTGGGAGGCCGATAACCCGTATCTTTGACATTTTGACCCATGGAAACGGTAATTATTATTTTCACAAATTCTTTTTGTGTGTTCTAACCCTGGCTTTGGAAATTGATTTAGAGCTTCAAAGTCCTTAATTTACAGTGGCAAAAAAGGTTAATATTTTAATGAGGTTTTTAAGAAACACTTTTATTCTGTTGGAACAATAATGGCAGAATATAGCTATTGTAAGAGTTTCTATACAGGAAATAGATGGCTAAACTAGAAGAAGAAAGGGGAAAAAAAAGAATGCTGCCACTGCTGGAAAAAGTTAGAAAAAAATAGAATGAGAGAGAAGCTTCCTTGACATGTTAACCATGTCCGTTAATTTATAAAGCTTTAACAACATTAGTTCATTATGATCCCAGGTGTCATGTTCTCCAATGGCCATGTCTGGAAGCAACAGAGGCGTTTTGGACTGGCAACGATGAGGAAAATGGGAGTAGGGAAAAAAGACCAAGAGCATCGACTACAAAAGGAAGCCTGTCACCTGGTGGAATACTTACAGAAAACCAACGGTATGTGACACAGTGTGTGGGTCTGTCTGTGGGTAGCGGGTGATTTTGCTGAAGAATGCGTCACCTGCACCTTTTGAAACTATTTGAATGTAAAAATGGATTTAAAGTGTACACACAGACCTGAGTCTTAGGGGTCTGTGTCATGTGATCTGCATGAGATGTTTCCTCGCAGAAGTGCTACGTGTGGAACCCCACGGGATGAACTTAGAACTGAGACTCCTTGTTGGTGTTATTACTTCTTAGTCAGTTTTTGTTGCTCATAGTCACAGAATCAGACACCACAGCACCCACCCCATATCCTTCTGTGGAAGAGAAAAGCAAGGCATGCAATGTTAAAATCTTTGGCCAAAACCACTCAACCCTACAACTCAGCTCTGGCAAGCGCGGTAGAAGCAGCTCACCTCACGTGGCTCCTAGTAGCCTCCTCAGCAAGACAGAAGGTCTTGTTCAGGTTATGCTACTGAATAACAGGGTGAATCTGTAGGTATGGTCAATTATTCTGTTACTGACGTGTAAAGTTTGTGAACAAAGAATAGAAGGTGGTCCTCTTTTCAATCCAGCTGCATGCTCATACAGTGTCTCAGCTGGCCAGATGTGTACCCTGTTTACTGCCAAATGTGAGATGATCTGATGCCAAGGTTCTGTAAAATCTGAGTATTTTACTACTACCATCACTGATTCCATTCCCATCAGCAGTCTTTAAGCCAAGAGCTTTCTCTAGATGTCTGAAGTCATATTTTACTCATGCCTTTTACCAGTAAATGACAATTTCCCAACCATCAATCTAATTAACATCAGAAGTGTTTATAAAACGTTATCAGCCTTCCTTTCAGTGGGAAAAGCAGGAACAGTGTTAATGGTGGGTGCTGTTCACTGTGTTTACAGGAAAGCCTCTGGACCCCACTATGCCTGTTGTTCATACTGTCTCAAACGTGATTTGTTCCGTGATTTTTGGACATCGCTTCTCTGAAGATGATGAGAATTTTCACCGCTTGATTGAATCCATCGATAACATAACAGCATTTGGGAACAGCTTTGGTTTTTTTGTGAGGAAAATGATTTTTTTTGTTTGTTTGCTTGCTTTTTATAGCTAGACAATTAAAAAGGCAACTTGCTTGTTACTTCTATAACAAATGTAAGTACTAGTGCACCTGGAATTGCTGGAGTACACATCAGAACAGTGCTTCCAGGGGCCTAGTTCAAAACCTGCTCCAACTTTCTTCATAGCAGAGAAGGTTCCTTTGTCTGGGGGACAGGGCCAGGTTTGCTACATGCTTGGGAGTTGTACAAAGAAGTTTCTTGCAAAGATGCTACCTGTACAACTCCAGTGTTTATAACTAAAACTCATTTGCAAAATATAGGTAAAAATAACCAAAAAGCTCTGAAATAAACAGGCTTAAGTACTGTCTGACAAAGTGGCTCTCTTTGCTACTTGGAATTGTATGACTACTGATAAATGTCAAGAGTAATATGGGTCTTTCCTGCTTCCTTCGATACTGCTACCTGACCACAGAACCTTAAGCAGAACAGCTGTTTTGTGCAAAAGTAACATATCATGAAACTGCTTGATGGTAGCTTTTTTCTGATCATTTATGGAAGCAACACCTGGAAGTACCACCCTGCACGTCCTTATGAGAATTCAGAAATACCTGCTGGAAGTCCCTCTCCATTAGCTGCTGGGTGGCATTTGTCTCCATTCAGTTCAGCAGCTCCTAGCTTCACATCTGGACCACTAGACAGGCAAAAAAATGCTCCCTTGCTTCCGTGTGAAGCTGTGACTGCAGCTACAAAAGCAGATTGGAGCAGATTGCCACAAAGAAAGGCAGTTTTATCATGAACCATTTATGAATGGGAACCATCATTCTTTGTACAATGAAGAAGTCAGTTTACCAATGTGCAAGGCAGCCTGCTTCTGCAGAACCTGATGGAACTCATCTGGCTTTGTAGCTTGCATCATTTCCACCATCTCTTGCTGGCAGGAAACTGCTATAATCAACATCCTAGAGACTTGAAGGAATAATTTGTTACTTTTGGTAGAAAGAAAGAAAGAAAGAGAGAGAGAGAGAAAGAAAGAGAGAGAGAGAGAAAGAAAGAGAGAGAGAGAGAAAGAAAGAGAGAGAGAGAAAGAAAGATAGAAAGAGAAAAAGAAAGAAAGGAAGGAAGAAAGGAAGAAAGGAAGAAAGGAAGAAAGGAAAGAAAGGAAAGAAAGGAAAACTATTTATGATTTTATTTTTGTCTCATGGAAGATGCAGGTGGAATGATTCCTAAACTACTAATCAGGGTAAACACAGGATCAGCTATTTCCAAACTGCTCTCAGTAGGTATTTGTATAAGCTGTTCTTAAAAACTCTTAATAGTGTGACCACAGCTAACAAAAACATTCTAGTCCAATATTTCATCCTGTCCTTCTCCCCACGGTGCTTTCACAGTGATGTACAATCCCTTAATGATGGTCTGTACTAATCTATTTTCCTGGTAAGCAGACAGGTAGTTTTAAGCAAAATTATGCAGGAGGACAAAGTAGGAGCACAAGCCAGGAATCTGAATGGGTTTGTAGGAAGATAAATCTTTGTAATGCAGCTGCCATTTAAATAGGTGAGCCCAAGAGTTATGACCTAATGCATAATTTAAGCTGCAGTAATTCTGTAAACTGGAAGGACCCTGTGCAATTTGTAAAAGGGGAAGAAAGAAAGGGAAATGAGGTTCAGGAATGGAATTAATGTAACAAGTGGTTTTTTTCTTTTCTGCTGAGATGTGGTTTTATAATGGTGTAAGAGCAAAGATGTGAATAGGTTTAAAACAGTGAATAAACAGTGGGGAATCCGCAAGGCTGAGTGTTCCTACTTCATCAAGTCATTTTACATATGGCACAGATGTGATGTGTTTGCTTCTCATCTGTAAGAAGGTGTATCTGAGCAAAATCCCCATGTGCTTGGTATCCTAGAGTGAGAAAATAAACCTGGGTTTGGATAGTTCTGTTTGCAGCTAGCAGATATGTCAAGCAGGTGTGTCAGCCTGGATCTGGTTTTTTAGTGATCTTGTTTTTTAGGCAAGATATGTATGGTGGGCAAATTGAGAACAGGGTGTGTTTCTTATGAGGTCCTTGCTACTGAAATTCTGTCTGGCAAAGAACTATATTAGAATTCAGATTTGCTTTACTGATGTCAGTAACACCAGATACCTGAAATATCTCTTACAGGCATATGAGTTGTTTCCCTGGCTGGCAAGCTGTTTCCTAGCATCGATTAAAAAGAGTCTATACAGTCTAAATTTTGTGAACAGCCTACTAGCAAAGGAACTTGAAAGCCACAAAGAAAGAGGAAGACCAGATAAAGATCAAGATTTTATTGATTACTATTTGGAGGAGATAGAGAAAGTGAGTATCTCTGAACTCTTCTTACACTCCACTAACAACAGGGGATTTTAAGTGCTCTTTTGATTATAGTGGTGTCTGATATAAATTTAGAAGAATACAATTGTTCCATGGAAAAGCCTATAGGTAGATGTATAAAAAAAAAGCTGACACCAAGACACAGCAGGAGGAGGATGAAGCAAAATTATAAGTAGACTTGCAGGTAGATTATCTATAACCACAATAATAACAGATAACCACAGTAAGAACAGACCTGCATGCAGCTGAGGTACAGCTAGAAATGACTGTTATGGTGGGATTTGCAGTGGGAGTAGAAAGCATTTACAATTAGAAAGTTTGTTGTGGCAGAAGAACAAAATGTGTATGTGTATAGGATAAACAATGTACTGGAGACAAATGTACTGGAGAATATTAGAAAATGTCTTCATATTGTTCAGAAAGTTTTGTTTTCTAGCCATTCAATTTTATTTGTTTGTTATTTTGGATAGTATCAGTAAATATTCCTGTGATGCAAGGTGGATTGCTTCTTTTTTACATGTCTTAACTTGATCTTTCCAATTCATATCTGCAGACTAAAGGAGATGCTGATGCTACTTATGATGAAGAAAACTTGATCCAGACTATTTTTGACCTCTTCATAGCAGGTACAGAAACTACAGCCACCACTTTACGTTGGGCATTGCTGTATATGGTGGTTTATCCTGATGTTCAAGGTAAGCACACCCAAACCGATCTGTGACTTTTTAGAAATTATACATGTTCAAATAGTAGTAGACTTTGACCAAAGAATAGTAGAGGACCTCATTTGTAGGGTATGAATCAGGGGAACTGCATGTATCTGTTTCTTCTTGTATCCTTCCTAATGTACAGGCCAATTGGTTTAGGTTTTGGTTTTGAGAGATGTATATAGAGTGCAGGGTGTGATTCATCTGATCAGGTGGAGGAGCCTGGTCTCAGATGACATAAATCATACCATTGCCCCTCCACTGATGATAATGATTAGATGCCAACCGAGGACAAGGTGAAGTCTTCAGGTCATCCTTTTCCACCCATGACTGCTGCTCTTTGATGTGCTTCTTTGCAGCAGAAATCATTTCAGTACAGTGGGGGGTTGCTAATATGTGTGGTTATTCCATGAAGCTTAAAACTTCAAACGTATATATCTACATATAAATAGATACATAAAAAAGATGGGAGGTGAGTACTTTGAAGCTGTATGCTTTTAATAATGATATTCACAGAAGAAAGATATGGGCTGACAGCGTAAAATAACTGAAGTAGAAGAGCCAGACTGTACAAGTTAGAAAGGATTAAAAGGTATATAAATCACTTCAAAGGCCTCATGTGTGAGAGTTTAACCTGGGTACCAGGCACAGCAGGAGGCTGGCAAGAAGAAAATGGTGAAAGTGGTAAGGAGAAGGAATGTCCCATTGTTGCTACCTAATGGCTCTTCAAAAGACCTAAAATTTGAGACTGGATTGCACATAATGAATTCTCACAACATGGCCTTTTACCCTCTCAGGATGCATTAAAGTAGTCTTAAGTTTCCTGATACATGGGGTCAATATAATTGCAATGATAAAGTAGTATTAATCGGACCATTTCAGCTTGGAAACTAATCAGAAATTGCCATTTCAGCTTAGATTGTTAAAAAAAAAAGAAAGAAAGAAAAAGTCCTTCAGAAAAATTAATTTGTGTAAGTGCTTCCTAAGGCAGGTAATTACAGAATAGCAATTAGGCCATCTCTAGATGACAGGCAAGATCTATGGGGTTCTGAGTGAAGAACAATCCTTGATCAGTTACTAAACTGGTTTTCTAATACATGATTGATATTTCATTTTCCAGTTGATTCCCTGCCTGTAAAAATAAATATTAATAAAAATCTTTTTATAAATTACCTCAGGTCAGTAAATATAACAGCAAACTAAATATTCTCATAGAACGATTTTGCTACCATGATTTGACTTGGGTATGCAACCTAGAAACAACTTCAGTGTCAGGTTTTATTCAGATCATCTGTATGGAGATTTAAGGCATTCTTGTATTATAAAAAAGTCATTTTTTTATGTTATTGGTAGTTATTCTAGTAAAAAGCAATAGGAAAAACTATGAGTATTAAATTTAAAAATTGTTTGCTGTATATTTAAATCTGAATATTTCTCCTTAGCGAAAGTCCAGAAGGAGCTGGATGCTGTTCTGGGTTGTTCCCGTTTAGTTTCCTATGAGGACAGAAAAAAGTTGCCCTACACGAACGCTGTAATTCATGAGATCCAGCGATACAGTAATATAATCTTAATTGCACTTCCCAGGCTGAGCCTGAAGGACACAGAGCTGCTGGGACACCCTGTTCCAAAGGTACAAATATGCTGCATTATTTGAATAGATCTGGTCTCTGGTACACTTATAATGCTTTGTAACAGATTTCATGCAACTTTTTAAAGACTGGAGCGCCCTCAGTTAGTGATTCCCCAAACACTGTCCTTTTGCAAGGAAATGTGTGCTTTGTCCTAACTATTAGTAGGTTCTTAAATCCTTATTTCTGTTGACTGGAAATAAACGTTACTTTCTGTCAGTCTCAGGTCTGTCCCTTGTCAAAATGGCTCATCAGCTGGTGAACAGAGGCCATCCAAAAAGTTTTACTAAAAAACAATGACATTTGAAATTATTTTCCTATCACAAGCTTTTAAATGCAGTATCTTATGAATGTATTAATAAAGCTAAAGTATTTTCAAGATCTGTAAATGAATGGTGCATCAGGGCTTGTTTCTAAATATTCTCCCATTGGTGCTTTTCGTGGAGTTTAATTTTCTTTCCTTTTTTCTGGATCTGCTCAAAGCAACTCTAGTGTTGCAGAAATTATAGAGAAAAAAATAAAAAAAAAATGAAGAACTAAACTGATACTCATGATATTCTGTACTTCAAAAGCTGAATAAATAATAAAAATACTTAGTGACAATAGGAAAAATAAAAGCAACACATTTTAATAATATGAACGTGATAAAATCCTAACCATTTATTCCATTGAATTTATTGGCAGCAAATAATAAAGGAAAAGAAGTTGCAACATTTTCAAAATGTTAAACTTCTTATGAAATGTTTTAAAGCTTGATCTCACTTTTTCAAAAACAAGACTTTAAATTAGGACTTTAAATTCTTTACTCCATTTTTGTTATTTGCTGGTCTGATATATATGAACAAAAAGACAGAACTGAAGCTGCTGCTCCTTTTTTCAGAACACCATAATTTTAGCAAATATTGACTCTGTTCTGTCTGATCCTGGAAAATGGGAGACACCTGATCAGTTCAACCCTGGCCACTTTCTGGATAAAGATGGAAACTTTGTGAAGAGAGAAGCATTCTTACCGTTTTCAATAGGTACGTGCACTGAACAGGGATTTATTTACTCCATGTGATAACAGCTTAAGATCCATTTGTTCCCCCAACATAACTGGGAAAGCATCTACAAATAGGTATAGAAACACAATCCACTGTTATAAAGATCTCCAGGAAGAGAGAAGTCAAATTGTATGTGGAAAAGATTGGAAGAGAAGGAATAGTGAGTAGAAAAGTTTCTCTTGGAAGAGAGATCCAATTTCTCATGGAGGAAAGATCCAGTTATGAAAAGAGTAGCAGTAAATTGCATAGTGCTGGGAAGACTGTAAACTATGCAACCCCTGGTGATCATTTCTAGAATGTCTTACCACCTGCTGTAAATACAGATTAAAACTTTTGGTGGAAATCCAAACTGCTTTTCAGTTCTGAATCATTAAATGACAAAGTCAGTTCAGAGAAAAGGATAATGTCCTTGCAGAAAGCAAGCAAGCAAACAAAACACTGCAAGCAAGTTAGGAAGGGGAGGTGTGATGGGAATCCCTTGTCTGATTGCCTTTTCTGTCTTCTCCCAGGGCACCGCGTGTGCATAGGGGAGCTGTTGGCAAGGATGGAGCTCTTTATTATCTTTTCCACCCTGCTACGGGCATTCACCTTCACCCTGCCAGAAGGAGTGAAAGAAGCTGACACAAAGTTTGTTTTTGGGAGCACCATGAAGCCCCCTCCCTACCAGCTCTGTGCCATTCCTCGGTAGGAACAGTGCTCCACACATTCAGGGAAGACTCACTCTGCAAGATTGTTTCTGCGTGTGAATTCTTTTTTACGTGTCCTAAGATTTGTGCTTTCCTCTTGATTTGGTTTATCACCACCGTGACAGATGCTTTTCAGACTGTTGCATACTGAGGATTGTGCCTATGGAGAGTTAACCTCTCATCCTTTTTGTCTGTTTGGAAAATCTTGGTAAATTCCTCCTGATGCGTAACAAATAAAAACATTATGGGAAGAATTAGAATCGGGCCTTATTTATTGCTAACTGGAAAGAGGCTTTACACAGAAAGAACTTGAATCAAAGTCTGTAAATTAGAAGTCTCGTAATTAAAGATGTGTGCATTCTTCCTCATAAGCCCCAGTTGTGTTGTTGGAGATAGGCTTCGAGGTCATTCAGTCTGTCCCAGGATGTTAGTGGGTGCAGGAGTTAAAAGAAGCTGTGGGAGGAGGCTTTGCAGAGAGGCTGGTAACACGATCTGTGGTAACATTCCCTTAGACTGATCAGGTTTGTTGTTGTGCAAGCTTGTTTTATACAACTGTCACTGACACTTGTTGAGACAGTTGTGGGTTTCACCCGCTGAAAACAGGTTGTATTTCAGCCCTTCAGACAAAAATGGAGGAGTGGCTCCATCAGGCAGGTGTAGAGAGCTGTTCATAAGGAACCGAGGCGCAAGGACTGGAAGACAAATGACACCAGGGAGCAGACACAAATTGTTGATAAATTATTCTTTTTTATGAGTCCACCGAGTGACAGCAATATAAGAACATAGCTGTTTCATGACAGGTCATCTTCGGGTGCTATTTGCTCCAGATCCTTCAATAATTTATTCAACTTCATTTATTCTTTCAGTTCTTTCATGGATTCTTTCTCAGAGTTAGCTGACGTCACATCAATCAACATAAATTAGCATATTATGACTGACAGAAGATTTGGCACTACTGAAGACTTCTTGAAGCCCTGTATGACCATGGTGCTCAAGGACTTGGCAGATGTGGATATTCAGCATTGTGCTAGTTCAGTTACTCACAGCAAGGGATTTTCTTTGACAGCATTGGGAGTATATTCTTCCTCCGTGACCTACAAAGCAGATACTGTATGCCAACATGGGAAAGATTATTTTTATGCACTGATTAGCAGGACTGAAGTCATCAACTGTATTGTTTCAGGTACCTCTGACAACCTTGTATTTTATAGAATCCCAGTCTAACAGACAGAAATCAGTCACCTCATATGGGATGAACCCCAGGTTGCCAGTTTCTTCCCCTGCAGGATTACCTTTGTGGAATGGTTCGAGCCTTTTCACTGCTCTGGGCTGGACAGCAGCATGTCCAGACAGGTAGGCGACTGCTGTGAAGTCCCCTCCATGCTGGAACTGTGAACGTGCTCCTGGCTGTAGCTCCACACCGGTAAGGGGATGCTTCATTTGTATCCATATCGACAGCAGCAGTTCCTTGCCTTTAGCACCGAAGTAAAAAGTCACTAATCCTAAAGAATAGCTGGTGAATAGCACTGAGGAAAGGCTGCTGCTTGCTGCATTTAGTAATTATGAAGAAAATGGAGCCTAGGAAAATGCATAAATACATTTTCAGTCAAATACAGTAAGATGAATCCCATGCCTCAGATCTAAAACAACCCACAGTCATCTTCCTTATCCAGTGGGACAACACCATATCCCAGGCCAGCTCCAGCTATACCACTGGTTAAAGTGTCTTCTGAGCTGAAAAACAAGTAAGGTTTGAAGTTATATTCCCACTGGTACATCACCCTAGTTCCCCACCAGAACCTGTACCTCCTTTCCTTCCCCATGTTTCTCTCACCTCTCCAAAGCATTCTGTTACCTTTACAGTCTGTACAATTTTCCCAACTTACCTAATTTTCTAATTTATTCTTTTTTTCTTCTTCATTTCTCTTCTTGAGTCAAGGCTGTCCCTTGACTATTCTTCCACCAGGAGATGTCATTCAGTTTCACCAGCTTGTAGAGAACTCCCTCTGTTCTAGGACAGTTCCAAGTGGCTAAAAGTACCATTTTGAGGCCGGACTCTAGACAAGTTATTAGGGGTCATTGGAGAATCGACGAGTTTTTCTTCTCTGATATGTCTTGGATGTTTGAGCCTTACGGATCTGAGTGGATTACAAAATATTGCTAGATAAACTGGAATGTAATCCTGCAGGGTCACCTAATATGAGATAAAAACATACCTGCATACTCTTAAACTGTAGTAATCTGTGGTGATTGTTCGTATTTCTAGGGAAAACTGCATGTGCCAGTTTAAATGCAAACATTTCAGAGCATGAATTTCAGCTCTGAATGTGCTTGCTGTGGAAGCTGAGCATAGTGGCTCCAAAGAAAGCATTGTTCCCCTTTTAGAAAGGACAGGAGAGGATGAAATGTCTCCTGGGGGGAAGAGTGCAATACTGCTATTCAAACTCTCTTCATCCCTATTGTCTCTTCTTCAGAATCCACTTCAGGCATTTTCTTGTCTGGTCTGCCTTCCTGCTTTCTATTTTTGCTCCTAGTTTGGCTGCATTTGCCCTCACTCTTTGCCACAGAGGCTGGTGTGAAATAAGCTTTCAGAGGGTGATGCACACTTTGTGTGTGCTGTAGTGAATCCAGGAAGGACTGAAATACTTTGTGATAATTCCCAAACACATATGGAATTGGCTCATACACTAGTAAGATCTTTCTGCTTTTTGCCTTCGGAGGGAGCTCTAGCCAATTTCTTTGGACTTGTAGAGAGGTCAACTCGAAACTGATGCACAAAAGGACTCTTAAGAGAGGAAGAACGCATCTTTACCCTCACCTGTCTGCTAATGCAGCTGCTTGCTGGTTCGGCCCCTTTCTATTTAATGTGGGGTGTTTATGCCTGTGTGTTCTTCCATTCATTTTCTCTTTTATAGGATGTTCTCCATCTCCAATTTTTCCTTTGGATATCTTCTAGGCCTGTGCTGCTACTATTCCTTCTTACGCTTTCCTCACTGAAATCTCTCCATCTAGTCTCATCTCACCTCACTCCCATCTGTTGTAACATATAGTTGGTAGATGTTTCTCGTTCTAGTGTCTTCTATCTTCTTTCTGATTCTCTTATATCCCCTTTCTGGCTTTACTCCCTTTCCTACGCTATGCAGTTTCTTAAATTACATGCAGAGTAACCATAGTTACATTCCCTATCAGCATTGCTTTGTATGCATTAAGATAAAAAGTTGATAATGACAGTATGGATTGCAGCCACTTCCCCTCCACAAGCAGAAAATACAGTGGCTACGTCATCATTGAAGAAAGCAGCCCGAGGCTTTATTGTCACTAGGCAGTAGGAAAATACTATTTTGAAAAATGAGTGGTTGTCAGAAAGCTTAAGAAGCAAAGAACAGGCGGGTAAGTGCAAGCTTCTCCCTTTCTCTCTTTGGGACGTCATTGTGGCTAGCCCCATCAGGTGCCTCCATTTTGTTGTGAAAATGTGTTTCGTTTTGGAGAATATAATCCCCATTTCTACACAGGAAATCTTTGTTGCCTTCCACAGAAATACAATATTAAAACATATATATTCCATTTAAGGCCTGTATTGTTACCTAGCGGAGAGAAAGATGGGAATTTATTGTGGTTCCTCAGGAAGAGTGAGGCGATACTGGGTAGAGAGGAGATACAGAGAACATCCAGCTGAGTCTAGAAAGAAATCTGGTCTTTGACCAATGTGAAGGAGGAAGAAAGAGGGGCCAGGTGATGCAATGCCGTAGTAGGGAAACCATTTTTGGAGCTGGTTAGCCCGGAAGAAACACTGTGGCTGCCATCTTGAGTGGGCAGCAGGGAGGGCAGCTGACATGTCACAGGCAAATGTTGCAGAAAGATCTGGGGAAAAAACACCTGGACTGGTGCCTGCAGACAACCTGAGGGGAAGGCAGGCTGCTGGCTTGCAGAAGAAAGGTTTACGCAACTGGGTAACAAAGTTCTTTGGAAGGAATTATGCAGCTCTCTTTGCAGAGCAGCTTTCCACAATGACTGTCCTGCAAAAGATGGTGGAGGGCTGGGACTGTGGGGGCCACTTCATGCATGTCCCTTCTCCAGCCTGGTGGTGAGTGCATGTGCTCATCAACTTGCCATTTGGTTCCTGCTTTCTTTTTTTTCCTGGCTTCTCCTGCCCTTGTGGTAAGCCCCCACTTTAGACAGGGAAGGAGAATGTGATTGCTGCCAGGGCAGAGCCTCAGTGTCATGGAGGGAAGCAGATGGCCAAAGTCTAGAAAAAACAGGAAATCTTCTTCCCTCATGAAAACTCTACAAGAAAATAGGTTTTTAAAGCCTCTTGGAGTGGCCAGAGCATGAGAGAAGACATGGAATCCCATATCTGAGGAACTTTATAGCAGAAGCAATAGCAAAAGAATAAGGAAGGAAGAGCTTTAGGCTAGTGTTAAGACTATGACAAAGGATGTGGGTGAATCTGACAAGGGGTTGAAGGGATCAATGCTATTTGAATACCTGTATTTGTGAGAACTAACAGTAACATGAAAACTCAAGGCTGCAAGGCTAAAGAGAGAAATAAAGGTCCTGTTGTGGGATTGAGGCCTGGGCATTGTTGAAAGTCCTGGCCTTTTCTCATTTACCCATGGAAAAGCACCCTGGGAAAAAATTACCTTTCCTGTTGAGAAAAATAATTTAGATGGAAAAATCATTGAATATCTAAAAGGCCAGGGAGGGCACTACGTTGATGCCAACTGAAAAATTCTGATAAAATTGTGAATTTTAAGTAAATTTTGTAAAATTGCAGTGGATACAGGACAGGTAAAGTAACTCATCAGAATTTCCTTTTAAAGAAAAAAAAGAAGAGCTAAATTAGAAACAAATGCCTTGAAAAATAAGCTTTTTATTCTAAACAAACAGAGCTTTTGTAGAAACAGAGAAATGGCCCTTTCTTGGACAATAAACAGTTATGCTTTAGCAGTAACAAAGTGCAGTGGTTGGAAGCTAATTGACACAGAGGTCTGGAAACTGTTGGCTGGCAACTCCAGTCCATTCTTTCTGGATTAGAAAGTGTGCTTCAGGTCCCAGAGCCACAAATCCTGAGAAACAGTTTCTGTCCCAAGGACAGGGCTCTTGAAAGAAGCAAGCTGATGCACAGGGTGTCTAGGCAGGTTTTCAGAAGATCAGTGAATATGTTATTTCTTTTACAAGTGTTTTGCTTTTGGGGAATGGGCATTTACCCAGTAGCATTTCAATGTAGATCTGTAACACAGGGCTATAACTGTCCGTATGTGGCACCCAGAATCACTCTAACATGCTTTTCACGGTCTGACAGTAGGCATGTAAATTCCCCTGATAGTAGGTTTATACTTCCTGCGTGTGCTGCGGCTTGGCAGAGAGCCTTGGCTACAGGCTGCTTTTATTCTCAAGTTACCAAGTATGGCATATGCATGTCATGACTTGTTATTCCTGGGGTCTTTAGTTCTGGTTGTAGATCAAGTCTCCTGTATGGGTTTTCACTATGGTTTTTATTTGGGTTCTTTTTTAAGCTGTGTGTTTCATAATACATGTAATTTCTAGAGGCCTATGTTTTATTTATCTGGAAACTTTCTGACAGCTGCTCAAAATATCCTTTAGGGTATCCACCTTTGTGGAGATCGAAAGGGGAAAATCAGAAGCAGGCAAATCCCACAGTGAAGTCAGCTATTGCAAATAGGTTAGGAAAAAATGAAAGTGCAGTTATATGTTAAACCAGTTAAGTCTTCAATTAAATTTGAAAGCCTAACAAATTTTGCTTTTTGTACTAAGCATTAGATACTTGTGTATCTATCTTAAGATAAATGCGAGCTTTTAACTTCTATCAGCCTTGCCATTACTGGATATATGTATATATGGAATATATACACACAACATTTTAAAAACTCCAAGATTTAATATCCACTTACAGCTGCATACTTAATTTGTACGTATGGCTATTGCTTTTCTAAAAGCATTCATGCAGTATTTGTAGAAACACATACCACCCGCAATTGTTTCAGAAACTTAGATGGAGAGCTTACATGTGGATGTGTGTCTACATTGCCAGGAAAATCTTGGCCCTAGCCTTTTAAGACACCATTCCTATGAATTGTGTGATCCATATTTGCTAAATATAATCTGATTGAGAAGAGGGAGAAGGGTATGAACCTCTTATATTCTCATGCTCAAGCATTATTTAATGAGTAGGACAAAAAGGGAGTGGTTGATAATAAAGAGGGAGGGTTAGGGGTGGGGAATAGTTATTATATGAAATCTAAACTCTTATGAAAAACCCGGTTGAGCAACCAGCTTTAATAGCTTCAACAGACTATTTTGAATAAAGACAAGCTGGTAAAAACAGCCATTAAAATGTTGACAATAAGTCACGTTCTTATCGTTTTGGCTGTATTTCTTCTAATTGCACAGTTTTTTAAGTTGCAACGAGTACGGCGACGGCTTCCTCCTGGACCAATTCCTCTCCCAGTTTTTGGGACCTTGATACAGCTGAACTTTCAGTTTAATCGAGATCTCCTCATGAAGGTATTTATTTTCAGATACTCCTGATTGTTTAAAAGGCTTTGTAATTTCCCATTTCTCATGTTGTTTGCTATGTGAAAACATCTTTTTTCCCCAAACTACACTGATAGCATACTGTAATTGTTTACTAGTCACTGTGATGTTGCACTTGGTTTGGTTTGGAACTGCTGATTCTGTGGAGAAAGTAAGAAAAAAAAAATTGCAGCATAAAGTAGTTTGCCAAGCTAAGAAAACTTGTACTGGAAGTTCTGAATGTGCGAAAATAGTTCTGATCTTTTAAGAATGAATTTGACAGATTCATGTAAAAAATGATATAATTTACGATTAAATACCGTCAGGGATAATATATCAGATTTGTGGTTAGGGAAAAGAAATACTATTTTAAAAATATTAGTGCTTTTTGGGGGTTGGACCCGATGATCTCTTGAGGTCCCTTCCAACCCCTAAGATTCTGTGATTCTGTGATTTTCACAGCATAGACTTTTAGCTTTCCGAGCACTGGCACTCTCTAGCTTGAGCAGTAAACACTTAAGATGCACTATGCATGTATCTGCTTTGTTTGTATTGACAGGATTTAAAACAAAACAAACCCACAAACCTTTATTCTGAAGCATGCTTCTGTGCACAAAGCCCCCTCTGTTTCCTTCTGTCAGTTCTCACAGTGCTTTCAGGATTCTCAGTGGACAACTGCAGTGGCTTCTGGAACCGAATGGCAGGTTCAGGCAGGAAGTAAGGACACTGTGGGACAGAGCAGTCTTACTCAAGTTCCAATACCTAAATATACAAATGGGTGGGCAGAGAGAAGAATATAACTGGTCCAGTCCCTACAAGCTAGCTGCTCCTCTGGCATTTCTGGGTTTCCTTTGCACCACTTTACCAGTATAAATGATAAGACCCTCTTGAAATAAATTAATGCACAGAAAATACCCTTTATCACATCAATCATTGTGAACCTACCTCTAGCTTATATACAGCAATAAAAGCTACCTAATGTTTCTTGCCATAGATCTGTGGCTCTAAAAAGCTTCAGTTATTGCTGGAAAAGACATTCATGCTTTCTCAAAGATAATTCTAATCTTGTAGGAAAGATGGAGAACGCCATTCCACTTTGGGGCTGGTCCTATAGTCAGTGTAAAAACAGGTTGATCTGCTGCTTGCAGTGCGTGGGATTTCATCTGTGCTTTCCTGGCTTCTCTCCCATCTATAGCTGGCAAAAATTCATGGCAACATATTCACCTTATGGTTTGGATGGGCCCCAGTGATTGTACTGAATGGATTTCAAGCGGTTAAGGATGGTATGACCATGCACCCTGAAGATGTTTCTGGGAGGCTAGTGTCTCCTTTCTTCAGAGCAATGGCCAAAGGAAAAGGTGAGATTTTCTTGCCAGAAGTATTGCCTGGACAAATTGTCAGCTCTTTTGTAGCTTTCACCACTTCCAAAGGTACCACAGTAGCAGGATTTGTCTGTGAGGAATGACTGCCAGGTAAACGGCAAAGTAGGGAGGGGTGAAATAGTCTTTAATAGGAAAAGGAGGAGAAGACCAGCAAAAGAAAAAAGATTCATAATGCCTCCTGTGAAATATTCACTGGAACATGTTCAGAGGTGGTGAGATAAGGCAGTGGTAGGTTGTGCCACAGAGAAGTGGAAGAACAGGAAACAGTGTACTTCCTTGTCCTGGACTTGCTGTCACCCATCATTACATTTTCAATTGAAGGGTGAGCTTGATGGTGGGATCTTCTTCCCATTCCTTCCCTTTTGTGTGAATATCTTCTTACTCTTACAGTCGCATCTAGAGGTTCAGTGCACCTCTGTTTCAACCTTGCTATAGGTTTCATAATCATACTTAAAACTCCCAAACTCATGGTTTTCATGAACACATGCATTTTGCAACTACCTTTACTTTATTTGGGACTTTTGACTTTCTGTAAGGAAACCTAATTCCTTAAATAGTTCTGATTTGAGTTTGTTTCAGTTTTTGGTGATTCTAGTACTACACTGAAGATCCTGTTAGTACACAATGTTTATTTCTTCTGAAGATACTCACCACAAAGCCCAAGCATCAAACTTTCCTGCACTGTGGACAGGAAACTTTCTCCCTGACTGTGGAAAGTCAGAACCCTTTACCCTTTTCCCTTCATGAGAATCATTACCCTGGTCAGGTGAGCTCCAAACACAGAAGAGAGCAGGAGTCAAGCTGAGAAGCAGCTGCCAAACTTTGAGATCACTGGTTATCTTGGACTGAGCTTGATCCTGCAGGTTGTCTTATTGCCTAGGTGAATTTGTCCATTTTAGTCCTGTCCACATGCTTACATGCCACAGCTGTTCCCTTGTGTCTTTGTTCTAATAGGCAATGCAATAGTTTCATTTATATTCTGTGGTTTAGTAAATCTTTTAATGTAGTCCTTATCTATAATAAATATGAGCATGATAAAGAGCTCTTCCTTGAATGGATGCAGGGATTATGTTGGCAACTGGTCACACCTGGAAGCAGCAGAGAAGGTTTGCCCTGAAGACTCTACGCAACCTTGGACTGGGGAAGAGAGGTCTGGAGCATCGAGTTCAAGAAGAGGCCCGCTACCTGGTAGACTTCTTTGCAAGTATGAAAGGTATCTCTGCAATAAACACTGATTTGTTTTTGTCATTAGTCTTGTGTCTTTAGTGTATGAACTCCTCTGTCCTGCTGTGAAATCCAGGGCAGATTTTCTTCCACAAGAGAGTGTGCAGGGTCTTACAATGTCTCTGTGGAATGGACTGAAAATGCAAACACCCCAGACCTGTGGGATTTTGTTTTCAAACCCAGTGGGATGTCAGTCTTGTTCAAAGTAATTTACAAAACTAATAAGCAAAACTGGAGATTATTTATTTTTTATATCATAGAATGCTCAAAGTGGAAAGGGCTGTCTGAAGATAGTCTAGTCTAACCCATTCTCAAAGAAGGGTCAGTCAGGGCAGGTTTCTTAAGGATGAGTCTAGTTAGGGTTTAAATGTCTGCAAGAAAGAAGACTTCACCACCAACTCTCTGGGTAGCCTGTTCCAGTGTCTAATCAGCCCTACAGTAAAAAATGTCTTATGTTTAGGCAGAATTGAATGTATTTCACTTTTTACCTATTGCCTCATTTGATACCACTGAGAAAAGTCTAGCTCCATGTTCCCCTCCATCAGGTGTTTATTAATATAATTCCCAGAGCCTTCTGCATACTAAGCAGTCCCAGCTCTCGCAGCCTCTCTTACATAAGGCGCTCCAGTCCTTCAGTTGTTCTTGTGGCCCTTTGCTCAACTAGTTTTCATATGTTGACGTGTCTCTTGTACCGGGCAGCCCAGAGCTGGACCCAGCACTCTAGATGGGTCTCACCAGTGCTGATCAGAGGTGACCTGTTGGCCATGCCTTTCCTAATGCAGCCCAGGATGATGTTGGCTGCTTTTGTCTCAAGGGCACAATGCTGGCTCATATGTGGTGCTGGTGCACGCACATATGGACATGTTATCAATGCTGATGGATTAGGTCTTGTAATGCCATTGGTGTGCACTCTGTAAAGGAGTGACTACAATCTTGTCTTCATTACATTTTATCCTGATCAACCCAGTTAGGAGCATGTGGGTTGAATTTCCCAATACTGATCATTATCCAAAGGCACAGTAAATCAGGGCATGCTGTGGCTAGAATTGTATCAATTAGAAGTAATTAAATCTATCCCAATCCCATGGTTTAAGAACTAGGAGAGAATGAAATGTGACCACGTGCGCAGGGAAGAAAAGCCCCGAACAATAGGTTGCTAATCAGCATCATGCATTGGCTCTTAGACAGCTGCCTCAGTGCACGCATAAATATAGTTGTTTATAGTCATTTATTCTGAAGTAAAAGAAGTTTTTTGAGATTAGTTTTTCAAGTAATTGCTTTAAAATTGATTATTACTTTCTTCACAGGATGTGTCTCTTACTGGGGATTGTACATCTCTAGCATGGTCAGACAAAATACAGTAGCCTTGCATGTATTTATATTCATCCTGAATAAGGCTGCCTCTCTCCTTATGGTTCTCCCTCAGATTTCCTTTAATCACAGTGGTTTCAGTATTCCCACACTGGAAACCTATTTTGACAGCAAATTTGCACATAATTTTAAACTTACTCTATTGTATTACAAAATATGTTACGTGTTTGGTGTTTCTTTAGGGTACTACACGTTCCTGGGATTACAGGATTGTGCCACAGTTGTAAAGAATCAGTTTGATACTACAGTTTTGTAAGAAGATTGCTGCCACTCTGTGAAATGCAATGCTCTCTTGAAAGTTCTCTGGGTAACTTGTAACATTCTCTCACTGTACTAAAGCTAAATAGGAGATGCTAAAAATGACATTTATTATTATGATTGCAGGGAAACCCTTGGATCCTTCTTTCCCTCTTGTTCATGCTGTCTCAAATGTCATTTGTGCTGTTGTTTTTGGACATCGCTTCTCCAGAGATGATGAAACTTTCCATGAACTGATTAGAGCCACAGAGCATATATTCAAATTTGGAGGCAGCTTTATTCATCATGTAAGTAAATGAAGTAAATCTCTTGCATTTTTTTTTTAATAAGACAGAAAGTGAGAAATACAAACTCAAGAAGCAGCTGTTAGGCAAATGTTTTTGAATGGGTCAGAGATGTCTCATGCAGCTTTCCTGGGCAGTGCATTATCTCAAAGTGTGATGGTAAAGCTCTACATACCAGCCTTGGTCATTTGTGTTCATTGTCCTGTGTTGGAGTACTGTGATAAGGTAGCTCGTGCCTAAATCTTTGCAGCGAGGCTCAAGTTGATGGACTGCTCCTGAGCTATGTTTGTTACTTGGTTTCTCAAACCCCATGCACAACAGATTCCTGCCTTGGGCATCAGGATTGCTAAATGCTAAGTGTCAGGTCTAAAAGTGTGATTCACGTGCCAAGTTTAGACACTGTTTTATATAGAGTCAACAGAGAGAAGAATCATTCAAATACTGAAGTGTTTTGCCTGTGGCTACTTATCTCCATTTCCTCTGTAAGAAGTGGAGACTTACTGAGTGAGGAGCAGCTCTAGATGCAGGAGGCAGAAGACAGGAAATGCTAAGCCAGCAAATACGCCTGTAAGCTGGGCAATCAAAACAACCAGTGCTCTTCTGATACTAAATAAGAAACACTTTACTGTCATGTCAAGAGTGGACAATGCTGCATCCACATGCCTGTTTAACTGGACTCCATCCAGTCAGGTACTGAATGGGAGAACCCTGTGAACTGGTGCCCTCCAGAAATGGAGGAGGAGTTTTGGCAGGACCAGTAGCCAGGGACCAGAATGGACTCAGTTCCTGCCTTGGATGTTGACAGGTAAATTCCACGTACAGTGAGAGTGCCATAGGAGCTGGATAGTGAATGCATTTGACAGTAGGAATGCACCTGGGCAACCGTATAGGGTTAGTCAGACAGCAGTTGTTTGTAAGGCTTTTGAACAGATTTTGAAAGAAAAAAAAAAAACCCAACAAAGCAGAGATGGAACTAAACAGAAAGGATGTGAATTTCTATGTGCGTTTACCGAGCTGGAGTACCACCTTTCCATGATAAGGCATTGGTAATTGGATGTCTGGCAACAAGAACTGATTTTCAAAATACATAATACAGTCTATCTAAGTCAGCCAGGCTCCAGTGAACACCTACTAATATACTTTCTATGGTATAATAAGAGGAGTATGAGAAGAGCTCATTAAAATAAAGACTGAGAAAGGATAAAAATTCTGCTGGTAAATAAATCGTGCGATTATGTTTCAAGCAGCAAAAGAACTATTAAGAGAAAATACACTTCAGATACAAGAAAAAAATGCACAAGATTCCCAGCATAAATATATGCTGAAAATCAGAATGAACTTTCTAGATACCAGAATATGTAGGAAGCAGCTATTTTTAGGCCAGATTTTCTCTAAGAGTCAAGTATAAAATGAACCTGGTTGTGTCAGCTAACCCCTTCTTTTCCAGAGGGGAGAACTCAAAAGTATCGACTAATTCTCAGCTTTTCTGGGTTTCAGATGTTTCAAGTTTTATTGAGGACCCTTGAGAGCTCTGTTAGTAGAGACCGTGTTGTGGGATCCCGTGTTTGTACACCAGCTGCTAGGAGCTAGCCCTCGCTTTGGGTTGGATCAACTGCTTTTGCGTGGACCGTTTGCAGCAGCTTTGCTGCTTCCTTCCCGGCATTGCCCACTGGAGGGCAGGAGGATCTCGCTTTTTAAATGCCTGAATCCAGTTCATTGTCATCGTCACTGAATACATAATTTGGAGAATTGAATAAATGAATACAGTTCATTCTAGTTATAGTAATTTTAATTTTGCTTGTGGTTGAGCTGAAAACGTTTAACTCCAAACTTTACCATCAGCACAGCTAGAAATTATATAGTGTCCTGTTCCACAACTTGCAAACATAAGCACAGTCTTTGTCAGAGGATTTCACTAATGATGCTAAAAGCAGATGCTAACATGAATGTTACCTTCTCTTTTTAGTAGGCCTAAAACACATTTTTTAGTCATAGAGACTTTGTGGTACCTCTTTTGTGTCACTCCTGCAGCTGTATGAAATCTTCCCCTGGTTGATGTGCCGTCTTCCTGGCCCTCATAAGAAGGCGTTATCTTGCTATGATGTCCTGAGTTCTTTTACAAGGAGAGAAATAAACATGCACATGGAGCGTGGGATACCTGATGAACTGCAGGATTTCATTGATTTTTACCTGGATCACATTGAAAAAGTAAGTGGTTGTTCTGCCTGATTGTGAGAATCAGGACCATTAAACCACCCAGTCCAAGCCCTTCTATCACAATCTCTTACCGTTCATTGACATTCCAATGGGATTCCAGTAACTAGGGACTTGCCAAATCCTTTCTAATAATTGATATGTCAGAGCATCTTGCAAACCTTTCAGTGGAGGGCAGGTTAATACACTGCATTTTGTCATTTTGGCACATGACAAAATGATTCTGAGGTACAGAAGGCTTCTAGGAAAGAATACTGGATTTCTATCTGCCAGGAAGGTTTTGAGGAGGCAGTGTGGGATGTTCTGGATAGGGTACTTGGCTGGTAAGGGTTTGTCAAGAGAGGTTGCTGCAAAAGCACAGTTGGATTTTGAGAGCATTTTTTGCTCTCAAATAATCTCCGAGTCAGTGGAGTTTCAGACAAGGCTGGAGGAGAGTGCTGGCGTCACTGAGGTTTCAAGCTGACAGAGGGAACTGGGACAAATAAGGACGTTTTGGGCAGGCAAGCATAGTAGAGGCAGGTGGGAAAACTGTGAAATTGTTATCCAAACTGGTAATTCTATTAAAGAATCAAATCAGTTCTCCTTGCCAAGATCGGTTTTCTGTATCATAATAAATGACATTAATTTGTATTTCTAGCTGGTAATTCTTTATTAATTGATTTCCATATCAGCTGCTATATTTCTATGTCCAGGGTGAATGTCATCTTATCTGGCTTCAGTTCCTTGGCTCCTCTTGTTTTCAATTTTTTTTTGATACTGGCACAATATTAACACATCTGATCTTCTAAAGCATTTAACTGCTTCTAAAGTCTTTCACTGCTGTTCTAAGAGTTATGAGACTTGAACATAAGTGGACCAGAAATTGTTTCAGCAAGCTCTTCTGGGACTCTGCTGGGTGGAAATCATCCAAGTTTGTTTATTAAAAAAATTGAACTGCCTGTAATCGATACACAGAGGCAATATAAAAAAATGAGTTGATACAACAACAGGGAAGAATGTCCTTTGCTCTTTCCAGTTGCTCTGCTGGCAAAAGGAAGGTTCAAGACTCCGAAGCACAACCTCCCTAAATTTAAACAATCCCCTCAAACCATAACGATTTTTCAGTGTTTCAGCATATATGTACACGTCCTCGCACTTCTAACTGAAAACTGTAAAACCTCAGAGCAGCTGTGTGGCATTGTGGCCTTGTAGTGGAGAAGATGCCTGAATACCACCGGTTAACAATTTTTGGCAACCCAGTGTTTGTTATCTGGTCACTGTATTGCTTGGTAGAAAAGCTAAGTGATGGAATATGTCTTGAGGCTTGAAGAATGATATGCTGGTACACATCTTCAGAGGAATGTTTACTTTTGAAGCATTCTAAATGTACCCCTATTTGCACAATTAAGCCAAGAGTCCTTTACTGTGGAGATCATGTGATTTAGCTTCATGATTGAGAATGGAGCAAACATGGCTTGTCCATTTGTGAAATGTTAGCTTTTTTTGGTATAAATAATTGTTGGTGTAAAATAGTCTTTGTCAGTCTATAGGCAGAATACACTGCAGCTTCTAACCAGTGATAAAATCATATTTAAACCTACTCTGTTTTTTTCTTTCATGTATCTGCCTCTACTCTTTTTCTTATCATTTGCAGTCTAAAGATGAGCCCAGGTCTACATACAATGAAGACAACATGGTTTATTCTATAAATGACCTTTTCTTGGGTGGATCAGAGACAAGCAGCACTACTTTGAACTGGGGCCTGCTCTATATGGTGGCAAATCCAGACATCCAAGGTGAGTGGATAAGCATGTCACAGGCGTCTCTGATGCAGTAGAACAGCCAAGGCACTGATCAGAGATTTTTCCTAGATACTGGTATATGGTTAGTGGCACACTGACCTTTCTGTAGTGGTAGATCTGTGCTGGGCAGTATTGGTAGATCCAGTATACAGCTCTCACAGCAGTCACAAGCATAAGGCGTGTCCCAGGAAGAGTTAACAGTTTGGGAAGTATGCATATTTGAGAATGGTTGTGGCTGATTGAGATGGAGGAGTTGAGGCTTATGAGGACATTAAGATTGTGGTAGGGTAGTCAATGGAGTAAGAGGACTGGGGTTAGTGTTTGGGAAGCCAGAGGGTTTGCACGCATAATCTATGAAGGAACAGCAGGCACAGCTGAGGAGCTGATGGTGCTTCAAGAAAGTGAGTTGGGTTCATAGTTGTAAACACAACTGATGGCTGAAAATAGTTAATCAGAAACTGATGTGTGGTAGTAGGGATGTTGCTCTTGGGGAAACTTCAATTCTTCTTTGTATTGGCTGAGTGTCAGTGATGGGAGCTAGAGGAAGCCCTGCCCTTCATTGTGCTCTGTAAGTCAACAGAAGTAGTAGAGATCTAAACTGACCTGAAGGTCAGTTGGCAACTTTGACTTTATTTTTGTCCATTTATAATCCCAGGGTATCAGAGTATCTATTTAATCTGTGATTAAATTAATTGTGTGATGCGTATGAGTTTCTTGCAACAGAAACTATTCCAGATGGGAGGAGACTTTGATGGATCCCCTCTTATGTCTATGTATATTTAAGAAGTTTGGTTTTAATTCTAGCTTTTAAATAACCATCAATCACTTTCATAGAGCACTAAATGAAAACCAAAGAAAGAACGATCTCTTATGTTGGATAACAGAAATCTCATTGTTAGATAGCAGAATATGTGCAAATACTCAGAGAACAGGATTTCAAATGGAGGAAAAAGATCAAGATAAGAAAAAATTGCCCAACTTGTAGCTGTTGGACAGGAAGGTCTACTTCTTATTGTGTGTTTATCATCACCTAATGTAATTAAGGTTAAGAAAGCGCTGATTCACCTAAATAATTTTATTAATCTAAATATAATACCTTGTGCATACTTAGGAAAGCAGGGTGTGTGCAGAATGGTCCTTCCTGGGCTTCTTGAGTCATATACAGCATCTAGACTCTCATTCTATAATGTAACACCGGCATATCTGTCCTCATTCAGTTGATGGCTTCTTTTTGAATTTATTTGTACTTTTGCCTGTGTTGGCACCCGATGGCAGTGTCATGCAGTTCCATTAGGTACCATATGGAAGAGTTTGGCCCTTTACCTAATCACTAAATTGGGCTCTTGTTCTCTGAGCTACTGGAACAGAGATGCATGTTTCTGCTTGTGCAAAAACTGATCATTATATATATTCAAATTATATTGGATCCTGAAGTAGTCGTGCTTGATTCTCCAAGCCAGTTTTCATAGATGGAAATTTACTTTACTTAAAAACCTTTCTAGATATACAGTTTAAAATCTGTAAGGTGCTTAAATCTCCTGTCAGGGTCTACCTAACATAGTTTTGTGAAGGACTGCTGAGCACGCTTGATGCGGATATACACAAACTGATCAATTCAGGATGGACTTCCCTGCATCTGAGTGTTGCTTCAAAGGGCCTAGAAAAGGTCAGGATTACTTGCTAAAAATCTAAAGCTTTTTTATTATTGAAGTTTACAAATTTTCTACTTTTGTTAATGCTCACAGTGCTCCTGTGCAATATGTAATTTAAATCAGGGTATTCTTGATCAAAAAGCAGATTCAGATTTTTTTTTTTAAACGTATTTAGACATTGTTCTAGTTGGCATTGCTTCACTTAAGAGACATCCTACATAAGAACCATTTGTTTTTAATAGCAATTAGGCTTTTAAAGCCCAGTTTCATCTAACTTAAGTTCTAGGGAGCTGTGAGCTTAGTGGCTCTAATTTGCTGTAGGTGCCTGAGGCACCTAACCAAAAGAAAACACAACAGTAAGTCAGTTATCTCTGGTATTTAAGGGTTAGGAAGGCAACTTTTAGAGTGCTGAACTTCTGAGTAACACGTGTCTCTTCTTAATCTACAATCAAATAATTTCTGACTCAGAAGTAGAGCTCCCATACGTTGAAGTTCTGGGAACACTCTGCTACTTTTCTTCATAAAAGTTATTTATATCTTTACATTAATTTTGTTGCTGTCTTTGTAGTTGTAAATGGGAAATACCTTTGAAAACTGAATAAGTGAAAATGCTTGATATATTTTTCCACCCTGAATGGTGAATGTTTCCCCTCAGAGAAAGTGCAGAAGGAGCTGGATGCCGTTCTGGGTCATTCCCAGTTAATTTGCTATGAGGATCGGAGAGAACTGCCCTACACAAACGCTGTGGTTCATGAGATTCAGCGCTTCAGCAATATTATCTCAGTTGGCATGCCCAGAGTGTGTGTGAGGAACACTACATTGCTTGGCTTTCCCCTCAAAAAGGTATAGACACAGTTTTTCATTTGATACAGACCTTTCCTGCATCAGTAGACCAAGGTGTAGATTGAAATCTATTTGTACCAGAGTCTTCTCCTCAACAGCAGTGAGGTTAGATACCTCTAGGTTGTAGCCTGAATAGGAACAAGGACAAGAAGCCATCTGCCAAGCGGAGTTGAGTGGTGCAGCTCTTGGGAGAAGGTTATCAGTGGTGAAAGATGCCCCTGGATGGAAGAGGGGATTTTAGCAAGGGTTTCTACGAACCAATGAAAACAAAACCTTAGAGACTGAAACAGAAGGATACAGTGATTGATTTGTGCTGATATGACATTGGAAACATCTCTGACCAAATTTTTGCCTGCACAATGCCTATGAAAAACCCAGGGAAAAGCATAAACCTTTGCAACTAGCTTTTGTCAAAGGGACTAAATCACAGAAAGTTGTGATGTTAGAAGTGAAAATGGGCTTAGTACAAATAAACTAAGTTGTTAATTTCTCTTGACATAGCTCCTTGCACTGTCAGGCCTGGGCTGATATTCTGAAACAAAAAGACATGTTCCTCACAGTTCCAACTGGGGACATGATCTTACCAGCATACAACACTGAGCTCTGAAAGCAAACTGACACTGGTCTCACTGTTTCTGACTGCTGGAGAGGATTGACAGTGAGAACTGAGTTAGTGGTTTTCTTCTTTCAGGGCACCATAGTTCTTCCAAATATTGCATCATCGTTGTATGACCCAGAGCAGTGGGAAACACCTCGACAATTCAACCCCGGTCACTTCTTGGATAAGGATGGAAACTTTGTGAGCCAAGAAGCCTTTTTACCATTCTCAATAGGTAAAAGAACTAACAGTACAAATATTAATGGTTTGCATTTGGACTGTAGAATTAAGATGTCTATTAAAAACCTATTGGTCATTTATTCCAAACCTTTTTGTGGAAAGCAGCGATAACATCAACATGATTGTTTTCAGTAACATTCACCAATCCAACTATAAACATTTGTTCTACTAAACAAACAATACCATGGGCAATCAGAGATGTCCTGAGAAATGTATACATCTAACTTGCTCTATTTTTGGAAGGAAAATCTCTGCTAATGATCATGGATGTTGATTTGGGGCATTCATTTGAACAGCAGACATGCATTTGGAAAGTACTTGCAAGCAGCTGCGCTGATGCTTTATGCATACAAAACTGGAACACATCTTCCAGGAGGAGCAGGTCCTTATTCTTCATTTACATGATTGAATGAATTCCTTTAAAGTTGTCAGTCAAATAAAGATGAGGTTTTTGAGGTAATTGAAGTGAAACTCAGAGCAGAAGGGGTGCACAGTTATCTATAGCTGCAGATAGGATTCTTTAAAGGAAGAATTACATGAAGGTTTGAGTTATTGATTGCATTAAGTCCTGAAGAAATTCAGGATTCAGCAAAAATACCCTTGCTTTGTGTGAGGATGAATACGTTCACTTTTGAGGTCAGGGTAATTTACTCACTGTCCTTCCCCCTTCTGCAGGGCACCGCGTGTGTTTGGGGGAGCATCTAGCAAGGACCGAGCTCTTCATTTTCTTTGCCAACCTGCTGCGGGCGTTCACCTTCCGGCTCCCTGAGGGGGTGACGAAGATCAACACAGAGCCCGTTTTGGGGGGTACACTGCAGCCCCACCCGTACAGGGTTTGTGCCATTCCACGCTAGGATGCAGCACATGACTGACCATCTATTAACCCATCTTTTTTACTTTTGTGAATGTATGTCTTGACACAATATAACCCTTTTGTCTTGGATATGAATTTCTGCTCCAAAAGCCACCTTTTATCTACAGCAGACGGTTTTGTCCCGACCCTATTACCTGTTCCTGAAGATGATCTATTTTTTTTCTTGTAAAAGTTCTTTAGATGGGGAGCACACCATCATTCTCAGCCATAAAGGTGTCACGCAGCTGCTGTCTGGCCTGGCAGATTTAAATCTAGTACCTCGGGGAGCCAATGACACAATTGACTGGCAGACTTCAAGAATCAATTCATGATCTCCAATGTATCCTGTTCGCAAAAGCAATGGAGATTGGAAAAACATACCTGGAAGATTCTGCCTCTTTATATTACTGTCATCACTTGTTTCAGTCAACATTTTGTTGATGGTCACTAATAAAAGATACATAGGGAAAATTAGCAACTGGTTTTACTTATGGATAACTTACAGTTCACTGAGAATTTCTAGATTTGACCCAGCAGAATATGTATATCTAATTGGTTTGAGTCCAGCAGAGAAAAGGTGCAGGCTGAAACTAGGAGTGAAGACACAGAGCAAGGATTTCTTTTAGGGCAAATACTTTTAAAGTTCTGCCAAGTTAATTTTTGCAAAGCCCTTTCTAACATACCAACTGTTTACTTCTGTGGGTTGGCTCCTGTCAGGACCAGCACGGGGTTGTTGCTATAGCAGTTGCAAGGAACTCCTCCAAGAAACAATTTGGGTTGAAGATCCTGCTGGAATTAGAGCTGATGGTAAATTGAAAAATATACATGGAAAACACCAGAAATAGATACTTTTAAATCACCTCAGAAGTTCAGCAGTATACCTGAAGCTGCAAAGGCTTGTCACATATACAAAATACTGGTCAAAATCAATGAAAGGGTCTATAACAGCAGAAAAGGGAAAAAATGCTTCCTGTGGTAAATATAAATTTATTGATATTATTTGGAAAAGACTTTTATAGTGTAAGTAAACTTGTTCTTCATTAATATTCCTATTTCTGTGAGAGAGGATAGGACAGCTAAACAGACAATCATCTGTTGAATCAGTTATTGCTAGATGTTGGCCTCAGTGTGACTGAGATTAGTTTAGACAGTTCACTGTGAATCACAGATTTGGACCTGTCTCATTATTTCTAATTCAGTAGCTGATGGAACATGGCATCAAAATAGTAAGCACTTGATATTTAGCTGTTATTAAGTTAAATGGCAGAATAGCACTAGTGAAATATGGTAGATCACATCCTGACATTTTATTTGACAGGGAACTGTGTGCCCTGTTGGAAACTGATGTCAAAGTCTCTGTGGGTTTGCATGTGTGCACGGATAGATAAGGCAAAGCAGCAAATGTGGTGATTTGGGGATGTTGGAGCTGTCACTGCTTCTTAAAAGTGAAGCTGGAAACATCAGTAGCATTACAAGCATTAACATCGTTGCTGTGTGATTCTGTCACTCCTGATGGCCAGATACCTGCTTCTCCAGTTATCCTTCAAAATGGGAGGATTGTAAGTATGCCTGAGGTGGAAGCTTGCCTGGGAAGGCCCGTATGCAGCCAGAGCAAGAGGAGTTGCCTGAACCCAAAATGATGGGCATAGCTGCCACTTGTCTGGATGCTCAAGAGGAGACATGCAGGGCACTTCAGAGGAAAACTATCTCTTATACAGGGGTAGGTTATTTGCACGTGGTTGTGCTAATGTCTGTCTGTGATGGGAACTGCTCACTGATGGTTTTTAATCTGTTGTGCACAGATGTTAAGGAGAGGAGAGCCCAGCATGGAGGTGAGGCTGTAGGACACTAGTGGGAGGCTCACAGCAGGGACATGGGAGAGGTATGCTTTTCAGAGTCCTTGTGTTTCTATTCTTGCCTGACCTACTTTAAGTGATTCAATTAGCTTGTGTTCTAATAAAGCCTGGTCTTTTTGAGCTTAAAAGCCTTTTAAATCCCAGCTGATATTGCCGTAGAAAGCCAACAAAGCTGAGAGCAGCTCTGAGTGGAGCTCAGCTGCCACTCCCCTGTTCCACGCCAAGTCTCTCAGCTTGGTTGTGTAGTGGCTCCTCCATCAGGCTGATGAGCTGTGCTGCTCCAGGGCTGCCCCATTTAAGGGACAAGGGGGTGACCTTGGTGACCTCCATCATATCCTTTATTCCTCTCTCTTCTCTCGTTTATTGCTTCTACGTTATTTCTCATGGCTTTCTCAGAGTCCCTTTTTAGGACAGACAAGAAGGATTGACACCCTTTCTGTCCTCTGTATTATGGATGCTAAGCAACCTGCTAGTGTCAGTCCACAGCTCAGTTTGCTGAGTTTTACTTTCTCTGTTATGGGTAGGGTTAGGTGGTTTTAGCCTGTAAAGCTGACTGGGTTTTGGTGCCTGATTTCTTGGCCTGAAGCCCATTTAAAGGGCTTCTGTTCTCCTAGATTACCACATCAGTGTGTGTGCATCAGCCTCTGTCTTGCACCTTTCTAGAGCACACTTCAGAATTTAAATCCTTGTAGACATACCATTGAAAAATGACTGGGAGCTGGCCTGGGTGACCAGTCAAGGAGGATAAACTGGCAGGGAGGGAGTATTTGGCAGATTTGCTCTGTGTTTGTACACAAAGCAAATGTAAATCATAAAGAATAAATAATCTGTATTTCAGTAATGTAATGAGGACCATGGAAAGCACTGGTTTCTTAAAACTGCAGATTTAAAACTGCAGGTTCTCTGACAGATGGACAATTTAATCCCTTTTTTTGGCTTTGGTTGTCAATGAAAATGGCAGTGGTGATCCAGAGGCCAATACATTTAACACCACTGATGTTCACAGAAGATTTCTGTCTTGATTAGGAAGAAGAGGTTAGAAAATAACTAGATAAATGTGATGTTTTCAGATTGGCTGGGCTGATTCATCCCAGGGCACTTAGGGAACACTATCAACCTTGGAGCTATTAACAATTATCTATGAGAATCTGTGGAGGATGGGAAAAGGTCAAACATTTGCTTGTCTTCAGAAAGTAACAGAAGTCGCAGTGTTATGAATCAGTCACCCTGATTACACTTCCCAGAATATCCTGGAAAAATAATCAAATTGTAAGCACTAGGAGGAAAACAGAGTCACTACTCACCAAATAATGTCAAAGTTACTTGGTTTTGTCTGATGACATAGCTAGAGGTCAGTTTTCAGGAGAGAAGCCATTAATGTAATTTACTGCTCTTCATTGTGGCTTTGACACAATCTCAGAAACACTAGGGAAAAGGAGGGTGTCTGAAGCTATGGAAAACTCAGGAAATACATATGCAGGTCAAACTGGAAATATTGACTGAAGGGGATTCTTCTAACACTATTCAATGTTTAATCAAGGACTTTGAGATTTGGTATAAAAACCGAGTCTGGGTAAGGTCTAGTTTCTTGAAGCTATCAGATCCCATACTCTGATGCCTGAAGCAAGGTGAGAAACAGGTTTTCCCAAACGTGGCTTGGTTCACAGAAACCTAAGGACAGGATCATTTTACTTGTATTCATTACTTTTGTGAAAGCATGAAGGCTGTCACAACATGGCTACTTCTCCTTGTCTGTTTTAGCTGGAGAGGTGAGGATGACCTCATTCCAACATCTCTCATTCTTCCTTCCTTCCTTTCTTCCTGGAGTAACAGTTTTGCAGAGTTTCTCTGGAATTCTATTTTTCCTTATAATTATGATTCCCACAGATCAGTTGCAGCACAAAAATACATTTTGTTTTTGCAGTGATGCAAAATACTTCTAAAAGGCGAAGTATTCAAACTCAAGTTTGGTGCCCAGCACTAAAACATTTTCTTTAGACTCTCATGAATAAAAGATTTAGTGAGAAAAATAGAGTTTTCATTAACAAATTTCTGAGAGGGGTTATTTGAAATGGGATTTATCATTTGAGATCATCGACCTAAAAAAACCCCAATGAACTGAATTAATTTGAAATAATAGTTCAGCTGAGTTTAGTGTATTTCTTTTCTCAGTGAAAAGCTTATGAACTTGCCCTGGTATCTGCAAAGAAATCTCAGCCTGTGGTATTTTTAGCCAACACCCCAGAAACTATTTATTTGCTGTCTGCAAAGTGAGATTCTAATGTTAAAGGAATAACAATAATAAAATTGCAGCCCTTTCTCTGGAGAGTTGATGAGATACAGCAGGTGAGATGGGACAAGCAAATAATACAAGTACATTCTGGAGGCAGCTGGTGCTGTGATGACATTCTACAGGGAACGCATCTGAAGGAGCATTACAGAGAAAATGAAACATTTTGGACTGTTTTGTAAGAAAACATTCTGATAATTGAAGTAACTTTTTTGAATCCTATAAAAATGTTTATTCCAATGGTGCAATCACAGGTTCAGGCTCTGCCTTGTAAATTCATCTCAGATTGACCACCGTAAGGTATAGATGACTTCAGCTTGTCACCTAAGGCCTGAGTCATTGCAGAAAGGGACACATATCTGTGGGAGTTTGCTGTTTAGATGTCTCATCCTAATGCTCATATGTGGGTCTGATGCTGTAGTTAAGGGAAGCTGTCTCTGTGTAGCCTTCAGCCTGCGCAAGAACATTGAGAGCTTCTAGGCAGATTGCTGGTTAATTGGTATAGATCAGGTGTGAATTCTGCAGCATGAAGTTATCTAATTTTATGTTTCATCAGTGAATCCTCCGAGGATCCAGGCAGAGGCCATCCAGAGGTCTCTGAAAGGGCTGTGCCTGCACTGCTGTCACTAGCTTAGCAAGAGCTTGCTTTAAAGCAACCAGTTACACCAGGACATGCTGGAATTTGTTTGTTAATTGTCATTTGTCACCAGTATGAGACTGGCTGATACTGCTGTGTGTACCAAACACCAAGATTCAAATGCTGCAATAGGATGTCCTCAGATCTCTTGACACTTTGATGAAGCAATACCTGTGGGTCTCTTGATTGCTAGATATATGGTATCATTCACCATGACCATGCCCCTCTGCCCTCTGAACAAGAGAAGACACCCATATTTTTCACTGGAGTCTCTCCCACATAGGAGAGTGCAGTGCACTAGGGAAGCTCCCAAATAAAATACTCTATGTCTCTCATTAACCCTCATTTTCTCCAGGTGAGGTGGTGGCATTAAACAAGCCCAGATGTTGGAAGAACAAATTATGCAACTTGAAATGTGGGGATCACATCTGCAAGGCTTAGAAGCAGAAGATTTGTCCCGTTTACCCTGCCTCTCTCCTTCACTTGCTAGTAAGTAGTGCCAAGAGAAAATACAACATTGCTATAGTTAAAAACACCACCACCAAACACCAAAAAGCCCCAAACTCAAACCAGAAAATATAAATAGAAAAGTTCTGGCTGTTTGAGCTCTTTGGTGATTTTTATCCAGCTTTGCGGGTGAGCTTCTACAGGACTGAAAATTACTTGCCTCTTATCTTTGCAATGTGTTTGATGTGATGATTAATGCAGAGCTGACCAAACTGATTCTGCTTGAACACCATCATCATTTGGTCAAAGGAAGACCATTAATCTGAAAAGCAGAGAAAGTTTCAACAGATAACTCAAAGCACTCAATGAACAATGGAGACCTTACCTTTCCATCCTTCCCTTTCTGAAAGGTGTGATGAGCTCTCTGTCACTCCTTTAGTGAGTGACACTGTAAGTGCAGATGTTGGATTATTTCCATGTTAAGGACCAGTCAAGAGGAGTACAACCTATTGTTACTTAAACTTTTCTTGTGGCTGGCTGTTTGCATGTTACATTATGAATACCTGCTTTGTTATCTGCACATAATAGCATTTTCAAACCTTAGAAAATTCTGCATTTGACTGTTCATAATCTGAAGTTAGTCTCTTCATAGACTTGCGTTATGAGGCATGCTAAAATTTCATTGCTGTTTGACCACATGCTGTGTTGTTTACAGGATCCTCATTGGCAGGATGGATGTTGCTGATGGCAAAGGTTGCCCTCAATTTCTCAACACCCTTATTGCCCAGCAGGTACATTCAGACATTGCATCACCGAAGTCTGCACTGAAACAAATACTACATGACCAATATATGCAGAGTGGTTCCTGTGACATCCTCATTGATTCATCTGAATGCTGCCTGAAAGGTAACAACTAAATCTTCACAGCTCTAGGTACCATCACCCTGGTTTTACTAATGGGGAAAGAGTCCTCACAGCTCCAGTGCCAACACTGACAGATAGCCTGGTGCACTTCACTGGATAAGCTTAGGGCCTGTGTCTTTCAGCAGCTTAAGCTCATATTAGCATTTGTGTATCAAAATATTAAAACTATAAAATTAAATGTTGCTGTTCAAAGCACAACTGCAGTAACTGCCAGATGCAAGTGCTTTATGCTTCTCCAGACCTGAGCTTTGCTGTCTGAAGACAGACATCCATTAAGTGAATGGATAATTGGCAGTTGGCTACATCTGAAGGGCAGAGACTGTGACTTGCCCAGCAGGACGCAGGCACTCACGGTGAGAAGCTGGCTCTCTGAAGTGGTTTTCTGTTGGCTTGGCCAGAAGGTTTCCTCTGTCCTTTCATGGTGACATCAGAATTCAGCCTGAGGCAATAGACAAAGCTTTCTGTAATCTGAATTCATTCACAAAGCAGGGGCTGCCAGACACAGTCCTGTGGATAACGCGTGTCACGTAATTAAAGACTTTGTGCAAACTTAGGTCTGAACTGAGCTTTACCATGGGAAAACCAATCATTGTTCTCAGATATTGTTGCCTACCTTTCACTGAGTGTGTCAAGGAAATTGAAGCTGAAATGTGGAGTCATTCAGTTAGCTTGAAATTAAAATATGCTGGGCTGCTACAGCCCTACACGTTCAACTCTTACTGCCTGCTCTAATACAGTTAAAGGGAACATAAACCAGTTACAGTGCTCAGCTGGCAGGTATTTATTTCTTGCTATTTCAGCCTTATAATCTACCATTTCTATGCTCCTGTTCAACCGGTGGTTGAAATACAGAGTTTTTGAAAGGTTGAGCTAAAAATACCAAAACGCAAAATCTGTTTATGAAAACAGGGTAAAAACCTTTTCAGTTCTTTTAAAACTTTTTAGGCCATTGTTTTGAACAGTTAGAAGTTCATTCTGTTTATACAGGCAGTTGAATTGTTGTTTCCAATTGTAGATGAGGTTTTCCTGAATATAAGGGAATTTTTTAAAACTCCAGTGTTTGCACTGTCCGTCTGTGATTCCATCATGCAGTTCTCTCTTTTGCATCCATAAAGTGAACACCACAAGGGTATCTGGGGATAAAACATGAATTCACTAAGAAGAGTTGCAAAAGTGTCATACAGTTTTGACCATATTGCTTAGAAGATTTTGTCTTAAAATGGATCAGACAGGGCATATTTGAGGAGTGACGTCTGCTGTGCTGGAGAAATTTCCTTGTGATAGAATTAATGACATTCTCTTCAGCCTGGAACATGCTGTTAAAATGGGTGAGGAAAAGATGAATGGTAAAAGAAGGATATGTGTGATGTACATATTTAGCAGGGTTAAATCTCTCTTGGTAGAACTAGTGGAAAAAAGTTTGGCCTTCACAGAATGCTGCAGGCATTTTTTATTAAACAGACATGTGGAGAAAACCAGCTGTGAAATGTGAACAAACACTGGTCTCTGGCCTTGTTTTGTGTCTTCTAATTGTATCATTTCTGGAGTTATAATATGCAAATAGAAACTCTCATGATGTTTTTTCTCCTGGTTTCTGAAATAACAAAGCAGTCTGTGTGATCTCCTCATGAAGGTGGTCAGGAAATAACAAATGCAAGGGTGTAAGAAATATTTAATAGGAGAAGGACAGACATATTCCTTAGTAACAGAGCCTGTGAGGCTCCTGGGGCAGTGGGAAGATCTCCTTCCTATTTGTGTTTTCTGGGAGCTGAGCCAGGTGGTAAATCTGCAGGGTAATGTCACTTTGGAGGGGTCCTGGTAATTGAAGTTTGAGCTAGGGGGAGAGTCCTGCCTCCTCACCCCAAGCAAGCTGCCACATGAGCTGTGCCGATCTCTGGAAAGTCACAGCAAATGGAAATCCTGCTGGAAATACTCAACTGTCCTTTATGCACCTGTTCCTGTGGTTTCCAGCACTTCTGTGTAAATGTCAGTGGTCTCTTAGAGCAGCAGAGAGCTACATCATGTGTGTGGCTGTTCTGTCAGGAAGGAGTGATGGGGAAAGCCGGAAAAATGAAAAGTGGGGGCAAATACATGAGGCAAAAGGACAAGATCTGAGAAATTTGTTTGGAGGCTTCATAGAGTTTTTAAGGAGGGTTAGGTGATCTTTCGAGTCCATATCCTGAGCATCTCTGTAGGCCAAGTGGATTTTAGTGTTGCTGTAATGGTTTGTAAGGTGTTCCTAAAAAAATCTTTCCTAAAGCAAAGAAGCCCGGAAGAAGCTGCTCTTCCTGCTCCTGGCATTTCTCCAACTGCACGATAGCTCTTCAGCCTCTGAGGAAGATCTTTTCTCCTCTGTCCCCAGGGCCCGAGCTGCAGCCCTGTGCTGTCCCATGCACGTTCAACATCCCCACTCTCTGCAATAACCCCCCACTCCAGCTGTTGCATAAACCCAGCGCCTGCAGAGGAGCTGGCAGGGACCATGTGTAAAGGTGATGGATGCTTACGAGGATGCATATTGTTTCTGGTGGTAGAAGATGGCTTTCCCTGTTTATATGAGAAACTGAAGCCTCTTTCGGCAGTATCAGCGCAAGCAATACAATTTCTTGCAGCATCATATCTATTGGAGGAGCAACAGCTTTGACCTCAAGGAGTATTTCTCAATTCCTTTTAACTCAAGATCCACGGAACTTTTTAATTAACTTTTTTTAAAGGCTTTCCTGGACTTTGCTACTGCAGTGCACGAGCACCAACATAATAATTCTAACAATAAATAAAAACCAGGCCATTTTTAAATTATGTTCTTCTTGCTCAAGGTCAGGGATGTTCTGCAGTCACTTGGTGTGCAATTGATTGAGAAACTTGTTTCTAAAGGACTGTATTTTCTTTGCCAGTATCAACTGCTAATCTCTTGCATGTTAATTAGTTACGTGGTATCAACGGCTGCCACCCAGCTTCACTCTTTGATCCATAAGTGATTGTCAGGTACTGAAGGCTGCTGAGAGTGCTTGCCTCTTTCTTGAAAGTCACAGAGCGAAGTTGCTGTAGGTGCTGGGAGTTATTTTCTGAAGGCAGGCACTGAACAGCAAGGCCATAAGCAGCACTGTCCCAGGGCTTTCTTCCACAGGAGATTCAGATCAATGCAGAGCAGCATTGATTAGATGTGTCCATCCCTCAGGGAGCTGGCAGAAAAACAACAAATAGCCAGCACAGAGGCAGATGCTGAGAGAGAGGGAAGATTAACAGGGCTTGCTGGGGCACAGTCCTGCCTGTAAGATCAATTGAGAAGAGAATTTCTTGCCACACACAGTGTGTAACCCTGAATTCCCTACTCTCTTCATATTAGCACTTCACACTGCAAGTGTCATTCAACTCCCTTGGGAAGCAAGAAGGAAAAAGCTTCCCTGAAGAGGGGAGGAAAGCGTGGTCACATTTCTGGCCTCTGCACTTTATCCAGGGCTAATTGTCACATTGCTGCTTTAGCAAAACAGATGTCCTCTTTTAGCAACTTAATGCTGTTAGTGAGATCCTTCAAAAGGTTCCTGTCCCTGCCACCACACTGGAGATTTAGGAGCGTGTGTGATGGTTACTAAGCTCTTGTGCTACTGCTTTGGGTGTTTTTTTTCCCCTTAAGATATATAAAACCAAATACAGAAATGTCACCTAAATCTAGTCAACCTCTCAGACCTGAAATTGTATAGAAACTAGCCCTGCTTGAGGAAAAGCATGTGAGGAATGATGATGTAATTGAAGACTGAACTGCCAGTCATGATTTCGGGTTTGGTCAGAGGATGTATTCCCTTCTCATAGTTAGGAGCCATCCTGACCCCTAATGCTTGTGTGGCTCCCTCTGTCTCCATCTTCCCTTGATTTCTTCCTCCAGTTGCTTTCCTTCTGTGTGCCACACCCTAATTAAAGACTGAGTTGTAAATACCTGGCTGCAAAGGATTTACAGGGTGAAGTGTAAGGTGGAGAAAGGTAATGGGGTTGGTACTGCTCCATTTACACTAATCTGGGATAACATATTGCTACAAGTTGAGTGTAGTAATTAGAATATGTTATTGAGTTCTGCTGATTCTGCCTTTCATGTTTTGCATTTAAAATCCTAATGTGTAAATCTAGGGGTATTAATACTTGCCTGATTAGCAAGTCTGCTCTGTTACACACTTTAAATATAAATAATCCTGTAGCGCTGTGTAATTTCTTGCCTTCGTGTGTTGGAATAGATATCTTTGCCTTGACAGATCTAAAATGTGGTTAATAATGATAAAGCACCCCATGATACTGGATGGAACATGAACTCAAGAAGAGAAATTATTGCATATTTTTAGGGTTGTATAAAGTATGTTGAGTTATAGGCCAGTGGTTAGATCCTGAGGGGTTTGGTTGGGTTTTTTTTTAATGCTAGCTTAGAAGAATACACATTGCAAATGCCTGGATGTCCTAACTTTGAATGTATGAATTGTTTAAAGATGAAGACAGGGTGGGGTCATATTGGTCTTGCAATTGTTTAGTCTTGTTATCTTTATTAATTAGCTTTTTTGTTGGTCGTTATACATTATTGCAACCTTCTCAGCCTTTCTTTGTCTCCATGTCTTCTCCTGTTTTAAAAGGTGCTTCTCATTTTCCAACCACTGGTGTGCACACCTGCATCTCTTTAAAACTGTTTCTTCTCCTTGTGCTTATTCCCTTTGAGTTTTCTCTTGCATATGTTTTTTTTTCTGGAAGCTGTGGCTTTTGTTATTGCTTTGTTGTTTGGGTCAGAGGGCCACGTTCCTGCCCATGTTGTTGTTCTGGGCATGTATCTGCTAAGCTTATTGTCTGCAGTCAACCTGGTGAAGAACCCACAGTGTTCCCTGCTGGGTAAGATGGATCTCACCAGCCTATGTGCCCCAGAGGTTTTTAACTTGTGAGTTCTTCTCAGTGTCGTGAACATATAAGTGTCTTTGGTTTGGTATCTAAATGGGATTTTTTTTTTCTTGTCCTCTGGGCTTTTCCCTATTCCTATGCAAATAAAAATTATTTCTGCCTGTTGTCAGTACAAGCTTTCAATATTTTTCCAGCCTCTAATTGCAATTCTCCTGAATTTTAACTTGCAGTGCACTTCTGGGTGCACAATTTCTGTCAGACATTGTGGGAGTCTCTTGTGGAGCTTGTTTGTGTAGCTCGACTTAAAGGTGCTCTGCCATCAGTGCCCTGTCATCATGCCTTTCCTTATTATTGGCAGTTGTTAGTAGTGCTGTGAAGAAGCTTTTGAGAGAGGTTGAGATGATAACCTGCTCCAGGTGATGACATCAGCATTGCATTTTGCAGTTTTTGCCATACTTTTGCTGAGGCTTCTCTGTGACATTTCAGAGAATATGGTATTTGTGGACTTGGAACTTCAATCTTTTCTCCCCAGGTCTGTACATCCTTCACTTACTCACTCGCAGTACCACAGAGTTGTGGGGGTTGGAAGGGACCTCGAGAGATCATTGGGTCCAACTGCCCTGCCAAAGCAGCACCCCAGCTCATACTGCACAGATAGGTGTCCAGATGGGTCTTGAATATCTCCAGAGAAGGAGACTCCACCACCTCCCTGAGCAGCCTGTCCCAGGGCTCACTCACCCTCACTGGGAAAAGTTCCTCCCCATGTTGGTGCGGAACTTCCTGTGCTCTAATTTGCAGCCATTGCCCCTTGTCCTGTCTCCACTGACCACAGAAATGGGGCTGGCCAATTCCCCCTGCACCCCATGCTTAAGATATTTATAAACATTGATTAGGTCCCCCCTCAATCTTCTTTTCCCCAGGCTGAACAGCCCCAGCTCTCTCAGCCTTTCCTCATAGGGGAGATGTTCCAGGCCCTTCATCATCTTCGTAGCCCTTCTCTGGACTCTCTCCAGGAGATCCCTGTTCTTTTTATACCAGGGAGCCCAGAACTGGACACAACACTCCAGGTGGGGCCTGACCAGGGCAGAGTAGAGGGAGAGGATCACCTCCTTCGACTTGCTGGCTACACTCCTCCTGATGCCCCCCAGGATCCCGCTGGCTCTCTTAGCCACCAGGGCACACTGCTGGCAACCTGTCATCAACCAGGATCCCCAGGTCCTTCTCCACAGAGCTCTTCTCCAGCAGGTCATCCCCCAGCCTGTACTGATACATGTGGTTGTTCCTCCCCAGGTGCAAGACTTTACACTTGCTTTTGTTGAATTTCATCAGGTTTCTCCCTGCCCAGCTCTCCAGCGCAGTGCCTGTTGCCCTACAAAAAGGATCCTTATGTAGGAATGTTGATTTCAGCCTCTTTTGTAAAAACTACTTTTCTGGCAGGCTTAGAATTTGTCCTCTAACACATTTTTTTTTTACTCCTCTTTTTCCATTGATTTTCTTAACCCTTTTTAAGGGGATTTTGTTTGTGTCCTCAGGCTTGTTATGCAGAAATGATGGATGTGATCTCAGGTACTTTACATTTTCCTGCATCTTGAAAGATTCACTCATCTATTTCTCACACAGAGGAATTATCCAGTTCCTGGTAATTTCACCCAGAGAATGTCACATTACTCTTTGCTTTGGCAAATTCTCTGCAAGAAAAGTTCTTACAGTTATTTGGATCAGGGATGGCAAGCTCATCTCTGTTTTCTTTCCCCATTTTTATTTTGGACGTTAAGCTCATGAATGTTTTCTTCTCACTCTATGTGCCACCCTAAGTCCAGCCTTAATGCTCCCAGTTACTGGGCACATTCCAGCTTGTGTATTTTGCAATTTTCTGAAGGTAATTGCAGGTGAGGAGTTGAAAAACATAGCCATGTACTCTGCAGTTTCCACTCTGTAGCCATCTACTCTGCAGAAGCCTCACTCAAAACAGTTGGCTGCTGCTTTGTTCCAAATCCATGAACAGTTCTTGTGCGTTGGAGGTCCTAATTCCTGCCATTCCTTCTTACCAAATGTTGTGCAGTTTGTTGGTAGTATTTAAGTATCAGTGTCCCAGAGCTGAAATTAAACGTTTGCTTGCTCAAGGATATCAGGATCATGCTTGTTTGATTGTCACATTACCTGCACAGCTTTACTTTTGCAAGCGTTGTACTAATCTTTCCAAAACTTACTTCACAGTGTGCTTTTGTGTTTGCCAAAAATCATATGGAAGCTTTGGCTTCCTGAGAGCTTTCATTAAAACTTGCTTTTCTTGCCCTCTGAGGCCACTTCTTCAGACTGCTCTTTCCTGGGGTTACACCCTGGTAGAAAGCTGAGTTTTCTGCCAAAAAAACAAACCCAATAAATGCTATGGATTGCGTGCTGAGAAGAGGAGCCATTGGGCAGGAACAGAGTCATGCCAGCACAACCTCCCTTAACCAGAGACATCAGGCACTGGTGTACGTAACTGTTCCTGTGTCTGGGTTTCAGGCAGTTGGAAAATTCAGAAAGCACTTGAACAGGAAAGATGATGGTAACACCTTGTAGGATAAACCACAAGCTGGCTTATTCGGCTTCATGCTGCTTCTGACACTGGTCATTTGATTCCAGTTAAATTTGACACAGGTTCTGGAACAAGTGAATTAATTTGCTGTACAGGGAGAATGAAATGTCTAAAGCTAAGCAATGGAATATTGACCAAACCAAACACATAAGAGGTGAATATGATTGTAATTTATTAATGAAATTTATGTAATTTGGTATTTCTTCTGAATTCAGCTGTCTGCACAGTACTAATTTTCTTCCCTTTTATTCCCCCCAAAATGCCAAACTTGATATTGAAATATTTTTCCAATTCAAATTGAAGAATTTTTTTCCACCAATTTTATATTTTGCCAATTTCAGCCTCTCAATGGGCAGCTGCACCTGGCTTGCACTGGCTTTACCAATACCACGGAGCCCACCCCAGCCCACTTCCCACACATGCCACCCATAACGCCTTCTTAGTTGTGCACAGGTAAGGCCACAAACCCTTGCCTTTCCGCTCTCTCTTCACTGTCTAATGCAGACATGCAGACAGCAGCTGCAAAGCCTGGCCAAATGAAGGACTTGGATCGATGTTACCAAGTCACATCACTTTCGGAGTGTTCCCAGGATTGCAAAACACTGTGTTGGAGGGCAGGGCAAGTTCTTGTTCTGACTTGTACTTCATGTTGGGTGAAGACACTTTCTCTCCGCAGTGCAAGATAGGATCCATTGGTAATTAACACATGGTGCTTTGCCCTGTCTGTGTCTCAAACTAGGTGTGAATCCCTTATCGGAGGGTGGGTTTTTCCAATGTATCCTGTAAACTTATTGATAACTGGTGATAATAGCCAGGGTTCTGAAATGGATTAAAAATGTGGAAAATAAACCAAGGCAAATGGAACCTTCATTTAGGTTACATGCTTAAAAAGCTATACTTACAATTGGAACTTTATATTTAATTGATTTGAAAATACAACAAATGTCAATATTCTGATTTTTGTTTAAAATTTTTAATTGTAATGTGAGTTTTTAAGCATTATCTTCATGTCATTAATCCCCACTTGATGAAACTGTTGGGGTTTTTTTTCCATTTACTGGAGAAAAAAAATTGACTGAACACCCAAGGTCCCCTGTAGCAACTTTGTCTTCTCATCATGCACTTAGTCTGCAGCTTAGTCTGTTGGTTGTGCATGTGTGACCTGTGTGCACTGAGAGGCAAATCTGAATTTACAATCACACTAAAGATACGTAAAGTTTGTGACAAAAGCACCTGGAAACCTATTCTTACTGATGTGTAATGCTCATTATCTGAATCCAGTGAGTCTCAGATGGACATTTGGTGTTTTTAAAGTTCCCACCGTAGTTGAAACTGAGTTTCACTCATCTCATACCCAGAGGTCAACAAGGGCTCTCTCCTGGTGTCATCCCAATCCAGATTTCCTAGTGCACACAAGCTTCAGGACAAATACCTCAAGTACAAGCAGTTCCAAATTTTCACACTGGGGCTTGCTGTAAGCAGCTAGCTCTGGTTTTGGTCAGGGATCAGCTTGGTGTATCTCAGTATGGGAAATGTATGGGGTGCAGGAAAAGGGCAGGCAGTGATAAAGGGGGAGGGACAGAGGGAGGGAAGGTAACCAAGGCTCCACAGAGCTCAGTCTGCAGAGAGAACTAGTGGAACAAGAAGGAAGATCACTTTTTTCAATCTCCAGTACCTTCTTTTTGATAGAGACAAGCTCATAAATCAGTTTAGAAATGCTGACAATAGGTCAGGCTCTTATACTCCTGCTAATTTTTTTGTTAATTGTTGACTTTTTCAAACTGCAGAAGGAACGCAAGCAATTCCCTCCTGGACCAACTCCTTTCCCGTTGCTTGGAAACTTGGTGCAGCTGAACTTTCAGTTTCATCGGGATCTTCTGATGCAGGTATTTATTTTAAGATACTCTTAACTGGTAAATTTTAGTCACAGCTTAAACCTGATTTGCTTATAGAAAAGTGAAGTTTTTAAGCCTCAGAAAATTATAGACAAGGTATGGACATGGAAAGATCAACTGTATTTCTACATTCATAAGAAAGTCACCTTCTTATGAGGAGTATGTCATCTTATGAGAAACTTCATGTCCTTAAGAATTAAATTAACTTGGAGACAAAGTTTCTGACTTATTCTTAAAGTCAGAGATACCAGTATTGAAAAAGATGTTTCCCCATTGCTGATAAGTCTGTATGTGCTACTTTGTAAACTTCTGGTGTCTAATTTGATCACACAGTGGGTACTGTGCACAGATGTTTGCAGTACAGAAAGGGCATACACTCCCCATTGTCCAACACCGCCCCAAAACTCTGTTTGACACTTATTTTAAGGGACAGCTGCTCCTCCCTAGGCCAACTCAGTACCCTGGCAGTAATTCTTGTAACGGTCTGCAGACAACCTCTGATTCTGATTATGCTTGAGACAGTATGCGTGGGTCATGGAGTGCAGTGCAGACTCAGGCAATGGTGCTGTATCAAGGTGAAGAAAGCCAGTATCTAAAGTGTTATAAGGAGAAGTGAGTGACTATTGTGATCAATTGGATATAAGTCTGGTGCCACTTTAGACACTCCCACCTCTTTTGTACCATGGTGAGTGTGTTGGAGCAGAGCCCCATTCTTGAATAAAGCTTTTTCGTTTCCTCTGTCCTACACCTGGATGCCTCTGCTATCTCCGATGGTCTCACCATCACTCCGCCCAGGGCTGTGAAGAAACCCTGGACCCAGCTGCAGCCCACTGGCACTTCATGACTGTGGACTAGTTTGTGTCTCCTCTTCCTCTCCCAGAGCACACAGTTGGAGCAAGTTTAGTGAGCTGGTTTTCTTTCGCAAAGAAGGGGCTAGCTGGAGACACAGAGCTGGGAAAGATGCTGACTCTGGCTGTTCAAATGGCAATGTTGAGATGTTGGGATTGGATGTTATGTAACATAAAAGACAGAATTTTCTTTCTGTTGCTGCACCTATGTGTTGAAACAAAAAATTATTTGTGTGTCTTCCCATCACCTAGGTAAATAAAATCAGTTGTGGAAAGCCTTGTTCTCAGGGAAACAACAGTCACTTTTTGCCTCTAGGTATAATTATATTCATGGGGATGATGTTCTCAGCACGAAACTGGCTGTTGGACTGGTGAATAGCAGGTGCAGTGCCTGTCTGAGGTGTGTGGGGTTTCATCTATTCTTTTCTGCCACCTTTTTCCACTTACAGCTGGCAGAAACTTACGGTAACATATATACTCTGTGGTTCCGGCGGGTCCCAGTGATCATACTCAATGGATATCAAGCAGTGAAGGATGGCTTGACTACACACCCTGACGATGTTTCTGGGAGAATCATAACTCCTTTCTTCAAAGCAATGGCCAAAGGAAAAGGTGAGATCTTCCTGCCATAAACAGTGCATAGGAATGTGGACTTGGCAAACCATCCCACCTTGTTAGACCCTCTACCCTCCCACTCAGAATGTTCTTCCGTCAGATGCTGTCCAAGTCCTCCTTGCGAGTAATTTTTAGAGTAACTCAAAAATTTGCTGCACTGCCTTCTGTTCTGAGCTTCCCCAAGCCTGAGAAATACTCCAAACCAGATTGTTTTTTGGGTAACTTTTTTTCTGTATTCAAGATGCGTGTGATCCCAGCTCAGAACTCAGCAACCTCACCCTCCTCACAGAATAATCCAATTTACTGCACGTGATTTTGCTGTCAATTACATGAATGCAAAGCTTGTTTATATGTTTGGCAATTGCATATATGATGGTTGCCAAATACCTTCCATCATGAACAAAAGACCTGTAACACCCTCCTTCAGAAGTCTGACTGCTACTGCTCTCAAACATTTGGTGAATTCCCTTTAACTGTACGAGTGCTTTGGACACACAAAGCCCAACCTCTCCTTAGTGCCTTACAGCAGTTTGCAGTCTTTTCTTTTTCCTCCCCTGTGTTTGCTGTACCAAAGCAAGCAAAGATTGTTTAAACCTAGGGAAAGCATCACATAATGGCTGTTCAGGTAACCACGAGTGCAATTTAACAGTCAGTGGAGTGGTCTCCCTTCCAGAGGAGAAACAGGGCCCGAATGTCACTTACCCATCACCTTCACCACCTGAACTTACAAGCATCACATTAATTGATCTGTATCTCCAGAAAGATACCCTGGCCCTGCATGCCACCCCATGAAATTCACCGGGGCAGTGGGTGCAAGCTGGAGCATAGGAGGTTCCATGTGAACACAAGGAAAAACATTTTCACAGTGAGGGTGACGGAGCGCTGGAACAGACTGCCCAGAGAGGTTGGGGAGTCTCCTCTGGAGACATTCAAAACCCACCTGGACATGTTCCTGTGTGACCTAATCTTGGTGATCCTGCTCTGGTGGGAGGGGGGATGGGACCAGGTGATCTTTCAAGGACCCTTCGGACCCCTAACATTCTGTGATTCAGTTATTGTTGTCTTGAGCGCGATCACTTGTGTATGGCTAAAGCAGATCTTCTAGAAAGACATCTTAAGACTGTTTTCTTTTAAGACACCAAGAAGTGCAGCAGTCAGCAAATGCTTCAATTACTCTTTTCAAAGATTAACTGCAACCAATATTAAGAACATGTGGTTATCGTTTGGCTATGTTTGGTCATGATTTCTGATTACTGATAATTTCACCTGAAGATACTTGTATTGCAGTGTATTCCCTGATTTAGTCCATGTATTTTATAATATATTTTTAAATTAATTGTTTGTGTCCATGGCAAATACTAACATGCCAGGGAATCCCTTCAGGTATTATACTGGCAACTGGTCGCTCCTGGAAGCAGCAGAGACGCTTTGGTATAACAACTCTACGTGGTCTGGGAATGGGGAAAAAAGGCCTGGAGTATCGCGTGCAAGAGGAGGCCTCTCACCTGGTGGAGTTCTTTATGAACCTAAAAGGTATTTATCTTCTAAGAAATCAGACCCTCATCAGTCCTGGATTCATATCTTCAATACACAACTTACCTACCCCTTTCTAGGGTTGGGGTAGGGCTATAAGGGAGTATCCAAACCCCAAATAGCAGATAGAGACGTAGTATCACATGTGGGAATCACTTTCTTAAAAAGCTGTTTGTAAAGCTAAGGAAGTTGGTAACTTTGGCAATTCCAGCTCTGTGGGCTTATCATTTGTCTATGATATCGTGGTACAATGGTACGATTTCCCTGAACTGCGGTCAAGCCATTCTCGGGCTGCCTACAGTCGGTAACCAGAGACTAGCACAGACCGTAGTCATATCTCTAAATGTCTACATTTCAGTGACATTTGGTGCTATGAGGTAACCTGGATATTTTAGTGTCTGTCTGGCTAACTATCTGTTGGCAAGAGGATGAAAGAAAGTAGGAGGTGAGAGAGAACTCCAGAGGATTGTTAGGTTCACCCTGGAGTCAGGCCAGGATCATTTCTATCCAAATCCTTTTTAATGGATGTCTGTGTCATAACTTTTTAAAAAAATTGTCAGACACAGATCTGATTATCTACTGTTCACAGCTGGGACTGTAGTAATTTTGGAGTTCTTCTCCAGCTGTTCTGCTTCCTAAACCTTCCCAAATTCCTTCAGTCTTTACTCCTAAGTAAGTTTTTACATTTATGAGCGTGTCTGTCATTGTCACATTTCATCTCCAGTGACATTTCTCCCTTCTCATGTTCTGACTTGCCTCTTCCACAGAACTGAGGACAATAGATGTAATGATGTAACATTGTACCACTAAGATCTATTAGAGGATATTTCACAGGAAGTGCTTCCTCATAGCTTTAAAACAGTCTCCTTTGCTCTAAGACTGGTTTTTTGTTTTCATGAATATTCACGTTCATGCCGCATCTCTGCCTCATTCATGACTCAGATAAAGAGAACATTTTATGTGATCTCTAACAACAACTTGTCCTATCTGTGTAAGGAACACCTGAAGAAAAAACATTGAGAGTGAATACCAGTTACTGTGTTTGCAGGAAAACCCGTGGATCCATCTTTTCCCCTTTTCCATTCTATTTCAAATGTAATTTGTGGTCTGGTTTTTGGGTATCACTTCTCTGATGAGGATGAAACCTTCCATGAACTGATCAGTGCCACAGAGAATTTATTCAGATTTGCAGGCAGCTTGACTCATCAGGTGAGTAAATAATATGCTAATTTTTTCTCGAAATAGGTAGAAAATTAAAGTGTGAATGCAAAAACTTGTCCTCACTGAATACAGAGTAACTTGCAAAAGCCAGCTGGGTGCTGAGATGTATCCTTTGGGACCTTAGTAGTGTCTCCTTGGTTCTGAGGCCATTTTTAAGAGCTCTTTTGTTTCTTTGCCAGTTTGGGGGACATTTTTCTAGTGACTCCTCACTTTAAGTCTTGCTGCATTTCTTAGACTGGTAACAGAAACCTTTAAACTTAATTTGAGACTGGAGTTTGTAAATTTGAACTTTGTGGTGCTGCTCCCCCTACCTGTATCTACTTCTCCAGAAACAGGTATCATTGAATGCACTGCTCTGCTTTTTACTACTCTGCAAATTGTCTGCTGACAATTTTATCTTCCTCTCCCTCCCCAATAATAAGATATTAATTATTAATCTTTCCATTACTTCATTACAACTTGCAGTCCACACATTACGAAAACAGTATGTACGTTCTCTGGCAGTTTCACAATTCAAGTTCTGTCAGAGGGGGGTTTTTGGTACATACACCCCACAACATACTACAAAGGCCAACTTTACACTTGAAGATTTCCCTATGAATTAGACTTTGTGGTTTAGACTCTTAAAGAGGGACACGCTGGGTGTAACAGGGACTGTGGATGGCAGAGAAAATTTCATTGTCATTAGAGTTTTATAGGAAAAGGCAAAATAAAATGCTGACGTGGTAGTAAACCTTTTCAATAAATCTATCATGAGGGGGGCACTATACAATCTTCCCATGGTAAAAAATAGAAAAATATATTAAATTTGTGGCTGATCAAAGCCAGAAGACCTGAACAACACAGAGGAGATTCAGGATATCCTGCTGCAAGAGCTCATAAGCACTCTGGATGGTGTTAGAAGAATGGAACAAATTGTAATAGTATCATATCAAATTATGAAACATACTAGGAATTAATGAAATTAATATCTACTCTGAGCTTAGAATATTTCAGTGCAAAGCTTAAGAGGAAAGGAACTGATGTAAACTAGCAGCTAACAAGATGAAAAAGGCAAACAGAGTCTTACAGTGTGCCCAGCACTATTTTACCTTTAGATCCAGAGAAGTGTTAAAGTAGCTTCTTGTGTGAGATCAACTGTGGGACTTGTTCTAGGGTCTTATTCTTGGGTCTTGACCGCCTTGTGTTGTCAGTCTGGAGTGAAGCAAATGTAGAGAAGTGTTAATGGGATGAGCTACAAACCATTGCTTAAAATTAGAGAAACTTTGCTTGTTACTTCAGAAGGAACAAAGGGAGGAGATAGGAATGCTGTTTGCTTGGCAGGTTGGAATGGCAGATGCTGCAAAGAGAGATCTAGGCCAGAGGACAATACTTTGACCAGACTGAAGCTGTACTATTTCTAGCCATCAGAACAATTATTGGTCCTTTAGCAGACAGGAGGACTCTGATGGGGAAAATTTAATTAGCTCTTAGAATGATACCCAGTCTACACTATCCTTCTGCAAGCTCCACAAAACTCACTAGTTAGTTACTTGAGGCTGCAGACTTGTTAATCTTAGTAGCCACGTAGTATCAAGCAAGGATGTCCTCATGTTTTGAGTGTGTGGGAGCTAAGGGCTCCAGCTGTGCAGGAATAGGGTCTTCTAGTCATCTGCATTAAACAGGTAAACTTACTGGCATGAGCAGTGTGTGGTCAGTACTGCCTGGACCCCAGAAATGTCTCAAAATGACTCATAAAGATCTCCCCCCGATGGCAAAAATGTGCTCCAGGCAATACTGCTTTTATTCCACTATCAACATTTTCAGCCAGGACAATTTGGCCTTCAGATGTTTCTAAAAGCAGCTTGGTTACTGACAGATAATTCACATTACCTCTTGTGTGTCGCTCCTGCAGCTGTATGAAATCTTGCCCTGGCTGCTGCACCATCTCCCTGGTCCTCATAAGAAGGCATTGTCTTGCTATGATGTCCTGAGCAATTTTGCAAGGAAGGAAATCAGAATACATGTGGAGAGAGGGATACCAGATGAACCACAGGATTTCATTGACTTTTACCTGGCTGAGATGGAGAAAGTAAGTGTTTGTTTTGCCTGATCACGCATTTTTTGGAGTATAAGATCAATGAGACCATTAAATCATCCAGTCTGACCCCTCCTATCAGTTTCTTACATTTCATAGGCTTCTTAATGTGAATACAGTAGTTTGGGACTTCCTCATGTCTTCCATTACATGGATGAATTACCATGGATGAATTACCATGGATGAATTACCATGTATTATGTTAGGGTGTGAGCTCAGGAGCTATCACCTGCCTTCCACAAGTATCCATGGGCATACTTCAATCCTGTAGTAAATATGAGACAGCTCGTGTCTGTAGATTACACAACTTTGGTAGACCACCTCACCTTCTACAGTAGGGTACCTTATGTTTACAATGGGTTTAAATAGACAGTTACCCTGAAATATCTGACATGCTGCTTTGGGTTTCAGTGTGTGTCCAGAATCAGAGTTTCTGCTTCAACCTTAGTCATTATGGGACACCTTCTGGAGCCAAGGAAATCATCTCTGTCCCAGGGTACATGATATTTATGTAGTTTCTACCTTTGGTCATGAGCTTTTAGCTAGTCAGGCTGCTGTGTTCTGACTGTGTTTGCTCAAGAGCTCTGGAAGGAGCTGATAGCATCCGTTTGTACATTGTATCTGAGCACAACAAGATTTCTAAGGTAAGTGTCTCAAAGGCAAAGCTGCAAATTCTTCTGGTGTTGGGAATGCAAATTATTACAGTCTGTTTATTTTAAATTGGTTTTGCCTAATGAGAGGGTGCACCACTGGGAGGGTGGTCAGGCACTGCAACAGACTCCCCAGGGAAGTGGTCACAGCACTGAGCTTGGCTGAGTTCAAGCAGCGTCTGGACAATGTTCTCAGTCCCATGCTCTGATTTGGTTGGCCCTGTGTGAGCCAGGAGTTGGACTTGATGATTCTTCTGGGTTCCATCCAACTCAGGAGATTCTATAATTCTAATGTATTTTCTCTAATTGCTTTTATATTTTACTCCCTTTTTGTAAGAAGGGTACCTTTCTCCCACCAGTTCACATCTGTCCTAAACTGAGAGAAGAAATTACTCTCAAGATGTTCTGCTGAGATCCTTTTATTCGGGTAGGGTATTTGCTATCTGTGGTATTTGCTAGCACCATTTGACAGTGTCCTGGAGAGGCCTAATGAGTGACATGCCGTGGGGCACTTGTTTAGCAGTACACTCCAGGCTAACTGCAGAACTTGTAGTGTGCTTTAAAGTTTCTGTGCTTAAGTCAAGAGGCATAATGTTGCCTGTTTTTCAATGAAAGAATATTCCATCTCATGAAAAAGAGCAATGCAGACTTACTATGTCCATTTGGGAAACTATTAATCTCTCAGTGCTCATCAAAACCTGAACTTGTGAATATTCTCTGTGCACTGCCACCTGTGGATGTAAGGATTCTCACACAGGATGAGCTAACTTTTCTGCTTTAACTTCAACTTTTTATCATCATCTACAGTCCAAAGACAGGCTCAAGCCTAAATGTGATGAAGAAAATTTGGTGTATGTCATAAACGATCTCTTTCTCGGCGGATCAGAGACCTCAAGCACAACGTTGCACTGGGGACTGCTCTACATGGTCATGAATCCAGACATCCAAGGTGAGAGGAGTTCTTGCTGTGAAATGCTGTGGGTGCTACAAATGTTAATAACTGACGGATATAATGAGTTGCAGGCACAAAAGCCATGAGTTGAGCCTGGCTCTCCCTCTGAAAACCCAACAAATAGCAGCAGAAAAAAAATAATCAGAGGCCTGTCCTGTGACCTGACCAAACCAGGTGGCTGAAAGCACTTGCAGTGAGGCAGAATTTAGCTCTTGGCAGTGACAAGTCAGTGAGGTCTCTGTGTGGAGACTTTTCAGCTGACTGATGGCATCAGGAACAGAGATCAGGGCTCTAATGAGTCCTATCTGTGCCAGACAACGTTCAGGTATGAAGAATGCTAACACAGCTTTGCTGTTTGCTGCAGTCAGCCTTCACTCTCTTCACCTCCTGGCACAATGCTCCTTGCTGAGCTCAATACTTCTCTTACAACCCACTGGATTCCTGTCTGGACAAACCAGCTGGACAGATCTTGGCAGGTTATGAAGGGATGCAAGTTGCCCATGGTCCTGGTAGGGACAGCTGCCTCTTCTTGTATCATTCCTGTCACAGTGCAAATCCAGAGCCTTCCTTGAAGAACACAGTGACTCCTTTCTACCCTTACCAGGTGCTTCATGCTTAAGGCTGGGCAGTGGGTACCTGTGGAACAGGGTCTGCTCAAGGGCAGCCTCAAGGTTTCCGTAGAGCACTGGTGGGTAGTGTTAGCATCCAGTCTTTAAATAACCAGAAATGTTCATTGCAATTTGTTCACAAAGCAGTGCACAAACCATCAGAAAACAAAACATGAATGTAGAATGTCTGGCAGGGATGGAAAGACTGTAGAAATGGAAAAAGCAGCTTAAGGGGAGGATTCTGGCTGCCTGATATGAAGCAGTGGTGTTTTCAGGCAAGAACTGCTGGCAGTACACACAAGGTGTCCCTGTCTGAGTTAGTAATGCAGAAGAGGTTGCTTATCTAGTAAATACCAATTACATGAATGCCTCTGTAGATCCAAAGTTTCCTTGCCCACATCTATGTCAGGAAGAGAAAGGATATGGCCAGGGTTTAAGGAGGACTCGGGTACCCTTGGGGCTGGTGGCTCTTCCACCTGCTGTGCTTGAGCCCTGAAAGCAAAGGAGATACCTGTGTTCCCAGAGCCCGGTGGGAGCCTGGAAAGGCCATGTCTTTGAGTGCGTATTCGTATCCAAGGTTTTAGGTTGATTCAGGTGTTGTTTGTTCATATGGTACGCTGCCACACTTGGACCAACTCAGCTCAACTCATCACTTGCACTGGGAGTTAATATCTGAGGCATTTACGTCAATTTTGCAAATGAGATTTAGATTTTGAGATCAACTAAGCAACACCTAAATACCTTCAAAACCTGGAGCGACCTGACCTGCACCCGCCACACATGTTGCAAGGTAAAATCAGAGCTGGAAAAAATACAGTAGAGTCCTTGCTTATGATTCAGGGCCACACTGTTGGGTTTTTTTTCCAGTTTATTTTGATTTTCATATATTAAACTCAGGCATTAAGTCATATTAAGTCACAGGTTATAGACTTAACGTACTATGTTGAAATAATAAATTTTCCTGTTGCTCTAAGAGACCAGTTAAAATACTGTGTATGTTTTTCCTGTCTGAAATGGTGGCTATGTCTCTGCAGAGAAAGTGCAGAAGGAGCTGGATGCTGTTCTGGGTCCTTCCCAGTTAATTTGCTACGAGGATCGGAAGAAGCTGCCTTACACAAATGCTGTGGTTCATGAGATCCAGCGCTTCAGCAACATTGTGTCTGTCGGCATGCCCAGGGTGTGTGTGAAGGACACGGTGTTGCTAGGATTCCCTGTCAAAAAGGTAGGGACTCATTTTCAGCCTCTGCACTTTGTTCAGCAGAGAGACATTGAGCATTTATTCCAGTTTTGTAACCCATTTTCCATCTATAAACTCCTTTCCATATAAACCAGGAACGTGGCTCCTGGGGAAGGGTTACTGTCTGTGGCTCCAGGACTGAGATAAGTCTCTCGCTCCGCGTGCTGATGCTCAGACAGCTGATAAAACCCCTTCTACTGCCAGGCTCATCAACAACTGCACAACTGCAGAGACCAGCTCTGCTTGGCTGGGGGTGGACTCAGAGGAGAAACTGGTTTTGCAAAGCACTGGTAAAGGCTTTGCTGCCCAACTTAACACTGCCAGTGCTCCTGGGGTGGAGGAGGACTGGTGAGAGGATGGCTCGAAGCTGCACAACGAGCTGAGGGATCAGCTGAGGGACCAGCCCAAATCTGGAATAGCTGAGAGACTCTCAGGCACAGCTGACAAGTGAGGAGTTGCTCCCACAAACTGCCTAAGCCACTTGTTCACAGCATGTAAGGCGTTTTTTAGCGTGATGTAAGCCGTGCCGCGTGCCAGTTCTCAATGTAAAACACTGGCAAGAAGCAGGAATTAGTTGTTTTTATTGCAAAGGAGTTGGGAAAGGCCAGCACCATTACCAGCATCTGTGACTGGCCCCACCTAATTAATTTTATGGTGAGGGTTTTGCTCTGTTCTGTCTGCTTCTGCCAGCCAGGCACCTAAGGCACACAAACTAGTCTGCTTGGAACAACCAGTAAAGAAAAAGCCTGATGTACAGCTCCTAAAAGGGCTCAGAGGTTGTTGTCGTTTAAGCATTTCAATGATTTCTGGATTTCTCTCTCTTTTAAGGCTGAAAGGAGGTTTCCAGTGTTGGGACCTGAATATCAACAAAAAGGTGTCCATACTTCACTACTAGAAGTGTTATTTAACACTGGTAGTAAAAGTGGTCACAATGCACCTGTACCACCATCACTATTAATACCCACTGACATAGCTGCTGGGCTGAGAACCAATAATTTCCAACTCATAAAATTATCACAAACTCTAATTTTCTAGGCTAATGGTCTTCTAACCACCTCATATCTGCTCGTTACAAAGAACTGGCAACAAGCAGCAGTTTTGTCCACCAGGTAGAAAGAGATGGGTGAGATCCTAGAAAGCAGAACTGAATCAACTGTTTCTTCCCTGCAGGGCACCATCATTGTCCCAAATATTGCATCTGCTCTGTATGATCCTGAGCAATGGGAGACACCTCGACAGTTCAACCCTGACCATTTTCTGGATAAAGATGGAAATTTTATAGCTCGAGAAGCCTTCTTACCATTCTCAGCAGGTAAACAGACTGGCATTTTGATCTGATCCAACACTTTAGATGAAGAACACAGAAGTGTGAGACTATGGGTGTTTCTTCAGATAACATCTTATGTCTCTGCTGTTTGCTGCTTTTAAAGAACAGAACTGGCTTGAAGCCAAGGGAGCTGCTTCTGTGCTGTCAGACTCTGAATTGTTCTTCAGACACTGTAGTGGGAATCCAACTCGAACTCCTGAGCCTTTTAGGCTTATTGCATGCTGCAGTCATCCACAGGTTTTGTCTGTAGTATACTTTATACATTTTTTCTTTTTTTTCCCTGAGAAGCAATGTGTCCTGTGTGCCCTGGAGCTACTCACTTGTACTGCTCATTCCTTTTCAAGGAACAAGCTGAAAGAAAAGCAGAATGCATCCTGGTAAACACAGGATTAAGTTCTTATAGAAGGAAAATCCAGTTGCAAAAGAAGGAAATAGGATGCCAGATCCCACGTAGCAGTAAAGTTCCTGCTCTGTTGGTTTTGATTTAGTTTGTTGATATAGCAGACTAGTCACTTAGATGTCCATCCAGGAGTGGTTTCTTAATGCAAATGGCTTTTTCTTTCCTTTTATTTTTCTCCTAATCTGGAAATGTGGATGTATGATCACCTGTTCTGTTCATGTCACTGTTCCCACTGAGGAGCCCTTGGAAATTAACTTTAGGCCTCTTGTTTTGCTCTAAGTGATCAAGTCTTTGTTCAATTGCAAATCCTGTTGCAAAGTCATTTTGACCTGCTAAATTTAACTCACCAGGAAAGCATGTACCAACAGCTGGCAGACAGTTTGAGTATCACCTTGAAGCTCAGAACCTCCTGTAAAAGGAAAATAATTTTCTCCCAGGTCAAGAAACAATGGTGGTACCTCAGGGGTTTTCACTTAGATTTTCATTTGGTGTCTCCTAACCTGTGACATTGGATGGGACATGACTAGGAAGGCTAAAGCCCACTTGCAAATGAAGCTAGCAAGGGACATAAAGGATAACAAAAAGAGTTTTTTCAGATATGTGAATAGTAAGAGGATGACCAGGGATAATGTAGGTCCCTTGCTGAATGAGGTGGGTGTCCTGGTAACGGGAGATGATCAGAAGGTGGAGATACTGAATACCTTCTTTGCCTCGGTCTTCACTCCAAAGGCTCCTCGGGACCCACAGATCCTGGATGAAAGAAGGAGTGTTTGGGGAATTAAGAGCTTCCCTCTAGTTGAGGTAGGGGAGGTCCAGGAGTGGCTCAAAGGGATTAATGCACACAAATCCATGGGCCCGGATGGGATGCATCCACATGTGCTGAGGGAGCTGGTGGAAGTGATTGTGGAGCTGCTCATCTTTGACAGGTCTTGGCGAACAGAAGTGCCTGAGGACTGGAGGATAGCCAGTATCACTCCGGTCTTTAAAAAGGGCAAGAAAGAGGAACCTAGTAACTATAGGCCAGTCAGCCTCACTTCTGTCCCTGGAAAGGTTATGGAACAGCTTGTTCTGGATGCCATCACCAAGCAACTGGAAGAGAAGAAGATCATAAGGAGTAGTCAGCATGAATTCACCAAGGGAAGATCGTGCTCGACCAATCTCATAGCCTTCTATGATCTCATCACTGGCTGGGTAGATGGAGGGAGAGCAGTGGATGCCATTTACCTTGACTTCAGCAAGGCTTTTGATACTGTCTCCCATGACATCCTGATAGAAAAGCTGAGAGGGTATGGGATAGATGAGTGGACAGTGAGGTGAGTCAAGAACTGGCTGTTGGACCGAGCTCAGAGAGTCGTAATCAGTGGAGCAGAATCTGCATGGAGGCCTGTGACTAGCAGTGTTCCCCAAGGCTCGGTGTTGGGTCCAGTCCTGTTCAATATCTTCATTGACGACCTTGATGAGGGAATAGCATCCACCCTCAGCAAGTGCTGATGATACAAAGCTGGGAGGGATGGCTGACACGCAGGAACAATGCGCTGCCATCCAGAGAGACCTGGCCAGGCTGGAGAGCTGGGCAGGGAGAAACCAGAGGAAATTCAACAAAAGCAAGTGTAAAGTCTTGCACCTGGGGAGGAATAACCGCATGTATCAGTACAGGTTAGGGGTTGACCTGCTGGAGAAGAGCTCTGTGGAGAAGGACCTGGGGGTCCTGGTTGACGACAGGTTGGCCATGAGCCAGCAGTGTGCCATGGGGGCTGAGAGAGCCAGCGGGATCCTGGGGGGCATCAGGAAGAGTGTGGCCAGCAGGTCTAAGGAGGTGATCCTCCCCCTCTACTCTGCCCTGGTCCGGCCCCACCTGGAGTATTGTGTCCAGTTCTGGGCTCCCTGGTATAAAAAGGACAGGGATCTCCTGGAGAGAGTCCAGAGAAGGGCTACGGAGATGATCAAGGGCCTGGAACATCTCCTGTATGAGGAAAGGCTGAGAGAGCTGGGGATGTTCAGCCTGGAGAAAAGATGACTGAGGGGGGACCTAATCAATGTTTATAAATATCTTAAGCATGGGGTGTAGGGGGAATTGGCCTGCCCCTTTTCTGTGGTCTGTGGAGACAGGACAAGGGGCAATGGCTGCAAATTGGAGCACAGGAAGTTCCGCACCAACATGCGGAAAAGCTTTTTCTCAGTGAGGGTGAGGGAGCCCTGGGACAGGCTGCCCAGGGAGGTGGTGGAATCTCCTTCTCTGGAGATATTCAAGACTTGTCTGGATACCTATCTGTGCAGTATGAGCTGGGGAGCTGCTTTGGCAGAGGGGTTGGACCCAATGATCTCTCAAGGTCCCTTCCAAACCCTATGATTCTGTGATTCTGTGATCTTTCTGAGGAAGAATTCACAAAGTTTTAGTTCTGTGGCTTTCATAAATCTGTCCTTGAACAAAAAAACCCTCTGCTTCTAAGAAGAATTAACAGAAACTCCTGGATACTCACTGTTCTTCCCCCTTCCTTCTGCAGGGCACCGCGTGTGTTTGGGGGAGCATCTAGCAAGGACCGAGCTCTTCATTTTCTTTGCCAACCTGCTGCGGGCGTTCACCTTCCGGCTCCCTGAGGGGGTGACAAAGATCAACACAGAGCCCATTTTGGGGGGTACACTGCAGCCCCACCCGTACAGGGTTTGTGCCATTCCACGCTAGGATGCAGCACATCTCAGACCAGCATGAGACAGACACATTTACTTCACTGAACTTCCTCTCAAATGCACAAACCTCCTTCTCTCAGTGAGGATATTGGTGTTAGTCTATCCCAGGGCTGTTCAGAGAGGAGATGCAAGCTGAGACCCAGACTACCAGTACTTTTGACCTTGTCCTTGTGAGAGTCGCACATATTCTTGCAAGGATCTTAAACATTTTCTCCTCCTGGACAGCACATGAAGCAAGGTGCTAGGGTTCCCAGATGAAGCCGACAACCTGTGCCACCTTGTCCTAGCCAAGCAGAATCATCATGATGTTCACTCCTGAGCAAACTTCAGTAAAATTCAACAGAGAATCTCCTAAGAGCTGTAATTTCTGAGTGCTCCAATGACCTCAAGTAATTTGACTCTGGAAAACACACTTTTAAGGCCATATTTTGGTTTTACTGTCCTGAACTTAGTCACTTTAATTTGCTGACAGGTTGTAAAAACAAACCAACAACAAACACCACCTCATGGAAACTCATAACTAAAACATAATGCCCCAAACCCAGGAAACATGTTAGGATGTGGATGCATTAATGTCTAAATTTAATGTATCTCCAGCATTGTTACAATATATACTACCAGGTGGGTTGTTTGATTGGTCAGTTTGTGGGGTTTTTTTTAAAATGTACTTTCTGTGATGTAGAATCACATCCATTATCAGTCCTGCTTGGATGAGGCGTAGATGTGGAATGAGATACCCACTTTGCCAGTGGGTATCACTGCTAACTTCACAGCAGAGGAATGTAGACACTTTGGAAGGCAGTGTCTAGAGCCTACCTGAACACTCAAATGTTCCCCATTTTCTCTGGACCTTTTTCTTCCTTCCTTACAGCCCATACCACACTTCCTGCTCCCCATTCAGTCTTTCCAATCCTCCTTCCCTAGTTTCAGTTCCTATTCCCACTTACCCTTTATCCCTACAAACTCTATTCTAGAATTCACCTTCCTTTTTGCTTTCCCACTGCTTATGTCAAGCTTCTGCCTCCTCTGACTCTCTTCTACACAGGAACCAGCGCTGAGCTGAGAACAGCGACTTTTCAGGAGGCAGCAGGAAGATGTGATTTGTTCTTTGGTGCTCCAGGCCATGAGAAGAAAACCACAGTAACTACAGAGGGCGCACTGGAGGTAACTGAGTGTAAGAAAAGAGCTAAATGACAACACAATGCAGGAATTCAGAAATAGCTATTACTTAATGTAGCCACTCACTGGCACTGATTCAACTCAAGACTGAGATGGTTTAAGCACACAGCTGGAGGTGACAGCCAAGTTCAGCGGTAGTTTTGTTAAAGCAGGGTGCTGTGCTACTCTAGAATGCAAATCACTTCTGGAAAGGATTCAAATGTTGGAGTTGAGTAGAGCTGCCTGTAAAAACTGCTATAAACTTAGGGCTGAATTGGTATGAGGCCCCAAAGTGCTTTTATGTTGGAAAATAAACGATTTGTAATTAAAGCATTGCAGTACATTTGAACTTCCTGAATTTAAAATGGAGGAAAATGTTATGAAAAAGTAGTGAGAACTGCTGAAAATCAGACTGAGCTGGACCAGATCCTGGCATGCCTTGGAGTGCTGGCAGTGGTCTGCTCCAGCACAACCCGATATCTGCAGGCTTGCTGGGCTGGAGGAGAAATCAGGGCAGTGAGGGTTTCACAAAAGCAATAGCTGTCAGAAATAATTCAGCCTGTTACTCCACACAGCATATCACATACTTTTCAGGGCCTACACACTTCTGCTCAGCCTTCTTTCCAGCTTTATCTGTGCTTGTCCTCCACCCTACCCTCCCACACCCTCTCCTCTCCACTAACCCTACTAGAGATGCTGTCTCTCACTACCTTTGCCCACTCCTCTTGTCATCGTGCCAGTTGTTGAAGAAATTTAATGATAAAGATGTGTGTGAAGCTGGCTGTGCTCAAGGGCTGGAACATTATGTCTGCTGAGATTGCAGCTGCGCTCAGTGCTGTTGATAGATGGCTTCCCCGTGACTATGCAGGACTCCAGGGTGGCACAAGGTGGAAAGAATCAGTAATTCGCTGCCCTTTTCAGCCACTCAGGGACACTGGCCCCCAGAGTCCTACCAGGCAGTATGAAGAAACACATTTGAATTTGAAGACTTTCCTAAAAGCCTGGCTGAAGGGCAGGAGGCTCCCCAGCTCTCCCTTTGGGAGACTGAGTTTCCAGACAGTCTTGCACAACAGTTTCACTATTCCTGAGCAGAGAAGCCAATGTGTATCCTCCTGTACAGATTGGTCCATATGGGTTAAGGAACCTAGTGCCATAGGTCTGGAAAGTGACAGCACTAATTCGCACCTCTGTATCCCCATAAAGATTCAAAGAGACCTGATGGTGGAAGGAAAACAGAAACTCAGGAAATCTGGTAAAATTAACTTTGCTCTTCTTACATTTCACTGGGGAGCTTGGGAGTGTTTCTGGAATGGAGAACGACTCTGTTTCCCCTCCCAGGATTTGCCCAGGGTTACAGACTTCCAGCTGTCAGACTGTCAGACCTCTGGCAGAGAAGTTTTCAGGTTATGGACAAAGAGCCAAAGTGATCCCAGGCCAGGTGCTGGTGAGGGGTGACAGCAGGGAGTCACCTCTGGTTGGCTCAGCTGATTTCTCAAGTCCCCTGCCGACAGCCCTTCTCATTCCGCTCCAAGTGCTGTTTTCTCTGCCCCCCATCACCTTATCAACTCTGAGCTGCCCACAGATTCCAGCCCCTAGGCACATCTCTGCCTTACGCCATGGAGGGTTGCCACACGGAAAGGTGTCCGCCCTGGTGCTGATGGCTGGAGTGATGTAACATTTAAGTGGAGTGACTCACCCTCCACCCCATCTTTTTCTTTTTTTTCTTTTTTAGATAATCATTGTCAACCACAGCCTCAGGTCTCTGAGTTGTGGCAGAACTGTCATCCTTAATAATAAGGTTTGGAAGGGTTTGAAACCATGTTCCAGCTGTTTATTCCAGGAAAAGATACGCAACTGGGTGTATTACTTTTTAAAGCATCGCAATTCCTTCGGGGAAAAGCCAGTGTGTCACACAGCTGCAGAGGTGGCTGTTTTGTTTTGTGTCTGCAGGGGAGTGGGAGTGTGTGAATCCAGAAAACCTAAAATATTGAATGCTAATGTAGAGGGGAGGGGAGGGGACGGAGGAGAGGAGGGGTGGGGTCAGGAGAGGAGAGGAGAGGAGAGGAGAGGAGAGGAGAGGAGAGGAGAGGAGAGGAGAGGAGAGGAGAGGAGAGGAGAGGAGAGGAGAGGAGAGGAGAGGAGAGGAGAGGAGAGGAGAGGAGAGGAGAGGAGAGGAGAGGAGAGGAGAGGAGAGGAGAGGAGAGGAGAGGAGAGGAGAGGCCAACATGATAAGGATCTCAGCTCTGCTAAGGTTACAGTTAAGGAAAATATTGCCAAGTTGTCTGATACCAGGATCCTCTGCTAATTTTTTTCTTGTGCCTTCCTTTCTGCCCCATGGCAGGGCTCTCCTGGGCAGCAGTATTAGTGCCACAATTATGTCAGGCTGTGAGCCAGAGTCCAGGGAAACTGTTCAGCCTTGTAAAAGTTAAAAAACAGAGACAAAGGGAGCTCTGTGCACAAGTTTAGTAGATTTTGTATCCACCCAAAGATTAAAAGCAAGAGTTGTTTTTTTCCTTTCTGTTCAAACAAGTTGTTTGGGAAACTGGTTTGTGTCAAAGGCTTGGGATAAATTATCCCTCAGGATGTTCCCTGTCTCTCCAAAGGGAAGGCTGGCAGGTATCAAATGGAACAAAAGGGGAGATTGCTCAAAAGAGCCGAAGGGGATCGTGCTGCACGGGCTGCCTTGGTAAGCTGTGCCTCATCACAGGGCGTTGTACTAAAAGCTTATTTCTGCTCAAAAAGCAATCAGAAAAGCTTCATCAGGAAAATGTCTTCTGGGTTGTTTAATATCAATAGAGTGTTCCTGGTTCGTTCTGCTATTACAACCCCTCCTAAGGCATCTGCTATCCTGTGCTGTCAGAAAGGGGACATGAGACTAGCTGATCTTTCATCTGGCACAGGATGGCTGCACTCAGGTTTTATGCCATTTGCTCAGAACTAAGATTGTCAAATGCTTCTCTTCAATTTGAACATATATTATCAGAATCTTATCTTTTCCATCTGAACAACTTGGTCTTACTTTCAGACGGTGCCCTGACCAAATGCCTGCTGAGACATAACTTGGGAGACTAGAAAAAGATGCTCACCCAAGAAACTTGTAAACCTGGAGTATGAATGAAAATGTGTTCAATGCCAATCATTTGTCTTTGATTAAAAGCCTTGCTGCTAGCACTTTTCAAAGCTTAATTTATTCATTTGCCAGGTGTCTTCAGGTGAGCAAAAATGCATTGTAAGCCATAGATGTGATTTTCTTCAGTACTAGAATGAAATTTCTGGTTTAAAACAAAAAACAAAACAAAAAAAACCCCACCAAAACATAAAACCACCACCCATGCTAATCGAGTAGGGGTTACACACACTTCCTTTGATACATCGTTAAGAAGCCTGTATCATTAGATGTCAGATCTGCATTCAAGCCCATGTTGTCAGTGCAGCCTTGAACTGGGAACTGTGGGTAAGCCAAGGTGAGGAAATCCCTCCCCATAAACCTTATGCTGTAAAGTTCATTATCTGCCCACTGCTACTTTCTGATCTTCAGTATCTCTGGTATTTTTGCCATTGTGAAATGTGACATTACTGTTTGCAGCTGAATGAAATTAAAGGAACAACAAACTTTGGTGGCACTAAAGAAGAGGTTTATGGAGAATTGGAGATGGCTGAATTTCAATGAGTGAAAAACACAGTTTCTGTACCTGCAAAAATCACCTTGAACTCAAATATTCAGGGGAAGAGAGAAAGAGAGAGATCTAGGGCTGCATATGCAGAGACGCGCTGCAGAATAAAGCAAGGGTATCCTGTTGAGAGTAGGACTGTATAAGGAACGTTGGGTTTACTGTTTGTTACAGTTAATGATTTAAGCCAGGCAGATCAGATAAGCCACACCACATAGTGACAGAGGACAAGAGATGGCAAACGTGGGGTCTGAGGAGCAGCTCTGCCATTTCACCTCAAACACTATGGCTAAGCCAGCTTTGACTGCAAATCAAATGGTTGGGGGTATGGGCACTGTGGTTTGAATCAGCAAGTCATTTTGTTGTATTAGATTTGTAGATACAAATTGTACCTAAGGAAAGAAATGTCAGCTCTCTGACCCTGTTCCATCACACATAGGTAAGTTCCATTTCATCCCTGTGCCCTAGCCCTTTGAGGTGTCTCTCTAGATTGAAATCATGCTGTTGGAAATTGTTCTCATTTGTGGAGGTGAATTACACCATGGTGCCTTTTAACAGTAATTCAGCACAGGAGGTCTGGTCTAATCAGCTTAACCAAGCTCAGCCTTCTCTGAGACCAAATCTTACAAAGTCAACAGTTTTTGCTTGCTTACTTTTAGCTGAAGTGAGTTCAAACCAGTTCACAGTCGTGATTTATAAAGGAGCAGTAAGGAATGTGTTTATGATTCTGGGGGAGTTCAGAGGGCGAAGCACCGAGCCAGTCCACAGGCAGCCAGCCAGCTGCAGGAAGCTTGTCCAGGACAACAAACACCAATCAGCATCTGGAGTACAGCTTGCTTCAGGAGTGCCAGTACCCAAAAGCATCACTCACAGTCTTGCCTGCACGGTACACACAGTTCCTGAGTGACTGAAGACTAACTACAAGATGCTGGGCTCAGCTGCTCCAGCGGTGGAGGGAGATGGGTGAACGTTGTTAAGAGGTAAGGCTCATGTCACTCAGTGTTCTGAGTTCAACCTGTATGGCAGCTAAAATGGCAACATGGCTGTTTGCTCACTTCCCCCCATCCAGTGGGGTGTGGGAGAGAATTGGGGGGAAAAAAAGGTAAAATTCAGGAGTTGAGATCAGTTTAACATGACAGAAAAGGAAGAGGATGATAATGATGAAAGACTATACAAAACCAGTGACACACAGCACAATTGTGCATCACCAGCAGACCACTAGTTCCTGAGCTGCAGTCCCAGCCCTGAGCCAGCTTCCTCCAAGTTATATACTGAGCATGACATCATATGGTATGAAATATCCCTTTGACAGTTGGGGTCAGCAGCCCTGGCTGTGTCCTGGCCGTGTGCTTCTTGTGCACCCCCAGCCTCCCTGCTGGCTAGGCAGTATGAGAAGCTGAGAAGCCCTTGGCCTGGTGTAAACATTACTGGGCAACAACCAAAACATCAGCGTGTTATCAACAGTATTCTCAGCCCAAATCCAAAGCTACTATGAAGAAAATTAACTCTATCCCAGCTGAAACCAAGACACTCAGTTATCAGAGTAATAATTATCAAACTGCTACTTACTAATCTTCATTTATCCTTCCAATAGGAGAGCCTTAACTTTCTGATCCCATCTGTTAACACACTTTCACTGCCCAGCACAGGTATAACAGAGCTCAGTGTTGCTTTAGTGTCAGTGCTGGTGCTGGTACTCTCGGCAGCAGGTACTTTCAGAGCAGTGTTTGCTACAAATACCCTTCTGGCATCTAGATACTCCTATCTTAATATGCTCAGTGCTATGGCTGGCATTGTTTCAGCTATTTTATACTGTGCTGTACATGTATGAAAAGATGAATTGCAGTTAGTCTAAGTAAAAACACACAGGCGTGGCTGGATGCTGAGCAAGGTGTGGTATGTTTGCAGGGATGGCACAACGTGGTCTAGCCTTTGGTTTGACTGGAGTTAATGTTCTCACTGACGATTTAGGAGTTGAAGAGTAGAACAAACTTTGCAATGTGACATTCTTAAATCATTCTAAACTCCTTCTGGAACTCGTAGAGAAAAAAGGGGTTTGTGGGTGCAGCTGAACGTAAAAACGAAGACACAAGGTAGAAAGCCACAGAATTACAGAGTTGTAGGGGTTGGAAGGGACCTTGAGAGATCATGGGGTCCAACCTCCCTGCCAAAGCAGCTCCCTAGCTCATACTGCACAGATAGGCATCCAGATGGGTCTTGAATATCTCCAGAGAAGGAGACTCCACCACCTCCCTGGGCAGCCTGTCCCAGGGCTCCCTCACCCTCACTGGGAAAAGTTCCTCCCCATGTTGGTGTGGAACTTCCTGTGCTCCAACTTGCAGCCATTGCCCCTTGTCCTGTCTCCACAGACCACTGAAAAGGGGCTGGCCAATTCCCCCTGCACCCCATACTTAAGATATTTATAAACATTGATTAGGTCCCCCCTCAGCCTTCTTTTCTCCAGGCTGAACATCCCCAGCTCTCTCAGCCTTTCCTCATAGGGGAGAGGCTCCAGGCCCTTCATCATCTCCGTAGCCCTTCTCTGGACTCTTTCCAGGAGATCCCTGTCCCCAGGGAGCCCAGAACTGGACACAATACTCCAGGTCGGGCCTGACCAGGGCAGAGTAGAGGGGGAGGATCACCTCCTTGGTCCTGCTGGCCACACTCCTCCTGATGCACCCAAGGATCCCATTATAATCCCAAAATAATACACAGAATAAACACAGGCAAATGTGGATACAAAAACACAGGGAAAATACTCCTAAATTACTTGGGTCATTCTCCAGCATGCTCTGAGGGGCCACCATAAATCTATATGAATCATCAGGTAAGGTAGTTCCACAGTGCTCTGCTGCTCAGGAGCAGCTCATATTAAGTGGAGCAAAGAAATGGATTTATGGGCACAAATACATGGAAACATATCTTATAAAATGAATATGATTTTACAGTTTTGACTGTAGATTTCCCCTTGCTCCAGAAACATCCACAAGAAATAAAGCAATCAAAAAAGACAGCAGCTGTGAACCCTCTTTTTTAGCCCACGTCAAAAGGATTTGAGATATTTTCCTCCCACCATTGTATGTGGAATGAAATTTCCAATCAAAATGGTTTTTACCATTACCCCTTCTTGAGAAGAGGCAAGTGTCAGTAGGAGCTGAGAGACTCTAGTGCACTAGGTGAGGAATAAGGTGTGGAAAAGCATGATACACTAAACAAACTTCAGCCCAGCAGTCCCTGCTCTGCTGCAGGGTCCAGAAAAAGGAAAGTTCCAAGGAGTGTGGAGAAGTGGAGGGAAGAAGAAAACCTCTCTCCTACTGTCAGAGTAAAAGAAGTTCAGCTCTCATCCTGGTCAGCGTTGAGGACAAACAGGGAGCAGCAAGGAGATGAGAGAATGTTTACCAGAGCCAGTTTTTCTCTCCTAGTTTAGCAGTGCTTGAGCTGTGATGAGCAAAGGAGACCAACCCTCCTGACCCAGCTCCTCTCCCCACTACTACAAAGAGGCTTCAGGCTGTGGTGGTTCCAGAGAGCAACAGAGCCAACACAACATCTGGAGGAAATTACACAACCTATATTTAGTAGCTAGCAGAGAAATGATAAAATAATCAAAGGATGACATGTAAATAGGTGTGCTAGAGGTGGAAACAGGTCCCTGCCAGAGTCTGTGGAAAAAATAGGAGTTTAGCAGAGCCTTCTGAGCCCGAGAGGGAATGAAAATGGTGTGTTTGTGACTCAGCCAAAAGCCAGTTAAGAAAGCAGTGTTTTCACCCTCAGGGAACAATTAAGTCGATTTGAAAACCTTTTAGTTTGTTGTTGCAAACACAGTCAGCCTAAAGGAGAGACTTCCAAGTTCAAATGAAGAGGTAAAGTGGTGGAGTATTTAGCAGTACTGAACCTGCAAAGAAATCCGTGGTGCTCCACACCTCTCTTCTTAAAAAATACCATATGTTGACCTACCTTTCTTTGCCATATTTTGTGGTCACCAATACAGTACATTTCAGTTAAGAACTCACACTTCCCAGCCCATTAGCCTGTAAGACCTATAGCTCTCCAATGTGACCTCATGAATACGTTTTCCATAAGGAATTCTCTCCAATAGGAGGTAAAAGGAGAGAGATGACTTAAGGATGTCATGGATTCTCCAACTGCTGGATGAGGGGAAAATGACTGGCAACTTTGGTGTTCAATAAGGTATGTGTTTTGTCTTCAAGGACACCATCCAGCACCTTGAATCAGAATTAATTGGGAGTGTTACATAGATTATGTTTTCTCTAATGCAAATGTTGCTAGTTTGCAAAAAAGCCACAAAGACTGTTAGGGGGAAAGCTGTATCATCTGGGGGAAGGAGCCACATCATCCTAGGGGAGGAGAAAACAGATAAACCAGTACTGAACAATTTCCTAGTCAGGAAGATGGTTCCCAGAGAAAGTGGTCAACATGCCACAGGGAAAGTGTTTGTCGGAGAACAACACATGCCAACAAGCAGTGGGAATGATTTCCTTGTGCTCCTGATGGTGCCTGCTGCTAATCCAAGCTGCAATGGGGATAAACGCCTTTAAACATATGCAGAAGGAGGGAGAACAGAAATCTACTGCCATAGTGAGGTCCAGGCTGTTGTCAGGTATTGCCATCAGAGACACAGAGACTCAGAACGGGGTCTGGTCTAAGACAGGACCTGCCACTGCAGGCTTACAGCTCAGGCAGTGAAGGGATGACCCAGAGGAGCCCTGGTGTCTGCCTGCAGAATGGATCTATTTCACATGTATTTTCATGTTTTGTGGGTTTTGTGAATGTTTCTAACATTTCAATCATCAGAATTCACCATTCTTTTAATTCTGAGCTGCTTTAGCAACTGATGTGTATTCCAGTGACTCAGAGAGGTGCCCCATAAGAGACAAATCCATACCAGCCAGTGTTAAGCATAAGCCCTGTGGGATGCCAGCTGACCAGTTTGGAAGTCCCAGAGGGCCCACTAAAGTGCAAGGAGCTTTCAGCAGTTTTGTCATCAAGTGCCAGGTAAGCCTTGAGAAGCTTCCCCAGTTCCTTGGTGTTCAGTGTCAACAGAGCAGTGCTGGGAAGCTGGGAACAACCTGTGCTGGCACACGTTAGCACCCAAAAGTCCTTCAGAGGGATTTGCTGTATGTAGCTTGTTGCTGTCTAGCAGAGCACGCAGAGTTCACCATATCACTATACAAGATATAAGAACAAGGGAATAAGCTTTCTTGAAAATATTGATTGCAATAATAATGCAAGGTTATAAAAAAAGGACATCATTTCTTCTCTGCTTTAGAAAGCTTCACTGCTGTTTCCTTGTGATTAGAGTCTCAGCCAGGACATGATATTAGAAAGAATTACCTATCTTACTAGCAAAGCTGCCAGGATCACCACTAATATTGGATACCTCCACTGGCTGCGGGCTGCTTTCTTCTATTATCACCCTCAATAAGACATTGGTACAACCTTAGGCAGCACAGCCTGGAAAATATTGATTAGTCCTCTTTCTGGGCTCACAGCAATTATGCCTCTATGACTATCATATAAAGAACATGATTCAGAAGAATGGTGAATGGCACATTTAATTGGGGTAACATCTTCCAAGCTCCTATAAGTACCTTTGGTTCTGTGCAGCTGTTTCCAGGAGAACCAGTTAAACAACTGCTTGAAGATCATGTCCTGCAGATGTAGAAAGGTCCAGGAGACTGGAGGCAGAAAATTAAAAACATAAACAGCACAAATGGAATGATGTTCACTACAGAGAAATTTTAAAATGCAAAGAATGAAGGTCTGACCTACAGGGAAAAAAAACATGAAAAGCAGAAAAGGCTGGAAGACAGCTGCAGCAGCAGTTAGATCTCAGCTGACAGTATGGCACAGGTATCTAAAAAGCTTGTTTGTATGATAAGAAACTATTTCTTGAGAGTTTGCCTTCTCTGATCTTCATTTTCTTGACAACCAAAGGGTTCTCTTTTTTTTTTTTTTTTGTAGTCATTCAGGTTAGGTGTTTCAGATGTTTCCTAGTGGAGCTGTGTATATTTTTAGATGCTGCTCATCAGAGTCCTGAAACTGCACCAGCTTCATGGTGCCAAAATACATCCCTTGGTAAAATTAAATAGCAGATCTTACTGCCAAAATTTATCTTGGATACTTCAGTATGTTGAGAGAGCTGCTAGGAATTTAGGTAGAAAGAATAAAAACAAGGCTGCTATGTGTTTGATGCTGGTTTATGTTATTTTGCCCTGAACCATCTCCAATACCTTCATAAACCTGTTTTTTGCTTGCAAGAGTTTGCATACTTTGTGCATTCTTTGGTAAAGAAGGAACACACACCAGCTGCCATTCCCAGGGGTACCACAGGACTCTGTCCCTGCAGGATGGTGCAGGAGGACGGTGGAGGAGTGGAATTCACTGAAATAAGAAAATACCAGGGAGTGTTCTGAATTCAGCAGATCTCTGAAAGAAATGTCTGCCACTGAAAAACTTCCAGCTCTGTCTTTTGCAAAGCAGTTCTTAACACTGCCTGCGAGCCAGGATCCCTTGTTCAGACGTGAATGGAACTTATGAGGTATTATTACTCCTTCCTACTGCTCTTTGAATTTATTTACTTTGGAAAATCAGAGATTCTGCAAACCATTGTTTGCTGAAATAACCTGGAGTCAATGACTGCACATGATGTAATGTCACCCCTCTCCCAGGGAAGATTAAAGGCAATCCCAGCTCTGCCATTTGATGAAGACAACCTGGTCTGGGTTCTCCGCGACCTCTTTTTGGCAGGGACAGAAACCACAACACCCACTTTGCACTGGGCACTGCTCCATGTTTTGACTTATCCCAGAGAAGAGGGAAGACTAATGAGGTCACATGCAAAACCACTTGGATTGTGCTTTCTCAGGGAACACACCAAGGTCAGCGTGAAGCGTGAAGGTAACAATGTGTAAAACTGGACCCCACTGGAAATCCAGACTCTCTGTGAGCTGACAAACACATCTTTGATTTACTGGGAATCACGGACTCATCCAAGCCCGTGAGCTTCATCCAACAGCCTTGCACCTTGGCAAGAAGTGTCCACTATTTCTTCCCTCCCACAGGGAAGGAGCTGGCTGTGTAACAAGCCTGTAAAGTGCACGGTGCCATGTCTCTGACGTGCTGCTGAGCACAGCCAGTTGTCCAGGCCTCTCCCAGCAGTGCTGTCAGTTCCATGCTCAGTAAGAGAGGGGAAACTCCTGGCCTTGACATCCAGCAGCAACACGGGATGGAAATAATTTCTTACTTACAGGTTTGATTTGGGGGAGATAAGAGTGCTGGTGATTCCTGGGCTCTTTTGCATGGTGTCTTGAGGTGTTTTGCAATGCTTTGTTGTCTTTCACAATGCTTCTGAGGATACCACATTTATTCATTTGTTTTCAGCCTTCCATCAAGTTCTCCCATTATTATGTCTGCCCATCCCTGAGCTATCTGTTCACACACTACCTACAAAATCTTATTAGATCATTAGCTGAGAATGTTTTAATGTGTTAAAAGGAAACAATCCCTAGGGAGTGTAGTATTTCTCTACAGGGTAGTTCTCCATCCACTATTGCTGGAGTGGTTAACTGGGAATATATTTGTGACAGCAACAGCCCTAGGAGCTCAAGTAGGAGGGACTCTGAAATAGAGAGGATACAGGGAGAGATTTGTGCTGCAGCTGAAGTGGCCGGTGAGTCTGCCAAAAGGGGTGGTCCTGTTTCTTTTGTCCTTGGCCATGTTCTCATTGTGCTTAGTGAGACAGCAGCCAGCATGAGAGCATGTTCGGACTGCTGAGCCAGCAGAAACTACAAATGAAAGGCTTTCCACCACATCAGCCAATGAATGCCCTCACTTTATGGCTCTGTGGTCGCTAGATCCAACCCTGGTGAAAGGGAAAAACGGGGTAATGGGACTATTTGTTGTCAAGGCATCCTGCTTATAGGTGGATTACAAGCTGGCTGTAACATGAAACTGCATGAAGCTTGCCCAGAATCAGAGGAGATGTGTAGCACACAGGGAACTGAACAGGTCTTTCAGTGAATGTCCAGACCAGGGTACCAGCTCTGTTCTCAGTGCAACAGCAGAAAAGTGGTGCCCCACGTTTCACCTGATACACTCTTCCTGCTCCCTCATTTGAAGGGACACACTCCACTGTGGCCCAACTCTTGCTCTTCCGATTCTCTCCTCCATCCTGCCGGGGAGGGGGAGCGAGTGGTTGCCTGGGGTCTATCTGGGGTCAAAGCACACCCAGGTCGAGGGCTATGTTAACGTTTGGCTTAACTGTCCTCACTGAGCAAGACTCCATAAGCACAATGCTCAGTGCAATGGTGAGCAAACATTACCATCTAATGGCTGCACGTGTTAATTACAACTATAATTTCTACTTCAACCATGAAGACTATTCCTTACGTAAGTACTGATACACTGGAAAAGCTGTATGATTGGAAAACAAATAAATATGGAGAGACAATAAAGCTGTATTTATGATTTTGCAGTATGCATCAATCACCTCTGGTGGGGCAATGTGAATGGAAGAAATCCTGTTGAAGTGTTGCTGAGTAACGTGACACAGTTGTTGCACTGATGGCAATATAAACTGCAGGTGCATGAATAATAACAGCCATAAATAATAATACAATCCATTAATAACAGTGACAACTTTTTAAGATTTTAATAGTGAAACATGATTCCAACCTCTTTTATTTCCTGACAGCAGGATGAAATTTCTCCCACCCCCTTCTTGGGCAACGCCAAGGGCTGCAAGACAGCCCTTCCAGAACAGAAACAGCCTTTGGGCTCTGCCCTGAGAGTTCCACCAAGATGTGGAAGGGCCTCTGTGTAAATGTCTAATATCTTTATGTCATCATGTCTCTAAATGTCTCTCTAGCTGGCCAGTGTGTATGGAAATACAGACCCTCTCTGGCTGGGAAAACCACCAGTGGTTTTGCTAAATGGATTTCGAGCCATGAAGGATGCCTTGACTGGGCACACGGACCCATGGCATCCATTCTCAGGTATGATGAGGGAGGCCACTATGGTGCTTTGTCTTATTGTGATGTATTGAAATATTTTTAGCAGAACAAGCTGTTCAGAGAATGGAGTTTGGTACAATGACTGCATCTACTCCTAATGCCTCTTTTCAAGATGAGCTGCTCCTGGCAGCAAGATGAATTTTGTAGCACCACTGCTGCATGACCTTCTCAAATGCTGGGCCCCAAATGTACATTCAGCATCAAAAAATAATGTGTTTCCCATTTATATACTTGCATAGCCTGGGGAGTTCTTTGTTACTGAGCATGTTACCAAGCTAGCTCAGGAAGTCTTTGTGGTAAAAGGTGTAAACCTGTTAAAAATGTCAGCAAGCAGGACCCAGCAGGTGTTGAGTACACTGTTCCAGGCAAAGGAGAAGAAAAGGGAAGACAGGCATGGAACTTGTTTCCCACAAAAAAGATCAAGTAGATGTGAAAAAAATAGCAAAACGCCCTGAGATTCCCCAAAGTGAATACTGACAGGGATCCTTCCAAACTCGTGGTAGTAAATCTTGGGGCTACTACTGATCTCAGCTGTCCTGCTACAGAGCCACCAGTCCCCTGCTTCTCCAGCCTTTCTCCATTTTGTTGCAGGCATCATCTTTGCCATGAGGGACACCTGACAGCTGCAGGGATGGTTCAGCCTGATGACTCTGAGGAACCTAGGATGACTGAAGAAAAGCCTGAAGGCTCCTGCTCCAGAAGCAACTCCCTGCCTGACTACAGTCTTCTCTGCCAGAGAAAGGGGTAGAACGTAGATCTGTATGTCATCATGGCATGGGCTCACTCTCCTTGTTTTCAACCCTGCTTTTTCTCCTGGCAGTTGCAATTTCTGCAGTAGGTTCAGTGGGAGGTTTACAAAGCTGATGCTTTCACAATTCATTTTGCACTTGGCTAGAACATCATGCCTGACTCATTCCTTTCATGCTAACCCTTTATGAGAGAAAGTGACATTGACTCCAAAATTGTGCTGGTTATGCACTTTGCTATAGGATGGAATCTTTCCCCCACTCATCATAGAGGTGCCTGAAGAAGGATCTCCCAGTTAGACTCCTGCATTTTGATTCCTGCAGACTCAGCTATCTGGGTAATCCTGTGTACACCAGGCTACTTCTTTTACAGGCTATGACCCTCTGTGACTCCCTGCAGGGAGCTCAGTGTCACAAAGGGTCATAGCCTGTAAAAGAAGTAGCCCAGTGCAGCTTTCTCTGTAGGCATGGATCTCTCTGTCCCTCTCCCTTCATCCATCAACAACACTCACTGCTGCTGTGCTTTTTGGACATTGCTTCTCTGTGGAGGCTGCCACGTGCCAGGGGCTGCTCAGTGGCTACCAGGCCACAGCAGAATTCCAGGGCACCTCTTGGCCTTGGGTGAGCAAGGACTGACCTGCTCCCTGTAACCATATCAAACCCTGACAGCATTCCTCAGTGACCTGGAATGATGTCAGTGCACAGAGATGAAGGAAAGCTCTAAAGTCAACACTGAACTCTGTTAATCAACACTCACTTCTGTCCCCTTCTTTCTCAGTAGTGATCCCTCTGCAACCAGTCCCAGCTTGCTTTGCCTACAGGCCTGCTGAATCTCCTGTAATAGCTCTCTTCAGAGAGTCTGATCTGACTTTACAGTGATATTATTCAGCACCAGGTTTGACCTGGGGCCAGAGTCAGGTTTTTCCTCTTACCTTGTGCCTCCAAGAGTTCTGTAATGGCCCTGATTTCCTGCCTTAGACTGGGCTGTAAGAACCACCCAGAAAAAAACAGGGCAAGCAAATGTGGTTGTGGCTTTGAGAACTACAGCCAAATGTTGACTTGGGATTTAGGAGGGAACAGGTCATTTGGGAAAGACCACACCTCAAAAATACAAGAGAAACTGCACTCAAGGGCAAAGAAATCTGAAAGTTCCTGGTGGAGAGCTGGCAATAGGAAGAGCTAACTGTATGGTAATGGTCATCCTTCACACGCTTCTTTCTGAGATCCTTTTGTAAAAATTAAGTGGTGGTTAATTTCCTGTAGCCAGAGAAGTAACACATCTGGATCACTGCAACATTTAAGCATGGTTCAGCTGTGAGCATTCAGGCTTTCAATGCCCTACAGAGCCAAGAGCTTGTGGTGTTCCCTGTGCTGGTCTGTCCAGGAGCAGCTCTGCAACACCATCCCATCACTGCTGACACACATAAACACCACTCTGGTGAGGCTGCTGGTGGCACTTGCAGGACCTGTGAACGCAGATTAAGGATGAGATCAGGAACCACCAGAAGAGCTGGGTGCTTGCAGAGACACAGAACTCATTGCATACCAAGCCCAGATGTTAAAGGCAACAAGTAATTGTCTCCTGTGCAGCTACAACATACTTAAAGTGCTTGCAGCTATTCCCAGCTGCACTCCTACTTCCTTCTCCTCCTTTCCCCTCCCCTTTTGCACAGATGTTACAAGTTTTCTGTACAGGATTTCAGGAATTAGATCAGTATAAAGGTACCAGTATAACGACCCTAGGCTTCTTTTAAACTGGTACAAGCTAAACACAGAAACACAGAAATTCTAGAAAAACAGTGTCTGTATATGTAATTTATTGTATCATCAGAATATTTTAAATCATATCCAAGTTCATGTAAGTGGTCTTCCCAATGGATAAGACCTATGTGACCTTGGGGGAAGATGTCTTTGAGAAAATCAAGGTCAATGTCAGGGGTACGGATCAGTGTGAAGCCTTCAGTTCAGTGGTGCTTGGGGTTTGGGTTTTTATTTGTTGGTTTGTTTTTTTTTGGTTGTGGGGTTTTTTTATCAAAATTTCTGATTACTGTAATTACTGCATCCTCTGGTGCTCTAAAATCAATCTTTAAGAGTGCCTAGTAATTTCTAAATAAGCTATTCCGTAGGAGATAGCACAGCATGACCCTGTTTCTCACCCCATAATAATTAGTTGGCATTTGCATCAGGCAATTTCAAGAGAGCAATTGATATCCTGGCAATTAAGCCATTAGTTTTTGACTCTGTTATAAAGATCCTTGTATATTTGTTTTCTCTTTCAATAGGACATCAATCTCCCCCAACATATTGTGTCCCATATAATCAATGGCAGTGGGAGAGTCCTTGACTGTTTAACCCTGGTTATATCCTGGACAAAGATGGAAACTTTGTGGACAGAGCAGCCTTTCTGCTGCTTTCTGCAGGTAAGAGTGATCCTCAGCACTGTATGCAGCTATCCTGTGGTGACTGTTTCTTAACACCTGATTTCCTGCCACAAGTATCTTTACTCACTTCCACACTAAGGTCTAGGTAGAAAAAAAACCCCCACAAACTGGAAGTGATGATTTTGGAGACTGGCTGCAACTTCCCTTTCTTGAGGAAAAGAAGCTAAGATGGGCTGGGGTCTGAAATTCTCAATGAAATGAAACTCAGTTGTGGTAGTAAGGTAGATTTTTCTGTGGGAAAACAAGGACTGATTAAAGCTCCTTCAGAAGGCAGGGGATGCAATCTGTTTGCTAATTAAGAACTGGCTCCTGGAAGATATAGTAATATTGACATCAGCAGAGACTAAGAAGCCAGCAAAGGAAGCAGCACATTAGATTTTTCTGTGAACAGGTCTCCATAGCAATCTGTATAATACATTCTTTATGAAATATTTTCATAGACTGCTGGTCTTCAGAGCACAGAGATCTCATTTATGTCTAACTAAAGCCAACTAGGAAATTCTTTATGAGTCTTAAAACTATTTCTTCTACTATTTATTTTGATTTTTTTTAATGTCTTCTAAGATTATGAACACAGGTTTGAATGCATAAAACAACCAGAGTTCTAGTGGCAAGGATATTTAGCCTAGGATTTGGGACACTCCTCTTCCCTGTTTCGCAACTCTTGCATGGTTTCAGGGAAGTTGCTGGGATACCCATTGCTTTTGCTTCCAAACAGAAAAATAGGAATGCTGCCATCAAATTATTATGCTTTGCAAGGATAAATACACACAGACACTATGGTACCAGAGGGCACGTAGTACCTGTCAGATGTTGAATACCCATTTTTCATATTCCTCACTCTGCATGGAGGCCTGTGACTAGTGGTGTTCCCCAGGGCTCAGTGTTGGGTCCAGTCCTGTTTAATATCTTCATTGATGACCTTGATGAGGGAATAGCATCCACCCTCAGCAAGTGCTGATGATACAAAGCTGGGAGGAGTGCCTGACACGCAGGAACACTGTGCTGCCATTCAGAGACCTGGCCAGGCTGGAGAGCTGGGCAGGGAGAAACCAGAGGAAATTCAACAAGTGCAAGTGTAAAGTCTGGCACCTGGGGAGGAATAACCAACTGTATCAGTACAGGCTGGGGGATGACCTGCTGGAGAAGAGCTCTGTGGAGAAGGACCTGGGGATCCTGGTTGATGACAGGTTGGCCATGAGCCAGCAGTGTGCCCTGGTGGCCAAGAGAGCCAATGGGATCCTGGGGGGCATCAGGAGGAGTGTGGCCAGCAGGTCCAAGGAGTGATCCTCCCCCTCTGCCCTGGTCAGGCCCCACCTGGAGTATTGTGTCCAGTGCTGGGCTCCCTGGGATAAAAAAGACAGGGATCTCCTGGAGAGAGGCCAGAGAAGGGCGACAAAGTTGATTAGGGGTCTGGAACATCTCCCCTATGAGGAAAGGCTGAGAGAGCTGGGGCTGTTCAGCCTGGAGAAAAGAAGACTTAGGGGGGACCTAATTAGTGTTTACAAATATCTTAGACATGGGTTGCAGGGGGAATTGGCCTGACCCTTCTCAGTGGTCTGTGGAGACAGGACAAGGGGCAATGGCTGTAAGCTGGAGCACAGGAAGTTCTGCACCAACATGCAGAAGAACTTTTTCCCAGTGAGGGTGAGGGAGCCCTGGGACAGGCTGCCCAGGGAGGTGATGGAGTCTCCTTCTCTGGAGATATTCAAGTCTCGTCTGGATGCCTATCTATGTAATATGAGCTGGGGAGCTGCTTTGGCAGGGGGGTTGGACCCCATGATCTCTTGAGGTCCCTTCCAAACCCTAAGATTCTGTGATTCTGTGAATTCTCTTTGACTCTCCACATCACAGATCAGTGGAGAAGCAGAAACTCCGTGGGTCAGAAATCCATTTACAAAACCTGCCAGATCGCAGAAGCTATCGGCCAGAGTTTTACGAAATACTATGTGAAGATCCCCTCGTAAGCTGGGACTGGATTCGTGAAGCGAGAGGAGTCGCTGAGGGGGGACAATCTCCCCTGCCCTCTGTAAAGTGTCCATTGCCATCTACAGTGCCCCAGGGGCTGCAGGCTGTGTTAGAATGGGACAAGTTACCTTTTTTTTTTCCTGATTCATTTTGCTCATTGTTAAGAGTTGTGGTTGGATTGAATGGTTGCATGTTGATGCTTTACGTTCGTTGTTGTTTTGCTTAACGCTCGTTATTGTTCAAACGATTGTTTACTCAATGTTCCACTATTGTCAGTTTAACCAAGCGTGAAAAGTTTTAAGAGACTTGAATAAGGAGACCTGCCTAACCAGATAAGGAAGGGAGCAATCAGCGGGCAGCTACGGACCTTCATTGCAACGACCACCAGGAGTCTGAAGTTTCAAGCACCCCCCCTCCCCCTTAGCAACAACTGGCAGAAGTTTCGGGAACCCCCTGGCAACCACTCACACATGCGCAGAGTAACAACAGAAGGTTCGAGAACATGATGAAGGCGGGACTATAAAAGAGGGAGCCGAAAACCACGAGGTGTGGCAGTTGGTAGCAGGGGACCCTCCCCTCCCTTGTCTCTATATATAGACTCTATAACTGGAAAGTTATAAAGTAGGTATGTTATTGCGCGCAGGGGCACGGGGGATCGCTCCACCACAAACGTGCACACCCGAGCAGCGAAACCGTCCCATACTTATACAACCAAGCAGTGAATATTCAATTAACGCCTATACATATTGATTACCTAACCCCGCCTACTCTCGCTTCACATGCTAATTAGCTTATCAGTCCTTCGCGCTTGCGCAGATCTTATAAGAAATTGTGGGCAAGGGTCTCTGGGAGGAAGGCTCCGAGTCTACCTCATGATGTATTTTTCACCCTTTGCCTGGAATGTGCTGGTCTTGATGTTTGCAACGTTCTTATCGGTCTGAGTTAGCGTATGGCCTTGTTGACGGTCTGCTTTCCTCGGAATGTGCTGGTCCTGGTCGTACATCAAGTCCTTTATCAGCCTCCTGTTTCTTTTATTGAGGCGGAGATGACGGGGATGGGTACCTATTATTCCATCCTCCAGTCCTTGCCCTTTATCTTTATCTTATCCTGGAAAGTACATGGCTTTCAAGCTGTTCTACATCATTGTCTCGCTATGCAAGAGTTGTCTTCCCTAATTGTGCTATACTATACATGTACTGTGATTTTATACCCCGGATCAATTCTATAATTCTATATTCTTGGATCACACCCAGCGCTGAGATTTTGCCCATCCCTTGCTTTCTGTAATTAATAAAAGTTTGATTGATTAATTTTAACGAGTCTCAACTTATTACACAGGCCTTTCACTGGTGGGGTTGATATGGGGGGGGACATATAGAAACAGGAAGAATAGCTCACAAGATTTAAGTCACTCAATTGTGTAGCTTAAAGAAACAACTAAGGAGGCCCGCAGAAACTGGCTTGTAGGGAAGTAAATTATGTAGGGAACAATTGTAGGAATCTAGGATTCAGAAAACAGAATGGGAACAGGATGATATCCATCACAGAGATGTCAATTATCCCTTTATCAATGAAGGAACAGATGGCCGGAATACATCCATAGGTTTCCTTAATCAGTCCAAGCTGATAAGAATACTGCAAGTCGACAAGATTCTTGCGTTCCAGGCAAGGAAGTTGAAAAGTACATTGTAAGGAAGACTCGGGGCCTTCATCCCATAGACCACCGAAGACCCAGGCCTACTAATTTTTTTAAGGAACTGCGCAAGCATGAAGGAAGATAAACTAATTAACATACGAGGTGAGGGTAGGCGGGTACAGATAATTAATATGTATAAGCGTAAAATGAATATTCATTATTATATTGTACAAATACACGAATGGCTTGCTGTGTGGGTGTGCACATTTGTGGTGGAGAGATCCCCCGTGCACCCAGCGCTGAATAAACATACCTACTTTATAACTTTTCGAGTTATAGAGTCTGTTTGCTGCACATCAGGGTATCTTTTCCTCCCCACGCCTTGGGTAGGGCGCGATGGAGAAACGGCGGCGTCAGCAGCCAGGGCGGGGAGTGGGAGGCATCGACAGGTGTGCCCACAGGATGATGGGTGCTGCGGGCTGGCTTGTGTGGGGATCATGGCCCAGGGCCAGATGTGCCCACAGGATGATGGGTGCTGCGGGCTGGCTTGTGTGGGGATCATGGCCCAGGGCCAGATGTGCCCACAGGATGATGGGTGCTGTGGGCTGGCTTGTGTGGGGATCATGGCCCAGGGCCCCCGGTACAAGCCCTGTGTGCGCAAGGGGAACGGCAGCGATGGGGACCGGCGGGCCGTGCCTGTCACCACCGGAGCTCGCCTGGCCGGACTCCCCGAAGAGCAACTCCTTGACTGCGGAACCCCTATCTACCAGAGACAAACGAAGGATAAACGCCAAGGGCCTTGAGGCCCCGGCCGGGTGTGTCCGTGTCACGCCCGCGCCGTGCGCAGCGGCAGCCCGACCGCCGCGCCCACCCCGCCTCAGCGCGGCGCCGTCCCGGGCGGAGGCCCCGCCTGGCGCCACACCCGACACGGCGGCGCTGCCCGCCCGCCACACTCAAGATGGCGGCGACCGGGCAGTTTGGGTCCCGACGCGGTCCGCGCTCAAATGGCAGCCGGGTGCGCTCTTTTTCCCCTTCCCTCTGTTCCCGACGCCGCGCTCATGGAGCTTGGCGTGGAGGGCGGGGCGGCTCGGCTCTCTCGGCGCCGCCGGAAGCGGCGGAAGGCTTTGGGGAGTGGACTCGGCGGAGCGGAAGTCGCTGAGGTGCACGGAGGTGGCGGCCGCGAGCGACGATGAACAACAAATTCGACGCGTGAGTCGGCGGTGCGGCCCTTCCCGGGCCCCGCTCCCCGCGGGGCCCTGCCCCCGCTCTGCCCCCGCTCCCCGCCGGGGCCCTGCCTCCGCTCTGCCCCCGCTCCCCGCCGGGGCCCTGCCTCCGCTCTGCCCCCGCTCCCCGCCGGGGCCCTGCCTCCGCTCTGCCCCCGCTCCCCGCCGGGGCCCTGCCTCCGCTCTGCCTCGGCAGAGACGCCAGGAGTCACGGGGCGCGCTCGGCTCCGTTCCTCCGCTCCGAGCCCGGCCCGGCCCTGCTCGGGGGCTGCTGCCTGGCGCTGGGGGGACGCGGGCCGGAGAGCTGTGGGGCGGAGGTCCCGCGGCACAAGTCTCTGACCGTAGCGGGCATCCCTCGCTGTGCACCGCCGTGGCGCGGGTCACGGGCCGCCTTTCGGACCCGTATCTCGTTCATCTTTTCCGGGCCTTCGCAGGGAGTGAGGCGGGCGGAGGGGGCTGTGGGGTGCTAGGCGCTGGCGCGGTGTCTGCTCGCCTGAGGGACTGCCTCTGCCGTGGGTAGGGGCGTGGGGAGCTGGCAGGAGGGAGTCAGCGCAGTTACAGTAACAGGGTTGGTGTTTGCCTCCTGAGCCGTTCGGAACCTTAACGCTGTAGTTGGGGTTTTCCGTGGCAGATCAGTATCTAGTGCAACCTGCTTCAGTTTGTTCTAAAAGGACATTTTGTTGCTTGTTTCTGCTGAAAAATGGGTGCCTAAGATGCCTGTGTGTGTTGTGAAAGGTAGATTTCCAAATGCTGATGACCCTTGTGCCCTGGAAGAGCCCTGAAAGAAGCAGAGACTGACAGGGCTTGGTATGAGCCTTTTCAGCTGCGTGATGTACAATTCACTCTCTCTCCTCTTTTTCTTTGTCAGATTGAAAGATGATGATAGTGGAGACCATGACCAGAACGAGGAAAATAACACACAGAAAGACAGTGAGAAGGAAAAGAGCGATCGAGAGAAACCCCAGAGTACTACCAAGAGGAAGGTGGGGTGCTGGCATCTCTCTGCATTCCGTCACTAGGGCATGATGTGGAAGTGCTAGACAGTTGGCTCTCAGTTCAGGGAGAAGGGAAATGTGTCTCAGTGGGCTGTGATCACTTAATGCACTGTTCCTATTGTGATGAAGACAGAAGGGCCACATTAGCCCTTGGATAATTTGATGCGGGTTTTGGAGGTGTATATTCTGAGGGGTGAATGCTTCCTTCACAAACACAGCTCATATTCTGCCAGGCTTTTGAACAGAAAGCAGAAATAAAGCTTCTTTCCCCCCCCCCCCCCTCCTTTTTTTTTATTGGAGAAGGGCTGATGTTGCAGCTTGCAATTGGTTTAGCAGGCTGTGTTTGTGCCCCTGAAACAACCCTTAAGACAGATCTCTGTGAGTGTAGTGTAGTCTGGTTAAGAAGGCATATATCTGTCCTGGTGTGTTTTCTGTAATCTTAGCAAAATTATTCTGTCTAAAGTAATGCTATCCTTTAAACATGCCATAGACAAGAGGAAAGATTCAAGCCCTTGTTACTCCTGTGACAATATCAAGTGATAGAAGATGAGAGCTTTATGTTGGTTGTTTGTTGTTGTTGGTTTGTTGTTTGGTATTTTTTCCTGTCAGTTTTTACTCTTTGGGAATGTGTTCTTGTTAACCTCTTTTATACTCGTTTGGACTATTTTTTAGTCAGCAGTGGATGTTTTGCAAATTGAAGAGTGGGTAGAGCCCACTGCTAGGCATGGGTTCTGCCAAAGATGATGTAATGAGTTCTAAGACAGACTTACCCTCCCAGAGTCTTAGGGTGTTGGTTGCTTGAGGGAGTTGGTGTCACTGAAGAGTTATAATTGCTTTTGAATCATGATTTAGTATAAATGGGTTTTGAATCATGATTTAGTATAAATGGGTTTTGAATCATGATTTAGTATAAATGGGTTTTGAATCATGATTTAGTATAAATGGGTTTTGAATCATGATTTAGTATAAATGGGTTTTGAATCATGATTTAGTATAAATGGGTTTTGTTCTTCCCAGGGGAGAGTGTATTTTTTTTCTTAATTTGCAAAAGTTAAAACTCTTGCCCTTTTCAGTTTGTCTCCTTTTTCCTTTTGAGATAGGAACAGCTAAAGACTAAAGGAAGGTTTCATAATACTGCCCTTAATAATTATGATATGACAGCTGCTTTGTGCCGGTCTCCTGAGCTTAAGTTTTTATTTCCTTAGCCACCCCTGCACTGCAGATCTCTAATGTCCTGTGAAACAGTCAGGTGCTGTTAGCCTAATCCTCCATTCCAGATAATTAACAGAGAGAGTATTTTTCTGTAAAGATGAGGATTTGTTATAGTCTGTGGGGTTGGGACTTCTGTTGACTTCTGATGCTGTGAATGTGGTTGTTCCCATTCCCCTTTTAGAGGAGGATGGGAGGGGTAAAGAAGCTTTTCTCTTCTGCAGGCTGTGGTCCCGGGGCCAGCCGAGCACCCCTTGCAGTATAACTACACCTTCTGGTACTCCAGACGAACGCCCGGGAGGCCCACCAGCTCACAGAGCTACGAGCAGAACATCAAACAGATCGGCACCTTTGCCTCCGTGAGTACATCCCCACTGTCCTTGTGTCACTTGGGCACGGCACGGTCATCGTGGCTGCCTCACTCCCTCTGTGCTAGGCGTGTGTGCATGCAGGCTCTGCTCTTGTCAGGGAGGAGACTGAGTGATTTGCCATGACTTATGTATGAATTCCTGAATTACTTACAGCAGGTGACATGTCATAATCAGTTCTGCTCTGCTCTGTGCTGGACATCTGTCCCTGCAGTAATGGTGGTAGCTGGAGTAGTAACAGGAAATGAAAAGAACTTTGTGTAGCTTAAATCTGCTAGCTGGAGCAGAACTTGACAGGCAAGCAAGGGAAGAAAGGAGGAGCCTTTCTGGATGCAGTGTAGGTGTGGAGCAAAGGCTGTACACCCCCCCACTCCTGCAGCTTTCCCCCCGGCTGTATTTCCACCATAAAGACAGTGTAGAACAAGCATCTGTTGTGCTTTGTGTACAGGCACCTGGTGGCCCACTGTCTGTCTGGAGTGATGACTGAGGTGCAGTTTGTTGCGGTGAAGCTCATTAAAAGGCAAAGTGCTCTCCCTTTCCCCTTCCCCTCTTTGTTTAGTCCTGGAATAAATTGAGCATATCCTGGAAAGGCAGTGTTGGGTTATTGCATGGTACTGGCAGTGAAAAACTGTCATTAAGATCCCAAGGTACATAGGCAAAACATGTTTCTGTTGTAGAGGCGCCACATACCATGTCATACTGTTGTCAACACTAGGAAGGCTGTTGGCTGCTTTCTTTTAGCTTTTTTAAAATCTAGTATTTTGTCCAAATTTTTCAAGGTCCCTCCCAAATGTTAATTCTGCCCACAAGTAAGTACATTCTGTTACATGAGAATTTGTAAAAATATCCCCTTGATCCTTTCTGGAGGCTGCAGTAATACTCCTCTCCAAGCACCTGCGTTGTGTTACTGCCTCTACACAGGACATGGGTGGGAAGAATAGTACCAACCCTACCATTGGTAGTTCCTGCTCCTATTCCCCTCCCTGAGTGAGTACTTTTTGTTCAGTTAATGAAAAATGTGGCTACAGATTGATGATCTGGCAATACAGAATCATAGAATGCTTTGGGTTGGGAGGGACCTCAAAAATCATCTAGTTCCAACCCCTCTGACTCTAGACCAGGTTGCCCAAATCCTCATCCAGCCTGGCCTTAATCACTTCCAGGGATGGAGCTTCCACAACCTCTCTGCACAACCTGTTCCAGTGCCTCACCATATAACATTTCAGTCTGTTAAATCAGTGTAGTCTTAACATTGATTTCTAGCTCCTTAGGGAGAGAAACCACACGTTCTGTTGTGTGCTGTATGCTGCAAAGAATCTGGGGGTGGTGCCATGTCGGGGAAGACAGCAGGCCTGCTGGTGGCCTAGCTCTCTTCACCCAAGACATAGGCCCTGACAATATTCTTCTGTTCCCATGAGAAAAGTTCCTCATGCAGAGAGGATCCTAATAATCACATTCTCAAAACACAGCGGCCTTGTTGATAGGGGTACAGGCTGCCCTAAACCAAGAAGCAGTTATGGGAAGGTATTTGGGAGTAACAGAACATGTTAGGAACCAGCCATAACAAGAGGGTCAAAACAGCAGGTGTGTGGATGCTTTCAGGCATTAAAGGTAAACTAAGGATGTTTAGCTATAAGATTGGTTTATCAGAGCTCGTTATAGTTACTGACCAATCAATATGGTGTGAACAGTGTGTGTAACCAACGAGCAGTTTTTTAGCTTGCCACATTTGCAGTAAGAAAGGTCTAGAATCTGGATGATTTCACCTAATAAAATGGCTGGCTTCCTGGCTTCATGGCTTCACCTAAAATTCATATATTGAATTGTGTGTTGCTCCCTGCTGGACGCCACAGTGCCATAGGTTGGAGGTGCTAGAGTTAGGATGGAGAGACTGGCCCACAGATCCAATAATGTGTTTGGATCCAAATTCTGTTGAAGGAGGAGGAAGCACAAGCTTCAGAAAACTACCTGAGGCTAAATAGAAGCTCAGGTTTATTTACTTTTCCATGAGAAGCTGTAGAAGCCTCTGAGCGCTGGCCGCTAGAGGGCATGTTCGCTTGGCGCAAGAACGTGATTTCCACACTGCATCTGGATGTGTCGGGCAAAAATAGATTGCTTCTGACCCCACCTCAGGCTTGGTTCATAATTTCATGGGCTGTAAAAGCAAATTCCTGCTTGGCTGGCAGGAGTCGGAGATTGGAGCGGAATTCCAAGTGCTGACCAAGTCATTAAGGTCTCTGATAAAGTACCCAGGGTGGTGTCTGACCCCTCCACTTTCACTGCTGGGCTGCTTAACTGCTATTGTTTAGTGAGTAGAGTTCTCTTAGTGGAAATTAGTATAATCTCTTTCAGTGACTTGTTTTGTTTTAAAGATCCAGCCTCTCTAAAATCCTTTCTTATCCTGAGAATCTCAAAGGATAAATATGTTATTTTTAAGAATTAGGGAAGATAATTCCCTTAGCCTTCTGGCCAGATGGTCTGAAATAACACAGGGGTGCCAGAATGGAAATTGTTCAAAGCAAAGTGGTCCAAGTGGCAGATTGTAAAAGGAAATAAGAGGTATTTAAATAAAAGCTTGGAATGGTATCTTCAGATCTTAAACCAGCAATAGAATGTGTCTTTTAGTCTTAAAACCTGGATAGAGTAAAATTAAATTTTGAAAAGTCTCATTTTGAGGCTCCTGTGGTCTCCATGGTTGCAGAGGGCAGTGGTTAATGCAGGGCTGATGTGTGTCATGTTGAGCACTTGGCTGTACCTGATGTACTTGAGGCTGGTTGAAAGTTTGGACAGTAGGATTTACAAGATCTGTTTGGAACTGTTCTCCATAGCAGCAGTCATATTAACACAGATTTCTTTAGACAAGCACCAGGTGACTTTGGAGGCACCTGTTAAATATTTCAAGTGATCACCTGGTAATGGAGATAAGTCAGAAATAGGCACCCAAGCTCTGATCCTACTGCTGCCTTCTGGGCATCCTAATCACACCCTCATGACAAGAAAGTAGAACTGAGGTGTCTCTGGCCAGCTGGTGTGGAAAGGGAATGTGGTTTTGGTAGGAATCTTGGCTGTGAACAGTTTGAGCAGCCTCATTTTGTGGTTCATGTTGTTGCAGGTGGAGCAGTTCTGGCGGTTTTACAGTCACATGGTACGTCCTGGGGACCTGACAGGCCATAGTGACTTCCATCTTTTCAAAGAAGGGATCAAACCCATGTGGGAGGTGAGTTGGAACTCTCATTTCTACCTTGATATTCTCAGAGAGTGTTCTGGAGGCAACTTGCAGTGAAGGGACTCGTCATTTAATGGGACTCCAGGCTTCTCTTGGGTGCAGTCCTTTCTTCTGGGTTTCCTGTAAACTTGTCTTCTGAACTCTGTCCTGTGTAACCTTGTGGTCCTGTGACCTGCTGGCAGAGGAGAGGGAAGATGCAGGGAGTTGTTAGCCGCACGCCCCACAAGGTCACAGAACTGCCTTTGCCTGTGGGCCCAGAGGATGTCTGGGCAGCAGCCCAACAAGGGGGGGGACCTCAACTAAGCTCTGTGCCTCCTAATACAAACATTTGCACCTTATTATAGCTTTGTCCAGGGAAAACAGTGTGCAGCTCATTCTGGACTTCTGTAAGCGGAATTCAACAAAGCTTATAAGAAAACAGTCTTTCTTTCTCAGACAAGGAAGGAAGAGGTGCGTATAGTTAAAAGCCTACAGCTGTATGTAGAGCTGGAGAAGGAAAGAAGACTTAGCCCTTCATTGTGGTGTTTGGGTTGTGGGTTGTTTTTTATTGCAGGGCCCTTAGTTTGCTTCTGTTCATTCCTATCCAAATCTGTTGAAAAAAAATAATCTTTGCCCAGCAAATCATTCTCCCAGCTCCTGGCCTGCTTCCAGCACTGACCGGTGCCATCCGCAATACGAGGATTTTATGCATTGCTCTGAAGTACCTAATTATGCTGCTTGGTCCTGAGAAATTTATATGTGACCCTAGTTGGCAATTATTTTAAGCAAGGTGTTTTATAGCCAGTTATTGCAAATACAATTCATATAAAATGTTTAACCCTCTTCGGACTCCTAGTGAGCTAGCTGCTCTGGTAATGTGTCAGCCAGAGAGTCCACGAGTTAATGATGCCAGGATTTCTATAAAACACCTCCCTGGAGCTGTTTGGAGATGGAGGTGGAGAGATTCTTTGCTTTTTAACTTCTTGCCCCAGTCCCTTCTTCTTTTTATAGACGAGGACCTGGGATCTTGCTGCTGGCCTTCCCTTTGCTGCTTGCTTTGTCAGGCTTTATGTGCCTTTCTCTTCCAGACTAATCCTTACTTGCTGTCATTATTGTAGGCACATGTATGCCTGTGTGTAGCTCTGGTCTCTTTCTGGATCCATCTGTGCCTTTTCTGGGTAAAGTCAGAAGCACTAAGCATAATGTTCCCTGGTGATTTACTGGTCTGCAGGTCATTATTATTCTGGTAAAGGGAAATCAAATGCTTGACTGAACCAAAGCTTGTGTAACCTGAAAGAAAACTAACAATAACCATAAAACACACAATACAGCATCCACCTCCCAATCACAGTTCTCTTTCTAGCCTTGAACCTGCTTAAGCCACCTTTGAAATATTTTGAGCAGTATCATTTTCTTCTCTGACCCCAGTTAATCGTTGTGGAAAGCTTGAGGAGCTAAACCCAACTCCCTGCTGAAAGGCTGAAGCCTTAGATGGCGTAATTCAGAGAGTGTGATGTTCACAGCTTGGAAAACATGGACCCTTAATCAGAAAGTAGTTTGCATCTCATGGGAGTATAGCACATTCCTAGAACTTGTGTGGATTTGGATTCTTCACCGTGCATGTGGCTGTTGTCATGCTTTGAGGTTTGCCCAGGGCTTACGCCTTCTCCGGTCAGTACAGGCTTTAGCACGTACCTGAAAACAAGGAGTCTGGTGAATGCTGCTGGCACTTCCATGTTTGCTCAGAATTGCTCCCTTAGCACCTGCTGTCTCTGAGAGCACACAAATGTTTCATCTTACCTGCTCCCTAGAGAAGCTGTAATGATAAAATAAAGTCAGTTTTGGTTCATTAAGAAGGGCTGCGCTGCCTTGCCTAACACCTTTAAGGCGTGTCCTGGCTTGGCAGTGGGGTTTGCTGGTGTTTTGGACAGGAATGTCCTGTGTTGTGCAGTCCCCTCTGAGTTACCATTTGTTCTCTGTTTCTGTCCTAGAACTGTCTTCCTTTTCCCTTCCTAACTGCCACCTCTTTGACTTGTTCCTACCTCTCTCCCTCTGGCTTTGGATGGAATTTGTTCCCCTCTCACCTTGTAAGATTTCACAGCTACAGTATTGTACAAGAGAATGCCACAGCCTTCTGCGAAGGAGGAGCTGCTGTTTGACATAGGTGTGCGTTCTGTGAACCTGGGGAGTCTGTAGCAGTTTTTGACTCTTTCTCAGGTGCAACAAACACCATCACAATATGGAGGTGATAGACTGGGTGCTTAGCATGAATCTTTATTCTTTTGCCGAATTTTTTGTCATTTCCCTGGGTCACTGCAGTCTGGAACAAACATTCAGCTGATGATGTCAGCGGTTCCCAGAGAACAGAGTGGTCCTTTTTGTGTTAACACAACTCCTTAGCCCATTCTTGGAAACGTGTAAGGAATGTGCTTACTGAGTTTTCACTTGCTTTTAAATACCACTTTGCAAACTCTTTCCCTGCCTTCCATGTTCTGTCATGAGCGATTTTTCCTGTGTTACAAGCAGAACTACACACGCAGGGGATTAGACAAAGGGGAAATCAGTCTCGGGTTTAGGAATAGTTTCAGGGTCCAGCTTGTCTCTGGTTCTGTGTACAGATTGGTAGGCTGATGCTAGACTTTGCTGATGGGATCAAAATGATAGAGCTCAGGTCTTCTGTGCATAGAGCTTCATGTGGGACGCTGAGAGTCATTGTTTCAAATTCTTTTTGTTCAAAGTAAGAGGTATACCTCTTGTACCTCTCTGCTTGTACTGGGGGAGAAGCTAAATGCTCTTGCTTGAAAATACCTCCATTCTGTCCCTTGCCACACCCAGTCAATATCTGCTCCTGTCTATGGCTTTGCTGTCTTGTGGGAAGCAGAGAAATAGCTAGAAGAAAACACATTGATTTCTTGCCCCTCTTCCTAGGATGATGCCAACAAAAATGGTGGTAAATGGATTATCCGTCTGCGAAAGGGCTTAGCATCACGATGCTGGGAGAACCTCATTCTGGCAATGTTGGGAGAACAGTTTATGGTGGGGGAAGAAATCTGTGGGGCAGTTGTCTCTGTCCGATTCCAGGTAAGCGCTTCTGAGAACGGGCACGTACTTACTTCCATTTGGCAGGGCTACAGCAAGTACCATCTGTTTACCCCTCACGTGCCTTTCTGTAGGAGGATATTATCTCGATATGGAACAAGACAGCCAGCGACCAGGCCACGACAGCCCGGATACGCGACACGTTACGAAGAGTGCTCAACCTACCTCCCAACACCATCATGGAATATAAAACACACACCGATAGCATCAAGTACGTGTGGTGGCAGGGGGAGGGCCTGCTGCTGGCTGCATGCGTGCTTGAGCAATTTAATGCAGATTGCAAGGAGGGAGAGGAGCGCTCGTGTGCGCCGGGGCTGTTTGCTGCGAGCAGGAGTACAAACAGCAGCAATTGTTGCCAGTGTGCTTTGAAAGCCAAATGTCTGTGTCATTACCGTGCTGTTGTTAGGGATGTTGGGTTCTCATAGTAAAACCTTTATTTATTTTTTTTCTTTGAGTAAGTGTGTAGTCCTGGGCTTTGTTAGGAATCCACCCAGCCTGTGACTGGGAGATGGGCAGCCTGGTGTGGGACTGTGGCTTGCTGTATTCAAAGACAAGATTGCAGCTTGGGGGGGGGGACACGACGTGACAAGATCATTTGAATAAATAGAGATTCTGTGGAATAAAGTGCGGAAGCTAACGGGGATTTATAGTGCCATTAGACTTATAAATGGTCTTGGGAAAGTGCTGTGTGAATTTACAGTGCTGTACAAATGATTTCTAATCATAATAAACGTCGTATATTAAGTCTTCCAGGCCCTGGTGACAGAGGCTCTTTAACAAGACTAGAAGATCATGGTACACAGAGAGGACAGCTGTATTTTTAAATAAACCTATTATAGCCTACCATGCCAGGCCATTCAGGATGACTTTTATTTCCCACAAAGTGACGAAAAATTGCATATATAGATATTAGCTAGAGGTTAATCATGCCATTTTTTGGTCTTTTTTTTTTTTCTTAAGCTTATTTTAAACCAATACAGTGATTAGGTCATATTGGTTAAATTAACACTTGAAAAGGTGTACCCAGAAAAAGAAGTGAAACAAATTAATAAGACATGGATAGAGCAGTGAGCTTTCTAATCTAGCCTGTAATCAAGGTGCAGGTACTTTTCATGACTTCCTTTCATTACGCGAGCTTGTCCTTTCTGCATAATCACCCTGTCATCAGCGTGCTGTCATACAGTTCGGTGAGATCAATCCTGTTTTTAGCAGACAGCTAGCTTCCAGTTGTGACCAATTTTGAGTGTGGGTCACTAGCAATAATACAGAGGTCTCATTTAAACTGCCTCCAGGCATCTAGTGTTCTATGTGGCCCTCCTTCCTGTGTGCGTGGGAAAAAGAAGGGAAGGAGAAATTATTATTATTAAACTGAATCTTTTCCAGGCAGCTTTGGTTTCTGAAAGTTCCCACTTCTGTTGAAATTTCATATTCCCCGGCTTTTGCCAGTAACATTTCTCATGCACGTTTTGCCAGGAGAGGGCACCATCGACTCTGTCTGTGCTCTGAGATGGCAAAACGCTTGTGTGGACAGACAACGGTGTATTTTACTCCTGCTCTACTGTAGCAGACTGCAGGCTGTGGTGAGGCAGCTTTGTGGCGTGAGGAGGGAGATGTTTGACTTCTCTCAGTCTCTGTAGGGAAGTCTGTGTCCTGAGCCATCTGCCCGAAGCTGCAGTGCTGGTGGTTCATGTAGTGAGTTTAGACTGGAAATGGTGTGGCCTTTCCCTGACAAGCACCTGCCACCAGCTCTCCCTAGGACAGAGAACGCTGCTGTAGCAGTGTTTGTGACAGTTCTTGCTCTGGCACCTTCAGTGGTGATGGTGATGCCAGCTGTATGGTGGTCTTACTGCCCTACAACAGTGTAACAGACCATTCTTGCTGCCCTCTCTTCCTGAGCAACACCAGAGTTTCACTTTGTGCTGCTGAGTATGGTGCACACTGAGCTTGTCCAAGAATAACAGGTGTTGGAGGAACCGAGTTCAGGAGCTCGGATTACAGCTGGGAGCAGTTCTTAAATAGGGGCAGGTTGGCTTGTCTCCCACTTCTGTGTGAGGAGGGACAGTCAGGAGTTGGTTTGATGGCATTGAGGTAGATCTAAGCAATTAACCTTCTGCCATGAAGGGGATCGTGAGAGCTCTATTTCTTCCCCCTTCGCCTCGCTTGGGCTGCGGCAGTCTGATTGCTGTTCTGTCCAACATCTCCTTTTAATGGCACTGGTGTAAATTCAGAGTGGAACTGCTTGTCACTGGAGTTTGTGTAGTGACATGTGGACCGACTTCTTGTGCCTTTCTTGCCTGGTACAGCAGGCAGCAAGCAGCAGCAGCTGCAGAAAGGTGACGGTGCCTGCTTTGTTGACAGAGAAGAGCAGGACAGCCCCAGCTTTCAGTCTGACTCTGCTTGGCTATGCTTCATATCATTAAGGTTCTCTCACTAATGAAGAATCTCTTGTGTAACTGGTTCTATCCTCCATAAAGTCTGGCTGCTTTTCCTCACCCATCTATCAAGCCCTGTTGAAATACTGTCCGTCATGAATAAACTCCACTTATGCTGCGCATGTACCATGTGATTTATGACTCGGGAGTGCTTTCTAGCCAGCACTCTATATTCACACTCTGGCTGTGTTTTATGAAAGGCTCTAATGGAAGAGCAGTGCTGTAGGCTTTGTCAGGGCTGCCTTTCTAGGGGGGCTCGTGGCATTTTTCATTTGTATGGGCTGCATCTCTCCACTAGAGCTCTGCTCATGTGCAGGGTTTGATTGGCATTGATTGTGCTTCGGGGAAGGGAGCACGCTTAGCAAGAAAAGAACAGGCGTTTCTCAAAACCTTGACTTTTAGGTAGTGAATTGACCTGGATTAGCTTTTGACACACTGTAAATGAACGCTTCTGTGGAAATTGCTAGCATGCCCCTCACTGTGGAACCTGAGCCCTGTGTTTCAGGTTTTATATATTCCTTTTGTGATGATGCATTTCACATTAACTCATTTTTAGACACCATTTTTCATGAGTTGTCAGTGAGGCTGCAGCCCCCTTTGTTTCAGAAAGCGGTGGTGCTGCCAAGCTGCGTTTCAAAAGTATCTGTTGCTTCACAGCTATTCCAAGGAGCTATTCTGCATTCTGTCCTTTCTGCTCTCAGTGGTGGGGCTTGTGCATTTAGCTAGATAAGCAGATCTTTCATTGCAATTTTCCTGTGTTTGTCCTTTCTCTTGCTCGTGATATTGACAAGCTGCCTAAATCCCAGCGAGTGGAAGGGTCAGCCTAGTCTGTATTAATTTCCAATCTTGCTAGAAGAGCCAGAGCAATCTCTTGGACTCTGCTTAATTCCAGGGGATTTATAGTACCTTAGACGTTACAGTGCTGAGCACCTGAAAAGAACATATGTGACATTTTGTGGGCTACCTCATTTCAGTAGTTGGAGAGAAATCACTTCTCTTTGTTCCCTCAGAAGTGGACTGAGACGTGTACTTAGATGTAGTACCAGAACCACTTCATAGGTTCTCCTCATCAGCATTGTTAACCTTGGACGTGACATGGTCCAGTGGTGACAGTGCACTATGGGCAGTGGCACTCTGTGGTTTGGAATTACAGGGAAAAAAGAATGACCTCTTGCTTTTGCTGCCTTAGGAGTTGCACTATGCTCTTTTGGAAAGCATAATATTGCTGACCACAGCCTGGTCATGTCTCAGTGAAGCCACTGAAAATACTCAGGCATCTGCAGTGGGTGAGCAGTTGGGAAAGGGCTGGAGGGGAAGCAGTCGCTAAAGTTTGATGCTTGAGCATTGCAGCCTGAAGTGCTTGGCTGTCTTGCACACACCTCTGCCCTACATGGGGTTGTCAGCCTTTCTTTTCTGCTCTGATAAGCAGATGGTTCATGAACATCTCCTGTGTGGAGAGCTCTCACCTGCAGAACCATTCAGGAATCCCAGGCAAATTCAGCACCGCTGTTTCATATGCCAGGACAGACCAGACTTGTGGCTGTATCACAGGCTGCCGCTGAGCTGGCTGCACTGGAAATACTTTGGTTGCTGTGTGACTTTATGGATCGTCCTGTCAGCTCTGAAGCAAGGCTGCTTTTTCCAAAAACAAAGCTTCAGTTATTTGTAAGTGCCTGCTGCAGTGAGAGCTGAGCAGGGTATAAAACTCTGCTTCCCTTTCAAAGTCACCACTGATAACTAATGGGACGGCTCGAGTAAATGAGAAGAATAGTTGATCTTAATAGGGCTTGCACTGGGTTTGTTTCACTGCAGGCAGCTGGAGGAAATGGGCTCGGACTATATTTTAGCTAGGGAACAAGCAGATACCCTACAGAGGGGATCACTGTAAGAAGAGTGCAGAGGGAAGGTTCTGAGCACAAAAATGTGAAGAATGACAAGAAAGAGCAACGAGTAAGAACCACCTCTTGAAGTGGCAGGTGTTCGGCAAGATCCATGTTTGTGAGACAGTAAACTGGTGGTGGGGTCTTTGTGAGAAGACTCCCTTGCTGTTACATCAGAGTTCAACTAATTCTGTAATTCTACTATGGTTTTATAGTGCTGGTTCCCATTTGCTTGCTAATTTTCAAGACCTTAGAAGAACTCCTCAGGGCTGCTCTCCTAGTTGTCTTTCACTGTATCTTAAGTGGTGTGGGCAGGCATGACCTTTTCTAAAGTCAAGTGGTTTGCAAATGGGATCCGTACCACTGTCTGATGCCAGTCAGTGGAAGGCAGGTTGCTTTGGATCTTGTCAGCTTTAGAGACCTGTGTTGTTTCACCCTTCGTCCTTCCGGTTTGAGAGCAGGAATAGCTAGAGGAGAGTGGTGAGGTTCCAGATCTGATAGCTGTCCTCTTCTCTAAATCTCTGCAGTGCTGGCTTAATTCATTTATCACTCCATTCTCCAATTCCAGTAATATTTCCAGGTGCTGCAAGTCTTAAGAGCACTTCCGTAGGCCTGGGCTTCGAAATGATGGATTCATTGATCCGTTCTCTGTCACTGTAGTATGCTTTATTTAGAAATGTCCCTGCCTTTGTAAAGGGCTCCCTTGTCCTGGTGGCCTGTCTCTTACCAAAGAAGTGACTATAACCTACTTACTTCATGTTTAATTTCAAGGAGGTCAGTTCAGATGTGTTCATTTCAAAGTCATCATGGCTTCACCGTTTGCTACAGATACTGCCAGATACATGAAAGGATTATTTCAGGATAGAAGAATACACTAGATTGGGGTTTTTTTAATTACTGGTTTTCAGGCCTGTCATAAAGATCTTGACTGGCTTTGACCAAATGCCAAGCACTCTGATAGAACATGGGGAGCACCTGGGAAGAGGCTGTGTTACTCTGGGCACCATACCTGCAGAGTGGGACAAGTAGTCAGCGTGCTGAGAGCTTGCGTGTGGGTGAGCAGATGGGACAGGCCTTGGTGACATGTGAGGGTAGCTTTGTCTCCGTTTTTTAGCTGGGGAAGAAGATGGTGAGGAGAGAGGGCTGTGCAGGGAAATACTGAAGGGGAACTACTAAGACTTCAAGATTGAGGGTGGTTGGAGAAAACAGCTAGTACTTCTTGCACAATGGTGACTTGGAAAGTCCCTTGAAGCTGCTGTGGCTGCTCTTCCTCTTTTTGCTGGAGTCTCCAATGGAGACACCTTCTTTGCTTTTTTTTTCCCCCCCAACTTACTTGATGGTGATGAGTGGAGCTCAGCCTGGGTCCTCACCATGGGCAGTGGGGCAGAAGGTGGGGTATTTCAAAAGTTGTGGGTCAGGAGTGAGTGTGGAGGCTCAGCTTTGGCTGGCTTTATTTAGCCTGCTAGTGTTTCCATTTTCCATCTGTTCAATGGGAATAACCTAAGTGTTGGGGATCAATTCGCTGAGTATCTGATTGCCACACAGACAGTATAGCAATAAGGTACTAAAAATGTCTATACATAAAAATAACCTCTTAGACTCTCTGGCACTGTGCCTTTGGCACGTCACAGGTCGTAAAGATTCTGCCAGACAAAATTAACTGGCAGCCTTGCTCAGTACGGAATGGGGAGCAGTTTGCTCCGCTAGCAGAGTTTAGGTACATTAGGGCAGACACATCCTGGTGGATTTTTTCAGTCAAGTCAGCAGATAGTTGGAGTAATTAGTACTATAATATGTATGAGGGTCTTGGCTTAAAAATTCTTGGCTGGAAGAGCTTTTTCTCTATGTCTGTGAGAAGGACTTGGCAGCTTGATGGCTGTGTGCATGATGTTATTAGGATGTTGGAACAGGGAACTCCTTGGTTTGAAAGGGGTAATAAATTACCGATTATGTTGACAAATAATCTGCCCTTATGTCCTTCCTGCAGAGAACAGAAGTTATGAGTTTGGGGAGAACTGTGGGAGAAGAAAGAGAGAACACTTGATTATGGGTGATGGAAATGTAGAAGTACAAGGCATGGGAGGATGGAGGGAAGACATGAAGGTAGAGACTTCAACAAGGCTGTTCATAGCTTTCCAACCTGTATTCAGCAGCTAAGAGGGCTTCAGATGGAGTTTCTCATCCCCGTAACTTCTGAGGGGGAGGCAGTTGTACCCACTGTGTCTGGTACCATGTGCCGACATAGTTTTCCTTTCTTGGGAAGATTGTGTCTGAGCCACTTGGGGGGAATGTTTCCCATTGATAGAAGCCTCTGTGCTGCTGTCTGGCTTAGAATTAGCCGCTTGTGGGTCTGTCTGTCCTCCATGCACAATGTCACACTGAATTGCAGATCTAACCTCAGCAGTTGCCTGGTACTTCTGCAGACCCATTCACCCTTCCCAACTGAGTGTTGAGGGGGGGCTGTAGCTTTGGGACTCCTGTGGATGACTTCACTTGTCTATCCTAGTCAAGGTCATGAGGATTTTGAGCTACCATAAATGGAGGGAGACTGAGGAGAAAACCTAGGCAGCTGTAGATAAGGACTCTCTTAGACCAGCTGATCACCTTGGTAGTTCACAACTCAGGGAGCTGTGGAGATATAGTTGCGTCTTGGAAGTTTTATTAGAGCTGTTTTGAATGGGGAAGAACTGGAGGGGGTTTTGCCACTCGTGAGGCTTTTACTGGTGGAGCTGAAGTCAGTGAGTAGTCTTCAGGATTTCATCTTCAGTGCTTTCTGAGAATGGATTTGCTGTCTTGTCCGTGGCCTGGGAATGCAGTGTCACAAACAGCAAGCTGCACACCGCTGGGGCAAGCATCTCACTTGTGCCCTCTCTGTTCAGCTCCCAGCAAGGCTGCCTGTGTGTGGTGTGAAGTCTTGCACAGTACGCGACAGGCACTCTGCCAGTGTGCTCTGTTTATTTGGGCTATGGCTTTGCTAGGAAAGAGCATATGACAACTGAGCTGCTTTTGCGAATGGTGACAAGGCACTTGACTGTAAGGCTCAGGTAAGAGCCAGCCTGGGGCTCCATTTTTGGCTCAGATGGTGACTAATACAGGATTTCCATTTCCAGACTGCTGTCATTTTGCAGTGGTCTGATGTGGCAATGTAGAAAACAAGAAGTGAGATGGCTTCTAAGTACCAGCAACAAAATCTGCAGGACAGTCTGGGTTTATGACTGACTGGGGGTCCCTTTAAGGCCCTTCCAGCTCTGCGGGACACTCTGGGCTCAGTAAATGGCTTGGCATGAGCTGTAGGCACCAGCACTGTTTTGCTGGGCACAGAGAACTATGAGGTTCTTTGATGTCCCTGATCCCAGAAGATAATAGTCATGCTCACATTAACCTCAGCATCTTTTCCCTGAGAGGGCTTTCAGTATGCTGCTTTCGCAAAACAGACAGCAATTTTTCAGTCTGCTAGCTTCGCCCGTCAGTAACATCCTCCACCGGGGACTGCAGCGCTGGGCCTGTCCCTCTCACTTACCCAAAAATGTTTTCATTTCACATAGCTGTAGTGTTCTTACTGGGACGTCGTTAACAATGCAGGTTTACAATAGGGAACAAGACTTCCAAATAACAATTGGATTCTGCCACCTAATCGAATAATTTTGTAGTAACTAAACTGTGTGGCAGGAAAAGAATCCCCTTTTGGGGGTGTTGCTGCATATGCAGGTACGTGGTGAAGCATGAGGCCAGAAATTGGCTGAGTTTAACCAGCCAAGGAACGTGATCACCCTCCAGAAAGATGTACCATCGGCTACTTCGTTAGCGATAGGAAATGGATATTCCATATGCGACTGGGAAGGTCATACCTGTCTCTGGGTATTAATGTGGCTCTATCACCAGCAGCCAGTGGGAACGCTTCATGCCTGTGCAGAACGTTGCAGCTGCCTCGCGCTGTCAGATGTTTGGCTGGGTTTTAAGGATGCTTCTATCCACTAGGGCTATCAGAGAATATTGCCTTGCTCTCTGAAGACAAGTGCCTTTCAAACGCCATTGAATGTTTTTGCTCTCGTTAAAAGTTAAGAAGCCTTTGATCTGAAGTGCTGTTTTTTTGTTTTTTGTTTCTTTTTTTTTTTTTTTTCCCTCTGGCTTGCCAGGGCCTGGGAGGAGTTTCATGGCCTGGTGAACAGCAGTGGCCGCTGATCGAACGCTCCCCCTCCCTCTGTCACACAGGGTAGGGCCTCATCTTTCTTCCTATGTGACTTCATGGCATACCTCTCAGCTTCCAACTCCTTTCCCGTGGGCTGGCATGTTCTCCTCTTGCCATGTGGGCCTGGTGGTGGGGCCCATTCTGTTACTGGCTCTTTCCTAAAGGTCAAAATAATTTATTTTTTTTTATTTTTTTTTTTTTTTACTGAAGACACCCACACTCACTGTGGTCTGTGCTCACGCAACGTTTTCTGTTGTGGTGCTGTGTGCTATTTTGCTAATGTGTCCTTCCTCTGGGCAAGGCACTCATATCCCAGACCTGGTCCCAGGAGGCTGAGAGGTATGTCTTCAGCTTGGGTCTGTTGCCTAGGGTTGCCTGTAAGCAGATAAGGAGCAGTAAATGAATGCTAGGCACATCCATGTGATGGATACTGTGAGAGGTGCCTGGAGCTTGGCATACGTGCCTCTGCACTTGACAGTGGGCTGGAGCAGAATAAATTAGTCTGTCAATAAAAGCTTGTTCAGGAAGGACATGCAGGAGCTACTGTATTTAGAAATAATAATGCTGTGGCTAATGAGATGAAACCACCTGCTGCTTCTGGTAGTGGCCACTGACCATGTGCAGACACAGTAGCCAAGGTGAGCTCAGGGCTGTTGTGAGCCTTGCAGCTCAGATTGTGTTTCCCCTCCAGTGCCCACTTCCCCGATGGCAGGCCTTTTCCTTGCGAAGGGCTAGCAGGAGGCCTGGCAATGAGAGTTGTGTTTTGTTGTAGCCAAGTGGGATTGCTGCACTGCTGAGTGCCAGAGCGGAGGAGCCTGCTGGAAGGAAGCATTACCTGGCCTGGCTCCCACCCATACATGGTGGTATGTAGCTACTCCAACATGGCCAAACTCTGAGGGGCCACTGGGGAGCCCAAAACCTCCCTCCACAGCTTTGGGCAAGCAGTGTTCTCATATCTTGCTCTGAAGGCATGGGTGAAAATATTATCTCTTTCCTCACAGATTTGGCTTTTTGTGAGGATCAATGGTTACAAAATGTTACCCAGGCACCTGGTAGTGTTGTTACTGTTAGGTGACATTCATGTGACCTTCTAGAAGAGGAAACCAGCTCACTTCATGAAATACCCATCTTGGAAGGCAGGGAATGTGCCAAGTGCAGAGGAAAACTGACAGAGTTGATTGAGCCCTCCGCTGTATTGGATTACCTATGCTGAGCAGGGAGAGTAGTGATGAACAGAGGGCTTGGGCAGCCCAATAAAGGCTAAGAAATGTAGAAGCCAGCCTGAGAAAGAGGTAGCCAAATTGTGCTGTCCTCCTGAGGCAGATGGCACAGGTGAAAGTACACTATGGAATGCTAAACTGCTGTTTCAAATTAACCAGAATCCAGTTAATAAATCCTGAATCATGTTCCCAAATGACAGCACAGCCTGCTTTGCTGGCAGGTGCAAAGGTGAACCCCAGTATTCTGCTGATGGACTCCAGCATGGTTTTTGCTGTCATGTCTTAGCAGAGTAACTTGTTTAACTCTCTGAAGAGTGTGTTTTACTTCCTTCTGCTCCTCCATCTCTCCAGCCCACCTCCTGGAGATGTTCTCCATGCACTGTCCTGTGATCGTACAGCTACTGTGCAGCTCCTAGCAGCACACAATGCTAGCTCAAGAGTTTAAGCAGGATTTTACAGTCCTGCAGGGCATCCTGCTTCTAAAGCTGCTGCCTTTGCCCTTAACACAGTTCTGCCAGTTCGGTGTGACGTGTGCTGGGCATCCCTAGGTGTTTGGTTTGGGCAATTTACAGCTGCCCGGAACCTGTTACAGGAAGAGCTGCCAAACCCATCCTCTCAAAGTAATACTCTTGTTTTAAACTCAAATGGGAATAAACCAATCACACCACCTTTCTTTTAATGTGTAAATGTATTTTACCTGTTGGTACTGCTGGCAGGCTCGTGGTGAGCTCTGACACAGGCTTCTGTAACCTGACCCATCTTCAGTCCCTGCCACGTGCCACAAGACTGTACATATGGAGTGGGCCAGCAGTCTGTTCTTTCTCAGTAGCCCTTGAGACTCACATGACTCTACTCATGTGAGTAAAAGCTGCTGAAGAAGCTCTTCTATTTTAACGTGAAGGAAACATCCTTTTCAGATCAGATACTCTTCTAAGGTAGGAGACCAGAGAGCTAAACCTGTTGACAGCATGACAAAAGCACCCTAAATATGAGGGACGGAGGCAGGAAAAGGTTGGACTGACGGTGTATTTCTGCTCCACGCAGAATGCCTAAGGAAAAATGTTTGGGAAAGAAGAGATCTTGCACATTGCTTAAACACCAGAATCTTATCAGGGAGGTTTCCAGAGTCTACCATATGCTCTGCTCACAGGAGATGATGTTTTTTAATTCCTGATGAGTGGGGGTGAACCAGGATCTCCCTGTGTTCCAGGCGTTTTGGAGCAGCAGGTTGACTTACATGAAAAGCTTCTAGTTAGAAATCAGATCTCCTTAGGAGGTTTAATGAGCATTGGTTTGAGTCACATACTGGGATGGCAACACTGGTAGCCATGTTGGGTGGAACTGGGGGGGGGGGGTGTGGGTGTGCTGTAATCTGAAGGAATGCACACCTTTAACCTCTTTCTTCCCTCTGTTTTCCAGGGATAATTCAAGCTTTCGAAACACAAAAATCACATTGTGAGAACAAGAGCTGGCACTAAGCCCCTCTCTCCATGTTGAAAGCACTGAGAGGTCTCCACCAGTGCCCTCCGACCTCTGAAGGGACTCATGGGCCACTCTCTCGCACTCCTTCTTGGAGGAAGGATCCATCTGAAGCCCTCCAGCAGTGGTGACTGAGGCTGATTTTGTCATACACAAACTTTTTTTTAGCTGTGGGGGGGCAGGCCAACCTTTCAATTAGCAGCATGCCCCTGGGGCCACATCTTGCAACACTTTCCTCTCTTTCTCTACATGGCACGCAGGATCTCTGGGATTCTGCCTCGACGTCAGAGCCTTTTGCTGAGGGATACCAGTATTATACATCTCTCTGTGGCTGGGAGGAGCTTCCCAGTTGAGAGTCAGCCCTGTGGTTTTCAAACGCCCCCTTTCAGCTCTGCCAATAAATTATTGGGTCTCTTTTGTTTCTTTCAGTCTCTCTTTCTTTTTTTGATCTGTCTAAAAATCGGAGGGATGGTATTTCTCTAGGCTGTGGGAAGGCCCCAGACCTGCTGCTGCCAGTTCCATAAAGCATCTTCCCCTGAGCTGCCAACCTACATGAAGCAGCAAAGCCCCCCGAGTGCCAGTGGTGCCCAAACTTCTCCATAACTTGTGGAGTTACATAGGCAGAGGCGTTAAGAGATGTACTATCTTGCTTAAAAGAAGAGATGGTTGCTTTCATTTTGCCTTTTCTTTGTACACCTGGTTACCAGTGCCCTGTACCTAGCCCTGTTTTTTGGGGAGGGAGGAGGATGTGAGGTTCCCTTAAACTATGACAGAGGTGTTTGGTGTTGCTTAGTTGCTGTGAATCTGTCTGTTGCAGTGGAACCTGGCAGTGCTGCCCTGTGTTGGATCCAGGGAAAGGCTGGGTGCAGGGCTGTGCGTGCTTCTGGGGTGTGCTGAGGTTTGCAAGTCTCCAGCCACATGGAAAACTGGACCCCAGTGGGTGCAGGAGAAGAAAGTGATGGCCCAGGCTACCGCTTACAGTGCATGAAAGCTCTGACCAGGAGAGGGACTGCCAGCCACCTCTCCTTGGGGTGAGGCTGGACTGATGGGTTGTTGCCTGAAAAGCCACCATGGCTGTGACCCGGGTGCCATGAAAACAATAGCAGCTAATTATTTCTTCTGATTCTGCTTGACCACAATGCTAATTGTACTCATTAACAGCTCTTTCCTTGGGGAATTTCACAATTGCCTTTCACTTCTAATAGAGCCTTTGTGTCGGGGAGGGGAGGCTGTGGCCAGAGATGGGGCACACATCTGCCCCATGTGCTCCGTGCACCCCCAGGAGAAGGGACTGCTGGGACCATATTGGTAGTGACCATGGAGCTAGCAGCCTGTGTCTGGGACAATTCCCAGCCTTGGGCACCAGGAGACCTTCAGCCTCATGATTCCACTTGCAAATTCCTTGTGTCATTATTGAAGTCTAGACTGAAAGCAGCCAGGACTGACAGAGAAAATGATCTAAAATAATTCTGTCTTCTGAAGGGTTTGTTTTCCGCACAGAGGGTGTCGGTCGTGGGCTGTCTCAGGAACCCTTCAGCACACTGATGGCGATGACTAAGTGCTCCCTGTGGTCAGGCAGTTTGTGCTCGCTGGCACCTGGCTGGGTGGGGAGCAGGGCCCTTCCCCAGGCTGTGACATCTCTCTTTGTGCTTCTCAAGACCCCACGGTCCTTTTCCTGCTATTGCCACTTGTTTGTCACCAGCTCTCAACCAAATGCTCATTCCCAGGCGCAGTTTGTTTTCCCCACTGTGATCAGGTACTACTACGGCTGCTACTTAAAATTCCTTTTAAATACAACTCTCCCCTGCTGCTCTCCAGTATTTGTTAGGGGGGATTTAGTTGTAATTACATTTTGGCAATCTAAGCAAAAATAGCCTTGCAAGGCAACGCTGAAATACTAGCTGCAGGCTCCTTTTATCCACAGCGCATTTAACTTCTTGCAGATGACATCACTTAGGGCTTTAGTCCTGTTGTTGTGCCCAGCTGCGCGTCGCATCCACCTCTGCTATTTCGTGTACTTGCCCACTCCTTGCCTCTGATGCCCTCAGCGTCTAAGCTGGTGCTGATGAGCGCAGCCTTGCTATTAAATCTGAAACTGCTGCAGTCCTGCTGAGCTCGCCCTTAAAATACGCTTTGCAAGTAAGCTGCGGAAGAGCCCTTCCCTGGAGGGCTGTTCCTCTCCTCCCAGTGCTGCTGTGGTTGAGGTATGGAGGAGCTTGGTTCCTCTTGCCCGGCCTTAAAGGCAGTTAGCTGGCTGGAGTGTGGGGTTTGGCCTCTTTTAGGCTACAACTTTGTCTGAAATCAGGAGAAAAGCGTTCAATCTGTGCCAAGCAGCTTTGGTGCCTCCTTTGGCACGGAGAGGGATGGAGCCACACTGGGTTTTGAGCAAGGCTTTTGGGTTGCAGTCTAGCTCTGTCCCACTAATAGGAGTGGTGAAAAGATTGGGAGGGGAAGGAGCCTGTGTCATGCTCCAGAAGAAGGTTTCAGATCCTCTTTGTACAGGAAGCAAGCCTGGACCCGTGAGAGCCCCAAATCTGCAGTGAGTTGTGACCTTCCCTGCTCTCCTCATCCTTCAGGCTTCACCTATCCTTAAACTCGTTCAGATCCCGTGCAGCAACTTTTGGGGAAACCAGGAGGGCTTTGAACACCTTTGGGTCCTGGAGTCCTACCCCAGGAGCTGCTGGGCTGTGACAAACTCCTGGGCCCCCTGTATCTTTGGCTACAAGTGGTAAAATGGGGGCTGATGGCTGGGCTGGGCTATGCTGGGGCCTCAGGGAGCCATGGTGGGGACCCACTGGACGTTTCTGAGCTGGAACTAAGGAGGACGTTTTCTTCCCAGCCCACAGATGGAAAGGAGTCTCCTGTTTTGGAGGGAAGGATTTGGATGCTTGGATGTGGTTGTGGCCCCTTCTTAGCACTTGTTGATGGGGCCTGGGCATGTGGGGCTGATGCTGGGCTGGGAAAGGGGCATTTTATCTCACGCTGCACTCCCATCTGCTGCCTGAGGCCTGTGGCACCCCTCTACTGCTTTTGCTTTTGCCCGTGTCTCCAGTGTGGTGATAAACCCCAAGGAGCCCCAGTGGGCAGTAAAACCACTGCCTGGGGTGGTGGAGAGCAGGGTCTGCCACATGCTCCTGGCAGAGCTCAGCCCTTTCTTGTGCCCTATGGACAGGCTGGGAGCTGAGTTCACCTGGATGAAGCAGCAGCTCTGCAGAGTGGGGAGAGGTGGGTGACAGGCCCTGGCCTCCCTCACACCCCCCTCGCCCTGGAGACCGGGAGCAAGGCGCTGGGCACCCAGGCATCAGTGGGAAATGACCATGCAAAGACAGACTGGGGCTCATTCATTCTGACTTTTAGGGAGGGAGGGAGAGCCCAGGGGTGGGAGATGTGCCTGGTTTGGGCAGCTTACTGCAGCTCCTGGCTCTCACAGGGCTGGGGATGCTAGGCCAGGGCAGCTGGTCCCTTCAGCCACTGTGGGGCTGGAGAGAGGACATTGCTGTGGGGTGGCTGTGGGGACAGGAGTTCTGTACAATGCCATCACAGCAAGAATGCTGTGGCCAGGAGGAACATGATGCTTCAGGACCTGGTCAGCCCACCCAGATCGTGGCCACGGGGCTGTCCCTGTGAGTGGTGGCCCAGGCAGGGTGCTTGGTGAGCTCCTCTGGGGACCCCTGACTGCACTGGTGGGCACCAGCCCTGCCCGTGCCAGCCTGGAGTGCCGGATCCAACAAGTCTATGTGCCGCTGGCATCATGCAGCTCCTGGGGATGGGGTAGGAATAGCTACCTTGTAGAGAGCAGGGACAGCCTGGCACAGCTGGAGGGCAGCTCTGGGCTGTGACCATGCTACAGGTGTCTAAGAGTGATGTCTCAAGCTGCTGGATGTTTGCCTCCCTCCTCCACCCACCCCAGCAGTGCCCACACCTCTGGCAGGCCGTGCCAGCACCCAGGTGCGGGCAGTAACCGGCTGGTTTTCCCCCAGCAACAGCAGAAGCAGCCGATGCTGGGTCAGCAAGGCCAGTGGAGACACGGCACGTCCCGAAGCCGGGCACAGGTGGCGTGAGCTGCACCATGGAGGAACAGACGCTGCCTGCTGCTGTTCCCGGGCTGACCTGCCGCATCTCCCCTGCCAGCAGAGACAAAGCCGTGAGGGCCCCAGAGGTCAGTGAGGGGCACGGGGGACGCGGTGTCGCTGGGATAGGGGGGAAGGGAACTCTTGGCAGAGGTGATCTGGTGGGGCAAGGAGGACTAGGGGGGAGGGACTCATTTAATGATGTTTGTAACAGGGTGGGTGCCAGGAGGCCCCCACCCCTGAGGAGTCCTGTCCTATGTGTGGCTCCACTGCTGCCCTGAAATGGGGGATTCTGTCTGTGAGTCCTGCTCTCTTGCCACCATTGCCATGGAGAGGGATGCCAGGGGCCCATTTGCCCTGGGCTTGAAGCTGTGAATTCACAGTGGGGTGATGCGGCTGTTGCCAGCCCATCAGACACCCGACTTGGCTCCAGTTTCCCCTTGTCACCTCTGAGAACCCTTGTGGGGTGCTGGGACAGGCTTGCACCCAGGCTGCATGGGTGGCACATCCATCCATCTGAGAGGAGTAACCCCATCAGTGGGCACACAGCAATGATGCCACGGAGGCTCATGAGACTGCCACAGGCTTTACTTCCATATTCAGCACAAACACAGCCAGCCCATGCTCCCTGCTTCCATGTCACCACCACTCCTGGGGGGTGGCAGAGCCAAGCACAGCGCTGTACTTGGCACCGGGAGCTGCTGTGCCCACAGGGATCTCAGCTGGGCAGGTTGATTTAGGGGCACCCAGCCCCAGCACTGGTGGTCCCGACAGCAGGATGGCTGGCAGTCACCTGTGGGCATCACTGTGGCAGGTACTGCTTGGGGTCCCCTGGGAAGGGCAGGGCAGGTGCCTGGTTGAAGTGAGCCATGAGGAAGATGCCGATGGTGCCACACACAAAGAGGGAGGCCATGATGAAGAAGCAGACACGGTCGATCACCTGTCCCACCAGGATCCACTCTTCGCTCTCCTGCCGGCAGGATGGGGAGTTAGGTGAGGGCTGCTCCCACTGCCTCCCATGCGTGTCTATCTCCCCCTGCCCCTGCTCACACTGTCGAAGTCATTCTGCTCCCGCGTAGCGTTGGCGATGTAGTTGCAGGCGTCCACACAGGCACGGATCTCAGGGCTGGCCTCCTCCAGGCTCTGGCAGAAGTCCTGGGTTCTATCACTCTCCAGGTTATGCCCTATGGGCAGTGGGACAGTACAGTGGGTGCCAGTGAGCACCTGGCTGCCTGACACATTGCCCAGTCTTGCAGAGGGGTGCCGAACACCCCAGGGCTACTCACCAATCTTCTCCAGCACAGTTTTCATCAGCCCGTCCCTCTCCTTCTGCTTCTCAAAGAGCAGCTCTGTGCGGGCTTTCCAGAGCATGTACTCATCGGCTTTCACCATGAGCCCCAGGGAGCTGCGTCTCCGGGCAGCTCGCGGTGGCCCTGGCGCCTCCTCCGGCATGTGCATGCCAAGGTAGCGGGGCAGGAGGTGCAGGCATACCTGGGCACAGTGTCACCCGTGGGGACTTAACCCACCACACACTGCGATGGGTTCCCTTGTGTCTCCTGGAGCATCCCCATGGGGTACCCTTGTGCCACTGGGATGCTGGGTGTGTAGGCACCCACTGTTCCCCAGCCCTCAGTAGTGACTTGGAGGGGGTTGGTGGCACATTATGATCCCCTGGGGACATCTGGGGAGGTGCCTCTTTGTGCCAGGACTTGCAGTCAGATTAAGGCATGCCTGCCACCCCACTAATACAAGGGTCATGACATTGGTCCCCAGATACCACCCCATTCCCCATGTATAAGGGATTGGGAGGGACAGCAGGTACCTGGCGCACCCTCTGAGACATGGAGTGAGTGTTGGGTGTCCTGAGCGAGACGTTGAGGACGATGACAGCATTCACCACAATCATCACTGTTACCACCATGAGGAAGGTCAGGTACCTGGGGAGGGGACATGGGACCTCACATGGTCTAGCAAATTCACAAGCTGTGTGCATGTAAGGTTCCTCTTGGTGCCCTCCTGGGCTGGAAGCTGGGGACCAGCAGTGGGACAGGGGCATGTGGTAACCCAGTGCCAGTCCTGGCTGGACTGGGGGTTATTTCTATGCCAGGGTCCTGTCTTGGCACTCAGAGACCCCGCTGTTACAGTGTGCCACACACATCACTTACTTCCCAATGAGAGGCACAGCCTGGGAGGTCTCGGGCACCTTCTGGGCAATGAGGAAGAGGAAGACGGTCTGGGCCAGGAGGACGTTAATGGAGACGGTGCATTTCTGCCCACCCGCTGCTCAGGAGTGGGGAAGGTAGAGGTTGGCTTGGGGCAAAGGGCACCCACCCCAGAGCTGAACCAGCCAAATCCCGCCGTGAGGCTTTAACCCTGGGGTACATGGAAATCCATTCCCCCCAGGTATCACTGAAGTGTGTGAGAGGTGGCACAGATGGACCCCAAACACAGAGGGGATGATTGATGACCCCTTCCTCACCTGTCACTAGCACATACCTTTGGCAGGCAGAAAGTACACGAGCACACCCATGGCAGAGATGAGGACGCAGGGCACGATGATGTTGATGATGTAGAAGAGTGGCTTGCGCTGGATGATGAGGTAGAAGATGACCTGCTGGTACTGGGTATCATCCGGGGTGAAGCGCTCCGAATTGATGATCTTCCGAGCAGGGCGGTGCTTGATGGCCCATTCACCGTTCTCTGCCGAGACATAGCACCCTGTGAGTCCCACTGCCCTGCTGGGGACACCCAGGCTGCCAGCCCCCTGGCCGGGGATGGGAGCAAGGGGGAAGCTGATGCTCAGTGTGGGCCCCATGCAGCACCCACAATGGGTACAGTGTGGGGAAAGGTGCTCAAGCTGCTAAGGAGTGAGATGAGCGTTGAGAAGGGTGCCAGGCTGCCTGGATAAAATTCCCAAAAAAGTTGTTGGAGTGGCGAGCTGGGCATCTGTGGGGCACCTCGAGCTCCTCAGGAGCACCCAGGGTAAGTTATGCGTGGGGCTGGGGTCCCCCCTGTCTCGCTGTCCCCAGGGCACTGCAGGGGGAAGCCAAGCGTGACGCGGGGTGACGGGTGCTGCTTCCCCCACCAGCTGCAGAGCGATGGATTTTTCCCAATCAGGATCTCAGCTCGGGCCAGTAATGAAAAAATAAATCTCGCTGCCCGAGAAGCATTTTGTTCCTTCAATATGCAATTAAAATGTGATGGAAAACGTCATCGTTTGGCCGTGACAGCTATGTTCCCAGCATCAATCAAGCTCCCGGGAGCGGTGTTCTCTGGGAGCGGCTGCCAGGCGGTGAGAGCCCCGAGTCAGGGGGGTTAGAAAAACAAATCTCCCCACACTCCTGCTTCCACTAATAACCTCAGTGTCCATGCTGTGGTGGGAGCTGTTAATAGTCCCCACAGCCCTGCTTTTGGCAGCCACCGGTGAGGCACCAGGCCTGCTGGGCGTCCCCCCCACCCCATCCCCATGTTGGGATGTTCTCGTGCTGCGCTGATACCTGTGAAAGCCTCAGGGTCGATGGAGATCCACTCCACAGTCTGGCCTTCCTCCACCGTCAGCAGCAGGTTGATTTCATTGGCGCTGTAGGTCTGGGATCTAGGAAAGGACAAGGGTAGGTGGCACAGGCTGGTAGGTACCTGGTCATGCCTCCTGCCCTGCTTTGGAGTGCTTGGCTTGGCCAAGTTGCCTCCAGCCACTGATGGGGTGCCAGGACATCCCCCACCGACATGTTGTGTCCCATCAGGACTTGCTGGATGGCCCCGGTGCCTGCGCATGCCCAACTGGTGCCCGTGCGTGCCCAACTGGTGCTCACTGGAAGACCAGGGTGCAGTTCTGCCAGTCGAAGGGGAAATAGGTGACGTGGATGGAGCAGGTGCTGCGGTAGATGGCCGGGGGTAGCCAGTAAATGCTGCCATCGGGGGACACCAGCACGTTGGTATAGAGGGTGATTTCAAATGTCCCGTCGATGCTGGGTGGGGAAAAGGGTAAGTTCAGCCCCGAACTGTGCCCAAGAGGCAGCAGCCACCCCCTGTGTGCGGATATGTCCCCTTTGTCCCACAACCTACTTGTTCTCCAGGACAATGTCAGGCAGCCAGACCATGGTGGAGGGCACTCGCAGCAGCTGGATGTTGTCGTAACTCTCTGGGTCCCACCGCAGGCGATAGTCGGACCATTGCTGGGAGGGAGGGAGTGAAGAGGGGGTCACAGTGCTCCCCAAGGCATGGGAGCCTGGGAGTTACCTGTCCATGGGGCCCCCAAAATGGGCATAAGGGGGGACACCCATGAAAGGGGGCGCAGGTTTTGGTGCCAGTTCTCTATGGGGTGTGTCCCTGAGATACAAATGTGGCGGGGTGGGAAGGGGTGTCTGCCTGGAGGGGGATGGGTCTCACCATCTCAATCCAGACGTTGGTGGTGAGGGTCTCCTCCCGCTCATTCTGGCATGGAAAGAAGGAAGAAAGGAAGGGGGTAAACAGCTTCAGCACCCTGCCTGCCTCTGTCCCACTGCTGCCCCAAATCCTGTCCTGCTATGGGAGTTGGGGGGTGTCTCTCACCAGAGAGATGAGGTTGGTGAGGGTGAGCTTGAGGGTGACGTCGATGACCTGGTCCCCACGCACAGCTGGGCGCAGATGCCGGTTGTAGTTGGTCATCAGGTCCTGGAGCAGCTTCTCCTCCTGGTTCCTGCAGTCCACGCCTAGGGAGGGCACATGCCATAGGGGCACCCTGGAGTGGGGATGGTGGGGCTACTGCTGTCCCTGGGAGCTGCTGGTGTGGCTGGGAGGTGGGGGTGCAGGATGGGTGTGGGGAGGGGATGCCCATGTGTGAGTTCCTGTGGGTACATGCACAGCTCAGCATGCCTGATGGGATGCATCTGTGTCCTGGAGTGTAAGTGCAGGGGTTTACACACCCTCTCCACCTTCCCCACCCCACTTGCCTCCCAGGACCCCTCCAGGGCCAAGCATGGGGACACCCCAGTGGGACTATATGCCCATGGGTGACAAACCCCCAAGGGCAAAAGCAGGGGATGACCCCCCAAGAACTCCCTCCAGACCAGACACCCCTTACCTGCCAGAGTGCAGAGGGTGAGGAAGAGGAGGCAGCCATGGCAGTGCATGGCAGCAGCGCAGGGGCTGTGTCTCCGCTCGGCCGCCCGCACAGCAATGTTCTGGGCCTGGCGCCCGGTGGGACAGGACAGCTGTCCCCTGCCACCGTCAGCTGTTCCCAACAGCCACGGGGGACAGGGAGGAACGGGTGACCACCCACTCCTCCCGGCCAGCACAACCAGGAAGTTCTCTGGGAAGCTTCTCGGGGCGGGGGGGGGGGGCGTTGGGAATTGGGTCTAGAGCAAAGTGAGCTCAGTGCCTCAGTTTCCCAATGTTCCCCACAGAAGGATGCATCTCCTGGCAGCAGAAGCCCATTCACCCATGGGTTATGGGAAAGGGGTGCCCCCCCCCGCAAGCAGCCCTGGCAGTGCCCTGTCCCCACCATGGTGGTGGCTACCTTCAGGTTGTGGGGTGGGGAGGGGGCAGACAAGTCCAGGCATATCAGCTTGGAGAGTGATGCCTGCCTTGAGGGTCCCAATCCAGCCAACCTCTGTGTAGGGGGGCCAAGGGGGTGTGGTGACATTCTTGGATTAGTGGAGAGGATGTGACAGCTGTCCTTGGCCACTGCCGGTGGGGGGGCGTCAGCTGTGCCCCCTGAAATTGGAGCCCTGGCATCCCGTTGCTGCTCCGGGGAAGGAGACACCCCTCCTGGCCCCCTGCCGCGTGCTGTGGAATGGGATTTGTTTGGGGGTGGGGACGACACACACTCATGGGTCTTGCTGGGAGGCCATGGGGACAGGGGGTAATGTGGGCACCGATGGCATCTCTGCCCACTCCAGTGGGTTCCCCGGGGATGGTGCCATTCTCAGGGGTCCATCCCCTTCCCCAGCCCACCCTGTTTGGAGCACCCATCCCAGCAGCCATAGCAGGGCTGGTCCCACCACATCCCCATCCAGCCGCAGCTGAGGACCACCCCACAGCACCGGTTCCCTGGATAGACGTCACCCTCCCCAGCAAATACAGCGCTCGGGTCAGCACTGTGCGGGAGGGGCCCCAGGAGCAGCCCCTGACTCAGCACCCTGCACTGACAAGGACCCAGCTTTATTTTCTCAAGGCAAGGTGCGTGGTGGGAGGCTGGCACATGGGACCCCCCCCCACCCCTTTAGATGAAGCGCTTGTTCTCCTCCCGGTAGTCAAAGGGGTCTCCAGCGAAGGGCAGTGGTGGGGGGTGGTTGTAGATGCCCATGAGGAAGATCCAGAGGGTGCCCACCACCAGCAAGGGGGTGATGAGGAAGAGGCAGAGGCGGTCCAGGGTCCTGGCCACACGGCTCCAGTTGTCTGTCTCCTGGAGGAGAAGCCAGGACCTGGGCAGTGGGGAGCATGGTGGGCGTACAAAGCCCCCTCTGCCCTCCATGTGCCCGTGGTTCTCACCTCATTGTAGCTGTTTTTCTCCCTCATGTGCTTGACAATGTAGTTGGCGTTGTCAATGACAGGTTTTAGGTGCTCATAGAGCTGCTCCTCGCCTGCGTCTGCACCAAATGGTGCCAAACCTGGGGACAAAGGTGGTGGTGAGATGGGCTCTGAAGGGCTGCCATCCCCAGAGACCCCCACTCTACCGCCCTTCCCCGTTTCCCCGCTGAGAATGCAGGGCTCACGGGCAGGGGTGATGCGGCTGGCCAGCCCGTGACGCTCCGACTGCTTCTCGAACATGAGCTCGCTGCGGGACTTGACGCTGAAGTACTCCTCTGCCTTGGCGATGTAGCCAGCGGAGCTGCAGCGCCGGATGCACGGGGCACCTGCGGGGCTCTCGGCCGGCTGCGACATGCGCAGCAGGCGAGGCAGGGTCTCCAGGAAGATCTGGGGCACACAGGAGGGGGTGTTAGGACCCCTGGCAACCTCCCTGGTGCAACACCACCTTGTCACGCTTTCTGTCCCCTGCTTGGGTGTGTAACCCCCTTGGAGTGACACAGATGGGACACCCTGATGCAATGCTGGGGCTGAGCTGTCCCGTGCTCTCTGTGGGCCATGGTGCCAACCCTGCACCCATCAGGTCACCCAGCCCTGCACCCTGCTCACCTCTTTGACCCAGTCAGACATGACATGAGTGCTGGGGGTGCGGAAATGGAGGTTGAGGACCACGACGCAGATCACCACCACAGCCGTCACCAGCAGCATGATGAAAAGCAGGTACCTGTGGGGGAAAATGGACCTGGGTCTGGCATTGCTGCAGGGGCTGGGCACAGGCAGAACTGCCCTCTGGCAGCCCAGGGACCCTGTGATGTCCCTCCTGCACCCAGTAGCACCTAGGACTCACTTGCCGATGAGGGGGATGGCGTGGGAGGTGGCAGGCAGGCGCTGGGAGATGAGCAGGAGGAAGACAGACTGGGCCAGGAGCACTGAGATCACCAGGGTCATCTTCTCACCACCTGGAGAGCAGGTGAGCTCAAGGAAAATCCTGCTCCAGGGTCTCTTCCCAGTGTCCCCTGTACCAGGGTTTCCCTCCCAGCGTCCCACCATACAGTGCCCCACATTGGGCTTCCTATTATGAAGGTACCCCAGGGTCCCACGTGGGTTATTGCATGCCTCTGCCAGGGTGCATGGCTGGGCAATGGTGTCCTATGTGGTGGTGTGCCAGTACCAGGATGTCCCTGTTCTGGGTACTGGGATGTACCCGTGTCCCAAGACCTGATGCAGGTGTGGGACTTGGAAGTGCTCCATGGGGTGACTCCTTGTGCCTGGTGTAGGTGTTGCAAGGCGTACTCACTATCAGCAGGCAGGTAGAAGACGAGGATGGCCATGAAGGCGATAAGGATGCAGGGTGTGACAATGTTGATGACATAGAAGAGCGGCTTGCGCTTGATGATGAGATAGAAGGTGATGTCCTGGTGCTTGCTGCTCTCAGGAGGGTTCTCATGGTGGATGTTCTTGCGGGCCGGGCGGTGGATGATTTCCCATTCCCCATTCTCTGCCAGGACATATGGGGCAGCACATGGCATGGGGGCCCCCACCAGGCCCATCCTCACCAGACCCACCAGCACCCAGTCTTCCTGTCCTCAGTGTGGGTAGCTCCAAGACTGGTGGGATGGGTGCCAGGGTGCCAGACCCCTGGCTACAGGGCTGTCTCCACACCAAGGTTTCCCTAAGCCCCATACAGGATGTCTCGCTGCCACAGAATGTGGCAGAGAGCACAAGCGTTACCTGTGAAGCCTTCAGGGTCAATTATGATCCACTCCACCGGGTAATTCTTGCCTGTCTCTGGGTCACTATCTGTTCTCAAGTGCATGCTGATCTCCAGAGCATTGTATGCCAGGGAGCTGGGTGTAGCCAGGAAGGAAGGGCGTAGGGGGTGAGGGGCTGTGCCTGCTGCTTGGCACCCACCCTCACCTCCAGCATGATGCACTTTAGCCACCGAGTCACCTGCAAACCCCCACCTTGCTGCACCCCAGCAGCAAGGTGTTGTAGGCCAGGATGCCTACCCTGCTACCCATCCCTGCCCTGCCCCAGACAGCCCCCTGGTACCTGAATTTGAGGGTGCAGTTCTGCCAGTCAAAGGGGAAGAAGTCAACATTGATGGAACAGGTGCTGCGGAAGATGGCGGGTGGCAGCCAGTAGACAAAGCCTGTGTTGTAGATGAGGACGTTGCAGTAGTAGGCGACCTCGAAAAGCCCGTCATTGCTGCACTGGGAGAGAGCTGAGGTGATGGTGGGGCCTGTAAGGGGCAGAAGGAGCCCTGGGCATGCACCGGGCACAGCTCGGGGGGGGTCAGGAGCGGAAACTGAGGCACGACGCACTTGTTCTCCAGGACTATCTCAGGCAGCCACAGCATGTCCGCTGGCAGGCGGAGCACCTCGATGTCCCCAAACTCAGACTTGTTCCACTGCAGGCGGTAATCCGTCCACCCCTGGAGGGGGGAGCCCCAGGTCACCTCTCATTACATGTGGCCACCCCTTTGCCCATGCCTCGAGGGGCAGCTGGCGCTGTGACCGTGTCCCTACTCACGTGCTCGAGCCATAGATTGGTGGTGAGGGTTTCGTCCACTTCTTTCTGCAATGACAGCATGGCGCAGTGAGAGGTCAGGGCCATGCCCAGCAGTCGTACCCACCCCCCCACCCCCCCCAGGCCAGGACCCCCACCCCTCGCCAGCCAGGGGTCAGGGCAGCAGCCTCAGGGCTCCCCCACCTATCCTGGGGGCGATGCCTGGCTGGGGGCCACCCCACAGCAGTCACTGCCCTCGGGCTCACCAGCGAGATGAGGTTGGAGAGGGTGAGGGCCAGGTAGACGTCCACAACCTGGTCAGTGGAGACAACGGGGCGCATCTCCTTGTCATAGTCCCTCTCCTCGAAAAGGTGGTGGATGAGCCGCTCCTCCTGGTTCACACAGAGCACACCTGGGGGTGTGGGTCAGGCAAACCGGGTGGGACTGGTGCGGTTACTGGGCCCAGTCCCACCCTGCAGAGATGCTTGGCGAGGGCAGGGTGGTCTAATGATGGAGAGGACAGCAGCAGGCCAAGACACTGTGTCGCTGTGTTGCACATGGCATGTAACTGGGATGTGTGGGAATGACAGACGTGTAGGGGCACATGGGTGTAAAACAAGGATGTGAGCACAGACACAGAAGGACACACGGATACAGACCCAACACAGTCAGGGACACACAGACACAAGATACTCAGGTGCAGATGCAGTGGCACTGCGCACACACAGAGGCACGCATGGACATGCGGACATAGACACAGTATTTGCAGGGACCCCCCATGCACCCACCCACTCACTACAGAGCCCAGGCAGGGACATGGCTCCGGGTGGCACAGCAGGGGCAGAAGGGCGGGGGATGCTCAGCAATGGGACTCTGCCAGGCAATACCCAAAAACGCAGCCCTGGGGACACTTGGACCCTTCTACCACCAGCCCCCACCGACCCCATCAAGGGGGCTCAGAGCCTCCCAGCAATGGGGTAACCCCATGCCCAAGGCCCCAGGTCCCGGCTCACCTGACAGTGCCAGCACCCCGAGCAGGGCCAGCCATGCCAGCAGGTCCCCCATGCGTTGCCTGCAGTGCCCTCCTGCCATGCCAGGCTCTGGCCGCCTCCCCGCCTGGCCTGGCCCAGCGGATGTCCGGCTGTCGGCCGGAGCAGGAGATGGATGGTGCCAGGTGGCAGGGGGGAAGGGTGTCGGCACTGGATACCCACTCCCACCCCTCTCTTCCAGCACCCCCGAGCCTGGAGAAGGGGAGATGGGCAGGAACAGCTGGTCTCACCAGCCCCACCTTTGTCAGCCCCTCACCCTGCGTCTGGGCATTTCAGCACAGACATCGCTGGGCACAGGAGGAATGACCCCTTCCCCACCCCAGGGGTGCTGCTCGGGGGCAGGAGGCTCCCCATGAGCAGGAGGGGTTGGTACCCATCAATGCTCAAGCACAGGGGTGGCACCACCCCAGCGTTCACCCCCAACCCAGGACATGCTCAGCCTTGCACCAACACGAGGCTTTCTGTGGGTCCCTGGTGGGGTGGATGTGAGGGGTGGGCACTGTCTCTGTGCTGTGGTGGGCAGGAGGGGGTGTCTGACCCTTGGAGGGGGGTGCTGGGGAGTCCGTGCCAGGCTGGGCACAACACTGAGGCTGGGGGCATTCCTTCAGGGTGCAGGGGGACAGGACAGAGGATGCAATGGGATGTCATATTCCCCAGGGAAAGTCGCCCCAGCAGCATGCACCTCATCGGCACCGTGTGGCACAGTATGGCACAGCACCTCACTGTGTGGCACAGCACTCACTTCACAGTCTCCAGGTACCGGAAAATAGAGCCCTTCTTTATTGAAAAATAAACCCTTCTCTGTACAAATAAATAACAGCCCAGGTGCCTCTGGGGACATTGGGTGGGGGTGGGCTTGCCAAGGAGGGGTTCCCAGGGGAGAGGAGGGCTGTAATCCCCTGCTCAGGTGCTCCAGGTGCCCTCTGGCATCCCATTGCCCCCAGGAGCTCAGGCACTGCTGATGGGAAGAGGGAAACTGAGGCACAATGGGGAACAAAAGGGTGGAATAGTCTAAGCTTGGTTTGGGGTTGTGTTTGAAGGACATGAGAGCACCTTGTCCCCATGCTGGCATGGCACCCCGGGGCACTGTCAGGATTTCAGTGCCTCGAGTGCCAGCGCGATGAGGCTGGGCATGCTGCGGGCCAGCGAGTCACTCTCCAGCCCCACCAGGCCAGCAAAGGCCATGGCACGGCCCCCCACCATGACCCGCACCTGTGCCCGGTACAGTCCCTTGGTGTTTTTGGAGCCCAAGTCCACCAGGATCTATGGGGGGACAATGCGACCATGAGTTCCGGGGAGCCAGAGGCATGGTAGGATGGTGATGCGGGTGGCACTGTCTGGCTGCCAGGGTTGAGGGCTCAGAGAAGCTTCACAGGGCACTCACCTCCTGGAAGGTCATGGCCAGGTCTGGCTCAGGCACCCGCAGCACCCAGGCGTACAGGTCCCGCACCGCACCCACCCGCACTGCTGACTCATTGAGGCCAGGGCAGGCTGCAGCCCCAGGGACGGGCAGGAAAGAGATGGAGGAGGAACATCAGGGATGAATCATGGGGGCACCATGCTGCTGCCCGCCCCAGGGAGGAGCACCCATGATGCGGGGCTGCCAGAGCAGCAGGGGCAGAGGGACCTTGCCAGGGTTATATAGCTGAGGGCTGTCACACCAGTATGGGACAATTAGCCCTGGACTGGGATGCAAAGCTGAAGCCAGGCTTGCCACCATCCCCTTGGTGGCACATGGCATGCCACAGTGGCTGGTGCAGTGGGGCACTTACCTCTGCCCATGCCTGCCTCCTCTTCCTCCTCCTCCACCCCCGGCAGCTCTGTGGATGCCAACTCACGTTTCTCCCTTGGTGCAGACCCCGCTACCAAGAGAGGTATGAGAACCCCAATGGGGACACCACCAGTGGGCACTGCCCGGGCACAGAGCCAGACAGTGGATGGACACACCATCTGCTCTGTTGGCCCCACATTCCCCCCAGCTCCCAGAGCTCACGACTTGGTGCAGGGATCCCAAACAGCTCTCCGGGTGCCTGTTGCAACTCTGTGGCTTCGAGAGGGGCACCAAGGTCCATCTCTGCCCGCAGCTGGGCAAGAAAGGCTCGTCCTTGTCCCACCAGCTCCTCCACCACCTCCTCACCCTGCTGAAGGGAAGACAGGGTGGGCGGTGGGGCACCCACTGTGGGCATGGCCAGGTGCACAGTGGCAGAGCATAGGGCACAGCTGGCCTGGCACGAAATGGGGCACTGGGGACATGCAACGTCTTTATGGGTTTCTTGGGCCAGATCCTAAGTTGTGAGGTCAGACCCACAGCTGGCACTGCACTGTTTGGACTGGGAGCACTGGTTTCAGCTGGGGAGGGAGAGATGCCCCCTCTGTGGTGGTAGAGTGGGAGATGCCACCTTCCTGGCTGCACAGGGGACAGTGGGCCCAAAGGACGTCAGGAAGGGACATGGGAGGACTGCTGGGTTTTGGTCCTTAGTGGCACTGCCACCAGAGGGACAGGGGCTCCCCCCCCCCAGCCCATCCCACCTGAAATACCTGCGAGAACAGCCACATCTCCCCAGGGAGCTGCCCCCCATCCAGGTTGGGTGCTGGGGCGCTGTCCCCCGCCATGGACCTCAGCGCCTCCACCCAGTCCTGCAGCCGGGGCCCCACCGCCCTGAAGAGCCCTGCGAAGGGGAGCGGCTGCCTGCAAGCACAGCGAGGCAAGCTCAGACAGGTGCCCAGCAGCACCCATCCCTGGGCAATGCCACCCCCACCCTGCATGTGCCTGGAGGAGTCTGGGTGGCCATGGGCTCTCAGGGCGGGGGGGCATGCCCACCTCCCTCTGGATGTGCCCTGGTTGCAGGAAGAGCAGGACCCCAGTGCTTTAGGTTGTCCCCAAAAGACTATGTCAGTGCCCACAGGCATCTTGTCCCCAAATCCTTTACCCCATGTGCCCTGTGGCCCACCATGCCTTACCTGGTGGGACCTGTCTGGGGTCGCTCCGCCATGGGGCCGATCTGGTCCCCTGCCACAGCTGGACCTGTGGGGTCAAGAAGAGGACAGGAGGGACAAGGGGTAGGTGAGCACCATTGGGGTGCCAGGGCAGGCTGATGGTGCCCTGGCCACCAGCACAGGGGGCATTGATGGGACACCAAGCAGGCGTGGGGTGGTCCAGCCCAGGAGGGTACCTGTGACACCCCTGCGGACACGGTGGGGGAAGAGGTGCCCGTAGATCTTGCCCAGGAGCTGGGGCAGGGCCCGGGTGAGGAAGGAGAAGTCAAACTGGTTTCGGATGAAGTCTCCAGCCCGGCGCAGAAAATCCACCAAGGTCTGGGCGTAGGAGTGCAGCTCTGTGGGCACAGTGGGAGAGCCATGGCCCTGGCACCACACCAGCCCCACGTTGCCAGAAACAGGATCCCTCCCCACATCCTATCCCCAGTATGACCCCCCGGCTCACCGCATCGTCTTGTCCTGGCGCGGCAGGTCTCCTCAGCCAGGCGGGCACAGGCAGCACGGCCCTGGGGGGCCCGGCAGGACCCAGTGTAGAAAGCACAGAGGCGGGTGCGCTCGGGCAGCTGCTGCTCAGGGGGCAGCTGGGCCAGCGCCAGCAGGTCGAAGCAGCTCGGTTCCTGGCTGCCAGGGGTGGCTGTGAGGGCACCGGGGCTGCCATGAGATGCTGAATCCCTCCCCACGGTGTCGTATCCCTGCAGCACCCTGGGCACCCCATTCCCCTGGCACGGCCGGCAGCACTCACGGTCCATCTGGAGGCTGAGCCAGTCGGCAAAGGCAGTGACACGGGTGTAGACGCCTGGTTTGCCCTGCTCACCGCAGCCGTCGCCCCATGAGGTGATGCCGTAGAGGATGAAGCGGTGTGAGGAGGGGTCCTGGCATGCCAGCGGGCCCCCCGAGTCACCCTGGGCAGGGGGGACATCCATGCACTGGTCTGGGCCAGGACGCCAGCTGCACAGCTGGGCTGTGCTTGGCTGCAGCGCATGCCCTGCGCTGTGTGCCACAAGTGATTTTTGATTTGAGGGGGCTGGCTGGCCCCCAGCCCAGGGCATTACCTGGCAGGAGTCGATGCCCCCAGACAAGTACCCAGCACAGAACATGGCGCTGGTGAGCAGGTCCCTGCCCAAGGCGCCTCGGCAGGTCTCCTGGCTGAGCAGCGGCACCCGCGCCTCCATCACCACATCAGCTGTCGGCCCCTCTGCCAGGCAAGGCACCCATTATGGGGTCCCCTCTGCCCAGACCCCCCCATGCCCCTGCTTGGTGCATCGGCACTGGGCACCGGAGAGGGCACTGAGGGAGACACCCCACAGATGCCATGGGTATCAGGATGGCACCTACCTTCATAGAGGGAGCCCCAGCCGGCGATGTAGCAGGCGGTGCCGGGGCTGGGCTCCGCGGAGCTGCTGGGAAGGCACACGGGGCTGACAGTGGGTGACAGGGCCAGTGGCACTGCCAGCTCCAGCAGTGCCAGGTCCCCATGAAACGTCTTGGGGTTAAACTGGAAGGAGATGGGGGGGTGTCAGTGGTGGGTGCCGGGGCCTGCACAGGGAGGTCAGGGTGGTGTCCACCTCCACTGACCTTGGGATGAGGCAGTATGCGCCGGACGGACACTGCCCGCTCGCCCGTGTCTGGCTTGCCCAGCTCGTGGTCACCCACCACCACCGTCCATGCCAGCTCATTCCGGTTCCTGCCAGGGTGGGGGGCAGCAGTTACAGGGGTGGCAGTGGTGTCACCCCATGTCCCTCTGCAGGGACATCATCCCTACATTGCCGTGCCTCCCATCGTACCCAGCAAAGCAGTGGGCTGCAGTGAGGACCCAGGAGCGTCCCACCAGCACCCCCCCACACATCAGCTCCCCATGGAGCCGAACAGACACCAGCCAGGGCCAGGCTCCTCGCGGAGCCGCGCTGCCGCCCATGATCCGTCCTCGGGGGGCCGTGGTGTTGTCTTGGGGACTCTCGCGGTGCCCGCAGCTCCCTGGGGGACGAAGCTGGGGTGAGATGCGGAGTTCCCAGAGCCCTGCTGCTGGGACTCCCCCTCTCCCAGGTGGGCAGAGGGTGGCCAGGGCATGGTGGTGCTGGGACAGCTGTGGTGGGTGGAGGGAGTGGCGGGGGGGGGGGGTCAGGCCGCGCCAGGCGCGCTGTCAAGCCTCATTGTGCTCAGAGAGGCGAGCGGGCGGCGGACTGGGGGCACCCCGCGGCCCGGCAGCTGCCGACGCTAACCTCTGCCCCGCGGCCCAGCAGGCAGCCAGGGGGCGGGGGGCGCCCGCCCGAGTGGTGACGGGGGGGGGGGGGGGGAGGGGGGTGGGCACCACAGGGCCCTCCCAGCTCACCTGGCATCGCTGCTTCTGTCTGTGCATCGGGGCCCGGGGCTGCAGCTGCCGTCCCTGCAGGGACAGGCTGTCATGGCAACTCTTCCCCCCTCCCTGCCCCCAATGTCACCATCATGTCCCTTCCATCCCCAAATTCCTCAGCTCCTTTCAGCGTACCCCAGGTCCCCACACCCCAAACAAGCACCCCGTACCACCCCAGAAGTGCTTGTCACACCAGTGACCCAGTGTCCCCAATCTGTCCCCCCCATTGTTCCGCTCCTCCACACTCCCCTCTCCCACCCCAGATTCTCCACCACTCCTTGATGCTCCATTCCCTGCCATCCACTCATTTCTCCATCCCCCCAAATCTCCGCCTCTCACCCCAAATCCCTCCAGTCCCCCCATTTTCCCATCCCACTAGAGATTCCCCCATCACCCTACTGTACTCCCACCTGCCCAGTCTCCCCACCCCAGAACACCCAATGCTCCATATTCCTTCCACGCAGTCCCAGGCATTCCCTAGAGTGCCCTGTTATCATAGGGTCTTCCTTCTCTGGGAGGAGCCAGGGGCAATGTGGGTGCCCACTCACGGCACTCCTGGAGGCGATGGCGGCATAGCCGGGCGCTGACCAGGGTGCAGGCATGCTGTGATCCCTCGGGTGGGCACAGGCGCTGGTAGGGGGCACAGGCCTGGCTCAGCGCCCAGTTGCGTTGGGGCAGCTCAGGCAGCACCTGGGCATCCATCAAAGCCTGGCAGCTGGGGGGCACGGTGTGGGGCACGGCTGGTGCTGCAGGGACAGCAGGGCCATGGGCATTGCCATGTCCTCCCAGTCTCCTGCCCACCTTTGCCCAGGCCACACTGGACTCCCTGTTGGGGTGGGTGGGAAATGGGTGTGATAGGGCTGCAGTGTTGGCATGTTTTGGTAGGGTCTCCTGGATGCTGGGATATGTTTTGGGGTGGGTCTGTGGGAAGGAGGTAAGGGATGGGCAACAGTTTGGGTAGGGTTCCAGGTGATGTTTGGGTAGAATCTAGAGCAGGGAACTTCTTGGGTAGGGTCTCTGGGTAGTGTTTTGGTAGGGTCTTTAGCAGCTAGGCACCTGTTTCAGGAGTCTGGGTGCTCTTTTGGTAAAGCCTGCAGGGAAGAGAGTACTGTTCGGGTGAGGTTTTGGGGTGTCATTTTAGGGTTTCTAGGGGATGGGGTGGTGCTTTGATAGGGATCCAAAGCAATATTTGGGTAAGGTCTCCAGGCATAAGCCCATGTGTGGACAGGGTCTCCTAGGCACAGGGTGGTATTTGGCTAGGGACCCCAGGCAGTGTTTGGTGGGGACCCTGGGCTCTGTTTGGGTAGGGTCTCCTTGGGAATGGGGCTGGGGGGTCAGGGGGCCATGACTCACGTGAACAGTGGTGGGTGATGTTGGTGCAGGGGGGGAAGAGGCAGGGGGCACAGAGCCCACAGGCACCCCGCTGCCGCTGCTGCTCGGTCAGCGCCCGCTCCAGCGCCAGCAGCGCACTCCTCAGCGCCGCCTCCAGCACCAGCGTCCCTCGGCTCGACAGCGCTGCTGGGCACATGCAAGGCACTCAGATCCCCCCCTGCACCCACCACTGAGCCCCACCATGGCCACAGGGTGGCCCCAGTCGGGCTGGGCATGACTTGTCAGCTCTTGGCATTGTCTAGACTGTCACCTCCCTGACAGGGCTGGCGCTTGGGCACATGGTGTGTGGGGAGGGTGTTTGCCCAGGGCCTGCTGCACGTGGACAACCTGTGAATATACACGTGCAAAAGTGGGCCTGGGCAGGTGTGCCCCTGCATGTCAGTGTATGTGCACCTGTGTACACACCTCTGCCCGTGCCCTGATGTTTGCCAGGGTCTGTGTGCCCATGTCTGCATGTCCCTGTGCGTGACCTGTGTGTGCATCCCCACGTGTTCCCATACCTGCACCCATCTGTACCCGCTCACAGCCCCCCTCCCAGCTGGCTGTGCCCTGGCCAGAGGGTCCCCCAGGGTGGGCACAGGTACCCAGGCAAAAGGGAAAGCTGATGGCTGTGTAACATGAACCACTGCTCCCTGCAATCCTGGTGTCCCCAAATGCCAAGGGCAGTATTTGCCATACATGCCAGGCAGTGTGGCTGTGAAGGACTTTGCCAGGGACCCAGACACCCTGCTTGCGCTTCCCCCCTTCCCGGGAATGAACACAGAAGTCTGGGCTCCTACAGCCGCCCCCTTCACAACCAACCCCTCCAGCCCCCATCCCTGTGCCCCACTGACCTTGCAGGACGCCGGCTGGCATGGGGTACAGCCCCTGGCCCAGGGGGGCCCCCCCAACCAGCTGCAGCAGCAGCAGCGGCAGCAGCACGGGGTGGACCAGGTGGATTCCGAGAGCTCCCCGCATCCTCTTCCCTATTCGCTCCATCCCTGGGCGGGCAAAAGGGGGCAGGAGGGGGGAGTCCCCGAAATGCCCGAGGCGGGCGAGGAGGGATGGATATATACGGTGCCCCCCGGGCGGTGGGAGGAGAGAGGGGCCAGGGGAGCACAAACAGGCGAGTTCATTAATGTCGCGCCAAGATGCCAGCTCGGGGCGGGGGGCGCGGGGGGGGCGCAGCCGGAGCCTCAATGCCGCCTTTGTTCGACGGGGCCTCCGGGCGGGCAGCATCAGACGGGCGCTGCGCTCCGGCGCTGCCCGCGGCCCTTGATCATTTTCACGCCAAGCCCCGGCCGCGCCACCCTCCCTCCTGCGGGCCCCGGGCGAGGGGGGACGCGACACGGGGGACACGACAGAGGGCGGGTGGGAACGCACCGGCGGTAGCGGGACGCGGGGGGCCCGAGCCGGGCGTGGGAGACCCTTCGGGGGCTTCAAAGGCGGGCAGCGGACCGGGAGCGGCCGGGAGGGGGGGAGGAAGGGGGGGCGAAGGGGGACACGTGGGGCGAGTTGGGAGGGGGGTCCTCCCTCTGTGCCAGCTCAACCCTGGCTGAACGGGCCGTCCCGTGCATGGGCACTGTACCCCAGTGCTGAGCACCGGCTGCCCCTGAGGACCGCCCCCCCCCCCCGGTGTGTGTGTCCCCCAGCAGCCCGTATCCTCACTGAAGCTGTTCCTCACCTGGGATGCCGGGCGCGGCCCGGAGGGATGCGGGGAGGTGTAGGTGGGGCCCGGGCACCAGCCGCCTTTTCGGCAGCGGCAGGCACCAAGCGGGGGCAGCTTTGTCCATGGGGATGGGGTACCATACTCGCCCGCTCAGCTGGAGGGCCCTCCCTCACCCTGTTTGGCTCGTCGTTAGCCACAGCACCCTCCTGCCCCCATTGCCATCCTCCTGTGCCCATGGGCCCGGCCTCAGCATCTTCGTCAGGACAGGATGCGGCCACAGCATCGTCACCTTTTTGGGGCGCAGGGGGAGCCCGCGCCCCCACCTCTGTGGCTGTGAGAGGTCAGCGGTGCCCATGTCCAGACCTCTGTCCGTGGTACGGGCAAGGGGTGCCCGCGTCCCCATTCACATTTAGGGTTCTGCATCGCCACCCCCGTCCCCATTATGGGCACCATCAGGGCTGGGGGGGGGGACAGGGAGCGGGGAGCGCAGCACAGCCTCGGCTTTGCCGCGCTCCCCCCCGGTACCCCCGGCCCTGCTGGTGCCAGCGGGGCACGGACAATGCCGCTTCAGTCGCACATCAAAGGCGCGGCGCTGCCCGCGGCTGGCACGGCGACAGCCCCGCTGCACATGAAAGCCGCGGCCCCGCCGGGCTCCCACCTCGGCCGCGGGGGCACGCAGCGCCTCCGCCCCACGGGAGACAGCGGGGACGCGGCGGGGGGGGGGGGGGGCAGCGCCATCGCGCTCCGGGGAGCGGCCCCGCGCTCCGCCCCGGTGTCCCCGTACGGGTCCCCCTCCACCCGTAACACGGGCTCTCGCCGTGGGGCTCGACGGCTCCGCTGACCGCAACCGGCGTCCACGCGGGAATTCAAGGCCGGCGTGGGGTTCGCCCCCGGCCCCACCGTGCTCCCCCTTCCCAGCCCCGGTACCGGTGCCAACCCCATTAACCTAATTGGCGAGGCGCTTGGCCGCCCCGGTCGGCGGCGGCAGTGGGACCCCGGGGCCCGAGCAGATCCCAGCCCCCGACGGCGGGGAGAGAGGGAGGGAGGGGTGGCGCCCCCGAGGGCCCCGATTGTCCGGTAATTGGCGCGGGCAGTAGAGCCCGGCCGGCACCGCGGGGACGGGTGGGGCGCCGAGAGCGGGCACCCGACGGGGGCGGTGCTGGGTCCCCGGCGGTGCCTAGGGGCGGGGGCAGCTTGTGGGCGTCCGCGTCGGTTATGAGGTGCCGGGAGGAGTGGGGCGAGTGCCGGGGTGTGGGGTGGGGGGGTCAGTGCCGGGTACCAGGAGCGAGGAAGGCCAGGGATTGGGAGGATTTGGGGTGTGGGCTGACGCCAAGGCATCATTGTGGGGGTGCTGGGGTGGGACACCTCTGGGGTTGGGGGCGGCGCGGGGTCGGGGTCCCCACTATGGGGGCGAACAGCCGGGGGCCGGGACCACGATGAGGGTGAGGTGGGGCGGGAAGGGTGGGGTACAGGCAGGGTCAATAACGGGGCGTGGCCAACCGCCGAGCTGGGGCGGGACCTACGTGGTTGGGCGCCCCCGGGGCGAGGCCTGTACAGCGGGGCGGGGCCTCTCCGACGGGGCGGGGCCTGGGCGGAGCCTCCGCAGCGGGGCGGGGCCTATGCAGAGGGTCGTGGGCGGGGCTACAGGGACGGGGCTGGGGGCGGGGCACGGCGGGTCGGGCCCGGGTCGGGGGGCGGGGCCGGCGGGGGGGTGCCGGGACCGGGGCCGGGACCGGGCGCGTTTTGGGCCGGCGGGGGCCGGGGCCGTACCGGGCCATGGCGAGCTCGGAGCGGAGTGCGCTGCTCACGTACCGCCTGTGCGGCGGCTCGGTTGAGGAAGAGCGGGGCCGGGAGCGCGCCCGCGGTCGGGCCGCTGCCGCCGCGGCCGCCCCCCGCAAGCTGCCCACATTCCTGGGCGTCGTGGTGCCTACGCTGCTCTCCATGTTCAGCGTTGTCCTCTTCCTGCGTCTCGGTGAGTGCCGCCGTCGCCCCCCCCGGAGACCCCGCGCCGCCCCCCCTCCTCCCCTCCCCCGCGGTCCGGGGCTCCCGAGACTCAGCAGCCTCGCAGAGTACCCCCAGTCTGGGTCCCGTGTCATCCCCGGGCCCTGGGTTCTCCCGAAGCCCTCGTGTCTGGAGCCCCCCATGTCCGGAGCCCCCCTTTATTCCGAGCCTCCCAGTCCAGAGCCCAAATGACCTCCCTTTGTCCTCCCAGTGCTCCCCACTAGCCTCCCAGTCTGACACCCCGGTGCTCCCCCCGAGTTCCCGCAGTCTGGGTTCCCAGTGTCCTCCCAGCGCCCTCCCCTGCACCTCCCTTTTGGAGTCCAGTGCTCCCCTCCAGTGCTCCCCCCAGTGCCCCCAGTCTGGAGTCCCAGTGCTTTCTCAGTGCCCCATCATATCTCCCCCAGGCTGGTGTCCCGGTGGTATGTGTCCCCTCCTGACCCCTCCAGCCTGGGGCCTTGGGGCTTCTGCTGTGTCTGCAGGACTGGAACGCAGTTAGGGACCTCAGTACCCCCAGGAAGGGATCCCAGTCTCAAGCCCTGCTGTCCCAGTGGTGAGACCCCAGTGCCTTCCCTAAGTGGGATTCCAGTGTCCTTGTGTTCCCCCATCACCCAGGGTTAGGATCTCACTGGTCCCCAGGCACCCCCAGTGCTGGTCTACAACATCCCAGTACAGCACCACAGTTCTCTCCCTGTTTCCAAGGCAGGACCCCTCCCTGCTTCTGCCACCCCCCCACACCCCCCCGGGCCTGCCTGTTGTTCAGAGGGCACAGATTGAGTCCCAGTCTACTCCCAGTTTGGGTTATGGGCTTTTTCTGGGCAACCTGGAAGAACTAAGAGGGCAGGCTGGGCATGGACCGGGGGAGGTGGCAGCCTGGCGGGGGAAGATGCCGTAGCCCAGGGCAGGAAGTGCCTGCCCGGGGTCCAGGAATGGGGAAGGCTTTTCCTCTTTCACTTTCCACCCATGAAAAGTCCAGGGCGGGAGTTGGCTGTATGCCTGGGGGACCTGGCCTGCTCCAGTGGGCCATGAACTCCTTCCTCTTTCCAAGGGACCCCTCAAAATTGTGGACTGGGGGCCCAGCTCTGCTCTACCATCACTCAGCTCTTCCCTCCCCACCCCCAGCTTGGGGTCCTCACACAGGATCTGCACCTCCCAGTGCCAGCCCCTACCCTACAGCAGTCACTGGGGTGTCCCCCATCCACCCTCGACCCCCTGCCCATTACCTCAGGGGCTGTGAGGCTGGAAGGGAAGTGCAGGGGGAGGGGAGCTGCTAGGAAGAGGAACCATCCCACCATGGGAGGGGCATGGCGTCCCTCACAGCCCCCCTCTTCCCTCACTCCTCTCACACCCCCCAAATCCCCAGGGTGAGCAGCCTGTCCTTCTTACCCCCACACTGCTTTTAGGGCACCCCTTTATTTCCCCCCCTCATCCCTGCTTTTGGCATTTGGGCACCCTCCGGCCTTCCAGGGATCACAGGGGGTGCCCCCAAACCCAGCCCACCTCCCCGAGGGCTCCTTGCAATGCTTGTGCTCTGGCTGTGCCTCGTCACCCCACTCGGTGCCCACAGACATGGCTGTGGCCTGGCTTGTGGCTGAGATAGGGCATCTCCCTGCTGCCGTGGGCAGCCCTTTCCTGCCCGCGGCGCCGCCGGCCGGGTTCGCCTCCCGTCACTCCGGGCAGGGCCGCAGGGGGCTCTGGGTACCCTGTCCCGGAGGGGAGGGCCCAGAAAGCGGTGCTGCGGCGGCCGGGGATGCCCTGGGGCTGCCTCTGCTTCCTGCTTTGCATCGAGCGAGCAGGGCTGACACGCAGATACACGGGGAGGTCATCAGCTCCCGGTGCCTGAGTTGGGGTGCAAGTCCCCCTCCCACCCCTCCCACTGAGGGTAGCAGCAGGGCATGGGAGCCCAGGACCCCCATACAGTGCCTTGCAGCAGGGGAGGCAGCAGGGCCCTTGCTGTGTTTGCTTTTTGGGTGTGCCCCTCTGAGCCACCCCTGCCCAGGGTGCGCCTGGGCCTGATCCTGGCACAGCAGGAGGACAGAGATGCCCTGAGGTGGCCCTGGTGCTGCTATGGGTGGGTGGTGGTGGCACCATGGGGTGGGGGTGTCCCTGCCCTATCAGGAAAATTAATGGCTTGGCTGGGAGGAGGATCTGTGGGCAGGGGGATGGGAGCATCCTGCCTGCCTCCATGGGGACATGCTCTGGGCAATGGCTGCGACTGGGGGTCCTGTCTGGGGGTGGTCCGTGCCCAACTGATGGGCACACTGGCCTCTCCCACGTCCTTGGCAGGGTTCGTGGTTGGCCATGCCGGATTGTACCAGGCCCTGGCCATGTTTGCGGTGGCGTACTTCATCATCGGCATGACGGTGCTGTCTGTGTGCGCCATTGCCACCAACGGGGCGCTGGATGCCGGAGGAGCCTACTGTATCCTTTGCTGGGGGCGATGCCAAGGCAGGGTGTGTGGGCCAAAATCAAGTCATGGCCCAGCAGCCTCAGGTTGCCACACTGGGACTGGGACCCCCTTGGCCTGGGAGGATGGGATGGGGGCACCTGATGGTGGTTTGGGTTGCAGGTGTCTTCCCTTGACTTGAGTAAGATATGATCAGCCGTGCCTTGGGCCCAGAGTTTGGGGGCAGCATTGGGATCATGTTTTTCCTGGCCAACGTGTGTGGCAGTGCCCTCTATGTGCTGGGACTGGTAGAGGCTGTGGTGGACAGCTTTGGGATCCCGCCAGGTGAGTACGTACCCCTGTGTGTGGTGGCAGGGGACAGTGGGTGTCCCTTACCTGAGTAGCCCTAGTCCCCTACCTGGCATGCCAAGCACCATGTCTAGCATAGCTGGCGCTGCTCTGCCAGCCCTCTGGCTGGTGACTTGTGTCTGTCATGCCTGGCACAGTGCCAGCTGTCTCAGCTCCCAGTGATGCCTGCTCTGATTCCCACTGATCCTGGCTTTTCTCTGCCCAGGGCAAGAAGTGGGCACAGGCGTCCATGTCCTGCCTCAGAGCTACTGGTACGAGCTGCTCTATGGCACCGTGCTGCTGGCCCTCTGTCTCCTCGTGTGCCTCGTGGGTGCTTCCATCTATGCCAAGGCCACCTTCCTCATCTTCCTCATCGTCGCGGGCGTGCTGGGCACCATCCTTGTCAGCTTTTTTGCGACGCGGCCCATCGGGGTGCCCATCCCCTTCAACAGCTCCAAGACTGAGAACGGCTCCTTCACTGGCTTCTCACTCGCCACCCTTCGAGACAACTTGGGTGGTGAGGAGCTCTCTCCACCCTGCCCACTGTGCCCACTGTAGCTCCCATGTCCTGGGGAGGGGTGACACTGGTACCTCCGCATCGGCAGAGGCTTGCTGAAGGATGGGGGGAGCTAATGGGCACAAAACAGGTGCCATGGGGTAGTTTCTCCCACAGTTCAGGTGTGGGGACACCAGGGAGAGGGTGTCACGCAGCCTGTCACAGCCTGTGCCTGTGTGTCCTGCAGGAGGGTACGGGATAGACTACACCACCGGGCAGATGATGAGTTTCAGCTCCGTCTTCGCAGTGATGTTCAATGGCTGCACTGGCATCATGGCAGGCTCCAACATGTCAGGTACAGGCAGGGGATGCCAACCTGAGTGGCACCTGGAGTGGTAGCTGAGGCTGGAAGAGAGCAGAGAGGCGCTATGCCTACGGGCACTAATGCTGTTCACTCCTGCCCGCAGGGGACCTGAAGCGCCCGAGCTACTCCATCCCACGGGGCACCATCTCTGCTGTGCTTTTCACCTACCTCGTCTACAACTTGCTGGCATTCCTCATGTGTGCCACCTGCAACAGGTACAGCCCCCTGCTCTCCTTCTGGGGCCATTAGTGCCAGAGTGTGCCCAGTACCAGGGCATGCTGGCACAGGTGAGGCAGGTGCCAGCATGTCCATGTCCCTTTCCAGGACTCTGTTGCAGAAAGACTATGGTTTCCTGCGTGACATCAGTATCTTCCCACCCCTGGTCACAGTGGGCATCTACGCTGCCACCCTGTCCGCAGCCATGAGCAACCTCATTGGGGCATCCCGCATCCTCTACGCCCTGGCCCGGGATGATCTCTTTGGTGAGTGCCTTGAGTGTGCTGACACCCACCCAAGCCCGCATCGTCCATGTTGTCCATGCCAGAGACCAGCTCTGGCACCAGGGAACCCCCTTCCTGGGGTGAGGTGATGTTTTTGGGGTTGACACATGCCCACTTGGGTCACCTGTGTGCCCTGGTCACCCTGCCCATGCCACAGCACCCAATGTGCCAGGACAGGACTCCTGGCCGGTTGCCAAGTGTGTTGGTGCCTCTGGGGTTCCCAAACTTTGCCCCTCTGCCTGCAGGCCGGGCGCTGGCGCTGGCCAAGAAGACATCTGCAAGTGGCAACCCTGTGATGGCAGTGATCCTCTCCTGGCTGGTGGTACAGGTGAGTTTACTAGTGATGCTCCTTTCCCAGCCCTGCCATGTGAAGGTGAGGTTGGCACCTGGACTGGATGCTGTGGAGCCTGGCACATCCCTTTGCTCCTGGGTATCCCCCCACCCTGGGTTTTCTGCTGCAGCCATGGCTTTACCTCCCTGAGCCCATAAATGAAGGACGAATCATGGGGAAGGAGGGATTTGTGCCTGTGTACAGGCACTGCCTGTACCCTTTCTCAGCACGCCACCCTGGCATGCCCCAGGTTCGGCAGGGCTGGCTCGGGCACATGCCAGCAGTACAGTCCCTGGGCGGTGCATTCACCCTGTGCACGCACACACCTTTCCCCGTGCTCTCTACAGCTGGTGCTCTTCTCTGGGAAGCTCAACACCATTGCAGGGGTCGTGACCACCTTCTTCCTCCTGGTTTATGCCACCGTCAACCTGGCCTGCCTGGCACTGGAGTGGGCATCAGCCCCCAACTTCAGGTACCTGCTGGCACAGGGGAGGGAGGCTGCACTCAGTTTTAGCACTTCCTCCATTATTCCTGTTCCCCCATTATTCCTGGGCATTTGGGGGTGGCAGAGACATCCCTATCCCTGGGGAAGAAGGGACCAGGTCCTGGTATGGCACTGGCTTGTCACAGTCCCCACGCCCCGGCACCGCTTTGCTGAGCTGGTGCAGATAAATCCAGCAGCCCTGAGCACCACCCGCCCCCTCCCCGAAGGCTTTCCGGAGGTAATTTATAGCCTGTGCCCACCCGGCTTCCCCCGGGCAGCTTGCCAAGCGGTGATGGAGCCCACTTTCCATTAGTGCTAATTAAACTAAGGGGAAGGGGGAGGGAGGGAGGGAGGGAGAGATGGGGGATCCTGGGTGGGGGAAGGAGAAGATCTTCCAGGAAGGAGGAGTGCATGTAGTGGGCAGCCTCAGGCAGGAGGTACTGGGGTGCCCTGACAGGACTGCCCAAATCTGGTGGGTTGGGGGAGGGCCTCATTTCCCTCCTACGTGATGCTCACTGCCCTCGGTGTAGGGTGCTGTAGCTCCAAAGCAGGGGAGTCCCACAGGTGGGGCAGTGGCAATACCCAAGCAGGGCTGGGTGGTGCTGCCTGGGGGTCCCCCAGAGCACCCCATTCCAAAGCTGAGTGTGCCAGGCTGGGGGCTTGCCACCCACCCCCCGCCCCAGACCTTCCTTTGGCCAGTCATGGATGGGGCAGGAACGGTGGCTGGGGTGGCAGTGGATGAGAGGCTGCCCCTCGCCCACCCCACATCTGGTGCCCCCCCTTCCCCATACTGAGGTCTCTATCAAGCGCAGCGGAAAAGGATTTTAATTACCTTTCAGGAAAAACAACAATTAGAGAAAATAACAGCTTCTCGCCTCCCGCCTCCGCCTCCCCGCGCCGGGCTGAGCGGGTACCGTGGCTGCCAGCACTGCCACAGGCTGCCTGACACTGCCTGACCCCCGGCTGTGCCAGGGCAGTGCCAGCCCCGTAACCATCATTACCCCGTTTGCCAGGGGCTGGCAGCAAGGGAGTGCTTGGTGCCCTGGGAGGTACCGTTTTCTCTCTGTGCCCTCTCCTGCAGGAATCTGTGGTCCCTGACATGCCCTGGGCTGTCACAAGGGGGGTCACTGGCGGGAGGGGGGAGGCTGGTGTGGCACCATAGCACAGCTCCCCCTTGCCGTGCCCACCCTGCAGCTGGGTGATAGCTAGTATCCCCTTCTCCCTGCTCCAGGCCCACCTTCCGGTACTTCACCTGGCACACATGCCTGCTGGGCATCGCGGGCTGCTGTGTCATGATGTTCCTCATCAGCCCTGTGTCAGCCTCTGCGAGTCTGGGCTTCCTCCTCCTCCTCCTCCTCGCCCTCCACTACCTCTCTCCCAGCAGCACGTGGGGCTACATAAGCCAAGCCCTCATCTTTCACCAGGTAAGCCCTGTCCTCTGCTGTCCCCAGGCTGGTGTCCCCATGGCAGCGCTGTCCTGGGCAGTGTGTGCTGGGGCTGACATCCCCGTGGTGGTGGTGGGGTTGTTGAAAGAAGACCTGCTGACCTTCCTCCTTCCCTTCCTCACTCCAGGTGAGGAAATACCTGCTGATGCTGGATGTACGGAAGGACCACGTCAAGTTCTGGCGCCCACAGATGCTGCTGATGGTGCAGAACCCACGAGGCAGTGCCCGCCTCATCGACTTTGTCAATGACCTAAAGAAGAGCGGCCTCTACGTCCTAGGCCATGTGGAGCTGCAGGACTTGGGTGAGGATCTGCGCTGTCCCTGGCACTGGTGGCTTTTGCCCCTTGCTGTGGTGCTGGGGTGGGGCCTGGAGTTCTTGGGGTGACACTGCTGCCCAGTTCCCAACTGGGAAGTGTGGGCACAACAAGGGGAATGTCAGTATTTTGGACACATGTGTGGCACCTTGGGCTTGTCTTGGTGGGAAGGATGCAGGTGGCTTGTGTCTGGGCACACACTCTGCATAGCTTTGCACACGTGTGTGCCTGTGCCCATCCTCACCTTGTGCCTGCTGCTGTGTGTCCCTGTGCTTCAGGTGCATTTGCACCCTCGTGCATGTTGGTTTGTACACATGTGTTCCCTGGCACATGCTGTGGCCGTCCCCATCCCTGCCTGAGTAGATTCATGGGCTCTGCTCCCCCCTCATCGTTGCCGTGGTGACTAATGGCCTGAAATTGGGGAGGGGGGGATGGGGCTGCCTGGGTATTTTTTTATATATTTATATGTAATTTCATATCTCTGGCTGGAAGCACCTGCTTCCACTCTCCCCATCTTGTGCCTGCTGCGGTGGCCACAGGCTTTGACACTGATTTTGCAGTGCGTGTGCTGTGGGGACACCAGCATGAGACCCTGGTACAAGGTACTTGACTCCCTGATGCAGTTCTCACTCCTCCTTTTTCCCCCCCAGACATGCTGCCCTCGGACCCTTTGCAGCCCCAGCAGGACTCGTGGCTGAGCTTGGTGGACAAGCTGAATGTCAAGGCCTTTGTCAGCCTCACCCTTGCACCCTCAGTGCGGCATGGCGTCCGGCAGCTCCTCTTCACCTCTGGCCTTGGTGAGTGGCACCCAGGAGGGTAAGTGTCTACCCCAGGGGTGAGGAGTGCCGAGGGATTTGGAGGCACCTGGGTAGGTGATTCCAAAGCCAAGCTGGGGCTTGGAGGCATTGGTCTTGGCAATGTTGAGGGGCATGAAGACACCTGGATGGCCAATGCCAAGGGAGTTGGAGGTATACCCAGTGTGGCAGTACCAAAGCCAAATTGGAGCTTGGAGAGCTGTTGGATGGGTGATGCCAAAACTAAGTTGGGGCTTGGATGGGTCAGGGTGTGTGATGCTGAGGGGTCTGGTGAGCAATGCCAAAGCCAAGCTGGGGCTTGTTGGCACCTGCAGTGCCCAGAGGGCTGCTGGGAAACTACACTTCTGCTCAGTGGGCTGGCCTGGTCTCTCTGGCAGGCGGGATGCGCCCCAACACCCTGGTGCTGGGCTTCTATGACGACGCAGAGCCGCAGGACGGTCTGGCCCGGCACCCTGCCTTTACCAGTGCCCGTGAGGAGGTCCCCCTGGGCTTCCCCCCGCTGCGGGCTCCTGCAGCCCCCAAGTTGCTTTCGGCCCGGGAATATGTGGGCATCGTGGCTGATGCCCTAAAGATGCTTCGCAATGTCCTGCTGGCCCGGCAGCTAGAGAGTCTGGACAAGGCCTGGGAGCTGCGGCGGGCCGCCAGCCCCCCACCCACCATCCACGTCTGGCCCGTCAACCTGCTGCGGCCCGACAGCGCCCGCTACGCCGACACCTGCAGCCTCTTCCTGCTGCAGATGGCCTGCGTCCTCAACATGGCGCGGGCCTGGCGCCGGGCCCGTCTGCGCCTCTTCCTCTGCGTGGAGGCGGGGGCCATGCCCCATGCCCAGGAGGAGAAGCTGCGCCAGCTCCTCAAGGACTTGCGCATCCAGGCCCAGATCCAGCTGGTGCCCTGGGACGCCGTCACCCGCCTGCACTGGCAAACCCGCCAGGGACCTCCGGGGGGGCCGGCGCCTGGTGGGGCGGCGCAGGAGGAGGAGGAGGAGGAGGAAGAAGGGGCTGTGAACTTCCCGGCCAACACCACCCAAGTGTCGGATGAGTATGTCTGTGCTGCCAACAAACTCGTCCTGGAGCAGAGCCCCGCACCGGCCGTGCGCTTCCTCTACTTGCCACGGCCGCCGGCCAACACCAGCCTCTACCCGCTCTACCTGCACCAGCTGGAGCTGCTCACCCGCGGGCTGGGCCCCACCGTGCTGGTGCACGGGGTGAGTGCCGTCACCAGCACCCAACTCTAGGTCACTCCCCCAGCTCTCCCCAGCTCCCTGTGCCCTCCTTTGCCCAGTGCCTTTAGCAGCCCGAGCCTGGGGCTGTCCCCAGCCCTGCTCAGGGAGGCAGTAGAGCTGGGTGCAGGGGAGTGGGGTTTTATTTTGGAAGTGGGGTGGGGGTGGGGGTGCAGGGGTGTCTCTCCTGCAGAGGATTAAAGCTGCCCTGGTAGGATCTGGGCACAGCCCTGGCCCCATTGGGGCAGCACGGGTGCATTCACGGTGCCTTTTCTTTGGGGGGTGGGGGGAGAGTGGGGAATAGAGTGGTCTAGGAGGGGGGCTGAGCACCATATGCCCCAGTCTGCTGGGAGCCCCTTGCTCGCATCCTGCACCCTCCCCCTCCCCATGCTTCTTCCCCTCCTGCAGCCCCCAGCCTCTCCTCCGCCGGTTCCTCCGGGCACCCAGCCAGCAGCGGGGATTGATTAAAGTCAGCCTCGACCTTGGTGCCCCAGCTCCCCGCCATCCTCCCTGCCTTTCATTAGGAAAAATTAAATGGGAAAGGGTGGGGGAGGGGAGCCCGGACGCCTGGGTTCCCTGCATGAGGCTGGGTGGGGGGTGGGTAGCAGCTAGGTGCCGGCCCTAAAGGCTGCAGGCTCTGGTACCCCCAGATCTACTGTGTGAGAGGCACCTAGATGCTTTAATTGTTAGCCCGCCTCCCCCCAGGGGGGGTCTGAGCCCCTAGTCCTTCCAGGGAGGGAGAAGGTGAGAGGGAGGAGGGGTGGCTTTGTCCAAACACCTGCGTACCTTGGCCTTGCTCTAAGCCCTGTGTCGTGGAGTGTTGCCACCTCCCTGTGCCCCTCAGGACCAGTATGGGGGAGCTGGCATTGCCCCCTGTTCCCCCTTATCTGTTAAAGGAGGGCAGGAAATTGCCTGGGTGATAAATCCAGTGGGTGCCTGGCAGAGGGGCAGCGTGCCAGGGCACGGCCTGATGGATTGCTTCCTATTAGCCCTGGCACAGGGGGGCTGCGCCTGGCCAGGCCCGGCTCTGGGACACACACTAGCATGGCACTGCCACCAGCGCCTGTTCTAGCTAAGCCTGGCACTGCCAGCCGGCAGCTCTGCTCAGCTGGAGGGCTGGAAAAACCTAAGCAGCCGGGTGCTGCTGAGGGGGGAAAGGGGGGGACCCTTGCTCCTCACATTGTTGCAGTGTGTTGTGCCTGGTTTTGTCCTCAGATCCCCACCCCCGTGGAGGTGCTGGCTCCTGAGCCTGGCTATGCTCCTCACCGTGGGAGGGGCTGCCCCTGGGTGGGCACTGCACAGCCCACAGGGTTTATTTACAAACAGGCGGGAGCTGGCACAGGGCAGCCGGGCACCAGCGGGACCCGGCGGCCTATAATGTTAATTATCACCACGTAATTAAAAGCCCATAAAAAGCCTCACACTTCATTAAATTAAAGCTTCCCTGCACAGTGCCGATGGGCTCCGGCAGAGTTAACCTTGGCCGTGCCAGGCGCTGGCTCTGCCATGGCTGGGGATCTGGGGGTGCAGCACTGCACACACACACACGGGTGTCCCCCCAGCACCATTCGTCACCCCACGGCTGCGGGAGTCTGGGCACACACGGGGAGCACACACAGCGATGCCCACAGATGCCACCCCTACAGCCAGGCCGTCACTGGCGCCGGGCAGGGGGGTGATGCAGGCACACACACACACCACACCCCCCCCCCAGATGTGCACACACAGTGTGTGCGGCCACTGCCAAGGCAGCTGCACAGCAGCTCCGGCACGCTGGCTCCAGCGCACAACGCCCACGCAGCACACACCTACACAAACAGCATTTCTTCCTCCCTCCTGACACACAGACATACAGAGACACACACGCCCCATGTTTCCTCCAAGCTCCCACCCATCGCTGCTGGTGCCTGGAGAGGGTGGGTAGGGGGGTGAGCACCCATTGGTGGCTACCCCTTCTGTGCCTCAGTTTCCCCAAGGGTTGGGTGATGGTGGGAGATGCGTACAAGGGAGGGGAATTCTCCTGGAAGGGGTGGATGCCCAGAGTCAGGGATGCTGCATCGAAGCATGGGGAGAATCAAAGTGGGGGAGCCCTCCCAGGACATGGGGGGCACATATGCACTGATGTGGGGATGTGTATGCATTAATGGGGAGATGCATGGACTAGAAGTGTGTGTGTGTAGAAAGGGGGTTGCTGTGCTGGGAGGGGTGCATATGTGTGTATGTATGTGTGTGTGTGTGCGTGTGCACACAAGGGGTGTCTATACATGCACATGCATTGGGGTGCATATACATCCCTGTATGTGATACATTGATGTGCACACAGGGCTCGGAGGGGGCGTGAGCCAGGGGAGCACACACCTATGCACACAGGGTGTGCAAGGCAGCACACGCATATGCCCAGCACCCCCAGGCACTACTGTGCGTGGGGCTATGGGCAGGAGTCAACTGAGGGAGGGGGAGGACTGTGGGGTGCAGGAGGTGGCGGGTGCCCGTGCCCTGGCCCCGTGGGGGTGGGCAGCCAACAGGGCCTCGGCTATTTCTTGGAAATTTCGCAGCATTCATTTCAGTGCAAATAAAAGCTGTCATTGCCGGAGAAATGATACTGATCGGGGTCTGAAAAGACAGCAAATTACCCGCCTGAAAATGCACCGCTGGAAAAAAATGCATATTAAACACACAAAAAGGCACTTTGCCATCAGCCGCGCTTCCCCCGCCGCTCCAGAATAACCACACTTTACATAATTCTCCCTCTCCACCTCCGAATTAATTTCGCAGACAGAGGCAGAGGCAACCCTCTGACAACAGCGGAGAGGAGACGCGGTGGCTGCGGGGGGAGCAGGGCTGGGGGCTGCTTGGAGGCACCTGGCTCCAGGCTCAGGGTGCTATGGGCAATAGGGTGCTTAAGGGTTGAGGGGCACCAGAGGGTTTGGGAGAGTTGGGGCCGTGGGTGAGAGCTGTGGATGATGGGGGCATGTGCCCGACTGTGGGGTGGAGGGCTCCCAGCCTTCCTGCCTTGGGTACTGGCAATGGGGTCTGTTGGGGTGGGGTTTGGGGGGATAATGCCCACCCCAATAGGCATGTCTCAGGCCAAATATTTCTTAGGAGGGATAAGCCCTTACCTCCTATCACTGGCGTGAGCCTGCCGTATGCCCACCCCAGAGCCTGCCATGCTCCCTGGAGGCAGACTGGCCCTGGTGGGGTGCACACACCCAGCGTGGTGGGGACCCCCACGCACCTTCCTGTCCCACCTGCAGTGCCAAGCACGTGGATGCACCCAAAGGGCGCTGCGAGGCCATGCTGCCCATCCCCAAACTAGCATCCCCAAACTAGCATCCCTCTAAGAAGCGAGGACCCTGTCCCCAGCACCTCAGCACCGCCAAGGGGAGGCAGCGGGTGCAGCGAGGGGTCCGGCATGATGGCGGGGGGAGTTATGCCAGTGCCGAGGGGCTGGCGGAGGGGAGGGCGGGCGGCAGAGGTTGGCACCGCGCTGCTTTGCATTTTCAATGACAGACCCATGCCGGGTGCTCGGGAGAGTGGAAAAATCTTATTTGTCACCTGCTGGCGGTGTGCGGAGGCTCCCGCGCCGCGGCTAATCTCGGGGAAAATGAGGATGCCGGCGGGGTGGCCCACGGGACGGGCAGGGAGGAGCGGGGCTGGTGAGGCGGGTGCTGCCCCAGGCCCTGCTCCGGCTCGGAGCTGTGGGCTGCAGGACCCCGGGGTCCCACCAGCCTGGTCATGACTGGGTGTATCGGCACCGGGGTGCACTTCTTGCCTGCTGCTGGGGTGTTCTTGTGGGCATCCTGGAGCAAGCACCCTGTTCCCACGATGCTGTCTGCAAAGGCACAACTTCTTTTCCTTCTGTCCCGGGTTCAGGAGCAGCCACTTGCCTCGCAGTGCCAGCTCTGCAGGTTGGCACTGCCTGCGCAGCCCCTCGGGGCGCTCAGAGGAGACTTTTGGGGGAAGAGAGATGGCACTTGGAGGTAGGTGTAGGCACCACCTGCCCCGGCCATATCCACACGCATCTGCCCACCCTGTGCCTGCTGCACCCTGGCTTCTCAAGATGCCAACTCCTGCAGGGTGCTGCAGCGCTCTGCGGCCGGCTCAGATTTATCCATTATTTTATATCCACACGCCTTTAATTTTTACAGCCCTGTTGGAGCAATACGCAGGGCTGTTAATAACGCCAGCCCCCCCCCCGCCTCCTGTCTGCATCCATCATGCTCCCACCAAGGTGTCAAGCAGGCCTTTGGGCTGGGTAAGTGCAGGCATGAGACAGTAGGTGTGATGGTACCCAGCCCTGTGCCCCCACCCTGCAGCCAGCACTCCCCCTCAGCAGTAGGGCCAGTCACCCCGTGCCCACTCACGAAGCAGCCCAGGTCCAGGTGCCCTTGCACCCCACTGATGTGGGTTGGTGGTGCCCAGCTGGTCAGGGTGCCCAAGCCAGGGACATTTCTCTGGTGGGATTCACAGAGCCCCTCTGCCCTGGTATGTGCTCCAGGAACCTGAGTCTGTGTGTCAGCGTGCATGAGCGTGCCAAGGTACGTGTGCTTGTAATGGGCAGTGCATGTTTGTGTGTGTAAGTGGGGGGCATGGCATGTGTGTCTGTACTGGTGCATGTCAGCGTGCATGGGTGTACATGTGCTGTACACATGTGCCTCTGCACGTGTGTGCACGTGCTGTTGCATGTCTTGGTGCTGCAGTGGGCACCTTGCCCAGGATCTGCCCAGCACCCCAGCACAGGAGGGCACAGCCTCAGCCACCTAGGGCTATGCCAGGGGCTGGCCCACTGTGCCTACTGTGTCTCGCACCCGCTGAGCCCCCCGCCCCACACGAAGCAGGGTCCCTATGCTGCCTGTGGCACAGCACTCAGTATATGTTGCCTGGGGCTCCCACCCCCCAGCACCCAGGAAGACCCAGGGCCCCCTCCGAGCACCTGAGGACTAAGGGCTGTGCAAGCACGACAGGCAAGGGTGGCAGGACACGGAGCGTGGCAGGCAGGACGGCCATGCAGGGCCGGGGTCTGTGGCCACTGCGGGAGGCCAGCGCGGGTGGTGGGAATCGCTGGGTGATAAATCTCCTTGCTGGGCCCCCCCGTGGCACAGCGGCTCACGATATTTATGTTGGGGATTTATCTGCAATGCAGTTTAATATTCCTGGACCTTCGTGTGTGTGTGTGAGTGTGTGTGAGTGCACGGTCCCCCTCCCATGCCACCCCGTGCCACCCCCGTGCACACCCTCTCACTCGGAGCTTCCCGGGCTCCTTCTCCTGCCCACCCACAGCTCTTCACCTTTGCACCCTCCCTGGCAGGACGGGACGGACCCCTTCGCAGGCGGCCCCGAGCAACGCGGGGGTGCCGAGCCGACGGGATGCTGCTGGCACAGACGGCCGGCCGGGCCCACCCGGTGCCCCTCGTGGGTGCCGGGCTGCCGAGCGGTGGCAGCAGGGTCCCCGAACGGGGAATGCCGGGCAAAGCAGCACTGTCAGCGCCGTTCCAGCCCCCTGGAGCGAGGGGCCCGGGGACCCCTCTGCTCTGCCTCCCCGCCGGCGGGGATGAGGTAAGGCTGGCGGGTGGCACAGGGCTGCTCTATTTGCATAATAATCTCGTTAATGGAGCCTGGCCTGCGGGAGAGCCGGGCTGGAGACGCCACCCCCTCCCCGCCCCGCTGCCTCCCTCCGGCCCCGCCGCTCCGCCAGCCGCGGCGCGGGGCGCGGAGCGGAGCGCGGGGCGCGCAGCCGGACGGGCAGCGCCGGGCCGGCCCGCCAGCAGCCCCGGGCAGCCGGCTGACATTCCCCGAGCAAGCCGGTGAGCACCCCCGAGCAACCCCCAAGAATCCCGGGCAGCATCCCCGAGCATCCCGAGCATCCCTGGCAGCGTCCCTCGAGCATCCCCCAAGTGTCTCGGTGAGCAAGCGGTGAGCCACCCTCCAGCACCCGCGGACATCCCGTGCGGCAACCCAGGGATCATCCCTCGAGCATCTCCCGAGTACCTCGGTGAGCAGCCCCGGTGAGCATCCCCCGAGCAGCCTGGCGCGCAACCCCCGAGCCTGCCGGCGAGCACCCGGCGAGCATCCTCTGAATATCCCGGGCACCATCCCGGGGACCGCTTCCCGAGCATCCCTCGAGCATCCCCTGAGCACCACAGGCACCATCCCAGCGAGCACCTCCCGAGCACCTCCCGAGCATCTCCCGAGCATCCCGGCAAGCACCTCCCGAGCATCCTGGGCAGTGTGCTCCAAGCATCCCGGGCAGCATCTCCCCGTAAATCCTGGGCTGCATTCCCCTGGGTACTCCCGACCACCCCGGGTAATATCCTGGGTAACATCCTGGGTAGCATACCTGGAGCATCCCTGGCACCCCTAGCCCCCTCCCGCCCCACGCCGCGCCTCGCTGTGCCCGCCGCCGGCCACGCAAACTTTCCGGTGGCGGCGGCGGCAGCTCCCCGGCACCGGCGGCGCCGGGCTACGGCAGCTCCCCGGCACCGGCGGCGCCGGGCTACGGCGCCGGGGCACAACTTTGCCCAAGTTGCAGAGAGAGGGAGGGCTGCGGGGCTTGCGGCGGGGGCGGGGAGCCACGGGCTTACCGGCCACCTCTCGAGCGGCTCTTTGTCCCCAGCCTGTCCTCCCCCACCTGCAAATCCGGATACTCTTCTGCATCGAGCAAGTATTGGGCTCCCTTTTGAAGCCCCCCCCACCTCCATCTATGCCCCCACCTTTTTCTCCCAGTGAGCAGATCTCCTCCTGCCCAGCACAGCACCCCAGCCAGACACACCTGCTCAGCAGGCACCGGGCAGCAGAGAGGGGTTGGGTGGATGGGGGGGGCTTTGGGAGGGGGGGGGAGGGGTGGGGAGGGAGAGGGGGATGCTGTGGGGTGTCCATGGGGTCCAAGGCTCGCCCCCCGCCCCCGAACTGGAATTAACTTTGCGCACACATCACGCACCGCACCACGATTTGACACAACGCAATGCAACACAGCGCACCACAACCCAACACAATGCAACGCCACAGCACGGCACACCGCCATGCAACCCACCTGAGGGCCACACAGCCGGACCCAACCCGCAACACCCCAACCCAAAACCTTCCCTGCAAATCTCCCCAACACACCCCTTCTCCAAGCTGCTCACCTCCCTCTTCCCCCCCCCCCATCCTCTGTCCAGAGGGATGGGCAACCCTGTGCCCTCCCCAGGCCGGGAAGGGCTCGCGTGGTGAGGTGTGAGGATTGGCTCGCTGGACCACCCTGGACCCTGCCTGGATGTTCTCCCTGGTGCACTGGGTGGGCATGGGGAGGGGTGTGGGTGTGTAGGTGCGTGGGCTGGAGCTGTGCTGGGGCTGAAACCAGCCTGGGACCGTGCAGACAGGACCCTGCCTTGTCACCAGAGGGGCTGGGAGAGGGGACAGCCATGGTTTAGAGCTGCCACTGAGCTCCTGGTGCCAGAGCCAGTCTCAGAGCCACCAGCCAGGCACACAGGCAGGGACAGGGAAACAGGCAGCAATGACAGCAAGAAGCAATCCCCCCTCCTTGCTCCTCCCAACTCTCCCCCCTCAACCACCTCCTCTCTCTTTTCAGGAGCTTCCTGGCTCACTTGGGCGCCCTCCACCACCTCCCCGCAGCTCCAGCATGAACTGTGAGGTGCCTGAGCCTGCCCCCCATCTGCCCTGAGCCCCCTGAGCCCACGCTGCTTGTGGGGACACCCATCCCTGGCCATGGAGAAGACCTACTCGTTGACGGCTCACTACGATGAGTTTCAGGAGGTGAAGTACGTGAGCAAGTACCAGAGCGGCACCCTGCCCAATGGCTTTGCCCTCCAGCTGGGCGCTGGGGCCAAGAAGCGCCGTGGGGGGCTGCCGCGCTGGAGCCGCCGGGAGGTCTGCCTGCTCTCCGGGCTGGTGTTCGCCGCGGGGCTCTGCGTCATCTTGACGTGCATGTTGGTCCTCAAATACCTGGCGGCTGAAGGGGACAGCTACTGCCTGGAGGGGTGCCAGGAGAAGAAGGCCTTCCTGCGGGCATCCCGCTTCCTCAGCGCCAATATGGATGCCACCATCGATCCCTGCCAGGACTTCTATTCCTTCGCCTGCGGTGGCTGGCTCCGTCGGCATGGCATTCCCGAGGACAAGCTGGTGTACGGCACCATCGGGGCCATCGCCGAGCAGAACGAGGCCAAGCTGCGGGCGCTGCTGAGCCGCCCCGTGCGGCGCCGAGCCCCTGCCTCGGCTGAGAGGAAGGTCAAGGACTTTTTCCGCTCCTGCCTGGACCGGGCTGAGATCGACAGGCTGGGCCCACGGCCGATGCTGGAGGTCATCGGGGAGTGTGGTGGCTGGGATGCCCCCCCAGGCCGCGGGGACCTCAACGAGCTCCTCTACAAGACGCAAGGGGTCTACAGCGCCGCTGTGCTCTTCTCCCTCACTGTCAGCCTGGATGAGAGGAACACCTCCCGCTACATCATACGGGTGAGGGCACCCTGCCCCTGGGGCTGCGCCCCACCCCAGCCACCTGCCTGCACCAGTGAGACCCCCTTGGTGCTACTGTCCTCATTGTGGTGGCACTGGGTGCCTGCCCGGTGTGCGGTCTTGGTTGCAGCAGGTGGCCGGGCTGGAGACAGCCCCCATCCCTGGGGACTCCCCCATGTTTGTGTCTTCCCCCGCTGTGGGACCCCTGTGTCAAGCTGCCCTGGGGTGAGGGTGGCACCTCCAGGACAGGGTTGGGGATGTGGGCAGGGCAAGGCACTGCTGCCCACCGGGGAGCTGGGAACAGCCCAGAAAAGCACCGGGGTCTCCAGAGAGCTGGCTTCCAAGCCCCCCACCTTGGCCTTCTGGCTGTCATCTTTACTCAGGGGCAAACCCTAGGCGGTGACAGGGGGATGCCCCACAGCCCCGCAGCACTGTGCTGGGACACCAGGGCATTTGCCCGTAGCTTTGTCACCCTTCCCCACCCCTCCCAGCTGTCCCCCACCGTGTGGGACATGGGTGGGCTTTGTCTGGGTGGTCAGTACTCAAGCACCCTTGGTGGGTGTGGGAGTAAGGTTGTGGGCATGGGAGTGAGGTGGTGGGCACAGTGGGGGCACAGCAATGACATGCTGAGGATGCCATGGGGCACGGTGATGGGTGTGGAGGGCCATGGCGGTGGCACAGAGCTGGGGGGCACAGTGGTGGGCACAGGGGAAAACGGGAAGGCGGGGGCAGCAGGGACATGCTGGGCATGGTGGTACGGGCGTGCTGCTGAGCGGTGGGGGAGAGGTGTTGGGGGTGAGGGTACAGCGGTTAGGAGGAGCTACCCCATTCCCTGTGCGATGGGGGGGGATTGGGAAGGGGGGGAGGTGGGCGTGCGAGGGGTGGGTGTGGGTGGATGTGCGGGGCCAGCGAGGTGCGGGGCCGCGCTGCCGGGCCGCGCGTGTGTACGCTAGAGGGAGCGTGTGTCACAGCGAAAGGGCGGGCGGGTGGCGGGGCCGCGGGAGGGTGCGGGAGTGCGCGGGCTGTGATGGGGTGGGCGTGCGGGGGGTGCGGATGGCAGCCAGGGCTGGCTGCCAGGGCTTGGGTGTCAGGGCGCGACGGGGAGGGGTGAGAGCGGGGGTGCGAGGGGCTGGGGGTGGGTGCTGTGCTGTGCGGGGAAGCCGAAGGAGGGGTGATGAAGGAGGGGGTGGAGAAAGGCCAGGGGTGCCCGCGGGTGCGCGGGGCAGCGCTGCGGCTGCGTGCTCTGGGGGCTGTTGGGTGGGACATGGCGGTGGAGAGGGGGGAGATGGGGGTGGGAGGGTGTGCACACACACGTGCATGGAGGGGGCAAACCAGCTGGTGCCTGCATGGGGGGCGGGGGGTGACCATGCATGGGGATGTGTCATGAGGGGTGTGTTACGGATCTGTGTGTCTGCACACGTGTGCTAAAGGGTGTGTGTGTGTGTGTGTGTGTGTGTGTGTGTGTTAGAGGCTGCACCTGCGTCTACAGGGCAGCTGGGTGTCTGCGTGCATGAGGAGGGGGAGGCCCATTCGGTGTGGGTCACCCCTGCAGCTCCCCACAGAGCAGGCTGCAGCACAGGAGTGGGGCCAGCTGTGGGGCAGCCTGTGGGGTCACATGAGTCAGGCCACGGAGCAGTGACCTACCTGCCTTCACAGGACTGCAGAGTTGTAGGGGTTGGAAGTGACCTCCAGAGATCGGGTTGGCCTCCAGATGGGTCTTGACTATCTCCAGAGAAGGAGACTCCACAGCCCTCCTGGGCAGCCTGTTCCTGGTCCCCAGCAGTCCCCTCCATCTCCCTCTGGCGGGAGAGAAACTCAGGCATGGGACATGCTCACACCTGGGGCTCCCAGGGCACCAGTGGCACTCTGCACCATGGAGGCAGGCTGAGGGGCACCTGCCCTTCCCACTGCTTACCAGTTGCCCCTGTCTCTCCCCCAACAGATCGACCAGGATGGGCTGACTCTGCCCGAACGGACCCTCTACCTAGGGCAGGATGAGGAGAGTGAGAAGGTGAGGAGGGCCCACACCGTCACCATGGGGACACCAGGAGAGGGACCAGCACCCAGCACGGGGTGTCAGACAGAGGGCACCCCACTGCTACCAGTGCCAGGGGCTGGGGTGCCTGCAGGGCAGTGTTGGGTGGCACTGAGCATCCCTTCCCTCCACACAGATCCTGGCTGCATACCGGGTGTTCATGGAGCGGCTGCTCACCCTCCTGGGGGCTGAGCATGTGGAGCAGAAGGCCCAGGAGATCCTGCAGCTGGAGCAGCACCTTGCCAATGTGAGGGGGGGTGCCTGCCCTGGGCTTTGGGGTCCCCTGCCCATCCCTTAGCTACCTAAGTTGCAGATCTTTGGGGTGCTTTCATGCCTGGTCCTAAGAGACCCCATCCCAATCCCTTTGGGAACCTCCACTCCCAGCCCTTAGGGACCTTCATGCCCGGCCCTTGTGTATCCCAGCCCCTTGAGCACCCTGTGGCAGATCCTTATGGACCTGAGCCCCAACATCTTGACAACCCCCAGTCCCAGCTCTCAAGACAACTACTCTAGCCCTTGGGGACTCCTCCATGTCCAGTCCTCGTGAACCCACTACAGGCCCTTGAGGACTCCATGCCTAGCTCTTGGGGACCCCAGTCTCTGTCCTGGGGGAACCCCCATGCCAAACTCTCAGATATCCCAACTCCCTGGGGACACTATGCTCAGCCCTTAGAGCCCCACTGGCACCAGAAGGTTCTCAGTGCAGGGAGCTGGGAGGGATGTGGGTCAGCAGTCCCTCTTGCCCCAGCCCTGGGACCCCCCAGCAGGCAGTGTGGCAGTGACAGCCGTGCCCCCCCTGTCCAGATCACGGTGTCCGAGTACGACGATGTGCGGAGGGATGTCAGCAGCATGTACCACAAAGTCACCCTGGGCGAGCTGCAGCGCATCACCCCCACAGTGAGTACCCCAGCGCCCAACCTGCCACCCCAACATGCACCATCTGTCATGTGCCCCACACTTGTCCCTGTCCCCCTGCTCCATCCATGTGCTCACTGCCCTCCCTGGGTAAGTCTGCTTGAGGGTGATGGATCCACCCTGTGCTTTTCTGGGTGGGAAGAGGAGGTGGGAGGCTGGAAAGCCTGGAGGGAATTCTCTCCAGGGTGGCATGGAAGGGAGGAGGGGGTCCCTGTGCCCACCCTGATGGTGCTCACCTTGGCAGCTCAAGTGGAAGCGCTTGCTGGACCGCATATTCCATGACAACTTCTCGGAGGAGGAGGAGGTGGTGCTGCTGGCCACCGACTACATGCACAAGGTGTCTGACCTCATCCGTGTGACACCCAGCAGGTGAGGGGGGCTGGTGCCCCTGTGTCCCTGGCAACTTCCCCTTCCTGGCAGGATTTAGCAATGGGGATGGGCACATCGGCACGTCAGGCTGGGCACAGGGAGCCCAGGAAAGCTCCTGGGAGAAGGCATGGTCATGAGCCCCACAGTACCCTCATCATGCCCAGGCACCCACCAAGCCCCTCCATGCTAGAGGTCTCCAGACTCACCACACAGCAGGGAGGGACATGGTGCCAGCCTGTCCCTGTGCCCCCACAGGCCATGGCCATCCCCATGGCCTGCCTGGTCCCCAAGCAGGGATACCCCCACTCTAGTGCTGCTCCCCACCTTCTCCATGTACCAACGGAGGGAGGACCTGATCCTCTCCCCTGTCACCAGGATCCTTCACAACTACATGCTGTGGCGCATCGTGGTGGTGCTGAGTGAGCACCTCTCCACCCCCTTTCGTGATGCCATCCACGAGCTCTCCAAGGAGATGGAGGGCAATGAGAAGCAGCTTGAGCCAGGCAAGATCTGCCTGAGCCAGGCCAACAAGCACTTTGGTATGGCCCTGGGTGCCCTCTTCGTGGAGGAGCACTTCTCCTCTGCCAGCAAAGCCAAGGTAGGTTGTGCTGTCTGTGGGCACAAAGACACCATGTCCCTCCTGTCAGCTTGCCAAGGTGCCTACTTCCACACAGCACCCCACCAAGAGCTCTTTGGTGGGTTATGGGAGGTGAGGATACTCTGTCAGTGTCTGTGGTGACCCACCATAGGTGCAGCAACTGGTGGAGGACATCAAATACATCCTGGACCAGCGCCTGGATGAGCTGGACTGGATGGATGAGGAGACACGGAGAGCAGCCAGGGCCAAGGTAGTGGACCCCAGCATGAACCCCTGCCCTTGCCCCACCACAGCCTTGGGGCATGTGGGATGGGGCGCCTGACCTCACCACTGACTTTGCCCACAGCTCCGGTACATGATGGTGATGATTGGGTACCCTGATTTCTTGCTGAAGCCAGAGGCCATCGACAAGGAGTATGAGGCAAGGGACCGTCCAGGGCCACGTGGGACCATGGGCATGGGGAGGGGGGGATTTGGTCCACACATCTGCCTCAGGAACTGCAGAGACTGGGATGGGGAGATGCTGACCCAAACCCAGCCATTTCCTCGTAGCTCATTGTGCCCACCGCTCTTACGGCCACAGCCACATGGGCAGTGCCATGCCATCCCCGGAGCCTGGGATGATGTCTCCTTCCCTACACTGCACCCCCAGAGCTGACCCCATCCTCAGCCAGGGCCAGGGGTGCCAGCATGGTCCAGGGACCCCATGAAGGTGATGCAATAGCAGCTGCCCACATGGGCACACAGCACAGGACATGAGGACACACCCATGCCTCGTCTAGCCTGTGGCCACAACCCTGCACACCCTCTGTCCCTAAGGCTCACAAGGGGTGGCAGGACACTCCAACCCTGCTCCCTGTACTCTTGGGGCTGGCATTTGGGGCTGGCAACCCCCACTGACGTGGCTGTGCTCCCCCCCCAGTTTGAGGTGGACGAAAAGACCTACTTCAAGAACATCCTCAACAGCATTGCCTTCGGCATCAGGCTCTCGGTGAAGAAGATCCGGCAGGAGGTGGACAAGTCTGCGTGGGTATCCCCTTGTCCTGGGGGGTGATGGGGGGCACAGCACGGCTCCACCAATGCCCCCTATCCCCATGGCTGGTTACATCCATGGGGCATAGGCTGGATGTCACAGGGGAGGCTGGGACTGTCCCCCGACCCCCCAGCCGTGCAAGGGGTTGGCATCCCCATGCCCCTGTGCCCCCCTCAGCCTGGCATCACTGTCTCTCCTTGCAGGTGGCTGCTGCCCCCCCAGGCACTGAACGCCTACTACCTGCCCAACAAGAACCAGATGGGTGAGGCACTGCCTGGCGCTCCCCCTTCCCAACTTACTCCCCTGGGGTGTGGGGTGTGGGGAGGGCCTGAGGTGGGAGGCACCATCCCCTGGTGCCAGGGTCCCCCCTGAACTGTAATGGTCTCCTGTGTCCCCAGTGTTCCCCGCTGGCATCCTGCAGCCCACCCTCTACGACCCCGAGTTCCCGCAGTGAGTGTGGGGCTGGGGCATGGGTGGGGGGTGCCAGGTCCTGGGGTCACTGCTATCACCAACAGCATGGTGCCCTCCATTCTTCCGCCTCTGCCCTCCACAACAGGTCTCTGAACTATGGGGGAATCGGCACTATCATTGGGCATGAGCTGACCCACGGCTACGATGACTGGGGTGAGTGATGCCACACTCCATGCCAGGGCAGGAGATAGGTGGGCAGGGGGCAGCCAGGCTCTGGGAGGAGCTGGTGCCTGGGGCTCTTGGGACTACTGGTGGTGGTGGTGTCCTTGGCAGGGGGACAGTATGACCGTCACGGGAACCTGGTGCACTGGTGGACAGAGCGGTCGTACAGCAAGTTCCTGAAGAAGGCACAGTGTATTGTCAACCTCTATGACAACTTTACAGTCTACAACCAGCGGGTGAGACCCCTTGCCCAGCACATTGCCCTGTGGGGAGGTTCCTCAAAGGCCCCTTCCCGGGCCTGAGACCTGACAACTCATCACACCTCAGCGGGGAAATTCTGCAGGGCACTGGCTGGAGGAAACTGAGGCATGACCTTGATGCCAGGGTGAGGGGATGAGGGGCTGCCTGTCTCGGGGTGGGGAGCATCTCTGCTCACTCCAGGTCTCTCCTGGCAGGTGAATGGCAAACACACCCTGGGGGAGAACATTGCTGACATGGGGGGCCTCAAACTTGCCTACTACGTAAGTATCCCCACCCTGGGGTGTCACGGATGGCTGATGCCATCCCCACCTGGTGAGAGTGGCATGAGTCCCCATGGCCCCATCTTGCTCCCTGCAGCAGGCAGCAGACCTGATCCAGCCTGCTGGTTGCTGGGGGGCTGTAGAGGGAGGCTCAGGGCAGGTTTGGGGGCACCCAGGATATGCTGAGCACACCCCTTTATTCTCCAGGCCTATCAGAAGTGGGTGCGGGAGCATGGCCCTGAGCACCCCCTGCACCACCTGAAATACACCCATGACCAGCTCTTCTTCATCGCCTTTGCGCAGGTGAGCTCCTGCCCTCCCCACATGTGGCACGTACTGGGGTGGGGCCAGTGGCTCCAAGGGACAGGGCAAGAGCCATGTCAGATCTGGTGCTGGGTTTGGCTCCATCCACAGGTCCTGGTCTCAGCCATGGAGCATCCCACATGGCCCCCCTGTTCCTGGGGACCCTACAATAACAAACTTATGCTCCCTCCTAGCCTGATCACCTCCAGAGACCCCACAGTAACAAATGCACGTGACCGTGAACCCCCAAAAGACCCTACAGCTGGGCAGCCCACTCCCTTAGGGACCCTACAATAACATCCTCCCCATGCTTTTCCAACCCATCCATACCCCATACTCCCAGGAGACCCTACAGGAACAAGCACAACCAGGGTGTCCCTGCCCTAGTCCCCAGAAAGAGGAAGGGCCTCATGTCCCAGTGGGTGCCAGGACCTGGGGTGCCCCATCCAGCTCCCCCATGGGAACCTTTGTCCCCTGCAGAACTGGTGCATCAAGCGGCGATCCCAGTCCATCTACCTGCAGGTGCTGACAGACAAGCACGCCCCAGAGCACTACAGGTACCTCCTGTCCCCAAATCTGGGGGGGGGCACACAGCAGGTGTCAGCTTTCCCCATGTCTGTCAGTGCCATGCAAAATGGGGTGGGCACCAGCATGGCAACATAAGGGTCTGGGTGGGCATTGCTGGGGCAGAGGATGGGGTGGGACTGAGGTGTGCCAGAGCCTCAAGCAGGGTGCATGGCAATAGTGGTGGGGGGGGGCACAGGATGCCCAGCTCTGAATTGCCCCCCCTCTTCTGGCAGGGTCCTGGGCAGCGTCTCGCAGTTTGAGGAGTTCGGACGGGTTTTCCACTGCCCCAAGAACTCGCCCATGAACCCGGTGCACAAGTGCTCAGTGTGGTGAGGCCAACCCCCCCGCACCCCACAGCAGGTTGGCACCCCCTATCCCCACCCCTGCTCACGTGCCGCCCCATGTCCGCTCCCCACCTCCTCCCCTCTCCCCCTCCTACTCCCCTGGCAAAGGGGCCACACATGGGTGACACAGGTGGTCGCTGCCCCAAAGTCAGGCACCCACCCCACAGGTGGAGACAGTGGGGGGATGCTTGGGGTGGGCTTGAGCTGCCTCCCACCTGTCCCTTTCTGACCCCCTGCCCTACAATCCAGGGTGGCCCTGAGTCCCGATGGGGGAAAGAGGCAATGCAGGGCAATCTCCAGGTACCCATGTGCACCCCCTTCTGCCCACCTCCCCCTACCACCTTCCCCCAGACCTCCCACACCCAGCCCAGCACCAGTCGGAGCAGGGAGAGTGACCCAGTGATGCTGTGGGGGCTACCCCACACCAAAAGCCCTCCTGCCCAATGCCCTCCCCAGCACCCCCCCGTGCCAGCCCCACCCCACCCTCACAGCAGCCCTGCCAGCGGGTGAGCACAGTGGGAAGGGCGTGGGGCGGGGCGATGCCAGCCTGCTCCAGGGGCACAGGGACACGGGCACCTGCTGTATTCTTTGCTGCTGCTTCTGGTCAATAAAGCGCTGGATATGCTGGGCGGGTGCCATGGCCGGGGGATGGGCAGCAGCGGCAGCCCCCCAGCCCTGCTTCAGGAACTCACACACCACTGACACACCAGTCCTACCCCCCACATTTATTAACCCTGTGTGGGTGACAACCCTGCCCCATGTCCAGGATTCGGTGCCCCACAGCTCCTCCATCCAGACCAGGGATGTGTCAAAGAGCTGGTGGGCACCTACAGGTGCCGCAGCCATGGGGAAAGGGGAGGGGGGGGCATGGGTGCCTGTGGGGTGCCCTGGGGCTGTGGGGGTCAGTGGAAGAGGGGCAGGAGGAGGGTGGGCAGAAGCAGGGCCAGGGGAGTGGCGTGGGCAGCAGGGGCAGAGTCCCGTTGGCGGCAGGAGGTGTAGGGCTCGAGGCAGGCAGCATATGCCATGACATGGGCCACGTAGGTCTGCTCCTGCACCCCGTGGAAGAGGTAAGCCATAGGGCCTTTGGCCAGGATGGCTACGTCCTCACCGCCGTGGGTCTCTGAGTCGAGTGGCACAGCTGCCTGCTGCAGGTAGTTGTACTGATCTGGGGAAGCAGGGAGAGAGGGTTAAGGGGGGTGGTGGTAACACCCAGCCCCATCCCACCACCTGGCCATGGTCCCCAGGTCCTCACTGGCTGTGTCATTGTCTACATCTGGCCGGCTGGCATTTGGGTGGCCTGGCCCATTCCCGTAGAGAATGGATGTGTAGTTCTTCCCATCAGCGGCTTTTTTGGGGGCCAGACCTGGGGAGGGGGTGATGGAGAGGGGAGATCAGCCAAGAAATGCCTGTATCATCCCTCTGGCCGCTGCGGGATGCCAGCAGCACCTAGCACAGGGCCATGCCCCACTCTTGGTGGCCAGGCAGAGCCCTACCGAAGATGGAGGAGCCGCGGAGGGTGTAGCCACCAAAGGAGAAGACGTGTGAGTGGTCGGCAGTGACGACAGTGAGGGTCTGCGCCTCGTCGGTCAGGGCGCCTGCCCGCTCGATGGCCCGGTCGAACTCCACCGCCTCTGTCAGCGCTTTGTGGGCTGCACCATCATGGTGGCCGTGGTCGATTCTGCCACCTGCAGATGGATGCCTGTGGTGGGCTGGGAATTGACAGCAGCTCCCCTCACCCCAGGATGTGGGAGTCCCCTCTTGCCTGCCCCAGGGGCACTGGCCCTGACTTACCTTCCACAAAGAGGTAGAAGCCATTGGGGTTCCTGCTCAGGATCGTGATGGCAGCCTCCATCATCTCAGTGAGCGACGGGTCCAGGGTGGTGTTGCGCATCAAGTTGTACTTCATGTCCACGGGTTCAAAGAGACCTGGGAGGGGACATGTTGGGGACGGCCTCAGCACCAGCCTGTGTTCCCGTGGCTGTAGGGTCCTGGCACACAGGGTGCTTGTTACCCATCAGATAGTTCACTTCAGGGTTGGCGGCGGCCGCCAGCATCTCTGTCCTGTTCCAGACGTAGCGGGCTCCCTGTGGGAAAAATCCCATGGGGGGGGTGTCAATGAGTGCCCAGTGCCATGCCCGCGGGCGGTGGTCAGACACCCGCCCATCCTTGCATCACCCACCGGCCGTGCCTCCAGCCACATGTTGATGAGGTTATTCCCATCCTCACGTATCCCATTCGCTGACTCAGAGGTGGGATACTCAGGGTCTGGCGTATTCTTGGGGGTCATGTATTTCCGACCACCCCCCAGGATCACCTGGAAGAGATGGGTGCAGCATTAGCATGGGTGCCCAGTGCAGTGGGGGGGGGGGGGTCTGCCTCTGCCCATTCCCCACTCCCACTATGGGCACTCACGTTGATGTCGACGTTGTGGACCAGCTGCCAGGCGATGTCCTTGCAGCCCTGCTGGCGGGCATCAGCGGGCATGCTGGCATCCGCGTACCAGTCGCGGTTGACCACGTGGGCGTAGGTCCCCGAGGGTGACGCGTGCTGCACCCGCGTGGTGGTCACGATGCCCACTGCCTTCCCTGCCATCCCCACCACCCGTCAAGTCCCGCACAGGTTAACATAGGGCTCCCCTCCACCGAGCCCCAGGATGCTTGTGGGGGCAGCCCCCAGTTTGTCCCTTGTCCCTGCAGGGTCCCCAGCCCAGCCCCACAAACCTGTTTTCTCCCCCGTTACCTGCTTTGCGGGCTCGCTCCAGCACTGAGATCACCTCATTGCCTGCTGTGGTGTTGCACTGCGAGTGGCGGGCAGCTGCGCTCAGCCCCACCGTCTGGTAGTTGCCCTTCACCCCGCAGAGGTAGGCTGTGGCTGTCCCCGCACTGTCAGGGACCTGCCGGTCCACGTTGTATGTCTGCCAAGGACACACGCCAGGCTCAGGGCAGGTGGCAGCTAGTGGGGTGACCATTCCCCCCCAGCACCCCTCGCCACCTTCACTCATGCCCAAGGACACGTGTGGAGCAGGGCAGGGACCCCATACAGCCCATACACACATTCCTGGAGTGCTTCTGTGCCAGCAGCTCCATGGACATCATCAACCCGGCCTCAAGCCCAGTGTGGTGGAGATTTACCTTCGAGAGAGCCACGTAGGGGAAAGCATCCAGGGCAAGGGGGGTCTCGGGGCCCAGCTTCCCCTGCTGCTGCCCCTTTAAGATGCGAGTGGCCGTGATGGTGGGGATCCCGAATCCTGGGCAAGGAGAGGGTCCCAGTCACCCTCTGGACTGGGTACCCTCCCTGCACCCAGCTCTGTGGGACAGCAGTGATGCCAGTCTACCTGCTGGTGTGCCAGCAGCACTCACCATCCCCGAGGAAGAGGATGAGGTTTTTGGCTTGGCTTATCCGGGGCTGGATCTGGAAGGAGGCCTCGATGGCTGCAGCCGCCTGCTTGTTCCAGAAGGATGGCTCCTCCTCCTCCACTGAGACAGGGCAGCACCCATCAGTCCCAGCTCACCAGCACCCGCATCCCTGGGGTGCCAACATCCCTGGGGTACCAACATCCCTGGGGCACCAGCATCCCTGGGGTACCCACATTCCTGGGGCACCAGCATCCCTGGGTACCCACATTCCTGGGGTACCTGCATCCCTGGGCATCCCCAGCCATCCCCATGCTGGGGCCTTCTCTGACATGGCGGAGTGGGTCAGGGTGCTGTTTGGGGTGGGGAAAGGCCACACAGGCTTGCACCCAGCTTGAGGGTCCTGGGGCAGAGAAGGAGTGGAGAGCAGAACGGGACATGATGGGGGGAACTGTCTGGCAGGTAAGATGGAACTACATCCATGGAGGGGGGGAGGTTATGGGCACCTCCCCCAGCCCCCATGCCCAGAAGCAAGCAGGAACCTGAGCCTTCACATCCCCAGAACCCCCATGGGCTAACCCCCATTAACCCTTTCAGAGCCAGGCAGACCCTTCTTCCCTCCCCAAACCCTCCCTGTGGCCAGCCAGGCTGGTGCTCTGCTGGGAGCCCCACTTTCCCAGGCCCCCGCCACAGCCCGCCAGGCACCTGTCCCCATCCTTGTCCCCACCTGGGATGACAGCGGTGCTGAGCCCTGCCCAGAGGCTCAGGCAGAGGGTGAGAGGTGCCAGGAGCTGCATGGTGAGATCCGGTAGCTCAATACTGTTGGCAGTGTCTGTGTCTCCAGCAGACCTGGGCAGGGACTTTGGACCAGGATCAGCCCTGTGGGGCGTGTGTGGAGGGGTTCAGCATGTCTCTGACTCCATGGTGTCCTGCAGGGCAGCCGGCACAAAGGCCACGGGGCTGGGCTGCAGGCACCTCCTTGACACACCACTGCCGTCCTGGGGGATGGACAGATGCGGGGTGCAGATGCAGGGGGTGAGGCAGGGGCTGTGTCTGGCAGGCAGTGTTGCTTGCCTGGACTGCAGTGCCTGGTGGGGCGATGCCCTGGCCTGGGGTGCCACAGGCAGTGCCAAGCATCAGACCTCGGGCAATGGGGGTATCAGGAGGACCTGGGGTCACTCATGCACTGAGCAGCCCTGCTCTCTGCCCAGCACTTTCTTAAGCAATAAATCTGGATGAAAGCTCTGCTTCTGATTCTGTGATTCTTGCTCAGCCCTGGCTGGGAAGGTACCAACCCTTGTGTGCTGTGTCCCAGCCTGACAGGGTTGTGGGGAACATGACCTCCTCTCACCCTCATTTCATCACCTCCTTTACCCCAGTGACTCCGGTGCTGGTCCTGCAGGGAGGAATAGGGCCCATGACTACCTGGGGAAACTGAGACACAGGGCAGCAATCTAGGAGTGACCACCACTGTAAATGCTCACATGGCAGATGGAGACAAACAACCTGTGTTTTATTGCTTCCTTTGATCCTGACAACAGTGGGGACCTGGTTGCTGACCCCCCTTGATGGGTTCGGGGGGGTGTGATGCTGGGCAGACTGGGTCGAAGTAGGGTTCGCAGGGGTCTTTCAGCCCCCCACCACGTAGACAGCCACACAGAAGGCCAGGAGGGTGAGCAGGGGCTTGGAGGAGCACTGGAGGCTGTGGGAAGAGGCCCTGCGTGCTGTCCCGCACTGGGGCCTGGTGGTGTAGGGCTCGATGCAGGCGGCGTAGGCCATGGCATGGGCAATGTAGTGCTGCTCCTGCACCCCATGGAAGAGGTGGGCCATGGGGCCCTGGGCCAGCACCATCACATCCTCCCCACTGTGGGTCTCTGTCTCCAGGGGTACAGCTGCCTGCTGCCTGTAGTCCTTGTCCTCTGCAGAGGGAGGCAGGAGATAAGGGGTTGGAGACAGCAGGCTCCCCTGCCTTCAGAGACTGGAGGGCAGCTCCCATCACCCTGGCATCAGGGCAATATCTGTCCAAATGACACCAGAGCCAGGCAGAGGCACTGGGACCTTGTGCAGCCACAGTGGCCGTGCCCATGGGATGCCACTCCCATGCCCCTGTGTCCCACCTCATCCCCAGCAGGGCCCTACCTGCAGCAGGGAGGCTGGCAGCTGGGCGTCCCCCGTCACGGATGCTGTAGCCAGGCCCGTTGCCATAGAGGATGCTGGTGTAGGCTCGCTTGTCCTTGGCTTTCTTGGGGGCTAGCCCTGCCCCAGGGAAAGGCACCATTGCCCTGTGTCTCACCCAGGCACCTCCCTCCAGCTCCCTGCCTTGGCCAGCTCAGCCTTTGCCAGTGGGAGCAACAGAGGGAGGTGGAACAGGGACGCTTGCCGGCCCTTCCCGGACTCACCGAAGATGGAGGTGCCACGCAGTGTGTTGCCCCCAAAGGTGAAGACGTGGGAGTGATCAGCTGTCACCACAGTCAGGGTGTCAGAGAGGGAGGTGAGCTCACCCGCCCGTGCAACCGCCCGGTCCAGCATGACAGTCTCCATCAGCGCCTGCTTGGCACGGCCACTGTGGTGGCCGTGGTCGATCCTGCCACCTGCATAGGGAATACACCCGTTACCCCCCTCTCTGGTCCCCTGGGACACCCACCCACCTTCTCCCAGGATCCACATCCCACCCCTGCCCCAGCCACGCTGTCTGCCAGGGGCTACTCATCTTCCACAAAGAGGAAGAAGCCGTTGGGGTTCCTGCGCAGGATGCGAATGGCCTTTTCTGTCATCTCCACGATGGAGGGGTCCGTCGAGGTGTTGCGGTTCAGCTCATACTTCATGTCCTTGGGCTCAAAGAGGCCTGAGGGAGTGGGGCAGAGGTGTCCACATCAGGGACATTTCATGCCCCCTCCAACACCGAGCAGGGAGGAGAAGGAGGTGTTGCCAGTGGCACAGTCAGTGATGCTCTTACCCATCAGGTGGCTCACAGAGTCATCCTCGACTGCGTCCAGGCCCTTCTTGTCCCAGACAAAGCGGGCGCCCTGCCAACAAGAATGGAGTCAGTGCCAGTGGCATGTGTCTCATGCCCCTCCACCCCGGCACGTACCTGCTTGGCACGTAGCCATTCGGCAATCAAGTCGACACCATCCTTCCTGGTGCCATTCTGAGCCGGGTCCTCTGGGTACTCAGGATCCGGGGTCCGCTTGGGAGTCATGTACATCCGCCCACCGCCCAGGATCACCTGCCAGGGAGCTCAGCAGACCCTCCCAATGTCCCCGGTGTCCCTTCCCTCCCACACCCGCTTCCCAGCTCACGTTGATGTCCGTGTTGTGCACCAGCTGGTAGGAGATGTCCTTGCAGCCGTCCCGCAGTGCCTCCTTGGGCATATTGGCATCAGCGTACCAGCTCCGGCTGACCGAGTGGGCATAGGCTGCCCCGGGGGACGCATGCTGCACCCGCGTGGTCGTCACGATGCCCACCGACTTGCCTGTGGGGTGGGCAAGGGTCTACCGGGGGGCCCGTCCAGCCCTGCATGGAGCAGGATGGCCACACCGTGCCAGGCTCTTGCACAGGGGTGCCTTCTGCCCCATACCCATCAGCCTGGCCTGGTGCAGGATGGAGTCCACCTCATTGCCGAAGCCAGTGCGGCATTTGCCATAGTCGGCCGCCCCGCTGAGCCCCAGTGTCTTGGCGTTGGCCTTCACACCACAGAGGTAGGCGGTGCCCGTGCCGGCGCTGTCGGGCACCTGCCTGTCGATGGTGTATGTCTGGAAGCAAGTGGGGTCAGTAGGGGGCTCAGCAGGGGTAGGGTCCCCCAGCACTGCCCCACTCACCTTGGCCAGGGCCACATGGGGAAAGGTCTCCATGGCCAAGAGGCTCTCCTCGCCCGAGCTGCCGGCCAGCTGCCCCTTGTAGATCCGAGCCGCCGACATGGTGGACAGACCCATGCCTGTGACATGGGTAGGAATGGGCCAGGAGCGGGACACAGCCCCATCCTCTCTCCAGCCATGGCCTCCAGCTGTTGCCAAGGCATGGAGCCGTGAGGCCAGGATGGGACCCAGGGGACTCACCGTCTCCTATGAAGAGGATGATGTTTTTGGCTCGCTGTGCCACTGGCTGCGAGGCCAGCGCTGATTCCAGCTTCCTCCTGGCTCCTTCATTCCAGTAATCCAGGGTCTTCTCAGCATCTGGAGGCGAAAGCAGAGCCTGGAGCACTGGGCACCCTCAGGATATTTGAGGATAACACCCCCCCCTTCCATGACCAGAGTGGGCATCTCCACCCAAGGCAAATTTAGCTGTTCTGACACCCCTTACTGATGCCTTGGAGGGGGCAGGAGCCCTCTGGGGATTCGCCTGGTCTTGGCAACCCCAGAACTGCCCAGAGTTCACCTGCAGAGGGGGAAACTGAGGCACAGCTCAGCAGGGAAGGTCCTCATACCTCTTGGCAAAGAGGATGAGATGTCTTAGCATCAGCCTCAGCTGTGAGTGGGCCATGTCCAGGCAGCTGTGGCTGGCTGTGGCTATCAAGCTGCTTGACCCAAAGTCACTGCAAGGGGTGAGGGGGCAACAGGGCTGAGGGGCACAGGGACAGGATCTGCTTTGGTAGGGGCTGAGATTAAAAATCCCACTCAGATGTTGGGGTCTCAAACCAGTTTGCCATGACTGAGAGGGTTTGCCTTTGGTGGCATCCCATGAGGAGGGGACAGGGTCCCTCAAGACCCCCAAGGAAGTGGCCCCAGCCCCCATCCCCCCCACTCAAGGGTTCCTACCCTCTGTCCCACACATTCCCACTCACCTGAGGTTGCAGCTGTGAGCTGGGTGAGGAGGCAGAGGAGAAGGCAGGTCCCAGGGGAGAGCAGATGTCCCATGCTGCCCACCCTGCTCCCTCCCTGAATGCCGCCTGCGTCCAGGGTGGGGGGGTCAGCCCTTTATGGCTCTTCCCTGTCCTGCCGGAGGGCTGAGCCCAAGGGGTGAGACGATGGGCTGATAACATTCACGGACTATCTCCCAGCCCTGCCCAGGGTCCTCCCAGTGCCCCCAGCCTTCCCTGGGGCTATCCCTACCCCCCACCAGCAAGGGAGGACCTCCAGCCCCTCCCTGGGGACCAGGGCACCTGGGGGGGAGGGGGGAGGAAGCTCCCACAGTGGCGGCTGCGTGAGGGACCCCAGGGAGCAGCAGGGAGGGCGCAGGGCAAAGTGCTGTTTTCACAGACAGGCTGAGCCAGGTGGGGCTGGGCTGGGTTGGGCTTGCTTCCCCTGAGACAAACCTAAGGGGGGGGACACCGGGCTGAGGGGTGGCGAGGGGGCATCTGGCTTTTTGGTGTCAGTGTCCTCAGGTCCCCTCTGCCTGTCAGGCAGCCCGTGCTCCCATGTCAGCCCACGCCATCATGTTCAAGCAACGAGGTACCTGCTGTGGGCAGGGAACAGCAGAACAGCCCTGCATCACCAGCACCCGCTGGAGCAGGAGACGCAGGGAGGAACAGGCTGCTCCCACCCTCTCCCATGTCCAAAGGTGACATCCATGCATGTTGTACCAGGCCACCTGGAAGGATGCTGCCAGCAGCATAACCAAGCCCTGGGGACTGCAGGTGACCCTGATTGCTTTTGTGGCTTGCCAGCTCTGGGAACACATTGTACCCAGCTCTGGCACACCCCAGGGCTCTGTAGAATCACAGACTGGTCTGGGTTGGAAGGGACCCCAAGGATCACAGAATTCCAACACCCTGTCACAGGCAGGGCCACCAATCTCTAGTCCTGGGTTTACACAAAGTTGCCCAGGGCCCCATCCAACCTGGCCTTGGACACCCCCAGCGATGGGGCATCCACCACCTCTCTGGGCAGCCTGTTCCAGCACCTCACTACTCTGTAAATAACTTCCCCATAATATCTCATCTAAATCTTCCCTCTTTCAGCTTCAATCCATCCCCATCCTGAGCCAGGTTTGCCAACCTCCTGGCTCCTGCTGAGGCCACATTTGCCACCACCCATGAGGCAGAGTGAGGCTGGCAGTGTGGATCACTCCTCACCAGCTGTGAATTCCTCCACCAGCCACCGCTTGTGGCTGCCTCTCCCCATGGAGGTGATGAAGCCAAGACTGCTGGAGCAGCCCGTGCCACCGTGGACATCCCATATGGCAAGGGTGGGACACGGGGATGAGGAGCAGGCAGAAATGCCTGGAGTCTGCACAGGAGCTGCACGGTCCATGAGGACAGATGGTCCTTTCTCGAGTAGCAGGGAGAAGTGGGGACATGGTGCTGAGCGTCCCCGAGCTGGGGCAGGCTGAAGGCTGGAGTGTGAGGGGCTGGAGCAGACATCCTGTGAAGGCTCAGACTGAAGGATCCGAGCTGGGATCTCACATCCACCCAATCCCCCACACCTCCAGCCAAGCACATCCCAGGGCTGGGGGAGGCCCGAGGCTGCTTGGATTTCACAGCGCCTGGGAAGGGGCAGGGGAGGGCACAGAGCTGGGTTACTGCTGGGATTCCTGGCTGGGGGAACACAGGGGACACAATAAAACCTGCACAAGCCCCCACGTGCCTGCTGACCCGGCTTTTATTACACCACACACATCCCTGCGAGAAACCTTCCCGCACGGCCCTGCCGCCGCACCCCCCTGCGTCCCACCCAGGACGGTGGAGCCGGCCCCCTCTGCTCCCAAGGACATGTGTCCCCGCTCAGCCCTCACCACGGGCACCCAAGGTGGCTGGGGACAGCCTTAAAACAAAAAAAAAAGGAAGAAAAAAGCATCAAGCTAAAAATATCCGAGGGCAGAAATGCTCTGCTTGGGCTCTGCCTCGAGCTCGACTCCCAGAGTTAAAATCCCAACCAGAAATAAAATGGCATCACAGTCTTAAAACTCAAAACCCCAAACTCCTCCTGGGTCCCCTCTGTCCCCAGCGGGTGCCGGTGCAGGGCCTGGGAGGTGCGTAAGGGTCAGCAGCGGGGAGCAGGTGCAGTCCAGGGTGCTCACTTCTCCAAACTTGGCCTCTTGAGCAGGGCGCTGTACTTGAGCGGGACACCGTCTGACGTCAGCACCACCTCCACCAGCGTGAAAATGGTGATCACCTTCAGCAGGGGAGAAAGAGACAGAGAGGAGGGGGTTTTCCCAGTGCCTTGGCATCAGATCGGGATTTACTTTGAGCTGCACTGACTTTGCTGACTCTGCTGTAGCTCCCATGAGGAGCCAGGGGCAGGAGCTCCAACAGCTCTGCTGGGCCACAGGTGCTCCCAGGGTTGGGGCTGGATGTGGCATACTCAAGGCCAGCACTGCCAGGCTGCAGAGCCAGCCAGTGAGCTCCAACGGACTTCAATTAGCCTCCCAAAATGTCCTCACTTATTCCAGCCCAATAGGGTCCCAATCCTGTTCTCTGCACAGGCCAGGAGGTAGTCAGGGGGTGGAGGCAGTGTCCCCTCTTGCTTTGGGTCCCAGCCTCCCCCCAAAGCCTGCCCACATCTCCCTTCCCCAGCCAGAGAGCAGGCACTGTCCCTTAATGAAGTGACTTGGCAAAGCACCAACGGTGAGCTGCAGCAAGAAGGGTTTTCCACACGAGCTGAGCATTTCCTCAGCATCCCACAGGGAAGGAACAACCCCCCGGTGCCTGCAGAGTGAGAGGAGACCCGGGAAGGCAGCACAGCAGACAGGAGAGACGCAAGAGAAGAGAGACCCCAGAAAATCAATCCCCCCTGTCCAGGAATGTGCTGCATCCTCCCCCGTCCTGACTCTGTCTCTTTGTGCAATCATGTGGATCACACATGTAAAGCATCGACCAGGTCTGGCACAGATAACAGGCTGGCTGGGACAGTGGTAAGGGGCTGCCCTGAGCTGTGGCCAGGAATTTGGGGGCTTTGCTTGTCCCAGAGCCCTGTGCAGCTCCATGGGACCATCTGCTCGGGGCTGGTCCATGGGAGGAGCCAGCACAGAGACACCTGCGTAACCTTGTCGAACCCTTCCCAGCTCATCCAGCACTGGCTGCTCCAGATTAATCATTCAGAGCAGGAAAATCTCATTGAGACTTCAATGTACCAAAGCGGCCAGCGAGGAGCAAACCAGGGAAATCCTTTCACTGGCAGCTGCGCAGGCTGCTGCTGGTCAGCCAGAACCCATCCCCTGCCCACCAGCTGGCACAGGGCAGCAGGGCATCCAGGTGACATCTCCCATGGTTCCACTTGGCTCCCAGAGGATCTGGCTTATGCCGGGGATGGAGATTTATCAACTCAGGGATCTGCTGGCTCAGAGGACAGATCACAGCCTGCTCCCCAGGGAGGGCTCTGGTGCTTACTTAGGAGGCGTGGAGGGTTCGTGGAGGGGTTTCTTCTATCACTTAAGTGTTTGCGTAACCAAAACGGGCCCTGCTCATGCTGGGACATCATTTTTCATGCAGGTCCCTGCTAGGGTGTAAGCAATGCCTGCTCCTGTAAGAAAGGAGGGACAAAGGCCACTTTGGGCTGTACCCAGGGAAAGATCAGTGTCAAAGGGAGGGAGTCCTCCAAAAACACCTGCAGCAGCTGGGGAGCTCATCTGACCCCGCACCATCTCCCCTGGGAAGGGAAGAACACCTCAAGATGTCAATTGTATCAGCTAGAAGGGACATCCTGGCCCTGCCTCAGGAGTCCTTTTCATCCAGCCCCAGGAGGACAAGAATGGATTGTGCTGGGTTTGGTTGGGAATGGGGCTCTGGGGCAGAGCCCCCCCTGCTCCAGAGCTGTGCAGATAGGGGGGGGATTCAGCCCTCCCGCCCCTGCACAGGCAGGAATCACAGCAGTCAACACAGCTGTGATTTTATAGCCATGCCAGACAGAAGTTGGCAAAGAAGCACCACTTAATCAAGGCAGACAAATGCGATTGCTCCCTTTGATTGAGTTACCAAGTTAATAGATGACAGGGACACAAGAGAGAGATTTCTAGCGCTGTTAAACCATTTGACACTGTATCTCAGGAAGTCTGACTTCAAAAATTCCGCCTAATTGGGTCCCAACCCTGTCACAAGATAGAAACTTGAAGAAAAGGCTGTGCCAAGTGAGAGGGCAAGGAATGCCAGGATGGGGGGAAGGGTCTAGATGGGAGCGGCCTTAGGCCTGATCTTAACATCTTAATTGATGATCTAGAAGGAGGAAGTAAACAGCATGTTAATTCAATTCCTGGAGGAAACTGAGTTGGGAGGCAGGGCACACAGCTGGTAGGGCAGAGTCTGAAGGCCGTGGAGGGGTCAGAGGCTAGGGCAGTGATAGGATGGAGCAGGGCTGGAGAGAAGAGGCTGAGGCTGAGGTTGGGCTTGCAGGTGAGCAAACATGGAAGGACAGCAGGACCTGACAGCCTGCGAGGCAGTCCTGCCTCCCGGACCTGTCCCTGCAGAAGCTGTGGGATTCCCACATTGCACACAGCCTCCATGCCAGCCCCATGGTGTTGTGAGCCTCTCCTGCACTGGGGGGATCTTACCTGGGGCACAGATTCCTGCTCCAGCTTCTCTGGCTCCCACATCAGTGTCAGCTCTGGTTTCTTTCCCACCTTCTGGAAGTGGAAGCCCAGCAAGGGCAGTGCCTGCGGGCAGGGAGAGTGTTGGCAACAGCGTGTGGCCCTAAGGACATCCCCCCACCCAGCTTTCCCCCTCCACTTTGCCTAGGCATGGGGACGACACTGCTCCTGCCCAGCACACTGCCTCTGCAGGTCTTTAACAGCCGGGATGCAGCAGCCCATGAGCCTGAGCCGAGCACGTAAATCAGGGGCTGCCGCGAAACACAAACAGCCCATATATCACACTATATGTCCTGTTTAAAGGTGCCATTGCCAGCCATATAACCAGGTTATTAAGAGAAGATGCTGTCACTAACCGCAGGTGCTGACCCACAGTGGTGCTGTCACAGCCCCAGATATACCAACTGACTGAAAAGAAAGGAAAGCCAGCCTCGCTCCTTTCCTCACCTCAGCCCCACACTGATCTCTGTCCCCCTGAATCTGCCTTTATTCCCTTTTAACCAAGCAAGATCACTGCCAGCATGCACTGGGGTGAAGCTGGTCCTCAGAGACTCAGCCATGAAGGGGAAACCCCTTCCGGGGGGGAAACCCCAAGAAGGCTCCTCTTCAGCCACGGGAGCAGCTCTGCTGGCTGTGGGGCTGGCACAGTGATGCCAGGCTGCTGCAGCTCTCTCCATTGAGGCAGCACTATGGGTGCGAGGTACTTACATTGCAATAGATGCGCTTCTGGACTCCAAACCTCAGCACCAGGACATCAAAGGCCTCGTTCAGGACACCCATTACCATGGCTTCTGACTCCAGAGGGCCGCACTCCTGTCAAGAGACTGAGCTGTCACTACACCAGCGTCCCACATCCAGCCATTCCCAGCAACTGCCAGTGTCTCCAGGCCCTGGAGCTCCTGTGTGACAGTCACTCAGTGTGTCCCCTCTCTGCCTTCCCCCAGGCTGGCAGGGCAGTGCCAGCCACACAGCCCCCTTCCCGGTGGCATCTAGGCTGAGCCTTCAAGGGGAAAGCCAGAGATGGTGGGGGGAAGACAGCCTTGGCTCTTACCCTGACAAAGATGGCAAAGAAGAGGTCGGCGCTGAGCTCCTGCACCCTCTTGGAAGCCATCTTCCGGTCATTGCAGTGATCTGCCTGTCTCTGGATGGCCTCTTTTTCCATCTTGATGGGGGAGCTGGCACCTGGGAAGGACACAAGTGACAATGACATACTCATGTTCCCTCCCGCTCCAGAGACCCAGCTCACCTCCATGTCCCTGTCGTTTGAGGGTATCCACGTGCCAGGGAGCTTCCCCATGGGACACAGACTCCAAGTACCCATCATCCATGGCAGACAAGGCAGGAACCCGGGAGTCCTGCCCATGCCAGGCACAGCCACCCCCTCCCCTCACAGCACCCACAGCTGCTCCTCAAGCGGATGGGTGGCACCCACCGAGCGAGGCAGAGAGGAGACGGTGCACGATGACGTCTGCGTAGCGGCGGATGGGCGAGGTGAAGTGCGTGTAGAAGGGCACGTTCAGCGCGTAGTGGCGAAAGAGGGTCTCATCCTCCAGGACACCGGTGCAGAAGTAGAGAGCCATCTAAAAGGAGGGAGAAGCAAGAGAAGGGTGTGAGCAAGGGTGGTGGCAGGACCCTGCATGAGGCTGGAGGGGTCTATATCTGAGCTCCAGCAGCCAACTGTCCTTCACTGGGCTGTGCAGGGCCAAGGCAGGTGCTGCAAGGACTCGGCACAGAGAAAAGGGGGCAAGGGCACTGCAGGGAGCTGCTAGCTACCAGCCGACCCTGGCTGGCCCCAAGGATTGCACCCACTTCCATGTCACACCTGGATTTAAGGAGCCTCCTGCTTCCCCTCTGGCCTTGGTGCTCATCTGTCATCCCCTTGTCCTCCAGTGGAGAGCACACCCAGCACCCTTATTGGGAGAGCACCAGCGACTGGGATGCTCAGCTTCTCCATTCACTGAGGAGGAGGAGACAGTCCTGCTGCAATCCCTGCTGCTGCACCCCAAGATGACAGCTGGGAAGCCGAGCGGATGGGCTAAACCAATGGCAGGGCGGCGGTGGCCCTGTGCTGCCCAGCAGCCTCTCTGGCAGGACTCTCCTGGCCGCTCCACCCATTATCCCACATGTTACAGCTTTTATTTTTACATCTGTGAAACACCAGCCCTTGGGGCTGGGAAAATAAGAGGGCTCGAGCCCAGGCGGGGAGGGGAGGCTGTGCAGGTCAGGGGGGTTGCGGCGGGGTCACGGCACAGTGGCGATTGAATGAACCCGTTTAAAAATAAGAGCAAGTGATTTAAAAAAAACAGGAGTAGCCAGCTCTGATTACGGAGCCGTCCTGGGATCCACGGTTTGGGCAGCTGTATCCTCCGTTCTCCAGCCCTGCAGCACAGCCAGCTCCTGCTGAGCAGCAACGCACTGATCCGGGCAAGTAAATAAAGCAGGTTAAAAAAAGCAGCATCGGTCCCAGCCTTATTATGAGACCCAAGAGCTGGGATAGGAGCTGTGGCGGCTGCCAATTTCCACAACCCAGAATTAAATTGTTTCTGATGGACTCTGCGAAGTACGGTCTCCACTCAATTAGCTCAGCTCCCACCGAACACGGCTCTGCGCGGTCAGGCAGGGAGACACACTGAGCACTGGAGGCTGCTGTGGGAGAGGACAAGTGCTCTTGTGCAGACAGCCAGCGTGGAATTACAGGAGGATTACAGCACCTATGTCAGGTTCCTAGGCAGAAGGGGAAACAGTTCAGGGCAATCCCTGCCTTGTTTTAAGTCAGAAAAGAAGCTGAGGGTCCCATGCAGCTTGCTGGTATCTGGGGAGCTTCCTCCTGATGGATGTGCTGGGCAAATCCAGCGGCTGCTGGGTCCGGCACCATTTCTGACACCCTCTTGGCAGCTCATGACCCTCACCAAGCTTGGCTTCAGCTTGGGCATCACAGCAGAAATACCCCTCGTAAGGTTACATGCTGCAGGGAACCCAGTCAGACACGCATCTGGTACCTGTCCTCGCCACCATGACAGCACTCAGTGACATCAGCAGATGTTTGCTCATTAACAGATTTGATTCACAAGTGGTCTCAAATCCCCAGGATTTGCCGCAATCCCCAGAGAACTGCGAGAAGCTTGGAAATAAATCAGCCCCAGTCAACCAGGGGCAGCTTTTGCTCTTATGGACAGATTGAATTCCCAAGTGACTGAGCCCCTGAAAAATGGTGTGTCGCTGCTCCTTCATCTGTTACGAGGCCCCTGGCACGGCAATCTGGGCGCTCCCCCAGACACACACGGTACCAGTTGCCTCTCATCTCCCTCCTCCTCCAAGAGTCCAATGTCTCGACGACCAGTGTGCAGCAAAGATGGAAGATGCAGGCTTGGTCCAACCATGGGTTAAACCTGTGGGGAGCTCATTTTGGCCGATTTACCTGCAGCTGTGTCCCAGAAACACCAGCTTCATCACTGGGCACTGAGACACATGCAGGGATACAGGTGACTCCTCGGCACCCTGGGCCCAGACGGTTTCACCACACCATCTGTCAGAGCGATGCTCAGCCCCTGACATCAGCACAAGCTGTGTGCGGCTGTGCTCTGCAGCTGCCAACGCTCAGACCTGCCCTCTGCTCAGGCCATGGGGTCTAGGGATGCTGGCAGATTCTCCCATCTGCTCCAAGATTGGTGGCTGACAGCGGAATTCCTCCTCCCAGGGAAGGGAGCTGCCAGCCTTCCCAAGGGGCACTGGCTCAGCTTTGCACCACTCACCCTCTGCATTCAGCACCAGCAGGAATCTGAACTGCTCAGGACTTTGGGGAGCTGTGAGTCCCCACCTCAGTGAGTGTGGTCAGGGACCAGAGAACACAAGAGGGCAAGGCTGATGTCTCTCGCCCCCACAGCACCGTGGTCTTTCCTTATGGATTGGACTGAGGTCATATGGATCCACTGCTGGGAGCACACCCTGGGTCACTCCTGGAAGCAGCCCTAAGGCAGGAGGGGAGCATCTCCTCACCCAGCTGATGGCTTTGGGTGAGTCTAAGTATATCAACAATGCAGCAACTGGCCAGGGCGTAAGCCAGCTCCAGGCTCCAGACAGATTGCTGCCTCTTCCATGACACCCAGCAATACCATCCTGCCGGGGAACACCAACTGTCGGGAACGCTGTTCGCCACCGAAAGACAGGCTGGGCTGCAGGGACCATGGGCTCAGCTGGAAACTGGCTTTTGCCTATGATGGGAGTGTGCCAGTCAGCAGGCTTGCCAGACGCCAGGTGACTGCACAGCACCCCTGAACACACAAGCACCTTGGCCTTCTGACAATGAAATGAGTCTAGGTCCTGCCAAAATCATGTCTCTTTTAAAACTTCCTCTTTCTTCTTCCCCAAACTGCCTGATATCTGCTCTGCAGAAAACTTCATCCTGCAAACCTTGATACCTCTTCCACACACAAATCTAACGTGTATTCACAGTGCTAAATCTTAACAAGAGCCTCTGGGAGGGATCTCGAAGCGCACCCACCACTTCTCAGACCACAGCCTCAGGATACCACAGAGGCAACATCCCAGCACACCAGTGGATCCCAAAAAGCTCATCTCCTCCTTGGTGCTACTGCAGAACCAAGTTGTCTTCTCCTTGCTTATCCCTCCTGGCCCACAGCTGGGCTTGATGCAGGTGCTGCTGCTGGCAAAGCCCAGGCTGGCATCACTGTCAGTGGGACTGGAGAGGGATCCCAGGGAATGCATGTCACCCATGCGATCACTGTTAGCACCTTCCATCAGAAAAGGAAGATGTGACAGAAGGAAACAGGACAAGCCAAAACAGGACCTGGGATCTGGGACAACACAGCCAGCTCCAGGGGACACTCCCTGCACTTTTCAAAGCAGTACTCCTGAGCTGGACACACACATCAGTGGGTGATTTACTGAATGGCTTCAGTCCCCAAATCCTACTTCCAAGCAAGGAGTAGGTCACCAAAGTACAGCAGGACTTCAGGCAACTGCTAATGAGTAAATGGAGCAAATAAGCTAATTACAAGAATGACAGTGAAATGAGCAATGTTGGGAAGATGATTCATTCCTGCAGCGATAAGCAGGCTGCAGTAGAGAGACCATTTCAGGAACATGCCCCTTCTCCCCGTGGGGTAGGGCTTCCCTGAGAAAAGGCTGTGCTACCCCAGCTGCAAACTAGAAAGGCAGGTGCTTCACAAAATGGTCTTTTGATGATGATAAGCACCCTCCTAAGTACCCTGAGCTGCAGATGCACCAAACACAACAATCCGCCCCTACTGCAGAGATTTTCACAGATAATCTCTTGGTCTGGATGGACACCAAAGGGTTCCCTGCTTCTAAGAATATGTGTCTGAATACCAGACTGCACTTAGGGCCAGTCACACACCTTTACATCATCTTCACTCTTGATTCCTTCTTTGGACCAGTCTGGACACCACAATACAAGGCATTGACACAAACACAAGCCATGGAGCCCAACACCAGCTCTTCACAGAGCAGGCCAGATCCCTGTGAGTCTGCTAACATCCCACATGCAACTTCAAGGGTGAAACATCCCAAACTACGAGGGCTGAGGAGAGGCTCAGCCTGACCCTGTCACCCAGAGAAGCTCTGCATGGCACCGGAGGCACTGGAGGAAGCTGCTGGAGCCCCACAGCACTATGTACAGTGCCTGTTTGCTAACGTACAAGGACAAGGGTTGAAGATGGAGCCGCAGCAGACAGCTACAGCTGAATGTGTACACCACAGTGCTGTTCTCACCTGCATGGGCCTGGAGAACATGTTGGTCAGCACTTCTTTCCTGGCTTCGGAGTATTTGTCAGACCCAAATGTTTCATTTAAGCTTTTCTGGAGAAGAAAAGAGAGTGCATTCAGTGTTTGGAAGCTCTGATGGTAGGGGACCCAGGCAGAGCTTACTGGGACAAACAGAAGCTCATCAGAGCCAATTCCTTTTTTTTCCCTTGCAAATCCCCTCATAAGCCAAGAAGTGCACATGAAATTGGGCTTTGTTCTGGTTGCAGCAGCCCCAACAGGACTATACACACAGTCCTGAGCACTGACCCACCTCCCAGGGTCAGTGGCAGGGGGCACTCAGGGCACAGGGACCACTGGCTCCGTCCCCAGACACGCAGCAGGCGAGAGTGCCCATAGCCCCTCTCCCGACCTGTGCCTGACTCCCATCCAACTACTGGGGGCTCCAGTACACAGACTAATGGGACTCTGGGGAGAGCTGGATATGGGAGGTCACAGCCTGGGGCCAGCACAGAGGAAGGGCTGGGGAGTTCAAAGTGCAGGAGAGGAGCTGAGTGCGCAGCCCCACGCTTGCTGACATAGTCTCGGCACAGCCAGCAAGTGGGGAAAGCAGGCCCAGCCGACGGAGGGGTGTGCAGGAGGCCAGTGGGGACGGGATTAACGGAGGATTATCCACAGTCCAGTTGCGGCAAGCAAAGAAAATCCTGGAACCTGCCCTGTGCTGTTCAGCTGGAGTTCAGCCTCAGGACACACTCAGCAGAGGAGCAGTCGGATGCTGGCTGCATCTGACCTTTCCCAGCACCGCTCTCCAGTCCATCCCAGTCACCCTGCTCCCCACCCTGCCCTCCCTGAGATCTTCTGCAGCCCAGACAGAAACACCCCCTTGAAGAGCATTTCCTACAGGACAGAGCAAGAATCCTGCTCAGGACCTGCCAAGAAAGGAAAAAGGGGTGTCTCAATGAGTGCCCCTGTGCCAAAACATCCTTCCAATTGTGAAGAGAACACCACTGGGGTCACCTGCAAGGTCCTCATCACCCTGCTCTGAGTTCTGTGCACAATGCTGGTTGACTGGGACAGGCTGGGCCACCCTCACCCAGTGCTGTTGGGGTCAGGAGCAAGTGAGGTGTTTTATTTTGGCACAGGACACTAGTCAGCTCTGCCTGGGCAGAGGGTGACAGGGAATAAACCACGTGCTGCCACAAACATGTCACCACGTCGCTGCCTACCATTCACCCCCTTGGCCCTGCTCCTGGCCAGACCAGCGCACTCACATGCAGGGTCCCTGCGCTGGTGAAGTCGATGTCAAGGCCAACTTGGTTGCAAAAGTCCATGAGGTCTTTCAGCAGCTTGGTCTGGGGTGGCGGGTGGCGGCGAAGCAGGGCCTGCTCGGGGAAGGAGCGGTAGATCTGATGGGCCACAGCCATGTTTGCGAGCAGCATGAACTCTTCCACCAGCCTGCAGCATGAGAAAAACAACCCCGAGCCCCAGTTAGAGAGGGGAGTCCCCTGGGAAACCAGGCCAGTCCATAGCGAAGAGAACTAATATGACATGGGGGGACAGGGGAGCAGCTTGCAGTTGCTGTTATAAGCACAGATTAGATGTGAGACTGCAGCAAATCCCCCCCCAAATTCTCACTTTCTAGCTGAGGTTTCCCTGGGGACTCAGAGCAGCCTGTCCTGCTGGCGCAGACAAGTAGAAGTCAGTGATAAATTGACAGCTTAAATTAGGATAAAATAATCTCCCTTTAGGTCATTTTATCTCCTGAAATGCTCGACAAGCAAAACAAACGCCGTGCAAGAGATAGCCTGGAAAACAAACACACATCGCTGTCTTCTGGGGCCAGAGCAAACAGTGTCTCAGTTGCTCCCCCATCCTGAGCTCGACATGTGTGGTCAAGCCCAGCCGCCCGCCTTCGCGCAGGGCTTCCACCCAGCGCCATGCAGCAGGGCCGGGGCAGGGCAAGCCACGGGGGCAGCTCAGAGGGGCTGGACCAGGGGGCTCCTCTGTGCGACCTGCAGACTGCTGGGGATACCACAGGCTGGGGTGAGGCACCCCCCAGCCTTCTCCCCTTCCCCCCTCCGAAGGAATGTGCACTGAATGGAAATCTCTGGGGCTACACACTGCAAAGAAAAGCAGATCCCAGCACTAGAGATCATCTTTGGAGCACCGGGGGGTTGTGCTACCAGCTGTAGGGCTGTGCCTCAGGAGACTTGTTTAACTGGTCTTAGATAAGCAGAGAGATGTGCTTAACTGGGCTTCCTGCTATTTGCTGCATGTATTCCCAGGGCTCCTAACTGGCGCTAATTGCCAAAAAAGATAATAGATTTACAGAAGTAACCTCATCCTCTGAGCAATGCCCAAGGAGCTGTCACTGATTACAGCTCAGCCCTGCTGCTCCTGCAGGCAAAGCAGCGATTTTGCAGGGCTGGCTGGGGGACCTGGGCTGGAGCTGGTGGTCCTGCATCTCTGGCCATTGCTGGGGGAGATGTGTAGGGCAATATGCTCCTGGGTACTTGCTGCAGCAGCAATACGCTCCCAGTCTGGGAGTACTTGCCAAGAACTCAAAAGAGAAAGGAAATAAGGACAAGCCCAGAGGAGGAGCAAGTACCTGATGGTGATAACCAGCAGTGGAAATGTTGATCTTTAATGGGAAAGAGCTCCCTTCATGAGAGCCTCGTGAGACCTCCCAAAGCACTTTGTGCCAGAGGCAGGGAGGGCAGGAGGGACACCCTCACACGTGGGCAGTGCAGGAAGGGGTGGGGAGCAGCACAGCCTAAGTGGGACAGGGCCACCCACCCTGTCCCTGAAACACCAGATGCTACCAGAAGGCCAAGGGTTGGGTCAGAGTGTGGGCAATGCGGCTGCAGCACGGCGTGGGAGCATGGTCCCTGCACCTCCGTGACTTCCAGGAGGGTTGAGCCAAGCTCTTGCTGCTCCTGTGCAGCTAAGCCAGCAGATGGCAACATCGGTCCCTCTATGGCCACGGCACTGGGGGGCTGGGACAGCATGGCCCAAGGGTGCTGGGCACCCCGGCTGTGCGGCACCCAGGGGTGGGAGCCTGGACCAGCACCCAGCAGGTTATGGCACGGCCATCCCCATCTCCTGGGTGTGGGTGCACCCACCTGCTCTCACCCAGATGCTGTGGCGGCAGACAGCATGTGGGGAATGGTGGCCTGAGGACACGGCAAGGCTTCCGCCTCCCCCAAAATGCAGGCTCTAAGGAGTGAGGCACAAAGCTGATTTAAAGACAAATCAACAAACACCCATGAACAGCATCTCTTCTGTGTCACAGGCACAACATACTTATCTCATGTCCTAGAGAGGAGCAGTGTGAGCTAGTGCTCAAGCAGCCCCCATTGTTCTCGTTCCCATCGCATGCTGGAGCATGAAGCCTTTACCTCCAACCTCCAGTGACACTCTGGGCTGGATGCCCTTTCCACCTGATTATTAATTCTGTACTTTGTTTCAGCGTTTTGGAATGTGAGGTTTTTAAATCTTCCTGGGGATATCCTTGTTCTGATATTGCCGGTAGCACCGAGCTGAAGGCAATACCTGAGCACCCTCCTGCCAGGGATGCCTTTCCAGCCAAAGAATAACTGAGAGCATACACTTGCTGCTCTGCTCTGCTCTGCAAAACCCCATCCTCTTGCTCTTCAATGCATCCACACCTGGAGCACCACCCCCAGACAGCATCCAAGACAGCCCGCATCAAGAGGAGGTACCTGGCACACAGTTGGGCTGCTCACACGGGCAGGAAAATCTTATCAAGATGCACCCAGGAGCTTTCCAGGGTGCACAGGATGTGACCACAGATATTCAGAGCTGAGAAGCTATCCGTCTTCCTCCCTCTTCCAAAGGCAGGGGCAGGCTTTGGGAGACATAGCTGTAGTTTGGGCTCCCAAGGAGCAGGAAACACAGATGAGGTTGGGCACTACCAAGAGAAGCCTCAGGGACCCGAGGGGTCAGTTTGTGCCAGTTGGGTGAATGAGACATAGTGGCCCAGGAAGGCTCACTGCCCTGTGGGCTGACACCAAAACCCCCTGCGGGAATGGAGGGTCCTTCCCACCTCTGGATCACCCTGGGGTCACAGAGCTGCTCCCCACAAACACCCCACTGCAGCAGCTCTGCAAGCGTGAAAGTGATGAACAGTGTGGGGCTGCTCCACATTAACTCCTAGGCAGGTGTGTTTCAAACATTGAGATTGAGTCCCCAGGGAGAGGAAAGCAGCTTCCAGAAGGGACAGGTGACAGCTGGGCTAATGTGGAGCCCGCGAGAGCCTGACAGGGTCAGAGGACAGCGAAAGAGCTGGCACCCCCACCCAGAGTTAAGTCAGATCACCTCTTCTGCCGAAGAACAGGGTCTGTGGCTCAGGACACGAGGAGGGAGCCAAGATCTGCAACAAACAGCTTAACGTGGCGGTCTCACTGCGCCTGAAAGGAAAACCATGTTCCCAGGAGGGGCTTACGCTGAGACTGCATGGGATGTTAGACACTCAGAGGACAAGCAAGGGCCGGGACAGCCCAACCACCGGTCTCAGGTGCTGAGGAGCAGGAGGGCACCACAAAGCTGCTGCCTTCCTCCTCTCCCACGTGGCCTTTTAGCTAGTGTCCTCACCAGGGCTTTGACTCCGCAAGCACTACGCCAGGGCTTGGAAAAAAGCAATGGATGCTGACTGAGGCAGGCGGGAATGGATGCTGGCTGGTAGTGGCTGGGGGCCAGACCAGCACCTGGCACTGGTGTTACTGGGAGCAGCGCTGAAGCTCTGCTAACTCGTCGGCAGGTCAAATGACAAGTGGGTTTGGGTTTTTTTTTTCCTTCTTTTTTCTTAAAACAGCCCAGCTCGGAGTTTGGCTCGGGGCAGCTGGCAGATGGGAGTGCAAAGAAAAATATTTCATGGCTAAAAAAATGGAGACAGAAAGACTGGTCCATCTGAATGCATGCTGAATGAATCCCATGTGAAATGCAGCCTAACGCCATCGCTACAGTTTCCTCTGGATTAGCTGAGCTATCCTTGGCTCCCAGCTCCATAAAATCCTATAAACAATCTGATCTGAACTTTTGCCCTTTCTGTGCTGATGCGAGGTTTCCTCCACTGTCCCGCGGAGACGGCTGGGGGTTAGCAGGTGGCTGTCCCTCTTGTAGGTGCAGATCCCGGCCGTCCTGCTTCACCGGGGCTGCAGGAGGGAGCGTTTCCAAACCTGTTCAACGCACCATTTAACGTGTGCATCATTTAATGAGAGGAGGGAGAGGGAGAGGCGGGACGGCCTGCGAGGCTGTTAACATGCGTAAGCATCTTCTGCCGGCTCTTTCAATACCCAGATTTTGCTTATGAGTTATGGGCTTGGTGCGGGAGGCAGCGGGTGAAACTCTATAGCCTGCCTTATGCAAGAGGTCAGACGGAGTGTGCAGTTCTCAAAAGCATTTGCCTCTGAGTTTCAACCGTGATTGAGGCATCCCGGCTCCTAAATCCCACTGACTGCTGGGGAGATTTCAGGCTCCTGGGATGCTCTTAAGCACAGGACTTGGTGCACTTCAGAGTACCTTAAATGATGGTCATGGCTCCTGCAGGCAAATACTACCTATATAACTAACCATCCAGGTGAAGAGGACTGGTGGTGCCTTGATGGCAGCCCCAAACCATGCTACTGTAACTCTTCTCTCACAGCTCCCATCAGAGCCAAACATCTGAGGAACAGAAGAGAAGCTGTACATTCAGACCCTGTAATTGCTTTAGTGGCAGCCTTACTATTTGTTCTGTAACAGGTTAGCTAGACACTTCCCAATCTCTTGATAGCAACCTTGAAAAACTACTCACATCCTCAGCCAGTCAGTTGGTTGACGGCAAGTAAAATATTGGTTTCTTGTGCCAAATCTCTGCAGAGTGAAGCAGGGCAAGTAAAATGGCTGTTTGACTGCTTGTCTCCATGGCAATGCGGCCGGGCTATACAGCAGCCACTGAAGTGCCCACTCTCCCTGATTAACTTAACAAATGACATCAGCCAAGCAAGGTTTGCTGCAAGGGAGAGACAAGGAGTACATTGTTTGCAATCCAGTAAGAGCAGGAACAAGGCAGGCAGCTTGGTTGAAGCGGAGCAATGTAAAACCATCTGCTGTTCCCCCAGTGTAACAGACCCGTAGGCTTCAGGCAAACAGTGGCAAGGTAGGGCTCGACAGAGGAGCATGGCTCTAACCCCAAGCCACCTTCTTCACCTCTATCCCCTCCTGCAAGACAAGACCACTGAGGGTATCCAGGCATTGGAAGTGTCCTCATCGCTGAGGCGCAGGCTCAGAGATAACTCAAAATGCCACGTTTCAAGCATGGGTGTTTGAAACCCTCCCATGGCAGGGTTTTTTAACTGCTACAACTGGAGAAGTTGGTCTTTTCTGCATACGTAGCTCATTGAGGAAACCTGCTCCCAGAGGGACAGAGCTGAACCATCCTGAGCTGGAGTCTGGTTCCTGTCATTGGGCAAGCTACCACCAGGTAAATCCCAGCATCCTTCCAGCATATCAGACTCCAGCCAAATGTGACCAACACATTTCTGCACAGGTTACCAAACTTCTTTACCCCATGACAAAAACCTGTCTGCCTCTCCCCACCCTGTCTCCTCCTCGCAGCACTTGCTCCCTCCTGCACAGACAACAAGGCTTTTGCCATTTGTACTCCTTCCCACCTCCAGATGGGTTTACTCTCCTGGCTCAGTGTGAGCCTGTCTCTGAGCAGCAGTCAGAGCCTCTGGTTTCTCAACCCATAGCTACATGTCTGCCTCAGTTGTCCACCTCCGTGCTGGGTTCAAACAGGAATAAGGACTGTGGAGCTTTGAAAGCATCACACTTGGTTTGTGTGTGAACCAAACAGTGCCTTGGGAGGCTAGAGTTGTGGAAAGGAAGCCCTGGCCTGCTTGTGTGCATCTGGGAAGGCTGTAAAGACACTGATGGATGGATGGATGGATGGATGGATGGATGGATGGATGGATGGATGGATGGATGGATGGATGGATGGATGACCCTTTGCTAAGGGCAGTATGTTGCTGAGAGCCCTCACTCTCTGCTGGCTTCAAGGGGATTACTGCTGCAGCACAATCTCATAACAAACAAGAGATCTACAGCCACCTCCTGGGAATGTGACTCTAAATCCTGCTGCATGCACCAAGAGAAAGTCACCTTCCACCAAAGTCCTGTGCACATCTGACAGCAGCAGCAGCAGCTGAAGGAAAATGGTAAAGAAACAGCCCCACAGTTCAACCAACAGCATCCCTCCAAAGCGGCAAGTCCCAAGACGCTGGATGCCTTACGACTTTTTCTTCTTTTCTTGAAATCATGTACGTTTATTTTTGATTACAGCTCTTCCATGAAGCAAAGGAACTTGAGAGGTTTCTATAAAAGCTCTTCTAAAAGCAACATTAGCTAATCCCGCATCTCCTGAGAGCGCAGCCAATGACAGAATCATGCTCTTTGGCGAGTAGCTGGATCGGTGCTTGCAATGGCTCTTTTCCATGCAAAATCCTGCAAGAACGGTGTACTGTCTTCCTGGTGACACTCTGCCTATCCAATGAACAAGAACATCTTCAGCCATTCACTGCAGAACACCACCGCTGCCTGAAGAGTTATGAGCATCAAATCCCATTATCCAAAAACTTGGACCGTAAGGTTATATATGAGCCTTGCAATGTTGGTGTGGAGCTCCCCTTGCCAATGACAGTTGCCAAAAGCCCAGAAGCCCTACTTTTCTTTTTTTTTTTTTGAAAAAAAAAGTAGTAAAAGGCAAGAAAGCTGGCAGTTCCTGGCTTGATGAAAGTCATTTGTGCTCCTTTTGCAGCTAGCAGTAGCCTTGAACAAAGCAGAGCTGAATAATGGAATTACTCCACTTTCTGAGATTGCTCAATTAGCTCTTGGTTAAAACTGTTAACATCGAAACTTGATGAGAATAGCAGCTCTGAGGCAGTTTTAGATTCATTTCTTACCAAGCTAAAATGGCTCTTCCTTCTAATGAACTCCCTTTCTGGGGTATAATGAATGCCCTTTTTATTAGCTATGGTACTTTCCCAGTAATAGATGCCTACAACGCAAATGCATGGGAGGGTTTTCTGAATGCAAATATCACTTACTGGCCACTCTCGCACCTTGAGGCTGGAAATGCCATGAGACCACTCTCTTTGCTTTATCCAAATTAATTGTGGTACAGTGGAAAACCATTTTAAGCTCTCAATACTAAAGCCAGGCTACAGAAGGCATTCAGCATGATTAGGAATTAATTGCTTAAAGCCCGATGTGGGTTTGCACACAGGGATTTGGACCGCTAGAAAAACCTCAACCATTTGCCTAAGTTGCTTTGAAAATATCAGCATCACTTTGCAGACCCATTACATGTGAGAGCTGACTTAATCTGGCAGCACAACCTCAGGCCAGACATCAGTGTGCCAAGGATGGCACAAGCCAGTCACCAGGCCTCCAGCACCTCTTGGTGCTCGGCTGCATTGGTGGCAAATACTCCCTACCTGGCTCGGAGCCCCTCAACCCCCTCTGTGGTTTGCATGGAAGGGATAAAGGCAATGCCTGCCCATCCCACAACCTTCCATCCTGTCTTAATCCAAGTGGTAAAGAAAACATCATCGAACTGAAGAGTGAGCGTTGCAGAGGACGCAGTCTCCGCGGGCTGCGCCTCTTCATTAAATGTTAATATGACTGCAGTCTGCTCCTTTTCATGCAAATTGGTGACAACCTTCAGACTCCTGGCACGAAGATGAAGCGTCCCTCTGTGCCAAAACAGTGTCTTCAGCTGCCACGGGCCAGGGACAGAAGCTTAAACCTGCACCCACGTGCTGGGCCATACAGGACACACAGGCACAACTGCAATAGACTCCTTCAGTTCCAGCTCCAGCACTCTCCATGCTTTTCTCAGAACTATCCCATTTTTGAGCCCAGGTCCATGGATTTCACCCTCAGCATAGCAGACACAGGAAGCTCCAGGAACGTCTTTCCTGGGTCAAGATCTCTCTTTTCCAACAGTCCTCAAAGAAGCCCGCAGAGTGCCATTTTCCCAGCACAGGCCCATGGCCCCTCACCTACCCCCTCCTAGAAATGCCTCCCGTGTCGCCGCTGCTGCACAGACCTCCCCATCCATGCTGGATATCAGCATCAAAGTGACAGTTCTGTTCAAAAGTCCTCCTTTAAAACACAATGCCCTTCATCCTGCCTAAGCACTTCTCCACGAGAAAGACCACAGCAGCACTGGAAAGGTCTTTTCCACAAGGAAGACCATGGTCCCTGGGGAGCTGTATGGCTGGGAATCCCAGCCCAGATCCCATATCAGATCATGTTTGCCTTTCCCAGGAATTGCTGGCTCACTGAGGTCCTGTCTCTCAGAGGGAGCTACAATGGCCCAGGTCTGCTCCCTCTCCACACAGCCATAGGAGGAAGGATATGCAGTGACCACTAATGTGCAAAACTCAATGCTGTGCTCAGCTAACAGGCCTCACGAGAGCAATCAATGCTTGTGCATGAGTCTTACTTTCAGAAGGCCATGGGGATGCTCCCAAGCAGGAGTGCTGCCCAGCCGCCCAGGGCCAGAGAAGGCCCCCAGAAGAGTTTTCTCCAGCCCCTGGGAATTCCTGGTAGGCAAAAGAGCCCAGAGCCAAGTTGGGTCTGAGACAGTGCAGAGGAGAGCGCAGATGCCTCACAACCAGCGCCCGAATCCGGACTGGCAGTCCACATTCCTGGGACGTGCAGCCTGATACGCCACTGGCTCCAAATGCAGAGCTTATGACAAGACACATAATTTTAATGTCATCCAGCATCCGGCAAAGGGGGGAATGGAAAGAATTCCTGAAGAAATGCAGACAGCCCCTCTCCTGACGGGACAGCCTCCGGCCCCACACATCAGGCCAGTACTGCCTGTTATCAGGCCACATTTCCTGCCGAAAGGAGGAAGCAGGAATGAAAGGCACTTTTCTGTGCCGTTAAAAGTTTACACAAGTGATTTATGGGTCAGAAAAATTAGCAAGTCCATCTCTGAGTGTTCCATACAGCAGCCTGTATTACATGGCTGATGACCAGAAATGCCAAGACCCATTAGGTGGAAGCAAAGGGCAGCACGATGGAAAGTTAAAGATGCTTTTTGCCCATTAATTAGTCAGGTCTTTTTTCCATCCCCTGCAGCCTTCATTAATGTAACATTGAAGTGGAGGGATATTAACAATTCAGACAACACATTAATACTAACACAACACCTGCAAAATGCAAATCTAAGTCCATTAGGTAAACAGATGATCTTAAGCCACTGAGGCAGAAATAACATCCTGACATTTCCTAGCACGAGCATTCTGCAGAGATACTGTCCATCACTTCTGCTTCATTATAAAGCCACAGACCCTTGTACGTAGGGGGCTCCTTGCCTGTTACCAGTCCCAGAAAGGAGGAGAAAAACGTACGTTTTCATTTAGACATTTGCCAGTTTCATATGGGAAGTGTCTTCCTAAAGCCATGTCATGAACCAGAAAGATCAAAAGGGGTTTTTAAAAGGATTTTATCTCTGTGCTAGCAAGGGATGGCATTTAAACCTGAAGTTGAGAGCTTGTAAATATTAACCTACACTTGGGATCGCTCCAGAACCTGAGCTTTCTATTACAGTGGTTTAGTCTGAGACAATTTTTCAGTAAGGGAGAAACAAACATTTAATCACCCGGAGAACTGATAGTGCCAGAGGGAGTCACAGACTGCTAGAACGGGCCCTCCTGTGCCACATTCCCCACCAGCTAATGCTCTCCCAGATGTTCCTGTTGAGGGGATGTTCACGCCCTGTGTGCATTTCTCCCTTCAGTCTTTGGCTCTGCTTTTTCCCTGCTCACCTGGCACTGAAGACTTGACTACTCCCAAAGCAAGAGACAAAACAATGGACAAAGGGGAAATAAAAAAGGGATGAATATCCCAGACTGGAAGCTTACTCTGGCATGGTCAAGGACCAGGGAAGCATCCATCTACCACCGGGAAGTGACCCAGGGACAAACAAGCAGGAGCTCCAGAAGTTCGTGAAGAGATGAGTAACAAAAACTGGCCAAAAAAGTCTGTAAGAGAAAACCCATGGAAGTAATCTAAATAATCTGTCAGTCAAAGGCAGCGGTGGCAGAACAACCCAGCATGTACCTCCTGATGTTCACGAACTGAAAGGCAGACAGTGACTTGCTCCATCTGCAGCTCTTTTGCTGCAGGTCTCTGGTCCAACCTCCTGCTCAACGTGGGGTACCTTTGAAGTTGGATCTGGTTCACTTTTCTGGTTGAGTTTTAGCAATCTCCGATGTCAACTACCCCACTGTCCCTCTGGGTTCCCGTTCCAGTGCTTAACCACACTCAAAAGTATTGTTTACACTCATTGGAAGAGACCTCCAGGAGAAGTGATCACCCGGACTGGCCAGCCTTTAGCAACGGCCCCGCAGGAGGAGGATGGCTTGGGAGAAACTGGCTGCAGATCAAGGGAATTAGAGCACACACCAGGACCACTGGTTCTGAGAAGATCTGTGTCAGGAGAACACATTCAACTTAGCAAAGTCCACAGCGGACAAGGCACAAACATAGCTGCTTCCTGGCTGCGGGACCTCTACTGTGGGTGCTTTCCAGGCAGGGCCCTGGTTGGGGAGCGGGGCTCACAGCACTGCCCGTCGCTGCTCCGGTTCAACCTCAGATTTGCAGTTGTAGCACGGAGTGCGGGTAGGTTAAGGGGAACAGTTGTATCAATACAGAGCGAGGGATCCAGCTGGCTCCAGCTGTATTATTCTTGGTCTGAAATGATTGCGAAGCACAACACATGAACCTTCTGGTTACCAGGACTTCCAAAGACATGGAAACCCTAGGGGGAAGGGAGCAAGGTACGGGGGACATGGACAGCAGATTGAGGTTAAAACAACCAGTAAAAGTTGGCAAGGAGATCAAAGAAAAACGGGTAACACAGGACTTGGGGATGATGTTTTCTAAATGGAGACTACTGAAATACTCTGGATAACTTCTGTTTTCAGGCAGCCTTTTGGCAGATTACAATGTCCCAGAAGGTTTTATACCCAGCTCCTACAATCTTAAACTAAATATTAGGTGAGAAAAACATGCTTCTAAAGAAAAGTCAGGCATAGTCCTGAGTGAAAAACAATGAGCAGGAGAACTAAGATATCAGATTTGTTGAATATACTATCAACAACAGCTTGCTTTCCCAAAAATAAAGCCAAGGGAATGAAATGCAGAGATGAGCAGGGTGGAAAAGCTGGAGGAAATTTAGGCAGTCTCTCCCCATCCCACTTCTCCCCCCGGGCACAACTCTGACCCTGCCTGGCCCCAGCGGGCAGGCTTGGAGCTATGCTGTAAATTCCTGCGAGAGCCTTACCCCCTCTGCAGCAGGACAGACTTGAGGTACAATAGGTCTTTTCCATCTGTAACTTCTCCCTCTCGACTTTTATGTGCATCGATTCAAAAGCTGTTTGATTTACTGGCATAGAGGTTGTGAGGAGTCTAGTTTGGTCTAAGGACAGCCTGAGGTTAAAGGCAGCAATGCAATTTCACCACCCCATCCATTACAAGATGATGTTCAGGACTGGATTTATAGGCACGTTCCAGCGAGCCCACACATCATGGCAGGCTGAAATTAGCCTCATTTACGCAATGGGATTGAGAAGAAAGGGCTAAACATCCTACTGGGGCTTGGCACACAATGGAGAAAGCTGAGCAGCATGGGAGCAGGTGTGGAACGGCACGCGTGCTGTCAGACAGGAGGGCGCACGGCTGCGGTGACAGAGGGCTGTTTGTCTCCAGGTGGAGCTACTTAATGATGGTAGATGGGGATACATGAGGTGGTTTCAATAAGACTGTAACAGGTTAGGATGGGTGGCACAGGACCTACTGCTGTAAGCAAGGAGGAAGCATATCCCCAAAGCCCAGAGATGGATATGACAATTCTCCAGAGATGGATTAGTAAAGAAAGGACTTTGTTTCATGTCATGGTCCCTTCTTCTGAGATCATACAAAAGGGAGAACAAGCTCTGTTCACACTCAAGTCTGCAAAACCTCACATGCTGCTGGGTGAAGGTACCGAGTATCTCAGCCACTGGCAGCAAGCTAACCTGCTTCCTCCTGCTAGTTCCTCCACTGACTTTCATGGTTCCCTCAGCTACATCTAAGAGCAGAGGAATCAAAGCTAAATCTACCATGATACCCTGAAACTGCTCCTTTGGGCCAGAGTTCTGTTGGATCAAAGGAAGTTTGGTTAAAATGAAGACCCAAGAGTGATGAAGAAGAGCTTGTGCAGTGCTACCTTCCAGGCTCTGAACCAGGAGCCACAACCAGAGTTCGGCAGCACAGACCAACCTTCTGAAAAAATCTACCCTCACCAAAGAGCAGACATACAGATCTGTCAGCATATTTGTGCTGCTGAAACCAACAGATCTCAGCAGTGGATCATGATAAGATTTGCAACACTGTCATCTTGCAGAGCCTTGGCAGTGCCTTTTAATCCTTGGAAAAGAAGCATTTCAGGCATCAATTCTTGCCTTTGCATATGAGCGTTGCAAAGCCAAGACAACAACCTCTCTTGGAGCACAGGGCATATCCTAAGATGCCCTGGAGCTTTCTTGTCCTACAGACATTGGGTAGTAATCTCCAAATGACAAAACAAAAATAAGCCCATATATCCTCATGTTTTGGTCAGCCTCCAGTCCAGGGCTGACAGATACCTGGCTCTGGGCACTGCATCTCTCAGACTGCTTAACCCTTGAATGAACAGGGTAGCTCTGAACATTTAGAAGGAAGCACAACATTAAATCTGCCTTCTGTTTCTAAATCACCATCCTGGTCTGGATAGCAATGCCTAGCCCCCTTTCCCAGTGCCCAAATCGGTGAGTCCCCCTTTGGGGATCACCAGGGCAAGTCACCACCTGTGAGGACCTTGCTGCTGGAAGCACCATGGTGGCTCCAACCCTGACACAGGAGCACCTCAGTCGTTGTATGTCTTATGGTGGTTGGACCTCAACCAGCCATACTCCTTCCAGACAACCCAGTCTGTCAATCCAAAATGTCAAGTGTGAATGACTTGGGTCCTAGACCTCTGTTTGACCACTTGATCTACATGCTAGGTAAACCATTTGCAAATCTGAGAGAGCCAGCCTGAAACAGCCTATGTGGCTGGGGTACACTGCAACCTCCGAGCTCAGACTGAGCAGGGAGCAAACTTGTCCTTCCCTAGCCCTGAAATACTGTGAGATGGGAGAAGCGCAAGTGGCCATGATGACTGCTGCCTCCCAGTAGGTCAGACTTGCTAATCACACAGGTGGGAGCACATCAAAGTCACCTGGGGAAGGCAAATGCAGTGCCATGTCTTTCCTGGAGTCTGAGCCCAAAACAGCTTCCTGGCTCTCTACCAAGAGTTACTCAGCAACATCAGAGTAAAAGCTTTGGGAGCTTCCTCCAACTGATCCATCGGATGCCCTTCACTGACCAGTTTCAGCAGGGGACAAACCACTCAGACCCACTGCCTGCAGCAGAGATGCCCCCCTGCCAAGGGGTGTTAAGAGAAAGGGGATGCACACGCTAATTAAAACTAATAATCTAAGTACCCAGGAAAGAGCAGGGATTATGTGGACCTGGTAACCCACTACAGGAGTTACAGCAGCTTCTGTTATTGTCCACATTTCACATGCTCACTTACTGCTGTCCAGACATGACAGGCATCATCAACCTGTGGAATGCTTGTGGGAGTGTGTCCCTCTGCAGCAAGAGAGGTACCAACCCCATTGCAGCCTGAGCTTGCTGCATCACACACCAAGGCAGATCCCATACAGAAAGGAAACCGTTCAGGAGCGATGTACGGATGGGCTGAATGTTAAAACATGGGGAATACAGCTCATGGTACGTGCAATCTAGGCACATCATACCCTCTTTGAAAGCCACTCTCCCATTGTTATTTAACATCCTGCAAGTTTCAGCCAGAGACGAACTCTCCCATCCGCGCCACGAACTGGCCTGGGAATGGCTGGGAAGAAGAAAGGGAGCTTGAAATGAACTGTGGAAAGATTTAAGTGCTATAGCTGCTGCTTTCCAATACAATTTTCCACTTGGGGCAGGGGAAGGGAAGGAGGAGAGGCTGACAGCAGTTTAGAGCCAGTCACAACTGTGACAGGTTCTTCTTTTCCATTTCCAACCAGCTTGCAGACAGAAGGAGCACTTTAACCCCCATTAATTATCATCACAGCCTTCTTCCAGTGCAGGGTTTCAGAGCAGCAGCGGCAAACTTAGGACCAGTTAGGAGTAGGTCCTGACTCAAATCGTACTCTTCAGCTCAGTGCAGTAACACTGTCATTCATAGAAGCAAGAGCTACTGCGACTCTCCCTGTAGTACCATGGTTTAAAACTAAGAGCATCTCCCCTGGGCAGCACCGCTGCTGCCAGGGACAAGGATCACACGAGCAACTTCTTGCACTCCAGACTCAGGACAGGTTAAGAGCCATCTAACAGACAGACCTGCTGTACGACCCAGATATACATACACAAACAAAGGAGCTCAGCAGAAGAATACTTCACTTCTGCCTCCCCTCTGGCTATCAGAGACTCCTCCTGTAACTGCCACCATGTGAAGCTTATTTCATTTATTAGCACTGACCATTGGCTGTGCAGCTTGAACACGTGTGCATGTGGTGTTCAGGGAGACACGGGCAGCTCAAACACACAGCCCTCACATAATTGGGGAAAAACTATTATGAAATATTGCTATGTGGTTTCTCCCACTGCTTGGTTTCATTATAAACTATCAAAGATCATTATAAAAAAATAGCCGTAACGGAGATGTGCCTGCACAGGGACTAAGCGTGCCCGAGCTCAGCCCACGCCACCACACATCCCTTCCTGCTCCACTGCCGATGCGGCTAATCCACCCTCAGCTGGCCTCTCCTGCCAAGAGCTGGCCTCTGCTCCCACCCACTCCCAGCACCCAGCTGCAGGTACCATCCCTTCATGCTCTGTGATGCCAAGATGTGCCATTCTCCCTTCCACAGTGGCACAAGACCTTTGCAGAGCCGTCCCTCTCTGACACTGTGGCTTGCAAGCCTCTCAAGGTTTTTTTTCAGATTACCCTTTGGTACTGAATAATAAAAGCACAGTGATGCTGCTGCTGGATGCAGCCAGAGCTCCTGCCAGCTGCCCCGCAGTCACATTGAGTGACGCTGGTGAGCAGCTGTTCAGGGTTCAGGTGCATTGTGGCTCTGAACTGAAAACAGTGTCCAGTCACATCCCAGGCAGCCGTTTCCTCACCTTCATCACCTGGAACAGCTGACAGCTCCAACTACAGCAAATGTACCAGTACACAGTAGGTAAGGAGCGAGGTGAGCTGCCTGCATGTGCACAGGCACGTAGGGAAGGAGGGAGCAGGACTGGCTGCAAATGCAAATTCAGAGTGACTGGGACACACTGTGCCGGGATGCTGAGTCCCAGGATGCTGAGGTTCACACAGCAGCAGCGATTGGAGCCTTTGGCAGCTCCGTGTTGAGCTCTGAGTCACACAGGAACCTGCCTGGGGAGCAGTCACTGGTGTACAAACGCTCTTTGCTGCAACAAAAGGACAGCGAGGAGATTCCCCTCAAAACCCCTTCAAGTCTTTATACATTCCCTCACTTACAGGATATTTTGTCCGGCTTAGACAAGCAAAGTCTCAGCAGAGCATCTGCTGGGGGGCCTGAGATGCAACAGGGGAATATTAACCAGGGGTGGTACAGCAGGTTTGCCCCTGCTAGCATCACCCTGCTCCCCTGCCAGCACTCACTTGTGACTGCGGGAACGGCGTTACCAACAAGCTGTTCCTCTAATTCAGCCCTCTGGACTCCTCTGTTAAAGATTTCCCTGAAATTGTTTGGGGCTTTGACCAGCCAAAAGCACCTTTAAATCCTACTTCAGTTCTCTAGATGTCACCACACCATTCCCTGCACATCCAGCCTGTGCTACTGAGGGCCACAGGGCGAGAGGAAACCCCTGAACCCCCAACCTGCTCCAAAAACCAGGTCAGCAGCACTAACAAAGCTCCCCACACCTCGATCGTTCCCCCTGCACCCTCACACACGCACGAGCTCTTCATTCTAGCAACCCCACAGACTGCCCTCGGAGCGAGAGGGGAAACAGACCGGCGAGCGCACGCCTCGTTCTTCATTTTGTATGTGCTCAGAGTCTCGCTTTAATCCCACTTTCCACGTTTAAGGCGTTAATGGGAACCTTGATGCATTTCAGAGGGAACACGCGCAGAGAGAAGATAGATGCCTGAGTCTAAAACCCTGCTCCCAGATTTCACATCAAGTGCCGGATTTGTTTATATCCATATGATACAATCTCCATAAAAGCAATCAACCACCACCGAAAAGAGATGTTTCAATATCTGCACAGCCTTCACACGGACTAGGCATTAGGGTTGCTTTTACGATGCAGAATAATGTAATGGATTCCTTCCACAAGTTCCCAAATGTTGTTATTAAGTATTGCTTCTCTAATAAAATATGCTGCAACACACAGTAGTACACGATGTGGCATTTACACCAGTCTTTTCTCTATATGGGACTTGCTGGCTTTTAAACAAATCTGTCTCTTCCATACACTACAGAAGCACAAGATGAGTAATTATGTTCTCTGCTTAATAATGTTTTTGCACTGGCCAATTTAACAGCTAATCTCCACAAACCTCTGAGATAGTCCCCCAGCAGCTACATTTGCATGTTGTAATCAAGTCTTGCTATTAAATCATACTTTGCAACAATAGCTGAGCTGTCAAGTACAAGCAGCTCTCGTGCTGGCACCATGCGGGCAAAAGCCCTGGATAAACATGCACAAAGCCACACCAAGAGCATCCCTTCGCACTTTGGGAGCTCAGGAATGGCTGCACCCTCCATGGATCTCAGGACAAGCATCTTTTATGTCTCTCTGCTTTCCAGAGTGGCCAGGCAGCTTGCAGGCTGTTAGCTCCAGACCTGCGTGCTTCTCTCTGCAGTGGTGCAAAGCCAAGCTGGTTTTGGCTGCTGTGCTGTCTTACTCCTCAGGTTGCTTTCTATGGTGTCCTTGAAAAGCTGAGTGCTCTGGGTGCAACACAGAGAGCCCATCACTGCAAAGGTCCCCTCCTTGGCTGTGTGGGCAAAACAACTTACGGAGCCATGCCAGGAATCAGAGTCCTGAACCCTTCAGGGTTACCTGCCCTCCTTGGAAATACACTGCCCAATTTTCCAATGCCTTTGCTGTACAGTGCAGCCCGAGGATGCAGCTGACAGAGAGGGCAGGCCAGCACTGGTTCAGCTACATGTCACCGCTGGTGCTGTCAGACTCTGGCCATGCAGCCTGGGCATGGCTGGTGTGACACATGGCATGAAGCAGATGTTTCACCTTCCTCTACTGGCTTCTACCTGGGACCAATCTCCTGCTCCTCACTGTCCCATTCACCCTCCCAAATACTCATCCCCAAAGAGATCCACAAACCCCAGCTCAGCTCTGTACCATACTCCTACCCCAGTACATTCACCGAAGGAACATGCCCCTTCTCCTGTGCTCTCCCACAGCCTCAGCTTCCTCTTGATGGGGCCAGGACTGCAAAGATCTCAGTGACTCAAGCACATCTGTCAAATAACTACACCAGGAGGCAATTCCTGTGAATTCCCTGCAGCAAATATCACCATGGTGTTATCAGCACCGAAAACTCTTGCTCTGAACTATCCTTTGAGTCTCTGCATTCCCCTGCAACACGCTGCAAACCCACAATAAATAGCAGGGCCCTTGTTAAATCCTGCCTTTTGCAGCAGCTGTGCCACGAGCAGAGTTTCAGCACAGCAATGCAGATCTACTGCAGCCCGGCCACACTGATGATGTCTTTCTGTCCTAATGATTCTTCCTACGCATTAGCACAACATTTATTTTCTACCTTGCCCTGCACTTCCCACTTATCCAGAAATGTGACAAGGTCTCCTTCCTTTTAACACGAAGAGAGAGGGAAAGGAGAGGGTTTTTTTGCTGGAATTGGCTCGCTCTGCACAACTAGACAGATCAATCTAGATTCAATCTGTCTCACTAATTGTTGGGGGCTGGAACTGACCCCAGGCTGGCCTGGCTGGGAGTGAGTGTGCCAGCACGGGCAGCCTGCTCCCAGGCTCTCCTGCTTTATGCTGCAAACAAGTCACACCGGATCCCTTTGAGGACGGCGGACCCTGTCCCCTCTAACTTGGACACTTGTGCCCAGCCCCAAATGGGCAGGCAGATGGCATCACACCAGACGGTGTTTGTCTGGCAGTGAGACTGCAAATGAGCACTGAGCACAAATAAAGCACAAAAGCCTCATTAATAAGATGACTTCTCCAACAGGTGCCCTGTTGTACAGCAACAGAGCTGCCTTGCCATCTCTCTAGGTCCTATCTTGACTACAGAATCTTTCCCAGGGGGATTTCCAGTGGGGACAAGCCTGTGCAGTCCTTGTTATCTACCAAGACAACTGCACGTGTAGCTGCTCGCTAACCTGATGATGTTGAGTGAGTTTGCATCAACTCTTTTACTAAACCAGGCTGTTCAACCTGGACTATCCAAGCAAAATGAGGTAATGCCAGAGATGGAACACGTACAGGAGCTCTCCAGGGCTGGCTTTCACCAGGGGGTGAGACGAGCAGTCGGGGTGTCCGTCTCCACCCAGCTCAGCCAGAGATAGAAAGAAATGTCTCCCAGAAGCTCAGGAGGAGGCAAGAGCTCTGCTTACCCAGGCAGGAGTGAGCAGCAATCCGATCTGCGATGCAGTAACAGTGAGATCACTGCTGCGTTCCAGCGTCAAAAGTTAGCAGAGGAGCAGGAGGGCAGGGAAAGAGGGAAGGGAAACTGGGGGTGCTGAGTTGCTCAGCTCACAAGACAGCTGCTGAGAGCAGCACGGCCCCACAGAAGCAGTAAAGCCACAGAAGACCTCACCCAGGCTGGGCTCCACACGGCTGCAGGCTGGCAGGGCTGCCCGTAGCAGCGGGATGGAGCGTGGAGGGAAATGGTGCCCGAGGCAGCAGAGCTGAACCTCCCCTCCTCACAGGAACTGAGACTTGAGTGGCAACAATAAAAGTTCACTTTCCTCTACTCCCTCCTGTTTGATGATCACAAAATGCTTTATAAATGCTAATAAAAAACTCCCAGAGGATTCCTGCTCTTGTCTGCTTTACGGAGAGCGGTGGAGTAGAGACAGATGACGTGACATGTCAGGAACCATGCATGAGCCAGCCTCTCAGTTGGGAGCTGGCCCTGGACCTCCTGCCCTGCCACATGGTGAGCTGAGGAAGGGTCCAGTGGGATCACCAGGGAACAGGACATTTCCAGAGATATCAAGAGAGACAGAAAAACTTGAGGGCATCTTGGCCAATAATGATACAGCTCATTTAAGGGTGTCTCTGCTCATCAGCCCCATTTTAGATAAGGCAGATGAAGGACAGAAAATTTAAGATGTTCAAAGCTGATCTGAGGAATTTAGAACCATCTCCGATTAAAATTAATGGAGACATTAATGCAAAGTACACTCAGCTCCTCAAGCAGGTTCTTTCCAAGCAAGATCTTTCCATTAACTTGAAAGGAAGTTGTGCCCAAATCCTCTTACATTGCTGGGAACATCTCAGAAGGTACAGGCAAAGCCAGGTAACAAATCCATTAGGCTCCAGATTGACTAATGCATGGCAAATTGAAAGAGGTGAAAGTGCTAAGCTGTAACAAGAACCCCGCTCAGGGTGACCTTGACACAGTGAGGAGCTGAGCACACAAAAAGGAGGTCCAAATCCATGCTTGTGATTTGGAGCTCCTTTTTTCAATGGAGAAGAAGCAGGGAGGTGTGGAGGGAACAGAGTCCATTGCCAGGCTGATTCTGCTGCTCTGAACTGTGGAAAAAGCTCTGAAAAAGCAACAGGACAGGAGGGAAGCTCGGCAGTAGCTTGACAAGCAGAACTGCTCGCCTTTGCTGCCTGGGAGGGGGCTAGGAGAGATGCTTCCCCTCTCACTCTCCAATTCATAAGGATGTAATTTCAAACAATAAGCTATGCTAACTGCCCAGACTGGCAGAGTACGTGGGGAGAGGAGGAACTCAAAGCAAATGCCTTATTCTCCCCAGTCCAGTGGCTGACAAAACCCAGCTTTGCAGAGAAGCGAGTGGTGTCAGTCCAAAGCTGATCCTTTAATACAGAGCAGTGTGCCCAGAATTTGAGACTGGGAGGATTATTCCAGTAACTGGCCTTCTGTGCCTGGAAGGTTTCAGGTAGCTACTGCTCCCTTACATCCATCAACTCACAGGGTCTAAAACACTTCCAGAAGTGCACTTGTCCTTGAGGGATGGATAATTCCCTGGTCTTCTCTTGAGACATTTTGTCTGTGGTTGATCTCTCTTGCCTCTCAAATGCGTGCTTTACTTCTAGTCTGAATGCTTCAGCTTTCAGCCAGTAGCTCTTTAGGAGAGAGCAATCCCAGCTGGCTGACAATCCACCCGGTTACTCCAGCTGACACTGCCAATCCCCTGGGGAATGACGGTACTTAGTGCCAGACAGAGCACAGAGGTCCCGCCCACCGCAAACAAGGTCCTCGCTCTCTCTGGGCAGAAAGCACAGATCAAACAGCAGGTTGGTGAGCAGGGCTGGAAGGTCTATCTCCAAGCAGAGCATCCTTCATCACTGCCAGCACAACACATGCTCTGAGTACTCAGCAGCTGCTTCATCACCTCTGGTCTTACTCCACTGTCCGTTGCTGCATGCGACCTTCCACTGTGAGTCTGTACCTCAAGCACATCCTAATGAAGCAGAAGGCAGCAGCACACGCACTTGCCTGCTGGTCCCAGTGTACCCTGCTTGTAACATCACAGGGTGGACAGCAAAACCTATACCCAGCAGAGCAGTCACTCTGCACTATGACCATGTGTTCAGGGATGCAGAGACTAAGCCAGAAGAAGGATTCACTTTCCACATTTGTTACAGAAAAATATGTGTAGAAATCCTGCTGGAAGAGGGGTGGCTAGGGGCTCTGCTGATTTTCTAGCCAGATCTCAGCTCAGGAGCAGATCTTACTGGACACAAAAAATCAATTCAGTGACTTGGGTTCCAGAAGAAATTGAGAGGTGCTACTCATGGAAGGAGGATTACTCACTCTTTCCCACGTCAGTCCTGTCCTCTCCTGTGTACCCGAGGACTAATCAGAGTCTGATTCAAGGCCACTAAGAAAACCCAGATCCATAGGTTAGTAATTCTAGTCCAGATATAGCTCACTGCCTTGGGCATTAGTCAGGCATATATAGGCCAGGGAAATGATGCTGCAATGCTCCTGAAGGCTTCCAAACAAATGGATATGTAAACAGATCTCCAGGGATGACACATGGAGACAGCATCTCTGACTCAATTACAATTGCAGCTATTTTCTCACCTCCTTGACTGCCACCAAATACCCAGATGTCTAACACTGACACAAGGAGGTTTTACAGCTTGTTGCCAAGAAAACAGGAAAGAGATAAAACCACAAACTCCCCCAATTCAACCCAGGGAGATCAGGGCACTCACACACTCAGGTGGGTCTCAGAGCCCAGTCCTCCCTCGCCGCTGCACAGGGGAGTGCACCGACTGCTCTGGTACCCTGTGGAGGGTTTAGAGAGAGACCTCTCAGTCAGTGGGGGTATTGTGCAGGCCACCAAAGACAGCTTAAAATGTTCATTTGGAAAGGCTGAGGTTATCTTCAAATCCCATCTCCTTGTTCAGTGGAAAGGCAGGTTTCCTTGATCACCTTTTCCATTTGCAGCCCCCATGTCACACTGACAATCCAAGGAGTTGGCAGTTACTATTTCTACATCACTGACAGATTAGAAACCTGTTATTAAGCAGCGGGGGTAGCAGGAGGAGGCAGGTCTGTGTCAAGAAAAGCAGCTAAGTAGTACCTAGGTAGAGCTTTTTGCAACAGCCCTTTGACACCTAGAAATGGTCACAGGGTCCCTCCTGAGAGGGAAGAACAACTCAAAGTCTCAAGGAACAAAGACTATTTTGCGGCATACGTCCCAGCAGACTTTGGATGTGGCACACAGAAAACTAAGCTCATACCTTAAGCAGGAAGGATTACATTATCTTTTGAAGTTTTAAAGGTCAACCTCCAGGCTTGCTCTCCGGGACAATTTACCCTACACTGAGCCAATGTCAAAACCAAGAGGACTGGTTTATCTCCACACACAGTGACAGAATAATTCGCCAGCCTTGCCTGGCCAGCTCTGATGCTTACCCTTTGGCAGGTGAAGGATATGTGCATCACCTGATGACTTAGGTAAAGTTTAGTGCAAATAAGTCACACAGAAAACAAGACATGGTATCGTAAGAAAAGCTCCAACCTGCTTAGTCTTCTCTTTTGTCAAATATCATGGAACAGTTTGGCTTGGAAGGGACCTTTAAAGGTCATCCAGTCCAACTCCTGCAATGAGCAGGGACATCTTCAACTAGATGAGGGTGCTCACAGCCCTGTCCAACCTGATCTTGAATGTTTTCAGGGATGGGGCATCTACCACTTCTCTGGGCAACCTGTTCCAGTGTTTCACCAGCCTCACTGTAAAAACCATTCTTCCTTATATCTAGTCTAAGCCTACTCTCTTTAATTTAAAACCATTACCCATTGTCCTACTGCAACACACCCTGCTAGAAGGTTTGTCCCCATCTTTCTTGTAAGTGCCCTTCGGGTACTGGAAGGTGCTATTAAGGTCTCCTCAGAGCCTTCTCTGCACCAGGGTAAACAAGCCCAACTCTCTCAGCCTGTCTTCATAGCAGAGGTGTTTCAGCCCTCTGACCATTGTCATGCTCCTCCTCTGGACTCAGTGCAACAGGTCCATGTCATTCTTGTGCTGAGGACCCCAGAGCTGGATACAGTACTCAGGTAGGGTCTCACCAAAGTGGAGCAGAGGGGTAGAATCCCCCCTCCTTGACTTGCTGGTCACACTTCTTGTGATGCAGCCCAGGACACAGCTGACTCTGGGCTGGGAGCACACATTGCCAGCTCATGTCTAGCTTTTTCTCTACCAGCACCCCTGAGTCCTTTCCAGCAAGTCTGCTCTCAATCCCTTCATCCTCCAATATCTTCTCTGCACAATATATCTTCTCTGAAGTGCTAACTCATGCCCTGGCTTGCAGTTTGCTTCCAATCCCATCCTCATTCACATATATATCCCTTCCACCAGAGCTTGGCAGTGTTTTAAGCCCAGGGGAGGCTGACTTAGCCTCAGACCCAGAGGGTGGTTACAATCTAAGTAGTGGCATTCCTACTGAAAAAACAGACTGACTTACCTCAACTGCCTCTGATGTTTTTCTATGGCCTCCCAGAGACAGCTCAACCCTCCCACAGGGAGGTCACCAGGAAAGAGTCACAGAGCAGCTCAACTACCTGCAAACCAACAAGACCTGGGCAACACTTGCAGAAATCTAGCAATGTGCAGAGGAGAGTCCACTGAGCTGCGGTGCAGCAGGACATGCCTCGTCCAAGCTAAGCCAGCTTGTCCAACAGGCCACCTCATGTGAAAATCTCACCTTGGAGAATATGACATTGCCTGGCAGACCTGGTTCTAGAAATGGCATTAATTTAATTTCAATCTGAAATCTAAACAAGGTGTTTCATATGCTTTGGTTGAATAGCTGGCTACTAGACAGCGTCCACCCAAACCTGGGATGTCAAAGGAGTACACAGATTTCCCCCTGAAATCCCGGTCTGCCAGGCAGGATAAGGAAATGTCACCTTCAGAGGCTTCCCTGGTCACACAGGTCAGAGTAGGGCAGAGCACGTATTTGCTGATGACTCTACAAGACAACCAGATGCCATTGGGGGACACAATCCCTCCCTTTACACCAACACAAAGAGTGCTGCTTTGCCATGAAACAGCCGGGTAACAGGGCAGGGTAGGCACGTGGTGAGCGTGTGAGCTGTGCAGCAGCTCTTTGCCCAGCCAACCACTCTGCAAAGCCTCAGATCCTCCTAAGGAGCAAAACATACTACGGTAAACCTGCCAGCTCATTGCAAAGCAATCAGGTCCATGCTAAAGTCCAACATATGAGCTGTACACCTGGGAAGTACACCTGAAAACAAATAAGTTATGCTGTGTCAGCTGCTTTACGTATTTTGTTCCCAGCACGCCCAGTCAACAGTTCTCCACAGCAAAAAAGAACAAACCCTCAACAATTCGGCTTTGCTCTTATTCAGAATAATAACCCTCCCCCCCTCTCTGAAACCTCCACCCCAGCTCTGTTTACACCAAACCTGCTGCAGCCCTGAATGGTAGCAATAAATGGAGTGAGCTAATGTGTTTGTGACAAATAACCCGTTCAAACAATTCAAGCATAATTATAGGCTGGCTCTCCCCACGTAACGTTGAGTACATCACTGCAGATATTACATTCACCTTATGAAAAGATTGCACAGAGGAGCTCAGTTGGTAACCCAAACAGCATTATATATCAGTAGCCTGTCAGCAGCAGGAGTGCATGCACCCTGGCATTTGAAGTCCTGGTGTTTTAAGCGATAATCCAATGTACCAGGCATCATTGATCTCTATATAAAAGGGGGCACCACTTTTCCTTTCAACTGGAGCTATTTTTCACTTCTCATCCTGAAGAGTTGTGTGGTGCTGCCCGCAAGTGGCTACACTGCACAGCAGCTCTATCTGTAGCGCTCTGGGTCCCCAGAGAGACAAAATGATCAATACTCCAACGCTGCTTTTCTAAGAGGTCTCTAAGTGCTTCTATGTGAGATGCTGCTCCTCTGGGTTTAGAAATTACTCTGAAGAGAACGTGAAAGCCAACCCCCCCCCCCCAAATTCATAATCCTGACACAAACCCCAGCTGCAGAAAGGAATGAAAATGAAATTCATTGGCGAGCTGGTTTATCGGCAAAGGCAGCGCCTGCGACGTGAGGAGGAGACCTACAAAAGACATCAATACCTGGAGGTGAGGGGAGCAGGGAAACTGTGTAAGAGCAGAACCAGCTGGGGACAAGGAAGCCTCATAATGCCCTGCAAATACGGCCCACATAACAGGATGAATCTTGACAGGGATTTGTAGCTCATTGGTGGGTCTGGGATGGCAGGGCCCCTGAGCAGTGCATCATCTGAGAAAATTGACAGTGATCAGATAGTCTTCAGAGGAAGACATGTGAAGGGTCAGACTTGCTGTGGGTGGGTGAGCAGAGCCTGGGAGGGCCCTAGAGAAGCATGTGATAGCAACAGCGAACTCGGAAAAAGAGATTGAATCTTCTATTTCAGCAACAAGACACTAAACTTCCCACAATTCATTTCTTCCAGGGGGATCTCAAGTTGGCTTTGGCTCTTCCTGCACTTGGGGTGGAAGAAGTCTTCCATGATCATCTGTAATCCTTATCAATCCATCCAGTGTCTGGCAGCCCACAAGAGTAGGACCAGCAGCACCAAGCAGGCGGGCTTCAGAATAGGAAGCCAGTACTTCTTCAGCACTGCTGGTATCATATTCCTAGATTAGGGACTGGTGAGTGCATTTCGGGGCTGAGAAGGACAGAAGGACTAGGAAGGACTGGCAGGCAGGGGGAAGGAAAGCATCCGGGTCTGAGCAGGAGAAAAAGAGGGGAAGCGATGTCCCCTGGTCTCACCCCTGAGCACCATATGGCTCCAAGTACAGCACTTGGGTGGCTACTGGGCCGATCAAGTGCCCACGAACGCTACTGAAGGCAGGCAGGCAACAGGAAGCTGCTGGGAGCAGGCAGAAATTCCTTGGTGGGGTTTTATCATTTTCAAGGGAACAAATTCCAAATTATTGCCCTTGTAAGAGCCTGCATGGTACTTGCACTTCTAGCCTAAGCAATAGAAATTTTAATTGCTCTGGTAATTACACTTTCAGCAATGCTGCGGTCCTTTGTTCTGCAAGTGGGAGGCCAATATCCGCTGTTCTCCGGTGGCCCCGTCTGGCTGCAGCTTGGAACAGCATTTGCCACTTGAAGGGGAAGGGACACACTCCTCTGGTGACCAGGGCGGCACTGTGCCTTGTCACGTACAGTCCATCTCACACACACCTCTGGGGCACCAGGCACTCTCCCCAGGCCAGGCCAGGTTCCTGTTGACCGGGATCACCTCTGCTTCCTCCAGCTGAAGCTGCTGCTCAAGGGTTTCACATACCCGTGTGCCCACCATGAGTCTGTCCCCAGCGTGGGTCCCAGCTTCAGCACTCTGCCAGGGACACTGGGCTCTGGGGTGCACAGTTCCAGTCTTTCCCATGTGTGAGCTTGCAGTGTGCAACCTGCATTTCTCCTCTGGGCTGTAAACAGCTCCAAAACATGGTGCAGACACAAATGTTACGTTGCTTTAACTTCCAGAAACATTTTTAGAGGGACACAGAAGAGCTATTATCCCCTTAGGTGCTGATGAGTACCATCAATGCCTGACAAGGCTTGAGAGAACACAAAGTCTCACAAAGCTACCCTGGGAAACTGCTAAGGAAAAATGATCAGGACAACTGTCATGCCGCTGTACAGGTAACAAATTAACCCTATGAGAGGCACAATGCTTGGGAAGTATGGCCTCTGCTTGGCTAAGCAGGAGCTGCGCCCGGTGTTGCCCTACACCACTCAAATGCAATGCTCTGTTGCCAATAAAGCTGCAGTGCACGTGGGCTCCTCCAAAAATCACCTAGGGTACAACCAGACCAAAGCGCACGCTCGGCTCAAGGGCAATTTACCTGCAAGAATACGTCAGCTGTAGCACAGACCTTCACGCTTCAGTTCACCAGCCAAGGACTGGTGCAGGTGCTGGGCTGCATGCACAGGGCTTAGGGGGATGAGCGTGTGTGCAAATTCAGCCAGGCTCTCCCAGGACAATGGATCCTGCTCCCCCCCAGGATGGTCAAGCAAGCTATACCACACAAAGCACGGGCCCTGCAGGCAGGTGTAACTGCAGCGTGGGTTCATCAGACACGCGTGAAGTCCAGGTTGCAGTCCCACTCATCCTGCCCGCACCGTGTTTTTCCAGCCCATGATCCTGGCTGGCACGGCTCACGGTGGCTCAGCTCCCACGCTTGCCAGAAACGCAGGTCACAGCCATCCATCTCTAAATCAACAGCTAACACGCTGCAGCTACTTTGTCCACTCAGGGGCTAAAAGCAAGGTTTCCAAATGGAATTGCTATTGGCCTTAGTGCTTAAAGAAAATAGCTCCACTCCTGTCCCCGGAGTTTCCTCAAACAATGGCACAAAACACCCACTGGAGCCTGGGGAGAGGAGGGTCTACGGCAGAAAAAGCCACGGCTGCTGATTTCTGAGATATACACCACACAATTAGAAACACTGGATCTATAAACATCCTTAACAAACCCCACTAGGTCTGAGGGTTTTCTTTTCCTCGCTGTGTGCATTGTGTGCCACCGCCTTTTAAAACCTCAAAAACAAACCCTCTTCCCTTGTGATTTTATGCTTCTGCGCTGAACCACACGTCTCCCTGCTAGCTTGATGGTGCTGGAGGTACCAGCTCTCCTCATTCACACCTCTGGGGCCAGGATAGTTGGGATGGGACCTTGTACCATCCACTGATGGGAAGGATTCTCCCAGAAATCATCTCCCCACTTGTTTAAAGACCGAGATTTCTCAGCTAAAAGGGAGCAGGTGCTGTTTGCGGATGTCCCTCTTCCTTGTCAAGACCGTTCTTGCCAGTGTTGTGGAGCAGCTCTAATTGCAGGCTGTTCCTCTCATTTACAATTCCATAGACCCTCTGTTTTTAGGTTAACCTTCAGTAACTGGCAAGAAGCAGAGCTATATGGGTGGAGGCAACAGGCTATGGATTTATGACATGCTGGTATTCAGGCAGAGTAACCCAGCGCGAACACAGAAATATCCTGAACTGTGCTGCTGCTGCCGTCAATTTGATAATGAGAATGTGATTTGAAATAAAAACATCACGGGTGCCAATTTGCTACGGCAGCTAGTAAAAATAGTCAGAATACCTAGAAATCGAGGACTCTGTGCTCCAAACACATCCGAAGCTTGAATATCATACGGTACCTTACAAAAGCAGAGTGTGTGGCTGAGCTGAGGCTGCAGTGCCACATGAAGGGCCAGGCAGGGAACCCACATCTGAGCTTTAGCAGGGAGAATGGGGTGCTGTGTCACTAGATGTGCAGAGGTGAGGGTTGCCCTCTTCAGTGCTCTGCAGCCTTTGGATGCTTACCCCCAGGCCATGCTCCCAGTCACCCTAGCACAAATCAGTGCATGGTCTGCATTGCAAACACTCCTGGGCAAAGCCTGGGCAAGTTCTGCCAGTCCCTGGTACCCAAGAGTTGGCATTTTAGCCACATAAAAGCAGCTTTTAAATGCTACAGAAAAAAGGGGGTGGCAGGGCCTCGTGCATTTTAAAGGCTCTGGCCTTACAGGAGCTGTTCCCAGTTTCAGGTCAAGCCTGAAGCCTGCTTTAATCTACTTTTAAGTGGTACAAGCAGTTGCGATCTCTCTGCCAGAAGGCAGGGCAGCCTCCTTTCAATGCACCTTCCCCTGTCTGCTGCATGCAATCTTCTGCGGGACTTACTTGTTGCTGTCCCGGTACTGATAGATATAACAGCCTTGAGGCATCCCACTCTCCTGGTCCAAGGTAAACGAGAGCTTCAGCTGCAGAGAGGAGGGGGGGGGGGGGGGGGGAGAACGAAAAGAGAGAGAAAAAGAAAAAGCAACATTTTAGGCTCTCGGTCATCACAGCAACTTCAAGTGAGGCTTGTGGGAGAGAGCTTAACTCCCCAAGACTGACACGCAAACACCGTGGCCTGGAACATAGTGTGGGGTTCCAAACCTCAGGGAAAAGTCACATGCGTTGCAGAAACCTCTCGCTTTTTCCACACTTTGTTACTATAAAGTGTTTGTGGTTCTTCTGAAATGCATGGGTCATAACGGCTCACCCCCTCCAAACCCACCCACGCACACCACCCTTCATCGAAACGATTGCGGTTCCCCTCAGACACTAAAGAAATGAGTCTTCTCCATCGGCAGCTGCAGTTCCCACGAGCCTTTCTCTGAAAACTTTCCCAGCTCCATCTCGTTCCTCCAGTGCATTAGAACAGAGGAGAAACCACAGAGGGAAAGGTGACAGATTTTTCCTTCTGTGCAGAGTTATTAAAGAGCTGTTAGAAGGGTTTGCAGTTTGGATCTGTGTCCGGTAGGAGGCTATGATGTGACCTGGAAGCTGCTGTCTTTGCAGCTCCAAGAAGGCATTCGGCAAGGGCTTTCAGATTTCAAACACGGCTCATTTTATTTAAGGGGGAAAAATTAATCCTCTTTCAAAGAGCAACAGCATGGTCCTGTGGGGAGACTTTTTTGCTGAAAACGTCTCCAGTGATTTTATACGCTGAACTGCCTAGAAAACAGCAGAGGGATGAGCCCTGCATCAGCTCAGAAAATCCGAGCAGCTCCTCATTCCACAGGGGAAGGCTGCTGGCCCCCAGAGCTTTGTCCCACAAGCTCCCACAACCATGGGATGCAGCCCTATGACTCTGCCAAAGGGCTGCAGACCCCGACTGGGAGCCAGCAGGCTGGGTAAGAGGCAGCATCCTTCAGAGGAATCAGCTGTGGTCTTCATGTGCTGAGCACTTTGGCTTTTTTGGGGTCACAGATAGCTAACAACAGGGCTGTTACCACTGCTGGGCTCTTGAAACCCTCTGGGAACACCTCTGCAAGTTGCTAAAAGTTGAAGGAGGTGTGTTATGATGAGCCCAAACTTTTTAAACAGGGAAAAGAGGAAGGAGCAGCATTGAGCCACTCCATTTGACCAGACTCCTCTCCTCTGGGCTCCAAGGAAATTGCTATCTCAAATTAACGGCTTATTCAGGAATGAACACAGAATTAAAACATCCTTCTCCCATAGGCTGTTAAGAAACCCCGTGTGCTGAATCATTAGATGGTGCGCTGGTTTTCCCTTCCCAAAAGGGCAGCGAAGTCATACACTGTGCTCTCACTGACCCCACATAAAACTGCACACCATGAAATCACAGAAAAATTCATCACCTTGGATATTGACTGAAGAACCAAGCGCCAGGCTGGGGCCAAGTCCAGCTGATCTCCCTTCACTTCCATGCCCCCACCTCTGTAAGCCATTCTGAAACACACGCTCCCGTGACAGCATGCATCACTTGTGTCCGTGCTTTACATGTGTCTGTGGTACAAGCGTCACAATTCGGACCACTGATCTGATGACATCCTCTTATGCTCTCCACCACTACTCCTTCTTGCAAGCTCTGATGTCACCATGGCTTAGCAGGTTACTCAGATCCATTTTGGAGACCACTGCCAAAGGCAGGACCAGCTGGGAATGTTTCTTCTTGCCGAGATGCATGAAGCCAGGCTGCAGCTCCAGCCTTTCCGGATGCTATCATGGCACACAGCAGCTACCCCATGGGGAGCAGGAGGTCAGTAAGAAACAAGCTACCTCCACAAGGGAGGCAAACGATCGCCTTGCTGTGGCACAGGCAAAGGTCACTTGTCCCCAGACAGAGCCCCCCAAGTAAACTGTCCCAGTTTGGGGAACTGAAGGAGTAAGTGGGCACTGCCCAAAGCCATTTTTCTGGGCCAGATTTTCCAAAGCTTTCCTGACAGGGTATCGGAAAGCACCCCTGAGGCTAAAGGGACAGCGGGTGCCTCTGGCACAGCCCCACCTGGTTCTGTGCTTTGTGGGAATGGCACCGCACTGCAGTCGCTGGAGAAAGACGAACCAAAGCAGAAAATGGCCACTTTCAACCATGTTTCTGATCAGGACAAACTCAGGAATGCCTCAGCCTGTGGTCTGCAGCCCTCAGCTAAGCCGGCTTTGGGCTTGCAGTAACCGACCATTGATGGTTACATCTCACCTGGCCCCTGGGGCCCAGCCCTGCCCTGGGCTGGAACCAGCTCTCTGTGAGGAGACAAGTCCAGGGAAGGGAAGGAAGGAAAAGGGTTTGGAAGGAAAAGAGCTTTGTTTGGACAGGCTGCCAGGGAAAGCTGTGGGGCAATCAGGTATGGGAGGGTGACCTTTCCGCTATCTGGGGGGACAGGGTTCCATGGACCCCGCCTACCCAAAAAAAGGAAAGATCACAATTCCAGGAGATAACGAGGTTTTCAGCTTTCTGTTATTTTAACCCTTCTGTGTCTGCTCATGGTATTCCAGACAAATAAAACACACCCTGTTTGGCAGGCTCAGCCGCCTCTGCTTACCCACGGTGTCAGCAATGTAATGGGGCCTACACACGGCTTGACCATCTGTGTCAGGCAAGAAGATGCTGCAGTCACCCACAGTGATAAGAGGACTCGACTCAGGGAAATGTCAGGGTCGGGCTGTCACACAGAGAGACATGTAACTAAAGGTCTGTCCCAACAACTGTAGCTCAAGGCAGCTGTGCTATCACTGATGCACAAACCCCTGCTCTTCCACAGATCTGCCCTCCTGATGCAGACATGGCCAACCAGGAGCAAGAAAGAGAGGACCTCTGATTGTCACCCAGGCCAGGAGTCCTTATAGACTCTGAACAAACATTTGGCTCATTTGATCTCTGCAGGGAGCATGGCAAAACTTACCACAGGGCAGATACAGCAGGTGGAGAAGGACTAGCTGAGTGCTGCCAGGAGACAAACCAGGATGTACAGACTGTAAGCTTCCTACTAAGCTTGAAAGAGTGATCTACACCCACTCATTATCACGTAGTTGGGTCCACTCTGCTGATGGACACAGGAGTGCTCCACTGACCACCCTCAGACACACACTTGCTTCTGCACAGCCATGCTCAGCTGCAAAGGTGCTTATGCTCCCCGCTGCCTCAGTGCTTTGGAACATCTGCTCTGCAGATGTTTCCTCTCATGCTAAAGCTAAACCTACGAGGTGTCTGCTGCCACAGATGTGCTAGAACAAAACTCAAGTGTCCTTCCCAGCTCTCTGCACACCCAACATTGCTCCTTCTCTCTCGTCCCATCTTCTCCAGCAGCCCTTTGCTTTTGCCTTCATTCACTAAGCACAAAGTCTTTGATTACCTCCAAATTAAAGAAGGTTGCAGGGCAAGGCTGAGGGCAGGAGAGACATCAGGAGCTGATCGACTACTTTATCATTCCTGCTATCTGACTGCACCAATGTCATGAGACATCCAGAGCTTCCAGATACAAGAAGCCCTACAAAGCAGGCAGGCTTTTGCAACCCTCCCTCTGGCACGGCTTTAACTCTTAAACAATTTGACAACACTGCTCCAACCCTCCGTGTTGCTTCGAAGCTCCTTTTCCTGTTGTGCCTGTGCTCGACGTCAGAACGCAAAGGCTTGCTGTAAACCCAGCAAGCTGATACCAGGACAAAGGGCATAGCTTTTCAAAACACCAGATTTTCTGCCTGCTGGGTCAGCGTGGGACTGAGGTGTCTTATAGAACTGCGAGTACAGGGTGACCCCATCACAAGGAAGGCTGCTCATCAGATCAAGGGATCTTTGGCATTTAACATATGAGATAATTTCATTTTACAAGATGCTGCTGGGTTTCACCGAGAGAGGAGGGGGAGAGGAATTTTCCCAGCACAGTGCTGCGGTGCGATTTGGCTTACACTGCCCCCTCCGGCAGCGTAGCCCTGGATCCCACATGCTGATAAAGATCCCTTTCCACTTCAATAGCTTTGCACATAAAGAAACGCTCGGCATGATCCGTGCGTGAACTCAATGGGAAAGGGAGCTGGAACGTAGCCATGCTGAGAACACAGTGCTGCCTACCAGGCGAGCCCCATCAATAATTGAGATGTCAGAGGCACCGGGAGGTGTGTGAATAAGAGCTGTCAAAAGGAGTAATTGGGATCTGTGTGGATACAGTGATGGATAGGCTCGCTCGCCACCAGACACAACTGCAATACACCCAAAACAGAAGAGGAGCAGGGTGCTGAAATTCAAAGCGTCTGGGACAGGCTCTTTGATGGACAGGACATTGTTGTCTCTGTGGAGAAGAGCATCACACCGAAGGTGGTGAGGAGATGCGGGCATGCTGTCCGGTGACTGGTAGATAGAGCAAGAGGATGTGCTTACAGTACATGGTTGATCACTGGTAATGAATACTTGATGGAAGGTAATGCAGACTCATTGTGAAGGTGATGCCACCTCCTTGCAGAAGTCATCTGCCCAGCATGGTCACTGGGCATACAGGACTGTGTCCTCCTAACACTTGTTCATGCAATGGCTCCACTCTCCAGATTGGCAACATTCCACACACACACACCCCGGCCACCCCAGATCCTTAAATCCAGCCAAGGATGCAGTTGGCTGACAGCAGGATGTCTCCTTGCTCCTCCATCCACCAGACACCAATGTACTTCATCTGCACCCGAGGCAAGGGCTTCTACCCACTCCCCTGACAGTGGTGAGGAGACACCAAACCAGCACACGAACATGGACAGACACGAGACACCACCAAAACCACAAATGTTCAGGGCAGCTACCCTTTGCTATACTAGCAGCTCTGTGCTGCTTGATGTCTGCAGAAACCCAGTGCCCCACTCCTTGTGGACAGCTCTTGGTGGGGGCTATAGGGGAAGGTGCCTACATCTTGGGCCTTCCTCCACCAAGGTCAGGAAAAGGCTTTTCAGAAAGGAGGAGCAGTGCTTAATGCTGCCAGCGACCTCCAGTGAGCCTGGGTTTTGGTGCAGCCAGCAGCTGTCCTCCTTCTAAAGAAGTTTCAGACCTGCAGCAATTAGGGGCCCAGTCATGCGATAAAGCCTGGTAGGTCCAACAAGGAGAGAGCATGAGGAGCAGCCTTCTGGCTGCTGAAATGCTGCCAGGACCTATATTGACTTGACTGGGCAAATTCTGCATGCCCCTTGAGTAAATGATTTGGCTTGGATCCCCCAGTTCCCAGCCTTGGCTCCGAGCAGCAAACCTCTGTCATTAGAAGAAAGGTTTTCCCTCCACATGCACTGCATCAGAGAGGCTTTATCGGTTCAGCCGAGTAACCAGGTCAGAGCCTTCAGATGTCCCAATTCTGGGGCAGTGTGAGGGCATGCTTCGGCCAGCCTTGGCTTTAAGCGCTCAAGGTAATTCCAGTGATGTGGTGGGTTATTCAAGCAGAAGGAGTTCACCCAGGGCAAAGGAAGAAAGGCAAAACACAAGTCTCCAAGACCAAAACCAGGAGACCGGATCTAGAGGTTATACTGAGAGCACTCTCCTTGAAGGCCAGGAGCTCTTTTGTCCTCTTGGCACTCACTCAATTTTAACTCCATTTGCACAGAAGTCCAAAAAGACTGGTAGCAGCTCCCCCTTGGAACAAAGGCTCCCCTCTCCAGCAAGCTCTAGAAAGCTTTTCAAGAACAAACTTAGTCATCACACAGGTTTTTATGCCCCGCCCAACCTTCGGCTTTGACCCGAGAAAAAAAATAGCCCTGAAGTCCTGACACTCACTTTTAAAACCACAAAAAATGAGCCGTTCTCCAGTAATGTAATCACCGAGTTTTCTGGCACCTTGTCCCTTAAAAATACATCCATCTGCCTCCACGCAGGCCATCAAACTCAATCTTGTTCACAATGGATTTCCCAATTCCTGCATGCTGGAAGGACTGCAGCGGTGCTGGCTGGGCCGGCTGGACGAGCCCTTTCAGAAGTGCAGCCTGCAAACCTCTCAGCTGTGTTTTCACTTAAAGAAACTGCTCTTGAGACCGAAGCACTTCTCTTTCCACAAGCTTTTCTATTTGGGCTGCAGTTCTGTATTTCTGGAGAAAGACCCCGGGTAGAGGCTAAGGAACACATAGAAGAGGCAGGATGGAGGCAATAAAGGAGAAACCAGAAGTCCTACGGTGGAAAAAGAGGAAAGTCTAGGAAGTTTGGTACCAGCTCAACTCACTACCTGTTGCATTGGGTTGGGATGGTCCTTCCCTTTTGGCTTTGCAGACAACAAATGTTTGGCCAGTCTCAGTACCTGGATATGGGACTGCTGTGCTGCCATTTGGAAGTCCTGAACTGGTCCTAATGTGGTCCCATCTCATCCACTACCTCCTCAGTGAGACTGCTTCTCCCCATCCCTAAAAGCACATTTTCCAGGTGAAGGTGTAAATTCTCCAGCAGGCTCCTGAAGCTGTCCCTGATGCCCTGTGTCCACAGCATGGCCAATCCCCAGGAGACAGAAGAGCAGAGAGGTAAAATCAGCTGTCCCATAAGTCTGCTCCTCAGGGAAAGGGTGCTCTGAAGGGGCTCTCATGGCAGCTGCTCTTCCCCCCTCTTCCTCCCTCACTGTCACCACTCGTGAGACATCTCCACCCCAAACTGAAATGCAGAGCCAGCACAGGAAGGAATCAGCAAGGAACATACTGGGCACCAGCACACTCCACAACTAGCCAACCTCCATGGCCTGGAGCTCCTGGGTGTGAGATGATGATGCTGTGTCTGACAACCTTCTTGCCCCCTCCCACAGAATTGAAGAACTGAGTGCAGACGGGCAGCAAAGGGTGACTGACTTCTGGGGGTGAGACCTCCTCTCCAATCCTGCTTTACTTTCCACTTTTGAGGGCTGCTGTGCAGAATAGTTCTCTCTTACTTGCAACAGCACAACACATCACCTTGAGTTTTACTCATTCTGCACCGCCCGAGTTGTACATCTCTAATGTCTCTTTCCTCTCAGGACATGAGCCAGCAAACTATCTCTGTTAACAGGCTACAAGATCCATTAATGCTGCTAAAGGGCAATGTCAACCCAAAACCTGATTCCACCTAGGAAAAGGAGATGAAACTCCCCTGAGGTATTACCCTGGCTGAACCCCTCTCCATTTCTGGTTTATGAACCCGTACTTTACTCAGACATTATACCTTTCCTCTGCTGCTCCCTGCATTATACAACTGCATAAAACAGTGACTCCCTGATGTGAGGAGATGGAAGATAGCAGGTATCTCTCCCCCCTTCTTAACCTAACCTCCCAGAGGTTCCCAAGCTGGGAACCAAAGCCACAATGAGCTATTACTAAATTATTCCGCAGGCTGTAGCAGGTCTGGCTCTCCAAACATCTCCTCCAGCAAGCAGAGAAGACCACGGGGTCTTCTCATCATGGAAGCAAAGTCACCAATGCATGTTCCCTAGCTCAGGCAACAGCTGCTCTGTTGTTGTCTAGTGGCCCCCAAAACCTCCACTATGGGCAGTCCAGCAAAACCAGAAAGAAGCATGGCCAGATCCTTTGCAAAGACACACTGATGCCGTCATCAAAATGGCAAGCTGGCATCCTACCCTTGGCTTTTATTTCACAGCTGCAAATCAAAGCTGAAGAGCCCTTCTGGAAAGACAGGGCAGGAGACAACTTTCCCCACTTGGCAAAAATATAGACGGCACACGAGGTTATTTTTAAACATTCACACTTGCCTGCAACAGAGGTTTCAAACCCAGTATGCAATCCGCAAAGAAATGGATCCAGGTTAATTTAGAGAGAAGAGCTGAATGCTTCCGCTCGCGTTGTGATTTCTAAACTGGATGAGCTCATTCTCTAGATGCATGATTAGGAAACCACAGGACTAAAGTACAGATTATACAATTGCAAATGGTTTACGGTGGTGGATTAAAAATCCCTTCTTCAGAAGCTAACGAGTTGTGACACCACACCGCATGCTCTAGATCACTGGGGAACTGTCAATGAATTTAAAAGTATTTTCTACACACACATCCATTTTAAAATAAAAGCAAAACATCCCTAGGAAATGCCACATAAAAAAACTGTGACACTAACAAGATGCGTGCCAAATTTCACTGCTTGGCCGTTTTATGTTACTCAGAGCCCGTCTCTCAGCCACTCTCTCCCGGCTCTTGAGCTTCTCCCAGCCCTGCCAGTGCTCTGACAAAAGACAATTCCACTGATTTCAGCTTGTGCAGTAATAGAGCATTCACAAGCTGGGATTTACCAACCTCAGTAGAGACAGGAGGTTTGGGACTGCAGAAAACTCCTGCATTTTGAAGACTGGTGATGACTTACAGGCTGTATGGTGCCACAGGGGAACAGTTAGGTCCTGCCTACTCTCGATAGCCGCCTCTTCACCTGGGAGATATGGAAACTCATTTGGCAAAGCAGGAATTTGGGAAAGGAGGATGACTGAGGTTAGACTGCAATCAGGAATATGAAACAGCCCCAGAGAGGCAGGAGTGATCCTTCTCAAAGCCACTAGAGCTGCTGGAAAGTCAAATCTCCCTGTCCACAAAGAAGCCGATGGCTGGAGGGCAGCACTTGGACACCAGATACCGTATCAGAGAGTGAAAAGTCCCTAGGAGAGACCAGAAGCCAACAGTCAGAGGCCAGGAGGCACAGGGACCTGTAACTGGTGTGGATGGGAACAGGCGGGACCAGGGCCTGCTGCATGGTCAGAGAGATGGGAAATGCAGCTGTTGATGCCGCACTGTCCAAGCCCACAGGCACCAGCACCTGCTGCAGAGCCTGGGCAAGGGGAGCACAACACCAGCACTACCTACTGCTGACACCCAGGACTGAGAGAGGCTCAGGGCCTCATAATCCCCATCTCTTTGGAAAGCTCACTGTGTGACAGGAGCTGGCAGAGCAGCAAACACACCCAGCGCCCTGAAAATCCTAGAGCAAACACACCGAGTTAAAGGAACCATGAAAATACCTGAAATATTTCTTACTGTTAACTGGGAGAGAAAGTTCAAGCGTACAGCTGACGTAAAATATCTCCAAAGCCGACAAGCGTCAGCACAGAACAGAGAGGCATTTCTCTGCGGCCTGCTGGCTGGCCATACCCAGGGCCTGTGGGACCCCCACTGGGGTGGCTGCTATGGAAGACCATGTATACGTCGTCTTGATCTAATGAAGAAAAGCAAAGCCTGGTCAGAAAGAGATCCCTGATGGTGCTTCTGTCCCAGAGCGATACAGGAGTGCCTGAAGAACAGCAATCAGCATGTTCCACCTTTATTTTAGACGGAAAGTGACAGAGGTGAGCAGAAAACCCCTCTAAAGTCCCTGCTTGGTATGTTGTTATTAGCAGGTACTACAGGTAACAGGTCATTATACCCAACTGCTGCTATTTCACATAGCTGAGAGTTGTGTCCAAAACCAGGTCTCAACTTACTGCCCCTATGCTTAAGCAGCCTGAAATTGAGCTTCATGCTTGGCACTGCTATTCTGTGAGAGCCCGTGGTCGTTAGACAGCAGCACTGCAGGAGTCAGCGACTCCCAGACGTCGGACCCAGCCACTGATGGATGCATGGCTCTGCTATGGAACATAGCACGAGGGAAACACAGCACAGGGCTCGCAGGCGGCTTCTTTAACACAAGACACACCAAGAACACCAGCTACAGTAATTGTTCGTATGATGAAAAGCAAGGGGACAAGCAGCCCTTTGGAAAATGCTGGATGGTTTCCGAGAGCTGCCCCGGCGTCACACCAGCGCAGATCTCAAAGCAGTGGTCACCTGGAGGACAGGACACCGCACCCACTGTCTTCGCACGGCTTGAGCTCCAGGGAAAGGCAAGGTAAGAGCTGTGGGTACAGATGTGACTGTGCATGTGGCAGGAGAAAAACTGATTCAGTGTCTCTTACTGCACCCACCATAGCACGGCTTTTCTTTTCCCCCAAGAGCCTTGGAGGACACTGATACATATTTTACACTATTTTGTGTCTTCCTTATGACTAATTTTTGTCTTCCCAGAACGTGCCCTGTCTTTGTCATTGCTGTGGGGAGGATACAAGGAGCTGAGGGCAGATCAAACACAGCAAATCCTATTTTCTTAAGTTTGTTAATGCTAACTGCATCCCCTGCTAAGCCACTAATGGAGCAGTGAGGACCCAGGAGCACGGATTAATTCAGTGCCCAGGTACTGCCTCATGCCTGGAGGGATTTCCATAGAGTTGCACTGGAAGACAAACGAAAGCTTGTAATACCCTCCATACAAGAGATAAACCCATTAAAATATGAACAACCCCTGTGCCGACACGATAAGAGCTCTGCCAGGTAACAAGAGAGATCACAACAGGATTTCTAGGTTTAGTTATATCTGCAAGCAATTAAACTGGAGCTGGGACTATGCAGATGCTGAATCCCTGATCACACCAAGCTCATTTCAGTTTGACAGCCACACCATTCTCCTTCATCCTTTGGGGTGCTGCTGTAAAATACCTGGCAGTTGCCAAGTCCAGCCCTAGCACTGCTACTGCAGGAGATCCAAAGCTTTCCAAGGACATCCCTGCCCATTCCCATGGACAGCAAGAGCTGCTGCTGTCAGCGCAACTGCCGGACTCCCCTGGGAAGGGGCTGGCTGTGGCTCGGTTGAATTCCTCTGGCAGCGACCTGCTCCTTGCTCACACTTTCCTAAGGACCTCACAGCTCCTCTGTCACAGGCAGAGAAGGAAACAGTAGTGGCTGGGGGCCAAGCAACTTGTCCCAGCGAGCCCAGAGCCCGCTGGCAGAGGGACAAGCACCTTGCCCTCTAGTTAACGCATAGCCAGGCATCTTCCTCCAGCACCGACACAGCTGCGCTTCAGCAGGCAAGCGATCTCTGCATGTAGGGCCCTGGCAAGGTTCACTCTGCAAAGGTGTGGTGTAAAACCTAGTTTTTCTAGGGCCAAGTTGATGTCAGAACCCATGATGCTGGTGTTGATCCCCAGGGTTGGAGCCCAAGCAGTAGGATCAGTGATCTTCCAGCATCTGCACGCAGCAGGCTGTTTAGAACCCTCTGTTCCACACTGCTATTTAACATATGTAAGGGGCTCAACAAGGTTTATGCTCAGTAGCTGTGGTTTCCAAGCAGTATTGCCTTTCTTGAGGATACACAGTATTTTTAAACTATTTTTAAAACCAGTCACAAACCCTCAATCTTTGACGTCGTTCCTCCTTCCCCCCACCAAATCCAAGCCACAACATGCAGACACAGAAGACCAGCAACCTCACATGTGAGAACTCAGCTGCAAGAAACGCGTGTGTGCATACACACACAGAGTTAAACTCAAAGCTGCAATTCAGTTTAATTGGTACAAGCTATGTTTAAGGTTTCAAAGACATCCGGGATGTAGTTCACTGTTTAGAGTTGTGGGTACCAGCACGCTGTATGTGGAAAAGGAGAAGCTAAGAGCTGAACCAGAGCATGAGGTATTAATATTTAGCAACCTGCCTCAGCAAGTGTAAGGAAATTAAAAGGTTTCCTGCCCCTGGAGTTCAGCATACTGGCAACTCGATCATGTATCATCCTAAAATCTCATCGCTGTCTTCCCTTGATGGGACGGACCCCATCTGCTCCCAAAGCAAGTCACAACAGGTCTGAATTCCCAGTTTTAACATCCCCCTCCACACGGCAGAGTTGGCTCAGGCAGGGAAGTCTTAGAAAAATCTTTAGAAATCATCTTTAAAAGCCAGTCAGTAAAGCACCACTCCCTAGGAATGCCTGGCTCCTCCAGAGCATGGCAGCTCTTGAAAAGCTCTCTGGTTTTTGCAGCAGTTTTGCAGAAATCACTTTCTCTTGTCTCAGCTTAATGGACTCAGGGGTTTGCTGGGTTAATTTTCTCTGGTCAGCCCTGGAATCAGAGCTGTCCATACCAAAGTGGTAAGTTTTAAAGGCAAAAACCAACACCATATTTTACAGAGACAGTCAAGGTCTTAAAATTAGTTATTTATTCCAACAATATTAAAAGGACACACACCACTCTCTCAGTCATTTTTCCATTCGTAGTATTTTGTCTTGTTTTTTTAAACCCATGAGCCTAATCCTTAATTTCTCTATGGAAAAGCTGGAAGAAAAAGATCACAAGGATGAAGGATCAGCCTCCTAGAGAATCCACTGCACTCGCTCACCCTTTGGGGAGGTTGCTGGGTTTGCTGCTGAGATTTATTTCTTTTTTAAATACACTCTGGAAGTAAATAAATTTTAAAAATCTCCAGGCATCGGTATTAGCTTCTGAAGGAGACCCAGACAATGCTCGGGAGGGTAGAAAGGAGTCAGTAAATTCTAAGGATGTAGAACAGGAGACGGGATTAAGCCTGGTGATTAAATTAGGCGACGCATGAATACATTCCAATGCGCAACATCACTCAAGCACTGGACAAAACATATGGCAACAATGGAAAGCACTGCCCACGAGGTCACCTTTAATATGATTAGCCATGGACGCCTGAAAGGAGATCTCCCAAGTACTGGCGTGCTAACCCTCCTTTGTGCAGGGCGGAGAAGCACCCTCTGAAAGCCTTTGAGGCTCCATGAACCCCGCACAAACAGCCGCTGTGCGCTAAGTGATGTGCCCAAGTCCATTGAAAACAGGGGGGACGCACACAGAAATGTTTTTAACAAGCGCCTCGAAGCCAGGCGAGCGCACTGAGAGCAGCTTTTGTTCCCAGCTCGCAGGGCACCGGCAGGAGCCGTCCCCAGGGTGTCCTGCCTGACAGCTGGGTCACCCCACGGGCTCCCCTGTTCCGCTTGGACTTTTCAACTCCACCGGCCCGCATTCACCGGCATGGCTCGCCGCTTTGAAGGGGGAGAAAGCGCCTCATCCATCACTGACACGACGGGAGTTAATTCACTTCTTTACAACTGGAAAGGCGTTTGCTGTGAGCAGGAGGGAGTGCAGGAAGAGTAATGAAATCCAAAAGGGAGCCAAATGATGCTTTCCTCTGCTAGACGCCAGTGCTGGCAGCACTTGCTGCTGGCACGGCCGGCGGTGGGTGAAAGGAGACTCTTTTGTGGTATGCCATTAGCTATTTCCAAGGCCTCAGTTCATGTTTACCACAGCCACTGTGTTACTTCACTTGGTATTTTTTTCCAGTCCTGTTGATCACACTGCAGAACTGACCGAGTCCATTTGGAAGCCTTGTGTGCAGGAGCAAATCGCTTTTCGAAAGAACTATTGTTTGAATTATTTTTTTCCCCCTTCTAAACCAAGCCTTGCACTGCTTTCCATAAACCCAACCTAAGGCTGAAATCCCCACTTAACGCTGAAGAGCAAAGGTCCCTGCTCAGCTTTGCCCACTCGGGCTACAGTCCAGCAGTGCCACTCGTCCTGGCGTGGCAGCGATGCCACCAGCCGTGGGAGAGCCGAGCTGTTCTGCCCAGACTGCACTAGAGGGCATCTCACACCCTGGCATTTCACCGCACCGCTGCAGCTATGTCAAGAAAAACCCCGCTACAACAGCAGCCAGGAGGGTGTCTGGTCACCTCTAATGAGAAGAAACACTCGATGACATTCAAGATAATCTTGTGTGAATCACCTTGCATGACTACCTTGCTGTAATCAGGTGAGCACTTCAGACTGCTGAACTTTACCCCAGAGGACCTCGGCATGCTTGGCTGGGTTCCTTTCAAGGTTTCTGCCGGCCAGGTAATGACTAATCAGAGACACGTGAGGAACAAGCACAAGGCACGTTCTTCCACATGCTTTGTATCTGCATGGCTGGGTGGGTGAAAGTCATGGAGACAACCCCAGGAGGAGCTTGCTCTGGCTCCACAGGTCCCAGGAGCTACAAAGGCTTAGTGACAAAGCAACAACAAACATGGCATGGTACCGCTGCCAGCTGAGCCCCTGCTATTGCCAGGAACAGGGAAGGATGCTACCAGTATGATAAAGGCTACTTGTAGCCAAGTCACTGATCCTCAGTGCTGGGTTTCAAGCAAAATACAGACCTACCAAAAAGGATGAACCAGGCAACATACTGAGCCAAAGCTCTGCAAAAAACTCACCAACCCAAAGAAGTTGGCTGCAGAAGTTTCCTGCCTTTCAACAATTTTCCTGAAGGGATGAAGCCCATTTGATGTTACTTTGCCCAACAGCTGGGGATTAGGACAAGTTCCTCTTTCCTGCAGTGTTCAGCAGACAGTAGCTGTGAACTCAAAAGGAACATCAAGTTCATCCTAAGGAGTAACCACTTTCTCCCTACAAAGTGGGCACACAAGGGCAGGTTTAATACATACCCATCTGTTGGGATTTCTTCATCCCAAGAAGCCTGTACATAATTTGTTGGTCCTGGCATGTGGAGATCAACTGGCTTCTGTGCTGGGCCCAACCTATGGAAACTTTGCTTAGATACCATATTTCTACCTGACACCTCTCAGTATTCATTGTCTGCTCTAGGCTTTATCTTAAAACTCCTGGGACACTGAGCAATAGCATTCCTCCAGCATGGAGAATGTCAGAACTCAGGCAAGAAGAGGACTGAACAAACCCAAGAGCAAGACCACCCTGTGAATGGGATGTTCATCCCACAGGGTTTTATACTGGTTTGTGCTCTTTTACGACAGACTGTCATCCATCTGCTGTCTCAGTTGGTCACACCAGCACCACATTTATGGTCTTTAAGCTGATTTCAAGCAACCTGTAAAATTTGGAGAGAGATGGCCACACTGCACAAGGATTTCAAGGCTGGTCCTCTGCTTAAAGGCTGACAGCAGCACCACTTGGCACCATGTTATGGATCCATTGATACACCAACCTCTTGCTCCTACTTAAACACAAGAAAACAGTAACCCCCCAAGATCATTTAACCACCTATATGTTGCTCACTGGCTTACTAAAAAAAAACCACAACTAAAGAGCAGAACAATGCAAGCACAGTATTAAAAACTATCAACCATCACTTTCAGTAATGTTTGAAAATAATAAAAACCAGAGAGCTGAAGTGAAAATTCAAAACCTCAAAGTAATTTCAACCATACATACATGAGAAGGGAAAAGTTTATACATGATGCAACAGAAAAAATGACTCACTTTCTGAAATGCCAAAGCCTGGTTTAGTTCATTCTGTCTTCTATACCTGCTAAACACATCACCGAGGGAGAGATCATTTAATAAATGGCATTTCTTTTTAAAATCCCATTTTAGCTATTCAAGCATTTGATTTCCTAGTATTGTGGGTCAGGTTCTCCTCTAACATGCTAATCACAAGCAAAGCAGTAGCTTAGTCAATGAGCTTCCTTCTCAGAAAAGAGAGTCTCGAGATTAAAACACAGACCTTTAAATTGGGGTGAAACCGCAGCCTTAAAGCCAATGCAAAACCTGCTGTCGATTCACGGGACTGAGAACTCCTCCTCTGGAGGCTGACCTCAGCGCTGCCGCGGGGCACCCGATGAGCCAGAGCTCCGCAGCGCCCAGGTAAGCAGGGTCCAGGGGATCGTGTCTGTGATGCAGCCCGTTTGCTTCAATGGTCAAGGAAAGCACAAATTAAATCTTCCTGTATCCAGGCTATACAAAAAAGAGTGACTGCTCGCTCAGTTTGTATTCATGTGAGTGAAATGCCTTTTTCGAGTGGTGTTAAAGGAATTACCCACAAAAACCCTTCACAGAGATTTTGCATGGCTGGTTTCTTCCACGGCTCAAGTCTCTCTAACAGCTCTAGTCCAATGAACTCTTGAGGCTACCTTCTCACTGCCTTTTGCTTAGTTTTCAGGTGACTGTCAATTTAATGGCATTACATCACAGATGGGCAACAGCCTGTCGTCAGCTTGGTTGGTAACTAACAAGCAGAAATGCAACGTATCTGCTACCGCTACCAACCTAGATCCAAGCTGGACAATGCAACCCCTTCAGAGGGCAGAGCTTAACACTACTGTCAGGTTTTAAGGCACTGCCAAAGCAACAAGTCATGAACTGGTATCTCTGGGGAGTGATGGGTATCTGTGTCTCAGGACAGGAGTAGGAAGAACCAGAGAAACAGTGTCTCCCACAACAGCACTGTGAAAAGGAGCACTTTCTAGCAGAAGGTCTTCCTCAAATCTCAAATATGAAGAAATCTCAGAAACAAAGTGCAACATGGACCAACTATGTTATCTGAGATGTCATGCTTCGTGCCCCCATTTTACACAATTAAGTATGCTGGGGAAATCTACGCTCTGAATTATGCTCCTATGCTTCAACAACTTCCTTATTACCACATGAAGATGTAGAAAAGGGCAAGATAAACAATCTAGACAACTAAAGATTCAAAGCCACTTGATTTCAAAACAAAACCAAGAGGTTGCTCAACAAAATGTATTCCAAATGAATCACTGCAAACTTTAGCAAGGCACATCAGAAGATGTGGGCTTGGACTTGGAAGGCTTAAAGATAAACTCTAAAGGCAGATTTCAGCAGGTGCTGGCTTCCTCAGACAGGGCAAGATCAGCTCCATCCTCAGGTCAGCTCCTGGGATCTTGGCTAAGACTCTCACAGCCTCATTTCAGAGGGCTGTGGAAACCACAGGTGCTGTCTGAGCTTCTTCTTTGTCCTTCAGCATCTGTATGCTATGGACAAGAAAAGATAAAACATCCCAGGACTCAGAATCATCGTGCCCAGAGACACCTGATAAAATGAACTGTGGTCAAGGAAAGAGATTTTTTTCCCCTTGCTCTCACTTTGGAATAGAAATGAGAAATCACAGAACTGCAAAGTCTGAATCTTTCATCTCCTTCCAAACGTTGTCTTTTGTCATTACACAATTAGCCTTTCTTCCAGTTACTGCTAGGTGGAACAGAACTGGCTCTGACAGAGACCTGCTACATCTTCACCTATGGCAGACTGATCACATTTGAAGTTACATCACTCAACACCCAATGACTCCATCTAAAGAGAATGATGGATTAGCCATGCAGTCAGCTATAATTAATACCTGAAAAAAACCCCTTGTCAAGCCTCTGTTCAAATACGTGAGAAACGCAATCTGAAACAAGAAGAGACTTTCTGATGACGACTGTTCATTGTTGGGGAAGAAAAACACCATCAACTGGAGGACAAGACTCTCAGCAGGAGGATTTTTTCCTCAAGTAGAATACATGAAATAAGAACTTCCTTCCAGCTCTCACCCCAATACACCTCTACACAAACATGTTTTATCTGCTTCACTATCAGAGATACCGAAGAACCAGTTTGCTTCTGCTTCCTTGAGAACCAGTTTTTCCATCCTGAACCTCTTTCAATGTAACCAGCAGAAGCCAATGCTTCTCTCCCTACCAAACTCGAAAACTACCAGTGAGCAGCTTGCTCAGCTGGATCAAGCACTGCATTCTCTATTCACCTGAGCTATCAGCTTCATGTCTGGGACATGTTCCACCACACTAAGCCACTACCTGTCTTTCCCCTAGAGATGTTATTTGGCAGTGCCTGAGGCCCCTGTGAGCACATGGCCCCAACGCTGCCTATCACACAAACATGGGGAAGACCCATCTGTGTCCAGCTAGTCCACGAAACCAAGAGATGCCTACTTCATGTGTGAATCTGGAGTACCTGTGAACACCTTCAACCCTACTTTTGCAGGTCAGCGTCTGACGACTGCCAGCTCATCCCCTTGTACAACAGCTGATCATTAGCTGGATTCAATCAAGAGGGAAAAGCCAAGCAGTGTGGAAGGTATGATGAAGCACTGCCCAGTGCAGTGGAAGAGAGCCTTCCACAAGACAGCAGCACACTGGCATGGTCCTGGTGCACGTAGGCAAAGCCTGAGAACTGAAAGGAGTGAGAGACCACATGTGAAACACGCTGATCCCTTCCGTGCTGCAGAGAAGTGCTGGCCACAGCTCAGCCCTTCCTGCTGGTGGGGTTTGTTTCTCTGCACCGTGAGAAGTACCTGCTGGGGAACCAGGATTAAAAAAAACCCTGACCGTAACTGGGCCAGAAATAAACAGCAGAAAAAAAAGCCTCACTTCTTATTCAATAGCCATCAGTAAAAAACGTGAGAGGAAGAGAACGGCCAGTGTTGGCCTAAGGTGCTGGATTTGGCCTGGGAATCAGGAAAAGGCTTGTCCTGCCAGCTCTGCCACTGACTCACTGTGTGAGCTCAGGCAATGGCTTCACCCCTTCATGCTGTTCCCATTGCCTGGAAGGATGGAGACAAGACGCCCCTCTGATACATGTGCTGAAGCTGGCAGATGAAAGAAGCTATTGCTGTGACAGACAGGATCTCAAAATCAAAGCTTTAATAGCCCTTTTCTGGGCTAAAGTATAAGAGGAAGTTTCCGAGCTTGCAGGTCTACAGCAGATTTAATAAAAATCAAGGGTTAACCTGTGTTTGTTTGGAAGAAAACCACCTGTACGTGATGGGAGAGCTTGGATATCTGAGCTAGCAGTTGCAATACTTACTCTAGGAAGAATAAAGTCATAACCCGCTCCTGCATTACTGATGGTAAATTAATGCCAGAGCACCACTGTGTGGGGAGCTCCTTCCTGGCCGCGTTTGCCCAGACATCTGGCTGCAGTGGCTCCCAGCACGACGCTGTACAGCCGAGCCCTGGGCTCCAGCGTCCGACTCCCCCCTCCTGCCAGAGCCAGCTCGACCACTTCACCACCTGCTCCTGCTGGGACACAGCTGCTCAGCTCTAAAAGAACGATCGGGGAACGGTGGGACATGTGCGAGGACATCAATCCTACTCACACCCCTGGGAGGATTTCATTAAAAACCCAGGGCAAAAGATTAGATTCCACTCAACATCCTAATTTAATAAAAATTTTTTTAAAAAACCTACTGGCAATGAAAATATCTCCATGGCAGCAGAAAGATGCTCAGCCAACAGGCACTCTCCATAACATAGATCCGCAACACTTCCTTCCTGTGTGCGTGGAAATTGCCTGACCTGAGCTGTTACTGCTCCTCACGACGATGCAATTTCGTATTTGCCTGCAAAGTACCATGTTCCCTTGTGGAACTGTTAGGAAAGGTGTTTCCAGAAGCATCCCTACTTCGCCAGCACACCTTTGCAAATGCATTTCGATGGCTCCTGCGGGGAATAGCAGTATCACCCGGTAGAGAGCTGAGGCCTGAGATGCTCATTTTGATGTATTAACTGAAGCTGTGCAAAAGACACAAAATCCCTGAAGGAAATTAATCTCCAGATACACCCAACATCCCCCCAGCTGCCTTATGTATCACACAGTATAAGCAGCTCCCCATAATGACCGTGTAGCACCTGCTGTCCCCATTCTGGGTATCAGTGATGTCTCTTGAACCAGACATCAAAGAGAAGGAGCAGACAATGGTGGAATTGTGATAGGAAGTGAATAGTGAAAGCTCCTTGTCAGTCTGGATTTCCATTTATCTTACAGCACCATCCATACAGCCCACCCTGCCTCTGCTGCCACGTCTATGCACTGTTGCTGTACTGGCCTCTTTCAGGAGCTATCATGGCAGTTTTTTTAAATGGGTCTTTCGGGTTTTCTCCTGGACCAAAGCAAGTGTCTGGGAACACAACTGCATCCACCCCAAGGGGACCAAATCCAAGGTGAATCTGGTACAGATGTCCTGCCCTAGGCAATGGGCATCAGGACCTTCTCTTTGAGACTGGCCAAAAGCCCAACAAAGCAGCGCTCCCTGGAGAGATGCAGGGGCAGCGGCAGAGGCATTTGCTCCTCCACAGCAAGGTGCATGTACTGAGTGTGCAGAGGTAGCACGCACAGCAGCTGTGGTTAGAAAACCTAAGTGTCACACAGGGAGTGCTCAAGCCAGGATGGCCTTCCTGCCCCAGCAGCATTTTAAGACAAATTCAGATCATGCTAGAACAGAAAACATAGGCACATTCAGTTAACTGAGGCCTATACAATATTACAGCCCTTTGCTGTCCCATTGAAACAGTTTTTCCAACTCAAAATGCCTTCCATGTTTTATATTAATATCACAGAATCATTAAGGTTTGAAAGGACCTCCAAGATCATCTAGTCCAATCACCCCCCTGCCACCTACATTACTCACTAAACCATGTCCCTAGGTACCTTGTCCAACCACTCTTTGAACACCCCAAGGGACAGTGACTCCACCACCTCCCTGGCTCCAATGCCCAACCATTCTTTCTGATAAGAAATTTCTCCTCATTTCTAACCTGAACCTCCCCGGTGTAACTTGCAGCCATTCCCTTTTGTCCTATCACTAATCTGCGACAAGAGGCTGACCTCCAGCTCACCACAACCACCAGTTGAAAGCAAGAAGTTGCCCCCTGAGCCTCCTCCAGGCTAAACAGTCCCAACTCCCTCAGCCACTCCTGGCAAGACTTGTGTTCCAGGCCTTTCACCAACTTCGTTGCCCTTCTCTGGACAAGCTCCAGGGCCTCGATGTCTTTCCTGAAGTGAGGGGCCCAAAACTGAACCCAGTATTCAAGGGCTGGCCTCACCAGAGCTGAGCACAGGGGGATGATCACCTCCTTGGTTCTGGTGACTATGCTATTCCTGTACAAGCCAGGATGCCATTGGCCTTCTTGGCCACCTGGGCACACTGCTGGCTCATGTTCAGGTGAATGGCAACCAAAATGCAATACAATATATTGTATTCTGCACACAATGACTGTTTAACTGGGGTAGAAACATTTACTACTTCCACATAGCAGGAAGAGGAAAAGACCTGAATGTTTACTACCCAGATATGAGGCAGGACACATGACAAAACAATTCCCCATAATTATTTCCAGCAGTCATTCATATTGACAATTGTAATTAATCTCTGGCCTTTGAGATGTCCAATTAAACAGCATTAGGAGGAGCTACTGCCTAAAAATATGTGTTTCTGTCCTATCTCAGTAGCCACAACTAAATAGGAGATTTCCCAACATACCATGTCACGTCCTGCACATACAGAGTCCTCCTTCCTCCTCCTTTTCTGCATGTGAAGGGCTGGAGATAACTTCTCAAAACTCTCTGCACCAAGTAGGCAGAGTCAGGTCTGAGCTTCAAAACCTACACAGAGCTGCTTTGTATGTCCAGTACACCACATACCTGGGTGCTTGGAGCTGGCACTCTGCACACATTCTGGTGTCTAGGCTCCCCATGCTTGTTTTCAGCAGCAGAAATACTCTACTGAAGTCCCACCAACCTTAAACAAAGCTATTCCCAAAGATCACTTATCTCCTTAGCTCCAGCAGCTGCTGACAGGACCATAGGTAAGGTCTCCAGTGTGGTACAGAGCTACAACAATGCAATTTTTACTATCTTAAAGACACTCAAAACAATAAAGACCTGGAGGGAAAACCCACCCTTGCTCAGACAACAGGACAGCAGCACGGCACACAGGCTGGGAGCAGGCAGAAGCAAGACCATTTCACCACCAACTCAACCCTTAAAATTGCATCACATTCTCATCTTTGCCATCTTGATCCTTTTTCTCCCTCCCTTTTCAAAAAAAACCCAGCAAAGCTGAACGTCTGTTGCACAGAGAACAAGGAGGGGAGCTATTCCAGCCAATAATTCAATTCCACTAACCGGTGTAATACAAATGCACTTTGGGATGTTCTCACAATGAGCTCTGGTCAATGCCAACTCTTTGAGCACCCAGGTGTAAGCAGGCTGGCAAAGCACACTCACTGGCACAACAAAAGCCACTGCTCAGCTCACAGACAGTTGTCATAGAGACAGATCAGCATCCTGGGGTATTCTCATTTTAAATACGCACAGAAATCCTTTTTAACCTGTCTTCTTACAGGCATCTGTCCTCGTGATTCATTTATAAACTGCTGAGGCCAAGAAGAGAACTATTTATCAGCAGGTCTCCTCTAGGCAGGCTTGAGCTAAGGAGCTTTTCTGCAAACTTGATGGTTTTTGTTGAAAGCAAGTTTCTATCTGATTCTCTGGCTGGTGTTTCTAAAAGCTGTGGTTTGGGGAAGCGATCCAGCTTCAGAGTAACCTGGCCAGGAAAGAAAAGGAAAGTTGTGGGTTGTGCTCACTTTGGTTTTTAAACCAGGTCAGATCCCTGCTCCAGTTTATATTGTGGGTGCACTGAGAGCTGAGAGAGGACAGCACAGGGGTGGCATTTCACGGAGCTGGGCAGGAAAGAGGCAGGGCTGGGGGGGAGACAACATTGTAAATATCCAAACATTTTTTGTCAAAGCCACAGTACAAGGCACTTCTTGCCTTTACATCTAAAAGCTGCAGCTCCAAACAAGAAGGAAAAGAAATACATTAATCTCTGTCTGTGTGGACAAAGTTTCATAAGCTCCTTAGCTGCTGAAGGTGCAAAGACTTTAAACCTCTAAAACTCAGAGCTCAGCTGCCTCCTGGAGCTAGGAAAGCTGGCAGGCAGCACAGCAAACCACATTCTAGGGAAAAAGCCCCAGAGGGGCTTGGGACAGCAAGTGCCCACGGAGTGACAGATGTGTGGCTCTGGTTGCAAAGATGGGCCTCAGACCCAAGGACCAACGCAGCAGGATTCCCCTACAGACCTCTGCAGAGGCACAAAATGAGCTGGGAGGAAAAAGTGTGGCAGGTATGTGGGTCGCCATGGCCAGAACTGAACTGAAGAATTCAGACTAACACAGCCCCAGAGAGACTCAGAGAGATTCATACTCAATCCACAGATCCTTAGCTTTCAAGACCATGTACTACTACTACCTGTGGCATTTGTCTCAAGGTCTTTGTGTAACCCAGATCTGTAACTCCCAGAGTATTAAGAAGACCTTTAAAATCTTCAACCACTGAGAGCTACAGATATTTCTGCTTTCAAAATTACTGCCAAAAGAGATCCTGCTTTCAGAACAGGTCACAAGAACTCAGCAGCAACATCCAGGCAGGAAACACTCCCCTCACCATGGCACAGCCAGCCTGACACTGCTGCATCCTACTGGAGCCACCCTGGTGGGGAACACGGGGTTCCCACACCAGCCAGTACTTCTGTTATTATAAAGATACACCCATGAAAGGCTTCATGTGAGAGACATTCTTAGCTTTTAGGAATAAATCCAAAATTATACTGATACTACAAGGGAAATCAATACCATTCCAAAAAGGAAACTGAGGCAAGCAGGGAGAGCACCAGCCCAAGGCCACCACAGCCTGCAGGAGATTCTTTCACCAATGATTTTCTTAATACCAAAGGAAAGCACCACAGCACATCACACTGAAGAACAGCAGGGTGGGAGTAGGCAAAAAAAGTCATTGCTCTTTCATCAGGCATGACCCCAAAGTAGAACCTCTCCAACAGCAGGGAATGTATAGGAAGAGGGCCCACATCCCTTGGAAAAAAAAGCACAGGAGTCATCCATGACCAGCCACCCTCTCCTGTAAGACCATGAGATGATCATTTCCTTTGCTCACATATTTATTTGGAATCTGATAATTCATTGCCCCTCGTTTCCTGCTGGAGTTTGTCTTCCATTGTTCGGGATTTACATTACTCAACAGGAAATCAGTGAGAGGTCTAGCGATTAGAAAGGTGTGTTTCCCATTCCTACCCACCCTCCCTTGCTCGCTCGGGGCTGGAGGCCGGACCCCAAACACAACTGTGTCCATGGGAACTTGGGAGCAAAGGCAGAGGGACTCCTCTCCTTCTAGGAAAGGCTGGAGGTTGCTTTGTGCAGCCATACACCCCTGGCCAGGTCCCCCCACCTCTCCCTCACATACTGTTCTTACTCAGGCCTCGCAGTAACTGCTTTCTCCATGCACTGGGGAAGTAGTAGCTCATCGGAATGAGCTACTATCAAGGCAGTATTTGAAAAGAGTAAGTATGGTGAAGATGCCCCTTGAACTACAACACCCTTCCTTCTCACAGACTGTTACTTTTGCTCTGATGCTCCTGCCAGGGTTCAGCATAAAACACCGCTTGTGAGATATAATTCAGTTTATCACATCGATTAGGAACTTGGCTGAGTAGGAATCAGCCCTTAGTAGTGGCTTTTAACCCTGACCTCACAAACGATGCTCCAGTATGTTCTCTTTAATAGCTCCTCTGTAACAGCACAGAACACAACAAACCACCACTGATCTTTTACAGGGCATCACTGGAACAGGACACTGCCCCACGCCAAGTCCTCCCATTGAAAATGTCACATGTGTCTGAAAACACATTTTCCCTGAGGTTAGTTCAATAACTGGCACTCAGCTTAGGCACACGTGGGGACAGCTCAGCCCTACATTGTGCCTTGCGAAATGCAGCTGGTCACCTTTCTGGGCCACAGCTCCTGGTCACCTGCAGACTGTTGTTCCAACCCAGACATCTCCAAGGCTTCCTAGCCAGCACTTCATGTGCAAAGACGGCTTTCTTTTTTGTTTCTCTAGCATTCAGAGCGTGCTTGGGAGCAAAGCCCCAGCTTATTAGCCACTGTACAGCAAACCTCAGAGGGAAGGCCGATTCCCCAAAATTATCTGAATACAATTGTGAGAATTATTACTTCCTTTGAGCAAGGAGGGTCCTTGAGAAAATGCCCTTGCTCCAGGCTCGCTCTTGTGTGCCCAAGCAGTCCTCTAAGTCCCCCTGCAACAGATTTAGCAAGACAGCCTTAGACACCAGAAACTTTATCCTAACGTATAACCCCAATCTCTTCTGCTGAAATTGAAGATACAGATGTCTCATCCCATTTACCTCAGACAAGGGGAACAGAACATTGCCTCCTCTTGACAGCTGGGCCAGACTCAGCCACATACTCTGTTGGGAAAGGCTGCAGATGACCAACACTTGTTGCTCTGCAATGATTTCTCTAAAATTAGACTTTCCTGCAACACCACAACGCCGTGTAAAATGGCAGGGTTACAACATCCCCCTGACAATAGCCCTGTTACGCACCTCGGTACGTTAGCTTATTTCACAGCAGTGTCCCTGTGTTGACTCACGCTCGTTTTGCAAACTGAAACAATAGAGCTTCCTTATATTAAGAGATTATTTTTTCTCCTGCTCAGGAAGGCCGCTGGGTTCTATCAATTACTGGAACCTCCTACAAAAACTGTCAGAAGCCACCTCAGAGCAGCTGAACCTCAAACGCAAATGGATTTTTGCTGTGATAGTCAAAAATATCTGGATCTATTTGTAAAACAGTAATGACACATGCCACAACTGATATGAGATTACTTAAATCACCCCACACAGAAAACCTCCTCACCAGCATTTCTGTCTCTGAAACACACCCACCGTTACAAGCATTAGCTTAGATAACATTTAGCCATTTTCCCTGCCTGGAGAAGTGCTACAAGAGCTGTGGAAAACCTGAGTATTGCAAGCACAGAAATAAATGCAGAGGAAGAGCCTTTCCCAGCAAAATGAGCACTAAGGATAACTGAGCTCCCTGACAGTGAACGACAGCATCATGATTGGTTTCATTAAGTTACTTATCCAGCCCACCAAGGTTTTAGGTTTTGAAAAATGTTGGAAGATGGAGCATTCCTCAAAAGTCCAGGGATTTTCTTTTCACCCTACTTTTTACTTACTGCTTTTGGTACGTAATTCGATGCTGCTTTTAAGAAGACACCAGCACACAAATCTGCCTTTTCCCTTGGAGTTTTTAGACTGATCAGGAGATCCTCAGGGAGCACAAGGTGAAACTGCTTCGCTGAGGCAGGAGACCCTTAGAGGGGCTGGGTTTACTCACCTGGTCTAAGCGCAGAGCGCCATCGATGAAGCGCTGTTTGCGGAGGTGCTGGGCAATTCGATGCAGGTTCAGCACAGCTTGATGGATCTCGGCTACTGAGTGTTGAGGGGAGACAGGAGGAAGTTCTTCAGGTGAAAACACCTTCCTGGGGTTTTCAATCATACTCTGTGCATGATCGTAGCTTAGCTTCACGCAGGAGCAGATGACTGTCCGCCCAAACCATTCATCAAGGATCTGCAAGATTGGAAAGCATAAATGGACCCGAGGGCTTATTCTCCCAGTGCACAAAAGCTTGGGAAGTGATACACACAATGTTAGGAATGACACTAGACCTCATCACTGACTGAACTTCAAGTAAAGATCTTCTCAGCCTTCTGGTGGCCTCAGTATTTCTCCCATGTCTAATAATGCACATATGCATCATAAAGTCTTTCCATCATATAGGAAATGCCTTGTCCTCTCCTCCTTTATCCAATTTCCCTCTTTCATATAGCTCATAAAAGCTACAGCCCAGCTGGGAGTTGAAGTCAGTCGACTCAAAGGTTACTAGGTGCAGGGGTGGCAGACACGAGATCCTTCTTTGCACACGTGCATCTAAAACACAGCAGACTGCATCCCACCTCTTCAGGCAGGATGCCGGGGGCTGGCCCTAAACCACTCAATTTTCAGGAGTACTGCAGGGACCCCAGTGTCTGCCTAGCATTTGAAGTACCTAAGTAGGACTTTGGTGGGTCTGGAGGAGAGATGGCCCCTCATTCCTCTCATCATGCCTATGGTCCTAGGCCCAAACTCCAGCCAGGAACCTTTCTGAGCTTGCAAACTATATTGGAATCTAGAGGAAAATAATCTATAAACTGTCTATAAAATAACTTTATTTTAAAGCAGAAGCCACTGTCATTTTAAGGTCCATAACATAATACCAATGTAGAAGTAGCAATTAAGAATTATTTCTTGAAGCAGAAAGGAAATCTATTTTCAGCTGAGATCTACAGAAGAATCCAAAAGCTCATTGAGCCAGCTAGAAAGCACAGAGGGACAAAGGGCAGAAGGCTCTTCAGAGAAGTCAAGAGCGTTGGAGTGAGGGCTCTGGAAATGGACGTAGTCTCTGATAAACCATTCAGAGCACAAGTGCTCAGAGAACGAATGGAGAAATGAAGTTCTGCTTTAGCTACAAGTCCCACCTTACCCGTTCATCAGCACAACAGGACAAGGTAAATTCTGCAAGCAACGGAGAACAGATGGGTCTCTCAAACACAGACTCATCAAGGACATTGCTTCAGAAAGGCAAGTCCTGTTAACAGGAGGAGACTGATCCCTCAAATACCTCTGCTGACTCCTTTCTCTGTGCCCACAGGACATATGTAGTAAAACTCAGAGGCTCAGAGCTCTGGAAGTCACAGGGCATTTAAGCTCATTTCTAAGGACAAAGTGTCTTTATAGCTGAGATGCAGCAAGTGATGCCTGGCAATGGAAAGTCCTCTGATCCTCATGGTTATTCTGTGTGCCCCTTTCTCTATGCCAAGAAGAAAGACAGGAAGAGAAAGACATAAAGCTGGACAGAGATACTGCAAAAGTGCTGTCAGCACCTGCTCTGTGCTCTGCTGCATCCTGTAAAATGTGGTCCAGCTGCTTGTGGTGATGGGGGAATCTGTATCCTGTAGGTCACTGACATCTGATAAAACCCACTAGACTCAAAAAAACCTTCCTGATAATAAGCATGCATGATGTCTGGAGTAGAAGAGGCTCCACTGCTCTTTAAACGATCCACTTCTAGTAAGATGACGACTATTAGCTGGTTGGCACTAGAGATACATCAGACTTCTGGAAGGCACAGATGGTTCTCAGGCACCAAAACAGTGTTGTTCCACATTGACATGACCTGGGAGAAAGGCTGAGCAGCCTTCATTTCAGTTGACCACTTCTATAGACCCTCTGGTTGCAATAGGCAGCCCTTCCATCTTGCTGTTCAAACATTTTCAGACACTACTTCTATTTCAGTGTAATCCCTGTGTGTAAAAGCAGAGCTGCCAGACTCAGCCTTGCTGCAGCAAGCAAGCTTAACTCTACCCACTGTCCAAATATTTCCTGGAAATGCCCTTCATCTCTGCCTTTAGCAGCCATCCAAGCAGACCGAGGGTAACCACAGCCCTGCATCCCTGGTTTGGAAACCCCACCAGAGGAATGGGCAAGTTCCTCTTTCTGTGGGGAAAGCTGCTAAGGCCGTCTGGCCCACGTACCAGTGCCTGATGGACAGGAAAGCAGTTTGGAGGAGGAACATTCAAGGGTTGTGAGCTGGGACTTGGAGATTACAACCAGCCCACAAGACAAGTCTGCAAGGTCTCCCCCAGCACAGCAAACTTGGTGCACCCAGACTCCAGGCAGAATACCAGTATCTGAGATGTTTTTAGGGTTACGTTAAGGCTTCCCCCAGCTCTGGTTGGTTTTGAGAAAAAGCTGTAGTCCCCAGCACACTGTGTGATGGCAGTGAGTGTGGCTCAGCTGAAACCCTCCCAATCAGGACAGTCCCCAGTGGTACAGGTCTCCCTGAGGGTGGGACACAGCTACGCAGGAGGTTGAAGAATTTCTCCACACAAGGAAGTGTCCATGTCACGTCCTGGTCCTGGCTGATGACAACAGTTCTGAGCCTGGAAGACACATTGTTTGTGTAGGTTGCTTCAGACTGAAGCAATTTCTCTTCCTCACTGGTAGAAGGAACAAGCAGGGCTGTGCTTCAAACCAGCAGGAATAACTTTAAAAGGAGAGTTGCATCGCTTGTTTTCAAATATCTTTCTGTTGACTGCATCCCAACAAGAACGTGCTGCGTTGTTCCTATAAACGCCCAGCTCTGCTTCTGAAGAACAGCACAGATGCAGCAACATGGGTAACGCCTCTGCCCTTGGAAAGTCATCTCAGATACATCATGTCACGCTATCCACCCCACCGGAGCCCATGGAGCTATGTGGAGTGCTCCTCAGGCAACGTTTTGTTTCGCTTCTGGAAAACTAGAAGATAAAAACTCCAGAACCAAAAAGCAGCTGAAACAAGAAAGTTCCTGTCTCACAGAAAGGGCTGAGCCTGGCATTGTTGTTCTTAAAGAAACAAGAATTAAAAACCCCAAGAATTTGTCAATAGTCACATTCAAAGGAGGAACGTGGGTAGCTTTTCCTTGGGAGATGCATTAGTGCTAGATCTATGTGCTCTGGAACAGTAACAGTGCAGGTCAGACCTCCAGCCCTGCTGTGGGTTCTGCTCTGCAAGCTCAAGGCTACCATCCTGCGGTGCACATGGGGTGCAGCCAAGGGCCCTTCGGCCTCATGGGTCCTTTGCTGAGGAATGTCCTGACCTCACTGTCAGTGTTGTCAGGGCTCTCCACCACTGGCCAAGGTCTTCAACTGATATTCAAATCAAGTGATTAAGAGTGCTGTCCTGAAAGGCCTCCTAGGAGAAACCAGTCTGAGGAGATAGCAGTATTTCTGCTCTCTGAGGGGGAGCATGGCTGTGGCCCAGACTGAGCTCAGCTCTCAGCTGATGAGTGAGGCAGATGCCACAGCTCTGTTTTCCTGCTGGTCAGACAAGGCTGAACACTGAAAAGCAAGTAACGAATATATTGCTGGGGACAAGAGAAAAGATTTAATTAAAAGCTTATTTTAATCAAGACTTGACCATTAGCTGTTCAAAGACCACTCAGAGTCACTAAAAGGCCTGCCAAGCAGCTACTATTAGAAGGCCCCATGAGTAATGACGCTGTCGCTACAGGAAGTGGAACACTTGTCACAGCAACCAAATAAAAGCCACCTTGGTGCCAGAGCCAGGACTGGCTGGAGAAATGTAGGTGTTGGGCTGCAGCTACAGCTCAAAACAACACAAGATTCAGTATCCTCAGGAGAGGCGTGGATCACAATTAGGAAGTAAAGTTAATCTTTGTGGAAAGCTACTGAACTGGCACAAGGAATACCCTGCACAGAGAGTGCAGGAAAGGAGTGTTTCTGGGTACAGAAAGTGTACATTGCATAGATCAGAGAGTCCTCTGGTAGGGGCAGGCTTTACTCCTCCCCAATTAGCATGGGGATCCTGTGATCGCCAAAGAGGAGATTGCTACCGTTACAAAGCATGTGAGAGGGGAGAAATGGAGACTTGGGGAGAGCTGGGAGGCAGCTGAAGGCAGCTTGCAGCACTGATAGGCAACTTCCACAATTGCTCCCTGGAAATAAGACATGCAGAGGATGGAGCTGTGCCCTCGCTGAATAGCTATCACGCTTTATTTGGATCGATGTCATTTGTGGCTCTGAATAAGAATGAACTAGTCTGTTTACCAGGGAGGCCACAAAGGGATACTCTCCACATCCTCTGCATTGCACAGGCAGGGCTGGAACCGGGGCGGGGGGGAACATCTTGTGCCACCCAAAGCATTAGCTTTGGATTGCTGCTGGAGGTAAGACATTAAAATGGGTGGGTGACCTGGCAAGGAGCAGGAAATTCTCTGTTCCTGAGATATTCTTCCTTTCCTTACCATGCTGTGAGATTATCCCAGTTGGAAGCTCCCAGGGTATCACATCAGTAAGACAAGATACAGGGACAGCCCTACACCCTCCAGTACTGTTCACCGACATGTCCTTTGCTATCCACCTGGGTGTCAGGGGATGGCATTTGTACCACCCTGTCTGGAAGAGTCGGGGCTGGCCACCAAGGGAGGACTGATTACAGAATCACAGAATGTTAGGGGTTAGAAGGGACCTCAAAAGATCATCTAGTCCAAAGCAGGATGAGTGCCTGATATTTGAGGTACCTTGCCTTCTGGAGTCACCTTCCACATCACAGAGAAAGTCAACCTATCTCGCATGGGATTGAGACTGCACAACTCCTCACAGAGCAGCCTGGGAAGCATCGGGATCACCTGGAAGAGAAGAAAGATACAGGATTTTAGCAGGGACCTGTCTGTGGCCAAGCTTCCCTGACCAGTTGGTAAGAGACAGGCTCAACAATGCACAAAAGGACAAATTCTCCCATGGCTACATCACAGCTCTGGGATGCATCACCCATGCCAGAGCTACATCACATGGTGAACAGCACGCTGGCATGGAGAGAGTAATAACCCAAACCCTCCGAAATGAGAGGAAGCGAGACACGGCTAAGGCCACCGACACACACATCAGCCCCAACCCTCAATGAGACCAGAGGGAGCTGTCAAGTCTCCAACCTGGGAATCATTCCCAGCACTGTAACCCAGCGATGGTTACAGGAATGCAGTAACCATCCTGGAGTACCCTGCATCCTGCATCCTCAGTTATGCAAACACTTCACTCCGCAGCTTTTAAGGTGACCGATTTTGGTCTGTTTTCCATTTCTTTCCCATTGCCATTTTGACACAGGGAAGAATGAGGAAGGCTCAGCACATCAGGAAACCTGACATTCAAGAAACACAGGCCTGGCAGTCAGGAGCTGAAGAGCTTGGATTTGGGAACTGTTTCCTGCTTTCCACTGAAGACTCTCTAACCAGGGAAGTACTGCAGGTCTGCTCCCTGCACAGCCCAGAGGAAACTTCTCCCACGCATCGCAGGAGCGGTGCATGGCGCTATTAAAGACTGAGCCACTCTTCTTTGCAGCACAGCCAGGCCCATATAGATGTTGGTGAGATAAACACGAGCATCTGTTTGGTGACTGTCAAACACAATGTTTACAAACAGAGAGAAAAATTACTATTTTACTAAACTCAACTCTGTTTGCACAAAAATGTCAGCCAGTAGGAAATTCTGGCAGGGTTTTTTTTTTAAACTTGTGTTAATTCCTTACAACTAATCAATATTCCTGCTGCTGAACACCAAATTACCAAACCACAAATTACTCACCTGACTACAGCAACAAAGCAAAAGCTTTGGAGCATATTCATTCACACTAGAGCAAATCTGAACAGCTCCAAATGTTTCTACCACCCCTGAATTATTTTCCAGGTGAAGTCTCCAGTGAAGATAATATTTAGCAGCTGTTTAACGAAGCAAACCTAATTACTAGATTTTCACGTTCTTATTTCCCTTCTCATTATTTACCTTTGTGAAGAAGCAGGAACTACCCTCAAAGGAGAACCCTGTTCCTCTCCTGGTTTATTCTGTGTGGCAATATGGGCTGGTGTATCCCAGAAAAACACAGAAATGCTCTACTTGGTAGCCATAAAGTATGTTAGCTATTTAACTTGGTTTCCATTTTTATTGCTCTGCTGCACCACCCTGTAAGTACAGGACCAGCAGCATGCAAACCTCTGCTCTCCCAAACTCCAAATCGACACCAATTTGATGATTCGACACTGATTTGATGATTTCTGAGACAAGATTTTCTACCTGGCAGCCAGGGAAACAACTGTTCTTCAAAACAGTATGGAGGGGGAAGTCTCATGTGTGCCTCAAGCACACACACTTCTTATTTACCTTCTGCTTTGAGGGACAGGCTCGTAAAACATTTAATCACATTTGTGGTTTGGCACCAGGCAATGGCTATAAATCCATTATAATTGCAGTGCATATTAACGCCAAAAGGTTAACTGTGCAGTCTCTGACCGTCAAAGAGTCGCTTGCAACATGAATCAGCAGCACTGGTTCAACTGGAAGGTCACAAGGGCGCAGATTATGATAAGCTGTTTCCCGCAACACAAAGGCCGTCAGCTCTGTTATTCCCTTTGTGAGCAGTACATTAACAATACCGGTACATTCATAACTCACAGGTCTAGTACGTGAGCTCTGCCATGCTGCCTGGAAGGACCCACACCACAGGGTTATAAATTTAGCATGAGTGGTGCCAACCCATAGCAGAAAGGAGAGAAAATAGCTTTTAGAGACTATCGGAAATCCCTGCCTGCCTCAGACCGCCCATGACTACAGTGAGACCCCGAGGTTTGGGTCAGAGTGAACAAAGTGCTAGTAATTTAATAAAAGCTCCCATGCCCTTTTCCACCCAAATTAAAAGCTGCAGTTACTGGTTTTTCTCTCTGCCCCCTTCTGCGATTGATTACCTGATAATGGTCTGTACTTACTGTGTATCTCTCCGCCTTAGCACATCCTCCTTCCCTTCACATCTCCTGAAGCAATACTAGTCTGCTAGAAAAATGCCTGTGTGAAACATGAAAGCCCATCCAGGAAGAATGGCCTGGACAAAACAACAGGATGCTTGCTTTAAGTGTACTTGAGCAGGATTAATCTCCGATTCGAGAGGCTATAATTCTATGGAAGGGCTTTCAATGATGTGAAACACAAGCAAAGCTTTCACTCAGATGATAATTACAGCACTAAACTCTCACCAAGCAATTAGCTGTAAGAAACCTACTGTTAAACAGGGAAATAGCAACACAAGGTACCCTTGTTTTACAGGAGAGAAACTTCAGGCAAAGTAACAACCCAGCCTGTGGAGGAAGCTTCACAGGAGAGCAAGAACTCAACCAACCTAATCCTGGACTCAGAAATATATACATACCATAAGACAATGTGACCTTGTGTTGAAGGTATTTCAATTTTATCTACCTCACTGAATTAAAAGAAGAAACCTGTTTTCAACACCATGACAGTCTTGGCCAACTGCCTCCCTCTGCTTTAACATCCCAATTCCTCCTCGCACTCTAACGGATAATAAACCCACTGGCACAAAGCACAGAAGTTTAGGTTATAAATACACTTGTCCTTTTTTCCTTAACACAATATGGTCACGGGCTGAAAGGATTCTTAGCAGTTGCAAGCCCAGCATTTAACATACAAAGGTGTCACAATTGTGTCACACTTGGAGAGTGAGATGTTTCTTGAGTTATCCCAGGGTCTGCCCAGGAGGAACGTTTGCAATAGGATTATCTCCATCCCTTTCTGAAGGAGACGCAGGATGAAAGGAGATTTCCCTAAGTACTTCTTTAATGTCCAGATTTGCAAAATATCAGGGCTGCATAGCATTGCCTCGAATAATCCAGAGGTTGCCCAGCATCTTTTAAACACTTTGCCCTTCCTGTGACTGTCTGCCAAGAGACAGCAGCGTCTGCCAGCTGCCCTGCGGAGTGAGCGCCACAGCACGCAGAAACCCAGCTAGCTGAAACACTGCCGGGGGATATCACCTCCAGCATGGAGCGGCTTCTTTAGCAAATTGCTAAAGATTTGCCTACACCGGGGATCACATCATTCAGCTTGATTTTACTGCAGGTGGGAATAGTCACCTGAACTTATACAGCACACTGGCTTTGGCTGGGGCAGAGCTCCTTCTCTCCACAGCAGCTGGTATGGGGCTGCGTTTTGGGTTTGTGCTGAGGGCAGTGCTGCTGACACAGAGATGGTTTTGTTCCTGCTTAGCAGCACTCGCACAGAGCCAAGGCTTCTGCTGCTCCTCACCCCACCCCACCAGCAGCAGGCTGGGGGTGCACAAGGAGTTGGAGGGGGGACAGCCAGGACAGCTGACCCCAATGTCCAAAGGGATATTCCATACTGTATGATGTCACACTCAGTGCATAAAGCTGGGGGAAGGAGGAAGAGGGGGATGTTGGGAGTGATGGCGATTGTCTTTCCGAGTCACTGTCAGGCGTGACAGAGCCCTGCTTTGCTGGAGACGGCTGAACACCGCCCTGCCCATGGGAAGCAGGGAAGGAATTCCTCGTCTTTGCTGGCGTGTGCAGCTTTTGCTTTACCTATTAAACTGCCTTTACACCAACCCATCAGCTCTCTCACTTTTACCCTTCCATCCTGCTGGGATGGAGTGGGGGGGTGGGGGCGGGGTGCGTGAGCGGCTGCCTGGGGCTGAGCTGCCAGCTGGTGCTAAACCCCAACATACAGGGATCATACAGCTGGAACAGAGGGGTGTATAAATGTAATTGAATCTAGAAATGCAGTTGGAAAGATCCAGCGGGGCCAGAGAAAAATCACAATTGAAAAAAAAAAAAAAAAGGACCTACGGCCCTCAGGAAATCTTTCCTAATGAATGTATGATAGAAATGAGGGCTGGAGAAAAGCTTGGGTGGAGAGAGCTTGCCTGCTTTTCATCCCCCTCTATCAGTCAGACTAATAAAAGACATCATCTCTCCCCACAAGCCCAGCAGGGCCCAGGAGATTCCAGAAAGGGCACTTTGAGTGAGAGGTTGCTATCCACAATGCTCACAGCTGTGGGCCTGCATTTCAAATCAAGCTACAGACAGAGGATTTCTCCCTCCTAATTTCCAAGTCACACAGAAACACAGGGTTCGGAAGGGACCTCAAGAGATCATCGGGTCCAATCCCCAGGCAAGATCTCCAGCACTGCCCAGCAGCCCCCTCCCTCTGCAACCAGCCATCCCCACAGGCAGTCATCCGGAGCAGCAGGCAGCAAGGGAAACCCAAGGAGAAGGTCACGCCAGGCCTAGGGGTTTCCTGTGTATCATCGTCCTTGAGGCTATAAAACATGGGGATCTGTAACCGTGGCTGGCCATGGTGCTTAGCAGCTGGCTCCTGTGCACGGTGGAATCACTTTGGACATGGGAAGATCTAACCTCTTGCTTGTCAGAGGCCTTGGTTTTCTTCTGTTTTGCCTCTTTGGCTAATAAAGTGCTTCCAGAAACCAAATGCAAGTTTCCAGCCTCAGACTCATTCCTAGGGAGCTGGGCAGTAGGAGGGAACACATCCATATTGGGATGATAAAACTCCCCGTTCCCTTTAAAATCAGAAACATCTGCTCGGCCAGGACTGAATCACTGGCCAGGTTCAGAGCGGGGTAGCCAGGGCAGCTCCCATCAGTGGACTCACAGCTTTTCAAGGAACATACAAGGAAAATCCATCAATCAACCAAAGGGAAAAGGGAACAAACCCTGGTTAGGAAAACCCCTTTATTTTCCCAAAGTTGCATGGACTGCTCTGCACCCTTCCAACAGCCCTCTTCTGCTGGTGCTTTGCGTGACACCCTGGCATGGTGCTCAGCTGCCAGCTGGGGCTAAACCATGACAGGCTGCCAGCTCCGGCTTGGTTCAGTTGGTTACAACCACCGCTGACACCCAGGGTGACCCCTTCTCCCACCGCCAGTCTGATGGGGAGGAACTCTACTAACTGAGAGTTTCCATCAGCTGCTCTCCAGAGCTGGGAGGAGGACACCAAGGTCCCACGGTGGGGTGGGCTCAGCAAGCCTCTTTGCTTACACACCAAAAGACACTCAAAGGAAATAGGCAATTTGTTTATGAGCCAAGATTTCTGCTCAAGGCTTGTATCAACACTTCCATGAATTCAGATTTCGAGCAACTCTCTTACTCAGCCTGAGATTATCAAAATATCAACACCCTGACAACCTGCTGGTGTCAAAAGTGAATGTCTCAAAGTCCTTGGACTCGGTGCGAAGATAGGCTTACAGTTCCAATCTTTGATCTCCAGTATAAAATAGGACTGATAAAATATTATAGGGATTTACAGTTGACCTCTCACTCGAGCTGCTTCACACCTAAAATAACACCATGGGATGTGCCAAAAAAGAGGAAACTGTTTAGGTTTTCTTGCTTCTTAACACCCGATACACTCCTATTTCAAATACTTTTGACTTTTATTAAATAGACTGCTAGCAATTACACAATAACTGCCCTTCTGGATACATGGTTCAGGCAAATTAAATATGTGGCTTTATTTAACTTCTCTGGGAGGATTAGCATGGTGCTAACCTCTAGCAGAATCACAGCTGTCTTAGGAAACAGTTCCATCAAAGGAAAGCATATTTTCTACGAGAGTAATGCTACCATCTTGTTTCAAACAAGCCTGGCTGCTTTCCTTTGCTGACCCCCCCCCCAATCCCTTTCATCTCTTGCAATTAAAATATTGACCATTCCACCATCTAACCTAGTTGGTGCTTCCAAAATACATTTTCTGCAGGGTAGAAGTGTGGGTAAAACACTAATACTGACTGCTGGGCAAGGGCAGTTCAGGAGTGATTGAAAATTACAGGCAGTAAATAACTTATGTTGGCATCACACCCCCCACTGATTACTAGTGCTGGTGGGGGGAAAACACTTCGAAAATAAACTCAATTAGCTTTTGAATGAATGAGATTTCCAGGAAGAATGCTTCCTTCTCCCTTAAAAAAGAAAAAAAAAAAGAAAAGAAAGAAATCACGTGCCCTCAAACAGTATTTTATGACTTGGAAATACTGCCACAACATCTTGCTGGACTACAGCTTTGCTGTCCTGCAGTGATTTTCCCCCTGAGCCAGCCCATGTCTCCCACAGTGAGCTACGGCCATTGAGTCATCTATCAGAGGGGGAAGCCAAGGGCTTATCACTGCAGAGGCTGTAGGACTGGGAAGGCTCTGGTGCCAGAACTGCTGTTTCCATGAGATATGCGTTGCTTCCCACTCCTGGAGAGCAGTAAGTCACTGGTAACTGGTGTCTTCCAGCATGGCCACTCCCCAGTCCCATACTGCAGCACCGCTGTGCTGTTGGGCTCACTACCACCCACCCAGCTTGGGCATTTAGGCATTGCTATTGTGGTTACTCCACACAACCCATACCCACAGAGACCTAAAACCCACCGGACTCACTGAGCCCTGCTGATGCTATGCCTCGCTGTTTCTACCTAAGGAAGTCATGGAACAGCTACTCAAGGTTAACAGCTTGATATCAAACTGCTAATTTGATTTCAACAGTATAAAATATATCTCTTTAACATATGGAAAGTGCAGAGAGAACACAATTAAGCCTCCGGAACAAGCATTGTTACCAGACCCTTCCCAGATAGCAACCTGGGAACATCCAGGAAGGGAGGAAAAGAATCACTCCTGACCTTAAGTAGCAAGTCGGATATATTTGTTTATTATACAAAAGATGCCCCGTCATTCAGGAAAGGGCTGTGGAGACAGGGACTTCAGTCTGACTGAATGAGAGCGTGGGGAGAGGCAAAATAATCTGCTGCTGTAAGACTGCCTTGACACTCCTCTTCATACAGCCGATGCCTCAAGCCAACACAGGACGCTAGCAGCCAAACTTCCCAACCCCCCCACACACACACAGTGCCGGCAGTATCTGATGAGCTAGGAAATGTTTCTGCACATCGAACTGGAAATGAGACAGGCACCAACAAAACCTGGATATCTCCTTCCCAGTAATGCCCAACTTGAACCTGTTTGTTTTTAAAGCAGTCGACTTTAAACTTGACTTGAATGTTTGATTCTGTTACACCAAAATCTGTACAATTTCAAGTATCTTTTCACTGCTTGAGGGAAAAATGTAATTCCTCCAGTATTTGGGATACCCAGATAAAAGTCTCTGCAATACTGTGAGATTACACAGGATGGTTTAGACCCTACTTGGCTGTGCATCCACCTCTCAGAGGGATGAGCTAGTATTGCTGCACTGAAGACAAAGACAAGACTCCACCACATCTGCAAATTTCAAATCCCCAGTAGCAAAGTAGACAAGCCAATTTGGGTCTGTTGGGTGTCACTCAGGTCAGCACAGTGCAAATATAGCTATGTGCAGCTCTGGGCCCTGAACTAGCTCCAGATCAGCAGCATCCCGTTCGCACAGAGCTGCTCACAAGCTGGACAAGCCCTGGCACACCCAGGGTAGGCAGCAGCTACATTAGCTCTTGTGTTTGCATCAAGTCACTCGCTTTTCTAGGTTTGCTCCAACAATAACCAGGTTTTGATCATGACCATCTGAAGATGAGCCTTTAAGATGAATTTATGGTAAGGGGAAGACAGAGCTGTCAGACAAGAGAAGGTAAAGCAGCCCTTACCTTTTGCACCAGGTAGACACTAGTTGCTCTTTCGCTCGCTACTTTATCCAGCGCTGTTTCTTCCAGTACAAAGTAGCTCACATCTGCGATGTGAACGCCTACCTCGAAGTTCCCTGCAATGGCAGAAGGAAGTCAGTAGGCTGCAGGTGGAAACAAACTGCTGACATACTCGAATTCACAGCCACTGTGGCCACACCATATGAGCCAATACACATGAGTGAATCCTCAAGCACAGCAGTGGATATGTGAAAACCCTTAAACCCCATGCCTTTCAAACCAGGAGCTTGTACTAGTGATCCCAGTTCTCATCCCTTTGCTGGCAGACAACAGCAAGGGAGCCCCCCTTACAAACACCTGGCAATGCAGAGCACAGTTCCCCAGGTATGGAGCAGCAGGTCACACATACTTTTGGGTTCTTAGAGCTACACTTGTTTCCACTTCACCTGGGTTGTGCCGAAATTGCTGCTGGTGACTCAGGAAGTCTTCAATGACTTTGGATCAGGCTATGCAGAAGCACAGCTGTCCACAAGCATAATATTCCCACTGTTATCCTGCCTTCCCTTAAGATTAGGCTTTTTAATCCTTTAACTGGAGTCCAGTCTAGAAGTATCTTAAAAGTTAGGCTAGAAAGGAGTACTACCGAGTTTATCATGAAGTTTTGGCAATAATTTGTATTTGGAAGTAGTCATCACCCTCAGCTTTGGAAGTAATTAGTACCTTGGTCCAAGAAATTCTGGTTTGCTAATCCTCAAAGCAGCCTGTTGACCTTTGTTTTCTCTGGAAGGACTGGGCTAGATCTGAGGTGCTTATTTGTAGAATACTTCTAAGTGCTGCGGGTTCCTAATTATAACAGTTGGTTCTTCAGAGGAATTCACTAACTTCTTGGTATCTATAAATATTGCTTCTTTCCTTATTTTTTTTTAAAAGACAATGTAATAAGATACCACGCTGGTGACAAACCTGTTTGCTTATACACCTTGCAAAGAATATTATCAAAGCCTTTCTCTGGAGTGTCACGTTTTTGAAGGTTAAACAGTTCATAGCTGCCGTCATTACGCAATGCCTCTGCCTGTGTGCCCTTCCGCTGGGTACTGCTGCTAGACTGCAGGAGAGTGGGAATGGAAATGTTCACAGGCAAAGAAGAAGCGTCAGGAGGTTCAAGCTCCTATTAGGAAAGCCACCCAGCCCCACAGTGTCCCAAGCTGGGGGTTCAGATAAGTGAGAACTGACATATCGTGTGCGACTGTTTGAATTCAGAAACTTTAACTAAGCTATATTAAAGCCACGTTTGTGCAGCATTTTGAATATGGAAGCGTCATCTTGCTCCTGTGCTGCTTCTGTACACTTGACAGAGCAGGGATGTAAAGGCAGCAGGAAAAAAAGGTCAGGGAAGATGGGAACGCTAGGCTTTAGGTTTGTCCACATAACCTGGAGTCACTGGAAGGTCCTGCAGAGAGCAAATATGACAGCAGCAGGGGGAGAGGGCAATAATCCCATTGCCCACCAAGGGACAAATTCCACCACTCGTTAGGAAGCTGGGAGAAAAGACTGAGGATGAAGTGGTTCACCTCGGAAAGCTGCCTACAGCTGTGTTGTGATATTATCACATGCCTTGAAAGCCGCTCTACACGGATTAGCATCCAAGCCTAAAACTACTTAGACAGTAAGTCTTAGACCAACAGTTCAACCAACAGGTTTAATATTACACGAACTAAAAGCCAACACACTCAGAAGGTAAAAAAATATTGAACACTTTGAAGTCAATATTGTAATGTATTGACCCTGCAGGCAAATATTGACGAAAGGAAAAGGAGAGGGGGTCATTACATCATGCCTTTAATCGCACTTTAATTCAATATGTGCACTGTTACATACATGAACTTTTTGTCCTCAGTAGAAAATCGACAAACTAAGAAAGATCTCATTGCATGAGATAATAAAACATGGAGTTAGCCAACGAAAACACATTGAGCAGAGTTAAATTTCATTCAGGTTTCCCACCAGAGCTTCTAAAAGCTGGGGTCAGCATGAGCCCCCTGCTTTTGAACTTTTAATAGAAATTCTATCTAAATATTTTCTTACATACATTGACATAATGCAAACTGGCAGGTCTTGGGTTTGTCTTGTTCAAGTATGAATCACCCTATCTCCCTCACCCCCAAAAAATTCAGACCAAGAGAACTTGAAGATATAGCCCAGTGATCAACCAATCTGATTTCGCTGCTTTTGAACATGTTGGATAAAACACCAGCCTAAGCCTGCACAGAAATACCTGCCTACCACTTTCTCCTGGTTTATTTGCTAATTAAAATGAAAGAGCCTTGTGGATAGAGAAATACTGTTCACCAGGATTCTCTTCCAGGTCCACAAACAGTTTTTCTAGTCTCATTAATTTTTATGACAAAGTCACACATTGTAAGTCTGATGTTATTTCCCAAGGAAAAGAGAAAATGTTGCCTGAATGAAAGGAAAAGAAAGTTAAACCAGCACTTGTTTATTGAAAAGGTCTTGTCAGAGAACAGAGAAAAGGGGGAAAGGGTGGACACCGCATGGACCACACACCACAGGCTGCTACACACAGCCTACTCCACCTTCATTTTGATGAAGAAATTAACTTTTCCAGCAAACAGAGGCTTCAAGTCTTGGCATGCAGCAATCTGTGATAGACTTCATATCCTAAATGTCATACAGAAACGAGTCCTTTACAAACCACAGACTTGCTTCATCCCAAATTTAAGTTTCTCCTACAGTGAAGCTAAAGCTGCTCAACAACCCCTAAAGCTAGGTATGCACTACCAGCTTAAGGAGTCTTTTTTCCCAAAATGAATTTACATACAGGAGATTAAGCCAGACACTTCATATGCTGATATTAAAGCAAGAGCTGAAGGAAGCATCTATTGCAATGAAAAATGCTGAAGGTACTTGGATGGCTTCTTCCTCTCAGGATCTCAGATTTTTTTTAATTTAAAATAATTTCATCTAAAAGAGGATGCAAAAGCATCATCCCAGTTGAGCTCCACCACTACAAAGCTGCTACATTTAAGACATTTAGCAACAGGGAATGCAGTTAATAATCAAGCACCACGTTTTACTAACCAGCTGTACCCTACTAGCCTCTTCACAAATACAGAGACCAGGCAATGGAGATGGATGGGAGATGGGAGCTCTATTTGGAATTAAGCTATGGCATTGCAAAACCCAGTAAAGAGGCCCTTTGCAAAGAGGAGGTCACCTCCTGAGGTCTGCAAGTAGAAATAGAGAAAGGCCTGGGTACTCCAAAGCTCCTCTTGGGCCAATGCTCTGTGCAAGAGGGACAGGATTTTTTCCCACCTCACTGCAAACAAGAGTTCTGATGCTCTTGCAGCACTGCAGAGAAGATGGTTTCCCTTTTTGTCTACCATCTACCATTCCAGCTGCTGGAATGGCAGAATGAGATGGACCTGTATTGCTCCAAGTTTCTAGAATCCTGGATCCCTTCAAAACTTATCAAGTGACAGAGCTAGAAGCAGCAGGTCTCCCCACAGGGACCACTGGAGAAGGTTCAGCTCCTTGGTCTCAGAACACGGTTTGTTTGAACCCATGCCAAAAACCTGTGTGGGTAGCACTGATACAACGCTAAAATCAAAGGAGAAGTGGTGGCACCTCACAGAGGAACAAAGAACAGGCTGATCCTTTTTAACATTTTTTTCACTGATGATCTCATCCTCTATGACAAAACAGTTCAAAGAACTTTTTTCCTTCTTTATTGAGGAAAACTATAAACAAAAAAAGGATTAGCAAGTAAAAGCTGGACAAGAAGGAAAAAGCCCTTGCAGTCTGTGTATGCTCCCTAAAACCAGCCAAGCCAGCAAGTCCTATCAAGTATTTGCCCCAGGAATTAGGAAGCTGAATGTATTTGAGCAGTATATGCAAGGGAACACACTGATAGCACATTCCCTCTTCTCTGTCTTCAGTAACTCTACATAGCTCAAATGCAGAGAAAAAGACCAAGCCAGCTTACTTCCTAACTTCGTATCCACACATTTTAGGACCATGTAAGTTAAAGACACAACTTCTCCAGAATAAACCAGCAGAAGGTAATTCTCTAGTGTGCAGACATTCTCCTTCCTTTTCATCTTGCCTTCAAGCAGTATCGTCCTCAGGAGAGAAGACACACACTAGTAGAGTGTTAAGTCAACTTAATCCAAGGTTATTTTGCATTAACCACTATTTCTCACACTGTCTTTGCTCCTCAGTTATGGGGAAACATAAGAGTTCAAAGCAGATTGCAAAGTGTTTGCTCTAGCCAGAAAAAAAACAGTGACCTGCCCACTGCCAGCAACCAAAAGCCTGTTCCCTGGCTGGACCAAACTCTTGCAGCAAATAATTACAGCTCTTCCCCATCCCCCTGCCCTGGGGGTACCATGCGGCTGCTCTTATCTGCAAAGTAATAGTTAGTGCCTTACAAAAGTATGCAGAAATTGCATAGAGAGAGACAAATGAGGCCCTTCACCTACATGCAGAGTTATTAGCAGTGCTGCAGTAGAGCATGGGTCTCCATCAAGGCTGAGGTTCTCATGTGGGATCATGGGCAAAGAGGTGAGGATGGCGTCTACAAGGAAGGGTCTTGGTACAGAAGGGACAGCCAGAGGGGCTGCAGACAGCCAGAGGGGTAGACACAAAACAAATGTAGGTTGCACCAAGGTAGAAAATGGCACCAAGCAAGAGCATAGGAAGCTATGAAAGTAGCTGCATCAACTGGAGGCGGCTATGGACCATCGCAAATCTTTAACATGTGGGAGGCAGAGGGAAACGGCCAACCTCTTCTCAGTGGTCTGTGGGGACAGGACAAGGGGCAATGGCCATAAGTTGGAGCACAGGAAGTTCTGCACCAACATGCAGAACAGCTTCTTCACAGTGAGGGTGACAGAGCCCTGGGACAGGCTGCCCAGGAGGGTGTGGAGTCTCCTTCTCTGGAGATATTCAAGACCCATTTGGATGCCGACCTGTGCAACCCATCCTAGGGAACCTGCTTTGGCAGGGAGCTGGACTCGATCTCTGGAGGTCCCTTTCAACCCCTACAATTCTGTGATGTGCCTTTAAATGAAGGACCTGATCCAAGCGCAAACTCTTCTGCCTCTCTTTAGCATGTATGTGAACATCCATGGCTTAAGTGTTAAAGAAGTGTCCCTCTTGGGATAGAGAGAGGAGCAAAGAGAAAAGAGAATGACTGAGTGGGAGGAAAGAGAAAGTAGGAAAGCAAAAAAAGAGCAAGATGGAGAAGAGGAGAAGACTTTAATAGAAAAATAAAAATGGAACCATGGAAAGAACGAGTTATTTGTCTGCTCTGTAGCCTGAAGACAAAGGTGGGTGGCTTTAATTCTCAGCTGAGGTTACTTTTCCACCGCAGGAAGCCAAGCTATTGTTTGGAAAATCAGACAGTGTGCTTTATTTCACTTATTTTAAAATAACAAGGAAAGTGCTTAAATTTTACTTGCGTGCCCCAGGGCCATTTTGGTTTTTGAAAGTGAAGTGCAACTGAGCATAAACCCATTAACTTGTTTACCAGGAAACCAAATTTTGTAAATTATCACATGATGGTCCTTCAGCCAACCGAAATGCAACTAATTACACCTTTTTAAAAAGCAAGTAATAGCTTTTTTCCTTCACCAAAGGTCTCTTCCTTGACACACCCTCACAAAAAGATGCTGGCGTAAGGAGCCAGCATCCTGTATCTCAAGAGAGTGGGACAAGTCCCCGGGGCATGCAGCAGCAACTTTTCCATCCAAGCATAAATATGAGTTTAGTAAATGTTGCAATAACTTCAAAAGAGGAAAAACTGTCTGCCCAAACAACAAGCACCTCTAAAGGGTAAGGAGCCACAAAATACTATGTACTGCTAAGTAGTGCCTCCAGGAGATGCCCTCATCCAAGCCCATCAGCCACCAGTTTGCATGAGAAATGTTCCAGAGGAAGCTCCCCCTTCACCCTCCACCCACAGAGAGACTTTAAGATCATCAGAAACAGCGTGACCAAGGTCTCAAGGTATTTGAGCTTTTCTCAGAACTATGCTCAGTCACTTTTTTTCTGGGTTTGTAGCACCTGGAGGCATGGCCAAGGTCAAGACAGCATGGCAGTGCAGTCCCTCCATGTGCCTGCATCAGACTGGAAACAGCAAAAGGGCTGGGGGTAGTTCAGGGCTTTTGCTTTGCTTCATAAATCACAATTAAAACCTTCCTTTCAACCTTTTAACTCTTTAGCCTTTACAGATCACATTTACATCCTTTCCTTCAGGAGATGGGCTGAGGTAGAGACAATAAGCTGGGACTGTTACCAAACTGCACAACCTCAGGAGCTGCGAGAGACAGACTGAACCCCCCACGTTACCAGAACTGAGATCAGCTCCAGTGAGACAAGGGTGAGATCAAAGTGAGAAACAGGGTGAGATCACAGGGGAAAGGAAAAAAAATAAAGAGAGATTCATCTTCAAATGTTAACTCTTCCCACACTGAAAATCTAGGCATTTCCTGGATTTTAGGAACCATCTGAGGAACCACTGTAGGAATGGTGATGTTGCAAAGTCGTGCTTCCAGCCATCCTGAGAGCGCCAGGAAATATTCAAGGCATTTCACAGAAAGAAAGCACAACAGGCTTCTGTTTTCTTTTTTTCTTCTTTAAGTTAAAAGGTCAACATGGGACACTGATGAGCCCAAACCCCAGAATAATCCCTACCTGCTTTGTGTTGACTTTTAAAGCACTGGTTTGGTTTACTTGAGCCTCCACTACTCTGAACCTTTGGTCATTTTGTCTCTGGTGTCACCTGACCCTTATGGAGACAAGTATGATGTTACAGACCAGTTTGGGACTGGCTCCAGGTATGGTACAAACCCAAACACCTGTGATCATTAAGTGCAATGAAAGACAAGTGAAGAGGAAAAGCAGAAAAAAGGAACCTTTCCTAAGCAGAACAGTTTCCAGAGTTTTCCACCAGCCATCAGCAATCCTTTAAATAGTTTCAGAATTATGAGGAGACTTCATCGATCACTAAACTAAATGCTGGGAGCAGGTCTCCCATGTGAACTGCATACAGTTTTTGTCCACGGCAGCTCACAAATTCAGCAACGTCCTAAACCCTCTTAACAGAATTTAAAAGTTACATTTTATCCCTCAAAACAAACCCTAACATGTCACTTCCCACATCCTGTGTTACAGAGCCTGGAGTTTTACACACAAACCAGCACAAGCCAAATCATTTGAGCACTGTTTTAAATACTTGGGCTAAGGTTAACATTTAAAGCCCCTGCAAGGAAGGTGCTCCCAACAATGTCCAGCTCTGAAGGGTATGCTCAGAGATGAGTCTTGGTCAGCACGAGGCATAGATCTTTGTGTTGGTGGTGTTCAACTTCCAGCTCACATGAGCTGAAAACATCTAAGCTGGTGATCAACCAGAAGTCAGGTCTCCAGACTTCACAGATCACATCACATTACTGAGGCAGAGAAACACAAGTGTCCAATGCCGTGGGTTGCCAGTGAACCCTGATCAGCCCTTCATCACCTTGTGACATGAGATGCTGTCATCCAGAATGCACCTACTGCCTAAACCAACCCTGAAAACTACCTTCAAACCTGATGTAATAACTCCAGAGGAGAATAAAAGAGCTCTTCTATGCAAGAGGTATCACTGCACCATTAAGCTGGATACTTACACAAGAAAGGAATTCTCCTGAGGGAAAACTCTAAATGCTCAGAAGGACAGAATTTACACAGCATGCACAAGATAAAACATTTAATCACAAACTGAAGGACACAGGGAACAATATCCCACAGAACAAGCACACTGCATAAAGAATTGTTCACACTGATGAGCAAGATACAACCAGGAATATACAGGTGAAAGAAGGGCACGAGTATTTCAACAGTAAATGTCAGGCCAGAGCACAGGACAGTTTGGGACAGTGTAAGTGACAGGAAAGGAAGAGAATGTGCCATTCCTTTGATATCACTGGCAGACTGACCAGAGATGATGGTTCCTTACGCAGCGATGCCTGTGTTCCACCTGCAAGTTTCCTCCCCATTCCCACTGCAAAGAGCCATGGGTGAGCTGGCTTCCTCTGCGCCTGCACAAGTGCCTAGGAAACTTTGTGAGGTGCCAAATAGCAAGTTCCACTTAGAGGTTTTATAAATTGTATTGATTTCCTTGAGAATTTCAAGTGCAATGAGCAAAATGAACATGAGTTACGATCTTCAAATAAATCAGATGTATCCACTGAATGCCAGTATTTGCTATAAAGTGACCTCTGGGAGAACTTCTAGATGACTACTTGTGACTTAGACCCGACATGAATCTTTGCTACTCAAAGTCTATGCCAAGCACTTGGGAGATCAATCTTCAACCCTCCACTAAGACAAGGTGTGAAGCAGGATGTTGAGGCAATGACTGAGCTGCTGTGTTCTCAGATTCCAGCTCAGAAAGCACTCCTCTCTGGTAGGGAAAAGTTCCCAAGGGAACTAAGAGACTCCCAGCAGTCCCTTAACAGTGAGGTTTCCACCCAGCATGATAAAGACAAAAGGAACAATTTCTGATATTCACATCATGAATTGTTCTTATTGCTATTCCAAGACCCATTCAAGAGGCTAACTCTATCAGGAAATCAGTTGCCTCTGAGTTATGGGATGGGAAGTGGCACCCAGCAGCTTTCAAGATGAATTATGATCATTTTGAGTGTAGGATGTCATCCGGTTCCTACCATGAAGGTTTAGAATGGGGAGGGACCAGCCTGCCTCTGCTGCTAAGAGACTCCTTTTTCTGATCTCTCTACTGAACACAATAATCCAAGGCTGAGAGCCTGTTCCCAGGCATTCAAAGAGACCTTGGGATTTCATCCTAGGCCAAACACATACAAGGTGGTACTTCCACTGAACAGCCTTGACATTTCAACTTCTTTGGGAACAGAAGGCAAACTGCTGAGATGTCACTTTTAGCCATCTGACTTTATCGCTTATTTTTGGAAAGATGTCCAAAGTATTTCCATCTGTACCTAGTTTTCCTGTGTGTTAATAGTCAAAACCCCATAAACACTGTCGTGGGTTTGACTGTAAGAAGACTTCTCCCATTCAGCTCTGTTCTGAAAGCCCTGCAACCAAGTGAAAACAGCAGCTCGGTGATTCTGCTGGATGCTGCTGCTTAGAGTTTAACACAGAGCTGCAGTAACTTCTTTGCTGCCTCTGTACAACAGGGCATATAACTGAAGTTAACCAGGTGGGAATTTATTCCTAGCTGCTCGCACCCTGTTAAGGTGTACCTTCCTTATATAACTTTTGATTCTTGTCTGCTAAATTTGCTGGAAAATCCTGTTTTCTCTAGCTCTGTCTGTTCATCCCTTATTCCCGGGTCTTCTATAAATACCCTCCTGGTCCCTCAGGTCCCCCTACAACTCCTTAGGTTCTCTTCAGTGAACTGAAATCCTATACAAAGTGCTTTTAGACCTCTTTGTGCAGGAATTTCTGTATCATCTCCCCAAGACCCAGCTCCCTGAAGGCATTTGTGAGGGTTTTTTTTCCCCTTCAATATACAATCGGACACTATTGTTTCTAAGTCTGCATCGACAAATGCCAGCAATATCTGCTGGGATACTCCTGCGCCTCTAAATCTTTGGGGAATTGTCCCAGGTCCTGAATTTATGAGCTGAAATGATCCAGAAGGCAACTTCAGCCAGAGCATCTCTCCTTCCTGCCGGAAAGTAAATTCACTTCTGTGAGTAATTCTGCTGGTATTTGCACATCTGTTTGCATGTTCTGCAGCCACGGTCTTCACCGGCTTAGTCCTTGATAGAAATTCTACTTCTTATTTTGTTTTAATCCTGTGTCTTCTTCCCCTACAGCTTGTTTTGTGTACAGTCAACAAAAAGCTTTTGGGATAAGGGTGGACTCTATAAAGTATCTATGCTTGATACGAAAATCCAGTGGAATAAATATGAATTGCCCATAGAAAACCCTGCCCATTTTTCCTTACCCAAGCTCTTAGCCCATCTTCTCACAAGTAGCTTTCAGACACACGCAAAAAAATACTTTAACAAACTACATTCCAGCAATCAACACTCCAACCAAATCCAAACTTTTTCAATCTCCACCCCAACACCTTATCACCCAGTTTAACACACTCATCCAGAGATTAGGCTCAGCCTATTTCCCTCTCAACCACCATCAGTTTGGAGCAAGCTGCCCTATTTCCACTCAAGCTGAGGGAGCCCTGTGCTGTCAGTTTGTCTCACCGCTTGCAAGAGGGACGTTTGGTGGAGGAAACATGACACGATCCAGCCCTCTGATTTCACTCAACCCTGCACTTGGAAATTGGAAGCGATGTGTGTTTCCGCACACAACCCCATGTTACCTTAAAAGATGACAAAATATGCTGCACATGCTGCAGTTGCCCAGCATTACCTGGGATTACAGTATGGGATACAGTGGGGGGGGTCTGGATTTGGCACAGACCTCAGTGCATTTTGCATATTGCAAAGAGTCTGCGACCACAAACCCTCAACAGAAAGGACGGACCTGTACCTGTTTCTAATCACCGCAACACATCTCTCTCACTTTCCTAGTGACAAAACAAAACCCCACCAGACTAATCAGCAGGTAACAGGAGAGCTGAGCTAATTATGTCCAATACCAAAGGAAATCCTGACCAAACAATCCCACCCCTTGTAGGTTGTCTTTATTTTTCCCATATTTGGCTCCTGCAATAAGTTTAAGAAAATTGCAGTTTATGGTCATTTTACATTTGATTCATATATCAGTGTGGGGTTTCTGTTGTGTTCTCAGCTGAGTCAGGCATCCGTTCATCTTAAACGTCGTGCAAAGAAGGAAGCACAGTGATTCCATAAGGTAACTTTTGATTCAACACTAGTCCGTTCTTCAGTGTTTACCTTAAGCAAGCCAGCCCTGTGTGACTCCAATTACAAACTCTTCCTATACTCTGTGCTGCAGGAACCAAATGAATTAGCTGAAAGGTCTGTACCGTGTGTTGCTAGAGCAAATTTCACCCTACACTCCTTCAGAGGCCAGAGGGACAAAGCGGAATAGAAGAGGGAATCTTTGTGTCTTAAAAAGCAGAATATAAGTGCACTCATCTTGGCAAAATTAAGACAACCCAAACAATCACAACCTACATCAAGAAAGAACAAGGATGGATGGAAAGAAGAATGATCAGTCACTTGATACAGCAGAGAACAGCTCAGGGTAAACAGGGCTTACAGGTAGTTTCAGGCACAAGACACTGGAACTCACACACCAGGGATACTCTCTAAGCATAAGCCATGGAGCACAAAAGCCAGCCCTGGTATCTGTAGGCCTGCAGTAGACAAGGAATAAATTTACCAACAATTGGCAAAACATCCCTTGGTTTCATCCAAAATGTGTGAAATAGGATCCCTGAGCAGAGATGTAAGCCCTGGCACTCTGCAGATCTGCTTCCAAAAATTGTAGCACGCTGTATTGCCTGGTGTCTGCTAAGGAGAAAGGTCACGCTGCACTCTTCTCAGGTTTGGGTCACTAAGAGAAGGTATTTTCTTTGTTTATACATCATTTTTCATGACAGTTACAGAAACACAGGGTGCTCGAGGGTTTTATCCCACTCCCCTTACGTATGTTTGATTTAAATTTACCAACAGGGTGAACAGATTGAAACAGCAGGGGAACACAGGGCACAGCACACTGCAGAAGTCACATTTGCTCAGGTCATCACGTAAATACTAGGATGAGTCAATTAACATATCTATATACGACCTCACTCCAAAACAGAGACAGCCAATGTCACCAAGGACATAACATCCAGGGCAAGTGGCCTGTAGAATATGTTTCTATTCTGTAGTACAACAATTCCACCTAGAAGATGATTTAAATTACTTAAACTTGAATTACTTTTAAAAAGCTTTTAGGAGACTCTGAAAGAACAGCAGTGGGAATCACATTAGTCATCAATAAACACACAAGATGATGTATGGAAGCTCTGTCAGCATGGCCCAAAGTACTGCTTTGAAATGAGAACCAAAAGCCCTGCATGCAGGTAGGACAACCCCTCAGAAAGGTACCCCAACCCCATCTGCTCCATCCTTTCCCATCACAGCCTGACATTTCACTGGAGGGAATCATTTGTCTTGAAACTTGTCAAATTTCATTTCTTTTCCTGCCACTAAGCAGCCTTCACACACAACAGCATCAGATATGTACATTACCAGAAACACAAACCCCGCTTGCAGGCAATTCCCAGAAGAGGTTTGGCCAGAGTGGGGAACTTGCCTGGCTCCACTGGGACATGCAGGTCATCCAGCACGCTCTTATGTGCTAAGACCAGAATAAATCCTGAAACATCAGCCCCCTTGGTGAAAACATTCAAGCTTGAACATTGTATGGGGTAGGGTTTTTTTCCTGTGAATACTCTGCAACCTTCATACAAACCAAGAACTCCTCTGCTCTGTGCTCCTGGCTGCAGCAACTCGCCAGGAGACGTGCAGAAAAGGATCACAAAAGAGCATCGACTGAAATGAACTTTCTTAAAACCTCAAGCTATCCTGAAACAGCCCTACAAAGGCTGCAGAAACGAGGTGCAGTCCAGAGCCATCTTTTACTCCAAGATTATGCCGAGTCATCTAAACGCAGCACAGTTCGCTCAGACTTCTAAAGCTGTTACATAAATCACCCTATTTTCCTTCTTTATTGGAGCTGATCTCTTAAAATATACACTCACCAATGCGACCAGCAAGCTCACCTCCCTACCGCTATCATTAAACAATAACGAGGAGCACGACTGTTAATCAAAAGCAGACTCCAATATAAAGTCCTCTCAAAACCAGACTGGCCCACTTCAGATGTATAGCCCTGAACAGATTCCAACTGCTGCAAGATTCTGCTGCGAGGTCCATTAAAAATACAGCTATTCCCACAACCACCCCACGCTTCCTCTGCTGGTGACGCTCTGCTACCGGATAGTTCTTCATCTAGAGATCTGTGAATCCCTTCTGCATAAGACTTCTTTCCCTTCTTTTCCTAAATCAGTAGCATGGGCAAGTCCTCCAGACAACAACTGGGACTGATAAGGGTGACACTGAGAAGTTTTAAAACTAAGCAAAGGTGCAAAACCAGGCCCTTATCTCTCTGCTTGTTGCCTTGGGTCCTTTAAGGCAAAGAAAATGCTTCAGTCTTGAAGAAATTAGCAACAAATGCTTGAGGGCAAAGACAATTTCGTTCTTCAAAGCCTCCTGAAACGCGCCCATGTGGCTGTCTGATAGAGGCGGTGAGGGCAGCAAGGGGTTTCTTTTTTCCTGTAGGTATTAAGGGTGTTTTACACCCATGTAGCTGGTCTGATAGAGGTGGTGAGGGCAGCAAGGGGTTTCTTTTTTCCTGTAGGTATTAAAGGTATTTTACACCAAGAGAGTGAGACATTTTCTGAGTCAGGTTCTGCATTTTCTGATGATTTTTGGAGATCTCCTGACATCATGAGGATGCCAGATATGTGGTTTGCTCATGTTGGGGTTTTTTTTGGTGGGTTGGGTTTGTTGGGTTTTGTTGGGTTTTTTAAAGTGTTTTACATATGGGCAAAAAAGATGGAAAAAATAATAATTTCCTGTAACCACGTTTACATTTGGAATAAAAGCCATATTAACTCTTAACACAACTTTGCCCTCATGAGAGATGCAGCCTTGCCAGCCCTGGATAAGCTCTTAACCTCTAAAACAACTCTTTGTCATAATAACTGCAGCTAGCATAGCAACTTTTAAAGCCAAAAATCCTCAGGGTACCTCCAAAACATATCAAGAGGCTCTATTAAGTACAAGAATGAGGTTCCCATAGGGGCTCTCCTTAACACCAAGGAGTTGGGAATGGCTGAAGCTCTGCAAACAAAGAAGCAAACCCACAGGACTCCCAGCAGACCTCTCTAAATTTGCAAATACCTGAAAAAAAATGAACTCCACATACAGATATCTTAAACTTTCACATATGCTGATGGATTTATACCCCTGCTATTGCCAGCCACATTTCATGGGCTACAGTAGTCAGTGGAGCACAGGCAGAAAATGACCAAGAAAGGCTACTGGTTCACAGCGGGCCAAAAAAGTAACAAATTCACAGAGATTAAGTCCCTGTGGTACAGGGGGCATCTGGATGTCTCCTGCCAACTGCAAAGGACAGGTCTGAGGGCTGAAGCCCCCAGTGCTGGAAACTGAAGAGAAGGCTCTTCCCAGTCCCATCCAGGGACATGTTGATGGCAATGAACCAGCTCTAAATGCTAATTCCCCATCAGGATGCAAAGTAAGGACTGCAGTGAAGAGTACCTATGTCAGGTAATATAAACATGCAGATTTCTGTAACTTTTTCCTGCTAAAGAACAGAGATTACGTGATGCCCATACCCTGCCTGAGGATCTAGCACCTTGTCTCTTGGGCAACGAGCTCTGGAGCTGTATTTTTAAGGGATACATTTGAAAGGGGCACAGGACATAGCTTACATTGCTAATGTGTGTGAAACAGTATTTACAGGAGGCTCTCAAAACAATGTTTTGATTGGGTTCTTCAGATCAGGAAGTATCTGAGAAGTTTGACTTTTGGAATTCAGCATTTCAATACTACAGCATAGTTGGCTGAGGAAAAGGTTCATCAAACACTGAATCAGGTTCACACCTCAAACAGCAGCACATTGGGAGGGTAACAGACCCCATTAGTGTGGTTCTTAGTTGCTTTCATCACTCATCTTCACTAAAAGGGATTCTGCAAACAGCTTGCATGACATCAGGAGCCTTAAAATAGAGACAGATAGGATTCCAGCTACCTGACTGGACATCTCTGCTTCAGAGATATCTTGTGTTTTAAACAAGCACTGCAGTGCAGATACACCACTGAGATTTCCTTCCTCTGCCTGCTCAGGACCCACGCTGAGCTGGCCATGCCTGCACCAAGGGTGCAAAAGGTTTCCTGCAGCCTCAGCTCCCTCACTAACTGACCACCGTTGCATCAAAGACCATTAAGGACTGTCTTCCTGTCTGTGCTTCCTTCTGAGCCACAAGGTCTCCTCACAATAAACACCCCAGACTTCAAAATGAAAGAAAGGGTATTTCCATGGTGGTTCTTTCCACACTGATTTCAAACCTGGGCCCCGTGACATCCACCAGCATCAAAACTGGCTTTTCCCGGGCATGACTTTCCTTGGCCTAAGGCTGAGGCAGTGCTGTGATAGAGTGTGGGCACCACTGCTGGGCTCATTGGATTGGAGACTGAAAGGAGAGACAGAGGCTCCAATGCCCAAGATCAGCACAGGTGAGACCACTCTTAAAAAAGGCTCCAGTTCAGAGCATGTCCTCAGTGAGAGGAGCCATGGGCAGAACAAGCCCATTGGAGGATTCATGGCTCCAGGCAAAAGGCAGAGATCTGGCACGCGAAGGGCTTCCTCCCTCTTCATGGTTCATGGAAAGCGGGACACAGGGGCAAACAAAGACCTTTGGGCTGGGACACCCCAACGGCGTGCCTCTGCCTCTTGGATTTTCTCCAAGGCTTATCTGGAGGGAAATGGGGTGTGTATAACGATCCTGAGACGGAGACAAAGCTTTCAAAGCACTAAATCCACACTGGATTTCCCATCCTATAAGTTTTTGGATACAAGCCAAGCAAATCTTTACTTTTACTCTCAAAAGACAGTCCTGCCCTGTCCCCTACTCTCTTCTGGTTTCTTCATATCTCCTCTATTTTAGGGAGCTGAAAGAGCAGAAAGGCTCCTACACGTTCCACTTCTATTTTACTCAAAAAAATGAGTTTTGCAAACCTTCCTTATGCAGTGCAACCCTGTAGTCTGATCCATTTTACCTTTCTTTCCCATCTGCCTGCTTTTCCTGGGGAAAGGAATTGGTATCTTTGACTGCAGAGCATGTTCTGTCCATTCAGGTAAGTGTATCTGAGATGAAGTAACAGGGTGCCCTGGAAGAAAACTGTGCCTGCTTCTACATTATATACAGGTAAAGACACCCCTGAAAGCATGGATTTGACATGATCCTTTCACATATTCTTTGGCCTTCACAAATGATGAGGGAAAGGCAGTGAGAACCTTCATCTGGAGGCTCCAGGAGGTCAGCACAGGCCTGACACAGCCCTTGGGAGAAGAACAAGTCAGGAATAAAGAGGCCAAGAGGACCTTCTTGCCTACTTGCTGGCAGCTCCCTCTGCCTCATGCCTGTACAGAGGAGAACAAAAAGCAACACGACAGGGAAGAGTGGCAAAGCACAGCAGCATGAACAAAATCCATTCAGAAGGCAACCTTTTAAAATATTGGAGGGTGTGTGTCTCATTTTGAGGTAAAAATGTTTGTTGGTTTTTTCCTCATTTTGATTGCCTGAGAAGGATTTGTTCCAAAGAGGTTTGACCAAGGCATGGGGCAGCGCTGCAGCCACCCACCTCTCCATCACATGGGCATTTTCTAGCAGTCAAACTACAAAGCTCCTGCAGTCAAGTAACATCCCAGGGACATCTCAAACTCTCTTGGTTGGACCTTACAAGTGGAGGAGCCCTTCTGCACTGGTCCATCCCCTTCCTTACAGATGGAAACAAGAGATCTCATACAGCATTTTCTGCATTTGGGGGTGGAGACACAAAGCAGGCTTCAGAGCGTGGCCACATCCCTGATCAGCAGATAAATCAAGGAATCCAAGTATGAGCAAAGCCCTGCAGTGGCTTTTCAGGCTTTCTGGGAAAGACCAACTCTTGTTCAAACAGGTATTTTTCCTTAACACTCTCTCCAAACAGCTTATGGTTATGAAGAGCATGCAGATATAGGCACTGCAAACCTGCTCAGTGCAGGGTTTCACATAGCATCTAAAGCCCACACGTGTATGAGCAGCAGAGGCTCAGAAGCCAGAGCTTCCACACCTCAGAACCGAGGGGCTGTGGGATCACAACGCTGCCATAGATCCAAGGATAGTTCAAATGACAAAGAAGGAAAACCAAGTTCAGCTTTGGATCTCTCAAGAAGACTGTTTAAATGCTGTGTGAATTAGAACAGCATTTTTTCCTTAATCTTGCCTCAAAACTTCTATCGTAGAGTATAATTAGAAATCATTTTACTGGCCTCAAGTTTTCTTTCATTACTTTTTTAAAAAATCAGTTTTATAGCCCTGTAAACATTATTCTGTGCCTGAGTCTAAATGACATGATAATTCATTGGCCACATTGCAGACTGAAATCAACCCCAAACCCAAGGAACAAAGCCTTTGTTATCATATTGTGATGATTAACAAGAGCAAGAAAAACTAAGCAAACAAAAACAACAGAAAGCAAAAAAAAAATCACTTTATCTTCTTTATTAGCATTGGGTGGGCTACGCAAATCATGCAATGTTTCTAACCAAGCCAGTCACTGGATCTCATCAAACTAAATGAGCAGAACTTGGATGGCAAAGTAAGCTTACAAAAGGGAAGTTCCTTAAGTCAGAATCATCAAGATCTGGCTTCTGGAGCTTTACTTTCTGTTCTATTGGCTTACAGCAAAGTAAGAGCACAAATAAGGCAGAATAGAAAGCTTAAAAGGCAATGAGGAGAATAACACAACTTATAAGGCACGCTCTGCTCATCTGACAATTCCCAGCATCCCATAAACACCAAAAAGCAATTCAGCCAGTGACCTTCAGAGAACTGGATTCCTTCACCCAGGGACTGCGTATTCAAGGTCAAAGTTCCACCAGACTTCGGTGTGCCAGGGTGGCATATTAGCTATTCAGCTGTAACTCCTGTAATGACAGGAGACAGCTGAGATCTGCTCAAATCAAATTATAGCTCTGATTATGCAAAACACTGTGGTTCTGCATTTCCTGACACTAAGACTACTTCAGAGTGCAGCTTGAAGTGATCCGCTCTAAGATTTCTCAAAACAGGCAATTAAAACAAGAGAAAAACTAGTTTATTACTCTACTTGTCTTTGGTAAAGAACTCTTTGTGACAAATTATAGATACGAATGTGTCAACAGCTCAATACAAACACTGAGAAATATTTTGTAAGATATATCTCATACCGTCAGGGAGCTGTTTACAGGACAAAGCATCATCAAGATCCTTGGCAGTTGATGGGTCGATGGTGAAAATGCATTCTTTCCTATCCAAGGAAATAAAAAGAGAAGAAAAATGTATCTTCCAGTCATGAAGAAAGAACCAAAACACAGAGACCATCCAAGACAACCAGACAACCACCACCACGTTTTCAGAAGACTCTGTTGAAACATCTTCCAATCTCATCTGAATGTCTAAGTCTAACCTATTAAAAAAACAACAACAAAGGTTTAGAGCTTTAGACATTAGATTCTCCTCCTTGGGTTTTGTTTGGGGGGGGTTTGTGTGGGGTTTTTTTTAATTTTTCTTTTTGGTTTAACTGCTTGCTCTTAACAGCTTTCATCTCATTACTGATTTTCCTCTGCAAAAGCTAAACAATTTAGCCCACTCCAAAAGAACAAGGAGGAAAAAGCCTTGATGCCTTGCAGCTAGAGTAAAAATAGATTGTTCCTAATTGCAAAGCTAAATGGAACACAAACAACCCCCATGCCCATGCATAAGACCAGATATCTCAGCATCTGAAGCTCCACAGGCACTGCCAGCACCGAGCAGAGGCAGCGGAACACGTACAAACCAAGCCAAATGGTAACAAAAATGAGAGTGTTTTGGTCTTGTTGAAGACACCCAAGGGGTGCAACACTTTGTAACACCTGCATTGCCTATTGTGCACCTAAGTGAAAAGCAAATTCAATAGGAAACACTGTGAAAGTTGCAGAATAGAAGAGCTCCGAATCAGCTAATTAGATCTAGCAAATCAAGTGGGTGTTTGGGAAAAACCAAGTGCCCTTCCACATGTGCTGCACTAGGTGGTACCTGGGATACGCAGCCCTGCCCTGGAGGGCTTACATGTGTACGTCCTGTTAGCAGTGGGTGGCAGAAACACACCAAGATGGACCACAGATATTGTCTAAGGCCACACAGATGAGATAAAATAAAGCATCTGACTCAGGAATCATGATGTTTAATGGAGCAGAGCCTGGCACCAGTGAGACCCAAAGCACTCAGCAAATAAAACTTCCCAAACTCCTGCATTAGGGCCTCCCTTCATCCTGGGTTACCCTACAGCAGATCCTTGTCCAGGACCCTGGACTGCAGCAGGGTTCACCCAAGCAACATGTGGAAGACAGTAAAGGAATAGGTTTGCTGGTTTACTTTGCTTTTATCTTAACCTTGAGAATAAGATTGGCCCCTCCCTAGTTAAAATATCCCCAAGCACAAGGGTATAGAGGCTGAGGCTGCTGAGGAGGAAATCAAACCACTTCTTTTCTTCCTTTCCCTTTGCTGCAGAAAAGCTCATCTCATGACAGCAACTCCCTTGCAGAGATGTATAATGAAAACATGTATTACTTTTCTTATACCAATATACTCCTGGGGCAGGAGAGGTGGGAGGGTGAACTTCTAAAGGAGCAAGTGTCACGTGGAATTAACAAGTCTTAGTCTTTTTGCATGGGTGCCTACACAGCCAGAGCAACATCTCTACGTTCACAGGCCCATCACTTCAGTACTTAAATGCTCTGGGTGGTATCTGTTGGTGTCAGACAGCTGGCAGCATGTATTTATATAATTCCACCAGGCACACTCTGCAGAGATTTTCAAAGACATAAAAATCAGTAAAGCACTTCGCTGCCTTCTGAGACTTTGAAAAATCTTTCAAGCTGCACTAGCTTTCAGATTGGACAGCAAAGCTGCCTTAATCCCCAGATGCACGTTAGTTTCTGATCCTTCACATGCATCTAAACAAATTAGAGTTTGTGACACTGAAAGATATAAAATCTTTTCAACCACACCAGGACTTTGATCTATCACTGCTTAGCTATCCAGCACCAGGGATCAACTTTTAAAGGCCTGCAAACAACCCCACACCCCCATACGTACATGTTCCTTAAAATTCCCCCTAAGCATGGAATTTCAGGATACCTCCACCCCAAGGTACTGCACACCTTTCTTTAGGGAGCTGGGCTTATGCAGATACACGGACACTTTTGCTACAAGCAGTGTGGGGCACGCATGTGTGCCAACCTGCAGGCAGCGATACACCAGGTCCCGCTAACTCACGGAGTATAAAGGCAACAGCACCCAGGCACTGTAACCACCCCCATCTAGTAAATCTTCCTTTAAGTTACTTCATTTAAGAGAGCAACTGTGACTGAACAGACACTAATGGCTTGCTTTATCTGACAAGGGAGCAAGGAAAAGCTTGAAATGCTTCTTCAAAGAGAACATGGGTTCCCATGTCAGGGGAATAGATAGCTTATCCCAGATGTTCAGGGCCTGCAAACACAAGCATCTGCCACCCATTGTGAATTGTAGCTCCAGGCAGTTCAAAAATTAGCAGATTGGTTTCAACGAAGTGCATATTTGCAGCCTGCCCTGGAAAGGAGTGAGTGTATATACACGGGTGCCAAGCTCTGAGCACATGTATGCAATGGGAGCAACGAACGGGCTGCTTTACTGAGGTGTATTCAGCCAGTCAAATCTACTGCAGAGGTCAGCACTAGCTACAGTTCAGAGAGTCCAAACCTGTGGGTCACAGGGCAGACCCCAACCCAGCAGCGCTTTGTGCACAACCCACTGCCCTTCTGGACACACCGGCCAGGCTCCAAGCAGCCTCTCAGCATGCAAACTGCAGACGCAGACAGCTCGCCATCTGAGGTGCTTAAACTCACAGAAGCAATGTTGAAATGGGGTCCAGACAAATACTGACCTGGTATTTCTCACCAGCATTTCTGTGAGCAGCACAGCTGGGATATGTTTTACCCCCAGGCTCAGATGTGCTTCTCCTTTAAAACTACTGAAGGGACTTGGACTTGTAGCTTGTCACAGGCAGTTTGTTCTGGGCACAGACTGCGAGGTGAGGTAAGAAAGTCACTGAGCAAGTAACACCAGGAAATGATACTCCCTGGCATCAGGACTCCGCAGGGTTGTTGCGGAGCTGATGGCCAGGTAGTCAGTGGGACAGGAGAAGCCGATGTGCGAGCAGAGCACAAAGTTCACAGCAGTGAGATGATCCTGGCACGCAGGAGCACACCTGGCTGAAGTTTGCTAAGCAAATTCCACTCACCAGTAGCTGCAATATTAGGTGTGATGATTATATTTCTGGTTTTCAAGTTTTATTACTGGAGAAGATTCAGATGGCTATAGGAACTGGGGCTGGCACATGGGAGAGAAAGCATTCCTCCAAGGGATGGGACGACAGCACTGAGCCCAAGGGCAGCACCCCGTACACGTGCCCCTCCAGGGCAAGGTCTCCACAGAATGCATGTTTTCAGCTATCTCCTCCTGCTTTTCCTCCAGCCCCATGGGTATCACCTTTTATCTCCAGCACACTGCAGAGAGCCGCCTCACAGCCCAGAGTCAGTGTGAGGAGCAAGGGGGAAAGGCTGAGTGTGGGTGGCACAGTCTGCCTGCTGCTCTGCAAGATGTCCCCTCCCTGGGCATCTCCAGCCACTCCTGTACAAAGCCCCAGGGGGGACCCAGGAGGCATCTGACAACAAACATCTGGGTGAAGAAATAACATTGCTCCCAGCTATGTGGCAAAGTCTGCTCTGCAAAGAGGAAGGAGCCGCTCAAATTCCTCCCCTGACCATACTGTCTGGCTGTACAGTACCTCAAAGGCTGCAGCACAAGGGATCTCAGAGAGATCAGACCACATTTCTGACCATAATCTACAATAAAACCAACCTGCAGTGGGCTGTATGACTACACCTCAAAGCAATGGTACTTTTTATGCACCTGCTAACAAAGATGTTTAAGTACAGGCTACACATGCACATTTACACTGACCACAGGTAAACACAAATTGGCAGCTGTCCCCAGCTTCTGGAGGGCCACCAAGGTGCCCTCGGTGGGTTAAGAAGCTCGATCACCTTTCCCCCTTCTTTAAAAGTCTTGAAGGAGCCATGTCTCATTGTCATTACACCTAATAAAAATCTGTTTTATTCATTTCAAATTGTCAAAACATACTTTGTAAAAGTAACGAGATGTTCCAAGCCCACTCGTTCCAACATACACACAACTTGGTTAAAGGAAACCAGTTCAGGAGATAGACACACACACAGAGTTAAGAGATTTTCTGGCCTTTGTGCTGGAAAGGACTAGAGATAAACATGTGCCTTTAAGAACCCTCCAGCGCCAACTGAAACCAAACATTTCAGTGTGGAAACTTCTCCTTTTTACGGGAGCTGCTTTGTCCAAAACATACGTTTAATGCAGGTTTGCAGAGGTGGACTTGCTCTGGCATGGAGCTTATGCCAGTGGAAGAATAAGTCTTTTATCCCTTCTCCTCACCAGACATTTTATGCACTGAAGTGAGTTCAATGCCTGCAAGAACTTGGGCTCTCGCACCCAGCGTGGTGGACCTGCAAGCAAGAGTCAGGAGAGCACGTGCCATGCACACTGCCCAGACACTGGCAGCCCCAGGCAGCACCTGGCACCACTGACTCAGGCACCTCTAGCCCCGAGGCAGCAAGAGCAGCACTGCCAAAGACAAGGCTTGCATGCTGGTTCCATCTGCCATCTTGCAAGTCAACCATCTGGGGAAAAAGGATTGCAGCATAGAAGGCTTAGTTTATTAGACAGTAGCGATAGTGTGCATGTACATGAGCTGGTATATCAATCCTAATTTAAGGAAAGCTAATTAAGTGCAGTTTTTCTTTGCACAGCTTAAGAAAGCCTAATTAAAGTGGACAAGCATTATCTATAGGGCGGTTAGTCCTTTTGCCTTGAATAGGACCTAAAATGAATGGCTAGTGCAGTGGTGGAGGTAAGATAAGTGGCCTGTTGGTGAGCTGGAATTACTGTCATGGTAATTAAAACAGTCACAGATCACAGGACTGCAACAGCAGTTTGTTTTTCTTTGTGCAAACACGTCCATCTATGCAACAGCATTCGGAAGATCCAGCTGTGGGAAACACCGCTCAGGCAGTGCGGCGAGGGTTGGCACAGATCCTCACCACCCTAACAAATGCCAACAACCATGACAGAACAGCTCAGAGAACTGCATGTACCCAAGATGTCCTTACCAGCTGAAGTGACCATTCATGGGAGGCAAAGTCCTAAAGAAGTAAGTATGAACCGGCTGTTCGGGAGCCAGGGAAAGCAGAGGATGGAGGAAGGACACCCGAGAGCACAAGTCAGCTGGGCACCTTAACCATCCTCACTCCTGCATGCTGTAAATCACACCAGCCCCCCCAGCCCTGGCTGCAGACATCACCAACTCAAGTCAGATCAAAGGCCAACTTTGCCTTTTGCCTGAACTCAGACTGCTCAGGGCTGCCAAGTCTCACCAGAGAGAAAGAACAAGCTGGGAGCCTCTGCAGAGCTCAACAGGGAACCACCAAAGTTCTCCCAACAGGAGACCCAGACACAGGGATGAGTGAAACCAAATAGAGAATTGAAGTTGGAAGGGACCAACAATGATCATCCAAGTCCAACCGCTCGATCAATTCTGGGCTAACCAAGACAACCATGTTCTTACAGGCACAGGCCAGATGCCTCAAATGCTGGCAGGCTTGGGGCATCGACCATCTCTCTTGGAAGCCTGTTCCAGCATTTGACCAGCCTCTCGGAAAAGAAATGCTCCCTCCTGTCCAGTCTAAACCTCCCCTGGCACTGCTCTGAACCATTCCCATGTGTCACTGGATACCACGGAGGTGAGATCAGTGCCTCCCTCTCCACTTCCCCCTCTCAGGAAGCTGACAGCATTAAAGTACCTGAGCTTAATTACTGTGCTTACCGCCCCCCATCCTGACCCTCTCCCGAGAACAACCTTCAGAGTGAAGCCATCTCCTGCAAAGTTTACTGGTCATTCATGGAAACCGGCACAGCCAAAACAACTATAGAAGAGAACCAAGAGCCCACCAGGAGCCACGGCACTCACTAGCACAGAGAAGGTGGCTGAAACCCACTGCCTGTGAATTCCCAGCACACAGACACCACACGAGTGAAGATTCAAGCAGCTTGGGGGATACCCACATGCAGGCCATCCCACCCTGCCCCAGGCTCCGTGCTCACAGCCCAAAGTCCATCCAGTCATCCAGCAGCTCCTGAAGCACCAAGATAAATGTTCTGCAGAAGCATTAGTCTATTGCCAAAGACCAGACTGCTACAGCTGGAGGTGAGACAATAATGACCATTATTTTCTTTATTAATTTTAGGCAGTGCAAGCCTTCTTTAAACTCTAGTATGTCAACACTAAGACTTTTACAGTACGAGTGACTGCATGTCTAGACACTTACAATGCATTTACATTCTTCTAGGGACACTTTAGATTGCCCTGTTCTCTCCACTTTGTGAGTACATACAATAGCCTGGTGGGAGTGAAAGCTCAGCCTCCTCGTTTACCCATATTAACTTCAGCTCAGAGCCGGCGTTTTAAAATTAAGCACAGCAAAAGCACTTTTAGAATCTTTAAGCTCTTCAGGTCATTTCTAAGACCCTGCTGAGCTTCATCTTGGAAAAGTTAAACAGACATAATTTCTGAGAGCTGGAAACAGTTGTTTTAACTTGGGAACAGGCATCCTAGAGCTGTCAACTCACCCCGATGAACGCTACTAACATTTTTTCACACAACAGTCCAATTGTTATGGCAACCACAAAAATCAATCTCCTTCTTCAATCACAACTAAACCCAGCTCGACCACGGTGTCTGCGCAGGTTCGTTGTAACGTGCCAATAAGCATGGGACCAATTCCACCGATGCTCATCACTCAAATGGGGATGAAGTACGCTTTTTCCAAGAGAAATTTCAGGGAACAATCAGTACCTGAACATCTCAGAGGCTTTAACATCCCACTCCTAAAAACATCTATTACGTGTAGTGTCTACCACATTTGTCACACTTGATGCTGGCAGATTTTAGTTAAAACCCCAGAGCAGCAGCTTCCAAGGCAGATTCTTAAAAGGAATATATTAAAAAAAAAAAAACAACCATGCAGTACCCAGGAAAATCTCTGAAGGCACTCTGAATGCCCTGTGACATGCTGAAAGAGACACTCAATGCATCACAAAACTCTTTTGCACGGTGCATAAAGTTCAAAATGAAAGGAAATTATGAAATAATTGGAAGTAAAAACCATGCCCCCCCCAACACTAATTGTCCTAAACCCCACAAAACTCCAGCACAGCAGAAAATGCACTGAAAGCCCAGCTTTCTACATCAAGCCAGTACTGTTCTTTTTAATTTCTCTGTGTTTATGTTGTAGCTAATGTCCTGTTCTGGTTCAGAAAACAGACCTTGGTCCAAGAGAGAGGCTGACAATGACTCCTCATGTATTACACATCTCCAACGGTAAACATTTATATTTTCACCAAGGACTGCTCACTGGATTGCCAAACCAGAATCAATTATCCCTTCTATATGTTTATGGCCTCCAAGAAAGGAGGAAGACAAAAAAGAGCGCTGCAGCCTCGTAACATACATAAATGGCTTGAAAATCCAACACACACACACATGCGTATATATATACACGAGATCAGAGTCTCTGAGACACCAGGTACCAGCACTATTTCCTACAAGTCAAGCTGTAATTGTGCCACAAATATAATGAGGTCTCTGCACCACCACTATCCCACGCAAGAAGGTGGAGTGTAATTGAAAATGCACTTGCATTATATAAACTACTTTAATCATAGATGCACAGAGCTAGAAATGGAAGAGACATTAGGTCATCCAACCCCCATAGGTCAGAGCCGGACTACCCATGACAATACATTCGCAAGGAGTTTCTCCAGCATAGTATTAAGTATCTTTAGTGATGGAGTTTCCAATGCTTTCTTTAGCAGCCTGAGCTACAGTCTATTTTAGGTAGGACAGGAAAGGTGTCCTCTTCGTTTTAACTTACTTGTCCTCATAACACCCCTCCCTATCCTCCCACCACCTTAAATGATTCTCATTTTTTCATTTTAGGCCACATATTTTAACTATCAACTACTACATCTCTCACAAAGTTCTAGTTTGTCTGCTGGCAAATACACATTGAACAGTTAATCCTTCCTTGTAAATCAATCCCCTCATCTCCCAGAATATTTTTCTTAGTCTTTTCCAGACTGCCTCACTTATCTATGCCGTGATACCTCCAGTACCACTCTGCCTCATACAGAACACCTCCTGCATGCACACCATCTATACTACAAATTTTTTTTAATATTTTTTTTTTCATTTTTAGAAAGTGTGGGTCTGAGAATAACCTGGAAACAAAGATCCAATCACCCAAAATCTTCTGGTCGCAGCATGCTTTGGACCACTCTGCTCCCAGCATTCAGGATCAGAATGGAGCCAGAAGGAAAATGTTCCTTGTAACAACCAGCCTGTCCTGTTGTTGAGCGATCAGCCCTAAAATGCCACAGTGGGGATATGCTGCCACTCCTACTGAAGAAGTTCTGGGTTTCTTCATCTACAGCATCACAGATGGGTACCTGGGTTGCCACTTGGATCCTTCGCCTCCTGCCCAACCCTGAGCTGTCTGACCCGTATCCAGAGAAGGGCACCAGCAAAGCATGGTGATATCAAGGAAAGCAGTGGTATTTGGCACACCTGTACTGGAACACTCAACATATAAAAACGCAGGAGAATGGGGCACTTCTGCTCATCAAAAGCCCACCTTGTGACCCAGCAGAATCCAGTAAGAACGGGCACAGTCTCCCTCCGTTATTCTCTCCATAAAACAAGCAGCTGGGCAGGACAGGAAGAAGGCTGTCTAACAACCCAGTCACAAAAGTTATTACAGTTTTCCACAGCTAACCAGAGCAAGCTTAGCTCATAACTGAGCAAGCTTAGTCCTGATGGCCTACAAGATCAGAACGCAATAATCCCGTCCAACCACATGCCACTGACTCTGCCTGAAGTTGCACTTCCAATGACCACACGCGTCTTCCTGTAAGGAAAAACTCCAGTGAAGTTGCCAGTGTGTCTGTGTACACCAGCCACTGGTAGCAACAGCATCTGAGAGCAAAGATCATGCATCATTTTGCACAAAACAGTGTCACCATAATGGCCGTAGCTATAGTGTAGTAGAAAATGTTATGAAAACAGAGAGGAGGACCTGAAGAAGCCAACCAGAAGCGAGGAGCTGAATCACATCACCCTGACAGGAGCACTGTCAGAGTTTTACTTACTCAGCTAATGGGTGAGGATGGAGCTAATGCAAGCTCTCCTCACTGATCCAAGAGAGGTACTGTTCCCCAGGCTGCCCAGACAGCAGAAGTGCCCAGAGCAGGTACAACCATCGTCACCAGCACCTTCTGGAATCAATCCTGTTAGAGAGGGACTAGATCTGATATCCTTAGACACCGCTGAGTAATCCTTTGTATGTCTTGTGTCTCCCTGTGCAGAACATTAAATTAGTCACAGAACAGCTCAGCAAGAGGGCAGAGATCATAATCTGGCCCTGTTTGTGTCTCTGCTCCATGCCAAGATAACAGTCAGGTCTGTAGCAATGTTGCTTATACATTTGCTAAACAAGTCGTTTCTCAGTTTCCATCAGAAACCAGAGCATTTTCACATATCCTATTATAGCTGAGTAAGTCTTGCTCTACTTAACACTAGCTTTTTGTAGTGGAAAATCTCCAGGAAACAAGCTGTTTAACGATGTTTTATCTGACTTGCACTCACTTCTAACTAAAGTCATCCACCTGCCTTGAAAAGACATCTGTTTCAGAGGCTAACTGCTTTCTCCAACATCCCTTGCACAGCTCACAGCTGCAATTTTTACCATCAACCTCTAATTTTATCAGCCAATAACCCCCTGGGGCATCTGCAACAAAAAACATGCTGTCATATTGTTCCTTGTTACCAGCTGTAACAGTCACCAAGAAAGAAACGGTGGGCAGGACGGTACCTGCACTGCTCTCAGTGCTTTCCAGGTGCTAACAGTGCTGGGACCAGAGCTTTCGTCCACAGCAGACACAGAGCAGAGCACCTCCACCCCTTCCTCCCTTATCAACCAAAGGAAGGATGCTACATCTCAAAATGATCAGCCAAGATTACGGTTTAGCCTTTAATAACCTTTGTAGCTTTAGGCCAGTTGCAATTGAGGTTAGACGCTGAAATACCAAGATGCAAATTTTAGCTGGAAGCTTCATTGCACTCCTAGAGCTCTTTGCCTGCATGAGCAAAGTTCATTAACTCATTAACTGTGCCTTGCAAGGGAAGCAAATGAGCATTAATTGTCTCCTGCTGATGCTGTGGACCCTTGCTGTCCCCCGGTCTGACACACTCCAGGCCTTTTGGCCTCGAGGGAGGAACGGGCAGTTGTGCTGCCATTTGGAGGGACCTCAGCAGGGAAATGGGCTGATGGGAATCTCAAGAACAAAGGGAAAAGCAAATTTCTATACCTGGGGATGAATGCACCAGTATCTGCTGGGGGCTAACCACCTGGAAAGCAGCTTGGCAGAAAAGGACCTGGAGTCCTACATGAACAAGTTGAACATGAACCAACCATGTGGCCTTGTAACAAGGCAGCCAACTGTCTCCTGCACTGCATTAGGAAGAGTGTTGCCAGAAGGTCGAGAGGGGCAGTCAAACCTTCTCCTCTACTTGGCACTGGTGAATTCACACCTGGAGTGTTGTGTCCATTTCTGGGTTCCCCAGTACCAGGAAGCCATCAACACACTGGTGCAAGTTCGCTGAAGAGCCTTGATGATGATTAAGGAATTGGAGCATCCAAGTGACAAGGAGAGGCTGGGAGAGCCAGGACTGTTCAGCTCAGGCAGGGAGATCTTATCAATGTGAAAACATGCCTGGTAGTAGGGAACAAAAGTCAGAACCAGACTCTTCTCAGTGGGATCCAGCAACAGGCCAAGCAGCAATGGGCACAAAGCACAGGAGATTCCATTTAAAGGTAAAAAAACCTGCCCACATTTTTACTGTGAGGACAACTGAACCCCAGAGCGTTCCTCAGAGGTGCTATGGAATCTCCATCTCTGAAGATATCCAAACTCCAAACAGACACAGCTCTGAGCAGCCTGGTCTAGTTGACCCTGCTTTGAGCAAGGGAGTCGGAGGAGATGATCTCTAGAGGTGCCTTCCAATCTCAACCATTTGGTGATTTGCAGCATTTCTGCTCAGTTGAAGTCAGTTTCTGCTCCTCAGACCACATCCATCTTGTAGATATTTCAGAGTTTTTTGCCACAGCACCCTTTCTCTGCTCAGTATTTTTAGCTCATTGTTTTGTGTTTTGCCAGCTGAGAAACTGCAGTTTGTAATTTTACCTTCAGCTTCATATTTCTTCTTAAAAGTGAATACAATGTCCTGTTTATAATAATAAAATCACTAGTTGGCAGGATGACATCAAATGGAAAAAGAGAAAGCAACTGGAAAATTTAGAGCAAGCAATTTTGAGTGCCAAGTTTCACATTTGTAATAGTCCAGCGGAGGTCAACAGGCTCACTTATTATTAGGCAAATGGTAAAGAAATAGCTATCCTCAAGTTCTTCCATGTTAGACTATATAAACCATCTCTACTTGAACAGGCTCTAGTGCTTTCCAAGAGAGTGATGTTATACATTTTCCACAGTAACACCAACAATGGGAGACCAGCAAAAGGCAGAACAGCTTTGCAAGGAGCAGCCTTTTTTCTCCCTCCAATATTTAGGTTTTTGTTTCCCACTATGATCGGACTTTCCTGGCTTTAATTTCTTGCCCCAGTTAAGGAGTAAAGGAAACAAAAAGAGAGATATGAATGAAATTAGAAACATTTGGAATGAGTCTTAGAAATAGCTGTTGGGTTCCTCGGATTCCTGGCGGCACCTCTTCAGATGGTCTCCTCCTCCAGCCCCCGTCTCCCACACCCACCTCTGAAACCCATGTTTCCTCCTTCACACCGACCCCTCAGCTGTTCAGGGACTGCATTTTGTCCCACACCACTGAAACATTAAGTGAAATGCAAAGCAAACAAGGAAATGAAAATTACACGGTGAAACACTGGAAAAGATTGGAAAGGGTTGAAACTTTGCACCCACCGAAATTTGTCTATGACAAATCCTCCAGTGTTTCTCCAAAAGCAGAAACCAAACCCCTCTCCAACTTCTAGCAAAAAAATACCAGTTCCAGTCAACCTGAATTGTAAAATGAGAACTCTGCTCCTACCTGTATTGTCACATCTAGAGTCTCCAGAGGGGAAGACTCCTGACCCAAGCTGTTCTGATATCTTAGGAAACTTCATGCTCTAAAATACAGCTGCAGTACACCACACCAGTGCCTGACACCTGCCTACTGCTTTCCAATAGAAGTTTTCAGTGCACTTCAATCAAGCTGGAAGCATAATACTTGCCTAATTTTGCAAACAGATAAACCCATACTGGTCACAAGCAGGTGTCCACGGCAGACCTGTGCGCTGGTGGCAGAGCAGAGGGTTAAATCAGCTAAAAGATTTCAAAGCCATCCACGAGGTTTGGATCTTTTCTGCCTTAAGTAATATTACAATATTATGTAAACCTTTCTTTGTGAGCCATCGCTGGAGAAACAAGGAGGGGAAAAAAAGAAAAAAGGATCTCTTGGAAGCAGTTCTGCACAGGCTATGTAGGTGAGATCACAGTTGCTATCCAAACAGACTATGCATGGCAAGAACCGGCTTCCTGTAAAACTGAAAGACTTGCAGGAAGATCAAGGAACATATTTACAAGATGGCATGGACAAAATATCCTTCCCTCCTCTTGCCCAGCCTCAGCAGCTTGGTGAAACACATTGTCTCACTTTCATCTCAAACCACACTCACAAATGCCTCCGGTGCAGAACCTCTACCTCCGTGCTCTGTGCACTGACTCATCCATAGACCCGACCACACTCGGGACACTGGTTAGGAGAACACAGGTTACCCTTTGAGGAGGAAAGGGTTGTTTCCCATGGTGAAAGGAAACAAGGAAAAGTTATCCCAGGAAGAGGAAACCTAAGATTTGCTCTGGTCTCAGTTCCAAAATCCAAAGGCTTAATGCACAGCCCTAGAAAATTTATAGCTCTGTGTTGCAGACTGGAGAGGATGTACTGCAGCTGAAAGTGTTCTCAAGCCAAGCTCTAATTTGTGTTTACTCTAGTCAGATGAGCAATGTGTAAACTGAATTAGGATGAGCTCTTTAGAAGTGTTAACATGGCTGTTTCAGGAGGAAAGCTGAGCCTTTATTTCATGTCATTTATCTTGTATTGTACTTTGAGTACTGCATGGTGTCTAGGGAGCCTGACAGATCTACATGCATGAGGTGCACCAAAGATGGGCACTCATGGAAGCAGATGCTATCAAACACAGCATGAGATCCTCTGGAAAACAAGGCACAACTCCCACGTGCACCCAGACCAGACCCCTAGGTTTGGGTGTATTCCTCTGACGGGGCCTGTGCCAGCATGTACCAGCAGTTTGTACCACACCACACACCACAATGTACTTAGAGCTGACAATATGAAAGCTAATATTGAATATCATGATAAGGCCAAGCCATCTTAAGTCTCTCAAAGTCTGATGGGCAAGACCAGAAGAGATAGTGGCCAGGTCTCCAACCGCAAACCCCCACTCAGCCACAATTCATGCTACGTTTACTAATAAAACTCATGTTCTCCTGGGTAGACAAACCTCTCAGCTCTGAGGAAACAAAAAAAGAAGATTCACCTGTATTTTACCGTCCATAACTTGAAGTTTCATGTTATCTCCATATGTTTTTAGACCACAGACCAGTTAGTCAGTGGTGTGGCAGCTGACATTAAACGGATTAGTAAATTAAGCTCAAATAATTGTCTTAAAAATCTTGACTGTTAAATGTTTATATTTGAGAGGATCAAAAGGAAATCTACTTTGTAGTGTGCGCTGTGGTCGAGAAGGGGCAGAGAGGGATTTAAATAGCTTAACTGCAAAACTTATCACCTTGATAAGACCCAGTATAATAATTCAGCAATAAAAACAAGAAATACACTTGGAATTCATTTCCAAAACTGATTGTCTGACTGGAGACAAGTCAAGCTCTTTATCTGCTTGAAAGAACTTGGTCAGAAGAAACAGAGAATGCTATTGAAATGTGGTCAAGAACATAAAATTAAGCAGTTCCCAGTGACTTCTTTCTGAACTGTGGGGTTTTCTGTTAGGGGCCTGTTTAGTTAGGTTTTTAAAGCTACTCAAAGTGTAGTCTGGATCTGCTATCTGAGCATTACCACTCATCAGTCAAGACTGTGACTCTCTCCTTATTTACCTCATTGTAAGGGAACAGCAATCCAGTGAAGCTGAAGAAGTACAGGGGATTCAGGCTACAGGGCAGGATTAGGCCCAGAGTAACATCTGGAGTCCAGGTACAGATACAAGTTCGTACATTCAAACTGCTAACACCAATGCCAATAACACAGACAAACTGAGAGGGAGGGGAGCTTGCTACATACATGCAAGTGCTTGTCCCAGTGCAGAGCCTCAAGGAATCGGGCTCACAGGGCTGTTACAGAATCACAGAATTACAAGGTTGGAAAAGACCTTTAAGATCAAGTCCAACTCTTCCTGTCCTATGCTAAACCATATCTCTACGTACCTCATCTACTCTTCTTTTAAACACATCCAGGGATGGTGACTCAACCCCCTCCCTGGGCAGCCTGTTCCAGGCCCTGACTACTCCTTCAGTGAAAAAAATTTTCCTAACATCTAATCTGACCCTGTCCTGGCACAGCTTAGTGCCATTTACCCTTATCCTGACACCTGGCTGAAAAGACCATCGCCCACCTCTCTACAACCTCCTTTCAGGTAACTGTAGACGGTGATAAAGTCTCCCCTCAGCCTCCTCTTCTCAAGACTAAACAGCCCTAGCTCCCTCAGCTGCTCCTCATAAGATCTGCCCTCCAGACCCTTCACCAGCCTGGTTGCCCTTCTCTGGATTTGCTCCAGGACCTCAATGTCCTTCTTGTAGTGAGGGGCCCAAAACTGGACACAGCACTCGAGGTGTTTCACCTCACCAATATGCAAGAAAGCAACGGATCCACCAACTGAGACAGGGCACTCTAGCATAAGCAAGGATGGGAGTGGAACACATTGTATCATCTTAGTAAAAGATTTATTGTTCCGATTCCTTGTATCTTCCTTTATTGCAAGGTGAGATTCTAAACAAATTACTTTTGTCTTTCAGTCTTTTCTGGTAAAGATGTCGCCGAGATCTGGCGCTTTGGAGAACAGCAAATCCACTGGTTCTGGGCAAACCAGCAGTGTCAGTGTCTACACCCAACCGGGGAGCTCCCAAAAGGTAGTGGGAGCATCACTAAGTTACAGGGATGGGTAATGTGAAGTAGGGGGTCAGCGTAGAGTTGCCAGGCCGTAGGAAGGGACTGCAATTGCCAGCTGCTGACCTGATCATGAGGAGTCATAAACTCCTTAAGACACCAGTTCTTCAAAGCAGAGAAAAATGTTGAGACTAGACAGGAAAACACAGGACAGTCTCTACCTGCACTTAAGTTTCAGAGTAACAATGTCCAAGATCATTTGATCTGCCAGGCATTCAGAAAATCTCTGCTATAAAACTACCACTAAAATACGTAATGCATTCCAGACAAAAACATAAAGCTTTCACATTAGGTGCCAAACACCAAGTTTTCAGTTTTCAATAGTCCTTTTGAGAAAAAGACTCTCTGCCTCGCAAAATACTTCTCCAAATAACCCATATTCTGGGTTTGTAGGGACTTTCAAAAGCAGCTTATGTCCATGCTAGCACAGGTAATGTGTAACACAGCAGGCCTAACAAAGCCAGTGCCTTTCCAAAGTGTGATGAAAGCAGAACAAAACAACACGACCCTGCACCACCCTGAGAACGAGTGTCAGACCCCGTTTTGGTAGTTACCTTAAATCTCTTCTTTTGGCCAGCTCTCCTGGTGAGATGACCCAGGGCAGGCTCTGGGGAAGACATTCCAGGGCTTCAGGGGAAAAGTCAGAGAAATCCACACCATACTCCATCAGGATTCCTTCTGTTTCCGGCTCAATCTCCCCAGCCTGTCCAAGACTTTTGGCCAACTGCCTGCAGAAGAGAGAGGTGCTTTTTTTAAAGTGTATAATTACTACTGTCACGTTGTTACCATCCCTGCAGAGAGGCTGCTGAGCCCTCAAACATCCTCATTCTCCCTTAGTTTTGGCAAAGGACTTAGCAGGAATTCAGACCATACTGTGACTTATGTCTGCTGGAGAGGTAAAACACTAGCCAGACAGTACTCAGGACTGTCTTGTGTATCTGATTTTATGGAGACATTTTATACTATTAGGGTTTTTATCTGATTTTTAAGGAGATGTTTTATATTATTAGGTTTTTGTGGAGGTTAAAAAGTGTCAAACTGTAGGGGAAAAAAAATACATCCAACAGAGATAAGAAAAGCACAGCCTTCCACACAGGCAGCTCTAGCCTTACACATGGGCTGGTTCCCCTGAGATCCCCCTTCCTCTCCTCACTGCTAAAAAACACAACTCACTGCCCACGATCTGAAATGGAGAACAGGTTCCCACCAGATCCCAGACAGCTCTGCAGAAAACAGCTCCTGGGGAGCTCGGCATACTGCTCTCCATCCCAAAGGATACAACACTCTGCCTGGGCAAACTGATGCCCTGTGAATACATCACACGGTGTGCGGAGCCTTCACTGACTTCCTCAAAGGAGCTGCACAGACACATGCCTACAGATCATCTTTCCAACCATTTTCCAGGCACTCCAGGCACTTTCTAGGACCTAAACATTTCCAGTAGTTTATCCCTCCTTTCCTAGCTAAGCAGAAGCCTCAGAAGCAGAAGCCAACTGGAGAGGATCCAATGATCTAGAAACAAGTCATAGACAGGGAAAACTGTCCCCCACATGCTAACTTCTTTGATGAAGTATTCTGCACATGTGTGGATGAGGCTGCTGCTCTATTGTGCTTAGAGAAAGCTTCCATCTGCTCCAGTGCAAACCTCAGCACACATTTGTCTGAGCACTTTGGGGTCAAACAAGTTCAGTTCTGGACAAAGCAGGCAAGCCAGGACTCCAGAGGATTAGGACGTTTGTCCCCTCCCTACCTGCTTACAACTACTTCATGAGAACCCATGTCCCACGGCGGCTCCCCTTGTCCCCTCTCTCACCCCCAGATTGCTCTACAGTACAGCAATAAGTTATTTTATTTTGTTCAATATACTGTCATTGGGGGGAAATGGGACATTACAGCCAATGGAGAGAATGCTCCTGCCTGAAATTAAGGCAAATCCATCAAAATATGACACAAAAGAGATGGGTAATAACGAGGGCAAAACCAGCCACTCTAATAAGTGTTTTTCCACTGCATAAAATACACAATCATTATATTGATCCTTCTGCTTTAATTCCAATGAGTGAGAACAGGCACTAATTACTTTCCTAAATTGGGGCCAAAACAGCGTGCCTGTCATTTGGACGAGCAAGATGCTCTCAGGGCTTCAAATGTGCCATAAAGCCAGTGAACAAACCCCATCCACACAGCACAAGCGAGCCCATCTCCTTTATGGGAGCCAAGCTCTCTCTCCTCACAACGGGAAGGGCTGGGTAATAAACCTGTCAGGCGGCGCAGCGCGCTGGAAAGGATGGGGCACTTCGTGGTGTGGTAAATTGTGGAGCTCACATCACCTGCCTTTAAAATAAAAATGAAAACAAGGATAAAGGATATTTCCCTCCATTGTTTCACTTTTATGTACAAACTGTACAGCAGAAATACGGGTGTGTTTGGCATGGAGGCAGATTTCTCCGCTCCTGCAGCTTGGTCCCAGCCTGATCCTTATTTTAATGTAAATAAACGAGGCATTGGTTTTATCTCCCTCTCTCTAAGCAGTAACAATAAACCAGAGAAATCACCACTTCATTTCCAATGCCTCGTGAGACACAGCAAAGATGAGCACATGGGTCTGCAGGCCCACCAGCACCACCAAGCCTGGACTGAAAAATGGAAAGGAAAAGAGAGAACATGCTGCCCTACCAAAAAGAACCATCAAAGGCTCTGATCTTAGGTGTCCCTTCTCCTGGAAGGGCAGAGCTGGGAAGTGCACCAGGAGGGCAGCTGGACCACCAGTCATGGAAAGCACCTCTGAATGCCAGAGCTCCTTCCAGCTCAGTCTTGAAACCCATGTTCTCTTGATCCGTTTACTGGAATTAGATTATGAACCGTAAGGAGTTTACCCAGAGGTTTGATATAGGACTAATATTTTTTTAATAGTAATTAACATTTGATTTACAGTGTTCCAGGGAACATTTCCCAAGTACCTTGAATTAAAAAGTGTACAACTGACTTTAATTGGGGCCATGCTACAGTCAGGCAGACATGATGACTTGCATCAGAGCAGAATCTGACAGGACAGCATGTGATCAAAGGTAACACATATAGGATCACCGATGGCCCCGGAGTAACAGCCAGGCTGTAACAATCACTCAGGGGACGCTGCGGCCACCGAGGGTAGCAAGAATAGTTCAAGAGGCTTATAAACAACAACAGGCACAGGGCCCAGCAGCAGTCAGACGTTCACTCCCAGGGAGTCACGGTGTCTGTGACACCCCAGGCTGGCGTGCATCTCTTTCCTATTTTTTAAATATTAATAGGTTAAAAAAATTGCAATGGTTACAGACGTAAACATCTCTCTCCTGTGACGCTGATGGAGCATTAGAGCATGCCAGAGGGTTCCTGCAATACCCTCGGGCAGATGTCAGAGACAGTGGCAGTATGTGCTGATGGGAATGTGCCATGGTCAGGGCATCAGGCAGCAAGAGCACAGGGTGTTTCTCCAAAACAGCCACAGCTGCATGATCACTGAACTGCTCCGAGCTGCGGACTCGCTGGAGCTCAGCCTCCCACACAAGGGTGCCTGGGGCAGAGCCACACTCCTGCTGCTGTCTCCCCCCAACATGGTGACACTGATCACATCTCACTGGCCACCCATTCCTAGCAATATTCGAGCCCATTCTCCATTCCTCAGGCTCATCTGAAACCAGCCAACACGTTCAAAGGTTACATGATAAGAACCCTCCAAAAAGACAAAGAAAGCATAAGTACATAAGGCTCATTTCCTTTGGAAAGCTGGTCAGGCTCCCAAATTGGAGTGAATAACTTCCACGGGGACCTAACAACCTTACTCAGTCTGTCCTGTAGCAGACTGGCCCACGGTCTTCCTACATGGAGGGTTTCTTTCAACAGCAGACCACTGTACACATCAATCAGCCACCACTCTTAGAGGAAAGCTTGTACAGCAGCACGAGAAGGGACAGGAAGGAAGGGCACCCAGCCGCTCCCAACGCTTGGAGCTTGCAGGCAGAACTACACAGATGTGGTGAAGCCCAAAAGTCCCAGTGGAGATGGAGAGATGTTTGAGATGCAGGGCTGAGCATCACAGAAACAGAGAGCTGTTTCACGGGAATGCCCAAGCACCATTCCAACCACGAAGCTATCTCCTCCTGCCACCCACCATCGAAACACAGCAGCAGCACAGGGCTCCCCATGAAGGTAGGGGCATCTCACACTTCAAAGTGGTACGGTAATGAGCAGTGCCAAGGGAACACAGCTTTCCCAAGAGACAATCAGCTAACAAGGAGGTGTTATTCCAACAGAATTATGCTGCTTGAGAATCAGACCGTCCTTCAAGCCTTACAGTGAGCTACTCAAGGTATCTAGTCATTTGCTGTCACGCCAAATGCATCTGTGAATTAAAAAACCCAAACAAACAGAATAAAATGCCAGAGATGAATGGAATTCAAGCCACTTGGATGGCTTTGGAAAAAGCATCAAGTGCAGGAACATCCCACAATGCTCCATTTTACTGCAAATGCCATGAAAAATCTTGTCACTACGATAGATCAGTATCTAGGGCCCTGAGCTAGAAAAGCTCCAAGCCCCATATGACACAGAGGGAGTCAGCAATTTGATATTTTACTACTAAATTTTTTTAAATAGTCCAATCCTTCATCATAGGTGGGGGCAAGAAGAAAAGACTCTGCCATAGCCATCCAAACAGTGTGGAGACATCTGGACTAATTTTCCAAACAGCCTTAGACTCCAGTATTGAGAAAAGGTCCCAAGAAAATAATCGTACATGACAGTACTTGCAATATTTGTCTGGAAAAGGAGAATATTTTGGAGTTGCTTTGTTTTATCTGTTACCTGATGCAGGTAGAGCTAAATGGCACTTCACTGCCATGGCAAATCCACTTGGCAGGAAGGAGGGTGCTGAGCAGCACTCAGGGCATCCCCAGCTCCACGTGCAGCCATTAGTTCTTCCCTGCTCATCCCCAGTGCAGTTGGGGTGACAGGGTGGCCTTCAGAGGGGACAGCATCTCATTGGCGACCACCAGGTGGCAATCATGACACAGAAACGCACCCCCATCCCCAAGGGGACCTCCAGGGACTGTCAGGTTGCCCCGGTGCAGGTGACTACCCTGGGCGACCAGTGCCACCGCCAAGCTGCTGGCCAGAGCGCCCCAGTGCTCCAGCCACAGGCGGTCACCGTGAAGAACAGAATATTGTGAAAATTGTCCTTCCCAAGGGGCAAGGAAAGCTCAGGAAGGTGCATGACCAGCCCAAGGGAGTTCAGCTGCAGGATGGAGAGTACCTGGAAACACCCACGGCAGCAACTGCCAACTAGGGAGGGAGTTTTCCTTGTCATACTTCCAGCAGACTGTGACGGTGCAGAGTGATGACCTACAGCCTCTTTGGTCCAGACACCTTCAAAACCACGGTGGTGCTGCCAAAGGGGCATCATGAAGTCTGCGGGCAGAACTAAGGGGTGAACAAGAAAGTTCAGAAGCATGCAATGAGCTGCAGATCACCCACTCCTCTCTTTCAGGTGGGCCACAACCAGCAATATGGTTTAGAAACAAGCTTATAAACCAGCTCAAAAGCAAACAGGAACTTTTGGGGCCTTCAAGAGGTTTCCTTGTCTTTCAGTGTTTAAACAACCATGTATTTACAGTGAAAAACAAAATGGGTCACCAAGGTTTTACACTCCCGTCTCCACAAGGCACTTACCAAAGTGCAACCAAGCCCCAGAGGAAATGGCTCTGTCTAAAGACAATCATGGACGGTTTTTTTCCTGACAACACCCTTTACATCTTGGAAAGTACCAAAACAGCCAGATGAGAATACACAATGTTGTCAGAAGCACAGATTAGAGACACGCACATTAGCCAATGAAAAAAGACATTAGCCCATCCTCTTAATTTCCCCCGTTTCTGCTGGAAAGGGGGATTGTCCCTGACAAGAAGCCAAGCAGTACAATCACCCTCCAGTCTTTTCTCTGTTGGAGTCAAAGACGACAAAGAGAAAAACCTCTGCCAATATGAAACTTAGTCACAGTGAAGTTCAGCGCACAGCCAGCCCCAAGTTAACTGGGGCTCAAAGGGAGGCCACTTCAGTTCATGCACTGCCGTTTAGCTAGGAAATACTCAGTGACTTCACGTCTCATGCAGTTCTCAAGGAGTACACGTGAAGCTTGCTATTACTGGGCACACAAAGCAGCCACAACTGATAACGAACTTAAACTCAGGGAAACAGGGACTTCAGTTTAGTTTACTTTTAGTTCTAGGGCTGATAGATCTGTGCCAGCATACTTACTCTTTGAACAAAAAAAAAGTTAAATTATACAAGTTTTATGTTTTACCAGGAGTTTGTGCTGAGGACTCCAAAATCTATGGTGCTGAGACCACATATCTGTTGCCCTACCCAATCAGAATAGTTCTCTCAGGGGAAGATCTCCATCATCTGTAAAATCTGACCACAGCATTGCCATAGGTCAGAGTTACCTACTCTGGATCTCTAACTAAACCAGGACTACTCAGCTTTTGCCAAGATAACTGAATAGAAGTACCAATGTCCACCTTTTCTTACTGACACCCACTCAACAGGAAGCAACGTGGCCACTCCAGGTAGGCTCTTGGGACAGCTATTCCCCCCAAAAAAATAAAAAATGCAGAAACCCCCCAGGGTTTTCCTCAAGGAGAGGCAAACCAAACTTGCAATCTGAATCCAGCCCAGCATAGGCCATTTGAGGAGGATTAAAATCGCCTCTACAGCAGTGCCTGCAGTTTGAACTCTGGACAGCAATGACTTTACATTGCCTCCTGAAAAATGTCAAGTGCAAACCCTTCTCATCTGCTTCAGAAGTGTATGAATCTTCCCTTGATTTTTCATGTCCTTCCTTGAAGCAATGTAAATTTAAAACCACGAAAATCTGTGACTTTTTTCTACTTCTTATCAGTAAAAGGTTTAAAAATCAAATATGAGCCGCACAGCTACTGATCTTCTTCCTCTAGCAGAAGTGCCTATGCACTTTGTACTTGTACACAAAGGGAGGAAGGATCGAAAGGCTGCCAGCACCTGACAGTGCTCCTGCTGGTCAGGCTAAGTACCCGTGCGTGTTCCCTCTGGACTGCAAGCTCTTTTGAGCAAAGACTGTAGGCTCATTAATGCTGCGATGTGCCAGCACACTGAAGCAAGCAAAGAAACTAGCATTATGCACCTGTGAGATTAGCTAGGGATGAGCTATCCTTAACCTCAACACAGTTTATCCACCAAATACCAGAGGGATACAGATATCTTATTAAGAGAGGCCTGTGTTTACTAGGTGTATCGATGTGAAATCAAGAACTGGGACTAGAAATCCCAGTCACCTTCGATTCCAATGGCAGCCACGTACCCTGTTGCAAAGTTGCTGTCTTCTTTCCAGTCCACTATGCGACAGATGAAGAGCATATTTGAATAGTCCTCAGGCCTGGTCACAAAGTCTGGAGGGCAATCAGCCAAGGACACATAGGCCCTGGGCACTCTGTGGTCCACAGGTGAGAACATGGCACACCTCCTGTAGAGTTCACTGTTCTTATCGGCCAGAAGCTTGATGAAGCCTGTAGCTGCTCGGGAATGCTTCTTTTCCAAAATAAAGACCACCTGGAAGAGGCAAAGGTTTCCACAGTTACTACCTTCAGAGAAACTTACTGTCTTCAACAGAATAGAGACATGCAGAGGATTAGCAGAATATCTGGATAAATCGCAAGGCCTATATCGTGTTTTGTGTGTGTGTGTGTGCATTTTTTAACCAAGTACCTAGTTACAACGTATTTTCCTTGCCATCTTGCTTATGGCTATAGAAGAGCTAAGTGCCTTCCAAGTGCTAGCTCTACAGCAATTTTCTTGATTACAGAACAAAACCAGACAAGAAGCAGATGCTTCCAAATGCAGGGAATTAGCCACAACATACAAGCAACTCCTGTAAAATCTTTCATTTGTATCCTCGGCCTGTGATTTCGACATTCAGCACAGGACAGGCCCGTCCAAAAACGGTGCCGCTGGCGGATCCAACACTAACCACAGGAAAGGATGTGCTGTGGGGAATTTGGCAGTCCTCTCCTCCTCTCTGTGCTCTCTGAAGTTAGGGGTTATTTTACCTTTATACAAGATGGCTTTGAAAAGAATAATAAATTACAATATCACTAAATAATTGTTCCAGAGAGGTGTTCATCCAGGCTGTATTTTTGTAGACCATAATAAATCACTGGATAACAGAAATATTATAGCTGATTTCCTAAGCTTATACAGCAGAGTCCTTCCAGAAGGTTTCGGGAGCTGCACCTCTGTGCGACTCTGAGCACTGAATTGCCACGCTGGATGGGACCAGATGGCAGCCCTGCCCAAAGAGGGACCAGAATCAGAGGCTGCAAGGGAAAGCACGAGATGTGGAAGTGACCTGACCCAGTACTCCTTCTCTGGTCTCTTAACATTCAGAGATTCACTCAAAACTTGAACCAACAGCACTAGCAGTTTTTCCAAAGTCTACAAGAATTAATTCTGACAACTTTGGATATCCTGACACTCCTATTAGTATCCAATCTTTTTGCTGAATCTTGGTAAGTAATTTTGCATAACAAACAAAAGGAATTTAAACTAGGCTAATAGGTAAAAATAACAAGACACTTGATTTTTATCAGATTGGACAATCACTCTCTTTGAAATGGGGAATGAAATTCAAAGATCAACAGATGGAGGCTGTAGGAAGGCCAGGGCTGGTCTCCTTCAGCCTTTGGGAGGGCGCACGTGCTCACTTGTCACTCTTCATGGAGTTACCTTGGCTGTCCTTTGAAGAAACGTATCTGGGAGGAGCCTGGGATCATTCACCTTGGGTCCATCATCTTGCTTTGTACTGTGCACACCAGCAATCCCACCAGCCTTGGCTGCATCAAACACACACAACAGTTACTGTAGCACACTTCCATGCCCAATTCCTACTGGGCCTTTGCTATAAACTACAATACAAAGTGACCATAGCAGACTTATCCAAAAAAGATCTCTCAAGTGTTAGAACGGCCAAGCATGAAGCGATTATTGTTTCTCCAGACTACCACAGAGAGCAGATATATGTTCACTTACTGTGCAGATCAGCTGAAAAACAACAAAAATCAAAGGAAATCCCAGCTTTACAAGTAGAACTATGACAGCCATAATAAATATAATGGTGGAAAACACATTCTGTTTTTTAAATACTAAGAACTACAATAATTTCCTGGCATCTCTTAGCTGAAGTCATTAACTTTATATAAGTAGTCCTTTACGTATATACATTCATTTAATATTTAATTTCCTTTAAAAACATTATGCAAGGTTATAAAATGCCTATTTATCTTTGAAACCATATCTACTAAGCCAACTGTCTTCGGCTGTGGACCAGGATTATGAAAAAGTCTTATGAAAATAATTGCTATAGATGACAAACAGCTCCCGCCCCCTGAAATCTCTTCACCAGATACCCACAATATTTAAATCAACAGACAAGTCATTTCTAGCTTGCAATTTTCAAATATCCACATATCTGAGTTTGTCAGTATCTGCTACAGGTGGCTGGCACACCAACTGCGTTTAGTATTTACAAACATCCAAAGGGATCTTGGCAATGGAGAAGGCTGGGACTGGTCTCTCCTTGAGCTGCGTCCATACTGAGAGGCCACAGTTGCTGCTCTGACAGCATTTTTCAGATGGAAACATCTACATGCTCTTCTCTGGAGGGCTCATGGAGGATGGATGCCTTTTTTCACTTGCATGGCAATCACATCCATCTCAAGCACATGTTAAAATCAGGCCCTGAGCGTTCAAAAGAAATTCTTCTTTCTTAAAGAGAGATTGTGGCACTGACCACAGGTTTCAAGGGACAGAGCTGTCACTGCTTCCCTTAGAAGATGTGAGATAAAGCAACATTTCACTGAAGACTGTGCTCCAACAGGCCAACGGCGCTCACGCGTGCCAGAAAGCCTCCAGGAACACAGCAGTGACACACAGACCCCAGCCTGCAGATGACACCCATCTGTCCCGCAGGGACCCTCGATGGAGGCTGCTGGTGACATGACGGATGAAGGGGGCTGGGCTGCAGGAGGGGAGGCTGCAGCTGCCGGCAGCGTGGAGCTGTGCCGGGGCACCAGGAGAGGCGTGCGGGGGGAGCCAGTGTGGCAGTGGGGGAGCAGCTTGCCCCGAGGGGAACGGCTGTGCACCACCATCACAAGGGCACGTTCACAGATGGTCGTGCCACCATGGTTGGCCTGGGCTGCCTTCGGGCAACGTTACCCCAGCAGTCGCCTGACAATGACAGCTATCGCTCTAATGACGAACTCTTGGTTCTCATATGCTGCTAATTATCCCCAGCTTTGCCTTCTGATACAAAGCTCTTCAGACTTCACCTCTCCCCAGAGATCATCTTTCTCAGAAGAATCTAAGCGACTTCAATTTTCTCTTTACTGACTTGCTAGCAAGGCAGAGGAGAACAGTCAGATATTCAAGGGTTTAAATTAAAATTTACAGCAGTGGTAGCAGCAAAACCATTTCTCTTGTACTTTACCTACTAAAATTAACTCAGATTTGCCACAACCAGGGTTACTAGATGATAAAACCACCCAGAGTTTCATGGTGACATGCAATTTGGGGGAAAAAATAGCTCCAATAATTATAATTTCAAAAGAGGGGATACCCAAGTTACACACTTCCTTCAAAGATCTTTGCCAGCTGAAGGTCATACCAGGCAAGCAGTAAGTAAAGGATAATAGCAAGAAGCCATTTTGTTGTCTTATAAATTTTCAAGCCATCAGTTAATAGCCATGGGTTTATGGTGTGCCAACAATAAAGACAGTTAGGACAAAGAACAGGATGATCTGGAACAAAGAAACAGAGGGAAGGTTGGTAGCCTTCCAAAGACCATTTGCCCAGGCACACCTGCCACACGCCCAGGGCTTTACTGGAGTGAACTCTCCCCCACTGAACGGCACATAGTGGTTGGAAGAGAAACCAGATCTAAACGTGTTTGGGGGAAAAAAAAACAACCCAAGAGGTGCACTTGCTGCTTTCCCAGCGCAGCACAACACCAGCACTGACTCACAGCACAGCAGGCAAGAATGAGGAGAGCACTGGGAACCAGGTGAGGATCATGCCCCTGTGAGCACTGCTGCCTTGTCACTTCTCTTTCCAGCTCCCATTTCTCCAAAAAGTCACTTGCATTTTTTTCCCAGAAACAGCTTTCCCTTTCAAAAAAGGAGCAAGCAGTGGTGTCCTTGGGAGGTATCACACACACAGAAAAGCACCAAAGCACCAAGAGGGAGCTGTCACGGGAAGACTGCACATGGATCACCAGGCTTTCCTTTGCCTGGGATGAAGAACACTCCGGATCAGGGCACTTCTCACCTTGCTGAAGCTGAGCCACATGCAAACCCAGTACAGGTACCAGAAAACATCTAAAGTCTCACTGTGGTACATGGTAGAACCTGCCTTTTTCCTTCTCACTCACCATCAACCAGAGCTGGCTGGAGAGTTTCTTTTTCCACAGGTATCTCCAATTTCAGCATCACTCCCAAAAAATTCTGGGATTATCAGAGAGACAGACGCTGGGATCTACAACTCTGCCATCAACAGAAAGGAGGAAGCAAATCCCAGCCACCACTTATTCCTACCCATCATTCTTGATCTTCTAGATAATGAAGCTGATTATCATATACATTTACTGATGGGGAATGCTTCTGAAGCAAGGGACAGGGAAGAAGACACACAAGGAACTCTGTCCTCTTGGGGCCAAGAGATGTGTACCTCTCAGTAGGTTGTACCTGCTATTTTTGAAGTCAAAATTCTGTCAGTACCAGGGCTACATCTAATTCTTGGAGGTCTACAAGAGCAGAGAACCAGCAATGAGGGCTCCCTGTGACAAACCCCTCTGCTCAGGAAGGACAAACAGCTACCCAAATCCAATGGCCACCTTGCTCAGTTGTGAAACTTCTGCACAGAAACCTCAGTCTCAACTAAAGTATCGAGTCAGTGACAAATTGCAATGACAGTCTGGTACCTGAGTCCCCAAAATACATCTGACAGCCCCTGCCTTGCATTGCACAGCTCTCTCCCCTCCAGTGAAACTGGAACTTGGTGGGTGGAGAGGTATCGGGGCCCCATTGGAGACTGGTGGTCTAGAAGATCAAGGCTGGGAGACAAGAACATCTCCCACAACTGGCAGAGCCACAGAGGCAATCCTAAAGGGAGAGTTAACTTGTGAGAGGAGCTTGCCAATGTAAAAATGAATTATTCTGACCCTTTACTGTGGTGGTTATCCAATGACCATTCAATATTTCCACCCTGGGCAAAGACATGTTTTCTGAGAAAGATTTACTATGTTAGCTTGGGCAATACTTCATAAGCTTATCTTACAGTGAAAACACACTTCAGCAACAAGGATCCAGTGAAACTGCATTATAATCTCAATGTTTTCCTTGCAGTGATTATCCGACAAACCAAAACTGTAATAGACTTACTTGAAAAAAAAAATAAAATCAGGCATTAGATACAAAAAGCAACTCCAATTAGTTATGTTATTACCCACAAAGTAGATCCAGGACACTTGAAATTTGCCTCCCTCTGTAAGGGATCAGTTCAGGCAGCTTCAATACACACTTCCATTTGCCTGACAGGCATCCCTAGGTCAAACTTGGGTTTTTAAGTCCCCTCCCCCCTAATTTCCTTTTACAATTGAATTACCATGACATTAAAAGGTGGCCAAAGTGGACCAAATGTCATCAGACTTGAATTCTGATTACTTGTGACAGATCCAAAATTATTTTCACTAGGTTTGCATTGGTCACTGTGGAAATTTGCAATTCTCTCCAAGAAGAATACAATTAAAGATGCAATATCCACTTGCAAATGAAAATATATCGCTGTTTCAGATCTCAAAAACAACTCACTGGGAAAAAAAATAACAATCTCCTTCCCTGGATGGAAAGAAACAAGTTTTTTTTAAAAAAAAAACCCCAACAGTTCAGTGTTTGCTACTTCAGCTAGAAAGAAAAAATCTACTTGAGAAGTCATTTGGCTCACTCTACATGGGCATATCTAAGAATCCCCCCAGAAGTCAGTATTGATATGAAGGTTAAAAAAGATAATACTGCTCTTCAGCTTAGTGCTTGGATACCAACACACCTGTAGACCTTTCAGTGGCAAAGATTGCTACTTCCTAATGACCTAACACCACCTAGACTCCCAGTGTCCACTTCAATAAGGGGTTTGCAGCATTATTATGTTCTAGTCTCAAATGCATAAGGAAAGTGGTGTAAACCAAACCAATTTATTGTAAGTATCTTAAGGAATGTGTGCCAAAAGATGCATTTTTGGAAGTTCTGTCTGGATCAACACAGGAGACATGGAAGCAAAAACTGTTCACATCATATTCGATCCTCTCTCTGCCATGTAAACCAAAATGCAGGTTTTTTGAGGATCAGAGCAAAGGAATCTTTGCTGTCCCAGCTGGGTAATGTCAGCTCCTACGAGGTTCTTTTGGTAGGAACTCTGAGCTTCTCTTGACCTTGACAGACTTCTCCCCCATGGAGTTCATAGGAGTCCAAGTGAGGTCTCTCTGATGTCTCATCTGCCAGGCTGAAGAACATCCCCTGCCTATCCAAAAGGTAGGGAGGAAGGAAAGGACTTGGGACAAAATGGTTTTAAATTGGAAGGGGGTAGATTTAGATTGGATATTATGAATAAATTCTTCACTATGAGGGTGGTGAGGCACTTGAACAGGTTGTGGCTGCTCCCTCCCTGACAGTGTTCAAGGCCGGGTTGGATGGGGCCTTGAGCAGCCTGGTCTAGAGAGAGGTGTCCCTGCCCATAGCAGGGGGGCTGGAACTTGATGATCTTTAAGGTCCCTTCCTAAACCAAACCATTCTATGATTCCAGGAAAGCACCTTTTCACTTGGTACCAGGTACTACTTAAAACTGGAATTGATGTTAAACAGGCTGTAAGAAGGATCACCTTGGAAAAATAACAGTATTTTGAAAGCATTTATGCCTCCACACACAGAGCTTTCCACCTGTGATGGAGGGAAGACAGGTAGCTCACTGTGATGAGACTGTTAAGCCAATAACTTCAGTATTTAACACATGCAGCTTGTCCAAAATCAGCCTAGCAGCTCCCACGAGCAATGCAAGAGCACTCTGCAGCAAAGCTGCTCCAAACCAAGCAGCACTCCTGAGTGGTGCCACCACAGAGCTGTGTGTCTAATGAACAGCACCAACCCCCTTAGAGATGCTTATCTTGAATGCTCATTTAAGCAGATTGTCCCTGCCACAGCTGCTTGTGTCCAAACACCTGAATTCACATACCCACGGGCTCAACCAGGATACTCAGATGATTTTTGAAGATGCATGGGTAGGAGGATACCCTCCAAGAGGAAGAGGAAGGGCGTAGGAATGGAGGTGTATAACAGAGACAAGCATCTGCAATGGAGCAGAGCGAAGGCAGTATGAGGTGTGTCCAGAGAAGGGCAAGGGAAGCTGGGGAAGGGGCTAGAGCGGCTGAGGGAGCTGGGGTTGTTTAGTCTGGAGAAGAGGAAGCTGAGGGGGCACCTTATGGCTACCTACAATTACCTGAAAGGAGGTTGTAGAGAGATGGTCTCTTCACCCAAATGACAAGTGATAGGACAAGGGAGAATGGGCTGGAGCTGCGCCAGGGCAGGTTCAGGTTAGACATTAGGAAAAAATTCTTCACCAAAAAAGGGTTATCATGCACTGGAACAGGCTGCCCAGAGAGGTGGTTGAGTCATCGACCCTGGGTGTATTTAAAAGACAGGTAGATGAGAAGCTCAGGGGTATGGTTTAGTAGAGGACAGGTATGGTTGGTCTTTTCCAACCTAGTGATTCTGTGGCTTCCTTACACATGCAATGTAGCCCAGCATATAATTATTTACTTATATTTAGCTACCTCCACAAGGAAGAATGGAAGAGATGGCAGAACGATGCCACATCGGAGCATCACTTATCCTTAGAAACCTCCAAGCATGATCCACAACAAAGATTCAACATCATTTTAGGAAGCTGCAGTGTAGCCTAACAAATCGTAGTGCTCTCAGTAGCCACACAACATCACCATGACCACAGCACAGGTACTCAAGCCTTCTGGCCCTCTCACATCCTTGAGAAGCTACCCGTCAGAGGGGTTGGAAGCTTTATTACAGCAGAATTACACCTCAAAAAAACCCCACCAACCCATCAGGTAGTGTTGCAGTGTAGATAAATACAGTTTAATTACATTCATGGCAAATAAAGTGTAAATGTTATGAAAACATTTCCATTGAGCATTTTGCCCACGTACCTGATGTTCTTCCTTCCTGCATGTGCATTTGTTCCTAAAGTGCATGTGTGCCCAATTTTACTACTGCATGGAAAATGTGCTAGCTGAATGAATCCTAATCTGATTCACCCTGGAAACCTTGCTGCTAACAATGCCGATCCTCTGACATGTTTATCTTCACACCCACCATTCATTCTCAGGTTCATCCCCTTTCACTGGCTTGACCTAAACTGGTAACTCAGAGGAGAAACACAGGTGAATTCAGGAACATAAAGCAATATGCTGAGCTTAATGTAGCTCCTGTTACCCAACTGCAGTTTTATTGGCTTTTGGGTTTTTTTGGTCTTATTTAAGAAGTCATTTGGGGGTCAAGATAACTTACAAGGGAAGAACAGCATAAGAAGCTTTCCCAACATTAACTCCATGGCAGGCTTCAGCTATGCAGAGAGAGAATAACTGGAGCTTATTCAGCCTGTAGCATTTAATAAATGCAACTGTAAAGCCCAATTTGTCCAATACCAGTAGGACACTTCTCTTGAAGTTGCTATACTGTTTATTCTTCAAGAAATCCACGCTCTCATTTAAGAGAAGTTATAGCAACAACCAAAGAGCTAGATCCTGAGACTTGCAAACATGAACTTGGGATAAACTAATAGAGAGCTGTCTCAAGCAGCTGAAACTGCTCCAGCTTCTCTGCTGGTTTTCCAGGCTTCAGCAGAGTGAAACCGATCTGATTTTTGACAGTTCCACCTCAAGGATTTCTATTAAAAGCCGTGTAACTGAGAAGATTTCCTGGTGAGCTTTCACTCTGCTGTGGCCTAGAAATGTTAAGAGCTATGCAGTGGAGATGATCCATCTCCAGAAAGCTGCAGGCTAGGAAAGAAGCGTGAAGACTCCTTAAAAGCATTCAGAGTGAACGGGAGCCTCTGAAGAGGAGGGAGAAGAACATTTATTCCTTCCAGCAGCCAGTGACATTGGAGGGATCCAAATTTGTCACAGATTTCATGGCAGATAAACTGAAAGAGAGGGGGGACCTGAGCAGAGAGACAGCATGCAGTCCAGACACGCATCACCATCATCCTTTCCCTACTAGCCTCAGCCAAGGAGAGGCATAGTAGTGTCTCCAAAAACTCTGCCTATGCCAGTACAAGACACTGCTAACTACAGAAGGGCTCCAGGTGCCAGAGGAAGACACAAAAGTCAGACAGGCATGTACCCAAGCTTAAAAGAAGAGGAAGTGCACACAAAAGCATGAGACAAGGCATGGAAGCACATGAGAAGGTGCAGAAGTGCAAACCAGAGATTAAACTCTACATTATAAATACACCTTTCTCCTTTACTAGAAGGAACCAAAAACCTTTCCAGACTCCCAAGCATCATCCTGACAAAAGAATGGGTTAATACATTGCCACACAACCATACTGTGGAGGTACCAAACGCCACCAGATCTGCTTGGCCAAGTAATCCTGAAGTGCTCAGTAACAGTCTCTAGCCAGTAGTACTGTGGACACCAAGCAATTTTAGATTATAATTTCTGACTTTACCAGGGCTAGAGACCGACAGTCACATCTGCATTGAAAAGAGGCCAACCAGCATCCACCTGGCCAGCACTGACCAGACAGGAGCAAGGTCTACAGCAGCTCCAACCCAAATTCCATTGACTTTACCTTTTGACCATCCGCTATCCAATTCAACTTCCCACCACACAACTGGCTGAGCTCACTGTCAGTTCACCCTGCCTGTAAACAAGTGATTTCTACTCAAGCATCAGTACGTCAGGGCAGTGAGCGAGCCTCAGACATTCACACCAACACCGACTTGCTGAAGCGTAGGTGTAAGTGGAAGTCCTGAACAAACACAGCTCTGACTGCTGCCAGGGCAGCCAGTCCACTGACTCAATTACTTCTAAGAGCCACCCCGTGAGAAGCAGGATACTCTGTGTATCTGGTAAATTCTCTCCTGAGAAGAGTCAAAAAAAGCTGAGCAAACTAGTTTGACAAGGATAGCTTTTGGCACAGTGACACACTTTTACAAACCTTGATTTTAATATCCTTTTGCAAAGAAAGGCTGAGGCACTTTTACGAGCCCAGCTGCCATTCGCAGGGAGCACAAGGAGCTGCTACTGCTCAATCGCTGGGGTTTCTTTATCAGAGCAATCTGATCCCAGTATTTAACAGGAGACAGCTCACTGTGGTGTGAAACTCACGTGACACACAAGTCTGCATGAGGATACAGCAGACTAAAGTATTCTGTAGGGAACATTTTGCACTTTTCCTGGGTTGGGAGGACACAGAAGTTTCTATTTGTTTATTACATATTGAATATAATGTATATAAGGAAAAATCCTTCGACTGCAGTGACCAGTCCCAGAAATAACACGTTCCAGCTCAAGTACCAAGTGATAAAAGTTACATTACCTCTTCCTCCTTGCAGTAGTCAACATGAACGAGGAGTAAGGAAAAGAATTACAGACCTGCAAAGGTTACGTTGACTGGTGGGTGACTTCTCTGGGTAGCAGTGACACAAAGTAAGTTGGGGTCCCTGGGTAAAGCTCAGAGGACTTGCACGGCAATACCAAGTACTACAGAGAATTATTGTCTTTGCTGTGTACACAGTGTTGCTCAGACCAGTGCTTTGGAATTTCCCCGCATTTCCACAGGGCACAGAAACCCCAGAGAGGGTTTGAAGGACACTAGTAAAAGACCTGAGAAACTTTCTTCAGGCTGCTCATTTTTACTGTATTTGTAAAGAAAAAAACAGACAGAAAGTTTATTCAGCAGGTAGAGATATTTACACTTTGCTAAAGAGACCTTCCTCCAATGACTAAAACTTAACATTAAGAAAATCCAACTCTGGAACAGGAAAATATTTTCCTTTGTGTAGAACAGCATGCTGGAGAGGAACAGGGCTCATCGCTTCCTAGGTCTGAGACTTCTCTGAAGATAATCTTTAACCCAGGTTCTCTGCAAGAAGAGTTCAGAAAAGCAGAGCAAACTCCTTTGACCAGGACAGCTTCTGGCATAGTGATACCAGTTATGAACTTTTATTTAAGTATCTTTAAGGAAAGCAAGACTGACACACTTTTATGAGCACAAGAACATGCATTGGCTGAGAATTAGGCTGAATGTGATAGTCCACTCACTTCTGTGGACTTCCCTCTTGCTCACCCCATCCTTTCTGGTGTCCTAGGAAGGGAAGGGCTGGAAGCATGGATCTCCTAACTGCAGCACTTAGCAAGCACAAATCCAACATGAGTCTCAGCCTGCAGCCCCACAAGTAACAGTCTCTCAGTTCACTTTAAGCCCTGCAGAGGTTTAGAAAACTCAAAGCACAGTGACTTCAGGGAAATTCGGTCTGCTCCAATCTGGGTTATAACCAGTGTACATGATGTTTCATGCTTCAGAGCTTCTGACAGCAAGGGCCAACCCAAAATTCTTCACCCCAGTGTGTAACTAGAGGTGGAGAGGGTGACTGGTGCTCTGAAGAGGAATAAAGCTACAAGGGATGGGATACAGGCCAGGGTAGGAAAGATATCAAAACAGCCAGCACTCCCAGCGCGACCCAGAGTGCTCTTAGGCGAATGGCACAACTACTTTTATTCTTCATGGTTCATTCTGACCACCAGCAGCAGAACAAATGAGGCAGCAACAAAGATGTTGTGCAATCCCACTCCACTGTCAGAAAAGGACAAAAGCCACCTTGCAATCTGCAGAGCCTAAATACACAGAGACCTGAGTGCTGTCGCTCAGCATCTAGAGCAGCCTGGCTCTGGTTTTATGATCCAGAATGAGTAAAACTTCCTTTTCATTCAAGCAGAGTAGCTACAGAGGTTTTTCACCCCTAGAGAACGGTGTGTGGGCTTGTGTGTTCAGACTGGATTTTGTTTAGGTTTTATAAAAGATCATTTTAGATTATTTATAGAGGTCTTTCAGCAGGTTCACAGAGGTACATACACACAGACATAAAGTGCACATGAGAACGTGATAGACTGTTTCTTAGTTTTATTAAACATGATGCCCTTGGTGGCATCTTCGTCCAGTTCAAAACCTTTGAGCTTCCCTGATAGGAGAAAAAACCCCACTGCAAGTGTTCACTGAAGAACTGCACTGGCCAGAAATTATTTCTCCCACTCCCCTCTGCTCATAACATCGTGCAGTGAGTCTGTGCAATAACCCTTATTAAGCAATGCTCTCAGGGAGAGGAAGAAAAAGCAACGGGTTTGGTGGGTGAGCAAGAAATCCTCCCACAGGACCTCATCTCCCATCCATCTCTCTGCTTTGCTGTAGTAGTTGTTTCAAGCAGAATGGAAGTGACATAAGAGAAATGCCTCACAGGCAGTTAGCTTGAAAGGAAAGCTCAACATCAGGTGAGAAGCCCTCCCAGGGAAGGCCCGCATTACATGGGGAAGGGTGCCTTCCACTCACCATGGTCCAACCCTGCAAAGCACTCTGCCTCTGACGCCAGTACGAGGTCCCAGGGGATGGCACAGCCAAATTCTGCCTTCAAATAGTATATGTTTGGTGCTTTTAAAAGAGCATTTCCAGCCACACCTGTGCAGACCAAATTTGGCAGGATCTTTTCTTTTTTTTGGTGACAATTATCACTGATGCTAGAATAACTACAGCTCATTTCCAGGCAAGGCTTAAAACCTGGATAAGTGATGATATGAGAAATTGCATGAAAGACAGGAAACAAGCCAAAGCAATCATCAACTGCTCAAAAACACCTTCAGAAAAAAGCAGCATCATAAACTTTATACATATAAAAAAAAAAGGAGGGCATTAAAAAAGCAGAGCAAGAAGAAACTAGAGAAAAATCCATATGGGTTATATGGCCAAAGAAGCTGAAGCAACTATTAAAAGAGGTGATAGCAAAATACAAACTCAGCAGAAACCAAACTGGCACATTCACACCAGCCACAAGGCTTGTTAAGGATGAACATGGAAAGGCCTTGAAAACAAAAGCAAACAGTTGGCTTACGCAACTGCAATGGAAAAGTAGGTTGGATTTCAACTGTGTGGACAATAAGCAGATCTAACATCTGTCCTATAAACATTCTCCAAAGACAGAACTAAATGGCAAAAAACACTCAGATGGTATTGATTTTAAGAGATGACTTGATAACCTCTAACACAGGTCACTCCAGAGCATCTCAAGGACTATGATGCAGCAGGAAAGTCACGTTCATCAAGCACAATTATACAGGTGAAGTAAAATACTGGCTCAGGACTGCAGTTATATCATGTACCGGTGTCAAACTATTACATGTTTCTCTGAATTTTCCTTTGGCCTTCCTATCAGAAGCAAAACCAGAGATAAACAGACACAACATGTGACTCAGGAGCACATTAAGTGCACAGCTGTGTCAAAGTGGCAGCTCGACAGCGTGTGGCTATGACACAGTGTCCAGGACTGCAGAAAGGAACATCTGCAGACAAGACGAGCAACTCCCAAGTGAAGCCCTGTGCTGGGAAGGAATGGAACAAGACAGAAGTTGGTTTACATACCTTGGCAGTAACTCAAAGACAGTGGAGGTACCCAGAAGGAAATAGCATCATGAACTGGTGAGGTGGCAGCTCCTTTCATGAGCTGAAACCAATGTTTTGTCCTAACTACAACACTTCTGCTCACTTCTGTTACTTCCAGTTTGTCATTACAGATGGGTGTGAAAAATGGGAGCCTACCAACAGTATAGGCAGAGCTCTGTGCATCTTCAAAAGCAATCTCTCAGGAAAGCACCAGGTATTAAATAGAACAGCTTCACAGCCATCCCCAAGGTCTGTCAGAGACCAACAACCATTTACATCCTAAATCACCACCATCTTCTCTGGACAGCCAGGGCATGTGTCAGGAACACATCAGAAGATCTGTCCTGGCAAATTTTACAGCAGCAGCGGAAAGCACGTGTTAAATGTGCCAATTGTCGGAATCCTTTCAACACACAGCTCTTTGGGAAGGGATTTAGTACTAGAAAGGACATGCAAAGAGCAGCATAAGCAGAGTTTGGGACAGGGGAGCCTATTTTATTTTGCCCTAAGCAACACTTGATAGTTTGGATGGAATTCAGATTCAGAATAAAACAGGTTTGCCTTCAAAACAGATCACATAATTGGCTTTAGGTTTTAGTGCAATTTTCTTTTTAAATGGACCAAATCTTTAAGTTGCTCATAACTCAACTGTTTGAAAACAGCAACAAAACTAACTGCCCCCAAGGAAATATATTCTTATCCCCAAACTGAGACACGTAGGTTGGCCAGCCAAACTGCCATGAAGGAAACTGTTACAGCAGCATCTTGAATTAAACAGCAGCCAGCAGTCCCCAGACAGCCCAGAGAATCACAAATCCAAAGGTGTGACTTCTGTTCCACAGATTTACTTTGCATCAATCAAAGCTACATAAAAGCCAGTCCTTAATATCCATTCAAAACTAGGAAGGCAGTTTAGTGGAAAGGGATAGAAGTGATAAGGCATTAAGCTTTTATGCCTGGATTTTATATCTTGCAACAAAGCAAGGCAGCGAAGTAACACTTCACCAGTTTGATCAAATAAAGGTTTAAATCAGCAATCTGATCTACTCACCCTTTTCAGTGGTATCCAGAGAAAGTTTCTTAATGTCATCAGCCAACGTATCCTGCAAGTGGTCTTGTCCATGCTCAGCATCATTATCATCAAACTGAGCCTCTATAATGACATCTGGACTTTGAGCATCACCTTTTGCTGTCTCTTGAGGAATGCCAGTCCCCAGCATATCCTCGGGGACATCGGATTCATGCGTGGCTTCTGCTTCTTTGTCACCACCATCTGGTTTTATTACCTGAAGGAGCAGGGGATTTAAAAAAAAAAGCATAAGGAAAGAAGAAGGAGGCAAGCTAAGTGACTGGGCTAAAGAAAAAAAAACAACCACAATAACCCCAAAACATTATCTTTCCTTTTTCATCCACGTCCCTAAGGAGGTGACAATGAATTGTGGGTGGCTGGTGGCACACTGCAATTGCCGTGTAATTAGCCATGGATATTACACAATCAGAAGAGGTACCTCACTAGGATAAAGCCAGGAACAGCATGGCTTTTGCAATACCTCAACTGTGACAATAATGTATCCAAAGCGTATCTAGAGCATAACCATACAGTTCCTGCCAAGCGTCTAATCGGCTCTCCAGAAGTTGGGAGTAAGCGCAGAGAGGGAGGAGGATACGCTACCATTTAATGAGTTGCTTAGACCATTGTTCACCAAGATACACTAATCATCCTGGGAAGTCCCAGAGCTCAAACAGTTCCAGTGAACGCTGGGATCACAGCGGAACACATCTCTGGGAGAGCTCCCCAACACACAATTAGGAACAGACTGAAAAAGTACAGACCAGAGAACACTGTGCCCTGCAACCTGCAGAGGAACTGGACTGTAAGGCAACAGGCTTTACATCCATTTCCTGCTCCAGCCTTTTTCCTAAAGGCACTCAATTATTGCTGCTACTTATACAAATCTCCTAATTAAATTTCCAAGAGAGATAAACTCAATTAGAGTACAAAATTACTTAACCATTAACTAACTGATCATTCGGATAAGTAACTCTGACCATTGCTACAGATTTGTCCCCACTTCAGTGCACCAATGGCACACAGGGAGGAGAAACTGTATGTGACTGGACTAGAGAAACCAGTCACATCCCCAAAAAAAGTCATGAAGAGCACTTGTTGCAGTTGGCACTAGACCTGCACTACATAAGACAGAGGCAGGAACCGCTCCATCTGAGGTTATAGTGATCAAAAGGGTTCACACCTCAGATACACAAGCCTGTATCACCATCCTGTATGCAACCAACTGCCAGTTACAAGCACCTACCTGGCCCTGGGACCTAAATCCAGGTTTTAAGTGTTTAAGTTTCACTCAAGCTGCAGTACTGAAGTGTGGGATTCAAATCCACGTGGAATAAAAAATAATCTACTAAATATTAAAACCACAAAGAAACCAGGTGACCCCATTCCAGTGTCCCCCAAGCAACTGAGCTCCCCCTCCAGCTGGTAACTCCCTGGAGATGCTCCTCCAAGGTTCCCAGTCCTCAGCATCACTAACCCAGGATGCAACAGCAGCAAGTCACAACACCAGCAGACTGAAGAGCCCTTTAAAAAAATGCAGTAAAAAACCCCTTTCTGCTAACTTCCAAGTCACTAGAAATGAACATAAACAGCCTCAATGGGTCCTAGCTGAAGAAAAGCAATCCAAGTAAGAAAAATACAATCCAAGAAGCTCTTCAAATTATTGTTTAGTTAACTAAAAAGCAAATAGGTCAAATCAGACCTGTACAGGGAAGACTTTCACAGTTTTACACAGAGCTACAGAGCTTTCAAGCAGTACTCATTTCTTTGCAACCTTTTCACAATACAAATAGAAATAAAGTCAATTTTAAAACGGGGTTGAATTCAAGTCTTTAGTAAAAAAAAACCAAGCCTCAGATGACATTACTTTGAACTCTTGTTACCTTTTGTGACTCTGCTTTCCATCTTTATTTTCATTTTTTAATATGTATATAATTTGTTACCATAGCAGGTTTTGCACAAAGTTTGGCAGAAATTGGGAAAATGGCTGATTATTAAACCTGGCTACACTTGGTACATAAAATACTGACACACAATGGTCTGGGCAAGAACAGTCTATTAGATTAGAGAGCTGACAAGGCTCCACATGCTAGTGACTCTGCCAGTGTGCCTATCCAAAAAGAAAACCAGTGTCAACAGTAATGTTTGGACCCTACCGTGGTCAGATGTGGATGTATTCAGCTCTTAAATTTCGATTGCACCAGATGTGTGCAAGTGTGCAACCGCAGCAGGAGTTCATTTTCCTCAACCCCTCCAGGCTTTGCCTGAATTCCTCTCTCCCTGAGTCGTTCTTTGAAGAGCGTTTCGGGTGCTAAACTACAAAGCTTTCTATATGTAATGCAGCAAACATCAACAGATACACCTGAAGGGTAGGAAGCGCTTCTCTAAAGGCGCAGCACTGAAAAGCTTACACTTAAAGAGTTTATGTTGCATTAAAGGAGGCAGGAGATCCAGGTTTCTTTTTAAATGCTACACATTAAAGTTATCATGCTTCCCCCAAGCTAGAGGACACGCGCTGCTGTCGCCAGCTTGATACTCCAGCTGGGACTACCCAAGCCCTCAGACATACGTTCCCTGATGGATTTGCAAACGGATTTGTAAGTAAAGTTTTCCAGAGTCCGCAGAATCGCGGCCTTCACGCAGCGCAGAGCGGCAAGATGTCCAGCTGCTGGCAAGCATGGGTGATTGGATTTGTTTTCTTTTTAAGGCCAAGACAGATCATTTAGGCTGACCTCATACATAACAGAGCGGGGAATTTCACCCAAGATTTCTTATATCACTCCAAAAATTTAAGGAAGCTGTACATCACAAGACTGGAAAGCTGCATAAGACTTTACAAAATCGGGCACTCGATGGATACAATTACTCCATTTAAGATGATCAGAGTGACTGGCCAACATGAGCTCACCACACAGATTCCAAAATGCAGGATTCTTCTGTACACCAGCAGCAGCAAATCTGACCATGACTGAACAGGCATTCCTTACATGCAGCATCTCGGGAAACAAACTGGTCATAATGCACTCTCCTATTATTCCTTGTTACATTACTGGAGGTTGGACTAGATGACCTTTAAAGGTCCCTTCCAACCTAACACACTCTGAGTCTACTGAGGCTCATGCAGGACATAACATACACAGAACATAACAGTACTTATCAGAGCTGCAGAATAAATCAAATGCACAATTCGCTCCTCCTATGGTAGAGCCATACATGCAGTACAGAACAGCAACCTTTGCCAAAGAGGCTGACTCTGATTGGATGCAGAAAGAAGGGATTCCCCTGTGCTGCATACATGTGAAATGCATGACCCTACTGCAAAACAAACATCCCAGGATACAGGGTTAAAGCCCTTCAAAGGCCCTTAACTTTCCTGACTGGGGAAGTCACAAGCAAACCTTATGAATACATTATTTTTCATATGCTTTTTAATTTTAAAAAAATTAAAAATACTGTAACGATAATTTTTATGAAAGTCAGTTGCTTATTTGAATGTCTGATCCTTTAGATAAGTGGCTGAAATCGTTTTCTTCCAACTTTAAGCAAACATCCATCACTGAACAAGCATCAAGTTTCTGCCCCACAGTGATTAGTTTGTAAAGTCATAGCTGACTGAACACAAGATCTTTGAATGAAAATCCCATTTCAACCATAAATGTAATAAAAAACAGCCAGTGGGCAAGTACATCCTGGCATGGATACGTACAATCTGGACAGCAGAGCGATTACCTCGCTGCATCCAGCCCAGTCTTGAAGTAGCCATCAAACGAACAATTGTCCTTACTCGGGAGGAATTTGTTCCAACAGAAAACTGAACCAGGAGCCTGTGCATCTGAAAGCACAAGGGTTACCTACTGAGCTGCAAGAGAAACTGCTTTCTCTGCCAGATGCAATCTTATACCTACCCCAATAGTTCCAAGCTTTTCACAGACTTTCCACCTAAGCCTCACATCCACACATGGATAAAGCCCAGGCCTGTTTACTCTTGGATCCGGTATGGGAGGGGCAGGTGGGGGGTGGGTGTCTTGCTGCCTCAATGGCAACACTTAACTCATACATTAGTCTATAATCTCAAACTACTGAACCAGATCAGTGATTTTCAATCATCTTTGAGCTATTAACCCCCAGGGCTTTTTCCAGCATATGCACCAAGCCCCCAAAGCGTTTAAGCCTGATACGAACAGGTTTGCTTTTCTTCCTTATTCACCTCTGATCCTTACAAGCAATCCATGAACACCCACAGGCTTGGAGGTGAGACATGGATGATTGCTGGACTAGATACTGTTGGCAGGATGGACCTTGCATGACAAAGGTCACTGATCAATGACAGAAGCTTGTGCAGAGAAACCTCCTCCACAGAGCATCTTGCAGGTAAGGAAGCAGAATCATCTTCCCTATAGCTGTTTTGGACACAGATTCAACAGAAGTTAAATTCTTCACCTCAGTGAAAACACTGGTATTAAAATGAGGGATTGCAACACTGACTAGCAGCCATTTCCACTAGAGGATACTATTCTTTTAATTCTTCAAGCCAGAGTTGCCCACTACAGTCCAGAATATCACTACTGCTCCAAGCAGAGAACATCTTAAATTCTTCTTAAAAAATCCAACCACTTGTGCAGTTTTTGCTGTCCTTTCCCCACAGCAGAACTGCTTCAGGAATTCAACAACAGCATTTGATTTCACTTAAAAAAGAAACAACAAATAGATACATGACTCATTCTTTTTAAAAAGCACTTTTAGATTTGATAATGAAGGAGTAGGCTTCTGACACTTATCACATTAGCCAAACATGGTCAGCTAGAGCCCTTGGGAGGTATTGTTCTTGCCACTCTAGAATTCACCAAAGCCCCCAAAGATCTTGCAACAAACATGCAGTAGGAAACCCACAAATACGCAGAATAATCCACTGGGAATTCAGGTTTTGGTGGGATTCCACAGAGGTCTGCAGTAGGCCAAGCATTCCCAATAATCTAAAACTAAATATTAAGTCACTGGTAATAAAACTCATGGATGACAAAGACTTGCAGAGCAGTCAAATCCAATTGGTGAACAAGTCTGACCTGAATCCAGAATGTTTGAGGATAGCCAAAAGTAAATTAAAGTATCTAAGAATACGCAACACATGCTGGTGAATGGGTCTGCCCTGGAAATCGCTGACTCTGAAAAGAAAGTGAAAGATTACTAATGAACAAAAAGCTCAGCAAGGGGATCTTTATTATTACAAACAGTAAAAGCAATCTTAGCTCTGTAATCCTGCACTGGTGAGACATGCCAGACTCCTGCAATGTATATTTTCATAAGAATACTAGGGAAGAATGGAGATGATCTAACACAACACCTCTTTTCCCTATGTCAGTTAAAACCCAGTAAAATGCCTCATGCAGGTTGCCCAGGGAGGTGGTGGCTGCCCTCTCCCTGGAGGTGTTCAAGGCTGGGTTGGATGGGGCCTTGGGCAGCCTGGTCTAGGGAGAGGTGTCCCTGCCCACGGAAGGGGGTTGGAACTTGATGTAAGGTCCCTTCCAACACAAACCATTCTGTGATAATGAGTAATCAAACCCAAACTGTGCAACTTATCCAAAAGATTTTAGCAGTGACAAGCCATTAATGGTAACTCTCTTCACTGGCACAAAGAGACGATGCACAGAGGTTCCATAATGGTGCTGTAGTCTCACCAGCACGTGTAAGCTGAAGACAGATTCATGGTTGGCCAGGAGCTCACATTAAACAGTAAGGACCAAATGTGGGAACAGCTATAAGGGAAATGAGGTCTTCAGGTCAAGGCTACCTGAGGTTTGAAAACGAAGGTAAGATGCCTTCCAAAAAATATTTCAAACAAGAGTTCTGCTTTAGCTATGGATGAGCCAATCTCCATACTGGGTAGAGACAAATTTCAGGTTGGAGATGTAGGTCCTCTCTGCAGCTGAGCTTTAGTTAAGCAACAAGTTTGAGAAACAGAAACAGGTTGAGAGTGGTTATTTCAAAAGGAAGACGGCTGAAAACAGGGGCTTTGGACCAAATTACCATCTCAGCGTTAAAAAGACCGTTGCCACCACAACACTAATACAAACACCACACTTCACACCGATACTGCCAACACCTGCATCTATTAGTCTCCCAGCCTTTGCCATATTAAACAGGCTCCACTTAAAAGCTGGTTCCCTAATGTGCGCTCACAAGGGAGTAGGAACGGAGCCTGGCTCACATGAGGATGCTGTCACAGCTCATACATACATGCTAGAGCCAAGCTACCATAAATATTACAAGGAAGAGCTTTGCTTTTCTGAAAAGAGCAACCAAACAAAGCCTGGCTTGCTCTAGCTCTTTCTTGGCTAAAGAAAGTACGGTACTTCCAATAAGAGAAAAACCACCTGTCCCAGTCACCCTTCCTACTCTTTGTAATCCCACATCCACCAAACAGCTCTGGCAAAGACAACAGTTCTGTAGAAGCAACTGCTTAGGAGCAGCAGGACATCACTGTTTAAATAGCCATGAGGTTAGAGTGGGGGGTTTGTTGTGCTTTCCAGTTAGATTTTTTTTTCTTTTACAATCTTTTAATTCTAAATCACTGGAAACACTTGCTAATAGCCCACAGGATAGCTATCTTATATTAAACAGCACATTAGAGTTTACATTCCAGGCATCACATTGGATGCAATAATCACACAACCATCCAAACTAAAATCTCTTCCTCTTGACTAGGAAAAGGGTACTTGCTCCTCCCCAGTGGGCTCTGCTGTTCCCAGATGTCACACACAGATTTCTCATGGCAGTCGCAGGAACATCATTCTGCCTGTGGATTCAAAGGGGTGAAAACAAGCTGAGCATGCTAAGGCTTCTTGAAAACAGTGACTTTTCAGTGCTCAGGAGGTGAAAGGTGTGAGAGAAACAAATGACACATAATGCACATGTTTTCAAAGCAAACTAGAGACATCTGCAATGCACCCATCAAACCTACTGAATCCCCAAAGCCACCTCCCCTGACCTCCCCAGCATCCTGCATCCTCTCTGCTCAGACTAACTGGCAGCAGTTTTTACTACAGAGTTAAGGTCATCAGGCTGAGCATCCAGATTCAGTCCAGCACAGGCACACAGAGCAGATATATTCATAAACTGCAGGAAAAACTCGTATCTCCAAAACAGCCACCTTCTCACTCCTTTGTCCTGCTTCCACCTCATTCCTGAACAGTTCCCTCATCTTCTCTCCATGCTTCAGGCTGTACTTAAACACCACAGGTTACAGCCTGCTCCTTCCAAGTCCAGCTCAAGTCCTTCTCCTACCACCTTGCACAAATAACTAAAATAACAAGTGGAAAAGCATCCATAGGGAAAATTCTCAAGATAGACCTTTCTGAATGCTAAAGGCAACACAAGAGCTGTCTCCTCACCATGTATCTCCACTCCCTATCTGGTCTCTGACCTATCATTTGTCTCTGCAAGCTCCCTGCTCACATTGCCCTGGCCCTCATCCCACCCCTACAGTCTGCTTCCAAACATGTTTATCAACACTTCATTATCACCGAGCAGGAGACAGTTGTTTCTGCCCCCGTCTCTCCTCAAGTCTACTCCTGCCTTCACTCCCTTCCTGCCATCTCTCTGTGGTCTACCTGGGCTCATCTCTCCTAAGTCTGGCTCTTGCACTGCTGCCTGTAGGACAGAGTCCTAAGATCAGGACCACGTTCCCTTGGGTTCATTTCATCTCGTTCTTACAGGATAAATTAAACAGCTCCATCTGTACACCCCTACCTCTTGTACCCTCCCAACAACCATGAGGAGCTAGAATTGAACAAGTTGTCAGAGGTAGCAGCTGCCTGCTCAGCCCAGGTGCCTCATGCCACCATGGCACCAGAGGTGTGGGTCACACCACTCTAAAATGGCAAAAAGGAGCCTCTCTGCAGCTTGCAGAGCAAACACTGAGCTCAAAGAGGGTCCCTACCACAAGCTGCGTTGAAAGAAGAGCTGATAAAGGCTTGTAATGACCACAGTAGGTTTGTACAGCCTTTCCCAAGAATTACTCAGGGATATCCATGAGAAATATCTCTGGGCTTGAGGAGATTGACACTTCTTCAGACATGCTAAGGACAACAGCCTCAAGGAGGTGTGGGGAAGCACAGTGTCCTGTGCCCACTTGCAGGGAACACAGCAGGAGTACAATCTCCTTTGCAGGCAAGCCAACATGGTAGGGACTCCCAACAGCAGTACAAAGAGCTGTCTAGTATTATAGTCAGATCAACAAACTTGTTCCACGCTTCCCAGTCCTGCTGCCACCCCCAGGATTTGATTTGGCACTAAACAAACAGCCTCTATTTTCAGAATACCTACTGCTACTGCACTGACCTTCCCACACACATTCCCCAAAACAGGAAGTCCCTGGAGCAGAAGGGATCCAGCAAACAACTCATGCCCCAGCCACAGCTTCCCAACCCACATGCTCTTTCATGCAGCTATACGTTGTCACACTTAAAGCAGTGATGAAGACACAGCCACAGCCCATCATCTGTACAGCAAATCTCCCCACTGAAAAACCCTAAACCACGGGGAGGTGCAGAAGATCTAAGTTCAGCATCCAACCTTTAACAACACATGGTAGTCAGCCTTCCACACGCTCACAAAATCCGATGAGGCACGCACTGTTCCTCCATCTCCTACAAGCAAGCTCTTTTTGAAAAAAGAGGCCTTCGAAGCTGGCAGCCTCCCTGCTGGACCCCAACGAAATGTTCCTTGTACCTTGGGTCTTTGTGTTGCCTGCTCCTCGCAAGACCTCCCACTTTGGTGCATCTCATGAGCTCCGCATTGCACTCCAGGCCACAGTGAACTGGAAACAAGAGTGTAATGCACAGGGCCCAGCTATGAGGTTGCCAGAATATATTGGTTTGAAACATCACAGAAAATATTCAGCTCCATATTTTCAACAGTAGCCAGGAAGAAAATGCATGGAACAATTTTGAGAATTGTTTTTCAAAAGTCATTTAAATCAAATTATGCCCCATCCACACTGGCAGCAAAAACCCTTTCTGCTAACTGGAACTGGTTTTCTTTTCTTTGTGTGTGTGTTCTTTTCTTTTTGGTTAGACTTTTTTCTTTTCTTCTCTTTTTTTCTTTTCTTCTCTTTTTTCTTTTAACAGCTGTCTCACAGCCATCTTTTTCTGGTAATGTGGACAGGCACTGCAACACTCTGGTAACGGGTGCCAGGACAAAACCTATGATGCACAGCCCCTAGAATAAATCACTCAAGAGGGGTGGATTAGGGGAAGAGAGCAACGTAAGGTTACATCTTCAAAGGTATGATTCTCTGAAATTGTTGCATTTTCAGCAACCTACTGCAAAAAGGTATTCGGTTTGTATCTGATCTAAACAAGCAGATGGGCTTTTGGATTATTTGCAGCTTCAAGACAATACCATGAATCAATATATATTTTTAAATATGTAATTATTATACAGTGCTTGCATGTAATCAGAAAAGAATCTGCTTGTGCTGAGTGTGTAGCATTTGAGAGCTGTGATGCCAAGTAAATCCACACCGTTGGCTCGCACAAACCCAAAGTATTATCCATTACAGCCTTTTTTCTTTTTTTCTTTCTTAAAACAATACAAGTATGTATGAAAAACATATTTCCTGGAAACAATGATAGGCTTTGAAGACTCATTCAACATTTCACAAACCGAACAAGCCTGCACCCGCACGTGCCCGTAAGAGGAAAGTGGCTTGACAACACCAACTAATCGAAATGTGCTGGAAGGGCTACCCAAGATATTTGCATACCTGTACCTCCCCAAGGCTATCACAGGTCTGAAACTTTGCTTAGAACTGTTTAAAAAAAGCCATTTCCCATGTGTCCAAGAAAACCTCTTACAGGTGATCAGCACTAACTCATCAAGGCAAGAAACAAACAAATCAACTGAGTTAACAGGCTGGGGCTCGTGCCTTAAGCCCCTCACCTTCGGGTTGTGTTCCTTTAGATCAGGCTCCGAGTGCCAGTTCCCAGGGGTCTCAGCCCCATGCATGTTTTGACACACTTTCAAAGCCCAGAACGGTACACCTGGGACAAAGCACACACGGCTCAGGAAGCACACGGGGGCCAAGAAAAGCAATAGAAATTTCCACAGTTAACTTGCATTGCCGGTTGCCAATAAGCCTCTTATTATGAAAACCCATAATTGGAAACCGTCGTGTTACAGAACAATTTATGGAAGTTTTCAGAGTATATATGGCCCAGCAGGAACTTCCTTTGACTGGTGTGTTCCATCAGCCCAGGTCTGCTTATTTATCCACACAGTGGGAGAAGAGCATCAGGAACCTAAACAAGTCATTGCTGAAGCGTCACCGAGACTCCCACTCCAGGAGTGCTTCAAATAGTTCTTAGCTCCTTTGTCTTTCCAGTCATCTGTCTTCACGGCTGTGTTCAGTCAACAGCTGGGCTGCCCCATCTTTATTTCATTTTATTTTCTGCAGAAGCATTCTTGCACTTACACTGTGATTGGCCACTCCTCCAAGGACACAGAAGGCAAAACGCTGCTGTGTGACTCCCCACTTGGCCCCGTTAAATGAGCTCGGCAAAATTAGACCCTACTCCTCCAGTCTCTACTCTGTCACACCAGAACTGGCACCTACTTTAATTCCTAAATAAATCAGATTTCAATTGTATTCAATACAGTTCCACCCAAGAACAACCTCCCCCAGTGCATGATACCACTAAAGTCAACAGCACAAAACCAGCCAGTGTTTCCTCTGCATGGCTGTGCTTTGGTGTGAAGGTCAAGGGATTTCATAAAAGGGATTGGAGACACATCCCAGGAAACTTAGAGACTTTTAGCAAGAGAAGACTGGAAGTCCACTTGGCCACTACATTTTCCACACAGGAGCCAGCAGGCTCCATCCTATAGGAAATGGGTTGAGACACGACCCGATCATCAGGTTAGGTGTATTTTGGCATGCGGCACTGCTGCCAGGTCCAGTCAGGCACATCAAGAGCACTGTGAATTTAGTACCTTCCCCATCACCATGGGACAGGCATCGTAAAGGGGCACCCTCAGGGGAAGCTGTGACAGAACAGAAACAGCCACAGCTGAAGACAACCACCTGCAGAGGAAAGAAATTGGAAGAGAGAATCCCTGCAAGCAGGGTAAATCAGGGAAAAGTAAGTCTCTGATTCAGTGGGGATATAAGGTAAGAGTTTCCTCTACAGTTGAGAGCTTTCTGTGTCCCTTAAAGTCATTCCTGAAAAGACAACCAGCTGTGAGCCAAACATACTACTTCACACTTGGTGTCAGCAAATTCTGACTCCGGACAGCATCTCGCTGCAACACACAGCACCAAGTGCCTGTGGAGGAGAGCAGGGAGATGACAGCAGCACATATAGCTCAGAGATTCCCACAAATGCACAGTCTGTCTTTTCAAACCGGGAACATTCCACTCCTGTGACCTAAAGTGGCCACAAATCCATTTATTTGGGCTTCTTGACTTAGAGACCATTTCGCTCAAAGGCACAGAAGAGCCCTTCAACGCCTGGTTAGGAAGCACAGGTGGGACTGCCTCCGTGTAAAATAACTATTACAGCCAGGAAATCCCAGGCTTCCATATCTATCTTAGACTCTCAACACATTCATTACCAAGTGCATAAGGAAAATAATCCTGCTCTCAATCACCCATGACTTTTGGCAACTCATTCGAACTATCTCGCCCAGCTTGCACGACTCTACACTGTGCTAGGCAAATCCACGTGTTCTGTCCTGAAGGCACTGCAGCTAGTGAGGCAGAGTCTGAGCGTGAAAAGAAGGGTGAAAAGAGCTGTGGTGAAGCCACACACACAAATACCTGACAGTTTTCATAAATTAAGTATTTTGAGTTGCTCTGCTTTATGGGTATCAAAGCAAGAAGAGCATGCCAAAGGAAAACACAACCGTGTCTGGGGAGGCAGGTGTCCCAGGAGAAAGTGAGGGGGCATTTCTCCCCTAGGAAAATGGGGATGACATTTGGTTTACAGGGAGATGTGAGGATTATCACCACCAAATACTTCACCCTAAGTTCAAAGCATTACTTGACTCTTGGGGGCTTATCAGAAATGCTAACACACCAGTGAGCTCTCAAGGAGCAAAGGGAGGCTTTCTCTCAGCTTCCCTCCCAGGGACTAAAGCTTAACCACACAAACCACGCTCAGGGGGTTTCACAACCACAGATCAGGTACTCACGTAACCAAAGGGCAGCGTTAGTTCATTTACAGCTGCTAGTTGAAATTAAGACAGGGTGGAAACAAACATCCCACAGTTCTAAAAAAACAAAGTATCTCTTTTTTTGTAACTGGGAGAAATTAAAATCTTACCTCTACATACAAAGCTAAGAGGATTTTTGCTACTAATCACAGCAATTATTGTATTCCTATTTAAAGATGACCCAAGACATCATTCTGCTGTATCATGCTTGGGAATATCATTAGAGCAGCAGAAGCCACTGTTATAACCAAAGCATCACTACCTGTTCACAGTAAGAATTTTTAGCAACTTGATTATCCATGCCTACCCAAGATTAGCTCATAGCTTGATCAAAACATTTAAAAGCTATGTGTCAACCTAATTTAGAACCAAATTAACTGATTCTGAATTGCTGAGGTAATTGTCTATTACAGTAACAGAAAAATAATTCTTTTATTATAAGCTTCTTCACTGAGCTCACCTCCAGCACCAAACCAGCTCACCAAGGAGCTCTCCATAACTACCATTCTGCTGTGACTTCTTACCTGTAGCTTCATCTATACACACACCAACAGCAACAGTACCAAAGAGTTATTCTCTTAAAAAGTAAGTCACAAACTTGCCACAACAGAAGACGTGCTGGAAGGAAAAGCAGGAGAGCAGAGCAACCAATCTGTCCCCAGGGAAGGGGTACATCTGTAATAGGAAATGTCCATCAAAGGTGAGGTCCCACACATCGCTGTCGCTGGCAAAGCACGCCCTTCCCAGGTTTATTTGTTTTCTAATCATGTTCAGGTGTCCCAGTCAGACCCAGGGATGCGGGCACCAAGGGCTGTACCAAAACCTATTTAATATTGTTATTGCCCCAGGGAACTTACAGAAAGCTTTTTATTAAAGATAAAACAAATTAACAGGGGTGAGTAGATGAGAACAAGGTTGCACACAGACTACCTTTGAAAGGAGCCCACCTTGATGGAAGTTAACACAAACGGCCCAAGGTGTGGTACAGACACTTCCTGAAACAGATGGGTGATGCTCAGCGTGTCAGAGGACACATATTGCTTTCTGCCTACTGAAAACCATCACACTCACCAGGTTTCCTCTTGAAATGGTGGCAGGGAAATGACTGCTGGCATCTGCGTCACACGGATCTGCTCACATTACTTAGTGACGACTCTGATTACAAGGGAAGCATCTCAAGAGAAATGCCTATAGCTCAGTTCGCTCGCGTTTACCTGCAGCAACAAGCTATGCTTCACCACATTTCTAAATAGTGTTTATGGGAAGAATAAAATGCAACAGCATCCTCCACCAGGCTTCTCAGCTTATGGTCATGACGTCAATATTCAGGTTTATTTAATCCAGTGAAAATATACATTAATTAAACATGGTCTCAGAACATCTTCTGCAGCACTGAAAAACACAGTAAATAAGCACAGCATATTTTTACTTCTTTCATTCAGAATAAGTTTTACTATTACCACAAGCAAGGTGTATCTCTCACCTTTGCAGCCAGCAATTTAAGCAGCCTCTCCCTGCACTGAGCCCCAGGGAGGACCAGCCACCTCAGAGTTCCCTGCTTCTTGATGCCAGGTATCCCCGGTCTGTTTTCCCTGCCTAGCAATGGATACCATTTATCAAAAGCTTTTGTACAGAATGAAGCAAGAGTTGAGCTCAATTGTTATAATTCAGTTTAAAATTTAATGCAGGGCAAAGGACGAACACAGGAGGATTTCTGTTGTACCAGTTCTCTACAAGCTGAGTACCACTAATGAGATTTGTCTCTACTTCTCCTCTGTAACCTCAACTTACAGAGCAGTCCAGGTTTTCTTTCCCTTTCTCAAAATTCATTAAAAAGCCTTATTTGAGCTGAGGTTTTGTATACAAGTTTTCTGCCAAGAACAAATTTTTACAACTGAGTTATAAGCTCCTTTAGAAATAAAATTCAGAAATTTATAATGGAAATACTGACAGTGCCCATAATCACAAGTACAGAAATATTACTGAGATAGGTAGTGCCTATCCCATCCAAAAAGAAAAGTTGGTCACAACCAAATCCCACTCTTGTTTCGTAACAACGGCCAGTTACAAGATCAGTAAAACAGGTGCAAACAAAAAACACTGGGGATCTAAGCACTGACGATGGCAGCATAAAGCCACCACCTCAGTCATTAAATCCTGATTGTGCAAGAGGGTGGTTTTTTTTTTAGAAAGTCTTGAATTATTTTGTAATGAATTTCTCCTAGGCTAGTTTCTCTTCATGGTCATCACAGGCTAACTTGGCAATCGTGCTTCCAAACCCAAGTAGCTGAGCCATTCCCAGAAATTATTAATATTCTGATTTATCTTCAGCTTTGTCGATACCGTCTCTTGGCTCAGTCTCATGAAGCCCACCTCTTACACATACAGCTCAGTCACACGACAGCCAGCTATTCCTGCTGACAGACTACAGCTCTACCCGGCAACTTGCCTCAGGATCAGCTGCGTGTGCCAGTGAGGAACAGACAGCAGCACACCGTAACAAACTGAATCTCACAGGCTGTGCACAAGCAGTACCAAGGAACCCGCAATGTTGCCTGGAAGGATTATACCCCCTGCAGAAAGAAATCTGTGCCCACCTCTAGCAATATATTCTGCTTGATTTCTGAACACACTTCCAATTCTCTTAACAAATACTCAGTAAACTCTGGAATACAAAGCAGAAATCCAGGAAAAATTATGTGCTTGGTTGTGTTACGAGGTAGAAAGACGTGGGGAAGCACCATGGCATCAAGTGTTAACCCCATTCAACACTCTTGCAAAACGAATCTGAGACCAGCAACATTCAGAAGCATAGCTCAAAAACATGTGACACTGAACTAGCCTTGACACCCGGTTATGTCATTAATAAAATATTTAATATATGAAGAACACTGGGTCTCCAGAAGTGCCTTAACCGGTGCTGAAATGTGTTAGTCATCCAACAAGAACTCGTGCTCCAACACTGGAAATTACAGAACAAGGAAATCAAATCAAACCATTAAAAGGTAGCCAGCTCAAACACTAAGTCTGGACTGTGCTACCTGCAAACACTCATTACTAAAAATTACAGATTGTTAGTCCTTTTTACCAGAAAGGAAGGGAGTACCTCACCATCTCACCCCTGCAGCACGCTGGGTACAGTTACTGGACTCAGACACTGACACTTTCAATACGCTTGTTAAACCCAGTAAATTCAAAGCTGCTGTGTTCACATCTGCTGAACCCAAAGCAACCTTCACTTGTTCAGTCTGCCCCTCTGGGTAAAAGCCAGTACAGGGTGACATCAACAAAAACTGTAATGCAGTAAATGTGTTAATAATAAATGGTTTAAGCAACTTGAAAAAAGGAAGACAAAAGGCAAACTAACACCCAGCAAAAGCACAGGCTATTCTGGCAAACTGAGAAGAAAGTAAATTTGGGTAACTACAATTATTTGTGTATTGTTTAATTAAGCTGTTCCCATAACAACTTCTGTCATGTAACTTAAGAGATCGTGAGAAGTGTATTTTTGAAACACAAGTGACAGGACTAAATCTCAGCTCCACTTCATTGCAGGGAAGTTTGGAAAGCAGCCTCTGGAAACAGTACGGGCACTCTGCAACTCACTGAGTTTGTGTTTATATTGTAAAAGAAAAAAAAAGGTGAGCCCTTTCATATACACACACTGTTAAGATAACAGGATTTTCTTCACAGCTTCAAGTTAGGCACTGAAGTACTTTGTTATGATTAGTTTTATCACATTGATTCCAAATGTTCTGGATTATTAATCAACTCTTCTGACAGGTCTCCAATAACGAGACACGCCGTGCAGTTCACAATGACTCACCATTCAGCTTAAGCTGATAAAACAGAAAAGGAAGACAGAGAAGTTCTCAGATCCTACCCAGGCAGCCCGCAGCTTTAGGAAACTCCTTCCATTTGGTTTCTCACCAAACCCAGTGTACTGGTGGGCTTCAACATAGCAAACGTGTCCCCCCCTTGCATGTTCTCATGACAGCTACCACTCTAAAGACTTGTAGTCTAGCCTTAGTTCCTATGTTCCCTGGAGAGCTGGGGACACGAGAAAAGCAAGTTAGCACCCCCTCAAGTAAAACACTACAATCCTCACTTTCTTTTTGTTTGATTCTCCCTAAATTCGCTGCCTTGTTTTTAAATGTTTGTTCACCCTTCAAGCAAATTTGCTGGTTCACCGCATGCCACTCTGTGACTATGCTGTAACACCATTATTATAAGAAGAAACCACTTTCACACAGCAGTTTGTCCTCAGGCTGCTTGAGATCCAAATCCTCCATTTGGGACCCAAAGGCACCACTTCCACCTCCCTCCAATTGAGCTAGGCTGCAGCAAATACAAAGACACAGCAGTGGGAGAAATCAAGTGACACCAGGAGGTTACATGTTCAGCACTGGGAATAACCACAGTTCTTGCTTAAGCAGTGATAACCACCAGGGAATACTTGCTCTGTACCCTGCAACACCCCCCTGCTCGGTGGGATCAGCAGCAACCCCAGAAAGCCCAGCTCCCCTTCACTGTCCTTCTCTGAAGTTAATGGCTTTGCTAAAAGTTGCAGATGATTAAAAAGCTTTCACAGACCCTGATCCAAAACAAATTAAGAGGGATACAACCCAAAAATATCCGGTGATAAGCATTTGTTCACAGTGAAACAATTAACCGGAAGGCTTTGTCTTGTTAAGCATACAAAAGGTTATCAATAACCTACCAGTTCACACCATGTCTTCCAGCTCCAGGGAGGGACTGGTTCCCACTCCATGATAAGGCACCTGTGCCCCCTGCTATCGGCGGACACGGCCACTCACCTCCACCGAAGGCATCCTTCTTCTACAGAGCACACTAAGACCAACTGAGCATGGCTTCTGAGGAACAAAGGCTATCTGCAAGGCAAACTTGACTTCAAACCAACTACAAGATCAAACCTGCTTCCTTGTAAAATCTTTATAGGACTCTGCCATAATAAAACCAAGTTATTCAATTCTTAACTAATAATTTTCTTTCTAATTTGACCACATTGTAAAGTTGTCTTAAAACCTCCCAGAAGTTATTTTACTGCATTACGTGCAGTCCTATGAGTACGATTAAAATGCTCAGCCCAGGGTCTCCAATATGAATAGTTTTCATAATTTCTTAACAGAATTTTGCTTTCTTTGCCCAGCACAGCCCATACACCCCCAAGCTTACCAAATCCTTAGTCTAAGCTAGTTAAAAAATAAATCTAATGCTTCAAAAGCTGGATGAAAACCAGCTTCACTTCTCATACTATTCAACCACATGCCTGTTATTTCACTCTCTCATCATGACTTTGAAAACTGCTCCCACCAAATTCCACTTCACGCCAAAGCAGGCTATGAATTTGTAATTTAAAGATGCAACTTAAACATTTAATAGCTTGAAAACTGCCCAAGATATAAAACAATGAGCCAGGATCCGCAGGCTCTACAGGCACAGAGACATGACCTAACAGAAAACCCCAAATTTGGTCTTTTGGTTTGAAATTGGGGATCAAAGTAAATTAATACACAAACCAGCCTCACTACGGACACTGTTCTCATCTACACAAAGGTTTCACAGCAAGTCACATAAACATACAGGTTTTGCAGTAGAGGTACAGTGAAACAAGCATGCTACAGCCCCCCAGTACAAGGAGCAGTCAGTCTTATTCTTCTTTAATGATAAAACACAGAACTTGTAGAATTATTAGCTCGAAACCTTGCAAGCTACAGTTCACGTAGGTATGCACTACTTGGGAATTTAAACCCCTTTTGTTCCTTTCCAACAGTCAAAAATCACCACACAAATACCAACGTACTCTTGACCTCTCCAGGGAGCGGCCTGTTCCTGCCTCACATGCCAACAACCACGTAAGATGAAGTTTCCCCATCGCTGGCCTAACACATCTTTCACATCACAACTTCCACGTGCACTGGGATGATTCATGAGATTGTAAAGGTAATTCACTTCTAATAAATATTAGCTTTTCCAAAGTAACCCCACAAAATTTAAACACATCCTAGAGGCCTTTACTTTTTTTTTCCCCCCACTCCTTTCATAGCAAGCAGAAGCACATGTGTCACGTTTTCATCCTGGAGTCGTCAGCAGCGAAGCTTCATCCTAAGAGAAAATTCTTCAGGTAAGTCCTTCCACTGGTACCACGACATGAAATGAAACCACTTCAGCACAGAGCGTTTTCCTTTGGTTTGAAAAGAACCACTGAACAGACTTACCAAATTTTGTCCATAATACACCAACTTCAAAAAGAAACCCTAAAGCCCATTTTCTGCACAGAACTAGTTTTACTGCAGACTTGCACTCAGTTGTCTAAGCTTGTCACACCAAACGGTTGCCTAACCTCAACTATAACTACAGTGCCTACACAAGGAGAAATATCCCATACCATGCAACATACTGGGGCACAATTTAAACCTTCCTCAGTGAAATTTAAGTCTTCCTTGTCTGTCTGTATTCACTGTAGTTTGTCAAAGACACGTAACCTGGGATTCTCCATTCTCAGCTCACTCATTTATTCTGCATTTGCTTCTGCACAGTGAGAATATCAGGAAAACTGTGCTGAAAAAATACAACAGGGTTTGGGTAGAGTTTTCAGGGGTTTTTTTTCCACAACCACGTATCAAAAATAATGCTGGGTGGGGATATTTTTATCATGAAGAAAAGGTTACGTATACCTGGTAAAGAATAAAAGCAAACTTCCCCTAGTATATCTTAGGAAAGAGTGAAGGCTTTCCTAAGCCCATGTTATTTTTCATTTCAGAGTTATGCAGGCAGGAAGATGTTTATTCCAACGCTGTTCTGACTAACCCTGGAAAATAGAGAGACTCAAAAAATCTTATAGGTGGCAGCAACTAATAAAGCATCACCTGTAGCAATTAGAATTTGATGGTTTTAATTGCTTTTTTATATCATAAACCTATAGCATGCAGCATGTCCAGCCACAGACTCATCCAGAAAAATATCTGACACTAAGAATGATCGACACAAGCTAAACAAAGGGCATTTCTGTGGCTTCTTTGCTAGCCTGGACACGGGACCTGTGCTCTACACCTCTTCACATCTGCTAAAAGGAAGTGATTTTCTTTAGCAGACACAATGGCAAGGAGCTGCTCAGTAGAGGCAAATGTTTACTCTCACCCTGGTCTCTCACCTTGCACATGTGACATGGATCAGCCTACGCAGCCAGCTACTTTGATACACCAAGGTAAGGCAGAGGCAAGGAGCTGGGCATGGCCTTTGGGCCACGAGCAGGGGGAGGAGGGAGCATGCCCAGCCTGCTGAGCAGCAGAGGTGTGGAGGCAAGTCAATGAAAACAAAAGAATCTGGAAAAGAATCGGAAGGAAGAGGATTTCACAAATACTTAGTGCTTTCAAAAGCCATCGATCCTTCGCTAAGGAAACAACAGTGTTTAATCAGACAGGGTGATAGGGCAGCAATGGGAACTCTGTCCCCTAACGCCACAAAAGCCCTGAACAAAGAGTTAGGTACATTTTTTGGTCTGCTCCTCCCTCAACTACTGGTCCTCCGACCACTTTATACATTGTTAGAGATTAGTTTAACTGCAGATTTTCATTTTTCTTTCACAAAGCACATTCAGGGAAATCAGTGCTTGGGAACCAGACACCTCTGAAGCACACACTAAGAGTTCATACCAAGTAATTACGCAAAGACACAACTCTCAAGCCCCAGGACCACTCCCATGTCACTGAAGTTCGCTGCTCCAGTGAAGTGCCACTCATCCCCAGCGCTAGTACTTAAGTGGCTTCACTGGTGCAGGAAGGTGGACAGCTGAATAACTGACCACTGGGTAACACTGACTCCTTCAGTGACAAAAAGACAATGGGGGGGGGGGGGGGGGAGGGGGGCCGACAAAATCATCAATTTTGACAAATGGTAGTGGTTTCGTTAACAAAAACTCTGCCCAAGGTCTCAGTCAGCTCATAGGAAATGACAGTACAGACAGAGACGCTGCCCTGACAAGGCCAGCCTTCCCCTCCCAGCCTTTCCTTTACTTGACAGTGACAGCTACCACCACACCTAGTCTTTGGGCTCCGTTGTATCTTAGCTACTGATAGGAGTCACGCCATGGGAAAGTAGGATGGTTGGATTGAATGATGTCAGGTGGCATGAAGTACATTTTCCTCTTTTGCTTCACAAACTTTTGAACCCTGCAGAAGGGGAGCCATCCGCTTCTATCTCGTCTTTTTTTTTTTCTTTTTCCCCTCCAAACGAATGGTAACAATGCATATCCTGCCAGGAAGTGTTACCATGCATTAGTGATAAAGCCTTACATAAAAAGGTAAATTAAGTTTCCAAGATGTGAATCTCAGCTGATAAACTTATTACATCCACAGCTCAACAACTGTGTAGAGAAGGGGAAAAAAAAACAACTGGTTTTGGGAAAGCTTTGGGAATATGGGGGCTGGGGAACAGGAAAGTAATGCCGTGCTGTCAAAACACTGCTCTGACTAGAGCAAAGCTACCTAACTCAATCAGATTAAACTAATGGCCATCCATTAGCCTTGGGTACATCTACATGGTACAACACAGACCCGAAGAGGTGAGCTCAAGCACCAGACGGCTTGCCAACACAGCACTCACAGCATTAGACCCCCCTACTCAGCTAGACAAATGAACTAGAGCCCGACGGGCCATTTATTCTCACCAGGGGCAGCGGCGGTGGTGATGCTGCGCAGCTCTTTGGTACGGGAGGCAGCAGCGCTGCTCCTGGGCGGGTGACGCAGCCAGGCGCAGTCACTGGAAAGGATCGTTGGTACGTTCCCTCTGGGTACTGCTCTAATATGGAGATACTGAAAGAAATTGGGAGGGAGCCCATACGCCCCCTCTCTAACACCAGCAGCCAATTATACATTTAAGGGACAACTGCGAGGCAATGGCTGAACGGAAAGGCATCCGCGAAGCTCCACAGCTGGCGGGCTGCTTTGCCAAAAGCGTGAGCCTAAAGGTCAGCGGATGGAGCTTGGTTAGAAAGAGACTGCACTGAGATGGGCAGCGAGCTGTGCCCAAGGCAATCAGGCTGTGCAGGCGTGGATCTCCCCCAGCACCACCAGGCATGGATCCCCCCCAATCCCACAGCATCACCCAGGAATCCCCCTTCCAGCATCATCTGAGGCAGCTGAGCTCTGCCCAGATTTGCTCTGGATGAGACCCTTCAGAGAGAATGCTTGTCGCTAGACAAGCTCTTATCCTCACACGAAAGGGGAGGAGAGCTATGAGTCCAAACCTAAGCCAGGTCATCACAGCAGTTGCAGTCGCTATAAGGGGCTGCAGCTCCAGATCTGGTTTGCTCAGAAAAGGAAGGAAAAAAAAGAAACAAAAGTCAGGCCATTTGATATCCAAAAGGGTGATAAAACCCTGGAGGAAATTCACTTTACAGGAAAAAAAAGTCAAGGAGGGCATAGAGGTGAGTTACCTGGCTAATGTATTAAAGGCTTTTCCCAGAACACCCCACCCCACTCCCCAGAATAGGCATTAGCTCAGGAAAAGAAGGTGCTCAGACAACCCTCCCACTTCACACAGCTCCCTGGGACTTTCCCCAGACACCCACAATCTGGCAAACATGACGCCAAGGAAATGCCAATTTCTATAGACCTTATAAACAAAAGTGCCCAACATTCATTCCAACAAGTAAAAAGCAAGGAGAACAAGGACAGAAGGGTGTCCTGGCAGCAGCAGGTAGCTAAAGTTCCAAACAGCTGGGACTGCCAAGCACCAACAAGAACTAAACAGGATGTATACACCTTTATGCAGAGAAGGATGCCTGGGGAATTCTTTGCCCGTCACTTTTTGCAACCAAAATACACAAGTGCTAATTAGATCATGCCAAGTCTTCATTTTCACACTTCCAAAGCTGCTCAATTAAAAGTATGTGTCTTGGCACTGCTCTGTTTTAAAATCATTTAGATCAAGCTAAAAACAAAGGAATGCTTCAACCCCAGGAGATGATACAGCTGAGGATGGATGAATCATTAGCATACTCTTAAGAGATAAAGATAGACTCACTTTCACAAAACACTCATTGCCTAACATGACAGAACACAGAAAACAAAAATAAACCCATAGAAACAGTGAGGAAGCAAGGAAACAGGGGCGGCTGTTTTCTCAGCACAGTTAGTAGAGCAGCAGTCTGTCCTGTGGTATTCTCTCAGAGTCATTACCTTGTAAAAAGCCTCCAGGTACTTAAGGCTGGGACAAAACCTGGGAGTTGGGACTGTCAAAACCACACACCAGTTGTCTTATCAGTGTGCACATGCTGAGAAGCGCTGTCAAGCACACAACTACTGAAGCAGCGAGGAATTTGTTGGAAAAGATAATCAGGAAGAATTTTAATTTATCTTTCAGCATTCTGAGTAGCACCTCCTAAACAAAAGAGCTGCAGGGAAAGCATGGCTTGCAGTTCTTCCAGGGGTGGGTGAAAGAGATGCTGCTGCGGTTACAGGTTCCAGGGCATTGCTTCGTACACTAACTGGGTGAAGGATAACACCAACCAGGACTACTTATGTACTGGGCTCCATCAGAAGAGGGGTGGCCAGCAGGGACAGGGAGGTGATTGTCCCTCTCTACTCTGCCTTCGTGAGACCCCACCTGGAGTACTGTGTCCAGATCTGGGGCCCCCAATACAAGAAGGATGTAGAACTGTTGGAGAGGGTTCAGAGGAGGGCCACAAGGATGATTAGAGGGCTGGAGCACCTGCCCTACAAGGAGAGGTTAAGGGAGCTGGGCTTGTTCAGTCTGGAGAAGAGAAGGCTGTGGGGGGACCTCATTGCAGCCTGCCAGTACCTGAAGGGAGATTATAAACAGGAGGGGAATCAACTTTTTAAAAGGGCAGATAATGGCAGGACAAGGGGGAATGGGTTAAAGCTGAAGGAGGGAAGGTTTAGATTGGATATTAGGGGGAAGTTTTTTACAGAAAGAGTGGTGAGGTGCTGGAACAGGCTGCCCAGAGAGGTGGTGGATGCCCCATCCCTGGAAGTGTTCAAGGCCAGGTTGGATGTGGCCCTGGGCAACCTTGTGTAGATCCAGGCCTGAGGTTGGTGGCCCTGCCTGTGGCAGGGGGGTTGGAGCTTTATGATCCTCGGGGTCCCTTCCAACCCTTGCCATTCTATGATTCTATGATTCTATGTTAGCAGTACTGAGAAAACTGCTTGGTGCTGCACACAAATCACTGTCCACCTTCCACTGCATGATAGCAGACCAGTAATAGACTTGTTTCCAGGTCTTGTGTTGTGCCTTACGGTTAGGACATGAGCTTCACAAGTGTGAGATGACAATCCTGCCACAGTCAATCATGCCACAAATCTAGGAGAGGAGGGAGCAGGAGTAGAGGATGCAGCTGGAGACCAGGAGGCCACACTACCTCATCCAGAGGAAGACACAAGAACAGTGTTTGGGAGCAGGCACAACCATTGCAGCCCTTTGAAGCTAGCAGCATGCTGCTTCAAAACCTAACTATTAAGACTTTATCTTAGATGGTTACAAATTACCTTGTGCCAACAACAAATTTAAGGCATCCCTGCCCCGATGACAAATATCTTCCTTATCTGCAAGAACCACATGGTTATAGATGAGGTTCCACATCTTGCCCCAAAGAACCTGTTGTAGAAAAATCCCTGTCACTCTTCCAGCTGCTGCAATTCTTCATTTACATAAATTGTTTCTATTTTAGATTCCTTGTCCCTCTGATTTATGGCTTTAAGAAAAATAAACACGAGTTAAGGAAATAAGGGAAAAGAGGTAATGAGCCAACCTTGGTAGTTTTGACCACATGTAAATAGTGTGGCCAACTGCTGTTTCCCCACCACCTGATAACAAGAATAAACATGCAAACAGATTCATAGCACTTCTCCTTTTCTTCAGAACTTGGGATAGGATCCAAACCCACCTCACCTAGCGACAGCATTTTAGGGTTATGGTAGTTCTTTGTTTCTCCAGCTATTAAGCTAAATTAGGGGTACCACCTAAAATAACAGCGTATAATTCATCATACAAATTTTAGGCCAGATGGGACTTTCATCACCAGTGCACTTGATTTAAAACTTACTCCCAATTACGTGGGTCTGAAAAAAACCCAACTGGCTATTGAAAACCTGGACAATCTTCCAAGAAATCACATATAAGAAGTTAAGTGAGTTTAATGTGTGTGGCATTCCAAAAACCAATCCCATCACAATAACAGGTATCCTGACCCTCTCTTATAAGGTGCAGGCTCCAAATACTCATGTGATATCATCAAATAAGCCTCCGAACTGGCAAAACCCAAACAGTTCTAAGAAATACTAATTCCACAGGAACCAAGAGCTAAGAAAAGTCCAAAATGATAGTGGTTATGTAAGAGATTGGATTAAGAATAATCTACTGTGATGTGTGCGTATTTACAGAAGACTTGGAAGAATAGAGTTTAAAACAATAACTTGAAGTCAAGTTAGTTGTTAAAGGAAACAATTTGCTGTACTAGATTGCATTCATGTGACCAAGGGAAGAAAAAAAGTGAGCAGGAACAGAGATCAGGTACTAAACATTGGCTTGGATCCTATTCTAAAGCAAGATCAGATGCCCCCACGAGCACTTCCTGCCATTCAAGATGAAGCTCTTCCAGAGACACACACTGAAATTTAGTTGTATCTCACACAACCCAGTCACCCCCATCACAGGGGGTTTATCTGCCATTATTCTACCGGGGATGTAACAACTGCCACATGTGAGATGAGTCATTATCTAGGCTTGACTGTTCACCTAAGGGTAATGTTTTTATCTTGCTCTGATGCTGTGCAGCCAAACCACATCTGCAATGTCATTCTGTGCTGGTACTCAATAAAAAAGTTTGTCTTCCTACCTAAGAGAGCAATTTGCCTTTGAATATCACTCTTACCCAGCACAGAAAGAAGAATAACGAGAAGGACATTAAATTGTTCAAAAACTCTGTACCTTTCCTGTTCTTTTATTATTTGGGATCCTGGTTTTGCCTCTCCTGGAAACAGAGGGGCAGGTACTGACAGGAAAGGTCGTTCTCAGGAAGGTGAGGTTCCTTGCAACATTCAAAAAGCTGGTATTTCTGCCTCCTTGTTCTGCACATCCAGGAGGTGGCAAGGGATGAATGCAGCACTGGGTCATGGCAATCTTGCACAACCCAGGCCGTTTAGTCATTTTATTATTATATACACCATAAAAAGCAAGCCAGATCTTGCTATTAAGTCTCTGCACTGAGACATCATCAGATTCACTTCAAGTGATATTTGATTAACAAAATGTGAAAACATCTGCAATAGGAGCAAATTTAATGCCACATATGTCTCAGTGAGCAAGGCTTCCTATCATCTCAGCTTCTTTGCCATCAATCTACTGTATCACTGCTATTCCATTCCCAGCCGGTTTGGAGCTAAACAGAGCCTGGAAAGAGCCGTGCCAGCTCACAGCAAAGGTCCATCAGGCCCAGCAGTGTGGAACAACATGTAGCAATTCAGAGAATGGCACAAGCAGAAAGCAGGCATGTAATGAAGCTTCTTCAGATTCCACCAATTTGTGGTCTGGGAATTTTCCGAGATGGGGAGGGGAGCGCACACACATGCGTGCAACCATCAACTTACAGCCCTCACTGTAAAGTCTACAGCAAAACAAATTAAAAGAAACTACCACCCTTCCTCCCTACAGCATCCATCAACCCTTCGGATTTGCTAGAGCTCTGCTTTTCTGGACATCTTCCTAGCTGGCTTCTTAGGCTTCCCACTTTACTCCTGGATATCATGAATTACACTTGAATGCTTTCAGCGTGCCAGAACACTTACTATTTCAATAATGACTTTTCCAGAACTTTTTTTTTTTATTATGAATGTAATGTTTCTAAACAACATTCTTGATTGTTAGGCTCAAACAGTACTGCTGTGATAACCCTCTAAGAACCCCATCTCCTCCTGAGTTACTGTTATCCTTACATTAGCTGGGAGATTTTGAGAAGAAACTGACTCTCAGAAGAATCTGATTGAAATGAAGTATTATTCACCAGGGCAAACCCAATGCTAGCATCACCTCTGGACAGTTAATGGCTTGTAGGTTTTCACCAACAGTTGGAGGAGGTGACTTGCCAGGATATGCAGCCCCACTCAAACTGTACATGGTGATACTTGCAAGGTCTCCTTGAATCAAATTGTTCCTCCTCTGTGCTCCTTTAGGCCAACAAGTCACAGCTGGGATGGGTGAACTGTAGTTTATGTCTTCTGTACAGAAAGTGTTTAAATATTTATCTCTGAAGTAGGGCTGCAGAAGAGGCAGCTCTAAGATCTCCTGCTGCACTGTGTATTGTATCCAACACCTCGGTGCTGAACAGAACATACACTTTCACGAGCTAATAAAGAATTACTATTTGTATGACTTTCAGACACTTCAAGACTAAGATGCTGGAGCCATTATCCTGTTACCCAGCAGAATGCACTGTATATAAACGAGCAGTCCCTACACCCTTGGCCTTGGAGACCTAACACAACCACAAGAACCTGCTGAAAATAGTACAAAGGAGCACTTGAAGCTGAAGAGGAAATGATTCAGGGAACAGCAACAACAGAAGGTGTGACTTGGAGGCACTGATTTCTGAGGAACCAGCAGGTTAACGTGCCATTACTTTACATACATATATAGTATACACTGATATTGTTTTAATACACTACTGCTGCGAGCAAATGCAGAACCAGAGATCTCTCCTGCATATCACAGTAAGCAACGGGGGCCTGGACCCCAAAATTCCTTTCAGAGAGTCTTGAGCAGCAGCAAAGTCCTCATCTGGGTACTATTTTCAGACTAAGACTCTAAAATTTCAGCCATAGCATGCAATGCGTGAGACGGTTGTCATGAAAAACATTCCATGTTATAAACTACTACTCTAAAAGCACCAGAGATTGGGCCAGGAATCCAAGCCCCAAGTGATATCAAATGACTTATTATGCTATTTCCTTCCACCAAAGAAATTACATCTTGCAAGAAAAACCAAAGCAGATATCTGAAATTAAACGGATTCTGGCTGGCAATTAAGCAGACAGTAAAAGAGCAAAAAGCGGCTGTGAGGAAAGATGACTTCGGTTTATCCTTTATACTGACATGCTGTTTCCCTCCTTGATGAGCCAGAGAAATACTGCTGTAATCATCATATCAACATTTTTTTTTTGCCTTCCAGTAATTATGCCACCGTATAATTGAAGCTCCTGAAATTGATGCAAGCACAGCTCCATAAAATATAATAAGTACCCACAGGTGGGAGTTAAAGTAGTGAAAATCAGTCAAGAAATAAAGCACCATTTTTCTTCTCTATCAGAATAATTGACAAGGACTGAGGTAAATCCTCTGTCACCGGTTATCTTTTATCATGATGTTCTTCCAGGAGATAAAGGCACAGATTCAGGAAAGCCCTACAGCTTGAAGTAAGATGGGGACAGTCTAGCTGACTGCAACGATACTCTGACTTCATCTGCTATGAGTAGGTTAAGTACCTGGAAAAACAGCCTAAGTCAAATACCTTACTTTTCAAAAGCTAAATATTTGAAAGTTACCATAGCACCTCAATATTCCCAAGATGTAACACAAGAGGACAGGAGAGAAACTTCTGAAATGCAGCCTCCAAATATGGTCACCACAAGGCATGCCGCTCAACGCTGGCAGGAACCTGATGGCCACCTTCTGGAGCAGAAGATAGCAGATTTGGGGGACAAAACATCTCTCAAGCCAGTGGTGCCACACAAAAGTTGCTGGCTCCTGATCAGAACTAATAGTAAGCACGGAAATATGAACTGACAAACTGATCATCGCTGAACTGCAAGCAGCTCTCCCAGAGGACATATGAACAAAGAGAGCTTTAAGACCAGACAGAATAAGCACAGGGAGGACCATCCAAAGCACTTGATGCACATGCTGGGAAGGACACGATGTTGAGAAATTCGAGCCTGATAAATTTCCCACCACTGAGCCAGGAAGTGGAGGGCTGGAGGAGGAAAATACTGCTGTCCTTCTCAAGAAGGTATTGCATAAAGCATAGCCACACATCTAGAGTATTTCAGCATTCCCTCGGGTTTCACTGTGGCATTCATACCTGTGTGGCAAGTCTCACCATTACGGGTTCAGCACAACACAGTGTAGCCCTGGGGAAACTGCTCTCCAGCCAGCATTTTTCTCTCACAAGCACCCGATCCACAAAGACTGACCCAACTGGGTACAGCACAGCACCTAAATCTCTCAGCTCTTCAAGCTAACACACAGATTTCCCCACCCAAACCCCACAGTTTTACCAGTCACAGGTCTTCCCCCTTCTTTTCATTTACACATAGTGACTGGGATGCAGCAGCACCACACTGAATCTGCACAAAGAGGTCCATGGCAGGAATCACCTGCACTAGGAATGGGAAGATCTTCCCCCAGAGCATCTGGGGGCCATCCAAGGTGCTGGAAACACAGAAGACATGGAGCTGCCAGTAACCTTATCTTGTGCAAGACACAGGTTTATCAGCAAAAGACCCAGCTCAGTTCTCGGTGACTTAATGGGCTGGGAATAACGAACCATAGAAAGAATCAGCATGCCTATCTCAATCCTAACAAACCAATATGTACAGAGCCTGTAAAGTCTCCTCTGAGAGCACCAGTTATACCATACATTCTGATTTACATTTTTCAAGGAAATAACTGAAGCTGTTCAGCCTGTTCCAAAGGCCCAACGGGGAGGAGAAAACCCTCAAGACACCTATGTGACAGCTTTGCAGCAGCATGAGACTAAACAAATGGAAAAACCTAGAATAGGTTGCGACAGTTTATCATTAATCAGTATGAATTACTTGGCAGAATGCAGTTATCTTTCAGTGCAACTTAGTGGCACCTTTCCCAAAGAACTAACACAAACACGAGCGCATAGCAAGAGATTCGGGGAGCAGGGGAAAAAGGATGTCATTGCTGATTAAGTTCCTGATGGCAAGAAACAAAAAAATGAGACTTCATAGGGCAGCACCTGTGTGCCTGAAAAACACGACTGGCATGTTCCAGTTACTTCATTTGGCAAGGTTAAACTCGCCAGAGAAGAATCATAATCATACTACAAAGCCCTGAAGTCTTACCTCCAAATTACCTCCTCGGAGTCAGACACCACTTCTCCACCAGATCTCTTTATTTCAGTATTTGCCCAGGTCAGGGGAATATTCTGACCCCTTCCTCTTGTATTGATACAAGACCATTATTGTTGAACATATAAAGCTAGGAGGATATATGAAAGCAAGAGACATTATCTTTGTTTAGAGCCAGATATAAATGGAAAACTGCAGACGAAGCTTCCAGCTCAGGCAACCTCTATCAAGCCCACAAAGAAACCCTTGTACTGGCAGGTCCTGGCAAAGGATCTAAGAACCCAAACTATTCCATTTTGCCAATTATATGAAATGGTCTAATACAAAAGATAATTTACATCTGTTGATTTGGTGATCCAAAGATACAGTAATCATCACAGCTTTAGTGAACTCTGCTTTCAACTCCTGAATCAAAAAGGTTTTGCTTTGACCCTCAAAATTGGTTTTCAGAAGTTACACAGATAGCAGCAACCTCTTTCCTGTATTTGTATATGGGCAAACCTGGGACATCTTAGATCCCACTTCTGATTGCCTTTTGCCTAATAGTTTTGCGCATATATGTGTCAACACATACTTAGGTCATTTACTCATTTCACATATGCTTCAAAAGAAGGACAAGTTCTAGTGGGCTTCAAACATCATTTCAGTTGCTACTGGATTTAAAGAGAGGAGGTAGAAGGTTCAGCACATCACCAGCCCTGAAGACCATGCTCTTGCAAGCTTAAAATCACCTAACTTCAGATTAGACGGGCAGAGGCAGCAGCTTGAATGAGCGAAAAACACCAGGCCAAAGTAGTTCAGACCAGTTCCCACCCTGCTGGAATCACCCTCACTATCACTTTTGTCCAAAAGAAATACAACAATCTTTAAATTCTCAAGAAGAATTAAAAAAAAATTATCTGGAAAACAATTTGTAGCAGTTCTGTGACGCTCAGGTGTGAAAAATCCATCTTAAAAATCGGTAACTGCAGCTTACATCTCCCAGCAACTAGAGGAGTAAGAACTTGCCTTGCACAGCAGTGTTAAAAGATAAAGCTGCAAACAAGACAGAACTATCCAGATGCTTGAAAAGACTCTGAGGTTGATTATTGAAAGGAAAGAAAAATACAACAAAACCCGAGAGAGTCATCTTAGTGAATTTCTCAGACATGACAAGGAGAACTGGATTGCCCCACCTTTGCATGGCTCCAGCCTCCTCACACATTCTGCATTCACATGAGGAAGGGCATTACCACAAAACCTGGAGCTGTGACAAGACATGTTTTCCACAAATTGAGGACCCACAAATTAGAGTAAATCCTTACCAAAGTTTTGTAAACAGCACTTAGCAAATACAGGAGTGATTACAAACACCTACCCAGAGCTATCCAATGTCACAGCATGAAGTCTGCTAAATAAGAGATACCATGGTTGCCTCCAACAACCATACTTTGAACCAGCCTTGTCACCAGACTTCTCCACACAGTGATAAAGGCCATTCTATGCAAAGAGTGAGGTTTCAACATGTTAGGTATCACTTCTTCCAAATACTGTAATGGATCAAAAGAAGTGGGGGGTTTTAATCCACAGTAGCATAAATCACGGCTCGGCTAATCTGATTCATAGAAGTTCTCTATTCTCTCTCAGACCCTAAGCTTAATGAAGGAAACAGTAAAAAGCTCTTTCTGACAAATCACAAAAAAATATACTGAACTGACCTTCCATTGCTCCTTGGGAAGCAGTTTCACTACCACGATGTCACCGTTCAGGGCTCTGTTGCGAGCAACCACTCCATCAATAAATATATCGCGAGTCCCATCCTAGTCAAAGAGAAAGAAAAATAAATTCCAGAGCAAAATGTATTAAATTACAGTTGTTATGAGGTTTAAAACACTGTCATCAGGAAGAGATGCACACCCTGGTGAGACAAACATCCTGCAGTCGTGCACAGAAATGAAATGGATTCACCATATGCCCTTCAACATGCAGTATCTTTCAGTAAATAAGCTGGTATGTGCCAGCACAGTAGTTCCACACTATTTATTCAAGTAAGAGCCAAGCCCTCAAGATGTATTGTCTGCAAGCTCTGCTCAGTTCCTCTGCAGTTAGTCTCGGGAATGGGTTGAGAGATTTCTGTTGTCACAGGTCTTCACACACAACGTTCCTAACTCAAGCACCCAAAGCTATTGATCAGAACACGTTTACAAGACAGCCTCTGCAAAGTGACCCATGCAGAGCAGCCTGCTGGTCTCCTGGTGAGATGGGAAAGCAGGGACACGCAGCTCCAGGATCAGCCTGTCAGCCTGTGAAGGTGGCCTGGAGAGTGGCTGGGGATGCAGTCTCTTAAAAGAGTTAAACACCACACATTCTGGATTTGGCACAATTAATGTTAGAAGAGATTCCAAAAAAATGATGGCTACAGATGCCAACTGCGAGCCAGAAGATCTTTTACTGTAGCAGACATGTTAGGACATCTTCTCTCGATACTTGGGGTTAACATCCTTGCACAAGAGCCTCTACTAATTGTACACACTATGATTACCCACCCCAGATGTGCTTGGCATTCAGCTAATCTAGATTTAGTTTGGAAGATTTTCTTCATTGGGTGAATAAAGATGAAGTTTCCTGAAGATGCCAACATAAAGGGCTTAGCTTTAAAGGACTGCCAGTTTTATCCTTTTTTGGCTAATTATTGATAGTGCTCTTGCTGCTTTCATTTCTGTTTCCCCATAAGTCAATACATGAAGCATTCCACGTGTCTGTTTACAGTGCCACGATCCCATCAAACAATGTGAGCATTCAGCATCAACATGAGCAGTCAAAATAGCTTTTCTAAGGAGAACTGTCTCTGCATAGTTTTGAGGTACCAAAAAGAAAAGAGAGGATGAGTTTCTTCAGTACTTCATTGTCTTTCAATGAATAAAAACAGCCTCACGAGAATTAGAATCTTAATCACAACTGTAGTCGCCTCTCAGATACACGCTCCTGAGCCTCATATGCTTGAGTGAATCCAATCAGAACTACCAGTGTGCTCAGCCTCCAAGAAAAACTTCTTTTATAACCTGAAAACATGAAGCCCTAATATCACATAAATATCTTATTCTGCTTAGATACCAAAACAATAAAACGGCAGAACCCTGCCATGATGTGAAACTAAGGCTCTCCTCCAAGAGACCAAATTACTCTTAGAAAGAAAAGCAGCCGCAGCTCAACAGCTGTGTGAAAGCTGCCTCCCATGACAAGATGCAGAAAAATTGCAAAGCCTCTTGGACCAACATAATTCAAATTGGAAACTGTTCTTTTTCAAAAGCCAGATTTTTTTACACATGGTTTTATTATTCCTCGTTTCTCCCCACCCTCTTCCTTCTGCCCCAACTCGTTACCCAAATCCACCACATACATAAAAAGAAAAGTTCAAAGTCACTTTTTAAGGAAAATGTCTGGGTTGGGGTTTTTTTTTGTCTGCACCTGCAGCTGCTCCACAAGACACAGACTGGCATTCACTGTTATTTGTTTGTTATCTGTTTTTTTTCTCTCTCCTGTGTCCAAGAAAGCACAAAGTAGACTCTTTCCCTCACCCCTATAAAGCTGCCTGATGTGTCACACCATCACAACTGCATCTCCATACTCTGCAAGAGTCTTGTCTTGAGTTGCAGCCACTCTCATCCCAAAGAACATAACCCCCTCCCATATGCACACACATATGTGCATGCACACCTATTTTACAGCAGTTCATTTCAATGCCCACAACAACTCTGGAACTGGGAAATCACCATCAGTTTTTGTTTTGCCTCCAAAAAGAAACATTTTTCTACCTCAAGCTCCAGGCTCATGGTTGATGGACAAACTTACATGCTTCCAAGAACACTTGTGCATCCCACTTTTTCCTTCAGCATTCCCTACTCCGCACAGCTGGCACTCCAGATTACTAATGCAATTAAAACGGTGCTGAATCACAACAGAACATAACCGCCTGCAAAGTTTCAGCTGCCCTCAGGGTGCTCATACTGTGTCAGCCTCAATAGCTTCAAGACTTCTGCAGCTACCTGCATGGAGCTTTCGCTGCTCTGTGGCCAGCCGTGACCATCACCAGCAGCGTGCCCTATCCTGCTCTGAAAAGAGGGAGATCTGCAGTGCTTTCATCTGCTCTGGAAGCTTCTTCCACAAGCACAGCACAGTCATGGTCCCTCCATCACTCACATTCAGCAACATCCCTCTTCACGTTGACAATGCTGTCATTTCAAGCCACACTGCTGCATGCGGGGAAGGGACAAACATGAGGCAGAGACTTAAAAGCTCGTGGCCATTCTCTGGGTGGCTGTCAAGAGAAAGGCCCTGGGCCTTCCCCTCAACTCTTCATGCAACAATGAGACAAGGAGGCAGGGCACACTTGCAGCAAGAAACACCCTCGGACTTCTGGTGTTAGAAGGTGAACAGCTGTTGTGTCTGAACTCCATGATGCCATAGCCAAGCCAGAGCTGAAGAGAAAAGGGTACAGTGCCCTTGTCAACAGCAGGGCAGAAAGGGTGATTTCTCACAGCTGCAGCTCTCTCAGCATCTGGCAATGATGGGAAGTCCTGCAGAACATGAAGGCTGCAAAAACTCCATAACAGCAAGTGATGTTATGCAGAGGATAAGCTGGATTTCCCATTTAACCTCACATTTTGTAATGTCAGAGAATACGTTTAATAGCTTACACTTACCACACCTACAAGGACACCTGTAAAGGAAGGACCCCAGTTCCTTTCCCACTTATGCAGAGACGCTCTGTGCATCTTCCTCTACTTTGTGCACCCCCGACCTTCCTCCACCCTGTCCAGCCTTCTCTAACAAAGCGAGCTCCAAAATGTTATCCCAACTGAACAATGCCATGAATTTCAAGGCTTTCAATCCAAGCCCCAAAACAATGGTGCTGTCAACAGCAGGGACAACAACCCTCAGTGTTTCCCTGTCTCAGGGCAGGCTCTGCCTTCTCTCCCCCACACCAACAAAGCATTTCAATATCAAACTCTCTCTGACAGCAATATTTTGACCAAGTCAGTTCCAGACAAAAAGCCTTGACTGTGCCAGCTGTGAGGTCACCTTCCCTACTGGAAGTCCCAGAAACTGCAAGAGCCCTTCTTTTCTGACAAAATAAGGAAAGATGAAAGAAAAGGCACAAGCCGGTCCCATGTGACAGCAGCACATCCCAAGCCAACCAAGATACAGCTCGTGCAAAAGCAGGCACATGAAAAGGAATCGCACGTATTATTTCTGGAATGAGTTTTCAAATTAGCTCATGCGACAGATCAAGAATGGAGAGTGTATTTGTTTAGGGAAGATTAACTTAAATCAGTGGAAAAAATCTATAAAACCCATGCAGCCATAAAACAAGGGTTTCCGATTACGCTATCTGGTGGTCCTCAAACCTGACTTCAGCTGGCTTCTGTAAGACCCCATGGTACCCCCAGTTTCAGCACAAGCTAAGTAAGCAGCTCTTTGAGGTATGAAAAAGCCGGATTTGTTTGGGACTATGCGATTCAAAAGAAAATCCAGGTCATTTTCATTCATTCTGAATCATTCACCTCTGAGTGACCTTTCATACACAGCATAACGCCTATCTTAATGCACCTTTACTTATGAACTTTAAAGCATTATAAAATTACACTTACTGGAGATGGAATGAAGGCTTCATGGTACTTCTTAGGATTTATTCTCAAGGGTCCCTTAAAAAAAAAAGAGAAGGAGGAGAAAGATTATGCCTGAATCTTATTAATTTTATATAACATCAGTTAAATTAGAGAGCTGCAGGTAATATATCTACTGTGAAACATGAGAGATACATCTAAATTTCCATTATATATTTCAAGTCTTGACAACTCAGCATCTGAGCAATTCCAAGCCAAGAGGCAGATTCATGATATGATAGGCTTAAGCTGATCTACTGCAGTCTGTCATCGAAGAGATGTTGAATCACTAGCTGTTGCTGCTACCAGGTAAACTGAGGATCTGAACCCTCCTGTTCCCTTCACAGACTTTCTGCTGAGCATCCACCAACTTCGTTAACAAATGGACAATAAAAACAATTTGTTTTGCTCTGTTTTGGAAAAGCAGAACATTGGGTTTGCTTATTTTGGAGAACAGGAGGAAAGAGGAAAAGCTGACCTCCTGAGCTTGCATGGCAGCAGTCATCAGCTTTACGGAGCTCTGGCTGCTCAAGCTGCTCCTGCAAACAGACAGTAGCAGTAGCTCTGTGATAAAGAACATTTCCAAAGAAGAATCAGAAAGGTTTTCCAAAAACAAACATTTAAAATCTACAGGATTAAATTCTGGTTAAAGCCATTTAAAGTCAAGATACCTCAAATACATTTGAAGCTCTGTGGTCTATCTATTTCTGCTTTGTTGGTCTATCTATTTCTGCTTTGTTATCTGCCAACTCCAAGCTCAAGTCACCCTCAAGAAATTCTTATCACACCTCCAAAATAAACCAAATAGCTTTGCTGTTTGCACTCAGGTCCATCCAAGAGAGAGAGAAGCCAACCAAGGACTTAGAGGCTACGCAACACCGCGGCTCCCATCCCAAGAGTGTCCTGGGAATTGTGATTCAGGTGGCTGCAGTTAAAACCAACAGCATCTGACTCTCACAGAAATACAACTAGGTATCTGCCTTCAGACAGGCTTCTGCTTTGGGCTGAAACTTTAAAACTTTCTCCACTTGTGAATTTGAAGTAACATTGGCCAATTTGTTATACGAACAGATTCCATCTGTTTGCACTTCTGTGTTAAGCAATCACAGGAACCTCTCACAGGAATTGCTTCCTTAAAAATTTACTGCTGCATATAATTTTTTTATGTATTCTGGGAAACACTCAGACGATAGGAAAATAAAGCTGATTGCATGTGAAAGTTCTGCTGCCCTGCAGAAGAATTTGCAGATTTATGAAGGTTTTCCATTGTTTTTATATACTTTAATTTGGACATACCTGCACCAGATACACTATATTGTTTAGGCATTATTTGAATACTTCACTGCAATGTCTTATTTTGTGCCTTATGTAACCAGTATTAACGAGGGCGCTAGCCACATGGCAGGCACAACCCAGGACAACGGCAGGAAAACAAAGACAACCCACTGGGAGCAACCCTGGGGATACTTTATGCTTAGGCAGAGTGAGAGCTAACTCGCTGTCATCAGCCTCTGTTAATGCTGGTACCCACTGATGGAAAACTCTCAATGGTCTTTCCCCCCCTCCCACCGCCTTTATTTCCCAGAATCAGCCATCATAAACAATATGCTGTTAGTAAAAGAAGCTGCTACAGAGAAAGGAAAAAATGCAAAGGGAGGGCTGCTCCACTAGAGAAGAAGTCAAAATAATTCTTGTACCAGCATCTACCCACTAGCACAAAGCAGAAGAAGGGACATCCTATGTGACTCCCATAGAACCCCCTTGAATAGTTTGGGACAGCTGTCAATCAGCCAGGTGCAAATGCCCATTATGGGCATGAAAAATCAAGTTGTGTGTCCAGAAGGCACTGGAGGGGCTCTGTGCACACGGATGCCCAGCTCAGACAAACAGAAAGGAGTAAAGCGTTACCGTGTTTACAGCACAGCAGGTTTCTCTGCATTTCTTATGCACTACCTAATTACGATCAGCATTTGAATTCTTACATCAAGTAGCATTAAAATACTTCAGCTCTTTCCTTTAAGCAAGGAACTCCCAAGATTTATCTTAGAAAGCAGATGGGCCCTATTATCTGTGCCTATGAAAATCCTATTTACAATGTTGTACATTTCACGCTGTGATATCATATCTGGAACCAGTAACTCTCCCCATCTGCAACGAACAACTGTTCTCATATGTGTGTTAGGGGGTGAGGATCTGGCTGCAGAGTCTCATGATGTCACACTGATGTTGTATTATTTTACAACAGCCTGCAAATAATAGCTGCTATATTTAATCGGTGTTTTTATGTCAGTAGGGCCTTTGTTTTGAAAGGGAAGAGAAAGGTTTGCAGGAAGGTTTCTAAAACACTTTCTGATGATTCAAGTCAGCTTCACACACGCTTGCCAAAAACGTTTCTAACCTTATTGAGCTTCCCCAGCAAGATACCAAAGGGTCATGATTTCTCAAGTTGCTCTGCTAGAACCAGGCAGGCAACGCTCAGACTCAACTTCAAGCATCTCAAATCCAGCAATTTATAACAGCTATCATAACATAAATGCCTAGATTGGTCTGTACGTAGGAAACACCAGAAAAACTCAGGGTTCAAGGTTTGCTACTAAGGCCACCTTTGAAAAAACAAGCCATGAGTATCAAGGAAACCTCAGCCTCCATACCCACAAAGGAACAGCTTTCCAAGGAAAAACACCCTCTCAATGGCAAAGCAACCTCTGCACCTCTGTCTGCTGCGCGCTCTCACTCCACCTGACCCCAGCAGCCCTGCAGGGAGGGTCTGGGAGACGCTGGAGGCGTGGAGCAGACATGAGTTTCTGGCTGGCGTTTCACAGGATGATTATGGTCCTTTGGGTCAATGGCCCTTAATACATAACCTGACTTCATCTGTTGTGTTTAGCCAACACCAACCGCTTACGTATCTACATAGAACTTATTCAATCTTGTTTGCCTTCAGCCCAGCCAACGTGATTCCAACCAGCCTGATACACTTGGTGTCTGCTCACCGCAGGCAGCGTTATAGACGAGGAAGTGAGAAGTCTACACACTCTTAAGCGCCTGAGCTCAGATGCCCTTTCTTGTGGAAGGACACTTCCATACGCATTGCGTGATTAAATGAATCCAGGAATCCCACAGGGCACATTTCTCCACGTTGCTTATTAAAAATGAGCTGTCAGATACCTTACCAGAAGCCATTAAGACTAATACTATTGACAGACGTCAACACCCATAGACAGAACACTTTTGTTCTTCCTGTTCTAGGGCTGCTTAATCTCTGTGGCACTCGTGTTTTATCTGAGCAATCTCCACATGTGCTGGTAGTTTCCAGGGGTTTGGCTTTCTGGAGCATTTAGTTGCAGAATTCCATTGCCAGGGTCCAGTGACAGTCTCAGACTTCACAGTAGGGTCTTTACTCTCTAACAGTTCTCTTAGTTCTCACTCAAATATCAATCTAGTGTTTCTAGGATGCTCCAAGGGATGCTCCCTACTCTGAGTCATGCTTCTGTTTGGTTAGCACTGAAGCTTGCTCAGGATGATCTGATTCAGACCAGAAGGTTCTCCTCTTCTGCAGGCTCCTGTGGAGCATTTTTGCAGGTCACCACACCAGACCAATGCCCTGCTTTTGGGGATTAACACAAGTTATTTGCTCACTATGCCTCTTGCTCCTGCACAGAGAAGTGCTGAATATTCGTTCATTCACTAAAGCTGCTTTCAGGATCTCGCCTATCCTGGTTGAGGCCGTAACAATGAATGAGCAGGAGATACCGAGCTGGGAGGCCTGTGACCTGACAGCCCTAAATGATTAAATCCTGCTTCTACAGCCTTCTGTTTCCCCGAGATGTGGAACTGGATGAAAGGAAAACAGATAACAGCCTAAGAAAGCACATATGACTCTTCCAGTTACGCAGCACATGACCTGGAGTAGACACTACGCATTTACAAGAATTAGAGAATCCTTTGCCAGAGAGCATGTAATCACAGGTCCTCTGGGACTCAGCATTTCAACGGGATTCTCAGGTAGTAGTCATAGCCTGGTGCGCCTCATCTGCAGCTGCACTCGACCTCATAGGAAGTCTACACTCACATGTTGCTATCAGGCTGCGTGACCAACAACAGCTGCCAAAACCACTCCTGAAGGTAAGGCAGAAAACTTTAGTTGCTGCCATATGCCACTGCAGCCATGGGGGAAGTCGTAGCTTGAGGATCTCACTTCACAGTCACAGAATTGTAGGGGTTGGAAGGGACCTCCTGAGATCATCGAGTCCAACCCAATTTCTTTCCTCACCATGTGCCTCCCCATGTGGGTGTCTACGGTGATCTCTTAAAAGGCCCTGACCTAAGCCCTGGGTGGCCCAGTGAAACAGTCTGACCATCAGTAGGGACACGTAAAGTGTCCTTTTTCTGAAAGTGAAGAGCTGATCAGATTGGTCTTCAGGAGGGGATTGGGCAATCTTGTGTGTAATCCTCATCATACCCCAGAAATTATGTCATCAGATTATTATACAAGAACTACTGTTACTACTACTACAAGAATTACTATAGTATTATAACAAACCAGCTATGAAGCGAAGCCATGCCTTGCAGTACATCGTGACTTCAATGTATTGCTGAAGCAGAACAACTTCACCAGCCTCACAACATGAATTAAACAGCAATGCACCAGTGTGTGGGGGGGTGAATGATGCCTCAGCACATGTGTCCAGCATGGCCTCACTGACTGACACCTGCCTTTGTTCCCCTACCAGTCTGACCTCACTGGGATGCGGGGTGAGTCCTGAAGAACATACACCATGTTGAGGACTATACTAGAGCTGTGGTTCTAGGACAACCTCCTCTGCTACTCCTCAGTGAACCTCAGCCCCACCTACTTTTACACAAAATTTCTTCTCAGATCCAGCTACCCACACAAATGGCTGCTCCACCCCCACAGTTTGCTAGATATTCAGAGAATCACTGCCCAGTTGTGGCTGCAGTTTTGCTGCTCCAAACAGAAGCAAAGTCTGACATTTGATCTGTAACATCCATAAATTGAGAGCATGCTTATTGCTATTGCCTTATGTTCAAGGCAAATATGATACACAAGGATGCAAATTATTTTCTGTATTTTGATGGGCTCTTCAGCTCCATCCACTACCTGTGTGTTGCTTCAGTAAACCACACAGTCATCAGTGGCTGGGTCAGCCCTGCAACCTCAGGGGAATGCAAAGACAATTATGGAAGTAAATCAAGGGTCCAGCATCACTGCCTGACCATTTGATATTAATTTAACCAGCTGCCTCACAGCCTATAACACGGGACTGCGACGCTCTGGTAGGCAAAGCCCAACGAGACCCCAGGGACCACAGCATTACCCCCACTGTAAGTCTTTTTTTGTGGAAGACTTCTGGGAAGAGTTGATAGACTGAAAAAAAGAAGAGTACATGTGGAAGCTGAGGCATCTGCACTGCATCACTGAGGCCTAATGAATGTCTTTGTGAGGAATTTCAGCAAGAATTCCCTTGTTAAGGACATTCATTTTTACGTACACTGACAGAGGCTACAGCACCTGCTGTGGCTTTGAAGATGATTTGTAAAAGCAAGTGTCTCCACGATAACAACTATCACGGACAGCAGACCGTCCAACCAGAACTCTGCAACTCATCGTGACTGTGGATCAGGAATTTTACAGAACACACAATCAAGCCAAGAACTATACTTCATCTGAACTTAAGACATTTTGTTCCACTTTTAGAACCTCCTGGGAAAGAGAAAAAACCTTCCTCCAACATCTGCAAATGGTACATTGATCCCCTGTCATGCAACCAACTGACATTCACTTCCAACAACTGGCTGAGATTTCCCCAGACTTATCACAAGGGCATGGACGTTGTATGTTCCAGGCACCTGAATTAGCTCTCCCCTTTTCAGTCCTGCAGAAACATCTTCTTTTGTCATGTAGGCTTCAAATATACTCTTCTTCCTCCCTCGAGTGGGTTTGTTTCGATTCTTTCTGTCACCTGACGTTGGGACAGCAGTATAGGATCCTCCTGCAAACAGAAATTCGTAAGTATTATCTTGCCCACCAAACTTGTCTATATATCTTAACAGCAGCTGAACAGAGGCTTTGCACTGAAGGCTGAACTTCTGAGAACGGCCTGAGAAATACAGGCACCTGACTTCAGAGCACCAAAAAGTCTGGAATAATAATATTTTACAAGTAATCAATGGTCTTTCATTGCTCATTTTAGAGCTAAGAACATTCATATCCCAGCCCATCTTTTAATAGCACTGAGCACATGCTTCAACGCAGCTTATTCTTGAAGCGCGTACGCACTCTGCTTCCATACCTCTGGGAGTTCCCATTTGTCTGGGATTTATTCTGCTGTCTGAATTATTCATTGTTTCTGTCTGTGACTCGGAGAGTTGCCTCTTCCTATCGAAGTTCTGGGGAGTTCTTGCAGATTCAGAGTTGTTTCTGGTCCTTGCAAACCCTCTCTTTTCTGCACCTGAAATCAAAAATAGGTTTGAATTAACAGGGAAGGGCAGAGGAACCTCACTGCCAGCCTGCAGTCCTGGGGAAACTCATGGTCTGCAGTACTTCAGTACAACTCACAACTGAGTCATGCTCTTTATCCAAAAGAAACGATGCCTTCATTAGTTCGTTTGTAATCTGTTGGCTCTTAGTGCCTCAACCCACCACTAGCTTATTTTAGCATAAATAAAACTCTGGAAATTACGATACTGAAGTTGGATACAACCCTGCCAAAATCCTGGGAAATTCATTAGAGCATATAAAAAGTGAAATTGTTAAACTGTTTCCAAAGCCCCTACCTCCACCCCATTAAGCCCCCAAGTAGTGAGAAAATACAACTTCCTTACAACTTAATTAAGTAGTTCAGGAATAAAGGATTAAAAAAACCAACCCAACCCCCAAACCTCAACAACCCACCCTGGAGTAATTAACTTCTGAGCTACCAGAGGCAGCACACACCACCACCATGAAATGCCAAGGCTCCAACCATCCAGCCTGCTCAGAACAGGCCACGACCATACAAAAATATTCTGCAAAGACTCACCCCTCTCCTTCCCTGCCATCACCTCAGCCCCTTCCCTACAGCCAGGAGAGCAAGCAGCAGCTTCCAACGCGTATGCCAACGCTGTTCCACGGATCAGCACATTGGAATGCAACCCAGCGCCGCGCAGCTGCCCTCTTGGCCCTCCACCTGGATACTGAACATGTCATCACAGCTTTGCCTTCCAGCCCCTCCTGGCTATGCTCCCTGGGTCCAAGCTTGTACCTGCAAGTCAGAAAACGTGCAACGCCAACTTATTTGCTGTGGGGCTATCCAAGTTACAAGGCAAATTTTTTACGTATGGTATCCTTCCCAAGTGAAAACACAGATTGCTTCGTGGAATTAAACTGAAGCAGGGAGAGGGGAAAAAAAAAAGCTTACAGAGTTGTACTTAAGCAGATGTCTTTAAAAATATGGTATAATGAGAGAAAGTTGCTATTTTACCCAGTCACCCGGAGAAAAAGCAACTTCCGTATCTAATAATGACAAATCAGCAGGAAGGAGGGAGGGATCCTCCTCATTCAGGAGAGAAGATACCAAAACAGGCAAAGGGAGAACTCAAGGTGCTGGCTCAGATCAGCCCAGGAAGGCATTAAGTGCCACAGTGGTGTCTCCAAACGGGACACTGAATTCAAGAGGGGGCCTCTGTGTTCGGTGATAAGGATAAGGGCAACGTAGGTAGCGTGGCTGCTTCTGACTTGACCAAGCTTCTCACGCTCTGCACATGCCTTCAGGAAGGAGACAGGAGGCTGCAGCTGCAACACAAACACAAATTTAGGTTGCAACTGCTGCGAATGAGGCACTGCTACCTGTAAGGACCACATAATGAGATGGAACTAAACTTAACTGATTTGCAAATCCCCCTAAGGGTCAAGATATTTAGTTCGAAAACAGACACTGAAACAAAAAGCACAGGGTAGAGAGATCTGGACAGAACAGCTTCTGAATTGGACACGCGGCTTGCTCTGGAGAGGGTTTTCAGAAACACTTTGGTGAGAGAATCTGACAAACCGTAACAGGCGGGATCTTCAGAGCGCTATTGAAACAGAGAGGTGCTGGGCTGATCACCCAGGGAGGTCACACAGTCTGCTTCGTTGGAGGTTCTTAAAAATAGGCAAGACAGACGGCTGCCAGACTTAGTCTAGGAAGAGTCGTTTTTTCCTTGAGGTAGTGAAATGGATTACACGAGCTGGTGAGGTCCTCTCAAGTCCTTGTTTCTATGACAGCAAGTCACAGAAAATACTACTATGAATTAAAGAACTCGGGATAAAAAAATCTTAACATGTAATTAAGAAGGAGCTGAAGAACGGAAAATTAAAATGCAGGGGAAAAAATTAAAAAAAAAAAAAGTCTTTCGAGTTGGGAAGTGAACTGAGAGCCAGGATGATCCACTGCAGAGCAGAGTACCTGCCATGGTCACCAGTTCAGAAATTTTGGGGCTACTATTGCCAAGAATAACACAGCAAAGGGTGGAAAAGCAGCTTTCGGAGCTGAAAGGCAGGCACACAGAAACACATGCGCATGTTCAACACTTGAGCCTTTGGTTTGGTCTCTGAAGGGAACTTTTATCTGCTCAGACTCAGACACAAACTCAAAGGAAAAAAAAAAATTGCTCAAAGGAACCACCTCTGCTTGGTCACAGCTGGCCTGCGAGCCCATTTACATGCAGACACTCTGGGTGCGTATTTGACCGTGATGTTTACGGCTAAAACCAAACCACCACAGACAACTGTCACAACTGGCATTCAACTGGAACGCATCAAATTCTGCGTGACCCTAATTTCTTGTACTTCTTTTCAAAGAAAGAGAGCTTGTCTGTTTGAAGTAGATTCAATATTTGCTGCAGTAATGCATCTGTCTCCTGACACTGGGAGTTAGAAATACTTCTCGTGATGGGCTTTCCTGCTGTCCCTGCTGCCCAGCTTTAATATGCTGGTGGATAAACAGACATCATTGCACAAAGCAAACTGTAGTGTGACAATGCTAGAGGTGGTGTGATATACAGAGACCACCCTTTCCAAAGTAACTGCTATCACTAACTTAGTAAAACTCCATTCTGGCACCAACTGTGCCAGAAGTCTTACTTCTTCCATGGTATCACAGTTGTGACTTGTAACTTACAACAGTATCTCTTAGGGTAAATTGCCCCACAAATTAATAAAGCATTAAAGCAATCCATGACTGAGTAAATGAATAAGGAAATACATAGCATTAAAAATTAAAACCAGCTTTAGTAGAAGGGAGACTAAAGCATGGTGCCTTGGAGCAGAGAGTGGTTGATTGCTCCTAACAGGAGTCCTGAAGCAACCGCAGTGCACCAAGCCACACACGTGCAGAACCACTCAAGCTCGAGCGTGGAGCAGTTCCAGTGCAAGGAACACCTGCACTCACTGCACACAGCAGTGCAACAGGTTCAGCATGTCTATCTGGCCTCACAGATGACGTAGCAACTGCTCACTGTGGTGGTCACCACTTGCCCTAGGATTTCTAGATGTTCTGCCATTTCCAGTAGGAAATAATACAGAATTTGAGGAAAGGTGGTTGGTCTGAAGTCATCTGCAGAGAGATCAGCTGAAACAACCCCAACAGCCATATCAAGGTGGCTGCCTACAAAGGTGACAGAGGGACACCTGAATAGGACCAGCAATTCCACACCCACAGCAGTAAACTGCCTCAGACTAGGCAAGGGGAAGGACTTGTGGGAGTAGAAACACTCAACTCCCACCTTCACAGATGGAGACGCGTGAAAAGAAACACAGGCAGCATTGGTGGGCTTTCAGAACAGTCCACAATCAGCAATTCACTTTTATTCCCATCTGCAGTACCAGGAAAAGGAGCGGAAAGGATGGAGCTGGGGGCTGGCTCCAGCCCAGGAGCCCAGGCCAGCATCCCACGTGCAGGCAGCAGTGGCTGGTTGAGCTGGAAGCAAGAGCACTGAAGCTCAACCTAGAATCCAAGCCATCACACTTCATCTCCGTCACAACCACCATGACATCACTCAGTGGCACATTTTGGTCTTTAAACTTAAGTACCTATTAATCTTTTCTTATTTTGGAAAAAAAATGCATGCAGGCAGTTTCCCAGAATAATTGATCTGGCTTACAGTAAGAGGAGGCTAGATGTTTAAATCACCTTATTTTGACATAACTTCTACAAAAATATTCTACAGTTTAGGTTTTGAAATGTAAAGCATTTAATTAAATTTACATCTATTACTTGCTCCATCAACTAGATGGTCAACTAAATCAACTAAAATGTTCAATTAAACATGAAGTTAGCAAGGCCAGAAAGTCTTTATTTTCATATTAAAATTTGTGTATTGCTTTACACAAGAAAGAACCAAGACCCTCCATTTTATTTATCAACAATAAAACACTTACAACTGCCCTCTATCATCTGACAAGCTATTTGATTACTATCAGCACAGAAGGAAAGTATTCCTCACTGAATTTTCATCAGCACATCCCTGACTTCCTTGGATGCCTCCCATCCAGGAGCCAGCAAGATCTTGCGAGGTCTAAGTGAGTTTCAAGATGTGGGTGTCTTGGTATATCTTTCCCTCTTCCCTATCAAAGGGAATCCCTATCACTGGGCTTTTTTGCCTCAAACTTAACTTCCAGCCTTGTACCATTTACATTGTTTACATTTAACTTGGCTCCCCAGGACAAGCAGGACAGTGACAGCATAACAATTGTGCTGGTGACACCTCAACAGGCTTCACACTCTCATCCCACTGACAGCTCTCTAGACATGTAACGGTTCCTTTTACATTTAAAAACAAAATTACATTGGAAGCATTGGATGGAACAATACTGTTATAAACTTTTCCAACACAAAATACTTCCACCTACTACTACTTATCTGTATCAGCCTGTGACTGGGCATCACCACTTCGCTAGCTCTGCCATCACTAAGATTTTTCCATGGCTTCCCAGCATTAGATCATGCTCTAGATACGCAAAGGAATCTCTCAAATACCCCGCTCTGCAGTTAGTATAAGCATGAGAAGAAACAGAAGCTTATCCCCAGCACCGATAACATGGAACAGAACAACATGTTATCAGTTAATGAGACACTCTCAACACATGGATACTAAATATTTGTCCGTATTTCTACTATGTTTCACCTTATCACTGACACATTTCAGTGACTTAAACCAATTTCCTTCAAATCCTCCAAGAGATTCCCTGACATCTAATTCTTCAAGACAGCCCAGCTACGCACTTGGTAGAACGCTGCAAGGATACGCCCATGAGCTGGAAGGTATCTACCAAATGAGGGGTCAGCTAACGCTGCCCTACCTCCAGAAGCAGGAATTAACCACCTAAAGACAACAAGAACTGCTCCGATGCCAGTCGCTGTCCATCCTAGACTCCCATGGAAGTCCAATTAGGTTAAGCATGGCAAAAAAGCTACATAAAGCATGTTCCTGGCCACCCTTGCTGGAGACTGAAGGAGTCCGACCATAAGGCAGCCCAAGGCGTCGCCTCAGAGATCTGCACATTTAAGTCGTCCCTTGGCTCCTGGTAGAGTTGGCAAAGTAAACTGCAGAACCAAATTCAGTCTTTTAGCAAACAGATCCTCTCCACAACCTGCCAACAAGCCCTATCTGCAACTTCATGAGCCGCTACAGATGCTGAATTGTAACAGGATGCATTAATAGTCTCAATATAAGAGTTCAGCCAATGGAAACTCTACCTTGTTTTGCAAAGACATTTCAGACTCCAAAAAAATCTCAATTCCTACCTAGCCCCTGAAGAACCCACTCCAGGTACTTTGGTGATTCCAGGTCTGCCAGCTTTGACAAGCTGGGGGGACACAGTTCCTGGCCAGTAGCTCCAAACAGCCACAGACCTGGTGTTGACACTGCTGTAACGAGGCAACTATTCATCTCATTCCCCAAAGTCAAATAAACTCTACTAGCAAAAGCGTGCTTTGCCAGTACAAACGGCATTAACATCAGGGAGGTTTTGCAAGGATCCCCACGTCTTTGCCTTTCATGTGCTTAGACAGGCAATTTAAAAGCTATTTGATATTTTATGCTGCTCAAAGAAGCCTCTCAAATAATTTCCTCTCAAATTTTAAAAGCCAAAATACGCTTGTCAGATTGTTTTTAATGTCTAACGCACTGGTGACACGGTATATGCCACATTATGTAAGCGGCTAACCCAAAAACTCCACGCACTTAAATGACTACTACAATATGGGGGATCAGATTACCACGCACAGGCAGAACCAACAGGCACATCCAACAAACACCATTGAAGTGATCTCAAATACAAGTTATGTCAACAAAAACACTGGTCGCACGCAGGCCAGAAGTAACTAGCTATTTATGTTTTGCAAAATATTTTTACGGATTTAAGAGATTAAATGTCTTAACTAATGGCAACAGCCAACTACTTTCTTGTTCTATTTTGTTTTAAAAGGAAAAACACAAAGACAGCTGTTGGTATAGCTGCTCGGGGAAAGAGTTCTGTACCAGGAAGGGAGGGGAAAAAGAAGAAAGGAAAAAAGCACTCCTTAGAAGATATCATAAGTAAAACTCTGCTAGAACCACAATAACACAAACAGGACCAAAACCCATCCGCCACGCTCCCCGTGAGCTCAGCTCTGCTCCAGCCTGTGCTAGGAACAGCCACACTTCAACGCGGCTCAATGTGAATTAAATGAGGCCAGAGCTCCCCGAGAGCCTGGGAGCAGTCCCACTGCCACGTGTTTGCCCATATCTGAAGGAAAGAGGTTAAATAAAGTAGATGGCTCAAGATTAAAGACAAAGCAATAGAGAGAAATGAGGGTGTCATGGGAAAGAATTCATTAGAGATGTAGGAGTGGAAAGGCCAGACTGAGATACGGTATCAGCTCAATTTCGTTACAGCAGGGAGACTTGCAGGAGATAAACTTGGAAGGCAGTATCTCAGATGCTCAATCTGGGGTCTAAGAGAAAGGCTGAGAGCTCATTCTCCTATCCTAAGCAAGCTCATTCTCTTATCATAAGCAAATAATTTCAAAAAAGAGCCTCCTTCTGTGATGAAATGTAAACTCAAAGAATCCTAAGCTGGAGGTTTGGTGGTACACTCCTGAGCTCAGCCCAAGCCTGACCACAGGGCTAAAGGGGGCTCCTACAAGGCCGCTGAGAGTCCTCCTCAAAAGCATCCAAGGCTGTGAACAACCTGACATTATTCTTGTGACTGAAAAGTAAGGCAAGTTTCCAGGAAAGGGAACATCTTGGTGGAAGTGGGAAAGGACGGTGATGTGACAACATTACAGGGATTTAGGCAGATGGCAGATTGCGTAATTAAGTTTAAAGTTAATTAAACAGTCATTCAAAGAAGAGAAACAATACAGACCTATATTTACATGCACAGGCTCAGCCAAAATGTAAATTCTATGCAAATATCCTGAACTGAGCGGATGATGTATTGAAATCCAGCTGCCAGAACTTGCTCCCATGCCCACCAGTCTCCACTAATTGACCCATTATGACAGGCCACCAGGGCCCAGCCACGGCGTAAATCTGAGCTGTAACTTTCCGCCATCAAGACAAATCAAAATAAAATGGGAAGATGGCACTTAAAGTGAAGGACTGTCTGCACAGCTCTGAAATGGGATTTCAGGAGTGATTCAAAGCAACTGGTCCCTCCAGCAACAGCCCAAGAAGTGACCAGCAACTCTGTACAATGTAACACAGCTCCTCTACCAGAGCTACTATGTTCACGCACCAGGACACAGTCCAGCTGTGAGGCATCTTGGGTACCCAGGAACAAAACTGGGGATCTCTCTCCCCCTCTTTAGAGAAGGTGATTCTCTAATCATTTTTGGCACAGACATCTGACAAAATCTGTGCAGAAGAGTTTAACATCCAAGGGGAGAAAAAGCACAAAGGGAATCCTTCCCACACAGTGGTCAAGCTAGCTGCTGAAAGGCAGCTAGCCCCCCCAACCAGTGACTCCTGGATGGGGAAATCCAGGCTGTGATGGCTTGTGAGGGGCTTTACAGCACCACAAGCAGCTTTTGGAGGTGACCATGCCACCGTAGCTGGTTGTAAAAAGATTCAGACATTGAGCATTCCTACAACAAGCCGCTGAGGAAGAAACACTCCTAGAGATGGAGGTAGCAAAAAGGTGAAGTGGCATATCCATGGATACTCAGGAGAGCCAGGAGCAGAGGCAGATGCCTGTTTCCAGACCCATGAATATGAGGTAGGAAGCACACATTGCCACTGCTCTCCTGCTTTAAGCTGCAGGTATGGCTGTAAGCTGGAGCACAGGAAGTTCCGCACCAACATGTGGAAGAACTTTTTCCCAGTGAGGGTGACGGAGCAGTGGAATAGGCTGCCCAGGGACGTGGTGGAGTCTCCTTCTCTGGAGATATTCAAGTCTCATCTGGACGCCTATCTATGTAATATGAGATAGGGAGCTGCTTTGGCAGGGGGGTTGGACCCGATGATCTCTTGAGGTCCCTTCCAACCCCTAAGATTCTGTGATTCTGTGATTCTGTATTTATTTAAAACTCTGCATGCCCCTTGATTTCAGCATGGAACTAGAGAAAATGAAAACGTTCTTGCTGGCGTTGGCTTTCTGAAAGCGCCTGTGCTTTCAAAACCTGAGATGAAGAGAAATGCACAATGGATTCTTTCTGCTGGGGAAAACAATGCTGTGGAAACCGCTCCCAACCGCCAAGATCACGCGCCCACAACACCACGGTTCCTCTTCCAAAACACTTCCAAGCATCAGACAGTAATTACAGTTTTATTCAGCTCCTCAGCAGGGTTTGTGTTGTAGGAATACTACGTGAGCTCAAGAGCCAAAGACACCATCCCAGGCTCCCAACTAAGGGCAGGTGACGAAACTCATTTAGTAGCAATAGACTAAAAGTTTATCAAAATAGTTACTGTGCTCCAGCTGCGTGCAGCAGCGCAGCGGCGTTGTCAGGGAGGGGATACAGCTCTTTTGGTTTTCAGGACTCTCTGTGAACCTGCTCCACCCTGCTCCTGACCTCCTAACCACCTACTCCGCCTGATGACTGCACTCTTCCAGGCTCCCACTCCTGTGGGATGTGGGTCAGGGCTGCTTCCACTGCCCCCACATCCTTCCATCCTCCCAAACCATCTTCCACAATACCTTTTGCTCTTTGTCTTATCCAGTAACTATGTGCAAAAAGGGCTCCTTCAAGGAAAACATTTTAAAAATGTAATATCACAGAAGTTCACTCTTTGATTTCTTTGGGCTTAGTAGTTTGAGGGAAGCAAGTTGCTTGAAGATCAGAGTAAGCCAAGAGGCTTTGAAAGGAAAAATACCTGACAGGAGGTGCTAACGTACTAGAAGACATTAACAGCTAAAGAAATGAAAGAACTGCTTTCAGATTCATGTATATCCCAAGGTTACCAAGTGTGCTGCACGATAAGACAACTTGCTGATGAACTGTTCCCCATACCACCCATTCAGTGGAGTAGGTACATAATTCACAACCCTTGGTACCATAGGGCGGGGAGAAAAATGCCTAAAAACTTACAAACTGACCCAAACCACATTATTGCTGCAGGCTTGTGTCTGTAGAGAGCCTTAAGTACTCTCCAAGGCATGATCTGCCCCATACAGCTGCGGGCTGCAGCTGCAAGCGTTGACATTTTCCTTCAGCACCCTGGAAATTTAAATTTTTGTTACAGAAGACATTATTTTATGCAACAGATCCCAACATTTTGTTTTCCATCCCATCCCAGACAAATTTTGGCTCTCCATAATTCAGATTTCCCCACAAGAGGGAGTTAGGGATATGCAGCCCACAGCATTTCATGGAGCTAGTTAGCAGGGGGCTTGAGATGGGAAGGCAAGAAATGGACACCAGCACACAGGACAGTAGTGGAGGCTGAAGTGGGGCAGCAGCCATGGCCTGAAGAAGAACCACAATTAAGCACTCAAGCCAGCTGCAAAGCAGCTGTCCAACCTACCTTCATATTGATGGCAGAGAAGCTTTAGAGATTATCTGAACAACAAGCCAAAGTTGATCAGGTGGTGGGTGCTGGCTGACCTCATGAACAGCAAAGGACAGAGGGTTTTTTTCAGTGTATTTTGGGGGTAGAATTTATTATCAGAGCTTTTAAATGTGCCAGTGACAGCCTAGATACAACAAACCTTGGTAAAGCTGTTCCAATGGTCATTTACCCTCACTGCTAAATTGTGCTGCATTTCAAGCCTGGATTTGTTTAGCCTCAAATGTGTTATATCATAATCTGCTCAACTGAGTAGCCTATTATTGAACATCTGTTCCCCATGTAGGCAATTTACTGAAAGCTCCCTTCCCCCCAGCATCTCTTTGATAAGTAAAGCAGGGTTCCTCAAATCATTCACTCATGATCCCAGCATTTTAATCTTCCTTCTGGCTGTCCTCTGTGCATTCATCAATTCATCACCATCCGCCCCGAACAGAGGGCACCACCACAGGATACAATACTCCAGAAGCTGCTGCCGCTGCCGTGCCAGACACACGCAGTCCATACTCCATCTTCCAATTCCCATGATTATACATTACCCTTTTGGCCACGTTTCACAGGAGGGGGAAGTTCAGCTGATTAATCCATCAAAAGCTCAAAACTTTTTTCCAAGCTGTTGCTTCCCACACTGGGTTCCTCACACCACTGAAGCAGCTCTACACTGACCCGATAAATGGAGTATGTTTTGTCTGCTCCCAGTCCTCCCAGCGATCCAGACAGCTGCCAGTAACTGCCCCCATTATTTAATACTCCCTGCGCTCTTCATGTCACCCAAACAGAAGCCTCAATCCTAGTTGTAGGTTTTCTTCCTGATGACTGACAAAAGCATTACAGAGGACAGAGGCAGGACATGACACCACAGGAACCAGACAAACCTGTTGCTAGCAATTCTCAGTTTATTGCTGCATTTAATTAGTCCACCTAAACAGCTTTTAAACCATTCTCCATGCGCTGTGATTTTACTGTGCAAACATACTCATATCCATACTCACACCTTTATCAAACCCCTGATCTCACAAGGAACTGACACAGAGAGCTCAACAAGTCCTTAGGTGCATAAACTGACAAGTCACATTAAAGGAAAGTTTTAAGACTAATTAAAAATTAATTCAATTCTGTATTAGCCTTTTATTTTCCTAGGACCACAAAACTGACAGGCACAGGTACCTGAGCTACTGTGGTGGTTCAGCCCCAAGCAGTGGCTGAACACCACACGCTGCCTGCTCACTCCCAGAGGAGAAAGAGACAGAGCCTCTATGGGTTGGGATGAGGACAGTTTACTCACAAAAGTACCATGAAAGTAGAACAATAATGGCCAATTACACTCATACCCAGTGATAACAGAGGACCTTACCAACCCAGGACTTACAGAGTGCTGTACAACATGAGGACCAACCCAATGCCCCGACGAACTCCAGAACTCTGACTGCTCTGGAGGCACCCAGTGAGGGGGTGACGAAAACAGCCTGGGATAACTCAGCTCTCCTGTGCTGACTGCTTGGGGAGGTTAACCCTGGCCTGGCCAGAACCAGGACAGCTACGTAATGGGGACCTAACTTCACAGAATGGAGCTAAAGAAAAAACAGGTTAAACACAAACAGCTGGGAAAAAAAAATAACCCAGGTTAACAGCAAAAAGCTTTCACATGAGCGCTAGTAGGTAAAGGAAGCTACTTCACAGCAATTAAAGCTTTGCTGCCAAACACAAGGCTCCTGCTGCAGAATTCGATCCCGCTGCAACCTGGCATGCTCAGGGCTCTAGTAAAGGGCACAGAAGACAGTTATTAGATCACAAACAGAAAAAAAACAGTGCTCACAAGGGCAGGATCTCATCTTCCCAAGAGAGGATACATCAGATATTAACTCACATACTATAGCTAATGCTAGCCAAACACATGAGTTGCACAAGATTGAGGAATGCAACATTTTTTTCTGTCAAAAGTAAGAGAGAAATTTATGTTTCTGATGACGTTGCTGAACCGTTAGAGGAAGGAGCCTTCTATTTTTCATGGGGTTTCTCAGATGGGGCTATACAGTAAATCTACTTTTTCCTCCTCTCCTGTATCTCATTACTGTGATTAACGTCATCTAAGGAACATTACATTGGACCTGGCAAGATTAGCTACATTTTAAAGATTTCCACAGCAACCAACATTCTCCATTTATTGAGCTGATTCTGTGGCCTTTACTAGATCGCTGGCTCGTATCTACTGGTGCCAGATAGGGAGATAACAACATTCTTAAGCACTGAATTTCACCACACAAGAACTGGAAGACTCACCACTAAAAAGCAGCATTATCTTAAATTTGCCTTACAAGGTGAAAGCACAAGGTGTGGTTCTTCCTCCAAAGCTCTCCCAGAGAAACACAGACAAAATCTCCTGCAGTGTACAAGAGCAAGACAAAACCCTCAAGATTTTGCAATTTGCTGGTATTTCTTGATCAGCTATGTCCATTGAGTTGGCAAAGCCACTCCAGGACATTCCCTTTACCTGTTCCAACCCTTTTAAATGTCAGGGTTGCGGCTACAAGCCAACCACCCAAGAGCAACAATTGTTTTTAAAGCTATGATGCTGAACACCGCCCTGCTTGCCAGGAACCCTCCTCTGTGGAAGCTGCCCAAGTTGGTTAAGCATCACAGGCTGGGCAAATAAATGCCAAGTGTCAGACAGCTAAATCAGAAAGGGCCGTGGAAATCTTACACCACTTTATAGGTGAGGCATGTTATTACCCAGGAGATGTCTGCTTCTGCTCAGGGGGCATGCTGACCCTGACAGATGGGCAAGATACCTCCCCATCACATCATAAACCTGTGAAGCTTTCAGTGAGAAGAGCCTCAGGAGGCTACCTAGTGAAGCTGGTGGTGGTGTTTTTCCTAAGGAGGTTATCTTCAGATACAGACCAAGACTGTATACCCAATCCTGCCAAAGCTGAACCTATTTCATAGCAATCAGCCTTCACAAGCATCCTGCTTCACCCAAGCTTCCAGCATCAATGAAGTCACCTCACTCCCAGGTACTCTAGCTCCTGAGATCCTCTGAAACCAAGTGTGGCTGGGAGACGTTCCCAAAGACCATGCTACACTCCACCTCTGGCTTTTAGGCTTTTCAGCAGACTTGGGAATGAGCTTTGAAACAGCAACATTCCCTCAAACACAGGCTGAGAAGTGCACATACTCAAAAGGCAACCTAAGCTTTGCTGTCCCAAATAAAACACGCAGCTTGGTCTAAACTACTCACTGCTAAAGCAATGCATCACAGATATTTAAGATGAAGTTCCACTTCGCAGCCATGCAAATCTCAACCACTAGCATGTGACAGACAGATGCTGCAGAGAGTCAGTGCTTCTCAAGGAAAAGGGGGTTTTAAGCCCTTTTATGACAAACATCAGTCAGGGATGTTTGTCAGAAAAGAGATTTTGATGACTAACTCTGGATTGAAGTGGGAAAGCCCTTAGAGCCTTTGATCAAAACCAGAAAACAACCCCAGAGGACTTGATAAAAGACTTTCTGTTAAGGAAGTTCAACCAAATTTTAGCATCCAAAGAACCTGAGGGATTGGAGATTTAGGGAAAATTACCAGCACGGAAATTGTATGAGATGAAAAACTATAAGCATCACAATTTGAAGTGGCATTTTAGGATTATTTTTGGGTTTACTGGGGGTTTGAGAATGAACTTCAGAACAGGAGGCTTTATGGCAATTCTCCAAGCAGAGTTTACACATATTCATCTTCTCAAACCCAAGACTGCCAATGCAGTAGAGTGAATCCAACATGTGGTTCCATGGCTGTGTCACACCTTTCAGATGAGGCGCAGTTCTCAACTGCTAAAAGCTGGGCAAGTCACTGAGGGAGACCAACACTTAGGACAAGCAGTGACTATACAGAAGACCAGAAGAGACTGCCATGGGCAGTCTCCTAACTATCTGCTATGAAGCTATTTCTATCCCGCAAGCCTCATCTTGGGGCCTTATAGCACAGCATGTCAAAGGCAATGCTCAGTCCTTCCCATGGACAGCAACACATCATCAGGGTCAGTGATACCTGCTTGGGGCTCTCCAAACCACTCTGCTGTCTTCCAAGGACACAGGAACTGCTGCACGCCTGGAAGAACATTAACAAGGACCACTGCCCCCAGGCACTCAAAAGGACTTTCTGTGCCCTTAGGACTGTCAGTTTTAGGGTCACTGAAAACCTGGCCATGGCTAAGCCTGAACTGAAGAGCTGTTAAGAAGAGGAGAATTAAATGAAGTGATATAAAGAGAGATGCTTGGCTTTCAGATTAGCTCAAAGAGCCTTTGGAAAGCCTACAACAACCTGAAGAGAGTTAATTTGTGAGAAAATGTCACTACTGAAAAGATGATATGCCACACCACTATGACAGAAGCAATTCTTGCCATCGCAGTTTCACAAGCCTTGATTTAAACTGATCAAACCAGACACCTGCCTATGCAAAGTAATATGACTTATATCAGCATCAAGAGAGAAAGACAAGCTTTGAAGTGAGAAAATATTAATCTGGTACTGTGATGTGCAAGTTCTTATAGCTAAGCGCTTGCAGCCTGTAAAATCTTCAGTTCACTTAAACAAGAGCACTAAAATGCACTCAAACTAAACAGCAGGAAAGACATTTATCGGACTTTTTTATTTTTCCTAATTCTTTCCTCCCCAAGAATCTGTTTCCATACCCCTGCAAGAGTTCTGGAGAGTAACCAGTCTCAGCTACACAGGAGGGTGGCTGGGGAGGCATGGGGGCGGGGGGATGGAGAGGAGAAGAAGAGGAAGGGTGTCACTGTTAACCAAATAATTTTCAATAATTTTCCCCACAGTGTGAGTTTTCCACCTGGGAGGTCAAACACAAGGGTCAACATGTTCTGCTCTTGGTCTTTACACTAAACAACCAACTCATTTCCAAAGGGTTCATGCCACCCCACTCCCAGCAAGAACAGGAGGGAGCTGCAGGTACTTGCTTTTGAAAGCTGGGTGTTTTTATTTTAGACTAACAGCCCCATAGGCACCCATACACACTGTAAGCCTTCTAGACTCTCCATCCCTGTCAGCTGCTTTGCCCTGCTCTCCAGAAGCTGAAGGGTGAAAGGTAGCAAAGTTTATTATAACAGCCACAGCGTTACAATGAGAAATGCTAAATAGAGCAATCTTGTATTTATCAAGCTCATCACATTTTAATATAATCTGCTTCTGTTAAATCTCCAATTCTGATCTGTCTTGTAAAAATTCATGAAAGTTTACCAACTTTAGCACATAATCTACTGTCAAAAATACCACAAACCCCATAAAAAGCACATTACTCGCCACTCCAGAGTGACAGAACAGAGTTTTGCAAGACTGATTTAGTTAAACATTTACTTGATTGCCAGTCCAAAAGTTGTGATAGGCCTCAGGCCCACCTTAACCAGCTGAGAAATCGATCTCTTTCCTACTTGTTACGGAGCATTTTTATACAGTGACATTTATGAGCTCCTCCAGTAGTAGCTCGTAAGTTCAGGCTCTCCAAGGATTTCACCATAAATAACATTCAGAGGAAGTTTTAATGCATTACACTGCGAGATCAAATTGAAACCGCCTTGCTTTGGTTGCTTGTTGATGCTGTGCTTTGGAGGGTTGGGGGGGGGAGGGGGAGGGAGGGGGCAGGGAGGTGTCATGAATTTTATTTATCTCCATAAGCAGGCTTTTTGCCTCAAACATCACATTTAAGGCACACGCTCGCTTTACTGCTGCAAGATGTGGTCTGTTACTAACAGCAGAATTTACTGGAGTCGAGACTGAATAGGGAATTAGATACCTCACAGGCGTCTTAGGGCCTGAGTGTCAGATGGACTTGGACCCTCCGCAAAGGCCCTCCAGATCCAAAGAGAGGAGGCAACACAGAGGAAAGCATGACTCTGCTCTGAGTCAGCTCAGATCCAGCCATCTTAATTTGGACTCTATGCCACAGAAGTTAGGCACTCTCAATCTTGAGCCGATGCTGGAAGCAGCACAGCCACATTCACAGGGCCCAGGCCAGGGGATCGCGTTCTGCCAGCACCACGCTGGCTCCACATGAAGCCATGTGCACATGCCGGATGGCTTACTTGCTAACCAGGACAAAGCCACCCACAGGTAACTAAGGGCTGACTAAGTCAGACAGAGTAGAACTGGTTCACATTAACTCACTCGTGACTAAAACACCAATTCCACAGTAATTGCAGTAAATGGACCAAACAGCTCATTAGTGTGAACTCACCTTGGGCTTGACCTGGAGACAAGTGACTGCTTTTCCTGGCATTTATTGCCAGCACATCCTCACTAAACTGCTCAGTCAACAAGTGTCCAGCTGCTGTGTCTGTGTTGGCAGGACACCTGCCTTGTTTCTTATGTTTCTTCCTCCATGTGTCCTCCTCGTCCTTTTCATCAGAACCAGAAGACTTCTGCAGAGCTGCACGGTACCTCAGGCTATTTGATACTCTCCCACCCAGGGCATCGCTCGTATTTAACAAGTCAGCTGCAGCTCCACGCTGAGGTACATAATAGTCTTCCTCCACCTCCAAGTCTCCTTCCAGACTAGCGATGGCATTTTTTTTATGAGGACACCTGTTCAGAGAGGTTTGGGGTTTGTCATTCTCAAATCCCCCAGGCACGGGCTGATCCAGGTACGATGCTCTGACCGGTGAATAGCTGCGCACATTCACCCCGTTCCTGGCTGTGTTATCCTTCACCAAGCCTCTCCTCAGGGGTGGGTCCAGATCCAGGCTGAGGTCGTTGTAGGTGCCATCTTCCAGCTGCATCTTCTGTGCAATGTGATTCAAATAGGAGCGGAAGCGGCCGCTGTGGTGCTTCTGTACAAGGTTGGCGTACGCGTTCTTCTGGGGAGCAGCGGGCTTGCTCGAACCCTCCTGGGCACCTTGGGCAGAAGTAGGGCTTCTTGAATACCCCAGCTGATCCATAGCCAGTAAAAGGCAGACTTCAGTGAGTTACAAAGAGACACAGGGGGGAGGAAAAAGGGTTATTTTCTTGAAACAAAGGGTCAAATAACTGATTACACTAAAAGACACAAAATGTACTGAATGAGAACATATTGACCTTTACAGAGACTGGGGTTGGGTGAAGGGGTTTCATGATGTATTCAACTGCCCTGCATGGAATTCCTGCCAGTGACCACAGCCCATGAGCTGTACCTGCCCATGCACTACACAAATCAAGGATTTCTTCCCCCCCCAGCCCCAATGCTGACACCTCAAACATAAGGGACTCCTTTAACTTGCTCCTCCTTGCCTTTGGAAAAGCCAGGCAAATTAAGGCTGTAACTGACAGACTGTATCAGATGCATGAGTTTGACCGTCATCAGAAGTGAAACCCCGGTACATCCAACCTGGAGTCTTCAAAAATAACTGCATCCCTACTGAAGCACTTTGATGTTGCCATAAAAAGCATACATTGTCTGCCACCTCCTTCACACACTGACCAATTATATAGGCCATTTGCTTCAAACACAAAAACTAACCATTTCAGCTTGTCTATTTGACCATAAACCCACTTCCAGTGGGACCAACAGACAGTAAACCCCCTAGCACAACTAACTGGCTTGCAAGAGCTCATAATTCTTTGTGATTGAGACACGCTGGCTGCCACTTCACTCAGTGCCAGTCTCTAGACAGTCGCTGTGCCTACGCCTTTGCTACATGAGCATGTAGCTTATGTAGATCAAGCATCTTTACATCCTGCTTCAGCTGCTCAAGCTTTTAAGGTTTTAGAACTAAGTCCTCTCATAAATTGTCCTCAGGTACCATTACAGTAACGTATAGGTGTGGACAGGACACAGCAATGGTTTTTGCTGTATCTAACATCAAAGAGGAAAATAAAAATATATAAGGGAGCCAACAGCTGTCTTCTGGGGGTTTTCATAAAATCCACCTCTTTTTTCTTCAAGAGATGTTAGAAGCTGAACAGCTGAAATTCACCGCAGCTTGTACATCCGAGAGCTTCAGGGCTCACATTCATCTCTGCTACACCAAAAACAAGGGTCACTAATCTTTAAGCTAAACCAAAGGCTACTGTGCATTAAAACTCTCTCTTCACCTCTCCAAGCACAAAGGTGCTGGCAGGACAGAACACAGAGCTCAGCTCCTTTCCCCATGCCTGGTATATTTCTTCACCCTTACCCAGCCCTCTTCTCCCTTCTCCTGCAGCTGCACAGAGGATAAGCACCCAGACAGCCTCCTCTCCCCTGCACACACGCTGCTGGGACCAGGGCATCATCCAGCAGAGAGCAAGGACTGCAGCACCGACCCCTCCTCAGCGTGCCTGCTCTGACCTTTTCGGAGAAACAACACATGTTGCAGCGAGATTTACTTAAGTAATTGAGCACGGATGTGAAAAGGCTTCACAATACAAAGCAAAAATTAAAAATCCCTGAATAAATAGGGAAAAAAAAAAATATCTTTGTGTGGTTTGTGATTCTTGCTCCTAAGATTTTCCATTGGTGCTGGCCAATAGCTGAACTTTTCTAATAGCCTGACCTGTTACAAAACCCTCCCGCAGGCAGGTCTGCAGCGAGCTCTCTTTTAATGTCACCTTCTCCTGCTGCCAATTCAACAGAAGCAGATAACATTTATAAAAGCCAGCAAGCCTGCTCTTCAAACACTGGATCCAGGATACCACCGTTTACCAACAAGCAAAGAACAGGCATTCACACCTCACCTCGGCTGTAATTCTGACAGCTTTAATCTCGTCACCAGTTAGCTACTGGGGCACAGACACACGAGAATGAAGGAGTTATAAGCCTCCACGCGTTACAGTTCCATCATTAGGTGGAATCGCCGTCTGCTCGAGATCCGGGGAGCAGCGGTTGGGGGAGGGGGGGGCGGTGGGGGTAGGGGTGGCAAAGGCGGGTACCAGGTATGGCCCGCCCTGCCTTCCCGCCGGCTGGACGAGGGAAACGGAGGGAAGGCGCTCACTCGGCTGAGCGCAGGATAAAATCCGGCCCGGCTATTTCCACCCAACAGCACCGGCCTTCAGCACACCGCACACGGAGGCCCAAGCGCAGCGGCCAGCACCCGGCAGCGATGGGGGAGGACCCGCTCCGGCTCCCGGAGCTCAACCGGGAGTGGGGCTGCGGGGTCTCCCCTTGCACCCCCGGGAGCAGGGGCAGCCCCTCGCTCGCCACCTCCCCTGCCAGGCGCCAACGCTCTCCCCCGGCGCGCCCTGCCCTCTCGGGAGAGCAGCCCGGGCTGGCACAGCCCTTCTCCGGCGCCGGACGAGCCCTAACCTCGCCGCGGGGCGAGACAGCAAGCCGCCGGGCCCGGGCCCCGCCGCGAGGCTGACAGGGCCTGAGCGCCGCCCGGGCGGACCGGGGAGCCCCTCCCTCTCTCCCCCCGCCCGCCCGGGACCGCAGAGGAGACTCCGACCCTGCCCAGCCCCGCCACTCACCGACCCGGCCGCTCCCCCCGCCGCGCCGCTCACGCGCCGTTTAAATGCCCCGACGCCCCCACCGTGCACTTCCGGGTCAGAGGCGGCCTACGGGCCGCGGCAGGGCCCAAAAACCCTCACGCGCGAAGCGCTCGCTCGTTTCCTTCACACCTCCCGGCCCGGGGCGGGGGCCGGGGCAGGGACCCCCGGGCGGCCTCTAGCGACGCGAGCGGGCTGGCAGCCCGGGGGGCCCTTACCGGCAGCGCCCGGCGCGGCCTGGGAACGGACCTCGGGAAGGGTGCCCCGGCTCCGCTCGCTGCCGGTGGCGGCAGCTGTCCGGGGCCGGAGGGCAGAGTCCCATCCAGGGGCTGGCTGGCCGGGAGCGTTACCTGCAGACTCGGGCTGGGTCTGTCAAAGAGCTTCGGCCAGCAGGAAACCCGGCCAGCAATCACCTGAACTCACAGCACCCCCAGCCTCGGAATCACAGGATCACAGAACTGTGGGGGCGGAAGGAACCTCAAGAGGACCTCGGGTCCGACCCCCCTGCCAAAGCAGGTTCCCTAGGCAACCCCCTCTGAGCTGTCTGCCTGCAGCAGCCCCTCGGAGCAGCGAGGAAGGGTGCAAAGGGACCTGAGCTGATGTCTCCCAAGTCTGGCTTTGGTGGGGAACGGCTCTGTTCAGTCTTCAGTTGGGTAGGAACATGGGGCTGAGCAAGCTGTCCCTGCTGCCTTTTGCTTAGGATGGGGATGACACCTGCCCTGTGATGCTTGTTCCTCACTCACTCCTGGCAGGTGAGTGTCCACAGTGCCTGGAATCAGTCACAGAATCACAAGGTTGGAAAAGATCTTTAAGATCATCAAGTCCGACCGTTCCTGTCCTGTGTTAAACCATATCCCTAAGTACCTCATCTACCTGTCTCTTAAACACATCCAGGGATGGTGACTCAACCACCTTCCTGGGCAGCCTGTTCCACATCCTGGCAGTGAAGAAAGTCTCTAAAGACCATTGTGCCGCATCTGCTCAGTGTGTAGCATCACCCATGCCTGCCAGCCCCTCCTAGACACAAACTGGCCCTGTGGCCATGCTCCCAGCCAGTGCTGCTGAGCCTCCACAAAGCCATGGTGAGCTCTCTGAGATGGAGGTGCTGAAGGTGAAGTGCCCCATGGCAAGCACAAACCACTCCAGCTCTGGCCCTCGGATCAGTTGAGGGAGCTTCCCTGAGAAAGCACCAGGCTTTTTCCACGAGACCAAGGGCAGCACGCGCAGACCTGCCTGTGCAAGGACAGTCACATTTCCCCCAGTGCTGGGATGCCACTGGCAAAGGCAGCATCTTGTTCACATGGACAACGCAGAGCCAAGAGGTGCTGCCTGCGACCTGCCAGCACTGCTGCCAGCTCATCAGCTGCCCCTACCTACCCTGGCAGCTCTGGCCACCTCAATGAGGGGAGCAAGGCAGCTGTGCCCCACACCAGCCACACAGCCACTGCACAGCCCAGATAGTGAGGAAGTGAGCAGCCCTTCTCTGTGTGAGCAGAGGCACCAGTTGTGCAGCAGCTGATCCCCCCTCCAACCCCAAGGATGGAGGGGTGGATGACATTTCCACTGAACCTGGCCCTGCGAGGAGCAGAGCCATGTGGGATCACCTCTTCGGGGTAAGGGTGCATCACCCTGGCTTCTTCCTGTTCCCCAGCTGCTGTCAAGCAAGGCAGCTGGTATTCACTCTGCTAAGGCACAGTGGTGGCACATCCCCAGTTGTGCAGGGCCTGAAAGAGCAGGAGATGGGGAAGTGGGGACCCAGGACCCCCCAGCCCAGCTATCCCCCTCCCTGTGCCAGCCAGGTGGAAGCAGCAGCTCTTCTCTGTGCTGCTGAGTCATGCCATGTCTCTGCTGTTCTACACCCCTCCGGGGATGAAGCCGAGCCCATATCTTGGCCAGGGTCCCTCCTGCACCAGGTGGTGCCACCAGCTGCAGCAGCTTCAGTGTGCCCAGTTCCTTCCACTGGAGATGAAGGATGGGAGGAGGAAGCTGGGGGGATTCAGTGTCTGTTAGTGCCGCTGCTGGTGTTGGGGCCTGCAGTTTCACAGTGGTATCATGCATGGCAGGAGGGATACAGCTCCACGGCTGGATGCCTCTGCCCTCCTTGCCTCCTGCCTGCAGCTGCACAAGGGGCTGCCAGCCCCAGCAGATTCACAGGGCTTTGCTCAGCCCTCCTGTCCCAGCAGCATCCGGGCATCTGGAAATCTGGTCTGGTCCGAGGGGCAGAGCCTGAATTTGTGCCCCCTTTTGCTCTGCCCCATCACTGGCCTAGACAAGAGATCACACAGGAGCTCACCAAACACGGACCCTCCAGGGAAGGGCTGGACAACTTCAGTCTTGCCTTTGGCTCCACCTTCCATCCACGCCATCCTTGTGGCTGCAGAGCAGACAGGAGCAGTCGCTTCACTGCTGCTCCTGTGACCCTCCATGGCAACTCATGGGCTTTGTAAAAGGAAGCGGGTCCACAGGCAGATTTTTCCCCCACGCTCTCATTTCCTGGGGCCCTGTAGCAGCAAGCCCAGCCTGGTGTCCCAGCTTGCTTTCACACAGCAGGATTATCTCACCATCTGCCCCCAGGCAGTAACTGGTAGCTGCTCCCCGACTTGGAGGCTGGAATGTGTTACAGCACCTTGGCCAAGGCGAGAGCACCTCGTGGCTCCTTGGCCAGGAGCACCCCACTTACAAAGGCTTTGCCTCCCCTCCTTGTGGTAGGAGTCAGCAAGGAGCAAGGGCCCGCCCAGCGCTCATCAGTGTTAATCAGGAGTGACTGGCCGAAGGGATGGAGCCACCCCGAGATGACTCAACCAGGGGAACCCTGGATGAGAGTGGAGTGATTCCTCGATTTCCCTGCTGACCCTGTCTGCTTCCGCAGCCCACCCAGTGCCAACTGACACTGTGGATGGAAACATCTCCACCAACTGAATGCCACCTCTCTGATACCAAATATTGCAGGTGGCAAGCCATGGATGGGGGGATGGAGGGCAGCGGGGTGCTGCCTCCCTGCTGTTGTCCAGACGCCCGTGGCACCAGGATAAGCTCAAAGGCAGAGTGGGGCCATGGGTTTGCCCTGGAGCCTCTGAGCTCCCTTGGAAGTGTCTCAATTGCAGCAGCACCCATAGTTAGGCCAGAGTCTTACCGGCTTTGACTTTGCTCAGTCACCAGGAGCCGTCTGGGCACTTCACCCGAGGACATAAGCCATGCTTGGGGGGGAGGAGGTAGACAGATTTATTACCATAAATAAGGTAAAAAACATCTGTCTCCACAGTAGATACCCATCTGCTAAATGTGTCACAACACATGTGGTCTTGCCCCACCTGTCCTTCAGCTTCTCCAGTCTTCTCCTGAGCCCTCCATACCTCTGGTTGGGAAACACACCACCCAAGATCAGGACTGATGGGTTCCCATCCCCTTCAGATGTGGCAGTGCCTGGAGGAACGCCAGCAGCTCCCCTGGGCTCCCCTGGGCAGCAGTCTGGTTTGGCTGTGTCTGCCCAGCAAAGGGAGAACCAGAGTCCAGCAAAAAGGGACAGACAGCCAAGAAAGAGGTGAAGGAGGCAGTGGGGGGAAAGAGTGACGGGGTGGGTCACTGAAGCAGCAGAGTTAGTGCCTTGCTCCTGATTTAGCTGAGGTCTCCTGGATTTGTCTCCTGGGTAACTTCAAGTCTCTTCCCCTCGAGTTATAAATAGACAAATCTCTTAAAACCCCAGCCCTTGGTTCCCCTGCACTGTCCCACCTTGCCAGTGTCAGGACTGAGCCTGCCAAAGGTGCTCAAAGTGGTTTCAGATGATAAAGCCCAGAGGTCTCACAGTGCTGGGCACATGATGTGACGCAGCTCCATGGCTCCCATCGGGAAATTCAGACAGGGACCTTCCCTGCACCTACTGAGCTTGTGGGCAGCAGGTCCAGGGACCCAGGAGGGGGACAGGCAGTGAGTCAGTGAGTTCAAGCCCCTTTTGATGCTCCCAGGGAGGTGGAAAAGGCCCCTTCAAGACAGGCAGGGACTAACAGACCATGCTGCTCCGCAGTCCCAGGGTTAGGGACTCACCCCACTCAGCCCCTGTCACTGACACCCTGTCCCCCACCTCACATGTGCAGGATAGGGTCTGAAGAGCCCCCGTGGGGACACTTTGGATCTGTGAGCAGAGTGGGGAGAGCAAGCTGAGGGCGGGTGGGGCAGATGCTCCATCAGAGACCAAGGGGCCAGCGGGTACATCCTGGCAGCTCGGTGAAGGCGAGCAGTGGCCGGTGCCGGTCCCGCTGCCTGCTGGCAGGCAGAGCCGTGAATGAGAGCGTAACTTATCAGTATTACCTCATGTGAAAGCCCTGTGCCTTTGTATCTCAAGCAAACACCGGCCATTATACATACCCCAGCCAGCCGGCATTGTTATTCTGTCTGGTTGCAAAGGGTAGGGCTGTGGAGCCCCGCACGTCCACATCGGCTGCCCGTGGGGTGGCGGTGGGGCCGCCGTGACGCCCCGCAGCCAACAGTGCTCCCCAGCCACAGCAGCGACGGCCCCAGCTGCACCCAGGCATGGCCAAGGCCCAGCCAAACAGTTATCTGCTCCACAGGGCTGCCCCATCATCCACAGCGCCAAAATGTGCCCCTGCCCTCGCTGTCCCCTCACCCTGGCCAGAGAAACGCTGTGCTGCTCAGCTTGGTGCTGACACAAACCTTCCTGTGGGAGGCAGACAGACCCTCTTCCAAAAATATTTTAAAAATTAAAAGCTAAAAGGGCAGAAAGCCCAAGGTTAGCTTCAGCAGGATCACCATGCCAGCAGGAGGTCAAGGGCTTGACCACCAGCATCTCTGAGACCAGCGTGGATTGGGCTCCCTGCATCCCAGTGCTCTCCTGGGGTTTCCCACATCCAAGATGCTTCTGGAAGGTCCAAGAAACCTAAAGGTTTTGTCCCAAAAAACTGATGCCAAACGGGACTTGCCGCTGCCTGGCGTTGGGTTCCTGAGAAACCAGCTCAGAGGGTCTAGGGGGGGGGGACACTTGGGGCTGGGGTGGGGGCACAAGGGATCTGCTGTGGGTGACAGGGCTTCACCCAGCCAAGCCAGGCGGAAGAGGCTCCTGCCAAGCCAGGGCGTGCACTGCCGCTGGAGCTGTGGGCTAGTGAGGACCTGCTCGCCTGGCCCGGATGCACACGTAGCACGTTAGGGCACAGACCTTCCCCAGGGCAGCTGTGCAGGGTGACGTGGTGCAGCAGGGGCATCCGGCCCCAGCACCACGGTGGGGTCACCCCTGGATACAGGCTGGGGATCCGTTGCTGCTGGCCTGCTGGATCCCCACCCAGGATCCGGACAAGTCACAGCTTCCTGTGGGGACCAGTGTGGTTCAATCACCCCTCCTTCAGCCTTTCCGGGCCTTCATCTCCCCAGGCAATAACTCTTCCCAATGGGATGCTCAGTGCCAAAATCAGCGAGCCTGAGCTAATATTGGGACCTCCTGACTGAGGATGAAGCATTGCTAGAGCCCCGTTTCTGGGGGGAAGGCTTCTGAGGAAGGGAAGACAAAGATGACCGTGGCCTTTAGCTTGGAAAACCCCAACAACCTACTCTTACATCAGCTGTGGAACCAAGGCTGCCAGCAGCTGGAGGCGATGCAATTCGTGCCTTCTGAGGACTGACACACAACGTGGACTCACCCATGCCTTGGAATTGCTTAATTTTCTCAACATTCAGCAGAAGTCTGAGATGATGTGTTTACACTCCCACCAGCCTGGTGAAGCAGCTCAGCCCCAGAGCATGGTCATCCCAGTGCAGCCCCAGGGAAAAGAAACACCCAGAAAGTCAGGAGGAGGCTGGAGTATCTGGGGGAGCCCAGGCAAAGCGGCAAACCCCAAAGCAAGCTGCTGGGAAGAAAACACCCCATGTCTGCCGGGATGCCAGCACTTGGCTAGCAAAGAGCTGGGAGTCTTCCTGGGGCTTTCTCCCTTGTGTACTCTCCCTTGCTGCCATGGGAGGTTCAGGAAAGGATGGAGATGCCCCCTCGGTCTCTATGTCCTTGGTGCATCCCCATCCCACCGGCTCCATAAGGGCAGTCCTGTGGGGCCTCTCCCCACGCTGGTCCCAGTTTGGGAAGAGGGAATGTTGGCCATGTGTCCTGGGCCAGAGCCCCCTTCCAGACTCAGAGAAGGCAGGGGAAAATGTATCATCAAGTAGTGTTTCCCGTAACACCTCATTCAGCAGCAACATCCAAAAAAACCCTCACCAGGGATGTTCAAACAGGCTGAAAGCTCCACCCACATTATGGACAGCGAGACCTTCATGGGAGGTGAAGTGGGCACTGGTGCTGCCACAGTGCCCCAGGAGCACTGCACCCCGGTGTGCGGGGCTGCCCCGTCCCCACAATGGCCTGGTGGCTTCCCAGGCCTCGAGGCTGCTGGTGGCCACCTCTGAGGCCCCAGCCAGTGCTCCTGCCCCCAGGGCTCAAGGGTTATTGCACAGAAAAGTTTGCTTCAAAGCAGCCTTAGGAGGCACATGGCCTGCTGTGTCCTGCCACAGAGCTGGGACCACACTGTCACCTGCCACCATGTGCACCGGTGTGTGCTTATTCATCCCTGCAGCCAAAATTGAACACCTCCCCCCAAAAAAACCCTATTTGATGAGCCTGGTGTCACCAGACCCTAAAGAGATACTGTAAAACCTGTAAAAGCTCCTGTTGTATCACCTCAAACCCTTAGTGGCAAACACCAGCATACCTCATGTTCCTGGGGACTGGCACTTGGTGGTTGCACCAGAAGGGAATTGGCTGCCCCATCCTTGCACCCCGCCATCTGTACCTGCCCTTCTCCCCTGGTCATGCCCCAGGGGGTACAGAGCAATGTGGGCAGGACAAGCAGAGAGCAGGAGTGTGTTGGGGCTTGTTGACCAACAGCTCATTGGATTGGTCGCTGGTTGTGGGAAAACGTTGGCTGCTCCAGCACCCCCATCTTATGTACACAGGTTTCTGATGTCTGCTTTCACAAAGGGACAACTGGTCCTTGCATGGCATCATCTGGAAGTCCTCACACCACAGTTATCCATCACTCTGGAAAAGCTTCCCAGCCCATGGCAGCAGAAGAGACATAGATGTGGGCAGTGATTTCCTCAAATCAATAGAGAAATGCTCTCTGATGAAAAGCAAGTGGAGGAAAAAAGGGTCAGGCAGCTGGGTGCCCTCTGCTGCGGTGACACAGCTTTTTTCAGGCCACATTTCTGTCCTGGAAACTTTCTCATTATCATCCTCTGAGCGGTGCCCGAAACCCGGCTCCTGACTTAGCCGAGGGAGCCGGGGCACCGGCGCTGCCCAGCAGGGTCCAGCCTCACCCGCCAGCATCACTCACCCCTTCCTTGTGATGGGGCCCAGACACCCCGTGCTGCTGTCACACGTACCCCCATGACCCATCTCCTCCCACCCTCCAAATCATGCTGGCACCGGTCACACTCGGATGAATCCCTCTCCATCCTTGGGCATGGGGACGCACGTGCCCTCCTGTGCCCGCTCCGCTCCCTTCCCTGCTCCCTGTGCACCGATAACCCCAACACACCCAGCTGCCCCTTCTCAGGGGTCACCCCCACTTCAGTGTGACTTGGCAGTGTCGCCCCATTTTTAGCCCAGCAGCACGCTGGCAGCAGGGCCTTCTGAAGGGCAGGACATGTCCTGGCTTTGGGTGAGGCCCAGCAGGACCCAAAGGGGCGCAAGGCTCAAATCAGGGCCGGAGAAGCCAGCGCTGCCGCTGCCATATGGGCACCCCTGAAGAGCTCTTGTTCTGCTGTCCCATGGGAAGGGGTGCTGGGGACACGGTGGGATGTGAAGAGTGGCCAAACACAGTTTTTCACACTTTTCTTAGGTCACCCCAAGCCATCCCCCACACCAAATGTGTCTCCACACAGCTCCTGGTTCAACACTGGCCTTCCTCAGGGGGACACCAGCCCCAGAGCCCCTCCCTCCCCCCCAGCTCTGCTTGGGCCCCTCCCTGTCTCACCCACTCCAGCGCATCCCATGGGTCTCTATCCCTCCTTTCCCAACTGCACAGGATCCTTTTTGCTATCCAGCCCTCAGGAGAAGCCCCCATTGAGCACAGCCCCCTCCACACCACACATGTCCCAAGTCTGCCAGTTCTCAGCCCATGTGAGGGGCTAAGGCAGGCACATCCCTTCAAGGGTTAAAAGCTTTCAAGCCCCCATCCCACCAAGGAAAAGGGTTTCCTGCTCTTAACCCCTTCCTGCCTGCTCCTTCTCCCCTCTCTGAGGTTTTTTGCCACCCGTGGATCCGATCTGGTTTGAGTTAAGGGAAAGGCTTTGTGTGCGCCCGGCTCTGACTCCAGTGACTTTCAGCAGAGAGAGCAGGGTAATTTGAATAACAAGACTAATTGGATTTATAAAGCACACGCACACACCCCCCACACACACACCCCCAAACCCAAGGCTCTGCACAGTTTGACAAAGAAAACACGCTAATGAAAACCATGCTGGGGGAAGCGGAGGGCCGGGACGAGCCTCCTGTGGGCAGGCTCTGGCTGAGACCTGACCAAGTTGTGGCATTTGTGGCCATGCTCTAACACTCCAGGGCTGGTGGAGAAGCTCCAATCAGCTCCAGACCCACATCCCGCAGTGGGGGAGAGGGTTGGTAGCAAGCTAAGGCAGCCCTTCATCCCCACACTGTGATATTTCCCCCCAACTAGCTGCCCCATCTCCTTCCCAGGTACATACGCCCCTTCCCCCCCCCCCCCCCCCCACATGCCCCAGGAGAAGCCATGGGGCAATGCTGCCCCACGGCATCAGGGCAGGAGCCAGTGCAGCTGGGTCAGGGACAATAGGACCCTGTGTGGGTGACCTTGGACACCCTGACAGCCCCAAATGGCAGAAACCCAGGGCTCAGCACCCCTGCCGAAGGGGGTCATGCTGAAGAGCCCCCCCCCCGCCCCCCACTGCTTGCACCACGGAGAGGCTGGATGTCACACCTCAGTCATGCTTTTGGGGGTCCAAGAGCTGAATCCCCATGAGAAGGGGCCTCTCTCTGCTCCTTGCCTGCACCCACGGCTCCCTGGCGCTCGGGGTCGGCTCTCATCCCGACTCCATTGCCTCGCGCTGCCTGCACGCAGACAAATGCCCAAGCACAGCTTTACACTCCAAAAACTCCAAGTTGTCTCCACCTGGCAGGCACGATGGAAAAACCACCGAGACCTTCTGCTTCCAGCTCCCGTTCTCATGGAGCTGAAAAGCCAACCTCCTTTGAAGTGTCCCGTGCCCAGTAGCCTGGGCTGCCGAGGAGGAAACATCTCCCTGCTCCCGAGCAGAGAAACCATGGACCCCCAAAGAGCCCTGGCCCCCCCGTCAGGGACAGCTACCCAGGGATTTGGGGAGCTGCAAAGCCCAGAAACACCACAAAAAGGAGCCAGAGGAAGGGACCAGACTGGAGCTGACCCCAGGGAGAGGAGGAAGAGCAGAGAGCTTTTCCCTGGTCCCAGGGAAGGGATTTGGGGTGCAAATCCATCCTGGTGCAATTCAGCCCTGCATGTTTCTGCAAAGTGGGGGTGTCTTTCCCCTGGCCAGATCCCAGTAAGATCATCCCTCAACCTGGGGTGCCCGGGGTGGTGCCCAGCTCCATCTGCAAAAAGCAATCTGAATCCCAGAGTTGCCAGGTGCCAGGCACACCAGCAGCAGCGGCACAAATCCTGGCTTCCCCACTGCTGAAGGGGAAGGGTGAGGGTGGAGGGAGCCCCCCACCATGTCCCTAGAACTCCCCAGAGCTGCTGGGGTTAATCCCGGGATCACATCCTTCTCCTGCACCCTCCAGGAGCAGGTTGGAGGAGGCCAGGCTGCACAGCACCTCGGGGTCCAAGCTGAGGGACCCACCTAGGTGGCCTCAATCAGCATCACTGCCTCCTGCATCCTCCGTGTCCCCAGCGTCCCTGCCAGGGAGAGCAGTGCCCCCTCTCCTGCCAAGTAGGGACCTGGGAGAGAAGTTGGGGGACAGACAGATTCTCATTTAATCCTGGGGGGGGGGGGGAAGTGTTTTTTGTGTTCATTCCTGGCTTTTGTGCTTAACCCCCTGCCGGGACCCCCCTGCCCCCCTCCCCACCCCCCAGCCTGCAACTGCCACCCCAGGTTGGGCCATGTTCTTCCATGGGGGAGTCTCTGGGGAAGGGGAGGGGGGGCACAGGGGCCGTGGTGCAGCCGTGCCAGGGGAGGGTAGACAGCTTGCAGGGGGGTCTGGGGGTGGTTGGTTGGGGGCGTGAAGCCAAGTGCCCCCCGCTTTCCCATTCTGCTCTCCAGTTCCTCGAGCTGGTCGCCTTGGGCTGATGTGTCATTTATTCCTGCCAGGGGAGAGGGACACCCCCCCCACGCCCCCCCTTTAAATTCCTGCTATTGTGGAGTGGGAGGCCGGGTTGGACCTGGTTGTTTAGATGACATCACCGAGCAGGTTGGGTTATAAAATGAATGAAGCAGAAAGCCCAAGTTCACTAGCTCGGCACTTCGCGGGCGGCAGGAGGGACCTCGGGGCTCCGCTCTGAACTTTGACTCCCGTCGGTCCCGGCCTCTCCCCGGGGCTCCCCTGGGCTCCCCGCTGTCCCGCCCCCCGCCCCCCCCGGCCCCTCTCTCTCGCTCGGCCCCGCAGGATGCAGATCTCACCCTGGCTGGCTGGTGGACTTGTACTCGCTCTGCTCTCCGTCAGGCTGGAGGCGAAGCCGGCGTCCCCGCTCCCACAGAAGGTAGGGCTGGAGCTGCGCACCCCCCCACCCCACCCCTCCCCCGGGCTCTTCCTCCTCTCCCCGGCCCGAAGAGGGTCCCAAGGGCACAGCGAGGGGTGGGGACAGGACGTGGCGGGACGCTGGGGTGGCAGAGTCAGTCCGAAGCGGGGTGCTCCTTCTCCACGGGCTTGTTGAGAACTACGGGACGCTCCGGCTGCTCCAGCCTGTCCCGGGCGTGCGCGGCCCCGGGACGGCAGCCCCGGAGTCCGGCGGGAGGGGGACGCTCCGTGCCCCGTAACGCTGGAGGATCGGGGCCGGGGAGGACGGCGGTCGGCTCCTCGCTGTCAGCCCGGGGCCCCGCTCCGTGCCAGGCGCTGGGGAAGGGGAGCAGACCCGGAGCGGGGCGGGCAGCAGGTGCACAGCGGGCAGGGGGCGAGGCCAGAGCCCTCCCGGCAGCCCTGCCCAAACCGGGCAGGCAGGGGCACCGGGAGCGTGTGTGTGTGTGTGTGTGTGTCCCGCCCCGGGAAGGGGTTTCCCAAACGGGGGTGTCCCGGGGAGCTGGGTCTTGCGATGCTGAGGAGGCGGGATGCACTGGAGGCCGCTGACACTGGGTGGCACTGCCCTGGGGGCCGGGCACAGAGATGGGGGGGGGACACGACACTCGACACACAGAGTGAGGGGTGCCCCAGGGCAGAGGTGGGACAGGACTGGGGGTGTCCCTGTAAGGAACTGGGGTGCAGGCTGCCGAAAAGGGGGCGATGGGGAGGGGACAGGATGATGAAGGAGGGTGAGCAACCCCAGGGCTTGGCGGGCAGCAGCCTTGAGCAGGGAGAGGGGCAGGGGACATGGGAGATTGGGGCGGGGGGGGCGGACAGTAAGGAAGCGAGTGTGTCCCCTGTCATTGTGGGTCAGATTAGAGGAGCGGGAGGACTCAGAGAGCATTAACTAAGTGGGGGACAGTGGGAAAGGGTACGGGCCCGGATCTCCCCACCTGCTGCTGCAGATACTCTGCAAGCCGGGCGTACAGGAGGGGCTGCTCAGGGTAGTGTGAGCCCCCCAGAGCTGGACGGGGGCAGGAACACCCCCCATAATCTGAAGGGGCCTAAAAGCTGCACACACACACACACACACGCGCGGTGACCAAAGGGGCTTGAAAGCTGACACCCATTGGGGGTCCCTGAGTCCTCTGCCAGCTTTAAGGCTCGTTCAGACTGGGGGTGAGGAGAGGGCAGAAGTTGGGGGTGCAACACCACCAGACCTTTTTTTCTAGGGGGAATGCAGTGACCTCAGCCAGGAGCATGGGGGGGGGGGGGTTGCACAGTCACGGGGCAGTGCCGGGAGGGGTGGAAGGCACCGCTATGGTGTGGGGTAGGGGGATACTCTGACCCCAGGGCACGGAACATGGATGTGGTTGGGGGGTGCCCTGGGCACAGTCGCGGGGAGATGGACTGCATTCCCGGGGCCGGCAGGAGGGTGGGGGGCGTTGCACAGACCCCAATCCCGGGTGTGCATCGCTGGGGTAGGGAGGGGGAACACCGACCCCGCTGCCGGTCCCTAACGGAGGGACCCCATCATGCGGAGGGGACTGTCCTGAGCGCAGCCCGAGGCGGGCGGCTGGTGTCGCTCTGACGGCGCTCTGACCCTCTCCTCCCCTCCGCAGGCTTCCCGCGGCTCGGCAGCGGCAGCGGGTCCGCCCGAGGCGGCGGCGGCGCGGGAGAAGGAGAGGGAGAAGGAGCGCAGCGGCAGCGGCAGCACCAGCAGCGGCGGCAGCACCGGCGGCGGCGGGTCGGGCCCGCGGGAGGCGCGGGAGGCGCGGACCGAGACGCGGCCGCGGGCGGGCTGGGCGCGGCTGCTGCAGGACCCGCCGGGCCGCCGCCACAAGGGCCTCCACAAGAAGGGCCTGGGCAAGGGCTGCTTCGGCCTCAAGCTGGACCGCATCGGCGCCATGAGCGGCCTCGGCTGCTGAGGGACCTCTGGCGGTGAGTGGGGCCGGGCACTGGGCGGGCGCCGGGGGATGCTGCGGGACGGGAGCTGCCCCCGGGCGGCACCGGCAGCACTTAGTTACCCAGCCGAGCCCTCTGCCATCCCGGTGTCGCTGCTGGGTAAAGAGGAGGACCCCAAAGTTAGTTTAACCCTTCCGACGACACCCCCCCAGCTGCCTGGCTGCCTTGCCCGAGGGACCCCGGCCGTAGTCCGTTGCTCCCGCAGCAGCCTGTGCCGAGTTCCCTTCTCCGTGTGAACTAGACCAGGGAGGCTGCGGGGGGAGGTTGGGTGCAACCCAGGTTGCCTCGAGCACCCTTTGCTTCGTGGACACAGGTGATGTACTGACATGCCCTAGGAGGGAAGGGTACCCTCCCTGTGCCCACGGTGGGAGAAGGAGAGTCACCTCCCTCAGCCACACTCTAATTCTTTTAAGAAAAACGATACAGGAGTTCCCCAGGTGTCTCCTAGTTGGGGTGACAGCCAAGGGCATCACCTTCCTAACTCAGGCTTTGCATCCGAGCAAGTTATGGGAAGCTGTGAGAGGTTCTTCCCTCAGCACCCCACAGCCACTGTGCTTGGGGGCCAATGGGCAAGAGAAGCATCCCCTCCCCGCAGTGACGGGTTTGGAGAACCACAGCAGCTGCTCCCCTGCCAGCTCTCCCCTGGGGTGACAGGGCAGTGAGGTACCACCCTGGCCTGGTCACTGCAGCAGGTCACACGCAGATGAATTCATACCTGGGGAAATGCTTGCCAGCTGCAGTCCCAGCCACTCGCTCTTCACCCCACGGCATGGACGCGTCTTGGCCCTGCAATAATGACCTTGGGCATGAAAGGGACAGGATGCAGACACCCTGCAGGGGAAGAGCAGGGCCCAATGGCACCCACAGGATGCCAACCCTGGTCCATGGCCCTGGCTGGAGGGATGGGTGCTGCTCCTCTGCTACCTCATGTGGCAACTCCTCAGCATTCCCAAGAAACAGCCCAGCTCTGGGCTCGCACCCATCCTCATGTTAAATTCTCATTGGGGGACGAAGAAACTTTCTCCCAGCCCCAGGAGGAGCAGCTCCCATCCCTCCCCCCTAAATACCAAACAGCCAGAAAGCCAAGGGTGAGCTTCTTCCTTGCCTCAGCCAGAGAACGAAGCTCAGAGAGGGCTCCTGTTGACCCGGCCCCATGCCAGGAGTATTCTTGCAGGGGTTTCAGCTTGGGATGAGTACAGGCTGCTGCATGGCAAGTGCTAACAGACACTTTGTTCTCCTTCCTTGCAGGCCTTGGAAGCCGTAGTCCATTTTCTCCTACCGTGGCCAGGCAGGGCCATCCCCCAGGCAACGCCTAGAAGAGCAGAGACCCCCCCTCCCGGAGCGGACAAAAGATGTGGCTGTGTTGTTTTTTTTGGTACGAGGAGTCATGGCACCAGCTGTTTTGGTTTTGTTATTTTTTTAAAAAGCGCTCTCTATCTTATATATATTATATATACAAACACTCACCGAGACAAGGGACAGTGCTTTTCCAAGAGACTGATGAAGCCAGCTGTATAACGTTGCTGTTTGTAAATTCATGTCATGCATAAATGTATTTATGTTGTAAAGCTATTTATATATTGTTTATAAAGAGATATTTATAAAAAAAAAATTATTTATGTAACTAAATGAAAAGTCAAGCATTGTAACGGTTTTCTTTGTCCTAAGTAGTTGAAAAAGTTTAAAAAAAAAAAAATCATCCCGTGTGGCATTGTGTAACCTGTCTTTATTTATCAAATTCACATACAATTTAAGTGTCAGATTGATTGATTTTACCAGAGTTAAAGAAGAAATTGTTCAGATGCTTTAGAAAAGTCAGGAGCGAGAGAAAGGCCAGCTGATATTTTAAGCTTTGATCCCATATGCAAAAGTAAACTTGCACCCAATCCTGTGATGCTCCGAGGGACCGAATCCTGCCCGGTGCCACGTGCAGCTGGAAGCCTCTGCAGAACCCACCTCAACTCCCTGCCAGAAGACATGGTCTTGGGCAACTCCTTTATCACCCAGATCCTGAGCGGCACTGGTGGAAACAAGCCCGACAGCCCAGATCCGGATTGTCCGAGAGCAGCGCTGGGCCTAGACGTGTTTTAACCGCTTCCAGGCTGCAGGTGCAGGTCCAAACTTCATCCCATAAATATAGATCACCAGGTGCTGTACGGACATGCAGTCCCAGCCAACAGCAACAAAGAGACCACACTGAACCATCTCCACACCCCCCCCAGCACTGGTGGGAACAGAGCTTTATTCTGTTATTCTAGGATCCAGCAGCTCACCGAGTATCTTGCTGATATTCCCACTCGCCAAACCTTCGGTTCTAAGCTGTAAGGTCCCTTCCTCCAGCAGAGATTTATTTAGCTGTGCTTGTGGGACAATGCATAGAGCAGAAACATACTGAGGGCTGCCCGGTAAGGATTCACGGACACAGCTGTTGCTACTGCTTCTTGCTATGTAAAGTGCATGAAATAAATCGTTAAAATGAGTCGGAGCTCTAAAGGAAACAGCGAGCGAGGGGGTGGGGAGCACAGCAAACACACAGACGTCTGCGTGAAGGCTCTTTGGTCTCAGTCTTCAAAGAGGCCTTAGAAAAAAAGAGTGGCAGGCGCCCAGCCCAGCCGTGACAGGAGTCACAAATTACACCCTGACCATTGTAGCGGGCTGGGAAACAACGAGCATTATGTTCTGCTGGGCTACAGTGCCTAGGACAGGGCAAAAAGAAAGTCACCAAGACCTAGAGGCAAAAAGATCCTTTTCCGTAGCAACCACTAGGAAACCATAGAAACCCCCAGCCAGACTCTCCCCAGCTATCAGAGAACATTAGGTTTACAGAACAAGAGGATTCTTCCAGACACCTGACAGCTCCATCATCGGGTTAGGAGCAGGTACAGGATGTTTCTAGCCTTGTATGAGCAAAGGCTCCATCAGAGACAGGTACCCACCTCGTGGTGCCCACAGAGTCCAGCTGGATGGGGAGCAGCGGCTGATGGACCACAAGAGATGTTTCCTATGTGGAACCCTGGGAGGGAGGGAGGACAGGCAGCTGGCAGCTCGTGCTCTGCCTTGGAGTGAGCTAGAGGCCTCCAGAGATGTCTGTGGGAAATGACAACCCACTGTCAGGGCTCAGTAAGGCAATACAATGGCCACGAAGGTCACCCTATGGTGCCATGCATCGTGAAGGAAAGAGATGTTTGTCCACTGCCACCCAGAAAACCCTCAGGGTCAATAAGGAATCACATACCTTCCAGACCCTGCACACCAGGTCTGAACAGCAGTGCAAAGAGGTGGTACTACAGATCCTCCTCAGTGTCCTGGTCCTTGAGCAAGAAGCCAGAGTAGTGACCACAACAGAGTGCCAGGCTGGGACCAAGGCAAGACCAACCCACCTTCCAGCTTTGGCTTTTTGCTGCAAAGCCAGAGCTGGAATGGAACCATCTGCCTGGTGACAGAGGGCTTCTCCTCAACAAAGCAGAGGAAACCCTGTCTCAAGAATTCAGTCCCCAAAATTTGACAACTGATGCGAGGCACAGCCTGAGCTCAGGTTGGGGTACACCTCAGAGATCACAGTCTGAGGTCACGTATGGTCTGGATTGTCATTTCTCCTCTGCAGCGTAGTCCAAGGGGAAAAGCACAGCCTCACAGCACAGGTTCCTTCCATCCACTGGGCTTCCTGGAAAAGAGCAAGCCCAAGGAAAAGGACAAAACTGTCTTGCAAAAGGACACGGTTTTGGCAGAAGGCAAGTGACCAGAGCGAGAGCTCCCTGTGCAGAGGGAGGGGATAACAGCTTGGCTCTTGGCTTTGCTGCCTCTGCTCTGACCAGGGGTCAGTCACTCTGTCCCTCTGCGCACTGGCTTCCCACCTGCAGGACAGCAGCATCGTGCCCACGGGGGGTGAGCTGATGTGCAAGAGGAGCACGCAGGGCGAAAGAGCACTTGGGAAAACTTTTGGATCCACTCAATCTCAGCACCCACACAGACCAGTGAGCCTGATGGGCAGAGACGTGTTGTGAGCAGAGGTTGGTTTTCGGAGTGCCACAGGCACCTTCCTCAGTTTGGCAGACAGGCCAGAAGGGGAAATGGGAATGGCTCATCAGAGCACAGCAAGCACCCGGCAAGGCCACAGCTGGGTCTCCCTGACAGGAGCTCAGTGGGAAACAAGGCCAGCAGGAAAGAGAGGGGCCACAGGAATTTAATTAAGAGGGGAGGAGGCACCACATGCAGCAGAAACAAACTGATCTCATGTCACTGCCTCTCATGGTCCAGCTAGGTCAAACCCTCTTGAGATCCACTAAAAGAATCCGGGGCTGGCACTGGAAAACTCCCTCATCACATCCTTGCCTGAGCCAGAAAGAACCCTCACAACAGGCACTGCAGCTACTCAACCCTCAGAGATCAACCCTGTAGCTGAGCCAGAAAGCCAATAGGCACCAGTATCAGTCACCCCTAATCAGAAGAAGAAACACACGAAGACATCAGTCTGCTTCGTGACACACGATGACGAAGCGGGATCATTGTGACAACTTGAAGGGGCAGTGCAGAGGTCCTCACCCGATCCCTGTCCTTGAGGGAGCCTTCCAGGTGAGCACATCATCACCTGGCTACTCCAATGCTGGGATAATGGGGCCAGCAGCCTGGAATTAGAAGGCAGGGAGGCCAAGCAGCTGGGATCCCTGTCCAGAGAAGAAGGCATCAACAAAGCGATTGGAAGAAAGTCCCAAGCCCTCAGCCTCTGGAAGCTGCTTCTATCAAGCATAAGGGAAACGTATCCATTCAGTAAAGATTTTGTGTGTTGGCCAGGCAAGAGGAAAACCACAGAGTGAGGTATCCAGTACTCAAGGGGGTTAGCCATGAGAGAGATCATTTACTTCAACTCTGATGATTTACAGCTGCCCACTGATCCTGGTGAAATCCAATGTCCCTGACCCATGTGGTGTAAGCTTATGTCGAGTGCACCACCATCATGTGCCAACCCACTGGCAGTGACAGACTGGGGGAGGAAGACACACCAGCAACGGATGAAGTGTCAGTCTGACTCCAGCAATATGCACAAAGTCTTTCTTCCTCTCTCATCTCAGCTGTGGAGAAATTGTCTTGAGAGGTCCAGCAACCCAAAGAGGACACATCCTGCTGCCCACCTCTACAGACTACTATTTCAGCTATTAGAAGTAAGCGTTCCTCTGTTCCAGAGAGCTTATGGAAAGTAGATACCATGAGGCATCCTGTGGTTTTAGCTGCATGGCCATGGATGCCATCTTGCAGGTCATCCATGAATGTGAATAGGTGGAACTGAACAACAAGAGCTGCCCTGGATGCAAGCTGTAGCCTCTGATGTCCCAACTGTGGGCTCAGAGAACAGTATACAGCAGAGGTGACCTCACACCTGGAAGTGAGGGTGGCAGGAGTCTCAAGCTCCTCTGTCCACACACAGGTCAAAGCAGCACCCATGGAACCCACATGTTCCCTTGTGACACGACCTAGGAGCAGCCTCAATTTCCCCTCTCCGGAGCTATTCCCAGTGTGAGACAAGTCATAGGCCCCCAGCCTGAAACAGCACACTGCTCCCTAGTGAAAAAGGACAAGAGCTTTCCCCAGCACTGTCATACAAATGCCTTGCAAAGCCCAAACAGGCTGAAGCAGACCTTGGAGCTCCCATAACAGGGTTGCAGTTGCCCTCTTATGCATGGAGAATCAGTTCTGTTCCCCCAGCCTGCACTGCATGTTTTTTTCCCTGGTACCACTAACACAGTTTTTCCAAGGTGTTTATTGCTGAAAGGTTACAAAGTTCAGCTCAGGTGACAAAAAATCCCAAACCAATGAAGAAAAACTCAGAGCAGTGGAATTTTCCAGCTGGAGAGAGACCCGAGGCATTGAGCAGGGACTGCCAGGGGCAGCAGCATGCACGCCCCTGCCGCTTGGTCTAGGACTTCTCCAAGCATGAGCATCTTCCCTCAGAGTGCAGAAAACCAAGAGAGAAGGGATCACAGCGCAGCTTCCAGAGGGAGCCTGTGCTTGACACGAGCATGAGTCAAAAAACAGAAGGGAATTGAATCCAGGCCCCTTCCTGTCAGTCAGCAACTAACCTTGTCAGAAGGGATGGCAGCACTAACCGAATCAGGCAATTCATTAGGTTGGGGCACACAGCGAAAGCCCACGCTCTCTGGAGCAGAACTACAGTGAAAATCCAGGGTAATGAGTTGCAAACTGCTGCTGTAAATGACACTTCTGCAAGGACTCTGGCAGGCTGGGAAAAAGAACTAATAGGAAAATCATTAGGTAGCATCCCTTTGATATTGTTGAAAACGGCACAGGCTATTTTTCCTGCCCCCTCCATAATTAACCTGCCATATTACCCATAATACTCCAGGCAGATATTCCCACAGTGGACCGCCTTATCTGTGTCAGGGGAAAAGAAGGGTATGGGTACATGGAAGATAACTTAAGAAAAGCTTTAAAAGCTTTAGGATTCCTCTCTCCTTTACTCATGCATCTTCTATCGAGTCCATCAGCACCACACCCCTGCCCAGCCATGAGACCAAAGCACTTTACAAACCTCTGTCACAAAGCCAGCTCAAAGAGAGAGCCTGTCCTGGGAAATGCAGCTGCAGAGGAGCCCATCTGCCAAACGTTGCTTTCTGCAGTTGTGGCACAACTGGAACAGGACACAGCTCTGCGCTTTGCCCCTTACTTGTAGCGCTGTCCTTGTCCTTGGTTTCCACTATACTCAACCAGGCAGCAGCCTGTGCTCCCTAGATGCTCCGAGGAGCAATGCCTACCCACCTGGCTTGTCTGCCAGCAAGGAGAGGTGTCATTTCTCATTCGTGATGTAAAAGGAATAGCAACACAGCTGGCAGGTGATCCAGAAGGAACCAGTGTTCTCTAATAGCTGCAGAGGTGACAATGAAACACCAAGACATTACTCACTGCATCAGCGCAAGGCAGCCTCAGACTGTGCTGATCACGAGGCAGCGACTGAAACATCAGGGCTTGGCAGAGTCTGGAGGGGCCAGGCAGCACCTCTTCAAACTTTGTGCCCATGAAGTTACAACCCTACAGTCAGAGCTCAAAGTACAGGCAAAAAGGCCAAACTCTGAGGCTTTGCTTACCACCATAGTCAGCTCTTCTGGAAACAGAGGTATCACATGCACGAGCATCATCCGCAAAATGCCTCAAGGATACAGAGATTCACAATCCTCTGAGAGACCCAGAGCTGTGGGTAGGTGTCCTACCTTCTACTAAAATTACACCAAGCAAGGGCTACCGACACAAATTCTTTGGTGCTCTGTGGAGAAATACACCTTTCAGGACCTTATGGCATCCTATTACTGCCCAGAACTTCCAGTGTGTGTGTTCATTTGCTACAGCAGGGACATCTCATCTTCTTGATAAGAAAAGGCCACGGTCACAGCTCTCACACTGAAGCAGTTTGCAGCCCGCAGCAAACACATCAGGGCATCTCACAGGGACTATGCACCACGGGACAGAAAGAAGAGCGTGTGCCTACGTATGTGGAGACTGGGAGCAAAGTGCTGCTCTGCCTGATCCTTTGCCTGGTTCACCTATCAGAGATGGGGGTACCATCACAGAGACAGAAAGAAGCAAGATACAGTCATCAGGCAGGAGGGAAATGCACACTCTCCTCACAGCACGCCTCTCTGGCTTCAATTGCTTACCTGTGGTAGGGCCAAACTTGATGAAATATCAGCAAAATGTCAACAGTCCCTGAGAGACACTGACCTTCATCATGGAGCAGAGTGAAACGATGACATAGCTCTAAAAACTCTGCCCAGAAATTCAATCAGATGGTCAGGTTAAAATTCCATAATAAAAATACAAGTTTGAGGTTACAAGAAGGAACTGAGATCACTCTAAAGTTTCATTTACCTTTCTGGATGCCCCTGGGTTACTGTCTCTCAGATTACACAAAAATAAGCTAGCACTTTCCTTCTTTGGTTCCTTTGCATTAGGTCAGATACTGTAGATCATTTAGCAGGGGAAAAAGCAATGGTATAGGAGCAGGTGCTAGAGATCTGGATAGCTGGGTCTTGTGGGGCAGGTTCTTTAATTTCTCCACTTCCCCATAATTCAGGATAATAAAGAGCACAGTCGGTTCCCTCCATTGCAAAGTTTGCAACAGGCCAAGGTACTGAGGTAACAAACAGCAGCACCAACAGGCTGAGAAAAGCCTGAGCCTTGGCTGCTGGACCCCAGCAGGACGTGGGCTTTATTTGGTCCTTAAACTGGAGGCCTCTCTAAAGAGCATGAATGCACTCATATAAACCCGTACAGAACCCACAGCTCAGAACAAGTCCAATTTGCCCATGTGAGTTGTTATGTCCTAATGCAGCTACTGAGGTTCACTCCCACTTCTGCCTCCCCCACTATTGAGCCCAACTTCCTTTTCACACACATGGACCGATGCGTTTTTCCCCCTCAAAGGATAAACAGTAAAAGCAAAAGCAAAACCACTCCCTGGATTCTGTATCACTTTCCATCATTCCAGGAACAGAAAGTTGTTCAGCAAAATTCACTTTGCGGGGCTAGTGGGAGAACGAACAGCCATCTCTTACCACCCCTCTCTTCTATGGGAACAGAAGGCTCATTTTCTCCAGCTTTGCTCCGGAGAGCAGCTCTGTAGGTCCTACTCCTGTAAATCCACAGAGAGACCTGCAAGCATCTCCACAAGCACCCATGGGATTTCAGAAGGCTGCACAAAACGGATTGCAGGATGGGCCTCAAACCAGGACACAGAAGGGTCTGACAGCATCACCGATTTTCCCTCCTGCTTTTAACAAAGATGAAGTTAGCGCTCAACTTACCTAAGGAGGTGAGGAAGGAAATAAAAGAACAACAGACCTCAAGCCAAAACTTTTTTTTTCTCCTGTAAAAGGATTGACATCAGCATTGCTTTATCATGTTCCAGAACTGCCTGATGTTAGCTGCTATCCACTGAGTCACAGCAGGAATGCCAGGGACATTTGTTAGCATGAGGCACAGCTTTAGGGCTAGGGCAGTCTACCAGCACTGCAATCAACTGAGATCCTCTCTTCCATTTTCCAGCTCAGTGCTCAATTCCATATTAAACAAGCACTAGTACAAGTGGAGCTGCGGAACATGAAGCTAAACAATAAAGACCTGAGGAGCAGAGGGAAGGCAGCTCCATCTACTTTGTCTCCCTCCAGGTGGAAGAGGCAAACAGAAGTTCAATAGCTCAAACCCTGTCCTGCTGCAATCTCGAAGTGAGCTGCAGCTGGAGCAACCCTTGGCTGCCATAAAACAAAGAAGGGTGAGAAGCTCTCCCCACATCAGGGAGCAGCATCCAGCAGCGCTCAGACAAGCTGCATTAGCTGCCTCCAGAAGGCACAAGCAATCCATGGGAGTCTGCATCAAAACCACCTCTGCTTCCATCTCCCTCTTGTCCCCATAGCACAGTTAAGCTTCCCAGGCACTCCCCAGTTGAAACTGTCTGCAATTCAGCCCCTAATTCACACAGCTTCACTCAGAGCAGCTGCCCTCCCTGCAGCCACAGGGAGCCAACGCAGGCTTTATCCACTGTCCTTCTCAAACGGCACAGCACCTCCTGTATCCTTCCCTGTTAACAACTATGCCTTCTGCTTCATTCCTGGAATAGCTTCTAACTCTTTCCTTCAAGCCAGATTCATTAACCAGCTGCTGCGGAGCTGTTTGCCTCCCCCAGGTACGCTGTGCATGTCATTTGTTAATGACTCATCTCAGACTGGGCTCATTGCAAAGACGCCCCCCTCCTTCTGCGGCACCAAGCGCATCGCTGGCACACCAGGAAAGCCGAACAGGCAAACAGCTCCGTTCCCTCACCCCATCTCTGTCCTCTTGCCATTAAGCACAGGACAGCTCTTTAGTCAAAGCACTGCCCTCCCGTGATTCTTTGCTGATCCAAGGCAACATGTACCAAACCATAAGATCTTCACCCCTGGCCAGGCTTTGAGAACAGCAAAAACGTAACGACAAACTCGTAACATCCAACACACAAAAGAAGCTTCAGCAAGCTAATGTGACTCCTGTATCTGGCAGGGGATAAACACCAAGGATGCCAAATTCACATCTATTTCCCCAGCAGACTGTGGCTCACCAAGGAACTAAAATGATTTCCAAAGGCATTTGTATTCCTCCTGCCTACGTGCAGGATTGATCTTAAAAATGGCAAGAAAACAGTGAGGACAACAAAACCTCTCCCCACTAGTGAGGAACTGGGTGACCGGTACACTGCGGCTGCCCACACGGGAAGCCAGAAACAGGCTCAGTCCATCTCCATCACAGGGATCTATTAGACATTGGAACACTACGTCCACCTACACCTCCCTGAGAAGCCGTCAGCTAAACACTGGGAGAATCTCGTACAGAAACTCGTACTGCCACTGCCTGGGAAGCAGTTCCCCTGAGATACTGGGGAAGGCTTTGTGCTCAGGGCTTAGTCACTTAACATCCTTCACTGGGAAGGTTTTAGCTAGCATTTCTAGGGGGAAATCAAGCTGGCAGAAAACCAGAAACCAAAGGACTTGACCCAAAGGCAGTTGGATAGGATGTATTCAGATTTACCTCTCCAGATTAAAAGCTGGTGTGCCTGCACTGCAGGAGAAGTAAAGGAGAGGAATTAACTTTCACAAGTGTACAACAAGCCCTGTGACTGAGGACTGCAAACATGCAGATGGCAAAGAATTCTGGTAAGAGGAAGGCACGTGCACTGCACAAGCAAGTGCAGGTGATGGCTGGCTGCGGGACATGAGCATTGCCACAGTCCTCTGTTTGAGCAGCTCCCCTACCCACTCACCAAAAGCCCTTCTCTTTACAGCATGAAGTGAAACGCAGGGGGGCAAACTACAAGGCGGTACTCTGCTCAACCCAGAGGAAGGAATCATCAGCCTAAGGCAGAGCACAACTACAGACCTTCCCCAATCAGGCATCGAAGGTGTTTAGGCCCAGGAGACTGGGCTGTGGCTTTGCCACACATCTTTCTGCACAAATCTGGACCAAGATGAACTTCTGACAAACAGAAAAGAGCAATTCCTGCTTTCCAGATGCATCAGGAAGTTTAGTCAGACCTTCTGATGACATCAAGAAACAAGTAAACGCTCAAGTGAACAAGCGCTGTTGGACTACAAGCCTAAAGCAGCCTCAAAGCCAAGACTCCAGACTCCAATATTAAATCAGCATTTTCCTTTTTTTTTCCCTAAAATGGGCGTTTTTTCATGAATTGCTGTTTCAACACCAACCCCACCCTCCCCCTTGAAAAAAAAAAAACACCCCACACCTTGCCAAATAGGTGTGTATCACCTGAAGTTAGTCCATAACAAATAAAAAACACAGAACAAAGGCTGAAATGCTTTAGAATCACAACAATGTACAAAAAAAAAAAATCAAGGAAGGAAAATACAACCTGAAAGTGTTCAAAATTCAGAAAGACTAAAGTCCATTGCTTCAGCAAGGGGATGCTGCTGCGACCCCTGGCAGTGGGTCCTGGGCCACCAGCCTGCAATGATGCTAAAGGGGCTCTTCTCCCATGCAGACCTCTGTCGCCAGCATCCGAGGAAGAGCGAAGGCATTGCCCTTTGAAGGTATCAGTGGGGAAACAACTCACAAGCAGCTCTGGGAGGTCACATCACATTCAGAAGGAACAGTTTCTAGTATGCCCCTAACTAACCACCTGCAAGAAGGAAGGCTTGAAAGAGCAGCCTGCTTCCTCCTTGTTGTATTGATGCCTCAGAGATGCAGAACAGTGCTTTAAATCTGTGAGAGATTAAAGGGCTTAGTAAGGGCAGTAAACAGACAGTTAAGTAAACAGCCCAGCACTGGATCTCATCTTCACAGAGCGAGGTAGTGTGAATGTCACCCCAGTTTAAAATAGACAGGGGTAGTGGAAAGGCTGAAGACTTCCATGTAAAGCAGTTCCTGGCCTAGAAACCTTTCTGTGCTCCCTTTGGGAATGAAAAATATCTGTGTGGATGGCTCACTCACTCCCAGCCTGGCTTTGGTAGCCACACTTCAACCCTGGGATTTAGACACTTGTTACAGAAGCTCTCCCAAGATCTCATTTCATACAGCAGCTTCCTCAAGGTTAAGCAGCAATAAAACTGGCTGGGAGGGAGCAAAACTGTCCACAGATTTATTCTTTTTTTCCCCCCCTGCCCCTTTTGGTTAGTCCTGTTCTTTAGAAGTCCCTCTTTACAGGGCAACAGGGACACCCTGGAAATTAATAGGGGCTGCACAGAGTACCGAGCCAGGTGCTGCTAACTGGGAGCTGTATTCAAACAGGGCTTTTATTTGCCAGCCTGGAAGGGACTGGCCCAGAACCCACTGCAAAAGGAGACGCAGGCCCTTTTTTGCTCCTCCTGTTGTCATTCCTAGCTGAATGACATTTAGATGGTATGTTCTAGTGACGGCTGGAGACCAGCCCTTTGACTTTGGACATCTTCTTTGTGGGCTGCCTTTGTTCTGTGTGTGGAGGGCACTCTCGCTCTACCAGCTGCTGTTCCATCTCCTGTGCCGACGACGAGGCTGTAGCTTTTAACGTTTTCTTTATGTTTGTGACCTGGCCAAGAAGAGACAATGAATCAGCACCTGCTTCTTCCTCCCCTCACAGCAGAAACTCTGTTCATAAACATACTGCAAACCCTGTGGTGCACACAGTGGAGATTATAAAATAAACTCTCCCACCAGAAACACGCTCTGCAATTGCATTTATTAAAAGCACTATTTCATCCTTACTTACAGCCAGAGCTGTTAATATTTCCAGTCTGGGTCCAATATGGAATAACTAGAGATTACTTTTGGGTTTTATTCCCTAAGAGACAGTGGCATAATATTGTACCATATTTCTGCCTGGCTGGAGGGACCTACTGCTGCCTTGGTGCAGAAGGCAGCCATCCTACCACTGCGTTGGCCAGAAGCAGGAAGGACAAAGGACAATGTGAAAGAAACAAACTTATACTTAGGATAGCACTGGAAAGGGGAAAGGTCCATTTGGCCTTGCTGGCTGGCTGGGCCACAGACACTTGCTAGAAGCAGGCAAACTGGTTTCATGGGAGGCAGCAGTGCTGCTTCTGCTACTCTGGCTGAAAAGGAGATACAGCACCAAGCACCATACTCCGTGCCCTGGAACCCTGTAGGGCTCACCAGAAATAGTGAGGAAACCTTAAAAAACCCATGGGCAAAAACAAGTTTGGGAGCCAGGTGTGCCAACTCCAGGCCAAAGGCATCAGGCAAAACAAATGTGCTATGGATGCCAATCAAGCTGCCAAGCACACGCTGCTTCGGAAGGCAAACCTAAACCTGCAGGGATGCAGCACTCCGCAAGAAATAAACCCTGAGCAAGTGTCTCCGGAGGACCATTTTCACCTTTACAGCTGTGTTAGCCAAGATTTGTTCTCACAAGTAAATACACATCAGCAGGGGCTAAAAATCGCGTGCCCGTGCTGCCATCTACCGCCGAACTGCAGATGTGACAGAGGCAGGAGCGCTCCCGACGAGCGCGTCAGAGAGCCCTGGCCGGCTGCTCACCGCGACTCCAGGGGACCCCGAAGGGAGCTGCTGAGGGCACTTTTTGCAAAAGCAACGAGACTCAGGAGACTTTTGTTATTTACGCTTTCAGGTTTAAAACACGGGGAACGGTTTAGTCCCTCCTGCCTGCCTTGCACGGAAGGAACAGGATCCCATCCAAGCTCTGTGTTAAAAGCATGCTTTTCACAGATTCACAGAACTGTAGGGCTTGGAAGGGGTTGGATGGACTCCAGAGGACATCGGGTCCAACCCCCCTGCCACAGCAAGTTCCCTAGGACAGGTCACACAGGTCGGCATCCAGATGGGTCTTGAATATCTCCAGAGATGGAGACTCCACACCCACCCTGGGCAGCCTGTCCCAGGGCTCTGTCCCCCTCACTGTGAAAAAGCTCTTCTGCGTATTGGCACGGAACTTTCTGTGCTCCAACTTGTGGCTACTGCCCCTTGTCCTGTCTCCACAAACAATTAAAAAGAGGCTGACTACTTCCCCCCTGTGTCCCACACTTGAGATATTCATACACATCAGTAAGATCCCTCTCAGTCTTCTTTTCTCGAGGCTAAACAGCCCCAGTTCACTCAGCCTTGTGAAGGCTTTCCTAACAGTTCAGGGAACCTTACCTACACACCCACCTAGCATACTTTATAAAGAAAAATTCCAGCCTGCTCAAGAGTGGGAAAATTCAGTTGTGGCATTACTAGCACAGGGAAGCAGATGCGCCTTCTTCCTAGCTCAAACCAGCACATCTGATTTGCATGATTGCTAGCTCATTCACAGAAGCTGCGACCATTAACCAGGTGTTACCAGATTGCTTTCTTCAGTAAACAAACATTCATCAAAAAGCATAGAGCAGTCTGAAGCGACTCTGCACCCACCTCCACCTCTACCTGCTGCTGAGTTCGGTGATGGTTCTCTTTGTATTGGTTGGCTCTAAGTACCTGCTGCTCAATTCCTAAAAGAACTGCTTCACAACCATCACACCTGCAAGATACAATCCACATTAAACAGTGTTTTGAGTTCTCTCTGGAGCAGCTCAATCAGGCAACCTGAAAAGTCATCCTCACCAAACACTTTAGGAGACTGTCAGAATTACGCTTCCCCCTTAAAGATCAGAGTTCCAAAAGGCTGGCAAGAAAAAGCTTTGCTGTTTACTCAATGTATTTCACAGCACTCTTTAGAGACTCTGTGTTACTCTTACCTTTCAACTTCAAAGTCACTTCCAATTTCCCTTTCAATCAGAATTACTGCTTAAATACATTTTTCAGAAGTAAGTAAAGAAGAAGACAAAAGGAATTGGCAGTGGTCTCATTTCTTGCCTTCCAAACAATGCTGTAAAGTCCTGGAAGCTGACAGAGCCCTCCTGCTGAGATGGGATTGAGAGAGTTGGAGCAGAGAAGGGAAAAACCTGCCTCCACCTTCAGGACAGCAAATTTGCACAGCAGTTTAATTACTTTTCACACACTAATTACCATAGCAACTAGGATGCAATTCCTAGTCAGCTCAGAACCTGCCACAGGCTCAACATCCTACAGGGCAGTTTCTTTGGGTGGGAAAGGAAACCTACAAAAAGATGAGATGCAGCTTCCTGGCAAAGGTACAATGAGACAGTACCACAGCCTCAATATGGCTGCATGCAGCCTGCATTTGCAGGAACAAAGAGAAGAAAAAGGAATCTGCAACTTCCAACTTGAAGAGATATCCTCTCCAAAGAACTGTGATTCTCTAGAATTTGCCCTTGCAGTTCTCACCACAGTGAAAAAGGCTGAAGAGTAACAGACAGCTCTGGTTTTGCTATCCAGTGTAACAGGAGAGAGGGAATAGTTCCCACCACAAGACCATGAGTCCAGTCTGGCATATCTGTCTGAACAGACCCTTGGCTCCTCGCTGGGATTCTGACATGTAAAAGCTACAGTGAGGCAGAATTCTCAGGATATATAGTTTGGCTTAATATATAACACAAATTGAATCCTAGATGGAAACCTGGAAAACTAGTCCATAGACTCTTCTGCCAAGTGCCTCCTTACAGCATATGATTCCTGCTTAAAGGAACATGGTGAAATTGAGCCAGCACTTGAAACTTTGAAGAATATAGAAAAAAAGACAGGACAAGCTACGTACAAGGAACAAAGAAGGTGGAGAGACTGCCTCACCATTCCTGGAGTGTTTTGACAATATTACTGATGTCCTTCTTCTGAATGTCTCTGCCGATACAAAAATCCACCTCTAACACCTGGTTTCGCTGATCCAGCTTCCCCTGGATAATATCTGTATAAACAGCTTCAATAATCAGATCTTCCAACTCTCTCAGGTTCCTCATATCCAGGTCCTTCAGCAACACAGAATAGGGAATGCACTAAAAACAGCAAGTCCAAGAATAAGTTAACAGTCCTAGAGCCAAAATGAACAGTCAAGTCTCAAAAGGTCGAAACCCAAATGTTTATTTCCACCCTGCACTTGAACCTGCAAGTACAGCAGTGACTGACCATGGCAGGACAAACACCTGCTACTGGGCTGCATCATATTCTGACACAACTTTGGTAATCCCTGAAGTTTTGGCATAGAATGTGCTGGAGAAAAAAGGCAACAGAATTGTGCAAGAAATAAGAGGGCTGCTTAAATTTTTCTAGAAAAAAAAAAAAAAAAGTGGTTTTAAGAATGATTCTCCATCTCCAGCAGTGAAAGAAACCACAGAAGGTTTTGCAGCCCTTACTGCATGGCAGTTCAGACACCCCCACACCTCATCCATGGAAGTCCACTAAGTTAACATCCCACATGCACCATGAGAGAACACTGCACATTACAGGTACTTTTCCAGATGCAGGATCTTCTGTGAGTACTCATGCAGTCTGACATAACTTCAATGCTATGGAACTAATGCCATTTTCAAAAATAAAGCCAAAAAGCCAACTACTATCACACACAATGTACTTTACCTTCATTCTGGAAGCCAGGCTCACAATCGTCAAGTGTTTCAGCTTGTTTTTCTGAGTCACTGTTAGTTCAGGCAGGTTATCTTTGTTTGCTGTTAGTGTAAAAAAGACAAGATTCAGGACTTTCCTTCAAGCATTACATCATCCAGGCTGCAGAACTGCAGGCTAGGTACACAAAGGTAAGCCCTGAAAGGCTGAACTCCTCCAGCTACCGTGGGTGCTGGTGAGCAGAGAAAGTTGCCAGTGATGACAGATAAGCACATCCAGGGAGAGACAGGAAAAGTTAAAAACCAAGTTGGCAGTTCCATTCTTCTCTGCTTCTCCAGTAATTCTGGTTTGGTAATTAGAATGTAATTCACATCTACACAAGTGGTATCCTGCTATAACGGTTGGTCAATGCTTTGTTCCTACCACCAAGTCATTTTGATTTCATTAACGAGCTGACAGAATAAAATCTTTCCCCTTTGCTGATCTGGCTGTAAATACAGCTGGCTTTATTTCTCTGAAGAGCTGCTGAATTTAGGATTCAATGTGTAAAGTACCAGCCTAAGGAAGAGAGGAGCAATTATTAAGCTAGATGGCCTCACTATCATTGTACTACATCCATGTGCTTCATGAATATTTAAAAACAGAAAGGAAACTGGCGGCTTTCCAAAGCAAAGAAATTCTTTAAAATATCTGCTTTAATGGAAATTAGTATTTCAGGGGCATTGGAGTTCTCCCATCCATCCCACCTCCCTCAATCCTCTCTACACTTTGACTCCTTTCTCTTTCTTCACTAGAAAATGAAGAACGAACTGCACTGTCACACGCTGGGACACAAGACCCACGCCCAGCAAACACATCCTCTCAGCAGCCACAGAATTCATGAGGTTCTTGTTGCTCCACAATTACTGGAATTTCCAGTCCTTGCACTTGTGGATGCCACTTCTCCACACAGGAATTCGATAGCTCATCCGCTGCAGTGATAGCCAGCACTAGGACAGAATTATTCGTCACACTCTGTAACGGCCTGGATTAGGCTGCTACCCACAAGTGGAGAACTAAACCCTAACAGAATGGAAGTGCATAAGCACTGAAGATAAAAGCAGAGCCCGACAGATTCGAAGATGATTCACACACAGTCCTTCTGAAGCTGTGTAGAAGTCATTATTTTGATTTGCATTCTAGCTAAGAATTGCTTAGTTCTGTTTCAGCAGTGCTGTCAGAGAGTAAAAGGTTATCCCTCAAACCATATAGGTTTACATCAATAATGCAGAGCAGTTTTGTCTAAGTTTTCTGCTGCTGCCATAACCAGTGCCATCTAAATTTCAAAACAGGTGTCTGAAATTTTACTCCACAGAGGTAAGCAGCCTGTGAATGTCAATGAATATGGCTACAGCCCAACTCAATCCAGTGCTGCAGACCAATCCAAACCAGTAGAACACCATTGTCTCTAGCCCCTCCTTCACATTTTAGCAATTAAAACATGCATATGACACAGAGACCCCCTATGAACAACTCTCCTCCAAAGAAAACTCTGGGTTTGAACATTTTCACCCAGCCACACTACACCAGGTACCACAGAAAGCGATGAACCGCCTCTGACACTGTGAAGGGTAACCCAGTCTGGTACTCTGTAAACAGACAGCAATCTCTTACCTACATAATCGGGGTATGTCCCATATGCAAACAGGTTCAGCAGCTGGAAATAAGCAGCATTAGACCCTTCAGCAAGCTGGACAGGAAGAAAACAAGAGAAATTTCATGTAACATGGTTAAGAACCAACCTGACACCAGAAGGCAACTTCTCAGAGAATGTTTTAAGTCTACACAGGACAAGCAGTACCTAGAAAAGCAATTATGTCCTAATCATACAGAGCTGGACCCTTTCTAAAGCCTCATGTGCAGCAGCAAGTTTCAGAGTCAAACTGATTCAGCCATTCTATGTGCCAGAGCTTAACTACAGTTTGGACTGTCAATGGCTTTGTGCAGCACCTTAGGAGGTAGACAAGAGGCAACTCTTAATTTCAGCTGACATCCCGCAGGGCCAGCTCTTCTCATCATGTGGCAAGCAGCCAGGCAATGCTGTTGGCTGGTTAAGCATCCTTGCTATCACTGAGAAAGCTAAGACAGCTTACCTGCAGAGCCACAAAACTTCAAAGCAAAGCAAGCTAGAACATTTTAAGTTGAGTGCTTTTGAAAGTAATCGCACTCCTTTCACATGCAAACACATCTCTGGAATAACCACAGCACTAACCAGTGATTTTTATGGAGGTTTGGGGAGGTTTTTTTAATATTAGTTGCTGCACACAGATCCAGGAAAAAAACATACTTGTGATTTGATGCAGAAGAACCATAGAAGCGTTTTTCAACATATCTAATAGCCCATATGGAAAGCCAAACTTGCTGCATGGCACACTACCCCAGCTGCAGAGATACTCAACCCAGATTCCCTCACTGTAGTAGAGGGAGGGTGCTGGCAAGCCACTCCCAAAAGCTCTGGAACTTAATTTCCACCTTGGTTTGAAATGGTTTGGATTTGGTAACCACCCAGGCCTGATACACTAGACATCTGTTTACAAAGACTTTTGGAGAGCATGGAGTTATGCTTTCCAGGGCAATGAAGGAGGAGAGATTTTTTCATCGTTGGCTGGCTAGGTGCCTTCTTAAAATTGTTACTGCACTGCTGCCAGGCTTCTGCTCTATTAGCAATCACATTAATGTGGCAAAGCTTTACACAGGTATTTTTAACATCAAATATGTACAGGCAAAAGCAATGTCAATCTCTTATACACAAATATCTCAGAACCAAGACCCTTCTTGGCATATGAATGTCATGCACAAGCTGTGGAGGCTTCTGGGGATTCCTTATACTGGGAGTGCAGAAGGGTCATTAGGACAGAAACTCATCTCCTACCTCTTTCACATTTGTTAACTCCAATAGCTCTCCGAAGACATAAACTCCAGGAGCCTCCAGCACTTGATTTATAAGAGCAGTCAGAGCTGAGCCACTTGTACCTTTAGCTAGTAAAATAAACTGCTCTAGAAGATTGCAGGACGGTTTCTGTTCTCCTGCCATTCTAGGTTCTCAATCTGTCAATACAAGAACATGATATTAATATATTGCTTCTCCTCTGCTGAATTCCGCCTGGCAGCGGATCAGGTGGTGTGCTCAGCATAGTAAGGTGTCAGCAAAGTCGCTTTTTTCTTCAGCAGTCAGGGTGCAAGGAGCCCAGCAGGTTCAAATGCTGATTTATCTGGGGAGCAAAAATGATCCACACAGTATCTGAGCAAAACTGGCTGTCCAGTCAGTCCCCTAAGAGGATCGGGGGTTGGAGCTCCATGGTCCCTTCCAACCCATGCCATTCTATGATTCTATGATCGACTCCTGCTAGCAGGAAAGGAGTTTGGGTTCCATACCTTTTTCAGACTTCTCCTACTGATGCTGCCAAATACTGCCAATTGCAAAAATGTTTATTATGTCTTCTAGAGGCCATCTAAGATTTCCTCCTTCCCCATTACACAGCTTCAAAACAGCAACTAACTTAATTCTCCATGAAGAACTGATGCACCTTGTAGGGCTGCACATCGCACCTTCTCCTTTGACAAGGGCTATACACAAACCCTGCAAACACAGTTCCTATTGCCCTCTGAGCCTAAAAGGCAGAAAGAACTGCGGCCTGTGAAGTAGCTTAGCAGTCTGCACTGCACAGTTAAACTGGTGTGGGTTAACTGGAAAGCTGAAGTGACAGAAATACCCTTTCTACAAAGGCTCTATTTAAGTCCCTGTAAAGAGGAGTCTTTGTCTTCAGCTGCTGTTTCACATTACTGGTGTGCCTGTTGTCTCCCAGCACCAACACATTGCTTCGGAAATGTAAAACACTATTTATTAACAAGTTCAACAAAATAAGTTACTTGTTTACAAACAACTAAGAAAAAACTTCTGAAGCACATTATTCAGACACCGAACAAAGAGATTAGCAGATGAGGATGGGTTTTGTGTTATGTTTGCATTGTATCATTCCAAAGCATGGCACGTAACCTTTACTCTGGTGAAGAAAAACAGACACCAGAGAACCTGTCTCATTCTGTGTGACCACACTGGGACCACATCTACCCTCCCGGGGCTGGTACAGTCACGCAGGTGTCTGCATGGTTCTGTCAGGCCTAACCAAATTAAGAGTCACGAAGGCAGCACAGCCAGCTCCCTTCATTACTCAACTTCTAAAAATACACTTTACTCCATTCCACCTGCAGGTACAAACGGCCTCAACCAGAGCAGGCAATCTTCTGCACTCTCCACACAAAGATTTCTGGCTTGGCAGCGTAAAGTCTTTTGAGGATTCTTTTCATCAAAGACTCACACCAACCTGACTGAACAGTACCTCAGTTCTGACCCAGAAACCCCTGCAATGTACAGTAACTCTCGATGCAGCTTCCTAACACACCTGAGGGTGCATCAGTGCTGATCTCCCTGCTCACAGGTAAGGGAGCAGACATTAAGGACGGCCAATTTCCTCAGGGGAGCACATGATGTGACTGAGCTGGGAATAAAATCGTGATTTCACAGCTCCTGAGCCACTGCCCTCCCTCACAGGTACTCGAAACACACACGGGGGTCCGAGGTTACGGGAGGCTGATGGGCTTTATGCACGCCCGGCTAGGGAAGGAAAAGCAATTCTCTGCTCCGTCCTGGGTTTGCATTCCGACCGCCGCGCTGCTACTCCAGCACGCCGCTACAACCGCGCCGCTGGCGTTACCCCGCCGCTTCCTCCACAGCCCTGCCGAGGAACGACTGAAACAGTCACGGAAGGCACTGTAACGGTGCTTGCCCAACCCCACAGCCGGGGAGACACCGGGCTCCCCCCCGCCCCTGGCGCGCCTTGCCGCCGCCCTTCTGAGGGACCCCAGGGGTCTCACGGCAGCAAGCGGCACGCAGCCCCAGGGGAGGGAGGCAGGCTGCGGGGCACGGAGGCAACCAGGCCCGTCCCGCCGGGCCGAGAGCCGTGTCCCAGCAGGCGGGCCGAGCCCCGCCGCAGCGGGCGATTTACGCGGGGTCGCGCCGCAGGGCCCGCTCGCCCCTCGCCGCCACGCCGGTCCCCGCTCGCTTCGCAGGGCTCAGGGAGCCGCACGCCCGGCGGGGCCGAGACGCGGCAGCAGAGCGGGAAAAGGGTAAGGGCCGGTGCGCAGAGGGACGGGCGGGCGGCTCCTCCCTCCCCCGGCGTTACCTCTCCAGTCGCAGCCTCTCCGCCCGGCCTCCCGCCTTGCGGCTCCCGGCGCCGTGCCCGCCGCGCCTCAGGCCGCCATGATGGCGGCGCCGGTGTCCCGCGCGCGGCTCCTTCCCCCGGAACGCGCGGCCGCGGTCGGAACGTTCCGCTCCCGGGCGGCCGCGGGACCGCAGCACCGCGCCCGGCATCCCTCGGCAGCCGTGATGCTATAGCCGGTGCCCGCTCGTTGGGCCCGCAGGGCCGGCTGGCCGTGCCGCAGCGTCCCGAGACGCTGTTTGATGGCAAGCGGCTGAAGTTTCCGCCTCTCTTTTGGGCCCACGGGGTGCTGTGGCGCGGGGGTTTGCGGTCCGAAGCGACCAAGGGCCACAGTGAGGCCAGGCCTCAGCACCTCCTTTGTGCCGACAGCATGGCAGCGGGGCCTGGCGCCCACACACACATCCCGTTCCTCTTTCGAACCCTGGCGTGTGCCACGGCCTGCAGAGGGGATGAAATCTTCCATTTCACGGCACGAACCGGGCAATGCCCAAGCAGCTGAAGTGGGGCCGGGAAGGACTGGGCAGTTGCACAGGGCAAGGTGATGGAGGCTACCAGCCGAGCCCCTTGGCAAGTCCTCCCCGAGCCCAGGTGGGAAAACGCCAGGAGATGGGGTGAAGGATCACCAGAGTGCTAGAAGTTCTTTTAAACTCCACAGAAAAGTGGCCCATAGGAACCAGACACCAGTCTGTGGGGTGGGGAAGCAAGGAGGGAGCTGAAGGGGTTGAGATCCTCTCCAGGACTCAGATCAGGAGACAAAAGACTCTTGAAGGGGGGTAGAAGAGCAGGAATGGAAACAGGAGGGCTTTTGGGGTTGTCACCCTTCCCACGGTCTGTACACTGACTGTGCCATGCTGTGAATAAAGCATGCTTCTGTTAAAAATCCTTTTGCCAAGAGCGAAGTGCTTCTGGCTTTCAGTCAGGTAGTCCCTGAAGATCAAACTGTGGACCGGCTCCGCCAGGAAGAGGGAGCTTTCAGGGAATGAACATCAAAAACTATTAGGAAAACTGATGGGGCTTAGCCTGTGCCTCAGAGCCATCAGCAGCAGGTCCCCAGGGTCTCATCCTCCAGTGAAGAGGTGTCAGACAAGCACAGAGATGCAGGTGTTGGGATGCTGTTGTGACGCTCTGGGCTTCACAGCAAATTGGATGTAAAAAACTAGGCTCTGTGCAGCAAGGGAACTCAGCCAGGGCTATAACAAGCCACTCAGTAATTTACTTAAGCCACGCTTAGATCTCATCTGCACTGGGAGGGAGAATTACCTCTTTAATCACATCCCAAACAGGCCCTCCACCACAGTTCGTGTCACCCTGCAGACATGCTGGAACAGTTGCCTTGGGCAAGCAGTGCGTGGCCTCATTTGTCTCAAGACTCGTTAAAGCTGAAATCCCAGGCTGAAATAGAAATACATGCTTGTGAGCTATTTCACATGGATCATTTTTTGCAACCTCTTGCTGGAAGCTGTAGGAAAAAATGATCTGCCTTGGCCTCACACAGGTCAGCCAAGAGGGTCCTTCTAGTCAGCCTGTCCCGACACCTCCCGACTGCAGCCAGCCAGCCTGGCTGACTGATGTGGGCTTTGGTGGGTAGAGTCAGCTAAGCTTAGCTTTTGGGATAGACTTCTTTTAACAAGAAAAATACCAGGATGCCCAGCTGTCTCATCCCCTTTAAAACAGCTATTGCAACCTCTTGCTCCACCCACGCAGCTTTCTGTGTACAGGGAGACGTTAATCCATTTTATCTTTTAATGTTGGTGTTATCTCTTGATTCGCTCCAGCTCTTCCCTTTGTGATTCTGCCATCCAGGTCCCTTTTAGACAGTAGATAACTCACATTATTTCCCTGAGTTGCCTGAGAAAAGAATCCGTAAATCCAGAGTACTTCCCCCAAGCAGTGGGGCTGTGGAGACCCAGAGAGAGACTTTGAGAACATGGTTTCTCTCAGGCAGAAGCCATGGCATGAGGCATCAAAATCACCCCTAAGGGACAGAGACAAGGCAGGGTGTGATTGACAGCACAGAGTGACACCCCTCTGCCCCACAGTTTCCACCACACCTACTTTGGTGCGTGGTTCTTCAGCACCCTGTGTCTCCTGCACGCCAGGACGGTGGCACCAGCTTTGCCCCTTGTAGGTGTGCACCTCTCTGTGCCCTGGGACACGATACTGGAGCTGGTTCTTCCTCTCCTAAAGTCCTAAATCTAAAGTAGCATTGGCAAGAAAATTACCACCTGGCCTCACCAAGGAGAGGGCTGGCAGTGGAAGCACATACTGCATGTTTCTTTTTTCCTCACTTTTCATAAATAAGGTAGTTTAAATCAAAGACTCTTTTGAAAAAAAGAAGTACTTTAGGACAACACAAGACCTTACCAATAGCCCACATAATACACATTATATTCAGAAATCATACACTGGGCTAGATTTAGCTACCAGGGTTGGGATCTGGTTCCTAAAGCGTCTGTAAGAATCTTATTACCCAGCCAACTTGAAGCAAAATAAAATCAACTGTTGGCACCATGGCCACGCAAAAGCAGAAGCAGGTGCATCTGCACATGACCAAATGGCCAGTAGCTCTAGGGGTAAACTGAGCTGCTTAAATGCCAACATGGTTCTGGATGCAGTTTAATTTTTCATCTATGTGTGCTTTCACTGTGCTTCATCCATTTATCCTTTCTCCTTCCAGGCTTCTGACCCCAGTAGCTGCCAGCACACATCTCCAGAGCACAGGGTGATGGGAACTCCCACGCTCTGCTGAAGAAGCTGCAGAGCTCTCCACATTTCACAGGATACAGAGACTAAGCTGCTCACTGGACTCTCATCTCATACCTTGGCCAGGTCAGGAGAGATGCATGTCTGGGTGGTTATAAATATGCAGTTGTACCACCCCTTATATCCAGTGAGATGGAAGGCCCATCTTATGAAACCATCTCCCAGTTACACTAGAGAAACATCAGCTTGTTTGCGCTGTGAGAGAACAGCTTCTGGGGAAGCAGAAAGCAAGCTGAAGGCATCTTCTCACCTGCGTTGGCAGTGGAGGAACTATCACACCTGCCAGAGATGTGAAAGCAAAGGTGAGGTTTTTCAGTACAAAGTGGCACCAAGCGGTAGTGAGTGAGACTTGCAGCAGCTTTCTTACAAGTGGACTGGAAAGAGTGTGCTCAACAGCATCGTTTGTGTTAATGCAGCTGCAGGTTCCCAGATCCCAGGGTTTCTGTCACGCTGCGTTACAGTGCCACGTTCCACTGCTGCTTGTGCCCAGAGCAGTCACAAGAAGTTCCCACTTCAGCCATGAGTTCTTTTGTAATTTTTCAGGAGTTCAAAAAAGAGAGATGCCAGGCCTGTGCTTCCCTGCACAGCAAAGTGAATTTGGGAACTCTGGGTCAGAAAACACAAAGGCCCCCAAGCATAAATTCTGAACACTCTTGGCCCTCGTTAAAGAAGCCCTTCAACACAAGAGTTCCTCACGGCAAGAACTGTTTGGTCTCTGGCTCTTTTGTCTATGAAGAGCCTGAATAGAGACAGGATTGAGTTCCTTGTCTTGTGAAAACCAGCACGTCATCCTTCCACCTGGCAGGCTCTTTCCCTACACACCATCATTTGTTTCTGCCTTCTTCAGGTCTGTTCTTCTTCTTGCTTGCCTTTTCTCCTCATCAGTCTTTTCTCTTTGGTGATCTTCAGTCCCTCTTCCATAGATAGCATGCAATTACACAGCCTATCTAAAACCCAGGAAGGCCTCTTTAATAAAAAATATATATTAGCACAGCATACCCCTGGCACTCTGCCCAGACTCAAAATGATCTGTTCATACACTTTTCAACTGATGGTGTGGAACCGAGCATGGACCACATCCATCAGGGAAATAAATGCTACCTATTTTTATTATTAAGATCTCTTATTGTTTATACTGGCAGTGGCCTTGTTCTCACACATTAAATGCATCCTTTATTAACGTTCACGTTCTCCTCATTTGTTCAGGGGCTGATTGGGAGGCAAGCAGAGCCGCCAGTGTATTGATGGCACCTCGATTGTTCGCTGGTCCTGTTCTGAGCCTGGATTACAACCGCTGCCTTTATTGTTCTCATGACTTATTAACGCTTCCTATTGGCTGCACTCAGCTTGTTAACAGAGGAGTTAATTTGTCCCGGGCATGTTAAAGAACAGCCTGGCTTCTGGGATGTGCTAACAGACCGTTCCCCCACAACCTCCTCAGCTACACAAAGGCCGAATACCTGCGGTACAAAGGCGGCTGCTTTTGTTCCAGGCAGGGAAAACTCCCGTTTATTTCAAACTGTCTCCCTAACGCCGGCCCGACGAGCTCCTCAGCACACAGCAGCAGCCCCGGGCCTGGGCACAGCACGCACCCAGGCCTCCCCCTACCCAAGCTCACGGCAGGAGCCAGGCCGAGCTGCCGTCTCGCAGCCCGGGGGGTGAATTCGCAGCCAGACCCGCCCGCGGCGTGGGGAGAAGCGCAAGGCCGCCCCAGCAGCCCGCCCACAGCCCAGCCGGCCGGGCTGGCGCTGACTAGGCCTGCGGTGGCTTCTCCCCAACTCGACGACACCCCGCCGCGGCCTCCCCTCGCCCGGGCCGCCACCGCCTGCAGGGGGGCGCCCGCTCCCACCGCCGGCACCGGCCCGCGCCCCCCCGCGGCCCGGCCTCACAACGGCGGAGCGGAGCGACCGGGAAAGGTTTGTCCTGCGGCGACTCCCATCCCCCGGCGACGTCAGGCTCGGCCGGGGCGTACGCCTTAACGACCGCGGCGCAGCCGCCCTTGAATGAGGGAGGGAGGTGGACGAGCGGACACGCCGTCTGATTGGCCAGTCTCGCCGTCCTTCTTGCTCCAGAAGGCGGGACGTCGGGGTAGTAGCCGCAGGTGATTGGCCAGAGCGGCGGGCCGCGGGGCGGGGTGAAAGGAGGACGCTCGGGTTGGTTGCGCCGGACAGTGGCGGGTGCGAGGGAGTGAGGGGGGAGGGGTGGGGGGTCCTGAGGCGCCGCTGTCACCGCCGCCTTCCCGCCCAGGCCCACGCAGCCAGGCCAGCCCGGCCCAGCCCCGTCCGCCCGCGGCGCGGCAGGACCATGTCGGCCACGGACGAGCGGGCCAAGGAGATCCTCCGGGGCTTCAAGCTGTATCCTCCCGACGGGGGCCGTGAGGCGGCAGGCAGGACCCGGGAAGGAGGGGCGGGGAGGGGTGGGGGGGGGGGGGTGGGTGGCGGGGGTACGGGGTTCGTCGCCCCCCTGCGGCGACAGCGGCCCCCGGGGCGGGAAGGGGGGTTGTCATGGAAACGCCTCCCCGGTTGGGCTGTTCCCAATGGTGCCCTCCCCCCTCCGGTGGCGGGGGACAGCTGTCCCTCCCTCTAAGAGCCGGCTGAACCCCCGCGGGGCTGGGACCGGCCCCGAGCCGGCTGGGCGGGGAGGGGGGGCACGGGGAAGGAGCCCCTGTAGCTCTGGGGCCTGGCTCCCGCCCCTGCTCCGCGGGTGGGCTGCTGTCAGCAGCGGGCTGGGTCCCATTCGGGGCGGTGGCCGTGGCCTTCCCGGCCCCAGCCCCGGCGTCCCGCCGCTCCGGAGCTGTCCGCCGGGTGACTGCTGGGGCGGCCGGAGGAGCGGGGCTGTGCAGGACAGAGAGCAGCGGGGGCCCTGCCTCGGCAGCCCGGACAGCTCACGGAGGGCCGGTGAAGCAGCTCGGCGGTCGGTACCCTCGGTCCCAGGAGGATCTGATCCCTCCCCTCCGGCCTGTGCTTAGGCATCGCTGCTCGGAAGGGTCTCCAGGTTCAGAAGTAACGAAGTCCCTCGGTCCTTTCCATATTGTGAGGTACTGGCACACCTTGTGTTGGTTGTACAGTGTCTTTTACTGCTAGCGCTGACATACTTGAGGTGCTGATGCCTTTCAGCACAGCACATCTCAAAACTTTTCATGTCAAGGCTTTCAAAACCCATTCTCATTTGTGCCTGTGTTACCTGAGTAAGAATTTAATGCTGATGAAATGAGATAGACCTGAGGTTGGAAGAGAAGCGAGATCTTGTGTGTGCCCTTCCAGCTCAGGACTTCAGTGAAGTAGAGAGAGGCTCAACCAAAAGGCCTGCGTGCAAACCAAGGGTGGGAGAAATACACCACATGTACAATAAGGCTACTGTATCTTAGTATAGCAGATTCTTGTAAGATTAGAAGACAGATGCAAGCTTGCTAGCTTGACCTTTAGACACCAGAAAACGGTTAAGGATTGGTTTGGGGTTTTTTTCCCATTTACAATGAAAAGGACAAGGGAAACAGAATACCCTCTTGATCTAATACTATTATTTCTAAACAGTTGGGTTGTTTTTTTTTTGTCCAGCAAGATGTTCATAATCCTCTGTGCCAGCTGTAGCAGGATCTGATTTTCTAGGTTGGATTTAGAGAGATAGCTGCTATCTTAACTTTTGAACCATTATCACATCCCCCCAGCTTTTAGCACTCGATCTAGTTCCTTTGCTTCTGCTCTAGTGCTACAGTCAGTTCTTTTTGTTTATGGTAATGTAGTATTTTAGCTGTCAAAACGTGATTTAAGAACCTTTTGTGCTGACAATTAGAAAAAGAATAAGTTTCTGACAAGACCAGACCAAGCTGTTGGTGGAAGTGAGAAATGCTTAGAGAGTTAAGCTAGGGAACAAACTTTGAAGTGCTTTTTGCATGTGTTTGTATATAGTCTTTGCTGGATAGCAGACTTTACATGAAGGCTTTTGTCCACCTTTAAATGAAATAACCCCTTTAGTTGTTTGTTGGCTTAAGTAGGGAATATTTTTTGCCCTTCAAGAGGGAGGGTGTTAGACAAACGTGAACTGCTATCTCAAGCAGCCATAGCACAGATTAAATACTCCACAGTTCCAGGTTGAAGTACCTCAAGTTTAGTCTCTTCTTGTCTTGTCCTTGGAAAAAAAAAAACCCACCAAACAACTGGTATCAATTTTACTTCTGACAGGACAGTTTTGGGCAAAACCTTGATCATGCTTCTTGAAAAACATGTTACTTTGACAGCTCAGGTCACTGTCCCACATAGAGGCCAGGTAGTGTAAAGTCTGAGGAACCAGAAAGTTTCTTCAAGCATTTAATAACTGGAACTTTCACAGAGTTAAAATAGCCAAAAAGAACACCTATGTATGCCTTTAGCAAGCCAGAAGAGTGGCTGAACAGGCATTCCTTGTTAATGAGGAAGTCTTTGAGACACTGCACCATCTACACAGGAATGCACTTGTGCCCAGATGCAGCCATGCTCTCTGTAAGGCAGCCATCAGCTCAGACTTCCACTTCCTATTCTGAAAGCAAGCATGGATTCTAGAGAACATTAGAGAGATGCTTTTTTTTCCCCACCCACTCCACTGCTGTGTGCTAATTTAATATGCTTAATAGAAAGGAAGAGAAACATTTTCTGAAAAGCTGTTGATACTTGGAGTACTTAAACTTTTTTCCTCCACCTCTCAGGAGGGAGTGAGTTGAACACCATCACCTTAAGCACACCTAGCTAACTTGGCACTTCAAACTGAACTTGCTTTTAGCACAAGAAGCAAACAGTGTTATGCCCAAGGTCTGTATGTATTGGATACAGTTGATAGGGTAGAAAGCATCATCAAGGAAGCAAGCTTCCAAAATACTTGCTTTAACACAGGATCTCTGACTGGAAATCCAATTCACATTGAGTAAAGTTTCCTCAAACAAATTCTGTTTACTTGTGGTTCCTGGGAAGGTTAATTACAAGCTTTCCAACTGATTGGGACACACCACTGGAAATTAAATTATACCCCAGGTTCACCTTCTAATTTTAATGCAGAGGTATTCTTTTCCTTCCTCTGTGACATCAGTACAAAAATATGTTGTGGCAAGTATCCTGAAAGTCAAGCCAGAAACACTTACTCCCTATCCTCATGAATTTTGCTATTTTAAAAGAGATTAAAACCAAAGGAGAAATATTTGATGCTTGCAGGCAAAGGAGGATATACATTTTACTCTATTATCCTGGTCCAAAGAATTTTTATGGCACTGGTTAAAAATTGAACACTGACAGTCCAGTGAGTGTTGCAGTAAAATATTGAAAGCAGTCAGCAAAAACTTTTATAGCTTGTCACTTCTTCAGAGATACTGTTTCTTACCAGGCTTTGTAAGTCTGTTTGTCATCTCCCTTTTTCAAAGGCATTTGACTGTTGTTACACTTCACATAATACCTACAAGTAGTCCAATACTGTGAGAATGTAGGCTTGTTGTTCAACTAGAAGCAGTTAATCTTCAGTTACCAACCAAACTGATCATTCCTCTGGAGTATTAGCCAAGTCTTATTTCTGCAAGTATTTATGCACAGCTGGTCCTATAATCTCAAATGCAGGGAATCTGATCATGCCTTTTTCTGCAGAAGATGGGACAGTTACTCTGTCAAGCTACTGAGTAGCTACTTTTTAACACACATTCTTCAGGCTCTGTTCTGTCATTCTGTATTTAGAGCTGCTGGGTACTGTTAATTCTAGGTATTTAACATGCCTTTTCATGAAGACATATAATATATAAACACAGATAATATATTCCCTTAAAATCAAGACCCAGGGTGGGTTTTTTATGGCTTCCCCCAGATCCCTTGATAATTTGTGGGTTGCTTATTTATCTTTGCTCTGACATAAATTAGCATCAGATTATTTTTTTAAGTGTACCTTGTTCACTAGAATAAGGACACTCAGACAGTTACCCTATTTAATTTGGCTTGCCAACATTTGGGTAGCACATGTGTTTTGCTTTATGTAGCATCCATGCTGTAGATTAGAAATAGCCAATCATGGTTTGCAATAACAGATTCACATCCAACTCTTAAGGGACTACAGTTCAGCTTCTTTATACTTCTTCCTGTGATGTTCCAGCCAGAACAGCAAGGAAAAGCAAACCCAAACAAGTCAGGTGGGTCTCACAGCATAGTTAAAGTGCTAAGTGTAGTCTTTCAACATATGAGCAAGCCCATCCATTTCTATTTTAAATCATAAAAGTCAAACAAGATATCACCTATTTTATTTGCTCCTGTACAGAGGAATCTCAGAATTGAATCTCCACAGGGTTAGTTGCCATATAGATATTTATCTATTTAAGACAAGTTTCTCCATGAACTTCCTTTTAAGGCTATGCAGTATACCTTATGGTACTTTGGAAGTCTCCTGATACAAATTACTATGGTGAACACAAGCATGAAGAGCATTTTACAACCAAAAATTGTCCACATTCCTGGTTAGTGTGACTGCAAAACAAGTTCCCACCCTGGCAGCATCACAAGATCTGTGTTTCAAAGAAGCCATGACTATTAACTGTGGGTCAGAATAATTATGGAGTTTTGAAACTATATTTATGGTCAGTATAAACACATACCTGTAGCTCAGGCACTCAAACATTTATAGGCAAAACTCTATATGTCAAAGACTGTCCTACTTTCTGGAATCCTGAAAGTTCCCTGTGCATCATCCTGCTAGCTCCCAGAGTTTCTTCCAGTCTCACCATTGTTTTTCTGTCTAGGAAATCATTCTGGCAGAGCAGTAGCCTCTTAGAAAGAGGGCTAGAGCTGTAATGAATATACCAGAAACCATTAAGAGCTTCTGTGAACTTTATATTATTCTACAGAAAGAGAGCCTTCTGTTTCCAACTTCTACCTTGCTTCTGTACATGCAGAAACTGTAGTCAGTGCCAGCCTTGCCTATCAATTCCTAGATTAGTCACTGAAGTTTTGAATCCTGTATCAAACTAGTTCAGAAGCTGAGAAACCCAAACAGAAGCTCCATCAAACTGAGTTTCCAATTTATTTGTTAGGCTGATAAGTAAGCAAGCAGGTAAAGATCTTTGTTGTACTAGTGACAAAACTAACAAGGTACCAGCTTTAAAATTCCCCTTTATTTTGAGGTTTCCTCTGCATGTGTCCTCAGATCTTGGTTTGTTTAGACTACTTGCAGTTGAATAGAAAGATGAATCACCAAATTCATGGGTTGGAAGGAGACACTGGTCAGCTAAAAGGAGGAACAAGGCTGCCCAGCCTCTGAGTAGGGCACTCTGTAGAAAGCCAAAGCAGAACCTGCATGGAGCTTGCCCCAGTGCTGTTTGAAAACAGAGTTTGTTCTCCCCATCCCTTTCTGGTTTGTAAACACTGTAACATTCTTCTATCTGATACACAGACTTCATCACTTACAGGATCTGAAAAAATGGCCCTCTGCTGTTCTTGAACTTTCATTGCTACTTTCCCATCTACAAACCTTAGAGCATTTTACAACCAAAAATTGTCCACATTCCTGGTTAGTGTGACTGCAAAACAAGTTCCCACCCTGGCAGCATCACAAGATCTGTGTTTCAAAGAAGCCAGTTTCACACAGAAGCTGTAGCCAGGTTGTACTTGCATGTTAAATACCTGTCCCTGTGGTTAAGGTGCCCTTACCATATCAGAATTGTTTCCAGCATTGACAGAAGTTCTGCAGCTCTGGCATGCTAAACAGACTCATCATGTTTCTTATGGATAAGTCATGAGGAATACATGTAAATCAAGTAGGAGCAACCTTACCAGGTGTGGTTTTACCTGCCTCATTCCTCAGTGAGCACCAAAACCTTCATATCCTCACCTTAGCTTTCATTAAAAAAAAGGATAAATATTTAATTATGCTTAAACAACAGTTTGTGTTAACATTATATCTGAACAAGCTCCACTCAGTTTTCATTTCAGATTTAACACCATCCATCCACAGGGTTGGGAGTGATGCGTTGTGCCCTTGACAGTGGAAGGGGCATTGAGAGCTCCAGTCACAGGAAACAAATAAATTGCCAGGTGCTACAGAGAATAAATCTAACACTGGTTTGAGAGTGTAAGTTGACACCAAAGCCTGGGAGTTTCCTTTTAGTCAGCAGTATTATTTTAACACCTTGTTGTTACAATTTAATTTCTAAGATTTGTGCACTCATCTCTTCAAAGCTTACCTATCCAGCATTTCACTGGAAGTATGGTTTCAGTATTTTTAATTGCTTGCTTAGTGCTGACCTAGGAAGTTTCCTAAACAAAATTATCTTAACATGCTATAAAGGAAATGAGGGAAAAGAGTCACAGTTACTCTTTGCATCCTCAGCAGAGATCAGAATCATTGGTGTCTTACACTGCAACCCTTGTTACAGAATTTCTACATATCAGAAGATATTCCCTATCCCTCACTCCACCCCCATGCATCTTCCCAGCCAACATGTCTAGATCTGTGTAAGCTTGAGTTTTTCTAAGAAAAAAGGGAAGGCATCTAAAAATTCTCAAATTAAACAGATAGTGCAGTAGGGTGGGTTTTTTTATAGACAACTGATGTGTCTGCCATTGAAATAAGTTTTCTGTTAGCTGAAGCAGTTTCAGCATGAAAGCTGATTTCACTTGATCTTACACATACTTATCTACAAATTTAAGTTGATCTAGAAAGAATGTCAAAAGAAAATTGTGTGATGTGCAAAAGATAGCAGACCATTACTCCAATATCTGCAATTTATGGCATATAAGTCTCTTCTACTTACCTATCTCTAAGCTGGGAAAATAAGGCCCCTTCATATTTTAACTTCATTAAAGATAATGCAACATTTTGTTTACATCTAGATAGTCAAAGTCTGTGCAGGGGTAGGAGATATGCTAGATTCCCAGGTACAGGAGACAAGCAGAAAGCATCATGATATATTAAGGTCCACCTGGCAATAATGAATTTTGTCTTTTTTGCATATTAATGTAGCAAATGTTATCAAAAGTTCTGTAAGTACACAAAAGGTGACTTTTGCACATCCTAACAAGCAGATCATGTGTTTACACTTCATGTGCAAGAAACTACAGGACAGAGCACTAAATACTAAAAACCATTTTCAGGGGCTGTCTTTTTATCCTGAGACTTCCTCAGAAGCACCCACAGAAACCAGAGGCTCAGCACCCACATAACATCACTGCCAGAGCAGCATTGGAGAGCAGACAGTGGGTTTTGAGGGAAGACTCCCACATGCAGTGGGCATTGCTGTAAAGTTTCCATCACGTCCTAGTAGGCACAGTAGGACTGTGGGAAGGCTCTGTCCGAAGACACCTGACAGTAACTGAGGTTCTCATGAACAACATCTCAGCTGCATATCACTAAACCCTGATGGACAGGCAGGCTTTTCAGTTGCAGTTAAGAGGAACTTGAGATTCTGTTGTCAGATACCTCCTGAACAGAGTTCTCACTGTGACAGAAGTGTTAGGTACAGAAGAGACCAGAAGAAAACAGTATCAGATTAATTCAGCCATGAACCAACCTTTGAGTCGATTACATTCATGACTAGAATATCAGGCAGCATTATTCTGAAAGAATGGCAGACTTAAGTAAAAAGCAAGGAAAAAATATTTGTAGTCAGCCTTTGGGATGACAAAAACATCATGTTATTAAATTTACACTCTCCTGTACTGAAAAGAATGCTTAAATAGCTAGGAGCAATATTGACTTCCACTAACAAGAGTTAGAGAACAGGGGATTTTACTACTTAGCAGTTCAATAGAGAGGGTTTTGTTTGGGTCAGTCTGTAGGTTATGCCACATACATAAGCTTTGTCTACTCTGTAGAGTCAGAAGCTCATTTGGTCCTTGGGACAGCAAATTATATCCCATCTTTTCCTATTTGTTGTATAAAGGAAGCAGGAGGGATCTTGCACTTTAATCACCAATGAATATACCCCTCCAAAGCAGATTGCCTGCCTGCATCTTCCCCCTCACTTCAGGCAACTTGATTTAATGCTTTCCCAAAGGAAGGTTACATATGCTTGGAACCAAGAAATCTGAGTGTCAGACTCCTAATCAGGGACAGCCTGCTGGGCAGGCAGAGAGTTATCATCAGGTCACTTTGGTTTGGGAAGTCAAAGGAAAATCTGGTTTAGGAGACAGTGGGAAAACTGGCTATTTGCATTTCTTTAGATAAAAATTCGTTGTGTGTATGGGAAAAGGCTTATAGAAACCCTCTCTAAGATTTTAGTGAATCCATCTTCTTCTGCTCTGCTCTTGGCATGGACTGTTGCTAGCTCTGTGCTTAAAGGGAACTCTGCAGCTCCTCTTGAAGGAGGATGGTTGCAGAGAGAGGGCAGAAAACTCACCCTTGTCCCCATTAGTGTACCACCATGTGGTGGAAAAGACCAACCCACCTCAAAAGTGGACACAAAGAGATACCTACTGACCTTTAACATGGAGGAAACTCCAGGAGATGAGACATTTCACTTCCAGATTGGTTTTAGGGTAGACTCTGTAGTGAATTAGAATACTTGCTTGTCAATCACAGTCCAACTTGAGAGTTCATTATGTCTCTAGTAAACTTTCTTTGTTTCCCATAAGCTGAGATAAGGAGGAAAAAAGTCTTTCTGATTGTTTTTTCACTTTATTAGCATGTAAGTGACATTGAGAAAAGCTCAGTCCAGGAAGCAGTATGGGTTTGCTGCTTCTGAGGAAAGAGGCCATCTGAAAGATAGCTGTCCCAACATTCTTAGGTGCTTCTCTCACAGCAGCTGGCAGAGCAGAAGTTACCATCCCCAGCTGCCTGTTACCTCATTTTCAGATTTACCAGCTGAGCAGCTCAGATGAGCACTACAACCTGCTGTTTCACTCAGAATGAGGCATGGTAGCTTAAAGAGCTTAAGCAATAGGTTAAGGAGCAGAGACCTGTGTTAGTCAAGTAGATCAGGTTAGCAGTTTTACAAACAGCTCAGCTGTTAGATTTGAGGGAGAAAGTACGAAGCAGCTGGGGAGGGCTGTGAACAGCAGTCCTCTCCAACCACTGCTGCTGTCAGATGTCATGCCAACAGCCTCAGCCTTACAGCTGATGAGCTTATTCTCAGTGCAGGCCCACATTACCCTCTCCAGCAGCCAGCACTAACTCACCTGAGGAGGTTTCTCCCATCACCTTTCTAGTTACCCTTTCAGCACCAGTTCTAAAATCCTAGCTTAGCACTCTTAGTTGAGCATTGTAGCCTCACATTGCTAAGTCTTTGATCATGTAACTTCTCTTCATTAGAAAAATACATTGGATATTACTTTGGTAAGGCTGTCATCTTCTCTTTCACCTTATTCAATGCAAGAAGCCTTTAACATTCATGTGCTGTGTGGCAAGCTGCTGCCCAGCCACCCAGCAAAGTCAAACAGTATCTGGGACCACACAGCAATTACCTTTAAAGACTTGATTTTTGTGCAACTCTCATAACAACCCAGACATGGGAAATCATTGGCTGAACATCACTCATAGCCTTAGGAAGCTTCCAAAAAGAGGGAGAAAAGCCAATAGATTTCTCAGTCTAGTTTGGGCTGCTCATTTATGGCACTCTCATTAATCCACAAGGAATCATTACAGTTAAACTATTGCCATAAAATTGCAGTATTTAAACAGCATCAGGAAAGAATTGCTTTATGTGCTTCCCCCTTTAAATTCCTTAAAAGAGAAGCCTGTTATACTAATGTAACCCTGATCTTAAGCTCAGCTTCTGCAGAGAAGCATATAGCTTCATAGAAAGAAAGAAAACACTGGTTCCCTGTCTCTTAGCATCTTCCATGAGGTGAAACTCCTCATGAGTTTTAAGCAAAAACCCACAGACCTATAGATGTCTTTTAAATTAGACTAAACCACTTGCAAAACAAAAATTCACTAAGGAGAGTTGTAAGCTTACCTCTTCAAGTCTCAGACTGTTCCTCAGTTTCCTTCTCACCACCAACAGCTCCACCATGACCTCTTTCTCCCCATCTATAAAATGTAGAGGTGGGGCATTAACCAGGCAGCTACAGAACAAGCCTCTACTCCTTCCTCTAGGAGGTCATCAGGGCCCTCTTCCACGTTTAAATACAGCCCTGCCAGAGACCAGGTGAAAGTGTTCTATGGTTTATGATGGTCTCCTGCATTTGTTTCACTGATAAAACAGTAGCTCCTTGTTTCCCTGTTTAATAATGTTGCCTGTGCAAGTCCTGGTTTTGCCCAGTTCTGCAATAGTAAACGTAGTGAATGAGGCAGAGGCATGTTGGAAAAAGTGCAAATTCAAATAATAATGACTATATTTGAATGTAGGCACACCTGTAAAGGGTCCAGAGGATGCCAATTATGGCATTTTTTGAACTTTGATTAACTTCACAGCATTGATGTTTACCTTAACAGAAACACTTATGAAGATACACCCTTTGAAAAAACAAAATAATATTTTAAAAACAAAGTATTTTTATCAGCTCAGTGTAAGCCTGGCTTTTCAATAACTAAATCCTTATTGTTTTGTTATTATTAATAACTAAATTGAAATGATCCACTTGTGAAGTGCAGCTGATTGTGTTATTTATACATGCTGTGCTTTTTTCCTAGCTAAAAAACTTATTAATAAATTTTGATGTCAACTTTTTAAAAAAAAAACATTTCAAATACTCTGAAAATTAACAGGTAGCTACAAGCTTATTAAAGTAATAAAATTAGAATAATCTTAGTATAAACATGACTATAGATTTTATTGGCAGTGAAAGCTGTGGGATCTGCTGGGATGTAATAGACCTCGTCGCTTTGTTGGCGTTTCAGTGGGTATTTCAGGATCTTATCCCTGCAGTAATGTTTTTCATCTGAATTCCAGTGCATGGTAAAGCAGAGAGATGCTGGTTTGGGCACAGACATCTTCAAGACATCCCCAAGTGACAGGCTCAGTGGTTCACATCAGTGTAGCTCACACTAGTATATGTGTAGAGGCTGATTAAAGCACAACATTCAGAACCAAATATTAGTATTTTACCTAATCTGAGCTTGTTTGGAACCGACGTTTTCCTTGTAAGTCCATGTGTTGCTGTAGTGATTTTCCCAACAACTTACTCTCTTTTTAGCCTGCCATGCTGTCTAACACTGTGTAAAATGCTGGGATGGTCAAATTGTCAAATCACTAATCCATACTGCAGATTTAAGCACTTCTCATATTCTAGTAGGTTCCTAAAAAAGCACAGTAATTCTGATATGCAGCCCTTGTTTTTTGAGAGTTCTGCCTCAATCTGTGTAAATCCCCTTTTATTCCTCTTCTCTGCGTCCATTTTCAGGAGCCTCTGGTCCATTTACAAGATTAGTTTCCTCATACAACTACCAATCATTCCCTCCTGGCTGTATTTTCAATTTTGTTTTGATTCCCCACTTGCTCTGTGTGCTCTAAGTTTTCCTCCCTCCCTCAGAAGAGACAAGATAATGAACTTGTTTTCTTTGAATAATCTTAGTCCTGTCGGTTGTAAGTAGAAAACCAAAACTTGTTTGATCTATACTGCAGCGTGTGGTCCTCCCATTAAGCTCATTTACTGCTTTCACTTTGTTAAATAACTTACTCCTGTCCCATGTAGCAGCTATTGATTTTTATATCCTATGTTTTTGATACCACGTAGCCTAAAATGAGTTGTCAACTTCTAGTTTGTACAGCAGCCTCCTGTCTTGTCAGCGGAAATTGTTTCTGGCTCTCCAAAATAGCAGTGCCACGTCAGCAGAGGAAAGACAGCTTTTTAAAAGATACTATAAAGTGGTTCTTTCAATGAGTTGCCTACTGCTCCACAGATGTAACTGCTCTAGTGGCTCAGATCCATGACCTATTTTTCTCTTGTCCTTGGAGAACCACCTCTGATTCTCACTGTGGTCTTGTCCTGTGAGTTTAGAGGGCCACTCACATTCACCTAATTAATCACATCCTTACTTACTCCTTTGGCTTGATGTTGAGAGTGTTCATCCATGGAAAAATAGGGTAGCTGGCAGTGAAGATGTTCTTTCTATAGAGTCACGGAGGCCATGGCTATATATACTGTTTGCAAGGCTAAAGTGTGCCCATTTCTCACACACACAAAACCCAACTTAAAATAACTGAAGTGTTTGTAGCTCCAGTGAAATTCGGGCCAGCGCTGTCCACGTGGTTTGTGTATCTGAGGAGTCCCTGAAGCCAGTGCCACAAGAGGGTGGCTTGTTCCCCTGCTGTGCCACGTCAGCAAATTGGCATTTGTCATTGTGGACTTTATGAAAGTGCTGGTCATACCTAGTTTTTTGGCTGATTTGAATTTTTATTTTGTTTATTAGGTGAGGTGCATTAGTGCCAGGGTTAAACACCCTGTTTTACTGTAAAATCTCAGTGAGATTAAATCCCCTTCTGATTCTCTAATTACACTTCAAGGATACTGAGTTGATTTCCCAGAGAACCTGTGGTGATCTCTGAATGTATCCCTGGTTACAGAGCAGCACTGGATTAAAGGAGTGAAGGATATGCTGTGTGTGAGAGATTGTGGGGCAGTGTTGGAAGTGCAGGGGTTCAAAAGAGCCTGAAGACCTTTGAGTAAACCTCCTTTAGTAGAGCTGAGTGACTTCTGCCCTGCCGACTCCAGTGTCACGTTCGTGCCAGTGGAGGTGTACTGAGTATTGCTGTGAGCTTGAACAAGCAGCAGAACTGTGTTCAGCTGGTATTGCTTCCGTTGCAATACTTATTTTTCACTCTTGCCATAAACACAAATCCTCATAGATTAATTAACAGATGTACCACAGCAACAGCATTTGATTCACCTTCTCCCCAAGGACTGCAGTTGGCGTTTGCTTTGAGAACTATGTTAAGGGTACCTTTCCAGGTCTTCATTCATTTTTGCTGGGTGTTAGCATTACTTGTGAGAGAGGGCATATGAACAAACCTGGGAAAAGAAGTTCAGTTGTCTGACCTATTTTCCTGGATAGCACACAGGGCAGTAATCCCACCCTGAGGGAATACACACCATCTTTATGCCAACTGGCTTGGGCAGTATGGAGCTTGTCAGTGCCAGGAGGTTGTGAACTGATGTAGCTACACTTTGTAAATGTACTGTGCTGAGATAAAGCAGTGCCTGTACTTCTCTTCCCAGTGTCAAAGAAGAGGTGGCTGTGCTGTTGCATAAAAATCTAATCCACATAAAACCATAGGGTTCATATGCTTAAAATTTACTCTGGCTTAACTATTTCTGGTTCATTTCCCTACTGTGCATGCCTTCATCCAGGATGAGTTTGTCTGGTTCCAAATCACAGGAATAACATCAGAACTTTGGAATTGGACTCTCTTGATGCAGAATAAGAACATCCAGGCAAGGGTTAGTTGAGAGATAGTTAGCTCAACTCTAAATTCACTCCATGTCTTAAACTGAATTGTTTAGAAATTAACTGTACTGATAAGACATTGAGGAGCAAATTCTCCTTTGGTAGAGCAAGGGGAGTTTAGACAGAAACAGTGTGTGAGTGTGAGAGAAATTCAGTGCTTGACCTTTTATTCCTACCTTCTTTGAGACTTCTTGAGCCAACAAGAATCTCTAAGCACTGCTGTTACTGTTGATTCTGGTGGTGTAAACACCTGCCATTTAACAATTAGAATAAAACTCACAAGCTCATTTCCTGGAAGGTAGAAGCTATCAGTCGTAATGACTGCAGGCTTTATTGATCTGATGGGGATTTGGAGTGCTAACAGACAGCCTAAAGGTTCCATGGCCAAATAATAATCCCTAAGTCCCTGAAGTCCTTTGCACAAATGAATTCTTCCTCTTTTATGGACCTCTCTGAAATCAAGACATGTCTCTGTGAAGACTGTGCAACAGATTTTCCCTAAAAGGAGTTTTTAGGAACAGTCGTGCTCAGTGGCCATTTTTTCTTTGCTCTGGTGGATACCTCACTTGACAGTAACTCTGAATCTCCCCAGGCCTAGTTTTTGGTCTCAGCAGAACAAGTTAAAGTATGCTCTTGAACACAGGTTTTTTTCTGCTGTTTTCCTGATTCCCTGGAAGAGCATGAGGCTAAGCAACATCAGCTTTATCAGAAGTATAAAAAGTCAAGGGCAGGACTTTCTCTCTAGGGACAACTCTCTGTCCTTCTCTAGATAAGAAAGATGCCTGCTTTCATTCACCAACTATATAAGATTGCTGGAGAACAACAAACCACTACGTGAGAGTTCTTGAAACTTATGAAGACTTCTGTGGTAGTTGCTGTTGCTTGGATATCCAGAATGAAGGATATCTGCCCTCCTGCACATGGAGGATTGTTTTAGGGGCCAGAGCAGGATCTTTCTCCAGTAATAATGTAATATGCTTGTAGCCTCCTCCAGTCTTTGAGCAGGTAACCAGAGGTAAGAAATCTTTCAAACATACAATTTCTGTACGCCTAGACTCTGCCCTGGCCAGTCTTTCTGCTGTATCAGAAATGACAGTCCCTCACAGTTGCTAGATTTGATGTTCAGGGACCTGCATCACAGTCCTTGCCAACATGGCTACAGATTTTGACTTGCCATGTACACAAATTCTAATTTGCTTCTTTTTTTCTCCTAACATCTTATTGTCCACTGATAGCACCATTTTGGTGTGGGGTTCTCCTTGCCAAGGTGGGTGTTTTGGAGTATCTGGGAGTCCAAGTCCAGGGAGTCCGAGTCTTTTGGAAGTCATAGCAAAGTTATGGAGCTTCTGTTCTATGTCAGAAGTACCCACGAGCTGCACCTTTCCCACAGGCTGTGGAGAGAAGAGATGTGTTTTAAGAAGACACAAAACTGTATGTATGCCACATTCATTAACACATCATGTAGTGCCTTCTGAAAGAGAAGGTGAAGGCAAGCCTGCTTATCAGAGCTCTTAGGATCTACAGAAGTGATTCTTCAAGCTAACATCATCAGTGCCATCTTTTATAGATAAGCAATCAAGTTAACAGACCTTGCTGTGCCCAAACAATATCACGGGTGTTGAGTGAATTACTGCACAGGAGCAGGTGGATATCGCTTCCTCATCTCTTTCTGTTGGGATGTAATCAGTGTCTGAACCACAGGGAAGATTGACCTGGCAGAGTAAATGTTCTTAAAAGTCACAGGGAGGCCTTAACAGACCTGATCCCATACAGTTGATCTCTGAGCCTCTGTATGCACTGCCCTGGGTTCAGATTTCTTCATGCTGTTTGCTGCTGAGAGAAGAAATTAGTGTTCAGCAACATTGATTAGGGTTGTTTTGCCAATAAGTTAATATTATTGATTTTGTGTATAGTGGTTTTTATCAGCTATACAGATGTTGTGGACATAGTGCTGAACTTCAGAAGGAAAAGTAACCCAATAGTCTTGAAGTTTAGTCCAGAGAGGATGACTGAAGAAAGCTTTACTTATAACAGTACATTTAAGGAACTCTGGAATCTCAGGAGTTCTGCAGGAGGCTGCTGAGATTGCTTTCAAGATCAGCTTTTTTCTTTCAAAGATGGAAGCATTGTTTCCATTTAAGGCCTTATTGTTTCAGTTAGAGCTCCACAAGTAGAATTCACCTCATTTTAATGAGGTGAATCAATTTACTGCATTGCACAAAATATTTAACAGCAAGCTGTGTTCCCTCTGATACCTTGAATAAAGATTAAGTATAAAACTCAATATGAAATTTCTAGGTAATGCTAGGTTAAAATTATCCTGGAAACTAAGGCTCTCAAACTGAAAGCACTGCTAATTTAACTGGGGTTAAAACCCAAAAGTGTTCTGTTTTCAAGACCTGTCTCCTTTAGGCCATGTTCAATGTGTAAATATGTCAACAAATTATGTGAGTCACTTGACATAATTGCTGCCCCTTTTTTGTCATTGAACTGCAGCAGGATTGTAAAGCGATTTGGTCTTGAAATTAGTTCTTTTTAATGATTTAGAGTTTGAGTGGCCAAGTTATTTAGTTACTGGGACTAAACTATTGCAGACAAGGCTGATTTTCCTATCCAGATTTCCGCTGGCTCACATGTTAATGTTCTATTCTCTGTCCTGTGTCAATAGGGGTACTTTGGTAGAGAGGAAGGAGACAGCTGCTTCAGTGGTAAATAAACTCCTTCTTCTCTCTTTCAGTGTATGCATCTGTGTGAGAATGTTTTTGTGAAAGGCACCTTACTTCTCTTATCAAGAGTCCTCCACAGAACAGTGTTTTTCCAAGGGAAATTTAAGGGGCATACAGTTCAGTCTAGGATGACTCACATATATCTCCCCCTTATTGTGCAGAATTTTGGGGTCTGTAGCTGCCACAGGTGTTTGGTTTTGTTTTTTCAATAAAAACTGAGGAAAAGGATTCCATTAAATGTTAACATCCATGTTCTGTGTGGAATATTTTTTTTGCCAACAGAGATTACAGTAAAAATTTTGAGTAAACAATATCTATCTGAGGGAGGCAACCAAGCTAGCAGGACTGTTTCCTTTGTGAACATTCTAATCATCTACTTAGTGTTAATTTATGACAGTACAGAATTTATTTATTTCTACTTTACTTACAGAGATGTCTGGGTAGTATGTGCATCCTGTATGTGTGAACTGTGTCATGCTGATCTTTGACATGGGCAGCAGTCAGGAGGAATGGTAGTATGAAGAACCAGATGCTAGAAGCCTGGTGATGCTACCATACTGTGCCTTTTCTATCCTTGGGAATGGAATAAACAAAGGTTCTCTACAGAGAGGAAGCCCAGTTGAGCAGCTTGGAATACAGGCACCAAGAAAGCAGAAGAATTTTTGCATTGTTAAAGATGGCAGCATAGTAATGTAGGGAGTTTTGAAATTAGAGCTCTTTTGAATTAATAAATATAAGGGAAGCCTTTATGCAAAATATTGCTGTAGTTGCAGGCTCATGCTCTGATTGCTTTAGCAGGGGAGATGCATCCTCAATGGCATCTTTGTTTGTCTTACAATGGAAAGAGATAGAAAATAAGCAATTAAAGCAGACTTACTTAAAAGAAAGACTGTTTGGATGCTGCATGTCTGAGCATTCAGCTATGGAGTTCTAGCTAAGATTGTTGGTTAGGTTTTCTATTGGAAAAAAACCCCTAATTTATTGCTGCTGTGTATACTGGCTTTGTAGTATGTCCAGACTACTGACAAGAGATAAATCCTCTTTTTGTTTCAGCTGTGATCTTCTTTCCTCTCTTCCCACTTCTCACCCTAAAGCAGTCTTTTATGAATGTGATCATAGAAATGAGAGGTTAATTACTTCCATTATGTACTTAGGATCCTTGTTATACTAATGAATCTTGTGAAGAAACACTACAAAATCTGTCACTGGTCAGTTCAAAAGTAGATGGCCTTTGCTCTGATTTTATATCAGTTGACTTTCTAGTAGGGACTTGTGTTTTTGTTGAGCTTTATGAAAATGAAAAGCAAACCCCTTGTTGCGTGGCTTGTGGTCTAAGAACAAATCCACCATTAAATTCAAATTTCCCAGAGACATCAGACACCCTACAGAAAATCACCAGACATCTTTTACATAGTGATAAAGAAACATCATTTCAAAAGGAAATTGTTTTCTTTTATCCTGTAATACCTACTCATAGCTACAGTCTAATATTAGTGGGAGCTTAACATTATTCAGTCAGTTAAATGCCCAGTCTTTGTGACAAACCAGCATAGGTTTTTGAGTTAAATCTCAAAGACTCTTGCTTCTCAGGGTGTGTGTGTTGCTTAATCTTCCTGCCCAGTATAGAGGATGTTGTGATCTCCTCGTTAAAGACGTCACACTGAGAAGATTGTAGTAGAGGAATAAATAGAACCAGCGTTAGGAAGCCAAACAGCTCATCTTGGTTGAACTAAAATGCACTTCACACCAACTGGCTTCCCCATAGGTTTGTATCCTCTAACTTCAAGTAAGAATCATGTCACAGGGTAACTAACTAACTGGCATGTTTGAGGCTTTTCTAAGTACCCCTGCCACCTCTTCTGGAATGTTGTACCGATTTGTGCAATTAAGTAGCCAATACTTGTTACAAGAAGTTCTTCCTGTCCTAGTGAGAACAAACACAGACAGTGGCTCCCAAAGTGTGAAGAAACTCAAAATTCCACAGGTGAGGTTCAGTAAAGGCCTGCTAGATCCGGGCTGGCTGGGTGCAGTCTCATTATTATTAGGCTCTATTCCTGGCCTATGGTGCTGAGGTAGTTGAATCAGTGCTAAAACACCAGAGCTGTTCTGAGTTCAGGCTGCCAGACCCATCCAGGCTGATGAAGTCCATGTGGGTGCCAGCCAGGGAGTCACAGGGTGCATCTCTGCTGACGGGTCTGCTCTTTCTCCCTATAATTAACCTGTGTGGAGCAATCTGGACAGATAGGTTCAGACACCCCTCGCAAATAGAGGACATCCACCAAGATAAATACACATGTTTCTGCATGGGCTTGTGTGAAAGGAAGAATGACAGAGCAAAGTTTAGGAGCTACTGCAGGTAGATATTGAAATCTGAAAGTTTTCTCACTGAAATGTGAAACTGTATGTGTTAATAGCTTGCATAAAAACAATACGAGTGAAAAAATGAGTCCTTGCCCATTACCAGCTGGATCTGGTGAGGCTGGAACTACCGGAAACTTTTCCAAGCAAATTGAAGTTAGGAAAAGCTTGCTGCTGGAACTTAGTGTTTTTTTCCAGAAGTTTTTTATTCCAGGACTGCTCAGACTTTGTTCTGCTCTGATCCCAAGAGATTCTGAAGGAATGTAATGAAAAACGGAAACAAGGCAAGATGTAACAGGGTGGGCACTTCCCCACAGTGGCTGCCTGTTTGCAGGCCAACTCTGGGAAGTTTCCTTGGATATGGGAACAGCTAGTCCCCAAATACAGTTCCTTCACAAAACAGTGTAAGGCAGTAGTATCTCATGCCACAGGTCCATGCATGGAACCTTGTAATAGGGCTGGTTGTGTGGCGTTCATTTTGGAAGCATGGAGAGTTCAGTTTTAGCATTTTAACCAAAGAGCTTCAAGACTTGGCCTTGTCTCTGAAATTCAGACTCACGACTCAGCTGCTGACTGCTCAGGTTCAGGGAGTCTGACCTTGAGGGTGCTGATGGAGTGAAGGTGTCACCAGGTTGTTCGGCCTTACTTAAGCGAAATATGTTTCAGTGGATGAGAAACTTACCATGAGCCAGCAATGGCTCTTGCAGCTCACAAGGCCAATGGGATCCTGGGCTCCATCAGAAGAGGGGTGGCAGCAGGGACAGGGAGGGGATTGTCCCTCTCTACTCTGCCCTCATGAGGCCCCACCTGGAGTCCTGTGTCCAGATCTGGGGCTCCCAATACAAGAAAGATGTGGAACTGTTGGAGAGGGGTCAGAGGAGCCACAAAGATGATCAGAGGGCTGGAGCAGCTGCCCTACAAAGAGAGGCTGAGGGAGCTGGGCTTGTTCAGCCTGGAGAAGAGAAGGCTGCGGGGGGACCTCATTGCAGCCTGCCAGTACCTGAAGGGAACATACAAACAGGAGGGGAATCAACTTTTTAAAAGGGCAGATAATGGCAGGACAAGGGGGAATGGTTTAAAGCTAAAGGAGGGAAGGTTTAGATTGGATATTAGGGGGAAGTTTTTTACAGAAAGTGTGGTGAGGTGCTGGAACAGGCTGCCCAGAGAGGTGGTGGATGCCCCATCCCTGGAAGTGTTCAAGGCCAGGTTGGATGGAGCCCTGGGCAACCTTGTGTAGCTCCAGGCCTGAGGTTGGTGTCCCTGCCTGTGGCAGGGGGGTTGGAGCTCTATGATCCTTGGGGTCCCTTCCAGCCCTTGCCATTCTATGATTCTATGATTCTATGTTTATATTGGTTTGGCTCTTAAGTGTCCTTCAGGCAGTAACCTCTGAATGCCACAGTATGGTGTGGATGGTCACTTTGTGGTGGGTACCTGTCCCTGCCAGCAACAACAGCCGTTGCATTTGTCCTGAGACTTTGTCCTTTCAGATTAACTGCTGACTACCTTTTGCAGAAGTATTGCTACAGTTCCCCAGCTGGCAATTTTGAGAACAATCTGAGTATGTAAAAAACTGCTGTGTTTCCACACGTTCCTTGGGCTCCATTTTATGCCTAATGAAATTCTGTGGAAGGAAACCTGGTATATAAAAGTATGTTAGAAACATTGTATCAGGGGCATCTCTAATTTTTAGCTGCAGATTTTTTTTTAACCTAGCTGACTGCTTGTCTTAAAGGAACAAAGAAACAACCTGTGATATTAAGCATGACCCATATATGAACTTTGTGGAAGCACTTTGTCTGAGCCCAAAATATGCTTGAGTGTCCAGTATTAAAAAGGAAAAAGAAAAGGAAATTAAACATTTTCACAGGAACTCTGTTTGAATTAAAATTAAGCAAGAAAGGAACAAATGCAGTATTTTCCCCCATGCCTCTCTTATTTTGTATTTCTGATGGGTTTAAGTTGTCTTAATGGACAAGAATATTCTTGATAAGTTTCTAAGGTTTACTTATTTTTCTAGCTAGAAGCTTTTTGCTTCTTTTGTCAGAGCTAATACATCTATTTTTTTGTCCTGCTTTAATATGCCATTTTAGCCTCTAAAAAGTAGTTCTAATTCTGCAAGCAGTCATTTTTATTTCCTTCCTGCCCCCCACTTCCATTAGTAATGCTTGGCAGTGATTCAGAACCACCCTGCTTTCTAGTTAGGGTGAAGGAGAAACCACCCAAAGCTAGCACAACACAGAGGGAAGGGAAGCACTGGCTCCCTCGCATGACTGCAGCAATCTGCACTACTGCACAGTCACTCCGAGTTAGAGTTTCCATTAGCCAGAGAACACAGTCCATGGCTGTCTACAGAGAGAAGGTGGTATTGTCTATTGAAGCACAAGACTTGAAGCCAAACCCCTCCTGAGCTCTTTTTTCCTTCCTCTTCTCTTACTGATTCATTGTGTTGCTCTGGGCAAGTCTTATTGCCTGGTCTCTACAATATTAAAAGGCTACTCAGAGCATTATTAGAAGGGGTTGGAGCACGAGTTCAGAAGTACTTTGAAAAACTTGAAGCACAAGTTTTGAAGTACCAGGAATTAAGTTGTCACTGAGCTGTAGTGTGTTGTCTCTTCAGTGGGGCATCCCATCTTTCTACTTAAATGATAGGATTCATCTCCTGTGTGGTAGCTCAAGGTAGATGGAAGTGACAGTGTGAAGCTGTGCAAACTGGTAGCGCAGTGAGTTTGTGCCAAAGCCCTGTCTCCCATCAATTTCCAATCTGCAGATCTGTTCTTGGAAGTACATCATATATTAATACCTCTGGTAAATTATATATTCTTCTCAAATACATGAATCTGATAAGCCTGTGGATTATTGGAAATAGTCTTTGGAGTTCAGTAGGCTGGCATGCTAGAGAGCTCTGTTAAGAGAAGACATGAATTAAAGGAGAAAACAAAATTAAAAGAAATTAAACATTAATGAGGGGAGAAGTGTGTAATCACAACATAAGCACCGGCTGTTGGAAGTCATCTAGGCTTTTTGTGTTGTCAGTTGCTTATTTTACCAGGGGGACACTTTGAGGCTGAGATGTTGCGTGGAGTTCAGAGGACAGATAAACCGAACAGCGGGGGAACCTGCTGATGCCCAGCTATGGTGTTCCCAGTAAACATCACTTCACTCAGTAGAGAAATTGCAGAGGCCTTCGAGGAACAAAGGAATTGACTGGCCACAAACAGTGCTATATAAAACTGCCTTTTTTAAGCCTTTGAGGGGGTTTTATTTTTTTCCACATATCACACAAGGCTACAGGCCATTCAAGTGAGACTGTATGAAAACAGCAGCTAGCAGCCATGTTTATCCCATTTAAAAATTTGGTCAAAGAAGTCTTTGTTCCTCAGCTCAGGTCCGTGCCCTGTCACTACAGGGAAGTGTGAAGATCCTTTTAGATGTGTAAAAAAAAAAAATCCTCTCCTACAGTGTTGAAAAAATGACATGAAATCAAGCCAAGCTTTCTTTTATAAGCAAGCCAGTATAATGCATATTTTAAAACAACTGAAGAATGGTACAAAACAAAGAGGCGTATCGTACCTCATTCCATTAAAGCTCATTTCATTGCATGACTGTCATGACATCCTCTGTTTCAACTCTGTAAAGAACAATAGGCCATAATGATTGCAGAGAGGTAAATTCCTCTGGGGGCTTCTGGTTACAAACTCATCTATGAAAATGAAGTTATTCACCAGAACCCTTTCATGGATTATTTCTGCGAAACTGCCTGTAGTTCACTTAGTGCTGACAACCTTGAAATATTACCATAGTAGTTCACCTGTGTGGAAATGATTGAATGTTCTGCAGTAGTTAAGTCACAGTGAAGTTGTTTCACTTGCTGAGTCACTTTCTGTGTTCACTTGCAGAAGGGCAAATTGTCAGATGTGCTGAAATTAAAAAGTGGGCAAACTGAATCGGACATTCTTTTTATTCCAAATTGTTTTGAGCTTTAAAGCATTTAACTTTTAATCATTCTGGCTAAAAAAAATCTCTTATCTAGCCAGATTTGAATTGCAGGGATGTTCTTTTAATTGCCTCTCCCTTGTCATAGTGTTCCTTGGAGTGGCCTCAGTCTATCCAGGAAGCCACCTCGCCTTTCAGTATAGGTAGGGCATCCTCTGGAAGGGAGTCCCAGTCTTTTGTGTTTCAATAGTATTTTCAGTTTCCCTTGTGTGTTTGTTGCCTCTATTAGCTTTCCTCTTAGTTACATTCAGTTTTGTTCTTTCCACTGAGCTACAAACAATCCACTTTAAAATTGTGTTCTGATAAAGCCCTATGGATTTTAAAGGTCACATTCTTTACTTGGATGAATACATCATTCCCATTGATTCACCTGCTGTTTCTGCAAACTCCGAGTATTACTGATGACATTAATTATGTTAATATTCATAGGGTTCTTAGCATGAGCTCAAGCTTTTCTAACATGCTAATTTTTGTGATCCATTTAAAGTGCAGGGAAGATGGGGAGGAGTTGAGGGTTATGGCACTGGAAAAGGGAAAATCATTTTCTTTGTTCAATTCATGCTTCTGAGATGGTCCTGCAAGCAATGATGTTTTTCTAAGTTACTGATTGTTTTACTACCTAGGATGTAAAGCAATCTCCAGATGTGGTGGCATGTTGCTTTCCCTGCTGAGGCATTGGTATAAGGGAATTCTGTCAAGCCTGTTCAGAAAAACCTAAAAACATAGGCAGCAGCAAGCAGCATCAAACCACTACACTGCTGCAGCTCACTTTTACTTTGTCACTGTTATCTGGTTCTAGGAACCATTTTAACATCTGTTACATTTCTAATAGCAACAAACAAAGCACTTCCAGGGATCTGGCAGCTTGCTCCTTCTGACAGGAGAATCAGCCCCGTAAGCTGGTGATCTGTGTGCCTAGATTTGAGCATATTCCCACTTGAAGCAGCATTGTGTTTGATGTCCCTCAAGTGCCTTTTGGTTTTTGCTTTAACTTTTGCTGTTATGCATCTCAAATCTGAGGCATTTTCTTTCAGACCTGAGAAGTGGGTAAGTCTTTTTAGGTTGGGCTTAGTTCCTAGAGAAGTGCCTGGCATGTGCTCTGGAAGCCTTGTCTACGTGGCCTTTGCTGGTACGTTGGGGCAGTCATCTTACTTGCTGCTGGCAGGAGCTGCTGGGGAATGTCACATACTGTTCCTGTTGTGTGAAGAAGTCAGAGATTGCTCACAAACACCTAAGTTGGTTCCTATTGCTCAGCAGTGATAAAAATTGCTGGAATTTTTAAGAGAGTTAAGCTTCTACAGGACTAGACTCATCTGGACAGAGAGGTAAATCTTGAAACAATAGTGTCTACATCTGTCCCTAGTTCATCTGTTTGCAAATCACTTCTTTTTTACCTTTCTTTTTTTCCTCCTGATGACCCTTAGCTTCACCTCCATAGGTCTGTAACTCTTTCCTTGAAAATGTCCATCCATTTGTTTCTTGCTCCTTTGGTTTGAGGAAGAGAGGAAAAGTCTGTGAAATGGAAGCCTGGCTTGCAGTATTCCTCTGTGTTACTGAAGAAATAAAACACATTGTCCCACCTTGCCTACCACGCTGGACAGTTCTCCTTCCAAAGCCTAGGAGCTCTCCTTTCTCACTTGTTTTTGTACAAATACCTGTTTTTGTTAAGCCTACTAAGGTGTTACCAATTCTGAGTTAAATATGTAAGACTTGGAGAGATTTCATGCTGAATATTCTCAGACAGTAAGTTGACAGGAGTGAAAATTAAATCTAAACTAACTGAATGCAAACTCTGTGCTTTAGTCTGCTCTGAGACATCAGTAGGATGCTGTGGAGTAGAGATGTATCTTAATTGTCCATTTGGATGAAACTAGTGAATAATAATTGTATTATTCAACCCCAAGTGTTTGAAAGGCAAGATGTTAAACTGGATAGGCTGCATAAGATTTTTATTAGCACATGTTGGATGTGGGTTTACTGCATTTCCAAGGTATGCTGAGTTAAATGGCTTCTGTGTTGCTGTAGTTTGATTAGCATCTCTTTGCAGCTGATCTGACCACAGACTGACCTATGCTGCATTTTTCTTGCAGGCTTTTGCAGTGTGCCTCAGCACGAGTCCTGCTAAGATCATAGGTATCCAGAGGTTCAAGCAGGAAATACTTCTGTGGTGGGTTCACAGCTCATCTTCAAAAGGGTTACCCAAGGTGCGGGGACATGTAGCAATGAAGACAGAGCTAAACATCAGGACCAGCCTTCCTGCATAGCAGAAATGATCGGTGGTCTACTTAATATCAGATCATGTTGCAATATTAACTTCTGCCCTATTAGCATAATTTTCTGTTACAGTTAAGGTAAGGCTGACATGGCATTCAGTAACGTGGGACTGTCTTTCTCAGTAGGGGCCAAGAACAGATTGATCCAGGGTCATTTGAGGGATGTTAGATGGAAATAGGTTGTGATATCCTTACAGACAGCATTGGCAAGGTGAAAGGCAGAAAGTCAAAGGATAAGTACAAAGTATACAAGCCTGTGATACTGTGATGATTTTTTTGCTATGATGCTATAGCTGTTAAATATATCCCTCTGATTACATAATTTGCTGTGAGATGGCTTGGTTAGTTGCTGAGGATTTTTGCTGCATTTTGTCATGTGGTTCACATTAATCTCTGGATCTCCCTGGCCTCTGTCACACAGTGATTTGTTCTGTGCAGGAGACACTAAAAGCAGGCTCTGTTACAGAGAGTGCAGGAGTGTCAGGAGGGCTTTGAAGGGATAATTGGCCTCCTTCCATTTAAGGATTTAATAGAGCACCTTTCCAGTCCCCAGCACCTCAAATCATTTGGAGAAGCACAGTAACCCAGATCTTGTGTGTCACTCCAGGAAAGCTGGTTTATAATAGCAGAGTTTTTAAAAATGCCCACTCCCATAAGAGCTGTCATAGCACCCTTCCTGGTCTGAAAGCAGAAGTTGGCAGTGCTATTCCCAAAGGCTCCAGAACGTTTGTGAAACAGCTTCCAGTTTGTGTGCTTGTTTTAGTACTTCTCTTTGTAGACAGAAGAGATGGACGCTCATTCAGTTCCTTCAGACAGGGTATTACAGTGAATGTCAGCCTTAGGCTGGGAGGAATCATAGAATCCTAGGGGTTGGAAGGGACCTCTAGAGATCATCAAGTCCAGCCCCCCTGCCAAAGAAGGTTTCCTAGGACAGGTTGCACAGGGAGGCATCCAGATGGGTCTTGAATCTCTCCAGAGAAGGAGACTCCACACCCCCTGGGCAGCCTGTCCCAGGGCTCCATCACCCTCACTGTGAAAAAGTTCTTCCACCTCTTCTCTCAACACACTGTCCATATGTGTACTTGAGGTTTATTAAACACCAAAGACAGCAGCAGTTCTCTTGAGCATGATCAGAGTGAACTCAAGGACCTGATTCAGCAGGATGTCTGTACATATGCTTAAATTTAAGCACGTGATTAAGAGTTTGTGGAAGAGGGATTTGGGAGTTGCAGTAAAAAGTGAGATTAGAGATTGGAAAGATTAGAGGACGAATGGCATGAGTGGAGTAAAAGCATGAGGCCATTTGGGTGGTCTGCTTTGTAATCCTGTTGTTTGGTAGCTGTTTTGCATAACTCATTTTGGTCCCTCCTCAGACTGGATTGAAACAACTGAAATGCAAATATTCTTCTGGGAAAATATGTCTGATAAAAACATAATCCCTAAAGATTGATCTTTATTACCTGTAGCATTCTTTAAAGTAACATGCCCCCTCATGTCCTGAGTGCCTGGTTGTGTGTGCTTTTCCCCACAGATAATGTAAAAAATCAGGAGTGAAAGCTGAGCAGTCCAGATCAGAAACTTTTCTGGTCTACAACAGAGGTGGAAGTCTGAATTGTTCAAGGCTTTCAGCTCCACCTTCTCTCTGCCATTTGTCCTGTAGGAAAATTCTTTTTAACATATAATTGTTGAGATTCTGTTTGCACCTGGCATGTAGGGAACTGTTGCTAACATTTCATTTCATGTACAAAAAGAATCTGGCAAAAAGAATGAAAAATCTTCCCTTCCAGGACTGTTGTGAGCATTAGGCTTGCTTTTGTTATGAAAGATACAGAGAGCAGCAGTTCCTAAGGTTTTAGAATAATGTAGACAACAAGAATAAAAAGAAAAAAAGGATGATTTTCATGGAAGAAATACACCTACTGTTTGCTGCAGCCTTTGAGGTATTCAGAAAGATCATACATACAAATAATAATCAGGGACTTGGGGCAGAACTTCTTTAACTCCATATTACTTCAGTGATTAATTTTCTTTGTACCCATTCTCTCCCTTCAAGGTGATTCTTAATTACCAGTGCAGTAATACATGGGAATCTTTTGCAATGCTAAAGCACTTAAAGATAAGTATGTATATTTTGATTTGTTTGATCTAAGTGATGCCTTTGATAGATATAAAAAAGAAAGAATTTCTGTTCTGAGATGAGAGATTTTCAAGACAACAAAACTTGGATTTAGAAGTGCACAGACCATTTCCCTTCATCAGGCTAAGCAAAGTAGGTCTGTGAGGAAGCTAATTCATGTCATGTATATAAAGCAAGTCAAATTCCAGCTACTACAAAGCTTTTATGTAAGACTTTGCTGACCCAATAGGTGGTGGAATATAAATAGATCAACACTACACCCTTCCTTCTGCTGTTCTACCTAATCCTTCCCAGCCTTCAGGATTGAAGAGTATTTGATCTATTGAGTCTTAAATCAGACATTGTTTCCTACCAAAAAAAAATAATCCAGGAGAGTGAAAGTGTAACAGTGTAAGAGTGTTCTTGTGATTTTAGAATGAGAAGCTGATTTAGGAACATACTATTTTTCTTTTTTTTTTTTTTTTCATATATATTAACTTCACAAAGCTGTAACTGCCTGGCTTTCTACTCTCTCTCCTTAGCTACCCCTGCCAGGTGGCTTGACAAGAGCCTCTTCAAAAAGAGTAATTGTGCTAAACCTATATTAATTTACTTTCTCCTTTTCAATAGTACTTAAAATGCCCTCTTCATCCTGCCTGCAGGCCTCTGCTGCTGCTCAGAAGATGGAGCACTATTTATTTTTAGTAACAATATCTCTCATGCTGGGATGGAAGAATCTTAAACCAATTAAACACATTAGAAGATAACAGTGTGTGTGGGTTTGGTTCAAGATCTCCATTTTCTTCACACTGGGGTATGTCCTGGTACCAGCCTTTCTATCCAAGATGACAGAAATAGTGTGATAAGCTGCTAACTAGGTAAGCAGTACAGCTGCTGCTTTGTCAGGTATTCCCTTGCCAAAAAATCACTTGTGATGGGGTTTGCCTTTTTTTATTTATTCCATCACAGTTGAGTTTTATAAATTATCTCAGTTTTGATTTAGGTTTTTTTTTTCAGATGCCTTTTTTAAAAAACTTTTTTTTTTTTAAATAATTAAATCTCTTGAACATGAAGTGTGTTTCCCAGTAGAAGAGGATTGTGTGTGTGTGTGCACTTTTAAGATTTGATGATTTTTTTTCTTCCCTTTTAATAGTGCTTGGTTACTGGGAAGAAAGTTGTGAACTGTCTAGAGTGTTCTGATCCTTTAAAATGTGCCTGGAACCACAACACATTTTAACTCTGTGCATGTCCTCTGAAGAGCAGCTTGATTTAGGTTTTTTTTTCATTTGCAGAAGTTGGAAAAGCATGCCCTCAGCCTGCACATGCACCTTCCTAGGCCAGAAAACCTTTGACTACACTGACACTAAACCTTTATTCATTTGATATGGAGTTTACATGGATTAGGAATGTCCAGATTGTTTAAATACAATATATCTTCTAGAAACTACTGCATGCTTTGCTGACTTGCATTCTTTCAGCAGCAGGGATATAGTCTTGAGATTTTTATTTTTGCTTTCATCTTTAATTTGGCAGACAGAATACAAAGCTGTCCTGCCTGGAGTGAAACATCAATACCCAATAAAGTCTGATAGCCTTTTATTGATACCTAACACCCCAAATGTTAGCAGATCTAGCTTCATTCAGCATGGCAACATAACTTCTATCATTTCTCTTGGACCAGATTGAGAGAGAAATCCTGACAGGGACAATCAACAGAGGTCAGGGGTCTACAGTAGGGTTTTCTCTCACCAGAAATAGTAGGGCACTATCACTCTGTGTTTCAAGGAAGGATGATAATTAAGCTGTGAAGCTACATATACTCTTTGAAGGACATGTCTAATATAACACTTTTGAAAATGATAAACATTATTTCAGAGTATTCCAAAAATTGCTAAGGGAAGAGGGACAGGAAGGTAAGGCAAGGCATGGCAAGGAAAAAGGAAGATAGTCCATTAGTTACTGTACTGCTATAGCACTTGGGAGGCTGGGTCAGTCCCTGCTGGCTTTGCTGCCCCAGTTGGTGTTTCTTCTCTAGTTCAGAGGAACTTGTCTACTGCTCAGTTTGGCACCACACAGCCAAGGCCAGGCCTGTGAGCCCCTAACTCCCACTGCCATCAGGACTGAACACATAGCAAGTAAAAAGTTCTGAATTGGATCATTTTGTAAAGGTAATAGAGGTTTTTGATAAACACCTGCCAAATGTACTGAATTGCTGCACAGCCAATAGCCAGGTGTGTTCACATCACAGGCTGTTGTGGAGATAAATGAATTTGTCAGTGAGATGCTCAGCTTGTCTCATTGGTTATTTTCCCCTCGTTTGATAGATTGCACCCTGCTTTCTGGGCACACAGCTTCACCCTGGCTAGTTTCTATGTTTGTCTGGGGGAAGATGTATCTAAAAATGGGGGGGTTTTTTTTGGACCTTTTAAATTCTGGTTGGGGTGGTTCCATCCTGCAGGTTGTATTGACTGGGGACTTGGATGTTTCCAGTCAGCACCACATGAAGTGCCCAGCCCTGCTGCAGGTTCTTCTTGCCACACTGCTGCTTGTTTTCTCTCTTTGATTTGCCTGCCTACAGCCTCCATCTCCCTTGATCTGGGAGAGATTGCCACCTTCCAGCTTTCTGCCAGGATTCAGAGCTGGCATATGGTGCCTTCCAAGGATGATTCTTTCCATCTTCTCCTTTCACTCTTGACTTAATCCCAGAACAAGTGGTAGATATTATATAGAACAAGTCTAGAAGGCCATGAGCAGGCTGCCCTATGCTCCCTATTCCTGTGCTCCAAGTTATTCCCAAGTTTTGGAAGCCGTAAGGCCATTCTGTGTACACGGACCCTGTGCATGCATTCCCACCTTTCTCCTCCTCCCCCTTGCCCTTTCAGTGGGACATGGAAAGTCTGGCCACCCTTCAGGAAGGGAAATGCTCCTCACATCTGCACTGAAGCAGCCACCTTCCCTTCCCTCCTCCACATGCAGCATTTAAAAACAAATGTTACCCTGTAATGCAGAATTTGCTAAAGCATCTGTTTCTTCCCTGGAGCTCTGGAAAAATGTGATGGATATGATGAGTTTGTGAGAGTCTGCCTGGAAACTGCATGTTGGAGCATGAATTCAAAATGCATCTCTCTGACAGCTCCTATTTATACCTACATCAAGGTCCATATCGTCCCTCTTGTGTTACGCTACCTCCCCTGTCAGTTCCTCGAGCAGTTGGCTCTCCCCTTCTCGCACATAGTTTCCAGTGCCTTGTCCAGGAAGCCCAGAGTGACAGAAAACACCTGGGAAGGCATTAGTTTGTGTGGCCTTATCTCAGAGATCCTGCCCTATTTGGGCAGCTTGTGTTCATGCCGGGCTGAGGTTGTCACCCTGATGAGCTGTGTGGAGCAGGAGGCTGCAGGCCCTCAGGGATGGCTGTATCCCTGGGCAGGGGAGCGGGCTCCTCCTGCTGATGGGTCAATGCCTGAGAGGCCTTTCAGTGGTGTGCATAAGGCTGTTACAAGTTGTCCCTTGAAAACATGAGCGTTTCGTACTTGCCTGTAACTGTAGTGACTGATTCACTGCTCTGGGCCCTCTGAAAGCTGGCACTGCCTCACTGAGAGGGAACAGAGAGGATCCCTGCTCAGCAGCTAAGAATTCCCATGAGTGGCAGTTACCAGGTCAACAGCAATAGAACAACCCTTGATATGAATACTTGGTAAACTAGGAAAACAGGCTCTATGGGGTGTCATTCTTTTTCCAACCTTATAAAGGAAGCATTTATTTTTCTAGCATTTTTCAGATGCTGGAGAGCAGCAATATTTTGTGTGGAATTACCTGTTATTGTTAGCAGTGTTTCTGCTTCTCTGCAGCACAGTGACATTGCCTTTATCCTCTAGAAGCAGTGGAAAATGATAAATGAGGGTAACAAGCATCAGTCTAAAGTGAAAACTAAATCTGTATCTGTACAACTCTTGTTACATTCATTCTGGTCAAGGGTTGGTTTGTTCATTTATTTTCTGGGGAAAAAGTGTCTCTTTTCCTTGGCCTCCTGAGGATCAGAAAACACAACTGAAACTCACTTGGAGTAGCCTCTTCCAGGCTTAGCAAAGGACAGTAGGCACAGCCTTTAGGGATGTAGATTGCTTGTTTTCCTTAATTGTTTCCCAATCAGAAATTGGATGAACCTTCGGGATGCAGAAACAGGGAAAATCCTCTGGCAAGGAACAGAAGATCTATCTGTACCTGGAGTGGAGCATGAAGGTACTGTGTGGCCTTGCTGTATGTTTTGGGGCTGGGTGGTGATGTATGGCTGGGTCACCAGAGCTGCAAGCATACCCCTGCTTTGAAGGACAGATGTCCTGGCTGTGACTTGACAGCTTCAGAGATTTCCACCATAATAACCTGGGGACACGTTGAGAAGGGTGGGAGTGGATCAGTGGCTGCCAAAGGGGGAGAGTTAAACAGTGCTAGCAGGGAGCTCAGCTGGGGAAGCAGTAAGTGCCCAACCTTTGCTCAGCTGAGTGTTGGTTCCAAAATGAAAAGTATAAAAATATACTGACTTTTCTTGGTATAACAACAGGGTTTAGTTGAGGTAGAGGTCAAGTGGAGAGCTAGTGAGGAAGAAGCATACACAGTTATTACCTTGCCAAGCCACAACTGTCCCAATATACTCCTGCATTAACTTTGACCTGTGCTTTAAAATGGCACATTTGCTCTACTCTCCTGTCCCTCTGCCATCGCTAGGAAGGCCTCATGCCCTTCCACTTCTGTCCCAGCTGAGTAGCAGAGGACTTCCCTTGGATAGCTCACATTCCTTGCCAAGAGCTTTGCTTTGGCTCTGTGAAGAGTCTGACCTCACTGAATTAATTTTGAATGCTTTCCATTATGTGAGTACCACAGCTGATCTCCAGTAAGTGGAATGAACTTGATAATTTCATTATGCTGGTGACATTGATGTATTTTTGGTTAAACATCAAGGACTGAGTTCTGCCTGCCACTGCTAGGACTTACCTCTCCCAGCAACTGGAAAGTGTCAGCCATCATATAAAGATCCTACTCTGCCCAGAGAGCCTACAGAAGGTCTGAGGCAAAACACTGTGAGAGCAGTAGCCATCTAGCAATATACCTGGTTTCAAAGCCAGCTAAAAGTGCAAGAGAAACAAGCTGCTTTCTCCTCATTTGGTGCCTAGTCAGCATTCATCTGCTTTATGACAAAAGTTCATTAATGGGACCAGTTTGTCTCAGCTTAAGAGGGGCCTGATGCCAGAATAGCAGGTGCAGGTCAGAGCTAGAAGAAGGCAAAGCTGTGACTCGGTGGTTACTAAGAGCATTTCCCAAGCTTTGTCTCCTTCAGCCTGACGTTAGAACCTCCCATCCTCATACCAGTGCCCATAGGCCTTGCCAGATAGTCACTCATGTCTATTAGCCACGGTGCCTGTATTAAAGAAAAACATTCCAGCACCTTCATATACAACTGCAGAAAGCAATCCAAATGCAGCTTTCCCAAAAAAGTGTGGTAATTCACCAGTTCAGTACTGAAGTTCTTGAACTGTGGGTAAGAGATGCTTTGCCTTGGAATAACTTTATAATGGGAGACAAGGAGAAATGAGGAATCTGGCTCTAGAAACCAGAAGAAAAACAGCTAAAAATATTCCAAATCTTCCAAGGTTTTGTGATGTAAAAGCTTCTCCTTGGACACATGGCTAGTTTTTGAATCCTCTTCACTCTGTGTAGTGCTGCCGTGGGTCAGCACACACAGCAGAAAGGTGTGCTTTGGGGGGGTGGACAGCTGGAGCTGTGCCTCAGGAGGGTTAGCTGTGTTGCCCCATTTCCCTCCTGCCATCTTTCTCACTTTGGCAGATCATATCACCTCACTGTGTCTCAGACTTTCCTCACATACAAACCAGGAACCCTCACCTTCAACAGGGGAGCTTGGGGAATTAATTAAAGCATACCCTGGCATGAGATTAATGCCCGTTGTACAAGGAATTGTTAAGACCTTACCTGGTGTGCAGTTCAGTCATTCATCTAGAAGATGGATGACTGCAAACTGGAACAGGTGCAGAGAAGACCTATTAGGAGAAGCCACTGAAAAGATTATGGATGGGAGGATGGTCTTCCTTAGAAGAGAGGCTAAAAGCCATTCTTCTATGGCTTAGCAGGAAAAGAAGGCTGAGATGGATGCATAGATTATTCTCAATAAACAGGCTAAGGAAGGGGAGAGGTGTCAATCAGAGGATGATTGTCTGACTGTGAAAGGTGTGGGGAAATGCTCTTACAGTCCTGCAGCAGAAACACTGAGGGCAAACAGGACTGTTTTTAAATGAAGGCCACGTGTGTCTCAGAGTCATTATATAGTATTTGTGTGTGTGTGTGTGTGTGTGTGTGTTCTGTGGCCACTCAGGGCAAGTCACAGTCGAGATACAGCAAAGAATTAATCTAATAAATAGCAGAGAATAAAATACATGTTCTTTAATCAGGGCTTCCATTTGCTGCTTAAGCAGGACTTCTATGTGATTTAAGTACAGGCTTCAAATCGTGATACTGTATTCCTACCTGAGCTCACTACTTAGATTAAGTAAGAGGAATATTAATGTGGTACTGGTTTGCTGCCAAAGCCTTACCATTAAACTGCTGGGAGCAGTGACAAAACACTGCCTGGGCACCTGAACCTGGAATTACCCATCTAAACCAGCTTTTGGCAGCAGCAGCTTTCCCATGTCCCCAGTCAGCTCAGTTCAGTGACAGCACATTCAAAACTGGGAGAGGCAAAGCCATGAAATTTGGTTTCTTCCAATACACAAGCAAATCTTGGAGTAAGCTGCTGAGGTCTAGCACTTGCAGAACCCCCAGTGTTGCTCCCACCACCACCACAGCCAGCTTTCACTCAGGAAATACAAATAATCCTTTCATTAACTAAGAAAGGATGGAGTTTGAAATATAAAATAAGTTTGGCTGAGAAAGCTTGCTTTCTTACATGTCCCAAATATTTAAGGTAGTTTTAGTAAACTGTATGAAAACATAATGCTACGGGTATTTTAATTGAATTTCCATTTTTTAGTAAATAAGAAATGTGTCACTCATCACTTTCTAATCTAATCAGAACCAAGTACCTGACTAAATGCATGTTAGCTGTATAAGTGCTTAAATAAATGTGCAGGTGTATCCTCAAGTTAGCAAAAAGCAGTAGGAAATTCAGGACAAAGCCTGTGCTTACCTGCATTTCAGCATGTTTTACAATGGACTTAACTGATAACAATCAAAGTTCTTTCTCTTCTGTCTATTTAATGGAGGAGAAGAGGTATAAAAGTAAAATGAGTTTAAAGTAAACAAATTTCAATTACAATTTTCTGCTTGATGGTATAAATATCAATTAAAATCTCTTAGATTTTAGACTACCCAGACCTACTTTTATTAAAAGTAACCTTTTATTGTGTAGCTTTACAATATTAAAGCAAACATTCTCAGCAGTCTGTCTTGGGGATGAAAGAAACATAATTACTAAATTGCAGAATAGTTTTAACAAGTCATTTTACACTTAACTGCAAAGGGATGGTTATTCACAACAGGCCATAGTCTGTACTTGTGAGGGCAGTAGAGGATGGTGCCATGCAGATTTCTAGCTGGAAAAAAAAAAAAAGACTAAAAATAATTAGAGAGCTTTTACATTTAAAACTCTCCCCTTATACTTTGAACTGTCTGGTTTACCTCTTTTTTTTTCCCCCTTTGTTTTTAAACAAACCACAGGCTGTGTACTGCTCCATGGGATAGGATGATAGCTTACCTTCTGTAACCCTCCAGCTTTCTAGGTTGGTTTCATATCAAGGTCCTACCCCATTAAGCTGTTCTACATGAGATGGATTTGCCTGGGCTTTGGTAGACTCTTATTACAGCAGCTCGTGGATGTTCTGAGACGTTTTCCATTTAGGAATGGTTTGGCTCATAAAACACACACCAGCTGTATTCCCTCCCCTCTGTCTCCAATAAATTTATGTGAAACATTTTTTAATACAAGGGAAGGGTTATGTACAATCACACCACTCAAGAAGGACAGGCTTGGGAGGTTTTTAGTATGTTGACTCCCCCCATATTCTCCTCGTTAGGACCTTTCAGGATATTAATCAGTGCTCCCAAACCATCCCTTGTCTTACTCCTCCACCTCTACAAACAAACCCGACTTACACAACACCTCCCAGGTACTTTCCCCCTTGGAGCTGGTGCCTCACCTATTGCAGGAGCCCAGGCACACTGGATTGCCAAGTCACTCTCTCCCTTAAACTCTCTAGTTCGGTACTGGTTTTGCTGCCCATGTGGGTCTCAGTGTTTGGGGAACTGAAATTCTGTGTTCTTGAGCAGGATGACTTCCCAGAGCTGTGTGAGCTGCCTGAAGGAGTACAGCTGGGCTGAGAAACAGCCGTTTGTGGTTTGCTGGGGACGCAGGGTCTGAAAGGGAAGGAGAAGTGAGAAGGGGTAACACGCTTGGTGTACTGAGCAGCCCTTCAGTTGCTTATTTCCTAAAGGCAAAATTTAAGTTACATCTCCTGTTTTGACTTGAAGACTGTAGGTTTTAGCTAAGGACCACAAGTCTGAGAGATCACTGTTGTATCCCTGGTTCTGTCACAGGTTTCATTCTTGACTTTTGCAAGGTACTTAAAACCTGTTTGCATCTTGGATCACACACCTGCAAATGTCAAAACAAAGCCCTTTGTGTTTGCATTTCTCCTGCTACTATGATCTCGTAGGAACACTAATCGTTATTTCACAGTGTATTATAATAGCACCTGAAGCAGCTGGGTTTGTTTTATTGCATCCAAATAATGCTTCTTTGTGTGTTTCACAGCTCGAGTTCCTAAAAAAATCCTGAAATGCAAAGCAGTGTCTCGGGAGTTAAACTTTTCCTCAGCAGAACAAATGGAAAAATTCCGACTGGAACAGAAAGTTTATTTCAAAGGACAGTGTCTAGAAGGTACGTGTGTGCTGTGTGTGCAGGGAGTGACCCCCCAACATGGGGGATTAGAGGAACTAAAGTGGGTTGAACGTGGTGATTTTAATTTTTCAGAGTAGTGCTGAAGCGCTCCTGTTGTGGGGACTGATGGCTGCAGCATTAGGGATGGCATTTCATAAGTGTATTAACACTTGGTTACGTAAGCAAAAAATCTGGGTAATCGTGCTCCAGGGCGTAAAGCCACCACAGGCTGCCTGGGCAGGGAAATGGGCTATTTTAGAGCCACCCATTATGGGGATTCAGGAGTCTTCCTCAAGCACCTCGCGCTGGCCAGGGGCGGGCTGGAGGCCTGACTGAAGGAGCCTCTGGTTTACCTTGGTTACAGTGGTGCCACCGTGTTGTCCCTGTGACTCCTTAGCTGCACATCTGATCTCCCTCACTGCAGTGTTAATCTGGGGTGGAGGAGGGGGAGATGAAGCTCTGAGCTCCTTGTCTTTTGGGCAGCCAGTTGTACACTTGGTGTCAACTGAACCCCGGGGGGTGTCTGCAAGAGGGGCGGTGTGGTTTCCCCGTTCCTAATTAGGTGTGATGAAATTTCCACCGAACCCTGAGGAAGTGGGTGACTTTATCGTTGCCATCAGCTATTTTAGAAGGGGAGGGCAGGGTTCAGTGCAGTTTAAGCTGTTCAAACTAATTTAAATGTAAAATGTTGGCAGGACAGTTTAGGGAGTTCCCCAGCCTGTCAGGTGAGAAGCAAAAGGGCCCGTGCTGTGGATTTTTATCTTCTTTCAAATGCCTCTGGATCTTCTTTTTTACTTTGCAGAATGGTTCTTTGAGTTCGGTTTTGTGATTCCTAACTCCACAAACACTTGGCAGTCCTTGATAGAGGCAGCACCTGAATCACAGATGATGCCAGCTAACGTTTTAACGTGAGTGCCTTGGGCTTACAGGATCTGAGAGCAGGCAAAGAAAAAAGCAGCGTGCGGCATTTCCGTGGGGGCCACGGTGGGAATGAAGTGAGGGAGCTGCTAGCAACTCCCTCGCTGCTGCTAGCTGTGGGGAGATAAAAGGGGCTAAGCCAACCTCATTACCTTCTTTCCCATAGGTCCAATTTGCATTAATATAGCGATGAAAGTTTGGAGGAAGTGGAACTGATCCTTTATTAGAGTTGCTTAATTTTTGTGAAAGGTGAACCATGAAAGGATTTTCAAGGGCTTTGCAGCTTAATACCCCGACATCTGGGGTGGGGAGGGGGGGTGTGAGGGTAGGAGATGTTTGGGCCATTTTCAAATCCAGCTATTGATCATGGCCTCTGGTTGTTTTTCATGACATCTGTCACCCATAGGAGCTGCTCTAGCACTTGTTTCATCACGGTACCATTTGCCCAGCTTTGTGGCTTTTACATTGGATTATAAATGATGCATTAAGCCACACGCGGGTGTATCTGGGGATAAAACACCCTCAACAGGTAGGAACCAGTCCTTCTACCCTGACCTGTGATGGGATTCATGCACCCTCAGAAACATCTGCTCCTAGCCACCCTTTGCCCACTGACTTCTGAACAGGTCAGCAATCACTGGGACTCGTGTCACAACGCAGGCCGGGCGTTGTGCTGTGAGGGCAGCAAGACAGGAGCTTTGGTGGGGTGATGGAAAGGGCTCCTTGGGGGAGGCCCCTGGGAAGCTGTAAGCGCCGACAGAAAGCCGCCCTCGCTGCAGTGCTGCAGGGGTGCTGGCAAGCACATGGGGAGCACACTGCCAGCAGAGACAGAGGAGTATGGGAATCCTCCTGCCAACATGAGGCAGACAGGGAGCAGCCAGTCTCACCGCAAGGTCACTGTGTCCTCTGGAAGACCTCCCTCTCCAGTGTTGTTCCCTGTCTGGAGGAAAGCCAGTCGCATAGAGGAGGCATCGGGATGGGTACTACCATCACTGGTTTCTATTCACAGCACGTTTCAAAGAGAGAGCGGACTCGGAAGAGAGCATCACTGTTCGAATAGTGCTCCCTGGCACGATCTCCTCAGAGCCTTGTAGGTGCTACACACGTCCTCTGCTCCCAGAGCTGGTGGCTTTCAGTCAGTACAGGAGGAGCCAGATTTGGGAATAGGACTAAAGAAGCAAAGACAAGTTGCTTTTGACCATCTCAGGAACTCAAGGCATTTTCAGGACTGGGAGTCGTGAGAGCCCAGGCCTCAAGTGACCTTAAGGATTTTCCAGGATTCCAGTTTTCCTCTGGAGTCTGTCCACTTGTCGTGGTCAGGCCACATCTCTGTCCTATTCATGGAGGTGTCCTAAAGTCATTCTTGAGGCTTTTCAGTAGAATCACCAGCGCAAAGAAACCAGCTTTTTTCAGCTGCCAAGACCTGGGGAGCCCCCTGCTTTTCAATATTCCCAAAGACCTCATGTTTGTCTGGGTGTCTCCATAGCAGGAGAGAATGGGGATGTGGTATGTGGTGCTAACCAAGGCACTGAGAACATTCCCTGACACTTGAGTTCAAGCATTGTCCACAGCATGGAAAAAACCCTAATGCTCTAGCCAGGTTGAGCTTTACCAGCATGACAGATACGAAGAGCCACAGTGGAGATGAAACTGCTGCCTTGCTTTTCAAGAGCCAGGTTATTTGGGCACAGTCAGATCACCCCACTTAGGTGCCCAAGTCTTGTGATGGCCCCAAAGTTCTTCCTTTTGTCTACTGAAATCTCCAAGTCAGCAACTCAGATCATCAGAGCTTTTGTCACCCCCAAATCTACATTTCCATTGCAGTTTGTATAACATTTGCCTGTGTATTTGCATTTAAGCCCTGCTAGAGGGAAATGACACACGGTCGGTTGAAGCAGCTTGTTCAGCAGTAGAGGACAGAGCTGGGGAATGAAAAAAGAATTCCCATGGGTTTCCACAATCCACCTCAGCAGAAAGGGGCCTGAAGCTGCTGGGACTGCTCGGCTATTTTTAGCAGTAGAAGCGAGCAGAACTTCTCTGGCTTTGAGCACTCTGAGCCTGCGTGTAGCTGAGCCCAAAAACGGGGTGACAAGGAAGATGGGGGGACACTGCTCCAGGTAGGAATGCAGCGGGGAGACCCTGCAGGCTCCATGTCAGTGGATGGTGCTCAGTGCATGTGGCTCCAAACCAAAGCTCGTGTTGTGGGGGTAGGACCTCAGCCTGTGAGGGCACTGAGGGGGGCAGTCATCTGCTACTGTTCATACGTTCCTCTAACTCCTCTTTTTCTCCTCTCTCCCTTCCACAGCGGTAATGTTATTATAGAAACCAAATTCTATGACGACGACCTTCTCGTAAGCACTTCCAGAGTGAGACTTTTCTACGTTTGAGATGGGGCTTTTTGGAGCTGTTTTAGTTTTCCTCCATACAGTTCTTGGTGCAGAACCCCCCCGACTATCCAGTGGAAGACACTCCCGTAGGCGGTGACCCTGGGGACCAGCTCAACGTGGGTTGTGACCTTTGCCCATCACTTATTTTGCTTTCTCCTCTGACAAGACCAGACCAAACCCTCAGAGACAGGACCTGCCCAGCGATGCTTTGCGGAATAGAGGCTGTCTCTGAACACAGGCAAACGGTGGTCATGCAGAACCGATACTGTAAATTATGTTAGTCTCATCCTTTGTACTTCTCTGGATCCTGGTACAATCCCCCACTTCCACTCACACCAAACTCTTGGTGCATTTCATTCTGGGGAGATTTAAGTTAACCTCATTTTTCTCATATTGTAGGTTTTAATCCTTTCACTGGATTTCTGTGTAACCTGGTCCACACGTCCTCCTACCCTGAACTTGTAAAATAGACTGTGATATCACCTAATGTAATTAAAACAAATTTATCAATTAAAACATTCCTACCGTCCAAAGAAGGGAAGAAATACTCGTTCTGTGCGTTTTCCTTTGTGTTATAAAACTGCCTCACAATGGGCACGAACTCCTGTCACGAGCCAGCGGCAGGACAGGGCCTCCCACAGCCCCCAGAGCCTGGCTAAATTTCCCCTCCTCCAGCTGACCCCCTAGAAGAGATTTCCTGACCACTCCCACCAAGGTTTCTCCTTGGCCTCTTTTCTCTCCATTCATCCCTCGGGGCAGTTTGTCCTGTTTGCCCAGTCGCTGCTCTGCTTTTTTAAGTTCCTGGGGATGCTCAAAGCCCTCTGGAAAACCGGTGTTCCCGGTAGCACAGCTGGGCTGTGGCCGCTGATGCCAGCGATCCCCACAGGTGTGCAGTTTGGGTACACTGGGCTTCTCGAGCCCTACTGCTGCTTTTTCTCCCTGTCATTTATCATTATCTCCAGCACATGTACGTCTTGGCAAGGAGGCACCTTGCTCCTGCTCTTAGACATCACGGGCAGCTTTATGATTGCTCAGCACCGTGGCCAGCCTGTCCTGTGGCCGGGCTCCATGTTCTCCAGGGAGTCACAGGGAAAGGAAATGCCTTGTTTCAGATCAGAGAGGCTCAGCGTTCCTTCTAGGCGAATCAAAGTTGGAGCATTAATCCACATGAGAAGACCATTACCCATTGTAGCAGCTTCCTCCTGAGGCCTTGCTGATGGACACCTGGGGCAGGGTTTTCCCAGCAGCATGGCCTGTCATAGGCCAGGCATTAGATCAAGAGATCAACCACAGCTGCCTTCTGCACCCCGCGTGAACAGCAACCCTGCACTGGGGGTTATCTCTAGCAAAGGGGAGAGACAAAGAGCATCCAAAAAGGATGGAGGGTCCAAAGAGCTGTGGCTCCGTGTCCCAGCCTGCCAGGCACACAGGAGGTGTCTCCTTGGCCAAGCAGAGCTACAGCCCGGCTCGGGGATGCTCCCACAGGGGCTGACTCTCGCTGGTGCCTTTGCCCTGATGGCAAACAAGCACTGGGGCCCCGGCCTCGCTTCGCCTGGCTGGCGAGGCAGGGATGCCCTTCTTGGGGGGCCGGCCAGCATGTGCTGGAGGTCTCCGCAGGGGGTTAAGAGGCCACGGACACGCGTGGCTGCGGCTCCCGCGGCGTGAGCTGTCCTGGGAGACGGTCCGAGGGGACCCTGCGGAGCCCCTGCCCGCCTGTCCTGGGCTGTCCCCGCGGGAGCGGCGGCTCTACGGCGGGTCACTGCCGCCCTCAAGCGGCTCCCTGGGAAATGGCGGGTGCTCGCAAGTGCCGCGGGCCCGGGCCGGTCTCTCCAGTGCCCCGCTCCCCGGCGCGGGGCTCAGCCGCCCGTACAGCGCGATGGAGCAAGGGCTGGGGCTGGGGCCGGGGCTGGGGCCGGGGCCGGGGCCGGGGCCGGGGCTGGGGCTGGGGCCGGATCCAGCCGGCAGATAGAACCCGGCGGGGCGGGAGGGGGGACGGACACAGCGTGGTGTGACCGAGCCCAAATCTGGGCGAGGGGCCCACAGGTGCTCGGGGCAGGAGCCGGTGCCTGACCCGGACAAAAGGAGCTGAGGGTCCCCCTCCCGTGGAGCCCCACGGGGATCTGGGAGCCCAGTGCACTGCCTGCAGCCTGGCCCGGCCCCAGGGCAGCTCCAGGCACCGGGGCCATTGGCACCAGGCAGCAAAGGCAGAGGGAACAGCGGGGCTGGAGAGTGTGAGAGCAGGAGTGAGAGCAGGAGGCCTGGGGTGGGCGTCTGTCCCCTCTGCCACCACCCGCTGTGTGCTCAGGGCAGGTTCTGGCCATGGCCTGCGGGCAGCCTCTGGGCAAAGCTGGGTGTGGTGAGCTGTGGTAGCGACATGGGGATTCCCCCTGTGACTTACACCAAAATCATCCCCCCTGGCGCCTCACAGCCCTGGCAGGTGCCTTCGGGGAAGGGAAACTTCCAGCGGCCTGGCCCATGCATCAGGCTCTGCACGAGTGGAGGGATGCATGGTGGCAAGAGGGACAGTTTTCATCTCAAGCGGGCCCAGCAGAGCCCGGGCACACAGTCAGATGCCACAGAGGTCCATCAGGAAGCCAAGGAAGAAGAGGGAAGCAGGTGAGAGCTGGGGGGGGGAGTGGCACAGAGAGATTTAGGGCAAAGCTTGTAAAAAGCAAATTTCACCCTCATTGTCCTTCAGATGCGTCTTCTCCTGGGACCCCCCAGCCGGGGTGCTGCAGAGCTGCTGGCTGGTGGCAGCACAAGAGGACAGCGATGCAGAATGCACTTTGGGCTTTAGGAGAGCTCTCTGCTTCATTTTGGGGTCCATCACACCCACCTCCTCTCCAGCCCTCCACAGAGGCTCCCCAAGACATAGATGCCATGATGGAAAACACCCACTGATGGGTGCAGTGAGAACCCAACCTCTGCTACATCAGGATCTCAGCTGGTGATGCTGGGCCCTGGTCAGCTCCCCCCCAGCACACAGCGAGCACCAGGCTCTGACAGCCTCGCCGCCCATCGCCCCCACCGCACTGCGGCCTTCCCGGCCTCCACGGGGGCTCCGGGCTGCCTGATCGCCCAGGAAAGCCAACTGGGGCTCGGCTGGCACGCTGCCCCAGATCTGCCCTGCCCAATAAGGCTCAGACAGGGAAGTGGAGCCATCCTAATGTGGTTAATGAGCTGATTCACGAAGGTTACCGGCAAACAAAAGGCGCACAAACAGCCCAGGGCCACGTTACCTTCGCTGCCTGCTTTGCTACTCTTACCCTCCCAGGCGCGTGGCAGCCTGCGGGGTCAGCACCCGCTTACCCAGCTCCGTCCTCCCCCAAGGCGGCACTGGGATGGGAAAGGAGGGGTGGGGAGGATCGAGTCCCCCTGTACCTTTTGGGGGCAGAGCTCCTGCTCTGGCACCACTGGAACAGCACAGGCAAGGCCCAAGCTGGGCCCTGAACTGCTCAGACACAGAGACCTCAACGCTGCCAGGTGACTTTGGCACAGTCCCATCTGTCCCCAAAGACAGGGGGGCAGCTGGGGCAGCACCCAGGGGCCCCGTTTTCAGTCCAAGACCCCCCGACTCCTCCCACCCTAGAGAGCCCCTTGCCACCAGCCCCTCAGTGCTGTGGGACCCAGGTGCAATCCCCGTTGGGGCTCAGCATGTGCTTCACCCCGCTGCACACACAACATCCATGGCAGCGCTGCCTGACAGCAACCCCAACGCAGAGGGGAGGGGGGCCAGCCATCGCCAGGGCCCCTCTCACAGTGTCCTGTTCCTTCAGATCCAGCTCTGTGCCAGCATCCTCCCTGTGCCAAAATCCCACCAGCTCTCCCCAGGCCAGGTGGAGCGGAGATTACGGCAGGCACCCAGGCGGGTGAGAGGCAGTGAGCTGAGGGCATGAGGCGAGGGCAGGAGTCCAGAAAGCCGGTCTGGGAAGGGCTGCTCTGCCCAGGTGTGGGGCAGGGTGACAAGCGATGGGACCTGCTCGTGGCAGCCGTGGAAGGAGGACGCCAAGAAGCCACAGGGATGCAGGAGGAAGCCATGGAGCAATGTGATGACCCTGACGGTGAGGAACTTACAGAGCCGGCGTCACCCGGCTGAGGAACAAAAGCTGCCAGAGGCGAGCACAGCACCTGGCGGCCTGGGACGGGGCGGCTGAAGCCGGGCACGTGTGGCCGTCCCACGGTGCTGCCATGGCTCGGGGGGAGGGGGGAGGGGGGAACGGGGGGAGGAGGAGCGCTGTTGTGCCGGCCTTCCCCATCGCACGGCGCTAGATGGTGCTGCAGTACAGCGGGATCGCCGGGGAGCGCCCGGCCCCGCACCGCGGCACCGGGAGCGGCCCCGAGCTCCGGGTACCCCCCCGCGGTACCAGCGCAGCGGGGCGGGGTGTCCCAGCATCTCCCGCACCTCCGCACCTGCCTTCACACCAGTTTTGCCTCTGCCCTCGCAGGAGAAGCCCCGAGGGTCCGAGGCCGCGGGTAACAGCCCAGTGGGGCTCCCCACAGCCGAAGAGAGCCCCCGGCCTCTGCCGGGGACCAGTCTGCTCTGTGGGGTGCGGTACAGGGGGCAGCAGACCCCGACCCAAACTTATCCCTCCCACGGCAGGGCCCCACAGCCCCACTCCTGCTCCCTTCCCCCGGGACACGGCCCCGGAGCTGCAGCCTTGCTCCCACCGGCCATCCCAGGACAGGCCTCCGTGCTGGGGGTGTCCCCGAGGAAGCAGCACATCCTCACCCTGGGTATAAAGCAGGGCTGAGAGGGATTTGTCCCAGGAGAGGGAATCAGCCCCTGCTTTGGCTGGGCTTTGGGTGTCCAGGGATCTGGGAGGGGCAGCTCTGCACCCATCCCTGCAGAGTGGGTGCCCCCCCCCCGTGCCCCCCCCCCAGGACTTGGGAGCCACTCCAAGCCCTCACGCTGCCTTTGGGGCCTCACTCAGGAGCAGAGCCAATCCCGGGCAGGCTCAGCAGGCTCCCAGCCCCACACAGAACCCACTCCCTGCCACTCCACCCAAGCCACATCCCTTCTCTGCCCGTGGACTGCGGAGCTGGCAGTGCCCAGGCTGCCGGATGGCAAGCGGGTGGCTCATACTGGCCATGGGCTGTCCTCCTCAGCATCACCCACGGCCTGGGCACCAACTGAGCATCCAGATCTCCAGCGCTGGGCATAAGTTGCACTACCCCAGCACCTCCTGCCCTTAGACATCAGAGGGGTGCTGGCTTCCAGCTCCCTGAAAGCCAAGGGCCAGGAGCCTGCTCTGCCTGCGCCTGAGGAGAGGGGGCAGAGAGGTGCTCACCAAGCCCGGGACATCCCCAGGCTCAGAGCGAGCTGGAGGACCCTCACCTGACACCCAGCAAGCAGCAGAGCCTCTTGCTTTCAGGCCTCCCCCCAGGACACACACAAAGACCCCATCCCTGGAGATTTACAGCCTGGGCTCTCCATCCCTGGGATTCTCCAAGGGCTAATTGGGTTGGGGTTTCCCAGCCCCAGCTGCCTGCCTCCTGCTGGCCCTTCTTACAAAAGGGATGCTCGATCCTCTCTGGGTCTCAGTCTGCTCTGAACTGTGGCATTTGCTGCTTCCTCCCAGGTCTCTTCCTGGGTCACAGGTGGTGCAACGCCAGAGGGGCATCAAGCCCACCACCCTCACCCCTCCCTCCAGGGCTCCCCAGCCAGCCATGAACAGGAGCCTTGGCTGAGGTCCCCTGCAGCCCCTCCTCCTGCCCTTTGGAGGGGACCAGCTCAGCCAGACAAGATGGAGCAGCCATGGGAGTGGGGAAGGATGGAGGAGTCACAGTGTCTGCACAAGAGGAGCCACCAGCACCCCAGAGCAAGGAAAAGATTGGGGAGGTAGCCCCAAGTAGACCTGGCAGCAGGGATTAGCATCCAGCTGGGCTTCAGATCTTACGGACTTCCACTGGGCTGGGATCCACCAGGTCAGGGTCCACAACCAGAGCTGCCCCAGCTCACCAAGGGGGACAGGCTGTGGGGCACATGACAGCCAAGGACCAGACAAGAACCAGACACCCCACATCTGCTCTTCAGCTTGGGCCAGGCTCTTCTGCCTACACCAGACAGCTCTCAGGGCAAGCCCCCAAACATCCCTACACCATGCAGGAGCTGCACCTCTGCTATGTGGGATAAGCCAAGACTGGCCAAGGACCCCAGGCTTCCCCAGCCCGCTCCTGAGGGGTCTGCTCCCCCAGGACACCTTGTACCCTGAGCCAGGGGCAATTCTCTGCCAGAAGAACAGTTCTTTGTGCCTGTTTTCAACAGCAACACCCCAAAAGTGCTTCTGTGCCTGTGATCTTGAGGAGTCATGCCTGGAAGGCAGTTTCACTCAGACTTCAGTTGATGCCAATTATTTGCCCAGACACAAACTGCACCAGTAGCCCAGCCCGTGTCTGGTTCAGAGTCCAGGCAGCTCCTGCCAGCTCCTCACAGGCAGCTCCTCTGCCAAGCCCTTGAGGTTCTCCAAGCTTCATGAAGGTTGTCAAGATGCAACAAGAAGAGTTGGGGATGAAACTAACTGAAAGCTACAACTGGTGCAGGATAAGCTTGAGCTGATGAAGCAGGTCCTACCCTACTAGGTGCAGGTGGTCAAGACTAGAGATAGGGCCTGCTGGTCCAGACCCAACCCAGATGCCCATAGGGCACAAGCTCAGCCCCTCTGGTCATGCTGGCTGGGACCTTGGGTAGCAGAGCTCCAGCAGTGCGCTGCACTTCAAGCTGACCATGTGGAAGTTGCTCTCAGGTCACCTGGCTGTTCAAGCACACATGGGACACAGTTGCTCCAGTTGAGGTCCAGCCACAGCAGAGTCCTTGAGCAGGGCTGCCCTTGGTCAAAGTTGCCACCTGTACACATTGGCACAAAATCCTCCCAAGCCATATGAGGGACCTTGCAGCTCTCCCAACAGCCACGTTTGGGAGCTTCTTGGGCTATCTTCAGTGGTCAGAAGCCAGCTTGCACACACCACAACAGCTTCAGCCATTCACATCTGTGGTCCAACCAGGATTCAAATCCCCCATGGCACATGGGTCACATCTGCAGGCAAGGAGCAGTACGAGCAATGCTTCTGCTCCACAGGTTACAGATGAACATGCAACCTGTGAAGCTCTAGGTGAGGGACCCAGCATCATGGCACCATGCCAGAAGGCACACAACAGCCACATGCTCTTCACCTTCAGTCCTGCAGCATCAGTCCCCCATAGCACCTGGCTCTGGTCACTGGGCACCAGTGGAGATCATCTTCTACACACCAGAAGCAGGTGGGACTCCCCAGGCCCCAGCAGGCAGCCTCAGCACAAGGCAGGCTACTGCAGAGATCATTTCTGAGATCCTCAGAAGTACCTTCACAGTTGGTACAACTACAAGCCCTCTCCTGCTGAGGGGGACCTGCTGCTCCTGATGCCCATCCTGAGGCACCACAGAGGTAAGGAATCCCGGCAGCATTTTGGATTCACCCAGAAGGCCCTGAGCAGCACCTGTACCCAGCAAGATGAAGAGCCTCCCTCAAGCCTACATCTCCTTCAGACCTCACAGGCAGGAGGCTCTCTCTCAGGCAAACATGGCTCCTACGTGCTCAGACAGCCCCATCCTCAGGCAGAGCCCCAGCACTGAGGTGCTCTTATAGCCCTCGGTAGGGTGTGGCTGCCCCTGATTGGCTAGCACAGCTGACAGGTGGCAGATCCGGATTGGCTCAAAGGGGTCTCCCTCCCCCTGCCATTGGTGAGCTGTGGCTGCCAGGGGTGAGCTAGCAGCACAGACAGGTGGCAGCATGTGGTTGGCTGGGGGGGAGCACCAGGTGGCACACCAGGATTGGCCAGGGCGGGATGCTGCTTGATTCTGGTTGGTGGAGGCAGCACGAGGCACAGGGGGAGCTGGAGGGTGGGAAGGGAGGGACAGCTGGCAGCACAGGATTGGCCATTCCGCTGTGCCAGGGCACAGGGATTGGCTGGAGCTGGGTGGCTGGGCAGTGGGGCTGCAGAGGGGCTGCTTGCAGTGCCCATGCACTGAGCTGTGCCCAGTCTCAGCCCCTTGTGCTCAACCAGCCCATTCCCTCCCTGCTCTGTACCCAGGGCAGCATCCACCCTCTCTGCCCCGAAGGCACAGAAGCATGCTCAGGGGTTGTGGGGTAGGAGAGCTGCCAGACCCTTGGGATTCATTCACAAGGGGCAGAGATGGGGCACAGAGGCACCAGGGCTGCCCAGCTGGAGGAGAGGGAGCAGCGCTTGGCCTCTCTGTTAACAGCAGCTGAGGGGCTCCGGGCTGCTGGGTGAGGACTGGGAGCTCCACCGGCCTGCCCTCTCCTCACCCCCAACTGCTGCATGCCCTACCCATCAGAAGGCAGGAGCAGCCTCTAGTTTTATCCCACCCCCAGTCTGAAGAGGAGCCCATGACCCCAGGTTACAGGGGGCTGGAGGCAGTGGGACAGGCCCTGCCCTGCAGTGGGTATTGGTAAAGCCCCTGCTCTCCCCAACCCCCCCAACAAGGAAACAAATTTGGGTTCCAGGGGCCTCATGCCAACTGTACATGGAGGGTGCCCCTGTCTGGGCACCACAAGGAACCTGCTCTGAGCAGCTCCTCAGCTGCACAAGCTGATTTGAATAATTTGCCTCAGAAAGCTGAAGCACCAACCCGGATCGCACGCCAGGCAGAGCCCATCACGGTGCACGAGAGCCCCACACAGGGCCACCACAGGGCCCCACACAGGGCCACCACAGGGCTACCACAGCAGCAACACAGGCACAGCTCCCGGGCACCACCCAGCAGAATGGTGACACTCAGTAGCACCGTTTGCCCCTCCTGTGGTGTCACATCCCATCAGGGACCTGAGAACAGCCGCTAATCGAATGGAGCGCTGGCCTGCAGCCCTGCCACCAACAGCCAGCAGGCGATAGAGCCTGCGAATCCAGGCAGTAAATCTGATAAGCTATCAGCGAGCACCATGATTAGTTGGATAATTAAGGCCAAGGAGTGAGTTTTTGAGCTTACTTGCCACAGGTGTAAATAGAGTAAGGGACCTGACTGCTCCTGGGATGAGGTGGAGCTGTGACCCTCACACCCAGCACACTCAGTGCACCAGTTCCTCTTTTTTTTTTTAAAAAAAAACAAAAAAAAAGAGTAATGAAAATAATAAAAATCACCCCCCAGCATATCAACGGTAACTGTGAGGAGGAAACAAGACATCTGGCAAGGCTCCAGCAGGGCTTGGGTCAGCAGGGAAAGGGGCTGGCTGGAGCCAGGCCGCAGTTTAGGAGGCACATGGCAAGTTCCCGTAACCGGTCTCCGGCGCAGGGCAGGCTGCACTGTCCTGAGCTCTGGCACCCTGGAGAAGGCAGAAGTTAGTTGGAGGAAGGTTAGGAGCAAAGCAGCAGAGGTCCAGGCTAAGCTACAGCAGACAGACAGAGCCCGACCTGTCCCCTCCCCGCCCACAACCCTCTGCTAATTCAGCATCCCAAGAGCTGCCAGGAAAGCTGGAGCATCCCTGGGGGGCTGGCTCCACGGGAACCCCTGCGAGTGCTGCTTCCTCCGGCACACACATCCCACCCCACTGCTGGCAATGCTATAAACAAGCTGGGGCAGCCTGAAGAAACAAGAGGCATTCACAGCCTCACATCACCCATCCACACCAGACACAGCCAGAAGTTTTGGGATGAGCCACTCACCCTCCCTGCACCAAGCAGCCTCCAGCACTCCTGCCTAGCAGCACTGTACACCCCCATACCAACAGACCCAGCTCACTCCCTTCTGCCCGGATCAACACTGGCTTCCCAGCCTAACCCACACAGGGATCCCTGCAGGCAGCAGGACGATGCAGAGGCTGACTGGGAGAGGAGTGCAGCTCCCCACAGAGCACAGCCATGAGAAGAGGCTGCCCTGCCAACCCCTACTTCAGCCTCACACCCCCCACTGGAACCACAGCCCCCATAAACCCTTCCCCATCAACACCCTGCACCCTTCTGCCCTCTCTCCAACTCTATTCCCAAAGCAAAGAAAGAAAGAAAGGGGAGAAAGAAATGCAAACGAAAACAAATGAAAACTAAAACAAAAAGCAGCAGTTGGGAGGCAGCCTTGTTAGGACAACTCAGCAAAATAAAATTCCGGTTTATTGTTGGACAACATTGTTTCACACATACATCAAACAGGCCAAAAAAAAAGAAAAAAATAAAAATAAACAGCAACTTCATAGACAGAAAAAAAAAAGAAACCTTTTTATCTTTGGCCTTGCCACCTCATACAAACGACGATTCTATGGTACAGCTAAAGTACATACACAAAAAAAGTTACTGGAATGCTCGAATAAGATTGTAAATTTTTTTTTTTTGCATTTTTGTCTTTTTTTTAATTTTTTTTTTTTACAAGGTTTTGTTTTATTCTCCTTTGAGATAATGGTTTGGGCCTGGTCACACCACAAGTAAAGTCAGAGATAGGTAACAAGATAGATATACACTTCAAAGCCCCCCTTTTGGTCAATCCGAGATCACTTAAAAATGGCGGACCTCCTAACAATATGTACAAAAATATAAAATGTAAATAAAAAATACAAACAAATTCTCCTTTAAAGTACTTTTAAGAAAGAAAGCAGGGCCTTGAAGTTTTGGTGTTTGGGGGAGAAGGGGTCTGTGGGGGATGGGGAGGGGTTTTTTTCTCCCCGTTAACGGGCGAATTGTTTTGTATGTTTGTTGAGTGGCAGCGCCGCGCCGGGGTGGGGGGGTGGGGTGGGGGGCTGGGGGTTGGGGTTCACTCTACTTGGTGAGGATGACCATGGCGTAAGGAGGAGGGAGCAGGGGGTGTGTGTCTGTGTGGGGACGGGTTTGAAAGGGAAGGGTCCCGAGGGTGACGGGGACGCGCTGGCCTTTTTTGTTGGTTTGTTTTCCTCATTTTTAAAAAAAAAAATAATAATAATTTGCTGCCTAGTCGTCTTCATCGGTTTTCTGCTTCTTGGGATCGACGTCGTCATCCTGAAGGGAAAGCAAAGCTGTCAGAAGAGGGGAAGAGGAGGGGAGCTGCCACGGGAGTGGCAAGAGCCACATCGAGGCTAGCAGCGAGGCAGGAGGGGTTTGGGTCCCTCTCCCACATCAGGGAGAAGGACAGAGCAACATGAGCATCACCCCCTCATGCAAAACCCTCTTGCAGCCAGGGAGCCGGCAGGCATGCACACACCCTGTCCCACCCCAAGCGCCCTGGGGCTCCCCAACGCAGGGCCAGCGGCTCCACGTAGCTGGAGCAGGCACCCCCTAACCAGGCCAACACGCGAAGGGAACTGGGCCATGTCCCGAGGGAGCACACTGGCAGGGTGTTCCAGCCCCAGTGCACAGCCCCACTGATGCTCCCCACAAGCCCTCTGGGGACACAGGTGGCTGCAAGGGGCTGGTTGCTCTTCCTACCTCATCATCCTCAGCTGCCCGTTTGCCTGTGGCTCCCTCAGCTTCGTCATCTTCATCACCATCTTCTTCCTCACCTGCACACAGAGGAGAAAGGGAAGGATGTGAGACCCTCGTGGGAGGCTACCGCACCGTGTGTCTCCCCTCTGGATTTAATTCTGGCTCAGCCCCACACTGCAATGCCTAGGGTCACATCTCCCCAGCTGGCACAGCCCCAGCTCTGGACAGACAGTGCCCAGGACATGGGGGCTCTTGGGGCAGCCCTCCGCTGACACCACCCACCAAAGGGGAAAGATGGATGAGCAGCACCGAGCCTGGCTCACATGGCATCTGTCCCACAGGCAATGGGACACAAAACCAGCAGCTACCACGAGCACCTAAATCACAGCTAAAGGAGGGTGAAAAAAGGGAGAGGAAAAACCTCTTCCTAGTGGCTGCTCTGCCTAACCGCTCCAGATTACTTCTGCTTCCCTTCGCAGCTATTAGTCCATCTTTAATGAGTTAAGAGAGCCAGAACGCATTAGTTCTGAGTCAGAACACTTTCTAATTATTGGAACAGCAAACAAATGCTACCAAGTTATCTTGCAGCCAGAGAGGATGAGCAGAGAGCTCTGGGCTTTGACCCACTTCGAGCTCAAGTAGGCCAGTGGATCAGAACGACCAAGTCTATTGCCTTCGGCCACTTTCAGGGCGTCGAGGGCAAGACCGGAGGCCCCAAAGAAGGAACAACTTCTTGGCTGCCATGAGGAGTCTCTTGTGTAACAGGAGACCCTACTAAAACTTAGAGCGTTAAGGCCAGTAAGCTGGCTTTAAATCACCGCCACGAGCCACACGAATAGACAGCCGGGGGGATTAAGGTCAGCCCATCCTCCCTGCCCCTCTCCCGGGTGCATGCCCAGCCATGCCATGGCCCATGTGGTGGGAAGGGCCAAGATTAGCTCCGGGCGATGGATCAACACCCCGGCAGCCATCACATGCACCAGGCCGGTAGGCAGGTCAGGTGACAGCACCAAGCTGATTGGGGGCATTTTTAGTTCTTTGAGCTGCTTTAAGCAAAGCAAATAATGAGATGGGATGGGGAGAAGGGTGAGAAAAATACACCCTCAAGCTCCCCTCTGCTGTCCAACTGGGATGGAGTTTGGCCACAAGTGTTGGGGGGGAAGAGAGCTGATGCAAGCTGCACTCACTGCCCTTAAACCTCTCTCTGTTCAGCTGCTCAGGTGCAGCTTTCTGGTAGGGATCACCTGAGGGCAGTGGGCATGGACAGACAGAGCCATGCAGCACCCCATCGAGGCGCTGACACCTCTGAGAGCTGCGTGCCAAACTGTGCCTGCACTCGGTGAGCTGGGAGGTTGCAGGGCTGGCACTGCGGGAACAAAGCTCCCCAGGCTTGTCACAGCAGTATCCAAGCAACACTTCCACCCTGCACACACACGCCTGCGGCACACGCAGCCCCTTCCTGCCAGAGGGGAGCAGAAAGAGGCAAGTTATATCCCCAGCTCCAATCCCATAGCAGGGCTGGAGGTAGCTGGGCTCAGGACAGCACACTGTAGCGCTGGGTTGTTCCCAAGGGTTTAAATCTCAAGTATGAGCAAGGCCACAACTCCCAGATTCTCCTAGCGAGCCAGCTCCCAGCAGTGGGCACAGCAGGCTGCAGAGAGCAGAGCACTATCCCAAAGGAGGCAGCTCTCCCCACTAACACAGAACAGGCCCTGGCGTTAACGGTCCTTAAATTTCCAGCCCTGTCACTAAAACTAACCAAGAGGTTAGTAGGTCAGCACGTAAACAGAAAATTTACAAGGGATTAACCTAGTAACAGCTAATCAAGGGCCCGAGTTCATTTCGGCATAGCAAGGACAGTTCTCTCCCAGCCTTAAGGAGTGATAAAAATAAACAATGTTATTCATCCAGGCAGATCTGGGGAAAAAAAATAATAGCGAGGAGGGTGAGAAGTGATTCGGCAAGTTACTGCTGGATTTCTGGTGGCTGCTGCCAAAACCCACTTCCAGGCTGGGTCGGGTGAGGAAGCAGGGGAGGGCAGGGAAGGTTCAAAGCAAGGCTGTCCGCTCCCATTGGAGGAGTGGAGGAGAGCCGCTGGCTCCTCTGCCCACTCCCACATGGCATCCAGCCTGGCAAAAAACTGGGAGAGGAGACCGCATCAGCCCCTCCTGCATGCTGCTCCTGCCCTTGTCCTGGGCCAAGGCACAGCCACGCAGGGCTGTCCCTATCCCATCCCACCAGCTGGCACGCGTTGTCTGCAGTGGCCGTTCTGATCACGAGAGTCAAGGGCAGGTTTTACTACTCGCACGAAAGGGCTAATGCGCTTATTCAGCGCCACAGTACGGGGCCGTCTGGCCCAGAGGAAGGAAGGAATCTGCCCTCAACCTGCTGGAAGGGATTCAAGGCTGACTTCACTTGGAGCACCAATGGCCTGGGAGAGCAAGGAAGGACTGAGCCTGGCTGGCGAGAGCCACCCGGCTGCAGCCGCGAGGGGGAGATGGTGCTCTCGGCTCTCCACAGCTTCCCCAGGAGTCTGGCGTCCAGGGTAGGACCCAGCCATGGGATGGGGGCAGGGGGAACAAAGAAAGTTACCATCACCCTCTTCCTCCTCGTCCTCTTCCTCGCCACCTTCCTCTTCTTCTTCATCTACTTCATTGTCCGCCTCCTGCTCTCCATTTTCCTCGTTCTCCTTGGCAAGACAAAACATCACTTAACAAAAATGCACTGGGGAAGGGAGAAGGGGGAAGAGATGTTCAGCAGAAGTGCGCGTCCCCACCTTTCCTGCCTAAAGCAAAGCACCAGCCCACCAGAGCCCCAGGCATGCATCCCACTTCCTGCCTTGCCTCTGTAGTGCGCAGGGCAGCCCAGACACCAAGGATCAAGTCTTGAGTAACTTGGGGCTGCAGCTCCGAGGGGCAAAGGCTGAAGAGGCTCTTGTGACACATGAAAATGCACAGCAAATTTCCCCCAGCACAGTAATAGGAAACCAACCAGTCTACTTGTGCACAGTGTGTTTTCCCCGTTCCACTGGTTGTGAGCCCAGGGGTTTGGAGGCAGGTTCTTTTCCCACCTCTCCTTCCTCTCTTCCACTGCATAGGAAGGTGGTGGCACTAGATGCAGCCTCACATGGCTTTCGGTGAGGATATCCAAGCCTAGCCCTTCCCTTCCACACACAGATGGGACTGCCCACAGGCTGGGCAGCATCTGTTGGATGTGAATCCCGAAGGCTTAAGGACTCTGCGCAGCATTGCCACTCAAAGGGGTCCCCTCTCAGGCAGGGCTGGGGACAAGCTCGCAACAAAAGCAAGGAAGGAGGGGAAAACAGAAAGACATTGGTATAAGAGCCATCTCTCCCTACAGATCATAGCCATACTCACAGCATTGCCGTTGGCTGGTGCATCTCTGCCATTTTCTGTTTCTTCGACAACTTCCTTCTTCTCTTTTAGATCCTGGAAGGAGCAGAAAAGCGGAGAAGTCACCCCAATTCCAAGTGCTTGAGGGTCAAAGAAACTGCGGATCAGGTGTGGGGGGAAAAAAATAGTCCATGACTGATTTGCTCTGTAATTTGGTCGCCACATTCTGGCTCCTCCTTAGGAACAGAGCGTGGGGGCGAATCTCAATCCCAGTCAGCCTTGCCAGAGAGCAGCTATCTAAAAAAGAGACTGCTCTGTTGCACCTCTGAGCTCCCAAACACACAGAGCTGGCCGTCTGCATATGCTCAGCAGCAGCAGAGCTGGCCGATTGCCCATCTTAGCACAGTCCATGCAAGCTCCTGCAATGCCACGGAGAGCCGGCAGCACCGTCCAACGTACAGGCTCCACCGCCCCAGGGCTGCAGACATCCACGGCTGCTCGGTACTGCCACAGCAGGAACAAATCCCAGGGACTCATTAGCAGAGACTGTGGTCTCTGCCCTGCCTGGTGAAAATTATACAGCAAATACTACACGCCTGGTTTTTCTCGCAGTGGCAGAGAGGAGACTCCTGAATCCAGCTCACAGCTCTAAGTGTAACAGGATGGGGTGGGGGAAGAAGTCTATTTTTACACCGCTCCAAGAGCGGTGCCTGGCTAGTTTGGTTCAAATCTCCACCATGATCCGAGCGAGAGCTTGTGTGTTTTCTGCTATTGATCACTGTCAAAATGTCATGCCAAGTTGCTCAGCAAACAGGCTGCATGGATCCAACTTTATGTTCCTGCATAAAGAACACTTGGATTTAACACTGGCATCTCTGCTCGCATCCTCCTCCCCTTCTGTTCCTCCATCAGCTGGAGCAAGATCCTTCAGCACAAGGAGTATTATCCCAGCCAAGGAAAGCAGAGAGGCCGTTCCCCAGGGCCAGTGGCACAGCCACACAGCCAGCTTCGGCAGGGACCACGAGGTGTTTAGAAGTTGCTGGCAGCTCCCTCCTTCACTGCAGCAGCGAGTGGCTTTGCCCCCCTCCTGCCTGCCCTTTGCGGCTGCTTCACAGCCCGCAGCGAGTGGGCACTTTCACTCATACTGAGCCACCATCACTTCCTTGTAGGAACGCTGGTGGGTAAGAAGAGCACACAGCCTTGGCCCTGCAAGCACGACTGCTGCTGTTTTGGGAAGGTTTTAACATCCTGTATACTGCTCAGGTGAGACAGCATGGGGGGTTTTAGGCCACTGGGTCATTTAAAGCACTTGGACAGGCACACAGAGGCTGCTGGTGCACCAAGGAAAGGCTTTCTCTGGAAACAAGCTATGTGGATCAAACACCTGTTGACTGAACCTTACCAAACCGAACCAGCATCCCAGGAGCCTGGGTGAAGCAAAAGCCACAAGCTCCCTCCCACTACCTCTCACCGCTCACACACAAATCCCAGGCCATCTCCTCCACGCTGCCCTGTTCCACCACAGTTTAACCCGTCAACGGCTCATGCTCCCCTACTCCACAGGGGCTGATCATCACTGTTCCATTTAACCTCTTGTGTACCATCAGGCTGCTGGTTTGGCACCTGCTGACTCCTATCAGGCCAAGGAGCACGAGGGCAACAAAGCGCCTCCCCAGTTCAACACAGAGCAAACCCAGCAGTCAGTTTCCACGTCTCACCATGCCCAATGGGCCTTGTCAAAGAATCCCTCACAAAATATAAGTGGTTCTCCCAGTGAAAGAACAAACTCGTTCTTGAGGATTTCAGCTGGATACATCTCCATCCCTGACCTTTCCCGTGCAGCTAAAGATGCTCTCAGTTTAAGGACCATCAGGATGCCAGGTCATGAAGCCTGTGCTAGCAGCAGGGCTGCAGACAGGACCACAGCTTCTCCCTTTCTCCGGGCCCAGGCCAACACAAACAGACGTGCACGGCAGCCTCCAGAGCAGGAGCCCGCGCAGCAGCGCTGCTGTAGCTCCAGCGCTGCTTTAGCTCCAGCGCTTTGACAGCGCCTCTAATTATAGGTGTGGCGAGGCTGTTTGTCCATAAAATAGCAGCGGGGTTTAGTCATAACGCTGGCTGCCCGGGGAGATCTACCTTCGCTGCTGCTCCGCCAGCGCGGCCACTGCCCGTGGGGCTGCGGCCTCCAGCGGGGACAGAGAAGGACACACACCCCCACACCGGCACGGAGCCGCATCCGCTCCCCCGGGGCGGCGGAGGGCCTGCCGCTGCCCGCGCCTCCCGCCGGCAGGGGGCCCCCCCGTGCCGCCACGCGCCCGACCGCCGTTCAAACCGCGCGCCACTCTCCGCGCCCCTCTCATTGGCCGCCCGCCAGCGCGCCGGCCCGGCGCCCCGCGGGTTGCCGGGAGATGTAGTCCCGGCGGGGGCGGCGCAGCGGACTCCTGCTCCCAGGGGGCGGCGCGGGAAGGGCCGCACGTGGTGGGCGCCCCGCGGCACGGCGGCGGCCGGGGGCGGCGCTCGGCGCGGAGCCACCGCCCGGGCGGGGCGGGACACCCCCACGCACTCCCCACCCCCATCTTCCGCCGCCTCCCCGGAGCGCTCCGGACAGCAAGGCGGGATGAGGGAGAACGGCCCCGGTACCTCCGCGCTTCCCCCTCCTCCCCCCACCCCCGAGCGTGCGGGGGGGGGTCACCTTGCCGCCGTGCGCGCTTTCGCCCTCCCGCAGCACGGACCCTCGTCGTCCCCCCGAGAGGCCAAGCCGGAGACGAGGCCCCCTTCCCCCACGCCGTAAAGGGCAGGGGAAGGTTAACGGCAAACTTGGCCCCGTTCCCTCGGGAAAGGATGGGGATCGACCCGCCTCGCCGCTTCCCGGCTCCGGCAGAGCCGGAGACAGCGGGGACCGACCCGCGGCCCCGGAGCGGAGGCAGGTGGGGGGATAACGGCTGCGGGAGCGGGAAACAGAAGTGAAATCGAAATCAGCCAGAAACGGCTTTTTCTTGGTTGTTTTTCGCAGATCTTTCTCCCTGCCAGGTTGCGGGTTTTTTTTTTTCCTCCTCCCCCTCTCATCCAGCCCCGCTTCCCCCGGGAGCGGCACGACCCGGTGGCGCCCAGGGTGAGGAGGCCACCGGGCACGACCGACCGTCCGTTCCCGCCCCCCCTCCCCCTTCCCCCCCGCCACCGCTTCCCACGCACCCGCCCGGGTCGGGTCCCACCGCAACTTTCCCGGCCGCAATCCCGAGCTCGACGGACCACATCGCCGCCCACGGCCCGGAGGGGAGCGCAGCCCGCACGGGTGCCCAGCGCCCCCGGGGAATGCTCCGCCGCGGCTCACAGACAAAGGCGGGCGCCGGGAGCCGCAGCGGGGATTCCCGTGAGAGCCTTTCCCGGCCGGTACCCGAGCTCCACAACCGCTCCACATCATCCCCGGCACCGACTCGCAAAGTTATCCCGCTGCGGGGAGCTCAGCCCGGAGCCCCCAGCCCCGTCGCCGTAGCGCATCGGGGCAACCCCACCGTGGGGGCCGGGGCGACTCCAAAAATAGCGACTGTTTCCCTCCCCCGGCGCTCCGGGGGCAGCCCCGGCGCAGCCCTCTAACCCCCCCTACCCCTCCAGGGGCAACTCCGAAATAGCCACACACACCTCCCCCCTTCCACCACCATCCGGGGCAGCTCCGAAACAGCAACTGCTCCCCTAACCCCACGGTGGGGGGGACTCCGGAATAGCAACTATGCTCCCCTTCCTCTGGGGATAACATGGGCACAGCAATTGTGTGCGTGTGTGTGTCGTCCCCCCCCCCCCGCGCCGTCCGCCGGGTGCAACTCCGAGACAGAAAGCACCCCCACGCTTTTCGGGTTCAACTCCACAACAGTCACTGCCCCCCCCCCAGCGCACCCCACCCCCACCGTGCATGCTCCGAAGCGCTCCCCCAACACCCCCCACCCCCCCCGCAGAGCTGGAGCCGAGCGGGACCCAAGTTTGACGGGGCTGTCAAGCTCCCGCAACGGATTGAATGAGCCGAGCGCTGCCCGCCGCCGCCATCCCCCCCACCGGAGTCGGGTACCGAGGCGCAACCGCGCTTCCAACACACACGCACACGCTCCCGGAGTCCCTCCGCGGCGGGACGGCCCCGCAACCACCGCCGCTGCCCCCGGGAAGGCGGGAGGGAGCGGGCCGCGGAGCCCGGCGGTGCTCGCAACGCCGGCGAGGGAGGCGAGCACGTTTCCCGCACGCTGTAGACAAAGAAACGGCGCAGGGCTGGCTCCGCACGGCGAGAGCGGCGGCGGCAGCTCCGCACCGAGCCCCGCCGCCAACTTCCACGGGAGGGAGGAGGACGGGCGGGCAGGCGGGGGGGAGTAGGACAGGAAAAAGAATTAAAAACCCAAAAAGGCGAAAATATTGTGAAAACCGGGGGGGGAAAAACCGCTTGGGGAGAAAGAGGGAGGGGGGGAACCACAAAACAGCCCATCGGGAAAGCAGCGGCGGGCGAAGCGCGGCTCCTCACCTTGGCGGAGATCTCGGCGCTGGTGTCCACGGCCGTGTCGGACATGGCGGGGGCGTGCGGGGCTGTGGCGGGGCTGAGGCGGGCGGGCGGCGGCGCGGGCAGAACAATGCCAAGATGGCTTTGCGCGAACCAGTGGGGACTCACGCGGCGCCACGGGCCCTCTTATAGAGCCGGGGGCGGCGCGCGCGCTGCCCCGCACCGCGCCCATTGGCCGCGCGCGCCGCGGCCGCCGGCGCCTATTGGCCGCGGCGCAAACAATGGGCACGGCCGCTTAAAGCGGCAGGAGCCGGCGCCGCCGACGCCGTGCGATGAGTTCGGGTCCGGTCTCAGCGTGGGCGAGGCGCGGGGCGGGAGACGGCAGAGCCCCGCCCCCCTTTCCTCCCCTCCTTTCCCGCTGCCTCCGCCCCCGCTCCGCCCCACCGTGTGAGCAGCGGGCGGGAGGGAACTTCACATCCCCCACACCCCACGCTCTCCCCCCCAACCCCCCTCCCAACCCCCCTGCCTTGCAGCAGCCAGTCCGCATGCCTGCGGAGGGGCGGGAGGCGTGCGCGCCCGCCTGCGGAGGGGAGGAAAAATAATGAGTTAATAATAATAATCATAGTAATGCGGGAGAACCGACGGTGGCCCCCCCTCCGCCCGCATCCCCGTCCTCTCGAGGCCGCCCGGGGGACGGTGACCGCCCGGGGCGGCCGGCGGTGCCGGGGCAGGCGGGTGGTACCGGGGAGCCCCGCTGGCCGCCGGGGTAACCCCCGTCCCACACACAGATACACACACACACCCCACCCACCCCTCCCTCAGCTCAACCTGCGCCGTGTTTTCAGCGCCGCGGAAACTTTTACAACAACAGCCGCCCCGGGGGGGTGGGAAGAAGCGGCGGGGGGGGGGCACCGGCCAGTCGAGCTCGCCGGGGTGCCGGCCGCCGCGCCGAACGTGAGGGATTCCCACCCATCTGCTTGTTTTACCATTAAAAACACGCACCCAGGCCGCCTCGCCACCCCTCTCCCCTCACGCATAGTGCCTGTCGTGAGCTCAAGGCTGGGCATGCAGCGGGAGCTTCCCCGCGCTGTTCCCCCTCAGCCCTCCGTTACACCAGCCCCTCTATCGTGTCCCACTTGCCCGCGGGCGTCGGGGCCACCCCTCCTGCCCCCCACCCCCCCGGCCGCCGCGGGATAAGGGGGCACCGGCGCGGCGAGTGAGTGGGTTCTGCCACACTCAAGATGGCGCCGACAGCCCTTCGTGGGGCAACAACACGGTTTGGCCACCTCCGGGCAGCCGCTCAGCAGCCCGCAAAGGCCCCGCGGGAGAGGCAGCGCCGCGCCTAAGCGCTCCCCGGTGCGGAAGGCGCGAAGGAAGGGGGAAGAGGGCGAGAAAAAGCCCCCCCAGACGGAGAAGCGTCTCTGCCACACTCAATATGGCCGCCCGGTCGAGGCAATACTCGGCAGAGCCTGTCCTCGGAAGGCGGGATATAGGGATCGAGCCCTACGGATTGGCCGGCACTGCCGAGCGAACGCTGTGCTGACGCTTTGCGGCTTCTTACCGGCTGAAGTGCCTGCCCGTCTGATGCGGAGTGGGTTTGAAAACCCGGAGCGGGCTCCGAACGGAACGCTGGAGCGGAACCGAGGCCACCCGACCCGGGGTACGGGGTACCCTCGGGGTCCGCGACCTCCCGAGGTGGCTGCTGCGGGCAGGGAGTGAGCTTTTCCCGCCTGCTGGGAGCCGGGCTGGCCCTGGGCTCGCACACACACACGCACTCAGAGCTTCGTGAGTGCTGCGAGGAAGCCATAGCAGCCCACACGCCACCTGGCACCAGGCATCGTGGCCTGGGGTGTCATGGCGGTGGTCTCCCTCGCCCCCTCCCTGCACGCGCCTGGCGGCCGGGCGCCAAAGCCGCGGGCTGCCAGCACAAAATGTCTCTCCCACGAAACGGGGCAGCACCACAAACAGGCAGGTCCGTGCCCAGTTGCACCATGGAGGAGGACTGCCCCTCCTGGGGGCAGCCCTGAGGCGATGACAGGGGGGTCCTCAGGGCGGGAGCACCATGGTGGCCCTGGCTTCGTGTCAGCTGCTGACCCACCAGCCGACCTTGCGCTGGGGCCAGCTGTCCCCCAGCCCAGAGGCCGCCTCACGGTCTGTGCAACCTCTGTGCAACCACAAGCCGAGCGCTGCTGCGGGGAAACTCTCGCTTTGCGTCAGAGCCGTTCTCGGCACCACGGTGCCCCGCTCGTGGCTTTCGGGGCACCACCGGCAAACCGAGGGAGGGGGCCTCTGGGGGACAGTTTTTCATGTTGGACGTCCCACTCTGACCTGGTGACGGGGGCCAGGCAGGAGTGGGGTAAGAGCCTCTCCACGCGCTCGAGGGGAAGGACAGGGCTGTGGAAACCGGGATTTCTAGTCGCTGCTGGCTATGCCTCTTGCTCTGCACGTTCAAGACAAGGGCAGCTGCTGTCTGTTCCCGGAGACAGCACTCGATAGCGGCTGTGGGTTTGGGGCACGTTGCTAAAGGGGTTGGAGACAAGAGCGTCCTCTGGCACTGCTGAGCCAGGGGCTGGTGGAAGGTGAGTCTCTGAATGAGTTTGAAAGAGGAAAGAGGGAAAAAAAACCCAAACCACCCAAGCCCGGCCCTAAAATAAAGCACTGCTGCTAGAACTTGGCTTTAGTGTGTGCCTTCTCAAGCCAGGGATGTCCCTTTGGGCTAGGGGTTCCCACGTTTCACACACAGAAAAAGAGCTGGGGGATATTCAGGGAAGAAAAATAAGGAATCCTCAAGGGATGGTCACACCGGGATCCCACAGAAAAGAGAAAGCAAGAGAGAGAAAGCGTGGGGTGCTAAAGCCCGAACCCAGCCTGGAGTGGAAGCTAAACTAACTGCCTAAAACCACTCTGCCTCAGAAATCCATGTACAGCCCCAGCGCGTAGGGCAGAGAGAAACAGGCTGGGCTCGGCATTTTATGCCTCAGCACTCCAAAAAGAAACAACAACAACAAAAAACTGTTGCCTGTAAAAGGCAGCTGCTGCTTTACCTCTTCTCCACCCCTCCCGCCGGCCGGGGCTGGGCAGCGGCTCTGCAGGGAGCAGCGGGAGGAGGAGGAGGGTGGAAGGGGACTTAGCAAAAGTGCCCGAGCATGGAGAGCAGAAGTTTCCAGGGCTGAGCTCTGCCTGGGACCTCTCTCTGCCTTCTGCAAGCGATCACTTTGGCAAAGAAGTCGAAGTGCCGGAGGAGACTGGTAGGAGTTTTCCCTCCTCTTCGGCCGTTTCCCTAGCTCAGCAAGTAGCAGCCTCTCTAATCCCCAGTGAAGATCCTGCTGCTCCGGCGATTATTTCATCGCGGCAAGCTGCTCCTCCGAGGAAATTCTCATTACGGTCTTTGGAGAGGCAGGGGAGGGGCGACTGTCACTCAGCTGCTCTGGAAAAAACAGAGGGATGAGCCTGCAGCATCCCCAGGCTCCAGCGCACGAGACGTAGTAGTGTTTCTAGGTCAGGCTGGTGATGCGGGACATGAAGCCAGCAGAGATGACATCCTGGCCGTGTCACCTTCTGTTCCTCGATGGGCACGGGCTGCACGCGGGGGCCGTGGCTTCAGTGATGTTTGTTCTGTGGGGCCTGGGTTAGTACTGCTTGGGGGGGCGGGGGGGAGGTGCTGGAGGGCGATGGGGTGGTGGGAAGGAGCTTCATGTGTGCTCGCAGGGGAGAATGGAGGCACGTAGAGCATTGGGACCAGCCCACAGGTCTGAAAAGCATCTTTGTGAGATCATAGGGCCAAGGCAGAGAGCTTGCTGGAGGAGAGAGATGGTGCTCGGAGAGCACCAGCTGCAACCCCTCAACCCAGGGAAGGGAAGGCGAGGCCGCCCTGCTCCTCACGTCCCGGGCTGCTGCTCCTCTGGCCATCCCCACGTACCACGTAAACAGGAGGGAGCAGGTCCCTGTGGCACGCTTTAATTAAGGGATGGAGACACCGACTTTGCCTTTCCCCAGAGGATTGCAAAAGGCCCAGGCGGGCCCCACACTTCAGCTCACGGCCATCCCTGCTCCGACAGGCACTCTGCCCTCTGCGTTACAAAACAGGGCTCTGACTCACCGGCCTTTCCTAGCCCGCTGCTCCCCAAGCCTGGAGACATTTGCAGGGATCCCTCAGAGGGATGTGGGGAGTCTGGCTGCTCCACACCCTATTGCCAGCACCCAAAGCAGGACATGGCACCTTCCTGCAGGCATCACCCCCAGGCCTCTGATAGAGCCCAAGGGTAAGGACAGTTTGATGTCTGGAGGATATGGGAAAGTGAGTGTGACCTCTCTGGGTGCCCTGACCCCAGGGGGCAATCACACCACAGTCCCTTGATGTCCAAGATGCTCGCTCGTGCTTTGCTCTGGGAAGCCACAGTCCTGGCTGGCTGAGAGGCAGTGGCAAGGGAGCACCCTTTTCTGTCAGGTTGAGGGCAGAAATACACCCCAGCACTGCTGCCAATCCTGCTCCTGCCTACAGGCAGGGTGGGGATGTGACAGGGGATGAGGGCAGCCTCTGTTTTGGGACACTGGCTTTGCCAGGGAGCCCTCAACAATAGGAGAGGACCCAGCATCATCTTCCTGGCTGCTGAGGACTGGCACTCAGCAGTGCCATGGCCTGGGAGCTAGTGCTCAAATCCCTGTCCTTCCCTGCCTGCATGCCAGGACTACCCCAGCTCGCCCCAAGGAGACTGGCAGGGCCCCACGGCTGGATATAAAGGCAGTAAAGCTGATGATTGCCTTTCTCTGAAGCAAAGGGTGAGGAGGACATTGGGCAACTTGCCCCAGGGGCAGGGGGAAGAGACTTATGCCCCAGGCTTGGTGAAGTTGGAAAACAGTTGTTCCTTTTAACTAGCTTTCTGGGTTTTTTTTTCCCTGTGTTTTGGAAGTTGGTTGTGATGACAAGCCTGAGTGAACAACACTGTGGATCAGACTCAGGGCAAGGGCCCATCACAGGGAGATTACACACCCACACCCTGCCCTGGGTGTGGGCCTTGGGCCAGAGACGTGGTTTCATTCCTTGGGGCTCCCATCCTACTGCTTGGAGATGCATGGAAGGGATTTAAAAGAAGAACAAGAAAGGAAGGTGGGAGGGAGGAGACAGAGTTTCTCTTCCCTCCCTGCCTCTCCCAGTGCTTTGCAGACACGAGGTCTTTGACACGTCCTGTGGAGGAGGGAAAACGCTGAGGCTGGACACGTGTTGGTGCAGGGATTGCTGTGCAGTGTGGCCAGCCCTGGGCGCATGAGACCAGTTGTGTCTTGCTTCCATCCCCCTTCCTCCTGCTGTCCCCAGAACACCCCAGAGCCATGCCACGGGGCTCCCCACCCAACCAGGGCCACCCTCCTGCCCTGAGCTGGCCACAGGGAGTCGCTGGACATCGCTCCATGGGGACATCCACGTGGAGGGCCACCTCTCCTTTGTCTTGCCCCTCCTCGCCGTGACGGCACACCTGGGAGAAGACAGACACACAACGAGCAGACACACACTCAAAACACCAACCCCAACTCTGGATCGGTATCAGAGAGAATTAATTACTGGCTCATGCATATTCAGATGAGAAACTCAGCTGAACCTGGCGGCAGTTCGGCGCCTGGGGCAGCCCTGGAAAGGAGAATTCCTCTGGAGAGATATAAATCACCGCTCCCCTCTATTGCTTCCCCCATGGAGCACTACCTCCTGGGGAAGACTGAACCTTGATTTCCTTTTTTTCCTCCTTCTCCGTTTTCAATCTGCGCGGGGCCCCTGTAATTACAATGGGCTGCTTTAGGGCTTGAGTTATTTATTGGGTAACAGCGACACACCTACCCAGCTCCAGCCGCCTGCCTGCCCGCGTGTCGCGGCTTGTCCTGCCTACCCAGCAGCGCCCGCCATGCCGTGCCGTGCCGTGCCATGCCGCGCCGCGCCGCTTTAGCTCAAGACAGCATGGGTGGCAACAGCAAACAGGGACCACCAGCCCTAAGCGATCCAGCAAAGACACATCCGTGGTGGTGTAGCTCCTGTGAGCAGCTCCTGTGAGCAGGCTCTTGCAGAACGCCATCTCGCATAGGCGTTGTGCGCTGCTACGTCAGACGGTGGATTCCACCGAAGCTCACACCGGTTGTGAAATCTTTGGCCCCATTTTACAGGTGGAGAAAGTGAGGCACAGAGCGGGGAGGTGATTTCCCCAGGGTCATCCCAGGAGATCAGAAGGAGAACCCACGCCTCTGGCTGATGTGAAGTTGGGCAAGAAGATGCCAGGAAAAGCGCTCCTCTTGACACTGTCCCCTGTGCCTCTGCCTGGCCTCCCGGCAAGGCTCCTCTGCCAGCCCCAGCTCCACATCCCCCTGCCCAACCCCTCTCCCTCCACACACGGGGTTGTGTGTTTGGAGGAGACGAGCTGAAGACCACATGGCTGGAGAGAATTAAATAATTGATGGGCCAGAGGTCTCAAGCTGCTACTGGATTTCCAGGGGCAGCATCTGAGAGGCAAAGCAGAGCTCAAAGCTCAGAGCTCCTTTCTCTCTGATATGATGCCAGTGTGTCTCACTGCTTCCTGGGGCTTCTGGTGGGTTGAAGACATGCGATGCTGGGGATGGGAGCGCTACTCTGCTCACCTCGGGAACTGGCAGTCTTCCAGCCATGCAAGGAGGAGGTTAGGGGCAGGAAGTTGCCACTTCCAGGATGAAACCCTTCAGTGTGGGATGCTTCCCACTGAGCAGCACCCTCGGACAGAGCGGGCTGAGCGGTGGGGAGGAAAAAACCTTGCAAAATCAAGGCAGGTACTCAGTTCTTGCCCACACAAAAGCATGGGGCCACCAGAAAGCAGCAAGCTCCACGTCAGCAAAAAGGACAGCTCCTCCACCATAGCTGAGCTGTGGCCTCCTCGCTGTGGGAGCATGGAGAATGGCTTAAAAATTTACAGGAGGAAAGCAACTGGATAAATTCAGCATAGCAATTGGAAGAAATTAAATCCAGTGGTCCTGCTGCCCCTGTTCTGGATGTCCCTCAGCTCCAAAATGCCTCTGCAACTGGGAGAATGTTGCTGTCTCCTGATCCCCTTCCCGCTCCTTGCCCTGAGCACCCGGACAGAGGAGCCAGTCACCCACATGGAGCATCGGGGTGGGTCACAAGGCAAGAGAGGAACCCCCCATGCCATGGCCCTGGCCGTATGGATCCGGGGCACCAGCCTTGCAGGGTCTCAGCGGTGGGAGGAAGATGTTTTCCCACCCAAAGTGCTGGTGCAGAACCGCCATGGGATTCGTCAGCCTGCGGCGTGAAGCATCTCCCTGCGCTAGGCGTAGCTGTCGATATTTAATCCGCCAGTAAAAGCGCTGCACAACCAAATTGAATATTTCATTTAATATATACTAACCAGGAACCAGTTGGCATTTCACCCAATCGAAAACATTTACTGCCCTCTTTCTAACAGATTTTTCAGGAAAAGTTGTTTTTTTTTTTTTCCCTTGGGATTTACTCACATCTTTTTTTTTTTTTCAATGAGGTAATGCTATTTTGATCTGAATATTATGCTTTTCATTCACCAGCTGCAGATTTTAATGAACAAGCTATCCAAATTTGGACAACTATTAAAAATTTGGACTATTTGGACAAGTATTAAAAGAAGATAGAAGAAGAATCCATTTTAAATCCTCAGAAATACCCACACACACACACTCAGTAATTTGCAGAAAAGCACTTTCCTCTTTTTTTTCTTTTTCTTTTTTTTTTTCCCCCAATATACTAGATGAAACAGTTGAAAGTGTTTGAAGCTGGCAAGAAAAGCATTTCCAGCTACTCATGTCATGGAAATATAAATTGGCAGATTTTTCACGCTGGGTCAACGTGTAGCGATAAGCACAATGCCATACCTTTAGGAGCAGCATTTGTTGGTAAACAGATGGGAAGCAGCCTACAGTGTCCGCAGTCAATAACATACAGCGAATGTGCATTGGCGGGGTTGCCGTCGGAGCAATAAATCGCCTATCTTCCTGGCGGAGCCTGGACCATCCTGTGTGCAGACACTGTTGAGCCTGTTGCGGGCAAAACACGCGACGTTCAGAATGGCAATGAATAATTTAGAGAGCGCCCTTGTTCATCCCTTATAAACTGCCCATTGAGTCATTTCTGCTGCTCCCATTTCGAGCGGCCGGAGGAATCCTTCCTATTTTCCATGCCAAATATAGCAGTTTTTCCAGAAATGCTGGAGCACGCGAGCCAGGAAGTTTCCCTTCTCTGGGTGAGTCAGTGGAAGTTCAGGCTGCAGTTTCACGATTGCTTCAAGCCGATCGAAATCCGCGCCTCTGCCAAAAGGAGCCGTCCAGCCCAGCCCAGTGAGCGGCCTCCCTCTCTCCTTGTGCAACAAGCGTCGGATTAGAGAACGAATCGGGCTGAAAACAAATCCTGATGGCTCGGTGGGGTTGGTGGGGGTTTTTTTTAGAGGGAGGTTGTTTTTTAACCAAATCATTTGGCGAATTCATCCCACGGCTGCGTGGACTGGTGTGGAGATTTGTCTGATCTGAGAGGTGTGTTACAGAGGTGCTCCTTTCCTTCTCCTAAAGGCAGAGGGAATGCAGGGGAGAGAATGTCATGCCCACGGGGTCACAAATGGGGTGCATGTTCCCTGTGTCACACTGCCCTGCTGCAGTGCTGGGGGGGGGGACGACACTGTGCTCACTGGCTCCAGGATGGGAAGACAGGGAAGATCCCTGCCTGGAAGGGGGTTTCTTGGGTGCTATTTCTCAGATCCATGACAAGGACCAATCTGTATCTCAGGACTGTCCCTTGTTGGGCCAGGAACCTCAGGTATCCTGGTTCAGTGGAGACACCTTCAGAGAGGAAGGATATTTCAACCTCCCCTTTTAGGAGCACGTCCATCCTCTTCCTGCTTCTTTCCACCCTCCCACATACCCCAGCATTTGTTTTTCTAGCTATGTTCCACACTGGTTTCCAAAAGCAATGGAGCCTTCCTCGTGCTTTCGCTGCCCATTCCCTTCTAATTGCTGCTAACCAATGGGACTAATTTGAAACAAATTTGATGGGGAGGTGAGAGGGGACATCCTACATCTTCTTGCAAGTGTTACAGAAACAAGTGGCTACGCAGAGGGAGGACAGTCACTTACCCCCCCCACCCTGAGAGACCGTCCGTTGCAAACTCAGGCCTTATTTGTAGTCACCAGAGAATCCCCACCAAGCACTGTGGCTGAAGCATGGGTTTGAAGCTGCAGTTTCCCCAGCTCTCCTCATCCTCGGGGTTGCACCTCAGCTTCTCCCAGCTTCACCAGGTGCCCTCCTGCCCCTCCCTTAGTGGATGCTGGGCAAGCATCACTCTTGTAAAGGCTGTGCCCTGGCAGGCCTGGGGTTTTGGGGCTGCAATCCATTGCACAGGGCTCCTGCATGGATAAACCAGCCTGGTCTGTTACGTGTTTTCAGAGCTCTGGAGGGCTGCAGCTTTTGTGCTGGGGGATCCCCATGGCTCCATGGACGGCTTTTAAGGAAGGGTAACTGAGGCCAGCAAGCGTCTTGCCAGGTGGTGTCGGTTTCTTACAAAGGAACTCGCATCTCTGGTGGGATATTTTTGGAGATCAGCAAAGCAGAACAGGTTGAAAATCCCTGCTCTAGAAACCCTCATTATCTTTTCCCTCCTCCCAACGTTTGTTTCATTTTCCCTCCGAGACGGCGCTTGCCTCTTTGCAGAGCAGCCTTGCTGACGGGCGGTTTCTCTGCCTGCTTTGGAAAGGCATCCCTGCTTGGCTCCAGCCTCTCCCTCCCTCCTCGGAGGGAGCCTCATGGCCAGAGTTTGCTCCGGCTGGCCCAGATCCAGGCAGGCACTTACACAGGTCACTGCTCCAACTCGGAAGCCAGTGGATCGCTCCCAGGCTGCCCCGGGGACTAGCAAGTTTTCCTGCTCCATCTCCTGGAGAAGCTGGGGAAAGGAGGGGTGGTCTGAGCTAGGGACAGAGCTGGCGGTGCCTGGCACTCGGGTAGTTCTTCCCTACCCTCTGTGACACCGCTGTCTCCAGGTGCTGGCACTGCAGGGTGGCAAAGCCATCGGGGTGGGACATGCCACCTCCTGGGTGATCCAGGCTGGAAGGATGCCTGCGGGCAGTGGTTGGCAGCTGGGCACCCCCACTGCCAGGTGGGACAACCACATCACAGACTGCTGGCTGCCACCAAGGAAAGTTCCTCCTTCCAAGGACTTTGCTTCCTATCTCCAATGTTTTCCATCTGCTAGGGGAGACCAGGGCCAGGACTCACCCCTGCTGTGAAAGTCTTCAGGCAGGAAATGCCACCATCCCTGCCTGCCTTCCTTCTCCCCAGAGTCCCCAGGAGACATGGCAAGGAGCAACCACAAACTGTGACTCCCTTGGGTCCCCAGAGCTCCTCCGCTGCCATGGGGATGGCACCCCATACAGGGAGTCAGGCAGGTGTCAGGATACCCATGGTCCCTCCCCAGATCTGTGTGACTCAGGGCATCTGGACGTGGTTTGGGTGCTCTGCAGTGCTCCCCTCTCCAACTGCTCACCTGCAGTGGGACACAGCAGCTTAGCTTTAAGCAGGCTCCCCTGGCGCAACGGGGACCAGCATCTCCTTGTCCCGTCAGGAGGAGGGGACAGGGGCAGCCAGGGAAGCAGGATGCTTGTGAGCACTTGAAGCTCAGCCGGCATGGATCAATTAGAAGGGATCCTAAGCCCTCCCACTGCATCCTTCTGCCGGATCAAACGGGCTCCGCCCTTGCCAGCAGTAGTGGGGTCCCAGTGCAGTTGCTGGGCTGCCATCCCCCCTCCACGGCCACCCCTGGCAGTTCAGCCACGGGCTGGGCAGTGGGCGCCGCAGGGCGAAGAGGAAATGAGGCCGCCAAGGGCCTGCAGATCTGCTGTTTATCTCCACGCCACTCACACGCCCTCGGTCAGGCTCCGTAAGAGTAAATCACCTTGGCCTTCCCCAGCCACGCCATTTCCACCCAGGCTGGGACTGTGGGGTGCCCTGCAGTGCTTCCCACACCCCGTGCATCCTGCAGCCGGCAAGCCCAGGTTGAGATCTGCAGCCTTAGCAGGGCCGAGACTCCACTCCCGTTCCCTGACTGAGTTGCACGGGCTTTGCCCCAGGATGTGAATTTGGGTGCTGGAATTTATCCGCGGCTGTTTTGGCTGTGGCTGAACTCCACCTCCGGGCAATGACATGTTGTTTCCATAGTAGCTAATGGACTGGAGATGGAAGGGGGGAAACACATACCCGCACTAAAAAGGGACTCGTGAGTAATGTGGTTGCTTCCAGAGCAGAGTAGGAACAACTTTCTAGCACTCGACAGAGCCCCTCCTTCGCCCGGCGCCTGTAAAGTGTCAAGTGTGTGCGTGTGTGTGTGTGTATGTGTGTGCACAAAGCTGTGTGGGAGCAGGCACAAAGTGGGAGGACAGAGGGGTCTGTGTGGGTGCTGGGAGGTTTGAGGTGCGTGGCACTGGGGAGAGGGCACATGGTGGCTGCACAGGGGCAGCCTGTGCAAGGAGAAGGGGATCATGGCGAGTATGAGAGCCAGTGGGGAAGGTGCAGCATAGGTGGTGGGTACACGTGTGGGTGGCACCTGTCTGAGTTGGGGGGTGTTCACCCTGTTTTGCATCCAGAGAGCAGTTCCTGGAGGGAGAAGGAAGCGGCCCTGGGCAGACTCACACCACCCCAGATTGTAGGCTGTTGGGAGAAGTGCGGCTGGCACGAGGCAGGTCAGGGATGTCTGAGGGACAATACATGCTGACAAGGGCAGAGGCTGGAAAGTGCAAAGAGGCAAGGAGCTAAAAGGCACTGCAGGGGGTGGGGGGATCAGGACTCTTCATCCCTGCAGGATCCCCTGTGCAGGCATGGGGTGGCTCTCAGTGTGAGAGCAGGGGCTCAGCCCTGGCTCTGCTGCAGATCCACTTGCAGCCTCCTGACCACCCCTGAGCACCACGGTTCTCTGGGAGCAGGGGGACTGGATTTTCCTCCCATCCCACAGCCCTGGGGTCCCCCCCAAGCCAACTGGGCACAGCACCATGCGTCCACAACCCTTTGATGTTTCCATGACACTCAGTTACAACATGGGACTAACTCTGCCCTCGGGGGAGAACGGCTCTTACTCCACGTGTAGAGGGCAACTCTTGGGGACATCCTCGTGCCCGTCTCTGGCCGGCAGCCCCGGCCAGATCCCTGCACCCCAGCTGCTGCTACAGCATTTTTCTTCCACTTGCATGTTCCCCAGCTTGTTCGGTTGCGTAGCTCCCGCCGTGTCCGGCTCTTTGTGTTGTTTGCTGTTAAGTAAATCACTGGCAGCTCCCCAGAGCGCTGGGTAATGGCAGGATAATTCCCAGCAAGACCCTGGTAATTCACTTGAAGGAAAGCAGAGCAGAGGAAAACAGCACTATTAGCCATTATCCTGGCCTCTCAAAGGCCTCCTTGCCTGCAGAAACGTCACGCGGTGCGGCAGGCATGCCTGCCACGGCTCCCAGATGCTGCGGGCCATGGGAGGACCGCAAGCAGAAGAGAACACCAGGTTTCAGCCTTCTCCTGCCAGTCTGGACCAGCAGATGAAATGTGGGCAGGTGCCTTTTTCTGATGCAGGCACAAGTGCAGTGGTGTCAGTTGCAGGAAAAGTAACCCAAGGGCAAGAGTCAGGCAGTGCAGAAGTGCCCATCGGCAAGCACAGAGCTGCAGGATGCTCCAGCTTCAGGCCATCCACTGAGCTCATGGGATGCATGACAGGAATGAGGTCTTGACCCTTCATCCAAGAGCCACTGGGTACCTGCCCTGCCACTGACGGAGAGCTGGCAGCTGGAGTGGGGAGGAGGAAGGCCACGATGCTCTGGCTGCCACAGGCTGCTAACCACTCCTCTGGTCCTGGGGCAGCTTTGCCACCTGCATCAGTAAAGAAAACGTCCCTTCCAGGCAGCCTCAGCACCTTTCATACCTCCTTGTTGTTGGGACACCCTGATCCTAGGTGGGGTATGCTGACAGAGAGAGCAATGTTTTGGCCAGGCATTTACTCAAGTGCTGACCCTGCTGTGCTGAGCTGCTCTGTGCCCGCTGGATCCGCTTCCGCATGCTGGTATGATGGCCAGTTCGGACTCTCCAAAGAGCTCCCAGATGTGTTTCCGAGTTGCACGGGTGTGTAGGACATGAGGAGGGCAGATCCTCCAAAGACCTCGGAGAGGAACTCAGGGCAAAGGACTCCCTGCGGAAGCCGCCTGCTTCCTTCCAGCTCTGCTACAGGGCGCGGAGGAGCTCCTTCACAGACCTGTCCCTGAAGTGGCTGCTGGCATTTCTGAGAGAGGCCTCTGTTTGCAGAAGCGCCGAACTTCCCCGCCCCAGCTCCCCCCTCGCACCCCCCCCCCAGCCGCCCTGAGCCTCCCGGCGGCAGCGGGAGAGAGGGAGGGAAGGAGTGAGGCCTACAGCCGAAGGCGCAGCCCCCTGCCTGGCTCCCCTCACCCGGGCAGGGCGAGGTGCACTCCTGCTCCACCCAAACCCACGCTCTGGCCCCTCGGCGTGCTCTCTCTCTCTCACACACACACACACACACACACACACGCAGGCACCCACACGTGGAGGAATGCATACACAGCGGTGCGAGCACGCCTGCACCGTGCGGCGCAGGTTTTCTGGCGCTTCTCGTTCGTTGGCTGTAGAGCAAAGTCCCGTCCCTGTCGGAAGCAACAAAGGGCTTCCAGGCCAGGCTAGTAGTAAAAGTTGTAAACTTTTAAGGGGAAAAGGGTTCTCGGGCTGTTTCCGCCGCCGCGGTTGCTGTTGCCTGACAAAGGCTTTCCCTCTGCTCGCTTTACACACATTTGGTGCTGATTAAGTGTGTGGGGCTGCAGCTCCAAGGGCATGGGGCAGCTCGGCTCCCAGGCACCTAAAGATGCACCCACCCACACCCTACACAGCCTCTCCCACTCAGGTTTGCCTTTCTGGCAGCCAAGCAGCGCTTGGGGGACTCTCACCAAAGTGGGAGAGAGTCTGTGGAAGTGAGTTGTGTTTTGAGAGCCATTGCCTGCACGTTTCACAGCAGTGCCCCTTGCTCCAAGTTCCCGTGGCAAGAAATGAATGGCCCAGGAAGCAGAGAGGATCGCAGGGAGACTAGGAACTCCCTGTCCCTTTCAGAGAAGTTAGTTCCACCATTCTGGGCACCTGAGGAGGTCCTAGCCCCCACCCCAGCTGAGCATTGTTGTTGTCCTTGAGTGCACTGTGTCACTGGGACAGATGATGGCCCTGACCTTGGCTTTCAGGCTCTACCAACGAGTACCTGGAGACAAGGAGAACTTAAACTCACCTCAGTAAAGATGTCAAAAGTCCATTCTTTTGGAAAGCAAAGGCTTGCTTCCATTTCAAAGATGCAACGATGATTTCCATAACCACGTTGAGGGCAAAGCATTCACCCTTATCAGCCCCTGTGGGCTCCATCCCTGAGATGCTGGCACGGAAAGCCTAGGACAAGTTTTATGTACTCTGCATGAGTTGCTGGTCATGAATGTGGCAAAACAGCATGTCTCCTCAGAGCAGAAGTCCTCATGGCCAGGGTACTGTGTTGCTGCAGGGCAGCCAGAAATGATGGCGAGAAAGGGAGGGACTGACTGACATGTGGCCATGTCCAAAGGGACAAGATGAAGTCTGCCAGATGGAGCAAAGCTTTACTGAGGGGTGCTTCAAGGTGAACAGCTGGAGGTGAGATTTTACCACCCATAATGTAGCAATCTAAGACTGGGATGCCCATGGTCATCAAAAGGAATGAGGAAGTACCTTCAGTGCACAGCTCTCCTCTTCCTCCCACCTTTCACCCATCCCATTGTGTTAGTGGCCTTCCATCAAAAAAAGGCAAGGAAAACACTTCTCCCAGGGCTGAGGGATGTGTCCTCACTTCATGCTCCCTCTGGGAAGCAGCTTTTAATACAAACTGCAATAGCTTGACTCTCATCTCCCTTGTATCTCTTTTCCTTTGATTGCTCGACTTCAGCAGAGTCCTTCCACCTCTTCAACAGGCCAGGCAGGGCACTCTGTCTGGAGGTACCTCTCAGTTAAACAGCCATGACAAGAAAATGTGTTGGGTTGCTTGTGAGAAGGCAATCCTGGCATAGATGCCATAAGGTACATGAGCACCTTTGTCCTGATGGGACTTCCCTGGAGCACCACGGTCTGTGTGGGGGCTCAGCCTCAGGCTGGGGGCCAGGATTTTGAGAATTAACAATTTCCCCAAGTTGAGACCTCCAAAGAAGGCTCTGTTTGGTCTTTCAGGTTGGTGGCAGCTCCAGACGTGTGCCAAAGGTTTACATATCAGAGAGGCTCCCAGGCCTTTTCTGACTCTGGGCTGGGGTTAGCCACACTTTGGCTGTTCGCCCTTGACTTTCTTACACTGCATACAAAGGGATCTCTTGAAGGCAGTGAGGAGAGCAAGCTGGATGAGCTGTCTCCCCAGCCTTGATTTCCGGAAGCCCATTTGCTCGCCTCCAGGTCTTGGCAAAGCAGATGAAGATGTGTTTTGGAGGACCAGGCCAGAAAGAATGGCCACCCCTCCCATGTGGCTTCTTTTACACCACAGGCCATTGTATTTTGCCCACTCACTCCTACAACAGGTGCCAAATCTGAGTTTTGACAGCAACACCTCTTCCAGACGGGAACCAAGTCTTGATCTGGAGATAAACCCATAGAGTCTTGGTCTTTTGTTAGCTGGTTGGCTCTGATGATTAATCACACTTCTTCTTGAGGAAGCCCAATGATTTCTAATGTGGGTTTAGCTGGCTTTGGAATTTAGCCATCGGTTTGTTGCTTCTATTAAAACATTTAGCATTGAAATTAAGGCAATTAGGCTTCCTGAGAGAGTTGTAACTTAAAAAAATTTAACTCCTAGTTAAGGGTTTTGTCAGTTAGTGTAGAGAAAAGAGTCCCAGGACCTCGGATGGAGACTAAGTCGTATGGTTTTGTTAATGGAGCAATAAAACAATAAATCTCCTGATGTGTAAAGGTGCTAGATTAAAATGGGTGTAGATGGAGCAATAAGGATATTTTAGCATCGTCTATCCTCATAAGACATTAACGAAGCCAGGCTGTATGAACACCACCTTCTTTAAGACACTTGTGAGATCGAGCACCAGTAATGACACATTAAGAGGCCCTAACGCTTCGACTAATGCGGAACTGATACGGATGTGATGTTAGCCAGCAGAGGCAGGTATCCCAGGTATGTGCTGTGGGATACCTGCTTGGGCTATGCTGAGATGAATATGTACGTTTGGATCGCTGTAGGGGATCAAAGGGCGTGTCTGAGGGTTTTGTTTCCCAGGGTGAGGTCTCCGACACCTGTGGCGCATCTTCCCTCTGCCAAGCCAGAGAGAGAGGGAACACGATGAGAAACGGCTGGAGGTTTTACTTTGTCAGAACGCGTCCTTCATGTCAGCAACAGGCTATAGAGTTTGTATCTTGTTGGTTTCTCTTCTGTAAAGGTTCAGTGTTACCTACAACAACTGAAATTAGCTTTCCCGTGGCCTTAGGAAAACACTCACACACCTCTTATTCTCCGCTTCATTTAGACAACCAGGCTAGGCATGTGTGCTCTCGTCCTCTCTCCCATGCTCAGGCTTCCTTGCAGTGATTCTTTTCTACATCTTCTCCCATGTTTCATCCCCATTAAAACCAAACCAAGACAAAACAAAACAAGACCGCATCAGCCACGTCATTGCTCTCTGAACAGTCAAAAGTTGTGCTGCTCCTTTTCGCCCCATATCGCAGTAGGAGCTCTGGTTGAGTTGGTTGCTCTGAACATTTCCATCCTCCCACTCGATGCATGAAGTCCACAATCTGCTCCTTGCATTTGACTTGATAAGATGCTTGTCTTGAATGGGTCGAGTTCACCAAGGGAGCAAACCACTGATGTCCCGATCTCCTTTCCCATCTTGCTGCTGTATGCCAGTGTTATCAGTGGTGAGAAGGATTCAGGAGCATCCACCTTCCACAGGAAGCCTGTGGGAAGACTCCTGTGTGTCAACAGAGGTCAAATGTTTCTAAAGCCCAGCTGTAGCTGACTCCTGTAGGAAATGCTTTATCATGTTGTATCACAGAGTCCTCAGTCCAAATGTTCTCAAAGCTGATGTTGGGATCATGCAGTGACCGTCACTTACCAAACCCTGGATCACTTTTGTATACCAAGCCTTGTTGCCACAAACCCAGGGTGATTCATTATTTATATTCTTGCCTGTTAGTCCTGTGCTGTTTAAAGCTCAGATTCTCCTCCAGTCCTTTGCATGATGCCAGGTTAACAGCTCTGATTTATCCACTGATCTCATTTGCCTTTTTTAGAAATTCCGGCAAAACATTAGCATTTCTCTGATCTTCTTGCAAATAAAGATTAGGAAGGCAGGGCACCTCTGCCAGCTCTCCACAGACTCTTCTGGGCTTGTGATTTTACTCTTGCCTGTGCTCTAATACCTTTCCAAAATTCCAGGGGTCTCTACAATGTCTCATCTGACATGAGTATATCCCCTTCACGCCCTCCAAATGGAATTACTTACCAAGCACAACAGCTTTTACGTATCACTGTTACTTTAGTCATATCCATGGGTTAGGTGGAGACTGTCTCAATGCTGCCATGTCTTCTTTTGTTCTCCATCTCCCCACAAGTCTCTCCTGTGGTCCACTCCTACCCAACATGGGGGTTTTTTCCTTGCTCTTTTTTAGCTTTCCTAATCAATATCTTACGTTTCCCTTTAATTGACTGGTCCTCAGTGTCCTCCCTTCTCTCCAGTTGTGGTGGGTAGCTCCTTGGTTTCCAATTTGCCACTGAATCAGAATGGGCTCGTAGCCAAACCCATTTCCTCTTCATTTGTGCTGTGACCTGCCAGCTATCACAAACTCTTTCTGAAGGGCTCACAATATTTTCTAGCATCTTTTCTAAATTATTCCTCCCAACCAGCTTCTCTCCTACTTTCTCTCAGCTTTGGAAAAATTAACCCTATGGAGCATCACACATAAATGAGCCCAAACTGGCTTTTTTTCACCCAGAACAAGCGGAATTGGGTCATGCTGACTGGTCCCCAGACAACCACTGTCTTCCAGCCCAGTGATTAATTCATCTGTATCTGTCACAGTGAGGTCCTGAGTCGTGTCATTTTGTGTCCCATGTGGTTCCTTTCACATCATATTGTTACCTACAGCTTCCACAAGCTTCATTCTTTGTTTCTTTACTGGTGGATGAGTCAGACCTTCAGGACAGCCTTCACCCAGGTGAAAGTTCTCCGAACAACCCAGTGTTTTGTCCCAGTTCCCCTGACAGCAGCCCAAGGAGTTGTGTGCAAAGCCCAGCAGACAGGACCACTCTCAGGCTGTGGCGTTAGCTCATCCCTCCATGTGCAGCCCAGATCTCAATAATATCAATAATTCTGAGCTGAGGAAACAGCCTGTCCGTAAAGCACTCCCTCCCACGCAGCTCTCACGTTCCCCTCACGTGAACCATACCAGTGGCTTTTGTTCCTACCAATGGCATCAAGTTTTTCCTCATCAGGGAGGGCTTCCCATTCCTTTGGTTTGGTAAGCACGCATCCAACCCCGATGTATATGTGACCAAGATCTCTTCCAGCCATGTCCTCTGCCACATGGGCTCATTCTGTTGATAACACATTGTGTTTTAACTGCTTTTATCTCCTCAGCATCTTTGCCTTGCACCGTCAGCCCGGTCCTTCTCCAGACTGTCACCAGCCTGTCTCAAAGCCACAGCAGTTGCCAGCAGAGCCCCAGTCTATGTACACGTAGCTCTGCCTCCTGCATAGCCCAGGGCTTCAGCTGAGAAAACCAAGGCAGCTGGTCACATCTGAGACCTTCTTCCTTTTCTTTTGGGGCTGGAAATGTCTCTACAACCCCCCCTTGGACTTTCTTCCATAGGATGTTCACTGCACTGGTGTGTGTTAACACCCACAAAGACATGTCAGATGACTTCAAAATCTCATCCAGACTCACTCTACATCTCCTGTCCTTTCTTTTGGGAGAAAGCACAGCATGTCCTATAGCTGCTGGGCTATTTAAACATATCTGTTTACTTTTCACCTCTCAGCCCCAGACTTTAATTCTCCTTCTTCAGTGTATAATCCTTCTCCAAATGCCTGATTCATCACTTGTCTGGGTGCCCAGAGGGTCTCCATAGTGGCTCCAGCCTCTCCCTGAAGCTGTATCTGCTGTGGTGGGGCAGTGCTGGGGCACAGGTCTGGAGCTTCTCCCCTTTTTTCCTGGGGAAGATCCTCAAATTCATGAGCTCCCTGGCGTGTCTCAGCACCAGACCAGGCATCATAGGCACATCATGGCATAGCGAGTGGGGCGTGTGTGGCAGTTAACTGCTACATCACCGAGCAGTGGGGTTAGAAATGGGGCAAGAAAAAGGGCAGAGGGTCATTTCCAGAACAAATCCCTCAGCCCCAGGCTGGTAAAGAGTGTGTGGAACCTCCTAGCCCTGCAGTCAAGATGCTAAGGTGATGGGCTCTCATGTGGAACTGCAAGCAGCCAGCTGGGGGTAAAGAGATGAGGAAGAGCCTGGTGCATCTCCTGGCAGCCTGGGGAGACCAGAGGAGCGCAGAAGAGGGAAGAGCAGTGTCCTCCACTCCCTGTGTGTGCAGGTAACCAGGTGAGTCCCTAGCCTGGCTGGGCACCCTGTGCCTTGGCTTGCTGGTGGCCCTGGGGTGGTGGGCTGTCTTCTACAAAAAGGAGTCAGCAGCCTTGGGGCACCAGAGCCCAACATGCAGGGTGGTCTGCTGGGCCCTCTGTGGGGTCCTTCCTCTTCGGGGCCAAAAACCCCCAAGGAGACATCCTTCTCCCCTCCCTGCCCCCTCCGGTGTGTCACCACAGGCTGTGGCAGGTTCCTGCCTGGCAAAATTTTCTGCCAAGAGTCCTGCAAGAAAAACTGAAACAAATCTTTTGTGTGTCCAGTCCCTGGGAGGGGGATGGGGACAGAGGGTTCTCAGAGCAGAGAGGGCTCTTGCTCGGGGGAGGACACACAGCCCATGCTCAAGTCTGCTGCTCCCTCCCTGCAAGGCCAGACGCTGTCCTCCCAAGCACTGGCTACTGCAAAGTGACTTTCCCCGTGGTGTCCTTTGTCACCCTGGTCCTGTCCCCAGGGGACCTTTCTCCCTCCTGCGCAGTGCTGGTAACTCCTGGCCTCTGGGCTGATGGACGAAGGCTGGCTGGGGTGTCTGGGTAGCACAGGCTGGCAGGGGAGAGTGTCTCAGCACGAAGCTTTCACTCTCTCTGCCCTGCCAACTTCATTGCTGGGGAGACTGACAATCACACAGAGCCAGCGAGGCCAAGCTGGGAACAACCGCATCCATGCAAGCAGGCTGCGAGGTACAGCCGGCTCCCCCCCCACCCTCAGCAGCCCTGCTCAGGACCATGCCAGGCTCCAAGGGCACGGTGCTGGTTCCTTGGCTCCTTGTTTCAGTTTCTTCCCCAATTTTTCCTTCCCTTAGGCAGTGGGGACCAACTGGATCATGTAGCAGCAGCAGCAGCGACGAGCTGCTGGAGGGTACTATGCCAGGACACCAATCCATCCCACTACAATCCGAAGCTGATTCTTAATCTGGCGATGACCTTCGGGGGTTTCCCAGTGCTGACACACTCTGTAATTGCAAGAGCATCAGAGTTCCAGCACTGATCCTTCCTCTGCATGGATGCAGGCCACCGTCCCTGCAGCGGAAGGAGGTGGTTTATAGTCTAGATCCGATGACACTGGCTTCCCCTGCAGCCACCTCCTTTGTGTATCCCAGCTTTCCAGAGAGGTTCAGCCTCAGGCAGTCATTTGTATGGTCTATTTCTTGGTCCTTTGCTCATGCAATGAAAAGGAGTGACCCAGAAGCCAGATGGGACAGGTATTCCCAGGTAGGAGCAACTGACCTCTTTTAGGGGAAAAAAGGAAAGGAAAAAAAAGCACCAAAAAATCCCATTAGGTTTTAATGTGGAGGGAAGTTTGGTAAGACACAGTGCAGCACAAAACCCAGACTGCACAGGGCGGGAAGAGAGGTAGAGTGGGGCAGCCCAGAGGTCCGTCTCCACCACTGGCCTATAGTATCCAGCCTGGATGTTTCCCAGATGCACTGACAGCACTGCAGGAGCAGGAACCACAGGGTGGGGTTGACCAGGTGCTCCTCTGGGCTCTGACAGCACAGGGATGTCAGAGACTTTTGTATCCAACAGACTTCTGTGAGGTTTTTCTTCCATGATTTGTCCACTTGTTTATCAGCCATGTGCAAACCTCTGAGCACCCAGGGCCCCTGCAGCAGGGGAGTCCTTGTGTGTCCTACACCAACCATTTCACACCTCCACCTTCGGTCTCCATTTGCCACTGGAGGTGGCAGGAACAGTCACCCCCTCATCACCTTTTCCTTGCCACTTAGGATATTTTAACCTTCCATCAGCTCTCCTTGGTGTCTTTTCATCCATGTGGGCATCACAGTTGTTCCCTGCACAGGACATCCCTGAAGCACCATTCCCAGCCTCATCCAGCTCTGGGGAGTCCTGAGGAAACAGGAGGGTGAAGTGGCAGGGGCAGGACCTGTCATGGACAGGGATGCAGGCTGCAAACCACCTCACCCTCCATGAGGCAGGGAGGCAGGGATGCAAGGATGCAGGTGTACAGGGATGCGGGGATACAGGGATGTAGGGATGCAGGGATGCAGGGGTACAGGGATGCCGGGGTGCAGCGGTATAGGGATGCAGGGATGCAGGGATGGAAGCTGCAAACCTCCTCACTTTCCACGGGACAGGGGCTGAGGTCCGGCGGGGTCCCTGTTTCGTGAGGCAGCCGGTTTGCTCGGGGATCTGGGACCCGGCCACCCCCCTCCCGCCCCCGCCGGGACTCGCAAGCGTGGAGCAGGGCGCCCTCTGCCGCGGGAGAGCGGCGCTGCCAGCAGCGGGGCGAGCGGGTTTGAGGCTGGGGGGGGCGGGAGAGGACTGCCCCCAAACAGCATGCCCCGCTCCCGGCGGCCCCGTTACGTCGGAAGGGTGGGCAAGGAGGCAGATCCCGCCCTTCCCACTTAGAGACCACTTGGAGAGACTGGATCCCACTCAGACCCCCTTCTCATGCCCACCCCCGGAAGCCATTCCCAAGCAAGGATGCTGTGCCAAGCCCCCCACCAGTGTCTCCCTCCTCTTGGTGAGCAGCACCCTGCTGTGGAGCAGGACCTTTTCCCCAGGGGAAGGAGGAGAAACGTGTTTGTGCTCCCAGCTTTTCCTCAAAGACTCTTTTCAAGCCGCGGCTCCCAGTGAGAGGTGTTTTGCGACATGCCTGGGCTAGTGAGTTTGGCTACCGAGGACTTTTCCGAGTGCTTTTTGTCTGGTGTGGCTCTTTCCCTCATGTCCCACTGCATCTTGACCCTCCCCACACACCCAGGCTTGCTTGGGTCCCTTCTCAGAGGAGCTCTGCCTCCTTCTGAGCATCCCCAAGCTGCTTTACGCACCCTGGTTTGGCAAACTGGCTCCAGCAAAGCTGGCAGCGGTGAGCTGAGACATCACAGCGTCCAGCTGGCTCCTCTCCTCTGTTGCTGGAGGGCTCTGCGTGTCCCTTGCATGTCCCCAGTCCCTTTTTTGAACCTGAACGTGGCCGTGGATATGTACTCAGGCCCCAAGCTGCAAACTCGGGCTCGGAGAACCATCCCCTGCGGCTGCCTCTGCTTCCCCAGGGGAACGTCTGGCAGAGCCCGACACCAGCCACGGGCTGATTTATGCCGCTGCCTGAAATGAAGTGTTGCCTGTCCTGCTCTTCACGCTGGGTGAGCCAAGCCCGTTCAGAAACCAGTTTCAGGAGCAAACTGCTGTGATTCCTTGGTGTGAACCAGGCCTACGCAGACAGGTACAGGGGCACACTGCACCCCCCGGGCAGGGCATGGGAGGGGTGTTCACAGCAGAGGTGCAGCAGGGATGCAGGCAGCTGCGGGGGCAGGTGTCCTGATTCTGCAGGGAACCATAGGCAAGGGCTCCCCGTGGCTGGCTTAGAAGAAAGGGAATGGGCTTTTCCTAAGTCCCCAAGGCCCCTCCCTCTGGGCAGATCTGTGTGTCACCACTCTGGTGGCGCAGCATCCCTCAGCATCATGCAGCACCCAGTGGGAAGCGGCAGGAGACACAGGGCAGCACTACCCCACTCACTGGGTGCTTGGGACAGGGATCCAGCTGCCCCCAAATTGTAGCTGGAACCTGTGTGACTGTTCCCTTCGTGCTCACGTCCTCCAAGTGATGTCCACCACCCTCCCCAGCAATGTCCTGCCCTCTTCCTACCACTACCCCAGCTCCAAAACCTCTCTTTGGGGAAGGAGGCGGTGGTCTTTGTGTGCCTTTAAGACGCAGGGATGCTTTGCCAATGCCAGCTGCTCCCCAGCCACACACGCTCCCCTACAATGCCCTTTTCATGCACAGCGGACGTCTGAGCAGTGAAATGCCCCTTCAGAGCAGCGCCGTGCCCGTGCCAGCTGTGACTCTCGCAATGCGGGTGCTCTCTCAGCATGGCACAGCGTCCTTGCCAGCGCTGGCGTGAGCGATGCCAGTGAATACCCCCAGACCACGGGAGCCCTGCTCTCTCTCTCTCTTGGTGCAAACACGGCACCAGCAAAGGTCGCTGGGCATCATCGCAGCTGCCCAGTCCTCCCAGCATCCCCAGGGATGTGAGTGCCGGTCTCTTTTCCCCTGCACTAAATGCCCGTCTCTCCTCCAGGTCACCCCGCAGCACTGCAGTCATAAATCCCAGCCACCTGCCCTCGAGGGCTGGCACAAGCGCTGCCTCGTTAGGTTTAGTTAATAAAGCAACATCATCAACAACAACAAGAGCTAATCCCCCAGCGCAGCGCTGGGCAGCGAGGTACCATATTGCACTGGGGAGGAGCTGCGAGGCAGCCGGGCTGGGCAGGCTGCGAGCGGGGCGGAGGGGAGCCCGCAGCCATATGGAGCCGACCTCGGCTCTGTTGGGAATTACAACAGCCTTGTTTCCAGGGAGGAAGCTGGTGTCCCAGGCCTGGTGGGTTTATTTGTAGCCTCCAGAGAGGCAGCTCATCCCCGCGTGTGGGGAAGGAGAGGAAATGGGTTCTGGAAGAGAAGCATCATCACAGAGGATGCTCGCGGGGTCGGAGGGCTGGGTGGCAGCCCTGTGAGGCTGCTGCCGTGGGCAGAGAGGTGTGAAACCCACCAGAGCCAGGCACCTCTAAGTGCCCCGCTCAAAATGTAGAGTGTGGCTGTTATCCTTGGCGTCCCTTTCAGCCCAGTTTTGCCCCCATTAGGACCTCCCTCAACCCCAACACTTGAGCACTTCCAGCATGACGTGTCCCAGCCCAGCATCTCTTCCCAGCCTCGGTCCCTCAGCAGTGTGGTGGCATCATGCCAAGTGCCACAGCAAGCAGATGTCCCATGGGTCACTCAGCTGCCTCCTGTCCCAAGGTTTGCCTGCAGCACTTGTTGAGCAGGTCCCATGGGTGATGCTGCTGACACAACTGCTGACCCTTGCTGCCCTGACCGTGGCTCCCCTGGGCAGCTGGGCTCGAGTCGGTGTGAGTGTTGCACACCACTAGAAGGGGACCTGGCGCTCAGAGAAGGCTGGGCCAGGGATGGGCTCTCCAGGTGCTTTGGTTGGTTTGACATTTTGGGAAGAAATGTCCCTTTCTTAGTATCCTCCCGAAAGTCTTCCAGTTGTGATCAGCCCTGGAGACTGCACCCATCTTGAGCTGTGACTCCCAGGCTGACCCATGCCTGATGTGAAGCCATGCTTGTGGGGCTCTACCTTCGTCTCTGTCACCCTTCCCTTCTCTTGGGAAAGTCTGTCGTAGCCCACGTTCCTTGCTGCTGAGTATTGTGCTGATGTCCAGGCTGGGAAGCAGAGCGTCCTTAACACACTGGTCAAGGCAGAGCATCAGTTTCAAATGAGCCACAGGTGCTTGTGACAAGGACTGGTGTGTCCCAGCAAGGAGAAGCTGCTTTGCTCTTAGAGAGAGCAACGTGGGAGAGAAACACAGTGCAATGCACAGCTGAGTGCTGGGACTCACTGACAAGTCTTAACAGACTAAAGCTAAAGGAGGGAAGTCTTAGATTGAATATTAGGGGGAAGTTCTTTACAGAGAGAGTAGTGAGGGGCTGGAACAGGCTGCCCAGAGAGCTGGTGGATGCTCCGTCCCTGGGGGTGTTCAAGGCCAAGTTAGATGGGGCCCTGGGCAACCTTGTGTAGATCCAGGCCTGGAGGTTGGTGGCCCTGTCTGTGGCAGGGTGTTGGAACACTGTGATCCTTGGGGTCCCTTCCAACCCAGACCAGTCTGTGATTCTATGATTCTATGATTAGGTGCCACAAACATCAGTGGATTTGGGCATGAAAAGTCCAAAAGAAGTTGGTACATCAGGACTGCCTGCCAGGATGTTTGATGAGCAGAAGCCTGCTTGGCTGCAATGCTTTGCCAGGCTGAAAACTCTCCCCTTCCTTGCCACCGACAGACCAGGCCACCACCCTCCATCCATCCCCAGCTCTCCCTGGGCAGCCAGCCTGAGGAGGTGTTGCATCCAGCACCTCGGCTTCTCCCTCCGAATGCCGCCAGCCTCAGATGGGTGCTCTTCAGCTCTCGCAGGCGTATTTCCAAGGAAAAGTGTGTGTTCACCACTTTCTCCTTGGCTGCAGTCCGGGTTGGTCATGAATAATGGATCGGACGCCTCGGATCAATGCGCCTCACCCAGACGGACTTGCCTCCCCCCCGCCAGCCTTTCCCCAGCGCCCTTCTCATTCTGCACGGCTGGACCCGCCGCTACTTGTCCCTTGTTTGCTGGTGGCATCATGGGAGGATGGCTGGGACTCACAACCAGTGGATGGGTGGGCATGGAGGGACCAGCAGCCATGGCCAAGCAGGGGACCAGCTCCGTATATCATTTGATATCCTGTTTCTAGCGGGAAATTTGGCAGAGCCAGGATCTTCCACCCAGCAGAGGTTTCCCTGTGAGGCAGAGCTCAGCAGCAGCAACAGGTAACTCTCCCCTCCACAGCAGCAGGATCAGGAGATTCATACCCAGTGGCTTCAGTCAGAGGAGAACATGGACTTAGGGATGGACAACCAGCTCCATGAGGAGACAGAGAAGACAGGATCAGCCCCTGAGGAGCTGCATGTGCTTCATGGATGGGAGAGCAGCCACTTGCTGCCATTTGCACCAGGCTGTTTGCTATGGTGTCAAAGAGTTGCTTTTTACCACACGCCTCCTTTGGACACTGTCACCGGGCAGGAGCAAGAGGAAGGACTGAGATGACCTTGAGCGAAGGGACACCAGAAGAGGCGAATGGAGATAGAGAAATGGCCTCTCCTGGGGTGCACGTGTGAGCACATGCACAGCCACTTGCCTGGGGTTTGCAAATCCGGGCGGATTTATCCTGCCTCCAGGACTTTGGCCAAATAACATCTTGGCAGGAATTTCTTGGCCAGATGCAGAGACAGCTCTGGCCTTGGCAAGACCAATACTGAACCTTTCAGAGAGGCCAGGACCAAGAAGGTCTCCTATTGCCTTAGACTTTCAGTGGGATGCAGGTACCAGGGCTCCAGTCATCCCTGTGAACTGGCCAAGCATCCTCCTCCCCTGCAGCAGCATCTTCTTCCCCTGCAGCAGCCTGCTCATGGGGCTCCTGTGGCACCTCTCCAGTAGCTCCCAGCCAGGGAGGAGAGCAGAGGGATTCTCCCAAGCCTCAGAATGCCATGCTTCAGCTGGCTCCCACTGCATTTCCCAGTCGCTTTGTGTCAGTCACCTCTGTCTGTCACCCACCCAGTCACCCCCATCACCAGATGAATCACAGCCACGCTGGATGCAGTCAGACCCCCATTCCCCACCATCTTCTCCAGGAGCTCAGGGTCTGGCTCGGCATCTCAAGTTCTCTGTTCCCAAAATGTTTTGGGATCACACCATTACCAGCAGGGCCAAGACTTGATCTCTTGGCCACGCTGGAGATTAACTCCAAGGCCTTGAGTTGGCAACAGAAAGAGGCAGAGGCTGCTTGGGGCTGTTTCCAACTGGGCCAGGCACGCAGCCGGCGGTGGAGGTAATCCCTCCCCAGGGGTGCTGCTGACCCTGCGCCCGCAGGGAAGGAGGTCACTGTCAATCACAAAACAGCTATGAACGGGCAAGCCTCACAACCCCACAGAGCCAAGCCTGGCCTGTCGCTCCTGGGTGCTTCCCAGGGTATGAATGTTGCGTGAGGATGTTCCTTCATCCAGATGATGCTGTCCAATTCAGAGCCAGGACCAAACCCCGCAGGCCCACCCCTTCCCAGGAATTAAACCTGCCTCATCCCACTGCACTTGCACGATTTAACCCACCTCCTGCTCTTCCCAGCTGACACTGCTTTGCTCCATCTTTCTGAGAGCCTTGGTTCCCTTCCTCTCCTCCTCCTGTCTCAGAGGAAAATGGTTCCCAAGGTGCTCAGAGCAGCGAGGCCAGAAAACCAGGGCACTTCTCTGGCTCACCTAATTGTTGGTTACTGTCCCTCTCCCATGGTGCCTAATTAAATAGATCAGGAGGAAGGCCCAGGAGAAGCTGCTGAAGGCGCAGGAACACGTGTGCATGTTACGGAGAGGCTGGTGAGGAGCCTTATCCAGACAGGCTGCTTCAAATAACAACTGTAGGCAAGCAATGCCAGGGAAGAAGCAGAAGCAGAGACCAGACCTAGTGTCCAGACCTGGATGCACGCATATGACGTGTACTTCACGCACCCTTGCTCCTAAGTTCTCTGCAAGGCAGCCATGAGGTTAACAAGAGCAGAGAAGAGGGTTTGTCCTAGAGACAACGCAGAAGGGATCGATGTGTCCAGAGCTGGTGGTCAGGCTCCTTCCCAGGCTCCCAGCTCCCAGCTGGAGCATCACCTTGCTAGTCTCCCACGCCAAACTTCAAGCCAACCATTTTCTATTGAACTTTCATCATGGCTAGCTGGAACCCAGTCCTAGGAGCACATGGGACATGACCGACTGTCTCCAAACTGATTTCCTGGCTGCCTCAGCCTCGTAATCCCTCAGAACCGTGGGTGGAGCTGGGTCTTGGCTTGAAGAGCCCTGAGCAGACCTGAGTCCGAGCCCCCATTGCTTTGAGAGGATTTGAAAGGACCTGTTTCAGTTTTGAACACTTGACTCAGACTTGCTGCAAGCCAGGCTTGTCCAGCCCAGTCGCCCAGAGAGGGGAGGAATCCCTCTCCATCAGGGCAATGACTGGGAAGCTCCAGTCCTTGGGAAGACGTCGCTGAAGGCAGAGGAAGAGCCAAGGTTGTATTACAGAGGAGTCTACCCCAAAAAATAATGCCAGGCCACACTCCTCTCTGGGTCACTGCATTCCCATGGCCAAATCAATGCTGGTTTAGTTCCTGCTCTTGGCTGGATGAAGATAAGTGGCTGGGCTGCCGAATTCACCCACAGTGTCCGGATGGAGGTGATGCTCGTGTGTGTGTGTGTGTCCCCATGTGCAGGCAGAGCCTCGTACCCTGCAGGCCCCAGTGCATGAGAGCAGCGAAGGCAGGAGCCTGGGCACAGGCAGCACACGGTGCTGGGACGCTGGCGTCCTGCCTGCGCTCATGCCTGCCTGCTTGCCAGCAAGCATGGGACTGGCCACCTCGTGCTTTTCCGTAGCCTTTGGCTCTCCTCCTGCCTCCTGCCAGTGACATCACGTGTGCCTTTCCTGATGACAAATACTCCCCCGTTGTCACCAACAGTTGCAATGCTCTTACGCTTCTTGCTGAAGGTCCTGGGTGGGGTCAGGCCTTTCTGGCTCTGCATCTCCCTCCTGCAGCCAGTCTGGCCCCGCAGGGATGCGGCGATGGGCGGCGAAGCAAGCGTTCCAGGACCCCATTTATTAAAAGAGGGGGCTTCGCACGAAAGCTGGAACAACCACTAGCAGGAGCGTTTGCTTTGCCAGGATGCTCTAGACAGTTCCAGCCAATTTTTTCCTGTGCTTTCTCTCCCTTTCCTTCGTATTTGTGTTTGTTTTCTCCCTGTTGCCTGGGCTATTGAGGGAGGTTTATCTTCAGGAGAGGAAAGGCAGCTGGGTTTGGTGGCATCCCTCTCCTCCAGGCTCCAGCCTGTTTTGGGCCACACGTGGATGAGGATGAACTCAGTGTGCATTGCCTGGGCTGGGCAGTGACTTCCATCAGCCTCAGGAGAGTTTAAGCCACGATGTGAGTCCTGGGAACGGACAGGGAATCCCAGAGCACCACATTGCCCTTCCCTGCCTGTGTGCCTACCCAGGCAGAGCCCAGGATGCTTCAAACCACTGGTACCCACCTTGCCTTGTCCCACTTGTGCCAGTGCTGGAAGCCTGGAGACTTACCATAGCCACTGAGGACGTTTTCAGATGCGCTTCTGAGCAGGTCTGGTTTCACACATGGGCACCGCCACAGGGCTGTGTGGTTTTATATACATGGCCATCTCATTAAAGCCTGGGTTTTAACGAGCCTTGAGGGCGATGCTGTGTCATCATTAGCACTGTCTGTCGGGGAGCTCCGAGCACTGCTAACACAGACAGTTCAGCTCCGGGGTTAATTCCTGTCCCCAAGAAGCCAGCCTGATCAAAATCCCTCTATGGTTTTACCTACCTGCAAAGCAGCAGCAGAAATCCAGAGTCAGGTCAGGATCCCTACAGGAAAAGGGAAAAAAAAAAAAAAAAGAAATGAAAGAAACAGGCTGGATACAGCCTGGGTATGATGTGGAGTTATATTCCTTTCTGTATCCTCACTGATCTTCAAGGTGGACTTGCCACACATGGGTCTGCCCTGGTCAGCAGCTGCAGGAGCTGTCTTGCCCTTAGTGTGGGTCCCTTGCAACGTGGGGATGAGCCCTGCTTTGGGAAGCAGTATAAGTGCTGCAGGGGAAAAGCAGTGGTGAGGGCTCCTGGGTCACTACTTTGAATTAAAATTTGGGGTTTTTTGGTTGGCTGGTGCCAGCCTGGCTTCTGTGTCTCATTTCCTCCACAGAAGATGCCAGTGGCTCAGGCAGAGCTACCCCTGAGTCTGACAGAAGATGCATGGAGAGGGGAAGAGGCCACAGCCTCCGATTCCATCTCCACTGGTATTGCTAGGGGGAATTCTTCACAATGACATTAGATGATGGCCACACAGCACGGTATCGAGAGGGGAGTCACTGAGTTAATTTGGCTGTCCAATTAACAACAAGGGGATTCATAACTGAAAGGCTCGTGGCTCTCCATCCCAGCATGTTGCTGCCCTGGGAGGTGAGCAGAGCTCAGCAACAGAGCAAAAAGGATGGGTCAGGGGCCCAGTGAAGCATTTGCCCCCTGCCCCGTGAATACAGCCTCACACAAGCACTGTCACTGCAGAAACTCAAAGCAAACATGGGGCTTGTGACTGGTGTTCCCTGTGGTGCCTGCCCTGCCTGCCCTGCCTGCGCCAGGACCCCTTGCTTCCCTTGGGAGCCCTCCTCTTCCTGCAGCCATCCCCAGAGCATCCATCCTGCCTGAGCAGGGCCTCGGGGTTGCTCTGCCCTGCATGTACTGCATGTGTACACATGCAGGCAGATGTGTGTGCCTGTGCCTCCCAGCCATATGTGGACACCACTTCGTGCTTCCCCCAGAGCTTTGCTCTGCCAGAACGTGCCCAGTGCCAAGGGGTGATGCTTCACACACAAGCCCCAGAAATTACTAAAAGAAAACAGATCATGAACACTTCAAACCCAAGCCTGGGACACTGTTAAAGCGCCCAAGCTGAAGCACAGTAGGACCAGAAACTTCTCCCATCAGGGTGGGGTTTTGCAAGGTTTTGGACACCACAGAAGACCCGTTTATCACCCCTGCTCTTCATTTCTGCATGGATACAGCTCAAGGTTCAGGGGACAAGAGGGGTAAAAACTGCACTGACCCTGCTGCTGGGCTGAATAACCCAAAACTCTCTGGTGCATCCCTGGGGAGCCCAGGCTGGTGGCCAGCACTGGTGGGGACTGAATGTGCACTGACCCCAGAGGTAGGTTAAAGCATGGAACACAGCCTGGGAGGGCTGCAAGGGGCACAGCTCTCCTCTACTGCAAGGGGCTCCGGGCTGGGGAAAGGGATGGCAGCAGGGGCCTGGGCGGTCCTAGACTCTGTGTAAACATTTTCCCCGTGCCTCAGTTTCCCTCTCTGCAGCTGGGTCAAACACAAGCCCACAGCCCGTGAAGCTGAACCTTGGCCAAACGCAGCTACTGAAAAGGTGTGAGACACCAGTGCGAGCACAGCCCAGGACCGTTCTCTGCCCCTCTGTGCCAGGCAGGACTGTCCTGCCATCCCAAAAGCTACATGTGCTTCAGCCAGCCCCAAAACACCCCCCCTCCTGCCCGGTGCCCTTCGCAGCAGCTCTGGCCGGGTCACAGGCACCTTCCCACAGGCGGTGCGGGCTGAGCAGGCTCGCTCTGTCCCCCTGCTCCCCCGAGGTGCTGGCTGTCAGCGAGGGCAGGTCCCCGCTGGCCGCGGGGTCTGGCAGCTCGCAGGGCTCCTGCTCGCCCGCAGCCCCGAGGAGCCGGCAGGACGGGGACCGGGAAGGGGACGGGTCCGGGATGGGGACGGAGACGGGAGCAGGATAGCGACGGGATCGGGATAGGACCGGGACCGGGACGGGGATGGAGACGGGGACCAGGATGGGGACGGGGACCCCGATGGGGGTTAGCATCCTGGGCAAAAGGGCTGGATTATTCGGTACAAGCATACCCCCTGCCGACGAGCTGGAAAAGCACAGCTCCCAAGACAGCTCGCTCCCTCCCCTTTCCCCCCCAAAAAAACCCACCCAACCCCAAACCCGGGGATAAACCCGAGGCGGGACAGGACAGCCCCGTGGCGCAGACCCCCCGGACACAGGCAGGGGGCTGGGGCCGGGCGTCGCCGTCCCTACGCGTGAACAACCCGCCCAGCCCCGTCTCGCCAGGCCCGGCCTTAGCAAGTTTTTTTCCACAGGAGGTTTGCGGTTTCCAGCCTTTTCCGGCCGGCCCTTCCCCGCAACACGCAGGGCCCCCTGCGACCCCTCCCCAACCCCAGCCCCGCAAGTAAGGGGGTGCCCGCGGTGCCCTGCCTGGGGCATCCCCGGGGGTGGTTTTTCCGGTGCTTGGGGGTTGGTTCGCACTTTCCCCTCGGGTGCTTGCTTTTGGGTTCCTTTCTCTTTTTTTTTCTTGTTAAATTTCTTCTCTCCCCCCCCCCCCCCACTCCGCTATCCCCCCCCCGCACACACACCCCCCCCCATCCCCGGCGCGGAGGGGGGGCCGCCGGTATCGCTGCCCCGGCCCGACCAATCAGGGCCCTGTGGGGTTGGGGGAATCGGGCCGCGGGCTTTAAAAGCGGAGCCCTTTGTGCACCGGAGCCCGGCGGGGCCTCGTACCGGCAACCGGTGGGGCCGGGAGGAGCCGTAGCCGCCGCCGGCAGGAGCCCTGGACCCCGCAGCACCGGCGGACCCCGGCCTCCGCCGGCGACAGGTATTTCTTCTCCCTCCCCCCGCCCCCCAATAAACGTGTGGCAGCCCAGCTTGCCCCGCTCGCTGTTTTGCTGGGTTTGGGGGGGGGTTGGTTGGGTTGTTGGGGGTTGTTTCTTCTTGAATTGCCTTGTTTCCTTCCTCCTTTGCACCTGCAGTTTGCTCGGGTGGGGCCGGGTGTGCTGTGCTGGGGGGCAGGGGCTGAGCAGGCTGGGGTGATGGGAGCTGCTGAGGGAGGTGATGGGGGCGGCTTGGTGCTGCTAGCTGGTTGTGGGGGTGGGGGTGAGTGTAGAGCTGCTCCCCGGGGCCTGTGTGTTACTGTAGGGTTGCTTGAGGAGATGGGATCAGCCCATCTCAGCCTCTTCCTAGGTACCAGCTTTGGAGAGGCTCAAACCTGGCCCAGAGTGTCCCTGCAGCTGCCTTGTCACCAGGCACTGTGCCCCGTGTGGTGGCCCTGGGTGCTGGCAGCAGCCTTGCTCTGTGCCCTGCTGCAGTGGGACCTCCCTGCAACCCTCTGGGCCACACAGAACATGCTTTTATTTTGGCCAAAGCCCTGCTCCATCCCATAGCTGTGCTTTGTCCTAGAAGGCAGAAAAGCTCTGCTGGGCTGGGTGAGAACACTGGGGCATTGGATCCAGCCTGTGTCACTTCCTTCCATGTCCCTCACTGCTGGGCTGCAAGGGGACATGCTGGTGGCCCAGGCTGGAGCTGGGATACAGGAGAAGGGATGGATTTGTGGGGACTAGACATCCCACCTGGGTGTGTCTATGGCTCCTGAAGCAGTTCCCATCCTGGTGTGGGGGGGAAGCAGCAAGCTTGGCTAGGAAGCACGAGAGACCACAACCTGTGCAATGTGAGAAGTCACCCAGTGAACTGTGGTGAACTTGGATTCCATGACAGTACTTCTGTGGAAAGCCACCTACCTTGTGTGAGCAGGGGGCTGAGGAGTCCTCTGCCACACTTCCCCTTATCCCTTTATCTTACAGGGATGAGAGCACTCTGCCTCCTGGCTGGACTGTGGCTGAGCACCCACACAGCTCAGTGCATCCCAATGGGGTTTGTAGTCTCCGTTGTTGCACTTAAGATGGGGATGAGCTTTGGCTGGGAACCAAGGGCAGGAGCTTGCAAGCCCCCATGTGCAGGCAGCTGTTGATGTTGCTGTTTCCATGAGCAAGAGCTGGGGCTGACTGCAGGAGCCTGTGGGAGCTGGGATGCGGGGAGGGTCTGGTGGCCCCAACGAGCAGCTTGGGGGCTGCTACACAAATCAAGAGGAGCCAGAAAGCTGGTTGAAGGGCTGCTCAGGGCAGAAAAATTGGTCTGAATTCCCCTTCTTGCTTCTGAGCTACCAGGCCAATTTCCCTGTTGCCCAAGATGCTGTGGTGGTGCCTGCGGAGAGCTGTGGCTGGGCTCCCTCCAGCATGGCATAGCTCTTATGCTTGGGTGCTGGCTGGTCCTTATCCCTGCGGCTGGGTCCCTCTGCTCCCAGAGTTGGTCCACAGTGTGGCCCTGAGGTCTCCATGCTGGCTCTAGGACTGCTGCACCCATGGCCAGGAGCTACAGCTATGCTGGGAGCCATGTGGGGTGGTGACTGGCTAGGGGGGGTGGGGAGGGGGGAGCAGAGGCAGCACCTTTACCATGAGCAGTGGCTGGAGAGAGAAGCTTTTTGGGACCAGAGGCTGGAAAAGGGGCACTGGTGGCTGCAAGCATGAAATAGCCAAGGGTTTGGCCCTGGTATGGTCTCCTAAAAGTCCCCCTGGTTCTTTCCTTGTGCTGTGTTCCTGGGGGTCAGAATGGGTTTGGAGAGGCTCCCCTCCCCCAGGAGGGCAGGAGCTGGCCCCCTTCTGCTCTGTTCCATGATGGCCATCTTGCACTGTGTCCTTTGTCGCAGCTCACTTGGCAAGAGCAGGAGATGATGTCCTTGCCTGCCCAGGCTTGCCAGAGAAACCCCACAGCTCTGCACATCCCCACGTGCCATCCCAGCAGCACTACCCTGCTGGCCCAAGCAATGGGAACACTGGATTTCCCCTGGGAATTGGATACTGGGGACCCTGTGGCTTCATGTGGTGTCCCTGCTGAAGGCAGCTGCCTCCCCTCAGATACAAAAGGCATCACTCTGCCTGTCATAAAGGAGGAAGCATGTGTGTAAACAAGAGTGGCCAGCACCCACAACAGCACACCCAGGCTTCTACCACTTCCTTACCCATGGGAGGGACATGGTGGCCTGGTGCAGAATGACTGCCACCACCAAGCATGCTACCCTGGTGTGGCCAGCTCGGCAGCATCTGTCCCCCCCTGCAGAGCAAGCCACAGGTGAGTGCATGGCATGCCTTGCATGCAGGGACAGAACCCAGACCTCAGAGCAGCCCCTGGTATGCTGGAAAGGGACACTCTTGCCTGGGGAAGAAAACTAATTCATAGCAGCTAAAGGTCCCATCCCTGCCCAATCTGCCCCAGTGCTTGCTGGAAGCACCCTGGCACATGCAAAACACCATTGGGTATGTGTCCTTGAGCCAGGGAAGATGAGCATCCCACTAGGATGGGGTGCACACAGCTGTTCATCACAGGAGAAATGTGCTGTGATGGTCCTGAAGGCACCTTTGCTTGACAGAGGTTGGGTGCCGCATGGTCCCATGGCACTATTGCACCGAGGTGACTATTTTACTGCCCTGAAGTGGGAGTGTGTAGGATGAACCCTGTGCTGCTCTCTAAGCTCTGGCTGTTTGCCCTGTACCCTCCTTCCTGTGCTGTGGGGAGGCAGAGTACAGCTCAAAATAAACCCACCGGGTGCTTCCCCCTCTTCCTGCCTGTTTGCTTCCTCCCCTCCTGGCCTTGCTCTTCAGCATGGCTTCCTAAGCAAACAAAGGTCTTGCTGTCACCCTTTGCCTATGCACACACACACATGTATGTGTGGCTGGCGCCCTTGTAATAAACTTTGACCACATTTCCATCCAGGTTGACAGAGGGGCAGTAATCTGCAAACATGCTTGGGTCAGTGGGGCCAGCGAAAATGAGCAGCTGGGGGAGGGAGAGACTCTTTCTGTTTTGCACAGATGTGGGCTGATCTGCAGCTCAACCACTTATTAGACAGGGGAGAAGCCACACATGGGTCACCCAGCACATTCCACCTGCAAGAAGGGCTTTGATCTGGGTTTGCACCTGAGGCAAACTGTTGTGGGAGCTCCCTGGGGACTGATGATGGCATGAGTGCCAGCCTACTTACCTGGGCTGAGCCCTGACAGACTCATTCCACAGTTGGAGGGGAACTGGGATGCTGGATATGGGTGTAAAAAAGATGGGATTTATTTGAGGGGCATCTGCTGGTATGTAAACACAATGGTTTTCTTTTGTGCAGGACAGGAATGCATCCTTCCTCGTGCCCCAGCCACTGCCTATGCCCTCCCTGCCTGCACCAAGAGCCTGTCCTCTCCCTGCATCACCTCGGATGTGTTTTAGGTGCTGGCAGGGCAGGAGTGGTGGGGTTGTGCCCATGCCCAACTGGATTTAGAATATTCCCACCTTGAACTCTGATGATGAGGTGCAGGCTCTGCCCCTGAGCGCTGCAGCCTGACTCCTGACCCCCTGGCAGCCCTGACCTACATCCACCTAGCCCAGAGATGCTGCTGGGGGTAAGCCAACCTCCACCAACCCAGGGGCAGCAGCCTATTGCCCAAAGCGCTCGTTCTGCAGCTCTCTGCTCCACCCTCCCCCTGAAAAAGTCCAAACTGCCCAAAACCCACTGCAGAATCCACCAAGCAGGTAGAGTGGGGGTGTTGCTGTGACTTATCTGCTCTAGTTTTCCAGAAACTTCCGCTCTAGACTTAGCATTACTGCAGTGTTTCCGTGCTGTCTCAGCAGTGGGTGCCAGTGGCTTCAGCTGGGCCGAGCTTGGGGCAGCGCTGGAGCTGCCTTGTGGGCTGGTGGTGAGGAGCAGGTCACTTGCAGCAGGCCGTGCTTCCTTTGCCCCGTGCAGTCTTATCATAGAATCATAGAATGGCAGGGTTGGAAGGGACCCCGAGGATCATAAAGCTCCAACCCCCCAACCTCAGGCCTGGATCTACACAAGGTTGCCCAGGGCCCCATCCAACCTGGCCTTGAACACTTCCAGGGATGGGGCATCCACCCCCTCTCTGGGCAGCCTGTTCCAGCACCTCACCACTCTTTCTGTAAAGAACTTCCCCCTAATATCCAATCTAAACCTTCCCTCCTTCAGCTTTAACCCATTCCCCCTTGTCCTGCCATTATCTGCCCTTTTAAAAAGCTGATTCCCCTCCTGTTTGTGTGCTCTTAAATTATTAAAACACTGGGTGCGAGGAGACAGGGCAGCCATGTGCCCCCAAACCCCACCATGCCACGCTGCAGGCAGCGGCCCTGTGCCTGCCTCAGCTGCATGGCTGCCACGTGCGCTGCCTGCAGCTCGGCAGGCAGCAGCTGCCTGGTGAGAGCTGGCTGTCCCTCCGCCCTGCCCTGCCATCGCACGGGCCCCAAATGGGGTTTTATTGCATCCTGTTTTGCAAAGGCGGTGGGGCTGTGCCCATCGCGGGGCTCCAGCGGGTCCTGTCCCCCCCCAGCCATGCAGGAAGGCACCGAGCTGGAGTGGGAGAGGAGGCCGTGGCTCTGCCAGCTTTGGCTGCTGGCTGTTAATGTTGCTTTTTGGGGGTGTTTTTTTTTATGCTCGGTGTCACCAGGAGGTGGTTTATTCCCGGGAAGGAAGCGGTGTAAAAGCATGCTTTTAAAAGTGCTCCAGTGGCCTTTGCAGCAGGAAGCCTGAGGGCTTCGCCACCCACCCGCCTGAAATTAGGGATGCAGAGGAGTGGCCTTGGAGCCCTGCAGGACTGCCCCATCGCTTCCCTCCCTGCTCACCCCAGCTGGGGGGGTTCCCCTGGATGGAGCATGGGGTGTCTCTGTGCCCCCCTGCTGCATGGAGGCGAGAAGGGGTAGATTGAGTGATCTCTGCCAGGGGGGACTGAAGGCGGGCGCTGCTCTGGCACCCAGCCCAGTGGCAATTACTCCAGCAGCATGGTGTGCAGGGATGATGCCATGCTGCAGGAATGGCGGGGTGCCTCGCCTCTGCTCCTGGAGCTGCCAGGCTGGGATGGGGCTCATCCAGCTGTGCCCTACATCCAGTTCTCTCCCAGCCCTCATGGGAAGTCCCAAATCTTCCTGGCTGTGACCCCTCAGCCTGGTGCCACCCTGGATGTTTTCCTGCCTGGCTGCAAATGGACTGCTTCTGTCTTAAAGTAAATGGGCCCAAGGGGTGCACCCCATGGGGACATTCCCCATGATGTCCTGGTTCCTGTTGTGCTTTGGGCTCTCATTTTGACAGCACATGGCACGTTTCTGATCTTTGTGGTCGCTGAGGGAAGCCTGAAAATAGACCTGAAGGGGAAAAGGAAAGGAACCCCTTGGGCTGGTGCTTTCTCTCAGGGGTTTGGAGACAGCTTTGGTGGTGGGATCTGGAGCAGCACATCCCCATCTCTCCTCAACCAGAATTCACTTCTCTTTCCCCAGCTATAACATTTATTTCTCTCTGGAAAACACCCTTGCTGCCTTTATCACCCTTGGCCCTGCTGTGCACCCAGGTGGCAGGATGTGGTCCCTGCCCCACTTCAACCGCCACTTCTTCCCACCACCCTTCCTCTGTCCCTGCTCAGCACTGATACCCTGGGCTCCCAGTTGCACTGGTGGATGTTGGAATTGTGTCTCTTGTCCCACATCCCTTCCTTGCAGCCCAGGGTGCTAGCTCAGGATCCTGACCAGGAGTGCTCACACTTCAACTCCCTCATCCACAGGCACCCACTCCTCATTTCTCTCCCCAGCCTTGGCACTGGGTCAGGGTTTGCTGCTTCTCTGCACCAGAGAAGGGACCTGAAACCTCAGTGCTTGTCTAGTACTCAGGGCTGACCCCCCAAAGGGTCTTTCTCTTCTTCCAGACTGCATTAGCTCTGCTCTCTATGCCTGCCACCCACCCCACACTACCCCACCCCAAGATCTCAGCAGGGGGACAGCCACCCAACACCCAGCCTGCTGTGGCAGGCAGGGAGCCCCCACCCATGCCTGTGTGACCTTGTTTGGGGCCCGATGGTTATTAACCTGAGCTCAACAGACGATTTCTTGAGGGGTGGAGGGGAATGAGGGTAAGGGAAGAGGGAGCAGCTCCTGACCAGATCCATGCCTGAGTGAGATGTGGGGACAGCTGAACCCCACATTGCAGCAGGCAGATCACAGGAGAGCAGCAAGGGGCAGGGGAAGGTGGCCTTGGTCCCCAGGGCCATTGCTCATCTGTGTGCTGGGGCATGTGGCTCTCATCCACTCCCAGCCCTGTCTGCAGGAGGCTGGCAGTGTCCTCCCAGACGCATCCTGCCAGCGCAGGGCACAGGCAGGCCAGCGGGTTCATTGCGATGCTGAACTCCTTCCCAGGGTGGGGGTGGAGAAGGGAACTGAATATTTAATGCCTGCAAAGTGCCTTGATGCTGGTGGGTAGAAGGCACCAGGGATGGGAGGCGTGAGCAGAGTACTGCTCACGGCTGGTGGCTTACGTAGGGAAACGGTCAGTGCACCCAGTGTGTCCTCTGCCCTGGCTGCCTGGCCCCCTGCTGATGAAGGTGTGGGTCACTTGGCACCCAGCAAGAGCGCCGTGGGGCAGAGAAGGGGGAGGCACAGCAGGGGCTGGGCAAAAGCCATACACACGTATGACACACAAAAGTCATACAGCCTCTGGGGCTGAGGATGGCACTGGGCTCCAACCCCAAACCATTTGCAGGTGTGTTGTGCCCCACACAGTTGCTCGACCTGATTCCCCCTTGGGGTGCTATGGGGGGGCTCTGCAGGCTTGGGGGAGAGTAGAGGGGAGGTGTTTTGGTTGCACCCAGTTTTAAAGTTGGATGGTGCAGAAGCCCAGGAGAGCTGGGAGAGCTCCTGTGCGGTGGGAGGCACAGGAGACAGCACCGTCATTGCCAGGACAAGATAAACCTGAACAGGGAAGCGGGATCAAAAGCGCCTGGAAGACAAGCGACAGAGCCGAGACCAGCGCCTGCAGCAGCCTCCCGGGGGCAGGATGAGGCCCCCGGGGGCAGGACCCCGGGCCGTGGCGGGGAGAACCGGGCAGGGGCTGGGAGCAGCATCCCCGCCGGCTCCCGCATTCCCCAGCCTCGCACGCCCTCCAGCGCCGCCCGCTCCCCCGCTTCCCCTCCCGGCAGCGGCTGGGACCCGCCGTCGGCCTGGCCCCGCCGCCCCCCCCCCCCCCCTCCCACCCGCGGGCACGAGAGGGCGGAACAGGGCAGCGGAGACCCCGACTCCCCCTCCCCTCCGTTCCTGGTGCCGTTTTAAAGCACGCCGGGATCGCGCCGTCCCTCCCGGCACCCGGAGGGGATGGCTGCCGGGGAGACGCTGCTTCTCGGCACCCCGCCGTGTCCCCGCGGGGAGACGGGGCCAGCCTGCGCGCTGGCTAGGGCGGTGCTGCCCCCGCGCCCCCGAGGGGGTGGGAGGGGGCACAGCCCCCGGCGGGGTGCCCTCCGGAAACAGCGCCACCCACCGGCTGCCCCGGCACGGCACCGCGGGAGGGGGGCCGGGGGGTGGGCTGGGGGTAGGAGCAGCCTTTGCAGCGTCCCCAGCCGTGCTCGGGGTGTCCGGCCATCGCTGCCTGCCCTGGGGGCCGGCGGTCACATCCCCGCACCCTCCCACACTCACACGCATGCCCGTGCCGCCCCACGCTGAGCCCTGGCTCCAACGCTGGGGAGGAAACGGGGTGCAAAGCCTCGAGAGGCAGCGCGGGTGACCGACAGCACGCCCACGCACAGCCACAGAGCCCCCCGTGTGTACACCCCCGCTCACGCTCGTGTGCACACGTGTGCCCACGCACACGCTCCTGCTGCCAGAGCCCCGCAGCTGCAGGAGCACACGGCCCTCACAGGGTGCCGGGTGCGCAGGCCTTTGTGTGCGCGCCACATGTGCAGCGTGTGCGGTGTCCACCCGTGTGCATGGGCTCACACCGCCGGCTGCCATGTGCTCAGCGACGTGTGTGCAGCCGCAGGAGCACGTGGCTGTGTGTGCGGGCTGTCATGCCACCGCCACATACGTGTAGACCCAACTCTGTGCGCACACGCTGTCCCACATACACTGGGCCGCTTCACGGGCACCCTCATCACCTGCGCACCTCTCTGCTGCGAACTAACAGCATCCCCCCCGTGCGTGTCCCTCGGGCACCACCGCGGCCTCAGGATGAGATCGGGGAGGGGACTATGGGCCCGGCTGCATGGCCCCGGTGCGGCACCCACCGGGCTGAGGCCGGAACAAACTCATCACTCGCGGGCACGGAGCCAAGCGTGAAATAACGCGCCTCCTCACACACAAGCCGGACATGGCGGGGGGTGGCCGTGGCGCGGGAGGGGGACACGCGTGCCCCCGGCTGCGGGGCAGCGGGCGGGTGGGGGCTCTTTGTTCCTCCCGCCGCCGGTCCTCCATGATGTGGAGAGGGCGCGGGCGAGGCCGGCGCTGCGAAATGGCGGCCGGGGGGGGGGCGGGGACCGGAGGGAGGAGGAGGAGGAGGCGGAGGAGGAGGAGGGGAAGGCCGGGCGCCCTCCCCGCACACACAAAAGGCTGCAGGGAAAACACGGAGGGCAGCGGGGCGTCGTGCGGAGCGGCCTCCGTGCCTCCCCAGCCTCCCCTCGTATGGGGCTGCCCCACGGCTTCCACACTGGGGGGTGCGTCCTACTCCTGCGGTGGGGCAGACCCTCCCCGCACAGCTATGACACTGACACCCCCCACCCCGCCACCACGCACTCTCGACGGTGGTGAGCCCCCCCCCCCGCTCCGGTACAGCCCCGAGTAAAGGATGGGGCGGTGAACGGGGGTGGATGCGTGTGAATCGGGGCAGGTACAAGGCGGCTCGGGAGGTGGGGGGGTGGCAGAGGGGTGGGGGGTGCCCCACAGACCCTATCCCTGGGCTCATCGCCCTGTCCCCCCTCCAGAGGAAGAGCTGGCTGGCGTCCCGTGCCCGGTGCGGTGGGAGGGCCGGGAGCGGGGTCTGGCCACATCCCCGCAGCCCGGCCCGGCGGGCACCGCGGTTCCCGTGCCCGGTGCTGCGTCCCGACGCCCTCGGGCCCGTCCCGCCGGGGGGGGGGGGCTGCGAGCCCAGCCCTGGCACATCGCGGCAGCGCTGGGACACGCTGGTTCCCGTTCCCGTGCGTGTCCCGGCCGCGCCCGGGACAAAGCCGCGCTCCGGCGGGCGGGGAAAGCCCGGGCACAAAGCGGCTTTGTGCGGGGCTCTTTGTCTGAGGGGCGCAAGGGCTCCTTCCCGGGTGGCCGAGAAACACCCCACGGGCGGCGTGTGCGCTGCCAGCTCCGGTATGGAGCACGCGTGTTGCTGCCGAGGCTGCTCCCTTCCCGGGGAGAGGCTGGCGGCGGGAGGGGAGGGAGGGGACCCGCCGGGCAGGGAAGCCCGGCTTTCCCGGCAGGTCTGGCCTCCTCGGCAGGTCAGGCCGGTTAGGATGAGCTGCGGGGCTTGGGTGGCTCCCGGGCGGCCCCGAGCCTCCTACCCGTCCCGGTGGCGGCTCCCTGGGGCCCGTGGCACCCAGGGGCAGGGCGCTGGCGAGGGGGTGAGACTGACCCACGTGTGGGGGGGGAGGGCAGGCTGGTGGGAGCTGTGGGCACTGAAGCCCAGAGGGCTCGGATGGGGATGGACCAGGAATCGCCCCCCCTCCCCGGCTCTCTTTAGTCCTTCCCTTCATCTCCGCTGTGCCCACATGTGATGAGTTTGTTCCAGTCTCAGCCTTATGAAAATGAAGACAGGGCTCGGGTTGAGGCCCCCATCCCACATGCTCAGGCATGAGCCAAGCATCTCCAGCTCAGGGTGAGCTTGGAGTTGCAGCCCACTCACCCAAACCCCATATGGACCCCACAGTTTCTGCAACTAGGGCACTCGCTGCTGCAGAGCTCCCTTCTGCAGTGCCACCGCGGGGCTGATCTGCCACACTGACCACCTCCATCGACAACATCGGCACTGGCAGGTGTCACCATGGCTGTCACCATCTGGCTGTGGTGAGGGGCTGGTGAGGGACTCTGCCTGGCTGGAGAGGCCAAGCGCCCATGGGCCAGCGCCAGGCCAATGTCATCACACCACAGTGGGCAATGCCCCCTCTCCATGCACCCACCATGCCCCCCAACAAAGTGCAGGTTTGGGTCCCCAAAAGGTGCCATGGAGGCAGGGCACCATCTGGTGGTGCCTGGGCAGAGCACGTGCCAGGCCTCCCGTGCCTGCTCACGCTTGTGCACGTGCACATGCACCCCTGTACTGAGCACACACACGCACATGAACAGCCACACATGTAAATGCTCACCTCCATGTCCACATGCCCAGTGGCACGCACCCCCACGGTGCACACAGGCCCACTCAGGGAGTGCACACAGGCCCACGCAGGGAGGTGAGCCCAAAATTGCACACACAGACATAGAGTGAGTGTGAGGCTCGTCAGGGGACACGGACCCACACGTGTGCCATGTGTGTGTGCAGAAACACACGGGGTGATGGTGTGTGCCCAGGCACATGGCACTGTAGTGTCAGATCTTTCAGCCAGGTAGGCCATGCCAATGGGGCGAGCACATGAGTGCAGCAGATCTGCTGAATCCCTGTCTCCTCTTGGGGAGCAGAGCTGGGCAGGGCTTTTACTTCTTGAGTCCAAACAGAGGTTTCCCTCCTTCCCTCCCTGTGGCCGTGGAAGCCTGGGGTCATTTTCTGCTCTGCCACAGCTTCCCTCAGGGAACCTTGGGCATGTCACTTAACCCTCCTGCTTGCCCAGGGCAGAGTCTGGAGCTCTGTTGGCTGCAGACATGGGGCATCACAGTGCTGGAGGCTGGGGTGGGGGGGCGGGCAGATAGGGGGCACAGGTACTTCCCAAGACCTCAAAGCTCCACAGGGTGGGTAGCTGCTCTCTGAGTGATGTGTGTGGCTGCAGAGGTTTTGGCCACTGGCCTGGCTCCCACAGCTGGAGAAAGAAGAGCTAAGTTTCAAAGTGTCTGGGGGGTCCTGGGGGGGGGTGTCCGGCTGGCACATGGCTTCTCTCTGCCCGCCTGCGCAGGAGGTGTGGGCATGTTTTTGGCTGCCGCACCCTTTTTTACGCTGGGATGTTACAGGCCTGGCAGGGAGAAGCGCCTGTTTCATCAGCGGGAAACGACGACGCTGGGGGGCCCCGCTCCAGTGGTGAGTAGTGCCACATGCTCCAGCAGGGACGTCCCTTTTCCTGCACAGCCCAACCCATGGATGCTCACACCCCCCCAGCACCCCCACCATGCCCCCCAGCCAGGCTCACCCCCAGCCAGACACCCATGCCTGCGCACAGTTGGACACATGCACACAGATGGACACACACCCACCAGAGCCTGTCACTCAGGGCCAGCTCCCATCCCATCACAGGTGCTGGGTGCACACCTTTTCCCCCCCACAGCATCCCCCACAGCTCTGATCCTTCACCCCCTGCAGTGTTTTGGGGTAACAGAAGTACTGTTTAAGGGTGGTTTCAACTTTTAAATAATTTTCAGGATGGTGAGCCAGGCACAAAGCATGTTTGCAGGCTCCTTGCAGGCAGGGAGGGGGGTGTTAAAAAAACCCCACAGCCAAAAAGTGGGGCCTACATGGAGCCCTCAAAGCTGCCTGCAGCTGCGCTGAGCCCCAAAGCCAGTAAGCCCAGAGGTTATCAGCAGCACCCACATTTTGAGGAGCACTGAGCTGATGGGGTGCCCACAGTGCCCTCCCCCTCCCCCCCCCCCAGCACCCATGGGCATTGGGGCAGTGACATGGATGCTCCTGTTGTGTGTCCCGTCCTGCCTCCCCCCTACGCCAGGCCTGGGGCCTGGCAGATGCAGCTTGGAGCTGGCTAAAATGAAAATAGAAAAAAAAAGCCTGGGACGTCATCCAAAACTGCTCAGTGTTAATTAATTCGTACCCACGACGTGCTCAGCCCTCAGCCTCAGAACATCCTAACATAGTCACGGCCACGGCCGCCCGCCCCAGCCCGGCTTCTGGCCGCTGCTTTATTTTAGGGAGGAGACGGTGCAGTCGCTCTCCCGGCCCTTCAGCACAAACTGCTGCTTCCCACCAGGCAGGTTTCCAGTGGGCTTTGGGATGAGAGTGGTGGAGGGTGGGCAGCCATCCCCACTTGCATGGTGCTGGCAATGGGGCTACAGCCCTGCTTTGCCCTACAAGCCTGACAGCTCCATCAAACCACACCAAATCCCCTGCAGGGACTGGGGAGGCAGAGCAGTGGTGCTGTGCTGGGACACCCCTGGGAGGTGGGATGAGGTCCCGTGTGTGCCCCGTCTTCCCATGAGGCGGGATGCCTGCTCTGGGAGCTGCCTGGTGCCAACACCTTCCCAAGGGCAAAGCAGAGCTGCCTTATTTCTTCATGTCCCACCACTGCTGTTGCCCCGCAAAACCCTTCCCTGGCTTGTACACCCCTTCTCCTTCGGTGGGATGGGGGGCTGAGCCTGGCCCTTGCCGTGGGGTGGGCTGTGTCTCGTACCGCCTCTGCCTGCTCCTGCCTGGCTATTTTTATCCCTGGGAGCGGGCAGGGGCTGTGCTGGGGCCTCAGCCGCTGGTGGGGCTGGGGGTGTGCAGGGCACCGCTTGGGGCCTGGCTCTCGGCAGCGGGGAAGCGAGGGGACGTCCCGGTGTCATGCGGCCGAGGACAGCGGCGCCACCCCGCAGGGTTTGCTCCATAAATCCCCAGCTCCTGGAGTCCCGGGATGGGGTTAAGCAAAGCCAAGCCGCGGGCTGACCCCGGAGGAGGCTGTCCCCCCTAAGCGGGAGCCAGGCCAGCTCGGGGAGCACCAGCTACCGCTTGTGGGGCTGGGGGTGGGAGGGGGAGAGGGGGAGGCAGGGGCGAGGGGAGCAGGCGGCACGGTGACTCAGCCGGGGGTGGCAGCGGGTGAGGTGTTTGTGTTTAGTTTCTAACGTTACCGTTTCCACAGCACCGGGAAGCAGCCCCGGGGGGCCGCGGGGGGCTCGGCGGTACCGAGGGCGGGATGGGGCAGCAGCTGGACCGGAGGAGCCACTCTGCCGCTAACGCCACAACAGCTAAAAATACTGCGGGCTATTGTCGCCGGCAACAAAGGGGCTGGCGTATTTTTAGCGTTATCTCGGCCGCCATCAGCTCTGCCGCCCTCCCGGGAAGAGCTGTGCCCACCCCACCCGGGCGCTGCCCTCCGGACAGCAGGGCAGAGCCTTCCACCTGCCCCCGGGCACGGCCCCCACAGCCCCCGTGCCTCAGTTTCCCTCACGCACACTGCGAAGAGGTCCCACCCCCACCCCCCACCCCCATCCTGCCGCTGTCATCCAATTCCCCCCACCCCACAACGGGCCGAGAGCTGCCACACTTGTCCCCTGCGTGTCCACGGTGTCCCCTGCTCCTAACGAGTGCCTGGGGACGCGCGGCTTGCAGGGTGGCCGTCTCCAGTCTCCATCCAGGTGGCTCAAGTCCAGCCCAGGCAGCTGGAAGGGGAGGGCAGAGACCAGATGCAATGAGTTGGCCAAGTGTCACCAGGAGACCGGTGACAGTCCCTCCTCCCTGGCAAGGCACCAGCCCTCCTCCTCTGCTCATTCCAGCAGGCAAAAGGCAAGCGAGGCTGTGAAGCCGCCTGGGTGAAGTGAGTTGGTGCGGTCTCAGCACAGCGGCTGCGTGGCCAGGGAGGCAGTGGGGAGGGCTGTGCTAGGCTGTGTGGGCTCTGCCCGCAGCTGGACACAGCCCAGCCCCAAAGCACCAGGATAACACCGGATTTTGCAGTTCCCCATCAAAACAGGGAGGGAGGTTTAACTTGCCTTTTTCCTGCCAGAACAGCTTGGCCTTCCATCCTTCTGGCGAGTCCTTCTCCACCATGGAGAGCAGATCTGAGGGGCTTGTCCTCAGCAGCTCTGGGACACGGACAGGGCAGATGTGATGATCCATCCAGAGTCAGCTTTGGGAGGTGGGTGGCTGGAGTCAGGTTGGATCTATGGGTGGGCCACAGCTGCCAGTGCCAGGCAGGGGGCACAGCCAAGGCATGCAATGAGCCCGTCTGGTCGGGTTTGGATTGCACAGCACAGCCCTAAACTGGGGCACCCTACAACTGCCTGTGTAGGGAGCTTGGGGTCAGGGGACCACTCCCGCGATGGCACTGGGCAAAGAGTAACTCACCCAAAGACAAGCAGGAGGCACTGGTCACACCGTCCCTCTGCTCCTCAAGAACCTGTTGCTCGCCCCTGTCCTCGGGACAGTCCCAGCATCTCCTTTACTGCACACTGGGAGACCCTGCTGGTTTGCACAAGGGGGTGAGGGTGGCTCTGCGTCCCTCTCCCCCGCCCTGTTCCCCCTTAGCATCCTGCCCCATTTTACACTGGGGGTCCTGCTTGCTCCAGCTGCAGAGCTCCAGGCAGAGCAACCTCGCCCTGAAGCACAGATGGTCGCGGGGGAATGGAAGGGGGGGTGGAGGGGGCGAGGAGGGCTGTACAGCGTGTCACTAGTGCAAGAGGAAAGGGGGTGAAGCCTGCTTTGGAGGTGGGGAAGGGAGTCCCCGTTCCCCAGGAGGGGGGCATGGATGGGGTTGTGTTTCTGCAGTAGCACTGAATGGTGCTGATGGGGCACCCGTGGCGATAGGGGGGTGTCGCCTACACCCCGGAGAGGGGAGACATGGGGGTAGGTCTCTCTGGAAGCAGAGATTGAAGGGCAGGAGGGAGACGAGCTGTGCACGTAGGTGCGGGGGGTGCAGACAGCAGCGCCCTGAGAAGGGAGAAAAGGGCGGGGGGGGGGGGGGAAGACCTTGCAAGAGCTGAGATTTGAGGCGGGTGGGGGAGGATTGCGGCGGGGGGGGGTGTGTGGGTATGTATGTGGGGAGGTGGGGGGGGGGGGGGGTTGAGACCACATCCCCCACTGCAGCAGGGATTAGGTGGGTGGAGGGGGATCAGGGTCCTTCCCCAGCTGCAGTTCCGGTCCCCGTCCTTCTGGCAGCGGGGCGGGGAGCACGTAGCCCCCCCCGGCCGGGCCCCGCGGCGGTGGCCCGGGAGAGCGGGAGGCAGCGGCGCAGGGCGGGGAGGAGCGGAGAGCGGCGGCGCCGAGACCGGCTCCGGCAATCCCGGCTCCCGGTCGGCTCCGGCACGGCGATGGCTGGGTACCCGGCGGGCTCCGGCGGCTCCGGCACTGCGGCGGTTCCAGTACCTCCGGGCCGCTCCGCACCCGGGCAGGTCGGTACCTCCGGTACCCCCGGGAGGCTCCGGCGCCCCACGGAGGCTCCGCACCCCGGCGGCTCCGGCGGCTCAGGCGCAGGGCAGCGGCGAAGGAGGCAGCGGCCGCAGTCAGGCAAGCGGGACGGGGAGGCCGGGCCGGGACTCAGTTCCCGACCCCCGGCACCCCCTACCCGCGCCCCCGCCCAGGACAGCGGGACACCCCGGGGGGAGCTGCCGTGGGGGTGAATCCCCGGGAGGCCAGGGGGGTGCATGCAGCCTCCCTGCGGGGAGGGGGCCGGATCGGGATTTCCAAAGAACAAAGGATGGGGCGGGAGGGGGGGGTAGAGTGTGTGGAAAAGTACCGGCGGGAGGGGAGGGTTGCTCTGCTGTAAACCGGGCTGGGGGTGGTGATGCGAGGGCTGGGAGGTGTCCGGGCACCCTGCTCACAGCACAGCATCCCCCAGGGTTGGGGGGCTGCCCAGAGCTGGGGGCTGTTTAGGGGAGAGGGGCTGCATCCATCCCGATGGGTAGGGGGGAAGGGCTCTCCCCCTACCCCCCCATCCTACTGCAGGTTTCAGGGTACAGAGGGGATGTAGGATTTGCACATGGATTAAGGGGTGCAGGGTACCCAGAGAGCAGCATGGGGCTGTCCCGCAGCGGCTTTGTGTGTCTGTTTGAGGGGGTTTTGCTGCTGTTGTGCTTGTAAGGGAAAGTGGGGGTGTCAGTGGGGAGAAGGGGTGGCTAGGGGGCAGGTGGGGGTCAGTGTTGCCCCCTCTCTGTGCTGGTGGCAGAAATGGTGCTTGCGCTCACCCGCGCAGTCCTCCCACTGCTCTGCCAGCCGCCTCTCCGCTCTGCACCCCAGTGCCCTCGCCATGAACCTGGAGATGGGGGGACTCGGGGAGAGCAGGCCGTGCTGCGCAGGCACCGATGCTGCAGAGGACTCAAGAGGAGGGCAGCGCTTCCTCCCCTGACGTGATCTCAGCTGCGTGACCGAGTCTCGCAAAAGGAGATATTTATAGTCCTGTTCCACTAGCCTGAGGTTTGCACGGCCTGGAATAGGGCTGGCAGCTGCCGCCCCCCCACCCAGAATCCTCTGGATGCAGCTGAGCCGTTTCCCCGGCGGGGCTGGGGTGAGTGGGGGCTTGCAGAGGTAAATGGGTTGCGTGCGGCGCGCTCGGGCTCGCTGCCAGACTACAGGTCCCGGCGTGCTCCGGTGCCTGTTGTGCTGCCTGCATGCTGGGTGCCGCAGAGGCCTCGCAGGGAGGGTGCACAGAGCCCATTTTCCTTTGGCCAGGGCCAGGCAGGCTCTGGCAAAGGACAGCGCTATGCAAAGATGGGGACAGGAGGGAGAGGCTGCGTTTTGGCTGTGCTGTGAGATACTGACTGGCCTGAGCTCTTGCATCTTGAGGGAGAAGGTGAGAAGATGGGCTAGACTGCACGTCTGGGAGTGTTTGCCACATGCTTTGTGCCTGTGGCTCCAAACACCACGTGTCTGCAGGCCCCAGTGAAGGGAAATGGGAGGTCTAGGAAGTCAACCTGTGCTGCTCCAAACTCTGTGCCTGGAGCAACCCTCTTTTGGGTCCTCCCAGAGCTGCTAGAGCACAGGAAAGGCCAGAGCCATGCTCCCTCTTTGTGTCAGATGGTCCTACAGATAATGGTCGTACAGACGTGTTTCTCTCCTGACTGGACATCTGCTCTGCTGATGTCTCCAGGCTCGTCCCTCCCCTGGCACAATGCCCCACGGTACATGGGGACGCCTCTGTGCGTGCCCCGGCTCCTCTCCCAGTCCCCAAATCCACATGGTTTGCACGTGCAAGCCAGATGCCATCGCTGTGCTGCCGTCACCACCCTATCCCAGATCCCCTCTCCCTCTTTTTTTACCCCCTTTGCCCTAGAAACACTGGCGCTGGGCTGGCAGCTGTTTTCTGCCCTCCTGCTGCGCTTGCCGGGTGGGTGGCATCTGCTCGCCCTTGGGTGGGGGGGAGGAGTGAGGCAGGGCGAGGCAGGAGCGGGAGATCAGGACAAGGGATAAAGTCGGGCCTATTTTTGTACTGCAAAGTAATTACCAGAGCTTTCCAATCCTTAATCTGCTGAGAGCAACCCAGCGCGATTGGATCATTCCCCAAGCCTGGCAACAATTCTCCCATCACACATCTCCTGTGTCAGAGCCCGGTAAACTCCCACACTTGGGCTCACACTGGGATATGTGTGCTGCAGAGCTGCCAGTACATCTTTTCCCCACACCTCCTGGGAGCCCCCAGCCCAGGAACAGGAATAGGGACCCCATTTGGGTCCCCGATTTGTGTCTGGGAGGGAGGAATCTCACTGCTGATCCCAGTGAGGCGAGATGCACCCTTGGCCACCTTGCTCAGCTGCTGTGGGCACATGGCCCTGCCCCTTGGCTGGACCTCGTGTTCCGACCCTGTGACCACACTGAATCCATGTTTTTCCTTTCAGCTGCTTCCCTGAGGTTTTTGGCCAAGGTCAGTGGCCCATGCAGCACCCATCCAGCTCAGCTTCCCGCCAGCATGACCGGGGTCTACAAGGCCCCTCTCCTGGTGGTACATGGGGCAGCTCTGGCTGGCGGTGCTAAGTCTCAGCTGGCAACTTTTCCTGCCTCTCCCCATCCTGTCGCTGTGCCAGGGTGTTGCTGAAGAACCTGTTCCATAGCTCCCACCACGGAGGAGGAAATGATGGGTGCTGTTTGTTCATCCTGGGGCTGGGGAACTGCTTCACCTCCACAGGCAGCCGGCTCTGGGATGGAGCACGGGAGCTTGTCAGCCTGGGGATGAAGGTGAGGGCTTGGGACTGCTTTCGCCTCCTTCCACCCACCCTGGTGCACACCAACAGCTCATCCCAAAACTGGACTGGAGTGTTCAGGACTTCTCCATGGCAGGGGGGAGGCTTTTTGTGCCAGATTACCCCATTCAGGACCCTGTGGAGTTCACAACATCCTAGTCAACTATCGGAGAGTATCCCTCACTCCATTCATCCCAGTGCAGGGCGTCAGGCACAAATTAAACTTGGTGGCATGCTGGACACAGTACCTCCAAAATGCTGCTTTTCCAGGGCAGGACCCAATACCCAGGGCAGTGGAGGGTGAGCCACCTTCGAGGCATCCCTGGGTGACCCCACCATTGTCCCTTCCCCCTGCTTGACAGGGACCATGTGGGCTGGGAAGCCACCCTGGCTGCCTCCCTGCTAGAGCTGATGGCCATAAAAGGCCCTGAAATAGAGGACCCGGACAGGGGGCCGGGCTGCTCCTAGAGCTTGATGGGGATCATTGCAGCTGCCCACACAGGCCAGGCTTGCCAGGATGTGGGAATGGGGGGTTGGAGCAGGGACAGCGGCCTCTGCAGCTTGGGGTGGGGGCATACTGCGCTCCTCCGCCTTCCCCTGCTTCCCTGGGGTGCACGTTTTGGCCCATGCCCTGAGACGCTGGGGATCTGCATCACCTCCCACGGGAGCTCAGGGTGGAGAGCGGGGAATAAAGCCGTCTTTTCATCAGGCACCTGAGCTATGGGGTGGCGGGGGCCGAGGGGCACACAGCGGGCTCCCCCCACTGGCCCCCCGCCACCTCTCCCCAGACAATGGCCACCCTTTGTTGGGCCTTTACGCGCCCGGCCCCCTTCTCCACAGCCCAGCTGGTGACATTTTACCACCTCCACATTCACATGGGGATTCAAAGGGCACAGATGCACCGTGAAACCACAAAGCGCAGCTTCCCCTTGCTCCCCCTCCCCAGCGCCTCAGCATCCCCAGGGAGGCAGGGCTGCGATGCACACACTGGGAACCTCACTTGGGGGTATTTCAAGGGCGACTCATCAGCCTTTGGGGCTCCCTTCACCTTCCTGCCCTTCCCCTGCCATCAGCCCTCTCACCCTTTGGAACCCTTTTGGGGTCCTTCTGCCCCACTCTGTGGCCCAAGGGGGCTTGGCACACCAGACACCCACTGATGGGAGGTAATGGCAAGCAGTGTGAGCATCATTTCCAGACCGGTGATCCTTGATCTTTTTGGAGCCGTGTGGGTGGTACCCAGCTCTGCCTCACCGGCGGCCAGCTGCCAGAGCTGTGCCAAGCAGGCTGGCAGTCCTTGCCCAGCATCGCCCCAGGCTCCTGGGCGTAGCCAGCCTGTGGGTGTAGCTGGTGTGTGGGATGCACAGTGACCTTCATCTCTTCGGAGAGCTCCCAGCATACAGGCATTCCAACTCCTGCCCCTTCCCTCCCACTCTCAGAGCTCTGGGGGTTTCCCTCCAGGACCTGGGTGAGCAGCCCAGTTCCTCCCGCCTGGTCATTGCCTCCACGGGGACCTTGGGAAAGCAGCCTGTAAACAGGCAGCCGGAGAGTATGAGTCACCGTGACCGAGAGGGAAATAAATGCACGAAGGAAATTTGCAGCCTGTGTTGGGGATGAGCCCAGCCTCTCCCAGCAATGGTGTGTGCCTCGCACGGAGGTACTCCCCCACAGAGCTGGCTGTCCCAGGAAGGGCTTGTTATCCTGCTGATGGGACTGTGTCCAGACCAGCTGCAGAATGGAGATCCAACCCTGTCCCCCCCACCAAATGCATCCCCCGATTCTTGCCACTTTTCATCCCGAGGGATGAGCAGTCAGTGCCCCGGGGGCGGCTGCGTTTCGGCGCGGAGCACCCTGCCCATAGCTCCATGCGGATTGCTTCCCCGCTGAAAGTCACCCCGCCGTGGTTATTTTTGGCTGGCGGTGGGCAGGAGGAGCTGGCTCTCTCCCAGCCTCTGCAGCGCACCCCGTTTGGGATTACATCTTGCGTGGCGGGTAGCGCTTGGGTGAACAGGCTGCCTTCAGCATCCCCTCTCCCTGCTGCCAAATACCTGCCAGCTCCCTTGCCCGTACGCAAAGCAAGAGTGCTATCTAGTGGCTAATCCCACTGGGGACACCAGGGACATTGGGGATTCAGTTCTGCAAAGGCTTCCCATGACACCGATGTCACCTCTGTGAGCGTAGCCCTGCCATCCCAGTTTGGGGACTGGTAGCCCAAGATGGTGAGAGGTTTACCCCGGGTCCCAAAAAGCTGCTTTAATCCTTGATGTCACTTGAGGCTGAAGGGATGTCCAGGGCTCGGAGCCACAGGAGAAGGTGTGCAGGGCGTGGGACCGTGTTTGCCAGGGTGAGGGGTGCAGACATTAGGTGGGGGAAGGACTCACCTTACGTGGGGGGTGAAGGGTGCACACATATCTTCTTGGGGACAAGGAAGGATCCCACTCCAGGCGGTTCTGGCACCCACTATGGCACTTGTCCAGGACACGCTCCCCAGAGAGACCCAGCCAAAGTCTATTTGTGCTCCTTCCCCAGCAGGGAGGAGACCATGTGCCTCAGGGTGCATCAGTCCCCATCAGTCCCCATCAGTCCCCATCCCCCTCCCCAGCAGGGTGAGAGCCGTGTCGGTGTTAGTGCCCCCTCCCCGATAGGGTTAGGGGTTTGGGGGGATAAAAAAGGGCAGCGCATCCCCCCCAACCCCCCGTGAGGGCCGGCCGGGGCTCATTTCCTTATCCGACCCCGCTGCGGTTGGTTGCAGTGGGGCCCCATGGCTGACGTCACAAAGATATGCAGATTTATGCGCGTTAACCCTTTCCCCGCGGGGCTGGGGGGGTCCTGGGGGAGGCGGTGGCTGCGGGGCGGGGGGTGCTGGCCGCTGCCTTGTGTCCCCACAGCTCGGGGGTCCCCCCGCGAACAGCCACCGCCTCTCTCCCTGCCCCGCGGGTTGCCGTGGGAACCGGACCAGGCTTCTGATGTCACCGGGACGGTTGCTACGCGACCGGTCCTTTCGCCCGTCCCCGCGTGAGGTCATTGTCACCATGGTGACGGACCGGTGCGGCGGGGGCGGGATGAGGGGCCTCCCGCGGGGCCGGGGGGGCTGCCGGGGGCCGGGCGGGGCGCGCTGCGGCGGGAGAACGGTCCCTGGGGCCGGAGCCGGCGCCGTTCGGCGGGGGGAGCTGTTACTCCCCCTTCCCCGGCTCGGACCGCGGCGCTCCCCCACCCCGGGCGGGGGGCAGGCACCGGCGGAGGGTATGGGGGGGAGACCTGGGGGGGGGGGGAGGGGTGTTCTCCTGGGGGAACAGCCAAAGCTTGGCATTAAAACAGTGAAAGAAGGAAAATAAAGCTTTTATTTATTTATTTTGGGGGTTTGGCCCCGCCTGGGTGGTTATTTTTAGAAGACCTGGCGGAAAAGCTGCCCACGTCGGGAACATCCTCCCATTCCACGGGAAACGCGCTTCCCTGTGGAAAGCAGCAGCCGCGGGCTCCGTGGGGAGCGGTGCACGGGTGGGCCGGGTGGGCCGGGGGGTGCCGGGACCCACCGGGATGGCGCCGGCCACGTGCCGGTGCTCAAGCTGCATCCCGGCTTTCCGCTCGGTCCCGGTCCCCGCGGCTGCTGGGAGGCTGATTGGTTTTCACATTTCCCCCAGCTCACATTCCTGCTGGAGGCAATTTATTCCTAAGCCCTGACATCTGCTTCGAGGAACGCGATGGAGCTGCTCCTTCCGAGGCACAAATCCCTGCTCCCCTCCTGCCACCGGCTCCGGGACCCCGGCTGGGCCAGGCAGCATCGCAGCCAGGGGGGGCTTTGCTCCGCTGCGCTGGGGGCGGTGGGCCAACAGGGATGCCTGCTCTCTGCCCCTTATCCCTGGGGACCTGTCCTGCCCCTCTGCTGTGCCAGCCCTGAAGCTGCCCGCCACCCCAGTGCTGCTGGAGTTCCCGCTGGCCACGAAGCCACGGGGATTAGCAGCTTCCTCTGGCCGGGGATTTAGCCAAAGCTACTTAGAGCCGAGCATGGTGAGCAGGGGTTGGACAGAGGGAGACTGGGAAAGCCAGGATGTGTGGCCTAAGGATGCTGAGTGGGAAAGGGGTTGCCTGGGGTTAATAGCTCAGCTCTCTCAGTGATACCCTGGGGTTGGCCAAACTGTGTGTCTCACAGTGTCTTCCTCTGCTCCAGCAAGCCTCCAGCCTCTGTGCCATTTCCAAAACCTTCTGGAGACCTTTGAACCAGATCTCCATCCTGCGCTGGTAGGGCGGAGGGTGGGAGGGACAGAGAAAGGGCTGACCCTGCTCGCAGCGTGCTGCCAGCCGGGATGTAGGGCAAGAGCCGGCAGATGGAGGCAGGCAGACGGGGAAGCGCGAGGCTGCGCCCAGGCGCTGTTTGCTGTGACGGGATCTTGGCTCGCTGCTGGTTAAACAGCTGCTGGGCTGCTTGGAGCTAGGGGGGCTGTGGGGCTCCTGGGGGAGGAAGGGGATGGGAACAGGGAACCTGGGACTGTGGGGCTCCTGGGGGAGGAAGGGGATGGGAATAGGGAGCCTGGGTGACTTCTGAGAGGGCATGGAAAGGCTTGTCTGCTAAAATCACGGCGATGAGAAGTCTGGCCAGAGCTGAGCTGTGGCTGAGGGATGGAGCAGGAGGTGGAGGGGGCTCTCAGCACTGTCCGGGGCACATGCCTGTCCTGATGATGACACAGGTAGTGCTGCATGCATCGCTGCTGTGTTGGACCCCCTGGACCGCTGCAGAGACCAACGAGGAACCCCCCCACCAAGCCTACACAAACTGCAGCAGGCGAAGCTGTGAGGGGCAAACAGCTCCCACCCTCCCAGAGCACATGGACGAAAGGGGAGATCCTTCAGAGGGACCCCGACACTGCTCGGCTCTACGCTCCCTGAAGTCCCTTCTGGAAGCCTCATTCTCTACTAATGCACGTTGCCTGATGGGAAATCTGGCTGCAGCGTGGGGAGAGGAAGGACGCCATATCCCTCGGGAAGGGTTTGGCAGGTGGAGGCGTGGGGCGGATCCTGGCCTGCAGCCATCAGTCCTAGGGCAGAGGGCTGCACTGGGGATGGAGGAAAGCCTGCTGAGGGGGTTGGGCTCTAATTCTGCTGGTGCTGGGCCTGTGCAGGACCAGCTGGGACCCTTGCATAGCACAGACCTTACACTCACAAGTCCTTCCTGGTGGCCTCCAGAGTGGCCCTTTCTCTCCCAGGCTACCACAGGACAGGACAGGATGGTCAAAGCTGTTATCTGCCAAATCTGGAGCAACAAACCCTGGTTGCCCCTGAGTGGGCTCCCTGTGCCCGGCCAGCTGCTTGGGGACAAGGCAAGATCTGTCCCTCTGGCCCCTACTCCCTTGCTCCCCCAACCACTGCCTCCCTCCTTCCCAGTGGAGGGTGCTCTGCTTTGTGTGGTAGGGTGGGGAGGTGGGAGGCTCTGTGCCTACTGTGGGGAGGTGTGTGCCAGGCAGGGTGGCTCTGTGCACACCTGAGCCAGGTGAGGTTTGTAGAGAGATGTGACAGCAGATGAGACCAGCGGATGGAGCAGAGAAACAAAGATGAGGTTTTAGACACCCATAGACCATACCCAGGGCAAAAGCAGGAGCATCCGAAGCTGGAGGGATACTGAGAGGAGCTGCTGGCAGGGCGCTGGGTCACACAGCCCTGAGGCCTGGGAACAAGGTCTTGCCATGCCACCCCGGCTGGGGACACCAGTCCGGGTCTGGTGCCATCGTGTGGACACATGACACTTCCACAAAACCCTCATCCCCATCCCTGCGCTCTACAGCTTGCTCCGGCCAGAGGGACGGAGCTTGGCAGCGCTGCTTTCCCAGGCTGTCCCGAACACCAAGGGGGCTTATTCCCCCTCTCACCACCCCATGTCCCCCCAGAACTTGCCCACTTCCTGCCTTTCCCCCTCAGCTACCGGTGCTCTGCCCTCCCTCCTCAGCCCATCACCCCTGCTGCCATACCCCACTTGCTCTGGCCACCCCCACACAGTGACTGCCCTAAGGAGATCTGGCCAGGACTCTCCCAAGTCCTCTGGCCAAGGGAAAGGACGACAATAAATAACCACAAGTGGCCAGACATGTCAGGATGTGATGGGGCTGGGGAAGGATCTGCTCCCCCACATCCCCCCAGCCCTGAGAGAGGTTCTATTCTGCACGCCAACCTTCCCCCCTGCCATTTCACACCTCTTCTCCCCTGTTTCGTGTCCCTTCTCCCCCTTTTCCACCAAACCCTCACACACACCACCACAGACAAACCCAGACCAGCTCCAGGCCCCCCTTTCCCCAGGGGTCACCATACCAGCATGTCCCTAGTGTGCCCCAGCACTGGCTGCATCCCTGACCTGTCGTGGGCACCCAGGTCCCTGAGAGCTGCTGTCAGGGAAGACAGCAGGCCTGCCGGCGGCCTAGCTTTCTTCACCCAAGATTTAGGCCCTGACAATATTCTTCTGTTCCCATGAGACAGGAAAAGTTCCTCATGCTGAGAGGATCAAAATAACCACATTCTCAAAACACAGCGGCCTTGTTGATAGGTGTACTGGCCACCCTAAACCAAGAAGCAGTTATGGGAAGGTATTTGGGAGTAACAGAACATGTTAGGAACCAGCCGTAACAAGAGGGTCAAACAGCAGGTGTGCGGATGCTTTCAGGCATTAAAGCTAAACTAAGGATGTTTAGCTATAGATAGGTTTATCAGAGCTCGTTATAGTCACTAACCAATCAATATGGTGTGAACAGTGTGTGTAACCAATGAGCAGTTTTTTAGCTTGCCACATTTGCAGTAGGAAAGGTCTAGAATCTGGGTGATTTCACCTAATAAAATGGCTTCACCTACAATTCATATCGAATTGCGTGTTGCTCTCTGCTGGTCGCCACAGGCTGCAATTGAGGAGGGGGGCACAGGGTGACCCACCTCCCCCTCCCAGCCCACCATGGCGGTGCAGCGGGGATGCAGGCAAATGCCTGCCCTGCTCCGGAGCCTTCCACCAGTGGAACCCCCCGCCCATGATGGCCCGTGGCCGTGGGACACCTCGAAGCTCCCGCGTTACCACCAGAGGGAGCCAGAATGCCACGAATCGTGGCCCAGGCACGCTCACGGCCGCCCATCATTGTGGCGTCGGGGCTCTAGGCCACACCACAGCCCTGGGAAGCCACACGAGGACTGTCACCCCTCCACGTGGCTTGCAAAGCCAACCTGTCAGCAACCCCCCTTCCAGCTACCACACGCCCCAGAGAAAAACCCCTGTGTCTGTCCCTCCATGGACTGGAGCGGGGCGGGGGGGCCCTCACAGGCTCTGTCCCAGGCTGACGGACCCCACTGCCAGCACCACCCCCCTCCACCAGCCCAGCTGCCCCTTTGGTGAATTTGAGGCTGGCTGTGCCTGGAAAACCCATTGGAGCAATAAAGAAGGGGTCCCCTGTGGCGTCCAGCAGGGAGCAACACACAATTCAGTATATGAATTTTAGGTGAAGCCATGAAGCCATGAAGCCAGCCATTTTATTAGGTGAAATCACCCAGATTCTAGACCTTTCTTACTGCAAACGTGGCAAGCTAAAAAACTGCTAATTGGTTACACACACTGTTCACACCATATTGATTGGTCAGTGACTATAACGAGTTCTGATAAACCTATCTTATAGCTAAACATCCTTAGTTTACCTTTAATACCTAAAAGCATCCACACACCTGCTGTTTTTACCCTCTTGTTATGGCTGGTTCCTAACGTGTTCTGTTACTCCCAAATACCTTCCCATAACTGCTTCTTGGTTTAGGGCAGCCTGTACCCCTATCAGCAAGGCCGCTGTGTTTTGAGAATGTGATTATTAGGATCCTCTCAGCATGAGGAACTTTTCCTGTCTCATGGGAACAGAAGACTATTGTCAGGGCCTATGTCTTGGGTGAAGAGAGCTAGGCTGCTAGCAGGCCTGCTGTCTTCCCCGACAGTCCCCCACTATGGGGTGACCCCAAATCGCTCTCTGGCCAGTGGATTTCTCCCATTTCAAATCATCACCCAGCATTGTGCCTGAACCCAGAGCTGGGGAGAAGAAACTCTGCTCTGATCACTTTATAGTGGGCACAATCAGTTTAAATCAGCACAGACACACAGCACCAGACAGGGAGGGTCTGAAGGGATGCTCCTGGCCTTGCACCAGCAGCTCTTCCTCGGGTTTGGGTAGCGTTGGCCGCGTTATTAGTGAGAAAAGGGAGTGGGATGGAAATAAACTGCCAGATGGGGACAGGAGGTGGGTGGAGGGAGAATCAGAGAAGGACTAGCAAGGCAACATTGCATGGTGCCAGAGGAAAATCTCTCCCATTTGCCCAGCATTTGCTCGTTTATTTAAAGCCTGCCATTAGCGGCAGCCACATGGGATGGGATTCACACCAGCCCCGAGTGCATGAGGTGCCAGGCTTGGGCCATGTGTTTGATTCACCAAAGTCCTCTCCATATCCCTGTGTGCCACAGGGGACTGCAGCTCTCTGCAGTAGCCGGGAGACCTGGGGGTCCCAGTCTCTTTCCTGAGCATGGGGGGATTTTTTGGCACATCAGAGGCTGGGTCTGAGGGCAGGGGGCTGCCACGGTGTCAGCAAGAAGGAGAGAGGCCGTGGGCCAGGGAAAAGCATGGAGTAAATGGGAGCTGGGCCAAATCCAGGCAGGCAGTGCCAGGCTGCAGCTCAGCGCTGGTGCCAGAGCAGCCTGGCATGGCTGGGGAGAGGGAATCCCAGCCAGCTCTGGCATGTAATCCTGTGTTCCTGGTGGAGTGGTTAGTAATGCCCAGCTGCTGGGGACACTGGAGCTCAGGAAGCCAACAGAGGACAAGATGCCCCTGGGAAGCCACTGAACCTGCCCGGAAGCCCCATCTGAGAGTTGCAGGGTCAGGAGGAGGGAAACCCTTTTATGGGCTGAGGTTGTGCCCCAAACCCTTCCCACCAGTCCTGGAGATGTGGGAAGCAGGGTGTGCATACCCCAAATCTTGTGGTGAGCCAGCTGGGATGCAGGAAGATGCCCACCTGCCTGGAAAACATCTCAAGGAGGGAAAAGAAGAGAAAACAAGGATTTTATTGGAACTGCAGTGGCAGATGGGGACAGAGTGGGACACTGAGACACAGGAGAGTGGACTGATTGGAGGGGGTGGGACAGGGCAGTTGAAACATGTGGATACATAATTGTCCCCAACCGTCTCCTCTGGAGCTGCTGGTGGCTGGTGAGTAGAGGGTTAACCCATCACAACCCTTTGCCCAGGTGCTGCCCAGCCTGATTCAGGTGCAGGTGCTTCTCAGGGCTATAAAAGGGCTGAGGGGGAAGCTGAATCCCTGGGGGTGTGTGGAGGAGGGGTTAATGGGGTAGAGTGGGATGCTGTTGCCCCCAGGCTTGGAAAGGGGGTGGCAGCAGGGTTGTGCTAGAGCCTGGGAAGGGATGAGGATGTGTGCAGTCAGCCCAGAGTCTTTTCCCCAGTTTGGGAGCATGCTGTACTGGGAGTTTTCCTGTGGTGAGGTTCTGCCAGCCTGATGGTTTTCACCCACTGACATCCACCCTGCTGGAGAGAGGACCTAAGCTGGTTGGATCTGCTGTGCTTGAGATGTGTGTTGGGTGTTATCTGTCCTCAGTGCCTGCAGGTGGGATGTTTAATTATTCATTCTGGCTTCTCTGCATGTGGAAATCAGGCTGAGAGTCTCTCATCTCTATCCTTCCACTTAGAATTATCATCCTAAATCTTCTCCTGTCCCCTGGGTGCCCCCAAGGCCTCAGCTAATGGCAGGGTGCTTCTGGTGTCTTGCTGTGATCCCCAGGGTGAGTGTCATTGGGACCTGCCACCCTGCATGTCTGCTGAGCCTGTTAGTGCCCACGTCCCCACCATTGATGTCACACCACAATTAAACTGATGTGACCAGTGATTTCTCTTTTAGCCCCTCCTGTGCTGTGCTGAGTGGGCAGGTTTGCCAGCACCTCTGGGTACCAGTGTGAGGTATGTCATGGTGATGGCAGGGTACAGGTTGGATCTTCTACCTGATCCCTGTCCTGTGTGAGCACAGCGACAGAGGGGCTGGGGGCATTGCAGAGGCAGGGAGAAGGTGTGGTGGGGTTGTAGCTTTGGGCTGAGAGGGGTATTTCAGCATTGATGGGGTTGGTGGGGCAGGCAAGATAAGGAGAGAGGTGCTGGCCAGAGGCAGTTTCTTATCATGGGGACAACCTGCTCTTCTGAGATACAGTGAGATGCCACCCTGGGAGGCTGTTGACAGAGGCAGTGCCTGCCTGCATGTGGGGGTCTGTGACCTGGAGGGAGTGTGGTGATGCTGATAGGCCTTGGAAGAGCAGGTGAGCCCTCTGCAAACCTAAGCCACAGTGTTTCTCCTATTTCTGCTTCTCACCTGTCCCAGGTTACCTGGATGCTCCATTCTCTTTGGCCTCTGCCAAGGTCCAGGTCCCTTCTCCCTGAGCCAAGGCGACAGTGGGGCAGGCTTTACAAGGAGCAGTGAGCCCACCCTGGAGCTCCCCTTGTCTCCAGCTCTGGTTTGCTGGCAGTAAAACACCGCATGTTTCTGAAGGGGCTGGGGCTGCAGTCGTCCCCGGAGGAGCTGCCATCTGCTGCCTGTGCTCAGAGATTCATCCTGCCAGCTCCCCAATTTGCTAGCTTTCCTCTCAGCAGGCAGGAGTAGTTCAGGCTGCTTGCTCACATTTTTAAATGTTTTTTTCCCTCCTGGGGCTCAGGCCTATTTCATTCATGCTGGAGTTGCTGTGTTGGCATCTCTGAGAGCTCGTGGTGTGCCCTGAGCTCTGACTCTCTCAAGCTGAAGCACAAACTTGCTGCTGGAAAAAGAATTAAAGCACATGTACACATCCTGCTTTTGAGCTGAATTTATCTTTCAGATGCAGAACAAGCTGGGAAAACCCATCCCTAAAGTTTATCAGTGCTTGGAACCTGAGCTTAGAGTAAAAACCTGTCCTGGCACGTGGAGCAGAGCCTGGTACTTTTTGCAGGGAGAGCATCCTGTCTGTGCCTGGCAGTCAGAATCTGTGCCTGTGCAAAGAGGTTCAAGCACAGTGTGTGGGACAGGAGGGTCTGTATGAGGACTGGCAGCAGCACCCTTAGTATCAGATGTGTAGGCAGGTGCTGGAGGCCACCTGGGCACCCTGAACCCAGCTCTGCTGGGAGATCCCCCCCTGCTGCTGTCAGCACCAGGGTCCATACTTGGTTGAAATGCTGTGTCTGGGACTGCTGTGGCATTTCAGGTGACAGTGTGACCCTCTCCAAAGCCACCTCACCCCTCCACCTGCCCCATGCAGCTTTTCCTGAGCTGTGGGAGAGGATGCTGCAGATGTGGGGAAGGGTCTGGGTTCTTCTGCCCAAAACAGCCACCCTCTTACCCCCAGCTCTTTTTTTATACTCCCACTCTCCTCAGCTGCCAGTGCTCATGCTGTAAAGGCACAGAGCAATGAGTGAAACTGCAGTGTCATTAATGTCTTGATTAAATCAGTGTCTGGGGGTGACACCACAATGAACAAGGCACTTACAGCAGATGCTGTCCTTGCCACCCATGTGGCTCTGTCCCCCAGCCCTTGCCCCATGCTGGACCTAGGAGATGCTCGTTAGCAAATGACCTTTGGGCCAGTTCCCTTGTTCCAACCTACATCTCATATCCATGATTGTCTTGTGTTGGGATATTGCTGTGGTAGCTGTTGTTCACTTTTTCTTAATGGATGGAGGGTTTGCTCATGGAGTGAGTGACTAGGTGGCAAATGGGATCCCATCACAGAAGTTCTCTCCTTGCCCAGTATTCTTCACAAACAGTTTTGCATCACTTGAGCAGCTGTCTCTCCTGCCAGCTGAAGGCTTGTGAATCAGGTGCTGAGAGCAGCACACAGGCAGGGAATGAAAATCTGCTGTGGGCATCACAAGGAGGGAGAGGTAATGAAAGTCCTGGCAGTCAATCCTGGGAGACCTGGGGGGAACTTAAATCAACCTGTGGATGTGAAGTGGCTCTAAACCAAGGGTTGGGGGAGAGGCCATACCCACGCTGTGCCATGCAGTTATCTGTTTTTGATAACTCATGAAGGAGGAGGCTTGGGAAAAGTTTGAGCCTGTAAAGTGACATCTGGATGCTTGGGAAGATGCCCTGTATCCATGCTTCATTTAAATATACTTCAGAGAGGGTCTTGCTGTAGCTGAGGTGATCCCAAGCTCTCTATGGGTTGTCCAGGATATTTTCAGCTGGTGATGTGCTCCTTTAGGTGTCCCCTGACTTGCCCTTGCTCAGCAATGTGGCCAGGGTGGGTTTGGCCAGGAGCAGAGGCCCACTCAGGATGCCACAGCCTTTGTGAGAGGATTTCAGCCAGAAGAAGGGATTTCCCTTGCAGCTTCTTGGCTGTCCCTGAGGCCCACAGAGTATTCTACCCCTGGGACCATCTATGAGCTGCCTCTCATCTTCCCTAAGCTGGGATTTTCCAGGTTAAGGAGAACTTGGTGGTAGCCATGCCCTAAGCAAGGGGTTAGGGGCCACAAGACACCCCTTCTTGCAGCTGTGCCTCTCCTCTCACTTCCATCACTGGCTGTGAAGCCAGGAACTGCTCAGCCACCTCTGCTGACCCTGCATGGAGCCATGGGGCAGTGTCTGACCAGAGCTGAAGGAGGTGGTGAGAGGGAGGCAGGAAAATGGTGTGTTATTGGCAAATCCCTGGCTGACAGGCGCAGCTGCAGCTCGGCGACAAATAGCCTGATGCTTTTTGTGATCTTGGGTGATTCATCCCAGCCTGGGTGGAAAAAACATGGTCTTTACTTTCCTGCTGGATGGGGGGATGCAGCGCTGGGGCTCTGGGGCTTCTCATCAGGATGCCCTGGCTGCAGCCAGCCCTCTTCCTTCTCCGCTGCAGGGTGGGGGGCATGGCTGGGAGAGCACCCCTGGGCACCTTGGCCTGACGGGGACCTGAGAAACCCAGTGCTCCTGCCAGGTGAGAGAGTGCTTTTTGTCTGTGCTAGTCCTGATTAGCAAAATTATAGTTGCTATGGAGCCTGAACACCTGCTTGGAGAGTACCTGCCTTCCCTGTTCCCCTGGTAGACCTGGGGGATGCATGCTGTGGAGCACAGGCCAATTTTGCTGTTCCTTAGAAAGCTGATTGTTTTTGTCCCAGTGAATATGGAAATGTGGGGGGTGGTTTGGGGTTTTTCCCCTTTTTCCAGCCCAGTTTGGGGTGAAGTGCCCCTTCCCAGCAATTCCTCAGGTGAGCTGTGGGGCTTTAGATGCATCATCCCAGGGCTGTGAGCAGGGTACCCAGGGTACCAGCCCTGGATCCCGCAGGGACAGAGCTAGCTGCCTGGGGGAGAAAGGGCTCCTTGCTGCTTTCTTTGCTGGGTGCCTGCACCCTAGAAAAGGTGCTGGGAAGTTATGACCAGCTCAGAAATGGGGACTTTAAGAGCTAGAAAGAGCTACCACTGCCAGGAGAGGTTAAAATGTTGCCTGCTTGGGCTATGCAAGGGGGGATGAACAATGTTGAGGTGAGATTTTGGGAGTGGCTACAGCTTTTACACAGTGCAGAAAGACTGCTGGAGAGCTAGTGACCTGAAACATGCAGGACAGTGATGGCTAAAAAATTACTGGAGAAGGCTGTCCCACACCAGACAAGGATATGTGTGGGGGGGCTCTGCTGGGTGGTGCTTAGGGGTGCCCATCCCACTGACCTGCATTCCCCCCCACTAGTGAGGTTACTGCAAAATTACCCAGATCAAGGTCTCTGGTGCCCTGCAGCTCTGAGTGGCCTTTCCCAGTGCTGGGTGCTCCCCATCCTGTGCTGAGAGATGCACCTTCCAGATGTGTCACCTCCAGGTGACTGAAGATGGGCAGATCCCAGCAGGGAGAGAAGCCCTTTTTGCATTCCTGTGGCAAACTGGTTTGTTTCCCACCCAGGGGAGTTGGGTTTATTCCTTTCCCACAGCTTCAAAATCCTGTTCTGTCCATCCCTGCTTGGGAAGATCTGCTGCAATGATACCCTCTGAAGGGGCTACTCATCTGCTGCTTCAGTGGCAGTGAGGGATGCACCCTGGGTGCTCTTGCCTGCTGCAGGATGGCATAGAGGGGACAAGCAACCGCCCGTGCCTCAGTTTCCTTCTCAGATGCAGTGTTATTCTGTGGCTTGGTGGCTTTCCATGCCCAAGAGAGTGGAGGTTGTTAATTAAAACTTCAGGGCCCTGGCAAGCAGGGGAAGAAATGGAGGGCACAGGGTGCAGACAGCTCTGTTGAAAGGCTGCCCTGCAATTACTGTAGGTGATGTGCCCCTGAAAAGTGCTGAGAGTCGGTACAGTTGAGCTCTCGAGCTTCAAAGCTGCTGTTTGTCCTCTTCTTTTGGTTTAATTCTCCTGGCAATGTTCAGCTGCTGTGTGCTGGCCTTCACCTGTGTGTGGAGGGTCCTGGCCCCGGGCAGGGACCACCTCTGGTTCCCAGGGACAGATGCACCGCTTCTCCCTCCCGGTTTCATACACTATTTTCAGCTCGTTGTCACCCTCACCACCCCTCCCCGCCCCCCCTTGCCTAACGTCTTGTTTACACCCACTTACCTTCCAGCCCTCTGGCTTCGGTAGCTGCTCTGCTCCGCTGGGAGCGATGCTGTCCTGAGGAAAGTCACGTCTCAGGCTCTCCCAGCTCCATCCCGCCCGGCTCAGCTGGACACCTCTGCGCTCCGTGAGGATGGTGCTGGGACAGGCTGAATGGAGGAGGGTCCCCGGGACGCCGGAGCCCTTTAAGGTGACATGCCGGGGGGGATAAGGGCTCCCCTGGGCCCTACCGCCCTCTGAGGGGACGCGGGGCCGGCTGCGTGTCCCGGTGCCCACGGGTGCCCGCCCGTCCCGCGGGGTGCCGGTGCTCTCTGCCGTCGCACGGCGCGGCGGAGCGATGCGCAGCCACGTCCCGCCTTACCGCGACCCCTCCCCACCAAGCACAGCCCCTTCCCCCCGCGGTGTCGCCCTCAGACGCCCCGACAGCCCCCGACACCTTCTCCCCACCTCCGGGGGATCCTGGCGAGCCCGATGGTGCCGGAGCCGGGCAGCCCCGCCGCTCCGTAGGCAGGAGCGGGGGACAGCGGCGGGGCCGGGGCGGTGAGGAGGGGCCGGCCGCGGGATGCGGGCTCGGTGGGCGGGAGCGGGCGCCCGTGGGCTCCAGGCGGGGCTCGGACCGGTAAAGCACGTGTTGGGGGAGAGAGGAGCGGGGACGCGGAGCTCGGCCGCCCGTCCGTGGGCTGCGGGAAGGCGTGAGTGTGCGTGGGTGCGGGTGTGCGTGGGTCTGCCCGCAGCTACCGAGCCCTGCGGCCGGGGGGCGGTCAGTGCGCAGGGCAGGCAGGAGCGCAGACGGACAGACAGACCCTGGGCACAGGGAGGGAGCAGACCCCAGTGCAGAGGGTGGGCGTTACGCTGCCGGCGGGGCAACCGTTTAGTACCCAAGTGTGAGGGGGGCCGGCTGGAGCCACCTGCTCCGTGGGGCAGTGATTTGTGTGGCCCGGGGGGTGCCCGTTTGGAAGCAGGGAGACCTCGGGAAGCTGCTGGGTCCGTCTGCGTTCCCCCCAGATGAACTGGGGTAACCAGGTGCTGCATGGCCCCCTGCTCTTGGCAGTGTCAGGGCGGCAGCGGGCTCAGTTGATGCCTTACTCACCACAGAGGCCACATGTGGGCAAATCCCTGCGTGGCAAAGGGTGCTGGTGGAGCTGGAGACAGCCACACTGCTCTCCTCGGGGACTCTCTTGGAGTCAATGGAGTTTATCACTTTAACGTATTTCCTCTCTCTGAAGAACATCTTTTTGGCAGTGCTGCTCTGTGCGTGAGGAGCCGGTCCCCGGCAGGGTTAGGGTCTCAGCAACGGGATTTGTTTGCCCAGTGGGGGAAGACGCAGCCCCCAGCACCTCCCTGACTTGCCCACCTGCCTCTCTGCTGACAGGATGAGAGAACGAAGGTGGATGAGAGACTGAAGGTGGATGAGGGCAGGCAGATTCTCCGAGCTCAGCTCCAAGGGGAGAGCAGCGGCAGGATTTCTTTAGCCTGCCTCTTAAGGCAGTGAAGGCTCCATCCCCTCCCACACTCCATCCCCGGCCCGACCCTGTCCAACGCAGGAGCGGTGGGACCTCAGCCTTCATCTGGAGCTTCCTGACAAATCGTAAGTCCTTCCTAATGAGGAAGATCAATTTTTTTCCCCCTGGCTGTTTTATGGGCATCTCATCAGCCCCTTTGCATGGCTCATAGAACTGGAGATGGGATTGATTTTTAAGATTGGTTTTGGGGCTGTATTCTGCTCTGGTTTAGGAACAGGGAGAGATGACAGCCCTGCTGAGATCCCCCTGATGACGGGGTGAAGGTGCCAAGGTGGGCTGGGGAGCTGCCAGGATTGTTTGTGGATGGGAAATAGGGCAAGGAGTGCTTGGCAACCCTGGAGAGGGGTTTGGAGATTTTGAGTGGTTTCCCAATGGAAGGGTTCTATCTGTGGCAGGATGGAGGTGGGGGTGCACAGCCATCGTAATCAGCACCATCCTGGCATCCCAACACAATGGGGAGAGGGGTGGAGGGAGCAGAAGTGGCAGAGGCATCAGGAAAGCATCCCATAAACTTCCCCCTCTCTCCATAGCCATGAATCCCTACATCAACTGCTCTGGCCCCGAGTTCCTCCTGCCCCAGCAAGACTTTGTTGTGGAGCCCATCAGCCCTGATCTCTGCAACAGGACTCACCCAGAGACCTTGTTTGACCCCAAGGATGCCAACCTGACAGAGGAGCAGCTGCGGGATAAGTACCTGGGACCTCGGCGGTCCAGCTTCTTTGTCCCTGTCTGTGTCATCTACCTGCTGATCTTTGTGGTGGGGGCTGTGGGCAACACGCTCACCTGCATCGTCATCCTCCGCCACCGGTTCATGAGGACGCCCACCAACTACTACCTGTTCAGCCTGGCTGTGTCTGACCTGCTGGTGCTGCTGCTGGGGATGCCGCTGGAGCTGTATGACATGTGGAGCAACTACCCCTTCCTGCTGGGCGCCAGCGGCTGCTACTTCAAGACGTTGCTCTTCGAGGCTGTCTGCTTCGCCTCCATCCTCAACGTCACCGCCCTGAGCGTGGAGCGTTACATCGCTGTGGTTCACCCCCTCAAGGCCAAGTATGTGGTGACCAGGAACCACGCCAAGAGGGTCATTGTCACCATCTGGGTCTTGTCGGTCATCTGCTCCATCCCCAACACCAGCCTCCATGGTCTGCAGCCTCTCTACGTGCCTGGACGGGGGCGGGTGCCTGATTCGGAGATCTGTACCCTGGTGAAGCCACGTTTGACCTACAACCTCATCATCCAGATCACCACCATTGTATTCTTCTTCCTGCCCATGGGGACCATCAGCATCCTCTACCTGCTCATCGGCCTGCAGCTCAAGAAAGAAAAGATGCTGGAGGCCATGGGAGCCAAGTCTGGCGGGGGCCGCGACTGCCACAGCGCCGGGGGGCAGAAGAAAGTCAAGAGGAGGCAGGTCACGAAGATGCTGTGTGAGTCTGGCACTGGGGAGTCTGATGCTGGTGATGGGTGGAGCTAGGAGTTATCTCTTGTGCTTGTGTTGGGAGGGTGCTGGAGGTGAGGGAAACTGAGGCACAGCCAGTCCATAGGATTGAGACTGGGTCATCCTGGAGGAAGGCTGTGGGGGTTGCTGGTGGGGTGAGGGTGGGGTGAGGGGTGCTGGTGGGGTGAGGGGGCAAAGGTAGCTCCAATCCAGCAGTGAGGATTGCTGGTGCCAGCTCCCTCCCAGGCGCAAGACCTCAACTCCTCAAGGAAAGTGATGGATGAGAAAGGGAAAGAATGGGGGAACCTGCTCCCCATCCCAGACCTCACATGCTGGTGGTATTTCTCAGAGAGGACCTTTCCCACCCAGCCCCGCAGCCTCTGCAAGTGTCCAGGCACAATGATGCACTGACCCAGGGTTGGCCTGGAGCACCCCTCTGTGCTTTTACTCCCCTCCCTAGAGCCATCCCCGCAGCCTCTGGCCCCCTTCCCAGCAGCAGGAGCTGGCTGCCCTTGGGTAGCCATCTCTCCCCGGCACGCTGACCTCAGTGTGCTCCCAGCCCTGTGACAGCTCAGCGATGGCGGGCTGCCCAGCTCAGCCCATTGGCAGGGCCAGGGCTGCTTCTCTGCCACGTCCCCAGCAAGTGGTGATAGCTTCACTGCCCCCAGCAATGAGGCTGGGAGGGGGACAATGGAGGACCTGTCCCTATGTGCCATGGAGATGTAGCATGGTATGGGTATGGCAGGGTAGGGGGCCCCAGGACCATCACCCCCTTTCCTTCCCCATCAGCAGAGATGGGGTATAAAAATAATCCCTAAACTGGAGCGCAAGGAAAGAGCATGAACAGTTCTTGCTCCTTGGACTTTGCCAGCAAAGGTGCCAGGGTTCCTGGGGCCTGGATGCCCAGAGGAGCGTCCCCCAGCCGTGCTGCATGGCCCCAGGGCTGCAACAGGGCCAGCTGCCTGCCCATGGGCAGCAGAGACACGTGGCACAGCAGTGCCTGGAGCTGCCCTGACAGAGATACAGGGAGGGAGATCCTGTCCAGACCTCCAGCCCCTGCCACAGCAAGTCAAAAAGGCACTGGGAGGGCCTTCCCCTCTCCCCTTCCTCTCCCCAGGCTTTTTTGGGAGTTCTTTTCTATGGCCTAAGCTGAAACAGGGCAGTGCTCAAACAGGGATTGGAGGTCCCCAAGGGCTGAGCCCCTTCCCCCCACTAACACCAGCTCCTCTGCTCCCTGCAGTCATGCTGGTGGTGGTGTTTGGAATCTGCTGGGCGCCCTTCCACACTGACCGCCTTGTCTGGAGCTTCATCTCCACCTGGACCAGCCACATGCTCCACATGTTCCAGTACGTCCACATCATCTCAGGCATCTTCTTCTACTTGAGCTCGGCAGCCAACCCCATCCTCTACAACCTGATGTCCACCCGCTTCCGGGAGATGTTCAAAGAGGTGATGTGCCACACTGGCCACCGCCCGCCGCGCTCACGGAAGTACTCACCCAGCGTCACCCGTGCCACCACCCGCAGCACCGAGTGTGAGCCCATGCCTGGCACGAACGGGCTGCCCCTCTCTGATGCTGAGGAGTACGAGCTGGAGGAGGTGGAGGGGCACCAGGCCACCACTCACACAGTGTCCCTCTGCTGAAGAGTGGGAAGATGTGGGGGGGGCTGGGACCGGCTTGCCCCACCATCAGCATCCATCTCTCTGTGGCATCCATCCCACAGTGAGGCAGGAGTGATGGAGGGGTCCCTGCCTGTCTGTGCCATCCTGCTGGGATGCAAAGCCTGGTTTTCCTGCCAGTGTTCTCCAAGCACACAGAGGTAGTGGCCATGCTGTGCTCCAGATGTGTTGCCTCTGCTGTGCTCAGCACTGGGACTCACCAAGGTCAGGGCATCCCTCATGGTGTGGGGACAGCTGGCTTCTATGTCAGGGATATGTCAGCCATACTCCAAAACATCCCAGCCCAGCGGGGTGATTCTGTGGGGTTGGGTGTTGGGGTGTTGTCAGTCACCCCAGGCTGTTTTGGGATGGGTGAGAGGGCCTCACATGGTGGCTGAGACCTGGGGGTGAGATGGTTGCACAGGATGGAGTCAGGAAAAAAAGTTGTGTGCCTTCTCCCTTGATACCCCCCAGGGCCCTCTGGCACCGACGTGTCCCCCATTTTCTTATACATCCCTTCGATGGTGCCAGCCGATGTCCAGCCACAGAGTGCTGGTACAGCTCCTTGCTCCCAGCCTTCCTCTGGCCCCAAAATCCCAGTCCCCTGAGGGTAAGGAAAGGAGCACCGCTGCTCACACCAGAGCCAGCAGAGGAAAATACAGGACAACAGGAGTCCCAGGCTGCCTGCAACCCTGAGATGCAACTCCATGTCAATCGTGGCACCCCATGAAGACACCCCCTTCTTTTGCTCTCCAGCCTGCATCTGGTGGGTGCCACCCTCCTCAGCCCTCCATGGTCCCCTGCCCCCATGGAGAATGCGGGGAGCCCTCCTTCACCCCTGCTCTGGGCTGAGCCTCACTGAGAATTAAAAAAAAAAGCTGTTGGCCTAATTTGTGCTCCGCTTGTGTCTCCCAGGAGTCAGCTCGGCTCACGGAGTGGGACTGAACCCAGGCCATGTGCCAGGGTGATGGGCTCTGTGGCTGCTGCTGTGGCAGGTCTGCAGGGCTGGGTGGGCTCTGCGCATGGCACAGCTGGGAAAGTGTGAGTGGGATACACACACTCTTCCCGGTCTTTAGGAAGCTTGAACTGAGCTGGGGTTGGGGCTGGGGTCATTGCAGAGTGGGAGCTGCCTCTGGAGCGGTGGCAATCAATCTGTCCCCAGACACACGGCTCAGGAAATGTCAGGAAAATGCCAGGGAGAGCAGGCTGGCTGGTTGCGCTCCCCCGGGCTGGGAGTACCCATCGATTTACTGTCTGAGATCAATGCTGCTGCCTTCCCCGTGTATGGCAAGTCCTCCCTCGGGATGAGATATCGAGGCTCTGAAATGCCACCCGAGGGGCTGTCCGAGCTGCTTGAGCTCTTGCCTTGCACAACTTCCCCAGCCCCATTTTCCCCCAGCCAGCCAGGGAAGGTCCCCTGGCTCAGTGTCCCATGGCTGTGCCTCTGGGCAGCGGGGATGTGCCAGCTGGGCTCGCCTGGGCACCAGAGGAGCTAGCCTCAGGCACAGTGCTGGTGGGGGCATCACTGCCTGCTGCCCTGCTTCCAGCCCCGCCCCCCACCCCCCCAAGCACATTGCACAGGACTACATCCAGACCAGTGACCAAGGATGGGTGGGATTTATGGCCTGCGAACTCCCTGCTGGTCCCTGTCTCCATCCAAACCCCCACACCCACAGCTGCAGTGGGGTGCTGAGCCCTTCCCTGGCTCCTGTGGGGTGCTGCTGGGTGAGGGTGGGCATGGAGCTGCAGTAACTTTGCACTTGAGGGTCCAGCCAGCTGCTCACAGCCTGTCTCTGGAGGATGTCAGCGTGGCCAAGGACATCAAGATTCATCTATTTCCTTCCCCCTCTGGCTCCCGTTGCTGATCGTCCTGACAGGGGGCAGCACCCTGGATGCCGTGGGGGGGGCCCCTTGTCACTGCTATGCGTGTGGAAATGACTGATGCCTCCTTGATGCCCATTATTGCCCCATCTCACTTCACCTGGCCGCTTCCCCAGCCACAAATCTCCAGGTAATGGCTTTTTAATAGGTGGTCGATAGCATTTTATTACGGAGCAACAGCCGCCTGTGTGGAGGTTCAGGGTCCCTTGTGCTGCTGTGAGTCAGGAGGACGTGCACCCCCCTTGTAAGCAGCCAGGCTCTGTGAGGATACATCTGGGGCTGCTGGAGCTCCTTGGTCAGTGCCAGAGGACAGTGTGCGTCCCCACAGGGTTTTTTTTGGGGGGTCCTGGGGTTCAGTACTGCCCAAGTAGAGTTCAGAGCTGCCAGAAAGGCACTGGTTTTGCCTTAATCTAGCCCTGTGTCCCCAGCTGCCTTGCCATCCCCTGACCTGGGACTCCTCATCCTCCTCAGCTACCCTAAACTCCCCTCTCTGAGCTGTGCTGCAGCCCTGGCTTGTCTGCACCCCCAGTCCCCCAGCTGGGCCATGGCTTACCCTGAAAAGGATCCTGAAGGCTTCCCAAAGCTGTGGCTGGGCAGTGGCACCTCCTGGGTGGGAAGGGGCAGGCAAACTTTGCTCCCCTGGCTGGGCTTTTGCCACAGCGTGTGGAGGCAATCCCGCATCCCACCTACCACGTGGCAGCCAGGCTCACCAGAGATGCTTTGTCTGGAGGCTCCCAAGCAAGTCCGTTAATCCCATAATTATTTGCAGTAAATGCTGCAATCTGGGCACGAATCCTAATAAGAAAGGAACTGAGAAGGGCTTCATGGAGAGGGTTTTACACCCCTTCAGCACTAGAAAGGGAGTGACCGCCAGCTTCTGCCTGCCTCAGGCTCACTGCAGCCCCCAGGAAGGGAATTATGGAGCTTGCTTGCTCCAGGAGGGATGCTCCCCACTGCCCTGCATCCTTGGGCTGAGCCTGGTCCCCTGCCACCTTCTTTGTATAATTGAGAGGGTTTATTTCTCCTGGGGAGAAATGTTGGGGTGCTGGGAGAGGGAGCGTGCAGGCGCCCTTGCTCTGGGTCTTCACGTGGAGCTGAGGGAAGCATCTCTCTGTCCCTGCACTGCAAAGCACGTGGCTCGTTGGGCTCTATGCCACCATCTTCGCTCCAAAAGTTTTGTTTCCAAAGAGTCATTCCCTAAAAGTTGTCCATCTGTCCTCCCAGATTTATGGCAGTGTCTGTCCTATGGCCGGTTCCTGGCTAACCACCCACTCCTGGTCCTGGGGGAACCCTCCTGTCCCCCTCAGTTCCTGCTCGGCACCCCTATGGTGAGCACCCACCCCTCCTCCATCACTTCTAGACCCTCTCTCAGGAGTCTGCCTCTCTTCTCCCAGCAATTTGTGGAGCTGTTTTCCCCCTGCGCTGCCGTGTGCCATGAATGACACAGTGTCTCCAGAGGTTCCAATAAAAAGATTTATCACCATAACTTTGGGGATTAAAAAGCAATCCATCTATGAGGCTGCCCCAGCCTTGTAAGGCTTTTTTTTTGTGCTGTGGTTGTTTGCAACAGACATGGGGGTGGGTTTTTTTTTTCCTTTACAGAGCCAAACTCGAGTTTTGCAGTAATTGCCTCATATATTTGGAGCCATGATAGATGGCTCCAGAGGGTGCCAGCGGATTTTTTTGCAGCCCCTCTTCAATAAGCCAAGGGAAGGGTTGTTTTTTTCCTTCCTTTGGACAGCCATGGTATGGGGAAAACTCATACAGCATAAATTTGGCAAAGCCCTTGCATGCCTGGGAGCGAGCGGTCCCTGGCTGGGGCCAGGCAGTGGGGCTGATTTGGGCTGCAAGGCCCATGGATGCGGCACAGCAGCCTTTCCTGCTGAGATCTCAGCCTTTGTGAGGGAGGCAGGAAAAGGTAAATGTCAGGAAGCCACAGGGATGTGCTGGGTTTGAGCTCAGTGCCGATTTGGGCTGCTTTTTGAACCATATTTCAATTATTCCTCTTACACCAAGATAGCAGTGGCAGAGCAAAGCTAAGACCTAGTGCCTACAGACTGGTGATGGGCAGCATAGAGGCAGGCAGGAGGACAGATGGACAGCAAGAGAAAAAACATGTAGGATTGGATTCTGCTCTTTGGGGATACCCATGGGTTCAGGTTTTAGCCCCACATCCAAGACAGCATGATTTTCCTGCCCAGCTTCTTGGTTGGCTTCCCAAAGAGCCAGGACTCACGTAGGAAGCAGCCTTCTGGGCAGCCCCATGCTGTGGGAGTGGCAAGGGTAAGAGCATCCCAGCCCAAGGGCCCGGATGGAGGAGCTCAGCCATAGCTTGGGATGCTCAGGCTGACTCAGCTGGTGTGCAGTGTGACTGTCAGCTGTGCTGGGGATGCTCTGCACCCCACAGCTCACCCAACAGCCCTGGAGGGTCAGGGAAGGGAAAGGCTCCCATATCCCACCTCTTCCCATCTCAGGGCATGCAGGGAGGGGACACACTAGGGCCAGATGGGCAGAAGGCAGCTCAGAAAGGTGAAGGGCTGTGTATTTAAGGACCTCCCTGCCTGAAATATCACTGTCCTCGTGGCAAGGTGACAGAAGGGCAGATGCAATGCGCAGCACCCTTACCCAGCACCATGCAGGGACAGGTCTGGGGGTTAAGCAGCCCAGTAAATCTACTGGGCACCTTCAGAAGCATCACCCAGGGCAGGGTTAAAACCCCACCACAACGTTAGAAGAGACAGACTCTCTGCTTAGCCCACGCCTCTCCCATCGAGAGGAGCTGCTGCTAAAGATGACAGAATTGATGTCAGAGGAGCCTGTGTGATGCTTAATTTGGTTCATGGGGACACTTCAGCTAAGAAATGAAAGTGATGCATAATTAGCATGGCAGATTAATCCTGTCTGGATGGCAGAGCTCCGGGGCAAGTGGAGACTGGCTGTGATGGTCAGCTGGGCTGGGGGGATCAGGCTCAGCAAAAGGCCCCCATATTGTCCCTGAGCAGGTCCCCAGGGCTTGGGGAGTGCAAGTGGAGAACCCTGACACTGACCTGGAGGGCATCAAGTCTACAAAGGGCTTCCTCACACCCCACAAAAGCTATGCTTAGGGTCCCCCAGCTACACATCCCAGGGACTGCTCAGGTCCCCAGTGTGGGATGTGGTTTTAACTGGGGTGGACCAAATTCCAGCATGAAGATTAAGGCTGGGATACCCAGACTGGAAAGAGCTAACTTTTACCTAGTTTTATATATTTTTGGGCCAGTGAACCATAAGCACAAGTTCCCAAGGGCGGTTTTATGGGTATTTGCTTCTGCTAAGGACCTGGTCTGCGTTACAGAGTCAGGAAGGGAATGACAGCCCTTGTTCCTCCAGCCCTTGCTCCGTGCCCAGACAGCAACTTCCCCTCCCCCCTGGCACCCACAGCACCCAGCAGTACCTGGGCCAACCCCCTCCAAAATGAGTTTGCAATGAAAACAAGCAAAAATCCAAGACACGGGCCTGTGCTCAGGGCCAGATCCCAGCTGTCTCTGCTGCAGTGTTATTACAGTGGCAGACTTTAATTACGGCTTTTATCGCTCTTTGTGGTTATCACAGCAGAAGGAGCAAGTTTGTCTTCTCAGGTCAGGACTATTTAATGTGGCACATTGGAGAAAGCTGTCTGAGAGGCATCTGGAGGCCGAATGCATCTTTCTTGTCATCTTTCCTGGGCAGGTGGAATGACTGTCTTACATTCACAACCACCTCACATTAACAATGTTGAGACCAAGCTTGAGACCTCCCCTCCCGCCCCCAGATTGTACAAGGTGGTCCCAGTTGGCTCTGGGGCTAAAAGCCAGGACAGCAGCTGTATTTCACCCAGGAACCAGCCTGGGGCTGCCAGGAAAGGAGGACACAGGTCCCCAGCAGGTATTTGTCAGAGACAGGACAACAGAGTGACTTCCCCAAGCAAGCCCCTCTTCACGCCCTGACAGGTAGGCAGGTGCCTGCAGGCACGAGCTGCAAACAGACAGCAGAAAATAAAGACACAGAAATAAATCTGGTTTTCCTCAGCTCCTGTACCTGACCCTGCAGGGACAGCTGATAAAAACCCCTCTGCTGCCTGACACTTGCCTGTGCAGGCTTGGAAAGATGCTTAGGAGCACTGTTCTCCTTCATCCCCCAGCCAGGGGATGTCCCTGGGAGGGGGGAAATCCCCAGGAGGGGCTGCATGCATATGGCAAGTGGTGGGCAAGGTCCTCCTTTCCTCAAGGCAGACTTTTACCTTGCTGGTTCAAGTTGCTTTCAGGTAATTTTTACCCCAAAAAGCATCCCCACAGGTTGCCTGTCTCTCTTGGCTGGGCCAAACCCCACAACCCATCAGTCTCCACACATCCTCTCCCACAGCAGTGGCCTCAGCACCCACATGGGTGTCCCCTCCCTGACCAGAGCCCACCATGTCAGGCACCTGCTTTTCAGGGTGCTTGGAAAGAGAAGCATAACCCCTAAGCCTACTCCTCCCTTCCTGGCCTCTCCCACTTCTCCAGCCCCTAGATTATCACTAACCCAACCCCTCCAACACTTGGCTTGGTTTAATTCCTTTTAATTTCTCATCCTGTGCTCAGAACAGCTGGGACCAATTCACTGCTGCTGTCACCAGAAAGAAATCAAGTTAATGACAAGAAAGTCATTATAATTTAGGAGAACCATCAAGCCTTGCTGCTGTATTAATGAGGAACAGGGGAGGGTGATGCTGCTACTACTGCCTGCCCCACTCCTCTCTTTCAGACCTATGGCCCCTGGCTGTCCTGGGAGCCTGTTAGCAATCCCCAGCTCAAACTGCTTTTCTCCAGGTATTTCCTTGTATTACCACCATGGTCTGGGCCCCCTGTTTAACAGCTCTTTGCTTCTCTTGGTGCTTTCAAGTGATTTCTGCTGGTTAAAGGAAGACCCACATCCCTCCCTGGCACTTCAGTTGTCTAAACTTGCCCTGGCCCCAGCTCCAAACCTCTCTGCTGGGGCTGATTTAAACAACTTCCTTGCACAGATGGAAAAGCAAATGGTTTGAGCTGGGTTTCTTCTCTGTTTTTCTGCAGCAATCCTGACTCACAGGTGGTGAGTCCATCTGGCAGGGGCCCAAAACACACCACCAGCAAGTGCCATGCAAAAGCATCATCTGCGTGAGCTGGGAGCCCCACAAGAGGAGGGCTGGGTGAGGGCTTCTTCAGCCCCCTGCCATGGAGGAAGGGAGATAGACAAGACTGATTTCTGCTGGCTGCATGGTGGATGGTTGAATTAAATAGAAAGCAGTGAGAAGCTAAAAGGAAGAAAACACAGTAAATGGGGATAACGGGACTGGAAAGCACCCGGTTGCACCCAGTCAGTGTGGGAGTGTGGCAATTGAAGTGTTTAAAGTAGGCTATTTTTCTCCTAGAAAGACAATTTGTGTGTCTCTGCTGATTACCCCTGTGCAGATGTAACTGGGAAACATAATTGAGTTTAACCCTATTCCATGGGCTGCAGCAGGAAACCACCCATCCTTGGAGCTGAGACTGGCCTGATGAGTCGTGTGTGTGTGCAGGCATCCCTTCCCTTGCTGGGAGCACCAGCCTTCCAGAGGGCTCTGCATCTGCTCCCTGTTCCTCCCAGCTCCTTGCCTGCTTCCCTACCCCAGTGTTTAATATCCCTGTGGTGTAACAGCTCCAGGGTTGAACACAGCCTTTGGGTAACACTTGTGCAACTTCATTCTGCAGGTGTGTGTTGGGGGAGGCTGGGCCAGTGGTGAGACCCCTGAGCACAGCTCGTGGTTTTCCAAAAAAAAAACCCACCTTCTAGAAACAAGTTTGGGGATCTCCAGCCCCATTCAGGGCATCCCAACACCTGTTTTGGGTTTGGTTTGGGGTTTTTTTTGTGGCAGTGATAATTTTGGTCACAAAGCCTGCCTCTGCTCAAGCCATGGTTTGGGAGGACGGTCTAAAACAATAGGAAAGACTAAGCCAAGCAGTCTAGTGTCCTTTGAATTTAGGACCCAGAGGGAGCTGGAGCATTTCCAAGTACAAGCTGTGCATGGTCCCACCAACAGCCCCACTCTGCCAAGATGCTTGGGTCAGCTGTGTCCCCTCCTTGCTGGAGAATACCACCAAAGTCTCATCCACCATGAGAAGGACTGAGGACTTTTTTCAGAAAACAGCTGGGCACTTTGCCACAAAGCCACTGCATGGGTGCTGCTCCTTCCAAAGCCCTGTGGCTTGCTGCCTTCACTCTGGTCTCAGGTAGAACATCTCCTTCCTGGAGGTCAGAGCAAGGGCAGAAGCAGAGACAGAAAAACAGGTGTTGATTTTGCATAAATCCAAGGTACTGGAGCAAAACTACCTGAAAGGAGGTTGTGGTGAGCTGGGGGTCAACCTCTTCTTGCAGGTAACTAGCTATAGGACAAGAGGGAATGGCTGCAAGTTGCACCAGGGGAGGTTGGGGTTAGGAATGAGGACCACTCAGAAAGAGTGGTTGGGCATTGGTTGGGCTGCCCAGGGAGGTGGTGGAGTCCCCATCCCTGGGGTGTTCAAGGAAAGGTTGGATGAGGTACTTAAGGACATGTTTTAGTGAGTGATACAGGTGGTAGGGGAATGGTTGGATCTAGATGATCTTGGAGCTCTTGTCCCACCTTAATGATTCTATGGCTCTATGAAAGGAGAGAGGACTGAATGTGAGTGAGCAAAGCAGCACTCCCTGCTTTTCTGGGGCAGGGATCTGGGATGCTTTTGTTCCCAGGTCTTTGCCAGGTGGTGGGATCCAGCTCCCCATGCTTAGATGATTTGCAGGATCATTTCATTAGCCCCAGTGTGGCTTTTGGTAAAGGCTTTGCCAGGAGGTGGATGGCAAGTCCGAGCTCTGCATTAACCCCTGCAGTGCCACTGTCCTGGTCTGTGGCAGGGCTTGGGCCAGTCCCATACAGGAGCTGCCTGTCTCCTCTCCATGCATGGGCAGCCTTCACCCACCATTCAGTGAGGCTGCTTGAAAACCAGAGGCCAAGAAAAAACCATTTCAGTAAAGAAAGTGGGCAGCACTGTGGCTGAAGGCATTTGGGGGTTCCCTGAAATTTTCCCTTTCCCTTTTAGACATCTCCTTTCATAGGTGGGTTTGGCTCCCCCCAGGCTGTGGCTCGTCAAGCAGGGGTGTTTTATTGCCTTCAAGGTCTGGGTGATGCTGGGTCTGTGGTGGGAAGTGCCTTGTGCAGGGGAGCTCAGTTTCCCTGGAAGCGATGCCCTGAGCCAGGCCGAGGATGCTGGTGCAGGATGAGCCCCAGAGAGGTGGCAGGACGGGTTTGGGTGCTCCTCTGCCAAAGGGTGCAGGGTGATGCCATTCGCCTTGCAGGAGCCTCAACTGGTTTTTGGCAAGTTTAGGCATGAGGCTCCACAGCTGGGAGGGTGCTGGGTTGTGATGAGTCATTCTGCTCCCAAAAAAGGGTGCAGAGCAAGCGCTGCTCCATGCAGCACAGACTCCAACCTCTGTCAATCGCTGCAGGAGCAGGTCCCAAAGCCCCAGAGCAAAGAGGTGTGGAGACCCAGCAACAGCAACATGCTTCCCTTACCCTCAGAGCATCCTCAGAAAACATGTTTTGCTCCTGATATCCCAACAAACCCTTAGCAAGGCTTTTAAGTGCTTATACATACCGAGGCAGGTATGTGTTTAGGCTAACCTCAGCCTCAGAAAGGCTTTTCTAGAGGAAACGTGGCAGCTCACCAAGTCAGGGCTGCCTTACCTGGCAAGGTGAGGAACTCAGTTGTGCCTGAAGAGCTGGAAGCACCATCTTCCTCACCTCTGGGGGCTGTAGGAAAGCATCTTCCCTTCTCTCTCTTTCCAGCCTTTTTTTTTTCCTTCAAGTTTCTTTACAGAAATACACTTAGAGAGGCTGGATTTCAAGCTGTGAATCAAATCTTGGGAGAAATGTAACTTTGCAAAGCTAAACCAGGCAACAGTGTTTGGAGGTTACTTATCCTGCTCAGAATAATTGTGAAAAACCCTCTTTTTCCAAGCAACAGGGAACTGGTTCTCCTGGGCAAGGCAGAAAGTGCCAACTACTTGTAAATTATATTAATGGGCCTTTTATTGGACAGATGCTATGTTATTGGACTATGGCATGGGGCAGAGAAAGTAATGAAGGCAAATGGTGCAGAGCCACCAGAGAAACAAATCAAATAAGGCTTTGACAGCATGATCTGCACTTTTATTTGCTCAGAGAAAATTGCAAGTGCTTTTGGTCTTTGTGCTGGAGGCCAGGAAGAGCTGCACTGTCTCCCCTTATCCTTAGGCAGGGGGTTGCTGGCACGGATTTGAGAACTTGCATGGAAATTGTGCCTCTGGTGACATGGGCCATGTCTGCTCCATCCCTCGAGGTGGCTGCAGGTGGGCTGCTGGGTTAACCCAGCATGCCATGGCTGGGGCAGCAATGCCTTGCTCATGGGGAGGCGGGGGAAAAAACTCACCAGAGGATGGTCTTGAGAAAGGGCCCCTCTCCCCATGCTGCTCTGGGTCCTTCCTTCCTCCACCTTCTACAAATGGGCCCCATTTGTAGGGGATGCAGGGTTCGTGCCACGTGCTGGGCTCTGAAGTCCCTGCGTGTGGGATGCTGTGCAGCCACTACAGCCATCTCCATCCTGTGCCAGGTGAGACCCCTTGGAGTGCATGGTGGCCACCAGCACGCTGTGCTTCGAGGGCTGACACCGCCTTTCCCATTGAGAACTTCTCTCAAGTGCCTGCTTGGCCATGTCCTGATGTGTTAATCCCAGGCAGTGTGCTGGCTCTGCCCTGTGCTTCATCAACATCTCCATAATAAATGTGCTAAACCAGCCAGCTAATTATTGGAAATACAGAGCCTGGCAGGAGGTGAGCAGACCCTGATTGTGCCATGGTTGGTTATAAAAGGGCTGCTTTGCTCAGATTTATCTTCCTGATCCCACGGCTGGCACCATCCCAGAGCTATGCCAGGAGCAGCGCCAGTGCTCAGAGTCCCTATCCCCAACACCCATACATCTTGTAGCCAGGGGCACTTCTCTGGGGTAAGGGCTGCCTGCCCCAGGTTCTTCTGGCCCTTTCCTGGTGCGAGGCTCCTGGGTGAAAGCTCTTGCTTCTGCAGGTCACCACAGCACTAATTCGGGTCCTAAGGTGAGTCACTGTGAGTGCTTATCCCATGGAACTATCACAGGCTTCTGGAGCACCTCATGCCCCTTCCTCATGGTGATATAAATGATTATTAATGCATTAGTGTTGGGCTGCTGAACTCTAATGTCTTCATAGTCAATAGCATCAGGCATTTAATTACCCAGCGGGGTGAATCGATGGGTTTCTTTCTTTCTTCTACAATTAGAACGGAGCTGGAGAGACACAGTGTCATTTTCAGCCTGCTTCAAGCTTCCTTTGCTCCTTCGTGCATGGGGAGATGAGCTGATGGCTTGTAAGGGATGGGAAGGAGAGGGCTTCTCCCTAACAAACCATGTTCTTACCTCCCTCCCAGGATGCAGACATCATGATCACACACTCTCCTGGCTTAATGAGACACCGCTGGGTTGTTTGGGACCAGGATTCGGGTCTGACAACACCAACGGTGGGGGAATTATTGCTCCAAGTGCTATTTTTAACTCCAGCCATAGGAAGTTTGAAAGCGATGGTTTTAACTCACACCCTGCCAGTGGGAATTCCCACAGTGAGAGCTGCTGAGCCTAACAGCCACTGTGCTGCAGGGACAAGGCACACACAGCCTGAGAGTGGTCCAGGAAGGGTATTTTCAGAGCATATTTTTAGCTGCCTTTTGATGGAGCTTGCTGTGGAAGGGGAGGCTGGGGAGATGGAGGGTGAAAGCTGTGTGGGCTCAGCGCTGGTACCGTGCTGGTGATTCCCAGGCTCTGACCTTGTCTGTGCTCTCGGGTGGTCTGTACAGCTCACTGCCAGCCTGGGTTGCTTCAGCTCTGCAGGTACAGGCAAGTGCAAAGTGATCCTTTCCAAAAAGCTCGGCTGGTGGCTGACCTCTCAGTGCAACCATGAAGGTCCTTGGGGTGGCTGGTCCCTCGTGGCAGCAACTTGGGGCAAGAGCTTTGCAAACCTGGTGGGTGGGGCTCAGCAGGCAAATTTTGCTGGGGCAACAGAGCACAGCAGCTCCCAGGGGAAACATCAGACCATTTCCCACTGGGATAGAGAAGCCAACCAGCACACTCCCCACTGGAAACAATTCATCCTTCTGAGGGCAGGTTTGACTTGCCTCTGATGGGGGGGAACCTGCTGGCTCCTCTGAGACATGTGATATTTGGGATGTGTGCGTGCCTGGGGGATGCAAGGGGTGGGGATGGGGGCCAAGATGTTGGTCTGCTCTCCTCAGCTGCATTTAGCTCTGTCCTGGTTTTAGAAGGAAGGGCTTGGGAAGGCCCAGGGTCACCTGCTGCTCTGAGCAGGGCTGACCTCAACCCCTGGCTCGGATATAAACACAAAAATGGAGGGAGCGGAGGGAGAATCCTGCTTTTCCAGTTTGGGCTCAACAAAGATTTAGGGTTTTGTTTGAGAATGGAAAAAAAAGAGGGGGAAAAAAAAAGAAAAAAATTCTTCTGGTTTGGGTTTATTCCAGGCAGAGCGTCTGCCTTCTGCTGGCCCCGTGCCCAGGAGCTGCCGTGAAATGGAAATGGCCCAACACAAGCCTGTGAGCAGAGGGAGCTTCCAGCAGGTAAAATGCAAGTGAGCCAAGGCAAAAACCCCAGGTCACACACCGTGAGCTTGGGCACATGTGCTGAGCCACAAGCAATCTTCCGTTTTTTACTGGTATCTCACGACACCGTCACCCCCAGGGACCTGGGGCTTGTCTGGATCCTGTTCTCTATTGACCCAGCTTTGGGAGATGAACAAGATGTGCAGAAATGCACTGTGCAAAGAACAGTGTCCTGGGTTTGGCTGGGACAGAGTTAATTTTCTCCCTCGCAGCTGTACAGCGCTGTGCTTTGGACTGAGGATGCTGACAGCACGCTGGTGGTTTAGTTGTTGCCAAACAGTCATGGGTTTTTCAGCTTCTTGTCCTGCCCTGACAATGAGAAGGTGGGGGGTACCCAAGAGCCCAGGAGGGGACACGGCCAGGACAGCTGACCCCAGTGGGCTGCAGAGATATTCCATGCCATGGCCACAGGGATATTCCATACCACGTGATGTCCTGCTCAGTATATAACCTGGGGGGAGTTTGTCAGAGGGCGACATGGCTCAGGAACTACCTGAGTGTCAGTTCCAGACGGTGAACAGTTGTGCTGTGCATCACATGTTTTGCTTACTATTATTCTCCCCTTCCTTCTCCATCCTATTAAATTGTCTTTATCTCAATCCAGGAGTTTTCCCTTCTTCTTTCCAACTCCTACCTCCATCCCACTGTGTGTGTGTGTGTTGAGGGGGGAGCGAATGGCCGTGGTTGTTTTAGCTGCTGGCTGGGTTAAAGCGCGAGGAGCTTCTCCCTCTGGGCCATCCCTACAGAAGTCCTGCCAAGCCTTCCCAAGTGCTGTGGGGCACCATAGGGCGATGTGCAGTTGCGTGAGGTCACGACGTGCGCTGGCTGCTGGCCTGGGATCGCTGAGCTGGAATCACTTGTAGCTTCTCCCCAGCTTTGCTTCCCTGTGGGCTATAAAGGCATTTGCAGGTAGAGCTTCAAAAAAAAACCCTTCCTGTTCCCATCCTGTGACTTTCTCTGTCTTGGTGGAGAGAGAAGGGGGATCCCAAACTCCTCTCTTGACACCCAGATTGCTCCGCGTTTCCCTAGCCTGGCTTCTCCTCTCTCTCACATGTGATGTAAGCCTTCTCTGTTTCAGTCCCATTTCTTCCCCTTGTATCTTTTTTTCCAGGGCTGCAGTTGTTCCTCCTGCTGAGAGGAGCTGGAGGGGAGTCCTCCCTGGCAGAGGCCCTAGGTGGCTGTGTGGGATTGCTAGGTGCTCAAGGTCCTGATGCCAGGTCGAGGCAAAGGGTGTTAGGAAGAGGAACCAAGCTGCCAGAAGGGACATCTCAGGGGAACCACTGTCTTCTGGAAACAGAAAAGTCCTTTTTCTCTGCAGTGTACCAGGAATGATCGCTTTGAGGAATACTCGGAGGTCATGGGGACACTAAACACTGCACATACAAAACTCCTCCTGTGCGTGACCAGGACTTTTCCTTGTGACAGACCCCAGGCAATGGCACAGCCTCATCCCAGAGGGATGTGCTGGGTAATCACCCACTGTCAGCCGGCCCAACAAAGGGTGTTGCTGGTTCCAGGGACCCATGCCAATCCTTGTAGCATCCCACCTCCAGAAAGGATGCTCCCTAGACAAGAAATCCCATACTCCATCAGGCACTACTGACTTTCATTCCTGCAGCCCACTGTGTCTCGAGCTGCCTGTTTCAAGGTGCAGAACGTGGGCCGGTCTGTGGCTGCTTCAATTAAATGTCATTTGTCACAGCAAGCCCTGCATCCACTTCATACTCATCATCCTTGAGGGCTCTCCTCTTGGCGTAGCCCAGTGGGTAATGAAGAAAAGATTTAATTAGGCTACCACACAGACTGGTCTCATTTGATGCCCTGCATTAATCAGGGTCTGGGGAGAGTTTTTCCACCTGAGGGGTATGTGAAGTGAGAGCTCTGCAGTTGGATAGAGAGAGGACAAGTCCTGCGTACCTGGTGCTGCTGGGTTACCATCCATCAGCTGCTCTGGGGCTGGTACCCGCTGGGGTGGCTCTGGCTTGGAGCAGGTGAGTGGCAGGGGAGCAGCGTGATGGGGTGAGGTGAGCATTAGTGGCAGGGAAAAGGGCTTTGCTGGTGGGACAGAGGATGATCAAGACGTTTTGAGCAGTGCCTAGACCTGGGGTAGGCAAATTTGAGTCTTCTCCTGTAACCGCTGTGCCATGCCCACACCAGGCCGCTGCTCGGACCAGGACACAGCTGAGCCATGACGCCAGGGAAGCAAGGCACAGGTAAAACATATCCTGACAGCACTTGGCTGCTGCACAACCGGGTGGGTATCACCCAGAGGGCTCATGTCAGGCTCCCCTCCGTGCCTTCCCTGGAGGGATGCAGCAGGCAGTGGGGGATGTAGCTGTGCACAGGGCTCCCACTCAGGACCGGCGTTGCAGCCTTTTGTCACCATCTAGTGGGAACACGCAGCCGTGACCAGGCACAGGCTGGATGGGACGTTTGGGGACACTCGCTCCCCTCACCTATGGTCCTCATGGGGGTATGTTGTGTGACCCCCTCCTAGGCTAGTCAAGCATCTCGCCCAGCCTTGGGAAGCTGTGTTTGCCTCGCAGCCCCATTCCCTCCTAGCCCTGGGCAGCAGCAGCAGCTGGACAAGGTGTCCCCAGAGCTGCCAGGCTGGGGGCAAGACCACAGTGGACGAGTCTCTGCTGTGCTAGAAATCATGAATCCTTGGCAAATGCCTCCCGGGGTCTCCATTAAACGAGCCATATTCCCTTTAACTGTGGAATTAGATCAACTCTCCCAAGTTGCAGACGCGCTACAATGAGAGGCAGCCATAAACCCACCTAAAATACATTTACTCCACAAATAGAGCTGTTAAACCTGCTCCTTTGGCCAAATTACTCCTCACCGATGCTGCTCTGCAGACCTCCCTTGGCCCTGAAAGTTCAGGCAGTGCCTGCAGAGGAGCAGGGCTGTGTGTGCTGCTGGGAGAACCTCGCAACCCAGAAAAAGGCTGGCCTTGCTACAGCCCCACTGTGCTCTTGCTCAGTGCTAGGGCTGCCTGAAGGTTCTGACCATGGGTGGGCATGAGGAACAGGCCTAAATGCCTGTGGACCTCTGGTTGCTTTTCCTCCCCATGGCATCCCTGGCCCTTTATGGCCACAGCAGTGGCTGGCAGGGTTGGGCCGCATCCGGACCTGCTCAACGGTGCATGGATTAACATGATGCATGGATTAACACAGTGCTGTGGGCAGCGTTTGTTCTAACTCCTCCACACATGGATCCAGAGGTGACAGTGCCAAGGACAACCTGCCAGCACTGAGGACCCTGCTGGGAGAAGAGATGGAGCACAGGCCATACTGAGATGGATCCTGCCAGGGCTGGAAACCAAGAGCAGCCAGCTGCCAGTCCAACCCCTCGCTGATCCCACTGTTGGCATTATGTTATGAGACGCACACAGCATCCTCACTGCCAAAACTGCCCCCAGCTGAAGCAACAGTTGTTCATTTCCCATGGCAAACCAGCCCTCCTGCAGTATGGAGAGGAACCAAGGCCAGCCCTGGCACTGGCAGAAGAGCTCTACGAGCAACTGCAACATGGGATTTTGTCACACCACGTGCAGGCACAGTAAGGAAAGAGCAATCAACTCTTGCTTCAGACAGTTAAAAATTCCTGCCAGGCATCTACCTCCTCCACCTCCATCACCCAGCATGCCCAGGGGCCACTCTGGCTCTGTGTGGCTGCTTACCCTGCACACCTAGGCTGCTCCAGTCTGTGCTGGAGCACAAGCAGAGTCTCCACATGCAGAGTCCAGCTGCCTCCACATGCAACCAGGGCTGGGACGTGGGCAGCATCCCTGTCCATCTCAGCTCCCTCCCTCCTTGTACTGGCTGATGGCAGCAAACTCCCCGTGGGCTGGCTTACTCCTGGAGAGGCTGGCTGATCCCATCGCCTCTGTGTGAGTGAGCGCCCTCTGCTATGGCTCTATCTGCCTGGAAAACTGCCCGTCCTTACCTGGTGGAGGAGAAAGAGGCACTAGGACAGCCTCATAGCTGGGTATACTGGGTATACAGCGTGCTTTCAGGTGGCAATGAGCAACCCGGGATGCTCCCTGAAGGCCATCAGGGCCCTGCAGAACTGCATTCACTCTGTGTTGGGGTTTCTCACTTCAGGGCTCTCTGGGATCTTGTGTTCCCAGAGTTAGGGGCTTCTTCCAAACAACTGTCAGAAGGGCAAACTGCTATACTTAGGCGGGTCAGAAGGCCCCAGGAGCTGGCTGGGTGCCCTCAGGAGGCCCCAGGAGCTGGCTGGGTGCCCTCAGGAGGCCCCAGGAGCTGGCTGGGTGCCCTCAGGAGGCAGGAGGGGATGTAAGGCAGGGGCAGCCGCAGCAGGCAGGGGCAAGGCAGCGCTCAGCCCTGCCAGCGAGTGAGACAGGGTGCCGCACGCTGCCCTGGGGTCATTCCGACCCTGGCTTTACAGCCCCGGGGTAGGACTCCGCAGGAAGAAGGCCGATGCCCTCGCCCAAGGAACGGACCCGAGGCGTTGGGCGCGCTGAGCGCGCTCCCACCGGCGGAACGCCCTGCTCCCGCCGGGAGCCAGCGGAGGGCGGCAGCGGCACGGTGCTCCCGTGCCAACCGCAGCGGCCGCACGCCGGGGGACGCTCCCAGCTGCCCGAGGGGACCCCACAGTGCCTCCCGGGGCTGGGGGGGGGTGTGCCGGGGAGCGCCGAGGGGGGCGGCAGAGGCAGCGCCGGGGAGCCCCAGCCCCGGGCCTTCGCTAAGGACAAAGGAAACGGCGTCAGCGCGCTGGGGCTGTTCCGCCGCCGGGCCGAGCTGCCGCCGGGCCGGCCTGGGAGGCCGGTGCCCCGCGGAGCGGGCAGCAGGCGGGCTGCCGGCGCACGAGACCCCCCGGCCCGGTTCCACCACGTGTCCCGCCGGTCGCCACGTGCTCTCCCGCGGTTCCAACCCCGCCCACCCTCCGTTAAGCTCCGCCGCCCAATCAGGACGCAGGCGCCGAGCTACCGCCCTCTCATTGGCTAACGTCAATTCCTCCCGGGCAGGCGGTGCGTCCCCCCCACCGCTCTCGCCCCCCACCTCACAGTCTCTGTCTCGCCCGCGGCTGTAACGCGCTTTCCCGTTGGCCGATCGCAAAGCGCCGGAGATTGGCGGAGGGGCTCGAGGGGCGGGGACGGCGATTGGCCGGGCGGCGCTGCGCGCCCGGCGATTGGCCGAGGCGGGGGCGGAGTGGGCGTGGCCTAGCGGAGGGCTAGGCAAGCGAGCGGAAGGGGCCTGCGTTCGCTCTTTCGTTTCAGTCCCCGGTCCGGGTCGCCAGCGCTTTGCCGCCGCTCCCGCCGACCGCCCGGGGCCTTCTCCGTTCCTCGCCGCCGCCTCGCCGGACGTGCCCGCGCTTCTCCTGAGACACCCCGGGCGCCGCCCCTGCGCCGCCAGGCACCGCCGCCATCATGGTGAAGATCGCCAAGGTGAGGGCGCCGGGCGGGGCCGCGCTCCGCTGCCGGGCGGGAAGCGAGCGGCCGCCGCTGCGATGGGCCGAGCGGCTGGCGGTGGGGGGGAGCGAGGGGAGGAGGGCTGCAGGGCCCTTTCCCGCCGGCGCCCGCCGAGGCCGCGCGCTGGTTTCCAGGCCTCCCCTCCCTCACCGTGAAGATGGCGGCGAGGGGAGGGGCCGCGCGCTCGGTGGGAGCGGTTTCAAGCCCCCCCTCGTCCCTCCCTCCCTCCCTCCCCGTCCCGCTCTTCTCCCTGTAGCCGCGCACCGGGCCCGGGTTGCGGTGGGGGGGGGGGGGGGGGGCGGAGGGGATTTGCGTGTGTGGAAGCGGGACGCGGGGGCTGCCGCGCGCCCCGTGTGTGTGAGGCGCCGGGGGGGGGGCGGGGGGCGGGGGAAGGGGGGGGAGAGCGCCGCGGCGCGCGCCGCGTGCGAGCGCGCCGCCGGCAGGGGCGGGGCGACGTCGCCGTTCTTCCACGTGGTGCCGCGAGAGAGCGAGCACGTGGGAGCGCGGGGCGCCCCCCGCCCGGCCCGGGAGAGCCCCGGCGGGACGCGGGCGTGGCCGAGAACACCCCCCACCCCCACCCGAGCAGCCCCGGGTGTCGGTCGTCCGCTCTCCCTTAACCACCCCCTCCTTTCGCCCCGCGGTAGGGGCTGCCCCAGCCCGTTGGGCGCCGCAGGGGCGGGCGGGCCGGCCACGTGGTTGGGACAATTGTCCGCTGGTGCGAGCGCTGGGGCGCCGCGGAGCGTAAAGGTGCTGATCGCTCCCGGGCAGGGGAAGGAACGCCGCCTAACAGCTCGCTCTCTTGTTTCAGACTCCCAAGAATCAAGTCAAACAGAAAAAAATGGCCCCTCCCCCCAAAAAGGTGGAGGAAAGCGAGGAAGAAGAGTCCTCTGAGCTAGAGGAAAGCAGCGGAGACGAGGTGATTTGCTAGAAAGAAAGTCAAAATGGTGCACGTGGTGTTAGTGTCATGAGGGTTGGGGGTATCATGTTGTACGTGACAGAGTCAATATTGATCAGTAGTTTGTGTCTGTCGGTTAATCATGGCCAAAGAATAAACTGGATTTCTCAAATAGAAAGCAGTGAGAGGAGAAAGCTAGCCTAACATAGTTAAGCCTGTAGTTCCAGGCTTTAAACCCACTCTGGTGGGATATTAAAGCTGTTCCTAGTGCTGATGAACGAGAGGATCATTGATCACTCAGCAATGAGTGATTTATGGTGCACAAGTAATATGCAAGACTTCAATATGCTACTAAAAAGTCCAGTGGTCTTGCTCCAGCACCAGGGAATTCAGAGATGCTTTTATGTTCCAAAATCAGCCTGTTAAAAGCATGAAAAAGCTGTTAATGAGCTTTGTTAATTCAACAGAATAGGCAGTCAAGGTGATTCAACAGAAACTAAGTCTTGTCAGAAATATGCTTTAGATTGCAGCAGTTAGATATTTATCTGACATTGAAGTAACTAGTTTAAAGGGCCAGCAGAAGATTCTCACCTTACTGTGTATTTTAGGTGATCCCTCAGAAGAAACAACAAAAAGCAGCAGTTACACCAGCAAAGAAGGCTGTTACACCAGCAAAGAAGGCTGTTACCCCTGCCAAAAAGGCAGTAGTCACACCCGCCAAGAAGGCTGTTGCTACTCCAGCTAAAAAGCCTGTTGCTCCATCACCGAAGAAGGCTGCTGTCCTTACCAAAGGAGCCAAAAATGGAAAGAATGCCAAGAAGGAAGAGAGTGAGGAGGAAGATGAAGATGATGACGAAGATGATGAGGATGAGGATGATGAGGAAGATGAAGATGACTCTGGTAAGTTAGTTTTTAAACTGGTGTTCACCCTTGTATAGGTTGACTAAAGCTTCTCCAGTCAAGTTGCTGACTTGGAGTACTTTTGGAGTTGGAAGTCTAGCATGATGACTTAATACTTGTGAGAGGATGATAAAAGGTGGTGGGGAAGGAAAGGTGGAGAACCAGTGACATTTGGAGGACAGGTTGGTCTGCCAGCTGCATTGCATGTAGTGTGTGAAGCAGCTTCTAGTTTCCTGATTGTTCTTTTATAAACTTTGGCAAAGTCTTGTGAAACCAGGTACTTTACTAGTAAAGTTGAAGGCTGAAGGAACATGGCTAAACACTTGTTGAACTGTTGGTGCAGATGAGGAAGAGGAGCCAGCAATGCCTGTGAAACCTGCAGCCAAAAAGCCTGCAGCAGTACCAGCCAAAAAGCCTGCAGTTGTGCCAGCAAAACAAGAATCTGAAGAAGAGGAGGATGATGAGGACGACGATGAGGAAGATGATGATGGTATGTGAAAGGTTTTTTGTTTATTTTTTTTATGAACACTTAGAGGGAGCTAGATAGGGGTAACTTTGTGAGAGTGATGCAGGGTGTTTGTATGTCTGTTAGTGCCCTGCTGATTTCAGCTGGCTGCTGGCGTCCATCAGCAGTGGCTAAGTGGGTGTTTTTTCCCCTATTGTCAGTAAAACTTCTTATAAACACTATTATATTTAACTCCTTTCCTGAGAACTTAAAACTTAAGGATCTATGGAAAACACTGCTGTACCTCACAAGCTTTTTTTGGTTTCTAATGGGGTTTAGTCCTGGACATGTCTGAAATCTTGGACTCGACTTGTTTCAGAGTCTGATGATGAAGCCATGGACACAACTCCCGTTCAAGTGAAGAAACCTGCTCCAGAAAAGGCTGTACCAGTGAAAGCCAAGGCTGAGTCTGAAGATGAGGAAGATGAAGACGAGGATGAGGACGATGAGGATGAAGAGGATGAAGATGAAGACGAGGACGCTGAGGAGGAAAGTGAGGATGAAAGTGAGTTGAAATGGTTTGGGGACCATTAATCTCTTAATAACAGGGAAGATGCCTGAACAAAATTTTTGTCCTAACATGGTCTTTTGGGCTGAGTGTGAAGCTTAGTGTTCCTGTATTGATCCTATACAGGAAACTTTTGCATTGTACTCCTTATTCAGTGTTACTGTTCTCTGTCACAGAACCTGTCAAGGAAGCACCTGGGAAGAGGAAGAAAGAAATGTCCAATAAAAGTGCACCAGAGGCCAAGAAAAAGAAAACAGATGGTAGGTGTGGTTTTGTCAAAGGATGCTTGTTTGAGGGACTGTTACTGGACTGTGAAGTAAAGGATGCTGAGTGGGGGTGGTTTCCAGCACAAATGATGATTCTAAGGGACTTAATACTGAAGTGTGATGTCACATTTAAACAGAAGCTGATGTGCTAAAGCTGTCTGGAGGCTGGTTTCCAGTTCTTCCAATTGCCTTCAACAAAACCCCTGCTTGTTTTTTTTTTTCAAGGGCCCACTTCACCTTTCTCCCTCTTTGTTGGAAATTTGGTCCCCAGCAAGGACTATGAAGAACTGAGGACTGGCATCAAAGAATTCTTTGGGAAGAAGAATATGGAAGTTTTAGATGTCAGAATTGGTGCCTCCAAGTGAGTTCATCATTGGCATTTTGCTGCTTGTTTCTCCCAGTTAAATTTCTCTGGAGAGGTATAGCTGCTGATGTAGGCTGCCTTCAGGATGCTGGGATGGTTGCTTGATAGGCTATGAAAGCTGGATAAGAGGCATGGCACTGATAAGGGAATACTACTTGTGTGGCTCTCAGCTCACACAGCATCTCCTTAAGGGGGATAGCTGCTGCCTCATACAGACCTGCTGTTCTCTGCTGTCATTTTGATTATTTGGGCCAGTTAGCATTTATTAACAGTGTGACTTGGGGGGGCCTCTCTGGTTCTGGATTTTTCTGCTGCTGGAGATTGATCAGTGTAAAAAGGCTGCTCTTCTTTCAGGCGGTTTGGCTACGTAGACTTCTCATCTGCTGAAGATCTGGATAAAGCTCTTCAACTGAATGGGAAGAAGTTAATGGGTTTGGAAATCAAACTGGAAAAAGCAAAGAGCAGGGAAACCATGAAAGAAAACAAGAAAGGTATGGCCTGTAACGCTGAATTACCTGTGCATGTCAGAAAGAGACCTGTAGCCATGACTGTATTGCCAGTGGCTGCTATTGTGCTCTTTTGAGGCAGGTCTCCCTGTTTTGGGTTCTGTATCAAAAACAGTTCCTCAGATCTAACATGTGGGTAGGCAGGTTCAGACCTGCACATCTGGAAATGTGATCCCAAGAAACAGTCTCCTTGGGAAGCTTTAGGACCTGTTTTCTGAACCCAGTGTCCTTAACTAAGCTGCCATCGTACTTCTCTTAATTGTCACCACAGTTGCTCTTTCAGCTTCTCAAAATGTGAATGCTGACTTTGGTTCATTTTCTGCTGGATCAACTCACTGGTTCTCACTGAACTTGCAGTGCAGATGAGAGAGGCTTTTTAGCCAGTAATGTGGAAGTAACTTTTTCCTCTCTGCAGAGAGAGATGCCAGAACGCTGTTTGTGAAGAATCTGCCCTACCGCTTAACTGAGGAAGAGATGAGAGAAGTGTTTGAAAATGCACAAGAAATCCGGGTGGTCATGAACAAGGATGGGAACAGCAAAGGGTGAGTAGCTGAGAGGGCTGTTGGATGTTTGCTGTCCTGTCCCTCAAGCTCTTGGCGAATTTTGAAGCTTCTTGTACCCTTAAGCTGCCTTCAGGGACCTGCGACATTAGATGTAGTGAACGCTTTTCTTCCATGTCCTTACCCCTGCCAGGGGGCTTTTAGTTGTTCCTGGAGGGAGGCAGTTTGCTGATGTTTTTTTCTGTGCTGTAGGATGGCCTATATTGAGTTCAAAACAGAAGCTGATGCAAACAAAGCTCTGGAGGAGAAGCAGGGCACAGAGATTGATGGTCGTGCCATGGTCATTGACTTCACTGGTGAGAAGAGCCATCAAGATTATCAGAAAGGTACTTTTCCAGACCAAAAATGTGACACTTAGGATTTAAATCCACTTCTTTCAGAAGTTTGCTAGGGATTGAGCAACTTGAAGCACCACAGGACAACTGTGAGATATCAGGAAGGGACCTTTTGCCCAACTTGTGCTCTGCTTCCTGTGCATTTCATGTCTGCTGCAAATTTTGGACAAGGCAGGGGACACACACAAATAGTCTAGGTGACCAAGCAGTGTTGCACTTCCTCAAGGTCTGAGGCATAAGATTGAGGAGGGAGCACCAACTACTCGCCCTAGTGAGAATTTTTTGTGCTAACAGGAAGAGAGAGCTGCTCTTCTCCAAACTTGTGCTCACAGCCCTGAATTTCCTCTATAGGAGGAGGAGGAGAGAAGGAGTCAAAGACCCTAATAGTCAACAACCTCTCCTACGCTGCTTCAGAAGAGACTCTCCAAGAACTGTTCAAGAAAGCTTCTTCCATCAAAATGCCACAGACCAACCAGGGCAGGCCTAAAGGGTGAGTTGTGCCTTTCTCCTGACTCCCTGCTTGGCTTAGCTCTGCAGATCCCTCGTGCTCCCGGGCTGACTGAAGTCTTCCTCTCCGAACAGGTACGCGTTTGTAGAGTTCCCCACAGCTGAGGATGCCAAAGAGGCCCTGAATTCCTGTAACAACACAGAGATTGAAGGCAGAGCGATCAGGCTGGAATTCAGTTCACCAGGATGGCAGAAAGGGAACACGAATGCAAGAGGAGGATTCAATCGTAAGTGATGTGTTCCATGTTTCATCTTGACAGCAGTGGCAGGAGTGTACTGTTTGTGCAAGCTTAGGGGTGCTTTTGGGGAAAAGCCTGCCTGTGGAGTGAAATACTGTTCATGTGTGTGCTGGATATGATGACTGATTATCTGAAATGCTGATGAAACTATTGCTAAATTCCTCTAGATAGTCAAGTTCTGATCCAGCAGTGACTCTCCAGTTAGTCCCCCTGTTGATAAGATGTGAGCATCTATTTTTAAAAACTGCAGCCCTGAAAGTGTTTGAGCACTTGTTGAGGCTCTGAAGCTGTTACTTCAGCCCTGTGAGCTGCTGGAGGAGCCTGTGACACAAGCTGGATGTGAAGTTGAGCTGATGGCTGTGTTGGTCAGATGTGCTGATCTCTGAATGTATTCTCTTCCCACAGAGCAAAGCAAAACATTGTTTGTCAGAGGCCTGTCTGAGGACACCACAGAGGAGACGCTAAGAGAGTCATTTGAAGGCTCTGTAAGTGCCAGAATAGTCACAGACAGAGACACTGGATCATCTAAAGGGTACGTTAAACATCGCCTGGTCCTAGTTCAGTTGCTACAAGCCTCACTCCAGCAGATTATGCAGTACAGGGTGTTCCCTCAGGCTCATGCAGGTGATGCTAGGAGAGGGCAGCACACACTCCCTTCTCAATGAGCTCCTTCCTGTCAGCAAACCCGTGGCAGCCTATGGATTCGCACGAGAAGAATATTAACTGTTCAGTGCTGGCCAGCTCGCCGCGGCACCTTGCCGCTTGCGCTTAGCCACTGCTGTTGTACAGTCCCAATCCCTCTGGTTGCACAAGTGTAGGTGTTGTTTCTGCAGGGATTACTGTCAAGTGCCTGTAGGTGGTGCCACAGCTTCCTCAGTTTGTCTTCTCTTGATCTGTTTCCTAGCTTTGGGTTTGTGGACTTCAGCTCCCCCGAAGATGCCAAAGCAGCTAAAGAAGCCATGGAGGATGGAGAGATAGATGGCAACAAAGTGATCCTTGATTTTGCCAAGCCAAAGGGCGACTTTCAGCGTGGTGGCGGATTTGGTGGTCGTGGTGGCAGAGGAGGAGGCCGAGGTGGAAGAGGTGGTGGATTTGGTGGCAGAGGTGGTGGCAGAGGATTTGGAGGTAAGAGGTGGCAAATGCTGCTGTTCTAAGGGAGGGTAATCAAAAATTAGTCCCAAGAATGGCTTGGGGTTATGCTATCATGCCACCACAGTGCTTGAGTGACTCAAGATGGGTTTGGAAGGGCAGCGGTGTGGTGTCTGGGCAGGGATACCTGTAACTCTGCTTCTTGACCTGATTTTTCTTTCTGTAGGTAGAGGAGGAGGTGGCTTCAGAGGGGGCAGAGGAGGAGGCGGAGATCACAAGCCGCAAGGAAAGAAGATCAAGTTTGAATAAACATCCCCTTTCCTTTCCCTTCTCCTGCTCTCTGAGACTATCTGAAAGGACTCCGGGGGTTTTTATTCTCCTTTTATCTTGTCGGAGCCTTTGGAGGACATTCCAAGATGCGAAGCAGCACTGTGAGCCACTTGGAAGACAGAGTTTTCATTTCAAGGAAGAGAGAGAGAGCGCAAGCTGTTTTGACTGCTTGCCTATTCAAATGAACTTTTTAAAAAATGAGCGATAGATGTGGGATTTACCCCTTGTCTGTGAGTTGAGTTGTCTTGAATTTATAATGTTTTACCCATGTACAAAATTTTTTTTTTTTCCTATAAACTTCTGTAGCATTTTTGCTGTAAAAATGCAGGATGTTTTATCATTTGTGCTTCAGCACCCTGTCTTGGACAGATTAAAGGACCTAAACTGGTTCGTGTTACTTCTGTGCTGCTCAGTGAAGCAGGGGCATGAGAGGTGGTGCCTCGAGCCTTCTCTTGGGGTCATTAAGGCCACCTGCAGCACCTCTTTGTCCTTCTGCTCTAACCTAAATCATCTCCCACCACTGCACCTCTATGTGTGTGGTGCAGGAGGGGAGGGGAAGGTGATGGCTGAGGTAAGCACCGTGGCTCCACACTGTACATTGTTTTACTGGAGGTATACGTGATGTTGCATGCTAGTGAACTGCTTTTGTACCTTTTTTTTTAAAAAAAAAAAGAGTAAATTGCTTTGTACTAAGGCCCTGTAACGTACTCCTCCCCCATCCAGGCCCTGCCTCTTGTCCTTCACTCCAGCTGGTGTTCATAGCAGTCCTGCGCACTGGAGCCAAGCCTGTTGACCTCAGGAGGGAAGTAACTGCAGAGAGAAGGGAGGCACCGGGTCCAGGGCCTGGCTGTAGTTAGCAGCTGGCTCTCTGGCCAGTGTCCTGCAGGCAGGCTGGCCCAGCGCTGCCCTTGAGTGACTGCAGCACCTGGCTGGGGAAAGGGGGAGGGCTGCTGCTCTCAGGGTGTATGGAGGGCAGCGCTGGCCTCTGAACCTCTGGGCTCAAGTGTCCCGGGACAGCCCCCCCCCTGCCAGCACGCAGTGACCTTGGGCCTTGGCTGGGGCTGCAGAGGCTCCCCCTCCTTCCAGCCCCTGCAGCCCCTCTCGTGCTGAGGGCCCTTTCTCTGCTTGCTGCCGCCGCTGTGAGGCCGGGGTGCTGCGGCAGCCCCGAGCAGGGTCTGGCCCCCAGCCCCGAGCAGGGTCTGGCCCCCAGCCCCGGCCATCAGCCATTTTAGAGCCGCGCCGAGCCCCGGCGGCAAATGGTCGGAGAGCGGCGCCGGGACCGGCCGCCAGGGGGCAGCACCCGCCCGCGCCGCCGGCTGAGCCAGGTACCAGCCCTGGAAACGGAGCCTGGAGTCCCTGGACATGAGGACAAGAGAAACCCCTGGGCTCCTGTGTTACTTTTCTGTGGGTTTGTCCCTGTGGCTCGCTCCACTCTGCGGCCACTGCTGGCCCCCCATGGCCCCCACTGCCACTGCGCTATGGCCAGGCTGTGTCACCCTGTGCCAGTGCTTGGGCTGGGGGGCAAGGCAGGGTCCTGCTGGAGAGAGGCGACAGAGCCAGTGGGGTGGAGAACCCCTTCAGCGGGGGGCGGACTAACAGAACAGGTACGTGCTGTCCTAGGGAACCTGCTTTGGCAGGGGGATTGGATCTGATAATCTCTGGAGGTCCCTTCCAACCCCTACAATTCTATGATTTCCAGACCTGCCAAGGCGGCTCTTCCCAACCAGTTCCAGGGTGCCAGGGCCAGCCAAAGTTTAGCTGGGTTTGACACACAGGCAGAGGAGTGTGTGGAAGAGAGCGAATAGCCACTGGCCCTGGTTAAGCATGGGTCCAGGCTCAGGAAGGAAGCTGTGCCAGCTGGTGCAGGGCAGCCACAGCTCCAACTGCCCCCAAGCTTCAGCTTTACCTCTGCAGCCCCTTTTTAGGCTGTTGCCAACTCGCTGGGCTGGCGCGGCAGCAGAAACCCGCTAGCAATGACATGAAGTGAGGCCTGGGGGGGGTTTGGTTTGGGTTTGGTTTTTTTTTTCTTTTCTTTTCTTCTCCTTCATCTTTTAAAGTTTATTTAGAAATAAGAACATTCACCAAATCTACAGGGTTTCTCTGTACAGGTCCCACCAGGCACTGAGCAACACAGAGATGTCTACAGGCAGCCCTGGCTCTCCGCATGCATTACTGCTACGGGGAGCGAGAGCTGTGCCCTGCGTGCAGGATAAACAAACAGCCCATGGACTGTACCTGACGCAAGTGATGGGGGGGTCGATTTGGAAGCTAACTCGCTTGGGTTGGACAGGAAAGCAGAGGAGTGGTGTGTGCTGCTCAGCCCAGCGGGCAGCGAGAATGTCAGGGCCGCGGTGCCGCCGAGTGCATCGCAACCCAAATTTCACAGTATCGCTGCCAGCCCTCGTACCAACAGCCAAGCCCAGGGCAGCAACAGGCTCTTTCCCTTCCACCTCTTGTCTGAGCAGATGAGGGAATCTGCTGAGAAGTGGTGTGGCTTGGTGAGAGGGTACCTCTTTTTTTGGGGGGGGGCTTGTTTATGTCCTTTTGGTGTTTGTTTTCTAACCTGGGGAACGTACAGACTTGATGTAGATGAAACGGGCCTGCTTCCAAAGCACGTTAAGACAAGGAAAAAAGGGAAAAAAAAGAAAAAAAAAAGAAGGAAGAAGGCACTGCACAGGGGGACCTTTGAGGTAGTCAAAATTCTTTCCTTTCAATGTCTGGCACCAGAGAGGGAGAGAGAGCAAGTGCATGTGTGCCTGTGTTTCACTGTGCGTGGCTGGGGCCATGGCTGTGCGTGTCCACCTGATGACAGGGACATCTGGGTGTGCATGCCCTGCACTTGTGGATGTGTGTGTGTGTGCAGAGCCTGTGCCAGCAGGCATGCCCGCTCTCCGGCACAGGCTCTGCACACACCTGTTGCTGCAGTTGGTGGCTACAGAGCATCCATGGCCCTGTCTCTCTGTGTAGGGGGGTTTCCATCACAGCAGCTGGCTCGGGGGCTCCCCTTGACAGCTCATGGGGTGGCCCTTTCAGCCCAAATAAAGAAGGGCCATGTCTTGTGATACCCCTCCCTGTCATGCTCCTTGGCCTCATCCTGTAGAATAAACACTGCAGCAACCATGGGAGGAACAGCGTCAGTGCAGAACACCAGCCCTCCTTCACCGCAGCCCCTTGGACCCTGCTCCATGTGCCAGGGCAGAACCAGTGCTCTCCCACTTGCCCTGGAGCATCAGTGTTGCTGCAAAACTGCTGCAAAACCCCAAGTAGGTCTTCAGGGGCTGATGTCCCCCTCTGAGCACCCCACTAGGGCAGTCCTACTGCAAGGAGGGGGTTGCCCTGCAGCAAGCTCTGGGCACTCCTGCACCCGAGCCAGGGTTCCAGGGGTGATAAACCACTGTGCCTCTCCAGCCGCGGCTGACTGGATTTCTCTGCTGCTTCCTTGGCCGTGGGCAAGGGCAACCTGCCTCATCCCTTCCCTTTCCTGCCAGGAGGCACAAATCCCTGAGGAATTTTGGCTGGGTGCATTCCTCTGAGTGCACGCACAGCAAGGTCGCCAGCGGGGCCAGGGAGGCAAGTGCAGGCCAGGCTGGGGCAGGGAGCCACCAACATCTGGGACCATCTACTGGGGACAAAGACCCCAATCCCCCTGACCTCCTGGCTGAAACCCTAAGGGGGGCTTGGGGGTGATGAGGTCTGGCCTCAGCTGCCTAGTGGGGACAGAGAGGATTTGGTCAGGGGTGAATCCAATGCGCACAGAGTCAACGTCATTAAAACCTTGCATGGCAGAGTAAGTTGAGATAACAACTTGGCTTTTGATTCGGGGGTGGGGTGGGGGTGGGATGGGGGGGAGAGGTATGCACTTGTAAGCCACTCAACTCCTTTGGAGTGGGTTCCCTGGATACCCTGAATATCTCCAAAAAGCCCTCCCTCCCATCTCACCATTCGTTATGTTTCAGTGGAGGTGGTACCTGAAGCAGAGCACAAAGCCCTCTGCCCTCTCCTCTCTCTCTCAATTTTGTGCCAGATCTGTTGGGTTTTGGGTTTGGGTTTTTTTTGTTTGTTTGTTTGTTTTTTGTTGGTTTTTTTTCTCTCTCTTTCTTCTTTCTTTCAGCAACCCCCAACCCAGCTGGAGATAAGTGAACCACGTTACAGTACAGAAACAAACACTATGGCAAACCCTGCCCGTGAGCCCAGTGTCTCTGCCCTCATTGCCCCAGAGGGAGATGTCCCCAAAGGACTTGTGTGCCACTGGCAGAGGCTCACCCTATCCCTGAGCAGGGATCAGTTGTCCCAGCCCCTCCAGTCCCAGCTCTCCAGAGAGACTGAGCTAAAGGACGTTGAGTTTTCTCGAGCACGTCAAGTTACTATGGACCAAGTCCCACATTTGGAGCAACTCTGGAGGCAGCAGTTTATGAACCACCAACATACTCCGGAAAAAGCACGGCTCCTTGTTCATCTTGCTGTTCTTGTTCTTCACAATGCCAAAAGTTTTGAAGCCCTCATGCCCAACAGGTGATACTTTGAGGACCTCCAAGCACATCCCTAGGAAGACATCATCAATAGGGTACAGCTCCAGCGTCTCCGAGGTCTTGTGCAGCTTCTTGGCCAGGGGCCCATCCATGATGAAGCCCCCACCCCCAGCATAGGGTGGGTAGTTGCTTTTGTTGTAGAGGGCGCTGGGGATGTAGTACTTGTTCTCCTTCTTCCGGATCGGCCTGGCCTTGTAGAGGACATCCCCCACAAAGAGGTCCTCTCCCTCCTTCTTGTCCTCCAGGAACTCCAGGATGTTGCTGGGACTCACAAACACATCGTCGTCACCTTTGAAGACGAAGCGGACATTGTCGCAGTAGATGTTCAACCACTTCAGGAAATGGACCTCTTTGAGGGTGAGGTTGAAGAAGGTGTCCAGGAAATCCCACTGCAAGATGTCCCCATAGATGTGGTTCTCATAATCCAGCAGTTTCTGATAGTTGGCTCTCTCCTCCTCCTTGGAGGCTGTGCCCAGCAAGAACAGCGTCCTGATCTTCTTGCCATCCACCTCCTTCTCCTGGCCCCAGGTCCTGCGGATGGCCTCGCGGCGGTCGTGCTGCGTGATGATGGACTTGACGACGATGAGCAGGTAGACGTCCCCGCTGCACTTCTCCGGGTGGTTGATCAGCATGGGGAAGTAGCGGCAGTGCCGGTAGAGCAGGAACTGCTGGAAGTTGGGCTCCAGCCCTTTGAACCAGTCCACCTTGCTGAAGTTCTGGTTGGCAGAGCAGTTGGTAGTGGTGACATCCCAGGATTTCGCCTGCTTTGCCGTCACGGTCTCCTCTTCCTCCTCCTCCTCCTTCACCAGAGCTTTCTCTTTCTTGCTTTTCCAGAAGGTGCTGGTGATGGAGAAGGCGTTGTTCCTCTTCTGCGTTTTCAGGGGCTCTGGAGGGGACACCTCTTTCTGCTGCTGGCCCTGCATGAACTGGCTGGGTGCCATTCCCCGTTGCAGAACTGTCACCGTGATCACCAGCAAGAAGGAGAGGCAAACTGTTTTGTAGATGGTCTTCTTCCTAAAGGGATGAGAAGGGGGTGTTAAGGGCAGGAAACTGCAAGCTGTAAGAAGCTTGTCTGCAAAATCACCTCCCAGAGAGGTGATGGGATGCTCATAATCTGTGTCCCCATCACCTCTTGGCAAGGCAGGAGCATTGTGGGAAGAGCTGTGGGACACATGCCCCACACATACTCTTTTCACCTTTATCCTGCTTGTGGGGTGGCTCTGAGGCCACAGTCACCTGCAGAGTCATGACATGGCTGTGGTGTTGGTCTGGTACCCCCATATCTGTACGAAGAGCTGGGTTCATGGGAAAGAAGAAACTGGGGGGAGAGAGAGAGAGAGAGAGAGAGAGAGAGGAAAGCAGGGTGACAGCTTCAGCAAAGCAGCTGTTTTGGAGGAGGCTCCCCAGGGAAACCCCTGCTTCAGCCATCTGAAAGCTGTGGGACAAGAGCAGAAGGAAGCATTAACCCCAAAGCCCTGGGCACCAGACTGGCATCACAGGTTACACAACGCTGAGAAACTGGAGCCAGGAAGGTGTCAAGGAGCTGACACAAAATGGGCATCATGGTTTCATTACAAAATGGCAGCTCAGGACCCTAAAAACAGCAACTGTGATGAACCTCAAGGGTCGGTGGGAAAAAGAAGCCCCCCTCCAGCTCTGCATCCACCTCTGGAATCAATGTTTCTGGGGGAACTGCTGGGTGTTTTGGATGGCTGTTGGGACCTGCTGCTTGGCTTTGCTGGGATGAGGAGATGGATGGGGGATGCACTGCTGGGGAACCACAGTGCTCCAGAGCTCAGGTTGGGGAGCAGATTTTCTCAGCCTGCAGCAAACCAGGTATCTGTGTGACCAGGGTGTGTGGGGGGTCACGGGGGTGGGGAGAGCAAACCTGACACCTTGCAGGGTCATCCCACCTCCTTGCTGTGACCCCTGGCAGGGGGAAGCTGCCAGCCCCTGGGACAAACCCTGGAGACTGATGGCGACCCTCCTGCGACCTTGGAACAGCCCAAATACCCCCAACCTGCTTTCCCAGCAGTGTAAGGTGGGTGTCTTGACCTGCTGTCATGGGGGTGGAGGAACTGCCTGCTCTTGCCCATCCTGCACCGTGTTGTCCTCAAGCGCCCAGCTCCCCTCCAAGTCTGGCTGGCTCTCTGCACCAATTTCCTCCCAGGAGCTCCTGCTTGCTCCAGCTGCCTGCGGCCATCTCCCTGTGCAAATGAGCACCAGGCATGGAGGGGGGGTGGGGAGGGCAGCAGCTGGGCTCCATGTGCCCACAGGGGTCGTGATGGCTTCCAGGGCAGCCCCATCTCTGGCTGCCTCCATGTAGAGAGGGCACACAAAGTGCTCAGTGACCCCCAGAGCCCCTTTCCCTGACTTGGGGCTCCCCTGTGCCTGTCCCCTTGGTGACAGAAGCAAGTGCCACCCGTTAGGGACAGCCTTCAGTCTCCCTTAACGGCCAGAAAGACTGAAGATCATCTCTACCAGGCAGATGGCACCTGCAGGGAAGGAGCTAGGGGCTGAACCATTTAACCCAAGTAACTTCCAAATTACAAACAAACAAGCAAACAAACCTGCTCATGAGCCTGGGGGTGGGAGTGGGGGTGTGGGGAGGCTGTTTTGATCAGCACCTTCTGGAAGCTGCAGGGGTTTTGGGCCTAGGCAGCACCAAAGCACCTGCTTGATGGGACACCCCAGTGTCCCTTAGCCTCCCCAGGACAGAGGACAGCTTTCCTCTTGGGGACTCCGGCCACTTGGGAATCCCAGTTGGGAACCAGGAGAACCAGGAGCTTTTGGGGGCTCCCATCTCCAGCTTCACCCCCAAGCACAGAGAATTTTTCAGCCCTGCATTGACGTGGGAAATCTGTGATCACAAGCGTGGCCTGTGAGAGCGAGCGTGGAAATAAGCAATTACAGGCAAATGGGTAGATATTCCCTCGCTGGGTTTATATGTGGCCACTCATCTGAGACTGATGAGGGACCAGTTCTGATTAGATCTCACCAGCCCATAACCCTTTCCAGCCCTGGGTACACACAGCTGAGGTTGTTCTTAGATACCCTTCTGGGTGAAACAGTGGTAACTTTAACCCCTGCCCAGCCAAGCAATGGTTGAAGCCTCTCGTTGGTACCTGGCGCTGCAGCAGAAATAACCCTGTGGTCCCCCCCCATGTAGTGTACCCTCACCAACATTGCACCAACCCCATCCTGACACTCCATCCTTGCTGCCCCCCAATTCCATCCCACCCAACCCCATCCCATCCCATCCCATCCCATCCCATCCCATCCCATCCCATCCCATCCCATCCCATCCCATCCCATCCCTGCAGTCCCCCACCACCCCTAGGACAGCACATGACAGCATACCCAGCCCAAAGGACATGGGCAGGGAATTATTTATTAAAATTGTTTACAGAATTTGCATAGGTAGGGCTGTCCTAACTGGCACAGAGGGGTCCCACCCTTGGCAGGCTCTGGCTGCTGGCTGGAGAGAGGATCTGCACAGACCCTCTTGCTCCCCTCACCCTTGGGTGGTTGCTTTTTATTCCAACCCAGGATGAAGCCCTACCCTGGGGGTGAGGGCAGAGCTGTCTATTTGGGATTTAATCTATAGGTCTGACTCTGCAAACCAGAGGGGCACCACTGGGTCCAACAGAAGCTGGGATCCCCGTGGCTGCCCTTCTGCCCCACAGAAATTCCCATCCCTGACCTGGTAGGAAAGTGATGGGAACTGGAGGGACCCTGAGCCACAAACCCCAAGTATTTGGGGGGACAAAAGAGTAACAGTCATGTGGAGTTTTTTCCTGATCTTGAGTCTTTCTGCTCTGTAATGCCTTTAGCTGGGAAGAACTTTTGGGGGGAGGAACCAAGTCCTGCTCCCTGGACACCCCAAGAACCGCTGCTGGAGGTGAGGAGGAGGGTGTCTCTTCAGGTTCACTGCCATGTCAGAGAAACCACCCTGCTAAACTCCAGCACCCTCCTCCTGGGCACAGGCCTGTCCCCAAGAGCCTGGGTCACCCAGCACTGCGGAGCCCAAGGCCCCAGCAACCCTCACCCCACCCTGGCTGGGCTCCCACCAGCACCAACCAGGACTGGCTGCCCCAACCACCACCACCACCACGTCGGAGCTCTGAAAGGGCCCCAAACCCTCTCATCCACTTCCCTCTTCTCCACCAGGAAAAGCTCAAAAGCCTCTCTGTGAGGTGGCCACACCACGCCGGGCTGTGCCCCGAGGGGTTACATATGAACCCCAAATTAGAGGCGGGCAGTTTCCCTTTCAGGTGGTGGTGCCCCCCGGGAGGCTGGCGCTCTCCATCCCCGGTCCCCAGAGGGGCACACAGCCACTTTTGATCCTCATGAAAACCTCTTTGACCAGCCAGGGCTATCTATTTATTTGGATTTTTCTGGCCCCTCAATTAGACCCAGTCACTGAGCCGGCGGAGGCACGGCCAGCATAGAGCCCTTTCTGTTGGTGGTGCCAAGGGCTTGGGAGAGGGGGGTCGTATCTAGGGGGCAGAGGCTGAGCACAAAGCGCCCGAATGTCTCCAAAAGCCACCGTGCCGGCTGGGTGCAGGCAGGGCCCCGTCTCAGGACAGTTATCCCCTGTCCCGGGTGGGGGGGTGGGTGTAGGGACACGTCTCCTTACAAAACCCGTCTAGGTGGTGAGAGCACAGGGCTGGGGAAGGAGACGGTGAGAGCCGAACCCCTGGATGCTTCCCCGCCGTGGGCATCGCCCCCAGGCTGGCGCTGCCGTGGGACCGGGACCCCAGGGGCAGGTCTGGCTGCCCCACGGCCCCGCGCTCCCCGGACCCGCCACACAAACCGTCCCGTTGCAGGGAAGGGCTGGAAAAGGCATCCCAAGGGAAGGGGGGGACAGGGACTGCGCGGAGCCCCCGTCCCCGCTCCCGCCGGGCCAGAGCTCCGGTGCCCGGGAATGGAGTGAGGTTTGCGCTGGGAGCGGACGCCCCAGAAAGCCTCTCCCGGGGTACCCCAGCCCGGGGGTGATGGAGAAGGATCCCTCCCTCCCCCGGGGGCCCTCTGCAGAGCCGGGGCGGGAGGGAGCGGGATGGGGACAGACGGACAGGGACACGGCACCGTCCTTTGTTCCTTCCCCACCCGCAGCCTCCCCACCAAAGCCTCCCTTTGGCCGCTGCCGGGCACCCCTCAGGAGGGTCGGGACCAGGGCACCCCTCAAAGGGGCCCGGTGCGGAGGGGAGCGGGGCACCCCTCGGGAAGGACCCGTGGGAAACAGGAGCCCTCAGCCCCCCCGGGTCTGGGCAGGGCGCAGCGCCGGGACGGCGATGCCGGGCGGCGGGAGCGGAGGGCAGGGGACCCCGGGGCTCAGATAGTGCTGGAGCGGGGCAGGAGGGGGGCAGGAGCGGGGCAGGAGCGGGGCAGGAGCGGGGCTGGGGCTCCCCGCTCCCCGGCGGCACTCACCACTGGAACATGCTGGGAGTGGGACGGGGCGGCCGCTCCGCTGCTGGCCGGGGCTGCCCGCGGTCCGGGCGCTTCTCTCTGCCCTCTTCCTCTTCCTCTGCTTCCCCCCACCTCCCCTACTTTTTTCCCTTTTCTCTCCCCTCCTCTCCGAGGTGGAGCCAAGGGAGATGGCAGAGCAGGTAGGTTAACTCTTGCCCTGCCCCTCTGCCGTGTCCCCCCCCCCTCCCCCGCCCCAGCCGCCCCGGCAGGCAGAGGGCTCCCCGCTGCTGGCAGGGGAAGGAGTTTAAGGGCGATACATCACAACCCTCTTGGGGACCCTCCTCCCTGCTGATGGGACCTGGCGGGTTCCCACCCTGGCACCCCTCAAAGTCTTCTGGACCTCAGGCACAGCCCCTCTGCGGGGTGCCCAGCCCCCCAGCTGCTAACCGCAAAGCCTCCCAGTTACGGGAAGGGGATCCCAGTGCGCCCCGGGAGAGGTGCCTTTGGCAGTTGGGGCTGGATTTCTGCAAAAGGAACGTGGGTCCTTTTTGCGCCCCCCTCCCTCACCCCCCCCCCCACCCCCGCCCCAACACAGGCAGGTCACTTCGGGTTGAACACCAGAGGGACCTGGGACCCAACCCCAGTTTCTCACAGGGACACTGAGATTCCACCTTCGCCTCTGTGCGCAGCATCGTTTGGGAGCAATGGAGTGACACCTCTCCTGGAACCCACAGCTTACCCAGGACCCTCACCTCTCCTGGCACCCACACCTGCTGTCTGCCTGGACCTGTCTCATGGGTCGAATTCCCACCAGCACCACAGGCAGGCAGGGTGTCCTTCTAACTCTTCCTTCAGAATATTTGGAGCGGGGTGTCGCCAGCACCCCTTCTGCAGCAGTACCAGCTGGGACATCCCACTGTGCACTGAGATGCAGATTTCAGACTGTCCTTCCCTTTTAAATGTAGCATTTCGGTTGAGGGTCTGTTTCAGCCCCTGGAATTTCTGATTTCCCTTCCCTTTCTGTTATCCTCCCATCCCCACCAGCAGCACATATCAACCACAAATCCAGGCTGGGAAGCCCACAGGAAATCCTTTGGGATATTTCCTTTCCTGACCAGCAAGAGATATCCCAGCCCCTTTCCCCACAGCCCCTCTGCACTCTGTGTGAGTCTCCCACAGCTCCCACAGCCCCCTGGACACACTGTGCTTGTCAGGGGAAAGTCTCCTCTGTTCAGAGGCTGGACACACAGTGGGACCCATGCAACATGCTGCACAAACAGCATTTGGCCCAGCACTAGGAAAACTCGAAGTCCAGCTTAGTTTGGGCAGGAAAGGTGCATTGCTCCCTCCAGACCCTCTCCTTATCTCAGGTTATCTCTTTCCCACCACAGCAGCACAGCCGATGCCCTGCAGCTCTGTGTCCTGAGAGCTTCGAAGCCCCCCAGGAAGCTTTGCCCAAACAAGCTGCACCAGCTCTGCAGCACCCCACAACCTTATCACCACCGAAGTCCCTTTGCACCTCCACTGATTCCTTTTTAGATCTGTTCCCACTGCCCACAGGAAAGTTGCTATCTGCTGAACCCACAGCCCCAAGGAAATCACAGCTCTGAGGTGCACAGAGGGTGCTGGGTACGATGAAGAGGATGAAGAGCCACACTCTGAATATCAGCCTGACGGGATGGTAGGTGCATGCCAGCAGAGAGGAGCTCATGGTGGAGGGGGACCCCACTGCACACACCCCACCTCCCCCCAACAAACAGGCATAAAGGGATATGAACAGCAAACTCCCAAAAATGCAGCCACAATCTCCTCCTTGCAACATGCCCTGGGGACACGATGGGGACAGGGACTGCAGCATCCCTGCCATGGATGGGGGCTGGAGTAAACCCCCAAACACAGCCCTGGAGCAGCAGCTGCAGCCACAGGGGATGCCCAGATGCTGTGAGTGTGTGATGGGCTCCCAGGACTTGTGATGGGCTCCCAGGACTCTCTGGATGCCCCGGTATCAGCGTGACCAGCTGGCAAGCCCAGGGCTGGCTGTGGTGCAGCATGCCCGAGCGCTGTGCTGTGCCAGCATGGGCATGTCACTGCGGCAGGGCGAGCAGGACTGCTGGCAGCCAGCAGCAGGAAGCTCTGCCAGCCATGCTCCCACGCTCCTGCCTCTCCGACGGCTGCTTCCGTGCAGCGAAGTGTCAGGGACATGAGCGTGGGGACTTGCCAGATGCTCCCATGCTGCTGTGCAGGGTTTCGGCTCAAATAACCCCCCCCTCTGCCCAGGCAGACCCCAGGCCCGCTGCTCCCTGGGAAGGAGAGGTGCACGTCCCGTCCCGCTGTGTGAGAGCCCCGCAGGCCTGGGGCGTGATGGCTGTGTGAGGTTCACTACAGCCTCAAACAGTGTCAGGTGTGGGGCTGCCCGTGACAGAGCAGCACTGCCCTGGGCACCCCGGAGCAGCAGCTCCCTGTTCCAGGCTGAGTCCTGAGGTGAAGCAGCAGGTCTCACATTCCATTCATCCTGACACAGAAAGGCTGAGGACAAACCTGAATTTCCGTGGTCTCTGGAATCTCCCTGGGAAAGCAGAGAGGCTCAGGCAGGTTTCAATGAAACCAAAGCACTTTTAAAGTCCTCCTCCACACACCTTCCCCTTGTCTCTTCCCATCGCCTGGCGGGAGCAGGTGTCCCCCAGCCAGCCACAACCCTCTGTGGATAGTGGCTCTTGGAAAAGTGAAACCTGAGGGGTTTTCTGTTTGCCCAAACCCGGAGCCAAGGGCAGCATCACTTCACCATGAGCAGACCCAGACACTCGCAGATTACTGCTGCTCCTGCCCAGCCCTTCCTTCAGCAAAGCAGCTGGATCCATCGTCCCACCCCTCCTTTGCTGCAGCACCCAGCACCCTTATTTCTTCATTCTAAGCCATTACACTGAAATTTGGAGGCACAGGGGTCCCTTTTGGCACTGTTGGCAGAGCTGTGAGTGTCTGGAGAAAGGCTTTTGGGTGGCAGGGGCATGGGAAAGCCAATCTTCTTCTTGCACAATGCTGGTGACCTTCCAATGCTCACCAAGCTGCTCTGGTCCTGTGAGAGCTGGCACAGGACCTGTGAGAAATAACATTTGTCCCCGTTGTCATCGCATAGTGCAGCAGAAGGCAAGGTAATCCACATACCTTCCCAGGTGACACCCTGGTAATGGCCAGAGTAACATAGGCTTCCTCACAACGCCTGTCACCTCTGCAGCTCACGGGACCCATTTGGTGACAACTGGTACCGGTACCACATGCTCACCTCCCTCCTGAGCATCCCTCATGGTGCCACCACTGGGGATGGGGCCAAACGACCTTCAGGGACTTGAGGCTTCTGAGCTGGAATCTAATGGGGCCACCGGGCATCATCTGGGGCAAAGGGCAAGGGCGAGGACTGGGGTGATGCCACCACATTTAGATGTTCCCAAAGCAAACCACAATCCCTTTTTAGCTTCAAGGAGCCTCTCTTCATTTCAAAGTGGACCTGAATTAAAACGTTTTATATATAAAGAAAATAAGTACAAAGAAAGAAGTGAGCTTTTTTTATAAAGTTTATATAGTCCCAGAAGACCAGCTTGTGGCAGGTTGACCCAGCCAGCGTTTTCCCACTTGATGGTTTGGGTTTTGTTGCACTGGGAAAAGGTTTCTCTGCTACGGGGTTGGGGTTTTGGGGTATTTTTTTGTGTGTTGTCTTCTGATTTCTTTCCATTCCAACAAATTATACTCAAAAAAAAAAAAAAAAGCCTCATCTCTTCTCCCAGCAACTCTCACACCTCCTGACCACTCATGCCAGAGCTGTGGTCCCTGGGCTGGATTTCCCACACAAGCCAAGGTCTTGTCGCCCTGTGACATGAGGCGACACCCAAACCAGCACTCTCCTCCCCAAACCTCCATGTGCCCAGAGCAGGACCAAGGGCTCAGCCTTACTCCAGACCAGCAGCACCCCATGGCTTCACATTCAGGTTTTTCTATTCTTGCAGGCAAACACCCCTGTACAGCAGAACAGGGAATGTTTAATCCTCACCACACATTCGCTTTCTAACCGCCTTGGCCGTGCCGGTAGGTAAAGGGTAACCCTGGGAGGCTCACCCATCACTGCTGCTCCCACGTTGGGTGCTGGAGGCTATGGCCAGGCACCGGCAGTGCCTCCACACCAGCCCTTGCTCAGAGAAAGCCCCCTGGGGCGGTTGGGATTAATTATTACCCTGGTTTATTGCTGAATGTACACTGCCAGCTTGGGGGCTGGGGCAGACGTCACGTACCGTCCGGGTTTGACGTGGGATGCCAGCAAAGAGCCACCCCCGCGAGAACGCGGCCTCCGCTTGCCTGTGGGTAACAAACCCCGAGCGCTGGGAGGGAGGTGTGTGGGGGGGGTATTTTATGGGATCACACCAAGCCCACATGGCCATTTTCATCCCAGCCCCTCTGCCAAAGTGGGGCTGTGCTGGCTCAGAGGCTGGAGGAGGCTTTCTGCCTTCCCAAAGCCAGGTTATCCTTCCCCTCCATCAGCTGCAGCAGCTCACACTGAAACACCGGAGGCTGCTGAAAGACCCTGAGCCACAGCTGAGAGCAATGCCCACTGCCCTGCTTGGAATCACCCCCCTCCCTGATTGCCATTATTTCTTCAAAAAATGGGAGAGGAGGGGAGGGGAAGCTGCTTTGCAGGGCAATGGCTGGGCCAGCACCCTCCTGCTTGGGGGTCTCCAAGCCACTGCTGTCCTCTGCAGCCCCAGTCTGCCTCTGGGCTGACCTGTGAGAATGTGGTACTGGGTGGGGAGGAGGACACAACTGACCCCACAGCCACAGTTCTGGGGGAAAGGAGGATGGAGTGAGATCCAAGTAAGACCTCGAACCCCAGGAAAGGCAAGGGACAGGGGGCACATCCCCAGGAGGGGCAGGATCTGGGACTGGCAGGGAAGCGCTGCCCTGCCCTTTGTGCCTTGCGCTCAGGAGCAGGGCAGGGGGTTGCTCAGCAAACACGGGGGAGCAAAACAAGGGTTTGCCTGCCTGAGCTGCCCCTTCCTCAGCTCTCTCCAGCTTCAGGGATGTTGTCTGGCAGGGATGCTACTGCCTCTCCTCCAAGGATTTGTGCCCCTGGGATGCCTGGGTCTCCTGAGGAGCCCGGTGTGGCAGTGCTGTTGCTTTAAATCCGCAGCTGGATCCAGCTGTGACTGCAAGTAACCCTCACCACAGCCTTGCCCAGGTCTTTTATGCATTTTCCAGCGGTTCCAGAGGCGCTTGGCGGCAGCTCATGGGGAAACCGGACTCATGCTGGCAGGCAGGGAAGGGAGGGGAAAGGGAAAACATTTCCCTTCCCGAAGGAGCAGGGGGAGCCCGATGCTGTGGCTCCAGCAGTGGGCATGGGAGAAGCAGAGGGCTTGTGGGGCTGCCCCTGTGGTGTGATGCAAATGGCTCCATGGCTGGACACAGTGAATCAGAGTGCCTGGCTTGTCTCTGCCTTGCGAGAAGTCCTTAACCCCAGTGTGCCTCAGTTTCTCCCCTCTACTCACTCAATTCAGCATCATGCAGAAAGGCCTGAGGTCTGGGTTTGTGCCCTGAACCCATGGCAGGATGGGATCCAGGCAGTGAAGAAAACAAGTCCATCAGGATGGAGAAAGCCAAGAGGGATAGGAACACGGGGTTGAGAAGGGAGACACCTTCATGCTGCCCAGATCCAGAGAGGAGGAAGTTGGAGTGCTTGGCTCTGGGAGGCGCAGGAAAGGACACATCTTGCTGCTGGATGGGACCATTTGCACCCCAGGCCCTCCTGAAGAGCAAAGGTGGAGGAGAGAGAAGAAGGACGAAGTTCCTAGGTTGGAGGGTTGTCAAAGCAATGTCACACCAGAGCTGAAGCTGGCAGCCCTGCCTGCTGAGACCCTCCTGCCTGCTGCGGGGACCATGGCCCTGTCCTGCTCTGCCTGGCCACCCTGACTGTCCCGCAGAGCCGGGCACAGGCTGAAGGTGAAGCACAGGTTGGGCATCAGACCCCAGGAACCCCTGTCCCAGCTCAGCCTGGGAAGGGCTGGGCTTAGGGACTGGCACACAGTGCTCTCAGCCCTGGGAAGTCCTGCTGCCTTGGAGACTGGCAGGGACTCAAGAGCCACGGGCCGCGAGGCGCCGTGTTTTCCGTCAGGCAGGAGAGTGCTCGGGACGTCGCTCATGAGTCAGATGGAAAGGGCAGCTCAGGAGTCACCTGAGCCTGGCGGCTGCCTGCCCGCTGCCTGCCCGCGGCCCCTCTCCAGCCCAAGTGGAAAAACATACGGCCCCAGCCCAGCACACGCCTGCCGAGACCCCACGCTGCAGCCCAGCCCAGGCTGGCAGACACAGAAATGCTCACGTTAGCCTTCTCTGGCCAAATGGGTTTAGGAGGGAGGCAGAGGCGACTCAGACATCCCTGGCCCCAAGGCTCTGCTCCTTGTTAGTCATCACTCTGCCGCTGTTCAGCACCACTGCCAAAACTGGGGCTCTGCTGCAGCCACGGCGGGTCCCTCTCCACAAGAGATGGAGCGAGGGAGAGAGAGGGCATGTGGCTCCCAATTTCCACCCCCTTGGCTAGGGCCACTGGATCAAGGCCATGACCATGCTCCTTGCTTCTGTGTGCACAAGAAAGGAGGGCAGGAGCCAGCACTTACAGTGGCATCCCCAGGCATGGCCCTTGCATGGGCATCACTCCTCACCCCAGCTCAGGGTGCTGGTGGAAGAGGTAGAAGAGCAATTTGCTAGCCTGGGAGTATTTTAGTCGTTTAAGAGCCCTGGGGAGAAGAGAAGAGAGCCGGCACACCCAGCTGCATTCCTGAGGTTTGGTTTCCATGGTGGGATGCTCACCCGACGATGAAGTCATGCTGTGGGCTGAGATGGCCGGTGAGTTAATGCATGGATCCAGCTCCGTCCCTGATTCACAGTAAGCGTGGCCACAGCCTCATGCCATCCATTGGGCTGACTGTCCCACTGCACTGCCACGGCTCCAGCATCCCTAGGAGCTTGGTCCAGGGAAGCTCCAGACACTGCTGCTGGGTGGAGGGACCTTGCCTCACCGTGGGAATTCAGCTACTGCTGCAGGGTGGAGGGACAACTGATGGCTCTCATGGGTCCTTCCAGCCCATTTGTATCATCATACTGTGCTCCTCATCATGTTTTACTTTCCCTTCATCCTTCTGCTGCCACTGGTGACAACAGTACAGAAAAGCACCACCCTAAGAGGTCACTCCTGTGGGGCCAGTGCCTTGAAGATCTGCCCAGCATTAAGGGAAGGTGGGGAAGGATGGTGAGCTGGAAAGCATGGGAAGGGCAGAATGCAAAGCCTATTAGTCCTTGGGGTGAGGTGGCAGGAACACTCCCTAGCACCAGCAACTCGTGGTGCCAACACATGACTGTGGAGTTCAGATGTGGGACCCTATGGATCAACAAACCAGAGGTCTGGTGGAGGACCCAGTCCCAGGATGGCAGCTAAGCAGATATGATTATTCCCAGGCTCCATGGTGGCTTTCAGTAGGTCTGAAGGCAGAGGAACGTGGCCACGTGGCCCAGGACCATCAGCCACCCTTCCTGTTGGCTCATCCGGCAAGATCCGGTACTTTTGGGCTGCGGTTATCTGTGCTAGAGGGAAATGGCAGTGTGAGTTTTCAGTAAAGATCCACATGTTTGCAGTTCAGTCAAGTAAAACCCCATAAAAAAAAAAAGCTTACTTGCATTTCCTGATCAACCTCCACTGGAACCCTTTCCAAGCACACTCTGCATCAGTCCCAGCCTCCTGCTGTCCCCAGCAGCCCTGAGCCTGAGGACAGGGCTTGCCCACATGCTGGTGTTTCACAGGAGCACAGGATGCTTCTGGAATACAGCAGGACACAGCTAACCCTCAGACATACCAGGGTGCTGGCACCCTTGTGAGCAGGGCTGTTTGCTTTTGAGATGGACCACGACCTTCCTGCACATGCTTGTGTCTAAGTTAAACCAGAAAACCCTCCCTACATCTCATCTCACTTCCATCTCATAAGGAAGTCCATGCTGGGATATCACCAAGAGGCAGAGATCCCTTTAGAGGCTGAGATCCCTTTAGAGGCTGAGATCCCTTTAGAGGCTGGCACTAAGCCACCAGCAATGACCCCAGCTCCAGGGGAGGATAAGCCACCTCCTGGGCTTGGCACAGCAGGTGACATCCCTGGAGACCAGAGAGGTGATGCTGAGGCACTGGCACAGCCCAGCTGTGTCCCAGCCGGCCCGGGAAGCACATGGCCAAACTGAGCCCGAGCTACAGCCAAAGGAAACTGGTGACTCCAGGGCTGCTTTGCACCAGCCAGGGTGAAGCACCAACCCTGGAAAATGGTGCTTGAGGCTCCGAAGGGTGACACAAGGCAGCTACTTGTCCTAAGGACCCTGCAGAGCTTTGTGGGGCTCTCCCAGCCCTTCTGCAGGCTCCATTTCAGTTTGACACTCAGAGACGGGTGAAGGTTAAGTGAGGTACCTGGAGGCAGATGGACTCAGCATGCACTGCCCTCTCCCCTCTCCCACCCTGACCCCATACACATCCCAGGTGTGACACAAGGGTCCCTCAAACCCCCCTGCCCCTAAAAAAGCCACCTCCCAGCCTCCCGCTTTCCCCAGCTCCTTCTGCCTCTGCTCCACACTAATGATATTAATTTCGCTGCCTTTTCCTGCAGCTCCAGCCCCTCCTGCAGCAGCTCTCTGCTGCTCTCCTCCACCAGCGCCCAGCTGCCTCCAACCCGGGTGACTCACGCTCTGCACACACTGAGCCCTTTCAGCAGCCCTCAGCCCCAAACACTGCCCCAGTCTTCCCAGCGCCGGCATGCCGAGCCCCCCTCCCAGCGCCCGCTGCCGGCGCAGGCCCCTGGCCAAGGGGAGACATCCGCGGCCTTGCTCAGAGAGCGGCTTTCACGGCGGAGAAGCTGAGGCCCTTCCTGGCATGAGCTGGGCCAGGATGAGGCACAAGCAAGCGGTTGCCTGGCTGGGATGGACCCGCAGCCCGGGTCCCTTTGAGCAAGGTCCAGCAGCCTAAAAAGAAATAAATAGATGTCTTTGAAAAGGGAGAAAAAAGGGATCATAAGCTCCTAACGGGACTGTTCTTGGCTCTGACAGACAAAACCTGCCAGGAGCCTTTTCCTCCCTCCTGCCTTCACCAAACTTTTTCTGACCAACAGCAGAGCTCTGTCTGTTGCATGGGGAGGGGGCTCCTCTGTTCCCCAGCTCCTGGTTGGTGGCAGGGTGGGCACCGCCATACACCGCCCCTGTGTTTGGAAACCTTGTAAAATCCTTGATCTGAGATGCTGCTGGACAATCACTGCACAGAACCAACTCCTCAGGGCTGGGGCCATGGGGAGCGGGCTGCGGGCACGCTGTCCCTGGGACAGCACCATCCCCTGTGCTGGCTCGGGGTCCCATTCACACTAGGGAACCCTAAGCCCTCCCAGGGACTCTTGTCTTGTGGCCTAGGGTGAAGCGCTGGAGCCCAGGGAAGTCCACGCATGGTGTTGCAGGGTAGGGTGGCCTCCAGAAAGGGCCCTACCCACTGCAAAAGCCTAGCCTCAGGGCTTTTCAGCTGTTACAGCCCCTCCAGGAAGGTGTACACACCCCAAGGGGCGCAAAGAAAAAGGTGAACAGCTGCAAGCATGGGTGACATGGGGGGACACACATGCACAAGCCTTCAGAAACCTCTGCATGAGGCTGCAGGAGCATTGTCTGCTTCCTTCCTCCCTGCCTCTTGCTGCCTTTTTTGCCTGTGATTTTTTCAGTTTACCAAAATACTCTACCTGAAAAAGTAGTCACTCCTCCCCCCCCCAAAAAAAGTAGTGTCACCTCCACAGCAGGGGGAGAAACATGTGTGTCCATGTCCCAAGAGGGCCACTGTCATTGCACCGACACGAAGGGGCTGACCCTCACACCCCTGCCAGCATTGCGGGGTCCCTAGTGTTGCTGAAGCTGTGCCGACTGACACCCACAGTGCACAGGAACCCACACCAAGCTCAGCTCTGGGTCAGGGTACAGGGCTGAGAGCAGGGAAAAGCCTGCAACTCTGAGTAGAAGCTGCAAGAAGTGGATGGGTAGGTTCAGGGGCATCCCCTCTCTGATGAGTCTCCCTCCCTGATGAGTCTCCACTCTGTCCTGTCCCAGGCATCTCTCCTCAGAGGGGACAGAAGAAGGGCGCTGCCCAGGGGCTGGGTGTGCTTAGGGTGAGAGAGGTGAAATCTCAAGATCTCAGGAGGAATGCGGTGTCTGAAGGGCAGAGATGTGCTGTCGTAGCAACCTTCCCCTCTGGGTGTTTGCCAGGCTTCAGTAGGAAAGCTCCTACCTCCAGTGAAACTGCCACAACAAACAAAGTTGAGATTTATAATCCCAGAGAGAGATGAGAGGGTTTTGCAAGCGGTGCTTAACCTGGGAAAGGTCACACAGAAGCTGCACACCCAGCCATGAGGTCAAGCTGCCGGTGCGTGGGCACCAACTACCAGCCACAGAGAGCCCTGAGACTGGTGGCAGTGGTCCTGCAGCCCCAGTGCAGGGGAAGGACACTGCTCATCACCAGCCCCCCTCCACGCTGGAGCCTGAGCTGCCTCCGAGCAGAGCACAAGCACTGCTGGATCACGCTGAGGCCAAAACAGCAGCTGGCAAAACTTTTCCCCCCACTCCCTGACCACTTGTCCTTCCACCATCACCAGGAGTTGTTAAGGAGAGGGGGGGATGGATCCAATCGCCTCAGGATGCACCACTGGCAGGGCAGCTGTGCCAGATGTGATGCCAAAGGGAGTGCTGGCAGGGGAGCGCCTGATGGATAGGGCATAGATACACAGAGATCCCTGGGAGTCCTAGCACCCAGAGCACCCAGTTCCCTGGGCCCAGCACTGCAGAAGGGGGAAAAGACCAGCGACCAGCAGAGCGCTGGGTGCCTGAGCGGGCAGGGAAGGGGAGCCCTGCCCCTGCCAAACCCCAGCCAGGTCCCAGTCCACTGGAGCAATGCAGAACCTGCTGCTCACAGTGCCGAGGCCAGTGTCTCCTGCTGGCCTTGGGGAGTTATCTTTATTGCTTGCAAAGGGAGAATTGGTCATTTGACATCCAGGAACCACAGAAGTTCTTTCCTCTAATCTGAGCAAGAAACTGATACAGGTGTGGAGAAAGGGGAGAGGCAGAAGAACACACACTTCTATTTGTCGCTGGCTCCTGCATGGCCAGGCAGCTCCAGCCTGCTCTAAGCCACTTCCTCCTTTGTGCTCAAATAAATTGCCCCTGAAGCAACAGAAACCTGACCAGATGCCACCACATAAAACAGCATGGCAGGAAAGAGGGTGAAATTCAGGCTGTGAGCAAAAGGGAGGGAGGTACCTCCTTGCATGGAGGTGTTGCACCAGCACCCCCGCAGACCCTTAACTGGTGGTGGTACAACAACGGAAAACCTGGGCTTGGATTCTGTTGGGGATTGATGCCCCCCTAACAGCTCTTATCTGACACAGGTACAGCACAGGCCAAGTTTAAGCAGACACAGGATCAATTTTTTTTGCTATTCCATGGTGAAACTCATAGGATGGAGCAGCGATGCCCCCCTGCCTTCCCCTGAACCACATAGCTGGGGGAGACCTGCAGTTGTCCTGACAAGCAAAAATCCATTTCTAGCCTGCCAAGTCACAAATACTTCAAGCTCTGCCTGGGAAAGAAAAGAAGTGCAAGCTAGGACTGGTCCCTAAGCCCAGTGCTGCAGGTCCCCCAGTTGCACCTTCCCCATGCACAGAGCAACCCTTGCACCTTCACCCTATACAAACCATTCTACCCTGCTGCAAGAACACATGTAACAGCACAACGGGATCACAAGAGCCACCCCTACCAACAGCAGAAAGGAATTTCAGATTAAGTAATAAGGATTAAAGTAGGACTATCCCTAAAACTCGATCTCTATGTTTTAGCAGACTCTTACCCAGACCCCTGCCCAGTCCCAGCTGCCAGCACTGCGGGAGGCCCAGAGACATCCCCACATCTCCCCTGCTCTGCCCCTGGCAGTCTCCCTACCTGCCCTGAGGCAGGTGCAAAGCTCTCTCAGGCTGGAAGGAATGAAAATAAGGAGACACTTCTAAACTGTGACATTTGCATTTGAGACAGCCACCCCCCAGCCCAGCTCTCACTGGAGCCACAAAGGTATTTCTCAACTTCTTTGTGATGTTCAAGGAGGTATGAAAGTGGGTGTGGTGGTAAAGTTTCTATTCCTGATTCTTACCGTTGTCTGGAACAACCTCAATTTCGTATTGATTCAATCCTTATTGCACCCAGACTATTGTATGTTTTCTGTTCCCGGTGATTAAGAGCCAAACAGAAACTAACTGGCATGGATACACCTCAGGGTGCGCAAGTGGAACTCCAGACCTGAGCTGCTGTAAAAGAACCTGCACAAAGCTGGTAATAAACCTGGCTGAAGCACAACTTTCCTGCCCTACACTGGCAAACCAGAGCCTTTAACTTCTTTGGCTTTCCCCTTCTCTTTGTCTCAAGCACAAGCCTTCCTTGGAGTCCTCCACAGCTGGAGGCACAGAGCCCTGGGCCCTGGTGCCCAGCACTGAAGAGCATTGGATATTTCCTTCTGATCAAACTGGGGATTTAGAGGTGCCTGGTGGGAACTCTCTGGAAATGGAGCAGATGGCAAACAGCCTTCACTCCTCTCAAGTCCCCCCACAAGTGTTAAGGAAACCCTGATTTCTACTCTCTGTCACTCCCTGTGTCCAGAACCTGGTGCTGGCCCTGCACCAGCTCCTGCTGCCATCCATCCCGTTCCTCCGGTGCATGGCTGTGCTCGGAAGAGCCTCCTCTGAGTCCTACTGCTCTCCTCTTCCCTGGTAGCACGCTGTGGCCTCACCACTTCCACGCACCCTGTCCTGGTTTGGGCTGGGACGGAGTTCGTTTTCTCTGCAGTAGCTGGTGCAGTGCTGTGTTTTGTGTTTGGGAGCAAAACAGTGCTGATAAGGCAGGGGTGCTTGAGATACTGCTTACACAGCGTGAAGGCCTTTCTCACGCTGCCCCACCAGCGAGCAGGCTGGGGGTGCACAGAGCCAGGACAGCTCACCCCGAGTGTCCAACAGGACATCCCCCTGTGGGGTGATGTGCTCAACAATAAAAACTGGGGGAAAGGAGGAGTTAAAGGAGTCTGTCTTGCTAAGTTATACAGGATGAAGTGCATGCTCCTGCTTTCCTGGAGACAGCAGAACACCTGCTTGCCCGTGGGAAGCAAGGAACGAATTCCTTACTTTGCTCTGCTGGCACACAGAGCTTTTGCTTTACATCTATTCAACCATCTTTATCTCAATCCACAAGCTTTCTCACATTGGGATCAAGTCTGCACTGCAGGAGGGGGCTGGGTAGAGGTAAATGGAAAGGGGCTACAGCCGGTAAGCACCAACCATCCAGCTGATTTTTGGAGAGCTCTGGCTGGGGACAAGCACCTTTCAAAGCTTCCTTTGCCTCTGTATCACACAAACACAATCCAGCCCTATGGAATAATTCCCATTGCAGGAAAAAATAAGGCAACACCCCCTCACATACGCTAAAACGTTAGAGCAAGGGAAGGAAGCAGAGGCAGGAAACCACATGAATGCTCTGAGGCCACCGCCGCAGGATAAAGGGCCAGATTTTTACACATGCACTGAGAGGCAAATTCTTCCAAAACTCCACATTTAGGCACCCAAACATAACAACTGGCTTTCCATGAAGACTCAAACCATTCCCTGCTGCCATCAAAGAGCGAGTGCTTGTGGAAAACTAGCTGCCTTCTCACAGCCACTCGCGTGACTCAGTTGAAATACAGGACCCGTTTCTATCTCACCAGCAAGAAGTAATGAAAATAACAAGACTTCCAGCAAGGCTATCTCTTTCTTCAGTTTGGATTCCAGGCACACACACGTGTTATTGTTGCCACAAACGTGTAGGATCACCTGGGTCAGTTTTGGTTAAAAAGCCTTGGCCTCTGCCCTCGCAGGAACACAGCCCTGCTGGGACCTGAGATTAAATTGATTCTCACCACTGTTGTTTCTGAGCAACTTGGGAAGCATCGTGCAATTTCTGACACTGGCTTCTGCTTTAGGTGTTGTAAATGTGATTTCAGAGGACCTTGGAAACCCAACAAGATCTGTGGAAGCTCCCAAGGACTCAGACCCACCTTCCTGCAATGCTCAGCACAGCTTTGTGAAAATTTGCACTCGCCACTTGCATCTTAAGTAGGAGTCACAGGGAGAACAAGAGTTAGGGAGAAAGAGTCTTAGGATGCTCTCTCCTTGCCCCTGCCCAAAGCATGCTGTGGTCTGAAACTACAGCACAGGAAACAGGAGTCTACCTACTCAAAGCTTGTCATCTACACGGAAAATGAATCAAAGATAATTTTTTTTCCTCTCTGCACAAATTCATAGATTCACAGAATCCTAGGGGTTGGAAGGGACCTCCAGAGACCATTGAGTCTGACCCCCCCTGCCACGCAGGTTCCCTAGGACAGGTCACACAAGGAGGCATCCAGACAGGTCTTGAATATCTCCAGAGAAGGAGACTCCACACCTCCCTGGACAGCCTGTCCCAGGGCTCTGTCACCTCACTGTGAAGAAGTTCTTCCACATATTGGTGCAGAACTTCCTGTGCTCCAACTTGCAGCCATTGCCCCTTGTCCTGTCCCCACAGACCACTGAGAAGAGGTTGACCGTTTCCCTCTGTCTCCCACACTTCAGGTATTTATAAACACTAATCAGCTCCCCCTCTCAGTCTTCTTTTCTCACAGCTGAACAGCCGCAGTTCATTCAGGCGTGCCTCGTAGGGAAGATGCTCCAGGCCCTTAATCATCTTTGTAGCCCTCAGCTACATGGAATCATAGAGTGGTTTGGGTTGGAATGGACCTCAAAGATCATCAAGTTCCAGGCCCCCGCCATGGGCAGAGACACCCTCTACTAGGTCAAGTTGCCCAAAGCCCCATATAACCTGACCTGCTCTGCAACTGTCAGGTCCTGAATTTGAGTGAGAAGATAACACAAAACTTTCAGGTCAGCTCTGTGTACATGTGACTGAAAAGGCAACCACACTAATTTGTAAGTTTTGGGAGAAGCAAGGTAAATCCTTCTTGCTGTTCTCATGTACTGCAGTAGTGCCTAAAAGCCTTAGTAATGGGCCAACCTGCTCATGTCCTCCTACCACATACGTACGTTTGCTGGCTCTCAATCCATTACTTACCCACAGCTGCAGTGTGGCTGCTGGCACAGCCACTCCAGACAGTCCCAGTCCCTGGCTCTGGTCAGAAAGAGGACAGTGAGGGCTGCTGTAGCTGGTATGGCTGGGATATGGCTAGAGGAATGAGACCCTTGAGAACTGTGGGTGTACTTTGCCCATGGACCACTCCCTGTGAGGTGGTGACTCCTAACTCGGAGCTCCTTGGCACAAAGCTGTTGGTACAGTTCATCAGGATGGAAACTCTGGCTCTTTCAAACAGCCCAGTTTCCAGAGGGCTCGAGCACAGAAGGGGTTTAAACCAAACAGAATTGTTTCCCTCAAGTGAAACGGCTGCTGCATTTCAGTTCCCAGCTGCTCACTTGGAAGAGGAGGAAAAAGAGAAGAGCCAGTTTCATGGAAAATCGTGGTAGGCCATGATCTGCTGAGGTAACAAAACCAAAAATAAACAAGTCATCTGCTTAAATAGAAGCCAGTCCGTTAGGATTCTGAAAATTCCATCCAGGGGAAAGTAGTTGGAGAAAAGGGTAAAAATTTCAGCAAGACATGCTGCTCAACAAAGAATTCATTTGGTCCTAATGGTCCTGCTTCTTGCTACCAACGTGAACCACACTCCCCAAAGGCAGTGCATGAGCAGCCATGAACAATAAAGCGATTTGTTCTCAGGAAACATTCAGCCTCTGCCAACAGTCAACCGGATCCATACAAGGAGCAGCCAGACCGGCACATGGCAGAGCGAATGAGGAACTGTATCACTTGGCACAGAGCTGCTATTTCCAGCACTTACATCCCATCCTCACGTTAGCTCAACCTTTTCACTCTTCAGAGGACGACGACTATGTCTGTGATGAAATCTGGGTCTACAAAAGCCAGGATTTTTTCTTGAGATCCACAGAGGGAGGTATCCTTGCCTTCTTAAAATCCCTTAGTAGGTGGTCTGATTTTCAGATGGCCTCAGCATTCATAGCTGTCGGCTACAGCTTAATATGTAAGGCACCTTAAACATCTGGAGGATAAACCTCATGGTTTCAGGTACCTATTCATTTCTATTTGTCCTCTTGATTCTTTTACATAGCAGAATTAGCTCTCAGCAATGTTAAAAGCAAATTACATGAAGTAGAACTTTAAAGACTTTTAAGATGAAAACCAGCAAGGCACACTGGAAACCATTTTCTAAATTAAATACAGTGCTAGGTCACTCACACTCAGAGCGAACTGAGTAACTGACACTCCTCAAATCTGTGGACTTAAAATCATATCAGAACATAATTTCCCATATTTGAAGATGATAAGAGCAAAACAAACATTTAAAGCTGTCAACCTAGATTTCTTACCATTTGTCTGAAGCATTTTAACTTTCACTGCAATAAATTACTGCCCTCGTTTCTTGGAAACTTGGGTAACGCGCCAAGGACTGCTGAGAGGACTTGTAATAAAAGGAGAACATGTTCCAAAAAGTTATTAGATGTCCCAGGGTGTGCCACTCAGTTCGTTGTTTGGAGAGCATCAGAACCTTCAAGAGCGGAAATTTGGATCGTGGTCTTGTAACAATGCCCTTCCACTGCAGGGTAGAAAGCAGCCTGGAGGTGGGAAAAGGGCTGCTCTGAAACATCAGATCCCAACCACTGACAAGATGCCAGGCTAGAAGAATTACTGGTCTGATAACACAGTAGGACAACATTCTATGTTCCACACCCAGAACTTGGTTTCTTTTAAAAACCTATTAGCAGCAGATTCCCACACAGCTTGGCCAGAACAGTCTGGTCTTAAAGTCTGTTTTGTTTGCCTTGAAACTTCTTGCTGCTTCTCACCTGTCAATAAATTCTTGAGTCCCACTCCTTTTGCAATTCCTGTGAACAGCAGAGGTTAGGAAAGTGCACCATGGCCTGAAGAAATCCACAGGGCTTAATCACAGAGGCATCGTGGTACCCAGCTCCCACTGGGGCCAGTGGAGGTTTACAAGGCTACACCTATGTTCTTTTTTTGCTCACCATGCCCACGCACCCCTTTGAGCTCAGCGTGCCATATGGCACAGCCAGGTGTGTCCAGGTGGCCTGCAGGGCCCACACACGCCTTGATCACACTCATGAAGCAAGGCACACCTCCCAGCCCTCCAACATTTCCTCTCTGGGGAAAGGGCTTGTTCCAATATTGAGCCAGGCTGAAAGCAAGCGTGGGGATGGTCTGAACTGCCAGCAAATTCTAGCTCAAAGACAAATTCAAGCCCTGTGTTAAAGGTAAATCTGGATGTACTTAAGTGGCTGGGAAGGTTCTCTGTTGGCTTTTCTGCTGCCACCACTTAAAGATGTGCACGAACGCAACACAGCGCTTTTTATCTCTACACTGTCAGCTCCACCATTATTTATAAAGGCCAGTGGAACTTCGTTTAAAGGGAACAACTTAAAGCCAACCCAAGCAACCACTATCCCTCCCAACCACGGCAATATTTTGCCCCCAGAGAGCTACCTTGCATGTCTTCCCCTACACACTTAAACCCTGCAACAAATAATGCTTTGGACACCAAAGCAATGTCACCAGTGGCATCCCACATGCCTGGGCTCTCCTCATAAAAGACTGCAAACAATGAATGGTTTATGCCTGCTTTGCAACACTTCTGAGCAAACAAAGCTGCCTCTGCTGAGGGGACCAGGCTGAACACAAGGGACCTATGTTTTCAGCTCAGGTGGAGACAAAACTATTGGGGACAGAACTGGTCGATTATAAAACACAGCCAAACGCAAACAATTGCACACCCTCATGAAGCCCCAAACAAGCCTATCAAGGAAAGAAGAAACCCAAACCACCATTCACTTAGAAGCCTTTTTACCTCGTCACGCCCAGATAATTTTAAAGTGTTTGTGTAGAACAAGCCCTCCAAGCAACTTTAAATAGATACATGCAAGCTTGTGTCTCATACAGCACCGCTCACAAGCAAAACTAGATGGAATATGGAGAAGTTGTATCCAAGAGGCATGCGAGCACCAGGCAGCACTTTGGTCCCAGAAGGCTTCCCTCGCGGATCCGGGTGTCGTGTTCAATAACTGTGTTTCCTCATTGCAAACAAACACTGGCCGGTTTAAGCACAATCACACCCCTCTCATTCATGTCAGCAATCTCCACTGCTCCCATTATGGATTTGCCAGGGTGGTGCTGTATCTAGCAACAGCCTCTGCACGGCCTAAACAAAAAACTGCCTAACAACTTTTAAGAGCGAGGTGCAGAATTCACTATGTGTGTGTTACTGACCTCTACCCCGGGACCTTCCAACCCCCAATGGTGGAGTCCTACCAACAACAGCAGAATCCCCACTTTTCATTAGCTTCAAAACGTTGTGACAGGCATCACAGGGGCTTTTTGTGAAGGAGACAGTGAAAAGGACGCATTACCTTGTCGGTCTCTCAAATTACTGCTCAGCTAAATTATTTCTAAGCCTACCCACAGTTTCTCTCAAGTACTTGGAAAACCAAGTTTCTTCAGCATTAATATAAACAACAGTTTCACAGTTCTCCACCTCTACACTCCTACTCCAAAACATCAAAAAGCTGAACATGGCAAAAGGTACATACAGAGTTCTGTGTTGCAACAGGCCCTGCAAGAAACAAACACCCAAGCACCGACACTTCAGCTTGTTCCCTCCAGTCCAGTTCTGCAAGATGCTTTTGTTTTTCACCGACCTTGATCTGCTGGAGGGCCCCTACCCATCTCCTTCAGCTGACGTTTACTGAATGGTACAATTTTGAACTCAACTAATGGTAAAGCCAGTGAGGTTTTGGATGCCTTCCCCACTCTCTCCCCACACCCAAAAAAATAAATAGTCTGCGTTTTTCAAAAGCTGCTCTGCACCTCCAAGAATCGGGTCTGCTCCAAAATGAAACTCAGCACTGCTGCAGAATAAATAAAGCTCAACAGCTGGAGCATTCTGTGTCATCCACATATGCAAATGGCCCTGCTTAGCACATCAGTGTTAACAGCTCAGCCATTGATACTACATGCTGGAGTAAAGGGGGCATTCCAGAGGAAAAAGACAAGCTCCCTACACTGGAAAACCACCAGGTGAGGTTTTATGGCTGTTTCCCCTAACACCCTTTTGTGAACCACAGGGCATTTTTCCATGAATTGTGTTTAACAGCTCTGAGAGCTGGGTTAACCTAAGCACAAGGGGCTACCAGGTGCCTCGAGTGCCTTTACCTCTTCAGTAGCCTGGGAGTTACAGCAACACCCACACACTGCCAGCTTTGTTAGGCCTGGAGTTACCAAGCAGTAAATTGTAGCTTCCAGGTAAATATGACTGGACTTTAAACTGGGGGATGCCCTTTCCTGGGGCACATACAGAGAAAGTTGCTTCCCATCTGTTCACAAAACCAAGTTTCGCCATTCCAGTGGAAAAAATGGATTATTCATTCCACAAATTAAAGAGGAAAACTAAGAAATTAAAAAAAAAAAATAATAAAATCCCACAATGTAGGAATGTTGAAATGGAGTGATTGCTGCAGGTAAAGCTGCTGGTCAGTTCCTCAGAGCTGAGCATGGATGCTGCTGTGGGTACCAGCAGAGTGTTCTGCAACTGCCAGAAGTCAATCCCAAGTTGACGAAATGCTTCCTCTCCAGTCTCTGGTGACCAACACACAGATCTTGCTCCACACAAGGTTGCTCCAGGCAGTGAGGCTCTGCAAATCCAGCATACATTTCCCCTTCTAGTTCAGATCTTTTGATCAGATCTCCTGACTCATTCACAAAGGCATAATTCTTAAAACAGCTAGTGGCAGCCTATTTAGCTAGCAGTATGTAAACAAGACAGTTGCTGGGTCAGACTCCTATGCCAGGTCCTACAAATTGTCCCCCAAAGGCTGTTTACTCTCGACACAGGCAGAAAGCAAGACTTTCTTCTCCAAGTGGCAATGTCACTTTTGAGTACACTATTGGATACAGTCCCAATATCTCCATCTCACATAACAGTCCTGGGTTGCTGCTGAGACCTTGAATTGTAATAACAAGGCCCTTGTCTTAGCCAGCTCTAGAGACGACAACAGATGCATCCCATCAGATAATCCCCGAATCACCGTGCAAGGCATACGGCGTGCGGTGTCAGTAACCTCGCTCTCTTCTCAGTCCATGGCCAGTAAAGCTCATTACAGGAAGCTGGCTCTGTCCTTCAACAATGTGACAGGTGATTCTCGAGGAAAGGAACTGTTCTCACTTCCTGTAGGACTGGCTGCCTGCAGAAAAACAGCAAGAGAGGGTCTGTCAGCTGAAAGGAGGATTTATTACAAGCAGGAGCTGCCTGCGGGCAACACTCGTTCAACCTGTGCAGTGACACAGACACAGCGTGCACAAAGGCACCTTAACCACTGATGCTGCAGCTTAAAAATGCAGGATGTATTTGTGGCAACCAGTTGTCAGGGGGCACTGGAAGAACCTGTGGAGGAGCAGGGAGTCATCAGAGCCAGGACACACTCTCCCCCCAAAAATATTTCATCATTCTTCTGGTAGAAGTTTTTGTACTACTCTCTCTCTGCTGTGCCCCATACATGACTTGGTACACTGCAGCCAGCTTGAGCATGGCTGTGCAGGGGAGCTTGGAACAGATACAGAGTAAAGAACAGGACAAATTAAACCATCTGACCCACATGGAGCACTTCTGTGCACTTGAAAAAGTCTGGCTATGTATGTCCACCCTATGTTCTAGCCCTGCTGCCAGTGTCATGCCTGTACCAGCTAGGAAGTGAATCCCATGGAAAAATCCCAGCATGGCTGGTTTTATTTGGAGGAGCTTGGTTTTTGCTTTGAGGTACAGCTTTGGAGCTCTGGCTAGCAGCAGTGGGCTACATCTGGGTCAGGAATCTGGCCCCAGGCCCTCACTGCATGAAGTACCTGTACTTCCTCTGCATTCCTCGGGCATTCCGAGCACTCCATGCTCCAAGAGGAGCAGACCAGCTAGTTCAACTAGGTTTATGTAAAAGCAACTTACTTCCAGAAAGTACACCTAGAAACACTAAAAGCAAGCTAAAAATCAAAATAAGTGAGCACAGCAAGTACAATCAGATACTCTTCTTTCTCTCTTCATGCCCATGAGCTATAAAAGCTTGTATTTCTGCAGAAATACCAACAAATCCACAAGCTAAAGGTAGTCTTCCACTAGGACAGAGTCTCTTGATGTGTAAAAATCTACATACCTATGCAGCAGGTAAATGGGAGGCAGCAATTGCTGAAATCTGCTGATTGCTGCAATCTGTGCATCCGATACCATTTTTGCCTTATTGATAAGGAAATTAAAGGAACAGTAGCTCAGAGCTTTACTAGGGAAGCATTAGGGACTCACCTGCTTCAGATGTCTTCCTGCACCTCTAAGTATCAGCTGGGAGTTTAATCACCTTTGAGAACCTCTGGTTTGGACATGGGTGCTTAAAGGACTTTTTAGTCCTCTAAAAACCTGGTCCTTGTCACCTTCCTCTCACTTTTCCCTACTGTAAAAACATGTGTGAAAAGCCTTGCAAGAAGGACACTAACTAATGTGAGCTCTGTGACAGCAGACAAGGCAGCAGGAGGCACATACAAAACAAGAGGAAGGTGACTTGTTTGCAAAATAATTTCTTTGCTATTTTTAGTGGCAAGATAAGAGTTTAACATTCAATTGCAGGCACTAAGTTTGTCTCGTGGCATATGTGGAGAGATAGAAAACAACCACTTGGAACCCCAAGAGACAACTTGGGAGAAAAGGTAAATGGACATATAGTGAGATGTGATGCCCACTGTACATTTAGCTTTAGGATGCACAGACACAGGTAAGAGGTACACTGGAAGACCAATCTTACCCAATAAGAGTTAGAAGAGCTCAAGAGTCTGGAGTTAGATATTACATACACTGAATCAACAGAGAGACTCAAGGGATGTAGAACTCTGACCACACTCTCCTTCAATGCATTTTCAAAATAAAATACATTATACACTGTGCCACTGGAAAAGGAACTTGACTTGCTGCAGAGAGAGTAACACATGTGTGCTGCATCCTTCATAGGACACAGGCACCCAGGAGGCACAAAAAGCTGCCCTGGAGAAACCAGAAAACATGGAGGAGTTGTACACAACTTCTCCAGCAGAGCTGCTCTTGTATATCTTGTGCTTTTGTAAATTAACTGAAACAGGAACCAGGGACAGACTGTTGGGTGTTAAGACCACATTTGGTCAGGACAGAAGAGTGCTCCTATCACAGGAAGCACCAGAGTCAGTGGTAAAATGCAGGGCATATGCAGCAACAGTAAAGCCAGAAGAGCTGGCAGTGTTATTTGAGCAGTCCCATGCTTAGGTAAGTACTCTCCAGGTCAAAACTTCCTTAACCACCAAGGACATTCCCTTCCATTGCCTCCCCTGTACTCCCTCACTGAAACCATCCCATCTCCTCACATGTGGAACTGTGTGGAACAACAGTGAGTGAACAACACAGAAGACTTAGGAAGCTCTTCGCAGCTCTGCTCCTGATTTGCTAGGTTATTTGTTACCCATGTTTCATTTTCCCTACTTGTAATGAGGAGCTAATGATATACACATATCTCATATTTCTTGGGAAGGTTTGCAAGGTACCTAGGAGTTACCATGTTTTTGTGAAATGTTTAAAGAAAACAGTTGTAACTAAAGAACAGAGCTGATGTTACACTGTGATCAAATAATCATCACTGAAATTCTTATTCCAAATGTATCATAAGAGCATACAGCACATTGCTCCTGCCATTTTCACTGATGATGGACATTTCATTCAGCTGTACCTGAGTCCAGCTAGTCCCCATCCACACTCCAGTGAAAAAAATGACTCATTTCTGAAGAACTCATCTTTCTTCCCCCTCTCCCTCAGAGAACCCCACAGCCTACACACTGTGCACATTTACTGTTGTACAAGCATCTGACAGGAACATTTCCACTTTACTGGTCTTGTGTGCTGGCTTAAAGCAAGTATCCATCCTTCCTTTCTGACCTCAAGTCATGGCCATCCTCTCTTCTGAGCCCACTGCAAGCTAGTACTGCTTAAACCTCTTCAGGCAACAACATATGCAGATGGTTCTTAAATGCAGTCTCCAGCAGCACGATGATTGCCTCAAGCCGCACACCATGTTTGGCTGTCTGCTTACTAAGCTGCCCTGAGCCCACCTCCTGAAGTGCCTGACATCTGGTCTGCATTCAGCTGCAGTGTGGACACACCCAAGGATCCAAATTCAACAGCGTTAAAGAAGTTACAAGGAACGGTAGAGTGACCAAATATCTAAAGAAAAGGGGAAAGTCTAATCATATGTAGAGGAAGTTTAATCCAAGAGTAGGAGCTTCCCCCTAAACTTCCAAGAAGTTGGGTCACTTCATGCAGAATCAGGAAAAACACATTTCTGAACTGCTCACGTGCCTGGAAATAGGAGCAGTGTTCAGCAGGATATATGGTTGTGCATACATGTACTTGTGCAAGCGACAAGTACAATGTCATATACTCCTGGCACATTTAAAGCCCACAACTTCATTCCTGGAGAGCTCCTACAGTGCTGCCTCCTTTCCCAGCCCAAGGGCTGACAAACAGAATGATGACTTTTTCCACTTACTCAGTCTGCTCCTTGTGGATGATCCTGAGGAGCTGGGACGACTTATTTGTTGGGGTCCAGACTGAGAGAACTGGGGTGCAATGGCTGGGATCTTCCCCTTTCTAGGGCTGGCACTCTGCACTTCAGGAGTGCGGGGGATCTTGGGTTTGCTGGTGAAGGCTGAGGGAAACTCACTGTAGGATGAGATGGAGAGGGTTAGCAACACATGGAGAAGTATGTGTGCATAGTAAGTCTGCAAGTAAGTGAATCGTGGAGCACATGCTGAAACAGCATGACTGGCTGCTCAAAATTCAAGGAGACTGCAAATGGAAAGGAACATGGCACCACAGGTACTGCCCTGGGGCATGCACTCACTGCCCAGCCTCTAAACCTGGCTCTATCGCCCTGTCTGTCCTACTCAAACCTGACTCTTCGGACAACAGGATTGAAGAGGTTCAGTTAAGCCACCAGCAAACAAGTAACAGACATTTAGCTTGTTTTCCACTGTATTTATCACACACACATACTCAATCTGAGGTGCAGAAATGATATAGATATCTAACAGCACAAGAATACATCATTTTAGAGCACTGATGCTGTTATTTCTCCCAGGTACAGGTGACAATTGACAGACACAGGCAGCTCCTTGGCTCCCAGAAGGCCTTTCCAAAAGAGCAAAATGCTGTGATGGCATCTATGAAATCAGTTCCCTATGCACACAGGTTCCTTGTTCACACCAGGAACGTAGAACAGCTGGTGCTGTTTCACACTCTGGATGTGCTGCAAGAATGTCATTCTTTGAAGCTTAGTCCGTGAGAGCACGAGGATGCACTGTCCTTCCCTGCCCTCTCATCAACATATTTCCCAGGTACAGAAATGGAGGCTACCAGGAACTAGCCTATCCCTAAAATAATTACGAATCTATATTCGTGTTTGCTTAAGTGAGTCAGTTTTTTCCTTATAAAAGGTTGAACTGAAGTAACAGCTACATGAGAAGACCTCATGAGAAGACCTTAAAAGGAAATAAATGCAGAGCCAAAGGCAGGAGATAGAAAAAGGTGCCATCTAAAGACAGGTGATTAAAATGGAAAGTTATTAGCTCCATCAAAAGAGCCCTTTGTGGCAATCAGAAAGGGTGATTAGGAGGATTTTCAAGACATTTAATCTCCTGTCCTCCCCTGGGAATGCTGCTGAGTCAGTGCCGATTAGCCCTTTCATACCCCTGCCTCATCTTGCACGGAGATCTGAGCAAGTGTTTATCTTGTATTTTAAACAGCATTAATTGTCTGGTTTTTTTGCATATGTACATGCCAGCTATTCAGGACAGAGACAGGCGACTGGTCTGCTAAGAGCCATCTATGCAGCCCTCCCAGCACTGCAAGTATTACACTTGCCTCAGTTCAAAGGAGGAGGGGGCAGGTGGCAGTGACAACATACCAGCAGGACAACACCAAAAAAAGACCAAAAAGATTGAAAACCCCAAGCCAGGATCACAGAGGGATTGAAATAATCTCTCTCCAGAGATAGTTTCACTGTTATGGCCTGTTTGTCATTTCACTCATTTTGGTTCAAGAGCTGGATTCCAATTCACTAGTCATCTTGTGTGTACTATGATATGCTAATATAGATTTGAAAGAAAACCACCCCAAGATCCAGGTGCTTCACAGGATTTTGAGCCATATATGAGCTGCTTTTCCTTAGTCAGCAATAGATAACAAAACCTGTATTCCTATACACTAAGGAGTGTTTTTATAGCAAAGTCATGTAACCAGTCACTGTACTTAACCAGAGAGAGAGTTCTCAGTGGTCACACAGGGTGACTTGCATCTTTGTGAACTCCCCAGGAAAGGATTATATGAAATAAACTGATTGCAAATACTGTAAAGTTGTTGGTGGGTTTTTTTTGTGTGTGTGTTTTGGGGGGTATTTAAAAATAATAATAAAAAAATTTCTGCTGTTTCTCTGGCAGGATGAAGAGCCGATCTCAGCCTCCACGTACCCAGGTGTTACAGCACCACCTCATCTTTTACTACATCAATAAATAGGCCAAGATCGATGGGAAAGGAATGAATCCTCAGAATAACACAGAAAGCTGCTATTTGGCATCCTTTAGAACTTGATAAGACAAAGAAAGAAGCAGTAAAATCTTCTGTGGGAAAATGTTCCATTATATTTGGTAGAGGAAGCATTTATGTCAAGCTGTGGTAATTTGAGAGCAAGTGCATAAACAAAGAACAAAACACAACCAAACAAAAAACAAACTCCACAACACAGAAACATCACACAGAAACCTACTATTGCACTGAGATGATGACTGTTTAGTTGGGAAAAAATCAAAATAATTAATTAAAAAGCACACAACAGACTGACACTGGGATCAGAATAATCAACCAGGAGATGTGACAGGACTTGAACATACAAAGCTGAGTTAGGCCCATTTTCTCCAAGAAATACACTTGGATTTTTTTGCCATTTTTAACAGATAATAAGAAGAGCAAGACAGTGACCCAAGAAGGCCCTGCAGAGTTTAAACTCTTTATGATAATGATACTGGACATAGTCACAATAAAAAAAGCCTTTTTCAGCCAGCCACACTTGTAAGCTCAAGTCTATTACAAATTTATCTTTGACTAGCTAAAAAGCACAGCAGATTATATTCTTACATGACCAGCAGGGAATAGCAGTGCAGGGGCAGCTGCCAGTCTGACAGGCATTGGCTAGAACAATCATTTGTTCCTGTGGAAATAAAACAACTGCGATAGACATGTCACCACTTGGGCCTCGTTCTTCCCTCAGGCTGATTTAGCATTATTTCACTGATCTCTGTGCAGGTAAATTCCTCATTTCTCCTGCTAAGGAAGCTGGGGAGTAGCAGTGACCCATTCATCACCGCAACTCAGCCCTCTTTCACATACATACCTCTTCAAGGAAGGTCTCACTATGTACCTAGTAGGAAGTCATCTCTTACAGTGGTCAAAACTATGACCAAAGCAGCAATTTATTCACTGTTTGTTTGGCAAACAAGAAGCATGCTTCCAAGAATGAAGAGGAAGGTTTAGCTATTGCAACACCAGCATGTTAACAAAAGACTCTTGATAGAGGAAACCCTGTGTTCGCCTGCACTGTGAACGGCTACATTCCCCTATCTGTAACTCGAGGCTGTGTTTGTAAGTACAAATTACTGTGCACATGCTTAGCAACCACGCGATGAAAAGATATTATCTTCTTCTGCAGGATACTGCACCTGTGGCTTCAGGTGGAGATCCAGTTACTAAGATTTAGACATACATTTATGAAACAAAATTTAAGATTATCAGGGAAATGCCTTTTTAATAATAGAATCATAGAATGGCATGGGTTGGAAGGGACCCAAAGGATCATAAAGCTCCAACCCCCCTGCCACAGGCAGGGACACCAACCTCAGGCCTGGAGCTACACAAGGTTGCCCATCCAACCTGGCCTTGAACACTGCCAGGGATGGGGCATCCACTACTTTTCTGGGCAGCCTGTTCCAGGACCTCACCACTATTTCTGTAAAAAACTTCCCCCTAATATCCAATCTAAACCTTCCCTCCTTCAGCTTTAATCCATTCCCCCTTGTCCTGCCATTATCTGCCCTTTTAAAAAGTTGATTCCCCTCCTGTTTATAATCTCCCTTCAGTTTATAATCCCTTAGATTATGACTGCTGAGAAACAAAAGCCTCTCACCAAACTGGGAGGCAAGATGCTGCCAGTGTATGACTTCTTGCAAGCCATAGCCTGAAAAATATTCTCTTTCCATCACAAAGCAAACAATTTGGCTTTAGATCCTTATGGTCTATTTGCATTGGTAGTATGTGCTTAACTACTGTTAGGACAGACAACATTAATAAAACCAGTAATGCTGGGATGAGACATGACTACTAAGCACTTCAGCTGCTAACCAGGGATGATTTATGGACAATATATAACTTCCCAGATCTCACTATGGAAACAGCACAACTAGGGAAATAACAAACAAAACCCTCACACCAAAAGCCCACCAAACCCCAACACCCACTAAACCACACACAGGCAACTGAAGACCAGAAGGAAACAATGCTCTGAGCAGAGTCCAGTTTTCAGAAGTGCTAGAGCTTTAACTAACACAAATAACTAAGCACTTCTGAAAAATCAGATCCATAGAGCTGGTAAAACCTTTTCTTTAACACATCTCCACCCATTCCTTGTTTTACTTCTGGGATGTACTTGCTTTTAAAGTTTCTCTACACTCGCTGTTTAAAACTTGGCCCAATCAAATTAGCTATAGGAAAAAGCTGTTAATGTCTGAAGGACACATGCAGGCTCTGAAAAACTTTGGTAAACCTCAGTCCAATTGCTAATGAATTCCTAGTTCTCATCCAAGATATAACATCACAGTCCTACATGTGACAAAGGCTTTACAGAGGGCTCAAGGTATGAACAGGAGAAAGAAGAACTTTCATCTTTTGAGAGATATTTGTTTCAAAGAAGAGTTGACACTCATTGCTGGGAGAGCTCACAATATCACTTGCCTTGCTATACCCATCTAGTGGATAAATCAGGGACTCTGGTCAGCAGTACTGGCAGCCCAGCATGTTTAAACACTCTGAATCCACTTAAATGAATATTTTTTCTTCCCTCTGCAAGTTGATTCCTGCCCTGTTCCCACAGTCCTACCTACTCCTTTACTAATAAATGATTTTTTGGGGGTTAGAGTCGAGTCAGCTAAGGAAGCAATCAGGAATATTTTTTTTGCAGAAGAGTGTGTTGTTCATACATGTGAAGTCCATTAATACTCACTTGCTTGAGATTTCTCCCATTCTGGACCAGATGCTTAGAAAATGAACAGCTGCCTCTGGCACAGCTAAGGGTATTTTGTTTGGCAAGCACCACCACAACTGTCTCAGACCAGACTACATCATACATCAAATGACTTCACAGATTGTCTTTACAGCAGCATGGAATTAGCTGGTAAGTCCCCTCAGACTCCTCATGCACTTCTAGATACTCATCTGAATAAATCATACCTATGAGTCTGCCCATTTACTTCGTCCTGGGTGAAGTCAGTAGATGGAGAAGACAAGATACTGTCACCAGCCGCGATGCTTCGGTCCGTTCTGTGGCCTGGTGAGAATACTTGAGACGACTTCATTTCAAATGCTACTTAAAAAAGAAACACAGCTGAGTGAGGAGTTGTCTCTCCACAATTTCATTACCAACACAGTCAAGGTACAGTTCTTGCCATATGAAGGAAACCTTGAGACAATGACAGGCTGAGGAACTACTGTGGCAGAGTGCACTGCAGCTCATCGTGCCAGCATCAAGTGTGCATGTATCCAGCCCTTTGAGAACAATCCAAACATGTTTTATTGTCCAACAACAAAGCAGCTACACTCTGCTTGTGTAATGAGCCAGGAGCACGCAGACCACCAGTCAACCTGTATCAACTAACAGCCAGTATCTCATTAAAGCCATTAGAGTGCAACCACCTGCAGTTGCCTGTAAGTATCCATAGTAACAAGCAGCCACTGTGGGCAAAAAGAATGTTTGACATTTCTGTCAGACTTCAGGTCTACTGCGTGTGTTCAACGTGCCTCACTTCCTGCCTCACACTAATGGAGAAGGGAAGGACAGTCAGTTCACTGAGAAACAAGGCTATCAAGATGTCCAAGTTCAATAAGAGTTTAGGGAAAATCCCTAGCTCCATTCCTCCCCTGCTCAGGACAGGTTGCAGTCTTGATTTGCTCTCATACTGATACAGATACTGATCAGGTCTGTTTCAGACAAGCATTTGGCTGCCCAACACATGTTCTGTCTGACAATCAGCATAACACTGGTAAGATGACCAAAGTTCACCTCTAGTTCACAAGGATTTTTTTTTGCTCACAGGAGAGAAAAAGTGAACCAGAATTAATGATTCTTTACCAAAGTGATAAAAAGGGAGGATGGACCCAGGTGAAGTCAGACCACCCCAAGAACAGTTGAATGAATCCAGGAACGTTCCCAGGGCATTAAGAACTGCTTTCATTTTTAGAAAACAAAAGAGGATCAAGGTTTCTTGAGGCTAAATTTAGCATTGTCAAGGTCATATCTCAAGGAAGTTAACTGTTCACATGAAGCTTTTGCTCTAACTGTTTTTTCACTCTTGGTCTTTTACTATTTATTACACAACTTCATAAAACTCTGACTCTCAGAGTATTCACGTGATATTGGAAAATACATATTCTGAAATGAGCAGGTTCCTGGTACTGCATAATGACCTTTGGATCAGGATCAGAACTCAATAAACTGCATGTTTATTCCACAGCAAAGATGTTTGGCAGGACGTGATGGGTCTCCAGAAGCAGTACAATTACTTTTACACCTTTCTGTTATGTACTATTCCCTGCCATATTTCAGAATACACAAGAAAGGGATTATTTTCCATTGCCTTAAATTAAAGCCTTTCTAATTAAAGGATTCCTAACCCCACTGCCTTTTGAGGAAGGGGGTGTGCGAAGACCCAGTCCAATTATCATGATACAGAATGAAAAACCTGCCACTGACATGTACTATCAGGGGACCCAGCAGCACACTCTCTCTTCTCTTCATCCTCATCTCTAAATCCCAGAAGGAATGACAGACAAGCACCAGCTACTTGCATAAACCTGAAATCAACCTCTGGCAGACTTTCAAGTAGCTCACTGTTGTTTCACAGCCTTTATTAGTGCTAGGAAGAATTGTCTCTGCCACATACACAAATTATTAATCTTTTTACATGTATAATGCATCTAAACTTGCAATATGCTGCATTTCCTGACCTCCAGGATTTTTTTCTACAAGAAAAGACAGCATAATCTAGTTGGTATTATCCACCTGTGGATAACTGTGACTGAAACCAGCTAACAAACTGTTTTAGACTGAGGCTACAAGCAAAATTCTGACCATATGAAACTTTAAAGTTGGCAGGAATTTCATCAGCATAAAGGCTTCAAATCAGTATTCTCCTTAAAAAAAAACAACAGCCACAAAACCTTGCTTCCTGTGCTATCTTACTCAGGTTCCCTGCTTAAACCTCCACACAGATCTCTACAAACAAGCTGTCGGACTACACTGGCAGCATGGAAAAGGTGAGTGAATGCATTTCACTGACAAGATATTATCAAAATGCAATTCAGAGGCACACTGGGCTCCTGGTGCCTGGGTAATGCCTTAGAAATTGCATCCAATTACACTTTAAAATACCAAACCTTTGATACCTGTTTGGCTTAATTTCCTTTACAAAGCATGAATATGTAAAACTCCCTTTTTTCCCCTTCTACACAGGCAAACTGTCAAGGCAGTATGCTTTTGATTAGTTTATAACCTTTGCTATTCTGAGCTGCTGCCCATGGCCAGCCAACCATCCTGTAGGACGGGGTCAGGTATACACTCAAGGTGGTAGAGTGCAAAGCAAGGCTTGAGGACAGCAGCTCAGCAGTGAGAACCCAAGTGCCCATCTTGAACAGGGGCTTCATCTGCTTCAATCACCCGGCTTTCATTCAGCATGTTATATTTATCAGCTGTAGGCATTACGCAAGCAGATTCCTGCCTGCAAGACCTTGGTTACTTTTCTCAGAATCCTTTTCATTTCCTCTAGGAAATTTAAAAAAAAAGGAGAAAAAAAAATGCTATTCCTTTACTGCTTCAAAGCATATTTTTCAGGAAAGTAAAGGCATGCTTTGTCTGAACTTACTCATAATTCTGTACAGGATATGCTGCGAGATACTTGATCTCAGGCTTCAGAGCATTCGGCCTTAAATCCCTAATTGGAAATGTTAATGAACCCCTGCAAGAAGGTTGAAACTCCCACATCCAAAGTTTCATGATGCCATGGATATCAGAAGTTCAGAAATTAGGTATTTCAGAAGCCTATAACCTTTTTAAATTCCATCATGTGTTTCTGAACTCAAGTCCAGCTGAGTTTGCACTAATTTCAGTTGAAGATGCCAGGACAGAATCTTTAGCAGCATCACCCACAATGCAGCTGTATAGCACAGGGCTTCCCATCCTCCACAACCTTTTATGGTTTGAATGTAGCTGCAAATCTAAGCAGATAACTGCAGCTGCCTTCAACTTTAATACAGAGGGCTGGCCAAAAGAGCCTGCAGGTGCCAACAGACAGTGATTCATTTAGATCCAAACAAGGGTATATTTGATCAAGTAAGGGGCTTTGCCTGTTGGGAAGTGTACTGACTCTGCACTGCAGCTCTTTTCCTAGGCAGAGGACATCATGGAGTGAAAAACAGTATCCTCCACACATCAGAAGCCCTGGATATGATCCTTGACCCCTCCTCAGGAAGCATGGTGGAGCAAGGCAAGCAAAGCCACTGGTCTCTGCTGACCACACATTACTTTCTGCAGTCATTCACTCAGCTTGAGCCAAAATATAACTGTGTGCCCCAAGGTCCTGCAGACTGCCCCAGGGTCTACAAACAGAGGGTCAGTTCGAAGGCTACATTAGAAATACCTGCAACACAAGCCAATCCCTAAATGTCTGCCCCCCCATCAAGAAAACCAGCAACCATTAACAGCAGGATTCACAGAATATCCTTACGTGAAGGGGAGGTGCAGAGGTCAGAAATGCTGGACCTGCTCCCACCACAACTGGGAGAATGAGCACTCGGCAGAGACTGCAGCTTCTCATCTCTATCGTGACAAGAGCCAGTATCGTTTTCTGGCCTGGAGGGGAAAGGAGCACACAGGGCAATGAATGATTGGGGTATAAAGAGTCACATGAGAGTAAATGCTAATTTCTAATTGCTTGTAATGACATAGAAGATGCTGAAATTATTTTATATTTCATATTGCAAACTAAGGGCATAATTTAACTGCATAGCTGTCGTTCCCCCAACCCAGCTGATATCAGATGTATTTGAAATTCACAATTTTTTCTACTGCAATAAAACATCCAAGGAACAGAAACTGTAACTCCTCACAGACCCAAAAACCAGCAGTACACAAAGAAAAAGACTGTAGTGGTATGCCCAGAAGATCTTCGATACTCAGCTTTTTCAGTGGTTTAAGATTTGCTCCCAAAGATTACAAGGATTTCACTGTACATAGCAATATGCAATAGATTCAAAGTAGATAACAAGTAGAATTGTTGGTTTCCCAAGTGGATCAATGAGAAACTCAAGTAGCTGAAGGATAGAACAGGGAGAAGATTGCTAGCAATAAACATTAAAACACAGCAGAAGCAAGAAGGATGTGAAAAGTGTGTGAAAAGAAGTTGGCAGACATAGAAAGTTTCCCTGCTCAGTATCTGGTTAAGGTAACTAGACTGTATTTCTAGTTAGAAAGGATGCAGTCCAAGGAGGCAGTTAATGATTTCACAGCTAAACCAGTTACTAAGGAAACAGCTAGCAGAATATTAAGTAGATTGGTCCCCCTTGAGCAATCTCAGCCAGTGAGGCTTTAAAAAAAACCCCAAAAAACAACAAAGCAAGCAGCAGCTTTCCAGTATTTCCTGGCTCCTTCCGTTCCATACAGCAAGAGCTTGTCCATACAGGGATCCCATAACAATTCACTGGAGTAACTAGAGCCTTGATTGCACTGGCAAGTCACAGAAAAATTAGCATGGAGTAGCTCCTCCATGTGCAGTGGCTATTCTGCATTAATCTTCTGTGTGAATGCGTCTATTCAGCACCAGAAATCTGTGACACCCCCCCCCTCACCATCCCTCCCAGTTCCCACTTTGGAGGTATGAACCTACAACTCCAAGAAATGTGTTGTAGTATCTCCAGCAACTGCTTCCCTTCTGGGATGTTTTTAAAATGGAATATGTTATATCGAGTCTCAGGTGAAGAACTTCAACCAACCTATATTCACTTCAATTCTGAATGCAAGCATTTACACAAATTTTTAGTGTATATTAACTACTCTGCTGACTCCAAAATTTCAGATAATTCAGATGAAGTGTCCTGGATTGTCTGTGGGCAGTTAGGTTTCATACAAGGCTAACAAGTCTGACCTTTTTGGTGCCATTTCATCTGTTACAAACACAAGCCATTTAAATTATTTGAAGTATACCACACATCAAGTTCAGATATTGCTTTCAAATTAAAGCAGCTAAGATTAAATCACTTTTATTGCCTTCCTCTCACAAGGCTTCCTAAAGAGAGCATTTCCTCATTTTAGTAAACGAATCTGTACTAAAAGTAGAGCAGCATAAAAACCACCAGAGCTTGTCCTTTTCTGTTGTACAATCTAGTTGGAGAATGTCTTAGTCTATTTACTGCTGTTTTCTCACTCAAAAATGATTTAGATCTAAAAGTACAAGTTTCCTACTGAAAACACAGGAGCACCAAACTCTCACATTACTTCTACCATTTGGCCAGAGCAGGAGGGGAAACTAATTTCCACATATTTTCACCACGTCAGGTTCCTGCTGTTCACATTTTGTTCCTCCCTAGTTAGCAGAGTGAGGCAATCTGTAAAGCTCACATCAAACTCAGGTTTTTCTCAGCCCCAAAACCACCAGAACCAGCATGGCAGAAAGGTGCTTCCAGTTCTGTATCCAGCAGTGACCTGAAGCTCTTCCATGAGCTGTGAGCTGCACAGCTGTTCACGAGGAGACTCAAGTTATGAGAAGATACAGGACCAGCATCACTGCAGAATCCTAGGATGCTCTAAAGTAAACACACTGCCTGGGCAGGTAGTGGTAAGGAAAGGCACAAGATCATTTCTAGAGGCTATTTCTGATGCATAAATTGCAGACAGCTGTATGGCACCACGAAAATAAAAGCCACTCCCCTGGGTTTGCCACTGTTTTTCTGACTTCCCATAGGAAAGTCACTTCATTTTCACAAGCTTCTTTTGCTCTCCACTTAGAAAGCAGGACGCTTACACACTCAGGTGGTAACTGTGATTTACTCCTGAAAACCAGTTTATAATAGGCTGTCACAGTACCATAACAGTCTATTCCATAGATTCAGCCCAGGACTCCTTGCCCACCATGGATAAGGAAGATACTGTGCAGGGAAAGCAGGACCTCGAACTTGGTAACACAGACCCCACAGTAAAGTGGCACTCTATTTAGTCATGTATTAGCCAGTTTAGATTTTGTGGGGGGAGGGGGCCTGCTGCTCTTTTGGAGGACTGCACGGAAATTATTAGATAATCACTATGCTACTAATATGAGCTTATGTTAATTAGCTGCTGTTTTCTTCCTACACACAGACACAGACACATTTAATGTAAAGAGAAAGGGTTTGCAAAGGCTGTGGACATCATCATGGTGCACAAGTTGACCACTGTGAGAAAGGAGCCAAAGTGAAAATTCCAAATCCATGTTGAGGCTATACCAAGCAGAAGTAGGTACCATGCTCAAACAGATGCATTCAGGCTAGCACTCAATTAAAATTAAGACTGTGCAAGAGAAATAATTCTGCCCTGGGATAGCCAAAAGTTCTTTTTCTGGTTTGGAACTGTGTGTTTCATTCATCTTGCTTTTTTCTTTTTAAAAAAAAAAAGTCTTCCAGGACTTTTTCCACACCCAGATCTGGGCACTTGTCCATTCTCAGGCCCTGGTAACACAATCAGTATAATCCCATGTGAATGGTCCAGCTGCCAGAAAGACATTTCTGGATGACTTGGGGGGGGCTCCCAGTCTGATCACCTGCTTGTACAAATGGCAATGCCAGCACAAGGCAATGGGAGGAATAGGCTTGGGTGGGATAAAGCTGCAACCACTCCCTGCCCAAAACAGCAGGCTTAGACCAGGTTCATCTACACCTGTGTAACTACAGCCTGAATCAGTCCTCGCTGCTTCCTGTATCAATCTTCCACACTAAAATGGGAAAGGAATGTATTTTAAGAAATAGAAAATACAAACATGAAAGCAAAGAGCAGCAGGGGGGTGATACTGGACAGTCTTCAGACTTCAGGACTGATGTTTTTCCATAGAATCACCTCTGCACCCTAACTTCATTACACTGCAGCATTTCAGGTTACCCATTCATTTTAAGGTTCTTGGCTACACTAATACTGTGGCTTTTTAGCTATGTTATCTATAGAGTGATTGGTACTCTCTCAGCTCACATACCTGCAGAAATGAAAGCATGAAATCCTTGCCCCATCTGCAATGCAACCATCTACCTCTGACCCTAGTCAGACCAACAGCAAGGTGTCACAGACCCTCCCACTGGAAAATGTATTTCTTCCAAAGCAGGAAATCCAATAACACAAGACTTTTGTCTTTCCCATTTTCTGTTTAATCTGTCCTATTACTTGTAGCTAACAAGTCTCCCCAGAGCAACAGACTTTCTTGCTTATAAAGTGGAAGATCCCAGGCATTTTAGACACTCCATGCAGCTTCCCAATAGAATATATTCTGAAGAAATGAAAGGACTGTAAGCACACAGGATATAATGCAAATTGAAATCAAACTGATCAGTAAACATTTACTAAACTATTCTAAGTACGTGTGTCCAAGTCAATGGACCTTTCTCTGCCTGTAATATTCTTCTCCTTTCTACTTGTGAAATTATCTTTAAGGAGTGATAATGGCAATGCACTTCTAGGTGGGGAAGGTTTATTTATCAGGCATTGTTGGGTGGGGTTTTTTTTGTGGATTTGTTTTTTAAAGGAGCTTCAAAAGATCCAACTAGGTCTCATTTGTTTGGACTTACATTAGGTACACAGTTCTGTGATAGCCTGGCGTCACAGGTCTCTGGAGAGGCTCATCTATACTCTGATGGGCACCAGGAAAGAGTTTCTTCTTGGTTTTTGGAGTATGGGTCATTATCTGATGCACAAGAAAGAAATGGGGGGTGGGGGGAAAGAACATGGAGTGGAAGGTAACTGGAGCCATAGAGAAAATTCTATAGAAACATTGCATCAGAAATCAAATTGCACTGTGGTATCACTAGATATAACTGCCTTGAATCACTGTGGAATGTGTCATGACATCTTACCTCAGGTTTCCATCATCAGCTTGGTAGACCTGTGGACTTTGGGTTCCAGAAGGCATACAATACAGTCACACCTCAAATTAGTCACAGCACACTAAACAGCATTCATGCAAGCTTTACACCTTCTTCACTGGGTGGCTTTTTGATGCTTGAGGCAAGAGACACCATACTTGAGCTAGCATAGCACCTGCCTAGGAGTGGCTAACACTTCATTTTTTTAAAAAACATTTTTTAATTTCAAACTAATTTCAGATGAGCAGAGTGTTCCAGTATTACCTTGCTCAGCACTGATTTGTGTGCCCAGACTCACTGATGTAGCACTAGAACCTTAAGGCTGCCTTTAGCTTATTACTAAGCCACAGCTTGACCACCTCCTGTAGAAGGGTAGCTACCTTCCTCAAACTTATTCAGCTTCTGAACAGCAGTTAATAAAACAACCTGTGAAAGACTTGCACCCACTATGCAGGTAGAAACCAGCTCTTCAAGAAACAAATTAAAGAAAAGGTTTTTTTAAAGTGATGAAACTACCAAAATTAAACATTTAAATCGTCCAGTTAATTTATCTCAAGATCCTAATGAGCATACTCACTCCCAAGTACTCAGTTGTTAGCAGCTTCTCTCCTGCAAGCTCTCCCAGTTGAGGCTGCAAAATCTCATCTTTATCCAGATCAGCCTCCATGATGCCATGGTCCTCCTGGAACAGTAACATGTATGTTATTTGAGCCCAGGTTCCAAGGAGTTTTCCTTCCAAATTTCGTTCTCACTTCATTAGTCCCTTGGAGGATCTGTACTGTCCAGATAAATGACTGTTAGCACTGCACATTTCTAGCAATGTACAAGTATTTTCCACCAAAAAAAAAAAAAAAAGCAGACACCTAAAGACAAACTCACCTAAACTTTTGATATCACCAGAAACTAAAGAATCCCACCCCTTTTCCCACAAATTGTACACCAAAAAGTACAGCACACATTTCAAAATTCATCCTCCTTCAAATTTCCAACCCCAAATAATTATTCCTTGCTTGACATAATCAAGGCTTAGGAAAAACCTTGGTATCTTTGTAGAATAGCACATGCTAGTCTGAAGTTGTAGTATTCTGTCATGAACAAGCATCTGGTATAAAGCTTAGTTTTTATTTTTTGCAGATCTCTCAAGTCAATCTAACCACACACTTCAGACTGAAAAATACCAAACCCCAAAGCCAAAAACCCCTACCCAAAACAAAACCAAGCTGATGACATTTCTTAGCCACACCGAAGGCTGAAGAGTTACCCTTAGGAAAAGAGGCAATTATTTTTAAAAAAGGCAGAAAAAATTATTATTCAAGCAAAAAGGAGGGTAGGACACTTGATAGAAGACTTACCTGAATCTTGTAATGTATCAGTTGCATCTGACAGTAATAAAAGTGTGATTTAAAGCTAGACTAGAACAACTAGCAGTAAAAATAAAGTAACCACCATCATAAAACAATTCAGCCTTCCCTGAACATAATGTTAGCACCATGAGGTTGAAATCTTTATCTGCACACTCAGCACGTTGGGGTACATCCCTCTACCTTGTAATGACACTTAAGTGATTTATTGCTGTTTATCCCCCCAAGAAAAAAATTAAAGCAAAACACAAAAACACCCTGAAACATTTTATTACTTATTTTCAGGAAATGAATGATTAAAAATTATCCCTCTAAGACAAAAAATAATCCTTATTGCTGGACACTCAAAATCCCTCCTCAAGCAGGGGTTCCTGAAAGGTGAGACAAGGGGTGTCCAAGAGCAATTTTATCACTTGTGTGAGGCAGCAGCTATCTGGGTTTGCACAGAAGCTTTAAAGCTGACAGTATGGGGCTGGTACAGAATTGTTGGAATTAATACTTGGGGATAGAAATACTGTACAAGGTGGCAACAATGCTCTGTTGATTTTATTCCACAAAACCCCAAAGTACTCAACTTCTCAAAAAGGACAGGGATCTCCTGGAGAGAATCCAGAGAAGTGCTACGAAGATGATGAAGGGCCTGGAACATCTATCCTGTGAGGAAAGGCTGAGAGAGCTGGGGCTGTTCAGCCTGCAGGAAAGAAGACTGAGGGGGGACCTAATCAATGTTTATAAATATCTTAAGTATGGGGTGCAGGAGGAAATGGCCAACCCCTTTTCTGTGGTCAGTGGGGACAGGACAAGGGGCAATGGCTGCAAGTTGGAGCACAGGAAGTTCCACACCAACATGGGGAGGAACTTTTCCCCAGTGAGGGTGACAGAGCCCTGGGACAGGCTGCCCAGGGAGGTGGTGGAGTCTCCTTCTCTGGAGATACTCAAGACTCATCTGGACACCTATCTGTGCAGTATGAGCTGGGGAGCTGCTTTGGCAGGGGGTTGGACCCCATGATCTCTCGAGGTCCCTTCCAACCCCTACAACTCTGTGATTCTGAAGTGAGAAGGACCAGGAATTCACTCTCCTGTGCCTATTTCCAGTGTAACTATGGTGATTCATCTTTCATGGAAGTTCTGCAGCTTCCACAGATCTACAAGAATAGGTTGTGTTGGGCTTCTAAAGTCTCTTCTGTGCCACACAAGATACCCTAAATAAGGCCCACTCCAGATGAAGAAAATGTGCCTTGCTTTTGAAACACCTTGAGTCAGTAAATATAAATGACTGTCAGAAAAAAATAAATTCATCATTCCAATAAGGTACACTGTAACAGTAACATAGAGACCCTGGCATAAAGTCCATTAAAATACTGTCAATAATCCATGCAGTGTTATAGGTTTCAGAGTAGAGTTTTTAAATAATGTATTTGTTTATGCATGGATTGAATAAACCCCTGAGTTCTTCTGTGAGTGCTTTGAAGATACCAGATTGTTAATTCTCTTAATCCTCCTAAAGAAGCATTCTCTGGACACTCAGCCATGAAATACAAGGCTGTACAGGACCTCAGGAATATGTTCAAACTGCCTTTCTCTCCAAGGCAAGTCACAATCAGCCCTTAATTACTTGGGAAGCTGGGTAGGTGCAAAAATAACCCAGATAATGGAAAAAACCCACAGATAAACACTTGTAAGCTAGTCAGCAATCATTATCTGCATTAAAAAAACCCAACCAAACAAACCTAAACCCCCAAACAATACACAACAAAAACACCAAAGCTCACCAAAACCCAAACACACTCCAACCTCCACAATATACTTTGGAGAAAAATTTAAAAGTTGGAAAGCTGAACTTTATAAAGAGTCTGGTGGAAATTTCTTATAGAGTCTGTTAATGCAGCATAGAGAGCTAACAGTTTTCTTCAAGGATGCTTTACAAAAGACTGCCTACCCTGTGCCTGGGTAGAGTGATACACATACAGTCAGAACATCACCCTGTTCTTTCATCTAGCTCTCTGCATGCATGATGTATGCAACTTCTCTTCAGATTGCCTTGGTTTCCCTCAGCTTCTACCTCTTACAGAATCATAGAATGCTTTGAGTTGGAAGGGACCTCAAAGATCATCTAGTTCCAACTTCCCTGCCATGGGGAAGGGGAAACTTTTCTCCTTCACTAGACCAGGTTGCCCAAAGCCACATCTAACCTGGCCCTAAGCCCTTCCAAGTGTTTCCACAGCCTCTCTGGGCAACCTATGCCAGGGCCTCACCACCCTCACTATAAAACACTTCTTTCTAATGTCTAATCTAACCCTGTCCTCTTCCAGCTTGAAGCCATTGCCCCCTTGTCCTGTCCCTGCACTCCTGGTGAACAGCCCCTCTCCCACTTTCCTGTAGGACCCCTCAAAATATTGTTATGCAGTAATTAGGTCTCCCCAGAGCCTTCTCTCCTCCAGGCTGAACAAACCCAACTCTCACAGCCTGTCTTCATAGGAGAGGTGCTCCAGCCCCCTCATCATCTTCATGGCCTCCTCTAGGCTTGCTCCAACAGCTCTGTATCTTTCCTCTACTGGGGACCCCAGAGCGGGATGCAGTGGGGTCTCACAGGAGCAGAGTAGAGGGGCTCTTCCAATATTCTGCTTGATATGTTTTGCAATACAGAGAATTCCAGTTTCTGGGAAGTGTTTCTTCCTGCCAGCATCGTCCCATGACATTATTCAACACTGCAGGTAACTGAGCCTGAACACATCCCTCCTCTGCCTCCTTGCACAGGCAGCTTTGACAGATGGTTCACTGCTGACATCACACAATTGGTGCCCTGTTCACCACGGCTCAGAGGCTGCACCAGAGGCTGAGAGCAAAGTCCTTTAATGTAATGGCTTAAAGCCCTGTGATTAGGTCTGTGATTAAGCTCTCTTTCTTTTGATGTGTTCTCTGGCTGAAGGGTATTTTCACACTGCTGTTTGCCAGTTTTATTGCCAGGTGCTGAGTGACAGGAGATCAGAGGGTGTCTGATAAACCGTCACCGTACAGTTATCTAACACAGCTCAAGTTTGTAACTCAACTTCTGAATTAGAGCTACAAATATCACATATTCACTATTAGAAGTAGCTTTTAAAGATGGTCCAAGTCAAATAAAAAGTAAATGTAAAGATCAAATACTGAAGATAAATTAAGTTAGCATTTAACAGAACAGCAAAGAGAATATTAGGCAACTGAAAATATGTACTGAGACTGTGGGTGTCAACACACCCCAGATGGTTGACATAGCAAAGGTGTGTGGGTACTCTAGAAATCAGTGCATCCCAAGCTCTATACTAGTTAATTTAGAACTTAGTAGACAAACCCAAACCCCAATGTATTTCTGAATAACAGTATACACAGACATTTTAAAATTCAGTTTATGTGCTCCAGCGTCACATATTACAGAATCTGGAATTTCTGACTGTATGATGCCCTCAGAAATCCCAGAATTACCCTCCATCATGCTCAGCCACTTCTTGGCAACAGCGTTCAGGAGAAAGCACTCATTACAAGATCTGCTCAAAGCCAAGGGAGAATTCAACAACTCTAAATTAAACCCAGACAAAAGCAGAAACCTTTGAAAGATTGTAGTAACAGCATGGGGAACATTCACATGCTCTTGGAAACTATAAAAGCTGGGGTAAAACCTGCAAAGTAACTCTGCACAGAACAGTCTGTTGTCTCTTAATTTGGGAAGGTATAAATATTGGCATTAAATAGATCAGAAACAAGCTGTACTATCAATAAACCAGTTTGAGTGCACATCATTAAAACGTTAATATACGAAATCTATTCTGAAATACATTTGGTCTGCAGTGGTATAAAAGTTAAGTAAAGGCAAGGCTTTTGATAAAGTTTTCCAAAACTTTCTGTTGCCAGATCACATCATCAGATGTTATCAGAGAACCCTACAAAACAATAACTCACTGCATTTCCAAAACACCGAAGGGCTCTTAGCATTGAGGCACTGCTTTGTGTAGCAATTTGCTGCTATGCTGGTTGTATACTAACTTTTCTAAACCAGGCCTCCTTGCAGCAGAAGATAATTAGAGCTCCCAGTAGCAATAAGGATCAAGAAGATACAAAAAAATGTTATACTTGCATGTTTTAAAATAGGCTTTTAAAATTGGCTTTTTCTTTTTAATGCAACGGTGAAGAGAATGAAAAATTGGAATCTGACACTTCTCTGTTTCAAAAGCTTTGTGTTATTTTTGAAGTAGCAAAAGCCTGTTTTAATCATGATGGCTCAATGGTAAAGATGCATTTCAAAACCATTTGACCTACAGCCTTGGCTCAGATTTTGAGCAACAACTTGTCTAGGGGTTCTGACTAAATAGAAAAATTCGCCACCTTTTCATTCCCAAGAGTGGGTAAAGCACTGGAAGTGTTTGGTGTTATCACATGGTTCAATGCCACACCTTTCATGAAGGAGCTCCCTATCTCTGGGCTCTCCTAACAATATTCCTAAGGAAGTATACTAGAGTTCAAGTGAAAATATCACAACCTTGGGTTCTCATGATACATCTACAACAAAGCCATGGAACACCAGTTAAAGGGTGTTAAGCACATATTAAACAAAGGGAAGTTATAACAATCCCTAGAAAGCCCACCTTGCACATCTAATGCTGATTTTGGGTGGAGAAGTGGAAAGATAAATGAAAACTCACTTTAGGACTGCAGGAGGTAAAACAAGTCACAATAATCTAATCCTATTAGGAAAGAAGCAAACTGGTTTACCATAACCTCTTAGAATAGAAAAGGGAGAGGCAATTGTTAAATAAAACTTCCTTGTAGCTCTAAACTTAGAATTTCCACACAGCTTTAAATTTAGGCAAAGTCACAAGGGTAATTAGTTCACATGTTCACCATCAATTGTGCCACCACAGAAGCAGCAGTGAAATAAAAATGCAACCAGTGCAAAAAACTTCCCTGGACACTGCCAGACAATGCTGGGTAATGCAAGGTGCTGCACCCCACAGCAGCTGAGAACACACCACACCTTTTACAGCCAGGGTACTTGGGTAGGTTTTTCTCTGCTTTGAAAACATGAAGGTTCAATGTGCATTTGAAAATGTACTCAGGCACCCAGCAGTAGTTTTAGACCATGGCTGTCCCTGTTCACTAGCATTTGTGTTAACATGCAGCAAGCTACTAGGACATGGATACAACTGACTTGGTACGTTCTACGTGTCTTATTTGTTGGTACAGGATAAAAAAATCATACCTTTTGTCTAAAAAACTTGCTTTTCAGTAAATATATGTTCTCTGGTAATATTTATAGTACAATGTTTTGCAGAGATTGCTCACTGACTTCTTCAGGGCAGATACGTGATGTAAATAAATACATCCACCTAAGTGTGTTCAAGCACTATTCCAAGGCTATCTACTGTGGCTGTTCTTTTAAGTTTCTCATGCAGGACTTTTCAGTGAGTGCTATGTGACACACTTCTTTCAGATACCACTCCCATGTAACCACCTGAACAGTCTATTTTTCACCCCCTCCCACGCACTTACTGCAACATCACCAGTGCAGACCAGGTTTAACGTTTCCCTTGCTTTGCTTGTTAATTTATATGATCAACTATGCTGCGTTGCCTACACCTGAGATCCCATAATGCTATGCAGGTGTTAGTTGAGGTGTTAGTATAAAATACATTTATTAGCAGAACTAGCAATACATGGCTAACCAGATTATATTTACTATGACAGTATATCACACTCACTTTCTCAATTGTTTTTTCCTTCTGTCTTTTTATGGGACTTATTTATTTGTAATCACTATCGTCCTTCCTTACATACAATACACTAAATATATTTCAGAGTTTCTAAACAACAAAAGAAGTCGTTACACTGAAAGGATCATGATACCTTAACAGAAAGGAACAACCCATGTATAAACTTTCTGGCAATACACTGGTTCCTTTGGTTACTTTATTTTTAACTGCTGAAACTGGTCTGCTTTGAAAGCAAGGTTTCAACTGCTACAGCAACTCCTCATGTCTTCAATAAGGGATCAGAGATTGAAATATCACAGGAGTGGAGAATTGCTAAAATCAGAGTAGGAGTTCAAATGCAGAGAAGGCAATGGAAACAGATATATTTTTCTTGTTAATACAGCCTGGTAATTAAGTGAAGGTAAAAAAATAACCAAGAAAAAACCTCAACCAAACCCAGGACAAAGTCTGGCTTAAATACACAAGTATTTTCTGTGTAGAAGGTTAAGGCTTTTTCTGAAGTGTGCCAGAAGGCCTTTAAACTTACTTCCTCATCCTCCTCGTCGTCATCATCATCAGACACAATACTGTCATTTAATGGCTCTTCTAGAAAGAATCAAAACAAAGTGGTGTAAGAGGACACATGCAATTTAACAGAATCGCTCTTTTACAACAGTAGAATTTGGCTTGCTTCACATATAGACACCCTTTTCCTTTCAGGGCAACTACTGGAATTATTTGCTCCTATAAATCATCCTAGAAATCACCAAAATCAATTTGCTGGAAAGCAGCAGGAACAGAAATAACTCTGTAATATTTCTGTCCACAATGATCCTACAGTGTATTTACCAGTAAGAGTTGAATGAAAGTACGTGCACTTGCAAGTCTGTCTATCTTTCAACTAATTTTTATTAAAAGAATCTACTTCTCCCTACAAATACTTCAATATTATACTGCTTTTCTATGTAAAAAGATAGTCCATATAGAATATTTACTGTAAATTTTGGACAAGCCTTAGGAAAAAAACCAGCCAGGCAAATCTGTACGCTCAACTTGTACTCAAACAATCAGTCAAAACCTTTTAAAAATACCAGTAACAGGCAGAAGAGTGATTCTATAACCGTGATGAGCAAATATTACATGGTGACAATACAGTGCTTAAATACTTTATTTGTTCTTTTACAAGCTAGGACCATAAAATATGCTGTCTTCTGCTCCTTCCAAAAGCTAAAGAAAGCTGTCAAACTGGTTCTATTTTTTCTGCACAAAATTTTTTAACAAGAATTAATCTCCTTTTCATTATTTGCTTTTTCTCTTTCTTCATCCTTTCAGCCACAAGGATCAGAAAACAGAATAAGTATTTCACCTCCTCATACTTGCCTATATTGACACAGCACCTACAACTCCTCGACCCCATCAAGATACTCTCCAAAAAGGATGGGCTCTCCTCCTCCTTATTCCAGATAAGCCATGTCAGATTACAAAGCCACGATTCTCAATAGAGCAAGAGGTGAGCAGGGGCAGACCTAGCCCCTAAATCCTGCTTTACAAATTGTGTTACCTGTTTAGTTTTGCAGCTGACAGCAGTCTCTCATTACTGTGAAGCTACTGACATGAAATAAACAACCAAGGTCATTCTATTTACAGTCCCAAGATTCTGAAATTGAGACCTACTTGTCCTTTTGTTTCTTCTTTATAATTGTAACATAGAAGGAAATTTAAAAATACATCTGACATTTAAATCCTGACATTTACGATTCGTGCTCTCTCAGACCATCACACCATTGTTCTTCTTTGAGGGTTTCAACACCAAGTAAAAACATGAGCTTGCTTATAGCTTTTTTGAATGATTTACAGCTGAGATAGCTGCATCTGTTCTTCTGACCTGAATTGAGCTGCTTGATAATAAATTCAATCTGTCGGATCATCTCTGCATTTCCTTCCTTGATAAAGCAGCGCAGGATTTCTTCCATTCCCTGGATGCAGTGGAAAACATTGCTAGATTAGTATTGCATGTGACCACAGTGGCAGAGTTTTGTTAGCTAAAATGTCATTGTTTTGTCAGGAAAGACAGAGGCAACATGAAACAAACCACTGTGTCCAGCTCTAAGCACCCCGCTTTGCCCATATGCTTCCCAAAGACAAAAGAAATGTGATGTCTGTATCACATCTAGGTTGAAATATAGAAGTATCATGATGAACAGCAAATGTTTACAATAGATCTGCTGCCTCTGCCTTCTGAGCTCAGTACGCAGCAGCCAAGAGGAAAGGGCAAATTTGCATCCAGAGGGACAGCAGTGCAAGGTTCAGAGAAGGAAAGCACAAAGCAGGGCCAATGTTGACCTTCTCTTCAACCTGTTTTCTCTTTGTGTCCCTACAGGCTTGATGTTGTGTCCTTAATAATTTGACTTCCAAACCTCTGTGCTCTGTGAGGTAAAACATCTGACACCAACTATGTCATCATGATTCTCTTGGCTAGTTCTTAAGATAGAAAGATACACTGCTCTCCCAGCAACAGCTTCCTCAAATCCAAAAGTTAAACCACCTTTATTACCACTAGACTATCACAGGACATCAATTCCTAGTCCTGAAAAACCTTCCTCCTGCTGCCTTCCCCAGCTAACCATGTCTATGCCAGGCAGAAACAAAAGCAGCAAGACTAACTTGTCCTCTTAGTGGCTGTTCACTGGTGCAGAGTGAGTTCAACAAAGGGAAGAAAGAGCAGGTCAGATGAAAGCATCTCCTGGACCACATCCAGCCTAGAGAATGCTAAATGGGCAATGCTATTCTAAAATAATATCTTTAATTTGGACAATTAATTAAGAAAGAATTGTTCACACTGCTGGGGATCTGCTTCTAGGAGATGACCAGCAAATACAGCACAGCTATTGGAGACATACGTTTGTATCTGTCAAAGGTGGGGAGCCTCTTGTGGATTCCCCTCTCAAAATTCTGTGGCTCCCCCCTCCCAACCCTGCTGTGCACTGCTGAACAGGCAGCTGTGTGCATGCCTGCCTGGGCACAGGCACTGGTTTTTGTGCTATGCAAAGCAGCACTTCTTACCATTGCTCTGGCTTCTTCTCGGACAGAGGGGATGGCAAGAATGCTGTACAGTGCTCCGTTCACATAGGGTTGTATCTAAGAGGATGAAACAATCACACCACTAAGAAAAACTCAGACATTCATCCCAGTTGACTATAAGCAAAATTCAAGAGTGAAGGTGCAGAACAGCTATGCTCAGCATGTTTAGTCAGGCCAGCATGCACTTGCAAAGATTCCCACTTGGGAAGCAGTGAACTTTTAGGATGCAAATATACTGTGATATGGTTGATCTAAAGCAGTACTGACGCATGCAGATTCCATCCCTGCCCTCCCCCCACCTCTGAAAATGTATTCTTGCAAATCGACCTGGACCTAATAAAAACTAATTTAAAAAAAAAAAGGGTTAGTTTCTGACAGATACTAGTGGCAGTACAAAAAATAGGACAAAGAACAGGGACAAGACTGTGTCACTGTGAGCTCAACACAGGCTCCAAGCATTGTAACCTTAGGCAGGATGATAAAAGCTGTAGCAGCTTCAAACATCCTCTTACTCTGCTGCCTGATACTGTCCCTCAGGAGAGGAAAAAAATCCAGCCTGTATAAAAAGCTCTGTATTATGGTTAGCAAAAGCCACCAGGTCTGTCAAACTAGTTTTATCAACACTTATGTGATGCTTTTTATTGGCCAGTTACTGTTGGAGCGCTAAGATTTCCAGTCATCCTCTGTCTATACACTTGCAAAAATGAACAGTGAACTAGGCTGAGAGCAGGGGAAGCAAGGATCTATAGAGGATTGGGATTTACATAAGGATTCCACAGCTTCTCAGAAGGCTCTTGGGCACTCAAGAGCACCGTTTTCCACCTTTGGCTTTGATAACAAAACTTTCATCAGTTGTGCTGGTACAAACTACATTCTAAGAATGTACCCTCAGAGAAATTTCAAGGCCATTCTGAGTCATAGACTTCAACAGTACACTAGCACTTTATAAATACTTCAGTCTCAGGACTGGGATGTTATTTTTGCATTAGTATTATATTAATTCTTACAATTCATAAATATAAGGCTATAGAAGCAGTACAATAAAGGTATGCCAAGTTTCATCTTAATCCAGACAGTGCTAGTACAGAACTGATCTACACCTACTGAATTATAAACTGTGGAATAAACACTTCATTCAAATTTGTTCTCCATTTTCAGTTTAAGTGGCAAAAAAAATGCTGATGATACAATGATTGTATATAAACATGTGGCACACGAGTTGACATTTCATTGCACCTTGCACAATCATCAAGGAATCCATCTGGAATACTCTGCTTCCCTGTGATTTCAACTTCATGCAATATTTGCCTGCATTTTATCCTGCCATGAATTTCACTCCATGGCTAACAAAGTGACCCTCCACAGAGGCAGCTGAAGCAATGCTTTATAAAGCAGGCAGCAGACACCACAGTGGCATACTGAAAAGCATTAGGCAGGAATAACTGATAGTTGTTAGCATTTTCCTCAGAGGTAGTTAATTTAGCATCTAAGCGTGTCTGGAGACAGACAAGAATCCTGAACCACAAAAGGGTTCAGTGACAGGTTAGAAGAAGCAGTAGACAAAAAGACATTAGGGCCTGTCAGAGGTGGACTGCTTGTATATGACATTCCTTAAAGCTAACAGCAAATTTGCTTCTGTGCACCTGATATTTTGCATACTGGCTTGCACCACACATTGCTCAGCTAATGAACTAGTTAAGCCTGAGATGATTTGGTGTGAGATGACATTTAAACAGCATCAGAAATGGCAATCAAGGCAGCACATGGACTGCATGATAACTATGCATCTAGAAGACTCTCATTCTTGGCTGCCAACATTTGTTAAAGAAAGACATAATTATGTCTAGAAAGTGACAACAACAACAAAAATATTGCTTAATTTTGAATTTTAGAAAAATTTCACAGAACTTAATTATATGAGGAAAACAAATTTTATTTTCCCATTTCTTCCTTTCTTGCTGTTTATTTTTTCTTTATTTTTTCCTTCTACCTTTTCCTTAACCCAAAGGTTGCTCTACAAATACCTCATGATTCTCATGGCCAAGAAGATCCGAGAGAACTTTGAGCACATCATTTGCAATCCTTGCACAGACTTTCTTCCCTAACAAGGGAGAAAAACATAACAGATCAGAGAAAGCAACTCACTTCTTAAAGTCAGTACTAAAGATGATTTTGTTCCTTGTCGTTGCCAAATGCTGCTCAGTGTGACTGAGCTGAAATCAGCAGAGCTACTCTAGATTTATACAGTTGTAATCTTGGACAGGATGCAAGACAAAGAGATTTTAAAGAATTTAATAGAGGCATGATTTTGCTTATAGCAAGCAGTTGAATTTTCACCTTTACCTTATTTTCCTTTTTAAAAGGAAATTTCCTTTAAGTGTCTTTTAAGTCTCTTAGACATAGACAGGACCCTATCTTCTGGGGGATGTGCATATATCCACATAATAGAAGCAAAACACGCAAGTATTTCATTCCACAAGACAGAGGTTAAGCTCCCTGCCATTACTGAGCAGCCAGTTTTGACTTTCATTTATACAAACAAATCTCTTACTCAAGGAAAAAGTGTCCTCTGAACAGTGGGCCTGGAACATAGGAATGGCAGTCCTCACATAGGGGTATGAAGAAATAATCAAGCCTCAGAGGGTTTAATTGAAAAACCTCTTCAGATTTTGGTCATGCTAACATCCATATTTTGGGATTCTCAGGAAAGAGAACTGCTCAAAAGCATTGGTTATAGCATTTATATCTCTGTTTATGTGAGTCCCTGCTACTAATTGTAGACATTATAAAGAATTCAGGTGTATCAGGAAAAAAAGAAATTTAAAAAATTACAAATCTTGCCAATCTATTTCTTGGAATAAGAAATTGTAAGACACCTGCACTCCGCAGACAAAGATTCATGAGCAAGGCAACAGAATACTCCAGGGTGTAATCAGACAGGGAGTCTGTATCAGTTAGAACATCAACCAGCCAGAAAATGAGTCCATCTTTGATCATTGCTGACTGCAGTGCACGCCTAGGATTAAAAATAAAAAGAAACAGTCTGCATCATAAGTAATTTTCAAATACATTTAATGCTAATATAAGCATGTTAAAACCCTACTTACTCTACCTGCTACAAAATAGCCTTACAATAGAAAACCCCAAAAGTACCTATCTGACCAGAATCAGTTAAACTAAGGAATTAACAAAGCCAGAAAAAAATTGAAGATTCCCTTTTGGTTGGAGGATTAAACTGTTGTTGGGCAGGTTGGTTTTTTGTGGTTTTTTTTAATCCTGCAAATTACTGAGGTAAGTTTCTTCATTGTTTTCTAAGGTTACTGACTCCACCTAAAATTGCATTTTCAATTGTCTTAAAATTGGTAGAAAAAGGCAGCTACACACAGCACACCCATAAAACAAGTTAATTACAACTTCTGCCACAGGTAGCCACAGCACTACAACACTTTTGTACTGTTGACTTGACAAATGAAATGTTTTGTTTAATTCTATTTACTCTTTTCTCTAGAGGTCCTTAAATCACATATTCTTTTAATTCAACTTGTAGTTGCCTTGAAAAAGTATACTGAATAAAGTGCCAGGTGGTAAAACATGATCTCCTACAACAGAAATTCCTTACCAGAATTATATACTGGTAGAAAGGTCTTACTGAAGAACACCATTTTTTTCATCACATTATTCCCAATGGGGAGTAAGTCTAAATCACAAAGATCAAAGTGGGTATTTTCCTGGTCTTAGTACTTGGGATTTGGGTTATTCCTCAAAGCTTATACACTTTCTCTGTCCTAGATCTTGCAGTAAGTCTATGGCATGGACTGAGACAACAAGGGAGCATCTGAAAGCACATTAAAAAAGGGGGTGGGTGGGGGTGGAAGAGAGAGAGAAAGAGTCCCCCTCATGTCAAGTATCTAGAATTAACCTTCCATAGGACTAACTGCTATTTTATAGAAAAAAAACCCACAAAACACTTTGAAACTTTCAGTAGCTTAGTGCCTAAGCCTCAAAATCCTAAACTAACTCGTAGTATCAAAAGCAGTTTTAAAAGAAAAATCATTTCATCTAAGATTGATTTAGAATTTCAAGCAGTTGGCTATGAAGATTTATTCTCTTTCATCTCAGGTATGTATAAAGCATCATGTCAGGAAGCAGTCCAGAATTTTACCCAAAGCACATTTATATGTGCTTCATCCAGACAAGTTCTAATTGAAGCTAATCCAAAAGCAGCCCTTATTCTTGTCCAAACAACCAACCCCCTAACACAGCCTTAATTTCCAAGAAACATGGGTGAAAATAACAAGAACTAAACATCTCCCTGTACCTCCTTACCTTTCAGATAACTATTCAGGGCTGAAAATTCCTCCTAAGTACCATGAAAACAGAGTTACTAGATCATATTTGATAAATGTAAGCAGCATCATGCCCTTTACTGCTTTTGCATGCTAGTTCTTTCGTGGTGGGCATTCAAGTCAGACTGCTAATGCAAAAATAAGACACAAGGCAGCCCATGCATAGGCAGCTCCAGGAAAGAGGATCAACAGGATGATCTCTGAATCTCTGAAAAATGTTTGCAGGAGGGATAATGAAAACCTTATGCTCTGGAATGTAATACAACTGTTTTTTTCTGTGTAGGATCTTCAGAACTTTCTACATGAAGATTTTTCACTTTGCTCAATTAAGAAACACATATAAAGCACAGAAGGCTACAGCAGATGTACATTTACTCGAGTCCTGACAGCTGGTAGGAAGTCAGGTTAATTCAGTCAGCAAACCTGAGTTCTCCTCCATAATAAATGACACTGCTTTCATCAGTCAGCAGAGGTTTTGATGATTGTTATGGGAAAATCAAGTGCTCTTCTTTCCTCCCTGAACAGAGCCTAACTAGCCTGCATTTCCTCTCTTGCTGTCACCACTGCGTGCTGTGCTTTCATCACCTGAGGCTGAATTTCTGCAGAGCCCCTAGAACATTCTCCCATGTAAGGGAATCCTTGTCTTCAGCTTTCAGTCTCTCCTCCAGCATTCGCAGCAACGTTGGGTTCTGAGAAAGGTAGGCCCGACCTGCAAAAACGCGATGACAGAACAGATGCTGAGATAGCAGCTTATGACAGAAAAGCTCCGTCTCCTTGGAAAAGCAAGCTCCTTCTTGACAAGCCACAGTCTTGTGCCAAGACCCAAACAAACCTGCACAAATTAGTTGTTTAGCAGACCATTCAATCCAGCCACTTGGGCCATTAGAGGTCCCCACTTGCCAAGTTAGTACTGTACAGAGTCCACTATTCCTCTTCCAGTACACATTTTCTGACCTATCAGAGTTTTGTATAATCTAGAAAAAGAGCAGTGATGTCCTAAGAGGTCAGGAAAATTAGGTGTCCTACTGCTATTAGCTCTAAACAGTGTTTCAGCTCCAAGTAATAGTTAGCTCCCTAAGTAACACCAAACCAAGGGCCAATTTGGGATGGGCAGAGATACAAAGCTGCGTATGTACACAACCAAACAGCAGTGATGCACAAAGCCTTATTCAGGTGAGGACCAGGAAGGTCCAGGAGCAGCTGCACTAACTACTGTTGCACAGATTGGTAGCAGGTTTGCTTACAGGACCATTAACTAACTCTTATTTCTTTTTTTTTTTAACCCTCATAAAGAGACAACATTAAAGGAAGCACCTGGGGAAGTCCTCCCACAGAGCACAAATCATCCAAAGAAGCCAGAAATGCTGAATACACTGTGTCAAGATGAGAACTATCCTGATAGTGAAAACCTGGTTTACATGTATGTAACAAGAGACAGTGCATGTGTAGAAACAGAGAGCAAATACAGCTCTGAATTTCCACACGTGGTGACATGCACTTTGGAAGCACCAAGGAGCCAGCCTTACATGGAAATGCTGTCTTACCTTCTGCCAGTGAAGCAAAAGCATTGATAAGCCTTGCCATATACTGTCTGACTACCTCACTCTTAGACTGCAATAATCTGAGGACACCTCTCTGAAAAAGAGAAAACATGGACAAGTATTCACCAAAGCAGGAAAAAATGTTAATCCCCTATAGTGCTTTAAAAACCTTCATTAAGCTTTCATGGCAAACAAACTTTGAAGGCATATTGATGATTATCTTACATAACGTCAATATGATTTAAAATTTCCAGTTACTTTTTTATTGGTGGGGGGGGGCTGAGGGAGAGATGGAAAACAAACAAATAAGCCAACCAGAGCTCAGCTTGTTAGAACACCATTAACCCCCATGGCATAGGGTGAGAATTGTAATGAGCTACAGTTATCAGGGAAAGCTGATATCTAAAATTAATATTTAGGTAGTGATAAAAAAAAATCTGTTAACTTTGTTGATCAACTTAAACATAGTATTATTACCTGAATAAGAATGCTTTTGTTTGACAAACAAAGAGTGTGGAAAAGCAGATTAGTAACTTACCAAGAACACCATATTGTAAACAATTTTTAATCTGTTTTACTTCAGCCATTACTTATACGTAACCTTCTTCTTACAGAAATTTCACTGGGAGTAAAACAGATCATTGACTTAATAATCCTTTAAATTTTCTATTGTCATTGCAACAGTAACTGCAATGGGAGCCATAGCATAGGAAATATATACAAAACCACACACACAAAAAAATCACTGTTCCAAATTTTAAAAGTTGCACTATTATTAACAATAGTGTTGCATTATCAGTGGCTGAAGCAACCTTTCAAAATCAATATAACAGCAATTCCCCTGTCTTAGGTAGGCAACAACTTATTTCAAATTCACAGAAATACTGTTGGATGTGTTATTACAAGTGCATATTCAGATATGCCATAGGATATTGAGACTGAAGCCATTCATTCTCATACTGTATCAGTGGAATGAACTGAAGGTATTATCTAACAATACATAATCACTCAAAAGGAGATGTAGTATCCGATAAGCAGGAGCTAACCCCTAAGTAAGGGGATCAGAAGGCTTCTACTCAACTCATGGACATCAAGCATCAGGAAAGAGGTGACAAACTTCTACTTGTCTACAAGAACTGTATCTATGCTGACAGCTCTAGTAAAGCAAAGCTTTGCCCATCACATGTAAAGATCAGGATACACAAGTCAAACGTATCACATGATTCTGGCTCAACAGCTTTTTTTTTTTTCCCTTCCAAAGTCAGAATTTTTTCTGATCAGCATTTTATAGAAGCAAATGAGCCATATCATATAAAAGTTGGAGGAAAACCCTTTCCAGCTGACCTGGCAGTTGCTGTGGCAGTCTAAGAGGTCATTACTGATGTAGGCTTGCAGTGCTGTGTCTCTCTGCTCTCCAGGATGTGATGTTGTCAAGCGCTAAAATAAACAGCAACATAAAACAAACAAACAGCAAAGTTAACTGATGACCACTGAAGATTGCTGATACCCCACAGCTGAGAAACATCATCTCATGGGGAGAAAGAACTCAACCTCAGTGATCTAAGGGAAAGATGAAATGACCTGACTTGGCCTCAACTCAGTGATCCAGTACAAAACTGTTACCTGTACCAGTCATCACTGCCCATACAGGAAGGATACAGCATTACTTCCCAGAACATTAAAAAGCCCCTCTAATAGCTACAGATGTGGTGCTTTTCTGAAACGTGGAGACAGAGTACTGGGCTAGAAGAACAACTGGTCAGACCCAACGGATGTTTTTTTTATTGTGAAAGTGGACAGTGATGCATGATCAGAATTCCACAATTATCTTTCGTGCCTGTCACACTGAACACAAGCTTCCTTTTCAGCAGGAAAGTGTAACTTCCTTTAATTGGTCTGATATGCTGTTACACGATCCAAGTCAACCAAGATGTAGGCTTTTGTAGAATATTTTGATTATAAAGAAAAACTGGTGATTAGAATCAGGTATTTCTTTAATACAGCAATATTTATGTAAATCTAAACCAGGGCAATACATGGGAAAAAGGAACTGCCTAAACCAACAATTTCCTGGCAAACACACCAGAAATTACTTCTACTGAGGATCCCAGGAATTCCTTTCTGGTGCTCCTCGGATGGGGAGAGTATTGCTACAAATACATGCCTACTGCCTGGGCTTCCTTCATCACTTCAAGAGCCTCAGCAAGCTCCACTGACAAAGAAAAAAGTTGCTTATAATACTGAACTGATCACCAGAACAATCACCTTGCTCACAACATGGATTTTAGCTCTGGACCCCTCCAGAATGGACTTATTTCTTTTATTTCTGCAGAGGCCATCTCCCTTACCCAGCGCAGAGCCTGCAGTAAGAAGGCCTTGAGACGATCATTCCCTGTAATCAAATCTTTCTTCAGCTTCTCATAATCCAAAGAAGGCAACAATGGCACATCCTGCATCTTCCTGCAGTGCAAATGGGAAAGACATGAATCAAAACTCTCTCATCCAGCACAGCTAGTGTCACTGAAGGGAGAAGAGCCAAAACAGGAAGGCTGCCTCAGGAAAAGAGCTTCCCCATTTTTACACCTTTGTTACTTTTGTTACTATTACCATGTTAGAACAACTGACTTTTAAAATCTGGACTTATTTTTTCCAGCATGCAACTCATTTACCATCATATCACGCATACATGAAGCTCTGACAACGTTCTGACAACTAGCCAGTTGATGACCTGAGCTTTTCAGTAGCACAAAAGAGTACAGTGACATCCTTCTTTACCCTGTGGAAGCCACAAGCACATCAGCTTGTGGCCCTCAGCACAGGTTATAAACAGACACAGTTAGAACCTGCAGCTCCAATTTAATCTCTAAGACCCCATACAGAGTTATCTTCTCCAAAGCAAACGTGGTAGGCTGAATGCATTTTTACAGGCTGGACTATAGAGAGAGTGGTGAGGTGCTGGAACAGGCTGCCCAGAGAGGGGGTGGATGCCCCGTCCCTGGAAGTGTTCAAGGCCAGGTTGGATGGGGCCCTGGGCAACCTTGTGTAGATCCAGGCCTGAGGTTGGTGTCCCTGTCTGTGGCAGGGGGGGTGGAACTCTGTGATCCTTGGAGTCCCTTCCAACCCTTGCCATTCTATGATTCTACGCCGAATTAACATAAGACTTCCCAGAAGACCACTTCCCATGCACCAGCACTATTTTGCTATTTGGAGTTTTAATACTATGGCTGAAGAAATATTTCACTTATAAATGTTTTTTAGAATTTTTCTAAAACCTCAGAATTTTTCACTTGTAAAAATGGCTTCCAGGCAACACTTTTGTTTTAATATCTATATTCCACCAACCAATTCTTACTCCTACCTTCCTATCCTACCACTTTACAAAACAACTTTTATATTATATATATATAAAATTGTCCCTTCAAGTCTCATAAACAGATGGATCAAAACAGTATCTCAAAAATTCAATAAACCCTTCACCTTTCATATGCCATCTCTATTTGACTGTGTAAAGCAAAGTTAATTAAGTCAGTCACAAAAAACTTAAGCTTGAAGCACCCAAACCTGCAGGTTATTGATTCCCCTTTTCCTGGATCTGTGAAGCAAATAGGTTACTACAACAACAGTACTGTGCTGTGAGGAAAGAGTAAAGAAAACACAGAGACCAACTCACAGGTGTGGAGCAGCAGATTTACTGAGTTAGCAACATCCTGCTGAAATCATGATGTTACTGAGCCTGCCCAACAGAAGAGCGCTGAGCACGCAGTATGGCATACAACCTCCACTGAGGTCCAAGGAAGCACACAGGGAATGAGCGATTCCCATCTGCAGGCAACTAGCAGTACACAAAAGCCCTCCCTCCTCTTCTCTACAGGTATAAGTGACACTCAGCAAGAAATACTTACACAGGAGCCAGAGATGCTCTTAACATTGTGGAAGCCTGGATCAGATGGGGAAAAAAAAAAAAAAAAAAGAAATCACAACAGATTAGTCCAGTTTTCACACCAGCAGTGTTACTAGTGACAGCCACAGTGACTTCCCTCAATGAGGTTCTGCAGTTCTTTTCCTATGTTGCAAAATAGAAACATGGCTGAAGAAAGGGAAGACTTCAGTGTTCATCTTTCTTTTCCATTAAAGTATTTCACAAGTAAAAACCTCTTTTGTTATGATCTGTCTACGTTACCTTCACTGTCATTCCCCAAAAGTGGGGAAGGGAAGTAGAGAAACTACCATCCAAAGCCCACTGAGGAAGATGAAAAACTTGCTAAACACATTTACCAACTTAAAAATATTGCAATACCTTAATGTTGTAATGATATTCTACTGGAGACATACCATGTATCCCATACCTGTGTATCTAACTACTGCTGTGTAAAAGAAAGACTATGTATCCTAGCATTGATAAACCAACATGGAACAGCATGGAGCATAGCATTTCTCAGTGGTTCAATTTAAGCCTGGATATTCCCTCTCTGATGCAGCATGACAAAGAGCATATGCAGCCACCACTGCTGCACCAGTCAAACTGTAAATATATCAACACCATATAAAAGTTGTCTGACTCAGGTTTTTGGTTGGGGTTGGTTTGGTTGTTGGTTTTTTTTGCACTAGAGCTAATTGTAGGTGAGCCAAGAAGCACCAATTCTGGCATAAAAGACCTTCATATCATGCATTCTGATGTCAACTACATGCCACATTCACAGAATATTCACTGTCATCCCATTGTGTTGATCTCCCTACTCACTTTCTAAAAATCTCTCATTACCACTTATGCTTTTAAAAACCAGTCTTCTAACCCTGCCTCTTTCAATGGGAGCTATATATTCAATGTCTATTGTCAGATTTATAACTGAGGGATTAAGGAGACAAAAAGCATGAAATACCAGAGAGAATACTGAATTACACCAGCTGACATATTCTTGAACACACTACCTCATGGGTATAGTTCCTGGTACAAGAAACTGCTCTCTTAGATGTGAAAGAAGCTCATACGCACACTGGAAAGCATTTTATATTATGTTTAAGTCAATGAATGACTTGTACACAATAGACAATTAACAGGTCAGACACGTCAAAATTAACCTGCCTTGACAGCAGTTCTCAAATCATAGTTTATTTCACACAATAGGAAAGTCTTTCAGAGTATCACATCTACACACATTGTTTCCCCATCATTTATTTGTATTCATCATCTCTGGCATTTTGGGAAAAATATCAAAAGTTAACTTTTGTTTAAACAAAACCCTTTTCCCAGTCAAATCCTATCATGTCATCCCTGCATCTACAATCAAGTCACAAATAAGTTCTGTTGACTTCCTCAGCACCTTCCTGCATTAAAGGAATCAGAGAGGAAAGTGACTGCAGTACATTGTGGCAACAGAGTGACAGAGCCCTTCAAGAGTAAAAGGCAAATAAAAAAGAACAAGAGTGAGAAAAGAAACAGAGTAGGTCACTGCAACTAAATAGGTGTATATAAAAGCTCTCTGCTTCTCAATGTCCTTTTTGCCTACAAATGTGTACTAAAATCTAACTAAAGGATATAGAACTGGCGAAGATACAAGCATCGCCAGTGTTTTGGCAGATATAAGGTTTTTTGGAAGCTTTTATAAAATCAAAACTACAGAAACTGCAATTGGAAAGACATTTGGGTTTTTAAAAAATCCATCAGATCAAGCAGGACAAAGTCCTATTAATTACCACATTATTTTTCAGCCAGCAGATAGAGCACAGCAAGGCATTTAGGACCATTTGGCTCTGTAGTCTACCTGCACCAAAAAAGGCACCACACAGAGAGGCAAACCCTACACTGGAGCTCTGAGAACCAGACCACAAAGACTGAGAGCCTTCTTGTCCCTCTTCTGATCAGACCTAGAACCTGCACCAGAGAGAGCGCTCTCAAGCTTTTGGTCTTTCTAGGAAAGCAATAAGGATACAGTTTGTATTATGTCAGGTTCAATGATGCAAAACAGAAACCTGGACATTTTTTTCAGGGCTAGTTTGTCCTACACTGCATCTTCACTTCTGAATCTGACTATGGCCACCACCACTTGATAAACACAGAAAAACTGCAACCATGTTACAGAGAGAGAGATTTCTCTCTTCATCTACATGATTGCAAACAGTGGTACGTAAGCAATGCTGTAACCTTCCAGTATGGCATGCTGAGTAGGACATTGGCTTGGGTAGTCCTGATTTGGCTGCTCACTGCAGATGGAATTTCAATGTGTCATGTCACATCTCTGGGTCCAAATTTTCTCATCTGGAGAGCAAGGATACAGGTGTCAACCTTGAGTAAACTGTTTTTGTGACCCACCAATGAATGGCATTGTGCAAGAACTAAAAATTAATATTTTGCAATTAAACAATCAAATGCACATGGCACAACCACCACAAACAGAAAACAAACAGATTTTGTGTTGGATTATGACACAGAGTAACTCTGCAAAATAAGTTAACAGCTAATATATTCCAGTACAAGCATTCTCCTGTTTTGGAATTTATTCAGGCCTCTATTTTAACTATTTTTAAAAAAAACAATAATTGCTGTAATGCTAGAGAATTAAATTGGGGATTTTTGGCAGCTATGCAATCCAGCAGCTCTCCTGGGGTTCACAGGGCTATGATTTTGGGGTCTGCTCTACTTTGGGTCAGACAGCTAAGGCACCCTGAGAAGCACCCGGCCAGGCAGCGTGCCAAGGGACAGCATCACACCCTCTCCATCTATTGCTAAATGGGTCTGTAGAGCCTTTTAATCAGTTTGATTTTCAAACAAGCGATTCACATACAGTGCTGCTGAACGCTGATCATTCAGTTTAACCCCCAGGCTCCCTCTTGCCTCTCAACATTCTATCTTTTTATTCTTATTTCACAAGAGGAAAGACATGCAGCACCCCAGGCCCTCAGAGCCCTGCTACTCTGCCAGCCTTTCTCTTCTTCATACCCTGGCCTCGGCAGCTCTCACTGCCAGACCGCTGTCCCTCTGGCTGGCACCACCTCTGCACCCACTCCTTGGCTCCTCTCACCACCTCCTGCGGCAGCATTGAGGGACACCAGCCCCAGCACAAAGCTCAAGCTGATGCCTTTGATAAGCCACAGCCATTTGTACCAAGCCACACGCCTCATTTTTAATACTGGCAGGTTAGACCAGTTGGAAGCAGCAGTTTCAGCCATAGGAAGCACTGTGTTATGGACTCAGGTGGAAATTAAGCCTGGGGAATATGACCCATCCTCTGCTGAAAATTACATGGCTTCCTTCACAATAGTGTTTCTAAATAAAAGAGTGAAATACAAACTCATCCTTACATTTAATTTTGACTTGGTGCAACGCTCCTGTTCCTTAAGCTGCATGCTCTTTGCCCCACCAAACACCTTTCCCCACACAAGCAGGGAAGGGTAAAGGCCCATTACAAACTCCCGAGCAGGCAATCCACCAAAGCAAATATATTTCAGCCTCAGCACCTCCTTTTGCATTCCACTAGGTAGTATTTATTTGTTTGTTTTACTTTCTCCTCTTAGATACAGATCAGAGACGTCCCAGTCTCAGGATATTTACCCAGTTAAATATTTTTACATAACCTAACTCCAAAAAGCTGTGTTGAGCTCTCATTCTTGATTTGCGCATTAGCTTTAACAAAAGGAAAACCACACCCACAAATCAGCCATTAGGCTTAATTATATCAGCACACTTACTTCATTTAAGACATACAATCCAGCCAGTGGAAAAAGGTCACATGGCAAACCCAAAGCCAAGCATCCAGATGGTTCAAACTACTGGTTTTCCAGCTGAAACAGCCTTCACCCTCTCAACACACTGCTACCACAGAAAGCAAAAGCAAGAGACCCTCAGGAACAAAAATTGGCCCTACCACCAAATTAATAACAAAATTCTCTCTAATTTCTTTGCAAAACTTCAGCCATATCTTTTTAAAAACTCACTTCTATGTTGCAGATACACATAAAAACACAAAGCCTTTGAAAATTATTTTTAGGAACAAAGGGATACATTTAACTGAGGAAAAGGTTAATACTGAAGTATGGAAGTGGGCAGAACAGAACCCACTTTGGCTTTTTCATTTTTTGATACTCACAGATCTGTTTATCTCTTTCCTAGTGTTCAGAACCTAAATGCTGACCTCTGATATCTTGTCACTTCTGTGCAATAGTACAAAAACTCCAACTGTACCACGTCCTTGGGGAAGAAAGTGTTTGTGTGCAGGAAGGTTGAGACTTATTTATAATAGCTGCATTTAAATAATTGGACAAGAGAAATTAAAATCATTATCACTGTGCATTGAAAGCTCTGAAAGCACTTTGTAGTAAGTAAATACTTCATAGTCTTAATAGGTTAGTAGAAATACTACAACCCTCATCTCCATGTAATGAATTCGAGGCCACAGACTGAAAGGCAAACAGAGTCTAAGTACTGCTGACAGGTAAATTCCTCATTAAATGTCCAACACATCAACCACCAGACAATACCTCAATCAGCCAAGTTTACATAGTTTCTCTTTACTACTAGTTTTCTTAAATTAAAAAGCATTTATTTCCTCAGCATTTTCTCCCAAGCTCTTCCCCAGCCTTACCTTTCCTGGAACAGGTTAAATACTAATTCAAATTTTTGAGTAACAATATTCCTTAAACTGCCAATTAATGAGAGAACATGAAGAACATGGGACATACATGACCCATCTGCAACACATGACTCCCAACATTCACAGACTTAATCTTGAACAAAATACCTTTCATGCAAACCCCATTTTGAGACCGAACCATTTGCCATAGTTGAAAGACATGCAGAAACTAAGTGTCTTAAGGAAAAGAAACAAACAGAAGAAACCAGCCCAAGCACAGCTCATTCTAGCAGGGTCAAGGGGTATGACTTATGTTTGTGTTGGTTCTTGCCAAAGCCAAACCAGGTGCCATATTAAGTTAAGTAATTCTGTCATGATGCAGATTAGCCACAGATGGTAGGCCTTCACTTCTGAATGAAGCGAGGCATGAATACGAACAGCATGGAATAAAACAGAGTTCAAAGGGGGAAGAAAAAAAAAAAAAAGTAGTCAATATTTATAAAAGAAAACAGATGCATTTCATGTGCAAGCCAAAACCACAGTTGATTTTATCAAATACTGTAGCCCTGTGTTCAGGCCAACTCCATTTTGCTATTTGATGTATATATTCATATACGCTGAAGGCTAAAGCTGAAAGCCAGGTTTCATCCTCAGTTACCACTCTGAAAACGTGCTGTAAGAATTCAGTGGAAATGCCATGCAGATTCAGAATTAATTATCAAAGATGTGATGAATATGTGAACAGTGAAACCAAATTTTGAGCAAATTTGTGCATATCATTAGAATTCACAAATTTATGCTGAGCTCATTTGTTAGATGCTAATGACAACAAGACTTCTGTGAGGCCTGTGATGGGCTCTGAGCTTGTGTAACCTGGCAGGTCTACAGGGGCTATGCAAAATCATTTCATAAGAAGGTCTGCAAATGTTTTTAATTAATTTTTTTCCCTTACTTGTACTAGAGATACACTGTTATGAAAACTTGCCACTTGACATATAAACCAGGCTCTCTAAGGGATCTGAAGTGTGCATATTAAAAAAATCATCACACCGTAATACTATGTGATAATGTAACAGGACAATATATCAGAAAAAGGATAAAGTACTATATGTGAACAGTGAGGGGAGGCTGCAAGCTATCTGTGTATTCAAGAAATACCTCTGAATTGGAGTCAGATAGCTTCACAAGAGTTTCCTCAACAGCACCATGCTGTAAATTGTTACATTCTACATTGTATAAAGTTACATTTAAGTAAGGCTCCCTGTATAAGGGCAAAGCTTCTCTTTAGCAAAGATAATTTAATTCCTAATTTCTCATCTGCAATCAACTTCTCAATCTCAAAAAAGGACCATTATGAGAGGGAAGAAAATGCTAAGTGTCAAGCAAAAGGTGTCTGTTACAACCATTCACATCATCAAGAGGAACAAGTTGATGGATGCAGGTGATCTTTCAACACAGGCGTCAAGACAAAAAGCATCTATGTCAAGATAAAAAGAAGTACATAAGGAATAGTCTATTGCACTCAATAATTCTATGACTGTTTCTCAAAACAAAACCTTTGAGAGCCCACAGGGGTTACTGTAATTCCAGGTGATGTATAAGTTTGAGGAAAAAAAAGGACAGTTTTTCTTGAAAGACAAAATCTTTTTTTACCCAAAGAAAGCAATCAAAATACAAATATGGATTGTTTTAAAGTAGAATGCTAACTGACATTTTTCAGAATTGGTGTCAATCACTTATGATTTGATTACAGACCAAGTTACTTAGAAGTAGACTCATTTCCTTTCTTTGCAAAGAATGCACTGACTATGGGCAAAATTAGATACTTATGGTGTATTTGTAATATTGCCAGAATACAAACTTCCATCTGGGTTACAGAAGTCATAGGCAGTACACAGAATACCATCCTGTTTTTTCAGTTTTCACAGAAAAAGGATCATTTTAATTGTATGAAACAATTTTATAATCTTTACTACAGAAGATTTCACTTTAGAAATTAAAAATGAAACTATGTAAAAAAAAGACACACCTCTGAAGAGCACAACTTGTTTTTCTGTATTACTTTAAGAAATAATATTTATCTGCTTACTCAAATGTGTCGTGGGATCAGCTGGTGTTGGCACACTTCAGAGACATCATATGCTTTATATACTGGTGTTGGTGTGGAAGAAACAATTGCTTTCTGCACATTATGAAGAAGCTGTGTTTAATGTAAAGGTTGTGGACAAAGCTGCTCTTTTGCTGACATGCTGTGTTACATGTATTATGAAGCCAAAAGTTCTGAGTTAACTTACATTTTGTTCACCATGCAGAAATCCCAAGCCTTGAACATTTTTTAGCTCTTTGTCAATCACATAATGTCATGAGAAGTTAAAATGCACAGAAAATTGTTACACATTGTGAAATGGAGAGAAATATAGACTGTGACAGACTGCAGCAGGCAATGTGAAAGGATATAAAGATATAGACACTTACATATCCGTCATCACAAGGGCTCATAGAGTAATATCCCTTTATGGGCAAACAGGCACACATTAAAATAAAGAAGATTAAAAAAACAAGTTAACAGAAATAAATCAGAGAAATGCAGTTTAAAAACCTAATAAATCAAGATTAGCTATAAATTAGCTTTGAAAAGAAAAGAATAAGCATATTCTCCTAATCCATATACTTGTATGTTTTAGGATTGAAGTCAGTGTGTCTCTCTCATGATATATTTACATCATGATATACTTACATTACATTACAAGTTCTCCTTTCAACACCTGGCAAACATACCTGGCCCACACATTATTGCATTGTAACTGTCAGTCAGAATAGCTAGGTACCAAGCACTGACATTTATGTGAATATGACTTCTATTGTTTACTACTCTGAAGCAGCTAAGAGATATATCAATGAACATGGTATCAATCAGAACACCTCAGCATCTGAGAAAGCAGCTGCAAGTATTCTCCATATTTGCTTTGACTGGAGTTTCTCACCCAGCACATAATGAAAGCTGAGAGAGACAATTTAACTTGATACAGCAATGTTATCAATTCCTCATCCCAAAGGGCTCTAAGGATAAATGAAGAAAAAGTCTATGGAAGGAAACCTAAGATTTAGTTACTTTATTAGTGATAATTCATGACTTGAATAGTCTAGTATAAAATATAATTAGCCTGACATATTTAACTTAGAACAGCTTTGCATCTAAAGAACAGTCTCAATTAAAAATAAAAAGTACACAATTCAACACAGAGACATTAAGACCAACATCAATTATCCTACTTCTAGTCTGTTTGTGCAAACGTGTCAATACTTACTTTCAGGGACATATTTGTGCAAATGAATAAACACAAACACTGTATTTAGCATGTTCCTCTAACAGACATATACAGCCTTGTACAGAAGGTATAAGAAACTTGCACTGTTCACTGTAAGCAGAAAATAGTTTCTTGTACTCTTTAACCAACTTTAAAAATCCAAGCTGCTTATTTTTATTACCATCACACTCTTGATGTGTGAATTCCCTGATGTAAGTGAGTATTTTAACTTTCACAGTGCTATACTGGCATAAAGACAGTTACTGGAAAAGACATTTTAAAATTAAGACAAAGGACAACATGAATAGAGACCAACAATTGAACAAAAGAAACCTGGGGATAACCTGTGTCATGGTGAGAGGACATTTCACCATACACATGACCTGAGCCCAGAAAAATGTATGTGGGCATCAAGGCAAAGATGACATTAAAGGAAAATTTTGACATTAAAGGAAAATATTAGCATTAAAGGAAATCACAAAAGCTTGGACCAGACAATATTTCAAGGTCCCTTCCAACTTGGGCTATTCTATGATTTAAGGACAATCACAGGAAAAAATTGTGGAAAAGCTCTACTGATGGCAACACCTTACATTTAGAGATGAGGGATTCATGCAAGCAAAAACCCTGACCAAGATACTGCAGGTAGTTGTGTCACCTGCACCATATACCCTATCAGCAGGAAAAAACCCTTCTTTTTGCTTACATGAAGAGGTGGGTTTGTTTTCTTTGCAATATATAAACAGTAACATATAAGAATCATAGAATCATAGGGGTTGGAAGGGACCTCGAGAGATCATGAGGTCCAACCCCCCTGCCAAAGCAGCTCCCCAGCTCATACTGCACAGATAGGAATCTAGACAGGTCTTGAATATCTCCAGAGAAGGAGACTCCACACCCCCCTGGGCAGCCTGTCCCAGTGCTCTGTCACCCTCGCTGTGTAAAAGTTCTTCACCTCATGGATAAGGATGGGGAAGACATACATTTTATCCTAAGAAAAGCTTACTGAAGGTAGATGCTGTTTACTGTAATGTGCATATTATTTTTAAATGAAAGATCATTCACCCACATAATGCTTGGTGAATCTACTCTGAATGGTTCAGAGTAATTAAAAAAATCCAAGCAAAAAGCCCAACCTCTGTTACACTGTCTCCTAGGATTCATTTGGTTTCCTGGTTCAGAAAAGTCACTCACAAGTAAGAAATAGAATACCTGCCACCGACTACTGCAGCTTGATGGCATGTTCACATTTGCAGTAAAGAGCACAGGAATAAAAAGAAGTCCATACTAGTCTTTACAGCTATTCCAGATTTTTTTTTTTAAAATCCTCCTTGTTTACAGTTTGTGACAGCTTAACTTCACAGAAGAGCTGGTGCTTTTGTACAGTGATAGAACTAAAAGTTTTCTGCAGCTTCAATAGCTGTGCTAAAAGAGATATAAAACTTGCAAGGGACATTGATTCACCTAATTGTAGCTACAGGTAAATATAATCAGACTGAGTAGCAGTAAGAACATAATGGGCATTTCTTCTAGTCCATGACACAGGAACGATACATACAAACAACCGTACAGCTTTCTAGTCACAGAAAGATTCTCCTGTGGTTAATACACACCTTGACTATTAAGAGAGACTGTGGATTTGAAGAAGCAGCTCCTGTTTTCCCTTTTATCCAAAGTTTAGAAAATCTTATTACATTATCCCTAATCCAAGAAATTCCAGGAAGGTGTACATCTTACTTATATCAGGAAATGTATTTGTGGGGTTAAGACTTGAGCCTATGCTACTTCTGATGGTTATACTTCATATAACACTCCTATGATAAAAGAGACAGAACCTTCTTGGCTTCATGATGTGTATTAAACAGAAAATTGCAGGCATCAAAACACTACAATCCCTGCTTCCTACCCACCTGACAAATCACTGCTAAAAAGAAAAAAAGTTAAAACTTAACTTGTCTGAATTAAAGATGTAAGTGACAATGACAGTTCACTATTTAGAGCTATTCTTTTCCAACCTACCCATCATTACCTGTATCAATTCCCTGTCCAAACAAACATTAGAAAGTCAGGAATCTGATTAAATCTTCAAATGAATGCTTCCTCAACCTGTCAGACCTGGTGCTCTGTAGTCCTGTTCTTAGATTGAGACCTTTTGTTTTGACAGTTCTCTCTGGTTTCTTACCTCCCAATTCAGGACCACACATGTCAAATGAAGATGAGAACAACACTGAACTGCAGCTAGGACAAAGAGCCTTACGATAAACAGGGCTTTAGAGAAGCCTTGGAAACATCTCCCAACTGTAACACAGTAGTGTGGCCTCTCTCCCACTGCATACAGCAGATGCATCCTGTTAGTGGGCTGTAGATCAGGCTCACGAGCTGACTCAGGAGGTCACAGAGCTGGCAAGAGGCATGAAGTTGCTCTGCGAGGGAATGAGATCCAAGCCAGCTTATGGGAGAGCACAAAGCAACAGGTAACACCAGAAACCCTTGCTAAGTAAGGCTTTGTGGGTATGATTAAGTGGGGAAAGTCTTTTGGTTGAGAGATGTCATTGCCTCAGGTATTAAAGCCAGTTTGGTAAGAAAGACTGGTTCAGGCATTTGTCCTCCAGATATGAATTTCTTCCAGTATGAAAAGACAGGCTTCTGGTTAGGGGGGCAAACCAGGAAGCTAAAGTTTGAACAATAATTGCACACATAAGTGATACATGCTACCTTCATTGTTAATTCAAAGCCTACAGGCTTTATATTACAAAGTACTATTTCCCTAACACTAAAAACTGAGCACAGAGCACAATGACACCCATCTGATCCTCCTTGAGCTGGTTATGCCAAGTCACTCCAGGGTTATAGCACAAATGACACCCATCTGATCCTCCTTGAGCTGGTTATGCCAAGTCACTCCAGGGTTATAGGAGCATCACTGACAACAGAAAGGAAAAGAGCATGTGCCCAGAGCTGAGCAACACCACCATCCACCCCTTTTCAGCTAAATTCAGTTGGCTAAGATGTGCCATCAAACCACTCTCAGGACATTAGTGTTAGGTGTTTTTTTAAAACATTCAGTTAGCTTTTTAAACTGATACTCAGATTACTGTTATCATAACACAATTAGTCATATTTATGCAGCTATGACTGAGTAACAATGTCATTCAGAAGCATCTGAGATCAAAGATCCTTAGGTGTTGCCATTGGATAGAGTATGTTTTGCCATTAATACAGCATTCATTGTACAATATACAGCTTACATGGTATTGTTTTTAAGATCATTTCTGTACAACCCCCAAACATTCATACTTACAGTTCCAGGCCTTGTGAAGTCAATACTATGCACTACACTTTGTCTCATCTGGTTGCTAAACAAGCGAACACAAATGTTTTGAAGATACTCTGGAGTGATCTAAAAAACACAGGAAACAAGGACAGAACAGGATTATATGAACCCAACACTTTCTACAAGACAAGTGTTTCTGTGCTAAAGATTGGTGGTGGTTGGTTGTTTTTTTTACAGCAAGAAATCACACACCTGAGACTCACCAATGCAAGGAAAAGGTATCATAGAATCATAGGGGTTGGAAGGGACCTCAAGAGATCATTGGGTCCAACTCCCCTGCCAAAGCAGCTCCCTAGCTCATAGCTTGCTCAGAAATTAAGAAAATCATAAACTCTTTTCATCTGGGAATAGAGTTTTTTTGTCATGCCTGTGTTTGTATGCAGATTTTCCTCAATCAAAAGGCACGTTCTCCACCAATAAGTATCTCCACCAGTAAGTATGAAGAGGTTTTGTGCTTTAGACTTCGGCAGTGATGTGCTGATGTTCCATGTAGCTAAAGAGCAGAACTGACACAACTCTCTTGTACAGCAGAAGTAAACATGAATCCTACAGTACAGGACTTGGTTTCAGTGCAAAACATCTCAGTGTGTTTAGGGTTTTTCTTTTGGGAAATCACAGTAGAACTGCCAAATTTCAGAACAGTTTTGAGCTTCCCCAGGAAAGCAGTGAGATGACTGAGCTTACAGACAGGGGAATGGGGGCACTTCTGATATTCTGATACACAGTGAGACAACAAAACCCTTCAAATCCAGCATGCTGTGACTTCACCGTGATTTTACTCGACTTTGGATTCAGAAATGACAAAAAAATAACTCAAGATTCATAACGAAAGAGCCCCCTCAGGTGGACACACTCGGGAAGGATCAAATGCCCAGCGCAGGGCTTACAAGGGAAACGAAACAAGCACCTGCAAGGAAAGATAACCTGTGCCTGGTTCCTCTGCCACAGAAGGTAAGAGGATATCACCTTGGAAAGCACTGCAGCCTGAAGTGGGAGGCTGTAAATGAACGAATCTGGGTTTCTCACTGTTACCAAAGCTCATGTGAGCAGAGCTCTTTCCTAATCTGCTGTAATGCCAAATCCACACCTACAGGCGAATTCTTCCCTGCAGTCTGATGGGAGCAGACACTGATCCCAGGTGCAGAGTAACTAACTACAAGATGTTCACACCGATTACAAGAGGAAGGTACACACTGACTTGTTAGCATGAAAAATGACCTAGGAGTTCTTGTGCTGCCTGCTGACAATTCACAGCTCCTTTAAGAGCATCTAGAGACCACTAACATCTGCCGTAAGAATAATCACCGGGTTACACATAATTTATAAGATAGAGGCACACTCACAGAGAAGAGGGTGCAAAAGGTGAAGCACAAAGTCATCTCTGTATAAAAAATACCCATAAGAAGGTTGTACCTTCTGCAGTGACATGTGGCCTGTTTCACACAGTAACTCATTCACTCCTATCCCAGTCCCCTTTACCAATTCAATGAACAAATTTGGTTTTGGATGAGAAGTTTGTTCCCACCACAGTGTAACTTAAAACAGATCTGGCAGAAGTTTTAAATATACAACCACCTCTGATGGGCTGGATTTCAGTCAGTAATCACAGAACTGCCCTCTAATTACTGTTGATGCCAAAGCTTGAAAGAGGACCCTCACAAGAGATCTGTCATCTTCAAGATCTCTCAGCCAGCACAATTCAACCCATCTTCTGCACTACTTGTATCCTAGTACACAGGGACAATGGAAGAACATCTCAAAGTGCTATGTTTCATTAGTAAAGAGACACAGTACTTACAGAAATGCTCAGAACTACAAAGTTTAATTCACATTTTAGTGGCATTCTTGCTACTTTTTCTGGGAGGGTGGAGGAAGCAAGTACACATCTGAGTCACCTCCTACCATCTTGCCATTGACTGTGGCCTCCAAGGAATCCACCAGCTCTGCTGTGACTCCGATGAGATTACGGTAATCCGCTTGGATTTTGTTAAACCGTTTCAGGTAGGTCATGGACCTGTGCTCAGACTCCACTAACTGCTGATGAAGATGTTGCAACATTTCTGTCAGGAGAATAATAAAAAAAAGAAATTATGTAACCTTTTCAACCACAATGACAGAAGAACCCCCAAGCATTTTTACTGCTCTGAAGGGACAGCCTCACCTCCTGCTGTGGAGTTACATTTATCCAAAGGGTGGGATTCCACTGCAAGGATAATTCCATCCACCTAGTGTGATTTCATTTCACCACAACAGTATTTATTGCCTTTACTCCCCAAAGAACCAATTGCTTCACAACTCCAGTAGCAGTACAACTACTACACAGTAAACATCACTGAATGCATTTGTGAAGAGGAAAATCTACACAATTAATTAAGGTCTGTTAATACAGAATCCCAGAATCATAGGGGTTGGAAGGGACCTCGAGAGATCATCACATCCAACCCCCAAGAAGTTCCATGCTATCTGAGACAACATGAGGCTGTGGGCATTGAATCAGAAGAATAGATGACAAAATACAGCTCAGACTTGGTTAACTGAACTTGCCACCCACAGATGAGATTCATGCATCATCTTCTACACTCACTAGAGTAATGGTTGGTAAAAAAAACATTATCACACTGAGCAACTGGAAAGGTGAAGCAGCCACTTTAAAGATAAAACAACCAAACAGGAGAATGACAGCACCCAGAGATTCATGCCAGTGTTTCTTACGTTACACTGTGAGGTTAGGTGTTTCCTCCAGTCAATTTATAGAAATAGGCCACTGTTATAAGGTTATGTAATGCTTTTCATTTTTTTTAAAATGAACACTAAGTCTTCTATCTTTTAAGGTAAATGGTACAACTCACAAAAAATCCCAGCCAACCCCACAACAAACCAAACAATATTCAAGTTGTCCACTTCCTCATCTGAAATTAAAATATTTGTTGAATACTTTGAAGTTCTAGTGAATTTTCTATTTCTACACAATTTTTCCTCAGGTGATACCATCAATCAATAAATGATGGAAAACAGCTTTAGTCACTTTTATGACCTTCAGTTACTGAAAATAAGTCAGATGTTCCTTTTATTGTTGCCCAAATTAAAAAACACATACACACACACACACAAAACCACATTTCTGATACATCTTTTTCCTTTGGGTTCAATGACTTCCAACACAAAAGCATCAAACTAAGCAGCAAAACCAGTATCCTCCATCCCAGTCTCAGACATGGCCAGATGAGTGCTCTGCATGGAAGTTGGGCATGGAACTCAGAGATGCATACTGCAGCGCACATCTTTGTGACCAGACAAAACTGAAGGGAGGCACGCTATTCCTATTGTTACTGCTGATGTTTATGTACTTTGCTAGAATGTTATGTTCTAAATTAGTTTGCTGAGAAGCCAGTATTGCTCAAATGTTGTGAAAAAGGCATTGTGCCCATGTGCAAACAGAATATTTACCATAGGACTTCCTGTTAAAGAGTGGGCAGGAATCAGTTCGACTGTTACAGAGTTTCAGGCAGAAGCAGGGTTCCTTTCCCAATATGTAAAGGATATTTGGGTTAGAGAATTCCAAACAGCCCAATATAACACAGTTTAGGCCCAAGCAGACCAAAAGTGAGCAAGAAAGACAAAGAAAAAAGTGGTGAGGATGAAAGACAATTGGAAAATAGAAAAACTAGTTCCTATTCCTGGCTTTGAACAGACTTTCCCAATGATCTTTGTGGAAACCATTGTCTTTATGGAAAGGATAATGACCCATGAATGATGTAGATCATGTGTTTCTGTGATACAGAAGCATTTGGAAACATAACCAAGGTAAGTAGATATCTTGGAGATCTTCACTGGAGAATCCTAAGCAGTACAAAGTTTCACTGCACAGTTACACTGTTTAAAAAAAGCTCAGTGTATAGCACCTTTCAGCTATGATAAACAAGCTCTGGAGAATTTAGGTGTAGTTATTAAAAAACTGTCCCTTGCCATTTGCTCCCCTGCTCTCTGAAGTCAGGCACAAACCTTTGCTGTCCCACAGCAGCTGGCATTGGGGTAGATTTCTGGGGTTACTAACCCACAGCAGAGGGACAATCAGGGAGCAGAAGGGCTGTGGTAGCACCGTGGAGCCTTCTCAAGTTGTCTTGTACAACGGTGATCCAGTTACACTGCACATGGTGTACTAATCACATACCATATCTGCTAAACAGCTTCTGACAAACCACTCTGAAGTGCAATAAACACATAGAGATAAGAGACACAAAACCGCCAGGAAAAATACTATTCAGATAGAGCTGTTTGTAAAGCTTTCATTGCAAATGGCAAAGATTCAGGTCACTAGATAGCTCTAGGATTTCAGGTGTTGGAAAGGACTTTTAAAGTTTGTCACATCTTAGGCATTTTTAGAATTTCTGAAATAAGCTGCTTTTACCCCATTGGTATGAAAAGCAGTAGATAGCAGAATAAGTGATTTCTACTTTTAGGAAATTTAGCAAAATTATCTTTTTAATGGGATCTCTTAGAGAAAATGTGCATGAAGAGACTCAAGCTATAAATTGTCAGTCTTAAAATAAAGCATGGGATGCAGAGAAGGCACATTTTCTTACATCTAATCTGTATTTTTTCCCCAACACTATGAGTTAAGAATAAAAAAAGTCAATAATTTTACTCTCACGACCTCCTCCCCTCTAAGAATGGCTGCCTTCTGAGAAGCACTCCTGAATCACTGCATCCTGTGCCTGCATGACTTGTGACTGACACCCGATATCACACTGCAAATCAAGCCACCCTAACAATATTCTTCTTATACTTTGGAGGATGGAGCCAAAACCTGTGTGAAATAACAAATCATGACAAGCCACAGATCCTGTTCAAAATCCACTTGAAAAAAATACCCCAAAACCACTAGAACAGCTCTAGCAACTTTAAATAATCCTGCTGGGAGCACAAAACTTTTTACAGCTCCTTAAGCCATCCAAACCATCTCAACTGCAATCAATACTCATCAGCTTAAAAGTAATGAGAGTTATGATAGCTTCCAAAGACAACCCAAATTATTCTTAATACCAATCATTCAACTTTGATTTTGTTTTTATTCCACAGCCATCACTGCCACCACAGCTTTCATAGGATACAGCTCCAAAATCAAGAATATTTTTCTAAACTCATAAATATCCCTGAGAGCAACCACTGAGCAAAACCAGCCACTCTCTGCCTAGCTGAGAAACTAGAATACCTTTTATTTAACTTCGACGCAACACATTTGAATCAGAATCCCAGAGTTGTAGGGGTTGGAAGGGACCTCGAGAGCTCATGGGGTCCAACCCCCCTGCCAAAGCAGCTCCCCAGCTCATACTGCACAGATAGGTGTCCAGATGGGTCTTGAATATCTCCAGAGAAGGAGACTCCACCACCTCCCTGGGCAGCCTGTCCCAGGGCTCCCTCACCCTCACTGGGGAAAAATTCCTCCCCATGTTGGTGTGGAGCTTCCAGTGCTCCAATTGCAGCCATTGCCCCTTGTCCTGTCTCCACAGACCACTGAAAAGGGGCTGGCCAATTCCCCCTGCACCCCATACTTAAGATATTTATAAACATTGATTAGGTCTCCCCTCAGTCTTCTTTTCTCCAGGCTGAACAGCCCCAGCTCTCTCAGCCTTTCCTCATAGGATAGATGTTCCAGGCCCTTCATCATCTCTGTAGCCCTTCTCTGGCCTCTCTCCAGGAGATCCCTGTCCCTTTTATACCAGGGAGCCCAGAACTGGACACAATATCCAGGTGGGGCCTGACCAGGGCAGAGTAGAGGAGGAGGATCACCTCCTTAGACCTGCTGGCCACACTCCTCCTGATGCACCCCAGGATCCCATTGTCTCTCTCAGCCACCAGGGCACACTGCTGGCTCATGGCCAACCTGTCATCAACCAGGACCCCCAGGTCCTTCTCCAGAGAGCTCTTCTCCAGCAGGTCACCCCCAGCCTGTACTGATACATGCAGTTGTTCCTCCCCAGGTGCAAGACTTCACACTTGCTTTTGTTGAATTTCATCTGGTTTCTCCCTGCCCAGCTCTCCAGCCTGTCCAGGTCTCACTGGATGGCAGTGCAGTGTCCTGCACATCAGTTGGAAGCACCAAGTCATGAAACAAACCCACTCATGATTTGCTTGCTCTTCATAGCCCATGGGGTGAGAGTTTCCAGTGATGAAAAACTGCCTTCCAGCTCCTGTCAGCAGGAAAAACTACACAACCAAAACCCAATGCAGCTCATGAACATATAGTCCTGGCAATTAAGAAATCAATTACAATCACTGGTCTTCACAGAGAAAAAGGAGCCAAAGAGAAGAATCATCAAGTCTTGACATATCTTGCTTTTTTTATCACTATTGGCTCAAACATAAGTGATTTTACTAAAAAAGGAAAAATTTTTCATCAAAGTTTCTCTTCCTGAAATAGGAAGAAGCTTTCACCACTGACATATGGCTGGCCCAAATACAAACAGCTGTTGGAAAAGCTGATTCTATGCTGCCCCACTTCCACCTAGCATTCTTGCCACATCCCCAAAATTAATAACAGCATTCATGCAGACAGATCAGGGACCTACCAGCCTGGGTAAAAACCAGCATTTAGTTGCTTGTTTAAAAAGTTAAATTAATGCTATTTAAGTCAGTGTCAGGGAGGAGGAAGGAATGCCTTTTAGAGGCAGATCTCCTTTAGTCACCTTGCAGCAGTCAAACTAGGCTATCAAAAAATAATTAGGCCAAAAATAATTCAGGCCAAATCAGAGTATGGAATGAATGCCTTCAGGAAAGTCCACAGGAAGAAAAAGAGCAACTTCTGGAAAATAAAAATCCCCAAAAGTCTTTCTATTACTCAATGGAAATCTAGCACAACTCAGAGCAAAATAACAAAGAAAAATACCTAGAACTCAGATTGGGAGAGGAGTCTAACGTTCTCCTTAATTCAATCTACAAATAGTAAATCCTCAGTGTAAAACTGAGTATTAAAATAGCTCAAGAGGAAAAGTCACTTTAGGAGTGCAGGTGGGCTCATGCAACTCCCTACTGATAAAGCAAACAAAAATTGAAAAAAAGAATGTAGGGGAGTTGGGAACTTCAGCTCTATTTATTGAACTGATTTCTAAGAGGCACATCTCTCATGTAATGGGATTCAGTGCTGAAATTTTTAAGGACCCAAATCACTTACACACTGAAATGTGTATGAACAGCTTACCTAAGAACGTGAGCCATCAGCCTCATACTAAAATTAACACATTCTTATTCAGGAGATATTTACTATTTTAGGAGTTTAAAAAGAATGAGTGAAAGGAACAAAAATCAGCTTTGTCTAGGACCATCAGACAGTCTTCAGAAAAACTGAATGAGATTTGAAATCTGGAAGATACAGAAAGGTATAAGCAGGTGTGGGAAGGAATCTGAGGAAACTTACTTTCAACATAACTAAAAATGCAGAGCTGGTATGTACTTTGTACAGAGTTTTCCACTTGTTTTCACCATATTTGAGGACAGAACAGACTTAAAATACAAATCCTGACTGGCGCCCCCCCATTTCTAGTACATGCCTATGCTCAATCCCATCTCCAGGTAACTATCACCGAGACAGAGGTCTGGATTTCAAAGGCCTTTTTGCCATGCACCCCTAGTTTCCCCCATCACTGCAGGCATACAGTCCACTACTATTACAGCCTCTAATAATCTTACAGAACATCCTTTCCACATCTCAGCATTTACCTTTGTTGTCTTGTCCGTTCTCCTTCTGTTGTATGAGTTCAGGAAAATGAACATCCTTCCAGTATGTGTTTTTTCCAGAGACACAGGATAAGAATTGCAACCAATCAGCAAATCCAACCAAGCCCAATATTCCTACTATCTCAGGCAACAGCCAGTTCCTGATGCTTCACAGGAGAGCAGGAATGAATGAATCAATAACAAATACACAAAAGCCTCCTAAGTGCACAATGTACAGTGTTGCATGGAGACTTGAGACTTTTTGCTGACCTTTAAAGTCACCAGATCCAGCCCTAAAGTATTAGGTATGGTAACTCCAGTCTAAATGTATGAACACCAAAAATCAAAACTCTAACCACAGATTTTACATAAAATCAACATACAAATAGGCAAATGTTTTATACCAGGGCAACTGATGCTTTATACCTAAGAAATATTTATGACTCAATTAGGATCCAGTCTGTTATTCCATAAAGAGGAATAATGGAGACAAATTTTTCTTCAACTGTTCTATGTCAGATTCCACCACAAACATCTGTAACAGGGGAGTGAAAACAGTGTTTTGATCACTGTTCCCCATGCTGGCAGACAGGCAAGAACAGAACAGAAGGAATATAATTTCTGGCTCATCATTCAATACCACCATGTCAAGATGCTGTTTTAGAATAAAGTAAGATATAGCAGGGAAAGGACTTTCAACTTCTGCTTTAAAAAAAATAAATTAAACTATCCAGAAACAAAGACTCCAGTTCAGTTGTGTCTACCTTGCCTTTAACTTTGTTCTGACCAAAAATGGAAAAAAAATTGTCACATAGCTGGTTAGTTTGCAAATGTGGCCTGACAAGACACAGCTTAAACAGTATTGTTAGAAAAACAATAGAGTCTGAAGGACAAGATATTTACTTCTGGAATCCTTAAGAGTCCTGGCATGAAGGATAAGACATTTGACAAAATAATAACTTCTGGAATCCTTAAGAGCCCTGGCAAGCTTTCAGCTAGTCCCTGAAATGGCTAATTGAAAAGATTTAACAGCTTTACATCTGCTAAGAAAGAAGTCAAGTCAGGCTGGTGCCTGTACTTTGCACATGGAAGCAAAGAACGATCCTCTGATAAACATGCAAGTTCATATGCATCTATACATTGCCTATACATACCTTTTGAAAAGGTTTGTTTTGTTGGGTTTTTTTTTCCCCAATGTTGAACATAAACAATATTTCCTATCATAAAAACACTGAACTGCAGCTTTCTTGCAGTTTGCAAAAAACTTACTGCAATTCTGCAATACACCTTAGCAACGTATTCTTGCAATAAATGATACCTCCTCTTGAGAGGAACTCATCACCTTCCAAGTGTGTTCTCAAAAGGATACAAATAACATGAGAAGCCGAGGGTTCTGTCTGGCTTTGAGAGTCAGAGACAGGAACTTTTCCAATCTTGTCCTTAAATCCAATGTCCAAGAATCCTTGAAAAAAAAACAACAAAACAACCAACAACAAATGATGATAGTTGTTCACCAAATACATACAGTCTGCTGGAAGTACTGCTGGGATCACAGCAACCTTCCACTAGTAAATGAGGCAGCCAGTGCTGTATGGAAAAGATTTTCCCTTCACTCTTACTGAAGTGAATGTGTTTGCTAGCTACCCATAAAAGTGTGCAGAGGTTTGAAGAGAGTGCAGTATTACTCCTGGACAAGAGTTCAAAACACACACGATGTTGCTTTATTTCAAGCTGAACGCTAACAGAGTGTTGGTGCCTCCTATGCACGTGCAACAACGGCCCCTCAATTAAAAGGGCCTTTAAAATACAAGCAACTTGAGAAAGAGATGAAAAGATGAATAAGCAGTAAAAATTTATTAAATAGAGTACAAAAGAAACAATTTTCCAGTGCTCAGTTTTTAAAAAGTCATCCCTCTAGTCATCTCCTACTCCTAAAAAACCATGGGAACTGTTAGGAGTGACGACTTGTCACCAACTATTGCAAGCGTCACGATGTGACATCTGTGACCAGGGTACCACATTTCTAAAATAAGGATTTGGAGAAAAACAACTCAGGTATGAAAAACAGACCAATACATCAGCCACTTACTGGAATGCTGTCTTTAGCCTGACATAGCGTCTCACAAGCACAAGAAAATCATAGTTATGGAAAAAAGCCAAACTACACCTAAGAATTCACTGAACACTCATCTCCTGTTTCAAACCTTCCCTTACGCTTGTTTCTGCTCAACAAAAAGCCAGCCAACAGATGAAAGAGCAGTATCTTACAACAAGTAGCAGGAGATTCCCTAAATTTACTGCTGTGTATGTTGCAAGCTGTTCTGGCAGCTCAGATTTGCCCTTATTTCACCATGCTGCAGAGCAGAGAGAATTTATTCGCTGCATCTACCGATTCAGTTTCCAGACAGTGGTGCACACAGGACACTGTATATTACCAAAGGAACCCTGTCTCCTACAGGGAGGAGTGTATATTATTTTTCAAGCTGTCTTACACAAACAGACAGGAACTCCTGCTATATAAAGCATCAGACGCCTGAGGAAAAGAGATTTTGTAAGAACCTCTCTGAGCAGACGAGTGACTCACTGCTGCTCTTTCTCAAACATAAAACATTCTGTGTTTCAACACTAACATGGAATGAGCTGTACAATTCCCACAAGAAAATATGAGTGACTAGTCTAAATGCTTGGACACTCAGTTACTATGAATAAACCTGTGGACCTCATCTTAGATAAGGCATTAAAAAAAAGATGCTAAGTATGATTTGCAAAAAAAAAAAAAGAAGAAAATAGAGCAGGCATGTCCCATCTCTGAGGTCAACTAGTACATCTTATTATTTATAGCTAGACCCTAAGAAAAATGGCAGTATATGCCTTTTTTTGGTGTTAGACTGGAACTTCTCATCAGCTGGTACATCCAAAGTCAGCCCTAGGGCAAGTATCACTTAAGCCTTGATTTGACATCAAAGTGTGTGACAGTGATGCAGGCTGAAGATATCTCTTCCCACCACAATAACTGCCCACAGCTGCTGAGATAAGCCAGCACAACTGTCCGTGTGGTGGGATGGCAAAGCATTTCAAGCTTAGAACTGCAAAATATTATACATATTTTACAGATCATAGAATCACAGAATATCCTGAGTTGGAAGGGGGCCATAAGGATCATCAAGTTCAACTCCTGGTTCACACAGGACCAGCCAAGTCAGAACATGGGACTGAGAGCATTGTACAGACGCTTCTTGACCTCAGTTAAGATTGGTACTGTGAGCACTTCCCCAGGGAGCCTGTTCCAGCGCCCAGCCATCCTCCCAGTAAAGAGCCTCTTCCTGACATCCAACCTAAACCTCCCCTGTTGCAGTTTCAAACCATTCACTTGGGTTCTATCACTGGCTGCCAAAGAGCAGTGCCAAGATCAGCACCTGCCCCTTTCACTCCCCCCCATACTGAAGCCACAGACCATGATGAGGTCTTCCCTCAGCCTCCCCTTCTCCAGACTGAACAAAGCAAGGGACTTGCGACCTCTCCATGCAAGACTTCCCCTCCAGACCCTGCACCATCCTCACTGCCCTCCTCTGGGCACTCTCCAATAGTTTTATGTCCCTCTTGTCCTGTAGCACCCAAAACTGCACACAGTACTGGAGGTGAGGCTGCACCAGTGCAGTGCGGAGCAGGACAATCCCCTCCCTGGACGAGTTTGCAATGCTGAGTTTGATACACCCCAGGATATGGTTGGCCCTCCTGGCTGCCTGGGCACACTGCTGGTTCACACTTAACCTGCTGTCAACCAAGACCCCCAGACCCCTCTGAGCATGGCTGGCTGGCCTCCAGCACCTGATCCCCCAGTCTGTATGCATGGCCGGGGATGCCCCCTCCCAGGTGCAGAATCCAACACCAGCCTTTATTATACTCCATGCTGTTGGTGATTGCCAGTGTGTGAGTGTATTTGGGAGCTGTATCCACAAGCAGATCAGTTCTATGACCCAGCCTAAGTAGAACCACATAACCAGCCACTTCCTGAGTGGCCAAGAAGTTAAGATGCAGTTTTGCACCACAGGGACAAGCTGTGAGGAGGTGAAATGGTAACTCGACCTCCCCCAGAGGTATTGCTCTGGAACCTCAAACCACAGCTCTGGACATCACCTCCTAACCATCTACCTGCATGGTGCCCAGACAGCAGTTGAAGTAAGAGTGTTTTTCTGCCCCTTCATCAAGGGAATAACTGTAAATCATTACATTGAGTGTACCTGCAAATGAGATCTGGTTCAAGCACACTGACTTTTACACTCTCTTCTTACCATGCACATTCAGGCCAAAGAGCTAAACTCTGAAACAGCCAAAGGCTGAGACACATTTAATAAAAAATTAACCATGAGCAATGCCTAAAGCAAGAGTCACCAGACCACTATGTACAGCTGTGCCCTTCCAGTATTTAGCTGGGGGGGGGGAAATGGGAGGGAAGAGTCTCAGAGCAGAGCACAGACAGCACTGACTCATTCTCTGTTACAGGACATTTACCTATAAACTTGACTTTCTCCTGTCCACATTAAATATAACTGCTTCAGTCCCTTTATGCCCAGTTATCGTGTTTTAAATCCAGTTATGTACACAGAGATAGTGGGGTTGGGCAACCACCTCTAAACAAGAAAGTGGACATGAACTACTATATAGCAGTTCCCAGAAGCACACATATCTCAGGCTTGTGTGGAAAGGAAGGAGAAGCACCACTTCTTATTTATGGACACAAAACTGGCATAACATTCAGGATTCAAGCAAACACACAAATAGATATTTAAAGACTTTGCTATTATTGATAGCACTCCCACAAACCTTCCTCCATCAAATATGTGTTCTTTTCTGATTGTACAGTTTATGTTAAAGGAAACAAAAGTCATTACCAAACTAAACATCATTCAATATCTATCACCCCATGAGAAAGATAATCATGAATACCACCTCTGCAAAATAAGATACCTGCCTGGAAAAGTTCTTTAAATGAAGGATGTACCATGGGGTTTGGAACAAAAGGCAAAGCATAGAAGGGAAGAAACTCTGTAGTCTGGCTCAGTGCAGCTCCTTTTGTTTCCAGGTATGCCTTAAAATGAGAAATCCTTTCCTCAAGTTCAGCTTTGTCCTAGGAAATAAAGCAGCACATTTGTTTAGAAAAGTACCACTCTGAATGCACCATAAAGCTGGCAAGTAGCAGCAGAGTCCTAAATGCATTAATATCAAGTTTGAAAGCCTAAAATATTCATTATCTAAAAAACACTTATTTAACTAGAGAGCATTATATCTTTTTTTCACCACTCAAGGAAAATTTAAACCAATGTCATTGGACCTGGATGGCAGGAACAGCAAAAGAAGAGAGGGACAATTGCTTTTTGAATGTAAATTATTCCTGACACTTCAGACTAGGTATCTAAAGCAAAGTGCTATTTCCACACTCAGGGCAAAGAGGAAACACCCACTTTAGATATGCTTTATTTCAGTGATAAGAACAGAACCATAATATCTACTCACACAGCACCAGGGAGGGAAGCTGGGACATCATAAAAGTCCCATGTAACAGATACTTTATTTTATGACAGCTTTGAATTAGTGTTTTCTGTATTATCAACTGAGTGGTCAAGATCCAGCTTTCTATATTCATAGAATCATAGAATGGCATGGGTTGGAAGGGACCCCAAGGATCATAGAGCTCCAACCCCCCTGCCACAGGCAGGGACACCAACCTCAGGCCTAGATCTACACAAGGTTGCCCAGGGCCCCATCCAACCTGGCCTGAACACTTCCAGGGATGGGGCGTCCACCCCCTCTCTGGGCAGCCTGTTCCAGCACCTCACCACTCTTCCTGTAAAAAACTTCCCCCTAATATCCAATCTAAACCTTCCTTCCTTTAGTTTTAATCCATTCCCCCTTGTCCTGCCATTGTCTATCCTTTTAAAAAGTTGTCTATCCTTTTAAAAAGAAAATATTCTCGGAAGCATTTGAATTTCACCACACAGCCTTAGTCCACACTGGAAGCAGACATGGTTTAAGAATCTCTCATAGACTACAGTTAGAGGTGTGAAGGCATTGGCATGCCAGTGTTTTCCAAATTTAGACCTTTCAGAAGCTCCAAGATAAGGACACCTCCAAATACCATCTCTGTACTTGACAATACAAGGGGTCTGGTTCAACTAAAATGCAGACTGTGTGTGGCCTAAAAATTGGATATGGACTAAGGGAATTCTTCTTAAACATCTCATCCTCATCCACACTAGAGACAAATAAATGAAGTAAACCAAACAAAACCAATTTGAAGTTTGTACTGTGAACTAAACTTACAGGCTTTCCCATTGAGTTTTTTAAGAGGTAGGTGGCAAAGTGTACATGAAGATAAAACTCCAACTTCTGAGCAACTGGTTCATTGTCCCGGATTGAAGACAAAATATGCTCTTCCCACAGCTGGAAGAAAGTTTTCTGCTCACCATTTTCAAATGCTGTAAGCAAATCTTTCTGCAAAGGGGGAAAAGCATTCAGTGAAAACACAAACACAGAAGAGCTCCATTTTTTTCAATGGTAAGTCAGTAAATGAAGAATTCAAGTGCCATCTGAACACCTTGAAAAGTTTTATCCAAAAATCTCTCACCACTCAAGGACCACCTGAATGTTCTTTCTCTACTTCTATTAAGTATCTTTGAGAACTTGGATCAACCCTTGATAGAAGAATTAAAGCCCAAATTTTCAAGCATGTTGATCTGGGGACCCATCTTTACCATAAGGGAAAATAAATACCTATGGTGTGTGAGAAATCAATCTTAAGAAGCTATGGCAAGCCAAAAACCTAGAATAATATGAACCAAAACTACTGTCTCTGGTTCAAAAGGACTAGAGTTCTGTAAATAAAAGCCCAAACTTGATGGTTCCTGCATTAGAAGAAGACTACTAGCAGACTTCTCCAAATAATCGAGAATCCCTTCACACAGTTCAGATACATGGTGGTTAGTAGCCTTTAAATGGTTTAAATATTAAAGTAAGTGTAAACAGTGCATTTGTTACCTGAAAGGGCAAAGCTTTTGAATCTCTGGAGGAAACACCTGCTGATTTAGGTAGAGGCTTCCCTTTTGTTTTACACTCCTTTGTAAATACTTCCACTGTTTCTTCAAATTGAGCAAATTCCAAATACTGCAAGACAAAAACATACAGGAACAGAGTAGTGTGTGTGTGTGTGATTAATAGTATTATTAATGATCTAATGAGTCACCTACAAATTGCCAGAGTCCTTTGAAGATTTTCTATAGCAGGATCCATAAATGCCAAAGACTCCACAGCAACAAACCAAGAACTGGTACCTCACGTGGCAGGACAATACTGCCACTCAACTAAGTTTCTTCATAGAATCATAGAATGGCAAAGGTTGAAAGGGACCTAAAGGATCATAGAGCTCCAACCCCCCTGCCACAGGCAGGGACACCAACCTCAGGCCTGGATCTACACAAGGTTGCCCAGGGCCCCATCCAACCTGGCCTTGAACACTGCCAGAGATGGGGCGTCCACCCCTCTCTGGGCAGCCTGTTCCAGGACCTCACCACTCTTTCTGTAAAAAACTTCCCCCTAATATCTAATCCAAACCTTCCCTCCTTCAGCTTTAAACCATTCCCCCTTGCCCTGCCATTATCTGCCATTTTAAAAAGTTGACTCCCCTCCTGTTTGTATGCTCCCTTCAGGTACTGGCAGGCTGCAGTGAGGTCCCCCCACAGCCTTCTCTTCTCCAAGCTGAACAAGCCCAGCTCCCTCAGCCTCTCTTTGTAGGGCAGATGCTCCAGCCCTCTAATCATCTTTGTGGCTCCTCTGAACCCTCTCCAACAGTTCCACATCCTTCTTGTATTGTGGGCCCCAGATCTGGACACAGTATTCCAGGTGGGGCCTCACGAGGGCAGAGTAGAGCGGGACAATCCCCTCCCTGTCCCTGCTGCCACCCCTCTTCTGATGGAGCCCAGGATCCCATTGGCCTTGCGAGCTGCAAGAGCCACTGCTGGCTCATGTTAAGTTTCTCAGCCACGGTGACACCCAGGTCCTTCTCAGCAGGGCTACTCTCCAGAAGCTCTTCTCCCAGTCTGTGTCTATGTCTGGGATTCTTCCTGCATCCTAGAGATTAGTGCTGACAACTGAGCACGCCCGCTCTGAAAGAACAGTGCCCCTGGATTTAGTCAGCAATTCCATCCAACCAAAGAAAAAGAACTCAAACCCACTGATGCTGTACCTTGGTGGAAGAACCAAGTAAATAACTTCTTTGAAAACAATGTTCTCAGAGGGCAGAATTCTTCAGTGCGATTCTCATCTGCACAGCAGCAGTCGGACAGATTGAACTCTGAGCCAGGTCACTCATCTGAAGCTGTGCAAGCCAAATTAGTGACCAACTAATGAATCACTACTCTTCTGAGAAAGGGATTAACAGCCCTGCATCTTCCTCTCAAAATGCAGAGTCATTATATTCCACACAGCTTTCTCCTCCTCCCTACATTTCAGGAGTTACTGGCTGCTAAGGCAAGACATCACGTTTCATTTTGCAAACTTGATCTGGGTGCCCAACACCATCACAGAGAACAAGAATCATTTACTTTCCTCAACATAAACAGTAATGTAGTACTAATAAAGTACTGTCCTGGTTCTAGCCCAGGGACTAACTCAGCTCACCTGCTCTGGCTGCTTGGGGACGTTAACTCTGGTCTGTCTGGAACCAGGACAAGTACTTAAATCTCTTTTTAGATTAAGATTTAAGTTGAGTATGGTTTTGCCACCTGGTAGACTCTTTAGGCAGAAAGTAATTGTCCAGGCTTTCAACAGCCAGCCTGGTGAAAGCTGAGCACAGTGACTGCAGACTGACACACCTGATCGCCTCTCCACTGCACATCATCTGTGGAACCCTGCAGTCACTCAGGTCACACAAAAGCACAAGGCAGGGGGATTAAGGTGTTGGTTTAGTGTTCACTAAGGGCCCTAAACTGGTCTACCAAAACAGTGTTGATCCAATGAATGAGGCAGTAACAAGCAGCAGAGACCAGTTTGAGTTCTTGTTCCAAATCACAGGTATCCCATTTTAGTCACTTTATCCAGCAGGCTGAAGCACAGGCTGCCAGGGAGGCACAGGCTGCCAGGGAGGCACAGGCTGCCAGAGGGGCACCTGCCCTCAAAGCTTGCCTCTCACTGCCTTTTCCCAGGACTGTTTCACACTTTGAGATCTAGTCTCTCATTGCATCTTATGCGAAATACAAGCAGAGGAGTGCTTGGCTGGAAAATCCTGCTTAGGCATTAAATCACAGAGATGAGTGGTCTCAGGACTTCAGCCTGGGCTTTGTGAGCTCTCAGGTTCTTATACACCTCTAGGACTTTATTAAAATACGGAACAAGGTGGCACTTAAGCAAAGCTTTAAAGATCTCACCCTTATCACAGGTTGGACCTGAGCCTCAGAGCTGCTTGGGGATGTAACCAACCTAACCGTTCCTTTAACGAAAGCCTCACTTGCAGTAAGCAACTGATAACTTTGGATTTATTTGATGTCTGACTGGCCACTCAGCACACTGAGCCTACCCAGCACGACAAGAGTCAATGTAATCTCTGGGTGCAGAACCCTGGCCAGTCCAATGACTCTGAAACGCTGACAATAGCCAGTGCCTGGCTCTAGACACAAGGGTTACACGTTGCTATTTGCAAGCAGAGAACCAGAAACAGGCAGCGAGAGCAAACCAACCTCTCTTACTAGTCCGAGCAGCTCAGCTTCATAAGCCAGCACGTCACCCATTGCTAGGCGCCACTGCCCCGCCGCATCGCTGACGGGCTCTGAAATGGCAGAGGAGGGGGGTTAGCAGGCAGCCCGGCCCGGCCCAGCCCCCCACCAGCCGCCCCTCCCGTGAGGAGAAGCTCCGAAGCCGCTCCCCGCCGACCCGACCCGCGGCTCCTCACGGAGCAGCCCGCGGGTACGGCCCGCAGCCCCTCTGAGCCGGACCGGAGAGCGGGGCGACCGCCCAGGGCAGAGGCCGTGCGTCCCCGGCAGCCCGCGGGCCAGCGGGAGGGAGGGGAGGGAAGGGAGGGAGGGGAGCGAGCACCGGGCGCCACACGCCGCCGCGACTCACCGGCCCCGCGCCGCCACGTCCCGTCGCCTTAGCAACCGCAGCCTCCCGCCTCACATGATCCTTCTCAGCCAATCCCAGGAGGTGAAGGGCGCGTCACGTGACGAGCAGGGGAGGTGTGTTCCCGGGCGGGCAGCGCCCCCTGGAGGAGCGGGGGTTGTGGGGAGCAGGCGCGCTTTGCCGCCCCCGCTCCCTGATGTGACCCGGAGTTTGGGGTGAAGGTCACGGCTTGAGCCCACCCACATACGGTTTAGTGTCCCGCTGCCGCGCTGGGCAAGCCAGAAGGCTCCTAAAATCCGCGCACACCGCCTTCTTCCTGCGCTTGGCCGCCAGTCTGTAGCTTTTGGATGCACAATTACACATGATTTCTTAATCGCAGCCTAAGGCCGGCCCTGCAGTATGTGCCCCGCCACCTCTGCCCCGGGCCACTCATGGAAGCCTGACAAAACCGAACGGGAGGGTTGGCCAAGCCCCTTACTCCAGGCTTTGCCCCATTTTTGGTTAAGTGTGGTGTTAAGGAACCCCCTGCTCTTAGCATTGAGCTTTCTAACAGGTATTTCATAGAATCACAGAGCTGTAGGGGTTGGAAGGGACCTCGAGAGATCATGGGGTCCAACCCCCCTGCCAAAGCAGCTCCCCAGCTCATACTGCACAGACAGGTGTCCAGACGGGTCTTGAGTATCTCCAGAGAAGGAGACTCCACCACCTCCCTGGGCAGCCTGTCCCAGGGCTCCCTCACCCTCACTGGGGAAAAGTTCCTCCCCATGTTGGTATGGAACTTCCTGTGCTCCAACTTGCAGCCATTGCCCCTTGTCCTGTCCCCACAGACCACTGAAAAGGCACTGGCTGATTCCCCCTGCATCCCCTGCTTAAGATAATTATAGACATTAATTAGGTCCCCCCTTAGTCTTCTCAAGACTGAAGAGTCCCAACTTACTCAGCCTTTCCTCATAGGGTAGATGCTCCAGGCCCCTAATCATCTTCATAGCCCTTCTCTGGACTCTCTCCAGGAGATCCCTGTCCTTTTTATCCCAGGGAGCCCAGAACTGGACACAATACTCCAGGTGGGGCCTGACCAGGGCAGAGCAGAGGGGGAGGATCACCTCCTTAGACCTGCTGGCCACACTCCTCCGGATGCATCCCAGGATCCCATTGGCTCTCTTAGACCCCAGGGCACACTGCTGGCTCATAGCCAACCTGTCGTCAACCAGGACCCCCAGGTCCTTCTCCACAGAGCTCATCTCCAGCAGGTCATCCCCAATTTGCTCTGCACAGCGAAATATGTTGTATCACCAGTGCTGTCCTGCCCAGGTTTCGGTCCCACCCCCAGCAGCTTTGCTTTCCACAGTGAACACCTAAGAAAACCCATGTCCCCCTCATGTCCCTCAGCCAGGCGCAGCATGGCACCACCTTTCTCCCTCAGAAAGAGCCACCTAAAGCGGGAAGCAGAACTGAACGCAGAGAAACAAGGAATTGCTAGAAAGTGCTGGGAAATTACCAGGAAGCACTCTGCAAGCCACAGGAAGCACTCAGATGTTTCTATAAAAGACGCTGTCGTGCCAAGAAAGCACCTGAAAAGTCCTAGAAAGTGTAGGAAAAGACCTAGACTAGAAGAAAAAACATGTGAAAAACTGCTGGACACCATTTGGGGGAGGTGCTGCACCCTCAGGGCTGAGGGCAAGAAGATGCAGAGCTTGTGCCTCCAACCTGAAAAGCAGGACTCCACCACCCTGTTTGTCCAAGGGAGGGCATTCATCATCACCTGGGGCACCAACCCAGCTCCATAGGCCAGGGTTTTTCTTGGGGCGGACACCACCCTCACCTCTGCCAGGGCTGAGCTGAGCAATCCCGTGGCTGGGCCAGCAACTCGTCGAGCTGCAGGTCTTGGGTTGGATTGATTAAAAACCAGGCAGCTGCTCTCTGTACCCAAGTGTCAGGTTTTGCAGGAAATGTCTTCTTCCAGCAGTCTGGTTGCATTAAAAATAAAACCAAGCAGGCAAGAGGGGGATGTGTTTCAAAGCTTAAATGTCCTGCTATTTGTTTTCCAAGTCAAACTTCAGCTTTTAGTTGCCAAAAAAGATTTTGGTTTAGATTTCCATGGAATACTTTGAAGGAGCATTTAGGCAATAAATAAGTCATTGGATTTTTTAGTTAATGACATGTTACTGTTGGTTGGGTTTGGAGCATGGACTGGCTCCTACTGGGTCCAGCTGGGGGTCAGAGGGGCTTGCTTGGACCAACATCCTACACATGGGCAGGGGTGCCTGCCCAGAGTTGCTCACGTACCAAGTCACACAGCAGCACTTTACCAGCGCCTCTGCAAGGAAAACAACGAGGCAAAAGACTTGCAAAACCTCTCTGCTCTCCCCAGCATCAGGCCATCACAACGCTGCTCTGTCTCCCATGGCTGGGGAGTTGCTGCTGAGCCCCGAGCCCCCCAGGAGGATGCGGTCAGCCCCACGCCAGGCTATTTATATGCAGACCCTTCTCCAGCAATTTCCTGTAACCAGAGTCCCAGACTGGGAGAGGCACAACAATAAACTTTGATTTTGTGCCACAGGATTCATGAAGGAGGCAACAAGGTGAACTCAGCTTTCCTTGAGGCCTCTTGACCTGCTCAGCACGGAGTGGGGAAGGATTGGTTGGTGGGTGCCCAGAAAGCTCCTTTCAGCTCTGTTGCAAAATAGTGAAAAAGGCTGCCAGGCATCTTCCAGCCGAGCACAGAAGGAGCCAGAGCTTTCTTCTCCCAGCTGGACACTATGGATGAGGACAGGATTATCCAGGGCTCAACCTATCACCCTGCAATGTCAGCCTTCCATGTCCCTCAAATGCCCACCTGGAGAGCAGATGCTGTCAGAGTGGTTCCAAAGAATGTTTATCAATACAGTGATAGGTGCTTTATATATATATATATATATATGCAAAACCTTCTTGCTGCTGCTGCCACCTTGGTTCAGGCTGGCCAAAGGGGAGAGTCCTTCAGTGCTTTTCTCTGCTCCTCTATCCTGATAGATGAGCCCATGGCACCTTTCCAGCCATGGCAGAGATCACCCTGCAGAGATCTGTCCCTTCAGGACAGAGACCAGCTGCCTGTGTGGGCTTGGGGGTGCCTCCATGGGAGGTGACAACAGCTCAGCGCCCCAGGCCTGAAGGAGCCTCAGCTGGGCTTTCTGGCATCTGCTCATCTAAGATGTGGGTCATTAAGTCTCAACCAAGGTGAACACCAATGCATGGGAGGGCTTGGCTTGCAGTACAGCAAGGCTTTCCAGCCAAAACCAGCAAGGAGCTGGGAAGAGCTAGCAGTGCTCCTTGGAAAAAAAAAAAAAGGATATGGAGAAAATAGCTGAGAAACTGGGTGCACAGAAACAGTGGGACAGAGTGCTTCATGGGCAGGAGACATCCTCAGTCCCAGAGACAGCCCCAGGGAGCCTCACTGCCTTTGTCACATGGGCACTGCTTCGATGCTGCCACCAACACAGAGCAATGGCCATCTGTCCCACACCACTGATACAGACCCACGGACACCAACGCAGTCACTCGGGGACAAACTGCAAAACCTCTGGGCTCGCAAGAGGAGCAGTCAGCCCGTTTCCTCTACGAATGAGCCCAGGAACTCAGGTGCCCAATGCAGATGTTTCCAGCAACTTCTTTTCTGTTGCTTCTTGTTCACCCTCAGCCCCCAAATTTCATGCTTAAACTGAGAATAAAAAAAAGATCTTTGTGTGAAGTTAAAGTAAACAGAGAATTCGCCCAGCCCTACATCTCAGCTCCTCTTCTGGGAGGACATGGTGGGGGAACAAAAAGTTAATCCATCTTGGTTCTCATTGACAAGGAACAGAGAAAAACAATCAAACGGGAGACCCAGCCTAAAGCTGAGAACAAAGAAACTGCACCCGTATTTCAGGTCTTTTTCCTTCAGTCTGAAGGGGAAAAAATTGCTCCATGCTTCATCCCTTGTAGGTTATCTTTGGAGGAGCATCATGTCCATAATTTCTGCTAACAATTAACCTTGCCTGTGCAGCAATTCTTCCCTGGGTCACCAGAGCAGCTATTTATACCTTTGGCCAGGAATATTGTTGCCACAGAGTGCCTGCCCTTCCCCTGGGCAATCCCCAGAGCCAGCCCTGCGGCAGCGAGCCCCCAGCTGACACGCCATGTACCCTGTCCTGCTCGCCAAGACATGCTTCACCTGGACCCTTATGGCATAGACCCTCCACCATCCATTTTCTGCACATGTTCTGAGAACACACTGAAAAAATGGACATGACAGAGGTCTGGAGCAGCAGGATCCATCAGACCAGGCCCACATGGTTGGGATATCTGGGGCCCATGGTCTCCAGGAGCTCTGATTAGCTGGTATCCAAAGGACTCGGGCAGAGATAGGATTTGCCTCAAGTCACCTCTCTGCAGCACGTGGGTAATGCCAATCCCCCTGTGCTGGCAGAGACACCGATGGCTCACCTGAGCACCAGCACAGTGCTGCTTCTGAACAAATCCAGCTTTAGCTGTGCAGTCAAGGCCAGGAACTGGTATACAGAGCTCAAAACAAAACTCCAGTCCCAGCTGCTGCCAGCTGGACCGTTTGCCCACACAGAGCAGAATTTCAAAGACCAAGTCAAGTCAGTGTTGAGCTGGAGCAGCTTCTCCACCCATGGCAGAGGCACAGGCCAGCTGGAGAAACACATTGAACTGGGGCTGCTAAAACCAGTTATCTTCACTAAGGGCACAAAAAGGCTTGCTCCTATGTTGAAGCCACCCAGGGGAAAGACCAGCACCCTTGGGTGAAGTCCCATCAGTAAGCAAACACCACAAACTTTGCAGTCCCGTGATGTCTGTGCTCCCCCTCTCCCCACTCCTGCCACTGCCATGGGGTTAAGGTGTGCACAGAGCTGGGCTGAAAACCCAACCCATCACCACCGCCCAGAGCAGCAGGCATGGGAAGGGCCCTGGGCAGGCTGGGGTCTGGCAGGGGTGAGGGTGGGGAATGCTCCAGCCTCCAGGATACAGGGAGATAAATGTCCAACATTATCAGCCATGCCCAACCTTTGCATGAAAGGGAGAGGAGGAAGAGCTTTGCCTGGCCCTGGAAGGAAGGGGACAGATAGGGAGGGCGGCACCACTGTGATGGGGAGAGGTGAGAGGATGAGGTCTGCCGAGTGCCTGCTGCTGTCAGGCCCCCTCCTTGCAGAGCCCTTGCCCTGGGAGCACTGCCCCCAGCATCTCCTCACTTCTGTCCCCAGCACGGTGCCGAGCAGGGGGCTTGTACCTGAGTTAATGAGTAGAGAGGGGAGATGGATGGTGTGTCCAGGGCCTCCTGGAGGAACTCTGTGGCCTGTCAGAAGCGGCGTGCTTTTGAAGTGATGTATTTCCAGGGTTAAGGGGGATGAGGCCCATTAGTCAGGAGGGACAGAAGCATGCTTCCTGCCACCTCAACCTCTCCCTACAGCAAACCCAGGAGCATTAGGTCCAATTAGCCCCTGGCAAGCACCCCAGGGGTGGGTCCCTCTGCAGCATCCCCAGACAGGCCCGGGGGAGCAGCACTTCCTAAGAAGTAAGTGCTAATGAGTCACTGGCTGAAAGGCATTAAAGCAGCAGCACAGGTTTCCAGGCTCCAGCCATGTCTTCTCCAAACTGGAGATCAGAAAGCCAGTGGTGGTCTCAGTCCCCAAGCACAGCTCTGAGACATTTCCACAGTGACCAGCCCCATCTGTCCTCGGGGAAAGGGGTCAGTACCCTTCACATGAGGACAGGATCCAGCCCAGAAGGCTTTACCCCAGCACTTTCATCCATTTTCAGTGCTTTACTTGCAAGGCACCACCTCATGGGGATGCACAAATCCCAGCAGAGCTTGATCTGGAGAAGTGAGGTCTTGGCATCCACCACAAGAAGCTGTAGGGCCTGTAAGGTGGTGGAGGGAGCCGACACCACCTGAGCACTAAGTGCTCTAGTCATCCTTCCAGAACCTTCCTGGAGGTTTCCTAGTCTTTCTAGATTTCTTGAGCGTTTCTGTCCCTCAGGTAGCAGCCAAGTAGCTAAACTGAAGAAATATGTATTGGGTTAGAAAAAATCCCATGTATCAGATCATTGTGTAGCCAGGATACATCGTTTTATTCCACAAGCTCTCCCACTCACCCTGGGAGAAGCTCTTGTCCTTGCACTGCCTGGTCTTACAAGCAGTGTCCCTTAAACAAAAGCACCCTGAGCTTAGCACACAGGGCCAGCATCCTCCCAGGCTGTGGTGTGGGTGGCAGAGGTTTATTCTTTATGAACTTTACGGGGCTCAGCAGACACACCTTAGAGGCTGCCCATCATGCAAGTAGCTGGGAAGGGCCTGGGCATCCGTGGTAGAGGAGCTGTGATTGCACAGAGCTCATCTGGGGCACTGAGGAGTCCCCAGAGGGTCTCCAAATGAATGAGCAACCATCCCTTGCACAGCCTTCTCTCTGGAGAGAGGTGCAAGCAGGCTGAAATCCCTGGAAGCCGCTTACCATCCGTGCTCCTTCCATGAGAAGAGCTGCTTCTCAGTCATCAGCCCTCCGGCAAAAGGTCAGTTTGCACTTGCTAGAAAGCACCTTGCCCAGAAGAGCTGCGTGTCTTCCCTCCAGCAGTGTCCCACCAGGCTGCCCCTTCCTGCCTACCCACCCCAGCTCACAGCAACACAGACCTGTGGTGCGGCCATCACTTCTCCTTCCTGCTGCTAATCCCTTTGCTTCATGCTCTAACCAGCAGCCACCTCTGTCAACACTCCTCCAGCTCTTCTTCCCCTTCCCCTGGACTCCTGAGTGGGAAAACATGGAACAACCGCGGGGGAAAACCAAAACAGCAGATGCTTTTCTCTGGGCATTCTCAATCCTAAACCATGCAGATCCCACGTGCGTTTACACAGTGGAGACAACACACAGCAAGCAGCAGAATTGGAGAAGTGAGGGCAGGCCAGTGTATCCCTCCTGGTGTCCCCAGCCTGGCACACAAGGTCTTTTTCTTCCACAGCCATCAAAAGCTCCTCTAAAAATCTGCCTGCCTGAGAGTAACCTTACCACGTGGCCCCAGAGCAGCGGCTCAGAAATGAGTTTGGGGCTATCTGAGGTTTTTACATTTCCTTGTGCCAAGGGAGCTCTGGGAAACATCCCTGCCAGAGCCAGGAGCAGTCTTACAGGCACAAGAAAATCATTTAGCAGAAGACTCGAGTCTCCTGGCTGGTGCCCCAGGCAGTACACGGCTCAGTGGGAAGCGCTCTGTGTGCACAGATTTACAGGGCCACACCGAGAACCAAACCCGCAGCGAGTGCCAGGAACACACTGGCTGCCCTGTGCCGTCTGTCACGGTACAAAAGGTTTGGCAAAGTCCTGTGAATAGAAACAGGCTGTTCCCAGCTCAGCCAAGGCATTAACACAGGATTCCAGGTCTGTCCCAGCCAGCTATTCCCAGTACTCCCAGTCGGACTAGAGGATCTCCCAGCAATACGTGGCGCTCTAGCAGGTAGCCGAATGACCTGAAATGAGGCTTGTTTCTCCTCCCAGTGTCCTGCCCTCTACAGAGTATTTTGTAAGATGACACAAGGCATCACTAACAAGTCACCTGAAAAACACCACAGCCCACGCTGGCTGGCATCAGCAGAGCAAGCAGGAACAAGGGATACAGGTACCTGGACGGTACTCCAAGGGAAGGGATCCCAGCACTAAAGGGACTCACGTCATGTACATTTGTCCAGCTTCTGTTTCTTGCACCACAATACTGGGTCTTGCTCTGAATGATAATGTTTGGAGTAGTGATTCCCTCTTTGTAACACTGTCTGTAGCCATTTCAGGTTCATTATTGGCTCTGCTCCATGGGGTAACAGACGTGGTTCCCAGAGAGAACACCACGCTCTGACCAGCACCGCTACTGAGGCAGCATTTCAACTCCAGGGCCTTCTGACTGAAGCCTGCGACTCAAAATTGGCTTTCAGTCCCACACCTCTGCTCTGCACTGCTTAGGGTCTACAGAGAACAAAGAACAACTATTCTATTGCTATAGAAACCTCCACCAAAATAAACCATCTGCTGGAAAAGCTCCCAGGCACTACATGCAAGATTTGTCTTCCACTATTACCGACGTACACGAGCTTGTGGTATGTTCACATGGAGCAAAATATTCCCAACATAGTTAGAATAAAGACCTTGTTCTGTTAAACTGCTGTTTCAAATGATGGATCTTCCCCCAGTGTTTGGGGTACAGCTGACCAGGGCCACAGCCTCTGGTGATGCACCCTTTGAAGCGTTACAGCCCAACAGGTGAAGGGGCGGCTGGGCTAACGGTGACTGGATGAGCTGCATTCTTTCCTTCTGACCACTGCTCATTCCAGAGCCCTGACTGTAAATCTCCCCATAGCTAATGATGCACATCAGGGTAACAACATGCGTGTCTGGACTCACCCCATCTAGGCCTGTGGTGTATTTTGAGCTGTCTGCTCACACCAGCCATAATGGTTCTATCTGGTGCAAGCAGTGAAAGCATGCAGGAAAACAAAAAGGATTCTGTGAACCAAAGAGAGCCCAGGGCCCTTCTGTCAGCCCCACATGAACTCCAGCGTGGGCAAGATCAGTGCATCACAAAGGTGATGTGGAAGCAGAACTCATCTGGACAGCTGCTGGCAAGCAGAGACCTGTCCTCTGTGCATTGGAGCTACAGCTGGGCCAGGCTGGAGTGGGTGACCTCACTCAGCCTAAACAAGCACTAAAGAAAGTGGAGACGTACACGGATCCCAGTGACTCTACAGAGGAGCAGAGTCAGTCAGGCTTTGCTGGAGGAAGATTCATGATTTGGGTCCAGTTTTTAACATTTATGGTAAGCAGAAAAGCTGTTTGGGTTTCCTTTTGTTTAAAAACAGCAAGTTTTCTGTCAAGAGTTTTTAATATATTTATTTGAAAACAAGGTTTTGTGAAAGAGTACACTAAATAGCATATATCTGTTCTTCAGCCATAAAACACGGACTACCAGCTTTAGCTCAGCACAGATTGGGGCTGCATGCACTGAACAGCAGATCTCGATAGGAAGGTCTTCATGTCTGTCTGTCTGGTATCAAGCATAGTGTCTTCTTTAGAGGATGTGATCCTGTAGGAAGGGGAGAGAGAAACCAGAAAAGCAAACATATTTAACTAAGGCTTCTTGTGGTTGGCCCCACGTGCTCTCCCGAGCCTGCCGCTGACGCAACATCTACAGTTTTTAGCAAGGAGTTTGTTTTCCTGCCCATCCACCGATTCAAGTACATAATCTCTGCTCTTGGGAGCACGGGGACATGCCAGCCCATATTTGGAAATAAAGCAACTGGGCTCCTGCCTCCCAGTGAGAAACTTGCACATCAGTTTAGGCACTTTAACCGAGGAACCTGAGAACTGCACCATTCATTGCCTGGAACAGATCTACAAGTATTTATGTTGAGCTAAATTTATATTGAGAAATCACCACACAGCCCGTGGCTGGAGTGTCTTTAAACTCTGCTAAGAACTGCTGGTAAGACAAGACAACCTGAGAAAGCAGAGCAGTTTTCCTTCAACCAATCCTGCCACACTGAGGTCAAGTAGATGACAGCTTTGTTACATAAACCACTCAGCCCTCTGGGACCATCTATCCTGAGCCGATTATTGCCAGCTCAGCTGTTGCCCGTGACCGGATGTGCAGCTCTAACTCTGCCCAGCGAGGCTCTACTCAAAAGTAGCCAAGCCTGGGGGATTAGAGACCAGATCCAGTGTGACTGGGTCAGGCCTGATCCAGTCCTGAGAGTGGTTCCTTTTACTGTTGTCAAACGTTTCCAATTGGGACAGAGCATGTTTCTGAATCCAGTGCAGAAACCATCAAAGATCTAAAACAAGAGTGCTGGGTGCTGGTAACAGCTGTAGTTGATCCAAAGAGGCTTCTCCTTTATTAGGATTAATAACAGTGACTCTGTACACTACACTGTACCTTAAATCTTAATCATCAATGTACTCAAAGGGCTCTGGCGGTTCAGGTTCCTGCTCCTCTTCCTCAATCTTGGGACCATGAGCTGCCACAGGTTCAACCAGCTCCTCCATATCCTCACTGGTGTCCTTCAGAATGATGATGCCTCCGATGGAAAGCTGCAAGGTAAGCATGGAGAGCATTAGAACCTCTGCCCCATGGTGTGGTGTTTGAGGCCACATTTTTTATCCAATGAGACACGTTAAGACACTCCAGCAGGAATGAGTTTCAGACAGCAAAGCATCCGACACCCACCCAGATCCCTGCCTGAAAAGGGGGTGGAGCAGACAGCAACATGTCCAGGCCACCTTTGGAGGCCCATTATCCAAGTCTCAAGTTTGATAAAAATTAGCATCTGGATTCACAGCGTTAGCCCAGCCTCAGTCTGGGGCTTTCCATATGAAAGCTAATTGAACCATAATTGCTTTATGAGGTTCATCTTTTCAGGGCAAGGAAGCTCGGTGAAGCCTCTCTGTGTAGCCACCTCCCAGGAGGCTATCTGACACAGAGACTAATCTGATCACCAGCTCCCACCCACTGAGGAATCCTATTAGCAGAACCTTGGAAGACAAAGGGGAATTAATTACAAACATCACAACCAAACATCCTGGCAGGCTGAAGCAAATCGGTGGGTCTCCAGGACCGAAACAGGAGGTGCGAGGAGGCAGTGCTCTGTCATGCCTGGCTGGGATCAGAGCTTTGACCACAGCAGGATTCCAGGCTATAAAAAACATTTCAAAGAAGCCTTTTACTCTGGCATTCCCCAAAGCAAACTCCAAAACAGCTCTGTCTCGAGAGCCTCCTCAGTTACACACCCTAATCCCAGAAAAAGAACCTGCACTGTTTTGATCTCTTCAGAACCTGTTTGTGAGGACTTTAGGCAGGAATCCACACTCCCCTCACCAAGGCCTTGGCTTCTTTTGAAACTGAAGCAAACAGCTACACGTTTCAGCTGCACGAGTGGACACTTACTGGACCACACAGCAGATCTCCCCAATCCAAACACCAGTTGGGTCACGTCCTCTCTTTAAAGGGTAGTAACTGAAAGGTCCTACATCTATGCTAAAGGAGATGTTTCAAAAGGGTATGATGCACAGCGAATTCCAATGTACTGATGGAATTCTAGGAAATCCATTTATTAAAAACATGACCATTTTCCTGGAAAAAATATTATTTCTTCTGAACACCATTTTCCTATGCATAATTCTGTAAAAGGGGGAAGTCAAGGGTGTTATTTCTTGAACAAAAATAAAGGCCAGAAAAATCTGGCAAAGGAGATTTGGAGGTCAGGAGCAAGCTTACTAATCTGCAATATATTTGAGCACCTCACAAAAGGTAGGTAGTTACCCCTTGGGCTAGTTCTAAATGGTCTTTTTCATTCTCCATCTGACAACTGCCTGCTTTCTCTTCTTGGTGTTAAGAGGAGATGAAAGCACTTATCTAAGGTCAGATGTAACCGAGTAAGAAATCTGCTTAACAAAAAGAACACTCTTCATTTAGATATAAACCTCACAGCAGAATAACGAAGCCCCAGCACAAGTCCTAATTTCACTGCTTTGACAATGAGCCTGTACAACTCCTCAGCCCATTGTAAAGATGCCCTCAGCAACGTCATTAATACAATGAGTACTGTCTGACTGATATTCAAGGTACAGAATCTGATGTTTGTAGAAGAAAAATAGAGCAGTGTTAGCAAAGTGAAATGGTCTGCAGCAGCTCTGGCTTTCACCCAACTAGAGCTACATGGAGAGGGGGACGTTAAAAAGCACACAGAGCTTCTGGGCCCAGCACTGGGAATGCTCTGTCAAGTGCACAGACTATGGAGGTGACACTTACTGGTTTGAAAGGCTGGTATCGGCAGCTCTCTGTCATGGTGAGAACTTTGAGCTGAGCAGGCATGACTCTGGCTGGGTTGTCCAGAAGCTGGAAGTTGGGTTCAGGCTCTTTTTTCTTTTCTTTTTCATCCTTCTTTTCAGTCTCATCCTGTGGAAAGGGAGGAAAACACCAACATGATTCTAACAGCAGTCTCTAAGCATGTCACAATTCAGGAGGGTAAGGTGCAACCTGTTACTCTTAACACAGGCAGCGATTCCTGAGCACAGTGGGAAGCCATCCTCCTGCTGAGGAACGAGCTAACTCATATCTATTGGCTGGCACAGGCACCACCACGGTGGATCTAAGCACTCTCATGGTGGCAATGCCTCGCTCTCAACTGCAGGTGAGAAATAGTTCAACAAGAGATGGCAGTGGAGCAGCTCACCTCTGGCTTCCCTTTCTAATACTTCCTCTGTAAACTCACCACTTTTTGTTCACAACTGAAGATTTTAAAATATCATTACTAAGCACATGAAAATTGCCACAAGCTGCCCTTGTATATTCACAAGGATCCAGCTGTCACCCACGGCAGCTCAGCCAAAATGACTCAACCTCAGCGACTCCCCCAGGAACACCAGTCATGACCTCCTTTACCAATGATTCAGCAGCTGGAGGCAAAAGCTCAGGAAAAAAACCAACACAGCATCCTTTACATACTTCAGAACATGGATCATGTTTTCCCTCTTGCTTGGAAATTGAGCTGCAAAGAAGAAAGACTGCGGGAAAGATGGGACACAACCAACAGGAAGCGATCAGGAGCAGCACCAAACGCACGGCACGTCCTGCAGCAGCGGGCAGGGCTTTCCCTGGCACAAGGACTGCGTGTCCCTGTGCAGGTCTCTTGGTAGCTATAGATTACTGGTCATATAAACTGCATAAAAGAAAGCCATTATACCCTCTCAAACATTAGGACAATGGCAAAACACTCAAACACAGCAGGTGGCAGCAAGCTCCCTTTTACCATCCTTGGTTTTTCAACTTGATTCAGCCAAGAAAACTTTTCAGACCTCTGGAGCGTACACAGAGACATGCTGCATGAATCCCTCCTAATATATTCCTTCCTCTCAACATCTGTACTCTAACTGCAAGCAAGTTTTAGAAGAAACTTGCATCTGTTCAGCACATTTTCCTGGGTATACAGCACTGTAAGAATTCAAACAAAAGGAAACATTGATAAAGGAGCAAAGAGACAAACCCCAGAGATTCTGCCTTGCACACATGAGATGATTAATTTTCTAAGCCAGCTGTATGAAGTTCAGTGCCAACAACAGGGCTGCATTTAAATACCCTGAGAAGGTTATTTTACCCATACAGGTTTGATGTTACACCACACTCCCTTCACATACTGTTTGTGAGTTTCTCTTTAAAAAGAAGCAAAACATTCTGTGACCATGTTGCTTTTCTCACATGGATGTTAAAGGAGCATCAGAAGGGATTCTACTGAGCTTGTCAGTGTAACTCATTTTCACCTTACAGTTGCTCTTGGCATATTTGCAATCTGTTAGCAGAGCACAAAAGGAAGGGTCCTTTATCAGGGTACAGCAAGAATTGTAGCTGCCAAATGTTTTCCAAACTACAGCAACCACCAAGAATTCATTATCCAGCCATTTCTCTACCCCTCAGCTTCCTTCAGGATGACACATTATTCACAGATGGTAACAATGGCAAGTTTGTGTCAGATCTAAGAGCTGAAAGGAATAATGAGAGGACCAAAGCAATCACCCTAACTACTGAGCAGTGTAGGGATCCTGGACTCAAAGCTCAACTGGCCCTGAAGTAGGTGTGAATAAATGTTTGGCATTTGATAGATGGGCAAAGCTTGCAAGAAATTGCTGCCAAAAAGGTGACTGTTTCTGAATGAGGGTTAAGCATATGTGAAACCAGGAAGTTTAAGCTCTTCAGTGCTCTTAACTGACTTAGATACCATCAAGCAACATTAAGTCCTTTTGAAAAGGTCAGAGGTACCAAGGGCATGAAATTATGAAGACTTTTTTCCACATTAATATGAAAAGTACATGGATAAGAGATAAAATTCCCTTAGTCTAGAAACAGCAGGCAATGAAATACTGTATGAAAGGTTCATGCAGTGAAAGACATGTCAATTTGTCAAACCAAGCTTCTGCCTTCAAGGAAGTCAGTTACTTAACAATATGGAGGAAGATTTAACCTCTCAGAAATAATGGATTCAGAAATAACACCACCCCTCCCCTTTAACAGCATGTGTACGGACACAGAGAGTGAAAGTGTTAACCAGTGTGTGCAGCACACCAAACCCTGTTACTGCTTTGCTCAGAACCAACACCAGTGGCAGGGGACATGGTGTTAAGTGGGTGCCAGCTATTGTAACACACCTTCCGCATTTGTAAGAGGGGGAGGAAGACATTTAAGTTTAATGTTTCACCCACCACTTCCATCTTCTCCTCTTCCTTCTTCTCTTTTTCTTTCTCCTTCTCCTTCTTCTTGGCTTTTGCAGTGATGGACAGCACAGCAGTGGAAACCTGGGTATGTCAACAGAGGAATTCAGTGTGACTGCAATGCTGGACGTTGCGCTTCAGCTCCCCAGGCAGGGCAACAAAGGGAAATCAGTGTTAGGTCACTTCTCAGTGCAGGTGTCACTAAGATCAATTCCACTTCCTACTCACAAATGCACCACCACCAAAGCAAATAAATGGCACAGATGGGACAAAAAAAAAATGTCATGAATTGGTTCAAGCCACGTATGCAGGAGGAAAGTAAACTTCCCCATTTAGAGATTAATCATTACTGCCTGGGTCTTTATAAGAGAGGTTTGCTTATTTAACAGAGCAACAAAGGGGAGTCTTGGAAAGGAAAACCCATTCCTAAGGTCTCCAAGGTGGTAAAAAACCCAATATATAGCTACTTTTAGAATGACCTGAAGCTGTTCCACTGCCCTAATCAGACCGCTGTGCTTTTTGTTCACCTAAAGAAGTGGATACACAAAATGCCCTTCAAAGGAGCCCTCAGCAGCCTTTGGCACTCTCAGGCCAGTAAGTACCCAAAACAACATTCAAGACTAGAATTTAGCACATGTTTCAGTGAATGCACCTCTATTCAACTCGCTCTATGGCAGTCACCTGCTCAAAGGGACAGAAAGCAACTGCATGTGTCATGTTGCTGGAGGGGCTTTCTAGGCTAAATGCAGGCTCTAGGCACATTTTCATTTTGGCCAGGGAAGTTTAAAAGAGAAAAGATTTATCCAATTCCCATCCTTTTTCAAAGGGAAGGAAGCAGCTCTGAGCAGCAAGCTTTGCCTTTCATCAGAGTTCATTTCTGGGTTCCTTGGTGGCTTGGAAACCTGTCCTGCATTCAACCCTAGTAAAATGTTTTACAGTTTTCACACAATGTCATTCATCAGCATGACATGCCTGAGGTCTCCACAGCTGCAATTGCTCCCTAAAGGCTGCTCTGCCTGCTGCTGTGGTCTGCTCAACAGCTTTTACCATCTTATGCCAGGAGACAAATTGCTTCCGCTATTGTCCCACTTGTCAGCCCACAGGTCTCATCTCTTCCTTTTCAATATCCAGATAGTTTCAGTTCCATGCTCACCTTCTGCAAACCATGGGCCCAACAGCTATTATTCTAGCACATAGGCCCACTGCCACGAGCCCAGCTACGCTTCTCTCCTTCCATATGGGACTGAGCAGCATCCCACCTGATTTTCTCAGTGTCTGTACTGCAGTGGCATTTTGAAGCCATGAACAAGGACCCTGCTGTGCCTGGTGCTGCACAAAGAGGATACATACCTACAGAACAGTAGGGCACAGAAAACAGTTAAATTAATCAAGGCTTCTGCTTGCCCACTGGAGAGAAGGGAGATTCCAGTGACTCAGAAGCACAGCAGTTGTACACCACAATCAGCAACAGTCCCAGGTGCAGCAGGAACAAACAGTTCAATTCTCTCTCAGAGACAACAGCACCTGCCAGTTTTTCTTTTGCTCTTTAGATTCCCCATTTGTGCCACCAAAGTCAGTGTTTATAGTCGTAGGGAAAAGGGGTTAGCCTTTACAACACAGAAAGCTAGCCCATAATACCTTTTCTTTCTCCTTTTCCTTTGGTACCTCAAGAGGTGGGGGGTAGGCAAATGTGGACGGCTTACAATTGGACTTGTACTGGACTTTTGGCATCTAAAACAAACAGTTAAAATTTGTTAGAGACAAGAAAAGCAAGGGAAAAAAATCCACAGCAGAATAATTAGCTTAATTTTCCTTCCAGCAGAGACAAACACAGATCCTCTAAAGAATACAAGCTTCCCCTTCTCCCCCTCCGGAAGCTGGGAAACTGTTATCAGTGGCAACAGTTCAACTAGAACAATGTTATTTAATTATCCTATAATTCGACTCTGGCAAGCTCTCCTAGCCTTCTCCATACACACCACGCTATTCACACCATGCTTTGCTTTCATTGTTTTCAAAGCTTTTGTGGTTTTGATGCTGTTGCTGTGCCTGCTCCTATTAACACAGGATTGGTTTAAGATCCAAGTGAGGATCTGCTCTGTCAGTGCACGCGGGGGCAAGCCGGGCGCTGCCGGCCATTTCCCCTTGCCAGAGGACAGGACAGTTTGGGGTGGGTTACCAATTCACATTCTCTTACTCTCCACTACCTTAAGCAAGGGCAGAAAGTATCTTTTGGCAGCCAATGCAAACTCCTAAACTGAATTAATTTCTGCAGGGTCTTAAACCTCTTCTATTGCGACACGTGATGGGAATGATAGAACAGGGACTGCTCTGAGGGAGCATGGTGGGTGTGATGCAGCCCATAAAACACATCCAGCTTATAGTATAGTATACAAGCCAAGTTACACAACATAACCTCACCTACAACTGTTTGGGCTCTCTGGAAATGAAGGGCTAGGGATGGGGAGTCAAAAATGGCAGTACAGCCAAACAGCCAAAAAGGTGCTGAGCCTGTCACCGCTGGAGAGGTGCAAGGACAGGCAGCAATGCAACCTCTGTGAAGTATTTGGGACAGAGGGGCAGGGCTGTGGAAGGAGCATGTGCATGCAAGCCTCTCTCTTCAAACAGTGAGAATTTTGAGCTGCATGTAGATCGACTCGATGCTCAGCCTGAGACAGGTGAAGAGCAACCTATAGCCATAAGGTGTTGGCCTGGGAGCCGCAATCCAGCAGGCTGGCCCAGCCCCACAGAGGGACACTGAGAGCAGCCCAGCCCCAGCACAGAATTAACCCACGGCAGCGACAAGAGGGGTGCTGCACACTCCTGCGCTGCCCTGCTCAGAAGGTTTTGAGTGGCAGTGACTAGCAGAGTCCTTCGGCCCAGGGGACGCAGCACGGTACGCAGCGTGCAGGGGCCACACCACAGCCAACCAGCTGGAGGAACAGATGCAGAAGGAAAGTGCAGTACCCATGACTGCTCAGTTCAGTGTGTACTCCCCAAGGAATCCCAACAAACCCTGTTTTCCCACTGCTAGCTTTCCTAGGGGACAATAGCCCATAATTTAGATGTGAGGGCTGGGGGCAATGCGCTTTAAAAAAACATAACCTCGACCTTCTGGAGTGGTAAGGGGGTGGTCTCTGCCCACATATACTGACTAGAGTTCCTTTTTTTGTAGGCTGCTTCGAAGTAAAGGGGTCAAAGTTTGCTCTCCACATTTTTCTTGTCCCTATTCCCACCACCAGTTCTGTGATTTCAGCCTGCTTTTCCAACTTCTTCCACTTAGCACCTCTTCTGGCACAATCAAGCTGGAGATGTGCAAAGAAAACCAACAAATACTCCCAGACCAGAGTCTCCCAAGCAGCTACCAGCACCTCTTCTCCTCTGCTCATTATTTACCTTAAGATCCTTGTTAAGGCCAATGACACAGGTTGGGGTGAAAGCCAGTGACAAGAAGTGTGACAGGGGGAACCAGAACCAGAACTGGGTGAAGACCAGAACCCCCACCACAGAAGGCATGTGAGTATGTCCCGTCCTTGACTGCAGCGAGATAGTTACGTTATGGCCTCCTGTAAGGAATCATAAATGAAGATAAGTTAGTTAATGCATTCCTGAGTACTCTACAAAGACACCTGAGTAGCACATCCCTAAACCAGCTGCAGGGTTACACAGTGCAAGCCAGGCCATGATGCCGTCAGCTTTCTCCTCTGGAATACACCTCCCTCCTCCACCTTGCAAAACAGGGAGCGTAGCAACCACCTGCTCTATCTGTTAGGTATTAGCTGAACACAACCACTGGACACAGGCCTTCCACGCTCATTTTCCCAGGATACAGGTTAAACAAAAGTGCAATGGAGAAGGCAGGGAGAAAAAGGTGAAACCTTTGTCATCAGCAGTTTTAAAACACAGCATAGAGATGATCCACACGACAAGACTCCAAGGAAAACAGAGCATACTGAAACTTTTCCTACTGTGGCTGCTTCCCTGAACTGTCAGTTATTCAGAAGAAATATGCCTAGGTTTTGATCCTACACCATCTCAGTAGATAAAAATGTAAACAGCAGCAACTTCAGAAGTTGCCTGTAGAGGTTATCAATCTAAGCAGCAGAGAGACAAGCTCCTGCAGTCCTTGCAGCAAAATTATGTCTGCCAGACAACCAAGTCTTAGCTTTGTGCTTGCAAAGCAGAGACCAAAACAACTCCACATGTTGATGCAGTGCAGAAACATCAAGCTAGAAACCAAATTGAAAGATCTGGCTTGCAGACAGAGTGAGAAAGTGTTAATCTGATCTTCAGTCTTCTGATGAACACAGTGAATTGAGTTGAAGAGGGCACCAGGCAAGTCCATTACCGCTGACAAGACCGGGTGCAGGAAGGTTAACTTTGTTAGAACACAAACACCCACTCCTTGCAAACTTGGGGCACTTTAGAACTGCAAATCCCAAACAGAAGGAGCACTCCTCTGCTCCACACAAACAGCACCTCGACAGGGTCAGCAACAGAGCTCTGAGTGTTAAAGACAAGCAGAATGTATTTTTGCTGTCAAAGTGAGCGGAAGCCCTGAACGAAGCAGTGATCTCATCTCAGGTGTCTGCCAGTGTTAGTGCCAGGAGAAGGTGTGGAGGATGGAGAATTTTGATGCACTCCTATAGGATACTCCTCATACATATTATCTCCTTACTTTTCCTTTTGTGGTAAGCAATAGATCTCCTGGTGTTTGATTAGAGAACTCCCCTGATATGCCTCTTTGAAGAGAGGGGATGATACAGTCTCATTTCTTACTACTGCTAGGTCTGCTCTGCTTCTCGTTATTTTCTCTGAGACCAATCTCTCACCCTTATGCTTGAATTTGGCACAGCACTAAGGAGGGACTGCCTAAGGTCTTGTGCTACCCTTAAACACACCACACACAGCACACTCAAATTTCTGGTGTTCTCTCTCCCATCTCTACTTTCAACTTTTATTTGCTGCATCACTATATAAGGGTCAGGTCAGTCTTCTGCAGATACTCTGGATCAAACAGCCCAATAAATGTTGCACAAGCATCTTAACTAGACTTTATCAAACTTCTGGACTTCAATTTTTAGATTTTATTTTAACCTTTAGAATTATATTATCCAATCTCTGGAATTTCCTGGATGAGTAACAGATTTCACATCCAAAGGATGCTGTCACGGTACTTTCTGCTGTTTTACACCCACACACAGCCCACCCTCACTCCAAGCAGTTTGCAGGGAGCAGGAAAGGTGGAGAGGCATGATATTGCACAACTGAGATTTATCTGCATGATTAAATAGCAGCCCTGACAGCCTGGAAGGGAACACAGTCCAGATCTTTGGCTGGCTGGCTGGAAGCTGTGACATGGTGCCTGGAAAGAAAAACCCCAAGGAAAAGATTTCAGGGCTCCTTGGGTATCGCGTGGAAGTTCCATCTCCCAGGATTCACACAGCAAGAATTCACATGTGGCAAGGTTTGCTGGAACTAAAGTGGTGGTTCTAAAGACTCTACTCTGGCAGCACAGCCCAGGACACCACAACAACCATTAGATAAAGATGCTTTGGGGACTTTGGAAATTAGTTTCTAGTCCTAGCCTAGGCAGCATCCCATTTTCATCCAACATACTGTTTCTTTCTCCATCAGTAAAGACATATAATCTGATCTACCTGTGTAGAGAAGGAAGACAGCCTGAACTATTACCAGCAGCACAAGAAGTCAAAATCTCACAGGATGAGCCATCAAAATCTCAGCACTGATTTCAGCATGTGCCAGCAACCTGATTCACATGGGCAATGACACACAAGGTAGCTCCACTCGAATGGACAAAAACATTAGCACAGGATAAGGGCTTTTTTCCCATATAGCAGTGCATTAGACCCAGCTTTACATGAAGAGCTCAGGAACAGGGATAGGCAGGAGACAGGTGGGAAACAGAGTAGCATAGAATTCAACACATGGGAGAGCAGACCTTATGAAAGGTTTATTTTTTGTACTGACATCTTTAACATCCACAGTGTAACACATCACAGGAGATGCATATTTGGAGAGACAGCAACAGGAGATTGGCAACTCCTTCCTCCATTACCTGGATGAACTCTAAGCTCTGGAGAATTGGGCTGTCAACTGCTTCTTTGGCTTCTGCACAGTGCTACCCTGTCCCAACCCACTGCACCACTGACTCCATGCAAACCTTCCCTAAATATGGAGAAGAGGATTTTCCAGGTGGACCAGATGTTTGTGACTGCCACTCCTCCTTTTTTCTCACTGAGAAATGTGGCATAAAGGACCAGAGAAGATACCTAGACTCCAGAGGGCAAGTAAAATGCTGACATGTAATTAGATCAGCATATGGCTTTTGTAGCTCTCATTTACAAATACATTCCTCAGAAAATAAAACATACTGATTTTGCAAAGAACAGAAAGGGAGTGATCAGCCTGGAGTGAGAGAGCATGTTTCTACATGAAGTGGAACATTACAAAAGTTCAGAGGTTTTTTTGGGGGAAAAAAATCCCCCAAGTTTAAATTTAGAGTGTCTACATTTTTCTTATTTTATTAAAAAATTTAAAATGTATCTGCTTAGGCCTAACAATTAGACAATGACAAAATTCTTCATTTCAGTGCCCCTAAGGTACCCTGCTCCTTCCATGAAACCACCCATCTAAGGACTGCTGCCAATGCATCATTTCCCAGTCTTGCACTGGAAATCTTGCACTTTTAATCAAAGTCCATCATTGAAAGAGAATTATGCTTTTCTCCTTCCTCCACAAAAAAACCATGGACCTCCACCAAAAACACCCCCAAAACTCAGTTGCCCCAACTGTGTCAGATGACACAAGGCACCTTTTCTTCCTGGTAGTGATAATTCAATTCTACAGCTCATTGTTTCAGATAAGCACTTGTACTTGTATGTTAGATAAAAAGAATTTATTCTTTTAAGAGGCTCTAATGAAAGTGGCAATAGGTTAAGAAAGGGTAGTTCACAGCCTTCCTCCAGCTGCTAGGCAAGAAATAGAGAGGTTTTAAGTTGGCACAAATTCACATGGAGTTTATTAAAATTGGATGTTTCTGGTTTCCAAGTCATTATACAATCCATGAGTGACACAGGAAGCAAATAAAGTTTTAGCTGCATTTTTATGATTGAATCTTAAAGGTCAGAATTCGACACAGGCCTGTTCTGCTGAGAGTAAAAAATCTCTGAGCCAGCTGGGCTCTGGCTTCCCAGCAGTACAGAATGAGTCTGGGAATGACCAAAGTTATTCTAACAGTCTTGTGCCAAGAATATTGTTCAGTTTGAGCTCCAGGAGGGCTACCTGGGAGGCAATAAAGAAGGTGGTTCCTGTTGCTATCTTTGAATAGCCTTAGTCATCAAGTACTGCCACGTGCCCACCAAGAGGAGAGCTTCTTAAAGTTGCTTCCATGCAGTTACATGCAGGCAGCTCTCAGTTCTCCCCACAGCACATGGTGTGGAGATGTAGTAATTTCATACAGACACTGTGTAACCACAGAGATAAACACTTCTGCTTATTTGACTTCAGGAGACTAACCTTATCTCAGGGCACAGGGAAAAACAGCTTGTTACTACCTACCTCAGGGAGTAAAGAGCTGCACAATAGAAGGCCACAGCAGGAGACACCAAAAGCTGTTTGGAAACCTGGAAAGGGTGCTGTTGACATGCTCAGCACTTAGTAAGTCTTAACTCCAGAGGAAAAATTCAATACATTGTCTGTCCTCCGTGCTTACAGAAGCCTTCCTTAACAGGCCCTGCAGTTCAGCTCTTGTGAAACCCCAATGCCTCTGGAGAATCCATCCCTGGCTCAACATGAGCCATTAACACTCATGAAACAATGTTTCCTCAGCTAGAACAAGGTAGTAGTCTGTGCAACTAACGGGGTCTTCTGAAGTAACCCCTGATGCAGTTACCTATGCCTCTCTCTGAGCAACGCTTTTCTTAATAATCAGGAAAGAGGCAAAACCCAGTAATCCCAGAGTTGTCGGGGTTGGAAGGGACCTCGAGAGATCATGGGGTCCAACCCCCCTGCCAGTATGAGCCAGTATGAGTATGAGCTCCCCAGCTCATACCGCACAGATAGGTGTCCAGACGGGTCTTGAATATCTCCAGAGAAGGAGACTCCACCACCTCCCTGGGCAGCCTGTCCCAGGGCTCCCTCACCCTCACTGGGGAAAAGTTCCTCCCCATGTTAGTGCGGAACTTCCTGTGCTCCAACTTGCAGCCATTGCCCCTTGTCCTGTCTCCACTGACCACAGAAAAGGGGCTGGCCAATTCCCCCTGCACCCCATACTTAAGATATTTATAAACATTGATTAGGTCCCCCCTCAGTCTTCTTTTCTCCAGGCTGAACAGCCCCAGCTCACTCAGCCTTTCCTCATAGGATAGATGTTCCAGGCCCTTCATCATCTTCATAGCCCTTCTCTGGACTCTCTCAAGGAGATCCCTGTCCTTTTTATCCCAGGGAGCCCAGAACTGGACACAATATTCCAGGTGGGGCCTGACCAGGGCAGAGTAGAGGGGGAGGATCACCTCCTGTGACCTGCTGGCCACACTCGTCTGTATTTCATGCACACAAATATATTAAACTGCTTATGTCAAGTTTTAGCAGAAAAAGCAAATACCACAATATTTCCAAATTTCTGGAGCATGTGCTTACTTAGAAGAATAAAGAAGTAACCTAGCATGCTCTAAATCAATATTAAGGGTCACAAAACAGAGCAAAAAGATCATATTTTCTGGACACAAGTTCTGCCCCACTGATTGGGTTGAGCCTCTCAACAGAAGCTGATACAAGCTGATACAAGCTGAATCTACACACCAGGATTCATTTCTTTAATTAGACAAAATGACTTGAAATTTGAGATTTCTCATTACAATTACATGACAGGCATAAAGCCAGCACCCCATCTCCCAAATGGAATTTGCTATTACAGCTATTGTAGCCAAACACATTTAAGAAATGTTGACTGCTTTAAATGCTCAGGGAATTACCTGCATCCAAAATGCCTTGTGCCAGGATTGCTCCAAACTTTGCCATAACATCATCATGCTTATCATTGATCACTTTGGAATAGAGCTGTCTGAACTGGCTGACCTGGATAAAAAAGAAAAAAGAAAAAAAAGAAAAGAAAATAGAGAGATTATAAAACTGACTGCATGAGTCACATATGCTGTCTTTAATGGAAACATCTTGGATTTCTGCATCCTAGGGTGGCATTTGTCTTTACAATGGCTTTAGTCACCGGTGTTACGAGCCACCCCACTAATAATTAATTGCAGAGGTTTTCCCCACTTGAAGATACCATACAGCGATTTTACAACACTCAGGATGGATGAGCATTTCCAAATCACATTTTGGAGGCCTTGCAGGACTAGCCTGAAATCTCTGGAGTGTCACTGGAATAAAATACCCACTGATGAGTTTGTAGCAAGAGCCACTGTATGTTCTTAGGTGCGTGACACTGCACTTAGATTAAGTTTCCTCCAATTCCTACTGCTGAAAACCTCAAAGTTATTCTGTTTTTCCTGTACAGTATCTCTGCTCTATTGACAATGTGGCAAATTTTGCTACTGCTTTCCTGCCTTTTAAGTGAAAATCATTAATGAATGCATTTAATGAAGTAACAGTTTCTGCCATGGTATGTTCACCACAGTATCTTAAGTGTACATCAGTAAGAAAAATTGCTAAACCTTTGCTTATATTATCATCATTGCTTTGAACAGCTTCATCTTTCACTAAGTGTTGGAGACAGAACAGTATCACAACCAGCAACATCTAAAGCTTTATCACAGATCAATAATTTATGTCTTTTAATGTATACAGTGGGGCAACAATACAGCTCTGAGTAATTTTTACAGCTGAAAAAGCAGGCAAGGAAATGCCAACTTGGAATCCAGTGAAAACCTGGAAAGCTGCATCCCATCCACTGCATGCCTGGGAGAATCTTTTCTATCTTTGCCCTAAATCAATTTTAGTTGAGATACCAGAGTGATACTTGCTTAGTGACAAGCAGCTGAAGGAAGGTCTTTCCTTCCAGCTGTGAAACACACTTAGTGGCTGCTGCAGTCAGAGGCCAAGCCTCTGATGCTCCCAGCAACTGACTATACCAGCACAGGAGGTTTAAACACTGACTGTGACACACAGGGGGGTCTTCTGGGTGAGAACATCATCCAGACAACAGCTGGGACCCCAACCATTCACACAACCGAGTCACTGGCATGAAAGCTGTGCTAGGAATGATGATGTTTTGTTAAGGTCCAAACAGAGCAAAGGTGTGGCTGAGGGGATGAATCAAACTGCAAGGGTTTCCCAAAGCATAAAATGGGATTCCCAATAAAAGCCCATCAGAGCCATGGGGTAATCCCACAGCCAGGGCAATGCTAGCAATAAAATTCACCACATTCCACAGTGAATTTCTGACCAGAGGCAGTTAAGAAGTTAAGATGACCTTTGAGAGGTTACATCCAGTGTCTGGGACTGAAAGATCAGAGGGTTTGTCCCCCATGACCATTATACCCAAGCGCTGCAGCCCTGCTCAGCAGCCCTGCACCCTTCGTGGGAACTCTTTGGATTAAGACCCCATGTTTGCTGTAAAACAGTTCTCAATGCACATTAAAGCATCACACCACTTAAAATGCAGGTGCCCTAAAGGAACAGACTCTCTCTGGTCATAACCATTCCTGCCTCTGCTTTTTCAGCCACCAACCCATCTGTACCATCCCTCACTTCAACCCCTTCAGCACTGAGGGCATCTAACCCAATGAGATTGAAAGGGGCCTGTGACAGCAAGAAACACTAATATCCAAATGTGACCTGCTTAAAAGTCAAATGACTTTGTTTCACACAAAGTCTCACAATCCTGAAGCAACAGAGCAGCCAGCCACTCTAAACAGGAGCAACAAAGTGGCACACAACACTTCTGTGGTAAAGCAGGAGGTATTTAGTAAAACTGATGGGGAAAACTGCAGTTTTTCCAATATTTCCATTTTTCAACCTAAGTCCAATAATTCATGTGCTAATATTAGTTCTCTGTTAACCAATTCCCCTTTACATTAAAAAGCTTTTAGTTACTAGTCCCTATCCCCAAAAGGAGGCGACTTAAATTCCCTTGCATTTATTAAAGCGAAGAAAAAGGAGGAACGTACAGTTGCAGGGCAGCCAGCCAGATGTGTGGCAGGGAGACACTGCACACACAATACAGGGTTTATTCTGGATTTACTAACCTAACTCTGCTCTTGCTTCACTCCATTTATGCTTTTTTCACGCTCTCCTGATTTTTATTTATAAAACCCTACAGTGAGGTTTACACGTTTAATATAAATAGTTTGTTTCTTACGCCTGACCTCTTGTACACTGGAGAAATATCTTAAGTTTGCATTTGCAACCTGGAATGGAGCCTCATGCAGTATCAAGGGCAACCATGTGCAGCCTACATGAACCAAAGCCTTCAGGTATTATTTGGGGGACACAGAAGCAACACATAAAACTGTTCCTCTGGTTGAGCTGATCAGCAGGACTCATCATTCTCCTGACTCTGGGCTCAGCTTTTGGGTTTGCAGTATTAAACCAGATGGGGGTTACAAAGGGCATGTGGCAGACTGGGATCAGGAATTTATACTGTGTTCAAATTTCAGAGATGAAACCCTGAGTGAAGTGAGAAGACGTTCAGCAGAACTGCCAGTGTTCATCCTGGCATCTGAAGTCTTGTGGAGCAGCACCTGCAGCAGAGAGCAGAAACACCTCACTTGGCCAAGGTGAGGCAGGGAAGTCATTCACCTCCTCTGGACATGGTGTGCTGCCCCTGTGAGCATCCTTTACCCAGTACACCTTCCACAGCTCCTGCTCAGATGCACATTAGTCCAGAGCAGAGGAACAAAACAAGCCCACCAGGAATGCACCAGCTGTGGCATCAGGACACTGTGCAGGGCAGCCAGCTAACCAGGACATTGGCTACTCCAGGGGACCAAGGCACAGAAACCTGGTTGCTAAATTGCTACAGAGCAATTGCCACCTCTCCAGGTGACATGGACAGGTTACAGCAAGATATCAGCTGAGAGCAGGTGTTCAACAAACAAGTGCTGAACAGCTACAATAATAGTCCTTATACCCTCTGCTTACAGAAATACAAAATGTGTAGTGCCATCCCAGAAGCATTCTGCTTCCAAATTCTGCATACCTGTGTGTCATGAGCCATGGAGCCAACCCTGGAAAATGTATTGAGCAACTGTGCCCTTTCCAGAGTTTTACTTTAATATCACTGGAAGCAAAATTGTTCTGTGAAAGCATGGGAGACCTCAGTGATAGGCCTCCGTGCTTATTCAGGCTGTTCCTGTAAAGCAAATGCTACACAGGAATGGGATTTTTGTCTGGAACAGCTGAAAACCTTCACTGCTGCTGGGGAAGGCCTACTTTGGCAGCCATAGATGTAGTGGCTCAGAAAGGTATCATCCTCACGTGGAGCCACCACTCCACCTCTTTGGAGAAAAGAAGCAGTACAGGCAAAAGCTCAGTTCTAGGTTTGCTGTTGGGGCACCCACCTCCTACAGAATGGAGCAAGATGTCAACAGACAATCATTTCTTAAGCTGTTGAAGCAAAATCTGCTTGTTGTCCAACAGAGCCCTTTAATCTGCTACAATTTTCCTTTCAAACCAAAGCACCAAGCACATCCTGAACTACTGAACAGGCCAATGTAGTATGAGATGAAACCCCCAAGGTCTGTTTCTCCCTTGAAATCTTCAAACACTCAAAAAATTTCATAGCATTTGGAAATGCTATCAAGAAAGTCCTTTGAGTGGCTTCCAGGAGGAACACCAAAACGTACTCAGTGACTCATTCCATCTTCACTAACAATACATACACCCCATTCTGATAATCAGTGATGGCCAGAACAACACGCCACTGATTTCAAATGAAGCCAAATGCACAACCTTGGAAACACTGAGGAAACAACTCGAGCTTTAAGACATGAGAATGATGCACCATTTCCTAGCACAAAGCCATGGGGCTGTCATTTATCAGGTTGTTTACCACTTCTCCCTCCACCAGTCAACATTCATGCACATAAACCCAAGAGACTAGTAAAAATAAGACTTAATAAACAGTTAACTATGGGAAACAGTGGCAGGTGATGTGCACGATGCTTTTTGCAAATGTAAGTTCTTAAGAACAAGAATATTTAGGAATCTTATTTTAACAAAAAGGGGTTTAAACAGTTTGTATGTTCTATCTACTTCAAAAGTTGACATTATTCTGCATATGCTTGCCCTCTTGCAAGAGCAGAGTATGGAAAAGCATTCAATGGTAACAGCCTTACTTGAAGGCACGTGAAGGTGCTATTAGAATACAGCAAAAGTCGTTCTTGCATCCTAGCAAGACCCAGCATTACATCTAAATATGGGCAGAGGGAAAAGAGTAATCTGGTTCTGGTTTCTTCATGTCATTGTAAAGATAATAAAGGTGATCAAAGGAGGATGGAGGAAAAGCCTTGACCTTGCTTATTATCTTCTCATTTTGCCAAGATGACTATCATAACACAAAACCAGGAAAAAGTAAATTCAATTCAAGATGTTAGACATGCAGTTTGTCTCCAAAATTGCTGTCTTAATTGCCCTGCAGGTCACAAATACATAATGAAGTTGTCATTGATTTCTGTTACAGTGATCTCATCACATCTATAATTTAGGATTCCATTTCACAAAATAAACTTGTTATTGTTCTATATCCTGCACTAACACGGTTCTTAAACGCATCAACAGAGGTCAGGAAAAATCATGCTGGCTGCACATGGTGGAATTGAGTTTCAACTCCAAAGAGGCCAAATAAGCTTTACACAAGATTTGCTACACCTTTTAGCACCTAAGCAACTTGCAGCTTCAAGTGACCTCCACATAATGACAATTCTTTAATTAAACAAATAATTTCAGGTTGAAATTTAACAACAAAGAGGAAGATGAATACAAAGTAAAGATGACAGCAAAGGTGATGCAAAAGCATAGGTCTATGTTATCTTGCAACAAAAAAGGTTTCTTTTAAAACAGAACACTTTGATGTCACTTGCAAAGCTCAGCTCTCAAAACTCTGAAGTTAGCTTTTTATTCCTGAAAAACCTGAAGTTGTCTTTTTCCAATACCTGTAAGCATGTTTTAGGAAAAAAACCCAAACCCAAACCCACCCCCCTCCAAACCCTACTTTGCTTTTCAGCCTTATTTCCTGTTAAACCTTTGTGATCAGACCTATTGGCCTACGCAGAATTGATGCAGCAGCAAACACAATTACAACTCCAGCCGGTAGCAGGGGAGGATGGCTGGATGGCTGGTATCAGAGCCCCTGATGGGTCTGCAATAGATTCTGAGCAGAACAATCTATGTAAAGTCAAGTTGCTTCTGTGAGTAGACACAGCAATGTATTTGCTGTGCTCAGGTGAAGAGAAACGCTCCAGAAATTCATCCTACTAGAAAAGTCTGAGAAACAGATTACCAACCACCCTTCATGCCACAGATTCTAATACAAACAGAGAAAAGGAACAGAAAAAGACAGAATTTATGTAAAAGCAGGATAAAGCAAGGCACCTACTCTATCTGTTTAAGGAAGATTGTTTGCTACCATCTTCATCCCAATTCTGCAGGGGAGAATTTAAAATCCTTCTAACCCAAAACTCACCAAGAAGGTTATAAAAAAAACCAGCCCAGACCCAAACAAAAGCAAAAAATAATAGGAGGAAGCTGGTCAGACTATATACCATGATCTTTATTAACACCATCTCTCACTCCCAAAGCATCACAATGTGCTTAGCAGCAAGTGAGAAGATGATAAGTAAAATTTAGCTTCTCTGCAACCCCATCAAGACCACAAATGCTGCTTGTGGGATACGGAATCCATCATGCTCCTCTTACTAACTGCTTATCCAGCATTGCAAACAGTCCCATAGGTCAGGTTAGACACTCTGGCACACAGTGCACCAGCGTCCCATTTAAGACTCTAATCAGATCAAAATATGTCACTGTGATCCCAAACAGCTCTTTTCTGAACTCCACCCTTTCACGTAAAAGAATTTTTCTTTAGACTGGCAGAGAGCTCCAAAAAAAGTTTCCCATGGATAATAAATAACTGATCTGGCAACATATTCCTCAAAATACCCCTTTTACTTTTGAGCAAGAAGCTATGATGGTTTTAACTGACTTCTGGGGAGCTAAACCAAGTAAAATCATTATAATCTGTATTTTGTTCCTAAATTAGCAGTCTATTTCAGGGATTTCTCATTAGTTTATTGTCTGTAGGGTTTTTTTTGGGTGGGTTTTTTTTTTCTTTAAAATTATCTGCAGTGCTTCTATGACTGGGTAATGAATTGCCTTCTGTATCTGTATTATATAACACCACACAAATTCTGGCTCAAAGATGCTTTGGTATAAAGCTTTTTCAGTTCCCTTCCCCAATTTTAAACAAGCCACTGAGCCCCAGACTATACATCTCACCCTGTATTTGCTAGCCAGCTATTTTAAATCACCCACTTCACAAACCAAGGTATTACATGCATCTCTGAAATCAAGGTTACCAGGCCTGTTTAGGGGAACAGATCAGACTTACTGCAATCCTCAAATGATCTGGATTTTTGCTAACTGTCTTCCTGTCTGCACTTTTCTTTAGGAGACAGTCTTGAACACAGCTCTTTCACCTATCATCTCAAAAGGACAGAAAACCCAACACACAGACTCAGCAAGTAATCCAGGACAGAGTCGGGTGTCTGATTCAGAGCTGTCTGCAATTCCCATCCCAAAAGGATCAGCATGCTTCACAATCTAAAATTAATTTATTCTCATAATGTCCTGTCATTAAAAAAAGTCTCATCCTTATTCCTTTTGGGTGGGAAACTGCAACATGGGAGAACTATACAATTTGCCCAACCTTAGAGGAGAGTGTAATGATTAAACCTGATCTCCTATATTGGCATTCCAAGAACCTGACCAAAGAATAAGCCATAAAAATAACAAGCAATTCCTTTCCATGGAGAGGTTATTCAACTTCACATGACAGAGACTTCGCATCTTGGAAAATGAGGGGATCTGTCAGAACTGCAGTGTCTTCACTGGCTTATTCAGTTGCTCTGCAACTCTGATAATATAAATAAAGGCCCCAGATTCTGTTCAGTGAAAATTGGTTTTTGGTGGTTCATTTTTTTGGTTTGTTTTTGTTTTGTTTGTTTGGGTTTGGTTTTTTTTCTTCAATAATTCAAAGGAACAAACTGTCTGCCAGCAAAACTTCATGTTCCGTGACTTAGAAATACCCAAACACCTGTATTTGTAGACTTCCTTCACTGACTTTCCCAAGGAAAATTTTCCACTGGACAAAGAGGTTTTGTTGGTTTAATATTTTTTTTCTTTTTCCCCATCCAAATGCAGTGAAAAAGTGGCTGTTTTTATCACAGTTCAATTTCTAAAATGACATCAATAAAAGCAATCCATATAATGACAGATGAGTAGCAAAGTACCAGCTACAGCTTCGCCTCAGCACTCACCAGAGCAGATGAAACGTGGAACCTCAGAGCTTCTATTAATGTGACTTTTAGTCTGTACAAATGTTTGCATACCGTCATCTGTCATATATTCACAGGGCAATCGCTTTTTAAAAGCTAAACACAGCATATGCAATCCTTTCTGCTTTCTGAGCAGAAAGAAAAGCTCCATTAAAAAAAAGGTATTTGCTATAAAGCTGCTAAGCCAGTTCTGACAGCTGAAACTCTTTCACCTGAAAGGTGGAAGACTAGTTACTAAAGAAACACAGGTAGAACGGGACATCCTTGCATCATGACCACATCCAAAACTAAGTTTATTATTATAAAAAGCAACTTACTTTACTAGGTGTTCACATAAATCAGAAGCATACATGTCAGCAGAAGACAGTTGCTTTCATATCATTACAAGATGTTTTTAGACCTTCCAGGAAAGGGTATGAATAAATGTTCTTCTGACACCCTGAGCTGAAACTGTCATCTATCCAGCATGTTTTGCTCAGCATGCATCGCTCCCCATTCAGAAGTGCATGCTCAGATCTGTGCAGGAGCTTCCTCTGGTGCATTGGCTCCTTACAAGGCACACGCACTCTCCTGCCAACGTTGAGTGCTACTGACTGGGGCATCCAACCCAGTCGACCTGCAGCACTGAGTGCTACTGACTGGGCATCCAAGACCATTTTCCCACCCAAAAAGCAGGTATGGAAGGTACATCACATTACCTTTGGGCAGGTAATCTCCGTCTGTTGGATCATGATAAGGGCAGAAGCGATCAGAGCTCCTTGGCGTACATAGTTCACAGGATCATTTGTCATTGGCTCAAGCAAATTAATTGCTTCCTAATAAACAAAAAAAAAAGCATAAAAGCAGTCACAAAGTTAATACTATTATTTTTAGTATCCCAGGATTCAGTACTCTAATGGAAGGCTATCAGATTAATGCTGTCTGATGCACTTTTGAATGGATTTTGCCTGTTTTCAGTAAATGAAGCAAAACTTTATTTCTATGGGTTTTATCTAAGAACTGGGGAAAAAACCCACCACAAACCCAAATGATGGATGGAACAAGATCTACCTGCAAAAATAGGGCAACAGATAAACCACAGTTGTAAGCTACCTATGCATTCATCACATTAGAACTCCTGACGTGCCTTAAATAGCACACATAAATTTCTCACACATTTTCTTTACCATTCTTCCCAACAAAACAGATCAGCATTACCCTAATTTTCTATGTAAGAACAAATCAACTAGAGATATCAAACAACATATGGGAGGTTAGAAAATGAGATGGTAAACCAATCCAGGTCCCAAATTGTTGGCCTTACACTTTATTGTTAAAGCCTGTAACATTTACTCAAATGAAAGCATTCATTTCAAACCAACATCAAGCAGCGCTGCCTCTGAGCACCTATATAGTAAAATGAAGCTTTTAAAACATTTCAAAACACTCTATTCCTTCTTCAAATTCAGTAATTTCTCAGCTAAGTGCAACAGGAACATGATCCACAACGATCTATCAATAAACATTCCTTTCAGTGCAGTCATTGATTATGAAAAGCTCTAAGAGTCTATTGAAATAAATGCTGCTTAGAAGTACCCAAGACCAGAATGGGCAATTTGCAGGCATCTCAGACTAAATCATCTCTTTGGGTGCATTTTTTTTTTCACCTCTGTTTAGAGTTCTGCCAGTTTGCAAGCCATGACTTAAATACACACAGAATTATTAGACACAAATTCATTTCTAACCTTGCAACATCCTCAGAGCATGTTACACAGTGCCACTGAGCTCATCTAAACTTGCTGCTACCAAAATGAGAGCCCCCCACTTTCTCAATTTCCCTTCAGAGATCCAGTCTCTCCTCTTTCCCTGTGCTAGCTGCAGCCCTTCACAACCTCTCAGAGAGCTTTTCCAGGTCAGTAATTCATCAGAGCGCTGCTCTCTTTTTTGTTTTTGTTATTTGGGTCAGTTTTCTGTGAGTTTGTGTCTGAATCAGCTCACTAGGGAGCTGGACATGAGACACAGCAAAAGGTGGTGGGAGGGACCAAGACTACCCATTTCAACAGCAGCAAATTGCCAGGGGGCTCTCCCAGCCTTCAGCAACCATGCTCTTCAGATCTATGTGAGATAAACCTACTGTAACAGATCCTACAGCTGTGGGCTGCACAGAAAAGTTCGGTCTGTGGCAACACAGGGGCTCTCTAAAAGCCCTCTCTGCAATGGTACGTGAAGGAAGCTGTTAGATATTCCTTGGAACAGGAGAGAGAAGTTAGAAATCTGCTCTAAGAAGTCTTTTCATCTATTATGTGATCTTCTGGGTACAGAAATCAGACAGAATCACTCAGCAATCTCTTGTATGGAGTTCTCTTCTGTCCGTACTTCAACTGAGGCCATGAGCAAATGCAGCTGAGTGCATGAGTCTCCCAGCACAGACCCCTCTCGGTGTTATTTCTGTCAGGGTGAGGCTTTTAAAAACAAGCTGATTTTATACAATACCTCTAAGAACCATTTCTAGATATATAAAACCTCTGCTGAGAATGCTTTTGCCAGCTGACCTATCTCGAAGGCTGCGCTTCTCCAAATGAAGGTGACTCATTCATTCTTTGGCATGCATTCAAAACCATGTATAGCACATCCACTGTGACAAAAAGCTGAACTTTCCAATTTCCAAAGCTGAATACAGTTGGGCCTTCAACTTATATAAACTCTGGAAGACATGTCTGCATGTAATCAGATGGTTTAGGTCTTTATCACACAATGTACCTAGAAATAAAAGACTTCTTTGTGCAACAAAAAGCATTTCCACTTAAATCAACTTGTCAGATGCAGCAGGTTAAAAATAATTAGCTCCTTGATTCCACCTTCCATTTGACAATAAAGCAACCTGTAAGTAAATAGGACTTTCAGTTTGCTTTCAAGTCTGCATGCTGTAGCTGCTGAGAGCTGCAGGCAGCACACATCAGCGTTCCGTGCATTTCACAGCACAAGCGACACGCTGGGGAGCGCTCGCTGGCAGGAGCCCGGAGCCAAGTGTTTAATACCAGCCCAGGAAGGGATGATACAGGTAAGTGTGAGGCATGGAAGCAGGAAATATTACTTCCAGATGGACAGTCTGTGCCCAGTTCAAAACTGTGACTCAGTACCCCTACAAACAGTGTACACATGTCAGTACAGTAGAAGTTTATCCCCAAGTTTACTTTCTGCTTGGTCCAATGAGCACACACTTCCCACAACAGAGATGGGAATCCTTCCACTCTAAATGGTCCCTGCTATCACCTGAGAGAATAATCCTTCACTGACACTTATAAAGTGAGAATAAAATTTACTGGCTGCAAAGTACACGCCTGAAACGACAGTAAATTTTATTGTACTTGGTTTGACTAAGTGGATCTTCCATGAATTGTGTATGGCAGGGAAGAAGAAAGGAGCTAGAAGTGACACAAAACACCCATCACTGGCACTCCCTTGTTCCATCCCCCAAAGCAATCTGTGGAAGCCCAGGGCAAAGGAGTATTGGTTTTGGAGCATTTTGGAGGAGTGAACATACATTTAAAGCTCAGTGGCAACCTGACAGTAAGAAAAGTCTAAGAAAAAGTTTTGAAGACAATGTCCCAAGAATGTGACAAGTATAAAAAAAGCTCTTGTACTTTATCTGTTCTGTACAAGCAGAAAAAAAATCTCTATGACCAGGAGAGTTAAAGAATTTGAAGCAATACTCTGTTCCAGCTGGCCAGCAGCATAGATGTGTGAGAAATCTGATCTCTGTGTGTGATGTTTCAGTACAAATGTATCTGTGGGAGGAGAGAGCAGAAACAGCCTTGGCAACAGATGGCTTCTGGTCCTCACCTTGTTTCCAGTGCCCGCACAGCAGATACCCAAAGCCATGGCAGCCCCATAACGCACATGGGGATTGTAGCTCTCTGACAGCAAAGAAACCACACTTGGACACTGCTCAGGAGTCCTGAGAAAGGAAAAGAAAATAACAGATTGTTTATTATTATTATTGCTCTTTGAAAGATGGAGACGTCACTCTGTTCATACTGGAGAATGTAAAACGTCCTCCCACACTGTATGTTTTGTATTTCTCAAACGTAACCAGAGGGGTGAAACAAATGGACTAATGGGAGAACAGGGAAGTGCACAAACTGATAAACTTCCCTTTCACCCCAGATATCACATGCAGCTCCCACTACTACAGTTTCCCTTTTTATGGCATATTTTCTGCCTTTAAAAGATTACCCAGCAGAGTGATATATCTGTGAGATCAAGGTCTTTATCTCTAGAAATCATGCCGTTGTGACAGACTTTCCACGAGCAGAGGTTTACTCTCCATGAGACACACAGCACTAAATCTCCTATCTGCAGACACAAAACCCAACTCCAGCATTCAATCAGCCTTCAAGGTTGGTGGGTTTCAAACTCCCTTTCACAATCACTGCTTCTGCTGACTCTTCCTCACCCCCACCTACTGCTGTAAATCAAAGCATGTGAGGAAATACTGGTACAACACACGCTTCCAACCAGTGTGTCAGCAATGCCTGCTATGGCCTCCTTACAACAGCACGCTGCGGTATTGCTGCCATTTAAGTGATCAGAGAACTCCTTCACCACTGGGAACCAGTGTCCTCTTGGTCCTTATAGCAGCCCAGTGCTGAGGGACATGAAAGGGAAGCCTTAATTTCCTACAGCAAGAAGCACATGCTGCTAACACAGTCTTGTGAATATTATTTCTGAGGTAGGGTAGAACTCACTTGCAGGGATATATTAATTTCTCTCCTGTCTTTGCAGTCGTACCCATTGCAGGGTTAATTCTGATGCCACACTAACCATTTCATAACACTGTACACTACCAATTTCCCAATTTCTAATGCAGCAAAGGCAAAACTGTAAAATAAGCATTTCTGTGCCAGACAAGCCTGCATTCTGAACTCACTGCAAGCCCATCCATCACAGCTAATCTGTTAAATTTACCCAATCTTGTGACATCACGAACGCAACGCAGCAATGCAGGAATGTGCTTGGCAAGTACATGCTTATGAAAAAAGAAAGATGAGAAATTATAATTTGCAAGTGCTTTAATTGTGACTGTTTCCAAAGTGCACATCATCTGAGATGGTTCTCTACTCCATCTCACTGTCTTGCAGCCCAGACTAGTTCTTTAATTGTCACATTCACACTCTTAAAAGCAGTCTTGCAAGCCATTAACTTTGACTAGAAACTGAAGTGTACTAGTCTGAAGTGTACAAAGAAAGAGCCAAGAACACCTTGGTGTTAGCTTCCCTTCTTACGTTTGCTGTACTGAAAGATGGAGGGTGGTGGCAGACCCTGCCATACACAGGAAATACAGCATCATGCAGGATCATTAAGTGTCTACCAAACCACTCAACAACTCAGGTAAAAAAAAAGCATTACAGAGTGTGCTCCAGCGTAGGTTTTACTTAAATGAATACCTGAATCATAGAAAAGGGAAGTAAAAAAGACCTTAAGCAATAATCTAGTTCATTGTCAGTGTGACTTGGTACCAAAGGCATGCTCATATAACCACACACTCATACTTCAGGTGTACTCGACACACAAAATCAGTTTAATTTCTACTCTAGCTATTACCTCTTCCCAGTTCAACATTCCCCCATAGTCTCCTCTGATACTGAGTCTTAAACTCTTCTTCAGACTCCTTTTTCCTGCTCCAGTTGATTGCAGACAGGCAGCACCACCACACAGGCTCCAGTCTTTCTGCAGACTTGCTGAAGGGACCTGAAGACAACCAGGCTGGCTCTCAGTAGCCTCTGAAGGCTCAACCCCTTAGCAGTAATGGCAGCAAGTGCTCAGATCTCCTACCTCACCTCTGTTGCCAACAGTCTGTTTTGTTATAAGCTTTCCTAAAATATCCTCAAGGGAAAAGAATCCCATCTATCACCACCACCTTAACAAAACAAACAAACAAAACACAACCAACCAAACAGCAGCAAAAGAAAAAAATACACACGAGATAGGAACAAACACAAAGTTGCTGGAAACTCTGCTGCCTCTATGACACAGCCATGATGACAAATGTGAAGAAAGAGAGAAGAGCTGGGAAACAGAACAATTCTGCCTGGCAAGCAAGCAATGCAAGTGAAAAACTATAAACCAAAAGACATATTTAAAACTACCTGTCAGTCTCTTGCTCAAATAACAGCTTGGTTGCTGACAGTGTTTTTTTTTTAAAAATGAGCTGATGTGGAGACCAGGAATCACAAATCCTCTGATAAATGGGCCCAAGCATTCAGCTGCACAGAAGACTTGGGCTTTTGCACAAAGACCCTTAACACCTTTGTGTTCGCTATACTTCAGCGAATGCTGAACGGGCAGACTGCGAGCCAAAGAAGAGAAAAACATCTTCTGGCAAAGATGTAATTATACACTTTGAAGCATTAATCTTTAAATTCTTCTTCAGAAAGCTGGATTTTATAGAATCATTAACTTGGAGATATCTCTGCATCTGCAGGCTCAGAAGTCCCAACACAGTTTGTATTACAAAAAATCAGGATTAATGTACACTAATTGATTTTGGAATTCTTGGCCAGATTTACATTATTTGTGGCCATTATTTTAAACACTTTTATGTCAAATCTATCCATAAAACAGTCAAACATTTTGACAGGGGGCCTTCCTGTAAATCCACTTTGGGACTTAAGGTTATTTAGGGGGGTGCCACCACTTTCCCTGGTAATGCAGCCTTCTCAAACCCACAATTTTCAAACAGTGTCTTCCCACGTAAATAGAGAGCTAGAAGGCAAAACCACAAGTGGGCTGAGGAAGCTAAAGAGCCTTGTAAAAATGCTTATCAGAGGAACAGGCCTTCAGTACACAAGAGCACTGTTGGCATCAATGCTTAAGCAATAACATTTGCTTGCTTGCTTTATGGCTGAGACGCTTTATAAAACCCTACCCGCTGTTGCCAAAGGTTAGCCCGTATCAACCCAAATCCACACTTAAAATTCATACAATGCAAAGCAACTCTGTCAAGTGATCAAAAGAAAAATTAAACCCCCCTCATCAGCAGTCACAGGCTGCAATCGTGCTCCCATGGTATTACTTCCAACTGGCAATCCAGCTGGGGAATATGTTTACAAGATGACCACGTTCTTCTCTCCCCAGCCTGAGGCTTTCACCCTCGAGTACAGCCCCAGGAGATGCTGTGATGTTCAGCACAATGGAGGGGCAGTCCTGCTGCTGACAGGAAACTTCCACTTCACTGGAACCAAGCCCCTCGCAGGTTCCCAAACTACGTCTGGCTCCATGCTGGAGACTTCCACTGCTCTGTTGTGCTGATGGCTGAATCTATGTGGTTACTGAGTGGAAACCTCAGGCAGGAGACAAGTAACAAAGTGTGAGAAGAATTAAAAGCAGATCTTAAAAAGATAAATGGTTTATCAGAAGTCACACTCAACAGCAGGGTACTCTTAGTCCTAATACAGATATCTGTCACTGCTGCAAGTTCAACAGAAGGTAACACCACGTGTAACACTGGGATAACATCTGGAGATTTAGTGGGAAAAGGTTTCATCTCCAGATTTTCAAAATTTTCCCCTGCCTCTTAAACTCCATAGTAAAATTTCTAAATGTAGAGTATATTTAATATATTTTAAAGACAGAAGCAACATGCCGTAGTCCTCTAGTCTGATGTTCCCATAACAGAGTCCAATTCCTACATTAAAGTCTAAGTCATGCCTCTGAACTGGGCCGTATGTCTTAGAAAGATAGGCAACATCTATTTTTAAACCAAATTATCTTTAATACACTGGTTCCTTCCTTTTTTCCTAACACTGGTTTTGCTCAAGCAGTTTGCTTTTGCAATTACATTTTACTACAACAACAAAACGACGACAAAAGAGTGGCCTGATTATTTCCTTCATTTTAATCTGAAAATTGCTCAGCTGCTCCAACATAGGACATGAAAACACAGACGTCAGTGAATCCAGACCCATATACAAGAAACCCAACATCAACATCGTTCTGTTACCAGGAAATGAAATTAATCAAGAAGCCAGAAAAGCCTAAAAGTTTCTTCTATAGGACTTCAACACACTGGTCAGCTACAGCTTTGTTTTCACCCTACTCCAGGATGAGTCCCGCTGTTGTGATTGATATATGGGCTGCAGATGGTCCTCCAAGATCCAGTTTGGTTTTGTTTCAGAAGTCATTAACAAAACCATTAATGAAAAATAAAGATGCACCAAGACAGTAATGAGAGAGTCTCAGCAAAACGGAACAGCCAGAATTTTATTAGTTTTACTCACCAACCGGTGAGTCAAAACCTCCCTGAGAAACAAATGTGTCTGTGTGCTACAGATTTTGAATTTTCACTGAACCCAGAAACAGAGATGCACAGAGGAGCTGCCTAACTCCTGCCCAATGAATGACCTTAGCCTCACCTTTGATCCCATTCTTGGGGATGTTCATCTCCTGGATATACATTTGCAGAGAACTGAAACTGTATTTGCTTTTCACCAAGAAGTATTTCTTATAGCAGCATTATTAGGAAAGGAACCTAGCCTGGTTGGGTTTTTTGGAAAGTAATTACAACAGCAACATGTGCAGATACTGCAATTCTTCATAGGCTTTACCTATAAGAGCCATATTGGACTACTGAAAGTTGAGGAACACTATTCTGTAAAGTTTAAGAATCCACTTTAATTTATTCTCCCTCTCCCCCCTCAAAAGGCACACAACACCACCACGAGACAAATTAAAAACTCAGATTGCTGTATCTTGAAGGATATTCCATGTAACTTCTCAGATCACAGCCCAGATAAACTATGCAGAGCTATTTGGATGTCATTCTATCTCTGGTTCTGTAAATTGCACATCTTGAAGGCTGGAGGACTATTGCCATTTCTCTTTATATTTCAGCAATATTTAAACACGAAACCTGTATATGTATATACTGTAGCATCAATAAGTAAACAAACAGAAGACTGAAAATAAACCATCACGCTGGTTTTGCAATCGAGACTAAAAATGGAAGCATCTAAAGCATCAGTAACATACACTTATTTTTTAGTCTAAATATTTAAGGACTTTACAACTCAGTGAAAAATGAAATGTCAGAGAATTAAAGAACAATGTCAAATATATCTTTCAAATTCCTCATTAAGTCTCCCCAGTCATATTTCAAAAAAATCTAAATATTTATGACTTCCTAAACAATCGGACATGAATTAATCATTTGATACAGAACTATTTCCACAAGTAGTTTTGGTAGTGTGGTGATAAAAAAAGGAGAAGAAAGAGAAAAGCTTAGAAGAAGATAACAGAAGTTTCATTTCCTCCACAAATGAGTTAACACTGGAGGAATGTAGAGATCTAATTGCACAATCTGCAGTAATTTCTGAAGGGAGGGAGTGTGTGTAGCAGAGGGGGGGAAATAGAGAAGATGGAAAACCTGCGGAGAAAAATGCAACAGACGGACATATTTTGGTGTAGGCCAAGCATGGGTGTAAACCCCACCTCTTTATCTCTTAACAAAAAGAATACGAGGTATTCCTGTGCCAGGAATTCCCTGCAACTATCTCCTGCAACACAGCCTCCTTCTCCACAATGTTTTTCTCTGAAACACCTCCTGGTTGCCTAAGCAAGACTTGCTAAAGAATGAGAACTTCTAGGAGGCCTCCCACAGTCAGGGGGTGAGGCCGAGTGCTGCCACAGGCACCGCAGATGAACTCGAGGGATAGGCACCAGCTGAACAACACTGTCACCAGCGTCAGCTCACATGGACATTGCTCTGCTCAAATAAAATACTACTGACAGTTTGAAAACAGCAAGAGGTGGGGGAAAAAAATTACTATCTATGTCTGGTTGAAATATTCTGGGTATGGTGGAGTTTATCATCACTGTCACAGGAGAAGAACTGGACACGGGGACCGGGCAGAGGCCTGCACAAAAGACCTAGCCAGAAGCATGCAGTGAGGAGCCTGCTGCAGAGCTGTAACAGATGTACAGCAGGATGTGTTTCTCAGAAATTATTCAAATCTGAGAAAGTTCAAAAAATACCATAAAAGGCAGGTAAGTTTTCTAGCTAGCTATCTGAAATGGAACAAGACACCATGCGGGTATATATGCTATGCAACTCTGCACACAACTAAACTCTTTTGATCTTCCTCTGCAAGTTCCTAGGAAAACTGTTTACATCTGTAATTAAAAAAAAATTCCTTTTAAATTAGATATGAAGGCATTTACACAGCTTTCATCACAGCAATCTGCAGGCAACAGTACAGACTTCAGCTGGTGCTTCATCAAGGTGCCTCCCCCTCCCAATTTATTTAATTTAGCCATTTTAGTGGCTAAAGAGATGATTTTGTCATATAAATGACATTATAACATCCACTGAGGCATTCCAGAGAAGTGGGAACACTTGATTTTCACTCTGACCAAAACAACACTGTACTGCAGTAGTCAACAGTGATGCTTCTCAGATGGCAAGATCTGTGAAGAAAATTTATGAAGAGGAAATAAAGAGCTCAAGTTGACAGAATTACACTTCTGTAACTCTGATACTTCCCTCACACTGAAGCAATTGAAGCATAGGGGCCACTGTACTCCCAGAGAGGAAAATATGAAAAGTAAAATAAAACCCCCCAACTACCTCTTTCAAGATAATTTTTCAGCTCCAATGCATGTTTGCATCAGTAACTGATGCTGATAATTAGCAGATGGTTCTGATAGATGCATTGTCTATTTTCAAAGCTGGTTTTAACTCTGCTCTTTGAATCCAGAGACATGACATTAAGATCTGCACGTGGCATATGCCGACCAGTAGACCACTGAAGTTAAAGGATTAATCTATCTTTTACTGTACTCAGTGGTTTTACTCCACAGTGGGGTTTGGGGTTTTTTTCCCTTTTACGATGCAGACATACTGCCAATAGCTCCATCTCCAGAAAGCAGTAATAATTACAGCTGCCTTTCAATGAGGAAAAAATGGCTCAATTGTGAAGGAAACAAGCTTCCTCTGTACAATCAGAAGGGGTCAACACCAGCAGTGTTTAATCCAATGGAAATTTTGGTAACAACTTCAAGTACAGTTAGATTAATGCCAGGAGAACCGTCAAGACTTATAAAACAAAATAGAATTTAAGGAAAACAGAATCCAAATGCTCATCAGCCCAATGCAGTATTGTCCTGTCTTCTTCTTTGTATGTTTTCACAAGCTTTACTCTCTTCTCAAGTACCGTCAGGGGTGACAATGGGGAGGTGCTCAGGTGAGGAAACAGAATTACCATAGCTAGATTAATCTTTATTTCTTAAAATATACTTTTCTGAAGAATAAAGATATCAGAAGTCATTTGTGAGTGAGTACAGCATGGAATCTCATAAGAGGTTTCCTTTAAACAGGAAAAATCAGGAACAAATGAAAACTACTTTGCTGGAAATTCTGTTGTATGATTTGAACACACAAAGTCAAATATTTCTAATAATTTCTGGCAGCAGCTTTGTCTCTTTGGCCCCAAAGTAGCTGTATCCAAAAGATATGAATGGGGGCTTTTTTGTTGGTGGTGGATGGCTTTTTTTAAAGCAAATGTAAGTTGATTCACAGTTCAGTGAGAACCCAATTCCCAGCTCAACCTCGGCAAGTCCTAGCAATTCATGGAGCATAATGGCTGGTTGGGGGTGGGGGGGGGGCAGATCCAGACCATGATCTCATGGTATCTTCTGGCCTTGAACTCAAGGACTCTATTATACATTTGTCCAGCTAGTATCCTTGGAAGTGAACTCTATTTCCATTTTAATGTGGAACTATAAGAGATACACACATCTGACTGAAAGTTGGAAGGTAACAAAAGAGAAAACTTGCAATAATAAAATGCAGCTGCATGACAAAAGATTTAAAGTAACAGTGCACACACTTCAAATAGTGTGCTAGGCAATACTTTTATAAAATCAGTCAATAAAAAAACTGGAGTGTTTACAGGGCAGTGGAACTTTTTAGGGGTTAACTGTGCTTCCGTCCAGAGAGCGAGCGCAGGGGCACAGACATGCTGTGATGTGTATAGCTACAACACTGCAGCGCGGAGGGTCGCTGACAGGATCTGCACATCCTGACACAGCTACAAGGAGCACACATTATAGCACTGGAGCACGGAATCAATTAACCCTCTCTGGCTCTTTTCCAGCCAAACCCCCACTCATTTACTTCCCTGCTTTTCAAGCACTGGAGCTGGATACACTGGAACGAGTCGATCAGCAAACATGGGTAGCAGCAGACAGCAAGCGCTGCTAATGAACAAAGAGAAAACTGCACCTAGCCTCTGCTCATCACTTAAGTAATATCATCAAAAGAATAGAAGAGAAAGGACAGCAAAAAAGGAACACAGCCTTATTTCTATATATTTTTTCTTTTTGAAGTGACAAGAATGATTCTTCTCCATGCAAGAGTGGCTGAAAACATCTGGGTAAGAAATAGTTTTCACAACAAATTAGTTCTTAATCTTGGTGTTAGAAGAAACACATGTGCTAAACAAAAGCACAGAGAGAGAAGCTTTAGAACAATTATAAAAACCAAATGACCAACTTGTTTTCCAGAAATTAGTGAACAATCTTATCTTAAAATCCACCATGTGATGAAAAAGAAAATGACAAAGGCTCTTCCTGGATGCAAAGTGAACTCTACTAAAAGGCAAGAGAAAGAGGTAAGGCTTTCTTCACCTGAAAATTGCAACACATCAAATCTTCTTAGAAAGGAGCGTTCACTCAGCTTAACGCGGTGACAGCCGTTTTAGTCTGTGCTTGAAGGGGGAAATCTAAGCGTTAAGTCTTCAGGAGAGTTCAGAGAGACAGAGAGAGGGAGAAGGGGAGAAAAGGCTGTGCTTAATAAAAGCCCTGCTCAGATTACAAAACCAAGCGATTTACTCACACACACACACACCCCCCCCCGCCAAGTAATGGGTAAATTTAGATGTCTCAGTTCCATAAATCTTTACAGTCCCCTTGAGACTGTCAGCAGTGTTTTATTGTCTACAGCTTCCTGACCCTCACCTGATAAATTAGAAACTGCAGACTTTAAAACGGAAACCTCATACATCATTTCTGAAGATATTTTTGGGGTGACCTCTGTGGAGAAATGGGATTCTTAATAAGGGGAAATATGGGAACTGCTGTCTGCCTACGCACACGCTGCTGGAGACTAGACACTCGGGAGAGGAGGAGTTGCATATACACAACGCGAGCATCTGCCTTTGCATCAGTTTGTACTTGCAAAGAGCAAATCTACGTGCAGTGTATCTAAAGGGAACCATTTAGCATCCAAATTCATCCATCGCTTTTTACTGCTGTAGAAATTAAAAAAAAAAAAAAAAGAAAAAAGAAGGGGGAGCTAATACACTGCTTACTTCTCACAGGTACTGAACTGACTCCTGAAATCTCCTGAAACCTGAACCTCACTATAAAGGGGAGACTGGACCACTGAACCCTACCAACCAGAGATGGACACAAGACAGGACTTTCACTTTTGAGACCTAATTGCGTCCAATAAGGCACAGGATTAAAAAAAACCCAAACATTTGGATACCAGCTCGGACACAGTTACTGTATCTCAAAATAGCAGATGACCAGTTTACCATACTGACCATGCTGGCCTTTCTTCAGGACCATCCTGGACCAGAGAGGAACAGTGAACTCGTACACCGTACTCAATTCCTGTGCAAAATACTGCTCCTGAATACATTCTGCTGGACACAAAAATGTCCTATCTTTTACAGTTCTTGAACAGGTCTGGAGTTGGTAATGGATCTTTGTCGCCTCTCTCAGTAACAGAACCCAAGCAAGGCTACCCAAGTGACGAGCAAGGAAACAAAGTACACTGGGCAGCTTTACTGATCCTCCTGGTGATAATCCCCACCATTGGGGGAAACATCCTCGTCATACTGGCTGTGTCTCTGGAGAAAAAGTTGCAATATGCCACCAACTACTTCTTGACATCCTTGGCGGTGGCAGATTTGCTCGTGGGTCTGTTCGTGATGCCGATTGCCCTTCTCATAATATTATTTGGTAAGTACAGCACGTTTGTTTCATCAGGCTGGCACACAGGATATAATTTGGGGAGGTCTAATTTGAACAGAAAAACTGTTTGCTTTCCACTGTTACAATTTTTAAAATCACTTGGATGAGAGCTGCTAAATCTTCTCCTCTCTCTTGCCTTAATATAGCTTAATGTCTTTATGGCAAGTATACCCACTGTGAATAGTTTTATTTTGAAGCAAACCATTCAAAAAGCACCTGAGACTTAGAAGTGATACGAAATTGAAAATTACATTTTGTACAGTGTAGTATTATTTTAAATAAGATCAGCACAATGTTGATGTCAGTTCTATTGGATATTCTCTAATTGCAGGCAATCTTCTCTTAAAAAGTAAAGTGAAATGAAGACTAGGCATCTGTTCCGTACACTGAACAAGTTTTGAACTTCTTAGGTGTCAGGCACCAGATTTCACCTTTGTATTGACTCCAAGCTCTCCATAAGAGGTCTGAGATGGTCCCTGGCACCATCAGTGGCAACAAACTTTACCACCACCAGTTTCAGAGAAAGGGCTTTTCTCTTACTCGGTGAAAGCAGCAGGTTCATTTAGTGTCCCAAAGAATTAGCTCATCTGACAAGCCAAGGAAGCCTCAATCAGTGCACCTCATGTTTGAGACTCAGATTTATCAATTTGTCTTGTTCATATGGGAATAAATTAGGTATTTTTTACTTAGCCATACATTGGTTGTAACATTTTCTTTCTAGTTAGTCATTACAGAACAAGCAGGACTTCTGCACATTCTCTCATGTTCAACTTTATTTCAGACACTGCTTTCAACAACTGATCAGAGGCAGCTCTGTAGGAAAGTCTCTCTCTTTTACTCACAAAGTTTCTTTAAGAACACATTTCATATGGTCTATTTGCATATCATACAAATGGGGAAAAAAATTGAGATGGGTTTTTCAATAAACCTATGGATTTCCACAATTATGTTTAAATTATAGATACCAGTGGGCCCTAGATAATGAAAGGCTGCAGCTCGTTTCTCCTGTGCTGGGTCTCAGAGTTGCCCAAGCAACAAACACACACAATTTTTTGGAAAGACCATCAGTAGCTTTCCATCGCTGCAGAAGACTGGTATCACATTATTAACAAATGTGTTCACTCACTACATGCCTTGTTTACTCACTAAATGCCTTAAGACTGAATTTCTGTGTGTTACAGACTGCTTCTCTCTAAACAGTAGTATGAATTGAGGACAGAATTCAGTGTTGAGATTATAAACCAGTCTTTTTTGTAACAATAGTTTCTGAAAAGTGAATGTACGTGGCCAGGACAGCAATTTCTAACTTTAAAAAAAACACAGTGACTTATAAAACCTGCTGTCATGTCCCATATGTGCACATATGTGTGTTGAGGCAACAGGTATGTGTGTACATACTTATACACAGACCCTGCAACCGCTTAGTTCCTGTCAAAGGTCTCATTAATTATCAAAAAAACCCACCTACTAACAAAAAAAAGTACTAATATTGGACTAAGAACCAATACAAAGGGAAGGCAAATTCTGGAATTTGTGGAGTTGGCTTTTGGTGGTGGTGGAGGTTTTGTGGTTTGGACTTTTTAATTAATTTCATTTTACAAGACTAATAAACCTTTTCTTTTTAACTTTATAGAGACTATTGCTCCTTAATCTCTCAATTAATCCAGTGCTAAACCCTGGTTACAACAGCTGAAAGCATGCTAGGAATCTTAATTTAAAAGTCAAACAAAAGCATCTTTCATGTTGCAGGCAATTTAGAAGAAAGTAGCAAAATTAGTTATAGTCAACTAAGTAGACTGTGACCAGCCTTTCACATATCAGTGGTTAACACTGAAATTTCTTGCATATAAGTCTCTCTTTGGCAAAGAAACTGCTTTGCCTCTTCACTGACTGGGAGATGCTGAGGCATTTACAGAGGTCCAAAACGTGAGCAAAACATGAGGCGTTGCTGGAATGAAGCTAGAACAGACGTTAAAATACATAACAAGTCTAAATCTTGAAGGTACATTAGCCAGATAACTACTTGAACAGAAAAGACTCATTGATAGCCAGAGAGCTAATTAAATCCAGCCTCCTGGCACTTCCACACAGGAACGTTTCTATAATAATGAAATAGGTGGGTGCAGCTTCTAGATACAGAAAACAAATATTATGCTTCTGATTTGGGACTGATATCTAATTTTATGGGGAATATTTGAAGGAAAAGGCGTGAGCAAAAGTGCAGTCACATTAAATGACCCTGCCTGCAAAAACTAATGTGTCACAGAGCTTTCAAATTCAAAACCTGCTACAGATACCAGCTCCATGCCCTGATAGTTAGAGATGTTTACAGAAAAATCTTCAGGAATACACTGTGTCTCTATAGTAAAGAGCTGTCCCTTCTAAAAACAAATCAATCAGTCACTCATGGATACATCAACGTGAGCAGCAGCTGATATTTTGTCAGCAGAGCGACGCAAGCGTACTGGGGTACGAGTACAGACTGCAATTTTAATTTAGGAGTGTGAGTGTCAGAATATACAAACAGTTCATTGCTTTTTTATTGCTTGCTAAATTCTTCTCATTTCTTCCAAAAAAAGGAAGGCATGTTCGGAAATAATTGCATTCTCTGAAACCTAGCTTCCAGAAGAGTTCTCCAAATTTCGAACACTCAGAATTACTGAAGGAAAGCCAACCCCTTGCTATTCACTGGGTAGTGAAATTAGCAAATAAACTGAAGAGATCCTCTCATTTGCAAAGCCTGCAGCAGGACTAAGCCTGTTGTCTCTGGCTTGGGAGGGGAGAATGGGTTACTCAAAGGCAGGGCATGTACCATCCTTCAAAATATATTCTCTATGTGTGCTATTCCCCCACTGAATCAGAAGGTAACACTGACTGTCCTAGGCTGTAAACTAGGATTTTTTAAATCTAGTGCAAGCAATTGCCATCTTAAACTTCCCCCATTACTGATGAACCGCAGCAAAGCTTCCCTTCCTGCCTGTGCCAGGGAGAACTGCTTTAATCGAGAGCTACTTTTCCAGAATCTCAGATTTAAAGATGAGTCAGGAGACAAAGGTCTATTCCTCACAAAGCAGCTCTAATAAACAGTAATTTAAAAATGACTTTGGGTAAATTTGACCGCGTGACAGTGAGGAGCAACTGCTGGAGCTGGAATTGTAGCAGAGAAATAAAGGCAGGCACGGGGGTGAAGCGGGGAGGCAGCAGCCTGGGAAGACAGGCGTGCGCAGTCCGTGAAGCTGAACGCTGACACGAGAGCGACCATCAGACACACACACCAATCGGACGATTGAAGCCTCGGCTTAAGTCAGCCAGTGATTAAAAATATCTGATTTCCATCCCAGTGAAAGCATCGTTATCTAACAGCAAGAAAATCCTTTACGGGCAACAGGTTTCAGCAGCCTGTAACAAACAATTGTGTGACAGGGTTTTACAGGCAACACGTTTCTGCAGCGCTTACAGCCACAGAGCAAACGGTTTCAGAGTCTATTTGAAGATGCCTCTTAATTGTGCTCAGACATGTACACAAGCACATTCTCCCAAGCTTCTGATAAACCTTTTGGCTTAGCAAAAGCAGCTCTTCCATATCATACATTGTTTTAAGGATCACACATTACCAAGGTATTTCTTAAATGAAGATTAATCAAGCGTAGACAGTTGCTGTCAAAGTTCATCCTCTCCTATGGTGCAAAACAAATCTTAAACATGTATTTTATCTTATATTTACTCAAAATAAGGAAAGTGATCTGCACTAGCAGCATGGCTACAGTGCTGGGAGGGTCCAAGGCAAGGTTTGCCAGGAGGAGGAGTATCTTTTTATCTTGTACCACCTGCAGTTGGAGAAGCCAGACACGTTCTCAGGCAGGCAGATTTGTCAGGTAACCTTGGCTTTTAAAAAAAAAATAATTAAATGCTCTGGTATGCTTCAACAGAGTGGATCTATCCTGGCAGAATCAGAACCTGAAACAGTCCAAACTAAGTATGACATGCTGATGGTTTTGTATCATCGCGTGGCAGGACATCCTCATCTTACCTTCAGCCTGAATTATAAACAGGACAAACAAGCAGGTTAGCATCTTGTTCAAGGGGCAGAGATGCTCTCTGGGTCCTGTGGGAAAATTAATGTTCCCTCTTTTCCCCACTCCCAGATAAAGAGAATAGGCCCGCAGTGATACACCCCATCACCAGGAAAGCACAAAATCTCAGCCCAGAGCAGTCCCTCCAATACCAGGCACAGAGCTTCTAACACACATGTAACCAGCAAATAGAAGCAAAAGCCAAATACATCACTGTATGAAACGTAGACAATTAGGTGAGGACTCTGGACTCCAAGGTACCAGTTTCACAATATTTTTGTTCAAATAACCACCACATTCTTCAATTCTTATCAACTACTGCATTTAAAAATCTACTTTGCTTTTGTTTGGATAAAAACCATCATTTCATAGACACAAATGTAATAGGACATAATGCTGTAATCATGAAGGTGACAAGTAGTAGTGCCTTCTGCACCCAGGTCAAAATAAGGCATAAAGACAAGCCAAAGCTTTCTCTGTTCAGTTGCACTTATTAACCAACAAAAGCTGTTGTAACTCATAAAGAAGTACATGGTTGCTTTGCATCTATATTTAAAAGAAGGAAAAGAGCTTCTTGCAAAATATTTGAAGGTTTTTGTCTGCAAAGCATAAATTAACTACAAAAGGAAAGAATTGATCACACCACAATTCTCCAGAAGGCAAAGCAGTTGTAATCCAGGGAGCAGCATGTAAGTACTCTCAACAGAAGCATTAGCTGCTCACTTGAAATCCAGCTGCATTATCTGCCATCCTTCAAGATGTAGAATGAAAAATGGGAAGTGTAACTTTTATCTGAACTAATCCTTCATCACAGAATCAAAGGAATTAGTCTTATTTTTCTGGAGTGAGCAAAAAACATTTAAAGCCCATCATATCAATTATTTCTTTTAACTGTATTTCTTTTTGGTGAGCCACAAGGGACATTGTTTTTCCTTGTTTTGTTCAGAAAGGCAGCACACTGTACTGCCAGCTGAAAGGGGGGATAGAAAAATTAAATATGAGTAAGCGTTTCATAATGTACTAATTATGACTTTCTCATACCTGCCTGACAGAATAGGTTTTTGAAGGATAATTTAAACCACCATACTATTTTAGGAAAAATGCAGCTAGATCCTAAAATTTACTGGTTAATGATTTGAAAATAGACTGCCTCTCTCCCTTCTGCCTCACTGCTTACATCATCCTCACCTGGAGTCCACTGCTTTGGGGATGGGGGAGGTTCAGCTCAGGGCTCCATCCATCCATTCTCTTTGTTTAAGAGGCATGGTTTCCCAACACAGGTAAGAGTGCAGGCAAATACATGCTATGTCTGACTTTATAAAATTTTCCATCCTCTGGAGTTTATAGTTCAAGGCAAGGCAGCATCATTATCATTTCCATCTATCAGTCACGTTATGAAAAAAATGTTTTAATCTCAAACTACTGCAACATAACCACATTGATAAGACTGGGCATGACAATAGTCCAGCTCATTTGGCATTCTCAGCACGCAGATCTATTTATTCAGAGCAAGGAGATTAAACCAAATCTGGTTTGTTAGAAATGTATTTTATTTTTCTCTTAATTGTCATGCAACAACAAACTGATTTCTCTGACAATACTATTAATGCACCCACTGTCTGAGTACAGCTGAATTTTATAAGGAAGGAGAATATATTTAGTAGATCAACTTCTACTATTAGAAATAGAAAAAGCTTCTCTGTTCACCCATTCTTCCCAAAGACTACAGAACATTTTTATAGACACACACCACCAAGGTGCACCTCGAACTGAACACTGCTAGTACTAGATTGCAATGCAAACTAGTTGTGAGTGAAAATGAAGCAGTTAAAAAAAAACAACTATCTGTTTCCTTAAAGTTCATTCCACTGTAAACATAAAGCCTCTCAAAAATATAAGGCTTTTGGAAAGTTGAATACTACAAAACCTTCATCTTCAACACAATGGAGCTGACAGACCCTGTGCTCGCTATAAAAGTTGACATTAAAGACAGGTAACTGCTGTAAGAAACAGGATGCCAGACTTAAAATCCAAGCCATTGCTCTTGGGAAAAGCAAATCAAAAACCACAACCCAAACCAAAACTTGCATGAAAGCCCTTCAATTTTTGCAAGATCATTATTGAGATGGAAGACTCCTGTGCTTTGCCACTTTAGTGCTCAACTGTATCTGGTTAAAAGTGACACAGTAAACTCATTTTAAAACTCTCTGAGCTGAGCTCTTCAAGATCACCACTGAGATTCAACCATGGCTCTGCAATGAGGGACTAATACTTGGGTTATGACACATATTCTCCTCCATTTCATAGAACCTTGAATCACAGGACTATCAAGGAGACATAGCTGTAAATAATGATGTAAGAGCAGGGCACAAGGACTAAGCACAGTCATGGCCTAGTTTTTAAAAACATTTTTATCCAGAGTCCTACTCACAAAGAGCTTATGATCTAAACAGGACAAGCAGACAGGGGGAAAGGCTTATCATGCACCAACAGCCCGATCAACACGATGGCAGCAGCCATGCCAGTCAGGAGCTAACTAGAACGTAAGACAGAATCCAGCCGAGGCAGAGGCAACGCTTGATTCCTGCAGTATTATGAACTTTTAGAAGGTTCTGAAGCCAAGGAAAACCACATACCAAAAACTGTCAAAAATAACTTTGACTCTAATGTGTTTTCTGTTCTCTTTCAGACAATGCCTGGCCTTTGCCAACTGCCTTGTGTCCTATCTGGCTGTTCCTTGATGTCCTCTTTTCTACAGCTTCCATCATGCACCTCTGTGCCATCTCACTAGACCGCTATATTGCAATTAAAAAGCCAATCCAGGCTAGTCAGTACAACTCATGGGCTACAACAGTCATCAAAATCATCGTGGTTTGGCTCATTTCAATAGGTATGTGAGATTCAGAGACTGGAACAGGGACACAGAAGCTTTTCATGTCCAAAACAATAGGTGAAAACTGAGCAAAGTAGAAAATTTGTCCAAGTGCTATTGATTAGTGGACCCTAATACCTGGTCTGTTCAAGTCCACCTCTTGGATCATACATAGCTCCATCATATAAACCTGCCTGCACTGCTGCTCCTTATCAGGCTTACCAGAAAGGGCAAGGATTGAGTAGGGTTAATCACTGCTCTTCTTCCCAGGTCTAAAAGTCCAAAAATGGGAAGACAAGATCTGCATGTATAGCACAACCTGAAGCTGCTAAAATCTGTGCCTTACAATAATCGAAAGATAAGTGAGTAGGTAGTAACATTTACACTGAAGACTGAGATATACCAGTAATACAGCTAAATTCTAAGCAAACAAATAAATAAACCCCCCAAGGAGTTTATCTAAAGGATGTCAGTGTATAAACTCTTATGATATTAGCACTGGTGGTTTGCATGTGGCACCTCACGTGTCTTTAATGCTTAAAAAAAATATATCTGTTAAATGAAGTAACAAGGTCAAAACATTTAACTCAAATAACTTAATACATGCTGCAGGGAGCCATAAGCACAGTCCTGTATGCTCTGTGAGCAAGAGAAAGAGCAAAATTATTCTGTATTATTAAGGCAAATGATGCATAGAATGGGTACAGCCACCTTCTTGGCTATACCCTATACTATTGGGGTATACATGCCTAAACCCAAAAATTCCAACTTGAAATAAACATTCTGGAAGTGCTGAGATGATAGAAGAAAAGATGTTACCTCTATTTTATCATTAAAAAAGGGAAACTTAGCATGACAGGACACTTAGAGGTTGTTATTAATCAGGGCTGTACTTTTTCATTTCTTTTTTTATCCAACACAGAGGTACTCTGCAGAGCCAGGGTTCTCTAGATTGAAGGTTAATTTGGTTCAATCCTCATTTTAAATATTTGCTGTATCTGAAGGTGTGCCTCTTATTAAGAAAGGGATCAAGTGGCTGATGGGTAAACCCTTTTGCTCTCACTGCCTTCAACCAACTTCAGTAAGCAGAGTAGCAGAGGCATACAGTAAATCCCTAGATCCCATTAAGCGGTATCAGGAAACATAGCACAAATAACCTTCACCAGACAGCAAGGAACCTGTTGTTTTCATTGTAATGTCAGTCTGCTGGCAAATTAAGTGCTGACTGTAATTTAGTGGTTGTAAAAAATTCATTTAAGAGACAAGACTGGTAACTTTTTTTTTTTTTAAACCAAGCAGTGAATTACAGAGCTAGCTAGTCTCATTTAAACACTCTTAAATATGCAAGAGACTTTAAACAACAAATCTATCTCTAACACACACTGCATAATTCTGGCATCTATTTAACTACTTGTATATATGAAAGAGTCAAGCAGGGTGAAAAAAATCAGCTGGCTGTGTCCAGTCACCCGACGTGGTTAAGGGAAGAGGGTAAGACAAGTTTTATGTATTTACAGAACTGCCCTTCAAAAAATGCAGAGGTTACCCAGGGAGGGGGGGAACCACCACAAAAAACCCCAGATGGCATCAGGGAAACATTTCACTGCAGGAAAAGTCATACTAATTCTAAGAACTAGAGTCAAAGCAATTCACATTTTACACTTGAGAAGTTGGCAACTTTATAGCACTTCCTCCATCACTGAGGGTTAGGCTCAGACTCCTTAGAAAGGGCATTCTGTTAAAGCTGAGCTTGCCAAGTCTCCCAAAGTACTATTTGCCCAATTACCCACGTGATGCTCTCACAATTCACGTTCAATACGTCATCCTGTGCCTGCTGCAGAGCTCAGGACCTACCTTTTTTTAGAGACCTTGAGGTTCCAGGCCCAAAAAGGAGATTGCAAGCAATTACCATATGCTGAAGTACTTGGTGTTTTCTCCTGTAGGCATTGCAATTCCAGTCCCTATCAGAGGCATTGAAGATGGAAATGGCAACTCTACAAACATCACATGTGCCCTGACGCCTGATCGTTTTCCTGACTTCATTCTGTATGGATCAGTGGCTGCATTCTTCATCCCCCTCACTATCATGATAGTCACTTATTTTCTGACAATACAAGTGCTACGCAAGAAGGCCTACTTGATCAATAAGCCACCTCAGCGTTTCACTTGGTCAACAGTGTCCACAGTATTTCAGCGTGACACAACGCCTGCCTCCTCACCAGAAAAGGTAGCCATGCTCAACGGCTCCAGAAAGGACAAGACTTTGTCCAGTGACATGCCTATCTGCAGAACATCTACAATTGGGAGGAAGTCCATGCAAACAATATCCAACGAACAAAGGGCATCAAAAGTTCTGGGGATTGTATTTTTTCTTTTCTTGTTGATGTGGTGTCCATTCTTTATAACAAACATAAGCTCAGTTCTGTGCCACTCCTGCAGCAAGGAGGTTTTTCAAAAGCTTATGGAGATATTTGTTTGGATAGGATATGTATCCTCAGGAGTGAACCCTCTCGTCTATACGCTCTTCAACAAAACATTCAGGGAGGCTTTCAGCAGGTATATCACTTGCAACTATCGGACCACAAAGCCTATCAAGGCCCTCTGGAAGCGCTCCAGCAGAATCTCTTTCAGAAATTCTATGGCAGAAAATTCCAAGCTCTTTGTCATGCATGGGATGAGAAATGGGATTAACCCCATTATGTACCAGAGCCCCATGAGGCTGAGGAGCTCACCCATCCAGGGGTCATCGGCTGTTCTGCTGGATACACTGCTGCTCACAGAGAATGAAGTTGATAAAATAGAAGAACAAGTCAGCTATGTATAGTGGAACAGCAGCCATGCCCAGATCATAGTATTACTGTATGTATTATTCTAGGCAACTGTGCTATAAGAGGGTATAAATACTACTGTTTCCTGTTATTTATGCAAGCAATATATTATAAATTTATATTAATTCCTCTTTTCCAAAGTCTCCTCTATTTTAACCTCAACGCCGTGGCAACTGAAACTTCAGTCATTGATAAATGAGGAATGCAGAGCTGTAGCCTACAGGAAGAGAGGAAATAAATAAAAGCTAAATCAATGTGAATATCTGACTTCAGTTCTTACCAGCTTCAGTCTCTGCAAAGTACATTTTTAATCAGAAAAGCAACTCTGTACAAATACTGCTTTAACAATCATTCTGTCAAGAAGACAGAACGCTGTAGGTTGATGTTCTGTGATGACATTAGCAAGGGGATACAAGCTTTAATTTAAATCCATCTTTACTCTCTGGAAACAAAACAGGAATGTTACCTGTTGGTGAGCTCGTGTGCTCTCACATGAGCTTTTCTTGTTCTCTGAGGATATGCTTATCACAAGCAAAAATCACTTGCTCGAGACCAAAAAAGGTGTACATGCCCATTCTGCAAGGGGTAAAACTGGTTCTTTGAATTGTGATAAAAATTTCCATGTGCTGAAATTATTCCTTTGTGGTATTACTGCAGGGGGAGGTAAAATCTCTTTCCCATCTGAATTTCATCTCCATTACTCTCACATACACACAATCCCAGTATTGTCTCATTTGTCACAGAAAACTGTCCTTTGCATACTAAGAAAATAAGAGCTTTTAATCAAAATAGGACAATACCACGATGCTGATCATGAGTAACACAAGACAGGCAATGCCCGGAGCATCCCTTTAATTTCTATGAACAAACTTATTTTATGACCATTGAACCTTCAGGAGAAGCCTTCCCTCATCCAATATAGTTCACATAAAGTAGAAAAATCACAGACAAAATAGCTATTTCACTTGAAAGTAGGAGCAAGTGTTTAAGAGACAGCAGAGATAACAGTGCTATCCAGACTCACGTACATTCACAGCTTATTTCAGCTCAAAATAATTTCATAGGGCTGATGGCCTAAGATCCATCGGAGCACAAGGTTCACAGAAACAATTGCTCATCACACTTTATAAAAGCTACCAGAGTTTGTCATCTGGGAAATAGTGAGCTTCTGACAGTTCCAGGCCATCTCTCTTTGGGAAATCAGATTTCCCCAAAGTACTGGAGTTCTTACAGTAAGAATCCAGCTGACCATTTTTTTCTTTTTCAGCAGTTTCCATTTACGGTAAAATTTTCAGCTCAGGTTTTAATTTTTAATATTTTCAGAACTCTTTAGTCACATGCTAAAATTATGTACAGCAAAAGGCTTTGGTCTATTCATCTGCAGAACAGAAAACACTAAAGATAGCATGCCATTCCAACATTTGTTTATATATATATAAAATCTAAACCACATGTGAGTTTGAAATCAGCCTAATGTAATAACTGCCAGAGAGTTCCAGGAGAAAGTATGAAAAATACTTCTGTGGCACTTACAGTAATCTGCCTCCTTCCTCCCCTTTTTGGTGATGGGCACTAGCCACTTGAGGGAGAATAAACTCTAACTGCTCTTACTCTTCTTTTGTTAGTCAAAATTTAAGAGGATCCAGTAGTTAAAAGCTGGAGTTGATGGATTGCTACAGCTGTGAAAGGTGCCTATAACTAAAAATATTTGAGAACCAAATGTCTTTAATAACACCTAGATTACTTTGAAGCTCAAGAAGGGATAGAACAGGAATAAAACAAACCTAAAATGCCTCCAAACTTCCATGGAAATAGCTGAAAACTTCAGACTAGTTTATCACTTAACCTAAAGCAAGTGCTCTGCAACAAGGTAAAAGTGCAATCACATCCATGCACAAAGTGATCACAGAAAAAAAAATAAATTAAAAGCATCATTTACAAATCACAGAATCACAGGGTTCTAGGGGTTGGCAGGGACCTCGAGAGCTCATGGGGTCCAACCCCCTGCCAAAGCAGCTCCCCAGCTCATACTGCACAGATAGGTGTCCAGATGGGTCTTGAATATCTCCAGAGAAGGAGACTCCACCACCTCCCTGGGCAGCCTGTCCCAGGGCTCCCTCACCCTCACTGGGGAAAAGTTCCTCCCCATGTTGGTGTGGAACTTCCTGTGCTCCAACTTGCAGCCATTGCCCCTTGTCCTGTCTCCACAGAAAAGGGGCTGGCTGATTCCCCCTGCACCCCATGCTTAAGATATCTATAAACATTGATTAGGTCCCCCCCCAGTCTTCTTTTCTCCAGGCATAACAGCCCCAGCTCTCTCAGCCTTTCCTCATACAGATGTTCCAGGCCCTTCATCATCTTCGTAGCCCTTCTCTGGACTCTCTCAAGGAGATCATGGACACAGCACCATTCCTGGGGGGTTATTTCCAGCAGCCAGAGTGCAAGCAGTTGTCATCTGATATCTCTTCTGCTACTTAAATGGATCCATGCTGATTAAACTCAAACCATACAGCAGGCAGCAATCATCTACTTTAAGTGATGACTTAAAATTTTCTCTTTCCAACAAGAACATCATAGCTGGCTCAGAGCATCGGGAGTGAGAAGTAACGTGGCTTTCTCCTCCCTGACCCTGTCAGTTTGAAGTGATCAATGAGATGAGGGGTCATCCACCTTGTCCCACAGAGAACAATTCCAAGGCCTCCTCCTCATCAGTGGTTAGACTCCACCAACAGGAAACAATCCTTGAAAAAGCCTCACCCAGTAAAGATGTGTTATGTCCAGCCAGCATACAGATCTCTCAGTTTTAGTCACCATAAATAGAAGCTCCACAAGTTCCAGCTACTGAATTTAGTCAGCAACAATAAACCTCACTCAAAAGGACTGGTGACTAAGCAAAAATCCAGTCTTCCTAGAGAGGAAGAGATTTCTCTATAGACAGAAACACATCATCAAGAGAACATACACATTCTGTTTAACACCCTATGAGAGAACAGAAACTGCTTGTCAGCTGACAAAGCAAACAAGCTAAGAATTCAGGTAACAGCCTAAGGGCTGAGGGGGGAGAAAGATGAAGAGGAGATGCAGACCTATGAAATAAAACACAACACAATGGATGGCAGAGCTCCTGTTTTAGCAACTGTATCTACAAGAACAGATTTGAATCCAGCTCAATATGTTAGCAAGACATGATTGATAATAAGAGAGTCACTGGGAACAACTGTAAGAAAGCACAAGTTTGTTGTACGGTAACTAAGGACAACACTGCTCGTGTGACTCTGACGAGCAAGACAGGATGCTCGGGGCTACATCCACCAGCATCAGCTTTAAATAACATGAATATATAAAATACACTTCTACATGCTGGCTGTGTAGTGAGAGTACTTTTATAGCTTCCAGCTTCCTTCATAAAGACAGCAGCCTAAATAATAATTGATAAACATTTTGTGGTCACTTGCCAGCAGAACCCGGAACGTTTTTACAGGAGAAAGGGGTCATGTACTTCCCATTTAAAGAGAAAAATTAAAAAGAAAATGAGACAGACCTTCCTTTCCCCAGAGTGAATAGTCTCAATTATTTCAGAGAGGTTGTGGAAGCCCCTGGATCCCTTGGAAGTGCTCAAGGCCAGGCTGGACGGGGCTTTCGGCAACCTGGTCTAGTGAAGGTGTCCCTTCACTAGGGGAGTGGAACTAGATGATCTTTGAAGCCCCTTCCAACCCAAAGCATTCTGTGATTCTCTGATTTCAGAATCTGGCCTGTGCCAAACCAGTCACCATACACTACATAAAAGAGCAACTTACACAGTTACCTAGGTTCAGCTTTCCTCATTATCACAGAAACTGATCTGGCATGTTTCATTTCTTTTTAAACTACAAGAGAAGCAAGGCAGACAAAAGTAAAAGCAGATCTGCAACATACAAGCACTATGGGAAGAAATACATTTTAAAAGAACAATGGACAAGTACTGTTTGTTGTTAATTATTTAAAATACATTAGGAGAGATTTAGTCAATGTTCTGGCTGCCAAATTAAAAATTACAGCATAGGCATGGACAGAAGTACTACCTATAAATATATCTTCATCAGCAGTCTCACAGAGAGGAAAATAATGGAGTTTGAAGCATAAGAGAATGACTGCCTTGAAATGAAAATAAAGGGAGTAGGGAATATCTTAGAAAACCCCCTGAACAAAACAACACCAAGCAAACAAAATCCCAATCTTCAAGGCACCCCCAAAAAAATAGAGAAGCAAGAAGTTTAGCTTATCTCAACTGTGATGATATAAAATACCTATCGTGAGATCAGTCCCAGGCCATCTAGGGTCTTAAGTGCTGCAAGCCTTTTAGTTCAGATTCTATCAGAAAACTTTCAGGCAGCCAGAAAAATTTATTTATCTTGTACACTCCAAGTGTCAAACTCCTCCCAACCACTCACACACCTGGCCACATCAGCATTGATTTTCAAATGCATCAAAACACAGTTAAGAAAAATCTAGTATTCAGCAGAAGTCAAGGCACTGAGAAGAGAATGATGCTCTAAAGCTGTGCACACAAGAGGCACACTGATTTTTTTATGGTGCTTCGTAGCAAATGTAATTTTCCTACACCCATTTTTTATGGAAAAATTCACAGCACTGCAAACTGGTATAAGCAAGCAAGAGCATTAGTCCCTGAATCTTCTTCTAGGCTGGTATGTGTAACATCACCCTCAAAAAGGTAAAGCAATACAAGTACAACAACCCTGGTAAAGGTACACTGAACAACCTGGGACACTGGAGCCTGAAGATGTAGGACACTCCCCAGAGCTCTTCTAGCTCTTTGCCTTGCCAACTGGAGCCAGGAGCCCCAGAATTCTGGCCAGTTCTCAGGACTGACTTAATATTACCACAAAGCATTAGGTTTTTTTCATGGTACCGATAAAAGATGCCTACGTACAACTGCTAAGAAGCACTCCTTTGTTTTGCTTCCCCTTTGGCTCTCTAGGTAACCATCAACATGGCAAAAACAACACTCAGGAGAGAAGTAACTTCCATATTTTTGCTTTGGCATTTGACACCATGGTGTTTACTGTCAACATCTGCTCCCCTGAGACAGCTGTTTTCTCTACTTGCAAAGAAAGACTTTTATTCCCTGCAGAACAGGGAAGGAAGCTTTTTCATTTTTAAATGGGAGACTAGTTACAAAACCAGGAAAGATGGCTAGATGAAATGTCCATTTTTACTCTTATTTTTAATAATTTTAATAATTCATGTCAAACCTGTCTAGCCACGTCTAAGATTTCTTGCATCCAGGTATTGAGGTCCTTTCCAACCTCTGAAAAACACCTCCATGCTCTTAAAAATGAGGAGCTTCTTGCTCTCTTCTTTACAAATATTCTAGACAGGTGACAGCAACTCATTTTCAAACTCATTTAAGGAGCCTTTTATTCTGCAACAGGCACATCAATATTCCCTGACAAAATCCAAAGGGCAATTTTTGCCATTAAAAAATAATTAATGAACTTCACTTAATAGCTCCAGGATTCTCAACATTTTCACCATTTAATTTGAAGCATCAGTTGCTGAACTGTAGTTTTAAGGTTCTAAAGCAAATTCAAGGATTTGGCCAGACAATGAATTTCAGACTTTCTGAAAGAATACTTCTGAGTTTTCAGCAGGGTACAAGCTGTGATGAAGAAAAAAATCTCAGATTTAAACCTGTTATATTGATTTATTTGTCCAAGTGGACATCCCAGTTTATGCTAGGAAGTTAACAGTTGCTGAGGATTCTGAAAGCTCTCAAGTGATATAAGGCTCTGAGCTCTATTGTCCAAAGCAAGTCAAGTCTCATATAAACAAAGTCTAGAACTAAGATAAAACAATATCAGGGAAAGAATTAACACAAGATGTCATAATGTGTTGTTTGAAACAACAGATGTATTTGTGCAATCTGATTGTACAGCTACAATGTTCATTAAAAGTTAGATGAGTTTTGCCAGAGATGCCAAGGGACTTCTCCAGCGCGCTACAGTTTGGTCAGTGAAGACACACAGCTCTGTTTCCAGGTTCAGACATGCAGATAAAGGCACTTTCAAACCCAAAAAGACTTTGGTAAAAGTCCAAGGCTGCTTCTGGTCATAGTAAGATTTCTGTTATTATTAACCTTTCGCTAAAAGGGTCCTCATACTCCTCCCCCATGAAGACTATGACAAAGATACAACAGGTTGGAAGGTAAACAAAACCCTTTCAATCTATCCTATGCAAGAATTAACAAGCAGGTACATTCCACTAAATTCCTCCTCTTCACAATTAATACACTGAAAAAGTCACTGGTACAGATCACGTTAGGGGGACTGCCAGAATCTACCCAGAAGGTCTGCCATCTGCCTACTGGATAAAGGTAGGTCATTGGAGTCAAAGAAAACAAACTGCCTGAGTATTCCTGGAACAAAATCCAAGTATCTGATCTCTGTTTGCTTTAAAACAAATAATATAGAGTAAAAATATCAAAGGCTATGAAAACACAGAGAAGACAAAAGCAGGAAACATTACTATTTCACTTACATCATCCTAAAATGAAGAACTGAACATGAGCCATGCAGAGTTCTCCATGTTTGGGTAGCCTACACTTATCAACCAAATCTATACCTTCCTTTTGGGACTCTGGAGGCTGCATTGTTCCCTCTCCTGCCATTAGCCTTTTCCCAACATTACTACACCAAAGCAGATGCAGCATCCCACAAGTTCAGTCCTACTTCCCCATGGCTCTCATTCTCCTGAATTTAACTGTTAGGGGAGCACTAAACCTTTCCAGCTCACGCTTCCAAGCGCTGCTGCATCCCACACTGAAGGTTTTGCCCCTAAGCTCATTTGTTCTACCTATAAAACTTCTACCTCCCCATTTTGTACATAAAGTGTTTTAGATACAATATAGCATTGGTCTAGCATATAATATAAAAATAAATCTGACTACCAATCACACTCACTCCACAACACAAAGTTCAATTTATGATCTGAAGTGGTAAAAATTAAGATGAAAATAATTCTTTCCCCTTTTAAGAAGTAAAACACTTTAAATTTATTGTGTTTTCCATCTCATCATAAGAGTCTCAAAAAAAAAAAAAAAAGGCTTACCAGAAATGACAAGTGACTTGAATGCTGTTTTCCAACAGCCATGATAAATATTTCATAAACCACTTTAGTAGAAAGGACTAATAAATACACATCAACAATAAGGTAAGTTTGTTGTCTATGATGACTGGCAAAAGTATCAGGACTGGGAGAACAGAGACTGATTACAGTAGCCAAGTTAATGCATCACTTATCACTGTTTCACAATCCAGTGAGTGTCATGAACAGCCCTGCATCCACACTGCATTCTCCCAGCATCTCAAGCTTTATTCCTACTTCCATACCATCCCACAGCAACGTTTTACTTAAATGTTTCCTGTAAGAGGCAGTCGTTTTTAAAAAGAGAGAAGATGTAGGAAAGTCTCAGGTCCTTATGCTGTACTATTCTGATAATATATATATGATAATATATTTGCATGAAAATCATCAGCTGCAAAATACGTAACTAGTGCCCAATTTTCATGAGGCACAAAGCTGAGAGGGAAAAAAAGCCACCCCAAGTCCGACAGCCAGCAAGCTGTGTCTGTGATCCCCAGCCTGAAGACCCGTACACTGCTGCTTAATTGTCACCAGAAACTGAATTAGCAACAGCCACACTGGTCAACAAGCTTCAATTATGTACATGTCCCCCTGGAAAGCTTTAGGGATTCCAAGAATATAATGTGGAAGCTAGTTTTGTGCTCTCTGAACAGGACACCACACTGTTCTGCAGCCAAGCAGGATGACTGCTACCTCTTTCCTCCCTAGAGCACCTTGCCTGCACTCTCAGGGGCAGGCAGCATGCACCCCACATCCAAGTAAGTAACTGCTGTAGTACCACTAATCCCTGTCTCCCTAATCCTTCAAAACTCTTGTGCCATAGCAGATGTTTTGAGCAACGTACAGAGTCCATCAAGCGTTCCTTACATGGCTTACCCTCCAGGTACAACAGGCCTTGCTCAGCAAATCCAGCTAGTGACACTGCTGCAGGAGCCAGAACATCACAAACTTTCCCCCTTTGCTCCAGGCAAAGGCATCTTTAGAAATTATGTAGGAAGAAAACTTCTGGACATTGCTGAAAGTACATTTTAACATCAGAGTTACCCAATGTTAAATAAAAGGTATTGCAGTCACAAACCAAACCAACCTTAGTGATACTAATTTAGAGAGAGGCATAACTACAGATTGTTTTCACTTGAGATGTTAAAGAACACAGAAATTCTCTTAAGGAATGATATTCTAAGAAAGGTACTGAATGTTGTAACTGGGTAATTTGAGACCCTTCATGGCACACTAGTAAATTTAACCTTACACAAAACTTAATAACCTGGACTAGAACATCCTCTCTAAACCTTGATTTATGAATTCTGAACAACGAAGTAGCCACACATCTTCTTCTGTAGACTTTTCCAGTAAATTAAAAAGTGGGAGGGGAAAAAAAGTGCTTAAAAATTAAAAAAAGTTAATCTTAAATGCCATGTTCTCTTACATTATGTTCTATCACATTCTATTCTTGTTACTGTGCTGCTTCCATCAACTCCAGCCATAGAAGCCAAGCTGTGCTCCTGAATGTGCACAGGGTTGTGTGTATGCACTAGCAAGGAGGACTCAGAGAGGTGAACAACAGCAGAAAAGCCTTACAGAATGTTCTGCTATGCAAATGTGTTACCCAAAAATAGCTGGCTTTGTGAGGCTTATGACACTTTTAGTTCAAATCCAAGAGGAAGAACATTTATTCATAGATAGCTGCAACAAAAGAAGCAAGCTAACTAGGTATTTGACACAAAGTAAATTTGTGGGCTCTACCTCTCTCTCAGGAGCTCTGTCATGTTCACCAGTGCTGCTTTTATGGAAATTACCACCCTCTAATGTCCACCCATACATGGGTTTCATTATTCCTGTAGGAGGAACTGACAAAAGAAAAGTCCATACATACTCCTGCTGCTGTAGTGTGCAACCCAGCAGATGAAGATCTGTACCTCCAGCATGCTCAACCCTACCTACAGTAATGGCATGAATTCTGAGGAAAATGTAGACCATAGTAAAATTTAATCTCTTTATTTCAACCCTGACATCACAGTTGCCTTTCTGAAACCACAGACAAAGAATTCAAGGAGACATCACAGGACCTTTAATCATGTTCCTTCACCTAAGATGAGATTAATTGCAGGGGCTTAGCCCACTGCCTTACAGATCTGTTCACCTCCCATCACAGAAGACTTTGTCAAAAGCCCTGTATACCTACCAGCTGACAGATCACTCACACTAAGACAAGTAAATCCAGTCAGACTTCAACAAACAACATTTCTAAGACAGATGTGTCATTTTAGCCATGAAATCTGACAAATTCACAGCCCACTTGTTCTTTAAGTCTCTGCACCCTGCAGTACTGAGACAGGCCAGAACATACAATTAGGGCTAACAAGCAGCTTCAGCAAACAGGAAAGGTAAATGTAAAACCAGCTTCTAGGTCCTAGGAATTGTAACATGGTTTTTGGTTTATAATTAGAGTAATTAATGCAGGAGGTTGTCTACAGGGTCCTCCAAGCAGAAAATCCCTTCCATCGCTGCACGTGAACGCAGGGATCTGGGCTAGACAAACCAAGGGCTCCCTCCCAAACTGGGCACTGAAGCAAAACAACTGATGGTGTATTTTCCAAAAGGTGTCAAGTGAAAAGTGTCAGTAACCACAACAGCTTAACACAAACATTTTGCCTCCAGAAGCCAGTGACAACCAACTATAAAGATTTAGGTTTTTGCCACCACGAAAGGTGGACACTGGAATCTACAAGGAAATATTCCTCCCTATTATGCAAACAGATTTCAAGCAGGTTTTGGTCTGTAGCCCTCCAGAAAGGGAGGGGGAAAGGCAGGATAAGATCTGAACCACTGCAGAGCAGGTGAAAGAGTCAAAAGATAATGTCATTCATTTCCTCATTGCTGGATATGGAAACAACAGGCCCAAAACTATCTTGCTCTGACAAGACACCAGCACATGGCAAATGTTTTAGCTCAGAGCTCATTTTAGCTGCTCATTTTAGTAGGAGACACCAATGTTCAACTGTTTTGCATTTGTGGGAAAGAAAAATGACACTGCAATCAGGGATCAAATTTGCTTTGTCACAACCTGTTTGGAAAAAAGATGCCTGAAACTTTGGAAGGCCTGCATGGAATCTGCCTTCTGTATACAGATACAGATGCCAGTTAAACAGACCCTTTGGCTTCAGGAGAGACACGGAGTGCTATGCAGCAAGGATGGTGCGTGCCCATGAAAGCAGCAAAGCAGAAGCTCTTGGGAGACACCTGCTGCCCACAAAGAGAAGTCATTCTGTTTGTAAATGCATTTAACTGCAGCCAGAACAAGGTTCAGATAAACCAGAAAGGAGCAGAGTAATTTCTATGTGAGAAGAAAACTGGTCAATGACAAATTGACTGGTCATATCAGCAACCCAACCTAGTTTTATAATGCCCACTTCAAGCACTTCTTATCCTGCTTCTTAGTATGAATTTACAGACTGCCACTAGCCCAAAGAGGATGCAAAAATATTTTTTAATTACAGTCCTGGACCCAAATATGCACAACCTCCCCTCAGACACGCTCGTAGGCTGCAGCTTGGCTCAATACTCGGACTACACAGATTACTGTATTAACAGATGAAGGTTTAGAGCTTGGGGAGCCTCCCAATTCTCTGATCTAATAAAAAAACCCAAACACCTCTTGCCCAAGGACTATAAAGCACTACAAAATACCAGTTCAGCGACAGATTTCACTTGAGAGAACCAAAGCAAACATGCATATTTTGTACTGGGTTTACATTACCACAGCATTAAGCCCAGAAACCTGTCAGGATTTAACAGGGGATACTTAAAAATCAAGAAAGCCTATTCTGACATCCTTCTTCAGGTTAGTTATTTTTGAAGTCACAACCTCCAGGAACACTTTAGGCACCAATCAGGCAGACATATTTGTCCAAATATTCGTGCCTTTAAGAGTCCTGGCACAAGCAGGGCATATTTAATTTTTAATTACCTCTCAATCCTGCAAATATTAATTTTTCATTCTATTTGTCAACTTCATCTAACTCTATACAGATAATTACACTCTAAGTCTGGAAACTTACAGAAAAGGCTCATTAAGCATCTGCTGAACATTAAGAAAGCCTTCTAATTCTGAACCAAGTTTTATTCTCTATCAATGTTTTGACTTTACAACCTTCACTCAGTTAGTGACTGAGTCATTTTGTGAAAGCAATAGCGTGCACATTTCCTGAAAATCTAACAGACATCAAATTGAAGGCTGTGGAAGTGACCAAGAAGATACTGTACCTGAACAGAATGAAACCAAGTGACTCAACAGCTGCCCGCCTCACATCATCGTTCACATCACTCACCTACGAAAGGGAAAACAGGGCGCTCAGAAGGTAGTTAAAACACTGGAGGACTCTGCAACATTTCAGGGCAGGTGTCATGCACACAAGTTAATCAAGATGACAGGATGCAGAGAAAGCAAGCTAGCAATCATGTTCAGCCTTAGCTGAAACAGCCTCTCTCTTGTTCATACACTGTGACTGCAAGCCTACTGAAGACCAGACAGACCTCACCTTTTACAGCTTGTTCTTTCCTCATCCCATCATTACCCAGACTATCCATTGCAAACCCATTCCCAACTATTTTAGAATCACATTTTACTTTTCAGTAGGTTCCTTTCTTGTGATACCAGGTTGAATAGTCTCTTGCTTAGAATCTACTTATCATTATGTTAGAAGACCCTGTTACCTCTGCTCATAGCATTAAGGAAAGCTTCCATCACTTTACAATCTCTGATTTGGATCAGAACATTAACACCATAGACACCAGGCCTGTCAAAGTGATGTGCTTACTCTCTCAAGACAAATGTCTTGCTATGTGCTCTTGAGCCCTGTACAGTACTTACAGCCACATGCAGCAGGCGTCTGATAGCCTTATTGTTCCCTGAGCCACAGTATGCCATAGCAACAGTGTACATGCCAGAACGGCGGAGAATTGGATCCTGAAAGAGAAAGCATCAATATTTAACATCCACCCAACCAGGGTCCCTGCAATTCTGACTTCAAATCTGTTCCACTCCTAGGCCTGGAATCTGCAAACAGATAGCTAGCCCCAGTAGTTAATCGTTTAATAGGACTGAGTAACAGGACAATCATCAAAGCAGGGTTGTTGTCACCAGTTTCAGGGGGACATAAGGTTGCTGTGCTAATATGCTGCCCAAGACAGTTATCTGGCACGTGTCATTCTGCTTCTTATTCACTGTCTGCTACTGACCACTACTACATCCTTGAGAATGACCCCACTACAGCAAGCCTCATCTGTTTTTAACCATTATACCCTGTTCTGCTCCTTGCTGCTGCTCACAGGACTATGGAGACTGAATATGAGGGTAAGGAAACACACGACTAAGCACTACTGTCCTTGTATTTCTGATCAGACTGAAGCAACCTGTGAAACTGCCTCACTTCAGACCTGTTAAGAACTTCCTTGGTTCCAAACAACCAACCCACCGTAGCTGGAGATTTCACAAAAGGACAGGAAGATCATCCATGTAAGAAGTTATGAAATGAGCTACAGCTCAACTTACCTTATCTCTGCAGAGACTCTCAATGAGAGCATCTGCCTCCTCCATCCTCCCATACATGACCAGAGCAATTCCAACCGCGAGGCCTCGCAGAATCTTTTCATGCTGGGTTTCTTGTGCATAGCCAACCATGTCCTCAATAGCCTGAGCATTCTTAGATCCTAGCATAACCAATCCTAGAGCCAGCCCTGCTGCTTCACCTGCACAGCACAGAAAAGCAAGAAGTTAAGCAAACTGTTCCCCAAAGCAGTAAATATCTAGAGAATCACACAAGATGTAGGCCAACAAATCACTTTTGGACACTACCATGCCCAGGGACCCCATTATTCACAGCCAAATAGGCTTGTGATGGTAACTGACCAGCCATGACTTAGTGCTCTTCCCTATCAAGTTCAATTTTCTCTTTCATGGGCCAAGAGCTACCAAGATGATTTTCCTGTGAGCCCCTGCCAGTGTAGATGCAGCCCCCACAAGCTTCTCTAAGCCTGCCTCTCAGTCAAAACCAGCACATGGCTCTGGAGCTCAAGTACACTAAACAAAAAGCCTGTGACAAAGGAAAGAATAGAGCAAAATAAGGGACTGTTTAAAGATGTAGCATATCACACCTGGCACAGTGCCACAGATCAGTCCTGACAAGACCTCTGACCATTACTGCCCCATCACTAAAGAGCCATGCTAACCAGGAAAAGGTCAGTAAATAAAACACAGCCAAGGCAACCTAGAAGCAATCTATGCTGCTGACAGAAAACCTGGGAAAAAATAATGATCAAAACCCACCACATGCCTGATAAGGCCTCAGATGATTATTTGCTTTGAAAGCAGAGCATTTACCTGTCACTGCATCATCCTGGTATAGATTTGTTTTCAGCAAATCATACACATCTTGACGTGCTGTTCCCATAGCAGCCAGTCCCAAACCCAGGCTTCCACCATGTCGGACAATCTAGAGAAGCATATACAAGTTCAGTGATCATAAAACAGGCAGCAATATGGCTTCAGCTGAAGAAGACATCTTTCTGTCAATACAGAGCTGCAAAGGTTTAGCTCCAAACCACCAAAAGTGATCTCCTGACCTGTTAGAAATACCATTTTTACCTTCTCAGGCAGCAACTCAGTTTAAAAGAGGCAAAAGATACAACCAAACCAGAAGTTCAAAAGCTCAGAAAAAACTAATATCAGAAGCTTTACACATAGCACAATAAAATTCCTAGTATCCTTAAGGTCTTTTTCCCCACTGAGATTTATGCAAGAGCACAAATCTGCACCGTGTGTAAAAAGTGCTGCCTAGTAATAGCTTTTGAAAGGAAAGGTAAATCAGTACCCCCTTACAACAGCCTGTATCCCCTTCTGTTGTAACACTGGACACAGGACAGGCTGTACATTTGCAATAACAGAAGTGGGATGCCTTCACTGAATTTTTAAATATGCAATCTGAAATTACCCAAAGAAAAGAAGGGAACGTGCTGGGAAAATACTAACCCATTCCAAACTTTAGAAGAGATGTTTTGCAGAGGTCTACAAACAGTAAGTGGTGAAATAAAACACTTATTGTCATAGGAGGTGCATTAAGCCTACAGGGCAGCAGAAGCTTATTCCTGTGTCAGCTACACTAACAGTGCCCTCAACAGTGCCCAAATGCTGCAGGGCCTCTAGCAAAACAAAAGTAAATATATAACCAGTAAGAAAATGAAGTTGTAGTCACTGTCAAATAAGTAAGACTTTCCTAAAAGTCTCATTTAAAGCTTGAGCAACAAATACTAAGCCTGGTTTTAAGGCCCACAGGAGGTATAATTGTCACACCACTGCCAGCCTTAGTTACATCTAAATCCTGCTTGTACCTCAGCTAGCACCCTTCTGGATATTCCTGACAAAACAAAGGTTCATTAGTGAAACCAGTACATACATCATTACTGGCATTCTTCAGCTGGTTCAGCAAATAGTCAATGATGTCCCCACCATGGTTAGCATGAATGAGACCCAAGGCATAGAGACCTCCACCTTCCTGGTAGGCTGAGCCCGGAGAGGTGTCCTTGGGTAGGTACGTTGCCATTAGCTGTAGCGCCTCTTTCTCATGACCCTGTATGGACAGTGCAACAGGCAAGGAAGACAGGGGGAAGTGATAGGTGAAAAAACAGTGGATGCAAACATTTTGCAGTAACAGTCAAACAACTCAGGAAAAAATTGTTACAGACATTATTTTCTCCACAAAAATCAGCCAGGAATCCTTCTTTACTGGGGTTTGTTAACCCCAGTATGCAAGTATGTGTCAATCCCTTGGCCAGAAGGCTACACCAGTTGATCCCCTAAAGCACTTCAATAGGGGCTGAAGCACACAGAACATTTACAAAGACTTCTTGCTATTTCAAGACAGGTTTAAATATACCCTCCCTGTGAATGAATGTGAAGAAAATGACAGCTACTTTGATCACCATTCAAGCTTACAGAAAGTACAGTAAGGACTTTGGTACTGTTCCATATGAAATATACACCTGCAATTTTAATAGCTAGGAACCACCAACTGTCTTCAACTCTCAGGAAGAGCAGAACTAGGAAGAAGATTCTCTTCTTGAGCTACGTTATCCTACTGCAAAACATGCCATAAACTAGATTGGATACCAGATGAGATGGACTTGATAAAGCACAGCTTTTCTTTAGTGCAAGGACACAAACTGTTAGAGCTGTGCCTTGCAACAGACTGTGTAAACTGGAGCGCAGGAGGCATTCAGAATCTGCACTTCAAATGCCTTACGTGCTCACAAGTCAAGCATTTACACTGAACAGAGGCAAATAAATGCAACATCACCTTGTGTATAACACCCAAGCTGGCAGTAGCAGTAAACTTAGCCCAGTTAGTGGCCCTGGCCAGCCACTCCAAATTGTCTCTGGAAGACAAAACCAGAAAGGTTATGCAAATGTTTTCATACAACCCATTCCTCACCTTGCAAGCAAGGTTTCCTAACACTGAACCCTGCTCCCAAACCAGAAAGTAGCTCCAGAAGGGAAGAAGGACAACTGCATTTATGCTCTGTATCCCTCTCCCTTCATCAGCCCAGATTATTGTCTGGTAGTCATCAAGCTCCTAGATACTGGTGATCTCAGTGAAAGATGAGGAACAACTGCTGAATATGCAGCCCATCAAGTCTCTGGGAGAAACTTTAGCAGAGTTTCTGGAGCTTTTCTCAAGCCAGCACTGTCAGTCTCTACCAAAAAAGACACATCACCATCTCAGAAATTCCCCAACCAGTAAACAAGGAGAACACAAATCCCCAATCCCTACCCTCCAAACGCTCACATGGTTAGCATTCACATAAAGCCAATTCATGAGGCTAGAGAAAGAGAAACAATTTCAGCTTATTCCCTCTGCCTCCACTTTAGTTTTCAGATCTTTTGGTTTATTCTTCTCTGATCCCATCAGAGTTCTGCAGTCACCCTTCTGGAAGTATTAAGCTAAGAAGGGCAACAACATTGTTCAAACACCTCTAAATGACACTGGAGCTTCCCTGATGCAGATTTACCTAAGGAACTGGTCACTGGTCGTACCACAATGCATAAAGGAATTTGCTATGACCGTTGCTGTGTGACACACAGAATTCCGCACTGCATCCTGAAAGAACAAAAACAATCAGCATCACTGCCCAGCACAACACATGCCTGAGGCTGCTCAACATGCTTCCCAGTACACTACAGAAATGGGTTGGAATTAGGCTCAATTTAACTAGCAATTTCCTTTGAATCAAAGTTAATAGATTGTTAATGCTTTCTAGTATCTTCAAGCCATCTTTCCATTCCAAGCCAATCCTTTCTGTGAGTTTTTCAGGGATGTGATTCCTTCAACTGCAGATTAAGTGAAGAGCCCCCCTTCTGGTTCCCAGAACTGAGCTCTCCAGGGCATAAGCCATCCCTGGAATGTTATGCAGGATCGCTCTCAAGCCCTTAACCAGCAAGCAGACGGAAAAGATTTTCCAACATGCATCCATTTCCTCCTTAAACAGATGAACCCACTGACAAACATCCCTTATTATTTTTGCCTGTAACACACATCTCATTTCAGACATAAAAATGGTCTTCTATGGTTTCTAATGATCATTTAGCTTAAGAGAGACTAATCATAGAATCATAGAATGAATCATAGAATGGCAAGGGTTGGAAGGGACCCCAAGGATCACAGAGCTCCAACCCCCCTGCCACAGGCAGGGACACCAACCTCAGGCCTGGAGCTACACAAGGTTGCCCAGGGCCCCATCCAACCTGGCCATGAACACTTCCAGGGATGGGGCATCCACCCCCTCTCTGGGCAGCCTGTTCCAGCACCTCACCACTCTTTCCGTAAAAAACTTCCCCCTAATATCTAATCCAAACCTTCCTTCCTTTAGTATTAATCCATTCCCCCTTGTCCTGCCATTATCTGCCCTTTTAAAAAGCTGATTCCCCTCCTGTTTGTATGCTCCCTTCAGGTAGGCTGCAATGAGGTCCCCCCGCAACCTTCTCTTCTCCAGGCTGAACAAGCCCAGCTCCCTCAGCCTCTCCTTGTAGGGCAGGTGCTCCAGCCCTCTAATCATCTTTGTGGCTCCTCTGAACCCTCTCCAACAGTTCCACATCTTTCTTGTATTGGGGGCCCCAGATCTGGACACAGGACTCCAGGTGGGGCCTCACAAGGGCAGAGTTTTTGATTGGCCACCTTGAGTTACACCTTCCAAACCAAAAACAGTTACTCAAGTTACCAGCACTGCCTACACTACAGTATCTGATTGGTTTTGTCTTCAATGTGGAAATACTGTCTCTGAGCACATCAGGATTTCTTAAGCCAAGCTGCAGTTGTGCTCTCACATAACCCCTCAACCAAGATACCAATATTCTCTGACCTACAGTTCTAGCTCACTCCCTCCTGTCCCAACCAGCAGTGTTCACACTGGATCAAGATAGGGAGTTGGAGGGTGAGTTGGTCCATTTTTCTGACTACAAAGACAGTGAAATACTAGAGCATGTCCAGAGAAGGGCAATGAAGCTGGTGAAGGGTCTGGAGCACAAGTCCTATGAGGAGCAGCTGAGAGAAGTGGGGCTTTTTAGGCTTAAGAAGAGGAGACTGAAGGAAGACCTTATCGCTCTCTAGAACTACCTGCAAGGAGGGTGTAGAGAGGTGGGGGCCAGTCTCTTCTCTCAAATTGCACCAGGGGAGGTTTAGGTTAGATAGCAGGAAGAATTTCTTTACTGAAAGGGTTGTCAAGGCTGCCCAGGGAAGCAGTGGAGTTGCCATCCCTGGAGGTATTTAAAAGGTGTGTGGATGTTGTGCTTGGGGACATGGTCTAGAGGTGGACTGGGCTGGGTTAGGCTGTGGTTGAACTTGGTGATCTTAAAGGTCTCTTCCAACCCAAGTGATTCTGTGATTCTATCTTACTGACCAGACAGAAAAAAGACAAAACACCAAAAAAAAAAAAAAAAAAGAGGTGGAGAAATGGATTAGTTTCTATAATCAATTAGAAAAAATAAATTAAAAAAAAAATCAACATGCTTATAGCAGCTGGGGTCACTAGGACATACTGTAAGTTAAAGCAATCTGATTAAAAGGCCTTTTTTGGGTGCAATCAGGTCTTCTTCATTCTCACAGCTTCCATGTTTTAAATGCTGATTTACTGTGACCAAACCCCAGATTTGTACCCTAAAAACCCAAGGAGTCAATGCTAAAACCTAAGATGATGATGTAAAATAACAGCAACATGGTCAAACACAGGATTAATCAGATGAATCCAAGACAATCACAAAGCCTCTTACCTTTGTGTTTTTGAGGATCATGAGGTCTGTATTGTTGTTTCGTATTAAAAACTGCAGATGTAGCTCAATGGCCATTTCCCCACTTAAAATTTTAATCATTTTGGAGATCTGGTCCTTGGGCTCTGGGTTCTTCACATACAAGCAAAAAAGAAGAAAACACATCAAAACCCAACTACAGCTCTGTTAAAACACAGTTCGTTAAGAAGCCATTCTGGTATGTGCCCAGCACCATATTTCACATTCTACCAGAATTTAGGACTAAAAGGACATTTGTTTCTGTCCTTAATGCACAAGGCCAAACTGCACAAGGCCAAACCTCCCAGGAAATCTTAAGTCCCTTTGTACACAATAGTGCAGGTGGGAGAAGAGATTCTTTGAAGAGAAATGTATTCTTCCATTGAAAGCAAAAGTATATGAGTGACATCTGATATTCTGGCAAGCTGCTGTGTTTGGCCTTACAGAGTATCCCACAAGCAGCAACCACTTTTATAAACATGAACCTTATTTCCATGGAGGTTTTAATGGAGAAGACCACAAAGCCACAACATTTTGCATGACCCTGCTAACATGCAGCATCACTCTCATAAGCTAAAGGCTTTATTTAGAACAACAGCAAGTAGAACAAGGCATCTCCAATACATCCATCTCCCAGAGTTCTTTGAGAAAGTCTCTTTCTTCCTCACCATGGAACAGTTTCCATGGATTAAGTTCCAACTGAAGTCCCTTCTGAGCAGGGTGAAAAGTACACTGCAGCTCTTTGTACCAACACTGTCAGCTGGCCAGAGACCAGCTAAATGTGAGTAGTTCAGCCCTTAAAACTAATCCCCTCAATTATTCCTTTGTATTCAGCACTCTGAGTTGTGGAAGATTAAGCTCAAAAACATTTCTGGCCACATAGATCTTTTAATGTACTTGCCCCTTGGCAGAGTGAGCAATGCCCATGCAGCAGAAATGGGTTCAGGACACCTTTCCTGCACATAAGCACTTTTTATGGGTTCCTGGATGGGGGCAGAAACTCCACCCCTTTTGCTTTCCTTGTGGAATATAATTTCAAGAAAACACTTCTGTTTACCTTTGATGAATTTTTAAGCAATCTGCAAGAATCTCTCAAAGATTCTCAAATCTAGTTTCCAAACATGCACCATGGGAAAAAAGAAAAAACCCAAAATGCCATGGGTTCTGCTTTCCCCTCTAGTAGCATTTCCTTTCCTCAGCATCAGAAGTGTCAGAATGACATAGAATGGCAAGGGTTGGAAGGGACCCCAAGGATCATAAAGCTCCAACCCCCCTGCCACAGGCAGAGACACCAACCTCAGGCCTGGATCTACACAAGGTTGCCCAGGGCCCCATCCAACCTGGCCTTGAACACTGCCAGGGATGGGGCATCCACCACCTCTCTGGGCAGCCTGTTCCAGCACCTCACCACTCTTTCTGTAAAAAACTTCCCCCTAATATCCAATCTAAACCTTCCCTCCTTTAGTTTTAATCCATTCCCCCTTGTCCTGCCATTATCTGCCCTTTTAAAAAGCTGATTCCCCTCCTGTTTGTATGTTCCCTTCAGGTACTGGAAGGCTGCAATGAGGTCCCCCCGCAGCCTTCTCTTCTCCAGGCTGATCAAGCCCAGCTCCCTCAGCCTCTCTTTGTAGGGCAGGTGCTCCAGCCCTCTAATCATCTTTATGGCTCCTCTGAACCCTCTCCAACAGTTCCACATCTTTCTTGTACTGGGGGCCCCAGATCTGGACACAGTACTCCAGGTGGGGCCTCACGAGGGCAGAGTAGAGAGGGACAATCCCCTCCCTGTCCCTGCTGCCACCCCTCTGCTGATGGAGCCCAGGATCCCATTGGCCTTGTGAGCTGCAAGAGCCACTGCTGGCTCATGTTAAGTTTCTCATCCACTGTGACACCCAGGTCCTTCTCAGCAGGGCTACTCTCCAGAAGCTCTTCTCCCAGTCTGTGTCTATGCCTGGGATTCTTTCTGCCCAAGTGCCACACCTGACACTTGGCAGTGTTGAACCTCATTAGGTTCACCCGGGCCCATCTTTCCAGCCTGTAAAACAGGGCTGTTCCACATTAGCTGTTCCACATGCTGAAATGCAATTGTATATGCATGTTAGAAGTGAATTCGCTTTCTCCAATACTTAGGAAAAGAAACCAAACAACTAGATTCTAACCAGCTGGCCAAGCAACACCACCTCCATGTTAACCAAAGGCAACACCTTCCTCCTTCACATCAGCATCCCTTTCTGCCAGTCCAGCAGAACAGCATCAGTTCTGTCCAGCCAGGACCACAGCTGTACTTCAGAAGAAAAGCAAAGCAACAAGGTAATTCATCAGCTAAGGTTCTCAGCAGCAGTCAAGTTTCAGGCCCTTCCTTCTGGAATGAGGTAATGATTTCTATCATTACCTATCACTATCAACAGAAAGCAAACCCATGAGCCAGATACTTCTGTCCCTTTTTTGGGAGGGCTCATTAATTCCTGCTGAAATCTATCCACTTCCCACTCTCCCCCAGTTTTCAGTATCTGAACTGCTGGACTTTCAGGCTGTCATGTATTTGGTCCTCAGAGATCATCTGTCACCTTGTCTCCAAGCAAGACTGAAATGTAATTCCATTCTTCATTAGCTAAACCAATTTAGCAACCTGAGAGATTCAAAGAGAACACAGCAGAAAAACTAAGCAAGATGTGTTTTGGAAACAGCACTCACAATTTCTGCAGACTTCCCAGCACAAGTGCTTCCTGGCTTCTCTTCTGCTTCCATAGCATCACTGAAATACGATAAAGAAACATGTAACCCAGTTTATTGCTCATAACTAGTCAAGCACTGTAATTATAGCTGAATGCTCTCCTGCAAGAATAGCCTGGGATCTGGAGAGGATGACTGGAAACTGGTTTTGACAGGGTAAGTGCTGACTATCCGGAGGTCATTGCTGAGAAGCAAACTCCTCCACAGATCAATTCTTAAGGAACTTGAAGACAAAAGCCTGGAAAACCCCATGCTCTTATTCCATCCATTACAAAAAATAGAGATGCTTGTAGGGAATGAACAGGCAGAGACAGGTGAGGAAACAAGGTCAAACAACAAGGCAGCAAGGATAATTATACCCTTACCCAGAAGCCCTGAGCTCATCATTATTAGGATGGACATTACAGTGTTGAAGTGGAAATGAAGCATATTAAGCTCTTGTTAGCACCTTGTCCTAATGCTTCACAGACTGACTTAAAAATTTTTCTGTGCCTTTCCTTTCTTTCACTGGAAGAGAGAAGAATGCTTGCTGTGCCCTATCACTGATTCAAAAGCATTTAGACTTAGTTCCCCACAGCTGTGTAAGCCCTTCTATTTAACCAGCCTGGACTTAAGGCAGCATTCTCCATCACACACTATCAAAGAGTGCAGGAATCAGGTTGTGTACAGACGTGACAGCTCTGGTGATTAAAGAGTAGATGAAGCCCAAACTTCTTCCTCTCTGCCCTCCCCCCCTGCTGGGCAGCAGCCTTAGCAGGGATTGGCCAATCCTCTAAAAGCAGGTTTAAAATAAATCAGCTGAGCCATTTCCCTGTAAGTCATCAAAAGAAATAGAGGAGACCAAATGGTTAATGCCAACTTTGCCTTTCTTAACAGCGGGTTCAAGCGATGCTGAAGAAGTTTTAGATGTCAGGACTTCAGCAAAACTCAGACTAGATTTGAACTAGCTCTTTTGAACTGCAAGTACTAAAGGGTCTGTAACCCCACAGCATCACCTGTGCTCACCCTTCCCACAAGCAGGCAGCAGAGCACAGCCATGATGTGACACCACACTTGCACACAGCTGCAATGAGCTTTTTGCTGGAACTCATCCCTTCCTGAGTGTTACCAATTGCTGCAAAGACCATGCAACATCAGTGTTCCTGAGCAACTCATACTATGGCTTAATGAATTACTGCTCATTAACTAAGCACAGTAACTGCACCACACTTACCTCAACTGCAAAGGAAAATGTGTTCTTTCAAACAACAGTGGGTTCTGGTAATAGACAATTTTGTTCTAAGCAAATTGCATGTCATGTCCATTGCCTTGACTAAAATTAAGGGGAGTAACTCAACCTCTTGCAGCAGTCATCCCTACACAGAGGAGGCTCCATCAGAGCAGGACTGTAACCACACAGTTACACCTCTTCTCCATTCAACCTCCTCACCTGTCTTTCTCTGCTCCAGGGACGGTGCCGGTGTTGGTGGATCCAGGCACAGAGGCAATGGGAGTGCCAACTGTGCGGAGATTCTGGATCACAGAGGACAAGAACTGCTGGCTAGCGCTTTCATACAGATCGAAGCAAATCTGATAGGCCATCAGAAGGTTGTCTTCCTTCACCAGTTTTTCCAAGATGTCACTCACTGCCTGTGGGTCATCCAGGAATATCAGGCACTGAGCAGAAGGAAGGGAAGAAGAGAAATATAAAATCAGAAGACATGATATACTTCAGAATGAAAAAGCAACACTACCCGAGGCCACACTTCATTTTCCCCACCCCTCATCTGCTGCTTCCACAAAACACTCCTTCAAGGAAAAATTCTCTCTCTGCAGGAGATAATAGTAATCTTTGAAGAGTTTGGATAGGTTAGTTTATAAATTAGAACAAGTATTACAATTTCAAGACACAACATTCAAGCCTTCTTATTTCTGCAGCTATATCTTTAGAAGTGGATGAAGCTGTCCCACTATGAAACACAGACTCTTCAGAGGTACATTAAAGAAGCAGCAGTTATTTTATAGGTATGTCTCAGCTAAAATGGAACAGGCATAACACTCCTGAGTCACGTGTACATAGCCTACCAAGGCTGGCAAAGGCCTGAGAACATCTGAGTAACTTTGGAATTGGTTGTCTAAATGCTTCCAATGGCTAACCAAAAAACAAAGCCCTGTCAATGTTCTTTGGAGGAACAAATACAATTCCAAGCTGTGAACCTACCATCTTATACTCCCTACACAGGCTTGAAACATTCTGTCAGAATTTTCTACATCCCCCAGCTGCCTTTCAAAGTGTTTCTTTCTCTATAAATCAACCAAATGTGCAATACTTGCATCTCTCTGCCAAGTTGATCTCACTTCAATATGTATCTGTAGCACACAACCAGGAAAGGTATGTAATATAACTGAGTCAAAACCCACAACATAGAGATCAGGTGGATGTTAAGTCAAACACATCTAACTTCTGACTGATTTTTAAACAGCACTCAAGAGGTTTACCTGGCACACATTGATGAAGTCTGGTTTCTCCAGATTCATGTAGATTTTAACTAGAACTCTCAAGACTTTATTACGGAACTGTTTGTTCTGCATCAAAGACATGCAGAGCTTCAAGCTGTAGGCTAGCATCCCAGGAACATCATTCTGAAATTAAATGCAAGGATAACAAGGCTGAGTTTGGACTGACAAGCAGGATTTAGAAATTAAAATAAAGCTACATCTTTCCATTTTAAAAAGCAGAGCAAAAGATATGCACATATAAACCTCACAGTTTTATTTCCCATTTTCAGAAAAGCTTATATCCAGGTACATTGGAGTTTAAAGAAAAAATATTACCAAAAACGTACAGGAACAGCATTTAATTTGGTAATTAGAACATAGCAAAAGACATTTTTAGAAGTTCAATACTTATTTCACCTTCTTCACCTGTCCTTTTTGAATTTCATTCTCTAACACAAGGAAATTCACTGAACATACAATGTCAGCAAAACAAACCACACACCAAGAAAAGATCCCCCAAACACACCTATTTCTTGCAAGAGACTGGGAAACAGATTTAGTTACTAGACTTCAGAAACATAGTTTGGAGGATTTATGATGGGCAATAACATTAGTGAATGCCCAGGATGGCAAACAGAAGAGAGACAGATGCCTTGATTATCTCTCCCATACACAGAAATGGGAGATGTCCAAAAAAATGGGAAAGCTGTAAACTAAGGGGTAAAATTTAGAAGGATTTAAGCCACGTGTTCTGGCATCTAAGTGTAATACTGCAGCACAAGATTGCACTCAACTGACAAGCTGCTGCAAACCACTACAGGCACATTTCTCTTACGGTCACTACCAACGTAACTTAACTTAACCTTACACTCTCAGTGAAAGCTGTTAAAGACTGTGCTGCCTGGCAGTTGGGGCAGGGCAAGACTGCACACAGCCACTGGCTGAAAATTAAAGCAGCTCACCCAACTACTGGATGTTTTTGTTTTGATTTACCTCCTATAAATAAATCAGTTACCAAACCCTACAGATCCCTTCCCATGGTGAATTCAAGCACACAACAAGTGCAACAAAATAAAAGAGCTGTTCTTACATGACACCAGACCTGAGGTATCATAGAATCATAGAATGGCAAGGGTTGGAAGGGACCCCGAGGATCATAAAGCTTCAACCCCCCTCTGCCACAGGCAGGGCCACCAACCTCAGGCCTGGATCTACACAAGGTTGCCCAGGGCCCCATCCAACCTGGCCTTGAACACTGCCAGGGATGGGGCATCCACCACCCCTCTTGGCAGCCTGTTCCAGCACCTCACCACACTTTCTGTAAAAAACTTCCCCCTAATATCCAATCTAAATATGCCTACTTCAGCACCATGTAGGTATGCCTACTTCAGCACTGTGTATCTCCCTGCTAGTAGCTGACAAGGAATACCTAGAGAAGAAGGCACATAGCTTTCTGGGAATATTCTCCCAACAGCCTGAACCTCAAGGATTTTTTTAAAGTGAGGGTTCTCTCTGCACTTGATAACCCTCAATGAAGATACTGAACAAACACCCCCGAGCTTCACCTTTTATTCTGTTCATACAAAACAGGGCCAAGTTGCAGAGAAACACAGATCCTGCACTTCACTTCTGGCTCCACAGCTGGAAGGGACAAGCTACACACGCTCCTGTCTCTTGCACATACCGATTCGAGGATGGTTTTCTCAAAGATGTCCAGCCTGCGTGTCTCCAGCGCTATGCCGATGGCCTGCTTGTACTTGTGGTCATCCAAGCACCGCTGGAACATTTTGTTCACTATCCCTTCTAGCCTTTCATCAACAGGTTTCTTCTCCCCTTCTGGCAGCTCTGCATTCTCCACACACTGCTTGGTATAGTGGTCGATGCATTTTGCTGAAAAGATACCAAATAAATATAGGGGGGGGGGGAAATCAGCTTCCTAGGCATCTGCAGATGGTTTTACAGATGGATAGAGCAGCCTGTGCATACCCACATTCTACCAACATACACAGCACATAGGGAACTACACAAGGGTGAGGCACAGGAACTATCTGTACAGTCACAAGCAGAGAGTAGTGAAAGATGTATCAGTATCTTCCTAACTCTCTCCTAGAAAATTCTGATTTTTAGTGCTGAAACCAATTCCATATTTTGAAAGAAAGCTCATGCCCTCAGTTCCATTTTGAGTGGCCTGTTATTTTAAACAAATGAGGAAACAGTGGAAGGAAGCTCCCTAACTCCACTGTAAGCACTAGTCAGGGAGACTGAGAGCCAGCCCTGGTCCATCTTACCCTACACAGGGTGACACCAGCAGACAAGACATTTAAGTTATACACGCATTCAACATCTGACTTGCTGTCTTGTTAAGGGTGGATTAAAAGAAATGGTACCCCTCAGGTGTGGAGCTATGCTTATTAGTAAATAATTTCTAAAGTTATGCTGACAACAGCAATAACATCAACACATAAGAGAAGAGACAATAAACAACTAAAGTAATTTTGCTGTTAGGAACTTGCAATGGAATATTGGTTAGGAATAGGGAAAAAATGCCAGAACTCCTAAATCAGTTCTATTACAAAATCCTAGAGCAGGGGAAACAAAGCAAAACTAAACTGGACAAAAACCAGCTGCAGCATCAGTTCAAATGAACATGAAGAAGACAAATACAGAGAAAAGCAGCTAAATCTAGTCAACTCTCAAAGTTACAGTAGTTTTCACAAGTTTTTCTTTTGAAGCAACAGTTGTTTACCAATGATGGTCTCCACATATTCTGAGTTGTCGTTGACATTGAAGAGGTCCCCTGCTCCCAGGGCATAGTTCAGTGATTCCTCAAAAGCTCCCAGGTGGTAAAAAACTTTAGAAGCAACTAGAGCAGCAAACTGCCTGCTCCGAAATCCCTCATCTTCATAGAGAACTTCACTGCAAAGGAGGGAGAGAAGGGTATCAGCTCTGTCTGCTCAGTTCTCTTTAAGGCCACCTGACAGCTCAAACAAACATGCATCATTAGGACTACAGCTCCAACCCCCATATCCATTTATATGAGTGCTTCCCAGAAAATACAGAGTAGATATTGTACTAGGCAGTACCAAGATATCAGAACTACATGCATTTTGTATCTCAGGTTCATTTTAAGCAGCACACCCTGATGTAATGAGGTGTCTTCTCTTACATTTTGTCCACTGACTCGGAGATTTCTGCCCAGAAGTCATTGACAACAGCATTCAACTTGTGCAGAGCAAACTCCTACAAAAAATGACAGTTATATTACATGAAAAATGCATTTTATTACCTTCTCTAGTAAAAATGAAGCACCACCTAAGACTGCTATCATAACCACTGACTTCAACAGCAAATTCTACTTTAAAAGACCTTTGCAATCATTCAGTAAGCTTTGCAAGTCCTTTGCAAATAAAGGGCTGTTCAAGCAAATCAACCCCAACACTCCTTCCCACAGCTTCTCTGCGATGACTGACTGGCTGGCTAAAATGACTGATAACTACCCCATCTGGAGTCCTGTGTCCAGATCTGGGGCCCCCGATATAAGAAAGATGTGGAACTGTTGGAGAGGGTTCAGAGGAGCCACAAAGATGATTAGAGGGCTGGAGCACCTGCCCTACAAAGAGAGGCTGAGGGAGCTGGGCTTGTTCAGCCTGGAGAAGAGAAGGCTGCGGGGGGACCTCATTGCAGCCTGCCAGTACCTGAAGAGAGCATACAAACAGGAGGGGAATCAGCTTTTTAAAAGGGCAGATAATGGCAGGACAAGGGGGAATGGTTTAAAGCTGAAGGAGGGAAGGTTTAGATTGGATATTAGGGGGAAGTTTTTTACAGAAAGAGTGGTGAGGTGCTGGAACAGGCTGCCCAGAGAGGTGGTGGGTGCCCCATCCCTGGCGGTGTTCTAGGCCAGGTTGGATGGGGCCCTGGGCAACCTTGTGTAGCTCCAGGCCTGAGGTTGGTGGCCCTGCCTGTGGCAGGGGGGTTGGAGCTCTGTGATCCTTGGGGTCCCTTCCAACCCTTGCCATTCTATGATTCTATGAACTGAAATTCCCTCCAGTACAAAGTTTCCAGACTTTGTGGCAACCTTTGTGCAGCACACAGAGCTCTTTGCCTGTGGACTATGCCAGCCAACTCCATTTATCTGTTTGGACACAGTCCTTTAGCACACAGACAATCAGTCCGCTTGTAATTAGCCCAGAGCAAAAGTGGGGCTCATTTGGGTCTATCATCACCTATGTCTGTTTCCAAGCACAACATTTAGGGGATTACCCAGGTTTTAAGATGCATACACACCCTCCTCCTAAAAGTAGCTATGTTAGCTCCTAAAGTAACTACCAAGCATCACCAATGTATCACCACTGTGGGTGTTTGGTGATGTCCTATAGATTCATATACTCCATGGACTGTAAAGTTCTTTGTTGCTCTTCTCTTCTACTACTTACTACTATTATATATTTTTTCCTAAGTGAAAACTGTAACTGTGATCATTTTGGTTTGCATCTCTTATGCTTTGCTAAAAACTTGGGATATTCTTCAGCTTTGAATTTTCTGTAGTTAAAAATGCAGTGCCTGGGACACATTTAGGTGACAAAACCCCATCACCAGCAGAGAGCCAGGAGCTTCAGTGAGTAGAGATCTGTGCGTGTGAAGCTCCAGTCTGATCCACGTTCAAAACAAGGGAGTTTGCCATCTGTTATTTATGCCCTTCCTTTCAGCTTCCAGGCTAGGTATGATTTGGGACCCACCTGTAGCTGTCCAATCATTGCTCATTACTGACTTTAAGCTCTCAACATAATGAATTTGCTGTTATTTGCTCTCAAATGTAAGAGCTTACCTTGAGCTGTGGCTCTTCTTCATCCAGAAGAGAGATAATTCCAGCTGCAAAACAAGATCATAGTCAGTTTTGGACCCTGTTTTAAAAGTAAGCATCTAATGTAGTTCAAACTCAACAGAATAGGAAAGAAGACTCTGGAATGCTGATTTTAAATCTTCAGTATTAAAATTCAAGTATCAGACCCAAGTCTGTACTAAACACAAACATAAAATAATTCAGAGTTTAGAACTGGAAAGGTTCAGTTTACAGATCATCCTTCCTAGAGGAAAACCTCTTAGACAGAAACACAGAAAATCTGTGGTTTACTTCCAGCTCCATCACTGCTTTCTAGCAAGCTGCATAACAAAGACCATGTTACTACTACATACAAACTTCCTTCCTGCCAAGAAAAAGGCCTCATGACTAAAAGATGATGTATCTCACAGCTTTAGCAAAACTCCTGATGCTGTCCCAGAACACCTGTACAAACAGCTAGAGAAATGTGGATTAACTGACATATCAGAGGGGTTCACAGTTATCTGGTGAGCTTGATGTGCAGATTGCTTGTAGATGGTTCACTGTCCAATTCCAAGGACACAACTGAAAGGGCTGGAAGAGCCCAACACAATGCACTACCTTTTAGTATTTCAGCTGTGGCATAGGTTGACAACCTTTTCAAATCTAAATAAGACACCAAATGGGAAAGGCCAGCAAGCCTACTGGAGGGACAGATCTGGACCTTCAGGAGGTCTTGACCAACTGGGGGAGGTCAACTGAAGACAACTGAATTCTAAAAGGAGATTGCACAGATCAAGTGTACAAATACAGAAAGAAATGCCAAGAGTAGAGTGGATTGAGACAAAACATGATCAATAATATCCCATGGCTGCAGTGGGAGGCAGAGAACCCAAACTTCACACTGAGATGTAGGAGAGTGCCTGGGGGCAGACACCTGAGGCAATCCTTGCTTTGCTTGGAACCGACAGGCCTGAGCCAGACCACTGTGGCCAGTGCCAGGCATCACGCTCGGGGGGTTAAGAGCCAATTGGGGTGTTTGGAGTTGAGCAGTAAGGACAAAGAGGTCCAGCAACCAGGACTTACAAAGGTTGACTGGAGGTCTGTAACTGGCCAGTCTATGGAAATCTGAGAAGGGTACAGAGTTCATCTGTGTATGAGCCAGCTGACAGGGAACGATCTGATCTGTCAGGCATGATATGAACAGAAATTGTAAGACCAAGCTTTATCTGGGGCTTCAAAGATTGAGGTTTGATGGTAGTTTTCTGACAAGGGCTACAAAGATGATTAGGGGCCTGGAGCATCTCCCCTGTGAGGATAGGCTGAGGAAGTTGGGACTCTTCAGCCTTGAGAAGAGAAGACTAAGGGGGGACCTAATTAAAGTCTATAACTATCTGAAGCAGGGGATGCAGGGGGAATCAGCCAGCCCCTTTTCTTTGGTCAGTGGAGACAGGACAAGGGGCAATGGCTGCAAGTTGGAGCACAGGAAGTTCTGCACCAACATGGGGAGGAACTTTTTCCCAGTGAGGGTGAGGGAGCCCTGGGACAGGCTGCCCAGGGAGGTGGTGGAGTCTCCTTCTCTGGAGATACTCAAGACCCATCTGGACGCCTATCTGTGCAGTATGAGCTGGGGAGCTGCTTTGGCAGGGGGGTTGGACCCCATGAGCTCTCGAGGTCCCTTCCAACCCCTACAATTCTATGATTCTATGACAAAACAGTTTCTCTTTGCTTAATGAGGCTGCAGCACCTCAATTAACTGACACTTTTAACACCAAATTAGACAAGTGTCTGTCAGTAACAACTGAAGGAGCACTGAGGTGGCTTTTAGGGAAGTCAGGTTCACTAGCCCACCCCAGCCCACAGTGCTCCTTCCAGCTGTTTTCCACAACTCTGTTCCAAATGCACAATTTTATTTTTTTTAATGATAGATCATTCACCTAATCAGGAGGAAGCAATCTCACTCTTCTTCAAACACCTCTGAAACAAATTCCTACTTCAACTAAACCTCAACTAAAATAAGACTTACATGTAACACAGCAGGTTCAGAAAGAGAAAGCTACTGGCAGGCAGTTAACCTCTGCACTGTTTCTCTCTAAAAGCCAGACACCGATTACCTTCTGTCCTGAGTACTTCTAAAAATACCTCTATCTCCTAATACTGTGAAGCTCTCCGTAGATCCAGAAAGCGTTTAACACTTAATTCCTCACACACTTCCTTACCACCGACCGCCTCCGTGAGGCATTTGCATGTCTGCCCCCCCACCACACCCCTAGTTCAAGCCTGCCCCTTCCCGCTGCCTGCCGCCCCTCCCGCAGGCCCTTACCCCCCACCGGGCTTACACCTCCCGTGCGTTATTCACTTTAAGCAGGTGAAAACAGCTAGGCTGCCACCGCGGCGCAGTAACACCCCAGTGTTTGCCGAGGGACTCGCAAAGTCACCGGAGTCCCCTCATAATGCACCGGCAGGAAGCGGGCGCAGAGCCAGGACGGACGGCCCGGCGGGCATGCAGCCGCCTCTGCCTCCCGTTCGTCCCCACCGAGCCCGCCGGAGAGCCGCCCCCGCTCAGGCCGCCGCAGCACCCGGGAGCGAGCGGGCGGGCACCGGGCAGCCGCCTCCCGCGGCTCAGGCTGAGAGCACCAGTTGCGACGAGCCGCCGGGCACCAGGACAGCCTCCCGCTCCTACCGGAGCACACGGCGGCTACCGGCCAAAGGTGGCCGGGGCGGGGGGAAGGCCCCCGTGATAACCGGCCCCACGGAGAGCCGCGACCGGCGCCCCCGCGGCCTGCGGCGGTGCCCAGTCACGGCCCTGACTCAGCGAAACCCCGGCGAGCAGCTCTACCGCGCGCCGCTCCCTCACCGGCCGAGGTGATCATGGTGCCGCCCGGCCCGCGGAGGGAGGTGGGGTCCGGTCCGGCCCGCTCCGCTCCGGCCCAGGTGCGGTGCTGATGCCGCCTCCCGGGGTCCGCGCCGCGCCGCCGCCTGCCTGCCGCCGCCCGGCCCGGAAGTGCCGCGAAGGACCCCTTCCGGCAGGACCCCGCTGCTCCCGGGGAAGGCACTCCTGGTGATCGCCTGCGCGGGGTGGCAGGCGCGACCGGGACAGCTTTGCTTCTTGGGGCCTCGCGCTTTGCCGTGCCCGCCTCAGGGACGGCGGAGACGCCCAGGGGCCTGACCGGCAGCTCAGGGGCCTGACCGGCAGCTCGGAGGCCTGACCGGCCCCGCGGGCTCCCAGCCCACGCGCCGCCGCACCGGAGCCCCCCGCAGGCCTCACGCCGGGCTCCGCGCCGCAGCCACCTCATGTCTGGCTAGGAAGCAGCGCTGCTTGGCCTGGGCGGGGGGCGGCCCTGCCCGCCGCGGCCTGGGGGCGCCGGTGGTGTCTTTTGGGGCGCAGACGCCCCCCACGGCACGGCAGGGACCGGGGACTTCACCCCGTGGAGTTCTCGCTTCAGGCCGCCTCGGTCCCCGGCTTCCCTCGCGTTCCGCGTAGCCGTGGGGCGATGTCTCGCCCCAGCCCGTTGCTGCCTTAAGAAGAGAAGCACAGGCACGGGTGCGTGTGACAGCCCCCAGAACCACAGAGTTGTCAGGGTTGGAAGGGACCTCGAGAGCTCATGGGGTCCAACCCCCCTGCCAAAGCAGCTCCCCAGCTCATACTGCACAGATAGGCGTCCAGACGGGGCTGGGATATCTCCAGAGAAGGAGACTCCACCACCTCCCTGGGCAGCCTGTCCCAGGGCTCCCTCACCCTCACTGGGGAAAAGTTCCTCCCCATGTTGGTGTGGAACTTCCTGTGCTCCAACTTGCAGCCATTGCCCCTTGTCCTGTCCCCACAGACACTGAAAAGGGGCTGGCTGATTCCCCCTGCACCCCATGCTTAAGATAATTATAAACATTGATTAGGTCCCCCCTCAGTCTTCTTTTCTCCAGGCTGAACAGCCCCAGCTCTCTCAGCCTCTCCTCACAGAACAACCCCTCTTCCCCATCCATCGCTTTGCAGCACAGGGCAGTGTCCGGCTCTCCCCCCACAGGTGTGTACCCAAAGATGCTCCGTTTGCAGAGGAGCACAGAGCCCTGTTGGCTCCTGCTTTGGTTCCAGCACACACAGACGGGATGTTCAGGCTGGTGTATTTGCACCAAGGAAAACACAGCTCCATGGCAATGGTGCTGCACAGGGAGAGATCAAAGCACCCCAATTTCGGTGGCATTGGTTTCCACCTGTCCCTACCAAATAAAGAATACTTTATCAGAGGCTTGAATTCCTCAAGGAAACCTAATGGCCTCAGTTAACAATCATTGTTAATGGAAGCTGTCAGAGCCTTATCCATGATGCTCAGCCCCACTCTCTCACACAACAGAGACTCCCAGCCTTCCCACTGTCCACAGGTGAGCAGCTTGATCTGAGTACCATACAGTCAGGTCACTTCCATCCCCTCCCAATGTACCTTCTGTTTAAACCAAGAGAAATACCAGTTAAAACCACACGTAACGCTACTGTAAGGTTAACACCACGGCAAACAACCCAAACAGAAGCACGTTCTAATTCAGAAATTAGATGTCTTTATTATTTACAGCAAGCACCTAGAGTAACAGGGCTCTTACATTATTAAAACTATTAAACATGTAGAACATAGCCTCTGTGTGCCCAGCTAGTAAAAAAAAAATTAAAAAAAAAGATAATTCAAGTCACTTTGCTCCTCAAAGGAAAACAACAGCTTTGGTTAAATGTATTGCCACTCTCACAGCCTAAGCCCCAGGCAGTTCATCTGCTTCCACTGCAAGGGTCAGCTTGCATGATTTACTTTAAAAACTACCAGTAAATAAATCCATTGGATTTGTAGCATTGGGGTTTAATGGCAAATCTGTGCTCTTGGGTCACCTCTTCATTGGTAAATTCTAGGCTGGAAAGGCCAAGTACTGCCAAGAGAAGAAGTATCCACTGGATCACACTGTCAAGCCCTAACCCAGCCCACCTAACCAAGGGCTTTATTGGGAAAGTACCTAACTGCCCAGCGACCTGGGCTCTGCTGCCAGGAGGAGCAGAGGGACCCTCCTCCCCCCTGCACAGCAGACCCTGGCGCTCATGCCAGGGACAGAGCAGGAGGATACCTTCACCTCACTAAGATACACCATGGGCCATACCCAGGGCCATGAGTGCAGCCAACCACACCAAGGGACTTGAAATTACACTTGGTTACATGTGTATTTTCCACCTGGTCCTAAGCGAAGGAAACCTACAGAAATCCTGCAGGCTGGAAGGAGAGATAGTTTGGTGTTCTGCAGAGCAACACGCTCTGCCAGTGCTGGCTGCCTCCTAGGTTCATCCTCACTCTCCCCAGCCCACACCCACACAGGAAAGTGTTTCTGCTGTGAAGAGATGCTGACAGAGCCCTGGGACAGGCTGCCCAGAGAGCGTGTGGAGCCTCCTTCTCTGGAGACATTCAAAACCCACCTGGACATGATCCTGTGCTACCTGCTCTAGGTGACCCTGCTTTAGCAGGGGGTTGGACTGGGTGGTCTCCAGAGGTCCCTTCCAACCCCCACCAGTCTGGGATTCTGTGTGACATGTGCTTCCCCAAACGCTGCTCACAGGGACTTGGTATCCACCTACCCCCTTCCTCCCACCTTCTTAGGGAGCAGCTACAGGCTGCATTTCGGATACTTTTCCTGCGTAGACCAAGCCTAACTTTCCCAACACATCCCAACAAACAAGGTGGTAACACAGTGACTTGCTGAGCACACCTGGGAATGCTCTCCATCTGTCCCACTTGACCCTGCCAGCATGCCCCAGGCACCCTCAGCTGCTCTCTCCCAGCCAAAAGGGCAAAGCTCCATCACAAAGGGGACAGTCTCTAAACCCAAGACCTGCTTAGCTCTGCTCCAGTGTTACCTTCATTACTCCTGTGAGGTAGGTAGGCGTTGCTGTACCCATCCAACTGTAGGGGAGACTGAGGCACAGATGGAACACTGGTTTGTTGAAAAATACTGACAAACATGAGCAGAGCTGGGTAAAAAGCCATCCCCTGCTCCAGGTAAGAGCTGGAGAGATGCTAAAGGGACACTAGTGAGAGAGAGTACTGGCTGGAGCTGTCAGGACTGCAGACACTTCAGCTGCCACTGGGAAAAAAAGGAGCAAGAGGAGGGACAGACGTGCTGCAGTAATGCAGCAGCTAACCCAGGGAAGAGGTAGGCAAGGACATGATGGGCTGAAGTTTCTGGCCTGAAACTCCAAAGGAGTTTGGACAGCCAGCCCCAAACAAACCCAGCTTGTGTTAAAAATAAAGCAAGACCTGGTTTATGCTGCATTAAGGCAAAATTAATTAAAAAAGGTACTCCTGCCTTTATACTAATATTCCTCGTAAACCAGGGGTTTGTAATTCACTGTGTTTCCCCACAGGAAGCCCTTTGGGACTTAACTAAGTTCTTTTTCTATCTCTGTATTTATTTAGGAAGCAGCCATGTCTTGTTGAGAGGAAGGCTGGAGCCCACCTCCAAGCCCCACCACCACATGGCTGTGGAGATGTCCCAGGTACAGTGGGCCTCTCCCACAACATATCAACCACACTGTAGTGTCCATCTGCCACCCTCCAACCCAGGCAGTCCACCAGTCAGCCAGCACCAGGACATGCCAGAGGGCTGGATCCCGCTCCCAAACCACACTCTGCTCCAGCTATCAGCATCTTTGCGTTATCCTTGTTACCCAGGGTGGGCTGGTACTGAATTCTTCACACTACAGAGTTACACACAAGCCTTTTCAGTACCTGGTGGAGCTGAGACCTCATACTTAGTCCCACTGCAGTCTCCATGCTGCTGGGTTATTTGTCTTTTGGTTTGGGGTTTTTTCCTGATCAGGGAGAGGGCAGGAACTTCAGAGCATCAATAAAGCAGGAAAACAGGGCAGTAGAATCTGTCTGCCAAGGAGGCCACCCCCAGCAATCTCAGTAGGGAACTTTGCTCAGAATTAGAAAGCATTCCTCTTTCATCAAGCAGGCAGCTGCATTTCACACCCAAAGTCCCCACATCATCTTGCCCAGGGCATGAGATAACATCCCCAAAGGGCTTCTCAGAAGTGCAGTGTCTGTCAGCAGCTCCAGGCACCCCAGGGTAGCAGGGTGCAGCAGGGGACACTGCTCTGGCACGGACCTCTGAGGATGTTGGCAGCTACAGAAGACTCTGACAGGTTGATACAAGCAGCTTCTCCCTGAGCAGCAGGTCCTCAGAGGAGGGGGTGAGCGGGTGTGCACCAGCTCCTCCTCCTAGTGCTCCAAATCCACCAGGCCGATCTCAGACGTGGTCTGTGCTGAGCACCCAGCAGCTCTAGGTGCCTGTGTCTCCAGCTGCTTCCTCACAGTTCCCGTTGGGGGTCAGACTGGTCAGAGCCACTTCTTCCTCAGGGTCCTGGGGGTCACCTGCAAAGAGCAGAGGGAGGCCAAGGGAGATCTGAATGGGAAACCCTTCTGCATGCAGATGCAGCTTCAGATGAAAAGGAAGCATGGGATGAAGCGAGTGGTAGATACTCACAACCTAAGCACAGCTCATGTTTTTCATAACTGATTGTAGTTTTGGTTTACAAACTCAACACTGTTTCAACAGCCAGGGGTGACCTATGAGTGAAGGAGCATGGGGCCCTGCTCCCTGGCCTCCTCTGGTCACAGCAATCTCAGGACAAGCTGCATGGCCACAAGGCATCACCTGCCTGCCACTGACAGCAAGATCAAGCCTGTAGATTTTCTGATCCCAGAGGACATCTCAAAGCTGCATAAAGTGGGCATTTCAGTTGTTTTCTCTCTTTTCTATTTACAGCAAAGGAGCTGCCCCTCCTCTACAAGCTCTGTAGAGCAGTCAGGATCTCCACACCACACACTCTGAAGCCTCCTGCATGGGGGCACTTCTGCAAAAAGTAAATCACTGCAGGGAAATGCAAGGAGAAGTGCCAAGGGTACATCCAAGGCTGAACACATGGCTATGTGTTACCTTAACAGTTTCCTTTACGATCAGGGAGCCCAAGGCTGACTGCTATCCTCATCCTCTTTCCTGCCAGCCCCAAGTGCAAGTGGTTTGGGACTGCTCCTTCCAGCCATGTTTGCAGAAACAATATCAGGGTGATGCTTCCAGTTCATTGTTTAGACAGCCAGGAGTTCTGCTGCTGGAAACTCTGGCAAAAAGCAGCCAGTTCAGCAGTGCTGGGGTTGGGCACCAGACCCAGCATAGTCTTATTTAGACAAGATCAGAAAACAGGGAGACAGCCACACAGCAGCCAGATGTGTGCTGCTTCTCTTCAGGTTCTGACCAAACCACAGCCAGGGAAGAGACACCAGCTGCAGAGCTGGAAATAGCTTAAGGAGACCATCAGCAAAGGATTTGGGCACCAGGACCAGCAGGAGCTGGTGAGAAACCTCTGACAGCCCAGGCAGGAGTACAAGGGAGGGAGCTGGGCATACCTTCATGAATATTGTTTGCAGCTTTTGCTTCATGACCTGTTCTCTGGCTCCTCCAGCTCCAAGAAATGCACTGCAAGAAGGGTGGGAGCCTCCAGCTCTCCCTGTCTTTTCCCTCTTCTGGATAAACCAGAGAAGATGAGTTCAGACCAGCAGCGGGTCAGCCCTGCAGCTCCCCCATCTCCCCACTGCTCATTCACATTTCCCCTCCACCAGCCCAACTCATCACAGCAGAACCAGATCTGTTGCACAGAGCCCACCCCTGGGAAGCACAGAGCAGCTCCTGGCAATCCTTATTTCAGGCTGAAACCCCTCTCCTCCCCTGGAAATGTGTCTCTGGTGTTGGTTTGTACTTTGCCACCTTGCTGCCAAACCCACCCTGGACGTGGCAGCCCTAGAGCAAGAACCCTGGCAGGAGCTCAGGTGGTGAGGCTGGGGCCTGGGGTGGTTAGGGCATTCCTGCAGAAGGAAGTCTGTCTTTGTATGATCACACAGCTCCTGCCACACCAACCCGTTTACTGCTCCTCGCTTTGGTGAGCGATTCCTCCCTCCCAGGGGGACCTGCTGGACACACGGACTTGCAGCTCATTGAAAACTAAAAGAAGCTGTGAGTGCTTGCAGAAGGCAGAGGGCATGTGGCCTCCATCCAGGTACAGCATTTATTCTGGAGGAAGCAAAGGTCACAGCGAGTTACTCCAGGCTTACAAGCCTCAGAGTAAAACACTACACCAGTGTATTTTATGTGGTTCCCAACAGCAGCAGTTCAGCATCTCCACTGAAAGATCATCCAGCCTTTCACCTCCTAATTGGATAATGACTAATAAACCACTTCAGTGTCCTTCAGCTTATCAAACCGTTGCGACACCAAAGGGGTTGCAGTGGCAGTTTCCTGCCAGACAACAGACCAAAACCTCCTGCCACAAACACATCCCCCTCTCACAGCACCCGGGGACTCTGGGCACCACTGAGGTGTGACAGGAGAGCAGCCCAGTGTATTTCTGCTTAGACCCCAGGGATACAGGAACCCTGCTGCGATTCCTGTCCCAGCTCTGCCATGTGAATAACAGGATCCAAGACCTTCCCAGCATGAGGGGACTGCGACTGCAGAGCAACTGTCACAGGCAGAGCTGAGCAGCCCTGTGTGGAAGATAAAGAGGCTTTGAGGCTGGGCTGAAATAAAATGGGCAAAGCCTACACAGAGCCTTACTCCTGGTACACTTCCCAGCATCCTTATCCAGATGAAAGAGCATCTTTTGCCAGCTTAGCACAAGCCCTTTTCAAAGCCAAGAGAGGAAACAGGACAAGCTCATCCCCAACCAAGGACATCTTTATGGTAGCATCCCTAGAACTTGCTTTGCAGGGTGCTCTGCAGCTCCACACCCATCCTTCCTACAGCCCTCCCTCACATGACACTAGATATTATTCTCCTTGTGCTTTGCTTGTACAGCAAGCCACGGGGCAAAGGAGTCCAGGCTGCAGTGAAGCTGGTGCCTGGTACTGCCAGGTCCCCACGTCTCTGGAGGCACAGCTACACTTGGGATCCCTCGGGTCACATGGAGATTTCAGAGCACAGTGCTCGCTGGGGAACAGAAAGAAGCTGCCCCTGCCTAAGGCTGGAGCCTGCACCTGATGAGCATCCTCATTACACATGCAGATCCTGGGACACTTACATGACTAATAGCACCACACAGCACATCAGAGGTTAATTAAAGCAACACGTTGAGTCCTCCTACCCACCATGCTAATAAAGCACACACACAAACAGGCTGTGACACCCCCTCTGGCTCTTTTTGTGCTCTGGCTCTTTCTGCTCGTCCTCTCTCCCTGCTGGCTGCTGTGCTGCTCCTGTGTCTGCAGGAAGGACAAAGCCACAAAGATACATGTACTGAGCCAAGCACCAGCCATGTGGTGAGGTAGGAAAAGGTCACGTATGCAGGGATGCTTTCCTGCCCCTGCAGCTTCTGTCCCAGCAGGCTGCTGCAACAAGAACTGGAGGAGACACCAGTATCTGGGAGCACACCAGAAATTCTTGCAGCACAAACAATGTGAGGAGGGCCAAAGCATGCCAAAGGAGAGAAGCTGGATGGGGGATTGTGTGTGCCTCAGTGCAAAGAGTTGGCTGAAGACAGCCCTGAACCTTTGCAGTGGGTTCTGGCAATCTCAAAGCTCCTCAACAATCAGATTCAGGATTCTGGCCTGAGCTGCAGCCAACCATGCCCATGTCCCAGGGGTCCCAGAGGACCCTGTCAATGTGCTGCAGGACCCCTTGGGATACAGGCAGCAATGCTGCAGAAACCGGAGTCCCTGGAAATGATGGGGAGCAAGGGGAAAGTGGAGAAAAAAATGAAAGAAGGGAGGAGGAAAGGGAAATGTCCCATGCCAGGCAGTGCCAAAGATCAAAACGAACCCAGGCTATTTTCTGTGGCTGCTGCGAGGGCAGAGCCTGCCCAGCTGCCACCCACCTGTGACTGCAAATAAACAGGACTTGCCTTTCACCCCAGGGCAAGCCCTGAGCCTCAAGGCCTGTTTGACACCCAGCTTTCGTCCTGTCATCCTCATGTTGCTTAAGCTAGTCAGCGTGTGGTTTGAAACCCAAACACCCACTTGCCTTTGCGCTCATTCACCAGGCAAAGCCAGCACAAACACCTTCCTCCTGCAGGAAGGTCAGCTCCTGCCTGCGCCCTCCAGCAAGGGCTGAGCCCTGAATCCTGCATCCCCAAGAACAGCGATCCAACAGCATGGATAGCCACCGTGTCACGGCTGTCAGCCACCACACCTGCTATCCAGGAGCTGCTCATGTGCTTCCCAACCTGCTGGGAAGTTTGTCCGTCCCAGCTGTCAGGTCTGGGAACTCCGTCAGGAAAAGGTGGATCCTTTTGGGGAGGCTCTGATCCCACAAGCATAAACAAGATCCCAGTAGGGAATGCCAGACCCCACTGTTTGGGAGGAAAGATCCTATCGGGAACGGTCAGATCCCAAAGGGAAAAGCCAGATCCCATCGGGGGGGGGTGGGGGTGAGAGGGATCCCATCAGGAATGGGGAGCTCGCACTGGGAAAAGCCAGATCCCACCGGGGCAGAGGTAGATCCCACCGAGGAGAGGGACATCCCACAGGGAAACGAAGCAAATCCCGCCGTAAAAGCCCCCGGCCCCCGAGCGAGGAAGGGAGGGAGCGGCCCGGCCGGCCGCTGCCCCCCGGCCGGTGTCCCGCCCCCCTCCCGGTACCTGCTGGGGGGTGCTGCAGGGCGGCCCGGAGGGCGCGGCAGGCGGCGGCGCGGCAGTCGCGCAGGGCGGCGGGGCTGCCGGGGCTGTACCGGGCCGCCTGCACCGTGCCCGGCGTCGGGAAGTGCCGCCTCAGCGTGGCGTCCAGCACCGCCGCGTCCTCCCCGTCCCCGCCGGGCAGGAGGACGCCGACGACGGCGGGCGGCGGCGCCGGGGGCAGGCGGCCACGCACGTCCCGCACCATCTCCCGTAGGCGGGCCCGGGCCCCGCGGCTCCGCGCCGCTCCGCCGCGGCACAGCACCAGCAGCAGCCGCGCTACCAGCTCCCGCCGCCCCCCGGCAGCCCGCCGCCGGTCCCGGCACGCCGGCTCCCGTCCCGCCGGTGCCTCGTCGCCCAGGAGGTCGCGGGCGAAGGCTGCCAGCGTGGCCGCCGCCGGGTCCCCGTCCGCCACCTCTGCCACCAGCAGCACGGCCCGTCGCCCGCCCGCCCCCTCCACCAGCGCCCGCAGCTCCTGCAGCTCCGCCGCCGCCATCCCCCGCCGCCGCGCACGCTGCCCGGCACCGCACCGCCCCCGGCACCGCACCGCCCCCGGCACCGCACCGCCCCCGGCACCGCACCGCCCCCGGCACCGCACCGCCCCCGGCACCGCACCGCCCTCGGCACCGCACCGCCCCCGGCACCGCACCGCCCCCTGGCCCTGCCGCCCGCCCCCGGCGCGGGTCCCTCGCACCCTGCATCATCCCCGTCCCGGACCCGGGAATCAGGGGGGTGGCGGCTGGGTGTCAAGGGGTGTCACCGATACCTCCACCGCCCCACGTAAGGCGGCCCCGTCCCAGAGCCGGCATCCCCCCAACTCCCTCCGGTGCGCAGCTCCTGCCTGCCGCCGGGTGGGGGCAGCAAATGGAGGGGACCTGGGGACCCCCGATCTGCCCTGCAGCCAGCCCCGGAGCGCTGGCACAGGCTCCCTGCGAGGCTGGTCCTGTCACCACTGCGGAGGAGATAAAATTCAGGTAGCAAACACGGGCTGTGGAGAGGCTAGGAAGCTGAGAGAGGGGTGAGGGAAGGTTGTGCTGACTGCAAGGTGGGACACACAAAGCCTTGATAGAAAAGCAGCTGGGCAACCTTGCCTAGATCATGCCTGGAGGTTGGTGGCCCTGCCTGTGGCAGGGAGTTGGAGCTCTATGATCCTTAGAGCCCCTTCCAACCCAGACCATCCTATAGTTCTATGACACACCATACCCCAGGACAGTTATGGAGTGGCCTCTGCAGGCATCGTGTGCCATAGGAGGCACAACACTTCTGCACACCCTGGCCAGGCTACAGCCACTTTACACCACCCTTTGGGAATCAATCACCTCCTCAAAGGCCAAGTTGTGCACAAGTGCAAAGCTGCAGAAGCTCTGCAAAGCCAGGCTGCAGCCCCCACCCCACACGCTGCAAACCCAAGTCCCTTCCCAAGCCAGTCCCCTCTGGCTTCCCCTCCGCAAACACCTCATCCATACCCTTCCTCACAGCCCCACCAGCACCAGCAGAGCTCCTCAGTGACACACACGTCCTGTCAGAGCCCAAGCTGTTTACAGGGGTAAGCGCAGAGCGCTATCAGAGCCTTGGAGCCCGCACACCTTACGCAGCCCGGCGCAGGAAGAGGCTGCACCCCACGGGCTGGCTCTGCCAGTCAATGAAAGCCACGTGGTGGCACCCACTGTGCCCGGCCCTGGCAGTTGCTTGGTGTCCATGTGCCTCGCAGACGAACCAGGAAGCTCCGATCCATGGCACATGGTAAATACTCCTCCTGTTCCACAGCAGAACAGGATCCTCACAACACCTAAGGTCTTATCACAAGGAGAGGGATAAACAGCTCAAAGGTGCAAACGGCTGGAGTCACCTTGGCCAGTCGCTCTCTGAGGCTGTTTGGAGCCAAACCATCTCTGCAGGGTGAGTGTGGGAAGGCTCCAAGAGCACTGGGAATGAAAGCGGAGCTGAAATCCACGTACCTGCTCTGGATCCACTGTGATTCCCCACGTGTGCTTTGGGGCACACTCTTGTGCCAAGAAGGCAGCTGAGCCAGCATGCCTGCTCTTTGTCTGTCTGCCTCAGTCTGTCACCTTGGCTACCATCCCCAGAGCCCAACAAGTCAGTAGCCACCGCTGGGAAGGGATGTGCCACAGCCTGGTCCCCAGGCACAAGGGAGGTCTGGCAGCTCATAGAGGCCACTCTCTGCCACTGATTTTAAGCCAGGAAAAGGTTTTTTCCTGCTGTCACAGACTGAGCAAACACTGGACAGCCCAGACAGGGCTTTCAGGGAGACTTTCTGCCCTGGGTCCTAGCAAAAGTAATTTACTCCTTGACAAACGTTGGTAAGAAACCTGAGGGAAGATAAACCAGAAAGATGAGGCTCCTCTTCCAAAGATCAGGGTCTGTTGTTGGGAGAGTCCATGCTTCCTGCCAGTGTGTTGGCCCTGAGAGCAGCTCTCAACGTGGTAGGGTTACAAAGTCAGATGTAATTCAACAGCCAGGTCTGGTCTTAGTGTTGCTCACATCTTGTATTTGCAAGGATTGTTTTCTCTCCTGTTTGGAATCCTGCTCACAGTCCCATGGAGAAAAGCCCTGGGTGTAACCAGTGCCATGAGCTGTGCTGCAGGAGGGGACAGGAGCAGGCACTGGTCCTCAGGAGCCCTTGCCTTGGGGTTTCTCTGCTCATGCTTTCCCCAGCTACAGAATTTCAGGTACAGGCCTCACATGGATTTATTCTTAGGCCAGTCACAAGCAGAAGGTCTCTGGGAAGAGGCACCATCAGCTTTGGCTGCTCCTTGCAAGGAACAGGCCAGAGATAGACACTTGCTTTGGCCAGTCTGATCGGGGAAGCCCAGCTCTCTTGAAGCTGGTTCCAAGGAGGCAGGATGCTCCCTGTAAACTGCCACGAGAAGACCCACAGCGTGTCTGAACTCCACATGAGCAGCCTGTGCTGGGATGGTGGCCATTACACCTGATCTGAGGTGCAAAGACCATTACAGTACAGGTCTCACAGGGCTCTTCAAGCAGCCCTGTGTCAGTGGCTCAGGCAGAGACCCACGAGTGCTTTGGGAAGTGGGATTTCAAGCAGACAAGTCCCTCCCTCCCTCACATCTGTGGTGGTGATTCCTGCAGACAGGACAGAAAAACTTGAAACAATTGTCCTGACTCAGCCAGGAGAATCACTGGTTAGTTCTTTGCAGCAGCCCTGATGTTTAAACTGCCAGCACAGCCTCTAAAAACTAATATTTGGGACCAGATAGAGCTGATCTTTGTGGCCACCGCAGTTGTCTGGTCAGTTTTGGGTACACATGTACCATCGCCAGCAGAGGCTGGTCAGAGGGGTGAATGTCACCCACAATACCCAAACAACCTTGTTTACATTTCTTTATACATTAACAGAGGTAAGATCTAATAGCAAATACAACTTTTATCTTCCTTTGTGCTACTTAAAGAGGTACAGCTCAAAGAGTAGAGAGGCAGTCATGAGCTCAGCAGTATTTGTAGTCCCCAGCAGAGTGACTTCAGAGCTCTGGCAGACAGCTGAGCAATACCACAGATGTCTTTACAAGTCCTGACACTCCTCCAAACATCCATCTGACACTCACAGTTGTAGGAAATCTCTACAGAGAGCCCTAAATGAGGGCAGTCACATCTCTTACACATGCCCACAGTTGTTCAGAGCAAAGACAACATCTGCTCACTTTGGACTTCAAAGGAGGAAGATGCTTTGTTCAGAGAAATATGTATTAGTAGTGCCTTGAAGTCTAAACAAAATCAAAGGTCCGTTGGATTAGGCCTCTTAAGAGATGCATTTACCAAGATTAACCTCTCTCCTGGAGAGAGTAGAAAGAGGGTGGGAAAAAAGGATCCCTGTGCCAGTGTTGATGACAGAAGCACAGAGAGGCTAAAGAAGCAGGAGGGAATCTGTGGGAGCAGCAGGCTCTGAGCTGCTGTGACCCATGGGGCCACTGGGAAAAGCCTCTGAGCCATCTGGGAGTGGGAACTGGCTGCAGACAAACTGAGCCTCGGGGAACCTTTGCCCAAGTGCTCTTTCCCTGACCTGCTCTCAAAACCTGCTCCAACTGACTGCTTTGGCAAAACACACCATCGTTATGAGACTCTGGAGAGCATCTGCTGTGCCTGCGCAGCGCTACCAGCTACCACCAAGAGCATTGCTGTGGGGACACCAGCACGCACCGAACTCTTCTTCCACAGCGATCTTCTTGGGTGTTGCAAAGTAGAAGGGTGCAACTCTGAGTGAAAACATCCCTTCCCCTGAACCACCCTACTGAACCCCTTCTAGCCCATCACCTGTTGTGTCCCCCACAGCTCTTCCCATCTCCTCTGCTGACCTTCCCCAAAAGTCTCCTCAACCTTTCTAGCCCTTAATTCAGTCCCCTCCCCACTTTCCACCCACTGAACCTTGAACTGTATCAAACCAGACAGGGATCCTTTCTGGGGCAAGTTCAGTCACACCTGAATCCAAACTGGATGGTCACTTTGTCCTGTCCCAGGTCCCCACACCCCAGGCCCAGCCATCTCCAGGGACAGCTGAGGCAGCCCGAGTTTTGGTCGCCTGGCAGCCTGTGCCAGCTCAGCCCTGGCACAGATCCATCCAAGTCTCACGCCCCTCTGAGCTCTGCTCAGCAGAGGTTACACCCCATAAGCAAATAAAGCTGGGAAGTCCCTGGCTTTGCCATGGCTCAGACACCCTGCACACAGCCTGATTTCCTGACTGGGAACCCCAAACCGTTCCTACCTCTCCTTTCTGAGATCCCATTCCCTTTGAAAGTTGTGCCTCATCCTGCTCATTGCTGCAATTATCCCAAGTTTCCTTACGTTTTCTTGAGTCACCATCCCTTTGGGGATGGCAGAGGGGCATGGGAAGGTATTTCTGAAGAAGAGCCGGGGACCAGGCACAGGCCCATGTGTGGAGACCCCAGGATGTGGGTACAGTCCTGATCATGCAGTAGGAGAGATGTCTCTGCCTGTCTCCATGGAGAGCGATGGAGGCTGTCCCTCAGCCTGCTCCACTCTTTGTTCCTCCACTGGAAAGATGTTCAAAAACTGACTGATAAGATACATGAAATCAAACCAAAGGACCAAACTGCCTCTCCTGGCCTTTTTCCAGCTGTCCTGCCAGAGCATCAGCTAGACCTTTGCCTTTTATTTAATGATAGGATCCAGGACTAGCTCTTCACAGCCACCAGCCTCCATTTATTCCCAGGGCACACATGCCTTTGACACCAGCAGTCCAGCTTTTTGTGTGCTTACCCTTTGCACATCCATCAGCACAGTTTGAAGCTCCATAGTCCCCCCCAAAGCAGTGACTGGGGACCAGTGCAGCAAACTCAGCCCCATTTGCCTCCCTCTCATCCTCCTGTCCACAAACCCCTTCTTGATACAGGCCAAGCCCCCAGATTCTCAGGCAAAAGCAAAGGGCAGTTCCATCAGCTTTCCAGGAGCTGCTCCGATGGGCACAGCTGGTGAGTTCAGAGCTGCCTGGTTTGACACTGTTGAGCCCTGAAAGAGGCCACAGGTAACCAGCTGGTGAGGTGCCCTCCTGGCATGCTGTGGGATCACACCAAAGAGCAACTGGCACGTAGGCACGATGCACCAGATCAGTGAGGAGTGGGACAAGGGGCTTTCAGAGATGGGCAAAGCTTGTTCTGGATGGCAAAGCTTGCCTTAGGTGCTCTCTTGATCATCTTCAAGAGGTAGTACTCAGATGCTCATATGCCAGAAGCCCACTGGACATCACCTCCCTACTGCTCTCACAGCATGGGGTGGCAGCTGAGCACAGCAGGTTGTTCTCCTCTGCTCCTGGTGAGTGTTGTCTTTGGGCTTGAGCTGCAGGGTTTGTTCCTGCTTTGCTGGATCACAGTGCTCCTGCTAGCCTGGCAGCAGAGCCATTGCATGGAAACTCACCAACCCCACGTCAATCTGCACTCACAAGCAGCCTGAGCTGTACACATGGTGCACTGACTCAAGGGAACTATTTCTGCATGAACTTGATCAATAAAAATTAAGTGTCCTCTTTAAGGACAGTGGGAAGTCATCTTAAGGTGCAGGATTGCTCATGGGAAGTCTCTTCTACAACAGAGCAATCAGATTGTTACAATTACATTCAGACAACTGGGCAAGGTCATTTCCCTTTGACCTTCCACAGCACCACCACCCCATCCAAGATATACCAAGCACCAGCACCACCTAAATACCTACAGCAAGGTTGTGCTTCTTGGTAAAGCCACACAGTCCTCAAAGACATGGAAAGAATCCTGCCAAAAACCCAGAAACCACCCAAACCAAAACCAAACAAAAACCCAACAAACCACCCCTAAACCCCAAATGAAACCAAATCACACCAACCCTGGAGGATCCCTTCCCTGACAAATGTTGGTTTGGAGGCTCTGTAACAACCTCAAATCCCCCCTGTTCTGTACTGTATTGCACACACCTGCAGCTTCAGCTGGAGTTTCACAGTCGCAGGTGCACAGTTTTAATGCTTATCAGTAGACACACACACAGGGAAATCTAATCAATACCAGGTTTTTAATACTTCTCCTGGTGATAGTGAAGGTCTCAGGTGGATAGAAGATCTGTAAAAAACAAATATAGAAAGAAATACATATGACTTCCCAGTATAAACCCACACAGCTAAGCACAGTGCTGTGCCCAGGGAGGATGGGAAATGACTTCAGCTCTTGGACCATTGACCTTGGAAATAATCGAGTGCTCCCACAGCTCTTCCCAGCCAAAATAACCAGTCCCAGTAACTCAACCTGCTGCCTGTCTCCTGGTTCCCACTCGCACATAGGTCAGTTCTGTGCAGTAGCCCCTTTAATGGACAACTGGCTAAATGTTGGGGTTGCATCTGCAGAGGTTTTTTCCTGGTTTGCCTGGGAATGAGGGAGAGCAGGCACAACCATGCTGCTTCACTCCCAGGGCCTCTCGTTTGAGTGGGATGGTGATTGATTCACAGCAGGGCCCAGCAGGGTCAGTCTGCACTCGGGCACAGAGCAGGACTGTTCTCACTTGGGCTGATTCCCAGCCCTGTACACACTGGGAGTTCAGCCCCCACCACTCTCAGTCCTCCCACAAGAGCTGTGCTGGGTGAAGATGGAGCAAACCTCTTCCACCCATCGTACCGAAGGAGAAGGAGCTTCATGGGCTGCTCAGGCAGCAAGCACAAAAGCACAGTGTGAATGACACAAGGACAAGAGGGCCCTGAGCCAGCAGGCCTGCCTGCAGGGGCTGCCTGGGAAATGGAGAGCTGCAGAGCATGCCACACGCAAACCACCCACAGTCCTGCTGGCAGGGCAGGTGGGAAGGATCCCAGGGAGCAGTGGGGCAGGTTTAGACAGCCCATCCTGGACCCTTCAAGCAGCCTACTCTGCCCTTGTGAGGTCCCAGCTGGAGTACTGTGTCCAGATCTGGGGGTCCCAATACAAGAAAGATGTGGAACTGTTGGAGAGGGTTCAGAGGAGGCCATGAGGATGATCAGAGGGCTGGAGCACCTGCCCTACAAAGAGAGGCTGAGGGAGCTGGGCTTGTTCAGCCTGGAGAAGAGAAGGCTGCGGGGGGACCTCATTGCAGCCTGCCAGTACCTGAAGGGAGCAGAGAAACAGGAGGGGAATCAACTTTTTAAAAGGGTAGAAAATGGCAGGACAAGGGGGACGGATTGAAGCTGAAGGAGGGAAGATTGGCTATTAGGGGGAAGTTCTTTACAGTGAGTGTGGTGAGGTGCTGGAACAGGCTGCCCAGAGAGGTGGATGCCCCATCCCGGGGGATGTTCAAGGCCAGGTTGGATGGGACCCTGGGCAACCTTTTCTAGAACATGCCTGGAGGTTGGCAGCCTTTTTGAGAGGTTTCCTGGGGGAGATTGTTCAGCCAATGCAGCAAAGAAATCAGAGCTTTGCAGCAAGGACAGTGTGATGCTGAAGGAGCAGTGTCCCCGTCTGGCAGCAGCCACATACTGCAGGAGGACCGGGCAGCCGAGCAAGGCACTAGGAGGAAAGCACTTCCACAAAGGGACATCCAGGGACTCCGCTAAAACTAACCTGTGAGATTCTGCTGCCCAAGGGAACTCATTCTCCAGGTGTCTCTGATACTTCGTGTGGCACATGCTCAGGCAGAGAACAGCAGTAGCTGAACTCAGGGAATGAAATAGTAAACGAGCCCCGAGGGTCGACTTCTAGGGGAGGAAACACACGAGAGGAGAGCAAGCATCATCCTGGTCAAAGCTTTGGCCTAAGGCTCACACGGATGCTGAGCAGCATCTCCACAGCCACATGTGTTTTGGGGCAAGGAGCAAGAGCCACCAGCATCCAACTTGGAAGCGGGCACACAGTTGGCTCAGACTACATTGCCAGCCCCTATCCCAGCACTTAAGCCCACATTCTCTTTCCCAGTTCACATCACTGTCAAGGTCCAGCTTATTTTCCCTCCTGTGTCTAAACTGGCCACCAAGCCGGGTCTTGCATCTACACTGTCTCTGACTCTTCCACGACCCACCCTGAGCATCTTTCTGTTTCCAAAACCCTTCTGACTCTCTCCCTTGCCCCTGTGATCAGCTATGCCCCAGGATACCTTCATGGAAGTTTAAGACTTCTCTCAGTGCTCTACATGCAGCTGCTTTTGCATCCAGGGCACCATCAGGCTGGCCCGGGCTGTAGACCGCTGTCTCCACCACCAGTGGCAAGGCCCCGTGCAGCAGACACTGCATTCTCCTAAGCGCTTCCACTGTCTCATCCAGCTGCTCCTGGGGGTGTTTGTGGATCGCCACAATCACCAGCACAACTGGCAGGCGGGGGAGGAGGTTCCTTACATCCCTGAGGACATTATCCAGGTGATTCCTCTGCATGAGCTGCTTCAGCATAGTGGCATTCAACAGCATAAAGACCAGGTGTGGCTGAACCTCATTCTCTTCTTCAGTCATCTCCACTTTAGCCCTCATGTCAGGTGTGTGGCACAGGTCTTGGGCAAAATCCAGCAGCACCGAGGGAGCTTTCACACGGGCTTTGTCCTTGTCCAACTCCATCACCACCACCTGTCCATCCTGCTTTGACACTCTGTGCAGCAGGTTGAAGAGCTCCCAGGCGGTTTCATCCACAAAGGTGTGGAGAGTGGACTTCTCCAATGCCATGGCTGCCTCCTGCACGGGTGCTTTGACTGCACTGCTGGGGAAAGGAACAGAAGGGATTTGTGGGGTGCTTGGGTTGCACAGGCCACACCTGCTGCTCTTGGCAGCCACCATGGACAAGCAAACACATTGGTTTTGGTGACACCAAATGAGTGTGAAACAGCAGAGCTTTGACAAGCAAATCAAAAATTGTAGCCATCTGCTATTTGATGCTAGACCTCTTGGGACCAGGCAGCTTCTACAGATGCACCTCAGCAGTCTGGGACAGTAGGAAAAGATGAAAGGGCAAAGAGGAGGAATCATTCTCTATTTTTGGGCATCTTGCTTCCAACTCAAGAGCACTCAGTAGAATCCAACCATGTGACAGGGACCACAGCGCTATGGACCTGCTGTCGCAGTCCAATTTCCTTGTTCCTCTGGTAATGCCTAAAACTGGCAATTCCATTTGCATTCCACCCCACCCTTCTGTCAGTCCTGTGTAGAACCTGTTGGTATTTGTGAGGGCCTTCAGCCCCAGTTGACCCAACCCAGATTTCTTGCTCCACATTAACCCTACAGCTTTCCATTACAGGTGCTCTCCTGGGGCCAGAGACAGCCATGGGATTAGCGCAGTCCAGGCCAGTAACTCATATACCAGAGGTGAGTAGCCAAGTCCAGTTTTTGTTGGAATTACCATTCAGGTAACACACCCTTACCACACAACTGCACCACCTTCTGCTGCACAGCAACTCACCTGTCTCACTCGCTGGGGATGCTTCCAGAATGACTGGGCAATCAGTGGCACCACCCAATCAGGGTGCTACCAGGTCATCTGAGGACTGTGACATCAGCAGTAACCATCCCAACCTGCACCTGCCCACAACATCCCTGAAAACTACCCAATATTTTTGAGGGACATACTAAGAAACTCTGAGATTTAACAATCTTTAACTGAATTTTTCACTACTTGTTCAATAAACCTTGAAGAACTCATTAAAGCCATACAGCAATGCAAAAATCCCCACCACCCTACACTGGACACTCTGACAAGGCTGGCCAGGAAACCAGCAAGCATTAATGCTCAAGCACCAGAGCTGTGTGATAGAAACACGTAAAGTCATGGAGCAGATGCCACAGGCACACGTGCTGCCCAGATACACACGGGCTCGTTCTTCGTGGTTCTAGCAGAACTGCTATTTTGAGATGTGAGCTAGAACCTGCTAGGATTTAGTGTCCCCATAGAGAGTTGTGTCTCAACAGTCATCACAAACAGGAGTAACAAGTTTCCCTCTGGTAGGGAGGTAAAAGAGTATTTCTCATGTCTGATATAAACCTTGCACACAGAGTTTATAAACATTAGTGCTTGGCCCTGCAAACCACTCAGACTCCGTGACAGTCACTATAAAGGCTGCTTAGGGTCACTGCTCCATCCCTGCGCTGTGAGTGCTGATACGCTACTGGAAAAGAACAAAGGCCCTCAAAACAGGTATAGAGGGGATAAAAATAGAAACAACATTTAAAGAGATTCTCCATTTTATTTCAAATAAAAATTTAGATCCTTGATGGATACAGCATCTGTAAAAGACAAGAACAGAATTACATTAGAAAACCAACCACTGGGCTCTATGGTTTCAAACACAAGTTCTGCAGTTACAATAGACCATCAATCTCTTCAACCGCTACAAATTCAACGCTCCCCCCACCCCATTTACACTGAAGAGATGCAAGAATGAAAAAGCAAAGCAGCATCACTGGGAAGTTACCACAGCAAAACTCTGGGTGATGGACCTGAAAGCACAGTCTCATCAAAGCCTTGTGGCCAGCATGGGTCCCAGGACAACACAGCCCTTGGATTTTTCTCCTACCTCCCAAATGTATTAACCATCAAAAGGGTGCAAAACCCACATGTACTAGATCTGGGGAAATCAAGATAGCTCTAGAAGGGAGCTGAGGAGGAGTCCTGAAGCTCAATGAACCTTTCCAGACAACCTGAGCAAACAGGAAAACCTTTGGCAATGAGCACAAGCAGCCAGCAATGAAGTGCTCCCAGCTCCAGAAGGAGTGTTTGCCAACCAGAGCTTTCCCCTCACTCTGTGTGGAATTAAAACGCACCCCAAAAACTGCTAATAAATATCTCATTGCTAAAATAAACCCACTCACCACCCGGATTCTGTGTCCAATGGCCTTGGCAGGAAGGTTGGAGCGGAACTTGGCACGAACCATGCCGCTGTTCCCATGGGCGCGGGTTACCTTCCCCCAGATGACTCGTGTCCTGTTGGGCTTGCCGCCGGGGGTTACAGTGTTGCTGAAGAAGCAGAGAAAAAGAACTGCTGAGCACACCAGTCCCAGTCCTGATGGGGACTGAGCAGCGCTGGGACAGGCGGTGCAGCCTCTGTGAGGCCCTTCCGTAATGTTACTGGGCAGTCATCTTGAGTTGGGACCACATTCCATTTTTTTACCTCTGAAATGTGCTAAACCCCAGCATTTTCACTGTACCTTCCCCATGAGGTAATCATCACAGCTTGAAGCTTCTATAAGCTCCACTGGAGAAGTACTAACAAGCTCTGTGCCATCCTGGAAACGATGGCTGTCAAGTCAACAGTCTGATCAGTTTTATTTGAGACAATTCTAACTCCACCTATCTAACAACTGCCCTCAAAGGGAAAACAAGCAGAAGGTTGTAACTGTTCTTTAGACCTCCACCAATGCCAGCACTCAAGTGACTGTGCTCCAGCAAGGGCATGCAGAAGCCAGGATAAAAATTCCTTCAGATTTGATGAAATAATTCTGCTGTCAAAGCTCAGAGCACTTGACACAAATTCACTCCACCTCAGTTCACTCTATCAGGCTGACATCAGATTTGCCAGTCTCAAGCAGAATGTTTCTCATCCCATTTGCTATCATATCATTGTAACAATAATATTGTAGGGAAAGGTTGTGGGAAATGGCTAAGATGGAGAGAAGGTGGCAGGCACGCTGCTAGCTGTCTTCTACTACACAAAAGCTGCTTAGTTCACTCTATCAGGTTGACATCAGATTTGCCAGCCTCAAGCAGAATGTTTCTCACCCCATTTGCAGCCTATCATATAACTGCAACAGTGAATGATTATTTCACATCATTTCATGATCTGAATTAAGAATACATACACCAATTAAAGTAACAATAATCAATGAAACCAACCCCGGAAACTGGGCTACATGGTATCCCATGGACATTCTATTGATAAACCAAACCCAATTTATTTCTGTTCTAACACAAGCGTGGTAGAACAGGCTACTCACACCCTGGCACCCACAGAGGCTGATAGAAGAACTGGTTAATGTAGCATCAAAAGTGACTTACTTTTTAGCTTTGTATACATAGGCACACCTCTTGCCCAAGTAGAAGTCTGTCTCCTGACGGGCATAAACGCCTTCAATTTTCAGAAGGGCAGTGTGCTCCCGCTGGTTTCGGAGGCCACGTTTGTAGCCAGCAAAAATGGCCTTGCACCACAGCCTGAAAGCATTGACAGCATTTACAAACTGTAATTCATTCCAACATAGTAAGTGTAAATACAACTAACATGCTGTTCCAGTAGAAACTCTTTCCATGCCAATAGAAATGTAGCTGAGTAAAAAACCTGCTGCTCTTCCTTTTAGAAACTACTGCAAATCCTTCAACTCAAGTCAACAGAGGAAAGCTGAGTAACTGGGACAAAGAAGTATTTATGAGACCTTTGAGTCTGTCTTCTTGTTAGAAACTGACACCACAGGCTTTGTAGGAAAATCAAAGAGCTTCAATGCTAGTAGGAGTTATAGGATCACCTGGGTTGGAAGAGACCCTTTATCATCGAGTCTGTCCATAGCCTAACCCTGACAATGTTTTCAAATGCCTTCAAACACTGTGATGAACAAGTATCACTTTTTTCAATACCCCACATAAATCATGGGTTGCTGTGGGAGAGGGCATTAACTGCTGTTGATTTGTAGCCTCAAAGGAATTCACTGTTGTCTATACTACAGTCAGAGACAGGCTCCCCCCACACTGTTGTGTGACAATCAACAAGAGATTCTTTAACAGTCCTTCACAGCAAATACTTGCTTGTTCTACACAGGTAAAGCAACTAAATCCTATAACCTGCCCCAAAGGGATCAGGGGTGGAGACTGCAATGGAAATACCTTTGAACTGTTGTAACCCATGGGTTAGCATGAACCTGAACCAGTGGAGGACAAGCCATAAGAGAGGGAGTGCAAATGCAGCAGTGACCCAACCTGAGCTGGCTTTGGTGCCTGGTAACTCCATGCAACACACCACCCTCCTATCCTGAGTGTCCACTGTAACAGATGGGGCCCAAAGTCATGGGCTAAACGAAACAGGGAGTAAGCCCCTTGTTTCGCTGTGCTTTCATGTGCAGCTTTTGCTTTACACATCAATCTGTCTTTACCTCAAGCCACGATTTTTCTTACTTTTACCCTTCCTGTTCTCTCCCCCATCCTGCCAGGGAGGAGCATGCAATCAGCTGTGCAGGGCTTAGCTGCCATTTGGAGTTAAACCACAACACTCATACATCTGTAGGAAAACTCAATGGCACAGTACCTTCCTTCCTCAAGGAAACAGTTATGTCAAAGCATCTACTGTACTCTGAAGGTTCACAAACACTGTGCTAACAGCATCACAGCAACCCACATCTCTTGACTGGCTGGGCAAAGCGTGGCACACCGGATGCAGAGCTATAACTAGTTTAAGGCACGGGCTTCAGAAACGACAAACACAATTGTGGGTGCTCAACAGAGGGCCCAGGAGGTTACTGGGCAGAGGACAATGAGAGGAGCTCCAGGAAAACGGATTGCTGGCCAAGACTGCAACAAAATCCTCTCGAAAACGTTCGGTTTGCAAGAAAGTATGACAGAAGTACCACGAGAGCCATCTCAGCGGGAGAAGTCACTCACCTCCCGGTCATGGTGTCCTCCTGAAGCCCAGGTCCCAGCAGGCCTAGAAAGGACACACAAGCCGTGAGCCTCCCAGGCCGGCAGCTCTGTCCAGCCGAGCGAGCCAGAGCCACCGCAGGCCCGGCCCGGGGACCGGCACATCCCACTGGCCACTCACAACACGGCGACGAGGGTAGAGGGGTCGCCAGCCCCCCAGACGGGCTCCACCTCGCGGGGGAGGGATGGGGACCCCCTCCTCCGCTGCCCCGCTGAGCGCGATGCTACGGGCGCCTCAGGCCCCCTTAACTGCGGGCCTCAACCTATGGCCGGCGCCATCCGCCGTCTATCAGCCCCATCCCGCCCCCTACCCGCTCCGCACAGGACCAGCCACAAGGCCCCGGGAGCCCCGCGCCCGCGGACGGTCCCATAACGGGAGACAGCCCCCCCGGGTCCCCGCCACACCACCGCCTCCCCACTCACCCCCACGGCCGCGAACCAAGATGGCGGCAAAAGGGAGAGCAACCGCGCCGCCTTCCGGGATATGGGGCGGGAAGGACCCCCCGCGGGCGACCGCCAGCATCGCCTGAGCGGCAAAAACCGAGGCGGCCCTGGTGGGGCGGGCACACTGACTCCCACCAGCGCCGCCTTTCGCCCCGTCCCCCGCGTCCCCTTCCTCCAGCCGGTGGCGATCCGGGGAGGAGGGCCCCGGCCCCGCCGTGCAGGCACCCCCGGGGCAGCCCCGCGAGGTCCCCGAAGCGCGGTGGTTGCCATGGAGACGTCCCGGTGAGCGCCGCAGCGGGCTGGGCTCAGCACCGGTTGCGCCCGGGCGGGAGCCTGCGGGCCCCCGCGATGGGAGCGGGGGTTAAATCGCGGGGCGGAGGTTGAAGGGGGGCCCGGTGGGGCGAGCGGGGCTGCCGCTCGGCGGGGAGGACCGGCTGCGGCGGTGCAACGAGCGGGGAGCCCTACGAGGGGGCAGCGGGGAGGTGAAGGGCAGCGCTGGGCGCTTCTGGGGCGGCCGGGGCCCCTCCCTGGTGGCCCTGCCCGTCTCCCTCCGTGCTCGCCCTGAGACAGAGAATTATCATAGAATCATAGAATGGCAAGGGTTGGAAGGGACCCCAAGGATCATAGAGTTCCAACCCCCCTGCCACAGGCAGGGACACCAACCTCAGGCCTGGAGCTACACAAGGCTGCCCAGGGCCCCATCCAACCTGGCCTTGAACACTGCCAGGGACGGGGCATCCACCAGCTCTCTGGGCAGCCTGTTCCAGCACCTCACCACTCTTTCTGTAAAAAACTTCCCCCTAATATCCAATCCAAACCTTCCCTCCTTCAGCTTTAATCCATTCCCCCTTGTCCTGCCATTATCTGCCCTTTTAAAAAGTTGATTCCCCTCCTGTTTGTATGCTCCCTTCAGGTACTGGCAGGCTGCAATGAGGTCCCTCCGCAGCCTTCTCTTCTCCAGGCTGCGGGGGGACCTCATTGCAGCCTTCCAGTACCTCAATTATCTCAACGTTTATTGTACTTTAAATACTGCCCCGGTGGCAGAAGCCATGGCTCCTGGCACTGGGATCCCTGCAGCAAAGCCCAACGTTCCCCCGCTTTCCCAAAGAAGAACAGGTGGAAGCGAGTCCTTACCCGTTGCCCCCAGTCAGGACGGTTCATTCATGATTTCTGTCGCTTCCCTCACACAGACATAAAATCAGGACCCATTTCCAGAGCCATTTAGTGATTTAGAAACTTACTCCAATACCAAACATGCCCTGTCAGTCCTTACTTTCACCATAACTTTGTTCCTAAGTGTCTTAAGATGCATCTGAACATGCACCAGGGGCGCTTGGATGAAAAATTTGATCACAGGAATGAAATCTATTGTCATCTTGTCACCAGCTGGGCTTGGAGTGCTTCAACCTGGACTGAGGAATCAGATCCCAGTCCAGGAGGAGAATTAAGTCTGTCTATACTTTGCTGGGACAGGGTAGAAGCCCTCAATACCTTGTAAGCATGTGTAAGCAGAGGTTTTTCTTAGATGAAATGACTAAGAAGTAGAGGCAGAGAAGAGATGGGGTATTATGAACTCTCCAAATGCGTTCTCCAAAGACTGAGAGAGCTGGGGCTGTTCAGCCTGGAGAAAAGAAGACTGAGGGGGGACCTAATCAATGTTTATAAATATCTTAAGTATGGGGTGCAGGGGGAATTGGCCAGCCCCTTTTCAGTGGTCTGTGGAGACAGGACAAGGGTCAGTGGCAGCAAATTGGAGCACAGGAAGTTCCACACCAACATGGGGAGGAACTTCTCCCCAGTGAGGGTGAGGGAGCCCTGGGACAGGCTGCCCAGGAGGTGGTGGAGTCTCCTTCTCTGGAGATATTCAAGACCCATCTGGATGCCGACCTGTGCAGTATGAGCTGGGGAGCTGCTTTGGCAGGGGGGTTGGACCCCATGAGCTCTCAAGGTCCCTTCCAACCCCTACAACTCTGTGATTCTGTTTATGGGCTTCTAAGGACGAGGTAGAAAGCAAAACAGTGCTCAGTACTCTACCCAGTTAACAGTATCTGATGTGTGCTAGGAACCTCTCTGATCAGAGAAAGGACCAGAGGTGAAAAAACCATCTGGTAAAACACTCTGTTTCCCAGCAGTAGAGATGCCACAGCTAATAAACATTCCCTAAAACTTATCTTTTCCTGTCCCATACAGATTTAGTCCCACATGGGACATACAGCTAAAAGTAGCACCATGCCTTTCATTCCTGCTTTCGGTTCTCCTGATTTCTCATCATTACAGCCTCAGAGAGCAGGACCAGAAAGTCCTTCTCTACAATCAGGAGGAAACCTTAATTGCATGTCTAAACCAAACCCAAGACTACTTCAGCTTTGCAAAGTTTATTCTCTCTTTTTTTTTTTTTTTCAAATGAGCAACTTATGTTCTAACATTTGTAGTGGTAGGCAGAGTTCTGTAAAGCCACAGCTATTTTCCTTGCCTAAGAGAGATTGTTTTGATGTAAAAACAAAGGTATTTCTGATTTATTGCCTAGCCACTGCCACTCATGAGACTCAGACTCTCTCTTTGCCAATCATTTGCGAAACAGGGCTAAAGAGGATGTGATATTCTCAGTTTTGATTTTTCTCACTGGAATTCATCAGTATCTCCTTAACTGACTGAAAGGAATGCTGCAAAAAATGCTGCCTTTGAAGCTGCCCCAGTTTATCAGGCAGCAGGATGGGAGAAATGCCTATCTAGGGCTCTCACACAGCAGAGGCAGTCGCAGTCCCCAAAGGAACTGGAGGCCAGACCTTTATACAGTTGTTTGAAAAATTATTTCTTGATATGTTTTTTCTTTCCCTTTAGATCAGCAGGGAAAGAATGTCAGCCTAAACTCTTGGGGGAAGCTGAATCCTTCACATACTTTTTTTTAAATTATTATTAATAGAGCTTAATGAAGGAGTTCAGCAAAGCACAGTGATTAAGGTCGATGCCAATGGCTGCATCAGGATGGTCTGTGGGTGCTGTGCTAATGCTAAAACCCAGGGAGAGCAGCTTACTACTTGTGGTGTTTCTTAATGCCCCAGACAGTGGTTTCCTTCTCATTTCCAAGTCAACATAAGCCCAGAGCGTACTGGCTTGGCACCTGCATCTGCTGAGTGAGTATATGGTTGTAAGAGGAGGTGGAAAGGAGGAGCAAACCCACAGGCTTTAGAGAAGCCTTCCAGCTGTGAACCTTCTTGACTCACATTAATAGCTTGAGTTGATTCTTTCCTAGACAGAAGCTGCTGATGGGATAGAGGAAAAGCTATTGCATCCCCCTTTGTTTCCAAATAAGTCACTTTTTCCTATGAGAGCTGCAAGTGTTCCTTCTTGTTTCAAGAATGCTGTCATAATCATCTGTCACAGCTATCTCACAACAAATCTTTTTTTCCCCATATTTTTAGCTTTAGTACTCCACATGCAATAGATTATTCTTCTGTTGTTTAGATTCAAAATATGGAGCGTAGTTTAGATTGGATCTTAGGAAACATTTTTTCACTGAAAGAGCAGTCAGGCCCTGGAACAGGCTGCCCAGAGAGGTGGTGGAGTCACCAACCCTGGAGGTGTTCAAAAAACATGTAGACGTGGCACTCCAGGACATGGTTTAGTTGACATGGTGGTACTAGACAGATGGTTGGACTTGATGGTCTTAGAGGTCTTTTCCAACCTTAAAGATTCTATGGTTGTATGGAAAATGAGTAAAACTTTTCAAAATATTTTATTAATGCCTTCTGACTGGAAAGAGATATTGGTGACCAAATACTTGATCTGTGCACCTCCCTTCTATCATGGATTCCAAAGTTGAAAAGAAAGTAGAAGTGATGCTTTTAGTTTGTTACACTATTATTAGCTCTTTATTTATTAATGATATTATCAGATGCTTATCTCAAGCTGTAGCATTTTTTTAATAGCAAAGAGAAAGGGGAGGAAGAACTCCCCAAAGCAAAGGGAGGAAACCAGTTCCTTCTTAGTCATAGGTGACCATCAAAGGCCCTGAAGAGTGGGATTAATTAGGTAAGTCAGTATAAATAGTAGGAGGACAGTAAACATATTGATAATGTTCAGAATCCCTCCTTTGCTGTTATCTTTTCCTGCCAGGATTTAAGCCAGCTTCTTGAAATAATTTAGTGTGCCTCTAGCATTATCTTGTCTAAAAGGCTGTTGCATATCTTCATCCATCCAGAAGTTTGAAACCTTATCATAATTGCCTGGCTTAGGGGAAATTACACCCCTTTGACCCTGGACCAGTATTATCCTTTAACTTAAATAGCTCTCTCTCTCTCCCTGGTATCTACTCTTTGTATGTGTTTGCAGGCAGTAATCACAGTCCTCAATTCTTTTAACCTCTTGTAAACCAGAACTTCTATTCCCATGATCACCTCACTAAATATCTTGTGTTTTTAACACAAATGACTAGAAACATGTACCACACCTTATCTGAGGTTTACTGATGCCTTACATGCTGGCACTAATATTTCTTTATATCTGCTGCAAATACTGGTCCTGCTACTTTGCATTATTCCTGGCTCATAACACTGGAGCCATGCCACTCCCAAACCCTCTCTTCCACCCTATGCTCCCAACCTCATAGCAGAAATCCTGGTGAAAATCCTTAATGTGAGGCTGTGCATCTGGAAGTCTTGAATTCTGGGTCATTTAGTTGATTGATGGAAAGGGTCTAAGCTGAAAGGAGCAGAACTCCAGCCTCGTGCATGCTGCTGCCATGAGAAAGACTGTCACTCCCACACTCAGCTCTCTAGTTGTAGCCTCATGCACAAGGATAGTTACCTTCTGTTACAAAGGACAGCACATGTCAGTACATCTTGCATTAACAACTTACTGCAAGAGACATGGACATCAGTGGCCCCAATACAAGAAAGATGTGGAACTGTTGGAGAGGGTTCAGAGGAGGCCATGAGGATGATCAGAGGCCTGGAGCACCTGCCCTACAAAGAGAGGCTGAGGGAGCTGGGCTTGTTCAGCCTGGAGAAGAGAAGGCTGTGGGGGGACCTCATTGCAGCCTGCCAGTACCTGAAGGGAACATACAAACAGGAGGGGATTCAACTTTTTAAAAGGGTAGATAATGGCAGGACAAGGGGGAATGGATTAAAACTAAAGGAAGGAAAGTTTGGATTAGATATTAGGGGGAAATTTTTTACAGAAAGAGTGGTGAGGTGCTGGAACAGGCTGCCCAGAGAGGGGGTGGATGCCCCATCCCTGGAAGTGTTCAAGGCCAAGTTGGATGGGGCCCTGGGCAACCTTGTGTAGATCCAGGCCTAAGGTTGGTGTCCCTGCCTGTGGCAGGGGGGTTGGAGCTCTGTGATCCTTGGGGTCCCTTCCAACCCCTGCCATTTTATGATTCTATCATCAAGAAATAAATACGTAACATCTACATTATTTTTGTTTGCTTTACCTATTACTATACTTTCAGACACCTAATAAACCTGCACTGAAAAATTTTTCTGCCCAAGTGGAATTAATTCCATGTTCCAGCTGTAAAATGCTGTATTTTCTTCAACAAACCCAACAAAAACATATGAGGACAAATGGTAACAATTTCAGAGCAGTTATAGTGAGTATGCATTTTTTTAAACACTTGCAATGTCACTTATGAGAAATCACTGATTTCCAGTGATCCAGAGCATAACTGCATCTAAACCTCTTTAATTTTCTTAGAATGTGGCCATGTCTTATCCTGTTAATCATGCTAACAGGCACTGTCTGTATTTCCTTGGCATGCTTACAGGTTGGACTGTAATATTCTGCAGACCTGGAGTATGTTTATTCAAGGGTTTTACAGGTGGCACGAATCCAGCTGTAGGTACAGCAGCCAAGTGAAGATACTGTTAGTGGATGCTGGTGCTTCCATTGCAGTGACATTCAGTCACCTCAGACTCCAGCTGTGCTAAGTGTTAGACAGGAAACACCTGTTTGATGAGTACAGGGTTTGGAGGGATTGTCTATTGGCTTACCAAAACATTAAAAGTCTCTGAAAACATCTCATTTTTTTTGTGCAGGTGTTGTCTTAGGCATTTTTCTAAATGGACCAATTTCACTTGGATGAACAGTGAATTTCCACTGTTCCCTAGATGAGCTTTCACAATATTCCATCTGTAAGCTAGGCAAAGGAATGCCTAAGTCTAAACCAGGGCAGTTTCACATTTGAAATGCAGTTTAAAATAAACCAACATAGAATGCTAAATATAGTTTACTTAGTCCAGATATTGGCTCTTTGACTTTAAACATCTTAAGGTGGTAACAGTTCCTGCCCAGGGGATTGAGATCATAAAAGTGTTAAGGCTATGCAGTAATAAAGAGGAATGATTACAGCATGAAGATTCACCATCTGAGATCTTATAAAAGGTGTGGATTTCTTTTTTCCCCTTTTAAAAAGGCACCTTCATTCCCTTGGTTCCCAAAAACCAATGTCTGCCATGAAACAGAATGACAGAGATCTGAATGTGAGGCCACCTCACCCAGTTTGTGCCTCCCATTCCCCTCCCCTTCTCAACCTATCTACCCAGATCTAATGTAGGAGGGACCAGGACCCACTTTGTTTCATGAAAGCTAAACATTCCCACTGTCCCTGAATATAGCCATTAGCAGGGCAGGGCTCATCTTATAAACAGTGTATGAAAGACTATAAACAAAGCTAGGGAAGTGTATGAAAGCCTGCAAATAAGGCTGTTTCAGGTCTCCCTTTAGTGTAAACTACTGCGACTAACATCATACCCTTTTGTCTTTGTTCCTCTTAGCAAGAGCACTGAGACTAAAGAAATGGAAAAATTCACTCATCTGGAAGCTCTGCTGTTTACTGCTGTGCTGGAGAATTGCATTGATCAGCTCTCAATTCTTGGATATACCATGCCAGTTTCATCTGAGGGCAAGACAGACACCAGCCATGTATGTGCCTCTATTCCTGCTCTTTAAAGAAATCACTCTTGATTTTCTTTTTGTGATGGTTTTATGTCTTCTAGGGGCATTTTTAAAAAGAAAAATCAATCTGTGTATTTTTTCTGCAAAGTGGGTGAAGACCCTTGGCTGAAGAACCACCCTGTTTAGTATTTGTGATGCAGCATCACTGAGAAGACTTTGTCAGGACTTTGTTCAAAAGGACCCTGCTGACCCAAGATGAGGGTCCTGGGCTTAACATCTCAGTGATTAGATGTGAAGGATTAGGGAAAAGGAAGCAAAAGATATCTAGGTTCTTTAAAAATAGAAATTACTAGGATATTTGAAAGAGTAAAAAACCCAGGGTAATTCCATCCCTCTGTAAATCCATGCTAAACTTCCACTAGTCCCCACATAAAATGAATTGAGAAAGATTCCACTTTAAAATTATTAGTAACTACCCACCCTCAATGTCCATTATTTGTTAGTTGACTAACTCACTCATTGCTGAGTGGCTTTGGTGGAGGTAGAAGGAACAGAGAAGCAGCCCCAATGCTCAGGCAGAGGTTTGTTGGCTGTGGAAGATGGTGTTTGGTATTTCTTGTAGTGGTTAATGTACATGACTGACACAGGAGGTACCCTGGGGCAAATGGGTTTAAGCTCTGTTCTCACACATTTTAAGTCATAGCAAGCTGCTTCCAGGTTAAGCAGATCTGAAGGTCTTTTTTAAGAGGAGCTCAAAAAAAACCCCCAACCAGTGTAAGCAGGATGGAAATGAAACCTGGGGTCTGAGTTTTGGATCTAATGCTCTTCACGCTGCACTGCTTAGGAATGCAACAAGGTAAATCGACACGTTGTTTTCTGCCTGTTTTCTTTCCATAATGCCTTCTTCTCAAAAACGCCATGCTGCAGAGCACCAGGAGCTGGTGTGACAGTGTATTTCAGGGCGTGAACGATGCTCAGACTGTGCAATAGAGGGCACTCCTCCCCTTAGGAGAGCCCTCTGAGCCAGCCTCACCTGTTTCAGAGGATGCTGGGTGGGAAACTTCTGATGTGCCAGCAGCAAAAATACGGAGAAAGAGCCTGTGTCCAGGATGATAGGAGTTGCTTTCCTTCAGACAAAGGCTCAGGTTGATAGATCTACTAAAGGTATGCTTAAATTATAGAGAAAAACACCTTAGCTTTTCACTTCAATCACAGATGCTCATTTTTTTCCATGTCCCTTCTTAAAACACGATTTTCTTACAGACTGTAAACCCTGCTTGTGTTCTTAAAGATGCCAAAACAAATTGAGAAGGAAACTATTTAGAAACAAGCAAATGGCCTTGGGAAGCTACTGGCTAACTTCTGTGCTCTGTAATTTGCTGCTCCTCCCCGTTCTCAGTTTACATTTGATTGTATTTGCAGAAGGCCGGTATTTGCAAAGCACCCCAGAGCTCTGTCAGTCAAACAAGTTAATGGCATTTTCAAGGACTGACATCTAAATTTCAGTTGAGGACATTTCTGAGAGGATTAATAACAGTGTTGGCCAGGACCTCACTGATTTCCCAAATCAGGGACTGTTGTACACTGTTTCCCCCAGAGGAAGGCAGCCTTTCTATTTGCTAAATTTGGGACAAAAGACCAGCAAAAAATAAAACAGCTAAGAAACTACACTGATGGTAACACAGGCAGTTTACAAACTCCTTGCTCTTACACAGTTATTTGGTAATTATTAGCCTGTAAGTCCCTGCTGTTTACAGACAATCCTGTTATAGCCTGTCTTGAACTTTCCCAGACATTAAAACACATCTATCAGATCTACATGATATTAAAACAGTTTGTTTGCCAAAATTAGTTCTTTCTGAAGTATAACCATGACCAGCAAACTATTTACCCCCTCCCCTTTTTTTTTTCCTAATTAACTGTGTAATTTTCATTGGCCTGTATATACTTTGCATGGGATTAATTTAATGTAAATTTAACTGCCCAAAAATGAAGCATACTGTCACCTAGACTCCTTCTGTAGTTGTTGGCAAGTCAGGCACTGCCAGGGGCTGATTCCTCCGACCTGGAGGTATCTAAAATACAAAGCTGCTCCATAAAGCAGCTTTTGCAGGACCCCACAGACTGCAGCAGCATCACAGACCACTGAGGGAGCCTTGTTTGACAAATCACTTCTTGGAAATACTGCTGGCACATGGAATCACTGCCCCAAAAGCTTGTTTTCACTCTGCCCTCTGCACTGTGTTGACACAAGCGAGTGTGTGGTTGTGGAGGGACCTGGGCTGAGAAGTGGTGCTGCTAAAAAGAAACTATTTTCCCTCCTTTCTGCTGGAAAATGCTTCAGCTCAACGAGTTCTCTAACCCATTCCTTGAGCAGTCAGGGTGGGGAGTGGGCAGCTACGGACTAAGGATGGGACTGGCAGGGACTGTGTTAGCTGTCTTCCTTGGCACTGCTAGTAAGTGTTCAGCCACAGAGGTGCTGGTAGGGGGGAAGGAAAATACTATCTTTTAAGGCCCAAGCATGCACACCTCACTTTTACCCAGCACATGTAAGGCAGAGAGGTTCCTAAAAGCAAGGCCCCAGCTATTTTAGCATGCTTGTGCTATCTGGAGTGGTTTCTTTTTTTAATGAAAATGTACGTGGCTACAAGATACCTTTCTGTGCCAGAGAGAGCTGCCAGTATTTGGTATTTCTTCTTTGAATTCATGTTCTACTTCCTCTGCTGTCACTTTCAGAAACCCCCCCCCAAACAAACAGCTAAGCAGATAGTTGATATCTATCACTTATTTCCACAGTTGGTATCTATCACTTATTTCCACAAATTTCAGCTGTTGTTACAACAATAGTATTCCCTGACAAATGTTGGTTTGGAGGTTCTGTAACAACCTCAAATCCCCCCTGTTCTGTACTGTATTGCACACACCTGCAGCTTCAGCTGGAGTTTCACAGTCTCTGGTGCACAGTTTTAATGCTTATCAGTAGACACACACACAGGGAAATCTAATCAATACCAGGTTTTTAATACTTCTCCTGGTGATAGTGAAGGTCTCAGGTGGATAGAAGATCTGTAAAAAACAAATATAGAAAGAAATACATATGACTTCCCAGTATAAACCCACACAGCTAAGCACAGTGCTGTGCCCAGGGAGGATGGGAAATTACTTCAGCTCTTGGACCATTGACCTTAGAAATAATCGAGTGCTCCCACAGCTCTTCCCAGCCAAAATAACCACTCAGTTCAGCCCCAGAGTTCAGCCCCCACAAAAGCTGTGCTGACACTTCCATAAGCCAGCACTCAGGCCCTGATCTCAGCAGACTTTGGGTGAAGATGGAGCAAACCTCTACCACCTGTCGTACCGAAGGAGAAGGAGCTTCATGGGCTGCTCAGGCAGCAAGCACAAAAGCACAGTGTGATGACACAAGGACAAGAGGGCCCTGAGCCAGCAGGCCTGCCTGCAGGGGCTGCCCGGGAAATGGAGAGCTGCAGAGCATGCCACACGCAAACCACCCACAGTCCTGCTGTCAGGGCAGGTGGGAAGGAGCCCAGGGAGCAGTGTGGCAGGTTTAGACAGCCCATCCTGGACCCTTCAAGCAGCCTACTCTGCCCTTGTGAGGTCCCAGCTGGAGTACTGGGTCCAGATCTGGGGGTCCCAATACAAGAAAGTTGTAGAACTGTTGGAGAGGCTTCAGAGGAGGTCGTGAGAATGATCAGAGGGCTGGAGCACCTGCCCTATGAAGAAAGGCTGAGGGAGCTGGGCTTGTTCAGCCTGGAGAAGAGAAGGCTGCGGGGGGACCTCATTGCAGCCTGCCAGTACCTGAAGGGAGCAGAGAAACAGGAGGGTAATCAACTTTTTAAAAGGGTAGAAAATGGCAGGACAAGGGGGACGGATTGAAGCTGAAGGAGGGAAGGTTTAGATTAGATATTAGGGGGAAGTTCTTTACAGAGAGAGTGGTGAGGTGCTGGAACAGGCTACCCAGAGAGGTGGTGGATGCCCCAACCCTGGGGATGTTTGAGGCCAGGTTGGATGGGGCCCTGGGCAACCTATTCTAGAACATGCCTGGAGGTTGGTGGCCCTGTCTGTGGCAGAGGGTTGGAGCTCTGTGATCCTTGGGGTCCCTTCCAACCCGAACCATTCTATGATTCGGGTGTGAGGACAGTGTCTCAGGAAAGGCCAACACACTAATGGGAAATAGCAGCACAAGAGGAGACCAACCGTCTTGTTTGCAGCACCTTGTTCAATAGTCAGGAAGGGGCAGCAAACTTTGCTCTCCCACCATCCTGTGACTACAAAGAGCCCTGGAGAATTTCACGAGCTTTGTGCTGCTGAGAACTACCAAAGCAGCCACCTTAGATCCTACCTCTGGATTTCTTCCTCTACTTCAGTTTTGGGCCAATCTAAAAATCCAGAGGCAGGTGGTGCTCTCACTCCCTCTGTTGCCAGCTGGTTTCATGGGGACAGCCCGGCAGCTTTCTCAGGGACATTTTGATATTCCAGCAAGACATTTCACCTGAAGCAGAAACTCAGTGGTTTTTAAACCACTGAGCAGCGTCCCCGCCTGGCAGCAGCCACATAGTGCAGGAGGACCGGGCAGCCGAGCAAGGCACTAAGAGGAAATAACTTCCACAAAGGGACATCCAGGGACTCCGCTAAAACTAACCTGTGAGATTCTGCTGCCCAAGGGAACTCATTCTCCAGGTGTCTCTGATACTTCGTGTGGCACATGCTCAGGCAGAGAACAGCAGTAGCTGAACTCGGAATGAAATAGTAAACGAGCCCCGAGGGTCGACTTCTAGGGGAGGAAACACATGAGAGGAGAGCAAGCATCATCCTGGTCAAAGCTTTGGCCTAAGGCTCACACGGATGCTGAGCAGCATCTCCACAGCCACATGTGTTTTGGGGCAAGGAGCAAGAGCCACTAGCATCCAACTTGGAAGTGGGCACACAGTTGGCTCAGACTACATTGCCAGCCCCTATCCCAGCACTTAAGCCCACATTCTCTTTCCCAGTTCACATCACTGTCAAGGTCCAGCTTATTTTCCCTCCTGTATCTAAACCTGGCCACCAAGCCGGGTCTTGCATCTACACTGTCTCTGACTCTTCCACGACCCACCCTGAGCATCTTTCTGTTTCCAAAACCCTTCTGTCTTTCTCCCTTGCCCCTTTGATCAGCTATGCCCCAGGATACCTTCATGGAAGTTTAAGACTTCTCTCAGTGCTCTACATGCAGCTGCTTTTGCATCCAGGGCACCATCAGGCTGGCCCGGGCTGTAGACCGCTGTCTCCACCACCAGTGGCAAGGCCCCGTGCAGCAGACACTGCATTCTCCTAAGCGCTTCCACTGTCTCATCCAGCTGCTCCTGGGGGTGTTTGTGGATCGCCACAATCACCAGCACAACTGGCAGGTGGGGGAGGAGGTTCCTTACATCCCTGAGGACATTATCCAGGTGATTCCTCTGCATGAGCTGCTTCAGCATAGTGGCATTCAACAGCATAAAGACCAGGTGTGGCTGAACCTCATTCTCTTCTTCAGTCATCTCCACTTTAGCCCTCATGTCAGGTGTGTGGCACAGGTCTTGGGCAAAATCCAGCAGCACCGAGGGAGCTTTCACACGGGCTTTGTCCTTGTCCAACTCCATCACCACCACCTGTCCATCCTGCTTTGACACTCTGTGCAGCAGGTTGAAGAGCTCCCAGGTGGTTTCATCCACAAAGGTGTGGAGAGTGGACTTCTCCAATGCCATGGCTGCCTCCTGCACGGGTGCTTTGACTGCACTGCTGGGGAAAGGAACAGAAGGGATTTGTGGGGTGCTTGGGTTGCACAGGCCACACCTGCTGCTCTTGGCAGCCACCATGGACAAGCAAACACATTGGTTTTGGTGACACCAAATGAGTGTGAAACAGCAGAGCTTTGACAAGCGAATCAAAAATCGTAGCCATCTGCTATTTGATGCTAGACCTCCTGGGACCAGGCAGCTTCTACAGATGCACCTCAGCAGTCTGGGACAGTAGGAAAAGATGAAAGGGCAAAGAGGAGGAATCATTCTCTATTTTTGGGCATCTTGCTTCCAACTCAAGAGCACTCAGTAGAATCCAACCATGTGACAGGGACCACAGTGCTATGGACCTGCTGTCGCAGTCCAATTTCCTCATTCCTCTGGTAATGCCTAAAACTGGCAATTCCATTTGCATTCCACCCCAGCTGTGGGATTAGCTCAGTCCAGGCCAGTATACTAGAGGTGAGTAGCAAAGTCCAGTTTTTGTTGGAATTACCATTCAGGTAATTTACCCAGTAACACACCCTGAACACGCAACTGCATCACCTCCTGCAGAAGGAAGCTCAGTTAGGAGCTATTGGCCCACTGCAGGGGAGCTCCAGGCTGCACACAGGCAGCAGGAGCCAAGGAAGGTGGGAGCAGCGACTCACCTGTCTCTCTCACCAGGGATGCTTCCTGAAGGACTAGGCAACCAAACCAATGCTTCCCAAATGACTGGGCAATCAGGGTGCTACCAGGTCATCTGAGGACTGTGACATCAGCAGTAACCATCCCAACCTGCACCTGCCCACAACATCCCTGAAAACTACCCAATATTTTTGAGGGACATACTAAGAAACTCTGAGATTTAACAATCTTTAACTGAATTTTTCACTACTTGTTCAATAAACCTTGAAGAACTCATTAAAGCCATACAGCAATGCAAAAATCCCCACCACCCTACACTGGACACTCTGACAAGGCTGGCCAGGAAACCAGCAAGCATTAATGCTCAAGCACCAGAGCTGTGTGATAGAAACACGTAAAGTCATGGAGCAGATGCCACAGGCACACGTGCTGCCCAGATACACACGGGCTCGTTCTTCGTGGTTCTAGCAGAACTGCTATTTTGAGATGTGAGCTAGAACCTGCTAGGATTTAGTGCCCCCCTCATAGAGTTTTGTCTCAACAACTGGAGTAACAAAAATTTGCTAAAACCCAGCATTTTCACTGTACCTTCTCCATGAGGTAAGCATCACAGTCTGAAGCTTCTATAAGCTCCACAGGAGAAGTGTGGCGTCCAGCAGAGAGCAACACGCAATTCAATATGAATTGTAGGTGAAGCCATTTATTAGGTGAAATCACCCAGATTCTATACCTTTTTTACTACCAATGTGGCAAGGTAAAAAACTGCTAATTGGTTACACACACTGTTCACACCATATTGATTGGTTAGTAATTATAACGAGCTCTGATAAACCTATCTTATAGCTAAACATCCTTAGTTTAGCTTTAATACCTAAAAGCATCTGCACACCTGCTGTTTTGACCCTCTTGTTATGGTTGGTTCCTAACATGTTCTGTTACTCCCAAATACCTTCCCATAACTGCTTCTTGGTTTTAGGGTGTCCTGTACCCCTATCAACAAGGCCGCTGTGTTTTGAGAATGTGGTTATTTTGATCCTCTCAGCATGAGGAACTTTTCCTGTCTCGTGGGAACAGAAGAATATTGTCAGGGCCTATGTCTTGGGAGAAGAGAGCTAGGCCGCCAGCAGGCCTGCTGTCTTCCCCAACAGAGAAGTACTAACAAGCTCTGTGCCATCCTGGAAACGATGGCTGTCAAGTCAACAGTCTGATCAGTTTTATTTGAGACAATTCTAACTCCACATATCTAACAACTGCCCTCAAAGGGAAAACAAGCAGAAGGTTGTAACTGTTCTTGAGGCCTCCACCAATGCCAGCACTCAACTGACTGTGCTCCAACAAGGGCACTCAAATTCCTCCAGATTTCATGAAATAATTCTGCTGTCAAAGCTCAGAGCACTTGACACAAATTCACCTCACCTCAGTTCACTCTATCAGGCTGACATCAGATTTGCCAGCCTCAAGCAGAATGTTTCTCATCCCATTTGCTATCATATAATTGTAACAATAATATTGTAGGGAAAGGTTGTGGGAAATGGCTAAGATGGAGAGAAGGTGGCAGGCACGCTGCTAGCTGTCTTCTACTACACAAAAGCTGCTGTGAGGAAGGAATGAGTTGTTCTCTGTGCCTGCAAAGGTTGCAACAAGAAGCTGAGGAGAAAAATCTTTCTTACAGTAATGATTGTTTGATGTGCTGGCAGGAGGGTGCATAGTCTCCTTTGCTGGTGGTTAAGAACAGGAATGATGGTCTGAAGCATCTTCTTTTGGGGCAGATGAATTTACCTTTTGCAGTCCTGTTGCTCTATGACTTTTGATTGTGTGCTCAAAGCTAACCAACATTTCTGCTCTTCTACACATTGCAGTACACACTATCATCACACACACACTATCCTCAACTGCTCTTGGTATAGCTTCATTCTAGTTTCTTATTAATATTTTTTCCTCTCACATAATGTTGGTTTATTTCTACTGCCTAACGTGCAGGCAAATCTCTCTTACTCCCTTTCAGACTAGCAGCCAGGAAATGAAAGAAATCATAGAGACCCAGAAGGAGCTGGACATTAACTACCAAGAGCTTATGTCAGCAAGGCAAGGGAATGGGGTAACAGTTACCTCCACATCTCTGAAAAGCAAGCAGAAACTGGGGAAAACTGAAGATCAAAAAAATGCCCATCATCTTTCCAGTAAAGCCATGAAACACAGTGCTCTGTCTGTGGAGGACCTCAGAAAAATTCAGGCTGAGAGGTGAGCGAAGCACAAATATGAAAGCCATCAAGAGGGGGATGCTCAGAGCTGTAAAGTTCTTAGTCTATCTCCTGAAAGCAAAAATACAGGTTTCCCTCTCTCCCACTGCTGGTCAACCTCAGTCTTGGTCTGGAAGAAATACCTCTAAGGAGAGCAGCGGGGTCTAGCTTCATAGGCCATTTAGTTCTGGCCGTTGTCATTACTTGGCATCCAGAAGCAAGCAAGCAGTTTATTTTGAATTGAGCTGCAAAATATTACCTAGTTAATATTGGTTCCTTGGGCAGAATTCATGCCAGGTCCTAGCCAGTGGTGATGTTCTGGTATCTGGACTCAGGTTCCCCTGGCAGCTACAGCTATTCTCCTCTATAAAACAGATAATGTAGGTTAAAAAAATAGTTTTGTTTTATAAATAGTTTATTCCTGCACCTAATTGAGTGCCTTGAGCTGCAGAAATACCAGCAGCCTTTGCTGCTTTGCTGACAGATTGGGGAGCTGAGCATTCAATATATATTTTTCTGCTTGCTGGCTTCTGTCCTTCAATGTTATTTCCACAAAGGCTTAAAGAAGATCCTAACACAAATGAGGAAAGTGTATCTAAAATGCAAATACCATATCTGCCATGAAATTCAGTAAAGTGGGCAATCCCATGTGTTTGTTAAGATCAGCTTAAGGCTGTACTGGGATATTCTGGCACCCAGATATCCCTTCATAGACACACTTGTCTCTGTCCCCAGGTCTCATTTTCCAAGATGCACATATCTGCCATCACTACTGCAGACCTTCTTCCTAATGGCAGCACAGTCTGGCACAACATGGATGTGTGTTGTGCCTCATGGATGTTTCCTAGAGTAGCAGTCAGGGCAGCATTTTTAAATTAGAAATGTTAACCAACTCTTAATGCAGAGTTCTCCAGACACACAAGAAGCAGATGCCATGGAAGAAGCACTCCTGGGTTTGATAGGATGTAAGAACAGAAATGGGATCTTATGTTTCCTTTCCTTTTGAGCTGTAAACAGTAATGGATGAAGGTGCTACACATGGTAGTACCAGCTCCTATAAACTGTTTTGTGTTCCTTTTCTTCCTGGCAGGCAGTATGCAAGTGATGTAATTACAGTCACTATGAAAACGATGCACGAATCAGGAACATTCAATAGTCTAATAGAAGCTACTGAGCAAGAGAAGGCAAAAAAGAGCAAGTTTCATGACATCCTCATCAGGTCAGTGTTGTGTTCTGTACTTCTCTGCTTAACTGGAGAAAGCCAAAGCCCTTGCCTGCTCTGTACATGCTAAAAAAGACAAAAAAAAACCAAACCCAAAACCCCCAAAACCTCATTACAACCAAAAAACCCAGCAAAACACAGACAGGATTCTGCTTTTTCAATTTGAATTATTCTGCCTGCTTTACAAACTGCACTTCTTTGCCCTTCAGCAAGAAATAACTGATGGTCCTGATCCTGATCTGAGGTAGGAATTGCCTGAGCTTTCACCACCATAGACATCAGTGCCTGCATTAATGCAAATGCTGCCCCATATAATTTAAAACATAATGTGATGTAGGAGCTCCCTGATCTTTAATTCTTGTCCCCAGTGAAAGCCAGAGCAGCAGAGAATCTGTTCAAACCAGGGACAGCAACATATGGTCATTAGGTTATGTGATGCCCAGGAGAATCCTCTCTGACCCAGATGCTGACAGGCTCCCCTTCCAGCGAAGGGCTAGCACAGATGGTCACAGAGACAGTTGTCTTATTTAGGGCTAATCCAGCAGCCACTGCACTATAGATCCTCTTCTGTCCCAGATCTTATAGGGTACAGATCTGTTATCATCTCAACTCAAACTGGTGATTCCTTAGCTCGGACTTCTGTGCACTAGAGGTTTGGAGGGTTGTTTTAGCATGTGAAGGTCTGGTTTAATCCCAAGTGTGACAGTCACCAGAGAAGTATTTGACCATTTTAAAGGTACTTTGTTCTGTGTAGCAGCTCAGGTCCATCATTTAGGGTAGACAGCAAAGCTGCTCTAAGTCATGATTTGTCATGAGTCCAACCTACTGGAACAGCTCTGGTAGTGACTCAGGCATTTGTCTCCAGGGCAATCCACAGCTTCCAGTGATACATGGGATGTCAAGCATAAAACTCAGCTCTTCCACTGTCTAAAACCAAGGGATTTATTGTTAATCCATGGAAGGCACAGATAGCAAAAATGAAAGCAGCAATTCCTGGTGGAAAAACTGTCTAATACTGGAAGGTGGAAAGGAGCAGACAAATTGTAATCAGAAAGAACATAATCCTTTTTGTTCCATTCAAGCCACTATGTTGGCAGTTCTACTATACATTCTTTCCATAGAATGAACTTGACCTGCCTTTCAACAGAATATACACTTGTCTGGTTTTGTATCAATATACCAGTCTCAAAGCAGCCTGCAGGAGCTTCTGTTTATTGCAGTCACCCAGCTGAGGGCTCCACAAAAACCCCAAACCCATGTTTGATTGTAAGATTGGGATAGGGTATAAAATCTCAGGTACAAACTATAGTATAGTAAGGAATGTATCAGTACATGTATCAGTACAGGCTGGGGGGTGACCTGCTGGAGAAGAGCTCTGTGGAGAAGGACCTGGGGGTCCTGGTGGATGACAGGTTGACTATGAGTCAACAGTGTGCCCTGGGGGCTAAGAGAGCCAATGGGATCCTGGGGTGCATCCGGAGGAGTGTAGCCAGTAGGTCAAAGGAGGTGATCCTCCCCCTCTACTCTGCCCTGGTCAGGCCCCACCTGGAGTACTGTGTCCAGTTCTGGGCTCCCTGGTATAAAAAAGACAGGGACCTTCTGGAGAAAGTCCAGAGAAGGGCTACGAAGATGATTAGGGGGCCTGGAGCATCTCCCCTACGAGGAAAGGCTGAGTAAGTTGGGACTCTTCAGCCTTGAGAAGAGAAGACTAAGGGGGGACCTAATTAAAGTCTATCATTATCTCAAGCAGGGGATGCAGGGGGAATCAGCCAGCCCCTTTTCAGTGGTCTGTGGAGACAGGACAAGGGGCAATGGCTGCAAGTTGGAGCACAGGAAGTTCCACACCAACATGGGGAGGAATTTTTCCCCAGTGAGGGTGAGGGAGCCCTGGGACAGGCTGCCCAGGGAGGTGGTGGAGTCTCCTTCCCTGGAGAAGACCCATCTGGACACCTATCTGTGCAGTATGAGCTGGGGAGCTGCTTTGGCAGGGGGGTTGGACCTGATGATCTCTTGAGGTCCCTTCCAACCCCTACAACTCCATGATTCTGTGATTCTGTGATTTACTGGCTTTAAATCAAATCATAAACATAAAAACTTAGAAAAGCACTCAGTGAAATTAGACTGTAATACCTAGAACATTACTGCACCTGCTTTGTTTTAGAGAGGTAAACGCCTCTCTAGCTTTTGGCCTTTGCTCATGTCCCTTCTCAGGTCTCAGAACCTGCAGCAGTGGGTTTTTTGGAAAGATTTTAAGTCTGATATGAAAAAAATATTCTCCATTTATATAATCAAACTTACACAATTTGGCACTGTCTGCTGACCAGGCACAATTCTGAGCAGAAACAGAGATTTTTGCTCCAAGTGCAGAAACTATCACTCAATGATAGGCTGCTTCTCTCCCTGCTATAGGAAACAAATCATCCTCAAGTCCACACCAGACTTTCAGCAAGAGCATCCCCTGGTTTTTGGCTCATTCCCCCTTTCATTCCCATCTTCCTTGCTCAGTCCATGCACCTTTTCTTTCAGGATGTACTTACCATGTCACTACCTTTGGTGGGAAGTCTCTGTTGCTGACTTGCAGATGTGCTGCCTCCCCAAATCTGAGTGAGGAGAAGAATGCCTTTTTTTCTACTCACCCCTGGGAAGCAGCATATCTTCTGCTGGTCTAGAGAAGCAGGCCAAGTTTTTGTGTTTTCTTTTAGTTCAGCTGTTAGAAACTCATTGAATGAGCAGGATAAATGGACAGCATTCAGCTAAGTGCTGGGATGGATCAGGAGACAGGAATTTCACTTTCTAGGTAAATTCATCTTTTTAAAAAACATATATTTTCAAATAATTGTATTTTACTGTTTTTCTCCAGGGAGGAAGAAGGAAAGAAGGAGATCAAGTCCCTAGAGAAACAGCTGCAAGATGTCAAGAAAGAAACCAAGATAGAACTTCAGGTGAGATCACTTAGCACTGGGCACCATGCTGGGGTGGGGGGAAGCCTGTTAGCAAGCTTGCTTCTGCTCCCCAGGAGTTAACACTCAGATGAGAGTGTGTGTAGCATCTATAATGAGCCATCATTCAGGAATATAGAAGCATAATAATTGTAATCAAGCTTGGTACCCTGAATAAGCCTGCTAGTGACTTTAAGAGCAGTGCCCAGTGGTTTTCAAATGGGAGCTCAAAACCCTCATAATCCTAAAAATCCACAATCAAATTCCCCAAAACCACTACTGGGAGTGGCAGAGCACAGGCATCTGCAATCAGTAAGAAGCTGCCTGCAGAGAGCAGCATCTATGGTTCTGTCCCACCTACTCACACAGATGTGACACCTGGCACGAAAGAAAGTGTGATGATGAGGGAGTGACAAAGAAATAAAGCTGGCATAGGGGCATGCTGGTTCTCTTCCTACAGTATTTTTTCTGGGGAGAATGTTATGATTTTAATGGATTTTTTTAGGCATTTAGAAAATGCCAAACATGGAAGTCCTACACAGGGACAGGTCAATGTTACTGCACATAGACTGTCAGCCTGATCTTTCCAGCAGGCTTCAGCCCTTCTGTCTGCAGCACACAAATGGGGTGTGGGTGTGTGTGCACAGTAAGTCTGGGGCACTCTGTGTGTGTCAGACTGGCTACACAAGCATAGATCAATTGAATGACATAGCCCTGATCACTTTGATGCTCACCAGACAGCTCAGGCTTGACACTTGTGTGTGCTTCAGAGCAAAAGCACAGGCAGCTCTGTGCAGGAACACAGCCTAGCCCTGCTGAGCAGGGAAGAGTGTGTGACAGAAACCAAGCAGGAGGTAGGCAGGTTCTGAGCTGTACAAGGACCAAAAGAAGGAACAAGAATGTGACATGTGGTGCAGTGCTGAGCAAGGGGACAGTGAGGGCATCTGACAGAAGAGTCAGTATCACTGAATTTTGTCTTTAGGCAAGAGTGGACAGTGATCAAGCCAGTATAGGGTTGGCTATGGAGGAATTTTAAGCCACTGACATGCTTGTGAAGTACAGTTTATAAAAGATTAAGGTTTTGTTTTGGCAGCCTGTATGCATGTGTGGTGAAAAGTTTAATTGTAAATACAGGATGGTTGTAAGAACATGAAGGATCTACTGGCACAGGTAGTACACACAGCTATCTATAACTGACAGAAGACCAGAGGCCCAGAGAAGATATTAGAACAGCAAAGAAAGCAGGAGCGTCCAAGACAGGATAATTCATTTGTCTCTACTAGCAGAGATCCTGGAAATGCAGAAGATGCCCTGGAAGTGTGGCAAGATGAAAAGAACACTGGGGGGAAGTAAAAGTGGACATGACTGAGAGGAGAAAGTCACAGAAAGAAATGGAAGGATAGCAGGTTAGGAGACAAACCAAGAACAGTTGTGGGAACTAAAAGAGAAATGAAGCATGAACTCTTTTTCCCTACACATTTGAGCAGAACATCTACAGGATGATTCTTCCTGCCACTGGAGATGGTATGGGAGCCCATTTCCAGGCCCTGGGGGACAACTGAAAAGTCCCTTGCCACCTGCATGGCAGTTAAATGAAATTAGCTGGATAGTTGGTCAGGCTCAGAGACTGCATGTTGTCTGTTTGCTTCTGCACATTGTCCCTTTCTCAGTCTGACTCTCATGGCTATTGGGAAGCTTCTGTTCTGCCAGTCCCCAAACTAGTGAGTATGATGAGGTAGTTCTGGGTAGCGCTGCTCACGCCTCGCAGTGTCCGTGCACACAGCACACATACCTGTTCTGGTTTAATGCTTTCCCAGGCACTGGTGTGTAACACACTGCAATAATCCCACATCAACATGCAGAAGAACTTCACAGTGAGGGTGACAGAGCCCTGGGACAGGCTGCCCAGGGGGGTGTGGAGTCTCCTTCTCTGGAGATATTCAAGACCCATCTGGCCGCCGACCTGTGTGACCTGTCCTAGGGAACCTGCTTTGGCAGGGGGGTTGGACTCGATCTCTGGAGGTCCCTTCCAACCCCTACAAGTCCATGAATCCTGTGTCACCCAAGCAGCAATGTCCTGGCACTGCAGTCAGGCACACTTCTCTGTCCTGCCCTGCTCCTCTCCTACCTCTTGCAGCCATAGGAAGTTGTGTAGCTCCTGTACTGAGATGATGCTCTTCTGCTAATTTGGTTCTTGCTTTTTTTTGCCTCATCAAGTGGTTCTGCACTCATCTGGGCTTTTGTGTTTGCAGCTTACAAGCCCTTTTTCTGGGCTTCCTTATAGTTCCAGCTTTGATAACAAATCAAAGACAAGACTACTTTCAAGCAGTGCTTTCCTCCTGTGCCAAAAATAATGGTGTCTCACTATGTCTCCCAAGGGAGAATAATTTCTGTTTGCCTCATATGGGATTTTCCCATAGACAGCTTTACAGACACTTGCATGATTTGTCACCTTGCCAAGTAATTAAAAACACAAACACGACTTGCTGATTTTGGAGTACTTTGAACAATAATAATGCACAGACCTGTAGACAAAAGCCTACATGGTTGTCTCCAGTCTCGTGGAGGAGAAGACAAAAGCAAGAAAATCTAATCATGGAACCAGAAAAACATGGTTTTCCCTTCATGTTCCCTGCATGTTGGCAGTTTCAGCCTTGATAGCTCTTAATGAGATGCTAATTAATGCTGTATTAGCCTGCTAAGCTCATTTTTCTTTCTAATGGAACACAAAGCAAATGCTAAATGTTCTTATTTATTTTGTTTACTTTCCTCTTGGAAAGCACTGATGTCTCTAAAGGAGCTGAAATGACTGCTCTGGTTTTGCTCTTACCCCACCGTGCAGGAGCATCACCCTAGCATCAGCTCTAGTTTGGCTGCAGGAGCTGTTGGCTGCTGTAGTGTTCATTGTCTAGCTTGTACAAATTTATTCATTTTCTCTGGTTTCCCAGGCAAGTGAGGGCAGCCTGTACAGATTTTGAAACCAGTTAATATCGTACAACATTACATAGTTTATCCTGAAAATCAAGGAAATATAAACTTCAGAATTCCTGCACTGCTGTTCACCCAAAGAGCTCTTAACATCCCGGGGTTCTGCAGGATGCTCATGCCATACGCGTGTGCGAGTCATGGTACAGTTTTATAACAAGCAGCAAACCAGGCTACATACCAGGCAGAAAGCAAAGATGCTGCAGCACAGCAATGGGGAAAACAGTCTGTAACTTCTACCCTGTGTGGGCTCTCATCACACACCCAGCTCCACCGTACCACTGCACCTCTCGGTAGGGCGTGTAGTAGCACAACTGAAATCCGTCACGTTTCCTCCCTTAACCTTTCCCAGGAGAAATGCATCACCAAAGTGCTTGGGGGGAATGTTTTAAACATATATATACACCCACGGGTGCGTGTTGCTACTGGAGTCCCAAGTTCTTGGGCAGCTTCATTCCTTTGCTGGTAGAGCCCCAAGGCAGAACCCAGAGCCCCACGGCAGAGCCTCAAGGCAGAACCCAGAGCCCCAAGGTAGAGCCCCAAGGTAGAACCCAGAGCCCCAAGGCAGAACCCAGAGCCCCAAGGTAGAGCCCCAAGGCAGAACCCAGAGTCCCAAGGCACAGCCCCAAGGCAGAACCCAGAGCCTCAAGGCACAGCCCCAAGGCAGAGCCCCAAGGCAGAACCCAGAGCCCCAAGGCAGAGCGCCAAGCTCAGCAGAACATGGAGCTGGAGCCCTAGATCCAAACCTGGCTCCAGTGGGACAGGGCAGTGGACAAGAGTGCCACTGCCAACATCAGGTCTGCTCCCTCTGCTAGCAAAGCACCCCTGGCACAGCTTGTGCCTGCAGTTGCTGGGACTGGAGGTGAGCTAGCAGGAAGGCTGCAGACGCCATGTTACTGAGGCCAGGTGACATTCCAGGCCTTGCTGCCCTTTCGGCCAAGGGGTTCTCAGGGGTCTGCAGCATGGGGACGATCTGGCAGCCAGGTCGGAGATGGGGGCTACAGCCCTATTAGGGCTGCGCGCTGTGGTTTCAGGGGAGGCGAGTGCAGGCCGCAGCAGGTGTGTAGATCTAAGCATATCTTCAGGCTTTGCAAGCTGAGATACAGCAGCTGCTAGTGGCAGGCCTTGAGCCCGTACGCATTCGGTGTTGGGAGCAAGGAGGCAGAGGGCTCTGCTGGCATGCTCGCTGCCTGCACCCCTGCCCCTCCAAGCCCCTGCCAAATGTGGGGCACCGGGTATGCTGCTGGAGGCAGGAGGTTTATCCGGCTGCTGGAGGAATTTCTCAGACTGTTTGGTCCCATTTGCTGTTTGCAACCAGCTGTATTTTTAAGTGGCTGTAAATGCTAATGGCCATGGAAGAGCTGAGAGATGGAGGCTGCGCTCACAAGAGAGCTAAATCAAAGGAAACAAAACCACAGGAGTGCGCCTACCCTCACCAGCTGAGCGCAGTTGCTTTTGCAGCCAAATAGCATCTGTGGGGCAGACTCCTATGGCACCGGCTAACAGCACCAGACAGGCCTCTGAGCTGGTGTCTGGGAGCTGAGAGATCAGAGAAAATGAGCTTGTTTACCTGTTTGCAAAGCAGACTGGCTCTTGTTAACTATTTCCCGGGTTTTGATCTCAGTCTCTGCTTTTGGACACATGAGGTAGGATTTTGCATCTTTGGTTTGGCAGATTGAAGGTTTAAGTCATCCCAAATAAGCAGCCCAGGGGTTTGCTGCGTTAACTGTATGAGAGCGCGCTGTGTCCTGGCTGGGACCTTTGCTGTGATAAACCAGAATGAATAAATATGGACTCATTTTCCCAGTGCCTGCCCCTGGAAGCTCACAGAACAGCATACTCCACAGATGGTGCCCACAGACTTTGGCCATTTACTTTTGCATTTACTACTTGCAGTCTAGTAGCAAACGTGCCCCGTTTCTGCAGCCAGGTCCCTTAGCTGGGCTGTGGTAGCTGCCTGTGGATGACTTTCCCTTTCCAAGTAACAGCGTTGCTATAAACCACTCACAGGGTTTTGCATTTCGCTTCCTGTCTGCTTTGGATTGTGTAACCAGGCCCCCAGACTCCCCACCTCCACTGGAGATGTTTTACAACACCACAGACCAAGTCCAAACCACAGCCATGCCATGCAACAAAGAAAACAAACCGAGCAGACAGGCCTCCATCCTGGCTGGGGTACTGGAATCAAAAGCCCTTTTTCTTCTCCTTTACTAAAATATGAAATGAAAAAGAAAAGATCCTGGTGCAGTGTTCACCTCTCTAATACCTGAGTAGTTGGTAACTTAGGCTGAAAACTTCTTTTCTGACCTGTTTGCAGACCCTTAGCAGATGGCAGCAACACCCAACATCAGCAGAGCTTGGCTTTGATGAACCCTAGCCCCAAAAATAGCAGTACTTTTCATTAGCACCTCCCCAGTCTCTCTGCCAGCCCCTCCGTTCAGACATCATTCTGCCCCAATACAGGGAAGACAATCTCAGAAGAGAGTGGTATGGTCACTTCATAGAATCATAGAATGGCAAGGGTTGGAAGGGACCCCAAGGATCACAGAGCTCCGACCCCCCTGACACAGGCAGGGACACCAACCTCAGGCCTGGATCTGAGGTTGCCCAGGGCCCCATCCAACCTGGCCTTGAACACTTCCAGGGATGGGGCATCTACCACCTCTCTGGGCAGCCTGTTCCAGCACCTCACCACTCTTTCTGTAAAAAACTTCCCCCTAATATCCAATCTAAACCTTCCCTCCTTTAGCTTTAATCCATTCCCCCTTGTCCTGCCATTATCTGTCCTTTTAAAAAGTTGATTCCCCTCCTGTTTGTATGCTCCCTTCAGGTACTGGCAGGCTGCAATGAGGTCCCCCCGCAGCCTTCTCTTCTCCAGGCTGAACAAGCCCAGCTCCCTCAGCCTCTCTTTGTAGGGCAGGTGCTCCAGCCCTCTAATCATCTTTGTGGCTCCTCTGAACCCTCTCCAACAGTTCCACATCTTTCTTGTATCGGGGCCCCAGCTCTGGACACAGTACTCCAGGTGGGGCCTCACGAGGGCAGAGTAGAGAGGGACAATCCCCTCCCTGTCCCTGCTGCCACCCCTCTGTCTCCATGGGACACCTCCCGTGTCTACTGAGCAGGAACACAAAACACACCCCCTTCCAGTGCCAAAATGTAACAGGAGGGAAAGCAAAGCCCATAACCAGATCCCTTAATAAGGCACAAATAGGTAGGTACAATTTGTAGGCAGCTACAAACGTCTGTAGCTGCCTGCAGTCATATGACTGGTCTTGGAAACCTTCAAAAAAATGAATGCCTGACTTTTAAACCCACAGAACACCAAGGCCCCTGAGTTTCCTGGGCCTTACAAATCTACTTTTCCTAACTATGTGCAACAAGGGGTGCAGGGGGGAGGCTCTTCCTTCCAACCCTTACAAACTCTTCTTACAAGGAAACCTTTTCCAAGTGAGTCATGCTTTTAAACACAGCCCAGTGGAGCTGGCTTCTTCCTGTGGCGTTTTTCCATGTTTACAGAGCTGAGGAATGCAAGGGTGCTTGGGAGACAAGATATGTGGGCTTCAAAACATTTAAATGCCAGCACTTCAGTGTTTCATTTTCAGCTGCAAGGTTTGGCTGATGACTGTCAGAGCTGTCACAGCATGGCAGCAAAGCAAAGAGAAAGGAGTCATGGAGCAATTGGGCACCAAACCAGAGGCATGAAGGTCCATCTTGTGTAACTGCACAGGAGACTTCGATGATCTTTTTAACTCTTAGTACAGAAGCCCAGGGATTGTCATTTTACAGGTGGATCTTCCAAATCCCAACCCCAGATTAATGAACCTTTATCTGTTCCTCAAAGAAATTAATTAAAAAGGAGAAAACACACCAAGGATCCTGATTCAAGCAACGTGCTTTGCTTCCTGAGCACACTCTGAGCCCTGGATAAATGGGGGGGGTGTGTGTCTCAGGATTCCTGTCGGTAGGGGAGCTCCCGGGGACAGAATTCCTGCAGGAAATCTCATCTGCATTGTGAAACCAGGCTGGGCACTCGTCACCAGCTTTTCTTTGGTACCTCTTCCTTACCCTGGGTGTATGCTTTTCCAAAAAAGTGGGCACTATCCGACTTTGTAAGGCTTCACGCAAGAACTGTTCAAACCTGCAGTGGGACAGGATTAGGTTGTCACCTCTGCCAAAGGCTGATTATACAGTTGCTGCATAATTAGGAAAAAAATGAATCCAAGGAATAAGAGTAAGGAAATACTTTGGGAAATCAAACTTTGGTGTGTGTAGGGCTGAGGTGTTTACCCTCCTTGTACAGATGCTCACTCTGTGAGACAGCCTAACCCAAGAGGCTAGGAAAGCCTAACTTTTAAGCAGGTGAAATGATTTAGTTTCTTTCATGCTTATAATAAGCATGTCTGTATCCTGGACCAGAGACCAGAACCCTGGTGTCTTGTCTCACTCTGTTCATCACTCCATCCTCTCCAGAGCTAATTACTCTGAGGGGTTTAATTGCCTCCTGTACGACTTTAGAAACCAAACTTCCCTTTGAAGCAGAGGGTGAAATGGAGCAACATTCAGGGAAAGTGTGAAGCCTGTAGATGGCTTTTTCTCTTCTGAGTGTATCAGGGAGTGGAGACATTAAGAAACTGTGAGCTGACCCCTGTCTCCAAGCTTGCTTTTGTGCTGCTTCTGTCTCCTCCACTAGAACCGAGATAATATGATTGCCTACCTCGAAGATGAGCTCCAGGAGATGAAAACCCAAACAAACAGGGACAGCTGCTACGTGAAGAAAAGCACAGACTTCCAGGTCCACCAAACCCAGAAGAAGTGCAGGAATGCAGAGAAATTCCTGGAGGAGAAAATTCAGGTAAGCACTTCCCCATGGCCCCTGCTGGAAGGCAGCTCCAGCTAGTGAGGGAAGAGTCCTCCCTCAGTTTCATCACTGGGAGAGATGTCTGTGGGCTATGCAGAGCTCTTGCTCCCCTGGCTGGCTTTCAGTGGTATGTGTGTGCTCACTGGTGTGCAATAACTGTCTCTCTTTTCTCTCTGTGCTGATGGCAGAAGTTGAGGAGCAAAACTGAGGAGGAGATTCGAGTCCACACGAAGACTGAAAGTTTCCTCCGGCAGCACCATAAGGTGTGTGTGACATTCTGCTAATGCCTGAAATAGCAACTGACAAACATGATGCCATCAATTAGTGCCTGCAGAAAACCAGTTATTGCTCTGTCAAACTTACCAGGTTCCTGATTGCTGCTACTTATCTTCAGGTCTTAATTAACCCAGGTCTCCCAGACTCAGGATTTACTGCACTTGGATATGTTTCCCTAAAATTAAATTATTTGCCTTGCTTATTCAGGTGTTAGGGATTTGTCCTCCCTCAGATAGATGTATTCAGCTAATTGGAAGCTTATTTAGACCTTTCCTTGGCAGTACCTGGGGCTCCCAGTGACTCAGGGCAGTGCTACCGTACAAAGTGAGGGCAACAGCATCACAGAGCCAAGTGTTGTACGGAGGGGGCACTGAGAAGGAGATGACTCAAACTGCCAGCTCAGTTTTGCCTTGTCATAACATGAGGGGGAGCCAGGGTTGGCTAATTGCTAACTCACAATCACTGTATCTGTTTTCAGTAGCAAACAGCCACCAGTGTCCTCGTGCTGTTGATCCAAAGGTTCAGAGTTTTCCTGTCAGCAGCAGCGGTGTCTGTTACCACAAGTAACAGTGCCCAGCATCTCCTGAACCATACACCTGGGCAAAAACTCCTACTGTGCTGTTCCTCACATCGCTGCCAGTACAAAATGGAACAGAAAATAATCAGAAACTGTAAAAACTGTCATTTGAGTGCCAAAAAGTGCTGTTTCTTGAGAGCAATTGAAGTGTCCTCCGTAGCCCAGCACCTCAGTCTGAGCAATGCTTCATAGCAAGGGGACTGGCCAAGTACAAGCTGCAGCCTGCTTGACCTGTAGCAGAACACAACATGCAAGCCCCTCTGTGCTCAGACAGCAGCTGGTGGCTTTATAGGAGCTCACAGAGGATGACCATGCCCCCTCCCCCCCATCTCCCTTGTGTGTCCAGCTGTGACACCATAATGAGATCGATGCTTTTCCTCAGATTATTTTTCCATGCAGGCAGTCCTGGTTGTTGCTATGGAGAAGCTATTTGTGAATGGGAGGAAGTCATCTGTGTGCCTGTTTCAGCAACACCTGCCCTCCTATTCACCAGTGAGACAAAGCCAAGTTCACAACCTGAAATAGCATCCCAAGTGCTGTCCCCTGGGACCTTGTTCCTGGTGTGCTGAGTTTAATCCTGAAAGCAGGCAGGGAGCTGGGCAGAGGATAAAAGCTTCCTCACTGTCAAATTCTGTTTCATAACACCACCTCCCTCCATACAGAAACAAAGAATGGCTTCTGGTTGCCATTGACTTAACCAGTTCTGTGCACAGAACCCACCCCCAGGGCTTCTCCATCCTTTATGCACCTCTGAAAGCTCAGCCCAGCCTCTCTTCATCCCCTGTCCAGTGCTGCAGCCCTAGCAAGGAGTCTGCAACCCACCAGTAATTTATCACCAGTCCTGGGGGTTTGACCCTTCCAAGGCTCAGACAGGAAGGAAACACTGACCGTGCAAAATTCATGGGACTCTTACCATGGTCCTGAAAGATCTGGCCAGATGAGAGTAGCAAACCTTTCCCCATGCACTCTTTGTATGAGGCTGAGCACCACTCTGTCCCCATATGCAGAAGGTGGAAGAGAAGCTGGAATACTGGGTGGACAAGTACGAAAATGACACTGATGCTAAAGAGGAAGAACTGGATGCCCTGAAAGCATCAAAGGCAAACAACATGGAAAGGCTGCAGAGCCTTGCTGAGGAGGTAAGACAGCAGCAGCAGGTCAGTGCTCAGCCATGCAGAACTACAGCCTGGCTTTTTCCTACCCTCATTCAGGAGAGGAACCAGGACCATGGGAAAACAAATATAAATCAATAAGCTTGAGCTGTAGGAAGGGGTTATGAGGACTGGTCCTGGGAAGGCAGGGGCAGAGTAGTCATCTGTTTGCCACGTGTGACATAAGGAGGGATGATGATGTTTCCCTTCCAGCTATTTCCAAACACCAGCAAGTAATCAGAGCACTATCAATAGCCTTTGTGCAGGGCAAAGACACCCTCCTGTCCCATCCATACTCCTCACCTTAGTTTGTCACTGTTAGTCTGAAGAAATCTGCTCCTTCGAGCAACATCTGGGTAAGAGGGGCTGAGCCTGAAAGGGCAGCTCATCCCTTCCTGGAACACTCAGTCACAGCTGCACAGGGCTCTCAGGGAACAGATTCCTGTTCAAACCATCCCTGCCCCACTCCGGTTTCTTAGTTAACTGCTGGGCTCAGCTCACAGCAGAGCCGGCGGCACAGGGCAGGGAGAAGTGTCTAGAAGAAGGGGTGCTTTAAAGCCAGAAGGAATCAACTTGTGATCATTCCTTACTGTCACTGGGCCTGAGATGATGGGACTGAGATGATTCCCTGCCTGTGGGCTCATTTTTCACTCTGTACACTGTCACCTTGGCATCCCAAGTGAGTTTGTACATCATCTGCTGCCTACCCCGGGGGAGCACGGGTCCTTCCTTCCACCAGCTGTTGCCCCAGGCGCCATCAGCCAGCCACTTCACAGCACAGGGTCAGAGGGTTCATTACACCCAGGCTGCGAGAGGTTTGGCTTTGGCAGCAGCTCCCAGTGCCCTAGGATGGGTGGTGCTAACAAGCAGCATTTGCCATCTGGATTGAGGAAAGATCAAATAAAGAAGGGGGAGGAGGAAGGTCCCTGCTGACCCTTGGGCTGCCCGGGAGCTCCTTGGAGCAGGGGCTGGGGACCCCCACCCCAAGACTCACTGTCAGGAGCAGCCCTGGCTGGGCTGTGAGAAGCAGGCAGTGGGGATGGGGGGAGCAGGCAGCCAGAGGCAAGACTCAGCACACCAGGGTCCAGGTGAGCCCTTACCCTGCCTCAGCAAGCTGCTGGGCAGCAGAAACCTTGATGGCTGGCCCTGCCAGTTAGGGGGGAATGTCTCTCATGTGGCTGCCATCAACCCTGTGCTATTTTGCAGTGCCAGACTTTTGAGGAAACCATCATCAGTGACCGGGCAGAGAAGGCAGCCAAAAGAAGAGAACTAGAGCAGGATGCCTTGGAGCTGAAGAGCATCCTGAAGGTAAAGGGGAGCAAAGCTGAGGCAGTGCTGCTCCATCCAACAGAAGCTGGGAGTTTAGTTTCATTCAGGCAGAAAATGGCCTGAGAAAGTTGGCTGGTGTGGGGTGGCACAAAGGACAGATAAAGCCTGTCCATTTCTTCTGGGGCAGACACAAAGCCAGCAGCTAGCTGCAGGTTTGAGCAGGGAGCAAACCTCGGATGATACGGGGCCATGCTCATCACACCAGCCCCACTGCCTGGGTGATACAGGGAGGCTCACGGGGCAGTTCCTCTGCTCACCCCCTTGCTGCCAGCTGCAGATGCCCTCCACTGGCACAGGTCCAACTGCTGCTGCATGGGCCAGAAGTTCCCTGCTGCAGCTGGGGAGTGCAGGGGATGTGCTCTGGGCATTGAGCTGTACCAGGTACCCCTGCAGAGAGATTTCCCCTAAGACCTCTCTCTTTCTCCTCCTTGCAGCTGCAGGCCTGGTGGAGAGGTACAATGGTCCGCAGACACCTTGGCCCCTACCAGGCCCTTGTGAAGAAGCGGGAGGCAGAGCTAGCAAAGCAGAAAGAAAAAGGGAAGAAGGAAAAATTTGGAGCAAAGAAAAAGACACGATAAGGAGCCTGGCCACAGACATGCTGGAGGGCTGTTGCTGGGCAGGGTGCTGCAGTCTGTGTGTCTGTCTGACAGGACAAAATAAACCATGTAACAGAGCTCAGACTATTCTGGGAAACAAGGTTGGTGATAGACACAGTTATGGCCAAGCTGCAGTAACTCTTAAGGTCTCAGAGCTGCCCTTGTACGGCAGAGACTCTGGTCTCCAGTACAAAGGGAACTGCCTTGAAGCAGTGGGAAGTGCTGTACCCCCCAAAGTGCTTCACAGACATGTGACCAGTAGCGGGAGGGAACGCTGTTAACAGCACAGCCACTCACCTGCACTGAGGTCCTTCTCTGCAGGCCCCAGGTGCCGGCCATAGCGGACGCACTGGTGTTTGTTGTGGCTCTGGGTAAGGCAGGGAGGGCAAGTCTGTCGTGGTTTAACCCTGTTGGCAGCTTAAAACAACCACAAACTTCCCCCCACCCCACCCCCCCACCACAGTGGGATCAGGGAAAGAATTGGAAATTAAAAAGGTAAAACTCTGGGTTGAGATAAAGACAATTAATTAAGACAGAAAGGGAAGGTAATAATAATAATAATAATAATAATAATAGAATATACAAAACAAGTGTTGCACAGCACAATTCCTCACCTCCAAAAGCTCAGCTAGTTCCTGAGCCACGCTGCCCCCTGTCCAGCCTCTAGCTATATATTGGACATGACGTCATATAGCATGGAATGTCTCTGGGGTCAGCTGTCCCGGCTGTGTCCCCTCCCGGGCTCTCCTCACTGTCAGGGCAGAACGAGAAGCTGAAAAATCCTTGACTGCTTGGCAACAGCTTGGCAACATCAGCGTGCTGTCAGCATCCTCAGTCCAAAGCACAGCACTGTACAGCTGCGAGGGAGAAAATTAACTCTGTCCCAACCAAACCCAGGACTGGCACCCACATCTGGGCTCAGGCAGCGTTCCCTGTGCTGTCAGTGTGGCCATTGTGTCAGCAGGGGAAAAACTGCTGACGATCTGCAGTGGCAAACACACGGGCAGTCAAAGCTCACAGGTTTCCATTCCCACAGTCTCACAAAACGTCTGCACAGAGTCGCTCCCTGTAACTTCTGACCAAGGGAAGCACCAAGGTGAAAGAAGGCGGCTGGCTGCACTGCCTCCAGGAACTGCTCTGTCCCAGCCATACCCACCCCCCGGGCACTGCCTCTGCCCAGCGAGATGAGGCAGCAGGCAGGGAGCGAAGCTGCTTGGGAGCGGTGTGGTGCACCCTTTCTCCAGACACAACTGTCCATCACACACAGGTTTGTGCACAATTAGCCCTGTGGGAGGGCTGGCTGCTTCCCGATGCTCCCGCACAGGGCAGCGAGCTCAGACCCATACAAAGTCTGCTCTGCTCTTTGTGACAAGCCTGTGCTGGCACCATCCAACGTCCTCATGTCCAAGCTGAACTGTGCCAAAAGCTCTAAAGTTCAAGTGAGATGACTGAAATTGTGAGCAGAGAGGTACTGAACTCGGTCTGAATGGGAGGACAGGGGCCCGACTATCAGGCAGATTTGGTTGTCAAGGGAGCACTTAAATTTCAGGCAAACTTGGGTTAGAAGTGTCAGTATCACCGCTGGAGCGCTGCCGCTTGCTTGAAACCAGACACTGGTTCCCCATTCACTCGCTTTCTGTGGTCCCCTCGTGGCGGTAAGAAGAGGGATCCAGGGGTGGCTGCAGTCGGTGCTGGCAGGAGCGGAGCCAGGGCTGTGCTCACATCCCACGTCTGCACCGCAGGCTTAGTGCGGGAGCCGCCTCAGAGCAACACCGGGAGCCGGGCTCCTAATTTAACTCCTCTTTTGACCTGGTAGTTTCGGACTAGTATTTCCCATATGTGGTGGGTGTTAACAGAGACCTGTTCAGGTGGAGGGAAGAAGTTTGATCAGAAACTCTTCAGAGGCTTTGAGCTGAGGAAGAAGCGGAGCAGAATGGAGGGGCAGAACAACTCCACTGTCATGTCACACTCGAGGCGCACGGTGGTCACAGAGCCAACTGGAATCTGCAGCCTGGCAGGGTCTGGGCTTCGCTTGGCTTTCAGCAGAGACCAAAATGTGGTTCTGAAAGGCGCTCTGCAACCAGGGGCTGTGCCAAGGCTGGGTTCCCCTGCCAGCCCCAGCTCCTCCTGCCAGCCTCCTGCTCCTATGGCTCATCACGGCCCTGGAGCTGCAGCAAGCGAGCCAGTAGGAAGCGAAACGCAGCGCCACTGCGCCATGAAATAACTCCAAACTTCCATGTCAGTCACTGGAATCTCAAAGACAAAAAAACCCCAAACCAACCCAAAACCAAACCACCCTGAACCAGGGTTGCACAGGTACGGCAAAGCCCGCTTCTAGAATGGGGAAGCCCCGTGTGCACAGGGAAAGGGGCACCTTTCCTTTCAAAAACTGGATAATTAACCCCCCCCCAAAGCAGAACAGCAGGACTGGGTTTGCTGTTCCAGTAACACGGAGGTGCTGATGTCCCGAGCCCCACCGCGAGCACCATGGAGCAAAGGTTCTTAACCAAACCCCTGTGAGAACAGGGGTAGGAAGAGTAAGCACCAGCCTGGGGACCACAGCCACGCTGCCACCCACCCACCCTGCTCCCCTGCTGCAGCGGCCATCCCCAGAGCACCGTGCTCCTTACCAGCCTCACCTTACCCAGAAAGCACAGGGACTTCTGTTCCTCCTCTGCACAGCTGCCAAGTAACGGGCTGAGCACATCCAGTGGTGGGAGCAGGGAGCAGCGTCCCAAAACCTGGCCATTTTGAGGAACTTGGCTGGTTTTGGTACTGCTCGTTGTTTTTCCAGCTATGGAGAGGTGGGACCAGAGTTCACACCTGTGATACTTCCTGTGGAGAAATCCAGAGCCCTTTGGAGAAACTGGTTTCCTGGGAGGTAAATGGCTGGAGACCCAGAAGCTGGTTAGGAGGCTTCTGCCAGAGCAGGGAACAGGCACCAGGAGAGGGCTGGGCAGCCCCGACACAGGAACCGAGTTGTCCCAAACAACTGCTATAGGCAGTGGCTGGACAAACAGGGATGCTGAGGCAGCTGGGTGAGCAGGGGGGTGTGCAGCATGGACAAGGGTTTGTGGGCTGCTGGCAACTTCCAGGCCTTGTTTTTATTATTTTAAAAAAAAAAGCAAGCTATCTACGAGGAGAGAAAAGCAGCAAACACCTTGGCTAAGGGGAACAAACCTTTCCAATGCTGCTGGGGTGTGAAGCAGGGGGGAAAGTGTTACAGATCACAGCCAAGATGGGGTAAAAGCAACCAACAGACAAGAAAGGCACAGAGCACCAGTGCTGGCAGCAGCAAGCTCCCACACTTTACTTTGGGGGAAGATTCTGTACAAAATTGCTCCTTCTCCCCCCTCTGGGTGAGGTTAAAAAAATCCCCAGAAGTTTCTGATGTGGCCACAGAGACTATAAAAGTGCTGGAACTTCTCTCTCCCGGGTGACTATGAAAACCAGAGACACAAAGCAGGTCTGTCAGTGCTGCCTGTGCCGATGGGGCAGGGGAACAAACGCCTGACAGAGGAGGTGACGTCTGTCAGCACAACAGAAAAGCAGCAGGAAGAACACCGTAAGGGATGGAAGTTGTAAAACTTTATTTTGGATTACCCAAGGTTTCCTCTTATATTATTGACGTGCTAGAAGTTCACACTACTGGCAGAGCACAGGCAATTTAAAATAGACAATGTTCAAATACATTTATATGTAACAGACTTAGAAATTATGGAATGTATTTACAGACATACACCACGGGATGAAGCTTTAAAATCCTTTACTCTATTAATTACAGCTTTACACTGCCCTCAGAAATAACAAAATTAGAACAGCTTTATAAAACATCACAGTATCTATACAAAAGAATTGGTTTAATGTCCAAATTCACCTTAAAAGTCCTCTGTTCCTAAAACATCTTTTCCAAGAGCCACTTATAGTCACAAAAGGATAAAAACACCATTTGCCATCGTGTCACTACCAAGAACAACAGAGGTGTTCTCGGCTCTGTAACAAGTTATTTTAAGCAGCAAGCTGAGGTCAGGGCCATCTGAGAGCCTCATCCCCTTCCCAAGGGGTAAGCCCCAACTCTGGCTGTTTTGCCCTGATCCCCATGATGCCATCAGGGACCCTGGAGTGCCTGCGCTGCTCTACCTCCAGTGTGGAGCTGTGCTGAGCCTCAAGCGCTGCTCAGTGCTCCACATGATTTGAGGGAGGACGGTGACACGAGGGAGTGAGCGTATGAACATCGGATGGATTCCTCCCAGGTCCTCCAGCACAAATGCCCCAGAGGAGAATGACAATCGTGGCTTTAACACACAATAGCATTTTATACATGTTTTCTTTAAAATACCTTCCCCCCCCCCCGGGATACAACAAAAAATTGCACATAAATACACCAAAAAAATCCCAACCCAGTTTGCACAAGAGAACTGAAGTTATTTTTGGTATAATACATTAAATAAACCATATGATGAAGCTTCAGGTTGAGATTTTTGCCTTAATCATCTGGTCAAGATGTAGTGTTTGCCAGCGTGAGAACATGGGATTATGTATGTTAAACCAAGATGATCACACACACTGGAACTGCCAGAGCCAACCCCTGCTCGGAGCAGATGAAGTGACACTGGGGACACACCGGCGCCCAGCCATGTGCCCACTGCTCTGACACAGACCCGGCATGTGCACCGCAGTGTTAACCAGACACGATCAGAAATGACCATTTCTTGTAGTTCAGGCTCAACTCCCCACCCCATTAGTTCCTAAAAACTAGCATTAGTGAAATGTCAAACTTCCACCAACCCGAATACTGTTAGGTTTTGTTTCCCCAAGTGCTGGAAGCCGGACTGGAACACACACCGCACCCCTCAACTCCACCAAGGGAGTTTGAAACATTCCCTACAATGGGAAGGTTTCAACAGAAAAAGTAACACACCCTGGTAACAATGCGAGTGACCTAAAGTTGAAAACTAAGGTGAAGTCAGTGCATCCCCCTCCCCTTCCAAATTGTGTGCAGTGACAAACATACAAGAAGCATTTGCGGCCTGTCCTGCTGGCTGCGGGTGGCAATCCCCGCAGCAGAGGCCACAGGCCCTTTTATGCAATCCGTTAGCAATTACCAACACCCCTTGTGAGCCAAATTAAGTGAAAGTGAGAGCTACTTTAAGGAGGGAAGTATGTCTGTGGGGAGCTGCTGTCATCCTACATGTACTGCAGGTTACTGGCCTTTGTGTTCCCTGTGGGGCGAAAAGGCTTCCGCAGTGGTGACGCCCTTCAGGCACTCATCTCTGCTTGCAGTGAGATCAACCAATGCCAGGAAGAAGCAACTGGGATAATGATGTGGAATAAGGGATTCAACAGTCACCATGATGGACCTTAAACGAAATACATGAAGCAAAACAGTGGAAACAAAACTGCAAATCAAAAAGGGGAGAAAGGCAGCGAAGGCCAGTCCTTGCCCCTGTCCCAGCGGCAGGTTTGCTTCAGCACAACCAACTTCTATCTAGCCTGTTCCTGTTCCTTCCCCCTCCTTTAACTGCATGAAACCCCCTTGGTGTATTCTGCTTCCAGCTGAGCACCCCAGATGCAACACTGCTGATGCCTGAAGCTGGCCTTGGACCCTGTGCACTGTCTATGCACAATGTTTACGCTCTGGATGTTTTGAATTGGCCAGAAGCTAACAAAGGGCCTGCACGGGTGCTCAGCTGGATTGTGAAAGGTCTTTCTTTGTGGGTAAAAAAGAAAAAGCAACCCAAATTTGAACTGAGAGCTCGGCCTTGTGGCTAGGACTGCAGCAGGCCCTTGTTTTGCAGGTCAACTTCCCAGCACAATGGAAAACTTGCTGGCTCCCATTCCTGTATAGCGACTTCCCTTTGAAATATTGAGGCAAAAGGAAGGGAGCAATGGTAGCTTGGTAAAACCAGCACTCCCCTACAGAACCTCCTGTGACAAAGGGCTGTGTTCATCAAAGCCTTGTTAAACCCACACCTAGGAGCTGCCTCTTGCAACACAATGGGTGCTGCAGCCAACCTCTGGAAACTCAGCAACTGTGTTCTGAAAATGATAAAGGCCTCTGTGGCTGGGACACTCTCTGGTGCTGGCGGGCCTGCATGGGATGCTTCCTCCCCTAATAAACCTGTTATCTGATAATGGGCTTCTCAGGATTAGCGTGGCAGCTGTAGCACTCCCCACTGCAGTGAAAATCCACCTGTGGCTCTTGATGTCATCGCCTGACAAAACCACTGAGCAGCCCAACACAGCCCTGCTGGGCCAGGCTGGGAGGTGAGAGGAGGTGGGGTGTCTCCCTCCACTGACTCCACTGGAAGCATTTTTGGATAAAGACATGTTAAAACGCAAACAGAAAGTGAACCCAACACGAATGCTAATGTGATTAACACAGTTTGAACAGTTCTGATTTAGTAGCTTTTACTAAAACGTTTCTTGCAGAGAAAACATGCAGCAATTTTCCCTTGGGGGAAAAAATTAATCACTTTTTTTTTTTCTTTCAAATTTTAAGTAATAAGGACACGCCAACACAAGTTGTAGCCACATAAGGTTCGACCCCACTATCAAACACTGCAGGCTAAGACCGTGTGTTGCAGTTTTTAAAATACATCATGGAAATGGGTGGTGTTCTTTCAAGGCAAAGAAACTGGTTTCTTTGAACCCTGTGGGGAAGGAAATAAATTTCATTCCCTATCCACCCACTGCAGCAACATCCTTTTTTTAGAAACTAATTCCCCCAGGAATCGCTTTCCAGGCTCTACACCCATGTCTTCGGTCTACAAGGTCAGTTTCTACAGCGGGCTCCAACAGCCCGGCGCTGGATGCCCTGTCCTCCTCCCAGGGTACTCTCCTTTTTTAAATAAGGGGCAAAAATATTGATAATAAAAATGTTACTGGTAACTGTTGAGATCTCCAAAAAAATGGAGAAATGAAGTAAAACATTCCTGTCAGGAATCATGGAAACTCATTTCCTTAGGACAGAGCTCTGTGTGTTTGGATGCACTGCATGGGCAGTAACGTCTTCACGTCCTTCTGCTTAGCCAAGGTAACCAAAAGGTCCTGGAGGTCTTTAGACAGCAGACAAGTGGTGAAGTTGCTGCTGCTTTGGGGGTGCCAGCTCCAGGAGCGCCTGGACAGTCACAGCTACCTGTGTCAAACCCTTCTCTTCTAAAATATGTAGAGGCAAACATAATTGCTCCTGAATGGGGAACAAAACAAAAAGACAGAAACAAAATGGATGAAAAACACTCAACTGAAAAGAAAAAAAAATAAAACTTAAGCAAAAGGTGAATGAACTATGAGATGTTCTGGACAGGCAGCACACACACACACACAGAGGTATGAAGTGAAACTCCTGCTTGAGACTACAGAACCCTGAACGTGGTACTCAAAGAAGGAGGCCCTGGGGTAACCCTTGTGTTTGTTTACTACAAAAGTGTGCAAAGAATAATTTGGAACAGGACTGTGGGAGAAGAGGGGAGCAGCAGATTGCCTTCTACCTCTGCCCACACTGAAACGGCAGCACCTGATGAAACCAGAAGATGAACTAACAGGGGGGAAGCTTTGCTTCAACGTGATGGAACCTGCAACAACGCAAAGCAGGAGAGGAACCACAGCTTCCTCCCCAAAACACAACTGTCTTTCTGAATGAGCCCTTGTGTAGCAAACCTGGTTAGCCATCAAACGTGAGGAAAGACCCACTTTAGAGCAGAGAATGGAACACCAGAGTGGAAACACTGGTGGAACAAGAGGCAATGTCCTACTTAAACACAACTCTCATGAGACACGCTGCCCACCTCCAGTCTTTCTGGCTGAATGTGCTGATCTCTGTCATTGCAAAAATTCCTTGGAAGGCACAAAAAAAAAAAGCAAAAAGAACAAACTGGTTTATGGAAGAAAAAAAAATACTTGCTTTGTGACTGACATAACTTTGCTAACAAAGCCAGAAAGTGCCACTTCCCCTGTTCAGGGTGATGGGGAATCAGCAGCATCAGAGGCAAATATCCATCCGATGTTACGTGTGAGTCACTACCGCTCACTTGACTTCCAAAACATGGCAGGTAACCTCCAAAATCCTGCTAAGGAGTCAGAGTAACACACAAAATGCAAAAAAAAGAGGTTTCAAAGTGTTTATTAGTAATTGTGCTATTCTCAGTCTAAGATGGATTTAAAGCCTCATCCCACACAAGTCCTTGGCACATCCTAGCCATCCTCACTCCACAACAGTCAGGATACACATCCAACAGCACTCTGTGTGTGTAGAAAACAACCAAAGTGTGTCCCTTCTATAGAGCTAAAAAGATTAATTTTCATGTGTTATTTCCACAGCAACCTGTGCTGCTTTCTCCACTCTTGGAATCTTTACTGATTTTTGATGTTAAAAGAAATCCCTCAGCACCAACAGTGGCCACCAACGCTCCTCCCACAAAGCAAACAAGTGAACCCAGACTGAAATTCTCACAGTGAGCCATATGATCAGGTTGAAATACATTTTTCTTCTAGGAAATTTAAGTTACCTTGAAAAAAGTGTGCTTCTTGGGAAAATACTTGTAAACTCAAGCAAATATGCCTTATCTTTTTTCTTACATATGCAGATAGATAAGGGGAAAAGCTTTGGAATGACTCCATACCACAGACAGTTGTGACAGACAAACTTTAAAAACTGGAAGGCACTGTTAGTGTAAAACCCCTTGCAGCTTTTATCACAGTGTTCATCAGAAGTTAAGAAACATAGGAACCGAGTTCATTTTAGTTCATACCAGTAAGCAGTGCAAAAATAGCTTATTTTGAAATAAAACAACCTCCCCCTGTCAAAGGTCCCCTCTTTCCTCAAAAATGTTTTGCTTGGACAGAACACTGTGTGTGATTTGGAAAGAGGGCATCAGCTCCTCTACTTGCTCCTTTGTTAAATACTCACTTTATGTTACAACAGCTGGTGAGATCCATGTACAGGTAACATGTTTTTTACTGGTAGTGACCACTTTTGCAACCAAACCCCTGTGTATATTAAACTATGCTTGAGAGCTGTTGCCAGGTTAACGCCGGGACAGTAACACCACTTAAACTGGGCTTACAAGCCCTTTGCTGTATTCCCAGATGTAACCAAAAATGCACTGAAAACCCATCTGGAACAGCCAGTTTACTTTGCACTTACCTGTCACTGGTCTGTGAGCAGAGTTCCCTGAATCAATCTACACTCTGAGGAGACATGGGATTTTGCACAGCACATGGGGAGTGCCCTGAAGTTCTGAGGTGTCCCTGAGATAGAATTAAAGCACCAGGATGCTTTTCCTGGGAAGGGAAAAGCTTTGAAGCTTTATGTAAAACTACCTGAGTTTTGTAAAACAGTGGGGAGTGATCATGCAGCTGGGACTTATATTTCTGCAGTTGCATGTTACAAAGGTTTCTGAATACGACAGGATAAGAGGAAGAAGGGAATAAACATGGAACACGCATGGGTTGGGCACCCACAATCAAGGGTCAACTCAAGTTTAAAGTTTTAGCCAGAGCACAGTGAAATGCTGTAGCATTCTGTGCCATCAGATAGGATCTTGGAAGATTTTTTTCCTTCTGTGCCAGAAAACGTGTGTCTCAAACTGCCAAAGAGCTCAATTGCTCTGAATGTTTCCTGCTTGACCTGTTATGTAGCTCAGGACCCACTGATAGTTATTTTAAAAGTCCTGACTCAAAGTAACACACCAGAGTCCACAAATACAAGAAATCAAATGCTCTCAGGAGCAGGATAAGGGACTGACAAAAGAAAAACCAGTTACAAAGTCCTGTGGACAAAACCTACCAGACCATGTCTCCTAAGACTGAGATCTCATCAAGAACACTGACATTGAAAACAAAAAAAAGACTTCACATTCTTTACTGTTTTTCATTTCAGATAATCCTCAAACAGTTCAAAGTGGGTGCAATTCCCATTATACAGATGGGGAAACCGAGGCATGAGCTGTCAATGCAGTTTTCCCAGCAGTACATCACCCATCAGCGGACTATAGTGTGCACCCACATGCCCTAACCTCTAGCTCATGGTCAGAGCTTCCTCCCTGGTAAAAACATCTCTGCTAAACATGGCACAGCAAATACAAATGTGGATTATGTCACAAAAGGGTTGTGTGGGTGCACCAACGTGTTTACACATGGTGCTTGTCACCTCTGTGCCCTCAGCAGGAGAGAAAGCACTTCATACACACAGTCTTGACAAAACCCCAAGTCCTCTCCCAAGCACCAGAGTGACGGAAGGAGGGAGCAGCATCACTATCCTTCAGCTAGAGGAAAAAGACCCAGCGATAGAACATACAGAGCGTTAGCATTAGAGTACAGTAAAACACCACAAAGCCCCAGAGCTGAATGGAAAGGGAGACAAGACTGGATTCTTCTGAATCTGTCCCCAGGGAAAGAAGAGTCTCAACTGTTCTTTTAACGCTGAGGTTTAGCTGAAGAATGTCAGAAGGGGAACAAAGATTGTCCTGTCCAGAGTGTGTGAGCAGGAAGGGAAAACAGACAGAAAAAAAAAGGTCAGTCAGTTAGCCATAGCAACATCCATGAAGCAGTCAGTCATCAGACATCTCAGATATATCCTACATGTTCGAGAAGCGTTATCACAGCTGGTTAATTCTGACAAAGAAATCTGCAAGACTATTGCAAAGAATTCACTTAATGCAAATATTTAGTGTTCAGTGAGGTACAGCTTACACATGTAACAAACCTCATGGTTAAAAACACAGTGGTTGACACAGGCCTAAATGAAAACCATTTTTCTCCAGGGGAAATGAAGAGGCTATGGGTGTCTGAGATGCTGTGGGCACTGGGGACTCACCAAAGCTAAGTCTCCACGTGTATCTTAGTTAATGAAAACAGTAGGACAAGGGATTATTTCTGTGTAACTGTTGCTTGAATGCACTATCCTGCAGAGATATCTGTTACTAATTCGAGTTTAAGTGTTCTGTAACTATTCCCAGTGCGTAGCTTTTCCCCCCTTTCACACAGGTAACTGCTGTGAATCAGTGAAATCTAGATGTGCCTATCAACCAGCTCAACCATCGGTTTCTTCTGGTGCCAGGGCTTCAACTACCCAAGCCCTAGAGAAACAGCTGCTGCAGTGCCTGAAATTGGCATTTTCTAAAAGTAACCTTCTTCTTCGAAGGTATTTCTACACAGATCTATACTTTCAGAAAGCCTTTATTTCTTTGATTAGAATTTAAATGAAAGGAAATGCCTGCAGGCATCTTTGCAAGGTAACTAAACTAGAGGCTGCCATGCCATTCCTGCACTCAACTATCTGAGCTTCACATCTCAGGAAATGTAAATTAGACGTGTGAGAGCAACTTTGTAGTTCAGGTGGGGGTAATTTTAGTAAGGTTCCCTGGAGACACTCTCCTTGAACTCTTTCATTAAAGCTAGAAATATGAGGGAAACAGGATGGTCCTGGACAGTAGGTGCTGCAGATGGAGCAGACTGAGTCTAGGAGGGACCTTTTCCTCAGTGGCTTGTTTGTTTGCAAGTGTGGGTCATTTCAGTGATCTGCTCTGCACTGTGATCCCATTAAAATATATTTTCATATCTCAGGGAGCTGTAAATAGGAAATCTGGGATGAACTGAACAATTTTGTCCCAGATTAATTTATATGGTACAGTTCTGCTGGGAGGAAAAGTCTGAAGTTTCTTAGGGGACCAAAACTGTGCAGCATCTCAAAGTATTAAGAGTCACTTTCAACTCCCTACCACACTGCAACACGATGCCCCACTGAGTCAAGTGAAATTGCCAGGCAGCAAAATAAACATGCTGAACTACAAAACCAGTGGCTCAAATGGCTGCAAGTGAAGCTATCCAATAATGTCATAAAATACTGCACAAGTGACTTGAGAACATTGCTTTTAGCTGGGAAATCAGTCACTGGGTATTCCCTTTCACAATACAAAGGAAAGAAAACAGTGCCTACAGAAGCACTAATGCTCAGCAGTTAAGAGAAACCAAATCAATAAATGCACTAGAAGAAAAATTAAGAGAAACACTACATATGAAAAATATTTGCATTCACTATTGGAATAAGACAAAGTGGAAAGGACAGGACAGCATAAAACAGAACTGGGCTCAGATGGGCTATTTGATACGTTCCCACTGCCTAGCTCTTCCAAGTTTGAGAAGAGGACAAGGAACACCAAAAGACAGGCCTCTACCACTTGTACATATGGAAAGAATTAGGATCTATGCAAAGGTAGCTCATCAGAGAAAGGCCAGTAATACTGTGACTTGTTGGTAAGACAGTATAAAGATTTTCATGTAAGAGAGTTATTCTGAAGGAACATGGAAAGCCTGTGGATAATAACACATGCAAAACATCATCTACATTTTATCCCACTTTTAAGCGGTCAAAAATCTAATCTTGAGAAAATGTGGTTGTGCTTATAGAAATAACCTGCAACTCTAAAGGCAGGCTTAAATTGCATCAGCAGTTAAGGCACAACAGTAAGTGAATCAGACCTCTGATAACCTATACCTGACCTCGTTCTGCTCTGGAAGACAATGCAACATAAGTCTGATCTAAACTGTGAGACATAACTTACACTTGAATCTTTCTAAACTTTTAATTGCTTTGTTTTCATCAAGTCTTTCAAGGAAGGTTTTATTTACTGAAGTACCATGTAAAAATGCACCTGAAATATGTCAAGATAGCAGAAACACGTACCTGAGGCACACCAATCCTTTTGCAGGCTTCCAAGAAGTTCTCCACATTTCGTCTGCATTTTGCCATTGTAAGTTTAGGCTGCAGAGTGGTAAAGAAGGCAGGCATAGTGTGTTCTTAATTGGCAGGATTTTAAAAGTTCTCTATTTTTTATTTAAATAAATCTCTTTGCCAAAAACATACTGCACAAACACAAGCTTGTCTAATTCAAAGCAGGCTCTGTTTCTTTAGAAAAGCAAGCCCAAATTTCAAAGCTATTTTATGAAAAACTAATTTATGAATACTGGTTTTTTTTAAAAAAAAGACAATTCTAAGCTGTGCAATATTTATATACAAGGTGTTACATAACACTGCCTAACACTGACTACAGTCATTTTAAAAATGTATTTTTAATGAAACACACTTGCATGGCTTCCATGCTGTGATTTCAGAGCGATTTCACAATATGAAGCAATCTAGAGTCTGTTCTGGATTACTACAATAGGAAATGTATGAGTATCAAACCACTTTTCAATTAACAAAGAAATAAAAAACACTAAGGCTAAATGAAAGCAGAAAATATTGGAAGGAAACAGGAATTGAAGCTTGCTGCTTGTAATCCTCTAGTAGCTTTGTTTGATGTAGCTGTCTGAATTCCACTCACTGGCATTTTTTCAAGCAAGCATTTTTTCTGCAGCTAACTTTCACACCTCTACACAAACATACTGTGGCACAGGCTCTGTCTTGTTTCTATTCTTGAAGCTTATTCTTTGTTAGAGACACAAGCTTTGAAAAAGCTACCCACAGTCTGTGTAGCAGCAGGTAGCGGCCTCTGTGGGTCCAATACTTTTCCATAAGCAGTGGGGTTCCTGCTCCATCCCCTCAACGTGCCGTATTTCCGCGCCAAGAAAGCAAGTTAAAAGCTAGCACTGACTTCTTCCTCCCAAAGGATGAGTGGAATACAAAGATCACATTGTGACTGAGGGATGACATGATGCCTCTTCTGCTCCCGGAGCCGTGCTGCTAAGGGCTTTCTCTTCCTTGGGGTTTATACGACAAAGCCATGATTTAATTCCTAACACAGAATATTCAGCAGCAGATAAAGCCAGGCCATTGACAAGATACTCTCAGTGACGCAAGTCTTGTGAGTAGCAGCTGTATGCCTTTTCTCCTAAGGATTCCACAATCTGCCTAAAACGTTGGCGTGTCCAGTTCAGTCGGTCTCAAAATAATGAAGACATCTGCTCGCTCACGTTAACTCCAAGGGAGAGGAACCACAGTGATACAGCAGGCAGCCCTGTAAGTGCCAGTTCAAATTCCAACCAACATGAAGGCTGACTCCAACATGAGGAAAAGCAAACACAACATGCATGCTTCAACAACTTCTCCCAGGAAAAATCTTCAGGTTTTGTTTCTTATTCGCACAATTTAAAGGTGCGTACCAAGGAAGCTGCCTCTCCACACTACTTTAAAGTAGCTGATACTAAATATTTTCACTGAAATTTCTGGCTTCCACAAATACAGATTAGGTGAACAATCTGTGATTAGTTCACAGCTCTTGACCTTTCTCTAGTTCTGTCCTTTCCCCAGACGATACTCGGAAACAGATCATCTCCACTGCTTTCCAGAAACACAGCAGTTAGGCAGGGTAAAAGAAGTAACTTCAGAAATTTTCAAACTTCTCTGTGTGCTTCCTTCCTTCCCTGCTCTCAGCAGTCCCCACATAGAGCCACTTTTTTCCTGTTATCACAAAAGTATGACTCCATTTGGTTTGTTCCACGCGTTGCTGTTGTCCAAGTAGCTCAAGTGTGCTCTGCTAGAATTCCTAAGCAAAGGAATCTGTAGTGCTGCGATGCGGACACAGGAACTAACTCTGTTTCTCTTCCTGTTTTCACTGCCTTTGTATTTTCACTGAAATTTCTGGCTTCTACAAATACAGATTTATATAGTACTTTATAAATATATAAATACTATATAAATACTTTATAGTGGGATCCTAAACCTTGTAGGGAACACTGTGTTTTCATACTACCTGTTTTCCTTAACTTCTCGAACCTTCTGATCTTTTTAAATACCCTATTTCAGTTTTCATGCTGAACTGTCTCTTACTTCACTAGTTCTCCAGGTAAGAGAGAGAGGACTTGGAAACATTAACATTTTCTTACTATCTGAGTTAGAAACTTCATTTAAATGAAACAAACCCAAGTACAGTTTCTTTTAACGAAGCTACAGATCATTTTTAGACTGAACAAACCCAGGGTTTTTTTTTATCATGTGTGTTCACAGCATTTGTCTGGAATACAGAACTTTTTTTGATACTTATAAAATACTACCATCATTATATACTTACAACAGCAGGTGAGGGGACATGAATGCTGGGAACAGACCGGGGACGCACATGGTTTGCTAAATGGCACAGAACCACCCCATCCGTGAGAGCTGCTCCAAGGTCACTGGGCAGCGACACTTTCAACCGAGACTCTATATTCTGTAGAAGAATGAACAAGGAGACACAAAAAGGAAAAGCTGGTTTCCCCCACCTGTTTCATTCTGCAGGACACTTTATAAGAGACAGAAATGCTTCTATTACGACTCTGTCCATCCTGGTGATGCTTCTAGGCAACCTTTCTGAGTAACGCCAAGGAAAGCTCAGCACACTACAGCGAGCTGTTCAGTGATGAATATTTTTCATTGTACAGCACGAGGAACTAATACAACCATTATTAAGAAGTCATTAAAATGAATGGTTGTCAGGGTCTTAGAACAGTATTTCTAATCCTACATATTCTCAGAGAATGGTTCTGCCAAGGGAAATGAAAATATTTGTCTTTGTGAGTTGGAGGACAACATAGTTACCAAAAGTCATGATAACATTTTTTCCTGTCAAGAAAACCCCCAAACTACTTGGCATTAATAGTTTTAAAGAAACAAGGTGGTTACATTAAGGTAGGTTACATCAAGGTAGGCTGTATCTGTGTAAGGGAATGAATAAAATTTCAATTCAGGCTTCTAATTTTATTTCTGGTATTGTGTGAATCTCACAGAGTTAAACTGTATCTAAATTTTCTTAAGTATTAAGAAAAAGATTTAAGTTGACTTGGGGAGTTAAACAAGAGACAGACTACATGCAAAGCATTCTGAGATAACAGAAGAGAGGCTCTGCAAACAGCATGAAGTTTTGTTTTGTTTTAAGATAACTTTCTCCTTATAGGGAGAGTGTTCTTACTTTGAAGTTTACAAAGAGAAGGAACTCACTCTGTCCATCTGGGATGTTTATAGCTTTTAAAATCAGCTCTAACAGGTTGGAATTCTTTTTTCTTGAGACAGTTCAAACAACTAATTGAAGCACCTCAAGGAATCCTTTTGTGTTCTCCAGAATCAAATCTGGAGCAAAGCAGAGCAGTACCTTTCAATATTCACATGTATCGTCACTGTATGTGGGCACAGGCCAGCAGTGTGGTGGCCCTGGACAGGCAAAAAAAGCACAAGTATGAGGAATATTTGTCCCTCAGATGTTCTGAACTTAACTGAGGATAAGGCAAGAATTGACAGATCCAGAGCACACAAGGAAATCATGCTCTCAGCATGACTGGCAGGAATCTCTGCACTCCATCTGCTTTGCTTTGCAGCAAAAAGGAGTTTTAAAAGAGAGATTAAAAAGAAGACAATGAGCAACTTCCCAAGAAGTTCCTTACAAGTGTGAAGGCCAATAAGGAAGAAAGGAAGCACACATCCATTTTAAAAGCAGAGATCACCAGACACCAAGAAGCAGGAGTCAGCACAGTGTATTTTACAGAATTTGAAGCTGACTCTATCCACCATGAAAACAAAGCCAACACCACTGCTTCCATCTGAAAAAAAACATTCAGCCTGTACAATGCCATTTAATTTGGGTCAACTATCCTCCATACTGGTTCAGTGAAAAAAAAGCCCAAAACACGAGGACAGAGTTATCTGGGTGCACCCCATGCCCCAAGATGCCCTCATACAGGCTCCTGTCAGCACTTACCTTACGTAGCTGCTCTATTAGCTCCAGCTCCTCCTCTCGCTGTTTGGAGTTTTGTCTTACTCTAGGGTCTGCAGAATCGTTAGCAGGAGACAAGGCACGGGTAGGAGATGAAGTAAAAGCTAAAAAAGCAGCACAGAGGAAAGAAAGTCAGTGGTGTGGCTGATTGCTCCTCACTGCTGCACCATACGTGTGCACACAAAGTTTCAGGGTGGGTACAGTGCGCTCCTATTTACAAATTGGTTTCTTTCATTTGATTATTGATCAAGTGAATGATCAACTAATCTAAATGAGACCTTGCATAACGCATTTTCCTTTCTGATTAGAGCCTTTTGGCTGATATTCACAGAAGGAGGACAAGGTTTTGTCAAATGAAGTATGTTGAAAGAGCTCAGTCTTTCTACAGATACTGCAGTGTTGTTATGTGCGACTGTGCAATGCCACGTTTACCAAGCTGCCTTCATCAGCTGTCAGAGGCTTCTGTGGCATTTCCTTGGCATCTTTTTAGTTACAAGCAGAGACCAGGAAGAACAAATTTCCACATTTTGACAAATATGACAAAAGAATATCTGACACATCTAAATAAACAATTGCTTGTTCACAAAATATTTAATGCTGTGTGTCTACAAATGAAGCTCTAAAAAGTAGCCTGATGATCATGACCTGAAGCAACAGTGCAAAACGTAGGTAACCAGGTGTTTATCTAAGGTAGCAAAACCAGCTAGTTTCTGAGCTATATAACCTACCTTTGTTCGCTTCATCCCTGACAGCTGCTCGGAAAAGGAAACTCTCAGGTCGCTGGGAAGGGTTTCTATAGGAAGGCGGGGCTGCATGGCCAGGATATGGAGGGGAAAGGTGGACTAAACAAATGTGGAAAGGCACAGGAAAGGAAAAGGAGGAAGAAGGAAATGGTTAGAGTTTAAATAGGAAATGGGCTCAGCAATGTGGTAATTAAAAAGAACAAACAAAAAATTTTAATATAATAATGCCAAAATAAATTCCAGCCATGCATGATAAAAGCACAGAGCAGGAAAAAGCACTTCCAAGGACACATGCATGCAAAGCTCATTCCACATACCAATTCCAGCAACTGTTCTGACTGTTGCTGAATGCATCTGTGTGCCAAAGCCTGGATGAGGGCCTAAAGCAGCCAAACCCTATGCTCTGCCTGAGGGCACGCTTCACCCCTGCTCTGTTCCCTCTTGTGCTTCTAAGGAGACCCAAGCAACTGGGAGGTTTCTCAAACACAGCAGTGCCACATACAGAGATGGGAACACACACACCCTTCTCTTCCTAGTACAAATGAGCAAGCAGGCATCTTGATCTTATTTTTTCAGAAATCTTTCTTCCTTGCTCTGTTACCTGTCTGAGTGGTAGGTGAGCCGGGAGAGATGGTAGATCTGTCATCACTCTGTGGACAGAAAAAGCAGAAGAGTATAAATGGTCCTAATCTGGAAAAACTGTGACTACATTATAATTTGCTGTGTTTTAAAAAAGGTTCCACCCAATTGTGTTTCAGGAAAAAAAAACACAAACCCAAACCAACCAAAAACCAAACCAGAAATGTGAAAAAACACAGTATTTTCTTCCCCAAGTCTCATCTCTGCAGAAAGCAACACATTTTTTTCTTTTGCAGAAATTACACAATTGGGTTGGTTTTTTTTCTGAGGAAAAGGAATGATGAAACAGCACTGACTGGGCAATGGGAGCTTTGTTCACTCTTCCTTCCATCCCAAACTTTCAGAATATTCTTTGCAAAGCAGACACAGAAGAATTAAGTAACACACAGAACTTGCATTACAGCAGCAGCAATAAGGATACACCTCTGACATCTCTGCTAATGCAAAACTGCTATTTACTGAACTCCCTCGTGAAACACATTGCAGTTTTATGACACTGCTTACACAGACTAATGATTTCTGGTGATTAATACATTCAATATAGCAGCATCCACAGGTGATAAAGAAATACAGGCTATCTGTAATCATGTTAGTAAGTTAGTAAAGAATACAATAGAAGTACTTCTGATGAACTCAACTTGGTCAAGAGAAAAAAATAATCTTAAAAAGCAACATGAAAGAAAACCAAGAACCCCTCAGAGGAGAGACTGGTTACTATGTTTTGATAGCTTAGGCCTCCTGTAGACACTGCCTAAAGCTAAAGATGAGGTAATATCTACTACAGTTTAATCAGGTAAATTGGATTCATACCCTACCTGAACTTTTGATTAGAAGCTGACAGACTAACACCTGTTAAAACAGATGTGTGGATCCAAGAGGGGGTTTTTTTTTGCTTTACTGGTGAATGATAATAGCAAGAGATACCTTGACAGGACTGAAGGCAGAGGCATTAGGCAGGGTAGTAGCACAGCTTTCTTGATTCAACCCTGAGAGCGACTGAAGGCAGAGAGAAAGAGAAGGCAGTGGCAGAGTTAGCAAGTGGCTGACAGGTCATGCACAAAGGTGGAGTGTAAGATAAAAAGGAAGAGGTGATCATGATCACGTTCTCAGAACAACTCAACAGGCAACGAACAGATACATACTTGCTGAACTATAATTAAAGCTTTCCTACCTTCCTGAACTTTATGGCTAATAAGCTTGGGAGATGCAATGTTTCTTTTATACACAGGACAGTGACCTCAAAAGCAGTTAACTGAGAGCTGTTAAATGAGGTCAAAAGTTCTTCTAATAGCTATGCCATCAGACAAAGGAAAAGTTTACCCTACAGCAGTTCATTCTGAGCCATTATTCAAACAAACAACTTGCTTTGTAATGTTTCATGAATGTTATGCATTTTTAGTAAGCTATTTTCCTATCAACTTGGTAAAAATCAGAGAAACCCACTTTTAACAGGCTCAAGAATACACACTTGGTGTCTGCCACAAACACCTAATGCTGATCCTTGTGAATTACACACAAAGTAAATAAGATTCCACGGGTGGAATCTGGCTCTTGGAAAGGTGTTTCTGTGAAGATGTACAGTGCTGTCACAAATAAAGTGCAGCCAAACTTTAATTATATCCAGTATCAAAACCAACCAACTAAGTAACTTTCTGTGTTTCCCAAACAGTAGCTCCAGCATGCCAGCCAACCTGTCACTGGCAGGTGGATGAAGAAGGCCAAATTCTGTGTCTTATTGAAAGCACAATCAGTATGTTAATGCTTGAGGACTCAATGGCTCAGAAATGAAACTCTACCTTCTGAAACAGCATTCAAATAGCCATGTGGCAGGTTAGCACAGGAGAATACCACCAAATGACATGTAGAAACTCTACAGGTGTGAACGATACACTTGGGAGCATTCATACTTTAACCAATTTGCAACTGTTATGCCGCTTCAGAACAGTACAGCCAGGAACAACTAGAATGAGAGGTGGAACACAGGACAAGCCTTAAACACTTCTTTAGGCTCTATGCAGACTAAACAGTGGATCCTCAAAGCAGCCTCTTTCTCCACAGCAACACAGAGCAAAAATTGTTTCTTTTTTCTCTTCTTTTAAATAGTTTCAAAATATCACTTGACTTAGGCAAAATGTTAGCTAGTGTTTGAGAACAGGAAAATGAAACAGAAGTAGGTTGTCTCTACCATTAACCTAACTGCTTGTTCCTGTAAGAAAAGAGCTTGACAATCTTCACACAAACTTCACACAGTCATCACAATCCACATACCCAACAGTGGGTGAAGGGAGGGGGAACATGGCACACCACGAGGTAGAACAATCACAACAGCAACACACCGCATGCTCTTCACCTGTTTGCGAGTCCCTGGCCTTCTTTTAATGGTATTGGTGTTATTGTCAATCTCAAACACAAAGAGAGGCTCAAAGCCATTCTGTCAGGGACAGCAAGGAAAGAAAGACAGGGAAGAAAGGAAGCAGTGAGAAAGGTAGCCACAATACAAAGGGAACCAGGATCCTGCAATTCAGACTTACAACATTCTACTGCAAGTGCTGCACGTGGCCTCTAGGTCTTGCACTGAAGTCAGTAGAAATCTCCCTGCTCCAGAAATGACTGTAGATAGAGAGACTGCCAAAGCAGAGTCCAGCCACAACTCTACACCAACCAAATAAGGATATTTTAAAGGGAATTTGATTATTAAGTTGAATACACAAATGGATGCCAATGGTCTGAGAGAAAACTCCAGGGTTCAAGTTAGCAGAATTCAAGTCCTGCTTACTTTAGAATCATAGAATATACTGAGTTGGAAGGGACTCATAAGGATTATCAAGTCCAACTCCTGGCTCCATTATTATTTGTTTACACAGTGGTGACTAAAAGCCTTAACTTAAAGTGCTTCTGAGATCCCACGTGCTCACAGTAATATGATGGCTTCAGGCCATATTTCAGACCACAAGAAGAAAACAAAGCCATGAAGGGAGCACAAGGCACCAATGACACAAAGGTTGTGAAAGGAAGAGGTCACACCAGCTGCCTGATGATTATCAAGGGTTCCTCAGGCTTCATGACAGAGAAATTGAGCGGCACTTTGAGAAGGTCTTTTCCATATTTGGTATTTTCCATAGTACTCACCTTGTAAGGGACAGTATGGGAGAAAACAAGAAGATATTGGGGGGAAAATGAGATTCATGACCAATCAAGGCTGAAATCATTAGCCAAGTCTGAAGCCTTCATACTATCTCAACAAGCAATCACAGGTGTAATGAATGGGACTACCCTTGTGGGAGCAGCAAGCAGGATATGACTAATACAAAACCTTGGGGAATACAGCATGTTTTCTCAGAGAGGCCAGTGATTACATTTCTTCAGCAATGTTTTAGTCAGTCTGCCTATTACACGTGAACACAAATCCACCACAGCATGAAGTACTACAGCCAAACTCCACTTCTAATCACAGCCACCTAGAAGAAACAACTAAACTGAACTAGTAACACCCACAGAAATCACAGGCAGTCATTGTGTGAGTTCAGACTGTCCTGAAACTGTTTACAAACAGAAGTGAATGGTCAGAGTAACCTATGCAATGTGAATTCATTTTAATTTAGTGGTGAAAGACAACAAGGAGACCAAAAGTAACCCAACAGAAGATTTTAGAGAGGAGATTCACAACTTAAATTTTGGTTTCAGAAAGTTTTTGTTAAATCAGTAACAATATCAGAAGAAGAAAGCAGTAAAATAAAGTTCACTTGCTTTCTAGCTACATATTAAATTTATTCCTTTTAAAAAATCTTTTCCTTACATCTCAGCTGAAAACATTGTTTGGAGAGGGAAAAAAAAAGCATCTGCTCAGTTTAGAGAGTTCTGATGTAACAGGGGAAATGCTGAACAAAGGATCTTTTTTCATACCTCTGGAATATTCTCCTGTTTTGTCAAAGTGTTATTTCCACACTGTAAACTAGAACAATCAGTGGGAAAATCTAGAAAAACTTTTCTTTTTTAAACTAACCTATCAGCAGGTTCCAATGTCCAAAAGTTTCATAAGGTAAAGTCTACACTACTTCATGCAAACTTTATGCAGGGAGGGAAAATGACAGTGAGGAAACGGTGTAAATGGAAAAGGTGTCCTGAAAACTGCCATTAGTGAATAGAATTTTGATATGAAATGACTCTATACTTTGGTGAAGGAGAAAAACCCATCCTCAGAAATTAGACCTAGCTAAATTTCAAATCCATAAGGACTGGGGAAGTGTCAAACGAAATGCAGAATATAAAAAGGTAAAAGTAATTTCAACTCTTATGACAGACTTTTTTTTCTTTTAAATCAAACCAATGAACATTTCCTTGTCGTTGAGTAAGTTTTTGCCATATCAAATACAATTGTGGAAACAAAAATGCTACAAATTCATGAGCTAGCCTGGGTTCCCTGTTCCAGTTACAATAATTGCCAGAAACAGCTGCCCTGGCATATGTCATCATTAGACACAGTGTGTATTTCCACTACAAAACAGAGCTGCAGATCATAGTTCAGCAGTTCAGAAAACTCAGTATTTCAGATACTATTATAGTTTAGTGCTGCTGAAAAGAACAAGCAATCAAAAGAAAAATGATTAGAGAAATGACTGCTTTCAAATCTAGTTCAATCTTTCCCGTCTGCTTTTTTTGTGAAGGCACAAAGGAATGAAACAGTGATTGGAGCCAGTTTCCAAATTCTGAAAAATCCAAGACATATAACATAAAATTCTATATATTAGTTTACAAAAGATCACACAATCAAATAGAAATGGGGTCCTTAAAGGTATCTTTAAAATACATTCCAAAGAATAATTCACTGACAACAGAGTATCAACATTTAGCCCAAACCACTGTTCTTCTCCTGTTTCTTATTATCTGAACATGGAAGCACATTTTAATATGCTAATTGATTGTGATTTCTCTAAACAGTCACATGCATGATCAAAACTAAATGTCTTTCTAATATCATAGGCTTTCTTTTTCTCCACACAGTGCTAGTCATGTGAAAGCAGGAAAACCAAAAGGTCCAAATAAAGAGATAGTAAATAACTGGACCAACGTGTTCTGGAGAGATATTCTGACTAAGAGCACTGCCTAAAGAAAATTCAGGCAAATAATGGAAGCACATGAATTCAGAAAATAAATCCCAAGCATGCAGTCATGCAGCAGCAGGCAAAACAGGTATATTTTTCTTTTATAGACATGGATTATGGCATTAATTATATTCTTTAATTATGCTACATCACTAAGATGCCACAAAGGAAGAAACAGCATAAAACATGAAGTACTTAAATGCTTTTATCTTTGCTAAGTGTTCAAAATAGATTATTTTTAAGAGCTCTTCATTGAGAAGCAATAGCAAGGCATGAGGAACATTTCATGGTTTGCAGCATTCTAATGTAGAGTGCTTTTTCCCTGTTCTATGATACAGTTACCATGATCCTAAGTATTTCTAACCACCATGAGCAGGATGCAGACAAATTAAAGTGGGAGGCTGTACTCAAAGCATTGAAATTGCTTACTTGACATTGAAGAACACATCAATTAGGAAGCTAGCTAAATGAAGAAGTAATCAAACCAGAACAACTAGAGGTGAATTTTTAATTTTAGAAGCTGTTCTTTACTATCAGCAATTTTCTCCTGCTCTCAGTAAAAGACAAGCTTTAATAATTGTTTGGAAGCCCCACTGTATTATTAATAAATGGCTGACAGTACAACTATCATATTCATGCTACAGAAGCTCATAGCTAAGCTACTTTTCAAAGATGATCTTCATGTTTTATGCTATTTAGATTAGCTCTAAAATAGTTGGACTAATCTGTGACAATCATAACGCAGTTATTTCTATGCTCTAGAATCAGCCACAAATTAAAAGGCCATTACGTGCAGGGTCTTACCACTAACAAGGCACTATCATCAGTATGCTGAGACCTTCTGGATGGAAAGGGACACTGGGAGGTGGGAGAGATGGAGTAATGTCAGAAACACACAGAATGGCAGAAACACACGGTATGTGAACAGACAAGACATTCTGGAACAGGTAGTGCTTGTTTGTAGCATTTTCAGGTGTTTAAAAAAAATAATCCATGAAGTATACATAACTGTGTAGGAATATACAGCCATATGACCCATGCACTATAGTGTATTCATATTACTTAAGGAATCAATTATTCTGCTTTCTGTGTTGTCTCAAGCAAACACAGACAGCTATGTATTCACAGTTCTTACTGCAGTAGAACAAAGGACCCTCTAAAACAATAAATTAAGAACAGAAGAACATTAAGGAGGAGAAAAACCTATTTCAATTACCCCTTATTTCACTAATTTCCTAACAAAGAGTTATTTGAAAAATGCTGCTAAAGAACTATTTATATTCATTACATTATTAAAAGTTTTGATCTGATTAACGCTGCCAAGTGAATTATCTTCCCCTGGAGGGAAGCAGGATAGCAAGCAGAAATCTGATGCAGAGACTGAACAGATGTCATTGGCTCAGCTCTGTATATTCTAGAAGACTGCACCCTATGTGATTTTTGTTCCCTACCAAGTTACTGGGTTTTGATTCTAAAACTACAGCAAAATAAAACTAAATAAAACTAAAATAAAATTATAAAAATATTTCTTTTACTGATAGCCCTCAAAGTTCTAAGGCTTAATCTTTCTGGGATAACTGGTGATGAGAAACCGGGAGAAAACTGGTCAATGAAGGGTGACTGCAACACAATGATCAGTCTGACTACTCCCGTTAGAAAGTTAACTGTGCTGCTCCCAAGGAGCACCTTGAAGTGGAACATGAAATGTGTGTTCTGAACACAGAAAGCATACAAGAAACAATAAAACAAGCACACACAGACAGGCAATCTAACACAAACAGAGGGAAATATTAGACTAATCCCATAAGCAAAAAAATCTAAAACCCAACCCAAAGCTGCTTACTAAGTGTAAGAAAAATTATGCTGTAAGTCTTGAAGAGCTCTCCAAAATCAGGAAAGTATCTCTGATGGAGAGACCTAAGAATTCAGGTGCTGACATCCCAAGTAGTACTCTTACTGGATTCTTACCTCACTATCCAGGGGACTTTGCTTCTGAGGACTTAAGGCTGCTTTTTGCTACAGAGAAAAAAGAAAGACCAATTTAAACTAATGTGACAGAGAAAGAAAAGCTGAGAACAAACCAGCATAATTTTAGAAGCATTTTAAAATACAAGACATCTTAGTTCTTTTAATAAAACATGTATTGGGGAAATTTCAAGTTTCCACTGAGCTGAAACTTCACTCATTGATATTATTAGTAAAAACCCCAGCCTTTATTCCATATAAAAACAGAGGAAAAAAATTTGGTTTTGCATAAAAATATAACCCAAGGGAGGAATATAATTGCTGAGAACAAAGTGCTCATGAATAACAAAGGCAACACAATTTAAAAAAACCCCACCAAACCACCACCACAAAACCCACACAAAAACGAAAACCCCAAAAGGCTCATCAATGAATAAAATGCATTCTGAATATCTAAAGTCTTTAACTGAAACACTGAACTAAATCTTTAATAAAAGCAGCTTTTCTACAAAAATATTGGCAGGGGCTTGAGATTAGTTGGTGCTAATGAAAAGCCTAGTTTCAGGCAGCCTTTTCTAAACTAACTTTATACACCATGTAAATGCAATAAACCATTATTCTCCTCTCTGCAGAGATTTGGGTAGGTCCTCAGAGAAGTAACCAGTAAAATAAATTTAAGTCAACTAGCATATAAAATGTCTGCATATTAAGCAGCAGACTACTTCATACTGACTGCAGCAAAAGAGAAAGCGAAGACACTGCGTCCACGGAGTATCTGATGTACCACAAATTTGCACCCATGCTTTACCTGGAGGTAACATTTACACATCAAAAAATACCAAAATAGATCAGGCAACATAATCTTCTTGTGTGTACAGCTGTTTTCTTCTCTGCCAAATTTGTCTTAAAAATTAAATTGCCTCTATGCCTTCCCAAATAAAGCCCTTTTCTGTTATACCAATCCCATCCCAAATATGCAAATGAAAAATTGAGGCAGACTACATAAAACCAGAATTCTTTGCAACCACCCTGTTTAGGGTAAATCTCTTCCATCTTCTTCCTCAGTTCTAGTTTTGTCTGTGTCAACCTGCAGCACCAACACTGAATGGAATTAAATGCTATTTAAATGCTGGGACCTGATGAGATGCATCTGTGGGTCCTGAGGGAACCGGTGAATGAAGCTGCTACGCCGCTCTCCATCCTATTTGACAAGTCATGGCAGTCCACTAAAGTTCCCACTGACTGGAAAAGGGCAAACATAACCCCATTTTTTAAAAGCGAAAAAAGGAAGACTCCCAGGAACTACAGGCCAGTCAGTCTCACCTTTATACCCTGCCAGATCATGGAGTAGATCCTCCTGGAAACTAAACTCAGGCACATGGAAAATGAGGTGATTGATGACCACCAACGTGGCTTCACTTAGGGCAAATTGTGCCTAACAAACTTGTTGGCCATCTACGACAGGATTACAGTATTAGTGTATAAGGGAAGTGCAGTGGACATGAAACTAGATGATCTTTAAGGACCCTACCATCCCAAACCATTTCATTGTTCTATTTCTCTATTTTCTTTATAAAAAGCACCATGCGTGCCCAAGAGTGCACTACACCAGTATTAACCATCTTGGCAATTAATTTTTGTTAAGGGATTCAGAAAATATGAAGTATCAAGTAGGTACTAAAAGGAGGTACCTTAACAAAGTCAAGCACAGCTTCTCTCTGGATCTGTTTTGTTCTCATCCTCTCCTCCTCATACTGAAGTGCTGCTAGCTGTGCCTCTCGACGGGTACGCTCTATGTGCCTGCGATGCAGCTCAGCATCTGTATTAGGCACCTGGAGAAAAACAGTGAGTGCATCAGGCTGTAAAGAGAGCTACAGGGGGTAAAACAGATGGCTCATGGAGGAACAGCCACCTTATGGTTAACCTAAGTTTGGTTTTGCATCAAGCTCATTCAAAAGATCAAAATACTACCTTTCAATGTGTTACCTGACTGTGGTGACTTGATAGAGAGAGAAAGTAAGGTGAATCAGCTGGCGGTCTGGCAAATGGAAAAACAGAGAGTAAGTATACTTTCTATCTTAAATATAAACAAGTTTTCATACTTGAGTTGTCAGCAACACAAGTATCTCATCAAATCAGAAGAGTAACTGCTTTGTAAGCAAAGCTGTTAAACCAACTGCTGTGGTAACAGTTTTACTCATTGTGCATGACAGATTTTGAGCAATCATTTCTCTCCTGAATTGTGATTTTTTTTTTTACAGCTCAATATGTACCAGTGTGATTATACATTTGGCCTATTACACTGAGGTATCTAGTACTTTATGTCCATTCTCTAAGAGCTGGTTAAACAACCAATGCAGGAACTTTTCAGGTGATCTTCATTTAGAGGAACAACTGGCTACTATGGTTATTTGGGGGTGGGAGTAGGAATAGTAATCAGCAGAAACTATATGTTTCTTTTCCCTACCTCTCTGTCCTGTCCACATAACTCCTTAGTACTTGGTGATGCTCTCTGTCCTGCATCAAATTTAAAGTTTCAGGTCTTCGTAATTCATCAGTATCCCTGTGGGTAAACACCAGATGGAAGGGGGATTGGCCACTGATGCATATAAACTACTATCAGATGAATTCTTCTGTAGATTACAGATGGTTTTCTAAGAGCAATTGCCTAGACAATTAATTTCAGATAACCACAAAGGTGAAATTTAGGGTGATTGAAGAAATACTGTTGTGATACCAAGTCAGATCACAACCGCTGCAGTTCAAAATAATTACAAAATCCAACAGGATGGACTCTCTCTCTTAAGACTATGTTCCAGTTATCATGGCCTTAATTCTGCTCTGGAAAGAACAGAATTCCTTTTAAACATTTGCACCAGCCGCTATTTTCAGAACAAATCTGCTCACTTCACTGATGAAGTGATGACTTGCTGTCAGTGAAACAAGCCATTAAAGTCACAAGGCAAACAATAACCTATTTGTCTCTCATCCATCATATCAATAGTACAAGAGTAACGTTGCTGTCAGTTCTTTGCCAGAAGGTAGCTGCTAGCACTGAAGCAATTCCCAAGGTCTACAGCCTACAGCATGTTCCCTGCCATGTTGCTTCCTAGAAAGTAAGTAGATGGAAATCGAGTCGCTTACTCTTGACAGCCTAGACTCTGCAACCTTCACTCCTGAGGCAGCTATGGAATAGAGACCTGCTTACCAATGCATTTCCAAAAAAACACCACTCATACTGCCTGCATGTAGGCTTATTACCTAAACTGCATGGAGAAGCTTAAGAGATGTGAAGACCCATACACTACAGGTCTCCTGTTACTTAAATTAGCACTGGTGCACATAAATCCATTGCTGTGCTGCTGTGAACACACAGGACTGGGTTCAACTGAGTGCCAAGAACTGTACTGAGTCCAGAGCACACACTGCTCTGCTGCTTCAGGAATGCACCACAGTGTTCAGGGGCACACACTCTACTTACTGAATTGAATCAACTAATGTAAGTACACTTGAGATGAAGTCTGCATTACATCCAGCTCTAAGGGTTTTAACGGCTCTAGCGTGCACATGAAGCACAAACCCAGGCTGCCTGCCAAGGTGTTTGCACAGAATTACTGTGGAAGCAGTTTACAGCTTGTGGTTGCCACAAATGAAACATTTGACTAATACAAGCTTAAAATGTAAAAAAATTACTCATTGTCATATGGCCATTTTTCCACAATTTTGAAGGCAACAACAACGTGACCTTTTTAGTGCCTCATTAAGAATCTGACTCTGCTGCAGCATAATATAAGCTACAGTTCATTTATATCATTGATTAACTACTTCCACATCAAGATCTGCTGCCACCCTTAAATTTTGAGAACACATTGGATGCCCCAGTGAAGTACAATTTCCTTTACCATTAAAACCTGCCTATGTGAACAGCAGCTCCCTCCTTGCTAACTAGCTTTTCTTGTCATGGAACCCACTGTTTGCAAAGTCTAACTATTTCCATGTTGACCACAAATAGAAAAATAAACAAACAAACTAAAAATCAGTCATTCAAACCAAGAGCACTCTACTGGGGAGAACACATCAGAATGCTGTGTTAATTTATACCTTACCCGTAGACACTACAGGATAAGGAATGCTGATATAGGCTAAAGGATTTATCCTCCTTTATATCAGCAGAGCTACTGTACCTGCCCACTGGCTGCACATTTCAAAATTCTAATTAAAACACTGCAATAAATCTGGGAGAATTTACACAGCACTCTTAATTTTCTCTTTCAATACCATTTTAGAATGCCATTAAAAATTAATTTCTATTGACAGCATAAGTAATGACATACAGCTAGCAGTTGTCTTACGTTTTTACCACACTTAGTACCACTGAACTGGTTTTCTGCTGAGTCCTTGAGCATTCCCCTTCACTCCCCAGAATACTGAAATACTTCAATGCCATATCAAAAGTTCTATCAATTCTGACTTTATTTCCACTGGCAAGAAGCTATACATTTGCTTGTCTCCTGTTCTTTTAATTAAACACTGAAAATTTCTTCTCAAACCTAACCACCTCATTTATATCCTGGACAACTCTGACCCATATTTTACAGATACACATTCCCTCCCCTAAGCCAAGCAATCATTACAGAGTACGGACAGAATTCAAAAAGCCTACTTCATTAAACTAAGCAACCTGTTTTCAGCACTGACTCTCATCCTATCCCTTCTTCCCTGATGTAAGCTCATGACCACAGCACAGAAAAGCACATTTTAAATTAAATTACATCCTGGTAGTACTACAGCTATGAAGAGTCAACTGAGAACATGACCTCACAGCACACCAGATACTCCATAGAAACTCTCATTGCACTTCCCTTAAACCTGCAGTACACTGTGCTTATCCCTTCTGTCCTTTATGTAATATAGCTTAAGTCAACTACTTAATCAAAGCACAAATTAAATCATGGAAAGCAGACATTATATCAATTTAAGAGTATACACTTTAATTTGGCAGATTGCTTCAACCAACCGATGTAAAGCTGAGCACTGGCCTAGAACAGACAAGCCTTCTGGTCACTGCCATTACTGGAAGGCAAATTCCTAATGTGGAGCAATAACTTTTAAATAAAGTGCCATGCACATTCCTGGTGCAGCAATGGAAAGCAATGCAATTTTCTGAGCACATTCAGTAAAGGTGCCCTCTGCATTCATCAGGAAACTTTGGATAAAGTTACTGTTACCACATATTCTTACCTGTTTTGATGTAAATATCGTCTTGTATCCTCTGTTCTCTGAAATTCTCTGACAGATATAGGCTTTACTGGTGAACTCTAAGCAAAATAACACAAAAGACTGTCAGCAACTTGCTCAGAATACTACACATTCCTGTCAAAGAATCTCTCTGTACAGCAACATTTGTAACTACAGGCAATCGGAAACCCAACGAAGAACCACAAGACACAACTCAGGGTTGTTCATTTCCAACTAGGAAACCTCACTTACTCTGTCCTGAGATTTAAATCATTTATTTTGAAGATGAAATATGCCTACAGATAAATTTAAGAGTTTACAACCCTCCACTATCAAGAATCATGCAGAGAAATAAATGTAGAAATAAATGAGCTGGGGAGCTGCTTTGGCAGGGGGGTTGGACCCGATGATCTCTCGAGGTCCCTTCCAACCCCTACAACTCTGTGATTCTGTGGGCTAAAAAGAATTGATCTTTATGCATGTCAGCCACAAAGATTTTCTCAGACAGGTTATTCATGTACTCTGTTTCTATAGGTTTGATTTCTGAGGACCAGTCATACCACCCATATGACAGTTTTCCCCACGGTGTTCACAGCAGTGGCTGCTACAACTGGAACACAAGCTTCTTCCAATTCTGGCAAATCACACTATTTCAAAGCAACCCAAGTGAATTTTATTGAGTGCCCACTATTCTCACACAGCTCGAAAGCAATGACATGATGTGAGCTAAAGAAAAGTGACAGTCACTTCACTGGAATCACTGCTTGTCCTTGTCTGTGCCAGGACACCATTTGGATATAATAACCAATCAATAAAAGCAGCTACTATTTGTGTCCTGTGAACGCTATCAAAAATATGTGAAAACAAACACTTCCATATGTTGGAGGGAAAAGGGTGCACATATACTGACTCTCAGGAGTTACACTGCAGTTACTGAGATCTCTGAAATGCAGCATTACAGTGCAAGAATTACATGCCAGCTCAAACAGAAAGAAAACCAAGAACAAAAATGAGAAAATACTGCTTAGACAGATGATGACACACATTAATTTGCCCTTTTTTCTTTTTTCTGTAAGAGGAAACAGGGCAGTATCCACAGTTACTCACACCTATTTGTAAAAGCTGTCCAGAGAGCTTTCTAACCTGTCCAGTTGTTCATTTAACTGTATGCTTTTATTGACAGAACAGTTTCACCTATAACTACAGACGCAGGGTTTTGCTCACAAAGGTGATTACATACGTATCCAACTCTGTACCTGTGGGTTCAGAGCCCTGCTCAACAGTAAGCAAAAAGTTGTTCTCTGCAAGAAGTAGGCTTCCTGAAAAGTCAGAATATTTAAGCTAGTATAAACTTGGTGCTCAAGATAATAAGTTTACTTGCAAATAACCATAATCATTGCTGTACTCAACCTTTACGCTGATTACAATCATCTTTTTTTCCTTGAGAGAGCCAGTATTTATTCAGTGCTACCAAGTAAAGGTTAGCAATTTTCTATATCACTAATTACCAGTTGAAAGCACCCACTTCAGGGTGTTTGGAAGATAGCACTCCTCTGGAAAACTTCACAAGATGACAAGAAAACAGTGTGGCTGCTGTAGGCTTACTCCACAAATCCCAAAGGCCACTCAGGAGCAGCTTAACACTCCAGCTCTGACCCTTCACAAAGCACAAAGCTCTTTCTCCAGATCAGACCTAATGTTTTAGGGTTTTTGTTTTGAAATAGTAATTAAAAAAACCACACACACACACACAAAACTTCTGAGGAAGAAGCATTAATGCCATCACAAAGGTTTTCCTGGGGTGTATGAATTTAAGTAAAAGCACCACCTCGTTGGAGATTCTCCGCTGGTCAATATATGCCATGAATTGTGAGCTGAGGCTGTCTGGGTCCATGCACTTGGGTTGCCTCACCTCTTCCTCCTCCTCTTCTGTGGCACAGCTATCAATATAGTCGATCTGATCGAGATCATGTTCCACTTGACACACATACACAAAAGGAAACACCCATAATTAGAGAACTAACAGGAGAGGAAAAACTCAATAAAAAAGCAGTGTCAGGAACTAAGGCTCTACTGTTTTTTCTTTCATCTGGGAAAGCTCAGTCTAAAAGCTCTGTGATTTTACCAGGCTCACTAACATCTATTAAACATCAAATTTTGAAATAATGGTCAATTAATGGTTTTTAAAAAGCAATGAGAAACATATCATGCTCATAGTTTTAAAATGCTGTCCACAGATACTTTTGCAATGACTGAAAAAGTAAACTAAATACAGTGGGGTTTGTTCAATAGCAAAAATGATCAAAATCTATCAATTCACATCAAGACTGTTCAAAAAATCTGTGGACATTTTTAATTATTTCTCCTGCTTCTAATTCATCCCTTCAAATGAGAATGGATGACAGATACTTCTACTACTTCCACTACTACAACAACGAAACAGAAGACAGCATGTCCAAGCTGTCTGGGTGCAAATACAAGGAGTAAAAAGTGTATGTGGAAATTATGAAAGTCAGTACAGAACACAACAAAATCCCTCTAAGACAACATGGAATCATAGGAGATTTAATTTTAAAATAGGAATGAAACAAGAAATTAGGAACCACTGAAATGAGAGCAAGAAACAGCATGGTTTGGCAACTATTGATTTTCCCTTATGGGTGTGATATTATATAGGGCAATTTCTTTACTTGTCACTGCTTTTACACATTCTGCCCAGGGACTTGGAGCCATGACATTGTGCAACCTAACCTGGTAAAGAAACGCTATGCTGGCGATGCAGGGGAAAGCATAAGCTCCCTTTCTGAGCACCAGAGCTTTCTTTTCCCTAACTCTCCCCAAACTTGCTCCAGACTCTCTTGCAGACATTCTTTTTCTACTCCCCCACCCCTTTCCTGCTTGACTAAAACAGACTTCTCTTTGCCTCACAACACAATCTAGCAACTGTTACTGCCAAAGCCACCTCCGCTGCTACTACAACCATCCAAAACAGCATTCCTATATACTTTGGCTTCACTAAATCGCCAGAACAGTTTCAAATCCTAAAAAAACCTGCCCCTCAGCAAAACAAAACAAACCAATCCCCCCCTCCCCTTCTTTTAGCTTTGCTTATTAAAGAATAGTAACAATAATATAGTAGAGGGTAAAAGACATAGTATCTGCGTTAGGAACACATACTTGGAAAGCATCTCCTGGATCACAGACAGCCACAAGCTATATGGCTCATGCCCATCAGACACTCCTACTCATGAACTGACCATGCTCTATCTTAAAATACTAGTGAGGCATTATGAAATCCCCAGTGTACAAAACTCAAAAAGCAAAATGAAGTTAGTCTTAGAGGTGGAGCTGGCAGCACTACCTGTTATTAAGGCTGCCCACAGCTTACCGTAACACCATGTCTTCAATTCTTCTAACTTTGCCAGAATTTAACTGTTTGAACTGATTTTTGTCATCTGTTAATGTGTAAAAGTGCATGAGTCAGCCATAAAGGTTCAGATATTTCTAGAAGATGGCAAGGAAAAGGAAATATTGGCACAGAGAAGAGTAAGACCAAGAAAAGATGAAAAGGGGCGAGAGAAGGGAAGAAGGAAAAAGAAGTGGGAGTCAGGCACAGAATACTAGAACTATCAGGGAAGAGTGAAATCCTGGGAATATGAACTGGAACCATTAAGGAAAAAGAAAACAGAGCAGCTGATGAAGAACAAATAATCAAAGTAGAAGGGGATGACATCTAACAGTCAGTAGTGAGAGGAAAAAAAAATTAAGAAGAGGGAATGACTGAAAAAAACCCCGAATGTGGAAGACTGCTAAAATTGGGACATATAAACACGAGGGGGACTGAACTGTGAGACAGACAGTGGTAGCAGCAGATTAATGAAAGAGAAGAACTGCAGAGAACAAGAAACATGGAAGTGCTATCACCTCCTGAACAACTATGAGGATTCTACCATAAGACTGCAGGACAACAAACTAAGAAGGTGCAAAAAAGTACTGTCACACACAGATATACATTAGTCCTCTCTCAATGACCTGTATGCTTTGATTAAAACCCAAGACTGGTGAACGAGGCACTTCTACTACTTGGAAATATGAAACTCCATGACAAAACCAGCACCACAAATTTTCCCCAGTAGCTCAAGCAGCAAAACCCCATGTACCAAATTCAAGCTTCCAAAACACCATTTGAATCATTTGGAGACTTTAACATCGTACATAAGTGGATGCTGACAATGTTCCCCAGATAATCTTAATTCTGATACTGTTTGAGCTTGCCTTGTAACACCCTTAATGCAAGTGTTCTTACGCTGTTTACACAACTGTGGTTTGTGTTATTCCACCCAGACCTTTCTCTCTTTCCTTTTTAGACAACCAACTACTGATACAAGTGTTCTGGAACTTCAGTAATGACGATGAAGATCACTGTTTACCTCCACCATTAGTTACGACCGTGCTCCCTCGGTTTTCCTGGTACTGACTTTCTCTTCGCAGTCTCTGTTCTTTAGTGATCTCTGCCACACGTAACGGGAGGTCTGAGAACTCATCTGTTGGCTTTAGGAAACAAACAGTGAGGGCAAGAAAACACCTTTCTCTGGAAACACCATTTTGTAAGCTACTACCTCTTGATTTGTGCTTTTACTCCAACTATTCTGTTTTGTACCTACAAATCACTAACTTAAAGTAAAATACAGCAACACAACGTATTTAAGCTTTCCTGGAAAAAAAAAGCTTGCCTGCAGTTTTGCTTGCAGTATCTACAACTCCTTGAAAACATCTCAGGATGGAAATTCCTAAAACCCTCTCAAAAATTAAGCTAGGAGTTCAAGCTGGAGTATAGCTCACTGAAACACTTTAGGTCTTGGCTACAGCCTTTTCTAGCCATCTCAAAAGGAAAAGGGATCTCCTTCCTGGGAAAATAATTGACAATTTCCTTGCTAGGAGATCCCATATTCCTGCTTTTAAATGGAAAACATATTTAATTTTTAACATTCAAAACAAGCCACCAAAAAGCTGAAGTTTCCGTCTTTTTGAACCTTAACTTTCATATCCATAGAATCATAGAATGGCAAGGGTTGGAAGGGACCCCAAGGATCATAAAGCTCCAACCCCCCTGCCACAGGCAGGGCCACCAACCTCAGGCCTGGATCTACACAAGGTTGCCCAGGGCCCCATCCAACCTGGCCCTGAACACTTCCAGGGATGGAGCATCCACCCCCTCTCTGGGCAGCCTGTTCCAGCACCTCACCACTCTTACTGTAAAAAATTTCCCCCTAATATCCAATCTAAACCTTCCCTCCTTTAGCTTTAATCCATTCCCCCTTGTCCTGCCATTACCTGTCCGTTTAAAAAGTTGATTCCCCTCCTGTTTGTATGCTCCCTTCAGGGACTGGCAGGCTGCAATGAGGTCCCCCTGCATCCTTCTCTTCTCCAGGCTGAACAAGCCCAGCTCCCTCAGCCTCTCTTTGTAGGGCAGGTGCTCCAGCCCTCTAATCATCCTCATGGCCCTCCTCTGAACCCTCTCCAACAGTTCCACATCTTTCTTGTATTGTGGGCCCCAGATCTGGACACAGGACTCCAGCTGGGGCCTCATCGAGGGCAGAGTAGAGAGGGACAATCCCCTCCCTGTCCCTGCTGGCCACCCCTCTTCTGATGGAGCCCAGGATCCCATTGACCTTGCGAGCTGCAAGAGCACACTGCTGGCTCATGTTAAGTTTCTCATCCACTGTGACACCCAGGTCCTTCTCAGCAGGGCTACTCTCAAGAAGTAGAGATTTATTTGATTGAAATAAATCCAGATTTATTTGATTGAAACTGCTCCTCATGAGTAATTGTAATTGACTCAACATTATAATATGATACAGGTTAAAAGCTTGTTCTAAAATGAGGAACCTCCTTTTTCCCATCTTCTGCACTCCAGCATATATATATAATATGCACTGTTATGTATATTTCTCTTATTACTTCCAACTTTGTCTTCACCCCATATGAACTTATGCTTGTTTTTCTTCAGTAAGCAACAAATAATTTTGACTTAAGGCAACCTGTGCACTAGCATACACACATTACCTATTGAATATGCTTCCAAACATATACATATTAGTGGTCTTTCCTGTACAATACTGTACTCAACAAAAATAAAGCTGCAACACTTACTTCATTCCCTGACCATCTTTTGTCTCCGCTGTCCACACTGTTGAAGCCAGAATCAAGTGCTCCGTATGGACGACTGGAATAGAGCTCCTCGTGGCTGTCAAACACACAGTTTTAGTTACTGGAAGATAAACATCACCAAAAGCTTCTCAGCTCTTACAGAGCAAAAGTAGAGTAAGCTACCAAGCACAGCTGCATTCCCAAGCTCAGAATGTTAGAAAGCATGGTACTTCGTTTGCCACACAGAGCAAGAGGCATGTGCTGACAGCCGCATACTCGCCACTCAGCTGTCCACCTGCCACTGCCCAGCGTTCTAAGAGCTAATCTGATCCAAAGTCTCTATCCACACTTCAAACAGTTCCCAAGCAGAAATTATGACAGAGAAAATGCCAAAGTAGTCTCTTACTTCATAAGTCAAACTTTCATTTTCCACTACTCATATGTTTTTGGTTAAAAAACACTGTCCCACAAGCTTTTTCATAGGTAAACATAAACCCATGCAAAATCACTAAACCTACAGGTGCACCAGAATATACTACACCAAAGTAAGCAGAATGTATTACACAGCTATCTTCTGTATCATAAATACCTAAGAAACAGTGCAGTAAGCTGGACAGTATTTCAAATAGTTCATCACACAATAAATATAGAAGTACAGTTTGCATCTGCAGAGCCTTTGTCAATGGCATGTCTAGACAAAGGCATCAGACATGTGCCTAGTGTTACAATACACATAACCAAACAGCCATACAGTTCTTCTCTAAATTTCTGGGCTCAGAAACTACGTAATTCAGCAGTACAGCCATCACAGATGTCAAGTCTGGCAACTGTTGCAGATAGCAACAGTGAAAGAGACAATGGGACTTGTCTGATCCACTGCAGATGGCATTTCACAATGGCTCGACTGTCCTACTGGCAGTCGATGCCCCAGGGAGAACTGCAGCAGTAATTACTGCATAATACACAAGGAAGAACGAATTTCAGGAAGCTAATTGCTTCACCCCATCATAACTATATTGCAGGTCATTTTCTCAATGGTATTGCTCTCAAGTTGTTGCTCCCTCTGAAATCCCTCTTTCAGGGAATACTTATTTTCAAATTATTATTACTATTATTAATGCAGCAGCATATGCGTGCATGGGACTCAGTAGAACAGTGACAGGCTATTACCCTGGGCTATGTTGATTTTCAGACAGACACAGAGAAAAAAAGAGAAGGGATAGAAGCTACAGATGAGAAACATCAGGCTATACATCTGCTTCTCTGCACATCTAGAGTCTGCAAGAGTGCACTGAAAGACAAGCTCTTTTACCTGCACGGAGTTTTGATTAACTCAAAAGAGTTCCACCGTTCTGGCCCTGTATTTGAACAGAAAGATTATCTACAAAATAAACCCCTAGAAAGAGAAAAGGAGAAAGAAAAACAACTGCTGCCTTCTGGGTGAGGAAGGGAAGGAATGACCATGGAATCACCCAGTAGAGTTAGAAAGCTATCAATTTGAATCACTAATGATAGAACTACACCTATGCTAACAGCTCACTGTACTAAATACTGGATTTAAAACACAGGTCAAAGACAAATCCATCTGCAGTATAGCTCCATTCTAAATGGATCAGTATTTTCAAAATCTCTGTTCTAAGTTGAACAATTACTGCAGATTGAAGGGCAACAACATGACTATTTGGTTGCATCTCAAAAGAAGGAAGTATTTTGATATAAAATTTCTTCCTTTAGCCTTCCTTTTCTATCAGAGATTTTGGAAAGCTACACATATAACACCAAGACTATGTGGAACCTCAAAAATTCATGAACAATTTTTCCAGGGCTCTTGAAACCAGGTGAAACAAGACATTTATTCCTTCCTGACTAGCAAGCTACAAGGAACAACAGCTTGGCATTTGGATAGGTCAGAGCATTCTGGGGCAACTACAACTCACACGAGTACCTGTGTAAGGCTTGAAAACAAAGGATGAGAGGTTAAATGCCTCCTGGTAAGACCAATAGTCACAGGAAAGACAAAACTTGTCAACATTTTTAAATATGCAGCTCCAAAGCCACACTAAACCATGTATTTTTAACTCTAAGAACTCCAAGCCCCAGAACATCCACTACACTGGTTCATGCACAAGTATATCATATTTTAAACCACCTAAATCCACACACCCAGTTTGCCTCAACACCAAAAGAGTCACTACACAGTTTTGACAGGTCTGCCTCCTGTGACCTCACTCCACTGACACCCTGAGCTGCTCTGACTTCAGTGTGCAAGGCAGCAGCAGATGAAAAATTGCTGCAAGGTAAGTTCCACGTAGCTTATGTTTAGAAAAGGACAGTAAAAGATAAGGTTTCACTCTGGTAAGACTCTTTGATATAATGTGCCATGGCTGAAATAAATAATTAGCTGTGCTAACCTCCCAACCACACCATTTTCTGAATAACAGCTTTATTTTAACAAAGTATTTGATCAGGAGTGAACACACAGCACGAGTCCAACTTCCTTAAACTCTCAGAATATCTACCACTCAAGCTTCAGATTAGTAACCTCCATGGTATTTCTCACCTAGCTTAACAGATAAAACAGCAACAAAGTCTAGATGTACTGACTGATTGCTTATTTCTATTGGTCACCTGTGAAGATAACAGACATGTCTTGTGACTTGCCTGGAAATATTAACTATACCATAGTTGAATGCTTTTATTTCTTTCACCCCAAATTCCAGAAGAATATAATAATTTGAGAACCTCTCTTCCACTGGATCCTTTTACCATTTTCTCCTAACACATACTTGATCCACAGCCAGTGCTTCCATAGGTACACAAAGGCAGGAGGAATGACCTGAAACACTAAATGCCCTAAACAGCACAATATCAAAAAAATAATTCCATCACCAACTCTTACTTCCTCTTGGAGATGGAAAACCAGCTGAAGCTCATTTCACATGGCTGAATCTGGAAGCAACTCTAGAGAAAGAATCCTCAACCAGTTCTGCATTTTTTACATGCATAATTCCAAATTCATTCTCATTTCAAAAAAGCAGCTGATGAAAACTTTCAGAGTAATGAACAACTACAGAGAAGAATAAATAAGTAAGCACACAGCCCACTGATTTTGTTGGGATTTCTCTTAAAAACAAACTATGCTAGGGATACAAAGAACATGACATTTTATCATTTTGAGCTTTTTCTTTTCAGTATTACCAAATATTACAGAGCTGTCTGCAACAGCTCATACTCGAGGAAACTGTGTAACACTCAAAATGCTCACATGGTGACCTCATCCAGCAAAATAATTTAAGACATTCAGTGCTGATGAGGAATCCCTCAGTCCCTCATGGAAATCCTTCTGCACAAGTATGACTCAGGATGATTTATTGTGAGGCCCTCTGATTTGTGTTTTATGGCTGCTAAGACAGCAGTACATCCTTCAGCAACTTTTATTCCTCCACACCTTACTACCACCTTCCAAGGTGACTGAGTTAATTTTTAGACATATCTTCAGCTTCAAACTTCACTGACTCCCTTTCTTCTGTATCATGTAAGAGAAATAAATCTTAACTCCTGCTTTTCCCTAGACATCTTAATTTAGCAGCTGATATGGCTGACTGTTCCAATATTTGTGTTACAATGCAAAGCAGTAGTGCCAAGTGAAAGCTTGCCAAAAATCACAGTTTACTAATGGGGTGGAGATCAGCATTTACACCTGCAGTTTGAGCACAGCAGTTACAGAATTCTGTACAAAAGGTTAAAAATCAGAGCAGGGATATACTTCAGTAAGTATGTGGAAAGTATTAAGATTTTTATAAGCTGAACACACACGTTAACAACATGAGAGCAAGCCTCCTGTACTATGAAGATACCAACACTCTTCTTACTGTATATCAACTCTACTGCTGCCTTTCATATGATATTACCCAAGTCGTCTTCTGAACTTGTGCTTGCTTTTTACATAGTGGCACCTTGTTAGAATGCACCATGAGGTAACACAAATGATACTCTTCAGATGAGAATCACAGAATCAGAGAATAATTGTGGTTGGAAGGGAACTCTGGAGATCTAGTCCAACCCTCAAAGTCACTTCCATCAATGCATTTACCAAAGAACAATCCTGGGATCTGTTTTTTTTAAAAAACTACAATGACTGACAAAATTTTCCTGAATTTCATCTAAACTAGGACCATTGATTATGCCAAACTTACCAAGATCCAAATCCCATGGGTCTCCTATCATAATCAGGCAAGTCTGGAGCTATCTTGCATGCTTCTATGTTCAGGTATTTAAATATGTGAAATTTTCCTTTTATGCATATCTTTAAAAAAAAATTTGAAAACAAATTACATGAGAATAATTTGTCAGTACATTTTCAAACTATTCTACAGACATATAACCTGTAATTGAGAGTCATAAGCGAGCACATTTATGTCAACTAATGCATCTTGGCTTCTAATCTCACTGCATTTTAGAGCAACAGCTATAGTGGAGCATCACGGGATGCCCATGATAGACAAATGGAAGCTGCACTCCACACCTGGCCTGCATACAACTTTGGCAGCTGGATGCTGAAATTTCATCATGCAAACAAGACAGAAGCATTTACAAGTCCTAGAATTTATATGCTTGGCATGGGAACAGATGCATCCCACCCATGCCCAGCTTTGAATGGCAGTGGCAGATTGCCAAAGCAAGCTCAAGTTTAAAATGAATGAAGCTGGTAACAGCTGTCTTTGCTTTCAAAAGGGTGGCAAAAGTACAGGTCTTAGCATGTGCCACTCTTGACTCAGATGCAGCAGCTCACAGTAGAGCCTGTATTACTCAAGGAGTTATAAACCCACATTATAAATAAAATTAGTCACTGACCACATTGCAGTTTCTAGCTCAAAGGCCAATTTGAGCACTCTGCTGCAAAGTGAACCAGCACACAGCAGCACTGAGGCCTCAAAGGTTGATTTTGTGCCACTCAAATGTCAAGGCTTGCCTAGCAGGGCTTTATCTCTTCTAAACTGAAAGCTGAAATGTTCAGCTAACATTATGTCAATAATTCCACTGCAGCAATATCCCACAGGTGAGACTACTAATACAGCAAAGAAGAGAAAAAGGGATTTTTCAAGCTGTGATGTATATTTAACTCTTTTAGACAACACATTTAAATCCCTTTGTTCTTAAATAAAACTTGGAATATAATCCTTCAGCTTTTCATTTTGTTCTGCCCTTTCTATTTGAACTAGTGACCTGAATTTCTAGCTGCAGTTTACCTGTGCAGGGGGTGACTGGAGAGGGTTGTTCTCTAACATGATGGTCTGCAGATGTCTGAGGTTCCTATAACAAACTGGTATCGCTGTTATTTTATTGCAGGAGAAATCTAACCGAATCAAAGGCAACTCAGCAAGCTCTGCAGGCAGAACATAAACACAATTCAGCAGATTTAAAAGCAAGGGTATAAAAAAATATGCATTTTACAAAATACTCAAGTACACTGCTTTAGCTCTCAGGGGAAGAAAAAGGTATTAAAATGAAGTGCTTGAAGTTTCTGCTGTTGACTGACAGCCTTTATCTCACCTTCAGGTAAACACACCAAATTATTTCTTCTCACATTTAGGTCCCGTAAGGATTCCAAATGGCCAATCTGTGGAGGTATTGTCTGTATTTCATTACAGCTCACATCCTACAAAGCAAGAGTAAAGAATGTGTTAGTGGTTTTGACATTACCACCACTGACTGGTAAGCCTCTGTTAATTACAATGCATAGTGCCTTATTTAGGGACTGAAAGAGACAACTATTTACATAAGACCTCAGATTCTGATATTCATTAAATTTCACTGCTGATGTGAAACATTCTCATTTTAAATATATAGGGAAATAAAATAGAAGATTAAGCATTCAAATGTAGAAGTTTATTTCAAGCTGTTTCATTCAAGTTATTCCGTATTATTTGAGACAGTACAACTTGCTATATAAAAGCTTTTTGCCAGCAACAGATGCACCAACAGCTCTAATTCCTTTCTCTCAAAACCAGACTTATCCAGTACAAGGCATCTTTCCCTCACATTTTTTTCTTATATCTCAGGAGTGTTTAAAACCTTTATACAAAGTTCAAAGCACAGTATGGAAGGCAGAAATCTTCCTTATACCAAGAACAGATTTAAGTAATTTGCTATTGTATACAAGTTCTCAGCAGAACAAGAAACAGGGTATTAACCTTGCCCATGCCCACACAGAATCCTATATACTGCATTACTTTGATCAGGGTTGGGTTTTTTTTGTAAAAAGCTATTTCTTCTGATGCAACTCTGAATCTATTAAACACATTGATTAAAGACTGGATCATAATAGTTAAAAAAAGTAGTGCATACTCACAAGCTCTGTCAGCTGTCTGAGCTGTCCAATTTCTTCAGGTATTGAAACCAACTTATTATTACTTGCTATCAAAACTTTTAGTGGCAGACTACAGAGGTGCACTGGCAATGTGGAGAGCTGGTTTCGACTTTTTGGACAGAAAGAAAACAAAATCATCAGAACTCTAGTAAGAAAGCACTTTACATCTTAATGCAATCAAAGCACACTGTTTAAATGATTAACACATTTTTAATATAATTACTGTAAAAGTAGTTCCATAAAGTCTTTCTTTATTACTTGCTTCATCTAGTTATGTGTGAACAAACTCTGACTATCAAGCACCAAACCTTATCGGATGCTTCTGAACTCAATGCTCGGGAATATTGTATTTCCATGCCCTTTCAGGTGGTTCTGGTAACTGGCCACCCTCTTTCCCAAATCAGTATGTGTGACAGAGTGCAAAAGCCTTTCTGATAGGTAGTGCTGCAGGTCAGCACATATAAAATGCCACAGAGAAAGCCATTACTTAATTAGAAATATACTTCAGCACGTCATGTAGATTAAGTAACTTGATATGATGGCTTTCATTATTCCAAAATACAGTCTTAGACATCTCCTTATAAACTACCACTAGGGCAAATATGAGGTTGTAAGACTGGACCATAACCTTAAATAAGAGTCAGGCAGGATGAGAATGGATTGTAAAAGCTAAAGATTTGCTTTAAAACATAGCAAGAAGCAGTGACTACATGATTAGAAAGAAAGTTATTTGGATCTTAACTATGGCTTTGATCAGGTGTCAACATTTCCCAAAATATGCTGTTGTTTTATTTTGTGCTTGAAACCTCAATTTCCCTACTATTAAAAAAAAAGTAGTAAAAAGTTCTGAGCTGTAAGTGAACCAGCAGCAACTTATAAAAGAATTATTGGCTTGCACCTACTAGAGATCACAGCAATAGGAAACACCTGATTCATATCCTATTCCTACAATTGCCACCATCAATACAAAATGAAAATAAAGAAACATAAGCATACGAAATTGGCAAAAGTATAACATGAGCAGGAAGCAGACTGAAGTTTTTCTGGATTGGTATCGCTGCTGATTGGTGGCAAGGAACTTTCAACACCTCTTAAAAAACCTTCTACAAATGAAGGATGCTGTACACTTCCTGATGATGCTGAGTTTCATCAATGATTGATTTCATCAACTATGCTGAATTTCACCAGCAGGCTAAGTTGCAGCAATTACCTTTAATGCTGGCATTAAAAGCCACCAGGACAGAGACAGTAAAGGGAAATTGTGTAAGCTTTATTCAGCTGTTGAATTGCAAAACTATCCAAAAGCTCTATCCTCTCTTTTCAGTCTGTGTGCCTGTATTTCATATGAAAACTACTGAAATGTATTTTGTGAGAGTATAAGGTGGAATTGTCTTATTTCTTCACACTCTACAAGCAGCTGCTTAATCCTCATGTTCCCTAAGCTGGTAAGACTGGTTCAGGTTGCTTTGATTCAATGACATCCACTACAATAACATGCTGATTATAGCAGTACTTATGGCTGCATCAGAATTTACAAACCCAGACTGACTACTGATGCTTAAGCAAATATCTCTACAACAATCATTACCTGATATTTAGAAACGTTAAAGACTGTAAATTCAACACAGCCTCTGGAATATACCGAATGCAGTTCTGGTACAAATTAAGACTCTCAAGGGAGACAAAGTGACACGCTTCAGCAGGAAGCTCTGACAGCCTGTTCCGTGACAAATCTGAAGGGAGGGAAAAAAGAAACATTCAGTAAAGCTATTCTAAAACTTCATGAGGACAATTACTGTTTGTGTATTTCCCACCACACAGTGGGAACAGTTGGAGAGGAATTGGTTTCACAAAAATGTCAAGATTATGAGGCGACTCTCACTTCACACACAAAATAAACCTACATCTGTTGAAATCTTACAGCCACAATGAGTAAAAGACAGCCAGATGCAACACCCCTTCCACAGTCATGCTTTCATACCCCAAACTGCCTTATCCTTGAGGAAGCTAGTTTAAGATGCTGAAAGCCCAGCTTCGTATCTCTGTTCCAGGATTATCTTTAGATTATGGAGCTGGTGCTGGGCGAGCAACGCTGTAATGAAAAGAATCAGAAAGTACTTTTCCCCAGCCCACTGCTAAAATATTCTCTGCTACATGTAAATCAGCCTCAAATTTCAGGTCTAAAATATACACTTACTATACACACATATTTAGAGGTAACAGCTCCAACAGGGGAGCCACGAACCACACACTTCAGACAAGCCACCTATACTCTAGCTGAAATAATTCCCTCCTTCACAAAGATATGAGTCCAAGTCTGTAATCCCAACCAAGCAAAGGAAGGATTTCCAATAAAGGGCCTTCCCCACTGCAGAGAAATGCTCTGCTTACTGCTAGCAGTAAGGTTTTACTCCTCCTTTGTGATCACACATTCCTTGCTTGGCAAGAGACAGTTTAACCAAAACTACTACCAAACATTTGTATTTGAAGAACCAATATCTTTGCTTAGCCAGTTCCAATGAGGAGCCTATACATATACAAATATCCTCGAGTATTACTCTCCTTCAGGAGTAAAAGCTGCATGGATAGAACACGCAGGTGTGAAGGACGCTTTATTTCCTGTAAAGGTGAAGGAAATTTCTTGCTTATAAATATCAAAGGACAGTTCTCACAAACACACCCAGGTCTTAATTCTGACAGGAATTATGCTCACATCAAGAGCACCTTGTGTCATCAGGGAGTTCCTACAGAGATACTGCCTGGTTAATAAACTGACGCTTCATCTTTATGTTTTTAAGGGAGGGCAGCCATTCATTGTAAAAACTCATCTAACCTGAACTGGTGTCATGAATTATTAAGAAAAAAGCAACCCCCAAATTTAATATTTTCTCTCTTTCTTTTTGTTTGTTTGGAATTTCAATTTCTCCCCATCAGCATAAGATAAAAGCCAAAACATATACAATAACTTGACATTAACTTCTGTACCTTTATTCCATTAAGGAACCATCCAATACAGATGGCTTTCTAAAATCTGACAAGTGCAGACAGGTCAGGTGTCTCTTGACATTTTAATTTTATTTTTTTTTCAAGCATGAGAAAGATTTTCTAAGGTTAAAAAGCCCTGCTCACAGAGATCCTGCCTACAACTGTTCCAATGTACCGTGCCCTAGGTTGCCTGATGAAACAGGTCACTCCAAACGCAGCTAGAACTGACTCTAGGCTTAACTCAGTGCTTAGAACAAGCCACAAGCTACTAGTGGTAAATATAAGTATTGTAAAATCCTGGTAAAAAGCAGCACTACAAAAAATGTTGATGAGAAAAGCTTCCAGATGTACTTCAGTATACAACTGGGAAAGAATTGCCTTATCCAACCTACAGAAGCTAACCACAGCAGAGGTTTTGATGGAAATAGTTCAGCAGATGTGGCAGGGTGCACAGATAAGACAACATGAAAATCATAAAAACTTCTAACCTGCCAATACAGAAGGTAATGGGGAACATAAAGCACTCTGTTCAGCCATGAGTATTAACAAATAATGTAAAAATAAAAAAAATACAAATGTTTCTTTCCAGCTTGTATCAGCTTCAAACATGAGCTCAGCTGAAACTTGTCCAAACTTCATTTTGAAAACCCAACACTTTTAAACAAACATTTCCAACCAGCTGTGATACATACAGCTTGCCATAATGTTTCACAGTACATACATACAGCTGTATGTTACCATATAAAAAAGGGAGAAAAATGCAAGTTATTTCAGAGATAACAAGAAACAAGCAAGAACAATTAAAAAAAACCCCAAATTCTTAGCTTCCACACTGACTAGATGCTTAAGCACCTATTTATTAAAAAAAATTACAACACTGATTTACATATAAGGTGTGTTTTTCTTAGTGACCTTGGAGGATGGGACTGAATCCCACCACCTATATCACAGTGCCTTAACATCCTCCAGCATACAGCTTTGGCTTCTCCTTCGTGCTACAGTGCTGGCAAAGTCTAATATAGCCTGTTTTAACAAAGAAATATGGTTCCCAAGTAATGAGCCATAATCTCTGGCAGAAGAGACACAAAGAAAAAGTTTCTTTCAACTCTGTTTTGGAAAGGGTTTAACCAAAAATGTAAGTTCTCAACTGCTTTTTGTTCCACTTTATCTTATCACAGAACATTTAAAACCTAGTGTTTACATGTTGTGCAGATCACAGAGCATGAGCTAGGTCAGGAACTTCACATACTTGGTATTTCTAAAGAAATAACTCCCTGCAAAACAACATTAGGTATGAAGAAATGAAATGACACTCTTTCAAACAACAAATGAGCTCATAACATGATAGAAATGAGACACCAAAGCTGGTTAGCAACAATGACTAAGTTTTTCCAGACTTCTCTCAATCTACAGTGATTTTTAAAACTTGACATTTCTGTTTAGCAGTAGAAACTCAGTGGAAAGCAGATTAAATTAGAGTTGAATGTTGAAGCACCAGTATATTTTCTTATATAATTCAAACTGGGCCTAATGAATTATAAGTCTGAATAATAAAGCTGCAGCATTTTTACTCATGATGGCCATGAGAATCCTGTTTTATACACAGCATCTGCGATTTCATGTGTTCCAGCAGGGAGCTAAGAGGGAAGGTCTGACAGGACCATTAAAAAAAAAAAAAGGCAAGTGCTGGGAAAAAAACAACCCTAAACTACACAGTAAAATGAGAATACCTTGAGAATCAGAGGCAATTTATGATAAAATGCAGCATGAATCCTGAATCTGCAAATGAAGTACCACTCTTAGTTATTTGCCATCCTGCCTTGATTCCTGCAAACCTCCGTAGTTTATTTAAATTTCCTGAAGTCCAGAACACAGCATCCCTAAGGCTCTGTAGCATTTCTTATTTTGGCCAATTTCTCTGGAACCTTCCCACAACTCCAGAAAGCAGACCTTAAATAGGACCAGAATGGGGGCAGAGTACAGCAGTCATTGTACAAAACAATTCAACAACTCCATCCTCTTCCCCCACCTTCCTCCTAAAAATATCTGAATGAAAGGAACAGCTCTAACAAAACCAGGAGAGAAGTACAGAAAAAAAGCACTCCAGTGGTTGGTTATATATTTACAATATATGCTGCCCTGCAGTACAGAACTCTCCCACACAAAGTGGGAGTGAGATAAAGAAAAAAATTACAGATTTTATTGAAAATAACTTGTCAATTAAGAATTGGTTTAGTGATATCCTCCTGATACTGTACATCTATTCAACAGCAACAGGAAAATAAAAAGCTGTTAAAGTACAAATTCCTGTGCAAACTAAAATTTGTGCAAAGATTTCTCTCCATTTCTCAGAAAAAATGACATAACATTGCTGTGAGTTTTTATATTTTTTTTTAAAGCAAATATTTTATCAGGAACTAAGAAGCAATTAGTAACTGACAAATCAACCAAGGAGTAATCAGCATGATGCAGATGACATGCTTTAATACGTATGTGCACACACTTGCAGCTTGACATACCATAAAGGACAAAGCAAATGACTAATTCCACCCCAAAAGCACAAATGATGAATTTCACTATGAATAAGCATATGAGTGAAATATGGTTATTCTACTTTGAACTAGGATTGACTTGTTCGTGCTCACATTTCATGGGTTAAGATTACTGCTACCAGAAATCTGCTTTAAGAAAGGTTGTTCTAGGCTGCTAAAAATGGATCTGTTTCCTTGAAGGCATGATCCGTGTGGAATTTTGGCAAAGGGGATGCGTTCTTTGGAACTAAGCTCTTTGTGAAAGATAAAAAAAAACCCCAACAGCACAAATACAAAACGAAATCTCAGAGCAGAGTCAGATCACTGACCTTCTCCCTCTGAACTGGGATTCTGTTCAGAAAGCCAGAAAATCCAATGCTAAATGTGACTACAGAATGCACACTGTTTAAAATGGCGTCATTTGGCATGAAATGTAAACTCTTCCTGGTCAAAGAACGTTCCTCTAAGATCAAACATCAGCTGGGCTCTGTTCTCACACCTTTAACTAAAGCTGTAACAGAAGTTTAGTCTCCAAAGGAAAATCACTGATCCAGAGATGCATGGTTTAAGGTACAGGGTACTCAACCGCCTACGCACGCTATACAGAGGGAGCTGCTGCTGGCACTCCAGCAAGCTGGGTGGTGGTGAATTCCAATTCATCATGAGATGCTAATGTGATCAGTCCACTAATCCTGTTGCGATGGGAATACAGCTTCTGCTTCATTCCAATTAACTACCACAACGAAGGGCAATTCTAGGCCTGGGCTAGACTACAGAATTTTATTGATAAAGATCTGCTTTTTGTCACCAGAGATCTGGATGTGTTCCCCACATACTTCTATAATTTTTTTTTAAATCTAATTTAAACCAGCAAGGCCTAGATTCTTGGCTGTCTATTCAAATCCAAATGTCAGCGACCACCATAACACCTGCTGGCAAAATGCTAATGTGAAAGAGATTGTGACACTGTCAGCAGCTGTAAACTGTGAGCTCCCACCCATGATGTATCATATCTTCTATAATAACCCAGTTGCTGCTGCGTGACTTCAGCCATGAATGTGCTGCAGTGATGCAACAATACTGGTATCTGTGAATTGACTTGAATCTTGATGGTGACACTGGTTGCTGTATACTGCCCTCAACTACGATGACTTCATTGGAAGGGCAAGAAAATGTTGTTTTCCCTAAAACTGTGAAGCACATGTTATAAAGAATATGTTTTTAAGTTACAATGGACAAATCTAAGATATATTAGCTTGCATTTTTCATACAAAAGTATATCTTCATATAAATTATTAGATAAACCACTCAACAGCCAGGAGGCTAACAGCCAGTATAGTCACAGATAGCGTAAGGCAGATGAAGTGCTGGCTGTAAGAGGATAAAGTACAGCTGTTGAAGAAGAAATATGTTCAAAATCTGGAACTGTGTGAACACTTTTTTTTCCCCCCACATACACAACTTAAGACCAGAAGCAAGTTCCACAGTTTCACAATGATAACAACAAAACCGCAGTCACCAGCTTCTCATAAAACACTCAAGAATATCCTTGAAGTAGCTGATGTAATCTCACAGATATGGGAGTCAGTACACCTGAAGAACTCATTTACAGCTACTGTTGCGGAGGAGTTGGGCTGCTCCCTGGAAATTAACTGCTTAAGTTATAGGTATCATTCAGATAACGTCACTGAACAAATATTTTAAGGAACTTGATGCCATTTGATTACTCAGTTATGACATTTAGAATCGAGTGTGCTAGAACAATTGAATTTCCAAGTGAATTTGAAGCACATCATTACATAAACCTTAACTCTATTTAATCATTAACTCTATTAGCTGAATAAATTCATGCATATTGATCCTGATTTTATGAATTGATTTGATTCCCTTCCCAAACATTTCAGAACTTGAAATGAAAATATGAGAACAACAATGTTTATGAACCTGATAAATCTTAGGAAACATTCCAGTAAAGCTATTAAAAGAAAATGAGTAATATGAAACCTAGCCCTAAGCAGATAAGGTACTGTTATTAATGTACTGACTGTTTTCTTGCACAAGAAAACTAGAAATCATCATAAAAGAATACCTCTGTGATACATTTTTGGTGCTGTTGGCCTCTGTACTCAATACCTGGGCACATCTTCCTTTCTAAGCACTGAAAACGTTCCTCCATTTCACACCTGAAGATTTCCTGACGCAGGAGGGGTGATTTTACCTCTTCCTGTCTGTTGTGATACTACACTTCACTCTTGTCATATCCTAATTTAAAACAAACCTCAGAAATGTCATCTCCTGACTCACCTTCTACCAGTCAGTCCTGTCAAACCTGAACTTCCCCCAGCTATTCTCCCATGTATTTAAGATACTCTTCTTATAAGCCTGTTACATTACAGTGAAAGAAGGTGACATTCACTGAACCAAAATGTGGTTTTTCCTTCATTGTTTTACCTAAGTAATGCACACTGCCAGTCTGATAGCACCACTGCCCAAGCCAGAATACTCAAGTAACAGGCATAATATGAACACTGTTTTCACCTACACTATCTTTGTAGCCCAGTAATGAAATACATCCCCCAATTTCTAGTTTCTATTTTCAGTTTTTCACGAGTCAGACATGCAATCCATCCTTGATACACTTATTTCAATTCTCAGCAGGTCCCATCTCGGTATGTATGATACTCAGCAGCAGTAAGAGCAGCCTTAAGTCCTGTTTTAACCATTTCCAGGGACTATCACATTGTAACATCTTCAACCTGCTGTATTTACAACACAAACAGGCTATGATTTCTGCAGTTACAGAGAAAAGAGGCAAAGGTTAGTGCTCTCTTCCAAATGTCAACTTGGTGGTGCCATGCCTAGGACGCAGAGGTGCTTACCACCAAAGCCTACTTCTTCAAACTGAGAATATTTTGCAAACAAATTGAAAGATCACACTTCACACTGAAATCAGTCCTCAAGATTTCCTGCCCTGTGTGTTAAAGACAAGGTTTGTTTTTACCCAAAACTACTTAATACCATCCTTTTATATAATCTGTTTTAAATCATTGTCAAGTGTCAGATGTCTGGATCAGTTTCATATTCTCTGGGTACTCAAGAGCATCCCAGTAACAGTCAGACAAGGGAGTTATGAAGAATTCAGCTTCCAAATTATTTGTACTACACCCTTTTTGAGCAGTAAGTTGCTTCTTCAACTCTTCTCCATTAAAACACATCACATAAAACCAAGAAATGAATCAATTACAACTCCCAGACTAGTTTATGCAACAGTCACCATTCTCTGTTAAGACTAGAAAAATCTGTGTACCAAGTTCTTTAAGAACTTTAATTATACTAAATAAAACTCAGTCATACCTGAGATCAAAGAAGAAAACAGAAGATTCTGAGCATTGAGTCCCATTCTCCCTCCCTTTTTTCTCTCCACATGATTTTAATGCATGTTTGTTGTAGTTTAGCTCTGTCTTACACATGAATGAAAACCTCACAGGTGCCATCATAAAAAGCACTGACTAAACACAAACACATACATTATAGTCCTGCATCTAATATCACCTGCTGTACATCCATGGACAAGAAAGCACATTCCCAAAGAAAGCATGTTTTTCTCACATGAACAGCCCCAATGAGTACTGCAAGAAAAGGATGAACATTCTAAATGGAGTAACAACCTGGAATACAATGCAACTTCCTCTGTGAAATAATGTTATTTTGCTTTTGCAAGGAATAATATCGTTTATTAAAATTTTTTTTAAATCCCAAACAAACAAAAAAACAAGCTGAAAAAACAGGAGAAACTATAGAACATCATTATGCAGCTGTTCTTGTGTGGTTACTGGAGAACAGGCAAGAAGCTGAGAACACCTAATAACCTGTTGTCTCCAGTTGCTTTTCCTCTAGTTGGCTCTAGAGCAGAAAAATCAGTAGCTTAAATGGATCAAACTTATGTCAACTATTATTTATTCATTTTTCAGCACAGACCCTGGTTTCATAGGCAGCCACTCCGAGGCAGTGAAGGGAACAATTCTTTACTGGCCATGTGTTATCATCCCCTCCCTTGCACCAGCACTCCTGACTGTGCAGCCACACAGCCAGTTGGATCTCATTACCAAGAATAAATGCTACACAAAACCAAAGCCACAAATAGTTTTTAGGCCTTCTGAGGCACGGTCTGATTCATGCTGCAGTTGTGTAATCTTTAACAGCAATACAAGGGAGAGGATGAGAATGTGTGGGCTGCGTGTATAGAGAAGAAAGAGACCATGACTTTTGGCACCAGTGGGGACTTGGACTAGCTGGTTAGCAAGAAGCACAAACTGCACTTTCTTTGGTTCCTTAACACACACAGAGATGCTAAAATTCTACTAACACAGAATTCCTTTCAGAGTAGCAAATACAGGGTTGTGATCTGGGATTTATTCCCAAGTTTTGCTCATTACAGATAGGTTCCTGTGTACACTTCACGGTATTTTAAGGATTGCACACAATCCTTAAAGAGCAAAGCAAGCACTTCATGGAAGTGCAACCACTTTTCAGAGGAGCAGGGAGCAGAGTTCAGTGACTTTAGAAGGGAGGCATGAAGGAAGTCAGATGACCTACCAGCTGGGCCTTATGACTGATCAGTAAACAACAGGACAGACTACAGACAGACTACAAACTGCAACTGCATGCACACTGCATCAGAGATGGTACAAAGAGGAACTGTTTATCTGTGTTTAAAAGTAAGAATTCTAACCCCTTCCTAGGGGGCTTGGGGTGAAAGAAGTTTTTACATATGCTCTGCTTCCAATTTCTGATAGACACCCTGACACACCCACACCCTCTCCCCAGTCTTCTCTCTTCCAGCAATTTAATTCCCTTTCCTCACTAAACCTGGGCACCAAGCCAACAGCATAATCATGCTTTTCTTTCAAATAAGCCTAAAACATAAAGCCAAACAAACTAAAATAAGTGAAAGTTGGAGAAGCAATGTTGCAAGAGATCTAACACTTAGGAAATGAACCAGAGTCTCCAAGTTCACGAAGTCCAGTTAAATTGGGGAAGTTCAGTTCCTCACCACCCAACCGCATTATAGGTCCCTTGTTCTGTGTGTGTGTGCAAAGCACATACAGTATTTATCTCCCAGGAAAGCAGTCTTTGGACAACACCTACAAAGCTAGTAAGGCAGCATACATACACCCCTTTATTGATAAACCTGGCTGAAACAAGGCTATTTTGGTTTGACACAAACATATTCCTTGTTGACTTTAAAAAAGAAAAACAAGTCAAATGAAGCAGGAAACCAGGATGTCTAGCCTTTTTTACTAATTTAACCAAAGTAGCTTGAATCGTATCTAGAAGCCTTGGAAGTAAACTCTCTAGGATCCAACTATACTGGTGTATAATCATCATCTCTACAAGATACTCCTTAGCACCCCTTTACTGTAAGGGTTCCGGAACCCTTGTGTGAGCATTGCCCAACTCTCATCAGGCAGAAACACAGCCAAGTTAGCTCACAGGATTTTTCAAGTTGTTTAAACTACCCTTACAAATTTTCCCTGAAGCAATCTTGGGGAGGACTTAGATGAACCGTATCTCTAGCGGATACATAAGGGCAGTGACTTCCTTTGGCAGCACAGCCTCCCTAAAGTAGCTGTTATCTGCAAATCGAGAAACAAGTCGAAGCCCTGCCTCTGCAAAAAGGTTCACAAAAAGACAGGGGAAAGAGAAAAAAAAACAACTTTTGAAAGAAAACCTTTAATTAGGATTTTCTAAGCTGATCTAATTCACTCCAAATAATATCTAAGTCCTCATTACTTAAGCATTCTAATTTCTTCTAGCATTAAGCAACCATCTTGGCTAAAACAACAGAGACCAAGCTTGTTCTGTAAATGTTCTGCTCCACCACCATCCCTTAGAATCATTATGCAGTTCAGATTTGTTGCTTTGGTTCAAGCCCTCAATCCCAGTATACACAACATGGAATTTACTTCTACTCCTGTATGTCTTCCCAATCTGTTCTTATTTTAATTTTAGACATCTGCTTTTCTCAGTTCTCACTCTCAGGATCATGGAGAATCAGTACCAGTAAACAGACAGGCTCCCACCAAAATCTTTCCACTACTTTTGCTTCCCAAAGGCCTGAGATGATCTTGCCCCACGTTATTCAGGAAAGACATACCTCCTTTCTATGGCACTCCTTCCCCAGTCAGGAAACGATTCATCATTTTCCTCCACATCTCTCCACTTTCCCAAGAATACTTCAAGACAACTGTCCACTCAAGACTTGAGTGTAACCTCTCACTTTCACAGGACAGAACTAATCTGGTTGTTACTTCATAACTTACAGCAACTTGCTTTTAAAGGTGTCATTGACAGGGGAATGAATGCAGCAAAGGGACACAACTTCTTCAACAGTGGCTCTTGAAACTACACTGAAGCTTCATTACACTTCAGGTGGAGACATTCTTTTGCAGGCTTGTCTTGGGATGCTGAACCTAAAAGTCAAGTCACTTAATATGTATTTTTAATCTTGTTTTTAATTAAAAACTTGTTACTGTCATTCTAAAACTTGTCCCACATCATGGTAAGCTGTATTTAATTCCTGTGTATAGGACACAATGCAAGCTCCCATGTCCAGAAGAGAGGGCTGAGCCAATGCTGGAAGATGTTTGTTTCTTAAGAGAGGAAAAGGCTGTGTGTTCTACATGGAAACTTTTCAGTTCTGCAAGTTTAAAGGAATACATATTCCTCACAGCCCAGAGACTGGCCAGTAAGCACTCAGAGGGCTTCAAGGTCTTCACACACATCATCATCATCATCACCACCTTCAATTCCAATTCTCTCACCTTTCCATTTTTACATGGAAAACTTGTCACATGCAGTAAGGACGTAAGGTGCCGCACCCACAAGACGTTACATAAAATAGAAAAGACTCTTGCCAAGAAACTACACCACACATGGAAGTTCTCACAAAAAGAGACAGGAAAATACAATAAATATTAGCTACTCCACATCATGATTAGGCTTGAAGACACTCTGCCGGTTACCATTGTCTATAGCATAAAAATCCAGGGTCAGCTCATGATTACCCTCAGCAAGTACATTGATAATACAAAGCTGGGAGGGGTGGCGGACACACAGGACACTGCGTTGCCATCCAGTGAGACCTGGACAGGCTGGAGAGCTGGGCAGGGAGAAACCACATGAGATTCAACAAAAGCAAGTGTGAAGTCTTGCACCTGGGGAGGAACAACCACATGTATCAGTACAGGCTGGGGGTGACCTGCTGGAGAAGAGCTCTGTGGAGAAGGACCTGGGGGTCCTGGTTGACGACAGGTTGGCCATGAGCCAGCAGTGTGCCCTGGGGGCTGAGAGAGACAATGGGATCCTGGGGGGGCATCAGGAGGAGTGTGGCCAGCAGGTCCAAGGAGGTGATCCTCCCCCTCTACTCTGCCCTGGTCAGGCCCCACCTGGAGTGTTGTGTCCAGTTCTGGGCTCCCTGGTGTAAGGACAGGGATCTCCTGGAGAGAGTCCAGAGAAGGGCTATGAAGATGATGAAGGGCCTGGAACATCTATCCTATGAGGAAAGGCTGAGAGAGCTGGGGCTGTTCAGCCTGGAGAAAAGAAGACTGAGGGGGGACCTAATCAATGTTTATAATTATCTTAAGTATGGGGTGCAGGGGGAATCAGCCAGCCCCTTTTCTGTGGTCTGTGGAGACAGGACAAGGGGCAATGGCTGCAAGTTGGAGCACAGGAAGTTCCACACCAACATGGGGAGGAACTTTTTCACAGTGAGGGTGCCAGAGCCCTGGGACAGGCTGCCCAGGGAGGTGGTGGAGTCTCCTTCTCTGGAGAGATTCAAGACCCGTCTGGACACCTATCTGTGCAGTATGAGCTGGGGAGCTGCTTTGGCAGGGGGGTTGGACCTGATGATCTCTCGAGGTCCCTTCCAACCCCTACGACTCTGGGATTCAGAAAAGGAGGGGGAAGGGAGGGTCCGGTAACATGGACCAGGCTAATATAAAGCATCATGCAGATGTGTGCAATAACTAACAATGCTGCTGACAGAAGAGAATCAAGACCTCCTAGGTAGCACTGAGCCAGACTAGGAAACTCCAGTAAGGCAGCAGCATGCCTTTTAAATAAATTTATGCTGTTCAAGCTGGCACTCCCATAGCCAGCTTTGCCACTCCACGGGCACCTATTCCATTGTTAAAATCACCCTCAATAGTCAATAGTTCAGAGCTTTGTGGAATTCGACCTGAGAAGACAGTGAGTGAGAAGTGTATTTTACTGTTGCTTTTGCTCCTCTCTTATCTGTATCAGAGAAAAAAATATCAAATATTCAACAATTCCAACAGCTCTACGACTAAACCATAAATTTGGGAAAGAGACCCGGCAAGAAATAAAGACAGGGATAGGTCAGCCAGGAGGGCTGGAAATGTAAGATGCAACCACAAAGACTTCATGTTTCCAGCCATTCATCTATTTATTTTATAAATGCTAGCAATTACTTTAATTCATCTTAATACTGTACATAAAAATATTATTCTATAAGCATTTTCACATCTAAATCACAGCTAACAGCATAGCAAGAATATTAGCAACAGCTACAGTTTACCTGGTATCGCATTAGTCTTGCATATTCTCCCTGTGTATTTCATCTGCCAGTTCAAAACAGGTTACCTTACCCCCTTCCACAGAGGGTTTAGGTAGAATTACATATTAAAGTCATCAGTAGATGGATAGAGCACAATGGAAAGCATTTTAGCTGCGAATGCATTTCAGAATGTCTGAAGTGGAGAATTAGAAACAAACCAGCTCAAACCAGAACTGAAAACTCAAAGCTCCTTAAAAATCAAAGTGAGTAATTTCACATAAAAAGACCAATTAGTTTAAGAGAAAGGCAAGCATTTCTATAAAATTTTATGCCTGTTACTACTGCATTTCTCTGAAGTTCTTAATACAGTACATCCATATTTATGGCATTTAAATACAGCCTCATCAGACTACATGGTAAGGTCACCAAATGCGCCTCATGCCACTGCAGACACCAATCTGTCTTCAGCAGGATGGTATTTTATTGAGGAGAAAAGTCAATAAAGTCCAGCAGTCAAAAGTCCTATGTTCTTTTAATGACTCCTTGAGGCCATCTCTCATGCTGACATCATCCCTAACAAAAAAAGTCTGTTACATTTTACACAAGCAGCATTGCAGTTTTCAATAGGATAATTATTGCCAGAATCCTAGAAAAAAAAAGCTGGAGTCTTACCAAGTCATCTGTGCAGTACAAGCCATTTTAGTGTCAAGAAATAAAGCAATAGTATAGGATACGTATGGAAAATAACCCGTATGAAACAGAGAAAACAGTCAAATGAGGAGATAAATGACAGCAATTGCCAAAACATATGTTCATAATATGAAATAAATTTTGAATCTGGAAACCATAAAAGTCACCTTCAGTCAAAAAACACACCATGCAGACTTCAGCAGGGATCACAGGCTACAGAACCTGCAGTCACAGTTTCATACGTTTTTACTTTTTTAAAAGTTAAGCTTGCTAAAATCTCCCAGCAAGGCTATCAAAATTATTGTTATATTCACAGATTAATATTTTGAGTTAGCTTGCAATATATCTTTTCACACATGAAAAAAAAATCCCCAAACCATTATGAATCTCTGGCAGCAAACCCACAAAACAAAAACCCAAACTGGCAAACTGATATGACTGTATCTGAAAATATGTGGTGTTTGGGGTTTTTCTTGGGGTTTTTTGGGGGTGGGGTGGGGAGTGGTATGCTGTTTTTAAACAAGCCCAACCCATCCCATTCCTGTTCAGGAAAATCCTTAAATCAAGGTTTAACTGTAAACATTTCTCTGAAGAGTCCATGATGAAATTAACCTCAAACTGTAGTAGTCACTTTGAAAGTTTTTGGCTGGTTCGCTCTCTCCCTCTATCTCCTTCTGAGAAACACCAGTTTTGTGCACGTGACATCTCTCTGCCTGCACCAGCTCAGTACAAACTCCATGGAGCAGAAGAAAAAGCAGAATGAAAGCTTTTTATCTTGCTAGAAGAACTGCTGACCAACCCTGAGCCACGGAAGAAAAGCTGTGTGGCAACTGCCCACACTGCAGAATTCCACTACCAGAGACCTCCATTATTCCATTTCATAAAGACTATTTTAAGTGCTACTATTTTTAGAGCTCTACATATATATATATAAAAAAAAACCTCATTAAAAAAAGAAAACCAACATTCATTCCTCTTGCAAATGTACAAGAAATGCAGTGGCAAAGTCTGAGTTACAGAGAAAGACTAAGGTGCTAATGGGGGGCACGACGTGACACTGGAGATGTATGGAAGCACACTAGTGCTCCTCAGCAACACCCTGCCTCCTGCCCACTGCTTATGAAATACTTGACTCTGTTCCAGCAGAGCAGGGTTTCATTTTACAAGAGCGCTCTACAAAGAAGTTAGTAGGGAGGGGAAGTGAGCAGTAAATGAATTCATCATTCCCCCAACACCCCCCGGCCCACCCCCCACCCAGATAAAGTTGCTTCAGGTACAGGAGTTACCCAACTAAATACATGAACTTTAAAAACAATATTTTAAAGAAAAGGCATAAAAAAAAGCTTTGAACATTAAGCTAGAACTAGTTTGCAGATTGTAAATCCATGAGCAAACCCCAGGATCCTACTGGGTTTTTTCCTATTAAAAATTACAAGCATTGTTAAAAACATAAAATTAATATTCATCCAATCCATATAATTTCCCCCAAAATGCACAAGGTTGATGGACTTGGGTAAAAAGAGGCACAAGTCTTCAACTTAGGTAAAACAGCAGGTAAACTAGCAGTTCCAGTATGGCAAAACGGGGATGCAAGGGGAATCAGCCAGCCCCTTTTCTGTGGTCTGTGGAGACAGGACAAGGGGCAATGGCTGCAAGTTGAGCACAGGAAGTTCCACACCAACATGGGGAGGAACTTTTCCCAGTGAGGGTGAGGGAGCCCTGGGACAGGCTGCCCAGGGAGGTGGTGGAGTCTCCTTCTCTGGAGATATTCAAGACCCATCTGGACACCTATCTGTGCAGTATGAGCTGGGGAGCTGCTTTGGCAGGGGGGTTGGACCCCATGATCTCTCGAGGTCCCTTCCAACCCCTACAACTCTGTGACTCTGTGAAAATAATCCCAACAGCCAACCATAGATAGAAAAGAGTCCCACTGCAAGAGTCACTCCCTGGATCTTAAACGAGACAACACTTTCAGCTTTCAGAGGTCTGCACAGAGAAGGAAGGAGTTAGGAGAGAAGGGCTTATGGTGCAACAAGGGCACTGGGTGGCTTTAGCCCTGAAACGACAAATTTGATTGTCACTGAATAGTGAAGCCAATGAACCCACACACAGCAAAATGGAAGGGTAATACAGTGAAAATAATTGGCCCTGATATGCAAATTTTTTAAGGCAATACAGTATAAAACCAGCACAGCATTCAAACATTAATTTAGCTTCAGTATAAACATGGAGCCATCAGCAAAAAGAGAGCAGTAAGGGTAGGAAAATGCGAGTCAAACACGGTATCTGAAGTTTATATGAAAATGACAACAAAGCACTAACAGTAGTGATACCACTAAATAACTGGATAGCACAAGATGAAGAAAATCTATCCTGAGATCACTAGAAGTGCAGAAATGCATCTATACTTCTAAGAGAATAAAACTCTTCAAGCTACTATAAAGCAAGAATGAGAAACTTGGGAAAAGTCTCTCCATAAAAATGTCTGATAATAAAGCCATTTTAGTTTATATTCCACCTTATAATATTTAACATCCCTTACAAACAAGAATTTCCCCATCTCTATGAAACTGTTCTATGAATCAAATCCTTCAGAACACCACAAACTATTTTGCTTACGAAAAAGGATGTCTTCAGCTTTAGAGCTGTTAACACTCCCAGTTCCTCCCAAGTACTGTCATCCCCACACAACATGTGATTTTGTGAGATTACATAATATACCAATACAGTTTCAAATCAACTGGCATGGAAATAAAAGACTATTTCAACAAATTTTGTATCCAGGTAATACAAAACTCAAAGTCCCCCAGACAAAATGGATGGTTTAGTTTCTTTTTTCCTTCTCTTTTCAATGGCACAAACTCTGTTTACACACCTTGCCTGAGAAGTAAAACAATTCACCAGAGAAACTTTTCTATAAATCCCTCTGACACAAGCACGTATCACCATGCAAACAGCAGGAAGGCAGGATGTACCACACAAATTAGAGAAAGCAAGATGCTGAGATGGGAAACAGTGGTAGAAGGATTTCTGTAACGTTAAAACCAGAGAATGGAAATAGAATAGGCAAATCTAAGACCCATCATTTGTTTTAAGTATGAACCCACTTTCTTCTCATGTGATTAAAATACAGACACCACTGTTCAGCAGACTGAAACACTTCCAGATGAGAAAAACAGAAGTATAAACTGCTTCTCCAAGAGTGAAGTGTCAGCCATACCATCCTACAGACAGGTCCTCTCTGCCTCTAGCACTGCATCACATCGGTGATGTAAGAGCACAGAGAAATTCTCATGATTCTACTCAGGTTCTCTTTCTTTGTTTTTATTTTTGTAATCCCCAACAATTGTCAGGTACCAGATACATTTCTCTTTACTACTACTCAGAAAGCCCCAGAGACGTGCTGTAGTCATTCATTAGAAGAGGAAATGCCACCCCCAAAACAGAGACACCACTTCGTTTAAGTTATCCCAGAATCTGCTCCTTGCAGCACATGCTTCTAAAAAACCCACTTTTATTTCCATTTATTAGTTAACTCAACATGAACACAGATTGAAAAGAACTGCATCATATGGGAAGGATACAGTCCTGTTCAAAAAAACCAAGTCACATTTCTGTCTGAAAATCAAATTAGCTATAAATAATATTAAAACTGTATAATACTGCAAATCTGGAAGCACAGTGCCAACAATTGCATTATTAATGAAAAAATATAGTTTGCCTTCTGTTTTACATACCCAAAGAGGGAAAATCTGTTTTAAGAAAGAGGAACATGAACCAAGTAATATTTTAATTTTATGTAAATGTGGAAAGCTATTGAAATGGTCTAGTTTCAAACCGATACCATGCTATGGAAATGGAGTTTCTGCAGACTTGTTTCTCAACCACTTTCTGAAGCAGCACTACAGGGACTGTGAAGAGAAATACTGCATGACATTGACACAAAGAACTTCACAAGTGCACTTCTTATTTTAGGTTGTATTTGTGAAAGCAGAGATGGCAGATGTTTAAAAGATTATATCTCTAATAGTCACATAAATTCACACCCACATAACGTGTGCTAGAAATATGTACTACCTCCATTGTGCCTTCCTTCTTCAAAGTGCAGTACACTCATTTACTAATAGTAGTAAACAACTCCCTTACCTGTTCCCTAATAGCAATTTGAATATTGAATATTCATATAGATATATATGAATACGAATATATATTTCTGGCACAGAAAGCCATGCTCAAAGATTTATTTTATTAGTACTTCAGTCTCAATGAAACTCCATGAACTGGAAGAGATTCTTGTATTAAACAACAAAACTGCTCTTTTGAAAAAACCAAGTGTAGCCATCAGGCTTTGTAACCCATACCACAGTGCTGCCAAGGTTATTTTCAGTATTTGAAAGGATGAACTCTTTGAAAAACATGGTATGCAGACCTGTTTCTAGCCACAAAAGTACATTCAGAATTGATATATATACATTTCAGATCTAGGATGAAAGTATTTTGTACCACACTTTATCTGTACTTCATTTTCACCTTTATTCAGCATTATCCTATCCATCAGCATGCATGAACGTGCAATAAATGCAATGATATGGAAACAGCTTATAAAGTCAAAACTGCAAAAAATAAGGCATATCACAATCATTGAAGTTCCCAAAAGAATTACAATACACGTGTGCTTTTGTAACCCCTGACATTCTTGCTATCTTCAAGTGTAACCCTGGGAAAAGGTAAATTCTTCAAAATACAAGTCAAGTCTCATAAACTACAACTTTATCTTCATAGTACATTGTGTTCGTGTTTCTTCTGTTTGCTAGGGTTTGTTTTTTTTCTAAATAAGCAGATTAATACTCTTAAAAGTATATTTCTGGTAGCATAAATACACAAAGCATCAGGTAGAGCATAACAGATTGTAAAAAGGTTTTTGAACAGAAAGCTAGCCTTCTCCTTACTTTACCTGCAGAGAGAGGAAATGTCTCACTCAATGCTGTTTGCTATCAGCCACTGTAACCATTAGCCAAGAGAAAGAAGGATGTAATACTTTGGGGGGATTTTAAATAGTGTCTGTACATTAAGAATATAAACCAAAGTCTTCCACCTCTTACTTCACATGAAAGATTAGTGCTTCCCCCCCTCCCCAGGGAAAAGAAAAACTGCAGGGGTAAAAATAGCGAGCGAGTATCTTAGAAGCAAAAAGCCAAGCAAGCATCTTAAGGTGTCCATAGTAAGAAGTCTGCAGTTAAATATTGTCTTGTGGTAAGTGACATGACAGCACCTTTAAACTGAAAATTCTATTTGAAAAGCTGACTTTAAACAAAGGTGTTTGCAAGGAGATGGGAACTACAAGACCGACTAAACAGCAGCAGTTATGGGGGGAGAGGAGGAGGGCAGCACAAGTGTTCTCCATGAATAGTTCTTGCACTGTGCATCCCTGTGCTTGTTTTTCCTTTCCATGCTCTGACTTTGAAAGGTAATCCTAACAGCCCTCTGACACACAGGCATCCCCGAACGATGGGACACACTTCAACTGCAGGGCAGCAGAAGAGAGCCATGCAATACATCCTGCCTTAATACTGTGCAACACATTCACAGCTCAGAGGATCATCCTCCTGTTCTAGAACAGATGAGTTATAAAGATTATTTTTTTTTACCCTGCTAAGCACAAATCTCCCTGCCCCTTGGCCAGCCAGCAGAATAAAGGAAGTAGCAGATATTTTATGGCTCATAACTACATTCACTGGTGGCCCTCTATAAAAACATTTATTCCAAGGCTGAGTTTGGAGTCAATGTAATGACAAGCACCTAATTGTCCTGCTATTATTGTGCTCAATGACTCTCTAACCCCTAGAGAACAGTATGTATGACATCAACTCAAAACCCAGTAAAAGCCTTGGGCTATGACTTAACTACGAGGTAATGTATGTGGCCATAAATAATAGCAATAATGAATTAACCAGGTTTAAATTACTGCTTGTCTCATCAGCACACTAAAATCAATGTTTTCCTTGGATGTAAAAGGAATCTTCTACCAAACATTAAGATACTAATTATTCCTCTTTTTGTAGTGCTAACCACACTGATGAGAAGACTGAAGTTGACAGTGAAAGGGGCATTTTGGGAGGGCAAGACTAACAAGGTAGGAAGAAAAGGTTAAAGCACAAAAGCTGGGATGAGATGAAAAAAACCCTGAGAAACAGTCAGAAGAGACAGAACTGTGATAACATATTGCTCAGAACAAGGGATGTGACATAAACAGACACAGGAACCCCAACATGTAAGAGCACAATCCTCTCCAGTACCAAGTACAGAACCCAAGACACACAGCCCCTCACTCTGCTGTCAAACATCTGTACAACTCACAGGCAGAGCATCCCACTCTACAGACAGGTCCCAGGGAACAACAACGTACTGCTATTTATTAACTCAAGTCAGAACGACCTGATGGATGTAAATGTTTGAACTCCCCTGATGAGTAGTCCCATGGAAGGCAGCATGATTCCACTTAACCAAATCTAGAGATTCAGCCTGAGTTTAGAGTTCAGTGTCAGAGAAGTAACCTGATCTTTGTGCAGAAAAGCTCATTAAGACTGTAGAACCAAGCACACCAGACAGTACAGACTGCAAGCAAAGATGCCCAGGTAACTTTAATTGCTTATTTCCTGTGCATATCTACTGGTTAATTAACAACAACATACTACTTTTCAACCCTCTTCAAGATTTTTCTGTTCAAGTAGATTTCTTCAGACAAGATGAAATTATTCTAAGATTCAGAACTGATGACAGTAACTGTCTTATGCAAGAGACTATTGTTGAAAAACCATTAGGGAATGAAACAGGGAATTACAGAGAGCTGACTACACCTGAAAGCTGGGGAATCCTGCTTTTGAAAAATTGATTGTATCCTGTCAGTGACATATTTCCTTCACAATACTAAGCAAATCTTATAAACAGATTTTTTTCCAAAAGTAGTAATTAATCACATATTCCCATTTTGCTACATGTTGGGCTTGATTTCCAGTATCCCTGATGAGTCAGCAAGGCACCTGAAGTTAATAAGAATTGCATTAAAACAATAAAAACAAAGCAAACAAACAGAAAAGCCAAAACACTGGTAATAGCTGGGGTTCCCTAAGCTTTCAGGCACTAAGTGTTTTTTAATTCAGCACCCCAAATTAGCAAAAGCTTTCAAACTGTGTATGATTCCAAGATCCACATATGTATGTGTAAAATGCAGTAACATCATCTTGCTTCAGTGTTTGCAGCCTTTTTGATAGCAGGGAGCACTACCCAAAATCCCAAGGGAACAATAACACATTTCTGTATTCAGAGCTAAATTTCAGCAATAAGCAGAAAAAAAGACTAAAATTCACATGGGTCCTTGAACAAGGGGAGGGTGAGGAGTGGAATTAAATAGAGGCTAGTTAATTCTACTGCCCTCTACTTAGAGCATCCATGGTTAAAACCCCTATATTCCACCAGCCAGCACTTAGCAAGTGGGATTCTTTTAGGCGTACCCTCATTTCTAAATGCTTGAGCTACATTTGGAGAAGACTGCAACTGTAAACACTCAACTTTCAAATCAGTAACACTACCAGCAAGAAAAGAACAAAGACTCTCCTCCCTCTGAAGAAACTTCTGGGCTCTGTCAGTGAAAGAGAGATCTGTAGTGTGGAATCATAAGCCAGGCTGAAGTAAGGGGCCATCCGGACAGTTTTGGGAACTTCAAAGTGAAAAATAAAGCCCTCTTCCCGCATATATACAAAAGTACTAACTTATGCAAAACAGTCTAATAATAAAGCGTCTTCTCTAAACATCTAAAATCCAGAGAACTGAAGCTGTAGTTTAACCCTAATGAGCTGATAAAGTCTGACGCCAGGACACTATAACATGAATGGGTTTTCACCCCTCCACTCTGGAGAGGGGGCTGCAGCAGATAAAAAGAAAGCACACGGCTAAATACACAACCGCAGTTCATTCAAGCTGTTTGGCTAACATCAGAAACCATGAGATCCAAGCCTGATTAGTTATTAAAGAGAAAAGAGCCCTTGATCTGAGTTACAGCCCTTTCGTTAGCTACTGTGTAATTTTATTTTTAACACATGCTATCTAATTTGCAGCGTTTGCTGTAACTAACTCCCTACTGCTGCTTCTTCTACTGACGAAACTAATGACATCTCCTGCAGTCTAAAGCTAAACCTAAACCACTGGTTTACAATTACTTGCATAAAGTAACGTATTTTGCCAAATGAGAGCGTGAGAGCTAAATCTGTCAGCAGTGAAGGTTCACTGAATGCTGTTCAGCTCTGAGCCATGCTCTGAAAGAAAAAATTCCCATGCCCACTGACTCAAAGGCTAGTGCATTGCTTTGCAAAAAATATAATTAGCAAATTTACAAGCCAGTGCTAAAAGGTTATACGATAAAATGTGATTTCACAATTGAGGCGAGTTAATTTAAGCTTGTGTAGGTGCCAAAACAGGCCCTCTCATTCTCATCAACCCATGCAGCCTTTCCACCCACCTGGGGAGGAACAACCACATGTATCAGTACAGGCTGGGGGTTGACCTGCTGGAGAAGAGCTCTGTGGAGAAGGACCTGAGGGTCCTGGTTGATGACAGGCTGGCCATGAGCCAGCACTGTGCCCTGGTGGCTAAGAGAGCCAATGGGATCCTGGGGTGCATCAGGAGGAGTGTGGCCAGCAGGTAGAAGGAGTGATCCTCCCCCTCTACTCTGCCCTGGTCAGGCCCCACCTGGAGTATTGTGTCCAGTGCTGGGCTCCCTGGGATAAAAAGGACAGGGATCTCCTGAAGAGAGTCCAGAGAAGGGCTACGAAGATGATGAAGGGCCTGGAACATCTATCCTGTGAGGAAAGGCTGAGAGAGGTGGGTCTGTTCAGCCTGGAGAAAAGACAACTGAGGGGGGGCCTAATCAATGTTTATAAATATCTTAAGTATGGGGTGCAGGGGGAATTGGCCAGCCCCTTTTCAGTGGTCTGTGGAGACAGGACAAGGGGCAATGGCTGCAAGTTGGAGCACAGGAAGTTCCACACCAACATGGGGAGGAACTTTTCCCCAGTGAGGGTGCCAGAGCCCTGGGACAGGCTGCCCAGGGAGGTGGTGGAGTCTCCTTCTCTGGAGAGATTCAAGACCCATCTGGACACCTATCTGTGCAGTATGAGCTGGGGAGCTGCTTTGGCAGGGGGGTTGGACCTGATGATCTCTCGAGGTCCCTTCCAACCCCTACAATTCTGTGATTCTCATCACCCCATGCAACCTTTCCACCCAAAACAGGTCCTCTCATTCTCATCACCCCATGCAGCCTTTCCACCCTTGCTGTTTGCTGGCACTCACACATCTGCATCACCACAGGTAGGGAGCTGCCCAAGGATTTGATCCAACTGCAAACTAGTTACTGGCTGAGTTTTCAGCCAGGTAAGTAGGAAACAGCTTGATGGAGGCAGCGTGATTGCTGCTGTTGCCTGTGCAGCAGGAGATGAAAACAGAACTTCCCCTTTTGGCATCAGCACAGACCTTAGCTCACATTAGGCTGTGTATTTACAACTGACTGCAGGGAGTACTTAACCAATATAAATTTGCTACCTCCAAGCACAGGTACAGCCACAGGAGAAGAGATCTGGAAACACCATGTGAAAAACAAAGACATTTCCTTTTGTTCCTCATTTGTCCTTCACATGACAGCAGGAATCAATTTGTTCACCTATCAACCCCTCCTTTTACGTAGTTACAGTTATAGCTCCAAACAGATACTAAGGGTGTGTGCACAGACAAGACAATATTCAAGGAAAAAAATTTTAAAAGAGTCTGATCATGATGGAGGCAGGGACGTGGAAGACTCCTTGGGAAGTAACTAGAAACACATGTGATCCTGAACACCACTTAGAAGAGTTTCCTGGTAATAAAAGTTTGATTGTGGGCCTTTTTTTTTAAAAACTTTTTTTAAAGAAGATCAACTCACTAAAGAAAGGCATTCCACATGTCACCTATCACAACAAGGCTTAGAAACTGCAAGCTCAGACTTTGCTTTCCCAGTTGCTATAAAACCTGACTCAAGAAGACCACACGCACGCCAAGAACCTCTGAGCACCACTGCAGGGCTCAGCTCAGCATCTGAGCCCAACGAAGTTCAACCAAAAAAACCCAAGCTATAAACAGCTGTCAACTGTCCATCTGGAGGGTCACAGCAAAAGCAAGAGAACAGACCTCAATTTACCAAAGGATGACTCTCAGGTAATTCCATTAGCCTGGACTAGGAATTGCAAGTACTGATGTACAGAACACACACGAGATCCAGACTCAAACAACAGAAACATAACAAGAAAGAAATCAAGAGGGAGCAATGGCTAGATGATAAAGGGACTGGTGGAAGTAGGAGGTAACACCAAAAAGCGCAACTGGAATGGAACAAGCTGGATAACCATCTAAAGTCTGGGGAAGAACTGTCATCCTCCCTCCTAGAACTTCTGGTCAGGTATTTCTGTTTGGGTTTGGATAAAGGTAGAGGCAGGTACACAAATCTGAGCACAAGGCTCTGAACTACCCTAGTGAAATGTTAGGTTTTGATTTTTAAAGCTAAAACTTTAGATAATCACATTACCAGCACTGTAAACTCTTCTGACAAATAGCCTGCAACTTGAACAAAGAACAATTGCATTTCTTCCAAGTTATCTTAAAGATCATAATGAAATTACATTCAAGATACACCCAAAGAGGTGTTTTTCAAACAATTATTTAATTTTAGGATGGTTTAGATTCTACTGTTGTGGCTTTAGGAACAATTGTTTGGGAAATACAGCTATGGCTGCATGAGCAACACTGTACTTATCAAGCTGGTTTACATTTCATCATGTAATATCAACTAAATTTCTGGCAATAAAGAAAAAAAACATAGCAGTGAGACCACTTACTGCAGAACACACTGCAGTAATCCTTCTAAATACATACAAGCACTTAGCATATAGAAATTATACTGACATTATGGTCAGATGTTACCATTTCTATGGAGAAATGCTATGACCAAAACTACAGAGATACCAGATGCAAAATGTAGAAGCAGACAATTTTTTTTCTTCCTTTTCAGTGCCTTGCCATCTTTTTTCACTACTAATATACTCCAGAAACAAGACATCATATTTTACATGTAATTACCTTACTAGCTGATTTCCATACAACAGCCTTTTTTTCTTTTTTTATTTCATCAACCCACATATTCCCCTCTTCTCCATTAAAAATGGAGACACTGAGTGGTTTAGGTAATTACAGCTGTCAGGGAGGGTTTGACAAATAACTTCTGCTCAATGTATGCTTCAGGCCACTGGGAGAGCTGTCAGATAATGACATCAGAGTCTACATTAGCACCAGCAAAATGTAACTGTGCTTCCTTTCATATTTAACCCAGGTGGTTTATAGCTCTTCCTTTTCCTATTCCCTGGGTGAGAATGAGTGGAATGAACAAATGGGTTCTAATTCGACCTGGATAAAACAGGGATAGCTAATGCAGGCTACATGAAAGAGCACTACATAAAAAAAAAAAAAAAGCACATCCTTGCTTTGTTAATGAAGAAGCTTGCTCATTCTTCATCAGCAATGAGCTTTGTAAGCTTGAGTCACTTCCTAAAATTCCAATTAATTTGTAAAGGATGAGCACAAAGTACATCTGCTTTCCCCTCTAAGTTATTATTATACTGCATTTCTTGTACATGAGCCATCCCACATGTACAGGAACGTTAGATGGACTACTGATCATGCATTGCAGAGAGCTACCCTCCTACTAATCTGTTTCAAAGCTCTCAAGCCCCAGCTTCAATTTGATTTTATATTACATGATCTTGATTTCAATCAGAGTTACAAAACAACCAGAAGCTTGCTATTGCTTCAATGCCTGCTGAGGTTACCTGCTCAGCTCTGAGAACAACCTTTAGTACTGATCTCAGTTTGAAAAGCCTTGGGTGGGTCCTTCACCATCTGGAAGACTGAAGTGCCCAGAAGCAGTCAAGGGTCTGACATTATCTGCTGGTTTTGGCTGGGGTAGAGTTAATTTTCTTCATAGTAGCCAGTGTGGGGCTTCTCACACCACCTCACCAGTGAGAAGGTTGGGGGTGCACAAGAAGTTGGGAAGGGACACAGCCAGGACAGCTGACCCAGAGTGGCCAGAAGGATATTCCCCACTGTACAACATCATGTTCTATATATAACTGGGGAAGCCAGCCAGAAGACAACTGCAGCTCAGGAACTACCTGAGCGTCATCTTCAGGTGGTGAGAAACTGTGCTGTGCATGACTTGATTTATATATTCTTTTATAATTACTATTATTATCTTCCCTTTGTCACAGTAAATAGCTTTATCTCAACCTATGAGTTTTATTTTTTTCTTTTCCTTCTTGATTCTCCCCCCCATGCCACTGAATGGTGTGTGGCTGTTTTCTCTGTCAGCCAGGTTAAACCATGTTACTAGACTAACTAACTAAACACGTTACTAGAGAATATGCTTTCCAGTGAAAAGTTTAGTGACTGAGGCAAATGATTCATGAAGAACTTCTATTTTCCACTGAAGCTCAACAGAAATATTGTATTAACTCCCAGAATAAGAACGTAACAAATCTGGGCATATGGTTTAGCTTTAGGTAGTCCTGGGAGGAGAAGAGAGTTGGACTCAATGATTCTTGTGGGTGCCTTCCAACCTGAGATATTCTATCATCTGTTTATCAAATATTTTCCCAAAGTTAAATTACACCTGCCAAAAACTCGGCTCTTATGAGTGTTTAGTGAGTGGTTAAGAATGCTGCCTAGAAGCTATTAAAGCCTGAGCACCAGGGTTAATATTACTGTCAACTCTGAACTCATAAGAGATCCAAATAAATGCAATCTTTCCATTGATTCAACATTTGAAAATGTACTCTATGGCTGACATTACTTAAAAGATTCTCCCCTCACCCATCATCAAACTCAGAATCTGCACAGAGTATCCAACTAAACTTGATCAAACATCTAATCTCTAACGCCCTGACCCATGAACCATGGGTTCATCTGCTTCCTGTTAACAACAGCTTCCAGGCAAGGGCAGTGACTCTGTGAAGCCTAAGGCTATGCTAGACCTGGGTTTCTAGCAGTGTAATTACACTAAGGAGGGGTGCAATTCATTCCCACCTCTTTAGCATCAGTGCAGTTACCGTAGCACAGGCTACTTTGATTACTACTAGCTTGGGAATGAGCTTCACCAGTATAACACGACCCATGCTAGAGAGGTGTCTATTCTGGCACCTAACAAGGAGTAAGATGTACATATATACTGTTTTGCCTTCAGTTTCATGGTTTGGGACTAATCCCGATGGTTTTTATGAAACCACAGGCACACATGTCCCACCTGATGTGCTGAGTCTTGGCTGCACAGCACAGAGGTAGGCACTCTGCAGTCTAGGGGGGTATTTGTAAGTCTGAATTAACATGCTAGGTGTCACGTTGTATCATTCTTTGTGGCTGCACCCATGCAAAAGAACTGGAAGTTACACAAGAAAGAAACTGGCAGGGGGAAAGAAGAGGATTAAATCTGCAGCTGAGCGCTCAACTGAAAACCAGGGGTCAGAAATACTGTGGTGGATCTTTCTCCACTGCCCTTATCCAAAACAAGAGAGTCATAGAACAGGCCACACTAACAAAGGCATGAGATGAAGTTATTCACAGCAGCCTTCAAAACAGAGAATTTTAAACAGAATGTGTCCTCCTAATAAGCTTTGCCTCTTACAACTTCGGAACAGTTCTAGCTTTTCTCTGAGCTTCATTGTGATGGTAAATGCACAAAAGTGTATGGTATGCACTGCTGCTTATTAGCATTTAATGCTTCTTGAACAACTACAATGCAAATATTCATCACAATAGATGGGAACTTTGGTGGAAACAAGAATTCCCACAAATTGTTTAAGAGTACAGTAAATGAACAGTATTACAAACAAGAAGCCCAAATCCCTCACGAATGTGTACGCTGCATCTGCTTGGCCCACTATACATCCATTGTCCAACTGCAATTCTAGAAAACCCTTTGAACAAAATAAATTTTATACCCTAACAAGAAGCATTTTCTATTTATAGATGTGTTCCAGTCAAACAGCTGTCTTAGGGTTTGGTTAGGTGGTTTGTTTATGGGTTTGTTAAGGCTTTCTGGTGTTGTGTTAGTGACAGATTTTTGCAGAAATAGGATGCTACAGGACAGAGTATGAAGCCAGACAATTTTAGGGGGGGGCTCCATGTTTAATTACTTAACTGAGAGTGTATCAGCACACTAATAAACATGGTAACTTTCAAAAAGTGATGTTTGGAGTGCATTTCTAAGCTTCTAAGCTACAGCTCAACACAAACCACTAGAAAATCTAAATGCATAGGAAGTAATCAAAGCTACAAACAAATGGCATGCTGACACCTTTTAAAACTACTTTTACTTCACTTACACAACTAGGCAATCAAAATAAACATAAATTTGCTCTATATAATGCATTAGGAAAACTTCTACATCCTGCACAAACTCTCGTTGTTTCCCAAGTCTCATCCCTCTATTCAATACACTAATATGTAAACATACTCTGCAAAGGTGGTTTTGCTTAGGATCAAAGTGCCTACAGGGAAAGCATACAGTTTGAGTCTACTCCTATGAACATATTCAAGCAGCAGAAGGAAAAAACAGCCCTACTGCTTACTGTAACCTGCAAAGTGTTTCCTAAAAACCCTTAATACCTTTAGCCATAAGATTCCTGTACAGTACCTTTCATATATTGCTTACAGGTGTCAGAAACGGCAATAGAAGCACAAATCACTTGCCTTTAGTGTATGCACACCTGACAGCCCTTCTTGGAAAGCTGTCTTCCCGTGTCAACAGCCCGAGATGAGAGATGGGGAGGGTGTGTACACATCTGTATATGGCCACGCACACATATACATGTATCAGAAGAACATGCCTGGCTAAAATCACATCAGTGAGCAGCAGTAGCAAGAAAAGCCTCCAAACTCTTTTCAGAACAGCCTCTAAACAAGGGAACCAGCTCTAGATTGGAGGCAACAGAGAAAAAAACCCCAATAAACCGAGGTAGCTCATCGGCCAGAGCCGCGACGGGCGAGGAAGGAGGGAGTATCCTGCAGCTGCTCCTCGTCCTGCCCCTCAGCCGAGGGGAGGAAGGGCGGAGGGCCAAGGGAGGAGGCGAAAGCCTGAAGGAGAAACGGCCCAAGAAGAGGAATGTATCAAGGGGTCGTGTCGGCGGGGTGAAATCCCCCTCTGCACGCACACATACACCCTCGGAAAGAAATGGGGGGGACTCCTCGAACACCCCCCGAGGAAACTTCTCCTCCTCGTGCGTCCAGCGACAGTTTACTGACGAGACAGCAAACCGATGAGCTCAGGCTCCCCCTCAGCGGGGGGCCGGCTGTCCTCACCGCCCACGACGGTCCCTCTGAGGGTGGGCTGGGGTGTGGGGGGACAGCCGCCCCCCCCGCTCCAGCTCTCTGAGGGGCAGCCGCCGGACCCCGCCACACCAGGCATCCCCCACCCCAACCCTGAGTCGCCTGCGAGAGCAGGACGAGGCGTTCCGCCAGCCCGCCCTTCCCGGCACCCCGCAGCGCCGCGTCTCTCACCGGCTCGGGTGGTGTCGCTGAGGTCGTGGTTGGCGGCGCTGGCCCGCGGGTAGTCACGGAGCTTCCTGCCGCTCAAACTGAGCGTACCGCTCGTCGCCGCTTCTTCTAAGGCTCGGTCCAAGGAACGGCTCCACGACCCCGGGCCCGAAGGACCGGGCGGCGGCGGACAAGCCGTCGCACTCCCCGTCGGCATCACGGCAGAGCCGCCCTCCGGCACCGCCAGCACCGCGGCCGCCATTTCCCCCCAACCACCGCCGCCGCCGCTACTGCTGCTCCAGCTTCGCGCGCCACTGCGCAGGCGAGGGAAGCTGAGCGCCCACCCGGGAGTGCGCATGCGCTAGCCCTGACAGTGCCCGCAGCGCGCATGCGCCCCCCCGCGGGTACACCTGGCGGGGCTACGGGCGGGAGCGCTCCGCTCCCCTCGCACACGGCGGTGGCGCCCGCAGGAGTCCTGCTTTACCCGCCGTGCCGGAGGTGCTCACCGCCGCCGGGCACATCGTCACTCCGGCCGCTCCAGGTTCTTCCCTCGGTGCCATCGGTCGCAGGCGATACACCGCCCAGTCTCGCTCCGACAGAGCGGAGATGTGCTGCCGCGTCTGGGCGCTGCCCGCAGCCGCCCGGAGGGAGCTGGCAGGAGCAGACCGCGGGCAGTCAGGGCCAAGGCTCTCCCAACACACTCAAACCCTTACCAAATACTCCTGGCAGCATTTCTTTTCCTGCACCGCCGATTATTAGCAGCGCTGCCCCTGCTCACCCAAGCCCCCTGCGAGCATCGCACCCAGAAACACAACTGCAGTGATTTACTGGGGTGTTCACGCTGATCCCCGAACCATAGGCTGAGATTACAGCAACTGCTCCTTAGTAAGACATGCCACAGCAACATGGGAACCAGCGCCTGGGCTGGCAGATTAAGGGATCTGGTACTAGAATGGCACCTAACCACAAAATCAGATGGTGCTACTGACAGCTATATTAAAAGCTGACACATGTAAATGCCACTGAGCTTACACAGCGCTGCTCCAAGAGGGGCTTAATCCTCAGGACGTTAAGCTGGGCAATGTGTGCAAGCTCTCTTTAAATTAGGCTGCTTGTTGGTATACTCTTCATAGAATCATAGAATGGCAAGGGTTGGAAGGGACCCCAAGGATCATAAAGCTCCAACCCCCCTGCCACAGGCAGGGACACCAACCTCAGGCCTGGAGCTACACAAGGTTGCCCAGGGCCCCATCCAACCTGGCCTTGAACACTTCCAGGGATGGGGCATCCACCACCTCTCTGGGCAGCCTGTTCCAGCACCTCACCACTCTTTCTGTAAAAAACTTCCCCCTAATATCCAATCTAAACCTTCCCTCCTTCAGCTTTAATCCATTCCCCCTTGTCCTGCCATTATCTGCCCTTTTAAAAAGCTGATTCCCCTCCTGTTTGTATACTCTTCGTAACACTTAAGAATTTAATCATTAAGAACCCCTTGGAAGATATCAGAAAACTGATGGAACTATACACTGCCCAGGTGGTTATAACAGGAACAAGACAATATAAAACCTGTAACTTTTTATTAAAAAAAAAAGAAAAAAATTAACAGCTTCATAATAGATCAAAGGTCATAACTTCTCCAAAAAATACCAAAAGGTACAGTGTAAAGCATCTTCTCATTAAATACAAACTAGCATTTTTTGATGCATTGCATCAATGTTTTGCATCTATGTTGATGCAAAAGAATTTTTTGTTGCATCCTGGCACATGGAAAATGTGTACACTAAACAGGATGACTGATAACACATTACCTACTCAAACTCTAACAGTGGGACATTTTTTTAAAAAAAAAAAATCCTACTAGTAATTAAGAAAAAAAACACCTTTAACACCATTACGTTTAGTTTGCTTCTGCTACGGTATATTTTTTAACATTAAAAATAAGGGTTTATGTACTATATAGCATCAAGGATGCACTCTGACTTTAAAACTGCTCTATGAACAAAAGCCCTTCTACTGTCAAATGCTCTTCAACGCTGAAGTTCCTGGTAAACTCTAGTTAACTTGGAATTTGAGATAAAAATGCAAGAAAACCAACTCTGTAAGAAGTCGAATGTAAATTCTTGAAGAACAATAAAAGGAATTAAACCCACTTCAGACACCATAAACACCTCTAGATGCAGCAAGCCAACCATTCTTTAACCTGACTGTACCTAAATCTCATTGCTATAGAACAGTGTAAGTTCGGTTCCTGGTCTGGAAGCAATTCTGACCAGGTGCCTCATTTTTAGGGATCATCTAAATTCACATTAAAGGTGCCCCAGTTGTAACCATCCTGCAGATTGACACACAAACCTAAGCTTAAAGTAAGCGACTGCAGGCTCCTGCTTAATGCTCTGCACATACTGCCAAGCTGAGGGCTTTCTTCTGGCCAATTTCAAGATGCATTTCACTTCCAATCACTTTCACATCTCACCTCTCTTTGGTATATACAAACAAATGCCATCAGATTGCTCAGCTCCAGCTATTGGTAAGAGCCAGAGAAAACCTTTTGGGACAAGATGTGCAAGATGAGAATCCTATGTCTGGGAGGGAGAGTAAGGAACTCTGCCATACCACTGTTGCATTTATTCCTAGGAAATTACTCAAAAATGTGAAGTTATTGCATTAGGTTTGTGAAAAAACCAAAAAAAAAAAAACAAACCCCAAACTTACAAAAAGAAATAGAAAGGAAAAGTTTAAGAAAAAAAAAAAACAGGAGACATACTGCATTTACAGAGGAGGAGGATGAATTTGAGCTATCTGCACTATAAATTACTCTGTATTCCTCCAATATGATCTTGATTCAATTTTCAAGGCTTCAATTTGGACCACTTTTAAGGACAAGAGCAGAATAGTCTCCATCCCAATTACGTATTTTGGGTCTCAGCCAACAGCTTTATTTCTGAGACTGGGGATGCAAAACATTTAGTTTTCAAGAAAGGAAAAAAACTGGTATTTAAAAGCATGAAGTACAACCAATGCTTCCATGAAAAATGCCCCTACATCACTACCAAAGGATTCATGGACCGAGGCTCTGTGCCAAGCTGCAGTCCAAGGAAATACTCATAGGCAGTCCCTAAAAAACACTAAAATGGGGATTAGAATGAAACACACAATCTTTACCATAACACAGGGGCCAAAGAACGGATACTGGACAGCCCTAAACAAAACCAAACCCCAAAACCTACTTTTAAAATTCCTGTTTGTGTTTTGGTTGCAAAACGAACCAAAATCAGCGCTGGTCATCAGCTGGGCAACAGAATTTCTTCCAACCAGGTGATGGTGCCATTCCAGTAGATCAGTTTCCCCACTTTCTCCCCCTCAGGGCAATGTGTCTTCTACCATTCAAAGGAAAAGTAATATAGATAGCTCTGTCACCATCTTAGCAAGAGTCTGGAGAATTTCAGTGACACACACTGTGTTCTTCTGCCAACGTTTTCCGCCTCAGTTTCTTAGGTAGGTGAGATTAGTCCCCAAGTCCGCCTGTCAGGTTAGCCCACTGTTACAAAACGGCTTCCTTTGTTCTGAGACAGCGCTGTTCTTTGTTCCTTCAGGATCCCAAAGCGTTCGTTCAACGTCATCCCTGTCTGAAAAATGAAAAGATGTCAGGTTAATTTAATAAAATTATCACAGACAAGAATATTTTTTTCCTTACTCTGTGTCATTGCTTGACTTAATTGCCTCAGATTAAAAAAAAAAAAAAAAAAAAGGTTTAATTTGATTTTACCATTCCCCACACCATTTAAAAACCAGACTGGGCTATACTTCAAGAGCTAGCATTCCTCAGAATTCATTAAGAACACATGGTACACAGTGTCAAGACTGAAAGTCTCCTCAAAATATCCTATGTTAAACTGAGGACAGACTGAAAAGGGAACTTTCACTACACATACTTCCCCATATAGATTCTATGCAACTTCAATAAATGTAGCATTTTAATCATATTAATGCATGTGGCTTTCCAGTCCACCCAGTTGAGACAGCAGACTGGAGTCCAGTACAAAAGTTGAGATAATTTTACAATACAGTGGTACACTATTTTCAACATAGTGCTTATTCATGGAAGGAACAAATCCAGACCAATGCCCTGACCTCTTATGTCATCACACTTGAATTATTTCTCCTAGTTGCATAGCAAAAGTTGCTTTATGAATTCAGCTGTCAGTGTCCCATCCAGGTTAAACAGCTGAAAGAAGCTCACCCCTGAATTACACACACTCGCTGATTCACACACAGCAGGATCACCAGGAGGCTTTTAGAAATATTTGACAATTTAAATCCCACTTAAAGCATGTGGGCATGCAAGACATTAACAAGAGGAACAGGAACAGTAAGTTTAGTTGCTTGCTTGAAGTTACAGAGCAAGTTTGTGGAAGAACTGGAAGTAGAAAGAAGAAGTAGTTACTAGTTCCCTCTTCATGTCACTAGAGAGTTTAGGAGGAAAATGTCTGCATCACTGGCTTTTTCTCTCTTCAAACTACATCCACAGTTAAGGAAAGAAACAGCATTTACCTGTTTACCAACACTATTAATATCAAACTGCAACGGAACCCCTTTGGGGATCTTCTTCTCTTCTGACTGGTCCCTCTTCATCAGGAATGGTGGCACAGGAGTACGAGTTAATCGCAGTTTCTGGGAACTGAAAGAGGAATGTTACAAAGGAGACAGTGAACATGTGTTTTTATGCAATAAAGCCTTAATGCTGGTAAGAGGTATGAATTTTTCATTAAGCTATTTGATCATGCTGGCTGAATAGCTAAAGGGCACAAATTCAAGAAGGTAGAAATCAGGCAGGATAGCACGTGTCACTGTTATGAGACAGCCAGTGTCCTGATGGGATGTGGTCTTGTCTTTTCTCTCTCAATCCTAATGACAAATGCGTAACTCATGATTAATTATTCCCATAAACTTAAAAGAAAAAAAGAATTGGTAAACTGTTCCTTACAGAGAAAATGCTACTAATGAAAAAAGCTACTCAAAGATATTTATAAAACCCAAAACAAACCATCATCTCATGAAACAACAGTACCATGAACTTCCCAAAGAGCAATACAGTAATGCTTTCTTTAAGCACAACTCCAGCAGTATCTTTATGAACTGGGGAGAAACAGTTACCATCAACTGAATGCTCATTCATCTTCATTCACATAGAGGAGGAAAAGAGTTGCAATGTGGTCTGTTTTGGAAAAGGCAGACAAGGTGAAGATCTTCCAGCCCACCAGTCTTCAATGCCACACACTGCATCAAGCTCCTAACTGGGAAATGCCAGCTGTGACTTTATTTAAACACAGCTCAAACACTCAGAAAAGGGCCAGATTTAAAAGCCTTCACAAGAAACTGTGACCTTGAGGTCACCTAAAATACTGTCAGCACAGAGCTTGTTAAAAGGCTCGGAACAGGGATTTCAGTTATGTTAAGAACATTTCAGGCCTGTTTTGAGAACTCACATTGGGGTTATGATTGCTCCTGGGTTGTCAATGGACACAGTCAGAATCCCTCCACTTGTGGTAGAAGTTCGCCATCTAGTTTGAAATCACAGAAATCACTTAGAAAAACATTGCAGACGTTTCTGTCACAGCATCTTTAAATGTGTGTCCAAAACACCAGCTAGTAACAAACGTAGAAGCTTTCAGAATACAGGCCAGTACAAGACCACATGCAGTCAAGCAATCCACAAGAAACTTGGCTATTGATCCTCATATCTTTTACATTATCTAAACCTATCCAGGCGAGTGTTGGACCACATGCTGGCAAGGTGTACGAGCACTGACTGAAATATTAACTCTTTAAAAACATTCTGTTTCCGTGCCACAGAGGGGGCCAAAATTGTCCTCACAGCAAATCAAAGCGGTGACAGACTGCAGGTCTGCAGCACATGCTGCTTACTCAGCCTGTTGTGTTACCAAGAAACAAGCTGTGAAGAGCCTAGTAGGCACACAGCAATAAGGGAAGAATACGTGGGGGGAGAGTTGAGTGGCCACCTTGTGACCTGCTTTGCTTATTTCTAAACTACTCCATAGGCTTATATGTATATTAAATGAAATGAAAATGACATCAAGAGCTCAGAACAACATTGACATTTGTATTTGTCTTCCAGTCTATGCAGTATTCATGAGTAGTATAAATTAGTCTGATGCTCTGAAGTTACCACTTTCCCCCTCAATCCTGCAGGCATCTTATGCAAACTAAGTTCTCCTGGTTAAATCAGGAGATAATTCAGGAAATAACTGAGTACAGACGGAGGATCACTGTCTCTCAGCTGATACGCCCACAGAGAAAAAAAACCCCATTCAGTTATCATAGACAGGAAGCCAGAACTGAAGTGAGAATCATGAATAAGCAAACTGAAGCTTTCTAAATTAAATACTTACTGACGAGTTCTCTTTACTGCCTGATTATCAAGGTCATCTGTTGACTGCACTTGAGCCTGCACCTGAAAACACATCAATACAGATACAGCATTTGAATACTGTTTCAATTCCCATTGTAGCAGCTGGAAATACAGAAGTTCAAAACCAGAAGTTTAAAGCTGCTTGTACACTCTGCACAAACAGGGTCATGCTTCCAGAGGGACTTCAAAGATAATTATCTTACTACATTTGTAAGACATTGGAAAGAAATTACTTTAACAACACAAAATGATTTAAACAGAATTGTTGATGACAGTAGCAATCGATACAGAGATTGAAACACTGAGGACTATGTCAGCAAACATACACTTTACCAACACAGACCAAAATGTTACCAGGCCACCAAGAAAAACCCAGCTAGCTCCTAACGTGATCAGTGTTAACATACATAACATCCCATGTCACCAAGTCCCACTGCTCTTTTGAAGGTCTTTGGTTTTCTTTTTCTTCCTCCTGATCCTGTCTGTACTTCTGCAATCCATGTGGATTGCATGTGCAATGGCAGTAGAATGAGGGCACAAATGATAACTGAACACTGCTATCATTCACTGCAAGCTCTCTATTCTCTTGACCATACTCCAACGAACTAAAAAATCCTTATGTAACTGAAATAACTTTAAATAACCCCAAAAATATCATTAAAGAAATAAAATCATGTTCTAACACGTATTTGTGCTCTATCCTTCATGTGAAGACAACTTTTAAAAGCTGCATATTGCTTTCTAACACTTACTTTTAAAAGGCAAAAGGAATTACCTTCTAACTACCCTCAAACACTCTGGCAAGTTCCATGCCTTGCTGAACAGTACAGCTACACTGGAACAGGAAGCAAGACTCAATGGGTTACAGCAACTGAAGAGGACAGGTACACTTCCCTAGAAGAACCCATGCCTTTTTTCCAGCTCACTTAAGTTTTCCACTTGGATCTGATATTCAAAGTTGATTCATCCCTATCAGTGCTACAGGTTAGCTTAGAACCTGTGGGACAATTATGTTGTTGTTTTCAGTTTTTTTTATTACCTTCAGGCCTCTTCTAAACAGGAAAGTTGCTTGACGAGTGTCTTTCTGCTGATTTAGTTTGTTTCCAATCCTGGCAAAGGCCGATGGCATGTTACTCCTGTAATATTTGTTAGAATACAGTTATCAAAGGCTCCACAGGTAACATCTGAAGAGAGACTGCTATTACAATCCAAAAACTGACCAATACATGCCTAAGGACATCTGCACTGCTGCCTCTGAGGCAGAACATTTCAGCTGCAATAAGTTTCTCATCTACTAGGAACAAAACACCCTACTCATGAAAGGAGAAATCACTTGTGATATATAGAAGCCCGGTACTCCTATGCCACAGTATCACATGGTTATTAGCTCTCCTTTTTACTTTGCTCAGTGTCCTCCAGCATTTTAAACATCACTGACTGGATGGAAAAGAAAGAAAAAGGCAGGTTTGATGTATATAAAGAAAAGTTTGTTTAAAGTTACCACAATAGAGCTAAATAGTGAAAATTTGCATCATGGGGATGAGATAAGATGCAGTTCGTAACAGACATGTTGATACCAGCAGAAATTAGATGTGCAATAGCTTCTACCATACTGAAGATGGCACCAGCTTCCACAAAGGCATTTTATTTAGAATAGGTTCACTGAGCCATGTCTGTCACTGCAAAGCTACCAAAATCCATGTTTGCCATGTCCATATAGGCTGCCTATAACTAAAATGAAGACAGAATACCAAGTGTTCACAAATTGAGGTACTTCCTAAATGCCCTACAATGGAAATAAACATCTGGCTTTGCATCCAGACCATGTTGGTCCTAAGTTTGGCTTCCAGATTTGTAGAACATCATACACATGACAGCCTTGAACACAGTACTGTGGCCAGGACCTACCGTCTTTTCTTGGACTCAGGACTGTCAAACAAGACTTACTACAAAAAGCTGTCAAGAAGAGTTCAGAAAGCAGGCTAACTGTTTTACCTTCTGGTTAGGGAGGCGGGTCTCCTGAGGGTCGGTGCTTGTTTTCTTTGCACTTCATATTGTCTCTGCAGATTTGTTTTCTTTTTCAAAACTGGATAATTTCGCTGTGCATTCTTAAAAAAAAAAAATATATATATCTCACATATGTATACCACATAGACACATGTTCTTTCCATTTCCATTTACAAACTGCATATAGAACACATTTTGTTTTGCCTATCTCTCCCAGTTTAATTTGAAAATATCCTCTACACTTTAATGAATTCTATATTCTCCTTATTACCACAAAGAAAAAAAAAAGCAGAGCTTAGCAGTTACATTTTGATTACTGTACCTCCCAAGCTAACAAAACACATGCTCTGCATCTTTAAAGTAACAAATCTAAAAGCACCCCCCACCCCCATTCTACAATACTGAATGGAAAGCACCACACTGGAGGGGTGCAGAAGAGGGAGACTGTGCCTACTGAAGAAGTTAAATATTTTGCAAAACTTCCATTTTTGTAACAGGCACATACACGTCAGCTGAATAATTCATTTGTAGCAAGGTAATGCAAAGACAAGAAATCCTAGTAAGTGCACAGAACATACTTCTGTACTTCAATTTTCATGACTTGCAACTTGAGCGTTGGAAAACTTTCAAACCTAGTCATTAACTCACCCCCTCAAAGCATACAAGAACTCAGAGAACTCAGCTAACACATCTCCAGTGTAATAAAAGGTTGTAGCAGATGTCTCCATTTTATATTTCAGTAGTACTGCTCCCAAGCCGTTGTGCTTCATTCTTTTAACCTGCTCTGAAACGAGCCGCCAGGCTTGTGTTCATTACCTTCTCGCTAAGCGGCTGCCTGTTCAGAGGACTAGTTCCTTTGCGTGAGCCCATCGCCTTCTTGGCTGCCAAGCCAGTTATAACCCCGTAAGAACGCTTCTTCCCTGCTATCTTCTTCCTGCGTCCCAAACGATTCTTACCATAACCTGCAACAAGCATGAAGAGTTCAACAATTCTTACTGGAAGCAGAAAAAAAACCACTTACTGCTTTAAGAAGCTATGCAGCCAGCACAAGTTATTTGACTGTGAACTTCCAGCCATCACTACACATGAAGACAATTTGGTCATTCAGTAACTTTTAGCAGGTCTGGCCCAAGTCCTAGCACAACAAGAGTCAGCTTTGAGCGTAGATCACAGTTTTACTCCAGTTCATTGCATTATTAATTTATGTTGAAAATTATTTTTTGTTATTTGACATGTCTACAGGGATAACTTAAGAGTCATTCTGGCATAGAAAACTTCCAAAATACTCTGAAATGGGACTTCATCAAGTGCTGAATAATACAAAACTAAACTAAAAAACACCCCAGCTCCCCACCCACACAGCAAACTTTAAATTAACAGTTTAAATTAAAGGGGGGAAAAAAGTAACTTCAAAGCTTATTTATTTAGATCAGTGGTTCCAAATACATGACTTAAGAAAAAAGAACAATCAGCCCACAAAACTGCATTAAACACCACTATGAATTACATCACATTTAAAGTGTTTTCAATTAGAAGTCTGCATGGCCATCTGGATGGAATGAGAACTGAAAGCAACCTTTTAGTATACAAGGCTTGTAAGCCTGAGGTCTGTAGTATAAACATCTCAAAGCTCCAGTTACAAGGGTTTGGTTAACCCTGCCTGGAGCCATTTAGCTTCATGCTATGAATACAAACCATGTTTCGTTTTTATCCCCAAACATCACCTCCTCTAGAACCTCAGACTGCAAGATAAATTTAAGACTAAGGAGTCAGCTCTACCATGACAGACACATCTAGCCTGGACAATCTGACTTCACAGCACTGATAATAAATCTGTGCCTCTTCATGAGGCAGAAGCCATCACATGAAGTAAGCTATCGATCAGAACCTAGCTTACATAAATTTGCCATGGAGTAACTGCTATGTATCTTGTGGATGGTTAGCAAAACCCCTTCTTTTCAAATAGAAAAGCTGAGAAACAGGATTACTTAGGTTGAAAGGAACCTCATGAGCTCTCTGGACTCAAATAAAACCTCCAAGTTAGCTCAGGCTGCACAGGGTTTTGTGCAGTTGCATTCTGTGTATCACCAAGGACAACTTTTATTTAAATGAACAATGTTTTATCCTCCTGTTTCTCCCCTCAAAAGCTGAAAAGAGTCCCAGTTCACTTCTTTCCAGAGCGTTTGGCAGCCACTTCTAAAACCACAAGGAATTGGATGTTGTTGATCATTTGTGGTTTCTGTAGCTGTCCACAAACAGCAGAGGATTTGCTACTCCTCAGAATAATTTCAATGGCAATGGAACAGCAATAAATCTATTAGTCATAAGCTTCTAAATGCTCAGAAGAACTATTTAATGATACCTTCTGCTCTAAAAAGCATTATCAATGAGGTTTGCTTTCAACAGGAGAAAATGTGTGGAGCTGAACAGGAGGGGGTGGCTACAGCTATTCATGACATTTGAACATGTCATGAATCTGGCAATTCTGCAAACATATTGTTTGTTTTTTTCCAGAACAAGGTCAGGGAGGGAGGGAAGGTTCCAAGAAGGAAAAGCAGCTAACAAGATGGCTGTATTTAGAACATTCTATTTGCAGCTTGAGCTCCTAAAAATCTAAAGTCTAATACTTTCTTCTTTTGTACCCTTTGGATTATAAACAATTGGATTGGAGATCTGTGGTCATAAATAGAAGCCTATAATGTTTAATAATCTAAAATTTAAATTCACTTACTCTTTCATCTACACAAGTGTTACACCTTGCACACTGATGGAAAGTGTTTTCCTGCTCTGTCACCTATTTACTAAAGATGCACAAATTCAGTAATGCTGTTGTGTTGGCTGGGACAAAAAGCAAAACTTCTCTGAGCCCTGAGCAACGTGAAGTTCCACTAATCCCCAAAAACATTTCTGTCTTTATAACTACCAGCTGCTGCTGCAACAAATATTAAGCAAAGATAAAGCGGGCAGCACTGTGAATACACCAGACAGATGTTTATTTGTTTTAAATGAATGCAACTAAACAAGAAATTGCATGTATTCACTTAAACACTTCATTAGCTTGGACTGAAGTGGTAAGCTTTCTGATTAGACAGTATTTCTCTATAGTTTGATAATCTGTTGTGGTTTAACCCCTCAGCCAGTGTTATGGTTTAACCCCTCCCACAGGAAAAAGGGGCAGGGAGGAGAAAAAAAAATGGGGGGACACAAAGGCAAACCTTGTGGGTTGGGATAAGGACAGTTTACTGGGACAGCAAAGGGAGGGAGAAATAACACTAACAGGACTGTATAGCAAAATACACAGAACTGTGATACACAGTACAGCTTCTCATTGAAAGGCACAACTTAGAATGCACAGGTCAGAGCTGTCCTAAAGCTGGACCATCCTGGAGCTGCGCACTCCTACGCCACCCCCCACCCTTTATGCTGAGTATGGAATGGTATGGAATCCCCCCTTTGGCCAATTTGGGTCACCTGTCCTTGTGAGTCCCCTCAAGAATTTCCCAGGTGCCTCCCCCCCACCTTCTCATTAGCAGGGCAGCATGAAAACCTGTAAAATCCCCAACTGATTTGCAACAACTAAAAACATCCATGTGTTATCAACAGTGTTCTCACCCTAACTCCCAAACACAGCAGATACTACAAAGCAAATTAATTCTCTCCTAGCCGAACCAAAGCCATGATCCAGTCCTTAAAAGGTACTTTTCAAAACTAAACAGAAGCAAAACCAGTCTACACTTCAAGGAGGTGCCAGTCACGTGCTGGACTAAAGCCTAGGCATCATTTTGAAATATGACTTCAGCTTATCAAAAAACCCCTAACAGTTACTCCAAGAATCTACAGTAAAGCTGTAGTTGTGCACTTTTCCTTTCTTCAGTCCCTGCTTATATTATTCCCACCCCCACTTTTGTGTTCCACTATTAAAGCATTGGCTTAAGAAGGCTGACATGGTACTTCCTTTGCATCCTAAGCTCTTAACAAGAAAAATCGACTGGGGGACACTGCACTATCCATTTATATATCCCAGAGGCAGCATTACAGTCTCCAGTAACAGCTATTCTGGGGAAGCCTATCAGGAATTCTACCTAGCAAATATAAATACACTGGCTCTTTTGCACAAAGTTCTGAGTGCTGGCAAGGCATTTTCTAATACACAGGCTTTAGCATAAGTGTGTTTTCTATCCATCTCTGAGAAGGGACAAAGTATCAACAAAATTTCCAAAATTAAAATAAATTTTTTTAAAAATCAGAAAAAAAACCAATCAACTTCTTTGTGTCAGAGAGTCCCTCAAGCACCTAAGCTCCTCCTTGGCCAAACATGTCAATGTTGTTCTCATACTTAGCCAAACCCAAGCACAAATACATCACAAAGAACTGAATTACAGTAAAAACTATATATGCCATGTTTAAGACACGTGAAATGACCATGTCAATTCATACATTTCATTTAGATTACATTATGGCTCAAAATAAATAGTAACTGTGCAATGCACACTGTGTTGTGTTTGGCATACACACCTTTCTGCTGCTGGATTCCCCACTTAGAGCCTGGTGTCCTGAACTGTCGAGTTCGGTTCTGCTGAAGCCCTCTTTTCACTTTGGGGGAATACTGTTTTCTCTCTTCCTTCTTGTTCAGTTTAATTATATCATCTGTAAGCAGAAAAGGAAAAATCTGTAGTGTTGCAGACATATTCTGGTTGTGAAGAAAAAACCCAGCAGGTTCTTTTTTTCCCTCTAGTTGCAGGAAACAGGCAACAGACCAGTTAGTTTCACAAAGCCAGCACATACAAGTTAAAGTTCCAGAAGTATCTCGACAGAACATCCAGTCCCTGTTAGTCTTACAGTGCCTCCTTCATAATACAATGCCATGGCCAAAAAGAAACCCTTGAGTACATCCAGGAGATTGGAAAGATCGTGGTGTTCAGCCCAGCATGAAACTTTAGATTGAATTACATTAGGTTTTGTATACCATTAAGGAGAAGGTAATCCCACCTCACTAACAGAGGTTGCAGATTCTGAGCACAATGTCAGTTCTTTCACCCTACCTTACTTAAGAAAAACCAGAAAGAACTCAGCATATCAGTTATCTTCATATGTTCACTGAGGTTGAGATGATTGGGATAAAAAAAGCAAGAAAGACTTCTCTCCCCAGGTATATTCAATCCAAAACAGTCACCTTCTCTTTTGTCCAGGGAAGCAATGTGAACAAATTATTTGTTTAAGAATATGTTTAAGATAGCAAACTGATGAAAAGTGACCAGGTGTGTCAAGTGCAAATCACACCACACCAGCTGGATTTCCTTCACTGATCAGGTTGCTGGTTCAAGAGGTAAGTATAAAGCAGTAGGAATGGCAAATTTTTATTTGACTGTCAGCTTGTTCACAAAAACCCCATAGAGGAAAATGTAAAATGATGTTCACTGCATGTGGACCATGAGAGCACGGCTGAGAGAAACATTATGCTTCAAGAGGGAGCTACCACAAACACGTGGACATCCTTTCTTGAGTCAAGGACAGATGGGGAAGGCACTACTTTGATTGTCAGAGCTCAAATGGACTCAGATGGGGTAGAACAAAGGAAAGTGTAAAAAAAAAACCCAAACACAAAAAAACCAAACAACCCCCACCCAACCCAAACCCACTGTTATCTAATAATCTGTATCCTGCTGAAGTAGATCTAAGAAAATCATCTTACTTTGCTGCAAAAATTATTGACTATTCAGAAAAAAAAATCTATGAGGGTAAGGAATAGAGACACAGGTCACACTGAATACATAATTCTGTGCAATGGCTGCTGTTTCCATTCCTACACAGCCATGATACAAACTCACCATGTTCACAGGGCACAGATCCTTGCTTCACAGTACATCTGCTCTGTCTTAAACCCTGTTTGTCCAAGCTAGGTGCTGCCATACACAGGTCCACAAGTTGTTAAACAAAAGAACTTTTAAGTTTCAGCTATTCTCTTTGTTTGGGGAAATGAAGGCTATCTGGGACATCCCATGTTTGTTAGCTGGGACAGGCTGAACCACTCTCCTATCATGCCTGAGGTTGGAGATCAAAACTACGTCCAGAGCAGCAGAATAGTCTGGGAACATTATCAAACTGCAAGCTTAGCTTCAGATGAGTTGCTTGTAACACACTAGCAACCAAAATAAGGTTAATCTTTATTATTACATGAGAAAATACTTAACATCAGAATCCAGGTCTTAAAATTTTCTAGATTAATGCTGTGTCAATTTTTTTTATATCACCACAGATGTGGGATGGCATCTTACCTTTGCTTACACCAGAGCATACAGCTTTGACTTCAGGACAGTTGCACAGTTCTCATGCAATGATACCCTCGCACAAGGAAATAAGTTAAGGGACACACCCACTCACAGCAGCTTCTTAAACAAACGTCCCTGTGACATCACATCAGTCTTTTGCAATCTGCTATTAGTCACTGTCTGGGACACGTAGTAGTTGCTAACCAAAAGGTTAATTTGTCCAAGTAAGAAACACGACAGCAGAAGAAAATAGAACCAGCTACTCAGAATCAATAACTCTACTCATTGTGGTAACCTCAGAAACAAAGATTCAGTACACTATAAGTAAAAATAGATTTATATTAATGCTGCAATGCTACTCCACGTTCAGACAAACTGTAAACATCATTTCACAAATTATGTTTCCATTGCCTAAAGAACTCAACTGGATCATTTACAGAAGGAAGGAAATGTAGAAATCCTCTTATTTTAATGTGGTCAACAAAAGCTGAGCCTCCTGTTAATATTCTAATTCACACTATCATTTCACTTTCTGACACAAGTGTCCTGATAGTACCTGTGGTGGTGTCATGGAGCAGTCTTGGACTACACAAACCCAATCCTTTTAGATAAAACTGAACCAAACGTGTCCCCAACTGTTATGGGGACTCAGTGCATTGGATCAGAGCAGAACTGCTGAAACATATATAGCACAGACATCAGGTTCTCAGATGCACTTGAGAGCCAGCAGATCTGTAATGAAGTTATGCAACATCTTAACACACACAGACAACCAGGAGGAGGAGGGCAGGGGAGAAAGTGGTAGCTTGCCACAGGAAAGTACATGGAAGAGCCCCCATCACTCTTGATCTCACTAGTAAAGTACTGTAAAAGGGTTACAAAGGAGACTTGCCATTACCAACTTTCAAGCCTGGGAAGAAAAAAAGGCAAGGCCGGCAGAGCAGCAATCTGACTCCCTCTCCCCTACCCCCGCAGTTACCAGCCCTGGGACGCACCCCCTGGGGCTACCCAGCAAAAGGCCCAGCGTCGCAGGCCTGACTGGTGCCAAACACAGGCTGAGACTCGTTTTTCGGCCTGCTCCAGCCATCCAGATGGAACAAAGGGGATCCCTGAACCCGGATCCCCTCTAGCTCAGCAGAGCGAACCCCCACGCCAACCCCCGGGAGCCGCGCTGTTCCCGGGCACACAGCTAGGCCTCTCGCCTCCCGTCCCCCCCGCGGCGGGCCCGCAGGCCCCGGCAGCTTGCCTCGCACCCCGCCGCGCTCTAGCTGTGCTAGGGTCCCCACCCGGCTTGGCGCAGGCCGCTTCCCTACGCCCCCCGTTGGTTCCGCCCGTGTCGGTGCCCGGTAAAGTCGATTGGTTCGTTCCGACTCCCCCTTCCTTCCCCCCGGCCTCAGCGCTTGGTTCAGCCCGCGCCCCTCCACCCTCTCCCCTCAGCGCCGGGCCCCCGGCGCTCTCCTCACCGAGGGACATGTCGATCTTCTCCAGGCTGTCACTGCTGCCGTTCCGGGCGGCAGCCGAGGAGGCCGAAAGCGGCGCCGCAACCCCAAACCCACTCATGGCTCGCCACAGGACCACCGCCGCCTCCCCTCACTGCCTCAGCCAGCTGCCTTCGCGCATGCGCAGGCTGGGGCCGCGCATGCGCCGCACGCCTCTCCAGACTGGCGTCGGCAGCTTGCGCGTGCCCAGTAAAGCGCTTCTCGGGCCTGGGAGTAACGCTTGCGTTGAGGGGAGCAGCTGCCTCTCTTTCCGCTCAGGAGTCGGTGCGCTGCCCCCTGCTGGACGGGAGGACCAGGTACAGCGGGGGCGGGAGGGAGGGGGCGTCCGGGCTCGGGGGGAGACCCGGCCCTGAGTCCCCGCGTCGCCCTTGGAGGCGCCGCAGCCCTGCGGTACCCCGGGGCGGGAGCCCGTCCTCGCTCCCCTCAGAGCCTGGGGTCTGCCTCAGGGCCTGGGCGCAGGGCGGCCCAGGGGCTGGGCGGGTGGTGATGGCAGGGCCCGCGAGCGCGGGCTGGGTGCGGGCGGCCGGGCCGGCAGGAGGCCAGGCGGGGCCCTCCAGGGACAGCCGGCAGCGGGTGCCCTTGGGAAGGGCGAAGGCCGCCCTGCTCCGTCGGCCTGGGGCGGGGGGTGGTTGGGCGCTGGGAAGCGGGGCTGCTGCTGATGGAGGGGTGCTGTGCGGCCCGGGGCTGGGGGATGTGGCTGGAGAGCCACTGCTGACATGTCATAGGAACAGTGGAGAAGCTGAACGTGACTTTGCCTGTGACCCCTGGGCAATTAAGAGAAATAACCCGTTCTCTGAACAGCTACACCTGCACAGGCTGGTTTCTAACTGAAGGAAGCCTCCCAACATCTAGCAGCAGGGCTCAAACCAGGTCCCTGCTCAAACCAGGCTTAACATTTCTATTTAAACCCAAAACAGTCCAGCCACGGATGTTTTATCTGGGTTCTTTTCAGCGTTGTTAACAAGGTTTTGGTCAGAATCAGGTGATTCAGAAAAGAAATCAACAACTTGTTTTTTAATAAGGAATGTGATGAGGCTTCCCACCCCTGTGTTTTTGCATGCACATACCCAGAGGTCAGCTGGCTGCCACTGAATGAGTTGTAACGGGCCTGGGACCTACTCCTCCTTTACTCAGGGGCGCTTCCTGCATTCGGCACTTCCTTCGTTAAATTTAATGGACAGGAATTACCTTTGAACTCTCAGTCTTGCTCACAGTTGGTTGAAATTGGTCGGTGAGTTCCAGAGGTAATAGAGGAAGGAACAGATGGGCAAACAATGTGACTGCAGAGGCTGGGCTTCCTGCAGAGCCCAGGCAGTAAATGGCGGAAGGAAAATCCATATGGATTTCCCCCAGTCACAGCGGTCACCTGGCATTGCTGTCCACACCTCCCTGAGTTTTCTCCAAGTGCTGAGCTGAGGCTGCTGTTCAAAAGTTGGCCTTCAGCTGGCTTTGGAGCAAGGCCCAAGGATAGCTTGGTTTGGGGTTCAAGGGACTGCCTCCAGCCAGAGGGAGGTCCGTACTGAGACTCCAGGGCCTGTGTCACAAATACCCTTGGGCAGGATTAAGTATTTCCATGCGTGCAACCTCACAGGCAGCTCCATGCAGTAGGCACACGTAGGGACACTCCCCCACTTCATCAGCTGCTCCCGTACTCTGTGTGCTCGTTTGTTAAATACGCTGTGGTGGTTGCAATATCCTCAGTACCAGAGAACCAACTCCTTGTGGGTGATCCCTGGCATGGGTCTGTGCTGGGAGGCACCTGTGCCAAAATGTGCTACAGGCCTTTGACCCGTAACTGCAGAATTGGGGATTTTTCTAGGAGTAGTATGACGAAATGCAAGAGCGAGAGGAGAGAGCTGAAGCTTTCTGGCCTCTGTCCTGTACTACAGACTGTTGGCAAGGCCTTGTTATCTCCATTTATGCTCTTTATGTGTCTCCTTCCTTTTACAATAAGGCCAAGAACGAGTTTTCAGATGTTCCTCTTGCTGCTTTCTACTGCCTAGAAGAGAGCCACTGGTCAGTCATACTGACATCTCCAACCAGTGAGAGATTTTCCCTTCATCTGAGTAGGAGGAGCTCATGACCACAGTGCTGGAGGTTGAGTTCCACCCCGTTTTCTTCTCCATGTGTAGTGTAAGCTCAGACATGGATTCCTGGAGCCACAGATCAGATAGTTTCTGTGTTTTCTTCCAGATGACATGTGGGATTTGATGACAAGTGATTGATGACAAGTGGGACTTGAGGGTGTTAAAAGTCAGACTACAGTTCTAAAGGGAAGATGTTGTCACCAGAAGACCAATAAATACTAGTAATAGAGGTGTCAAATAAAAGAAGCATTTAAAAAAACAACTTTAAATCAAACTCCTGTGACGCTCTAGGGTGTGGTTCCATCTGGTGACTGTGTCACACTGAGACAGGAATGCTCTGTTTACCCAAAGCAAATACACTAACTGCAAAGGTGGCAGATTGCTGCCTGCCCTCATGATGTGTGGAAAGCAGACAAAATCCAGATTGTACCACATCCACAGATCGCATTTATTATCCAAACAGGATGCCAGCTGCCTACTGATCAGCACAGCAGAAAGCCAGGCAAAGGTTCTGATCCTGAAGAGTATTTTTCTTCTGTGTTCAAAAGGCTAAAATGCCATGGAAAACAATTGTGCTCAACATCAGCTTTTGGTTTACTGTCTAGCTCTCAGGACTGCATCAGCATCTAGCCCCATGATGAGGGTTCCATGTGGCACTGGCAGTTATAAGAACTAATATTTTACAAACTAGTGTGTAACTGCAGCCCTGCTGAGTTTGTATCCACTGTAAGAAGACCGCACATCTAAAGCATCCGCAGGCTGTAGTCAGTGATGGGGCAGGTTCTTTCCTGGGCCTTTCCCAGACTCCCCAAGCACCGGTTGCCTCACAAAAATGAAGCATCCCATCTTGGCTGCCCAGTAACCGCTGTTTCACAGTACATTTTGGGGGAACAGCAAACTATATGTTACCTGCTCAACATCCTAGCTGAAATTCCCAAGGGGAATTGGTAAAATTACCAAACAGAAGCCACACCTAAAGAATTAAGTACTAAATGCACTCACAGATTAAAGCCAGAGGGGCCCATCTAGTCCAGAGTCTGTGTTGTGGAATATCACACTGTGTTGATCCCATAATCAGGTGAGCTTCTCAAGTGTGTTTTCCAAAGGTCTCTGCTTCCCCTGCGGGCTTGTTCCAAGGCACAGGTATTACCCCTACTAAAAATTGCTTCATATTCCTAACATGAAATTGTCTGGTGCCTACCATCTACCAAGATCTTCCAATCCTGCCTTCTCTGGGAGGTTCTTTGAATAAGTGAAGAAATTACATTGAGTTTGTAAGTGAGTTTATGTTGCCCAAATCTTCCCCAAACAGCAGCTGGGTCTGTGAGGTTCCAAATTCTGCTGCTGTTCAGCAGAAGGACAGACACAGTCTTTCATACCTGTAAAAGTGTTGGCCTCTATTGGCGCTCCTCAGATTTTACACTGGAGGATCAATCTCCAGTGTAGTCTCAGGGTAGTGCTAGAAGATAACACACCTATGTTTGACTGCAGGCTCTGTGTAGTCAGGCTGGGTTTTGATGGAATTCTTTTTCTTATCAACTCTCTAAGTTGACGTGGGGATCGACAACAGTTAAGTGACATGTAAAACAAGCAGAGGAAAAGGAGAGATTTTTCTGAAGGAATTTTAAAAATCTCTGTTAAGCAATATTCCCAGCTATTTCTGACTTGGGGAGCTAGAAGAATCTTGTCATTCCTGATTTAGGAGCTAAATCTGATATGTTGGCTTCACCCGCTTCATCAGTGGCTGTATGCAAGAAACCTTCCACCTGCCTAACAGCCACACTGGAAGTTGTGGGCTCACGCTTGCATTGAATTACTGTGGGGAGGCCAGGCCTCTGAACTGCCAGTCTCCTGAGAAACGTTTTATTGTTGCTGTTAAGAACAGCCGCGTGGGACCAGCTGACACACTTGCTGCTGAGATTCTGTGCTGGTTGGACAAGCCACATAGTCACGTACGCAGCATCAGCGAGCAGCGTATCCGCGGCAGTAAAAGTAACTTATAGGAAGTTTCCACTGTGCCAAAGCCTGCCTTGGGTCTCTGAGGCACCAAACAACTCTGGAGACGGATCTTTGTCTCCTGTAATAACCCGTCAGTCAGTCCTGTTCTCGGCCCGATGGCAGCACCGTCACTTTTCCTTTCACTGCTCGTTAGGGGGAAGTACACGTAACTCCGCAGCATCTCTGAACAAAACGACCTTGATGAGGGAATAGCATCCACCCTCAGCAGGTACGCTGATGATACAAAGCTGGGAGGGATGGCTGACACACAGGAACACTGCGCTGCCATTCAGCGAGACCTGGCCAGGCTGGAGAGCTGGGCAGGGAGAAACCAGATGAGATTCAACAAGTGCAAGTGTAAAGTCTTGCACCTGGGGAGGAATAACCAACTGTATCAGTACAGGCTGGGCCTGTTGGAAAAGAGCTCTGTGGAGAAGGATCTGGGGATCCTGGTTGACGACAGGTTGGCCATGAGCCAGCAGTGTGCCCTGGGGTCTGAGAGAGCCAATGGGATCCTGGGGGGCATCAGAAGGAGTGTGTCCAGCAGGTCGAAGGAAGTGATCCTCCCCCTCTACTCTGCCCTGGTCAGGCCCCACCTGGAATATTGTGTCCAGTTCTGGGCTCCCTGGTATAAAAAAGACAGGGATCTCCTGGAGAGAGTCCAGAGAAGGGCGACAAAGTTGATTAGGGGTCTGGAACATCTCCCCTATGAGGAAAGGCTGAGAGAGCTGGGTCTGTTCAGCCTGGAAAAAAGAAGACTGAGGGGGGACCTAATTAGTGTTTATAAATATCTTGGACATGGGGTGCAGGGGGAATTGGCCAGCCCCTTTTCTGTGGTCTGTGGGGACAGGACAAGGGGCAATGGCTGCAAGTTGGAGCACAGGAAGTTCCACACCAACATGGGGAGGAACTTTTCCTCAGTGAGGGTGAGGGAGCCCTGGGACAGGCTGCCCAGGGAGGTGGTGGAGTCTCCTTCTCTGGAGAGATTCAAGACCCGTCTGGACGCCTATCTGTGCAGTATGAGCTGGGGAGCTGCTTTGGCAGGGGGGTTGGACCCCATGAGCTGTCGAGGTCCCTTCCAACCCCTACAGCTCTGTGATCCTGTGATCTCCCCGTCCGTTCCACTGCGGGCAGCAGAACGAACTTCTCTCCCTTTACGTGGCTGCCGGCGCGTTCAAGGCGTGAGCTGCCTCTCGGGACGCCTCGCTTCCGCCGGGCTTTCCTCGCCCTTGCGTTTCTCTTCCCCCCCGAAGCTGAACTGGGTGGGCGGCTGCCGGTCAGCGAGCAGCGCGGTTGCACAGGGCAGACGCGCGGCTCGGGCGGCGGAGGGTAACCCGGCTGGCGACGCGACTTCCGCCCGCCGAGACCGCGGCATCGCCCGGGGCTTACGGCGGCCGCAGAGGGGCCGGCCCGCCCCGCCGAGGAAGCCCAAGGGGGGATTGCCCCCCTCCGCAGGGCGGTGACTGCACTCGCGGGGCGTCCGCGCCGCTGAGGCGGCCGCCGCGAAACGAAGGGCAGCGCCGAGCCCAGGGGCGGGAAGCTGAGGCGAAAGGTCGGCCGCGCGCAGTGCATGCCGGGGGAGGGCCGGGCCGGGCCGCCGCGGTGCGCGCTGGGAATTGTAGTGCGGGGCGGGCGGCGGGGCGGGGCTGCCGTTCGCCCCCACCCACGTGACGGTGGCGCGGCGGCAGCGGGTGGCGGCGGCGGGGCCGCGCGCGCCCGGGATGGAGGTCGGGCCCCGCGAGGGTCGCGCGGAGAGCAGGTGCGGGGCGCGGCGCGCGCGTGTGTGCGGGAGGCCCGGCTCGCCGCCGGGGTGCGGCACGTGTGCGTGACACGCCGGGGAGGAGGCGTGAGCGGGCCGGGGGCCGGGGCCCGCGGGGGAGGCACGACGCGGAGGGGGCGAGGTGGGCAGGGCGTGCGTGGCGGTGCCGGCGGCGCGGGAAGCGCCGGGGTGGCGAGGGCGCTGGCACCGGCGGCAGGGCACGCGTGGGCAGGGGGTGGTAGCGCGGGGTGACGGCGCCCGTGCAGCTGTCGAAGACGCGGCAGGGACGCGGGCGGGAGCTCACACAGCTGGGGACCCGCGGCGGGCCCGGGGTGCCCCTGCAGAGCCCAGCGGGAGCGCGTGTGCACACCCGGCACCAGGGCACGGTCTGGGGGGGAGAGCCCCCGCACACGCACCCCGCGCCGGGTGCCGGGGGTCGGCGCCGGCAGAGCGTGCCGGCTGCCCCCGGTTCGGTCCCTCGTGGGGAGGAAGCACAGGCCAAGCGGGGCTGTCAGAGCTGCGTGGGGCCACCTTCGCCTGCCCAGGGCCAGCACGTCACTCGGTGCCCTGCCCTGGGCAGGTGGCTTGGCCACTGGAGGGGTAGTGGTGGCCACGGGCGTGTGCCTTCAGTAATGCCTGATGCTCTGCCCCACTATGGTGGAGCCAGCAACTAACTCTCCATCAGCCGTGGCTGCGGCTGCTGAGCCTCTGCCTGGCACGCCTTAAGCACAAATCCTGATGTCACGCTGCCATTCGGGTCACTCCACGGTTTGATACGTTTGGATCATGTCTCCTTTCCCTCCTGGCAGTTGACCACATCACCCCTTCATGGAATCATAGAATGGTCTGGGTTGGAAGGGACACCCAGGATCACAGAGTTCCAACCCTCTGCCACAGACAGGGCCACCAACCTCCAGGCATGATCTAGGCAAGGTTGCCCAGGGCCCCATCCAACCTGGCTTTGGACACCCCTAGGGATGGGGCATCCACCACCTCTCTGGGCAGCCCGTTCCAGTACCTCACCACTCTTTCTGTAAAGAACTTCCCCCTAATATCTAATTTAAACCTTCCCTCCTTCAGCTTCAGTCCGTCCCCCTTGTCCTGCCATTATCTGCCCTTTTAAAAAGTTGATTCCCCTCCTGTTTGTATGCTCCCTTCAGGTATTGTCAGGCTGCAATGAGGTCCCCCCCACAGCCTTCTCTTCTCTAGGCTGAACAAGCCCAGCTCCCTCAGCCTCTCTTCATAGGGGAGGTGCTCCAGCCCTCCTGGGTGCTGAAAACAAACCTTTAGCTACTCTCTGAAGGTGAGGCCCTGCGCCTGCACGTGGCTGGGGGTGAGAGCAGCTGTGGTGTGATGGCTCCGTCTGTGTGGTCTTTATTTTATGCTTTAGGCATGGGTTTTCTCGTTAGTGCTTATGGACACAGCCGAGCTTGTTCCCTGGAGGTGCTTCCATGACGAGTCCTATTGGGTTTTTGCATGTCTTCGGCCTTTGCTTTGCGCTTCGGGTTTGCCCTGGTGCGCCTAAGTGCAGGGTGGATGTTGGGTGGAAACGGGAGTGTTGGCTGGGGAGGAAGGAGCAGCTGAAACTCGATATGTGAGAGAAGCATTCCTTATCGGAGGGGCTCGGCTGGCTGCTCTGTTCCTGCTGGCAATATCAGCCGGGGAAAAATGCTGCTGGTGCTTTTAAAGCTGTAGCGCAGGTTCGGGGTGGCTTTTGGCTTGCACAGTTTGAGCTATTCTCCCTCTTAGCTCATGCTTCAGAGCCAGCAGGTTCAGAGATGTAAAAGGAATTTACTGCGTTCACTTCTTTCTCTTTCCAGAATCATCTTTGTGTGTTTTCATGCCTTTGCAAGTGCAAACCCTGCACTACCAGACCTTACCATTGTGTGACTAATAGAGGAGCAAGGTGGTGCCACCCCCAGCACTCCCCTGGAGACGATGAGGGCATGGTCCCCTCAGATACTGGCACATGAGGGGGCTGCTTGTTCTGCTGGCTGTCACTGGTGCACTGGGAGGATCCTGGCATGGGCCTCGCGCAGCCTCATTGTCCTTTGTGCAGATGGTTTAACATTTTAATTCCCGGTGAAGTGTCGTTTCGCTGTAGATTGTGGCCATGACTGATAGCAACAGGCTAGAGGTCACTGGATCCATCTTCCCATGGATCACGGGAAGCACAGAAGCAAAGGTTATTTTGCTGAAGTCCATCCTTCTGCCAGCGCAGGAGAGGAAAATGAGGGTCTTGTGATGGGTTTTGCTGTCTCCCCTCCCAAGCAGCAGGTCTGAAATGCATTGGGGAGCAGGGGCTGTAACCCCAGTGTCCCTTAAGGCACGGCAGGGAGGGTCATGCTCTCCTTCTGCCGGGCAGAGAGCAGTGCTCTCTGTGCCTCAGTGCGGTGGGCAGCTGGTGCAGAAGACACAGCAGTCCTGGGGCCGGTGGTCAGCCTGGCAGGTTAGCAATGACTGCTGCCTTTGGCTTTGGCACTAGCAAGGCTCCTAGGGATGGCAGGGCCAGAGGAGAGGGTCCCTAAGGGCAACCTGTGCTGGGAGCAATGGAGGAAGGTGAGCAGCTGGTCCCAGGGAGATGGGTTGCCATGGGACAGGCTTGCATGTGCTTGCTGTAGACAGGTCCTGTGCAGATCAAAGTCCGATGGACAGTGGTCCACAGGTTGTGGTCACCTGCAGGTGGGTGGCTTTCCCAGGAAGATCTATCTGCCCTGCTGGGAGAAGGCTAAAACCCACCTTTAATCCCTATATTCATCCCTCATCTTTTGCTGGTGCAGAGCAAGTGTGCCCCAGAGAGCAGCAGCTCTGGGCTGCATTTCCCAGTGAAGCCTTTTGGGGCTGTGCCCCCAGTTTCATACCAGTGCAAGCTTTCAGCACCAGTACAAGTAGCCCAGTGTTTCTGTTTCCCAGCCAGCCTGCCTGGACACCACAGGGCTGACCCACCAGGCTGGCAGAGCTCTTCTGGCTTCCTCTGCCTCGTCAGCTGCTCCTCGTGGCTGCAGATGAATTGCATCAAGCCTGCCATTCTTTTAATCCCATTTCCCATCAGTGCGGAGCCTGCTGGAGGAGCAGGGGAGGGAGCCTGAGGAAGGAGGCTGCTGGTTGTCTGGGAGACCCAGGGATGGCAAGGCAGGAGCAAGCTGTGCGCAACAGCGGGTTACCAGCGCCTTCGGGATCTGCGGGAGGAACTGTCAGCCAGCACAGGAACATCCTTGGAGATCTGGTGGAAGGCCCTCTGCGACTTTGGCATCCTCAGCCCAACCTCTTTAGTGTGTGAAGAAGGATGGAGAGACAGCTATGGGTAGAGGACAGTTCAAGAGGCCATTGCTGGATGCCACAGGCAGACACAGCAGGTGACCTTTGCAAGGAAGACAAACTTTTTTTTTATCCTAGCTATCTGTGTGAATCTGTTTTGGAAAGTAAGGAGGGGTTGGTTTAAATAAAGACATTCACCTGAGTCAGCGGCACAGCACCCTGCCTCTGCTTTGAGTCACCTTTGCTGGCTTGGACCAACAGAAGTTCCTACCCCAGCTGGCATGGAGGGGCTGAGAAGGCCTTGGGAGTGCAAGCAGGATTTCCCTATCATCATCATCAGCAGCAGCAGCATGAAAACGTTTCTTGCTCCAAGGCTGGATCCTGTCTTTTATCGCTCCAGCGCAAGAGGCTGGGTTATATTTGGAAGAGTTCCTGGCAGCAGACTGATGTTGCTGTACCCAAAAACAAAGTTTGTGATGGCAAAGCAAGGAAACTTAGCACCGAGTTTACAGAGCTGCTGGCTGAAGTTGGAGGCTGGTTAAGGAAGGAAAGGAATGGGACTAAGGTCTCACTGGTGCTTCACCAGCAATGGCCTCTGCAAACCCCCTCAGCCCTTCTGTCCGGGGGAAACCAAGCTCTACCAAAGAGCAGAAGCACGTGTGGTTCTCATAGGGGAAGCTGTGCTCCTGTACTGTGACCTCTCTGGGGTGTGTTGCTCACTTTGCCCTTCCTGTAAGCTGCGGTGTTTTCATGATGTGATATGACTTGTCCTTACCTTGTGTCTGGGTTTCTTTAGCACTAGCAAAAGAAAATCCTTTTTATTCAGGGAAAAACCAAGCAGATTTCTCAGTACTGCCCTGACCACCTGCCGAAACAGGGAACTCCAGGGCAGCTGGGACCCAGGCTTTGGCCATCCCTCATGGCAGGCTCAGACTGTCAATGGGAGTGGAACAAACCCTGATGCTAATTCAGGGTTGGCCCATGAGTCTAGTTTGAGCTGAACTGTGCTTGCCTGCACTGTCTCTTGACCTCCCCGCCACCTGCAGCCAACTATATGGGTCTTTGTGTCACTGTATGCTTCAGCATGCACCACGTTCCACCCCAGAAACAGCAGGACTTTAGCTATCAGTAGTGTCTTACGCATCCCATGGGATCCTTGCTGTCTTACAGGGATCTAATTCGCTTTTGGTAGGTTCTGAATCACCTCTGCACATTCATTGCACTGCTTGATGCCTATACACTTCTGAGTTCAATGTTTTAACATTTCAAGGTTATTTTGTTCGAGGATTGTGTAACCATAGTCTCCCCATGCTAGGAGGGAGCTGTGACTTCAGTCTGGATCCTGGTTTCCTACCTCTGAGGAGGTGCACAGCTCCTCCTTTCATGAGACAGGTCATTTGGTAAGGCCTGGCTCTGAGTGTCCTACCCCCCACATCCTCATGTGCATTGCCTGCTTTTTCTAGCATGGAATAGCAGGGAGTTTCCTTGACTCACTGGCTTGGAAGATCAGCAGCGTGGCTGAGCTTTCACTTGCATTTCCTAACTCTGAGCAGTAGAAATGTCTTGGTGAGGAGCTGGTGGACTTTTCAGCTCAGTGGCTGCAGGTGCTCTTTGGCAGTCCCCAGTCAGGGACCTGGCCAGGGATGAGAAAAGCCCACAAACTAAGGAGAATGCCTGGACTGGTTTTCTGTGTCTCCCGGAGTCGGATCTCCTTTAGGAAGCTGTTTTTGTTTTATATCCATACTTGCTTCTTCATCTCTCCTGAGGCAAGCCCTGACCGTGCTTGTTAGAGCACCATAAACATATACATCCTTCTTTACGTGTTGCAGGTCTGGTGTGGAGCTCCTGTGCTGTCAGGGCGACATGCTCTGCTGCTGGAATGATTTAAGCTTAGGTGAGCACTGGAAATGGTGAGGCTTTGCTGCGGAGACCTCGTGAAGGGGCTGGGTGGGGAGCCTGAAGCAGAGTCAGTGTTTGATGATCTGCATGTTCACTTAATCAGTTTTGCTGTAAGAAATGAGTTGTAAAATGAGACACTGATAGGAAAAGCTTGGGTTGAAATATCAGGATTATGTTACTTTTTGGTGTCCTCTGTGCTGCCCACGCTTTCAGCCACAAGGACACAAGGATTTCATCCACAGGGATTTCCTCTTGCTTTGGAAATCGGGTTTGTTTTGGGCAGTGAGAGGGATTAACAGCTGAAACTCTACCTTGTTCCTTACCAGGGGAAAGGGTCTGCTCTAAGCTGTGACCCCAGTGCTTCTGTTACAACCCCTGCACGTTTTTTCAGCATTTACACCCCCAAAACTGCCTTGCAATATTCCTGTTGCTTCTGAGAGAGCAGCTGCTGTCTGAATAGATGTTTCTGACAGCTGCTGCTCCTCTGGCAGTGCTGTTGAACGGCTTGAGGGGGGATCTCAGTCATTCAGAGCTTCCTTCCCCAGGGTTGCTTTTGCATAGGCAAATGACGTTGCCTCTCTGCAGCACCCTTCCCACTTCATGGCAGAAGGTGGTGAGTCCTTGCTGTATGCAGGGCAGCCGAGGGTCTGGACATCGATCAGACATTCTGTGCAAGCTCTGGAGACCGACAGCAGTTTGCAGTTTGCTACTCTCTGTCCAGAACGTATCGAACACCATTGCAAGAGAGTCAGCTGGCTCCTAGGCCAGCTGGGGGGCCAGACAGCAGCTGCCCAGGTTGGAGATGCAGGCGAAGAGTTGCCGAATGCAGAGTGGAGCGCTTCTGTGTCCTGACAGTGCTGGGGTGCTCGATGTGGTGCTGGGGCCCTCAGTGTGGTGCTGGGGTGCTCAATGTGCTGCACACAACTCGGGGGGCAGTTTACAGCACCCGATGTTAATGCGGGTGCAGCACGGACAGTGTCAGCTGGATGTGGACACCGTGCCGTTGCCTTACAGGTGCTGTTCTGAACAGTCTCTAGTTCACTCTAGTGAGTGAAGCAAACATGAGGTTGGCTGGAAAGATGACCTCCAGCTTTCTTGGCTCATAGTAAGCATGTGGTATGTTGCAGGAACCATCGGTCTTTGTTCTGGCTGTCTCCTGAGGCCACATTATGATGAGGCCTCTTGACCACAAACCATGCATGGGAGACTTAAGGGAGGTGTAAAGTCCTTTAGCTCACCTGTGCTAGCTTCTGAAGCACCGAAGGTTTCAGCCTGACCAGTCGCCTTGGAAAGAGTGCAATACTGTGGTCCTGTTGTGAAGCTCCTTTTGCTGTGTACCTGATGCAACTTGCTGTGTTCCTTTGCAGGAAGGAGCACTGGAAGCTGCTAGGTAACCTGAAGACCACAGTGGAAGGCTTGGTGTCCACCAGCAACCCCAACGTCTGGTCCAAGTATGGAGGCTTGGAACGGCTCTGCAGAGACATGCACAGCATCCTGTACCATGGGCTTATCCATGACAAGGTAGGGCTCTGTCCTGCCAGCACTGTTGTCTGTCTGTAGCTTTGGTGCCTGTCATGAGCAGGTGGGACAGTCCTGTCTGCCTACACGTTGCTTCAGTACACGTAGCACAGAGTGGCTACAAGGCCTGTAGCAGCGGTGAAAGTGATCGAATCAGGGACTGAGCTTGCTGGGCAGATGCTGTGGGTGTCAGAGGGACCTGAGCACGCATTCTTTCTACCTCATCCAGCCTTGACATGTGTGTTCTAAGTGCCTGTGCCCCACGTGCTGAGGCCAGCCCCTTTCTCCTTTCTGCTGCAGCCACGCGATAAAGCTGCATTTGCAATGAGTCAGCCCCGTATCATCTGCACTTGGACAACTCCCCAGCAAGGTCTGGCAAGAGAAACCTCCCATCTCTACAGTTTCTGGTTAGCTGTGTTAATAATAACAGGAGCTGGCAGCTACATCTGTGCTCTGTGTGAATGGGATCTCTCTTTCCAGGCCCTCATGCCTTGTAGTTGCTCACCCAGATGTTCCTTCTTCAGTGGCTGCCTGAAGCTTTCCCCTTTAGCTTGCAATTACCATCCTAATTAATTTACAATGGAAAATTGATGCAAGTCTGCAGGGCATGCGTGGGGGCAGGCTTCCCATCCAGGCTCTGCCACCCAGAGTGATGCAGAGAAATGAGCAATGCAGAGGAGGACCAGGCAGCCTGACAGGCCAGCTAAGTCCAGGAGCAGGAAAACTGCACCTACGCAGTGCTGCACCCAAGCTAATGAGTCTCCAGGAAGAGCCAGGCTGGCAGCTCATCCCAGCAGGGTGCTTCCATCCCTGGATGCATTAGCTGCAGTCAGCACTGGGCCCTGTGCTGCTCTGTTCCCATTAGTCCCCGAGGTTGCATGGCTGGGACCTTCTGGAGATCAAAGAATCATAGTCATAGAATATGTAAGGTTGGAAGGGACCTTTAGAGGTCATCTAGTCCAACCCTCCTGCAGTAAGCAGGGTAAGGACATCTTCACTGTATCAGGTTGCTCAGAGCCCCATCAAGCCTGACCTTGAATATCTCCAGGGATGGGGCCTCTACTATGTCTCTGGGCAACCTGGTCCAGTGATCCACCACCTTCATATTGAAGAACATTTTCCTAATATCCAACCAAAATCTCCCCTTTTGGAGTTTAAAACTATTACCCCTCATCCTACTGCTACATGTCCTCGTGAACAGATCCACAGAGAGAGAAGCCAGCTTTCAGATGTGAGGAGTGCAGTTTTCCCTTCTGATAGATGTGCTATTAATAGGCTTCAGGAAATGAGATTTAAATTATTTATATTCATCTACTGGTAACAGTTCGTGCCAGACCTGCAAAGCAGGAGGGTGTGTTGCCTTCCTCAGATGCTTTTGCTATGGGCTTTTACCTAGAAATGCCTCCCCTGCTTGGGTGTGTGTGACACCAGTGGAGGTAGAACAGCTGCCATGGGAAGCCTGTAAGAATACAGCTTCTTAACAGCAGGTTTCTCATGTTTGCTCCAGTGAAACAGTTACTATTTTCTTAACAGCTTTTTTCCTACAACTGGGAATAAATTTTAAAAGGTGAAAAAAATCCCTATGTACATGTTAAGAGAACTAGGGAAAGAGGGGTTTAAACTTTTGAGTGAATTCTATTTATTTCTTCAGAAAACCTCAATTCCATCTTGAGGACTAAAATTGCTGTATTAGTTTTCTAGTCTTAAAAAACCCAAACCAGTGCTCCTCCCCCCCCCTCCAGCCCAACCAAATAAACCACAAAACAGAACCCATTCCTCTGACTCTTGTGAAAGAGGAAACAAGAAATGGAAGAAAAAAGACATGAGCCTTTTTGTGAACAGAGACATTTTGGGGCTGTGTTTACACCCAACAGGGTGGTGAGGGAAACAGCAGCTCTGCTGCAGTTCCTCTTTAAGGGGAAGAAATAACTAAGAACTAAATAACTCATTGTCTGAGTAAAGCTGAGGCAAATGGCAGCAAAGAGCTGATAGAAATGCAGGGCCAAACTTCTTACCTGGGGTGCTCAGCTGGGCTGGTGTCCTCAGTAGTGACCTGCATCAGAAGACAGCAATGATTGCTGGTTTTGCTGGGGTGTGTTTCCATGTTGCCCTTCGTGTCCCATCACAGAGGTCTGACTGAAGTGCTCAGGCATCAGGACTTTCCTCCAGGTTCTGCTCTGTCAGGAAAGGGAACAGTGATGTGGGAACTTGGTCAGCCTTGAACTTGGCAGACCTGAGGTTGGCTTTTAGGATCTGTATTTCACCGCATCAGGGATGTGAGCCCTTCAGTGCCATGTTCTGTCCCTGTCCCAAGGCCTCTCTTGTTTCCACAGTACGAGGGACTGGGATCTCACCTGGTGAAGACAAGAAGTTCATGGGATCTGTTGTTTTGTCACCTGTGGGCTGACCACAAATGAGAGGTTGCTGTGGGAGGGTCAGGAGATGACTTACCTACATCTAGACAGTGATTTTTGACTTGATCCCTTGATGTACAAAACTGCTTATAGGCTTGCATTGTGTCTCCTGTGTAAGCAGTGCTGCTCTTCCTCTGTCTGTTTTCTGGCCCATCCCACCAGGCTGAGGGTCTCTCCACTCATGGTAGCATGGGGCTAATGGGAGATGTCATTTAACTGGGACTTGTGTGGTGGTATCTAACCATGCCTGTCCTGGGCAGGTGTGCCGCAGACAGAAGGATTACTGGCAGTTTGTGAAGGACATTCGCTGGCTGAGTCCCGGCTCTGCTCATCATCTGGAGAAGGTGGGTTCTGGTGGGGTGGCTTTCTGAGTGGTGGGGAGGGGAGAGGAGAGGGCAGCTGGTGGGATATCAGCACCTTGGCCATTTGCCCACTGTGGGCAAAGCATCTCTATGGCTTGTGGAGGCTGAAGAAGCCATGTGTTTGTGTACAAGCCATGCCCCAGGAGCTCAGCGTGGCTTGAGCTGAGACAATCGGCTGCTTATTTCTCCCAGGCCAGTCTGCAGCTCAGCTTGGCTGGGTGCCACGGGCATCACCAAGGGAACCAGCACAAGCGGCACTTGTGTGTGTTGGGGGGTGATTCATGTGTCTGTGCAAAGTCTCTCAAGGTCTGGGCTGTCCCATTCCTGGGATGTGCCGTCACCATGCGTTTGGTTCTCCTGATCCTGGCTCGTGATGACTGTTGGCACATGGGGATGCCCTCGGCCCTCACCTGCCCGTGCCAACATCCCTGGTTCTTGCCATGGGTGGGCGCAAGGGGCTAATGACCGGTAGTCCCCATGTGCAGTTTGCTGTGGGGTTGTGGGGTGTGACTCCAGCTCTCCAGTCTGCAGCAGCTCAGGTGTGTTTAGCTGTCACCTTCCCCGGTTAATGTGTCAGCAAGAACATGACCGTCACCACAATCAGCGGGTTGGATTTGGGAGCGTGAGGTCCCTCTGGGTCAGGGATGAGGCACACGGGTGGGAGAACGTGCAGGGGAAATTCATACTGCTGATGGCTGTCAGAGGACTTTGGTCACTGGCTGACCTTTGAAGTGTTGATCCTCTCCAGTGCTTTTGCCTCCCTGATGGCTTGGGAGCTGCTGGGATGTGTCCTCCTTCCCAGTGAGAGTGACTGCACTGGAAAGCTGACGTTAACTGGTGGGGGGCACCAAATTCATGTGGCAGAACAAACACAGGTCCCAGGTTGCCAGTGGGTGCCTTAACCTGTACCTGGCATCCTTTTCCAGTTCATCAGCCTGCAGGAGAGCAGCCAGCCTGACCCCGAGGGCCCTGGGGACCCGGCCATCGCACAGCTCTGGCTGCAGCACAGCCTGCAGTGCCACTGCCTGTCGGCACAGCTGAGACCGCTCCTGGGGAACCGGCAGTACATCAGGAAATTCTACACAGGTACAGAGAAACAGGACTTTTCCTTGGTGTTAGGAAAATGTCAGCTGGTGGCATTTCCAAGCCATATGGGAGTGAGGGGGGATGGCAGGAATGGTGGTTTGTGTGTGAGAAACCAGCACTGTTAAACCACCTGGTGAGACACCCCCCTGACCAGTGGTTTTCTCCCCCCAGACACAGCGTTCCTGCTCAGCGACGCCCACGTCACGGCCATGCTGCAGTGCCTGGAGGCTGTTGAGCAGAACAACCCCAGGCTCCTGGCTCAGATTGACACCTCCATGGTGAGTCGAGGTCCTGGCTTTTCCACCTGGCTCTCCCCAGACCCCATCTGGCTGCAGCTGCTCATGGCTCAATGAGGCTTCATTTGGGGCAGACCGAGCCCTTGGACAAGCAGCTTCAGGGTGCAAGCCTGGCAGGGGTCAGGGTGGGGGAGATGGCTGTGTGGAGCTCGTAGCAGGGCACCTCCCTTCTGGTGGGCATTGAGGGTTTGAGCCTGAGAATCAGTTCCTTGTAAGAGGCACCTTTAAAGTCCTCTGCAACAATCCCAGGCTTCAGGGCCAGCAAACAGAGCTGCCTGGTTGTGAGGTACAGCCACCCTCAGAGGGCACAAACAGCACACCAGGGCACCTGGTTCCCTGCTCCTGCTGATGACAGCAGTGACTTCCCATGCAGCCTTGTGCCAGCTGCCTCTCCCCAGAGGAGGGAACAGCAGCTGCTTTCTTTGCACAGAGCTCCCCAGAGGAAGGCGACTACTGAGGCTTCATTAAATGGAGGCTGTGTTCTTTCAGCTGGCCGGCACCTCACTGCCATCCCTGTGCGCATCAGGTTCTTCTGCTGGGTCAAGAGAGATGTGTGACCGCGACGCTGAAGGACAGGAGAACCACCTGCCTGGAGCACTGGGCTGTCTGGACCGTTTTGCTGAGAGCCTGGTAATTTCCTGACAGGAGCCTGTTGTGTAGCTGTGAGCAAAAGCTGCTCTCCTTCTGCACCCCAGCATTTTTCCCTCCCCCTTCTGCCCCTCGGGCTGCAGCATCCTTTGCTGCCCAGTGACCAGGCGATTCCTTTCTCTTGTTGCTCTTTTGACGTGTAGCTCCTTAAATGCCAATTTATACTGATCCCACCTCTCCTCAGCTTACCAGGAAGAGTGATGGGCCGCCCTCAGTGACCAAGAGTCAGAGCCTGACTGCCCTCCCTGCATCCCCTTACATCCCTGCTGCGGGCTGCACACAGCAGCGCTGCTTTGGGTCCTTCTCCAGTCTCGACCATCCAGCTTCTTCTGGCCTCTCAGGTAACCAGGATGGTCTGAGAAGCTCAGGATAGATCCAAAAAAGACTTTGCAGGGAGATCCCTGCCTTTGCTCATGGTGGATGGGTATGCTAGTGTGAAGCCACAAGCTTATTGCTGTTGGGTGGTATGTTTGTGCCTGGGTGTGTGACATCCTGCTTCTATCTCTGTCCAGACAGGAGACCAGTGAGTCTCTCCGTCAGCTCCAACTCTAGCCAATCCCAGGAGCGCTGCCCATCCACCCGGTCCTCCTCCTTCAGTGACGGCAGGTCCTCTCTGGAGCAGCCCAGCTCTGCCAACCACTTCCATGTCACCTCACCCAAAGACCCCTTCTCTCCAGCCAGCGAGATGAGCTCCAGCACCACCAGCCAGAGCGAGGACACTTGGACAGGGAGTCAGGATGACACACAGAGCGATGCTAATGATGGGCCAGAGTACCTGGCCATTGGGAACTTGGGGCGCCGGGGCCGGGCGTGCAGCACCACCAGCACCACCAGCACCAAGAGTAGCAGCTCCAAACTCTTCTCCTCCAGCAGCTCCCAGAAGCTGGACTCGGTCTCATCCCTGGGAGAGCAGGGGGCGAGTGGAGGTGGAAGCAGGGGCTTGAGCCTGTTGCGCCGGTCCAGCTTCTCAGAGGGACAGTCATCAGCTCCACAGGGCATCCTCAAGAAGAGCCACGTGCGCTCGCACTCTGACACCAACGTGGCTTCGGGGAAGTTGCACGGTAATGGGATGACTTTTCTGGGATGGCTTTGGGGTGTGGGAGTCCCTGGGACCCAGAGGCTGGTGCTGGCCCCTTTGACTCCATGGATCAGGTCGGCGAGGGGAACAGTGGATGAGCGATTGGGAAATTTGGTCTTTGCCCTTAACTTCCTTGCTCCACACTGGAGTGATGGGCTGACATCTTTCTTCCCAGAATGCCCTGGGCCAGTCTGTAATTGCTATTAGCGGCTTTTACCAGAACCTTGGAAAATAGCAGTGATGCCATGGCATTAGCCATCCTGCTTCCAACTGGCCTTGCCTGTCTGGGGCATGAGGCCATGGCAGGGCACTGGGCTGGGGCTTGGGTTCCTCCTGCTGATAGGATGTCCTGCCACTGGTAACCTGCTGGGTCCTCCTGTGCTCTTGTGTGGATGAATGCATGGTGGGGAGGAGTGGGGTGTGAGGGGACAACTGGTTCATGGAGGTCTGCCCCACTGGTGCTGCCTTCATGGTAGAAGTGGAGGTCCTTGCTGAGTAGTAACCAGTCTCTCTGTTTTCTCTCCCTTAATGCTGCCCTCCTCCTCCTCGGTCTGTCCAGGAGGCCTCAGGGATATCACCATTATAATAGAAGATCCAGTGGCAGGTTTGAGAGCCAGTATAACAGGCCTTCATTAGTGATCATTGCATCAAGTTCAGGATTTCCATCAACACATTAGTGTCCATTTAGAAAACCCAAAAAATTCTTTCTTCCCTGTGTCCCAGCTTGTGCTTTGAAGGGTGGTCAGGTTTTATGCATGCAACCTGACTGAAGATCCCAGCTTGGTTGTTGGGAGAACTGAACCAAACCAAGAAAGGTTCCCAGTTTCCCTGCATGGTGCTAAGGAGCACTGGCCATCCATTCCCTGAGCTGCGTCCCCTGCCCTTCCCTCCATCCCACTGCCTCAGGAGCCAGGAGAGGTTTTGTTTCTCACCTAGCCAATAAGGGCTGGCAGCTATGCAGGGATGGGCTTTAACATCTTATTTTTTCTTTCATTTAGTGGATCTGTGGCATGGGGAGGTTTGATCTTGTCTGAGGTCAGCTGCATCCCAGCCAGCTGTGCTTGAATCCACAGTCAGGACAGGTTTCCTCCAGGCAGAGTTGCTGGGGTGCTGCCATCTCTTTGCTCCCCATGCAGAAAGAGTCAGCAGCTCAAAAAAAGGAGGCTGTTTTATTTTGCACCCACTGAACAGCGGCACTGGGTTTGTCAAGCTCATATCTGGGAGCTGAGAGCTCTGTGGCTGGCAAGGCTCCTGCCTGGAGGTGGTAGATGTCCAAATATAGGTGCCCAGGCCTGTGCCCTTGCTCTAGCAGAGGGTGCCAAGCAGTGCCTCACTTTGCCCTTCAGCAATAGGCTCTGTTGTACATGGCATCCCCCAGACTGGTGATTATGAGGTAATTGCCATGGTGGCTTTCAGCAGGGTTTAGGTGGTTGTGGGAGACCCTGCCAGGCTACAGTGATTAGCTGTGAGAGCTTCCCACCCCAGCAGGTCTCCTGTGTCACCCTGTTGGGCAGGTTGGTCCCAAGCCCCATCCTGGTGGCTGCTGCTTCACAGTCTTGGCGGGGAGATGCTGGTGTTGGTGAGCTTGGGAGCCTCCAGCTGCATCAAGGGTTATGGCATGAAGCTGGGAGCAAAACTGGGATGAAGAGGATGGGGTTGCCCTTCTGTTGTGCTCAGGATGTCAGCTGATCCCTGCCCCATGCCCACACCCATATGCTTTGGTCAGGGTGTTTTCAGTTTCTGTCAGCAGTGCTCTGTCATCCACCTGCTGTGTCCCGGTGCTCTCTGTAGGGCACCAGCTGCTGTTGGTCCCTGGTCAGGCCAGCTCCTGGCAGTCCCCACCAGCTCAGCCCAGCGGGGAGCGGCACCAGGGCACGTGCATGGGGCAGAGCCCAGTGACAACCTGTGCAGGTCACCTTGAGCAGTGCAGCCCAGGCTCCAGGGTTGTGTGCAGGCAACACTGGCTTCTAGTTGAGCGAGAGCATGTCCTTCAGATGCCTCCTTTTGCTGTTTCCCAGGCTGCTTTGCAGGGCTGGAAGCCCCACAGATCCCTTGGCTGCTCACGTTTCCCCTGTCTCTGCCCTGAGGGATAACTTCCCCAGGAGATTCTCCAGCAGGAAGAAGGGGCTGGCAGAGGCGCTTGCTGGAGGCTGCTGCATCCCCCAGGTCTGCTAGAAGTTAAAGAGAGGAAGGCTCGGGACTGAACTGCACCATGGCTCTTCTTTCCCTTTCTCCCCTCCTGCCTGAAGTGCCCCTTTAGCTTTGTCCCCTCCTGGGCTTGCTGTGACACGGAGCAGAAGGATGTCCCACCGTGTTTCCCATCCATTTCTACCTGCCCATGTGTTGCTGAACTCTTTCCATTTCACCCTGTGCTCTGAGCTGGACAGCTTGGGGATACTGATGTCTGTCTGGTGCTCTCTTCCCTTCCAGAGTCCCATGGTGATCCAGGCAGAGGGCGAGGGCCGGTCTCTGCTTCCACCCAGAGCAGTGAGCTGAGCACACCCAGCTCTCTCTACATGGAGTACGGTGAGTGCAGCCACCCTCAGCGGTGACGCTCGCTCCTGCCCAGGCTCCTCCATCAGCTGCTTGTGAGATGCTGGCTGGGCCCTGTCAGGGCTTGTTGCCCTGAGGATAGCAGCAGGCACCCCCCTCATATGTTTGTCTCTTGCTTTTCTAGACTCTGGGCAGTACCTGAGCTCAGGAGAAGGGATGTTCAGAAGACCCTCAGAAGGGCAGTCCCTCATCAGCTACCTCTCTGAGCAGGACTTTGGCAGCTGTGCAGACCTGGAGAAGGTGAGGGGGGCAGCAGCAGCTGGTGTGCATTGGAGAATGTATCTGACTGCAGGTTCAGTGATAACTTCCCTCCATGGGGAAGATAATCCCATAGTATTTCCTGCTGTAGAGCTGTACACGGAACTTCAAGGTTGAACTCCCCAGTGGTGTCTGTCAGCCAGGATCTGCCCATGCCAGCATATGCACAGCAGCTTTGCAATGTCTTAGGGCTCCTCATGGATGTTTGCTGCCTCTCCAGAGTGGATGAGTTGCACATCCTCTTTGCAGGACGCCCCTTGCATTTTGAGAGTATTCTGGTGCTCAAGAAAGCTTTTGCTTCCTAGGTTCTCATAGAAATGAGTTGGGTTTTGTGTGGAGTAAGGTCTTTCTACCACCCTCCAGGAGTAATAAGCTCTTTCCTGGCACAGATGTGGAACAGAATTTTACCAAGTCTTCCTAGTTTCTCTGTGGTACAGCCTTGAATGCTTTTGCTCTTGCCTTGCAGGAGAATGCCCACTTCAGCATCTCAGAGTCCCTGATCGCAGCCATTGAGCTGATGAAATGCAACATGATGAGCCGGCAGCTGGAGGAAGAGGAGGAGGAAGACAGCGACAAGGAGATCCAGGAGCTCAAACAGAAGATTCGCATTCGGCGCCAGCAGATCCGCACCAGGCACCTGTTCCCTACCTGCCATGAGATGGGCTCGGACTGTGAGTGATGTCAGCTAGTGGGATGTGGGTTTTCTGTCCATTGCTGTCCTTACAGTATCCTGCCTTCCCTCTAGTGTGTGGGAAATGCTCATGCTGCTACTACCAAGGTGCTGCAGAGATCTGTGAACCTCTGCTGCTACTGAGGACTGTCATGGGACTGATACTGTACATAGATAACACTGGTGCACTGCTGGTGCTGAGTTATGGAATGTACTTTCATTTTGCACCCATAGTATTTTCCATCCTTGAGCTTCATCCCTCCTTGCCCTGGCCTTACCTGGCTGTCCTCTTCTCCCTTAGCTGTCAGTGACCCTTCAGACCACTTCCATTAATGGCCTGTCTGTGTTGCATTTTTCCAGGTCTTATGGTGACAGACAGTGGGTCCCAGTTCAGCTCCCACGGCTCCATGCGGCTCTCCGACTCTGGCTCTGCAGAGGACGTGGAGGAGTATGAGATCCGAGGTAGGAGGGAATGGCTACATTGGCTTCTTGCGTAGAGACAGACTTCTCCTTGGTGTGGTTGTGTTGAGGTCAGTCCTGCTGAAGAAGAGCACGTCCCTCTGACCCTCAGGATGGCTTTTCCCAAAGAAATGGCTGAATTCTGAGCACAAGCAGAGCAACCTGTTTCCCTCATGTGGTATGACTTTATGTCAAAATCCTCTGTAACCCTCCAGCATTCGGTGCCTCTGGCTGGTAGGTGGTCTCCATTTCATTGCCTGATCCACATGGCAGCTCTTGCAGCTAGAGAGGAGTGGGAGAGCTGCCATCCCAATCTCCTCCCCAGGCCAAAGGAGCCATAGCTCCAGCCACTTATCTCCTGGATCACAGTGGTGCGTGCTGGTCACATCCTGACCTATAATATCTGTCACCTCTGCTCCTGGCAGCTTGGGTGGCTGAGCTTATGGCGCACAGGAGACCTGTCTGGGTCCCTGGGTGTCCCTTTCCTTCAGAGCCCAGTTCATCCTCTGGTGTGGATAAGTTATTTCTCAGCAGTATCTCTGTCATGATGACTTTAAAGAGAAGATGGAGCAGTCCAGTCTCCAGCTACAACTTCTTGTCTTGTGACAGCAAAGCCCACCTTTCAGTCCCTGGGGGCTAGATTCTGGGCTCCATTTTGAAGCCCACAAAGGGGAATGTGAGCTCAGGTCTGAGCTTTTCTTGTGTGAGTGCTGCTCTTGTATTACACCCTTTCTCTTCGGCCTGCCCGAAGCACTGAAGTCAACTGTTCTGTCATCACCGTGTTATACAGATGGTAGCGATGGATCTAGCCTGATTCAAATGTCCAAGAACGGCCTCTCAGTGTCAATGGCTTCCTTGTTCTCAGGTAGTACCCCACAGTGCTCCCCTGTGGCATGTGTGTGTGTGTGTGTGTGTGTGTGTGCAGGGGCACACTTCTCAGAAACCTGCCTGGTTTGGGAACTGTGACCAGTACCATCCAGTCATCAGCAAGAAAAGCCATGGGTGAGATGATGTGGGGACCAGAGGGGAGGCAGAGGAGCTCTGCTATGGGCTCCATCCCCCAGGGCATTTTGCCATGCAGTATTTTGGATATACCAAATGTGCCTGCTGTGGTGAAGACTTGTCATGCCTGAGGTAGGGCTTGGCATGGCAGTGGCACAGCTCTGTAGCTCTGTAGCTTGTGAAGGCTGAGCCTGGGCTGGGTGAGAGCAGAGTCCTCTGTGGTATGAGACCAGCTCTCCAACCCAGGTGCCCTGGGATGCATTATTCTGCTTGAGTCTGCAGAGCTGGCGTGTCATAGCTCTGAAGCATGGCCAACCCTTCCTGTCCTGCCCAGACTTGCTGTGGAGCAGAATCCTTCTACAAAGAAGCCTGGAGAGAAAAGTAGTGAGAGCAGACAGGGCACAGGCAGTTTGTTCATGCTGGAGGTTGTGAGCACTGGGCTCATGCGCAGCCAGGTCTTGCTTAGTGTTTTTAGTGTTTACAGTACTTCTGGTCTGCTGGCTGCATTTAAATAACCTTCCTGTGCTCCCTGTTTGCTGTAGCAGGGGAACGGCCTGCGTGAGCTGCCGATGATGTCCCATTTGGCGTTCAGCACCCATGGGTTGCTCCTTCCAGAGCTGCTGGTGCTTGGAGCTTCCCCATCAGCCCTCCTGTGTCCTGTATTGACAGCCCAGGGGTCTGTTCCAGAGGGGTTCATCCTGGCCTGGAGCTCGCATGCAGGGGCTAGGGGGGATGTCCTCAGGTTTGGGGGCTCTTCATGAGCCTCTTGGGGACTGTCCCGCCTGGTGAAAGCATTGGCAGCAGAGGTGTTTTGAATGGCTAACTGGAGGCTTTTAGGGAATGTCTGCAGTTAAGTTTGGGAAGTGAGCGGTGGCTGGATTGCAGTTGTAGACCCTGCAGTAGCCTGGGGCCAGATTTGGCTCCCTGTGCCATCCCTGAGATGATGACAGTGCCTAAGGTCGCTGGGTCTGCATCCCTGTCAAGCTTGGCCCACACTCTGCTGCACGTGTCCCACTGTTTGCTCATGTTCATCGCAGTTAGGACCATGTAGCACCTTTCTGCACAGAGCTGAGGGCACCAGAGCATGGCAGACGTGTCTGGCCAGTGCCCTGTGTGCTTGGGAGGCTTTTTGCCTGAATTCCCTGTCTTCTGCAGCTGGAAGGCCGTTGGCATGATGTAGATCCACAGGTTCCTTAGCATTAGGCCCAGGCCTGCCTTTCTGTTTCTGGGAGTCTGTAGTGTAGCAAGGTCTCTGCCCACTTCTGCCCACCTTGTACTGCTGGAAGAGTCTCCTGTCCCGAGGTGCTTCTGCCATTCAGATGAATTCCCTGTTAGGGTTTAGCAGGGAAACCAGTTGGGGTGAAATAAGAGATGACTGATGAAGGTACCACTGGGTGCCACCTTATCCTGGACCCCTTCCTCCCTGGGAGATGTGTCTATGGCCTCTGCAGAGGGATGTCCCCTGTGGCTGCTGGCCTGTGCTCTGCAGGGGTGCTGACATGGGGCCTAGGCTGCCAGCCTGGGCTGTGCAGTTGCTGGCAGGCTGTGGCATGGCCACTATCTGACCTTGCAGGGTGTGGTCAAATAGAGAGAAGGGCTTTGCATCCCATTGCTAATCCCCTGCAGCATCTGTACTGCGTGTGGAGAGCGACTAAACCTTCTTGCTAACCTTGCTGTCCTGCTGTCCTAGCTCCTGTGTGCGTGGTGTCAGGCCATGTCTCTGCTAGGACTTGGTGTGTGACCTGTACTGGCAGCCACTTGTCTCCCCACACCCCAGGTTTGCTGTTTTCACAGCGTCCCACCACGTGCTTCCCTTCTAACTCTGACAGGTGACTGATAAGACTGCACCTCTCCTTGCTGCTCTGTGCCACTGGCAGAAGTTGACACTGTAGTTTACATGCTTGTGAACAGCTTGTTGAGTTTTACAGTGAAGCTTTGGTTTGAAATGAGTGTGTTCTCCTGCCCCACCCCATCTGCTCCACCTTGTCTGTTTGTGATTCAGATGCAGACATCAAGAGGAACCCAGACTCCAGCAGGAAGTCCTTTCTCTCCTCGGACTCTATGTACGTCTTCGGCTTGTGATGAGACATCCTGGTACCAAGTTCCCCTTCCTGCCCAACTCTGCTCTTCCATGTGCATCAGCTGCTGTTTTGCACTGGAGTGGGCATCCCTTCAGCTGGGTCCTAGTCTTAAATTTGGGAAGCAGCACCTGGAATGATGGAGATCATTCACATAAGCATGAGGTAGATGTGATGTGGACTGATGTCAGGAAATATCCCCACACCTCCTGGTAGGTAAGAGGCTTGAGGAGAGGTCCTGGAATGTCCCGGAGCATCCAGACTGGCTGCTGGCTTGCTGCTGGTGCTGAGCCTCCCCTGCCTCCCCCCTCTCAGCTGGGGTACAGGCTGTTGTTAGATCGCATGGTGCTGCTGCCTTCTCTCCAACCCTTGCTGAGTGCTTTGAGGTGGAACCGCTGGCACACAGCAAGGCTCAGATCTCTCCATGCAGTGCAGCAACAGCTGAAACATGAACTCAGTCCTTTCCCAGGACTGCCTGGGGTGGAGAGGTGGGGGCTGTGGGGTTCTGAATCACAGCCTGTTTTAAGCACAGCTGCTGTGCTAATGCTCTGAAAACCAAAACCTCTTTGGGGTGTGGGGACCCCTCTGCTCTTTGGGTACGATATGAAGCTGTGTCCCTACTTGACAGCTTCTTGGGTAGGTTCATACTGGGAGAGCAGTTACTCCTGGCTTGTGCAGACCCTGGCTTTCACTTTGCTGCTTCCCCTGCGAACAGGGGCAGGTTTCATGAGGTGAGATGTTTCCCTCACCATCCCAAAGCGTTGCTGTCGTGCCATTAGCCAGCTTTGCTTGGGGGCAGCTGCAAAGATAGAAACCAAAACGGTGTATCAATGTTAAGCCTGTGCAGTAGTGCAGATTTGAAGTACCAGAGTTGAAGGGAGCATTTTGGGATTGAGTTGGGACCAAAATTTAGGGGTTGTGATGGGGGGGTGCAGCTGTGAGACTCAGAACTAACCACTCCCTTCACTGCCTAGATCCCACTCCTTCCTCAATTCGAACTCGGCGGAGGCTGTGGCCATGGGCTTGCTGAAGCAGTTTGAGGGCATGCAGCTCCCAGCTGCCTCTGAATTGGAGTGGCTGGTCCCTGAGCACGATGCACCACAGAAGGTAGGGCTATGAGGCCTTGGTCACCGATTGCATTTGATTGTCCTTCCCTGAACCCCTGGCTTCAGCCCACTTCCCAGGGGCTTTGCTGGTCCTGCTGATCCCTCTGTGGAGCTGGGAGAGGGGGTTTGTCTGGGCTCCAGAAGTGGGTGCAGCTGAGGGGGGCCCTGCCTCCAGAGCCTCCTACAGCAGGGTGTCCAGATACCTGGAGACATCCCTTCTCCAGCCCCCATTCAGCTAGAGCAGCACACGCATATCCGTCACTTTTCCAGGGGGCTGCAGTTGTGGGCTTCTGGCTGGGCAGCCAGGTGCATTGCCTGGTACCAGGCAGGGATCTGACCCTCTTGCCTGCCTCTCCCAGCTCCTGCCCATCCCTGACTCTCTGCCCATCTCTCCTGATGATGGTGAACATGCCGACATCTACAAGCTGAGGATTCGGGTGCGCGGCAACCTGGAGTGGGCTCCACCGCGACCACAGATCATCTTCAATGTTCACCCAGCCCCCACGTAAGGACCCCTGTGGCTGAGGGCTCTCCAGGGACCCACCCTTTCCAACCCTTTTCTGTCAACTCCAAGGTTGATAATCCTTCCCTTCCCACCTGGCTGACAGGGCTTTCCTGCCCTGAGCCTGGTAAATCCACAGTGGTCACCACTGGCAACTGGTGCTGTGAGATGGGGTCAGTGCCTGTCATCAGTGCCTTCGGTGTGCACCAGGGCACAACAGGGCTCTTCCTCTTGGCTTCGCTGTCGACACTTCAGTGGCACTGCACGTGGCCATCTCTGACATCCAGCCCTGTGCCAGAAGCTGTCCCCTGCTGCCAGGTGCCATCAGGACTGAACTCACATGAGTTGTCTTCTGTCTGGGCAGGAGGAAGGTGGCCGTGGCCAAGCAGAATTACCGCTGTGCAGGCTGTGGCATCCGAACTGATCCTGGTGAGTGCTGGGACCCTGACCTGTAGCCAGAGAGTGGGGAAGAACCAGTGAACAAGTGGGAGGAAACAGCCTGGGTAGGTGGTGGCAAAGTGCTACTAGGCACTCCAGAGAGGTGCACCACCTGCAGAGTGTCATGGGGCTGGTGGAGGCAAAGAGCAGCCAGCCTGTCCTTCAGAGTTTGTTTCAGATGTTGACTCTTCTAATGCAACATCATCTATTGGGGTCCTAATGTTTCCAGCAGGTTCTACTGTGGGTGTAGAGCTCTGACCAGCCATCTTTCCTAAATGTGTAGGTAGATGTGGCTGCACAGGACCAGGCTGTGGTCCCAAAGGCTTTTGCAGCTGGCTGGGGTTCTTGCAGATGCCAGTCTTGCGCAGCCTGGGGCTGGAGGAGGTACTGAGGAGACAGACTGCCTCGCTGGTTGGAAATGCTGAGCAGCATTGGGAGGCCGGTGTGTGGCTGGGCAGAGCCTGGGCCTCAGCTGACCTCCCTGTTTGCCTGGGTTTGGCTAGATTACATCAAGCGGCTGCGGTACTGTGAGTACCTGGGGAAGTATTTCTGCCAGTGCTGCCACGAGAACGCCCAGACCGTCATCCCCAGCCGCATCCTGCGCAAGTGGGACTTCAGCAAGTACTACGTGAGCAACTTCTCCAAAGACCTGCTGAGCAAGATCTGGAGTGACCCGCTCTTCAACGTGCAGGACATCAACCCTGCCCTGTACCGCAAAGTGAAGTCTCTCAACCAAGTGTGGGTAAGCCCCGTTCCATGCTTTCCTGACTGGGGTTGTGTGAGGTGGGTGGGCGCCAGTTGTAAACCACGTTCCAGGGAAGCTGAGGAGTGGGTATTTCTGGTTTTGAGGCTTAAAACCTGGCACCATGGGTTTCCATTCAAATCTTGTTCTTTGTCTAGTAGCATAGAAATTTGAGAAGGATTTTTTGCCTGGTGTCCAGCTGGGCTTTGGTTTGTCTCCTGGAGCATGTGACAGTGATTGTGCTTGCTGTGCTCTGCATGGTGTAAACATGTTGGTAGCAGGTGAGCAGCAGCTGAGGAGCAACAGTGGTTTCACCAGTGCAAGAAGCTGGGCAGACCTGCTTGTTCAAGGACTGTGCTCTTTATTGATTCTTGTGTCCTCCCTTCCTCTCCAGCTGCTGCGAATCCAGCTTTTCCACATGAAGAACATGTTTAAGACCTGCCGGCTAGCTAAAGAGTGAGTCCCAGCCTGAAGCCCTTTTGCTGTCCTGGATCTGCCCCGTGGCAGTTTGCACTGAAGATCTGTTGCAGGAGAAGTGGGGGGAGAGGGGAGTGGAGGGGGAAGGAAAGAAGTGGAGAGAGGGAGCTTAGTGGAGTCCCTTTGCTCTGAGCTCTGGTTTCTGTCCTGCAGCCTCCTAGACTCCTTTGATGCGGTGCCTGGCCACTTGACAGAGGATTTGCACCTCTACTCACTGAGTGACCTCAGTGCCACGAAGAAGGGGGACCTGGTGCCTCGCCTGACCGATCTTCTGAAGGCAGGCAGCCTGCACGTTGAGAAGTGCATGGTAAGACCCTCTTCCCTGCCTCCTGCACAGCTCCATGCCCTCGGGAGCACCCTTTGGAGTGGCTTTGCTGCATAGATAACTGATGGGGGGCCTTCGAGTGTGAGGCAGCCACCAAATGAACTGATCAATGCTAGCTGCTCCTGCCTGCTCCACAGAGCTGCTAACCAGCATGTGCAGGATGTTTCTTACCCCATTTTGGCTCTCCCCAACCCTTGCCACCCTGCTGTACTCTGTGCTGGGGAAGGGCTGCCCCGTATGGTTAAGCCAGGCACTGTGTCTTGCTCCTCAACCTCCTACATGGTTTGCCAGGAAGATGAGGAGGATTTAGCTGCTTTTTTCTCACCCTTTCTCCTTCCAGCTGTGCCAAGCCAAAGGCTTCATTTGCGAGTTCTGCCAGAATGAGGGTGACATCATCTTCCCCTTTGAGCTCAACAAGTGCAGGACATGTGAAGGTGAGATGCTGGGCAGGAACAGGGAGGGGGCAGACCCTGGGGCCAGCAGCGTCTGCCTCTTTGGTTCTGAACAGCATTTGTGCTAGAGAGGTACGAAGCCAGAGCCAGCCAGAGCAGAGTGCCCCCTGCATGGCCTGTGTCTCTGCACCACGTTATCACAGCAGCAGATCAGCACTATAATTGCTTTTAGCCAGAGCCGCTGGTACGGGAGAGCCTGTAGGTCCCTTCCCAAGCACGCTGTGCACTAACTGTCCCTTGCAGCAAGTGGGTGTCCGGGAGCCCTGGCTTCCCCTCTGCTGCACTTATGGGACAGGCTGCAGCCTGCACGCAGCTTGGATGGCTGGAGCTGAACTTGCAGAGCAGAGAGAGCCTGAGGGCTTTGTCTCTGTGCCCTTCCTGCCTGCCAGGAAATCCCCAAGCCCTTTCAGGAGTCATCCTCCATAATGCCCAGTACTAATGGGCCAGGCAGGGTTTGTCCCTGCAGTTTGGGACCAACCTCTGAACTGGCCTGAAATATTTCCTGACAAGTCTTGGTTTGGGGGGCATCGTGCCAGGGAAAACTCAGGGCAGGGTCACTGTTTCATTGGAGAATGAGGGAAATCTGTGGAGGTGCCTCATGTGGAGCAGGATAGCTCCTGTCTGCTTCCAAAGGCTTTGCAAATGGATGTAGTGACCCTGCAGCAAGACTTCTTGCTGTTTCCAGAATGTGCTGCACCCCCACTTCTGGTGCTTGTTCTGACATGGCTTTGCTAGAAATGTCCTCCTGGGTAAGCCAGGAACATCCCTCTCCAGGGTGCAGAGTACCAGGCAGTCTGTGACAACACCCTGCCAGCCCTCAGCCATGCTCTCCCCCTCTCTGGCAGAGTGCAAAGCCTGCTACCACAAATCCTGCTTCAAGTCCACCCGCTGTCCCCGCTGCGAGCGGCTCCAAGCTCGGAGAGAGCTGCTGGCCAAGCAGAACATGGAGTCCTACGTCTCGGACTATGAAGACGAGCTGGAGGAGCCGGAGGCCGTGGCAGCCACGTGAGCACATCGCTGCGGAGGAGCAGACTGGGGGTTTATTTATGTCTGTGGCCTTCATCACTGGAGACTGAGCCACACGAACTGGAGATGAAGAGGACCGTCAGGAGGCCTGGAGCACTGTCTCCCAAGGATCTGTTCTCCCCTGTGCAGTAGTGCTGGGATGGGGAAGGGACATCTCCCATTGTCTGGGTCTGCTGCAGGTACTGATCGCCCTCCCCGGTGCCTTTGCTTGGGGAAAGGTGGTTGCTCCAGCCTGTCCTGCAGGCAGAACAGGGGCCTTTTCCAAGCACTTGCTCATACTGGACCAGGCCAGGCTGTGCTGCCAGTCCTCATGCCCTCTCCCCACACAGGGGGTCAGCACTTCCTGCTTGTCATCTGGATATGAGGAAGCTCTGAGGGTCTGCTCCTTGGAGGGAGGAAATCAGCTGAGTCCTCTGACACCCCATCCTGCTGCTGGGGGTTGTGTGCATGGAGGGAGGGTGGGGGTTTGGGGTTGGCTGTACACCTAGCAGCTCCCTTTCTCAGATCTGGCAGAGGGCAGTTGATCTTGCTCTGGGATCAGGGCAGAGGAGGTGGCAGTGGTGAAAATGCTGGATTTCTGCCTCACCTCTGGCTCCACACAGAGTGTGGTGAGTGGCTGTCCCTGCCCTTGAGTGGCTGTCCCTGCCCTCCACCCACAGCCTGTGCTGCCCAGGGGCATTGTCCCCAGAGCAGTTCACAAGGGAGACCAGTGCTGCCAGCCTTTTGGTAGAGGCAGGTCCTCATGGCTGGAGGATGCTGTAAGCAAGGCTTCCAATCCTGCTTCCTTCTCATTCTGCCAGTCTGTCCTCCCAGAGCACGTGTCCTCTTCTAAGGGTGACATGGGATCTCACTCTGATGGCACCAGGACCTGCCTTGTGTGCAGCTGCCTTCTGCCCGAGACCTGTTGGGATGTGAGTGAAGGCTCAGGCCTCTGGCTGTATCCTCCCAACCTCTGTCTCCATTCTTTTACATTGTTTTTTGGGTGGTTTTAATCTGCTGGATTCAGTTTTAGTTTTTTTAATGTGGTAGTTGTATTTTTAACTGTGTGTTCTCCCCCCCCAGGGAGGTGCTGCTTGAAATGCCTCTTCATGGGGCACGCAATCTGCAAGGGACTCACCAGTATAAAACCTCCAGGGCTGTCCTCTCCTGGTTTCCTTTTCCCAGTAGATCTCCTGCCCCTCTTGGGAGAGGGGTCCCTGAGCTAGGCAGAGCCTCTGGGCTTCCCGGCTGCGGTGCAGCAGGGTGGCTGGGCAGCCCACTTGCAACAGGGGGTGCACAGGGGAGAGGGGTTTGGCATAGGGGTGCTGCAGAGGGTCGGTCCCCTGCACATGCAGAGCTGGCACGCCACAACAGATGGCTCTGCGGGGTCAGACCCTGTGGTACAGGGTGGACTAGTGGTCAGTCGAGGAGGTGCCTCTGCATCGCAGGAGGACGCTTTAGCCCATGGCCTGGGTGGACATCCAGCACCACCTTAGCATGGGTGGGATGTGAGGCGGCAGTGGGGTGTATGAAAGGACAGTGTGGCCCGGGTATGTGCCAGAAGGGTGTTGAGGAACGGAGGAGCAATACGCTGGCAGAAGGCGCCATGGGGCAATGGCTGTCGTAGTGCGAGTCCTGGCTTGATGCAGGGATGTGACCCCCTCAGGGCTGTCCCTTCCGTGTGGCAGGATTCCAGGGGAGCAGCTGGGAGCAGGAGAGGTGGCTGCAGGGGAGGGGAGGGGAGGGTGGCTGCCAGCCTCACTGCTGGGGCCAAGCTGCTACATGGCAGCATTGCTCCCCTGCTCTGCAGCATCCTGACAAAGCCAGGTCTAGCCCAGGAAAGGGGTTTTCAGCTCCTTATCTGCTCCCCTGGGGTTTTGCCACCTCCTGTCTTGCTCCCATTTGTTTTCTTCAGGCAAGAGGCAGCTGGGAGCTGCATGCTCTGCAAGTCCTGGGGCTGCTAGACGCTGGTCTGCCTTGGTCTTGCTTGACCCAAAGCTGAGCCCTTCTGCCGGCCCCCTGGAGCTGGCACCCTCTTCCCTGGAACTGCCCCAGCAGCACACCTCCATCCATCCCATTTTGTTTGAAGCACTTTAATGTCATGGGACAGCAGCTGTGAGAGGTTGTCCACGTCCCTTTCTAGAAGCACTGACTATGTTTAAGGACGAGATTTTGGTTTATTTGTGGTTTCCACCCTCCACCATGGACTTTGGAAGACTTGCAAACCTGGGGGAGGTCTCCAGGGCAGGGTTGTGCCCAGTGCTGATGCTGCTGCCCAGCACTGACTGCTACAAATGACACTGGAACTGGCCAAGGCTGCCAGCTCTTCATAAGGGAGAGTGAGGGGCTGCCCTGACCATAAACCAGAGTTCCCCCCCAGGACTATTGCACAGCGTAGCAACGGAAATGCCGTCCCTAATTAATAAACTAAGTTAAAGAGGGGCCTGGTGGTGGTGTGGCATTGTTTTGGGTACGGTAACGGTGCATGTGCAGAGGGGGAGCAGGATCTGCCAGCTGAGGGCAGGGGCCAGTTTGTGCAACTGGTGGTGCATAACCAGATGTCACTGGCATGGGGTTATCGTCACCACTCCTTAAATTAATCCTTCTGGTTTGTGGCTTCCCACTGCAAACTGCTCCCTGGACTCCAGGCAGGAGGTAAGAGCCCTGTGTAAGGGGCTCCCCATAATGCCTGTCTCCTCCCTGAGCCTGCTGTTGCTGCTGGCAGAGGGGCCCAGGGCCATGGCCTTGGCTGCCCCTTCCCACAACGCAGGCCTGTCCCCTCATCGCAGGGCTGCGCGTTACCACAAACACCACAGGCACAGGAGTTACAAACTGTAAACTTTAAAACAAAGTTGAAGGATGCACAAGGCTGGCTCTGCAGAGAGTGAAGCAGGAGCTGCTGCCCTGGTGGGAGGCCGGGTTTCCCCCAGAACACCCTGCTCAGCCTAAAGCTCAGCTGTGGTCAGCAGCAACAGTGGCAATTGGTGCTCACACCTGAGCAGGGCAGCTGTAGAAAAAGTGTCCAGCCGGCCGTAGAGACACTGATGATGGGCTCTTGCACACCCCAGCAAACCTGTGGCAGCAGTAGGGCCCTGCACAGCCGCCAGGGCCCCAGCTGAGCTGGAGGTGATGGTAGAGAATAGAAACCTGCAGAACCCTAGGGCTTGCAGTAAGCCCAGGGGTGAGGTACAAACCCGTGCCGTAGCAAAGACACATCCACCCCAGTGTAGAGGGGGATGAGCAATGTCAAGCCATGCTGTGCCCATCACTGGGCGGGCGTGCGGGGGGCGTAGCGACGCTCAAACTGGCCCACGTCAAACTTGCGCTTGCAGCCGGCGTAGTTCATGTAGCGGATCTTCCCGAAGACGGCTCGCTCTGCCCAGCCCTGGTCGTGTATGCCACAGATGGACCAGAGGCAGCCTGCCGGGCGTGCAGACACTCTGTCAGCTCTCCTCCATGCTCAGAGGCATCTGGAGAGCAGGTGGGTTGCGGAGGCAAAGCAGGACAGGCTGGCGCATGGGATGGATTGTCTAAAGAGAGCCCCCACCCTTGGCCATCAGAGAGAAGACCCGCCAACCCATGCTCCCCTCATGTAGCTTACCTACATATCCGTTGGGATCCCTCCCATCCAGCTCATAGCGGTCATTGAGGTAGATGGCAAACCGTAGGGCTTCCTCAGGGGAGCGGGTCCACTCCAGGATCTTCTTGGCCCAGTACATCCGCAGGAAGCCATGCATCTTGCCCTCCCGGACCATCTGGAGCTGGGGAAAGAAAAGAGATAGATAGCCACAGGGGTCAGTCCAGCCCAGCTCATCTGTTCCCTCGGGAAAAGGCTCAGTGTTTCAACAGAGGGAGACGTGGGACACTACCTGGGCAGCATTCCAGAGCGGGTCATGCGTGGCTCCCTGCTCCAGCTCCTGCAGTTCATAGATAAAAGGCCTCTTGTCCTTGGCGTGGAGCTTCAGGGTAGTTTGTGCCCAGTCATAGGCACCTGTGAGCAAAAGAGATGAGGAGCAACACTGAGCAACCCTCTCCTGTGGGGCATGGCCCTCAGAAGGGATGGGGAATTGGGCTACTGAAGGCACCATGCCCTGGAGGCATCATCCATCTCCTGTCCTGCCTCCAAAAGGTGCCGAATGATGGCAAGTTGGTGCCTCCACTGGCTCTCTCTTAGCAGAGATGAGATTGTGAAGTTGGAGTGACCAGCTGGGTACCAGCCCAGCCCCCAGTGTTGCCCACCAGACCCAGGATGCTACCTTGCACGCTGTCGTAGTTCTCATTATAGTAGCAAAAGTTTTCAGCCAGCTCCCGCCGCACCACAGCCTCCTCCACAAACGTGTCCACCGACTCCTTGTATTTGCTTCGGTGTTTCTGCACCTCCAGGATGGCTCGTTGGGTGGAAACCTGGCCTGGAGACGTGCAGAGGGAGCAGGTTGGACTGCTGGTTCTTGCTGCTGTGCCACGGGGTGGGAAGGGCACTCACCGAAATGGAACCACGGGGACAGGTTGCTGAGCGCCTCCTTGTTGGGGTCGTTCCGGTGGGAACCGAAGGATTTCAGCCGCTTGGTGATGAAGGACTGTAGCACAGCCAGGCCTGCGGCTGTGCCGGGGGTTGCCCACTCCACCTCCTTCACAGTGCGGTCCACCTGCAAGCTGGAATAACAGGCCTCCCAGGCGATGGGCTGGGTGGCAACCAAACAACATAAGTGTATTTGCAGATGCCCTTCAGCCCAGGTTGCCCTGTTACATCCCCTGGATGTCCCCAGCCAGCAGCTTGTGCCAGCCTTCCCTTAAACCAGCTCTGTACGGTAGAGATGTGGGAACAGCCCTTCCCCAGGGCATCACCATCTCCACACCACTTACACGTGACCTCAGGCAGGTCACTGTTCCCATCCCTTGCCATCCCCTCCCATGATCAGAAAGCAGCTATGATACTCTCCAGGACTGGCTATGTGGAGGTGTGTCCGACTGGTACCTCTGCTGGGCACGATGGGGGATATGGGTGATGAATGACAGGGGGAAACTCGGTGAGGAACTCAGGGAGCTGAGCATGGATCTTGCCCCGGATGGTCCTGGCACTGTACTCCTGCTTGGGGGAGGCAACCCAGCATGGCACGATGTTGTGGGCATCAACCTGGGAAATGGGAGCCACAGAGGAGGGCATGAGCGGGAGAAGCAAACAGTCCTGATGATGTAACACACACACTGCCCGCTCAGGTCACTCCAGCACACCTCCGCAGGCAGAAAACGCAAGAGACAAGTTTGTCCCACATGTCAACAGCCAGATTTCTCCTCCCAGAGCACGGTACTCACCTGGGCAAAAGGCACATCCTCTGGCAAATGCTCCCTGACACTCTCCACCCACTGCCGGGGGACGCGGAGGGGGCAGAAGTCTGTCACCAGCCCCCCCACGCCATGCTCCACCACGAACTTGGGCACCACATCCTGGGCATAGCCCAACAGCAAGTGGAAGGGGATGTTCAGCTCTGCGCACTCCTGCAGTGAGGGGGAAAGGGCTCTGGGAAGGTCTGCACCACTGCAGGCCCCATCCCACCACCATCTGCTGAAGGGATGGATCTGCCTCCCCCCAGGTACCCTGCCCTGTCCCACCCAGAGTGGACATCCCTGCGAGCAGCTGTACCTTGGCCACCTCCTGCAGACCCTTCAGCATGAAGGCATAATGGCGGAGGGTGGCATCCAGGAATTTGGGTACCAGGCAGAAGCAGACGTGCAGGGGTAGTTCCTGCTTGAGGGCCAGGCGCTGGGCATACAGGAAAGCCCAGTTATCTGGGGGGGAACGTGCACAGGTCAGTTTTGGGGAGACACTCTGCTGAGGGGATGGAGATGGGGTTTTGCAAGAGGAATCCCACCGGCTCCCCCTGCAGAGGGGGGACGAGCTCCAAGGGCTATGGTGGGAAATGACCAAGGCTTGAACCACCCATGGGAGCTCCATTCCCAACCCTCTCCGCCAGCTAGTTCTCACCTTGCACACGCTGGTCCCTGGACATCCAGTAAAGGATGCACCGAGCATCTTCCTTGAGGTCCGAGCCCTGCGAGACAAGGCGAACCCGCTTTTTGTTGTACTTGAACTCCCTCACGGACGGGGCCGCCCTCCGCCGGGCCTCCTGCACCGCCTCCTCTTCCTCCTTCCTCCTCCGGGACACGACTGGCAGCTCCGCGGCCTCGGCCTTTCGCTTCGCTTGCCCCCGCCGCATCCTCAGGGCTGCCCAGGCCAGCGCCCGGAGCAGCGTGGTTCCTTCGGGCCCCTGCGAGAGAAAACGGGACTGTGCTGAGCTCCCGGTGCCTTGCCCATCCCGCCCCCCGAGCCCGGGGGATGCCGGTACCCCGCTCACCCCCGTGGCCGGTCCACTCCAGGTCCCCGGTTCGCTCCCGGAGCCCACGGGGATTCCTACCTGATAACCACGCGGCCCCCCGGGTGTTACACAAGCAGAGGGGAGGGCGGGGGGCGTGCCAGTGGGGGTGGCTTTTGGGCGAGGGGCGTGGTATCGGCACCCCGTGCCGCCCCCGCGCTCACGGTACACCGGTCCCCGGGAAGCGGGATGGGGAGTGCCCGTCGTTACCTGCCCTCCCTGCCCCCGGGAAGGAGGAAGCGGCTCCGGCAACCTTTAGTCATCGCCCGGCAGCCGCAGTTTCCCGCTGGCACCTTCCCCTCGCCCTGCGTCCCGGGGGGCCGCAGGGGTCCCCGAGCGAGGAGCGGGGGCCATGGCTGGGCAGAGAGGAGGGCACCTGTCGCTGTCCCTGTCCCCGCGGCTGCTGAGCCTCGCCGTGCTGCACCTGGCGCTGGGTAAGGGCCGGGCGGGATGCGAGGCTCCGGGAGGGGCGGGCAGCGGGCGAGCAGCATCGCCCCCGGGGTGGCAGGGACCCTGGCGGTGGCTTCACCTGCAGAGGTGGGTGCTGTTTGTGCTCAGACATCTCAGCACCTTCCCAGCGAGCAAACAAGGTGAGGCTGGGCGCTGCCAGAGCAAGAGGCTTGGCTTCAGTGCTTCTACCTCTCCCATGGGGCTCCGTCTGGGCAGAGAAGCCCCCAGCCCGGGCACAGGGCAGCGGGGTCTCGCTGCACGGGTCCTGCTGGGTTTGCTGCCTTTGCTGTGACAGGTGTCACACCTGCCCCGGTGGGAGCATCCCCAAGATGTTGTGGGCTGGGAAAACTGCAAACATTGGCTGGATGTTTGCACTTGACACAAGCGCAGGGCTGAGCCGAGCTCAGGGAATACACCCGGCTTGTACCTCCACCGAGCCTTGAGCTACAGCTGTAGGTCCCCTCTTCCTACATCCCTCAACCCCTCTCAGAGCTTTCGTGAGTCCCTGCATGTCTCTTAAGGACTGGCCCTGAGCTGCAAGCTGGGATTTGTTCCCCTGCAGCCCCCCCTCCGTGGGGCTGGCTCCCCGTTTCCATGTCTGCTCCCGGCGCTATCAGATCCTGACTATCTGCAGCAGAGAGCTTTGTGTAAACTGCTGCTGCCCTGGTTCCAGCCTGTCCCACGGCCACCAGTTCCTGCACAGCTCTTCCCGTCAGACGGGTTTGTCCCACTTCCTCCAGGGAGGGGGAAGGTGGTGGAATGGGTCTTAGTGCTGGTACCTACTGCAGCTTCTGCCCCGTGATGGGTGACACCCATGGCTTGCTCCTGCTCTGTCAGGCTGGGGCATTTTCATACCCTGCCTTGCTAATGACGTCGTGTTCAGGGGATCCATGTGTTTGATCCGTGCAGGACAGTGAGTCCCCACTCCTGGTGATCCGTGGCCGACATGTGGCTTGGGGATCTCACGCTGCTGGTGATGCTTCGCTGTCCCCAGCACATGGTCTCGGTGTATCACTGTCACCCTTCCGTGCCTCACTCTCACACCTCTTTGCAGTGACCTCTGTCGTGGATGTGCCCTCAACTCCCCCAACCTCCCTTACACCACTGCTGCCCACCAATGACTCCACCACTGCAGGCATCGTCCATCCCTCCAGCCCTGAAACAGGAGCCCCCACCCCAGGCAGGTCAAGCACATCCCTGGGGACCAGCCCTGCCTCTTCTACCACACTATCTCCTCCAACCACACCAACAGCAACAACTGCTTCGAACAAGCCCCTGGTGACCAGCCATCCTTCCAGCCCTGAAACAGGAGACCCCACCACAGACAGGGCCAGCACATCCTTGAGGACCAGCCCTGCCTATTCTACCACTCTGCCTCCTACTACCACACCAGCAACAACAGCCACTTTGACCGAGTCCTTGGTGACCAGCCATCCTTCCAGCCCTGAAACAGGCAACACCACCTCAGAGAGGTCCAGCACATCCCTGGGGACCAGCCCTGCCTCTTCTACCACTCTGCCTCCTACTACCACACCAACAGCAACAACTGCTTCGACAGAGTCCTTGGTGACCAGCCATCCCTCCAGCCCTGAAACAGGAGACCCCACCACAGGCAGGTCCAGCACATCCTTGAGGACCAGTCCTGCCTACTCTACCACTCTGCCTCCTCCTACCACACCAGCACCGACAACTGCTTCAACTAAGCCCCTGGTGACCAGCCATCCTTCCAGCCCTGAAACAGAAGCCCCCACCCCAGAGAGGTCAAGCACATCCCTGGGGACCAGCCCTGCTTCTTCTACCACTCTGCCTCCTCCTACCACACCAGCACCAACAACTGCTTCGACTAAGCCCCTGGTGACCAGCCATCCTTCCAGCCCTGAAACAGGAGACCCCACCACAGGCAGGTCCAGCACATCCTTGAGGACCAGTCCTGCCTATTCTACCACTCTGCCTCCTCCTACCACACCAACAGCTGATTTGACCGAGTCCTTGGTGACCAGCCATCCTTCCAGCCCTGAAACAGAAGCCCCCACCCCAGAGAGGTCAAGCACATCCCTGGGGACCAGCCCTGCTTCTTCTACCACACTATCTCCTTCAACCACACCAGCACCAACAACTGCTTCGAACAAGCCCCTGGTGACCAGCCATCCTTCCAGCCCTGAAACAGAAGTCTCCACCCCAGCATGGTCCAAGACATCCCTAGGGACCAGCAGTGCCAACATATCCTTGACGACCAGCTCTGCCTCTTCTACCACTCTGCCTCCTACTACCACACCAGAAGCAACAGCCACTTCGACAGAGTCCTTGGTGACCGACCATCCTTCCAGCCCTGAAACAGGAACCTCCACCCCAGAGGTGCCGACAGACGCCTTCACAGCCAGCACTGCAACGCCTTGGGGGAGCAGCCCGGCATCCTCCATCATCACCACACCGCAGGCTGGGGGCAGCACAGCCCAGAACACTCCCGGCTCTCCTGCCGGCACCACGACGCAGCCTGACCCCACCTCAACAGAGCTGGAACTCACCTATGGCACCCCAACTCCAGACCCCGTGGCCACGACCCCCACTTGTGCCGAGATAACCATCATCACGTCCGTGGGGACCAGCACGGCCCTGGCCATCACCTCGTTTGGAGTGGAAACGAGCACACTGCCTGTCCCCACCTCTACTCTTCTCTCCTCCTCCGCGGTGGGCACCACGCTCGGCACCAGCACCCATCAAGGAACAGGCGTGACCACGGCGCTGGGCACCACGGCCCTGGGGACCAGCAGCGCCTCTTCTCCCACCGTACCAGCACCGACAGCTGCCTCGTCCGAGTCCTCGGCGACCGCAGTGGACACCACAGCCGTCCCCGGTACCAGCACGGGGGAGCCCGGCAGCACCCTCACTCCCAGCCAGGCAGGCGGGACCACGGCGGGGCCCAGCCCGGGTACCTCCATCCCAACGGCACCCGAGAGCCCCAGTTCCACCGAGGGTGAGTGCGGCAGCGGGGCGCCCGGCGGGCAGCGCCGGGGTGACGAGCCCCCGCCGGAGCTCCGGGACTCACGTTCCCTCGCCCGGCCCAGCCAGCGGCCCGGCTCCGGCCCCGGCTCCAGGCTCTGCAGACCGGAGCCGGGGGATGGCGGGGGGGCCCCCCGCTGCCCCCCGCGCCCCGGCCGGGCTCGGCCGCCTCTCCCCACCGCGGCATGGCGCTCCGGGCTGCGGGCTCCGGCGGGGCGGGGCTGCGGGACGGGAAGGGGCAGGGAGAGCGCGAGGGGCGCGGCAGGGGGAGGGGCGGGGAGGGGAGCGGAGGGGAGGGATGGGGAGGGATGGGGAGGGATGCTGCGCGGCTGCGCCGAGCCTCTTCCCCGCCCTGCGGCGGCTGCGCGCCGCTGTACCGCGCCCCTGCGGTCCTACCGTGGCTGCGCTGCAGCTGTAACCCCCTGTGCCACGGCCGTACCCCAGCTGTACCCCGGCTGTACTGTGCTGTGCCGTGGCCGTGAAGCTGTACCCTAGCTGTACCATGGCTGTACTGCAGCCCTGTTGCTGTACCGCGGCCATGTGCCTGTATCCCGGCTGTGCAGCTGTGCCTCTAGCTGTGCACCTGGACCCCATCAGTGATACTGGACCCCAGGAGTGTGACTCTACTCTGGCAATCCCCCCAGACAGCCTTACTCTGGCAGTGCCCCTCCCCGGGTACCTGTGCCACAGCAGTGGCTGTATCCCGGTGGTAACCCTGGGGCTACACCTGTACCCTGGTGCCACCCACCTCCAAGCACCTGAACCCTGCTCCAGTGCCCTTGGCAGTGCATGTGCTCCACTGTCCCAGCAGTGTGACTGTATCCTGTCAGGGTACGTGTACCCTGGCTGAATGAATGAGCACACCCCAGCAGGGTACGTGTACCCGGGTGATGCCCTCAGTGCATCTGTGCCCTTGCAGTGCCACAGTGTACCCCAACGGCAGCAGGGCAGCTGTGCCCTTGCAGTTGTCCAGCATGCCTGTTTGCCTGCAGAGTGCCTGTACCCTGGCCCAGTGCCTGAAGGCGCCTCTGACTGGTCTTGCCCCTGACCCCAAGAAGAAGGAAGCCCTGGCTATCAGCACCATGCTTCATCTGTGACATGCTGTGACACGGGGAAGTGATGCCTGTACAGACAGCCCAGGGAACAAACCCTCAGCCTGGAGCACGCCCTTCCTGAGCACTGCCTGTTTTCTCAGCAAGTTCCCTGTGCTCAGACAAAGCAGGCTGTACTCTCTTGAGGGTGTTGGTGCTGGGACCCACCAAACATCACCCCCGTGGCAGAGCACGGGGTCGGTCCAAGGCAGCCCAGCTGCTGCCCTGGGCTTTTTCCCATTGTTCCCACTCCCTCAGCAGTCAGAGGACAGCACAGTCCCCGGCTGCAGGGATCTGGTCTGTGCCGGGGTGGCCCTGCTAGCCTGCTCTGCCTGCTGCTCGTGGCTGCTCTGGGTCCAGCTGTGCAGCTGATGTCTGCTTGGCATCGTGCTGGTGCCTGGGACTGTCCGTGTTTGCTGGAAACCCGCCCTTCGCTGCCAAATTCTGGGCAGTAAAGGACCTACCTGAATGCTCCTCCTCTGCTGGGCAAAGGAGACACCGAAACCTGAGTGCTGCACCCACGGAGAGTGTTCAGAGCTGTGCCAGTGGGGACATGAGTGGGCAAAGAGGGGGGCTGTCCCCACTCCTGCTGCTGCTGAGCCTTGTTGGCCTCGCCGTGCCACACATGCTGCTGGGTAAGGGCTGAGCGGGGCGCGATGCTCTCTGTGGGGTGGGGATGATCCCTGGGGTGATGAGGCGTTTTGCCCAGCAGGTGCCTGTGGGGTGTGGGGGAATGTTGCGGGTGCTGTTTGCTGTTTGCTGTTTGCAGGATGGGAAGCAGAAGTGGACTTACAGGGCCTCCTTTGTGTGAGGATGAGGCCCTTCAGAGCAGACACCCACCCGGGCATGGGCTGGCATCAGACCTTTACCCATTGCCACATTGTTATTTATCAGGTGCTGCCTGCAGCAGTGCAGGAAGGGAGTGGGGGTGCGGAGCTTTGGAAGTTTCTGGCAGGGTTGGCTGAAAGCAGACTGCACCTCATGGCTCAGTTCTCCACCCCCACGTGAGCAGGGCCCCAGACTCTCTGGGTTTGTGCTGGGATCACTGGAGAATCCAGCCTGGCATCTCAAAGCCACCTCATCACAGGCACCCCTCGACAGAGGCCTGAGCAGCCAGGCTGCTTTGTGCATCATTTTGGAGAGGATTACAGATGCTCAGGCATTCCTCTGGGGACACCAGGCTGACCCTGGACAGGGTCTGTGCAGACAGAGGGGACAGCCTTCCCACATCCCTCAACAACCCCTCAGAGCTTTCATGAACTGCTGGCCCTGAGCTGCAAGCTGGGATTTGTTCCCCTGCAGCCCCCCCTCCGTGGGGCTGGCTCCCCGTTTCCATGTCTGCTCCCGGCGCTATCAGTTCCTGACTATCTGCAGCAGAGAGCTTTGTGTAAACTGCTGCTGCCCTGGTTCCAGCCTGTCCCACGGCCACCAGTTCCTGCACAGCTCTTCCCGTCAGACGGGTTTGTCCCACTTCCTCCGGAGGGGGTGGTGGGGGGGGTGGAAGGGGGTGGGGGTTGCGGGGAGGAGGGGATGGTGGTGGAATGGGTCTTAGTGCTGGTACCTACTGCAGCTTCTGCCCCGTGATGGGTGACACCCATGGCTTGCTCCTGCTCTGTCAGGCTGGGGCATTTTCATACCCTGCCTTGCTAATGACGTCGTGTTCAGGGGATCCATGTGTTTGATCCGTGCAGGACAGTGAGTCCCCACTCCTGGTGATCCGTGGCTGACGTGTAGCTTGAGGATCTCACGCTGCTGGTGATGCTTCGCTGTCCCCAGCACATGGTCTCGGTGTATCACTGACACCCTTCCGTGCCTCACTCTCACACCTCTTTGCAGTGACCTCTGTCGTGGATGTGCCCTCAACTCCCCCAACCTCCCTTACACCACTGCTGCCCACCAATGACTCCACCACTGCAGGCATCGTCCATCCCTCCAGCCCTGAAACAGGAGCCCCCACCCCAGGCAGGTCAAGCACATCCCTGGGGACCAGCCCTGCCTCTTCTACTGCTCTGCCTACTTCTACCACATCATCAGCAACAGCCACTTCGACTGAGTCCTTGATGACCACAGCAGGTACCACGCCCACCCCAGATACCAGCACAGGGGTCCCCAAGAGCACCCCCACTCCCAGATAGCCTACTGGGGCCATGTCTGGGACCACCCCTGAAACCTGTACTGCAACTATGGGGTCAACCTCAGGCACCTCAACAGTATCTGAGTGCAGCCATGGGTAAGCTCAGTTGTGGGGGTGCTCAGAGGGCAGGGTCAGGGTGACAGATGCCCTCAGAAACACTGGGCATATACTTGGATGGCTTCATCTTTGTGGTTTCATGTAGGCTCAGTCTGTCCCCAGACAGCACTAATGTAATGTTGCTTTGCCCAGGCACAAAGCCCATTTTCCCCACCACCAACTCCACCTGGACCCCAGAGACTACCTCCAGCACCCCTGGAAACCTGCCAACAATGCTGCCCACCTGCCCCCCTCCCATGTCCAACACTAGTAAGTGGTGTCCATTACATGATTAACCTGAGTGGATGTCCTATGTTTGTGCCAGGGATCCTGGGGAGAGACCACCCTCAGATCCTTTGGTTCAAGCCCAAAGTTCAAGGACAACAACCAGAGCCTTTTTTTTGGTCCCTAGGTGCATCTCACCTCTTTCTGTCGCTGCGGATAACCATCCCCCTGGACATGGGGAACAGCACGGTCCAGGAGCTGCTGATGTCCAAGGTGAGGTGTGCCAGGAGGGGGTGACATTTTGCCTCTGCCAGCCACGGCCCAGCCAGCTGGGAGGGGGGGGGTCTGACAGGTAGCGGGAGAGGAACGGCTGGGTCCCGTGCTGAATATCGCTTGGAGCCCTTTCAGATGAAGGGGAGATCCTCCTTTGGCTGCTGTGGTCCAGGATCACACCCCTCCTAGGTGGGGTGTAGAAGACCCCCTCCATCGTGATTTGACATCTGTCCTCTCCCCCCAGCTCCGTGCAGACCTGCAGACAGTGTTCCCGTGCGCCGGCCTGAGAGTGGAGTGGCGAGGGACCAGGGCCTGACTGCGGCTCCTCACCTGGCTGGCACCCACCAGGACTGCAAGCCGCCTGCTCCTGGCTCCTTTCTCCACAGCGGTGCAGCCCTTTGGGGTGATCTATACAGCTCACCCCACACCTGGGACTCCCTGTCCTCCACTGCACACCCCCAGAACACCCCCAGTGACCCCTATGGGCCAGGGTGCCCCTGCCCCTTCCCACACTTGCCACGGCCTGTCTGTAGAGCCCCAGCCCTCCCACCACCTTGCTCCAGACCCGTCTTCCTGGTGGGACACCCCCGTGCTGCTGGGGCCCTGGGAGGAGGGGACACTGCAGGGTTGGGCTTTTGGAGCTAGGACTGAGATGGTTCAGCCACAAAAGCCACCCTGGGAACCAATGGATGAGAGAAAGGAGACCAGGAGCCCCCAGTACTGCTGTGCCCAGGGCACTCCGTGACCTCTGAGGTTTACAGCCACAGAGGCTGCCCTGCCTAAGATCTTCAAGAAGGGCTCCACAGCTGCTTTACATCCAGAGCGGGCCAAGATGGAATCTGGAGTGGCTCTGGGAAGGAGGCAGAAGAGGAAAAGAGCCCCCATCTCCCACCTGAGCCCCACCCTGGGGCCAGCCAAGCTCCTGAGCCCTGCAGCAGAAGACAAGTGAAGCTCTCGCTGTCTCAGCTGCAGCACTGCAGCCGGAGGAGCACAGCTGTGTGAACACAGGCCGGGCAGTAAAGGGAAATCCCAACGGCAAAGGCCACGACTCTTTTTTTTTCCAAGTTGCCTCCCCCAGGTTTCAGCTTCACCTTCTAGCAGAGGTCCTGGCAAAGGACACCAGCTGAGCCCCAAAAGCTTTGCAACATAGACAGGCTCAGGGCTGGCCCTTTCTGGCAGGGGCCACTGCAGATGTTCCTAAGGATGGCTCAGTACCCTAACAACCTGGGGGGGGTGTCCCTACTTTGTTGCTCTCTGTCCCATGACACCCCACAGTTGCCAAGGCAGCTGTGAGCACCATGGGACCATGGAAATCCCGTGGGCTGTGCTCCTTCCCTGTTTTTTTCCAGTCCCAAGCTAAGGAGACAGCCACAGCGTCTGTCCCCCTGCAGCAAAGTCATTTATTAACTGATTAATTAGCCAGATAAAATCCAACTGAAGCAATTATTAGCCTAAGCAAGTCACCTTGCTGGGAGATTGAAAACTGAAATAATTAGCAAAATAGCTGTGTTGCTCATCAGGGGTTATTTTCATCTGATCCCAGTGCCTTGCTGGCAGCCTCCATCGCCCTGGCACGGGGAGGGCTGAGAGGGGGCACATGGGGCAGTGGAATGCCAAAGCTGGGGAGAGCTCTCAGGTTCCCTGCATTATCACCTAGCTGGCAAGGAGTCAGAGGCAGATGGGCAGGACAGGGAAAGACACTTTGGGATAACCCGGCTGCCTGTGGCTCTCAGGGGCTGTGAGAGGCTGGGCTGGGGGCTGAGCCCAGTCAGCTCATCAGGATATTCCCATCTGGAATGCCCCTTGCATCCCAGGGTTTTCCCCTTTGCTCTCTGGGGTGCTGTCTGGATTTTGGGGGCTTGTTGGAGCCACTGGCACCAAGAAAGGTTCCTTAGCACCTGGGCAGGGAGCTGGGGAGCATGGCAAAGCATGCCAGAAAGGGTCCCCACACCGGACGCCTGGTGAGGTGCTGGGAAATAAATCCTCGTGCTCTGCCTACGCTGTGGAGCTGGGCCAAGAGTCCTCCCACACTGCATCCCACCGGGCTGCTTTCTCCGGCTGTTGAATCCATAACTTCAGACCCCGGGACATGGCCAGGGGCCAGGGCCAGGGAAATGGAGCCAAACTGCGTCACAAAGGGAGGAAAAGGTTCTGAAGTGCTGGGATGAAAAGGTGACTGGGGCTCTTGCTGTCTCCTGCCAGCACGTCTGCCTTCCACTGTTATCGTGGTCAGGGGGTGGTGGGAGGAGGAGGAGGTCCCAGTGAGCCCCTCTTTTCCCCAGCCTGGGAGGGAAAAGAGGGACGTGGTGGGGGAACATGGCTCCCATGGGGATGGTGGGCACTGCCCAGTCACTGGGGACAGAGAGCTGTGACAAGCTCCTGACACTTCCCATGCTCTCTGTGTCTGCTGTTGTTGAGGATGCTGGCTGCCACCCTTCACCCCATGGCTGCTTGCCTGCCACGGACCCCTGACACGAAGCCTTGACAGGTCGGATCCAGGTCCTGCTGCTTTCTCAGGCTGTAAACAATTTCTCAGCCTCATCATTATAACCTGCTCCCCTCTATCAGCATTGTCCAGAGGAGCAGATCCTGTGCCCAGTGGGACCGTCATCTTTGGAGGCCCCAGCAGCATCACAGGGTGTGTGTCTTGAACCCCTTGTGACTTGGGTGTCCCTTCCCTTCCAGTGTCCCTCTCCCCTTCACCATTGCCAGTGGCTATAGCCTGTCTCCCGCTGCCTGGCAGGAGGGTGTTGCAACATACCTGGCTTACCAAGTCATCCAGAACCTGGGGTTGATGGATAACCCTGTTCCTCCCCATCACCACCCCTGAGCCCTCTCTAAATGCCCTTGCCAGGAGGCCAGAGTGGTGCCAGTAAGAGATGCTGGGATTTCTGCAGGGCTGGAACAATCAGCCCATTAATTCCAGGAAGGCTGATAAGCGCCGTGCTGGGCCATACCATGCTGAACCATGCCAGACGGTGCAGAGCCTCCGGTTGCTGGGATTCATGGCATTGCCCCCTGTCTGCAAGCTCCTGAGGGGCTCTGGTGCCCACCCGATGCTTTGGTCCTTGATAGGTGTGGATGCCAGTTTTCGTTGCAGGAGCTGGTGGCTTGCTGGGACCTTGGTTTCAGGCTTAGAAGAATAATCAATGAAAAGTTCCTCCTTAAGCTGGGAACAGGGCACCATCCTCAAGACCCATGGTGGCTGCAGGCTTTCCTGGAGGGTGTACCAATGCCAGAGCAGAGGCACAAGCTCAGCTTGTCATTCCTGTGACTGCTGGAGGAGTAGCAAGGAAACAGGGCTTTTTGGGGACAGCATGGGTAGGAGGGGCAGGTGTGAAGATCTCTAGACTGTGCTGGTCCCAGTGCACCATGGGCAGGAGCTTGCAGGTGGGCTGAGGGTGAGGTGGACTGGAAGTGCCTTGCTTCAGCTGATTTATTTTCTCCTATGCTGAGCAGCACACAATTCACAACAGTCCCTGTGGTTCCCACCACAAACACCAGCACCTCAAGCACCAGCTGGAGCGACTTTCTCCAGTGTCAGCACATATTCCCTGCCAGGGTGGCTTTCCAAAGTGATAGGTACGGCCTTGTCAGCACAGGCAGGAACAACTCTCCCACGGTGGGTTTGCATCCCTCACCGGCCCAGGTGTGGTGGCCGCTCAAGTGGTCACTGGCTAAGTGGTCACCCCGCGATCTGCCGTGCTGGTTGCACAGGTCCCCAGCACACCATCGGTTGCACAGGTCCCCAGCACACCATCCTCCCCTCGGGCTTCACCCACGCGCTGCCATTTTTGACGTGTTAGGGTGTTTGTTCTGGGCCAGCAGCTCTCTCCCCCGATTTACCACCTGTGCCCTGTTTCCGCAGCTGGGGGCGATGCGTGGGTCTGCAGGACGGCGTTTTATCACCCATGACTTGGCCTCCCCTGGCACATTTTCCCCGTCAACACCACCTGGATGGTGGGTTGGCATGTCGCTTGGTGTGCCCAGCCGCTGTCACCAGCCCAACTCAGGCCGGCTCCAGCAGGACACCGTGTACTGCCCAACACCCCTAATAGCACTTTGCAGGAGTCGCCCGGGGGCATTTCTGGTTAAGAAGTGTTCAATTGATTACAAAACCGTGTAGTGGTGGAAGTTTGCATAATGCCATTGCAGGGGGGAGCTGGCAGCAGTTTTCAAGGAGGGGGAGCAGGAATTGCTGCTCCGGGGGAGGATTCTGACTTTTTGAGGCTTCAAGGGGAAGGGGAGACAGGAGTGAAGTGACCCCAGGGATCCCCATAGCAGGGAATGGGGTCTGGGGCTGCGCCTTGTCCTGCTCCAGCCTCTGGGAATGCTGGTCCTACCTTGCAGAGGACCTTCCTTGGCCCATTCACCCCCTCTCAGCACCCCGGCACTGCTTTGCCCATACTGGGATAAAGGTTTAAAACCCCACTGGGGGAATACTAGGACAGTGGTTGGGGGTTCCCAGTGCTCCCAGTGGCCACTGAGTGCTGGGGGGCTCAGCTGATGTCCCAAGGCCTGCCCCAGCCATAACTTCCTCTGCTTTATAACCTGCTTCTACTCCTGGAGAAGCCTCAAGGCATGTGGGGACTGAACATCCCTCTTTGCCCCGGGCTGAGACACAGCAGGACACTGGTGGCAGTGCCATGCACTGCTCTGGGCTCAGCTTCATTGCCCTGTTCTTGTGGGTGGTGCCCAGGTCTATTAGGTGATCTGGTCTCTGCAGGGTGGCCTTTGGGTAGCCCCCAGCCCATGCCCCAGCTGAACAGGGCACCCAGCCCTTGGGAAGGGGAGGGCTCTGCAGGAAGGTGACGGTGACAGGGACATTGAAGGGAAAGCAGTGGGGGTGGGAGGGGATGGAGGCTGCAACCTCCCACCTTCTGCCATCCCTATAAATAGGAGGGAACAGGAGCAGGACTGCACCTGCGGGACTCCAGCTCTGCAGGAGCGGCAGGCAGGGAGGGACGGACGGACAGACAGACAGACAGAGTTGCTCCTTGCTGCTCTCACCTCCCTTTGAGCTTCCCAGGGCTCTGCTTTGTGGAGGCCCAAGGCATGGAGACTGGGGGATGGACACTTTCCACCTTCGTGGGATGCTGCGTATGGATTCTGCATGGTAAGTCCTATATTTTTCTGCTAGCACAGAAGCATGTAAGCTTGTAAGATGCTTTTACCTCCTGGCTGCACCAGAAACTCCTCTTATGACCAGTCCTTGTGATATGCTGCAGTCAAAGAGCTAGAAAAAAGTTTTCAGGGCAGACATCACCATGGTTGCAGGTGTGGACCTGTGGGAGAGGTGAGAGCCCAGCCTGGGAGCCAGCGTGCAGCCCAGTACCCCTCCGGCAAGGGAATTGAGGGGTGGCAGCTGTCAGAGCGGCGCTCCAGCGATGCTCCCATCCCTCCCTGTGTCCTGGGGAAGAGCAAACGCTGGTGCTCCATGCTGGGGCCCCTTTTCCACAAGCTTCTCATGAACGGGTGGTGTAGGGTAGATGGTGTTTCCTGCTCTGCATGGAAGAGTTAAGATAAAACACGAGTTACTGGGGTGGAGTGTGCCAAACTAGCCTGAGGGGATTTGAGTGGGGCGCTTTGTTTTCTCTGAGACAAGGAGGGAAGCAGCAGAGTTCCTCTGGCTGAGGGAGGGGGGTGCGAAGAGCCAATTGCAGCTGGGGAGGGAGCAGACTGCTTCGAGGGGGAATGGATGGTCTGGAGGAGGATGGACCCTTCGAGGACTGGTCTGGCATAGGAGGTAATGTTCGTTAATGACTCCAGCTCAAGCTATCCACAAGTTAATGAGCTGAGCCAGTGGTGAGGTTGGAGGCACCTCCACTGCTGGGAAATGTGTCTGCCTGGCAGGGGGAACCTGATGAACCGGAGCACTGGGCCGGGAAACAGGCTCTGGCTGTTGGGCTGTGGCAAAACCCTGCTGGGTCTCACCCTCGGGGTGCCCTTCATCTCCCCTAATTGCAGCCACCTAAAGCCAAGCGTCAGCAGATCTGCCTGGCTCCTCCTGGAGCCAACAGCGGCAGCTTGGTCTCCCCAGAGCTCATATCCTTGTCCCAAAAAGAAAACTGGGTGAAACGTCACCTCATTACCCAAGGGTGCTGTTGGGTGCCAGGAGAAGCAGCTGGGATGCAAAGGAGCAGGTGTCTCCATTCTTCAGCAAAGCTCCTGGATGTGGAGCAGGACTTCGGCAGCCATAAGCAAGCCTTGGTCCTGGGAGCTGCTGGATATTCCCTTTGTGGGCAGGGAACCTGGGGTTCCTGCATCCAGCTGGACAGGAGCAGGAGCAGGCCAGTTCTGACCCCAGAAGAGGTCCATCCAACCCACTTCAGCTGTGGTGGGTCAGAAGCTGTTTGCAGTCAGAGGATGTTTTATGGAGCCCTGGATGGCCCATCTGCCCAAGGGTTTTGGGTAAGGTGTGCTCAGATGTCTCTCAGACACCTGAAAAGTAAAAACCCCATAAGAATCCCCCAGGGCTCTGCAGAAGTGACTGCACTCAAGGCTGTCCCTGCTATGAGGCAAAGAGGGCTGAGAGCTGTCCTCTGGCACATAGCTCCACAGACACCCCTGGGGCTATGAACTTGACTTACCAGGCCCTAGCTCTTCCCAGTATCCAAGTGCTATGGTCTCCACTGTAACTGGACTGGGCTGCAGCAGCTGCCTTTGCCTCCATGCTTGCACCAGTGTCTCTTCCTGACCTGTGACGAGTTGTGTCCTGTCTCAGCAAGCTGCTGCTGATTGATGATTATGCAGCAAAGGTGCTGTGCAGTGCTGTTCCTGAGGCATCCCAGGCTGCACTCCTTGGCTCTTAAATCAGACCCTTGAAGGCCATGGCATGAGCAGTAAGGTTTAAGGAGGGCTGGGAGCTTCCTGATGCTCAGCTGAAGGCAATGCACAGCTGAGCCTGGGCAGGCTTCTGGCTCTAGCACCTGGGGTAATGCTCTACTTTGTGCTTCTCTGCAGGGCTTGGGGCTGCTGCTGCCATCCCTGTCGCTACTGAGGGGCCATTTGCTGTGGGGACAGCTTCTCCCACCATGGCAGCAACTGAAGATCCCTACACCACAGCAGCTGATGCAGTGATAGCTGAGAGCATCCTTGCAGGGACCCCCTCAAGCCCATCCTTCCCTCCTGGGACTGACTCAGATGTTTTGGTGACAGCAGTGAGTGAACACATCTCTACGGTATCAACTTTGACAAACGTGACCAAGGCTCCTAACATGTCTCAGGATATTGAGAGGGGTTTGGGTGCTCCCACCTCAGCCACCACCACCCCCACCCCCACCATGTCTGCACCGTACCCTGCTGTCACCCCAGAAGCAGAGATGAGTGTAACAGGGGCCACTCCTGACACAGCCCTGGAGATCACCCCTCTCTTGGCAGATGTGAAGGAGGACATCCTTGCGGCTGTGACCAGAGAAGGAGCAGACCCAGACCCCACTGCCGGTGATGTGTTCCTCCCCACCGCTCCTCCACTGGACACCACCCGCGAGGCACAGACAGCTGCTGGCAGCCCCATGGGTGCAGGTGTCACCGCACTGCTGAGCAGAGGGCTGACCACAGCCACAGGAGCAGTGGAGGAAGACACAATGCTGCCTGTGGATATCCAAAGCGAACCCAGTGCCACCTCCTCAAGCTCCAGCCCTGGTGCTGGGCGGCTGCCCATGTCGCAGCAGGATGGGGCAGTGAGCGGGGCCGTGGGCGTCACCCCACTTCCAGTGGGAGGAACAGCCCTGGCTGCAAAGGAAAGTCTCTCAGCTTCAGTGCCTGGAGATGCAGGAAATGATGTAAATGGTGCATTCGGCACGGCCAGCTCATCCCACTGGCTTCCAGAGAGTGTGACAGTGTCAGGAACAGTGGAAAACCCAGAAACCACCCTCCTCCCCAGCCAGGCAGAACAGAGCCCAGCTGCTTCGCTGGTACTGGGCAGTGGTGGGGATGGGCAGGGAGCTCCTGCCATGTCATCGGACACTCCTGATTCACCCCTTGCTGCAGCCAGTGTGGCACCTGCAGTGACAGAGGACATAGCCACCTCGCTGCTGGCTCCGAGGGTTCCCACTGATGCAGAAAGTGACACAAATTCCCCATCCCTGGCCACTGGGCTGACCACAGGGGATATAGGGGACACAGGTCTGGATGAGGTGTCTCTGCAGCCTGCCCCATGGCAGACTCCCACTGGAGAACAACCACTGCTGCCTGCTGCTGTCCTGACCTCCCCTACAGACACCTCCAGTGTTCCTGGGGCTGCTTACCCACCGCCAGGGGCTGGGGCTGGCACTCTGCCTGCAGCTGATGATGGAGCAGAGACACCAGTGAGTCCTGGCCTTGGCACTGCCCCAGGAGCACCTGTGTCTACATCCCTGGGAGAGTCAAAGCCATGGGGAACTGCAGTTGGTGCTTCCCAGGGAGCCGGTGGACCCAGCAGTGGCTTGAATTCAGCTCTGGATGACCTCAATGCAGCATCTGTTGTATCTGATGGACTGGCGTGGCCCACTGCTGGGGTCCCACCTCAGGGTGTGGAGGGTGCAGGGGACACAACACAGGCAGGAGGTCAGGGGGATGGCAGTTCCTATGCAGTTACCCAGAGTGAGATGAGTCCTTCAGCCTCCAGCACTCAGCAGGACCCCGTTAACACAGGAGAGCTGCCGGCAGGAGGAACAGCGGGGTTGGCAAATGCTGAACTGTCCTCTCTGTCATTTCCTGGGGATGGAGCAGAAGCAGGAGCAGCCCCAGCACTGGGACAAGTATCCCCACCTGGTCCTCCACCTCCTGGTGGTGCTGGGCTGGAGCCCAAACTCTTGGGAGCTGAAGGACCATGGGGCCTACCTGGTGAATCCCCCAGCACTCCTGGGGCTGCTTACCCATCCCTGGGGGCTGTGGCTGGCCCCATGTCTGGAGCAGAGACACCAGTGAGCATTGACATCGGCACTGCCCAGGGACCAGCTGTATCTCCTGGGGAGGAGACAGCATGGGAGACAGCAGCTGGTGCTCCCCAGGGACCAGGTCTCCCTGGAGCAGATGGATCAGGCACTAGCTTGACTTCAGCATGGGATGCCCCCAGCTCAGCATCTAATGGACCGGCAGGACCCCCATCACCTGCCCTTGGGAACCAGCTTGGCACAAACTTGGACCTGCCAGGAGAGGGGCTTGAGGCTGGCATGGCAGAGCCGATGGTGGGAGGAGAGGGCAGCAGAACTGGGCTTGAGCCCCCTGTGAGCTCAGCTGCAGGCAGTGGGATGGCAGCTGGGATGGATCAACTGCCTGGCACAGGTTCCTCATCTGGTCCTGGCTCTCCTGGTGATCTGGTCGCAGCATCTTCCATTTTGAGGGGTGATGGAGCAGAACCCATCCCAGCTGTAGCCCCAGCCCTACACAGCCTGTCTCCAGCCTCTCCAGATAGTGAAACTGTCCCAGAACTCATTTCAGTGCAGGAGACCGAGAGTGTTGGGGATGCAGCACAGGCAGGAAACCCAAGTCCCTACGTGGACATGAGTCCTTCAGCCTCCAGCACACAGCAGGACCCCGCTAATGCAGGAGAGCTGCTAGCAGGAGGAATAGGGGGGTTGTCCAGAGCAGAGACACCAGTGAGCCCCGACCTCAGTGCTGCACAGGGACCAGCTGTGTCTCCATCCACTGGAGGGTCACAACCATGGGACGCAGCAGCTGGCGCTCCCCAGGGACCAGGTCTCCCTGGAGCAGATGGATCAGGCACTGGCTTGACTTCAGCATGGGATGTCCCCAGCTCAGCATCTGATGGAGCAGCAGGACCCCCATCGCCTGCCCTTGGGGTCCAGCTTGGCACAAACCCGGAGATGCCCACAGCAGGGGCACTTGGACCTGACACAACAGAGCCTGTGCTGGGAGGAGAGGGCAGCAGAACCAGGTTTGAGCCATCCCTGATCTCTGCTGCAGGCAGTGGGACAGCAGCTGGGCTGGATCAACTGGCTGGAGCAGGTTCCTTGTCCGGTCCTTCCTCTCCCAGTGGGGTGGTTGCAGAATCCTCCGTTTCAGATCCAGCCAGCCTAAGTGCTCTTGGAGAAGTGGGTGATGCTCCTGGGGCTCCACAGCCTTCCCTGGGTGCTGGGCCTGGGGTCCGTCCTGCTGCAGAAAAAGGGGCAAGTGAAGCGTCTGCTGATGAAGGATCCCTGGGACTGTTCCAGGCCTCTGCTGGAGGGGAACCAGCTGGTTCAGGAGACCCTGGTAGAGAAATGGGAGCCATGCAGCAGTCTGTGTCTTCTTCCCTATCTATGGAGGGGTCTTCATCATCTGGGACGGCTGGTGATGCTGCCTATGGAGCGAGTCTTCCTGGAACTGGTGGAGCTGGTGGTGACTCAAGCACAGGTTTGGGGGCTGCTGGCCCTGAGGAACCTTCTGTGTCCTACCCTGGCATCCAGAGTGGTGCCAATCTTGGACCTTCTGATCCAAAACTGAGCCAACCCAATGTGGTGGAGCTGCCTGGAGGAGCATCAGTGAACAGGGGACCTTCACCTGGAGCCAGCCTGGGAGAGGGCACAGGTGCCATCGTACAGAGTGCTTCAGGAGCACTGGCCCGATCTGCCCTTGCTTCCCCCAAGGAGATACAGCCCTTGGTTCCAGTGGCTGCGGATGGCAGTGGTGCCTCTGATGGTACAGCCTCCTCTGCTGCTTCTCTGCTTCTTCCTGGGCATGAACTGAGCTCAGGGATGGCACCCATTGGGGACCCCCACTCTGATCCCAGCACCCAGAGTGGGAGCAGACCTCTGGTGCCAGGGGCACCGGGTAGGGTGGCAGGAGATACTGGAGGCACTCAGACTTGGTCTCTTGAAGACAAGGTGGCCTCAGGAATGCCAGTGTCTTTGGGAGAAGCGCCCCCCCGTGCCCCCGCTGCAGAGGGGGTGTCCACCAGCCCCAGGCTTTCCACTTCGCTTTCGGCACGTGAGTCGATAGCAGGGTCTTCTGCAGGGGGAAAGGGAGAACTGGGGGCTGCTGTGCTGGGGGACCCTGCCCTGCTCCTGACTCCTCTCCAGCTGGGAAACCCCAGCGACCCGTCCAGGGATGCTGACAGCCCTGTGCCTGGGGAAGCAACTGCTGACCTCTCCAGAGCAATGGCAGGGCAAGAGGACATGGCTCAGCTCCTTCCTGGCACGGCTGGAGCTATGGCAGCTGTGGAGACTCCCACTCGCTTCCTGCCGTGGGGGACGCCAGGGCTCTCTGGCCTTCCTCCCACCGGCGTCGCTGCCAGCAGCCCTGACTCAAAGGTCCCAGCGCCGGGACCTGCCAGCAGCTTGTCACCTGCCGCCCTGCAGCCGTTCTTGGGCAGCAAGGCAACAGCCAGCCTGGCAAATGGAGTCCCTGCTGCTGGTGGGTCAAACCTCCCCACAGCCTTCACAGGCCCGGGGGGAGCCCAGAGGGGATCCCCAGCCACCACACGCCCGGTTGTGTCCTGCAGCCCATCCCCAGCCAGCCCAGCCAAGCCAGCCCCCCTCCCTGGGGTCAGGGAGGTGCTCCCCAAGTCAGGAGCAGCCACTGTCACCTCCCATGCATCGTCCCCCGTGTTTCCAGCTCTGCCAGGAAGGCCGGCGGCCTCCCCAACCCCGCTGCCTGGCCCTGCAGGTACGTGATACTCGTGGGGCAGCCTGGGTGGCAGGATCACCTCCGGCCTCCTGGGGGACATGTGGTGCCCAGAGAACAAGGGGGCTATGTGGAGCCAGGACCCCCCAGGGCAGGCACATCATGAGGAGCTCCTGCCCAAGAGCTTGCATTTTTGGCAGGCTGAGTCTGCCTTCAAGCATGGTCCTATCAGTTGGAAAACCCATCCCCTCCAAATGCTTTGGTTTATTTAACAGACATAGATATGGAGCTGGATGCTGTGAACATCTCCGGAAAGAGCTGTGGGTGTTTAATTCCTCACTGTTCCCCTACCACAGCCCCATATAATGTTCTTTTTCCCCCTCCTTCAGCATAGTGCCCCAAACAGGGCTGGAGCAGGAGGGGACAGTAGCCACAGAGGCCATCACGGAAGGTTTGGGCTGGCTGTGTGTGTGTAAGGCAGCCAAAGGGGTGGGAAGGGAGTGGAAGAAAGGTCCCACAGGGGAAGGTGACATGCCGGGTGTCCCAGACAGCTACTGGCAGTGTTCCACATCCTCCTGCTGCCCAGGCTGTGTCCCTTTGGAAATGAAATCATTTTGGCATGGGTCAAAGGCTCTGCTGTAAGTGTGTCTAGGGGTGTTTGTGTTTGTTTTCTTTTTCAGTTGCAGCTGTGCCCCTCTATGGATATGGAGCAAGGGAAAATGATCAGGAGTATGTGGAAAGGAGGGTGGATTTTAATTCACCACTTTTCAAGCCTGAGACTGGATTCCCATTTGGGAGAACCCTGCATGACTCTCTCTACGTGAGTCCACCTTGGCTTGACTTGCTGTCAATGCCATTCCCCAAAAACCTGGGGGAAGCACCAGGGGCCAGGTGCCTGGGATGGGACCCTTGCAGGGATGAATCAATTGGGATGCTGCCAGGGTCTGCGTGCAGCAGGATGTGACTTTGTGGCCATTTTGGCAGTGGCTGGTGGGTGGCCTTCCTCAGGTGTTGTTCAAAGTGGGCTTGGGAATGGTAGGGCTGCCACTCCTGTGTTGGGGGATCCCGCTGGTCCTGTCCTGACCTGATGGAGGGATCCCTCTGCTCAGTTTACAGACAACGGACAAATCATTTTCCCAGCCTCAGACAACAGCATCTTCACGTACCCCAACCCTCCTCCCAATGGCTTCAATGGCCGTGAGAAGGTCCCCATGATTGCTGTGTTTTGGGACAACGCTGACTTCTCCAAAGGTGTTGGCACCACATTTTACCAGGTAGGTGAAGCCACCTGGGTGCATGGTTCCATGAAACACCTTCTGATGACAAATTCATCACAAGTTCTGTGGATGGCCCTTGAAATGTGTCATTGATGGAGCCCATGAGTAGCTTTTCCCTTTCCTGGGCCAAATCTATGGGCTGTTGGTGCTCTGTGTGTTACCTCTTGAGCCATCCATGTCTCATCCAGACCCTCAGTTGCAGTGCTCCATGCACGACCCTGATCTAGAGTGGTTTTCGCCCTGCTGGGAGCTAATGCAGATGTGGGTGTACCCAACCTGCAGGAATTCCCCACCCTTAACACGGCCAAGCCTCCTTTTGTCCGTGATGTGGAAGCGAAGGTTCGGCAGTACCTGAGGTCCTCCTACTCTGCAGCCTGGACCCTGAAGATCACCTGGGAGAAGGCACCTGCCTATGGAGCACAGACCGACGTCCGTAAGGTAAGGGATTGATGGAACTCAAGGGCTTGTTGTCAAAATAACCCCCCAAGACTCATGGGTGATCACATTGGGCCTAAAAAGAACCATTTTTGTGAAAAAGGTCAGTTTTGGGGACTTTCAACAAGAAGATCTGGGCTATGACCATGTTTTGGTGGTTTTCAGGTTTTTTGGGTGATGCCTTTAGCTGAACTCTCCTCCATCAAGTCTTTCTCTAACATGGTGGGAGTTTAGTGTGCGCCAGAAAACACTGTTACTCAGGAGCACAAAGCTGTGTGAATTTGAGGCTTCTCACAGAACAGCATCAGAGTAAAACCAACACATTTTCCATGCAAAATGTGAAGCAGCCCAGGCTGTGTTTGCTTTGTGCAGCAGGCCCTCAGCCCCACTGTCCCCCAGCGAGCACTGATCCACCCCCTTAATTTTAATCCTAGCAGCTTTCCTCAATTTCTTACCTGTCCACAACACTTCTCCCCAGACCATCACGTACCAGGCCATCCTGACCACTGACGGCTACAGGTCCTACGTCCTGATGCTGTACCAGGAGGGAGGCATGCGCTGGGATTACACCAGGCTCGCTGCCACCAACGTGCTCATCGGCTACACCAGGTCCTCAGCACCCAGCCCCTGCCTCCTCCGCGCACAGGCTGCTTTCCACCCCCAGCTATGGCTGGTTTAATCCTTCCCCCGGTGTCCCAAGAAGTGCCCTGCAAGGATAAGGACAGCTCACATGGGGTCTGCATACCCACGTAGGCTAATGTGGGGGTCTCACAACCAAATTGTCCCTGTTAGTGGCTGGATCAGGCTGCAGCTTCCCAATCTGTGGGGCTGGGCTTGATTTACATCCCTCTGGTGTCCTGGGCCCGCAGCATCCTGGTGGTTTGGGTGGAAGGAATAGGGAATAGGGGATTTTTTTCTGAATGGTGTGCTGGTAAAGGGAAGGGATTTCTGCCACTTGACTGAGCAGTTACTTCCTGCCTCCTTGCATCATGTCTCACACCTCATTAGCTGCTTGGTCATTAGCCACTTGCTACAGTTGGAGAAGGAAAAGGTGGTGGGACAGGAAGCACGGGCAGCACAAGTGTGTGTGTGTGCTTGCCTCTGCATGGCTTCTTGTGGGTTTCCACTCCATATTGCCCTGCAAGATGCTGGAAAACATGGAAGCTGCTCATGGGGGTCTTGAGATAGCTGCAGGTTCAGCCCATATGAAGCAGCAGGAGTATTTACATCACTCAAAACTAACCTCACCCTATAAAGAGGAAGCAGAAGGCTGGGAGAGCTGGTGGCTTTGCCCTCCTGTCCCTGGAGCTGCAATCTGGGTGCTGTGGGGTCCCACTAGCTTAGGATCAGGGAAGCTGAAAGACAGCTTGGGGCTGGGATAACACCACCCTGGAAGAACAACCCTTGACTTTTCCCCTTCCCTCTGCACCCAGTGGGGATGGCTTTTACCGCAACGATGACCTGACTCGGAGACCTCCAGCTGCTAAATATCGCCCTGACCTGTTCAAGGGCTACAACACAGGTAGTGCTGCACAGCCATGGTGGGTTCACACAGCCCCTTGGGAGGGTCAGGGAAGGGCTGTGCAGGGAGGGGGGGGTGGTCCCAGGAGATGAAAGGCTCTCATTGAGTTCACCAAGGCCATGCTTTCCAACCCAGCATGTAAAATGCTTCCCTTGAAGTCCCAGCTATGCCCTGAGGCTGAAATGTCCTTGCTATGTCCTTGGATGCTTTCTGTTGCAATGACTCTATCCCAAGGCTTTTCTCTTTGGCAAGAGCCTTCCCCCAGGTTCCCTGCTGTTGGGTGGCTGTTAAGCATGGGGTCCCACAGCTGGAGGTCAGGTTTAGCTTCCAGCATCAGCATCACTTGGCTCTCACCTTGTGCCAAAACTGGCCCTGTGGTCGCCTTGGCCAGAGGTGCCAACTCATGGTTTCTGTCCCTGCTCAGACCTCCGTGGGCTGTGGATTTACAAACTGGAGAGCCGCGTGGATGTCAACTACCGGCTGAAGTGCCTGGCGTGGATGTGGCGGGAGCCAGAGCCACAGGCATGGAACCAGGGCCTACCCACCTGCCCCTGCTCCCTGCAGCAAGGGCAGCAGGACCCACGCTTCAAGAGCAGCTGGGGAGGCAAGTGGACATGCTGTTTCCCCACTCACCCTCCTCCATACTGAGCTGTCCTTCCCCATCTTCCTTGCATGGGTGGCTGGGGTACCTCCTGGCTGGGCAGGCAGGAGACCCCAAGGAGAATGGGAGGGGAGAGCTGCCCTTCATTGCAAGAGACTGGGAAAATGTGGAGAGAATGAGGGCTGACCTGTCCCTGACTTGTTAGACTAGGTGAAACTGGCATAAGCTGTACAGGGATAGCAGAGATGGACCCTCCCCAGCACCAGGGTCTCACCTTGTAGGACCACTTTGAGGGTTTCCCTAAGTCTCTGTAAACAGCCTGTGGCACCATGGGTGATGTGGTGGGTGTGATGGGTAACAAGGAGCCAACACCAGCCCTACTTGTTGATCTGGGGCGGGGATGCTGGCTGGGAAGAGCTGCACCAGGGCAGGGATGCTGGCTGGGGGAATCTGTGCCTTGGCTCACTGCTGCCCTGTTGCAGGCTTGCGAGCTGCTCGTTTCTCCATGCTGTACTCTGCGTCCCCCAGCCAGCACGGCGCCGGCATCCGCTGCCTGTACAATGGGCAGAACCAGCTCCTCCAGGGTCGGCAGGAGAGGTACTGGAGGTCTTCCAGGCGGGCATCCTCCTACCGTGGTAAGCACAGCCAGCCCTGGCACCCCCCTGGCAGAGGCTGGCATCACCATAGCCTGTAAATCATCTTAATCTCTGTGCCAACAAGTTTCCTAATGAGCTGCTGCCCTGCCAAAAGCAGAGACGAGCACCTTGCCTGCCCGGAGGCAGCCCTTCTCCTGCTCCTCTTCCCTTCAGCCCCTTACTCTCCTTTTGTGTTTCCAGACCAGGAGCTGAAGATGCACGACTGGTGCTGTAACCAGGCAGGCAGCACCCAGCTCTGTGACCTGTATGGTAAGAAGAGACCAAAGATTGGCTGTGATGGATACCAGTCACCTGACACAGGTGGGTTCACAGCCCGTGTGTGCTGGGGCGATGCCAACTTGGTGCCAAGTGATGGGGGAATGGGCAAGTCACACTGTTTTTAAGGCAGAGAGAGCCCTGGTCAGATGAGGGATGGATTTTGGGGTGCCCACATGCAGGTTGTGCTGTGCAGTGGGGATGGGGGGGTATCTCCCTTAGGATGACAGCAAAGGACTGCAGATAATGTGGTTCTTGGTGTAAACTGATGTGGGACTTTCTTGCAACCCCCAGCAGGTTCCTCAGAGGAAGATCATGACTCGGAGGAGCAGAGAGGTGAGTGGGCTCAGGGGTCTCTTCTCCTCTGGCTGCATCCCACTGCCCCCATCGTCCCTGCACAGAAACTCCAGCGGGGCTCCTGGTTCTCCCCAGGCCCCCAGGGAGGCGGTGTCTGGGCAGTCCTCATTTCCTCTTCTTTGCAGATGAAGATGACAAGTAACTGAGAGGTTGCATATCTGCAACACGGTCTGGGCCACAGCTGATCTTCCAAGTCCTTTGCTCCTGCTCATCCCGTGTTCTCCCAGTCCCCCAGCACCCATCACCCCTGCTGCAGGACAGTCCACTCAGCCGGTGCCTGCAGTTGCCTTCACCAGCCCAAGTTCATTTTTCTAACCCAGACTCGTCCCAAAAAGTCAGCTGCTTCAGTCACCTTGTTCCAGCTGCAGCTGAGAGAGTGCCCCCGGGTCCCTCCATGCTGATGGGGAGGTGGGCAGGTCCCCCTCACTGCATCCACCACCCCATCCTCCTGCACCCACCACCCCAACCTCCTGCACCCAGCTGTGCCCCCATGCTAGCAGCTGAGGATGGGCCCCCAGCACCCGGGCAATGGGGTTTACACATTGTGCAGGTTGATTGTGGCCAAGCCCCCAAGTGCTGGGTTCACCAGGCTCACTTCATGGGCCGGTCCCCTCTTGTCCCTCACTTGTGTCCCTCAGCCATCCCCCCCAGGCCCTGTGTCCAGGAGAAGGGATCTCTCTGGATCAAGACAGAGTCAGCTTAACACCTCTGCTGGGTGTGCAAGGACAATGTGCCACCCTGTGATCAGAACTGTTGGAAGAAAAAAATGATTAATTATTTTTTGTGCACAAGAAAGTGTCTGCTTTTCTTGGGGGAAAACCCAAAACCTTGTCAAATCTTGTTTGTTCAATAAAGCCTCCAAGGGGTCTGAGCATCACCCATCCTGCAGCAGCCATGTCCTCCAGGGCTGGGAGGGGGTGGTGGTGGGAGGCAGGCTAGGAACAGGGGTGTTGGGGGATGCTGCCACACTCCAAGCTGGTGCTGGGGCTGTGAGTGTCCGGGCTGTGGCAGAGCCAGGCTCTGGGGCAGCAGGACTGGAGTGGGGGTCTGCTGGGGCTAGCACCCTCTCCTTAGGCACAGCATCTTCCCTCTGCAGGGACAAAGGGCAGGGGGGAGGGGGTGTGTTTGGGGTGGTCACAGCCTGACCTGTGAGCTTGGAGAGAGCAGTGGGGGAGGCATACAGCTTTCCAGAAGGGACGGAGCAACAAAAGAAGCTACATCCATCTTCCCTTTGGTCCTGTGGATGGGACCAGCTGAAACCCAAGAGCCTGGTGACAGGGACGCACGAGCATCATGGGGTACAGGAAACTCAGCAGCATGCCACCATTTTTTGGTTTATTCTATTTTGTTCCTACTGGGTTATAGTCATTGTGTAGCCAGGCCCAACTCTGCTCCCAGTGTCTCTGCTGGCTCTGGTTGCGTGGCACTGGGGCACACTGCATGCAGGCACATTCAAGTACTATCCCAGTTATCTCTGCAGGCCCTCAGGGGAAGGTGAAATCCTCTCACTTTGGCCACCCAACACAAACCCACGCTTTTCATTCCAAAAAACTCCTGCCTCCAGGCGGGCACCGCTGCCAGAGACCCTGAGAGTGGGGGGCAGCAGAGCATCTGGCTCCTCCCAGGCCCAGAGGCATTGGGGCAGGACCGGCAGCAGGTTAGGGCTCCTGGAGGGGCTGGCTCAGGGGTCTGACCTGGGGTCTCTGGATCTTTATCTGTAAAGGAAGGACAGGTCACCCTGTGCTGTTGGTGCTGCACGGGCTCTGCTCTTCAGTACACGCTTGGACAGAGGCATAGACCCAATGCCAGCCACAGGATCTGTGGTGCTCTGGGATGGGGCATGGTTCCTGACCATCTCAGAGGCATGAGGCCAGGACACCAGTGCCCATCCCATGTCCCCCCCCCACCCCAATGCCCCCCTGAGCAGACCTTGACTGAGGGGTCAATGGCTTGCAGCTGCAGTTCCCAATGCCCTTCTGGGGCTTGGGAGAAGGGGGTCTCTGCTTGCTCTCCTGCAGTCATCAGAGCTGGAGTGGGGAAGATGAGCAGAGTTTAAAAGAGACCAGAGTGAAGCAGAGCCAGGGTGGGGAGGGGTGGGTTCACAGGGATGTACTCACAGGTGAAAGGCTGTGGCCTCCAGAAGGTCTCCTGGGCACTAGGAGGGGGGAGCAGAAAGGGAATGACATGTCAGGGTGGTCTGGGAGAGTCCCTGCCTGGTCATGGTGCCTGGGCTGGATGGGGGCAAGGTGAGGCTATGAGAGGAGGAAAAACCCCTGTTCCTGTCCACATACAATGTCTTGCCTTGCCACAAGCACAAGTGAACTGAGGCACAACCCATCATGGACCTGGCAACAGGGGCAGGGCAGACCTCTGATCAGTACAGGGGCTGGGGGGCACTGAGCTTCCCCTAAGCATGTATGCCATACTGGGACCAAGGGCTGGGGAAGAGAGGAGGAGCTACTGGTGCTTCCACCCCAGCCTTGCACCTCACCAGTGATCTGCTAACTCCCAGCTCCGCAGGGCACCAAGGTCCAGTCCCACAACAGCCTCTTTTTTTTGTTCCAGATCAACTCTTTCCAGAGCAACAGTGAAATGCAGTGGAAATAATTTGCATGGCATTCAAATGAGGATTAAATAGAGAGCCTGGCTGTAACCAAGCACTGGGTGACATGAGAAAGAGATTCAAATGTTCCCTGGCATACAGGAAATGTTAGGAAACTTGGTGGAGAACCACAACAGGGGGAAAAAGGAAGGTAATGTTCAACCCACTGATGTTGTCACACTCCTGACGAGTAGGTGACTAGGAAAGGGGCTGGAAGCTGCTAGAAGAGCACCCGGCCCAGTCTGTTTGCTAGGGCAGACTCGCCCCGCCCCAGCCAGGCAAGTCCCACCATTGGTAAATCTTCCAGACGTGGATTTTCCACCAGTTCTTCTCCCTGCCACCCAACCTCCTTCCCTGAGGCACCCACCCCTGTGGGGCCCAGCCCGTGGCTCACCCCCGGTGCTGGTGTCGGCGGCAGAGGCGCAAGGCCAGGCAGGCAGCGGCGAGCAGGAGGCAGAGCAGAGCCAGGGCTCCCAGCAGGATGCCCAGGAAGGCGGCGAGTCCGATGGCCAGTTGCTCACACCGGATGCCAACGGGGGAGAAGACAGAGAAGGGGAGGCAACTGCAGATGGGGAGGGAGACGTGGTGATGCCATGGGGAGATGTGGCCATGCCCAGTGGCCTTGTCTGCCCCCAGTGCTGCTGCTACCTGCACGTGGGTCCCTCAGGCAGGTGCTGGCACTGGCTACCATGCCGGCAGTAGCCCATCTTGCATGGGGAGATGCAGATGAAGCCGATGGTCCCCTCATAGTGGAGCCAGTAGCCTTTGTAGCCGTACAGATCACAGAGGAAATAGCCCCTCAGCTCCATCACTGACACTGGGGAGGGACAGCACGGGTTCGGCCACACAGCAGCATCACCCCTTGATGCTTTTCCAGGTCTCCCTAAGCTGGGTCCATGCCTGACTGACACCCATCTGCCTCCCCCACAGGTGTTACCTGAACCCCAGGGAGTGCAAGGTGATGGGGACAATGGGGACAGTGGGGTCAGCTCTGGGACCAACTCACACTTCACCAGGTCAGTGATGTTGTCCTGGTGCAGGCGCTGGAAGAGGAGGGGTGCGCCTGCCTCCCGCCACCCCTGCAGCTGGTTGAAGGTGCCAGTGATGGCCCCTGGAAGCTCCTCATTCAGGAATTGGATGACGGTGCCACGACTGTCATAGAGAAACTCAGACACCACTGTGAAGATGAAGCCATCATCGTCTGTCCTGTGGGGAAAACAACAGGGCTGTCGGCAGAGACGCTGTTGCATCACAGAGTGACCGACACTCACCGTGCCTCAGTTTCCCCATGTGGGAGGATGGTAAAGAAGGGGTTAGGTGGAGGATGGAAGGTGCCATGGAGCTTGTGTCTCCAAGGGTTTATCAGCATCGGGGCTGGAACACCAGACTCAGGGATGGGGAAAAATGCCCTTTGTGTCCCACAGCCTGTGGCCCCATGCCCAGCCCTGCCCTGCTGACTCCCTGGGGTGGGCACGGGGCCACTCTGCTGCCGACTCACGTCTGGGTGATGTTGGTGATGCTCTGGAAAGCCTTTACCTTCAGGGACCTCAGGATGACTGAGACCTGTGGTGAGGGGAGTGAGAGGGCATTAGGGGAAGGCAGGACAGCACCAGCACAGGGAGAGGCTGAAGGGCAACACAGGCACCATGGCTGAGCCCCAAGGCCTGCTCTGGCCTTGTGTTCATGCGCTGAGGACCTGGCACACGGCCATGGCCCCAGCTGGCATCTTGTGGCTGGTGCTGTCTCCCTGGGACCCACAGAAGGTGGGTGAACAGAGGCGCAGGCACCCTAAGCTGCCATGCTGCCCTGGTGCATGCCCCTCCCGCAGCCTGTCCCCTCCGGTGACATACGGTGCTGTTGACGTCCCCGGCAGTGGCGTTTTGCAGTGTTTTGACCCGCAGCTGGATGCTTCTCCGTGGAAGATCTGCTGGGGAGGGGGGTAAAAGCTCCTGCGGTGTCTCTGGCACCCCAGGACCAGGGCATGTGGGGTTGGGGTTCACCCCCCACCGAGCACGGGCACCCACCTGTGCTGGCCAGTGGCCGAAAATCCCCCCCTGCCACCAGGCAGTGCTGGTCGATGAAAACTGGGGGGCAGGTGCAGGTGGGCGTGCAGGTGGTGGAGTGCAGGTGGCAGTGTCCCCCGTTGCTGCAGTAGCCCTCAGGGCAGGAGCGGGAGCCACAGCCTGAGCCGCAGCCCGACCCCTCGTCTGTGGGATGGGGAGGCACAAGCCTGGCTGCAAGGCAGCACCCCAGCACCCCGATCCATCCTCAGCTGCTCTGCAATACCTTGCTTCCAATTTGGGGGGGTTTGTTAATGGGTTAGGACCTTTAGCATGAATTGAGATCCTCAGGGAAAAGCCCTGCAGCCCCTCTTCCTAGCTGGAGCCTTTTGCCTTTGTGACACCCCAGCCCGCTGCATTAGAACGGGAGGATAAAGCATCATCCCAACCCCACCAGAGCCATCTGAAAACAGCATTTGGTCATCATCCTCCGACCTCTGCACGTGCATGTGAACTTTGATGGGATGAGATGTGGTTGGGTTTTTTTTCTCAAAGAGAAAAATTGCACAGGACAATTTTCCCTTCCCAGAGGATTAGTGAGATCTGCAGCCTGGGACCATGATGGGCAGCTGGAACAGTCCCTTCTGTTAAGGACAGCAAGGGCTTGGGTACAGAACTCAGTCAGCTCCCCCACTCATTCCTCTCCAGCCAGTTTGGGTCCCCTGGGAGCCCTCTTCTACTGCTCACCAAGGCACCCATACTCACCCTCCTCACCGGCTGTGCAGGAGCAGACGTAGCTGCCCACTGTGTTGGTGCAGGTGGTGTTACTCGGGCACACTGTTCCCCGTATGCACTCATCGATATCTGCCAAGGCAATGCACCATGGCACCAGGAGAAATATCTCATCTGGGGTCCCACAGGTGCCCCGTGGCCCTGGCAAGCCCTTGTCACCTGAGCAGTGCCGCCCATCACCAGTCAGGCCAGCTGGGCAGGGGCCGCAGCCGGTGTGCGAGTCACAGCCCACGCCGGGGAAGCATCCCTGGGCACAGGGGTCTGGGGGGTCCTGGCAGAAGGGACCCAAGTAGCCACCCTCACATCTGCAGGCTGCCAGCTGGGAAGGGGATGGGGACACTGGATTAGGGGACATGAGTAGGACAGAAGACAGTTGGAACCAGAGGAGCTTTCCAGCACACTACCTGCAGGGAGGACTCCTCAAGGATGACGGTGTTGCTGTAGTCACACTCCTGGCTCTTGCTGCAGCTGCACAGGGTGAAGCGGAGCTGGAGGAGGGCAGAGAGGTTGTTGGACCCAACAGCCTCCAGGGTGATGGTGAATGGGGTCATCCCATGGGGCTCCCATGTCAGGGTGCCATTCTCTGCCGGGGGGAGAAGCAGGAGTTAGATGACGTGGCAAAAGAAAGAGACTGGCTGGCCAGTGAGCACCCATCCCATCCCATCCCATCCCATCCCATCCCATCCCATCCCATCCCATCCCATCCCATCCCATCCCATCCCATCCCATCCCATCCCATCCCATCCCATCCATCTCTCCTTCCTTACCTGATATATTGAGCTCTGGCGAAAGGTGGGGGACAAAGCGTGCACCCACCCCCACGGCATGGTACTGTTTCATGACCCTTTCTGTCCTGAAGGCTGTGAGGGATGTGTCACCCGTGATGACAGGAGGGAAGGCATCTGAGGAAAGAGCAGCCAGGCACACAGGTGGTTGTTTGCTCCTTGTCCCTGGCACCCCTTGGCTCTGAGTCCCTCCTGGTGAGGGTGGGACCCCAGGCAGATGCTGCCATGACCACCCACTGACAAGGCCCTCGTTGCATGGCATGGTGGCATCTCCCAGGCTTGGAGACCAGCCAGCCAGGCAATGCAGCTTTAAGACCATGATGATCTCTCTCCTGCCTCACATGGAGCTAGAGAGCCCAGAGAAGGAGCAGGGCACTGGCCTCTTACCCAAGCCATATCCCCTCAGAAGTGAGGCTCTGCTCCACTTACTGAGCACTGTCTTCTTCTGCTGAAAGTCTGCTGCAAAGCTCTGGGTGGCCAGGCCCAGGGCCACGTCCCCTGTGCTCAGCACATCATAGATGCACTCCTTGCTGCCGTGGCAGTGCGAGGCTGCCAGCTGGTACTGGCTTTCATTCTCCTGCCGCAGCTGAGACAAGAAGGTCGGTTTGAAGTTCTTCACTGGTGAGTCCAGAGGCTGAGCAAACAGGCTGTGCTCTCCAACAGCCCCTGCAAGAGAGCACACACAGGGTGCAGCCTTGGGATTGTAAGGATTTGTTATATTTCAGGGATCATTTGCACAGAACAGTCAGACCAAAGGCGTTCCCTGGCATCACTTTTGCTCAGGCAAGTGTCTAAACATCTCTGGCCAAAACATGGCCAGAAGGTGCAGGAACGGGGGATCATCAAGGTGGATCCTGAGCCTGGACTTACAGGTCATCCCATAGTAGTAGATCTCCTCTTCACTGCTGTTCACAGGGATGCTGGTACCGTTCGGCATCTGGAAGTCATCTGCAGGGTTGTGGTCCCACACACCTGGTGGAGCATCAACAGAAGATTGGACCCTCTGGTGCTGTCTGGTGTTTAGATTAGACTTGGGGTCCCTGCCCTCACAAGCACATTCCCTCAGTGCTTTCCAGCCTTCTTTAGGATGGGAAGGGGAATTTGCACCCCGGCTCTGCAGTGGTGCCAGTAATCCTCACCCAGAAGGCCCTTGGTGCTGTTGCAGTACTGATTGGGCAGGCTGCAGACCACGCTGAGGATCCCAGAGGTGGCCAAGACCGAGACAGCGATGGACCCATCAAAGACGGCTGTGATGGAGGAGCCATTGATCAGCAGAACACCAGGGCTGTAGTACACTGAAGCACCCATGTCTGCAAGAGAAGGAGAGCACGTGCAAGGCTGGGGTCTGAAATGACACTCCTGAATTTATCAAGTGCTCCCCACACACACCTTCCCAGAGACATTTATCATCCTGCTCACCTTGTGAATAGGAAAACTGGATGGGTTTGCTGTTCAGGAGGACTTGGATGTCACCCTGGCTCCCCAAGGTCCACTCAACCTGAAAATCACAGCAGTCATGCTGCTTGTCCATTCCTACTGTCCCCCTGTGCTGGGGACACTTGAGGTAAACCCCATCCTCTGCCAGTCCCAGCAGAGGTTCATCCCTGTGGGCCACGTCGGGGCTCTTTGCCTCAGAAAACACTTGAAAAAGCAGCTTTGATGGTTGCATAGAAGAGGACAGCAAGCTGGCCCCTGCCACTGCTGGCACGGGGCACACACAGACCACCACCACTGCTTGGCTGACCATGGCAGTGTGGAGAGCTGTGCTGGTGGGCTCCAGGCTCTGAGCCTCCTTCTTATGCTGCTCAGTGGCTCCTTTTGGTGACACCAGATTTTGCATACTGAAAAGGGTCTGGGGAGCAATTCTGCAAAGCAAGGAAGAGTACATGCTGGTGCTAATGTGTCTGGAGGAGACCAGTGGTCTGGGCAAAGGCTATGCAGTGAAGCAGATGGAGCAGACCATGTTCCTGCAGCACTCCAGACTCCTGTTGGCCAGCTTGCAGGAGGTGTTAGAGAGATGTCATGTTAGTCTTAGTCCAACCCACTGCTACTAGCACGTTGTTGGGGTAATGGGAGGTGGAAGAAAGAGAGAGAGAGTATGTTCCTTGGGTCCTGGCCACTTGTAATGGATGTAGATGCAATGCCCAACCTGCCAGAAGGAGTTAGAACTGATACCCAGGTCACTCCTACTCACTGTAGTGGTGGTGGTGGAGATGTACTGGGCAGCAAAGGCCACAAAATTGGTGGCCTGGGCCATGCCAATGGGGGTTGTGCGCCCCTGCAGCACAAAGCTGGTCCAGGCATCGCTGGCCAGCAGGAGGACAAAGTCCCCAAGTCCATTGAAGGTGTAGGTGAGTCCATCCAGGGTGGTGATGTGGGGGTCCCCGAAGGCACCAGCTGGGGTACAGGGGAGGAAGAAAAGAAAATGCCAGTATCATTGCACAGAGGAGAGCAGCCCCCGGTGCTGCGCTGGGCTCAGCAGTCCCCACCAGGATGCTGCAAAACATGGTCAGGGCATGGGGTACAACTGAGCCACCCACCCAGTGCTCTGGCACAGAGGAGGTAAAGCCCTGGAGACTCACCAGAGGTGGGTGGCACATATCCCTCACAGCCGACCCTTGGTCTCTTCTCAGCAAACCTGGAGCAGAACAGGGGCTTCTCCACGCGCCGGCAGCACCAGTCAAATGCCTGCAGCTCGCTGTCTGAGGAGGAAGGTGGTCGGGCACTGGGAGGCTGTTGGAGTCCCTGCCGTGCCTACAGAGTGCTTGGGGTATTTGAGGGTGAGAAGGTGGTGGTGCCTGCTTACCAGCCCCGAGGTGGATGGGGAGGCTCCAGACTCTCTCCTGCCAACCTTCCAGCAAGCTCCCATCCTGGTACAGACACCGCACGCCGGCTCCATCCGGGCTGGGGGATGCCGTGCGCAGCATCCTCACAGGGGCATCTGCCAGCTCTGAAACGGTCCAGGGGATTGCAGCCACCCTCAGAGGAGGAGGGGACCCACCATTTCCCCCCCACCTTGTGGCTGGTCCCAAGGAGGGGGCCGCACTCCGCACCTCTGCTCCAGCGGTAGCGGGGGTCCAGCTCTGCCTGGGGCTGGGAGCAGGGGCACGGCAGCAGCTTGCTGTTCCAGGCAGCCGGCACGGGCTGCGCGTCCAGCCACACCAGGCACTGCAGCCTGTAGTTCACCGGGGAGCGACTGTCCAGCCGGTATATCCACAGCCCGCGCACATCTAGGGAACAACCAGACGCCAGCACGGCTTGGCCAGGGTCTCGCCTTGTGCCGAGGTGGATCCCTGTGGGACAGCTGTCCCCGGCCATTGACCTCACACCAGGTCTCCAGGCTCCCTCTAGAGCCAGCGTGGCCGTGGCGAACCACAGCAGGACATGGGACACCCGTGCTCTGCTCCCAGCAGCCAGCCCTAGCCTGGTGGCTTGGCCAGCCCTGGCCTGGTGGCTCCACTGGCCTGTTGCCTCTCAGGAATGTATGCTGGGGACACGCTCCCAGGGCAGAGCACGCAGGTCCCTCTGTCCCCACACACCCTGAGCCTCCCTGGTGCGGTACCTGTGCCGGTGCTGCTGTGCTGGTCCGGTCGGTACTTGTCAGCCCGTGGCTTTTGAGTCAGCTCGTTATTTTGGGCATAGCCATCGCCGCTGTGCAGAGAGAAGAGTTTGGGGTCACCCTCCCGATGGAACCCTCCTCTGCTCCCCATAGAGGACCTGGGGTAGGAACTGCTGCAGCACAGGAAAGGGTTTAAACAGGATGGGGTTGCTCTGGGGGTAGGAGCTGGGGGTCTCCTGGGAATAACTTCTCTGGTGGTCCCAACATGGTTCTGAGAGAACACACGTGCACAGCACCTGGAGAAGCCGATCAGCACGTTGCCTGCAGCCAGCTTGGTGTAGTCCCACTGCATCCCACCATCCTGGTAGAGCAGCAGGGCAAAGGAATGCTTCCCATCGGTGGTGAGGACTGCCTGGTAGGTGCTTGTCTGGAGGAACCCGAGGCACCCCCTTAACACCTGCAAAGTCTCCCCTGCTCTCTCCACAGTGCAGAATGAGGTGGGGAGACCCAAAACCCCCACATCAAACTGCGTGAGACCAGCAGCCCAGCCCTGCTCTGGCCATTGCATGTGTCCTTGCCCTTCATCACCTGGATTGCCCACTGCTCACCTGAGTGTCATCCCTCTGGGATGGGTATGCTGGAGCCTTCTCCCACGTCACCTTCAAGGTCCATTTTGCTACATAGGGGGTTTCCATGTATTTCCTGATCTTTGCTTCCACATCATGGATAAGGGGGGCTTGGGTAGAGCTGAGGGTGGAGTACTCCTGCCAATTAGCAAAAGAGAGTATTTAATGGATGAGCTTGGAGCTGGTCTCCCAGAATAACATCTTCAGTGCCCCCGACCTGGTACCAAGTGGTGCCTATGCCCTGGGAGAAATCCGCGTCGTCCCAAAAGGCAGCCACCATCGGCAAATCCTCCTGGCCGCTGAAGCCTGTGGGAGGTGGGTTGGGGCTGGAGGGGACATAGTTGTCCGTGGGTGGGAAAATGATCTGTCCATTATCTGTAAACTAATCAGAATAACTTATTTGTCACACTGCAGGCAGCTCCTGCCCAGCCCGTGCAGCTTTTAGCCTCCATGGGAGAGCAGAAACCCACCATTTTAAATTGAAAAAAACACCCAACATTCAGATTAAATTAATTTTTTGAACTATTTCCATGGTTTGGTTCCTACCAAAGAGGCTGCACATCCCTTATGTGCTTGGTGAGGGAGAAAAACTCACGTAGAGAACATCCCGCAAGGACTTCCCAAAGGGGAACCCGATCTCTGGCTTGAACAGGGGGGAGTTAAAATCCACTGTCCTCTGGATGCACTCTTGGTCCCCTCCCTCCACACCGAAAGAGTAGAGTGAGGCTGCTGGCACTGACATGGGCAAGACATTGATAAAGAAGGTAAAAAAAATTAATGTTTCCTCCATCCTCCCTGTGGTGAGGGTGAGTTTGCCCTGGCCACAAAGTTTTTAACTTGGAATAGGATGCTCTCATATTGCCTGTTTCACATTTCCCCATGGATCTGACAGCCCAACATGCAATGCAGACAAGTCACCCCAGGCCAGGCTGTACCCTCAGCCATTACAGTACTCAGGTGGGTGACAACCCCCTTTCCACTCTTTGCTTTGGTAAGAAGAAAATCTACTTACTGATAAGCCCATAGGTGGTTTGGGGCCCAGGGGAATGAGTTCTGTGGACAATGGTGGTGTGTGCAGATGTCTTTGGTGCTGTGGTTGGTCCCCTCTGGGTCCCAAATGCAGGAGCTGGGGTGGTGGCAGGACTGATGGTGGCTTGTGGTCTCAGTGCTGTGGTGTCTGGTGCCAGAAGATCTCCTGCTACTTTGTTTGGGCTCTCTGGGGCTGTGGGTGAAACAGTCATGGTGCTGCCTGTGGCAATATCCATGGTACTGTTTGCTGCTATGGCCACAGTGCTCCTTGCAGTGATGGGTGAGGTGCTGCCTGTGGTGCTGCCTGAATTGCTGTCTGCAGTGCTGGCCGAGGCGCTGCCTGCAGTGATGGCCATAGTGCTGCCTGCAGTGATGGGTGAGGTTCTACCCACAGTGATGGCTGATGTGCTGCCTGCAGTGATGGCCATAGTGCTGCCTGCAGTGATGGCCGAGGTGCTGCCTGCAGTGATGGCCGAGGTGCTGCCTGTGGTGCTGCCTGTGATGCTGCCTGAAGTGCTGCCCGCAGTGGTGGCTGATGTGCTGCCCGCAGTGATGGCCAATGTATTGCCTGCAGTGATGGCCGAGGTGCTGCCCGCAGTGGTGGCTGATGTGCTGCCCGCAGTGATGGCCAATGTATTGCCTGCAGTGATGGCCGAGGTGCTGCCTGCAGTGATGGTCATAGTGTTGCCTGCAGTGATGGCCGAGGTGCTGCCCGCAGTTATGGCCGATGTGCTGCCTGCAGTGATGGCTGATGTGCTGCCCGCAGTGATGGCCGAGGTGCTGCCTGCAGTGATGGCCGAGGTGCTGCCCGCAGTGATGGCCGAGGTGCTGCCTGCAGTGATGGCCGAGGTGCTGCCTGCAGTGATGGCCGAGGTGCTGCCTGCAGTGATGGCCGAGGTGCTGCCCGCAGTGATGGCCGAGGTGCTGCCCGCAGTGATGGCCGAGGTGCTGCCCGCAGTGATGGTCATAGTGCTGCCCGCAGTGATGGCCGAGGTGCTGCCCGCAGTGATGGCCGAGGTGCTGCCCGCAGTGATGGCCGAGGTGCTGCCCGCAGTGATGGCCGAGGTGCTGCCTGCAGTGATGGCCGAGGTGCTGCCCGCAGTGATGGCTGATGTGCTGCCTGCAGTGATGGCCGAGGTGCTGCCCGCAGTGATGGGTGAGGTGCTGCCCGCAGTGATGGGTGAGGTGCTGCCTGCAGTGATGGCCGAGGTGCTGCCCGCAGTGATGGCCATAGTGCTGCCCGCAGTGATGGCCGAGGTGCTGCCTGCAGTGATGGCCGAGGTGCTGCCCGCAGTGATGGCCGAGGTGCTGCCCGCAGTGATGGCCGAGGTGCTGCCCGCAGTGATGGGTGAGGTGCTGCCCGCAGTGATGGCCAAGGTGCTGCCCGCAGTGATGGCCATAGTGCTGCCCGCAGTGATGGCCGAGGTGCTGCCCGCAGTGATGGCCGAGGTGCTGCCCGCAGTGATGGCAGTTTTCTCCCCCTTGGCAGGTGCCCCCAGCAATGCCTGGGTGGCAGGGGATGACATGCTCACTGCCAGTCCCATGGCATGGTTGGTGACAGCCATGAGAGGAAGGGTGCCAGTTGCCAGCTCTGAGGAGGTCTGCCCGGCTGCCAGCTCCCCAGTCACATCAACACCAAGTGAGGACAAGGTGGCTGTTGCTGGCTCCTCCACTGCGCTGTGTCGGCTGGGCAGGGGTGAAGTAGGTGTGACAGCAGGACTGGGATGGAGAACATCCCAGGACCTGGAGGTCATCTCCATGGAGGGAGTATGTGCTGCTGGGAATAGGACAGTTTGGCTGCCTCTGCCTGCCTCACTGTGCATGACAGGAGAGGACAGGGCACTGCTGGTGGTGGTGGCCTTCACCATGGCGGACAGCACGGCTGTGGCGGTTGCAGTCACCACCAATGTCTCCCTGCTGGGTGAGGTGGCTGGCACGATGGCATTGCTGGGGGACGCGCTGGCAGCTGGCATGGTGGCTGGGCTTGTGGCAGCAGTGTTGGACACAGGCACATGGGTGCTGATCCTGGCAGCTGGAAGTGCTGCACCTTCAGCACCGTTTGCAGAGGGGGTGGTGTCTGTCCAGGTGGTGGTAGTCCCAACACTTGACCAGGATGCAGCTGTAGTCTCCCATGCACGTGTGTAGCCCACAGTCAGTGAGGAGAGCCCAGCTGAGGAGTCGTCCTCAGCAACTGAGGATGCCATCACCCCTGGACGGGTGTTCTCGGGGACAGGAGGTGACACACTGACATCTCGTTCAGTGTGGCTGTGAGTGATGCCAGGGGAGGGTGCTGTAACCGGCTCCAGAGCCGTGGGTGACGCTGTCTCCACAATGGCCACATCCATGGAGCTTTTGCTGCCTGGGGCAGGGTGTGCTGCTGGGGACAGCCTTGAAGGTTCGCTCCCTGTGGTGGGAGAAGCCATGTCCACGCCCATGTCTGTGGTGGACTCTGCAGTGCCATAGCTGTGGCCCGATGCAGCCATGCTTGGCCAAAGAGTGACACCGGCTGTAGCATGGAGTGACGCTGTCAGGACTGTCCCTGGAGCCATGTTGCCACTGTGCAGGGTACCTGTTGTGGCACCTACCCTTGGGCTTTCAACCAGGGTTGAGCTTGGAGCTGCCTGCACGGTGCTACCATCTTCTGCTGGTGAGGATCTGCCCCTTCCACCCTCTGTGGGTGCATTTTTGGGAAGCAGTAGTGTCACTGGCTGGGGTGTCTTGCTGGTGGCGCTGGAGAAGGGGCTGACCATGGCCAGTGCTAGGCTGTGGTCAGGTGTGGGTGATGAGGCTGAGAGACCACCCCTGGGAGCCAAGAGAGACAGATCTGCCAGCGGTCTGGTTCTGGAAGCATCAGTACCTTGAGTGACAGGCTGTGCTGGTGGCCTGGAGGTGACAATCACATGGCTGGGAGCTGGCTCCATTGTACCGGTTCCCAGGACAGGAGATGCACTGGCACCTGGGTCCTCCACTTTCCCCACCGCTTGCCCTGCAGTGCTGCCATCAGGGTCGGGGTCACTTGAAGCATCCATCACTGGCAGTGGGGTAGCCAGGGTCAGTGGTGACATGCCTGTTGCCATCACTGTGGTGATGCTGGATGGAGACACACCCAGTGCCATGCCTGCAGTAGGACTGCCTTCCAGAAGATCAGGGACAGGGGCTGGCAATGCCACAGGGGCAGTGGCCGCTCTGGATGCCCCTGGAGTGCTAGGCACAGCCATGCTCGTGCCTGGTGCAGTGCTGGCTGACCATGTCTCTGCTTCTGGAGCTGCCCCATGTTGGGGCTCAGCCTGGAGCAGTGGGTCTGGTGCAGGTCCAGGGGTGATACCAGTTCCCAGGGGTGCTGAGCCTGTGGTGGGACCAGTCTGACTGTGGCCAGGAGATGCATTCGGTGCAGCCAGGGTGGCACTGGTGTCCCACAACGCTATGGCTGCCAACGCTGTTCCCACCCCTGCTTCGCTAACCAGAGTGCTGCTGCTGATGGAGGGTGGATGGGTGGCTGTCCTCATCGCAATGCCATACTCACCAAGGGAAGGTCTTCGCACAGCAGTGACTTGAGGGGCCCCGTCTGCCTTTTCCCCACCAGTGCCCATGAGGGACGAGGATGTGGCCACGCCGAGTCTGGCTGGAGGGGATCTGTCTGCAGCTGCCTCTGCTGTGGTGGCCCCAGACCCCATGGAGTGTGCAGAGGGCCCCAGAGCAGAATCACCAGGGCTGTCAGGAGCTGGGGGGGGGAGCAGCCCCATGCTGAGCCACACTGGGGTGGCCTTGGAAGCCGTGCCTGCTGTGTCTCTGTCGCTGAGCTCACTCCTGATGGACACCAGCTCTGTACCAGTGCCTCCCAGAGCTGTGAGCGACGGGGTGAGGTTGTGCTCTACAGTAGTGACATCTGTCACTATAGCTGGTGTGCTCAGAACTGGTGTGGTGGCCTGAGAGTGGTTGACAGTGCTGGCTCCAGGTAGCCCATCTTTTGCTGCGCCAGGGACCGCACCACGGCTGGGGGAAACCATTTGATCTGCATCTGGCACAGCGCCGACAGTGAGCCACAGGGAGAGGGCTGGAGGCAGTTGAGAGGGGAGCACAGTGGAGTCCTGCAGAGTACTGTGGCTGGTGTTGGGTAAGACCCGTGTCCCTGGCTCTGCAGCCTCAATGGTGCCAATGGCAGCAGAAGAAAAAGAGATCTTTGCCAAGGGTGCACTTGGGGTGTCTGCAAGCAGGGGGGCCACCATCCTGGCTTCCCCTGTGGCTGTGTGGGTGGGACCTCTGGGGACACCAGTGTCAGGACTGGCTAAGGCTGCTGCCACCTTCACGGGGCTACCCGTGTCCTGAGAAATGCTGTCTGCTGTGGCTGGAGGTGAGGTGGCCTCGTCCAGCTCTGCTGTGACCTCCTGGAACAGGAGCATGGCGGATGCATGTGGCTCTTCAGAGCTCTTGCTGATGCTGAGGGGTGACATCCCTGTGCTGTGCTCATCCTGGGGGAGTGATGGCACTGTGGTCCACATTGTCCATAGCAACCCCTCTGCAGTGACAGCATCACTCAGCTGCATCAACTCATCCCTGTCAGTCAATTTGCCAGTGACCAAGAAAGGTGCTTTTGTCCCCAGCACTGTTCGAGCAGCTGGGACATGTGCCACTGATGGGGACAGATCTCTGCCTGGTCCTGGCTGGGCACCTTTCACTGCACCATCAGGATCTAGTTGTGGCTTGGCTTCAGTCCCCTCTTGCACAGGAACAGTTGTTTCCGGGACTGACTCTCCCCGAACACCATCTAAAACCACACTGGACCTTTCCACAGCCTCTTTGGGAGTGGTGCTGCTGTTTGATGGTGGTTTTCTTGTCCCTGTTAGAGCAGGGACACCTGGAGCTGGGGAAGATGTGACCATGGCTGGCCTTGCACTGCCACCGCCTGTGGCAAGACCCATTGTCAGGAGGGATGGAAGCTTCCTCTGCTGAGCAGTGGTGGGAGCTGGGGGAACACTGGTTGGGTAGCTGGCAGCATCTGGAGAAGAAATCCCAGCTCCTGCCCCTACCTGGGGGCTGGTTTGTGTTGCCAGACCCCTGGGAAGAGCTACCGCACTAGGAGGCCCTTCCAGCTCACCACTGCTCCTGGCTGGGACCAGCGCTCTCACTGTCACCTGCGGCACCAGGCTGTCTGCAGGGTGAGACAAGGCAGCCCCAGCTGGATCAAGCCCTGGGCAGCCCCATCAGGCAGGAACCTGCCTGTGGCTACCTGCCTGCTGGCCTTACCTGAGCCATGGCTGCTGGTGGAGGCGGTGGTGCTGCTGGTGGGAGAAGGACCCTCTGGGCTGGTGGCTGTGGTGGTGGAGAACGCCTGGCACATGCCCAGGTCCTGAGGCAGCTCAGCACTGGAGCTGCCGTCCACAGTGGAGATGCTGTCCGACTCTGCCAGGACTGGGGTGGGGGCAAGGGGCTGCTCCCTCAACTCCCCAGCTTGTGCTTGCAGCAGAGCAGGTTTGTTAGTGCAGGACAGGGAAAAAACCCAGCCTGGGGTCCCCATCACCCCCATCTCTCTTCTCTACCACGGAAGGAAGGTGACCCCAGGCCATGTGTCACTGTCCGAGCAGGTTTCCACCCCAGCACGCACAGTCGGACCAATGCTGGGAGCAGGACAGACAGCTCTCCTGTCCCCATGGGTTAGTCCCCATTTGACTCACAGACCACCCCCCCACTTCCCACCAGGGAACCATGCAGAGGCTGTGGCACCAGTAGTAGCAGAGATGGGAGCAAACCCCAGACAGACAGTGGGGCTCAAACTTGCAGCGTTTGAGCCTGTCACCCGTCACCCAGATGGTATCAGACACCCTGTCAGACCAGCAAAGGTGTGATCAACCCCACAACTTACCTGGTAGCAGCCAGAGCCCCCACAGCACCCAGCTCCAGAGCAGCCACCAGCCCCTGTGACCCATGGTATGTCCTTGGCAGCAGGGACAGGGCTGCAGTGCTCCCTGTCCCAGGGGAACAACGCAATGGGGTGGCTCCCTCCGTCAGTGAGCACTCCCCTGGGCGGAGGGGGCGGGTGGGACACACACAACAAGGGAACCACATGCCCTGCCTGGGGCACTGACAGCCCCATGTCCTCACAGCCCACCATGAAGGTGGCCACATCCCAGTCCTAGGCATCCTCTGATGCTGGGGGACACCCGTTTTGCCCTGGGAGGTTTTAAGGCCCCTCCCAAGGTGACCCCACAAATGACACCTCAAGGTTGGGGCCCTCACCCCTGGGGAGCACCCGATGGGCTGCAAAGTCACCTGGCCCAAAGGCCCTGGGACAGCAAGTGTACGGGGGTCCCAGCACTTCTGGAAGAGGTGGGTTAGCCTTGGGCTCCACACCTCCCCCTAACCCCCTCCCCGTTTGCTGCCAGGTCCCTGGCACACTCGGCTGCACAGCTGATAACCCCTGGCAGGGGTGGGCTAGCTGCCAAGGAGGAAGGAGGAAGGCGCAGCCTCCTGCTGCTGCCTCGGCCCCCCTGTCACCTGCGTGCAGGGGTTATCTGTGGCATCAGGCAAACACCCACGCAGGCAGGCTGGGGGGGCTGTTCCTGCACAGGCGGCAGGGCCAGGCCTTGCCCTGGGTTACAGGTCACCTTCCCAGGGCCCAGGTGCACCTGGCCGTGCAAAGGGACCCAGTGGGTTCACTGCAGAAAACATATGTTTGCCTCTTCATGGGGCCCAGCCCAGCTCCAGGATCAGTTAAGGCGGGAATAGGCCGGTGAAGGCGATGTGCTTTCCTCACTTCACTGACAGCCATCCCACGTGGCTGCCATGCTGTGGTAGCTGCACCTTAGGGGGGGGAAAACTGAGGCACGGAGAGCCCAAAGCAGGTGTGGCTATGCCCCCAGCAGCAAACCTCCCTGTGCTCACATGTGTGGGGGCTGGGGGACCAGAGATGAGCAGAGCTGTGGGCACACATGGTACATAGGTGATGTGGCCAGGTACTGTCTGACAGACGGACACACAGCCAGGCCAGGGCAGCCCTTCCTGCCAGGTGACTCACCATGCACAACAGGGTCTCTCCTCTGAAGCCACCAGCTCTGAAGCAAGGGCATTCTGGGGACCAGGTGCAACTAAGGTACAACCTGCTGGGTTGGGGCACCAAGGTCCCCCTGCACAGAGCCCCCTCCCCTCCCCTTCTTGATGCTGCTGCAAAGCTGCACCTCAGGCTGGGGGGACCCAGCCCTAGCACCCCATGGAGACCAGCCCCTAAACCTCCCACCAGCACCTGGTTCCTGCTGCGCAGTGGCATCTGGTTGCACAACGCCCCTCGCGTGGGTGGGGGCGAGACGCAGGTCCCGCCACTCCCTGCCTGGGCATGACTCAGGCGGCGGCCGGGAGCCGAACTGCGTGGGGTGTCGGGGCAAAGAGGGGGGGCCATGCCGCGGGGGGCTCCCCTACACAGGGGCATTGCTGCGGGCAAGCACCACCCACTCAGAGTGGGGAAAAACTGCCCAGCCTTCAAGCTTTGGTCCCGGGGGTGGGACAGCACGTGACAAACCCCAGCAGCACCAGATGGGGAGACCTTTGCACCCCAAAGCAGCCTGGGAGCCACCACCATGGGGGTTTATGGATGCTCGTGTGATTCATCTCCCTGTGGATCACCAGCGCCTGCTGGGCACCACAGCACACATGCACCCTGCTCCAGGCACTCTGTGCCTGGGCTCCATCCCTGCAGTCCCATGGGTCGGGAGCCCAGCTGACAGCAGGGCTGAGCCTGGAGATGTGGCCTGTCCCTGTGCCTTGGTGGGGATGAACCCAGGAGTTGGCCACAGGCACCCTCCTCCTCTCCACAGAACATGTTTGGTTTATATATATATATATATATATATATATATATAATATATATATTAAAATTACATTTCTCTTTACAAAAACAATTCAACGAGGGGCCAGGGGATGGAGCCCATTGCTGAAGGTGGGGCACAGGCACCCAGCTAAGTCTGGGGCACTGGGCAGGCTCCCTTTCGAGGTGTCCCCATCCCCCAAGCAGGGGCTCAGTCCAGAGTCCAGCAGCAGGTTGTGTGGGTGGGAGCGGGCACCAGTGGAGGGGTGGCCCCATGGCGAGATGCCTGCTCTGGATCCAACACAGCTCGTCCCATCGCCGCTGTCACCGCCTGTAAGGAGAGAAGAGGACGTGAGCTCAGGAGGGGTGGTGTTGCAGCTGGCCAAGAGCAGTGTGGCATGAAGAAACTCCCCCTCTCCCCCCAACAAATTCTGTCCGTGCCCCTACTTCTGGCGGGTGGTGCTGTAGGGATCCAAGAGGTGGGAGCTGGCCTGGGCCAGGTTCCAGTCGAACATCTCCAGCACTCGGTGGCACTCAACACGGGACTTCAGCCCCAGGCAGAAGAGCTGTTCCACCTGCAAAGGGACAGGAGAGGAGGGTGATGGGGTGCCACTGCTCTTGCGGGAGCAGGGCTGGGGGGACAGGGGTGTGTGGTACCTTCAAGTACTGGATGGCCCGTTGGACACTCCAGCCATGGTTCTGCAGGGCTGCATGGCACTCCTCCGTGGTAACGCCGTGCACCATGTCCTGCACCTGGGGGGAGCCGTGGTCAGCACCCGCCACCACCCCAGGCAGCAAGGAGCCTGTGGCTGGAGCAAGGGGGCTCTGGAGCTGATCCCCAACCCCTGCTCAGACCAGAGCTGGGACCCTTCTCAGTATGTCCAGCACCTTCTGGGCTCAGGCACAGACACCACAGAACCAGCCTAGAGAGCCCAATGGGACCACAGGGACAACCACTTTCCTCCCCCTCCATGGAGCCATGGGCAGAGCTAATCTGGGTTAAAAGGGCTCGCAATCCCCATTTTGGAGCTGCAATGACACCTGCCCCACAGACTGTCTGAGGACCCCTCGGAGCCATCGCTTGAGGGCTGAACATGGGGAAATTGAGGCACAGGATGGGGACAGTGCATGCCCAAGCGAGCCCATGGCCACTGCATCCCTCCTTTCCCACAGATGCCGGAGATGCCACTTACCAGTCGGATCTTGTCAGCAGGGCGGTAGCCATCCGGGCCATCATAGACAATCTTCTGGAGGCTGCAGGAGGTTTTCACCAGGCACTTGGGCCCAGGGTTGCTGTTGTTGGAGGAGAAGTTGGCCTTGCAGTCTGGTGGTGGCTGCTGCACCATGGGGCGGACGGTGGCTGTGGTAACCAGGCGGGGCGCCGGCACCTCCTCGGGGCTTTTGGCCTCCTTGAAAAACTTCTCATACTTATCCAGGTAGGCAGGGCGTTCGGGCAGCAGGTAGTAGTGGGTGCTGCTGACCTTCTGCCCATCCTTCACGATGGGCAGGATGCAGGGTCCCTTGGAGCAGTCCTTCCCCTGCGCCTGGATGACCTTTGGTGTGGCGTACTTGGGGTCAAGGGCGAAGCTCTGCGTGGTGGGCATGGGCTTCCCTGGCGAGGTGGAGAGGCAGGAGCAAAGGGCAGCACGCTGCTGGGGGGAGCCCACCTGCAGTGCCATGGGGCTGGGTGTCCGGGAGGTGGGCTGTGACAGCGGGTCTCGAGGGGGAATCTGGGGCGGCCGGTCTTCCTCACCCCCTGAAGCTGGGGAAAGCTCCCCTGACCAGCGCCCAGGCTCGTTGCGGCGCAGGGGCCGGGGTGGGATGGGGACACGAGGGGGGATTTGGGGCTTGTCATCGGTGGGAGTGGCTGGTCCCAGGGGAACGTTGAGCCTCTTCATGCACTCCTGCTGCAGCTCCTCAAAGAGCTCAGTGGTCTGAGTCAGGCTGGGCTGCTTGGTCTCCTTCGGGGGCAGGAAAAGGTTGTCCTCCAGCACCGGTCCCCGCTCGCCCTCATCCACAAAGCCATAGTTGGTCTTGCCCCGCCGGCTTGGGGGGCTGGTGATGGAGCAGACCTCGAAGTCATCCTCGTCCTGTGCCACGTCATCATAGGCAGGCGGTGGAGGCAAGGGGCGGGCATCCCAGTCCACCACTGGTGTGGGGTGGAGGGGCCGGGGTAGAGCCCGCGTGGGGCTCTGTGGTGGGGTCTTGTCCAGCAAGGAGAAGGCCTCCATGGCCAGCTTGGCCAACGACGGGGCTGTCAGCTCCCCTACTGGTGAGGGGCTACCTTGGGGCACCTCCTCCCCAAAGTCGATGAGAGTCACCTCGCTGCCCACTGCCCCCTCACTTGCCAGATGTCCGGGTTGACGCTCGCCCACCTTGGTGCCTGGTACCCGTGCCGACGGCTTAACTGGTCGCAGACCCTTCCCTGTGCCTGACTTCTTCAGGCAGAGTTTCCGGAGACCCCCTGGCAGGCCTTCCTCCTCCTCACTGACCGGGTCGTAGCAGGGCTCTAGGAAGGGATAGAGAGGGATGGCGAGGGTCCCAGCACTAATCCCTGGGGTGCAAGTGGGGGTAACTGCATCCCCAAACCCCAAATTGTCCTATAGCCTCAGCCAACATTACTCCCCCCCCTTGAGTACAGTGATACACACCCGGGCAGGGTGCTGGGGGGCTACCTGGTAGGGTATGCCTACCTTTCCCCACCCCTCACAGCCCCCCAGCACCCTGCCCCCCACCCCAGGCTGGCCATCCTGCTCTACATCTCCGTCCCCACTGCAGATGCCATCAGCCATAGGTGCACAGCAGTACCCAGGGGGAAGAGGGGTGAAAGGCGCTGACAGAGAAAAGAAGGAGGACACAGAGGAGGGAGAACAGCACCCGAAAAAGCCCAACTTACTGGTGAGCAGGACGGTAGGCTGAGGTGGGCGCGGAGGCGGCTGCCCTGCAGGAGAAGAGAGAGCCCGAGAGGAGGAGAGGCGCGGGGTGAGCGCGCGGAGCAAGCGGCAGCCGGGGCGCTTGTTAGTGGGGCGCATGCTTCATCACATCCCCCATCACCAGTGGGGCATGGGGAGGATGCTGGTGGGAAGCTCCCCCCCGAGAGAAAGCTGCAGGCTTAGGGGGGTTGCAGCACACGCATAGCGTCTGAGCTCCCTCCCTGCGGCAGCTCCCCTGAGATCTCCCGTACCGGGGAGCCCAGTCGCGGGAGGCTGGGATGGGATGAAGGACCCGGACGAAGGGCAGCAGGGCAGAGTCCAGCTGGGCAGAGCCACTGGCCGCCCACGCTGCTGGCAGTGGCACATGGCCAGGTGACAACGTGCCCTGTTGCCCCAGCTCCCCCCAGGGCTGCGAAAAGCAAGGGGCAGCAGAGAGATGGAAAGGAGGGGGTCCAGCCCACCACCCTGGCAGCAGGGCAGGGGGACGGGGGCTTTGTGCAGCTGACAGGCAGGGGGAAGGGGAAAAGCTGCTCACTTTTAGCCCTGCCTGGAAGCTGGGTGGGTCTGGCAGCGCTCGGGTCCACACCTAAAATGTCAGGAGGGTCCATGGGATTTCCCAGGTACAGCCTGTGAGGAGAGAGGAGAGCATTTGGGGGTCAGTGGGGGACACATGGGACCCTTTGCTCCCACACCATGTCCCTCAGGACCTCCCACAGCCCCTCCACCACACACTGCCTCTGCGAGCATTTGGGGCACCACACCCCAGCAACTTCTGGTGCTGCAGCAGAGCCCGGTGCCGTCCTGGTGTCACCCATCCCTCTCCAGCTCCACGTGCATGATGCACTGTACCCCAGGGATCACAAGCAGGGTGCCGTACCCAGGGTACTTGTGTGGGGCGCGGTGCCTGGGACGGTGCTGCGGTGCAATGCTGCGCCCAGGGCACGGCACCCCGGTACGCCATGCCAGCGGGGTGCCGGGAGCCCGGGCGAGCCATCGCAAGCCAGACACGGTGAGGCAGGGAGCCGGCGGGAGCCGGTGCAGCCCGAAGGCCTGGGCGTGTGCTGAGCTTGGTGCGTTCTCGGCGGCCCGGGCGGCACGTACCCAGAGCCCGTGCCCACGCAGCGGGGCACAGGGAGGCCTGCCAGGGCACGAGCCGGGTCCGCGTGCGTGGTGCCTTGGTTCAGCCCTCCAAGGGCTCCCAGCATAGCCCGCAGCAAGGGGTGCTGTGGGGGGGGGGAGGGTCAGGCTGGGACTGAGGGCACTGGCAGAGCTGTCCCAAGTCTGGGATGCCGAACAGCTGTGGGGATCACAGTCCCAGGGGATGCACCAAGCCAGAGCTTTCCAGACTCTGAAATCCATTCTTCCCCCTGCCCTCCCATGTTCCCCCCCATATGCTGGCAGAGACCCGTGTCCCCCGCCGCAGACCACCTGAAGTCTCTCCTGATGGAGCTGGAGGGGTGAGAAAGCATTTTCACCTTTTGCTTTTTAAAAAGGCTCATGCTGTTAAAAGCATGGGGGCCGGCTTGCATCCCTGTCACAGCCTCCCCCCATGCAAGCACTGAAAGGTACAGGTTTAGCAGCCAAAAAAGCGTTGAGGTAAAGTGGCCACCTCCAGGGTGCTGCTTACTAATGTCCCCCACACCCTGGGACAGCCAAGAGAGGCTGTCCTGGCTCCTCCCAGGACAGCCTTCCACAAGCACAGCAACCCCCTGCACCCCCGACCCCGTTAGTGAGAAGAGGTGAGGGAGTTAGTCCAGCCGTGGGGACCCTACCCGGAGCCACCATCCCCAGCACAGCGGGGGGCGGGAAGAAATGCTTTAGGGAGAGGGGCAGCCAAGCCACAAGCTTGCTCCCATGCCTGGCAGGCAGCAGGGAAGGCAGAGAGCAGGCAGGGGATGCAGAGAAGACAGAAAATTTCTTACTCATCAATTTTATCGGGAAACCCCCAGCAGTGCTGTGGGTTGGTGTCTCCATGGCCTGTGTGGATGAAGCTGTTTTTAAGCGGCTGGCTGATGTCATGGGCCGACAGCCCCGCCACCGAGGTCACCGTGTTTCGGGGGAACTGGCCCACTTTTAGGGTCCGCTTATTCTGACCCCGCCACCAGTAATTCTCGGCCCTAAGGAATAAAAAGGACCTTGTTACCAATGAGGGGATGGAGGGGGACACACACACCTGCCCCCGTGAGATGGGGGGAGGCAAGGTTGACTCGCCCAAGGCTACGCGAGCAGGTGGTGGCACAACTGGGAAGATAACCTGGGTGCCCAGGACCCCAACCCTACGCTGGCAGTAAGCTCTGCCTCCCTTCCCACACAGCCCCTGCACCCAGCGGTGCTGAAGGTATGGCTGGTGGGGAACAAACCTCCCTGCTTGCACCCAAAAAGATGTGTCCCTTCCTCTCAGCTACCCCAAGGAGCCTTGGGGTGATGCCTGCCCCAAGCTGCTCATCACTGGTCTCCCTGTGCCCCATGCAGCCAGGGACGGCACAAGAGGTGAGCGTGGTGTCTGCTCAAACATCCCTCAAACATCCCAGCCCCACAGGGTAAACTGTGGGGGCCACGCTGGGGGAGAGAGGGCTGTGGAGGTCTGCCTTGCTCCCTTCCTGTGTTACCAGTGAGACCCACACAGGCTGGCGTGGGCAAGGGGGGTCAGGCAGGCGGGACTTGAGCTGCAATACTGCCACGTGAATAGGGGGGCCACGGTGCCTGTCCCCGGGAGAGCCCAGCGTGGGACAGAGCAGCTGCCCAGCTGAGGGGGTGTGCAGGGATAGGGACACATAGGATGTAGGGAAGGGCACCCCGAGCAGTGCCCCCCCCACAGTCAGTCCCAAATCAATGTGGGGGTGCGGGGACACCCCGAGCCTAACCCCTCCCCCCGCCGCTCCCACCGCGTCCCCTTCCTCCCGGTCTGCCAGGGCCCCCCGCAGCCGGCGGGCAGGGCGTGCACCGGGCAGGGGGCGGCGGGCAGAGCTCGGTGCCAGCCCGGCGAGGCTGGCACGGGCCCCACGGTTTCCTGGAGTCACCTGTGAGTCACCCCCGGCCACCAGCTCAGCCCTTTTCCTGTTTACCTTCCCCGCTCGCCGCCAGCCAGCCGCCTTACTCAGCGCCAGGACCCCTCGGCGAGGCCGCGGCAGAGCCCAGCCGGCACCGGGCAACCTCCCTCACCCGCGGCGGGCCGGGGGAAGACGGCTCCCCGCCCCGGGAGGTCCCATCCTCTCGCTTTCCCCGACAACCGCCGCATCTCGCCGGATCGGGATGCTGTGGCCGGGCCGGTCCCTCCGCTCCTCCGCCCCCGCCTCCCAGCCCCGTCCCACCGGATCCGAGCCCGGACCCTCGGCACACACTCGCTTCCCCCCCGAAAGCCCCCTCCCCCGGCCGGCTGGGTCCCCGGGGGGCTTTCAGGTAGGTCCCTGCCCCTGCCCACACACACGTACGCACGCCCGGAGCCCGCCGAAGGACAGGCAGGGGCTTGAAACGGGGTGGGGGGTGTTTACGATGCCCCGGGCGGCCTCGGCGGGGCCGGATGCGGCCCCCGGGAGGAGCGCCCCCCCGCCGCCAGCTCTCCCCTCCCCGTCAGGGTACCCCCCGGCAAGGCCATGGGGGGGCAGTCGCCCCAGGGGAAACTGAGGCACGGGGAAGGGATTCCCCTTCGGTCCCTCGGGAGCGCCGGCAGCCGCTGGGGCTCCTGCCGCCCCCTGCCTGAGAGCCGACCCCCCCCGCCCCTCCCCGCGCTTGCCCAGACCAAACAACCCCAAAAACGTGCCCACCGAGGGCCACCGCGGACCGGCGTCCCTCGGGGAAACTGAGGCAGGGGAAGCTGCGCCCCGGCTCCACCGTGCTTCCCGGCCCTCCACGACCTATCGGCACTCCTTAACGCGGCCACGTCCCATCCCGTCCCGCTCCCGCCACCCTCCTGCTCCGTCCGTGTCCTCCCCTCCCGCAACGTTTCACCTGGGGCCGGCGGCGGAGCGGGGAGCGGGGGAACGAGACCCCCAGCCCGCCCGTGATGCAGCGGCGGGGACGATGAAGGCGCACTGGCGCGGCCGCGCCGCCCTCCGCCGCTCCTTCCCTCCCTCCCTCCTTCCCTCCCTCCGCCGACGCCGCTTCCCTTCCCCTCCCCTCCCCTCCCCTCCCTGCAATTAAACCGCCAGACCCTGGGCAAGAGTCATCCCTGGCGGCGGCGGCCGGGAGAAAGCCGGTCCCTGCAGACACACAAATCCGGCCTGATTCACCTCCGGGCCGTGACTAACCGCGGGGAGCCGGCCCCGGGAGGGGGAGAGGGAAGGACAGAGCCTTCCTCCTCATCCCCCTGGAGCTGGGGGGGGAGCCAGTGGGGCAAAGGGATACTGAACCCCTTTGGAGCGTCCCTGCTGTCTCCACGCTGCAGGAGGAACAGGCACATCCTGGGATGGAGATACAGGGACCGCAGGTACCCCCGGCTTGCCGGTCCCCAGGGCAGGAGAGGGGGGTGACCATGCCCGGGGGTGGCTGGCAGGGACCAAGGAGTGAAGCACAGGGAGGGATAGGTCACACTGCCGTGGTACCAAGCCCACGGTGCCTCTCCCAGCCCGGTGACATGTCCCCTGCCGCTATCAGCGGGGAGCGGCCTCGGGGTGCGCGATTTCCCGGGGCAAGGCCCGGCAAACCCACGGGCACAGTGGGGTGAGTCAGCGGGGGTGGACGGCGCAGGCAGCACAGGCAGGGCCGCACTGCCCACAGGCACAGCCGTGTCCCCCCCAGCTCTGCACCCCCCCCCCAGAATCACACGGCTCCCAGGGGAGTGGGGGCCACTCTGCCTGCCTGTGGGGGATGCAGCCAGGTGTGCCAGGGTGGGGGTCAGAGTCCACATGCCCATCCCTGCTTCCCATAGCTCTGCCAGTGCCCGCAGCCCCTCCAATCTCAGGATCCACCCTCCCCCCCGCCACGCAGGCTGACAGCCCCCAAGGTGGTAGCTGGTGCCCCCTCTGTGTAATACCTGCCCTCGATGACCGTGATGATGTCATTCATCTGGATGTGCAGCTTGTCAGGCTCCTCGAAGTCCTGCAGTGCCCTCATGTCAGTGGGCTGGGCCTGGGGGGAGAGGGGGGTGAGGAGAGGGGATGCAGCCCCCCATTATGCCCTGCCCCCCTAGCTTCAGGGCTGAGTAACCCCAAAAACAGCAGGAGGCAACACCATCCCTCTCAGCTGTCAATGTTCCTGGGGTAGGCACAGGCACCAGCACCACCTAGATGCTTCACAGGGGCAAGGTGGCACTCAGGTGTCCTCCTACTGTGACCATGTCACCACCCACCACCTCCCAAATGAGCCCAAGCCCTCTGACATAACCTCCCACCTCAACACTACACTTAACTACCCACAGTGAGGCAGAACCGATGGAATGGGGGCACCAGGGACCCCCATGTCCCACTCCCCACTCGCTTGCCCACCTCCACCAAGAAGTCCCTCAGAGCCACGAAGGTGGGTCGGTCCTCAGGCTTGTGTGCCCAGCACTGCAGCATGACATTGTAGACATCCTGGGGACAGTCCTCTGGCCGTGGCAGCCGCTCACCCTCCTTGTCTATCTTGTGCAGGATCTGTGGGGTAGGCAGTGCTGTCAGGGGCTTCCAGGCCTCCCGGTGCTGCTGGGGCAAGGTTGGGGGTCAGGTCCCTGCTGTGCACCCACCTGGCTGCCATTGAGGCCAATCCAGGGCTCCTGCCCATAGGTGAACATCTCCCAGAGGGTCACCCCAAACATCCAAGTGTCGCTGGCATGGGAGAATGTACGTGTCTTCAGGCTCTCAGGAGCACACCTGTGTGGGGATGGACGTGAGCATCAGGAGGTCATGGGTGTTGCATCCCCAGGGCCCCCCTCTACCCAGTACTCACCAGGCAAAGGGGACCTTGCGATGCTCCTGCATCACGTAGTGGTCATCATTTTTGGGCAGGGCCCGCATCAGCCCAAAGTCCCCAATCTTGACCAGCTCATTGGAGGCCAGCAGGATGTTGCGGGCAGCCAGGTCACGGTGGATGAAGCGCTTTGACTCCAGGTAGGCCATGCCCTTGGCCACCTGGATGGCGTACTGGCAGAGGGTGGAGATGAGGAAATGGCCTTGGTTCTTCCGCAGGCGGTCCAAGAGGGAGCCCAGTGGGGCCAGCTCTGTCACCTGGGCCATGGGGATGGAAGAGCAGATCAGCCAGGACAGAGGCACCCTGATTCATCTGGTTTTCAGCCTTTTTGTGTCCCACTGGGCATGTCAAAGCAGGCTTCGCTTGCCCCATCATGTGGGACATCCATGGGGCAGCATCAGGGGCACCCCCATCCCTCCACACTCACCATCTTCATGGGGTGGGAGAGCACCACGCCGTAGAGGCGGATGAGGTTCCTGTGGTCCAGGGAGTGCATGGCATTCACCTCCCGGATGAAGTCGTCCAGTGCCTCCGGCTGGCTCAGCACATCTGTCTTGAGGCACTTCACTGCCACGTTCAGCTACAGCCAAAGTGGGGGTGAGCTCCGAAGTGTCTTTACCCCCAGGGTGGCCCCATGCCCAGCTCCTCCCCATCACCCCCTCACCGTCTTGCCAGCCGGTGTGCACCACTCGCCGCGACGCACGACGCCAAAGGAGCCATCACCCAACTTCTCAAAGAGCGAGAGGTCCCGCTCCCGCACGAGGCAGGTGAGGGAGTGCTGGCCCCCTGCTTCGGGGGGTGGCGGTGTGGGGGGCTTGCGGAAGGTGCTCTGGGGCTGGGGTGGCAGCTCTGACTCGGGGCGCTTCCCGCTGAACACCTGCAGGACATAGAGGCAAGCGACACCTGGGCACAGAGGGACCCCAGGCCCTTTGGTCCCCAAGTGAGCAGAGTAGGGAGGGTCCCCTGCCTTGGCTGTACCCTCTGGAACTGGGCTGTGGGAGCAGGCTTTGCTCCTCCAGCTGCCTGCACGCTGAGCTGCAGCTTGTGTGGAGAGAAGGGGCTGTGCACCTCACAGCAGCCCTGCAGCAGCTCCCCAGCAGCTCCAGCAAACCAGGCCAGTGGCTGGGTGGCTCCGGGCCAGGCTGTGGCCACAGGATGTGCCTGGGCACAAAGCCAAGAGAAACCTCCAGCTTGGGCCGAGTGTGGTGACACATCCCTGCAGCGACGTGGGCCTTGCAGTATGCGCTGCCACCGCCACCAGCCCAGAGGCGACGTGGATGGGCTGTCCCTGCCTCTCCCACAGCCCAAACAGATGATGTGCCCCACAGGATGGGGTCCATCCCAGGCTTGGCAGCCAGGACTCTTGTGGGGTGTGCATATGGCTGGGGTGGGAGGTGGAATTTCTGTGCCCAGTGTGAGGCTGAGCAGCCTTCTATTAAAAGCCTGTCCTGTTCGCATCCAGATGAGTCACGCAGGGGAGAGGCCAGTGCCCAGCTGGCAAGTGCCTTGCTGTTTTGGGGGTGCAAGGTGTTGGGGGTATTGGGGTTGCATCAGCACCAGCTTTGGATGGGATGGCATCGGGGCATATGTGAGCATCCCAAGGTCCCCTGCCCTGGTGCACCCCCAGCATAAGACTGTGCCCCCTTGCCATGAGGCAGAGAGGTGGGCAGGGGGATGGGCAGTGCTGCTGCCTACAGAGCTGGCTAGGGAGAGATGCACAGGCTCTGTGGCTGGCTAGATGCAAATTAGATTCCTGGCAAAAATGCAAATAATGTAAGGGGAATGAAATGCCCAAGTGCTGGGGTGGCAGGGCCATCCTTTACCAGGAAGTGACCCAGGAGCCAGCGTGGGACTGGGGCACATGCTGTCAGGGTCATGTCGCAGGCAGGACATGCATGGCAGGACTTCTGCCCCTCTCCCTGCCAGTCCCTAGGGAGCTGTGGCATAGGGAGAGTCAAGCACCAGGGCACAGCATGGGGAGAGGTCCAGCTCCTCCTGTCTGCCTCAGTTTCCCAGCCACACCTGCCGCTCTCCCATCCCTACCTTGCTCATCCAGGATTTCCGCTTGCACATGGCTTTCCTCCGCTTCACCGCCTCCCACAGCCGCCGCTGGCCTGCAGGACACAGGGACCCTCACTGACACAGCACAGGCTGGGTGTCCCCTCCAGCCCCACGGACCGCGTGCTCCTCCACGCTTCCGAAACGGTGCTGCACAGCTAGCCAGGGGTACAGGGAGAGGTTTGGGGGGAGCATACGTACCGGGGCGCCCCATGCCAATCTTCTCCAGATCCTCATTTTTGACGTACTCGAAGTGGGAGAGGCGGGTGACGTTGAGCTCGTCCCGGATGCGCAGAAAGTACTGCTGCAGCTGCAGCTCGGTGAGCAGCTCCAGCAGCCAGTCCGTGCCCTCCTCTGCCTGCATGCTACAGCTCAGCCTCTGCTGGGACACCGCGCTGGGTTAGGGGGTACCATGCCCAATCCCTCCCGGGAGAGTTACACAGAGCGGCTGGAGGTGCTGCCTGGGTAGAGTGCAAGGGAGGCTACCAGGGTTCATCTCCTGAGCCCATCTCCAGCTTTGCAAGAGGGTTGGGAGAGGCAGGATGCCCCCCTTCCTTCCCAGGGACGGGCAGGGACCCTTGCTCTGTCCCATCATGCCCACAGAAACATTAGTCCATCCCCTCCAACTCCAGCACAGGCTGTCCCCAAGCAGCAGTGCCAGAGATACAGGAGGGGGCAGAGCCTCTGGGCATGCGATAGATGTGCCCAGCAGTGGCCCCCAGCCAAGGGGCACCCCATGCCTGGCACCATGCCTGCCAGGCTCCCCTTTCTCGTGGAGCTGCTGACTGGGGAGGGGACAACTGTCCCCATCAGGGACAGCCACCTCGGCACTGCCTCTCAGCACTTCCCCCCCAACCCCACATCCCTAGGCATCCCCACGCAGATGGCTGGGCTGGGGCACAGATCCATAGCAGGTCTCCTCTGCTACGGGCAGCCACAGGGTGGGGCAGACAGAGACATCAGGGTTCCAGGGGGGCTCACAGTGCCCTAGGGCTGCAGCGCAGGGCACCCAAACGCTGCCGGCGCCATCCCGCCAGGATGATGGGAAGGGAGGTGATGGGACCAGGTCTCACCCAGACTTCCCCATGATCTCCCCAGACGCGTCCACTCCCCATCCCTGCCCGCTCTCCCTGCTCTCCCCTCAACTTTCATCGCCGCCTTTCCGGGAAGGGAAGGGACGGGACTCTGCCTCCCGCGGCTGACAGCCGGAGGGGAGGCAGGAGGGACACCCCCCTCTTTCCCATCCCGTCCCGTCCGCACAGCTGGGCAGCCCCCTCCGTCCTCTTCTCCCTCTCGTGAGACGACGTGGCCCCGGCATCTTCACCCTCGGCCGGGTCCCCGCAGTTACAGCCCTCAGACCAGGGCTAAAAATACGGCGGGCGCGGCGAGCAGCTGGGCGCGGGAGCACCGGGGGCACGCGGGGCGAAAGCAGCCGCCGGCCTTGGGAGCGCGCCCGCGGCTGACCGGGGACGGCCGGTCCCGTCCCGTCCCGCAGCAACGGGGACGCGGCCGGGATGCGGGGAGCGCGGCGGGGGATCTGCCCGGGACGGGGTCGGCACTTACTCGGTAGAGGCGGAAGCGGGTGAGGAAGGGGAAGGATCGGCGCAAAGCCTGGAAGCGTCGCATCCTGCCTGGCTGCCCGCCGCCGGCCCCTGGCACCGCCGGTGTCCCTTCCCCGGCGCTGGCGTCCCGTGGCAGAGCCGGCTCAGCGCAGCCGGGGCACCCGCAGCTCCGTCATCTGGGCTGAGATGCCCTCCGGGCTCGGCTGCTCCATATATGCCCCCCGACCGGGGCGGGCGAGGGGCGGCTCGGGGCGTCCGTCGGCCGGACGCGGGTTGTGGCTCTCCCCCTCCTTCCGTCCGGCTCTCGATCCTCCCGGCCCGGCCCTCCCCTTCCCCAACGCAACGAGGCCGGGACGGGGAGGTCGTGGGGCGGCAGCAGGGAGAGCTGGGGATCACTCCCTCCCCGGCTGGAGCCGCTTTCTGGGGACCCCCGGCCAGCAGCGGGGTCCCGTCCCGGCTGGCTGCCCGCGCAGCGCTCCCCGGGAGGGGTTATTTTCGGCCGGGGCTGGGACGTGCGCCCAGGGGGCCGGGCTCCCATCAATGTGCCGCTTTCTCCCTTGTTCGGCGGGCGCCGGCAGCTGGGAGCCCGGACCCCCGCTCCCATTTCCATGGAAACTTGCTCCGGCCTTGGGAAACGCTCCCGGGCCTCAGTTTCCCCGCAGGAAGCGGGGAGGGAGGGAGAAGAGACATCCGGCCCTTCGCTCCTCAACCGAGGCTACAGACACGGTGCCAGGGCGAAGGGCACTGCGGGGGGAGCGCCTGGCTTTGGCAAGCGTACCCGCTGCCCAGCTGCCAACCCCTGCGGGATCTGCCGCGGGGTGCCAGCGGCACCCGGGGGGGCTCGCTCCCCTTCTCCAGGGGGGCTGGCACCCAACCCCAGCGCTGTTGCCTGCCCGGGGCTCCCCGGGGAGAACAGCTGGCCGTGCCGGCAGCTGCGGCGTGAGAGAGGAAAGACCCAAGGCAACCTCTTGCTGCAGCCCCCGCCTGCCCATCCGTCCGTCCCCCGACCACAGCTCTCGCTGTGCCGGGGAGCCGCCGGGAGGGGGTTAAGCACATCCCCCCCGCCTCCCCTAGCCGCGGAGGAGCCTCCGCTGAGGCTTCCACTGCTGGGATCCCGGCTGGCACCCGGCGGCACAGGTGCCCGGCACAAGCAGCCCATTGAGCGGGGACGCCCGGGCACGGTGCCCTCGGCACCAACCTCTGCCACGAGCCAGCTCCCCCGGCCCCGGGGACACCAGGGGGTTCCCTGCCCTGACACGGTGCATCACCCCCATCAGCTGGGGATGGCACTCACTGCCACTGGCACCTACCGAGACTGGCACCCATCGGGGTCAGCGTGTTGCCTCCTGTGCCTCAAAGCACAGGCGAGGTTACCCAGTTCAGAACCTGCTCTGGGAGCACTGGTCTCCAAATGGGAGCAGAGGACACAACCTCACCCGCCATACCAGGGAAAGCTCCGTGCCTCAGTTTCCATCTCTGTGAGAGATCCACAGGTACAGGGGTAACAACACAACTTTGGCTCCAAGACAGGTGAGCAGAGTCCTGCCAGTGAAGAGCAAACCCCTGTCCGGGGAAGGGGGAGCAGGTACCGGACACCTGTCCAGCCCCCATGACATGGCGAGGGGCAAAGACCCCTGCTACAGGTGCCACTCAGCCCCTGCGCCCTGCACACAGGCCACACTGTACACACCCAGCCCTGCAGCCCTTGGGATGCACCTACGTGCATCCGGGCTCATGCACGGGCGGTGATGACTCTCCTGTGCACTCTGGGACCACACAGGCGCAAGCCCCGGCACCCCGCATGCCTCCTGCCTCCTGCACAACCGCAGCCACCCCCTCACACGCGCGTCACCTCCGTGCAAACCCCCCAGCAACCGCCCTGCCTGGCCGCACGTGCGCAAACACACCGGCGCTGCACAGCCGGCGGCAGCAGCCGGCTCCCCCGCCTCCGCCTGACGCGCACCTGGAGCTGCCTGCACCCCTTGTGTGCCCATGGGTGCTCACCCCCTGTGTGGCATCCTTCTCACCTCCACCTGTCAGTGGGGCATGGGTGACATCCACGCACACCTGGCATCATGCACGGCCACGCACACCTACCCAAGCTGGCACGGGGTGTTCAACATCATCCCCCACCCCCCAATTTCCCTTACTCATGATGACACCCCAACAACTCCCCCACACCCCAGGGCAGCTACACCCTCCACATCGCCCCCCCTTAATACCCCCATGCACAGCCTGACACCCTTCAAGCTACAGCACCCCACACACACAGTGACACCCCTAAATGCAGATGGCAGCCTGCAAGGCCACACTGCAGCACTGCAGCAGGCACTGTGCTATCCCCGAGCTGTGCCAGGCCTGTCTGAGACGTGCTGCTGCATGCTATTCCCCGTGCCTCAGTTTCCCCAGTAAGGAGGAACAGGCAGCCCCGCTGCCATGGGTAGGGATGGGAGCACAGCCATGCAGGGGGTGCCGTCCCCACGCCACCCCGGATGCTGCCAGGTACCACGAGTGCGGGAGGACGCCATGCAGGGACTCCCCCGTGCCACACACCAGCTGCCGACCCGCACCCCACAGAAGGACACTGCCCATCTCGGGGGACACCCAGCCTGGTCGGGTGCCCCCCGCCGTTCCCCCGCCCTCCCCACACCGCCGGCTCCCCCCACACTGACCCGCCGGCATGGCATGCCCGGGGCGACGTCCTGCCGAGGGGATGGAGCAGGGTGCCTGCTGCCCGGCCGTAGGGCCCGCTGCCCGGTGCTGTCCGAGAAGCTGTGGGGCAGGGGGCCGAGCATCTTCTCCTCCTCCTCCTCGGCGCTGCTCAGGCGCTGGTAGTCGCATCTCTCGCCCATGGCCGGGGCGGCGGTGGCGGCTGCAGCGCGGTGGCGAGCGGGGGGCTCTGCGGAGACGCCCGCGCCTGCCTGGGGGCGGCGAGGGCTGGAGCCAGGCTCGGGATCACATGGCAGAAAGTTGCTGCAGTTCCGGAAAACAGCGAGAGGGTGAAGGTGACCGCGACGGTGATGGAGGGGAGGGGAGGAGGATGGATGGAGAGACGGGGAAAGAGAAGGTGGGAGCAGCCCCTCGGGCGCCTGTTCCTCACCCTGAGCCCAGCCTGGCACCACCGTCTTCCTCCCGGCTCGGCAGCCCACCTGCTGTTCCCCCTCTGGCACCCGAGCGGAGAGGCGGTGGCATCACTGCCAGCGCTGTGCTCACGGCCCCCTTCTCCCCCCCACCCTGGAACGGTGCAGCCTGTCAGCGGGGATGCAGAGCAGGCAGCCGGGTGGAGGAGGAGGAGGGGAGAGCATCATACAGCAGCCAGGGCTCTGTGGCAAGCAGGGTGGGTGAGGAGGTACCAAACCCCCCTCCTGAGCACCTGCGGAGGGGTGAGGGTGGGTGGGGGCTCTGCGGCTGGCAGCATCCCCGACATCCTTCCCACTCCCCGGCGCCAATGGAGGGGGATGGGATGCGCTGGGAAGATGGCTGCTCCGCAGCGACCCGGCAGCGTTGGCGCAAGCACGGCAGGGCCGGGAGAGCAGCCAGGCCCGGCGGGCCTTGCCGGGATGGAGGCCGGGGGGGCACGCCAGGACGACTCCTCTCAGGATCAATTCTCTCCCCAGACCCCCTCACAGGGAGCTGGAGGGTCTCCTAGACCTCTGCCAAGTGCTGCACCAGGCACGGCTCCCAGCAGGGGCAGGTGTCACTGGGAAGCCACCCCCTCCGGAAGGGGAACCCCCTACCTGCACATCAGGACTGGTCTGCACCCCAAAACTGCCGAGCCGCAGTCCCTCTCTGAGCCCCTAGGGCCAGAGTTACAAGTCTGCAAGGGGGCTGAAGCCCTCCCCACCCCCCCGCCCCAGCCACCTGGGACCCATGTCCTTTGGATCACGGCACAGCCCCAGGGACCAATCTGCTCCTCATGACCATGCCATAAGGCACGCCGCCCCATCCTGACTCCCAGAAGCACCCCCACAACCCCCATTCTCCTCCCCTACACCTGGCCCCCCTATGCATCCCCCGAGCCTCCAGTGTAGCTAGGGGAGTGACACCAGGGTGTCACTGTGACAGGGCAGGGGGCACCAGCCCATCCTGCACGCCCCCAGAGAGACACCCCCCCAATGCTCGGGCAGACCGGAGGGGTGGGGGCTGGGCGGGGGTAGCCCCTCAGCAGCTCCTCCTGCCATACCACAGAGGTGAGCTCAGCTTTGGAGCCAAGGCGGGACGGGTCCATGGCGTGGGAGCAGCAGGCCGTCACCGTGCTGGCACGCCGCGGGCCGGTGACTGATGCACGTGCTATGCCACTTCCCCTCAGGCCCCAGCCGCCCCACACTGCCCCGAAACCCTCGCCAGCCTGCCCAGCAAGAGCGATGCCGCAGGGTCCTGGAGGCGAGAGGGGTCAACCCCTGTCCCCACAACCCCAGGCACAGATTTGGGTCACCCCCTCCACACGCCAGGTCCTCCTGGCCTGCCCAGGCTCAGATAAAACAGAAACAACAAGGTGCCCTGAAGGGGGATGGGTGGTACTGTGCCATGCCCCCCCCTGACCCACCTGCTTCCAACTCCGAACCCCGGGGTGGGGGGCGTCTCCCACCAAAAAACATCCAACATTCAGGGTGTACTGTCCCCCGACACAGCGACAATCACACTGATCACAGGGCATCCCTCCCCTCTGTGGGGTTACCGGACCTCCCAAGCCCCCTGGGACACCACGCTTGGCCCTACATCCCTTCCAGCATTCCTGGGTACCGGGTCCGCAGCATCCCCTGCGCCCACCCCTAGAAGAGGAAGCGACGGGTCCCTAAAACAAGCACTCAGGGGGGGAGATAGGGTCCCCCACTCACCTCCAGCACATCACCCCGCCGGCTGCCAGAGCCCGCCTGCCACCTTCCTGCGGCCGTGTCACCTGGAAGTGATCTCACCGGCCGTGGCGTGGCCAGCCTGGCAGTGTCCCGGCTCGCTCAGCCCCGGCGGGGCCCCGGGGGCGGCCCCAAATTACGGTGACACACTCCCCGGCCCGGCCGCCGCACCGCAGGCATGCGGGCACGCACATACATACCCACGCGTGTAAACGCGCCCCACTCCCACCAGAGGCGGGGCTGCCGGCCGCATCCTGCCCGCCCCCGGGATGCTGCTGCCGCCACCCGGCTCCCCGGGGACCGTCCCCAGCACCTCGCCCGTTCACTGCACCCCACGTTTCCCCCGTGGGACCCCGTACCGGTGGATGTTTTGCCTCCCTCGGTGCTGGCTCCTGGTGCTGCTTGCTCGGCCGGCTCGGGCAAACAGGAGCGCTCGGGGGGCCGGCGCGGAGGGTTGGTGATCCCCGCGGGGGGGGCGGACGGGGAGGCCGGGGCGCCAGGTTCCCCTTCGCTGCTGCCTCGGGGCTCCCGGAGCCCGGCCCCATGGCCTGACCCTGCCCGTCGGCACCGAGCGTCTCCCACCTACTCTGAGCCCCTGCCCGCAGCAGCGGCTGCCTGGCGAGGAGAGGCGCAGCTGGGTGGGGGAACTCCCCCCCCTCCCCTCCGCCCCCGACCTCGACAGAGCCCGGCGCAACCCCAATCCCCTCCCTAAGCCTCTTTCCTCCACCAAATCCCCTCCACGCAGGTCGCGCCGGGGCAAGCCGAGCCCGTCCGACGGCTCCCGGCGCCGGCTGCACCCTGACTCCCAGCTCTCCCACCAAGGCCGGGACACGGCGCGGTGTTTTGGGGGACAAGCAGGCAAAGCAGCACCCCCCCAGCACCCTGCCCGCGGGCTCTGCCTAGCAGGGGGGAGACAGCAGCGGAGGCTACCGCGGTGGGGACCCGCCGCCCTGCCCCGGTGCAAGGCTGGTCTGTGCCCGCCGGCCCCGCGCTCCTCTCACCTGAGCGGTGCCGGTGCTGCGGGGGTCCCTCGGCAGTGCCAGCACCAGGGTCGTAGCGAGCCGGGCGGTGTGGGCGAGGGGGCGCGGTGTCACAGCTCAGCCATGGGGCCGGCAAGGCTGCGGTGACACCGGCCACGGGGTCCCCCTGGGGCAAAGTGGGAGGTAGAGATCAGGATTGCCTCCTGACCCCCAACTCGGCATCCCCTCTCTGCCCACCCCAGACCCTCCAGACCCCCTCGGGAGCATCCAGGGCCACCCCCCACCCTGCACTGGCAGCTGAAAGAGCCTTTATGGAGCCGCATCCCCATCACAGGGCACAGGTGGGCTTTAACCCCTGGAGGAGGGGAGGGTGGGAACTGGCATGAGCTCCAGATCCAACTGACACCTCTCTCCTGGGAGTGCTGCCACCCCCATCCCCACCCTGCTTCAGGACAAGCCCCGGGGATGGGCTGCAGCTGGTATAAAATGAGTAGGCCAGGTCTCTGGCCAGATGGGCCCCAAGCCACATCCACACTATGGCATCTCCCCTCCATACTGGGTGCCAGGAGCAGGGGAGGTGGGACCCCCCCAGAGATGGGCATGTAAGGAGTCTAAACCTCTACCCCTTCCCTAGCACACCATTCATCCAGCATCTGCTGTTCATTAGTGCCAACTGACAACAGTCTAATCAGCCAGGCTGCAGCACAGGAAGTACCACCCTTCCCATGGCCGCTCAGCAGAGGGCTGGAGCAAGACTTTCTCCTTCAAGCCTTCCTGTCCCAGTAGGGGCTGTGTGGGGCAGAGCCTTCCCTTGCCCCCCAAGCCCCATATGAGTTGGTAATGCCCCCTGGAGTCCTTTTCCCCAGATGGCTGCTGTCCCTCATAGGCATGACTGGGCTCAAACTCCCAGTGGTCCAGGGGCAGAATGGGGCCTTGAGATTTTTTAAACCCTGTATGTGTTTAAAAAAAAGGGTAGATGAGGTACTCAAGGATACGGTTTAGCACAGGACAGGAATGGTTGGACTTGATGATCTTAAAGGTCTTTTCCAACCTTGTGATTCTCTGATTCCTCTCTCAAGGGGAAACTGAGGCATGGGACAAGGTCTGCTCTGTAGTGTGGCTGGAACAGGGCTTGGCTAAAAGCCTGCAGCAATTCCCAGGCCTGTGGGGGCTGTTCCACTTCACCCCCACCATGCTGAGCCATGGTGGGCACAGCAGACTTGCACCTGCCAGAGGACAAGGGAGGCATCACCAGCTCCCCCCCAGCCATACCCAAAATACTCTGCTGGCAGGGCTGGCCCACACCCTGCACTAATACCAAATATCGGGCTAATGAGGCCTAGGTAGCTCCAGGGGTTGGTAACAGGTTGCACAGCCTGCACAGCCCCCACCCCACACCCCCAGGCCTTGGCACAGCAGGATGGGGGTGCAGGGGCTGCTTCAGGCCCTACACCCTGTGGGTAGCAGCGAGCGTGGGCCAGCAGTGGGACCAGGGCTGCAGCTGAGTGTCAGGCTGTAGCACCCAGGGTCCGTGGTGGACCTTGTCCCTAAAGAGGGGCAGGTCCTGTTTGAAGGGAAGTTTCACAGAGCCCAGCACTGAGAAACTTTGGATGGATTTGCCCTGAGACAGCTCAGAAAGGGCTGAGTAAAGAAAGGGGAGACCACCAGAGCCCACAGCACCCCATGAGGGGGACCAACCCTGTGGGGTGGCAAGCCAATACCAGAGCCCTGTGACACCAGAGCAGCCCCAAAAATGCTGCGCCAAGGTGGCCCCAGGGAGGCAAGTGCGTGGGGAAGCACCAGCGCCAGGCTCTGCCCTGGCCTGCCCTGCCCAGACGGCCCGGCACGGCCTCCAGCCCCTGGCTGGCAGCAGCTCCGTGAGCAGAGACCATCCCCCTGCCCTGGCTCATCCAGCAGCCTGCACACCCCCCCACCCCAGCTTGCACCTGCAGAGCGAGTGAGGGGCTCAGCTGTGGCAGGAGAAGCAGGGTCCTCCTGGCAAGGTGGGATCCTCGCCTGGGCTGTCAGCACCACCTTACTAGGTTTAAGTTAAGGTTTATTAAAGAAACACAACGACCCAAACCAACAGAGACCAAAAGAACCCAAAGGGTCCAGAGCATTTAAAGAGAAACCCGCTGCAAAGTGGCCACGCAGCTGCGGTACCGGTGGGCAGAGGTGCCCCACACCTCACCACTGCCCTGGGTTCCGGCTGCAGCACGACACCCTGAGGCGCAGGGCTGGCTCTGGAGGACAAGGATCCTCTGTTCATCCGGAGCTCCCCCGGGCCCAGGGAAGAGGAAGAGCAGAGCAAAGCCGCCTTTTCTCCAAGAAAAAAAAACACAACAACAACCCAACCAAAAAAGCCACCAAAAACCTTCCCCAGGCTTCCGCTGCGGTTTGCGGGGGTTCAGGGGCACCGGGCACCCACTCGCACCGTGCCTCGCTGCCTGCTCTGCCCTGGCAGGCAGGAGCAGGGGGTCGGGCAAGATGCCAGCTGGGGCTAGTGCCCCCTCGGCGCCTGGTCACAACAGCAGCACCAGCAGCAGCCCGCAGTGCTGCAGGGCACGGTGCCAGCAGCGCCCGCTGAGGCGCAGCGGGCACACACGGACACCGGCCCGGGCAGCGCCGCAGTGCCGAACCCCCCCCTAACCCATCCTTGCCCCTCGTATTGCCCCCCCAGCACGGGGCTCACACACCTCGCTCCTCACCTGTGTGCTCACCACCGCATCCTGCACCGGGTCTGCGGCGTCACCGCGGGGAAGGGACGGGCACGGCGGCGCTCCGGACAGCGGGCATGCCAGGCAGGAGGCACCCGCCCGCCCGCCGGGGCGGGGTGCGCCGGTCGACGCCGGTGGTGGCTGGGTCGCGGGCGGGATGCCCCGCGGGGCGGCGGGCACCGGGTGCCGGCTCCGGCCTCACACCCGGGCGGCCTTCCTGCGGCTCTGGGGGTGCGCCGGGGTCCGCGCGGCGGGGGTGCCACCCCGGTGCTCCTGCTCCCCCGGGAAGAGCTCGCCCTCCTCCTGCACCCCGCCCCGGGCCTCCCCCTCCTCCTGCCGGCCCCGCCGCACCCACCAGCGGGCGCGGGCCGGGGGACTCGCCTCCCGCCGCCCCCCACCCCGCTCCTGTTGCGCCCGCCGGCTCAGGCCCTGCTCCTGCCCGGCTTTGGGGCCGTGCTCCTGCACCCCTCGCACCGCGCCCCGCGCCCGCCGAGGCGGCTGCGCCCCGGGGCTGCCCCCCGCTCCCTCCGCCGCCTCTTCGTCCGCGCCCCGCGCACGCCGCCGCGCCCGGGCCACCCCCCGCTCCCGGGGCGGCCGCGGCTCCGCGCCCGGCTTGGGGCTGCCGACAGCGGTGACCGGCCCGGGCCGCTCGCCCCACTCCTGCAGGCCCGTCCGCTCCCCCAGCGGCACCCAGTGCCACCGGCCCGGGGCCCCGCCGCCACGCTCCCCGCCGCCGGCAGCCACCAGCTCCTGGCCGCGGGGCAGCGCCCCCAGTCCCGCCTCCTGTACCCCCCGGGAGAAGCCCCCTTCCTCCTGCACCCCCGGGGCCACCCCGCCGCCCTCCGGCACCCCCGGGCTCAGCCCCCCGCCTTCCGGCACCCCCGGGGCCCCGCTCGCCCCCTGCCCCCGGATGATGCACGCGGTCCCGGCCCCCGCCCCGGCCTCGCACGCTGGGGGAGCCCCCCCCTCGGGGCCGCCCCCCGCCGCGGCCCGCCGGAGCCGCGCTGCTGGAGCCCCGGCTCCCCCGCCCGCCCCCCCCTACCCCGCCGCCACCTCCTGCCGCCGGCGCGAGCTCCCGGGGCGGCGCGCGTCCGCCCGGCCCCCGGCCCCGCTCTTAAAGGCGCCGCGTCGCCGCTTTACGTAACGGCGGGGGGTACGGCGGGGGGGTGGGGACGGACGGACCGAGAGGAGACCGACGGCCAGGCGGATGGGAGAGGAGCGGGGCGCGGGGATGGACGGAGGGGCAGACTCACCGCGGAGCAGCGCCAGGACGGGACGCAGGGCACGGGCTGCCCCGCGCTGCCAAGCACAGGCCAAATCCTTGCTGTGAGGGGCTGCACCCCCTTTTCCTTGCAGCCCCGGCGGGGCTGGCTGTGCCTGGCCCCAGCAGAGCTCGGCGCAGTCCCAGTTCTGCCGCTCTGGGTGCCTGCACAGCCACTGCAGGCAGAGGAGCTCTGCCAGGTTTGGGCAGGGAGGTGCGGGAAACAACGTGTTTCCATCAAGTAAATTATCCCTCTTCGGAGAGGAGGGACCAGAGCTACGCCGGGACAGCCCATAAGGAGAGGAGAGCTCCAGGAGAAGCTGCCTCCCACCCCAAATGGCAGCAGATAGGGCCTTGGTAAAGCTGGAGGTGAGGTGGGCACCAATGGCAGGGGAAGACAGATGAGAACAGCAGAGCTTATTTAAAATGCAAAGCTCCAGACCAGTGCAGTCTCACCTCGGCAGCCTGCTGGGGATGCAGCTCCTGCTCTGCCAGAGCTCTTCGGGGCTCTAAGGATTAACCAAATACCCACCTGCACCTTGACCACAGGGAGCTCTAGGGTGGTGATGAATGGCAGGGCCAAAGCAGGGGCCAGCTCTGGCAACCTGGGACAGAGATATGGGGACCCACAGCCCTACCCAGCCCCCTTTTTGCCAGCAATGACCCGTAAAAACACAGCTGGTGGAAAGTCAGACATGTCATCCTTCTCCAATCATCCACCCCAAGACCACAGGCTCCTTAGGGTCAACAGGGTAGTCAAGAAAGGCAGGAGATGGCTATGAAGGAAGGGTGGGGGCAGGAGTCTTGCATACATTGCTCCTCCATCTCATCACCAATCCTCTTGGGCCGGAGCAGGCCAGTGCAGGTCACTCAGTACTGCACACCAAGGTGGGAAGGGACTTGTGGGTCAGCAGCCCTGACTGGGCAGGAGAGCAGCCTCCTTCCACTTGCCCAAGCTCACCCATGGCCACAGTAACTTCATGACTTTATAAGAACTGCTAAGAGAAATTGAGTGTTCAAAGCTTTAAAACTTTATTCAAGCAGACAGCAGATAATCCAGAAACAGAGTTAGCATCCCACACCACTCAGATACCTGCACTGAGCAAGGCATCCTAACTTCCCAGTAAGTTACAGTTGTACTGCCCAGTCAAGAGACAGGCTTTTCTCTTTCACTGCTGACTATAAAGCACATGATTAAGTCTGACATCAAGATGCATGCAAACGCTGCAGTGAGGACTCCCAGACAGCAGCTCTTAAATGCCATCCAGAGAAGTGTCACTAGGAAACAGCAACACCGAGAGGGTTGTACACATGCCTTGGAGACAGCAGGGTAGTTAAAGAGGAGCGAGGAGCTGGCCAAGCTTGGGCATCAGGCTTCTAAAGACAGATAAAAACCCAACCCTCGAGGCTGGCAGCACTGAGCTCAGTAACTAGACTGGGGGCTCATCTGTGCAGTTCCTTGCAGAGACCCAGCTCCAGCTGAACAATGTTCTTTCCCTCAAGGACTATTGCCAAGGCTCAGGTCACTCGCTCAGTTTGGGTTTAAATGCCAGATCAACCTGCAGCATACAGCTTTTTGGGAACAAGCAGCACAGTTTGGCAGGTGTCACACAGCAGCAGCATTCAGATTCAGGTCGGGGAGCAGAGTGGCACAGTGAGAAAGGTACCACTGCTTTCAGCCAGTCCACACAACATGCAAGAGGCAAGACTGGAGCTTCCAGCGAGACCTGGTGAGCAAGCAGCTTTGTGTGCACACACACCAGTATCCCCCAGTTCGAAAGCAGGCCAGCCCCTTAGCTACTACACACAACAATACAGAGTGGTGACCAGAGCCCACCAGACAGCAGCCAACCCAAAGCCCTCCTTTAATTGCCCAAGTCTTTGAAACTGATTTGAAGGAAGTTTACTAAATCACAAAACACACAGTCTAATTAGCCTAGTTTCCACTAAACATTCAAGCACCAGTCCCGTGACTGGAGGCAGGAAGCCACTTCAATACAGCACAGCTATTCAGAACAGTTCAGGCTACAGAGAAGGTAGAATCTAGGGAAGTACATAACAGACCGAAGTTTGTATCTGCATCACCACGGGAGAGTGGGGAAAAAAACAGGACTGCAGGAAATTGATCATGTTAGATACTAACCATCAAGCTTTGCAGATGACATTGCATGATAAGCATAGAACAATTATGGGAAACACTGTCCCCGATAATTACGTACACCCATAGTGCAACATATGGAGGTCACTGCCTCCGATATAACACCGTGGTAGGCAAAAACTACCTTGTTCTTTACACATTATGGAAGACACTGCCCCCGATAATGTCAGGTTTCATGATACATAAGGTACTGGAAGTTTGCAGGAAGCTGCCATTTAAAAATTGAGTCAATGCCTAATCTGAGGGACAAGAAGTTTGTGTGTGGTGCCGCGGGTGGAGCTAGGGTTACAAAGTGAGCCCCTCCACCAGGGCTAGGGAGGAAGCTGTGTTCTCCACGTGGAGCACACAGCATCCAGAAAGGGGGCCAAAGAGAGAGTCTGAAGCCCAGAGGGACACAGACACCACAGGGAAACCAAATCTCTAGTATTTTGAGTTTTCACCCAGGTTTTCAGCATTTCAAGGATCATTTTGGAACGCAACCCAGAGACTTGCTACCAGGTTTACACCTTCAAGTTTCTTCCAGAGAAGTGTTTTTGCCTCAGAAAGCTTAATTGCTAGTTTTCAAAAGCTTTTTTTTTTTGAGGGGCCTGTTTAGATTATTTTAAATGCAAAGTTCCAGTATCATGTTTGATTGTAATAGCAGATGCTGCTTTATTCAAAAACGACAGTATAACTGTCATAATTATGGAAGGCACTGCTTCCGATAATTATCTTCTATAAAAAAACCACACCATTTATAGTGAACACTGTCACTGATAAATAAATAAACAAATAAATATCTCAGTGCCAAACAAGAGCCATCCTGCAAAATGGCATCAGTCAAATGGGGTTTGGCTAGCAAGAGACTCGATTTCACAAAAGGCCCCAGGGTAGCAAGGTCTGAAGTGTCAGTCTAGAGCCATTCCTCAATGCCACAGGACTCACTGAGGTGCCAGCTACAGATATAAAGGGGGCATTAGGTAATCTTTGGGTCGTTTTCCCTGGGTATTAAGCTATTCAGCCTGTCCTGGCAGAAGCAAGACTCCAAGATGTCACTGGACACTGGTGTTGAGTGAAGGCAAGCCAGGCACTTCAGAGCTTGCTGATAATCCAGCATTTGCGGGCTATTACCACATTGGTTTGGTTTTGAACTACAGGCTGGTCTCTGCTGCTCCCTGACAGAGAAGGGATCCTCATTACTAGTGTTGTGAGGACTCCATTTCTCTTATGTCACTACGTTTAGGGGGCCAACAATTACAACCCTAAATAGATGAGATACCTCCCACTCAAGGTACCAGGTTCAGGAATCACCTGAGCTGTTAGTTCTCAAGTACACTGGAGAGCAAGCCCCACAAGCAGCTGTGACCGGTTTAGACTGTGGTCAGATGGGAGGGAGCCTGGTCAGAGGAGATTTCATGGTCATCTTAGTACCTGCTTTAAAACTGCCTCCTGTGAATCTGTCAAGGTGAGATTTAAATTTTATGCTCAGCTTTGGTCAAAAAACGATTTGTTGCCAGAAAAAATCTATGGGAAAAAAAAAATCACGTTGTGTTAGGGAGTGGGTTTCCCTAATCCTGTACCTTAACCAGGTGTTCACCGTGTCTAGAACTCATTGTCTGTATCCCAGATATCACCTGCTAAGGCATTGGCAGCGCCTTTAATGGTCCAGGTCACCAGGGCCAGCTGCTCTTTCAGCATGTCCACATCCACACTAGCCTTGCTGGCATGCAGCAGCTGCAGGTTCTCCAGCAGACTCTGCAGGGTGTGGGAGCCTTTCCCGAAGAAGATGTGGCGAAAGGGAGCATCTTTTGGCGAGAGGTACGGGGAGAGGAAGTCATACTCCACCTGGAGTAGAGGTACAGATTTGGGGTTATACTCCCAACCTCCCAAATTTTTCTTTCCTGCCCCATCACAAGCTCCCAACTTCTGGTCCCCACACAGCCTCTTCCTGCAGAGAGCTCTGCAGGGGCCAGACCCTCTCCTGATAGCAAGCGCAGAAGTCAGTCAGGTTGACACTAAGCAAGCAGAAAAGACACCAGGTCCAACACAGAGCCCACAGCTCCTAAGGAAGAGGCCCACCCCAGCTAGCACACTCCCAGCTACAGACACCCACCTTCATGATCCTGTCGTTCAGGGCTCTGCGGATAACTCTGTTTTCCCTGTCACTGTTTGCAATGTCGTTTTTCAGTGCATCTGTAGCTCGCTGGAAGTCACCACGGGCAAAAAACAGCCAGTTCAAGGTCAGCCCCAGCATCTGTGAAGAAGGAGCTGTTAGCAAACCTGATTTTCTTCTTTTGCTGCTTTTAACAAAAGGAAGTGTGGGGTTTCCCCCCCCCTCAGTTTAATCAAGTAGCAGAGCAAGTTCCTGGCAGGCTCTTCTGAGGTCGCAGAGCTCAGTGAAGTCCCTCCCCACCCACAGCTTCTTGTAAGCTTTCAGCAGAGGTGCAAATGAGATGCAAAGCTGCAGTGTGCTGTGAATGATAACCAGAAGAGAAACCATTTACATCCATTTCCTCACAGGCTAGTCATAGCCAGATTAGCTAAATCTGTCTGCCACAGCTATGCTGCTCTGTAAGGAATGCAGATTCAGGTCACATCTTGCTACACTCTTGTGCCTAAAGATGTCCACTCTCTTGTATCTAACAGCAGTAGAGCCATAGCAGCACACAGCCCTGTAACAGTCTACAGGGCACTCAGAGCCTTTCTTACCTTCACATCCCGATCGTAGGGTAAAAACTTCTCCTGGAATGCTAGCAATTCTTCACCATATCTCTCAAAATCCAGGAAGAGCTCATGATCATGGGTCAGCCTGACAGCTATTTGCCCAGCAACTTCTGCAGCAGCACGCATAAGAGGATACAACTTGTCATTCATCTTCAGGTTCTCCACAGTGTCCTGAGTAGTTCCCAAGTAGGGGTATTCCTCATCGTTCTGCAAGAAAGGTGTTTAAGTCAGGCAAGAGTGCTTCTCCAGCTAGGATTTTTCACATCCCACTACAGTTTGCTTGCTACATCCACCACATCCCATCTCCTCACACTGCTAAGTAGGGAGACTTGAGTGGCAAAACTTCAAAGCACAGGGAAAGGGAATGGAGCTGATGGAGCTCCTGCATCTCAGCCCTCTCAGTTCCTGGCAATCAAAAGGATGCTCTGCTAGTCTGTTACACCCAAAGACATAAACACCTTTTACCTCTCAGCGCCCACTGCAGAAGTGCAGGCTGGCAAGCCCCCATATCCAGTTTAGTATGTGCTGGCAGCACCCTCCAGCCCTCCTGGCAGGGTAACTCAAGGCTCTTTGTGCAACAAGTGTGACACTAACAAAATCAAAGCATTCCTAAGCAGAGGAAGCTGTTACCAGAAAGGGTCCCAGTAGCACCTGCAGTAACTGAGCAGGCTGCTTGGCTGCATTTTTGCCAGCCCCAAGCTGCAGCTGACCTGAGCAGTGAATTAGTACTTCCTCTGGCCAACAGTACCACGTCCCCAACACACTTTACTTGCTGACTAGAAACCTGCAGTACAGACTTTTACTGAAGCAGCAACATTTCAACATCTTTTTAGCACATTTAAGCTACTGAATCACTGACATCTCTAGAAAAGCAAGTGTCCCCTCTGCCAGCAAAATATTTGTTCAGGGCTTGAACAGAGACTGTAGGCCAACTGTTTCCCAGGAGCAGCCTTCACAACAAGTACTGCCACAGCCACCAGGTCCCGAGGCTGCATCTCCTCCCCCCAAGAGGTTCCTGCATGGACAATGAGCTTGGGACAGCACCTTGTGCTCTGCCAACCTGGAAAGCAGATATCCTTGCAGCACTTTGCATGGAATGAGTACACCAGGAAGGCAGACAATACTTACATTGTAGAAACCAAAGGAAACCACTGGGATTCCAGAGTAGGCCAGGAAAGGGAATGCTGCATTATCCAGACCAAGGGGAACCCTACAAAACAATAAGTATTGAGTAATTACCAACTGGTTTGGATATCCCAGGAGAAAAGCTACAAGCCCAAGAATTGAAGCTCTGAGCTAAATGGACTACCCTGTCTAGACAAGACTGGTTTTAGCAAGGAATACTGGCCAAGTGCCAAGGGCTGCATGTCCATTTCTAGTGACCAATCCATGTACAAGGCTGTTCTTGCTCTCTAAAGAGGTATCTGGGCTGCCTACAGGCAGCTTGGGGCAGCACTAAGTACAGCCAGTGCTGTACTGTTTGTTCCTGCTTGCCTGATCCCACTGCAACAGGTAAAGGACACCGCAGACAGCAGTGCGACACTCCAGCAGAAAGAGCAAAAGCTATTTAGTCAGTTCCCTTACAGAGATTTGCTTTCCCAAGCTGCAGTGTGACAATACTTACACTGTTTTTACCCAGTCTGAGCCAACTCTGTCATAGAGGCTTCCCAAATCCTTTACTGGGTCCTTCACCTGTACAGAAATGACAGTCAGTGCACTTGTTCTGACCTCTGCTCAGGTTTCCAGGTCCCTCCTGGAGCCTGCAGTGCCATGCAGATGCCAGAGTCAGGTGTCTCCCCTGACCTTTCTCCACACAGACACTGCTCATGCAGGACAGGCATTCATCTCCCACTGAAACGTGACATTTGTTGACTTCAGAGTCTGCACACATGAAATGCAATTCTCAGAACCCAGCTAACTTCAGACAGGGTCCTCCAAAACATCCCATCCCTTTCTCCTAAGCAGGGCTTTTTGCTCAGAAGGTGCCAGCTGGGGCAAGTGACTCAGTGCTGCTCTGGCTGCTTTTGATTCCTTATTAAAAGTTACAGCACTTTGACTAGCCCAAGATCCTTCAACTCACCCCCTTCAGAGTCCTCTCCAGCAGTGTGTACAGCAATGGGCTAGCTGAAATCTTCATGTGTTTGAAACCTGCACAAAAGAAAGAGCACTTAACACACTGGCACTATGAACCACAGGTACTAGAGCTACGCAGCCCTGTGACTGAGCAACAGCTGATCTCCAGCTTGCTGCCCAGGGTTTTTTAACAGACACACAACAGTCTGTTGGGACTTAACAGCACTGTCTCCTTCTGGCTCAGGCTACAGTAGCCTCCCAGCTTCAACAACAAGAGAATAAACAGTCATGTCAGTCTTCAGCCATACATCCAGCATCAGCTTCTGGCACAGCCCATGTTCCTAGGGGTTCAGGGGGGATCTGTCAAGCTATTCTGGTCCCACTCAGTTTCAAGAAAATTAAAAGCAGCAGGTTACCTAGGACTGCAGTATCCAAGTTAATGTAAGTGAAGGCTTTGGCATGCAGCGTGGCAGAATAACCCTAGAACAAAAACAAGCATTTAAAGATAAGCAGTGGTACAGCACAAGGATGTTTAACCTACAGGAGGTCACAGCTGTGCAGTCACCACACAGCAGTCCATCACAGCAGCAGTACCTCCAGCCATTCAGTAGCACCGACGGCTCCGTACTCGCCCGCGCTCCAGCTCGCGAAGATGATGCTGCGCCTTGGTTTGTAGCCATCTGCAAAGGACAGAGAAAGAGATGCCTGCTCTACCCCCACAGAGATGGGGATTAGCACCAAAGGCTTGTGTTGATGAGTCACCTCCTCCTCAGAGCTGAAGCATTCTGAGGTGCACGCCAGTGGCTGCACTGATGCTGTATCCTGCCCTACAGCAGAACCGAGTAGGAAAGCCATGCTGCCTGCATTTTGTCCATTGACTGTTTAGCTGCCCGAGCCCAAAATTAGCCCTGGAGACAGAGCACTCATGCTTAGTGCCACGATGCAGCCCCACCACTCCAGCTGGCCAGCTACTTCAGTGATATCTCTCCTTCAGGCCTGTCTGTCCAGTAGACACAGCTCAAGCTTGAGGTGTGCATTGTGTGTTATCCAAGGACAGTCTTTCTTTCAAGCCAAACCAGCAGCAAGCAGAAACCCAGCCAAACCCTTAGAAATAAGTTCTCACAACAGACAAGTTGCCCATGCTGGACAAGTAATAGCTTCTTGGGAGGTTTTGTTAGATCTCCAGGGCCTTTCTAAAGGCTTATTCTATAACTGGGCTCTCCAGTGTTACTACACAGAACTAAACCTGTATCACCTCCCACCCCCACGCTTTTGTACACAAGTATTTACCATTTTTCACCATGTCTGAGATCACATGGGCAAGTTCCAGCAATATGGCAGTTCCAACACCAGCCTTGGCTGCTCCTGGGCCCCAGGAGTCTCTCTGGGCTCCAATCACAACATATCGATCTGTAAAGGAAACAGCAGATCTGAGCTGCAAGCTTCAGGTTGCAAACACCACCTCCATCAGAAAAGCAGCCTTGAGCTTCTGTTTTAAGAACACAATCCCCACAAAAGAAGGGTTCCCCTCAAGACTGATTCATGAGGTAGCTGTTGTTACCTGGTTCTTCAAATCCCTTGATAGCACCAAAGATGTTCAAAATCTTCCTGTCCACCATCACATTGTTCACAGTCAGATTCACCATCATCTTGCTTGTGCTGCTCAGCATCACCCTACACCTCAGGATGCCACCCTTCCACTCTGGAAGGCACTCATCTCCATCCATTTTGCTAAGGGGAAGAAATAAAAAAGGAAAAGAAAAAAGAGTGAGCACCTCTGAACTTATTACCCAGCTCTGGGGACATTTAGTTACCCTGTCAAAAAAGCAAGCCTGCATCTGCCAGTGCAGCCTTGTTCAGGGCCTGCTCAGGAAATAGCATGCAGTCCTGTCCCACTAATTGTCCAGGGAGAAGTAGGATGCAAGGGCCAAGAGAAATCTAGATAAAGTTCAGTCTTTAAGACATGGACACAAGTGACATTTCTCCAGCCAGTTCCAGCAGGTGCTCCCTGTGATACACAGCAGAGACCAGCAGAGAGCTCCCTGGGCTCACAGCACCTCCATACCATCTCATCCCTACAAGGAGGCCACAGCAGCCTAGCTCACAAGCCAGGAGAAACAGTTACCTGAACAGCCTTCCTACTGCTTGGCTAGAGATGGTCTGAACAACAATGTGAGGTAGTCCAGAAGACTGCACTGGTGGGAACTGGGTGTGGTTGAAAGAAGGGAAGCCTGGGGTGAAAGGGTCTCCAGTTCCAAGGTGGGCCTGTGAAAAGCAAAAGGAGCCCTCAGATCTCAGAGGAGTCCAACAGTTTCCATCTACAGAAGGGCATGAAGCACTGCTGGGCCAGAGGCCTGCAGAACAACTGCTGCAGCCTACAGTGAGGAGGGGTCATGAGAACAGCACACAGGGGAGCCAGCCACATACTCACATGTCCAAAGGGGACAAGTGCATCTGTGTTCTTGTAATCAGAGGGGTCCAGGTACATCAGGGCACCAGCTGCTCCCACCTCTTCAGCATTTGCAACCTGAAGCAGAGCAACAGTAACTGCACATGTGCACTGCCAGCAAGGGAAATTAAGGCAGGTACATGGACTAACACTGAAGGGTTGTGTACCTCAGTGCCCAGAAGGTTTTAACAGCCACCTGAATGGTGACAGATGAGGAAGTTGTCACCCTGTGATTCCTTCAGCTCACAGCTGCTCCTCAGAGCAGCTTAGAAGATGCAATTTAGTTCTGATTATGTTCCATTTGTTTTCCCAAGATTAAGTTAGACTCAAGCCAAGACAAGCAACCACCAGAGGCTCACCTTCACTTGGAAGATGGAGGCAGAAAGGCCTTGTCAGGTCCCTGTTTTTACACACCTACCACCTACAGCACGCTGCACGTACAAACACTCTTGCAAGGCTAAGACACCAGTTAGCAAAGTAGGAAGGGAATTGGAGAACCAGCAAGCAGCCCTTGTGGAAGCACTTTTCAGCTTTGCCTGTGCCTAATGCATGCAGTCACAGTCTGACAGGAGAGAGCCTTATGCCTCAGTCTCCCCAGGAGCACTCCTTTGAGGGGCAGCTCTGGGTCAGACCTAAAACAGCTTTGTGTACAGAAGGACTTGAATCCTTTAGGCTGCTTTCATACTCAGTTCTACTAACTGCAGAGGGAACATTACAGCAATATGCAAGCAGCTGACTGGGCAAGCAGTGCCAGCATTTTCACTTGGTCCAAGTGAACAGTCAGCAAGGGCCCAAGTGAGATACTTTGAAAGTATCTGGCTGCAACAGCAAGAGCTGCTCTGCTTCTAACAGCCCTACTGCTGCATCTAGCCATTCCATCCAGCTCTGTACCCTGTAGCCCCCAGGCCATCTCCCTCTGCCTTCCAGCCCCACCACTACAAATGCAGACAGATTTCCACAGGCCAAGAACATCATCAATATGAATGCTAACCAGCTCTGTTCAGCCTTGGTGTCCAGACCTGCACATGGAGGCTTAGTGCAGACAAGCAAGAGCAGGCCTGCAGGGACAAGCCTACATACCAAAGTTCTAGAGACCTGAACAGAGGCAGAGAGGTGTGTCTTCAGGAGGAGGAAGCACAGCTTCCTGCTGCCAAGTTTGGCCAGGCTTCGGGGCACAGACTGCTTACCTTCTCAGCAAGGGTTATTTTTCCAGCTCTGAAGATGATTATAGTACCATTCAGTGAAACACCCAGTTTCTGTATCTTCTGAAAGTCAGCCTTGAGACCATAGTTTACATAGACTGGTTTGCCCTGGAACAGAAACACTAGCTGTAACTGCAGCAGTCCTATGTCCGTAAGTCAGGCCAAATCATAGAATGGCAAGGGTTGGAAGGGACCTCAAGGATCATAGAGCTCCAACCCCCCTGCCACAGGCAGGGACACCAACCTCAGGCCTGGAGCTACACAAGGTTGCCCAGGGCCCCATCCAACCTGGCCTTGAACACTGCCAGGGACGGGGCATCCATCCCCTCTCTGGGCAGCCTGTTCCAGCACCTCACCACTCTCTCTGTAAAGAACTTCCCCCTAATATCTAATCCAAACCTTCCCTCCTTTAGCTTTAATCCATTCCCCCTTGTCCTGCCATTATCTGCCCTTTTAAAAAGTTGATTACCCTCCTGTTTGTACTGGCAGGCTGCAATGAGGTCCCCCCACAGCCTTCTCTTCTCCAGGCTGAACAAGCCCAGCTCCCTCAGCCTCTCTTTGTAGGGCAGGTGCTCCAGCCCTCTGATCCTCTTTGTGGCTCCTCTGAACCCTCTCCAACAGTTCTATATCTTCCTTGTATTGGGGGCCCCAGCTCTGGACACAGGACTCCAGGTGGGGCCTCAGGAGGGCAGAGTAGTCACAGTGACTCCTGTTAACAGCAGGGAGTTCAAGCCCAACAATGTAAACTCTAATCACATGCACCATGTCTGTTGGAGCCACACTTCAGTCAGGGTTCCTGCCCCAATCCTAGCAGAGAAGTTTAAACAGTTACTTCTGTATCTTGCTGAAGTAACAGAATGATGCGGACCTATTCCTCACCCCACTCTCCCCAGCACACCCCCCTCCCCAGCTCTCTAACCAGGTAAGGCTTTATACACTCCATATCCTGAAGGGACATATTCTGGACATTGGCACCCAGTAAGCATGCAAACACATTTCCAGGATCTTCTTGGAGTCACTTACAACAACTGAACCTCTCTTGCTGTAGGCCACATACGCATCAGGAGCCTCCAGTTCCTCCTCTTTATCCCCTTCCACAACAGACACTCTGTTGTTGGTACTATTAAATGGAAAGAGACAGTGTTATGTTCTTTCACACACAAACTCTGCATTTACCCAGCTCCTATGTTTCAGGCTGCACTTCTGATCAAACCAACGCAGAGCCTGAAACAGGCAAACTCATCCCAGTATGTTCAGGAAAGAACCTCTGGGGTTGTTCAGAGACATTAAAAAGGCTAATTTTTAAGACAAGGAGCAGAGAGAATCTGTGCTTCCAAGTCTCCTAGCCTCCTCTTCAGCTATGTAAATTAACTTCCTCTTCACATAAAGGGGCAAATAAGACATGAGGGTACAAGCTGTCAGCCAGCACAATGCCTGTTGACGCCCTCCTGAGCCACTGGCAGGTCTGCAACACCTGTCTGGGTGACAAGACACAGTCACACATGCTAGCAGATTTAGACACAGGGAATCTGCACTTCAGCCAACACTTTACTTAAGATTGTTTTCTCTGCACTTCCTAAGCATGCTTTGAGGAAACAACTGTTCATGAAAAAATCCAGAGGGCTACTACCAGCTCCTCTGGATTTAGAAAGCCTGAGAAGAGACAGGAACAGCTAGCTACTGCTTGGTTAGGTTGAGGCCCTCTTTGGAGAGGGGTAAGTGGCTCACCCCTTTCTGCTTTCAGCACTGCTTTCACCAAAACTCACATGTTTGCTGAAGGCTACTGATACTCATGCTGCAAGAAAGGGCTCTTCACCTCTTCATTAACATACCTGCCTTTGACCTGCAGCCTAATGTAGTGCTCATCATTCCACACTTCACTCAAGTGGAAGTTGGTGAATTGGTCATGAATGTAGACGGCAACACTGTCATCTTCCATCTGGCCAGCTTCAAAAGAGTACTTATTTGCTCTTTGCCTGTAAGGTAACATACATAATAGCTTAGGCTACAGCACCAGCTTGCACTGCAGTGCTCAGCCTGCAAACCCAAAACAGGGTGGGCCATTTAAGCCCACATTTAATTACATACCACCCCACAACATCCAAGGCCCTTGTTCTCCAAAGGAGCTCAAGTTTCTGGAGTACAAGTCCTATGAGGAGCAGCTGAGGGAGCTGGGGCTTTTCAGTCTTGAGCAAAGGAGGCTGAGGGGAGACCTTATCGCTCTCTACAGCTAGAAAGGGTTGGGGTTGGTCTCTTCTCTTGGGTGAGAAGTGATGAGAGGAAATGGCTTAAAATTGCACCAGGAGAGATTTAGGTTAGATTTCTAGATTAATTTCTTTACTGAAAGGGTTATCAAGCATTGGAATAGGCTGCCCAGGGAGGTGGTGGAATCACCACCCCTGCAGGTATTTAAAAGACATGTGGATGAAGCGCTTAAGGACGTGATCTAGAGCTGGGCCAGGCAGGGTTGGGCTGTGGTTGGACTCAACCTGAAGGGTCTCTTCCAGCTCAGGTGATGCTATGATTCCTCTCACAGGCTGTGTCTCTCCCATAGGTGTAGGTAAGTTTTCTGGAACCTTTACCTCAAGCTGTCCTCAAGACGTTTGGCTGACAGTTTATTTGACAACATGGCTCTAAGCTCGGGCCAGTACAAGACAGGTGGTCCAGGAACCTCTTCTTCCTCAGTCTGATCATCATCCATTAAGTAAGATGTAGTAGGAGCCTCACACTTGCCACTTCCATCCAGACACCTGCTAGCCTTCTGCATTCGTCCACGGTAACTCAAGTAGCCAATCAGAAACCCTACAGACAGAACAGGCATTTCTTTTGTGCTGCAGAAAGATGACTAAACCAGCCCCCCATCCCCCCAGTGAAGTGCATTCAAAGCAGCTTCAGAGGTTAAAATGCATCTCTGCCCTCACACCATTTCTGACAAGCTGGCATGCCTAAGGCCAGAGGGGAATATGCAGCCTGACATTTTGTCTTGAGCTTGTATGTTTTAAGGAACACTGTAAGTCTGATCTGCTTGGCAGAATCCCTCCAGCACCACCTGGGAAGGCAAATACTTACTTTATGTCAGTGGCAGTGTTAAAACTCTTGAGAAATGAGTACACAAGAGGCTTTACTGGTATGTTTCTACCCACAGCTCTAGAGAAGTGTTAAAAGTTAATGGAGGGAAAAGCAGCACGCTTGCACACAGGCCAGCTCACCCTTTAGCTAAGTCACAGTTCCACTGTTAAAACTTCCCACTTCTTTGTGCCAAATCTGTACTCTAAGTTTGAGCTAAGCAGAATTAGTGACAAGAGGCTGCAGTCTCAATCCAGGCTCTTTCATTATCTCCCAAAACAATACAGAATCAAACGTTAACAGCCTCAGATATGCCCAGCACCAGGGTCTCCTTCACGCAGTTACCTCTCACACTGCCTTACCAATCAAGAGGAGGAGGACAGCTGCAATGACTAGGAAGCAGAGGTTCTTGCCGTTCCTCCGTGGAGGAGGCATGCTGGCATGCAGGTGCTCTGGTCTCCCAATTTCCCCTCCTTCCTCATCATCAGCAGACAGCTTCATCTCCACATGGCTGTTGTCTCCATCCGTTTGCCGGGCAATGCTGAAGCGGGTGTACGACATCGGTTCGCCACCGAACTGTGGTGAAAGACAGTCATCTGATGATAGAACAGTTTGCTACACCAACCTACAGTCCCTTGCAGCCAGACACACCTGTGTTCCAAACCAAATACAGCCTGTTCATATGAAACCGTTCCAGTGCAACCCAAGCATCTGGCTGTCAATAAATCAGGCTGCCTGCTTTCAACAGACAGCTGCAGACCCACTCAGGGCCTGCACAGCTTATGCCACACTTGTTTGCCCTGCACAAGTTCAGAGCCACTCTGGTTGGACACCGCCAACGGCATCGGCATTTCCCATGTAAACTCACAGCAAAGGCTGATTGAAGTAGAAACTCCTGGTCTTAATCAAGACTGGACTGATCTGACCCAAACATGAAAGATGGGAACTTAGATCACAACAGAGGAAAGGGAAGGCAACCCTACCATGGTCGTGCCTTTGAGCTGCATCCACTTTGACGTAAATACCCTCCTCCAGTATCTAGATAATCTTGTTTTTAAACTGCCCTAGGCTACTCTTAAATTACACTATTGATAAGTATTATAGAACAGCTAGGCTGAAGAGAGATGACCATTGGGAATTCTGCTACCTCAGCTAACATGAAAGCTGAGGATACACCTCCCACATCCCCCAGCAACTGGAACCATTCGACAGGGCTTTATCAGTTCCAAGCAGAGCAGCTTCCACTCTGGAGCCCACTTTCTGAACAGCTGCAACACAGTCCAATCACCCACACACAGAACAGCAGCCTGCGTGCAAGGCAGTCCTTCAGATTAAGAGACAGTTAAACTCAATTCCAGGCATAGTCTGGCACTGAGCAGAACCACTCAGTTTCCATTAGAGCTGCTGAACTTGTCTGTGGCCACAGTTGTGCCAGGGACAGACAGGAGGCTGGCTAAAAGGCCAGAGGAATAGTTTTGGGAGCAACAGTCCTGCAGCATCTCTCTACTGTACTGGAGAAACAGCTGGTGGCAAACACACAAGCCTCTTGCCATCTCATCAGCTCACCCACAGTTCTCTGTTCACTCTCAAACTACAAGTCAGAGAGCAGACATTAGCTTGCTTGCTCAAAACTCAACCAATGTAATTTCAGACCTGCAGTTCCATTGCTGTCCCTGACACCCACAATGAAGTAAGTGGCTGGCTGCTCACATTTCATAAAAGGGCCACACCACAGTTTATCCTAGCAGTGTCTCTGCTCAGCTGGTTGATAGCCTGGCTTTCCTTACACTACAGGTTCTTCATACTTGATCAGAGACTATGCCATCACAGTCCTAGTCTAGGGTCATTTCACAGTCCGAGCTCTATGGGACTAGCGGGTTGGTTTGAGCAAACTCAGAGCCACCTCCTCCTTCACATCTGTTTCAAAGCACAGGTCACATACAAAGGCTGGGATTGTGGATGAATTCTCACTGCCAAAGTCACATAATACAACACACGTTGATTGTTCTGATAGGCATTCAATCAGCTTCCTCAACAGCACTTCCTCCTGGAACGTTGTTCAAGGTTTGCTTCCCCCCCACACACCCCCTCCCCGCCCCCCATAAGCTTCCTGAGAGACTGAAGGCATCACACCAGTTAACGATAACCCCAGCAGCTCTGAACTGCTTAACCGCATCCTTATCATGGCCAGCGAGCTACAGTGACATCTGTCTCAACCCACACAGCAGCACCTATGGATTGGATTCCTCACTTTCTCTGCTGGGTGTTGTTGAACCTGTCTTCTGCAGTATCATCAGCACAGCAAGAGACAACACAGGGGGACTGTATCTTACCAAGTTAGAGATAGCCGCTCTGGCATGGTCCATTACCTTCTGGAGAAGTGCCTACCAACTTCACCAAAGCCCTAGAAATTCAGAAAAAAACAGGTTGTCAGGCTGTTCCCCACCACTGCATAAAATGCCCAGGATCAGTCACCATCACTAGCAGAATGCTTGCCCATGTGCACGCTGCTACATCAGTCACCATGTTGGTCAACCTACATCAACCTTGAACGTAACCTGAAGTTCACAGACAACTGTTCACTGCCAACATAAGTTCTGGCAAACAAACTGACCCCATTGAACTCCGGGGACAGGGAGGGAGGTGTATACATGAGGAACACAGTCTCAAACAGCTAATTTTAGCCAAGGGCCTTATTAACAGTAGGGCTACCTCCACTATGGGAGCTTGACAAGATACACTTGCTCATCTTCTCTGGAGATACTCAAGTCTCGTCTGGATGCCTATGTATGTAATACGAGATAGGGAGCCTGCTTTGGCAGGGGGGTTGGACCCGATGATCTCTGAGGTCCCTTTCAACCCCTAAGTTTCTGTGATTCTGTGTGATTCTGTGATCTATGAAAAAGGACACCACATATCTAAGGTCCCTGCAGTCTGCCTCAATGATGGCATTGAAGACAGGATCCAAGATTGTTAGCCAGAAATGACACAAAGCCTATAGCAAAGCAACACAAACTCCTGCTCTGCCCAAATATCCTTAATCGCAAGGCCCCTTCTAGACAGCTGTATTATTTACTGCTTTATCAAGCAGCTTCAGCTTTGAGGTACACTCAAAAAGCTACCTTTCCTAGTCTGGCTTTCTCTAGACCACAGACTTATCCGAGAGGTTAAGGTGTAACTGAATTACTTCAGCATTTCTTCCTGCAGAGATGCTTAAAAAGAGCTTTACAAGTTAAGTGACCTGACAGTTTGGGTCGGGACAGGCATTTAGGCTGGGAGCCTGCACAACTGGAGAGTGCCCTCCGACACCGCTGCTAGGAAATGGCTTTGAGCCGGCCTGCGGGTACAGGTGGGTTAGCTTTACACCTGAGAGCTCTGCAGCACCAGCGGGTTTTATTCGGAGAACAAAGGTGGCCATCCGCTCACGGCTCCTTTTGTTTGGGGCAAGCGCACACGGAGGGGACTCTCCGGCAGCCTCAACACGCCTTGCCCAAGGTACAACCCGAGGCGCCGGCTCCCACCTGGCAGGGATGCTCCTCGGGATGCTCCTCGGGATGCTCCCCAGCCACCCGGGATCACAGTGCCCCCCCCCCCCCCCAGCTCCCTGCACCACCCCGGGGACACAGCCCACGCTTCGGGCGCCTCCTCCCGCGAAGCGGCCCGGGAGACAACCCACACCCCCGCGGGCCGCATCAACAAGGCGAACCGGGGAGAAGAGGGGGAAAAACACTTCGGGGGAAAAAAAAAAGGCATCAGAAAGCGAATTAATCGCCATCAGCCTCCCGCGAGGCGGCCCAGATACCGCGGGCAGGGCCCGACTGGAGGCCGCCAGATAAGCGGGCCGGGCGATAGGCTGCCCGCCGCAGGCACGTCTGCCCCCCGCCCGGGCCTGCAGCCACACACGGGGCCGGGCGGCCGGGCCGCCCCCGCGGCGGTGCCCTACCAGCCCTCAAGGTCAGCCGGCCACGCAGCCTGCGCCGCTCCCGCCGCCACGTGCGTACGTGCGCACACGCGCTCCCCCCCCTTCCCCCCCCGCCGCCAGCCGGGGCCGCAGGTGCCGCGCAGCCCCAGCGCGTCCCGCGCCCCCTCCTCCCGCCGCGCCGCGCAGCCTCGCTTCGCTTCACCTCACCTCACGGCGGCGGCCGCCTCTTCCCGCCCGCCCAACGGCCGGCTCGCACACCTCACCCTCCACCCCTCCGCTCCCGGCGCCGGGACCCGAGCGCGGCAGCGGCAATGCCGTTTTAGCTCCCCGCCTGACGGCCCCGCCCGCCGCATGCGCAGGGCGGGGCGCCGCGGCCCGCCCCCGCCCGGGCTCCATGCGGTGGTGGTGAGAGCGCAGCGCTGCGCGGCGGGGTGTTCGCTCGTCTGGCTGCCGGGACCTCAGAGCCCGCCCGGAGGGGCTGGGGTGCCGCGGTGCCGGGCGGGGGGCTTTAGAATCACAGTGGAATCACCTGGGCTGGAAGAGACCCTTTAGGTCACCGCGTCCAACCACAGCCTGTCCCTGCCTGGCCCACCTCTAGGTCATGTCCTTCAGCGCTGCATCCACATGCCTCCAGGGATGGTGACTCCACCGCCTCCCTGGGCAGCCTATTCCAACGCTTGACAACCCTTTCAGTAAAGAAACGAATCCAGAAATCTAACCTAAATCTCCCCTGGTGCGATTTTAAGCCATTTCCTCTCATTCTATTGCTTCTCACCCAGGAAAAGAGACAGACCCTGACACCTCTGCGACCCTGAGAGCGATGAGGTCTCCCCTCAGCTTCCTTTCCTCAGGACTAAAAAGCCCCAGCTCCTTCAGCGGCTCCTCACAAGACTTGTGCTCCAGACCCTTCACCAGCTTTAGCGCCCTTCAGGGAACCTCCTTCTGCTGGCTCTCTGCGTTGGTCTGCTGGCTGGTGCCCTACCTGAGCAGTCCCTGCGGTGGGGAAGGGGCAAGAGGGAATGGCGTTGGGTTTAGGTTGCCTTCGGGTGCCGCTGGGATGGCCAGGAGCCGCCTGCAGAGCAACATGTGTTTTAGTGGGTGAACTAAAGTTCCAGCTTTCCCCCCGGGGGCAGGGCTGGAAGCCAGGCAGCTGCCTGTTGCTTAGGGATGCAAGTTTAACGCCTCTTCGTGGGATGGGTATGCTTTTACCACAGTATGTGGCAGCCGCAAGAATGAGCAGGTCACGGATTCATCATTCCCACCCTCTCAGTGTTTTGAGGGAAGGGGGCAGGAAAAAAATGTTTTCCTCCCTGGGTGGTGCAAACCAGGCTTGCTGTGGCTTGGGAAGTGCTCAGCATCTTCAGGTCCCAGCAAGTCATGTATGCTCAGAGCCACCTTTTTATATGTGAATGAGGTGCCTTGCCTTCATGTGGTGCTACCTGAGATGGCTGTTTTGTTGGCACGACAAGAAGCGTGGCATGCCTTTGTGACAACCAGCCCCAACAGTGCATGAACACCAGAAACATGAAGAACATGTGTCAGGGCATGGGCTGTGTGGGGCCCACAGAGTGACCCTGTCCTGCAGCGGGAGCTCCTCGCTGCGCACAGCTCTCTGTCTCAGGAAGACAGCAGGTGTAGAGCAGGGAGGTTCTGTTTTGTTCCTATGAATTTGAAGGAGAAGTGCAACATATTGGTCATGCAGATGTATTAGTCATTTTCTAGCCTGGAACTTCTTTCATTGTGTTTCATAAGGAGGAGAAATGGGTAAGGAGGCAGCTTGGTGGGTTTAGGGTCCAAGTGGTAAATAATATACTGGGGGGAATTTAGGGAACACGTAAGGTACCCTTGGTAAGTCTGTCTCCAGTTGTCACTGTGATGCTGGGTTGAGGCTTTCGACTTGGCCTGGCACCAGCTGGGGCTGTGAAGGGAGCTTCCCCTGCCAGGGGCCATCTGCTGCCGATTCCCCAGGACTACCAGGGCTGTGATATTTGCTCCACTTCCTTTCAGCTGATGGGTCATCTCATAAAGATGCCAGCTGCACGGACACTGCAGAACACGTTGTCTTCCTCTAGCACCCATCGATTTTTGCTGTCTCCAAAATTACCCACGGTCATGAGTGGGCCCTGGCTATGGCCACAGCTTCCTCTGGGCTCCAGTGCAAGTGAAGGTCACTGCTTCTAGCCTTCATCCTCCAGCTTGGAGCATTCCCTCAAAAGTGTGCCAGAACTGGGGAATCTTTGAGGTTTAGGTGTGCTCATGTTCTGCAATGCCGTGCTCGTTTGTCCCTTGCTCATTAAAGAAATAAATTGGTAGGCCTGGATTATTGCTTCAAATCCTCTCCCGGGAAAGGGGGACAGGAGCAGAAAGTTTGTAGTTTGGTAGAACACATGATTGCAAAGAGGATTATGTTTTGTGAAAAGCAATACATTCCTGCACTGATAAAGGGGGGATTAACTAGATCTGAAATTCAACGTGGCTGTCTGGAGACAAGTCCCCTGTAAAGCAGCTCCCAGGCAAGATGTGGTGGTGGGTGGACCCGCCAGCTCCATTTTTCAGAGGTGGTTTGAGCCAAGCTCCACTGGAACAGTTAGAAGTGCCACTACATATGCCAAATCTTCACCATTTTCTCCTCGAGGACTTCACACACCAATGGGCTGTTTGCTACAAACTGTGATAGTCACATCACATCTCTTGTGTCTTCTACAAGCTCACAGAAGTGCGTTCCACCACTGAAGTTTGTACTGGAAACTGATTTGGAAGCTTCTTCCTCCTTGAGAGCAGAATAAAGCTATCCTTTCATGAGGTCTCCTGACTTCACCAGTTCCCGCACATCCTTCTTGGGCAGCTCCAGTGTGGTGATACTGGTCATGGGAGGGACACACCACTGTCACTTGGTGTGTGGCTGCCCTGCGGGACATGCTGCTGCTGGGTGCCTCGGTGGGAACTAAGGGAGTGAGTGGGTTTGGAAAGGGATTAGATCAGTCCTGCAGGCTGGATACCCTGATAGTTTCTGACTGCAATGGTCTAGATGCAACCTGCTCCTCAGGAAAGTATAGCCTGGGGTAACTAGAGCCAGCCCTGCCCTGCTTGTTACATTCCTCCTGGGCACCCTGCTCCCAGCAGTGTTTCTGCACCAAGGTCCTGCTAGAGGAGGGACATCTGCACAGAGCTCAGGAGGTTCACAGGAGTAACGCTGAAATGCAGGCCAGAAAAGGGGCAGTCTTCATTCATGCCCCCCTATGGCCTCCCTTCACTGTGCCTCCCTTCCAGCTAGCAGAGGAGGTGCTGTGTGCCCTGCTGTGCCAGCCCAGACTTGCCCTGACAGATACTTGCTTGAAGGTGTTTTCTGTTCCCACTCACAATATGTTTGACCATGTGCTGAGCAACTCCTCATTTCTACACCTGCCAGGAAAAAGAGAAGAAAGCTGATGTTCTAGAAACTGAGATATTTTTGTACCACAGCCAGCATTGGCAGTGAAATACCTTAAAATGATGGTTCTCCAAATGCAACATGGTACATGAAAGCAGAGTGCCTGTACCTTGCGTTGGTTGTGGGTGGGGAGCAGGAGTTGGCTGGCTCCTGGCTGTTGGTGGCTGGAGTCACCTCCCTCGGACCTGGCACCCGTGTTTCTTGCAAAGCAGTGTCTGTACTGCAGGTGATGTATGTGCTCAGGCTGGCCAGCTCAGCCAAGCATTTTTACGAGGAACAGAGACAACCAAAGCTGGGGATGGAGATGTAGGATTGGTGGGTGACTGCTGACTTCTCATCCCATAAAGATGCACCCGCTCTGTGTGCACAATTTTAGCATGGTTCAGGACCATAAAAATGAAAAGCCATCACCATCCTGGTGATGGAGGTCTCTCTCTGGTTCCCAAAGACCAGGAGCATTTAAACTCAGGCTGCAGCGGGCTGTTGTTTGAGTTCTGCTGTGCCATGTCATGTGCATCTGCAGCTTGCATCCAAGCTTCTGTTTGCCTCTGCCTGCTCCACTCCCTGCCTGGCCCAGCTCCTGCCTGCCATTCAGTGCAGGAGCCTCCATGCTTGTCCTGACACCTTGCTTTAGACCAGCTTTCATCAGGGTGTTCTTCCTCATTGTGGCTTGGCCCTGTTGTTTTAAGATAATGTTTGTCCCTGTTTCCTCTTAACTCTTTGGGGGCTTGTGAGTCCCCTGACTCAGGCTCAAATGACTCCACAGTCCCTTGTGCAGTATCCTGTGATGTGGCAGCGTCCATCCTGCAGGATTAGTGCTGAAACATAAGAGCAACACATGGAAAGGAAAATAGTTTCACTTCAGTTTTGCCGTGCAGCTGATTCTCGCATGACCATCTGTCCTACCCCCATTTTGGGAAGGCAGTTGAAAAACAGAGGGAAAACGAGAAGCAGAGAGATAAACAGGCTGGAAAGGATGCCCCGTGCTTGTGAGAAGCTTATCAAAACCAACATTGGGAAGTGCCTTGAGCACTTTTAAAGGCAAGAAATACTGGGGCTAACGTAGCTTTTCAAACTGGAAGGGATGGAAAAGCCTGGAACCAAGCGCTGGAGCATGGTGCTAAGTCAGAGGTGCTGCAGCCAAGAGCACGCTGCTGGGCTGAGGCCGGTGACTGTGGGAGATGCGATAGCCCATGGGGTGGGATGTAGTGAAGGTAGTCTAAGGCCTCCTGTGGGCTATGTGCTCTGTGAAACAGGCTGTGAGGCACCCCAGGGTACGGGGCCAGGAATCAATAGACACCTGGGGACAAAGGAAAGACTTTGATCTGCTGCCCAATGTCAGCTGCTTCTTTTGCATCATAGCCACTCGGAGAAGCGGCTGTGCCAGCGCCTGTTTTCCTAGGGGCAGATCTGAGCAATGCATTGGCTGTGCTCCCTGCTCAACTCATAGGTTGCACTGGGGTGCAATCAGTTATAGGTCCCAGAAGGGAGATGGGAAATCCAGGTTTTTGCAACCCCGGAATCATTCTGCAACTGTGCTTCATGCTGGGGCTGGCAGGTGCAACTCCTGAGAGAGCCTGCCCTCTCTGCCCATGTCTCCCCCAGCCAGCAGTGCAATATCCAAGAATTGCACAACACTGTGAGTATCCCCATCCTATAGAAGTCCTTGTTTTTTTGGACTTTGCTGCTACATTTCTCAATTGCCCTGACTGACAGGTTGGATCTGATCCTAGCAGAAAAAGACATTGTGCTGCCTTGGAAGAGGTCACACCATCCTGCTCCCTCCCAGCATTCCAGGTGCACATGGCCATCCTTGGGAGCTCTGGTTCTTCAGCCACAGTCCCTGCATAAGTTGCAGTGCAGCCTGGGGAAGGAGAGGGAGCCCAGCAGGCACCAGAGTCTGAGAGAGGATCTGCAGCCTTTTCTCATGTCGCAAAGGAGCAGAGGAGGCAAGTGGTGGGCCACATACAGCCAGGAAAAGACACTTGAGACATAGCAGGTAGTGCTGAGAGCTAGCTGCACCTCTGCCTTCCCTTCAAAATAACACCCATCTTTGCATCCTTCCTGGGGAAGCACCTGGATCTGGCCTGGCTCTCCACATTGTCCACAGCTGGCCCAGTGCTCCTGCGTGACAGCCAGAGAGCAGCCAGAAAGCACTGAGCACCTTGAGAGTGGGCAGGGGAGAGGCATGGGGCCAAGGACAGTGCAATCTCCTGTTCCTATGAATGTGCAGAACTGGGGTATCCCATGGGACGCCTCCTCAGAGACCTCTGGGGTGTTGTTTTTATGCTTCCATGCCTCTACACAAGGAGGGAAGTGGACATAGTGGTGCTTGTTACCACTGCTGTGCCTGCCAGCAGCTGGCATGGATGCCTACCAGAGAGGAGCATGGTTGGATGCTGCCCCAGTGTGTGAAAACATCCTTGCTTGTCAAGATGGGGTTCCACCAGAATCTTAACCCCCAAAGTCTTGGAGATCCCTCTGTGCTGCTTGCATGACCCAAGCCTGCCTAAAGAGAGGAGAGCCGGCAATTATCTCTGCTTTATCCCTGCTCAGAGAATGCAGGGAGATTGGGTGATGAGCAAAGACCAAGGCTGTATCCTTGCTTCCTGCCTGACAGTTAAACACCTTTTGGTAAGATGCTGGCTGTCCCCAGGTGTGGCTAAGGGGGAGAGCAGCAGCATGAGGACAAGTTCTTGGTGTGTGTGTGTGTGTCTGATACTGCTCCTACCAACAGACAAAGTGCTTGGGCAGATGGGCCTGGTGGAGATTGAGCAGGAGCTGTTGTTGACCTGGAGCCTTCAGTGGTACAGGGTCAGCTCCTGCTATCTTGGTGACTGCACCATGGTACTCTGCCACTTGTCGTTGCTCTGATAGCAACTCTGCCCAGTGAGCCTGCCTGCTTTTATCTGGTGGTCAGGGCGGCTGTCACCGCGGCAGGGGGGCTGCAGGGCTGGGAGCCTGGACGAGCGCACAAACAAGCTCCGGATGCGAGCACAATAGCCAAGGACGGGCCTTTGAAAAGCAGGGGGACACAGCACGGCTGCCCTGGGCCACTTCAAAGGTCCCTCTTACTCTGCACTACCAAAAAAAGCTGCCTATTTGATGGTTACCTATGGGCTTGGCCCCAGCACTGTGTTGGCGCGAGGAGCAGAGAGTTTGAGCAGCGGGAGGCGGAAAGGGAAAAGACAGCAGCAGGGAAAGGACCAACACAGGAGCTGGAACAGCTCCCCAGAGGGTCTCTGCCTCCAGATCATGGGTTTCTCACGAGTTCCCTCAGTCCTGCTTTGTTCTGGCCCTCGCTGATCTGTATCTGGTGTGCAGCACACTGCCCCTCTCTTTCCTCCTTCAGTGCACCTCCAGGCAGGCATTCCAGGTCCCTTCTACAAAGTGCAGTTTCCCAGATGCTTCTCTGGAATCAGCAATTGCCATAGCTGGGGGCTGTCGGGGTTTTTTCCTTCCAGGCTTGGTGGTTTGAATCCTAAAAGCCATGGCTTGAGCTTTCTCCCTGCCTTCTAATTGCCCCTTATCTGTCCCAGTAACGGATGCCCAACTGCCTGTGTGCCACCTTTGTGCCACAGGGGCCAGGCTGTGCCATGTGCCTTGTAGGTTTATTTACAGAGCGGAGGGCGAGATACGGTGTTTAAACCAGGAGAGCGGGTTCTGGCTCCATCAACCAGAGGGCTCAGGGTGCTTTTGGCACTCAGGTGCCTGGCACAGCCCTGGAGGACTTGTGCCTTTCCCTCGGGCTGTTGTGGGGTCCCAGGGGCTGAGCTGAAACCCAAGGGCTTCGACTTGCAACCAGCCCCTGTCCCCGGGCACAGACATGCAGCAAGCACAGCTGATTTAAAAGTGAGCCCAGTGTTGTTTCCCCTGGGGCACATGAAGCATGTCAGCACCTCAAGGGCAAATCTGCTGGTGGCATCCAAAAAACATATTGTTAGCCAGCGTGCACTATGTACACCTGGAGTTTTCCATTATCCTCCAGGTATCTCCACGCACTTCAGAAGTGTCAGTTTATGTTTCTCCCCTGTATATTCAGGGGCATGAATGTTAAAAGCTCTTTCAGGGACCAAGGCTGCTTGCAAATAGAGCAACCTTTCTGCAATCTCACCAGCCTTTCAGTTTCCTTTGATGCGATCAGTCTGTCTGGAGTGCTCTGCAGTGTGTCACCGCTGCTCCCCTTGGTCTGGTCGAGCAGTCTCAGAGTGTTCTGTCTGTATTTTATAGGGTTTCCTTGCAATGATAATAATCAGAGTTCTTTGAATGACTTGCAACTCTTTCCATCCTGCTAGTCCAACAGACTTAGGGTTGGTTCCTTTACATCCTTCAGCCGTGTCTGCCCCAGCAGTATTTCACCCACCTACTGTAAACAAGGTCACATTATCCTCCTTACCTTGCCACTGTTCCAGGTCCTTTGCAAGTACATTACCAAAAACCGTGGGGCTGATCTTGAATCCCTGGGGAAGCACTGGCCAGTATCCCTGCATTTTCTGTCCCACCGTGGGATTTTCCCATTCAAAGGCAAACAACTCCTGGCTTTGTTCTTCTGAAGGAACGCAGAAGAATGCATCCTTTAAGCCTGATACTGTAAATAAACACTGGAGTCGGTTATGGTGGTTAACAAAGTTGAGGGTTTAGGGACCACCGGAGGAATGTCCACTACTATTTGATTGATAGCCCTCAAACCTGGTACCCATCTGTATTCCTGAGTGTGGCTTCTTAACAGGGAGAATTGGGGTATTATATGGGTTATTATATTCCGACCAACACTCCCATAATAGTCTGTATTTGAGGAAATTGTTTGTAACAGGTTCCAATCCAACACAGGCTTCCAATTTCTTAGGATGCTGTTTTCATTTGACCAGTAGCTCCTGGCTTCAATTCTGTCTTCACTGGTGTAGCTCTTTCTTGGTTGCCCATACAAAAGGGGTTACAGCATTCTTTATTTCAGGAAGGGAACTGACTGGTACTTCTTTTTCTTTGTTTTCTGTTGTCTCCAGTAATCCATGTAATAGATATATTTGTGCTTCCCAGGCATTATTTTTTCCCAGTGAGGGTGACAGAGCCCTGGGACAGGCTGCCCAGGGAGGTGGTGGAGTCTCCTTCTCTGGAGATATTCAAGACCCATCTGGACGCTGACCTGTGCGGTATGAGCTGGGGAGCTGCTTTGGCAGGGGGGTTGGACCCCATGATCTCTCGAGGTCCCTGCCAACCCCTACGATTCTATGATTATTTTGTGGAATATGAACTCAAATTTTAGTTTTAATCAAAGGTTATTTGTGCCCCTAGTTTGTTTAATGAATCCCTTCCCATTAGATGTGCAGGGAACTCTGGCATGTATAAATATTTGTACATAGAATTTTATATTAACACTTTTGCATTTAATCAGTTAAAGAAAAGGACTAAACTCTTGTATTCCCATTGCACCATCTACAGCCATTGAATATTTACTTGTGGGACCTTACAGCTGTTTAATACAACTAGAATTCCACTAGAAAAAGCTAAGTCCTTTCCCATTCCTCAACCTCATCCCCTTCCAACCCCCAGCCTTGGAAGGAGGCCTGAGCTCACATGAGAGCCTTTAGCTTTGTGTCCTTCACTTTCCCCTTTTCACTTTCCCTTTTCTCTACCACCCTTCCCTACTATTATATACCTTGTACCACTTTCACTGTCTCCCTCTCCGTTTCTGACACTTTCCTTATCTGGAGCCACTCACATCTGAGTCTCTTGATCTTCCTCTTCCAGCTTCAGGCACCTTTCCCTATGCTGCAAGCAGAACAGCATCTCAGTGTCTTCATTATCCATCATCACCATCCCATTTGGATCAGAAAACAGCAAGTTACATTGTTTTCATATTTCATTATAAATTTCTAACAAGAAAAACAAGTCAATATATGGTATTTCATCCCATCTGTCAAACCTTTTACAGAAGAATATTGTATTATAATTCAACAATCCTTTTTCTGGCCATTTTTCTTCATCCTCTGAGATTTTGGCCACCATTGAGTACAGTGTTCTATGAGTTTCCTTTTTGTTAGGGGTTCCTCTCTAAATTTGCCACAGTGTTTTAAGGTACAACTAAGTGGGGAACAAGGAGTTAATGCTGACTGCCAGGCACCCATGTTTTTCCCCATGAAGAACATTCTGAACCAAGACTTTGTATACTCCAGATGTCACCATCCAACACATACAATTAGCAGAGCCTTTACCATTTCATAAACCCAGACATTGCTGTCCAAGCATATATAACTGCCTGTCAAACCTCCAACATGCCTGTATATAATAACCAAGAAAGCAATATCTCTCACACCAAGCACTGCACCATTGCATCACTTATCTGCTCCAGCTTGGGAAGGATGCTTGCAGAGTCCCTCAGTGCACACTAGAATCTGGAGAGCAGCATCTCCCCAACAGCAGCTGGCAAGTCAATCCCAGCAAGGCATCACAACAGTCCCATCATGGCTGTCCCACCTGAGCCACCAGAAACTGCTCTCCAAAAAGCATATCCACTACCCAATGTGCAACAAGCCAACCCCCACACCTAGAGGAGGGGTTGCTATTTATTCAGGCCTGGGTGCTCAGTAGATATCTAGAAAAAAAGCACAGCCAAGTCCTGCTCTTTCATTGTATTTACACACAGGTGTTACAAGGTAATACACTCCCAATTACAATGATTGGCTGTTAATTTACATGTAATTATAATAATTGCTGTGTCATCTTCAGTCACTGCACCTGTGTGGAGGAAGGGGCTTCACCTGGGCAAGGGTCTTCTTGACCTGTGGCTGTGGTTTTAGTATTACTTTTAGTATTACAAAGAAGACAGCTCAGTTAGGGGTACCAGGGCTTTGGTTTTCACTGCCAAACCGGCTGTGTGTGGATTAGATGCTCTGGGATTTTGTTGGGTGTGATTACCCCTCTCCAGGGAAAGTGCCTGTGCATGTCCCAGCAGCTTTCAGAGCTGCTTCCAGATGTGAATCCAGAGGTTTTATTTATTACCCTGTGATGCAAAAGAGGTGAAGGGCTGTGTGGCAATGCACACCTGTCTGGAGGAAACGGTGCTGCCCCAGCCCTCTTCCTCCTCCTCCTTCTCCTCCTCCTCCTCCTTCTCCTCCTCCTTCTCCTCCTCCTCCTCCTCCTCACCATTGGAGCCTGGGAGTGAAACACCTTGTCCCTTCACTTTATCCCTCAGCAGGGACCTGGGGAAGAAGCAAGACCCAGGAGAAAGGCTTGGCCAGGGCTGAGTGTTGCTTTGCTGTCAGCGAGTAAGAGCTGGTGATGCTGGGCCCCTGACACCCTCTGCCTTGGCTCCCTGCACCCTGTGGGGTACCGTGGAGTGCTGTGCTCACAGGTGTGGATGACAGCCAGGTAGACAAAGCCACATGCACCCACGCATCTATGTCTCAGGTATGGGTGTGCAAACACACACAGCCACACTTATGCTCCTGTCTACACACGCATCCAACATCCACACCTCTCTGGGCATGTCCACTCCCACCCACCCTCTGCCTGCTTGCCTGCCTAAGCAAAAGGGAGCAAGCAGCAGGGCAGGAGTGCTTGCCTGGCACCCTGGCAAGGGTATGGCTCTGTTAGAGGCAACAGGAGGGGAAGGGAGGTGTTCTTCCTGGTTCCCACTACACTCAGAATCATAGAATCATAGAATTGTAGGGGTTGGAAGGGACCTCGAGAGATCATCGGGTCCAACCCCCCTGCCAAAGCAGGTTCCCTATCACTCAGATAGGCATCCAGACGGGTCTTGAATATCTTCCAGAATGCTTTCCACCTCCCACCTGCAGCATCATGCAGGGACAGATCTTGACTGGCTCAGGAAGACCCACTGAGGACCAAAAGCTTTCCCCCATGAGCCTGCTCTCTGTGCCTGACCAACAGCCATCATGGGTGTCCCCATGGAGTGGCTGAGGTCAGCGGGTGGGTGTCTTGGAGCCAGGAGGGTTCGTGGCAATCGGGGAAGCAGCGCACCCCCCCCCCCAAACAGACACGCCGTGTCTCTGCTGGCTCTCTGGGAAAACATTTGTGGTTCTGAGGCAGGGCTTTTTAAAAGCCTCAGCATTTTCACCTGCAAGGATCCTTACAGGAAACAGACGAGTATGAAAATAAACCTCCCAACCAAAGCAAATGCCTCCAGCCCACGCGGAGGGTGTTTTTACCTCGTCCCTCTCCGAAAGCAAATATCAGCTGTGGTGTGCAGTCTTTTAGGGAGCTGTGGCAGGAAAAAAGCCTCTCTGTTTTTCAAACAAGGTGCGTTTTCATTCAGAGGTTGGCAGTGGCTCTAAGAAACTGGCAGCATTTCACCAGGATGCCCGCTGGAAAAGCAGACGTTGACTTAACGGCAGCAAAAGGCTCCCCTGGATCTGCAGCCTTGGAGAGGGGAGGAAGTGGTGCCTGAGGGTGTTGACTGCGGTATTTCCGCAGGATCCCCCTGGCCAGGTTGGGGACTGCTGGCCGTTTGTTTGTCCCCTTTGAAGGAGACAAAGGAGACCAGGTCCCCGCCACGCTGAGCCCAGTGGCTGTTGGATGTGGGGCTGCTGGGAGGAAAAGCAAACAGAAGGGAAGCCAGAAGGGCTGGGCAGAAAACGGGGTGTTATCAGGTACCCCATCTGCAAGGCTTGGTTCAAAAGGGAGGAGAAGGCTGGAGCCATCAAAGCTTCTCTGATGGCCTCAGTCCAGATGGAAGAAGGGTTTCATCCAGCTTCTGCCTGGCTTCTTCCCGCTCACAGTGGGCTCTCCTTCCTCACACGCCAGGGACAAGCTCCACTGTCCTTCTCCTATCATCCAGCTGGGAGACATACCCTCAGAGTGACAGTAACAGGATGCTGGGCATTGTGAAGCACAGCACCTTGCCCTGGGCATCCCCTTTGGTCACCTTTGGGGTTGGGGCACCCTTGGGCAGGAGCAGCAAGGCCATTCCTCTGGGAGCACTGGTAGGGAGGAGAGATTGAAGCTACAGCTCGGGTGATAAGCAAGCCTGGCAGGACGAGCTGTTCCACGCTCAAGGGCACACCCACCCCAGCTCACTAAAATTTATATAAGCTATATAAGATCTTCTATAGTATATAAAGTCATGTACATATCTATAGATGCACGTGGATACGTTACATATGGCTTCTCCTTAAAAAAATAAAGTAATTATGGTCAAACAGTCTCAGCAGTTTGGGAAGGGGCGATGTGAGTTGCTGCTGTGCAGTGCAGAGATGGGCCTTGTGGGCTGGGCAGTGTCTCAGGGAGTGGGGGCTGGGGGAGAAGGACACAGAGAGGATTTTTCCCATGCACTCCCTGCACCACTTCTGCTTTCTGAGCCGGCGAGGGAGGGATGATGAGACACCAGGGCACTGGCTTTTCTTGGAAGCGGTGTGCTGCTCTGGTCAGCATCAATCCCCAGCTCTGTCTTGCACTCCCATCCTGGGGGGGACAGGTAATGCTGCCCTTGCTGGGGGTGACACCCTTGGCATACTGTGTGCCTCCAGGCTTGTCCCACCATTGCTGCCCCACAGCCAGCCCACTGGTGTGTCCCATCACCCACAGCTGGGCAGGGCCCTTGCCTGCTGTGTCCAGTGGGAATGATCCAAACCCCCATGCTGGGAAAAGGGTTTTTTTCCCTGCCAAGGGAAGGCTGAGGCCTTCCAAGGCTGGTGACCTTAAGGCAGATGCTGAAAGCAAGTGGCTGGCTCTATGGGCAGTGTGTCCCCATCAGAAATGCCAGCTCAGTATTGCTCTGCCAGGGAGTCCACACTGTGTGCCACCCACCTTGAGCCGTCCCCTGCCCTGAGAAGGCCAGATCTGGGGCCCCCAATACAAGAAAGATGTAGAACTGTTGGAGAGGGTTCAGAGGAGCCACAAAGATGATTAGAGGGCTGGAGCAGCTGCCCTACAAAGAGAGGCTGAGGGAGCTGGGCTTGTTCAGCCTGGAGAAGGGACGGCTGTGGGGGGACCTCATTGCAGCCTGCCAGTACCTGAAGGGAGATTATAAACAGGAGGGGAATCAACTTTTTAAAAGGGCAGATAATGGCAGGACAAGGGGGAATGGGTTAAAGCTGAAGGAGGGAAGGTTTAGATTGGATATTAGGGGGAAGTTTTTTACAGAAAGAGTGGTGAGGTGCTGGAACAGGCTGCCCAGAGAGGTGGTGGATGCCCCGTCTCTGGCAGTGTTCAAGGCCAGGTTGGATGGGGCCCTGGGCAACCTTGTGTAGCTCCAGGCCTGAGGTTGGTGTCCCTGCCTGTGGCAGGGGGGTTGGAGCTCTGTGATCCTTGGGGTCCCTTCCAACCCTTGCCATCCTATGATACTATGATTCTATGATTCTAAAGGGCCAGTGTCTCACACCCCTGCAGTAGCCCCCCTGCCCTCCTGACTGCTCCCCTCCCAGGGATGGTGGCTCCCGCCCCACCGGCTGCCTCCCAGGACAATCGCTGGGGAGCACACCGGCCTTATCTGCAGGCCAGCCATGGGCAGGGCTCCCTGCTGTCCCTATCAGTGGCATGGCTCCAGAGCTGGGGCCGAGGGGAACCAGACCCATCACTGCCACACTGGGGCCAGGGCTGGGGGCATTACCGTGGCCCCTGCTGAGCATCGCAAGGGGATGCTTGAGGGGCTCAGGACCCCCCTCCAGCCCAGTGGTGAGCATGGTGCTGACAGATTGGTGGAGGTTCAGCTGAGGCTGTCACGCTGGGTGGTTGTGGGTTGAGGTGGGGCGTGTGAAAGCAGATGGTGGCAGCAGCCTCCCATTACCACCAGTAGGATCCGGCCCCCCCATCCATTTCCACCAAACTCTCAGCGGTGGTTTCCTCACCAGAGAATTCTTTGCAGTGTCTGTGGAGGGCCAGACAGGGCCAGTGCCCTGGGAGAGCCTTTCCTGTCTCTTTCACAAGGCTGTCTAACCTCCATGGTTTTGTTGTTCCACACCATCTACCATGGCCCCAGGCTCCAGATGGGAGGGATGCCCTTTGGCCTCCTACCTGCTTCTACCAGGGCATCGAATGAGAACTTTCCTTCCCTGCCATGTCCTGACCATGGGGAAGCTGGTGATGGTCATCTGGGAGCCTGCTGTGTCTGCTGGCGTCAGCCCCTCCAACCATAACCACAGGGAATTAGAGACGGGTGAAAAGCTCTAAGAACTCTGCAAATATTTCCATTTTGAATACTTTTCCAAGTATTGGGGAACGCTGATGAAGCAGGAGCGTGGGTGATGTGGGCATGGTGTAAGGATCTGCCTGACTTTTTTAAGGGGGGGGGTGGTGGTGTGGAGGGGGGCAGAATTTCAATGGTCAAAAGGTCTTGTTTCAAATAAAAAGCTAACTTAGCAAAACTTAATGGCAGGACAAGGGGGAATGGTTTAAAGCTGAAGGAGGGAAGGTTTAGGTTAGATATTAGGGGGAAGTTTCTTACAAGAAGAGTGGTGAGGTGCTGGAACAGGCTGCCCAGAGAGGTGGTGGATGCCCCATCCCTGGAGGTGTTCAGGCCAGGTTGGATGGGGCCCTGGACAACCTTGTGTAGCTCCAGGCCTGAGGTTGGTGTCCCTGCCTGTGGCAGGGGGGTTGGAGCTCTATGATCCTTGGGGTTCCTTCCAACCCTTGCCATTCTATGATTCTATCAAATGGGGGGATCTGTCAGCACTGCCACCAGCCCCTCTGCCAGCTCTGTGAGGCAAACCAGCCACCATGATGCCGAGGGGGCTATGACCCTTCACACCACTCCTGGCCTGGGCTGGTGGGTGTGTGGTACCATCTCAGTGCTCCATTTTCCTTCCCTGCTAAAGGGGTTTGTGGCAGAAAAGGGACTCCCTGTGCCTGGTGCTGCTCTGCTCACGAGTACCTTGGGCTAGGTCTGGGATTGATATTGAACTGGTGGGGCTGGATTGGAGCCTTGCGTGGCTGCGCTGTCCTGCCTGTGTCAGGGGATGCTCACCTGATGGTGGCTCCTGCCTGTCCTGGCAGCTTTTGCTGGTGGTATCAGGCTGCTTGGAGACTGGTGGTTGGGGGAGAAGGGTGGCCATGGACTCTGGTGGCCTCAGGACTGCCCATCTCAAGCATGCAGCAGGAATATGGGGAGGATGGGCCAAGATCAGGCCCTGGGCCCGCCATGGGAGAGGTGGAGGCAGGGGGAGCACCTTGGAGTGCTCAGCTCCAGGGATTGCTGGAGCTGGATGGGATGAGAAAAGAGGATGTAGATCCAGGCTATTTGAGCTGATGCCTGGCTCTAATGTCTTGGTGATGCTGGTGTGAAACAGCAGCTCTGCTGCCCCACAGCCCTGGGATGGGGCTTTGCCCGCAGCTGGGGGACACCTTTCAGGAGGGAGACCAGCGAGCTCTGGTAGACGAGGGAGCTGAAATGAAGGGAGATGAGAAGTTCCACGATGGGCTGGGCAGCTGCAGGGCCCCAGCCTCAGAGGATGGATGACATCCTGCTCCCACAGCGGTGACAGTGCAAGAAATTCCCCCATCCCATTACCATGGCAACCACAGCATCCCCTTTACCCGGCCCATTCCATAGCAACAGCAGCATCCTGCTCCCACAGCTGGGGTGCTGGTCCCACTCTGGCTTCAGCAGGAGCCCAGTGCCAGAGGGACAAAGGGTGGGGGCTCGAAGGTCCCTGCAGACCCAGTACAAACCAGCACCCATTTTCCTTGGGGTGCTGGAAGGGCACCAGGAGATTTAAGCACCCCTGGAAGCTGTGAGGATGCTGGGGTCCATCTAGGACAGCGATACACTGCTCCCCACACCGAACACCCCAGCTCTCTGCATAGTGTGCTCCCTCCAGCCCATCATCACCTTCACCAGACCTGGGCTCTGCTTCTGTTCCAAGAATCTGGGGTGCAGAGCCGGGGCGCTGCGCGTTGGGCCAGCCCTGCCCTCTACCGTCACAGGAGCCGATCTCAGCGGGGCTCAGCGCCGCGCTGCGGGGACCGGAGCCCCTGCAAGCCCGGGGCGCGGCGCGCAGAGCCGTGCAGGACCTGGCAGGCTTCCCGCGGCATCACCTCCCGCTGCTGGGGGGAGGTAGGATGCAGCTTGGGGCCCCGCATAGCCCCATGGGGACCCCGGCACCACAAGCCCATCTCCAGGCTGCCCGAGGGGGGTGCGTAGGCAGCGTCACCCCAGCACAGGTGCCGTGCTCCCCAGGTTTGAGGATGCGCAAGCGCACTGGCAAGGGTGATAACCGCCTCCCCCAGCACCCCAGGTCGATAACCTAACGGCCAAGGCACTGATGGGGCCGGGACGGCGTGGGGGCACGCCAATGGGCGCCCGCAGCAGCTGGAGAGGGAGTGGAGGCTGTTGGTTAAACTGGAACAAGGCGCGGCGGCCTCCCCACGGTCCCTGCCCTGGGGACTCTGACCCCGTGGGCCGGCAAGGGAGCCGAGGCAGGCAGAGCTGAGCAGCCCCACAGCCACTGGGACGGAGCTGAGGAGGAGAGGAGCAGGATGGACCCCACCGTGGAGCTAGCAGAGGACCCCAGGTGGGTGCTTGGGACCCCTGGGCTACTCTGCAGGCAGGAAAATACCTTTTCAGAGCAGGGTTCTATTTCCCCTGTACAGAAAGGGAGCTACCTGGGGATGAGGGGAGGTGGCCAGGTGATGCTGGGGACCCCGTTGGGTGGGGTGTCCCTGCTGCCCTGTAACAGTGGTCTGCTTCTCCAAAGGTTCCCCCGATCATTGGTGGAGATGCTGATCGTGAACTTCAGCGTGCCTCCAGCCTGCTTCTCCTTGCCACCCACCTCCCGGAAGCTGCTGCAGCGTAGGTGGGGGGAGCTGGGGGAGGTGGGGGACCCTCCTCTTGTCCCTGGTGGGTGCAGGACAGGGATGAAGACGACAGGGTGGCTGCAGGTGGGGAGCAGCCCTGAGGAAGAAGGAAGCAGCAGGGTGTTGCTGGGGTAGCCTCCCACCCTGCCAGCGGGGATGAGGGGGCAGAGGGAGGGCCAGCACAGGGGCAGGTGACACGGCAGCAACAAGGCAGAAGCACCAGCTCTGACATGGCCAGATGTAATGAGGCAAAGGGCTTTGCAAACCGGTGGAGCGGTGGGGTGGGTGGCAGCTCCCTGCTGTGGTGGCCCCAGGTGGGACAGGAGGTGATGAAGCCGGCTTCTCACCCTCTCCCTGGCAGAGCTGGACATGACCCAACTTACCATCATGGGCCTCGCCACCATCATGACGCTGCTGTCAGTTGCCATCTACGTGGAAGAAGCTTTCTACCTCACCCGCAAGATCCGCTGCCCCATCAAGATGAAGACACTCTGCTGGAGCAGCTCAGCCCCCATGGTGAGCTGGGGTGTAGGGGTGGGGGGCATCACCCCAGGGAGCTGGGGCCATCCAAAGGGTGCCAGCCTGAGGAAGGAGTGGCTGTGTGCCAACCCTGTGTGTCCCCCAGGTTGTGTCTGTGGTCAGCTGTTTTGGGCTGTGGATCCCACGCTCCATGATGGTGGTGGAGATGGCTACCACGGGGTGAGTATTGGCTGCCCTGAGGCAGGGGCACTGGGAGGACCATGGGGTCTGACCTACCCTTCCTCCTCCTCTTCACCAGGTACTTTGCCATCTGCTTCTACCTCCTGATGATGGTCATGGTGGAAGGCTATGGGGGAAAGGAGGCAGTGCTCAGCACCCTGAAGGATGTGCCCATGGTGGTCAGCACTGGGCCCTGCTGCTGCTGCTGTCCCTGTCTGCCCCGAATGAGCATGAGCAAGTGAGGGAAAGACAGGGTAAACCCTGCCCCTGGGGAGGGCCTTCTCCCCTTGCTTCTGCAGGGGTGGAGGAAAAGTCCTGGGGCAGATGCTTGGGGACCTCAGGGTGCTACTGGTCTCTCTCCCTGTGCCAGGAGAAAGCTTCAACTGATGCTGCTCGGGACTTTCCAGTATCCCTTCTTCAGGCTGGTCGCCATCTTCCTGGGGCTGGTCCTGTCCGCTGATGGGAACTACAACCCTGCTGATGTGAGTGCCAGGGCACAAGGACAAGCAGGGTGATGTCCTGGACAGGGAGCCCTCCACCAGCCCTTTCCTTGCCCAGCAGCTTTCTCAGCCCAGGCACGTTTTCTGTGTCTCCCCCAGATCTCAGCAGAGAGCGTGGCGCTCTGGATCAACACCTTGGTTGGTGTCTCCACCCTCTTCGGGCTGTGGGCCCTGGGCATCCTCTTCCGACAGGCCCGGACGCACCTGACTGAGCAGAACATCAAGGCAAAGTTCTCCTGCTTCCAGGTAAGCCCCCATCCTGCCTGGTGCCCCCCTAGGTGAGGGACTCCTCTGGCATGAATGGGATGAGGGGGCACAGGGGAGATGGTGGGGCAGGAGCTGCTGGCAGGCAAGAGCCGCATCCGGCTGTGGGAGAGCAAGGAAAGCAAAGGGCAGGAGCCTGGCAGCAACGTGTCCCCACCATCTGGGTGCTTGCAGATCCTCCTCGTCCTGACAGCGCTGCAGCCCGCCATCTTCAGCATCCTGGCCAACAGCGGCAGCATTGCCTGCTCGCCGCCCTTCTCCTCCAAGGCCAGGTCACAGCGTAAGTCAGGAGACGGGGGAGTGGTGTTGCCTTTTCCCAACCAGGCCCCTCCACTGCATAGCAGGGCACGGGCACGGTGGATGAAGGTGGCTTCTCATGACCCTCCTCCTCTTCCAGAGATGAACATGCAGGTGTTGATCCCACAAACCTTCATCTTGATGGTGGTGACGCGGATGTACTATCGCAAGCAGGATGACAAGCCGGGCTACCAGCCTGTCAGCTTCACCTCTGAGGGCACAGACGTCAAGGCGTGAGCAAGAGGGAGCAAAGGGGGTGCTGAGGTACAGAGCAAGGAGGACTGGGCTGCCCTGCACAACCCTTGTCTCCTCCAGCCTTGGGGAGCTACTGGCAAAGAGGAGACAGAGGGGAAAGGGCACCTCAGCATGGGGTGGAAGGATCCGAAACCTGAAGGCCACAAGCCAAAAGGGTCTGTGAAGCCACCTCCAGCCCGGGGGCTCTTGTACAAAGATACAAACTGGCTCTGAATAAAGATAAATTGTACCTGAGATTCATGTGGGTGACTGGGCTCAGATTGTCTCCTGCCCTGGCTGGGTATGAGATGACCCCACACAGGGAGGAAGACAGAACCGAGACCAGCAGTCAGGGCCCAGGGGTGTCACAGGGTGCCCCTACACCCAGTGATGACACTGACCTTTGGGTGCTGACGGCTGGGGTGCGATGGCCAAGGCAATGGGCAATGCCAGGGCAGCAATGTTTCCCTCAGACACCTCTGGATGGGTCTGGCCCATCTCCGGGCCACGTGCTTTGCAGCAGCAGCTGCTCCGGAGGGATCAGTGGGAGCACCCACACCTGCCAGCCTGGGGCCTGGGAAAGGATGGGGCCTTCAAGCACCTCCACAACACAGGCAGTAAGCTGATGCTGCCTTCACCAATCTTGCCTGGGATCTGCTCTGATCACAGAATCTGCTCTACACCTACAACAGAGGTGGGGATGGACACAGTGAGCAATGATGACTTAGAGAAACCTCTGGGTTATCTCCTCCCTGCCCCTAAAGTATCTTATCACTCAAACCACTGCTAAGATGGAGGGTGAAGAGACCACAACAGGAGCCACCTGTGTGAGGATGGCAGAAGGGATCTGTTACACATAGAATAAAATGACTTTCCATTTATTTGGCTAAACATAAAAGCCAAAAACCCAACTCCAGAACAAGCCAGCAAGACACACAGCATCTTACTTACACAGGCCCATACAGAAATAAACAATGCAACAAACACCGACCAGGAAGAGCCTGAAGCAGCTGCTGTGGGGCTGGAGGTGATGGTGGGGCTGGGCGATGCCATGGCTGGAGGTGGGCAGCAGATCCCAGACCATCAGTGCAGAGACCAGAGCCTGCTGCCCGGCACCGCCGAAGCTTCCCCACCACAATACCTCCAGCCAGCGGGGTACATTGGCTAAACAGTCAGAAAGCCAAATATTCTCCCAACTTCTACTGAATTGAATCATTTTGGGGCAAAGCAAGTTTTCTGCCCCATGAGGAAGTGGGGGGGAAGAGTGACTCAGAGCTTTCTGCAGGTGGGTGTGTTCAAAATGAAACCACCCAGTCAGAAGATGCTCTGGTGGTTAGCCATGAGGTTGCCAAATTTTACAGACTCCTGACATCAGAACACAGCCGTTACCAATGTGGCCTTCTAGACACCAGCAGAAGTGCTGGCACCCAGTGCTGTCATAGCTTTGACAAGAAGCAGCAAAATACGGAACTCATGTTCTCCTTCCTCCATCAGACCACCAGACCTAGGTCCTTACCTGTGACAGGTAACAAACCCACACTTCTACAGGATGAAGCCCTCAGTAGTGAGAAGCCCACCCTGAGGTGCAGGGTCAGTCCCACCAAAGGCATTGCTGCAGAGCGCACTCACTGCTCCAGCACCTGCCCCTAGTTACAAGGGCCAGATCCCTCAATAAAGCCCCCACCCTCTATAAAGCATAAAAAACTGTGCAAGTGTGTCCCATGATCTCCTCCAGAGATTACAGACCCCCTCCTGCAGCTGTAAACAATACGCTGGTATGATCAAGCACCCCACTCTTCTTGCCTTGCGTTCTCCAGCATCCTCAGCTCTGCCCTGGTGCTGCTGTTCTCCACCATCAGAAAATCCTCTCCTGGGGGCTGGCTGCTGCCACCAGCAGCCTCACGCCCCAGAGCTACAGGGGAACCGAGGCAGGGCTATCTCACAGGGCTCAACGCCTCCAGATTTAGCAGCACCAAGCTCCACGTGTTCTTCAGTGCAGGCTAGTAAGGTTTAATTTTTCCACTCTACCTCTTACCTCAGGCGTAATTGGAGGGTGTCACTTGCAGATGCTTCTTTTGAAGAGTGTGGGATGGGTTAGGGGCACGCAGGACAGCCCTGAGGCAGCAGCACTGGGTGTTATCTGCAGGTAACAAGAAATTCCTGGAGATCCTGGCTTGTGTATCTCACCCAGAGATCAAGCTCTGCCCTGCTCCTGACAGGACAAGACCACAGATGAGAATCACAGAATCGCAGGGGTTGGAAGGGACCTCAAGAGATCATTGGGTCCAACCCCCTATTGGGTCCAACCTGTTTGAGGCTGGTCCAGTGACCCAGGAGGAATTAAAGCAATAAAAAAGAAAGACTGGCCTGGGGTTCAAGTGTCCTTTTTAATTTAAGTGCAAGGAGGAAGCAGGGATTATTGGTTACAAGAAACTCTGTTATTCCAAGCTACATGTAAAACCATGGCTGGCATCTTAACAAGCACCCCAGGTTTTGCAGAAAGACCGAGAAACTCATTAAGGTCTCTCCAGAACAAGCCACCATCCCAAACGCCACTGTCATCCAAAATTACAGAACACTGTTGTGTAACTCATGTTTAAAACAGTAGTAAGGCTTCTAAGCAGCCTGGCCTCTGTGATCCAGTGCAGGAAAACAATGCAATACCCATACTGAGGGAAGGGTGAGGTGGGGAAGGTGGGGAGGATGAGGGAAGAGAGAAGGTGGGCGACAAAGTAAGTGTCCTACCACTCATGAACCAGGGGACTAACAACCGGCTCACCCCAAGTGACCATTACGTGCTCCTTACAGCTTAAAATCCACAGCAGCCAGCCACACTCCAGTGTGTCCCTGCTGAGAGAGGTCCAAGTCGCAGATAAGGAACCCCCAAAATACCCTTTCCCGTATCGGCTCTGGCCTCAGGAGAAGCACAGAGTCTCTGTCAACCCCTTTGGGTAGCATGACAAAGGATCAGCAAGATACCAGCTGGAAAGAAGCAGCAGCCTGCTCCTGCCACAGGGCTCCCACGTCCTCTGGAAGCATTGCTGAGCCTGTGCCAGCACCTGACGATTTGCCTCCCTGCACCCGCTGCTCCTTGAGCCTTCCACCCCTCTATGAAGATCTCCCTGCAGTACTGATGACCAGGCTCCGAGCCGTCCCCCTCTGCTTCCAGCACTGCGGGAGGATACAGGCGACCCAGCCCAGCAGCTCCACTCAGAGACAATGGGTATCACAGGCAAACCTGAACAGAAAAGCACGTGGGAGCTTCACAGCTAGGGCACAGCCAGCCCAGTCCCTCCAGCGCCATCTGCGGGGATAGAGCGCACCGACCCGCTCTGTACACAGCCCGCAGGGAGCTGCAGGCCACAAAGCTCAACGTTTATTACAGACACAACACCAGGTACGACTTGGACCAGGGGTTCAAACCAGCGGATTACACGGCTTAAAATTCTAAAAAGCTGCAGCGCGCTCGGATGCTCTTTCTGCGCCGCCTCGAGGAGCAGAGTAAGCAGGCAGGGATTTGTGCATCGGTTGCACAAGCCAGGTCAATGTCACATGGGACAGGGACCCTTCACTGGGGTTAAAACATGCCCTTCATGTGTCAAGCTGCTCACACCAATACGGACAGCAAACTGGCTGTACAAATTCCTGTTCTGCCCTGACAGCAGCGACTTCACGGCACCAGTGTGAATGGAGGATTGCTCCAGCCCTGAGAGCACAGCAACTGCAACACAGACACGCACGGAGCACAGCGCTGAGGGACTGTTTGGACAGATGGCAATATGTATGTATGACACACCAGAGACTGGGACAAAGATCTTCTCAGAGGAGTACACACACACACACACACACACACACAGACACTTGTTTCCTACCTGGGCTCTCAGACACCCAAGGAAATGCACAGACAGCAAGTGCCCTGAAGCAAAGATTCATTCTTTTCTCTCCAACAGCAACTGAGGGCTGAATTTTAGCTCAAGATTTAGCAGTCTTGTTCAGATTAGCTGGGAAGGCCTTTCCCCTGCAGTCCCCATACCCATCTGGAGCTGCGAGTGCTGCGTGCTTATGGGATGTGCGACTCTGCTGTGCTGTGACTTCTTCCAGGGTGTAACTCCCATGTGCTAAGCTGGTAGCCCCCTCCCCAGCATGTCCTCACTGCAACACGCTGGGAAGCTCAGCTAAGAGGAGCACGAGCACTACAGGGTCTGCTGGATCGGTTCCTATCGGCTCCAGTGCAGCAGAGACGTCTCTATTTCCTAGAAGCCTCTCTATGCCACTGCTTCCCATGTGCTCTTGAGGTCATTCTGGTTGAGGAACCGAGGGATCTTTCATTTGGCAGCGGCACAGATACTGCCTGGGGTTGGGGGAAGTAAGACAGAGGAGCTGAAAGAACAGAGGGACAGATGGGTCTTCCCACTCTCCCTCTTGCCTGGAGGTTTAACAGGGGAAAAGAAACTAAATCAAAAGCCACACTTGAGTGCTACTCTTTGCACTTTACAAGAGTATTTCCTTAAAATATAAAACCCATCTTCTCCCAGAAAACAACTAGAACGTAAACAATAAAAAGGGGATTTGGGGAGAAGGAGGGAGAGGATGTCTGAATGTGCTTCCAGGCAGCAGCCCTTGCTAAGAGCAATGGGTGCCTCCAAGGCCCTGTGCTCACCGTCAGCCCTGTTCCTATGGCTCTCTTGCTCACTTAGAGTTCCCCAGCGCATCCGGACTTAGGATTCAGCGATTAGCAGTTCACAGCAAATCCTGGCTGGTAGCTTAATCCTCTTCATCCTCACTGATGTTGTAGGTGACCGCAGACTCCTTCCTGGAGCGGTTGGCCGGTGAGGAAGGAGGAGTCTTGGTTGAAAAGGGCCAGCGGAAAGAGGGAGACGGGGAGCGGTCGTGTGAGGGGCTACTGCTGGGACTCTGCTTTGGGCTGATGGCCTGCAGCATCCGGCCCTTGCCCTCCTTCAGCATGTGTTTCTAGTGATGGAAGCAGAAAGACAGTTAGCATGACTGAAACAGCGATGGAAACAGACACTACTCAGAGGCCATGCAGCATTTTCAGTCGTGTCCCTTCAATGCTTCGTGCAATGTAAGAGCAGAAAATGCCCAAGCATCACTCTAGCCCTTGGGAACTGCATGCAGACCGATCATCACCTGTTTGCAGGCATCTCTAGCATGAAGTGCCAGTGGTATCTACCCAGCAGCAAGGGAGAGCCTGGCACACACAGGTAGCTTCAGATTCATCCCCAGCCAGTGACAAAGTGCCTGCCAGTCTCTTGGCTGCTCAGGGTCCTGTGGGACACAAGCTGGGGTTTACAGACCAACTTGTGGGACATGGGGACTTTTCATGACAGAGCTGTAACTGACTTTATGCAGCTGGTGAGAGATAAAGCCAGTTTCCCTTTGTACAAGCAGGCTGACCAAGCCTGGGACAACTTGTCTGGAGACCAGCAGTGCAATCAGGCATTGGAAAAAAACTTAAGCCTTTGCTCTGCAGGGTGTGGGCTCCAGAAGCCGAGCTCTCAGAAATCCCCCTTCCCCTTTTCCCAGAGTGACTCCTTACCAACGCTCCTTCTGGGCCAAACATCTCCAGGAAATTGCCAATGAACTCCCGGGACTTCTCTTCCCACTTCTGGATGAGATCGATACTCTTCTCCTCCACTTTCTGGACAAATTCTTTTGACTTCTCCTCTACATCCTTCACCCTCTTTTTCACCTTATCCACGCGCTCCTGGAGATGGTATTTCTTCTCCTGTACAGTAAAATGGTGTGTCAGAACACAGCTCACCAGATCTGAGCGGCGACCACCTCTGCTTTGTGTCATTACACTGAGCTGCTGCTTAAGACTCAGCGTCTCAGTGGTCTGGTGACAGTTCTGCTCTGCAGTGACACTTCTCCCCTAGACTGAACGGCAGACGCACAGCAGGGCTGGGAGATGCCTTGGGACAGGCACCAGCACCGTACACAGAGTGAGACTAAACCCAGAGATAAGCACTTTCTCACAGCAGTGCATGGAAGAGGGAAATATTTATATAATATAAAGATTAGATTTCAGTAACCCGCTGTGGGTCTTTCTGCGTATCACAACAGCACAGGGTTTTTTGCTGGGTGTTTTTAAACAGAGTTGTGTGCCAAGGAGAGGCCAAGCAGACCTCACCTCCCCTGTTTCATGTTTTGTATTTGTACTTTAAAAAATAGGGCGTATTTATCTGAGCGATAAAAAAAAGTTTACTACTTTACTTCCAACATAAGAAATGCCTTCTGCCATGAATTCTGCTTGTGGGCTAGAGCTGCTCAGCGCACAATCAAGCGTGTCCTCCTCTCCTACTCAAGCACTACTGCTCTTGCAGTTCTAGGAAGGGAACAGTACAGTGGAAACAGGATCAGATTTTATCCTGACAAATGACTACCTTAGGAAGGTGGCTGAGGGAAGAGGGGAGATGAGAGATAGCAGTTGTTGCCAAAACCAACCTACGCTTCATCCAGTTCAAGAAAACACACGTTTCGCCACACACCCTGCCTCCAGCTCTTTCAACAGGTCAAACGTCACCGTGGCATTTCTGACAATGGAGCAGCATTAGCAGGATCCCACTTCCTCTGGGTGGGTCCCAGAGGCAGCTCAAGGGACAGAAGTAATCCAGTTTCTACTCCAAGGACCGGTTTGGTGCAACTGCTCAGCCCTGCAGACTGGCCTTTTGCTGGCACCCAGCAGGACTGCACTACCACTGGACAACTCCATGTCTCCACACTCTCCTTCTGCTGCATGCAGCTGGTGGAAAACTCACGTTTATGAAGCTGACGTTGAGCTCCTTGGCTGTGTAGCCCCGCTGCAGGTTCCTCCTGGCATAAACATCATAGTCCCGCACGATCCGCGTGATGATATCGGACGTCGAGATGCCCTCGGTCCTCTGAGTTGGCGCAAACATACCTGGAGTTGGGCAACAGGATGCAGGACAGCTGTAGCAAGACTGCTGACTACAATCCACTGCATATACAACAGTGTGGCGACCAGGACAGGACAAAGGGTCCTACAGTATAGTGGGTGGAAATACAACAAGCTCTGACGGCTGGGTTTGGATAGATTTACATAAGCTGTACCCCCACTAAGCTTTACAGCAAACAGGTAGAGGAGTCACTCTGATAAATTCCTAAGATTCACCATTTGTGAGAATCCACAGGCCAGGCCATGGTATTGCTTCACGGGCAGCTGTGGATTCAATCACAGTAACTAGACATTAAGTAGGAATTAATGTTGGGCAACATTTGGCATGTGACATGGAATGGTCCCAGCTGTATAGAGTACAGGCTTTGGGCTCTTCTTCCTGCCCTTGGAGCCTCCTGGACCTTGGTACCAGAGGCCTCATGCCACTTCCCCAGGAATAATCCTGCCATACAGGTGCACAGGAGAACCTACAGCAGATCTCTGACAGGAAGCTCTGGAGAATCTGACCCAGACCCACCTGCTTCTTTTATATGCTTATAAACATCGTCGCTGCCAGCAGAAGAATAGGGGATGTCATCGTGTGCAACAAAGTCGATCTGAAAATTAAGCAAGGAACGTGAGTCAAGGTTTTATCTGGGCCATGCAGGTCTCCTGCTTTCTGTCAAAAGACGTAACCTTTTGCTGACCACGTCCACACCAGGAATGACAGGGAACAGCAAAACACTTTCCTCTGTTGAAAAGCCCCACAGAGCAGTCCCAGGTTCTCACTGGCAACTGCATATCAGTGCTGTAAGCACATGCCAGGGAGGAAAGGCTGGGACTAAGGACACAGCTGTTTTAAGCTTCACAGAGAAATGGCATGTTCATAGCAACAAGGGGAAACTAAGGAAATTCCCCTGAAGATTCCAAAGCAGTTCAAAAGACATCAGAGACTCCTTTAACCTCATCTTACCAAATGACAAAAGACTCTCAAGGCAGCTTGCCTGGTCTCCTGCTCCAGGGCAGCTAATGCCAACGTAAAGCTGCTCCTGCTCAAGCAGGGAGTTGAACCAGATGCCCCCCCCCCAGAAAGCTACTCGAACCCACATTCCCCTCTCCCTGCTGTGTGTTTCACATCCATGTGTGACCATCTTTGACTCTTCCTGGAACAGAGAGAACTCTCTCAGGCTTTCTCCCCACGTCACCCTCTCTACCTTATTTTAACACTACCTGCCAGCTCAGGAAACACTCTGGTTTCCCAAGAAACCCACTTGATTCCCATAACCCAGCTCATTCCATATTGAAGGAGTTTCAACAGAAACAAGTTGCTCAGAAAGAGGTCACCCCCATAGATCAATTCTTGCTGCAAATAGCAAGTGCAGACAGAAGCTAATCAAAGTTTAGAACGGATCAGATGTCCCAAATTACCCTGTGCTCTGCCAGGAACTCGGGGGTGAGCGTCCATGGTGCATTCCTCACAACTTCGTCCACATAGCGACAGTGCTGCACAGCATCATACCGCTCATTTTCATTCATTACTGTGAAGCCCTTGAAGTTATGGGTCAGCTCATCACTGCAGACTGAAGAAAGAGGCACAGAGAAGAGTGAGCTTGAGGTACTGACCCCAACACTTTACAGCAGAAGGGCCTCGTGTGCAGTTCCAGCTGCTGGTGGAGGCTGGCGCTGGGACTTTCAAACCCAGCTCTTCCAGCCACAAAGCAGCAGAACAGGGAGTGGTGCTGGGCACTGAACCCCTCAGTGATTCAGGCAGGCTGTTTTGGGGAACTTCTGCCCAAGCTGGGGACCTGCACTCCAAGCCCTCAAGGTCTCTACAGCCTACAATGCTTACCAAGAAAACAAGCCAATACAGAAGCAACTCTCCTGTATGAAAACGGTACCTGGGGCTCTATCAGGCAGAAGCCAGCTACTCAACCCAGGAGTGTTCCAGGCCTGGAAACTGAAGCCCATGGAAAAAAAGCCTTACCTAAGCTCCTTGTTTCACAAAATGTCACACCACCATCTAGTTCTTGTAAAGTTATATTAAAACAAAGGATTTGTTATAATTTTACAGCAAATCAAGTTAGCTTAATGATTACATTCTGTGAGAAAGTAAATGAACAACTTCATAACCTGCAACGTGAGACACTGAGAAGGAAGGAGTTTTATTTGGCTGACTCAAAAGTAAATGAGGCATTATCAGTCTCCCTGGTATTGGATGTATTTATGTTCAAGACAAACAGATGATAAAGAGTGGATGAGACTACTCCCAGCTTGGAACTCACATTCACTAGGGCTGCGGCCTCACGTTTCAGTTCCTGGTGCAAGGGGAGCAGCACACCACCCTCCATACCAACAGCCTCCCAGAGCCAGAGGACATGGCTGCACACTGTGCTACACTAACACAGTCATAGTTCCACCTGGTTTTTTTCCAGGCCTGATGTACATGGGGATTCCTTCCTGCCTGTAAGATTTCTAAGCTCACAGTGTTTTGCATGTTGCAGCAATTGTTTCAGCTCTCCTCCTTCTCTTCCTCTTCCAGACAATACTGCAGCACACACAGAAATGCAGAAGTGCCACTATAAAAATGCCCTCAGCAGCCAGAAAAACTGTAATAAGGAAGCCAACCACGCAAAGAAGTTATAATCACCTCACTGCAGAATCAGTTTCATTTTGCTCCAGGAAGCTAAAAATAGTTGAGAAAACTAGTTAAAAGTATTCTCAGCTCCGATACTTAAACATCATTAAGTGGCTTGACCAGAGGGCACCTCCTGGTACAGAGGCCAGTGTCCTACAGCACCCAGAAGAAAGGGTTTCTCCTTTCCCACTGCATTCTTGGAGGAGGTTGGGCCTAAACACCTCTGTCCCTTAGGCAGCCAGCAGGATATTGCTGGCATTACCTACAGACCTCTGAACCAAAGAGGCACAATGGGGAAGCTCTGTTTGCACAAACGGGGCTTCACCAATTTCCATGCAGCCCAGCACATGCCCAGGGAACCAGCACCATCTCCACGCTGCTAATGGGCCCCATCTGGGCTTAGCCACAAGCAATGCCTGGCAGGGAGCTGGGGCAGAGGGGGTGGTGATACAGGTGACACAAAGCAAAACCAGCCACGGAAGGACTGTTCCTCATTCGGTGACTGTTGCATTAAGGGGCAGATGCTCAACTACCACGTTGTACTGTCATACACAGATGTGTCACTCACCAGTCTGTGTCACAAAATGGAGGGGTCAGATTAGAACAGCCTAGCCAGAAATTGTTTCCTTGAGCACTCATTGGGTACAAGATGCCTTTCTGCAGCCATATTAACTCTCAGTACACTGCAGAGAGACTTCAAGAACATTTGGGATAACTGGCTGCAGCCACTAAGGCCACCAAGACAAAAACCCCACTGTGGCATCTGTCTGCACAACCGTGGATGGAGGCAAACTGTACTCCTGTGACAGCCAAAGTCAACAAGGTCACTCCTTACCTCCAACAATGAGGTACGTGTTTGGGAAGAGGTTCTTTGCTTGCATCAAGGCCCGGGCGTGTCCAGAGTGAAACAAGTCAAATATTCCATCGGCATAAACTCTGACGGGGCGATCCACTGTGCCAGAGAGACAGAGACACACTGGTGAAGGTGCCTTCCTGGAGAAGCAGCTGCTGCTCTTGCCTGCGTTTGGGGACCTTCTGAAACTCACAGGGGTATTGCAGAAAACTGGCAGAATACAGAGCCGTAGCCATGAGAGATTTGTGAAGGGAAGCAGCTGCCCCCTCTGCCCTCTGACATGGAAACTAATGCTGCTGAGCACAGAGCTGAAATCCAAGTATGTTTAAAGACAGACGCATAACTTACCACACAGACACCAAAACAAGCTCAGGGAAGACCAAGGGGAAAGCACACCCTGGACACCTCCCTCCTATGGGAATCCACATGCAGCATTAACTTTTTGCACAGGGTTGAGCTACTAGAGAGGAATTGGCCAAAATATTTCATAGGTGCCCAATTTCCCCCTGTCAGCCAGGGTGGCATCTCAAGATCTTTTCAGCATCCTCCCCTGCAGCCTACTGCCACAGGAACCAGCCTGGCTGAGGGACCAGGCTGTTATGAGTACCCCTCTGCATCACTGGCTTCTCCAGTCCCATCAAGTGCATGGCTGTATTAAAAACAAGCTCAACTAACAACCCCCCCAGAAAACCCCAGCTGGAACAAAACTTTCTTCAGGACACTTCTGCGAGGGAAAATTGCAGCTCTTCTCTTTGAGGTCAGCACAGAGGTAACGTGACTTAGGCTAGCCCTGCCATGTAATAGCAGGAGGCTCCCTGACTTCTGATCTCCTGGGATCACACAGGACTCCAGCCCTCTTGCTGCTGGTAACAGAAAGCCACATGTTCCTGTTATCCAACACACTTGGGAATGGCCTGCTGCTCTCTGGCCCAGTTCAGGCAGGCAGATTCAGAGGAGCAGGGTGAGCAGACACACACCAAAGCTGCAGTGAGGAATGGGAGAAGATAAGATCCTGGCAGGAGAGCTAATACTCCATTGATCTGAGCAGAGCTCTGAAGGTACCCAGAGACAGACCACGGAAGGTAGCAAGAGGATGAGTTAATGCAAAGGTAGGGTGGTTAGATACCAGCTAAGCAGAGGAGTCAATTTGAGGACAGCCTCTTAAAATCCCTTTTCAGCAAAGCCACTTCAGTTTGAAGGTGCCAGGAGGCTCTGGAGAGCCAAAGATCTGAAAATCTGAGACCACAAAAAGTGCTGTGTATGCCAGAAGAGGGATGGTGATGGCAGACCTTTATGAATGTACAATAGTGCTCTGGATACGGGCTGAGACACCCTTCCCTTTCCTCCATCCCACAGCAGGCACAGTTCTGAGCACTGGCACAGACAGTACAAGGCAGCACACAGTGTATTTTAGTCTTAGCAGGCAGGAGAGCCATCACTGTTGAAATCAGAGACCTTTGTGCAGGCTCTGGAGACTTTCTTTCAGATGGGAAATTAACACAGACTAAGAAAAGCATTGGATTTGCAGAACCTCCTGCAGGAAACCACTGCCAGGTCTCAATCTGAGCTGGTCCATCCCTCAGCAGCAGCCAGGTAGGTAGAAACACGATTTTTTATTGTCTTGGCTTCCATAACAGAGAGGCCAAGTAAGGCAGCAGTGCCTGCACACTCTGTTTGGCAGACAAGGGCAGCCAGCCTTCAGGACACAGTCCTGCCTCTGCCTCTCCTTCAGACTTGCAAAGAGAACACTGTTTCTCCCAGCCCAGTTCAGAGAATAAAAGGACATGCACTGGTGGTGGGGCTGACCTATGCTGCTTAATGTGACTTCAACTCAAACCCAGGCTAGAGTGGGTCACTCTGGACAAAGGTGTATGTTGGTTTTATTTGCCCATTTCATGGTTCAGAAGCGATGGCTTTTAAAGGGCTTCACCTTAAGCTGCCTCAGACAACGCAGTACAGAAGAGTGCTCAATCTCTGGTACTGCTCTGTTGCTGTCAGTGGTACTGGAAGAGCTAAACCACAAATGTCTCTTTGCTTCAGATAGATTTCCTGGTGAAGGCACATCTCCTCACACACAGAGACTCCAATTTCAGTTGTAACAGCAGGCCAAATTTCACATGGGAACAGGGATCCAGTCACCAAAGCATTAAGTCATTGGCTGCTCTGACACACAAGGTTGGTTCAGTCTGAGAGACATCAAAATCATACCCATCCCTCCCCAACCCCACATTTGTACAACACTTCCAGTCTGGTTTTTACTTACAAGGGGTCCCTCTCATCGCTTCTTCATAGGTTACTCTGATGTATGGCTTGCTGTAATCGATTTCCACTTCGTCTGAGAACGGAGCGGGTTCCCTCAGGCCCTGGAGCAGCAGAGAAGGGCAGCTGTGAGAGTGAAATGCAGCGGCAGCGCTGCGACAGCAGCATCCCAGTCACCCAGTGACTCGCTGTGCCTCTGCACAACTCAAATGTATGGACTGAAAATGTAATTAGTGCTACACCTGACAGCAGCCCTGCGGGTGCTCAGCCTGAGTTTAGAGAGACAGAGGCTTCTGACATACAGCAGCACAAGCCAAGCTTCATCAAGCCTCACGGCCACAGCAAGGCCCACCCAGGCAAGGCCGCAGCTTTGCTGTGCCTGAGTGCATGGGCTGTGGTGTACAACCTGCAACGGCTCCTGCATCAAGCAGAAGAGCTACACCAACTGCAGCACAACCTCCCAGGGAACCTATGTACATCATCCCCTGTTTCTGAGCCACACTCAGTGAGAGACTGACCTCAGTCAGTCTGTGGCAGGATATCTCCAACCACCACAGGAAAACGCCTCTAACTGCCAGCTTGACCACAACACTATGTTTCTTCAGCAGCTGAAGTCCAGGTATCGTTTCTGGTCTCCTCAGAATGGGAACAAAACATCTGCCCTTCCCATAACAGAACAAGCAGCTTAATTTCTTCCTACCCAGGAGGCATGGGGCAGCAATGGATGTCTTTTTCTTGAGCCAGAAGACAAGGAAACAAGCTTGCCAATCATTACAATAACACCTTCAAGCTGCAAGAAACCTAATCAGCAGTTTCCTCTGTGGCTTCCTGTTCCATGACAGCATCCTGCCATGGTGCCCAGCACCACTTCAAGCAGAAAGACCGCTGCTGTTATCACTAATGCCATTCCTCATTAGAGTGCTCACAGTGAAGTGCGCAGCAGAGCAACTGCTGACCACTGCATTCAAACACAGTGATACTGCTGAAAGGCTCCTTAACTGAAGTTCTGGTATCCGTGGCATTTCGCACGCCACCTCCTTTACCAGGATCCTTACTGTTAGGTTAAGGCTTGCTGGTCTCTCCTTTCATCACTACCATTATATCTGGAGCTTTTGAAGATCTTTTGCAGTTTGGCTGGCACATAGCTGATATGAAGCTAGGAATAAAAGCATAAAACCCCCCCTATCTAAATTATCAGAGGATCACAGGGAAACATCCTCAAAAGCTGCCACCAGAGTCTTGCCCTTCCTCTGCAGTGCCTACAAGGGTCAGGACTCAACCTGATGTGCACAACACAGCAGGCTTGTGCCTCAGCAGGCTTGTTACTTCCATCTGCTGCTGAGCCCCACTGCTTCGGGGGAACTCTCTGCCAGGCAGCTGTTCAGCTGGGTAAAAGCTTCAAGGTAACATCACAGATAGGCTTGCTACTCTTGCTACAATAAATCTTTCACAAAGGAGGAAAAAGAGATATCTTTCATCAGGAGGCCCACGTTATCCCTGTGGCTAGAAAAAAACAGGCAGGAAGTCTGGAAGTGGCTAGCTACTACTTGTCTGTGCTGTTCACAGGCTGATGCTTTATTTCTAACACAGGGCAGACACCAACTTGAAGAGCAAGAGATGCCCATGGACTAACCTGCACACTTCTCTGCCCTTAGCAAAATATGTGGGGTCTTTAAGAGTGACAGGGTGGGTTTTTGACAACCATCAGGGATACTAAGACTCTGTGGGATAAGCCATGCAACAGCTCAGTCGTCCATTCCCAAAGCCTGCCCCCCCAGTTCTCACCACCCGGGACAGGACTGAAGTACTCCCACAGAGCAGAGCATTATCAGAGGGGAAAGCTGCAACACGTCACCAAGGACTATGACCCCAGTATGACGTGGCAGGGACAGTAGCTGGTTTTTGACAGAGATAAGGGGAGAGAAGCTAAAGCACACCTGGTAGGCATGACAGCTCCAGGAATAGGGCAGAGGAGAGCTGTAAAAAACTCATCATCATAATGCTGTTGCAAGGACAAGTTAAAGTCAGCTCTCTACACAGCATTAAACTGGCAATAACTCCCTTTAGAAGAGACCCCACTAGCTTTAGCTTGATAAAGCTGTCACAAGGTTGATCCAGAAGGAGAAATCCTTCAGGTTTGTTTATTTTTGTTTGCTTGGTTTTGGTTTTTTTTTTTAAATGAACACTTCCTAAGTGAGAGTGACATAAACGCAGCCTCCTGCCAGACCAGGAGAATCAACCAAACAGTAAAACTTCCCCATGCTTAAGAACACAGATTCAACAGATTACTTCTGGAGGTGCTTACAGCTCCAGACCCTCCTGCAGATCCCCTGACTGGAACAGGACTGCCGTTGGCTAGGTGCAGGGGCTGTCATGTCCCTGTCTGGAGTGTTCCCTCTCCTGCTGGGTCACTGCAGAAAGCCCACCGGTGAGACACGGAAGCTTACTCCTCCATGGCTATCTACATGCCTGCCTGTTCTGGTTCAGCTTAAGTGAGTACAAACAAGCTGGACACATCACAAAAGCAGCTTAGCGACGCTTGCCTCAGACCTAATTTAAGCCCACGCTGTAAGTATGTTATTCCTATGAACAAAGGAAGATTTCAAACTGGCTTTGCAAGAAGGATGGCTACGGTTACTTGCTTCCCCCAGGCTTGTTTTATGTGTCCACAGGAAAAAAACCATCACATTTATCTTTCTGGTGTTACAGCTCCATATCCTCATCTCAGAGGCACCTAAAGCCCCTATTCTCTGCTTACTTACGAATGAGCGTCGGGACATTTTTGGAGGGATTCTATCCAGCTCTGCTGCCCCATTGGGGCCAGACCCATCTTTTCTTCGCTTTCGGGAATTCAGCCTGGAGGAGGACGGCGGCTCCATCTTGACAAACACACCCAGGAAGAACTGGAACAAAATGAAGGAGAAGGGGAGGGGAAAGGAAAATAAATTATGTATTTCTCAGGTCCTCCAAAGCAGAACCAGCGAACAGCAGGCACGGCGTACAGAAGGTCAGCGCAAAGACACAGCCACCTAACAAGGGGCTTAGCCAGTTGTATTTGGCATCAGCTGCCAAGGCTTGACAAACAGTGCCTGGTGGGAATACTGAATCATCTAACGCAATGGAGCTGCTCTGCAGAGAGACGCGTGCAGCCGTCAGCTGGCTGGAGAGGTGAAACTCACAGAAGAGTTGCAATGCAAGTTATAAATCATGACTACAAGGCTAATTGCGCTATTTTAGCATCTAAAAAGCAACCCAAAGATTAAGGCATGCCCAGTTCACGTTCAGCCCTCCCCCAGCTCTCATTTTAATGAATGCAAACGCTCTTCTACACTTCAGTGCCCCCCTCTCACCCACCAAGACAGCTGGTGGGTGTGCTGTGTCCCTGTGCAATCCTGAAAAGAGGAAGGAGCAGCTTTAAGCAGGACAAGGGTGAGGGAAGAGGTGCAACCCACGGTCAGAACTTAAATAACTCGCTGCCTTGCTGTTTGCTTTGCTGTTTGTGCAAGACTGAGCTTCAACTGCCCAGTGGGGACAGCTCACCTTGGGATGACTGCCAGAGTGCTCCCCTCTTCTCCCTTGTCCCCACTGCAGTGGTGACTCAGCTGATTGGGAGGCAGCTGCTGACACCACAGTAGGGCACACTTCTGGCACTTCACGTACCAGGCTGTAATTAGCGGTGGTTCTGATAAATTGCTTCTCTAATGAACAAACAGACAACCAGTGTGGGACAGAAATCGTGACAGCCATCTGGGAGGAAGCTATCCTTGCTTTTGAGCTGGAGACACCAGTGCTTACAGACCTCAAAGGGCCCTGGAGCCTTAGGAAGCCCAGCTCTTCAGAGCTGAGGGAAAGCCAGGGATTTATGGAAAGGCATGGCACCAAACATTCCCTTTACAGCTGCTGCAGGAGTCAGGAAGTAAGGAGCAGCATTATCTCCCTTGCTCACTCAAAGCATGCAGCTCTCCAGTGCAGTTCTGACCTGCTGTTCCCAAGAGCAGCATGACCCCTCTGCCCAGGAATGATGCTTACGTGCGAGTCTCAACACCCTAATCATAAGGGCCGTGTGGAATTTAAAGTGTCTTCCCACCCACATGCAGCGGGTGTGCTGGAACATGTTAAGGTGGGGCAAGTGCAAAGTATGAGAAAGGGCAGGTGTCCCTCTGAACACCACCCCCCTCCTTGGCAGAGGGTCTCTGCCAAGCAGTCCGACTTGGGACGAGCTGGGATCATCCTTAGTAAGGGCTGCTGGGCAGAGGTCTGCTGTTCAGCAACCAAGAGGTGTGGGCTTTGTGAGGAGAGCTGCAAAGAAGCAGATTTAATGATCAGACTCACTCAAGTGACTCCAAGTTAAGGAATGTTCTGATGTAAGGAGTCAAAAGCAGTTTAATAACACGTGAACATACCTCTCTGCCCACCTAGCATCAACAAGATGATACCTTACCAACAGCACTAGGGCCAAACACAGCTCATCTGGTTTCAGGCTACACACCTGTAAGTATCCCAGAGCGCTCTGCCAGACCCAACACAATGCACGAAGAGGAGGAAAAGGGAATCCTACGTGAGCGGGGAGCCAAAACTAAAATACTGGGGAGAAGACAAGAGTGATGGTGAACAGCAGCCACGAGGACATTTCAGAGGTACACGAGCCATCCAGCACTCACCCCACAGTGCCTGCGAGTCAAGTTTGCTGAGTTCCCCCACTCCAGTAATTGAAGAATCACAAGGTTGGAAAAGACCTTTAAGATCATCAAGTCCAACAGTTCCTGTCCTGTGCTAACCCATATCCCTAAGTACCTCATCTACCCTTTTTTTAAACACATCCAGGGATGGTGACTCAACCCCCTCCCTGGGCAGCCTGTTCCACATCCCAACAACTCTTTCAGTGAAAAATTTTTTCCTAACATCTAATCTGAACCTGATTAATGTACTATTATAATAATATGATGATATTTATTTATACTATGATAATTAATGTACTATTTCCTAACAACAGAGCAGCATACTGTTTAGGTGCACAAAGCAATCCCAGGCAAAGCCACTTTGCAAGCCAAATCTCCAAAGCTTCAAACGCTTAAGCAAAAATTTAACTCTCGGGTGAGACCTGGGCTATAAATGCCTCCATAGTGCCTGTGAAAACACAGGATATGACAGAGCAGTTCTTAGGTTTTGCAAGGTGCCATTGGCTCTTTTACTTTGCCGCTGCAGTCCTATCAGAAACCACCCAGTTCAGAAAAAGCAGCAGACCTTTGTCTCTGGTTCAAGATAACCCCAGTGTTCGTGGAAGCAGTGGGGGAAAACAGGAGCAGAACTTGTTACTTGGTCAAAAATAATTCCACTGTTTCAAGTCACCTGTTAGTCTCTGACCACTAGCTTTCCTTCCCTTTGGAAACAATTAAAAGGTCTGTTAATATCCCAAACGCAGGCATCCTGAACCTCCGACAGCAGAGGTTTTGCTGCTGAAGCACAGACATCACACTCTCCATGGACAAACAGGTAGAAGCTCTTCCCATGGTGGCTTGGCCCAGTGGAGCGACCAGACTTCCCCCACCCCATCTGCCTTCCTCCACCCCAACTCACTTCTTCACTTCTCAGCGTATATGTAGTCCGAGGATGGCAAAGAACAGCTTAAGTGAATAGATGTGCCCTGTGTTAAACAAGCAGCCGTGGTCAGCAGGCACACAGCGGCAGCTCTGCCTGATGTACAGAGGGAGAAACCTGCTCTGAGGACAGCACAAAAACACTCCATCTGCTTTGATGTTGCTGAAGGAGCCTCTGCAGTGTCTGCTCATGGGCTGGGCACCTTGTGAGCGACACAGCTCTGCTGCTAATTACTCAAATTAACACAGAAATGAAACAATAATTTTACCACTCTTCAGACCTTTAACACCTGTCCTGTGGCTAGTGTGTTTCTTGGAAATCCTCCCAGCACCAAAATTGTCTTCATTAAAAACTGGGAACATGTGGTTTTTAAAAAGCAACCCTACCTCACTGCGATAAAGCTGCTAATCTTACAATTACATTTTGACCCAGATGACTAAAATAGCATCCCAAACAATCGCTTACCAACAATGGGACCCAGCATCGATCACTGAGCTTAACACAGGAGCACACAGCTTTGCTTCCCCAAACCCATCAAACACTGAGCATTCAAAAATTAATTACATTTGCAGCAGATGGGGAAGGGGAAAGAGAAGGCAACTCTCAACGCTCGTTTGGAAAAACTCCAAGATAAAATCCAGGCATGAGCAGAAGAAATAATCCTGCTGTAAAATATTAACATCATCCTATTTTAAGACGTCACCCTCCCGTGCTCCCAAATCTGTGCTGAACATGAGTTGCTGCTCGCCAGGAGCAAAGTTAAGAAGTGCCTCGTTTGGGAGAGCCACGGGCAGATCACATCTTCATGCTTTACACCTGAAACGTGCTTCTTTGGTGCACATCCTGTATCAAAGCAGCACCCTGCATCACCTACCAGATAGCCCCCCTTGAGAGAGAGCATTGTAGGGGTTCCACAAGGAGCAGCCGACTGTCAGGTGGGAGAAGAGCTGCTCTCCCCGTCAGGGAATTGCTCCCCTCAGTCCCCAGGCACAGATACAGAACGAAGGGGGGAAGCAATCAGAGGGAGAAATAGGAATTTTCTCTAAACTGTGGCAGTTACAGCCTTCAGAGATTATCCAGCACTTTGCTGACAGTGATACTACAAAGCTCCAGTAATTTCCCACTGAAACACAGCTGCTTCTGGGAGGGAAGAAGGACAAGCATTGATTACCACAAAGAAAAAACCCCAATATAGACAGGGATACATCTATAGATATAAAGAGACATACAGAGTGAGACAACTGCACCATTATTTGTTGGACCCGATGATCTCTTGTCTTTTCCAACCCCTACAATTCTGTGATCTAAGCTGGAATTTAACCACAACACTAAAGTTAACACCTCTGGCAGATGTAGGAGATCAGAGTATCCTTTCACTTAGCCAAAGCCTTGTCTCACCATCAGCATCTTCAGCATCAATGGTCTATTTAGCCTGGTGCTTTCAGAGGACTGCCTGCTCACACTACACCGGAGATGAGGATGAGGCATTCCTGCATCCTAAGCACACTGATGGGACAAGGACCTGGACCCTCTGCATCATTTGTGGTTTGATCACCCAAGGAATGTCTTGAAGAGTATTACCTGCAAATCCACGCACACTCTCAGGGCTCCTTCTGCCACAACCACGGCTTTTCAGGTGTGGATCTATGCGCCAAGGTAAAATAAATCCTGCTACTTAAACCTTGAATCCTGTGCAAAACAAGATCTTACTGCAACGAGTCAGCGAAGGCTCCAGCCCAAAGCTGCTGCGTTTCCCACCAGGAATCCAAGCCAGCAGGAGACTGGCACACTGGAGCAGCACGGGCCCCACTGACACCCACAGCTCCCAGGCTGCGCTCTCGCCCCTCCGAACTTAGAAGGCGTTGGCACAGTGAGATGCGACTGTCATGTGCTGCTTCGCCTACAAGATCATTCCGCTTTACAGAAGAGCAAGCGAATCCACTTCTGCTGACTCATCTACAGGCAAATACTACTAAACTTTGCTCTCTGCCAGCTGTCTGCAGAAAAGAATTGCCTTGACACGTGGACCACACGTGAGTGAGAGCCTTGGGGAAAAGGATGAAGTCCTGTAGCTTCAGATAATTCCCCTGCCAGGCTGTAAAGGACCCAGGCGATCCTGTGCTCCTCGGTCATGGGGAGAAGAGAACCCTTTTCCCTCCATTCTCCCCCATCTCCAACTCCCAGTTTATGATTAACCTTACTGGTGCGTATCCCTGTAGACACCTGATGTGGACAGACAGACAGACAGACTGACTCAGAAGAGGTTAATGACAAAAGATTCATCACAGGGAGAAACCGATGAAAGCATGTTTGCAAGATAGGGGTTAACTTGTACGTAATTACCAGGGGACATCGGGATGCCTCTTCAATCCCTGCTTAAAAATCTCACCCCATCTCCAAGGCAACTTCATTCCCAGCCCAGTTTTGCAAAGCCCAGATTCACCCCAATCTCCAGACTGAGAGCATCTCAGAATGTTAAAACAGAATGTTAACTAACGGCTGTGACCCAGCCCGCTCACCTCCAGAGAAGACTGCCATCTCCCCAGCACTGCTGCTCTCCCTACAGCCAGCACTTGCTCTGTCCAGAGGGTCTACATCTTCTCACCCCTTATAAAGGTTACAACAGGATCTGGCAGGCAGGATGTCCTGTCCACACTGAAGCAGAGTCTGCTTCAGCTACCCTGGTTGAGCAAAAGCAGCTATCCTGCGGTGGATCAATAGCCATGTGAAAGGATAAAAGGGATTCCAGTTCAGACAGTGCACCAAACAGCATCCAGACCCAGACCTTCACTATACTTGCTAAAACACCCTCAAGCCTTGCATCCCCTACTGCTATGGGCTGGCTGATACCATATGTTCAAGCAGAGCCTGAGCATACAGAAGATCTGGTACCTGTGTCCTGCAATCAATGAAAAGATGCTGCTTTTCACCAACAAAGTCCCAGACGGCTCAAGATAATTCTCTCTAACCCCACCACAAGTGAAAGCAGCACAGTGTGATCACCTAAAGCGGTCCTGCTAGGAATGACATAAAAAAAAAAAAAAGATATACTGCTGTCAAGACCTTCTCCAGGAATTCACAGTCCTTCTGGGTACATCACAACCCCGAGGAACTGAGTGTCCTGGCATGCGACAGTCTCTGCTGCAGTTAGCAAAGCAGCAAGAGCAGAGTATCTGAGAAGATTTGGAGCCTGCCCAGGGGAAATAAAGTACAAGGCTGGGTAGTCATTCTGTCCTGACTTTTGCATTGCGTTGCATCGTATTTTGTTTTTAGGGCTTAACAACAGAACCTTTTGAGACTTCAGGAGGCAACCTCCTTTATTAGGATTACACATCAATACCAAGTCCTTGCTCCAAAAATTACTGTTGGTGGCCTAGTTCTATGGTAATTTCGAGACAATTACAATCCAGATCTTGGACCAAGAAACTTCCAAGTCATGAATTTTGATAATCCCATACACACAGCAAATTCCTTCTTGAAATAAAGCACGGGTGTTTGTCGTATCAATTTCAAAAGCAAAGACAGTGGCTGTCCTCAGGCCCGGGAGTCCTGTGCATGGAAACCCACCAGCGCCTGTTTCAGATCATGCCACTCTTCACCAGCCACAGGCTGGGTGACCTGAAGCCGCAATGGCACAGGGTGGGGACAGTGGGAAAGCTACCTGCTGCGTCCTGCACCTCCCTTCATAGCGAGCGAGGGCTACCCAGGAACATCACACGGCTCTCCTGATTCCTGCAGACTTTAACTCTAATTACAAACCCATTAATCAGCACAGCCAGGACTTCGGTGGACACAAAAAGCGGGTTAGAGAGGATGCGTGCCTGTGCAGAGCTAGGTCACACCTTCCCTCTCCGCAGGCAGGGCCACCTCCTCGTTGTTCTGCTCCTCTCTCCCAGGCCTTAGCTGCATCCTTCAGGCTGGGGGACGCCCCCTCAAAGCCCCCACACTCCTAGCCTTGATGATGTAGCCAAAAGTTTACAAAAGCATCTGCTGCATTTCCCTCAGGCTGCCCGCACCGCAGCTGGCCCAGCCATCCCCTGAGCCCTGTGCCCCCAGGCTCTCCCCAAGGCCCGCTGGGAGGGAAGCAGCGCAGCACACCACAACCCCTGCCCAGCCGGCACTGCCCCCTTGCCCAAAGCCAAGAGTCCCACGCCCCCACCAGCCAGCGCCTGCCCCGTGGGCTCCGCATCCCGCCGGGCCGCCCCATGCCCGCGCCACGGCCACTCTACCGGGACAGAGCTCCCGGGGCCGGACCCCGCGGGGGTCGTGCGCGGTGCCCCCTGCCTGCCTCCAGTCCCCATCCCCTGCGCCCGCACCGACGGACCGCGCCGTCCCTGGAGCCCCCCCGTCCCCCGGCGGCAGTCTCCGCTGCCCCCGTCTCACCCCTACCAGCCCGCCGCCGGCCGCACGCACCTCCGCAGAGCAGCCCGGCCCCGCCGCCACTGCCGGAGCCGCTCCCGGAGCCGGCCCCGCCCCGCTCCCGCCAACGCCAACGGGGCGGCGGGAGGAGCCGTTGCGTGTCGGGCCGGGGCGACAGGAAGGAACTAGCCCCGCCCCGGGAAACCGCACCCGGAATCTTGAGTTCCGGCTCGCAACGGGTCCTCCCGCCGGGCCAGGAGCGCTCCGGGGCTCCGCAGCCCGTCACGGATCCGCTCTCAATTCCGGGGCCGATGGAAGGAGGGAGCCAAGCACCCTTAGGACGGGCCTGGCTGCCCCAGCCACGCAGCCTGGTCGCTGCGCGGCTGGTCTCGTCCTGCTCGCAGTGTGGCGGTGCGGGAATCCCCGTCCGTCCTGCTTCAGCAGCTGCTCGACCTTTCTCCGGGGATCCCACAGCAGCTGCTTGACCCAGCCCAGGCCGCGGCCAGGGCTGGCTGGAGCTGCATGGTCACAGGCTCAGAGCTGCTTCGTACCACGCCTTGGTCAAGGAGCTGCTAAAAACCTCCGAAGCAGAGCAAGCACGAGGGAAAAAGCTGCGATGTAATCCCCACGCTTTAATCATAAGTGTTAAAACAAGCCCGAGGGCGTATACCGTTTCCTGGCAAGCATCCTTGCGTGGTGGGTTTCACTGCTCCCCAAAACTCGCACTCTCGGGTCCCCGCGCAAACCGCACGGCGCCATCGCACCCTCTCAGCCGCTCTCTGAAGGAGCGGCAACCACAGGAGATGAAAAAGCCATCGGAGAAGTCACCCTCTGCTTCCCATCAGAGGAAAACGAGAGGAAGTCATTTTCAAACAAGCGTTAACAGAGAAGTGGGGGTGTGCTGGCCCCAGGCCTGTACCAGGAGAGTGACTGTAGAAGATGCTTTGTAACTTGTTACTTCCCCGCTTTCCATGGGCTACGTGGGCAGAGTGAGTTCTGCTCCATGTGTTGTAGGATTCGGATTCGCCTCGCCCAGCTCCAGTGCTTAAAGCCGTTCATGCCACTGAAGTTGTTCAGCTGTGTTTGCTCCTTGGCGAGCACAGAGAGAAGGGGCATCTCTGCACAACTTCTGTCATCTTCTGACAGTCCCCTGAGATGTGCTCCAGTCTCACCTGATCTCTCAGGAACCAACCGGTCCTCTAACTTTAGGTGAAACACGAGGCTTTAGCACTCCTTTTCTGACCTACAGCAGCCCCTTCTACTGCTCCTTTCCAAGACTGGAGTCCTAACAAAATTTTGGCTCCAAACATCTGCCATCATATCCCAAAACAATTATGCAAAGACTGAGAAAGCACTGCAGTGTCTGCTAGGGGTGGCAATGAGCAGTGATTCCTCACAGTGTCCACGGGTGCCAAATTCACCAACCCCACGAGGGGTTACAGCAGGAGGAGGGGTTTCAGCAGCCAGTGGGGTGTGCAGGCTGCTGGCCTGACCTGATGTCCCAAATACCTTGTCTTTCTATCAGTTAATGCCACCTGTGTGACACTTAGCTGGGATCCACAGCCCAAGTCTCACAGGAGTCACAGGAATGGATCTGGATAACCAGAATATGGGTTAATTTACAAAGAAACGTCAGAAAACGCTCACTTGAGCAGCACAGACAAGCAATTGAGGCTTGTGCTCCTTGCAGAGCGGAGGAAAAGGACAAACAGTGGATGTGACAAGGGTCAACCCATGGGAGAGGAAATATTAAATAGATTTATTATGTTACATTTCTTATAAATATTTCATTAATTTGAGAAAATTAACAAAAATAAACAGAACCCTTTCAAGACGAAAGCTGAGTTTGCCTTTGAAACAACAGCTATTGGCACGACACTTTTTTTGGGGACAGAACCAACACACTATATAAAAATAAAGGGCAATTTAAATAAAGGACGTAATACTATTGTGCTTAAAGCTCCATTGTTATCCACAAGGAAGAAGGAATGTTGTAGTGTGCAGCACAGGTGTAGGACATGCTTTGTAGAGCTGTTACTGTGTTAGGTACTAAAGGAAGAACGTGAGATGCTTTTGTGCACTTTAACAACACCCTAAAGCGTTCTCCCCCACCTCTGCCCTTCGGTGCAGTGTTCACCATCTTCAATAGTAGAAGCAGCCAAATGCAGCTACCACACAAAACAGGCTGTCCTGGGGAAAGCAAAAACAGAGAAAGGCTCTGCATTAGTAAAGGCAAGCTCTTTGCCAGCCTAACGGGGAAGGTTAGTCTAAGGGAACATTCAGAGCTGAGCTTAACCTTATCTTGTGATCATCACAGTTTTCTGGCTTTTAGTTAGTTTCTTATTCACCTCACTTGGGGTGTAACCCAGGTCAGCATGTCTGAATGCCACAAGTGCCTCAATTTACCCCATCCCTACACCTGTAGGTGTCTAGGCATCAGTCAAATAAAACAGAAACAACAATAATGAAATAAAACCTTGACTTCTGCTCAAGGTTTGGAACTTGACCTGGATGCCAGCCATACTCTATGACAGCAGTTTAGCAAAGCATATAAGAAAAGACTTTATCTCTTGTGCTTCCTCTCCCCACCTGTAAAACGGAGTGATTAGAATGACTTTTGTACAGTGCTTTATGACCTTGGGAAGTAAGTTTTACTATGCTGGATAATTTATCCAGGTATTTTTTGTGAATGAGGATCTAAACCACACTGTTTCAATAGGGTCTGGGTCCTTCCTGCTAGTGGTTGGGTTTTTTTCTGCTCCATATTCAAGACTGCTTGGCCTCTCATACAAAAGCAAGTAGCTTTACACCTTCCAGTGGTACAACAGCCAGTACTTACATTCATGAACACATCGTGAGCATAGCTGTCAGTGTCAGCATCCCAGAAACATCGTGCAGCCATACTAGACAAAGGACACAGAGCGGAGCCGTTACCCACAAAGTTCACGTGTGAGGAGCTAAGCAATCACAGATACTTTCCTTGAAAAACAACCTGTGTTTCCTCTGAAGGAAATGGGAAGCATTCTCCTGAATCCTGAGCCTAGATCCCCACCACTGAACTCCACCACACGCTGTGAACCCCTCTCTGTACGTGGATCAAGCTCCATCTTCAAACTCATCAGCGATCAACCCTGCCATGGTGCAGCAGGGCTCCAAACCTCACTGCTATGCTGCCTAAGAATCTTTGACTTCTGGCCTGTATGTGGCTAATTTGGCTTATCCTTCACCTCTGGCACCCTTGTGGTACATACTCCCAACTTATTTATAGGGAGCTATCGTATTCCTTGGCAGACGTCGTGTTATAAGACCACGAGCTAAGCTCTCCTAGTCCCTTCATATCTATGCTTCCTGGTCCCCTGCCATCCTGCTGGCCTTTTTTGACACCTGATTCAGTCCAAGCCTTACCTTGAAGACAAGCAACTGGACCGTAACAGGATATTACAGATGAGACCTCGCTACTGATTTGCTTAATGACCTTAGCACTCCCCTTTCTCTGCTCCAAATGCCCAGTTCCCTGCCCACTCCAGGATCCCTCTTTGTGTCACAGCATGTTGTTCCTAGTCTTTACACATATGACTGATTGTTTTAAGACATTTTCATCACTTTTTTTTTCTTTTTCCTATTTCCTCAGCCCTCAGGGTTACTCTCTTTTTTTCCCAGTCCAATATTCCACTCTGCCTCAGGAATACCCATTATTTTCCATTAAGGATGTTAGCAAACTTGCCTCCTACCTGCTGCAAACCAGAGGATTTTCCCATTGCTCTGTGTTGCTGGGCTTCACATTTCAAATCAGCCTGCAGACAGACATTCCTGACAAAAGCCTGAGCAGCAGGTACAGATATTCCTTCCTGACCTCCAGAACATTGGAGCAGCAGATCTGATTACTGCTCTGCTGTGCTTATCTTCTACTGGAGCACCAGGCACAGTAATAAAGATAAACCCAGCAGATAAAGCACATAAACCTTGTGGTATGTTTTCTTTTGTCTTTTCCCTACTCACTAGTAATGGGAAGCTACAGCACGCTACTGTGGCCAGGAGGAATTCTTCACAGGCAGCTGGAGCTGGACAAGGAGTGCTCAGTGCCCACAGTCCAGGCGATTTGAATGACAGTATTGCAAGGGGATCATAGAAATTTAAACTTCTAGAAAATGCTTACCAGGGGGGATTAAAACCAAGTTAAATACTTATGGAAATCTGGCTTTAGACAGAAGGCAGTTACCCTGGCTCTCTGCTCCAGGGGACCTTGAGAATGGACTGGCTGTGTGCTATAGCTGCTTGTGAATATGAGGTAAAATGCCTTTTTGCAACACTCCTCACAAATGCTTTTCAGCATTTCAGCTTGCTAAGAACCACCAGAGGGGCAGTTATCACCCCGTAATTCAATCAGCCACAGCCCAAGCCCTCAAAGAGAAAGTGCTCTACACTGTATCACCTGCAGAGAGATCTTTGTTTGCAGGAAAGTTGGAAGCAACCTCTAAAGGAAAAAAAAAAACCAACCAAAACCCAAAACAAACCAACCAACACTGCCCAAACTCATTAAAAAAAAACATAGAAATACAAATAGAAGATGAAAAACTTACTTCACTCCTTCTCCTCTCTGCTCTCCAATCACAACTTGCACCACCATTTTGTACCTATCAAATCCCTCCTCTGGAGAGAGAGAAAAAAATAACAATGAGAGCAACAACTTCTTTAAAATATGAGCAGAAAACAGAGCCCAGAGCTCTAAAGATTTCTGGTTACAAAGCTCTGGAATTGGCAAAGCAGACAGACTGCCTCATGCTTCATTTCCCAGGTAGAGTGGTCTTACTGGAGTTAAAAGGTCAACATGGTATTTGCATGTGGAAAAAGATGTGCCTAAGGCAGAAGCCATCGCTGAGCACCATAAGTCAGCGTTCTACTGTGATAACTCTCAAGTACTGAGCACAGAGAAAGAACACAGGGCTGCTGATGGACAAAATGCAATTTGAAAAAAACCCCAAACCAGTTCTGCTCTGATGCAAAGGTATTCTTCTGCCACGTACCTGAGTGTCCCCTTTGCTTCTGAGCTGGGATAACAGGCTAATAAAAGCATATGCAGGGCTACATTATGTGTCTGCAAAGACAGGCGGTTTAGTACAACAGTACAGAAATACCCCTGGGGCAGAGAGCAGAGCCAGTCAGGCCATGGCAGTGTTCCCAGAGCCAAATCAGAACAAGCCTGTTTAAAATAAAACACAGATCCTAACGCCTGTCTTCACCAAAACACCGTCCCGGGAAGACTCTGGCACAGTGTTTCCACTGGAGGATTGAACACAACATGCTGGGTCTGGTAACATCCACCATGTTGATGTTTATCAAAGACACCAGCTGATAGTGGCCACAGGGTTTCAGGCTACAGCGGGTGTGCTCACAGATTACCCAAAGCCAACCCTGTACACATGAACTCGGTGTCAACACGTGCTGGGATGACAGCTGTTACTGGTTTTAAAGCAGACGTGAAACTGGGAGAAGCATAAATCCACAGCTCCTGCTGCAGTGACAGTGTGCCTGTGTCACCGTGTCAGGCTAGCCCAGCAGATGGAGCACCAGCCTGGCCCCAGAGGAAGGCAACAACAACAAAAAAAAAGTGACCATGCCAACACGGGTCTGTGTGCTTATTCCAGCACTGAACACAGGAAACACCTGCTGGAGCCTGAAGTTTAGTTCTTGCACTCAGAACTGTTGGAGGACATCCTGTGCAGCACCACCACCACCTTTTTCCAGTGCTGTAAGGCTGTAGTCACCCCCTTTCTTGGATGACTATACTCTTAACTCTCTCCCCCTTCACTGCTCACACTGGGCCTTATTCTGATGTCCCTGCTGTTCCACTCTGACCTAATTCTGGTCTAACTTGCAGCAGGGGTAAAAAACCCCAACAGGCAGGAATGCTTCTGTTTATTGAAGCAAGAAGCAATGAAGCATCATCACTTCTTTCTCTCTGATGTAGCTTCTTTCCCCCTGTAGCTCCTCCAAGGCTGATGCCCCCCACCAGTCAGACTACATGAAAACAAATTTTGTCTGCTTGAATTAGGTTTCTAGTTCCCTAGGCAAGGAGCATATGTATATAGGCCAGAATGTTTTGTAACAGCAGGCTCGAGTCAGGCATCAGGGCAGAGCTAGATCTCAAAAATAGAGGAGGAAATGCATTTGGTCAAAGGGAGAAGACCCAGTAAGAAAAGAAACAACCCCCCCAGCAAACATCCTTACCTTTCAGCCTGTCTTTTATTGTCTCTGATAAAGACTTTGTAAGCTGGGGCATTTCTTCTGGGACGTACTGCACGTTGGCCAGCTTCTCCTTCAGTACCGCGCGGATGCATTCCTTTACTGTGGATGATTTAAATCTATTGGGGTGAAAAAAAACACACCAACAGAAGGTCCAGAAAGTTCGCACAGCCTGTAGGAATGGACATAACCCCACCTGGGAAAACTCAGCTTTCACATATCAAAGAGAAATGACAAATGAAAAAACATGGGGCTAAGGTGGAGGCAGGTAACCAGCCCTGCCGAAAGGCCGTAAGCAGAGGTGTGCAACCAGCCCCATCCAAGGGTGCCCCTTAGGCAGCACCCCCCCAGCTGTGCTGCCCCGGCCTCCCCACACTCATTCAACCCCCTACACCTCCCGTCAAAGCCAGCCTGGGAGCTCAGCGCCCCGCTCCCCAAACCCGGGAGGGCTCCCCCATTCCCAACAGCACCCCCTCACACAGCCCCAGGCCGGCTCCCCACGCCCAGGGACCCACGCCCAGCAGCCCCACCGCCAGGCACACAGCCCCCCCGGGGCACCCCGTGCCCAGCATCCCCAGAGCCCCCAGGACAGCGACAACCGCCCCCAGGCCCCTCACCGGCGCTGGAGGCCGGGCCGCAGGCTGTACGTGTTCCCGGCCCCATCGTCCGGGCCCAGCTCGCCCATGGCCGCGGTACCCCCGCAGACCACCCCGGCGTTGGTTACCGCGGCAACCTCCGCCACTTCCCCTGCGTCACGGGGCGCCGCTGTACGTCACGGCGCTGTGCCCCGCCCCGAATCTTCCGGGCTGGGGAGAGCTCGCCCGTGGCCGTGAGAGCGGCGCCGGGACGCGTGTGCCGGTGTCCGGTCCCGCTGCCGGCCCCAGGAGCCGCGCTGGGAGCTCCCGGCGGGCGCAGGCGGAGGAGAGCGCGGCCCAGCATCGCTACCCTTACAGAGCCCATCCCCCCAGTTCCTGCCCCGCGCGGGGCTGCCGGACCCCGCGCTCCCTTCCTGCCCCCGGGCCGCGCATCCCGGCCACCAGCACGGAGCTCCCGGCACTCCTCCTGGCCGTAACTCCTCCTGTCACTCCCCGGTATCCTTCCCTTGTCCAAAGGAAGGCTGGAAGGCTGGAGAAGGACAGCTTTCCTATGCCACAGCCCCCTCCTGGGACACGGGCACCCTCCTCCCTCTGCTGTTCCCCTCGACGTAGGGGTCTCCACGCTGACAGCGGGTGACACAGCTGAGAAAGGTCCCCGGGGTGCATCAGCTGGCTCCGGAGGGAAATGTGCCGCAAGTGTGTGGCTGAGATGGTGGTGTAGGTGATGTGGCTGGTGTGGGTGATGCAGAGCTGGAGGGGGCTGTCACATGCAGCAGGGCTGCGGGTGCCTGCTGGGGTGCTGCCTGGAGGTGCCCCTTGGGTGCCTGGAGGGTGTGGGGCAGCACCTGAGGTGCCTCAGCTGGAGCTTTGCCTGGGATGTGAGGTCATGTCCCCGGGGGCACCAATCTGCTCTGAGCACTGAGCAGCAGCACAGATCCTGATCTCCATGGGCTTCAGCAGCACTGCTTGTGAGAGACTGGTGCATCGGAGCCCTTAGTGCATCTGGGCTCAGCATTAGCCCTGCGGGCTGGCAGGAACAGCACCCCGCTGCTGAAGGTGTTGGTGGCCTCATGACACACCCGTGACCCATCTTTGCATCACCATTACCACTGCCTTGCCCGGACCCTGCAGATTTCCATTTGCTAAAGGAACAGTTCCATGCCCCTGCTCCATCCCTTACTCACTGCTTACTCACCACGGGGCCACTGTCTTTCCCCACAGGGTCAGGTGCTACTTCTCATGCAGTTTGTTTACAAGGGCCTCCCTAATTTCTGAGAAGTATCTGAAAGACCTCAAGCTCTCAGTGTTTATTTGCAAACACTATTTAAGCTTCCGGTACTTGGCCCAGCCACATCACCTCCTGCCTTGGTCAGACCCACAGATGTGAATTCAGTTAAACGAACGGGGAGGGATCTTTGGGAGCCGCTGGGTCTGTCTTCCTCAGCTTCTTTTTGTTGTAATTTGTGTTCTCCATCTCATTTGGGAAGTTCTGTTTTCCTTGGGCTTTGAGGACATTAGCTCTGGGCTTCAGTTGGCTCCATCTCATGTGTCTGGTCATTGCTTTCTTCACCTTCCAAATTTTCACTCCTAGATCCTTTCAAGCCATTTTGGGACTGACCCTAGACCCACTGAGGTGACTGCTCAGGGCAATGGCTACAGGAGACCGGGACCTTTTCCAGTTCCCAGCTGCGTTGGTGGCAACCTTGCTGACATGTTGGGCCAGCTTCTTGTTGGGGTGAAAAAACCATTTGTGCTTCAGCAAAGGGGTGTGACATGTACTTGCTGAAGTTCCTGTCTCTTAGTTTTGAAGAATAAACTGTTCTATCACTCATTATTCTTTCTCCTTCCTAAAAAGAATAATTTTTAGCCCACCTTTTGCTCTTTTGGTGGCCAAATGTGACTGCCCCATGCAATTTGACATATTCCAACTCAAAGAAAGAAAATTTATATTTTAAAGCACCAGAGGACCTTTTTCAGCCCCCACCCCCCCACCCCCCAGCTAGCCCCAAGATGTGCCATCCACCCTGTTTGAGCTGGGGTGGATTGACCAGCGTGAGTGGGAACTGCACCTCAGCAGGAGCCAGGCTGTTTTCCTTGGTAAGCTGCTGCAAGAGCAGTCGGGAGCTGTGTTGGTCTGGCAGGGTGTGGGCAGGGTGCAATGGGTGCCTGAAACCGGGGGGCTGCTGCAGGGCTGGGGCCAGATCTCTTCCATGACACTGGCAGTCAGGGCACGTGTTGGGCTGGGGCACGGCACCGCCGCTCGCCTCGCTTTCCCCTGCAGCAGCTTCCTAGCAGCAAGATTGATCTTTTCTTTTATTCTTGTCATCCTTTGAATTATTTTGGGGTTTTTTTTTTTTTAAGCAATGAGGGGAAAAGAAACCCTGTTCTGTCTCTCGCAGCGGAGTGAGCTTGCCCTCAGCATGCTGCCAGAGAGCTCCCTGCTCACCCTCCCCTGTGGTTTCTGCTGTACACTCTGCGGCTCTGCGAGCTCCCCGACACTTCCTGACCATACACAGCCTCATCCTGCACCCCAAGCAGCCTGGAAAGGCTCCAGTGTCGGTGCTGGTCCCCAGCCTGCTGGGGAGCAGTGTGGGGGTGCGAGGACACGGGGTTCCTGAAGGAGCCTGAGCATCCAAGAACATCGCTGTGCAGTCTGCACCTCACCACCACTCATCGACGTGGCAGCCTCCGCTGCGTAACAACTTTTACTCCATTGCAAGTGTGTATTGGAAAGTTTGAGCAACTCATGCTACGATTTTAATCAGAGCCCTCTGCTGCCATGTGGGGTGGGGAGGATGAGCCAGTTTTTCCTGCTGATCCCTGGCTCGGTGAGTTGCGATTTTGGTGATGATACTTATCATATCTTCTGCCTCTAGAAACCAAAATGTGCTGTAAGTGCCAAACAAGCCTCCTCACACCCAGCCTGGATGTTGGGTGTCACCATTTGAGGACACAAAGCCTTGAGGTGGAAAAGCCTCCTTGCTGTGAGCTTCCATATTTTCTGCCATTCAGTTTAGTTTTAGGGTTTTGTTTTGCTTTGTTTTTTTAATGAGAATGCAGGAAACTGTGAAGGAAGAGGTGATGTCCACTTTGGAGCCCCCCAGCACCATCGTACCTGGTGGAGAGCGCTCCCTTTGCCACCCCTTCCAGGTGGCATGGAAAGGTAACAAGGAGGGGACAGCCCCCCAGGCTTCCTCTGCACCCCAAGAAGGGTCAGATGCTCATGAGAAAGGAGTGATGCTGCAGTGCCAGGAAGAGACTGGAAAAGAGGACCCAGGACAGGCTGGGTGAGCCTGGGTCAGGCTGACTGGGTAAGCCTGGCTGTCCTGGCTCAGAACCCCCCCCAAATGGCCAGTCAGACTCACCCCCATCCCTGAAAAGGTGAGGAAACAGCTTGTTCTGGATGCCATCTCTACACATGGGGAGGAAAAGAAGGCTACCAGGAGTGGTTGACATGGATTCACAAAGGGGAAATCATGCCTGACCAATCTGATCGCCTTCTATGATCCAGCCATGACTGGATGGGTAGTTGAGTGGAGAGCAGTGGATGTTGTCTGCCTTGAGGCTTTTGATACTGTCTCCTGTAACATCCTCACAGGCAGGCTTGGAAAGTGTGGGTTAGATGAGTGGGCAGCAAGGTGGGTTGAGAACAGGCTGAATGGCAGAGCCCAGAGTGTTGTGATAAGAGATGCAATCTAGTTAGTGCCCTGTAGGGAGTGGTGTGCCCCAGGGGTCAGTGCTTGATCTGGTCTTGTTCAACATATTCATCAGTGACATGGACAAGGGGACAGAGTGCACCCTCAACAAGTTTGCTGACGATACCAAAGGGGGAAGAGCCAGAAGGCTGCCCTGCCAGTGAGACCTGGACAGGCTGAGGGTTGGGCAGAGAGCAGCCTAATGAAGTTCAACATGGGCAACAGGTGCATGGTCCTGCACCTAGGGAGGAATAATCCCAGACATCAGTATACAGGTTAGGGGTTGACCTGCTGGGAAGCAGCTCTGTGGAGAAGGACCTAGTAGTCCTGGTAGACAACAAGTTGAGTACGAGCCAGTAGTGTGCCCTCATGGCCAGGAAGGCCAGTGGTACCTTGGGGCATTGAGAAAAGCATGGCCAGCAGGTTGAGGGAGGTTATCCCTCCCCCCTACTCTGCCCTGGTGAGGCCACATGTGTGTGGGGGGTGTGTGTCTAGATCTGGGCTCCCTAGTTCAAGACTTACTGGGAACTACTGGAGAGAGTCCAGTGGAAGATTACAAAGATGATGAGGGGACTGGAGCATCTCTTCTGTGGGGAAAGGCTGAGAGAGCTGGGGCTGTTTACCTGGAGAGGGGATCTGATCAATACCTACAAATATCCAAAGGGTGGACGTCAAGAGGATGGGGCCAGACAGTGACAGTGCACTGACAGTGACAGACAGTGACTGGTCAGTGGTGCCCAGTGACAGGACAAAGGGCAATGGGCACAAGCTGGAACACAGGAACCTGAACATGAGCCAAAACTTCACTATGAGGGTGCCAGAGCCCTGGGACAGGCTGCCCAGGGAGATTGTGGAGTCTCCTTCCCTGGAGATACTCAAAATCCATCTGGATGCAATCTTGTGCAACCTGCTCCAGGTGACCCTGCTTTAGCAGGGGGTTGGACTGGGTGGTCTCCAGGGATCCCTTCCAACCCCCTTCCAACCTGTGGGTCTGTGACTGGAGGGTGACTCCCCCTGCCTGCTCGCCTGCCGGGGCGGTGTCGAAAGCGAGAGGTGAGCAAGTCCCAGCCCTGCAGCTCGCTTCTGAAAGCCCGGAAAATAATGAAATCATCACGAGAACTGCATCCTGCACCCCAATTAATATTTTTTCCCCTGACGCTTTCTAAATTTGCGGGACACAGGCTGCGCTCGAGGGGAGCAGAGCGGAGGAGACAGCCGCAGGCTGCTTTCACCTTTGCTCGTTTCCTATGTAAGTATTAGTCAGCGAGGCAAGCGGGGAACATCGCTGGCAGAGAAATTAAAGAAGTCTGATGCAAAGGTCACCTCAAAAATAACACCCTCGCCCTGGGCATCTGCTTTGCCAATCTGTCTGTGAAGAAACACTGCTAAGGAGGCAAAACTTCTTGTCTTCCTCCATTTCCTCCTTTTTCTTCTCCTTTTCTTTCTCCTTCTCTTTTTTCTACTTCGCCTTTTTCAGTTTCTTTCTTCTTCTCCCTCCTCTCCTGTCCCTTCCAGATGAGAGCAGCCTGCTGGCAGGCACTCACAGTGTCCCATGGCTGCCCAAACCCTGCCCCGCTGTCTGGTGCCATGCTACCACGGTTACCCATCAGCGGCACCCGTGGGTGCTGAGGAGCCTGAGGCAGCCCGTTTACTCACAGGCCAGGCTTGGAACCGACGACACATTCCCTGTGGTCCCTGCCTGCTCCATTCCTGGGAGCTTTCCCCCAAAGGGGTGCAAGTTCAGCAGTGCTGGTCCCTACTGCTTGTCTCTTGGGTGCCTACGTGGGAGAGGGAGTGTGCTGCTGGGACCATGCAGGGAGGGGAAGGGGCTGGGCCCAGCTCAGCTGATTCCTGCCTCTTCGGGGAGGAAGCTGGGGGCGGGAGGCAGCCTGGGTTTCCCTCTGGGGCAGAGATGGGCATATTTCATTTCCACCCGCGCCCCTGCCGCATGAGCCGGAGAGCAAGCTGCCACTGCGGGAAGGAAGCTCGGAGAGAGACAGGGGTGGCACGTCACAGCACAGCACGCCTGTCCGAGCAGGGGGCCGACTGCCTCACCATGGCCTGGCGAGCCTCGAAGACGATGTGGAGCAGCTTGGAGAGGACCCTGACTGGCTTCTGTGCTGTCCTGCTCTGCTGTGACCCCATGCTGGCCGGCTGCCGTCAGGGTAGGTGCTGGAGTGTGGCACGTGTGCTGGCACAGCCCGTGTCATTCGCGTGGACAGTGTCTAAGGGCTGGGACCCCTTAGTTAAAAACAGCTCTGGCATCAAAAAGGCGAAACTCCCCAAACCTTTGGGTATGTGCCGCTGGAGCGAGGGAAGTTGGGATGCTCAGGGTAGAAAGGAGGTTGAAGGGTGAAGGAGGGGACTGGTCCCCAGCCCATGTTGGGGGCACAGTGACCGCAGTTGGGGTTTGTTGTGGAGCCTCTGGGTTTGCCAGTGGTGTCTGGGGTTTTCTGCTCTGGCTCTCACAGCTTGAGGCTGATCCTCCTGGTTTGGGCTTGACCCCGGGGGAGACAGGGTCCTGCGTGTGGTTGTGCTCAGGGTGAAATTTGGAGAAGAGGAGGCAAGGGGAAGGGGTGAGTTGGCGCAGAGCTGTCGAGAGTCTGGACGGAGCCACTTGTCCTCCCTTCCTCACAGCCCAGCTCTTTCTTTGATGGCTTTGGGTATTTTCTGCCCCAAGGGGGGATGCAGGGCTGGGCATCCCTTGGGGCAGATACTACCTCTGGTGCTGGGAAGATGCAGGGAGATGTGTAAACCCAACCTCTGCTTTCAGACATCCTCTGAGTGCTTCATTCATTGCTGGCAACAGCACTGGGTAGGAAGCAAAACCCCGAGCCTGCCAAATATTTCTTGTTAAATGCAAGAAACCCAGAGCACTGCAAAAACTACATTTCTCAGTGCATGCACCATGGCAGCCACTGCTGCATATGGAAGCTGGGGCTCTTCCCTCTCTCCATCCTTCTGTTCAACCTCATCCCTCCTTTCACAGCCCAGTTTTCCACCTAACCCTGTATTGTCCAGGTTCCTTTGCTGCTTGGTGATGCTGAGGTCCTGGTCCTACAGCCTCAGGCCAGTGCTGGAGGGATGGGAGGGACTTTCTAACTGCCTGCCTGCCCACCATGTTGTGAGCCTGGCCCTTGTTAACAGCATCCCTGCTGTCCCGGGCATGTGAACCAACTGGGATCACAGGCAGAACTGGGGTCAAGCTTCATGTTGCTAAGGGCTGGCAAGCTCATCCAGGACTCCCCCAGGGTGGGTGCCTGGGTGCCCATGTGCATGTGAGGAGGGAAGAGGCAGCTGGACAGTGGTGACATTGTAAGATCCAGGTTGCTCTGCCCTATCATATTGTCTCAGGCTGGAGATGGCAAATACTGTGCCCTGGGCAGCCTCTCCCCACTCTGTGCTCCCAGCATGGAGCAGCAGCAGAGCTGGAGCACCCTGGCAGACAGCTGGGCACGCAATAGGCTGCACGCGGGGTGCTGCCCTGGCTCAGGACTCGGTCCCTCTGCTCGCTTTCAGAAGCAACATCTCCTGGAGGAAGGATTGCTCAGGCATTAAAATACAACATACATTTAAAAATAATACAGGCCCAAACATCTGTGTTCCCCAGTGCAGGGGTTCTAGGTTAATTTTGGGTAGCCCAGAGCCCTGCTGAAATGATTTCATGGTTCAGTTACTGCCCCAGAGGATTCCCCTCTGGATGGCAGGCACACCTTCAGGAAGGGAGAGGCATGGGCTGATGTACCTCCCTGTGATCTGGGGGGATGCTGTGGACTGGCCAAGCATCAGGGTGCCTATGTTACTGGTACCCCCAGAGACAGGCGAGCAGGGTGCCAGTGGTGGCCTGGGGCTGGGCTCGCAAGTGCTCGCTGGCTGGTTTGTGTAAATCCCTGTAAGGTACTTCAGGAGCTGAGGAATGCTTGGAGAGTCTGGGTTCGGGATGCATGAGCCTGTTATCTCTCTGTGGGATGGGGTGCTAGCGGGGTGATGGTGGGTTCTCACTTTCTTTGCATGCCTGGTTGCTGCGTGAGGGGGTATGGCTGCTTCTGAGCCCTATGCTTGCAGTAACCATGTCTGTTCCTTGTTTCCTCTCTCCTAAACAGTGACCTTCTTCCCAGCCAAGTTAACTTTGCCTGCAGGTGACTCAGCCACCTTCTTCTGCAACATCTCCATAGGGAGTGACTCCGGCTCAGAGTACAGCCTCAACTGGTACAAGGAAACCAACCATAGCCAACCCCAAAAAATCGCTGGGATCAGCCAGAACAACCCCCAGACAAAGACAGAGAAGTACTTGCTCACCAACCATACTCCTGCCTTCAAGATTGAGATCCTGAACCTTCACCAGAACGACTCAGGCTCCTATTACTGTGGGCTAATCACCTTCTATGAACCTGATAAAGTGATGGAGAGCAGCCGGTCCCACCTGGTTGTCACAGGTGAGCCTCAGGGCTGAGCTGATGGGGACAGGTTCGGTGGTGTCCCATGGTGCTGTGGTCCCCAGGCGCACTGCAGCCCCAGGGCACAAGGCAGGCGGTACCCTGCTGGGGTGGGTCAGGAGAGCACAGCTCTGCCCTTTCCTCTCTCCTTTGCATGCCTGGTTGATGCCCAGGGACACAGGCTGTCCTCCCCTGTCCGCACTGAGGTAGGAAGTCTCTGTCCTGCTGGGGTTGCGTCCCCAGTGATTCTGTGGGCAGGAGCTAGTCCTTTTTTTGTGGAGGCAGAAGACCAGTGTAGGGAGCTACTTTCACCCTCGGATGCAGGCAGGAGACCAGTATAGGGAGCTGTTTGCACCCCTGAACAACTACCTTATTTGGAGACAGGGCTTGTGTTTGGGGTGACAACCAGGGCTCAGAGCCCTTGAACAGCTGATGTTGGTGTGAGTATTGTTTTTACAAAACCACACACTGGAGGGTCTTATAGCCCCATGGTGTGGGAGACTGAGCTCTTGCAAGAAGATATACCATCCACTTGCTTGGTAGCACAGAGGCTTTGAGGAACTGAAGATCGCATTTTGTATAATATATGTGTTATAAAAAGGGGAAACTGCAAAAGTTATTGTTTATTGTCTTTCACACCATCCCCTCCCAACTTCAGTTGAAGCTGTACTGGCCCCAGGATGTGGAAGCAGCTGGGAGGCTTGGCAAATTTGTGTCCTCCATGGGGCTCTGCTAAGCATGGAGCTATGCATGGAACTGCAGCATCCTGACCCCATGCATCCCAGCTCTCAGCAGTGTGGGATCATCCTCACCACCTGTAATGGGAAGGAATAGGGCATAGCCAGAATATCCCCCACATCAGCACAAATTCAGGGCCGCTGGAGGGATGGTGGGACTGTGTCAGCCTGTCTGGGACTGAGCCCTTTCTGGGCACAGTCCCCGTGTTCCCTTGTTGACTCTCCCAGGGACTATAGAGGCAATTTTATGCCCTTGACCTGCTGTTTTGTTTTGTTCCCCCTTTTTTGGATGGCTATTACAGCAGCTCCTGAGAAGACAAATGCCACCGATGAGCCCGAGATAGAGGAAGACAATCCCCTGGACCACGCCAAGGCTGTGCTTCTGGGCATCCTTCTGCTGGCTGGGGTGGTTGTGCTGCTGATCTTTGGCTACCTCACTGTCACGTACGGGAGAGGAGGTATGATCCTCCATAGGGGCTATGCTGTGCCAAGGGGCTGGGGTCTGCCAGGGGACCAGATGGGGTGATGCTTATCCAACAAACCTAGCTCAAACCCAGGGGCAGCTGGATGCTGCAGCACCCTGAGGCAAGTTCAACACTCTGCACTCAGCTGTGGCATATCCCCATGGGACAGATACCTCTGTGCCTAGGGGAGAAGGGTGCTTTGAGCCATGCTCACCCTTCACAGGGCCCTCAAGCCACATCCTGTGGCTCTGAATTACTTGTTAGCATGGTGTCCTAATGCCGCGTGTGAGCCTGTCCCATAAATCTTGCCCAGGCACATTTGGGACATCTCATCTCACCGCAGCACTGGGCAGTGCCTTGGCCATGCCATGGGCAGCCAGGGGGGCTGTCCCCAAATGGACCCCTGAGGAATTGCGCTCTACTAATCCAAATTATACCCTAGACCTTGGGCTGGTATCTCACTTGTCCCTGTAGCACTCAGGATGTTAGACCCTGAGTGGAGAAGGAGGAAGTGTGGTGCAGTGGTCAGCACAGTCCTAGGATGCAGAGGCTGGGCCATGCTCTCATGCTCTCAACACACAAGCATCTTCTAACCAAACATGTTACTTTGCAGATGCTCAGAAACCACCAAGTGGAAACGCACCAGTGGTGAGTTCCATCTCTGACGCCCTGCTCTGCTGCAGGGTAGCATCACAGCATTGCTGGAGCGTGCAGGGCTTCCCTTTATCAGCCTTTCTCACTTCTGTCTTCTCTGATGCTGCTCTATCTTTTCTGCACAGCTACAACTGCTTCTTTGCACTTGCAGCACACCCCATCATAATCAAACAATTGCCTGAGAGAGGATGGGACATCTGTAGTCCAATTCTTGCTCAAAGCACAGTTGGTTTTGATAGTGGGTTGTGTTAGGGTAGAAACTGGGAGAAAGTATGTGTGTGTGAGTCCCCATATTAAGCTAAAATTTCTCTTGCTGAAGCTAGTCTCTGTTTCTTCTTTTCCTTTTGCTGGACACTGCTGGGAGGAGTCTTGCTCCATCTTCTTCCAAACCCATTAGGTAACTGAAAGCAGCGAGTAGGTTCCCCCTTGCTCTCCCCTCTCTGGGCTGAGAAACCTCCACCTTGGGCTCTCCTAATGCACCCTATACCAGCTCGGAGCCTGATGGAGAGGTGAGAGAAGGGCTCCTAGCATGACCGGGGCCAGGCAGACAGGGAGACCCACCTGCCTGCAGAGACCCATAGGGCCTCAGAGGTGACCCCAGGGTTCACAGTCTGGTTTCTCTGGACAAATGTGATCCCAGGTCTGCGTGTCTTTCTGCTTTGCACTGCTGCCGCCCTCCTGGGATGCTTCAGAGCTGGTTTCAGCACTTGCAGTCAAAAGGGGGCTTGTGGTAGGGATGGTGGGTACCTCCAGATGATAAATCCCCAACTGGGGTTTCCTTGCAGAAGGAAGAGAAGCCCCCCGTGGTGTCTGTGTCCACTGTGGATTACGGCGTGCTGGAGTTTCAGTGTGACCAGTGCACCCAGGTGCCCCCAGAGACCTGGCCAGTCAACCAGACCGAATATGCCACCATCGTCTTCCCAGAGGAGAAACCCACCACACCAAAGTGGGGGAAGAAGCACCAGGATGAGAGGACTCGGGAGCTGCAGTTGCAGCCCTGCTGAGGGCTCCTCATTGCTGGGGGATGTGGGCAGGGACAGGCTGCCCTGGCCCCTGGCTCCCACTGTAGTTTGCAGTTGGGAAAAATCCAGCATGGACAGACCAGACTGACAGAGGTGCTGCTGCTGGAGTTGCTATTGCACAGTCATGGCCACAGTGGGATTGTGGCTGTGGGTTGGGAACGACAGGATGGGGAAGGTCCCTGCTGGGCTCTACATGCTGCCTCTTCACTCCAGGTGGGAAGGGTGGGCTGAGGCAGAACAGCGATGCCAGCCAGACCTCGCCAAAGGTGATTTACATCATGCTGTGGTTTTCTACCTCCACCTGGGGATCTCTGGAGCTGCCACGCTTCTCTTGCTGGGGACTGACCAAGCTAGCAAAGCACAACTGTGGGAGGAAGTGATGGAGGCCAGAGCTGGAGTGGATCATGGGAGAGACTGCTTTTGGGAGCCTGGGACCGAGGGCTTCTCCTTGCCCAGGGCAGACATTGCATTGCATACCACTATTTAAAGAACCCCCTGGGAAGCAGGCAGATGGTTTTCCCTCCCATCTCCAGGCACTTTCGTCCTCTGCAAGAGGGAAAATCTACCCCCGTGTCCCTCCCTGTGCAGGTGGGAGATGGATCTGGCCCTGCGGGGTGAATAAAGGGTTTCACGTCCCGGGGAGTTTGTTGACTCGTGATGGCAAACGCGTGGGCAGGCACATAACGGCTCTCAGCAGCGCGCAGGCGAGAGCCGGGAGGCGGCAGCGTCTGTTGTGGTTCCTGGGCCTCTCCGTGCAGTACGCACGCCGCGCTTCCACAAAGCGGCTCTTAATAATTTAGAGAAGCAGCCACTGTTTTTTCCCTTTGCCCCGTCTGAGCTGGCCTCCGGATGCAGCTGCAAAGCAAGCCCCCCCACCCCCTGCCTCCCACTTCCCCTATTACCCAGCTGGTCTCAGAGCACTTGCCCTGCTGAGGATGAGCATCCCTGCCATGCTGGGGGCATGGGCTGCTGTCAGCCAGGGCAAAGCTCACCGCATGGTGCTCAGTGCAGCTTGCTGGCTCCAAGCTTCCATTTCCCCTCTGGAAAGTGAGGCTGAGGCTGCGTCACCTGCCAGAAACCAGAAGAGAAAGAAGTGACAAGTGCTTCAGAGGGGAGAAACCCTTGAAAGGAGTGGCTTTGGAGGCAGTAGAGACCTGTTGAGAGACCATGAAACCCAGCGGAAACACAGAAGAGTCACTTGCATCTCACACTTCAGCTGCACTGTCAGCAGGTTTCTTTTTTCTTTATCCCCACTAAAACCAGCACAACCTTGTGGGAACCAGGCTGGGTGTTGGGGGAAAGGGTGAGGCATGCCAGTTTGTCCTCTACAGGTGCTGGAAAGTCCCTGAGAAGCCTCCAGATGTGACCAAGTGGGACAAACATCCGTCTGGGATGGCTTTCATCCTTCTTTGTGGCAGGATGGTGGATGTGGTGGCCCTGCTTGTTCCCACAACATTCAGTCACACCAGTATGCAGCTCAGCCCAGCAGTACTGTTAGCCAGCAGCAGCCCTGCTCCTTGCCCAAGCATGGCTCCATGCAACCCCCGCAGAGGCCTGCTCTGCCCAGTTGGGCTTGGCTCGCCCAGAAAGCAGAGACAGGAGGCAGCTGCAGCAGGCAAAAATCAGAAGCTCAGTCAGCAGTTCTTTTTTTAGTTTTCCTGTCAGAAACGACACTGGTGAGAGGGTGGGCTTACTTTCATATTTTCCATCTTGCCTCTCAGGTAGGGGAGGGGCCATGGCTCCTCCAGAGTGATTGGGGCTGGGTCACTTCCCCTCTTGATGAGTGGTGGTCTGCAGCTGGCCAGAGGCTCCAAAACCATCTGGTGGGGCTGGAGCCATAGCAAAAGCATTTGGGATCTGGAGGAAGCTGTACCTCCTGCCCTGAGAAGCCCCCAATTCTGGCTTTCCCAGCTCCACTATCCCACATTGCTCCTTCCCCACCCCTCACTCCATATCAGCCCGCCTGCTCTTGCCCACCACTGCACCCATACCAGCTGGCTGCCCTCCATTTGCACCAACTGGCAGGTTTTTACCCCTTTCTCCAGATTAATCAGGGATCCAAGCAGGGACCCACTTCCACCTATGACACTAAGGTTTTCTGGAGAGGCTGAGCTAACACCCTCTAGTCCTTTGGCTTTCCCTGCCTGCACTGAGAAGAGGCAGGGCTGTGGTGGGCCACCTATGGTTTTGGGGTATATCCTTTCCACCACAGCGGCTTTGCTGGGTCTGGAGGAGTGTGGGTGCCATGGTTTCAGTGCTCTTTGATTTAGGTTGTAGAGTGGTTTGCTGTAGAGTTGGTTTGATTTTTGACCTTGTTCACTTCAACAGTCACAGCACTGGAACCAACTCCTGCGCCACAGACCCACTTGCTACCCACAGAGTAAGAGCAGGGCCTGGTCTAGTCCTCAGCATCCCATTCTGGGAAAAACTGAGGCTTACAGCAGCACAAGCAGAACAACAGCAAGGCCCTATAAAATTAAATAGCACCTGAACCTAACTTTTCTTTGCTCTCAGGATGTGCCATCAGGACGAATGACTCCTGAAAGGCCAGAGGGGACAGGGCATAGGTGCATCAGCCAACCTAACTCCTACCAGCGTAATGACTGTGAGCAATAGAGGATACTCTTGGCAACCCCTTCCCCCACACTTTGGGCTCACAAGTGCACAATAGAGCCTGGGGGCTTCTGATTTCTTTTCCTGTATCACTGTACAGCAAGCATCCCCCACCCTGGGCACGCACCCTTTTGTGTGGGAATACACAAACACTCATGAACACACAAACATGGACACAGGTCCCCATGCAGGTCTGTGTGCACATAGAGAGCCACTGTGTGTCAAATACGTACGCCCCCCTTACCTGTGAGGATGGACACATTCCTGCAGACACACAGCCTCCAGACCCTTGGTCCAGCCCCAGCCACCCTGTCCATATGCCACAGCTCCTCCTGTGCCAGGGCCCAGGTGCAGCTGAGGGGTTGGCTGCAGATGCTGCTGCATTTCCTGCATACTTTGGTCTGGCAGTTAGAGCAACCACTTCCGACCACGGACACCCAGTACTCCCCTGAGAAGTGACTATCACCAGTATCAGCACTTAAAATGCTTTGTCAGCTCTCTGGGATGGCCAGAGGGCAGAGCCCAGCCCCATGCTGTACTCTTGCTGATGGGGAACATCCAGATGCTGCTGGGACACCTGACCAGCTCACACTGATCCCAGTTAGTATCAGCAGGATATGTGACTTCAGCCTGCCAGAGCATACCTAAGCAAGCAAAACCCACTCTACAAACACTTAAGAGCCAGCCTGGTTCCTCATATAGCCCAGCCTTGATTGAACGTGATTGGGAGCAACATGTGAGTGAGCATCTCTTAAAGAACCCCGAGCCCAAAAAACTGGGCAGGCAGATAAAGATGGGGAGGAAGTCTTCTCCTGCTGCTTGCAGCAGTGTCTTTGAGGAAAGTGATACCATGGAGCAGCAGAACACCATTTTGGCAAAATGGGACATTGCAGATGCTGGGGAGAGAAGGTCATGTGGCAGTAGGGTCACTTACAAGTGAGGACCATCATGGTCATTAGGAGGTTTCAGAGCTGCTTTTCAGTTTTGGAGGGGTTGGGCTGTAGGTGCTGCAGTAAGTTCTGTGGGTTATTTGGCCCATGGGTTAATGGGATGATCTTGGGGTGGGACATGTTTGTTGGGTGTTGCCATGGCTGTCTTGCTGGGAAAGCAGCTCTCAGTCCAGGGGGGGACAGGCTGGGATGAGCTGGGATGAGCACCATGGGTGATTGATGAGAGGGGTGGGCTGCTGGGCAGGTTACTTGGACCTCTAACCATGGCCACTTTGTACAGCCCTCAAGTGTCCCGAGGGGCCCAGGCCTACAGGATCTTCTCCATCCCATTCCACTGAGAGCTTTGCCGTACCTCTTGCCAAGCCTGCTGTAGGCTTACAGAACATCTGTGTTTCCTCCCACCGCTCTCATTTTGCTTTCTCTAGTTTTGCTTTGAGTTGGCTCCAAGGTTTCTCCTTCTCTCTCTTCCCTTTGGCAGGATGTGCTGCTTGAGGAGGATGTCCGCAAGCTGGATCCTGGCACATAGGTCTTGGAGGGTGAGTGAGGCTGCCTGTGCCCTCCCCAGGCAGGAAGGAGCTCTGGTCCTGCCCACTCCACTGATCCCAAGACCCAACCCACCACCCATGGCACTTGGGCAGTCTTGTCAGAGGGGGCCAAGCTGTCTCCTTATGCCTGCAAGGGACCGAAATGATGCTCTCTAGATGACAAGGAAGCCCAAAACCTTTTGGGGTGATACCTGCCTGTATCTTCATAGCTACCTCCTCCTTTCAATCTCTCCCTATTGCTCAGCATCTCTCTTCACCCCAGAAGTCCAGGGCAATTTCCCCTCTCAACAGTCCAGCTTGGGCATATCCCTATTTCCAGAGTATCCCCTTTGCTTCAAATCCACCCTGGGACAGGTGGACACCTCTATTCCAAGGGCTTGACTATGAAGACAGTCCAGCCTGAAAGGGATCTTACAGCCATTGCTTGTCCCCAGAGGTGGTGGGTTTCACCATGCTGGGATGACAAGTGTTCACTGCCAGTGGTGGCAAGGTTAGAGTGGGGCAGGGGTTCAAAGAGCTGGTGTGGAGCTGTGTCCCAGGAGGATATGGATGCCCAACTCACCAGGGGAAAAAAAAAGAGGATCCAGGAAACTCCAGATGAGTCAGCCTGCCTCGGTACCCAGAAAGCTGCTGGAACAAATTAGTAAGGCCACCAAGTGGTAAACACTGAGGGCAGCTCTGGGGCTGAGAACGCAGATTTAGCAGGAACGTTGTGTCAAACCAGCCTCATTTTCTCTTCACTGGGGTGACAGGCTGGGTATTGCAGGGAAAGTGGGAGCGATGCTATCTTCCTGCTGCCTGATGTGACATTCTCATAAGCAAATTAGGGAAATGGGAAATTCTGCCACTGTGGGTGGATGGCTACCCAAGTAGCTACATCCCATCAGCAGTTATCAATAGCTCGTGACAGCAGACACGTGGAGCAGGGTTTTTCTGGAGAAGTGTGTCTCTAATGAAGGTGATATGCTATTGAGGGGGGTGTAAGGGCTGTCTGGGAGGAGGGTTGGATGTCAAATTCACTCTGCTGACCTGAAGAAAGGAGCAAAAAAGGTGTCCCTTTCCACCCCTCCTGAGGACTAGCTGACAGGATGGAGCCACCGGGGCATGGGTTGACCCGAAAGGGAAGGGATGGATGTCTCACCAGGAATGGGATGTGTGTGGACACTGTCCCTGAGCTGGAGGAGTACAGCATGGGGAGGCTGACACACAGTGAGTGGTGAAGAGGAAGGTGAGGAACCTTGGAGTGGGAGCTGAAGTCAAGAATAATTTCAGGCTGTGTAAAAGCAGCAAGGAAATGACCGCCTGGGCCGTGCCTTGTGCTTGGCTTCTCCACACATCCCGTGGAGGAACCACGACCAGGATGGAGAGGGCTGGCAGGGTCCATCCCCAGCAGGGACTCTCCAGCCTAGCTGGTCATGCTGGGGCTGGGACAGAGCTTGTCCCCAGTCCCTGCCGAGGCGGGGCTGGAGGGAACCTGCAGGAGCAGCTTTTGTTTCCAGGCAGGTGCCGGTAAGCAGCAAGGTGCTTGGGCAGCGCCGGGAGGTGTGTGTGAAGTGGAACAGGACGTCAAAGCGGTTTCGGCTCCGTGGGTGGTTCCGGGAAAGTCCCTTTAGTAAAAGCAAGTCAAAGGCTTTAATAGAGGGACCAGCACCAGGCTCGTTCTCAGAGATGAATGCGAGGGCTCGGCGCATCGTGAGTCGCGATTTGAGTTGTGTTGCCATGACGTAACGGGGGGCTGGTTTCCATCACAGCTGGGTTTTGGAGGCAGGGGCCTGTCCCTGTGCTGCCATGGGACCCTCGTTTAGCTGTGTGCCTGAGGGGCAGTGTTTTGCCCCCGGGGAGGGCAGTGTGGGGAGCAGTGTCTGCCCTGGTGAGGAGCATCCCTCCACCCCGCAGCAGCAACCTCGGGGAGGAAGGGCTGGGCTGAAACCACAGATCCCCCAGATGAAGTGATTGGTTTGTTTGGGTGAATATGAGAGTGCCAGGTGAATGTGAGCCCTCCCCGGGAGGAGGGGACTCCTCCTCTTTCAAACACAGGTGTAGCTGCCCTTGAAATAAAGGGAAAGTATCAAAACCTATAGGTTTTTGCCTGCATTCAACCACCCTAGGTGAATCTCAGCCCCTAACACTGAGAGGTCCAAGGGGACAGGCAGATGTCCCATCCCAGTCACCCCGCTGTTCATGGGTCCCCACACTGTGCTGTGGCACAGTGATGCCAGACGCTGCATGGTGCCAGCTTTCTGCACTAGGAGATTTACTCTCCGAGAGACCTCTCTGTGGTGGGGTGCATGAAGGGGTCTTCTTTAGTGAATCTACAGAAATGGAGGCCCTGTCTTCTGGGGAAGGGGTAGGAGTGGGGCAAGGGAGATCTCCTGCTCCCTCTCTTTCTCCCCACGCACCAGACCTGATCCAGGAATGTCCCACAGTCCCTACCTGCCCGCATCCAAAATGCTGATGGGATGACCCTTCCTTCACCATCCTGTTTGTAGGGCACTACCCAAACCCAAATGGGACCCCACGTCCCCATGGCAGAACTCTTGGGAAGGGGGTGGCTCAGGTCCTATCCACAGGTTAGGGCTTTGCTATCTTTTCATAAAGATCATGAAGATCTTAGCTTGGTCCTGCTACCAGGAAACCTCCTTTCCTTCCCTCTAGCCCTGCTCCAGATTGTAACATCAAGGTGTACTTAAGGGTGGAAGGACCTCAAAGCAGGGAAGAACCTCAAAGCTGAAGATAGGATCTGTCCCAGGCCCTCATCACCTCCCTCTGCCCTTGCAGGAGGGGCAGCACATGTTGTGAAGGTGCTGGAGGGCTCTTGGCACAAATGACTTTCTGGCTTTTCCCTTTCAGCAGCAAAGATTGGAGGCTTCCTGCCAACCTCTGGTTACTGGAACTTATCTACATCACCTGCCTCTCTTTTGGGATCTGGAGGTTGAGCCTGATGTGCAGGTGCCTCTTAAGATTTCACAGCTGCTGTCACCTATTGCTGGCAGCCACCGTGCCCAGATGGTGTTACCTGCATCCTCAGCCATCCCACTGCCCCAGCCAGCTCCAGGGCAGGGTCTGCTGGGGGTACCCAGGCTTTTGAGGTGCCAAGACAGAGGGCCTGCCATGGGAACATACTTCCTCTGAAACCAATGTGAAGTATTTTAAACCTGATTCCTAGATCCTTCTGCCCTTTTCAAACAGAAGTCGCTCCTCCAGCAGGCTTTAATATCCTCAAGTCTTTGCATTAAACCCTCTGTGCTCCCAGGGATCTGAGTGCTGCTCTGGGCACTCAGCATGAGGAGCTGCCATAACTTTCCATGGTAGATTCATCCTCAGCAGCCACCCAACACATTTCCTTCAAGACTGGGCACTTTGGGGTGTTTTGTGACCTCTCTGTGTGCAGGATGGTCTCCTCTGAAAGCCTTATGCTAAACAAGATGGTTTTATAGCTATGGCAGTCTGAGCTTGCTTTATCAAGCTGCAGATCTTACTCAAACACAAGACCCGTTATCATTTGTCACCTTATCTAAATTGGTCCCTGTCCTGAGTTGTTCTCTATGGGACGTCCTGGGGGAATACATACCTGGAGAGGGGTGGGTAGGGGAAGCAGAGGGCTGCAGGCAGCCCTGTCTCTGCTGTTTATACCTTCTCTGGGTGCTCAGAGCACACCTCACCTCTTTCAGTTTTACATGCAGTGCCATCCTCCCTGACTTTCCACCCTGTGGTTTCAGGTCAGGCCTTTTTCTGCTCGAGCTGGCTGAAAGTTGTTAAAAACAGCCTGTGCTTGGGGGCAGCTATTGAGAGAGATAAAGGTTACCTTGGGCTTTATCAGGTGCTGAGTCCTGCATGTTTGATGGGTTTCATTTCTGTTGTTCCTATGCTGGGCAGGACCTCCTGGCAGGGGGTTGCTTTTCCAACTTCTCTGCCTATGAGCAGAGCAGCACCACGAGAGCATAATGTCAGCAACGTCAGGGGTCCGTGTGTGGGGCTTGAGGAAACCCACCTTGTCTTGCTTTGGGGAATATTTCACCTGGCCAGGACCTGGTGCAATGTCAGCAGAGCCTGTTGACACAGGGAGTTGGGTGGGGTAGTGTTCACATGGGAGCAAAGGTTCCCCTCTCCCACACACAAATATATTATGCAAAGAGGAAATGTTTGGGGAAAAGGGAGTTGCATAGCACCCAGAAGCTGCAAGCTCCAGGTGGGATGATGGGGACCTGGCAGGACATTTTTGAAAAGAAGATTGAAGATATGAATGTAACAGAGCCGTGGACAATTCAGGAGGATGATGACCTGCAGGTGCATACCCTCAGGCCTGGCTGGAAGGAGTTTGTGCAGCGCCGTGCATTTGGGAGGTAGGGGGCTGCTGACTTGATCCCCATCAGAGTGGGACTGGGGATGATGGGCTGCCGTGCAGACCTTTCACTTTCTCCAAGTTTCCTTGTAGGAAACAGCTTTTGACAGGAAAGGGGCACTTTGGAGGTGGGTGAGGTGAGGGGAAGGGTTTTCCCATTTTGTTTAAGACTTGGTGGGTCATTGCCAGACTGGAAAAAAAGTCACAATAATTGGAGGGACAGGGAGTGTGGCAGCTCCACAGGGCCAAAGTGCAGCTGGCATTTGGCCAGAGGTTCTCCATGTTGGTGTCAATAAACACTAGAGCCAATTCTTGTGGGTTTGCATCCAGAGGATGAAGAGAGGGGGAGACACTGTCTGCTGGGACATGAGGTGATGCCTCAGCAGTCCCTGCATTTGTACCAGGCTGTGGGGTCCTGGAGCAGAGCGAGGCCATGGCTCCGAATTCTGATGAGAGACCCTATCCCAACCATTTCCACCCCCAGACAGGACCTTGGGCACTAACAAGACACTCTGGGTGGCAGCAAATGGAGACCTTGGCTGCCAGCCTCCATGCAGACTGTGCAGGACAAAGAGCTGCGGGTTGCACACCTTTAGACTCCTCAAGACATCTCACCTGCCTTGTAGCCTCCACCCACACCTTCCTTCTATTTTTCTTCCTCAGCCCTAGGCTTCAGGTTGTCTTTCTGCTGAGCTGTAACAAACCAGAATAGGTGAGAGGCTGCAACCCCAAATAGACCTGGGCCCTAATGATTTCCCCCTCAATTATACCTGCTCCTGGCAGCTGGGCTGGGATGAGCTGGAAAGGGAACTAGGGTGGTCCCAACAGGCAGCATGGCTCCTAAAATCTTTAATGCTGAGGCCAGTCCTGAGCTCACATCTGTGTTGAACTTCCCAGACTAACATCTTGCTGGGGAGGGGGACAGTTTGGTATAAAGCTTGCATGAGTGAATTCAATCGATCAGCCCTGGCTGCCCTGGTCCCTACTGGCTGCATGGGAAGCTGCTGGTTCAGCACAAGGAGCCTGGAATCACAGAGTCGTAGGGGTTGGAAGGGACCTCGAGAGATCATCAGGTCCAATCCCCCTGCCAAAGCAGCTCCCCAGCTCATACTGCACAGATAGGCGTCCAGATGGGTCTTGAATATCTCCAGAGGAGACTCCACCACCTCCCTGGGCAGCCTGTCCCAGGGCTCTGGCACCCTCACTGGGAAAAGGCTTTTCCACATGTTGGTGTGGAACTTCCTGTGCTCCAACTTGCAGCCATTGCCCCTTGTCCTGTCTCCACAGACCACTGAAAAGGGGCCAGCCATTTCCTCCTGCATCCCATACTTAAGATATTTATAGACATTAATAAGGTCCCCTCTTAGTCTTCTTTTCTCCAGGCTGAACAGCCCCAGCTCTCTCAGCCTTTCCTCATAGAGGAGATGCTCCAGGCCCTTAATCATTTTTGTAGCCCTTCTCTGGACTCTCTCCAGGAGATCCCTGTCTTTTTTTATACCAGGGAGCCCAGAACTGGGCACAATACTCAATTAGTATTGTGAATGAGTTGTTCTCCTCTGTGCCCTGGCAGGTTTCAGTGCTCCCAGTGCTTACATGAGTGGTCCTCAGCCAGAGTGCACATCCTGTTCCACATGTGCCGGTCCCAAGGCTGGGGCATGGTGCGGATGAGAACCTTTCGCCAGACGTGCAGGAGGTGCACTGAACCCAAGTTGGAAGAGCCCGAATTCAGTGAGGAGACTATGGAGAAGCTTCTGCACAACCTGGTGCTAAAGATCCTCAAGTACTTCTACCATGTGCCCATCCAGCCCTCCGAGCTCGTGGAAGTTGTGGTGGATGTGCCGGTGGGGGGGCCGCATGACAGTGCTCGTTGTGAGGGCTGCCAGCTTGGTGTTTGCAGCCAGGTGAAGCAGACCCCAGGCATCCAGGTGCTGGATGACAGGAAACCCTTGATGAAGAAAAAGAAGACCAGGACCCATCGCATCCCGAACAGCACGCACACATGGTCAAACGCAACCCAAACCCACCACCCCTCATCTGTCAATAGGAAGTTCTCCTGGAAGATCTGTTGTTGGGTCAGCATGGTGGTGCTCTGTGTTTTAACAGTGCTTCTCTTTGTCCTGATTTATTTCACCCGGGAGTAGTGGGAACTTGCATCTCATGAAGAGGAACAGGCATGATGGCTGGCAGGAGCTGATTGAGCCCCTGGAAAATTGGGTGCCTGAGGTCAGCCCTTGCTCATGGCATGGCAAAGATTCCTTGGCTCATCAGGGGTCAGGGACATATTGGGGTGCCCCAGCTCGGCACCTCATCCCACAACCTCAGTGGGCCTGGTGGGTCTGATAGTTTCTTATGGGACATACTCTATGTGAGGATGACCCTTAGCAGCCCCAGGCAAAGGATGAGTATACTTGTGAGAATAAATCAAGCCCTTTCTCCTCCACTGAAGGATACATTTGTGCTTTTTTTAATTTCTCCAAAGCCTCTTCTAGGTATGTGTGAGCAGCTTGGAGGAAAGCTGAGGACTGCCTTTATCCATCAGCTGTGCCCAGCTTCAGGGAGACACATCCTGGTGCTCTCCTGCCTTTGACTTTGGTGGAACTGGGCACCCAAATAGCCAAAGGGGCACCCAGAACTTGAGGTCTGCAGCAGTCTTGGAGATCCAGTGCCTGTGGATACTTTGAGGTCCCTTACAACTCAGACCTGTCTATAGTTCTGTATCTATGTCTCTGAAAAACACCCTGGGAAGCACAAACCCTTCCTAGCTTGCTGGGTCCCCTGTAGTGGGGGCAAAGGGTGCCCAAACTTGGCAAGCACAGGAAGATTGTGACATCAGGTCCCAAGTCTCTGCCCTGTTAGCTCTGTCACGTGGAAATTGGACTTAATCTGCAGCCAGCCAGGGTTTCTGTGCTGGGTGAGGAGCAGCCCAGGGCTCAACAATGGCATCCTGAGTCATTCCCTGGTACCTAGAGGTCAAGATGGATTTTGGGAGCCTCTGAATTCATCTTGCAGTTGGCCTGATTCCTCACTGGAGGATCACCAGAAAAGGAGGGGGATGCAGGGTGGTGGGTGTTGCACTCAAATTCAGATGTGTAAGAAGTAAGCCTGGAGAGAAGCAGCAGAGTGTCCAAATCACCTGAGCCAGGGGCATGCACCCACTCCCCATCCCCTCCAGCATCCCATCACCCTGGGCACAGGAGCCCCTGTCCTGCTGGCAGAAGTGCTATGATGAGGACATCATTCACCAGCACTTGCAGGAGACTGCAGCTGGGGGGGGCACAGCATGTCTCACAGCGAGCACTGCAAGGCTTGTCACCTGGGGTTGTACTGCGGGTGCACAGGGGACACCAGGGTTGCAGCGGGAAATCCAGCTCCATGGGGCTGCAGAAGCCTGGAGATGTGGTCATCCCCTGAAGAAGTGGGGTGTTAATGGTGAATGTGCAGTCACCAACCCAACACTAAGCCCAGGACAGGTTTCAGAGCAGCTCAGGAGACACCAGCTGCTGTTGTGCCTGTGCCATCCTCATCATACTTTTCATTTTGATTGCACCCCTCTCACAGGGATGCCTGGCTGGTGAATGTTATTAACTCCACCAACTGCCCGGCTTGCTCTGCTTTAGTCACACCAGGCACCTGACTGTGCTGGGATGTTGGCTGCTGGGGTTTCTAACAGCCCCCAAGTGAGCTGCACCACTCACTCTGCTGTATTCTCTGGGGTTCATATACTGTCTGGGTAGTTACGTAGAAACACAGACAGTGGGGAATCTGCAGCTCACCACAATTAGTAAGAGCTCAAGTGAACGACCCTCAAACTACTCTGGGTGCTGAAATTGCTTTTTGGGCTGTCGGACAAGCGCCCTGTCCTGCCCATCTCACCAAGTGTCCCCCCTCCCCAGTACCTTCCCTGCTGCCTAGTCGTGACGCCAGCAGATGGAGCTGCGAGATCTCTGGCACTTCACTGGGAAGCACTGGGACCAGTGACCTGTCAGCACTGGGACTGCTCAGCCATCCCCAGATGGGGGAAGCTCTCCCCACATCCCTGTGCCTGGCTGTGTACCTGCAGCGTGGTCCCCCCCAAACCATATCCTCTGTGGATGAGCTGCTGTCTCGCTGTGATTTTCCAGTCTTGGAGCACTGAAGATACACAAGGGGTGCAAAGTGTGGGGCTTCAAACCCCTCCTTGCCAGCAACTCTGCCTGGGGGACAGTGGTGCCACAGCAGCTGGGGACCAGCGGTGTGGCTGGGGACCAGCATGGTGTCACCGGCAGGGACTTCCCCAGGAAGGAAAGCCATCATGACTTGTCTGCTTTTAAGTGAGTATCAGTGATGCCCTGAGCATTTTTGGCAGGGGAGCAGAGGCAGAGAGAGTGCCTGGGATCCAAAGGGTCTCATGTCTGAATGGACCTGTCTGAGGATGCCAGAGCCCTGGGACAGGCTGCCCAGGGAGGTGGTGGAGTCTCCTTCTCTGGAGATATTCAAGACCCGTCTGGACGCCCATCTGTGCAGTATGAGCTGGGGAGCTGCTTTGGCAGGGGGGTTGGACCCCATGATCTCTCGAGGTCCCTTCCAACCCCTACAACTCTGTGATCCTGTGATTTCTAGAGGAGGTCTGACCTTGCGCAGCTGGCTGGGGCTGAGTGTCGCTGCTGGGTAGGACAGGGCTGATCCTGCAGCCTGGACAAGCTCCCTTCCCTCCCTGCAGCGGGAGCAGCCCTCCCTCTCCCCACCAGCATTATGTCATGAAGCAGAGACAGGGCCAAGTTCCTTGCTGCCATTGCCCATAGCCCTCTTCTTTCCATGCTGAAGTTTTCTCAGCCCCAGTCATCATGTCTGGCTGTCTGCGGCCACCCCAACCACCCAGCTGCCTGGGAAGCCAGCTCTGCTGGACATCACATCTCTGTGGTCCCCTATTTTCCTGCTCGGGTATCTCTACTCTTTTGCAAGGGCAGAACCACCCCTTGCTCCCTCTGCACACACCCCGCACTCCCCCACCCATACGCTGCTTTTTCCCTGGTCCCCTCCCTGATGCTGCCTGCTTGCCTGACTGTCTCCTCACACTGTGTGTGCATGTTTGGGGGTCCTCTGCCCCCTCCATCATGCAGCCCCTTCATCCCCTCCCCATTATTTAAGATACTCCTGTTCATATGTGAGCTTCACAGCCGCAGCCTCAGTTCTGGGCTCCTTCCAGGATACCCCACTCTGATGTACAGTTGTGCCCATCTCCCACGTGTTTCTCTAGCAAACTTCCCTCAAAGTTCTGCTTTTCATGGCTTTTGGTAATTTTGGAGCCCAGGGCAAACCTTCACAGCTCGGCCTCTCCCACAGGGATGGTGAGCAGTGGCCAGCCCCCCAGCTGGCATGAGGACAGCAAGCCCATCATGGGAAGGTGGCTGAGGGATGATCCCACCCCGTGGATCCCAGGTAGGTTCTGGCTGTCCCCCCTGGTCTGTCCAGAGATGAGTTCTGCCACAACTGACTCTCAGCTCATGCCCAGCACTCACACACAGCCAAGAATGGGTCAACCTCACCCAGGGACATTTTGCTGACCTTTCACTGCAGCCAGACTGATAAATCGCTGTCTCTGTGCCCGTCTCCCTGGAGAGAAGCTCTCACCACTCTGACAGGTCGCGAGGTGCCAACAAACAAAGCTGGTAGTTGCTCTCCCTTTTCTCCTCTGATGCCCATTCCCAGCCCCCCCTGCAGCCAGTGGCCGCAGCCACGGGGCGCCAGGGCTTGGCACGGCAGCTTGGTGAGCTGGGGGCCAGGGCTGGGTTGCATCAGGGATTTCCCAGCCGAGCTGTTGTTGGAGAGTCTCTGTTTATGGCTGATCTATTATAGGGCAGCAATTATCATTTAACTTGCCCCAGAGCTGTCCAGGCTCAGATCCTACAAATGATGGTTTAATGCTCAGGGGACCACGTCTTGATTGTGCTTTATTTCCTCTCCTCCCTCCATTCCTCTGATGTCTTTGGACATGTTAGCAGACCCGAGAGCAAGAGAGCTGGACCTGCTGCACTCCTCCCTGCTGTCAACCCAGAGGACTCTGGTGCTATTATTTCAGCTCTGTGCCATAGGAAAATAGGGATCAATAACCCAGCGCTCAGCCCTGGATCCAGGAACATGGTAGGAAGCAGTACCCATAGTTTTAGGCTCTTTCCAATGGCTGGATTTTTTCACAGCCTGTGAAGCAGGGAAGAGGTGCCCCGCAGAGCTGTCTCTCTGCCTCAGCACCCATCTGTGCTTGCTGCAGAGCCTCTGCTGTGAACACAGGCTCTCAGCCCAACAGCTAGCAGGGCTGGGCTGATTTTTCACCCCTTTTGAAGTGAAACCTGTCATTTTTTCCACGTGTCAATTGAACCCAGGTTGGATTGCTGTTCTCAGCAAACACGTTGCTGCACTCTCCTCCTGCCACTGCCCCTGTCCTTGGTGATGTTCTATGGCTATAAATAACTGAAGGGCAGGTTCTCATCTCTTCCTGATTTCTGCAGTTTGTATTCACAGATAGTCAGGGGTCTGTCTCAGCCCCTGAAGCTGCGTGGGCCATGCCTGAGAAGCTGTGGGGGCAAAGGACAGTGGGACAACACTCCTGGGAGCAGAGGTGTGAATGGCTGAGACCAGCAGCCAGCCTTGACAGTGTTCCTCTTGGAATAAAAGCCTCAGGGCACAAACTTGGTACTTATCAAAGATTTATTTTGTTCTCAGGAGGAAGATTACACAGAACCCTCCTTATGTGGCATCGGGTATTTTACAGAATGTAGTATCAAAAAAGAAATAATAATAAAAATATATATATATGTATAAAAATTACCTTGCAGTTAGAAAACATAGCCAAGAGTACAGTTCTTAGTGTGCCTGCAAGTTTGACCTTCCTCAGGCCTTTTGCTCCTCTACATGCTCTATAAATGGCTTTTGGGATGACAGCAATATGGCAGTGGCTCATTCACTGCTGACTCCTTCTTTGCATGGCAAAACCAAAGGAGCAGGAGGGAGACAGGCCCAAAGGAGGCTACAGGCACGGAGAGAGGGCAGCAGGCAGTTTTTGCATGTTGCTTACAGCTATACAAGGGCTTTGCTGGTAAGTGAAAGAGATGATGACCCCGCTGAGGAATGATAAGCTCACCTGACCTTGTTCCTTGGTGGGGCTTACTTGTCTGCATGGGCCATGGAGGGAGGCTGGGGATATGAATACTTCTGGTGTGTAATGTGATTTGGGGTTAGTCTAGAATGACTTGGACACCTGCAGTAGGCCAGAAGAGCCATGAACAAACACTGAAAAACATCAGTAACCTGCAAATCAGCCAAATCAATGGCTTGATGCACAGCTAAAAGGGACTAGGTTCTTACAAGAATGGACACACTGCCATGCAGGACTACCCAGGCCCCTAAAGAAGAGGTGAAACCCCAAGGAAGGACATTTTATCTGAAACAATTCTGCTGAAAAGAAATAGCACTTCGGTACAGCAGATGTGATGCTGTTTTGTGTGTTGGAAAACTTTCCTTGGGGGTTCTGCTGTGGCTGGAAACCATTCCAAGAACTCATCTGAGGGGAGGACTGGAGAGGGCTTGAGGTGATGGAGGGCTGGAGAAGTTTTGGTGGCTGGAGGAGAGTGTGACACGGAGAACCGGCCCTACTCCCCATCCTTGTGTCATCTGTGGAGCCCTCATCCCACACTGGGAGGAAAGGGTAGCCCATTTGGGTTGGTGCTGTTTTGGCAGCCATTAGTTTTCCATCCATGGCTGAAGTTTAGGGCTAATGTGAATGCATCCTCACATCCCTGGGGACAGGTGAATGTCACCTGAGGTGCCCTCAGGCAGGGATGTTTGTTAGCAAATGAAAATACTAACAAACCACCAGGGATCTCTCACTACTCTGCACAGAAAAGGTGTTTCACAGTGTGAGGGAGCTGTGAGGTCCAGGCTTGCCCAGATGGGTTTCCTGTGCTGTCCATAGCCTTTGTAGCTCTTGCAGTGGTATCATCTGATGGGAAGATCTGGCCTGAGAGCCCCAGGGATGGGGGTAATTCTCTATGCATGGCCTGAAGCTTTGGTGGCAGTGGAGTGTTGCCTCCATTGCTGTACCTTTGTCCTGGCCTGGAGGGAGGGTCCTTGGGTGTATGGGTGAGGTTTGCAGGTGGGCAGCACAAGCTGAGGACACTGGCTGAGATCCTGCCCTTTGCTCCCTTCTCCCAGCTCCCTAGCAAGCTTTTCCTAAGAGCACAAGCGAAAGGATGTGGGACCAAGCGAAACAAATGACGTGGAGGGCTGGCAAAGGCCTGGCGTGTGCTGAGCATCGTGGCTTCTGCTTGCGAAAGACCCGAGTCTGGAGCACATTAAACAACAACAACAAGAAGAAAGGGAGCTGTGGCAGCAGATTGCTGAGTCACTCATCTCTCCAGGTCCGGGTCCAGAAATGTCCATCTCTCTGAGGAGCCTGTTTTCTTCTCCACCCAGTCCACATAGTTAGAGACTTTGGTGTACACACCATACACCTGCTTGCTGCCACACTCCTCTGGGCCACCCCATGAGACCAGCCCTTGGGCCACCCACCTCCGGGTTCCTGGGTCCTGGATGACAAAGGCTCCCCCGCTGTCTCCCAGACAAGTGTCCTTCCCACCTTCGTAGTAGCCGGCGCAGAACATGTTCTCAGTCACGCTGTAGTTCCCTGACCGCGACTCGTAGCTGGTCTTGCACTCTGCGTGCAGTACCACCGGCAGCTTGACATACTGCAGGATGTCAGACAGTGTCCTCATGCCCGAGCTGATGATCTCGTCCACCGTGATGTTGGGGTTGGAGATACCCCAGCCAGCCACCAGCCCCAGTGTGTTGGGGTGAGGCCCCTCCAGCTCGTGCTCAAACTGTGGCAGGCAGACAGGCATGACATATTTCCCCATGGTGACCTTCTCCTTCAGCTTGACCAGAGCGATGTCGTGGTTGTAGTTCTGAATGTCAAACTCCTCATGAAGGATGATCCTCTCCACCGTCCGGTTGACAGCCTCCATCTTGTTCCTCACATCATGAAGGGCCAGGTAGACGGTGACGTGCTCCTTGGAGACAGGGATGACAGTCTTGTCTCGCCGCTGGGAGCGCAGCACGTGGGCAGCTGTCAGCACCCAGGAGTCTGAGAGCAGGGCCCCGCTGCCGAACCATTTGTCGTTGGGCACCCGAGACATGTCCTCCACCACAATCAGAGCCTGCCAGGGGAAGAAGCCGGGCTCTGCGTTTCGTCCGCCAATGATGCGCTTGATGATTCCAGGCAGAGGGCGAGCCGGCCGGCCACACACTGGGGACAAAAAGGACAGGGCAGTTACTTCCAGCACTTATCTAAGGAACAAATGGAAAGGGCGTCCCTGCAGATCATGCCACGTGGCTGGTTACCTTCAAACACTCACTTGTGTCTTTTTTTTCCAAAGAGGGCGACTCCTCGCCTGTTTTCAGTCAATAATGCCCATCCTCCCTGCCATCTTTACCTTGTCCTGGTAGAGTATGCTTCAAAGCTTGGAGCAGGATAGGCATTCCATCCCACCCCAGAGGTTCATCTGCATCTATCTTTCTGAAGGGGTTTCCTTCTTAAAGGCAGTCCCAGCTCCTTTTGTGCCTTCCTTGCCTGGTGGAATCATTTCTAGTGGCAGCGGTTTGCCTTCCTGGAAATTGTTCCAATTGTTCTTCCATGAGAACAATTTCTCTTCCAAAGAGGCCAGACTGAAGCCTGCATGGGTTGTCCAGTTTCTTCTGTGAAGTAGAAGCCACTCTATGTTTCCCTAATCCTGAGGGTTAAACATGAAACCAGAAGACCTTGGTGCTAGTGCTGCCTCTGTCACCAGCCAGCTACATGTCTCCAGGCTCCTCCCCTCTCTGCTTTCTGAGTTACTTCAGCAATACTTTTGGAGTACAGAGAGTATTTCTTTGCTCACAGACCCAGAACAATTTGGTCCAGCCCTCCAAGAGTTAAAAATAGCCATATCAAGCCCACTGGATGCCCCATGCTTTTTGTGGCTGTGGAAAATGAGGTATAGATTAGAGAAGTGTCATGTCTGTGAGTCAGTAGAACCTACTGCTTTCCAGAATTTGGACCTGTTGCAATTCCTCACTTTCCAGTTCAGTTTCTGGAGAGACTTGGCTGGATCCACATCACTTCAGAAGTAGAAAGACCACATGAATAATCCTACAGCCTCACCGTTCCCTGTGAGCTTGCTCAGTCCTTCCCAGACCACTCAGCTGCTTGTCTGGCTCCTGAGCAATGTGCCAAGGAACCTAGGGAAGCGCCAGCGGGAGGACTGGAGCCTGACATCAGCCCAGCCTCACCCCTCGCTCTGAGGCCCATCACAAAGTCTGTGGTCTCATGGCCATGGCATTTGCTGTCCTAGAGGAGCTGTGACTGGAGAAGGCTCGGCTGTGGGATGTTGCCTAGCACCATGTACTGTACTCCTGCATCTCAAGCCCTCACCACAATTCTGGCAGCCAAACCATCATCCCTCTGCTTAGCTCCTCAAGAGACCCAGAATTAATGTCTGAAGATCCCTAATGTGTATGCCTTCAGGAGCTATATGTGAGACAGAGTGAGGAAGGTGTGAGTGAGGTGCCCCTGAGAGGGTTGGACAGGGCGGGCAGGGACAATCCTGCCCCTGGCAAACTTAAGCCTTGGGGTATGGTTGATGGTTGTGGGGCTGGTTCATGTCTGTGGCAGCACTGTGGAGGGGGGGCTCCCAGTTTCCTTGGGGTGCTGATGTCCCTGGGTGGTTGTGGGAGCTGGTTTGGGCTTGCCCCTCTACAACTGGAAGAGTCCCAGATTGCAGCAGCTCAGGTGCTGATCACATCCCTCTGAGTCTGCAAGGGGAACCCACATCCTCCATGGAAAGTTCCAGGACTCTGTGCTGATGTTCCTAATGCTGCAAGGGGAGGATGAAAAGCCTTATGGAAAGAGGGTCTCACCCCCAGGACAATGGGATCGGGGCTGAGTCAGCTTTGCAACCAGGGCAGGAGCAACAGGAGCTGCTAATGGGGATTTGCTGGGGCTGGGATCTGCCTCTAGGAAAACTGCTACTGCAGGAGGGAGGGAGCATGGTGAGTGACTCTGCCTGTGCTGCACTCCCCTTTCCCAGTGCTACAAAGAATAAAAAACGTGCTCAGGCAAGTAATTCCTGCAGCCCAGCCCAGCCCAGCTGGTCTGCTGCACCCAGGGCCGTCCCAGGGAGATAGTTTTAGAGGAAGCACATCCAGCCAAATATTTATTCTATTAAATTACATATCAAAAATGCTGAGCAGGCTGCAAATGCTCCCACTAATGGCAGAGGGAGGCATGGAGTGGCTTGGAAAAGGAGTTTCTATTGATGGGGAGGTGGCGTGAGACACAGGGGAAGATCTGAAGAGCAGCTGGCCAGCTGTTGCCCTCGGATCCGGATCTCAGGAGAGCATCACCCTCTCTCTGGGATTTTCCACTTTGCTGAAGTCTCTCTGACTTCTGTCACTAATCAGGAGGCCTGGAAATGGCCCATGAAAACAGTTATGGCCCCAAAAGCTGTCCCCATATGCTCCCAGCTCAAATTAGTTCAGGCTGAGACACCGAGAAGAGATGCAGGGAGCAGTCACTGCAACAAGAGCGGCCACAGCCCTGGTCTCAGAGCTCCACAGGCTGCACGGAATAGCAGGGGTCCCTCCTTTGACCTTGGAGTTGCTCAATGTTGCTGTAGAGCAGATCCCCTCCATGGGCCAGAGCCAGGTCCTGAACCCCAGGGTGGTTGCAGCTGCAGCTGCTGCATGGCAGCCAGATCCATGCACCTCTCCGGGGAGCCATCCCTGCACATCTGACCACAGCCCACATCTGAGGCTGGCTCCAGCTGTCCCACCTGGCAGCCAGACCTGGCTCCATGCTTGGCTATGACCAGCCAGCATCCCGGGGACTTTTGTTTAATCCCAAATGGGCGCCTGGCCTGGAAACTTGCTGGCTGCAAACATTCCTGCCGCTGCTCAAAGGCTGGCGACTTTCCCTTCCCTGCAAAGCAGCTGGATTTTTCTGCAAGGCTCTGCTAATTGCTCCTGCATGTGGATACAGTGCTGATGAGGGCTGACAGCCAGTGGTGCTGGGCAGGTAAGTGCCCATCACCTCTGGTGATGCTGGGGGCTGAACACGACCAGTGAGCTCTGCCCTGGGGCTTCTGGTTTCCTTGTCTGCTCAAACCGGTAGCTCAGGAAGCCCCGCCAGCCAGGATGATGGTGACCCCCCTGCTGTTCTATACCTCCAGGGAGACAGGCACTCATTACTGCTGCCCAGTGCCACCACTGTACGCTGACTGCCTGGGCCAGCTGGGATAGCAGGAGGCCTCTGTCCCCATCACCTTCCCAGCCATACATTGCAGCAGCTGGATATGTATAGCTAACACATACGGCATTGTAATCAGGAAAGAGCGTCCCTGCTTAGGGAAGAACAAGGTCAAGTCAAGCACAGAGGTATCCCCCCTCCCCTGCATGCCCCTGCTGCCACCCCCTGGACACCCTGCCACGGGACTGGTACCTGGGCGGCAGGACGGCAGCTTGGTCCCCAGCTCCTCGCTTCTCCATACCCCTGACTCGTCACACGTGTAGGTGGCTGGAAGAGAGCAAAAACATTAGCCGGGCTGTGACCCTGGTGAGAGGGAGTGCCTTTTGCAGTCAGAGGTTGCCCAGCAGCTGGTACCTTTTGAACCCTTCTCCAGAGCAGGAGGTAGTCTCCCTTTATACTCTGTGCTCCATTCCTGGGGCGGGGTGTGAGTCAGCCCTGTCTGCACTGGGGGACATGCCACCAGTTTCATTGCCTTCTGGGGGGCTGTGCTGTCCCCCAGCCTGAGATGGGAGCTGCTGCCCCATTAATGCTCTAATGCATGCCGGATGCTGGGTCCAGATGCACAGGGCCAGTGAGTGTCCAGGGGGATATGAGCAGGGAGACAGGAATGTGAGGAAATCCTTTGGCTCTGCTTGCTGAGGGAGGAGGTAGCAGGGCTGGGGTGTGTGTATGCACCCCTTCTACTGCCCAGAGCTGGGTATGAAGGGTGCAGAGACCTGTGGTGCTTGGCCAAGCACCTTGTGAAATCTCTGTGTTCATGGACCAGGGGGATAAAGTGGAAACCCCATCTGCCATGATCTGTTTAGCTGCTCTCTGTTCAGCTGTGGCTACTCTGGACATTTGGGTGCTGAGATGGGGACACTGGTGGAGCCCTTTCTGGGGCTGCCAGACCTGGTGCTCTCTCCAGCAGCAGCTCCTTTCACAGAGACACGGAAAATTTCATGTGATGCTGGGAGCAGATGGCAGGGTGAGAAGGCAGAGTGCAGGAGAGCACCCACACTGCTCTCCTGGGGCTACAAAACACATGGACAGTGCACCAGGCAGTGCTCACCCTGTCCTACCTCACTGAGGAGAAGGATGTGGCCAATCTGACAATCCAGGATGTGCAGATGCAGGGTATGATGTCTGTAGGCTACATCCACAGCCTGCTGCTTTGCAGAGCATCCTGGAGCAGCCATTCTGAGACACCCCCACCCTTGGGAACGCACCCATGCACGGCCATGTGCCCACCCACACCGTGCCATGGGGACGTGTCCCAGCCCCAGCGCTCACCAGTGCTGTTGGGGGCCATGTGGTAGTAGGGGTGCTGGCAGTGGTACTGGATGGCTGCTCGGTAGGTGGTGAGGTTGTTCCTGGAGGAAAAGGTGACAAAGCCGTGCTCCAGCTCCGGTGGCTCTTTGCAGTCAGCAACTGAAAGCCAACACAGAAGTGGGGGTTGAGGTCTGTTTCTTGGGGTGTCCAGCAAGCCAGCTGGCAGGTAATGCTGGGTTTGGCATGTGAGGGTGGTCCTGTGGGGCAGAGCAAGGTCTGTGTAGTCCCACATCCCCTTAATCTAGGGCACTGCAGGGACACAGCCTGATGTGGCCTCCAGCAGAAGGCTGTCTCCAGGCAGGGCAGCCTGGTCCCCACCAGCCACCCTGCAAAGACACGGCATGTGCCTGGCACCGCGGAACACCAGTGGCACAGCTTGCCTGCAGGCTGTACCACCAGCAGCGCTGTCCTGGTGGAGAACCCCATGCTGGGAGCCCTTCCTGAGCACTTCATCAGTGCAAGATCTCTCTGCTCTACCTTCAAGTGGGAAAGAAACCTGCACTGGCAGGTGAGAGCCACTGGGAGATGCTCCCGGAGTATGTCTTTGCATCCCTTAGGAGCGAGCAGGGAAAAGCAGGCAGTGCTTCACTGACCTACCCCATGCATTGGAGGAGCTCCTCTTTGCAGAGGGCGCTGCCAGAGCATGGCCCCATCCCTTCTGCCTTCTTGCTCACCAAACAGCGCTGGTAAGCACTTACAGCTCAGGCTGAGCAACCCGAGGGCATGGCTATCCTGTGGCAGCACAAGATGAAGGACGTTGTTGGTGTGCCTTGGCAGGTCTGTAGGTGGGGAAAGCCAGCAGATGTGCTTGAGACCCCACCTGCTCCATTTCCCAGGACATGGGCAGGTTTGTCTCTGCTTCACTGCTTCACCCATCCCTGGTGCAGGCTCAGGGTCTGGTGGAGGAAGAATTTCCAGGGTGCCTTTGCACTTCCCAATGGCCTGTCCACTGTCTCCTTTCTCCCCCAGATCCCTCCCAGTACCCTGCCCAGCTTGTTCCCTGGTTTGGGCTTGTGCCACCCAGCCTTGGAAGGACCCCAGGCTGCAAAGGTGGTTCATCTGCCAAAGTGGGAGCTGCAGCTCCCTGCAGGGAAGGCAGTTCCCAGCACATGTGGGTGATGCTGTGCAGCCACCTGCCCCAGGGAGGGCAGGAACTGGGGTCTGATCCTGCTGGGAACTGCAGTGCTGTGCAGCTGGGTTTGGCCACATCTTAGATGAGGGGTTGAGCAGGGGATGGGTGACTTGCAGAAAGCAGGTCTTGTGGACCAGGGATGATGGGAGCTCTGTGGGTCCTTACATGTTTCAGGATGGGAAGGACAGGAGGGCAGGAGCCCTAACTCCTCATGCAGTGATTGAGGCTAATGAAGAGAGAATTCACTAGAAGCAGTGGCTGACATCAGGGACATGGACTGATGCTCATGGGTAGCTAACTGCTGGGTGAAAACCCCTCAGTTTATGTCACAATGCTACAGCTCACTGGAGGACCCCTCCAGCCTCTCAAGGGACAGCTGGTGATGGGATGGGTGTGTGTTTGCAGCCATGTCGGGTGAAGACTCTGGGCACCCATGCCTTGCAGAGGAAGAGGTGAGGACACAGACCCTTTTAACCAACCCCAGAGATCCCTGGCTGGCCTGAGCTTTCCTCTTCCCTTCCCATGGTGCCGGGGCACACAGTATTTCTGTGCCACAGTGCCAGCAACTGTGCGACCTTTAAAAGGTGCTGAGGGATTCTGGGGCTTGCAGGAAGAGGGGAATACATGATAGGGGACCAGCCTGGCTTGCACAGCTGCTCTGGGGTCGTTTATGGCCACAGGGCTGCAGCCACTGGCTTGCACAGCGTGTCCCCTCCCTGCGTATACCACATGCTTGGGACAGGACTGAAGAATGGGCTCTTGCACAGAGGTGTTACCCCATCAGTGTTCTGGCTCCTGTTGAAAGGGTGAGGGGAGGGACTTTGAGCCTTTCCAGACTTTTCCTTTGGGAAAGGGGCCATTTAATATCTCCATCTTTGTAGGACTGGAGCTGGACTGAGCACCTACCTCCTCCACCTCTCCCAGCCTCTCATCCACTTCCCAGCATCCTCCCAGTGGAGCCCCCAATGCCGCAGAGAGCCTGGGGTGTATGCCTGGGGCTCTTGGGGACAGGGATGGGGTTCAAACACTGAGCTCAGACCTCCTTCAGCTGCAACCAGCCTGAGAACAGCTTGTCCTCACCTCTGCCAGGCCGGCAGTGGGGAGCAAAGGGGAGGAAGAGGAGCATCCATCCCCCTGCACCAGTGCTTGGTGCCTGCAGGAACAGGCTTGTGGTGCTAACCCATCCTCCAGGCCTCCTTGGCCAGAGGGGCTGAAAGGCGCCAGGATGCTTGGAGAGAGGAGAGGAAGGAGTGTTTCTTATTTGTGACAGTGGGCCATGGAGGAAGGGCAGCGGGAGGCTGAATCCAAACAAACAAACAACCAGGCGGCCATGCTGCGCTCCTTGCGCAACCACCGCCGTGGAGGGGGAGCAGAGCTGGGCTGAGGCATCCAAGCGGAGAGGGAGGGATGTGGAGGACGTGCCGGGAGCTGACGGCAGTGTGTGGCTCCCGAGCGGTGGTGCTGGGACCGGGCAGGCCCCCTGCCCGTGGGGTGGCGCGGCAGCGGGAAAGGGGGGGCTCAGCTCCAATGTCCTTCCCCCTTCTCCAGACGGAGTTAAGAAAGCACCAGGCACAGAGGGGTTAAGAGTGCCATGCCGGTTAGACAAGCCACAGAGATATTTTTTGGCAAGGCTGGGGGGCAAAGGAAGCCTGCCCTGGGTATCGGACAGATCAGAGAGGGGCATCGAGACAGGCTGCCCGTCGGGGCGGCGCGGCCAGTGCCAGCCTCACGCGGCCACTTGCTCCGAGCCGGCTCTTCCCTCTGTCTGGTTGTCGGCTCTATCTGCAGCTGCACCGAAAGCAGAGGGAAAGGAGGAGAGCAGAGAGAGAAAGCCCAATTAGTAGATGAGCGGAGAGAGGCATGCAGGAAACCCAGCCCCCAAAACACCAGAAATAGTTAATGAGCTCCTGGCCATCCATCCCAGGGTGCTGCGGCAGAGCTGTGGATGCTGGCAGAGCCGTGGCTGCTCCGGGCACCCCCTTGCTCTGCTCAGCCAGGGCAATGTGGGGACAGCGACAGGGAGAAGCTGTCACAGGGCTGTGTTTAGCCTTGCTGGGCCACGAAGCTGGATTTTATCCACCTTGGCTGAGAGGTTTTCTATTTTCTGCATTGCTTTCTAAAACTGTTTTTGCTCATGCCCTGCCTCTCCCAGACAGCCTGGGGAGGTGGGAGGCCTGGCACTTCAGAGGCCTGAATTGCCCATTTAGGGGCTTCTTAGCTTTCCAAAAAAAAAGTCTTAGAAATGTAGTGTAGTGAGTCATATCACACAAGAAGGGACCGGTTCCAGCCTGGCTCCAATAATGCAGGTAATCGTTTAAATCTTCTCAAAAAATATACTACTTTGGGGGTGGGTTGCAAATATTTCCCCAGAGTTTTATTCTTCTGTTATTAGGCCACTCAAATTTTTATCTGGTCTCTTCTCAAGCTGGATAAAATTAATGGGAGACTGTGGCAGTGAGACTGGTGGGAGTGGGGAGCTCCTTGGTAGGGCAGAGGCATCACTAACCCCACACTTTCTAAGGAGTCTTTTCAGATGTGAATCTACAGGTCCTAGTGCCTCCCGTTTTCCATTCTGAGTGAGAAATTAAAACTCTAGAGATACACTTCTAAAGTAAGATCCCCAGTATCATTAAAAGAAAAAAGGATCAGCCCAGATGGGGAGAGCCTGGATCCCACAATCCCTTGAGAGCATCTTGTTCTGCCTCTCCTGAAAGGTCTTGGGACCTTCTCTGAGCATGCTTGCTGCTTTTCTTCTCTCTGGGACGGACTTTCAGCAGGCTGAACCTCACCAAAGGGCTGAGGGTGTGTGGGAGAAAGGGAAAAGCTATTATCAGGTACATCTAAGCCTGAGCTGAGAGAGGAGCTGGGTTAGATGAAAGAAGATATGATGCAAATCACCACCTGTGATATCAAATGGCATCTCCTTTCTTCTCTTTTTTTCCATTTTAAAGTTTGCAAATATTTGGACAATTTTCCTTTTCATTTAGCTGAGCAGTGCCCAGCACCTGGGACTCCTCTAATGCCCTGGGACTTCCCTCCACTGGGAAGGAAATTTGGACCAGGAAACGGATTATCCCAAATTGTCCCAGATTTCTCCAACACCACCAGCTCTCAAATACTATTTCTTTGACAGAGAGACAGCAAAGCAGCTCACAAACCAGGTTATATGAGCAATCTAAATACAAGCATCCACCTCCTGCTTGTGGCATTTGGAGCGAGCCCCGTTATGTTATCCCAGAACAAGCCAGAAGAGCTCTGCAGAGTTACGTAGCCTCTCTGGCTGGGTTTGTGTCTCTGAGTAAGGAGCTCCATTCTGGCACAGCAGCTCCCTTTAGCATGAATTGAATTCAGCAGGAAAAGGACATTGGCAGGGTGGGGAAGGTTGTCCTTACTTTTGCAGATAGGGATCTTGTTACTCCAGGTCCCGTCCTTTAGGCACTCGATCTGGAAGGAGTCACTTTCCATGTCATCCTGCGCAGAAGACGCCAGCAAAAACCACCATCAATGTACAAAGCAAGGAAATTCCTCTCTCCATGTAAAGCCAGGTTCTTGATTTAGTCAAGATATATCCAGACCCGATGGAAGAGGACTCTTTCTAGCTACAAATTGCAATAAAACCATAACGAAACCCTTGAATTTTTTTTGTTGCCAGCCACTCAGTGGCATGCTGAATGCAGAAGAGTGGAGTGATTTATTCCTGTCCTAGGTTCTGGGATGGGCAAGGAGGCAGCTCTATGTGGAGGATGAGGCTGGGAGGAGATCAGAGTAATACCCAGCTCCATGTCGGAAGTCAAAGCAGGCTACTGGTTTGGAAGAAAGACAGCCACCTCGTGAGTCATCCGTTTCTCAGCTGTTTCCTGGAGAGGTCCTGCCAAAATCCCAGCCCCCCTGCCTTGCTGAAGCTGTCCCGAAATCCCAGAGGACCTCCCGGACTGTGGAGGCTGGCGTCTGTGGGGCTGCCCGGGAAGCTGAGCTAACGCCCGCCGAGGTGGAAGCAGGCAGAGCCCTGGCAGCTCCCCCAGGGCTTCTGCTGACTTTCTCTGGCAGAGGTGCCAAGCCTGGCATCCTGCGAGCTGGCGGGCTCCAGAGGGATGCTGAGAGGGTGGCTTGAGAAGGTGCCATCTCCTCTCTTCCTCTGTGTCTTTTGGCAAGGAAATGTGGTGGCTCTCAAGAGGAGGCTTTTTCCTTTCCCTGGGAAGAGGGTAAGGATGGTGTGTGGGTTGTGTTTGTTCTCCCAGAAATGCAGTGACTTTGGGATCCCTCCTTTCCTACCTAGGTGTGCAGCTCCACACTGTCACCTCATACCTTCAGCACTTTGTATCCAGTGTTGCAGCTGATGACAACCTGGTCCTTGAAGGTGTACTTGGCTTGGGAAGGCTCGATTTTCCCATTGATTGGTGGTTGCACCAGTGGGCATGGGTTTCCTTTGAATAAAGAGCAAATGAAGAAAACCAAAACTCAGCTGAATTAATGGAGGAAATTGATAGTCCTCCTCTGCCACCCAGCTCCTATAGCAGGGTCCTGAGCATCCCTGCCCTGCTCTTGCTATCAACCTAGACTAACACAGCTCAGACAGGCTCTTCTAGGAGCAAAGGATACAGGTCTTTGCCCCAGTCCTGGGCTTCTCCTGGATTTGGGTATTACAAGGCTGGGAGCTAGTAACAGAATCTTTTGCAAATATCCTGCCCAAAACTGCACTGCTTTGCAATGTGGTCTTGTTTTAGGGGGAAAACCAGCACCCTTTGATGGAAGGGCTCCTTGTTATTTTATTCCTCTCTAATGATTTCCTGGACAAGCACTTTCAGGGGACAGGATCATGGACCACTAAGCTCACGGTCTCCACCTGTGGGGTTTATAAAGCCCTTTCCATTGCCCAAGCCCAGCAAACGGAGGCAATCAGCAGGAGTTACCAATTGCTGTGTACGACAGCTTCCAGCCCCTGTTCTCTCCTGAGTTGTCACTGTGGAAGAGGATCTGCACGCTGTTGGTCTGGGTTTCAATGCTCCCTGGGGACTTCTCTCCACAGAAAGGGCCAAACTCCCTATGGCCAGCTTTGATCTGCCAAGGGAAAGAAGAGCAGGTGGCTTGAGAGGGATCCTTGATCTCTGAGGATTGCTTCACACATTGCTGATGGATGGGGCTGCAGTGGGGTCAGTGGGGCTTAAGAACCTGGGGGGGATATGAACTGAAAAAGGGTCACCATTGGCTGAGAAGGTGAAAATCAGATGTGTTAAGAGACATGGGTTCAATTGAGAGCAGGGTTCCTGCTGGCTTCGTCACCCCAGTTTACACCAGGGCAATTTTGGTCCCATCACTAGGGCACTGGGGCAACAACAGGGGAGGGGGATAGGAGGAGTGTGCAGAGCCCAGCTCACCTTGATGTAGTCATAAGGACAGGTCACCTCAGGGTGGTCTTCCACATCGAAGCTGTCCTCAAAGCTCAGTGTGATGAAGAAACCGTCCTCCAGTTCGATGCGGTACAGGCAGTCTGAGCTCTTTGGGTAGGGGCTGGGGAAGTCGGCGCTGGTGACCACCCCGCTCCTCTGGGTGTAGAGGTTGTCACTGCACTCCACTGAAACACAGCCATGGCTCTCTCAGGGCCCTGCCAGACACATCCCAGCCCTGACCACACTCAGGAGCCCTCCCAGTGGAGTGGGATCTGCTGGGTGGTCCATGGCCCCAAATATGGGTTCACACAAGGAGAACCTCACCTAGTTAACCTCTATAAATGCCTGTAGATTACAGGGTCCTGGGCTGAGACCTAAACCCAACTAATCTACATCATGCAGAATACATTATCAGAGACTAAACCTTTTAATTTCTCTGACCTGAGGAGGTCTATAGGGCTTAGCTGAGGAGCACAGCTCATGGGAGAGACTGCATCTTCCTACATATGAGGACTGCAGACCTTGGACACTCTTCAGTCCCCAGGCTACTGGTTTGTAGGGGAAGAGGCACCTCATCCCTTCTGGCAGCAGGACAGGGCAGTTTTGCCTGTGTTTGGTAGGTTTGCTGCCTGCTCAGGGACCCCTGTGTGACTGTCCCCACATCCGAGCTGTGCCTGGGTGGTACCTTTGCAGGTCCTGTTGTCTGAGTGGAGGATGTAGCCAAACCTGCACGAGCAGTAGTACCCCCCGATGTAGTTGTGGCAGTAGTGGTCACACGCCAGCTCCTCGTCGCTTTTCTCTAGGCACTCATCCACATCTAGGAGGGAGATAACAAGGAAGGGAGGTCACCCTGCAGCCCACCCCCACATCACTCCTCGTTGAACATTTGCCACAGCACTGAGAAATCAGCTGTCTCATGTGGAGGGGCACACGGGCACCCAGTGAGTCCCTGCGGCCCAAGGGCTGCAAACAAAGACTCTTGCTAGGGTCCCCAAGGCTGGCCTGGGCTGTGTGATCCAAACACATTTGTTACACAGCTCTAGCAAGCCAGTCCTGTGGCCTTGGTCATTGCTTACCCACAGCGGTGTAGTGGGCATCGAAACCAGTGAAGCGTTCCTCGTTAGAGAAGTCAGACCTGAATGTGAGTCCCATGTAGGGCCCTGGGGACAGGATTACTTGCTGGCCAGGAGCCTGCTCTGTGTCTGTCGTTTCCCTGCCGCAGAAGGTCGCCAGCTCCTGGTCCTCAGCTTCGATCTGTTAGGAGAAGGAACAGGTGAGCTCTTGGTTGGGCTTGGGACTTGCCCCCCTGGGCTCTGGTCAGCAATTGGACAGTGCAGGAGTTTGCATGTTCCTGGGGTGCTCCCCAGTGCTGGTCACCTCTGAATTTTCTGTGAGCCTGGATACCCCATGGTGCTTTCCTGGGAGAGATCATGCTGGGCTTGCAGTCACGCTTTGCCTGTGAGCACGGGTCGCTGCCTGCACTTGCCCAGCCTGTCCCCTGCCAGGACTCAGCAGTGTCTCCACAGGGTAGGCTGCCTGTCAGACAGCTTCTGATGTCCACAGACTAAGGATGCAGCTCTGCACCCCTGGGTGCCCCATCCTGCTCAGCCCTGTGCTGCTTTGGCCCTAACTCTCAATTTCCAGCCTCTCCTGCTGCATTCACCTCACATTCTACAGCCAAGTGTGACCCTGGTGATGCCCAGAGCATAGCAGGTCTGAGACCCACTGCTCAGGCTCTCTGAGATGCCCTTTCTGTAGTAAAGCAATTAAATGGTTTCTGCAGGATGAACACAGGGACTCAGGTCTGCCTGCTCCTGTCTGTGGTCATCCTCTGGTGCAGATGCTGAGAGGACAGTTGGCATCTGGATGCAGGGAGGAACTGGGGTGTGTGTATAAGGAGATGATACAGTGAAGAAGCCTCTTTGGGAGGTGTGGTGAGGATGTGGGCAGGCAGTGTGGAAGATGGGTTGTGAAAATCAGCCCTGGGCCATGTAGTTCAGTCTCAGAGCTGTCTGTACCTGAGATGCTCCCCCTCACCTCCTCCCTGACCTGAAATGCTGATCTGGGCGGCAGCATCTGGGTGAGGGCTGAGCTGCTGGGGGGTGCTGGGCCCCAGAAAAGCCCCTACCCATCTGTTTTGCATGAGCTGAAAGCAGCAGTTGTAATTTGGATGGCATTTCTGTCCTCTGTGCTGGCTTGGGCTGAGCCACACATGCAGAGGGCTACAGGAGGGGACCAATGGGCCACGGTGCCCTGTTGCCCTGTCAGCATGCTCTCCAGCCTCTATGTGCATCCCTTTAAAGCAGAGTCATGCCTGCACCTTCAAGCACTGTAATACCTGCTGAAAGCCTTCCAGTTTTCCCTGGAAACCCCCTCCTTTCCTTTTTTCTCACTATTTTCCCCAGGACCATTTCAGCACTGACCTCATCTCATTCTCCTGCAGATCCCACCCCCAGACATTGCCTCAACTACAACCTCTCCCAGCTCATTCCCAGCACCCTGCATGCATTCCCCCAGGAGATTTGAATATGAATAACCCCTCAGCAGAGGAATGTGATGAATACCACCATGCCAGCTCTGCTGCTCATGCCAAGCCAACACTTTAGAGGCTGTGATGAAGCGTGCAGCACCCCCAAGCCTGTGCCCAGGGAAAACAGCTCAGGGACCCAATGGGGCTTGGAGGCGTTGCTATGCTGTCCCCAGCTTCCATGGCCTTAGTAAGGTGACTCTATCTGGCTGCATCCCTGTCTCCTGGAGACCCTCAGGATGCACCAGTTGGGAAGGGTCTGGGGCTGAAAGGGAAATTTCCCAGGGCTGAACAAGCAGGCGGAAACTCGCTCCCACCAGGGAAAGCCAACATGGAAATGGCAACTCAGCATGCCTTGACATTGCCTCCAGATATTTTCCATCCTCTCATACATGCTGGAGCTGGCCAGAAAAAAGAAGAGAGACTTTCCGATGACAAATTTTGAGAATTTGGAGAAAAAACACGCGCCCCACATGGGGACAAAAACCCAATTGAATTTTTTTGTTGTTGGGGTTTTGTTGGGGTTTTTTTTGTGTGTGTTAAACAGTGTTCTGAAAAAAAAAAAAAAGGGAAACAAGTAATTTGGGATGCATCTGGTTTCAATCCCTTTGAAACATACTGTGGTGCTTTAGAATCTCTTTTAGATCTGAAAGATTGTTTTGAAATTAAATAGTGCTTCAGACTGAAAAACGGGAGTGCCATCACCAAAAGCTGAGCAAAATGCATCTCAGCCCCAACATACAGCATTGGTTGCATCAGTGCACGCACCACATGAAGCCTTTTCTGATTGAACTGCTTTTTCCACTCCTTTTTCACAAGGAGAGGCTGAGGGAGCTGGGCTTGTTCAGCCTGGAGAAGAGAAGGCTGTGGGGGGACCTCATTGCAGCCTGCCAGTACCTGAAGGGAACATACAAACAGGAGGGGAATCAGCTTTTTAAAAGGGCAGATAATGGCAGGACAAGGGGGAATGGATTAAAGCCGAAGGAGGGAAGGTTTAGATTGAATATTAGGGGGAAGTTCTTTACAGAAAGAGTGGTGAGGTGCTGGAACAGGCTGCCCAGAGAGGTGGTGAATGCCCCATCCCTGGAAGTGTTCAAGGCCAGGTTGGATGGGGCCCTGGGCAACCTTGTGTAGCTCCAGGCCTGAGGTTGTTGTCCCTGCCTGTGGCAGGGGGGTTGGAGCTTTATGATCCTTGAGGTCCCTTCCAACCCTTGCCATTCTATGATTCCAGCAATTTCCAGCCAGCTCCTCCAGTGGCTCTCATCTCTACAGGGACACACGAGCCACTGTCTGAGCTCCTATCCCTCTCCTCTAACCCTGTCCCGTGCAGAACCTGCACCACAGTTGTCACCAAAGCACAGGAGAACCTCCCCTGTACCCCATGTGTTGGCCCAAGGATGCTCCCACCATGGGACCAGCCCTAGCACTGCCCCCAGCATCCCTGGATACAGGCCTGGAGCAGCAGGATGAGGCCCGGGAGAGCTGTGATCTCCTTGCTGAAGGTATCCATGGCCCCTTATCTGTGATGGGTCCCATGCCCCGAGCCACAGGGAGCAGAGACAGCCCTGCAGCAGTAAACTAAACAGAGAGGTCATCATCCCTGGTTAATTTTTGCTGCTTCTGCTGAGGACTGTATACTTTTTCGTAGATCATTTACATCCAGTGAGCAGGCTGGTAATTAAATCCTGGTTGTTTGTTTGGAGTTTCTCCCTCTCGGGTCACGATGTCGACGTTTTCACTAGAGAAGATGTGTCCCTGAGGGAAATATCAATTGCTGCAGAGAAATTCCCTATAAAAATACGCTGAAAGAATCCTCCTTTGAAAAATAAAATATAGTGACACTCTTGTGCCTTAAATTTACCCTTGTCACTGTCTCCTGCTGTCTCCTCTGTTCCTGCTTGCCTCCTCATTCCCTCGTTAATGTTTCTGCCCCTCTGGATGGAGGCAGATGGAGGACTCTCCCCAGCTGTAGCTCTGTCCCCTGGCATTTTTGGCTTGGGCTGTGGCTAAGAGAAATGGTGAACAAGCCAAGTGAAGTCCTTCTGCCCCATATTGATTCCCCCTATTGGGGCAGTGGATACCCTGGCTTGGCAGTGAAGAAACACTGCCCCAGCCTGAGCTGCCAGGGATGCTCCAGTGATGCTCGAGATGCCTCCTGCAGTTGGTGGGTTAACAAAACCCCACGAACACCATGGGAAATTTGGCCTGGCAGTTCAGTGTCCATCGCCAGAGAGAGGAGCAGGCAGCTGGCAATACGGAAACGCAGCCGCCGCCCCCCGCCCCCCCTCCAGCCCTCCAGGAATGCACTAATTGGACTGATGAAGGCCAAACATACCACTTGTAATATATATAAATGGCTCATTAGGCAGAGAAATTGCAGTGCTGGGCTGAGGACACTGGGAACATGACATGGGGAGGAGACACTCAGGGACAGGGAAGGGCATGAAGCAGCCCCTGCCGAGCCGCCTTGCAGTCAGAGTGCACACAAGGAGGCAACACCCAGAAGAACAGGGTTTTGCAAAACGCCTGCTGCTGCTGCTGACTCTTGGAAACAAGGCAGGGATGGCACAGCCCCAACAGGAGCCTCCACCTAGGTCTCCTGGAGGTCCTCTCCCCAACATTCACTCATCCTTTCCCAACACACGTTCAGGGTCCTTTTGTGTGCAGATGTGCACCTGAATTTCCACAGGAACATATGTGGCAGCCATGCCGTGGGGTAAAAGGGAGGATGGTTGGTTTACTCTGCTGTGGATTTGGCTGGGTGTCTGGAGACCAGCCCCTCCTGCGGGTTGCTGTGCCCACATGCCTTATTTCTGGGACAGGCCTGTTCCCTGGGGGAGCTGGGGATTCAATGAGGGCCCAGGCGGGATGCTGGGGTGCTGATGGGGCTGCTGGCTTGCTGCCATGCCTGATCCTTCTCCTTCCCCTGTACAAGTGGTAACTGTGGTGCCCATCAGTGCAGGGGGTGGCTGGTGCCACCAAACTCCACTGCGCAGAACACACAGGATGGGGAAAGGGGAACAGCAAAGCCCTGGACCCTCCCCTCCTCTCAGCTGCCTCCTGGGATTTGAAGTGCTTCTTTTGGGACACTACACTCCTGGGCATGGATCAACCCCTGGCTGAGGCCGGCTGACAGCACCAAAATCTGATTTGCAGCCACTGTTTTTGCCCTAGATTCCCAGCCAGCCCCTGAGCACCCACACACAGGGCTAGCAGGAGTCCCACAGGCACGTGCCCAGATCTGCCCTGGGGACACGGGCGTGAACAGCAGCCACATGTAGGCAGGAGTCTGAATACAACATGAAGAGGTGCATCCAAGGGACACTTGTGTTGCCTGGGAAGATGGGACCCACAAAGTGTGATACACCCTTCTGCCCTCCTGCCCCCATACACAGTTGGAAACACCCATCACAGACAGCCCCTGGGCTTGAAGGAATGAAAGGAGACCTCTGTAGCATGTGCTGAAACCTGCCAGGTCTCAAGCATGTGCCATCCTGAATGGAATCTACTCAGTGTCAGAGACTGGGTTGAAGACACGTAACCCATGAGGACTGTGAGCCAGCAAGGGCTTGCCATGGGCTGACTGGGGAGAAATCCTTTCCCTATGGGCCCCATCTTAAAGAGGCTGGTCCCAAGCTGGCTGCCAAGCCCACATGGGATGATTTCACTCCAGGGCTTGACCGAGCGATGTGCAAACCCTGATGGACAGGACCCAGGCTTAGATCTCCCTAATAAGCTCAGGGATTTACTCTTGGAGGCCCCTCAGAAGTCAGGATTTTACTTCCCATCTCTGCCCCTGCACTGGGATTTCATCTCCCAGCTTCCTGCCTCTGCCACAGCACTCCTCAGTGACACTAGTCAAGTCACTTAGCCTGATTTCCAGGTCATGGTCATGGCTTTTGGGGTGCCCTGGGCTAGTTCTGGAGACTTCTGTGCAAAAGTGCTCAGTGCTGGGTGAACCCAGAAAGGGCAAACAACAGTGAGATCCCCTGCAAATGAGGTACCCTCAAATCAGCTCCCTAGGGACAGCAATGAGCTGGGCAGAGCCTGCCAAAGAGCACAGTGGAGAGCAGGACCCAAAAGCCCAGGACAGATGGCTGTTCCTTCCCTGTGCCCCTGGACCTGGCCAGCAGTTGAGGGCAGCCATCCAAAGCCAGGGAGAGGTTGTTCCTGATGCACCAGGGCCCAGAGCTCAGCTTCCTGAGGCATCACGTGGCTGGTGTTCCCTACCTGCGTGGGGCTTCTTCGGGTGGGTATTTTGGGGGTGGCTGTTCCTCCCATTCCTCCCAGCTCACTTCCTCACTGAAGTACCACTCCCTCTCTATGCCATCCCCATTTTCACAAACAAGCCTCCTGGCCTGTGAGCATTTCTTTTTCTTTATATACACACACAGAGGCATATACGTCTCTCTCTGTATAAATAAACAGCTATTGTTTTAATTAGCCATTGTTTCAGAGCTCTGGAAACTGTTCCCTTCTGAAGACCACCCCGAAGGCAGAGAGATCTGCATGGGTTTACAGCTCGGCTCGCCCTGAGCTTGCCACTCAGGATGACTTTCTACACTGCTCCAGAGGTTGGGAACACGGGCAGCCAAGAAGGTAAGAAAAGCACAGGCCAGCTCATGGTGGCTTTCTGCTCATCCTGAGCTGGGTGCCCACCTTGCATCAGGGCTGTTCAGCCCGTAGCTCTTGTGGCAGCCAAGGTGATGATGACAGTGATGGAGAGCTCAGTCAGACCCATGGTGAGAACAAACAAGGAGGTGTTTCTTCACAGACACAGGTGTATAATGATATAACCTGCCCGACTCTCCACCACAGTGCTGTGGTTTAACCCCAGCCAGAAACTAAGCACCATGCAGCATGGCTCAGGATGCACCACGCAGGATGGGGATGGCAGATGGGAGTTACCCATGAGTTCAGGTCCATGGAGGGGGAATCCATTGAGGGCCACCGAATACAGAGACACCACCTGCATTTCTGAGCATCTTCCCTGGGGCTGGCAGAGTAGCACAGGGAAGCACCTGTATGTGTTGGGTATATTATAGTCTATAGCCACGCACTGTTGGCCTCTGACAAAGAGCAGGCTAATGCTGTTTTTACATTTCTTGATAGAGACAGAGGGTGGACACACAGACCCACGGCAGAAAACAGCCACGGAGTCATTTGCTACTCTCCTTAACATTCTCTAAGCTGGTGGGTTAGCAGTGTCAAGACTGCACCCCTACCCAGCAGAGTAGCCTACAGATCTCTCGTAATCCATCCATTTTCAGCACTTTTCAAATGTAATTCTGTGGTGGAGGCTCCACAGGCTGAGTTACAGCCCTGAGCAAATTTAGACAGCTGAGATCTAAATCCCTGTGAAAAATACCGCCTTCTTATGGAAATCCAGCGGCAGGGAGAGCTGTGGTGCCAAGTTGGCACCATGGCCAAATAACAGGGAGCCTTATGAAAAAGGAAAAATGAGCAGGGGGTGAAGGGTGGGAGGAGGGGTAGAGCTTGGAATGGGGAAAGTTTCCAAGAAATCTGCTCCTTGAGCTTATTGGGTTTTTAAAGCAATATATCTCTATATATGTCCCTGGCCCTGGTGCTTGGAGAAGATCCAGGAGAAGCAGAAAGAACTAATCAAACCTCAATGAGAGCTGTTAGTAGCAGAATGAGTGCCAGCACAAAGGGGAAATTAAAGCAGTGAACAACAGATCGTAGAGGGGAAAAAAAAAGACATAAATGTTTGCTTTGTTTTCTTAGGGCAAGAATAATTTCAGTTGGCTGGCAACTAGCCAGGGCTGAGTTCTGTGGTTCTAGACCTGGGTGCAACCTCCACCTGCCTCTGTGCAGAGGGGCAGAGTGAGGCTTCTGGGGGATAAGGTAAGGCACATTCAGCTAGGCAAACTTAGAAAGCACCTGTTTGCTACTGCTGGTCTGCTAGAAAGCACCAAACCTGGTCAAATTCAAATATATGGAGTGCCCAGCTTGTCCTAGATGCCAAGGATGACCCCTGCTTGGAGACAGCTGCGGTGCAACAGGCAAGGATGCTGTGTGTCACTGCAGTGTGTTGCCCACCACAGTTTCTGATGTGATGGAGCAGACTGAAGTCTGCTGTATATTTGGCTGTGACAGCTCCCTGGGAACCTCTGGGGCTTGTTTGTGCTGCAGGTATTTGCCAGCAGTGGCCTCAAAATTTGTATCTCAGCTGTGAATTGGGTTGAACCCAAGGGAACCTTTGGGGCTGTGCTCTGTGTTTTGTGGGATCCTCTGCTTGCAGACCCAAACTTGCACCCACAAGCCCAGGTGTAGCCTCTCCTTTTTGCTTCTCTAGGGATGGGTAGCACGTCCCCTGAGAACCTGCAAACCACAGCCAGGGACCCAGGTTGTCTGCAAGGTGCACCCATGGCCCAGCAAGGGGTGCCCAGCTCTTGCACATGTCTGGCATCTTCCTTGCGTGTGACTGGCATCAAAGTGGCCCAGGCTGGGGGTTTAGCTACAGGGGTGTGAAGCTATTTACACACCCATCAGCCCATGGGTACGTAAATCCTATTGGGTTCAGAGGGAATCAGGTGCCTAGATACCTTCAGAAATCTGATCATCTGTGGCTAAACTCTGCATCTGGTGTCCCACTCACTGTTAGTCCAATGGATGCTGACAGCTTACCTGTGTCCTCCATCATGTCCACTGGACTGACAACTCCTGTGCCAAATAAATGGGGAAACCCAGCTTGCTCCCAGCTTTTCCAGCACCACCCTCTCTGTTGGCCAAACAGGACTGCTGCCTATGCCACCATCTGCCTGTGATATCACAGCTCACCTTCACATAGTCGTATTCACAGAGGTAGGATGACTCCAAATCAAAATGCATGAAGTACAGCTTGATTTTAAATCCGTCGGGCACAGAGATGTTCCACGTCACTTCCGAGTCGCTGGGATAGGAATCAGGGAAATTGGGAGACTGGATCTCCCCAAACATGTCTGTCAGCTCGATGGCATCTGCCGTGTAGAGCAGCAAGACACAAAAGGACCAGGTCAGGGGGTACCTGGAAAACACACAAGGAGATGAAATGAAACTCTGGCAATGCCAAAACTTGTTGAGGGTTTGATCTCCTTTCTTAAATGGGTTGTGTAAGGTCACCACTCTAAATGTTTGGGAGAGGAGATGTCAGCACCATGTCACCATGAACAACCCCCAGCCAAGCTGCGAGGGTGGGAGCTGCACGAGGCTCCCAGGAGGGGAAAGCCCTTTCGGAAGGTGGGTGACACAGGTGCCACACACAACAAAAAGGCACCTCCACAGCTCCCAGACAGCTCTGGGTGCCATCAGGAGCTCAGTGCTTCTCATGCTTCTGGTAGCAGCGGTGCTGGCAACACATCCTTTAGCTAATGGGGCTCTGATGGGCAAATCTTCATTTAATGGAAGAATAAACATAAGTATGTGTAATAAAATAATGACGCTTTCTAAATTGGTTTAATGAAAGCATCGTGGCAATAACTGCTAAGTATCATTATTATTATTACTGTTTAGCCTCATCCTGCCAAATTGGGATCGTTGACTCTCAATAAATAGCACACATTGCAGCTGGGCAAGGAGGGACTGGGGCCCCAGTAGCATAACCCAGCTTCGCTTCTCTTCTCTTCTCTTCTCTTCTCTTCTCTTCTCTTCTCTTCTCTTCTCTTCTCTTCTCTTCTCTTCTCTTCTCTTCTCTTCTCTTCTCTTCTCTTCTCTTCTCTTCTCTTCTCTTCTCTTCTCTTCTCTTCTCTTCTCTTCTCTTCTCTTCTCTTCTCTTCTCTTCTCTTCTCTTCTCTTCTCTTCTCTTCTCTTCTCTTCTCTTCTCTTCTCTTCTCTTCTCTTCCTCAGATGGAGAATCCCACAGAAGCAAAGATCCTTAGAGATCAAACTCAGCTTTTAACATATCTCAGCCTAAAGAGTTTGTCCCAACTTATTACCACCCCTGCTGGTCCCAGAGGAGGGCAGAGAGGACAGGTAAATCAGTGGCAGTCCACCTGACCTTGCACCAGCCTCAGGTTGCAATTGAGCACGAGAGTGAGCATCAAGCCAGTACTTCTCCATGGGAGGGGAGCACACCACCTGTGCTGGAGGTGCAGACACCAAACCTGTGCCACTGCTTGGCGCACAGGGAGAGCAGCTGACCTCAGGCTCTTTACACCCAATGGAGTGCACAAAGGAGAAGAACCACGCAGGAAGTTAAGAGCCATTAAAGATTAAAATTTCCACTTTCTAAAATAGGTACTAAGGCCTGGGAAAATGCTTGTAGGTGTGTACTACAGCTGCTGGAGCTACTCACATGTACATGTACACCCGGCTTCAAAACCAGTGTTTGATTTAGGTATGCTGGTGAGGAAATTGAAGCTATATAAGTGGATTATTTTTAACCTGTCTGTGTCCTTTCAAAACTAGGGCAGTAGATTTCTGGGGCTTATTTGTGTGGTGCCACCACTTTTCCCAGCCCTTCACTACACAAAGCAAAGTTAATGGGAGCTGAGAAATTTGGATCGATCTTTCTTTCAGGCAGCGTGAGGTTCAACATGCCTTCTTCTGACAGTTTGTCTGAAACCACAAAAATGTGTGAAGGGAAAATCTGTTTCTCCTTCGGTCGGAGAACATGCACAGGGCTGGATGCTCAGCGGGTGTAAACGGGCATCACGACCCCGACTCGAACAGGCCGGTGCAGCTCCCTGCGTTCCCTTTGGACAGGGAGAGCAAAGCAACATCAAACTTCTCTCCCGTGCCGGGAAATGTCTTAACCTCACGTAAAAGTGATAAACGGCCGTGGCGTGCGGGGAAACCCGCAGCCCGTCCGCCACGGCCAGCCCCGCTCGCACCTTTCGCCCGTGGCAGCGCGGTTGCACGCCCATCACCCGAGGCTGCCTTCCAACGGCCCCGCCGGGATGCCGGCACGCAAGCCGGGCTGCAGCACGAAGCCGAGACAGCGAGCAACGTTTGCTTGCAGATGGGGAAACCGAAGCGGTGGCCATCAGAGGGAAACCTTCCCGGGGGGGGATGCCCCCCCTCCCTGCTCCCTCCCTCCCCCCTGCCCCGCCGTGCCCCGAGACCACGACGTGCGGGACCCCGGGGTCAGCCCGTGACGGAGGTACTCACCTCATTGTGCTGCCGGGAGGGTTTGGTGCGGAGGGTTGTGAGGGGACGGCTCTGCCTCCTTCCAAACGCTCCGCTGCCCGCCTTATCTCCGGCCGGAGATTTGCGAGCGTGTGTACGCCTATGTGTGTGTGTGTGTGTGTGTGCGTCTGGAGTTGTCTGGCATTTTCCATGCAGGTCACGCCTTTCCCTGCCTGCAACCGTTCCCCACATCCCCACAGGCACGCAGGCAGACCTGCCTGCATTGGAGCCGTCCTCCCCGCCGCTCCCTCCTCTCCCTCCTCTCCCTCCTCTCCCGCCGCGGGGCTGCCCGTGAGCTCCAGCAAAAGCCGCGGCATTCAGAGTTTTTTGTCTTCCCTAATCTCCAGAGTTTTGTGTGTGTCTGTGCCCATGCACATTGTGTTTTCTCTCTCTCTTTCCCCCCCTTTTATTTTTGTTTCCCCCCCCCAGCCCGCTTTGCCAGATGGCCAAAATTTGCCTCTCAATAGGGTCGGAGGCTCCAGCGAAAACAGAAGGCAAGAACGTGTGAAAAAAAACCCACCCCTGTGCGGGGATAAATAGCTTTAGTGGTGGTGTTGCAGCTGGGATCGGTGCTCGGGATTTGCTCTCAGCCCCGTGCCGCGTTTGGGCTGGGAATCTGGTTTCCAAGAAACTTTTGTGACAGTCCGAATAAAGTCAAGACCCACATTGCAGCACTGAGGAACTGCCGGGGCTCAGCGTTTTGTCCCAGGGCAAAAGAGCAGCTTTAGATGTGGACTCTGCTCTCGAGAGAGAACTTTAAACACTAAAGTTACAGCTTTTTTTTAGCCGTCGAGGAAACAGGTAACAACACGAACACACCCTAATTAAGCCACGGGAGATTCCTTTCCCCTCCCTTTCCCCAACCCAAACCCCTCATGTCTGCATAGGGAAGTGAGAAGAAGATCTTATTCGGGCTGCAAACAAGGGAACAGCCAGTGAGAAGTCAAAGGATGCGACTCCCTCATCCAGAAATCACACCCTCGGAGCCATGAAGAGCAAAACTTTAATAGCTGTTTACCAACTTCAGCTTGAGCTGGTTAATGTAAACCCTGCAGACATCCACGTCTGGGCACGGACACATATGCGGTGTGTTAAAAAGGCACACACAAACAAGAGCAGGGAAGAGGCAGGGAAGCAGGGATGTGTTGGCACCACTCCTGGAGCAGCAGCTCCCAGCCCTCCCCGGCTCCCCGGCTCGCTGATGTCAGGCTGCGGCGCCGCCGTTAAAGGGGCGACGTTGACTCCGGGCTCTGCGGCGGCTTCACCCCTCCGGGAAGGGGGTAGAGCGAAGTAAATAGGATTTTCCTCATTTTCTGTTTCTTGCCTTCGTGCAGTCGGGGTGTGTGTGACAGTTCTTTGGCTTCCCGTGCAGAAGCCACTTCTCCTGCTCCCATGTGTCCCTGGTTCTGTGCTGGGGAAGAAATGGTACCTAGGAGACCCAGGGAAGTGGAATAGAAAAATGTGAGCGGGAAAGCACTAGAAAAATAGCTGAAAGGCTCTAGGCAAAGGGAAGATCTCAGCCTGCCGTTATTTGTAGCTCTATTTGGGAAGTTTTAACAGCTCATCGCTGTGCAGACACGAGCTCTCACTCATGTTAACACACCCGGGCAAGCTGATCAATCTAATTAATATGTGAGCGATGTGTCAAATGCAAGGCTTTATTTTTGCAGGCAGGTGTGGTCTTGTCTGAGCCCTGAATACATTGTGATCTATTTTTTCCCTGCCTGTTCTGCAGGGTGGGTCCTTCATACACTTATTTTTCCATCCTGACTGACTTCTATACCTTTTTGGAATGGTTCCTCTGATTCAAGGGCAGCTTTCATTCTGAAGTAACATTTTCTTTCCCTGCTGATGCATCTCTCAAGCCAAATCTCTGAGGGTCAAAGTCCGTGTTTACAATGTGAAGCTGGACTGGGACACCCAAAGTATCAACTGAAACTGCACATTTTCAGCCCATGTTGCTGGGTGTAGCATGGATTTAAAGCACATGCACTGATCCTATAGGCTCTAGAGGGCAGGAGAGGATGCCCAAGAGGCATCTCACTGTAGATCCCTTCAGCTCTGAGCTCATTTCACTGCCAGACTGACATATTCTGTGGGGTTTCCTTGCCCCAGAGCTTATCCCTAGCACTAGCTTCTGCCCTCCTCCCCTCACCCCTCCCCCCCCCCCCCCCGCCCCCTCAATGTGAAGGTTTGCAGCTCCCTGCAGGATCATGATGGAATCAGGGTTTTTTTTCTGGCCAAATCTGACCTGAACATCTGACTGTGGGCTCCTAAAGAAGTTTTAGAGGCAGTGGCTGAACAGCCACAACTTTGTTTCTGCTGTCCACAAGCCCCTAAAGCTATTTGCAGCCTCATGTATCCCCATTCCCTTCTGCTACAAACCCCAACCCGAACACCTGCAATGTCCCAGTCCTCTACTGAGTGGCTCAGTTCTCCAAACCAGTCCTGTTGGATCCCTAATTAGCCAGCCTGGGTAACTGCACAGGCTCCCATGGTTACAGCGGTTCAGCCCCAATGGACTCTGCACCCACTGCTGCTGTGGCTTGGGGCTGCCACGCAGGGCTCTTTCCTCCAAGCCATGGTGCCACCCAGCAGCTGTACAGACTCAACACTCCACGTTGTTCCCAGCCTCTGTGCTGGGAACCCACTGCTGCAGAGTGCTGGTGGGGTGAGAGGCAAGGGATTGCACAGGGAAGGTGGTAGAGAGTCTTCTCTGGCTGCAATGTCTTCTCCAGTGATATTCCCACCTGTCCGAGAGGAAGGTCTGCCATGGCCAGGCCTGGTCACTCATACAGCTGCGTGAAGTGTCCACCAACAGTAAGGGCAAAGCAAGGCCACTGAGATGAGGATCTGAGAGTAAGGGCAAAAAGGATCACTGAGAGTAAGGACAAAAAAAGGCCACCCTGCACTGGCCAGGCAGTCAAGGGTCACCTTGTTTCATGTACGCTGTTACCTGCCCTTGACTTGATGCCAGGGGTGTTCAGTCTTGTCCCTGAGGGACTGGCAGAAATGTCATCCGAGGCCTCACCAGGAAGTAACAGGAGAGGGAGTAACGCTGAGGAGGGGGGGGGGGGCATGCTGGACCTTTAACCAGGAGTGTTTTCTTCCCCACGTGCTGATGGAACAGAGGTGTTAGACTGTGACAAACCGGCCGGCAAACTTGGACCTGCCTTCTCACCTGTGTCTCCCATACTTGAAGAGCTCATCCCTGGAATTACTTCTGCATGTCCACGATGCTCGTCAAGGAGCCAGCTCAGCAGTGTTATTAGTGCTGTGGTCAAATTCACCTCCTGGAAAGGATACTCTACGCTCTGTGGAGTTAGGGATGAAACAGCTGTGAGGGATACAGGTGGAGCTGCAGGAATAAGACTGGGACAAATCCAGAGCTGCTGTAAATGATCATATACAGAACAGCTGTATCCTGCAAGAGCTTGTGGCCCTGCTGCCCTCTGGGTCAGGCCAGCAGAGCCCACACCACAGCCTCTCTCAGGCCCTGTATTGGGAACATTTATGGCATGTACACTGCTCCTTGTCATGTTGTATGTGACAGGGACAAAAGTTCTGGCAGATACTTCTTCTTTACAGAGCTGTGGCATCTCTTCTGCTCTCCTTCACCTTAGATGCTGGAGAAGATATTCAGAAGATACTCCAGGAGGTGTGAATTCTGCTCTTAGCATCTCTCCTCCACCGTCCAAGAGATGCAAGCTCTGCTCCTGGCATCTCTCCTTTGGCTCACATGGGTTCCTGGAGCCCCCTCGTGGTCCTTAGCGCAGACGAGGTCCAACTAAAGCCTCCGTTGGGAAGCTAGCCGATGGCAGGGCCCACCGCACCCTGGTGCAGGTTCTCTTTGCAGCCCCAGGGCTAGAGAGGCAGCAAGACCCACCTTGGGGATGTCAGTGGGGGACGGAGGTGACAACAGAGACATTCAGGAGGCTGAACAGGGCAGATAGCCCCTTTGCGAAGCCATCTCCCTGCTCCGTGAGCCTGGGAGGAGACAGCTCCATCGGCGGCTTTGCGCTGCCCGTCCCTTAACGCCTGCTGTGCGGTGCGCTGCGACATCCCAGGGGGAAGCGGCCTCCAGACCTGGAGCGGAGGAGAGGAATGGGAAAAGGGGGACATGTGACATCGGGGAAAAGAAGGAACACGGAGACGGAGGCTACAGAGAGGTGTGTGAGGGGGGGAGAGGCGGCAGGGTGGTGGCAAAGGGGGGTCGGTGGAGGAGAGGGGAGGCAGCGTGCAGGGCTTGCTGCCCGGGCGGTGCCGCTAGGTGGCACCTGGGTCGCTGCTTGGGGACAGGGGACAGGCGGGCGGGCTGTCAACCCTGCGCCTCCCAGCCAGCTCCCAGGGGTCGTTCTGCCCCGCGGGCCGGACACGGGGAGGTTTTAGCAGTGGGATGGCTTTTGGGGACAGGTGAGCCGCACCCCGTTTGCCCTCCCCGCCGCGCTGTCCCTCCTTGGCGTTTGCCCCGCGGTGAGGCTGACGCCACAGCTCTCTGCAGAGGTGACTTGCTGAGGGAGCACACGGCATCGACTAGAAAGTACCTAAAAATGAATTAGAATAATCTAGTGCACTATCAGCACAGCCCAGTGGCTGTTTGCAATGAATCGATGCTTTCTTCGGCTGCGAGAGAAAATCCCATCTGTAACGCTGTGGGTGGAAGTACTGAGCCCTCTTTTTCCCCTTCTCAGCCCCATCATCTGCCTCTACGTGCCCACCCTGAGGCACAGGCCGTGGAGTGCACCCTGACTAGCAGAGCATATTCACAACTGATGTGAGATGACTGGGATTGCTTCAGCAACCTGGCATTCCCTGTGCTGCTGAGACTGGGGGGTGCTTGCAGGAGCCCAAAAGGCTGCACAGGGGGAATACTGTGTGTAACACTGAAACAGAACCAGAGAAACCAGAAGGCTGTGTCATATATTGGCCCAGTTAAATATATCTGCTCCTACTGCTGGGTCCCAGGCACTGCATCACTGGCTCCTGACAGCTCCTGGAGGTGTGACTGCATGCTGCTATTTAACCACTGCTGCTGGCCCTGACTTTGGTGAGTATTTTGGCAGTACTCCCCTTTGTGTATCACTGAGAGGGAAGCCCCTAAAAGTTTTTGAGAGTGTAAGCATCATCCACTGTGATAGGATACAGGCTAGGCTGTGCATATACAACTGTTGAAGGATGGGCACAAGACTTGAGAAGGGTTTAGGCATTTAGGACCCACAGAGGCAGGCAGCAGGCCATCCCTTGCACACCTTTGAGAGAAAATGACCTCTGCAATGTTTTTGGAGCAGTCCAGGGGAAATCTGGGACAGGGACAGGCTTTAAAACCTACAGTCCTCCCTCACAGCTTGATATCCTGCCCAGTCCACGGGGGTTCTTGGCATGGAAAGGAGTCTATTTCCCATCTCCAAATTTCCAGACCCAGCACCTTACACTTGTCCAAGCCCTTTTCTCAGTGGAAAGCAGGTCACTGGGTTGCTCTGGACCCTGTGAGGGTCCCACTGTGGCCAACCCCTCTCTGTGCAAACCAGTGTCCCAGTAAAAGGCAGCGTGCAGTTGCGATGCTTTCAGACAAGCCCACAGCGCTGTGATTTCCCCCTGACCGAGCGGCTGTGAAATTGCAGCGGGGGCAGAGCGTGGCGTGACTGAAGTGATTACGTGGGTGGCAGGGGATGATAGCAAATCCACAGCGTCGGAGGGGACTGCACGCTGTGCTGTGCTCCCGAGCACAGATAACACGAGCCAGCTGAACTCAATCAACAGTTTGTTTGCAGGACCTGGCTTCCCTGGGCAAAAAAACCCCAAACAACAAAAAGGGAAAGACCCAGAAAAATCTCAGAGCATTGTTTCCTTCTCTTTTTTAATTTCCAAAAGTTTGCCCCGGCTGAAGCTGGTGGGTGTTGAACCATGATGGGAATCATTGCTGGCCCTGCTCACATGCCCAGGGTTCAGCGTGATTCCTGTAGCTCTGACCTCCCAGTATTTGGGTCTGCAGCCCCTGTTCTGTGTGCATAAGTCTCTGCCCTAAATGCAGCCTCTTTCTCCCCTTGGGAAGCCTGAAAAGCAATGGCCCCCGGGAGCCCAAGGCTTCCTGCCATCAGAGGAGATGGATGCCCATTTTTCCTGGGGTCAATATGCCTTTCAAAGCTCCTCCAAGGGGAAGATCTCTCTGATGAGTTGCAGCAGTCATTTCTACATGTGGTGGTGGTGAGGCTGTGATGGACATGGAAGCCTGCACGTCTCTGTTAGCCGCAGTGAGGAACAATCCTGTCCCTGCGGGTGATGTGCTGGGTCTGCCTGCCCACAGGGGTCTGGGATATGATGGCACAAGGTAGGATGGTGACCAGGGACCAATTCACCATGAGCTGTGCCTCTTGGTGGTGCCATTTGGTCCTTGGTGGAGCTGGGGTGGGTAAACGATTTGCTCTGTGTCACTGGGGCTGGGGACACCCCCTACGCTTGCCATAGCCAGTGCATATTTATGCTTCAGGCCAGTCTGCTCACTTGGTAGGAAGCATTTTAAAGGCTGATGATGTTGCTCTAGTGATGTTGGCTACCTCAAGCAACATGGCCTGGAAAGAAAAGGACCTAAATAAGGTCTGGTGTATGGAGAGATGGCACTGTGCCATTTAGTGCTTCGGGACTTAGTGAGGACAAAACTGATGGCAAACCCCCGGTGCTGGACTGGTTCAGTGATGAGGCAGCTCTTCCTACACAAGCGCCAGTGCCAAGTGACTCATTTGCTCCCAGACAGGAGTGGAAACATCCCCTGCTGCTGCCAGCATGGAAACCCACATATTTGCAGGGCCTTTCAGATGCTCAGGAAATCGTCCCTCTTGTTTCTGACATGTGGCCACCTCTGAGGTGGGACATGGGAGCTTAGAATTGCTAAGCCTGGAAGGTAATACAGATGTCGGGGGGCAGGGCAAGAAGAAGGCATGTCAGACAAGTCCTTCAGCCATTGATGCTAGTGCACACCCTGTTATGGTTGAAGAGACCTCCAGGTTCCTACAGCCACAGCCTTTCCTAAGAAGTTGCACCTCACACACAGCATGGTATCCATGGCAGGGGCCCAATGTCCTGTACCTCAGTTTCCCTCAGGGTGAGGATGACTGTCCAGGTATGTGAGATGCTCTGGCATTGGAGGGGCCAAGCAATTACTCATAATGGCAACACATATGTCGATGCTAACTGACAAATATGCTTCCCAGGGCTGCTGCCTGTGAAGTGGCCCATCACTCCCAACCAGGGAATGACTGGACATTTCACCTTTCCACTGACCACCCCTTGGAGCAGCAACATGAGGACTGAAAACTCATGCACAGGGTACACAGAGAGGACTTGATGAAGGATGGGTGTGGGGAGAGGACTGCAAGCTGCTTGCCTGCCTCTGTACATTACTCCAAACCAGCCCTGGAGCAGTCATTCTTCTTGTGGGCTGCGTGGGTCTCGCTGTGGAGTAATATCGACAAGCACCAGCTCTGCTCTCATTAACAACCTGTTAATCATCCGCCGCCTGTCGTTAGGAAGTGTACAGGGACCCCGCGAATGGCAGGCAATGTAGAACATGATCTGTAGGATGGAGGGGCAGCACAGCTTATAGATCACAGAACTGGAGACAGAAGTGCTGGATGGATTTTAACAACTCACCTGCCTTTACAGGACCCAGCAATGGGCCATTAGTTATCTTCAAAATCTGCTGTGGCTGGTGCTTTTAAGAAGGGGTACATTTACACTGTCATTCGAGTCACGTTTCAGTTCTTAGTCAGACCCAAACCAACCCCTTCAAGCACAAAGCCTCAGCTGATGATGAGCCATAGGTTTGGGAGAAGCAGAAGGCTGTTAGTCCTGAGGGCAGCAACAAGCAGAGAAGGATGGTGCCCTGGGCTGTATTTGTGGAGAGCAATTTCTGCATTATTTATTCATGAGTGAGCTCTTTGGGAGTCTATTTGAGCACAAGAATTGATACTGAATGTCTCTAGCATCGCAAAATCATTTACACACAGGTGATTTCACCCCCTGTGAGGATGCAGCCAGTCCTGGGCAGACTGCAGGTACCAAGATCACATCACTGGTGCAGAAATGGAACAGGGGCACGGTGGTGAAGAAGTTCAAAGCCAGTGCCTGTCTGAGACAGCACCAGACAGTGTCCCAGACACACCTGGGCCCTTGCTTACAGATAGAAGAAAATTAAACATCAGTTTTGCCCCTCAGACAAAGCTCTGTAGCCTTGGGGCATGGCTCAGGACCGTGCTTCCATCCCACCCCATCACCACTGGGGTGCTGAGGGTGGCTGGAACCTGGGGTTAATGCTGCTCTCTGGCCTGAGCCAGATGCTCAGGGTTTGCCTGGGGGCAGGTCAGAGGGAGCCTGGAAAGTGCACAAACAGCTACAGAGCAACTGGGGTTTGTGATGTTATACTGAGCCTGGGGAGGGGTTACATTCTTCATGGTCCCTGTGGTCTTTTTTTCTCCATGGCCCCTGTGCTCTTTCCCCCTCCTCCACTGTTTCCATTGGTATCAGGCTGGGGCCAGGCAGGATCATTAGCTCAGAAAGGTGAGGGATGCAGTCTGGGTTAAGGTGTAGTGTGCCTGGTCCCGAGGGAAGCCTGGCAGTGTCCCTGGGGAAACCAGGGACCTCCTGCAGGAGAAGGGTTGTCTTGCTGCAAGCCAGCTGTGTGTGTTTTCTCCTTAATGGTTTATAGAGCTGGGACACACAAACCTTTGCTCAGCTCCTCGTCTGGTCTCCCTGGTCTGTGATGGTGGGAGGACGCAGTGTGCAGGGGAGGAGCGGTGTCTATAGCCAGCGTGTGTGAGTGAAGATGCTGTGTGCTGCTATGCAACAAACAAGTGGTAAAGATACCAAACCCACACAAGGAGGTCACTGGTGAGACTGCACCAGCTTAAACAAGAGATGGAAAGAACACCCAGCCCGATTGCAGCGGTGAGCTGTGCTTTGGGTCTCCTCAGAGCTGAGGGAGAGATGGAAAAAGAGAGGCAAAAGGTGAAACCAGGGATGGAGAGGGAGAAGATGGACAGCAAACGTGACTTAGACCCACTGCCAAGTGAGACAGTCTTGAACATACCACAGGACTGTGTGGGGACGGGGTTGGCTCACTTGGCAGTACTTGGGTTGCCCCACAGCAGCACTGGAGCACAACGGGCTGTCAGTGTAGTCATTAATGCTCCCCCAGTTTGGACTGCACAGCTATGGAGTGACTTCACCAAACACTTGTGCATCGGTGCTGTGAGCAGAGGTGAGATAACCAGCTTCAGGGCCTCTTAGTGCTGGAACTGTCAAACTGAGAGTGCCCTGTACCTTCCTCTGAAGCAACTGACTTTGGAGACAGGGTGATGAGGAAGGACATGGCGTGGGGTTGCTGATGATTCCAGCCTGTCTCAGCTGCTTTGTGCCAAGGTCATTATTGTTTTGTGTGGGGCTTTTTTTGTGGTGTTTTGTGGGGGTTTTTTTTTTTCCCCTAGCTGCATAATTTCATTTATAAAATGCTGAAGTGCCAGCCAGGATCAAGTCCTGCTTTTCATTTTCTGTTTCTGCTTAAATGAATATTGATGTAGTGTTTATCTTTCTTTAATATTCATGATGAGAAAGGACTTGGAGCCATTCACTTTTAATTACACCCTTCTCCGGGAAAGAGTCTAGTGCAATTAGAGAGCTTCCAGTGCATGAAAGGAAAACAAACAAACTTTTTGCCTCCCTTTTGAGAAGTGCCAAGTGGGGGTCCCAGGGGCATCCCCTTTCCCTCTGCCATGGTGGCCTGGAAGCAGGGACTTCTGTGTAGGACTGCCCTAGGTCGAGCTGCCTCTTTCCTGTGCTGTAAGGGAACTCAAGTCTGTAAAACTTGATAACCATTTGCAGCCCTTCAACACAGGGTGGTGGCCTGGAGGGGTGGGAAGGGGCTAAATGGGCGGTGCCAGAGGATGGGGTTAGGTGGCAAAGCAGTGGAGTTCCCAGGTTGGGCCCTAAGGTGGGATTTCTACTTCTACCTTTGCAGTAGCCTCCCTGTGTGACCATAAACAGGTCACTGTCTCTCTGTGCCTCGGTTTCCTCATCTGTGAGGAGGGATGGCATCATTTGGGCTGCCTGCCCTTCCTTTTAACTGGACACAGTCTTCCTGCCCTTGTGCAGCTCAGAGAGTCCTTCTGCTCTCCTGCAGCAGTAATTATCCGTTTAAATCAAATGTAGCAAAATGACAAGGGAGTGATGCCTTGCTGGCACGGCAATGACCAGCTCTCCTTTTTAGCACTCAGGTGGCATTGCTTCGCCCTCCCCTAACATTATCCATGAACAAATTGTTGTACTGAGCTGTGAAAATTGCCCAGGAGCTTCTGCTAGGAGCCTGAACTTTCTCTGACACATAAACCCAGCCTCCCTGGGAGTGCTTGATGTTCAAACCTGGTCCTGTGAGGAGGTGAGCTCTGCCCTATCAGCATCTCTTTCGGCAGCTGGGGAAGCTTGGGAGGCCAATGTTATGCTGGGCTCCATCAGCAGAGGGGTGGCAGCAGGGACAGGGAGGGGATTGTCCCTCTCTACTCTGCCCTTGTGAGGCCCCACCTGGAGTCCTGTGTCCAGATCTGGGGCCCCCAATACAAGAAAGATGTGGAACTGTTGGAGAGGCTTCAGAGGAGGCCATGAGGATGATCAGAGGGCTGGAGCACCTGCCCTACAAAGAGAGGCTGAGGGAGCTGGGCTTGTTCAGCCTGGAGAAGAGAAGGTTGCGGGGGGACCTCATTGCAGCCTGCCAGTCCCTGAAGGGACCGTACAAACAGGAGGGGAATCAACTTTTTAAAAGGACAGATAATGGCAGGACAAGGGGGAATGGATTAATACTAAAGGAAGGAAGGTTTAGATTAGATATTAGGGGAAAGTTCTTTACAGAGAGAGAGTGGTGAGGTGCTGGAACAGGCTGCCCAGAGAGGTGGTGGGTGCCCCATCCCTGGAGGTGTTCACGGCCAGGTTGGATAGGGCCCTAGGCAACTTTGTCTAGATCATGCCTGGAGGTTGGTGGCCCTGCCTGTGGCAGGGGGTTTGGAACCCTGAGATCCTTGGGGTCCCTTCCAACCCGGACCATTCTATGATTCTATGTTCACCCTACATGGAAACATCCCATGTTACAACTTTGCTTGGAGACTCCTGTGCCAAACAGCTTTCTGTTCTTGAGCTGAATTTCAGTGATCAGTCAGACATTATTGGTCACATTTTGCTCAAAAAGACCTGAGGGCTACATGGGGCTTTCCCACATGTAGTCATTGTTTTCAGGAGCAATGTCCTATGGCTGAAACAACACCTTAATGATGCTCTTTTAATGTCTCTGTTCTCTCATGTTTGGGTAGGGCTGAGTGGTGCAACAGGCTGATAATTTTCATCCTGTAAAATATACATAATTCTGTTTCACAGAGGGGATAATCATTGCAGAACTGACTCTCCTTTTTATCCTTTTCCTGCTGTAATTACTATCCTCCTACCCATGCCTGTGCATGATGAAACGAGTGAAAATTTAAACCGCCCTGGGTGATGGGACATAGACCTTGCTGAAAAATTTAAAGGTCTCCTATCCAGAGAAGGCTGGCCCATAAATAAAGGATGAAGTACCCACTGCAGGAGGGGGAGAGCTAGTGCAGCTCCAGACTTAACGCCTTCCTGTCCGCCTCCAGCCATGCTTAGAGCTGTGGTGGTCCTCCTTGCTGGAGTATGTGAGAATGTGGGAGCCCCAGGGTGGCAGGGGCTGGAGACCCAAAGCTAAAGATCTGTCTGGGTCAGAAGGAAGCCTTGAAGTCAGGAATAAATTGAAAGCAGCTGCTCTGACTTTCAATGGACATGTTGATCCATTTGCCCTGCAGACCTGTGAGGCTAGAGCAGAAGCATGAGCCTGTGGCCTCCACTGGAAAATGAGGGGTCCAAATGATGAATATATTTGCATATAAGGGGGAGATGCTGGGAGAAAAGAGATTATAGCATACTATGACCACTAATATGAATAAAACACTACCCTTAAATGATCAGTAATTTTTAGCCTTCTGGTGGAAGACTGTGTTTCTATTCCCACAGCTCTTTGGAGGTATTTTACAGTCATCTTTTACAGAGCAGCCCAGACAGCCCCAGGTGAAATGACAGTTTGGTGAAAAATCTCTCCCAGTAGTAAGTCACTATTTGTGCCCATTGCTGACTGTGTGTTCACCATGGAGCACAGGGGTTAGAGACCTACGGCATCATCAGCTCTGACTCCCTTCTGTCACATGCACATAAGCTTCAGGGTTCCCTCCTCCATCTTCTGCTGCTAGCAAGAGCTCATCTAGCATGCAAACTTGAGGCTCAGTCTCTCCCTCAGTCCACACTGATTTAAGTGGTTCCATGAAAGAGGAAATTGTGTGGGATGGTCCAGTGTTTTGGGAGGAGGCTGTACCACTTCTTGTTCCCCAGGTGGCAGTTTGCTCTGAATATGAAATCTCCCATTTTCCAGTTTCACTCCCAGGACTCAGATGAGGAGCTTGGCTACCAATCCCTCATGTCAGACCCAGGGACCTTGAGCCAATTGTTTCATTCCTGCCAAAGCTGTCAGGGTGCAGAGTCTCAAAGATCTTAAATTCCTCTTCAGTTCGATGAAAGGGGGAGAAAAAAGGCCCAAACTGGTCTGTCCAAGGGGCAAACTCACCAGCATCAGACATATGAGAATCCACTCAGGAAAGTCTCTGCCTGTGGAAGAATGGGTGTAAACAAGTGGGATGCAGATGCAGGCAGGTCACAAGCTGAGCTTAGATGGCTCTTTGGCACCTTCCTGTCACCACTAGCCCTCAGGGGTGGAAAGCCAGCAGCCAGGCAGGCAGGATGGAGTATCTGCTTCCATTAACATGGGTAATTGCTTTGTAATTCCCTTTTCAGAGCTGGGTGCAGTGAGCTGTGCAGAGTGGATGGAAATTGCATCTGCACAATTTGGGGGTGATGTAGAAATTAGCTAAGCTGCCAGGGCATTCTTCACTGGGGTCCCAGGAGGTGGGTGCCTTCCACTGCAGTGGGTGTGCAGCAATATCTAACAAACCCTCCGGGGGCTGCAGAGCATGGGGTGGGATGGGGCAGCAGGAATGTGGGGGATGACACCTCATTCCTGGGGCTTGCTCCTTAGGGAGGTCTGCGTGGGTTTTTCCAATTAACCCACTGTGCTTAATTAGCAGGAGCTCCCTGTGGTGGCAGATAACTAGGTAACCAACTAGAGCATTGGTTCTTATTAACTCTAGGTTGGGATAATGGATGGGGAAGTGCAGAGTGCTGTGGATCTCCAGCCTCCAGAGTGTCCCTGTCCACAGGGCGGACAGTGTCATTCAGTCCCTACGATCACTGTGTTCTCAGCAAGGTGTTTTCACAAGGTGGCCCATCTGCTCCCCAGGACCCATGAGGGTTTTGCAGGACCACCTCATGGGCCACAGATATCTGTTTGCAGGATGTTTTTAGAGAGAAGCTTCCAGAGATGAAGCACTGCCCTCAGGGTGCAATTGTCAAAGCTCATGTTGGTGGCTTGGGGCCTCTGATGAGACCTGCAGTAACAGCCTGGTGCAGGTGCAGATGACCAGACACTGCTGCCTGTCCCATGTTCCAGCTATTGCCTGTACTGGAGACTGCAGAGGGAGATTTGCAAAAGGCCAGAGCAGTCTTGTCCAGCTCTATTCTGGCTGTGTTCTGCCTGTGACAGGCAGTTCATGGTAGCTGTTGCCTCTAACAGCATCTAGCCATCTAATGCATGTTTCCATCCCCCTCAGGGTGGTCCATCCTCCCCCATGCACAATGAAGCACTCCTTTCATTTTGCAGCTGTACCATGGAGAAATGGAGTGTTCTGGGCTTTTATTAATTTTGAAGAAACAGATATTTTGATTGTCAAGTCAATCCTGGATTATTTTGGGTGAATGCAGTTTGACAGACCATTATTTTGAAGGGACATGGATCATTTAACCAAGCCTAATTGCCTCTGTGTCACAATTAGTCACTCAAGCTGAGAAGAAATTGGTGTCACCATCATTTTGTATTGGGAGCCAGTGACTAAATCTAATGAAAGTGTTTGAATCAGAACTTTTATGTATATACATTCATTATACTGCTAAATTGGCTGTACCTCCTCACGAGACTGGAGAAGACTCTGAGAGCGTGAGAGCTGCTGCATGGGAGAGGTGATTTTCAGGTGCCTCCTTGGCTGGACCCAGAGCTGCTCCATAGGTATGGAGAGTGGTGCAGAGTACAAGTTTTGGGGATGACTGTAAAATCAGATAGGATTAGCCTCCTGGCAAGGGTGATGGGCTCCTGCTTGCAGGACAGACCTAGGGAATGGAGGAAAATATCCAAAAGTCTTGGACTGCTCCATCAGCTGGTGAAGTCACCTTGAAGAGAGAGTCAAACGACATGACATCAAGCGTGCAAGGCCTCAGGATGGGGTAAAAGGGTTTGTCTCTGGTTCCAGGAGGTTAATGGTGCTCTGTGGTTGTGTCCTGGCAACAGTCAGGTTTACACGGCAGGAGGAAGGAGACATGCTTCTGCGCCCACCACCATGGCACAGGTTTGTGTGATCATAGAATCATAGAATGGCAAGGGTTGGAAGGGACCCCAAGGATCACAGAGCTCCAACCCCCCTGCCACAGGCAGGGCCACCAACCTCAGGCCTGAAGCTACACAAGGTTGCCCAGGGCCCCATCCAACCTGGCCTTGAACACTTCCAGGGATGGGGCATCTACCCCCTCTCTGGGCAGCCTGTTCCAGCACCTCAACACTCTTTCTGTAAAAAACATCCCCCTAATATCTAATCCAAACCTTCCTTCCTTTAGTATTAATACATTCCCCCTTGTCCTGCCATTATCTGCCCTTTTAAAAAAGTTGAGTCCCCTCCTGTTTGTATGCTCCCTTCAGGTACTGGCAGGCTGCAATGAGGTCCCCCCGCAGCCTTCTCTTCTCCAGGCTGAACAAGCCCAGCTCCCTCAGCCTCTTTTTGTAGGGCAGGTGCTCCAGCCCTCTGATCATCCTCATGGCCTCCTCTGAAGCCTCTCCAACAGTTCCACATCTTTCTTGTATTGGGGGCCCCAGATCTGGACACAGGACTCCAGCTGGGGCCTCATGAGGGCAGAAGGGTGATGCTGAGGGTGGTTTATTTGCTATTTATATTTTAAGTGTATCAGGTAAATCTTCCCAAACTTTAAGGCTGTCACTCATCCGCTGTGCTGAGCTCAGCTGTGAGAAGGTGGTGATGAGGCAAGTTTGGAGCCTGGTGGAAGGTCAGGAAAACCTGCAAAATCGAAGGGTGGCAGGCATGTGCTGAGAACTTGTTCTTTTGGTCCACAAAACCCCCACATTTCAGAAGTGTCTTAATGGTTTTTTCAGAGAACACAGACAGACCATCAGCCCAATGTCTCGAGCGAGCAAAGTAGCCGGGAAATTAACTTCCCCATGAAACAAAAATCAAACTGACTCATTTGTTTTCAAGGTTCTCTACCCCAGCAAAATGAAAGACATAATCATACAGGGGAAATAGGAAGATAAATTGGGTGTTATTTCAAGTATTGCTGGCTCACATAATTTTATTGTGATGTTTGCAAGAATGGGTGTTTGTTCTAAAGCTTTGGATTCTGGATTCAGATGGATTCTTGCGACTCTAAGCTCTTACTAAAGAAAAGGATGGTTTATGTTTCATAATCATGGAAAAAAGCTTGAAAACCGTGGCCTGAGATTGACTCCTGAAGTTCAGCAACCAGAAAGTGAGTAAAGAGAACGGCAAGGGTTGGAAGGGACCCCGAGGATCATAAAGATCCAAACCCCCTGCCACAGGCAGGGCCACCAACCTCAGGCCTGGATCTACACAAGGTTGCCTAGGGCCCCATCCAACCTGGCCTTGAACACTTCCAGGGATGGGGCATTCACCACCTCTCTGGGCAGCCTGTTCCAGCACCTCACCACTCTTTCCGTAAAAAACTTCCCCCTAATATTCAATCTAAACCTTCCCTCCTTCAGCTTTAAACCATTCCCCCTTGTCCTGCCATTGTCTGCCCTTTTAAAAAGCTGATTCCCCTCCTGTTTGTACGGTCCCTTCAGGTACTGGCAGGCTGCAATGAGGTCCCCCTGCAGCCTTCTCTTCTCCAGGCTGAACAAGCCCAGCTCCCTCAGCCTCTCCTTGTAGGGCAGGTGCCTGGATCCACTATGGCTTTGGGGAAAGGGAGTGAAAGGGAGACAAGATCACTTTGGTGCAGTCAAACTAAGATTTACCCAGGCTCTTTCACATCTCTATCCCACTCCCAATAGATGGGTCTCCAGCGCAGGAGGACTCTTGTGTTACACACGCCATTCCATAGTCATCCAAGGCGAATGAGGCCCCGAATGCCGGGTAATGTGCTTTGCGGAGCTGTGTCCCCTCTTCATTATTAACGTTTAAATCCCTTTCAGAAGCACAGCCATTCATTTTGCTGTTGCCTCGGTGTCGAAGAGCCAGCGCAGGCAATGTCCAGTGTTCCCAGCAGCGGAACACAGAGGTCTGGCTGAAAATGGCCTCCTCCTCCGCTTAGCCACCTTCCTCATCAACACCGTCCTGGCAGAGGTGAGCTCAGGTCATTTGCTGCAGATGCTGCTGGTCAGAGAGGGTCTGCTTCAGTGAAGAAGGGACAAATGTTTTGATGAATGCAGAGGACAAAAGGTTGTGCCTTCTCCTCCTCTTATCTCCTCCTCTATAAGCCCGTGGGCTTGCTCAGCGGCTTGTTAGGCCATTGTCCTGCCTTATCTTTCCGATGAGACATTTTCTGAGGAAGGCAGCTGTAATCTGTCACTCTGAAACATCATACCTTTGAAACCATAAATGATTTCAGAGAAGACTAGTTACAGACTAGCAAGGAGAAGGGGTTTTTAAAAAAAAATCTCACAAGGCCTTTGGGACAATTCCAGCCTCTATTTTGTCTAGACAAAAGGAACAGTCAGAAGGAACAAGGTGATACTCAGCAGGGAAAAGCAAAAATTTCTCTGTTATGTCCATGCTCCCTGTCTGCTTTTGGCCAAGTGATTTATGTTACACAGACAGAGCCCAGTCTGTCTGGACTCTAAGCCTCAAACAGAGGATGCTCTCAGCCCTGTAACAATCCAGTCACAACTGATCATCACCTGCACCCTCTTCTCAGTATTTCAGACCCGAACTTGAGTGACTTCTGTCCCTAACTAGGAGACCTTGTGCTTTCTTCTGCAAGACTAGGGTCTCTGCTGTGGTTAGGGAATGACAACATTCATAGAAACATGTAGGTTGGGAACTGTTCATCCCATAACCTAAATACAGCGTGTCTGGGAGCTACACAGTCTGGCCCTGCTGCAGCTGAGGTCTTTCCCTGTGTTGTCCAGAGCAGCAGGAAGGTCTCTGATGAGACCATATCTCCTAGTGAAATGTTCAAAGCCAAAGGTGGGGAGGAAAAGCTCCTTATGTTCATCAATGGGATTTATCTGCCATGTTTCCAGTTGTTGAAGCATTTCCTTGTTTCTACTTCTGTATGTACCCTTGCCCTCGCCACAGCCTGAGCTCTCTTACCAAAATGTAGTGGGGCAGGTTGATGCAGATGTGGGTTCCCCAGCAGCTGTAGTGGGAGCACAGCAGGAGCATGGGCACTGGGTCCCTGGGTGAGCGCAGCTTTAGGTGAGTATGTGGCTCCTTGCTGCAGACAGTCCTCTTTGATTTCTCTCCTCACCCTTTTTTTTTTTAGATGTTCTAAAAGTAAAGCTGCTGCCTGAATGATTGACATAAACTGTGTTTAAATTGTTTGCACAATTGATCAATCAGCATCCAGTGGTTGGACAGCCTGTTGTGCTGATGCTGTGCTCTGTTACCCATCATCGCCCTGAAACATGGGACAGGAAAACATTCTGTCCAGCTCATGGGAAGTGGCCACCCCACACTGGTGCATAAAGAGCTCCTTCCCTGCTTTATCCACTACCCAACTGATTTATAAGTCTGCCTGTCTCGGTGCCTGTCCTCTGGTACACAACAGTCTGGTCCCCTTTCTTACCTCATCCTCACCTGGATGCTCAACCACTAGCTGGAGAGCTCTGACTCACCAGTAAAACTGGGCTGAGGCAGGAAGTGGGGATGTGCTGAGGTGAAGCAAAATGGATCTTGGAGGCAGCCAGGAGGATTTTGGTCCCACTTGGCTTGTTCTACTCATTTTTATGTCCTGTGGGAGGGGAAGCTGATGGCCTGCAATGGGGCTCTGGGATGGCTGCAGAGCATGAACCTTTGATCTGGAAGACAAAGTTTTGTTGGCAGAGAGGGGCCAAGACAGCAAAGTAGGTGGTGGTGGTTCTGGCCCTAAATGCAATGTTGGGAGTGGGGATGATCTTTCATTTCTTGACCATCCCTTCACAGGACAGGCCTTGGGGACCTTCTTCTCCATGGAATGGAGGACACTGCACATCCCCTAGGACCAGAGCACCCTGCAGCAGAGAGGCATACCTCTCCAAACAGGACATGATTGAATTTGGATGGATCCTTTGTCAATGGCTAACTGCAATCAGCTGCAAGGCTGCATCTGTTCTGGGGCTGAATCTATTTCCAGTGATGCTAACGAGCCCTGTGGACACATCACGTGGCACATTCATGAGGTCTGGGACACATCTCAGTACCGGTGGCTGCGTGGGCAGAGCAGAAGCCCATGGGGTCAGAGGCTTTTGGAGGAGCAACTGGAAGCAGCGTGCGAGAGCTGGCTGCGGCAGCAGGGAGGCGAGGGTGTAAACGGGGGAGGGGGAGTCTAAGGACTCATATTTAGGGGTTATGGGGCAATGCAGCGGCCTAGACTGAGGCTTTCTCGGGCTGCCTGCCTTGGAGAGCAGCCGTCGCCGGAGCACAGCTCGGGGCCAGTGTTTCCTGGCTGGCAGCCACTAGAGGCTGCCCTGCGCCAGCTCCTGAGCATCATCCCCCGTCAGAGGCGCGGGGACGCGGTGGTAGGAGAAACTCCGAAGTCTTTTTTTCCCTATTATTAATATTATTCTCCCCCCTCTCCGCCCCCCCCCCCCCCCGCCCCTTTTCTTTTGTGAGTGGGTTGAGGAGGTGTCGCAGCAGCAAAACTGCGCCCTCAGGGATGTAGTTTGTGTCCCTGCTCGCAGACAGACAAACTGAGGCATGGGGAGCTGCATGGAAATGCCGGTGGATGGGTGCAGTGTAGGGTGAGGGAGATGTCCGCTCAGCCCAGCACCCGGCTCTGGCTGCTGCCACCTGAGGTGACAGGAGCAAATCCCGTGTGGGGGGGATAGCTGCAGAACCCACACACCTGCTGGGAGCTGGGTGGGACCCGAGGCTGGATAGAAATGGGCAGAGCTGGTGAATGGCAACTGGTCTGAAGCAGCAGAACTTCTCTGGAGGAACTGCAGTGTCTCCTGGTGCACAGGCACCCTTCATCCTGCACTCACACACCTCTGCAAGCCCAGTGTCCATGCTGGTGTCTGCTGACCCCTCTGTGCTGGGGGCAGCTTGGCCCATTCCTAACTCAGTGACAGCATCTGCTGTCAGCAACCTGCAAGGTCCTATTCAATGGAAATCCTGCCCATACAGTGCCCAGGGCTTGTTCCCCACACGGTGGCAGCTGTAGGGATGTAGATTGGAAAGGTAAGACGTGAGCTGTACTGAGCAGGTTGAACATGTCCCTGAGACAGTCCTGCTGAGAGAGGCATGGTGATGGAGCCATAAATTACAGGCAGGATACATGAACTGATCCCATGGGGATGCTGGATGCCAGAACAGATTATCCTGCTGGTCCCTTACAGCCTTCAGATGGTTCAAGTGCTTCTGGGCTGATATCAGCACCAAACCTCCCAGTCTGCTCCCTTCCTGTGAAGGTGTGGGTGTCCCAGCCCTGCTTGCCAAACCTGCTTGGCATGGCGTTACATGAGGCACTGGCTTTGGCTCCTGGGCCATATCTAGTCTCATTGCACCTGGCACCTTCCTTTGTCGTCCCAGGCAGCCCTAGCAGCAGCTGTTTGCAGGCAAAGACCCATGTACTGGATCCACATGGCAGCAGACAAGGCAGCGCAGGAGACAGGGTGGTACCCAGGGGGTCAGGCAGATTTGGTGTGCTCATGGATCAGAGCCCCCATTTCTCCTTTGTTTCTCCTTTGATCCCAACTCATTGCTGCTCTTTCCCTTTTCTCCCTGCCCTGCAGAGATTGTCATAAATCTCTGCTTCTGCCCTTCTGCTAATGTGCTGCTTTGTCTGGAGCAGGCAGGATCCTCAAGTGATGTAAATTGGTGTAGCTGCCCTGTGACTGGGGCCCTGGCACTGAATTAGCCCAGGTGAGGATCTGCTCCATAATCTCTATTTCATTGTTATCAAAGCCCAAGCATTGCTTCTAGTGCCTGAAAATCTCTGCCTTCTATCACACTTTGTCTTTGGCAGACCGATGTGTTGACAAAGATGTCTTCGTTTATCTTCTCAATGCATCCGTTGCAGCCGGATGCTTCTCTGACCCTCACGTTTTCAATAATCTTTTCCCTTCTTCCCTCTGGCATTACAGAGCCTCTTACTCATTCAAGAGATAAGTATTTACGTATGTATTGGTGAGGAAAACTTAATCAATAATGTCCATGAATAACATTTCTTTGTGTTTTAGATCCACACCCCTCCTCTTTTGTTTGGTTGGGGTTTTGTCGGGGGTTGTTTTTTTTTCCTTTCCAGGCAGGATTCATATTCTGCTCTGGCTTTTTTCTTTTTTTAAAGTTCAATTGTCAGAGAGAGAAAACGGACTCCAAGGAAAAGCTGTCATTTCTGAGACATCAGACCTATCAGTCCACTCCACCTACACCGTGCCTGTCCAGAGGGGCTGCCTGTCCTGCTGCCCCCTGCTTCTCAGGGATGGACAGGGTAGTCTCTCCCTGCAGATTTGGGCTCGCAGCTTCTGGGCACAGACTTTGCTGTTGGGAGGTGTCTCCCCAGTTCTGCCAGTTTCAGAACTGACCATTGCAATGCAGCTGCAAAACCTCCAGGAACAGATTCTGCCCCTCCAGGTGATTTAAGAATAAAGGACAGATTTCATCTTCCATTCCAGTAGAGGAATCTTATAAGAGGCTCCAGCTGCTCTCTTTGCAAGGGCAGGATGCAACAGGGACCTGTTGGTTGTGCAGGGTGAGCTGTGAGCCACAGCAGCTCAGAGGTTTCTCTGGCTGGGGCATGTGATGGGATGCTCTGACTCCTGCTATAACTGTGGTGCTGGCTAGTGGGGAACCCCTTCTGCTCCCTCTGCCACTCTCTCCTGCCTGTATTTTCTTTGCAGTGCCTCTGCCAGAAGGACGTCATCCAAGCCACACTCTGATGGGCATTGGCAGTCGGTGCCAGTCCTCACCCACTGGTTCAGCTCAGCACTGGATTTAGCATGAACCAACTGTGGTGGACATCAGCATCCCTGAGGATCCTGCTTTGCTCTTCCCTGGACATGTGTGAGGTGCTTTTCCTGTGTCCTCAGAGCAAGCGTGACTGCTACTTGCCTGCCCAGTGCCTGTGCTAGGGAGAGGGAAGCTCATACACCATGGCAGTATGCGTGTGTTTGCAGGGAGCAGCTACAGGAAACTAATGGACCATGAAATTATCCATGGAAAGAAAAAAGAAAAAAGAAAAGAGAGACTCTTAGAGCAAACTGCAATGCACCCACAACCCTGATTGCCTCTCAGCCAGCTTAATGCCGTGGCAAATAAGATATAGTCATTTTATGTTGAAGACAGGAGGGACTGGCAAATGGCTCTTTCCAGGTTATCTGGGTGACCTTGTGTGAAGCTAGTCATTACCTGGGGGAAGCTACAAGGAAGTGTTATTGCATTTAAACAACAGGAAAAAAAAAAGTCTTTGGAAATTGCTGGCCTGGCTTTCAGGGGAGAATAGGATACTCATCAGCGTCCTCATAATGGTAAAGTGCACCGATGCGGCAAGCTATATCCCAAGAGATCCCAAAGTGTGTTGACAAACTATGTATACAGCAATCCCTACCTGTTTTTATGGAGCTCCACCTCTGTGGGGGGAAGCACACATGGGGGGGGGGGGGGGTGCAAAATGTTCCTGAAAACTGAGTCTACAGAAAGGAGTTGGGAGAGGTGTTGCTGCTACTTAGAGCAGAATTCAGCAATGAGGTGGCATCCCTGTGTGAAAGGGAAGGAGGCTGCTAATGGCCTCGAATAGGCGCAGAGAGAGTGGCAGCAGCTTTTCATCACCAGGCTCCCTATCTAACTTAATCTGCTCTAATCAATTCTGCTTTCTATGTTCCTGCCATGGCAGTGTCGGAGATGGGAAATGAAGTCGTCTGCAGTGACTGGAGCTGTTTGGGAAATGTGTTATTTTTTTCGGTCAAAAAAAGTCTGGTGAGAACATATGTTTTGTTGAAGGAAGGGAAAACCCCTTTGATTTTTATTTATTTTTTGTCTATTTGAAGTCTGAAGCTCAGGGTTTCAGGTTTCTGGAGCATCTATTGGAATTCGTTCATTTCTCAGCTCACAAAGAGGAATTGTATGGGGAAACCTAAATGTCCATTTGATCAAAAAGCTTTGCCACCTCTGCGTTGCTCCAGGAGTACAGCATGACCAGACCAGTCCTACTCTGCCAAAGAAACAATCAGAGATTATTCATTCACCCTGCTGCAAGCTCTTTGTGCGATGATGGCCCGCTATGGCTGCTCCTTTCTCAACCTCTTCACAGAACCATGGATCCCCAGGCTGGACAGCACCTCTTCAAAGTGTCCAGTGTTGGGGAATCCACCGTTTCCCCAGGGAGATTATTCCAATGATTGTTCTCATTGTGAGGAATTTTCCTCTTGTGCCCAGTAATCTTATTCCTCCCCAGGTTTGGCAACCATTGAAACAGAGCCTGTGGCAGGGACCCAGCCCAGAGCTCAGCATCAAGCCCCAGCCTGGCTGTAAGTCCCTTTGTCAGGTCTGCGAGGGACTTCAGAGTCCATCGGCTAAGGGGCTGCTTTTTATCCCAATAGAAATAACTGGAAAGAGAAATTTGACTGATAAAAGAGAGATGAGAAGACCAGGGGAACCTCTCAGGCTCCTTGAATCTGTGTCGTAACTCGATTTCTCCAGTGCAGTGTGAGTTTCACACTGGCTGAGGGTCTGAAATGTGTTTGCACAGTTAATTCACTTGCAAACAAGAGATAATTGAAACCAGTGCTACAGCTTAAATGCTACATGGGAGAATGTAAGCACAACTCCCTAAAATAACGGGTGGTGACCATGTGTTCTGCTAAGTACAGCCCTGTCTGGGATGCAGAAAGGGGTAAGCACGTAAATAAGAGGTGGAATTGCCTGCTGCAGCTGCTTTGAGTCATGCAGAAAGGCAGCTGTGGGAGGTGGATGGGCAACCCCAGCACACATGTGTTTTCCTCCACCTCTTCTGGTTTTACTTTTGCAAGTTGTTTTGTTGAAAGAACAAAACTAAGTCCATGGCAAGTGAAAATGTGCTGGGGATCTGTGGTCCTGCAGTGGGATGAAGCTCTCCCGGAGCTCTTCTGAGGTCCTCTCCTCTTGGCAGTGCTGGTCCCTGTGCTTACAGAAGAATGATCCCAAACTCCTCCAGTTGCAAGAAACGTCCTTGGCCACTGCCTGCACCCAGTCCACATCCCAGGCCAAGCAGGGTGGTACCAGCTAAAGGGTCGGAGGGCAATGATGCCTTCCGGCTATCTGCTTTGGGTGCAGCTGAGCTCTCTTCCTCTCATGGGTCCACCTAAGATTATTCCTCTTGGATTTGAATAAGCCACAGGTCCTGCTGTGCCACCATGCTGGAAGCAGCCCGGAGCAATGTCAGGTTACACCAGTCCAGCCCCGCTCAGCCGAGCATGGAGCCCTGTTCTCTGCCTATGAAAAGAAAGTTACATTAGAAAGGCCTTTTACCCAGATACTTAATTAAAATAATATTGAAACAAGCAAGACACACTGTGTGCTAAGCACACGGTCACAGCTTCCCACAGCTCATTTGCAAGAGTGCTCAATAATGGCTGTGGGTAATTATTTTTTAATCAGCCAGTGTAAAGAACGATTGGCATGTTAACAAATGGTACTTATTTTCTCTTACTCCAACGGGGCGAGATCACAGGCGATGCGGTGCCAGCCAGCAAGTATCCCCTGGCACAGCAAAATCCTCCAGCTTGCTGTGGCTGGATCCTGTGTTTGGAGATGCAGAGAAGTGGCTGGCATTAGGGATAGCTGGGGCAGGTAAGAGCAGGCTGCAGGCACGAGGCAGCCCCAAAGCACCGAGATGGTTGGCAAAGAGGCTGTTTGTGCAAAGACAGACGGAGGAGAGCTGGACAGGGATGCCTTTGCAGTTACCTGGCTTCCTATCCTCGCTCCTGCGTTAGCTGGGAGATAATTCAGGACAGTTCTGGGAATACTGGTTTTTGTCTGTCCAGAACTAATACTTCAATCTGGAAGACTTGGGCTGGTTTGCTCATTAATAAGCAGAGATGTCACCAAAGCTCAGATGTGATTTCAAGGGCAAGATCAGTGCTGCCAGCCAGCAGTGAGCTCTACCCCTTGGGAATATTTAGCCCTTCCTAATTGCCTGCTGTCCTGCTCCCTGGAAGCCTGGGGTGGCTCAGAAGCAGGGCAGTCCCAAACTACTGCAATTAGACAACTTTTTCCCCTTTTAAAAGCTAAATATCTGAGCTATCTAGCCATCGAGGGGGCATGGGCCCTTTTCTCCAAGGTTTCTGCTTTTCTCCCTCAGCCTTCCTCTAAGGACAAGCCAGGCTGTGCCCTGAGGCATGCACCCGCTCAATTCTGGCTTTTTCTTTCCCAATTTATCAGCCTTGCTTTGAGTCTCAGAGGGCCTTGTGTTCCCGATAGCGCTCGGGTAACTTTGAACATTAATAATTCTTCTTGTTCTAAAACCACACTGTGGGTGCCATGAAAATTAATGAGGAAGCCTCTGGAAATCAATTTCCTGATGTAAAATCTCCTCTCTGGAGAGCTGGGTGCTGCGGGCCTTTGGGGGTTATTTTAGGCAGGCAGCGTTATGTATCCTTGACCGAAGGATGCGCTGTCTTGGGCTTCCGCTGTGGAAAGATGCTCCCTGGTTACCTGTGGTACCTTTTCTGCCTCCTTTATGTGACAAGGGAGCAGAGTGAGGTTTGCCAAGCTTTTGCTCCAACTCTTCTGCTCTAGGTTTACTCAGTCTACTTGGACTTAAATGAGTGCCAGGAGTGTCTCCTCATCCTTGCAGCCTCAAGCCGTGTGTTTTCTCCTGGCCTTTCTGCGTAGCTCAGACTCACTCTCAGCTCATCCTGCAGATATTGTCTCCTAGGTTTTCAGTTTCTTGCTTTGTCATGTCCCCTTAGGAGACACAGCAGCATCCCAGCGGGTCAGGAGGGGCAGGACTCCATCCAGAGTCCTCTGAGATCACCGAGGAGCTGACCAAGAAGTTGCCTTTTTGTAACTCAGCGGCCATGTGTTCTTGAAGCCTCAGCCCCAGGGGCTGGAGAAAGTTCAAAGGTGATTCCTCACTTGGGGAATCTGTTGTCATCACCCCAAGAGTGGCTCTGAAGTCTTCCAGACAAGAACTCAGCTTCCCAGCAGCTGGCTTCATGTGGCCTTTGTGTTCCCACGAGACTGTGTGGGCTCATCTTCATCTCTTCTTTCCATCTGGTTGATTTATTTCATTAAGTTACAAAATTGCAACTGACACATTCCTCCCACAATTGAGTTGTTTTTCGGGGTGCAAAAAAATGACTTGTCATACCACCCAAGCGCACTAACTATAATTTTCCCATCTGTGCAGATGTGCTTGGTGCCTCTGGAATTTCAATATTCACATTGTGACAGATAGTTTTACATCAGCCTCTGGCTCCAACATCTCCATTGCAGAGTGTTTTCCAGAGGGCAGAGGTGGGGAATGGAGATTTCCCATTCTTTTGGTGCACATTTAATTTATTTTCACTGATGTTGTTGCTAATTATTTTGTCTGGTTCCTCAGGTGCAGTGAGTTCTCATGTTCATCTTTCCTTGCAGAGCCTCCAACACAAATAAACCCGAGCACGGGGTATGATCGCAGCAGGGAGCTGGTGAGGTCCTGCTGAAAGCTGGTCTCCCTGGGGATGACACAGGGGTCCCACGTGGAGCCATCATGCCTTGAGATGGGGTTGAATCCAACTCCACCAGCCAGCAGATGATCTGCCTGTCCTCTTCCCTCCTTTACTTTCCACCTCCAAAATCATATTCAGCCTGTTTCCACCCCCTTTTCTTTCCTCTGAGTCAGTAGATCACACAGTTTGTGCCCTCATCTTTGAGGTGCCCAAGGGTCAGACTTCTCAGGAAGCTTTTCCCTTTCTACTTTTCAAGAGCAATTTGATTAAAACAGGTCTCTAAACCATGCCCCTGCTTAGGCTCAGGGGACCCAGCCAGAGCTCTTCTTCTTGCAAGTCGATTTTCTCTCCCACTCGGTGCATTAAAGCCCTTACCCTGCCCGAGCTGCTCTGGGTGAGAGCACTTCACTTTATTAACATGAGCATGTTTGTTTGGAAATCAGAACATGGGGATTTCTAAGTGGATTTTATCCTGTGAAACAATGCAGGGGTACTGCCTGTGTGGGGTTTATATTCCTGGAGAGGAGATAAGATGGCTTTGCTGAGGAACTGACCCGTTAAGGCTCTGCTCATCCTCTGTGGGGACATGCTCAGGGAAGTGAAATACCAGCAGTTGGTATTTAGAAGCTGCTGTGTCTGTGGTCCCAGCCATACCCTCTCTGTCCAAACCACATGGAAAGGTGTCCAGGCTGCCTCCTTCCAGAAAAGGCTTCACTTAGGCATTCCTTAGTGAACCTACATTGCAGGGAAAGGGTAAGCTGGCTCCTGACTCATACCAGACTGATCGTGCAGACACATTGAAGGATGCTGTGTGCTGACCTCATGGGGCGGTTGCTAAAGGGGGGCTTCTGTGGCACCCCAGCAGAGGGTCTTTCTGGGACAGCCACCAAATACATGGACCAAGCCCAACCACACACCTCCAGCACATGCAGGGATACATATGCACATGCACACATCCATCCTTACTTTAAAGATCACACATCGATGGGCAGTCATCCCCTGCTCCCCAGCTGGCACTCAGGCTCTCAGCAACATCTCCTCTCCTGTGTTGTCAGTGATGATTGCCATAAATACCCACCACACGAGTGTGACTTCAGCCAGGCAGTTAAATTCTGTTTGTTTTCCCGTGATTTAAATCCCACCAACCTTGACTGTGTTAAAAAGTGTAATTGTTCCGCCTCTTTCCCACCGCCCTCTGCTCTTCTCCGTAAGGAGATTATGAGCTGGGGGAAAGTAAATGCCTTATTTGAAGTGAAAAAAAAAAAAAAGAAGGAAAGATAATGTTGAAATAACTGCTGTCAGAGGAAGATACATTTTTCAAACACATCCCCTCTGCTCAGCATGAGGCAGTGGCTGCCTGTGTCTCAGAGCATTATGGTACATTAGCCTCCGCACGCAGTGTTGGTTGCTTTGTTTATTATTTTAATTTCCAAGTCTCTAAGAGGGGTAGATGGTGTCGAGGTGACAGCATGGGAGGAATGAAATCCTCTCCCTTGCCGTGCCGTGGGGATGGCGGAGGCATTGCTCCCCAGGCTGCCGGCTCAGCGGGGATGGCAGGGAGCAGGGCACTGCCACCCCAGCAATGAATGTGACAGTTCCTCCTCTTTTCCTGAAAAACTGATGAACCAGAGCCTCCAGACTTGTACTGACACCCCAGAGTTTTGGCCACTAGGGTCTTTGACAGGACATTGCCCCAGCCACTCCATCCTATCTACTCCAGGAGAGGCGCTGGCTCACTAACAGAGTGGTAAGGTCAGTATCTTGTTGTGGAGAATTATTTGGGTGAGCTAGAAAGGAGAGTTCTTTCCCTCTTCACAGGGGTGTCCCCCTATCCCTGAGTCCCCTGTGCTCCCCAATTGAAGCCGAAGGTGGGAAAATGTATATTCCAGTCAGCCCCCATCTTCTGCTCAATCCTGTGCAGATGAGTTTGTTTGTCTGTGTTTTGTTTTAATGTCTCCAGAAAATTAGGGCAATTTCTGAAAGGAAAAAAAAAAAATTACTTTGTAACAGAGGGAAAAAAGAGAGAAAATGTTTTGACATTCTCTCTCCAAACGCCCTCCTTTTGTCTCCACCAAGGCTCCTTGCTGCATTTGACCTGAATTCTCAAATAGCTCCAGCTCTCCTGAAAGTCTGGTTCTGAGCAAAACCACCCCTCATCCCTCCCTATTCACCAAAACCACGTCACCAAGCTCCGCCACAGGGTGCTCTCTGGGTGCTCCAGGGTGCCAGGACCTCCCAGCACCACTGGCTTTCCCCATCAGACCTGTGAATTAAGCTGAATATTTGTGATTCTGCCTCTGCCCCCATCCCTGGGCTGTGCTAGCTGCTGGCGGCTGTGTCTACCCCCCTCCTTCCCCTGGAGAACCCCAGAAGATGAGAAGCTTGGGAGGTATCTTTCTCCTCTGAGAAGCTATTTGCAAATATTAGCATAAAGCCTATCTGTCTGCATTCAAGGCCATTCAAGTTAAGCTGAGTTCCTCTTATCTGATGCACGATTAGGAGCATCTCCCAAGCCCTGGTGAGCTCAGGGGGGAGCACACAGCATCAGATGGTGGGTGGATAGGGATGAAATGTTGGATTCATTAATGGCACTTTTCACTTTCCACAGTGACTCTGGTACCAGCACAGATTTAGAAGGGAACGCAGTCAGTGGGTAGCAGAGATGCTCAGAAATCAGGTCTGTTTGCCTTTGCAAACTCAGAAAGGAAGCATCAATCAAAATAAACCAGTCCTAACAGCTGTAAAAATAGACTTGATTTCTGATAATAAAATGAAACCGGAAGAAAAAATTCTCTTCAAAGCCAAGTGGTTTGACAGAAAAGGGCTGAGCAGCTCTAGCAGCTGGGCAGGCAGCTGCTGGCATGTTGGCCATTGCCTGTGCTGAAGGGCTGAGGGTCCCAGTGAGCTGCTTTGGCCATCCCCTGTGAGCACCAGCTGCCCAGGGGCACGGCTGTGGTCACCCCATCTCTCCTTCACAGCTTTGCAGTGTTCAGTGTGGTTGCACTGGGCTCTGCCTTATGAAAACCCAGCAGATCCTAGATGGGGATCCAGCTCACCTGAATATAGCCCCTGACAGTGTAGAGCCTGGTCTGGGCTGGTCCTGCAGGAGATGGAGAAAGTGGTCTCCTGGAACGGTCATCATCCCACCTGCCTTAAAACACCATCCTGGAACAGGGGCAGACCACACTCTGGAAATGCTGCCATCCCCTCTGACTGCAGGGAGGACAGGGCAGCTCACACAGACAACAATATTAATTCCAAGGCAGCCAATCATCTAGTCCCACCCCCTGCCATGGGCAGGGACACCCTCCACTAGCCCAAGTTGCCCAAATCCCATCCAACCTGATCTTGAACACTGCCAGGGAGGGGGCAGCCACAGCTTCTCTGGGCAGCCTGTGCCAGGGCCTCACCACTCTCACAGGAAAGGATTTCTTGCCAATATCTAACCTAACTCTCCTCCAGCTGAAAGCCATTGTCCCATGTCCTGTCACTCCACACTTTTGTAAATTGTCCCTTTCCAACTTTCTTGTTGGCCCCTTTAGGTACTGAAGGTGCTATAAAGTCTCCCAGGAGCCTTCTCTTCTCCTGACTGAAGAATCCCAACTCTCTCAGCCTGTCTTCATAGGAGAAGTGCTCCATCTCTCTGATCATCTTCATGGAGGCCTCTGGACCCACTCCAACACTCTTTCCTGTACTGGGGACCCCAGAGCTGGACTCAGTACTCCAGGTAGGGTCTCATGAGAGTGGAATAGAGCATAAGAATCACCTCCCTTCAGCCTGCTGGTCATGCTGTTTTGGATGCAGCCCAGGACATGGTTAGCTTTCTGGGCTGCAAGCACACATTTCTGGGGCATGTTGAGCTTCTCAACAACCAACACCCTCAAGTCCTGCTCCTTAAGGTTCCTCTCAATCCATTCTCCACCCAGCCTGTAGTTTTGCTTGTGATTGCTCCAGCTCATGGGCAGCATCTTGCCCTTGGCCTTGCTGAACTTGATGTGGTTTTCATGGGCCAACCTCTCAAGCATGTCAAGATCCTTCTGTGTGGCATCCCTTCCCTCCAGTGTGCCAGCCATACTATGCAGCTTGGCCTGGTCAGCAAACTTGGTGTGGGTGCACTTGATCTCACTGTCCATTGCCACTGCTAGAGATCCTAAACCGTGCCGGTCCCAACACCAACCCCTGAGAAACACCACTCACCACCGGTCTCCACATGAGAGTGGCTGGGAAAGGGTTCTGGGATCCCAGTGGGAAAGGTGTAAGATCCATCCTGCAGCACCAGGCTGGGAGATTTCACACTGCTGACTGCTGAATGCCAGTTTATAGCAACCACTGCAGGTGAAGAGATAAAGAAAAGGAGTGAGACGATCGTTGTGAATATGCAGCACATGAAGAACCACTGACAAAGGCGGCTATTGATCTCATTTACTGCCTGCTCCCATCAGCTGGAACCAGGAAAGCAGCAGCTCAATCCCACTTTGTAAGAAAAACCTGCTCTGAATATAAGTGTCAGCTCATCCAAAAGAGCCTGACACTAAATATAAATCACAATCAAGGAGGGATGAAACAATATATGTGTGTGTGTCCTTGCTAGGATATTATTATATGGCCCAAAGCTGGGATTTTGGTGCAAAATGCCTCAAGTTCAGACATGAAACTTCTCATCTAACCTCACTGTAATGCTTCTGAATGGAATTGGCATTTCAAACTCAGAAGGGACGACGCCATCCAGTCTTTGTTTTGGTAGGACTGAAATTTGGAAGGATGAAATCAAATCACGTGGCCTCGCCAGAGAGCTGACACTCAAAAATAAATTCTGTGTTTCCATGGGGAAAAGGGAGAATTTTTAGCAAACGTATTAAGGTTTGCAAATCTCCAGCCTCTGTTTCACTTTCTTTACAAAGATGTGTAATTGCAGAGAGGATCTGGAGGAGTTGCAGCCACTTTAGATGAGTGATTTTTAACTAGAAAAGAGACTTTGAATTTCAGTTTTTGGAACTGATGATGAAGGGGTAGTGTTTTCTGGTTTCTAATGCAGTGTTTTCCAGGTATGTTGTATAACTTTTTTTCTTCCAAATCTCTTGAGTGGTCCATAATGAGCAATTATAAAAGGCTAATCTCATTAAAAGGAAAATCTCCTCATTCATTTAGTTCTTAAATCTCTTTCTGTTGGGAGGGGAATATTTAAATGAGCTTCCTCCCATTATAAAGTTACTTCATGGTCTGTTTTTCATCACAGTTAAATCAGAACAGGGGCATGAGGTGCTTTTACTTTAATCTGTTTTTAATCTGATTTTCCTTAAATGAAGTTGGATCATTTCTGGTGCAGAGTCCTAGAAACCAGGGAGACAATGACTAGCAAGAGGTCATTTATTCTGCTCCGTGGTCCCAACAGAGACCCTAAAGTTTCATTAATGATCATTGTAGTCATAAAGAAGCCCATTCATTTTACCCATTGGCCAATAAATGCTTTATAGTATTTAATGGGGCTCTTTTTTTCCCTTTTCTTTTTAAAGATGAGAGGGACGAGAGCTCTCTGTGGAAGCAGGATGCCAGAGCTGGTGTGGGGAAGGCTGTCAGCAGGGAGAAATGCCATCTGCACATCATGGGGGGTGTGGGAGAGAAGGACATGGAGGGGCATTTCGGCATCCTCCAGAAGCCATGGCTGGGAATGGGGATGCTGGGAAGTGATGGAGGGGACAGCAGTATCCTGACATCTCATGGGAGGTGGTCGCAGGATTTGTACCTGTGCGGCACTTTGTTATCTGGGCTGCGCACTCCAAAGGCTGCCAGCCTGCACACCCGGATAGCGCTTCATTGTCTGGGCCCAGTTCGTCATCAGGCCTTTCTTCTGCTCCCCTCCCATCCCTTATCAGTCGGGGCCCGCGCTTCCTTCCCCGCGGGTGCTTTTGGGAGACAAGGCTGTGTCTGCATTGACACCCCCTCCTCTCCTCAGGGCAGGACTCGGCCTCTCTGGCCGCTCAGCGGGGGAAGGCAGAGCTCAACAGGACGAAAATCAATCCTAATAATAAAATAATAAACCACTCCAGGAGAAGGAGAGTACCTGGAATTACTTTAAATTCAGAAATCAGCCCGAGATAAGGCGCCAGACCAAATGCCAATATGCTAATGCAGCTCCGTTAGCAATGTGCACCGCCAGTATCTCCACCCGCGTGTTCCACATCTGTGACAACCTGTCTCTCCTCAGCACCAGAGATACATATTTTGTTTAGAAATGAGGGCAAATCATGCCAATGCTTCAATGTGAATGATTAAAAAAGGCCAACCCCCCCCCCACCTTACGACATCCTCTTACGTGCCCTCTTCCTCTCTTCCTGCTGAGCTTGCCATCATATTGGCTTTGGAGGTGACTCCATATTTTTGGAGTTTGATCCCTGCCCTCCACCCTGTCCACTCTCCAGTTTCCCAGAAGGGAATTTCCGGAGGTTGACCTGGAGGGATGGAAAACATTTTGCTAAGGAGAGGGGAAAAAAGAATGGAGGGTTTGTTCAAAAAAAGAAATGTCAGCGTGATGGGGACATTGTTTAAAATGCTCCAGAGCAAAACCTGGGCTCAAGACATCATCAGAAAACAGCCAGCATCAAAACTGAGACCTGGACCAAAGTGTCCTGAATGGCATTTGTGGCAATGAGCCAGGGTCATTTGGAAATAAGGTGCTGGGTACAGCCCTCCTCCCTTCATGAAGGATCCAGGCGCCCAGTGATTGGTGGGTCTGATCCCCCACACCACATCAGGCCTTGGCCCCATCAATTGTGTGGGTCTTATTCAAAGCTTAAGCCCTTGTTCATTCCAAGAACAGTTTTAGCCTGACTGTCAGCCACATCTTTTCCTTTCCCTGTATTGTTTCATGTCTTCCGCATCTATCAGTACAGGCTGGGGGTTGACCTGCTGGAGAAGAGCTCTGTGGAGAAGGACCTGGGGGTCCTGGTTGATGACAGGTTGGCAATGAGTCAACAGTGTGCCCTGGGGGCTAAGAGAACCAATGGGATCCTGGAGTGTATCAGGAGGAGTGTGGCCAGCAGGTCGAAGGAGGTGATCCTCCCCCTCTACTCTGCCCTGGTCAGGCCTCACCTGGATATTGTGTCCAGTTCTGGGCTCCCTGGTATAAAAAGGACAGGGATCTCCTGGAGAGAGTCCAGAGAAGGGATATGAAGATGATTAAGGGCCTGGAGCATCTCCTCTATGAGGAAAGGCTGAGAGAGCTGGGGCTGTTCAGCCTGGAGAAAAGAAGACTGAGGGGGGACCTAATTAGTGTTTATAAATATCTTAAGTATGGGGTGCAGGGGGAATTGGCCTGCCCCTTTTCTATGGTCTGTGGAGACAGGACAAGGGGCAATGGCTGCAAATTGGAGCACAGGAAGTTCCACACCAACATGGGGAGGAACTTTTTCCCAGTGAGGGTGCCAGAGCCCTGGGACAGGCTGCCCAGGGAGGTGGTGGAGTCTCCTTCTCTGGAGATATTCAAGACCCATCTGGACACCTATCTGTACAGTATGAGCTGGGGAGCTGCTTTGGCAGGGGGGTTGGACCCCATGATCTCTCGAGGTCCCTTCCAACCCCGACAACTCTGTGATTCTGTGATTCTGTCTTAGACTACTTTTCCTCTCTGCAGGGAAACAGTCCACAGATGTTCTGCCCTGGTCCCTGTAGAAAGAGAGGAGGGAGAGTTATGCCAAGACCAGGTTCAATTGTTATCTTGTCTGAAAGCATTCGCAGACAGTCAATCCTGCCTCTCAATAAGCGAAATATTTCCTCTCCAGTTTATCTCCCTGGACTCCAGCATCCCAGATTGCTAATTGGCAGCAACCTTTTCCCTCAGCAGAACAATCCTTCCTCAGTCATGGATTGTTCTCCTTAATCCTCAGTCATGGATTGTTCTCCTTAAATTTGGTCATGACAGAAGTGGAAATCCATTTTTACACATCTTGCTTTTTTCTAGGAGAAACACCTTTCCTATAGTTGAAACAAGCCCTGTTTTTACACCCAGAGACAGATCTCTCTTTTGGGGCTTGATTAATTGGAACTTAAAGTTTGGGTGAGTAGTTCTTGATTGCAGGACAAGGGTGGCTGTGGAGCTTTGTTTTCTAGGAACCATCACACAGAGCATAATAAATAAGCACAAAATGAAATAAAACTGGGGAAATATTATGAAACAGTTTATTCTTATTAGGAGATCCTCCAGTGATATTTTCATTTTGGTATCAACAGGGAGCCATTATTATTGAAACAGTAACCTTCATCAAAAAATGACTGTGGTAAAATAGACTTTTTCCTTCCACAGATCAACTCCCTTTATATAGTTTGGAGTCCAAAATGCTGACTTTAGTTAAAGAAAAAAAAACTTGGAAAATGGTTTTGTTTCTTTTCCTCTGAAAATGCTGACTTTATAAAAAAAAAGCCAAAAATCAAACAAGAAAAGAGAACACACACAAAGAAATTCCACTGAAAAGTGCAGAAAGCATTTCAAGTGAAAATTACCCAATACTAGAAAAGGTCTGACCAAACCTGCAAATGCCACTTCTACTTTTGAATGGTAAGATGTGATTTATTTGTGAGGAATACCACTAATTCTCTAAAACTCTCTACCAGCACTCAAACAAGCTGCCTGACTCCCAGCAAAGCGTTCGTGCTGGGAAACTTCTGCTCTACTTGGAAAAGCCAAAGATCATCAGGTTTGCCCAGCACAGGCAGTGGTGAAAGGACCCTAGGTGAAACCTTCCCCAGGTCTCCAAATCAAGACAGGGGTATTGTGTAGTGTAACTTATTCCACCTGTTCCTAAAACCCTCAGGGATGGATGGATGGATGGATGGATGGATGGATGGATGGATGGATGGATGGATGGATGGATGGATGGATGTTTGGTCTACACACAGAGTAACTCTTTTCCCTGCCTGGCTGGTGACGTTCCAGGTGTATAGGGATAGCAGCTCTAGGGCAGCTCCTCATTTTTGGTCACCAGGAATGCCCAGCAGCCAGGGAGAAGAACAAGCGTAGCCTTCCTCTGAGATGAGAGCCTGGGTTAAACCCCAGCCCGTTTAACCCCAGGCTGCATTTAAGGAGAAACCTTTGTTTCTCTCCTGCTCGGGACCCTAGAGGTAAGCCTGGGAAAATGTAAGAGGTACCTTGGTGAGACAATATCGGAGCAGCAGGGCTAATCCTGCCTGTCATTTCTCCCTAATCCCGAGGCTGCAGGAACAGCTGGGACTGCTGTTCACACTCCTTTCTACCCAGAGCAAGAGTGCTCACAAGGACATGTATTTTTTCTAAGTGCACAGCTTTCTGGCTGCTATTTTTGCTGCACAGTCTGATCTGCTCCTGTGGCATGATGATATTCCTGTTCCTTCCTTTCAGCATCTTCCCTGCCAAGAATGCACAGCGCCTTGCAATCGTCCATAGCTATGAGCTTGCCTTCTCCCTTTGGTAGGCAGGGAAACTGAGGCAGAGGGCAGAGCTGTCACTCACCCGCAGTTCCTCAGGGAAAATAGGAGTCCTCAGGAGCTTAGCTCTGGGTTGAGTGCTTTAGCAGCAGGGCTGTCCTTCCCCTCTGAACTGGGCCGCTTTAAGTTGCCTCTGCGGTTTATTATGTACAGGATTTTCGTCAGACGTGCAAAGTAAATTAGCACCGTATTCACAGCCATAATCACCTACCAATGATCTCATACATGTGGCACAAAGGGAAAGGATCTGCATGGGATTCTGTTCTGCAAGTATAATCGCCCATAGCCTCCTTGTTAATTAGCTCCTCTCAAGCATCCAATCTGTGGCAATTATAGCAATCAAAAATGCATTCAGCCCCCCCACCCCTCCTGCTCCCCATCAGCACCTGACAAGCCGGCAGGCACATTATCCCAAACCATGGCAAGCACACGCTGATAGGACACAAACCTCCCTGCCGCCTGACTCAGGATTCATCACCCACAATGCCAGCCCCGGCACAAGGCCCTGCATACCAGGAATTATTAAAATAAATTTAAAAAAAAAAAAAAGGAAAGAAAAAGAAAGAAAAGGAGACAGAAAGAGGCAGATTTCAATTTTCTCCCATAGTTTTGGGAGCCCATAGAAATCCGAGTGAAAGGCGCTATTTAGCCCCTTGGGTTCAAGCGGCGGCGGCGGCTTCTTCCTTTTTTCGCTGATGCCAATGGAAAAGTGAATCTCTTATTTCTAATGTCTGATTGAAAGCGCCGCTCGCCACGTCGCGCTGAGAGGCCCAGGTGGGATGAATGCCCGGGGTGATTGATGCATTGTGCCGTCCTCCTCATCCTCCTCGCTCTCAGAGGAGCACTTTGTGAGAGCAGCAGTGAGATTGCGCTGGGGGATTTGGGCAGCCCTGAGCGCAGGCCCGCCACAAAGATCTGCCAGTTAAATGCAGCTCCTTCCTCCTCCTGCTGTTTCCCTGTGCTTCTTACTCCCAAGATCTCTGCAGGATGTCTGCAAGAGCTGCTACTCGTGGGGACCCCAGTTTGAAGACAGCCCTATGGGTACACCTTGCTCCCCCTGGAATCAGTAACAACGTACTTCTTGGTGAAAACCCTCTGATTTACACCAGGGATCAGTAAGTCTGGAAGTCTGGAGGTAAATTTTGCTCCCTAGCTTCCTGAATGGGTATTTTCTTTGCTGCCCAAGTGTGCTGATGAAAGGGCATCCTAAGGCCACGCAACAGATGCTCTAAACTTGAATTGGGAAAGCTAGGAAAGCAGTGGTATGGGATGTCATTCCACCTTGTCATGAATCTGTCTGCAAACCCACTGTAGGGGTAACGTGGCATCTCCTGTTTGCCAAGGCATCTCCTGCCTGCTATTCCTGCCATACTGGTACAGGTGTTTGGGGGCATTTCCACTAAACCAGCCCCAGGTAATTATTCGGCTGGAGATAAAAGGCCTGTGAAAAAAGGGTATCCTTTTTTAGTCCAGATCCTGTCACTAGCAAGCATGCAATCAGTCCCAGTAGCTGTTCATGGCTACCCATTGCCGTGCCACTGACTACACTGGACAGTCCATGTGAGTGCTCCTAGGCCACTCCTGTGCGAAGCCAGCTGGCTGAGTTTAGGCCAGAGATGCTCAGAAGACCTGTAGCCCAGCTTGGCTGTGGGTGCATCACCCTTCAGATGGACAGACCATTTGGGAAAGTTAAGCTTGCAGCCTGATCTCAGCCTGATGCACCAACCTGCTGGTGTGGGAGATCACAAGCCCAACTGGTTATGCCATTCTGAGTCCCAGGATGCTGCCAGGCTTTTAGCTCTAACGTGTTGAGATAAGTGAGCCAATGTGAGAGATGGCCCAATAAAGCATGGGCTGAGCTCAGGAGAGACCCCACACAGCTGCTGTGTCCAGCATTACCTGCCCTTTGGTCTTCTTTAAGGTCCTTGTGGGGAGGCAGTTATTGCTGTTATTTGCAGGCACAACGTGCCCCTCAGATGCCCTTGAACTCGTCTGATGTACCCAGCCTTGAAAATAAACTTCAGATGAACCACGTTCCCACACTATCTACACAAAACAGGTGGGTTTGAGAGAGACAGGCTGCAGAGAAACAGAGATGGGGAGAGCACATCCATAACGAGCTTCTCCCCAGGTATTTGCATGACTATATGGTGCCCTCTTCATCCATCACAGCGCTTTCTATGTGGCTCAAGCCTGCACAAAGTGCACACTGGGCCAGGTCCACTCTTTATCCTTCACTGCATTGTGAAGGTTTGGTGTGGGCAGAGGGACAGCTTGTGTCACCCAGGTCTTTGGTGTGACCTGAAAAGCCTCCATCCCACAGTGAAGATGAGGTGGGTGGGAAGAGGGGAGGAAGCCAGTCACTGCTGCAACCAGTCAGTTCCTAGGCAGAGCCAGCCCTGCAGCCAGCATCTGCCTTGGATGCAGCTATGGCAGCAGTTCTCAGCAGCTGCCCTGGGAAGTTTGCAGAGTCCCAGGCACTGGCCTGGCCACAGTGGCACCAGTGGAGACTGGCTTAGAAGCAATTATCCAACCTTGGTTTGGAGGTCCAGCATGGTTTCCTCCACCCTGGCATCAACAAGCCATTTTTATGGCCACCCCAGCAATCCTCTGCACCTTGCTGGGCATCCCTTTCTCTCGTCTCTCCACTTCCCAGCCCTAACCACTGGACTTTCACAAAGCCATCCTCCCCACAGGTCCTGCTGGCATGCATGCCAGTGCCAGGCAGAGCATTAAGCCCTAAATACTGGCTTTGGCCGCCTGCCATTGATGTTTCCCTTTGGCTGCCCAATAAATAAAGACTGTGCACCAGTAGCTCCATCGCTTGAGGGGATTCACATTGGAGCTGAACGTTGAGAGGAGGGTTTCTCAGTCATGAAATAACTTCCCAGGACAGCGTGTTTACCTTGAATCTCCTGCTCATCTCTGTTTGTTTAGGGGTTTGTGAGGTGGTTCTTTCCTTTGATCACAGAGCCTTCCTCTTTCCCCTCCTCCCACGTGTTCATGATGGGGGACAGCACAGGCTTACATCCAGGGATGTGAACCCCTGCAGCGTGGGGGCTGGTGGGATGAAAACCCTGCTGCCTGCATCCAGATGGACGCTGAGCTGGGGTCAGGAGGTGCTGCTGCATGGAGGTGTAAGCACCTCTGCAGAGGATTCAAGCCTCGGCATGGGTATGGAAACGGCTGGAGAATGGGAACTAATTAGTATATATGGAAATAATGGGAATATTAGCTGAATTAGCTAAGCTGTTATTCAGCTTCCCTTTTTCCTTCCTGCTTTCTTTCCTTCCCAAGCCAAAAAAGCTGGTTTACATTCTAATGGCTTTAATTACTTCACGAAAATGTGAGCGGATGGGGAAGTGCTGCCACCAACAACGCATTAATGGTCGACTGAACACAATTTGAATTAATTTGGTTGAGATGGCTATTAGTGCTAATACTCCAGGGCCTGTCTCACTGGTGTTGCTGAAACTTCCTGTGCCCCTGACGGAGCGGAGCCTTCCAGGCACTTTCTTGGTCGCTCACCCGCTGAGACACCTCAAGGAGAGTCAGGAATTGCCCCATCTCCTTATCATCTCCCTCAGTCCTGACTTTATTTCACCTGGTTGTGTGTGTCTTTATTTTGGAATTGACTCACAACTGTCTCTGAGCCTGTGTCAAGCCACTGAGCTGCCTTGCCTGTGCCTCCGCCTCTCACAGTTGCTCTCTCTGGCTTCCAGAAAGGTGTGTGCTGGGCTCTGTGATTGTCTGCACACGTGTGTGTGTATTCTCTGTTGTCTGCCAAGGGCTTGAGCTCCAGCTGCTGAGCCTCTGTGGAGAAAATAACAGGGTCCCCCTCCTCTGTCTGGCCATCCAGCTCCCACCATTTGTGAGGACTTTGTCTCTCTAAGATCTCTGGCCTTCTGAAAAATATGCTCTGGAAATGGCCTGAAGGTTTAAAAGCTTCAAGGGTGGGGGCTGGCAGCGTTTCAGACAGCGTGGTATTCCCATGATCAGCAGGTCCATACAAGCCTTGTCTGTTTAAGAAGCCAAGGGAGAAGCAGCAGCTCTGGCAACATCATGGCAGCAGCTCCACCCCCGAGGGCTGAATTCGGTTCCTCTTTTCCATACTGTGAGATCCCCCTTTCTCCATCCCCACGATGGGCTTAAACCCCAGTACCCGCCACAACTGCTGTAGGCTTTCTCCTGCTCCCCTGGGTGTCCTGCTAACAAGGAGGTCACGAGTGCCACCTTGCAGGCAAGCCTTGAAGGCAAATGGCTGCTTGGCTGGCATGGCCGTGTTGGCAGTAGGTGATGTGCAGACCAGAGCAGGTGTAGATTGACCAGGATATTGCAGCTTCTCCTATTAGCACCTCTCTGGATTGTGTTTGCAGCAGGTCACCAGGATTGGTCACAAGAGGCAGGAGCTGTCACTGGTCCTTTGTTCTCTCCCCATACCTGGCAAGTACTCTTGAGACACCCTCTGCTCTCAGGGCTGGCTGCAGTGGAAGATGTGGGATGTGTAGATACCTTAGTGCCTCTTGCCCCTGATTTGCACCCACCTGCCATCACATTTAGCCTGGCCCCTAACACCACTGCGACAGCCAGGGAGAGGAATCTGGCAGGGTGTTAATAAAGAGTCTGAAGGAGAAGGAAATTAAAATCATCTTGCACTTTCTGTCCTTTCCTCTACCCCCACTGTGCTCCCTCCTCCCTGTCTCACACTCAGACTCCTTTTCTCATTGCAAATGCTCTCTCCTGGGATAGATTTTCTTTGATCCATCTGCATCCAAATCCTCCCAAATGCCGTCAGCTTCACCAACTTACAGATCTGTATGGAATGGGCTGAGAAGCCTGCTGCTGCTTTGGTTTTCATGTCCCTTTCATGAACTTCAGATGGAAAAGCCAGCATTGGGATCTGCTGAGCCTTTGCTGGAGACTGGTGTTGCACCTTCTTCCCTCCATTGTCTGGAGTGGCTGTTGTCTGTTTTGCAGTGGACAGCAGTGCTGAGGCTGGAGGTGCTGGTGAGACCTGTCCTGATGGGTGCTGATGGGTACTGGGGTTACTCCTTTGGGAGTATCTGCTGGGTAGTTTTGTGGATGGGGCATTACCTCAGATGCTCAGTCATATTTATCTTCAGGAAATGCTTCCCCAGACTCTTTGGCCACCTGGCCCAGCTTGTCATCTCCATCTGGCTCCACTCTCTTTTCCTGCATTTGCAGTAGCCAGGCCATTAGTGGTGACTCCAGCTGCTCCATACGCACAGACCTGTCTCACCCAGCAACTGCAGGCTGCCATCCCCCTTTCCTATATCCCTGCTCATGAAAATTTGATCTCAGCACAAGAGTGTTCAACGGGGGCACATTTTTTCCTTGACACTGCTGTGCTGGGAGAGAGCAGCAATGGTTCCCCTCAGTGTCATTGACTGCCTTGCCTGTAAAAGTGCCCAAAACTTTCTGTTTGTCTCTGCCTCCCCATCAGATTAATGCTGTTGTCTCGGTCTGGCCCTCAAGCTGTCTTGAGGGGGTGCTGTCAAAGGGGTGCACAGCCCTGTTCAGCTCCAGCATCCCTAGCAAGGGATGAGCTCCCTGGGGAACGCTGAATGGCTACAGTGCCTTTTCAGCATTGTGGATCAGTGAATTACAAATCTAGTATAGCCAAATGCTGAGGAGGGTGGTAGGTCCATACACAGATCCTTGGATGCCCCAGTGTTTGGTATGAGGTACCTTCTTGGACTCCAGCTTAAACCTGAGCCCGGGCAGGCTGTAGGCTGCAGGGCAACTCAGTCTGGTTCCAGCCTGCAACTGGACGTGCCAGGATACAAAGAGAACAATCAAACATTAATATTCATTCTTGAGTGCCAGTGATGGACTGATTACAGTCTGCAAGGAAGATATCAGACTGCTCACGGCAGGGACGGCTTTCTGAGGTATAAAAGAGATTATTGTATATCTAAAATACAGACTTTGAGAAATGTTTTCTTGGCTCCAAGAAGAAAAGCTTCTTTATTTGTGGAGTTAATTTGCATTTACTGTAGCTTGCATTAAAGTTACCCGTTTCCTTTCATTCAAGGGACTTCTCTTTTGTTCACATGAAAGCAGGCAGATTAACCATCTGCAATGCACGTGTTCCTCCTGCTAATTGCTTACGGGATGTTCCACTTTCCACCCCCCAGAACAACTTCCCAAAGACTAACTCAAAGTCAACGTAACTTGCCAACAAGATTACCTTGGAGGGGAGGCTCTGCCACTGTAACAGGAAAATACTATGTAATAGAGGCATGGATGGACATGGATGGATGGATCCCGAGCCCTGTTTTGCTAATAGTATCTATGTTAGAACAGCAATCAAAGGCGGTTCCTGTCAGACATCGCTTCCCTGCCGGCCCTGTTAGCATCCTGCAAGGAGATCGCAGGGGAATGTCGGGCGGCTTTGAAAGGACCTCATGACTTCTTGGATGCATATGCAGCATGTCATGGAGGGTGGCAGTTCCTCCAGCATCCCTGCCTGGCTTGCTAATGAGAAGTCCTTTGATTCAGCATCCACCTTTGGCCTTGGTGGTATGTAGCAGGGCTTTTAATAACATTATCAAGTGGGCTCTGCGGTGCTAGGTGCTGTACATAATAAAAGAGACTTCTTGCTCTAAAACATTTACAGTCTATAAAGACTATACAAAAGACAGAGGCTGGAAACTCCGGGAAATGAAGACCCAACTTTGCAAAGGTATTTAAATACTTCATGCACTCACCAGTGCTAAGAAACTCCCTAAGGCCACAGCAAACCTGGCACAGCTCCCAGTCGGGTATCCTATCAACAAAAGGGGCATTTTTCCCTCTTCTGAGCAATGCTTGGGAAAAACTGAGTGAGGAAGTGACTCACCACAGTACCTGCTCTGCAGGAAGGGAGCTTTATGCCTTGCTCACATGTCTGGGTGTTCCTCTGGAGATGTCCTGCTCACCTAACCCACACCTGCAATTGCTGGCAGTTGACATCTTTGCAGGCACAAATCCTTACCAATCCTTCCATCTTGAGGGTGCACACTCAGTCTCTGGATCTTCAAGGATTCAAGTATGATGTGTGTCATATGGATCCATATCGTCGCTTAGTCCTGTTCCTTGGACAGAGCACACGATTGGAGCCAGGTGTTTCCCAAAACCTTTGGTCTGGGGGCAGCCCCCAGGGATCCCCACAGCTCACTGAGAGTAAAATTGTCCAGCTGATGTCCCTGCTGCTGGTTTTTATCAGGCCTGTACACCTGTGCACCAGCTAGCAAACATCCTTTGGATCCCTCTCAGATGTTCATCTTGGGGGACACCCGGTCACTCTTTCCCCAGCAGTGTCCGACTCGCAGGGATTCAGCAGTAAGGTCTGTATGTGTTTTAGCTGAGAGATGCTGATGGCCAATCATTAAAGCAAGTGAATGGGGAAACAAAGGCCTTCAGAGGAGCCCAAGTGTGTAAGCAGTGAGAGGGAACTCCTTTCCTGTCCTCTATTTCAAGTGAAAGTTTGCACATTTTACTGCTTCTAGCACCAAAAATGAGGATTTTTGCTTCCTTCTGCAGGGCTGAAGAGCCAGAGCTTCTCAGACTCAAAGGAAAGAAAAAACAGCAATCATGGGGGCATCATAGATCCCTCAAACAATTCAGTTCCAGTTTTCAACATCCGATGACGTCAAATCCTTTGTAAGGAAGGACTGCATCTCTCATCTGAGAAACACAGGACGAAGATCTCATCCAAAGCGCCTCCTTCCCTTTGCACGAGGGGATTTGTAAAGAACAAAAGCTTCAAGTAATCCTCCTCATCTTAATAAAAGGATAAGACAAAGTTACAAGCAGCCTGGAGAAAATCTAGTTAGGCTTCAAATTTGGACAGGGAGCTTAAGCCAGGAAGATTAAGCAGTTTGACAGACGTAAGTATTTGTGCCTTTCTGAATTGTTTTGTGGGCAGAGGACAGCAATGCAGGTTCTTAGATGCTCCTGGCGCTCTGCTGGGAAGAGCTGTCCAAATTCCTTTATTTCCTTCCTGCAAGCAAGTATTGGTTCAGACCCTTGGCTGGCAGAGACTGGCTTTTCCCCTCTGACGGCGGGGAAACCTAGCCAATTCAAGCCTGCTGAGCGCCTGGCTTGCTTTCTGAGCTCCGGCGCTGAGGATAAGTGTGCCGGGAGAGTCTTCAGTGAATGAGCCTGTGTGCTCAAGAGAGACCATCTGGTTTTACTGGAAACACTGCAGATTAAAGGTCTCCTAATGGTATTTAACTTAGATTCCATGAGACCTCCAGTGGATAGCTAACAAAGGATCAAAATGTATTTTTTAAAACATCTCCACTGAGAGGTAGTAAAGCTGCTGTAGCTTAGTGGATGTAAGTGTGTAAACACTGCTCAGCAAGCTTCTAAGCACAGGCTTGGTTCATGTGGGCATGGCAAAAGCCAGCAAACAGCTTCTAAGCTTTTTGTCTCGTATCAAGGCTTTCCAGAGGGTTGTGATGATGAGATGGGTGCTGGTGCTTGGTGCAACCACTGCAGGCTGCTGGCAGGGTTTGTCCTTTGCCTGGAGTGCAATGACAGTGTAGACATAGTTCCTGACTTAATGTTGGTTAATTTAGACCAGACGGAGGAGAAATCTGAACGAGTTTCTAGGGAGGAAATTGACAAGTGGGTTTGGGATGCATCCCTTGGGATCATCTCTGCTTTTAGAGATTGTGTGTGTGTGTGTGTGTGTGTCTTTGACCCTGCTGGGTCTTCGCCACAGTCACAAGAAGATCAGAACTGCTCATTTCATGCAGTGACTTCTCACTGCCTTTCTGAAGGAAGTCCTCCCTTCTTCCCCTTGTTGCAATCAAGAAGCTGTTGCTGAGATGACAAGACTGATGTTGGACCACCAGGCTGTGTTAACTCTGGATTTCATCATAGGAAAACCTTCCGGTAGGATGCTGCCGTGCAGAACATACTGAGGCTTCGCTGCTGTTACTCCAACCCCTGCCAGCAGTAAGATTTCCTGCTTCAAAACCAACGCTGAGTCCTCTGTGCCTCAATGGTACCATAAATCCTCATCTTGATGCTCCAATTATCCCTTATGGTGCATGTCTGACTTCAGAATCCCATCAGACGACTTCACTTAAATTCTACTAGCGACAGAGTCGTTAAGCGCAGTCTGGTCACCCTAATTCGCTTAATAATTTGACATGGGCATTTTTTCACCTTTTTTATGCCCATACAGGGAGGTGATTATAATCAGGGAAGTGACTTGGTTCAAATGACATAATTGGTTTTCGTATTTATTCCCCCTCACTGATCTCAGTTCAAATGTGCTCGGCTCACAAGTCAAAAAGATGATTTCTTCTAATTATCGGTTCTGCAGAGCTCATCTCGGGCTCTGGAAATCCAGCTGTATCCTTTGTGTCTTTACCATGCTGCCACCAAGAATAAAGTGTTTGCAATCAGGATGCAGTCAGTCATGTTTTGTTGCTAATGTGCAAGGCAGAACAGAAGCTCATTTGCCCCTCCACCCTGCTCCTGGCTCTGTTGAGTCAAGAGCAGAAAAACGCATGTTTCCAGCTGGGGGATGACTGCAGGAGAGAAATGCAGGGGGCTGCGTAGGGGGAACAACGCAAGAAGGATGTTCTGGGCTGCAGGAACAGCAGATGAGGTGAGGCTGACGAAAGGCATGGTGGATGAAATCACTCATGAGTCAGTCTCCTTGCACAAAGGGTGAGTGGAAGGGCCATGTCCCCTTGCTTGAAAGCTCCATGCTCCGTGGGCTTGGGGGGTTTACAGGAGGCTCTGCAGCCTCTGCAGAGTCTTCCTGCAGTCATGACTTTGGGTCACACAGTCATATTTATTGGTCTATGACACAGTCCCAGGGCCGAGGCCATACTTGGATCAACTGACACCCAAGCAATCCCTGTCACTGATGCTACGGACCTTCACCTTTGAAGCTGTGGTCTCTGCTAATTAAGTTCCTTCTGAACTTTCAGACCTTGCTTTTGTAGGCTAAGACCAAATCATGGCTCTTGCTGAGAACCTGGACTTGGACTACTCTTGCTGTGGGGGGTGGGAAAGGACACATGAAGGAAAGAGCGAGACAGGAGACCATAGCTTTTCCTCCCTGCAGCTGCTGTGTGAAGCCACTTTTCCCCACGTTTGAGCCACCACAGGCTGTATACTGACCCATCTCCTGGCAGCAGTTGCAGTCAGGCTGAATCTGTAAAGTGTTGCTCTTGCCAAAGAGGGTCCACAGCTCTTGTGCTGTTCTCATCAGTGTGTTGGCTTAGCAGTGGCTTAATTTGCTTGTGCATAGAGCTGGCCCTGATAATGGGTCTGATAGACAGCTCGTCAAAATCCAGGGCTCAAGTGGGCCTTAGCTCAGGACTTCTATTTAGCGTGTCCATCTGTTGCATGGGTGACACAGATGGCAAAAGCCATATTTCGGCAAGACCTCTGCACATCTCACTGCCTGCCAGCCTGGGAGGTGAGCTAATGGCAGGGCAAAGAGGGGAGGACTAAGTGCTGGAAGGCTTTGTGGGCAAACAGAGAAAAGCAACTGAGGATCAGGCAGCTGGGGGGTGAAGGGAGATAATTTGTTGTGTCATACATTTTTAACAAAGTGGCTTCTACCTGGTACAGGCAGCCAAGGAACATGGTGCCTTCTCATTTCCCAGCGCTTTCCGACCCTGGCTGCAGGTCCGGTTACAGCACAAGTCCTGTCAAATAAAAGTGGGCTCAGCACAGAGCAGCTGAAAGAAATCCTGTGGGCTGGTACCTAGGGGTGCAGAGCTCCAGCATCCCACCTCCAGCATCCCACCTCCAGCATCCCACCTCCAGCATCCCACCTCCCCAAGTGAACCCCTTGTGATTTCAGCCATTTAGTGGCACATTTTCTACCTCTTCTTCCCTCCCTCTACGCCATCTGATAGTTGTGGTTTTGTTTTCTGACACAGCTCCAGCATCTCAGGAGACGTTGGGGTGTCACTATGTGTAGGGTGTGGATGAGATGCTCTGGGGACTCTTCTGCATCACGTGGCTGCCCTGGGGCTGAGCTTGTGGGGGATGTGGCTTGAAGACCCTTTTCTTCCTTTCCAGTCTTGTGTGCCTAATTTATCTGAAATAATCCCAAAAGGGCAGTCAAACATTTCCATAATAAGGAGATTTCTGAATAAGCAGTTTCTGTTCTTGCCTCATCTGTAGGCTTTTCTTAAGACAGCAAGTAGTTACTTTTGAAAGTTAAGAACAAAAAACCCCAAAGAAACCAAACTGAATTTATTTCCTTTAAACTGTTGTAAAAGAAATTAATTATGAAGATGAGTTTGTCGTGCTCTGTGTCTCTTTCAGCGCTTCCACTTGGAAGGAATGGGCAAATTCTACTTATACCTAAAGTATGGACAATTTTATACACTTTTATAAACTTATACATTTATATATATGCATACATATACATATATATTGTTAAGCTTTCCTGATCTTGCCCTACAGCCCTTTCAGAGGAAACCAGTGTAAGTCTTGCAGATGTGGAAGGGGATTACACCACTAAGCTTGGAGCTTGTTGCAGTAGCTCTGCACCTGAATTAAAGATAAGGGGAACAATCTCCCCTCAGCTCTATTAATAATTTCCCCAGCAGAAAGAATAACATTCATCCTCCCTTCTGGATTGGTCACTTTCTGTGCTGTTAGAAAGTATCAGTCACACATTAAAAATCAAAAAATCCCCCAAAACTAAGGACAGCTTTTGTCTGAGTTGAAACAAGAAGGATTAACAGAGACTACAAATGCAAAGCTGATAGATATTGACATTTCTTTCTAAAGCTCCCATTACTTTCAGATTTCCAATCACCTGATGGACAAGTTCCCCCTCAAGTTGGAGGAGTGGGCAATCCCATTTGTTTACCCCTTTGGCATGATGAAGGAGACTTGTAGAAGCTTTTCCAATTTCTCTGAGTTTGAGCCTGACAAAGCCCACAGTCACAGTGAGTTCAGAGCAGATATGACCAGGAGTTTTCAAATATATTGTTTCTGAGGATTTGGCTTATTTTGCTGGGAAGTGAATCCATCTTTCCATCCATCCATCCATCCATCCATCCATCCATCCATCCATCCATCCATCCATCCATCCATCCATCTACATTGAACCCTGCAGTTATTTAAGTGCCGATGTGCACAAACCCACCAACCCCCCCCATCCACCCTCATCTTTATCTCCACCCTTCCAGGGGTGCGTTGAGTGAGTTTGGTGTACACAGGCACCGACACTCAGGCACGCCTGAGACCATCATCCCTAAAAAACCAACACATCCTTGTCCCGCCCTCGGCCTGAGTCATGTCACCAGGTGCTGAGTGAGTAACTGCTGTGCCGTGATTGGAGCTGGTCCTTTGGCCCAGGCGAGTTTCAGCTCAGGGATTTGTGCTATCCTCCCCCTCCCCAGTCCCCGAGCCAGTACACAGCTCAGACTGCAATGAAGCTCTCATTAAATGCGTATTAATCAGAAGCCTTTTAAAGTCTATTTTTTCCCCAGTTTTTATTATCACTTCTGCTTGCAGTACTTCAAGCTCTGCAACTCAGGCTCAGTGTTGCGAAAGGGAATTCAAGGAAATGTGTATAGGGTTTGGTACTTCCACAAGGTCCTTTCTAGGAGACGCTGGGTAGGAAGATGTACTTGTCCAACCTTGCAGGGACATATGGACATGGCCCCTCTGGGGACTCTATGTCATGCCTGCACCATCCTTGCAGAGGACTGAGAATCTCTCAGGCTCCAAAACCCAGAGTGCGTGTGTGCTGGGGTTGGTAATGCATTGGGACACTCCACAGTAGGACCTTGCGATGCTTGTCAAGAAAAAACATGTTTTCTTCAGCAAATTTTACACTACTCCTCCCAAGGTTGCCTTTCTGATAAAGAAAACACAAAAGGGTTACGTTGGATTTTATCTAACAGCCTCTGGAGAGGTTATGGCATCCCAGCGTGGCAGGAGCTGTCACCTTGCAGGGAAAGAAGCACCCAGGGAATGTTACAGCTAGGTGTGCAGTTATTAGCCAGTGTTTGGGAGGCAGGTGACACATGGCTGAGCCAGGAGATGCTGCCCTGCATCTATCCTCTACCTCTGCACATCTCACATGTCCTGCTCCCACCTCATCTTGCCACTCCTCCTGACTACCAGACCAGCTTGCCAGGACGCAGACAGGGACCTCACTGGTCCATTCCCTGGATGGGGAATGATGCTGCTCCCACCCCCACTGGTTCTTGTGTGGGAGAAAGAAGTCAGGAGGGAGGGGATGGAGGAAGGGAGTGTGAGAGAGGAGAAAGATGTTGGGACAGCTGGTTCATGGCTTACAGCCAAGGAGGAGAGCTGGGGATTTGCATCCATTCAGAAGCAACAGCCCAGGAGGAGGAGTGCTGAGTAAGCATCACCCCCTGCAGAAACTGCCAGGGGAGGCTTTTGCAGTTACCCACAAGAGAGACCTCTCCCCTGTGTCACTACCACAGTATAACCCCTTGCAGGTCCCCCTTCTCATCCTTGAGGGCTTAGGGATTTCCCAGAGCAGCCTCAGCCGTGCATGATCAAGGCTCGGCTCTGCCATCTGTGTCTGGGCCCTCAGTGCTGCCCCTGCTGCTGTGCAGCAACAGGCAGCTCTCACCAGCGAGAAGCTGGGAGGGATCAACAGGATAAATCTCTGGATTTTCGATTCTCTGAGTGGCAGCAGCTCAAGCTGCATGGGGTCTCCTGGCAGCTTTGCTGGCAGCAAGCATGCTGAGAGGACCCTCTGAAGAGCAAGCCTCCATTTCCCGTGGGTGCTCAGCTTCAGTGCTTTGCAGCGCAGAAGAATGGAGAGCCCCAGTCCTCAGGGCTATGGAGAGCCCACCTCACAACCAGGCTTATCTGACAGTCCTGGTGTTGTGCCCTGCAAACTGCCCCTCTCCTTGTTGAGGTCACCCTATGTCCATTCCAGCTGTGACAGCGGTCGATATGCAAAGCCTCCTGCCTCTCCTCTGTACTGAGACAGGAGCAGGACCCCAGAGAGCCTCCACTGACTGGTGTGCACCTCTGGTAGCTTTTGGCCTCCCAGGCCAATTAAAATCCTCTTCAAGTGATGTGCCTCATCGCCAGACCCCTCTGGGGAACTTTCACACCTCATTAGTGTAATTGGGAGATGGTTCCACCGTGGCAGAGCCCACCCAGCCACCGAACCACCATGACTGTTGTGTAAGGAATGACAGGGTGAAGGGGCCCTTCAGCTCTGACATCTCAAGGGGACCTTCTGTAATCACTCCTCACAGGGATCAGCAAACAATGCAACAGCACTTTCTTAATAGCATCTGTTGTTTCTGCAGTGCCTATGTTGAAACAACTCTGCCCCTGAAGCTCCACTCACTGCAGAAATGTCTGCCACAGTGTCTAGGTACTCACTGGCTGTCTACAGCTTTGAAAAGCTCCCAATTTATCCTCAGGGACCAGCAGGTAAATAACCCCTAAGTAAAAGATAATAAAAGTAAAAAATAAATAACCCCTAAGTAGAAGATGGGGAAACTGAGGCAGAGGGCTGCGAAAAGAATGCTTTACTTAAGGAGAATCAGCAGCACTATAAGGCCACACGCTCAGCATGGCAGTAGGTCCTCCCTGGTTTCCATCTTGGTGGAGCAGCTGTAACCACATCCCATTAACGTTTTCCTGCATTTCTTCTGCCTGCAAGGACCAGCTCTGCTGCCTGATGCTGCAGACACAGACTGGAACAAAGTAAATTCAGTGACAACGTAAGGACAGAAGGTTTTGATAGAACCTGGCTCAATGAAAAACAATTTTGCATGGCATTTAAGAGGTCTTCTGCCTCCTCTAAGTATTGGCTCCAAACTGATATAGAGCAGGACTTGTATGGCAGGATTCTCCTCTTCCTGTCTTAAAAGTATTATGAAAGATTAGTGCCTGCTGTCATCATGGTTTGCAGGCATGTTATTGTTATTAATTATGGTTATTACTGTAGCGCAGATCTACGCAGCATCTGGCGGACAGGCTGCCTGCGGAACCGGGGCTGCCAGCCACAGAGAGGCAGCTCCTGCTGCCTGCCTGGGTCTGTAGCCAAAAATCCAGCAGCTGCCCGAGCAGCACGAGCTTACCCGTGTTGTGGCCAGCTGGCTTGGCTATGGGCACGCAGTGCCAGCGAGCCCGGCGGCGTGCAGGAGCTCCGCTGCCTGCAAACGCTGCCTGTGAAAGAGGTGGGAGACAAGAGAGTGTGGGGAAGGGAGCAAATCCATTTGGAGGAGAGAAGCCATGCCAGGGTGCTGGGCAAAGCTGGGCATAAAATAGGAAAGAGTTTTCGAGCAATGGGTTTAGCTCTGGAAGTTTTGCAGAGACTTGCCCTTTCATCAGCCTGGAACGCTTAGGAATGCTGGAGGGCTTTTATGTGGATAATTTTGGAGGTGGGGGAGGACTTTGGTATTTTTAGAGGTTCTCCTTCATCTCTCCTCTGTTGCATCTTTGCTTTCGCTGTTTGAAGGAAATTGGAGCGAGGAGAGGGGAAAAAGGAAACACTCTAAATTGAAACAGGAAGGCTTGAAGCTTTGCTGGAAAGCAAAGGAGAAGAAACCTACCCTGGTGGCCCTTCCCTGGGGGAAGAATAAAAGGAAATGTGGTGAAATCAAAGTATTTGTGGAAATGCAAATGCCTAGTAAATACCACAGGGAAAGGAGTCTGTGAATATTTAAGTAATTCTACTTAGCTGTATCAACCCGGGCAGGGGGGCTGCCACCTCTTGGAGCCCTGTGACATGGGACCTCTCTATGCCCCACGGCAAGTGATTCATCCCAGGGAACTAATCAACGCTGCCACAGAGAGATGCTCGCTGCTCCATGGGAGTTTCTATTTCTGCTGTGACTTACAGTCATCGCTGCTCCAATGGGAATGGCTGGGTGTTAATGAGCATCCCCGGATGGGATGCCTTAGCTTGCTGCGCTTGACAGCAGGATGCACGAACCCCAGCCAGCCTTGTCAGCCCCAGAGGTGGCTGATGGGCCTCAGTTGGACCTTGTGTGTGATTTGGACAGGAGAATTAACAAAGACATTCACTACATCCAGAAGGGGAGGAGATTATTGGCTGAGAAAAAACACTGCAAGAAGAGCAAAGGGCAGCCCACGATGCTACCTGCCCTCTGTAGGAAGAGTCCATGCAGATCCTCACCTGAAAATCTGGTGTCCTGGGAGAGATGACTTAGCAGACACAATGCTTTTGACAGCACATAACTCCACCTGCCAATTGCTTGACTAGTGTCTTGTTTATATTTCACAATAGCTAGAAATACTTTCTGGGAGGACCTCTTGGCAGTGAGCATCAAAAGTCCACATGCTCTGGGGGAAGTCCTGTCCCAGATACCTGGGGTGGGAGGGAGGGGGGTAGGAACCCAGAGGACTCAGAGGGGTGAGCAGGCTGTGCCCTGAGGCTGATGCATCAGCAGCTAGGTGCAGAGCCTGCAAGACTGAGGTCTCACTCTTGGTTGTCTCCCAAGTGATTCCCAGCCGTTTCAGGGAAATCTGTTGCTGCTTAAAGGCAGAGCAGGTGAAGCCCTTGGTTTGGTGTTACATGTCTCCCCAGAGATCCCCTCCCACTGCATCTTTGGACAGGAAAATGAGATGAGGCCAAATCATGGGATAAAAAATTTCAGAGCCTTTAAACCATTTATTTTAAGTATCCTGATGACTTTCTTCACCAGGTCCCAGCCTTGCTATGACTGTGGGAATTTGGAGCACGGGCAGAGCTCTGGTCTGGCAGAAAAACATGTTTGCAAGAGCTGGGAAGTGCTGCCCAGACCCAGGAGGTGCCAAAGTTGCCCAGATGCTCCCTGAGACTTCTCCTGGCAACCAGCACGTGAGCTCCTCACTGGACCAGGAACAATAGTCCTTCATCCCCTTTAAAAACAGGGATAGGGAGCTGTGACTGGGGAGGGAAAAATAACTAGAGGCCCCTCAAATTTGCCAAATTAGTGTGGGGCTGGTTGATAGCAGAGGCAGGAGAGAGCAGACTTTGTTGCTGAGTGGAAATGCGGCTGCAGTTCAAGAGCCTATTAAGGAGCCGAGACATACACAGACTTTATTAGCCACATGTCAGAAAGCACTTTCTACAGTAAATCCTACTTAATAGCCATATGCTAGGAGAGAATTAAATGCTTTTTAGCTCTCAGACAGTTATGTAAACTTGAGAGAGGAGCAAAAAAAAATAACAAATACCAGCAGAGGAGCCTTCAGTACATACCAGTTATTAATGTATTTATCTAGGCCATTTATTTATTGGAGATATATTTTTTTCCTAGGACAGGCCTATTAAGTCTGACAGCTTAATCGACATCCAATGGGAAAAATGCCATTTTATAAAGTTGTTAAACTCCCATTGATTTCAATATAAGCTCAATTTTTTTATTTTGTATTTTCTTCCCCAGCCATCACAGTCTGTTTGACAGACTCGTTAACAAGATATTAAACTGCCCCACTCTTTTTCTGAGGACAATAAATTACTATGGAGAAAGATGCTGTTGTCTTAACAGATGCCTTTCACACTGTAAACATCCTTTGACTGATAAGCAGAGAGGGAAGCAGTGTGCAAACTAGTCTTTTCATGCTAAATAAATAACAGGACTGCAAAACTGGCACTGAAATCAATGCTGTTTTGCTCTGCAAAAAATGCTGTGCTGGAGGACAGGATGGTTTGGGAGATGGATAATGGGATACAGAGTTTTTTCTTGGTTGTGGTTTGCCATGTTAATCCATCCTGACTGTGGGGGAGGGGAGCTTTGCAGTTGCCTGGGGGACTCATGAGGGATGTGGCTGATGAGGGCTGTGGTGTGGGGCTGGATGGCCCCATCTTGCTCTGGCGTGGATGTTGGTGAGATTGGGTCCTTCCCCTGTCAGGTCCCTTCATCTGGGCGATGGGTACAGTTTGACTTGCAGCAGGACATGGCTGCCCTGGAGCTCAGAGGCAAAGGGACTAGTCTGAGGTGACATTCCACTGGTGACCCATGGACCAAGGCATGCCCGTGATGCCACCATTTGGCACAGGGGAACCCTTGGCAGCCACAGCGCTGTCTGGATGTGGGCATTTGCAAGGGTGCACAACATTAGGTGATGGCAGTACTCCGCTAGCAGGGGAGTGAGAAAGCCACTCTCCTGCACCGAGGAGGAGTATGAGTGATGCAGTGTTCATTAGCTAGGGCCAGAGACAACATGCCAGAACTGGGCAAGACTTTCTGGATGTCCTCTCCAGGGGGCATGGGAAGGACAGAGGTCTCTGCATGGGTACCAGCTCCAACTGGGCAGGTGGGCAATGGCCAAGCATGTAGGGCTACAGGCCGCAGCTCAGCATCATCTGGCTCATTTCAACTGATTTCCAAGGTCTCTCTGTGATGGGCATTTTAGGTTGGGTTCTTCCTTTGACAACAGCAGCTCTACCCAAAGTGGTGGTAGGAGACATCACTCCCCAGCACGGTGGTGCCTTCTCTCCCAAGGAGCAGACAGATGCCTGCAGTCAGTCACACTGGCAGGAGTTATCTTTCAGGGCTGGGGCTTGGCCAAGCCACCTGCAAGTCACTGCTCAAGGCTTCCAGTGCACCCTCAACTTTACACTGAGTGCTACTGGGCTGCACTGGTGTCTCTTCCTTTTCAGCCATAAATAAAGGGGCTGAGTTCTTGTTTGAAAGATGAGATTCAACCAAAACAGCAGCTCTGAGAGGAGCAGCTCTGGGTCTGGAAGCAGGGCATGGGCAAGCTTCATCCCTGACCCAAAAAGATGATCTTGGCTGCTGTCGTGCCCACTGTATTCGATGCTGGGATAGTGGCTGAGTGTCATAGCTCCTGCCGTCCTCCAGTGCCTGCTGCACTCTCAGGGACAGATGCTGACCATGCTCAAAGCCCTGAGGACCATCACACTTAGGCATCAAGGAGGAAATGACAGAGTTAAGGTTTCATGCATTTAATGCTTATAATATTTGACTCTGCTCAGGGTCCTTTTCTAAGAGCCACCACATCCAGGTCTTTTCCTGTGGGTGCTTTCCCAGCATCCCTATTCTCTGCTACACTGAGTTCTTGGCTTTCCTGGCATCCCCTTTCTCCCTCCCACCCAAAGCAGCCCTCTCCCCCGCACAGCCCCCCCCCTCCAATGTGTTCCCAGCTCAGAGCACTGCATTAATGCTCCATTTTATTGCACGCTCTTAATGACGCATCTGCAGATACTTCCCCTCTCTAACTGAAAAAATTCTTGCTGGGATGGAAAATTTAAAATGAGAGTCAGATTGTTTCCACATCACAGGGCACAGCCAGGCTTTAAATACAACAAAATTCCTGAAATCCGTTATCCTGTCACCTAAGCATTTAAATAATTAACTACAGAAACATCCCACAGGCCTGGCTAGGAAGGCAAGAGTGTTTGCATTCTAATTGACCACTAAATGCAAAGCAAACAGCTCACAGATCTGTCAATAATTGCTTTAGAAGAGGCCGCCGTGGTCACTAAGATGAACTTAATCTACTCAAAGACTCAGCAGCACTTACAGGTGTAAGCATGGGCTCTGGCTGTTCACTCTAATGACTTTATTATTCCAATGTCATTAGTACCGTTCCTCTCCAAGTTTTGCTAATGGGCATGCACATAACCAGCCTTTGCTACTGAATCATTCTCCCACTCCTTTATTTATTCCTTTCACTCTGTGAGGGCTGCAATTGCTTTCTATATCTATGCACATACGCAGACGGATCTTTTCCTTTTTATTTTTTCCCTTTTTTTCCCTTTTTTTTTTTAATTAGGACAATTTTCTTGCTGAAGGTGGCAATCAGAGGGGAGCACGGTTCATTTCCAAGGGGCTCCCACCTCCAGCTCCCCAGCACATGCTGTGCATCCTGGGCTCCCTTACGTAAAGACACATCAGTGAGGAAATCAGTCCAGCCGCTGTTTAACTGGTGGGATGCTATTGCAGCTCTTCTCTAGGAGTCTGGGATGCTGAATCAAAGCCGGGGCAACCTCTGAGTGTGTTGCTTCCAAAATCCATCATGCCCTGGCTCCTGGTCCCTCCCTGTACCTCTTTCAAGGAGCCTGGCTGAACCAGCCCCAAGCGTGTTTGCTCTCCCCGCCCAGCCTCTCTCCACTGTCACCCTCCTTCCCCGCTGCCCCCAAAGTCCCCCTCACCCCACCACTATCTTGACTTCACAGTGCTGCCCTGCCTGTACCAAAATCCTTGGATTTGCTCCGGGGAGGCAGCTGCCTCCACTCAGCTCCCAGCAGCTCTCCCGGGCCCCAGCCCTGAGCATGCTACTGAGGTGGGGGCTTGGTGGAGCCTTCGTTAATGAGGCCCGGTGCAGGGGACTCTGAAGCTCCCTTAGTACAAATCTCCATGGGACTGACCCAAATCCATCTCAGAACTCCAGGGGTGGCTGTTTTTCAGGATTTCCCATGAAAAGATGTGTCAGCAGCCTGCATTCCCACCCATCCTAGGCAGGAGATGGCTGCAGGGGGCAGCGACTGCAGGGAAACAGATAATTTTGTGATTTCCAGATGGTCCATGAGTAGAAGGAGGGTGGAAGTGAAAGCTGTTGGAGGACAGGGGGCTTTACAGGCCCTCTGAACTCTGCTGGACACCGGTAATGCCCCTCACTGTACACCCTGAAGCCGCGTTTGGAGCAGGACTGATTAAACCTTATTTCACAGGCCCCCACTGTCCTGAAGAGCACTAAGGCCAGCTTTGCCTCCCTTCAGAGACCACTTCACCCTGTCCTTCCCTCTCCTGGGGTGAGCCAGGCTGGTCTGTGATCACAGCCTGTCCCTGTTAGCTGACATACTACACCAGCCTCTCCCTGTCTGCAGTGATGGCCCTTAAGAAAGGAGAAGTTTGCACTGGAAAGCTTCCCCAGTCTTGGCTTTCTGCAAATTCCAACCCTTCAGAATATACTGCTACATGTCCAAAGCAGTGGCTTTCAAGAAGAGAAGAGGTCTCTCACGAACACCTCACAGGAGATGCAGAACAAAGGCACAGGGGACAGCAGTGGCAGCCTGAGACAGGGCAGAGCCATGGGATGTCAATGTACATGGGTTTACACACCTACACTCTGGAGCAGCCGATGGCTCTGGCGATGCCCAAGGTTGGGTTTCAGAGCTCTCCTCTGCCTTGGGCTTTCTGCGGGACACAAGGTAGGTCTTCCTCAGATGCTTAGCAAGGTGCCATGGATGGGAGGGCAGCCCCTCTCTGTCTCTGGGTATATTCCAGGGTGAGGAGTACATGGACCCTCCCTCTCCTTCCAGCCCAGGTTTCTCTACATTCCGTGGCCAGGTGGATGTGTCCCCTTTCCCTCCTGTCTGCTGGCATGGGGATTCTTTCAAACAGCCACCACTGCATTTATGCAGCACATCAGACACCCCAGGACATGCAGGACAGAGGGGGGAAGTTCACTGCATGATTGCTTTAAAAGCATTAGTATTTCTTTATTCATCAATGAGCCCAAACTGCCTGCTTTCACCTCAAAACCCTTGCTTAGTCCAAACTCTAGTAGGATGGGGACCCAGACTCACCCTTTTCAAAGCCAGTCAGCTAAAAGGTGGGAGGAAAGTTTCCCTGCAGGCATCCCAGCATCGCCTGGAGGTGGTGGCGATGTTTCTTTGAAGCATTTGAAGTCACCCAGCGCCAGGCGCATGACATGCGGCAGCCAGCTCCGGCTCTGCCATCCCCAGCCCTCCCAAGGATGAAGCAGTGATGGGGGCTGCTGCTTTTAACCCGGAGCACAAAGCTTCTTGCTGGGAGTGTGAAAAAGTGCCTCGTAGGTGGATTATTTGCCTTGGCATTAAGCTTGAATAAACAGGCAGAGGACACTGGGTGAGGGATGGAGGGCACCGAGCACAGAAACACGCTAATGAATGTAGCATCCTTGAGTATGCGAAGGAAGGGAAGGCAGACAGAGCTGTCTGTGTGGGAGGCCTCAGCACTGACAATGCACTAATCAGTACAGCTTCTGGCTCAGCCCTGCTATTGCTCACACATTAGCTGAGCTGTTATCATAGAGCTTTCCCTTAGCCCACCCCGAGGTGGTTCTGGCTCACAACAAAAAACAACTTATGGTCTTCTCTGGAGCATCTTACTTAGGTGATTTCATACAACAAACGAGGGACTGGGCAGCCCCATACTGCTCCCACATCCATCAGCTGCTTTCTACACCCTGCTCTCCAAAATTCTAGCATGGTGGAGACAGTCTTCTTTTCCCAAGCAAGTATTTGTTCAGCCGCCCTTCTGAGGGCATCTTCCTTTGCAAGAGATAGAAGTAATCAAAAGGATCAGATCCCCTTTATTTTGTGGGCTGGAGGGATGATGTTAGGATGATGTTTGTGCCACTGTCACAAGCTCTATGGTCCTCTGTGGTCAGCAATGTCCCAGCCCAGCTGTCCCTCATGCCTACGAGGTCCCCTGTGCTACACGTGCTGGGTTGAAGCCGTTTTTCCCCACTTCGTTGCATTAATCAGTGAGGCAGGAACAAGCCTGGGCTATTCAACTGTGTCTTCCCTGAAGTAACACAGAATAAATAACTCCCTTGGGCAGCCTTTGGGAGAGCTCCCTGGAAAATGGAAAAGGCTGAAAACAGCTTTTTTAACAATCCACACCACTAGCCTCTTTGACTTTGTGATTTATTTCTTTTCAGGAGTGAGCTAGACTGTGAAATCACTTTGAAGTTTTGCTCCTGAGACGAAACATCAGGAAAGTATTAATACAACCATTTTTATTTATTTTTTGTGATAGAGGGGGGAAAAAAAAAAAAGAAAACCAAGGCAGAAATAAGAAGAGCTCCTGCAGAGTTGTTTACTCTAGATTAAACTGTCCCAGACTCTCCGGATCTTAACAGCTTAGGCTGAGGAACAGCCTGAGAGTGATTAATTTATAAGGTGACAAATATCACTTGCAGGCAAGAGGCAATTCAACATTTTTTGGTTGAGAGCGAAGAGACTGTAAACAGGTTGTTTCACCGTGTGAGCGATATATTAAATTTCAAGTTGGGGGTAAAATTCGGAGCGCCGGCTACCTTGGGTTTTGATATCAGAGCTGGAGCCTTTCGGCTATAGCTTTGCCTGTCTTTGGATGGTCTTTTATCAGCTGATGGCCACTCACAGCTATGCACGGCCTGAAGGTCACATACACCCTCCCCCCTCCCCGAGAGAGCTGCTGCAAGGAGTGACTCAACCAAAACTCTGCTGCTGGGTTGTTGGGCTCAGGAAAGGAGGGGTGGGGGGGTTGTTCAGGGGGACTTTGCAGCCGGGCTGCCCACCCAGGGGGATGGCAGCAATGAGATCTACATGTCCCTGGGGGGGGGGGGGGGGGCGGTTTGGGTAGGTGAGTGGGGGTGGAGCCGCTTCCCGGGTGTGCAGGCAGAGTTACCTGTCCCACAAGTTATCCCCAGAAAGCCAGATCATCTCTCAGGCCTAATGACATTAATTGTGCCTGGATGAAAGCAGACACACGCCGCTTAATTTATTCTTCCTGTATTGCAGTTGATTGCTTGTTATTCTATTACCCCCCCACTGGATAGATCTTGTACTCAATTATTACGCTGATGACCCGCCTTCGCTGCTAATGTGACACTCTTGTTTCCCCTTCGCTACAGCAACCTCTGGAATAACATAATCCACTGGTGCTGTGCAGCAGCACACAGGGCCGGGCCTTGTGCGGCTCCCACGGGCGGATGCCAAGCGATCCTGCCAGCGTGAGACACTGTGATACTGGTTTAATGAAACATTGTGCGAATAGGAACTGTCTCTGTGGCTGTCCCCAGGCCCCGTGTTTCAACCAGGCACCAGAGGCTTGAGAGTTATTGATTTGGGTAAGCCGTGGAGTTGTGAACAAGGTTGTTCCCTCCAACAGAAGGAGTGATCTTGCAGGAGATAGATGAAGGCATTGGCTCAATTCTTGTCTCTACCACAGCCCTTGTGTGTGTTTTCATGGTAAAATATGCTCTGGCTCAACTAAGATGATAATCTGAGGAAGACTGGGCACTCCAGGAAACACAGATAGCTGGCAACCTGCAACCAGGACATGGGATGCCTTTGCGGCCTGGCAGATCAAGTGATGGGGGTACAATACAGACTTGGGCTGTCCTCCTCCAAATCATGTTGACTTGGAAAAATCACTCCTACCAGTCTGCCTCCCAGAGCCCCAGTTCTAACCTTCTGCGTGGTCTGGCCAAGCTTAGCAGGGAAAGGGGTCACAGCCACCCAGACTGAAGGATGCCTGGAGGAAGCATGTCTGCAGAGCGAAAAAAGCTCATCCTGCCATGGGGCTTTGTCTTGAGCTGTCCACTGGGCATCTTAGGTCCAGTGGTTTCCTCCCTTCTTGTACTCTGTGAGGAGGTTTGTCTCCAACGTCTGCAGCGTCTGGCAGCTCCTTGGTACCCTCTGTGTTGCTGTACCCATGCTGCAGAAGGAGCATGCTGGAAATTGCTTGTTTTCCCCAAAACTGTGCCTGGGACTGCTTAGAACAGACAGGTGTGGAAGAATGAGGGGCTAGTCCTTTGCAGAAGGGTGCAGAGTGGATCCAACCATGGGTCTGCTCCAAGCAGACCCATGCTCCCTCTCCCCAACCCAAATGAAGCCTTGCTGCTCCTTAATACAGTGTGTGAAGGGCCTGGGTGGTTTTCCCTTCCACACTGCCTCCTTCAGCATTGATATATTTCAAAAGAAGAGTTTTTCCTGTTCACTTCTACTAGTTACAGAGAAAACCCCTTCCCCAAGGCAGCGATTCTCTGACTCAATTGCTTTGTTTATGTTGCTGTCTGCAAACAGACATTCAGAAGCCTGGCTCTAACTTGTCTCCTTCTGATAATGTCTCAAAAGAGGATGGTTTGAAGGAGATTCCTGAAGGACACTACATCTCCAGATCTCAGAGAAGTTCCTTTGCTAAAGGCAGTGCTTGGGTTGCTTTCAGGGAGCTGTGACCATCGCAGGGATATTGGACAGACCCATGCAGGGGTGGGCGACGTCTGCTTCCCTGCACTGGAAAACATAAAAGCAGAATATCCGCAAAATTCAGGCTCTGAACGGTAGTTAGAAGCTGTGCTGGGACAAGTCCTTCCAAACCATGGCCAAAACCCATTAGCTGAGCCTCCTTCTGCTGCTGGCCAATTCTGCCCAATGAATTCACCATCAAGGGCTGGATCTTGGCCGTCAGCGATGACCGTCTGCCTGGTTGCTCACCCCCTGGGGGGCATCCTTGCTGCGCTTCCAAACTTCCTCCCATGGACCAGATGATAAAACATCCCTGGCATTAACAACTGATCTCAGAGATGTTTTATTCCCCCTTCACATAATGTCCTAGTTTCTCATAAATGCAGGAAGATGCAGCCTCCAGTTCTGCGTGGTACAGAAGTGCCATTAGGGCAGCCGGTGCGAGTGCTGAGCAGCAGGCAATTTAAGATGATAGCGTGCTAAAATAGTTGAGAAACCTACTGTCAATTCAAAAGCTTTCTGGCAGCTCTCTCTTCATATTTGAGATTTCTATCTTAACAGACCTATAAAGGAACGGATTAGTAGAGATAAATTGGATAGCAACTTGGCCTAATGTGTCAGCAAGGCCAGATTATGGCTCTCTGATGCTTTGTAATGCCTGGCAATGCTGGCAAGAAGTTTCTTCCAGGTCCTAGAAGAGGCTTTTATGGGGCTTTGCCCAGAGCACAAGGGTCAGAGTGGAGCAGGTGATGCCCTGTGCTATACTCTGTGGTGGTGGTCTGAGGCTATTTTGCACGCAGGTGCTGCCCTGTCCTGCTGGAGCCCCAGTCTTCTCTACAGGCACTGGAAGGGGAAAGAGGGTTCATCAGAGCACAAGAAGGACTTCAGGCTTGGTACCATCTCCAAACTTGTTCCCTGGAGACATCATTCCTCCTCCCTGGCTGCACGAAAATCTGACGGAGGGCCCCGTGTGAATTTATCCTGTTTGAAGTCCTGAGAGGCAGCGAGCCCTCCAGCGTGGGCGAACCCGCCTTGGCGCTTCTACAACTCCCTGTGATCCTTACCCTCCTCTCTGATCTTGTCCAGATGCCACCACCACTTGTTAAATACAGCAGATTTTGCATCTTTGCCTCCAGCTGCTTAGCATCATCCGGCTTCGATACGGAGCACTTCATAGCGGAGGATATCTGTAAGCACGTTTCTCTCTGCCCATAAATACAGATCTTTTTCCTTTTAAATTCTGACTATATGAACTCCATTCTATTTACTCCATTACCCACAGGCAAATTGTAAAATTATAGCCCTGTGCTTCGGCTGGGAGGCTGTGCTTTGAGCAGCCGCTGCAGCTAAGAAACTCCTATTAAAGCTGTGCTGTGAAGGGGAGTGTTGGGGACCAGGAAGCCTCTGATTACTCAAGATAAAAATGATGGGAAATATTCCAAGAGGAATGTACTGAAAAGGCTCCCCGGTCTATTAACCACCGAGATTGGGGTGTGTGCTGAAGCTACTCACTTTAAACCTTATTTGTCACTCTAGGGAATTTTGCTCACTTTTGCATTTAACCCACTTACTTTCGTAGGCAGACAGACAGATGGACTGGGACTGATTCTGGGCTCCATCAGAAGAGGGGTGCCAGCAGGGACAGGGCAGGGACAGATTGTCCCTCTTTACTCTGCCCTCGTGAGGCCCCACCTGGAGTCCTGTGTCCAGAGCTGGGGCCCCCAGTACAAGAAAGATGTGGAACTGTTGGAGAGGGTTCAGAGGAGCCACAAAGATGATTAGAGGGCTGGGGCACCTGCCCTACAAAGAGAGGCTGAGGGAGCTGGGCTTGTTCAGCCTGGAGAAGAGAAGGCTGCGGGGGGACCTCATTGCAGCCTGCCAGTCCCTGAAGGGAGCTTATAAGCAGGAGGGGATTCAACTTTTTAAAAGGATAGACAATGGCAGGACAAGGGGGAATGGATTAATACTAAAGGAAGAAAAGTTTGGGGAATTTTTTACAGAAAGAGTGGTGAGGTGCTGGAACAGGCTGCCCAGAGAAGTAGTGGATGGGGAGTTGGAGCTCTGTGATCCTTGGAGTCCCTTCCAACCTTTGCCATTCTATGATTCCCCTCTCGCTCCTCACCACGTTTTCTGCTGACTTCCCTCTGCCTGACACCATCATTTAGTGGCCTCTCCCTGCATTTCTTTAAGGTGTTCAAAGTTTGATAGATAAATCCTCCTGCCAAATCTGAAACAGTCCTGGGCTGGAGCAGGGATTAAGTAGCAAAGCCTTGTTTATTTTCTTCTTGGTGCTCAAAACCAGCCGTTCCTGCCGTGCCTGTGAGGCATTGCCTGTCCTGCTGCTGCAGGCTCACGTGTTGCAGAGGGGCACTTCTTGCACGGACCTGTCCTGGGAATTGAGAGAGAGGGATGCCCTGTGGGGCAGCTGGGGTCACAGGTTACATGTAATTTCCCATCATTGTGCTTTCCATCTACTTGCACAAAGAACACTTGCATATCTGCATGCAAACTGCCTTAGGCATAGTTATTTTATTAATATATTGTTTTTTAACAAAGTACAAGATCATGAGGTTGTGTTCACTGTACTTCTGATGTTTTAGAAACCACCTAGAAGTAATCTGGATTCTGACCCTACTCAAAATGGGAATCCCCAGAAAAAAAAAAATCTATGAGAGATGGTATCAGGGTCCAAAGTGGCAGGTAATGGAGTCTTCAGAGCTAATAACTTCATGTCCTTTTGTTGACTGGCAGCTTCAAAATTGAATGTCTCTGGTTGTTGCTCTTGGGAGTGAAGCTTCCTGTGGCTGTTCCTCAACAAACAGTGATTAAACCTCAGCTTTGTGCTGCCAGGAAAAAAAAATAGGAAAAAAAGTAGCTTTGTAAACAAGCTCTCAGGAGAAGCCCTCCAGCCTGCCCTGCTCACCTTGTGTATTCAGAAAGCGAACCAGCCTCCTTCTTCCAAATTCTGAGGTTCACTTAAAAACTGCCAGACTGAACTGTTGTTTTTTTTTTATTTCTAACACAGTTGGGAAACTTATTTGTCCTTTTGATTTTGCCACTGTTCAGGTCCTTATTTTTCCAGCTTGATTGTGAGCTGTGCTTGCAGCGGGGAGCAGAGACAGGGCACCTGGAGCCCTGGCCGCCCAGGGTGAAGACATGGGGATCACTTATTCTCCTGACAAAGCTCTCTGCTGGCTCATTCTTGGTTTCCTGGTTGCTCAGATACTCTGCACCCCAAATAGGAGCTGCTTTGGCCAGACCTAACAAGGCAGCAGGGCCATGAGGGTTCCCAACACGGGGGGTTGCTGCCTTGAGGCAGCCGACGCTCTGCTCTCAGCGAGTCGTTGCCCTGAATTTGGCCACTGAGCAACTATTCCACAGGAACATTTGGAAGTGAGATGCCTGTGCATCACATAAGCAAGCAACCACATATTTTATTTGATTTGCTGCCTTCTGGGTTTTTTTTCTTCCTTGTTTCTCCATTTTCACATAGAGGTTCTCAGGACCAGACATGACTGCAAAGGATGCAACACAGAAGCCACCCACAACTGCCCCATCCCTGGGCTCTGGAGCAGGCACTGGCTGTGAGGTTGAAGCAGATGTTGATAACGAAAAACACTGAGATTAAACCCAGATGAACCAGTCATTTTCCTTATGCCCTTCAAATAAAGCCCACTCCTGCTGAACAGGGGCTCATTATTGCAGCATCATGAGAGGAGGGATGTTGCCATATAGTTAATATGATGATTTCAGGTACAGTTGCTGATGTCTGATTAAACATCTCTGGGATCAGGCAGACTGCTTGGATTGAATGGGCCATTATTCTATCCTGCTAATAACAGACTCACAGAAGCACGTTATAATTAAAACCAGGATAAATGTCATCACTAAACTTTGATGAGAAGAGCTTCTGGCTTTGTGCACATCCAGGCATGTAGGGTGAAACTGGGAGGACAGATTGTGCAGCATCCTCTCTTTTGGCACATGGGAGCACATTGTAGTTGTGCTGCATTGGGGGAATTGGGTATATAAAATATAAGGTAATTCCAGGGACTTGAAGGAGTTAAGTCTATTGCTATTGCCTGAACTGATGATATCTGCTGTGCCTTGGGTTCAAAGAAGCTGGCAAGGGAGGTCTGTGGTGGGACCCTGAGTCCCAAGCCCTGCTGTGGGTTTGGGGATGCACTTGAGCACTGTGGGCAGCCCTGGTCTGTAGGATGAAGGGGGTTAGAGGGGCTACAGGGGAGACTGGAGTGGTGCCGGGGCTAGGAGAGCTGCCTTATGAGGAGAGAATATAAAAGCTGGGACTGTTAACAGGAAGAGGCTCAAGAGGGATGAAATCGTCAAGGTTTTAGGTGAGGTGACTGCAGGCTTGTTCACCACATCCCACAGCTCACTCACTGAAACTAGCAGGGTACCAATTTAAACAAGGGGGCAGGTTTTTGCACAGAGGGAGCACATTTCTGAAAGATGCTGCTGGGAGATTGTGGAGGCTGACAGTGTCATCGGGGTCAGTGTGGCTGTTCACACAAGAGACGGTGTTATTGTGGCTGTCCTTCAGCCTCTGGCACAGGGCAGAACAGCATGGAGCACAGCGCTCTCCTGCTGCTCAGTGCTCAGCAAACTCTCCTTGTTCCTATTCAAGTAAAGACTAAAATTCCCGGGGCTGCTTTGCAAGTGGGATGTTTGTCATGATCAGCGTGGGGTGTCACTTAAAACCTGATTCATCCAGATCCCCTTGGAATGACATATTTAATATGAATTATTTTTTATCCTCCAGCAATTTTCTGGCTGCTCCTCTCTATAGATCTGCGAGATATAGAAAATTGCATATACCTCCTTTCATACAGCCAGTATGGAAATTAAAGAACTTGCTTCCTCAAGGGACATATTTTCCCCAGGGCAGGATCCCAGGTAGCAGAGCTGGCAGACTGCTTCATTGCTTCTGGTTGCACAGGCACAGCCCTGGCTGAAGCTCCTTGGGAATGCACACCATGTGTGTCCAGCAGCCCAGGTAGCACCCCTCACATTCAGTGCAGCTGGCTCACACCTCTCTTTCCCTGAGCCAAAAGCCACTCTGTGATTCTTTGGTTCTGTTTCTGAAACATAGGATCACTGAACCCCTTTGCAAACCTCATACCTCAGCTAACATGGCTCTTTCCCAGCACTTCTCTTGGAGGTGTTTTCCATCATTTCTCTGGGCTTTGTCCTCTAGCATTTGCCTTTAAAGGCACATCATCACCTCACTGGTCCCACTCAGGTTTCCCTCTCTGAGCTGGAGACCCTGCCCCAACTTCTGAGCAGCAGGGGGGCTGACTGCTGTGCCCACAAGTCCCAACAGAGAAGGCAACCCTACAGCTTCATGGTCCCTGGCCCACTTACAGACTGCAGAAGTCATGCACAGAGAAAGCCCTGAGCAGGACCGAGGTTAAAAGCCTGAGACTGGAGGAGGACCAGGGCTCAGCCTCAGTGCACACCCGACATGTGTGACAGCAGCGTGTCATGAGTACGTGTGAGTCTCTGCATGTCCCCACCTCACTGGCTTGCCTCTGTAAGTACATATGTTTGCAAGCACACGTGTGAGCCTGCATGTCCAGACTCCTAACCCCATTTCTCTGGGAAGAAGCCACTCCAGAGCTCTTTCCAAGTAACATTTCCAATAAAGAAACCTGCGTAAATGGTGCGTAAAGCTTTTATGAATCAAGCCCTTAATCAGAACTTTGGGTTTCCAAGCACATCCTTCAGGGCTAACAGCCCCTTTAATGCATTCATCACATTAAGAGTTAATTTACAACACGCGGTTTGAGACAAGCTCTCGGCCCTTCGGTGAGGACCCGCTCCAAGTGCAAGCCATGCATTAACAACCCAAATGTATTCCACTCTCAGGGAAAAAAAATTACCCCTGATATTTTCACCCTTCAAGGGAGACTCTGGGCCATGGAACAACATAGCAATGGTGTGACGGGACCACTGCCGCGTTCATGAATTTTAGATGCCTGCGAGAAATTATCTATTTTGCTGGACCCTTGCTGGGCTCAATCAGTTCCTCCGTGGTTGGTGACAATTAAGAGCCAGTATGATGCAAAGCGGATATTTTAGACACTGCTTGACACCAAGGCTCCCATCCCACTAGCTTTGGTCTCCTCTCTACCTCTCAGGACATGTCCCTTCTCTCTCTTTCCTCAAAAAGGATCAGCATGTCTGATGTGCTCTCAGTTTCCAGGAAATGAGCTTTCATGACCAAAGATTTTGTGTTTCTATGCAGAAATGATAATTATATTGGAGGGAGAGGAGTTCGTTGCCTAACGCTGTCTGCCCATGTTGAGAAGTCTTGAGCCTGGACTGCAGAGCACTGTGATCCATGCAGAGTGGGTATCAGAAAGACAGATCTTCCCCTGCTCCTCACTTGTCTTCCTCTCTCTGTTTTCTAAGGAGACGACAATTTTCAGACCATTTTTCTCTTTTGAGACAGTGCTATTCTGGAGCCAAGCCACAAATCTGCTAGTGATATAAAAAGGCCATGCAAAGCACTTTGTTAAGCAGCATCTTTCCTGGGGAGATGTTACAGAGCTTTGCAAAGCTTTGCGGAACCAGAAGGTCACGACAGTAACAGTCAATGTATCGCTCTCCTCATGTCCTCTTTTGTCTTCTCTCTCACAGTAACAAGACAAAAACCAAGACACAGAGTACATGATGGCAGATTACAAAGCCCCACTGCCAGCACTGCAACTCTCCCTCCTCAACCCCACTGCCCCCCTTTGCTGCACCGATATTGCAGCACGGCACAGCTCCCTGTCTCAGCCTGTCACATCCCAGCTGCAGACATGGGCTCCACTGTATTCAAAAGAGCCATAGCAGGAGAAGGGAGATGATAATCAGCTGTACTCTGGTAGAAACGGCCAGAAGAGCATTACAGTTTTGGATGAAAAGAGGCTATTTTAATTTAAATCAAAATCTTTTTCAAAACATATCAATTTCAGCACAATATTGTCTAGGAAAAAGAGGCTCAAATTATCCTGTATTCACATGCTGGCATTGGATGATTTCCATTTTTCATCTGTTTAGATTCAAAAACAAATGCACAGCTTATAAGAGGTATAGATATCTCATATAGCTTTAAAGGTCAAAGTAAACTGAAGTCTGAATCCACCAAAACTAAGCATTTAAATGAAAAGTGGTTTTATAAGTTAATAACATTGGAAAGTTTAAAACTTTGGCCTTTTCTACTTCAGAACTGGAGAAAAAGAGAAGGGTTTGTGGAATTTTAATGAAAGAAACATGGCGTTCCCACCCAGCTCTTCTACTGGTGGACTGACGTGAAGAATGCAGGGAACCTGGGTTCACATTCTTCACCTGCTTGATTTGGACTGGAGATTTGGATGTGCCTCTTCTACAAAAAAAGCCTGACTTATCTGCCCTAGGCTCCTCTCACTGCCACCATCCCCATTTGCTCCACTTTTCCACAAGGTAAATAGAATAGACCCATCAGGCTTGTCCTGAACCCTGCTTAGAGCATCATCCCTACATCAGCAGACTTTTCTCAGCCTTAGCCTGACTTATTTTAAACAACCAGCAATGAAAATGGCATAGTCTTTGCTAGGTGAAATTTGCTTGGTCTTCCCCCCACCAAAACCACTCCTTGATGCGTAGGTTCCTTCCCAGCCTCTGCTCATTCCTCCTGCTGCATCTGCCTCCATGTGCCTTGCTCAGCAGAAACTCTCTGCCTGTGAGCATCATCCCAATGCTGCAAAGCCTTGGCTCACAACTGGGGACATCAGCTCTCTTTTTTGTACGAGGCCCCTGGTTACCTTAATGCCAGCTACTGAGATTTTCATCTGTTCGTAGGAGATGGCTAAAGCTATACAGGGTTAGTGTGAAAGCTTCAATTTCCCAGCCTGGGAAAATACTCTGTTGACTTTTGCAGCAGAGCAGAGGCAGGTTCTCTGCTGCACAACACGCAGAGAAATAATCCTCACACAGTTTATCACAAATCTCTTGATCCAGTCTTTGAATTTGGGAGCCTCGTATCATGTAAATACATATGAAAGCCTGTTAGCTCCTTTGATCATATTAACCTGCTGCTGTGCACAATTAGTTTGAAATCTTTGTCTGAAAAGCTCCATATCAGTGTTAGAAGAGACACAGGGGAGGGATTCAGCCTGTCAGAAGAAAATGACTTTTGAGAAGATGAGAATTTTGTGCAATTATGTGACTCAAACATAATTCTTGCCAGTCTAACAAGGAAACTAGGTCTGACTGTATCATAAAGAGCTCTAGGATGCTGCTGAGCCCTCTGCTCGGCTGGTCTCGGGGCAGACAGTGTCCCTGGCTCTGGGTAGACACAGAGTATTAAATAGTGGAGTGACAAATGGTGACAGCATGGAAGAGAATAAGATGTCAAGGTCTTGATATTAAAGAATTTATGATCAAAATATGGAGTGTTTTGGGGAAACAAGCATAATGTTGTTCCCATTTTAAAGATCATATCAGTGGCTGGTATAAAAGAATTTATGGGTTAAATGTTGAGTTTATGGTCTAGTATCTTCTCTTACCCATGGGATGAATCTCCTCTCTCAGTTCTGTGTCCTTTGAAAACATGTTGATCAACTCAGGGAACAGAAGTTTTGTAAACTGGGGTTTTCTCAGGCTGTTGACTGTATCAACTTCATTGCCTCCAATCCCCTTGCCTGGAAGGGACGTCTATCCTGTTTTCTCCAAACACTGCCTGACATCATCCTTTGAGTGAGCTATTCAGGAATAGTATCATAGAAAGGTTTGGCTTGGAAGGGACCTCAAAGATCATCTTTAAGGATCTGCCATGGGCTCCCTCCACTAGCCCAGGCTGCCCAAAGCCCCATCCAACCTGGCCTTGAACAGTGCCAGGGAGGAGGCAGCCACAGCTTCTCGGGGCAACCTGTGCCAGGGCCTCACCACTGTTGTTGTGAAGAATTTCTTCCAAATATCTAACCTAAATACCCCCTCCTTCAGCTTAAGGCCATTCCCCCTTGTCCTATCACTACATGCTCTTGTAAACAGTCCCTCTCCAACTTTCTTCTTGGCCCCTTTAGGTACTGAAAGGTTCTATAAGGTCTCCTGGGAGCCTTCTCCAGGCTGAACAAGCCCAACTCTCTCAGCTTCTCACTGTCTTTGTGAGATCAGTCTGGCCTCTGCTGGAACTGATCCTGTCTTTTCTCTCCCACATGGACCATTCACCTGACAATTTATCACTTTTAGCCTCTCTAATTAGGTGAAAGGATCAGGACAATGACAGCATTGTTTCTCCTATTCAAGGCATGGGAATTATTGCTTCCACTCATAGATTTCTACCTCTGCCTTGGTCTTACTGCTCGAGGTGTCTGGAGCTGCAGCCTCCCAAAGGAGATATAAAACCCCTCAAAGATGCTTCTCCACTTGTGCAATAGCAGCAGGGTGTCTTATCTGCAAGGACCATATAAGCAGTAAAACACTCCATCCGAGCCGGGCACAGCCAGGTTTCCAGTGTAATTAAATGTGAGGATCAGCTATGGGGGAAGGGAAGAAATCTAACCCTGTCGAAGGAGGCTATTCCAGAGGGAGCTGGTTAAACTAATCCATGAGGCTAATTAGCCATGTTATTTTCTTGTTATTTCTGGGTCCCCTGCATGGTGTCAGATGTTTGATAGCAGCTATTCTGCAAAAGGAAATAAAGGACATCCTCCAAACACTACACTGGAACAAAGTTCATCATACTGCATCTTCATCTGCACCAGACCCAGTGAGGTGAGCATCTCTACACGTCTCCTTGGTCTGTCAGTGCCACTGAAACACAGTGGTTCTCTTTGATTCATGTGTCTTGGCAGTACTAATATGTTCTGGTCTTCCTGGAAAAAGCCCACCCCACACTGCTAGAAAAATCTGCTAAGTTCCTTCCCCTGCAACTCACACTGCTGTCATACCCTTAGCTGACAGTCAGTCGACACAATTAGAGTTAAGTGCTTTGTTTTTCAAGAGGGAGATGGAGGCAGAGACGAAAGAGCCTCACACTCCATACACTCTGTATTTGCACACATGCTGATTTAGCCTCTTGCAAAGGTTTAAGTGGAGCAGCAGCAAGGCTCTTCTTGCCACTCTAAAGGATCTCTCAGGGACCTGGGTCCTGACACTGCCTCATTTTGTGCAGTAGGAGTGCACTGAGGTGGTTAGAGGAGAATGTGAGTCCCATCACAAACTACACTAGAGTCTGGGAAACGTTCACCTGAATGTGACATCCTGGTTTGTGTCAGGCTACAGGCTGTTGGCTTAAAATACCCTAGCTAAATGCTTTGGTGCACAGAGCTAACCCTTCAGAAGCAGGAGGACCAGAGCATACAAGAGACTTGATGGTCATCAGTGAGTTTGGCATCTTGCTCTTTCAGAGGATGTGAGACCTTATCTTGGGCAGAAAATATGCACATTACAGATTAAGCTCAGTTTCAGACCTGTTCTTAGTCTTCTAGATGCAAACATAGTGTCACACTGGGCTGTGAGCAGCAGCAGGGAGACAGGGGGTTGAGCCTGTTGGCACAGGCAGAAGAGATGGTTCCCACAGTTGCACTCACTTTTGGACTTGGGGATGGGCTGTGGAAAAGTTGTATTGCTGAGACAGTTTGATGTGGGATGATCCTGGGAATAATGCTGGTGTCTGAGCGTTGTCATGCTTCTCTCCTAAAGGGAGAGCTAAGTGACCTGTCTGCCTTTTGGCACTGTGTGAGACTGTTTGAAATGACAGGTAGGCTTCTTGAGACTTGTGATAATTTGGGGAATTTGCTGGTTGAATAGAGAAAAGAGAGGAAAATAGCAGGGAATGCAAACACTTAAGATATCATTTCTCTGTTCCCCTGTTAGTAATGCTTCTCTGAGCAGTGATAATTCAGGAGCAACCCTTTACCTCTACAGCCAACTGAGATTATTTTACCAAACAGCCAGACTTTCAGGCTGTCTCCCACGAGCTCTGCAGAGAACTCACCAACGTGTCATGCAGCCTGCTTGTCATTTCTACCCTTTCAACTCACCTTGCATCCTGCTCCTCCTTCAAAAACCATGAGACCCAGGCGCAGGTTCATACCTTGAGATGTCCCTGTGCCCAGGAAAATGCCAAAGAGCTGCTTTGTAATACTCGTGGATGTGAGGGACAAATGGAAGTGAAGGGACCTCTGCTTCTCTGCCCATGCAAGCCCTGAGTGTCGGACCCCTGCGAAAGCTACTGGATCAGTGTTGGATCTCAGGGACCACTGCAGAAAAGGGGGCAGGTTCAGGGAGAGGATCTGCTGATCCCCAAGCAAGGAGGCACTGAGGGAGCTCAGCAATTCTTTTAGCTTTGTCAGGGCCTGCAGGACCACAGAAATACCTGAGTGTCCCACTGGAAACTGAAGAGACCCACAGACTCATTTACTCATTCCTTGCTGATGGATGCAAATTGTCACAGCCTCATGGGTGGACCTTGCTCTAAGCCTGCCTGGTCCGTGAATAATAGCTTATACATTTTCTTCCCTGAATCTGTATCTCAGGGGCTTTCATTGATGTTTCCAGTGCCAGGACCTTCTGTGCCTGCCCAAGAACCCTGACTGGATGGGACTGAGGTCTCTGTACAGACTGTTCTCAGTTAGTCTTGAAGTTGCAGTAGTTCCAGGACTTTCCAGGTTTACAAGTGTCCAACAGGCTGAACACTGATGGGTAACCTCCCCAGGAATATCTGGTCCATTCAATCAGGAGTGCTCGTTACTTTTCTGGGTGGGGTTTCCTGAACTGCATGGTCCAGAAGGTCAAAAGAAATGGTCAGATTAATATTTCTAGTCCTGAGAATTTACTACAAACCCCTTCTTCTCTGTTTGGCTTCCCCTGATCAAAGACCAGCACGCAACCAGGCTTTCTACTGCCTTTAATCTTCCTGAGACTCACAGAAATAAAATCCCACTGGCTGACTTTTTTTCTTTTGTATGGACTCAAGCCATCCCTTCCTTGGGGTCTGCTCACTACAGTGACCTCTCTGGGCAGGGGACTCTGCTGGGGGCAGGATAAGAAATAACCAAAAGGAGTCAAGTGAAAGACACTGCTCTGTTCTGCTAACCTTTAACTTTTCCACCAAACAGCCATTCCTGGTGTCTGACAGCAGGTCACCCACAGCCAGTCTGCCTGTGTGATGGGCTCAGGGGGCTGAAGGGGGTTATTCCTTAGAAGTGTGAGCACAGACTCAGGATGTGACTTGTGAGCCCGGGATACAACCTGCTTCCATCACTGCTGAGCACTGACATACGTTTTAGCAGCACAGGGGGGAATCTCTGAGAGGTGCCTGAACTTGGGAACCAGCACTTATGTCTGTGCAAGGATGCAGTCATGCAAAGTGACCTCTCAGCATGAGGCAAGCACCTGTTACTGAAGCACTTTGAAGCAAGCTAAGGTTCACTATTGCTTGATCTGAGGCTGTTTCTTGTGCTTCTGAGGAGATGACAGGTTTCCACCCACCCCCAGTCGGAGGGGAGAGCTCCTGAATAAGCACCCTACAGCGATGTGCACTCCTGCAGAGCCCAGCTTGATGCCCAAATTGCTTTACAGACCAGGATGGTATTCACACCACTAATAAGCTGCTATGTAAAAAGGATCTGGAGAATATCCTGGAGACATAATCCTGACTAGATCTGTACCGAAGATGAGCTCAAAACCCACAGTAGTATCTCTAACCTAGACAGCCTTCTCTAAATGGGCACTGGAAGGCAAATAAATGTGGCAGAGAGCAGCTAGAAGCCAGGAAAGACCTGAGCTATAATATCAGAGCTGTCTTGGTATTTCCTTAAGGTATGGAAATTGTAATTAAACTTTTATCCTAATCCCTCAGTAGGTTTTGGTTCCATCTTTGCAGGTCACTTTGATGAAGAGACAGTGCTGCTCTGCATAACCCAGAGAGTAAATTGTTTCTCTACTGGACTACTGCTGTGGTGGCATTTAGTCACATTTCTCACACCAGGAACATCTTCAGCCTGACCCAGTAGGGACCCCTTTGTGAAGAGCATCACAGCATAAATACTGTATATCGTACTGGCCCAGCAATGGGATTTGCAGGCATGGGTGTGTGCTGTGGGAAGGCAGAGTTTGGGAGAGGCATTGGAAAGCCAGGTTGCAGGTTGCTGGTATGCTAAAAGTCCCATTACTAAAGACTTTTCCCAAGTTTCTTGGGTATAATGGTATGCTTTCCAGTCATGACACCCTCTTTCCATGGGCTCCTAGAGCTGTGAGTCATGCCAGGTACCTCAAATGCTCTCAGATCTGTGTATTGAAGTTTCCCAGAGATGAATTACCATGTGTAATTGCCATGATGGATAACACAGCAAAGTATTGAACGGGGCCCTGGAGTCATTCAGGACCTACATTCGCCCCTTTTGTTCAGATGGAAAATTAAATGATTCTTAAAATAATAAATGTGCACCCTGGAGAGAAATACTCAGCTGCTCCCTCAAGAGGTGCTGTGCTGTTCTTGTGTTGAGCAAGGAATAATGAAGGTAATTGAAAAGTTATTACTTTGGGGGAAAATTTATCTTGGCTCGTATAGCCTTGCAAATGCACTCGACTGGTGAAGCAATCCATGGTCTGCAGCAGGGGGAACAGCCGTGCTTTAGCAAAACCAGGCCATCAGGTCTGGGCTCTGATTCTGCACTGCCTTGTTCCCTGTGCAAAGGTCTTGAGCTAACCCTATGCCAGCTGGCTCTACGGTGCAACCCGATCAGACCATGGCAAGAGCGTGCAAGCTAATGTGTGTCATCGGGGCTGGGGCAGGCTAAGACCTCCCAGACCATGGAAAAGAACTCACTAAGCTGTAGGCAACCTGTCAGGGAAACTGTGTGCTTGGATATAAACAGCAGTTTAAGTGCTGGATGGGAGAGGCTGGCCCTAGCCAACCTGTTGGCATTACTGGGTCATGTCAAGAGAGACTGCGAGGATTTGGTCATGCTTCCTCCTGCTGGTATCAGCCATTCAGTCTCTTCCATGTGGTTTTGTCTTCTCTGTGGCCATAGCTGAATGGCAGAGGTGGAAGCGGGATGGGAGAACTGGCTGGACCATCTGTCTCAAAGCACAGTGAGCAGGAGAAAGCCTGTTGGAAGCCATTGAGATGGCAAAGGTGGATGTATGAGGTGAGGTGGAAGAGTGGATTTTGTTTGAGCCTGAAGACAAGAAGGACAAAGAGGTTCTCCCTGCTAGCTTCAACTAACACCAAGGGAACTGAGAGGCTGGAGCTGGGCTGTCCTCAGAGGTATGGAGCGACAGGACAAGAGGCCGTGGCACAGGCTACAGCAGGGACAATGCCCACAAGGTATAGTGAAATAACACCTTCATAATGAATGTTGTGGCCTCAGGACAGGGCAGTGTGGGCCAATCTTTGTCTTTAGAAATGTAAAAAACTCAGCAGGACAATTCCCAGAGCAATATGACCTAATTTGAAGTTGACCCCTTTGTGCAGGGAGTAGGACCAGACAACTCCCCATGTCCCATCCTTGCCTCAGTTAGGCTGCTGCTTCGGTGCTGATTTATAAAGAAGAAGAATGAAACCTTGCTAGATCTGCACAGGAGCTGCAGTCTGCCTCGGCAGGGCTGTGTCTCAGGCTAAGGCACAGCAGCTGAATACTTGGTGGTGCTCAAGGCTTGAAGGGGATTTTGCATCTCTTAGACCGCACAATGACAGTGACTCTGTCCCCTGCAGCACAGTGAGGGGTGGGGGTCTCCAGTGAGATGGTGCACTGATTCCTTGCAGTGCTTGCAGTGATGGTGCAGGTGAGGCTGCACCAGCATCCGGTGAGTGAGTGGTCCTCCCTACCCTGCTCACCCTGAAGAGTGAAAAGCAAGAGGGTAACACAAGGGAAAATTTGCTCCTTGGCCTGGCTGCAAGGAATTTCAAAGCAATGCTTCAAACCCAGGTTTTTGGTTTTGTTTCTCTCTTTGTTTGGTTGGGGGTTTTTTTTAATAATTAAAATTAAATGAAAGTTTTCACATGTCGGGTTTGTTTGTTTTTTTATTTTAAAAGCTCTCAAATAATTAGAGTACTCAAAGTAAACAGGCTTTTCATGCTTTATTACCTGATGTGTATTATGGCTCCATTAATGCACTGTGGCACTTCTGCCATTTTCTGCATTTCAAAATGTTTTAAAGATGGGACTCAAATCATCAGCATTAATTGCCAGCAAACAGAAACGAACCTTCTGAAAGGGAAATAATTTTATAGCTCTAATTTGATTAAGTAGCAAAGCTCATTGTTTCCATCTTAGGTGGACAGTGAAAACACAAGTAAAGTTAATATTTATTAATCTTAATGTGCAGGCCAGGTAATTACATTGCCCACTGCGGCAGCGAGGGCTGCGTGACTCTCACTTGCTCTCTCGCTGTATGTTTGCACACCCTTTGGGTAAACAGGAAAGAGAGGAGGGTTTGGTGCTAATTAGAGAGATGAACTTCTCTTTCCAAAGGGCTTCTGGCTTTAATTGTGCGCTCAGGACTGTGGATACAGGTAGGTAATTGTGTTTGCTGACAGTGGCCAAAAAAAGCAGAGGAGGGTGAGCAGCTCTGGAAGGAGCTGTGATTGACACGGGCAAAAGTACATGTGTCCACACACACACACACACACAGAGTCACATGTACACTCTCCATGTGTGGTGTTCAGTTCCCATGCAGGAATCTTTCCACATTTCCAAAAGGATGTTTTTTCTTTGTGTGTTTTTCCTCTTGCGCCTTTCAGCCTTTAAGCTGAACATCCAAACCCTGAGCAGGACCAGCATCTGAGCTGTGGGACAGATGTGTCAGGGGCATTGCTGAAATCCAAGTCATGGACTCAGGAACTTTTTTTTGGGGGCTGTGTCTGCCCCGCTGTGACTCCCCCTGTGCAGAACGTGACCCAGGCAGGAGCAGAGCAGAGCTCAGTGGGCTGGCTGTCAGGGAGGACAGGCTGCAGACCAGCAAAGCTTTTGCAGCTGGTGGAGAACTGCTTTTCCTTGGCTGCTGGTTCAAGCCTACCTCGGGACAGCCATGCCTGGAAGGCTTTGCTTTCAACAGTTTCACTTACCATGTGTCTGTAAATCTGCTCACTTCCATCACTGCGCTGAGCACTTGTCTGTGTTGTGGCTGGTAGTAGTGCAGCTCTGCTGTAGTAAAGATGCTTTTACAGGGCAGGTGTAAATCCGTACTTGGGAGAAAGACCATGACAGTTGCCCAGGGCAGATAAGACCCATCACTTTGCTAAGTCAGAACCAGCCAGATGCTCACAGATTTCATGACTGTGATTTACCTGACCCTGCATCTAGCCTAGTCTAATTTGGGGAGTTTGCATGGCAAGCTGAGCATTGCCTTCAGCCACACAGTCTGTTTGAATGCCAAGCCTGGCTGGGACCTGCCAAGCCGAGGTAAAGCTTGGTCCCACAGCTCTGCAGGCTGGGCTGTTTGGTGGTGAGTGGGTACTAAACCTGTGACCTCTGGATCAGCACTGACCGGAATTAACATGAGCTGCTTCCAAGACCATTTGTTCTGGGCAGGAGCAGATTAAGAAAATTTCTAGCCTCCCCTCAATTGACCCAGTGAAGAAGAAAAGAGCTCCAGAGCATCACAAGTCTACCATTTTATTTCCCCACCAAGCCTGCTCAGCATCATGCAGGATTGGCCCTCCTTCATCCTGCCTTTTAATTGCTGACTGATTGTAATATAGGATTTTATTTTCCCTATAATGACTCTTGGGGCCCCCAGATGTTCTCCTCAAGTGTGGTTGCGTCAGCACTAGAGACTGAATGACTGATACCAGCAATTTTTACAGCTTGAAAGAAGAGAAATATGTGAAGGGGATTTAATTTAGCTCCAATATTGTGTCTTCATCTTCAAGAGTCGACAAGAAAACGACACCAAAAGGTTATTTTACAATGAGAGGAGGGAGAATTTGCCTGAGAGAGGGAGAGATCACTGGGCTGGCTTTCTAATATCAGCTCATTACAGAGAACACGTTTGCACAGCCACTTTGCTGCTGCTGTTAATTTAAACTTGGATGATTAAAAGCTGTAATTGCACCATTTTAAATAAATGTCCACTATCTGGATTATTATATTTTTAATTAGTGTGGCTCTGTCGAATGTTTTTATTCATCTGATTGATTTGTTTATACTGTATTTATTTATAATTCATTGATCTCCCTGACCCTGCTATCTCCTGAACACGCAGTTTGGCCATGATTCCAGCAAATGGAAGAGGACTGAACCAGGAAAGAGCAAAAGGTACCGGGTCAGCTCTCCCTTACGAGCTCTTTGCAGCTCTCCTTTGCCTCCTGACCCAGCTGATCTTTTGCTCTTTGCTCTTCCCCAGGGCTGTGGGGGAGGATGAACAACCTGGAAGACTGGCTGCCTGGAAGCCTGTGTGTGGGAAAATTGATTTTCAGTCCAGCAAACCTCAGGATGTGATACTGGCAGGAGCATCCCAGGACCCTGAGGTTTGATCCTGTGTGTTAAGACCCATTTCTTAATCATCACTGCACAGGCAGGTACCCACTCTGCCTCTGGGAGATTCTCTAAAAATGTAAGGTCTCCCTGGCAGACGGCATGCTTTCCTGACAGGTTGGGTTTCAACTACTGCAAACAGCTCTTCCACTATCCAGAGACAAGTTCAAAGCCTATTTCTAAGCCTTGTTCTTTTTTTTGACACCAAATGTGAATGTTGGGGAAAATCCAAAATCAACATCTAGACCCATGCTGGCCCATGATACCTCATGGCACTGTGTTCTTTGCTAGGACCAAGGAGGTGCAAGCAAGAGTGACTTGTAAATCATCATCTTGATGTTCAGGGCTCTCCTGATTGCTGCCCGGGGGTTGTGCTGAGGGGCACACTGAGAATATTCAAGAGGCTGCTTGCTCCTGTAAGACTCCAGAGCATCTCTGCTAACACACATGTAATATCTGCAGGACGGGGACTGCCACTTGCTCTGACTTTGTGCTGCACCCAGCACTGGAGGTTTCTGACCTCTGACAGGGGCCCAGAGGCACTCTGATAAGGGTGAAGCATCGCCATGAATAGTCTGCCTGCCTGGCAAATACCTCCAGGCTCCCAAACACTTTGCTTTCCCCCTTTTCTATACAGCCTCTGGAACCCTTAAGGAGCGGATCAGGCCTTCAGCATTGAGGAGAGGAGTCTGCCCGTGTCCCCTGGCTACAGCATAGTGTGTGGCCTCAGCGTAGCAGTGCTGTCTGCTCGTTAATGGCTTTTCCTCGAGCTGTGTGCCAGATGCAGCGTCAGTCAGGCCAACCTGGTGATACACCCCAGAGATCTCCAAGTGTAATTACCCTTTCTGAACAATTCTCACATTGCCAGAGGGGTTTTTACAAGGGGAATGCTGTTACTGGGCAAGTTTTGGTGTGGACTGAGTGACAAGGCAGAAGATGGACAGCCTTCCCAGGTAACTGTGCTGGAATGACGTCTGTGCATCCGCACAGAGCATTTCCAGGGCTTGGCAGAGCTGTAGCCAAGAAAGCAGCTGCTGTGGGGCTCTACCAGTATTGAAGGAAACCTCTTGGAACAGCATGTCACAGCTCAGCATGGGTATGAATTTACTTTTGGAAGGCCACATAAAGGGTGACCTGTTGTGTTATATGTGTGCTACACAGCTCCTCACCAGCCTCAACTCTTGTGTACCCTCAAAAAGAGAGGGTGTCCCATGGACAGAGCAGGAAGGCATCAAAGAATAGGAACTGTGTACACTTCACCCACGCTCTCACAGAATCAGCAAACTGTAGGGGCTGGAAGGGACCTCCAGAGATCATCGGGTCCAACCCCCCTGCCAAAGCAGGTTCCATAGGACAGGTCGCACAGAGAGACATCCAGACGGGTCTTGAATATTTCCAGAGGAGGAGACTCCACACCCCCTGGGCAGCCTGTCCCAGGGTTCTGTCACCCTCCCTGTGAAGAAGTTCTGTGTATTGGTGCAGAACTTCCTGTGCTCCAAACTTCCTTGCTCTCCTTGCAAATCCTCCAGATATCCTGCCAGAAAATAAGGCAGGTGCTGGAGCAACCCCTGGGCAGGTACAGCACTGGATGAATGGGATAGGTGAGAGTGTGGCCATGACTTTGTAGCAGCTTTAGAGAGAATTACAGTCCCAGACAAACAAGTTTTGGCCATTCAGAAAGGGTAATTACATTTTTGAGATCTCTGGGGTATCTTTTTCTTGTTGGTCAATATTCAGACTGTGTATTCTTTTTTTCTTATTTTAATTAAAATTACTGGTTGGACATGTTCACCAGGTGGCTGGTTCACTCTGAGTACAAACACTTAATAGCATTTTGTAATTGGCTGAATTGTCTATAAATAAATAAGCCTTGTAATTTAGTGAGCATCCTTGAAGTGCTTAGTGTTGTACTTGACGCAAAGCTGAGGACTCCTACATTCAGGAACTTACAGGCAAGAGGGAAGTTAAAGACAAATCAAAGTAGTTTTACATGACAACAGCAGTGAGCTCCTTGGCAGATGGAAGGGATGGGGTGGGATGAGGCATTGGGATTCTGCAGTTGTCCATAGCAACTCTGCTGTCCTGAACTCTTCCAGTTTTACAAGTGGAATTGGCTTTGAAAATCTATCTGACTGATTTTACCTGAGAGAAAATAGTTGCACAAGTCATGACCTTTGCCTTTGGTAGGCTCCCTGTGTCACCAGTGGTCACTGTGTAGAAAGGCAGCAATGCTGTTTGAATGCACTGATCTCTTTAGGCAGCTCCCAGCTGGGAACCAAGGCATGGTCTGATATTTTACTAACCATCAATGTTTGCACTGCCAGAAGATCCCGTGGCAGAAGGACATCTGTGGAGGTTGTCCAGGCAGGGTCAGCATCTTGGCTGGCTCTCTGCCTTGTGCTCTGTCCAGATTAGTGTGCTCTAGGTTCAGTTTTGCCCCAAGGCATCAGTCTCACCCAGCTTATTTTTTTAAAGGTTAAAAAGTTGTGCTGTGACAGGGAGATACGATGATTTTCAACTCTGGAAGCGAGCAAAACCTATAGCTGTTTCCTGCAGGAAAATCTGGAAGACCCTCTTCCCTTTGCCTGAGTTGCACATTTCCTGGTCTTAAGACCTATCTCCTCTTTGGCTTTGGAAAGAGCAGCAACTCACTCTTTCTATTTAACTGCAGCCCTTGGGGAAGGGGCCAGCCTCTGTGTGCTTACGCAAGGACCCCAGCCTGAGCTGGAGTGACACCTCCCTAGGTAGGCACGTGCTTTTCATACTCCCCAGCTGAGGACCTGTGCCCCAGAGCTACCATCCCAGAGCAACAGAAACAACCAGACACTAGGACCAGCTTGCCGGAGGCTGCAGCCCCAGGGTGCCAGCACACAGGTAACTCACCTGGAATTCATGCTGGAGGTTTTTCTTTATTGGTTCACAGATCACTCCATCTGCCCATTGATGCACGTGTAGAGGAGGGTTGGCTGGTTCTGAGGTGCCAGAGCTATTTCTTCTGGTGCTTCTTCATGCCCATAAGGACATCACTGCTGTGCAGCCCTGGAAAGGAGGGAGAAGGGTGACACTGGTGTCCTTCAAGGGTTGCTGTCTGGCCCACAGCATGCCATGGGCTGTCTCACTTTCAAGAGTGTGTGAATGGCAGGCAGGTTTTCTAGGTGGCAGGATGGCATTGCTTCATTCCCCTTTATGGTTCCTCCTGGGATCTCCACTGATCTAGAGGGAGATGCGATGCTTCCACCTGAGGGTACACGTCTAAGGGAGGAGGAGAAAGAAGGTCTGTGGTGTCCTGTTTTGCCTGGAGGATAGCTAGGCTTTGCTTCACATAGCTCTTCAAGAAGAGGGAGAGGTGTTCTAAGAAATACTCCAGCTTTCCCCTGGGATATTTTTTTTCTTAAATTCATATTACTCCTCCAAACCATCCCTCAAACTCTCCTTGGAGAAAATCGTCTAGATAATTATCTCTAAAACATTACCTGCTTTGTCCGCTGCAACCCTGCGAGCTGCCCAGGGGGTCTCCTCCCCTGCTCCTACAGCTCCCTGTTTGGCAGTAGGACTGACTGCCTTTCGGAGGTAAGCTTCCAATTCAGAGCCAGCTGCATCCTCAATCAGGGTGAGGTGATCCAGGATCCTCACTCCTTTCAGCTTGCACAAGTTGTGCAGCAGAGTTTTCAGGATCCACAGTGGGAGTTCCTTTGTGCACTGCCTCAGCTTTTTGTTTGAGAGAGCTTGCATGATCATGTGGGTATCCAGCAGGATTTCATCCAGATTTAGGGTGCTGATGGTATGTGGGAGAAGCCATATGGTCCTCCACAAGCACTTGCCCAGCAGGTCATAAAATTTATCTGGGCTGCCCTCAGCAGTCAGGCTGTCCTGGAGCAATTTCAGCAAGGCACAAAATATCCTTGTCTGGTCAGATTTTTCCAACACCTTCTTGATGAGGACATTAATGGACTGACTGAGCTTCTGATCTTCCTCTAGGTGTCCATCCAGCAAGTCTATCATTAAGGTAAAAAGATTGTTCATTACATCCTTAAGCACTTCCTCTGAGGCCTCCTGAGCCAGTTTCTTCTCCTGGAAGACAGAGTTGCATGCCTGGATGACAGAGTTACATTGCAGAATGATTTGTTCCTTCCCCCATTTCTTATCTGCTTCCTTTGGGGTGTTGATAAACTTGAGTGATTGAAAGCTGGCTACAAGGAACTCATTAACGTGCCTGGACATGGCTTCTACTTTGTTATTCTGCTTCAGGATCTCCTCAATTTCTTTCATTGCCTGTGTGCTGGTGTCAGTGTCACCACTGCTGATGCGACAAATAAGGGAATTAATGGTGGAGGTGATGTTATGACATGTGTCATCTGTGCCCAAGGAGACAGGCAGAGTTTGAAGTTCAGGGATTGTTTCTAACTGAATGACATCCTTCAGTCTAAAGAGACCGTATTTTCTGGAGACCATCCTTTGCTTTTTCTGACCTACATGTAGAGGTTGTGTCTGGGGAACCAAGTCCATGATATTGGAATTTCCTCCTTGAGAGCAGGTGGGCTCTAGCTTTGAGGCTGCATCTCCTGCATATTGACAGGTGACTTCAGATACTGAGTATGAGTCATAATGAGAGTTCTTACTGAAACGCTTTGGTGAAGAAACTCTTGACATGCCAAGTTTTGTAATTTGTCCCAGAATCCTCATATGCTCTTTAGGAAGATTCCCAACCATTTTGAACAGGGCTTTGCCATGAGTTTTGCAAGCTGTGACCATAATGTTTAGAGCAGCCCTATGAACAGCACTGTCTTGGTGTCCTAGGAAGGCAGCTATCCTCTTCAAGGCTTTGCTCGGGCTCGGCTGACACACATCCAGCCCATATGTTTCAAGGAGATAACCCAGCTCCACCAGGCAGCCTTCCTGCTGCTTACTGTTATGGGACTTGGTGCCTTCCATGAGAAAGCCAAACACCTTTTTAGCTGGATACACCAGGCATATCTTCTTCATGATGGCACACACCAATTTAAAAACAGTTTGCCTTGTCTCTCCCATCTTCAGGACCAGGTATGGAAGGAAGGAAAAGGCCTCAGTGTCTGTCAGCTGGTACTTTTCTTGCATCAGTAAGGTGAGCAGCAGATTGAGGTAATCTAGGCTCTTGATAAGCACCCATGTGTTGGTGTCAAAGAAACGCAGGGTGAGCCATTTCAGAATTAGGTCCAGGCAGCTGATAACTCCTTCCTTCTCTGTCTCTAAGTGCCTGGACATGATGGCCAAGGCTTTAATGTGATGCGGGAAGCTGGAGTGGAACATTTCCACCTGGAAGCTTCTGGACACGCAGCAGCTCATCTGAGCTTTCAGCTGCTTGATGTACCTGTCACTGGGAGCAGTAAAATTCCACTGCAGCACTTTGCTGCCTTTCTCATCCCTCATTCTCTGTTCTTTTCCCTTGGGGACAGTGATGAAGATAGGTCCCAATTTTCCAACCTCATTCATCAGAACTGAATTCATTTGTGCTTTTTCCTTGGCTGCACCCATGTCTTTCAAGACTTTTCCTGACTTGGGCCCCTTGGGACCCTGCTTCTCCTCTCTGTGGGTTTTGGGTGCTGGGTTTTTAGCTGATGCTTGTGAGGACAAGGCTGTTGCTGCAGGTGGTGTGGTTTGAATAGAGGCCAAAGCAGTTGTAGTGGTGACTCCAGGGTGTCTGGAAAGTGACTTAGCAGAAGCAGTGGACTGGGCTAACAGACTGTCATTGACATTCTCTAGTATCACTAGTACATGATCCTTTCCAGCTGCTTTCAGCTCACTGGTGGCTTCGGTCATCTTCTCAAAGCCAAGGTACATTATAAAGAAAGGCAGGGCTGCCTGTGAGGCTATCTGCACATCCCTGTTGCTGTCCTGCAAGGAAGAGTAGAGGTAAGGCACACAGCGCAGCAGGTCTGAGGGAGCTGACTTGAGCGTTGGCAGCTGTTCAGCCAGCCACTGCACCAGCTCTTGCTTCTGTAAATGCATTTCTGCATCTAGATCTTCTGAAATGTCCTGTCCATCCAGCCACTCCAATATGTCGATCTGTGCAGCCCAGGAATTCATGGCAGCCAGGGCAGCAGCTCTCACGCTGCCTTTGCTTTTCCTGAACAGAGAAATGAGGGGAAAGCCCAAGTCCTTCATGTGCTGTTTGATGTTTGAACCCATGGCTGCAGGCAGTTGCTGGAGGACCCTTAGAGCCATCTGTACCAGGGTGGGGTTTGGGTCACAGAGACAAACCCTCAAGGCTCCTGGGAGCTCTCCTATGTTAGGCTGGATGAATCTGGCATCCTGAAGGATGCTTGCAACCTCTTCCAGGCCCTCCCTCTGGATGGTCCAGCTCTTCTCTTGCAGCTTTGACACCAGCTCTGGTGTGATCCTGTCACCAATATCTATGGCTTCAGTACTTCTGTGGTCCTTTGGGTCTTCCTGGGTCCTGACATCTAGCTGTAGCTTGGGTTTGGCACGACTGGGAATTGGTGGGACCTGTCCATGCAGCTTCTCCAGCTCAGCATATATCTGGGGAAGAAGGGGCAGCTCTTCACTCTCAATCAGTGCTTTCAGTGAGTCTCCCATGTACAGGTAAATAACCCCCAGCAAGGTGATGGCTGACCTCTGCACACTTGAGTGAACAGCAGCAAGAGCAATCTTCAGTGTTTTGACCAGGGCCTTGGCTTCCATCCCTGCAAAGCCAAACTCCAGAATTGCATTTGACAGCCAGTCCAAGAACTTGGATTGGACCCTGGAGTTACTCTGTGAGAAGGCAAACAACATAGCTGTCTTTGCAGTCCAAGACAATGAACATGACTCTGCTATAGCTGTCAGGGCTCCTTGGGCATAGTTGCTGCATAACACATCTCCCACCATTTCTACCACACTTTCCAGGACAATTTGAGCAGATGTTCTAGAGAAGTCTCCTTTCTGGGCTAGCAAGGTGATGGTGTGAAGTTTCTTCTGCATCACCTGGAGCTTTGTTTCCTTGCGTCCTTGTGACATCAGTCTCACCAGGGCTTGGCATGGTATCTCACTTTTCTTCATCTCCTCAACCGTCTTCTGAAGGGTATCCATGCTGGAAATCCTCTCTTTCCAATCGTTGCTTTCCAAATGTTGTATGCAGGTTTCAGGGAGAACAGTCACTGCCTTTTCCCCACACTCTTCTGCTGAGAGCTCTGGTTCAAACATGTTGCTTGTTGGCTGTTTGTTGTTGGCCTCTGTCCTCCCAGCAATAGTGGGGTTTCTTTCCAAGGACCCAAAACCAGGAGCAAAAGAGTATTACTGGGCATCCCTGCTGTTAGGCCATGCTGAGGGGATAGAGATGCTAGGGCAGCAGCTTCAGGACTCTCCTGGCAGGGTGCGTGGAGACTATATAGAACAGCCCTAGAAACCACCAGCCATTGTGAGGTTGGCGACGCCCCTGCTCTCCTGGGTGGGGAGCCATACAGTGCTGCGGTGTCTCACTGCAACAAGCAGCTACTGCTCTTCTCACAGCAGGGTCTGAGACTCAGGTCCAGGACCACTTCTGGGAGGAGAAGACATCAGCACAGGTTACATCACTTCCAGCCCCATTGCCTACCCAGGGGTTGTTTAACTCAAGCCTGGAGCTCTGGAGCCTGGGAAACAGCGACTGCCACACATTGTGACAAAGTTTCACCACCATGGGCCACCCCATCTTCTGAGCCTTTAAATGGCCTTCCTCCCCCTGCCCCTGCTGTTGCTGCTTAGATTGGGAAGTTTCACAAGAGCTGACTGAATGAGGAGTTGTTTTGGATGATAAATTAAAAAAATAATAATAAAAAAATGATGTGTGAAGGAGATTTGCATGGAAGCAATTTCTTACATGCTGCCATTAGAAGAAACATTTAAGCCTAGGTAGAATGGTTCACCGACTTCCATGTTATTTAACTTTCTTCTAATCCATTAAAAGCTGGCAAGTCTGACACCAGCAATGTCCTTAAGAAATGAAAATCAGGTGCTGGGTTTGGTGGGAGAATCTTTGTCAGTGCAGCAGCACTGCCTGCATCCTCACGCAAGCAGCACCAGCCCAAGTGCTGCTCCATGGAAGACCCCTCGGTGCAGGACCCCTGCATCCAGCCCCTCTCCCTGCGGTGAGGCTGTAGACAGAACGGGCAGCCGGCAGCCCCTGGCACAGAGGATATCCATCCTGAACATCTACTCCTACAGGTACAGATCACTAATAGGACAATCCGTGCTCTTTGGCTCTCTCTGCTGGCTGCAGTGCACCCCATTCCCGGGCTTGTGCTTAATAGCATCCCCCCACATTGCGCCCTTTGGGGAAGGGGCTGGCGTGGGGAGCAGGGATGCGTGGAAAGAAGGATTATATTGAGCCTCTGGGAAGAATCACAAACCCTGCCAAGCAGAACAGGTAACATGGGGTAGAAAAGGGGCGGCAGTGAAGATTTACAGAAAAGCCTTGCACATGTGACAGCAGAGTTCCAGGGGGATCCTTTTCCCTTCCTTAAACCTCAGTCGTGAGCAAAAGGGGAGAGATTTCCCTTGGAGACAGCACACAGAGCTGCGTCAGGGAGCGATCGCTCTGCCGTGGGGCACAGCAGAAATGGGCTTATTCCCGGGCTGGGAGGGACTCACGGGCTTGTGCTGTGTGCCTAGGGGGACTCTCCTAACAAGCGTTGAGGGATGAGCAAGGGAGGTCCTGGGAGCATCTCTTGGCTCCCCTCCTGGGAGTGCTTTGCCAGGGCTGGAGGCCAGGAGTGTTTCTCCTTCCCCACCAAGGAGCACAGCAGGTTGCTGGTGGCTGGGAGGACAGCATTGGGAGGGATGCTTTGGCTTTGTGTGTGTGATCGAGTCTTCCTGTCTCTGGTCCAGCAGCCAAGCAAAATGTGAATTTCAAGGCATCAGTTTATGCTTTCTCAGGGAATCTCTCTGCAGAAAATACAGGGGACCTTCACTAAATCAGTTTTGTTAATTGAATGACCAGGTGGGTTTCTTTGTCAGATGGTGTTGGAAATACTAGTTTACAGCACAAACTGGCATTTGTACTATGCATTTGAGAATTTTTTGTGATCCTAGTTTTGTGTTCTACAAATTGGTTATGGGGTAAATCTCCTGAGACTGGGATCCAAACCGTCTGCTGAGGTACTCACAGCATCTGGCCAAACAGCTATTCTCAGAAGTGCAATTAGGAGTTAACAAAAAGTAACAAATAATTCCCTAATAAAACAAAGAGAGAGGAGAAGAAAATGCTTGGCATAAGTGAGTTTTATTGCATTATTCTGGGTAGAAGCTGTCAAAGAGTCAGAAGGTGTTCAGAGAGCAGAGAGTACAGTTTGTTCCTTTATCATAATAACTTTTATTGCCTAGGTATAGCTTTTCTCACCCTGGTCAATAAACATCCTGCTGCTTTGCTTTCAGAGAATTAGGGCTCGGTTGCAACAGCAAGAGCTTCTTTTCCAAATGCCTGGTGTTGACCCATGTGGGGGCTGTGGTTGCTCTGGTGTTCCCCGGAGCTGCTGGGATTGGGCAGGATGAAAGGGAAGGATATTCCTGTGGTGAGAGTAGAGGTCTGGGAATCTGAGGTGCTCCCGGTGGCTGCAGATCAGAGGGATGGTGTAATGCTTGCTGGGAGCCACAGAGGCAGAGTAAATGCAAAGGCAGTGCAGAGCATCTTACAGGCTGTTCTGGGTGAAGGATAGTGGTGCCCATGGGTCCAGGCTTGTGGTATTTTCTGCAGATCCAAAAGGAGTTAGGCAGTATCAGAGTGGACCCAGTCTATGCAGTCTGGATCTCACAAGTTATTTCCTCTGCATCACAGATATCCTACCTATCCTCACTTCAAGCTATCTGTCACCAACAAGCCTTCTGGGCTTAGGAACACTTGCCTTCTTTACCAATTTGGGCTGCACATAAAAAAACAATTCCTGACCTGCTTGCTAGAGTGAATGAGCCCCCCTGGCATCGTTAACTGGAGAGTTTGCTGCTGGGGATGGCTGAGAAGCTCATCGTGTGTATTGCCAGGTCTTTACAACCATTCCTGGTTTTCATTAAAAGCAACTCTTCAGACAGCAGTTTCAAGCCCTTTTATTTGGTTCCTCATGGACTTTTCCCTGCACTGCCTCAGATGAATCACCAGGTTGAAGGTACCTGCTGGAACAGGGATTGCTCTGGGTCTGCCTGTGACATGGAGTGCAAGAGGGGAGATGAATCAGCTGTGTGTGGGTCATCACAGCCCCTAACCTTCAGGCCCGTGCTAAGGTTGCTCCTTTGTGGAGCCTCAGCTCTGAGCTGTGGAGAACATTGCTTGAAAACCTCTCACAAAAACTGTGAGCAGCAGCTCTGGTGCCTGTACCTGCATGCTCATCCAGATGCAGCCTTGCCCAGCAAGAGTCTTCCCAGCTTGGGACACTGCTTCATGGCTGTGTGGCCAGGGATTAAATATAGTAATTTAATCCCTTTATCCCATAACTCTCACCTATTGAAGAGAAATAATACATCTTTCTTTGTCTTTCTGGTCTTTTTAGCTCAGCAAGGCAAGACCATCCCTAGCATTGAGTTTGTATGGTTCCCAGACACTGGGACTGCTGGTGCTGCAGCAGTACAATTACACGCAGTGATACCGTGTTTAATACCCTGGGAGCCATCTCCTCTAACTCCAGGAGCTCCTGAGCTGGCAGAAGGCAGAGGTTTGTCTTTCTGCCTCTGAACTGAGGACATTTGCACATGCCTCCACCCGTATATCTTCATTAAGCTTCGCAGAGGCTGCCGTGCCGTGACGCCAGCTGTTCTGCTGAAACAGGCTGGTGTAGCGTGTGAATCACTCTGTCTTTAATTCCTGCTTGTGCTTGAGGATCATCCACATCCCTATTTGTGATGGGTTTCTCTCCAGCAACTGGCTGGATTAAACTCCTTTCAGAAGCACTGGCTGAGCATAGTGACCAAGAGGAAAAACCTCAGGCGAGTAGTGGTCTATTTATATCCCATGAAAGATGGATTCGGTGCATAAGAATATTCAAGCCCCTGGCACCTCCACCCCCTTTCTCTTCCTGTAGCTGCTGTCTTGAGGCTGTCTCAGCGCTGAAGAATTAGCTGCTTTTCGAAAGCTAAATGGAGCCTCAGTCAAGGCAGCAGTGAGCAGCCGGGGATGGGAGGTCTCTGCTTTACCGAATCCCCTAAAAGCTGCTCCCTCCTGAAATCCTCGTACTGAATTCCCTAAAATCCGCTCTTGACAATGCACACCAGCAGCAGATCCAGACGCGAGCCAGGACTGCTGCTCTCACCTCAGAGAGTCTTTCTCCACGCTTTCAAGCAGAGTCCTATTCTCACCCTGACTGCTTTTAGGGCTGAGAAATGATTTGCATCACCTGCGCTTTTCCAAGGTCTTTCTGGAGGCTTCTCCCCGCAACAGTGGCAGCCCTGCTCCTCTCCCAGGGTGGGTTAATCCTGCGCCTTCCACAGCAGTCATGGAAATCCAGGGAGTGCTGCATGCTGGGGGTGTCCCCTGTACCCCTGGAGTGCCAGGAGGATCACTTGACCTCTGGTAAAGAGGGCAGAGCCCTTCACCCCACCGCATTGCATGGGGGCAGTGGAGGCTAAGGACCGTGCCTTTCCCCAGGTCACACCACAAAACCTACAGCTCTTACAAGGGAGGAGGAAAGGAGGCTCCCAGGAGCTGGGAAATGCAGGATCATGTCACACAAGGCTTCTCCAGTGGGTATAGGATCCAGCTTCCCCGGCAGCAGCCAGGCAGGAAGCAGTCAGCCCCCTGCTCCAGGGAGGGAGCGCAGCATCCAGCCTTGCCTCTGGGGTGACTTAACCTGTCCTCAGCTGAGAAATCCACCTCCACAGGGGTCATGCTCAGCCCTCCACCCAGGAACATCTCTAAGATTCCCCATTTTTCACCTTTCTGTCGTATATGATGGCTACAAAGCACCTGTTACCTGAATTTCTCATCACAGGGACACCCATTCCCTGCTCAGGATTCACACTCTACGCTCCAACTGACCCACGACTGCGTGTCACACACCAGCACAGCCAGAAAGGGAAGAGGCTCTGCAAGAGCACAATGAATACATCTTCCACTGAGAGAAGCATGCAATTTTCCTGATCCTACCTCCTACCCTACCGAACCATTTAATATTGCCTTTAATGATGATGTAGTGGGTAGAAAAGCTGCTGTAACCAATTTACTAGTCGGAGAGGGGCTGATGGCATGGGGTTAACATCTCAGCTTTACAGGGATGTGAAAGCTCCTCCTGTTCAGCAGAACAAAGGAAACTTTCCAAAGGAATCCCAGAAGCATTGTTTGTTGGGGATGTTTCGAGGAGTGAAATATTCCAGGTAAGAAGACTTTTTAGTGTTGTGGCTAAGAAGGAAATGAGGTATGTGTGGGGTAACTTGTGCTGTGACCCACTTTTATGGTCCCCATTGCTTGAAATATACAACTGTGATTTATGGTGATGCCTCTAGTGATAGGTGTAAATCCTCTAGACTGACTGAAGTGCCAGCGCTGTGGATTTGTCTCAGCCACAATTACACAGACTTTATCTCTAAAATACCAGTGTCTGGATCCCTTAGAAAGACCACAGAAAAAAAAAAGCCCAACACTTTAAGAGATACTGTGTGTCTATATGAGTGCGTGCAGATGCTGTCTGATGCTGCCTGATGCTGTCTGATGCCAGGTGGCATTTTGAAGACAAGATGTGACTTAGGTTTCCTTATTGACCACCAAGTCTCAGCATCACCGTTTGAAACATAAACTTTATTGCAACAAAGAATTAAAAATAGTACATCTGAAAGAATTGCAGAGTGCATGTCATTAAAGAACCAGTCAGAAATCACAACTCAAGCAAATCGTGTACAATTGGAACAGAAAATTTTATTAAAACAACTGGAATTCAAACTCAAATTTTCTGTGTTTGTTTAATTTCACCATAACCGTGGATTGTGTATTTACAGTCTTCGCCTCTTGTGGTGAAGGTTCTGCTCAGGGCGGGGTGCTAGGGATGGATGGGGAGAAGAGGTGGGTTTCAAAAGCTAACAGGATGTGAAAGTTTTCCAGAAGAAGTTCTTGCAGCCTGCTTTGCGTTCCCGGGGTGCCAGAGCGGGGTTTGAGTTAGCCGAGCGCTCCAGCTCCAGTCTCACTTCGTCCTGCTCAGCCCCTCGGGACAAGTCCTCAGACTCCAGGGCTTCATTTTCTGTCTGGCTTGGCTCTGAGAGCAGTTCTGCCAAAAAGTACTTGGCCAATTCCTTGGGGGAGAGGAGAGAGAGAGAGAGAGAGCACTCAATTACTCTTCGGCTTTTGGGGGCTCACCACTCCATCCCTCTAAGACACCATGGTGCCCAGATTAGAGACACACAGGACTCTGGAGAAGAAAGGGAGCCCAGCTTTCTGAAGAGCTCAGCCTGACAGCTGCTACACAGCAGCTACGCCTACAGAATAAAGCAGAGCAGGGGAGTACTGGCATCTATCTACCTGTGTGGGGATAAAACTGTTGTCCTGGCTGTGGCAGGGAATGAACTCATCTGAGCACCACCCCGCCTTCCCTTTCCTTCCCTTCCCTTCCCACTGCTCCAGCATGCTGTACCAGACTTAGCAAGGATGCTGCAAGGCTGCTGCTAAAGTGACACAGGAAAGGTCTTTTGGGGAGCTCACAGGGAAGCTGAGTTCAATCACCCATGGGTACCCACCCTCTCACCCGGAGTTCTTTTCCTTCTTGTCCCTCCAAGCCCTGCCTGCCCTCTGGCATGGGTAAGGACATTCCCTGGCAGCATTGGGGCAGCTCTCTTGGTTCAGTGCCTCAGAGAAGCTCTGGAGAGCTTCACCAGGGGCTCTGCCCTCTGTCCCAGCAGTGACTGCTCCTCATTCCCCACCAGCACCCAGAGATGCTGGGCTTCCCACCCCCAGCTGCCCAGCCTGTCACCGGCTCAGCCCTGGCAGGGAACCACGGGGATCTGTCAGGGATTGGGGATCTGTAGCAAGCAACTGGGGGTCTGAAATGGGGACACCGGGGATGTCTGGTGAGGAACTGGAGGTCTGCACTGAAGGTACTGGGCTGTCTGGTGGGGAACGGGAGGGGTCTGCAGCAGGGAAGCCAGGGGTATGCACGTATGCAGTGGAGGTGCTGGGTCGCTACTGGGGAAACGGACGGTCTGCAATGGGGAATCAGAGGGTCTCTGGAGGAGAAGCAGGGGTCTGCAGCGGAGAAGCAGGGGTTCTAAAGCAAGGCCATCGCTGTGCCTAGCGGGGTGCCCGAGGGGTGCCTGGGGTGGCCGCCCCGTCGCGGGGCTCTCACCTGCTTCCCAGCGGCGGCAGCCAGGGACTTCTGCAGGAACTGCCGGAGCCGCGGGTCCGAGGGGGCGGCCGAGACGGTGCCGAGGGCCAGGGCGATGGAGAGCAGAGCCAGGGCGCACTGGAGGCGGCACGACAGCATCTCGCCGGTGGGTCGGGCGCGGAGAGTCAGCGGCGAGGAGGCGCTGGCGGCTCCGCTGCGGCTCGGCTCCGGCGTTGGGGATCTCCTCGCCTCCCGCCGCCTTTATAAACCCTTCTTCTGACGTCAAGGCGGGGGCGCCCCCCTCGCCCCACGCCGCCGGGGGTGGGTCCCTGCCCGGTACTGGGGGGGGGGGGGGACCGGGACTAGGGATGCTCCGCTCTACCTAGGGCTGGACAAGCATCCACCGTGCCCCCCGAGTACCCCCCACTCCGGCCGCCCCCCGCGGCTAGTCGCCGGCTCCCGGCGCCCAAATCGGAGCCCACGTCCCTCCTCGTCCCTTCCCTCCTTCCCAGCCACAAGTCCCCCGGCAGCAGTGGGATGCTCCGGCATTACACCGCTCATCCCACGGGTCTCACCCCCATGCCGGAGGGCTAAGCCCCGTAGCAGTCCCGCTATCAAAGCCCCTGACCCTAGCGCGGCTTCCCGCCCCGTCGGATAAGAAACGGCTGCAGAGCCGGGGAGCTGGAAAGGCTGCCCTTAAGTGCGGGTTTGCCCCCGGCTCCAGCAGGGAGTGAGGGATGCTGAGCTGCCCCGGGGGTCCTTTCTGTCTTCCATGTCCCCTGTGGGGGGGTTTATTCGCACCGGCCCTTGTCCAGACCCTCTCCCTGTCCCCGGTCAGCTCCCACGGCCGTCGGGGCAGCTCTGCTGGCAGCCGGCAGCCTCCGGGGAGATTGCCCCGGCTCTGCCATAGCTCTGCAGCTCCGGAAAGCAGTAACAAATCCGTGCCTCGGTCGGAATGTGCAGGTCCCCGTCTGAGTCTGCAGGGACCCCTGTCTCCATCCCAGGATCGCTAGACCTGCTGGGTCCACAGGGGATGTGCCCGTCCCCACTGAGATGGTCAGTCTGCCCCACTCCTGCAGCCTGTCCCCGTGAGCTGGCTGATGCTCAGGCTGGGCAAAGCTGCTGCAAGCCCCTGTCACCCCAAAGGACAAAAGATGGGCCTCCTCAGCTATCTCCTAGCTGGGAGGAGCAGAGCAGGATGTGCAAGGTAGGGGATCTACTACCACCCAGAAAGGTGGGTATCAGGGGGTCACTCCCATCTCAATTTCCAGCTGAGGGAAGTCAGACTTTTGGGATCCAAGGACCCAAAGGACTGCACAAAGATTTCCAGAAATGTCAAAAAGGACATCTTGTTTAATCTCAAAACAACATGCCTTTCCCCCTTCAACCCTGGTGCTGCTGTCTGGGTTTGCTGAGGCTGACCTGGGAGCACGGATCAATGTGCTCCTGCTCTGTGCTTTACAGCCCAGCAAGACCAATTGTTGGTGTTTGATGGTTCCAGACCAGGCTGAACCGCACATCCTTTGTGCAGACATCTGCAGCCACACATAGCTTTCATCCCTTGAGTCTTCCCCAAATCATGGAGCAAAATGAATGACACCCATGAGACTGGAAGCCTTCATTTTTAACCCAGGAGACCCTGTGGGTTGGGTTGACTTCTGCTGCTTTTACAGCCAGCTTCTCCCCAGGTGTCCTACCTGAATGAGGCCAAACCCTGCAGTTCTGGGACCCTGTCTGTCTTGGAGCACTGGTGTTGCTCTAGGGGAACTGGTAGAGGGGAGTCAGACCCTGCTCTGTTTCAGACACATTCCCTTGTTCTGAGCACAGTACATAGCATCCTGCCAAGGCCAACAGGAATGATTTGGACCCCAGAAAAACAGATTAGCTTGAAGGGCTATGAGTCCTCTTCACCATGTCCCTCTGCTAGCAGCTGGACCAGCATCTCTCTCCTGCTGTAGTCAAAGAAGCAGAGCCAGCCCCGGGGATGGCAAATGGCCAAGGCAGCAGATGCCAGGGCATCAAACCTACCCTGGCCCTCTTGCCTGCCTTCCCTTCAGGACAGATTTACTAGGGATGGTTTCTCCCAGCAACAGTAATTTCTGCACTTTTCCAGCTGAACCAGTAGCAGCAACCTGGGCCCCCTCAGTTTACCTGCTCTGGGAATAGACTGCTTATGTAGCCCTTAGGCTCTCATCCCTGGCACAACACAACTCAGCTGTGCCACAATACCGTGCCAGCCTGGACCAGCTTTGCAAAGGATCCCAGATCCTCAGCAGCTTGTCCCAGCTCCCACAGGCCAGGGTAGAGCAATCTGCTTGGCTGCTGTTACCAGGAAGGAGCAGAAATGGAAATGGAAGGCAGCAGTGGGTTATTTCAGACCCTTCTGTGACTACTGGAAGCTGTTGCCTAATGTCCCCTGTCGCTTCACACCACAGGCAACTGTCTAGCCTGACACCCTTCTGCCATTCAGCTTGTTACCCCAAAGAGAAGGGGACACTGGGAAACCCCCATTGTTCCTGAGCAGGGAGGAATGGCTACCAGCTCCTTGAGCTGCCACAGCTATGGATGTGCACTGATGTGCCACAGGGACCAGCTCAGAGTCTGTATTTCCCAGGGTACAGCAATGGCTGGGGTGCAGCCTTGGGCTGCTGCCTGGGATGGAAAACTGCATTTCAGCACTGTTAGGACCCATCTGAACACCAGTATGGAGATGGGAGCTGTGGGATTTGGCACGGTGCAGGAACAAACTCCTTGATGAATTCCCCATCTTCCTGCTTTTCTGCCAACTCTGTGTGGGGCCAGCAGGATTTAGGGGATTTTGCAGAGGTACAGAGCTCAGGGATGGGTAAGCTCTGGCTGGGCCACCAGCACTGCTTTTAGGACATCAGCTTTGGCATGCTGGCATAAAATGGGGGAAGATATCAGACCAGAGCCCTTAAGGAGAGGCCATTCTCAATGTCCTGCCCAAACACAGCCTGCTCAACACTCCACCTTTGTCTAGCCTCCTGCAGCACCTCTCTGTGCAGGAGTCCAGCCCTACTAGAGTCCTTCAGCCCAGAGCTGTTCTTGTTATCCCCTGTCTTCACCCACTTTGTGTTTTTCATATCAACATCTATCCACCCCATTCCTGCCCTGCCAGCCCTCCCTGGCCATCTGGCAGTGCAGGGCACCCTGCTGCAGAGCAATGATGCCCAACAGGGCTTTGGGCTAGGATCCATGCTGCTGCAGTTGGAGGTGCCGCTGCAGTCATGTCCCAGGTGAGCATAGACCCTCAGTCACATTGGGGATCACTGGTTTTGATGGCCACTCTGGTCACTGTGGCTCTTACAGCCGCATGTGGACAAGGTTTGCAAGACCAAGTTGGCTCTGACTCCAACTCTCTGTGCAGCTCTGGAGGGGAGTGGCAGTCCCCCTGCTCCCCTCTCTGCCTGGAGGAATTACAGCTGTGTCCTCTAGCAGTAGGAAGGTATTAACTGTCTTGGATTTGTCCCACTGATTTTCAGACACTTATCCAAGGAAAACAAGGATGCACTGGTTTTCTGCTCTCTGTTTCTGTGCCACATCAGGAGGTTGCTTGGCTCCTGAGCCAGAGCAGCCTCTGACATCTACCTTAGCTGTTCTTCTGCTCTTGGGATTCAGTGGAGGTTGTGAGGCTTGTAGAGGGAGGACCAAAGGCTGGGACTTTGGTGGAAATGTTCCCCTAGAAACATCTCAGCCTGTTTAAAGGGGAGGAACTGAGTTCCCATCAGGTCTGAGCCTTGTTGATGGATAAAACGTTGAACCAAAGTTCTTGGTGATCTCAGAGAGTATTTGGGAGAATCACTGTGATGTTCCCCACCTGAAAAGTTTTGACATTTTATTTCAAATAAAATCGAAAGGAAAAATAGCATTTAAGCAAAGATGAAAACACATGCTTTTGTTCTGAAAATCATCTTGTGCTGACCTGAAAGAACGAGCAGTGGGGGAGTGGAGAAAGGGAGTCCATCTGCTTCATACATCTTTGGACTGTCTTCTACTGAGGACCCCCGGGGAAGGGGTAAGGACAGACCTCCAGACATGACAGACCTCCAGACATCCTTATGACTCTGGCACAGGTAGGGAGCAGCAAATAAGTAAGTTGCAGATCGATGTACCAGCTCCCCCTCCCCCAGCTCCTCTATGGGATCAGCGTGCTCTGAATGCTGTTACACTTGTTCCCCAGCCAGATAAATCCATCACCCGCTTGGCTGTGGCGAAGGCGATTCTGTTCCTTTCTTTCTGCCGCAGCGCTGCAGGGCATGTGGCTTTGCAGACGATTGAGTTGCATTGAATTCCTGTGACTGCTTCCTTACCCTCACGTTTCCAGCTTGCTCCACATATCCAGAGCAGCCCAGCAATGCTTGGGACTGCGCGCACAGGCTGCACGCTCAGCGCTGTACCAGCTAAGCGTGCCCTCTGCTGTCACCACCGCCGCAGCACTGGCTCTCATCACCTTGTCTCCTGACTATCCCTTACAAAACACTCTCCATTCTCTCTCAACTCTGCTTTCATGAGCAGGATAGTTTTGCCATGTCCCCTTGCCAGCAGAGAAACCCCCTTGTTCTTATATTCTAGCACTCAGCTTGGTAGGAGCCAGAGCCATGAAATTCCTCATCTTGCCTCTGGAAATGCAGCTGGCACTGCTGGGCAGTGAGAAAGCCTCCACAGCTCAGCAGCTCTTGCAACCTGCCAAAAATCTGATAGAGCAGGCTCCTGTTTGTGGACAGGTGATGCTCCCCCAGGAGATACAGAGGAAGGGAGGAAGAACAGTTGGTCATGCCTGAGCAATAATGAAAAACAAGAGCTCAATATGGGAGAGAAACTCATGATGAATGGTACCATGCATCCCTGGGATGGGTGGTGTTGGGATGGGTGGTGTTAGGATTGCGCATGGACTTGCAACAGCCCTTAGAGGTTTCTGGACAAAGCTGTTTCTATAGTAAAACTTGGTTACAAATCCAAAAGAATTAGACTCCTCATTGATTACACACATCTGGGATTTCTGCTCCAGGTAGCAAAGTGGGAGGGGAGCCAGGCTGAAGAGGTTTATGGAGGAGGCATCCTGCTACCTAATTTTTGTGGTTGTCTCAAAGAACCTGAGCTCTGTTCAGGATTTTTGTTGCTGCTTCCTGAGATTCATGCCCAGGATCAGTCTCCTAGGATGCTGCCACGGTACCAGTAGGGCCGAAAGCAGCCCCCATGAAGTTGGACAAAGGAAAGATCAGCGTAAACGTGTGGAAGCAAAGGTGAGCAGGATGGCTTAAGAGCCGTACCAGAGTATTTACCTGTACTACTGCAGTGGCTACTGGGAGCCATGGATGGGGCTGTGCTAGGGACTGTCCGAACCGATGCTGTCCCCTGCTGTAAGGAGCTGCTAGTGTAAGGCAAGAGATGATGGATACAGATGGGGAGCACACGCAATCATGCAAACAATAGAGAGCTCTGATTTCTCTCTCTGTAACTCTCCTCTATAAACACCAGCTCCACAGCAGGAGCTTGGGGCTCCCTTCCCTCTGGCTGTGACACTGCTCCCCTCAGAGTCCCTCACAGGACGCTCCTGTGGGCACTTGGTCCAATCCCCCCCCCCCCAAACACACAGTGCGCTTCCCAGCCACCCAGGATCCTGCCATGGGATGTCGGCGGCTCCCAGGCTGCTCCCAGGCACCGGGACACCCTGGGGACAAGCTTTAGGCCAGCAGCTGCCCGCAAACCTTCCCCCGGGCTGTAGGATTTCCCCCGGCAGCAGCAGCTGTCCCAGGTCGGGCTGCAGTATTTCCTCGGGTTTAACTTTATTCTTTATTCCGGGGACTCCGTGTTTAAACCCTTTCTTCGCCTGCCCTCTCGTGGACACCCGGCAGAATGCAGCGGAGCGCCCCGGCCCCTCCGGCCGGGCCCGCCGGGCCGGTGCGGGGCTGGGCGGTGCGGAGCCGAGCGGTGCAGAGCCGGGCGTGCGGGGCCGAGCGGTGCGGGACGGGCGGTGCGGGGCCTGGCGGTGCAGGGCCGAGCGCTGCGGGGCTAGGCGGTGCTGAGCCGAGCGGTGCGGGGCTGGGCAGTGCGGGGCTGGGCGGTGCGGAGCTGGGCGGTGCGGGGCTAGGCGGTGCGGGGCCGAGCGCTGCGGGGGTAGGCGATGCTGACCCGAGCGGTGCGGAGCTGGGCGGTGCGGAGCTGGGCAGTGCGGGGCTAGGCTGTGCGGGGCCGGGAGCTGCGGGGCCGGGAGCTGCGGGGCTGGGGCGATGCGGGGCTGGGGCGGTGCGGAGCCGGGCAGTGCGGAGCCGGGCAGTGCGGGGCTAGGCGGTGCGGGGCCGGGCGGTGCGGGGCTGGGCGGTGCGGAGCGAGGAGCTGCGGGGCCGGGCCGTGCGGGGCCGGGAGCTGCGGGGCTGGGGCGATGCGGAGCGGGGCGGTGTGGGGCCGGGCGCTGCGGGGCCGGGCGGTGCGGAGCTCGGCCTCGCCGTGCCAAGCCAGTGTCCGGGCGGCCGCGGCGGGGAGGGGAAGGGGAGGGAAAGAGATAGGAAGGGATAGGGTTAGTGGGGGGTTTGCTGCGGGATCAGCAAGACAGCGGCAAGCCAAGAGAAAGCAAACATCGATGGAGTCGTTGACCCGGCCGTACACCGGGCACGTACGGACTTCGGGAAGCCACAGCACCTGCCTTTAAACCCTCCACACTTGGGTGTTATTTTTACTAGGCACAGATTTTTGGGCACTAATCCCAAACCCAAGGGCTACAGGATGGACCAGAGAGCATAGCAAGAGCTGGGTCCCAGCGGTTCACAGCATCGCCGTGGGCAGTCCCCCGGGAATGTGAATCCCTATTTAGCTGCTGGGCCTGGGCTGAGATGTGAAATGGGGATGGAGCTGCAACGTGGCCAGCACTGTGAGTTGGGTTTTATTCCAGTGCAGAAGAAATCTGAAGGAAAACTTGACCACATCCCCATCTACTGGGCAGAACTTTATGTGGGATTGGGGGAGGCTGGGTACCAAAGAACCTGCTCAAACACGTTCTGGGAAGCTTCCTGGGAACCAGCCAGTTTATCAGTTTGGTGGTGGCCTTTCTTCTGGGGCTTGGCAAGAGTCAGACGCTGTATCTGGAGCAGGGTTTTCAAAGGGCAAATAGCCCAGTGGTACTGACATGGGCAGGCCTGACTGGTTCAATGTCTGTGGTTGCTGCAGCCACAAAACACGTGCAGTGCATCCCTGTGTGACTGCTCCCTTGCCTCTGCAAACATCATCTGTGCTGAGCACAGCATGGGCATGGGTTGGCTGTGCCAGATGCCTGCAGACCTCTGCCCTGCAGATAGTAAGGGAGCGATCACTATCGCATTGGTTGAACTGCCTGGAAAAGCCATGACATCATTGTTTAATTAAAAAAAATAAATCTGTTGGAAATGCAGCCATGATCCAAGAAAAGACTCTATTTACTTTGCAAACGCAGCTGAGCAGGTCAATGGGAGATAGAGGTCATGGCTATGCGGTCTGCTTGTCTGGGACAAGTGGGGCTGTCAGCCCAGCTGCTTCCAAAAGTGACAACTGCAGTAACCAGAGAGGTAGAGACATCAAAGACAGGCAGCTCTTGACAGAGGGGAGAAACTTAAGTGTGCGTGTCAAATGAGGACAGTGTCTGTGTCAAACCCCGTCATGAGGACATCCAGCTCTTCTAAACACTAAAAACCTGCCAGGGAGAGGTGGGGAGAGAAAACCAGTGGGGAAGCAAAGTGGGAAAGCAGGTTTTTGCTATTCCCAGTGTGCAGGCAGAGCCCTGTCTGTTGTTGTATATCCCCCACCCCTTGCATTACACAAGTAAGCTGGTGTGAGCTCGTGCTGGGCTAAGCCCTGCTGAGCAGACAGTGAGGTGCACCCAGACTTGGGGTAAGAAACAGAGGCCTACCCGGGAAGGATGCACATGAAGAGAGGGTTTGTGGCTGAGTGGATCTCACCCCTCTCCCCACCTTCCGCTCTCACCCCCCCAAAAAAAACCAACCCTGTCCCACAGCAGGTAGGTGCTTGGCCCAGGCTATTGGGCAGCCATTCTGCTGGGCCAAATCAAACAGTGTGAGGAGGGAGAGGCTGGCTCCAGCTCAGTGGGCAGCCATCACTTTTTGGGGGGCTCCCTCACATGCCAGCAGACCTAGTTCATTGGGAGGTTAGCCAGAGGAGCTGGTGAGGTGTGTGTGTGCATGTGTCCTGCAAAGCAGTGCTGCAAACTGACTCTCACCCTTCTTGGCATCACCCTCTCATGCAGGGCTGCCCTGGTTGCCTCTTGGTCACCTCTGTCCCACATTGGACGGAAAAGCCCATCTTTCTCTTCACCTTCAGCTCTTCCTAGGGCAGCTCCTCCTGAACCTTCAGGAGAGAGGACAGCCAGCCAGGTCCTCCCCTTCCAGCTGGTGTTTCCAAGTCTCCCCATTGTGAATCACACCCCAAGGCCTGCACCAAAATTATCTGTGAATTATCTAAACCAAAACATGAAACAAGCTCCCTCTAGCTCAATGCCCACCCCAGGCCTTACTGAGCAGTGGCCTCACTCCGTGCCAGCACTGGTTGCACCCAATCCGGCCTGTGTAATTCAGAGAAGCTTTTTGGACGAGCCTATTTGGTTTTCTGCAACTCTAGAGCCCTCACAAGCAAAAACCTGCTCCCTTGCTTGCACAGAGCACTTGCACACGCACCTTGGGACACCCCCCCTTCCCAAAGGCCAGGTCACCCCGTGACTCTGGTCCTTAAGAGCCATGCAAATGGGCCAAACCAGCTCCTCTCCCTGCTGGGTGAGAGCAGGGGGATGCCCTCAAGCTGGGCTTTCTCTGCTCTGGCCAGCAGCCAGCGTGCAATGGCTCCCAGCCCAGAGATGCTATCGGCCAGCGAGTTCCTGGAGAGGGTTACAGACCCCGCTCCACTGAACCATTGCACAAAGCAGCCAAACCAGCAGCTCCCCCACCCCAGGCACTGGAAAGCAGGAGGAACAGCAGGCAGCCTTCTAGATCTCAGAGCAATGCTGGCAATCACATCGGTTTCCAGGGAATATAAATAACTAGCCAGCCATCTGGAACCAGCCCTGGGCTGGTCAGCAAAAGGTCTCTCAGGCTCTGCCCCATTTCCGCTAGCTCCTCCGTGCAAATGCAGACAGTGCCAAGGAGGTGGTGGTCCATAACTGTCCCCAGCAGGATGCTGAGGAGTGAAACAAAGGCTCACTCTGACCCCTGGCCACAAACCATCTTCAGTCAACCCTCAGAAAAGCTGCCGAGCCCCTTCCCAAGGCGAAGGAGAAGGCCAGGCAAGAACAGACCCCCTCACTCCATCATACTTCACTTTTCTTCATTTTATTTTTTATTTGTACAGCTATATTTTACAGAACGCATTAATGCAGTTTAGACACAGCCCAAACCCTGTCTCCCGAGATTGTTTATAACACAAGCATGTAAAATAAGACCAAAGGAAAAAAAAAAAACAAAACCCCCAAAAACCAACCAAAAAAACCCAAAACACCCCCCCCCCCAAAAAAAAAAATACCCCAAACACCTTCCCCAATTGAGAGTTCCACCAAAACTCCTTTTGCAACATCAGGCTGTACCTTGAAGAAACCGAGCTCAATATAGTCCATACATTGAAAACTTCCATTGAAAAGAAAGGCACCGTGCGAAACCACATTTTACATATATACAGACTGAGAACTAGAACAAAACAAAACAAAAAAATTACACTTTATTATTATTTTAAATTCCTTCTGCAGCTTTGTTGGTTTAATACACACTTTTTTTTTTTTTGTAAATTGTAAACCTTCACTTGCAAAAAAATACAAATACACTGATGCATTTAGACAAAATATTTTCTTACTTGTACAGATGCAATACTTTAAAATATCTCGTTAAGTGCTCTATCATAATAAAGATTCTCAGAGTGGCTTCTGCCTGCAGAACCCAACTGAGCCTTTAATGCATTTTATATACTTTTAATATAGCTTTTTTAAAGGTCTATATATATTTATTTTATATATATATATTTATATATTTATATCTATATATATTTACAACTCTGCCATAGATTCCTTCACCTTTGGTTAAAAAAGTTAAAGCCCTCTCTTTAATAGCACACTTTCTCTTTTTTTAAAAGAACACACATTTTTGCATACAAAAGAAAAAAATCTGTTCCCATAAATCAACATTACATTCCTCATCTTCAAACGGCAAAGGCTGTGAAGGTTAGACTCCAGAGTTTATCAACACTCCACTGCACAGACATTTAAAATGACTATTTTTATTTTTTTTCCTTTTTTTTTTTTTAATGTTTTATATACAATAAGATCTGAATAATTTTATTTTTCTGTATGTTTCACATAACTGGGAAAAATAAAACCCGTGTATTTGTAAATTTATTTATTTTTTTTTTTAATTTCTAATGTTTTTTTTCCACCTATCTGCACTATGGGTTTAGAGGCACTCCAGCATGGGATGAATTATTATTTCTTTCTTTTTTTTTTTTTCCTTTTTCTTTTTTTTTCCTTTTTCTTTTAAAGTGTTGCGAGTTATCCTTTGGACAGCTTCTCCCCGCCCCCCCCCCCCCCTCCCCACCGAAGACTCCTCTTGGGAAATCTTCTGTCTTCAGCAGGCCTTGGGGAGCTCCGGAGGCACCTCACTCGCTGAGATGCGATACTGCACCTTGGTGTTGGTGATGGCCCCGTGCTTCTGCCGGAGGTGAAGCCTCAGCTGGCTTTTGTGGCGGAAATGCAGGTTGCACTTCTCACACTGCGGGGTGAGAGGCAAAAAGCCGAAGGTGTGAAACATGATGGTAGGGAACATGTCCTTCCCCTTCAGGGCAGGGATCCCACATCAGCTACCCCAGCTACCCGCCAGCTATACCCGTCCCCCACTGGACGGGGGAAAGCAAGGAGCAGCGAGAGGGAAGCTGAAGCAGCACCCAGGGCTCCTGAGCTGCCTTTCTTTGAGCCTGTAAACCTTGCCCCAATGTCCTGCTGCTCTGTCCCCACAGCATGAGCACCTCTCCTGGGGTCAGGACCCTCACTCAAGGTTGGTTTTCAGCAGCACATTTCAGTTTGTGGGATGCACAAAGACCGAAGTCCCTTAGGAGACTGGTTGTAATGGACACAACATCAAGCTCCTTATCTAGATATTCAAACCAGCTACAGAGCAATTTTGGGAGCTGTTTTTCATACCTACAAAACCAGACTGCTCCAGAAGGATGCCTGAACAATAACCCCTGCTCTGATTCCCTCTCTAGTGGATGGGGAGAAAGCCAGAAAAGTCTTGGCAAAGAGCGAGGAGCCCTCAGACAGGGCAGGCTGTTCACTCAGCATGGGGGTCACCAGCACAGGGGACCCCAGGCCAGGTTGTCTGCTCCTTTTGCCCATCCCCACACACAGCAGTGGCTGTAATTTAAACCACAGCTATTTGAAGAAGTGTGACCTTCTTCCAGATGGGGTGGAAGAAAAGAAGAGCAGTTCAGATGTACCCAGCCTGGGCTGCATGTCAGTGTTTCCAATGCAGCCGCTCTCAACAAGATACTGTGTCAGCATCAGCTACTGCAGGACAGCAGGACAGGCACCAGTAAGAGAGACACGACCTTGGCGTGGGGCCCCACAAGGCTGCCAGAGGGTGTTGGAGTGCTACAGCCAGCCCATGGGATTGCTCCAGTGTCTTCCAAGCTTAGCAGGTTTGGCAGCATCCTCCCCAACCCCCACTGAGAGTCCCCCCAAAAGGATGCAGGGTCACTCACATGATAGGGTTTCTCTCCTGTGTGGATTCGGAGGTGACTTTTGAGGGTCTGCAGGTGCCGGAAGCGTGTGCCGCAGATCTCGCAGGGGTACGGCTTCTCCCCAGTGTGAATGAGCACGTGAGCACGGAGGTGGGCCACCTAGAAAGAGCAGCTCTGGGTGAGGGCAGCCCCAGGGATGAGGGCATCCCACCAGGCACAGAATTCTTGCTATCTGTCTTATTTTGGTCATGGGGTTCTAGCTGTTGAGTCAGGTGTCTGAGGTTCGATTTCCTTAACAACAAATGGAGGAGAAGAGCTTAGACCAGCTATCAGGCTTTCTGCTAAGCCAAACTGGCGCCTGGCCCTTAAGGCCCTTATTTATCCTACAACAACACCATGGGAAGAGCTGCCCATGGCAGCAAGCATGGCCCATCAGCCTCCTCCCTGCCATCAAGGGTGATCAGTCTGGGGCAGGAGATCCAGGCATGTTCTGGATCCACACGCACCTGGACAAATCTGGCCCCACAGGTCTCGCACTTGTAGGGTTTCTCTCCGGAGTGGATGCGTGTGTGGGTTTTCAGGTTGGCTGGCCGGTTGAACTGCGCCCCGCAGATGTTGCAGCGGTACGGCTTTTCTCCTGCCAAGCCCAAAAAGAAAGGGTGATGGATTAAGTATAGATGTGCTCAGCCCCCATGTTCCACTGCATTCCCCAAAGCACAGTCCCTCCGGGTGCCAGACTGCGTGGCATGAAGCACTAGCCCTGACTTCTGTCCCTTTTGAAGATGGCTGTGGACAAGGAGCGTCGGTCAGGACAGCTGGGGATGTCCCCAGAGCAGGGTGAGCTCAGGACGCACCCAAGTACCATGGGAGGCTGCAGCCTTCAGGGCAAGAGAGGAATCCAGGTAGCTCTGCCAGCAAGGATTAACAGCATGACTCCTTGTCCTGTGACAGAGGCTGGTACCCTGCGTCTCCCCACAGCCATGGTAAGCCATGCAGGGCCACCTGGCTCCCCTTGGGCTCCTTGTGGTCCCCAGCATACCCCGCCTCAGCCATTTATCACCTCTTTAGAGGAGCGAGAAGAGAGGATAGAGCCAAAACCCAAAGTGTGCCCAGTGACATGGCTCCCAAGTCATCTTTCAGTTCCAATCGCTGCTGCCAGCCCCAGCTGACTTCCCCACAGCGGCAGGGGGAGCTGCAAAAAGGTTTAAACTAGTTTCCTTAGGATGGCTGAAGATGGGTTTGATGGGGAGTAGGAAACAGCCACAGTCTATCCCTTCTGCCTTGTTCTTTTATTCCCAGGCTTTGTCCCACTCACCCTTGGACCCAGCCCTGACACTCGTGTTGCCTCATTCACGAGCACAGCCCTCCTGAAGCTAAGCTGAGACTGCAGGAATTTGTGTGTAACAGTAAGGGAGCACCGAGTCGTCAGCCCAGACCTTGCCAGCCAGGGAGCTGGCTGTTCAAGTGTCAGGCATTAATAAAAGCATAAGGAAAAAACAAAACCAACCCAGGTTTAACAGCAAATGACTAAATCCTTCATGCTCCCTCCCTTTCTCAGCTTTCACTGTGTTGATTCACTGAGCCCATCCATTTGCAGATTTTCCCATCAGCAGCATTTCTGCCAAGCTAGATATGATCTGGATTTCTAGAATGTAGGGGGAAAAAAATTACAGACTTCTTCCTAAACGTTCTTTTGAATTTATTTGGGTTTTTTAAAAGCCTACCACAAGGTAACCCAGAGGCCACACATCAGCTCCCAGCCCTGCATTCTGCAAGACACCTTTAGAAAGGGCAGCGCTCAGTGCTTTATACAGCAGAAGACCCTGAGCTCCATCCCTGCTGTCATGCATCTTCCCCATTCCAGGCCTGATGCTCTGTCCAAGGGCTCCATGGCAACACCAAGCAAAGCACCTTGTTCTTCCCACTAGGGACAGCTCATGAGCAGCAGAGCAGCACTTGGGACAAACACAGATGTGTTTGGAAGACGCAAAGGATGCCCAGCAACCCCCAGCCTCCCCAGTAAGTTGTCCCCATGGCCAACACCGTACCTGTGTGGACTGTTTTGTGGCTGGCAAGGTTCCCCTTATAGCGGAACGAGGCCTGGCAGCGGTCACACTTGTAGGGCTTGTCACTGTGGACTTGCAGAGAGTGTCTCTTGAGAGAGGCTTCCTCAGAGAACCGGCAGTCGCACTCATTGCAGAAGAAGGCCCCGTTCTCTGGAAGGCCAAAGAGGAGAATAATGAGATGAGCAATGTGCAGGCCAGCTTCTTGGTGGACCAGGGGATGGGTTTGAGATGGTGGAGAGGGGCAGTCAGGGCAAGTGCTGGAACAGGAAGCCAAGTGCAGATGTTCACAGTCAGCAGTGCTTGCACAATGCCAGTACCTCCTGACCTTGTGCACACAGCAACAACATGCATGGTTTGAGAAAGTAAAGTCATCATGAGCTATCTTTCTTTCCATGTGACATAAGCTGCTTCCAAGAAGCCAGCATCCCTGCTAGACATCTTTCAGAGAGGTCCACAAAGGCACCCAAGTTACCAGGCAACCTTCAAAGGATGGATGCTCAGCTATAGAACAACTTCAGCACCTTTTAGAGGTCTTAAACCTTTACATGTACAGATCTCTTCCTTGAGCATGGGAAGGCCATTAGGCAGGTGCCTAACTCCTAAACGCTGTGTGTAGCTCTGAGCATCACCACAGCTGGGTTCCCTCTGAGGATCTCTGCCCACACCACAGGTGACAATGCTGCATTCCCCTTCCCTGAGCTACAGGCAGATGGGTACGTAGATATTTGTCTCTGGGCTTGTGGAGTTTTGCAACAAGATTGCAAGCCTCATTATCTGCATTTCTCCAGATGTGCACATTGGGCTCCCTGATAATGAAGATGATATGACGGATGGATGAGACACATCATCTTGCCCAATCCCTATTAGGGTCATTACATCTGCCAAGCTTGTTCTCCTGTGGTTCTGGTGGGGTGGGGCGCACACTTTATTTCCTGTCCTTAGCTGCCAAGTTTGCAGCAGGTGACTAACTCCCAGCACAAGATACTTGGATGGTGCTGGGGAAGGGGAGGAAGGAAGCAATTCCCATGTGTTTGTGTCCCTCACATGCACGCATGCAGGCAGACAGCTAGTTAAGAGGGAACCATAAAGCACCTAGAGATCCACCAGCATCACTGACAGGTCTGCCTGCCTGGGTACAGGGCACCAGCCAGACAGGTCCCCAAATCACACAGCCCCTTTGACTGCTGGTTGAAAAAGGCAACCAGGGATGCAAGACTCACCGCAGCTGGAGTCAGAGTATTCGGACTGGGTTTCGCCCATCTCCTCTCCAAAGTTTGAGCCAGGGGTATGAAGGCACATCTCAGCATGTTGTGGGGACTGGCAGCCACAGGAGCTGCACTTCGACGAATGCATGTAGAGCGGGGACTGCCCTTCGCTGCTCCGAGGGGACCCATCCCGGGACCTGTGGAAGGACAGCAATGCACATAGCCATGAGAAGGCTCTTGCTGTGCTTCAACTAGTGGGCCCTTGCTTGCATCCTTCCAGACACAAGGGACAGCCATGTTTTACGGGGACACTTTTGTAGTGAGACGCACAGCATAGCCCTGATCAACAACAGGTCCCTGAGCCTCTTAATCCTTCAAATGCCCATCACCAAACGACCTCAAAGCTCTCTATGAACATCCAGGTCCAGAGGATAGCATCCTGCTCCCTGGTCACTTGGCCATTCCAATGCTTACAGCCAACTAAAAGCTCAAGGTACAGGGCATCTGGTGAAAACCAAGTTGGACAAATCCAGGCTCCAGAGCTGCCAAAGTGAGCCAGAAATTCCTGACCCAACGTTCTCAATTCCACCACCAGGCCCGACTAGCACCACTAAGGTGGGGACAGCTGGCTCCCAGCTGATGTCACTGGCAGTGCTCCACCAAATGCAAATCCACCTGCTCACAGACTCCCCAACACTACAGCTGTTGCACACACTTCCAAGCCCTCACCAGCAAGACAGGGAGTCCTGTCTCTTGTGGTCAGGGTAGGGGGGGGAAATCTTCTCACCTGTTAACAATATTGTTGAGTCTGCTTGCTTGTGGGATAGTAGAGTCTTCTCCATTCACACTCATCTTGGTGGGGGATTGCACATTGAGATGCTCCGGCTCCATGGACTGTTGGCAAGTGGACATGGGCATGTAGGTGCGAGGAGACAGGGTACCCATCTCATTCTGGTCAGTACTGTCTTGCTTTGTGTTCTGATTGAGAGAGTTGAGGATGATGAACTTGTACTTCTTCCAGTTGCAAGCTTTGGGGTCTGTGGGGCTCTTAGTGAAGAGGGAGCTAGAGCTCTGGCTGATACGGGCGTTCTTGCTGCTGCTGGATTCGGTCGGTGAGTTCGGTTGACAGTCTGACTTCTGGGGGCTCTGGGGGCTGATGAGTCCCTTGCGGTCAAGGGGGGTGTTGGTAGGCTCAAAGTGCTGGCTGATCTCATCCTCTGAAGATGTCCGCTCCTCCTCTTTGGCCACTTTGTCACAAGAGAAATAGGGATTGTTCCGGACTGAAGGGACGACAGGCTTGGGTCCAGAGGCTACGCTGTAGTGCATGTCGCTCCTAGCTTCTTCAGCAGCACCTTCTTTCGGAGCATAGATGGTAGCGTGGCACATGTTGGCCGAGATGTCAGTAATGGTTCTCATGTACTCAGTGGGGATTGTCCTGGAGCTGTCGCATGGCAGGATCCTCTCCTTGGGGAAGGCACCTGCCCTCGAGAGTTCAGAGAGAGGCATCCTCATCTCCCGCAACTCATCATCCACGAGATAGCTATTTAGAGGGAGAGGGCTGTATCCATGGTAGGAAATGGGGGATCCAGACAAAGTGTTGATCAAGCCAGGTGCAAAGGCCCTCCCATTGCACAGGGACCCATTTTGGAGAGGAATGCTGTTCTCTGAGACTTCTCTGCTCCGATAAGCCATCACCTCTGGGTGGCTCAGCATCCGTCCAGGCAAAAACTCATCCCTTGGGGCCTTCACAGCAGGCAACATCTCTGCTTCACTGGAAACAGGCAAAAAGGAGGGAGACAGAGTCATTTTCAGCCCACAAGGATAAGTTTACAGATACTTTGTCAGATCTCCCCACCTCCCGCCCAGACACACCGTCCCGGGCTCTCTGAAGTTCACTCATGGCACTCACCTAGACTTGACAAACCTTCGGCAGGTATCAACCACATGCTCCATCTGCAGGTACAGCGCTGTGGCCATCACAGCCATGATATTGTTCTCCCTCAAATTCAGGCGGGATGTGTACATGAAGTCCAAGAGGATGCAAAACCCCTCAGGGTTAATTTCAGGGTCCAGGTTGATGACATTCAAGTTGCACTTGAGCTGGTCAGTGAAGATGCTGTAGAAGAGGCCACTGCAGAGAAAAGGCAGAACACAAGTGTTAGGGTAATTCAGAAGGAGAATTTGTCTGAAATCCTTTAGCACAGGGGGTTCATGAATGGGAAGGGAGGAGGAGGCAATTAGAGAATTCCCTAAGCTTCCCCCTTATTATCAAGCTTGGTTTCTCAGCTTAGTAAGCGTCTTCTGTACTGCGCTTTTCCCAACTGGAACAGCCTGCTTTTAGATGTCACCTGCTGAACAACTCCTCACTGCATCCATTTAGAAATTCCCCCCCCCCCCCTTTTTTTTTTTCCCTCCTGTTGTTGTTCTTATCACCACCCCCTTCCTACTGTGATTCATTTCTCTTGGAAGCCTCTTGGGGCTCCCACATCACTCTTTAACCAGAGCAGGGCACGGTGGGGAGGCGGAAAGAAGAACCAAAAAAAAGGAAATGTTGGAAAAACATTTTTCAGATATCTTTCTTAATAGTCAAACTTATTGGGTTTTTTTTCAAATCTTTATACCTTGCCAGCAGGAGACCCCGATAGGCATCTGCTGTAACTCAACTGGGCAATGATGGGATTTTAATTAGTGTTCACTAGGAAGAAAATCCAGCAATCTCAAGAGCTGGAAATTTCAGACCCCAATGGGTTTGGAAAATTATAATAGATTAACACCACTCCCCAAACCACCAAAGGTGGGTGCAGCCAGCAGCCTGGGAGCACTAGCTCTAAAATAGCAGTGGCAGGGGACACTGCTGTCACAGAGGACTTGCGCATGCCAGAGAGTATCCAGCTCTCCCTCCTCGTCCCTGCCGAGGGTTTGTGCTTTGCCTTTGGGGACGTGCCTCCCATCTGCCATGCTCCTATTTGTCTCCATGGGTTAGACGTAGGCAGATGTGGGCATGCGAGGAGGTGGAAGGTCATGTGGAGATGTGGGCAACTGTGCTGGAGGTGAAAGGTCTCAGCTCTAATCCCATTGTACAAATTTCTTGGCAGCTCCTTTCAATTCCCTGTCTGTAAACCCCACAAGCTTCCCGGGGGCTGTGGCGGTGTTGCTGGTGGCCAAAAGCAGAAGGAGCAGGGAAGGGAAGGGAAGAAGAGAAGAGACCCTGCTCTCACCTGCAGGCCATCAGGACTGTTTTGTGAGCTCTGAACTGCTCCCGGTTCACGATGATGACCACATCGGTCAGGATATCCCGGCTTCTAAGGCGGTTGAGGTTGAGGAGGACATCGCTTGCGTGGCGGGTGAACTGGATGCAGCTGTCTGCCGGTGAGGCCATCTTGAGTCTGCTCAAAACAGGAGAAAGAGGGGAATGGGAATAGAGAAGCAGCCAGGGGAGTATCCTAAACCCAGCAAAGAGACAGTGGCTGCTCTCGGATGTGCTCTAATGGTCACCTGCCGCTGTTGGGGGCAGCATCAGCTCCTCGGTCCCAAGGCAAACAGCCCTGCCAAGCGCCACCAAGCGCCTGCCAAGCTGCCTGGTGAAGTGCCTTGGCCAACAGCGAGACCTGGCATGTCTCAGTCCCACCCAGCAGCTGGCGGGGAAAGGCGACCAGACCCTTCTGAGGATTAGCTAACCTGCTCCTCTCCCTGCCTCGCCCCATGGCGGCTCCACCCCAGCCCACTCCTCCCACTACCACTGCTCCTCAGGTTTATCGCCACAGAGCTCCCAACACAGCTTCCCAGCCTTCAAATCTTCCTCAGAGCCATCTTCTTCACCTGTCTGCTAGCTGGCTGCAAATCCAGCCATGGGAATCAAAACAAGCCTTGAAGGTCCCAACTGAAGCTGAAGGATTTCAACACCTGGAAAATCCAGCCTACAGTGGAGGACCAAACCTCACCCACGAGTGAACTACTTTCCTGCTCCCAGATGGCTGCCACTCTGGAGAAGACCTGTCCACAGTTTACCAGTGGTGGCATGAGGAGCAGAACTCATCTAACCTGCTGGGCCTCTACCCACACCACAGCCCAGTCTCTCCTACAGAGCAAGGCCTGGGTTAGTCGAGGAACACGAAGCCTTTCCCCGACACAACAGCTGCTGACCATTCTCAGAGCTGTCCTTCCAGCCAGCACCCAGGAGAACCTTCAGGCCCGCATTTCCTTGGGCCTGAAGTTTGGGCTGGAACATGTACCTTCAGCATCAAATTCCTCCATAAGGAACCCCCTCCCGCAACCTGAACTCCTCCTCCTTCCCCAGCAGCACATGAACGTACAGTGTTTTCTACACAGCAGCTGCTCTCCTGAAAACAAATTCCAGCTGGGTCTAATGAAACATTTCATTCAACATGGTAAAGGGAAAGGGTGGGGGGGGGAAGAGGGTTGGGAGGGGAAGCACAAAATTTAAATTTACATACCCAATGCCTCAATTCACAGTCCAAAAGTTTCTTTCAAACCTACAAATAGAGCAGAGGAAAACAAACGCCACATTAGCTGCTAATTGTGAATTGGCCCTGACAGGACACAAGCCTGCTGTTTTGCTGGAGTATCAGTTGGATAAGAGCTAGAGATAACAAACCTTGCACTCTCCAGTAAGGTTAACATTTGTTTCTTCCGGTACAGTACGTTCTTATCACAACCACAGGCTTTGAGAATCCAATCATAGCTCTTCCACACCCTCCAGCCCAAACCATGGGCGTATGCCAAGGAGATTTTCATTTCCATGACTCAGGAACTTAAAGGCAGGTGGAGAAGGGAAGTCAAGCGAGAATTTTCTCACCACTTCTTTCAGAGATAACTCTTCCCCTGCCAAGATGGAATTCCCAGCCAGTGCCACATCCAAGACCAATGCCATATTCCCAGCACCTTGTTAACAGGTATGACTTACAGACATGCATCTGCTGCCACTCTGCTCAGAAAACCTGGAAAGAGCCTGAATCCGATCCTTCAAAACAGCTACTGCCCTTCTTGGAATACCCACACACTCCAGCCACTGGTGAAAATGCCCCAGGACAGGACTGCCAAACAGACTTGGGGCGGGGAAAACAGGCATTGAGTACCCAAGTGACTTGGCCAGGATCACAGAGGAAGCCAATGGTGGAGACAGATGAGGACCTGGAACAAGTGCCTTCCTCTGTCTACTGGAAAAGCCTTCCCCTTCCCCTAAGCTGCAAGCTTTGTCTCCAGCCACTGGCTTCATGGGCCAACGTGGCTGAGGCAGCATGGCAAGGAAACCCATGAGTTTCCAGAACCGGTCCACAGAACCAGACAGAGACAGCAAGACTGTCAGCACTTGCAGACAGCCCACCTAGCCCTGTGAGGACAAACATCCCCTTCCCTCTCCTTTGCAGGAGATGTGCATGCCTGGTGCACAAGCTCCTCTCACATCCCTAGAGACACAAGGGAGGGATGAAGAAGTGGGATTTAAGGCAAAGCATCACAGGCAAAACCCGGAGGGGTGTCTTACAGCCATCAAATGCAAATCTTCCGAGCTGCTCTGAGCCTGGCCACCTTAAAACTGTACGCACAGACAAAAAGTGACTCATTTCCCAAATACTGCAGACTCTGACCTTTCTGTACATACTCGCTGCCAGGCGCTCGCTACCATTAGTTGCAAGCCAAGGGACACACAGCGCTTTGCAAGGAGCCCAGCAAGCATCCGTGCATCCATACGAGCGGATGTATGCATTTGGGGCAGCTGGCTGTCATCCCAACCTCATCCGCACTGCCGGGCTCCCAGGGACTCACCCCACCGTCACAGACACGGAGGTTTGACCCACCCGAAACCCAACAAAGTTACAAACTGTGAGATGAACTCTGTGCCTGTGAGCATCACATGAGAAACTGCTGCTGTTGCCAAATTCACTTACCCACAGCGAGGCCGCAGCGCTGCCCGGCCAGGGAGACACCCAGCTTCTCTCCCACAGCTGGACCCCAGCACAGATCCCTCCCCACCTTCCCAAATTATCCCTCCCCAGCACAGCGATGCTGCATCACCCATGGCCCTGGGAGCCAGGCAGGTGCATCCCAAGCAACTCCCGTCAGCAGCAGGATGTGGGCACGCAAAAGGGAAAGGGACCTTCCTTCCCCTTGCTATGCTGAGCCTAGTTAACCCTGCCCCTCCCAGCCTCTGCACAGCACTAGCTCAGTGCCCCGCATGGGAGGATGCTCCAACCAGAGACCAGAAGCAGAGAAGACCGCCATGGCCAATCATGGTGTTCTTCATTCCCCCCACCCAAAGCCCATGAGGCTGTTCCAAGCTCAACTGGAGCCAGAACATCACCTCTAGCCCCCCCTCCCCAATTCTGCTACCCAGTACCTTGCAGGTGTGGGCTCTCTGGCAGTGCTCAGGGCTGCACACCGGGGCTCGTTGTGCCCGGAGAGGAAGGTCTGGACCAGGCACAGGGCCCATTTCGGGGGTGGCCGCATGGGACTGTCACTGCTGCTGCCTTCCAGGAAGGCAATGGGTCTGCCCCAGCAGTTCAGGGAACAGCCCTTCCCTGCCGGCACCTCCCCAAGAAAACCCATTCCTGGAAGGGAGCCCAGGTCTGGCTCTGCCCTCCCTACTGCAGGCTTGGCAAGCATGGGGAAGGTACACCTGCATATGGGGAACCCCTCTCAGCCCCACCCATGCAAAGAGGAGACCCTCACAGGCCCCACATTCCAAGGCAGAGGGGAGAACCAGGGCCTTCCCACCCCACCAAACACACCTTTCTGCCATGCACCAGGAAATCCCTCTCTCCCTCCTCTCCCCCATTTATAAGAAATCCCTTCTCATCCATCTTCCTCCTATACTGCGCTCAGGGGAGACTCCTTCCTCCCCCACCTCTCTTCACGGGGGACACCCTCCCATCTTTGCCCTTCTTCCACCCCAAGTACATATTCTAGGGGAGGACACCGATCACCCTCCCCTATTCCCCCCCCGGGGACCCAGTCTCCTACCCCTCCAGAGCCTGCAGCACCGACTCCCTCTCATCACCCTGGAGGGGTGTCTGGTTGAAGTCTCCCTTCCCCACAGCCTCATCCCACAGTGCTCCGAAACTGCCCGCCCAGGGGAAGCTCCATCCTGCCCCCTCTTCCTCTCCTGTCCCAGCCCCACGGGAACACCCCCGTGCCTGCTAGGGCTCACTGCCAACTGCTGCTGCCACCCTCCCGCCCCTTCCCCAAAGGACACCTGGTTTCTCCTGAACAGGGACCAGAGGGACAACCAAGGAAACAGGGTGGTGTGGGGGCCCCTCCCAGGAATAGTCATGGATGCTACGAGCCATGGTGAAAAGGATGCTCTTGGCTGGGGGTGTGTGAATGCCCAGCTCAGCTTTCCTGAGGTCATGCAATCAGGGGACACTAAGCGTCCTTTAGCTGTCACAGCAGAGTTTTATTAATTTAGTAGCTTCTGGTTGGCGTCTAGGCCAAAACGTGGCTGGGTTAATAATAACCCAAGATGAGACCAAGAGGAGTCCTAGCACACAGCGTTAGCACAGATCAAAAGCAGCATCACTGGAGCAAGCCCTGTCGTTTTTTCCATCCTACCCTTCCGTGAGCAGATTGCACTCGCTCTATCGAGCGGTCTCTGCTAACTTTCAATCTGATCCAATTTCCTGCCAGCAAACAAATGTTTCTAGGAAATGCAATACATTATCTGGACGGGTTTATTATCAGCATTTGGAACCAGGAAAACTGCATATTTTCTCAAGCGCTGCAGGGAACTTTATAGTTTGTACTTCAAAAGAGGGTTTAAAAGGATTGCCCTTGAAAGCTGGCCCAGCTCAAGTCTCCACATTGTTTTGGTCTTTGCAGAAGAAAACGCAGGAGAGGGGGAAGCACACAAAAACTGCCTCCACTGGTTTTCACTAGAGAGGACTCCCCTGCCCTCTACGGAGCCAAGCTCTGACTGCGAGGCAGCGGCAGCGTGTGCCCTTGGGGACTGAGGAGTCAAGGCTTCTTCAGCATTTCCAATGACCCCGAGCAATTTGGCCCATTAATTTTTCAAGGCAAGGCAGGAACAGCATCCTGAATAAAGTCAAGGGGCTTCAGAGAGCAAGGGACCAACACCATGCCCTGCTAACTCGAAGCCCTGCAATGAGATGCCGACCCAACTGCAGGGTGCAGCCAGAGCCAGATGTTCCCCAGCAGCTGAGCTGGGTCCACTGGCCCAGCTGGGCTCCTTAGAGGTGTCCTGACATCCCCACCCTGTGCTGGGTTGGTAAATCACCAGCTGGCACTGACCCTCCCCTCCCTGTCCCTATCCTCCTGGGGCTGAGGGTTGCACAGCTCATTTTGGCAGCAAGGAACTGTTTTGGCATCCCGCCTGGATGGGGTGAGACATGTATGCAGCTTGGCATTCCATGGTCAGGGGAGAGGCACCCCCTCACCAGTGTATTTATTTAACTAGAGGTAAGGAGATCCTTTCACAGGGTGCCCAGTCCGACAGGACACATTCAGTACCCACTGTCCTGCAGCACTTGTCCCAAGCTCTTCCCTCCACAAGCAGGGATCCCACGTTCCTGGCGGATACCTGGCATGCAGCTCAAAGGCAGCAGCGCGCTGACCAGGAGACAGAGGAGAAAGAGAACAACACAACCCTAAAAATTTATTCCTTCTCCCAACGCCCTTAGCACTCCCCGTGCTTCAGATGTGGAGCTCCGCTGAGATTGCTGGGGTTTTTAGGGCACTCCTGAAGACTACTCGCTTGCTCTGTTTCAGGGGCGTGTGTCTTTTGGGCTGCTAGCGTCCTGCAGCAATGGGAGCACACAAGATCTTAGTGTAGATTAAAAAAAAAAACAACCAAAAAAACAAACACCCAAAAACCCACCGAAAAACAAAACTAACAAACAACCACCGGGAGGACAGGAGGACTACATTTGCAGGCTAAATTTGCAGTCTGAAGGAGTTTACTGGTCAGATGCTGACTTTTGGATACTCATCTAACCCAACTGCAAACTGTGAACTCCTGAGGTTTGCCAATGCCTGCTGTAAACATGGAAACCAAGTGTCACTTTTTGCCAAGCAGAAGAATGGTTTAAAAATAGATCTAAAAAAAGAATACAGGGACTCAGCATAGAGGGCTCCTGTTTATAGACTCCCATCTACTATAAAATGGAACAAGAGGTTAGGAGCACACAGGCAACTTCTCATCACATTTAGATTTTTTACAAACTTCTCAGGAACCCGAAAACAGCATTTCTGGCTCTGACTGAACCAGTAAGAGATCTTAGTGTGGAGCCTGCAGCCCAAACATTGCAGCACAGAGACCAAGGCAGGCATGAAACAGTCCTTCAGCTTCAGTGCCGTGAATACGTGGAGGTGCGCAAGCTGCATGCTGAGAAACACACCCACTGGTCAGGGCTTCGTTTTACTCCCTTATAGCAAGATTTTCTTTTTCATTGATTCTTCACACATAATTAAAAGGACACCCAGCCCTGCTCCCACAACACAGGGTCGCCTCGCTAAGCTTTACCACCTGTATTTGCAGTGAGTTTGAAGACAGCAATATTGCTCACTAAAACAAACACACACACACACAAAGTATCAACAACCCACCAAAACAAAACTCAACCAAACCCAAACACCATTCCTACAGATTAGTATTGGGCTGCTGCCACCAGGAGCCCAAAGTTTCTTCTTCACCTCCAAAGGAGAAAAAAAAAAAAAAAGAGAAAAAAGAAAAAAAAAAAAGCATTAAATAAAAAAGCTCACAGCTTTACAATACATCCTAAATTAGGCAGAAATTCAAGGGCAGATTAACACCACAACTCGGAAAGATTTTCACATGTGATTTCACGACCAGACCCGGAGAGAACTCCATATGGAAATGTCAGTGACTTTTAATAAGCGCTCAGTTGTTTCCAATTAGTCTCCCTAAGTAAGTTCAGTGGCATCCAGAGTTTCCTCTGCCACCTTCCTGCTAGCTGGCAAGAACGATTTCTTTTTTTTTTTCCCTCTTTTTTTTAAACCGAGCGTTAACAAACAGGTCCCCGCTGTGCCAGAGCCGGACAGGGGACACACGACACTAGATGGCACCAGTTCGCTTTGCTGCGGGAGCAGGGGAGCTGCTGCTTTTTTTTTTTTTTTCTTTCCTCCCCCTTTGGAAAAATAACACCCCAACCAAACCTGGAAAACATATAATTTTGCCGATGTAATTCTGTTTCTCTTAAAACGCGTCTGAGCAACATTATTTTTTATGAGCTTTTCCAGCCTTGTTTTGAAAACCTTCATGTTTCTGCTAAGGTTTATTTTTGTCTCGTCAGACAGCAGGCTGAGGTCCTCCCCGCGCTGCAAGCAGGGATGTCTAAAAAGTATCAAGACTTCTGGCTGATTTCTTGCTTTTTTTTGGTGGTGGTGGGGGGAGTGTGTGTGTGTGTGTTGGGGGGGGGGGGATATTTGTAAGAATCACTTCTCATTCCGACTTCTTCCTTCGCAATAATAACTAACCAGTTAGCCTCCACTTCCTCTCCCAATATTGACTCAGACAGTCAGAACTGAGGGGGGATTGGAAATTGGGATTGAAACGCATCCCCAGAGATCTTTGATCTGTTTTGCCAGTTCAAAACTGAACGCTCGGAGATGCAAAGTCTTTTCTTACTGGAACAATGTAATAATCCATTCTTCAGGAAAACTGCTAGGCACCCTTTGAATATTTTTAATGGCTTGATGGTTTGTTTCACAGGGCAAAATTTGCCATCTATAATTCGAGTTTTAGAACCTGCAGTCCTATCGCTAGGAGAAAAAGCGCAGAGCCTCAGGTTCTCCCTTCTCCGTGTACATATAAAGAGAGGCTTCCCCCCAGATGTTTTTAAACCCATTTTTGAACTGTAACTGCCCCAAGGACTGCAGGAAAAAGCTTGCTCTTAAAGCACTCATCCTTTCAGCCTTTGAAACAACAGGGCAAATAATAACAACTTTTAAAGCACTTGAAACGTCAGGAGAGGAGCCAATAACCCCCCCCCCCCCGATCGAATGAGGGCCGGATCCCATACCCAGCCCTGCTGACACTTCCACTGGCGCAGGTACGAGCTTGGCCCGAGACAGAGATGCCGGACCGACGCAGCGCTTCTTGCTGAGCCCCATCCGCCTGGCCCCAGCCTCCCTTTGCACCGATTCTGAGCCTACTTAAGTCAGTGGAAAAAACTAACCCTGGCCGGGTTTGTTTTTGTTGGTTTTGACTCACGATTTCAAGCCTAGATTTGCCTTTTCCCTGGAAATGCAACAGGGGGGTCAAAGGCAGCTTTTTAGGCACATCTGAGAGGCCGCCGCAGATTTTTCTAAACAAACGCCTTGCTTTCTGTTTCCGTCCTTCCCAAGAGGCGATTTCATAACATTTCATACTGTGACTTTGCAAACTATAAGGCGGGGGGGGTGGGGGGTGTTGGGGGGGGCAGGATGGCGAGGCGGAGGGCCGGGGGGGGATTGGGGGGGCGGCCGGGAGAGGTCGCTGCCGCCCGACCACGGAAAGTTTTCATAACAAAGTTGAGCTTTTTCAGTTTTGTTTTGCTCTCCCCCCCCCCCCCCCCCCTTTTTTTTTTTTTAAATTTTTGGGCGGGGGGTGGGTGGTTAAAGAAAAATAAATATATATATATATATATATATAAGAACATACACAAAACCGCACACCGAACAGAAAAGACTCCTCCGTTCCTCCTACCCCTCCACTTGCTTTTGGTTTTTCCGGGGAACCGGAGGGAGGCTGGGGGTGGAGGGGCCGCAGCGGCGCGGGCCGGGCGCGATGCGCGGGAGTTGCGCGGCTCTCCGCGGCCGGCCGCGCCGCTCGCTCCAGGAATAGCGTGTGGCCGGGGGCCAGCCCCGCGGCTGCCGGCAGCAGATTTACGAGCGCCTGTCGCCGCGCCAAGTCCGCCGCGGTAGTAAACACAGGGGAAGGGCTGCGATAGGGGCACCGGGGGGCTCACCCCGCACAATACGCGGGACCCCTTACCCCTTGCACGCCTGCACCCCACTTTCCCCGCCAGCCGCCTTCCCCCCGGCAGAGGACCCCCCTCTCCTCCTCTCCCGCGGGGGTGGTGGCTTTTATTATTATTAGCATCGTTTTGAGCCCTGCGCGTAATATTCAGGGTGGCTCCATGGACTTACCCCCACCCCCCTTCCCGAGCTTCGCATCGCGTTTGATTTTCCAGCCGGCACAAGCCCGTCGCGGCCGCCCCGGCACACACCGCGGACGCGAGCGCGATTTCCACGCCGCTCCGCGGTGCTCCGGGACCGGCAAGCCGGCGACGGCCGAGCCTCCCCGCGGGCTCCCCCCCTTCCCCGGGCAGAGAAATGCCGCAAGTCTTCTCCATCACTACCCGCTCTTAGCCCGGGGCTTGACAGATCGCGGCGCAGCCCCGCCACAGGTTGCAAAACGCACGCAGTTACACAGGGAGGGGGGACGGGACGGACGGAAGGACGACAATAACCACGCTATCTTGATGTAATAATAAAAACAGAGAGGGAAGGCGATGCGGAAAGGCCGGAGCGGCGGTGCCCGGTGCCGCCGAGCCCCCGGCGCTACCGCCAGCCCCGCTCCGCGGCGGCTTTGTGCGGCGGCGAAACGACACCAGCGCCACAACACGCACGCAACAAAAACCTAACCCCCAAAAATATAAAGAGGAAAATTTTAAAAGAAGAAGAAGAAGAAAAAACACCACACGGGAAAAGAGAAATAACACACCCCAGGACCGAGGGATCCAGCCATCGGGAGCCGACCCCGAGTCACGCAAAACGCCCCGAGCCCGGCGGCCGCGCTCGCCGCCGTCCTGCGCCCGCGGGGCGGCTGCAGGTGCAGTGAGGAGCCGCCGCCGCCGTCCTCCCCGTCCCCGCCCGGCCGCCACGCGTGCGGGCAAGCCAATAATCCCAGATAACCGATAATCCTCGGGAGATGACGGCGAGAAGCCCTCATCATCACCCCGATCATCGCGCTCATCATCGCACTCATCATCGCGCTTACCCCCCCCCCCCCCCCCATCACCACCACCACCAGCACCACTCCGCCCCAAACACCCCCTCTAAGCGCTCCCCAGCGTTAAGACGTGCAGGCACCCCTATTTTTCTCGCTTGACAGCGGGTAAAGAAAGGGGAGAGGAGCGTGTAATGGGGAGAGTTGGGGGGGTTTGTGCGTGGAATTAAATAAATAAAGCGGGGAACGAAGAGAAAAAATAAAGAGAAAGATTTGGGAGGTTGGAGTAGAGGAGGAGGTGGGGGGGGGGGGTGTGTTTAAAATAAATAAATAAAAATTAAAGAGCTGCCGGGGCACCTGCCGCGGGGAAAAGGGGTGAGGGGGGGAGGGTGGTGGGGAAAGAAAGAGAGGAGAGAGAGGGGGGGGGTGTTAAAAAAAAGAAAAGGGTAGAAATATATAGAGGCGGCTCCGCGCCAGGCGTCGGAACGGGGCAGGGAGGGAAAGAGGAGGGAAAAAAAAATGGAGAGAAAAAAAAAAAAAAAGAGGCGAGCGAGAGAGAGAGAGAGAGAGAGAGAATTAAAGGGTAAAATCGGCCGCGGCAATAGAAGCAGCAATCACCTGGTCTCCGGGCTTTCCTAGAAACTCCTTGCATCACCACTTCTAAGAACCCCAGTTCTAAGAATCAACAGAGCCCAATTCTCGGAATTTGAGCTGCAGACTCTACCATTGAGCTAAGCATGGGGAGGGACGAGGACCTCCCCCCCGCCGCTCTGTCGCAGCCGCCGCCGCCCTGGCCGGGGGTGAGGGGGTCATCCCACCACCCCCGAGCCCACCGGGCTCGGGGGTGGTGGGATGACCCCCTCACCCCCAGGTAAGGCGTTGGAATCGTACGGTGTCACCTTCCTATTCTTTACGCGCGGTCTTCACCCACCGCCACCTCCCCCCCCCTTCCCCCCCCCTTTTCCCCGTTCGTAGTGGTCGCGCCCGGGCGGCGGGTCACGTGGCGGCGGGTGCTGTGTGTGACGTGGGGGCGCGGAGCGGCGGGGTGGCGGCGCGCGGAGCGGCGGCGGAGAACGGGGGGTCCTGGGGATCAACGCCCGGGCGGTGCAAACACACATCCCCCCCCCCCACCCACCCCTTACCACCCCCCACCCTCTCTCCCCTTCTCCCCTCCTTTTCCCCCCCGCTAATTCCTCTCCGAAAGAGAGAGGAAAGGGAGAAGATCTGACACCCCCCTCCCCCCCAAAAAATAGAAATTAACGGCGCCTTTTCATTCTATTTTACATTTATTTTAAAATCGGGTATTTTTGTATTTAATTCGGGGGAAAAGGGGGGGGGGGGGGGCACTTGCGCGTTTAAAAAGCAACTCTCCCCCCTAAAAAACAAAAACAAACCACCAACCAACAGCCCAGCGAGCAAAGCCAGGATCCTGCTGCATTGCACTGGATTTTTACTTTTTCTTTTCTTTTTTTTTTTTTTTCTTCCCTTTTTTAAAAATTATTTTTCCTTCCATCAGCCTTTTTTTTTTTTTTTTACCTTTTTTTTTTCTTTTTTTTTTTTTTTTTAAACAATTTTTGCAAACAGCCACGCTCGGCTCACGGCCTCCAACAGGATTTACTCTAGGGGTGGGGGGGGCAAGGGGGGGAAAAGAAGCTTTTTCCTTAAAGAAAAACCTTTTCCCCCCCCTTATGCACTCCCCTTCCCTTTTTCCTCTTCATTTTTCCCCTCTTCTTCCCCCCCCCTTTTTTTTTTTAATTTCTTTGCTGGGATCCTCCTGACCTATAAGATTTTTTTTAATGATTTTTTTATTATTATTATTATTATTTTTGTTTTCTCTTTTCCTTTCCAGGACTCTGGAGTGGTGGGTTAATTCTTTGTAGCTGTTGTTATTGTTGCAAAATAACCTGTAAGTTTGTACATATTCTGCTTGTAGAGACGCGCGGGGCTGATGTAAAGCTGCTTTTCTAGCCGGGGATTGATTTCGGCACTTCTCACCCATTGCCGGGCGAAGGCCTTTGATGGGAGGTGGGGGGTGGCAGGGGATGGGGAAGAGGGGGGGGGGGAATGTGGATAACGCAAAGCCTTTGCAATCTGTGTCTCGAATGGGTTTTGCGGGGGGGGTGTGGGGGAATGGGAATGTGTGTGTGTGTGCGCAGGAGGATGGGGCCTGTCACCCCAACCTTTCCCCCGGTCCTGTCTGGAAATGTATCGCCCCGTATGTAAATCCGTCGACATTTCTGCCTCTCTATCCCCCAGCCTGGCGTATTTATTTCGAACGGGCCCGCTGCGAGGGTTTGGATGGGGGGGGGATGTTTGTGGGGGGGTGGTGGTGGTGGTGGTGTGGGGGGGTGGTAGAATGAATAGATCTCAAGTCTCATTATTTTTTCTTTCTTTGCCGGTCGGTTTCTTTGGACTGCGAGGTGCAGCAGCCACTCTGCGCGGTGGGGAGCGGGAGGAGGGTGCGCTCCGGGCTGCGGTGGCATTCCCGGGCCGTTGCAATTAATAGGAATTTGTTGATGAGAATAACCACCGCAGGTCACGGTGCCTTCGGTCCACGAATGCAATTGCTCTGAGCTACCGATTGCAGCCACCGCCGAGCCCCGCGGAGCGGCCACCTTGGACTCAGAGTCCCCGGGTGCTGCTCTTATTTTGATTTCTCAGCCGAGCTCTTGAAATGCTTTAGAGCAAGGGGAGGTGGTGGTGGTGGTGGAATATTTAGGAAGAAAGCCCTTCTGCTAATCCGGCTCATTTTATCATTAAAAATAGCCCGGTGGCGAGGCAGGGATGGTACTCCCGAGCCTCTCTCGAGATGGTACAGCTATGCTGGAGAGATGGCTTTCCTGTAGTTAAAAAGCAGTATGTAATTCCCAGGGACCGAGCGCAGCTTGAGCTGTGCGGCTCCGATCCCGGCCCCGGGCAGGGAGGGGGCTCCCCATCTGTCTTCAGGGGGCTGGCTCGGGGAAGGGGGCGAAGCAGGAACGGATCTGATAATGTCAGCTTTGCTCTGGGACTATTATTATTATTTAAACTTTTTATTACTATTTTTAACTCCTGGTTGGTACGGTGATGCAGTGTAAAGGCCAGGGGGTTGTTGAGGGGCGCAGGTCTTTTCTGTTTGCCATTTCTCTGCAGCGTGTGACACTTTCGCTTTAGTCAGAGCGTGTGCCTGGCAGAGCCCAGAGCCTGTGGGACGTTTGGGAGCAGCGAGAGGGCTGCTGCTTGGGCTTTTCGTTCTGGTGGAGACCCGAGGTCGAGCACGGCTTCCGTTCAAGCAGCGCTTTTACGGGGGGGAGATTTCTTGCTCTGCCAGGCCGCTGCCAAGTGCGGGCGTGCATCAGAGTTTCCATTCTAACCCCTTTTGTGAACGGGGACGTAGAGAGCAGCCACCAGCATCCCCTTCAGGCTGGGGACTGGGCGGCCTGGGTGTCTCGGGTGTCTCGGCAGGGTTTTTGGCCTTTCTCCTCCAGTTTTGTACCTTCTCTTCCCCGCTCTGCATCAGCTGTGCCCTGGCCACAGCTCTGCAGAAGCTCCTGCCACCCACCCCCACCTCCCACCGCTTCCTTCTGCCCTCCAAAAGCAGCAGCAGTCCCCACAGTGCCTTGCTGGGGGAGTTCAGGGTGCCGGGGATGGGATACCCGTGATCTCTCTCTCCCTGTCAGCCCGAGGGGATCCGTGCTGAGCGAGGCCCTGTCACCCCTGTCCCTTGCCTGTCCCTCCTGTGTCCCGAGCTGCAGGGACCAGCTGGGTGGCCGGTGGTGGTGGCTGCCAGGCAGACAGGGCGGTGATGCCGTGGTGGGGCAGCCTCCCTCACCTCTGCCTGCTGACACCGAGCAGATTTGCTTTGAGGGGGAAGGTGGCCCAGTGGTGGGGAGGGTTTCCGGGGGGGGGTGTGGGAAGCCCCCAGTAGCCCCCATATTGTCTGTGGGATGCTCCCCTGGCCTTGGGGTGGCACCTGCACACCCACAATGTGCTCGTGCAGCACACGGAGGGGCATCAGCTTGGCCTTGCCAGTGGGGGGGATACTGTAACCTCTCTGGGGGGGGGGAAACCTCATGCACCCACCTCTTAAAAACACCCCCTGCCGGTGGAGAGCCCCTCACCCAGGCAGGGGCTTTAATGCTGCCCTGCAAAGTGGTGGTGATGCTGGGACAGGGGGCGATGCTGCCAGAAAACGGTCCTCCAAGTTGGCAGGGGTATTTCTGGGCACACTGGAGTGGGAGCAGAGGCAGAGAAGCAGCGCTGGGCATCGCTACAGGTGCCTCGCACCCCCCCTGCCAGGGATCCTGCTCCATTTACCCCCTGACACAGCTCCTAGGATGAAAAGGAACCCCTCTGCCTATGTGTTGGCATGTGCGGCATAAAGCGACATGAAATTATTCATCCCTCCTGGAGAGTTGCAGGGTCATGGTGAAGGCCCTGGGAGCTGGAGGTACCGCTCAGGGCTGATGGGAGCCCCTGGGGTTCGGGTTGTGTGCTCCCTCCCCCCCCCCCCAGCCCCAAACAGGGACACGAAGCAGGTTTTTAAGTGGAGTTGAGGCCAGTCCCTATTTTTCCCAGGTGAACTTTTCTCGGTAAAGAAGTGCTTCGTCTTTTCCAAAACGCTGCTTAAATAAACAGTGCCCCACTGTAATTTTTTCTTCTGAAATTAACTCCTTCGGGCCACGAGGCTTAACCCATCCCGGTGCAAAAGTGCTGCTAGGACTTTTAAAGGCAAAAAATATACAAATAATAATAAAAAAAAAAAATACCCGGGAGAGAAAAAGTTTAGCCTGACAGAAGAGAACCCGTAAATCTCTCCCCTTCCCCGTGGCAGCCGAGGATGGGGTGCGGGAGCAGGCTGCTGTTCCAGTGACGAGTGCTGCCGCATGAACGTTACTTAAAAGGAGTTTTGTGCATATTAATGCGCGTGCACCGAGGCCGGGCTGCACACTGCATGGGGACAGCCTATTCCCTGGCTGAATTGAACTATCTTGTTTTCTAATCTAACCTAGTTTTTTTTTTTTCTCTTTTCTTTTGCTTTTTTTTTTTTTTTGGTGTGTGTGTGTCGGAGGTTTGTGCTCTGCAGGAACCTGTTCTCAATGCAATCTCAGAGCTTTTTGTGGGTGTCTGATTTCTGTAACACATTTTGGTTTCCAGTATGAATGTAACGTACAGAGAATATCATGACACTGCTCTAGGTGTATATGATCTTATCTACCTGACATTTAGGGGTTTTTTAACCGTCCAATTCATCTGATTTGCATAAAAATCACATGTTTTTTTCTTTTCTTCTCCCCCCCCCCTTTTTTTTTTTTCATGCATCATCATAACAAACTACTCAGGTTTACCAGGCTGTTTTCTGCCTGTCAGCAGGAATGCAGGGCCTGTCTCTCTCCCCCTCCTTCCTCCCTGACGGAGGTTGGGGACGCTGAAGGTAGCGCTTGGAGGGGACCCATGATCCCAAACAGCCACCGAAATCCTTAATAAGCGAGTGCGTGTGGTTTAACTTCCAAGAAAACAAAGCAGCCAAGCATGCATCCCGTCCGGTCCTTGTTAATTTAAATAGACGACACTTCTTTTTATTGATAAGGAAACTCCTCCGGAACAGCCCCCCGGATCCCAGAAGGCTCCCCCTGCCGCGGCCGTCCTCATTACAAAACAAGGCCGCAATTAAAATAAACTCTAAGAGCTAAACAAACTGCTGCCTCTCGCTGGTCATGTGTTAGCTTTAGCCTTTAGCGCAGAACAAAATGTTTTCCTGGGTATCGGAAGAGGCATGGGCTGGGGCTGGGTGGAGGGGGAGCAGCAGCCTGGCATATGGAAATGGCAGGGAGCAGAGTACTGCGATGCTCATCGCGGCTCTTTTTTCTTGCTGTCTTTTCTTCTTATTTTTTCTTTCTTTTTTCTTTCTTCTGGTTGTTGGTTGTTGTGTGGTTGTTGTTTTTTTTTTGGTGGGGGGCGGGGGTAGAGGGGGTTGTTTTGTTTTAATTGGAGCGCTTGTGATCTGGCTTGGTCCTTACTGTGAGAGAAAGGACTGGAAGTGGAAAAACTTGAATGTTGTGGCCAAGCCTGGCTGTTCCAGCATGTCCTGGGCACACCTGACCATAGCTCAGCCCCCACCCAGCCTGGCTGCATGCTCATCCATAAGCCCCCAGCCCAATTTTTGTTGCTCCTATCATGCCTCATGCAGAGGGTTTGAATGGATGTTGGTACCACTCAGCATCTGCTGGCATCTGGAGCTGGACAGTGTGGTGTTGAGAAGGGGGTGCTGGGTGCCCTGGAAGTCAGGACCAGAGGGATGGAGAGACAGATGGAGGGAGGGACAGACAGCCAAAGGCTGCAGAGGAAAGTGCAACTGGACGTCCTGGAGTGACTCTGTGCAGCGACGTGGCTCCCTGTGCTGCCTGAGAGCGTGTTGCTGCTTCCATGCTACATGCATGCCCTGTCTGGGGCAGCAGATTGTGCTCAGACCAATGCCCTGCGAGAACCCCTCTGATGATGGAGGGCCGTGTGTCTGTGCTGCACTCAGATAAAACCCCAGGATAATACCCCTGCAAAATTGCCCAAATAACTGGCATATCTCCTTGGCTCTCACTGCCAGGAGACAGTGCAGACTTGCCTGTCAAAAATGACTTTCCTCCCACATAGGCAAAAGGTTGAGATATCTGCCTGCCTGCCTGCCTAATCTCCCAAACACTAACTATGAGTAAACATCAGTTACTGGGAGGTGTGTAAGGATTGTCCCCTTTCCACCGGGCACCAACACCCCTGTCCCATCTCTGCCCCATCTCTGATTTAAAAGGGTGACTTGACCCAGGAGTTTTCCAGCCACAGATATTTACCACCTACCCCTCCCCAGACCCCATCAATTTTTAACCAATTATGGACCAAAGCCTGTCAGTGTCCTGGCAGGGCCATGCCAGGCAAGGACCATCTTGGCCGGGCACATAGTGGGGAAGCCTTTACCTGGCCAGCATCCCCAGCTTGTCCCCAAATCTTGTCGTCCTGGCACCCATGAAAATATGAAGCGTGTGACTCGTGGAAGCTGAAAATCCCTGGCCCGTGGCTGAGTGGCACTGCTGACCTCTTTCCTTTTCAGCAGAGCTGTCAACTTTCAGCTGTCAAGATTAAAAAAGCCTCGCTAACCCCTACAGATACTTTCCTGATGAGGAGTTACACGGAGTAGTTCAAACCCAACGTGAAAGTTGTTGCTTTGTTGGGGGGGGGGTGTGTGTGAAAGAAAAAAGAAGAAGAATAAAGGCAGTGCTTGCTTTGGATGGTTAATAGTATTACTTATTACTCTTATACTCATGCCTCAGAGAATCTTGCAGAGCCCTGATATTAAAAAGCAGAGGAGAGCCTAAGAAGAAGGACGATGCCTCTAAAGTTTTATGAGCACAAGCACATTGAAATTAAAAGAGAGATTTGCATCGATCCCGGTCATTTTGAAACAGGCCTCTAAAGTTCAGGCTAAACCAGCTTCTTTTTTTTTTTTATTATTATTTTATTATTTTTTTAAAATAACTCCTCGGACATCTCAGCCAGCAGAGTGCTACGGGAATTTCAATTTCTCTCTTCAAATAAACCATCGTCGTGATTTTTATATTCTTTGAAATGATCTCTACAATTTTGTTTGCTGAAACCCTTTGATTTAGACTTAAAGGATTTAGTGACTGGATGGGAGGGTATCTGGAAATAATGGTGAAAATGGTAATTATTTGTTTTACTGCCTCCTGAAATTCTTTTATTTCTCTGTACTATCTCTAAAAGCATGTCTGGCAATAACAAGCTGTCTCTGAAAAGAATTCAATTAAATGTATTGCCAACAGAATATTTTATAATTTTTTATACCAGTAGTTAGAGTGTTAAATAATATATTAGTAGATTTATAGATTACACTTAGGTACGACTATGAATAGCTACAGTAAAACCCCAGAATATTCATGTAGCAAGGGGAGGGGGGTAAATGTTTGGTTTCTGAGTTTTAAGATACTAATTTTTTTCCCCCTCACTGTTTTTATTTGAGTTTCAGTTTTGGGACTTAGATTTTTCTCATCTTTTTTCTGTTATTCTCAAATGATAAGAGTAAGCCAGCTATTTTTTGAGACAAAAATTCCCGTAGGATTTCTGCATGTTTTAAATAATTAAATATTAAAGGAGTAAGAAAGAAGCAGGCAGATTCTACAATATGGACACGTCTCGAATGGGATATTTATTTGCATAGGTACATGGCAAATAGGGAAGGATCGATCTTGAAGCTGTTTGAAATTGCCAGTTACTCCATTACAGTATTACAAATAGATTATTCCCCATAAGAACGTAATTCTTAACGTCCTAAAAATAATTTAACTCCAGGATTATTTTTTTTTAATCTGGTAAATGACAAATATATATTTTAATTCCTGTCAAGCAGAAATAAAACGTCTTCCAGGAGCTGGAAACTAAACCCAACTGCTCCCCTCACCCCTTTTTTTTTTTTTTTAATGGACATTTCTTTCCTTTTTTTGTTTCTTTTTTATTTTTTCCCTTTCCAAAGTCTCATCGGCTCTTCTGAATTTTTGCGATTTATTTCTCCTTTCTTCTCTCTCAAGAAAAACACTTCATCAGAAAACATGATACTTTTTTTTTCCCCTTTCTTCCTTCTGAGCCTCCCTGTAAATTGCCTCGCTCTCTCCAGACAAGTTTCTAGGATCAACAAGTTAACCTTCAGAAAGATTACAACCGTACAAGTGGGCTGCTTAAGGAGTGAATCATTAAACATAAGGTGAAGTATATGACTGCAGAAGGTTTCAATTAAAGTGACAGTTCGGGCAGCCTTTGCCTGCCCGGGAAAGGTATGCTTTTATTGTCAGCTCCGTGTTGGGAGCTGCATCCATCCCAGGCAGGGAGGGTTGGTTCCTCACGGCCACGTCCTGCATCGCCAGGGCTGCTGGTGCTGCTGCAGTCCTTGCTCCTGCAAACAACTCCACCGGTTTCACTGCGATAAATTCAACTGTGACAACATTAAATATGGGAAAGGGGCCAGGTCTCCTTTCTGTCCCACTCAGGCTGGAATGAAGGAGTCGGCCTCGGACCTCCCTTCTTAGAGGCTTCACCCTGGTGCTCCTCGTTTACCCCAGCCTGAGGGAGAGCAGGATCAGGCCCACAGCCTTCCCTACCACTTCCCCGAATCCTGCTCGTTTCCACTTATTTTTTAAAGCAGTTTTGTTTTAATATGACAGCGTATTTAATAAGCAGCCCCAGGGTGGAGGGAGGAATGCGAGATCCTTGCCGAGTCGTGGAAATCCTACGCTCGTGGTGCCTTGTCCCCGCATCGCTGTGGCTGCTCGGCATGTGGCTGGCACATTGGCACCTATGGTCCCCATGCCAATTTTCCCGTGGGTAACGAGGGACTGGCTGCCCCCATGTAGAATCTACATTGATGCAGGGAGGGCAACTCATGAACCACCGGTCCCCAGGCAGCTGCTGCTGCTCTGTCTGCCCTGCATGGAGGTCCTGTGTGCTCGGAAGGGGAACGTGCAACCTGGGCTTTTTTTTCCTGCCTTTGGGGAGTCCGGGTAGCATGGTGGTGAGGCAGGAGACAGAGAGAGGTCAGGTCAGCTGTTCCTCTGACCTGGAGCAATGTTGTGACATTTTCTGGCACTTTCCTGATTTAAATTTTAAGCATTTCTGGGTTTTATATTTCACTCCAGCGTGCTCCCGTACAGCAGCCCCGAGTGTGGGTGAGATCCACTCCAGAAGGATGCTCCAGTGACTGGGTTAATTCCCTCCTGCTAATTCCTTACATAATCATGTGGGCTCAGATCCTCAAAAGTATTTGTGTGCCTGCCTCCCTTGGAAATCAGGGAGTTTAATTGTCTGCTAAAATTATTGTGTTCTGTTTTGAAAGCAGAGCAGGAAATAACAAACTTGGGCTTTATGAGATTTGTTTGCCTCTGTGGTCACAGAGCATTTTATCTACCTTCGCAAATAAGATCACGGTTAAGTAATGTAGTGCCTGGATTACAGATGGCTTTTTTGACTGTGACCGGTGGGAAGTGGGTGCCCACATTAGGTATGGGGAGCTGGGTCTTGGCCTGTTGGTGCTTCTGGTCCCACTTGGTAAAATGTGTGCGGGACAATGGCACAGTCTTGCGAGGAAGCTGGAGGGAAGAATCCATTAAAGACTGCAAGATGCTGAGATAGGGGGATGATACAGATCATGCCAGTGAGAGATGCCATCTATTACAGATAACTATTGCACAGCTGACTGCATCTCCCTCTCTGGAAATGGCTCCTTTCTTAGTTTCATTTTTGGCTATAAGACCTGAAAGAATTCTTCGCACTCCCTGGCGTTTGTCCCCTTCAGATATTTCACGCAATACGGAAGAAAGGGGAAACAAAATACCATGACATTGAAGTTTATTGCCGATTCTGCTCACGTCAGTTGAAATCAGTCACTAAAACCTCAGCCTGCAGGACCCCGCGCTCTGTATTTTTCTTGTCTAGGTAATCGCGATGGCAGCAGGGGGAGGTAAGTAGAAGGGAAAAAGACTGATTTTATTAGGTGTTAGAGGAGCTTATTAGAAAACAGGGGGGAAAAAAGCAATAAAATTATAAAGATGGGAATTAAACCAAGTGATGAAATCCAGTCCCTGCTGACTGTGAGGGGACACTCCTCTCCGCATGCACCCTTTCTCAGTTTGGAAGATGCCCAGGCATTGATAAACATTTTACAAGAGCCCGACTCCGCAGCAGCAAGCGGTGGCGAATACAAGGAGAAAAAATACTCAGTTGCCAGGATCAGCCCAATGGCTGCAGGGGCAGCGTTTAACCTGCTGCCTTGCCGCCCCTGGGCCCTGTTTGGGTTTGTTGTCAGTGAGCAATTTGGATCTGCAGTATACCTGCATTATTTTTAGGCCAATTAAATTAATTTCTGGAACAGAAAACCCTTTTTAGACCCAAGGCACTTTTTTTTTTGCCCCCACTTTTTTGATACTGTAGGGCTGATGTAGTGATTCCGGGGCTTTGGTTTGGCAGTCAGAGTGTGTGTGTGTGTTTTACGTAAGAAACAGCAGCAGGGATGGATGCTGCTAGACAAATATTTGGTTAATTTTTATAATTATTAGTAATAACAATACTCTGCTCTCTTGAGCACCTTTCATCTCCAAGCGTTTTCGAAACGCAAAGCCAAACCACGCCGCTCCGCTCTAGGGGCTGTAATTAGCTTTAGCTCTGTGTTGTAGATGTGGAAAGTGAGGTGGAGGGAGGCGGGAGGATTGGTGGTACAGCAGAGCCAGGGAGCAGTGTCCCGAGCAGTGGCCAGCAAGGCCTGCCTGAAGCAAAGCTCCAGCAACCGCCAGCCTTTTGGAGGACCTGTCCAGTGAGGCAAGATCATCTCACCATGCTGTGCTGATACTCAAGCCAGGTCCTGAGCCAGGAGCCTTAACTTTCCCTCCTGGGAGGTTCAAATGCACCCTGACCAGGAGTGTATCCCTTGGCCTCCAGCCCATGTCATGTCTCTTCCGTTCCAGAAGTGATGGGACAAGGTGGTTTCATGTGGTTCCCCTTCCCAGCCCAGCCGGTGCCTGTGATCTACATGCAGGAATCCCACAAGATGAGGATGGTCCCTCAGTGACCAAGAACAGGAGGGACCTGATGAGTTTTGGAGCCCAGTCCCCACAGCTCTGGCCCACCACATCCTCTTCGGCAGCTACAAACTCCTCAGGTTGGCTTTTTGCCTCTGCCCGCCTGTGGCAGGGCCTCTTCCCCAACATGGTTAAGATGCTTCTTCCCATTTCCAGCCTGTGTTTGTTTATAGACTGTTGGTCCCCCACCATGTTTAGGTGAACTCTGTACGAGCTTCAGCATTTCATCCCAAAGCAATTTAACAGATCTCTAACCCATTTCTGGTTGATCCATGCCTCTCTTTTTGGCCCTGGAGCAGAGGTAGCAGAACACAACCTAGCCACCAACCTGGCAGCCTGTCCCATGCCCTTATCACCACATCCTTCTGCAGTTAGTACGTGGTTCATGACCCTTGTTGGATATAGCTGTGGTGGCTGAAGCGGTTGCCATTCCATGCTGTGCCTCATGGATGTATGTGGAGGACACGGATGTCTCGGAGTGAACTCACTGAGATTTCAGGAGACATGGATAAGGTGACTCGCACGGGCATGTCCAGCCTGACCTTCCTTTAGTAGGCTCATGCCGTGTCAGCCAGGATCTAGGCCTGAAACTAAGGTGTGTAAGTTCTAGATTTACTACTGAAAAAAAAAAAAAAGGGAGAAAAAAAATTAATAATCTCTCATTTTTATTCTATTCCATTCCATCCACCTCATTCTGATGCATCATGAAGGTGTGTTCCCAGCAAGTTTCCCAGCTTAGGCCCTAAGTGCCAGCACAGAGATCCTGGCTGTAATGCTGAAATTAGTTGAGCCCAGCAGATCATCAGAGCTTTGACCCAACACAAGGATTCAATCACCAAAGTATATTTGAGATCCCATCTGACCCAGTACTTCTCTCTTTTATTATCCGTGAGCAATCTCTTCTGCTGTGCCAAGATTTCTGTGTTCTTCATTTCTCTTCTGTCTCTGATGCCACAAAGTCAAGTGAATGTCTTCAAGGAAATCTCAGTAATAAAACCTATTTCCTCCTCCCTGCTGCAAAGAGAAAGCAGAGTAATAGTTTCTTTATCCATCAGGGACCGGTTAATGCCTCACTCCTCATCATCACCAAATGCAACTAATAAAGGAGTAAAGGAGATTTGGCAGTTTAATGCAGCAGCTAATTTTGTGCCTGCTGCTCTGCCAGAAAGTATTTTCACTTTTGGGTGATGCCAGAATAGCAGAGCTGATTAATTAGCCTTCTCCTGAGCAGGAAGAGCTCAGCTAAGATGCCTGCAGACCCCAGACATCCCAGGTATTGGCCAACCTTGTTAGTAGCTGGCATTCCCAGTATCTCAAGGGTTCATTGGCCTGTCTGCCTGGGAAAGGCAAGAAGACAATGGTGCAGAGCTTTCCCTTGGGAGGGATCAGGCCTAATATACACTTCAGGTCTAGCTCTGTCATTGAGAGAACTGGCTAGAGAAAGTTCTAGCGTGTAGATGCAGTCCAGGCATCACCGATGTGGTTGGTGCCAGTGGGTCTCTATAAGCTCAGCTCTGCATTTGAGGGAGGTAGTGCCCAGACTTCTGAGTCCCACAGCAATTCCTGCTTTAGAGGGATCAGCACTGCAGCTCTTGTATGGGGGTGGAGGGTCTACAGAAGATGGCTCTCAGGAGCAGTAAATATGTTTGTTACAGTGAGCAGAAATGCAAAACATGGGAACTGCAGCCTCAATGGGACAGTGTCTTAGAAAAGACATTTAAATTAATTCATTGACTGCAAACAGTCCCTTACATGGGAAACAAGAGCCACAGGTAAGAGCAGACCCCAGAGCAGCATGTGCCCAAAGGATCATGACAAGCAGAGCCTACGTGCCGGCTCAGTAGTGCTCTCCATGGTCATTGACTCTTCCGGAGCAATCCCTGCCCTGTCTTTGTCTTCCACAAGGTGTTTCAGAACAGCTTAAGCCTGTGGACAGAATAATTAAACTCATGGACAGGAACAGACGACTTCCAGAGCACCTGGTCAACCTCCTTTCCATATAATTTGTTAGAGGTTTTATGATAATACCTGCAAGAATTTGTGAGGCCAGGAACTTAGTATGTCCATAGGCAGAAAAACTCCCTCCTAGCATGTGATGCATAGGATCCAGCAAAACAAGTCCCTTGTTCTTCGTTGGGTCACTCTAGATGCTGTGACAGTAATGACAATGCCAAAAACTTCAGTCTGGAAGTCTGAACAGCTTCTGCTGTCTGAGAGCTGGTGAGGAGACGAGTGGCTGTGAAGAGGGGAGCAGGCAGATGGTACTTGGACCTGTTGCTGGGCTGCAATGTGAACCTGGGCAAGTATCCCAGTGTGAGCATCTTCACTGCGGCTGGCTGTGCTGCTCTTATAAAGGGTGCAGATAGTTCAAAGAGGCCCTTCATCTCATCCTGAAGGAGCAGTTCAGGGTAGGCCGGTTGTGACCTCTATGGATCATCCAGATGGCTACCTCAGATGTGAATGCCAGCCTCACAGATGTTCAAAGACCACCTCAGTTCGGTGTTCCCTGCTCATTCCCAGCAACTGTTCCTGCTGGGCTGGCACTGAACGGGTTGGAGCACTGTCCATGCCCTGGCTCAGAGCCAGGCTGTGCCCACGCTGCTCCTGTATGGCCAGGGTTAAAACAGAGGACTGAAAGTCAGGGGAAGCTTTGGGAGATACAGGTCTCTATCTCTTCTCTTTGCTGGCCCTGCAGCAGAAAGTGGATAACTGGTTTTGACGACCCTGGCTGGAAGGACAGGTTAATTTATGCTATGGAGCCCTCCAGATGGAGGGCACTACAAGTGCACGGTGATGTTATTACAGTGAACGTTGCTTTAGTATCCTTACACAGAACCATTATCCTATTAGAGATGTTGCTGTTGGGAGCAGCACCTGCACAGTACCATCTAGCAGCAGAGGGGAAGACACCTTTGATCCCACGTCCCCAAATCAGCTATGCTGGGAGCTGAGCTCAGGCACAGCTATGCTTTGCCAGACCTGATTAGCAGTTTGCTGTTGATTGCAGCCATGTCCCGGTTCACCCAGAGCAGGGTGCCAGGGCTCACTGTTCATCCTGCTCTGCCTTTACCTCTCAGACACCTCTGTGTCATTCAGGCTGGAGACCCAACCTTGCCTGTGTGCCCCTCCAGCTCTGGAGCAACGGGATTTCTGCCGCGACAAGTGGGTATCACCCACATTCTAAAGGTGCCATGGGGTACCCCAGGCTATTCCTGCCTCCTCGGGCTTTCTGAGGATCACTTTTGCCAGCCCCACATGTCGAGCTGAAATTCCTCAGCTGAGCACTTTTTCAGGGAGACACAGGCTCAACTCCATCCTTATCCATCAGAGAGCTTGAATGCATTTGGGAGACAAAGGGAAACAGCCAGCCTCTTTTCAATGGTCTGTGGGGACAGGACAAGGGGCGATGGCTGCAAGTTGGAGCACAGGAAGTTCCACACCTGCAGAAGAACTTCTTCACAGTGAGGATGACAGAGCACTGGGACAGGCTGCCCAGGGGGCTTGTGAAATCTCCTTCTCTGGAGATATTCAAGACCCATCTGGGTGGCGACCTGTGTGACCAGTCCTAGGGACCCTGCTTTGGCAGGGGGCTTGTACTTGATGGTGTCTGGAGGTCCCTTCCAACCCCTACAATTCTGTGATTCTGTGATCCTTAGCAAGAAGCAAGGGCTTACACCATGTTGCAGATTAAGGCATATTTAACCCAGTCTGTAAAGCGATAGGGTCAGGGGGAAACATCGTGTCTTGCACAGAGATACAGGGCCTCTGGAGTTGGCTGAAACTTGCCATTTCATGGTGCCAGACTGCTAAAATAGACAGGGGAGACCTTGACCAAACAAAGGAGCTAAGCTGTTTCAGCTGGTACAAAGCAACCAGTACAGAACCGGATTGAAAACAAGGGAAGGTTGCATCTATGAGGTGATGGAGTCTCGCAATGGGGTGGCAGCCTTCAGGCACAGCATGACACGATGTACTAAGGGACGGCAAACCTGCAGCCAGAAAATGGAAGTGGGACCAGTTTTGCATTTTTCTGGAGCAAAACACTTTTCCATGTCAAACATACTGTGAAAGCATTTCCGCTGCACTGTGTCCAATGTCACCTTGAGGGGAAAGTATTTGCTTTTCTTTCCTAGTCCAGATTTGTTGTGGCTGCTCCAGTTGATAGAAAACTCTTGGGATTGCTCAGGGGATGCAAAGACAAAGCTGTTAGGAAGGGTGGGCTTGGCTCCTCCTGTGCATGGCACTGTGTGTGCATGACGAGAGCTAGATGAGGCTGTTGCATCCCCCCGGCCTTGAAGAGCAGTCCCTCTGTTCCCAGCAAGCAGCACCCCCAGGCCCAGCTGCGGAAGGGTGGGTGGGATGCCCAGGTGCTGCAAAGGGGCTGTTAGCACCCAGTGCAGATGGAGCTGTGGGGGCAACGCACCAGCTGTGTGCTTTACAGTGCGCAGCAGAGATTGGCCAATCAACTCACCTTGATATATCTTCCTCTCCCAGATGATATCTTGAAATGTCTCAATCCCGATGCTCCCAGCCCAACCTGCCAGATAAGAGACAGCTTGTGCATTGCTGGGACAGGGCTTAGGCAGGGAGTGAGTCCAGCTGGCAGGAAGCATACAGCCTGGCTGCAAGGGGACGGATCTTTCTGCTGTGGCAGTCATGAGATCAAGAAATGCTTTTTCTTCAGAAGAACTTGTTGATTTTAAAAATAAAGCAGGCACGGCCTATGCTCCCAGGAATGCTTGGGAGCAGGAAAATAGAAAGACATTTTTCCATTCCTAACACAATTTGCACTGTAAAACCTAAACTGTGTTTGTCCTTCCGGACCTTCCCAGCTCCATACTTCCACAGCACCTATCAACACAGTGCTTTGGTGAGCGGCCTTCCTCCAGGTTACTAACGTAAGTGAAGCCACACAACAATAGTGCCAAATTCCTGGTATCCAACAGCTTGCCCCTTCCTACCCAAAGCAGGGTAGTAGCAGGGTAGATCTGAGGAGTGCTCTGCTCTGGAGCAAATGGCCTGATCGGAAGGGATCTTTGGCTCAAATCAAGGCCCAAACCTTTTTAGAAAGCTGCACACCCTCTCAGGTCTGAGAGCACGAGCAATTGCAGAGACCCAACATATGATTTCTATCATGTATCAGCACACACTATTTCTATGGCTCTTCTCCCCTATTATCTTAGCGTCTCGTAAACATTAATGAGTGGTTCTCGGGTCCCAGCACACACCACTTCATTGCTGGGGTTGCAGGGAACGATTAAAGAGATGGGAAAAGATGGGGAGTCGGGTTTAAAAATGCCTGGTTTTATTAACGTTTCTTTGCCTAGCTCCCGGAGCATAGGAAATTCAGGCTGCCCTAATGGTGCCTTTTTGAGCCATTTCAGAAAGCACGAACCATTTCCAAAGCTGCTTTATTTCATCCCACTCCAAAAGTTTCATTAAAGCCATTAGAGCTGTCTCCAAACCTTCTTGCCACTAAAGAGTTAATGCACATGGCTACAAAATGGAGTTTCAGGTCATTTTGGATGAAAATCCATCTCCTCTCACTAAACTTACCTCTGAGAAAAAGGTTGCTCCCTGTTGTGGCTGCCTGATTTGACCAACCACTGCCATTTCCATTGAGACTTCAGAAAGCTGGCTGAGGTCCACTTGAGCTGAGCTGTGTGACCGCCTGCCCTCGTGCCCTGGGAGCATGCTTGTCCCCTCCAGCCCTTGGTGCTGGTGCAGTGAAGCAGCTGCCATGTCCCCTGCATCAGGCAGATGAACTTCATTGGGGAACAAAACCCTGAATGGTCTTTCCTTCTGCAGCCATGCAGTCAAGGCAGGGGCTTCATGTTGGGTTGTTGGGAGTGTTGTTTTTGTCTCTGGATCCATCACCTGATTTGGGACAGGTTGTCTCAGAGTGGGACCAGGTCTTGGGGTGGGTTTCCTGGCCTTTAGATGAGGGACTGTCCTTGTGTCCTGTGCTGCTGTGGGAAGGAGTGTCACCCACACAAACTCAGCCAGGAGGTGGAGGACCTTCATGTGCCACCTGGGAGCTCTCTATGTGACACTGCATTGGAGATGCTCAAATACAATATGGAAAACCTGGTCTGGTGATGTATCCTCAGCAGTGGGGTGTTGGGTGCAAGCATCCCATTGAGTTAATTCACACAATGACAAAGGGCTGGAAGATATCTTCAGATATTCCCAGGCTCAGAGCTGGGGATGGGTGAAATTCTTTCACCTGAAACCTCCTTTGTGTGAAAAATGCAAATTTGGTGACAAATAGTTTTGAGCATTAGTGCTGGTTGTACTTAACTGTTTGTCCTGAGAAAAAAATTCCAAGAAAGTACATTTGCAATGTTTATTTCAGTTTGAAATTCCCCTCCATTTTACTTGTAAATTGCTCCAAATCAAAGTGCAGCATTTTCTCCTCACCTTTCACGTTTGCTGTAATTTAAACAAATAGTCCTAGTTGCAATCTGAACTAATTCCCTCTTCCTGACTTTTCAGAACTATTCATGAAACAAAACGACTCCAAGTTCATTTTTTCAGACAGCTCTCCTCAGAACCATGAGGCACATTAACTTCCACCACATAAATGAAACCACAGCCTATCAATGTTTTGAGACAGCTCTATTTCCCACCAGATATTTGCATAGCATCACCTTTGTAGCCCTCTGAATTACTCTACCAATATTTTTCTTGAAGGGGGAAATGCAAGTTACTGGTACCAGATCTAGAATTAGGACACTAAAAGTCCCCAAGCAAAACCTCAGCCATGTCCTTACCCACCAGTCCCAGGTTGCTTCTCCTGCCTTTGTGCTAGCACCGGGCAACCTTCACTCCATACCCCATCTCTTCTTGCTATGCCTGCCCCCAAGAAAGTGGCATCATCTCGCTTTGCTTAACCATTTCTTTCTTCTCTGGCAAAACCATCCTGCTGGAAGATCCAGTCCAAGGAAAGGTTTAAAATGCCTTTTCAGCAGCAAAACGTGCCCTTTCTGAGGGTTCCAGCAGCTATCTCTGCAAAATTCCCATTTTCACCACCACTTCAAATTTTCATCAAACTCCCATCTAACAAAGTGTGGTTCTCAGCAACTGGGAGCAGAAGCGATTCAGCCCTCTGGGCTGTGATATTCATCTGCATCAAGAAAATTCTCCCCATTAGAAGACAGAAAATGGATATTTTTTCCCCCTGTAATGTATACTTTTAGTGAGATCCCCCCGCTCAAATCTCCTCCCCCTTCCGAAAAATAGTAAGAGCAGAAAGAGAAAATAATGAAACCAAAAAATGCTTTTCCTGCAGAAAGCACCGTTTCCTGGTGAGCTCTGTCACAAGCAGGCTCCTGCTCTGTCTCTTGGGAGGCAAGATACCAAAAGGTGCAGGAAGGCAGCAGCTTGCCCGGGTAGCTGTGCACGGTTCCTGCCCCCTCTTTGCCTTCCCCAGCCCCGGGGTGACCAGCCCTGTGGAAATGCAAGGCTTTGCTTTTCCTGCAGTGGGGGAACATGAGAAGATGAGTCTTTCTGGAAGAGGTCTGGTTTCGCATGGTTGAGGACTATGGTGGGACTGACCATTTTCTTTGCTCTCTGTTGAGCTGTGTCCTCTCATTGGGGGTGTTGATGGAAGCCGCCCAGCTTCCTCCACCAAATGTCAATGGGATGTGCAGCAGTCCCAGCAGCTGAAGGTTGTGTTCCTAGGTTGAGGGACTTGGTGTGGAACCTGCAGCCACCCTGCCCCAGGTGAGATGCAAGAGACTTTCTGCACAGCCCTCAGACTCGCATGCAGCACCCGGCACAGCAAACTCACCCCTCTGCCTGCACCCATCTGGAAATTAGGCAATATTGAGGAAAAAAAAAGATGGGGGTGGTAAAAGGGAAATGAGAAAGAAAAAGAAACATGAAGGAGGTGATGATGCAATGTTGCCCTGCCTGGAAAACTGCTCTAGCAGGGCAGGGGCAATGTGAGTAGAACTGGCAAAACATGCAGACACTGGCCCAGAAACAGCCCATGGAAAGATGTGGGTCAGTTAAGATGGGCGGACTCAGGAGGCCCATGCCCAGAAATGCCAGGGGTAGGAGCCCTGCTAGGTAAATGCCAGGGTGCTGAGGAGGAGGAGAAGGAGTGAGACAGGAAGGCTTGGGAAGTTTCTCTCATGTCACATGTCCTGGCAGCCAAGCTCAACTCCCCCTGCCCTGGGAAGTTTGAGCCTTGTCGTGCCAGCTTGTGCTGGAGCAGCTTGAGTGGGTGAGGAAGGTTCTGAGTAAGAGAGCCCAAGCTGGGCATCCTCCTCTGCTCCACTCCTTCCTATGGACTGGGAGTTTGGGGGCTTGAGCTGCTCAGCAGTTCAGCTGTTAACCTCTGACCTGTCTCTCTGGGCTTCCATGCAGGGAGTTTTGGCCTTTTTCAGTCCAGCACTGAGGTGTTGCCCAGGAGAGCTTGGTCCTTGCAGAGCTCGGTCCTTGCAGAGCTCATTTGCAAACCCTCATGGCTGGTTACTTTGCAGAGTAATGCTCTGCAGAGCTTGATCTTCTCAGAACAAAACCCTTCCTGAGAAAGAGTCTCCTGGTGGGGGCCTTGTGCTGGCACAGGACTGTCATACTCAAGCAGGGACGGTATTTTGCTTGGAAAAGCTTCCTCTAAGAGGACTCAGTTTCTCTGCATCTGGCAACATCTCTCAAAGGTGTGCAGGCTCTGGTTTACCACATCTCTTGTGTCAGAATCTGTCAGGGTAGGAGCCTCCATCCAGTCCCACGCGCAGCCCTGTAGCAAACCCAGTACAAATAGCTGAAGAGGGTGTTGGGAAATGTGTCTGCCTCTCTCACAGCAGCAGAGCAGGGAGCTGGTGATGGTTCAGCTTGCCCTGCCAGGCACTGCTTGCTCTCTCCACAGCTGGCAAATGCTTTGGCACCTGCGGCTGCTCCTCAAGAGACGTCTAGGAACCACTGAGCCGTCATCCGCTTGCAAAGCCTGGCATGGCAGATTGGTGGAACAAATCAGGACCAAAGTGCTGCTTATGAGCAACTGGGATTGAGACATACAGCTAAAGAAACTGCATTATCCACTGTTGGGATACTACCTGTTGTTGCTGTCACTGGGCGGTTTGTTTGGGCTCCACAGAGATGTGCTGGATATTTGGAAAACCTGAAGTTCTGAAGCTTCATGCTCCTGCCAGGGGAATGATGAAAACTCAGATCTAGTCGCCAGGTTCTCAAATTCAATCCCTCTAAAAAATGCCAGCTTTAATCCCAGCCCCCATGAATACTTTATGGCATCAACTACACGTTGACACTCTATAATCAGGTATTTTTTAAGGGATCATTCAAATCTTTTAGAATTAAAAGGATTTTAAAATATAGACATGTATTAATTTTTCTCTCTCTAGTTTCTGTCTCTTCCTCTTCTGAACAACCCAATGAAGTCACAAAAAGCAGGTGTAATGCAAAACAAATCCAGAAATCTCCCTGCTGAGAAATGTTATCTAGCAATGGGGTTTTTTTTTTATTTCAGCAGGAGGAAATGGTGACATCAAAATGATATTGTAACATAGTTGGCACAAAACAAGTATAAAGTGCCCTAGATGACAGCCCATCATCTCACTTGCCTTCTGTGCTCTAGGTGTTGAAAATAAACCACTTGTCACATAGACCATAAATGTATTTCAGAGACTGAGTGAGATCCAGGAACATCAGATATTGCAGCTACCCTGGGTGACTGTTTGCACTGAAATTCCCTCTCACTGTGAGGTGTTTCAGGAGCATCCCGGTGGTCCCAATGGTCAAGAACCACATCCTAGTCACGCACAGTAGAGAGTCCAGGGTGGGGCACCAAGTCTGTGCACAAAATATTCTTGTCCTCGTGCTGTCATCTACACAAGGGTTTTGCCCTGGCAATCACAGCTAGTCTCCTGGTGATCCTCAACATGAGGCAAATGATGAGTCTGTGTCTTGGTGGGCAACTACCTCACTTGTCTGACACTTGTCTGAAGCATACCACCCATTGCTCAGGGCATTTCCACCTGCCTCAGCCATAGCTATGTGCCAAGGTCTCACTCCTAAACTGTATCTTAAGCTCTGTCCCCTGCTTTCCAGAGCCAGGCCTGTCCTTTGCAGCCAGAGTCCATGGCCTTGGAAGAGATTTTGTGAGGCTGTACCATCCCCATGGGCCATGGTGAACATGAGGGAAAAAGAAACAGGACCTGGACTCTGTCCTTTGGAAAAGGTTTGTCCAAACACCTCTGTACTTTCCAGATCCTTCATGTGGTGCCAGCATCCTGGTTCCCAGGGCACAAATCAGTTGCCTCTAATGACTTGCCTGTGCCAGAAGCTGATAGTGGTCACATCAACAGCAGCATCCCACCACTCAGGTGCTGTATTTTCCTCCACCATGTGCACATTACTCAACCGTTCTATGACCCTTGCTGTGGCCATAAACTCTCCCTGCTAGGAAGCCTATCCAGCATGGTGAAGTAATTGTCTGACTCCCACAAGGCTCCCTGTGACACCAGCAAAAGCCAGAGGTGGGTGTGCAGCAATGACAGGGTCTGGCAGCAGCATGGGGAGAAGTCGGGGAGGAGGCCAGATGAGGAATTCACCTTGTGTCATGACTGTAAGCTGCCTGAAATACCCAGGTGGTCTGAGGTTACCTCTCTCCATCCCTCTGACCCCGTCTCTCACCTCAATCCTTCCCACGTCAGAGCTCACACAGTCCTCACCAATCTCATGCTCATCTTTTCACCACCGGGTCCCCGTTCCCACTTGCTGTTCTTCAGGTCTTCCTTGCTGGGCCACCACTTGATTCCTCTGCATGATGAGGACACGGGTTAGCCACACTCTCCTCTCTTTCCCTACTGCCCTTTGCAGGTGGAGGGGAACCAGCTGAGAAGGAACTGGGTGACTCCTGGCCTAGCAGAGCCAGCTGATCTCCCGCAACGTCCCTCTTTTAGGAAGGGACAGAGGAGTCATCCCTGCTATGTTTTGCCAGTTCCTAGGATAATGTATGGTGTGACGCAGAGGAAAGAAACCCAACTGCTTATTTGAAGACTCCAGGACCTTCAGGACTGACTCAATTTGGTCTTCGTGTTCAAGTGGGGAATGATTGAGCAAGAACTTGATTTTATCAGAAGGAGGTTGTCCATTCTCTATTCCAGCAGGGATTTCTTTGGTTATTATCTATTCACGCATTTAATTTCTTTAGAAACAGCATCTGCCCAAAAGCTCTGGGCAGTCTGCCATTCCTCTGATGTACAAAGTGTACTTGTTATTGAACCTGGGAATGCATTAGCTACTGATCAGGCCTTGGTCCTGCAAAGCCTTTTCCATATGCTTAATGCTGCACATATAGGAGATACACAGAGGAACAAAGCTAAGTTTGCCATTTCTCTCTGTGTTGCTGGAGTTGTAGTGAGATGCATTCTGACCACTTTTAGATGCTTTATCATTTTCCTGTTCTTTGAAGGACACAAGATCCCACCCCACCTGGTCATGTGGAATGCAATGACTCTTTCCTATTTGGGAAATTATGTCAAATAACTAGTATTTTCAGCAGATGTTATTCACTATTTCATTCTTTGGAAAGATCTCAAGTAGAGGGGTTCTTCTTAGTTGCAGTCCTATGGTCTTGTTGCTCTCAGGATGACTGGACAAGTGCATGAAGCATTCCAGGCTTGGGACTGATTTAAAACAAGCACCTGTCTCTGTCTGCACAGATTGCAGGTCAGTAGAACAACTCAGGCCCTTTTGGCAGCTCTAGTGAAGTGACAATCTCCTCCTGCCATTTCCTGCACAAAAGCAAAGATTCCCCTTTGCACAAGAGTTTCTGACAGCAACAGTACTCAGAAGAAAGAGGATCCTGGAAGACCCAAAATCTAGAAAAGGACAAGTTCCTTGGAAAATACGTGCAGATGCCTCTGGAAAAAATTCCAGCTGCAGTCAATAAAGACTATTTTATACCTTTGTGACCAACTGAACTTATGCAATCACTCTGCTTCTTACATAATGCTGGCAAAATGCCACCCCCTCCCTGTTCTGGAAGAACCAAACTGACGTGTTAGAAGAACATGATTGGAAAGGCTGGCCTGAGCCATTACTTTGCTGGAGCACTTAAAGGACATGTGGAATATACTCAAGATGCCATGAAATAATAGCCCATGTCAAACAAGTTCTAGGTCTCCTAATGCGCCTTGATCTGTCCACTGAACACACCTGTACCCAAACTGGGGTGACATGTCACTCCTTCTTTGGGAGCACATGGGTGGACCCAGACGAGGTCTCCTCAGCCCCACCCAGCTCAAGGGGGTGGGTGAATCCAAGAAGGCATCATGGCAGGAATTAACCACGTGGGGAAACCTGTGCTGTTCCCATCTTCCACCACCCTTGCCAGTAGCTTGTTTGCAATCAGTCCCTGATGAGGAGGTGAGCACAGGCAAGTTCCCTGGGTAGTGCCAGTTTCACATTCTTGTTAGAAAGGAGCTTCCCACCCCTGGATAATGATGAGCCAGATATGGGCTCTTTGTCCCGCTGCTGCAAGGACTCTCTCTTCTCAGAGTCACTGCTACTGAGGATGTTCTCACTCAGCTCATGTGATTGAGTGGAAATGGGGTGGGAAGGGATAGCAGAGCTGCTAGGAATGGTTGGGTTTGACAGACAAGGGGAAGTACTTTCCTGTGGGCAATGTTCCTTCTAGTCCTGCTGTGGAAGCGTAAAGGACTAGTGGAAGATGAGAAATAAATGAGGAAGTGCAAAAGCTGTTAATAACCTTCAATGTATTTTGTGGACATTAAAAAAAACAAAAACACACTAAATCCACATCTGTGGGCTCCAGAAGGGAAGAGAAGGCAGGAATACATGCAGACAAAGATCTCCATCATCTCCATCTGTACTGTGGATCTTTGCCTTGTAGTCACTTGGGTCGAGCGCTGGTGTGGAATGGGCTGTGCAAGGTCCACAGAGGGGTAGGCAGCACCAAGGGGTGCCGGGGCCTGCCGCTGCCCACACCACCATGGAGTGGAGCGTGCCGGAGCCATGCTGGGTGCAGGAGCCAGGGATTCAGTTTCAGCCTGTGCTGGAGCGAGCACTTTGGTGTAAACACTGGGGTGGGGAAGGTGTCTGGGCTGGGGCAAGCTCAGACCTGCACGGTGCTGGCAGCCTGGCTCTCTCCGTGGGGCTCCTGATTTCAGGAGCAAAGTCATTCTGAGAAAGCGCATGTGCTGGGCATGCCAAGCTATCACCAGCCACCATTGAGACTGTGGTCTTCATCAGCTCCTTTCCTTGCCTTTCTCCTGCAGCTCTTCAGTTGTGCAGATGGAGTTGTATGAATGGGCTTTTAATAGAATAAATAGTTAGTGTAAAAGAAATAATAATGTGTGGTTATTGCCCTCTTAAATCTGCTCGTAAAGGGCTACAATGGGCGAGGGAGGAAATTATTGCTGACCTGCAGCTGGTCAGCTCCATCCAAGCTTGGCATTTCACACTTAGCTTCTCAAGATGCCATCTCATGAAATTTTACAAGCTCAGTGTGAGCAGGTGAGGTCAGCGCCTTAATGGGAGAGGAGCGAGGCGATGCCGGGAGCAGGTGCACTGGCTCAGCAGGCGGTGCTCTTGCCTGTGCCCGCTGTGCCGTGTCGCACCGCGCTGTGCCGGGGGAGCCACGCTCCGGAGTGAGGCCCTGACCACTTCAGTTGCAGTAGATCTCGTGGTGTTGGTTTTCAGGAGCACTCCGGTGGCAGTCCCAGCGGCCAGGCCAAATTACTAGTGGGTTGGAGACAGAAGGCCACCAAACAGGTTTGAAGGGATGAGGAAACATTTAGGTCATTTTTATCCAGAGCGCGTCTGCTATCTCTCAATCTTGCCAAGTGGGCACGACACCAGGAACAGGAGGTGAAGTGCAAGAAAAAACAATGCCAGGCTTTTTTCACTCTTTTTTTTTCTTTTTTTATACCTCCTTCTCATCTCCCATCGGTTTCAGCAAGATCACACTAAGCACAGCACATCTCAATGCACATGGCACGCTGGAGATACAGGCAGTTTTAGGGGAAAGGAGCCTAACTGGTGACCCAGCTAGTTTGGTGGAAATTAAACTCCACTCGTTGGAGATCAGCCTGTCTGCGTGGAGGAAATGGGTTGTCTCCATCATCTCCCTATGAAGGGTCTTCCCAGCCGTGCTAACAGGGAAGACCACCGGTATGTGGGAAGGGACTGAGTTGGTCTTCACAGGGAGGAGCAAGGGCTGCACGCAGGGTTTGGAGGGAAAGAGATCCTGTTCAGCTTGCACATCCCCCATAACGCTGTTTTTGAGGACAGACAGAGTGGGGGTATTTATTTTTACCCCTTTTCCTTTCTTCTCCTGGCTCTGGAGCAATGTGGGCTGTACACACAGTGTAGGATGTGAGCACATACTGTACATCTGAGGTGAGATGAAACACAAATATGCCTTTTCATAATAGCACTTACACCTGGAAGAGAAGACCGGTTTATTACCTTGGTAAACAAAAGTTAGAATTCAAGCAAAGTACAAACTTTGCCCCGGGCTATTCTGACAGCGCACCTTGTGTTTGTGAAGTGAACTCTGCTGCTAATGTGCAGCGTGAAGCAATGGGGCCATTTCCAACCCTCCCCCATCCCCTCATCCAGGGCCCAAAGTTTAAAAGTTCATTTATTTTTTTTTGGAGGGGGTGTTTTTAGGTGCTGAGGTGCACCTTGGCCGCACCAGGGGAGATGGCCACTGTTGGGGGGGGGGCTGTGCGTGGCATATCTCTGCTCTACATCGGGTGTTCTCTCTCTCTGGAGAGGATGAGGATTACAAAGTGTGTAGGTTTAGCAATACATGCCCTGCCAAACTGAGACTTGTGCTACAGGGATATGCTAATGGTGGAGAAATACCTACAGTGCTTCTCTGCACATGGCAGCAATGCTGAGTCCCAGCCTTGCACCTGGGAGAATGTGAGGACCATGGACCTGGCCGCAGCCCGTAGGATGGCTCTCAAGCCTCCAACACCCACTCTAGTGTTAAGAGACACAGACAAGGCTCTGGACCACTTGGAAAGTGTCCTTTTCTGTGGGACACACATGTGCCTAAAAATAAAGCAACCTGGGAACCAAATTTCTCTCTCCAGAGCAGAGAGATAAGCTCCCATATTGCACAAAGGAGCTAGCTCTGGCCTGTGCCCCAGCTTGCCTCATTGCAGTCCATGCAACTTGCCAGCTGAGCAGGGAGGAAGGGGATCCAGATAGATCTGAGAGGAGCTGGAGCAGCAGGATGTGTCTGGCACCACACTCCCAACCCATCAATCCTCAGCCATTTTTCTCCATGCCAGAAGATGGTTCCTGGACCAGGCATAAGGGTGGCGCTGGGCTAGCCCGCTCAGTATCCTCATTAGGCAGTGCCATGTGCTAAGGACAGAGAACTGCCAGCTTTGCCTGAATAAAAGCATGAGCTTGTTTGGGTAAAATTTTTAACTGTCCTCAAATTCCTAGCTCAAATATTTGACCAAGCAAAATCTCAAACTTTTTTTGGCATCTCTGAGAAGTCTGTATATTTTAACTCTGTTTTCATTGATACCTGTATTTAATTCCCACAATAAAAGAGACAGACAGTGTCAGCAAGGCTTTTAGCTTTGGGATCTGTGGCTCATAGGGAAGACTGGGTTTTTGGTGAGGCTGTTTTCTTAAAAAGTTTCTGAAGAATCCCCACTCTTGGGTGTTATTTCCTAAAATTTAAATCCCCCTTGCTGGGCCTCCATGGAGCTGGTGTGCCCAGGGTTGCAGTGAGGATGGAGGCATGCCAAGGCAGTGGAGCTCTGCCTGCCGCCTGGCAGATGACGGTGTCCCCCTGCAGTGACATCTGCTGACCCAGCTATGGAGGTCATTAGTGAGACACTGTGTATCTCACCAGGCCGTGTATTTTACTGCAGGTCACTGCCTGCTTTTTCTGATGACTTAAACACTTTCATCACTCCGTACGGGAGCCGTACTGCCAAGGGGAGCTGAGGCTTTGAAAAATCTTGCCCTTTCCTAGACCACAGTGTTTTTGCTGGTTGTTTTATTTAGCTCTGCTGACCCCAGAAACCTCCAGGGTTACTTGAAGGAAACAAAACATGTCTGCTGGCAAGATGAGCTAGGATATACACCGGGTATTTATTCTCAGAGTCCTATGTCTCTGTCAGGAAGAACTTATTCCTTACACCTTGTGTGAGCCTAGCTACCAGAGCATGGCATGCAACTTATCTGTGCAGCAATCTCTTTGGGCTGCTGGGAGGGGACCTTCTTGCGTTATGCTTTCAAGGGAAAAGAACCAAGACCCTGGCTGGTAAAAAAACCAAACTTCCACAACCACATTTTTTCTGAGTCACTGACCGCTCTTTGTTTGCACGAGGTGGAACATCACTCTCCCAAATGTAGTCACTGCCACAAAGAGGCAGAGCCATAAGCTGACCTTGGAAAACAACACTGAATCCATTAAACATACGAAATCCAGCAGAGACTCTTGGTGGAGGCAAAGCATCTGCAGGGATAGGTTAGCAAGTGCCCTCTGCCTAGGTGAGGGGTTCCTAGAGGAAGCACTTTAAATCAAGGAAGTGGTGGAGGAGATATCGGAGAAGAAATGCTTGCTCAGTTCTCCCATCCCAACTTCTGTTGACTCCACTCACTTTGCTGGATTACGAGATAAACTCACAAGGGTTAAATTTAATCTGAACATAGCAGTGTGATTCCTGTTTGTTGAATGATGGCTTTTGCTGTGTTTATTGCAAGGTCTTAAAATTCTTGGAAGACAAGTACTCACATAAATTAAATGCATTTCTGCATAGGATTTGTTTAACCACATCAAACATGCCTAACTATACATCGTACAACTGTGGGACTCAGCTCTGATTAGAGATACAGGATTCCCAGTGCCCCTTCTGCAGCAGTTTGACATAACGCTGCCTGACTGTTCCGGTCCCTTTGCTTGAGTGATTAAAAACAAGATCAGGCAAAGCAACGAATATAGCCCAGGGAAAATTTCTGCCTGGCTTATGAGAGACTGCAAATGGACCTAATAGATCACTTCCATCTCTAACTTCCTTACATGCTGTCATGATTCTCTCAGGCATTTTGCGGAACGTGCGGGTCTGTACACATGGATTTGCAATGGGTGCAGGGATGGACAGAGCTGTCTAAACTCGAGAATGGCTGCATGAACTGTGGGCTCAGGTCAGTGTTACACAAGGAGGGCTTGCTCCATATCCAATTTACATGTCTTTAAGCCAGAACAGAGCACATCTTCTCAGTTACGAGTGTCTGCTCCATCTCTTTGCATGTGATACCCCGCTGTGGCCACGTGATTTACAAGTGTTTCCCAGTGGTGCAGGGTCTGAGTCTGTTCTGGAAAAGTGCACATTTTCCCAGTGCTTGTGTTTAACCTAAGTTGTTTCTACAGCGTCCCTACAGAAGATCTCAAACTGGAGAGAATGCTGCAACTGGAGGACAAACTTGTCACTGCACTGTGAGGCATCACCAGGGTGGCACATCTACACCTGGGCTCTGGGCAGTATGGGACATATTCTGCTGGTTGTATTGGCATTCTCAGTATTTGCACCAGCACTTTGCCTGGCTCCAGACACCTGCATGTGGTGATGAGACCAGCTCCATTCACTTGAATAAACACACCATGCCTATGCAATACTACTAAAGACCTGCCTTGCACATGGTAGAAGTGTGATGTAGATCATGGTGCAAAGCAGCTTCTTCCATATAATAGATTGCTTCTGACATTGCTCCTCCCTTATACTGTTCAAAAAAGAAAAGGTATCCAGGCAGCTTGGAGGTTGAATAGAGAGCTCCACAGGCAATGCATGGTTGTTATGGGCAAAGATGTACCTTGGAACAGCTGTCTGTGCACCAGACTGCCTCTCCATGTGTTTGGCACAAGCTTAGCTGCACCCCAAGATTGTAGCTGAGACATACAAGAGACATCCTCTGCATAGGAAGGGCTGGCCGTAGGATGTCCAGCTATGGAGTGAGCAGTAACATGCTCCAATGTGCCTGTCCTTTCAAGAACAAGAGCTTGGCTAACATTGTAGCCCCAAACAGGTTCAAGCTCTGAAAGAACTCCGCAGACCTCCCAGATTAGAGTGAAGCCAGCGCCCCATTTGGGTGTGAGGATTTATGATGTGAACGGTCCAGGGAGCAGAGTCTGAGATTGCTCAATGGACAAGGCATGCACATCTCAGGAGGCCTTCTGGGGCAGTGCTCAGTAAGGGACAGGGATTTCAGGTTTGCACCTGCGATTGCACCTGCGAACCCTCTGACACAGAGGTGTGAGCTTGCAGAGCTGGACTATGGACGTGGACTGAAAGGGGGTTTATTTCCCTTACGTGGGTGCCGCTTTCAGGTGTGTCTGCTGCTGTGTGCTCCTGTGTGTCTCTGGGACTCACAGGGCAACCCCACATGCATGCATCCCCCCGGTGTACCAGAGGGGAACAGGGCCCCTCTCAGCACTGAGAGGTGAGAGGGAAGAGCTCAGTTCAAAGGCTTGAAATGCCTAAAGAAGTTTTAACACTTTATAGTTACTTTCTCCACGTTTCACCATCTGACCCTTGGCTTTAATACAGCTGTCACGTTACATCCTTAGTAAACCTGTAGCATAGAATATAGCTTTCTACCTGGTGCTTATTAAATGTATCAATAATCAGCTTTGTCCTGAAGTGAAAGACATTCCCAGCAAGTGCTTGCCTGCCTGAGCTAATGTGAAATCTTGAAAAACTATTCTGTTTGCAAGTGAGTAAGTATTTCTGGAATACTGGGACAACAAGAGTAATAAACTTCGTGCTTTCATTTCTTCCGCTATTGAACACCTTAAAGTGTGTTACAGAGGTAATTGATAAGGTTTCACAACAAGGGAGACATGGGCCTTGATTTGATAAAAGCGTTATTTGTTAGGAAAACACTGAAAATTCTCAGTTTTGGAAAAACTTTGAAAACTCATCAGCCCTGCAAAATGCCTCCCTTTGCTGGCATTTAGTGTTGGGGGGAGCGAGAGCAGACGGTCTTCTGGCAAGGCAGAAGGGGGGGAACTTGTCTTGCACGTTTGCTGAGGCTCAGCAGCAAGCCATGGCCTTATGCTGTAGCAAAGCCATGGCTAATTCAAAGACGAGGGGTACTCAGCAAGTGATTGCCTGGGAGCAGTCAAAAAACCTGTGTCATGAGATTTCCAAAGGAAGAGGAGACAGTGCCTTCTCCAAGAGGCTCAGGCAAGGTCCCTGCAGATTCTTCCCAAGCCAGCTATGGGATGATCTGATTTGGCGATCTGGGCCTCTTGCTGCCCAGCTTTGCATGCAGGAGCATCGCTCATCCAGCGTTATTTACAGCAAGCGGCTGAGCGCCCAACCATCTGGAGCCCAGCCCCACTAATCATGTCCTCTGCCAAAATAAATTGAACCTAATTGGTTGGAAAAGGAGGAGGGGGAGAAGCAACAACAACAAAATCATCAACAACAACAACAAATACCCCAACTCACCCCAACCCAATACTCAAAACAAATCATTAAGTATCATTTAACATCAAATTGCACCAACTGTCTGACTGAGGCTTGTCCAAGTTTGGCCTTATCAGCATTCAGCACCACTGCCCCGGGATGGACGATGAAACATAAAACACCACTAAAGGGTAAGCGGGGGAGAGAGGGCCCATGTTCTTGTTCATTCCAAGGTCTTTTATGTTCTTCTAGAAGATAGAAAAAAAAATTGAACTGAGAAACAGGTCCATTAATTATGTTAGCTTAATCTGGCTAGAAAATGTCTCTTGTTTCTGCTCTTTGTGGGCAGTGCAGGAGCCTACACAGTCAGGAACGGCATGGTGCTTAGGGCTGCATGACTGTGGGTGGGCTCTGGGCTTTGCTGCAACATTTCTGTGAAGAAAACACCCTGCAGCTCTCCTCCTGGCCTGCCTCTTCTTCCATGGAGATGTTCAGGGTCATCCTTTAGAGTCCACGTTGGTACCACAGGACATTCGCAGGCACTTCCCCACCTCAGAGTGATACTAAGGAAGTAGTGAGAGTGGTTGGTGTGCCTGCACCTCAGGGACCTCACTGCCTTGGTGGTTTTCTTCTGCCTTCTCCTGCTGCCTCCTGCTCTGGTGGGTTTCCCACACCAAATCGTCACTGTAGGATCTGGTCTTCCTCCAGAGGTAGGTGCAGTGATATGGTGAGCATCTGCAGATATTTTTGTTCTCCTGCCCTCTCCCTGGGGGAGGACTGTGTGAGATGGACTGTTCTGTTCTGGTTTGTTTTGGTTTTTCTCTCTCTCTGTATACTTATTTTTATATATGCATATGCAGAAACACCGATACCAACAGAGATACCGGCATGGATTTCCCAGCTCTCGCCTTCCTTCCCACTCATAGATTAATGCCACTGAGCGTGCTGTTCTCTCCCCAGAAATAAGAGTGATGCTGTTTGGCTGCACGATCTCCCGTCCCCAGTGCATCCTGAACATGGATGTGTGTTTTAAAGAGTGTAAACACAGAAAAATACATCAAAATGTCTTACACCTACCAGGTGAGTGACTTAGTCTGGGGCAGCACTTGGAACTGTTTTCCTCCCTAAGAAGACTGTGGTTTCCAAAATGCTGTCTCTCCACCAGAAGAGTTTCCCTTAGATGCAATGGTGCTGTTGGGCTAAAGGATAGGTACTGCCATCTCTTCTGCATGCAGTGTGTTTCCTGAAGCAGAAGCTATTTCCCTGTGGCTCAGATGTGGTGATAAGGTTGGGTACAGAGGGGTGCATGCCCACTTCTATCTGGCACCCTACTGGAAATGCTACCTGCTCCCACATGTGCAGGGACCTCCCTGACCTAAGTGTTTCTTCTTTGCAGAGGTTTAATTGAAAGTAAATGAGTACAGAGGTGTAACTCCAGTTGAGAGCAGTCAGGAATTATTTTGCAGGCTGTAACTTTCCCTAATCTTCCTGCTGTGTCTCAGATGTGATGGAAATCCTCTGGATTCATCTGGGAGGAACAACTCTTGGGACATCTTTTAGGTGTTTCAAACAGCACTAATGGGAAGAGAGAAATGCTTTGGTTGCTGTGACTTTTGTTTTCTCCTGCCTAGAAGCCAGCAATGTCTTCCAAGCAGGTAGTACATGGATAAAGATAGGCCACCTCCCCAGACACTGTTGACAAGATGAGAGAGGTTTCACCCATGCTTCCAGAAGTTCTTGGCTTCTTTTTTCCTTTTGAATAGAGCCTATCCATTCCCTTCTGGAAAGCTGTCTTCTCTGCTCTCTGTGACGCTCCTCCACAGAGCTCCTTTCTAGTTCTTGCTTTTCCATTTTCCCTGTCCTTATTCCAGCTACAAAGGACTTCCCATTCCCGTGCTCATCTAACATTTGATAATCCCCTCCAAAAATGACTCAAGTTTCATCCTCAAACTAGTGCTGTCCCCTGGAGCCCCTGCTTCTTGTAGGCGGCGGTTGCCAAACTCCATGCTGGTTAGAAGCCTCCTCCTAATTTTTATCCCAAATGTTTTCATACTGCAACTGATCCCCCATTTGTTCTTATGCCAACAGGAGCTTTCAGCTCGGGTAGCTCTTTTCCCACCCTGGTGTTCATGCCTCTGCTGTATTTACAGACAACAAAGCTCTCCTCCTTAGTTTTGCTAGAATAAACAAGCCAAACTCTCCTGAATGTGGGTGAGAAACACGTTCCAGAGACCTGCCAAACTTGTGACACTGATGGGAACGGCTGCTGCGGGGTCTTTGAGGATCTGCAAAGCTTCTATTTTAAGTTGCTGGAAGCAGGGTGCCCCTCTGACTGCCAGAAGAGTTTGTCTTCCTCTATCCCCATACTTGGGTAATTTCTCCACTGTTTTCTGCTGGACAGTTCCCCTGCTCCTGCCATGCTCGTCCTCTGGCTCTATGTTGCTCTCAGACATCCACTGGCCAAGAAGTGATGGATCTGTCCATCACATATCCTCCCACACAGGATTTTTGGATGGCAAAGCTGCTTGTGCAGGTAAAAGCTAGTTTGGGACCATGGGCAGGCAGGCTGCAAAGCCACCTCTCCCTCCCTCCCGCCACCCTTTGGCTGTGACCACTGCAAAGCCTTGTGCTGCCCCTGCATTTCACCCTTTCTGCTCTTCGAAGGAAAACCAAACAAGCTTCTGTATAGCTTCCCCGTGCCCTTCAGCTCTGCCTAGGCTTATCTGTGCCTAGGCTTATCTGTGCCACCCTTTCCAGAGTGAAGAAGTTTTTATATAAGCATTTTGAAAAGCTAAAGTTAAGGGATGGGGAAGAAAGCCGACATACTGTATAGGTGCCTTTCCCTGGGCTCAGAATAGCAGTGCAGACAAAAGGTCTTTTTCCTTTGCTCAGTCTGGTCAGGATGCTTGGCCTGGCGGGTTTTGCTTTTCAAAAGCCACTCTCCAGCTCTCACAAAAGAGAGCAGATCTGGCTGTCTGGGTTTGCAGCAGGGCGTGCGTGCGGTGGAGAAGGGCCTGGTTTCAGTGTGTTGGGTTTTTAACCAGTGAAAGGACTGCCATCAGGTTTTGAGCTGAAGAGCACCTCACTTTGGGGACCAGCGGCTTCCACGTAGAGGCAAGGTTTCGTTCAGCTGCAGCTGCAGTGCTGCGGGCTGGGGCGCAGAGGCCTGCGCAGCTGAAGGCTGTCAGAAGCACAGAGGAGTAGCTGTGGTCAGCTTTCTCTTTTTGCCATTTCCCCTTTTTCGTTATGACTTCTTGGCCAGGCTGTATCCCAGACCTGTGAGGCTCCTGTGGGCAGCGGCACACAGAGCATCACATTCATTTCATGAAACCAAGCGGAGTGTTGCAATATAACAGCTTTCCTGAGGGCTCTGGGCGTGCCTGCGTGTGTGTGTCTGTGTGTGTGTGTCTGTGTCTGCATATACATATGCTGGTGGTTCAAAATGTGATTTAAAGCAGAACAAGCGAGGAGAGTTCGCTGGGGAATAAAGAATGGGAAGGTAACAGTATAAATATAATGAGTTTCAAATCTAGGACTACCTTACTTCATTTTAAGAAAACCTTGGGAACAGGGTATTTCAGCTGCAGCTTAATATATATTTGCCAAAGAGTTATACTTAATTTCATACACCACATTGTTCCTGCAGAGCACCAAAAGCACTTTACGGAAAGACAGCAAGCTATTGAATCAGGTCTGAAGCCTGGAGCTGTATCCTTGAGACACTCTTTTTTTGAGACAACCTTGGCCTAGACTGTTTTAAAGTGGCATGAAACTCAGATTGGTAATTTCTCTTCCCTTGCACAAAAGAGCTCTCGACAATAAAAGTTTGAGCTGTACCCAAGAGAAACAGACCCCTGCCAGGCAGCTAATCCACAGCTGTGGGATGGCTCAGCCTGTGATCCTCACCCTGAAATCAGGAGCTGGACACTGAGCCTAGGACTGTCCCAAGCAAACCCCTGTGCTTTCTCACCAGCAGCACAGCAGCAATGAAAACAAAGCCGTATGTGCAGATATTAGTTGCCTAAGTGAAGAGCACAGAAATAACATGATGGACAGGCTGGCGTGGGAGCCCAAGAGAGAATCAGACACCTCACACAGTTGCACATATGGGGGCACTGACATGCAGCAGCTGGGATCCAGGCTTCCCGGTCATCATTTATGGTGCACAGGCTGGTTTCAGCAGTTTATGGAGAAGCTAGTTCTGCTCATGAGAGCTTCAGATTTGGAAGGCAGAATCCTGTGCTGCTTCAGTGTGTAAACTCAATGGGTTTCTGACACCTGCAAGGTGCAAAACATGGCAGTTTCAGTTCACAGTGGCTTGGGCAATCACTTTCCATTGCCTTACTTCTATGCCCGCTTGAGTTTTGCTTTCAGTTTAGGGTTCAGGCTCACCCAAATCTTTGAGGTGAAATGAGCTCAATAGAAAGTAGCATGAAAGAGGACACTACCCGGATTTCCTCCAGCCTGGGCCTGTGTTCTCTAGAAATGTGCATGAAACTTTGAAATTGGAGGCTGGTTCATGTTTTTAATAATATTGTAAACAAAAATATGAATCAAAACATTTGCTACCTTCTGACCCGTGATATAGGAATAGATTTGAATGCCTCTTTAAAGCATCTTGGCTTCTTCACCCTCAAGTGCCCACAGATTCCTCTGCATACGGGCAATATGACTGCTCTGACATTTTGTCTTGAGTTGGAGTTGTTTCCCACATTTTTTCTTTTAGTTTTCAGTGTACCAACAAATCATCTCTTCGTGTTGGAACCAGATATCACCCTGATGGCCTGAGGAGTGAAGTACGAATTGAGTCATAATTTAGCTGCTATGTGATTTCCATTTCTTCAGTATTTCTCTGGAGCGGTGCAGCAAACCTCAGACTTTCTTGCAGGCTTCCTACTTTTGATCTGCTGCTGAAAAGTTGGGAAATTTGGCTTGATAACCTCATTTCCTTGCTCTTCACATTTTCTCCCCAGGCCCCCAGATGCTTCTGACCTGCTATCTACTGTACACTTCTTCACGGAATCCAAGATGGAGTTCCAGGCAGGAGACTGGGTGATCCAATAATGTCATGAATGCAGCCTTTAGCAATACTGCTTCTTGACACGTTCTGCTTTCTAGAAGCAGGTTCATGCCCTGTAATTGTTATATATATATATATATACACACCTATATCACAACAATGGGCCCACAAAGGGATGCAGTGGATGGGTGACTCGCTGTGCTGACTCTACATTTTTAATAGGACTTTAGTAACTTTCAAGATAATTAAAATCCCTTCTGTGCAACCTTTCCATGTTCTGGGTCAGAGAGATTAAAACACAAGCCCACACACACCCGGGGCAGACTTCTTGTTCTAATACCTTCTGAGCCCAGTGAGACACTTCTCACTGTACTGACTCAGAAGGAAAAGCATACTCTATTGAATCAGCAACACCACTTCCTTCCTTTGCAGCCCTACCATTCACACACTTAGTCTGCTGTTCTTGAGAGAACCAGCTAGAGCAGTCTTGAGGAGAAAAGGCTGGGGGTGCAGAGAAAATGTAGCAAACAAGATGTAGGGTAAAATAGGCTGGAGGGGGAAGGCAAATTTAATCCTCTGCAGCTGATATCTGTGATTACCCTGTTCTTTGTTAAGCAATGTAGCTTGGCTGGAATGGGTGTCACTGAGCTTAGCATCCTCCCAATAGATGATGAAATGCATCATGTCACACTGCCAGGGCACAAACGGTGGCTGTGGAGGCTGATGTGGGGAAAGGGTCTTTGACCCAAGTGAAAGGGAGCAGGTGCTCTTGCTAAGCTGTGCCATCTGATGAGTCTTGCACTGGACACAGCCGCCTCAGGATGTTTGTCATGGCTGGTCACAACAACACTGTGGTGAATAGCTGATTTCCCTTCCATGCTGCAAAAACCCTGGGCGGCAAGACCCATCCACCAGCTCAGCTCTGCTGGCAGCATAATTAAAAGGTTTCCCTTCTTTCAAGACCCATCATATCATCATGTTGGGCTTTGCTGGCTGAGGGAGGCCTGGAGCCATACAATCCCACACGCCAAGGCAGGGGTGGCAGCAGGACTGACCTCCCTGCTGCAGAATGGTGATGTTGGCTGGTGTATTTTGGTGGTCCAGCTCTTGTTGCTGTCCCTTGCTTGCAGCTGGGGACTGCACATGACCTCAGCAGTGATAGAAAATGGGAATCTATAGGTCCAGGTGTGCTTAGCCATGGTTGGTACAGGTCATGTCTCCATGTCCCTAGTGTAGGATTCAGTGTTGGATGCTACGTTATCAGCATCACTGTCCAGCAACCATGTCAAGGGAGCTGTCTACAAAGACAGGGAAAAAAACCCCATCTACCCATCTCCTGGTCTAATAGCAGTGGTTGGTATTTCTGTGGCACAGCTGGACTTGAAGCAGTCACCTGTGAGCCAGCCCTCAAGCAAGCCAGCTCCCTGCTCACTGAACGGCCGCGTTGGTTTGAGACTGCAGGACATGAATGCAAGAGTAGACATGAGGAGGAAGGTTTTGTTTCAAGCTAGAGACATGGTAACAGGATTTGATTTTTACTTTTGCTGTTTCTTTACTATTTAGGCACTATTCTGATTTTTTTTTAAAACTTTTTCACCAAACCTCATAGAATCATGTGAACCAGGAGCCCAAAAGCTGGGTGACATTTTTGCCCCGAGGGTCTCAACATGTCCAATGTGTTCATGTGTGTGTGCATGTCTTCTTACGCACAGATGAGTCATTCTTACTCTTGCTCGTGTTATTTCCGGGTGGGGGAAGTGAGGTGGTTTGATCCAAGGTAGGGGAATCCAACACACAGACCTCCTGGCATGGGGGGGATGGTGTGCATGGGGGTGGTTTCAGGCTCAGCAGAGGTGGATGAAAAAGGGAAACTGCTACTGCTTTCCTGGTGTAAGGGTGGGCAAAGCAGGCCTGTGCTCCCAGTGCCTTGGCTGGTCAGAAAGCATCAACCATGTCTCATCTCTGTTCCCTCACTTTCTGTATGTCACTGTGGGCAGATGCAAGACTCAGAGAGGAAACCACAAGTGGTCTGGGCTGCCGAGTCTTAGCAAACAGCAGAATGGGCTCCAGGTGCAGCCAGTTTGCTTTCTGAAGAACATGGTGCATAGCTGCCTGTCCCTCTCCTGGGGAGACATCTCCTCCTGCACGTTTGCTGGGACATGCTGCCTTCCCCTGCCTCGGCTCCCATTCTCCTTCTACCACCTTCTCGAGTGGAGACTGACCTTTTTTGTCTCCTGGTTGTCCTTTCTTATTAAACTTATCTGATGGCTGGCAGATTTAGGGCTGGCAAAAAGGTGCATGCCCAATAAAAACTGACCCAGATTGTCACCCATGATTTGTACGGAACTCAAATGGGACCGTTGCTCAGGCTCTCAGTTGTTTAATTCAGTGTAAGATGAATTATTTTTAATCATCTCACTCCTTCTGGGTCCTAGCTGGGGACAGTACCGTCTATATTATCATATATTAAAATGGAACTGAGGTTGAAAATACACATCGGTAAAGCAAGCTGTTCCTGGAGTAATTTATGGCTCATCCCATAGCAGAGACCAGCGAAAATCCTCCAAGAAGGTGCATCCTGCAGAGAAGGTGAGCCTGAGTCCAGAGGATCAAAGAGTGCAGGTAGGGTTTGCATAACATTTTTATGCCAAGATCTATTGGTGCAAGCACCATGGGAGTCATAGGAGGTAAATCAGGCCAGGATCTGGCCTGGACTTATTGTTATCACCCCTCTGTGTATAGGTTTTTCATCCCCTCATTGTGTGCCACCAGTGGTGAGGTACAGAAGCTTTGGTGCAGTGTGACCTAGGAAGGCACAATGGTCAGTACTTTTAAGAGGTCCTGGATTTTGTTTTTCCAGTGACATCCAGAAGATTTTCATTAGTCTGTAGATGGACATTGATGGCTTTGCAGTTTTTTTGTGTCATTCTGGAAGGCCAAGTTTATTTTCCCTTAACAAGTGGAACCTTTTCTAGGCACACAGATAGGACAAAGGAATTATTTGCACTGGGTTATTTCCAAATAGCATCAGGATGTGCCTTCAGAAGATTAATAGAAGAAATGGAGGACCTTGACATGGTGACCTGATGGAGATCAGATGTCCTGCTAATGTGGTAAGCCATAGCTGTGATTTTTCTAGTCTTTCTGAGGGTTAAGGGAAGGTCAATGAACATGAATGTGATAAAGACAATTGTGGTAGATGTTCTGAACAGCCAGAGAGCCTGGGCTGATGCAACTGCCCAAGAACAGGTAGTTGTGGATGCATAGTGTTGCGGCTCTGAGCCCAGGGCCACAGTAAGAAATGTATGTGTCTGTGCAGAAGGCCTTTATTAAAATGACCTCACCCATATGTATACATTTTAATCATGTCAGTGAATGCCTACTGTGTTTATTTTTAATACAGCACTTGTTTTGATGTTGCAATTGTGATGGTGTGGATCTAATGGCAGTGACTCTTCATCTTAGGCCTCAAATCCAGAGCTGAAAGTGAAAAGACACTTTGCATGACTTTAAAATACAAAAGGGAATGTCCCTGGGCAAATTAGTCCTTCATTTCCATTCTAGACTGTAGTCAGCTGTCTGCTGCCTGGAGTCCACGGTGTACAAGTTGCTCTGGAGGTCACCTGAGGTCCTTTCTCCTGCAGCCTCCTGCAGCCGACCGATAGGTAACAGAAAGGCAAACAGACCTCTGGGGGAAGGTTCACTTAAACCCTGAACTCCAGTATCACCTCGAGGGTAAAATACTCTTTGCCAATCCTGATTTTCATTTGAGGTACTATTAATCCCCTCTTTCTTGACCTGAATAGCTCCAAAAATATCCCCAAAGGGAAGGCATATACCCTAACACCCAAGTCTCGCTTTCCATCAGACACTGTGGTGATGGAGTACCAGTTAGAGTAGCAGTTCCCACCAGCTTTTCATAGAGGTGTGTTAAAAAAAAAAACAAACAGAAGTGAAAACTGAAAAAAGATCAGCAGAGAGGTTGGCATCCAGTCTGTGTGATGGAGCCTGAGGAAGACCAGGGATTTCTGACTTCAGCCTTGCACTCTCTCCTTAAACTGTAGCGTTGTCGCTGGGTCTGCAGAGATCTCGCAGTTTTGTAATGCATGACGTGTGCTGGTGATAGACAGGCAAGCCAGCAAGCTGAAGGCAAGCTGCCAGCCTTCCCTTCACTTTGAACGCCCTTGGCTGTCCCGAGACTCGTTCCAAAACATTTAAATTGCTTAAGTGTGCAGCGATGTGTTTTAATTAATGCAGAAGAAGGGGGCAGTAAAATACAGGTCCCTTCAGTACTAATTTGGCCTTGTGGTTGAGGCGCAGGTGCTAGAAAGCCAGGAGTGCCTGGATCTGCCTCTGCCTCACTGCAGCATGAGCAGAGCCGCAGCTTCCCCAGCCTTGGCCAGGCTGGCGGGGCTGAGCTACCTTTGCCAGGTGCCTGGTACCAAGGGAAGGGTGAGTATAGCACACAGGTATTCGTGACATCTCAGTGCTCTGTCTAGGAAACAAGCTCTGTAAAATAAACAGCAGGTTTATTATTTAACAGCAGGACCTGGAGACCGAAGCCTTCCTGTGACACACTTTTTGAGAAGCTGTTGTAAGAGGCAGAGTTTCCTCCAAAGTCCTCTCTCCAGTGCAGGGCAAGCGATAGCATCACATGAAGAGATTGCTGCTCCCGTAGCGCAGGTGGGGGACGCAACCGTCACACAGCTGCACGTCCTGCTCGGGAAATGTGCCATCCAGTGAGGGCTTCACGTATGCTGCCTGGAGCCTCACACTCCTCATTTACCCCAAGACTATCTTTCATCAAAAAAACTCCCCCAAACTACCTGTACGTAGTCCTGGAGAAGGAGTATTTCTGGGTCCATTATTCTCCTTATGAGCATGATGGGGAAAAGCAATGTGGAAAAATTTCTGGGTCATAATTAATGTAAAAGGCATCAGGTGACTTTTAATTTTTCAGTGACACCTGGATTATTAGGGGTTATGCATTGAAGTGGCCCAGCTTCAGCACCTACATCCTAACAGCGACTCTTTAACAGAGGGCACATATCTTGACCTGAGCATATGAATATATTGTCTGCTGCAGTGACAGCAATGCTTCCTGACACTGATATTTTAAACAAAGCCTCAGCCTATGAACTAGTCAGAAGATCTGGTGTTAGCTGACCCGTCCATCCAATGACCCTACTGCATTTAGAAATAAAAAGGTCAAATTCTCAGCCAGGCTGCAATGGACTAGGACATTTTTGAGACAGATTTGCCTTTAGAAAGCCACCCTAACTGGATCTTCTAAGCTTCTCAGACACCCAGAATTTGAATGGCAGCTAGGAATGGCTTTGATTTTGTAGAAGTTTTATTGGGGAAATTTAACCAGCACCTGCAATTAGTCAGCAAGAGTCTTACCAGAACGGTCAGTTCCTTAATTTAATGAGCATTAGAACAGTGATTCATCTCAAAGTGGAACTTCGTTATATTGCTGCAGAAAGAAGAAATGACAGAGAGGAACAAAGAGAATGAGGAAATAGTTGTTTTAGGCTGAAAACAGAGCAATATGTTCCTGGAAGTACACTTTCAGCCCCTGTGCAGTCCTGGCTCAAGCCGAGGGAGGAATCCCTGCATACAGGCTTTTCCGAACAGGGTTGGCCTGGCCTCATCTCTTCACACCAAAGCTCTGCAAGGCTGCAGGTACTGCCTACCACCACATGCCAGGCTGCTTTGCACTCCAGAGCTGTGCAAGGAGCGCCGTCTGTGCATTTCCTTGTTCCGTGAAAGCACCAACAGGTTAAATGCTTACATAGAAATGTAATAATAATGATTAATGCATTCCTGCCCAAGCTCTGGCCATTCTTCTGACATAATCTATCCTCCTTCAAGTTGACAGACCTTTTGCACATGCCAACGGGTGGTTGGTTCTGCGGTCTGACTGAAGTCAGCAGGAGATGAAAGTGTTGCCCCTCTCACAAGATAAAATCCACCCATTCTTGACCAAGAACGTGCCTTCCAGAGTAATAAAAGCAATGCAGCGACTCAGTCTGCAAATAGGAGATCAGGCAGAGAAACGAGACATCATTCATTGCCTCTGAAAAAGGCCTGGCAAAGCTCACAGTGGTGAAACCAAATGGAAATGTTGCAAACTTTCACCTAGGATAAACAATCCAAATCAGCTGGATGTGCTTGCCATCGCACTGGTTCCCAGGAATGGGATTGCATCATTTTCTTGACACAAGGCTGCCAAAATCTGTAGTGACATACTAGAATCCTGCTGATTAGCCACGCTCTTGGCACACTTGTATGGCCAGGGATTTTTATTTATTGTTATTTTTCTGGTAAGAACTGCTGGTAGATTAAAAATGGGAGGCAGGCAACACAAATACATATTTATTTGGGTGGAGGAGACTTTGGCTTTAGGGTAGAATAAAGCGTTGTGTTACGTGGCAGCTTTCTGTCGGAGGACCTCAGACATGAAATACCATTATTATCCTCCCAGCATCGTCTGTGGCAAATGAGACATGCTCCAGTTTTCAGATGGTCAAAAGCTGGCCAGAGACATTAGGCACTGAATGCTCTTAGATCCCCTTGAGTCAAGCCTGACTTGCTTCTCCATGGTTTTAAGGACCCCACTCAAAGTTTTTATATTATCTTTTGAAAGCTGCCTGTGGCATGTGCAATTAATAGGTGCTCTGGTCAAGGAGATAGTGCCACAGTAGGATCAGAACTCAGGACTTCTGGCTTTGTAGCTGCTTTGCTACTTGTTGGGTTATGTTTGGAAGCAGGAACACTATCCCCTGATGTTTGCACTTCAGACTTATCCTACTGTGAGAAAATCCTTTTTTCCTTTTCTTCACAAATGTCACCTTTCATTTCACGTCTGTTCTTCAAGCACTGCCTAACCCATCTGTTTCGGTAGCTGTCTAGTCCTCGCTGCTTGCTGTTCTTGGTACACACACACACACACCAAGCACGGGAGTACTTCCTTCACCCACCTCATCTTTACCAGTTCTCCCACAGTGCCTACTTCTTCTTTTCACCCTTCACTGCCTGAGCCAGCATCCTCCTGTTGTTCAAGGCAGCCTTTGTGCATACTTCCTTTTTCTCTAATAGTCTGGCACCACAAGAAGTACAAGCTCAGAAAAAATGACAAGGTTTCCCTCTCTTTCAGCTCTTTCTTCAGAATGGCTACCTCTGGGAATCCTGTTCATAATTTCTTGCTATTTGTGACAACATCCCAGGAACTGAGCTGCAACGTAATACATCTGGGGCTAAGTTTGAACGGGAAGCCAGATGCACACAGGCGTACTGGAGCGGGAGGGAAGGAAACAGGGATAGGCCAGACATAACTGGACATCCATCAAGGCCTTGCAAAGCCAACTGGCAGCCCTGTCTTCCAGGAGGCTGCCTGAAAGCAGAGATTTGTCTGAAGCAGAAACTTCTGTCCAAACACACACGAACTTTGAGAAGGGTCAGGTCCAAACTGGTTCCAGCTGGACTTCAGAACCTGATAAGAGCGTTCTTCCCCTGGGCCTTGAAAGCATCTGAACCCTTGGGCATCTTCTCAACTGACCTCTCCTTTTCAGGGTCTCCAGGATTTTTTTACCCAGTTACTAAGTTGTGAGCATGCAGGAGGAGATTAACCCACTTGGGATTGTTGGTTTCACGGTCCAGGGACATTTTGCTTTCTTCAGGGAGCTCTGCAAAGCAATTTTTCAGGAGGGGAGGAGATTCAGCATGACTCAGTGGTGTTTAAGAAACAGGGGAGACAAATGAGGAGATCCTAGAGGTACTTCCTTTCTAAATAGCTCAGAGATTAGTAACGCTTTGCTATACCTGTAAATAGTTCACGCACAGGCATGGATGCCAACAAGTGCTCTGGAAGGCTGCACCTCACTACCCTTGGTTTTCAAAGTGCATTTGTGATTTTTCAGCAACCACCTACTGAAGCCAAGAGAAAATATAAAGATCCCTGACCTTTCACTGCTCTGATTTCCTAATAATTTGGACACCTTTATCCTTGCCTCAATCCGCAGGGCATGGTTGTGTAACACAGCCACAGTCCAGGAAGGGCCTGGTACCAGAGAAATGCTGGACCTGGAACATCCTCAATGTGCAAAAATGTGTGAGGGGAGAGCACATCTGGGGGTTTGTAGCAGTATTAACTGTATTTCTGCAGTGTCTGTGGAATCACTCAGCGTGGGGAAGGTTTTTGCTTGTCACCAAAGTGGCCCTGCAGAGTGGTCAGACAAGTTGGGCAGTGAACACATGCACATTAATATTTGCTGTCATTGAGGTTGCAAAACAAAAGCAGACAGATCATTTCAGGACTTGGCCTCCTTATCTCCACCTACCACAGCCTATAAAATTGCATAAGAACACAGGACTGAATAGGAAGAAATTTGAAGTGGAAGCCTGATGAGAAATGAAGCCGATGCAGCAACGCCAAATAGCAAAGGTCCCCCAGAATGGGATTTTATGGTAATGGCAGAGTAGTTCTGAACTTGTCTCAAACGCAGACTTCAGGTCCTACCCAATTTACGCCAAAAGAAGTTAAAATTAAGGAGGCTTCTTTTGTGGTTTGTCATATACTCTGTGATTATGGACACTCAAAAAGCTCATTCTACTGAAAGACTCAATGATGTGCACCCCACTGGAAAACTTCCTTGTTTAATGCACATAATTCCAGTATGCAAAAACTTAATGACTGAGAAAAAAAGGAAGATGCTCCTGTTGTGGTTTAGTGGTGACAGAAGGGTTAATCATCTCCCAGTGCTCTTGACAGAGCCACGCTAAAGGACATCTGAGTCCCAGCCTTCTCCAAGGCTGCAAGAGCAGTGCAGTGGGGACAACCCCTGCAGAAACAGGATCCCTGAAGAAACCCAGCATGCAGCACCTGAGACGGAGTGACTCCAAAGTGCTGTTGGAAGCTCTGACTTTGTTTTTAAAAAGTGAAGGGTTTTTTTTTCTGTTTGGGAGACATGAGCATCTGCTTAGTGACTTCTCTGTGCAGGGGACGAGCAACTCACTGGTGTCTTGCCAGGTAAGCAGCAAACAACATTAGGTCATTGCAAACAGTTTTCCTTGGGCTCCATCTGTCAGATAAGAACCGTATCACCGGCAAGATGTTTGTGATGACGAGCTCTCCTTCAGTTAAGGAGAGCCAAATGCGAAGCTCATTAAGGAGAGAACCTGAGATGCCCTCCCTAGACGAGCAGCAGCCAATTTGCTGCCGTTGGTTGGTTAATGCCTCATTAGCTTGGGTCAAAATGAGCTGCATGAAGAAGAAATGTCTCTGTCATGACATGTCAGACCTGTGGAGCCAACTGAATCTTAAGTGCAGAATCTGTTAGGGGCCACAGGGGTGGTTCTGGCTCTGAATTACCCACAGCTGATTATGTGTGAGTGACTGCATGCCGCCAAGGCGTGCTCTGCAGCTTTCTCCAGGCTCAGCCTGAAGAAGGCACGCATGTGTTACAACCTCACCTTCACTGGCTTTGGAGCAGGCCCTACTTAGTGGCCATTCAAATACAGTGCTGTCAAGGAAGAAGCGCAGCACCTAATAGTGGTGTAGATTAAGATGAGATTAAAAGAAAAGCCGTGATTCAGAGGAATGACGCCATGGAAAACATCAAGGAAAATGAGATGGAATGTGCAGTCATTAGCAGATTGCTTTATTTATGGCTATTGGACAATGTTGTTGTGCCAAATCTTGAATTTATTGGGTGCCATTGATTTCTTCATTAAAATCATATTATTGAATTGATATTTGTTGCAATTTGCAATGACCCCTTAGCTATTTTTACTTTTGCTGTGTGTGTATATGATGCTGTAGAAGCAGGCCGGTCTGTGGGGACAGAGCACGTTTCTAGTTGTGCTTTTCAAATGGCCTGGTGGATTTTCTCTGAGTTCACATGCTTTGCTCCTCCATTTTGGCTTTGTGCTTCACCTTGCAGGCTGCTCCGCAGTAGCTCCAAACCCTTTCCCTCCCAGTTATTAACATTAAGCTGACAAGCTTTAAGCGAGGATTTTCAGGTGTCTTTATAAAGCTCCTGTTGGCTGCTAGGTGTTCCCAGGAGGACGCAGGTCCTGGAATCTTCCACCCTGGCAATACGCCCAGCCCATCACAAGTGTGACCTTACCAAGATCTCAGTAGTGGGATTTTGCAGCTGTTCTGAGGTCTCCAGACACCACAGCAAATGGTTTCTGCTCTCTGAATCAGCCAGTTGCTGCTTTAGACGACATAGACCCTGACTATTTAAAGTCTTCCTACTGGTCCTTACCAGAACTACCTTCAGAGTTGGTCTCCTTGAGGTGGATGGAGATAGAGCAACGAGTTGGTGACTGTGTCACTTGTCTTTAGTTTGCTTATGCCAAGGTTTTTGGCAGCTGGTCCACAAGGAAGACACATGGAGATGGCAGGGTAGGGGAGAGCTGAGATCTCCAGAGCCAATGGCTGGATCAGCAACCAGGTCTGAACATCAGCTGTATTATACAGAAATCACATCAGCACTCTTGTCTCAAGTAAATGAAATCAGTTATGTTATGCTGCATGGATCCAAACTGCATTCAAGCAGTCTTGTGCTTTGCAGGCTGAGGAATCACTGTGATAGTTTTGGCAGCAGAAAGCTAGAAACAGCTTACCCTTGAGCCCTGCAGACCCAAACTGTGCTCTCCTCTGATGCACATCCGTGTGCTGGAGCACCCCACAGCAACCCTAGAGCTCTGACTCTGGCTTGTCACATCCTATCAAGTCATTGAGATTTACAGGTCTCCTCTCCTTTCTGAGCAGACATGGTTAAGGTAAGAGCTCATGTCCTCACCAAAACTGGGTAGGCATTGCTTTTCAGTTACATGCCCATCATCAGTCCCTGCAGGAATATTTTTTGGTTTAGAAGCTCATAAGTACATCACATGCCCTACACATTGTGCTGCTGTTTTGCATAATACTTCCCAGACTGTCTGAAAATAGCCCTAGGCTCTTTCAGGTCTTTTTTGTCCTGGAGACAAATTTCAGAACTGCAGTGCCAATCTCATGTTTTGCTCAGTTATAAGCAAGCGACTAGAGGCTGGTTACAGTCAGGTTTATTAGTAGGTTTCACATCTTGCATGAAGCAAGACCAAGAGGTTTGCATTTGCTTTCATGATTTTTTAAAATATTATTTGCTGTGTTTTGGAGTACTCAGCAAGTACCTGACCGTGGAAGCAAGCTGAAACAGGCAGCACTTGGGACACTGAGCGCAGAGGGGAGCACTGCTAAACCACCTCAGCAGGTACAACACTGTCCTGACACTATCCTGCACCCATCAGTTTGCAGCCCTTTTTTATGGCCCAGGGCCTCGTGATATGAGACCAGCACAGAGCAGGCCCTGTGCTGACACCTCCCTTGTGCTGAGGGTTTAGCTGCCCCATGGGAGGGGCAGTCTGTTTGGGGGTACTGGATGTGTGTCACTCGCCTTCGTGAGTGGCATGTCACAGCGGCTGATGTCCAGGGTGGAGGATGCAGAAATGCTCATCCTTCACCTTTTGACTCTTCCTTTTATCATTGTCCAAGCAAAGGACACTTAGCAGAAGCTGCTCCCCATGGCAGTGGGATCTAAATAATCCTCTGACAAAATGGGGCTATGGCCTTCCCTCCCAACACATACACCTGGAAGTGCTGGGTGCAGAGGTTTTGGAGGGAGATAAAGGTCATCATCTGGAAAATGCTGCTCAGTCAATGAGAAACACCATGAAGAGCATTGGCTTTGCTTTGGTGGAGGTGTTACATATTTCTTGTCCCTTGCTGTGACTCTTCACCAGACTCCTCTGTGGCTGGAAGGCACCTGGCGGATGTCTCCTTAGACTGCCATCCACAGACCAGCCGAAGCACATGCACACACCTGCCTTCTGCAGGATGAGAATTCGACCTGTCATCTATTGCCAAAGAAGGTTTCTTCAGTACCACAACAACTAAAACTTGCCTAAGATATGCAGGAGTGCTTCCAGATTGCAAAATGAAAATCACTGCCCGGAATCACCGCATTCAAAGTAGGGAAATATCCCTTCCTTTAAAGAAACCCACTGGCAGTATAACTAAAGGCCCTAAGGCCAAGCTGATCTTCAACATAACTCCACCGAGTCAAGAGGAATACACCAGAGATTATGGTTGGCCTGATAGTGAAAACCACAGGCAAGTGAGAATGATTCCCAGAATCAAGCTGACCTGAAAAATGTATTTAGATCTTGCCCTTAAAGGAATAATTTTCTTAATAATCATCACAGATAAAACAAAATGCCTCTCAAAATTATTACAAGAATATGGGAATGAGCTGATCAACGTTGTATGAATTATTTCCTTCAGCAGCTGTATTTCTTGTTCATTCTCTAGCTGTTCTTTATTTCCCAAGCTTGTAACCTTCCTACTGGCTCTTCTAGATTTACTACGTACTATTCATTCTTGGCTTGCTACAGCCACACACCGTGTTTTAGGTGCTAATCCCAGGTTTGCCACTGAGTTCCTGTGGGATTTTGGTGAGGGTTTGTTTTTTTCTTCCCAGTATTCTCCAACTCCATCTCTATGTGAACTGATCCCCAGGCAATGTTAAGGGTAAATTACCTGGTTTTATCTTCACAGATTTGGCCCTTGGTCATCAGCTTAATGCTTCACAAATATTACCAAGCAAAGATGCCAGTTAGCATGAAGACAAAACTTCCTCAGAAGCTTTGCCTGCATATGGGACTTGCTTCCCAAGAGAGGAGAATGAATGACCACAGAATTAATCTCTTCCAAAGCTCTGTCCAAAACTAATTTGTTGTATTTAACTTGTTCTCAGTAAGTCCTAAACACACATTTGGAAACAAAGAGTGGAAAACCCAAATGAGGCTGTTCACAAAAACCAAGCAAAACCAAAACAGGAGTAACTTGCCAGCATGCTGAAAAGATCACTACCAACAAACCTCTTTAAAATAATCAAGTTATTTCACTTAGGGTATTGAAAAGGCAAATGAGAGAAAGCATAGAGGCTCATTTTTTAAAACGTTTATAAGTTTGGGGAGCAGTTACCAAGAACTCAGAGGCTTTTTCATTTGGTTTCTCAAGCTCTTGTACCTTCCAAGAGGCAACAGACCTTTAAAATTGTATTTTTCTTCCTCAGCTTTGTAGTTCTCAATTGCAAAATTCATGGCTGCAGGGGAGGGCTGGAGACTCCCTCCTGAGCCCCAGTACTTCAGGGATCCCTGGCGATTGCTCCCTCACTTCTGTCTTTAACTTGTGTTTGGCAAAGCACAACTTGATCTCAATCAGGCCTCCTAGGAGGGCAGCCAGGTTGGATTTGATGACATCAGGAAATGTGGATCCAACTCTGCCCCTGGAATTCATCCCAGAGACCAAGTATCTTCGCTGATAAAATGCATGCTACTTTCTTACTTGAAATTACTGGGCTGTAGTGTGTGTACAGTGGGCCTTCCCTGGGGTTAAAGACTTCTCTTTCTACCACTGTTTCTTCCTGAAGGTGCTTAGAATTTACAAAGATGTCATGTCTCAATTTCTGGATTGATTTAGCAGGTTAAATTCTTCAAGTCTCTCAACTTTTTTCTTAAAATGCAGAAAGTAACGCCAAGATATATTTGTCTTGTTAAGACTATCTGTGGAACCATAACTGGTCCATAGAATCATAGAATCACCTGGGTTGGAAGAGACCTTTAAGTTCACTGAGCCCAACCACAGGTGGGTTTGTCCTCATGCACAACATCCACATGCCTTTTAAATACTTCCAGGGATGGTGACTCCACCACTTCCCTGGGCAGCCTGTTCCAGCATTTGACAACCCTTTCAGTAAAGAAACTCTTCCTGATATCTAACCTAAATCTCCCCTGGTGTAATTTGAGACCATTTCCTCTCATCCTGTTACCTGGGAGAAGAGACCGACCCCCACCTCTCTACACCCTCCTTGCAGGTAGTTGTGGAGAGAGCTAAGGTCTCCCCTCAGCCTCCTTTTCTTAAGACTAAAAAGCCCCAGTTCCCTCAGCTGCTCATCACAGGACTTGTGCTCTAGACCCTTCACCAGCTTCATTGCCCTTCTCTGGACACGCTCCAGCATCTCAACGTCCTTCTTGTAGTGAGAGGCACAAAACTGGGCACAGCACTCAAGGTGTGACCTCACCAGAGCTGAGTATAATGGAACAATCACTTCCCTACTCCTGCTGGTCACACCATTCCTGATCCAGGCCAGGATACTGTTGGCCTTCTTGGTCACCTGGGCACACTGCTGGCTCACGTTCAGCTGGCTGTCCACTAACACCTCCAGGTCCTTTTCCTCCAGGGAGCTCTCCAGCCACTCTGCCCCAAGCCTGTAGCATTGCCTGGGGTTATTGTGACCAACCCTCAGTCTGCAGCTCATCTCTTCATCCATCCTGAGCTCCTACAAAGCCCTTTAGTTGCAATATCACACTGGAAACTCAGGTCAGGCTACTTGTCTGCTTCAATCTCAGCACCTGACTGCCTGGTCTGCTTCCTGGGACAAGGGTTCTCCCTCCACACAGTTTGGCTGCATCCCTGGCTCCTCAGTGCAGGGCTCTGGCTGCCTGAGCACATGCTCTCCACCTCAATGAGCCCAGTGACCCAGGTCTCTCCACACCATTGCCCCCACCTCTTCATCAGCCACTGCTCCACCTGCCCAGTGTCATCTGCAGGTTTTGGCAGCAGTCGTTGTGCTTCACCTTCCAGATGGTTGATGAAAGCGTTGAAAATTATTGGATGTCCTGTGAGTCCCTGAGGCTCTCCTCCAGGGATGTGCCCTGAGTTGCTCCCCAGGAACTGCTCGTTTGGAAGAGCTTTAGTCTCACTGCTCCCTATGACACGTACAGAGCGCTGTTTATGTCGTATATTCTTATTTGTTAAGAGAATGTATTAAATCAACCACCTTGCCAAAATCTATCCCATCCATAGAGTTGCTTTTCCCAAACAAACTTTTAACCTCTCCAAAGGACATAATTCAATTTTACTGAAAGGCCTGGTTTTCATTTGAAAAGGCTAAACCTACTGCTGCAAATAATAGTTACAGCTTTTAACTCCACTCACTGCAGTTCCCTGACAGCTTTTCCATCATGTTGTCCACAACTGTTTTCATCCTATTGTGTAGTGCAGTTTTGCTTTAAAACCTTGTTACTCCCTCGTGATTTTAAAGATGCTGCACCATGCTGAGAGATGTCTATGATGGGGTGCCCAGTGCCTTCAGGAGAGAAGAGTCTCATGGGAAAGTCGCAGGGTAGAGTCTCTGCCCCTCTCATTATCTGTCCTAAGTGGGCCAGCTATTGGTCTGAAAATGGTAGAAATGGTCTAGGGTGATGCAGCTACTGTTTACATTTAGAGGTGGGGAAGTCTACGCTAGGAATAGCATGGGAAATTTTCCTTCTTTTTAAACCATTTTACCCCTCCTTAAGTCCTTTCAAACCCAGCCTCAGGCTTGATTTATTTTTGAAAGGCCATTTTTAGCCACCGTGTCTTAAAGGGAAAAAAAAAAAAGTCCACTGAATTTATTTTTAAAGAAGAAACCAAGCACATGCACCCTCTGTCACAGTTTGTTCACTTCTCTGTGTCTCACAAGATCCTCCTGTCCATGAGCGAGTCACTCTCCTTACCTTCAGTTATATAACAGCATTGGGTGTTCTGCTTTCTAGGCTGGAGCATGAAGAGCCCAAAAAATTACCTGCCAGGAGCATCCCGCTTGGGAGCAGCCCACCTGAATCTGCAGCTTGTGTCACTGTTTGGTGAGCTGGTTCTTCTGTGCAGGAACGGGTGTATTGAAGGCTGGAGAAATGTGTCTTGAGCAGCTGGCTGCCAGTGTTCAAACAGCCAGGCTTTCTTCCTGGCTTTGGTTTGATTCTCATAGCTGTCCTGATAGCACAAGACATTGAACTAGCAGCCTCCTCTTCAATTTTTAAGCTTTTACTGAGCAGTTTTTAGTTAAGGGACTGGAGATAGATGTACACCAAAGAGGACGGGATATGGTGGGTTTGTGGTCACAGCACAAGGCTCTGAATAAGGAAATGATAACTTCGAGAGATGGGTCTAACCCACAAAGCTCAGTTCTGCTCCTGCACCGAGCTCCAACGGCCCTGAAGTTTAGGCTGACTTGGTCTGTGGGTGCTGTGCGGAGATCACCTCTTCTTTACTCGCGCTTTCCCAAAGCAAGAGCTTATTAAAGGCATTATTGAGTGAGCCAGATTGCAAAGAGAGTTCAGCACAAAGTTAACCAATTGAATAGCTTCCCAACAGTGAAGGAGTTTGCATCCTGTGAGCATCACCTGGCTTGCAGGTGCTGTGAGAACTTCCTCAGCTTGTCTCAGGAGACATTTCTCACAGCTTGTCCCTGAGCTGGAGGGCAGTGACCACAAAGGCGATGGCATCCCTCTTCCCTGAGCTCTCCGTGTGCATCGAGCCAGAACTATCTGCGAGGATCAGTAACAAATTCCCTCCCTGCTGAACAGCACCACAAAAGATGTACGGTATCTGATCCCCAGATGGCAATGTTAAAAACAGAAGGCAACATGTCTGGGAAAGTACCTGGGGCATACCTGAACAATAGCAATAATAGCGATGTAAGAAGCAGATAGAACCTTTCTTTTTTTCTGATATGTGCATGCCTTATGAGCGCTTCAAAAACAAACAAACACCTTTTTTTTTTTTTGTCAAGCAGGAAACAGCCCAACTGAATAGAAACACAGAGTGCTAGAATAAAGTAGATGAAATAGGTGAAAGGTTGGTAGCACGAGCAATGTGCCAGGCTTGTCTGCTCCTGATGTCTGTGTTGTGTGTCACGTGAGCAAGAAAATCCTTGGAATCCCTCAACATTTATTTGGATACCAGCAGACTGAGTGCATATCTACCTTGCCAGCAACATGGAGGATTATTCTTAAGGTCCAGGGTGCCCTAGCTAATCTGCTTGCATGCTCAGGAACATGAGGCTTGGAATAGTTTTTCATGCATAGGTTTTATTTTAGGGCTTCTTAGGACAAGGCTTAAAAGGCTAACATGAGGAAGAAGTGGCTGCCCTGTCTTGCACATTCCAGGATCTAATAATCCCGTGCAACCCAACGATGGGGAATGTTTTCTGAGATACCTGTCCAGACACCAGTGAGATGGAGATACCACCCTGATGAGCAGCAGGCAGCTTCATGCAAGCATACAGGATTCTGTCTCTCTAGTCTTGCCCCGCCTGCATTTGTTCCTCCTTTGCCTGATGGCACATCTCCCCCACACAATGGCATGTAAAATCTAATCTCTACTGAAAACTCTGCAGGGCAGGAACTCACACATTCAGATCCAAATAGGCTACTCATGCCTTTTTAATTTCACTGGATCAGAATAACAACAGCAAGGAAATAAAGTAACAGCCAAAGAATCAAGTCAGCTCAGTGAAACAGGTCCCTTCCCTGTTTTACAAGTACATCCACATCACCCCAATGGTAGCGGGAAGTCTTCTAGTCACAACTGCCAAATCTTTTCCAATTAAGAAGCCCAAAACAGCAAGAGTCACTAAGAAATGCCTGGTGATGTTCACTCTTCCCAAAGCCACATGGACTGGACCATCCATGTGAAGCATCCCAGGTCTCAGAGGTGGTCAGAGAGACCCTTAGTGCTGGCTCAGGGTCTGGGAAGAGCAAGCCTGGGATTGGAGCACTCCCACATGCATCTGTACTCCAGGCTGGTACTGCGCTGATCTCCACTGCCATCAATCCTCCTGCCATCTAGATGACAGTTCTTGCACAAGACCCATGCCATTACATAAGGCTGGGGCTGTTTACAACTTCCCGCCCAGCACACACCCGCCATGTGTTAATCAGGATGGTTTATAGTCAGTCCTGGAGTAAACAAATGCAACTTCACCAGAAAACACAGGAGCCACACCTCTTTACTCCAGGTGTGCATTTTGGCCCACTACCTGTTTCTCCATAGTGAGTAGTGACTGGTATTTAAGACAATTTCTTAACAGGCGTTGGGATTGGTGTTTTATCTCCTCATTAGCTTGGTAATATCATTAATTAAGGCTATGTCAACGGACATGATGCCACAGCATATGGGTTTTTTTTAATCAGTGGCAACAGCCTTCCAGGGTTTAGGCTCACAGTCTGCCTACCACGGTGTACCAATTAGCATCCTGCCCAAGGTGGTGACCTGCCCCTTCCCCACCCAACACTGCTGCCAGAGCCAGCCTAAAAATACATTTATTGCAAGGCAGGCTCCAGAAATACCCTCAAAATTCCCTGCTCTCTCACCAATCCCTGTATCACAGCTGGTGAGCTAGCTCAGAGCCTGGAATGAGGAGCAAATGTGGAGTTTTGATAGGACAAAGCAGAGGGCATGGGGGGCCACATCCTCTGCCGTGCCCACCCCAAGGGCAGAGGTCTCTATGGCATAGGTTAGGTTCCCCACTGAATGCGGCTGCTGATTCAGCTGACTGCATTTTTAACAGCGAAAATCAGCACTTTACCAAGAGATGTGGTGGACCTCATGCCATGGCATTAAGCACAGTGCTGGATAGCTTAGAGCAACCAGGCTGGAAGGGCTAGAAGGGATTGAGTGATCATGGTCTTCTCCCTGGATTTGAACAGTGCACATCATGACACCCTCGAATTTGTGAATTTTGATGCTTCAGAAGTGAGGAGGCAGTGTGTTTAGGCTGTCCCACTCACGAGATGCACTTCGACTTAGTAGAAAAGTGTGAAGACCTTATAAAAATGTTCTTCTTTCTCCCCTTTTACTGCAGGACATGCATACTTCAGTCAAACACACCCTTCGGTCGAGTCCTGCCCTGGTTCTGCACAGAAGTCCCAATATATTCCAAAGACTCAGTGCACTTTAAATATATGTCAACAGTAGCATGTGCTGCCCAGAAGAGGTTTAATAAAGCGGTCCTTCAAATGAATGCAGTTTTAGCTGTTTTCCTCGGTTGTTTGAGGTCACTGTTCCCCCACCCTTCTTAATAACGATGTGATTAATGACTTCTGGCAAAGCTGCTGCTTGAAAGAGCCAATGCTTTAGAAAAAGCAAAACCAGTTTTCAGGTATTTTTTTTTTTCAAGGTTCATCTCAGAAACACACAAATACATTTCAAAGCACTTGCAAAACACACTGATGCCCCCTTTGCCTGGTCTCCACCCCCTGCAGACACATCGCCATTCATAGCCTGCATAATTATGTTCCATCTACCTGGAAAAAAGTTCTTGCTGTGCCTTCAGCTGGAAAGATACCCACACTGCACCATGTGAAGCACGGGTGCCAGAGCAGAGTAGTTATCACAGGGCTTCCAGGCACGGCTGTGTTGCAGGTAATGGCTTTGTGATTACCCTTCCCAGATGGAGCAGTACCCGAAACTCCTGAGTCAGGCCCCCAAGTCCCTCTTTAAATAAATCACAGCAGCAGGGGTCAAAAAAAGGAAAAAAAAAAAGGAAAAAAGAAATTATTTCCTCTGAGAGTGCCAGGCTTATGTTTTGAAGCCTATTTCTGCAAGGAGGAAGACTCAGAAATCATGGTGGTTAAAAGCAAGATGTCAGGAGCTGAGATTCTCACAGCTAGACCCAGAGCTCTGCAGACAGGCTTTGGAGGAAATCACCAAAAATCATGGTGTTCACAACAAGTTCAGTAGCAAATGTAACAATTTAAGCAGTACTACCTCTGCTGAGGATCCACTTCTCCCAGGCAGGCCCTGTTTTTCAGAATGGCTTGATGTGGCTTTGCTTTCCCAATCAGGTGGTTTAAATCTTGATGTTGATGAGGTTTAGCTGCACCATGGAGGCCTGTTCTGTTTTTGATGGGGCCAGAAAGGATGTCTGAGAGAGAATAACTCTGCCTAAGGATAGGGATTCTGATACCAGTGCAGATGGAGATGCACTGGCCCCATAGCTCAGACATCGGGTATGAAAACCACACTGTGAATTAGTACCACAAGAGTTAGGACCAAAGCAGAAGTGCTCATGCCTCAGCCCAGGAGGGCGCAAGACCTATGTGCCACTAGTGTAAAGACTATATTAGATCCTTAGTCTTCCACGCTGACCCTCATCCCGTTGGAGCTGAGGTCTGAGAATGTGAGCCAACCTGTCCTAGGCAAAGTATGGCGTGGTCCATGGCTTGCTCCCCGCCTCCACAACGGCTGGATGGAGACCTTGGGGTGGCTCTGAGGTGCTTAAATCGAGGCATGGGTACATCATGTGCCTCACATCGTGCTCCATGGGGGTGCTTTTGCAAAGGGATGGTTCTGTGGCTTTGTGTGAGGAAGGGGTGTCTGCACCGTGAAATGTGCTGCACTCCCAGCATGCAGCACTTGGCAGAACGTGTGTTTATCCAGCTGTGGGAAACTACTGGGGAGACCCAGTTTGGATGAACCTCTGACATTTTATAATCTGCTGGAAAGAAAGGAGCAAGCTTGTCTCCAAAGCTGAAGCAAATCCTTTAAATTAGGAGGACACTTGGGCTAAAGGCTCATACAGAAATTCCCATTGCTGTGCACTTTCCCTCACAGGCACTGAAGTGGCTTAGAACATTGCTGAAGTCCAGGCATGCAGGAGATGTGTCTGTGGGTGCTTGCCACTGGTTTTCTGGACTGGCCCTATCCAAGCAGATGGTGAATTGGCAGCACTTAACAATAAGATCCCAATCCATGTGCTGAAGCTTCCCCAAAATTGCTGTGGGTGGCTCTAATTATAACCTGTGTCCTGCCGCCTCCCCTTTCTATGAGTAGGAAGGAGCCGAGCTTTCTTGTTACTCTAGCTGCCTGCCCGTTACCAGGTCGAGATTGCTGGTGGGATAAGGGCTTTCCATTTGTTTGTAGTACTGATGTCCTAGTTGGCAACAGGCGCCTCATTCCTTCAACCCTACAAAGGGAAGAGCCCGGAGCAAAGCAGGTTTGCAGCTGGCTTAGCAACACGGCTGCTCTACATTCCTGTAAATTTCCAGGTTCAAATGCAGTTTGCTTTTCTTTGTTGCCAAGCCAAGTGGACATCTCAGGCCCCCTCATCCCACTGCTGAGCCTTTGGGAAAGCTGATGGGATCTGGGAGAAGCAGCGGCTCTGAAGGCACAGAGCCACAGTGAGGCAAGCGGTTCAGTGATGCAGATGAAGGCTGCACCATCCTCCCACCTCCAGGCTTCCAAAGCAAAAGGGAAGCTTGCTCTTGAGGTCTGAGGTGAAGAGGTAAGTGCAGGTATAGATCCAAGTCCCCAGGGCTAGTCTGATTTATTTGGCAGTCCAGCCAGTCGATACTTTCAACTTTGGATATGATGACTCTTTTGAGCATGTGGCTCGTTCTTGGGTTCCCATTACTTTATTCCATGTGGAGTTGTTTTTTTCTTTATTGTTTTCTCCTGTGCGTGATTGACATGAGCAGGAAGGAAGTGTGGAAACTATAGAAACTGTTCTCTCTGCTGAGGGAAGGTGCCTCATATTCTTCTGAACCTGACCCCATTGTTTGCAGCTGCACCCCCAGGCACGTTCTCTGCCTCAAACTAGAAGGACCAGGGCATCCTTACCCAGGTTTGGGCTAAGGTCACCAAGTGAGAGTAAAGGGCTGGCCCTGTTCACACTCGGGTCTGCAGGAATTTCACCCTGATTTGATCAGGAGAGGAATCAGGTCCCTAGTTATAGTATATAAGTAGAAGGATTTGATTTCAGGCAGATGGATGTCAAGTTGTTCTGAATTTTTCCCCTGATTTCATTAGTGAGGTGATTTGTGCTACAAGGAAAACTTGTTCTGAAGCTGTCATTATTTACCTGAAATGCATCTGCACTTTGAAGTAGGCTCGGGAAACACAAGCAGAATGAAATTGCCCATAAAGCAGAGGTGGAGTGCCTTTTTCTGAGGTTTGAATCTGTTGGGTTCCCTCTATACTGGAATGCAAAATTAATGCCCTAAATTTAAACACTCACGAGGCTTTTTTTTTTTTTTCTTTTCTGTTTGCATTCATGACTTGAGAATGAATTCAGTCGTAAAAAGAAATGCAACTGACATATTTGGCATGCAAAACAGCCATTGTTTTTGCCAGGGGGGTTCACGTGCACGTGTGTATGTGTTTATCTGTAAAACCGCTCAAGAGCCCTCACGGAAGACTTGCGCAGTGGAGACGTTGGCTCTGGCTGCCCAGAAGAACTCAGCATCCATTTGTGGTCCTCATTTCCCTTATGGGTCACCCAGGTCCTGTCCTAAGGATCCACCCGGCTGTATCCAGTTACAAAGGCTTAACAATAGGAGAACAATGCAGCCCCAAAGCGTTAAAATGAAATAATTTAACAGCTCAACTTTGAGGTGGGTAACTGGTGTGAGCACAGGCACAGCGTGGGGCTTTGTGCGTGCAGTTTGTTTTGCTGCTCTGCTTTCTTCCCAAATGAATGGTGTGATAAAAGTAGCAGCAGCAGCTTAGTGCAGAGCGCCTAAAAAAAGGTGTTTGTTTCCATTGCAGCACTTAGCTCATTGTTCCTGCTACTCGTCCTGTTGACTGCTTGCTCAGGAAGGCCATGTTCCTGGCAGCCAGGAGCTCCCATTGCTCGACCACCAGGTTCCCAAACTCACACTTCTTTATGTCCAGTGCACCCTTCTCCCTTTTCATCAAAAGAGGTGGATTTTTCACTTCACTCACAGGGATGTGGTGGGGACTCTTAAAACCTTTGAAAGCTGCTTACAGTTCCACAGACGGAACGGCAAAACGCACGGCAGTGAATCTGGCTTTCCTAAGCTATGCAACAAGTCACACCACCCTTCTGGCCACTGCAGGGTTAACTGAGATTCCCTTGCGTGCTGTACTTGAATGAAAACGCCAGCAAGCTCTGGCATGGTAATGTTTATACCTGGATCCTTTTGGACTGTCCTGAGATGAATGAGATCTTGCAGAGATGGAGGTTTGTTTCCACTTCAGTGTTTTTCCCTGGTGCTGCTCTTTTTCCCAGAGAAGGGACGTGTAGGAGCAAACCCCTGCCATCTCTCCAGGCAGGGTCCCTGCCTGCCTCTCCTGCCTTCTGCAGTCGGGGAGGGGGACATGGGCTTATATGGAAGGTTTATAGATGAGTCAGTCTCCATGCTCTGCTCTCTTTCTGTGTGGCTTTCTGAAAGCAAGCACTGAATTACAGGGCTTTTTTTTTTGGTTGGGTTTTTTGTTTTTTGGTGTTTTTTTTAATTTGCCCACCAGATCCGGAACTGAAACCATCAATTCATTTCACTGAAGATCTTGTTCTCAGCTCAGATCAGCAGTAGCTACCTCAGTTAGCACCAGGTTTTTACCCACTGAATCAGCTGTCCCCACTGCTGTGGGAATGAAGGTACCTGTTTTGCAATGTGAGAAAGGGCATTTTTTTATTCAGAAAAGAAGGTGAGAAGCTTCCTTAAGCACTCACTACACATTTTTATGTCCCTTCTTGGAGGCACATTAACCACAAAGTCATGTGCTGAGGTGGAGCAAGGGCAGGCTGACACTGGGACCCATGGGGAAAGTCCACTTGAACATGAGATTTCCTATCCTGACCCACAGCATTCAATCAGTGAATGATTCCCATAGTCTGCAGCCATGCCAATTTGAGATCTACTTTCCAAACCGCTGGCCCATGTCCCCATTAATTTCCATAACCCCATGTCACACTAGCTGCATTGAGAGCATTGGAAAATGATGGGGACCACAGGGTGATGGCCACAGGAAAGAGCTCTGCTGCGTGTTGGTCTTGCTGTGATGTGTCAAACAGCAGTGGTGCTGCCCCAAGCTCCAGAAACACAAATTCTCAGTATCTGTTCTCATATCTTTCAGAGCTGAACCAAAGTCCACTGAGATCAATGGAGTTTTCACACTGGCAACCATGAGTTTTGGATTCAGTTTCCAGAGATGAAAGTGTTAGGGTCAGGCAGGAAATTATCCACTAGGAAATCTGTTTCAATCACCTCCTTTTATGGCAGATGCTTTGGAAATGATTACGTACTGTGTAAAGAAATACGGCCTTCTGAATGTATTCAGGCTAATTTTGAGTGAACCCAAAGCTTTTTTATACTGTCCAGGCTGTGCAAAGCATCTTAATGCACACAGAAATTAATTTATAACCAATTTAATTTGCCTTTTATTCTAACAGAACCATAGAAAGCAGAAAACCCTGCATCTAGGGTTTTTTTGTACTTGTATGTTGGTCAACAGAGCATTTTTCTTTAACTACTGCAGTTAGAGTGATGGAGTGAGCATTAGAGTGATAGGCAGATAGACTGATTCCCCAGGGTGGATGTGGCGATGGCTTTATTCAAGTATAATATCCCCCTTCTCATAAAGGAATAAGCCCCACACGTATAAACATCTCTATAGCATTACAATTCCAAGCACAATAGGGAAGTTTCCTGCTTTCCCACACACAGACAGAGGCTTACAATAAATGTTGAGGCCCAAATCAGCAAGCATCTCCTCATGCTGTACTGTGAGACGGGTTCAAAAGAAAGTGGTGGGACAGATGGTTCGACTTTGGTAAAAGTCTCATTTGCAATGGCCTTGACAAACTTCTTTTACCTTCTATTTGCTGCAATTTCATGTGATTTGATACACATCTTGAAAGGTTTCCAACTGATATTAGTGGGCCTGAGTCTACCTTCAACTGCCTCAGAGGCTCATCTTATTAAGAGCCTTCTCTAACTGAGGCCCTGGAAGGGCAAAGCAGAAATGTGTTCTTGCATGTTAATCTCAGCCACCTTAAAATCTCACTTGCTCACATACCTGCCAAACTCTTAAAAAAAGCAGGTCTGATGGATCTTCCTTCTCTGTTCACAAGTATGTCCCCTCTGATACTTGTTTCAGATTTTGGCTGAATTTTTTCTCTCCCTGATTTAAATAGCGAACTCCTTGGGATTAGGAATCTTGACTCTTTTCCCTAAATCTAGCTAGGGTTTGTATAAATCACAGTATCAGAGACAGCCATGAATTTGCTTATCTGTTCTTTGAAGGGGAGGGCTTGAAGGGTAGCTGTTGAAGGCTTCGACACTCCATGATAGGGATCCCCTAAGTTTGAATAAACAAACGGGGTTTCGGTCTGTCTGTACAGGACCATCCAAAGTCCATCCACAAGTTCTCCACACCATCTGTAAGCAGCTGCACACTCAGTGCTGCACTCAGGTGACTTCCAGTGCCTTTACAAGAGAGTCCAAACTCTCCCTGCTGATGCTGAGATGGAGCAGTGCAGGGTGAGGGCTGATTCCTTCACAGCCCAGTTTACCAGGAGGTCCAGGAACTTTTCCAAGTGCCCTCAGCCGTGTGTAACCCCAACTGATATGGATAGAAAGCCGATTGTGTGGGAAATATCAGCTCCAGCCTCCTCTCTGCCTAGGTCAGCCCAAGGGGTTGTATTCAGAGGAGGGTTGTGAAAAGCCAGGTTCATCAGCTAGGAACAAGCAAGGGTGGGTTCAAAGCAAAGGGAGACCACAGATTGCTTTCTTCTGACAGAAGGAGGGCTCTGTTTAAACTTTCCACAGCACTCATGGTGACACTCTCTATGTGGCTGTTTTGGAACAGCCTCCCCAACTCATTTGAATCTCAGGAAGGGCAGTTAAGATTATGTTCTTGTCCCCTACTGTAGCAGCTCCAGGCTTAGGACAGTGGCAAGCCCATGGCTGCTGAAATGTCACTGTATTACTGGCACATGGACTAGTTGCCAAAATCAATCCCCGTGTTCTCTTAGCCTAAATATGCATTTATGGTTGGCTTCAGCCAGGAGATATCTGGCACATGGTTAAAATTAGGTGCCTGTTCCACTTCCTAATCAAGAAACAGATATTCACCATGTGAACCATGGTGCTACTCAGTCAAAACAACTCAAAATAAAAGCGCCGTCTACTAACAGTGAGAGGGATTTGTTTGATATAAATTACTCTGCAAATACTCCTGCATCTCAGATACAGTTCAGAAAATTGTGACCTAATTCTGGATGACTTATCACACCCACGTGTGGCAAAATTCCTCCAATAAATCAGTTGTGATGAATTATTTAAATGTTTCTATTATTATTATTATTATTATTATTATTATTATTATTATTATTATTATTATTGCCTGCTTTGGCCACCTTAAATGTTCTGAGACAAGATGAAAGTACTGAAACTTCTAATGCCTCACGGCAGAGCTGCTATTGTAGGAGTGAAAAAGAGAAGAATAGATCAGTTTTTAGTAAAACCCATGGTTTATGTAAAGCATCTGATTCAAAACCTATTTTCTATGTAGCCTTTTCTTGCAGACTGAAATAGTAGGCTGCATTCAGACGAGACTTTGAGCTCAGTGAAAAGGAAACGCTGATGAAAATCACGACTCAAACACCCTTTCATCATTTAATTCTATGTGTTTTGTTGGTGAGATACAACCAGGGCCCCATTCCACCGCCATAGAAGGAAACTCAGCGGAGGGCAGAAGGCCATTCTCGGGCTTAGGCAGCAGCTGGACCACAGTCAAACCCAAGAGGTGGAATTTAGACCAGGCCAAAGTCTGCAAGGACTTTGCCATCAGCTTCTGCTGGACCAGAGTTCACCTTAATGACCACTTCAGGTGCAGCCCTGAAGAAAGGAATACATTTCTGCTCTTCAAACTTGCATCAAGTTCTCCCAAAGGCAGCCCCTCTTTCCTCTTTGCATCCACCCCAAGTGATGGAGAGCAACCACACACCAGGTGCTGAGCAAAATCTATGCCCCAGTTCTCTGCACATGGATGGTGGGGTTCCCCTCTCTTCAAACCACCCACGCAGAATTCATGACATCTTTCCTGGATGCCCCAAGGGTTTGTCTTTCACTTGCGTGACTTTTGGGTCTTGATAACTTTGCAGCAATTGCAGCTTCTGAAAAACATTTCAGGCATTCCTGCCTGGGAGGCTGTTAGTTAACAGGCCATGGTGATTTGGGAGAAGCAAAGCTACGAGGTGAACCCTGCGTGCAATGAGCGTGCACAGGTGCTTTTGCCCACTGAGCTGCAGTGGCACAAGCAGACATGTCTGCAGAAATCACCGTCCCGCTCTCGTTTCTACGATCTCTAAGTTGCTTCCCATTTTCTATATATGAAGAAAATATTTATAGGTATCGGGGAAGTGGTGACAGAAACTCAACCTAAAAAGCCATGCAGCAGAAATGAGACCAAGTTCCTTGTTGCGGCTGCTGGACAAACCCCATTATGGCTGTGTTCCTCCCATGAGTGATGTCATGGTAGCGGAGGTGTTCAGTTCAAGGGAAGGCTGTCACCACACTGCACCATGGAGCACTGATGGTGAGATATTGCATCTCAGGAGAAAGGACCCTGGCACTGAGCAGTCACAGCAGAAAGATACCTCTCTAAGGGAGCCAACGCCATCGCCTTGAGAAGCTACACAGCAGCTGTAAAAGATGCTCAGCCTGCAATGCCTGATGAAATATGGATCAGTGTAATTGTTTCTTATGCTGCTGAAGTATATCAAAAAGCAGCACAGAGACTTGTAAGTATTGTATTACCACTGCACCCTTCAGTAGCCAAAGCTATCTTTATTACCATGCTGACAGCACCATGCAAGTTGATTTATTTTCTCTGCCGTCCTAAATATCAGAGACACGCATATCCTAGAATCTGAACCACGGGACACAGCAGATGAGCTAAGCTCATGCTTAACCAATGCCTTCTCTTGGTTCACTTTGACTTACCCGAGTGTTTGCTAAGTGAAGCTTTTCAGAGCGTTTGTGAGTCGGCATCCGCAAAGGGTCTTTGCATGTGGCAGCAGTGATTTGCTGACGTGGCTCAGATAAGCCACAGTTGCACTGATCGCTTCCTACTCCCCTTTTTCGAGCTCCTCTGTCACAAGCTTAACAAACATCGCTCCCAATCGAGACATGGGTGTGACTGACAGATACAGACAGAATATTGGTTTCGTATTCATTGGTCCTGAAGCTTTGTGGAGGACTTGTGCTTGAGGACATGGTCTAGAGGTGGACTGGGCAGGGTTAGGCTGTGGTTGGACTTGATGATCTTAAAGGTCTCTTCCAAACTAAGTGATTCTATGATTCTATGTTTTCAAGCTTTCTTTTAAACCACAAGCTTTAGAAACTTTCTTTTCTACTTTTATTTTTTAAAGAAAGATGAGATTCTCATGTAATCACCTGCCTCCAGCAGCTGGGGCTTAAAATATGGACCAAGTATGGTTTGAAATGGAAACAAAGAACGAACAACTTTTCTCACATGAGTAGTCCCCTTGAAGGCTAAGTGTCTACATTCATGAGCAAAGTTACGTGCATATATGAGCTTGCAGAACCAGAACATGAACAAAATATATTACTTAACTTACCCTAGAAATACAAACCTTGCATAAACTCTTTGTTTCATAGTTGGAGGAAATACCCTTTTCCCTAAACTAAACACATTTCTAATCTTTTTTTTCCTTTCCTTTGTAAAAATACCTGCTTAGATACAGATGTCTCGTAAGCCTTACTGCTTTAAGTCTTTCTTTAAATGTTTCAGTAAATATTAAGAAAGCTTAAGGCAATAACAGAAGTTTATGACTTTTTAAAATAACTTGTTCTTTTCCCTCCCACATTATGTTTTTTTTTTTAAAAGTCACATAACCTACATCTTTATCTGCTCCAGTCTGAAGGTTTCTATTTATAGGTTTTGGTTATGAATGTTTTTTCCTATGAAAAGGTCAGACCTCGCACATATACAATGGTGGAAAGCCCTGCTTATTAAAAAGCAGGCAGATGGATTTGTTAAAAAGAAGTCATTTCATAATGCAGCTGCTGTGAAAGGAGGCTGCCTTAGCAGAAACATCCTCACACTGCTTTATGAGAAAAACAGGTAAGGGAGTTCTGTTTTTGTGGCTAAATAATTTTTCCTTTCCCAGCCTCCATCCTCACATACACAGCATGGGGTTTTTTTAACCTCTGTTTACATGCTTTGTCCTACACCCACACGGACATAAACACACACGCATATGTGCAACCATACACACATAGTCAACCTCATTTGCCCCCTTTTTCCCACCCTGCTGCCCTGGAAAGGTGGGAGGAGCTGATGGTGCACTGCTGCAGCATCTCCTCCATGGACCAGCCACCTCTGGACTGCTAACTAGGGCTTACCCAACACCAGCCAAACCGCTTCTCCTGTCCAAAGCAGATTGTGAGTGACCTTGGTCAGCACTGGAGAACTGTGGTGTTTTGGGAGGTGGGTCCTGAACCTGAGGCTGGGGTCTGCCCACCTGGCCAAGGTGGCTTCTGCTCAGGGTGACCTGGGAAGATGTGGGCGAGGAATGACAGATGTCCCTCACCAGCACCCAAAGGAGCTGCGCTGCACAGCACGGAGTGCTGCTTTGGTGGATGGGTTCATCACACAGGGGTTCAGACCTTGGCAGCAGGGTAACAGCAACCCACAGCTGCCTGCATGCTGACCAGCCAGCAGAGACCTCTCATTTGTCAGTGGTAAAAAGGAGATGTGTTGGCTGCATTGTTCTAGCCCTGAGTGACTAGCTTTGATTAGCTGAAGGAAAACCACTTCATCCCAAAAGCTGTTGTCTCCCTCCTCCTTCCTCTCTGAAGCATCCTAAGCACTCCCCACACCTGCAGCACCCTGGTGTGCTGGAAATAGTGCACGTAGCCTCACATTTCCTAAAATCCTGTGTTATTAAGGAAGGTCTTTACCGTGCTTCATGAAATCATATGCAAAAAAATCAACCCTTTTAAATTAAACTTTGAAAACAGTCATTTATCCCTAATTCCTGGTTAGTTTGTACCAAAATGGCCCCCAAGCAATGATCAGTCTCTTCTGCTGTGCATGAGGAGCCTGCACAGGAGGGGATGGGGATGCTGCTGAATGCATAAGGTATCTTCCCAGAGTCTCCAAGGGCACATTCCCCTCAGTTTAATTTCCAGGGAAGCATTGTGTCATGTTTACTCAGAAAAGCTTTGTCTGCACCAGATCCTGTTCAGCAGCACCCTGAAACAAGTTATTCCCAGGGCTTTAAATTCAGGGGTCCATCTGTGCAGGAAATAATTCACCCTATTAGTATTTCCACCACTGCTGCTGTCATGTCACTCCTGAGAGGAAAAAAGAGGATGGATTCACTGAAAACCACCTTCCCATTCCCCATGGTGGGCTTGGCCCAGCATCTCTGGCTTTATTCATCAGCTTCTTCTGCCTCCATAAAGTAATGCTGCAGGTGCATCCTTCATGGTGCCCTCCCATGGGGTGCCAGCCCTGCTCCCAGTCTCACTAGCTGCATATGAAGCGACAGCAGTGGTGGGGTGGCCAGGACTTCCCTGACAGGCACAAACTGCCCCAGGGAGACAATAGGTGTCATCAGGTTCGGTCAGCATCGCTGACCTCCCTGGGGATGGTCGCATGGGTGGGCAGCTCCATCCACCCTTCACATCTTCTCCTGGATCTGTATCTGTGAATGGCTCCACACACAAGGTTTAGATGATATCCCATTTTCTCACCTCAAATGCCCTGGTACAGGGAACAGACTGCAACAGAACTGGGCTCCAGGGCTCCCATCCCAAGTGCAGCCAAGCCCTCATTGCTATATGTAAGCAGAGCTAAGCAAGGCTCCTGGTTGAATGCCATCTAACCTAAGATTTCAGAATCAGAACCTGATAGCCTTACCAAATACCAGTCAAGTCCTTGACAGAGAGATACGGCAGACTCCACTTACTTGCAGAACAGTATTAATATCAGCAGATTATCACCTGTCTGTTTGCCACCTGTTTGCACCAACAGGATGAAAACACAAATCTTCTGCAGCAACAGAACTCATGGGATTTAGAGCTAAGGTGGTGTTTGGATATTTTGCCTCAGGTTAATCGCACCCATTTTGAAATCTGATCTAACATCTAATGGGATCCTGCAGCAATCACCAGTACAGCTGGAAGAATGGCACCAGAGATGGGCAGAATATGCATAACAAGCGCTCATCTAATCCAAGAGCCAAAGCGAGCCTGGAGTTTGGAAACATGGAATGAAACATGCCCCTCTATGACAGACTGTGTAGGTGTAGGGTTTATTTCTTGATCTGCAGTGAAATCAATAAAAAAGTTTAGTAAGGCAAGAGTGGAAAAACAAGAAGAAACAGTCTTTCCAGCTGACCTGCTGTGCTACTCTCTGTTGTTCCAGAGATGAGCTTCTGATAGCCATTCAACCCAACCTGGCTACAGCTCACCTCACATGCCCTGTCCCACTCTCAACTCCCAGGCTACTGCAGAAGCACTAATTACTGCCTTTGCAAAAGAGAGCATCTAATTGCACCACAGGGCTTGATGCATGTGAAAGGGGATACATTAAATTACAAACCACCGTTCCTCTAAGCTGTGATGTCTGTATGTGCACTGGGTTGCAAGTTACCCTGCAAGAGAAGGCACGTTACAGGTTTGTAAAGGACTGTGCAGATTTGTCAACACGTCCAGTAAAACTGATGTTGCAGTTGTGGAGGTAGATATCTAAATGCTCCTATCTTTTATGGTAACCAGATTAATCCAGGAAGAAATCAATTTATGATGAACTTGATGGCAGCCAAGCCTGAGATCATCAAGCTCTCCCTCTCCGCAACACCACGTAGGAGACAGTTGTGCAGCCCAGAACTGCTGTGCCCACAGGCAGGGTGCCAAACCTTGCCCTGCTCTGAGTATCCCCTCCCCATGCTGAGCCTGGGACCTCATGCCCCTCACCAACACCCACATTCCCCTGGCTTGGTGTCCTCAGAGCACTCTAAGGATTAAGATGCTCTGACCTATGGAGATGCTGGAGAAAAGTGCCCAGGTATGTAGGAGAAAGGACCATGCCCCAGCGAGGCCAGGGGCTGTGCACCTGCCTGCCCAGCTGTGACAGTCTGCAAAGCAGGGGAAAGTGAAATAGCTCTGCCCACACTGCTGTCATCGCAGGGGGGCCGGGGAGCGGGAGGGCTTAGTAATACTGAGAGTAAAGAAGTCTGCCTTAGTCAGATATTTTTAATGATCTCTCCCCACACAGGGCAGGAAGTGAAACAGGTCAAGCCCCCCCCCAACCAGCTCACGCTCTCCTGAGGCAGCCCCCGAGGCAGCGAGCCGCCCGCGTGGTCCCACCGTACCGGCTTGTGGCTGTGGGCGAGACATCGTGTTTCAGTTGGCACGTTTGGGATGCTGTGAGCTGGGCTCCCACACTAGCACCTGCCATCCTCCCCAGCCCCACATGGCCCCATCTACTCCCATGTCTCCTGTGCTGTCCACGATGGGAATGCCTGGGAAGGGCTCGGTTATAGGAGGAGGAGGACCACGAATAAATTTTGGAACTGCCATCACATAATCCAAGATGACCTTTTCCTGTCCCTGTTTCCAGCCCAAATGGGACCTGCAGGGCCTGATGACCCTCCCCACCCCATAACCAAATGCCTCAGTCCTCAAGGGACTGTGTTGCCAAGCTGGTCCTGAGAAACATAGCTAGCTCCTTGGGAATCTGCAGCAGCACTGATTCTACTGCTGCTGTTGCAAAGCCTGGCTCTCTTCTGATGTTCTCCTGCTGACTGAATAGCATGTGGCAGGCAGATTAGAAGGGCATCATCTGACCTCTGTGAAAATGCAGCCCCTTGTGAAGCAGGGTAGAATCACAGAATCATTTTGGTTGGAAAAAACCTTTAAGATCATCAGGTCCAACCATTAACCTAACACTGCCAAATCCAACCACTAAACCATGTCCCTAAGTACAGATGCTGTCTGATGTTGCACAGCAAGGACACCAAGCAGCTCAGAGTAGACACTGAAAGGAAAGGAGGGTGGAAAACAGGAAACATTTGCTGCCTGCTGAGGCTCCCAGGTGGTAGAGCAGTCCCAGTGCTCAAGCTTTTACCATCAGATGCAGATCATCAGTCTCCTTGGGAAACAACCATCCTCCTGCCTGCTGGGACAGAGCAGTCTTCATCCAGCCTTGTCCTGTGTGTGATTCAGCTTGCACTTGCTGAGAGTGGGTGTCCCAAAAGTTGCATAAAGTGGCAGCTTGGTCACTTTGGGTGCTTGGGAGGGAAGGTTTCTGCAAGAAACCGAACAAGTAGTGACACGTCACTGTGGTAGAGCCCAGCTTGTAGGACCCAGCTGAGCCAAAGGGAAAGGTATGAAGATGATGCTGCTTTGAGTAGTTGAGAGTGAAGACTATGGGGCAGATCTTGACCTTGGATTCCCAGGAAACCCACTGAAAAGTGAAATCACTGGAATGTGACTGGGGAGAGGAGGACATTGCATCACAAGTTCCACACCCCGCACCCCCACACCCTCACACCCCCCCGCCCTGAGCTGCTTCTTGATACCTGTTCCCATGACAGTCACAAGAAAGCAGGGTCTTCAACCTTTCCACCCCCAAGCTGGACCCTCAGACAGATGTTCCCAGCCTCTCAGGTGAGACCAAGAGGGGTGCCACCACCACACTTGCTTCAGGGGAGCCTTAGCAAATGGCTCAGTGCTACTGTGCCTGGGCGATTTTGGGTGGTCAGAGTACATTTCTACTGTGCACAAAGCATCTGGACAGAAGGGACAGCTGGCAAGCACATTTCGACCTTGGGCCCATTCCCTCTATCAAGAACAACTCGAGGGAAGTGACCAAAGAGCAGCACAGTCCTTCCTCCCGTTAGCCTGATGTGCAGGGCTTGGTCAAAGGTCTTTTTATTACAGTTCTCTATTCCAATTAAAACATCCTACAGATTGTGCTTGGCAGAGTCACAACGGCATCCAGAACTAAAGCCTGTTAACAGCATACAATCAGCTAGGTTTAGGGCTTAAAGTAAGGCACAGGGTTAGGGAGCATTTGCCAACTGCAATGTGCCAAGTCCTATGGTCTGCACATTTTAATTTTGGCTGTTAATTATTGTTCAGAAAAACCCACAGGTCAGTGGCCAAAAAAATGCCCACACCTGAAAAAATGGCAAGCCCAGCCTGAGAGAGCTGCATGGCCCACTTGCACACAGGGTGTCCCCATGGAGGGGCAGGGTGGTTGCCTGTACGAGAGGACTTTTGGCAAACCAGCCTGATGGGCTTGAGAATATAGCCCCCTCCTGCCAGCTGGGTGTTGTTCAGGGTTATCTAAAGCCCACTGGGCATTTTGCATGCTCTGGTGAGATTACCTGGGTCAACTGGGAATTCAGTCCTTGCAGGAGCTGTTTGGGATACACCAGCTATTTTCTGCTGATCAGCCCATCCCTTACCTGCTTCAGAGAGTCATGCTTTGCAGTAGGGCTTTCACTGGCAACAGCAAAGCAACCGAGCAGCATTTCTCTGGGGTGCAAAGGAGGAATTAGAAATAAACAGAAGACGTAGTTGCCTTATACACTGAGGAACAACATCATAAGTGATGGAAAGAGATTTGTGTTCATGAGTCCCTGTGTGACAATTCAGGCTGGGTAATACCCAGAAAAGAGATATTTCAGAGTCTCTATGGAGGTGGAGAGGGAGAAGACTGAGAGGGGATCACATCAACACTTACAGATATATAAAGGGCAGGTTTCAAAAGGATGGGGCCAGACTCTTTTCTGTGGTACTCAGTGACAGGACAAGGGGCAATGGGCACAAACTGGAACACAGGAACTTCCATCGAAATATAAGGAAAAACTTCTTCACTGAGTGAGTCACAGAGCACTGGAACAGACTGCCCAGAGAGGTTGTGGAGTCTGGAGATATTCAAATATCTTTGACATATAGAGATATATTGGCCACTTCCCTAATATATCCAGATATTGAATGAATATCTGGATATATGAGGGATATATTTGGGGTTGGATCCAATGATCCCTTGAGGTCCCTTCCAACCCCTACGATTCTATGAGTATCTGGAGATAATAATACTCACAACCTGAGGGAGAATAAGGTGGGGTGGGCAGGGTCTGAATTTGCTGCCGGTGGATCAGCGCTGGGTTGCAGCACTGCAGGGGATGGAGAGCAGAGGAAGCAAGTCTGATTTCTTGGTGCAAGCTGAAAGAAATACGAAGTGTGAACCAGCCCCTGATGAAAATAAGGAGTGATTCACACCAGTCTGGAGGCCGTAGGAGCCAGCAATTTTCTTTCCAGCTCAGCTCTAATGGCAAGTGAGTTGATTTTTACAACTCATTCACTATTAATGGCCTATGGGTGTCATTAATGACTCACCTAAAGACACGTCTTATAGATAGAAAAGCTTTATGTTGACAGGGGGGTCTTTGTAATTGCTTTCTGTTTGTTTATTTGTTTCTTGGGTTTTTTGCTTGTTTTGGTTTTTTTTTTTTTCATTTCCAAACATTTACACTTTCCTTATTGTTTCTGACACGTGAGCAAAAAGCTCAGCCCTGTGTATCTCCTGCCATCCCTGACCAATGTGCAGGGAAACAGCCCTGCGTGCCATGTGGGAACTGTGCCAGCCATTCCAAAGATCAAGCAAGGAAAACAGATAATGCAAATAAATCATAGGCACAATGGAGGACTCTCCCTATAGGGACTGGCAGCCTTAACCTCGTCCAGACCAACACAAGTCAAAGGTTAATGCAGGTGTCACTTGAAAGGTAATTGTCTGTTGATTTGCAAGTAGGTCCCTGACCTACTGACCTTTGTGCTACAGGAAATAGGAGTTTCCCTGGAGCAACATATGTGCAGGCAAATGTATTATTTACTTTGGTAGTCCCTCTAGAATTTATAGGCCGAGGCAGGACCAATATAGATAACCTAAGGAATGTGGTAGCCCTTGTAAAGGTTTCTGCTTCACGCTTAAATATTTGGGCAGCAAAATAGCAACCTTGATCATAATTTGACAGAAGAAAACCACAAGGGCGCTGCCTGGTTTCTACATCCTCGTACAGGCAATAAAAACCACCCATAAATAATTTTCACGCAATGCCTCAGGAGCTCCTTGCAAGGGTCAGCTCCAGACTGGCTGGACATGATTCATGTTGCACAGGGGTGTAGCTCCAGTCCTGCACTGTGCACTCGGTGTGCGCAGTGGGAAGGGCTGGACGAACTGGATTCGGGAGCGTGCGGCAGCATGGTGCTGCTGGTGGGGACCACAGGTCTTGTGAAGCACCTCCAGAGGCTGAGCTGTGAGCACCGGTCAGTCCCTGAGTGGACAGGGAAGAAGTAGTAAATCTTCTGTGGCTTGGCCACAGATCAGGAACTGTGGAGTCAGAAATTTTCCTCTCGTTTCTTCAATAGGTTAATTAGGGATTTCTTAATGAACAACTGCAGACTTCAAAAGACTTAGCACCCAGAGATGGCCTCAGTGCTCCCTGGCTTCTCACTCTCCCTCTGTGTGAGATGCTGCTGATGGTCCCTGATTCACAGCTGATCAGAGAGCAGATAGCATTCAAGGGGGGAATGTTGGGCGGGGTTGGGGATGGAGCCCACCTCCCAGGAAGCAGGAAGGGCTGTAGGGCTTCCAACCTGAGTGGCAGCAGCAGTTTTCCCAACTCAGAGAGATTTATGTTTGCAAATAAAATGTGGATATTTTCAGTGCTTGGAAGTTTAAGGAGAAAAGTGGTGGGGAAATGAGGAATACACCATCTTTTGATCACATACAGTAGAAATGCAAGGGTCATCTCCACACCCTGAGCTTGCTATCTTACCTCCAGCCAGGCAAGGCAATGAAACATGACAGGATCTACCATACTTCTCTGAGCTATGCTCAACAACCCTTCCACTCATGTCCCTAGTGCTCCTGCACTGCCCTGGGCACTCTCTGCACTTGTCCAGCTGGTCCCCTCTCCTGATGGCCTATGCAAAGGAAGGGGCCACCATCCAGACACTGGATCTGGTGTTGTATATGGCAAACAGCAAAGGAGATGGGGCTTCTCCATAGGGTTTCATAGCTTCTCAGAGATGGTGAAGCTTGCAGAGCTGTTGCTGTAATTCGCCAGCTCCTCTGGGTACTCCTCCTGAGCAAGGCTTAGGGGTGGGGAGGCTGCAGAGCCTCCATGGCCTGCTGGGAAGTGTCTGGATCAGGGCTCAATGGGTCTGCCAACTCTAGGGGAATCCAATTCTCATCCTCCCACAGAAAAACTCTCAGACATTTCTTTTCAGCTCTGCTTCCCACACCCCACCCCAGCTCAATTCTCATTCTTGATTCCTCTCCTTTTCCTTCCCACTCCCAGAGCCTTGATCTCCCTGCCAAGCCAGGTCTCCTCCAGCAGGCTGCTAGCTGTCATCTTCTGCCCCACACAGCCTTCTGCCAGTGATGCATCCAGGCCTGCCTCAAAATTTGGGGCATAGAACCTGGCAATTGCACCTTGACCCACCCAATCTGGGAGTCTATCACAGCCTGGGGACACCTTGCCCAGGTATGACTCAAGCTGCTCATTACCTGCCAGGGCTGCCAGGCAGGCAGGGCATTATATACCCTGTGTTCTGGGCTGGCTTCCCAGGAGACCCAATTTCACACAAGGATTTCAGGGATGGTCTTGGCACATCCTGGTGGTGGTTTCAGCTTCAATACAGCCAGGCCTTTCCCTACCCACTGGCAAAGCCAAATGTGGCTGCCTGGTGTTTCCATCTCCCTTTTACAATGCACCACTTCTCTCCCACCACCATGCACACCTTTTATCCATGGAGCAAGTCTTGCTTTGACCTTCCTCTTGGTAGATACCAGGCTACAGCTGAGGCACCTTCATGCTCACTTGCATAGTAATAGTGCCATCCCAAAGATGCCAAACCATGTCTGCAATGCTGGAAGAAGTTAACGCTCCCAGGGCTCCTCTGGATGATGGAGCAGGAGGAACAGGCATTCAGCATGAAGGTAAGCCAACATCTACCAAGGACCACAGCCAGGCTATACTGCTGTCTGCATCCCTGTGGCAGGATTCCCCTACCTTCTGCTGAGAAGTACCTGACCTTACTTGAGGAAGAATCCAGACACAGGGAGGATGAACCATGCTCTGCTTTTCCAGAGCGGCCCAGTCCCTGCAGAGAATCAAAGTGAATCCAGGTGTGAGCTGGTTTCACCAGCTCTGCTGGGCTTTTCTCCCATAGATGTCCAGTGCCCAATCCATACACTGCTGTTATTCCTTGGTAGGAACTGGTATTTACTCACTGAAAGAAATCTCTGAGTAAAGGTAATTTTTGATTAGGAGAGAGGAAAAGAAACCCTACAGAATAAACAAGTTTAAACAAAGCTGTCACCACAGGCGACTCTTCTTTGACTCTGTCACCCACAGTTGGTCAGTGCCACTGCAGAGAGAGTAGCACTGCTAACAGTGAGGATTGAAGGAAGTGCAAAAACTCATTGGCAAGGCAGCAACTATTCCCATCAGTGATCTTGCAGACCTGCCACAGCCAAACTCTGCCCAACTTTTCATCAAGGGAAGGCACTAACTGCTCTCGAAATGTGGTGTCCCCTTGTATTCACAGGGACAGCCTTCACAGCCTTCCTATGGTAGTGCTGTCACCTTGTCCCCGACACAACGGCCATTCGTGTCAGCTCCTCTGGAAAGGGCAAATGAGGTTTTAAGTGCAAAACCAGGGCATTTTTAATAGGTCAGATCAGGAGCAGATGGGTAAGATAGGAGAAAATTCATCATATAGCCCTCCCTAAGAGAAACCCTTTAAATAAAAATAGCTTGCAGGCTTTGAGTCCTTATACACACACAAACCCAGGCTTCAAAGCAGAGGCATGCTGCTGGGTGCTGTTAGGGGTTGATGGCTGCTCCCCCCTACACAAGCTACCCCAGATGCTGCTGCAGGAAGGAGCCACAGTTGGTTATTATTTTTAGACCCCGTTCACGTGATTTGAGGATCAGATGCACATTCCCAGATGCTCATTCCAAAAATGCCAAGATCCCTCCAGCCCTCGCAGCGTGGATGCGCAGAGCTGGCGCAGCGCGTCGCAGTGCTGGGAGTGAGGGCTGGGGCTGGCGATTCCGCTTCACCCCATCCCATCGACCCCCACACACACACGTGTGTGCACACACCACCTGCTTCCTTGGGGAAGTCTACAGTGAAAAAGGCTTTCTAGGAAACTTGAATAAATAGGCTGGAGGAAGTCAAACTGAATCAATCCATCAGGGCATGCCCGTTGCCAAGCATCCTGCATCCCCTGAGGACAGAGGCTCGTTTGGAAGGAGAAGGGCTGCGTTTCAAGGGAAGAAGGCAGGAGAGGCAGGGAGAGCAGGAGGCAGGGGGTGCCTGTGGGAGGAGTAGGGTGTTAGGAGGGGGATGCAGAAGAGCTGGAGCTGGAGCTGGCAGTGAAGGTGAACCAAGCACCCTGTGATCCCTCTGCCTGGCAGTGACAGCCCATGGGTGCTTGGGTAGGTACCACTTCCCATCCCTCAAGGAGAAGTTGGTTCATGAGGATGCAGAGAAGGAAAAGAGAAAACCAATACCCATAGTGAAGAACGGTATGTGCATCCTTGGCTCGGTCCTGACCTCTTTGGAAGCTGGAGGGGTACTCTGGCATGTCCAAGATGTAGGGAACAGACTGGGCACATACAGAGTATCCACAAGACCTGCAAGGTCAGTCTAACCCTGGGGAAACATGTGTGAGCTCCCTTACACGTGCCCACACAGCTTTGAATGGGCTGCCTGGCACGAATGTCAATGAAAGTATGAAGCCCTCACCTTCCACTCAAGCAACATTTATGGGCAGGGAAAAGAGATGTCAAGGGTAGCCCAAGCCCAAGGAAGTCCTGCTGGGAGGTGATATGGTACAGGAGCTGAATAACACTATGTCTGTCTGTCTGTGGGATGTAAAATAAGATCCAGTGGCCACAATCTGAAGCCAGACGAAGTAGATTAGGCATAAGGTGTGTTTCTATCAGAAGGCTTAATTAACCACTGGCACAGCCTTGGAGGGCTGTGATGGATTTTCCATTACTAGTAAAGCTCTCGTTTGCATTGGATGTATCTCTGAGCACCCTGCTCTTGTTCAAGCACAGATACGGATCTAGTGGCAGACTGATAGGGGAAAGGCCTGATGTCTGGGCTTGCTGGGCAATCATCATCAGCAGAGCATTAACATTCGTGCTGGTGTCAGTTTTGGCACCAGCAGTGATTCAGACTGGCACCAAAACCAAGAAGACACAAAGCTTTGCAGATAAGGCCCAGGATACCAAAACACCTCTGGCCTCCGTGATGACCTTGAAACCTGTGACAAGACACAAGGACCATGGGGATGTGAGAAAGGCAGGTCCCTGCACTGCTGCATGGTGATTCTGCGGTGGCACTGCAGAGATGAAGTGATGGCTTGGGTGCCTAAGGCCAGATGCAGGCACACCTTCCCCTGCTCAGGGAGCCCCAAGCAGCCTCCAGACCACTGCATCCTCCCTTCCCTTACACAGGATGATTGCATAGCTGCAATGGCTGGGAGAAGCATGGGGTGGGTTTGTGGGCCCAAGAGGACTTTTACAAGCTACTAGGGTTGCTCCTGACTTTGGTGTCTAAAGAAAACAGTTTACCTTACTTAGGGAAATCTGTGTTTTCTTGCAAGGACTTTTCTCCTGCCTCCTGTCCCTTGGACCACTTTCTGACTGGTAGAGAGCTATGGAGTGAGTCCCTTTTCTGTATGCCTTAGGTTCACTGTCTGCAAACTAGCTGAGACACTGGGTCCTTTCATGTTGCTTCAGTCATAGTGCTCCTGAGGGAGGAAGAGTGGAGCTCTCTGAAGCAAACCTGAAGCCTTAATGCCCTCAACTTTCCAGTTGCAAAGCCTCACAGCTCTTAATATCGCACTTAATAGCACAGTCATCTTGAGAGAGTTGTTGCAATACCAGGAGAGGTTTCTAACCCATGGACACCCAACAACTGTGACCACAGCCCAGCACTTAGGATCTTAGAACCACAGAATGGTTGGGGTTGGGCCTCGAAGACCATCTATTCCCACTACTCCCTGCTATGGGTAGGGACACCCTCCACTGGCCCAGGCTGCCCAATGCCCCATCCAACCTGGCCATGAACACTGCCAAGGATCCAGGGGCAGCCACAGCTTCTCTGGGCAGGCTGTGCCATGGCCTCTCTGCCCTCACAGGGAAGAATTTCTTCCTAATGTCTGATCCAAATCTACCCTCTTTCAGTTTAAAACCATTACCCCTCATCTTATCACTACCCACCACTGTAAAAAGTCCCTCTCCAGCTTTCAGCTTCACACTGTGCATCTTCCTCAAGTGTGGTGCTGGAGCAGTCACCTTCCAGGTGGGGTCCTAGGAGTGCTGGGCATTCTCCAGCAGCTCTTCATAGCCAGCCTTGGAGGGAAAGGGAAGAAGGGAAAAAGAGAGTTTTGATTAGTTGAGCTTCAAGTTTCTGGCAACCCAGAGCATCCTGGGAGAGCATACAAACCTTTCTCAGATGCAACAGGATTTCTGCATGTATAGGTGATAACCCTCATCAGGGCATGGCATTCTTCCCATAACAAACACTGGACATCCTTAGACTAGGAAGCAGAGGAAACATTTGCTGCTTTTATTAATAACCTTAAGAGACCTGTGCCTTCTGTTCTTTAGCAGTAAACTGCCAGCCCCATGTGGAGATTTGCTGATGATCCCTCCACTTTTCACAAGACTCTTTCAAAATACACAGAATCATTTCTATTCCCTTTTCTGTTCTGCTGAAGTTCAGTAATTTGTGAGTTCCTGCAGCAGCCCTGACCATGGGCTGTCCTCGTCTGCAGGTCTGGAGCACTCTCCTCTGCTAAAAAGGACAAAGAAGAGCTCAGGCCTTTCTGCCTAATCTCCTGCCCAGCAAATGAGAACTACAAACATTGTGAAATAATCTCAGGATAAAAACCTGGTTACCATTCCAGCCCTTGCAAAGCATTTTCCTGTGTCCACTGCTGCCCTTTAAACTCCAACCAGCTAAAGCAAGACCTGCTTTCCCAGCTGACCACGAATTGATTTCCTCTTTGTTTGTTATTGTGTCTGGTATCCTCTCTATACAACCTGTGCACCCATAGACAAACACACACACACACTTACATAGAGATCTCCTGTCCATGGCAGATTCTATCTCTCTTTTCCAGGGAGAAGTGTGGTCAGTGACTGCTGTGTTAGCCTGGGGCTGGGGCAGCTGGCTTCGAGCTTGGACTCCACCCCAGACCTGCAGGTTGCATGTCTTCCATGCTCCATGCCTCAGTTTCTCTGACTTGAACAGAGGAGGAGTGATTCGGATCTTCTTCACAAGGTGCTTTCAGATCTAGAGACAAGAAGAGCTGCGTGGTGGTGGCAGTATCAGAGCCTCCCAGTCCCATCATTATTTTGCATTACTTTGATGCCCTTGAAATCAAAATATCACACTGTGATTTCATTAGTTTTCAGAGAGGATATCAGCAATCTTTCTCAAGTGTGTGCATGCGTCAGGTGAGGGTCTGAGGGTGGTGGAGGTTACCTGAGATGAGTATTAATGACTAACAGCTTCAAGCTCTAACACCAGAAGTGAGAACATCTAAATCTAGATTGAGGCGCTTGATTAAACCTTTATTAAACTTCCTTCAGCACATGGGCAAAATTCTCCCTTGCTTTGGGAATGCTAAAATAATGTTTGCTTCTCACACTTAGGACCATATTACTTCTGCTTTACTGCAGCATGAGTTGGTATTCAACGAGGAAGTGTAGGCAGTGTCCAGCTCCCTCTGGCCTCATTTCATTGCCCATGGCAGCAAAATTTAAGAGCACAAACAGTGGTGTTTTGGGGTATCAAAGTCCTGATGCAATCAGTGTCTTTGCAAGACAAAGGCTGCAAAGACTGGCCAGTTTTGGCTAGTTGTTTCAAGGAGAGCAGTCTGCTCTGCCTTAGGATTAGAAGACCCCCAGCTCTAATCAAGAATGTCTGGATGGAGGTCCCTGCTGCCAGTCAGAGTGGAGCCCAGCCAAGAATCATGTTCCCCAGCATTTTGTCCCTGTGACTTTTGTAATCAGTATATAAACCTTGCTTTGGCATGGCCCAGGCAGGTGATCCTCTTGTCTTCCTTTTGCCATGGCCCTGGCTCAGACAACACACAGGAATAATAGTATTAAAAATCCCTAGCATCATTAAGCAGCTATAATAATTAATCCTTACTACTTAGCCCTACCTTCTACACTTTCAAGACACATGATGACATTCCCTGCCTGTGTTTGCTCTCCCTGCTTCTCCTTGGAGAAAACTCTGTATGACATGCTCTGTTATAGAGGGGATGAAGGATAACACGTCCATGGGCATCCATGCATTTCAGTGCACCAGATGGGAATATGGTATTATGGTTTAAAGAGTTTGCTGTCCTTGAGTGGCAGTCACAGTGTTCCCTGATTCACAGGGCGCTGGAAAGCTGCCAGAACAGCAGCAAGCCTGTGACCAGGTTTTGCAAGTTTGGGCAGATTAGCCCAAAGGACTCCTCAGGAGATCTTGCCATGTTTGGTGTGATTTCTCTAGTTTGGAGGGGTTTTTTTGCTTTGTTTTTTAAATTGCTAGAAGTGAAAGACATATTATTCCAGACCTGTGGTGGGTCAGTGCCCCAGCTGTGATGTCTTGGCTGTGCTTGGCTCTTCAGGAGCCTCCTTGGAGAGAGGCAGCAGGGCTGGCTGCGTGCTACCAGTCACAACACTGGGCAGAAGCCCTGGGGCTGTTCTCACAGCAGTCTGAAACACTTGTCTAGAACATAGCACAAGTAAGTCTTAAGTGTGTGGTCAGCTCTAAGCAAAGGAGCAACCTCCTGCAAAATAATGGGGACTTTAGGAGCCTTACCTTTGCTTAAAGGTCAGTGCATGCCTAAATCCCCCAGCAGCCTCATCACTCTCATGAAGGCAAACTGAGAGTTCTCCTTTCCAGTTAAGGCAAACCCTGGAGAACTTTCCCTTCTGTTCAGCACCTTTGCTAGTTTAAACGTATTCTGAATTTATTCTGGGACAAGTGGAACAGGACCCAAGTCCTTTTTTTTCCCCCCAGAGGAACAGTTGGGCAAATGGAGGTGGGCCAAACCAGAACAGTGCCCACGCCCCCAGCAGAGTCCCTGCACCATCCTTGGCTAAGAGATGCTGGCAGCGTGTCGCGTGCTCTGATGCCCTGGGGAAGACACAAAGTGCTCTTCATTTCCCAAGAGACCAAAGCCTCCAGAGACCCGTAGGTCAGAAGCTGGGGAGCCAAGCAGCGTGCAGAGGCAGCCAGGGGATGGCCAACACTCACCTGCCATCACCCCCTTCAGAGCATCCCATGGCTGCACCGTGGTGTCCACCCAGTCCTGCCCCCCCCAGGAGATATTCTGAGGGCCTGTTTTGGTCTCCTTTGCATGTCAGTTATGCTATTTCTGTGTGTATTTATTTTTATTGTTTTCCGGTGGTGAGCTTGTCACTTTGCACTCTCGCCTTGATCTCTTCCACTTCCTCTCACTTTCATGCCTCTTTCTTTCCCCTCCATGCTGAGGGCTCTGGTGTTTCTGTCGTGGCCAGTGGGTGAGCTGCATCCCACACACGATCTGGCTGCCCCCAGCAGAGACTCCTCAGGGCGGTGGAAGTGCGGAGTCATCCCCGGGAACTGGGGGTGTCTGTGTGGGTGCTGTCACCCTCCCACCTAAGTGGGTCCCTTACCTGTTTCCAGCCACTGTCATGTGGAGAAAGAAGTGTTGACTCATTATCATGATGTAGATTATGGTTAAGCAGATGAGTAAAGCATCTTCCAAATGGTGCAGCACCGCAGGAAGGAAGGGTTTGTCCTTTAGCCACCCAATTCCAGAAATGGTAAACAAGCCAGGCGCTGCTGGAAGGGGATGCTGGGCAACAACGTCAGCTCCCTGCTGAGGAAACCCAGCTCCCACCTGGAAAGCTTAACTTCTGTTTAGTTTTGGCTATTCAAAGCAGACATTCTTCATCCAAAAATGGGGGGGTGTCAGGGGGACCAACAGTGTTTTTGCAGCTGAGAAGGAAAGGGAAAGAGAAGGATGTCTCTTGAACTTTTTTCCAGAAAAAACCTTCCTCTTCAGACCCTCATTTTCACTTTGTTAAAAGCATTATTTCCCTCCACGAATCTTCACCAAGGCTTTTTTTAAAAAAAAAAACCCTAATTTTTAAATGCAAAGGACCCTGAATCCGAGCAGGTACTGATGCCAGATTTGTTGTAATCTTAGCCCACATTCACTTGTGGAAGAGATGCCCCACCATGAACCATCACAGTGAGAGGAGCTCTGCTTTAGCAGGGTTTTATTGAAGCAACTCCTGCGGCCAGATACAGGAGAGAGCCTGATGCACAGGCAGGATCAGCATTCGTATTTCCGCAAAGGTGGCGCAAATACCCAAGTGAACAAAACCCAAGTGGTGTGACTCCAGGGCACAAACCTGTGACCAGCTGAAGGTCAGCAAGCAAGCTGTGACCCAGGTGAATGCTGCACATCCGTGGCAGAGCCAGCTTGGGTTCATGTTCGTGAAAGCCCGTGGATTCAGTGCAGCAGAGTTGTAATAACAATGAATCATTTATTGTTAATATTGTACCATCAGGTGGTTAGTGAGGGTTTTCTCTCCAGACAAGCTCTTGCCTTCCCATGGAGCAGCTGGGATCAGCCGTTTGTGGAGACGAATGAGTGGCATGCGTGCCTTGAGTATCTGAGTCAGCCTGCTCAGCCTTAGGCTCCTCTGAATAGCCAGCAGCTCCCACAGAAGGACGGCACTAACACCACCCTCACATGCTCTTCCTCACTCTCTTGCCAGCTCAGTGCCCCATCTTTCTTGTCTCTCTCTTGCCTCCATCCAGGTTTTCCATTTGCATTTAGTGGGCCTGATCCCAGCTGGTCTGCCAGTGTAGGACCATTGAAATGAATGGGGTTGGGCTAGATCCCTCTGGGCACGTGCTGGGCTGGTTGCTAGCTCCCGGCTCTAGCCCACACACAGGGCAGCTGATCAGTTATTAGTCAAGTGGCAAGTCCCCAGTCACCCCAGTTAGGGACAGCAGTCCAAAGGGTCAGCTTGGGGTCAGCTGCTTGTCTGTCCCAAGGCTTAGTTTCTCATTTATAGCTGCAGGGAAAAGCAAGGAAACTTGCAGCAGGGAAAAGCAATGATAAAAGTACAGAAGCATCCCATGTGCTGAGATGCAATGATAATGGCAGTTGTATAAATGCTGACACTAGAAAGCAGGAGGGAAGGTGGGTTGGATTTGCTGAGGTGTATTTTGGACAGTTTGACCAGCAAGTTTCTCTCCTTTCCCCCTCTCCAAACTTAGACTGGAGTTTTAAAAGAGCATTAGCTTTTTGGGGACCTCTCTTCTCACCATCTCCTGAGGCAGCCTTCTCACCCAACTATCTGTGCTAATTACCCCCACTCCTCTTCTTCAGCCTGTGGTAGCTCTGCAGAGTTCATCAGGCTTGAAAACATATGTCAGGAAGAGCCCACAGCAAGTTTAAAAAAAAGCCAACCCAGAAAAAGTGAGACTACCTGCTGCAAAGGCAAATCTCACTTTGTTTCCCAAAGAGCCCTCTCCCCAGGGCTGGATTTGGCTGTCAGTGATAAAACAGACAGGAAGTTCAGGGTCTGGCTTCAGTGTACAAGCACTGCCCTTCAGAGATACCTGAGCTTGCCTCAGAGCTTCAGCCACACAGCCTGGGAGCAGGACAGCCCCCATCATCTCCACCATGCCCTGAGTTAATAGTGTGGTGGGGGAACAAGGTGTCTCACCTGCAGCAGAGACTGTGCTGTCATGGATGCTCCACTGAGGTACCCAAGAGAGCCTGCACAGGGCTAGTCCACACAAAGCCCAGTGCAGTGCAGATGTGCCCGTCGACAGCAAAGCAAGGCAATCCCTTCCCTCTCCTCTCACCTTTGCTTTGCAGCTCTCACTAGCTTCTCACGCCCAGCCTATGTCCAAAGTTTAGCAATTTACAGCTGGCACAACCTTTTCCTGCTTGCCCCTGTCCTCATTATCATGTTTTGGATAGAAACACCTCCTGTCCCAGACTTCCAGCTGCTTTGTCTCCACTTCCCTGGGAGCACTGGCCCAGGAAGAAAGTCCCTTGCCAGGCTCATGCTCAAGCCCACACACTGCCCTGCCCTGCCTCTGCCTGTCTTGAAGCCAATTCGGCTGCTGGTCCCCGATTTCTGTGGAATCCTGCAGCTTTGAACCTCTCTCCTGCTCACAGCCTCCATTCATCCCTCAGCCACCTCCTGCTTGATTTTAGTACTAACATCCCCTAATATCAGTAGCTATACTTCTCTCCTGATGGTGCCCTCTACCTAACCACAAATCCACCTTGCAGCCCTGTTTAGACCTCCACTCACCATTTTTCCAGCAGACATTCTGCCCTGTCCAGCGTGGTTTGGGCAGAGCCTGGCACGAGCCGCCCAAACCATGCTCCACACAGCGTGGCTCCCCACAGCTCAGCACAACCATGGGCAGTGGTATGCATGGAGAGCCCAGGAGTGGTGTGGATGCAGGGCCAGGCTCCTAGAGCGGGGCGGGATATCACATCCCACTCCCTCCACCCCACGTGGGCTAATCAGCCTCTTGCTTTTTCCAGATGAAACATTCCCACACGGAGAGAGAGAGAGAGAGAGAGAGAGAGAGAGAGAGAGAGAGAGAGGTTTCAGGAAATTTCTGCTACTCTCAAAATCACTTCTGATTTTTCTAGTAAAAGCGTCTGCCAGCCTCCTGCCGCCAAGTTCCTTTTTTTTCTTTAAATACATATACGATTCAAGCTGCGTTGGCTCCACTCCTGAAGTCTGGCAGGTGCTCAGTGACATATGTTCTGTGATAAATGTTTATTACATAAGTTCATTCAAGCTAACATGGATTTTGAGATATAGTCAGCTCTCATTATACAGTTTGCCTTCAAAGCTCAGTGTCCAGATTATGCCTTTTCTTGTAGGGATGTCTCCCAGGGTTTGTTTGCTCCTTACCTGATTTAGCCAACTCTTGATTGGTTCATCAAGGTAGTTAACGAAGCGCTCAGACTGACTCGGGGGAGGGGAGGAAAAGGAGCAATTATAACTTCGAGTTGTTCCAGCTCATTATTTTAATCACTGTGTATCATATTTGGTGAAAACATCTCTCTACAAACATAAAAACTTCAGAGCTGTCATCACTCAGAAACAAAGGGTCTGATTTCACCCATCCCAGAGCATCAGTCCTGCCTTAGAAGTGAATTGCATCAGGTTGTTGTCACTGTGTCTCATTGGACCGGGTTGCTCCTGATTCCTGCTGTTTCTGGACTGTGGATACCACTCCTGCTGTCCAAGATTTTGAAGGGTGTTCACCTTCATCCAGGCTGTTCTAAAAACTTCTCACTATTGTTTAATCTTGCTTTAATAAATTCCAGCCACTTTGTGGGTTATTCTTTGGATGGATGAAATTACAAGTGCTGCAGCATGAAATTCTGAGCATCCTGTGTGAGTCCAGGGCAACGCTGCTATCGAATTTCTCCTGTTAATGTTCATCAGATGGCAAAGCATTAGGGTAAACGCTTCTTTGCTTTGAACAAGGAGCTTGGGCAGGGCAGAAGCCAGAGCTACCTCTGGCCTGTGTCTCATGTCCCAAAGTCTGAGCATCTCTCTGGGCTTCACATTGGCCCAAACTCATTTTGCTGACTGGATTTGGGCAGGTTCACAGAACATGTGCACACACAAACGTGTGCAGGAGCAGGATGGTGACAACCCCCTGAGCCTGGTTGTAAAAGCTTTGTGTGGTGCACAGGTCTCTCTCAGAGGCCAGGCTGATCTTGCATGTTATGACTTTCAATGTGACAAATGCTTGTGCAAACAGGATGATTCACTGATATTTTGCAAAGCGCTCGTGACTCTGGACTCTCGAGTCCAGCCTTGCTGAGGGAGGGCTGGGTTTTGGAGGATACAGCAGCATTGAAAGTGACATTATCTCATGGAAATTTTCCATGGACTGGGGGGCAAAAGCATCGGGACTGTCTTTAGACAGGCAAGAGCGTGGTGCAATGGAGGAGCCCTCTCCAGTGAGGGCTGCTCAGCTGAGGGGAAAGCAGGCTGTACACGTCAAACTCGATCAGTCAGGGCTGGCAGTAACAATAACAATTCTCTAGTCAACGTATGTGTCTTATCTGGTAAATTCTGAAGCTAATGCATGGTGGGCTGGCTGGTGCCATATGCCCACCCCTCTCTGGGTCTGGAAGCTGGGCGTTCAAGCAATCGTAGTCAGAAGCAAACAAAGTTCTGAAGACACGGCAGGTTTGCAGATGGGAGGGTTTACAGTTAAGGGACAGCACTGGGCTATGACATGTGGTTAGAGTTATAAAGTATGCCTGGGTTATTATGGTTGAAGCAGCATGTTTTTTTGTAATACAGCTGCGTAAGGTGGCATGTTGAGCCTTCGCTGAATGCACCAGTTTTAGCAAGATGTGCGCCCGTTATTCAGAGAATTTAAGGTTAAACTTGCTGAGCTGTAAATCTCTATGGCCAGCATATACTGCAATCTAGGGTGTCCTGAAGCATGCCTGGAAAAAGGAGAAATGTGGAGGACGTCATCCTTCGAGTGCCTGGGATGAAGAAATGCAGAGTGGCAAAGATCAGCTGTCTCTGCTCATGCTTTGCCTTAGGCTGGTTGTAGTCAGCCTCATGCTTCAGAGGTGTGGTAAGGGTAAAATCTGGTGGACAGAAGAAAGGATGCGAGAAGAAAAAAGGGAGCATTAAAGGGAAAGCAATGTCACCAAAGACCCCAGACTAGTCTCTGGTTTCTCTTGTATCTTTGGGAAGAACTGGGTGTCCTTGATGCTAAATAATACATGTGGAGAGCACATGGGAGACATCTCCTGCACAAAGAGCAGGAACACAACCAGAACAGCAATTAACATGCTTTTTAAGCAGCCATAGGTCAGCCCCCCTACCCCCCCATGTATCTTGGAGTGAACACAGTTGCAATGGGTGGCCATCTCTGATGGGCATGGCCAAAACACCAAGTCAGGAGTTCTATCCTGTATCATCCCTTTTAGAAATTTCCTTCAGAAAAGGCTGTGGAAAACACAAGCTTTATCTTGGTTAAATCCCAGCTGGGAGAGAATGGCTGAACTCAAGGGGAAACTTGGTGCAGTCAGTCCCAGAGGCCCTGGGGTCTTGGGGTTTCTCTGCTGGGACAGCAGCATAATGGAAACAGGGATGGGAGCAGTAGGCAGCAGTGAAGTGGGACAGGAGCCTCTTTGGAGATGGGATGGCTTTACATTACCTGGGATTGGATAAAAGCACTGAAAATAATAAACCAGACCCCCAGAAAGGGCTGGGGGATTAACCTGTGTCCTATGAACTTCTGCCAGGCTGCAGCCTTCTTTGCTATAACTTATGTCCAGCCCCATGAGAAGTCAGGAAGCACCTGTGGTGGCATTTGCATGCATGGCAAGGTTTCTGAGGCAGGGACCGTCCTTTGGTGGCTGGTGCTGGCAGCCTTCAGAGCCAGAGGTCCTGGCCAGGGCACACCTGCAAGGCAAACCTTAACAAATGGGTGCCCGTCTCAGCCACTCAGAGTTGAAGCATCTCATCTCTGGCTGGGCAGATGACTCAGACCCAGAGCAAATTAGAGTTAGCTTGGGTGGAAGTGTGATGCGAGTGTCTAGCCATCACTTGTGGGGAGGGTAAATCACATTGTTGTAGCTCCATTAAGAATGACGCGACCACTCTCCACCCGCAGAGAATTTGTCCCGGACCTTTTTAGTCAGCTCCTTTCTGTAATTTGATTTCCCTCTGCATTAAAGACATAAATGATACAAGTGTCTTAGATGCTGATGTGACCTGTGTACCAGTGGAGGTGGTGGTTTAGCATCTGCTGACATCCAGCCCCTCTGAGCAATGCCCTGATCACCAGACTGCTTTTGGAGCATCCTCACCTGAAAAAGAGCTGCCACTGTGCTGAAATTAGAGCTAAGATCACTCTTCAGAGAATCAATTTTCCTGACAACCCTGATCCTCAGGGGGGATGACATTAGCGTGATGGCTATCATCAGTCAGTCTGCTGCTGGGGGCTCCCTGATCTGCAAGCATCTGAGTACTCTCCACCCTTGGATGGGCCACTTAAAGCATTTTAAAACCTTGGGATTCTGGGAAACCCAGTCCAAATTATTCAGGAGGGACAATGAGAAATGAGACTGAGAAAGGTATCACTGGAGATGGATGTGTCTTCAGGACCTGCAGAACCACCCACCTGCAGAGAGTTTCAAGACTCTGATTCAAGTTCACAAGCTTTCAGGGGCTGTAAATAAAAAGCAGGATGTTGATTTTGTTGGTTTGGGGTTTTCCAGAGGGACCAGGATTCAGGCTTTCTTGCTGAATGGACACAAGCAACCCCTTCTGTTTTCTCTCCCATATCAGATCTGGGAAATACCTGGTTGAGCTGTATAGCCTCGGGGTTCAGCTTGCCAAAGGCAACTCTGCAGTGTGGGGCTTCTGTTCCTGGGGTGCTTGGGCAGACCTCGGCAGGGGCAGCCTCTCCTTTGGAGAGCACCTGGCAACAGGTCTCTGACTGCCACATCCTTCGAAGATCCTTCCAGAGAGATGCCCCACACATAGAGCCTCTAAAAGGTCTGGTCACTCCCGAAAACCCATGTGTGCCTGTAGTATGACTTTGCTCTCTCCCAGACCTTTGCTCTTGCTCATTCAGCCCACCCTCCAGCCCATCTTTTGTTCAGCTCTTCCATGAATCCTTCTCTCTCTGCAGACTTCCCTATTTAGGAATGATTGTGGATGAGGGAATCAACCAAGACGCTGGTTAGGGTGGATTAGACATTAAGTCATTTGCACTTCCTCACCACTGCCAATTGCTAGTGTTGTTGCAACAAAAGACAGGGCACACATACGAGCTGTGGCTGCTGCTACTGACAGGAAAACCAGAAGGGAGCACTCCTTCCATCATAACATTCATCACTTGTACCAGCAGCAAGTCTCTGCATGCTGCCAGGTTGTTTTGTGCGCTTCTCCTTCATCACAGCGATGTGGAGGCTTGCACTAACCACCCTGGATCCCACTGTTGCTGCCCATAAAATCTGTTTGGGGTTTGACCAAAGGACAAACACCCTCCTTGGGAAGAGCTCATATGCAGGGAAGTGTTTTTGTCAGAGTTGCTTGCTTAAGCACGTGGAGACAACTGCTCAGGGTCAGCCACGGATAATGAGCCTTCAGATGACAAATGGCAGTCCCTGGCTGTACAGCGAGGGGTGTATGTTCCCAGCATGCTCCCTGTGAATTATTGCAATGGCAGCACTCACTTCCCTTCTCTGGGAACGAAACAAGAGCAAAGCAAGCAAGAACTAGCAGCAGATGGTCCCTCCTGTGCCCAGATCGTTCCAGCCAAAACAAATCTACATCCCCAGCTGAAGGGAAGGGTACAGGAATAGAACAGGAGTGTGACTCAGATCCAGTGACTCAGACAGCAAGGCGAGGGGAGGGAGGGAGGGGGAGAAGCAGAACCTGGCGCAAGAGCCTCTTACGGATGACAGTGATTATTGCTATTATTCCAGCAAGTGCTTGCGGGCATCAACAACTCTCACTCCCTCTCCTGTTCTCCTTTTTTTTGGTGTGGGGTTGTTGTTTGGGTTTTTTTTGCCATGTCTCTTTCTCCCTCTTCCCTTTTGTGGGAAAGCCATGAGCAACCCTCTCTGTATCTTTATCTGTTTGAAGGCTGGTGAATAGCAGGCCAAACACTTGTGTGCCAGATATCAGATAGGCTCAGCTGTTTGCATGCCAGTGGAAAATGCCACATGCCCGTCCTCCCTCCGTCAGGGCAGCGGCGTGCGAGATTCCAGGCACAGTCCTCGACTCTCCTCTCCCCTCCCATCCCCAGCCCACAAGCCCGTGGCTCTTTTGTCGTGTGTCTCCCTGCAACAGTGGTTGTGTCAAAGGAGGATGATGTTTGCCCAACCTTAGCAAGTCAGATTTTGACTAATGAGCTCAAGTGCTGAACTGTTGGTGTTATTCTGTCAGAGCTGCCAGGCAGGTCAGATTAGCTACCGCCACTTACTCATGCCTAAAATGTTTTTGTGGCCCTTGGGTTTGCCACAGGGGGATGGATTCACATCTTGATACCCCTTAGATGCTACAAAAGGCTTTGCAAAGCTCCTGAAAAGCACTATCACTGGAAAAACTAGGCCATTGGGTGAGATCATGCATTAAGCACTAGGGGCTGGCTGAACAATCTGTCCCAGAAACCAGCCTAGTGCTGTGTTGTGCTCTGGCCCTTGGCACAAGCACAGGTGAATCGAAGGGACCAGATCCTGCCTGACCGTATCAGAGGAAAATTCCCCTGTGGAGCAGAACATCCTGCCTCACCAGATGCCCTGGTCCTGAGCATGGGATATCTGGGCAATGGACAGAAGGTCCTGTGGAAATGCAGACTCTGCTATGCACAGGCAATAATTCTCTTTCTCCATCTCCATCCAGGGACATCCTCTTGGTGTCTTCCCCATCCACCATCATGCAGAACTTGGATATTTCTGATTCCTGTCCATGCTAATGCCACCGAGTGGGACCCATCCCATGGTAATATGCTCCACCACTAAACACTGGTGTTCTATGTTGATGACCTTTCAGCAAAGTCCATCGCAAGGAAGCAGAGTTCACACGTGCAGCTGATGTGATGCATCCATGTTGACTGGGATCTTTGGAAGAACCTGAGTGGCTGGGAAACTGGTCTCATGAATTTCCAGCTAAACCAGGCACCTTAAACTGAGCAGATTGTGACGCAGCAGGTATCCCAGATGCATTTTTGGTTTCATGGTGACAAGCACTAGAACACCTCTCTTTTAGGACACAGAGGTCTTTGAATATCCCATCCTCTCTCTTGAAGTGGGTTCCATGACTAGTACAGTGCTTTTGGACCCAGCAGAGCTGGCTGGGGACTTACAGCTTACTCATCACGAATGCAGACATTGGTATCAGAGCTTTAAACTGAAGACTCCTCAGGGACAGAACCAATGCACAGACATGTGTATGTGCAGCCCACGTACCACTCACCAGCCACTAAGGGGTTCAAGAAAGCCCTATGATCATTGGCCTGGATTGGGGGTAACAGGAGATAAAACTGGATGACCCCTGCCTACTGGACTTGGATTTCTCTTTGGAGTAGCAGAGATGGAATGCAGAGACTGTTAGAACTTAGGTCACTTGCTGAGGGGTATCATCTTCAGATATTTGGAAAGAAGTGTATAAAAATATATAGATGTTGTTATATAAACTATATAGATATTTTTAACTTTGGTAGCCACTCTGGGTTCCATTTAACTGAACAGGATACAGGAGGTAAAACATTCTTCATGGCTACATGAACAACTTCCCCCTTCTTTGCATGTGTTGGTGAGGCCTTGACCCATTATAGACCATGGCAGTGCTATATTTTCACATATATAACGTGCTGGGTTTTTTTTTATAAAAAGTGATTCAGCAGTAATGCAGACTGCATGCACGTGTGAGTAACTCAAGGGGAACTTTAACGTAAAGCCCCTTCTCCTCAGTTACCCCCCCCCCCCGACTTTCTGTGGCCATGAAAATACAGCATGCTTTCTTCTGTTTTGCTCTTGACCACCTTGCATAATGCTATACAGGGCAAACTACCCTAAATGATGCGGGATGAGGGACAGATCACAAACCTCAGGGTCAGCCTATCAATCTACTGTTGTCCGTGTTGGGAGAGGAGTGAACCTTCCTTTCCCAGCCCAGGCCGATGCCTCAGAGGCATAACCTTTACAAGCACATATACTAATGCATGATCTGATGCTGTATCTGCCACACTGTTGTTATACCCAGAGGCTGTTTCTGGGGGAAAGTTTGCATGACCTAGATACAATCTTGTGGTTCTTACAGGGAAGATAGTGTCTGAAGTAAAGACATTCAGGTGGGAACCAGGAGTTACTCTACAGCAAGCCTTGGTATGGGCTTCCTATATAAGTTCACTAAGCAACAGGGGTGCTAACAAGGGCATCAAAGTGCATTGTGCAGCTGAACAAGGCATTTCTATGTGCAGAGTGGATTGGCACCAGAGACAGAGAGGATTTCGATGAAGGGGAATCATTAGACTGTGTAATCTGACCCGTAGAGCGCAGACCGATTGCTTTTACCTCACTACCCCTTAGCAGTTCTCAGTGACTTGCGCTTGCCTAAAGCATCTCTTCCAGAAAGGTGTCTAGTCATGATCTGAAGATATCAAGAGAAGGAGAGGCCGCCCCTCCCTTTGGTCGTTTGTTCCAGTGGTTAATCACCTCTTTGTTAAACACGTGCGCCTTGCAGCTAATTTGAATTTGTCTGGTTTCAGCTTCTAGCCAGTGGCGGTTCGTGTTTATGCTGTTCTCTACTACATTAAAAAGCCCTGTCCCACTCACTGTTTTCTCTCCGATGAAATTACTTATATGCTGAACTTAACTCACCCTTCAATTTTCCCCTCCTTACCCCTTTGGGTGCATGAAACAGATCGAACAATTTCAGTATCTTGCTCTAAGGCATTTTCTCTACTCCTTAATTCATTTCTGTGGCTCTTTCCTGCCCTCACTTTAACCACCTTTTGAATATTAAAATGTGAGCCCCGGGCCTGGATGTGTTATCTTATCCACTTTAGTCTCAGTGCTTTATATGGAGGCAAATTAACCTCCCTGATCCTGCTTAGTACCTTCCCTGCGTGCTCATTCCCAGGCAGACTTGCCCCCAATTGTCAGTATGCCAGGAGAAGTGTTTGCACTGAACCACTCACCTGCAATGACTTCCAGCCCTTGTTCAGGAGCTCTGCTACAGAGCCACTCCTGCTTGTAAGGGATGACCCAACCCTCACTCTTCCACCTCCAGGTACTTTGGAGCATCAGCTGCACAAATGAATCTCAAGGGAACCCTGGTGGGCACTGTCCCGTGGCATGGCTGCCTCATCAACCACCCTTCTACCAAAACTGGGTCGTCTGTGCCCTTTTTCAGTGGCTATGTTATCTTCCAGATCACTGATAAAAAGTGTAGGATAAAGCAGGGCCGAGTCCCAAACCTGATTGGAATTTGTTGTTTGGTGATGAGTCCTCACTGACAATAACATTTTGAGATCTGTCAGTTATCCAGCTCTCAATCTGTCTCACATATCCTCTGGTTCATACTATTCTGTGCTATTTTTTAAGCAGGATGTCATGGTTTTAGCTCAATCCCCTGGAAAAAAAAATCTAAGTATAGCATATCTGCGTAGTTACCTTTATCAGGCAACTTTGCAATCTCCTCAAAGAACAAAATCGGGTTTAAGTGCTATTTTCTCTACAACAACATTGAATCACATTCTCAGAAAAAGGGAATGTTAAAAGGCTAATTTATATTATTTTTATTATTATTTTAGTATTATTTTTTTATTATTATTATAAATTGCTATATAGCAAATCTCCTAATTGGGATGACTGATCCTAAATCATTGGTCTCTTAGATGTAGGATCTTCCAGTAGAATAATCTAGCAAGTTCACAAAGTCCTCTAGATTACCTGAACCTCAGGGGATGGCCATGGTTTGGTGAATGCTGTGCACATCAGTTGGTTATGCATTAAGTTGGGACAGGCCTCTGACCCTCCCCGCTTCCTCCAGCCTACTCCAGTCTGTCAGTAACTGACTCCAAGGTCTGGAGAAGAGGAGAAGAAAGGCTGTTCTCAGGTGTTGGATGGTCTCTTTCCTTCAGAACTGTCTGAAAATGGCTATCCTTAAATCCCTTGAGCCAGCCCAGCTTTTTCCTGTTATAAAGCAAGGTGAACTGTCCAGGTCTCACTGATAGAGCAAGCATCCCACAGGTTTCTAACACTGCTCTGAGCTCATCTCCTTAATGAATATTCCCTGGTGAGTGTGGCAAAAGTTTGTCTCTCCTTCTTGGCTACAAGGATGCTCTGCAGGAAGGCACTGGAAGATTGTGCAGCACCTGCATGGAGCTAGTCCACTTCTGTGTGGGATGTGGCTGTGTTAGCAGCTGAAGAGCTGAGCTCCCACTTTCCTTTGTGTGCTCTCCTGACTCAGCCAATCCACGATAGAAGTGCAGCTGCACTCAAGAATCTTTTATAAAGAGAGTTCTGGCTCTTCTGTTGTGTGAAGCTTTCAGCTGCCATACTTCCTTCCCAATGGCCATGTCAAATGGTTTTGCAATGTCCTTTGCAAAGTCTTGTAAAGACACCATGGAAAGGAGGCCCAGGTGTCCAGTGTTAGATAGCCATCTCTTCTTCAGAGATGCTGTCCTCATGGCTTCCTCTGTCTTTTCATGATTATTAACTACAAAATGTGTCTGAGGAATGGACAGAATCAATTAATTAGATGATAAACACCCCAGCCTATGCCTTCTGAACACCTCAGCATGGCTTTGGGATCATGGGGGATTGGGAGGCCAGAGTCTATTTTACTTGGCCTTCAAGTCTTTCCTAGGAAGATGGCAGTTCTTATGATTTATGTCACAGTAACCCATCTCTAAAAAATATGCTATGTTTCCACTGCAATTTTCTTTCTCAGATGTGCCAGCTGCTCTTTTTCACACTTTTGCTGCACATTTACAAGAGTGAGAAGGAATGCACACACATAGATGCACATACACACAGCTGCAGCCATAAGACCAGCCTGGCCTTAGCCCACACAGTGCTTTCAGGCCCAGGGATGTATTTAGTTAGAGCAGGAGAAAGTAAAAAAAAAACTTTAAAAATTGTTGCTGTAACTATGTCTGGATTCCCAAACACCTGCACCAGGGTTTCCTGATATTTCTGCAGACATTTGCATCAGACGTACAGCTGCCACAGCACTCACACAAGACCTGAGCCTTCATTTGATTGTGATTCTATTCTCATTTCACTTTCTCTCACTTAAAACAAAGCTGAAGTCTCCTGTATGCCCAGAGCTGCAATGGCTGAAGTCCATGCTTATGAAAAACACCCAAGGCTATGTACACCAGTTTAACATCATTCAGTCGAAGGGCTGCAAAAGGGTTTATGTGCTCTGTCAGTTTAGTTAAGTTGAATACATGAAGAAGAGGCTTAACCTATTCTAGCTGTAATGGATTTTAAATAAGAATGAAAATTTGTGTGCAAAGAGAGCAGAATTTGATGATATTGTAATTTTTGGAAGGGCAGACCTTTCTTGCTATTTTAAGGGATGAAGCTAGTTTTGATTTGTGATAGTTTTTACTGCAGTGTTTCTTTCTTGATGAGTACATTAGTTTATCAGATGCTGGGGACTTTAATAAGATAACCAGAACCAAATTCCTACTCGATGAAAAAAAAAACAAATGATGTTTTTCTCTGGTGGGTATTCCTGAGGTGTTGAGAGTCTTCTCCTTCTACTGGCTCTCCTGGGGCATGATGATACTCACTACTGTGGTCCCTTACCAAAAACTGCCCAGCTATATCACAAATGCCTTAGACGAGTAGTGATGGGAGTGAGAAAAGCAAGTCAGGCAGCTCGCTCATTCATCTTTCTCAACTTAGAAAAAAGAGAATGGGGACTACCACTCCGTATTTCTAAACAGTTTCACTCTCTGGTTCTCATGAGGTAGCAAAAAGCTGCAGATTCTTCAGAGGAAGCCAAGCAAACAATTTCAAGCAGATTTCTTAAAAAACAAACAAACAAAAAACCCCACAGCAAAACAAAACAGTAACAGCTGAAATGTTTCTCTTTATCTTAGAGTCTGTAAAAACCCCTTACTTAACTAAACCTAGATTTGAGACCTACACCAACCTGACAGTTTCCTTTAATTAAAACCTCATCCGCAGCACAACTTAGAAAAAAACACAACAACAAAACCAAACTTCAGAAAACAAATGAGATGACATCCGTTCTTCAGGCAATGCTCCTTTGTCCTGAATTCTAGAGAGCTTGTTATTTAAGGACAGACTTATGTGAACAAGATTAAGCTGAAGTGGCAATACACCCTGATGCAAGCATGAGGGTGTTGAAATTGCTCTGCTCTTCTCCCCAAAGACATTTCAGATCCTATTTCTTGAACACTGTTTATGTCGAAAGCGCTCACATTCTGATTTCCTCTACAGCCAGTTCGTGGCTCTCTGCAGTCTCTAAAAGCATCATCAAGCATTTCCTCATTAGATAATATCATCACACACCCTAATGATTAGGCTCAATGAGTCACCTTCCTTTTTGGAGGACTGTATTCAATCCAAAATTGTGTATCCTCTCTCCCTTGAAGAGAACTCCCTCCACATACAGAGGTCTCAGGAGACCAGCCCAGCTGTAGCAACAAGTTCATTACGCAGCCCATTGTGGGGGATACTCAACCCCCTTTGTGTGAGGCCAGAGACAATAAGACCGGAGTTAGGGTTAGGGTTAGGGCTGTCATGCACTGGGAGCAGGGAAGACACTTCAGAAAGGGGAGCCCTTGCCTTGGAGAATTCTGCCACTGAAAAAGCAAGAAGCCAGCTCAGCCTTTAGTGAAAGGCTTTGGGGATCTAGAAGATGATAATTAATCAGTGTAACTGTGGGGGCTTGGGAAGTGTAGACAGGAGGGAGCAAATACACCAAGTACGTAGGGAAAGGAGAGGAAAGAAGAAACACTGAATGGAGATAGGGAAAATTTTGTAGGTAACAAAGCAGAGGCTACCAGAAAAGGAAAAGGGATGGGTCCCTCCTGTTCGATTAAAAAGGCCTTTTCCTGTCATCTGCCTGCAGAACAGGTTTTATTATTTATCACATTTTCTTTATTCGGGTGGCATTAGCAGTAATTATAACAATAAGGGCATCTCTATGGCTATATGCTTTATTTCCACTTCTACAAATTCTGTGAGCTGTAGGCAGAGGATAGGGCCCTTCCCTGGAGGCTGTGGCCAGCGAAGGGGTCTAGCAGGGCAGGGCACCATCCCACAGCCCCTGCACATGCAGCCGGCTTGGCTCGGATTGCAGCCAGGCAGGGAAAGCCTGTCGCTCTCACAGAAGTTTTCATCAAAGGGTTTTCCTGCCCCTCCCCTCCAGCAATGGTGCATGGTGGGCTCTTCAGGACTTCTGCTGGTTTCATTTATTTTTATTTTTATAAACATTGCAAAAAACAGATACTTCCCCCGGGAGATGGCTGTTTGCATCCACTTGCTCACAGATATTTATAGGGCTCCACTCCCAGCAGCATCTGAATGCCTTGAGTTTTTAACTGGGTTTATCCTCATATTTACCCTGCCCTTGCAGGGGCTTGTGTGTAGCATACAGGGCTGAAAATGAGGCAACCAAGTACAAAACATAAATCTAGAAGCAGCCCACTCAGGAGCCATTTAACCTTAGCAGTGCCTCAGCCCAAAGATTTTTGACAACTTCCAACTCTCAAGGCACCCACATTTCTCCTTCTACCAAATACAGCAACTCACTCTTGGTAGTGTTGAACAGCACAACCTACACCTCTATCATCCAGAAATTAGGTGGAGAAGGGCCTTAATTCTCAGCAAAACACTTTCTAGAAAATATTTTCTGAGCACATGTAAAACACCAATCAAGCTGCTCCACTTCTAGGGATGAGGTCTGCATGATCCCTCTAACCCACTCAACAGACTTATAAGATCTGCCACCTTGCCAGAACACATCCCCTTTGACAAGCTATAGGTTGTTTGGGCTTGAATCCCTGGCTCTCCTTGTGAAATTGTGACTCACTTCAGCCTCCTGGTTAAGGAACTCATGTGCATCACCTTCCAGCATCAACTGTGGTGTATTTCTTCTCTGGATATGCAAAGATGGAGAAGCATTTCCTCCCAGTGATGGAAAAACGTGACCACTCCTGCTTTCTCCTTCTGGTTCAACCACTGTTGGTTTATTCCTCAGCATGCCATCTGTATGGATCCCATTTCTGAGGCTCCCACAGGTTTCCTAGAGAGCCCCATGCCCATCCCTGTATTCCATGATCCACTCTGAATTAGGTACCTCCTCTCCTTTCTACACCTGCTAGCCAGAAACCCTCCACTAAGACAAGGGTTTTATAGCAAGGGGTGGAGATGTGAGACCAGCAACCCTGTATCACAAGTACCTGTTCACAAAATAGTTCTCCCCTCCATCAGTCTGGGTGCTGCTGCACACAGTGGGGTCGGAAAGGCCCCCAACATGAGAGTCTGATGCTGGTCACAGAGAGGAGAGCTCTGTACCCTCAATACGCTCTATACCCTCTATACCAGCCTAAGTGAGCTGCTCTTGCTGAGGACAGTAGCTTTATTGACGCTTGCTTGTACCCTCCCTCTATCTTTCTACCCCTGGGGAAAGGGGTCCCTCTTGAGCGTCCTTCTTCATGCTGCTCAGGACTTGTGGTCCACCTGGCTTTTTGGACACAGGATTTTTCTCCCTGTGAAGACTTCTCTTCCACTCCTCCCTTTCTCAAGCATTGTTTAGGTTTCATTGCTCTCATCACTCAAGAAGGACCTCTTAAGTACTGTCCCCCTAAGTCCTTCTCAACAGAGGAGGTTTGGTGCTCCACAAAGTGGGGAGAAGGCACAGCTGCTCTGTTTTCTGTCTGTTCTGCCTTGATAATTTGTTGCTCCCAGTCACCTGCCTCCTCCTAGGCCTTTCTCTGGAGGAGGTACTCTTGTCTCCCCGTCATTGTTTCATAGACACACGCTTAGCTATTTCCCAATGGTAGTATGTGGCAACAATGAATCCCCAGCGCACGGAAATGCACATGAAATTGTATTAGTCACATGCAATTAGGCAACTCACAGTCACCATGCAATCAGGGGAAGCCTAGATGCACATTATTGAGACGCAGAGGATTTTGATGAACCATATCGTCACCCCAAAATGTTAATAGATGAGAAATGAAGCATTTTCCCTGCAAGGGGTTGTACTGGGCAAATTTTTCAATTTGCATTGTATTTTAAAGGTTGGTAACTGCCCCTTTATCATTTCCAAAAAGAAAAATTAATTTCATTTAAAATTACTTTTGATTTCACAATTTAAGGTAATGAGATTTTTTTTTTATGTGGCTGAACACAAAACACTACGAAGTTATCAAATTGAAGCGACGTTGATTGCCCCATGTTGAGCTTCCTTTTTCACACTTGGTTTGTAAAACTGCTCATCACCACCTATATTTGCATTTAAGGAAAAATGTTTGAAGATTGAAAACATTTGTAGGACAGAGCAATCATGAATTGCTCAGCTCTAACGCAACGGCAATTTCACCATCCCTTTGTTACACGATTGTGATATGCAGTCTTGTCTTCTTGACATCTTCCAGAGGATTCTTTCTTTCCTTAGGAGATGTACCCAGCTATGCATGTACTTACAAGCTGCAGATCTACACCAGACCTTTCAGATCACTGTGCAGCTCTGCCGAGATGGAGGAAATGGATGTGGTTTGCTTTGCCCAAGTTGGATGGGGTCTCAGTGGTGCTCAAATGGGATCAACTTAGCAAAGGGAGACCTTTACATGTTTTGCAGTCTCCAAATGAGATTTCCAGTGTTGATTTGAGGCTGCAGTTGGTGTACTACCCATCATTATAATGCCATTATAATAATTAGAGACATGTTCAGTAGCTCAGCATGTTTCCCATAAGTGAAATGTTTGCGCACACTGTAGGTGCTTCTGGCCAAGGATGCTCCTTGACACATGGGAGCTCTACCATGGGGTGCTGGGAATGTAGCCACACATGCTTGGGGGTGAGCACTTCCTGCATGGTGCCTTGTAGACCTCCATCAAGCCTTCTCTCTGGAAAAATCAAGGCCAAGGTGCACTTCAGCAACTAGCTATTGCACGGACCTGTGTCACCTCTGCACTTCCTTGGTCCAGCTCCTCCATCTGCACCCCTTGACCTTTGGATTATGCTTAGATTAAGCTCTAGGGGTATGCAGTCTTTCTATCCCATGTTAGAGCATCTCACATTGTAAAGATCCTGGCCCAGAAGTAGCATCCTCAGTGCTGCACATTTCTCTGGAAACACCCACAGCAAAGTGAGTTCTGCCCAGCAAGAAACACCTGAAATTCTGACTGGTGCCTTGTGAAGTGGATGTGCCTGCAGCCCCTCCTGCCTGCATGAAGCCTGTGAGATTGAACAGATTGTGTGTTACCCGGTGTGTCCCCCTGCCACAGCAAGGTCACCCTGCAGCAGAGCCTGTGAGGTCCCTGGGTGCTGCTACGGTGTCCAGCACTGCTGTACCACACAGTCCTGGTGTGTGCAGTGCACTTCCAGGAGCTGTGTGTCGGAGTGGGGAGCAGCACCATTAATTAGAGAGCAGCAAAGGGGAATTGATGGGATCAGCCTTGTAGGTCCTGCTTGCTTTTGAGCTTCAGCCAGTGAAGAGTACGTGGCCTTAGCACGTCTGAAGGGGTTTGCTGATGGGATGTATTGGAAGTGTTATTGGGTAAGCTTTGATAGATAGCATAATGCCTGTGCCTTTTGGTTACCGTGGGACACTGGCTGCTGGGGGTGCCTGGCACTTGTGCAACGGGTCTGTGTGAGACACTAACACAGAGAAACTTGCTGTCTGGGAACAGATGCCAAGGATTCTGAATCCAAGCCTTTATCCCTTCTAAACCATCAGTTTTCCTACTTCATTGTACAGAACAATTTATAACCTACCAAAAGACACCATGTCTGACACTGACCAGAAGAGTCCATTCAGAAAATTTTGCATAACACAGATGAAAACAAAATTACAGTGCGTTACAAACCAAGGCAATCCCAAGTGCAGTGAAGAACTGAAAGACTGGGATCTCCTTAAAACAAGTCTCTTGAGAGGGGTGACTACTAGAAAAGGGGGCTGCAATATAACAGCCACTGATATGGTATCAATATATGATACAACAATAAACAATTTGTTTTATCTCACATTCAGTATTTTCCAGTAGGAATAACACAGATCATGAGACAGGAGGCACAAAGTGAAAGCCCCCCAACTGCAAGTTTTTCCCAGCAAGGCAAAATATATTTTAAAAAAACCCAACAGCATCATACCCCAAAAAATGTAATGCATACTTTATTTTGAAATGCTTTTGTTTCCAGGGCTGCTTACATGCCCTGCTCGCAGCAGCTTTCCTCCACTGAAGCAAAAGTTGTATCAGTCATCTGACTTTTAGATAACACACAGCTCTGCATGGCCACACTGCAACTGGGCAGGGGGAAAATAACCTGAGCTTTACTGAAAGGCACTTGGCACAGCGGTGGCTAAATGTTGGTTCACCACTGTGTTTCCAAAAGATAAATTTATTAAAGATAAACAGGGTGCTCAACTGTGTGAAGTGTCCTCTCTGGCTGTAAAAATTAACAGGTGCAAATCAATCAGTCTGAAGCTGCTGGTTCTTGGACTCATTCCTACTTGAGGGTCATCCCTTTCAGAAATCTAAATTCATGCGCCCTAAGTGACCTGAAAGGTAAAGTGCATACATATACACACACACACAGAGGCCTATATATGTATGTTGTTTATACACACATGTAGAGATACCTGTGCACAGGTGCACATTTTGGTGAGACCAGTCCTCATACTTCTGGCTCAGGTCTCCAAACGGGACACAGCCACCACTTGCATGAGAAACGCCTCCCCAGGGCAGTCTGGCTGGCTCTCGTGTCCCAGTACCCCTGGTCTTCAGAGGCCAAAGACAAGTCATGGCCTGTCCTTGGCATAGCTGAAAAGCACAAAAAATGTTTGTGGTTTTGGCTGTTCCCCAGAGACCTGCACCCTTGCTCAAACAGTCCCCCATATCACTGTCAAGCCCACAGCTTGTACCCACAGTTTCTCCAGGCATCTTGGTTAACAAAGCTGGCCTGACCAACAGGAAATGAAGCTTTTATTTTCTTTTTCTTTCTTTTTTTTTTTTTCCTTTTATGCAATCATGAATCTGTCTTTCTTGTCCTACCACCACAGAGAAAATATGGTTGTTGGATGCAGTGGCTGCCTCCCACCACCCTCTGAAGCAGCTGTAGAGAATGGTGCTTAGGTGGCATGGGGGAACAGCAGGAATTCAAGTCCAGCCACAGTGTGGTCTCATGGGCTTCAGATGCTGGTTCCTCAGTGGCCCCTAAGAGTCCTTGAAGTACGTGTAGGTTCGTGAACCTGCCCTGTTTCCACATTGGTAAGAGTCCTTGGGGTTTTTTCAGTGGTTTGCAGTGTGTAGCATGAGTGCTAAAGGAAAGTACCATAAGCACTTTCTAGTGATTTGAACTTTGCTTGTAAAAAAAAAAAACAAGCAGCTTGCTATTGTGTAGGCTCTGCAGAGGAGCATCCCACTTCACCCAAGAGTTGGATGTTATTTAAATAGGAGAGTATTCCTCAAGAGTAAAGAGAAACACTTTTTCCTCACTCCCATTAGCATCAACAGCTCAATGAAATTTTTCTTCCAATAAAAAAGGCAGATTTGGGGGTTTCTCCTAATGCTGCCTGTGATGCTGTGTCATCCCTTTAACTCTTACATATATATATATATATATATATATATATCAGCATATATAGCTGTTGACTTATCCTCAAGGAACTAATCTATCCTGACATATGTGATTCAAGCCATTCAACTCCCTTTGTACCCCACTGCTCAGCTCTCTGTCCATGCCACAAGAATCCAGCACTTGTCAGGTCCCTCAGCCCTGCATAGGAAGATGCTGCTCAACTTCTGGAACTCTTCTCTCCTTTCTCACATGGAGGAGACTTTACTTAGGAAGGGTTTGTGTAGGAAGTTTGCATGGGTAGGGTTTACATCTCAACGTTTATTCTCTTCCTGTGAGTTTTCACTTCTCTCTAAACTATGAGAAGGAAGCTCTGTAAATTGCCATACTATGGATAAACCTGGTCTCCTGAAAAACTTGTTTCTCCATTGACCTTTTCAATCCATCAAGCATTTATGTGACTTGGATGCTTTGTTTAGCTAAATATTTTTATAGTAAACATTCACTGTATGGATTGCTGTTAAGAATGCAAGCTCTGTGGGACAGAGTCAGGCTCCCTATTGTGCACCTTGCACAGCCATAGTCAACACAACGCACAGCTATGGCAACAACATTCCGATGGTTTTTGAAGGCACAGTCTGTGACTGCTTTTCTCAGGCACAATGGAGCTGCTATCATCAGTTGATCTGAGAAAGAAGTTTCCAAATTCACCTTTTCCTGCAAAGTCTGAGGAGAATGGAGGGGGTGTTGAATTCTATCACGACAATATTAGAAAGAAGATGAGTCAAAAGTGCCACAGGGTTGTCCATCAAAGAGCAGAGATAAAAGTACCAAATTCCAGCAGCAAATTTTGCCTGGCAGACACGATGAAATAATGCTGCTTGAAGGGAGAGAGGGGAAGTGTCACTGCACCCCGGGTGCTAGAAGTGCTTCTGTAAGCGCCAGAAGAGTGAAGTTGTCTTCTCCGCCGTGCTGCAGACTTTCTGTCTGACGCTGGGTGAGTCACTGACGCATGGCTCATTGCAGGAGTGCGAGTGCCTGACTGCTGTGGAAATCAGTGTAGGTCAGGTGCTGAAAAAAATGTGAGGATCTAAGTGTGTTCTCTCCTGTGACGTGCAGATAATATTTCCCCTGCTCCTTTATATAGTCTCTGAGGAATGAAATGGTTTGTGCTCAAGGCTGCAGCCTCAAGTTCTGAGTTCTGGGGGGGGATGGGGGGGGATGCTTTATTGTTATTTTGAAACAACAATACTTGGGGAAGGCCAAAATTTGGTCTGCTCTTTATAGGCTTGTAAACATTGCAGCCTCAGAACAAACACCTCCTGCTAGAGCAGGGCAGCAGGTAAAAGCCCATGTGGGTCCAGATGATGCACAGTGGAGCACGACCTGGCACACTCACATGGCCCTACCCCTGTGTTAGAACCAAGGGAAGGGATATCTGCTGAACCCTACTTCATTTAGATGGGATTGCCAAGCTCTTGTTGGGGCAGAGTTTGGGTTCCCTTGTTGCCAAAGGACAGGCAGAGCTGCACCACCTGTGAAATCCTGCCAGCGCCGGTGTCTGCAGAGAGCGCTATGTGGCCAAGGACTTGCCAGCCAGCGCTGGAGGAAGCTGCCTATACTGTGAAATTACTTTTTTTTAAACCAAGAAACAAAGTTTCCTTTCCTGTAATCCCAGATTTATGAGTCAGCACTTCACATGTCAATTATTTACAACAAAAAAGCAGGAAAAGCAATTTTAAGATTTTTGTAGGATGGAGGGAAAGTAAAGGAGAGACGTTGCCCACAACAGTCCTAAGTTAAATGGACTGTTTCTTCTGCTTCCCAGGTCATCAAGAAATTTTATTTTGGTACAGCCTTTAGTGTGTGGCAACTCTAGGCCTAAAAATTTATGTATAGCCTCAAGGTCAATGCAAAGGAGACATGTTTTACAGCTAGGAAAACTAGGGCACAGATAGCTGAAATGTCTCGGCTGTGTCTTTGATTCCCCATACTGCCTATATCATGATCCTCCTCAAAAGCAGCGTGTGTGCACTCTCTCCTAGGAGACGCAGGAATTCAAGGAAGGGTACAAATCCCATTTGTGCACTAAGCCTGAAGGCTTTCATTTATGCACCCTTTGGCAATGCACGCTCAGCTCCAGACTGTAAATGAAAATTGCTTTGAGTCACAAGGAAAATCCATGCAACCCACAACCTCAGTGCCTAACGTTGCTGGTAAACGCTGGCTGAAGTTATGGAGGGCTAACGTCGCCTTCTCAAAGTGATCAGTAACCACCTAATGTCTTTTCCAGCCTCCATGGGCCATTTGGCCACCACAATGATGTTGTGAGGTGGTGACAAAGGACGCAGGAAGTTCTTATGAGGAAGACGCTGTGACAAGGAAGCAAACAAGATGAGCTGTTAATGAAAGACAAAAAGCACTGAAATCCCTTAGAATATGTGGGGAGTTTTCTGGTGAGTAATATCAACATTTTAGGAGCAGAAGAATGAGTCATTCCTATTCCACATAAACTCCTCTCATCCTGCCGTGATTTACCAACTGGTACAGTCCCATGAAATCCCTCCCAAAGAGATGGAGTAAATTACATTTCTCCTACAAGGAACCCAAGGTTTCAGCATTTGCCCCAGACACCTGGGTCCTGAGAGCTTCTGAAGGGCAATGTCATTACGGCCTATGTGAGAATGTGAAACACATGCAGGCCATGCCTAGTGGGAGAAGTAACTATCCTATCCCCACACCACCCAGCTGGCAGCAATCTGCATGCAAATATGCTAGCAGCCAAAAACTATATGAGGGATTAAGTGGCAAATGCTGTTCCTCCTTCTCTTCCTCCAGCTATCAGTTCTGTGGGCAGCACTGGGTACTGTGGAGTACACTGGGAAGCTGCCTGCCCCATCTTGTTTGGAGTGAAGCAGCTGGCTCAAGTAAGTAGGGTGGGTGAAAGTCTTTGTTATGATGAGCTGGCCAGTAGCTCTTGCACAGGACACCTCACTGGAGGGCTGTGAGCCATATCTGTAAACACATTTCATGCAAACATCATTATCCTTGGCAGCTGCAGTAAAAAAAGCTGCAGTTTAAACGACTCTTTCCTGTGCTATGATCTCATGTTACAATGTGAGCAAACTTCCTATCTGTGAAGAAGGGAAGCAGAGAAGTCCATAGGGAGCTGAGGTGGATTTTCCCTTCTTCCCATCAGGTGCTACTTTTAGCACAGAGTTGTGGTATATCCAGGAGCTTTGGTCAGGGTTAACTGGGGTTCCTTACACAGCCCCACAGGGGAGAAGCTTGCCCTCCATGGCTCTTGCTGCATTGCTCTTGTGCCAGAAGCATATGCTGGACTCTATCTGGGGTCCTGGTGCCCATTTAGGGACCCTGCTCTGCTCTGTTACGGCTGGGCTCTGTGGCAGGCAAGGTATGGGGAGAGTGCAGTGTTTCTGAACCCAGCCTCCAACAGGCAGGGAGCTCTGTGGATAGGAGGGAGCTGGTGCTGGTGTGGGGATGCTGTATTAAGCAAACTGTTCTGGGGAGCTGCTTTGCTCCCCTGTTTTTTTCTCTTCCAAGAACTGTGCTCAGGGACACCCCTACAGTACTCTGGTGATTTGAGGAAGAGAGGAGGGTTGTGCATCCTTCTGTAGAGCAGGGATCTTAGGAGGACCCACAGCTGACCCAGTAAATGGGTGAGCTTCATACTGCCCTGGGTCCTGTGGAAGCCATTTACAGCAAGAGCAGCACGAGCTCATGCAGATACCTTGGGGATCCAGGTGCTTATTTTGACAGTGTGGCTGTGTTTGGATTTGTGCTTGCTGTGGGTTTTCTTATTTTAGAGGTGTAGTGGGTTAGTCCTGGCTTGTGCAATTGTTGTACCATGTTCTGTTTCTGTGTTGTAAGGGGCTTGGCAATGGTGTCAGGAGATGTGCTCCTTAAGTACTCTTATTATTTATCCTCATTGTACAAGCTGCACAAAATAAGCACCAGGCACTTCCAGAAATTGCTATTGATTGGGCAACTGTGTTTACAAAGCTAATCAATAAGTTCCCCCCCACACCATATATTTATTTGTGATATAACTGCTCTCTTTGTGTGCCTTGTGTGATTTCCAGAGCTTGTAATTTGTCCAGTGTAAATAGCTGATTTCACCCTTTTTCCTGGGGAAAAAATAGCCATGCCTCTTCTGGTGAGGGAGGTGTTATGTGTCTTCCTGCCTTAGAGTGGGTAATCTCACCCTTCACAGGAAGAAGATGAAGGGATGGGAAAGAGCCTTGTTGTTTCCTGAACACCAGAGTTACTGAAGTCTCCTGTGGATTTTTGTCCTTTGGCCTTTTCATCCTACTTCTGTTTCCACCATAATAACCCTAGCTCTTTTCACACTGCTTTTCCTGTGACTCTACAACACAGAAGATAACGTAATGCTGTAGCTGAGACAGGGCTGTGCAAGTGCTAGTAGGCCAGCCAGGGCCCACATGCTGTTTGGCTAGTTAGCCATGTCTTAAGTGTTGTGTACCAATGAGATACCCATCTGGGTGTCTCTGTCCACTTCTCCACAGGTTCTCCTGGAGAACTCCTGTTCTCCCGTGGACATTTACTTCTTGGTGCTGAAATTCCTGCTGCTCTTTCAAATGTGACCAAATTGAGTCAAAAGGTTCAAAAGTTCCTTGCAAAGGGGGCAAGGAGGATTATCTCAGTGTCAGTCCCAAAGTAATCATCTATGTGGATGGCTGAATTGCCACAGTATTTCAGGTTCTATTTGGGTTTCAGATTAAGAAGAATTTGGATTGCTTCCTCTTGTGGCCTCAGATGACTTTCTTTATGCTGTCTCTGCAGTCCTGGTTTGCCTATGGTGAGAATGATAAAGCACCCAAAGCTCTTCTATAGGATTTCCCCACAAACTGGAAGCACCAGGATTTTGCAAGAGCTTCTTCTGTAGTGTGGAACTATGACTAAAGAGATGATGTCTCTTCTTGCTCCACTATGGCTGATTATGCCCTGTGTGAACTTGGATACAGTACATGAATGCCCCCCCATCCATTCTCCTTTAAGGAGAAACATACCCACATTTAAATTTTGAAACCCTGTGGCTTCCACGTTTCTCTATGGAATTTCCCACTTTGATTCATACAGTGGCCACAGTCAGCTCCATTTTGGATAGGTTTAATTTTCCTCATACACACAGGTTGGCTACTGGGTTCAGGCTGGAATTTAAATCAATAGGCTTACATTTTGACAATATTTTTCCAAGATTTTGAGAGATTGAGAAGTACTGCTCTGACCATAATTCTAAGCAAGACCAAAAAATGAGGTAGTGCAGAAGATGGTAAGAATGCTAATTATTGACAAAATAATAATATTGGTATTTTTATTGTATCCCTTCAGAAATCTTAGAACCTTTTGACAACCAGTCTGAACAGGGATGCAGAACCCCCAAATAATCTTTTTACAAAAACCTTGTTAATCAATGATCAGGCCATAGCTTGCCCTGTGTACAAGACTCAGAGTTTCAGAAGTATAGGTACTGTTGGCCAACTGGATGACTGTCCAGGTGGAGCACAAATAGCCTGAAATAAGCTGCAGCAAATGCTGCTGCTTTTCCAGTTAATAGTTACGGGGCATGGGAAGGAGCTGAGTGTATTGGGAAGGGGGAGAATTTTGAGGATGCTATTGCTACAGGGCTGGGAAACAGGTAGGTCACAGGACTGCAGAGGGGGATCTGAGCCCAACATGAAGGGAAATGTGGGGAACACTGGGGCAGATACACTGGTGGAGTGGAAGGACATATGGTGCCAATTCTTAGACCATGAAAACAGAAATGTTGAGGCCAGGAACAGCTTGGATACTAAAATATAGGTATAATGTAATACTAGTTTTCTCATTCTAAAAGAATTCTCACTGCCTATTTTCATCTGGCCTTTAAAAAACAAAGTGGCTTTCTTAGGCATTAGGTATAGTGTGATGGTATGTCTTGAAAAAGTCAAATTGACCTGCATATAATTAATGCTTCTGCCTAATATACATGAAGGCTTATAGCCAGTGGAGCTAAGCACCTAGAATCTGAACCATTGTCTTCTGACTCTGCCTGAGATTAATTCAAGGCTCCAGAAACAATTACAATTAGCTCCTATTCCTTCCATCTGCTCCTCTACTCAGTTGCTTGTCCACACCTTCAGCTGCTTGGATCATTGACTTAGATATTTAAATGGAAAAATACTCAGCACAATTTATTGCAATGAGCAGAAGCAAAGAGGGTCTCTGTAAATATCTTGGTTCTTTGTATGCAGCCATGTTCCCCTTTGTTTACTTGACTTCCCCAGTTTTTTTCAAGCCACTAAGGTCATTGCTAGTTAATAGTTGGCTAGAAATCAATAGACAGTGAGATGGTTAAAGATAAGTTTTAATAATGGGCGCAATCAAATTCTAGTAACTTTTATCTCTCTGCTGCTGCCAGTGGTGGGTGGTTTTTGTGCAGTTACTCCATTCATCTTCCAGCTGTACAAACTCCAGGCAAAGTTTTTATCTTTGCAAAATAAAAAGTAAAAGCTATCACAGCCCACCCTGGGGCCTAGTGCCCTGCTGCTGGAGAGCTGAGCCCAAGTGTGCCTGCCATTGGTTTCAAGATTTTCATCCCATCTTCACCACTGTCCTGAGGATGGGGGGGAGAGTGGGAGGAACTAACCCAAGATATGGAGCTAAGCAGAAGTGGAGCTTTGTCACTTCTTGGCTGCTTTCTGAACAGATGGAGGCATCTCAAGGAGCATTGCTAGTAAATTCAGTTAAGTGGGTTTGCACCTTTAAATGAATATTATGTTGAGCTTGGATTTTTAAAAGAGCTAAACCTCATCTTGGAAGAGAAAATACCATGCTGTGGGCTGTGTCTTTAAGGTCTGGGTTAGCTTGGTTCAGAGCATGTGTGGGGCACTGCCGTAATAGTTATCTCTTGCCAGCTGGACACTGCCACATGCAGAAGCAGATCTCTCAAATACCTCTGGTGTTGAGTGATCACTTGAGCAAGTGTGTTCAAAGCGTGCTGGAGACAATGGCTGCTGTTGGGCTTTGGATCAGGTGCTGCACGATGCTGCTTGTGCTGGAGGTTCCTTGGTTACCCACAGTTTGCCTAGCAATCCCATGCCTGGCACCAGGTTCTCTTCCTGAGGGTTTTACGAATGTTACTGGGCTGTGATGCGATGGTATCCCATCTTGCCACAGCAGATTCACTGGTGTAGGTATGGCTGGCACTTCCATGCACGCTCAAGCAAGTGAAAGTCTTAGGCACTTCACCCAAAGCCCTGCCAGATGTTTTTACAAATGGGACTGGCTTTGGGGATGGCCTGGACTTGGAGTCCTTGCCAGGAATTTGTGGGACTTACGCTTGGTTCCCTGTTTTGGCCCAGACTTCATCTTCTGCCTCAGGCAAGTTACATCAGTGCTGTGACTCAGTTCCCTAGCAGTACAATGGAAATAGCAACACTGCCCTAACTTGTGGGATTATTGTGATGGTAACCATCTCCAAGGCTGCAAGGTACTGTGCTCCTGTGATCAGGACGACCACATCAGTACCTGCTGTATGAAAAGTGACTTGAGCTCTTGTATCTGCAGAGTGCTTCAGGGAATGGCTTGACTTGAGGAAAGGTTTCAGGAGTGCTGAACCTGCCTCGTGGTGCGGGTAGGGACAGGGGATAAGTAACCATCTGAGTGCTCAGGACACCCTCCTGTGAAAACATGGGCAAATCCTGAAGGTCTTCCTGAACTGGTGTGTCACTTGAGAAATCATAGCAGAAGCACCAGGTCCCCGAGGCTCTCCTGTTGTAAAAGCTCTATTCAGGCTTTTAATCAGGGGAATTAATTCAGTTTGTGAATTCAGGGCTATGAATTCAGCCTGTGAATGAAAGAGCCTTAAGGTATAATTAACTAGCCCAAACTACCTGTTTGAGGATTACTTACAGCCTGCAAATGTTTGCAACTTCTCCAGGGTATAGAGACACCTAAGTCATTTGACTGCAAGGTTACTAGAAACTTGGAGAAGCTCCCACTGGCTGCACTGCCCTCTCTCCTTGCATGTACCACATCTGTGGAGGAACTTCCTCTTCCTACTATCTGTACTCCTCTGTCCTTTCTGTAAGAGTTGACATGTTGGGAGAAAGAGATGACACTAGTCTCCAGGCCTCTATAGACAAAGCTTAGCTACTTTAGCCAGCCAAAGGGACACCTGTTGGGGCATTTGTAGAAAGAGGGCATGGTTTCTGATGATTCATTGGTGAAGGACAGATGTGGACTCTTCATTAAAAATCCTGCTAGAGATGCATGTTCTGAATGACCCCAGCAGTAACTGAGGTGAATGAAAAGTGGTGCAAGAAATAATGGTAGAAGGTCTTGGGGGGGTGTGGGTGGTGGTGAACATCCAGACAGCATATGGAGCCCGTTTTCATTATGAGACATAGATGAAAATAGTTCACTTATTGAGTGTGTTACATTTATATGTAAATAGAATATGCAGTTTCCAAATTAATAGGTGGAGGCTGAGCTACCAGTTTGCTTTGTTACTAGTGTGCAGTAACAGGACACCTCAGTGAATTCAAGGTGGTCATGTATCACAGGTAACCTAGGATGTCCAACCTGTGTGGTGGCATTATCTAGCACATCACCTCATCATCCTGTCTAGGAACTATTTCCTTCTTGGTCATTCACTTGTAAATAATTTCTAATCTACTTTAGGAGGTAAATTCTTTGCAATAATGCTCTTGATAAGGCATTAGAAAAAGCAAACATCTTGCCCCAGTTTTCTCATCTCTTCCCTATGGATTTTGGCCATGGAGTAATAAAATCAACAGCTGAGAATCTGTTCCTGCTTTCAGTGGGCAAATCACATAATCTCTCTCAATCAACCTGTTAAATATAATTTAATTTCTCCTGATTCATCTTCTGGGACTAGAGGCTGTTTGCTTGTCTGTTAAGGATCAGCAGGTGAGAGCACAGTTTCTTGCTGCCATAAGCCCATGTATGCTCCATACCTCTGCCTCTGTGCTGTGTGAATGGTCTGTCACACCTGGCATGGAGCCACACCTGAAACCCAAACCTTTGCTGGGCTGATAAGTCAAGCCATGTAATGAGAACGGAACACTCTGCCTTGCATTTGAAAGTGCCCAAGGACGCACACAATGTCAGATTGTCCAAAGGCAGGAAGGATTTGTTTGAAAAGGGGAGGAGGGAGAAAAAACATTATTTTTTTTTTTACTATTGAGCAAACAAAGTGAGGTTTTGGATGTTTGGGGATTAGGACTTGGAATCTGTAAACATTAGCCTCTCATTTGCTTCGAATAAGGCCAAGGTCACAAATGACCTGAAATTGTGGTTGCATTGCTTTACATGAAGAGCTGATTAGAGTTTGTGAATGAGCCATGAATTTACCCCAAAACTGCTTCTGTAAGGCCCAGCCTATTTAGTCCTTAGTGTCAACTATGGTTTGAGTTTTGGTCAAGGGAAGAATAGAGATGTTGACATCAAACATTTTCCAATAGCTTACTAACAGTGTTTTAACTTCTGTTTCAAAAGGATACTTGGTATGTGTGGAGCTTCTGTTTGAAAGTGTGGAAATGGGGAGGAAAAACTTAACCCCAGAATTTTGCTTGTCAAATGTTTTGGATGGAGCCTGAAGTACAGTTCCCAATTATCTTTGCTTTGCCAAAATTGTGTGGTTTCCACTTGACTGTTGGGGAGGTGGGGGGGGATGGGTTAGAATGGTGGTGGGGGAAATCTTCCTTTAGTCCCAGCTTAAGTCAGAGTATCAGGTAAGAGATCGCATAAGGGTTCTGGGCTCGTTACTTTGGGTGCAGCACAGGCAAGTAGCAAAAACAACCTTCCCCTCCCTGATGAATGCCTGAACAGGAATTAGACAGGATGCAACAAGTGAACAAAACGCAAATGGGAGTGTTGGAGGAGGATGAAATGAGGAGGAAGCTGTGCCTTGCCATGGGCCAGTCTGGTGCCAGATGGGTGTGAGGGGTAGGCTTGTGGCACAGACGTGTTTTAAGGAGTTATGTGAAAGATGCTACTCTGTTGATGTGAATTTTGAAGCCCACATGGTAAAAAAAAAAATCTCTTCTGTTTTTGGCATTAATGACTAGTAGTTTCATCAACAAGACCTGGATGTGAATACTGTCATGGGAGTTTCCATTTTCTTCGCTGTCTCGGTGCTATAAGTCAGGCTCAAAGCTTGTTGATGTTGTCTGGGCCCACTGCCAAAGCCCATGCAGGAGCTGGATGGGGGGCATGGGGCTTTCTCTCCTGAGCAGTTAACCCAAAAGCTTTTAATCTTCAGAAAATGTCAGTTAACAGATAGAAGATGCTAAAAAATGCTGTCTGCTCCTGGTTCCTTGTGTCTGCAAATCGGAGCTACGGGTGCTCGGGTCATGACTTGAATAAACATCACTGTAAGATTCTCAGTAGCAGCCAAATGTTTAAGCACGTTGCAGCCCAGTGGCCCTCAGACACTCACAAAGATGTTCTTGTTGATACTTCAGTGAAGTGCCGAACCTGAGATGGAGATCTGAAATTCTGCCTGGAGTCTGCAGTTCTCAAAACAGTTCCAGGAAGCTACGTGCAAAATCTTGACTAGCATCAGCTCCATTTGACACCTTTGAAAACCTGCACCTCTGTACAACAGAGGTAAAGGATGAAATAGGAATCGGTGCAGGGCTGCAGCACAACGTCCTGGATGGAATAATTCAGCTTGTGGTTGCTTGAGCTGTTGTCCCATGAGACCTGTGAAGCTCACTCTGCCTTGGCACTAAATCCTGTCCTTTCTCTGAACTGTAGAAGGACCGCTGTAACAGCTCATGTCCACCCAACAATCTACCATATGTAGGTTTTTCAGCTCATTGAGGCAAACTACAGCAGAAAGTGTTGCTCTGATCAGCTGGAGATCAAATAATGGTTCAGCATTTTTTCAGGGTAACCAACAGCTCATTGATAGGCATCATCTATAACAGTATGGTTGTGATCCAGCAGTTGGTTGACAGCTGTCCTCAATGCTGGAACAAATATAACTTGCTCCTTGCTGCTGTTCAGGTTCTGGACCCTCTTGGTGGGCTGCTCCTAAAGAGATGAGGAGAATTACTACTAAAGCTAAAGGAAAATGTTTTTGCTAACCACAGAGTCTTGGGTTGCTAATTAGAAGAAAGTTTCTAACCCTCAGATTTTGAAATTGCTTCCCAGTAGGAGCAATGAATGCAAGAAAATCCTACCTAACGATGTGGCTTGACAAACGTGTCACGATTACAAGAAAAAGCCCAGTAGCAAGAGATTAAATGTACTGATCCAGGAGTCTTTCCAATCTCCTGTTCCAGTTGTGATCATCTTGTGATATTTGCTTTTATTATAAAGCAAACTGGACTGAAACCTCAACTTCTTGGCATCATCTTTAGTCTATTCCCATCCCTAACCAAGCTATTAACTTGCAGAATCAGTTATTGAAGGCACCTGTGACCCCCCACAAACCCCCAGAGTCAACTGACTTCCTACTTCTCCTTTCTGATCTGATTTGAGGTCAAGATCTGAATATGCTTCAGCACTCCAGTCCAATTAAAAAATTCAATTTGTGTTTAAAATTTGTTAGGGGGGTCTTTAATTCCCTGGCAGTAGATTCCTTCCCTCCTTGCAAAGTAGTAGGGAAAAGCATGTTCAGTGTTATTAAATGACTCACCAAACTAGCCTGGTGGCTTAGCGGGCTTATGTGAAGCTTGCTGAACTCAATGGAGCGTGGTGGGACACCCAGCACTGTCTGCCAGGTCAGGAGTTGAATCAGTGCTATCTGAGTGATATTATCCAGGATGCCTGGGGACAGAGGAAATTAAAAGTCACTAACACTTACTGCCCTGAGCCAAGATTCAATTGCAGAAGCATCTGCAGGGTTGGCCTGCACACCTACTGGGTTGGTTTTTTCCTCAGTTGACTCTTCAATGTGGTTTTTTTTATCTCCAAGCCAGTGGATGGCATAAGGCAGGTTCTTGATGGCTGAAACAGTTGGTATGAGGCAGAATGGGATTCCGTTGATGTGCAAAAGGTCTTGGGGACACTGTTGGGGGTGAGGGAGAAGAGTGATAGGCAATGAGCTTCCCTTTTGCTTTTGACTGGTGATCTCTGAGCCGACAAAAAACTAAATGTTGGTGCTGGAATTTGCAGCATGACAGGAGGTGAGGAAAAAAGGCAGGCTAAGGCTGTTCCAAAATTTTCATAAAAGGGCTATGTCCAAGGAAAATCTGGTGTTTCAACTGTCCAGGATTTCTTTACTGAAGAAATATCTGCTATTAAATCCCCCTTTTTATCTAGAAGTTAAACTAATAAAAATAGTTTTTGATCAAATGAAGCATTCCCTTTTTTTTTTCAGTTTTTTTAGAAAGAATGAAAAGGGGTTTTAGAGATATTGGAGCAGAAATGTGAAATATCAAGGTGAGATGAAAGTTCTTCAGTTTGACTCAAAATAAAACCTTCAGATTATTCTGAACTGCCAGTGAACCGAAAAATCAGTCATTTGCACTAATGATAAGTAACTGGCAGGTTGTTTTGCCTGTCAAATTCTGTGTCTTGTGGAGTGAGCACATTGTTGTCTGCTGACATGATCTACTGAGCTGGTAAAAAAAAAAATCAAATACTGCTCCTCTCTGCTGGCAATAAGGCTCACTGACAGGTGCAAGGGACTTTCCTTGTCTGGACTATGGGGATGAGGGACACCAGTCCCTGTTGGTGCTCTCAGAGACTGCCATGGCCTCCTAATAAATACCCCAAATTTTCCTCTGGGTAGTGATGTTCAAACACCATCACAGCAATAACTGCTGATTATATGGATGGCAGTGGTACCTGCAGGCAGCCACCCACACCAGGTCAGGACACAATGCCATAGTGTGTTCCAACGGGGAAGGTGGAAGATAAGATGCTGGGGGTAGAAGGTAGTAACTGTGTTTTCCTCAACCCTCTGCTACAGGTTGGTGTTACCACCACAAACAAGGGCAAATGCAGAAAGCAGCTGCACCCTTCACTGTGGTAAAGAAAAATGAACCAAAAAGAATGAACCCTGTGTGCCTCCCAGCTCCTCTTCTTCCTGCTGGGACCTGAATGTGTATGGGAAACAAGCTACCTTTTCCCTGTATCTTAATGCTTGTGCTTTATTTAGCCTTGGGTCCTTTTCTGATACTACTGCCAATGCAGGCTGCCTGAGGGCTACTGCTCACTGAGAGGTGGGCTGAGACTGGTAAGGAGCTGCTAGAGAATAAAATACTGTGACTTGGGTTCTTGGGACAGAAGAGTGCCCCAAATCCCACATGTGCCAGTGAGTTGTTCTGGGCACATGGGCGATGGTTTGTGGGCAGGGTGGAGGGAGTGAGGGATGGTGCACGGTCATTGCTGGGGGATTGTTGGGCAGAAGATGTCTCCTTACTGCTGCTCTAGAAGCTGCGTAAAAAAAAGGTGTGAGAGGTCTGCAGCCATAAGATGCTGGGCATAGAGGTTGTGGCATGAGGATGAACTGAAGCTCTTAACCTGCAGCAGCCCAGACTGGATGACCAGGAAATAGTGAAATGGTAATCTAACTTCGTAGTACTGGTAACTATAATTTCATGTCATTACCATGGCAATGGTAACTGTAATTTCATGGTACCTCTACCAGGTGACCAGGGACTTGTTGAGTGAGGGAGAATCTGAGCTGGAAGTAAGTTCTGGGAAACTGTATGAGGCTCTGGATTTCATCTGAGGTGCTTCTGGTGGTGTGGTTAGGGCAGACATCTGGTAGTCAAACCACATCAATTGATGGGTGGGGAGGAAACAAGCAGCTAGTGTGCACTATACCTCTCATTTTCATGTCCTTCCTCCTGTCCACTTTGTAGATCCCAGGGAGGTTTCTGCCCTGACATGGCGAAGGTGAGGCAGTTCAGCAGGACACTGCCCAGTGCAGCTCAAGGCTGCTGGTGAGGCTCTTGGCAGCCTTGCTTGTGCCATGGGAGTGAGCCTAGCCCTGACATCTATGCCCTGGAAATGGAGTGGTGTGACTGAACTATTTTAGCACTGAAGTATGAGAGTAACCCTTGTGTTTGTTCTAAATGCTTTAGGGTTTGGGTTATGCCGGGTGGTTTGGGGTTTTAGTTCTCCCAGACCATGTAGGTTGCTGTCCTAAGAAAAAGGAGCCAATTCAGTGTGCATGGCATGAACAGGGGACAAGCCTGTGCCTACCTCCAGCTTGCTGTGATACCTGGCACATTGTGTGGATGAAGAGCAAGGTTCAGTAACTACAGGCACCCCTCCACAGGGAGCTGGAAGGCTCACCTAAATAACATTTATTTTTCTGAAAACATCAGGCCACAGTGCAGGTAATCTAAACTGCCTTCTGTACACCAGAAGAGAGTAACATGTGCTGCTGTCCCTCTATTCCTCACTTGGAAAAAAAATTTCTTTCATTTCCCTTTCTGTTCTTACCTTTATCATCTAAGACATGAGGTGTCAAGAGCCCATCAGGTGACCGCAGAAGCACAGTCACAGCCAGTGTGGTAGGAGAAGGGATGGCAGGGCTGGAGCAAGTGCTTGTGATTCCTTTGCTCACAAGTTGTTATGCTCATCAACCTTCTAAATTTTTAAAAAATTTTATCATAATGACCAGAGAGGTACAAAATCAGTGCAAATAACACTACCAGTTTGTCCTTCTGCTGCCCTGACCCTCACTGGGGGGAGAAAGGACAGCAAGAGTTAGAACTTGTGCTTGATGTTCACACCATGGGTGCTGTGACATGCATGGTAGTTCCCCCTACTTTCTTTGCTCTCATCCCAAGTGAGACTGGTTGTCTCTTGTCCCTGTGATATTTTCTGGTAGAAGGAATAATTTCTGGTTTCCTACTCATCAGGCCATCGCAGAACAAACATGACACCTTCTTTCCTGTTAGTCACCTAACAGGATCTTATCTCCAAATGCCCTTCTACCCCTCGAGGATCTTCCTGTCTCTCCTGCTCCCTACCCTTGCCAAGCACAGGTTCCTTGCTTCTCCTTCCTGATCTGACTCTGCTGGGTTAACCCAGTCGCTGCCTTTCTTGGAGTCTCCTGCCAAAGCTGGGACTGATGCTGCTCTACTTCCCAGGTGGGGGATTAGAGCTATAGCCAAAGGCTTACAACACAAAGTATCTGTTCTGCTTTGTTAGTCTCTTGCAAATAAAGCTGGACTAAGATTTTGGTGGGTTTTTTTAATTTTTGGAAAGGCCATTGTCATATTTCTGTCTAAAATCAATGCAATGCTCCAATGTTCAGTGAGGGGGTATATATTAGGCTGCAGAAGTCGCTATCCCAATTTGAGGTCAAAAGCTGTCAAAGGTTTCAGTGCATTTCCTTTACTACATTGGACTATAACACTGTCAGCTATGGGTGCTGTGTGCATCTGAGTGCTTAATCAGCCTTTCACAGACAGTTTGAAGCATCTTAGGGAGCAGCAGCTACTGACCATGCAGATCCTGGGTAGCAATTCTCAGGAAGGAATAAACACTCTGTAGCAGTCAATTAATTCATGACATCTAGGGCAGTACACAGGCTGGGTCACAAAAACTTGTGGCATCTGGTCAGTGTCCCATATCTTCAAATAATAGACTCTGTCCTGAAAGATACATTATGGGATGGAGTTCAGCATTGCCAGGCAGAAGATAAGGCTGAATTATGGGATCTTTTCCACTTCTCTTAACCTATACCCTATTTCTCCAGGAAGAGGGTGAGTAGGACAGTTTGGATGAGGTGATAGCTCTTTCCATACACCTCTCTGAACTTGGAAAAAATCACCTACACTGCAGAAGGAATGGGTTAAACCCTAGCACAGGGAGGCACAAAATCCTCACTGGACAAAACCAGGTCATACTCTTTAATTTTTAGCTTTCCTTTATTGAAGTTGCAGGACTTTGTTTACACTGAACAACAGAAAGCTAAACCAAGATCAACATGTCCTTGATTTTGCTTTGCATGTTAAGTACTGTATACTTGCCCCTTGCCACCTAATTTGTGAATTTGCCAGGAATCAAAACATCAACTTAAACTAGCCAGGAAGATAGCAAAATATGAGTATGGCTAGATCATTATCTAATGCATGGTTCTGATGTACTGAGGGTGGCTTTGCTAAGTCTGATGAAGTATAAAAATGCAGCTAGACAGAGCAGATTTAAAAAAAAAAAAAGGAAAATGTATCTGATCGAAACTTTGGTGTTGGTAAAAATTAAACTGGAATGTTTCTGATTGAAAATATTTTCACTGTGGAGAAGCAGTAGAGGCTTGTGGGGGTTGGGCAGTGTTGTCTCCTTCTGGACAGGCTCATGGGTTAATCCCTAATGCCTAAGGCCCTGTGGCCTCTTCCCCAGGGAAGAAGAGTGCTGAAATGCAGCCCTGGACCGATTACATTGTATGGTGGGAAACACAGTTCAGCTGGAGACCAGGGGAACAGAGCAGCTGAAACTACAGTTCCTGCAGGGCATTGTAGCTTTGCAAAAGAAAAGGCTTTAGCATTGAAAGGTAAAAAACACTCCACAGGGAAGAATGAAGTTTCAACCCATATTTCTGTCCAAAAGCTATCATGAATTACTCTCTTTGGTGATTTTCCAGTTACGCTGGATAGGAAAAAAACCGCAGCTCCAGAAGAGAAATTAGCTACCCCTTGACCACTAGCATCATCCACAATAATGGCTTTAATACTGCTTGAGCTCCAAGACCTCACTGGCTGAAGACCTCCCCTGACACTGAGGTGTTGGCTGACAGCCTTGGTGGCTTGGGAAGAGCTGACAAGAAATCCCTGTTCTTCAATGTCCATGCAAACAAAGGTCTTTCCAGGGACAGAGTGGGAGTGGATGGTCACTATGGGGTGGCAGTGAGGCATGAGATGTTGCATGCAGGTTTCAAGATAACTTTTTTGTCAGTGTGGTTGGTCTGTTTTGCCCTGAGTTATGAGACAGGTAACACAGCCACGTATGAAGGAGGAAAGTCTTTGTTGCTTAAATTGTTCCTTACATTTGGTTCCTTAGCCCCTAGAAATAATTTAGTAACTAACAGCAAGCTTTGAAGTTAAATCCAAGTCCTTGAGAAATGCCACAAAATGTGCTTTTGGTACAACTTCTGGGTTTTAGGATCTAGAAGGAATTCCAGTTTTCTTTCCATATTTACACCTTACTGTTTCTCAAAGCATGATGTTCAACAACAAAAAGGTGGTCTCAAAGATCTGACTGTCATTTTCTTCCATTTCATAGAATCATAGAATGGCAAGGGTTGGAAGGGACCTCAAGAATCATAGAGCTCCAACCCCCCTGCCACAGGCAGGGCCACAAGCCCCAGGCCTGGATCTACACAAGGTTGCCCAGGGCCCCATCCAACCTGGCCTTGAACACTGCCAGGGATGGGGCATCCACCACCTCTCTGGGCAGCCTGTTCCAGGACCTCACCACTCTTTCTGTAAAAAAAAAACAACTTCCCCCTAATATCTAATCTAAGCCTTCCTTCCTTTAGCTTTAACCCATTCCCACTTGTCCTGCCATTATCTGCCCTTTTAACAAGTTGATTCCCCTCCTGTTTGTATGCTCCCTTCAGGTGCTGGAAGGCTGCAATGAGGTCCCCCCGCAGCCTTCTCTTTTCCAGGCTGAACAAGCCCAGCTCCCTCAAGTTTTCCCATTTTCCCCCAAGTATCAGACATCGCAGCTATTGGTGCATTAGAGCACCAAACTGAGAGAACCTCCAGTTGACCCTGGTGAGCTATGTGAGTGTGGGATGTCTCGTGAGCATTTGGTTTCCCTGTCTGTAGAACAGAAATAATGATGGTTTCTCCTGTCTTCAAAACTTTTTATTTGAAAGCTGGACAGTGATGCCAGCTTTATGATGATTTAATAAGCAAGAACTGGAATTATGTGTAAAAGAAAGTAAAAATTAAGCAAAGGGGACTTTTGCTTTCTACCTGTTTTGGCAACCTGTCCTCTGAAGGAAGAGGAAATCCTAATACAGCTAAGGTTGCAAAATGAGCTCAGCTGTGTTATTAGACATCAGCAAATCCAGCCTGGCAGGAGCAAGAGGAAGCCAGCCTTCCTACGCATCACTGTCAGGGAGCTATTGAATTCACTCAAGCGTGGTGTTAATGAATTAACTCTGGATCTGTTGAGGGTTTTTCTTTCTGCATGCAGGTTCTCAGAAAGTGCACAGGTTTTTCAGGGTTGTTAAGAAAGCAGCAAGTGATGTCAATCCGAATCTTGTGTTGTTGCCTACTTGAGGCACAGTAGAAGTTAATGAGGTTAACTGGAAATATTAATTGTCCTATGCTGCTGTCTATGCTTGCTCTGCCTCTGGGAAATTCATGCATAGCACCAGCTGAAAACTCACCCAAAAGTGCTTTGACATAGGAAACTGGCAACATTTGGCCCAGTAATATCATAATGCAGGTGGCTGAGAAATCACTCACTCAATTATATGCATGAGGGGGACTCCATTTAAGAGCAACATTTGGAGCTTTATGGGCAACATAAAAGGAAAGAGAATGAGGTTTTTATATCGTTGCGCTTGGTTGTAGAAGCAGCGGGAGGTTGTTTCCCACCCCTTTGCATATGCTTGGGCTGTGCATGGGGAATGAAAATGAATGTCTGCTCAGAGGTTTGGTGTAACACCTGGGGAGGATGGGCTGGACCTATTCCAGAGACCCAGTGCACACACCCTGCTACATCCCCTGTTATAGAGGTGATTTCATGTGTGTGGGACTGGGCAATGTCAAAACAAAAGCCACACTCTAAAAATAAAAACCTTGGCACTTTTACTAACAGTGAACTCTCAAAGCAAGAAAGTTTTCAAAAAATGGGATCATAATTAATTGCTGCATTTCTTGTCCCTTGGCAGTTGCTAGGGCAAGTAAAGTAGGATCATCTCCCAGCATGCACAGCTTTGGTCATTTTATCATCCCTTTTTTGTCTCTTCTGTTGCCCCCCGGAATACAGGGGGGTAAATAGCTTTTTAAAAATTTCTTCTCTGATGCTTATGGTAGCTGGGGCAAAGCATACAGGCAAGGCTACCACACCTGCTAGGGCAAAGTATTTGCGTTTTCATTTATTTTCATTTCTTTTAGTGCCCTAACCCATGTTTTTTGTGAGGCTAGGGCTCACAGTGCTGTATCTCTGACATTGCAATGGCTGCGTCCATCTTTCTTCCAGGCATGCCAGCACCTGAGCTGTCCCCACCCCTCTTTCCTGCTGCTGGGTGGAGCAAACCCATTTCTGCTGATATGGGTAGTCCTTTAAATCTATTTAGAGAAGATTCATCCACTATCCCAGTGCTCTCCTTGCATTTCTAACAGAAAGAAATTCATATTTTATTTTTACATTTATTATAAATACAAAGCTGCCACAAATACCTTAATTCTTTTTTCTTGCTGTAAAGCTTGACATCTGGGCTTGTAACAGCTCATCAGTGGATTTGTGAGATGAAGCAAATGACATTTCTATATAGAGCACTGGCTGCTGTAGAAATCAGATGGTGAAATGGTACTGCGAAGAATTTGGTATTGAGTGATGATCTTCATCCAAGGATCTCGGAGTACAGCAATCCCTGCTTTGCTGACACAGAGGATGGGTGACTTACTCCAGTCTGCACAGCAAAACTGGCCTCACAGCAGAGTACCTCTGGAGACCTGTATGTAGAACACAAGTGTTCCAGAGCAAGCATCGCATCTCTGTTTTATAGAGCTATTTGTTGTGATAAGTCCTTGAGCCCAGTGTGGACAGAAATTAATCTGTAACTAGTTGTGCAGGGAAATGCCTGTCCCATCCTTGTCATGGATGAAGCCCACTCAGATGTGTTTGTGCTCCATTGCCTTGGCAGAAGATCTGCTGTTACTTGTACCCTGTCTCCCTTCATGCACAGTTTGAACGGTGTTCTGTATGAATATTGTTTCTGTAGATTAAAACACACCATGGGATCAAGACAGCATTCCTGCTCTGTCCTGACCTCTGCAGCACTGCTCTTGTTCCCAGCAGAACTACTGGGGCTACAGAGTCAAACCAAAACCCAACAGCCTGAAGTAATTTTAAGGTGAATTAGATAAACTCTTAGGATATGTCTGTTTCCAGCAGCAAGAGACTGGACTCGCGGTCCTGAGATGATGTCCAGGACTCTGCCCCAGACGTCCGGGGTGGAGATGCAGCTTCCCTGTGCCTGCTCCCAGCCAGCGCTTTCCCCTTCCCGCTGGTGCTGAAGACCTGGCCCTCAGCGCTGCTTGCTTCTGTTTTCCCAGGATAGCTCCTCGGCTGGATCAGAGGGAGTGTCCCCTTGTCTAAAATGAAAGTTTTATTCCTGACTGCCATGGCTTTCACTAAGAGGGGCAGGACGAAACTTAGGACCACGGTTCATCTCCTTGTGCTCGTAAGCAAATTAAGGTCTCAGAGTAGAGGCACGCTGCTGTGATGGTTGTCTGCTCGAATCATTCAGTTCTTCTCCAAGTGCCCAGCAGTGGTGGCTTGTTCTTGCCGTTACCTCTCCCAAGGGATTGACAATGGCAATGCCAAGCCCTCCATAGCATTGCCCACAGGAGTGCAGGGTCCAGGGATCCTTCTAATGCAAGCTGTCTGCCAGTGTGCTGCTGTGGCAGCAGGGAGGGTTGGTTGGGATGGGACACAAAAAAAGCACATCTCTTCCCAGTACAAGCTGCCATCCTGTTGAGATGCACAAAGATTGACTGTCCCCAATCTTAGCACCTCTATGGTTCTGGCATTCCTGAGTGATGCCTGAATCTCACCCTCTTCCTTTTAATCTGTGGAGTAGCTGGGCACTACCAGGCAAAGTTGCACTTAAACCTTGTGCAAAGGTAATTAGTGTGCTTCAGTAAGGGCAGGTGACTTATATGGGCTGGGAATCTAGCTCTGTACATTTAATAATGAAGACATGCAGACCCAGCTGTACCATCTCTAGCCACATTTGATTAAATTTTTCAGGTCAGCAGCAAGAACTTGCTGATTCCTAGAAATCTCATTGTTTTGTAGGAAGATGGGAGTGAGGATTGTCTGTTGACTGGTCAGTGTGGTGCTCCAGCCCCTGGCAAGACATGACAGTGCCAAACGGGAGGCCAAAGGGGGATCCCAGTTAGTCCTGGCCTTCAGCTCTTTTTGCTACAGAAGGAGCATTTGTACCTGTCTCCTGCTGCCTTCCATTCTGGGGAGTTACACTGGCTTTTTGCACTTCCAGCTGAGCCTTTTGTTGCAGAGAACTGAAAAGCTGTAAAAGTCATATTGTTATTCCTTGAGCTCTCAGTTTTGCTATTATACAGGAAAAGGTTCTCACAACATTCAGCTATCATTTTTAACGAAACCTTTCAATTTTGATTGCGGTGGCCTTACCTATATACATATATGTGTGAATACATTGCACGTATATATGTGTGAGTTATAGTAGGCAATTAAAAATACAGTTGGTTGGAATTCTATGCTCTGGAGTTTATCTCAATGTCATTCTTTTCTCACTGGAAGCCATGACATGCTGTAATGCTTAAAACTGAATGCATATCTTGTCCCTTGCATGCAGCTCACCTGCCTGTTAAAGGGCTGAATGGGGCTGAAGCAGGTTTCTGACTTTAAGAATGACTTCGGAAGCTGTTAGGAGCTATGTGGGTAGTAATGCTGTTGGAGCCTACTCTGTTCTGTTGAACTGAAAGAGCTTATCTATTTTTTTAAGGGGAACACTTGGTGCGAACACAAAGTGGAGACTGCCTCACTACAAGCATGTGCTGGGAGGAGAAATTGTCTGTTTCTGCTCTTGTTGTGTGGTTTCAAGTGACCATCACTTGTTTTGTTGTTCCATAAGATGATTTGCAGGTCAAGACATGTCCCAAGCTGGGTGCTACACGTTCTCTGCAGTTCTAAAAGCAAATCTGTGATGAACCCAGGACATACTGGCTTTGCTTTCTGGGAACATCCACAGAGTACAATGAAGCTGCTCTGAAGTAAGGCCTTGGGAACCATAGGAAACTGACTCAAGCTGACACACTATCTTGAGTGGTGCAAAAGGATCTGTCAGTGGAAATCTATCTTTACAGAGCTTTCTGTTGAGAGCTGCTGTGAGGTACCCCCTGCAATCCAGCATCCAGGCACTCTGTGCCTGACAAAGCCTCATCACTTCCCTGAGAACAGAGGAGATAAAGCCATTTCTGGCATTCTTTTGTTCCCTTATCAATTGGCAACTCTGTCGGGTTTTCATTAAAACAGTAAAGAGTGGGGCCAGCAGTCTGTAGCTGTGCTTGATAAAGAGATTTCTACACATACCAAAAAAAAACCCCACCAAAGCCATTACCTGTTGTTTCTCTGTTGTACAATACCAAATGGAGGGTGTTAGTCACTTCTGGAAGAGGGAAAGGGCTCTTACAACACAGAATCACATCTTATTTCTCTCTTTTTTCCAAGATTTTGTCCATCTGTTCCCTTTCTCAAAAACAAACAAACTATTAATACAGTGCTTAGATGGAGCCTTCTGTTCAAGGCTTTTAAGTGTTGTATAGATATTCATGATTTTATTTGCCAAGAAAGAGTCTTTAAGAGATAAATATTAAATTCCTTATTTCCCACAGGGCATGAGCCAGAGCGGCTGTGTGTGTTTTTGTGTGTGTAGGGGCTGATACCGCAACTGGGGCCCCAACTTTTGATGCTAGATAACTTGCTTGATTCCCACTTCTGTCTCAGCATTCCCATAGGACTGTACACTAATAGCCTCTTTTCCCCCTGTCTCAGTTACCTTTTAAAACAAGGTTATTCCTTTTCTTTTGCTTTGCCTTGCCCATCTGCATGCTGTGACCTGACTTCAGCTGATGCTCAGAACACTGTGATCTGGTCCGTGCGGTACAGCCCTTGGCCAGAGACCTGTGCTGGGAGGTTATTTCTGCAGCATGGCATAACCAGAGCTTATAGCAACACAACACCTGGTGCCAGACTGCCTGGGGTGGGTACCAATATAAATGTAGTCCTGGAAACAGGATTCAATTCCAGCTACGCTAATGCTTGCTTAGATTCCCAGGCAGGTTTTCTGCCTGCACTGAGGTATTTGCTGCTGCTGTTGCAATGCTGTTAGTCCTAAGGGTAGCTTGTAGTGTCCTACTAGAGCTGCTGCTGTTCCTCCATCTTCATCACTGGTGAGCTCACATAACTCCAGATCCTCTTGGATGTGAGGTGGGGCAGAGACATGGAGCAGTGCATTGGTGTTGCTTGTGGAAGTAGGCCCCCAATCCCAAAAAGTGTACCTGTAAAGCACTGGAGGAAATGTACATTTGGTGAGAATTGCAGGCTGAGGATCTCCCTTGGAAATGACTTCCTAAAAATCTCCTTGTTGCTTGAAACATCAGAGCTAGGGACTGCCAGCCTGGGACAGCAGCCCAGTCGTGATGTTCTTAGTCATTTTTTTCTGTCCTTTTTTTTAGTAGGAGAGACAAAGGGATAAATTGCCTCAGATGGAAAGCTTTTTGTTATCAGGGAAGAAGCAAAGGCATCCAAGAAAGGAAAGAACCAAATGTATCCAGCAGTGAAATGTATTCAGGAACATCCCAGTTGCTACTTACCAGAAGTCAAAGCCTTAGAGCCACCAAAAAAGCATCTTATATCCTTTAATAAGTGAGCAGTCACTGCAAAGTTTGGGGACTTTTAATGAAAAATATTCTTCCTTCTCACTTTGTTTTGAAACAGTGCTCATGATTGTTTTCAGGATCTACTCTGCAAGTCTGATGTGTCCTGTGAGCCATTTATTATGAACAGAGACTCAGAAAGTTGACCTGGCCTGAATAAAGACGGTTTACAGCAATGCTGACCTGTCCCTCTGTTCCCTCTGCATTGCAAATTGTGTTACAGCTGGCATAGGTGGCAGCTCCTGCTCAGGAGCTCAGACTGAATGTAGTAAAGAGGTAGGGTTTAGGAGCGTGGTAGGATTGTAAAATGTAGTACAGGGCTTGGGTTGTATAGAAGAAGCATTGTATGTAGGCATAGGGAGACACTGCTTGGATGAGCTGAGTAGCCATGGAGAAAAGTCAGATGATCTGCAAGAGGGCTGATATCAAGCTGACTCCACCCAGAAATGGTACAAACTATGGTGAAAGTACTTATTGTGGATCTGAATCAGGAGATGCTCACAGGCAAAACCTACTGAGTGAGAAGACACTTGTCTGGAAGGATCAACTGATCCTGTCTTTACTATAGCAAGTGTGTGCTTTGGTCACTGCTGATGTGAAGTGTCTTTCCATCATGCAGTAACTGTGGACAGCCAAGGTTTCCTTGCAGGAAGCTCAGCCTGTAGGGCTGGAGTGCCTGCATCCACATTCAGAAGGCTGGGATCTGTCCTGGGTTTGGGTTTCTTGGTTCATGTCACACGTGTAGGCAGAGAGGACTGAGTGGCCTGAAAGAGGGAGTGTGGGTCTTTGTAAGAGTCTAATGTCATTCCAGAGTAAATGGAGAGGCACTGCTGGAGAGCAATGTGGAGGGACTTCTGGGCAGCATGTCCAACCCTCTGGAAGGGTAGGAGAAAATGAGACCTCAGAGCTCAACTGTTTTCCTACTGATCTGTTCTCTCGCTGAGCTGTGAAAGCCACTGAGCCTAGGGGAGAGAAAGTCTCTCTGCTGTAAGATCTCAGGGCTCCGTGGTGGCAAGTGACATGGCAAAACATTTCAGGAGGACAGGTGAGGAACAGTGAGAGTTCAGCACAGTCTGTACTGGAGAAATTAGACTGGATATTGTTGTGCAATTTCTTGTCATGACTTGGCGTGACCTCCATTATACCCATGAGATCATCTCCAGTGAGTATCAATAGCCTCTTCCCCCATGCCTTAATGTATTTTTAATACTACCTAACTGCCAGAAAATAATAGTTTCTGGAAGCTTTCACTGCAACACTTAGTTATACATTTATCCTGTTGTCTCTGAATCCAGGACTCTTAGTTACACTGAGCCCAGCTCATGTGAAGGAAAAAAGGAGGTTAGCAATATATGTCCACGGTAGTTTTAAAATAACATTGAAAGTGTTTATCTGCACTGGTTGAGTACAAAGTGTGATACAAATTGTGAGTGGCAGTTCCTAACACTGGGATACTTCGAATTATTCTGACTTACAGACGAGGTGGCCAAAAAGCTGTAAATGATGCGTACAAACTTCAACAGAGCTTTGGTTCCAGCTTGTTGCTTTGTTTACCAAAAGTCACTCCTTTTCACAGCACATAGATATTAAGTAGTATGTGAACTATATGTTCTCCATCATATGCAAGATCTTGTAGTTAGCTTTGCTAGATCACAGCTTAGCTACTAGCTTAGTGCATAATCAAAATGGGGCAGGATTTCTAAGTCTGTATAAGGACCTAAAATGTTCCAAGCAGTAAATATGGATTGGTGAGAAGAGCACACGTGAAATGAGTGATGATAAAGACTGTGCCATAAATATAACTAATCATACAGCTATTGCTTCTACTTCAGTTGACTATATGGCAATAACACTTAATGCTCTTGATCAGAGGATGTCAGATCATTCTGTAAGGAATTCTTCTTGTTCACACTGTGGGCAGTGAAAATTAATAGCTGGGAGATATAGCGGACATTTGAGACTTGAACAAGCCATTACATATGACAGAGGAGTATAAACCTCATATCCCTATATAGCCAGTGTGATGTCTTACTCACTGGACCATGTTTTCTACTCATTGGACCATTTTTCCTCCTGTTGTATATGGCTGGGTGTGATTATATACACAGCTGTAAGCATGTATGGCTTCAAAGCAGCACAGAAACAGACCAGGCGCCACAGCCAGTGCCAGAGCTGCCTAGCTGTACAGCATGTGAAAAGACTAAGGGAGAAGAAAGCAGTCCATTTGGATGGCTTTCCTGTCAGGTAAATTTGTTGATTCTGAGCTAAAATCTCATGAACTTTGGTGTTCTGATCTTACCCTCTCTGCTGGAACAAGAGACAGCAGCATGATATAGCAGTGGAGCTATGACACTTCTCCTTGGACCTCCTATGTCCTCCCCCAATCTTTCTCTGTCCTGGTTCTCCAGGAAAGCACTGCTTCCTGATCCCTCCATACAACCACTGTATAGACTGCACCTTATAACTAGCATAGCTTGGTGCTGAGCGGATGCTGAAGGGCTAAAAAATTCCCTGCACCAAGCCCTGAAGTGGTTGGCAAGAATAGGTCGATAGTCTGATTCAGCGGCGACAGCACTCCACCCTCCTTCTGTAAATGCCTCATATCTCCTGCTGCCAGTCATGACAGATATACAGACATAGCTTTTCTCAAGAGGATCTAAATGTTCTGGTTGCTATTTGGTAAGGGGGAATATTTCTCCAATTAATTATTAAGTGGAGCTCTGGCTGGAGGAAGGGGCTTCAGAGATATCAAAGTGAAATGGGGAGACTGTTTCAACCTTTCTGAAACTCTCCTGCAGTCGGCAGCAGGTTTGCCTTGTGAGTCCTGGCCAGTTCTTGTTCTACTGTGCGTTGTCAAGGCTGGCCAGCAGCGAATGGCCTCACGGGGACTTTGCCAACTTCCATGGCTCGTGGGCCCATCTCTTCTCTCTCCTTGGCAGCAGAAATATGCTGGAAGAAAAACTGCTACCTACCACTCGTGGCTTCATCCTGTCCTTGAGATGGAGGGTCCTGGCTGTGCAGATGTAGACACAATGGGAAACAGACTTGGAAGAGCAGTTGCAGGGACTGGACTGATCAGCTGAGAAGGAGCAATAGGAAAGGTAGTATTGGATGTAGTGTTAGACTGGAAGTCCAGAGACCTAGGCTTTTATCCTATATTACGAGGGCAGAGGACTACAGTGATCACCTCACCCATGCAGCTCCTTACTTGGTAGCAGCATTAGAAAGCTGCGGAGACCCAGGCAAACTACTGCATCACTTCATGTCTCTGTTTCTCCAGCATAGCACCTCTGCTATGTTGGTGTCCTACAAACAAAATACATTTTTCAGGGGCTGAAGCGGGAAGGATTAATTGTGCTGACTTTCCCAGTTAGAACTGCTGAGGCAGACCCTCCACTGGTATGAATCAGCAGAGTGTACAGTGAAAAATATTTACTACTGGACCCCATGTGCAGGAGGACCTTGCCTAGACTCTATGATCTTCTTTTCAGGTGGTTTAATTGTCCTTACAAAAATTACAGAGGAAAATTGTGAGACAAATCTCAGCTTCAGTCATTACTAGATGTCTTCTCAAGCTTCTTCTCCAAAGTAGAATAAGGCACCGATTCAATTTACAAGCTGTCTAGTATTGTGTGCAGCTCTGCTCTTCTACTCAAAAAATGCTGCAATCAGAATGTATCCTGAACCTTTTCTGATTTATCCATGTCTTAGTAGCTGCAAAACATGAATGTATAATTATGATGTTCCCAGAGGCATTACAATGGAAATGGTGTGAGAGATTCCTCACCAGCGCAGGGCCAAACTCAAACAAAAGTCTTAAGTAAGGAACAAGTAAAGCAGGAATGACCTCCAGAGAGTTAATTCTGCTCCAGGAGAAAGCCTTTCCCAAGGTCCTCTCCAGTCTGTTTTCCTGTTACTATTGCTAAGCTGCGCCTTTGCGAGTGCCCTGCCACCAGCCCTAGCAGGTGCAGCCCTTCTCCTTGCTGCAGTCAGTCATGTCACAGCTGAAGTGCATAGCTCAGGGGCCAACCTCACATTAGGCTTTGGAGAAGCACAGGAAAAAAGGGCAGCCCCTGCTTAGGCTATAAGCCCATATCAGCCCCTTCTCCTCTTTTCCCTGTGTTTTTGGTGTCTGCCTGCAATGCTTTCCTAGGAGATGCACTGTTTCAGGTCCCAGATGCTTTCAGTCTGGACTCTGGGACTTTGTTCACAAGTGCAGCCACCCTGCTGCCCTGGCCTGCCCTGTCTAGAGAGATTACTCGAAACATGGTGCTCTGCATGTACCCAGCCATGTCACTGAGGCACATTCATCTGCCTTCCTCTTGTCCTTAGCCAGTTGTCTGCAGACAGCTCAAAAGCCAGCAGGGTCTTGGGGGCAGGCTCCTGCCAGCATGCTGTGAGGAACAGGAGGCTTGCTCCTAAATCGGTCCCTGCCTCACTGCTTGTTCTGACTAAGCTGGGTGACTCTCATTTATTTTTTCCTTTAGCCTGTCTCTGCTCTGTGTCATGTGGTTACCATGAAAAGTCCAAGGGCTGTTTCTGATCCTGGTTTCAGGGCTACAGCCCACTTTGATAGTGAAGGCTGCACTGGGACCATCAAGTTGCAATGTAGCTCTATATCGTATTTCTGGGCTGCGCCACAGATTCTGGGGATGAGTCTTCTGCATTTTTGTCCCCTTGATGGTCCTGCCTGTGCAGTGTGGTTGGTGACAGCTCTTCCTCTCAGCAGCATCAGCAAAGGCACCATTTGCTGCAGGCTTTGGAGGATGAAAACCAGCATGGGATAGGAAAATGTCCAAGACTACTTTTACCATTATGCTGTCAGCAGGATGTGCTAAGGTGTTTAAATATTGAAGCAAATACAGAAGAAACAGTTGCCTTCTTCCAGAACAGGTGAGGGATTTATGGCATAAAACATCCCCGAGCTCTTTGCCAGCACCGTGCAGGTCACAGCTGTTGCTCCCTGGTACCAGCACATGGTAACTGTGATGGTGAAAAACCCTCATCTCCTGCCCGCCTAAGCCCAGAAAGCTGAAAGCCAAGTATGGAGAGATGGATTCACAGAGGAAAAGGCTTTCCTGTGCCTGAGGAGGAATCCCTAGCCTGGGGCTAAAAATTAGATTTAAAGTCTGAGAGCTGCGTATTGAACCTCTCCTTTGGGGCTCTCCAGGGAGAGGGAACAGAAAGCTGCTGATCCAGCACTTTGCTGTCTGGGAGATGGAGTTTTGTTATTCAAACCTCCCCACCAAAATCAAATACTTGTAAATGGAGGGAAACTCTATTCCTGGGGATATTTGCAGTGGGCTTCCTACCAAGCTTTCTACCAGCAGTTTGTATGTCTGAGCCAGAATGATGTGTATGAACCTTTTTGGTATTTGTGTACACCTAAATATTCCGTCTTCCCCACCTGTGCCCAAGAGAGATGCAGAGGTAAGCCTTGATTTGACTCGACTCTCAGCATGTTTCTGGAGTTAAATCCAGGCTTGGTCGATCTTCTTGCTCCTGCTGTTTCTCTTAAAGCAACTGGGAAAATTTAAGGGCAGGTTGGATGGGGCTCAGAGCAACCCAATCTAGTTGAAGATATCCCTCATCATTGCAGAGGGAGTTGGGCTAGATGACCTTTAAATGTCCCTTCCAAGCCTAACTATTCTATGATGAACATAGAGGGGCTGAACCGGGGACGAAGGGTGGGGGTGAGTGGAGAAAGGAGGATTAAAGCCCTTAACCATTTTCTAGACATTTTGGATTAATCAGCTGCTTTGATATGGTGAAAACAAGACTTGGACTTTTCTCTTCAACCATCTGCAACTGTGAGGTCCTAGTTAAACCTCTAAAGCTCTCCAGGCCAGCCATGTGTGAAAATGAGTGCTAACAACCATGTCTGCGTTTGGGAACAGCATTGTGTGTGTCCCCCAAAGACTCTTGTGGCCACCCCTACTCATCCAACTCAAGGGCTTTTCCCACCTCAGCTCTGGGCTAGCTGTCAGAGCAGCATCAAGCTGCTCTCCAGCTGCTGTACCACATCTGCACAGGTAGAGCTCACCACTGGCTCATCTTTATTTTCCTAATGACAGTTTTTCTAATTATAGACCTGTGGCTATCAGCCAATCGGCTCCATTTTTGAGGCTCGTTATTGGACTTTGGATGTCAGGCTGAATTTTTCCTAACTGTCCATAATAACAGTAATAGCTTGACTTCCACCATGAGACAATTAACCTTCTTAAAGTTAAGTGCCTCAGGCTGTGCCTCAGAAAGATTCCCTCTACAAAACAGACAATTACCTTTACTTAATAACCTTTCCCTTTTTAATCTGATATTAGTGCCAAAGTAAATGTAAAGGGCAGTGCTCTATGTCCCCTCTTAAGTACTTTAAATGACTGTCCATGAAGGCTAATGAGCTGCCATTTTGCTTAATCTAGATTTGCTGTGGATCTAATGGTATTCTACAGCATCTTCCTTTAAAAAAAAAAAATCCAGCATCTGAGGGTATTGCTCTGTTTTAATTTGTATTGAAACTTTGTATGGGGAAAAAAAGAGAAAACTCATGATGCAGAAAGAAAAAATAATGATCCCCAAACTACTAAACAAAGCGAAGCATAGTCAGCAGTGGCGTGATGCTGGATTAAGGTTGGTTTCTGTGGGAAAGCAGTCCATGTTCATAAGGCAGGAATTTGTCATTGGAGCTTTGTAGGGTCAGTGCCATCCCCTCTTGTCAACTCCAGTGCAGACGTGGGATGGGGAGACAAGGCTGGGAAGTTTTATGGTTTCCTATGCATCAGTCTGTCTGGAGCACACGTGGTCTGTCAGACCCGCTGAGCCGGGAGTGCTGACCTCTCCAGTAACGTCTGCAGCAGAGCTACAGCACCAGCGCAACGGCTGTGCAGATGTGATCTCTTCATGGATTGCTGCTCAGGGCAATTAGTATGTACAACATTAGTAACTGTTGAGACATGAAATGCTTCCTCGGCGAAGAAGTTACTGCTCCGCCAACCCTGCGTTTTGCACATTCAGTGAGAGTTCTCTAATAATGTTGAATTCAACCTTTGGTAAAACCCCACAAGATTTTCTGAGAGGAATGTGAAGCTGTAGGGACTTCTCTAGAAGGTGAGCAAACTAGTTTTTTCTAAGAATGTCAGGTCAAGTAGAAAGAGCAACAAAAAGATGTCTTAAAACCCAGAAAAAGCGGGGCTATGGTTGCTCTTAGTAACGATACCCAATTTCTCTGTAGCTCTCAAACCTACGTCTCTGGGTGCAGAGTATTCCCACCCACTGCCGCATGCTGCTTCCGTTTGTTTTACTACAGAGCCCCTGCGCAGCCCGTTGCCTGCCACCGAGCCAACAGTTACTCTCGTCTTGTAAGAGCGCTCTGGTTTCATCATCTCAGTATAATGAGGTTTATATTATTTTTTTATTATAATAGAAGCAGCCTCAGGTCCTAATCAAGATATTGGGCTAATTGCTATGGAAACCTAATTAGGCAGACCGTGTCTCAAACTCTGTAAATATTTATACATGCACTTAACCGTCTGCATGCAAACCAACCTACCCCAGCCATGGGAATGAAGTTTAGCACACGCTTACATGTTGGTAGGGGTGAGAGTCTCCTTTAAGACAAAGTTTAGCTGTGCTGCAACAAGTAGAGAGGAGCAAGTAGTGGTAATCAGATGGAGATTGTGTATGTGCAGATGAGGATCAGATAAGGGCTGGGTTACGTATGGGTTTGAGTTCAGAGCTGAACAGAACTTTGGAACTGCTGCCTATTTTTTTATTATCTCATGGAATAATAATGAAAAAGATGTGGGGTATTGTACTGGAGACAAGCATGCATACAGAAATACAGGGATGTGTAAAGTCTCCCCTACCAGAATAAACAGGTGTCCTGTGCCACTTCTTGGCATAGCATTTTAAACATTATTTGAAAAACGCTTTTGAACTCAATTTTAGAACTTGCTTTGCATGCATGAATCAGTTCAGATTTACATGTTTATTGCAGCTAAGAGAAGATTCAGTGTTAGCTTTGGTATAAACACCTTAGACCGCTGGGGTATTAGCTTTAGAAGCTGAATATATGGAACTAATCAAAACCCTTTCATAAACAGATTAATGAGGAGACAAAAATGCGCAAGTACAAGCTGTGAGGCTTTGAACAGTCACATCTTCTACAGCACCTTTATTTATTTATTTACTTTAATAAGTATTTTAATTGGTTTCGTTACATGTCAGTTGTGGGAATGGTGAGGTGGGGTGAATTTGCTAAACACAAAGCTGCCAGCAGATAGGAATAGAATAATGTAGCTGGAGCTCTCTGCGTGAAACCCCGTGTCCTGGTGCTGATCTTTTATTTCTGTTTTCTTTTCTGAGCCCTGCTCCCTCATACATAGCACTCTGATTGTCCATGCAATATTTAGCCTTCCAGGTGGGAAGGTTGGTAGAGAAAAAGGGCGTTTAATTTAGCATAACCAGTACGGCAACATCCAACCAGGAATAGTAGATTCTCTGCCACAGAAGCTGAACATCCCTTTCCCAAGAGTTTCTACTCAAGCACATTGTCCATTTCATGCTGTTTATTGCTAGCAAATAACCTTGTGGGGAGAAAGCAGGGAAACACTCCAAGAAAAAGAATAAAAGCAACCTCCAAAACATTTTTTTTTTTAAAGAAAATCCTGCAACCTGTTTTTAAACCCTGTGCTTGAAGCAGAGGGGGACAGGCAGGAGATGGGGCTGCTCAGAACAAATGTTTCCTGTGCCGTCTGAGTCACCGTGAAGTTCATCAGCGCAGTCCTGTTGGGGACGCCTTGCAGACCTCGTTCACCATTCAGGACTGTAAATTTCCTTCCTGAGTTTGTTAGCAGTGAACAATGTGTGTAAAACAAAAACCTAAACCCACTATGGGTGCTGGTATTATGCAGAAGAACTAATGCATAAGCAATCTGCTGGCTTTGGAGGAGCTGTGCAATCTGACACCAGCCAGTGCAGAAAGCAGAGTGGCAGCTCTTCCAGACCTGGAGATAAAGAAGGGATCTTAGTGGGGCTGGCTGAAAATTTTCCATTGAACACCTTTCTTTTAACCTGGCTCTTAGGTAACCTTATTTTTTTCCTCCAAAGTTACATCACTTCTGTATAAAACATCAACTTCTTTCTAAACCAACCAAACAAGAATCTCCTCTTTCTTTGCTAATCTGAATAATTTTGACCCTGGGAAAATGTCACAGGATGTGCCTCAGCAAAATTCTAGTTCAAAAACCTCATCAGCCTCTGAGGAGCAGGTTTCCCACCTGCTGTCCTGACCCCAGGAAGGGATCTCAAAAAAGGGGCAATAATGGGCAGGAGTGCTAGTGCTGCATGGGGAACCAAACCTGAGCAGGGCTCTGGAGAAAGATGAGACCAAGCTCCCTGGTACTCCAGCTCCACAGACAGCAAGCATTAATTCCCACATCCCATCTTACAGTTTTTCACTTAGAGGCCAATTTTTTTCTTATAGGACAATTACACTCCCAATCACTTTACCTAAGAAAGTTCCAACTTTTTCTTTCTACTGGAGATATCCCTTCTAAAGTTTGTCCAAAGCTTCAGGAAGAAAGAAGAAACCGCTGGGATTCAGAGAAACTTGATATTTATCATGTTTAAAAGGTGAGCTTGTCTTTATAAAGTGAGCTTCTCTTTATACGTCACAAAGGAGAGTAGCAGAAGTGACAACAAAACACGCAGCTATTTTTTGATTTGCAGTTCACTGTGAAGAGATGTTTTCACCCTCTCCCCCTTCTCCCTTTTGGATGAAGTGTGAAATTAGCAATGAAAACAGCACATTAGCTGACAGGTACTGCAAATAATCTAATCATGAGACAGCATTTTAAAAAAACAATTCAGCATGTTGTGGATGTTGGGGTTGTTTTCTTTAGCAATTACATCTCGGAGACGCTCTCCTTAGATATTTAATGGGTTGCAGCTAAAGAATTTTAAAAGCACATTTCAGAGTTGCTGGTAATTGAAAAGGATCAAGTATTTCATACTTACTGCTAAATTTTACAATTGATTATGGCACATCCCTAGTTAAGCTACTTTGGCAGGAAGCTAGCAGTGCCTAACACCAAACGCTGCAAAGGAGAGCTTGTCTAGGCATAAAAGGACAAGACATGGGATGTAGTGCTGGGCATCTTGAGTAAAAAGCCTTATTCAGCCAGGGTCCAAAAGTCACTTTTTTTTAATGCTTATTTTTAACTAACTGTGAACTTCTGCAGTAAGTACAGAGTGCTACTTGGCTCCATAAATAGCTGTGATGACGAGCTGGCGCTCGCTTCTGTTACTATGTGAATTTATGGAGCTGTTGTCACACGCTTTGTTAGAGGAAATATATGGTGGTTCTGTCATAGGGACTGGACACCTATAATTCTCATTTTCTTTGCCTGCTCATAAATCCCCGCTGCTGAGCCGCACCGTTATTATACTTGGGTTGCTGCTATAATCCCCACTGCTGGAGCAAGGCTATCACAGCGCTTTGCAGGGGAAGCGCTGAGTCACCAGTATCGCTCCACTGGAGATGAAATGCTGCACAGGGCTGGTGACTGCCTGCGTTGCAAAGGAGATTCATGTGCGTGCATCTGCTTCAGGGGCATGCCGGCAAATAGCTCATGGGTGGATGCTGAAAGGCACTGGGTGCCTTGGAAAAGCATCCGCCTTGTTTGTGTGGGTTTTGCCATCTTGGAGAAGGTTTTGTGGGTTTTGGTGCCTGACGAGCATCAGAGCAAAGGGACATGGTTTACCCTTCGATTTCTCCCCTAGGACCCTGCCCTTTCTTCCCATCTCCCTGCTTTTTGCTCAGGTCAGTGCACCAGCTACGCTGGACCTGGCTATACTTCATTTGCACTTAAAGCCTTGCCTCACCCGGCAGGCCTCTGATGGCCAACACTTGAGGAGTGCAAAGTCTTTTATTCCTCAGACAGCTTCAGTCTAGCTGGGCTCAGAACCAGTTTGATCTTTCAGACCTGTGCCTTTTTTGTCCCACTCTGGAGCCGCTCTGTGCACGGTGGCTTTGCTTTCACAGCCAGTCCCTTCTCTCTTCTCCTCCAGCCTCCAAACCGCTTTCATCTTGCCCTGCCACGCACTGCAGTCGACCTTCTTTCATCTCCTCTCTGCCTGTGGAAATGCCCTTTTGAAACCCGTGGTCAGCCTCGTCTGAATCACTCTTTGAGGAGCCCCTTTGCAGTGGGGCATGTCGCTGCTGCATCTCGCGTGGCAGTAGCCACCTCACTGAGCCCTGCACTGACCTACACCGTGCCGGCAGCGACTGCTGCTCTGCTGCCTGACCTCAGGGAAATTACTACTCTCCCTCGTGCCTCTGTTTCTCTTTCTGGCTTTTATCTGTCTTTTCTGCTCAGGCTGGAGGCTGCTGTGTGTGACGAGCTTGACGGTACCATGACAGCCTGGTCTCAGCTGGGAACGCTGCCGTAACACAGATGATAACTGCTGTGCTGTGTCCCTGCTGTAAGCCAGGGAGAAGGTTTGGTTTCTGTGGCCTCTCCTGCACCTTTGTGGGAATGGTAAAGACGAAACCGTGGCTGTGTTTTTACCAGTGTCAAGCTGACTGCACTGAGAGGGTCTCAGCCCCGTGTTTGGGACATGGACAAAGGCCCATAGCTACATCCACCTGTGTTCCTGCCAACAGCTCAGGAACGACCAGGAGCAGCGGCTAGGGTTGGGACGGCATTGAGATAGTCCTGGGTGGGCTCCTGTCCCTCCAGGCTCCCCACAGGTTCCTGTGGAGCTACCGAGTGTCTGTGTCTCATCCCAACAGGTTGCAGGGTCTAAGGAATGGAATACTTATAGGAGGGGAAAGGCCTGGTGACAGAAGATCACCACAGGAGTTGTCTCAGGAAGCTCGTAGCTCTCAAGGATGCTGCTATACTCTCTTGAGTGGCTCCTGCAGAGACTTTATTCATGTCTTGTTCACCACCAAATGGTCTCCTAGGAACAACCCCCTGCTCCAGACGTGCTGAGATGCTGTGCAGCTTTGTCAGCCATTGAGTGTTCCCACACACCCCTGAGGGGCTCAGGGATGTCCCCCATCTGTGCTGTAAGCAGAACACAGGGAGAGGGGATGGAGATAAGCAGTGTCTCTTCTTTCCCCAGTGCTGTGTGTCCGCCTGCCTCACTGGAAAGTGGTCTATTGATCAAGATCCATTGCCAATTACCTCCTGGAGAAGCAGGCAGTGATTGAAGCAAGGTTTATGCTCTGAAACATATTTTCCTCCCTGGGGCAGTGCACTTGCATCCTGCTCCACCATCAGAACAAGAGGGAAGGGCACCAGCCAGCCCACAGCTATTGTTGCTTTCGAAAAGGCAGAGTGACAGAGATGGGCAATGATGGGCACTGACTGGAGGAGTTTAATCCCTGCTCATCCCATTTTGACAATAAAATTACACGTTTTGATACCAAAAGCTTCCACCTGGAGAGCTTGATGAAAAGCACAGGGAGGTGTTGGTTCTAGGCAGGAATCTTCTCTACTATTCTGCTCCTCTGGAGCTTTCATAAGCAGGTTTCTTTGCTACCACAACAGAAAGAACACCTCTTTCATAATGAATTGCCTTCAACTACCATGAGCCAAGCTTAGGGTTTTTTTTTTGTTTTTGTTTTTTTAAATGTGGGAGCATAGAAAATTAAATCTCTGTTGGATTTTTTTAAGCAATTATTTTAAGCACTGTGAATAAACAAGGAGTGCCTGACAAACACCTGTTATTTTTCCCATCGTGAGTTTGGCTGCTGCTGAACAGTCAGAAATGCTGCTCTTTATAGGATCAAGTGTGTTTATCTGGCAGAGAAGAATAGGGTTTGTTTTCACTGTGGAATAGTGCACTGGCTGCCGTATAAAGTGCAGCACCAACTTTTATCAAATAGTGGGCATGTGTTCCCTGGCTTCCTCCCTATTGCTGACAGATTGGTAAAGCTCAGTTGCTTCCATCCCAGAACAGGCACCTCAGACCTGGGCAGAAGAACCTGGGGTTTCTCACAACTTCTGGGTCTGCTGGGAATGTGGGGCTGAGCTGGAGTGCAGAAATTGGTTTCAGATCTGGCTTTCAGCTTTCTTCTGAAAAAATCAGAGGGTGCCAAGTCTGGGATTCGGAACTTCAGCAGGAGTAAGGCCTATCTCAAAGTCCATATTGCCAACAACCACTAACAAGGGGAGGGATGGCAACAGTTCTGGGAGGTTCCCATGATCAGCTTCTTCCTCCTTACCCTTTTACCCCATGCCTGGATGCTGCAGGCTGGCAGTACCGTGGGGACAGAGTAAAGAAGATGCTGCTTGTACAGTAGTGTTCAGCACAGTCAGAACAGTGTGGGGACCCAGGGCAGAGGGATTACAGCAGCAGTTGGCTGACTGAGCTGACCTGATTGAGTTGACACTTCCTTCTTTTCCAGCCTTAACCTTTGATGAAGGTTGTCACCTCCTCTCGCCTGTCCTTCCTCTGCATGGGGTGATGCTGCAGAGCAGCTGGGTGGGAGCCCCGTGAGCAAGGAATGGCTGCAGGGAAGAAATAGAAGAGGTCAGAGGTGGCCGGGACTCCATGGCAGATGAGACAAGGCACAGGGGCTGACAGCAGTGGATCTGCAGCCTGCACTTGGTATTGCAGGCCGGGCTTGAGGTGACCCAACCAGTGACCGTTCCACAGAGACAGTCCAGATCCTTTGTCCTCCTTCCCTCAGGTAGCAACCAACCACCAGTGCTGTTTTTCAAGTACATGTCTCAAGACAGCAAGGCTCTCTAACAAGCTAAGACAAGCATCACATTAGCCCCTAGCAGGGATGATTTTAGCAGGGACACTTACAAAGCTTGATTATAGCCCGCCAGCAAGTGCTCTCCCTCCTGGGTTTTACTGGTTTTTGGTATGGGGGGAGGTGTTTTTCTGAATTTTCTTGCTTCTCAAGAGTTTCCAATAAACTAGGGCACATTTTGAAACTCTGTTTCAAAGCCTAGAAGGAGAGTGCAGGAGAGAGGTGAAGGAATGCTGTGATTAACTCACTTCTGTGCTCTCAAACAGTTCAGATACCCATGTGGCTGGTTTTCCCCCTTCTCCCACTGGTCTGTTACTGGATCTGCAGTGGATCTGTGCCCTGCCAGTCAAAGTGCCCTGAGCAGAATGTGGTGTAGGGACAGGAGGGAAGATGCCATGCACGAGGCAGAAGAGAGGTTTGCACACCAGACTTGCTGTTATAGCAAAGCGCTGCAAGTCAAACAAAACTCCCTGGCATCTGAAGAGCTAGCTGTGAGGGAAGCAAAGAAATGACACCAGCTTTACTCCTGCTGCTGCTCTTTAAAAGGCTCTAGCTGCGAGCATGTAGGCAGCCAGTCTGCATTGCTCATTCTGAGCTCCTGCATGGAGAATGGGGACAGCAGGAACCTTTGCCAACTGTTGGCTAGTGGCAGAAAGGATGTTTTTAGTGGTTAAGGTGTAAGACAGGTAGCAGAGACCAGGCTTCCATCCTGGGCGTTGTTACCAGTAAACTGTGTGTGAACAAATCCCTCGGGCCAAAATTTTCATTGCCCTGCCCTTCTGAAAATCAGGCCACGAGTTGCGTAAATATGGGTGTAGGTACCTAGCAGTATGCAGCCAGGTTGGAACATTTTTGGCTTTAATCCCTGTGCCTGAGTTACCTCATTTATAAAATGGGGATAATTCTCTGCTACCTCGAGGGATGCTCTGAAGCACAACTCTATTGATGCTGGTAAAGCATGTCCCAGCTCGCTGGATAGCTATTATTCTACACTTGACAGAAATTGGATATGGCAGAGCTGAACAAGTGCTCTTGGTGTAGTTTTCTCTGTTGCCACTGGACAGACTTTGAGTCACAGTTCCCACCCCCCCGCTTCCCTCCCTGCAGTGAGATAGAGTGGACTAGGTGCTCTTTCAGCATTGCCACAGCTCCATGTTGCAGCTTTAAAAAAACTCAAGCATCCCAATTGCTCTGCCCATGCCTGTCACTGCTCCAGGGTACTCTGGCAATAGGACGTGCCTCTTTCCCCTGGGAAGGGAGATAAGACTTCCCAGGACACTCCATAGGCCACTTAGGAAGCTCTTTCTGTGAGGAACAAATCATGTTTATATCTTCTCAAGTTTATGCAGTTTGCGTTCTCATAGCATGAACCCAGCGTCTCCGCAGTGGGGCCAGCTGCATGCAGAAGCCAATTCAAAGAGCAAATTGATTCAGAATAGCTCTGGATTTGAACACTCTTCTTCTAGGATAAAAGGATGTCTTCCTCTCCTTGGCATGAGCTGTTGATAACAGGAAGCATTCCCATCAATTTCGCTTATAGACAAATCCTTAATTCATCCCATGATTTCCACATCCTCTTCATAGTCAGCAGCAAGTTACTCGTTCCAGTAGAACTGTGCTGCATCTTCCTTTTCCTCAGCACCCTGTCTCAGATGGTCCCAGGAGAAACATAAGTCATTTCATGCTAAGAAACATGTTTTTATATTTCAAAAACTCTGATGCGACAAAGTTCTTAGTTGCACAATGCTGGCAGAAAAAAATACCTCAAAATCTTGCACTTAGAGTCACTTCCCAATTTCAATAATAAAACATAGACAATAAGACTTTTTAATTGAAAAGGAACCCGCTGCTTGATTTTCATCTTCTGTCCTGTTGGAAACTGAAGTGTAGAGGAAATCCTGAGAGAAGAGTGTTATCCTAGGACTCCCTCTTTGGCCTCATCCTTGGGGTGAGGTGACGTAAGTTTGGGTGCCTATCTTCAATTACAGCTGCTCTATCTTCTGAGTTGCAACCCTCTCCATAATGACAAATGAACCTCCATGCCCACCTTTGCACCCAACTGGTTTCATATCAGGTAGTTTCACTGCCCACACACTGGTAAGATAAAAGAGGAGTCTTCGGCTCTTTTGCAATCCTCTTACCTCCTCAGAAACCTTCTGCAATCTGCATTGTCTTGAACAAAGGGTGAGCTAAAAGATGAGTGGGATACTTCATTATAACCTCTGGCTGTGCAATGAGTCACACCTGTGATTTTGAAATGCAAAATAATAAATTAAGAGGGCAGTAGTGAGATTGAGCTGACAATCTGATAATAAAAATACTGGGCAATTTGTCAACTTTAGCTGAGCAACCAAAGAACGACACTTTCTGCCAAGAACAGGCAAATGAAAGACTCTCTCTGCTGCACTGTTGCCATGTTGTGGCCAACAGCAATGTCTAGTGGTTCAATAAAATGTAAACACTGACGGTATTTTCAAGAGCCAACTTCTCTTCTTGTCCTTGTGGAGAAGGAAGGATTCTGAAGTGAGGAATGAGTTGGTACTCTTGGCTTTGTCTTATACTTGTGCCAACACAAAAATCTCCATGACTCAGTTTACCTAAATGTAGACAACTTTATAAATGGGATTTAAAAATGTTTAATTACTGTTAGTGTGATTCACAGAGGGAAGGCACTGATATATATACATATATATATTCTTATTTTTTTATCATTGTATATGTGTCAAACTCCTTTCTTAATTTACTTAATTTGCTCAGTGGTACCTGACTGTGTGTGGGGCAGGCCTGCTACACTGAGCCAACTCAGTGTACACAACGCCACAAGAGCTGTAACATAACGTATTGCTAACAGCTTGGGACGCAGGTCTATGGACTAGCTTTGCAGAAGGAGAAAGAGCAAAATGCCATCCTTCCACCACCATCTGGGTTCAGTGGCAGTTTAGCATCCTTTATATGGAAATGCCTTTTTTAGAAACAAAGAAGAGAAAAAAATAATTAAAAAGAATCATGATCAGTAGGGGATCGGAATTCGGGTAGGAAACAATGTCCTTTCCCATGGAAGGAACAAAAAAAAGGACAATACTTGTCACTGACACGTCTTCTCCTTTGGGTGATTCTACGAATAGGTATTTGCTACCAGGAAAGGCAGGCTCCTCTGTTGTTCTGGGCAAAGACCTTATTCTTTCTGTCTTTCTTTGGAGAAAGGTGGGGCTGCAGCTGTGTAACTGAGGAGGTTTGGCATGACCCAAAATTGTCAACCAGACCAAAACTTTCCCCAAACAAAACAGAAAACTTCTTGATGGAGTAAAATCCATACTGAAGTCACGTACAGAAAATTACTCTCATTAGCAAGGTGGGAAAGCTCCTACCACAGCCACATGATTTCTGAGCTTCAGAGTAAAAGATTAGGTTTTTAAAAAAATTATGTTGTTTTTCTCTTTTCCTATCATTCCAGTAAATATGCTGATGGGAAATGGACATTTTGATGTGAGGCAGAGTCACTGTATTACTTGTAACTGAGCAAAAAGTTCAGGGTGTTTTGCTTCTTGGATGCTCTAAGCAGAAACTCCTGGCTTTGGAGCATTGCTGATACAAAACAAAGCACCGGACTGTTCACCCATCACCATAACTGCATGTTTAGTTTCATGATGTGGCATCTTGGTTGAGCCTGTGTATACTATAATGCCTGAAATAAGGACATTTCCCGCTGATGGGAGAGCAGTGATGGAACTGCCAAGGAGGTACAGCCCCATTTGGACCAGCTGTGAGCTGGACAATGGGAGTGGATGGGCAATTTCCTTGTGTGTGTGAGCACCTCTGACCCAAACAGCACTATTCCACTGGTCATTTTTCTGCCTTCAGTTTCAGAGTTGGCATTTGGCTTGCTGGGCACTGTATACTGCAATGACAGAGACAGATCTAAATTGTATCTGGTTGGCAAGTGGGGCATGCCATTTTTAGCAGGAACTATATCTTTTTATATTGCAGCAAGATAACTGGTGTATTACAGCACTGTCTTGAGGGGGTTGGGGCCATGGGGCAAGCTGTACCTCAGTGCTGTTTGCAACCTCATGTCCCACATACGCATTGCGTCCTGCAATAGGACATGCCTGTGTCTGTACTTTATAAAACCAGCTCCAGGTCAGGATGCCAAATTGTTCTTGAAGTAAGGGAAACTGGCACTTAGAGGAAATACACAAGGAAAGAGTTTGGGCCATCTTGGCCATACAGCGGTGATGGAAAGGTGAACAGTGTAGATGGTGGTTGCTATATCAGACACCTGGCACTGCTCAGCCTTGACTCTGCCCAGTCATTTTACCCAAAAACCTTAAAAGTAGTTCTGAGCCCTGTCTGGATGACACTTCCTCAAGCATGTACATGGATTTAATCCCGTGGGATGCAGAAAAGCCAGTCGGACACATGCCCACAGTGAACAACCCCTCAGAAGGTGTCATGGCTACTACTGCAGCCTGTTACCTTTAGCTCCTCAGACTGAATGGCCATATACATCTTTACAACCATGGGCATCCACCAGCATGACTTGAAGTCATATTCTTACCTATGCAGTGAGGCACACCTCTTTCTCCATCACTGCTGCCTGCCAGGGAATGCTCCACTAAAGCAAGATGTTACCTTCTGTCATCAAGGACAATGTGGTCCTATTAGTCAATACCTGCTGGCAAGCCCTGGAGGCTGGACATGCTTCTCATTTCAGCAACCTGGACTGAACATGGAAAGCACCTGGCTACTGTGGCAACATGGGGTGTAAACAAATAGAAACTTGACTGGGAGTTGCCTCCATGATCCAGTACATAGCGCAGGAGTTTAAATGAGATACAAAGCAAGGCACCTCCTATTACTAAGGAAAACTCAAGCCACCGTTTGTCAGTGCATGATTGTGTTTCCAGTGACAACACACCCCGCCAAGAGACTGTTCAGGATGGAGGATTCACTGGGCCCAATGCAATGTTCTCACCCTGAGATCAGATTAGTCCTGACCTAGGATCTTATGCAAATCCATGGCTGAAGGAAGCTAGAGAATGAAATAAGAGAAAATCCCCCTGATCAAGGTTGCTGATAAAAGCAACCGCCTCCAGCCGGTGAGCAGCACCGCCCACGGCCCAGCTTCTGGCATGCCAGGCTGGGCAGAGGCTCAGGTGGCTAATGACAGTCCAGCACGGTGAGCGCGCCCATCGGGTAAGAGCATAACAGGATGTTGTCCCATCCCACGCACAGCACAGCTCCTACTGAGCAAGCAGGAGGCCAAGCCAAAAACGTGGACAGATGCAAGCATCTATTACACAACACAGGCGGGGGGTGCTGGGGCAGCCATGCTAATCCCTCAGCAGCAGTGGCTGTGTGGACTGCTTGAGTGTAGGCACCATGCAATCCCTCCATTTTCCTGGGCTTGCTGGATAACCTCTGTTTAGTGCATCGTGCATCTACCTGCTAGTGTGGACAAGATTTAAGAGTTAAGAAGGTCCCTGGGGTGACCCAGTCTCCAACCTGCTTACAGACAATGCTCACAGAGTTTGTTTTGGTGTCCCTTTAGCAAGGAGGGATCTGCTCTAGTTATGCTGATTATTAGGAATGGAACCAGGTCCCACAATTTGTTTCACTTGTGCTGATAAATCTGTGCAAATGATAGAATCTTCTTTCCCTGCTGCAGAGGGTGCATGTAGAAACAGAAGGCACCACAGCTGCAGAAACAATGTCCACTGAACATTGTGACCCCTGAAAACTACTCTTCCTAAGCCCCCCCCTCAGTGCCTTACAGATGCTTGATGGCTGCTCAGCAAAGCCAGCCCCGTGCCTTCCTGCTTAGGGCTCTTGGTATCTGGCGGCTAGGTGACTAAGACGGACTTGCAAGTTCTGTCACTCACCATTCCCAAGAAACTTTCTCCCAAAGGCAGTCGAGGCGCAGCATTGCCACGGCAGGTATTTCACCCAATTAGGCAAATGAATAGTGCCGTGTTGCTGGTTGACATCTAGAGCATGGCGGAGCAAGACAGATTGGTGGGAGCTGTTGCAACCTTGTTTATGTTGGCAGGGGATGAGGTTGCGAAAAAAGCCCTAGGAGAAAGTAACAAACAAAGGGTGTGCCTTGGAAGGAGGCTGAGTTCAGAAAGCTTTGCACAATGTGCAGGCAACACGTGCGAGAGCCAGGTGATTCAGAGCCGCCTTCGCTGCACTCCTGTGACCTAAATCCCCCAACAAAAGGGACGAGTATGTATGTGCAGGCACGACAAGAGCCTCTAGGCCTCTGGGTCTGGTGTTTCCAGGAAGAACTCTTCCTCTGGGTCCTCTCGCACAGGACTGCACGCTTAGGTGATACACAGTATGTTTTTAGGGCTGTGTTTCAGGCGTCAGGGGCTGCCTAGGACCATACCTGTGGGTAGCGGCCCAGTACTTTAATCTTCGTGTGGCCAGGTTTCTTCTAGCATGAAGCTGCTCTTTACATTGCCTCTTGAAAGCTGACCCTTGTATGAATATTTTAGATTCTTTCCATTTGTTTTTTTGCCAAAATAAGAAACATCTTTTGTTTGCTGGGGGAGCACAGGGTTAGCAATCCATGCTGAGTGTGATGCTTTAAGGAGTCTTCTCCCAGCTCTGTGCCTTTAGAAGAGCACAGCAGGCAGAATCAGCAGTACCTGTTGCTTACAGGAAAAATGTACGTTGCAACTTCTTCTGGAGCTCCAGGAGCTAAGTGCAGGTGTTCCTCAGTCTTTCATTTCAACCCACAGTATTAATTACTCCTCCATCTGCCATGGGAGCTCCTCTGCAGCACAGTGCTCTATTGCTTCACTAAGAAAACCTTCTGAGCCCATATTACTTCCTGAGAGGAGCGTTCATGAGATGACCATGAGTATTTCAGTCCCTTTGGGCACCTCTTGAGAGGTTGGACACAACTTTCCAACATTATGGACAGTCCTTCTCCCCATCTCGAATGACAGAGGAGATTGCACAGTGATGCTGACTCAGTGCCACTGAGAGAGGTTGTGTCATGAGGTACTGATGAGGCGAGATGATGATGTGATGTCATGAGGGTGGAATCTGCATATCCTGCTGGAATAAGCAGACAAATGCCAAGCCAAGCTCCTCTATCATCTCCTGTGTTCTTAGATGCTTTTGCAGTCCTGTTTGGGATTCAGCCTTCTAAAACACCTGGGTTTTGTCTGGGTTTTTTCCCATTACTGAATCGTGTTCTCATTTGCACATTATTCCTCTCCTGAATTTCCACAATCAGTGTCTAGCAGATATCATTACTCTGCAAGGAAGATGGGTAGAAAAGCACATTTTTACTCCTGAGGATCTCAGCAGCTTTCCTGAGAGACAGAAAGTACACTCTCTTCCTTGAACAGCACACAGGCTATCTAAAATCAGACCACGGCATGGGCAGAGATGGGAACACGGTGTGTAGAAAATACAGTATTCAGGTAGGGTGGCTAACGCAGCCCTCGACTGTTCCTTCGTCTCTATAAATCAGCCAGATGTCTTGCAGGCAGAACAGCACAAATAAGATCTCCAGAATACAGAGAAAGAAGAGACTTTATGGATCAGCTTGGTGTGTATTGAGGTCAGCGAGGAGGATGGCAGAAGAACATTAACGTGAGAAGAGTAATTTATTTAAACGCTGCAGCCCTGAGAAAGAAGAGGAAGAATTGTGGATTTCTGAGATCATATGTAACATCTACCAGACAGGGGAGTTCCCTTCTTCCCTCCTGGACTATGACCTCCCCTCATACTTCAGCTGTTCTGTTTTATATCTATATGTTGTAGCTCCCAAACCCTTGGAGCTGAATTCCTCTGCAATATTTTTATGTAATGCATTTATTTTAACAGCTTCCCTACATGGACTGTGTGCAGTTCTTTAGGGACAAGGCCATTTTTCAAAGTTAGTGCTGCAGAGACAATAAAAAAGACTTAAAACAGATTAGAGTTTTGACTCTTACTATATATCAGGGAAATCTTACTGGAAACCTCAGACAGATGCACAGTAAAAAGGCTAAGCATGCTGCTTCTGTGATATATTTGCCTGAAATTGCTAGAAGACTCATATAACTTTTCCCTGTTTGCACTTCAGAAACAGATTGCTTCACTTCTTGATCCAAAGTTTGAGCAGTTCATGCTTGAAAAACTGCAAACCAAGAGGCATTGGCTGATAATCATGTAATTCTGCTGGGTTTTTTAATCTTTTTATTTATTTATTTATTTATTCCCCCCAGTGTATTTTGACAGCACATAAATCATTGTAGCCTTCCAGATAGTTATAATGGTAGAGCTCTGTTCCCAAGATTTTAAGGCAAAGTCTTGCAATATGAGGATGGAACATCAGCTGAGCCGTGGTAACTATCAACTGTCAGCTTAGCTGACAATAAAAGGCGGTTAAGCTAAATTGCATAGACTGCAGGCCTATGCACCGCAGAGTCACACTGGTTTTGTTTATTACGGGCTAAGAGGGAGCACATGGAGAGTTACCCCAGCTCAGCTGATGCACGGTAAGTTGTTAAGCTCGTAAGTCTTGAAGTCCCTATTTTCTAATTTAGACTTGACACGGGAAATGGAAGACAATAATTAATGAGTGGAAGAGGAGATACGGCTATACAATAGAGAGAGATGGTGAGATAACCTTATTACATATTTCATTGGATCTTTTACCAAACAGATGATAGTCTCATTACAAAGGGTGCACAGAACAAAGGGAACATTGACATCTGAAGAGATTCAGCTCCGGAAAGCAGCCACAGAATTGGCACGATGGGTTTCCATGACTTTTGTGTTGGGTTTTTTGCTTCAGGAAAGGCTTTAGACCTACAAAATGTTGCAATGTGGGAGTTACACTGATTCCGAGACTGATGAAATTTTGATCTTAAAATATGTTCCTGTTTCTTTCCTCCCTGTCGTTTTTTTCCTTTCTTTCTCTCTCTCTCTTTTCTTTCCTCCCCTCCCCCCCCCCCCCCCCCCAATGAAGGTCAGGTAGCAGCAGCTTTTCCTCCATTGTTTTCTTTGTTTTGTTTTTCTCATTTGTTCACAGGGTAGGGCTGTTTTTCCTCCTATATTGTTGCCACTTCAGAGCTGCCTACATGCGAGCTTATCTCAGCTTAGTTCAACCAGCGTGAACTTTTGTGTTTGGTGCTCTTTACCAGCCATAGAATGTCTCATGTTCTTTCATTTAAAAAACATTTTTAACCAACCAGAGCTGAAAAAATGTCTCTACTGATACTTAAATAAGAGGCTCTGCACAGTCTTGTGCCCTGATTTAGTTAGAACTCCTTAAAGTGGCACTCTTTTAAATTAGTGTTATTTGATACATGCTCAATGTGTTGGAAATACCACACTGGACTTGTGCAACCTATTTTCTTTGAACTGTGTCCTCAGCGAGATATTGTAAAAGCCTTTGCTTTCAGTGAGGTTGGAGGATAAGAATTTAAATGCTTGCAAGCTCAAAGTATGCAAGCACACCTGCAGAAATCGAGGCAACGACAATGCTAGAGAAGGTGCACAGGGTGAGACAAACCCTGCATCTGGCTCAGCCTCACATCTCCAGACGTGTCTCCTTACTCTGTGGCTCTGGCAAAGCTCCCTTGACAGACTCTGTGGCTCCCTGGGTGTCTTTGGGAGCAGTTGGTGCATTATAAGCTAGCATATGTCTCACGTAGAAGCCTGCAGGTAACACCCAAACAAAAGGCTGCACCGAGGCCATTTTGCTCTTTCCGAAATGACGTTTCTCAGAATTTGGGTTGAAAGGAAATTGCAACTTTCCGGTTTGGTTCAGGAAAACATGAAATGTCAGAATTTTCTGCAGAACAGAGATTTTGGTGTTCATTCAGCTCAGCCAGCAGGTGAGGAGAAGCTTAACAGTAGCACATGGAGTCAGCAGCCACAGCAGTAATCCCTTGAGCAAAGAGCACATGAGGCTGGAAAGCTCTGAAAGGGAAGTCAGAATGACCCTAACAGAAAACCCTTCCTAAAGGAAACCACATCTGTTCGAGCTGGCATGTGGGACTGTTCTCAGGAGGAGCGAGATGCAAAGTTCAAGGGAACTGCCTGCGAAGACGCGCCGTGGCTGGGCTGGGGTTATATAATGAGCCTCGGCGCGAGGAAGCTCTTTGTTCTATTTACAAACCCTGTACCGCTGACAAGGAAACTTTGGTGGCTGCCTTCCAAAGGCAACAATGAAGAAAGAAAGAAAGGTGGGTTTTTCTTTGTCTTGCAGCTCCCATAAATCCCCTCCAATTCCCCTATTCTGAAATGTGATTTAAAAAAAACTATTCTCCCCCCCCTCCCCATGTGTAACTCTGGTGAACATTTTACAAGTATAATTGCAAAGCAATCGAATGTGGGAGCAGTAATGAAGAGTGCATCAAGGAATGCTGAGCCTATTTGTTTGAAAACTCCACAGGAGCTGGTTACAGCTTTGAAACACCAAGGTTATTGTGTCTGAAGAATATTGTTTCAGCCACGAAGACGTCAAATACCAGAGAACATTCTTGGATATTATGTGAGATTTAAGTCAGACTTGTTCCTCAAAGACAACCTTATAAACCAGCTTCTCTGATACAAAAGCCCCTAAACCCTGAGAAAGCTCAGGGTGAGATTGGAACACCAAGGGAGAGGATAGAGCAGAGGTCGGAAAATCATGAATAATGCAGAGAAAAGGAATAGGGAATGATTAATCACTGTTTGCAATAGCACAAGAACACTGATTTTCATTTCTTTAAAAAAATCACAATCATTTTTCTGTGCAGTAAAGAGACTTTACTAAGCCAATCTCTGGGACTCTGCCTCTGCCACTCAGGCACTTTTCTCTACTCCTCAGTAAATATTTGGGCTGAGTGGTGTAGAGCTGTAATGTCCTCTGGGGGTTAACCCTTGGTACCTGTTACTAAATCCATTCTGTATATTTACCGGTGCAAAATTTGACTGCAGACTAAAACTGTGCTGCAGTTCTTATCCTGTTCCTGCTCGTCAATGAAAAAATTCATTCTGTGACATCCACATCTTCATTTTTAGCTATTCACAAGTTCCCACTTAATTTCCTATGTATTTTGATGAAAAGAAGACATTCATTTGGTACAAGAACATTACAAAGAACTACCAGGTAGGGACAGCACTTCTGAATCTTGTTCAAACTCCATTTCAGACATCAGGAGTCCTTTATCTCTGCTCTCTATCTAGGAAAATATTTACCTGTTATAATGATCTAATCACAGGAAGGGGCCAGGGCCTTATTTTTCTCATTTGCCTGCCTGTCTCATCATGGGGTGAGGCTTGATGCAGGGTGTGTACCAGCCCCAGATCCTGATGCAGCGCTTACAGCTGGTGTTCAACACCAACAGTGTGAACTGGTGCAATGCTTTCGGTGGCTGTGACAAAGTCCTGGTGCTTTCAAATGCTCCCTTGTGACATTCAGCTTCTCTGTTGGCACCTTGCTGTCATGTGTGTAGAACAGCCACCTCATCTAAGCATCCTGGGAGCAGTGCAGATGTGGCTAAAGCAAGGCCAAGTAGCTTGTTGCTCCCACCTGAAGGTAAAATAATGATTGAAAGGTCTTAACTGGCAGGCGCTGGAACCAGTCTGTTTAGGACAAAAGCAGAACAGAAGAGAGCCCAAATGAAGTCTTGGATGTTCAAAGAGCTGAGTCAGCGGTTTCTGCCATATTCCCATAAGCAAAGATGGAAGTTGATTTCTCTGACGGTAATAAGACTGGGTGGGAATGGTTATACTCTTATGTTGCTTGTTTCCTTAAACTCTCCTTGTCTGTAATGCTAAATAAAACAAATACTTGAAGGATATAGGTCATTATCCCTGGTCAGCTGCCCACAGGGAGGGAACAGAGGGTGGTAAACATCTGACACATGGGTGTAGCCAGCTTCGGATTTAATAGTGGAGAAAAGTGGCATTTTGCAGCCTATTCTCAGGAAGGGTGAGATGTTGAACATGTGAGATGGGTCCCCAAAAGTTCTGCAAACACTGGAATTGTGTGCCTGAAACACAGACAGGATAATGGAAGTGCCGGCTGAAAACTTTTTCTTTTCTCCCCTGTCTAGGCGTGGGCCTAAAAAATATGGGTGACATCAAACTGCAAGCTTTCCTGAGGGTTTGAAGCCATTTGACCCTTTCAGGTTTTTGTAAGTGTATCGCTTCATACTCAGAAACTCAGTCTGGAGCGCCAGCCCTGGCTCAGACAGTCACCGTGCTACTGCAGCTATGGTGGGTCTACACCATGAAACAAGTAATGGAAGCAGACGTGTCCTGCCAGAAGGAAAAGGATACATGGAAGTGACTCTGACATCTTATGTGCTTGCCAAGACACCAGTGAGTTTCTCCAGTGTAGCCATCTCATAATCTCTGTGCACGCACTCAGTGCTCTCAGATTATTATGCTGAAGTCGGGGGGAGGTAGGATGGTGCTCCCCATGCATGTTTACTCTCAAGTTGTCCACTAGATTAGAGGCAAGCAATTTGGAAGAGTTCTATTGAGCAATCTGGTTTATCTCTCTGCAGACATTCTTCTCCAGCTGCAAGCAGCTCAACGAGCATCTCCAATGCCAGGGATCTGTCACCTCACTGGCAGCAGGGCCAGGCTACCTCCCTGGTGATCCAAATTCCTGATGATGTAAGGAAATGTGCATGTGGGGATGGGTGAGCCTGGGGCTGCTGGGGTGCCCTGCATCGTCTCTGTGTCCCACAGAGGAATGGAGCAGTCCATGAGCAGATATGCTGTTGGTCAAGGGCAAACATGTGGGTTATAACTGGCCTATAAAAATTCTTGATTCAGTGTATAACTATGTGCTATAAGGAACAGGGAGCTCTTAGGGTAACTACTGCAGGTAGCAAGTCCATCACTTCATTATCTGAGTGTGTTCTACCAGGGGCTGGGAGGGGCTGTCGTCTCCCTTGGCGCATTGAGGCACAAGCTCCAGAGTTACTGGGGAGGAACACGTAGGATAAATGTTTCTCATTAGAAAATGTTTATTTGTCAGACATGATTCCTTTCATGTTGTGTATCCATTTCAGCAAGACACTCTAGGAAACATTTTCTTGGAATTGGCACAGAATTTCTGGCCAAAATGGTCCTCCACTGTGGCACAGTCATTCCTGGGGTTGCTGGGAGGCTGCAGGTCAGGTCTTGGAGGTGAAGTTGCCAAAACAGGGAATGAAAGCAGGCAGACCAGTGCCCTGATCCTCAGTTGTTTCTGGCACTGTGATTTTTTTTTCAACGTGTGCTTTTCATCCTTTATTACACGGGAGAAAAGTCCTCCACAGTGTTGAGAACTCCTGATCTTGTCACAGTAGAGATGGGAAAACTTCCAGACTCTCCAAGATGTTGGCAAATGGTGGAAGCTGTTCCCAGCTTAGCTCATTCTGCAATTTTCCCAAGGTCCCACATCTGCTCTGTTGCAGAGCAGGCATTTTAAACCCTGGTTTCCTACAAAGAAAATGATGGTACACAGACTGCCTAATCACATAGCTGAGAGTGGGTAAAGCTGGGATCCAAGAACTGGAGGCCCAGCAGCCATGTCCTCTCCTTTTGTCTTCATTGTCCTCTGTTTTCAAGCTGGTCTGTCAAGTTGGTCACACCCCTCAATTCTCATCCCTTATACCATCTTAAACTCTTTGCTTCCTTTTAACCTACTTAGGACCGCTGTAGGAGGTGGCTAGGGATTTTGAAGCACTCCATGGAAGAGACCTGAAGCAAATCCAGACCTTTGCTACTGCACAGGGCAGTATCTTAATGGCCAGGAATTTGGGTCTACCTACTCCTCCTCGAACACCTACCTCAAGTTACTCATCTTTGGCATTAGCCAAACTACACAGCTTTTGATTTCTTAAACTCTTCCTATCAGTTAGGTAGTTTTACTCTCAAGTTTGCCCAAAGCTCAGGGAAATGGGATTGTCCCAGGGCCAAGCATAGAGTTCAAGCTTTGTTCACATGAAACCATCACGAGGGTATTAATTCTGTGTAGGGAGGCCAGTAGGTCACTCACTGCCTTCTGCAGTCTTGTCAAACAACTCCTCTCAGATCTGTTGTTTGCTACAGCTCAGGATGTTTTTCATCCAGAGTAGCTCTTCAGATTTTAAATTATTTAATTTTTTTTTGGGGGGGGGGTATGTGGAATTATTTATTTTTTACGGGGGGGGGAATCTAATTTTCTTATCTCCTCCTCCTGATATTCTGTATCTCTCTATCTGTCCCAGTACTTCACCCATCTCCCTTGATTCAAGGAGTTACGCAAGAAATTCACAGTTGGTATTCCTAGTTTGCAGGGATTGTATTTATGTGGCTGTACACATTTTTACGTGCTGTATCTCTATTTACTTTAGAAGAAGAGCCCACAAGATTGATGAGTGAGACAACATATTTAAAATATACATCTTGTAAATGTGTTAATGACTATATGGACTATAGGTCCCAGTGGAAATAAGAAGAGGCATTCTTTTAATAAACAATGGAGTGCATCCAGTTTTTCTTCCTACTTAAGTTATTTCCAGCACATTCACTAAAATGCTACCAAATTCAATATTTGTCTCTTTCTTGGCATCTTACATATATAGCTTTCTTCCTTGACAACAAGTCCAAGATTTTTTGGAGCCAAAGCAGGAATGATGATGTGTTTTTGTTGTTGTTGTTGTTCTAACCAGCTGTCTCTGCTCATCTTGCTGTCACTAGGAGAAGACATCTGCTTAGTACATTCAATATTTTTGCTTTGATTCTCAACAGGGAGGTCAGAGCCTATGCAAAAATGTCCCCCAAAATATAAGTTGCTGCAAACATTTCTTTTAAGATTGGAGTACTTTGTTTATTCAGTGTAGATTCTGAAGAGAATTTGACCAATTCCCCTCCTGTAAAACAACCCACTCATGATTTTAGTGCTGAAATCGGGACATGAAATATTCACCACTAGCAAGAAATGGTGCAAGATACCAGATGGTACAAAATACAAAGTCTAGTGACTTCTGCTTTAATTATATCACATCACTCTGATGAGATACTATAAACCTTTTCCTTCCCCCACTAAACTGAGACCAGGAGAATTAGAATTCTTAATGAATCATCAACTTCTTTACCAATTCCATTTGCTGATTTCATCAAGTTTGATTAGAAAAAAGGAATAGCAGTAGTCATGGCTTGCCTGTGGCCACAAACTTCCAGGCAGTGCTTTCTTCTAGGCACTAGCAGTCTTCCTTCCTCATTAACCTAAGATCCAGTCTAGCAAAACACTTCAATCCTTAAATCCACCCCCGTTCAACAGAACAGCTCTTTGGGCTCAAACTGGATTTAAATATGTCCTTAAAATTAAGTATGTTTCACTGGCATGTTGCTCAGCTGCACTTTTCAGCGTTGGGATTTAGCAGTTTTCCAAGCTTTCCCATTATTCCCAAATGTGCCAGAGGCAGCTGTGGCCTGGAAGTGGACAGAGCAGAGCAAGGAGCTGAGACTGAAATTGGGCCAGGGATGTTTATACTGCCCTGAGCGACCCAGGGCTCACTGTCGCCAGCAGTAAAGTGACACAGAATTAGGACTAGTAGCCAGGTAAAACTGGGCACCTGGAGAACCATGTGTGTACATGGAGACGTGTATGGAGATGCACAGGGGTTTGATGACAGTCACTGTCTCTGATACACTCATGAAAAGTTGCGGGGGTTGTCGGAAATTGTATTTCTCATGAGTGAAGATCCCCTCAGGGTTCTGACCCAGACTTGATCACTGTCAGCGGTCTCTGATTTACTAATGCCTGCCCAGTACGTGCCTTGCATTCCTGTCAGGATGCAAACATACCTGCAAAGCAGGGAATGACAAAGCTTGGCCCTCTGCTGTTCCTAGATACTTTTCACCTGGCAGCAAGCACGTATGTCTCTAAATCAGGAACATGCACCCTGGTTGGAAATGAATTCAGACTTGCAGGTTGAGTCCTTTCTCTCCTGTATGCTTAGTATACATGCAAGTGTTTCCTCATTCCTTCCCCAGTGCTGCAGGAATGCTATTGCTGTGAGCTCCCGATTTTGCATGCACTTCCAAGAACACCCTTTGGAGACCAAGGCATCCACTGTGCTGCTGCAGCGCGTGTCTTGATGGAAACAGGCATCTTCATGGTGTGGTGGGTGAAAAGTGCTGCAGTTAGGGGCAGCGGAGTCTCCAGTTGATCTAAGGCTAATTGCATCTGATCTTTGTCTGAAAATTAGGTGGCAAGTCTCCCAAGAACATGTGCTTAGTGTGTTTTCCAGCCTCTCTGGCTTTTACCCACGGAAGGATTAGTTCATCAGGTGGGCGACTTTCCTGTTGTTCTGGAATTGTTGCTAGTGAGGGAATACGTCAGATCCCACAACCTCATCTCATTAAGGGTTGAATTACGGTAAAAATTACTTAGGTTAGAGATAAGCAAAGCTTTTTTCCCTAACTGAAGCTCTGGAATGGATCCTCTAGATATTCTTGTGAGCAGAATAGGTGGAGCTCCATCAGGTATGGTTTAGGCAATGCTGCTGCTGCTTTATGGCCCAAGGGATGAATTCCTGTGCCTTCCCAAGGGCTCTCCTCATCCTTTTTAATTTTTGCGAAATTTTCTCTCTCTACATCACATCTGAAAGAGATGTGATGTAGAGAGAGAAAAGCAGAGACTTTTGGTGACTCTGAAAAGCAGACATGGGAAGGTGAACCGACTGGTCTAAAGTCGTACAACACAGGAAAAGTAGGAACAGAGGCCAGGTTTCCAGGCTTCTAGTCATGCACTTTAACCACTAAAAAACTTAATTTCCTCGAATTAATATTGGTCCAGGCCTGTGCAATGTCAGGCATTTCTGCCTTTTGCTGTTTAATTCATTTTGCTGCTTTGGTGGAGGGTGCGGTAGATATTACCAAAGGAATGATTGCACTTTGCCAGTATTTTTGATTCTTTCCAGGCAAAGAGTGGATTTACACAGCCAGGCTCAACACCTCCCATTTTCTACTTTCATTTCCAAAGTGTATGATACTGGTCATGATAGGAAACTGAAAAAAAAAGGAAAAAAAAAAGCAGAAAAGCCATGCTCTGCTTGACAAGGCAGTGACCATTCTGGGCAGCTCCTTACAAGGGTAATGGGCTGCGAATCAAACTTCTGCTTGCTATGCTGCAGCAGATTAGTCACGGTTCATCTGCCTGCAAAATGGAGGTAATAGTAGTTCCTATCTCACATTCTGGAGGCTCAAAGCTTGAAACTTTTGGGATGGTTCAAAGGAGGCTGCTAGGGATGTGCAAAGCATTCTCTCTTCTGGTAACGCTACTGGAAAATTGCATAAGCTCGATGGATAAAGAAGCAATAATTGTTGGATACAGGACAAGGAAAATATCTGACCACTGGTTTTCTCTGAAATACTAAATGGAGAACACTTGTGTCTCATCATGGGCCAAACAATTTCTTTTATTTTCAGACGCTTCCCCTAGATACCCAATGACAGAACGTGAGGGTTGTTGCAGATTTACAAGAAAAATCAAACAGAGAAGAAAAAAAACCCACCCAGGCAGTGATCTCCCTGTAAATCTGCTTCTGTGGAGCATTGCAAATCTGGACTCCATCGAGAGCCCCACTACACTGAGGTTGACAGACATCAGAGCCAGGACATCCCTCAGGATGACCGTCTGACCCCTGTGACAGAAGATACTCTCATGAGATTTCCTTGGAGCGAGATGAAGAAGGAGCACAGCCTTGCAGCTTAATGGTTGGAGCGCTCAGCTGGAAGGTGACACTTGAACCATAGGTTCTCCAGGGAGGGAATTGAACCCAGGTTTACAGGGCCTTCAGCAAAGGCTTTGGCTGCTCAGCTTGTGCTGCTGGTGTTACGGTTTCATCCACCTGTGCTTTAGGAAGCAGGCATGCCCCTGTCTTTCACAACAGGCCACATTTGCAGGGCGCTGTCGGCGCTCTAAGATGCACCTATAGCATGGAGCCCTGGTGACTCATGCATTTTTCTGCTTTGGTTTTGGATCTCAGCAGGGTTTAAACCTAGGGTAGGGTATTTCTAGTTATAGCCATAATGATTAGAAAACATCGGTGATTGTGCTTGACAGCCTCACGCAGATTTAGCTGCAGCAGTTGTAAGACAGCAGCTGGCCCCAGCAGCCCTCTCCATCCCTTGGGAGGAATTTAACACCCCTAGTACAGGGCACCAGTGCAGGACACCACATCAACCACAGATGGGGGATTTGCACCAAGGGCTGAATTTGGGATAAGTCATGCTTTCCCTGCTGTGCTACCTGCAGAGGAAGGGGTGCCCACTAGGGTGGGATCTTCTGGGGTCTCCAATCCGCCAGAGTGCTCTGGTCAATCCAGGAGCGTGCTGGCTTGTTTTAGACACTCTGGCAGCCAGGGAAGGGGGAGGGAGGCTGGATCACAACTGTTGTGCTCCAGCTTCTTAAGTCTTTTAGGCACTTAATGTCCTTTTTTGGGTCCTTACGTGCAAACTTTCCCTCTTGGGGCTGTCAAGCAGCGTCTGTGGACATTAAAGCTGGTAATGGGATAAGATTGTAAACATCTTCTGAAAGCACACAGCAGAGCCCTTTATTGTCAAAATGAAATACATTTAAAGTGCTTAAAAACTCATCCAGAAATCTCTTTCCAAATGAGTAAGGCTTGGCAACTCTCCCCTCTGCAGCCTGAATGCAATGTAACCTTTCTGCCTTCCCCTGCTCTTCAGGGCAAACGCAGACAGATACCCAACAGCCACTTAAAGGGTAACATTCCATTATAAAAATAATCACACTCAAAATCCGAATTATTTTAATTGCAGTTCTTATAAATAGCCACAAAACAATCAAACAGAAAACGATCAGAAAACACACTTTCCCTTCCCCCTCTCCTTAGTATGCTCGACAGGTTTTGTTTTGAATCTCGGAGCATGCAGCTCCTTTGTAGCTCCGAGCATCTTTTACCTCCCCCCACCTCTTTATGCGCCCCAAATGGGGAAGAACTGAGGAAAAAAAAAACCCAAAACACCAAAAAAACCCCAAAGCACCAAAACAAAGTTGGTTGGAAAAGCACCAAAATCACAGGCAGCCTTGGGCAAAACCTCTCCGGGAAAAGTTGGGTGCTGCGACCCACGGTGCGCGTTTCTGGGCCCGACACCCCGGGCTACGGGTGATGCTCGCAGGGTCGGGGCTGTACCCAGCCCCGCCGCCCCGTCCCGAGGTACCGGTAGCTGCCGCCCGCCGCCGCGCAGCGCAGCGCAGCCCCCTCCCGCCGTGCGGCCGCTCCAGCCCCAGCCCCGGCCCCAGCCCTTACATGGACAAATCTGCCTGCAGGGAAAGGCAGGAATTTGGGCCCTTGACGTCAGCCCCGGGCAGAGCTCGGCAGCCCGGCGGGGCGGGAGGCAGCGGCCGCCGCTTTCGCTTTTTGTTTCGGGGGCATCCCGCCGAGCTCGGGGCTGCCGGCCCACCGGTTCGTCCGCCCGAGGGGAGGTAACGGCAACGGGGAGCGGCGGAGGGGCCGGACGGAGGGATGCTGGAGGCAGGAGGGTCGCGACCGGGGAGGGGGCGGTGATGCAGAGGGGCGCGGGAGGGGCTGGAAGGACCAGAGGGAGGGATGCGGGAGGGCGGAGCGCGGGAGGGGCAGGCCGGGGGGATGCTGGAGGGATGCCGCGGGGTGGGGGGCGCAGGAGCAGGGATCGCGGGAGGGGCCGCTCGGGGGACGCGGCGGAGCAGCGGCGCGGAGCGCGGAAGGGGCCGGCGGGCGGAAGGGGCCGGCGGCGGGGCCGAGGGACGGGCGTGGCGTGGCATTCCCCGCCCCTGGCCCCACCTCCCCCCGCCGCCTCCTCCCGCCGCCGTCGCCGCCGCGCTCGCCTCCGCTGCCTCCTCCCCCTGAGGTATTGTTGCAGATAATAACTTGCCCCCTTCCTCTTCCCCCCCCTTGCCCGCCGAGGCAGCTGTGCAACAGCTGGAGCCCCCGGTCGGGGCGGGGAGCGCTGCCGGCCGCCTGGGGGGGGCCCGCGTCTGGCTCCTCCCTCCGCCCGGGGCGCCGAGGCCGCCGGCGAGGCGGGGGGGGGGGTAGGGAGGACGGGCCGTCCCGTCCCGGAGAGGTGCGAGCTGGGCCGTGGGGCGGGGGCAGCTCCTGGGTGCAGGGTGTGGGGGTAAACTCCTCCGGTACTTGAGCCGCTCCGCTGCCCGCCTCCCCATCCCCCCGTCCCGCGCCGGGCGGGGGCTGCCCATGGCCCGGGGTCCCCGTCGGGCGGCGGGGCTCGGCGGCGCGGTGCCTGCGGCCGCAGGTGCACCTGGCCCGGGCTAGCAGCGCCGTCCCGCCGCCGCACCTTGCGCGGCCAGACCCCCCGGCCGGGGCTCGGTAGTAAATAACAAGTTGAGTAAAGCCCTGGCAGCCTTTTTATATGCCAGGGGAGGCCCACCCTTCCCCAGCAGGTAAGGACGTAGCAGATTCTCACACCCTTGTGTCACCCAGGGCTGCTCTTTTTTTAATACTTTTCTTTTTTGCCCTCCCTTTTCTCTTGCCCTCCCCTTCGGAACGGGCAGGTCGCGTTGCTGCCATTGTTGGGAGCGCTCTCCGCGCCCTGGGGCTGCGCTGGGGAGAAGGCAGTGCTCTGGAGTGGGAGGTGTTGATGGAGAAACACTCTGTAATTGCTCCGGCTGCCGTGCCTCGAGGTGCACGTTGGTGAGGCACCAGCCAGCGTGGGGGTTCTCCTCCTTTGGTTTTGATTTTGTTTTATTTTCCCAGGCTCCTGTGAATGTTTGGGACTTGGATTGGTTCCAGTTGGGTGTGTTTCACTTTTGCCAGGCTATTGATAACCCAAACTTTGGAGAGTTTGGGGAAACTGACTAGCTCCTTGGTGTGTTCTCCTGCACACCCACAACACCTTCGCCCCTGGGCAGAAAGTGGCTTTGGCCCATGTGAACCCCAAGGTCTCATGCAGAAGTGTTAAGCTTTTGGAAACACTCTAGGTGTGAAACTTTCTTTGCCTCATTGGCCTCTCTTGCCTGGAGAGTTTGTGTTTATACTTTCCAGGAATGATTTCTGGGGCAAGATCTGGGAGAGGGGAGTCCCTGGATGTCTGGGTGATACAGCGGGTGCTGGCTCACCAAGTAATTACTGATACAGGAGATTAGGAAGTCAGGGGGATCTTTGGAGCTGGAAAATGGGACAGAACACTTCATGTACATTATCAGCCAAATTCACCCTGTGAAGTGTTGGTTGCTGTCCTGTGTATAGCACAGCTTGGGTGTGTGAGGGACTTTCTGTTTATCCCCACCCTTGCTGTAGCAGGACTGGCCCAGGCAAGGCTAAATAATACTCTGAAATATGGGTTTTCCCCTCTAGGAAATGTTTCCATCTGAGGATAAAGATTTACTGTGGAGAACTTCTCTCTGCCTGTTGGCCTTCTTTGTCTCCCCCTACCCACCCCATAACCTTTCATCCTGTCACTCCTAAATTTATTAGCTCTGTTATTCCCCTCTTTCAGTTCAGTCTGTTTTGGAGGGGTTTTTCCCTGTGGGATGGGCTCTCAGCAGGTGATGGTGTGGGTGGTGGTCACAGGGACACCTGGTAGTGAGCTCCCACCCTCAGTGTCCAATTCTACCTGCAGTTCAGGTGAGTTAGTTGTGCTGCTAATAAAGTCTTCTGCCCTCTAATTGTTGAGTTTCATATAGATTTTTTTTTTCCTGTAATTTTGTTTTTCTCCCTGCCTGAGTTGGATGGCTGTTGTTGTGTTGGCTGTTTTGTCCATTTCCCATTTGACTGCAGTGAGATTTTTTCACTTTCAGTGCATCTTGGGAGATCCACCCGGGTGTTGGGGAAGGATGCTCATGACTGCCTGTCTCTGCAGGCTCCGGCTCTGTGGGGCCTGTCCCCTTCTGTTAGTCACTGTTAGGATGAGCAGTCACCCTCATTGAGGGAGTAAGTGTTGAATGAGATTGGCATTAAAGTGCTCTATTGAAACCAGTGCAAACCAGCAAAAATCTGTCTCTAAACTGGTGGGCCAGGAGCGGATTTCACATCCCATGTCCTGGCAATCACAGGGTACATAAAATCCTAGGTTCTTGCGCAGTTTAGCTGCCTTGTCTCCTGGGAACTTGCAGAGCACATGGGTCTGTGAAGTTGCATTGCTCTGAGTATTGTCTTCAGCTGTCCTGTGTTAGTAAGAGGTAATGGGCTCTGGTCTTACCAGAATTGGGAGCAGGTGCAGTGTAATTCAAGCTTTCAGATAATGAGACAGTGGATTCAGATGTGTATCCCTTGCCAAAGCACACGTTTCTCTGGGATGTTCAGGGGTGAAGCTCCAGAGCTGGACTACGCAGTTTTGCAAAGCACCCAGTAGTGTCAGTCAGTGTCTAATGTGATCATCACTATGCATTTTTAATTAGAACTCATAGTACGACTTGCACTGCGGGGGTTCACAGTCAGCGTGGAGACACCACTTGCTTAATTTTGAAGCCTGACTGTTGCCTTGTTTGTTAAAGTCGCTGCTCATGTATGTCTGTATGATGCCTGACTCTGAAACTTAAGTGATTCCCAAGTCATCAGTGAAGCCTGGTGCATGCTGTTTTGGAGAGGGATAGTAAAAATGGTGAGAAGCTGAAAAACCTGAGGGAGTTTGACCAGGAGTTTGTGATTGCCCCCATATAAAGGACACCCGTTAGAAAGGTGTCACAGTGAGTGCTGTTGGGAGTGGAAAAGGAATCTCTGTTGTGTCATACTAGTGCAAGCCAAGGTGAAAGGGGCAGGCTCAAAATGAGCAGAATTAAGTGCTTTTCCATGTAGCTAAATAGTGGCATTTGTCATGCAGAACATTGGTGAGGACAAGAATGTAGCCAAGTCTGGAAGAGATGGGTTGTATGGGTGTCAGGTGTGTTGAGAGTTATACCAGCTAATGGTGATGGTCTTATGTTGTAAACATCTGATTGGAAAGAAGAGACTGGTTCACACAGGTTTCTCTGAAACATCCCTTGCTGACTGGAGCTGGAGAAAAGCAGTAGCTTGGGTGGATGACAAATTATTTGCAAGAAGACAGTTTCCGTGTGTCTGTGGAAACGTATACCCTCAGGGTGCCCACAGTGGTTTCTCTATTCCTTTGCCCATCATAGTTGTGTGAACAATGCAATCCTTGGTGGCATTTTGTTCCTTGCCAAACTTCTGAAAGCTTGACCCACACAGTTCTGCCTTTCTCCTAATAAATGCTTCTGGCCCTGATGTGGCTTGAGGCAACTCCTGCACCCTCTGCTTCAGCTGGCCCTGAGCCACTTTGGGCTTCACCTCTGGCTGGTCATCCACACTCTTCCCTATGCAGGTTGTGGTAACTCTGGTAATCCTTTCAGGTGGGGGGAAGTCCATATGGATGCACAGGGAGGTTTTAAAGCTGGGACTGGGATGACACTCTTCCTCCTCTCCCCCCCCACGTTTCCTATATGTACATCTGTGCTTTTTACATATGTTACTTTTTTGATGGAGAAGCCTTAAGGGAAGCAAAATGAAGACCAAGTCTGACCTGCCAGAAGTCTGGGATTCAGTGGATTCAGCATCCGTGTTCGCCATGTGCTTGCATGAGCAAGACAGCGATGCTCTTGCCTGCTTTCTGGTCCTCACTCAGCCTGCTTTCTTACCCTGGTACCTTCATCACTCCCCTTTGCTCTCGCTCTCATAGTAGAGTAATTCTGCTAAAAGCTAGAGAGTTTACTGGAACTGCAGCCACACTTCAAAAGCGGGCAGGAGCGGGGGAGACAGAAACCATAGCTTATCTAAGGATGTGGGTTATCTGAGAGACGGATTCGCAAGGAACAATACCTTTGAGGAGTGTGGGTTATATGTAGGAAAATACAGGACTTGAAATAACTTCACAAACAACAGTTCTAGAGGAGGGATTGGAGGGAGGATGTTGCCATCAGCTTTTGCGCATACATTGGGATGCTGGTGGAGAGCATCAGTGAAGTATGAAGAGCTCTGTGTTTTCCTCTTTTTAATTTAGGGAGCTTTTTGTTTTGTAAAATAGAAACAAATAGAGAAAAGAAAACAACAAATCAAACCGAAAACCACAGACCAGAAAAAACCCACAAAGTTTAAGAGCTTTTTGAGAGCTTGTGCTGGCCCAAGAAGTGGGGGTTAGCGGGGTGCAGGGCTCGTCTCTTTCCATTCCTTCTGCTTCTGGGGACAGCAGGCAAGGTAGGGCTTGTGATGTTTCCAATCTAGACCTGAAAAAAACCCCCAACCTTCTACCCACACTTAATCGTTGTGATTAAGGTTACGGGTAGAGACACCTCAGTGGAGATCTCTGCTTTCATCTCAAAGAGCTGTTTTTGATCTTGCTTTGAGCAAGCGCAAGAGCTGGCATGAAAATGATGATTTTTAAGTCACTGTCAGCAAGTCTTTGTCATTTTAGCCTGTCAGTATCTGTTGTTGGGATCTGTGGGTGACAGCAACACACGTGTGAGTCACTCAGAAGCACTCCCAAACTATCGCAATATGCTCAGGAAAGGAAAACAAACATCGGTGGAGTTGTGGGCTGCTGATAACCTTTTCTTAGAAAAACATACAAGCTTTTTAAGTGTTGGAGGCTGTTTTCTGTGGCCCTTGATGCCATAAGGGAACCTTGTAATACTGCAGTGTACTCAGTAACCCCATAAATTACTTCAGTTGGTTTGAGGTGGTTGGGATGCTTGAGGGTCTCTGATTTATGCCAGCTTTGTTTCTGTGTGAGAGTGCATGCCAGTGCTCCTTGGGGTTTCCAGATCTGTCTGGGAGGGATCCTATTTTGTGCCTAAGTAGGTTTATGCACTTGAGCATCTTCTAAGTAGGTGCCATTCAGCATTTGGCTGCCTTCCTCCCCCTGCTACCAATGCCCAGTGCTGCTTCAAGGCAGGCAAACTTCCGCCAAGTCTTGGATGATTGTGCCGCCAATGGAATAGTTAGTTGAGATTTAATATGGCCATTATCTTTAGGTAATAAAATATCAACTAACTTGCCATAACTATCTTGTTTAATGTCTATTAAAAGCCCCACATACTTCATTCACTGGGTGAAATTTAATAGAAGTTCTTCTAAGCATTTATTGCTTATTTAATTTAAAAATAGGTTGATCTCCACAGTTGGTAACAGGCGCTGAGAATTTAATTAACATTCAGTAAACTACCCTGTTAGCTCTGTATTATGGAGTCATGTCTTGTTTATGCATCCATTTGTAACACCACCACTACCCACTGCCCCCGCCTTTCCCTTCTTTAGGCTAGTGGATCTCATTTTGGGGAGTTGCAGTTGTCTCCTGCAGCTGGAGAGCTGCTGCTGGGGGCTGTAATGGTGCTGAGGAACTGGGACCCTGCACTTTGCTGTGGATGGAGTAGGCTGGCAGATCATGCAGCAAACCTTGAAGGGGCTGCCGAGCCAGCTGGGGTGGGCAGGGATGCCCTACACCATGGGGCAGAAGTGGTGCAGCTTCTGTGCTAGCAAAGCACAGGAAAGCACATCTAAGATACCTTATTTAGGGCCTTTTCAGCAGTGTGGCTGGCCATGTGAAACTCAGGTTGGTGAGGCTTTCTTCTTTGGAAGAGGAACTTGGGATGCTTCACTGGTGACTTGCAGACAGTTGTGCTGCAGTCACTGTGTGTTGTACCCCAACTGCAGCAGTTTGTATGTCAGTAATGTGCACATACCCTCAGGAGCTGTCTCTGCAGCAGTTTATTACTTCACTTTAACAGACTTGAATTACTCCACTTATTGAGGCAAGCTTGAATGAAAGTGAGGAGTCTCCCAGACAGTGACTGGGTTGGGAGAGGGATTGGATTAGTGGCTGGTAAGTGGTTGTAACTCCAGCTGCTGCATCTCCCCTGTTTCAGCTCAGCCCCAAAGGAGATCAGCTGGCTTGAATTTAACACACCTCATCGCGTGAGATAGACACTTGGTTTGCTTTTCATGGGTTGGGGCAAATTTTGAGTGATACCTCAAGCTATTACTGTGGCCGAGACAAGCCTTTAATCTGGATTTCCCAAGAGAAACAGCTAGTGATTGCAGCAGCCACGTGGCAGCCCTGTAGTTAATTATGAGCAATGCACTCAGTTAAAAGACTAGTATTAAATTTGCAAAGTCCAACTGCTCCAGAGGTGTGAAATGCCAGATTGAAGGTCATCAGTGAAGCTATTTGCCCATTCCACCCCCCACCTCCCCCACGCTCCAAGCAGGTATTATGATATAACCACTTAATTGCCAGAGCACCTACTCTTTGTGCCCAAGTAGAAGGTGATACTCTATGAGCAGCTATTCAGTTTCTTTTTTCCGTGTGTGCAGTGCATGGCCCTGAGCCTATGTAGCACTGGCCTGAGCACTAGTCAAACTTGGGACTGAATGCAGTTAACCAGTTTCCTTTTGTGCTTTTCTGGAGTGCTCATAGCTCTTTCAGTGGAGCGCTTTGCAACCTGGAGTGACTGTTTGTGATGGAAAATGATTCTTGCCATTTTACCAATGGGACACTGAGGCTTAGAGAGGGGTGAGGTTGGGAGTTCCATGTCGTTGCTGACACTGAAATCCAGGAGAGTAAAAAGCCAGTTAGACCAGGGTTGTTCCTTTCAGTTTGCAGTCATAACTGATAATCAAATGGAGAAATGGTTGAGAAGAATTGTTTCTAATTACACAGTGAAGTTACTGTCCTTTGCACCCAACTCTGGATGTTATCCTGAACTGCTTATTACAGTTATACCTATCTTTGCAGTCCATCTTCCCCATGTTTTCCACTTCTACTTGCCTTTCATCCATCATCCTTGATGGGGGGCAAGGCCTGCACTTACCTTGCATGGGTATTGACCTACCTGGCTTAGGATGGAAGCTGGTCTTTGCCTCTGGCAGTTAGAAACCAGGGCAGCTCAGTGCTGCTGAAGCTGAAATGTGGTGATGGGGAGGTCCGAAAATGAGCCACAAAAATGATTAAGGTCTATGTGGTATTTATGTATAAAAACCTCTTTCAGGGAGTAAGAGCAATGGGGTCTTCACATCATCTGCTGAATGTTTTCATGTACAGTAAGACTATAATTTTTGAGGGTAGTTTAAGCTTTCTTTAAAGCTGGTGTTTTTTCATCACTTCTGGTCCTGCAGGCTGTTTTTTGGGAGAAAAAATTATGCCTTCCCTAGCACAGTTCCACTTTGGTGCTTTTCCAGAGAATCAGTTTCTTTCTCAGATTCCTTGGGATGCACAAGAGCTGAGTTTGGAAAACACAGCATTGCATCTTTGCCATTTAAGGAGGGCTCGATGGACTTCTTGCATAGTAAGTCTGAAATTCAAGTGGATGAGTAATCAGCTGAACTCTCTGCTGTTACTTCTGTGCCTGAAAATAAGTGAGTGTTTAAGCACTGTCCTGTACCTGAATCCTAATTTGCTCCCCAGGCAGACAGTTGGGGAAGAAATAACGGGCAAACAGTTTGAGTTATCTGGGAGATGTTTGGCTGCTTTTCTTCTGAAACTCCACTGCAGCATGCAGAATTGCTGTTGCCTTGTTGTGGTGAAGAGTCAGCCTTGTACATTGCCGGAGAGACACCATGAATGAAGCAGACAAGTTGAAAGCCTCTAATAGTGGCATTAATTGACAAATTGTGGGGCAGAAGCATATTTTGAAAGTTAGGAATAGCACCTTGGACATGTGTGTTTCTCTGGGGATGAGTGTGGTGTTCGTGGCGTGTAACACCTCTTTGGGTGCCTTCCTCAGCATATGAGTTTTGGGAATGAGGGCAAATCTGCATGTGAACTTAAAACAACGTAAGTGACTGTGTCTTTCGAAGGCAATCTGCTTTCCTAGGTATTTGAGGTGTCTGGGTGAAGGGATGGCAGCTTATGGAATGGCTGTGAGCCTCCCTTTCTGGTTTGGCATGGCGTATTTTGCTCTGCTGCTGAGAAGAGCTGTGATCTCAGGGTGTGCAGAGGCTGAGGAAAAGAAGTTTTTAAGGACTGCATTGTAGAGTGGGAGGACAAGGAGCTACAGGAGCAGAGTGTGTGGTACTATGCACAAGGATTCCTGCAGGGTGAGTTGGTGGGTGACTCTGTGAGGTTAGCTCCCATCCCTTGTTGCCACAGGACCTGTTTGCAGTGTTTTGTGGTCACTATTTTTACAAGTGTGTATCTGATCCCTGTGAGGATGGAAGGTAGATGGGTTGGCATCACCCTGCCCTTCCACCACCCTGCTGAGATATACCCTGGGGTAAAAAAAGAGACATGTATTATGGTATGTTACAGCGATCATCTGTGCTGGTAGTGACCTGGTCTCTCACTGGGGTGACATACCCATACCTGGCATCGCTCTAGCTCTGCTGGACCTCCCTGGATGCTGTTTGTATACATTTGTATGCCTGAGGTGGTGTTTTAAATCTTGGGTCATGCCATCATGTGCAAGAAGCCGTAGTGAAAGTGATCTGCTCTGGCTTTTTGTGTTCAGGGTGGCTGTCTGCCTGCATTGGCTGCTCCCCATCCCTTGAAAGTGAAGTGCAGCAAGGCACAAGCAACCTTCCAGGGTTTTTGCAACAGGCCTTAAGTTCCTCATGTCTCAGATGATTTGATTCATACCTGATTAAGGGTGTCCCTGATCTCATGGGTAGAACTATATGTGCAAAGGTGGCTGTGTATTACTGGAAAGTCCCACATTGGATCATCTGATTTAGTTCTGGCTGTCTTGGTGGATGCACTTGCCTTAGTGGGAATATTTTTGTGTGATTTAGTTGTGCACGTTGTACCAGATGTGTCATGGGAGTGATTCCAGATGCTCTTGATGCCAGAGCAAGACAAGGTCTATCTATCTAATGAATGACATGAGTAATTCTGGGTATGGTGTTGGTGTGCTCCTGGGCCCCTGCTCATCCTTCTCTTTGTTTTTGCTTTGGTATCCTACAGACAGTGTTTTCTTGTGTTGTCTGTATCTCTAAATTTGACCTGTAGCATCTTGGGTTGAGCATGCCACTTGTTATGCTACCCAGAGGAGTAGTGAGACTGCCAAATGGAGGGTGTTGAAGTTCTGTGAACCTGAGCAGCTGCATGTGCAGGGTGGTGTCTGGGTCTGAGGCACTCCTGCCCTAGGAGATGAAGATAAAGTGGAGGATGGTGAGGGAAGAGCAGAACGATTGACTCGGGGACATAGAGATTGATTATGGGGGAAGATGAGAAGGGTGTAAAAAGTGTGTGTTAGCAGAACGTGACTAAGATGGAGACCTGATAAGTACTGAAATGTGCCTGCAGAGGAAAGGGCAGAGCAGCAAAGCTGTATGTCTAGGACTTGCAACTTGGTGCAAAGCCATTTTGAGTCATGGGAGCATACAGTTCCTGCAGCCCTGCCACTGCCACCTATAACCCCTTTAATAAATGTGCTTGGTTCCACCTGAAACCTACTTGGTCTCTCCTTTAACTTTCCTGGGGAGCTCATCTCCCTCATGGCTGTTTATCACTGTGGTTTGAGCTGTGAGTGCTTGCTGTCTCATTCCTCAGCCCTTACTCACAGCAGACTGTGTGGGAGGGAGGGACACCCAAGAGAAATGTGAAACTTGATGCAAAGTCCCTTACCACTAGGAATTTGGGTGGCTGGTGTGCTGCAGGCTGACCTCTGGGAGCCTGATAGAGATCCGTGGGCTGAGGGACTGTGATCTGCAGCCTTGGTGGGGCTCCGGGGGTGGGACAGAGGCTTGAGGGGGACGTGGGTTTCTCCTGCAAAGGGCAACCCGTGTGACATTTGGGGGTTCCTGGTAGAGCTACACTAGATCAGCTTGTTAACTGAACTCATTTGTGCAATTGGGTGGGGTAAAGTGGAGGAGGGGAGCAATATGACTCACTTAAATTAGCAGTGACTGAAGTGGGCTGGAAGCTATAGGTGACACCTCATGCCTCCATCCGAACTTCAGAGGGTAAAATCTGGCCGGGGAGATATGGCCATATGTACAAATACGGTATGTGGGTTTGGGTCTTGGCCTAGCATTGGCATCCATAAATAGGTCAGCCCCTTCCTTACGATAGAATTTGTGTGTGCTGTACAAATACAAACCAGCTAATCCCAACAGATGTTTGGCAGCCTCCAGAGCCCACAAGGAAGTTAAATATCATTGCACTTTGCTAGAGAGATGCCCAGGATTCAAATGACACCTGCTAGAAGAGCCCATCTGAGCTGGGGTGTGTTCATGGCTGTGTGGGTGCAGCTTTGCAGAGCACCTGCTGCTGCTCCATCGCACTGCTCTGACCACAGCAGCTTGTGCTGCCTTCAGCTATGTGAGGGCCAGGCTGGGCTTCCACTGAAATCAGACACCACTTCCTTTAGCTTTTGAGGGAGAATGAGATTTCGCCCTGTGTTTGCATACTCACACTTTACTAAATACCACTGAAAGGAGGGGCTGTGGATTTTCCTTGCTGAGTGCTTCTGTCTGTACGTTGATGTGCCCACCTCCTTGGTAGTGGTGTGTGAAGGCACAATGCTCTTGGCTGGCTTGAATCCTCTCCTTATCTCCCTCTTTCCCCAAATGTGGCCATTCAGTTGTGTGATCTGTGATGCCTCTGAGATCAAGCATGTTGTATGGATGCATGTTGCTGAAGCAGCAGTTGATTCTGGAGTTGCCTCTGGACTCTGCAGTTTGCAATTAATACTTGGCTGTTCCTGTTCCATCCCACCAGCCCCAGCCAGCTGCCAGAGATAACATGCTGAGGACGAGGGAGCTCCACTGCAATGATTTAGTCTGTATGGAGTAGTCAGAGGTCTTGGATCATGACTATCTTGCAGCCTTTTTTGTCAGGAGATGCCTGCTCAGTGTTGCCTGGGCCAGAAGCAGACTGACACTTTGCTTTCTCCTAAAAAACAAGAAAGTTACTTGGCTAACTTTCCAAAGAGAAAACAAAGCTGTAGCACATCAAAGGAGTGAAGAATAAGGAAGGCCTCTATTTGTCAGTGCAGCCTCCAAGGTCTATATTCACCATCTTAATGAAATTCAGCTGCACAAGGGGGAAAAGAGGAATTCATCCCCTTCATTATGGATTGTTAGTGCCCCAACAGCCAGTCTGAAGAGATCAGCTGGGAACACAAACTCCTGCTGCACCTGAATGGTTTTTTTCTTGTGATGTTTTTTGATTCCTGAGTGCTTTGCAACATGATTGGGATGCTTTAGTGTTCTACTTTCTTGCTCAAGAAGGACCAAGGATTGTACTTGCTTGTCCTGGCCTTTATTTTGTGCTCTGGCTTAATGTTTGTCCTAATTTTACAGGTTTAATTATAATGCTGCTGAGTGGAGGGGATGCAGTGAGAAGGTAGCTTGGATTAGTAATGAATCAAGGACTTCTCTTGGGTGTTTCACACTCAGGTCTTTTATCAGTCTTCATTGAATATAGATCATTGCTCAGGATACCAGGGTGTGCTTCTGTCTTCTCAGGTGAAGCCTCTTGAAGCCTTTTCAGGGCACAGACATTGCCATTTTTTGCTATTTTGCATCTCAAGGAGAAATCTTGTGTGTCTTCTGTGATAGTGGACTGTTCCTCTGCTCCTTCCTTGCTCTGAACTTGCTGTGGTTGCTCCATGTGTGCCAAGTGTGTGTGTTTGACTTTCCTTGTGCTGCCTGCTGCTGCCTGGCCTTTTTGTCTGCATTAGTTTAATTGAGTGAGGAGCTTGCAGGAGAAGCTATTCATTCCCCTGGTAACTGTGCTTGACAATCAGAAGTTATTCTGGGGGTGAAAGACGGGTACAGATTTGTTTTCCTTGGCTGCGAATCTGTAGACCCTAATAGTTTCTCCTTTTCAAGAACAGGGTTTGACTTGGTTTGCCACTAATTAAAAGCCAGAAGGATATGCAGTCCTTTACAAAATAATTATCATCTTTGAGTGCTTGCTTTCCGTTTGTGTACAAACCTCTGTTGTGCTTCCTTACCCTTGCACTGGCTATGGTATGTGGGAGGACTGTGTGCAGTCCTGGTGCACAAAGTTTGGAGTGCTTGAATCCCTTCTCTGCTTTTGGACCAAAGAGTAAGTGTAGGGGAAGCATGGAGCTACAAAAAATCACATAAAACCTGGTAGTCACGTTTTAGGTGAGAGGATGTGCTTGCTTGGTGGGAAGCCACTGAAGGTGACAGAGGAGAGTGTGTGCCCCCCTCCCACCCCCGTGTGCAGGAGCATGTTTTTGTCTTCACTTTTTTTATGGGCTAAAAACCTACGATGACAAAAGGTCTTGACTGTGTGCTGTCACTACCAGGAACCCTGATTACAGCAGCTGTAGTTCCTAGATAGTTTGGTTTCTATCAGCAATTGGTTTCAGATACACATTAACTTTGAGTGCGTTGTGCTGGGCAGGTGACGTAGTGGAAGGTGTCCTCTCTCCTCTCTGTTTGTGACCTCCGTTTGTCACGTTCCTCTCACCATTGGGGCTGGGCCTGCAGCAGGAGGAGGTTAGAGGAGATGTTCAGTCCAAAGTGGTCAGGCTTCTGGGCAGCAAGGGCTGGAGCCCTGTGGATGCTGTTTACTTTATACACGTACAGCAGATGTATGTCTCCAATCTCACTGCACTGTGACTTTTGGTGGGGTTGTGGCCTCTCACCTGGTGTAGGGGGAATAGACACCTGGGCAGGGGTCACTGGCAGAGTGTACGTCTTAGAGCAGCAGGACAGGGATGGGCAGAAGTCCTCCAGGAGTAGGGTGAGAGGCCGGGACAGGATCAGCTCCACCCCTGATACTCCCTATGGGATGTGCCTAACTTGCTGCTGGAGGCTGGTGATGGCCATTGTGTCTGCTTGCCTGCGGTCCTCTCCTTTGCTCTGCAGGTCATGCTCACTTTGCACAGGGAGTGTTCCTGAAGTTGCTGTGCTCGGCTGTGGGGCTTGCAAGAAGCAGCAAAGGGACTGTATTTTCTTAATCTGGCTGTTTCATGAGGCATTATCTGGCTGTGCCCTTAGAAACAGTTTTTTTAAAAAAATGCAGATCAAATCCCCTGTTTTAACTGACTAAGAAAGAAGAACTTGAAGAGGGTATGAACCCGTGGCCTTGAGATAAATAGTTTCTTATTGAGTCCCCAAGCCCCTAAGCCACCCCCTCTTCTGAGAGTAGTGTGGCTTAATCAAAGGTCAGAGGTTTTGTCGTCTTTGAGAGCCTCAGAAAAAGAGGGCAACATGAGCAAGCTCTCCATGGTCCTCTGTGACTGCAGTCATTCTTGGCCTGTCAAGTTCCCATTGAGGTCGTTGTGCTTGTCTTCTGTTCCTGGATGATGGCTCTCTTGACCTTCTCTGGTCTCTATGAATGCTGATAAAGTCCTGGTGATCAAGTCAGCTGTGTTTCTGAGGGTTGTAACTGGATATATGGTGGCTACAGGGAAATGGCTTATGTGAGGCTGTTGTGAGCCTCTGTGTGCAACGTGTAGATTTGCAGCATTGATCGGACGGTCTTCACTTGCCAGCTCTTCCCACGTAGCCTCCCACACGTATCTCCTGTTTCTAGGCTGAAGGCCCAGTGTGGTATCTCATGTACTGCTATGTGGTCAGTCTTGGCGTGCGCTGACTGGTGCGTGGCCACTGCTGTCTGAGATGATGTGGTTGCTCACAGTGGTTCCCCCAATTTTTATTCTCTTTGTTTTTCCTGGGTAGTGACTGTACCTCTTTGTGGCAGGTGCAGTACTAGTCTCTCTTTCTCTGTGCTCCTCTCCTTCCTCCTCCTTGACTGTGGTCACTAATGCTCCTTGAGCCTGGCAGATGGCTGGCATGGAGCTGGTTGTCTTGCTTGCATGTTGACTTCCCTTGATGTTGTGCCGCATCAGTCTTTGAAAATATCAGCTGGCATGTCCTGTAGAGATGTCGGTCTCCAAAAGTGTTTGCAGTTCTCTTCTGTTTTTCCCCATCACCAATAATAAAAAAAACACTTGGCTTGATAACAGAAATGCTGGTGTCAAGACTGGCGACAAAATTCCTACTGACAAGCGCAGTAGAGTAGGAGTAGGTGGGGACAGGTATGATGGTTGTGTTGTGCTGTTAGGTGCTCCTGTGAATCACACTAGTGAGGTGGAAGAAGGTTGAAGAGACCTTTCTCTGTCTCAGGTGCATTGTACCTTTGGTGTGATGTTGTACACGTGCTGTAGCTGACATTTCAAACCAGTAGGAACATACACTCCCAAAACACAGCACTTGTGTGCAGCAGGCTGGAGAACACTCTGTGGCAAACTCTGGAAACCACACAGAGTTAGTTGCCAAGAAAACTTTGTGCTGAGAATCCATCAGGTATGTGGGAAGGAAGCATGATCTCTCCCCTCTGGATACTGATGAGGTCCAGTGAGGGTGCTGAGGATGTTTAATTGATTACTTTGTAATTCTTTTTCTTTCCACTGGGAAACAGGGATGATGTCACAGTGAACCAAGCTGCATAGGCCCAGCGGTGCAGTGTTCTAGTCACTGTGGTGCTAGGGAAAAATAAAGGGATGCAGTGCAAGTCCAGTGGCTGTACTTCCCCAGGTCAAGATGAAATGACATAGAGGGATAAAGACTCACTGTCCTCAATTTCCAAAGAGTGGAAAGATGTGATAACGCCTGTACTTAGGGTGCTGAAAGAAGTAGTTATGTGAAAAAACAACCTCCTTTTATAGGCAATTAAGCTTCTTTGAGGGGAGGATAATCTACAGAATTCCAGTGGAAGACTGCATGGCTGGTGCTCCTGCAGAACATGGACAGGTGTCCAATCTGTACCACCTTCCCTTTGCTTGAGCCCAAGCCCCAGCTGGGAGGACAAGAGTGTGCACAGGGCTGGGTGCTGGGCAGACGATGTGATGGCTGTGTGTATGTGTCCTCTCTTCACAGCTGTCGCCTTAGGTGCGAGAAAGTCCCTCCCTGATGTACAGGGGAAGCACGTGGAGACTATGCATTGTCCCACAAGCGGCTTACCGGGTTGTTTTGTGGATAGATCAGTGTTCCACAGCTATGCTGCAGGGCAGCGTGTGCATGGTTAAGCTGAGCTGGGGGATTGGGATCACCCTTCCTTCCCATTGTGCTGCTGTGTGTGCTGGAGCCCCTCTCTATTCTCCTCTTACTAGTGCCCAGGGATGCTGGTGATGATGTTCAGGTGCCCTTGGGACTTTGTCTGCTGTGCCGGTCCAGTGGCTCACTGGAACAAGAGGCAGCACTGAGCACCCTTGCCACTGCCCCTCCACATCCCAGCCCAGGATCTGGGCTTCGTGGTGGCGCACCACTTTGTCTCTCACAGGGAGGAAAAGCAGAAAGCGTGGCCTGAACTGTTGCTTCTGCTATTTTTCGTTTCCAATAAGGAGCTTGGCTTCCAGCTGAAGGCTGGGGTAATTTAGGAACTAAAGCATCTTTTAAATGTATTTTCTGTATGTCTCAGTCCCTGTCTATGATGGAAGTAATGGTACTTTCTTGTTCAGAAGGCAGATGCATCCACAGGCATCTGTGGTCCTAGTTTTGAAATGTAGTAAGAGCAGTTATTAGGGCCTGACAGAATTGCTCAAGAATTTTTTTTATCTATATTTGGTATAAATGGCTCCTTTCTCAAAATGAAGTTTTCTGTGGGAGGCATCAGCTTGCGACTCAGTTCTTGTTTTGTAAAGAAAAAGGTTTAAGGTTTTTTTTAATTCTTCTATTTGTGATAACAACATTTGTTGGAAGCAGAAAGGTTTTCATGAAAAGCAGTTGGTGGTGAGGCTGCTCCAGTCTCCGTGGGCTGATTGCTATGCTCCGTGTTAACCTGGGCTGCTGCCCCATCTGGGCTTTGGTTTTGAAGGAATAAGCTTCCCAGGCCCCTCAATCAGCTGTTTGGAAAGAGAAGTTACACTGAGAAACTCTTTTTGTTTTAATACAGGTGTTTGAGGCTTGTTGTTGCTCATGCCATTGGAAGGTATTTGTTTCAAGGCTGAACAGTTTGCTATTAAGGTGTAAAAATGAAAGAAGATAGCTAATGTTCAGTCATCCTCAGAGATGAGAGCAAGGAGGGGACAGACATTTCTAAACCAGAGATTTACTGGTCCTGTAGCTGACTGTGCTTTTTAAACATTGTGATGGGTTATAACTCTTTCTCAGAAAATACCTAGCCTGGCCAAGCAGGCGTTGGAGTGGGAAATCCAGTTGACTGCCAGGTATTTGTTGCTATTTTCAAATGATCTGGCCAAAACTGGATAAAACAGAAGACTTGAATACAATAATGGTCTTGTTGTGTAGTTTTAAAAGCTTCATTTACTGATGGCTTTAGGAGGATTGATAAGAGAGCCCAGCATGATGCCAAGGGCTGCATTGTGGTGGCTCTGAAGCAAGTCTTGGGAGAAGGTGACCTTTGCCTTCATATTTTTGCCATTTAAAGTGAAAATGGCTAAAAGAGCACTGTCCTTTATAATAAAACTTACTTCCTCACCACTTCAATTGCTGGCACTCTAAGTAGTGCTGTTTGACTTAAATGAATATGCACAAAGTTCCTATTCTTTAGGAGATTGCAACCTAAGGGTGGGCTGCAGAAGATCCTGTGCTGGGACTGGTGAGAGCTGGGTGCTATCTTGACCCCCATGCCTTGGGGCACTGCACTTTTCCTCTGCTCCCTTGTGCTCTTGGTCACTGTTGGTCTGTTTTTCTTAACTGAGCATCATAAGACAAGGGAGGGACTTTAGGGCAGCGTTGTGCTGGCACTGACTGGTGTGGATGGACATTCCTCTTGAGGGGGGGTGACATTTTTTGGTTTTGAGTTGCAAAACATTATCCGTTGTTTGAAACCCGGGCTCTGTGGTGCTCTGATACTGCATGAGAACTTGAAAGCAAAATCAATTATCCTTCTTTGATCAAGGAGCCAGGGTGCATTCGAGTAAGAAAGTGAAACTGCCCCCCTGTTGTTCGAGGTCTCTGACCGGGCTTAGTGAAATGCAGGCAGTGAACGGTGGGGGAAAAGAAAGAAATAATATAAAAAAAAATAAATCAATGAGGCGGTTTTGAAAATCTTACACTTCCAGTAGACTGAGGGAGTGTGAACAGCATGAGGCTGGTGTCTGTGCTTCAAAATCTAGGGCCCGATCCTGGTGTCAGATACAGACACGTAAATCACAGACAGCGCTGCAGAGCTGCTGAAAGGTTGTTCCAGCATGGCACCCGCAGGCTTTCAGGCATGGGCTTGCTGATTTCTCTTGTTCCTTCACCACCCTTCTTTAGCTGTCCTTGTGCATTTAAAATGATAGGGGTGTGACATGGTCCCCAATTGCTGCCCAGAGGCTCTGGCTGAGAGTCGATGGGGTGGCTGTGAGGATGCTATAGGTAGGGATGTCTTGCAGAGTCCTCGGCTACTGCTTAATTTAGTCCTGCCCCAAATAATTTTTTGGATTGTTATAATACATCAGTGTCTATCTGAGAAAGCCAGATCCCATCACTTCCGTGCAAGCTGGATCCCATCCCTCTGGTGCTGATGTGCCTGAAAGAGTGTGCTGGAGCAGTCTCTCTTCCTTTTCTCCATACCCTCTTCTGCTTTTTTCTCTTGTTTTAATTTCATTTTACAAACCGTGGGACAAACCTGAAAAATCAGGTGTGACCACAAAGATAAAAGTGAGTCCCCTTGCCCTGAAGCCAGGCATGCCACTGCTGCAGGACCCCAGGGCTCCCACATGGCTGTGCTTTATCATAGTGTGCTGTGGCTGCCAGCGAGCTTGGTCTTTCATGGAAGCTAATTTTCCTGGTTGAAGCCTATGGTCTATGCTGTGGCCAGCATCAGCCTTCCTCCAGCGTGAGGGCTGGACCAGGAGTTCGGAAGCGATAAGTACCATTGCAGCTAATTTTGACATATGGGGTTGCGGCGTGTTCGAGAGCAGCTCCGTGCTGGGTACGGTATCAGAGGGGTGTGTGCTTCCTTGCAGATCGAAACTTGCCATTCCCATAATTGCTGCTTTATGCTGACACAGGATCAGGCCTCCCAAAAAAGCAGCTGTTGTATCGATGACTCTCTGGGCAGGTGCTGCTGCTGGCAGCAGAGGGGAGGAAACATGTCTCCAGCACTTGTTATCTTGTGTGATCTTCTTATTAGATAACTTCAGCAGTGTTCCTCTCAATTGAGCAGTTTGATTTTAATAAATGAAACACTAGAAGCCCAGAAGCAAACACAGAAAGTTGCTGGGGCCAGATCCTGCCAGCATCTGTGTCCTGGGATAGTGACATCAGATAGTGACATCTGGGCAGCTCTGTTCAAGTGTAAGGCTCCCCACGTGTATAAGTTGAATTTTACGTCAGGATTGGGCTCTGAATTGAGGTTTGCTCATAAGGGGTGTGATATTTTTCCTGTGTGTGAGGATGTGGAGATCTTGGATGTCTCCCTTGGTGCTAGCAGCGGCCAGAATGGCAGCAGCAGGGAGAATGTGTGATTTCTGAGTTTGGGGACTTTGGCCAGCAAATAACAAATATGTTGTCACAGCATGGAAAAGACATAAAAATACATATGTCAGAACAGGGCAGGCTTTTAAGTGTTTTTCATTTAAAATGAAAAGGTCAGATTGAATAGGGTTGTCATCTGGGGACCTGTAAGTGCACCTGCCAATCATACAAGAGAGACCTGTGTCAGTTTGTGCTGATGGCTAACTTGCTGGGAGCTTGTCTGCACTTAAAAATTGGTGACTGGAACGGTTAAAACAACAATTTTCATTGTGATGGTCAGGCAGAGCTGTCTGTGCCATGAAGGAATGGGGGCGGAGGATTCCAGTGCTTGAGTGCTTCATCCCACCTTATCAGTTTTTTGTGCTTGGGCTTCCACAAGTCTAGCCACGCTGTTTTAATAATAAAATAGTGAAATGAAGGTCTGAGTACTGGTAATGCTTTCAAGTGTAAAGGAGATTTAAAAGTGAATGCAACTCTCTTCATAGGCAGAAAACCAGGTGCTGCTTGGCCAGGCTGTTACCTGAGAAGTGTAATTAGCACTTGCTGAAATTATTTTCACACGTAAGATTTTCCTTTGAAGGGGTTGGGGGGCCTGGTTAGCTCAGTTCCAGTGACTGCTGTAAAGGTGTGCGAGGGGTGCCTGCTTTCCTGAAAGTGCCAGCTGCACCGCTCGAGCCTGGAATTCTCACAGGGGTTTGAAGCTGTTTCTGAAAAGTCTGAACAAGATAAGGAAACTCAAACCATGACAGAGGATTGATGTTCAAATTCGGGCATTGTAAACATTGCTTTTGGATTTCAGTCTGCAAGCAGGAAACCTTGCTTTCCATCCTCCTGTGTGTTAAATGTATTTTTTTCCTCTTGAGAGGGGTCGATTCTTACTGCCAGTAATAGAGCATCAGTGTTATCAGCCAGTGGATGAACAGATTATTTCTAATCATCCCATCTTTAAGGATTTTAGAGTTTGTGCATCTCAGCCTCTCACTTTTATTTTCCTTTCAGCTGGGAATAGCTTTTTTAACTTCTAATTGCTTTTCTCAGCTTTTTTTTTTTAAGAGCTATACCTTAAATGTATGTAGTTGGAAGTAGCAAATGAAGAAAACAGTCTTTTGTGAAAGACATGTTCTGGTGAATTCTGGTCATGCTCTCTGCGTAGTGCTTTGACTGCAAGAGCTGGGCCCTGCTGTTGGGATGTTTGCTTTAAGTTAGCTTTAAACCATACGTTGCCTGTTGAAATAAGTGGTCTGTATTGTGCTGGGCATAAACATGAAGATGCATAGGTGTGTACAGACTTTGAAGTCTCGGCTGCTCTAGCTGGCGATCTGGAGGCACAAGGGTTGTACTGAGTTATGCCAGATGGGAGCTTGACAGTGTGAAGCTGTGTTACCAAAGACACTCTCTTGCTGTTATCTCTTGTAGGACTGTGATGGGAAGCTGGGATTTCTTGTTGCAAGATGAAAATCAGAATTAGGTGTGCACAGATCACTGAGCATCTGTTATGGTGGCTTTGAGCTAGGAGGACCTCGATTTTGTACTAGTTCTCTTGTCAAAGCACCTGTTTATTCCCTGTAAAGGTGCTTGGGGGATGTGTGAAACCAGAGGCTGCTCCTTAGGGGAACAGTCTTTGCATATATTTCTCTGATGACTTCAGTGGGAGAAAGGCTTGGACTGGACTTGATGGCAGCTATTTGGGCATGTCTGTGCTGTGTACTCATTTGTGTTTCCCTGTCTGAGCCAAAGCAGGACCACTGAGTATGACTGGGAGGGGCAGACCTGTTTTTGGGACGTGGTGGTTGTCTCAAGACCTGTATCTCAGTAGGATCAGTAAGGACAGTAAGGGTGACAGAGCTCTGGAATAGGCTGCCCAGGGAGGTGGTGGAGTCTCCTCTGAAGATATTCAAGACTCATCTGGACACCTATCTGTGCAGTATGAGCTGGGGAGCTGCTTTGGCAGGGGGGTTGGACCCGATGCTCTCTCGTGGTCCCTTCCAACCCCTACAACTCTGTGATTCTGTGATCTCTTGCCTGCTTTCCCAGCAGAACTGGTGGGGTTAAAACATCACCTTTGCTAAGCCTCTGTGAAGCCCTCTCTGGTGCAGTGTTCTTGGGGTACTCCTTGCTGAGGAATGCATGCAGGCAGCTGAGAAGAGGGACTTGGGGAAGAGGCGCTCTGCTCATCTTGGGGCCCTCTAGTCTTGAGAAATCCTCTGCAATGGGAAGAAAATGCTTGTTGAAATCATGTCTTGAAGGTCTGGTTTGGTGGTGGCATCATGACTTGATGGCTTGTGATGCAGATGTGCAGCTGTTCTGGTACCTTGGTTTCTTCTTCTATGGCTGTCTCCTGGATATTTCTGTGGTTAAAGACCCAGACTGACTTTTGCAGCCATCTGCTAAAGAAATGGGGTCACAAATGGGGTAGTTTGACAGACCGCCTCAAGTGGATATTGCTGTCCCTGACCTGCCTGGCTGTGGACATGTGGCCAGGAGAGTGTGTGTGCCTGGGCATCAGTGGTCTGCTGCCCATAGTTGCCTGCTGGTGAGTGTGGTTTCACAGCAGCTTTAGCTGAGATGCCCCAAGGAGGGGATGTGAGCTTCACCTTGCTGCAGGAACTCCAGGCACAAGGTGATAAGTAAAGCCAAGAAGATGTGGTTCAACTAGCCAAAACTGCTAAGTCTTATACCTGGTCTTGTAAATGTTTCTTGAGTTAAACCTGGTGAAAGACCAAGCCTGAGCCAAAATCTTTTAAACACAGGTTGGGTCCCATGGAATACTGTCTTACCTGGAGCTCCCGGAGGTGCTGTTGTGAGTTGAATTGAAATGGTGTTGGAGCCAGGGGGGAATGTTGTCTTCTGCCTTTGCAGATAAGACTGAAGGGCATTTTGCCAGGAGCTTGTGGGAAGGACCCAAGCTGTATATAACTACATAATTTAAAAATGAAAAGTAAACATGAACAACCATAATGTTTGCTTGTGCTTCTCTCCTCCTTGATGGATGGAGAAAAATTGCCCTTTGGCTGAATTCACTAGCAAGAAAACTCTGCATCTTCATCCCAAGCCTGCAGTGAGTGGGAGAGGATGTTGCAATCTCCAGTTGAACTTGTCCTCATCGCAGCTGAGGGGAGTGTTGAGGATCTTGGGGACTTTTATATCTGCCCAGCCCTGTGGGGAATCATGGGGCTGAGCTGGGAAGGTGCTCTCTGGGCCAGGAGGGTGGACCTTGGTGTGTTCTTGTGTTGGCATGATGGAGGTCTACCACTGCTTCTGAGAGGCAAGAGCCCTGTTTCTCTACTGACAGCTTGACATCAGGAATGGTGGACAAAGGGGTGCTGGCAGGTGCAGGAAGCCATCTCACTGACAGGGAGGAGGGACCTGGACTGTGAGCCACCAGCACTCTCTTCCATTTTGCTGCATGCTGGCTGTAGACTTGTGGGCTGACATGCACCCTCACAGGCAGCAGAGGTACAGCAAATGCAAGCCTGAACTACTGAGTATTTCCATTGCTGCAGCATCAAAGATCAGTAACTTTCTCCACTCAATGGTGATGACAGGGCAAGCCCATGCTTGTCATGACCAGAGATAGGGCCATTTGAGCCACCAGGATGTGGCTGGGATGGGATGCTGGTTGCGGGCTGGTGAGGGCAGGAAGGAGTGTGTGATTCAGATGCTGCCTATCTTCATGGGTTGCATCCCACCACGTGTCCTGGCGTATTGCATGCAAGACAGCAGTTGCATGGCTTGTCTGTCCCCTCTGCTCTACTTTCATCTTCTGCAGAGGGGAAAAAAAGGCACCAAGTTGGTCACTTCTGGGAAGGGTTGTGTGTGATTTGCAACTACAGGGAAGAGTGAGGCAGTCCCCAGTGGGAATTGAGCAGAGCTCCTCAGAGAAAAGGCTGTGCCAAGGTGGAGGGCAGATGAACAGGATGGTGGTATAGCTCCACTTGCAGTAGTGATAAACCCAATTACGTGATGCCTCCTAGCTCATTCTGTGTGCCCAGTTCACTGAGATGAGTGATGGATTCACCCTGTTTTCTTATCCTTTGTCTCCTGTTACCTCCCACTTCTCAGGGATGTTAAGAGCAGTAAAGCAGCTGTGGCTTGAGGAGGTGCAATTTGTTGGCCAAGCTGTTGCAGCTGACATCTGGTGCTGGTCACTAGCCCAGTTTGAGATGGTGACAATTGCTTCTGGGGGGTCCCAGAAGGAGTCCAGAAGCATGGAGGCTTCTGCCTAGAGAAAGCTGGGGAATAAAATGCTGCATTTTCCAGAAGTTGTGTGGGTTAAACTGCAAGTTTTGGAGATGAGCCGTCAGGAGGCCCATGAGGCAGCATGCATGACATGAGTCTCTGTCTCTCTTTTCAGGGCTGGGAAAGAAACCTGAAATCGTGACTCTGGCAAAGCCCCACGTGTCCCCAAAAACCCTGCTCCGAGTTCATCCCACCAGCAAGGCTGTGCAGCGTGAGAACTGGTACGTAAGCATATTTCACCAGCTCAAGGGGCAACTTCTCAGAATAATCTGAGATCTTCTGGCAATGGCACCTTGTTTGTGGTTCTCTGCAAAAAAAAAACCCCAATCCACATCCCCATTAGGAGAGGACTAAGGTGGGATCACTGGGAACTGAGACAAACAGGTGGTGTTTGCACCCAGAGGCTTTGGTGGGGAACTGCTCAGCAGCAAGAAGCTGTGAGCATTCAGAAGTCGTCCCAGGCCATGGTGCTGAGGCTTTAGACTCGCTCTGTCACGTGATGTGTTGTGTGACAGCACTTATGGAGAGGTGACATGGGGGGTAATGGCAGATGTGCCCATGAGCAATACCCATGCATCCATGTGTATACACACATGTGCTGTACAGGTCTAGGCACATAGGAACAATGATGTGCAGTGCATCCATAGTATATACTCTACAGTGGCATATGGCAGCTTGGGGTGTATATACAGAATGTCTCTCTGTACTATATATGGTGATAAAAGAATGCATATGCATTCATGTTCTCTTTTTTTTTCTTTTTCTGTCTCTTCTGTCTTTCTGTGGAGCTGTTGCAAAACTACCAGATTCAACCTCCTGGGGAGACTTTCTGGCCAAGGTTTTACAAGCCAGCACCTGCTTTGCCTGCCTGACTTCTTGCTATATTTATTCCTCTGCACCCGGTTTTTGCCTTTGCCTCTGAAGTGGAACTGTCACAAACATTTGTGCTAACTTTTGGCTGCACAGGACTTCAGCTTGCGAGTCCCAAGACTGCTTTTGTGCATGTTAGGGGAGGAGGCAGCGTTTGTGTGTGTCATTGTGCATGTGAGCATCCCTGGTCCTTCCTGTCTGCACTGTGTGGTCTGTGCTCCTGTTGCACTGCAGCAGTTTGTGTGCCATGCAAGTTGTGCTCTCTGCCTCTTCAAGACAGTTTTATGAATTAAATATTCTCAGTCACCCTGCTTATGTAATGTCATTTAAATGAAATTAGCCATGCCTGACCTGGCAGTTGATTGATAATGATCTGTACTGTTGTGCAGAAAGCTTGGGCTGGATTTTATTTCCAGTCTTACAAGCTTTTACTTTCCAGGGTTAGGACTGGTGAGGAGAGAGGGACTTCTGATGCCACATAGTAGGAAGCTTCTGGTTTGGCTGTGGTTGGATTATGGATGTGTCCATCCTTCTGTCTTCTGCCCTCTGTGAAGGGTGGAAGGTGTCTAAATCAGAAGCATTGAGCTCCAGCTCATGCTTAGGTACTGCTGGTAAAGTGAGCACTGTAGTAAGGGGAGGGTATGTTGCTGTTTCAGCTGGGGAATTGGGGGCAGATCCTGAACCCTGGGAACAGGAAGCTGGGGCAATAGCTGTGTGGTGGGTCTCTGATCAGCGATGGCTGCTCAGAGGAGCCACACATTTTTTCCTGGTCCAATGGGTACGACTCATGCTTATTGAAAAGCAGTGCTGGGCTGCCTGCCAGCAACTGGGAACCAGCTTGTCCTCGTATGCTCAGGCCCCTGAGCTCCCAGTCCCTCTAACAGCTGTATTTGTTTCTGGCATGGGAGTCCCTCAAAGGTCATGAAGACATTAGTCCTAGGTTTCAACCCCAGGAGCTGTAAAACGTACCCCCCCTGACCCTGATGCAAAGGCAGAGGCAGCACTAGCAGCCTGTGTTCCCTGGGGTTTCGTTTCCCTGTCCCCTCTGTGTGTGCCACTTCAGCCTGCATTCCTCTCCGGTTCGGTAAGCCCTTTGCCTCTCGAGCTGACACAGCTAATATTTCCCTCGCTGGCAGGGCAGGCGAGGTAGTGGCATTTAACTGCTAGGGAGAACCTTGATCTGGTCATGCTGCACGACCCCAGAGCTGTACGGGCTGGTGCACACCTGGGATGGGGTTTCTGCTATTCCAGGTGTTTCCCCTCTGTGCTTTTGTTCCCTTCCTTGACTTGCATTATTCCCTACTTCATCCTGCTGTTTGTCCTTGCAAAATGTAATAACTTGGGAGTTGTGTTCTGCAAGGGGCTTGAAAATGGAGTCAAGGGTTTGTAAAACCTGCACCTACCTGACCCTTCTTAGCTTCGTTTTGAAGTATCTTCTGCCACAGTGACCATGATGCTTGGAGGTTCTCCCATTTCTAACCATGGAGAAAGCTCCTGGTGGCCCAGCTGCCAGCATGTGGCTAGAGGGGAGATCTTATTGGAGTTTTTAAAATTTTTTTTCCTAGAAAAATGGTTGATCAGCTTCCCACAGAGGGCTAGTCCCAGTACAGATTGCATTGATCTTGTCCTGGTGTACCACTTAATGCCCCTTGGACTGTTAGCTCTTTAATGCTGCCTTCATAACTACCAGTGTAAAGGATGTGTGCTGGTGCTTCCTGGCAGGGTTTGTCTTTTTGCAGTGGACAGATCACCAAGTGAAATGTGGTTCTTATTTTAAAGGGCAGAAAGTGTTTTTTTCAAAGGCAAAGCTTTACATGTTTTCTATCACCCGTGTTACTGGGTGCTAAACTCATGCTGCTGAGGTCCCTGACCTCCTCATTACTGGAGGTAATTCTACAGCCCCTGTCACTGTAGGGTTTCGGCTCCTCCCGAAGCGCCTGCTCTTCGGTACCAGTGAATGCCAGATGTAGCATAATGTCGCTTTTTACAGTTTGTTTTGGCCATACATGGGCAGAGTCAGCTCTGGAATTCCTTCCCTATAAATTCAATAGTATCTTGTGGGTGGTGCTGGGGAATCACTCTGGTCTGGTTGGATCGCATCAGCAGCCTCTTCCTCTTAAAAACGTCCGGATTTGCACATTCCTGAGAGGCTGCCTGCTCTTGGAGCTGATGGCTGCAGCTCCCAGGAGGCTGTCAGCCCATGCTGGCCGGCGTGGTCACCTCTCTGCTGCCTTGCAGGTTGGCCGCAGCCAAGGAGAGATGCCTGTGGGAGCAGTGGTGGGCATATTGCTCCCATGTGCAGGCAGGCTTTGAAGGAACAGTTGTGCCCTCTAAGCAGAACTGTTCTGCCTCTTAAATTTGTTGTGTGGGCTTGAGTGACTCTCAAGTGCATCTCCCAGGGGCGGATGGGGAGGCTGGGCGCTCCCTTGTTCCTGCCTGCCATGGGATGCTGTCTTAGTGTCCCAGTGGGGATTGAGAGCTGCTGCCATCCTGGAGCTCCTTCTCCCTGTAGGGAGATCTTGCCCTGTCCAAGCAGTGTGTTCTTTCCACAGATCTGTGGAGTTGTGTGTTTTTTTTTTTCCTTTTGTGAAGTAAAATCAAGTATGTGCTGTATGTGCTTTCTGCAAAGCACTGGCTAGATGAGTGCAACAGGGAATCTTTTCCAGCCCCAGGTGAAAAGCCTGTGTTGCACCCAGCATCAGAATCTCTCCAGTGGGACTCATCGCTGAACCTTGCCTTCTCTGGCACTGGACTATAAACAGAGCCTGAATTTGCCTATTGGCCCTCAAAGAGCACTCCAAAGAATAGTTCTTAGAGGCTTTCTGCTGATGAGTTGAGGGACAAGATGGAGATTTGCTGAAGGTGTGAGGGGCAGTGGCTCCTGGAGCTGCCCTGTTGCATCTTTCTGTGCATCCCTGAGGGGGAACAGTGATGCAGTGTCACCCATCAAGCACAGGTTGAGATGATGGCATGTGGCCACATGTCCAGGCTGTGTGTGGGTCAGCAACAGCGATGCGCTCAGCTCAGGCTTCAGAGGGGCAAGTCATCCCTGTGCCAAAGCCAGGGAGAGAAGGATGATTTTTTTTTTTTTGACATCCTTTGGAGTTTTGATCTCCATATTTGGAAATGTTTACCCATTGCTCTGATCTATTGCAAGGGAGGGGAGGTGACTCAGGGTCTGGTGGAAGCACGATTTGAATTCCTGTAGTAAGGTTTCCCCCCCCCTTGTTTTGGAAGCTTGTTGTGGTCAGTTTTCAGTTCTCTCTTGCTCCTGGACCTTGTTCCAAATTTGATCCGCTCGAGAGGGAAGGGGGTTAGCGAAGGAGTTTGCCTGGATGTTGGTAAGTGCATCATTACTGCTTTAGCAAGCAACTTGGGATTTTCTTTCTGTTTGGTTTTGTTTAGTCAGATGGATTGCATCAAAGCCTGTGCATTGCCGGTGGAGGCAGGCATGTGGATCGCCAGTTAACAGCAAGGGACCCAATGAAACCCTCTGTAGCAGGGAAAGATGCTGTAATGGATTGGTTTCAAAAGCAAAAATGCTTCTTCAGGCCTAGGTATAATGATAATTTAAGCCAGCTCCCATTCAGTCACGCTCTTCCTTGTAGTTTCACTGGCTAAAGTAGTAAGGCAGCAGAGCACTGTAGAGTTAAATGAGTATATGTGCAGGCGGTCAGCAAGTAAAATGTGCCTTGAGTATGATTTCTGTCTCCAAAGTGAGAATGTGTGCTAAAAAGGCCGTGTAACGTATGGATATGTCTCTCTCAAATGTTAATATTTCACTGTGTTTTGTTAGGGACCTGGAGGGGTTTTGCTGCTGTTAACTGGATGAAGGTTCAGTGTCTGTTTTTTCCTGTTATTCTTTATTTTTCCTTAGTGTGGACTTTTTAATCTGTCTGATACTGTAGCTAGCTGCTTTTTTCCACCCCCTCCCTTTTTTCCTGAAAGGAAACCACAGTTCATCCAGACAGTCAGGGGCGTGGGGGGAACCTGGGAGATGCTCTGCTTCCTGTTTTAGTCATGGCAGCTGAAGCCATGCTGGGGAATCTGGAGCAGAGACCCACGACCCGCATTCCTCTCGTCATTTGGAGCGTGAAACGCTTATCGAGCGCTTTTAACGCGGGTTGTGAAGCAGCCAGTCCTGTGCCTGGGACAGAAAGCGCTGCACTCTGTCTTGTTACTGGGGAAGGGGTGTTGATAAAAAACCCTTGTTAGCTCCTACTGTTGGTTAGTGATTTTTTTTCTACCTTGGCTAGCTGGGGTTCATAGGCTGATTTGAACCTGGTGTCATACTCTCCCTGATTTAAATTTGTTAGAAAAAAATCTCCTGGTTGTTTTGCCCTTTTAAAAAGGGATTAGTTCTTGGTGTGAGGTTTGGTTTTTCCAACTATGTGGATTTGTGGCAGATCCTTGAGGTGTGAGACTGGCTTGATTGTTCTGGATGGGGAAAGATACTTGGCTTAGTTTGCACCAGGATGGGGCATGAGCTGAGAAGTGCTTGGCTCCAGAGGTAACGAAGGGTCTGCTGGAGTGTGTTCCTGCGTGGGGGGGACGATGACATGTTAAGAGTTTGCAGACTCTAGCTGTGTTTTAATCAGTGTTGCTTCCATGTTTGGATTACTGCAGCTTTTGGGGTGCTGGAGCTGTTGCAGCACCCGAATCTTCAGCCCAGCACCTCCAAGGAGCCACCCATCCTCTGTTGTGCATGTTGGTGCCATGTTGTGGAAGGCAGCAAGCTGGTGGTCTGTGTCACTCCTCATGCGCTTTGCCTTTACGTGTGCACGTGTAGCCCCACGTGATGGGCAATGCCTTCTCCCCACACAGCTCTTTACCTGCATGGTTGTGCCCTGGGCAGGCCCTGCTTCTGGTGGCACTCGGTTGTGGCACGTCCAGGCTTCACCAGCTGCTTGCGGCTGAGCTTGGTGTTTTGGGGACAGTACAGTGGGGCTGGAAATGGTGATGCTCTGTTCCCCGTGCAGTTCTCCCCCTTTCCTGCTAACCAGGTCAGGCTGCTTCTTGGAAGTCAAGGATGAGCAGTGCCTGGGTGCTGTAACCCAGGCCTCTGGGCAGGCTAACTCTGGCGTGCCTGGGGAAATGAGTCGGGGCTGTTAATCTTCACATGCCTACCCTTCTCTGTGCAACATCTCATCTCCATGAGGATGTGACTTGAGAGCTGGATGGACTGTGAAGGATGAGGTCCCTACGTGTCACCTGTGTCCTTCAAGACAGATACTGGGCAGGGCTGGGGGAGCTTCAGAGGATGAAGGATGCCCACGGCCAGAACTGCAGGCTGCCAAGGCTCTCCATCTGGTATTTCTCCAGGACCTGGGCAGATCCAGCGATTGTTGATGCTAACCAGGATCCAGGGCAGATTTTCTTTTACTCCAGGAACAGAGCCATTAAGGGCTGACCTGTAAATTAATACAGCTGTTTAAAGACTTTTTTTTTTTTCCCCTCCTGCAGCCTGGCACCCTGTAAGCACTTGAATCTGAGAAGCTTTCTGTGGCACTGGACATCAGGGATGCTCAGAGTTCCATTCCCGCCTTTCTTGAGCTTCTCTCAATCACTTCTAATGATGTATTAAACGTAAAGGATTTGCTTTAGCTCCCATGCGAGGAGGATTGGTTTGCAGTGCATCTTTCATCCTGGCTGCTCAATCCAGGGCCCACACCGCAGAGGAATATGGTGAAATGGTGATACTGTCACTGTGTGACTTGGATGCTGTGAGGGGATTTAGTGGGTACTAAGGGCTGGGTGTACGTGCCCTGCAGCAGGCAAGAGAAGCTACCCCACATAGTATGGGGCTAGAGCATGTGGGCATGGAAGGGCTGAAGGCAAGACAAGATTTCTAAGCTTAGATGGTTTTACACATCTGATACTTTGAATTTCTCTAAGGAAAAGTTTCATAACCCTTGGATACTCAATCATACCCCTAGGCTGCAGAAAATGGTGTTATCCTGGTCTGCAGGTACAGAAGCTGAGGCACTGTATGGCAGATTTGGAAGAAACACAAATCCCCAGATGCCACGTGGCGGTTCACGTTCAGCTCCCGCAGTGTGGTGGGTGCTTTGCCTCTTTGTGCTGAGTGGTGCTGTGAAACCCATCTCACTTGCTCTAATAAAGTCATACTTTTCTAAGCACGAAATGTTTTTGTGTTGGTTGCTTAAAGGTAACCCAAGCTGTACTGGGTATTTCATAAAGCTGTTACGTGTTGCTGGTGTGTGACGTGATCCCAACACACATTGTTCCTTCAGGAATTTCCAGATGGCATCTTACCTAATCGTGCTGCTGCTCCTTCCTGGGATCCGAGCTGAGTGCAGGCTTTTAAGGAAGGTCTGTTGTTATTAGCTTTATAATACACATTCTTGTGCAACAGCTGTTGGGAGCAGCAGGAAGTCTCACTCGAAGCCTAATTCCTCAGTCAACTTTGGGAGTGGAATGTGCTCCTGTGAACTAGGTATTTGGGTTTGGAATGAGGTCTCTCCAATGACAAAAATACTTGTTTGCCTTCAGTGAGCATGTCAGTTCAAGGACTAGTGTGCCCAGGAGGAGGAAACAAGTTGCTCTTGTTGCTTTACCACCATCTTCTAATAGTTAACTGTGTGTAAGGCTCCCTGGTTGCTTATTGCTTGACGTGGGGTGGGGATGACAACATTTTAAAGTAACCTGAGGTTTTGAAAGCCTGGCTGCTGTGGTGGGGAGTGGAGAAGCCTTGTGCTATGCTGTCTCACACCCCTACTGTGAAAATGTCACAGGAATGAATTCCGATGAAACTGCCTGGTTTTTGGCAGCCACTTCCCTCTTCCATCCTTGTTCTTCAGGTAAATCCCTCTTCAACTCTTAGTCATTCCCCCTTCCTCTCTGAAAAGTCATTACCATCCCTTGAAATTAAGGAAAAGACAGGAGGAGGGAATAAATGGATGTTAAGAAGTAGAAAACAATCAATTAAATAGTACATAGCATGTAATTTTCCTTGGAAACTTACCATGAAATTGAGGAGCACTTTAACAACTAGTAATTTAAATTGCATTTGAACACTGCTAATGGGTTGTTTGCATGGGAATTTCGGTCATTTCACAGCAGGTCCTTGTCTTTAGTACCCCTTCATTCAGCTTTAAAAAATTAATTAAATAAATAAAAACTCATAATGAGGAAGATCCTATAGACAAGTGGTCCAACTGTTGCTAGTAAAAGGTGGTACCATGGTGATTTTGCAAAGCCTTGTTACATTCAGAGACATCTGCATCCTTAGCATCAGCTCTTCCAATGTAAAAAAAAGTACCAAATTCCCATGAATTTATCTTAAGCAGCTTGTTACTGCTAAAAGGTAGGAAAATAGCATTATTCCTGTTGCACTCACAAACAGGATGGAGCTGGGGTGGCTGGAGAGGCTCCTCCAGGCTCAGAGTTTGGGTTTGTAGCTGTGGGACCAACTTGGGAATGCAGCCCACTGCTCTGTCGTTATCACCTTGGATGAATCATAACACTTTGGCATCTGATCCTGGCACCTTCCGCCTGAAGAGGAACAACAGAGAGGTGCTGATCAGCTGTAGCTGCGGGGTGTTTTTACTTAACTTATTAGTCTTGTTTTTCCAGTGTTTAATGTTCTCCTTCACAACTGTTTTACTTATTAAATGCCAGTGATTTTTCAGCAAGAGGCAATATCAGCCTAATTGCGTGCTGTTTTGCAGCTGACTGTGCTGGGAAGAGATGCTGTAGGAAGGAAAGCACAAGTTCCTTGTTGCCTGTTGCTGAATGAACATCCCATTTTCAGAGCAGGGTTTTTGCAAATCCGTGGGCATGCTTAACATATGGAAGGGGGTTCCAGTAGCAAAACAAATCTGGCCTCCTGTTTCTGGATGTGTAGGTTGTTTCTTAGAAGATGGAACCTTTAAAATCTGTCCCTGCAATCATGGCTGTTAAATCCTGCTATTTCTAGAGACGAGAGGCAGCTGTCTGCTCTGAGAGAAGCTATAAAAAGGCAATATTTTCCAAAAATGGATTTTTTTTTTAGCTCTACCTGCTAGACAGCTTGGCCAGTGGGAGTTCACTGGGAGCATCATCATCGCTGCTGCCCTTTTATGCACAGGGTGCTGAGCAATGTAAAAACTTCTGGGCAAGTCTCCAGGGGCAGTGTGAAGCCCCAGCTCATCAGTCTCATGCAACGCTACTACTCTGGGAAAGGGGTGCTTCTTGGTCTGACTTGCACTTTTGTGATCTTCTGTTGTTTTCTAGGTGATTGGTTTGACTTGTGTTCTTAATTTTCACTCTGTGTGTCTTGTCGCCAACTCAGTGACCATCTCCTCTAATCACAGGGTGATTTGAATGCCCCCTGCACCCCAGTTTATTAACTTGTAAGCCATTCCTGTTTGCTGTGTAGGCTGAAGATAGCTGGTGGATTCAGGTGACACTGGGAACAAAAATTGTAATTTTCCCTAAGCACCTGGATGAGGTTTCTCACAGCATAATGGTGTTATCACTTACACTTCCTGATGCATGTGCTACCTGTGGTGCTTTGCTGCTTAACAGCTCCTTCTCCATGCAGTTGTATGAGTGTAAGAAAGCTACATCAGATAAACTTGTAGAGGCTAAGACTGGAGGGACAGAGAAGAACGTGGTGTGTGAGCACGCTCCCAGTGAAGAAAGCTCAAAGGCCCTGGAAATGGGTGTTTTGAAGTGGCCGAGGTGATGTACTCCTAGGTGAGGGGCTGGTGAGTAGGGGGAGGCAGAGGGTGAAGTCCACACAGCAGAGGAGTGCAGGGGGCCAGAGAGCAGCAGCTTTGGGGGCATTAGGAAACCCTAGACAATGCAGGTTCTTAAGTGGTAAGGAACCATCTGAGAGCATCAACTCTGTGAAGTATCTAGCAAGTTCTCTTGCCCTCTTCTTTTTAGTTGTTTTTGATTGAATGAGCATTTTATCACATTGATTCCTGAGAAGTGCTATGCCCACTCTGCAAAATCCCCCATCACACATGTGCATTGTTGCCAAACAACCAGATGGCTCAATGTATGAGCTCAGCCCTGTCATGGAGGTGAGATTTTGCCTTTGCCGTTGTTGTTGGTTTTGGGATTTGTGTGTTTGTGTTTTTGGTTGTTTTTTTTTCCCTTGGAACGTGGGCTGCCTCTTAGTCACCTTTTGATGCTCTATGCTTTGTGGCTAATCTTTTCTTCATAACTCTTTTTCCTTATCTCATCTCTCCATTTCAATAGCCCACGTATTACTCTTCCAAGCGCCTTCCAAAGGCTGAGACACACTCAACTGGTGGAAGTCAACATAGCTTTGATAGATGCTCCACCAGCAACCAGCTGTATGTGTCAGCTCATCCTGAAACCCACTGAAAACTAAAGAGAAATGAGAAATGTGGTCTTTGCAGTAATCCCTGTGAGTGATTTCTGGCCGTGTTCTCCCCTTGTGGTGCTCCCACAAGCTTCTTTACACCTTGGTTTGAGTTTATGGGTGAGCAGGGCTGGGAAAGGCCCTTTGTTCCCCCCACCTCTCAACTATTTTTGAGGAATGCTGATAAATGTAAGTTATAACCTTGTAGCTGAGAGATAAGGGAGAAAGCTTTGTAGGTAGATTAGTTTGCAGCAGGGGGAAGGCAAACACCAAGAGGGCTGGGTGGAGGGAGCCCGTGCTGAGCTACCCTGAAATGCTGAGATTGTTTATCATTTACCTGCCCTGTAATTGTGTGCTGTGCTTCAAAGAGGGGATGACAACAGTCCTTGTCCTGAAGAGTCTGCAATCCTGAGCAGACAAATATGTACTTAAGGGCTGGGGAAGGGAAGGCATGGGTGGTTGCTGGAGATAGAAATCCAGATAAAGCAGATTCCTAGAAGAAAAGCACTCCTGAGGTGGGAGTTGTGGGTCATGAGAAGGGTGTTTGAGATGCAGGAGGAGTGGATAGTCAGAGGAGGGTGAATGGGCATGGAAGGAGGTGAGAAGACCTGAAAGGAAAGAAGATTGAAGGGGAGGGTAGAAAGCGAGAAAAGAAGTAGGAGGAAAAAAAGAGCAGAGTCTGCTGTGGGAGGGGATACTGTGGGATGCTGTAGATGAGAGTCGAGATGACCTTAACGTCTCTTCGTTGTGTGTTAAAAGCTATGCTGTAACTCAGCTACTGGGATTAGTCATCTCCCAGCATATGAAGTACCAGTTTCTTCTCTGAATGGAGAGTATTGGTCCTGGCTGAAGTCCAGCACCGGAAGATCTCTTGGCTGAGTTCAAATGCCCCATGCAGCTGTTGGGGTGCTGGGTGGTTACACGCTGTGTAATCCTGTGTGTGCACCATTGCCAAACCTTAATAGGCAAGTGCATAAATAACTTGACACCTTCTGCTTAATGCCTTCAAAGTTAGTCCTTTAGACATGTAGCAATTCAAAGATTGGCTTGTGTATGTATGTATATATAATACCAATGTATGTGGTATGGATAAGTTTTCAAGTGTAGGAGTGGTTTATGTTGTGCCATACCCACTGCCCAGCAAAAGGGCAGTACTCTGCACAGAGGTCTTTGTATTCTAACTTCCATGGAACTGAGATGGGGTCATCTGGTTCCCATGTGTGCAGCTTGCTTTCTCTAGAAAGACCTTGCGATTTTCAGTTTCCTTAGGGGTTTTGTTTCATGCTCAAGGACTGGGGGAGTTAAGGAAGAATTTACTGTCACCAGCTTATTTCAGCTTCTCTGATTTTTTTATTTTTTTTTTCCTTTTTGGAAGTGGTTATCCTTGAAGTTTGGCACTTAAACCCTGGTAAGTGCCTGTAAAATCCACAGAGTTCTCATGGACCAGCAGTAGTAGCTTCACCTAGGCCCATTCCCTCCCCAGTTGGATCCCCCTCCAGCTTGCTTATTTTTCTGGGGGGCTTGTGTCTCATCCCTATCTGTGTTTTGGGTCTCCTGTCACTGTTGATGCTTTCCAGATCTTCCTTCTAGTTTCTCATTTCTTTTACAAAATAGTCCCCTGTCCTTCTAGCTCTTTTGCAGTTACCCTGTAGTTAGACAACTTCTTTGTGTCTGGTAAAAGGCATGGGAACACAAAGGGCATCTTCTCTGGAGCTCAGTCCATCTACTGTTGTGGCACTCTGTTCCAGCAGGAGAAAAACCTGAGTTTAGAACATCTGAAATTGCCCATTATCTCGGCTCATTTCTTGTAGTCCATAATTTGGGGGTGGGGAAGTGAGGGAAAGAGGAGGCGAGTTACTCTAAAAATGACTCATTCCACAATTGATTGATACAAAATGTTCCACTACATTTTCATTGCCTAAAATTTCTCCCCTCTCCCACCCTGCCCACCCCCCATCCCTTCTGTGAGATGCTGCAGAGCCTGCTTTGCTTGGCTTTTATGGTGGTGTCTCCTGGTGCACGTAGGTCAGTGGCATACCTGGCCCAACTAAAAGGAGTCTTAAGTTTTGGTTCAGACCCTGCTTTGAGAGTGGACTGAGATTGAGCTTGGTGGAGTTAACCTCCTTTCAGATGGAGAAGGTCTTCCTGTCCGCTCACAGGATCTTGCATCACTTGATGTGTGGAGCAGACCTGTTTTGACAAGAGGAGTCACTCTGACCCTTCCTCTTTGGAAGGGAGTCCCGCAGATGTGCGAGGTGTAAGGCAATATAATGGCACGTAGTCTAGGGCAATGATACTACTCTCCATGTACTGACCAGTAAGGGAGGGGGGGAGGCTAAGGAGCTCTGCCAAGACTTAACAGATTTGCACAGATGTCCGTAAGCATTTGTATGTGTACATGCATATGTAAATACATGGCAAGGCCAAGAACTGATCCAAGTTTCCTGACTCTGTTTGTTCTGGCATCTTCAGGGGCGCCTTTATGGGCAGCCCTGTTGTAGGAGCTAGCCATTGTTGTGCTGGGAGCTGCTCTCCTCTGGGGCACTGTCCATCAGGTGGTACCCAACTACTGCTCTTGTCTGGCATGGCAGGTGCCACATGCCTATGAATAGGATGGGAAATGTCACTGGGCTGTCCTCAGCAGCTTCTTTAAAGGACCACAAAGTTTTTTGCAGTTAGAGCACATCTTCCATCTTCTGTAAGCAAGGCCTTGCTTTGCTGCTAGACCTGCAACACTGCTTTAATAAACAATCCCCACTGCTACCAGGTAGGGCTTTGCTGGCACAGATTCAGCCAGAGTTCATGGGCGCTCACTCCTGATAATGTTATCTGGTAGTACAAATGGCACCAACGGCATCTTCTGCTTTATCCTGGAGTGGGAGAAGGTCTTGTTGGGAGCTGGGTGATGTGGTGAGGTGTATAGGTTAGCTGCTGCTCAGTTTGTGACAGCCGCTTTGACGCGAAATGGTATTGGGATCAAGGGTGCACCTAAATGTGTTTACAGAGCAAATAAAGGCAGGAGAGAAAAAAGGAAAAGCCTCTAAGTGGCTTTGGGTGGTTTTTTAAGTGGCAAAACTGAGAAATTCCTGAGTGTGTGCCATTAATGTCTGTTTAAACAGAAACTTCTTTAATAGCTGAAATATCAGCTCGTACAGAAGAGCTTTCCTGGTGGGTCTTTTTCATCTCTAACTGCCTGCCCTGGCGGGGTGTGCGGGGGGATGTCTCCAAAGGTGCTGGGCTTGGCATTTTCGGTTAGACTCATTAGGTGTTTGCAAAGGGCGATGCCTGCCTTCATTCCCAGCTTGCTTCCACCTCCCTGTTTGCGCAGGGGCAAAGTGGTAAATTCATAGGAAAACTCACCCATTTGGGTCACGAGGGTCCAATGCTTGACACTGTTGACTTTGGCGGACTGTCATTTGGCATCACTGGGTGTGTATATGGGTATAAATGTTTAAGTACAACTACTGAAGTATATACAGCAGTTGAGAGGGGCAGGTGTAGTACAGTGGCATTTCTCAGGGCTTCGGACAAAACATCACGATGTTATGCCTCTGGGATTAGACTGAATAAGGTGCAGAGTGGGTTAAAGGGGCTCTTTCTCCATTGGAGAGCTGTATGTGCTGTGCCTGTGAGCGGGCAGCTCGCTCTGAGCAGCGATTCTGGCGAAGGCCCATGAAGTTGTCAGAGTAGAACCGATGGGGCATGGCGTACGTTGTGGAGGCAGAACAGGCAGCGACAACATCTTTGCAGGCATGACCTGCCCATTAAAACTTCACAGGGTCTTATGGGGGGTGTGGGTGTCATACTGGTAGCTTGCTGTGGACATGATGCTGCATGTGTGTAGTTAATTTGATTTGGAAAAAAAAAAAGGGAAAGGGAAAAAGAAGGCATGAGGATGTTTCAGAGCCCAGTGCTGAGCTGTGACAGCGGGGCACTTGCTCAGAACAGCCTTGCTGAGCTTGAAAGAGCACAGTGAGCACTGCTGTTGCCCTCCTGCTTAGCTACAGCGGTGACCTGGGTCTTTCTGCTTGTGCTGGAACGTGCAAATGTACACTTCTCTCTTCCCTTTTATTTTTTCCTCTAGAAAACACCATTTAAGTGCCTTTTGTGGTGCTTTGGCGTCAGTTGTTCAGCCCTGTACTGTTGTCCACGTGCTTGTTGGAGGCTTCTTTGTTATTTTGATGCTGCTTTTCAAAGGTGGACCAGCTGTGGAGAATAGGCTGCAGGACCTGCTTCAGTGGGGCTATGCCATACCTGAGCTGAGTAGTGCACAGGGCCAGATGCATAGCAGGTGCAAATGGCAATGCGTAGCATGTTATAGCCCACTCTGTCAAGGCTGTCCTTCTCTGAGTATAAAGGAGACATGATGACCTCCTCACAGTTCATAAGGCTTTGAAAGCTTGACATGGACTCAGTGTTCCTCCCTAAGCCGTAGCTGCTGGATGTCTGGGCACAGTTCTTTTGTTGCTCCCGAGTGCTGGAATTAATGTGGAGCAAACTCTGAAGTGTTTGAACAAGCTCCAATCTCTTTGTAATATCTCTTTTCCCTCAGAGAAACACTCAGAGATGTTCAGCCCTCCCTCCCTGCTTTCCTTCCTCCTCCCAACCTTGAGACTCTCCTGCTATTGTGGATTGCTTGTGTCATGCACAGGCGTGTTGGCATTAGTCCCTTGAGAACACACCAGTCGTTGCTGATTTGTCTCCAAATCATTGTCCTTGCAGTTTTGAATAATACCCCCATTAAGCAGGTGGAGCTGATACAATCACATCCAACGCAGCTGATGGCAACCAGGTCAGATCCTTTCTCATTGTTTCCTGCTAGAGGAGAAAATAGAGCACACGTGAAGGCAAATTACAAGAGTTTTCCCCATTGTCTCCCCTCCCCAGTCCCCAAATCATGGTTTCCTCAACAACAACAAAAGAAGTCTCAGCCAATCTCTTTCACGGAAGAGGCTGAATTTCTTCAAGTCAACATTTCCATGTCTGACAAAGTTTAAAAAAGTAAAAAAAAGGCAGAAAGGCTGCATGTGGTCTGGCATGCGGCCAGGCAAGGAGTGCTGTGTGGGGTTATTATTAGGCAGATAACTGTATCAAGAGCTTAAACATCAACCTGGTTCTAAAGGCTGCGGCACTCTGAAATGCTGATGCGTGTTTGATGCTCGTGAGAAAATATATTGCACCATCTCAAGCCACCTTTTTAGGGTCTTGGTTTTTTCCCCCCTTGAAATACCTTGGGTGCTGGTAAAGTTCCTGGGAAGTGATTGCAGGTCTTCTTTGGGGAGCTGTTGCTAGTTTTGAGCTTGCAAATCCTTTTCTGTTGTTACAAGCAGCTCTTTGTTCCTGCCTCTAATAGAAACCATACCTGGAGTTTGCATGTGTTGGAGGGAGGTGTCTCCTGAAGGAATTGGACTGCCTTGAAGATGGTCTTCCTTCTCAGGACCTTTCTCTGCTGTTTTGGATGGTGTGTGGGGTGCCTAGAACTGTGGAGAAACACAGTCACTAGCACCGCAGTGTCCTGTAGCAGAGGAGACGTGAGGAGGTGGAGGGACAGACTTTTGATGGTCTTTAAGAGTTGAGATGCAATACTTAACACACTTGAGGAGCAGGAGCTGAGGGAGACACGCATGGGGCAGAGTGACACTGGCAGATCTGTTGGCTGGGAAGTTTCTTCTCAAGTGCTTCAAGACCAGTGGAAGAATGTCTGTTTGTAATGCTGCTAGATACCACGTATCTGTCTGTGTTCCCATCTATATACGGTATGTGCAAGGCTATATATAAACGCTATGGTGGCTGGTATTTTGGCTGATACACTCACAGTTTTGTGCCACATTGAGAGATTTAAAAATATCTCCCTGTTCCAGGAACATCTATACCATGGCAGATGTCATCTGGTGTGGGGAGTGGCTTCTGAAAAGGGAGCACAACATTATTACTATGAGCCTTAGTAGTCTATTAGATTATTTATTGCTTCACTGCCACCATAAGACATTTGAGGTGTGTTATTTCTGCCTGTCAGAGTTTTTTCACACATGCAGGCAGGCAGCATCTGTCACTCCTCCCTGCGAGTCACTAGCTTTCATTCTCAATGAACTTTCTTTCCAGCTGGTAGGAAGGCAAAATAAAGGCTTCAGGACTACATGGAGCTGATGAGCAAGGAGTTCATTAACAATTATTTGCCTTGGAGTTGAACCTCTGAGGTCTGTCTTGAGTTTGGGTCTTTCTTGGCCAAGGCATAGTCAGCTCGTGCTTGTTTTATTTCAAGGCAAGTCTGTTAACCTGTTGTCTCAGGCCCTGCGGAAACCTGGTATGAGTCAGACCCGTCTCGGTTGCACGAGACAAAGAGTAGGATAGGAAACAAATGAGAAATTACTTACTTGGGCCTTTCTTTTGGGAGTAGGGCTCAGGTTCCCTGGGCTTCAGCACATTGGCCAAAGACCTGGCAGAGTGTGGGCATGTCCTGGTTTTGTGTGTGTCTGCAGAGCTGTGGAGTTTTTGTGGTGGTTGTAAAGCACTGGCTGTCTCAGTGACACTGTGATGGAAGTGCTTGGAGGGTGAATGCTGATGTCATCAGCAAATTTTGCTTGTACATGCAGGGGTAATTTTCCAGTGTTCATGGTCTGGACCAGGTTTGGGTGGAGTCTCAGACTGGAAGGGCTGGAGAACATGCTTGAGTTGGTACCTCCATTGCAGAGAGTTCCTGGGCCCGTAAACAAAGTAAGGCAGTGAAACATGAAAAGTCAACAGGGATGTGACCAGTCACACCTGATCCTTGACCAGAGTCTCTTGTTTTGTATTACCCACGAGGTATCAGTTTATTTGTTCAAATCCTCCTGTGTGCCTGGGTGGGATGCACATCCTGTAAGCAAAAGCAGGGTAGCTACAACTTTCCCTTCGGTGTTGGTGGGCATGAATGAAGGCTTTGGATGTGGGTCCATCTCCTGTGTTCTCTAGTGAGATCAGTGAAGAAGTGAAGGGGTGTGTGTGTGGGAAGTGGGACTAGAAGCAGTCAACTCTCATGAAGAAGCAAGACTCCCTGTGGGGCTTGTTACTTACCTGAGCCAGGTATGTGGGCCATGTTCCCTGCCTGGTTTGCCTGTGGGTTGGTAGAGTGTTGTCAACATTGTTACATGCATGTCTGCCACTTCTTTCCAGAGCTCCTGTATTATTGAGGCAGGTTTGATGTAGAAGCTGAAAGTGGCCTGTAGCATCTCCACAGACCTGGCCTGGGGAGTTGCCATTGGCACAGCATTGGTACTTGGGGAGGTGTTGGGTGGTCAGAGTGTTTCTGCTTCCACTTTGAGGGCAACCTGAGGGTGAGTGAGTGAATATTGTGTGTTTATGCTCACAGGGGAAAAAGGGACACGTTGATCTGGGCTGGGGTAGGACCTCAGCTCTTTATATCACTTTGTTCAGTTCATGGTTAATATCAGAAGCAGAGGGATGTTTGTGGGGTTTTTGTATAGATCTCGCATTTCTTACAACCATGCTACAATTCTAGCTTCAGTCTACTCTTGTCAGACCTACATATGCACATGATGATTCAGATGAGATTAAGGATGGTACATCACTCAAACCTGGAGATGGACCCTCTGTGTTTTCCTCACAACAGTGGAGTGGCAGGGACGCATCTTGTGACTGTCTCCTCCCTGCTGTAGCCAGGGGTTGGTCTTACACCAGTGACACCAGGTTGGGCCAGACTGCTAGTGGTGGTTGCTGAGGGAAGGCTATTGGCTTCTCCATGTTGCTAGCAGAGAGGCATGGCTGCAGCAGGCCTTGACCTTGGACGACGTCCTTCCTGCCCTGACCTCACAAAAACCCTGGGGCGTCCATGGTGTGGCCCTGCCAGCGGATGAAAACCAAAATACATAGAAAGCTTCAGCAGCGCGGGCGTGTTTGGGAGAGCGGAGAGGAGGGGGGTGGAAAAATAGCTCCGGTGTCACCTCACCGGGTGCCAGGAAGCGGCTCAGCATCAGGGTGTAAGATGAACAGGGTCTGGCCGCGGCGGGGTCAGAGGAGCCAGCAGCCCCGGCATGGCGGCACATTCTGTACATTCTGCAGCCCTGCAGCACGTGGGGCTGCCCGACAGCCTTGGGTTGTGTTTCCAGGCATGCAGCTTAGCTGGTATTTCATTATCCTGATGCCCGCTAAGTCTCTCTTTCTGCTCTTTTTATTCCCCCCCCCCCCCCCCCCCCGCTCTACTGTTAACTGAGGTGCACTTGTTTATCCATTGGGGCTCTACAGCCTATAAACAGGATGTCTCTCTGTTTCCTTTCAGCCCAGTAACACTAAACCGCTCCGAGTGCAGATAACACTTTAGTAACCCTCCTCCTGGCTGAATGAGCCCTGTGTCGGTCATAGCTAGCTCCAGATGAGACAGCACATGCCTATATATATATGCATACTTATCTAATATATGGACGTGGTATGAGCTGGCAACAGTGACCAAATTCATGTTGCTGAGAAGGAAGTGTGTGTGTGTTTTAGGCGGGGTGGCTGTAACGAGATACCGATTTAAACCAGATCCTGAATTTATATTTTGTAAAAACAAGCTATTGTATAAAACTCAAAACCTGTGAAACCTTTTGGGGAAGAAAACTCTGCAGTTTATTTTGTTCAAATGTCAATTCCTAAAGATTTTTCCCACTATGCCAGAGCCCTGGATATCGAGAGCCTGACAGTGAAATGGAATGTGCAGAGAGGGATGGCATTAGCTAGTGTTTGTAATGCTGAGGGAAATTTTGGAGGAGAGAGGGAAAACAAAAAAGTGCTAGTGTATTTCAAGAAATTGCCACCCTTTAGAAAAGGCAGTGTTCAGCCTATGTGAACACAGCACAGTTGAAGGTCATTCTGCTGAAGTACTTTTTGATCTGGGACCTTGCAATCCCAAATAATAGTAACCAGCAAAATGAGGTTTTAATTTGAGATGTTTAATGTCTTAGTCTTAATGATCAAGATGTTAGGTGCTTTCTATTGATTGTGATCATATTGTAAGCTCTGCCCTATATCAGGTCTTTTATAGCCCCTTCTCCCTTAAATGTGTGATTTCCTTAAACTTAAATTAAAGATTAGGTATTAAACACAAGGTTCAGGGCCTGTTGGTTGCATAGAAAAGCTCTGGGGAAGGGGCGCTCCAAGAATGCCAAAAGGGGCAAAACTTTAAAGCCACTATTTTTTTTTTTTATTCTGTTTTTAAGTCAAGTCTTACCAACTCTTGAGGCTGGACTGATGACTTTCAAGCACTTGAGGTTGGAAAGGAGGTCTCTAGAAAAGTATATGATGTCTGTTTTTTCTTGGGTCAATGTGCCCTTCGTTCAGGGGAGCTGTCAGTGAGAACTTATGCTGTTGTAAAAGGTTTTAAGCTTCTACCCACCACTTTAACTGGATTGTCAGATCAACACGACGTCTCGTTTACGGAGGCATGCTCTGGATCTGTTACTGAGCCCTGGTTCAGAATAGCTATTGAGGAACAAGTTGTTCTGCCACAGCTCTTCTTGAGCTTTTCATATGCATGCTGCTTCGTTCCAAAACGAACATGCCTTTTTTGACTTAGTTCAGGCTATTTTGGAAGGTGGAGTAAGCTAAAACATGGAGGCAAAAAAAACCTCTGCTCTTCCCAAAATAAGATGATTTGCATTGGGTGCCTTTACTGGGAGCTTTTTGTGCCCCGAAGTCGCCATTTACCTGGGCAGGCAGACCCTTGGGCTGGCTCTGAAATTTTTGAGATTTGTTTTATGGTAACAGGAGTCCTTAGGAGATCAGCTGTTTTCTATAAAAAGCTGGATGATGCTGATTTTAATAGAGGGGTCAGCGTGCTTGCCTTTCATGCCCCTGCTTGGCACATCATCCCTTTGTATGTGAGCAGGCTGAGTGAGTGACGGGGCATACTTGCACAGGGTTGCATAAGGGGTTGACACAAATTAAGTGGGTGATGAAGCTGATGTTCCACCTGCCATACAGATGCCATTTAAATAAAGATGTCTCCCTGATCCCAAAAGCATTTACCCATCACAAGGGCTGGCAGTGCTGGCTAATATTTAAGCTGTTTTGCTTAGCTCATGGAAAACAGGAGTAGATTTCAGTGTTACCTTTCTGGGTGGGCAGCGTGACATTGCAAGCGGTCATGGGCCTCTTGGCTGGAGAGAAACTCTCGTGGAGCTGGTGGCCAGGGGAGCAGGAGGTGCTGGAGGGGTGGCCGATGCTCTGCAGCAGAGCCTGGGCTTGTGAAATGGCCTGTCCTGACAGAGTGCCAGGGTGCCGGGGGGGATGTGGAGATTGGGTTTTGCTTTCCCACGGTGCTGTGTAAGCCTCTCTGCCTCCCGTTCAGTGTGGTGTTACCCAACTGCCATTGCTTCTCTGGTAATGTGCCTGCATCCCTCTGTCTCACGTTTCCCAGGAGAAAGCAGAGCTGAATGGTGTGAGATCTGTAACTGGGCTAATTGCCTGCTCACGTGTAAGCATTCAGATCAGAAGAGGTGGTTGGGTCAGTGGCAAAGCTTCCTCTTCCCTCTGCCACGCCTGGGTGTTGTGGCAGGGCTTGCCCTTCATCTCACACCAGCAGTGTGGCACCTCCAGTGTGCCTTTTTCCTTTTTTTTGATTTTTATTTTCTGTTTTTTAAACTTCTGGAAAAGAAGGACTGAAGGGGGAAAGGTAAAACTGAATTTCCACAGTGCCTAACGTCAACAGTCAAACTACTTGTCCCCACCTCCTGTCCCTGCAAGCCCGGAGACCACAGTAGGGTGCACTGATGGACAGCCCACGGCTTTCCTTACTAGTAATGGGAGATCCTCTCCTCCTGGTTCCTTTCCTTTATAAAAAAGCATTTGCTGGAACAGAAAGGACAGCAAATCCTACTTTTGGGTACTGAACCTTGGCCTATAAGGCAAGGTGCTGGTTAGACAGTAACAGAGAAGTGCAGGCTGGGTTTCTACTTGGATTGACTATCAGGAATGGTCCCTGATCCACATCATCCCACTGGAAGGAGGATGGTTCCAAGGATGCTCTTGGCAACTGATGGACAAACACACCAGGAGGTGGGAGCAAATTGCTATGAGGGTACAGATGAGGTTTTACTTCTCACCTGCAGGCTTGTGTCCCCTTTATGTAGTTGGTGACTACAAGTCAGTAGTTTGTAGGCTTTGCACAGATTATGTGAGGAGAACATCTAGGCTGGACTGCAGTGAGGAGGGGAAGAGACTGTTTTGTGGAAGGATTTGCAGGAAGATATATCTGGAGTGGAAATCAATGAGGCTCTTGGAGTATGCTGGTATCTGCTGTGGTTTAATCCTGCTGTGTTCTTTTCCTATTTGAAAGACTCACATTTGCACACCTGAGCTAAATGTAATCACAAGGAACAGATTTTAAGCTGTGGGGTGTGGGAGAAGGTGCCTTGGTTTTCCTGACATTGCTCTGATAACCTCAGCTGCTTTAGCAGTGGTGTATGGAGCGCACTGGGGGCTTGTAATCAAGGGAGGCTCACCGTCCAATTTATCAGGATCAGGAGGAGACCTAACTTGCTGGTGAGGGCTCAAAATATTGATGTAAGCTGTGGGAGAGAGCACACTGTCTCTTTAGAAACTTGTGGGACTGAGGGGAGAGCTTCTGAAGAGGGAGGAAAGCAAAAAGTATTGCATCTGTGCATAAGAGGTGGATGTTAGAACAACCCCTTCACTTTTCCCTGACAGAAGTAACTCTGGGTGCAAGGTGGTTCCCCTCACTGTTCTCTCTGTCCAAGCTGTTGCTTGCTCTCCTGGCCATCTCCTGAAGTGGTCTTTGTAGTTAAAACTGCTCTGTGCTCCATGCATCAAGGTCAAGAACTGTGCTTCTTTCTCCTGTATCATGTGGAGGATCTCTTTTACCCATTGCTAATCTTGGCAAACCTGAGATGCTCTCATCTGACAGGCCCAACTGGTATGTGGTTCCTGCTTGACCAGGAAGACGAACTGGGCTAAAAATTGTAACTATTGTCACTGGTGTGACTGGGAGGGGGCAAAAATTGCCTGTCTTCCGTCAGATGTTTGCTGATGCTCCAGTTGGTTGAGGTGGAGATGTGGCATCATGATCTCAGAGTACTGATACTGTTGTTGGGTATGTGACTGAGGTTTGTTGACAACACGAGGGACTTAATATCTTAAAAACTGTAATGCTAAACCTTGTACTCCTGAATCCTGTGTGTTAACCTGGAGTGGCTTTAGAGGATTCATCAGGTGTGTGTGTTCCTGATGCCTGAGCTGCTTTGGACCTTGTGGCATTTAAAAGCAGGGGGAACTTTTATCAAGTTCTTCAGATAATATGACACAAGAGGACAGCTATTTCTAATGCATTCAGGAATGCTGACTGAAAAGTGGTAGGAAAGAATGTCTATGCCAGTCATCTTAGTGGGTAATTTCTCTGCAGTATTTACAAGTTTTGGTGAAAGAAACATATTTGAGAAGTGCTGCTACTGCACAAGAAAGGGCAGTGTTGCATCAAACTGGAGGAGAAAGATGAATTGATTAGTTTCCTCACCATTTCCCCCCCCCACTCTCTTGCTAACATGCAAAGTGGAAAAAGTCATCTGGTTTGAAAAATGTCACTTGGTTAAGAAAAGAAAAACAACCAAAAGTCTAAGCAAGCATGTACTGTGTTGTATGGTGGGTGGAATTGTAGGACCTATACAGAAGTGATGCCTGGGAGCTGGACTGGCCCAGGAAGGAGCAGAAGGGAGTGATATGTCAGTGATATGTTGCACTGTCAGTTCTGGTGTGAAGACAAGGTGATGTAAATGGTTCCTCCTCCCAAAACTAAGATATGTCCACTGGTTAGTAGTAGTTGGAGAAGGAGCAATGGTTAATTTAATGGGGGGGGAATAATGTTAATGTGAACAGAGGATTAATTTGGAGTTTAAAAGGGGAGATGTGGTGCCAGCCTGTCAAAGTGCTCCTCATCATCACTCGTGGAACAGAGGTTTGCTGCTGTGTAGGGTTCAAAACCTAGTGCTTGGGTGGAAAATGGGAAGTGTGTTCACGTGGGGGGAAAAATTTAGAAAGAAACAGGAAAAAGCACGTCCTGTTTTTGACAAAAAATAACTCCTGAACACCTTCTCCCCTGCCCCCGGTAAAACCCACAGACCTCTCCAGAACCTGAACTCTCAAGCTCTCTAGTTCCTCTTTGGTTTAAGAAAAACAATAAAACACGAAGTACACTCCCCTTCAAAACACCAAAATATTGATTAAGAATCACAAAGAAAAATTCTTGGTGGTGAGAGATAGGCAGAGTTCTCTTGGGGGAAAAATTTGATGGGAGACCTCCTGGTGCTGCCTGGAGCTCAGATGCTCTCTGCTGCTCCACAGTTCTGTCTGGGTTTGCTGGGAAGGGGTAGATTGAGTTTCTTGAGGGGTTTTTTTTTAAAAAAAAATAATGCTGGTGGATGCTGTGTGTGTAATTCTCAGTACTTTAATACGATGCCCTTGGTCAGTTGTGCCTGTTGTCTGTGCTTTGTGTATTCTGGGAACCTAACAGTGCTGTTCCTTCCTTGCGGGTTTTTACCCTCTTCCTCCTCTCAGCTGCCTATCTGGGTAATCCTGTCTGATTGATAGCTGCTGGCCTCAGACTCTTGAAGCTTACCCTGCTGATTTAAGGTATCTCCTCTCCTCCCTTCCTGATTCCCTCATTGCCTGTACCTGCAAGCATGCTCCTGAAGTGTGGGTGACAAGCTCCTGAGAGAATTTGTGGGTAAATAATTAATGTAGTGTTAACACTGAGCTCCCCTCTCCTGTACCCTCCCTGGGGCTGACTGGTGACAGTGAATATTCCCCTTTTGAGCTTGTCCTGCCTGTTATCTGCCTTTTTGTGTGTGTTTTCTTTTACCTCCTCTTTGTGAGAGTAAACAATGCACAAACTGCAAACGAGAAGTCCATCTGGTCATACCCCTGTTCAGCAATCACAGGTTCCTTAGGTAATTTTGGGCCCTGTTGTGTTTTGGTGGAGATCATAGAATACACATAGAGTTGGAAGGGACCCGTGAGGATCATCAGGTCCAACTCCTCGATCATGTGGATATTCATAAGTTAAAAAGGTCAGGCTCAAGATTGATACCAGAACTGATAGTCACAAGTGAATTGATTGTTAAAGTTTGGAAAAACACCTCCTGTGCTTCTCCCTGCTTTGGCTTCCCCTTCTGGTAAATGGTGCTGTGGTACAATACCCAGGAGGAGGTTTCAGCACTGGCTCAGCCTCAGTCAGACGTGTACTATGGCAGTGATGGCTGTGGAAAAACCTGTTGCTGGTGAGACCAAGAGAAAGAAAATGGGAAATACCCAGTCGGTCTGCAAAGAAAAGGAACCCAGAGAGTCCTTTGATCTCAGGCTTCTGCGGGTTTCTCTATTTTGCTTGCTCATGCTCCTTGGAGGGTTTCTGGAGGAGCTCCAGAATTCAGCCGTGGTGAAAGCCACCTTCAGGCCTATGTCCCCAGTGAGTCTGAGTGTGTGGGGAGAGCTCTGGCTGTGGGGCAGGCACTGCTGTTTATCTGACTGCCTGGACCAGTTCCTAAAGTGAAGTACTCAAAGCACAGCCAGGCAGATTAAGTGTTTCCCCTACCGAGTGGTATTTGTTGTGATGTAAAGCTGGAATGGTTCCTAGAAAGCATTAAAACACAAATAATATTAACCAGAACCAAGAGAGAACAGCCAGTCGCTCGGAAATGAGAAATATGTTACGGTGAGAACGGGTCAGTAGGAATGAGGCCACCTGGTTTCTACTACTAAATCCCTCGAGAGCCTGAAGCTGGTCCAGTAGCACAGGGCACGAGCAGGGCTCTTGTCTGTGCCAGAGCGGGACCGGGAGGCTTGGACTGTAGGTGATACTGCTGAGCTGGAGCATACTGGGCAAGGCTGGCCCTGCCAGCGGACCCTGAGAGTGTGGGTTGGGAAGTCTCTGACTTACAATACCCACCTGTCAGCCAGGACTGATCCAGCCCACCCACCCCAGGAAGGCTTAAAAAGAGCATTTCCTGTAAGGCATTTTGAGATCTTGGGAGGTGTCATGCTCATCACATGCAAAGTGCTGTTCATTGAATGCACCAACTGTTAATTGAGATACTTACCTGGATGATAACATCTCCTCCCCTTCACTCTGGTATAAAACGTGCTTGATAACTCACATGAGTGCTTGTAAGGCCAAAGGGACTGTCAGCCCTTTTAATCTCTGCTGTCCTGGAATAAATAACCTACTGGGCTAATTCCCTGCAAGCTTGTCCTAATCTCACCTCATCCTCATCTGTGTTCACACGCACAAACGCACGCCGTCAGCAGTATGTAATGTGCTTGCGTCTCTCTCAGCTTAAACGAGTAAATCCTACAAGACCAAAGCTTTGGATATGGGAATTGCATCATGTTGGTGGTCTTGGGCACGTGATTCAGGCAACTGAAGCATGACTTGAAAGGACCATGCTGTCTTCAAAGAAAAGAAAAACTATGTTCCCTTGTATCGAAATTTCACACTATAATTTGGGGAAAACCATGTTTCTCAGTTTTACTTCATGTTAGATGTGTGTGATCACTTTTATGTTTCGAAGTAGTTAGTTTCTCCAACAGTCTGTGCAAGACTTTTCCACAGCAACCAGGAGAGAAAAAAACCTACTGAAAACCACTGACTTCATAATTTTTTTTTTAACATATTGAAAAGACAAGCAAGGGACTTACCACAAGTATAGGTCCTGAAACTATTATATATATCTTTTTTTTTGAGTCTTGCCCTTTATTGATACTCAGTTGAACTTGATGGAGGAGTTTGTTGCTTTGAAATGGAAAGTCACAGCATCCTGCAATTCTCCTGCCCCTTTGTCACTGCTGGTCTTGCTTTGCTGCTTGGAGGAAGATGGTGTGTTTCTGTGCAGGGGCTGAAGAAGGGAGGCAAACTCTTGGTTTCTCTCTGTAATAGAAATCCATATTTAAATGACAGGCATTAAAGTTTTTTATTTTCTTTTCACTTTTGAATTGTGCTTGGTTTTATTATTGTGGGATAAAGCTGATGGGTCAGGCAGCTCCAGTGCTACTGTGTCCAGTTTCCACACACTGGGGAAAAGGAGTTAGAGGCCAGGGTGGGTTTGGATTGGACACTGAGCCCAGGCACAGGGAAGTTGTAGGTGCATGTGGTTTGCTGTTGTCATTCTTTCCTTTGCCTGATGCAGAGGGGTTAATCTTGCCATCTTGAATCTGCAGAGATTTCTTGTCATAATATTTTCACCAGGTGGCATCCAAATGGAGTGGGATTTCATGACGTAAAATGAAGTCATCCTGCACTGTTGAACAGACTGTTGAAGCTGAGCTGGGTTGTGTTCAGGTGGTGCTTCCTCAAATGGAAGGCTTTGTGGAGCCATCCAAAACCTGGATGCAGCATTTGATGTCTTGCTGTGAAGTGTTTCTCCTCCCACGACAACTTCAACACTGAAGAGCTTGTTGATCCCTTTTGCACATGCTTTGGGTGTGGTGATTAGTGCAGTGGAAGGGCCAGGGCTTGGAAAGAATAGTGTGCATCACTCTTCTGGGCTAGTGACCTAAGGGGTGGATGGATGTGGGAGCAGCTAGACTGTAATGTGGGTCATTGAGGAAAGGGAAGGGGTGAGGCCCTCTAACCTAGAGGGGTTTGGGTTCTGCCCTGGGCCAGCAAAATAATCATCGGTGTCAACATCTGTCCCATCAATTTTTCCATTAGAAACTCAGTTCTCATTGAGATTTTAGTATCTTGGCTATTTCAACTCACACTGAGAAGCAGCATGCCCCTGTGCAGGCACTCAGCATGGATGCTTCAGTTGTTTGCAAAGCAGATGTATATAATAATAATTTATTGCTTGCCTTGAGAATGGGCAAAGTGGGAAAGCCAAGCCCCAGTGCAGTAGGAGTTCTTTTCTGTCAGACAGGCTGTAGGAACAATGCACTTGCATATAAATGCAGTAACAAGAGAATAACTGGTGGGAGAGAGTGAGCAAAGGGCCTTTTTTGGCTGAGGTTCTGTTTTGAAACACAAGAACTCCTTGATGATAGACTGGTTCAGATGCCTTTCAGATGCCATTGCTGTGGTCCTTCAGCCCACCTTGCTGGGCAGGACTAAAGCCTGCTCCCTGCCACTTTTTACATCCTTCCTTGCTCTTTGCTCTACAGTTCTCTATGTGAGACCATGCTGCACTCATGCCTCTGCCATGGTGGGGAGATATACATGGGGGTTGCATGACAGTGACTGTGAATGTGATGTGGGCCATAACTGTTGTCCTTTGTGAGCAGGTGGCTGCAGTATTGTGTCATAATCCTTCTCCTCTGTGGTGCAGTGAACTGGGATTCCAGGATGCCGCTAGGTTCGGTGAGGAACATCCTGGGAAGGAGGGATGCTGATTGAGATGGAGTCATGATAGGCCTGCTTTTCTGGTGTTGGCTTTATCTTGCTCTCCTGGGACACAGAAGACCCCAGATACTTGAGAGGCTAGAAATTACGTGGAAGGTTAGCATTTGCAGATGCAGTAAAGAAGCATGTGGAATACTGGGATGAGATCGTTGGCATCTACGTGTGTAGTGTGGAGAGGTGTTGAAATATGGTGTCACATGTGAAGCCAAGAGGCTTCTCGCTTGTGGGTCTGTACATCTTTGTACAGGTGTTTTGAACCATAGCCCATACCCCACCAGGCAATGCGGTGACTCAGAAGGGACCAGTGAAAGGTGAGTGTGTATGGTACACGGTGTGGTTCAAAGGAGATGCAACTGGGCTCAGGGAGACCTTCTTGTAACAGATCTGTATGTTGTAGTGTCTCTCGTTAGCCTTTGCATCACTTACCAAGTCCTATATCTCAAGCTGGCCCATATAAAGTCCATCTTACAGATGAAGTACCTGTAGATTTCAGGGTAGTGGTTATTTAAAGTTGTGGGTAAACATTTTGGTCCATAGGGGAGCACAAAACTAAGGCAGTCTAGTTTGCAGGTAGGGTGAGGAACCAGAGCTTTCCTGAGGGCGTGAGCTGCACGTGCATGTGTATGTACACAACATCCCTACAAAACAAGATCTGGTTTAAGGGAGTATTTCGTTACAGGAGAGCAGTAAATAGATGATTAAGTCTGCAGGAAGTCAAAGCAACTTAAGCTCATATTAAAGTTAATCATGTACTTAAGTGATTTTCTGAGCTGGCCTGGATCTGAGATGGCACATAAGGCTCCCCTGAGTTGGGATATACAGCTCTGTTCTGTAGTTCCTTCACAAGGCAGGTGCTGATTTATTTATTTTTAATTCTTTCCTTAAAGATGGCCTGTTTAGGCCTTACTGCTTTGCAAACGATTGGAAAAGATGATGTGAAAAGTTAAAGTGCTTTGAGCAACACAGTCCTTTTGAAATGACTAAGAGAATTTGTACCATTCATTTCAAAAGGGCTCCACGTCTCAAGAGTAATGCCCTAAGAAGGATGTTTCACTGAAGGATACTGTTGGAGTCCAAACGCTGTCTGGTGTGATCAGAATGCCAGCCTGCTTGAGATTGGTGTGGTGTGATGTACTACTATAGAACACTGTGCTTTAATGTCATCTTTTTCTTCCTTTCCCTAAGTCTTTTTGTGTTGAGTGGGATGCTTGCAGCATGAATTCAAACGTGATACTGTGTAATAAGAATAATAAGCAGGTGCATTGTATAATATTTAAGTGGAAAGCTGCTGCCTGGAAGGGGAAAGCAATGTGGTTACTGCTGCATCTTTTCCCCCTATGAGCATTGTTCCACCAGCACTTACAGGTTTCCCTGCGTGTGAGGTTTATTTAAGTAAGTTCCTATTCAGGTGGATGGGATGTTTTGCTTCTGAATTATTATTTCCCCCCCAGAACTTTTTACATTCATAACAATAGACAGTGCTAATATACAGGTTCTTCGTAAGAAGACTTAACGTTTTGTCTGGAAATAACAGGATCATTGATGAATGCTTGAGCATTGCTAATGAAAAAAAGGGTGGGAGAGGAAATTACCTTTAATAAGGAGTTTAAGTGACATTTTTCTCATAAAATGCCATGTGTTTGATTTTTCACAGAAAAGAGAACCCAAAGGTGCTCATGAGGCAGGTGTGGTGCAGCTGGGTGCCTGAAGGCTTGCCTCAGCTACTTTTCAACGTGCCTTGGTACTTCCCCCATCCTTGCTCAGCTGCGGGTCAGTGCTTCATGGAGCCCGGCAGCCCTGGCCAGCAGCATCCCTTGCTGTTGGGAAGAGCCCTCCTGGTGCTTCAGCCCATGTTTGCAAGGCGCTGTCTGTTCTTGTGTTTCATGTCCCTGCTCAGCCTGGCCGGGAATGAACCCTTGTCTTGACCTGCCGCATCCTCTGGTAGGAAGGCTGCCAAGCAACTTCCAGCTGAAAACACAGTTTGTTAGGAAAGGGAACGAGTTACTTTTTGGCTTGCCTTTTGGACCTCTGGCCTCCAGACCAGGCAGATCCTCTTTCTAGTCATTGCTGTAGTAAATCCTACCTTGCCAAGACCAGCAGTGACGTTGGGTGCTTTTCTGATTGTGTCTTCTCTCCAGTGCTGGCGTGAGTAAAACCTTCCAACATTATGCTGCCCTGCAGAGGAGGTTTGCTCCTGTGACGGTGCCTGGATGACACCCTTGAATGAGTAAAGTTTCTTGGCCAACTTCTAAAAACCATTCAAGTCCCACTAATACAAAAAGTACTTCAGCAAGAGGAGGGATAGGATCTTGGGGCTTTCATCTCTTTGTATGATGTGGCGCCCGAAGGCTTGTTTGTGCAATGCTGATGTCTCTCAGCTGTACCAGTGAGTGTGTTTCTTTGTGTGAAGTGTCCCATGTTTTTGTCAGAGGACAAAACTGGGCTTGTAGGTCTAGAAGGATGACCACAGACCTTTCTTGGTTTTGAGAACCAAGGAAGTTGACAGAAACTGGAAGGTGCTGGCTTTAAAATTGTTCAGGAGCGTCTGGTCTCTCTGAGAAGCAGCAGCTCACAGGTCCTCTTAGCTTGTCATGGCTTGCACATGCTAAAATGGGAACAAAAACCCAAAGCTAGACATATCCCCTCAGAAGAGAGGTTGGTTCCTGGTTTCATGAGGAAAGAGTTGTGTTATTTGGAGCATGTGTCTGTGATAGGTTGGAAAATGGGGCAAACCAGAGTTCTTCCCTTGACTGTAGTACTTTGTCTCTCTGACAACCCTCTGCTGCTACAAGTGCCTAGATTTCCTTCTCTGGAAATGTGGTAATAGGCTATTGTAGGTGTGTTATGACATTTGTAATGAACATGTTCTTGCATTGTATAGGTACAGAGTTTTAAGTCCTTGCTAATATATCAAACCCACCATGTTTAACTCAATAAATTCCAACAATGCTCTAAAGGAGGTTCTGGATCTAGTAGTAGTTCATGAGGGTTACTGATCTCATTGTTGATTTCTACCCTGATCTGCAAATAGTTATTTCACTGGGACTTTGAAGCTCTGGAAGCGGTTCAGCTCTGAAAGGTGGTCACCCTCCTGTTTGGGGTGTCACCAGCACCTCAGCTGTTAATGGAGGGATATGGGGCTTATGTTCGAGGAGACAGAGGAGTGGGTTTGAACCAAATAGATTTTTGGGTGAATATTTGCAGGTAAGTCACCATGATTTTGCTCTGTTGTTTGTTGTTAAAGTCTGTAAGGGAAGGCAGTGCTTAGTACTTGCCTGATTTTCCCTGTTCGGGGTGTCTGAGCACATGGGGAGTCTTCTACTAGAGCTGGAAGCGTAGGGTTTTTTAAGAGAATGAGTGGCCTGACTTGATACCAGCTGTGCAGAGATGGACATTACTTGCACCTAAAAAGCTGTGACAAATTCAGGGGTGAGAGGGGGAATCTTTCTTGGTGCAGTTGTCCTGTGTAGGGTAAAGACCGTAGCATCTATCTGTAAGGGCAGATCTGTATCATCCAATCTTTTGCTCTTTTTTTGCCATGTGCCTTATGACTGCAGCATTGTCCTTGCTCCTGGTCCCACGTGCTTTCCCTAAGCTGCCTCCTGTCAGGCATCACCCTGCATCCTTCAAACTTCACTTTCTTTTCCATCCAGGAGGAAGTGCAATGGGGCACCACCGCTCCAAACTTCACCTCTTGGGTTGATTTGGGTTTTTTTTCCCCCCTTTATTTTTGTTTTCCTGGTGGTTTCTTGTTTGGGAGCTTCCATTTCTCCTGTGTGTGGGGATAATGCCTGCCTTCATGGGGCTGCGAGTCTGCATGGAGGTGGTGTGTTACCACAGCTGAACGTTGGCTGCGCTGCGGTGACCGTGTGTGCTCCCAGCCTGCTGCAGACACGAAGCAAAGCCCTTGAGCTGAAACCACCGAGACGTCACTTCACCCAAATTTGTTAAGTCGCGGTGACTTTTGGTTGCAGTCGCCTTGGTATTTAGAAAGTGCTCTGGTGTCTGAGAAAGTGTATCGTGGGGTTCATTAGTTTTAATTTAAATGCTTTTTGAAACACTGGAGAGTTCTGGGAAAAAGAAAGGAGGTTTTGGTTTTCTTGTGCTACCAAACCAGCCCTAGAGTTGGTGCAGGCAGCTGTGTGGTTGCTGGGGACTTGCCACCTTAGCTGTGATATTTCTGCAGACACGGCCTCAAGTACAATTCTGCTGAAGCCCTTTGTAGCCCTACGGTGATGGGGGTTGTAAAGGGTTTGCACGGCCTGGCTTGGAGCTTCTGAACTTAGGAGACCGAATAGTGTAAAATGTTCTTGGCAGGGTTTTGAGAGCAGCTGTCTAGACACATGCAGTGTCATATAACGACAGATCTTCGCTTGGGTTGGGCGTCGTTGTACTTCATTACAGCAGCAAAAACCTACCTGAATCCACTGTTCTGGCTCCAAAATCGACAAAGACTTTTTCTGTCACTTAGCAGTCTCATCCCATCATGGGAAGTGATTCTGTGTCTGTCCCAGAGAAAACATGAGGCTCAGAACTGTGGGGTGCTCCCAGTGCCACTGCTGCAACCATAAGAACCAAATTTGTCGTATGTGGCCCCATGGGAAACCACTGGAGGAGCCTCACTCTGTTGTCTGGAGTGCAGATGACTACTGTTGTGTTGGGAGATGGGCTCTGGAACGTTGCAGCTCTGAGGCAGCCACAGGAATTTTTCCCCAGAGCGTATCTCTGTGGATGTCTTGCCATTCTTGGGTTTATATCCCCATAGTGCAAAGAAGGCAGCTTTGGTAGGCAAGGTTTGGATTGATTTTGAAGGCTAGGCCTTCTGCAGTAGTGGAAGAGCTGTAGGTGTGTCTGGGATGACTGAGAGGAAACATTTGCCTTCCTCCAGTGCTGTGTCTGTACTCCCTTTCTTGTGTTGTTCAAAGGCAAAAGCAATAGAGAAATAAAAGAAATCCCAAACTCCAAAGCTTCTGGGCCAACTGAAGTACAATCTGGTGAGGGCAGAGAGGAGAAACACCATTGAGAAAAAACAACTGTGAGCCTTTTGTGTGGCATTTTTGGCCTGTATTCAGTAGCTTTGCAGTGAATGTACGTGATTTCCCTGGAAATGCACCTTTGATTTTTCTCCCATCTTGATGGAGACTCAAGATGCCAAGCTTAAAACAACCGTGGTTTTCATGGTAGTGATGGTAAAACCAAAGTGTGAGAGGTCATCTCTTCCTTGCTGAATATGGACCTCTGTGCCCCCAAAACCAAAAGAGTCAGTGAGTCCTGCTGTTCATGTTGAGATGGTGAGAGATCCTGCACAGGCATCATGATGGGCTGCTCCCCAGGACCCTGCTTCCTGGGCTGGGGGCTGACCTCCCTCAGGATTTTGGGATGTGGAGAAACAGTCATCCTTGAAGACCTGGAGAAACAGCTTTTGAGTGTCTCTTTCCCACTCATGTGCATGCATGGAGGTGATTTTTTTAATTTTATTTTGCCTCCTCACACAGGAGTATTGCAAACTGCTTCCCAGGGCATGTGAGGTCCCTGCATAACCCCTGGTCCCCATAGGTGTTCCCGTGGAGGTCCAGGGCTGTCTCCTGTTGGGAAGTACTGGGCTTGCAGTCCAGTTGCTAAACCTGCACATAGTTGGTGGGTTGGCTGCAAGGTTTGTCCCTCTTGGGGAGCTGGCAGTGCTTGAAAGGAAAGAGGGACATGTTCTGTATTGGGAATAGGGTGGTTGACAGGGGAAAGGAGATAGTTGGCCTCTTTCTCATTAATTTGTTGCTTTCAATTCTTATAACGAAGAGAAAGTAGGTTTGAATCTCAGCATTTTTGATGAAGCCCTCAAAGGCAGTGAATATTATATTGACATATGACAAACTGAGGCTTCCCACTGGCTCCTCATCTCGTTCTCATCCCGCCTGGTGTGAGGGCTGCTGTGTGCAGGTGTTGGGGCAGGCAGGATGGTTTGCCTTTTCAGGAACCATTGGGCAACCACCTCACCTCCAAGAAACATGGGCATGTTCCTGCTTGGCTCTTGCAAGCAGCCACATAGGTCTGCTGATCCTCTCTACCTCTCGCCCCTTCCATCTCCTCTGCTCAGTGAGGACTGGTGCCTCCAGAGAAGTCCCAGGCATATTAGTCATTTATTGCAAGACTTTATTTCCCTTCCTTTTTTTCCCCCCCTTAATGTCGTAGCATTTCGGCAGCGGGAGTGAGGATGGTTTCCAAGCTGTCTGCTTGGAGCAGGGTGGTTGCAGAGCACCTACTCTGGGTGGGAGGTGACTGGCGGGGGCTGGTGCTGAGCCACAGGGCACTGGGTGGCTTCCCACAGGTAGGGGACAAATGCCCTTGGTGGGGGGGTGTGTGGGGCTGTTGGCAGCAGAGAAGGAAGCATTCCTTCTTGCTCCTTGTGGCATGCAGCCTTTTTTTTTTTTTTGCTAATCATTCCAACCCACAAGCATTTTTTATTTTACTGATTTTTTTGTTGTTGGTTCTTTCATTTGATCATTTGTTGTGTTGGGTTTTTTTTTTCTTTTCCTTCCCCCCCCCCCCCCCCTCCACTTTTAATTGTTGAAGCTGTTTTTAATCCCTGACCGTAATAAAGCCACACTGTTAACACAAACAGCAGGGTGGCTGGAATCGCAGCAGCTGTACTACAAGCTCTGCTTTTAATTTCAGGCTGTTATTTCAGGCAGGGAAATCTTCCCCATCTCCAGCCGTGTTTCAGCCGTGTGTTTTCATCCAAGTCACTCCACTGGCTGCATCAGAGTCTCCCTGTCCCTCCATCTAAGTACAACAGGTATTATTATGTTGAGGACTATTTGGATCTCAGGAAGAGGTTTCCGGCTGATCTTCTTCCTGTTACTCAATGCAGGCAACTGTGCTGGTGGAGGGCTGGGTGCTGGGGTTGGAGAGGGGATGGGGATGTTTGGCAGAGGTCGGGGCAGTTGTATGAGTCCAGGTTGCTCATAAGCTGCTGCCCGCTGCTGCGATCCTGGGGCCAAGCATGAGGGATTCTGATTGTCACCCAATGGTTCAGCACCCCTCAGTCTCCCTAGAGAGGGAAGTTAGCGTGATGCTTATGGGGAACATCCTCTTTCTGCCCAGACAGCATCCTGCCCTCTTTAATGCATTTGCAGAAGGACTGAAAGCATTGGGATCGTCCACTTGGACCCACAAGAGGTGACTGTGAGGGGGCAGCTTTGGTGGGTCTGTTCTACTTTCTTGGTACACAGACACATACTATGAAGCTGTAAAATGAAAAACTTGAAGCTGGTAACCAACCCAGCCAAACAACTCTGTCACTTAACCTGTAACTTGGAGTGTGGGGCTTGCTGCTAGAGGAGGCTCTTGGATCCAATGACCTAAGATCCAAAGGCTGTCGGGATGTTTCTGTGCCTATGAAGAATTATGTCCGTGCTAACAACTATTGACAAAAGAAGAAAATAAAATTGGGAGCAAGATTAATCCCCTTACCTCAGGATTAAGTCGATCTTTATATTTTGGACACTGGAATGAAATGGTATCTGGGGCAGAAGGCTTTGAACCTGCCTGTTACAGAGGTTTTGCATCATCCTTCAAGACAGAGAGAACCAAGTGGGGTTCAATGCAATGTGCTGGGGGAAGTGGGTCAGGCTGCTGGCTTCTTTATGGTTCCCCATGTTCCTGGCCAACTCTAGCATGGCCTTGCTTGGGGCCCTGATGCCTGGCTGAAGACAGCAGATAGAAGCCCGTTCTGAAGTAGCTGAGGATAAGGAACATCATAGATGGTTGTGAAGGTCTTTTTGAGTCTTGCGTATGGGAGGAAAAGCCAGGACTGACAGACACAAGCCAGATAGCAGCAGCACATCTCTGGGCTTCCTTCTTTCCTGGGGTGGTTGGCTGTGCTCTGAAGGTGATTGATCCCACCTTTGTCTCCCTGTCCCTCAGGTTGTTGTCACCATTCTCCTGTGGGACGAAATGAGAGTTGGTCATCTGATGCTCAACAGAGCTGAGAAAGGGGAGTTGATGCAGGTTCTTCTTGGGTATTTGTAATCCAGGATTTCCTGCTGCTGGTGGACAAGTGTGTCTTTTTCTCTTCTGCTTTTTTATTCCTGCAGAGTCCTGAGTGCCCACGGGAATACTCTGCTCATCACAGAAGAAACACCAATGGCAAAATGGTTTCATTTTTTAGAATGTAATACTGCAATTCTGTTCTCAATATGGAAACCCCAGTCTGCTGCTGTAATTGCTGCAATAGACTTTAACTTAGCAATTATCAGGACTTTAGAAAGAATTATCAGTGATTGGCATCTCTAAAGCACGGTCCCACGCTCCTGTTTATAACCTGTGTTATCCTGGCCAAGGGCAGGTAATCCTCCTAGCCCCAGGTGCGTGCACTGAAGGCCAGGTTGCCTTTTATTTGCTGTGCAGATATGACTTGAGTGCTGCCAACCTGGGAAACAACCCTTTAGGACTTCAGCTGTAATAGTCTCGAGCTTTAAAGTTAGCATTCCCCTTCCCTCCAATGTAAGGAAGAAAATCATCACCTCTGTGTGTGTGTGTGTATCTTTGTGGGAACCCTTGCTGTCTAGTTCAGCTTGCTCCTCTTTTTCTCCTGCATCTCAGGAGCGTAGTGTTTGAGCATGACTCTCTGGTGCATGCACTAGCCTTTTTCCTAGATGGATTGATTGGATTTCCAGTAAAGACAAACAAAGTCGGAAGTCTGACAGCGCTGAGCACGCAGCGCTGCGCTCCCTGGCCCAGCCTGCTGTGCTCAGCTCCTTATACGGCCAAAAAAAGGAAGAAGAAAAGAGGGCGCAGCGTGAATACCAGACATACGATGCATTCCTCCCAGCTGCATGCTTGGAATTCGCTTTTCCCTGGAAAGTGGACCCTCTGCACATCCATTAATTCGGGCTCTGTACTGCTTAGCAGGGAAAGGGAAGTCAGCATTGACCTGGCTTGGGGCAACACTTAATTGTCTTGTGTAAGGGAATGTCTTTTCTGTGAGGGTTTTTTTGTGTCTTTGGTGGGAGACAGAGGCAGGGAGAGGGGCTGGGGTGAGGAAGGGGAGAGAGGACACTGGGTTGTCCTGAAACTCGCTATTACTCTTGGCAAGCTGCGAGCAGGTAGATGGCAATTACATCTATTTTATTGTCCCAAAAATCAATTTGATTCATCATTAGCCTCTCCCTTTAAATTATATTTTCCCTGAATAGCATCTTCCAGTTAGTGGGAGGCAGAGGGTAGATAAGAGAATCGATCCTGGTACTTCATTCATAATCTGCCTTCCCCCTGTGTGCACCCTTCATGGCTTCATGCCTTCATACAGGCATGAATGGCCAGTTGGGCTCAGGGCTGCTCTCTGCGAGCTCAGACTGTAAGTGTGAAGCACAGACCCTCTGTTTATTAAATATCAGCCTTGAGACCTCTAAGTGTGCCTGGGTTTCTGAAGCACTGGTTTGTTAGCTTGGCTTTAGCATCCTTTCGAGAGTTTGAATGAGAAAGGTCAGGCCACTCCCTCACCTCTCCTGGTTTGCCACTGACTCATGGTGTGCAAAGACGATACCTTCAGTGTCACAGGAGCTGAACCACTATGGCAGGTATTGTGGTTTCCTAGATTGTTTGGAAGCCAAACTGTGGCCTGGAAGCCACAGTGGAGTGAATCACGTCGCTGCCTGCGCACGGGAGGCCAGCCAGCGCTGGGGGCCATGCTATCAGGGACACCTCCAGCCAGCAGTTGTTGCTCTCACCTAAAGGGACAGCTATTGGATGACCATGGATGTCACTTGTGCTTCCTGGCACATCTTTCTGTGGATGCTATCTGTGTTTTGTGGGGGCTAAGCATGTGTGAGAACAGAGCAATTGTCACTCAGTCAAAAGGCATTTCTTGTAGGGGGAAGAAAACAGCCTAACAACTTTGAGTCATGTTTTATTGCCTTGGGATCAGAGTGCCTGGAAAGCAGTTCTCTGCTGTCTCTTCACAGGCCTGGTGGAGGTGATGATGCTACTTAATTTCACAAGCTCCTTTCATCTAGCTTCTGCACTGTGCTTTCCCATCTCGAGGATGGGCTGTGACAGCACTTGACTAAGACAATCTGTGTAGCTTTGTGAGGGTCCCATCTGTTTCTCTACTTGACAGCTGGGTTGTTCCATGTTACTTGTCTTCTTGCTTTCCTGTAAAAGCAAGCACGTTATTAAGACCCAAAATAGTAGCTCACCAAAAATAGTAGCTCCTCTGGGCCATTTTGCAATAGGAGGGTGTTTAATGATGACAAGTTCTAGCATTGCATGAAGGCAAAGCCCTTTTATACATGCGAGGAAGTAGCAACAATCTGCTTGCAGGTCATGTGTGGCTCAGCTCTTTGAACTTCTACATTATCAAGTGTGTGCTGTCTCTGTTCTAGGAGACTGTACTTTGCAACGAGCACTGTAAATTATCCAGTGAGGATAATAGAGGAGTTTGATGCTAGAAGAAAGAGGAATGAATGGCAAATTTATGCTAATGAAAACATCTGTTGAGTAGTCTTGCTACTCTTTCCTCATCCATCCCCACACTCACACAGAGGTGGTTTAGAGCCAGGTGGAGTAAAGAGACTTTAGTTTTCTTTTTTGAGTGGACCACAGGCTGCTGTGAGTTGACAGCTATGGGTGCAAGGCAAAATGTTTGGTATGGAGCTGACAGGTTCTTTTGGGTTCTGTTTCACACAAGCACATTCTTGAGAGTTTTGCAATGCCTGCAACTTAATGGTGCTCTTTGTCATCCTTGTGCATCAGCCAGAGCTCCTTGAGAAGCCTTGGCCAGCCCCTTTTAGTGGTCTGTGGGGACAGGACAAGGGGCAGCGGCCTCAAGTTGGAACACAGGAAGTTCTGCAACAATATGTGGAAGAACTTCATGGTGAGGATGACAGCCCTGGGACAGGCTGCCCAGGGGGGTTGTGGAGTCTGCTTCTCTGGAGATATTCAAGATATCTCCCTCTGGACACCAACCTGTGCGACCTGTCCTAGGGACCCTGCTTTAGCAGGGGGGTTGAACTTGATGATCTCTTGAGGTCCCTTCCAACCCCTACAATTCTGTGAATTCTGTAAGAACTTGGACAGGAAGCTTGGTGTAAGGGTTGGATTTGGAGTGCCTGAATTTCTTGCTCTTTATGATGGCATTGGTATGGGTGGTGGCTGCCAGGTGAGAACAGGAGATTGGCGAGCTGCGTGGACTGGGTATGCTCATACCCAGTCCCATGGGAGGTGAGGAGAGCGGTTGTGTGGGGTGCTGGGCTTGCTGTTAGGGTTCTTGATGCATCTGGCTTCCTCCTGAAGATGGGGAGATCCAGCTGCCCTGTTTGCCACAGCCAGTGCTGGATGAACTGCTGGGAGGGAGCCATGCTTAGGCAAAGCCCCTGCTGCGGGTCGGGCGTTGTGGCTGCACATTGTGGGATGCCACCAGGCTCGGTGGGGGAAATGAGTGTCAGAGCTCCACTCCTGTGTCCCCAGTAGGTGTTCTGTTTGCAGAAGGTTTTCAGATGCTACAGGTACTTGACCTGTGTGCATGGTTAGGGACCATCATGCGTTTTGTGGGTACGGAAAGGTCCCAGCCTCTCTCTTGCTTCAGTTTCTGCTGGGTTTAAATGGGAGTAAATCTCCCCTATTTGCTTTTCTGATGCCACAAAGCACTGGAATTAGTGGAGAAGGAGAAAGAGACAGGCGACTGCTAAGTATTGCTGTAAATGTTGTGGTGTTTTTGTTTCCAGAATGTTATCTTCTTGCTGGGAAAATAAAAAAGGTGTGTCAGTAAACACAAAGCAGGAGACATGTTTGCACCCTCTGAGTGCAAGGGAATGCTGAGCTTCTTTTGTGTTTGTTTTATTTATATTTTCTGTGGTCCTGCCTTAAGGTGTCTTACCAGAAGTAGGAGCCATCATTAATAGAGAATCCTGTAAAACAGCTGTAATAATTGCACAATGTTCTCTGTTGCTATCAGTTTTGTAGTTATTCATAGATTATTTTTTTAAAGCCACGAGGGACTGTCTCTGCACACATCATTGATTTTGCTAATAAAATCTTGTATTTTAATGGTACGTTTCATTGGAAAAACATCAACTGCTCCATAAAATTAAGACTCATAGTATCACAGGATAGGAATGTTTCCTGTTGTCTTGATGGAGAGATTGATCTAGATGGATTTATTTGGTCACTTAACAGTTGTTGGGGAAGGGTACAGAATCAGATGTCTCATTTCCTCTGCTCTGACCTCTCTAAACAGGGGTTTGAAGTTCTGTGTCGAGCTCTTCACCCTTCGTTTTTTCTGCAGGCTGCTGTGGTGGCCTGATGTCCGTCCTCTGGGTCTGTCCATGATGCAGAAGGATGCTGCGTGGCTGCTGCCAGCCTCAGTGTGACTATATGAACATAATTATCTGTGCGGCTTCAGCCCAGCATCATGCCAGTGGCTGTGCCACAGCAGGTGCTTGCATGTGTGAAGCATTGTTGTTCCTTGCCTGATTCTCTTATTTCATGGGGCCTAGCTCTCCCCCAAGCCTTGATCTCATTTTTTTCCTTCCAACCCACTGCCTGATGTTGCTCCTGGCCAGTGGCTCTGGCCTTTGCCAAATTGTGCTTCTGCTTTCTTAAACATCTTTCTCGGGCTCCCAAGGACCAGAGGAACTAATGTGTCTGGTACAGAGAGGTGGTGAGGGTCCTGCATCTGCCATCGCTCCCTGCCCCACCTCACTCAGTGGGGTGTAAGGACTGGGGGATCTTTGGTTTGCAGAGGAGGTCTCAGTGCATTGCTCTGGGCTGCCGCTGAAGGGTGTGCTGGAGGAGAAGGTCCCACAGGTGTGGAGGTGATGCACCTGTGCAGCTTTACTTGCTGCAGGGAGTGGGAATCGTGCTTAAAACCTGTTTGCAAAGATTCCAGTGTAAGGTATGGGGAGAGGACAGCCATTGGCCATGGCTGCTGTGTTGACCCCAGCAGGTCCCTCTGTGCGAGGTAGCCCCCAGGTGCTGTGACCACAGGTCACTGCTCAGGTGAGGAGGATGTTTCTATACAGGGTATTCAAGGGCTGTGGGCAGGTTAGGCTGCATCCTTCCAGCTTTGGCTAGGACCTACTTGAAACCCCCAGGGAAAGTTTTCTCTGGCCCTTGCTAGGAGTCTGGATCAGCAGAAGTTTCTTTTAGACCCTGCTGCGAGCCCAGAGCACACGAAAGGGCCTGGAGAAAGGTAAGCCTGTGCTCTGCTCTGGTTCACTTTGCCAAATGCCACTCTGCCATCAAATACCTTCTCCCCTGTAAGGCAGTGGTCAGTGGTGAACTGGCAGTCGGGAAGCTGCTGCAGAGCCAAAACTTCAGTCTGGTGTTTTGCAGTAATTAGCAGGTTTAAGTATGTCCTTAGCTCAGCAAAAAGGAAAAAAAAAAGCTAGGAGATGACACAGGACTGTATTTTATTTTATTTATTTCTTCAGAGAGACCGTGTGCGTTGTATTTCAGGGAACGTTTAGTGTTCAGGTTTGTAGAGCTGAATCTGATTTAGTTTTACAGGAGGCAGCCCAGTTGTCCATAGCAACCTGAAATTGATTTCCCCCCCTGCCTACCAAAAGCTGTTCCCTCTTGAATCATCCCTTTAATTTAATACAGTGAACAGGATGTCCCTGCATGCAGAAACTTTTATTTTTTTTAACAAGTAGCCCATGCCAAAAATAATTTCTTATTTGAGCAATGACCCTGACTGCATCTTTATTACTGCTCGGTGTTAGTCCTTCCCATGCCACTTCCTTGTGCTTTGTTTCAGGCACCAGAGGCTATTATCAGTATCAGTTAATCATGGCTGCCACTGCATGAAGACATCCCTCTGCACACTCTGGCCACCTTGTCTTCTCAGCAGCAGGTTCCTGTTCAGCATGAAACCCTTCAGGCTGCCCTTCTCTCCCAGGTCTCTGCTGTGTGGGTTGGCCTGGTTTGTGTGGTCACACTGAAAAATAATGTTCTCTGTGGTCTAGGCAGCATCGGTCCTGTGCATTCCCCGTAGGTGCCGTGGTGCCCGCACTTGACTCGGGCGGAGGTGTTGCATTGAGGATCGGGGCGAGCGCTCCTTGCAGCGGCGACGCACTGTGCAGCTCTTCATTCCAACTCAAGAGGAAGGGATGAGGCATGCTGCTGTTCAGGGTGACAATGTGGTTGTTCCGCGTCCTCTCCACCTTCTGCTCATTGGGTTGCTTAGGGCTGGGAGCTGCTGTTGGCTCTGCTGTACAGACAGGGGTGAGGTGTCTGCCTTTGGCGTATGCTGTTGGTGTGTATAGCCTGGGGCCTGTACAGGCCTGGACATAACTATGTGTTCTGTGTTGACCTTGCTGAATATTTTAAACTCAAAACTGCTGCTTACAATTTTCTCTTACTCTGGTTCCTATGTTAGGTCTCTGCTTCCTTGCAGACTTCTTTTTTGTGGGTTTTTCCAGTTAAAGTAGTAGGGATGCTTCATAGAAGGCTGGTTGGAAAGTGTTTAGGAAGAACTGCAGCACCCATCTGTTCCCTTTGTTAAAAGGAGTCAGTGTCTTTGACGTCTCTGTGTTGCCTCAGGACTCCAAAGGAGTAACTTGCCTTGTCAGACCACTGCCAGGGAGGAGGGATTTGGGGCATTTTGCTGTCTGAAACACTGGGCTACAGGTTTCCATTTTGGAAGAGTGACAGCTTGCATGTGTCAGGTAGATACTGCAAGTTTTTCCATAGTTGCTTGCTCCTGGTTTTTACGCAAGTCTGTGCAAGACAGCGCAGACTTTCTCCTGCACTCTTATTTCTTGCCCTGCTTGTTACGGAGCCTTGTGTTGGAGGAAGGTGGTGTTGGGCTGGGGCAAGCCATTGTCCCATTGGAACTTGTACCCGTTGACTATTCCACGCGAAGAGAAGAGAGCTGCTGCTTGCTCAGGCCCTCAGCACAAACTGCACCAATCTGTGCTGTGAAATGTCTGCCTTTTCCCAGCTTGTTTTCTGAAAATGGGAAAAAGAGAGTGCATGAAATCAATATGGCAGAGCCTTTGGTTGTGTGTTCACCTGCTGTCACATCGAGAGGAAGCCATGTCACTCGTTGAGAAGACAGTGATTTAATCTTTCTGTTTTTTTCACATCAGTCAAAAAAATTGTTTTATTTAATGTGTCTGATCTGAACATTTCACTGAAAAAGCTACCCAAAAAGATTAATCTCCAATTCTGTACTGCTTTTACTGTCACATCCAACTGCTTCAAAGACAGTAATGAGTGTATCTCTAATGATGATTTTCACATGCAGAGGTAGCAGAGGCATCTACTACTTTCAGGTGCCAAAACGTTCAAGACCTGTTTTTTTAAGAACACTTCACATTTTGCAGTGCTGTACAGGGTTATAGTACAAGTCTCAATTAGAGACTGAACAGAGAATCTTGATCTGTGACTGCTAGTTCTTGTCTCTTCTGGACATGGTCCTTCTGTGTCTTTAGCTAGCCAGAAAAGGCTCAGCAATAAATATCTGGGGAAAAATTGATCTATGTGACTTTATTCTTAGTGTTCAGGAGATTTATGGCAGAGGTGTAAACAGGATGTAATCTTTCAAAGTGATGCTCGGCTGCCAGACCACGAAGCATCCTTTCTGGTCTCCTTACCATTGCCTGCCTTGCATGCTCCTCATCTTCCAAAAACTGAATGAAGGTGAGGAGTCTACTGTCCATCATGGTTGCAACTTCCTTTTCCACGTGACCTAGCTTTCATACACCACCAACTAGAGTAGGTGTTGCTCCAGGTCTGAATGAGCTTCCATGTGTCCTTGTTTGCATTCCTCCCTTCAGCAGGAGTTCAGCCTGCCTGAGAGCTGGGTTTAGAGCCAGGTACAACCTGGCTGAGATAGGCAGAAGTTCCTCAGCTGCTGTCTGTAACTTCTGACAGCGGGATATTTGTAAATTTAAACGCTTCCTCCCAGAAGTATCAAAGGAACTAAGGCCACTTTTCAGCATGAACTTGAAAGGCTTTCGCACACTAGTGCAGCAAGGATTGCCATGGAGAACAAAGGCTTTTGCTAATCGCTTCTAATGCCTTTCAAGTTTATGCCTCATTTTTTCCCCTTTTTCAGACAGCCTCCCAGAGTACTGAGACTTCAGTGACTGACTCACCAAATAATTAACAAGAGGAGGACTCCATCTTTGAAACTTTGAACACCTCTTTTAATTTTCTTAAACCAGCCAGTAGTCTGGCCAGGTTCCAGTTCGTGTAATTACATTTGACCTAACTTAATCCCTTGGCAGTTTCAATTGCATGTGGTAGTCATCTTGGCTCTCTGTCCTGGGCTGCCATTCAATGCTACTCCATGGTTTTCAACAGCTGTAGTAATTCAGCTGTAGAAATGGGTATATTTTCTTGGTGGAAGCACTTCTCATATCTGTATCCCTTGCTGAACATCCTTATCTCACTAGTATTTTTGGAGGTAATATGTTGGATGCTGTAGATGGTCTCATTGAAGTCCTTGGAGCTGCTTTCACCCTTGGATGGGTGTGTATTTGAACTCTTGTTAGTTGGCCATTGTACATTTTGAGATTACTTTGAGTCCTTCATTGCAAGGCATTTATTACTCAGTCTCCTGCTGTGTGCTGTAGGGATGTTACTGGTGCAGGTATTCCTCTTTAGCCTTGGAAACAGCACTTCTGTTATCAAATCTGTGCTAAATAGGAGTGTGTCACCTTCCTATGCTGACAGCAGCTGGGCTGGCTGTAAGTGTTGGCATTTGTAAGAGTGGAAATGATCAAGGAAGGCAAAAGCCCAGGGCAGCTGAGAAAGATTGAAAAGGAAAAAATCCCCACGAAATGAAACAAAAAAGTCCACCAAAGTGGAAACCTGGAGGTGGACAAAGTGCAGTAACAGAAGGAGTAGTTGGATAGATGGTGCAGGCAAAAGAGAAGACAGAGTTGTTGCATTGGCATATCCTTTGCTGTGCAACAGGCATCTTGTTTTTGCAGCAGGCAGCAAACTGAGCAGCCTTGGAAAAAGTGTTCTTCTTCCAAAAGGCACTTGATACTTTGGGGCTAGCCACAGCTCCTATTAAGGGGAGACAGGACAGGAATTAGAGTGGGGTCCAAAGGCGATCCACTGGTGAAAGGTGCTGTTATGGCAAATGGTCTGCTCTGTATTTCTGGTAGCCTCTAAAAGTAGAAGGGAAAATGTTTCCTAGAACACAGACTTACCAGACCCTTATGGTGGTTGTCAGAGAAAACGTGGCCACGTTTGATGGAGGCAAATGATGTTTCTGCAGTCACTGACGTTGCTTTTGAAGGTCTGTTTGAATGTTAAATAATGGGGTGGAAGAAATTGCACTTTAAGAGTTGTTGCTTTTCCCTTGTTGCTGGACTCTCTGCCTACCATCCTAAAGGCAAATCTCTTCTTTTTCTTATTTCAGAGTAGTTTATAACTGGGTGTTCCTGAATGCATCAACCTTTGGATGTGAGTGTCTTCTCCAGAAAAGCCGTGTGAGATCCTAGCTGCCTGTTCTCTGGGGGTAAGAAAAGAAATACATGTGCAGAGACACAAGGTGAAGAACATGCTTTGGGCAGAACCAGAATGGCAGAAAGAGGGCAACCCATACTGATGCCTCAGTTGTAAATTTTGGAAACGGTGAACTTCTTGTGGAGAGAGGGAATAAACTGTAAATCTGGCCACTGTAAATAAAGCAAATTATGAGCTTAAGTTGCAGTAAGAGGAGTTTAAGTTAGATATTAGTAAATGGTCTCCTCCATTAAGAATAGCTGAGTGATGGAGTGGATTGCTTGAGGAGCTTAGTAAGTTTCAATCTCTGGAAAGATTTAAGATTTAAGTTAGCAAAGCTCCATCAGGTGTGTTTTTAGAAGAACAGCTCCTTCCATGTTGTGGGGAAGTGGACTGGATGGTTTCTGGAAGTCCTCCTAACCTGTTGATGGTTGGAAATTGGAGACTGTGAAATTCTTAACAATTGCATTCAGAACTGGTAAGGTAAATGGTAAAGCGCTCTGCAGAAGGAGCTCCCTGGTCTGAAGATGAGCTTTGATGCTATAACAATTAACTCTGTTGCTCAGTGTCTTTGTTACATAAATGGTGAAGTTCTTCTGGAGGAAAGTATAAGCTTATAGAAAAGGAGTTCAGTCCTTAGTCCTTGGCATGCAGTGTAAACTTGTGATAAAAACAGGAGGTTGTATTAATTGTGGTTCTTTTGGAGCAAGTTCCTGAGAATTTGGGTCTCTTCTGTGATCTGTGTAAGGGCTTTACTCTTACCTGCAGGTGGGCAATCTATTTTATTGTGACACTAGAACATAAGGCTACAGATACTCAGACTCTGCTCACAGACACACAGACAGGAACTGAATGATCATTTTTCCTCTTTGTTTCTAGGGGCTGATGAGATGGTGGAGAGTTTAATTTTTCTTTTTGTGTTCTTCTGTTCCCATTCTGTATTCTTTTGTCCAGTCTTGACAGCAAACACAGCAGCCCTTTTCTGTGTTTAGAAATGCAGGCTCACCAACTGGGTCTTGAAATTATGTCCTGAAGAGGGCTGGGCAGTTAGTTCCCTGGCTTCTTCCTAGCTCCCTGGGAGCTGCAGATTACAAACCTAGCCTGGGCTTGCGCAGCCACTGAGCCATCATTGTGAGAGGAGCAGGGTTTGGGTGCTTCATCTTCCTTGTGTGGTTAAGAGTAGCGAGTTACCTGTCCTGCTGTCTCATGGGACACCTGAAGTTCAGTGGGAAATTCTTTGACCTCCTGTTGGACTTCAGGATATATTTGTTTTCCCTAATATGTACCTTTCATCCTTAATGTCAGCAAATACTGGTGTCTCCCCTGGAGTTATACTAGCGTCTTATTGTTTGTTATCACCCTGTGTTTAGTAGAGATAAGCTGTTGTGTCCCAAGGGTAGAGGGACATGGAAGAAACTTTCAAATAGCTCTAAGAAATGCAGATGGTGTCGGCAGAAATAAGGGGATGCCTTTCTGAAGTCACCTTTGCATGTGGGGTTTTTTTTTCCTCTCTCTCTCTTTTTTTTTTTTTTTGACTTGAGCTTTTCAATCCCTGCAACTATCTGCTCAAATCTTGAAAGCAAAATGCGTTCATGGAAAGATACAATTTACCATGTGCCCCCTGATCTTTTGATCTCAATCAATCAAATAAATGTAAGACCTTGCAGTTCACCTTGCTGCAAGGACGGTTAATAAGTTGAGGGGTTGTGCCAATGGCAGTGATGGTTTTCCAGCCCTGTGCTGGTTTTTTTTTGTTGTTGTTGTTTTTTATGATTCTGACCTTTTGGACTGGTCAGGGTAAGATTATTTGCAAAGGATACTCCATAAATATGCCTGTCAGGACCTGAGTTAACATTCGGGTGTTGGCTGCTTAGTGAAAGAAAACAATATACCAAAGTTCAATTTAGATTTCCCTGCAGGGCTGAAAATAATGACAAGATTCACTTAACATGGCAGACCTGAGTCCTGTCACCTTTATGGGAGCAGCTGCCTTACGGTCCCTCTGCATGCTGCAGCGATGTGAACTTGCTGGTTAACTTGCTGGCTGTGGCTGAAGCTTTGGAGTCTGGCATCTTGGGCTGGGGCTACGTTGGGACAGAGGAGCCCCAGGTGCCTCTCCTGGCTCTCTGAGGTGCCAGCTCAGTCAATTAGTAGTTTTGTTTGACTTTTGCAGATGAAATTTTCTTTTTCTAATGCTGTGCTCTTTGCTTTCACCTGTAAATGAGGTTTTGTGGAGTTGCTCTCTGTCCTGCAAAGCAATCCTTTTTCCATCCCTGCACTTCAGAACAGAATCCTGCTCTGAGTACAAGCTGCCATGTGTTGCAAGATATCTAGGAACTGCTGTTGGTAGGGAGATTTCTTTCACCTAACATTTACCACTGAGGAGGCTTGCAGCAACCAGGGGCAAGAGTCCTGCTTGTCTCTCAGAAATTGTAATTGTAATGGTGATTATTGATGTTTCTGTGGTCCTGTCAGCAGAATTGACATCTGTGGGTGAGAGCAGGACAAGGGATGAAGCTGGGAGCCAGCAGCTGTTATTTGAGCATTAACCCGCAGTGCTTGAAAACAGCACCAATCCGTTGTGCAGATACGGTCTTTCTCTAGAGCCTGGTCGTGGATGTAAATATAGTTGTCAGAAGCACCTGGCTCTTCTGAGGTTATTTTTTTCATAGATGGGAAAGTGAGGGTGTTGGAGGTCTCTTGCTTTACCCACAGGAAAGTGCATGCATGGCATTGATGCTGCAAGGTTGGGTCTGAGACCCTTAGGTTTGGCCAAAAAAACTCCTCCAACAACCACTTGAAAAAACGCTACATATGGTGGAAGACAGCTCATCCCCTGAAAAAATTATGCCATCAATTGAGAAAGCGGCCTGGGACTGGATGGTGAAATAATGGTGCAGAATGCAGTGTGACTCGTGGAAAGTCACGCGGCACCTCAGTGACAAATCCCCTGTGACAGCCCAGCAGCTCTGGATCCAACTCTGCAACTTGCAATGAAACAGATGGGTCTGGTTCCTTGTCAGCATCAGCTGAAAACTTTAAAAATAAAATCAATTAGTGTTTAGACCCATCTTAAAATCCAAAAGCTGTTTCTTCAGCTCCTGTAAATAACGTGAACTTTTGCTGGATTTAAAACTAGAGATCCTGGGAAAAGGAGATGAGAGGGTGGCAGAGCAGTGCCTTAATTGCACTGCTGCACCCTGCCAAGCATGGTGGCACTGCCGTGAGTTGGCCAATGAGTTGCACCATCCCCATGGGCAGCTCCCATCCTGGAGGTGCTAAGGGGAAAAGCCCTCCAGTATGCAGGAGTTCTGCATGGCCCAGATCCTAAACTCTTCTTTCTTATTCCAAAAAGGACTGGCAATTAGCAGCAGGGTTAAGAGCCACCTTGGATTAAATCGTATGGAGGCATGAGAAACAGTAGGGTGTATTTGGAAATATCTGTTGCATATATATATTCCTCTGAAGAAACATGTTGGAGATGCCATATCCATAAATACTAATAAGGCTGTTTGATTCCAATTTTCAGGTAAGATTAACATTTTATTGAGTATTATATCTGTCACATTCAATGCTTTAGTGTACGATCCTCTCAGGCTTATTAGCATAATTGCAGTGCTTAAGCAACAATAAAAAAATTCAACAGTAAAATAGCAGTTAGCATAGGCAATTTGTTATCAAAAGCTTTTACTTAAGGACAGCTTTTGAGCATATTTATTATCAAGTTAGGGCTATACATTATTTTTATTTAGAAAAACAAGAGGGAGACGTAGGGGTTTTTTTTTCTCTTTTAATGGCTAAATCAGAAGTCTTGAAAATTGATCACAGCCTTTTGCTGTTCCTTAAATTCACTCTGCATATTCAGTTGGGGTGGGAACTTGAGATATAACGAAATGGACTCAGGTCTCAGGGTTGTGGCATTAATAACTCAGCAAAAAAATTTCAATTAAGTCCTGAAGCTGTCTTGACCGCCCTTTTTAAATTCCCTCATTGTGTCCCAGGCTCAGAAGACTCTCTCCTCCCCCTCTGTAACTGATCAAGCTCTCATCGGAGCAGTACAAAGGCAGGGGTGGCCCAGCCTCATGCCCCAATGGTGGCTGCAGCCCAGGAGGTGATGCAGCGAGTGCTGCAGGGACGATGTGCCCTCTGATGAGGGGAGGGACCACACGGGACCCATGGGAAGAGAGGACTTTGCGGTCAGTGCTAGTTGTCTCTGAGGTTGGAGCGGAGGAGCACAGTGTTGTTTTGCCCTGTTTCTGTTCTCCCTCTGGGGACATGTAGGGGAACAAACAGTCCTTTTCCAGAAGAGCTCTAGCAGGGATGTGAATGTGTGTGTGTGTAAGCACCTGCTCCCTGCACATACGTGTGTGCACATACAGAAAGTCCCACTTGCCAGCATGACAGGTTTTCCTGTGTTAATTTTCAACAAAGGACATTTTGAGAGCTAAATTTTCAGTGTGCATTTAAAATATGGAGGTATACCTAATAAATGAAGAAGTAAATGAGTTTTAACCAACACCAGAAGTCCCAGGGCAAAGAGGTCCAAGAAAAGCACAAGCATTTGGTGAGAGGAAGACTTGCTGTGGCTGCTTGTGATTCCTCTGATGGTGGAGGCTGTTTTCAGACCCCCTTCTGCTTGACTTGGTTCCTCTACATCCATCGGCTTCTGCTTGACCTCTTCACATCATTGCCCTCAGTTGTCCTTGTTCCCCAGACTTGTACTCACCTCTATCATCCCTATGCTCTTCCCCATCACTAAAACTTGGTGTCTCAGCTCATGTGTTTTCTTCATCCTCCCTTGTTCTGGGAAACCTCCTGTGCCTCATGCTGCTTTGTCAGAGGTTGCTCTGCCATCATCTTAATGGCTGACTACTGGTGGACCCATCACTGTTTGCCATTTTATCAGTGTCCAATGCCTAGGGTGAAGAACTGCCACAGCCCTGGCAATGCCTTGACCAGGCTCACAGCCTGGGTGAACAAGACAAGTAAACATGCCCGGGTTGTTTTGCTCCCATTTTGACTGTTATCTAAGCTCACCCCATGAGGAGAAGTGAAGGTAATGCTGCCCCTGGGCAGAAGCTCATGTTCATAGTGAAACAGGATGTGCAAGCAGGTTGTAGGAATTGGGAAGGGAGCACATGGAAACAGGTGAAACTAAACTGGGCACATATTGGAGAAGTGATGTGCTTGTGGGGTGCTCTTCACAAACACCCTCTTCTGTGAATATGTGAAATTTGAAAGGAGAAGGTTGTTTCGGATCCCCTTTTTTTTTGGGTACAAAAACCCATGGTGTTCTTCAGAGATAAACTGTATGTTTCAGATTCTTGGGTAGTTGTGAGTGTTGTGTAGGTACACAGCTCATTCTCACGAAACTGCCTAGTACTGTTTGGTGTTTAGACTTCCTGTCAACCAGAGAGCTTGGTGATGTTCCTGGGAAGACTGAATATGCAGAAACCAACAGTGGAGAGCTCAACTTCCCGGGAACTTCACTTTCAGTGAAAATTTGGCTGTGATTTGAATTGCAGTTGAAATATGTGCTCTCTGCCTCTGGGGTTGCCTCCAGGAATGGAGACTTGTTGCTCTCCAAGGACCAAGCAGAATCCTGTGCAGTCCTGCAGGTCCCCACTATCGCTGCTTCTGGTTCTGCTCATCTGGTTTTAGTTGCATCCAACATGAGCTACATGAGCATCTGCCACTTGCATCTAGCTCTGTAGCTAGGTAGTGATGTGTCTTCTGCTGTGGCTAGGGAAGCACCCTTCTAGGTGCTATAAATAGGCAGGCAGAGGGATTCTTGCATCCATAGAAGGAGCTGAGGAACCAGGGAAAGTGCTTCTTGAGGTGTTGAAGTGATTGAGGGAATCTCCATATGGCTCCTACCTGAGATCTATAGTCCTCCAGCAGTTTCGGTAGGAAGGACCTTGCAGGTCTCAAAGCAGGGTTAGCTTCATGGTTGGGTGAGATTGCTCAGGGCCTGCCATCATAGTGGTGGTCTGGTGTGATTCCTAGTGATTACGTGCACCTTGGTCAGGAAGCAGCTGCCTTATGTAGGACTTTGGAGGCTATAGTCTGGTGTTAGGGGAGTGAAATAATGAGGTTTCTGGAAGAGGGCTCATGTGAATGGTCAGCTGAAAGCCAGTGACACAGGTCCTACCTCAAACTCTTCTTGTGAAGCAGGGACTACCATGCCCAGCTCTGCAGGACCAGTGCTGCTTGAGGCTGGCTGCCACAATAGCTGTTGGGGAAACCACAGGGCTCTTGTTTGTGATAGATGGGGAGGGATAATAGGAGGAGAGGGTCGGTGGCTGGAGGTGGAGTTGTGCATGAACACATCTTCCTTGAGGAGGAAAGTGCCTGCATGCTTCTTACATGGGGAAAAGATTGGCTGAAAGAATTTAGCAGTGATAAATGTCATAAAAATACTTATGCTGGAATTTGTAAAGCCTGGAACATCTGTTCTTGACAGTGCTTTGATCATGTTGTGAGGCTTTTAAAATGATACTTCCATGAAATAAGTGAGATCCTTATGGCTGCAGGATTCCTTTCAGTGCCCTTTTTTTTGTGGAGCAAAAAGGCAAATTTCACAGGGAACATTACATGACTTGAAACACATATTTTAATGGTTAGTATCAACCAAACAATGTTTTATTAGGTGCTAGAAAAATGTTCCAGTTACATACCCCAGGAAGCAAAGCACTCTCATTTACTTTTAAGCTTATGGGAGCTGTACTTTGAAAAAAAAAATCTTTAAAAGAATCAGGAATGCATTGCTTGTATATTACTGTATTCAAAACCAAAACAAACATGATCAAATGAGCTTAAATATTTTGAAGTTTTTGTCAGAAAAAGAGCCTTTTTGGGTTTTGTTTTTAGGCAGAGGGTGCAGACGAGCTGGGGTCAGCCTGTTTTCTGAGGGACTTGCAACAAACAATTGTGAGGCACTGACAGTTTACTTTCCTGGGTGCACTGCTTTGGGTTGAATAACTTTAGAGTCATCTGCTTTTCTCTGAGGAATCATCTGTTCCCCTTTCCTCATTGTTTTAGCAGGCTTCTGCCTGTTGCCCTTCAAGCAGCTGCACGTTTGTGGCTGGAATGTTTTGATGCTGAACGCCTCGTGTTTTAAGGAGTGTGGAGAGCTCCCATCACAGACCTGGGTTCTTTGCAGTTTGACGCCTGGCAGGAGGGTTTCTGTTCCTCTGCCTTCCTGCTAAGTGTAGAGGAAAACACAAAATCTCCTGCGCTGCTTGCAGGTATGAGGAGCGGTGGGAAGGAGGGAGAAGTTGAAGACAAGATGTGGAACAAGGAGATCTCCTTTTCCTCTGCATTTGTGTGTTCCCATTTGGCAAATAATTTCCTGCTGCTGCAGCCCACAAGTCCAGCGGCTCCCAGAGGGATCCTGGGGCAAGGCCCCTCACTGCCATCTCCCCTTCCCTCCACTGGAACGATTAACTGGCCTCTGTGTGATCCTGGGGCTCTCCCCAGCAAGCAAGAACCTTGGGTACTTCATGGCTTCTTCATTTGAAGGCTGTCCAAGCTGTGAAAGGAGGAGAAGTTATGGTACTAAATAGTAGAGAAGGCATAGAGCTGTGCTTTCTAGTAATGTTCTGTGTGCCAGGGGTTAATTTATAAAACTAAATTGTTTAATTAATCTCTGCAGTACCCAACAGGTGAACAGGCGGCTTATTACTGTGACATATCCATTTATAGCAGTTTTCCTCCACTAACACCTGCGACTCAGTTCTGTTACATGCTTATGCTGTCTGTTAATTATTTACTAATGATTTACAAGTACAGAGTGCAAATAAAATGCTTTTATGCTGAAGACTGCATTGCACACCTAAGATTCCTGGGACTTAGGCCCCTGTGCTATGAGGAACACTCCCGTTGTCATGCCTGGGCTTATGATGGAGGACTCCTCGTGCATGCATGAGCAATCGGCAGCCGAGGGGCTTGCTACATACATGGTTGTGGTGTGTGAGGGGATCTGTCTCCTTTGCTTCCTTGAAAATGGATTTTTGCCATTTTGAATGACTTTCTTCCCCCTCCCTACAAAGGCTCATTCTTCTTCATAAGTGATGGCAGAAGCAAACTGTTTGAAAAAAACACCAAACCCACTGTGAGTAAAATAGTATAAAAGTCAAGTAGCAGATCGAGTTCTGACTCAGCTGGTAACTTATGATCCTGTGCTATTTCTGTAACATTTTTAGCTTATGACCAAATTTTTCTAATATTAGGCCATTGCCATAGAAAGTGTGTCAGAGTCCCAGGCTGCCAGAACCTATCAGTGTACAGAATACATACATTTCTCAGCAGTTGTGCAGGAGCAGTCCAGTAAGTTCTTTGTTGTGGTTTTAAATTGCTGCAATTTCTTTCTTTCTTTTTTTTTTTTCTTTTTCTTTCTTTTTCTGTTGATTGACTTAGGAAGCAGTGCTGTGCAGAACAACATAGCTGCTGTTTCTCACATGGTCAGGCACCAAGCTCCTGTCCCCAGCTGTGCCTCTTGCAGGCCGGCATTGCTTTAGTGGTAGATTTTCAGCCGGTGTCAATGGCTCTAAGTCAATTCAAGCTGTACTAACTATGTGGAAGCTGAGGATCTGGTCATACAGCTCTTGAATTTTAGTAAGGAAGGAGTTCTGGAGATGATTGCCCTGCTCTAGGCAGGCAAGAAAGCACACGTAAAGTTTCTCTAAGCTCAGGGAAAGCGTGTGTGAACAAACGAGCATCTGCGCTGCAGCACAAGAGAAGGTGATTACTGAGGAAATCTCAAAGTTTACAAGTAGAATTTTTTTTTATAGGTTGAAATCTGCTGCAGTTTCAGAGTAACTAAGGACACTTAAAAGAATGAAACTCCAGGCAGCCCAGCCCAAACATGCTCAACATGCAGCCCCGAAGCAGTCGTTGTGTTTAGCACTACCAATCGGCTAGCTAATGCAATGGCTGCCCTGGGATTTTGCATTTAATTTTTGTCTGGATACTAACGATGAACGCAGGGTTAATGATCTGTGTCCGGTTTCCCTCCAATGTGTTTTATTTGCACTTTGTGGCTCCTTTTCATGGTTCTTTGCAGCAGCCCCAAAATGTCAACTGACCTGAAGAAATCGACTATGGATGCTTAAAATAATCCAAAAAGAAAAGCTAGAAAGGATGTTGCTTTCTAGCTTTTCACGTGAACACCTTGTACTCAAACTGCCTTTGATTAAGTAACCAACAAAGCCTATTCACATGTACTCCAATTAAAATTTAATGAAGCAAGAGGATGTATTCATATATGCTGACTATTGAGGGAGGAATAGATTCCAGTAACTCTGCTCTGCAAGCCCTTTGCTTCGTGTACAGGGCTGGGTTTACTAGAAAGCTATTCAGCAGCCGTAGAGCTCCTTTGGCACGAACAACCCTTGCCAAGTCTGGGTTCTCACAGCTATAGCAAGAGGCAGTGATAGCTTATACACAGAATAATGTGGTTTATTTGTAGGACAGAGCCTTATCAATAAAGTCCAGCTTGGCCAACTGCAAGAGGTGAGGCAGGGCTCCTGCCCTAATGTGCTCCGTCAGAGGAGGTTGGGGAGTTGTTAGATGTGAGTGTTATACCTGCCCTGCATGAACTCTTATCAAGTGGCAGTTGGATAAGTGGAGCAGCACGTAGCAATGAGGGAAGCCCTGTTGCCCTGATTTTTAAATAGGGAAATGGGTGCGCAAGCGGGGCCTGTACAGGAGCTTGGCTGGTGTCAGAAAATAGCCAGGCTTTCTGGGCCTCTACCTTTGCTTCATGTCTATTGGGCAGTTGCTTTGGTACTTGTGTTCCCAAAGGGGTATGGCCCTGCTTTGCAGAGCATTTACCTTCTAAAATGATGATCCCATCAACAGGGAGGGGAGGCATGGGCATCTGTGAGGACAGTGAAATGACCTCCCATGAGCAGAGGAGAGACTTGCTTGCTTTCACACTGTCTCTTCCTGAGCATTTCCACCTCTCGGGCTGTTGTAGAGCTGCTGCGTCATCTTGTGCCCAGGATGGGGGTTGGAGAAATGGGTAAGAAGAGCTCATCTTGTAGCACAGTGCCCTGTGACATCCCACTTCTGGAGTGGTATGTGGCGGCAGGGCAATGCCGCACAGCTATTTTAAATGGCATTTTTGGATAAGCAATGAAAGATCCTGCTGTATCTGCTCTCAGTAATGGGTTGGGCGACAGAACGGAAATGCCATGGTGGAATTTGCCTTTGCTGCTGACCCTTGCACGACACACAAGAGCTCCTCATCACCAGACCTTTGTTTTGCCTTATCCAGAATACAAAGCAGTGCTTCATCAGCATGGCTGGCTGTTTTCCTTCTGGCTTGACTCAGTGGCAGAACAGCAGCAAACGTTTCTGAGGTATAGTGGGCTTTCCAGTTACCATCCACTTCAATCCCCGTTCCGTCCTGCAAAGGGTCTCACTTGCTCTGCTGCCATGAAGCATTGAAGAAGCCTTCAAAGGGAGATGTAACTCTGGAGCTGAGATCTTGTGCTTCATTTTTGGCCTGGAACAGTAAGCATGAGATTTCTCTTGAAACCTTCTTTGTGTGTCTTTCTGAAGAAATAGCTGGAAGGAGAAGACCTGTCAGTTAAGCTCTAAAAGAGAAATGTATTGGCTCTGAATACACTGGGGACATTATTTAAGGTCAGTTGATCTGTAAGAAGGCATGACTTATCTAACGCAGCCTAAGGTTAGTTACGCAACAGACGGGCTGTTCTTTATTGTGAAGAACAACTTCAGTATGTGCCTGTGAAAATCAAAGGTCTTGCTGAAGGCGTGTTGTGTTCTGGCTGGAAGCAGTTGGGTGTCCTTCTCTAGTGATTTCTCCTTCTGTAGTAGATTATCATCACAGAAAGGTTTCCAGTGGGAAAGGTGTTCAGCAGTTGCGGGCTGCAGAAGTGGAGCTACTAGTCGATGTATGCTTTCGTGGGTGGTGGTGCAGGACCACATGCATGTGGTATTGTTTCAGACTAGCCTTTACTTCCTTCTCCACCGTACATCTCTCTGTATCACAGACCAGATCACTGGGTTGTCTAGATGCCTACATAGAGCAGTAGTTTTAAGGTAAACACTGAAGAGTAGTGTTTTCTGATTTCTAAAGAGAGTGCTGTAAAAATTTGCCACTTATGGTTTGAACTACAAGATTTTGCAGCGTTGTGACTACATGGCACTGACATCTCCTTTCCTGGAGAACATTCCCTCCATCATCTTGTACTAAAATATGCTGCCCAGCCCAGGTGCTGTTATTTCTCTAGAAAGACTCAACATCACTCAGCTAATCAAAGGAAGGGGATTTTTTCCTTATAACCCAGGAATGGTCTCCTGTGCCTTGTGGGATGGGTATCCAGTTTTGGGTTTGAGCCTTTGTGCACAGTGAAAAATACTTGACCGCCTGTGCCAGACTAAGCATAATATTCAGTGAGCTTGCCTGACGTGCTTGCGGACTGTCATCTTTCTGTGCTTTTTATTTGTGTGGTGTGTGCTGGGAGGCTTAGTGTTTGCAGAATGAGGGTATTTTAACTAGCTTTGCACAAATATTGGTCTTGCATGGTTTGTTAGCTACGCACTCTTGGGCAGAACTAGGGAATATTGAAAATAAATATCTCTAGCTTGCTTTTTTTTTTTTATGGACTTTATGTAAGAGATGGAAAAATTAAACCTTAAAAGGAAATAACCAAGGTATGTGGTCATAAAATGTTGTTTTTCCTAGAAGTTCAACTTTATATATAGATGGCTTGGTGAAATCCAAATTGTCTGTGGTGGAAAGGTGATGACTGTGATGCGGTGTGACAGCGGGGGGCTTGGGGAGCAAACCCGTCCAGAGCAAACTGGTCTGGGTGCCTCAGCAATGCATATGCTCTGAGCTCAGGAGGAGTTTCCACATCTGCCTCGATGCAGCTGGGGACTGAAAGGGTTTTTCCTAGTAGCCTCTTGCTCTGGAAGTCTTGGCTGTCCAGCGCTGCGTTCCTGTAAGCTCCCTTTGAAGTATGCTAATGCGTTACAGTTAATGAGATATTTCCTTTGCTTTACAAAATCAGACTCCGCCTCGCTCCTTCTCAGCATCCAAAATGATTAGCAGTTTCTGTAAATCCAGGCCTGTGATTTTTATGTGGACTCCTGACAGCCAGGGGTGATGGTGTTCTCCCCAAGTGTTTCCTAAGTAGTAGGAAATCAATGCATTGGGGGGACGACTGTGCCTGACATCTATTAATTACACTGTCCCCTTATGTCTAATGTACCAGAACAGAGTCTGTAAAGCAAACCTCCTTGCTCTGGCTAATTTATATGAAAAAAAAACCAAAAAACATTGGATGTAAACTGGTTCCTTAAAAAAAACAGAAACGGAACTTGTATTTGATAGCTGGGATTGGAAGGAGCAGTTGCAAGCAGAAATAAAACGTATGGTAGCGTGAGATCGTTGGCTTTACCAGACTCCATAAACGGTCCCACCAGCCCCTCAGTGCCCCATGCTAAATGCTGGGGAATAAAACACGTCCTGCTGTTAATGCTGCATCAAATGAAGGCATTGTGGTACATGCCTGGGGCGATGGGCTGGGGGATAATTACTGTTTTCTTCCTTTATACCACAGATGAAATGATTTTGAAGCTTTACCGTCCTGACTTCTGCAGCGCACATTAAGCTGGATATGACATCAGTGTTAAGAGTTGTGGCACTTGTGGTTACAGCTTTGGGATTCCTTATATTTACTTTCTAGGGAACTAAAATTCAAAGCAGCTTTTATGGCTGTCACGAGAATACTGTTGGTTTCGAAAGAGGTGGGTAATGTGCATTGACCTTTAACTAATATGGCCATATCCTATTTTCTGTGTGTTTCCAATTAGGAGAAGTATGTTATGATTTATTTTTTTTTAATTGTTAAAATAGTAAAGCTATTTAACTGCAAGACTACTGCTTTTCCCCAAAATAAAGAATAATGAGTTGTTGTCCAAGGGCAGAAGCTTTCATGCAATTACCAGTATAAGCTGGAAACCAAGATTTAATAGTAGCACATGCCATCTGCCACCAGTGGTGGAAGACCATGGCCAAAGCCTGGACTGCTGTGAGCAGTTCTAGATTGCAATTGCAGGGAGGCTCCAGGACTGCTCCATCCCATGGAAGAGAGGAGGGGTTGCTGTGGCCAGTCTTCTCCTAGAGCTTTCTGTGGTTTTAGAACTGCAAATCCCACATGCAATGTTGTCTTGTTGCTCAGTGTGGGGAGTTGGGTCTTCAGAGTAAAAGTGACGTGACTGTGCCGGACTTGACTCTGAAGCCAGCTGCGAACTCCTGGTGGTCACTCATGCTGGATTTGCTCTTTGGGAAAACTATGGCTGTTTTTTTCCACATGTTTGGATGGTGGTGGGAGGTGATGGGCACATCTGAGATGAAGGGTTTCTCACCATGCTGCTGGTTTTGAAAGGGCATGTCCCTTCTCATTTTTGTGGATGTGTGTTGCGAAATGATTTTATACCTTTGTTCCTAGGACTTGCAATCATTTTCAGGAGCTGCAGTAGATCTTCAGAAGAAAAGAACCAAACACATTTCCCACTTTTTAAAATGTACTTTGCTAAATAGGTATTTTTGTCAAATTGCAGTTTCCTCCAAAATGTTTTTCTTTATATAGTAAATGGGATTCCACCTCTCCTAGCCCTTTGCTAACAGCTGTTCTGCTAGCTAAATGTCACTGAATTAAAAAGAAACAAAAATAAGAAAATCATGTTTTCTGATAATAGATTTTTGTTGACCGTTTCAGTCCCAGGTAGAAGAAATCCTTCTTCTCTTTGAATATTGAGCTCTTTTGGGGTTTGTTACCATTTCATTTTATTTTGCAGAACATTGCAATACTGTAACATTTCTGGAAAACTGCTACATTTGTATATAAACAAACTCACTCGTGTTTATGAACATATCTATGTGTATAAACATGCTCAGGGCTGGCTTTTACCTTGCTCCCTTGCCCAGAGTAGTGCTGGGCATCTCTGTAGGACCCCGGGTACCTGAGTGTGCTGCTGGTTTTGGCAGCTCAGCTTCTGGAGCTGACCTATAATGAAGTTGGTGTGACGGGATAGTTTCAGGTCAGGGTGCAGAGGAAAAGGGGACGTGTGCCAGCCTTTTGAAGCTTGGCTTTGATTTGTTGCTGGGCACAGTGAGGACTCCTGGGGTATTATCTGAGGATTAAGCGCAACATTAAACATTGGAGCTGACTTGTCAAAGAAAGGGCAGTTTATCAAAATATAATTTATAACCAACAGTTTACTCCTAGCTGCGGTAATTAATACGGAACATGACGGGGCCCATCATTAATGTGCTTTGTTGTCTCAGCTTGCATTACTGCTGCTGGCAAGGCCGGCTTCTGAGGCTAATGAAGGACAGGGAAGAAAGAATTTTGTGCTGTTGTTAGCTGATGGTAATATTTCTCCAGGTCACACACTGTACCGTGCGTTGCATCTGATCACAAATCTCAGCCAGACATATGTGTCCAGTAAAAGCTGGCTTTCCAAATTCTTGCTTAAAGAGGCAAGAATTACTGTGTGCTCCAAGGTGACTTGGAGCTGCTGTTAACATTGGGATTGGGATAAGAGTGTGTAGGCTGCTCTGGAGGGACTAGGGGATGGGGAGGAAACTTTTCATCTCCTCTGCGGCTGTCTTAAATCCTGCTCAGGTTACTAATGAAGGAAAGCAGTTGGTGTCCAGTGGTTAATTAACTTGTCTGAGGGAGGAGGAATGCCAAAGAGGCTTTTTCAATGTTTTTTGAATGGCCAGGCACATAGATTGAGGGCAATAGCTGGTGCTGTGTTGCTGTTGGTTTGAGATGGATCCCGCTTTCTGATAGGCCGTCTTGAGATGTCCGAGACATATGACTTTAGTAGAACTTCTTTTATTACGATAGGTTCCAGAGAGATGTTAGGAGCCATTTCCAACATTGGGTTAAGCTGTAGCAGCAGTGTGAGTTCCTTTCCTAGGGGTTTGGTGAGGGACAGGCCAGCCGACGTCTCTCCAAAGGTGTGTAGGGAGTTCATGTTAAAATAAAGCTGTTCCCAAGGTCTGTTTGCTGTATCAAGTCTGTCTTTGCTTTTACTCCCAAGAAAAATCTCACAGTGTCATCCAACTGAGGAATACCTAGGTCTGGAGGGACTTGGACATGGGTGGCTGTCAGGTCTTCTGCATGGAGATAACAGTGGGAAAACCAAGGGCCATTGAAATCTGGATGCTTGAGCTCCATGGTCACTGTGATCTATTTTGACAATAAGAGTATTCATGGCTTAGCACTCACCCTTAATTTGGACATTTGGTCAAACAGCATGTTCTCACTGTGGCTGCCCACAGTGGCAACACTAAACTGGAGCACTTTTTACAATAGAGTGTGTTGTGTATTAGTTTTATTGACTGTTGTGCAAATGGTTGAGAGAGATGTTTTAATGTGCCTTGCAGTAGTCCAAATTTAGGTACTGCCATTTCCTGATAGCAGTGGAACTATCTGCAGGGGATCCAAAGGAACAAAATCTGAAGGTTTCAGCAGTTCTACTCCAGCTAGAACCAAGTAAACAATATTCTGGTGGTTCCTCTCTGCTTCTCTTCCAAACATATTCTTTTTGGCATGTTTGTTACAAAATGAGATAAACCTGCTTCATGTTGAAATGACAGGGTAAATTTGCCACTTTCACTACCATGGCTTTGGTTCCAATAGCTTTTGTTGTGTGTCCTTAGTCATCCCTGCTGCTGGCTGTAATGGGTGGAGGGATGTGCCATGTGGGGATTATATACACCCGTCATGGCCTTTTTTAGATTGCCGTGCTTGACCTCCTTACTTATCCCATGAAGGAGCCTCTTGAACATCAGCTAATCCCACCAGGGCTTATGCAGGCTGGCTGAAAGCCAAGTTCTCCCTGGATGGGTGCAAGATGGATCAAGGTGTTCGAACGTTTGTGTTGTGGCTTGCCTGAATTAATGTTAGTTGGAGCAGCTGGAGGACTAGGTAAAGCACTGTTATGCCATGGGTGTTAAATTAATGCTGGAGAGGGCATGATGATTTTATGACTGTTAATAAAGTTTGTGTGCAGATTATTAGGCTGGTCCAGTGAAGTGCCGAGCGGGGAAATCACTGAGAAGTGCCTCAGTGTGCGGTCTTGCTGGGTTCAGACTCCAGAGCTGACCAGATGACTTGCCACAGGGTTGAAAACCTTGCTGTTTGTGACATACTCTTCTCCAGAAATATTTAGTATTCCAGTTGTTTTGAGATTTTCATTGTTGGTTTGTGTTAGCAGAAGGTGAATTTTTATTTTGGGACCTTCAGAGTATTTGACAAAGTTGCATTTCTCTGAGAACCACAGGGACAGCAGAGTCAAGGATTCTGGAGCAGAGCACGTGGCCAGAAACAGCTATCTAGAAAATTAACATTTCTGGCTTAAATATCAGTGCTCTCATCTGTTGTGGAGAGGGTCAGAATGCTATAAATGGCATAGTTTGGCTTGATGCTGGAGCCAGCAGAGTAACAATCCCCGGTAGTTGCAGTGTCCTTCCCATTTGGAGGGTTCTTAAGGAATTTTTGCTGGAATTAGATTCATGCTTTGCAGCAGGGGAAAAAAAGCCTCCCAGTTCTAAATGTTTAGAATGCTTTGGAAAATAGTAATAATCTAATCACAATGAATAGCGCAATAGTGATGTGTAAACAGAGGTTCAAATGTCACTCAGTAATCTTTACCCGCTGTGTGTAGTGCCTTGAGACCCTTGGCACGGGTTGCATCTGAATTCTGGTTGCTTTTCCAAACAGAAAATTGGTTCTTTTCCCCAAGGAAAACCTTGTCTTTGCTTCTTCATGTATGTCTATGTCTGTATGTACAGGTAGACTTGGTAATGCTAATGCTGCCTTCTGTGATTTGATGCTGTGTTGGCGAGGAGCGTTGTGGGCAAGCTTTCCAGTATTTGTAAAAGGGCTGCACGGGGTAATAAAATCTTGTTGTTGGGAAAATTGGTCTAATTTTGAGATAGAGAGGTGTGAGAATAAAAGATGCTTTACTGTAAATTGTAGGTAGATAACAACAGAAACTCAAATATTAGAAGAAACTGGGTATCGCACAAACCACACACTTTCACATCACTAAAACAAGAGCTGTGCTCACACAGAAACATGAACCTCTTTGCAAACCACAGAAAGTAAAAGGGAGCACTCCTGTTTCATTATTGATCTAATTGCTCCTTTCTTGATATGAGAATAGATATGAAATGCTCTTGAATATTCCAGCATGCACAAAAAAAGACCATCACTTTGGGAAACTTTTAAAGGCGCAGCACATATTGATAAACAGCAAGGCCACTTAATTCTGAGAGAGAAAACTGCCTGCCTAATGCCACTTAATTGTTCTTCTGGAACTGATTATATTTTAGCTTTGAGAACTTTCCACTCAGGAGCGATACTAAATGAAGAGAGCCTAGCCCATATTTTCATGTGACTAATAGGTTTTAGAAGATTAGTTGGTGAAATCATTTAAGTAAGACCTGTTTTAAGAAAAAAGATTCTGTAAAGATTGGGTGTTTTGGGGAGCCTCTGTGTTGGTCTCTTCCAGAGCTCCCTTCCGACCCAGATTGCTCTGTGGTTCTTTGTGGTCTTTGCCTTTATTGGTAATCTCTTTCCTTCGGTTTACAATCCCATTTAAGACCAAGTTTCTGAAGTAACTTGTAAGTTTGGGCCTGTGGGACTTGTGCAAAACGTGTGTGGTTAAACCCTCGCCGTGTTTGCGTGTGAGAGCAAACATGCATACGAATGAGGTTCCTGGATCGATCCCACGAAGGCTGGATGCGTTTCAAAGATCTGAGTCTAGCGAGGCGTGCTTTTCTGTGGGGGAACTGTGAAGGTGAGTGTCAGTCTGTGCTCACCTCCATGTTTTAAAACACACTTCCATTTATGATCTCCACCAGCTTTGCTGCTCTGCCTACTCCTGCCAACAGTTGCACCTCCTACTCTTCTGCCAGGCTGAGCAGATTCTGGAGTCAGGCAAGCTTTCTGTGCTGCCTGAAGGCAGTGCCAGCTCCCTGCCTAAGCTTCTCTCTGAGACTCCTTCATTCACCTTGGGTTTTGCCACTAGCTTGCTCCGGTGGCATTGGGCAGCTTCTCCATCCCTTGGTTTCAGTAACTTCTTTTTCTCCCAGTTTTTGTGACTTAAGTGCCTGTGTCGCTGTGCCTGGGGCTCTTGGCTAGAACTGCACGGTGGTTGTTTTCCTGTAGTTCATGCAGTTCATCCTTAATAGCCAAGGCTGAGAGCAAAGCAAGATGCAACCTTTAATAAAATGTTTTTGAAGCAGTTTAGTTCCTTTTAAGAACTAATTTTCGCTTCCTAAAGTGTCCAGTGCTTCAGAATGGTCTAGAGATTTGCAGAAAAAGGTCACTTCCAGCAGTAACTAATAATGAGAGGTGGAGAGGAAGAGCAGCTAGTCTGTTCTTAAGATATCTCAATGACTTGTTTGATGAGTCAGCGATGAATTTTTGTCTGACGCCCCTGGCAATTCATTTTACCTGTAAATTATGTTCAGCTCACTGTTACTTTACTTTCTTGTTTAGTGATTTCTTGATTATTCTCCCCTACACCCCCCAAAAAACTACCCCAACAAACCTCAGATCAGTTAGATCTGTTTAAACCAAGATGAGGGTGAGTTTCCAGCTGGCAAGAACATGACTGTGTGGTTGGAGAGAGGTCACTTCTACAAGGAAATGGCTTGGTAGTAGTTGTCCAGATCAATGTATCACCATCCATGTTCCTTCTAAGGGCATTTTCCCTTGAATTATTGTGCTGTCCCAAGGCACTGAAAACAAACTCATGCAAACCTATCCAAAAGTCAGCCTCTTGGAAATGCTGGTAACCCTGGCTTTGGGTCTCTGATGCTGAGCCAGTAGGAGAGGAAGTTGGCTTTTAGTTTAGGCAGATTAGGCCAAACTCTGATTTGTTTGCATTTGTGCCCTAAGTTTTATTTTCTTTCTGGAATGGCAGCTGTATATAGAATACAATGTGGGAAAAGATGCAGTAAGCTCCTTTCAGAAAAGCTTTATCAGACATTTGCCAAAAAGAAGAAAAAGATGATGATTTTATTCATTGTTTCCTCAGAGCTCAGAAAGCCATTCTTTTGAGTCAAGGTGAATTGTTGATGTGCTTATAGGATTAAATAGCTGTTTCCAAGATGCGGATAAATATTCTGCAAGCATCCAGATGCTGCCAGGAGGAGAAGTGAACATCTAGTGCTGGAAATGTACAGAAATTCTTCAAGGAAGAGACCATGAGCAAGGGATCTGCACTTCTTGTTTGTTGGTAGTTCAGTAGCATGTGAAAGGCCTGAGTTTGGATTGAGTCTCCATTGACCAACAGTAGGCCATGACTATCTCTAATGAGGTGATGTCATGGACCATAAGCACAGCGGATGGATGGGAAGAGTGAAAGGTAAAGGAGAGAAGATGAAAATGGTGCTTCTGTCAGTGTATTGGCAAAGCTGGTGACAGACAAGACCTGATTTTTGAAACAATGTTGAATGCTAATGCTTTGCTGTCCTCCAGACTGTTCCTAACAGGGGCTGAGTATCACTGAGCCTGCTAGACGGGAGCTGGGGAGAGGAGAAGGGATTTTACCCTAAACTCCATGTGGAGGTAGCAGCTGAACCAAGAGCAGGAAAGCCTGATCCCTCAGCCCTGTGGATGATAAGAAATTATTTGTAATCCTCATGCAGGTTCACTTGCTGATATTTTCTGTAACCTTTGAACTAGAAGCTGGAGAGCACAAGTATGTGTGAGCTTGATTTCCATCCTTTTTACAGCCAGTCACTTCCAAGTAGAACATTGTGTGTGCCTGATGTTCAAGCGCTCATCCCACGTGATGCCATTGTGTATCTTATGAATCAAAAATTAAACCAACTTCCATTTTCCAGGTGAGCGGTCCAGTTCTCACTGAAGGATCATGCCGTCCTGGACTCTCATGCAGTTTCTGCATGATGATGATTTTCCTTCCATCATGAGCTATGGCATGGTACTGACCTGACTACCCGCCCAGAGATGACCACATTTCATTGGCAGGTTTAATGGTCCTGCCTTCACTTTGGGATCCTTGAGGATAGAAAGTAGTGTTGTTTGTCTGAATCAGTATCTTCACCATACTTTGCTCCTGTTAGATGTGCTGGTTTTCATTGTATCTTCAGATAAAGCTTGTGCGAAATGGGCTTCTGTTTTGTTTTCTCACCAGAGGAGTGATTCATATTCAAATTGAAACGCTGTATTGCTCTAAGCCAACCTTATCCTTGTCTGCTAATGGGAGGAGAGGGAGATGCAGGCGCGGAACGAACAGGATTATTTTTCTCCTTACTGCATTTAGAAACTTTTCAAATGGCTTTTTAGGAAGGCACGGGGACTTAGCTGCCTGGCATGGGAGAATCCTCGTCTCGCATATTTTAAGAACATGAGATGAGCTTGAATGTGTGTTTAGGCTGCAGAGCCATATGCTTCCAGTAATATTGTCCAAAACAAACAAAAAAACCCCTAAACCCAGGAGAATTTACGATCCCTTTTAAGTTGAGGTTTTTGGTTATTGGCTTTTTTTGGTCATCTTTGTCAATGTGATCTCATATTTTCTCTTTATTCATAAGATTAGTTTTTAAGAAAGTTGCTTGCACTTGTTTGTGGAGTCGATGCTCCAAGACACTACCTATGGCACAGCCAAGGCCATCAGCTCAGGATCTTTGCTGCTGCATGATTCTTTCTTCAAAGGAGCAGGTTGCCACCCTCAGAAGAGCTGCACAGTCTAGCACACATTTCTGATCTTATAAGGGATGGATGCTGGCTAGTCCAGCCGAACTTGCCCCGGAAACTGTCACAGGTACTCAGAAATAGAGCAGATGCTGAGATTCCAGCTGGGTTTCTGTGTATTCAGAGCTGTGTTGCTCTGTCACCTCCAGTTCAAAGGGGATGTCACAGTAGATCTCTTGAAGCCTGCTGCCTGTCCCATAAACACCCAGGCTGGGGTGCAAGTGTATTTAATGGAAATCTATAAAATTTGGGTGAATATCTATACCCTAATTAAAGTGACCTTAACTAACTAAGCCAAATCAAGGAGATTTGCTATGCTTTAAACTTAAAGCTCAGCTCAGTCTGCTTGCTTGCTTGGTTCTTTCAAGTTGAGTTCAGTAGCGTGAAAGGATCCTTCACCACTTGCCCTTTTTATTCCCACAGACTTTGTGAAACTTGTTGAATATTCCTAAGGTGCCCTGAGGTTTTTAAATAAATGTGATGCATGAAGAGACATTGATACTTTTGAAGTAGCACCCAAGGAACCACTCAGCCTTGGAGGATCTTTAATGGAGTATCTGTGGCCATGTCTCTGTGTTGCTTTGACAGTTCAGTTACCCCAACAGGCTGAGGGCATTGCAAGGATCAAAAACATTCTTCATTTTTGTTGGCATAAAATTAGAATTTGTGAAAGTTGTTCCAAGGAGGAAGGAAGAAAACAGATGTTCATAGGTCTTCAAAGTTGACTATAGGCTCTTTCACCACTGGAGAGTTGGTGAGACAAACGTGAGACCTTGGTTACACGTCACCTAAATACTTTCTGACTTAAGAGCATTGGAGCTGGAATCACTTGCAATTAGCATGGGCTTGGCAGAAACTGGCACTGCTGCTGTTTGGATAGAAACTGCATAGTCCAGTTGTGCCATGGGGAAAAGTGCTGGTAGCAAGTAGCACAAGTGTAGTCTTGAGGTGGTGTCTGTGCAGTGACTCCTCTTACAGAAACTGATTGCCTTGATGGTATATAACAGCTCTGAAATCTGAGAGCAAAGCCGTCTGTCTCCTGTACCTGGTTTCTCTCACCTAAACACAGTCTTTAACCTGTTTATCATCATAGCCACACATTTTTTTAGCTGTTGATGTTTTGGAGCTTTTAGTTTCACTGCTTTTGAGAACCTGGTCCCTTGTGTGGTGCAGGGAGATATGCTTGTTGCTGTGCTCTTCATAGTTGCCTTTGCTCAGATGAGGCAGTTTCCACTACAGAGGCTGTGGTTAGTAGGGTAACCTGTTGTAGACACAAGTGACCTGTCTGGGATCAATTGCACAATTAACACAATAAATTATATATAAGAGTTTGCTATATAAAGACATTTAGTGAGGACCAGAGGGCACCTGCTAGTCCCCATAACCTGTGATGCTGCTCAGAGGTTGGGCAAGGTGTCTCTTGCCTGCTTGATGGAGCCTGGGAGCTTGTGAGTGGGTGGCGTGGGAACTGGGGACACCTGAGGATTCGTACAGGGATGCAGAGTTGCTCCCTGGGGCAGAAAAATAAGTGTATGATTCTTGGCCCTAGAACGAAGCAAGCAAGATGCTGTGGACTTGTTGCAACCCGTGCAGTCTGTGAGTGTTTTCTTCTTGTCAGATGCTGCTGTCACATAAGTAATTTCATTGCAGGAATGAACTAATGAAGTGGGAGAGAGGGCTACTCACTGCAGGGCTGTGTTGTGAAAAATCAGCGCACCAAATGTACAGTTCTTCCCTTCCTGCTCTTGCAGTGTTTGTTTATCTATATAATTTGCCTGAGGAGGGGGGAGAAGGGTGTTGGTGCAGCAGTTACGTCTGTCTGGTCCAGGAGAAAGCATGTGTTCAGATGAGGAGGCGTTATTCATACAATGCCTGAAATTAGCCCTTAAAATAGCACACTCCACATCTTGGTAATGTATTGAATATACCTTGATAAGAACCAGCCTGATTGAAGTATTGAGTTTATTGTAGTGGATCTGCTGTGACTCATCAGGAAATGGAAAGTCTTGAGACAAAACTCTCCCCCCTTCAGTCTTTTTGGAAGAGATGAGAATTAGTCGTAGACGGGAAGTAATTAATTGCTTTGTGATTGTCATAAATAGGTACCAAACAACAAGCTCATACGTATTTATATCCTGAGTCCTGTCTTGTGAGCCCAGCTATCAAGAGTCTCCATCAGACAGAGATGGTTAAAAAGAAAGTTCTCTGGAATGAGCAGCACTTCCACCTACATGCATTTAAGTGAGACAGGATGGAGGTGAGCTGGTAGGCTGCATGCTGTAATAAGCCATTTACTGGGATAATGGCTGCAGGCTACAAATGCCGTTTCTACTTTGTCTATTCAATGCAAACATTAAAAAAAAAAAAAGGGAAAAAAAAAGCCTCTACCTCAGTAAAGTCTATAATACTCTTAATCCCCAGTGTATTCCATGAATATTAACTCAGCCAGTGGCGCAACGTCCCGCAGAGGCACATGATGTGTACCCACAGTGGTCTTCATGCACCTGAGAAACTGAGGCAGTGGGAGGGACTTCAGCTGAGGCTCCTGCTTGCAGACTGGGACAAAATCCTGGCCAACAGCCTGGCTTGCAAGTGAGCAGCATGGAGCCGTCCTTCGGTCCTTGGTTAGGAGCGTGGGAACTCTGACTTTCAGGGACTAATCCCATAAATTTAGGGTTTCCTTTGGAGAGATTTGCTGCCTGCTGTTGCGGGCAGCGCTGCCCTGCATGCTGGAGTCATGGAGGGCGCATTGGCACAGCTGGTGGAGGTGGATTGTGGGGGGATGGATATGTGTGGGAATATCTGATTTAGTGAGCAGCTATAGCCCTTCAACATGTATCTTTCTGACTGTGGGATATTGCTGGAAATCCAGATGTTGGGAAGAGAAGCAAGAGTATCAAGATGATCAAATACCTGTTTAAAAAAAACAACGCCCAAGGAAAAGGAGCTTGATGGCTTTGTGTTTGTCTGCAGTGAAGTCATGGCAACAGAGCACTCATTTAGCAAATTAACTGTTTCTCTATCTTACAAAAAAAAAATCAAATGAAAATGATGCAAGGGAACATCCTTTTATCTCTACCAAATGAGTCTATTTGTGCCAAAGCAAAGGAGTCATCCTGGGGAGTTTGCTCCAGAGAGCACGTACTTTATTAGAACAGAATGTAATAGTTGTCCCAAAGCCATAACTGTAAGAGGCTGGTGCCCTAGGCGTGCACTTTCAGTAACAAGAAAACCAAAGTTAGGCTCCTGCACCTGTATGATGTTGACATACACACTCCAGAACATGACTTTAAGCTCCTGGTTGCTTGGGATTGCAGCTCAGTTAAGCTCTGGGTGCAGGTTTCAGAGGGGCGGCAATCTCTTTGAAGTTCCTTATGGGTAATGCTTAGTTTCAAAATTATTTAGGCACCTAGGCACAAACTGCTTTGCTTCAGGTGTAGGCAAATACTTTTAAAAATCCCTCTTGCCTTTAAGCTGCTTCGAGACATAGACTTCTTTGTGCCCAAGACTCACAGAACTCCTAACCTTAGTAGTATTTTAAGTAATTCTCACAGAAACCCTGGAAATAACACTTCTGTGCTACTTCTGTTTTGATGTTGGTTGTCCATCTCTGTGCACAGACCACTCTGTGAAGCAGTATGTGAGGGTGAACTGCACAGTGACGCTATTGGTAGGCATGAAAGCTCATTTTACATCACTGAGAATCTCATATTTGGAATTCAGAAATTGTTCATCTTGGTGATGAGCAGGGCACGCTCCAGGGAAAATATCACAAACTCAAACATGTTGCTTGAGGCGCCTGGAAAGTGGTGTTTCTCTTTCGTGTTTTCAAACCAGATCAAATTTTACTTTGTGGCTTTCCTGGAGATGGTTTTAGGCAATGCCGTATGATTTCCATGAAAGCATCTGACAGCAGAGATACAGAGCTTTTATCTGTATGATGGAGTCAAACAGTTTGGGGGGAGATTTTTAAGGATGATTCAACTTTGTAGTTTCTGTCAAAAATGTTGGGGAAGCTTCAGACTAATTGGAAACTTGACTGTTGTTGACATCAGTCCTTACCAGGTGGAATGTGAGTTGTTCTCTGTTGCTTCTCATACCTGAAGGAAGCTTGTGCCTTGCTCCTGTGACTTCACCTTTGGTCTAATGAAAGAGAAGTGAGAACTGAGTTTAGGTGAATAAGCTTCGGTCAGTGAAAGGAAGCCACAGTCATTTTATACACAGGTAGATACCTTGGTTGTTGTTGTGGAGGTCTTCCATGTAAAAAGCCAATGTTTGAGGTGTTTTTGGGAAATTGTCTCTTTTGGGAGGCACCTTGTGTATACTGAGGCTCTTCATGCTGCTGAGTGGTGCTTTTGAAACAGGGTGCAGAGACTAGCCGGGGACGCGTGATGTTTCCCAGCACAGCCTTGGGTTGGTGTGTTTGCAGTCGTGGCTGGTGGGTTCCTTCCACTTCACTTCTCTGAGGCTGGAGGTAGCCCTCGCTGTAGCTGTGAACAATACGAGAGCAGAGGGGCCATGCTGTAGCATTGTCCTGCCAGAGCCATGCCTGTGGCCTCAGAGACAGCTGTCTGGAGGGAGGAGAGCAAGTGGGCAGAGGTGGGAGTGCAGATAGATCCAAGGTGATTGCACCTCAGATTATATATAGAGGCTTTTAAGGAATAACAGCTTGCATCTTGGGCTTTTTTTAGGGAGGGGTGAAATCCCCAAACAGGAACGCTAGCAAGTTAGGGAGCCCCAGCCTTTCGGGTTGTCCCAGCACGTGCGGAGCGAATAAGCGTGGTGGAAAAGCCTGAGCAACTACTGCCAAACGACTGGGAAGATGCAGCCCACGATGACTGTTGTGTCTGAGATCTCTGTATAGTCTCTCGCATCCTTCCTCAAGTTTAGTTTTCCAGTGGAGGCTGTCGCAGTAATGAGAATGTCTCCCATCTGCTCCTCACATGGCTTGGCACATTTAGCTAGAATATAGATATTTTTATTATGGGGTTAGCCAGTGGTAACCATGACAATTAGACTTATCACGCAGCATTTTTTTTCCCTCCTCGAGTCAGTTTGAAATGCTGACAATTAAATAGATACAGTACACTTTAGAGATCCATCAGTCTCTTTGTTGTCTTGACAACCAGAGTATATTTAGAAATGTAACAAGTACATGGAGTTCAATTGCACTTTTGCTAAAACATAGTTTTGTAGCTTGAGAATTTAATCTGTTGTTTGTAGATCCAGGTGCTTATTTGAGCAGTGCCTGGCTTTCTTTTCGGTCTCTCTGGGAAGCTCTTATGTAGAAGCAGGGAGATTTGGCTGGTGGAAAGAGAATCCTTGTCGAGTGGGGAGGATGCTGTGTGTGGCAGGGGCTCGGGCAAGAGGGTGGTGTCTCTGGCATGCTTAGGTACCTGCTATCCTGTACCCCCAGGTACTCATGGTTTGGCTATTGGTTTACAGTGCAAGAAGAACATGTGCAATGGTTGTCCCGGACATCCTGTTCCTGCAGATCCATCTCAGTGCATGGTGCTGGGGAGCAGTGAGCTGTGTATGCAAGCATCCTTTTGTCCTCATGGTTCAGTAGCACTTTGGTACAGGTGGACAGGGATGGGCAATGTGGTGTTGGCAGACTGTTGGCTTTGCTCCTGCACCTGAGTTAACTGAACTTGGGTTGTGACTAGGAGCTGTTCTCAGCCACAGAAGCAATAGTGGAGACTCTGTATCTCTCCTGTTTTGTCTTTGATTTGCTGGGGGCATGTTAATTTGATTTTACCAAATTCCGGCTAATAATACACTGTTTTTTTCCCATTTGACTGGCAAAACCAAGCTCATGCTTTCCTCTTGGGGTAACAGCTTGTGGGCTAGATGTCTGGAGCTACGGATTTTTAAGGTTGTATCCAGGGCTGGTAGAGCAGAAGGGAATTACAATGGAGTGCACCTTAAGGGGAATGTAAATCTTCCTGTCCCCTACCACCCTGTGCACACGCTGATGGTGGGTGAGTGTTGCCTGGTTTTGTGGCTCTCTGCCCTTTCCCTTTTTAGCTAGTGGAGAGCTGTGGTTGGTGTGGGCACCTGTGTGGGTGTCACAGCTGTACCTGTAAGTGTGGTGACGTGCCAACCCAGAAGAGCAGCTGGGACTTGTGGCTCCCATCTGCTGCTATCCTGCAGCTTGATGGCTGTGAGACGTGGGCTGACACCACAGTGCCCTTGCTATGCTCCCAGCACAGGACCTGGCAGCGCTACCGCCTCGCTTAGCATGCTGGCTTGCAAAGCTGTTTCTGAAGTGAGAGACGCCCAAACAAGATGGTCTCAGAGTATTTCCATGGCTTGAGTGATAAATGAATGAAACTAAATTGAGAGAAGGAAAGAGCTCAAATGTTCCCCACCACCCCTTCATCTAACTGGCCCAGGTTGTGATGCTGGTCAGGGCTGCACCTTTGGAAGGCTTGCTGGTCCAGGAGTTACTAAAAAGGACTTCTGTTATGAGGTCTTAGTGGCCCTTCTAATTAGCTCCTGAATCCCTGGAGTGCTCATGGATTTTCTGCAAAAAGCCAAGCAAGGCATTTCCCTGTCTGAGACTTGGCTTATAATTGATAGTTGCTAATATAATTTGGGCAAGACAACTGAAAAACCTAAACAAACCAACACTTCCATCAACAAAGCTGTGACAACACAGCAGTCTGAACAGGAGCTTGATTACAGTGGGGTGGCCTTTTACCCAAGGGAACCAATTTGTTTGGTGAGATGGCTTAAAAAACACAGCTCTGGGTCCATGATATGGACGTAGTGATGGTCAGTAGCATCCACACTGAGGCAGAGAGCTGTGAACTGAGTCAGTAGCATTGTGCTGCTGATGGCGGGAAGCATGATGAGTTCAAGCTTGTTACAGGGAAGTGAGGAAGGCTTCAGGGAGAGGAGCCCAATGAGATCAGCTCTTAGGGGCAGTGACACCCAACCCAGTGTGTCTGTGTCTTCTGGGTTGCACATTGTCTTGTCTGTCCACTATACCTGAAAGAAGCATAATTTAGCACAGCTCAAAAGGAGGAGAGGTTTAGGTTTGTCTAGAATGATTTTCCTTCTCTCATCATGTGTTTTTAATACATTATCTGTCAAATAACATGGGGGGTTTTTCATTGTGTGCTCACAGCTCTGTTTCATTTTTCTGTTTTCTTTGCTCCCTCCATTTTGCCAATTTCCCAATGAAAATCCAGATACATCTCCACTCCAGTTTTGTTTATAAACTATTACCATGCCTTTTTCAAGTGTTTAATAGCTACTGGGGTTTATTCTTAAAATACAACTGCCAAAACCTAGTGATACTAATGAGTCTTCAAGAGTGCTTTAAACAAGTTATCCCAATCAATCTGACAAAGATAATGGTCTTCTATTAGAAGATATTTAGCTGGAGGTTGGATGAGCTGTAATGTTTATGGGTCTGTAGATCTGTAACCATACAAAATCGAAATGAGTCCTTGAATTTCAGTGGAGCTGAATCTGTTTATTGCAACTGAGACTTAGGCAGCGCTTTAGATGCAAATTGCAACCTCTCTGAAGTTAAGTGGGGTTTTGCTTTAATTTCTGGAAGCAGTAATGTCAGCAAAGAAGCAAAGAGCTGGGACCCACATACCCCAAAGTCTGTAACTTTGGGTTGCTCTTTCCCTTGCTGTCCAGATCAGATTCCCTTGATTTGGGCTAGTAATTAAAATGCAGCTTCTCTTAAGCATGTCCCAGAGGCAGGCAGAGAGAGTGGAAGTGCAGCCTATGCAGATTATATATATATCTCTACATACTTTGCAGAAAATGACGGTAGTTATGTTGTTCTCTCTGAGTGCTTGTGGTTGGGCTGTTGACCTGGACCTTGTACTTTCCAGCTCCAAAAAAGCAAAGACTCTACTGCTGAATTACTAGGCTGTAATGCAGAGAGAGCTGGGATGGCCTTTCCCCCAACAGATTCCTGTCCATGTGGTAGTTGGGAGACACGAACCACAGCTCATCACTCCGACTGTGTGTGGCATAAGTGATTCACCATGCATTCATTTCTGGTCACATAAGGGGCATTGCTTTAAAGTGGGCTTGAGGCATAGGTTTGCATTAGCTACTTGAAGTCTTTAGTCTGAAAGCGACATCAAACAGGGAGCAGAAAATGTATCATGCACAGAAAAATCTCTGGGATTTGTTTCCCCCTCTAAAAAATAACAATAATAATAAATTCCAAACTGTTCGCATATGCTGTCTCCTCTGTGGTCAGGACACCTGTCTGCCTTTTTGCTGTTACTTGATATGGGCTTACAGAGCTTGCAAAAATGTTGACACAAATTTTTTTGTCATGGCAAATGTGAAAGGCATATCCAGCGTCTGTGTGGGCAGGTCGTCAGCGAATTTCTCTGTGCTGCTTGCACTTCAGTGTGGATGTGAAGCAACTTGCTGCAGTTCTCCTCTATGCTCCCCCTTCTCCACCATGGACCAGGAGGGTGAAAGTACTGCCCTGCCAGACCTGGTTCTCCTGAGCAAAGACAGCTGATGGTGGGGCTAATGGATTTCGACCTGGTTTCTTTACAAAGATAATGTGTGTGACTGGCTAGATACATACCTCCTCCTCTTTAATGATTTTTAGCTCCTTGGCTCATCTCAGCCATATTGGTTAAAAGATAATTAGGCTTTAGGAAAATAGGGATGAGGATGCAGTTAGGAGTTGGGAGTATGACCTGGGGCAGCCAGGAGTGTGATGAGCTGAGAGAGCTGGAGGAGGTGGACCGGACCTGTACTAATAAACACCACTGGCTTTTAAACTTATTTCTTCTCTCAGGACCAAGATAAAAGGAAATAGAAACCACTAGAGTAGGCTCAGGTATCAGTATGGTGGAAGTAGGAAACGCTGCTCGTTGAAAGCAGACTGAGGTGACAGAAAGCCCATGTTTTTCTTTTTAACTCTGTGTCTTTGGATGCACCCAAAAGGAAACCAGGGCTGGAGGTGGAGGTAGGATTTGGGCTGTCCCACTCTGATGCTTTTTCCACAATTGCTGTGTGATTAACGCATCCCATTTCGGCTTCCGTTCTTGGTGCTCGCACGGCAAGGCTGGTGCTGTGGGGTGACTCACCATTGGGCTGGGCGACAGAGGAGGCTCGGGAAGAAGAGGCTCTTTAAGTACGAGAGGCAGAAGGCTGTCTGGTCAGGCTTTGAAAGAGACTTTGTTACCTGCAAACATGACGTCAGTGCCTTTCACCAGCTCTGTGGTGATTTAAAACCAGTAGCTTCTCTCCCAAATAAACCTCACTCGCTCCGTCACTTCACTCGAATGTAATCTGTCCTGCCAGTCTGTGAAAAACCTGTTTATGGGTCGAAACAGGGACAGGATGACACGAGTTCTATCAGGGGAGCTGGGGGGGGGCGGGGAGGGAAGCTATGGGCTGCTTTGTACAGGAGGGCATCAGGCATTACTGGCCTTTTTGGGGCTGTTTCCTTGGCACAGCGTCACAGCCAGTTTGATTTCCTTTCTGCTTTATGATGGGCAAGATGTTTATTCTGACATTTCTGTTTGCACCCACAGAGTCCCTTGGAAGAGCCTGTCCGTGTGTCTGTCTGTCTGGGTGCCTGACGGGCTGCCTTACTTCCAGGTGAGGAATAGGTCGGATCCCAGAGCTTTTGCCAGTGGATGAGCTTAGATGTGGGAAGACCCTGGGACCGCTTTCAGTTATTCAGCAAATGCTGGGTGTTTCTCCAAATCTGGGGCTGGTGGGAGACTGGACTAACCCAGGAGGTGCTTTTACAGTTTCTGGGCCCAGGTCTGGATGCAGAAAATGTGCAGGCTGTCCTGGGACCAGGAGTATTGGAATGCAGTGATTGCGTGGTCTGGTGGGCCATGTTACTTGGACTTTTTTGAAAGACACTTTCCTGCTTGTGGACCTGAACTTGTTCCTTGTCCCTGGCATGGCACTCTGCAGCCTGGATACTCTCCCAGCTCATGATGGTGAGCTGACTGTATTACTAGCTTTAATCTAACTGTGCTTCAGTGGACAAAAGTAGAGAAGTATGTAAGTCTATAAAGAATAACCTTAATAGAAATTTGTGTGATGGGCAAATTAGTTAATTCTTCAGTGTTGCCAGTTCTGTCAAGTTCACTGGCGATATTTGGATATCATGACTTAAGGATCACCCTGAAACCACCCCAGACTCTTGCAGGAGCCCTTTGCTGGCTGATGTGTGGGTCCTGGATTGTGCTTTATGCCTGTCCCATGAATATGATGGTACGATTGCACCAAGGGTAGGGTTGCAAAAAAAGGAGCAGTGTCAGGGCAGTAGGTCTGTCCTCAAGGCTCTCTCTTGTACCATCCCAGGAGACAAATGAGGTGCCAGAGATGCTACAAAGTCACGGCAGCTGGTGGAAGATGGCAGCAAGAAGCCCTGTTGAGAAGCAGATAACGGATGAACAGGGATAGCTGGTAGCTGGTCTATAATGCTCAGTGGCCATGAAATTCTCCAGGAGGAGAGTGCCTTAGGAGGGGATGGTGGCTCTAGGCAGTCTTTGTGATGGTTCTTTGAGCCCTGTGGCAACACCAGAAGACCACATATAGTATGTGCTCTGGGGGCTTGGTTGCAAGCCATCATGGGTCCAGATCAATGCATTGCTATGTGGGAGGATATGTTCTGGATCTTGTTCTTCTGCTACCCTGGCTTCATTTGCCTGGATGCTACCTGACTTGAGAATCATGCAATGTCTGTATCATATGCTGAGATCAGGAGTGCTGCTTCTTGAATAAAGCTGGACTTTCATTCTGCCCTTTTGATACACAAGGCACATTCCTTTGTTCTTCTCTTGCCCTCTTCTTGGTGGGGTATTTTTTGGGCCATGAAATTATGGCTAGCTGGAGATCAGATTTCAGTATCCTGTTTACTGCAAACAGTTGGAGACATTTATTAATGCTAAAAGACAAAGACAGACAAGAGACTAATAAGTAGAGGACAGGAGATTAATAGCAAGAGAGTAGAATTTGATTCAAGGCCTGGTCTTCTCAGTTGCTGGGTTATGGAAGATTAATGGCAGCTCATCTGTTAGTCTCACTCTTTCTGTGGCAGCTTTCCTGGCTAAGTCTAATAAACTGTCCCAGTAGGTTGCTGTAAATATGAAATCTAGGAAGAAGCCCATCCTTACAGACTGCTAACTAAATGAGATGGTATTAGTTTTGCATTCTATTCAAAGCTTAAGCATCATCATCAATATAATTTTGAATGGTGAAGTCAGATGTTTAGATGCTTAGTACTCTTCTCAGGGCAAAACCATATAAAATGTATTTTGCTAAGCAAGCTGTCTCTGACAAATCATTTTTTTTACTCTTTGTCCTGTGCAAGAGATTGATTCCTCTTCTCTGGACTTGGGTTTTCAGCTTTGTTTCCATGGAAAATTGGGCTCTTGGCCTCATGCATCTGGCCTCTTATTAGGCTTTGCATGAGATTAGATCAATGGTAAGAATATGATAACTTTGCAAAAAAGCATTCCTGGTTAAATTTGCAGGAGAAATGTAGAACATGGGACTGTCAAAGAAAGTCTTCATCCTGGTAGAAGGCTGCGTGCTTTTAGGGGTATCCTACATAGGTCAACATCAGAGTCCTACCTTAAGGCTGAGACCACCAAGTCAAGCACTGCAGTGGTCCTTCGGGGTGTGCCCTCATGTGTTTTTCATAGTTGTCACAAAGATGACCCCAAGCTGTTCATGCACAGGGTTATAGCAGTGTACAGGGGTGTGTGTGGCCATTTTGGGAAGGAAGCAGCTGTGTTCCCCTAACAGTGAGTGAGATGAAGACAGCTGACATCAGAACTTCATGCAGCAATAGCTGAATTCATTGTCCAAGGAAGAAAGGCTGTGCACCGCTTCAGTGTCCCTGTAACAAAGCTCTTCCCCTCTCTGTCTGCTCTTGCATGCAGTGCCCTTGGCTTTTCAGAAGTTAATTGATTTGTCCATATTATGATTCTCTCTTTAATTTTATTTGTGTAAAGAAGAACACGCGCTAATCTTTCTCCAGAGAGATGTTTCACACTGCTCCTCTTTGAACGTTGGCCCCGGGTCTGCCGCACTTCTTAATGAGTCTCTAACGAAACAGCTACGGTTCCCACGTGCTCCAGCCTTGACACACGCATACTTGTACACCCACATGCCTGCTCCTGGTTGAACCCAGCAGCCTGCCTGCTCCCCTCACACACTTGCTGCTTTGGGATTTGCATTAGCAAAGCAGCACCTTCCTGCAAAGCTGTATGTGCGAGAGAGGGGCTTTATACCTGCAGGTATAGATAAATTTGGCATCAGATGAGGTTTCCTGTGAATCAGAAAGGCTGTAACCTCTTTATCTCACTTCTTTGTGTGCCTTCCACCTCACCCCCCAAAATCACCCAAGCTCATTTAATGTGTCTTTATGGGAGCTTGAATTCCTGTGGGCTACATTACCCGTGGGGAGGACCCAAACTAGAGCCGAACGCCCAACACTGAATTACTGTCTGGTATGCCACTGGCTGTCAGATCTTTGATAGCTTGTTTTTAATGAAGATTCCTCCTGTAATTCCTAGAATATCTTGCAGTGCAAAAAAAATGAGCTGTGTGTGTATATTGCTGTGGGCTGAATTTTTTTCCCTGCTCTTCACAGTTCCCTTCGTGAACAGAGAGGAAAGAGAGGGGGAAGCAGCTGACTGCTTTTTTTGTTGTTGTTTTTCTGCTTGACTTCTGTGAAATATGTGGGGATCAATCGCTCACAACTAACAAAATGTTTTTGTTTCTCTTTGTAAAAGCATATGGGAACTGCAGGAAAAGCATATGGGCGTTTTCAGGAAAACATATTGGTGAATGGACAAATTATAGTGGTGCCAGTATGTTTTGGATATCTGGCTAGACCACTACTACTACCACACTTGCTGGCAAGCAAACCCATCCACAAGATTTCCAGCGTGTGAATGGTGTGTAGCTGCTCCTAGGGAAACGGAGGCTGTGTTGGATCTGACCTCTGTTAAAACACCATTGTGATTCATCTTTGGTGTGCGTGACTGCCTCGCCATGTCCCAGCCCAGGCTTTGGGATCATGTTTATGGCAGCATATCCATCCTCTTGGTAGACTGAACCTAGAGCTTTGCTTGCAGCTGGCTGCAAGGAATGGTAATGGTAACCATTTTTCTTTCTAAAGCACTTGACTGCAGTTCTAATAACACCTGAGCATCTTGCAAACAGTCTGGGCAGCCTCTGGTTTCCCTCTGCTGCTCTGCCTCATCTTTCTGTGCTAGCTGGAGCTATTATTTTTATTTCTTGTGGGCTGCTTTTAAGGAAATGCAAAACATGTCTGTTATTGCTTCTGGGCTCAGTCCTGTTTGCCTTGATGCTGGTAATCCAGGGAAGGGACCCAGGAACTGGGAGGAACTTGGAAGGACAGGTAAAGGAATTAAGTGGTCTTGGTTGGCGGATTGTTTCTGGTGGCTCGCAGCAGCACTGCAGTTTGACTTGCCCTGCTGTGGATCCCTGTACAAAGAGGAGTCCTTGGTAGCTCCATCTGGGCAGCTCTTCCCACTTACCCTGGCAGTGATGGAGTGCTGCCTGCTGTGCTGCTGCCTGTGATGGGCACAGCTCTGCTGGGTTGGAGGGGTGGTAGCAGCTTGCTGCCCATGTGTGGGTTTTAGGAGGTCCTAGAGGACTGGCTGAGATGGAGATCTCCTTGGGCAGGCATGCAAGGGACACCTCCTGTCCCTAAAATCTTGTGGTTGGAAGACACAAAGCAGAGATGTTGAGAAGGGCGTAATGGTCCCTGTGTGTTGGGAAGATGGGCAGTAACTCAGGAGGAGGAGGGGAGGTCAGTTTTATGAGCAGATTCAAACAGTATGAGTTTGCACATCATTAGAAGAGATGATTCTGTTGTCTGCATGTCCCTGACCCACTTTTTTCCCCATCCAGTTACTCTTATCCTTTACAGGCACAAGTGGAGAGTCAGAGAAGGGGGCAAAACATGGCTAGAGACTGAGGGGGTAAGCAAGACGCACATTTGGGCAGTCATTTGTACGTCATGATGTTTATCTTGGTTATGGACCCGTACTCTGATATTCTGAGTGGTAATTCAGCACCTTTTAGTGTTCTTCCCCTTATGCCAACTTCGGGATGATTTGCTACTGAGTAATTTTACATTATTTAATGTAGCCACTTTTCTTATAGCTCTTTTGTTCCACAAGACAATTCCCTGTTTTATTATGCAAACAGTACATTAAGATCCTTGTGGGCCAAAGTTCCCAGCAGTGCTTGAGATGACGGCAGAGAAGTAGGTTATTTCAGAAATAATGATTCTCTCCTCTAGAAGCTTTCTTGGAGTCCTGCTTTAACTGCTTTTGATATTATACGTGCTTAAAAAAAAAATAAAAAAAATCCAGTACTTCCTAAATGTTACAGAGCTCAAAAAATACACTGTATGCCTTGTCACAATATTTAATACAGAGTGCTATTTACAGTAATGAATCAAAATGTCAGTTTTTAAAATATGAACTGTCAGAGTGTTCCTACTTTGCAGAAAACTTTGATATGACAGTTTGTTAATCATATGACTATTACATCAAATGTGTCTCAGTACTTTTGCTCAACAAAGTCTTTTTTTATTCCTTCCCCCGCCCTTTTCACTGTTAATTCTGGTAGAGTTGTTTGACTGAATGCACTTTGATGAGAGGTCGGGAGAATCCAGAGCTGAACAGTTTTGTGTACTGATGGATGGGATGTATGAATACCTGTCTTCGTGCCGATCGTGGTCACCTAGTCTTAGGTACAGCCTGCTTTGGATCACCTTTACCGTGTCACCTCAGTGTTTGCCCAAAGCCTGCCGTGTGCTGGGGCTCAGGCAGCAGCACTGGTGGGAATGAGCCCTGACTGAGCTGAAGCCTCAAGTTGTTGTAACTCTGCATCTGGGGCAGCTGGGGTAAAAATGTCTCTTACACAGGGAAAAGCTGGTTTGTGTAGCAACATTTATAATGCTTGTATCTTTAGCTTGAAGGGACGAGTGCAATAAAGATCTTAAGGCTGCCTGAGCATCCTTGTGTGAGCTGAAGGGGTGGCTGTACAGGGCAGGGTTGGTGCTGCTCCTGGAAATAGTTGGGGGGCTGGGGATGCCGATGTGCTCGCCCCAGTGGCTTTGGTTATTCTGGACCCAGGTCAAAGAGGGTGCTTATGCTCTGAACTCCCCTTTGTGATTTTATACAGTGTGCTTCCCCTCTTCTGTTCTTTTGTTTTCTTATCTGCAAAATGGGAGTAATCAATTGATCTGTGTCTCCTTAAAGCCGATTATCAAACAACTGTGCTTCTTGATGAGGATGAGGGGGACCTTATATAGATAACTGTGCTTTAAAAACAGCATCTGGAAGGGGAGGTGTTTGGGATGCTGCTGCAAAGGCTAGAAGCTAGAGAGGGGTCTCAGGTGTAGCAGAGCCATATACCTCTGCCCATAGTGTCTTTGTGCCTCATTGCCTGGGGCTTCAGATGGATTGCTGTTGCTTATTAAAACTAGCAGAGCTGAGCTGCTGCTGCATATGTCTTACAAGTGCAATATTTCTGATCGGGAGCTGGCCCAGCATAGCCAGGGGAATAGGAGGAGTCTAAAAAAGTGAAAAATCAGTGTTTCAGCAGACTGGGAAAGAGGAGTGTGGGCAATGCAAGGCTACAAATCTTAGGATCACAGAATCATATAAAGGTTTGGGTTGGAAGGGAAGATCATCTAGTCCAACCCCCTGCCATGAGTGGGACACCCTCCACTAGCCCAGGTTGCCCAAAGCCCCATCCAGCCTGGCCTTGAACACTGCCAGGGAGGGAGCAGCCACAGCTTCTCTGGGCAGCCTGTGCCAGGGCCTCACTGCCCTTACTGAAAAAAAATTATTCCTGATGACAAATCACATAGTCATCTTGATCTTGGATGTTTCTTGGGCTCAGATTAACTTGGCCTTTTAGCTGGGCATGTCTATTAGATAACAACCTCAACTCTTTACTAGAAATATTGAAGAGATCATAAGAACTTGTTTTCAGGGGTGCAATCATGTATTTAAGTGCACTTTTCAGTAGCACATTAGCAAGTTCTTGTATGTGGAAGGCACAGGTAAGGGCACTGGATGTGCCCAAAGTTTGGTGCGCTGAGGCCCACTGGGCTTAACCAGTGGAATGAGGTTCAGTAGGGTGCAGGCATTGCTGGAGCATCTCTGACATCAATATCCCGCTGAGAGAGGAGGTGAGGAGAAAACAAAGAGGAAAGAAAAGGGATAGGAGGTGGCTGGGGAAGTAGCAATGATGCACAAGAGGCTGTGCTGGTAGTGGTGCCTGGTGTGGAGTACCGGGAAGCCTGAGAGAAGCCATCCAGAAAAGTCAGTCCAGACAAGGCTCTTGCTCAGACATACTGGGGGAAGAGGGAATGCCACCGTGGAGGTGTCATTTTTCAAGCCATGTCTTTGTCACCTCCATCGAGCGAGGGCTGTTGCTTGCTCCGTTCCCTCATCCTGTGGAGGAAAATTGATTATTATTCAATTTTCATTTTAGACAAACCACATTGTTAGTGCGATGATTTTTCTTTTATTATCGTTACTGCAACGGATGGAAAAGGAGCTCTAACAGATGTATGATTAGCGGGGCATGAAATTAAAAATGTTTGTGTACAAGGAAAAGGTTGTTTACTACCAAATTCCTCATTTGAAAATTAAGCGATACTAAGATTGGCTGTGTGATAATGCAGCAGGCATGCAGCCCCCTTCCCTCCCTCTCCTCCAGCAGCACTGACTTAAAAGTAACAATGTTTTAAATGCTACCTTTACTAAAAAAAAAAGTAATAGCACAACTGAAAGGTCAGTACCTGCCTTTGGAGGCGATTATCTGAGGAGCTTGTTCTCTCACTCTGGCAGTGACCATGTCACTTCAGGAAAACATTTTGACTGATGCTTAAGCCCCATTGATTAGGACAAATTGAACATTTTCTATCAAAACTCTTTTGGGTAGAAAATAAGGTTCTGATTGAATAATTCCGAGTGTGAGTGTGTACGTGGGTGAAAAGTGTTTGTTGTCAAAACTTTGAAAAATACATAATTGATGTCAGGGCCGTAGCATGCATGGAGAGGTGTGGATTGGGATGCTGTACCCAGGCCTTTTCCCATCACCGTGGGTCAGTCTTGTAGCCAAACTACATCTCCTCAGTCTGTGCAGGCTGGGAGTCCCCGATGCATCGTGGTGCTGCCTGCTGGGGTGTGTAGTCTACATGGGCACTTTGGAAACTGGAATGACCTGCAAATGCTGTCAGCCCTCAGATGGTAGGTTTGCACTGGAATGCTTTCATGCCCTGGTAGAAAGCCATCAGCATTTAGAATTTTCTCTTAAAATTGGTGTGGAGTTTTTTGCCCCATAGAAAATATCTGTCCTTTCTTTGTGGATTTGTTTTGGTGGAGTTTTTACTTTGAGAAGATGACCTGTTACTTTACAAGCTCTGCCCGTGCATCAGAAATGTGCATCAGAAACACTTTGTGTAACCCTGTTGAGATAAGCCTGGCTCTGCCTAGGACTGACCCCTTCCTAGGTACTTGGAGTTTCTGGCTGATCTTGTCCTCTTCTCTGTCCTCTGAAATCTTTGTGGCCAAGCTGAAGGCTGATACCAGTTGAAGCCTTGTAGGGCTACTACTCATGTGTAAAGTTTCACGGGGCTGAATGTTCGCAGGATCCAGACCTGAGGCATTGTTGTGATGGATTCTGCCTGCTGAGCCTGGATGGTATTGAGCAGAAAATAGGAAGAGGGCTGAGAGATTGTTCCTGAGCTCTGGGAACAATTGAGACAGAAAATTGCTTCCAGGATTTCTTCACTTTTCCGCAGAGGGTAATCAGCCTGTGTAATTCTCTGCCACAGGAAATACTGCCTGAATCTGTTACCCAAAGACAGAAAGCAAAGTTTAGGTAGCAGCCTGAATACCAAAGTTACTGTGGAGCAAGGACTGTCCCTTACTTGCTGGGGGTTTTTTTTCTCCTGTAGAGGCTTATATATTATGTCATATGATGTCACAGTGATGCAACTAATATGATAGATAATTGAGTATTGGTTACATACTCAGTGTGTTCCTGGTACATAGTTGGACTGATCTCTAGCTTTTGATGCCCTAAACAAGGAGACAACTTCATATGCTGAGACTGTGGATGGAGTTTTGCTTAGTGTGGTGTTTAGGTTCTATGCCTGAGATTGTGAGGAAGGTTAGAGCAATTGCAGTGAGATGGTGGACATCTCGTAACTTCAGTTCTGTTCTTGGCTCATTTTTTGCCTTTGCTTCATAAATGTAAGCAAATCACTATTTCTGCACTTTTCTTTGTTCATCTGGAGGATGGGGCAGTACTTGTGTTACTTGTAGAGCTTTGTGTAATCAAGGCCTCTCAGCCACATGTTTTATTGCAACTTTTAGGGGAAATTATTTAAAATTTTACTTGAGTCAGACTAGTTGTAGCCAGATTACTGGGTGAGCATTATATCTACTGGGCACCGAAATGTGATTACTAAATTTCCATTAGTAGGTCTCACTGAGCCAAAGGATCTTGAGCTGCTAGAAGAGACAGGAATAAAACAGAATGAAGTTGGTGTTTGGTTATGGTCTCTGGGTGTCATTGTTCCTGGCTGTTCATCTGGCTAATGTTTGCTTTTGTGTCGTATTTGTCTGTGTCTGTGCTTCTGCGCACATGGGGAAAAGGAGGACAAATATCACTGGGGTGGATTAGCATTAAAAAATAGTTAACTGATCAAAGCCATAAAGCTTGTCCAAGTGAATTCTTCAGAGAAATAGCTTTGAATTTCCCAAGCAGCCGCAGGCCATAAAAGCAAAGCTCTATCATTCAGAGATGCAAAAAATCCCCTTCTGTTGGAGTGTTGGACCTATTTGTTCCTTTTCAGGAGGGCATTCAGAATGTTTTCTTAATTTTCTTCTGAACAGCTCACTGCTATCCATCATGAGCCTTCGGCAGCTGAGATAGCTCTGCTCTCCCTCCATTTTAACACTGCTGAAATCTGTGTGTCCGTACTTTGGATTTTGGACGCCTTTCAGCTCAGTGCACTTTGCAGTGGGGTAGCCCTTACAGCGTGCTTTTTGTGTCTGAGCTCAGAGTGTTGTAAAGAAAGGGGCTAAACGTGGTCCCCAGTGTCTGGGTGGGGGTGACAGTTGGCGAGTGATGCCTAGAATGATTTCCTACGTGGCCTGAGCCATGTCCTGCCCCGGTGGGTGCTGCAGTCCCACCAGGTCTACAGAGCAGGTAGGGCAAAGTGAGAGGGAAATTCATATTACTTGGAGAAAAGAAAGCACATTGTTTAATTACTCAGGTAAAATTTATCAAAGGCTCATAAGGAAGTTTATGCAACTGGCTTCTGGGAATTGGGCACATAAATTTGCTTTACGCTTCTGAAAATCTCTCAGTATTTTGCTTTGTTGCTGCTTCTTAAGATATACATAAGAATGAAGTGCTGGGATATGGTCCATACACGGGATGTTTGGGTAGTGTGGTCATTAGTAGGAATGAACATTACACTGTGGTGGCTCAGAACTTGCCAAGAAAAAAAAAGGAAAGAAAAACTTCTGAGAAGACACGAGGTGCTCTGTAACTGGAAGTGTCTGTTGCCTTGCAAGGCCTTTGTTGTGCTTTTCAGTTCCAGCCTGCTCTTACTGAAAATATTTTACTGCTTAATACCTATTAACATTTTAATGCTGCTTAATTGTATGCACACACCCCCCCCCCCCCAAAAGAAAGCCACACATTTTTCTGCTCTTGTAAGTGTTCAGCTTCAGGGCCCCCAGGGAAGGGTGTTAATGGCTGCATCCTGGGTGCCTTTCAGGCAGAGAATTCTACTTTTGCTTCCATTCTGAAACTTGGAGTTTTCTACTCCATACGACCTGAGCTAATATACTCACATTCACAGTGTGTGTCTATCTGTGTGTGTCTGTATACATATATATATATGCTATGTTTTTCCTGATGACTTAATGGAAGTCCTCAGAAGATTCTTCTAGAGACCAAGGTTGTCTTCCTAACAGGTGGGCGATGCGTGGAGGGCAAAGCTGTGACTGAGGTGGACAGGGCTGCTGCCTTTGGAAAAAAGGGATCAGATCCTTGCACAGGTGTGGTCATGACATTCATGTGTACCGCATATACAGATCCTGGGCTTGGTTTGTGTGGTAAGGCAGAGGTGACTTACCCACAGAGCAGGGCCATTTTATAGGGTTAAATAATCAGTGTTCAGTTATTAAACCAATATAGAGGTGCATCTGTCTACCAGATAATGCAAAGTAAAGTGTGAAGCTCATCCTTGTCTTCCCCAGTTGTGCTTTGGCCTCTTGTATTGGCCGTATCTTACCCTGGGATGGGAGCAGCGCGTGGCTATTGATTATATGGGCAGAAATTTAATCTGAAGCCTAGGGCCTTTCTGTGCAGGGAGGGGATTCCGAAACAAAGCTAGGGTGTGAATTTAAAGTGCAATAGCTGTTCCAAGCGTACTTCTCATGTGGGCAGTCTTATTCTGGTCTGAGAGGGCCTTTGTGCAGTTCTGCTTCATCCGTTGCCAAAGGCACTCTCAGTGCAGAGAGAAGAATGCCCACACAGGGAGTGAATAGCTTTTCCAGGCTATTTCACCATGCTGAGGAGTCCTGGGAGATGCACATGGTTTCATGTCCCTATGAATGTTGCAGGAGCTTTACCCTTCAGCTCGCTCTTCCACCAGAGCTTTAGCACAGGGAGACATGCTTTGGGATGGGCGGTTGGTAGAATCATGTCTTCTGGACCCTGCTAGGTGTGGCATGCATCGCTCATTTGCCTAAAGTTATGGGGCTGACCTTAGGGATCCCTGAGATCTCAGACTCTGTAGACATTGCTGGTGTTGCAGTTTGGTGTTCTCCATCAGTATACCTCTCACAGTATGTTCTGGCTGCTGAAGAGAGCTCTTATGAGATCACGTCTGTGTTCATGTGTTGCTCCTTTTCATACAAAATCGTCAAGCAAACCTGTGCACTGGGGTATGATCATTCTCTGAATATTGTTGAACAGAAAAAAAAGTCCATCTGTTCTACAAAGAGGCAGTGTAAAGAGCAGGCTCTGTGACTAAATAAATTCACATCTGTTTAGCAGAACCATCAAATGGAGAGCAGAGGGGCCTAATGTGAATCACATGTTGAAACCACAAGTATGAGTGAGATGAGCTGCAAAAGAGAGCGCCTAGAAGTGTTGATCCATGTGAGCAACTGGTGGTTTCTCTCCTTATTCCTTCCTTCTACCAGTTTCATGAGCAAATGGTGTAGAATGAAAAAAAAAAGAGAGATGTGCACGTGTGTATGCATACATATGTGTGCATATATTTGCATTCCTTGCATGGTTAAATAACCTTCCTCTATTATCTTGAGCTGTTAGATCATAACTTCAATTGGAAGGGCAACAGATTGTGGAAGGAGCGCAGAGCTGGCATGAAGAGAGCAGATGAAGCTGTTCCCTGGTGGTGTTCCTTCACAAAAAATGGCCCTGAGGTAGTCTGGTCTAAAAAGGGACTTGTCTTGGAGGTGATTCCTCAGGATGACATCTCCATCAAGGAACCTGATGGGAGCAACCTAGAAACTTCAAAGGTTAGGTTATGTCTTCATGTGCTCAAGCTTGTTTCAATATAAGTATCTACATACCAGTCCACACAGACTGCACCTTCTGTGGATCAATTTAGTTGGTTGCTTAGGTTCCTCTGTAGTGTTCTAAGTCCTGCAGAAACAAAGGACAGCTCAAGTTTCTGTACTGGTTGCATTTGCAGTTTGTTTGGTTTTTTCCTGTGCCAAGAACATATCAATACAATTTGAAAACATAGTATTTTTATGACTTGAGGCAGCAGTTTCTAACTTAAAAACAAGAAAGCTTTGGGGATGTAGATGGAACTCAGGTGCCTCGGTTATGTTATTTGGCTGGTCTCCATAGCCCCTTAGAGAGTCCATGCAGAGGAACAAGCATCTTCTCTCCCCCAGGAGCTCACGAAAAGAAACATGCAATAATTTCAGCCTCAAAGGTGGTTTCTTGTTGCTGTCTTGCCTTTTGTCCTAGATATTTTGCAGTAAACGAGGCCAAACTCACGGGAACAAAGAGCGATGGTAGATAGGCTGTTAGACCTGATTTGCACAGATTCTGATCTCCTGCAGCTAGGTCTGCTTTCTTTAGCTGACCGAGAGCTGTGCTCACACAGCTCACCTGGGACGTGAGCTCTGCAGGAGTGTGCTGGAGGTAATGAAGCACTTAAGGGGCTGGTGGGCTCGAAGGTCCCTGTGGAATGATTAAGGTGTTGGCAGCTGTGTTACTTTAAAAGAGAAATAATGTGCATTACACAGCAAAGGCATCCAGGAATGCCTTACAGATGCTGAGCTGTGTGCGGGAACATGCTTTGCCGCAGACCTATGAGATAGCAGTAGCATCTCTTGGAGGGCATTTGATTAACCAAGCTGCGTGTGCGCTTACCGGCTGTGTGACCCAGCTGCCCTCATGCAGTTCAACAGCAGAACACAAGCGGTTGCCAGCAGCAGCATATTGCTATCTCCAGATGCATTTAAAATTTGGGTCTTCCTTCCCTCTAAAAACTCCCTCTGCTCATGATTCATTTCCTCTCTTTCATGTCCCCCTCCCCTGAGAAAGTGTGGCCATGAAATAATAATATAATAGTGTGATGTATTGTCTAGCACTGTCAGGTTTTCTTGGAGACTGTCAATTTTGAGCCATTTCACGTCTAGGGAACTGATGTGGCCAATTCTTTTGTCACAGCAAAACTTCATACTGATTTCTGGGAAGGGGAACAAACAATTTGGGTGGTCAAAAGCAGAAGACACCAATGTGATAGTGGTGGAGCAACTGGAGTTTGCTTTGTAATATGATGCACTTGTTCAGCAAAACTGCAAGGTCAGGGTGGATGCCTGGCTGGGTTGACTTTGTTGCTGGCACTGTGGTTTGTACCAGCTGAGGAACTATCTCCCAGAGCTTTGAGTATCACTGTTGTTGAATGAACGGACACTGAGATAAAAGGGAAGAGCAACAGTTTCCTAGGCTTCTGCTTGGTGGTTTTATGAGTTTCAAAGAAGAATTGAAAATCAAATCTCAAATGCTTGTCTTCAGTCACAATTTTCCAGTCAGAGCAGAACTAATGCCCTATGGTTGCTAAAACAGAGCTTTATCTGGATGTGCTCCACTGTCATGGCATGCTTGCCTTTGCTCTTAGTATTCCTTTTTACCCTTTTTTCTGTGCTTCCAGAACAGCCCTCTTTCAACAGCTGTCTTCTTAATGAGATCTCTGTTGTGCTTAGTGCAAATAGCACAGGGGTAGGAGGCATCACCTTATGACTTACCATCCTATCCCTGTGGCCATGGACATTCTGGAGCTCCTCCAGCCTAAGCACCATCTCAGAACATGCCTTTTATTCTTCTTTATATCTTGATGAAAGTGCCTGGAATGGGCAGTGGATGCCAGGCCAAATGAGTCCAATATATGCTGTCTTTGCCAATGAAGCAAACTGGATATGGGGTTGCTTCAGGAGACTTCTGGATCGTAAAGTGAGATGAGTTGTTGTTCACCTTTACTCTCTTCAGGTGAGGCTCTTATCCAATCTGGAGTCCTCCAGTTGAAGTGTGATGTTGAAGAGATGGAGAGGGTCTGGAGGAGGGGAAGTCAAGGACCTAGAGCACATGGCCTATAAGAGGAAGCTGAGGGAGCTTTGTCTCCTCTCTCTGATGGAGAGAAGGCAAAGAAGTGATCCAATAGCAGCCTGCTGGGGGTTATGAAGGTGACTGAGCCCAGTGGTTCTATGTGGCAAAATGCCATGGATGTGTGTGTAGTGGATTGGGAGAATCAGCTGGAGGGTTCGAAAAACAAAATAGTGCAACACTGAACAAATCACTAGGTGGTTGGGGATTCTCCATTTTGGAAGTTTTCAAGGACAAAGCCACAGCAAGCTTTATCTAGTGTTAGTGATAGTCCAGTCTCATGATAGAAAGGAGAACTCAGTAACCTGAAGACATCCTCTTTCTTTCCTGACAGTCCTGAAGGCTTTCCACTTCTTAAGGGGTGGAGCACTTAAATATTTTTACTTTCTGTTGCAGGGAGACAAGAATACATTGGGGTACTCATGTCTTGATGATATAAAATCACCTGTTGTTGTGAAACTCAGATGTAGTCTTTTATTCTGACTGTTTATATGAAGGGGCCTGCGTACTTCCTTTCCTACGGTTTCCATGCACGCAAATATCTTGCTTCCATTAGCAATCTCTCTGTAGCATCAGTTCCCAGCCATCTGGCAGCAATCAGTCTTCTGTGTGTTAGGATATAGGGTTTTTCATAGGAAAAAGGTTATTTCCCCTGATTATTTGCAAGGTGCCATAGGCTGAGCTGCCAGAAATGAGGCACAGGTTGGTGCAATGCTCAGGAACGAGGACAAATCATCCAGGGATTTGTCATACTCAAAACCTTGCCTTCCAGGACAGCTTGGGATCTGGGGGAGGAAAACTTAAGTGGATCAGGTGGGAGGAAAAGAATGAAGGATTAAAGATTTTGATTCTGGACACAGTTCCTGGCCATTAACTGATTTAATTGCTTGCTTTTTAGGTATTACAGTTTCAAAGTTGAGTTTGTACTGCCAGCCCCTTGAGGTGTCAAAAGCAGGTTATAATGGCATTGGCCCTGCACTCGCATCCTTCTTGAGCGGGGCTCATGTCGTGCCTGTGTTCTGTGCTGCAGCATGAAATTCCCTTCACAGAAATCCTCTCCATGGCTTGGGGTTCAGACTGCCAATAGCAGATAGGTTTTCTTCCAGCGATGGCAGCAACTGACTCTTCCTGCAGCCACAGTGATTTTAGGAGTGCAGGGAATCCATCGTGAATAAAAATCCCACCTACACCCACACTAGCTTTGCTGTGCAGGACCTCAAGCTCTGCACTGTTTCCTTGTTTGCTCTGTATCAGTTTCCCACTCTACTGAGCTCAGATCCCTGCTGTTTCTCCCTGTGCTGAGATATATACACACAGCGCTCTGCAAAGCTAAAACAATTATCTATGTGTCAATATGCTGCCACGGTCCCATTTGGTCCCACTGGAGTCTTGTTGATCTCTCACTGCTGAGCTGCATGTAAGTTCTGCACGGTTCCTTCTTGTTTACAGCCAGCTTCAACATCCAGCCAACCAGGGCTTGCTCTGACAGCTTTAACCTTGGCGTCTCTTGTGTCCTGATTTCTTTTCTCTTATGGAGCACTCTCTTGATAGGCCTGATTCCAGTATGTCTCCACTGGTTGAGAAGTCAAGTCCCTCAACTGTTTTATTTGATGGATAAGCTCTATGTTGCTTGCCAGTGCGTTGCAGAAGTGGGAAGCCAAGTACTGTGCTATAAGCAAGACAACAACGTGGATGCAGAAAGGGTAAAGGCATCTTTTTTTGACAGAGGAATCATGAGAATAAATTGTGTGTGGGAAAACAGAATTTGTATAAGGAAGCTTGTGGTCTGAGACTCACCAAGTAATTTTTCTGCACCATTCTGCCTGTTCATTTGCTGTCCTTGTTAGTATGTTTCCTTTCTCAATTTATACATCCTTCTCAAGCTTTTCTTTGTAGTGCAGCAATGCCCTCGCAAACTTGTAGGTCAAGTTATCTGGAAGAGAGGCTTTAAAAATTGGAAGAAACTTGCCTGGCTCAGAGCTATATCCTGGCTCAGCTCTTAAGGTTCAACCACGAACTTTGCTGTATTTGAGTAAACATTTTGGGCTGGCCAGCAGGTCTGCCTCCTCCATTGCAGTTGCCCTGGGGTTGGTTGTGACCACAAGTAGCTGAGGCCTTTTATTAATGTTTTATCCAGTACGATTATGTTTGGAGTGGCTGAGGATTGTCTCATACCACAGAAGTCAAGAATCAGCCTGCTCTCTGGTGAAATTGTAATGCTGGTCATTAGTTGTATTAGATTAGATGGATCTATCTATCTCCAGGGAGCCAGTACTATCTCTTTGTTTCAATGCACACAGACCAGTCAAGTTCAATTTATTGGAATTTTAAAGCCTAGTTTGTTATCCAACACCAGGGTGTGACATGGCTGTAAAAGGAAGATCTCGTTCATCAGCTTTTATGTGTGTGTTTTGCAGCAGCAGTCAAATTCAAATAGCCTGCATCTTATCCCCAAACTACTAATGCAATTATACTGGAAAAGGAGTTTTATGTTTAGTTTGCCCTTCTACCTTTTCTACTATTGTAGCTGATAAAAGAGAACTGAGCTAAGCAGGGAACTTAACGGGTAGGTTTTTGGTTGATATCAAATTGTCCGAACAGCAGAGTTTTGGTGTGAGGATGAATGTGATACTGGGTTAATATCTGATGAACTGCATTCATGGGGACATGAACCCCTGTCGAGCATCTTTGTAGCAGATAGACTGTTCTTTTACCATCCTGTCTTTACAGTCTCTGCTGTCTTCCTGTTACTCCTGAACAATCCTGTAGAAGGTGTCACAAAAGTGACATCACAAACTGGTATGGATCACCTGGCAAAAAGACAAAGTGAGATATAGCCATGCTGGTGGTATTGGGGGAAGTTGTTTTCCAAGTATTGGTTATTTAGCTAAAAGAATAGGGACATGCTGTGTTTATTTGTGAACCATTGCCACTGGAGAATAAGGAAGATAATGCTGCGCTGTCAGTAGGTGATATTGCTGGCATATCTTAAGTGGGATACAGCTATATTGCCTCAAACCCTTTTGAGTGCAGATAAAGTCACAGCTGGAAGTCTGGGGTTTTTGAATCATAGAATAATTGATTTTGGAAGGGATTTCTGGAGGTCATCTGGGCCAATCCTTTGCTCGGAGCGGGGCGAACTTTGAATTTAAATCAGGTCTTCTGGAGGATCCCATGATTGAAACTGTTAGAGAAAGGGTGAGGTGATACTAGATTAAATGCTTCGAGGAATAATTCAGCACAAGCAGGGCTGTAACTAGGTTTCTTTCTCCTTTAATTCCTGCGATTACATTAGTGATGTCCCTCAGCAGGAAACTGGTGAATGCTTTCATCCCTGTTTAACTGAAGAAGTGACTTTGATATTTCTTTATTTATCTATTTTGAAGAGGTTGAGCTGAAGATACTAAACCCTGCCTTATCCAGGCAACTGGAAGAAACTCTTGGTGTGGGGGGAAGAGAGGGCGAGTTCAATTTGCTGTAGCTGACATCTGCTGTGAAAGACTAAAATAAGGCATCAGGAAAAGCTCCTAAACAGTATGAAATGGGTGCAAGGAAAGAAACCTGATCTCAAGGAGAGATGTGCCACAGGGAGTTGGAGTCCACGGGCATCAAGTTTGCATATGGTCAAGAAGACAGTCACTGGAGGGTGACAACACGTTCCATTCTTCTTTTTCATGTCTTAGAATCACTTGGTGGGTCAGTTGCCTCCTGGTAGCTTTCCACTGCTCACTGGTGATGAGTGTCACATCAACCCCACTCATGGTATTCCCAGTGCTCAGAGTTGTGCCTGCAGCTTTGTGGTTCTCCTGGTTGCTGACATGACATTTATGAGCACAAAGGGCCAGAGTCAATTTGCTGCTGGCCGAGTTGGAGGGAGAAGCTTCTTTTGAATATTTAATATTACGGGACTTAAATTTGGTGAGATGTAGTGCAGATTGGCAATGATTAAGGGAGTAAAAGGAATCCCAGTTCCTGAAATAATATAATTTCCCATATGATGTAAAACTGATGAGGGTAAGTAGAACCATATGGGAAAGCCATCCCAGGAGAGCTTGGTATGAGTTTTTGGACTCTTCTTATGTTTGGTTAAAGACCTCTAAAGAGACCAGAATTTTGACATTGACATCCTCTTCTGGAGGCCAGGAGAAGCAGAAAAGCTTCATGGCTAGAGATTATTTACTGTAAACGGAGAAATAAATTCATTTAACGTTCAAAGGGGAACAGTGCCAAGAGAAACAAGCAGCTTTGGGAGTTTGTAAAGAGAAAAATCTCTTTGGTCAACCTCAATTACTGCTTTTAGCTAATTAGTGGAGTGGAGGTGATGAGGACAAAGCAAAAACCTGTATTATAGCAGGGCAATTGGGTATGAGCTTTTGGGAATTTCGGCAAAAAACTGAAGACAAATAGGCTCAGAGTAGAAACACCTGGTCTTGTAGGTTGTACCTCTAAATGAGGGGCAGTGTGTGGCATGATTTTGTGTCATGAAGGGTGTTCCCTTGGTTTAGAGCTGGTCTTTAAAACTCAGTTGGAAGATGAAATAACGTCTGAAGTTTTCTCTTTGAGTTCTTTTACATGGACAGAAGAGAAAGGGGAGGGGAGAGAATGCCCTCTGCCTTTTTACACATCCTCTTGTAATCCCTTAGAGACAACCTGTGGCAATCCAGGCAGGGGATGTCTTGATCCTGGTCCTGAATGGTAGCAGAGAGAAGCTGCCTTAGGGCTTCCAGCCACACCTCCTGTCAGCAAACAAGGTCCTGATTCCCTGTATCCTGTCAGTCCCTTGGCCTTAGGAGTGATGGCTAACTGCATCAGTGGTACTAAGACAGAATGTTACGGACCTACCTGAAGTCAGAGGATTTAGGAAGGAGTAGGATGGAAGGCAGCAGACTGTCTGGAAGAACAGACTGTTGTTGCTCGTTTTTTGTTAAACACTGTTGCTACCCACTATGAAGCATTAGCTTAATTAACTCAGGGACAAATTCTTCAGTCTTGGCAAAGTCCATCAACATTCAAGGAGTACTTGGTCCATGTTATAAATATGAAAATGAAATCAAGATTTATTTGGGAACTGTCTAATCACAGAAAAGCCAGCCTGTCTGAGATGAATGTACTAACAATTTCAAGAGTAGACAAATTGGTGCTCTACCTTTCTGTGGCTTATCTGATGTGAGGCTAAATTGACTTGGAACCCTCTTTGTTTTACCTTTGCTTCTCAAAGGTGAATGACATCCCATAATTAAAAGCAAAAACATGCACTTATGCCCACACACTAAAAATAAAATTAAAAAAAAGTTTAAAAAGCCCTTGTCAGGCTTTTATTATTGCCTGGTATCGTCATCTATTCATATTCCTGGTCTGACATTTTTAGATAATGTGGTCTCATCTTGGGATTCGTGGATTCCAGTTCCTCTGCTGCGGTGTATTCTTTCATGGTTAGAATTTTCTGAACTGAAGGCATTAAGGTTGTCCTAATGATAGAACCAGAGCACACTGTTTTCCTTATTTATGCAGCGTGATTTCACTCTTTGCTCTTAATGGTATTTATCATAGTTAGTCTGGTCTTATCCTCTGCCTCCAACAGTAAGTGATGACTAATGCTTCCAAGGAAGGAAGGATAACAGAACCTCAGGCAGCCACAGCTGATTTCAGTTTGCTTTTTGTCTTTGATATTATTCATCATTTTACCCCTTCCATGTTAAGTTACTGTTCTTGGGAAAAAAAAATGGCCTTACACTAGCACCCACCATTTCATAAAAGGTAGCTGAAGAATTGAAGAGAGTTCAGACTAAATATGTACCACTGAATCAAGAGAAGTCTGCTCTTTGCAGTGAGTTTAATTGATATTTAATTTAACTGTTTTGATTTGATTTAACCAATGACCTGATTGTGTTCTGAAAGGATCTGTGTAAGGAAGGGAGGCAGGACTGTAATGCTGATGACAGGAGCATAACAAAAGCCAATGGTTGGAGGTGGAGCTAAATAAATGTAAGATCAGACATAAAGGAGAAGCTGTAATTATGGTGCTAAATTGCTTGCCCAAACAATTTACCTAATGCTGTGGTCAGTTCTCCAGAACCTTCATTCTTTCAGTTGAGGTTAAGCGTGTGCTGTAGCAAATGTGCTTCAGCTCAACAAAGGTTTTGTGGAGTAATAGCTGGGCAGAGCTCGGTGCCCTGCACAGTGCAGAAGGGCTGGATGAGATGGTCAATGCGAAGGGCTTTCAGAGCAGTCACATAAGAAAGATTTAGCAGACTTTTGTCTGGGGTGAGGTAGTGAACTTGGGAAAAGGGTATTGCCAGGGTGGTCAATGAGTAAGGAGTCACAGGAGAAGTTTGTAGCAGCCAGATGAGGAACAGAGCTGTTGAGTTACTGCTGGCCATATTTGTGTGAGAGTGGCAGGCAGAAATGCAGAAGACTTCAGCCAGGATGAGGAGATATGGCACTGATGGGGAAGCGAGAGGTTGCAGCCCCCACCCCAGGAAAGTTCCTGGAGCCATGAGCTCTAATGACAGAGGTTGTTCCAGACTGGCTGTGTTAAATGTTGGGAGGCTAGATTTATGCAGGTTTGCTGGGAAGGAGCTTGTTGAATGCAAACTGTGCCTGACAGATGGCTTGCTTGGAATAGAAATGTGGGCAACTGTAGATTTAACCTACAGTCTGACTTTTCAGTGGGAGCTCTGTGGTCCAGCCATTGACTTGAGCAGCAGAGGGATCAGGTGCTTGCATTTGGCATCCAAGGAGCAGCAATGTCCTGGCTTGTCCAGCAAAAGGCTGGTGAGACTCACTGTTCTCCAATGGTGGTGGGGAATTCTTTTTGAAGAACCAAGGGGGTCAGATATGGTTTAATGTTTTTTCACTCCTTTCTGCTGTGACCCTTGAGGAAGGAGCTTGCTGTATCCACCCTTGGAAATGTGTAATGCAGCAATTGCAACAGCTCCATCCCTGACAGCCAAGGTGAGCGGGTCTACTTCACCACATTATCTTCTGCCAGAGTGCGTGTTCCCAGAATGGTTTTTCTGGTCCCTCTTCTTGGGTTTCCCCAGCTCATACATCTTGATGCTCCTTTCGTTATGGTTTGTCTGCGCCTTGGTTCCTGCCATATCCAGTAGATATTGTTGTTTTTATTCTCTAAGTTTCTCAGTGATTTTAGCCTTCTTGTAACCGCTGACTTCTGCAGTTCCCCACATCTAGTTAGAAACTTCTGAAAACAATACTGTTTACTGTAGAATTAGCAGAAATAACTTTTTTGGAAGGAAACACCTCAAAAGCAAAAGTAAAACACGCATTTGCTGGTTGGGTTTGCTGGATAGCCAGAAAAGCACTGCCTTTACCTATGAAGGTTCTTGTCTGTAAGTGCAGGAACCACAGTGATGCAGGGGCAGTAGCGTATGTCAGAGTAAGCTTAGAGTAAGAAGACTGGTTATAAACCCAAATTGCCCTGCACTGTTTTGGTTACTTATGCACATCACAAAGTGTTCATCTGTTTTGGTTCAAAGAAGCTTCTGACTGAAAACCAGGCAGTGTTGCAGGGAGTGGTGAGGGAGCACTAATGGCTTTGAGTTAGCCAGTGTTCTCTGCCATGGAGAAGTCTGCAGAGAGTTGGGAGGGGCCTGTGCCCATCTGCAAGCCACAGTCCCTTATATTTTGCCTTACTCTTGGCCCTTTACTGGGTGAAAAAATAGGGGAGAAATAATGGCAAACCCAGAAATGTAGCTTGAGCTGTTAAAAGGAGATCAATTAATTCGCTTTTCATGATCTCACAAAGTAGTTAGGCTAAATTTAATTGAGGCTGGGGAGCTGGGGCTGGAACAGACGAGGGGAAGGGAACTTACTGAAAACATTGTCAAGGCACAGATAGCAAAGATGAGTGGCAGAAAATGCATAACAGAAAATGAGAGGGGGAGAAAGAAAAGGCTAACGGGGAAACAATTAAAAAATACCACCACTGCCAAAACAAATGTGTTAGAGGGTAGCTGAGAGGGAGCGGATGCTAGCTTACAGTCAGCAGTTGAGTTACAGCAGTGTGGTCTTCATGCTCCAAAACTGTCCATAATAGCAGTCTGCTTTTTAAGCTCATTCATTGAGATTCACATCATCCTCAGCTGCCTCCAGCGCTGTGCGGCCGCAGCCTGGCTGCTGAAGCATCCCATCTCTGCCGTCAACCTGGCATACCATGGGGGTTTAGTGGGATCAGGGCATGTTGCTTGGGAGGTGGTTAAGGAACATCTAGGTAGTTGCCAGAATAGGAAGGACGATAATCTGGTTGGTACTGGGATATTGTTCTGCTTTGAATCAATGTGGAGGTAAAATCTTCTGTCTGAGGGCGCTTCATGCATTGGGACGCTTTTTCATATGTGGTGTCAAAACAGGGCCTGTTCAACCTGTCAGAATAAAACCCCAAGGTGCTTTTAGCAATGGGTAAAATATAGTTGTCTATGGATGCTCTAACACTGCAGAGTTGTCCTGTTTAGCTCTTCAGGTTGAGTGCCCTTACATTGTTTTCTGCTCTTAAAGCCTAGATAGTTGCCAGAGTTTTATTGCTGTGTTTTACATTTTTGAAGGATTTGGGAGGACAAAGCAGCAGTGTAGGTGAATCTTACTGCTTGAGTGGCAGTCTTTTTCTAGATCCATCAGGCCTGATGCTGGTAACGGGAAGTACCAGGCAGTGGGAGCACAGTTCGCGTGCCCTCTGCCCCCACCCGTTGCGGCTGGTTTCATCTTGGGCCCTGTGGGGAGGACCTGCCTTTCACTTCTTGCTTTCAGAATGATGCTCTGCACTGTTAATGTAAAGTTGGACAGCGGGAATATGGGGGAGGAAAGTCAGATCCTTGCAGCTTAGCCTTGGATACTTGTCCATCTCCAGAGTGTTCCTGCCATGCTCCTGTCTCCCTCGTTTCTAGCCAGTCCTGGTGTCTTCCTTTCACTGATATCGGGTGTCTAGTGCAGAAGGGATCGCAGAACCTCTGCGTGCACACCGAGCGGCAGACTGCGTGGTGAGGAGGAGCCACAAGTGTTGAGACTGATGTCTGGTACTCTCCAGTTCCTCTCCCACACAAGGAACGATGGAGGTGGAAGATGACCACAGATTGTCTTATCTCCTGGTGGGTCAAGCACTGGGACTTTGACTCTTCAAGGAGGAAACCTGTTACCTGGAGTAAACTCGCTGGTCTGAAATAAGCACACACACGTATATATACGCACACACTAATCTTAGCAGTCATCGTTCTCAGCTGGAGGTGTTATCCCCACACTACTGTGTAGAGACCTTGCTTCCCCTGTGCTGACTCAGCATTGCTAACATCAAGTTGCTAGGGAGAGGTTATCCATGAGGGAACCCACAGGACTACTTCAGAGTCTTCATTTGCTGCTTTGATAAAAGGGCTCAACTGAATTTTCTCCACTGTGAAGCTTGTAGGATGTAGATGCTTTGCCAGTCAGAATGAGTTGGCAAAAACAGCTCTGTGCCTAAGACCCGGGCTTAGTCTTGAAGTTTCTAGTGATGTGTGAGCCCAAATTAGGAGAAAGGGGAAATTGTGTGATTTCTGCTTTGTTTTCTGTACACAGACTTAAATATGCTATCAGATATGCCTTCTTCCTGCCTGAATGTTCCCTATAATCCTGAGGGCTGGTTGAAGAGCTCAGTGTTGTTTGTTTCTTTGAGAAGCATGTGTGCATGGAAGTATTAGCTGTGAGATGCCAAGAAGATGCCCAGGTAGGCTGAGAGTGGACCTGTAGCTGCAATCCTGCTTTGTATCAATGAGTTGGAGGTGGCTGAGCTTGTCTGCTTTGGAAATACCTCCTCATGAACCATTCAAATAGATGTCTGCACGCATGACCATAGGCTATGTCAGAGTAATTAAAGTACTGTAGCACTGTGGACATCAGTAATTATTTCACTTTGAGAGTGTCTACACCTTCCAGAGGTCACCTTTCATCTGTCCCCTTTCTTCTCCACCACCCAGAGCTCGGAGGGCTGTTCACACCAGCTTATATATATGTCCCTTTGCTGCCATGCTCAGGAGAGGTTCAGCTCTCCTTTGTGTCTCAGCCCGGGCAGATAGCACTTGCTGCTGTGGTCAGAGAATACCTTTTTGCAAATCCAGCAGCAACTCTGCTTTGTCCCATTGCTCCCAGATGGAAGTGCTTTTCTTCAAGAACAGTCTGCTGATGTCTCCCATGGCCTGGTGCTGTCCCTCACTCCAATCCTTTTCCATGATCAAAACAAATCTTTCCCAATTGGTCGCAGGTGCCTGCTTGTTTTGGTAGCTTTGGAGGGGATCTTGACATCAAAGCAGAGGATGGGCAGAAGTGACAGGGTGCTTGAGGGCTCCAAAATTAGCATTGGTTGTTGTCTGTGTGGGGTCTTTGTTTCCTCACCATACCTCAATTCCAGCTCGGAGGGATAGCATCTAATGGTACTGTAGGACAATCACTGCTACCCAGCGAGTGTGGTTTGTGTGTGGTGAAAAGCACTTGTTCATTGCAATGAACAGGTTTTTTATGGGCAATATTTTCAGCAGCATCTGAGTCCGGTTCTCAAAAGTGATGTAGGCTTTTAAGAGGCCAAAGCCGAGATTTTCATAAATAAGTAATGATTTGGGCTGCCTCTGTTTTCTGTTACACAAGTTGAGATGTCTAAAAGGAGCCTGGTTGTCAGTGGTTGTGGGATTCTGGCATTTTTTCAAAACTGACATGCTTTTAAATATCTTCAGCTGGGCATTCAGAAACTGAGGCATCAAGAATGATTAGGTGCTTTTGAAATTCTTTTTTTTAAAAAAAAAATAAGTTTGAATGGAAATCTCTGGGACATAGGATCCTATATGGCAATTGAAGTAGTGCTGAGGGTGTATTTTGCAAGTGTCGGTGTATTTTGCAAGTGTCTGTCTATCTGTGACTACACTTGTCCCCAGAGCACTTGCAATGTTGTATGTTAACGTGCTAACAGGGAAAAGCAAATACATCGCTGCTTTACTGAATGGATGGTGGGATTGATGGGCTTCTCCAGGGTATCAGGCTGCCTCCGCTTTGGCTAGAAGAGGAAAAACAGCAGTGCTTTTTGTAGGCACTGGCAATGAGCTGATCAGTAATTCTGACCTACTGGGAAAAGAGAAATTTGTGTAAGCCCTATACATTAGGACCAGTGTGTTTAAAGGTAAGCATGCACAAGTTAAACATGCTAAAAGGTTTTGTGGGTTTGCTTTTATAAACCAGCAAAGTAGCAGGTTTGCAACTGTTATTTCCCCAGCCTAAATACCTGACGTATGTTTGATTCCCTTTGTCTCCTCAGATCTGAACCATGTCCCACCCATCCTGGCTGCCACCCAAGAGTACAAACGAGCCTGTTGGTCACGTTACTGCAAGGATGGAGACCACACATGCCTTTGGGACTCCAAGCATCTCGGTGTCCACCCAGCAAACGCCAAAGAAGTTTGCGCCTGTTGTTGCCCCCAAGCCAAAGTACAACCCATACAAGCAACCAGGAGGTGATGGTAGGTATTTATTTTGTTAGAAAGGAACCACAACTGTCCAATTCAGAGGAACCAAATGCTAATACAAGCTGTTCTTGACTTGTTCTTTGTTGCTGAGTTTGTGGGAGCCTCCCTGTTTCAGATCATTCAAATCAAGAAGAAGATGAAGGTATCTCTTAACCCTTGCTCTGGATAGCCACCCTCCTGAGAGGTGCATGGGGACAGATCTTTCTTGTTTTTAATTGGAAGCAGATGCTATGTCCAGGACTGGTACTTTTCAAGTGGTTTTGCTTGTTTGCTCTCTGCTGATATGTGGTGATCCTAGGAGCTGGGGCTTGAACATCCCTTTTCAGTATTGTTATTTTCACCCCAGCACAATGGGAATCCTTTACACATGTGGGATTAAGCTGTGGGAGTATGGATGTAATTGGGGTGGTAGGGTGTAAATTTGTCAGAAAGGGTCTAGGAGAGCTGCCTTTCCAGCCTGTGGGTTTGATTCAGTTGTGCTTTAATTCTTTTGCATCTACTGTGCAGCACTCTTGAATATGAAATACTTTAATGATATAATTCTGAGGATATTTACATGACCTTTTTGCAACAGCCTCTGGAGCTCTTATGTCAGTAAAACAGACTGAGAGTCACAGGGTGTTGGCCTTCCTCTACCTATTCACGTAGTTGAGCAGCGAGTGTGGGAGTTGGGTTCCTGGTTGTGTACGCATGGAGGGAAGGACTTCCCAGCAGTTGGAGCATGTGTCTCAGAGCACCTTTGGAGTATGGAGCTGGAAACCTGCCAGCTGGGGCACCCTGGATGCTTTGAGTTGTGCTGGAAAGTTTTGTGATGAAGCCTTACTGCATCAAAACCAAGATGGAAGTCAAGGATTTTAGGAGAGCGTGGCAGAGTAATGATTTCCCAATTCCCGGTGATTTACTATGGTTAGAAATAGTTCGAAAACTCTTCACCTCCGTCCTCTCCTCCCCCCAAAATATTCAGTCATATTCAAGAAAATTACCAAACCAGCTTTTGATTTTTTGTTTTGGATGCTCTTCTTTGTTCCTTCACCACTTCTCCCTCTTTTGTGTTGGGTGCAATGAGATAAATGTCATCTGTATCTGGCTTTTATTCCTTTTTATACTCTATCTTTTGAGAGCATACACATTTTCAGGAAGACTACAGAATAATGGAACAGAGAAAGAAAAACAAAGCAGCATATTAAATCTTGCACTTGAACTATTTTCTAAAGTTAAGGGCATTTTGTAGGAAAGTTGGAAAAGTCTGAGTGATTTTTATTTTTTTTTCATCTCTGCTGTTCTAACTTCAGAAAATTTAGAACGAAAAAAGAAAATGTGTTGGAGGGGAAAAGTGAAGTCATATCCACCTGTTCTGTTGCCTTCAGTAACAAAACATTATCGAGTAAGAGGAAGACATTTGGAATTAAAAAAGTAAAAATAATCCATTTCTGGAATGCAATGAAAATGTCACCTTCAAGTCAAGTGGAAATTCTTATTCTTCTAATTCTCTTGAAATTTCAAATAATAATGGAAAATCACACTTTTTTCTAGGAAAACTTGTTGATCAGCCACTTTTTTTGGTGGAAAATGTCAGCATATCTTAATTGTCAGGGATTTAGTGATTGTACATCTGAATTATATGTGACTCAGGAATGCTATCAGCTTCTAAAATAGTCTTTGTTTCTTGGTATTTGGGAAAGGAGACTTTCTCTAAGAGCAGAGCAGACGCTGCAGGCTGAGAAGGGGAGATGAGGCACGCGAACATTTCTCATGCAACACTGACTACCCAGTCCTGCAAGCAGCAGCTGAGCATCACTGGGTTTGTTGGAAACCAGGAGACAACAGGAGCTTGCAGGAGGCCTTTTTCAGTACTGGTCCTTTGCCTTGTGCGATGCTGGGCATTTGGAGATCCCATCTTATCTGACAGGCCTAGTTGAGCTAGGGGTTGGCCAAGACCTGGTCAGAGACTGGCTTAGTGATGTGACAGCGTGCCTGCAGCTTAAACTAATTCACTTTGAGAAGGTGACATGCTGCTGGTTGGTGTCAGCAGCCAGCACAGAGCTGTTAGCTCATGAGAACACGAGACTTCTGGGATCTGACAGGCGAGGGGAGGACAGTGAGAAAATATTTAGCCCAACATGCTTCATCCACTTTCTATAGCTCCCTTCTCTCCTCCCAGCTCCCTAATTGTTTCTTCAATGACCTCCGTTGTTTTTGCAGCAGTAATTCAGCCTGGGTGACTGCTCCATGCCCCACTGGTTCCCTGTGTAAAGGGGTACTGTGAGTTGTTTTGGCTAAATGTGTTCTCTGTTGATCACAGGTCTTTCCCATCTGGTTAGCTTCGAGTCTGTAGGTGGAGGAGCTGCAGCATCCCCTTGTGCAGCAGTGTGTTTTCATCCCTCCGGAGATGCTTTGCCTGGAGGCATGTGGGCTTTCCACCCAGCACGTGGGTAGCACAGAGTGCAGCATCCTTCTGCTGGAGATGAGTGTGAGCAGTGGTGGGAAGGGCTGTCCCAGGGCAGAAGGTGGCCATGCACATTGCAGCCTGGCACAGCCTCGTCTGCCCTGGCTGCGTTGCTGGAGTTGGTTCCCAGAGGTTGCAGGGATGGTATTGGGAATTTCTTATGTATCCCCTGGCCTCATGTTTCTTTATTTCGTAGGCATGTTGCTCTCCTGTAGTGGCTCTGCCCAGCTGATAGCATTTGTGGTTTTATTTCTTGAACATGTTGAAAACGCAGGGGTGAGGCACTGGAGAGGCATACTGCAGAGCAGGCTTTGTGGGCACGGTGGGAGAATGACTGATCCTCCTCTCCCTCACACTATTTCCTTGCTCTCATCTTGACATCGATCTTCTTTTTTTTTTCCCAACATGCACAAAACCCAGCCAGATTAAAAGCTACTCAATGCACCTTTGAAACAAGTTAGAAATGGTTAAATGGCTGAAAAAAAAAAAGTTGAAATTGGAGCAGCCAGCAGTTTATAAGCCAGGAGCATTGTAGTGTGGCTGGAAGCTCTCAAAGCGTGCATGGTTTAGACCAGCTAAGTGAGCAGTTCTCCCAGTGCTGCCAGCTCCCCTCCTTGCTATGTGCCACACTGACTTGCTGTGATGTGCTTCAAACTGGATTTGTCAACTCATCAAAGCAGAGACCATGTCTTGTTGTCACAGGGATCTGTTTGGGGCCCCAGGGTATGACTGCAGTAGTGGTAGTAATAATAATAATCAATAAGACCACAGCTCTGATTAATGTCCTGCATGGGTCTCTGCTGTGCAGCTGGCTGGAGAGGAGAACACAGCTGTGTTTTTATAGGTCCTACAAACACCGGACCAGACTTCCACGTGCTGTGGTCTGGGCTGGATTTCTGGAGGATTTAGTGATAGTGTTCCCTGCTGTGACAGTTCATAGGGGATTAACCTTGCCTGATCTGGGATGCATGAGCACCATGGTCCTGAGAGATGTACAGGTGCCTGACATTGTACATAGCTCTGTACTTACCCCATAGGGGAAGGAGGGCTGACGATTTTCTGCAAGATAATGTGCATGGGGCTGAAGTGTAGCTGCTGGTGAGTTAGGCTGGAAATCAAAATTAGGTGTCCAGGCATTTGAGTAGTGGCTCTGAAAGAGTAGCACCAAGGTTACAGGTGGTCCATAGATGAAGCTGGATGTGTTTGCAGTTGGAAGCATCTTCTGCATATTGGGAGAATCACAGGTTTGAAAAGACCTTTGAGATGGAGTTCAACCACCCCTGTCCCCTACTAAGCCAGATCTTTGAGTACCTCATCTACCTCTCTTTTAAATACATCCACAGGTGGTGACTCAACCCTCTCCCTGGACAGCCTGTTCCAATGCCCAACAATCCTTTCCCTGCTGCTTATTTCTCTCCCACTTTCCAGCTTTTACACTTAAATTGGTATTTCAGCATTAACAGCAGAGCTGGGGCCTTGTAGAAATGCTGCCACACAGATGTTCCTGTCTATGCTCAGTTCACGAAGATGAGGAGAATTTATAGCTTACAGATGAAGCAAATTCCCTTTTTACCTCCTTTCATTAGTCCCAGAAAATGTGGCCTCATCCTCTGGGGCAGATGAAGGCGGCATCTGGTGCAGAGGGAGTTTGGTGCTGGTTGGTGTGCTGGCTTTTTGCACATTGTTGTGAGCTGGTGGTGGCAGCACTAGAGCGAGCTCTGTGGCACAGGGAAGAGAGGAGGCAGCTGCTCCCAAATGAATGTCACAGTTGGGGTGCACTGGGATGGTATCTGGGATTGTGAGGCCAAAATCAGAGGCCTCAAAAATGTAAAGATCTGTTGTCAGCCAGAGGTGCTCAGAGAAGCCTTATTTTTGTGGGTTTATGTGCTTGAGTACGGTGACTGGCAGGCTTTGCAGTGTGCCTTTTGGTTTGGATCCTCTTGGTTTCAAGATTGTTCCCAGAACTGCAAAAGCTCTTTTCCTCTTGCCTTCCTCCTTTTCCTCCAAATCCAACCTCACAGATGTGAGCAGTGCAAGTCCAGGAGAAACAACACCGCTGATGAAGCCTGGCCACGTCGCAGGGTTGTGCTTCCCAGTCCAGCTCTGTGGAACAAAAGCACGAGCACTGGCCACAGCTCCTGCAGGTTGAACACACCTCCTCTGCCATCACGTGTGGTCACTTGAAAGGTGATTTGATGGTGACAGGGAAGGGAAGGAGTCCATCCTTACCTTCTGGGAAGGGACAGATCATTGTTTGGCACCCAGGAGGTTGTCTGGTTCTGCAAAGATAACTGTCCCCACTCTCAAGAAATGAAGTTCCTCATACTCTTGCAATGCCTTTCATTCATACAAACCCAACCAGGCATGTTTCTCAAGCTGCCTGGGACAGACCGAGATACCGCAGTGCCCACCCTGGCCAGAAAGGGATGTGCAGGCAGCATCGCTCCCAGGATAGTCGCTTGGTTTACAGGGCTGCACAGTGCTCAGATGTGCTTTCTCTGTCACCCTCTGAGGCCACGCTATGCAAAATTAGATGCTTTAGTTTATGCTGCTGGCTCTTTCTAAATTCAGTATTTATTAGTGCTGATGTCTTTTCCTTGTAATTGCCACCCTTGGTGAATGTAATACCTGCAGAAACAGTTAATATAGATTTAATGGAAACTAAATGAAGGGATGAGAATCAAAGCAACTTCTTCCCATCTCCTTCCTTTCCTTTCAGATATGGTGAACAAGACTCATGTGAAGGTCTTTGAGGTTTTAATTACTTTTTTTTTTTAATGAAAAAAAAATCTTCCATGTACCTTGGCTGGAGGACAGGGCGGTGACTCACAAAACACAGCACAACAGCAGCACCAGCCCTACGGTGAGGTTACATGGTTGACTACATTGTGTTTGCTTGAACCTCCCTGATCCAGGTTTCCCAGGGCTTCGACCTCCCTGGCCTCTTCATGCATGTGGAGGCTCTGAGCACTGACAATTTATATTCTGTGATGTCTGTAGGGGACTGGGAGCGTGAACTATCAGGCTGATGCTTTTTTTTTGATTGTTTTTGATAGGCAGATGCACCTAGTAGGTTTTGTTTACAGCAGTTGCTCTCAGTAGCTCTATCTAATTTTCGAAGCTCGGGTATGGATTTATTGGACTAGACTCTCTGTGTTTTAGCTGTGCTGTTCCCTGCTCTGCAATCTCTGACAGTTCATGGAAGCTAAACAGGTCCAGAGTCTGTTCATTGCTTGGATTAGAGCCCTGAAAATATAAATTCAGGCTGACTTGGGAGATTCTGCAGGTTTTGTGTTGGTTTTTTCCTGGTTGTCTGTGCTGGGTCCACACCATAGCAAGAGGAATCATCGCTAGCGGAAGGGCTGTGTTGGTTGAGGGGCAGTGCCTGCTCCTTGGTGATTCTTGTGAGCTTCTGTGGTGTTGTGTCTGTTGTTGGAAGGAGGCTGGGGCACAGGAGCGGCAAGCTGTGTTTCAGCCACATTCTGATGGTGGTTTGTGTGTAACTCATCTGATGCTAACATGAGGTAATGCAATTTACTCTTTCATCGTGATGGTCACTGTGTTGTTATGCACATGGACTGTTGCTGCAGCCTAGATGAGGTATGGGAATATGTTGTTGCTCAGTCATTTTGATGCTAAATTGAGTACTGTGTGTACCAGAACCTGGTGGTCTCTGCCTTGCTCCTTAGCTCTGCTACCAACTGAAAGAAATCATTGGTGCTCTGGGGAGAACAGTGTCTCAGTGGTGGAACGACAAATAAGTGAAGTGCATTAACCCTTTTCTGGTCCCATCATTGCAATGGATGGTCTGGTCCCATCCCTCTCAGGATTGAGCTCGCAGAGATGGAGAGCGTTGTAGAAATAGAGAGGTAACCTTAGTGTTGCAAATTATCCTGACTGTGCGGGAGCACAGCCCTCACGTTGGCGCTTTTTCTTTTAGAGAAAGCTTTTTAAAAACAGTATTATAAACTTTTAAAGCCCTCCTTAATCCTTGCCTTGGTTCTTCCAAGTGTTTCTTGCACTGAACGAAATGGAGCAGATGAAACAATGCTTTATTCATTAGTGTCAGGACTGCATCATCCACAGGCTCTTACAAAATATAGCTAGTGAAAATGAACTTGAAGCTCCAGGCCTCTTTGTGGTGGCTTTACTACCTTCTATACAAGAGCATTTAAAGCACAAACAAAACCCCTGAACCCTGCAGAACAAGCAGGAAGGCAGGGGTCCCTCATTAAAGGGTAGCTGCAAACCAGTTTGGAGCAGCCTTTCGGAAGTCTCCATTGATTTCTCTCTAATGACATCCTCTTCCCCGTTGGTTAAGAACCAAGTGAAACCAGTTGGAGATGAGTGGTGGTTCTCATTTGTATAATAGCCGATTTAAATTGCCCCAAGCAAGCTGAGCTGTGTTGAAGAGGCATGAGACTGAGCTGGTGCTTTGTGCCCAGGCAGCATCCCTCTCCTTGATGAGTTATGGAGATGTGGAGTTTTGCTGTCGTCATCCACAGCATGGTCAACTGGTATCAGGACTTGAGATTCTCACCAGCGTGAATTAACCAGCTCTGTGTGGTTCCTACTCTCTTGATTGCAGTCATCCCAGAAGTTGTTACTGCTGGTTCTGGATAATGGTGTCTACATCTGCTTTTTTTTTTTTTTTTGGTTAGAGACAAATACATTGGTGTCTGCTCTTGGCTTTGCTGTCAGGGTGAATGCTTTCTTTTTTGAAATACCACCTCAGATAATGGCACCAGGAAAAAATGCAACATAAAACAGGTGCATAAAAACTATTACTGAACCAGTATACTTATCTGTAGTTCACAAAATGTCAAGTCACTAAGTTTTATTAACAATTCTAGCTGTGTTTTGTTAGAATTACAAATATTAAACTTTCACAGGCTCTGGAACATGTTGCCTCTTATTTGGGAACTAGTTGAAGTAGTGCCTAGCCTTGTTTTTCATTCTGGTGAGCGAGCTCCTGTTTTCTGTTATTTGGTATCATAAAGCAAACATTAAACTCCTCAGCAGGTAGATTTTTAATTTTTTCTGCCGTGCCTGGGTATTTTTTTCTCATTTTCTTTTCCTCCTGTCTGTCCAAGATACTATATTTAATTTTTCCACTTCATTATTTCAAACACTGAACAGTGATTCATCTTTGCAGTGGCCTGTTCTGTGAACCACAATAGTTTGGGTAGAATAAAGAAAAAGAGCAAAAAAGGGAAGGGAAAAAGAGAAAAAAAAAAAAGAAACCAACCCTGGTTCTGACATACACTGAAATGGAAAGAAGCCATCTTTTTATAACTCGAATTGCAAACATCTGTCATCGACTGTATCAAATCTACTTTTAAAAAAATAGTGTTTGTTCTCTATATAGTTTTAAAGGGCTGTGGTGCCCAGTCAAAGCAAGAGTGCAATGTTAATGCAGAAATAGCTTGAATTCAAGCAGCCAGCACTTGTCCCTTTTATTTTAATCTGAAATTTTAACATCCTCCAGATGCTAGTCTGTTAAATAATAACAATTGTTATATGACAGTTAACAGCTGAGTAATATTTTTTTTTTGCCCTTGTTCACACAATGCAGCATTTCTATGCCCCGAAAAACGTTACACTAAAGGATTATACATATATTTTTCCTTTTTCTCTGTCTTTAAGCTTTTTTAGTCTGCCAGACGGAGTACTGCTAAGTCAGAGCAACCAATAAACATCTATTGGATTATATTACAGGTTGGTCTAATAAAAGGTTAGAAGAATGAATGAGCAACTCTTGAAGCCACAGAAGCTGTACTTGTGGCCAAAAAGCAGGCATTTCTGGCAGCAAACGCTACACCATTACAATTTGGAATTAATACACAAGGCCTGAAATGCTCGTTGCTAAGCAAAGCGTGTGGAGATGCACTGGGCACAAGAGCTGAGGGTCCGTGAGTAGGACTCGGAGCCTCGCGGCTCTGGCTGCCCTGGGGAGGGTGGTTATGCAGAAGGGGATGAGCAGAGATCTGGTCTAGTTCCTAATAAGCAGACATCACTATCTAAAAATTCCCCGTCTGTCGTCGTCTTTAACTAGCATGCACGCTGGGAAGTCGTAGCCACGGAAGAACGTGCAAGCATGCTCTAGGAGCTCGACTGGGGATTTACCCAAACTGTTTGAGGAGCTGTGAAGTGCAAAAGACTCACAGGTCTTTTCCAACTCTTAATTCCTGTGATGACAATGACTAAGGAAGGGTTTTGGTTTAGTCTAGACATGACCAAACCATAATGCAAACCCTGGCGTGAAGGACTGGTTGGTAGAAATCACACTGACACGCAAGCTGGCATTTGTTCTGCCAAGCAGGGAGTTTATGGGAAATGCCATGGAGGTGAGGAAGAAATGTAAGAGGAGTGCCCCGTGCAGCTGGGCTACCTCTGTGACAAGATCCAGTTGGAAAGATTTAGCAACTGGCTCTTCTAGATATTCTGCAACGGCATTGGGCACCTGTGGTGTGAGGGTCTGCCCAGGGGTCCTGCCAAAGGAGCTGCCCCTGAGCAAGCTGGTGGGAGGAGAGGGAGCCCTCAAGAATAGGAAAATGGTACTAGAACAGAAATGGTAAACACCAGACTTTCAAAAGTAGGTTTAAAGAAATTACAGACGTTTGAAATGTGTGTTATAAAAAGTGAATGTGATGAGAGTTAAATTCTTGCTAAGGAGATACTAATGGTCTTTGGAGCTGTTGACCCCATCCTGAGCTGTACCAGCTGGCAGCAGACCTGTTCTTTGTTAACATCAACAAAATCACCTTTTTTGCTCATGTACCCCTCAGTGCAAGCTCCCAGTCTGAGCTCCCAAGTTTCCTAACTCTCCCACTAGCCTTGTCACCTAGGGCTCTTCTGCAAACGGCACAGTGCCAGGCTCTGGCTCTTCCAGCGTCTACTGGGAGTATGCTGGGCATCCCACTGGCTTCCTTGAGACCACCATGCACCTACAGTTGGGTGCCTTTCCAGCTGCTTTTCTCATCTGGAGCAATCCAGCCCAGCTCTTTGCAGACCTCTCGGCCTCTGAAGTGTCAAGATCAGCTTTACAACATGCCGTCAGACTCTTCAAAGGAATGTGCCAACTTGACCTGCGCTACATATTTGCAAAGCTTTTTGCAGGAGAGCAAAAAGGGATAATCCTAGTTCCTGGGCCACTTCTTGGGAAGGGTAAGGAAAGGAGGATTTCTCAACAAGGATCTATTAACACTGCTCCGTCTGGCAGGCAGTGAAACACAGGAGGTAAAAGTCCATTCTTCTCCCTTCCCAGTCCTGCGATTTAAAATGTTTGAACATGCACTTCAGAAGCCAGGGAAGTAAAAGCCCCCAGTTGTGCCAGGAGACTCTGCAAAGGCCACGGCGAGCGAAGGGGCTGCGGAGTGTTAATACAGTCCATCATTTTGTAACGAGCCCGATGTTCTTGTATGAGCAGTGTCAGGCTGTTGTCTGCACGCTGTCTTTGCTGATCACAGTAATCGGGTCATAAGAGAGGGAGAAGTAATAGTGCGTCTCTTAGCAACCAGCCCCAGGAGAAAGAGAAAATTACTCAAACAGACTATCCAGCCAGGGAAGTAGAAAGATGAAATTTTCTGAAAGTCTGTTGGAAAGTGCTCAGGGACATAATTCTTTTATGTGTGAGATCCTTATAGGCTGGATCCAATGATACCAGACACTTTTTTCTTGTTTGTCGTCTTCCTGGTAAACTTTCATTTTTAATTGGCCTCAGAAAAACAGTGGGGGGTATAAACCCTCTGAAACAGAAGCATTTTAAAAAATAAGTGTCAGATTTTTGTATTATCTTTAACAATGCCAGAGAGAAGGGAGGGAGGGGAGGTCAGCATGTCTCAGGCAGGAGATGAGGGGAGCCTCTTATCTCTGCAAGTGCTTTGAATGTTTCCCGTGTCAGTTCTAGCCAAAGCACGTTGCTGTGTCTGCCGACGCTGCGGTGGCATGTACAAAACAAACTTGTTGGGTCTCTTGCATTGCATGGAGTGTCACGTCCCATGAGTGTCACAGACCATGCTGATTGACGCCCTGGCAGAGAGCGGGACCCAATGTGCCTTGCCAGTACCCATGCTGGGACAGCCCAGCTGAGAGGTCAAACGGGGAAGGTACTAGTTGAGTTAATGGCAGCAGCCTTTTCTTCATTACCCTTGTTTTGTGTCCTCTTCCAAGCTACTGGTTTGTGTAAGACATGGGGGGGGAACGTCTTTGAGGTCCTCTCAAAAACCATTTGGCTCCCAGCTTAGAAGAGGGTGGTGGTGGGGACAGGTCTGGAAGTCATAGTAATAAAGCTCAGCGTTTGTACTTTGCATGCATGATGTAGACAATCTTGTGTGCTCCTGTCTTGTGCTTTTGAAGTAATATTTTTTGTTCTAGAAAGCTGTGCTGCTGTGGTCAACTAGTCCTTCTGATTGGGGTGTGCTGGTTGTATAGAAGAAGACCATGTCTGGGATAGTCTGTATACCCTTGCTAAGCAACAGCATAAACCTAGTTGTGTTTAATGGAAAGGTGCATGCTCTAAGATGGTCAAGACTCTCCCAGATTTGCTGTTGTGTCCTTAAAACTATTGCAGGGAGAAAATGTTTCTGAAGGCATGGCCTAGTCCCTTGCTCTGAGGAGACATAGGGAAGCTGTTGCATATGTGGAGGGGAACAGATGCTTTTAGGTGACTGATCCAGCTACTAAGCTGTGCCCTTTCTCTGATTTTGCCCACTCTGTGATCCCAGGGCATGTCTAGGTTGTGCAGCTCACCACAATGTGGGATAACTTGATTCCAGTAAGAGGTTTACCTGCAGATTCATGTAATTTAAGGGAGGCTGCAGCCATTCCCTAGAATCAGGAGCCTGGACAGTTGGGTAAAGGGCTGACCTCTGGGCTTTGGGGTTGAGCTGTTATTAGTCCCTGGGTTTATTTGAGTCTCTGCATGCATGGGCTTGGGTTTAACCTATGGGTGGTATTGCAGGCGTGTTCCAGGGGAGAATTGCTAAAGTTACCAGAGACAAGGCTGACTTCAGCATCTTATCCTGGAAATAATCAGCAGAAGGAGAGGAGGAAAAAACCCAACCTTGCAGCTGTACAGAATTAATAGCTTAGGAGCAACCTCTACTACTGTCAGGGAGGAGTGAGATAGAGAACAATATTAATTGTAACTGCTTCCAAGCAAATCGTAGAGGCTGCTGCTTTGCTGTCATGTAATAAAGAAGAAAGATTTTCTTCCTTAAAAGTTTGGTAATTGAAGAGTTTCCTTGCTATTTTTGTGAGTGCCAGTAAGTGATGTTTCCTGGAAATTTTCTCCCAACTCTATAAATACCACCCCAGGGCTTACAATGGTGACTCAGTTTGGGAAGTCAACGCCATACACTTCCTCAACACAGCCAGGCAGCCCCTGGGCAGAGCGCGCAACTTCTGCAAAGCCATGAGTTGGTTGTTAAACTGCAGTGCAATTAGGCTGCTGCTTGAAAACTGAATTCCTCTTGCTCAAGTTTACCTTTCTCTCATGTTAGAGATGAAGGCGTGGAGGAGGCTGAAGCATAGTTTGAGTCTGGAAAGTCGTAATTGGCATTTTGAGGTGCCACTTTTCCTCTCAGTAATGTGCTCATTGAATGACCCCAACCCGCGGATAGATGAGATGTTCATAATTGACACCCCCCACTGTTCTGGGACTAAGATTATCTCACAGATCTTGCTTTTGTAATTGGATCCTTTCCTCCTTCCCAGTACACTTTTGACATAATTTTTTTGAACCGACTGGGCACAAATAGAGCCATTTGTAAGTCTTTCTTTGGTGCCCAAGGAGAAATAGGACCTGGCTGTCTGAATTTATTCTGCCAGTACAGCAGGAAAATTGCACTGGGAGCTCAGGTCTGACACAGCTGTCTTACCTAAAAATGAATTTATAAAGACAAGAGGCAACACATGAAAGAAGTGTGAGCTGGGTAAAATCATAGCTGGCCTGCATCTCCCCCTAGTATCAGTGTGAGCATGAGACCACACATATATGGAGTGTTGGAGTATATTTTTCATCTTCTGCTTAGTCCATTCAGTGCCTTAGATTTGGATTAAATTCATAATTCCATTTTTCTTGTTAACCCATCCCTGCCAACAGTTGTCCTCTGTAGTTTGAGCCTGTAATTCTCTACAGGAGAAAAAGCAGTTGGGTTTGTAACATGAGAATACTTGACCGACTTCTTCTGGTGCATCAGGCGCTCGTCCCATGTGTGTAAAAACGGGACATATGCCCTCAAGAGGGAGAAATGACCTTGCAGAAGCAGGAGGGGGTCAGGCTGGTGGATCTTCAGCTGCCAGATCTCTAAGTTTCGTTCAATTGTTCATTTCCTTCATTAGGGATGAGAGTCTTTTAGAGAGCTGCTGGAAGAGTTTGTTTAGGTAAGCCTGAAACTCTTGATATTTAAAACATCTCTCTATGCCAGTAAATCGCTCTTATTGTCCAGACAGAAAATACTTTAATGTTAGCAGCTAATCCAAGATGAGAAATTTGATGTGTGGTCACAGCTGAGCTTTTTCCTTACAATCGCCATTGGACTTTTTAAACAAATAACTGTTGAACCACCACATTTCCACTCTGAGTATATGGTGCTTTCCGCAGATATTACAGAGACAAGCTAACAGAGGATCCATTTGCCTTGTTATGCCTTCTCATGCGGGAAGACGATTCATCTTCCTGTTTCTGGAGCACATTTAGCACTGCCTGTTCGCATGTGTCCAAAAGTGCTCCTACTGATGATCCCTTTTGCCCCAGCGAGAATGTGTTGTGTAACTGCGGTAGGGAAACAAATAAAAGAGAAATAAAGTAGTAGGGTAACTATTTTGAGAGATGAGCTTTGGCTCGGCATGTTGATTTTCCAAAGAGATACGGCACATCCAATACCTCGTGTAAGTTGACCATCCAGCATGGCATGGGTCTCCGGAGCGGGAATATTCCATTTGAAGTATCTGTGGAGTAAGTCACGGGCTTGTGTTTGATGGACGCCGCCAACTATTTAAATGATAAAGTGCTATGGATTCCACCTGTGAAACTGGAGGCGGAGGTAACACAAGTTGGAGAATCTGGGCCTAAATGTCAGGGCCTAAAGGTCACATTTCATTGGTGGAAAGTGCAGTTGTCACCATAAACGTGAGGCTGCAGGAAGGGAATCGTGAAGCTCCCTATCTTTTTGATCTCCTAGTACCTAACCCAAATATGCTTAGTTTGCACTAAGTCCAGAGACTATTTTTTATCTAACAAGCCCATCCAACAAATGTGGTTCTTACCTTAGGACTCAAACTGTCCTTTTCTTGTTTATTTACTTTTTTCCCCTCTGTGATCCAAGAGCAGTGATGAAGGTTCTGGGCATTTAGTTGGTGCCTGGGATGGAGATGAAATTGGAGCTTTTTCTTGCAGCGGTTCTAGCTTTGTCATGCCCGGAGTAATGAAAGCTCTTTATGAGAGGATCCAGAAAACTCATGAGACATCAGAAGAAGCAGGAAGATACATCTTATTTCTATAAGCATTTAATTGCGAAATCTTTTGGCTACTTAGAAAAATGATTAGTCAAGTCTGTTGGAAGGCAGCAAATGTCTATTTGTGGGGACCAGGGAAGGTTTGATCGTCTCAGATTTCTTACCTTCTTGTTTTTCCTCCTTCTCTATTGCAGTCGGTAAATGATTAAAATGAGGGCTTGTTTTGAAAAGATTTCTGAAGAGAGCTTGGAGGGTTCCGTGCTTATTCATTAATTATTTCATATGAAATAATCACCATTTGTAAGTGGCCAAGAAACAACAAAGCACCTCTTTGCTTATCCTAACACGTTAGGATGGCATTGGAGAATGAAATCTTCATTTTGTTTGGTTGTCCCTCATTCAGTGGTACTGCAGGACACGTTTCCCTCTGACACTTGCACAGCCCGGTTGCAGCTCAGTTCGGTCAGTGATGGCTCTTCTGAGTGGATTTACATAAATGCAGCTCTCTGGACCTTGCAAATAAGTTTGTTATTTATGCACAAGGAAAACCTGAAGCCAGATCCTTTTTGTCAGGGCTGGCCCAGTAGAGCTGAGAAAAGGCACAGCCTGCAAGAAAAAACACTTTTAGCTTTAGCCAGTAGCTCCAGTTCTTATTGGGAGTAATCTGCACTGGGACACAGATGTGTTTACTGTGAAAATGCCAATTTTATATCATCATATCTATGTACTTTTTTGTATTTGTTGGAAAATAAGAGAATGGAGTTTTCTGTCTTTGATTAAATATTTTCCTGTTAGGGTTTGGAAGCTGTGTCCCAGCAGGCTTATTCAAATCCTATACTTCATCTGTGGGCTTATCTTAATGGGGAGGGATTTTGTTTCACAGTTAGCTGGCACAGAGAGACAAGGGAATGGTGAAATCTCAGTTGAAGCTGAGTGTTTGTAGTGAGTGTTTGTAGCTCTTGCGTGAGTTAACGAGTGAAGCTGTAATCACTGTGTTATCTTCAGGTCACCCTAATAACTCCAATGGAAATCAATCACAGTTTTGTCTTCGTCATATGTGAGCTACTAGAGTTAAGAAGGCTTCTTCAGCCCTAAAGAGTTCTTACCAAGCTCCTCAGGTCTTATGACCAGTAGCATGGTAGTTACGATGCACATGGGCTGGTGTATTTGTATCGGTCAGCTGGCATGTGGTCTGCGCTGGGGCTTTGGGACGTTGCTTTGAACACAGTGCTGAAACCTGAGCCATTTCTCATCAACTTGACGTGTTCTTCATCAGCATTGGTACCTGATAAGCGAAGCGTTGCTTCTCAGACTTCATTGACATGTTGTCTGTTGCCTGTTGTCTCATAAATCTCCCCGTGAAGCCCTAAGTAAACACCCCTGGGTGGAATCAACAGATCATTTTTGTGGCATTTCTTGTCATCTAAACAATAATTCATTAAAAATTTAATGACTCTTTTGCTCTGGAGAGGAAAAGAGAGAGCTTGGCGCCTGCCTTGAAAGTTTCTGTCTTGTATTGTTCAGGGATTTTTGTTTTGTTTTGGAGTTTTTTTCATTTTATTTTGGAGGAGATCAAGTTGATAAACTGAAAGAAAACCATCTTATTACAAAAAAAGAAAAAAAAGCTTGAGTGCTTCTGAGAACATTTAAAGCAAGGATGACTAGAAATGACCTTTCCATCCTGGAGCGAACTTTGAGTGTATTCTCCCTTTGGCATTTCTAATGATAGACTTTCCATCTGGTCTTTGCTTAAAAGCTAAGATGCAACTTGGGTTTTCTTCACAGTAAAACTGTGCATACTCTAAAATTAATCCTCTTGATCATTTCACTTCAGGGAGAGGAGTGCAGAAACACTGGGAATATCTGCTTATTTTTAGCTACTTCAGTCCTCCTGACAGCAGATTCCTTTTGTCCCAAATCAAGTAGGTTTTTATTTGGGGGAACCCTGGATTTCCCTCTGCTTGAATTTGGGGAGATAATACCCTGTAGAGGACGCTTTAAAATAAATGGAAGAGGTGTTAGTGGCCCTGGTGGGGTGCGTGATCTGGATGAGTGGGAGGGATTTGTGTTACATTATCTACCCCTGGTAGTACTGTAATTTCTCATGCTGCAAATTCCCTGGTCCCAGTTTCCCATATCGATTCCCCAAAGCTAAATGTGCATGCTTCGGGGAAGAATTGGGGATCTCCTGAGAGGTACCACTGCAACCATTCGGCCTCATTTCAGCAGAATCTTTGGGGAAAGTACATAAACTGTTCCTTTTGCTTAGCAAAGCATTTCAACAAATGCCTAATTTGATACATGCTTTCCGAAGCCCCTTGGGACGTAACTTTTAAGCATAGGCTTGAATTTAAGTGTGTAAGAGTCTGTGCTCCATTGAAGAACATGCATGTACGAAGGGAACATTCCTCTGGATCATGTGTAGGAACATTGGACACCAGATTTATCTTTTTTCCCATTCCTGTAGCACTGGCTACTACTGAATGTGTTTTCTCTCTCTCTCTTCCTTACTCATCTTTCTATTTGGTGAAGTTCTGCAAAAACATGTAGGTGGGAGATCACTGGTGAGCCACCCGTTCCTTCTGAAGCATTGTTCTGGTGGGAACAGCAAAAAGTCTGTTAAGAAAGTCAATGTGTTTCTATCGGAACTGCATACAGGGCATGCACAGAAAACATATTTTCTGGACAGTGAGAAGGCTCTGTGGGAAACCAGCTGCTGTTTGAGGCTCTTGGCTGGTAGATGCTCTGCTGTGGGTATCGGCGTTTTTGCTGCAGGTTCTTCTGATGACCAACACTATTAAAACAATGGGAGGGTGAAAGGATGTTGCAAATAATGGAAGAGAACAATTCTGGCACATGTAGCTTCCTCTTCATAATACTGCTTTTCCCTTGAGGCAATATATCTTGTGTCTTATTGGGAGGAAATCTTACAGTATAAAGGGAAGTATGAACTGCTTACCAATGAATTTAAAAGTGTAGAACTTGGTTTCCTTTAATGAAGAAATAATATGGGTCCCCTTCCATTATATTAGGGATGCTTTTGTAAGATGCATCTCCAAAGATAGGAGAAATATGGCAATAACTTCTTTAAAATAGTATTTTGTGTGCAGCTTGTGTTAAAATTCCTGGAACCTTAGGGGATGTACCCTGGGCAAAATGAAGGTGCTTGGAGAACAAAAGCAGCAGAGAGGTGATGTCTTTCTGCTGAGCTGCTCAGCAAGACAGAACATGGGAGGATGGCTCCGTGTTCCTGGGGATGCTTGTGATGTGGCTTAGAGTGGTCTGAGGGCTGTCCTCGCTTTGCTTTCATGCGATTGCTCCTGAGGGGCTGTTCTGCCTCCAAGAATAGCTGACACATTGCAGTGCTCTAATTATACCTGTTTCCCTGCCACATCTCCCACACGGGGAGCAGGCTCGCCTGCCGGTGCCCACCCTGCCAGCTTTGCTCCACGGTGACCCCACTGTTTCAGTTTTACAGCTCCCTATTGTGTATCAGGGTAAAAAGAGGGGTCTGTTCAAAGGTTTACAACCTCTTAGCCCCTCCCTAATGCTCTTCTCTCTTTCCGTTCCCCTCAATTAGGATAAAGGGATATGGAGAAAGAGAAGAAAAGGAGGGAAGTTGATTTTCTGTAAGTAGCACAAGTGGTGAAGTCCAGGAAACTTCAGTGGTCATATTCAAGCAAGGATATTTTATGCAGACCCTAGCAAGCTGAGAAAAAACAAATGGGGGGAAAAAGAGGGTGGGGGAGAGAAGTGGCTGGAATCCTTCTGAAGAAATTCTGCATTTTCTGCAGAGTACATAATTGAAGGGAATTTTTTTTTGATAAAGGCTAAATTGTGTATGGGCATGAAAAATTCAGCAGGGAATTTAAGCCATTTCCAAACCCCATGAAACATTAAACATTTTGCTCAAGAATAGCTTGAAGATGGTGCGCATCATCCCAAGCTTTAAGCAGTCATCTGATTTTTCTCTTACAAATGTTAAATATATAGCAAAGGGGAGCCAAAGTAGGTTTTATCTCCTTTCTCCTGATGAGTGTGGAGTTATTGCCTTGAAAGGTTCTGTTGGCTGACCTGACACACACCTTTGTTTACCCATCTTGGTTAGATGATTTTAGCTGCCACATTTTGAGGAACCAGGGGAGCAGATATCAGTGCCGCATTCTCAGCGTGCCGTTCTTTGTTTATGATCAGCTCCAGCCTTGGGCTCTTGTCTGAGTGGCTCTTAAATTAGCCTTTTAAATCCAGTGGAATTAAAGATTTTAATCAAGCAAGATGCTAATCACCATGACATGGTGTGATACGTATAGCCCGATAAGGATATAGAATAAATCTCAGTCTCTCGAAAGCAGTGAATCCTGTTCCTTAAATTGTCTTCAGGATGTTAAAGCTAGGTTATGCCTGTATTTTTAAATTTAAAATTCTTCCTTTGTGTGTAAAGATAAACATTGGCTGAGCTCAGATCCTTCTCAGGTGTTTTCTCAATTACTTCTTGTTTTGTTGACAGCCCAGGTACCCAAACATGCCGTGTTTTCTCTTTACATAAGGTTGTTACTCGCTTGGGTGTCTTTCATCAAGGAAACCTGACTGTGATTGTTTAAATCCTCTAGGAATGAGCTTTGCTTTTGCATAAAGCAGTCACCTTGGATGACTGCATGCAGCAAGTCATGCATTGCAAAATTGCAGTGTGAGTTTTCAAAAGCTGCTGTTGTTTGGTTTTGCTTAGCAAAGCTGGTTAGTGTTCTCAAAAGGAGGACGGTTCCCTTCTCTAGGCAGACGCTAGGGCCAAGCTTGTCATCCTGTGTCAGAGATGGTCCTCTAAGAAAATTCTTCACCAATAAATAATTCCATGTGCACTCTTACCGGGGTAGACAGCAGATTTCTCATCATTGTGCTGTAAAAACACCATGATGGCAAGCAGCCATACGACCTTCTCGGTTATTTCACTTGGGACTGGAAAAAGGCAAGAGAATAGTGATAGTTCTCAGCTCCAGGGCACCACATTGGTCATGGGGAAGAGCTAGACCAGGGACTAGATGGTGTTGATGCAGCCAGTCTGCTATGGAGAGCACTACCCTTGAGCAATATGGAGACAAGACGATCCAGCACAGTTGGTCCAGAAGATGTTTCTCCTCTTGCTGTGATTCATGAAGGAAATAGAGATATTGGCTCCAAAATACTTAGGGCTCAGAGAAAACAGACTAATAAGCAACTCTGAATAATGCAGTCTCCATGATTCATCATACAGCCTGAGCACATCAGGCCTCTGAGCATTAAAATAATTTCTGAGCAAACTGCTTGGGCTCTCTCTGGCTCTTTGCACTCGCCCGTAACACTGACTTGGAAGTTGTTTTTCCCACAGCATCTTCGGCCCATGGGAGTAAAAGGTCTATTCTTGTGGTGTAACTGATGGAGGGATTTTTGTTAGAAGGTGAGATGGATCATCTGCTCTTCTCCTGTGCTGCTAAGCACTCTCCTTCCCATACACTGCTCCAGGAATGTGCTTCTGGTAGCATGTAGAGATGCATATCTTACAGCGAATAACCTTTGTGTGTCACTGCAGGCATCAGCAGGTCTCAAAGTGTGTTAGAGGTTTTTCTGCTCGTAGAAGATTTATCTTCTTTTCTTGCTCCCTGAGCACATGCTCAAACAATATATTCATTTTAATTGTTTTCTGAGAGGTTATTAATATTGGAGTGGGGATTTAGAATGAAGATCAATCATTAATCTGAAAAGAATGGATTTGCAGCAAGTCTGGAAAAGAAGTTAGGGTGAAAGAAAATCAAGAGACATTCCCCACCTATTTTTTTTTCTTTTTGCCTAAAATGGGGCCAGCAACAGCTCCAAGAGAAAACCAAACCTCAGAGTGAAGATTGTAGAAGGCCCAGCCTAAAAGCTGTAGCAACATGTCACTACAGCTTGTTACCATTTTTTACCACAACATTTTATTTCAAGAATAAAATCTCTGGCTTTTCAAACAAAACCACAATCTTTGCAGAAGATTTTAATTTTCTTCCGCATTTTTCCTTTTAACAATATCCACAAATATTTCAGTAATCCATTTTCTCTTGGTTAAGTAGAGAAGTTTTAATTCAATCTGAAAGTTATCTCACCAAGGCTTTTTTACACCAAAAACTTGACCTAGCTTTTTGTGTGGTGTGTTTTCCTGCAAGGGTACCCTCTGGGTTACCCTGGGCCGGTGCTGGACCCTAATACTTTTTCTATTGAAGGGAGGTACCATGTGCCGAGCAAAACCACTGGATTGAGTCATTTTACTGTGATGTGATGAGTGGGAATATCATTCTCATCCTTGGGATGTCCTTTTTGTGCCTCTGTCATTCACCTCTTCCTCGCTGACTTTAGGATGTTCATGATGGGAAGTGATCTCTCTCCTTGAGTTTTCCCCATCTTGGTGCTTTGGGTTCTGACTGCAAAGAGAAGGGTGAGGGGAGTAGTTCTTGATAGGGGACTTTATGGAATATGGAAAACATAAATGTAGTTCCATGTGTGAAAAGTCAGTTCAGCGTGTTGTTTCCAAGGTCTATGGCCTGCTACTTTAATGTTCATAAATCAAAGGGCGAGAGTCAGGAGGATGGAGCCAGGCTCTTCTCGGTGATGGCAGTGATAGGACAAGGAGCAATGGGTGCAAGCTGGAGCAGAGGAAGCTCCATGTGAATATAAGGAGAAACTTTTTCACTCTGAGGGTGACAGAGCCCTGGGACAGGCTGCCCAGAGAGATTGTGGAGTCTCCTTCTCTGAAGATATTCATACCCACCTGGATGCGTTCCTCTGTGATTTGGTCTGGGTGATCCTGCTCTGGCAGGGGGGTTGGACTAAGATGATCTTTCAAGGTCCCTTTCAACTCCTAACGTTCTGTGAGTCTAACCACTTATGTTGTTGAATTATGGGAAAGTGTAAATTTTAAAGCATTTCTGTTTAAAATACGGTGATAACCCCAGAATCATCACAGAATCATTAAGGTTGGAAAAAAGACCTCCAAGATCATGCACGCCTAAGTGTGTATAGTAGCTGTGGGGTGTTGGGCAGTGATGCCTGGCACAGAAGGCATCAGTGTCTTAGGGTAAAATTAATCTCAAAGAAAAGAAAGCCTAAGTTGTAATGATTGGAGTTTTTTCCCCCTCTGCTTTCCCTGTTACCCAGAAGTACAGCAGAGGGCTTATAGAGGATCTCCAGGTACAATCCACCCAGGGAAAGATGCCACCATTTTTTTCTCTTTTGGATTGTTATCCCATTTCTTTTTCATGGTCTAGCCAGGTCATTTATAATAGGTTCCAGCAAAAGGGACCAAACCCCTCCACCAATACCACCACCACTACTTCATATAAATCTCTATATAAATGTATACATGGAAATACAGAGCATTAATTGTTTACTTTGAAAGAAGATAGAGGTGAATTCTATTTATGCAATGTTTGATTTTTTTATCTTAAACTATCTTCAGGGATTAAGGATGTAATTTATTATTCAACTGCTACACTGGTGAATGGGAAAGTGATTAATTTTGTAGCATGAAGAATATCTAGCTACTTTTTCTGCTCCCCAGCAGCACTGACTAATTGCAATGGAAGGAAGAGAGCCAGAGCTGTTTGAAAACAGTGGACTAAGACAGATCGAATAGACACACATATTGCTTTAATCTTCCTAAATGTGGATGTTTATAAGAGTTGCATAGGGAGGGGTGGGGAAGAGGATGGGAGGAACTATATCAGCCAGTTTGAAAATCAGTGTATGGGTGTTCGTTTGTTTTCTTTCTTAAATCAGCTCATCTGAGAGAGCCATACATGCATTTCCCACTTGGCGTTTTTGCTCCAGTCTCTTAAGCCAGTAGCAGAAGTCTCTGTGAAGACTACAGCTTGCAGGAAGGTTGATGCCATCACCCAGGGAAATAAGTCTAGTTACAGCAGTATTTTTTGTTTAGTACTGGCCAAGCAGGATGGATCCAGCTCTCCCAGTTGTTCTGCAGCATGGACCACTGCTGGCTCCAAGGCTCGAGCCAAGGCTGCAGTACATTGGGTTTCCTCTGACGCTCAAATTGCAATTGGCCCCCAAAGTGGGAAAACAACACAAAAACAATTACAGGCAAAGATGTGTCCAAGATTGCTTAAAGCTGTTGGCTGCAGCTTCTAAAACTTGAGGAAGTCCCCTTGCAGTAAAGAGCTGGAAGATGTTTCTTTGTGATCTGTGTAGTGTTTTGTATTTCATCACTAAGCACAGAGAGGGTTTGTTTGGTGATAAGGGATGTAGCTGAAGGATGTGGTCCACGTCTTCCCTGGCTGCCTCCTCAGGGGAGGCAAACCAAAAAAACCCCAAATTTGTTTTGACTGTGCCACGCAACAACAGCCAGGGAGAATGACGTCCTTGTCCAGTGACGTAGCTAATTTTTTTCAACTCCCTCATAACAGCCCCCTTTAAATTAATGCGTATGTCAACTCTTGTCAGGAGCCCTTATCAATGAACAAATGAGCTGAATGCCATAATCTAATAAACAAATAGATAACCCATTTCGGTTTTGTTCTGAGTGAGGCAGTGTTTCCCTCATCGAGTTGCTTTGTGGACCTTTTACTCTGCAGCAGAGAGGGATGGTGTGCGGGAATGCATCCTATGTTTCCCCTCTGAGGATAGGGTTTGCTCTTCTGACTAAGATGCCCTGATTTTCCTGCATGTTTCCAGTTTCTTGTGTTGAAATGTTTCCATCTCAGCAGATTGTTTTCTTTCATATTTTTAAATTACTTGGAACTACCTTTGTCCCTGTTACCAGACCTGAGCAGCTGGAACTGAAAGCAGCACCTCATCATGCTAATAACTGCACAGATCAAGTAAGATGAACTCTATCTTTACGTCTACAAATAAAGACCAGAGGGCAGGGAAAGTAAAGAAAGGCTTTGCATGTCTGTGGACCAAGGCACAGTAGGGCTAGGTGACATACCCAAAGTCCTAAAGGGAATTTATGACAAGGAATGGTACTTAAACCTTTTCTGTTAATCTTACAGCTCTTTGTCCTCCTATTTAGCATGGATTTTAATGAAAAGTTTTACAGTGCCATGGCCTGTTTCTTGCATCGGCTCAGCTTTAGTCCTTCACTAAGTTTTAGTAAAGGACTGATTTATGTTCTGTTGAGCTGAGTTCTGAAGCCAGCAGACCTCTTCTCTAATCTCCCCTTTTTCAGTTTAAAACCATTACCCCTTGTACTATTCCTATATGCCCTCGTAAACAGTTCTTCCCCAGCTATAGGTGCCTATAGGCACCTTTCTGGTACTGAAAGGCTGCTATAAGGTCCTTCCTGGAGCCTTCTCTTCTCCAAGCAGAGCAACTCCTTGATAATTTCTGTGGCCCTCTGGATGCACTCCCACAGGTCCATGTCCTTTTTGTGTTGAGGGCTCCAAAGCTGGATGCAATATTCTAGATGAGGTCTCACCAGAGCAGAGTGTCATAATCACCTCTCTTGATCTGCTGGCCACACTGCTTGTAATATCTTGGGCCCTCTGGGCTGAATATGCACACTGGTGGTTCATGTCCATCTTTTCATCCATGAGTACCCCCAAGTCCTTTTCCTCAGGGCTTCTTTCCAGCACATCATCTCCTAACCTGTATGGATAATGAGGATTGTCCTGACCCAGGTGCAGGACCCTGCACTTGGCTCTGTTGAACCTCAGGAGGTTCACCTGGGCCCACTTCTTCAGCTGGCCCAGGTCCCTCTGGACGGCATCCTGTCCCTCTGATAACAGCATTAAGATAACTGTTAGGTGCAATATGATTTGAGCAGGAACAGAAGTGTTACATTCACATCATCTTTACAAAACAGTTTGTTGAGGTGAGCAAAGTCAGTCCTCTCTATTGCAGAGGGGCTGGTGTGGGACATTAGCTGAAATGCTTTGCCCCACAGTCATGTGGAAAAATAAGCTGAAGAACCAAAATGTGGCCTTGCATTGATGCCTTTGTAATTAACAGCATATATTGTAAGTGTACGGTGCGTAGGATGTCTGGCTGATGTGCCTGGGGGAGAACAACCTGGCACATGGTTGCACCTGCCTTCCTCTGCCTATTTGGGCTGCAGGAGCATCGGTTGTGTTTTGTTGGTAAGGATGGCACAGTTAGGTATCTACTGGCACAAGCTGAGTAAAATGCAGTCTCATCAAAAAAACCCCAAAACGTTTTCACAATGAGGGGCATCCACTGTGGCGAAGAGGCTGAGATTTTGCATAATTTGGGGAACTGAGCCCTTGTTTCCTACCCCCGTGCTAATTACTGCCTTTGGGGTGTTTTGAGAGGGAGGTCACTGAGTTCTGACGTGAACCAGAGGTGGGTGGGATTTTCCCCACTAGTGACCAGAGCTGGAGTGAAAGATCTGCATAGGGGACACTAAAGATAAGATCTGCTAAACTGAGTTACTCGATAAAAGCCTGTCACGGTGTACTGCTGCTGCTCCTTTTAGTGGTCACAAACCTATAGGCAGTGCAAGGGATCCAGGTCCACTCCCAACAGTCTACCTGGCGATGCCTAAATGCTGGTAAAACCCAGTTACTTCTTGAGAGGTGGGGGGAAAAAAAATGGCTTTTGAGCTGCTGCCTCAGCTCAGACCCAAACATCAGAGCAGCCTGTGTAGGATCTCCCTGTTAGCACTCTCCCACGCGGCTCCTCTGTCCCCATCAGAGTCTCATCTGCTACTCCTGAAAGCTTTAGCAACTTATTCTGGCTCTAGTAACACTGGAAGAAATCCAGAGTGACTCCGGCGGAGCTATTTTGGATGGGTGTTTGCTGGAGCAATTGTACCTAGAGGTTTTAAGTTAATCGCAGGGTCATTTTTTCCTCTGTATATTTAAGCACCAAAGTTAATTAACGCTTCAGAGTTTCACAGGCTGCTTCTTTCATTATCTCAGCTAGCTGGGGTAAACGGCAGCGTGGCAGGAGGGAGGTAGACTGGCTGCAGTTGTGCAGACAGGAAAAATTCTGGGAATTGTTTCCAGTGAATCCCAGGGGTTTGGGTAGTTGGATGAAGGGAGGAAGGTGGAGGTGAGGATGCGTAAGTTGCCATGGTACATGTTGCCTGTTGACTTTCCATGTAGTAAACAAAATTACCAAGTGATTGTTGGCGTGTGAGGATTTTGCTTTTTTTTTTTTTTCCTCTCCTTTAAAGAGAATATTTTAAGCAGGACTGCGATTCATAGTCCTGAACTGTAGGGGACTAATGTTCCTGTTCTCCAGCTGGGAGAAACTAATTCAACATCTTGTGTTGTAAACACTCACTCATTTTAACTGATTACACCTCCAATGTTCCTCAAATCACTAAAATTACTAATTGCTATTCCTTACACATCAGAGAGTGAATCCTGAATAATTAACCCCAAATAAAATTAGATGAATTGGCCCTTTTAATTAGAATCCCTGCTGCTGTTTGTTCTGAGCTTCCTTTTCTTACTGTTAAGAGACTTTTAGAATGATTAAAACTGTTTAAGACTTAAACAGCCAGTGACCTTTTAATACAATATAAATCCATAAAAGCAATATTTCAGCTAGCAGGTGGTGAAGTAAATTTTCAGTGCAACTACCTGACAGACTCAGTTTTCCTTTTTTAAATGGTGAGGATGAAATTAGCCAGTGTGGGTTTTTTTTTTCTCCCTCTGACTTATTAATACAGTAGCTGATTAGCAAAAGTAGTTCAAATGGTAGGATTAGTGATTGGTAAGAGAATGGCAATTTAAACAGTGCTTTGGGTTGGCAGGGTGACTTTATTTTAGAATTCATGGTTCAATGTGGCATATTTAGTTGGACTGTGGAGCTGCTGTGGTGTCAGTGACCCCTCACAACGCGTTTTTGACCAAGGATGCGCCAACACAAACCACGATTTTAATTACATGCTTTCCTTGTCCAGTGATGTGTGTTAAATACAGATGTTACAGGAAAAAGAAACCTTCATTTTGGGAAACCTGGTAAGATGCGTGTTCACACCTAGGAGTCACCAGGTCATTCCTAGCTGAAGTTTTCTATAAAAACCCTCTGGCATCACTTTGGCAGCGTGAAGTTTCCCAGACTGCTTAATAACACTGCAGTATTCTGCAGGTTTTTGCAGTGGTAACAGTGGAATACAGGTTCATGGTAGACTTAATCAAAAGGATTTTAGCCCAGTGCTAAATAAATTAGGATTTAAGTATTGATCTTAATTGTTTCCATGTAGATTGACCCTCTGGCTAGCTGTAGTAGAAGGTAAATACTTGACCAGTCAATGGGAAATGCCTTGTCTGCTTAGTGCTTTCCCATAGAGTCTGTTTGGAATCGGAATAGAAACACATCAGTAGGGGTTTGCTTTATCACTGTCCTTACTCTGGTCTCTGAGTTAAGGGAGAACTGTTTTTTTCAGGTGATTCAAACCGATTCTGTACCAGCTTTAGAGTCAGAAATTATCAAGATGACGACGAGAAAGGGTTATTTTTGTTTGTAAGGAGAAAAATGAAAAACATCTGGGCATATAGTCTTTAGATGTCAGCCAGAGATCTGGGAAGACCAGTGTGAACCCTGTTTTGTTGGTTGATAGATTTCATTAAGTTATTGTTTCAGGGGAAAAATATGATGTTTTGCTTTTTCGTGTTTCTGAGGGTTCCCCCCCCCCCAGTCTCTTCTTACTGAACAAGTGAGATCATCTTCGTGTCTAGAAGTTTAAAAGCTGCAAATCTTCATGTCTAAATGCTGTCAGTCAAGGGAGGAGGCAATTACTGTGCTGCAATTCATTTGTTGACTGGCAGATAGATCTCCCCGAAAACAAAGGCTTGAGACATTTGAGCCTGATCCTGCAAAAAAATTGAAGTGCACTTAAAAATTTAAAGGTTAGACTGTAAGTGGAAAGGTGCTTGGTGCATGAGACAGGATGTTTTTCTCAGTGTATACTCGTACCCAGAAGGTACCAGGCAGACAATGGCAAAAATGTCAAGAGTTTCTATTCAGCCTGACAGGCTTGTTCTGATGTGGACATCTGTTTAGGCTAGGAACATTTTTTTATTTGTATATTTGAAAAATGTAATAATGAAACTTCTAAATCTCCTTGGAAAGTGTAAGAGGGGAAATTTTGGGGAGGAGAGGGGTAAAACCTTGCAAATGCATCTGAATGGCACAGACTTGATTGAAGCCAGAAGCCAGGCTGGGGCTTGGAGACATCACTTTTGCTTAGGGCTCTGCTGCAGTTCCCCAGCATTGCCGTAATAGGTTGACTTAATTTCTGCCTAATTACTTGATTGTAAAATACGGAGGAGAGCATTGCTGGGGCTGGCAGTATCTTCTCTTGTGGTTGTACCGGGTGATGCTCCAGCGCAGGAGCAGGCACGGGTGCCGAGAGAAGAGCTCAGAGCTGCGGTTTCACGGCACGTTGCGCCGGCGTATCTGAAATAACCGAGCTGGTGCATGTGTTGCACTGCACAACCCCTTCATGGGTTGAGTTGCGGTCTTCACAGCTGTAAGAAGAAGAACCGAGTAGCTGGAGCAACAGGAGTGTTAATTTTCTCCTGTAAACTATGTAGTGTGTAGAGATTGCTCACTGCGAGAGCTGAAGGCAGGCTGTGCTGAGATGCGAGGAAGGGCAGGATGCGGCTCCCTGCCTTCAATGGTGCCCCACCCGCGACATGTAAGTTGCCTCCTGATGGTGCCATGCTGTCTCTCTGCTGATGGAGCTCGGTGCAGTTGCTCTCATAACTTAAGTACCTCCAAATGTTCAAGGCGATGCCCCAGGAATGTCAATCAAAATGCCAGTCTTGGCACTGAGCAGTCATCAGTACTAATGGGCCTTTTCCCCATCTTACACCTTATTCATGGAGGGGCAGCAAGGTTAAATCAGCCAGGAAAGAGTGAGTGTTCAGGGTGGGATTTGTCCTCCCTCAGCCCGTGGTTAGCTCTGGTAACCCCAGAGCCCTGAGTCCCCTGTGACCACTGGTGCATCCATGCAGACCAGGGACGGTCCCTTCCTCAGATGTCTCCCTGCATAGCTGGCTGGCACTGGAGGTGGTCAGTAGTGGGTGGCAGTGATATGCTTTGCCTGTACATGGACTTTCCTGCTTCCTCCCACTCTAAGCAAGAGAAATCTGCTTGGCTTGCAAGACTCTGGGGGTGAGGGTGAGTCCCTGAGTTGCACTGTAGGGAGATCCCGCTTAAAGGGAGTGTAAGCTTGCTTTCAGCTTTTTTTTTTTTCCCCCTCCTTTACTCCCTCAGACATAGACCTGTTTCTTCTACACGTCATCTAAAATGGTGTGCTGCTCAGGACACGGATTTTACAGTCTGTGTGTGCTTCCCTTTCTGCCGGAGGGAGACTTCCAGCCATGCCAATAATAATAATACCCTAACAGCTTTCCCTCCTGCGTCCGAGGGAATGCTCTCCCGAGAGTGCAGTGGGAACAGCATCGGGTCCTACAGCTTGGTGTGGGAAAGAGGGAAGTGCAATGGCAGAATAAATAACTAAAGCTGCGAAGGAGAAAAATCCATCTGTTTGCAGAGGACCAGGAAAAGGCCAAACATCTGCAAGGTCCCCCCAGTTCATCAGGCATCTGCTTTCTGCTTCCCAGTCTAAAAACTTTCCCGTTTGTGGGGAGAGCGGAGCCAGCAGCTTATCTGACACAGAGGACAGAGTCAGCGGAGCTGGGCTGGGATGCGGTAAAGCCAGCTGTCTCCTCCTGCACAGAAAAGTCTTGTCTTCCAAACTCCAGAAAAGGGCTCTTATCTGTTTCTGTCCTTTGCTCCTCTTCTGAAAAACATCTTGCCAATGTTTTTGTCTTTTGGGAGGAGAGGATCTTCCAAAGGGGCAAAATGGTATTTGTTTTGTGTTTGTTCTAGCAGTTGTTGTTTTCCCCTTCTGTTGTAGCGATTGTTGTTTTTCCCTTCTGTTTATGCACAGACCCTGTGCCTTTCCTTGTTTCATCCCCTTCAACATGTTCTCTACCTCAGTTTTACTTAGCTGTTTGGAAGGGTCGCAGTAAAGCAAGGGTGTCTGACTAATGTGCTGTGCAGGGAGATGAGTCTTTGGCATCGGAGCCGAGACTAACTGGAGAAATACCATCTGAAGTGTATTCTTTGGGAAGTATGTGTCTGCTGGAGTTGAATTTGTTTGCAAAATCATGTTGGTTGCTTTGGAGGGTCATTTTCAGAGCAAAGGAGAAAAGTTTACTTAGGACTCCAAAAGCACAGCATTTTTTAGAATGAAACACTGAGATATTAATTTCAAAACATTTCTTCTTTTCTTTTTACTCAGTATTGTATTTCATACGATTTGAAATAAATTTTTTAAAAAGGATTAATTGTAGGGCAAAGAGGAGGAGACTGCAGATTTTATTGGGCATATATTTTTTTAAAAAAATCAATATTGAACTCTATAATATCATGAGCCAGAAGGTTTCACACGATGTTACGTATTGGAGCATCACAGTTGTCTTAAATTAGTTTTCAGTGTGTTGTTTTTAAACTGTCTTCGTGAATCTGTATTTAGGATGATACTTTCTTAGGGATATGGAGAAGGGGGGTGGTGGTGTTTTGAGTCCTACCCATGATTGCTTTGGGGAAAACAGGAAGAAATTACTTCCCTGGGAAATAAGATTCCTAAAGTCTTAGAGGGACTTTCAGAGAGTGATCTGACATTGAACAAAAAAGCTTTCTGGGGCTGCAGACTCATCTGCTTCCCACAGCAAATAGCGTGAAGGTGCTGTGCTGCCAGTGCTGCTCAGCTGGTGCCCATGCCTGGGGCAGGCTGAGTCCAGGGCCTTGAACCCAGGCACGGCTTGTCCAGAGGACTGCAGGTCACTGGGGCTTGGCCCAGCGTCTCTCCGAGTGGTTTGGAGACTGCTCCTTGATATTAGGGGATGACTGTAGCTGGGAAGTGGTGTGGCACTGCGTGGGAATGTGGAGGGCCGATGAGGGAGCCCGTGTTTCTTCATGGAAAGGGTTACAGCCCTCCAAAAGTCACAGTTTCTATATCTGTGAGATATCCCCCTTGAATTCATTTACCTTAAACTTCCATCCCAGGTGTGCACAGGAGAGCTGAGAGCCAGCAGCAAACAGCTCTACTCACAGAGCTTTATGAGAGGAAATCAGGACATACCGAAGTGTTGCAAATTACAGGCAGCTGCCTCTGAAGGAGCCAGACCCAGTCGCAAGCACCTTCCTTCCATCCTTAGGAGGTGCTTTGTCAAGGTCTCCTATCCTGCCTGTGCTGCTCTGCCCACGTTTTCTCCTTTGTGCTCCCACATCCTCTGAAGTTCTTGAAGAGCAGTCTCCCTCCCATCTCTGTGCTAAACCGGATGGCTTCACAGCCGGTGTACTGCTTTGGCTTCACATCAGCACTTCTGGAAGTTTCACATGAAGGACAGCGAAGTGTGTAATGTTTTATACATCAGCCCCCTGTAAGAAGTCTCCTTTGAGTTGTGGTGGATGCTTCTGAGCTTGCAACTGGCCCATTGCTTACTTGGCTGTTGTCACGGAGAAGGCCCTGTGAGCTTCCTCACAGTTCCTTATGTGAAGCTCTGAGGTCCCTATAGGAAGGGGAAATGCAAAAGTGTGGCTGTCTGCCAGTAACAGGGATGAGGGAGGTGGTCTGGTCTACATTTCGGGTTCCAGCTTCAGCCTTCCATGTGTCCTCTGCAGCAGGGAATCCTTACTTTTAGATGGCACGCGATACTATCTTTGTAGTGATCAAGAACTGGCATCATTTGGCATGCAAGGGGGGTGAATTGGATGTTCCATTGCAAGGCTGGATGTGGGATGTTCGCTATTGCAGGTTTTGTAGTTGTCTGTGGCAGGTTTTAGATGCAAACTCGGTCTGTGGAGCTGGATGCTGGTGCCTTCAGGCTTTTGACACCTTCTGCTGTGGGGTCTGAGGACCTTTAAGCAATCTGCCAGTGTTTCTGAGCTGTTGTAGCCAACTCCTTGAAGCAGCAATGCGGCTGAGTATCTAATGGTTAAGCAGTGTGTTAACTCCTGTGTCACCAAACTGATGGCAGAGCTGTGAAGTGTTTCAGGGTTCATCCAGATCATCCATGTTGTGGTGTGTGGAAATGCTAGTGAGTCAAAGTTCTTCCATTCTCTTTCTTAGGGGACTTCCTTCCTCCACCCCCACCTCCTCTGGATGACCTCGGGAACATCACATCATCACAAGGTGCCTTTCCCCCCCCACCTCCTTTGGATGATGCTACTTTCAACGTGCAGGTAAGATGACAGAAATTTTATTGTTAGTGCAGAAATGACCCGAAAATTAGGGAAACGAATGGATGATAATAAAAGGAGCTGGTTAGAGATCGTGTGTCAGGAACAACCAAGTCAGCTTTAGCAAGCTGTGTTTCCCAAGTAGGGAATATTTCCATTCAAAACTTGCTCAGCTATTAAAGGATTTTTCCCATCCGGCTTGAATTAGAAGACTAATTGCCTTATGTCCTTGTGATGGTGGGTGAGAGTGGAACCTTCCCAGAATGAATTGTTTTCTGGAAGGGCCATCTCCTTCCATGGACTGTGGAGAGACTTCAGAGTGGTAACGTGATCCTAAAAGTGCTTCATTTAGATGCCTAAAATTAAATGAAGCGAATAAGCCCTGGCCCAGGCTCCAGTGATGTCACTGAGACCTTTTTCACCACAGTTTTGCTGGCTTGAATCCTCTAGATTGGCCAGCTGGATGAAAGTGCAACTTCTGAGATGCATCAGGTGGATAATGGCATGTCCTGTGTGGAGATGGACATACCTGGGACACCCCTGAAAGGTATGAACGCCAATGTGCAGACATTGCTGGCTTGCCTGGAGTGCCAGCTACTGCTACATTAGCTCAGGCACGCTCAGGAGACGTGTATCAAAACCTGCAGGGACTGGCTGTCAAAGTGGTCTGGGAGTGAGGGGCTGGTCTTGCCAGTGGAGACCAGAAGAGTTGGCTTGTTAGCTGAGCTAAAGGAAGGCTGGGGAAAGGGGTGTAGTTGCAAATTTGAAATACATTTGGAAAATAAGCACCAGAGAACAACTGCTTCAGCTCTGGGTGAGTGTTGGTATAGCAGCAGGAGAGGCTGAACTTGCCAGAAGTACCTTTATGCTGGTGTTTAGAAAGTTTCTGAAGCACTAAGGCTGCAAAGGTCTGGAAGAGCCTTCTGGGAGAGGAGCAGTGAGAGCAGAGCAAGGGTGAGCTAGGTTTGAGGCTGATGAGAGTCGTGTAACCATGTATCCACAGCCACCAGATGGTCCTTGGTGACCCTGGAAGGCTGTGTCAGTCCTGTGTCCCTTGATGGATTTGAACATGAGAATAGGCTAGTGGGCAGATGTTAAACAGGAATCATGAAACAAGATTTGGTTCCTGACCCCACCACAAACTCTGGAGCCTCTGGAAAAAGACAACACTTGCCCCCCTCCTGGGCTTCCTCTGGTATCTTGCCTGTGGTGAGATGTTCAGAAACTGTTACAGAGTCTGAGCCTGTTCCTGCAGTGGGTTCAGTGTTGCAAGCAGCCTTCGAGGGGGAAGGGGTTACTGAGGATTGTGTTCTCCCTTGCCAGGAAAGGCTGCAGCCATCAGGGACATTAGCCAAGTGCGGAGCATGGCTTTTCCCAGCCATGGGGGAAATGAAGTAATTCCCCAGCAAGTGTTGTTCTGTCTCTTATCTCTCTGAGAAGAGCAGACCCCATGGGAGCAGGGGAGCTTCCAGACCATGCTGGGAAGCAGCAGAACAGCAGGCTCCTTCTGAGGGCAGGGCTCTGCCTGGGCAGCAGGAAGGGATCGTGGCACCTCACAAGCTTCTCCGGAGTCAGGCTTCCCCCTTGCCAGGTTGCCCAAGAAGGGAACATTGGCATGTTTATTGAAAAGGGCTTGTGTCTGCAGCTCCTCATGCCTCCCTCCAAAGATGTGCCTGAGCTGCTCAGGGCTGTCATTGGGGCATGCCCCTTGGTAGAACCACCCCATGGGATGGCTCTTCCCTGCTGAGGTCATGAAATTGGTATTTGTCACATCCTTTGGGAAGCTGCGACTGGAGCCATGTACGTATCGTTGGGCTCTGGCAGGAGCTTGGTTAGAGTGAGATTCCTTCCTGTTTAAGGAAGGTGAGCCTACCAGTTATACCCCAGCACTCTTGGCCTGTCACCACCCCTATGCAGCCAATGTGGGTCCCTGCCTTTAATCTGTGCCACCTTTTTCCCATTTCTCTTCCCTTCCACCCTCTGAGGGAGATTGACAGCAGATAAGAGCTAGGGCTAAGTCAAGAGCTGGTGGGGTCTCCTGTTGCAAGATCCACTCCTTATCTTGGAGGCTCAGCAAAAGCCATGGTGAAGCAAGATGTAAGGCCTGAGGGATGAAGGAAGAGGGCAGGTGGTGATGTAGAAAGCTGCTTGATGCCTCTGTGCATTGAACACAGCCATTTTCATGAGTCCAGATGGAGGTTCCCATGCTGAAGGAGCAGAATGAATGATGGCTGTGTGTTCCTTCTGCTGTGAATCCATTCTCAGGATGTGGTTGCATGAAGGCAGGTATCTCATGAGCACGTGTTGGGTTGAGCTCCAACAGACTAAAGCTGATCCTGATTCTGCTGTCTGATGCCATGCCATTTAATTTCCATTCCTCAGCTTCCCCACAGCTAGCTGTAAGTGCTGGAGCAGGTCGCTCCGTTCCTGAGCATGGACCAGATCTAATGCTGCTGCCTGGGGTGGTTTGGTCCCTGCAGACCCAATGCAAGCCCTCTAGATTTTGAAATTAATCTGCTTTAGCAAATCAGCCCCTTTATGACACAAATTCCTCTCTGGATGGCAGAGTGCTGATAACAGCTTATGAAATATGTGCGCTCTGGCTCCAGGTAAGGCTTTTTATGCTAGGTGTTAAGTTGATGAGGGCAGCAGAATATATATGTTTAGTTTATTATAATTTCTTGCATTACTGTTAGCAGATGACCAAAAGCTGCACAGATTATTGCAGTTTAGGTTGTATCTTAAGAGCAGCAGTTAAAATAGTAATGCCCGGCTTTCGTAGGCCTGTTTGGATCTCTATTTGGACAGTGGAACTGGCCACTTAGGATCAGATCCAAAAAGGTACTTTAGTGTCTGACTTCCCTTGAGGTGCTTATCTTCTGATGGAAATCAGAGGAGGACTGGGTCATGAAAGACCTTTGCGATAGATCTGGCATTTTCTTGTCATTTTTGTTTTCCCATCCAGATTCGTTTTGTTCAGATTCACAACAGGGCTGGGGAGGAAAGGGGAAGGAAATTTAAACTCTTATTAACTGTAATGCTTTAAAAAAAAAAAAAAAAAGGGAAAAAAAAGAAAGAAAAGGAAATGTTTGTTTTAAAAAAGAGTGGTGGGGCTGGGGGACAGTTGTGTTGGGAAGTTCCCCTTCGGCTGAAGTCAGCCGGCGAAGGCGAGGGCTTGTTCCCAGAATGGTGGTGAGGGTGCGGCGATGGCGTGTTTGACAAATAAGGACATGAGCAAAGAGCCTTTTGCCACGTTGGCTTGGGCTCAGTTTAAAAGAGAAAAAAAAAAATCCTGGACGGGAAGAAAAATGAAATCACTGTTTGTCAAAGGGAAATAGATAGATCTGGGAGGGAGGCAGATTATTATTTTTTTAATTTTTTTTTTTTTTTGCCTTCTAGTTTCAAAATAGGCATTCTGCCCAGGCAGGGGAAAACAAAAGTGAAAAACTCTCTTACAAGCACCTTCTTGAGTGCCTTCTTTGCTCACAGAGAGAGACCCTCACTCGTGGCACCAGTGATACCTTCCTCCTGTGCCCGGCAGGGCTGCTCAGGGATGAGGACTGTGCACAGCTGGCTGAAAATCTGGTCCCTACCTTGCATCCTCAGAGGGATCTGTGCTTCAGGAGGCATCTTGATAAGCTCTGTCATGGGGCCTTCAGTTCTCCACTGGCTTTGAAATGACCAGTTCCCCTTAAGGGAGAGGTTTAGAGCCCAATGTTTCATGTTGGGGCAGGACCTAGGTGGCTCAGAGCAGTTGTGAACCTCAGCTGTGGACCTACCAAAGGCCACCTTGGAAGAATGTTCATTTACCAGTTGTTGCTAATTACTCTGCAGTGTCCACAGTGTGTGTCTGATTTGCACTTGGGACCCTATAGATACTACCACAACATGGAAAGGAGAGGACTGTATTTGTCTGGGAGATGGCCTCTTTCCCAACAATCCCTGGTTCTTATCAGTGTGGTTTTTGTTGACAAGCCACAGAGCACATTACAAAAGAAATACCAGTCTCTCCCTGATAAGGTAGCTGAAACAGGGAAAGTACTTTGCCTAATGCACCAGGCTGACCAGCAGCAGGCTAAAAATAGAACCCAGATCTCCTGTGTCCCAGAGCAATTGCATCTCCTACACTGCACCACCTCGTTACTGTAAAAACTGTGAATTAATGAATAAATGCCATCAGTGGCTGAAAACAGAAAGAATTGGGGATATACAAAAAAGGATGTGCAACAGTGGTTTGGGATGGGGTTTAGAGTGAGGAAACAGACTTCGAGCAATTGCATCAAGGGTAGGTTTAGATTAGATATTAAGAAGAAATTCTTCCCTGTGAGGGTGGGAGAGACCCTGGCACAGGCTGCCCAGAGAAGCTGTGGCTGCCCCCTCCCTGGCAGTGTTTATGGCAAGGTTGGACAGGGCTTTGGGCAAGCTGGGCTAGTGGAGAGTGTCCCAACCCATGACAGGGGGTTGGGAGTGGATGGGCTTTGAGGTCCCTCCCAACCCAAACCTTTATATGATTCTGCAATAAAATAATATACCAGTTTTTATTATAACCAGCTATGCATGGAGGGGCTGCAGTGCTGCACTGTATGTGGTCAGGAGCTATTCTCATGTTCAGACCTACTGAACTGACGGACCGGGTTCTTATCATCCTCTTTCCACATGCAGGAAATCAGCCGAAGGGCTCAAATTCCTATTGCCAAGGAATTTTGGGAGGAGAACTGCTGAAATGCAGACTGAAGGCACATACACCTTCCTTTACGATGCTGTTCAGAGGAGACCCATCTCCTCCCTAGTACACACGCCTCGGAAGAGGTGGGAACGTGTTGATGGATATGAGCGGCGGGAGTCTCATCCTTGTCACGGGGGAGGTTGCCAGGCATGTTACTGTCTGACTCCCTCCCAGCGAGCCTTGGTGGTGGTGCCTCTTCATGGGCTGTGACTCACTGGCTAAAGACACAGCCGGAATGGAGGAATTTTTGGATTATTTTGTTTCATTTTTTTAATTTTCTGTGCACATATTGACAAATAGTTGGGGAGGAAGAAGTGTGATTTTTGCCTACCAGTGGGTGCTGCCTTAAATAGCACAGCTCCCTTTCTGCCCGAGTGCTGGGCTTGCTCTAAATTGCCTGCCTTTTAACGTTTGGAGAAGCTGAAAAGGCCAAAGAGAGCAGAACATGTGTTCAGCCTCCCTCTAGTGCTAGATTTTGTTAATCATCAGGATTATCGGCCTGGGCGTAGGTGCTTGCTGGCAAGGAACATGGGTAACGCGGCACAGCTCTTGCTGCCGGCCTGGCTCCTGGCAAGGAGCAGCAGCTCCCAGTGACTCTGTAAATAAAGCCACAGTCTGTGTTTATCGCTTGCCATTTCAGATCCAGCTTTTGCAGGTTTCTAGGACTCCTAAACTGATTTATTAAAATCCATGTGATAAGCAACTGCCTCTTATCTAAATTGAAGCCGTGTCCAACAGTATAAATAAATTACCTGGTAATGTTAACCCTCTTACTCAAACCTTGGCTTTGCAGGAATGCTTTTGATCTGTCTCCTTTCTTCTGTCTTCCTCGTGTGTTTGAGAGACAGGAATGTGCTGTGCTCTGAATTAGACTTGAACAAATAACATGTATGCTATCTGCATGTTTGAAAGCGTACCTGAGTCTCTGCAGGTTGGTATATGTCTGCTCTGTAATAGGGATTCCTAGGCACTAAGGTGAGAAAAATCAGTAATACAAAGTCTGTTTATGTTGATGGATATCTGGATCCTTGGTAGATAAAATGTTTTTCCCATATGTGTATATAAATTCACACTATATATATGTATAAGAAATACATAATAAGTGGGAATATGGAGCAGACCTCCACATTATCAGGGAACAAGCTTTCATGTTTTATCCTTGCTGCTTTTTTATCCCTTTCTCTGAGTAGCATGGCTGGTAGATCCAGGATCACAAGAGAAAAAGAACACTGAGCACTTCTTTGAGGCAGCTCTTGATGCAACCCATCTTATACGCATGTTTGTTTTACAATGCCAAACCACATTCTATTTTAAATCTTTAATGAACCTCTGTTCCCATCTATGTAACTTTCCAATCCGTACTCTCTTCAGAATAGACAAAGATGCTTATTATAAACCACAAATTTTACTGAAAGGGTAAACTGGAAAAGTTTTAATTGTACGGCGTAAGCCTGCCATTCATCTCTCTGCCTGGCTATTAATATCTTGGCAATGTTATAATGCAACACAGCCTTTAATAGCTAAACCTCTCAGCAAGGACTACAAAGGAAGCGAGGATCCAAACAGTTAACTGTGCTCATTATTTTCCTCATGCCTATTACTGTGTTATTTAATGTATTTGTTATGTTATTGTTTAATATAGGAACAGAGCATGCTGGGTGCGTCAGGGCCTGCACTGGTGCACACTCGTGTCTTCTTTGGGAGGAGGGTTGTGACTGAGGCTGGGAGACTCTTCTGGAGCGGGGGCAGAGTGGCTTTTGATAATCTGCCGTAGGGCGGGTGGTGAGGTGTGGGAGCAGTAGAAGGCAGAAGCCTAATAGAGATCATATGTAAACAAGGGTATGGGACCAGCTAAAAAGTTGCGATAGGAGACAGAAAGGTTGAGATGTTGCAGTTCGTGATGTTCAGAGATCATCAAGCTAAAATCATCTCAGGTTAAGATACGGGGCAGTGTCCACACAGCATGGTTGTGGTCCCCCAGTGCTGTGCCTTTGGTTATGCGCCCTGGTGGTCACCCACCTCCAGTCCCACGTGGGCACATCTCTTTGTGTGACACTGTCACACTACTGGTGCTGGGGTGGGGTGCTGTGCCGGCACTGTAAGAGAGGTTAATGTGTCATCTGGATTATCCACCATGGATAATAGAAACATGAATGTGGAATGTAATAGGGAAGTCATGGAGAGCATGCAGAAAAAGCAGGTGATTTTATCCTATCAGAGCTAGTACTGGCCTGTGTCAAAAGGAAGCAAAAATGTCATTGTATCCAAGGTAAAACAAAAAGGTAATGAAGATGTGGGAATTCTCTCATCAAAGCAGATGAGCTGAGTGATGGAAGTGTGTGAGATAACATAATCAGGATGGAAGATAGTTCCATTCTTCTCATTTCTGAGTACTATTTAAATCTTCTGTTGGACTAGCAGGTCCTAGGAAAGATCTGTTGCTCCAGTGTCAAATCCTGGGGAGCATCTGTCGCATTAAGGAACGGTAATGCAGTGGCGAGACTAAGACAAACAGACCATCAGTTACAAGAAGGGATTCTAAAAATTGCAGCAGATGAATCATTACACCTTTTTTCTGAAGGTGGCTGGATTGGAAGATGTGGTTTAGAAAGTCAGAGTCTTTCCATGCAGCTTGGGCATTGTGGTAAGCTGGAACATGACGGAGCAGACAGAGTCAGATTCCCATCTTGGTTCTGATGTTTTAAAAGAAAATGAGCTTTGGTAAAACAAGATGAAAGGGAATAGAGATCCACTGATTGGAGAATCCAGTTATCTTTCCAAAGTTTTACAGCCCTGGAGTAGTTAGAAGAGTAGGGCAAACTTTGTCTTATTTTTGATGTGAGTTTTGTCTGGCAGTAATGAGACGTGGATATGGAGAAGCTGTGAGAGCATCTCATCTCTAAGAATGGAAGTGGCTCAAATGCAAGTTCCTGTCTCTGTTTTTCAGATTCCATTGCTGGTGAAAAACATCCTCAGCTGCCATGACGGCTGGTTTTGTTGTCAGGAAATGTTCCCTCTCCAAAGAGTGTGTGGCACAGTGACTGAGCAAGGTGAAAGGTGGTAGAAATACCAATTAGAAATGTTGTTGTAGCCAGAGCTGGAGGAATTTATTCTAGGGGAGAAAGGCAGGCATGATTTTGTGTCTTCTGCCACTCTGCAGTAGCATTCCCCACAATTGCCTTTTTCAGTTTTGGTTTGCTGATGAAAATGCAGGGCATTCCATTTAAGACACAAAGAACAGGTAAGGAAGAACATCTGAAAAACATGATGTGGTGCTTTTAAGGTTTTGTGTTTAGTGGTGTGAAAGGTAAAAGAAATGTTTGAGAAAGGGGTAGTAACTGAGTGTTGCTGGAGCCCACCAGTGACAGCTCTGCCAGAGGTGCTGAGAACTCCGCTTAGGCAGCAGTCCTGAGCTACAGCTCCTTCTCTCTCCATCTCCTCGTTTCCATGTCTCTCCCTTGCCATGGAAACAGCCTTGTGTCTTGTCATGTCCCAGGTCTGGCCTTCCTCTTCAGCTCCATTACTCCACTCACTCCTGACTCACTCCCTCATTCCTCTCCCTGTCTGTGGCTCTGCGGATAGCCTGGTTCAGCCCTGCAGCACCCCTTTGTTCCCAAAAGATACCACTGCTGAGCTCTGTACCAGACCTATGGGCATTGGCACTTCCCAGGGCTGGTGGTAGGGAGTGGGATTTGGTCAGTGCTGAGGTCACATGGGTTTCTTAAAGACACTTAGGTAGGGAATATGCTTTCTGCGGAGAAGCAAACCCTGATGGGCTTCTGTGGCTGTGTGGCCCCAAGCAGAAACAGAATTAAAAGATTTTTCCTGAGGCCTGACATGTGTTGTGGACACTATGTTTTCTGGTGCATGCGTTTTTACTGAAAAACAACAGATCACATTCATTTACCTGTATTTGGAAGGATCTCCGTACTGGAAATTCTCTCTGCATGGTTTTGTGACAGTCTTTGGGCAGTGCAGATTGTTGTCCAGCTTTCTGAGCCATTCAGGTCCTTTTTCTTCACCTGGAGTTCTCACTTAGGAAATGTGCAGAAGGTAAGGTGTCTAAATGAGGAGGTTATTGTTAAAAAAGAAAAAAAGCCCCTGGTCCTCCAGCCAAACCAAACACCAGGCACACATCTGGCAGCCTGGATGGGAAGGTAAAAGTGGGCCTAATGGTTTGGAAAATGAGATTGCAAACTTCTTGAAGGCAAGGGCTTTCCTTCATGAATCAGAGCTGCAGGGTCTGTCGGGTTGAGGCTTGCTTGCCCCATGGACTGCAGCCATCAACGGCCCCAAAAATGTGCGGGCTGAGGCAGAGTCCAGATTTTGCTCTTCTAAGCTATGAGACATACAGTAGATTTTTAATGTGACTCATTTCTGCTGAAGCCAAACCCAAGCCATTGACTTTCATGTAGTTTTATACATCCATTTTGCTGACATTTTGCCAGGCTTGCTGGGAGATTCTTGAATCCCTGCAAACGTTTTGGCACGCACCCCTTCCTATTACAGCAAAACAAGCAAACAAATTCAGAAGTATGTTATATGTTTAACTCCTGCACTTGGAGCTTATTCAGGCTGTGAAAATTGACTGGCCAATTTTAATTTTACTTTTTTTTTTTCTTCTTCTTCCCAGTGGCGATTTCCTAATAGCTTCACAGCCCGTGTTCAGGAATGCTTTCTCGAATTCGGAGAAGCTCGCCTGTGTGCTTAAACTTCATTAAAGTTGATAGAACTTAAGCACACGTGTAAAATTAAGCATATGCTTGTGTTTTATACAGCTTTTTTGCAGGTGACACGAGCAGCTGCATATGGGTTTCCAACATGTGATTAAATTCCAAAAGGAGTTTTTAAAGACAGTTTTAGTCAACCTTAATTTTCTGAAATTGGTAGCTTTAACAAAACCTATCTTTTTTGATTAAAATTGCCTGAGACGTGTCCCTTTTAAAAAGCTCTTCATTTAACTGTCACAATATACGGGCTTGTGTGGGATAGAGTTTGTTCATGTAAATTTAATTTCCAGTTAAAGTGGTACAAACACAAAGTAATTTCAGTAGATCTTCATGAACGCGGCAGTGCTGTAGCTTTCTCACCTCTGTTGATGTGGGGGCCAGGCAGAGCTATTAAATCCTCAGCTGTGTCCTCCTGCGTGTCACAGATCATAAAAGCTTCACCCAGTCACCCCAGGAGACCAAAGGCATCCAGCCTTGATCCGCAGACATCAATAGATGGAGAAATCTTGGAAGTTTATTCTAGCATTTAATTACCTGCAGTATTACGCATAAGTGAATATCTCTGTTATTTTTAAATAGAATTTCCCTGGCTTCAGGTTCCCAGCTGCTGTGTGTTTTTCTGTCTTGCTAGATTGGACAGTCTGGTATCTGGCATCTTCGCTCTGTGAAGCTTTTTAGGTATTGCTACCAAGCTATTCAGTATCCTTTATAAGTGAAAGCAAGTGAGGTCTCTCTGTGTCTCCTTGTCAGCTGTTTCTGCTTTTCTAGGGTGTCTCTCAAGTTTTTAAAACTAAGCCTTCCATACTGGACACAATCTTTCAGTGCCAGACTCACCAGAAGTGTTGAAAGGTATAAAATCATCATCAGCTCTGCACTTTCCTTGCCCTGGGATGGCATGGCACCAGGCAGGAGCTGGTGTTTGGTGTGGTTTTTCCCCATGGAATATAAATCCTGAGTTGGGGGGCTGGATGTGACAGCTTACCCTGTGTGTAGGCGTGTGTAATTCATGGCTTGTCAGACACGTCCTGTGCTGTTGGAGGCATCCTCCACTTTCTTCTTTTCTTATGCCAGAAAAGGAAAGAGGAAGATCACAACTTTGCCAGGATGTGGAGGTGAAGGGAGCCTTTGGTCTTGGACATCATCATAGGGTCCGTTTTAGATGTAACGTTCACATTGTATGAGTCAGTGGGAAGATCCTTATTTACTGCAGCAGGCACTCAGTTTGCTGTTTGGTTTCTATGTTGATTAAACTTTGCAACTGTTTTGGGGTAATTGGTTACTCTTTGGTTATGGTTCCCCTTGGAGGCAGATGATGCAATATCCGATATCTCCTCTTAGTTCTCAGTTCTTCTGCAAGCAGCAATGCTCTGTGGGGAACATCAGCTCTGCTTGATGGCTAATTAAACATTAATTTGTGACGATATTGGAGCAGATTTTAAGTTGGCGGGGGAGTGGGCAAAGAAAGGGGAAACTTTTAATAGTCACCATAATTATCAATAATGAGTCCTAATGTAATTGCATTAATTAAAAGAAAAATGATACATTCCCTGCTGCTGGAAAGTTAAAATTGGTGAAAGTCATGCTGGGTCAAAAGGATTTCGTGGCCAGCTGCTCTTGCCCTGTGAATGGAGAGGTAGAGCTGTCCCACAGAAGGCATAAAGAAAAAAGTGATATATTCCACTTTATATTGTATATTCTGCTGATGAACAGGAACGTTTCAGTAATTCAATTTAATTCCCAAGGACATGTGATTGTAACTCCACCCAGAGAATATTAAATTGCCTTAATGGAAAAATGAACTGGTTTTATTCTCCCCCTTCTCTCCCCGTCTTCCCCATTCAGTTTTCAAATAACTTTATGTGCCTCCTTAGTTTGTTAATACACTTCTCATCTTGCTGCTGATTTTGCATCTGGTAGCACTTAACACAGACAAGACTCCCAAAGCTTTTGATCAGACATGTTAAGTAAACTATCAGGACTGTCGGGTCTGCTGCTCTGGCAGATGTCACCTTGTGGGACTCCTCCTCTCTCTTCATCCCCTGACTGTTCCTTATCAAATCCATCCTGTTGCTTTTATGTGCTTGAGGATCACAGTGCCTCTTCCCGATGTACTCGCTGGCCCAAAGTACAAAGATCCTCCAGTCGACTAAATGACATTTGCTGTTTTTCAGTGGCACTGCAGCTTTGAAAACCCTTTTTAGCCACCCTTGAAATCTCCGGAGCTTTCTCCCATGAGCAAAATAGAGCAGCCAGAAACCTGTAAAAGCTGAGTGCAAGTTTGAACAACCAAGGTAGAGGTGTCAGTCTGATGTGAGGAGCAGGGCACTGGTTAACACCATCCTGGGGCAGAGCAGATGGGGGCTGAGGAGACAGCACGGGACCTCTGTGTTGTCATCTCCAGCTCTGGGACATTTACATGCACACGCCCAGGTTGCAAGGCAGATCTTGTTTAGTGCTGCTGTGGTTTTTGGCTGAAATAGAGTTAGTTTTCACAAGAACCTGGGAGGTAGCACTGCCAGGACAGCTGACCCAAAGGGATGTTTCATACCATAGGGCATCGTGCCCAGTGTATCAGGAGAGATTGCTACTTAGGCACGGGCTGGGCATTGGGCTACAGCTGATGAGCAATTTGCATTGTGTATCATCAGCTTTGTATATATATTCCTTTATTAGCACTGTTGTTATTTTCTTCTTCGTTTTCTGACCTATTGAACTGTCCTTATTCCAACGCGTGGGTTTTGCCTTCCGATTCTCCTCCCTGTCATACCGGAGTGAGTGGCCCTGTGGTCTTTAGTTGTCGGCTGGGACTGAACCATGGCAGTCCTTTGATCTATTTACTGCATCCCCTTTTCTCCAGGTGCAAAATTTACTCATGTTGTCTTCAGGGATGGCAATGGGACATGGAGTGTTACACATCTCCTTATGGCCTGTTGTCCATGTCCCATCACAGCAACCAGGGTCACTGGCTGTGGACCCAGTCCTTCGAGCAGGAGCCTCTTAGGGAAATCTCCATGATGAAGCTTCATAATTTTGTTTGTTTCTCCTCATTTGTCAACATCCAGGATCGAATCCTCTTCCTGTGGTCTTGAGAAGTCTGGACAAACCATAGGTGTTTGTGGCAGAAGCTTCCGTCCAGCTTTAGGGGCAGGAACTGCTTGGAAGGGAATGCAGTCCTGGGCTCTGCCCTGCTGTTGCTGCTGCCCAGCTGCACTGGTGGCATCTTGCCTGAGTGGGGGAAAGGTGCTGGTCTTTGGATTGGGACTGCTTTCAGGATGCACAAAGGACAGTGGTTTATTAAACCATGGAAGAGGGGTCACTGGGCCCACAAACCAACGCTCAGCACGGTGGTGGTTTGGATCCAGCCTTCTGATCATGTGAAATTGCAGCTGGAGCTTAGATGGCTTGGACAGCAGCTTCTTGTCTTCTGGTGTCTTTTGTCAGGGCAGATACAGAGAATGAAATGTCCATTAAGGAGCTGGGTTAGCCTGGTGAATTAGTGTCTTCAGCTGGTAGCCAGAAGGGCCTTGGTTGTGCCTCTAAGTTGCAGTACCTATCTTCTTATCCCTCTACCTGCCTTCCCTTCTCAATGCTGGCATGCAGTTGACAATAAGCTCCTTGGGATAGGGATGTTTCCTAGCTGTTGTGCATGAGCAGTGCCTGCCACACTGATCTCTAGGGAAATAAAAATCTTTATTGTCATACAGATCCATAACTGCAACAAAGTCTTTGCTGTCTTTTATGTATGTGTCCCAGGGAGCTGAGTGCAATCAGCCTTCCTTTCTGTCACCTCAGCTACAGAAGGGAAGAAGTGGGCTTCCAGGTGTTGGTCCAAGCCCTGGCACTAAGGTAATGGTCAGTTATTAACCCATAGAGACTGACACATACCCACCATCAGGAGTGACTACTGGCTGGTGTCAGCTGGCAGACAGAAAACAGAAGTGGAGGCTTCATCTAAATGTCTGTAGAGAGCCAGATCAGATCACCAATGGGCAGTAGTGGGTGTCTGGAGAAAAACGTAGAAGGGAAAGGACAGGACAGTTTTTAGGTAGCATTTTTGTGGAGTTTTCTTCCACGTGCTTTTCTAGCTGCTTTTGAAGTAGATGTAAACTCATAGCAACCACAGAATCTTGCAGCGGAACTACCTCTGAAGCTTGGCAGCATGTTATGTGATAAAACACCTGTCTCCTTTTCTTCGAGACTGATGGCTTTTAGTTGCATACTTCCTTCTTCTGTTATTTGCTTTCTCTTCTGCTCTGTATTTTTTTAAAAAATAATATTATTTGTCCTTTTTATAAGCCTCCTACACCACACTGAGTTTATAAATTGGTTGTTAAGGTTTTGCAAGATGTCTCCTAGCAATGCTTAGCAAATGACTTTATCTGCTTGTTCATTTGCCCCAGCTCTAAGCCCATTTAGTTCTTTACACCACCTTGTTGCTTCAGAGATGATAACATCAAGTAATCCTGGGCTACCCACTGCTGTTGCATTTTACATGGGTGTAGGAACCGAATACAGGTCTGCAGGTACCTGTGCCATAGGTCTGGGACTGAGCCTATCCCCCAGGAGCGCAGCCCCCTTTACCCTGCTGTGTCTCTTGCCCTTTGGTGTGGCACAGCTGCTGCTATGAACTTTGCCACGAGCAGGCATTTGGCACATTTATTGGCCATTTTCAGGCTGTAAAGCAGGCTGAGATTTAGTTTATAATTGTCCCCCACCCCATCTGACTCCTGTTCCAGGTAGACTCACCTGCCTCAAAGCAGGCAGAGTTACAGAAATACGTTGCTCAGTGAAATGGCAGTGGGGTCCAAGAGGCACTGAACAATGCCTTTGAACAGCCCACTTCAAACTTTTGAAGTGTTTTCCTTTGGTCGGGCTAATATCCAGTAACACAAACCAGGTAAAACTATTCCATGCCTGAAAAAAATAAGAAAGAGTAGGGGAAAAAATAAATCAAAACCTAACTTCCCTTTGGCTTTTATCCTTGATGTCATCAAAAGACTAAAAAGGATATTTCAGGCCTGGCTTCAGCCTGATGGAACAGCAGGGAAGTTCTTTTCTATTAGATCCTTGATACAATCACGTCTGGTGAAATCACTGTGGTCACATCTGCTGAAATCTTCTATCATTTCAGATTTGTTTCAAAAGACTCAATCTTTCTGTTTTTAAAGGGCAGGACTACTTTTCCAGCCCCTCCTCAGTGCCTGGAACGGTGATTAGGCACCAATCAAGCATCTGAGATCCCTCTCACTCGGAATGCTGAAGTCAGCTTTTGTCTCCATGTGCTTGGCTGGGGGTGGGGAGGCTGCTTCTTGGGACTGTTTTAATTCACACTAGGGAATAAAGTTTGCACTTGTCTTTAGGCTCAGGGGAGAACAGACAACAGCAGCTTATCTTTAGGGTGCCTCATTTTCCTGATAGATGCCCTTGAGGACGCATCATTTGCCACTGCAGTGTCTTTTTGCGCTTTAGATGGCTTTTGTGAACTTGAAAAGGAGACTGGGAGGTTCTACAAAGAGAGAGATGGGGTATCAAGGGTGTGTGTCTGAAAAGGATCCTGCCTCTGGCAGTTGTATTGTTGGAGAAACTGTAAAGAAAGAAAAAAAAAAAAAAGAAAAACTGAACCCCAGCCTGAGATATATCAAGACTGAATCACTTCTTTTCTTCTTCCTGGTTAACATATTTCACAGTCTCTTCTTGTATGTATAGTGGATGCCATCTACATCAAACATCTTTCCCTTCTCTTCCCCCGCGTGCCCCGAGCTAAAATGGGAAATAAGAGCCCCATCCTTCTTTCTCTGTCTGCAGCTCTGTCTAAGCCCAGTGCCTGAGGCCATGGAGTAGAAAGATGGTAACTCCTTGTTTAGAGAGCTATTTCATTTACTCTTCCTACCACCTCAGTGCCTTCTCGAGGATTTCGACAGCCTGCAGAGCATGGCAAGCGGCTGCTGCGGGTGCAGCCTGGTGGAAGCAGGCAGACGTTCCTGAATTTATCAGCTCTGCCACCTTGTCTGTGGCTCAGTCAGATTTACTGGAGGAAAAGACAATAAAGTCCTTCAGGACAAAGGTCCTTATTTACTGTCTACCTGTTCATAACCCCTGATTTGCCTAAACTCTCCTTGTCCTTCCTTCTCTTGTTACTTTAGTACTTGTTTTCCGTGACTACTTTCCTGAAAAGGCTTTTCTGCTCCCTGCTTTTCCTCATTCTTGGATCATAGAATGTGTTAGATTGGAGGGACCTTTGAAGGTCAGGTAATCTACTCCAACTCCTCTGCAGTAATCCAGGACATCTTCACTAGATCTGGTTGCTCAGAGCCCCATAAAGCCTGACCTTGAACATCTCCAGGGATGGGCCCTCCACCACCTCTCTGGGCAACCTGTTCCAGTGATCCACTGCCCTCATATCGAAGAACTTTCTCCTAATCTCCAACCTAAATCTCCCCTTTTTGAATTTAAAACCATTACCCCTCATCCTACTGCTACATGCCCTTGTGAATAATTCTGTAAATGCAAGCAGAGTTGACCTGTTGCAGCTGAAAGCAAGCTTCCCAGACACCTTGGGCTCCCAGTATAACCAATGTACCGGGGCAGAGGGCACTGAGAGGCCCCATACCGTTTGTTCCAAGTCATTAGCTACAACCTTTCTTAACATCCGTGGTGTTAACCTTCATTCTTCCACTTCTGAGTTATGAGGTTATCAGTGACTCGTGATAGCACAGCGTGCAGAGTGAGCAGATGCTACGAGGAAGGCTGTGTGTCTATCTGTAGCTCTGCTATCTTGGACGTGTCTGTACCTCTATAAAGGCATTGCATTTCCTACTAGAGACAGCCCACGTTCCTGGGGCGCAGCTCAGAGGATGAGCTGGTCACAACAGTCATGAAATGCACTTGGCTCAACCTACTTTAGAGAAGACTTTAGCAAGGCTAAGGTAGATGTGGAGAAGGTTGGTCTGGATGCCGTAAAATCGCATGGTGGTGAGCAAAGTCCTGATGCTCTGAAAGCATTCAGGAGTTTGGCTGTTGCTTTGTTTTGAAACAAAATACAGCTTGGGAATCAGGAGTCAATTCTAACCCACTGTCCATGTAAGTCAGCAAGTTACCATTGCAAAGCCACTCTCCATCTTTCCTGAGACAGCAACACCTCCAGGCATCAATGTGATTTCCTGTAAAGGCTCAGAAGCTAACCTGGCAGCCCAGATCACATTGCAGCTCTTCTCCCAAGGACTGATGACTGATGGCAGCAAACAGGGCATGGAGAGAGGGGTGGAAATGAGAAGTGGCTGGTCTGGTCAGGGAAAGGAATTTGGACCAGGAGCTTGGAAGGACGTCTGGGTGCCAGATCCTTCTCTTGGAGTGCATTGCAAGGAGCTGGCTTGAGTAACAGGAGACATTCTTGTTTCTCTGCTGTAACCTATAAAATGTGATAAGAGGAGGTGGTCTGGGTTGCAGGGAAAGGTGGCATCCAGGGAAATCATGGTGCTTCCCATGTCGTCTAGCTCGATGAGCAGTCTTAGGCCTTTTGAGCACAGTGAGGCCCTGGGTTGTGCTCTGCGCTGCATGTTCTATAAGGAACGTCCCTTGGGGCAGTGCAGGGGGATCTGTGGCAGTAGCTGGTGTTGAGCGGTAGGACTAGCAAAATTAAAGCCAGTTTTCATCTGAACAGGGTGGGTTGACGGGACTCAGGAGTGGATTGCCATCACAGCTGCTCTAAGCTTCACAGCAGGAATTCAGGGGTGGACAAACAAGCCAAGCAGTGAAGCTCTCTCCTGTTTTTCTCTCTCTTGCCTCGCAGCAGGGACTGAGCCAGGGGATAGGAGTGTAGGCGTTGCAGAAGTTCACGTGAGTCGATACTCTCTGGCATGAGTAATTGGTTGGACTGGGTTGGCTTATGTTTGCTTTTTGTCGGACTCACGTTGGCCGGGCCAAAGATAGCATCCTTTTTCTTTTTAAACCCATTTTTCCATATTCTGCTGGCTGAAAGGGAGGGTGCACGAGCGGCATGTCTGCAACAAGGCCATAAATCCGGACAGAAATAGAATTAGCAGTTCTTTCTGGTTCCGGTGTTTGTATCTGCGAGGTCGTGGGCTTAACTGGCCTGGGTTTCTCGGAGCAGAGCTGTGTCTGTGCGAACCTGTTGTGCCTTGGGACCTGGAGCTTGGGTTTTGTTGCAGAGCAATACCATAAAACTTTTATAGCAATGTCATGACAAAGAGCATGAGAAGAGAAATTATTTAACCCTCTCTTGCTAAAGTTAGCATTGCAAATTCTTCTCCTGTTTCCACATGCAGCAAATCCCTCGGTTGAGTCCGGATGGCTCTAGGGAGAAAAATCTGAGATTTGTGGAGATGGGGAAGAGAGAGCGAGCAGGAACCTGTCTTTGCAAGGATTACCATTTCTTAAATGTACTTACAGTCCAATCCTGTCCCAATAGGCCCTTGCACACATTGGTAGCGTTATTTGTTGGCACTGTTGTACTGCGTTGTGCTCCAGCATTTGTAGAATTGGGCTCTTAATCTATGTTGATTATGTTTTAATTGAATAAATAAATCTTTTACAGAGCCCGGAATCAATAGAGATGTTTCCTTGCTATTTTTTTTAAATTTTCTAGGTTTCCTGAGGACATTTAACTTTTACAACCTTACAGCTTGTTCTGCAGCGTTTGCTAGTCAGCTATTGCGTAATTGTTCTGGGGAATGAGAACCTGGGAATAATATGGCCCAGAAATGCTAAGAAGCAGAAATGAAATTGGCTGATCTTCTCATCTGCCACCATCCCTCCTCTCCAGGGTCAGGGTACCAAACAGGCCACGTGTGGGCTCTAGTTTTATTCCTGAGTCTGCCATTGTCTTGAGTTATCACCTTAAATGTTGGGACCTTCGCATCTCCCCCCTTTCCAGGCTGTTTTTTGGCTGCTTAGCTTAAAAATCCTCTGGAGCAGAGCAATCACAGTTTTTGTGTCTGAGAAGCCTGTGGCTGCCCTGTAGTTAGAGGCCAACAATTGCAGGATGGAGAAAAACCAAACAAGAGCCATGAAGTGCACTAACAGTGGAAAGGAAATTGTACTTTTGCAGATTTAAAAATCCAGGTGCCTACGGCCAGCCAGGAGTAATGGTCTAGGGTAATTCCTGTAAAAAGTATTTCTTTTCTTGAACAATGGTTTGGATGGAAAAACTTTGGCTCTGTAATAAAAACAGGCAAGAAGAATTGAGTTCGCAAGTAATTTCTAACCTGACTCTCAGCCTTTTAAATTACGTGTTCTTGCATAAAGCACATTGGAGCTTCCATTTTCTTGTTAGTCAAGCGAAATTTATTGTAATCCAGTAAGATTTAATAATCATTAGGAACTAATGAATGCTTCAGCACGTATAAGCTTGGCAGATCAGATCCTCCCTGCTTTGCATAGTCTGTCTTTCTTTGACCAACTTGCCATTTAAGTGTCAGATTGATGACTGGGGAGTTCTGTAAAACAGGTAATGATCGAATGCTCCTGAAATGAAATTTAAATAAAAACTATCTGGAACAGACAGTGAGCCAAAGGGAAAGGAGAATTTTTGGCTTGGAAAATCGAAGTAACTTGGTGAGAATGAAGGCAAACAGAGCTGGATTGTCAGCAGGGAAGTGCTGATATGGTCTGAACAGGCTTTACAGTTGAAATTGGGTGTGTTGTTAGGTAATTCTTCAGTATTTTTATTACCGTAGTAGTCAAGCTGCGCACGAGCTCTTCTGCACTGAGCTCTGTAGTTGCACGTACGCGGAGAGACTCTGTCTGGGGGATTTGCAGATAAGTCAGACATGGAAGGACACAAGAAAAATATTGACTGTGACTCAGGTTGAGAAAAGACTTTCAATGTGTAATATTTCACTTGACTCAAGAGCTTCAGTTTCTGCACATGTCCTGAATGTGGGCTGGCTCAGTGGGGCTAGCTCCTGGGACCTACATTGATAGGGATCCTGAGCTGGTTTCCTTGGACTTCTCATTCCTTATGGAGCTGCCTCATTTCCAAAGCACTGAAAACATTGAGGAGGAAGATGTTTCTTAGCTTGTACCTGCCTCCATGCACTGCTGGGAGGTCTTGCTGTTGGGTTGGGCTGTACAGCACAGACGTCCTTCCCAGAGGTTTTTGGTCTAGGTTGATTTTTCAAAAGCAAAGCATGTGAATGAGTCCTCTTTTTAAGTGCTTATTCTAGCAGGGATTGCAGAGCAGCCCTTGAACAGTGGCTTGGGGATTGCTCCTGCAGTGCTGAGACCTGAATTCTACTTTTGGACGTGGGTGGTGGTGAAGATTCATGTCTCTTCCCTTCCAAATGAGCATCCCTACCAGCCTGGGTACAGGTGGGGATGTGCTGTTTTGAAAGCAGAGAAAAGACAAGATGTATTGAATCAGAAAGGGTCCCGGCTGTAGGTTGGTATTTCTTCTGGACATGGACTTTCCTATGTAATAGCCCTTATTTATGTTACTTTGTGACTGCTTAGTGCAAATCATGCCCTTCACCTTGAATCTGCTAGAAACTAATGGAAAATTTTCACTCCTCCTTGAAAGAGCTCATTTTTCAGGTAGAAATTTTGAAGGAGTTTAGAATCAGACAGATACAGCTGCCTGAAATTGATTTGAAATAATAAAGGTGGACGGTCTCTGGCCACTGTGGCTTGCGGCTCAGCTCTGTGCTTTGCCTGGCATGGGAATATGGCAGTAGAGATGCTCTCAGGATCCTGGTGCTCCAAGCCTGACCTCAGCTCTGGCTGCACAGACAGGCATCCTTCTACAACACATCTTCTCCATCTGCAGGAGTGGGGATTATCCTGCCTCTTCACCTCAGCAGCAGATACCACATTGAGTTGTATAGCCCTCCAAGTTAGTTTAACACAATGGGACCATCGTGGGAAATACATGAAGAAAAGCTCCAATGTCAGCCTAAATCCTTGTGAGATGGAGGCTTGCTGCTGGTTCTGGAAGAGAGCTGTAGCATTGCAGCACGTTTGTTCCCACAACCTAAGAACTATTGCTGGGCATGGTAGCAGCTCTGCAAGGACAGTAGGAAACCACGTGCCGGGCCGAGTGGTTTGAATAACAGGAACTCTTTCCTCTTTAAGGTGAATCCTGGTGGCAAGACGCTTGAGGAGAGGCGATCCAGTTTAGATGCAGAAATCGACTCTCTGACCAGCATCCTGGCCGACCTAGAGAGCAGCTCTCCTTACAAACCTCGGACTCAACAGGTTAGTGGCACATTGTATAAACAGTGGGAAAGTGGCCAGCATCAACTGCTGGAGTCAATTTGCTAACCGCTTGGTATTTGTTGGGAGCAGGCGTGCCAGCTCCTCCTGATAGCATCCAGATGTGGCTGTCAGTGGGGAGAAGGATGCAGCCACTCTGAAGGGGGCACCGGCTCAAAAGCTGCCATGTCTCTGAGCGAAGGGCCTCTGTCCTGATCATTAGATTGCCATGGAGATTGTTAGAAAAATCCTTGTGCAGAACAGCATTTCATTCACCTCCACCATCCACCAACAATAGCTCGTGAATCGAAACCTGTGCGGTTCTTAAGTACTTTACGCTTGTGTTTTCTTCTTGTTTGTCTGTTTTGTTAACTTTTATCTGTCATGCTGCCAGAATAATCCAGATATCCATGTCTCAAGTTGTTTTCTTTTGTTTTTGTCGTCTAATCAGTGGCGACGATGTGGCTGGGATCATAGCTCAGCTGTCAGGGTGGCTGTAGCCCAGCAAGGCAGACTGGAATTCGCACTTACTCTGCTGTGTCTAGACAAGGACTGCAGGGGTGACAGCAGCTCGGCTAATTTTTGTCACTCATCTAAGGTAGTGCTTGAGTGGAGCTATTTAAGTTCTGGTAAGGTATCGTCTGTTTATCAGAGGAAGCGGTGACACCCCAGTGGCACTGTAAAAAGGGCGATTCTTGAGATTGCTAAAATCATCCCACATGCATTTGTGTCCGGTTGCACAGGGTCTTCACTTCACACAATCTCATGGCTGGTCTCATTTCTTAGATGTTTACAGGTCTCTAGGCAGGTATATGTGTATGTTGTGTTTGTCTTACCAGTGAAACCCTTAAAGAAAAGCCCAAATGTCAGAAGAATCAAAGGGAAAGTTAAGTGATGCAGTGCACACCCATTGTCCCATGGGCCACCTCTTAAGTTTGGGGCTTTTTTGGTTCTTTTCATTGTTGCATCCACTTAAAGTAATTGAGAAGCGGTATCTTTGGAGCAGAACTGAAGTAGTGATCAGAGTTGTTTTAGATTTGCTCCTGTTTAAATATGTCAACTTAGCAAAAGCAGAGTTAAATGAGATTTGCAGGTGTTTGAGAGTGTCCCTCTGGCACACTCTTGGCTCTTGCCGGGTGGCGTTTGTGGTTTCCATCCCTCCTGCAGGGACCTCCCGATAAACTCTTCTTTCCATATAGCAGCATGGACACAGTTCTCATGTGAACTTACAGACATCCTGAAAAAACAACCTGATTTCCCTTAGTCAATCAAAAAAGCAACAATGTAAACCAGATACAATGTGGTCCTTTCCCCCATGGGTTTTTCTTGCTGTGGTAAATGAGACAAGTTTTAATAGTGATGGTGCTGAGGCATTGTGTCAAATAACCCACATTCATGTTGTCTGCGTGAACCAAATGCACACGGGTGCACACTGTCACTGGGAAATGCTTTGTGCTGTCAAAATGCTCAGAGAGTTAACTAGAAGAGATTCGTACTCACCATTTTCCCTGGCAGTGCCTGCGGTCAGCTTCAGCGTCTTCGTAGAGACATGTAACTTCTGTAACCGGTGTGCTGAGCATTTGCAGTTTGCTGACAGTACTGCTGACTGTCTCCTGATAGTTCTTCCTTTGGGAGCTGGCATTCTCTGAATAGATTGGTGTGTGCCGTGGCTTTTTGCCCACAGTTCAGGTTGGGGCTCTGAAGACTTGTCCCCCGTACCCAGGAGTGACAGGGTACTGCTGCTCCCTGGTGCATTACAATAACTCTGTGTGATCCAGTGGGCAGAAGCAGCTGAATTTCATCTCTGGGACCAAAACCCAACTTTCTTTGTTCAGTTTATCAGAATTTTCAGGATTTATTGGTTAACGTAATGAAGTCCCATGGAAAGTATAGCTACAGCAACTCCTAACTATAGCTGTTAGAGAAAGAAAAGCCAGAGTTGAATGTATCATCTGCTGTAATTAAAGAGTACTCAAACAAGTCCTTGAAAGGTGGAACTAGAGCGTAAAGCTTTGATATTTTCCTTTGTTTGATCTGTACTAAGTATTAAAACTGGTGAGTCATTTGATGGTCTTATAGTAGGATAATAGATTAGGCTGCAAATTGTGAGGTACTTACTCAGAACATCAGCACATTTATTGGATTACACCTTAGCTGACCTTCCCAAATTTATCAGGATAATGGCTGCAGATAGGAAAATAGAGTTACGACTTGTTTTCAGAGAAGAGGTTTCCAGTTGTCCTTACACAGTTAAAGCATTATAATAATTTTACAAGTATACCTTGCCCTTGGGGGTACTCTTGGAATCAGACAAATTTTATTGTTAGGTTTCTTTTTTATTTGATCTTTTAAATAGTTATAAAGCAACATACACTGAGCTGTGAAATAGTCCTCTCACTGGAGTAGGAGTGATAGCAGGAGAATGACAAGCAGTTTATTTAACATGCCCTACCCATTGGCATTAATTTACCCAGGGGGAAGCTCTTTAGATCCTTGGTATGAGTTCAGGATTGTGGTGAGACACTGCCGTGGGACGTGCCTCTGAAGTAGAGGGGTCTGTACCCTCTGCAGTAAATTTGGAAAGCACACAATACTTCTCAGAATGGGTGAGCCAATGTCAGCCCTTGATGTGGATGAGTGTGATTTCTGCACCATGCCTGTGTCATTTACCTGGGCATTGCTCTGACATCGCTATTTTGTGCACCAAACAGGTGACAAGGACATTGCCATGAGCTAAAATTGACCACTGCTAGTAGAGGCCAGGGAGAGATTTTTGATGTCTGTGATCAGCGGCACCCACCATCTTTGTACCCAGTGGTCCTGCCCAGTTCAAGGTGGCTGAGCTGGAAAGTTACCCAGGTCCTGCTAGCTGCTTCCTGTGATGCAGGCAGAGGTGGTAGGATGCTGATGTCCTGCAGACCTTCTCTGATGTGCTTTGAAAAGCATTTTCTCAACATAGATCCTTTATGGTGCAGAACAGATCTTCCCTCCCCATAGCAGCAGGCTTGATGAGAATAGGTCTTCTGTGAGTCTAGCACCCCAGTGTGAGTCAACTCTGATGTTGCTGAACCTCAAAGTGAGAGATCTGTCAGGCTTTGTTTCTCATTAGCTTGTGTCTGCCTTGAGGCAGATGTTAAGAGTCTCCTGCAGCAGAGGTTTTCTAGGCATTGATAGTTTTTTCATATTGACCATTAGCAATGTGCGGGTGAGAAGCAGCTTTCAATCACCATCACCACATCCCCAGGCTAAGCCCATGACTTGCAAGTGTAAGTCTCTCTGACTGAGTCTCAGAAGCAGTCAAAAGTTATTAAAATGCTATTTTTTTTTCCTTTCAAAATTGCACGTGTCGAAGACTAAATCATCTTTAGCTGCAACACAACAATGTCTGAGGGCACTTTCTGTCATGTGAGGTGGTGCAGGAGAGACCGTATTTCCACAACTCAGCTGGAGCTGGTGCAGTGAATTGGGATGGAGAACGAGAGCAACATAATCTCAGAATTACCATAACAGCAGTGGCATGTTAATAGATGAGCTTGCCTTAGGTATTGTCTGAAGAACTGCAGATGCATTATGAAAAAAAAATATCTAATTAATATTTTCCTCCTGTTTGGTTAAGTTGAGAAATGCTGGTTTGATGAGTGAAATACAGAGCTCCTCTTGGGCAGCTGTGGCACATTTCCTATTCACCTATCGCACCTTTTAAACTGCAGCAATTCATTGGAAAGTTCAGGAGGCAGAGAACCTGCTGTGCCTTTCAGGAGTGAAAGGAGGTTGCTTAGACGAGGCACTTGGGTGCATAACTTCCATGGATGGATGCAGGTGCTATTCCTAAATTGGATGAACCCTGACTGGGGGTGGGTGTCTGGTGAATGCTGTAGTCATCTGGCTCCTATACTATAGGGTTTTCCCCCATATTTTACATCTTCTGCTTAAATCCATGCTTAGGAGATGACTGCAGCAAGACCTTAGGCAAAAAAAAAAAACCCACAAAAAAGCCAAAAAACCCCAAACCAAACAAAAAAAATCCAAAAAACAACCCAGCCAAATTTCAGCCCATAAAATAAATGTTTCACTTTTTTTCAAAAAAAGAAAACTTTAGGACTCTGGAGAGAGGGCTTCCAGCAGGGATTGTGAAAATGTAATACTGGAAATAACAGCATACAAAAGCTAAGGATTTTTTGTCCCTGCTGTGAATTATGTATTGAATGCTGATTGCTTTGTCTAGAATTGGACACCTACCTTCTGAAACTCTTGAGTTTTATCCTGAATTTCCAACAGATTGTCTGTTGGGCAAAATTGAACTTTGTGGGAGGTGTACCACAGGTACCAAGGTATGTCTGGTCCAAAGGCAATTAGTCTTTTTATAAAAGCAAATGCCGGGTGGCCAAAATCTATGGAGCATTCAGATAGCAAAAGAGCCCCATGCTTTGATGGTCAAGATCAAATCTACTTGTGTACAGCTGTCAGAGGCAGCTTGATCCAGAGGAGACAGGGCTAGCACTCTGGAGACCTCTTTCATTCCCAGCTACCACCACTGTGCTAAATGACCTTGAACATAGCATTTCTACTCTGCTTCCTCTCAAAATCTCTTCTGTCCTTGTAGCTTGGCAACCTCTTCAACATGATTTCCCTCTTCACTACCCATGTACATGACATCTAGCAAAATGAAACCGTGATCCGGGCTGAAGGCCTTGAGGTGATGTGGTTGTACAAATAATGAGAAACAAAAAGAAATTATGTTTTCATCTAACAGATGGGGAAAATGAAGGCAGAGTTAGGCAAGGTGTCTAAGGATTCCTGTCAATAGTCTCTGCCTCTGTATCATTGCCCCTGGTACATCTGCCACTATCCAACATGTCAGCCTAAGTGAGCAAGATTTTGAAGGAAAAGGAGCTCATTCTCCATGTGAGCTGCAGAACAATAAAAACGTAAAGAAAATTAAATTCAAAAATCACTGATACATTTTCATTAAGTTTAAAAACATACGGGGAAATAATGTCTTCTAATGACTGGAATTTAAAAGGGATTTTAATGTTTGACAGCATTGATTGTTATTCTATCACTTCTTTTGACAACCAGTTGGGGCTAACAAAAGCTGTGGAAAGGCAATGGACATATTTTCTTGCAGAGTGATGGGACAGGATTGAACAGTTTCAGCTGTAGGATGGCAAACCACGAAACAAGGCAAAATGTTGAGTGCTGAAGACTCCTAGGAGCGCTCTTCTGTGTGCATTTCTAATTTTAGTGCCCCACTTACAGCTGCGCCAGGAATGCACAGCTAAGAGTTCGGGTGTTTTATCTTTGTTTACATGGAGCTGTATCTCCAACCATGAATAAAGCCTCCTGCTCAGCAGAGAGCAGCACATTCCCCCAGCGTTTTAAAAAGAGCCTTATGATTGCCCTTGGTTTGGGCTGAGGGATTGGCATAGGGGATCTGTGAGAAACAGATCTCCGGTTCTGTGTTCAAAATGATCCATGCAAATTTGCAAGACCAGGCTCAGAGCCTGATTCCCTTGTTCCTGTTACTTGCCTGAGGCTGGCTTCCTAGGTTGGTATGCACCGAAAGGATTTTGCAAGTGTTGCCCATGGAGTATTTGCTAGCATCCCACTTGTCAGGAATGTTTTTTTCTTTCGAGAAAGAAAATTTAGGGGTCAAAGCAGGTTAAGGTTATTTTGGTGGGTTCAAAATTAATTCCCAATTCTTGTCTCTCTGACAGAGTTTGTGGTTCCCCAGTTATGGGACTCAGTGGGATTTGACTGCTTCAGGTATTCAGAATAATGTTGAGTGTCTTTCAATGCAGTTTGGGCTGATATCAATGGCTTAGTGCCTGCTATCTTCAGATATGATATTTGAGGTAAATAAAAGGCTCTAGGCTGGTCTGAGCACATCTGATTTGTGGGCATCTACGCATCTTTGCCAAAGAGGTTTCTGAATCTTGCAGATTCAGAACATGGCAGCCAGGCAGCGCGTTCCCAGTGTCAAGGGGCTCTTCATATGTGTTCACTTGAGAGTGGTGCATTTTGGGTTTTGTGGGCTTTTTAGTCTCTTTGACTGCGGGACAGAAAGGTTTGTTTGGAATAAGCCCATGTGCCAAAACTGAGAAGCATCCCCATCCATCCTAAAGTGTTGATGACCTTTTGGTAGGACCATCCAGGTTCTCCATAGCTACATGTGCTGTACAACACTTCTCATGGAGTTGCTTCCATTTCCCCACTGGTTTGGATGGCTGGTGTGGACACAGAGGGATGACAGCTTCTGATAGAGATGTGCTCAGGCTGGAGTGAACTGATGAGCTCTGGCAGTTGTAGCGGCACAGGGAGGGCTCGTGCAGGCACACACCGCAGGGCTGCCAGCGAGGACTGTTCTCAGTGGGTCATGACACTTTTGCTGTAGTCACAGACATCAGGAATTGCATGGGCGGTTTTAAAGATGGAGTCACCTCCAAGAGCTGCGCTCCTGCTTCTGGCTGCGGCGGGATGGCTTCGTGCTGTTTGGAAAATCCGGGTGGATTACTTAAACTAGAAAAGGAAGCATCCCATCTGGAGGAATTTCACTGGGTTCCTCCCAGCACTCAAAAAGCAAAGGCTGAACATCCAGGAAACTCTTTCTTCCTGTGGTTCCCCTCTACAAAGGCAGAGTGTCATTCTGACCCCGTGTGTGTGGTGTTTGAGATGGTCCCAAGGTTAAAGCTTTCTAGGAGCACCACTGTGGTTGTGCTGGCTGCGAGCAGGGCACGTCTGTCACACTGTCCCTTACACGCCTGCGGGCAGAGGAGCGTTCACAGGGCAGCGGTGTTCAGCTGCATACGTGTGGGTTGAGAGGCGTAGCCAACAGATGATTTCATGTATGTTTGGATTTGGTTTTTCACTACAAGGGGAAACCTTCCTGTGTTCATCAGCTTCAGCCGGCTCGTGTGGCAAACTGACGCTGCTCTGATTAGCAGATGCTGGAATCGGTTGCATCTGCTGGTATGTATTAAATGTTAATCCTTTTGATAAGATCAGGTCCATGAAGATTTTTAAAGAAAGTTTTCTGAGATCCCAGATTATCAGCTTGTCACAGATGAACAGGATAAGAGTGACCTTTCCAGGGTATTATTTCTTCCTCTTGTACTATCATCAGGGTGAAAATAAAGCAGCACCGCTCCTGCTGTTTCTTTTTTCTGGTATATAATCAAGTTCACAGAAATCTCAGTAAGGTTTGCTTTTCCCCTTTCCCCTTTTGCTTTTTTACATCCACTTGGGTTTTCTGCCTACGTGCTTGGCCACAACTTTAGATAACACAACTTGTGTTGGATGCATTGGACTTTAAAATCTGTGCAGGCATCTCAGATTTGTGTTTGGATAAAGTTAAACATTTACTTTGGGAATAGTAATAAAAAGCAAATAGTACCTCATCATTTGGTCTTTTTTTCGTTCTGCATTTGTGATTATTTTGTTATGAGTGGTTGAGAGAGGGGCTCTTATGCTCTGAAGCTGTTCAGGACCTTCTACCCATTGTTACGTTTTGTTTTCTGTCATTTTCCCCGCAACGGGATCAAGCTGCTGTTATACCATCACCTCGGGAAACCTGTCATCATTTCCTGATCCTCAGATTTTGGCACTCGCCATGGTTTGGCACTCATCTCAAAGGGACCTGGCGTGCTTCACAAGCTTTCTGTATGTCCAGCCAGCAAAGAGCAGCCGCCTCTGGGGCAGAGACCTACGTTTCACTGGGAGGCAGACTCTGCTTGCATCTTTGCACGGGTCGATGCATCTGAGCGCTTCAGAGGCATTAGATTTACCACGGCGACAGCAGGCCTGTGAAATACGGAAGTATGCTTGCTGTTTCATGGGCAAGGAACTGAGGCACTGGAAGATGAGGTGTCTTGGTTTGTGCATGGGTCATCAGGGAAGCTGAGACCAGACCTTGGGCATCCCGACACAGATTTATCTGCCTCTTGTAGCATGTGTGAGTGGCTGGGCAGAGAGTATGTGACGATGTCCCCTGTCAAGATGATTTGGAGGGGTCTCGGGTGTGGGGAAATGCATCCATCTCTGTTTAGGAGTGATTGAACCAAGCAGGGGTAATAAAAAGTCTTACATTTCTTCTGTGGGAAGAAGCTGGCACGTTTTCTAATTAAAGGTGTAGTTAACTAATTCTTCCCTCTGAGCACCCATCGCTGTTTGGCAGTTGGCAGCTCCCCAATTATAAAATCATTAAGGCTGGAAAAGACCTTCAAGATCATGTAGTCCAACTGTCCACCTACCACCTATATTACTCACTAAACTATGTCCCTAAGTACCTCATCCAACCTCTCCTTGAACACCCCAAGGGACAGTGACTCCACCACCTCCCTGGGCAACCTGTTCCAATGTCTAACCAAATTGAGTGGCCACTTTTACGTGGGTCTAAGGGAGGGCTATATGAATGCAAAACTCAATGGCTGGAGAGGAGGAACATGGACCCATCTGTTGGGGAGCTGCAGCATAGTGCTGGCTGCCCTTCCTCACTGTGGTGGCCCATGGGCTGGCCCATCCACACATGTGCACAGTGAGCTCTGAGCCCGCTGCTTCTCACAGGCAACCTGAACTTTTGCTCTTCTAGGCTGCACTATAATCACGATCTCCAGCCTTAAACAGGGATTGTTCGACTGACATACACAGATAAATGCCAAGGCTAATACTGGGAGGAGAGGGGAAGCAGGAGGGGCAGTCAGGAGAGCTAGTAGAGAAGAACAGGAAGAGTCAGAGTCTGCACGAGTCCATAGGAAATTAGACTTCCTTTGCTCTGCTCTTTATAGTGTCTGTTCCTTCTGTGTTGATTATTTCTCCTCTGCACACACTAGGAACCAGCTGCGTTTCCCTCCCTGTTAGGGAAAGGGAAATAGTTCAAAGCCAAAGGAACAGCACAGCAACTTAGAGAAACACCTGCATGGCAATGCATCACTTGGGACTCTGCTCCCTCTGTGGCCGGCGCTGGACGTCTTCCTCAGGCTATTTCCACCAAAGTGGGAATGATAACTTTATGATTTGTGCATTACAGTCACAGCAAGGAGATCACTGCCTTGGTATGCCTTCGAATTGCCTTCAATCTGTGACTTATTGTTGAGTTGTGCTCTTAGAAAGTGAAGGGCAACTAACTTCTGTGGCTGCGGTTTCTAAATACATTTGGAAGGTGAAGGTTAAAACATCCTAGTGAGTCGTAGCATGTAAAGTATGGCCTTCACGAGTTTCTTCTGGTTCCTCACTGGTGCCTGTTTGTGCGAGCGCTTGCAGCTTTCCACACATTTATCTTTATAATTCCCTAAGGATGGAGAGGTTTGATTCTTCACTGGTAAATGAAGAGCTGAGGCACAGAGAGACCATGCAGCTGGTTGTAGAGCAGGGCTTTGGACACAGTGGTGATGTTCTGGAACAGTATTGTCATTTGCTGGTGTATCCTGTCTTTCATGGTCCATTTTGACAAGGTTCTGTCCTGCTGGGGAGAGAGGACCCTTCCCTAGAGCCATCTCGGGGCAGTCCAGAGGCAGAGCAGGTCTGTTCCCAGGCACGTTCCAGGAAGGGCTGCCTGGCAGAATCTAGACCCCTACAGAAAAGTGAGAGCTGGCCATGGAGTTTCTACATTAGACCCTGCTACCAGTGCATAAATAAACATGATACATTTATAGCCTGAACATCTCTCAGGATTGTTGCAAGATGTTCCTAGTTCAAAACGGTTAACCATTAAAGTAAGAGGCAGATGCATCTGTGGACGGTTTAAGGGGCTGTGTCTATATTTTCTCTTATTGATTGCCTTTTGCCTTCCTGTCTGGAACCTTTTGAGAGATGACTGCGGTGCTGAGACGCATTGTCTCTTTCTGGATATTAAAGCTGCACTAGGCTAAAAAAAGCCCAACCCACACCCAGCCCGTATCTGAAAGCTATGAATTGATAGATCCTTGCTATAGCTCTTCAAATAACTGTAAATTACTCCAGGCTGTTACAGTTTCATTGTAAGGAAGTTCCTTCCTTGACTCAGACTTCTTTGCATCACAGTAAAATGCAATTAGGTGACGTACATATTGGGGCTTGGAAGCACTTACAATTTTCTCAGCCTTATGTTGTCAACTTTTGCTCAATAGCAGGCTTGTGAACTGTGTCACTGTGCCTGTGTTAGCATATATTATCACCATATGGCATTTCAATAGTGAATAGGAAACTTTTATGAGTATGTAAAAGAGGATGAAATGGAAAAAAACATATTATAGAAAGATAAACCTAATGTGCTGCTTCACAGCTGAAAGTGAGCGCTCTAACTAACTGCTGTTTCTATGGGAAATCAATAATGCCTTGGTCCAATGAGTATTACTGTCTTTTCCCACACATTTAAAAACAAGAACCACAAAAAAAATACCCCGAACAAAGAATGGACCTGGCCAGAAAAATGAGATTTTGATGTCGTTGTTATAAATATTTCTGCCAGTGTTTGCAATCTGAGACTGATTCCTCCCATCCCAGCCTAAATATTCAAAGCCTTACGACGCGTTCTTTGCTCGGGGAAAAGTAGTTACATATACAGAAGCACAGTGAGAGCAAGGACAGGTTGCACAGTTTTATGGCCTAGTACAGGTAAAGACAGATGGGGTGGTTGCAGGCATCTCATCTGGTTGTTGGCATAACCCAGGTCAGACACCTTGCTATCCTGCTGTAAGTAGCACTGTTCTTTATCTTCGGGTTGATGAGAGACTGGGTATGTTACCTTCTCTGGAGTGATTTATAAGAAGCTGGGGAGAGGTCATTTCTGTCCCAAGAAGCTTAGAACCGTGAAGTATTGACATCTTGCATACCAGCAATCACTCCAGTTGTCCTGGGGGCTCTGGCAATTTTGATTCCCTCTTCCAAACCCATTAAACTTGTGATCCAAGGAGAATTCAAGAAAGATGGGAGGCACAGTTCTGTTTCCATCTGGCTCAGAGCTGGGATGCACATGCACTTTCAAGCTGTGATTATGAAGAGGGGAAGAGAAGGTGTCAGGCTTCATTACTGTGCTGGTTTGCAGGAAGGCCAACTGTGCATTACATGAGATATCTGTGCAGTTAAGACCGTTCTGTAGTCTTAAAAAGTGATAGATAAGCTGCTGTTGTTCAGCTGGGATTTTTTGAGCACTGTATAGTTCAGCAGGGAGATAGTACAAATATTGTATTGAACTCTATTTAATCTTCTCCTGGAAACATTCTGACTGGAGTCCACATCAGCAGCTAATGTCCAAAGTGGGAGACAGGGGATCTGGCTGTGGAACAGGGTGGCCACGAGGGTCACAGTGTTTTATGAGGCCCTAGTGACAAGAGAGCTGCTACTGTGCTCAAGACAGCACTCTCCACTCCACATGAAAAGCCATGGAGATACCACGCAGAGGATGCAACCATTAGGTGCTTCTTTAGGGTAACTGTAGATCACTGTTAGGTTTTGGAGGTATCTGGAAGAGTCAGCACCCCAAAGCAGGGCTGTGTAACACTGGAAATCATCAGGCTTTTTAGCTTTTTGGCAAGACTTGCCTTTGACAAGTCTTGGCTTTGACTCTGTTGAGTAATGTGGTCATTTCTAACTAATGGTAATAAAACTTTAGAGAACACCTGCTGTTTCTGTATTGAACATATGTGTGCGTGCTCATGTAAAATCACAAATGCATGCAGGTCTAGAGAGTACAATTTATATTTGGCATCTCTCCTACAAATTGCATTTTAGAATACCTTAATGTCTTCCTGTAAATAAAATAATTTAAGAATTGAGCTCATTAATGAAGGGAGGGAGATGAGGTAAGGTACAAAGGCAAAGGAGGAAAAGGTTTTGTTTTGTTTTGTGGGCTTTTTAAAGGCAAACCAGCCATTTGATGAATTCTGTCATTTGCTGAACGTACTTGGTGATTTCTCAGGAGGACATATGGACAATCTCAGGAGACTGTCTGCAGGATAGGAACTGCATGGAGCCAAAAGGAAAATGATGGGCTGATGGCTTAGAAAGTATAAATGGAGGGAACATCTGAGGATCTCTGGCTCTTTCTCTTATGAGCCTGTGGTGGATTATCCCCTATAATCAGTGCTTTCCCCAGCCCAGTTTCAAATAAATTAAATGTAAATATCTCATTGCTTTCTTTGGGTGATTATTCCAGACTGAAACGTATACAGCTGCTAAGAGCTATTTGACTTCGGCATTTCCTTGCTTAATTTAATCTCCTTGTTCTGAGTGACACTTCATATATGTGTCCCTGTGTGTGCTCTCCTACCACGTGGATGCACTCACTTCCCATACCACGCCTATACATACAGAGTGCAAGGAGGCTGAAATTCCCCAGTACAGAGCTGTAATAAAAGGGCTGACAGACTGGGTCTGTAATATGCCTGACCTGACAATTAAGCAAACTTATTACCGTGTCAGCCTGCCAGATGGATCATCTACTCATGATGTAACGTGTATTGCTTCTGAATGTATTGGAGTGCAGTTTCCTATTTTATGTTTGTTGAGCTGAGAAAGGGAGAGGGAAGAGACAGTTTTATTTGAACTAAACCCACTCGTTTCAAGTGTGTTTAATGATAGCAATATGTGACAGATAAAATAAAATCCTAGGCCCTGGTCCATGTTTATTTTAATTTCAAGCAATGGGGATAGATGGAAGAGATAAAACTAGAGGCTAAAAATGTCTCTTGTAAAACAGCAGATTGAGCCCTGAAGGGGCTTTCCTTGCTTCACTCTGCAGGACTCCCAGATATGTCCATTTGAGGTTTGCTGGGTGGGAACTTGGGACTTTCCCCCTGACAAAGGTCAGGTTGGACTGTTTGGCATCAGCTTTTCTAATTGTTTCCTCTAAGCTTACTAAAAATAGAAATTCCATATTGAAAGAGGCGGGGAGGGAAAAGAGTACTCCGTCTGAAGCATCTGTCACTAACCTGGACTTTTGTTTTAATGTAGTCCCACCCTGAACCTGAGGAGAGGTGAGTTGTTCTTAGACCTATGTGGTAGATGTATCCCTGAGACTCCCAGACCTCTCACCTGCTGTTGTGTAACCTTGGCTGAGACATCTTGTGTCACTGGGCAGCACTTCTCCAGTTAAGTAGGGATAAACTCATTCCTTTGCCTGCCTGCCTGCTCAGTGTAAGGTGTTTGGGTGAATGTTTAGTACCTGGTGCAGTGAGGATGCTTAGCTAATGTTGTGTTATTTATGACTTGTAGTATTTGCATCTAGACCTCTTGGGTTTTCTTCTCTCCACTCTTCTGTGACTGCAGCATGGGTGGATTGGGACAAATTGTCTCTCTCCAAGGTTTATGTTGAGTACAACCTTGCAAATTCGTGCAGCTCTTTCACTTTTCTGTGTGGCTAAGCTGGCAGCACCAGCACCAAAGCAGGTGTCTGTTTGTCTTTGAAATACTTAGCAAGGTGCTGTTCTCCATTTGCAAGCTGTTCTCCACTTGAACAGTTTAAGAACTCCCTATACATTCAAACCAGGTCCCTTGAGCTGCTAATGCACTTCCAAGGAACTGTAAGCTCACGGCTCAAGGAAACGTGAAGGTGATGCTCTTGTTCTGTTCTTGAACTGGTTTCCTGATTGGGATCTTGTGCCCAACAGCTGGGAATATTTCCTGAAGACAAGCGCAGTACGGTGTAAGGGAGGCAGCAAAGCTTTGTGCTTAGGACTGCCATCTCCTTTGGAGATGCATTGTGTGTGGATGTTCCAGTGCATCCAGCACTAGCTCTATCACATGCTGTTGGTTGGCAGTCCATTAACTTGGCTTGTCGGGTGCAGAAGAGACTGCAGTTTCATTCTGTTTGAAGGCTGTCCCCTGGGAAATATTTAATATCTTATTTACCTGCAGAGTTTTCTGGAGCATCTTAAGTGCTGGCTGTCGCAAAGAACCAACTTCAGCTCTGGCTTGGCTCATTTGATAAAAGCATCAGTATCCTGCTTCCCAAACCCAGACAAATGCTTTTGTAGTGCTGTAGGACCTTGAAATCTGCAAATGAGCTTGGAAGGAAGTCACATCTTGAGTGCACTCAATCAAGTGTGTTTTGTTCCAACTCTTATTGTTATGGTGTTGGCCTACTGCTGTTTTCTTTTTACAGACTGAAGTAGCATGAGTCTGGTTTCTAGAAAAAGAACCTGTGTGGATCAGAAATTGGAATTCAAGCCTTGTCTTTTCAGTATCGTTTTTTCAAGTGTCAGTGTATCTAGGCCTGAAATTAAGATTGCCCATCCTGCATCAGATGAATGCTCACTCCAGCTCACTGACTTTCCCAGTAAATACCAAAGGAAGAAGACAAGAGAAGTGCACATTCATAGCAGTACTGTCCCAGAATACTTCTCTTTGTCTAAGAATTTGCTATTCACAGAGATTGGCTTGATAAAAATGAAGTCTTCCACAACAGGGATTTTTCCTCCATCAGATCATGCATTTGGTTTATGAACTTATGTAAATCTCTGGAATTTAAAGCATTCCATGGCAAAGGAGTCCTATTGAGGTGGGGCAGACCAACCTTTGTTATGTTCTCCATTTGCCTCACACTAGGGTGGTTTCATGCTGCTTCTTTCTAGCACTGGAAGAGGCAGAACAGTTGTTCCTCCTGTTTGTACCACTCCGAGTTTTAGCTGCCTTTTCTCAAGGCTGAAGGCTCCTGGTGTACATAGTTGCTTCAGAGAAAGTTGGAAAGTGTAAGTGAAGTATCCATTTATTTTCTGATCAGCTATTGCTGTATACTTACAAACTGTTGAGTTTGAATGCCAAAACAGTGGAGGTGGCTCCTGGCCCTGTGTCATTCTGTGTCATTCCATGTGTCATTTTGACCTCTTTGCCAAGGTTTTTGCATGACTGTTTCCAAATAGAGTATCCAAAGGCATTTTGATGTTCTCAAATATGAAGTGGTAGGAAAGATACAAGGTGACTGGTTTGGGAGAGGTCTGATGTAACCACAGTAGTTTGGAACTAAATGGGATCTATTGCTTTCCCTTGCCTACCACATCTCGGACATTTTCCTTATATTTCGGTAAGATTTTGAACTGCTCTAACATTAAGTTTCCCATCTGTAAAACAGAGATGGTAATAAGCACATATCCCACCTGGCTATTAGACTTCAGAAAGGATTTTCAGATGTTCAGCTAATATTTCTTCTGCAAGGACAAAACGCTGTGGTTTTGCCAATTTATGTTAAAAATTCCTGCAGTGAAAAATCAGTATTTCAAATACTTCTATTTTCTATATGGAAATACAGCATCAGATTCTTCCAAATGTGTTTGCTAATGTTTTACGTTATAGATTGTGTGCTGTTAATTTAATATCAAGTTTGAAATTATTTGGTCACTGGGTCAGTAGTCTTAAGTTTCAGAAACATTTAAGAGTTCAATACATTAGAGATTAATAAGATTAGCAATAAAAGAACACGTTTCTGTAAAGCTAAATTAAAACTTGACCCCTTTTGGGCTGAAATAACTAACACTTCTCCAGCTCTTTTTCTGTCTTCCAAAACTCCTCTGCACGAGCAGTATGAATCTAGAGTGCTCTGTATTATTTGGCTCCTTTAACATGAGGACCTGTAGAGACAGTGAAAGCTCTGTATAGAAAGTATTGTATAGTGAGGGAGGGAGCCCAACAAAGCTAATTATACAGACACTCCCACTCTATTACCCTTTAGCGAAATTGAGCCTAACATTCTGCTCTTAAGCTCGTTAAACTATTCTTTTTGGGTGCAAGGATCTTATTGAGGGAATGAAATAGCTACACTGTGTAATCAGAATGGGAATTGGAGCAGATCATTATATTTACTCATTTGATTAGCCATAAAATAGCTACTGAAGTCCCCATTTTAAATCTGCTTAGCAATTGTGCAGCAGGGCAAACTGGGTGTTTTAATTAAAAAAGAAAAGAGATTGTGGTGGGGTTTTTTTATATGTAATAAATATACAAACACACGCACATTGTGATCCAGTTTATGTAAATAACTTCTTCCCTGTCAATGTTCTTGCCTCCTAATTGTTCAGGGTCTGTCTGCTTCCAGCTGTGAAGAAAAGGGGAATGGAAGTTTCTGCACATCTGCTTTGGAAGGGGTGATGTCTGGGACTTAAAATCCAGTTGAAGGATAAAATTGCTGTAGGAGGGATAAATAACCCCAGAATGAGATTGCAGGGAGAAAACAGTAGATCCTTGATGACTGGAGGGGTTTTAGGTCAAGTTGTGCAAAAGTCAGTTAGGAATAGTTTAGGCAGGATTGGCCGGGGAGGCAGGGAGAGGACTGGACTGAGCATCCACTCGAGGCCTCTTCCACTCTGTAAGGTTTGCTTAAGAAAGGTGAGGCAAGCCATGCTGCATCATCGAGGAGTTGCCTTTGACCAGTTCCCATTCCCAGAGAGAGCTGAAGTCTCCAGTGTGCTCAGGCAGGGGCAGCAGGTGGTGTCCCTTGGCACATCCAAGACCTGCAAGTCTCCAGCTGCCTCGCAGTCCTTGACCGCCTCTGTGCGCAGTGAACAGCTGAGGATGCCCTGCTTTCTCTCTAAGAATAATTCGGTGCCACTGATCTGCCCATAAAGGCTCGGAAATGAGCCATTACCAAAAGGTTTCATTCTCTGGCTTCCATTACAATCTGAGGGACTTGCAAAGCAGAGCAGATGTTCCAAAGGCAGCGAGCTCTGTAGCAACTGGTTTCTCTGTTCAAGATGGCTGCTGTCATCTTAAGTATATAATAATGCCTTTAGGAAGATAAACAGCTACGAAGATAATTCAGCTTTTCATTTGTTTAGTTGTTTTTGAGACAACCTGAATCAGTGAAATAAGCTTGGTTACAGAGAGCAGACTGGACTTTTGAAGTCATTAGACTCTACATGGAGCAATGACAGTTGGCAAGCGTGTGTTGTGCTGCTCTACCTTTGTGGGTCATTGAAGAAGTCATGTTAGTAATGACAGTAACAAAATCATTCTTTTGATGTTTCCTGTGGATGGTGAGGCCTTTGGGCAGCAGGCAGGGGCACAGTAGCACTTCAGCATTACAGTTGTGAGGGATGAAATACGTATTTTGGATGGTGACTCTTTTTCTGTAGACAAATTCTCCAGTATTTAATTTTTGTTTGTTGATTTAACTGGCACCCAGGATTAAGACCCACTTGGAAGTGGCCAGAAATGCTACTGTGCTGAGAAGTCATCTCCAGAAAGGCTCAGGTAAATCCCTCCCAGATGAGCTGTGGGGACCTAAAAGAAGCCACCTGAAGGAAAGAAATGCCAGCACTGGCTATTCTGCATGTGCCAAGAAAGCATTGGTGCCTGGAGTTGTTACTCTGGCATCACTCCACAGCACTAAGTTGAATAAGCAGGACATTGGGCAGGCTAAAAAAAAAACCAAACCCAGAAAATCAAAAAGAACCATTATTAGTGCCAGCATGCCGAATACAACTGCATGGCCAAGAGAACAAGCGCCTAACTATAAAGAGATTAGAAGCATACTCTAAATTTTAATGAACACCTAACTTTTTTTAGATGTGGCTGGTAGGTCTGCAGTTGGATGGGGCTGTTCTGCATCGCCTTGCATTGCAGTAACCACCCCAGGGCCCACCTAGCTGGCATAAGGTGAGCAGTCTAAGGGGAACAAGGGAGGCTGCAGTGTTCTGTTTTCACTTGATTGTGGCCTTGAAGATATTTAAGGACTTTCTCTGAAGTGCTGCACATCTGTAGCTCACGTTGAAGTTAACAGAGCATTTGACAGCAGTGCAAATCCTTCCTCTTTCCATCCATCAGTCCTCTCTCAGATCCTTCCCATCCCACAAGGATGGAGAGAGCTGCAGTCCAGCCTCACAAGCATGGTACGTGCAGAATAACTGGCCAAGTGACCATCCTGGAGGCGCGTTTCTAATGTTACACCCGCCCTTTTGATGCGTGCCTTTCCCAAGTGAGCAGCTGCTTTGCGCCCAGGGAAGCAGGGTTTGTGTTTAGAGCATGTCTGCGAGCTGCGATTGTTGGACTGGATCAAGCTGTCGCTGTGTCACTTAAATGTTACAATCTCTCAAGCTGTCACGATGACTTTTAAATTGAAGCAAAGGTGGGGGCTTCCTTTCCACATCAACAGTTGTGCCGCTCCCAGAGCTGTGTGTTCTGGCGCTCTGCCGCCTGCCTCTCCGTTGGAGGATTTTTAATCCTCCCCACCCTCCTTTCCAGGGGTTATTCCCGGCTCACCTGCCTGGGTGCGGGAGGGCATGGTTAGATCAGGACACACAACTCTCTGCTTTCAGCCAGTCAGATGCTTCCAGCCAAGAGCGCAAGTTTTCATAGCAATTTGGTGTCATTTGCATAGGATTCTCTCCCTTCCAGGGAAAAGTGTACTCCTGTAATCTGATCTAAAAGGGCTCCTAAAGGAGCGATTTAACTATTTCTCTAGAAGTATGTAATAAATTTCCCAGGAGGACTGGTGTTCTTCTGCATGGTGGAGGAGTGAGAAAGTATTTAGTGAGATTTCCCAAGAGATGAGCCTGAATGTGTCTGTTCTATAGACAAATCTGCTGTTACTGCTCGCTGCAGGGACATGCAACAGTGCGCAGAGGCTGTTTTGGCTTTGCTGATGTTCTGCCACTTCAGAACGGGCTTCCTCTTCTGGAAGAGCTGACCTCAGTAGCGCTTGTTTTGTGTGCAAACCTTTGGGTACCTCTGATGGGTTAAGAAGTGCTGGGTTGGCTTGCTGAGAATGTCTCCCATAGGTAGAATGAGCTGCGCTCACACAGTCCCACCACCAAAACACACACAGACCTTTGCTCTGTGAAACGAAGGCAAGGGCAAAGCCATTCCTGTACGTGTCCAGTTGCAAGTGTTGGGAAGTCTCTGTGGATTTTTTCCAAAGGCCGCGTGAGCTACATTCTGGCATTTACAAAGCAACAAGACTGATGCATGTGTTTATGTGACAGGCAATGGCGAATTCATTGCACTCCTGGTGAATCTATCAACATTTATTGGTCTCATGCTGTTCCCTTAAGATCCTACCTGGACTGGAGCAATACCCACCAACAGCCTTATGAGCCCAAGGTTACAGTACGTGCTCCTGCCCCTGCTCCAATTGCCATGTTTGGTGCTTTCAGGTGAAGCACTGGTAGGTGAGAAGGTGGTGACTCTGAGTGAGGGCAGCTGAAATGCCTGAGCTGCTCTGGCAGCTGGGCACTTAAGATGCTAGTGTGTGAACTCATAGGTGCTGAGATTTTGGGTAGGAGAAAAAAAAAAATCTAATCTTGAAAGCTGTGGGAAATTTGGTCTTTGGCATGTGAGTGTGAAAACTTGTGGCATACGGCATCCACAGAGAGTTTTGCACCCAGTTGGGCAGAGAGCTAGAGGAGCTGAAGGATGATATCCTGTTTTAAGGCAGGGACAGTGCTGCCTTTTAGCCCATCAGAGCTTTAGCTTTGCAGATGTCCTTTCCCAGGCTAAGCTGGGAGATGAACAGGTTGCTCGCTCAGAGTGCAGGAAAGCCCAGAGCCCCACTTCAGCCCTCCTGCAAAGGACCAGTCCCCTCCGCTTCTGGATCAGTGACATTGCAGTTGAGTTTCTCCCTAGTCTTTGGGCTGCCTGCTCTCAGGTCCCATCCAGTTCTGGATGAGCAGGACATGATGTGGAAATGCCCCCATGCAGGCAGGGGTAGGCAGTGACTAAGCTTACTGTTTCAGTCAGCTCCTGGCCCGAGCACTCCTACCTGTGTCATTATTGCTCCTTGGGGGTGAGCGACTACTTCTCGGAAGCCCTTTACAGTCTCTTCGGAGTCTGCCCGTGCAGCGTCTCTGCCTGTGTGTCCCTCTCCCATTCAGGGTTGGTGGAATGACTAAGTACTGCTGACGGCATTACTTGTTGGCCTATATTAATTATTTCCGCGGGTTCTATTTACTTGCGTGCTCCCTACGGGAATGCTGTGCATACAGATCACAGTGGCACTTAATTTTATTGCAGTAAGCGGCTGAGGTTGGGAAAGGGGAGGGGGAAGAAGAGAGAAAGGGTCGTGTATGCGTCAGCCTTGTCAGGCTTTTCCTTCTGTTTCATTTGTGCTGAGGTTTTTATTATCATTAAGCCGATTGTATCTGTGGCACAAAGGGCTGAGTTACCTCGGTAACCACACTAGCTGGGATGGTAATCCATTTATAGCATCACTGCTCAGGTCTGATTAAATTAGCATGCTGATGACGTAAATGCTTGGCTGGGTGATGCTGACGAGGCTGCTCCTAATAGGAACTCTCGCCCTTACATTTATTCTCATTTATTTCATGAGACCCCTGCAGGAAATGTACAGAAATAAGGCTACAGATGATTGACTCTTGTTTTCAGAACAACTTGTGCTGCTAGCAACAGACAGCGCTTTATCTGAATGCAGACGGCAGCCTGCACATTTCGCCTTGTTTCTTCCCGCTGCAGAATTCCCCACGCAGCCCTGCCGAGGCAGAGCCCCGGTCTCGAGCCCTGCTTGCCATCTGCCACAGCAGCAGCGGGAGCAGCTCCTCCGTCTCATGGTTTATTTCCAGACACTACTACAAAAGAAATAAAAAGGGTAATAATAAAAGAAAAAGGAACACCCTGGTTCTTTACTCCCTCTTGTGAGGTTCTTGCAAACACAGGCATCCTTTTACTCATTCGAAACAAGCCAGTTATTTATGTCTGAATTTTCATCGTTGAACAATAACATTCAGTGCTAGCGTTTAATACCATGTGGGTCAAATGCTTTCAGCATCTTCTGTCCAGCCCCCTTGAGGGAAAACACTGACAACTGCATGATCGCATAGCTGTGCTTGTTGTTTGATGAAGTGGTGAGAACAAGAGTTGCTGAAACTCCTGGCTTCCCAGCCCGGCCTCTGATTTACTGGAGAAAGCAGTCTTTGGGCAAGCGGCTTCCTAGCAGACCATTTTGGCCTCCCAGGACTTCAGTTTTTCATCTGTGAAAAGAAAATTAAAAGGATGTTTGTTTGTTTTGTGGGTTTGGTTTTTTTTAATTTCTTTTTGGAGGAGGCATAGGACTGGTTAAGTGCGTTTAAGTTCCAAAACTATTTGGAGATCCTCAGGTGGAAACTCTGAGGTTCTGAGCAACTTACTATTTTAATTGTCAGGTTTGATTTATCCAGTCAGCATAGAGGGATTTAAAAGGAATTTTTGAACAAAAGCAGTTTTCGGATGGAGGACTAAAAATGCAATAAATTTTAAGTAGCAATAAATAGTTTGGCGTTTGCCCTGGAGTGTGAGCAGATGTGGCTGCAGAGAAACCACTGGAGCTACACCTGCTTTGAGTAGGATTTGGACGTGGATATCTGTTATTTGTGAAATAAAGAGCATGGTTTTGAGACACAAATGAGAACAGGCAAAGGGCTGTCATTTTCTGGGTGTGCTAATTCTCACTTAGCACTTACAGGGCTTTTCCCTGGGGGAAAGGGATGGTGTTTGGGTACATGGGAATCCTCTCCCCAAGCTTCTCCCAGCTTTGGTCTCTCTCTTTGGAAAGTATCCAGATTTTGGGAGACCCTGCCCAAAATTTCAAGGCATTGCTGTGTTTAGATGAGGGGTGCTGAATTTGTCAGCGTCAGTGCTTCACCCGCCTGGCAGCCAGCTGTCCGGCTGAGCCTGAGCACCCACATGCAGCTCCATTTGCTCGGTGCTCCCTACGCAGCAGTGGGGAGCAGCCAGGATGGAGATGCTCCTACTTGCACCTCGGTCTGTGTGGGACGCACGTGTGCTCCAGCCCCAGCCCCGCCAGCACCACGCTGAGATGTCGGCTCTGATCACCAGCCTCCTCCTGGAGCAGGTGCCCTTTGTTAATGAAGGCATTCTGAAGGGTTTGATTTTACCTCTGGCTCAGTTCAGAGCATCCCTCCATCAAGAAGTCCTGCACACACAGCCCTGGATGCTGTCACACAGGCTGGCTGCGTTTCTGTGGGTTGTACAGTACATTAATCCTCACAGCAGAGAGATTAAGGACCTAACAGGGTTGCTGCCTTGAAAGAGCCTTACCCTGGGGCATTCCTTTAAATTTAAACTTCAGTGGCTAATACCATTAATTTACAATTTCCACCGTGAAAAATGTAAAAGCCACCAGCCGCGGCGTGTTCAGGGGGGCTGCCATGCTCCTTGGGTGGACCCTGCTTCCTCCAGAGGTGACGGGCATGGGCATCATTTTGTTGCTTTATTTACTAGATAATTTTCAGCTCGCAGTAGAGTGAGCTGCCTCCGAGGGACATGGACTCATGGTGACCCTCTCAGCACATGAGGTGATGGAAGCTCTTAGCAGAAGCATCCATCACTCAACAAGAGGAACTCCAGAGTATACCAGGGTTTGGGCAGTCACCCTTTCCCTCCTCAGGTCCATGGCATCTCCTGCTTAATAAGTAAATAATCAACCCTCTCTTAATTACCACCCTTTGTTTACCTAACCTGCACGCGGTGCTGAGGAGTGGATGGAGAAGAGGTGGCTGTCTCTGCTCGAGCAGCGTTCGCAGACTGACTGGCAATATTTCAGTATCAAGATTGTTCATTTGTGGGGGATCATAAGAGCTAGCTGAGGTCTGAGCCCCTCCTTTTCAGCTTTTTGTCCAAAATAAAAGCCATATTTTGTTCTGAAGGGTCTGCTCATGACTTGATTTGCTGAAGGAGAAGTTACCCTGGCTCTAACGAGCTCCAGTCAGACAACGACCACAGTTAGGGAGGGAAAGTCCCACCGAAATTCCCCTCCCTTCCCCACAGGTTTCTGTGATTTTTGGCATGAGTGCATTGCCTTAGAGTGCCTGGAAATTTTCATTATAGGTGAGCAAAATTTCAACTCATTTGTCTACCAAATTAGAGCAGAGCAGGGGATGAACAGTAATAAAATTCCTCCTTATTGAAACAGACCCATTCTTGCTCATTTGGAGAAAAAGAAAAGCCTCTTGTGTTTGCATGTGTTTTGATTTTGATGCTGCTTCAGCCTGGTCCCTCTCCTCTCTAAAGTCCTTGGGATATTTGTGCTGAATTCCAGCGGGAGGGGAATATTTTGGCAGAATTTGCTTTAACACCGTAAGGTTTTGTTTTTATTTGGGGGGGGCAACACAAGAGTTAGGGGTTTTTTAACCATTTTTATTGTTCTAAAGGCAAGTTTGCTGCTTATTATCTTGCAGGCTTTTATCTGGTGCTGAGTCATGGAAGTGAGAGAATGTGTAGGCGTCTTAGCATAAGAGAGAGTAATTCTGTCATTTACATTTACAGACAGTTATGCTTTCCAGAAAACTTTTTTTTTCTTGTGGGTTGCAAAAGTGATTAATCTGCTGCTGAAACTGTCAAAGGAGGTTTTCTGTTTAAGAATTTTTTGAAAGAGAGAAAAATCTGTTTCTACTTATAGGAAATAATAAGGTAGAAATTGAAGTGAAAAAAAAATCATACTGAAAGAACAGACAAGAAAATGTTCCCTTTCCTAATGATATTTTTCCTTTTTCTTTTTATGTATCTATCCATCTGTCTATCAGCCTATATATCTGTCTGTCTCACGGAAAAGTTGTGTGGACTTTGATAGATACAAAACTAAATATAGTAGAATTCTGGCTGACTTCAGCGTTATCAATTCCAGCTGTTAAAAATATTATGGGATTGGTTTAAAATGATTTACATTTTCTCTTTAAAAAAACCTAATTTTTTTTCTCAGCAGTAGGATAAACTATTTATTTTCTTTTCCTTCTTCCTTTATTTTTCCTTTTTTCCTTTTCCATCTTTTCCTTTAAAAAAGGTTTTTCTTTCATTATTAAAAAAATTAATCACAGCCAAGGCAAAAATCTTCTGTCCTTAACATATATATACTCAGTGGTGAAAACTGTAGTGCTGTTCAGAGGTTCAAGAGAGTTTACAGGTTTCAACCCAAATTTGTATAGACCATGAAAATCAACAGCATGATCTGCTGTGACTTGTTTGTTTTTCTAACAAACCAGACAATTATGTTTTCAAATGATCTGGCGGAGTAGGATAGGGGTACAGAAACACGGGCCACTTTGAGCAAGGTTTATCCCTTTACAAAGATGTGATATGCTACATTTGCCCAGCAAAAGCCTTCTTTTTGGGGTTCCAGCATAGCTGATGCTATGTGGTTACTTAGAAGCAAGGTAGCTAAAGCAGGACGCTGTGCTGCAAGCTGTAGCTATCATGAGTAGCCCTGGAAAGACAGAATGAGTACCCATCATCTCACCTCTCAACAAGGAGAGCATGCAGGGCAGAGGGGATGTCCTCTCCATGTCCCACCTAGCTGAAGGAACCTGAATTGCCACATCTGCTCGCTTGCTCTGGTTTTGGCATTTCCCTTGTCCCTGCTCTGGTTACAGTGTCTGCTCTCCTCATCCCCTGTTTCTTACAGCTGCCCTTTCCCCCTCTGCAGCCGTAGCAGCTTTACGATGGGCCTTTGGCCTTCAGCAGAAAATGATTTGTGCCATGTAAGAGGAATATTGATTTTTACATCAGATGGCCCATGAGGCTTTGGAAATCACATTTATTTCCCTTTAGTGTGGCTTATCTCTAGCTTTTAGGAAAAGGTGAGCTTTGGGCCCCATGAGATTTCCTGTTCGGGGTGAATGGGCTTCAGCATTTAGATCTTTTCACTGGAAAGCCACGCGCTGCAGCTGGACTTCTAAATTAAAGGGGGGAGGGAATTAACCTGGCTTAACCTAAGTTTTGACAATTCCGTTGAGAGGCCAGTGACTCATTTAGAGAATTCAGCGAGTCCACAAGTGCTAGAATGATGCTTCTGAAAGCTTATAGAATGTCACTGCTTTGTGTTTTAACAATTGGGTCCTGCAGTGAATTCTTGTGGGCTGTTATGGAAAAGAGATTTATTGATGACTTGTGATGCCAGGATGCTTGCTCTGTGCATAATTATTTTTTTTTAAAACAAAAATATATTATGAACCACAAAAAGAAAAAGAGGTGCACTGCAAGCTAGAAATGAAGTACGCTGTAATCCCGTTATAAATTCAGGCTCTGACCTGATGTTTCCCCACTCCCCTCAAGTTCAGGTCTGGAGCTTAATTTGTCCTGTGACAAACAAGAACGAAAGCCACGAAACTCCATTTTGGATCCAAAATTCCTTGCAATTGGGCGTCTACTGCTGAGTTCTGGAGAGCACTGTGCTCTTGTTAGAACATTGTTGAAGCCAAGCTGCTCAGAAGGACTAAATTAATACTCTTAGTCCCAAAGTTTTTAGCATTTAGTGCTCTCGCCCCAGGGCTAGAAAGTCACTGTTTCAAATTCTGCAGTTAAAAATGTCAAAATCAGTTAGGCTATAAATCCCAGTAGCCATCAGTATGCATTTATACATCCACCACAGGGAAAGAAGTGAGGAGAGAGGGAGGATATGTCTGTTTGTTTTGAATTAGCCTGCTTGTTTTTAATTCCTAATGCAAATGTGTTTGTGGCCGGAAACACAGGTCAGGGCGCACAGCTGGCCCGGGAGACCGGCTGGTCGACGCTGCCGTAACGTGGTGAGCTGGGTGCTTGGAGGTGCTGAGGTTTAGCCCAATCCAGGCTATACTTAGTCTCGATTACAAATTTCAGTTGCTTTTGTTGGGGTTGCGGCAGTACGAGTTGACAGGGTCTCCTCATGTGTTAAGTTTTAAGCAGAGCTAGACTGTTAACTACCTGGGGGAGGTAATATATTCGAAGGATTCATTACAGTTTGCGTAGAAGCCTCTGCTGTGTTCCCAGTGGGGAGAAAAACTCCAAATCCAGAGGCTGTAGTAGGCCAAATCCCAGTCTACAATCCAGTGTTTTTGGAGTAAATCTGCTGGAGTCAACCAGACGTGCTTCAGCTGGCATCAGTGTCACTGAGATCAGAATCTGGCTTGGTGTAAGGCACATTTAAAAAATGGAACGTGGACAGCAAGAGGCATTGGAGAATATTCTGGTTCTCGGCTGTGGCGGTGTTAACCTTACCCGATCACCAGCCATGGGATGTTATTTTGATCTAAGAACAGTGTAAGCGAGAAAAATTGTAAGTCATAACTTAATCGGGCTCATTAGGTCATTATTGATGGTTAGAAACCTTTTCTTTTTGTTCTTTCTTTTCCTAAAACCAAGCCAAGAGGAGTGTGGCATAGAAGAAAACCCTATTAAACTAGTATATGAGTTACATGAAAAAAAGTTGACATTTTGGACTAAGTACATAACTTATTCTGCACTATCACAACAAACCGAATCGCAGAAACATGGCTTTTGTGTTCCAGTTAAGAATGAAGAGAAGATTTTGTTTGTTTGTGGTTTTTTCGGTGTTTTTTATATTAAAACTTACAATGGTTATTTGTGGGCTTGTTTCCTCAAGGCATATTTAGGAAAACTGGATTAATTTATAATGCCATTTGCAACAGAACCTAGCCTGGTGAGGCAATGGATTTGACGTTACTTTACACAGGCTTTTTTAGATCGCTGCTCTTATGACTCTAAATTTTTATCAATGTGTCTTTTGAGTAAACACTTTATTAGCCATACGCTTAACGTAATTATGTCTTCTATATGAAGAGAGGAAAATACTGAGGAAACAGTGATTATTCTGAGTTAAGACTTCAATTTAAAAATATTCTTACTTTCTGTATTGTTTTATACTCAAGTATTTCTGTGGTGCAGATGGCATTTTTTTTCTGATGCTATAAATTAATGTTCTCTTTTTCGCTTTTCTGACTTGTTATAGCACTGCCCTGGTGTTTTGACTAGACAACTAGCAGTGAGTAAATTCTATTTATCTTGGTGTATGTATTTATATACCTGTAGAATAATTTTAAAAGCCACAGCACGTGAAAGAAAAGCCTTATAATCAGATTTCTCAACATTGTACTTGGAGTCTGCAATGTTGTGGAAAGACTAAGGTATTTCGGGCAGCGGTGATAACCCAGGCAGACGGATAAATGAGGGAACGTTCCACTCCACTTCCCAGAAGGAGCCATCTGGGAAAGCAGTTACATTTGACCTGTTGTTGGAGCTCGTCAGCCTTTTGGAAAGGTGTACATGGGACCTAATAGGAAAATAACCTCTCTGTTACATCTGCCGCTCTTTTATGGGTTTTTTTGGTTGAGCTGTTATTTTTTTGGTGAAGCTATATAGTTTTTCTCTGCTGCTAACCACTCAAGTTACTAACTTGAATCATTTTGTAGCCCACTAAAAATATTGGCAGATGACAGTGGGTTCTGGACCTCAAGTGAACCATAAGAAAGCAGATGTTGTAATGAACACGGAATTGTTCGCTGATGCTGCTGCTCTTCTGTACTATTTGCCCAGGCTTTAAAGTGTGGGGAAGAGAAGAATAAAAACACATGGTTTTCACAGGAAATAGAGACAATACTAACATTCAGAAATGTTTATGCCCTGTGGTAGGATAATTTTTTAAATCTGGTTTAATAGAGTTTGGGAATTTGAAAGAGATAAATAGGTTATAAATGCAAGCAGTGCAGCAAATAAATGGAATTGTAAACAAATAACAAGTAACACAGAGTAAACCAAGTAGTGTCTGAGTGCATATGTATTTCATATTATTTTATGTCTGCATATGCACACTCTTTTTAATGTTCGCTAGAATTAATAAAGGAAGAAAGCTTGCATGCTTTATAAACACTAAAATTCTTTTGCAATTTAGTAGGAAATGAGAAGCTTTAAAGAGTTTTTTGGGACTGTTCTTTAAATCCGTTGTTCAACATGCAGTAGAAAATGATAACTTTTCTATGTAAATTGTAAAAGACTTCTCCAGAAGATTTCATGAATACGTGTATTTTGTCCTGTCAATCACAGGCGCACATCCCTTCTCCTCACACATGCATCCTCCATTCTACCTTTTTAATCCTTTTTTTATAATCATGATAAGCTTCCATGGACAGTGATATAATCTGTATAAAGCTCCAACCTGCCCATATTTATCGTGCACATGGGTTTCTTTTCCATTACAAATAGCAAGTTACAAAGGAAGAAAAAAACGTTTTTAAGTCTGTGGATTGTCTAATTATGATACTTCAAGCTTCACTAGCTTAGTAATAGCAAAAGTCATAAAAATACTTTGCTTACCCAAAGTACTTATTTATAGAGTGGTGGGGGCTTCCCCATTGTAAGCCAGGGCAACATTTTGCCTAAATTAAGCAAGGAGACTAGTTCAGCCCATTAGAAGGGCCCAGTGTGCTTGAATGGAAATGCTTTGGACATTCCTGCATTGCTAAGCCTTAGAGAAGGTGTTTCATACAGAGCTCGGTTTTACTGCTCCATGCACATAGTGACTTGTCTTCACATGGTACTAATCTACTCATTTTGTGGTCGTCTGTTCCGAGATTGTATTCAGTAGTTCTGTGTTTTGATGTAGCCAAAGGGCTGTGGTGTACAGCTTCTTATGTAACACATTGCTGAGTCGATGTGCCACTGATTCAGCCAGTACAGGGGGCTGCTGTTGCATGTTCCTGAGGTCCAGATTGGCAAAAATTTGTCATTTTAGAGATCAGAGTGGAAAATTACAGAAATAACTGGAGATGAATTCAGGAAAAAATAATTTCTTGTGACTGGCATCTTCTGTAGCTTTTTGACAAATGTGTCTCTTGTGTTGATATCCAATGTTCTTGTAGATATAGACAATGTTGCTACTGCATTTGAACTGGTCAAGCATAATTGCTTAAATAGGAGACTTCTAATCATAACTAGCCTTTTCAATGAACTAAGCCTAAATTATGGCACTTGACTGTCCACCAGAGCTACAAGTATTTAGGTCATCTTTTAAAACTGGTGTCTCACATAGTCCTCCTCATAAATACCAGATGATCACGCATCAAAAAGGGAAAAATGAATAAAAACCCTCATAGTAGTCATCATAGTGATATTATTGGGATAAACAAATAAAAAAATTAAACTGAAACTAAGAAGGAAGAGCAAAATTCTTCCCTGGCATAACACTGTTGTGTTTTGGAGACCAAAATTTTCAGATGTGTTCAGGCTCTTTGGAATTAATGGAGTGTTGGAAAGTGGAAACCCAGATTGCCTAAACCGCTTGACGCCCGTACTGAAAGCTGAACCAAGGTGCGTGCCTATAGCTGTGTACGTCAGTTGTGAAAGGCTGTTTTCCATGATAAAATATTGGAGGTCAACTTGTTATCACCTTTTCTTTTGCACACCCTCTTCTCCCCTGTGTTTCAAACTGGGCTGCCACAAAAGAGGTTGTGAACAGAAATATTAACAACTATGTTGACTCCTTTTCCACCCACAGTAGCAGCTGAAAAACAGATCAAAGCGCAGAAGCAGTTGTGTTCTTGTAACACTTTATGGCATCTGTAAGGTATTCTCTTCATTTGAGAACCAGAGATGAACACATTATTAGATTTCTCCTCTTTTTCTTTTGGTATTATGCCTAAGAGCTATTCATTCGAATACCTTGATAGTTTCTGGTGATCAAGCCAACAAGCTGTATCCCATATAAACACATCTGGGAAGTATGAGTGTGGCTGCCGATCCACACACAGCCCGTGCCTCCGTGACACTCGCTTGTCAGCTGTAAACTAGAAATGAGGGAATGATGAAGCTGTAAAGAAAAGCTTCCTCTGATTATAAACGTGTCTTGGCTGAGGGTTGTAAGGTTTTGGACTGGACTTCAAAATTTTGGACTATTTTCTAAGGGCATTTTGACACCTGAAGAACTGTGTTAGCAGCTGAGCAGTGTGCACCACATAGCGGCAGTGCAGAGGGGACTGACGTGTCCTTAGTGTGCTTGGCCTCCTAACTGGACATTATGAAGAAGGCCAGAATACCCTGAACATTGAAAATGCATCAGGTATGCTGAGTGGGGGCAGTGGCTGCTGTTCAGGACCTCTGGACATTCAGCAACCCAGCTGGAGCTCGACCAGGACTCCGGGCATCTGCAAGTCCCAAATGAAAGGCCAGATTTCTTCTCTTTTTCACCCAGATGTTATTTCAGACAGGCGAATCGGATATGTCCAGGGGAACCTGGCCATACATTATTGCTAGCAAGGAAGCTTGTTCAACCACAGAATTTGAAGTCAGCAGGAGTTAGATGCGTCTGCACATCAGGAAACCCTGTAAAATGCTTGTTCATGTTTTCAGGTACCTGAAGGCCCAGGTTTCAAACCAGAGTATTTTATTTTTCTTTGGGGATATCCTTCCTAAATTGAGGGGGAGCTGGCATCTGCTAACTCAGGTGAGAGGGAAGCTCAGCCTGTTTCTGGCAGGGCAGCAGTTCCAGTTCCAGCGGGAGCTGCTGTTCAGCACAGAAGTGGGAAAGGGCAGCCCACCCACATCACCCCCTTCATGTGCTGGAAATGCCTTGCTGTCCAGCCTTTTGGGCTTGTGTTGCATGGCAGAGTCCTGCCTGATTATCTGAGCTGCTGGCATTCAGAAATCCCCTTGGTGCACAGTGCTAGCTGAGCTTGAGTGGCAGTGTGCTTAATGCAGGGAAAAGGCATCTGTGCTTCTTCGAGTCACGTCAAAATTACCTGCTTATTGTGGAATTTGTCTCCACTAACTTGTGCTGTCTAAATATTCAGCGACTTGTCTCAGCTCTTTCTATGCTTCCTTAACAGTCAGTGAAGTAGATTTCCCCAGTGGATGATTCATCTCCCTTGTTTTAGGCTTCAATATGAGATCAGGATAAATGACCTTGTGGAGATGTATTTCTCAGGGAGAGCTTTAAGCACCTCTATCTAGCTGAGGTGGATCCCTGTCTGTGGCATCAGGAGAAGCCAAGTTAATTTTCCACCCTTCATTGGCTTCCCACCCAGGCCTCCGACTGCTGCTGCGCTTAGAAGGCTTCAGCTGGCACATGCCTGATCTAGGCACTTGTTTCAGTCCAGCTTGTGTCGGTGGACCATGCAGAAGAGTGGCTGAGTTTGGAAGAGAGATGCTGCGGCAACACTGAGAACTGGCAGCCCCCTGGGAGTGCTGCATCCTGGGTTCAGTTGCCAGGTTTCTGCCTTTCGAGGAATAAGTCTTGTTTCATTCCTCTCCTGGAGTAAATAATGCCTGAAACATTTGAAACAGGCAGACCCAGCCAGGGCTAGGTTCTTAACCTGTGCTCTGCAAACCCTGGGGATTCATGGATCACTCCTCAGGTAACTTAAGAAGAATTCAGTGAAAGGTAACTTAAAAAAAAACATGTTTATTGTCAGTAGATTAACCCTCACCGTAAAGGAGCTTGTGTGTCCTGAAAAACATTTGGGGACTGCTGAGCATAAAGGTTGAAAACCACTGAGGTGGAGTAATGTATCTTTATAAGTGATAATTTGACAGCTAAAGGGCTAAAGCTATTCAACTGTACCTTTATGAAAAATGCCTGGAGAATTGAATAGAATGTGATAAACTTTGTGTTGGCATTTTTTGATCCAGTCTGTGAAAATGAATAACTGAAGGGATTCTATAGAAAATACTCCATAAATGCAGAAAATAAAAGGAGTATGAAGTCCTTTTCATAAGGGCTCCAGCTGATCATATAGAATCATACTCCTGCTGTAGACTATATTCTGTACTCTTTTTAAGATTTAATCCCAACAAATGATAGAGAATTATAGGCTAATTTCTGTAGAACAACAGGTTTCATCCCTAGCATCTGTGTGATAACTTTTTACTTGTAGTTATTAAATTAAATGTAGTTACATTTAATTTAATTTAAGATTGATGTAAATAATCCTCAGAGAATGAAGAACACTCAAATAATCAGGAATTTGGGTTTCCCCACCAGAATAACTTCGACTGCAGGTACTTAGCTTCAACATTCAGACCCCTACGACAGCATGGGTTTATCACAACACCAGAGACTTCTCGTATGATGGTTGGTACAAGAAACTCCCACAAATGTTTATAAACTTTCACTGCATTTAAGAAGACAGGGCAGGAGTTGCCAAGCAAAATAATTCCACTCATGATCACACGTGGTAACATTTTTTAGGAGAAGTGTTTTGGGGGTTTTTTCCTCCCACATTGATTGGGTTTTACTTGATTTTGTCAGTATTAGTTCACCTTTATTTGAACTGCTGGATAATTCATTTGTAGAAGAGGCAGTACATTTAGGTACTTCCATCTGTGTTTAAACAAGGCTCTTGTGCTTTCCCCATTAAAAAAAAGAAAGATTTTGTATTATAATGCTTGTGGTAGATGAGGTTCTGAATTTAACTCCTTCCTACTCTAGTTTCTCTTAACAACTCTGAATTATCAGCACCTGGGGTTTCTAGTTTACTCTCTCTTTGCAAATATGAATTTGCAAGGAGGGGTTGATGGTAAGTAGCGTGGTTCTAATTTGCACTTGCGAAGTGTGTCAGACTGTTTCATCTAGTGCATGGTGAGCAGAGGAAAGCCTGTCTTCCTCTGAAAATAGCCCTTAGAGGATGTCAGAGAGCATGTTTGGCTGTGATAGTCACTTGCAAATGCAATATGGTTTTGAAATGAGCTGTCCAGGAGCTGCTGGAGGAAGGGATGCCTGCACTCCTATGAATCCACTCTTTGTCATTGTCTTTCTCTTTTTTCTTTCTCCTGTTTCTACTTGTTTTCACACTTCTGGGCTGTCAATTCAGTGTGCTTTTGGATGAATTTGCCTCGTGCTGATAGAAGTTCTGTGGACTCGTTTGAATGAAACATTTTGAGGGAGTTACCTGTTTTGCTGGGCTTGTACCCAGTGATATAGGTATCCTTTTCCAGTTTTCTATTCATTACACCCTCTCCATCTACCTGGCATCTTTATAACCTCATCCATCCCTCCTATCCTCCTAGTGCCTTCCAGACATCTGTTGAAATCACTCTTCCCCATGGTATCTGAGTACCCTTCTCTCATCCTTCTGCACATGCCTGTCCTCAGAGCAGGAATCTTGTCCATAGTTCATGTGCATTTATAAAGTCTTTTCTTAATCCATTAATAATCTAGAGGTTTAAGCCTGGGGTGATATTTGAGTGCATGGCTGGACACAGAGAAGGCTGGACTGTGGCCACCCTTCTCTCTCCCAGGCAAAAGGGCAGAGGATTTATGGTGATACCTCACCTATGCCCTCACTGAGGAGCTACAGCCAATGTTCCTCTTTGCATCCCCATAAATTGTTGGTGTTCCAGTAGTGTTAAATTCCATTTAACCTGTCCCATTTCTCCACTATACCACATTAACTAACCTTACACCTTCTTCCTCCCCCTAAAGCCCAGCTTTCATCACATACTTGCCCAGCACCCTCAGAGGAATTCAGAATGAGTCACGCAGAGCGCCTCTGGGGACTCCTATTGATGCAAACTTCCTCCTCCTCAAGGCAGCCTGTGGTTTGAATGCCACAATGCAACCGGTACTTGTTGGCTTGAGCCTTTGCTGTGAAGGTAATAGCAGAGCTGGGTCTCTGGCCCAGGCACCCCCAGCTCGCTGCCTTTCTTCTCTGGACTCCAGTGCGAGAGGGGAGATGTCCTCTTCGTAGTGTCAAACATTGGAGCTGCTCCCAGCCTTTCAACATGCCAGTGAATAGGCAGTGAAAGGTTTTTTGGAGAAAGGGTTTATTGTTCATTCTTAAGGTGTATTCCAGTCTGGGCAGGAGAACTGGCCTCAAATGTAACGGAGATGTTTATATGTAAGATTAAAGTCCTCCAGTACTTGGGATGGAATAGACTTCCATTGCAAGAGCTTTACTAGTGGTCTGTCATCGCCTGCTTCCAGTGTCTGCATTCAGAAACCTGAGATGTGATGAACAGAGCTCATTTATGTTGTTTTGGTTGGGCTTTCCTCCTCCTCCCGATAGGCCATTGTCTTTAAAGCATTATCTACCTTTTCCCTCTTCACATGGGGAAAAAAAAAAGCTTTTCTGGTGGTAATTACACAGTACTGTGTTGTGGACCTTTCATCCCATTACTGTAAGTGGACAAACTACTGTCATTTACAAGAATGAAATAGGTGAGGAAATGGGAAAGTTTCTAGCACTCCCAGCTGTAAATGCCAAACTGAAATGGGAGAATAATTTCAACAGAAAGCAAATTTTCTTGCTAGCAATGAACACTGGTGCAGTTGTGCTCTGAAGCGGGGATGGAGGAATGGCTCCTCCTCATCAGGTGTTTCAGAAATAGAAGAATCAGACAATATTAATGGAGGGCTACAGAACCTTAACCTGTCTCTGCCCTTACAGTTCAACTGAGACATGCTTCAGCTCTTGTTGCTCTCAGTTTCAAAATCTCTTCAGTCTGTCTATGTACTGCCTTGTCATGGAACTGTTGGCAGGGTCAGGGTTTGAATATGTTGAGGTGTTTTTCTCCAGCAGAAATGTACTGCCTTATTATTTCCCACTTGTGCATGCACACCTTTTACATCTCACCAGACAGACTGATGCTCTTATTCACCTGTTTCCTTTCTCATGTATAGGGATTCCTCATGGGAGATTTGCTCTCATGGGAGGTTTCCCCTGAAGGTATGAGTAAGGTCTTTACCAGTGCATCAGTGAAAATGTATTTGTATGTCACAAGGGAAGAGCTACCAGTTGGGTAGTTGAGCTTCCTTATTCTTTTGCTTGTGGACTACAAGTTGAGTGGCTTACTCTTATCTTACTTTTCTTCATATGTGGTGATTGCCAGTTGGAGGGGACAGGGGTGGAGTGTCTCCATTCTCCCTCTTGCTCTGGAAGGCGAGTTTGGAGGCCCAGAGAAATGGGTGAAGTTCCTCTGCAGCCACTGACCTGGGTTGATCTGGCAGCAATTTATTGCCGCCACCTGCTGACCAGGCAGAGGATTTCTCTTGTGCGTGGGGTGTCCCAATGAGACCCCATCGCACTCTCCCCTGGCCTGTGGTGCCAGCAAGAGTGTGATGAGACAGTGGAGAGAGGTCAAAGTGCCTGCATAAAAACACTTGGGGACAAATACAAGATTGGTCATTTAGGGAAAGGTGGCACATGCCGTACTGTGAACACAGCCACCAGTGAGGGCTGAGCTGGTCTGACTTTGGGCTTATCAAGTAGATCATGGGTGAGGTGAGCCCAGTGCAGAAAGTTTGGATGAGACGTAAGCTCGTATAACTGTCATATAAAGTGCAGCAGCAAAGAAATACTGCATGTCTTCAATGCTTCTCTGTACAGGGAGGCATGAAATTCAGGTATAGAATCATAGAATCATTTTGGTTGGAAATGACCTTTAAGATCATCAGGTCCAAGCATTAACCTAGGGCCTAATAAAAGAAAATAGAGAGGAGCAAGAAATTTTACCTAATTCTAATGTTCAAAAATTCAAGTTTGCTTCTCTTTGATTTAGTGAAAATTTGTAATGGTGATCTTCAGTGTTCTTCAGGCACTATTTCACATTGTTAGCTCTTTAACAAAGACATCCTGTCACATCAGTGTTTTTGGACATGGAATTTAAACAAAAGGTAAACCAGACAAACAAGTAAATGAGAAGGATGTATGATGCCTATTAGGACAGTGTCACTGCACTACATCTTAATTTAGTGGCCAAATCACAGGAAGCAGCGGCACTCCCTGTGAAACTCTTCCCTGGCTGCTGTTCCCTGGGGTGCTGGGTTCCACAGCTGCCGTGGTGGGAGCTGACTTCTGAAGCTCTCAGGAATCCTGGCCTGCTTTCTGCCCTTTAACGAGCTGTGTGTAACATTTGCCTTCACTGGGGTCACTCCAGGCTTTCAACTGGCAGTGCTTAGGAGCAGAGCCAGGGACAGGGACACCTCCATATTTTGCTTTGATCCACCTTAATTCTCACAGCTTGGGAGCTTCTTTCAGGCCATCCCCTTTTGCTGCCTCCATAGAGACTCTAATCTCATTTTCTCTCCCCTTTTCAAAACGCTGTTGTTTTCACAGGAACACATGGGTTTCCCCTTAATTATTCTCCAGCGAGTCCCTCTTTTTCTTGCATTTATCGCTTTTTAGTTTGTTTGTTTTGAGGCAGAGGAGAAAACCCTGAGGAGAGAAGAAACACCATGCGCAGCAATTCTGCTCGGCTGCCACAGCGCCGTCCCTGTTCTGTCAGAGCAGGGAAAGGTTGCTATTACCATTTTATAACGTGTGGTCTCGGGTACATTCCTGCTTTCCTAAGCACTTTGAGTTGCTGCGCAGATGTTACTGTAAAACCCCATTTCCACTTAACCCCTTGCTGCTCGACCTCATGTCCAAACTGACGCTGTGGCTCTCTCTTTCCTTGCTCCCTAGGGCTCCGGGACCTCAAGCAGCTCCGCCGGCACCACCCCATCTGTGTCCACCCCTGTCACTGGCCACAAGCGGATGATCATCCCCAACCAGCCTCCCCTCACTGCCACCAAGAAGTCCACTGCCAAGGGCCCAGGGCAACCGGCACCCATCCCGGTCACTCCAGTTGGCACCTTGAAGCCACAGCCAGTGCCGGCTTCCTACGCCACAGCCTCCACCCCCAGCCGCCCAGCTTTCAACGTCCAGGTGAGGACGGCGCAGCCCAGCCCGCACTACCAGCCGCCTGGCCCGCAGCCCACACATTATGGCAGCCTTGGGCCCGGCCAGCCCTACGCTCCCCAGCCAGCCCGCCCGCCCGGCGCCCCACAGTATGGCTCTCCACAGCCCCGCGGGCCTGACTATGGCTATGCCCCACCACCAGCCCGGCCCTCGGAGCCCACCTATGGCTATGCACCTCCGCAGAGCCGCTACCAGGACCCCCCCTACTATGGGGGGTATGGGGGCAGAAACGGTTCCGAAGCACCCTACATGCCGCAGAGTACCTGGAAGACTGAGCCAGCGTATCCCACCAGTAACACCATGGGCCAGGCTCCTCCCGGGCTCTATCAGCCGCCTGGCACAAAGAAGACCTACATCACTGACCCCGTGCTGGCCCCGCAGCCACCCACAATGCAGCAAAAGGTAGGACACACAGACAGTTTCTGGCTTCCCCTGGGGAGTGGAGAGCCCCATGGCTGAACATGCCCTGGGACCCTCCCTGAAAGGTGGTGAGGGCTCAAGGCAGGTCTCTTTCCATACAACTTCTTAAAAGCTGGAAATAGGGAATGCTCACTTAGTTTGAAGAGAGGCTTTTGTGGGACCTTAGAAATGCTGTCAGCCATAAAGGGCAAGACAGTGTTATGTGTGGAGGCACGGTGTCACCCTGTGGGCAGGAGAGAGGTTTTGTCCCTCTGACATACCGATATCCAAGGAGCTCACTAGCCATCCCTCTGGATAGTGGGGCTGCACTTAGGTCTTCACTTCCAGACCGTTCCAAGATCAGACAAGAGGTTGGGTGTGAGATGCTGCTCCATGTGCTTACTTGGGTGTGAGTTCCTGCTGCATGTACTTGTGGACAACTTCGGCTCACCAGACAAATTGTTCCTCTCCTCAGGCAGATAGGAGGCAGGCAGGAGGCTGTTTTTGATTGTGGTTCAGAGTGATTGGGGAGGCTGACCTCTGGTGTGTCGCTGTTCAAAAATCACTTATCGCTGAAACCACATGGAAATGAGTTCCCACAGAGCTCAACTCTGATTTTCCTCTCAGGTGATGGTACACTGGGTGCCACTGAAGCCAATTTAAAACACAAAGTTAAACTGGTCTGCCTGGTTTCTCTGCCCACACTTTGCCCCTGCTAGATTTATGTCGCTTCTGCTGGTAGCCGTCTATAATGTGTCTCTGCGGGAGGGGAACACAGACACTTAAGTTTTGTGGGGTCCTCATAGTGTATGATTAGTGTAAGCTCCACTGAAGGGTGAGAATGACCATGCCTGGACGGGGAGGTGGTGAACCTATTGCTGCCCAGGCCCACCCTGGCTCGTCTCAGCACGTCCCTGCTCTTCAGCTTGTGGTTGCTCACAGAGAAAGGGAAAGAAGCTTCTGACACATAACAGAAAGTCTGTCCTTTCGGCATTTCCTCTGCTAGCAGCACACAGACTGATTTCCCTGAATTCCAGATTTCCTGACAGTGGGAACTTTTGAAGGCAAAGATGTTTCTCCAGGCAGTTTAGAAAGGGCAATAAATTGCAAAAGTCCTTGAAATATTATCTACTAGTTCTTTTTTTCCCCTTCCTCACCAAGAAGCTAGGAGTGGGGAGAGAAATAATAAGCTCTTGGCTCTGCAGGTATCGTGTATAGAGCTTAGATTGGAAAGCAGTGAATGACACAAAATTTGTACGTAGCCTTAACTGGTGTAAATCGTTGTGGTTCCAGTGGAGTCACTGAGGAAATGCTAAGGTATAGCAGATCCATATTTAGACTTTTATAGAGTAGACTTATATATATATAAAAATTTTTAAAACTTTAGTTCAGTCAGCATCTCTATGGAAACCCAAATCATCTTGAACCACAAACAGCACAAGCCTGTTAGTCTCATTTGCATTACAAAGCTGGAGGGACAAGTTAATTTAGCTCAAGTTTGGGGTTTCATGTATGCATATAGATATGTATTTTTATTTATATGTATGTTTGTGTGCACGTGGCGTTTGCAAATACGCTGCAGGAACACTTCATATATATTTCTATAAAAGTAATTTCAGCTCTTCTGCAAAAACAGACTGTTATCTGCTTGGTGATAAATCCCTCCAGAACTGTCATTTCCTTCCAGCCTGCTAAAATTCCATGCTATTGCCTGCTTCACTTTTGAACTTACAACTGTTCTCTAACATATTGGTGGCCAACTCCTTGATTGCCGTTTTGGAACATTGTTTAATTAGTGAAGAACTGAAGGTGATGCTACAGTCTAACAGGAAATGCTCAGTAATAAAACTGCTTTGCCAATGTAGTAGCAATGTCCAGTTTTACTGCATGCCATTCTATTCCTTTGCAGACTAATTCATTCATAAAATCAACTTTGGGAACGATTTCATTTGAAGAGAAAAAAGGAAGGCTATGTTAGAGCCAGATATCTGATACAGAGAATTGTCGCTGTAATTTGACTTGTCGGCTACAGTGCTTTAACCTGTTTTCCTACACACAACTGGTTTCTGCATCTTGGTGTGTATTGCCTTTTCAAAGCTGGTTTGATGCCTTTCTGTTAAGGAAACTGGTTTGAGAAGCCAGGGTAAGAAGCAGGTGCTGCTACCTATCACACAAAATGCAAGATGACCTTTAGGAATTTCTCTTTGTGTAAGGGAATGATCTTAAAATACAAAACAATTCCTCTGTCGTTGTGCTTCAACCCCAGCTGGTACCTAAGTACCATGCAGCTGCTTCCACACCTCTCTTGCTGATGTGGGACAGGGAGGAGAATGGGGAAAAAACCCACTTTTTAAGATAGTTTAACAGGATGAATAAGGAAGAATAGAATAGATAACATAAGTGATGCACAAAACCAATTGCTCACCACCTGTAAAAGAAAAAAAGCCCATACCCAGTCTGTTTCTGAGCAGTGATCCCTCCTCCCAGCTAGCTTCTCCAGTTATATCCGGAGCATGATGTTGTGTAGTAGGGAATATCTCTCTGGCCAGTCTGGACCAGCTATCCTGGCTTTGCTCTCCCAGCTTCTTGTGTACCTGGCAGGGCGTGGGAAGCTGTAAAGTCCTTGACTTAGTGTAGACACCATGAGTACCTAGCAACAACTAGAAACATCGGTGTGTTATCAACAGTATTCTCACATCAAATCCAAAACACAGCACTATACCAGCTAATAGGAGGAAAGCTAACTCTGTCTCAGCCAAAATCAGGGCATAAATGTATTTTTAAAACTGCATTCTTAATTTTGAATGCACTTTGTGTGCAAAATATTAAGGATGTTGTAAGAAATCCATCTCGGATTAGAAGTTCTTAGTTCTTAATTCTAATACACACCATGATCTGCCATTGTGAGAGGTAGAATTTGTCATTAAATTTGTTTAGGGTTTTTTAAGGGTAAAAAAAAAAAAAAAAAGGGATGTTTGTATTTTGCATTCTGTCTAGAAAGAAGTTCATGGTACTGTGGCTGTGTGCTTTCTGCTGTGTACTAATCGTGTTGCAGTTGCTGCTGATCCAAAATAAATCTGAATTGGTATGGGAACAGCAAATAATCTGTACTAGATCTTAAAGCCCACTGAGAACAATGAGTTTTACTCACACACAAGGCTGTATTGCATTCTGTCCTTGGGCCAGTTATGGAAGTGAGAGTCATACATGTGAAACCTTTGTGCATTTTAGTCTTCTGTAGCCCCCCTTCTAGCATTAATGCCCAAGTCCTAGTTAGGAATTGAACTGGTGGAGTGCATGTCCTCATTTAAACCTTCGTGTGCTTCAAGGGCATTCTTGGACAAAAACCTCAGGAGCTTTCTCCTCTGTGTGGTAGGTAGGGGGGATTTCTGTAGGATCAGCAACGGAGTTATCATGAGACCATCCCACATACATGTGACATGATCGGATACTCTTGTGCTTTTTGCCAGAGGTGCTGTGCCTGCTCAGACCAAGACAAAATCTGAAGCCTCTCTCTTAACTTCTTCCCTCCTAAAGGCCAGAGAGCACAAGACCAGGGTGAGTCATTAGGTATGCTGATTTCTGGCACCAAAATGTCCACAGCAGAAAACAAAAACAGCAAAGCCAGTTTTGGACATTGAGAATTCCTGCAAGTTTGCCCTGTGGCCAAAACAGAGTTGACAAAACTCCCACCACTGAGCAACTCAGCTGTCATCAAATGTTTCTGTGCTGGACTGGTTAAGGCACAAAGTATCCTTGTCAAGCTCTTGTATCTCCAAATAGATCTGTGTCCTTTCACTGGTTTTGGTCATGCTTGAGTGTGTTTGAGATGTTATTGTGTGTCTCCCAGGTGTCTTTGTGGATCTTTCAGGGACCTCATGTAGTTCCTGGTGTATTTGAGGGGCACCACTATGGACACCTGGGAAGTCTGTTCTTCCTAGATACCTGATCCCTTGTATTCTCCTCCTTATTTCTGCATCTGGTCATGGGCCTGGGGAACTCCATTCCTTTGTAAGGGGACCTGTACATTTTCAGCATCCAGACTGGGTGCCACTGAAATCCCTTGAGGCAGCTCATGGTTTTGGTCCAGGATGGTGGAAATCTTAAGAAAACCTTTGGTCTCTCGAGCAATTTGGGGAGGGCAAAAGTGTCTTGTTGCTCTAATCTAGTACAGCATCCAAATCCATGCTCCTTTCCTGCAGATTTGTTGGAAGGAGAAGAGGAGCAGTGTCCCTTTGGTAGCTGTGTCTGTTCTCACTGTGACATGGCACAAGTTTATGAGTTCCCTAACTGAGGTAGCCCACACCAGCGACGAGTCCCATTCCCATTGTTACACCCACAGAGGCATCAGTGCATATGGAACATGACCTCCTCAACATACAGCCCTTCAGTGTTGTGCATTCTTCTAGGTGAACACCATAGAAGTGAAGTGAGGAGCCAGCTGTAAATTAGGAGGCAGCTTATGCTTTTGGCATGGTTTAGGTGGTGGTGGCTGCTCATCATTAGCAGACCTCAAACACCGCATTGTTTCCGCGCTGCTGGAGGTGGTGTTTCTGCAACCAGCATCCACACAGCCTCATGAAACTTGCAGTGCCCAAAAGGCACTCTGGCTGCTCACTGTTTTCTCATTTTGCACAGCTTTTGTCAGTTTTTCCACTGATTTAATACCTGTGATGGAGACATTCGCTTGGAAGTTTCATCTTTGCCTCAGAAACATCTGCTCACCAGTGTCCTTTGCTGTGACTGATGCACTTCTCTTGTACTGGTTTAATAATTTTTACAGTCTGCCATCAGTCATATAAAGTAGATACCTCCGGCGCTTGGGTTTGAACCGAGACTAATGCTCTTGCTCTTTGCTGTTAATCTAGTGACTAGGAATTTTTTGTTCTCTGCAGATGAATAAATGCAATCTGCCAGATTCCCTCCTGCTGTCACATGGATATATTATTTCTTAGCATTGCTTTTTGCTTGTGGAGAAAGGCAGGCAGCTTTCTGTACGCTGCCTCCCTCCCTCTGAGTGTCTTCTCCCCTAAAATCTCTTACCTCCACCCAAATGTCCTCTTCACAAAAGTCACATATTGAAAATTTCTACTGGATGGTATTCAGAAAACAGTGTAAAATGGTGGTTTACGTCAGTTTTCTGTCAGTGTGAGACAGTGGCTTCCCATAGTTTTAAAATGCTAAATTAAAACAAAGCCAAGTAAAAATGAAAAAGGTTTATTTAACATATTTTACTTTGGCATTAAACAATTAAAAGAAGAAAGCTAATGTAAAATGAAAGGTGAAATTCTGAAATTCAGAGTTGAATTTGTGATTTCAATGTGACATTTCAAAATTTCCAGATGAATATGCAGTTCCTTTCTACCCTGAGAATAGCAACAAATGTCAAAATGTTGACATTCTTCACAAAACAGAAATTCCCGAGTTCTAACCAGCACTAGCGGTGTATCAGCTGCTGGCTCTGTCATTGCTTCTGGGTGGATTAAATGAAATTCTGTTGCTTCTGTTAAAATGAGGAGGAGGGGAGGAAGGCAGGGGTGTCTAGCGATGAAATGAGAAGCTCAGAGTTGGGACTCGATGGGACTCGGTGGCATTAAGAATGTTTTCCTCTTCAAGGTATTATATATCTTTGCATTAAAATCTCTGAGGATTTCTTCAGGAGTTTTGGGTGAAAAGGTGCTGGCAGGAGGTGCAAAGAGGTGTTTTTGGAATGATGTGCTTATCCTGACTTCAGGAATCTGTCACAATCTGGTTTATGCCCTGAACTTTTCAAAGAACCCAGTTCTCAGCTTTAAATGAGTTTAACATTTTCAGTTCAGAACTTTACTGTTTGTTCTTTGTATTATATTTTTATCATTTAAGCACTCCATACACTAGCAGGAACCAGCTGATGACAGAGCAATTAATCAGATTTGTCTCTTAGGAATCATACATTCGAGTAGCTTTCCTGAAATAGTGGAACAACAAGTTGCCAAACAATTACCTTGAAGTTAAAGATAACAAGGAGCCTGCAGTTGCAGGAGTAAGTCGGGTCAGCATATACTGAGAAACCAACTTAAATTTACAGTTTCAGGATGCAGCTTTTGCAGCTTTAGCCTTTAGTCAGCCACAATGGGTTAGTAATGTACAAGGAATAATTGAGAAAGAGGCTTTTGGCATAATACCTGGATGTTCTTTCTTGCTCCTTCTTAAAATAAGCTGAGGACAATGCCTCTATACATGATAAGGCACGGGACAACCTTGAAGTTAATTAAGGGCTCTGTTTCTGTGCTGTTTTAACTCTTGATAACCAAGTATCTACCTTGGCAGATACTGCCAGATCATGTTGCAGTCTAACAGATAAGGTTTTTTTAATCTGAGACCATAAAATGTAGCAAACATGTATTTATAGGTGGAAAGAAACATCTTCTGAGGAGGCTGTTTAGTTTTCAAGCAGTGGTGTTTGCCTGAATACCTGGGACAGACTGAGCTCAGGTCTCTAATGGGCAGCCTGGTCTGTAGCACAATGGGGAAAGGACAGTTGACCTTGCTTTATAGCTTTCAGTTCAAAAAGCAACACCCATAAAAGTGAATGTCATCTAATTAATTCACAGGCCTACTCTGTCTATTGTATGATGGGCCTGCTGCTAGAGGTGTTGCTAGAGGTGCTCTTTCCTTCTATTTAATATACACTTGAGTCCAAACACTTTATGATTCTTCCAAAGCTAAGGCACCAGAGCACATGGTGAAGCTGTTCTGTCCAGTAACCCCTGTGTTACTGTCAAGTTTATGGCAGTGAAGCTAGGCCATGAATGGGTAGGGAAACTTGCCCAAGCTTAGGCATCAATTGGTTAGGAGAGCTGGGGTGAATGTGGAGATACGGAGCATCTTGGTGTCATTGGATGACTCTTCTGTTTGAGGTGAGAAGGGCTCTGGCTGCTCTCTTGGTATGAAACTGTTTGGGTCTATGACCTGACAGCAATGCCAGTGGTAAGACAAGGAACTGGTCACATTGGAGATTCTTTGGGTGATGTGGTATTTTGGTCATGTCATTTGGAGGGAATCATCCTGCATTTTGATGATTTTCCCATTGACCTCTGTGAAGCGTATTTGTGGTCTTAATCCAGTGCTTAATGGCATGTGTACACACCCTGTAGTGATGTTTCACTACTCAAGCGCTGCATTGTATAGGGAGCTACACACAATTTACAAGATGGTTCATTTCTCTATTGATGGGCATTGTTGTCCACAACTAGACTCCTGAGCCTAATGCTTCTGTGAGCAACCAAGTTAGAAAATGGCCATGGTATGTAGTGAGCGGTTCAAGCGATACGGGATCCCACCTGAAACAGATACTCAGTTATACAGAACAGAAAATAGTCTATAATGGCTGCTGATACAAGATTTTTTCCTCCAAGGGTGATGGTTAGAAACAGTTAATAACGTGTGGTCACATTCACCAATCATAAATGTTCTGATACCACGCTTACTTAGGCCTTCAAATAATGGGATTCTTCTTAAGACTTACCTTTTGATAACTATAACGAAACACAGTATAGTAAATTAAATAGCAGCCTTTAGAAAAAAATAGTAAAAAAAGTTGTTTCCTATCACAAGCTGAAAGAACTCCTGTGAGGCAAACAGAATCTGCAATTACACCGACAGTTTTGTTCCAAAATGAAAATAATAGTGAATTATAAAGTTGTAAAATTGTTTTCACAATAATATTTTGTTTTTATAACTCATACTATTTCACTTAGTGGCAGCCTGACTCCAGAGCAAGTTACATAACATGAAATTATGAATATGGTGCCTTAACTTTTTGTCTAGGGAATTAATTTAAGGGCTCTAAAGTTTCCAATCACATTTTCTTCTTTGTTCCAGATGCAGTGTGTTCTTTCTGCTTGAAAAGCTATCTGATCAGCTGTGTCTTGCTTGTAGCATAGTATTCGCGTGCCTCTTTATCCACCCTAATAGGGCAGTGACTTAGTTTTACATGGATCCTCAAAATAGTCCCGATTGAAATGTGCTGCCTAAAGTCAGCTACATAAAACAAATTAGAAGAGTGGAGCTGCTGTGTGTTAGCTGATCAATCTAGCATTAGCAAGGATTTTCCACTGTGTGGTTTAGCACCAGCACAGACAGATGAATTATTATTACTGTCAGTATCACTCATCCCCCCAAATTAAATCTTTTTCTAAACAAACAAACAAAAGTTCTTCAAATGAATTGGCAGTAACTTAAACTGACGTTATTAGGATTACTTTAGTCATCAGTAAAATGGAACCACACCTGAGCTATCACAGAGCAGATTAGCTGTAGTAATTTTCATCCCCTTATTGCCTAGTTAGAGTCTATTTTACTACCTCTTGAAGGATATTTTTTTCAGGGGTTTCCTCCAGCCTTGTGAGAGCTGGTTGTTCATTAAATGAATCACCTTCTTTTCTGTTGCTGCTGTGAGAGAGCTTGAAGTGAAAACTGATGGTGTTTTCAGGGAAAAAAATCTCATAAGTGGCCAAGGAAGCTTCTGCTGTGCATTTGCCTCTGATGGATTCCTCCTTAGGCTGTTACCAGGAAGCCTGGTGGGTTTCATTTTTCGGTCTAAGTCAGTGGACAGAAGAAATCTCTGAAGAACTGACCTGCAGCATTTGTGCTCTTGTAAAACTCAGAGTCATGACTGTGTCGCAGTCCTGGGCAACTCCTGTGTTCCTCTGGTCTGATGGTCAGCATCAGAGAGGTGCCCTGCACCTCCTTCTCCAGCCTGTGCTAGAAGGTGGCTCTTCTGTTTCCTTTTGTGCATCAAAGTCCTTTCTCCTCTTTAGCAACACATATTTGTGACCTCTCTTCCCCCAGGCTGCATCCCAAGAACATGCTTAAGAAACATCAATTCTTGCAAGGCCTTATTTGAATACTTGAGTTAAAACTTTCTCCTGAGCCCACTTCCCTAACTGCTTTTCCCATAATCTGGAATTTTCACATGACTTCTAAGTGTTTCCTCATAATTTTCCCTGAGGATGCTAGTCCCTCAAGGCTCAACTTAAAACTGGGGCTTTTTTGGCTGTTGAATTTCCAGATCACTGAACAAGGGGTGGGTGAGACTTCCTAGTAGACCCTAAGTAGAAAGAAACAATGCAGTGATAATGTGGCTGTATAGATAACGGAGGGTGTTGGAAATACAGGGGCTTGTCTTTGTTTCTTTGTGAGATTTCTCACCAGTAAATATGTCCAAATATAGTTTTCAAATCTGAATTTAGCTTGCCACCCATCTTTCTTTACCCTTTCATCATCAGGTCATCTTCTGGCACAGCAATTAAAACCATATGTGTAATTAAAAGAAATGCAGCATAAATTTAAACAGCATGAAGATAAGAAAGGTAAAAGGATGAAGACAACTGGAAGCTCAGTTCTCTGTGACCTCCTTTAGAATAAACAACATTATATTCCACAGTCAATTATCCAAAAAGTACAATGTGTTCTGTTGCCAAAAAAAGGTTGTCAGATAGAAGTGGTTAGTCAAAAGGACACATGCACTGGAGTGAACATTAGTCTATTGTACTCTGAATAATATTATACAAACAGGACTGGTTTGTTTGCTGGCTTCTTTTTTTTTTTTTTGTTGGTTGTTGGGTTGTTTTTTTTAAATTTTTGACCACCAATGAGATTATGCAGCTTTTTAATATTATTTCATAAACATCTGGTTGCAGGCTTCAGCAAGAGGTGCAGGCATTGCTAGGGAAATCAAGTAAGGTATGCTCTGTGCAGCCCAATAATAAGGCTTCCAATACAAAAGTGGAAAAACAAGTCATTAGTTACAACCATCGAACGGAAGAGGTCTAATGGGAGCCACAGGATAAACATTCCATTTTATTATGTCTTCATTATATGTTTTGCAAGACTTGGTGGTTATAAATTAAAATTGCTTTTTGCAGCCGTGGCTGTAAAAAGTTCAAAATCTGTGAATGTACCTATTATTTTTATTTATATCATAGCAGGCTGCTAGCAAAATTCACTTTTATTTCCCCCCTGTTTGTCAGTTAAAGGGTGGAAAATGCATACAAATGCGTATCTGCAGGCAGTACTCAAAAATGCCCCCCTTCTCTATTTTTTTTAAATCAAGATGGTATCAGTTCAAAGTGGGAGAGTAAAGCAGGGGAAGCCCAAACATCTCCGATACTAAGTAACCTCTTCCCCATTACAGAAGTTAGTAGAGTCTGGTGTTAGTTCAGAAATTTAAATTCATGCCTAGTGAAAGCATCCAGGCTCTATATTTGACAGATGGGATGGGGTTTATACTTCAGGCCATATCGCTGACAAAGCAGAAGACTTTCCAGGGCTCTTCTCCAGTTGAACTGGCAGTCTTGAAGACCCTGATTACCAGCAGAAAAAGCCATGTTGGGGCAGGATTTTCCCATGCTGCCTCCTGAGCAGGCAGGAGATGTGCTGCTGTGTGAGGGAATGTGTTCAACCTCTGACTCTCCCCCCCCCCCCCCCAGACACTTTCCTGAACCTTCCAGCAAAACAATTAATTTGTTTGGTTTTTAATTCAGCTGTTGGAAGTCACTGGCCCAAGGTAACAGCCAGAGCAAGAGATTTGTGGAACTGAGGTTTGTGGTGGTTAGAAACATCTGGTTTTCCTTTTAAAAAGGATACAAAGGACATGCTGTTGTAAATGCTCATCAACCCTTCTGCTTCCATTTAGGAGTTAATGGTTAACTGTGGGACCATAGACAGCTGCTTCTCTCGAGGACAGGCTAGCAGGGAGAGTAGATCGGTGGCTTTCACCTTGCAAATCCCAAGCGTCAGCAAATTACTTCTGAGCTGTACTTCCCCCTGATCTATGAAAGCCTGTTGTCGGAAGCTTAAATTCATTATGCGAGGACCTGCACGTTCAAGGGAGGGGGGGAAGAGAAAAAAAAAGCTATGCAAATTAAAAGAGGCAAAAAACCAGTGCCCTGGGGACTTTCCTACTCTTCCACATTAGCGTTCCCTATGGGCCGTTGAGAAGGCAAGCTGAAATGGGCTCCCTTGGGCTGGGAGTTCCTGCTCAAGGAGGGCACAAGGTTCATGAGCATCTTTCTCCAGGGACTGGTCAGAAAGAGCCTCTGGGCAGGGACCACGGCGCATTGCAAGGATGGATCAGATCAAAGCGAAAAATGATGCATCTACACAGTGCTGCTGCTGCTGCTACTCCTTGGTTATCACTAGGGTCATTTTGTTAGTGTTGCTTAGTAATTGTTCTTAGTACAAGACAATGCCAAGGTATTGGTACCATGGGACCTAATTGGTTTTTTTATCATCAGGAAATTAAAAAAAAAAATTAAAAAGATCTACGTAGTGCCAAAGAACCTGGTTTAGAGTAGAAACCTGAATTTTCTACACGAGCTGAGTTCTGCAAACTTTGCCTCCCACTGTGCTGACAGTTTCTGAGAAATTATTTTATTTCCCATTTTAGATGTTGGACAGTGACTCAGTATGCCCTGGAAACACTATCATTCTAGCAATTTTCTTGTGTGGTAGCTCAGCTTAATGTCAGAGAAATGGGTAGTTATGCGTCCAGACACTGTAACGTCGGACTTAGGTTCTAAAAATAAATGTTTGGTTAACTTTTAGTTGTCAACAACTTTTTTGTACTGCCATACGTGCTAGAAAATGGAGGAAGGGTCCCCATACTTCCAGGGGGATACCCTTCTGGCATACTTTTTGGTCGACAGAAGTGTCTATAGAAGATTAAATATGTTGATAATATAAAAGATGAAATATGCTGTGGCCACTCTTGCTATGTAGAATATACACCCTACTGTATAGAAGAGCTATTTGTTTGATAGGAAGGGTAAGCAAGTACGTGTGGGTCTATATAGGCCTTGCTATTATGCCTGATATCTCAAATGTCTCCTTTCTGACTCTAGGCTAGGTAGTTTAACCTTTTTCCCCTCCTATTTCCTCTGTAAAACGGGTATAATGTTTGCCTCCTGTATCACAGTAGGGGTTTTGAGACTTGATTGTCTGCAAAGTAGTTTTAAAGTCTATAAATGCAAAGTATTATTCCTATTTTCTATGTGAAAGGCAATTGAAATCATGTGCAGAGCCTCTCGCAGCAGGCATGGTGGTTATTTGCAATGAAAGATATTTCTGCACCTTTGAATGGAAACGAAGAAAAGACCTCTCTTAAATCTGTGGCTATTAAAACCAGTTAACTTTTAGCATTTATGTAGTGTTTTATATTTTCAGAGGCCTCTTATGAATCTTAACTAAATACTTCACAAAGTCTCTGAAAAGCTTATGGCAATATCCTGCTTTTACGGTCATTTCCCAATGTTCACAGAGGGAGAAAGTAGCTCAGCCAGGCGCACATGGATAGCAGCCACATGGCTTTCTCCTCCATCGATCTGCGTCCTGATGCAGTGACAGGGGGATAGCTGGGGACCTGTGCTGAGGGGACAGAAAGGCTTAGAGACCGAACTAATCAACCAAGTCATATGCTTTTAAGGATGAATTAGTTTTAGGACAGTGAGGTATATACATGCTAGTCTCAAGGAATGGAGCAGCATTCTGACCCTGTCTGGACCTTATGGCTTTGGTGGGAGTCAGGATGAATGTGGCACTCAGGTGCTGAGTGTGTGCTTAGAGCAGGAATAGGCAGTGCTTCACCATGGTGTAAGTCCCTGGTTTATTTTCTTGCCAAGCATGGGGAAAGGCCAGTGAGATCAGGCATGACTACCAGCATCCCAGGCTTTTTTGTTTCTGAAGCATCTGCGTGTTTTATGGTGAACCAGATGCAAAGAATGTGGGAAATGAGGATATATGTTGTTGCCCAGTGTTGGGATTGTTCAACCAGCTTCCTTTGGTGTTCAGTCTGGGATGGCTCATTGACATTTGGTGGCCACGTTATGCCCCATTTGGTTTTAGAAGGCTGTAAAACAAACTCATTTATGAAAGGAGCTGTTTTGCAGCTGGAGTCAGGCTATCTCCGTACAGTAATTCCAGCTGTTGGCAGTTTATGAGATGAGAAGCCAAGAATGGAAATGCTCAAACATCTAAACAAGCTGCAGCAGCCACACCACCACATATATAAAGCTCATACACTGAATCTAGAAGGGAGTAAATCACAGAGTAGCCTCTTCTATTCTGTTACTCCTGCCTGCCTAAAACAATTATACATTGAACCTAATTTGGGTGTTTGGTGACTTTGTAGTTAGCTCTGGGGGAACTGACACCTTATACTTGCTGGTATGTAGGAGAGTTTGGACTGGTGTATGCTAACTAGTCCTAACATCTTTCAGTACTCTCTTTCATGAGACATTCGTTCAGAGCAAACAGAGACTTTACTTCCCCTCTAACAAGGTATCTATGTGTGAGTCCTTGTAAAGAAACAGAAGAGGAATGCTCGGGCAGATGACAGCCCGGGGCAGATACCCATCCGTTTCTGGGAAGGGTTGCTGTAGCTTTCAGAGTGGAATATGGCTGGTTGGGAATGTTTGCACACAGACACCACCAGTGATGTGGGACTGGTCAGAGAGGACTGTTGGCAAAATAGGTAGAGTGCAAAGGTAGGTGTTAGGATGGGTTGGTTGTGAGCATACATCCTCACAGATATAAAGCAGAACTAATACTGAAAACTTGGGCTATTTTTCACACATATGTGTTTCTTCCTAAGCTTTCTTTCCAAGTCCCTTCTGATTTTTCCCGGAAGAATTTCTCCATATCTCACATCCTATTTTTCTTGGAGAGAGGGGTTTTCTTCCTGCTTCTCTTACACTCTGTACAAGAGGCAGCTATTCATTCCTCCTCAGCAATGAATATATACGCGGTCTGTGTGCAAGGTTTGATATACAAGGTCCAGAGCATTGTGATGACAGTGAGCAAGGCAGCTACACTGAGCTTTTGCTTATGAGAGTTTATTGCTGATGGTTTCGTATCAGCTTATATCTGCCTCAGCTGTTCTCCAGATGTCTGTCTTCCCCAGACCTGATTTTTACTTGAATTGCAGGAGCCTCTGGTTCCTCGGCAAAGGTGTGCCACTTTCCTACAGCCTGTGTGATTGTGACTGGATAGATTTGGATTGGCAGGAGCCCAAGAGATTTGAGTGCTGGGAAAACCATGAGGATTCATAAATCAGGGGACTACAAGACTGACAAAAACCTGCCTGAAAAAAGGAAGCAACCTGCCAACTGCCTGACATACCTTGTGTCTGGGGTTTGCTGCATGTGCGTGTGTGTAGGCATATATCAGGTGGGTAATGGCACTTCTAGGGCTCTACCTGTGTTCCTGGTGTTGGCCGTTCACCTGTCACCACCCATGATCACTCCTTTTGTGCCTCCTATCCAAGAACTTCCAAGGACTTTAATGCTGAGGACTGCAACTCAAGGCCGTCAGCTGAACATGAGCCATGAACTGTTTTCCCCAAAAATGTGGGTTAGTTTAGGTGGTGTAATGTCAGCCTTTAGCACACAGATAAAAGAATTTGCCAGCTTGGTCTGACAGCTCAGACCCTGTATTACCTTCCTTTCCCCTGGGGGTTACTGTGGGTGAGCTATTCCACACTGATTTCCCACACAGGCCTGCTTGCCCCAGGCGTGTGCTGTTCAGGTGTCTCGTTCTTCTTTTGTAGGTACTCTGGTGGGATCTCTAAATCTACCTGTAAGGAAAGAAGGCTGGGGACTTGTGTGTGAGCAGTGAAGGGACTGTAAAAATGCCTCTGAATAACTGGCACTCATCATGCAGATGGGGAAACCAAACCTTGCTTGTGTTAATTAACATGCCCAAGTCCGAAGAGTGAGTTGGTGCTGAAGTGGGGAAGTGAACCCAGAGGTTTTGACATGCAGTGGTCTGTGCTTCCTCTTAAAAGGAGAAGTTGTGATGGCACCTGTCAGGTCTAAGCGTTGTTGTGTGAGACCATCCAAACCGCCAAATCCAAGTTTCAGTGAGTCGTCTTGTTTTCCTTTGCTCTTGCTGTGCTGGTTTGCTATAGAAGCTATAAAGGAAAAGAGCATGGCTGGGTGTGAGCTGCTGGGCACTGCAGGTGAGCCCAGGCCAGGAGCCAGAGTTGGGATGTCTTTCAAGTGATGCTACCGAATGACATTGCCTCACTGGCTGGGACACGCAGGCACACAGCAGCAAGCAAAGCAAACGCGGGTGGGCTTGGATGTGTGTGTTTGCACATCAGGGTGCAGCTGCCATGTCTGCTTGTTTCAGAGCGCAAGGGAAAGGGGACAGCCAGCGGTCACCAGACACCTTTAGTAAAACGTTATCTCAATCAATCATTTGGTTGTGTTGTTTATTAGGGGACAGCACCGTCCATACAGCATGTAACTTTATCTTAGTCTTGTCTTAGTCCAAAGGCTAGGGCAGCCTGATGATGGAGTAAGCCCAAAATTCCTCCTGTGCACAGCACAGAAGGAGCAAACCTCAAGAAGGGCTTTGAGTGTAGCTCAAGGCATAGTTAGCCCTGCTTGTTTGATCTCTCCCTGTTCTGACTTTCTTGCCAGCACAACACATATTAATACTAACTGATTCATAAATGTACATATTCCCTTCCTTCTATGTGTCTGTCTCTTGCATCTTCTAGAAGAAGAAATAGGTGCGACTGTCTGGCTTCTGTTGAAAGCACAGCACACCTTGCAAGGTTTACTTTCAGCATTTCCCTCCCTCGCTGTTCATCTTTTAGACATAAACATGCTTTATCCTAGAGGCGGCAGGTCAAGATCTGGGCCAGACCTCCATCATGTTTGATGCTCTGTTGACCCAGCAGCATTTGTCCTGGTTATTTCTTGCAGAGGTGAGTTCCAGTGGTTCATTGCTTATTTCCTTTCCCATTTCCTTAGCACCCTGATCCATAATACCAGGAGTCCTTTCGTGTGTCACTCTTTTTTTCCCCCAAGCCAAGACACTGTTAGACTCACCTGATTCTTCAGTCCACTGTGTTGTGGAAGCTCATTGCGTATATCCTTTACTCTCTTTTTTACCTGGGTTGTTTGCAAATTTGCCACCTATACAGATCAGCACCTTGGGAGACCTGCTCATTTTTTCATCAGTGCATGAGCAGTTTTGGTCCCAGTCTTTGCTTTGGAGAGTTTCCCATTGTTGTTCAGTGCCTATGGAGCTGGCTCTCCTGAGCACCTTTGTTCACTTGTGCTGGGGCGCTGGCACTTGTGCAGCTGGGGCGGTTGCTCTGTGTGTGTTTGCCGTATTGTTTGCTCTTGTCACGCCATGTGTCCTCTAATTACACTGCCCTGGATGGATGCCAGCAGGAGGAGGACAAGACGTACAACACAACGTGAGATGGCACCGAGGGGTTTTACTCATGTGTGAGGGAAGACTTCATCCTGCCCTTTTAGCAAATGTTTAATATTCACAGGAATGTCCAAAGTGCTCTCCTTGTTCTCTAGGGCCTGGCTCCATGCAGCTGCAAATAGCCACTAGCAGCCTTGCACATGAGGCTCTGCCTGGTGTGAACACGTGGGTGTTTTCACATAGGTCTTCCCTCTGTACGAGTGGTGTCCTTGATGCCAAATCACCTTTTTGCACAAAGCACTTACTGATCCCACCAAAATCTCTCTGACCAACTGAAACAAATCCACCTTTGGAAACTGAAATAATGCAATGTGATGACTCAGAAACATCAAGGGATTTTTTTGTTTGCTTATTTGTTTTGAACCACCAACAGTTCTGTAGGAGGTTTACCTAGGGTCAAGCTATAAACTATAGAGCCAAATTTTGACTGTGCTGATGTTTGGGGCTTAGTTGGTTGCAAGGAGGCCAGTCCTTAACTGGGATACATAATCAGATTTGAATTTCACCTCAGAGCCAAGAACTGATCTGTAACTTCTACAGTTCTGCATTTTCTGCAAAGTACATATTTATAGTCAGTGTAATACTGCCACATGACTGGTAAATAAGCAAGTCCCTAAAGCAAACACCAATAAAATGGGAAAGCTTTGGGCAGTATTTACATCAAGTTTCCCTGAATATTTTTAAGTATTATTTTTTACCTAATGTTGTCATCATCTTGGTTGGTTGTGATTTTTTTTCTCCTTTTACTTAATTGATACTTAATTTATTTCAATATGGGTTATACACCATGTTTTGCTGGTATTGTGTGTTGGGGAAAAATGACTTTGAAGGGAAATCCTGTTTAGGCATGAAGGTAAAGCAAGGTTTGTGTAATATGTGCAAGTTAGGTTTGTTTTTGTCCTTTGCCTTAGAATGAGTAGTATTTATGTGGGGATAGGTGGTGCTCATTTCTAGTGCAAAGCTGGTGGTTGATCCTTCTAAACTGAGTAAAAGTAGCTGAAAAGTAGCTGAAAATGCCAGGGAAAAGTAAAGAAGGATTTTTTGTGGGCATGTTACATCTCAGGCTGGGGAATGTAACTTTTGCTTTTTGTATCTTCACATGAGATCTTGCCAAAATTTCTGGCGTGCTCAGAGCTCTCCGTCTTCATTGCCGCTTTGCTTTTTTTGACTTGTGATCATCTCAGCTTCATTAATAACAACTAACCCCTTTCATCACTCTGTCTGTCTGTTTATTTAGAGCTTGACCTTTTGAGTGTTTGCACTAACAGTTTCTCTTTGTGAAATGTTCAACCGCCGAAAATAAGTTCCAAGAAAGGGAATGTTATTTTTCTCTTGCATACTTGCAGCGTTCAGAAGACGTGCTTGTGCACCTGCTTTTCAAAACGAGCGTGCCCAGCTGCTCTTGCCTGTTTTGGGGTACCCAGAGCTTAGGAGGTGGTGCCCTCTAATGAATGTTGACAATTGTGATTTGGCCTGGAGGGTAGCATTAGGATGTATTGGCAGTAGTGATCACAAGGGGGTCAAGGACTTTGTTTTGCACCCCCTTTAAAAAGTCCCCTCTCAGGGATGCATTGCTAAACAAGTTTCTTCAGAGCTAGCTACACATGTCAACAGCATTTTCAACCATTTGTGGGGCTGGCGACAGGAGAGATACTGCAGAACCTGCAGTGTTTAGAAGAATAAGAGCAGTATTGTCTCTTTGTTACCTTACAGCACCTAAAATGCAAGTGAATGGTGGACAGAACTTGTATATAGAAAAGTCTATACATTTTTAGTTTTCTCTAGTCCTTGGCTACAGTCAGAAGTAAAATGTAGATACGTTAACAGGACAGCAGAGTCTTGACTTGACAGTTGTCATAGAGGTGAGTATGTTGCCCTCTGAACCATTGATAAAATTTCCTGAATGAAGAAGGTAGAAAGTTCCAGCAGGAAAAAGCAGAAACTATGACCAGAGTAGAGGAACATGCACTGAAAAAGCACAGAAGCCCTCACAGAGCAAACCAAAACCAGGGAATGAAGGACCCAGAGACAACAGAACAGTGAGGATTCTTGTCCTCCACAGACAAAAAACGCTTTGAAATAGTTGCTGCATAGGACAGCGCTTCAGGTACCCCAGTGCTTGGACTTGGGCTAGAGTGACTCTGAAGGGCTTTGACAGAGCTCTCACATGCGGCTCCTCTGCTAACTGTGAGAGAAACTAAGAAACCACAGGGAAATGACTGCAAAGCCCTTTGTCAAAAGCTTTGAGAAACCTTCCTGTCTTTGTCTTTTCCAAACTTGTCACGTCAACTTGAGCCATTGCTATTCCTAAATCTGTTACACTACAAAAGGCAGCACATGTGCAAGCTGCCGAGTTGCTGTTTAATGAAGCATAGTTTCCTATTGCCTGCGAGACAGTTTGCACAGACGTGAGGTTTGCACTTCGGTTTGGTTACGAGAGCCCAGCCCTGAGCTTGAGAGGCTTGCAGTGTCTTCAGGCCAGGGGCAGTCTTTCTGTTATTTCTGCACCTCATTTAGCAACCCTGTTGAATTTACTAAGATTGATCAGATGAAAGCCATGGTCAGATTCCACCTCTTCGGCCCCAAAAACAGCGATGAGAAGTTAGTCTTTGCGGTATGTGGTGTCACCATTCAGCTGCACTGTCACCTGCACTGTTGTAACCACATGGTGAAAGAAACAGCAATGCATTAAAAAGAGAAAACATGCTGCTCCCATCACAGTCATTTCAGGCTCAAAGCCTGGTCTGGCCATGTCCTCTGGTGCGTAGCAACTTTCACTGGCTGTGGGTTCTGGCACCCGTCTTGCACTCAGGTTTCTCAACATTCAATCTGTTGATTAAGAGCCACGTTTTATTTAAGTCCTGTAGGATTTGCAGCTGGCCAGGTTGCTCATGCTGAAATATGTGACTGCCGTGCCTTGCAGGGCACCGTGGTGCATCTGCAAGAGCTAGTAACCTCCTCGGTGGCACTTGCCCAGTCCCTGAGCATAAGTCTGGCCAGGCTCTTTCTCAGCCAGTTACTCATGCTGGTGCTAATGCCTTTTTCCCAGTATCTCTGGGTTAGCCTGTAAGGTTGGTGTTTATTTATTCCTTTTCCCTAATTTGTTCTCTCTGACACTGTCCAAAGCATGTGGCCTTTCTTTGGACTTGGTTAGAGTAGGTTTGGCTATGCTCACTGCATTCATACAGACTTTTCCTTCCTGGTTATCTGGATGTAGTTGGTACCCCCCAGAATCCATGATTTATTCACTGGTCTGCAGGCTCAGTTGCTTCTCTGCTGTGGTCCTCACCCTTCTTTTTGACACTGCTTCTGTTCAGATGTCTTGGTGGACCTTGTCATGACTCTCACCAGTTGGCCCCAGGTGTTTAGCCTCAGCCTCACACAACCACTGCCTGCTTTTGTCTGTGGCAAGAATCCACTGCTCCCTCCATATGTTGCTGCTGTTCTGCAGAATAGCCTGCATGCATGCATGCGTGTCATGCTGATAGTTTGGTGCAAAGCCAAGCACATTAAGCAGAAAGATTCACACTCAGTGCACTTTTTTGGTTGTTTTTTGGGTCATGATATGGAAGCAGACTGAAGCATTTAGCAATCGCTGGTGTGGTAAAAGCAAAATTTTAAGAACGTAAACCACCACCCCAACTCTGCTCCATCACAGGACAGCAGCTCTGTAATGCAGCATTCAAGCTGGGCAGCCTCTTCCCTGCTTGCTTGTTGGTGGCATTACAAAAGTGTAGATGGAGAGTCGTGGGATAGACCCTGTCCATCCATCTGTGACCTTCATTAGGGATGGGGCATCATTTCCTGTGTCCTGCAGCAGTGGAGAGCATGGAACGAATGCGGTGATGCTGACCAACAGTTTTAGGGAAAGTGGGGAGCACCCAGTGACTGTTCGGAAAAAGGCAAGGAAAGGGAGTAGGGAAACTCCCTGGTGACAGTGGAATATCACTATTATGTCCCTGCAGCTGTCTCCCCTTTCTGGCTATGTTTTCCCTCTTGATTTCCAGCATGGAGAGCAGCAGGGGAAGCCAGAAGTCTTTCCTGCTGGCGGAGAGGAGCAATTTGGATGTTTCTCTGCCAAAAATGTATATTCTTGAGGGAAGAGACAGATGCCTTGGTGTCACCCAAGGTGTCTCAGTTCATTGAATCTTAGAAATGAAAAGACTGGGAAGGATGGGGACCCTCATACCATTCCCGTCAGTGAAGCAGGATTAAGTATATCCCAGGGAGCAGCTCCCAGATGCTTCTGGCAAAGGCCACTTCTCATTGTATCCCCCTGTAGCTACCAAATGTCTGCTGGGTCCTGACCCAGTTCCAGCTGGTCTGGTGTCGTGAGGACGTGCAGGTTCTCCCCACATACTTTCATCAAGATAGCCCTATTGAGGTTTCCTCCATGCCGAGTTTGTTATCAGCAGAGGTATGGGCCAGCCGTGGGGACCATGAGCTGTGGTGCTTTTAGGAGTAGACTTGGGAGGGTTTGAAACCTGGCCTGCCTTGTTTTCTCTGTTCTTAAAAAGAAGGAAACCTGCAGTTCTGATGCCAAATAGTGATTTTATTTTTTTTTCTACAGTATAAACCCAAGGCTTTGAAATCTGGTTTTACAAACACAAGTTAGAAGCTGATCTTTCTCATTAAGAAATAACTGTAGAGTGAGAGAATGATACTACAGCTGGAACACGTTGCAATCTCTCTTCTCATTTTTCTTTCCTTTGAGGCCAATTTTTTCTCTCTGGCACCCAGCATTCGACATATACATCTATATTTGGCTACTAAAGAAGCAGCCCGAGGTATGATTTTCCATAGCACAATGCATTTGACTTCAACAGGGGCTGTAGGGACGCAGCAGTTCAGAAAAGCTGACCTGTGATTTAGTGTTTACAGATGCATTTCAAAGCTTGACTTTAGACACGTGAATTTGAAAATGTTTGACCTAAAGTCCTTTTCCCCTTTGGGTTTATTGCCAGCTCTTATCTGGTTGTTACTGTAGCAGGTCACCGCGTTATCCCTTAGCAGCAGCCATCAGTAAGTGTCAATTCCCAGCAAATGAATTCAGCAACGTGCCAATATTTTTTTTTTTTATGATGGCTATTTAAAGATGACAAAAATCATAAATCTTCCAGGCTTGTCATTGAGAGTTTATATTGAGTTTGTTGATGAAACAACTTCACAGCTCAGCTGAAGAGGAACTGCAGGGTTTGAAGAAGCAAAAGGCTTTTGATAGTGTGCATTAGTCCAAGAAATTGAAGATAAAAACCAACTTGCTGGCATTTTGTCTGTATTCCTTCCTCCTAGTCAGAGTGAGAGCTTCTCTTCATGCCCCTGAGAGACTGTGAGGATTTTCCAGCTCCTGTAGAGGCCAACAACCACGTGCAGCAAGGGGATGTTTTTAACCCGGAGGGGGTTACAGAAGGGGAATTAAGGGCCGGAGGGCAGCCGTGGGGGCGAGCGCGACCTCCCTGAGCGCAGCAGCGTTTCTTTCTCTCCCTCTTCACATCCTGCAGTGGAAAGTTCCATTGCAATAGTGTTTTACAATTGCAGATTTTATTTGCTGAGGAAAGTTTGAATCTTGTGGACGTTTTGATAATGGCCAATAAAATCTCTATAAATCTGTTTGGTGAATCCCCTGGTTTCCATTTGCATTCTTCTCCTCAGTGCAGGCCAATGGCTCTCATTGACACTTACTTACTTTGCAGTCAACGAACTGACTAGCAGAGTTTATGGAGTAATTGCAGCATTATGCAACAAGTGGGAAGGTTTATGGCTTTGGGTAGAAGGAAGATATAATTGTAACAACTGAAATAGCTGCTTTAGCAACCACCATAACACCAGGCTGGTCCATAAAACTCCAAATTGGATTGGAAATAAAGTGTCGAAGAAGTGTGTTTCAGGAATAAACCTCCATTTAACAGAAAGGAATGGATTTTAGCTGGTTTTAGCTGTTGTTCTAGAAATCATTCCCTTTTTCTTGAAAAGCAGGGATTTGCTTATCCTCCAAGCCTCAGCTGACTGCTGTTGCTGAAAGCTGTGGTAAGTGAGTTTGTGGTTGTATATTTATCAAAGTAAAGTTAAATGTAATGGTAATATCTTTTGTTATAACAGTAGTTATCTTGTGTATCTTTTATATCCATTTGTTGGAACACTCACTCTTGTGTTGCCCCCAAAAAAGGCTCCATTCTCCAGAGATAAAGTCAGACGATGAGATAAATCCAGTACTAGATCGTTGTAGCCTCTGAAGAGAAATTACGGTTTGAAAACCTGGCCCTTGGCTAAACTCCCATTGACTCTGGCTGAGCTGAAATTTCACCTGTGATATAGTAAGCACCTTTTTTTTATATCCTTTAAGTGAAGCAGAGTCACATCGAAGGCCCTTTAGGTGTCCTTGTGTTTTTCAATCTTCCTGCAAATTACATTCTCAAGCTCGACCAGAGCCCCTGTAAAACGTGCATGTGCTAAATCAAAAAAGGAGCAGCACAGGATCATCTTATGTCTTGGCATAGAGTACAGGGCCACAGTTTCCTTTCTGCCTTGATGTCTGAGAGGATCACAGCCCCTGGGGCTGGATGCTGTTGTCCCCTGAGATGAGTTTAGAAACACAGGCCCAAGGTGAAATTTCCTGCAACTGCATTAGGCACAAAGACCAGTGACTCTGTTTTCTAAGTACTGTTTCGGTAGCACTCCCAGTTCACTTTGCCGAGCTGCCCAGATTCATGATGTAGGTCCTTTGTAAGTGGGTGGGTGTTTATATAGCTATACTATCTGTATATTATATTAGACGTATTTATACTATATACTTGGACTAGATTATTGAAAAAATGTGTTCTTGTTCTCCCAGCAATTCTTTTCTGCTGGTACCCAACGCAGAGCGTGGAGAGGGTATGTCAAAGTGACTGAGACTGAAGGAGGGGAAATGGGATGTCACAAACATAGCCAAGTGAAAGATGTAAAGGTAATGTAAGTTTAATGCAAAGGAGTTAAAAGCGTTGAACTCTTGTGCACCAGGCCTGAAGCCCCTAGTAGATTATGCAAGTGGTTTTGGTACTGCCAGTTCCTCAGTTGAGTTTATTTTAAAGTACTAAACAACGCTGCAGAGCCTCTTCTGTGTAGTTGCTAGAGGGTCTAGCAAAGTGATTTCCACAGCAGAGTGCACTGAACTATGACACTTGGCCTGAGACAACAGCAGTAGGTTGCTGTCCTGTATGTGGAGCAGCAGATAGTAGCACAGTGCAGACTGCTCTCCTGTGCTGGCTATCAGCCATGCTAACAATAATGTGTTCTGTAAATATCTCTCCAGTCATGCATATTTTAAAATGCCATTTTAATAACTGAAGGCTTAAAGCTAAACTTCCAAACTTTTAATGGTGTTTACACAACATACAAATTAGACCAATTTTGACAAGCCCTGAACCTTTGTCAGGTGTAGTTATGAGCTTGTTCTGTAACAGCAACGGACTTTCAGGAATTGCAATAAATAAATTCATGAAATTAAAAGCCCTGTGGTGAACTCCAACCAGGGCAGTGGATCAACTGGAGGCTGTCTGCCTGCTGCAGAGCACCACTCCATCTTCTCTGATGAATCATCGAGTTGTGCATGGCATTAATAAACATGAGCCAGAGAGCAAAAAGGGTGTTATCTAGATGTAATGAACTCCTGAACTGACTTGGAGAACGTGGCATGCTGACAAGGTGTCATCAGCTATGAAGCAAGGCAAGCCCCCTCACCTCTGAAGCCCAGTGATGGGTATCACAAAGCCACTGCTATCTGAACCGTTATCTGTGGAGCCAGCCATGCGTGGTTGCCCCATTAACATTTCATGTGCGAAGAGGAGAGAAAGAGGCTGCAAATGCTTAAAAGTCTCCCAGTGGCTAAAGTGCAAAGCTTTTATATTTTCTTTAATTGAAGCCTTAGCATGCAGGCATGTGTGCGCACATAATCTTCAGCCTGGAGATTTCAAGCTGTTAGGTAAATGAAATATTTCAATGAGAACTTTTGGGGTTTTGTCACTGGATACTGTTAGCCCTTGGTATATTAGAAATAAATACTTGCAAAGAGAGCTTCGTTTTTCTTTAGCACCATTTTCTGATGGCAGCTGGACAGATAATGCCGCCACAAAGTGGAACTCTTTTATAGAGAAGTGCAAGTACAAACTCTTCTGAGGCTTGCAGGAAAAACCCTGCAGCTTCAGAGCAGTAGTCAGCAGTATTTGGAACAGTGGGAAGTTAATGGTCACTGTGAAAGGTAAGAAATGGTTTTGAATGGTGAGATTTCAACACTATGTGCTGTTCCAACAATTGTGACCACATCTGGCTGCAGCAGAGTCATACCAAAGGGAGATCTGAATCATAGTCACACTTGAAGCCTTTGTGGATCCTTCTGGTGGTAAAAGAAATTAATTTTAGAGTGGGGGTAAGTAATCTGCGCCTGCCCTCTGCAGGATTTGCTAAAAAGGTGTAAGGCGGATGGTAACCAGGCATCTTGCGGGCCAGAGACTGGTTCTTCCAGTGTATGGGCACTTGCAGAGCACAGGTATTTAGGTGGACTTGTGTTTTTCCCCTCTTCCACTTATATCAGTGTGGTTGTCTCCAGTCTTTGCCCACCCTGAAAACAGTGGGTGGCTCTGATTGTCAAAGGGTAGTTTATAAAAAGCCCAGTTCCTTCAAGATGTCAGGCAGCAAGATGTGTCAGTGTCCCCAATGTTGGTTTAGGGTTTTGAATGTAATTTGAAGTACTGTGGGCTGTTATTTTTTAGTCTGTCCTGCCCTCTTGTGAACCCGGGGTTCTGCTTAAACCCTGAGAAGGGGAAAGAGCCCAACCAGTGTGTCTGTATGTTAGAGACTTGCAAAAAAAAACCCCAAACCTGAAATGCAAACTGCAAAAGCGGAGAGAAGCTTGCTGTGTCTTTGGCCTTTCTCATGCATTCCCTCAACGTGGGCAACATGCACATCTTCCCTAAAATGCCCCATTTCCTCTTCCCCTGCTCTAATGGCTCTTGCTAGCTACTGCTATCCATCAGCCCCCACGTTAAGCTCCAGCTGCTCAGATCCTTCCTGCTTTGTGAATTAATAACCGGCACAAAACCGGGGGAAGTTGGTAGGAGAGAGGAGAGGAGGCAGCCGGAGGAGCCCAGCGGCTGGCGCGCTTTCAGCATTGGACAGAGCTCTGCAGCGCAGTGGGGATGGCAGGGGAGAGCTGAGACCTCAGGCCTGGATGCTGCAGGCAGCAGCAGGTCTTCCAGAGGCGTGCGAGGGTTGGGGCAAGCTTGCTGAGGGCTGAAAGGGTTTTGCCACAAGTACTAGCAGCATCAGTGAAGGGCTGTAAGAAGAAATCAAGGTTAGCCTCCTTGAGTAAAAGCTTCCACAGAATTTGGGTTGGACTGGATGGGGACTGCAGGAGAGTGCTTCTTTGGTAATTCAGATAACCTAGTGGAAACTTAAATATTCACTTATAAACCAGTATAAAAATAATACTCCCCATCTGTTTAACTAGTCTTGGTCTGTCTTGTAACAGTTCACTGACCATCTGTTACCGTGGTGTAGAGATAGACATTATGAATGCATTTCAGTCTTCGGTTTATTTTTGGTTACTAGTACATATGGACCATGTTCTGTTACTCTCCATGTGTTTGTTCACAAGGACTTCTCAGCACAAATTTCCCTGGGAGGGGTGTTTCAGAATGGGGGAAGAAAAGGGGAAAAAAGCAATTAATTTTCTACTTCAGCAATCATAAATAGCTTCTAATTTGGATCCCATCTCACTCTCTTTTCCCCCAGCAAACTGTGTGGATGGATGAAGTGGCCAGGGGAGGGTGGCAACCCAGATGTGAGCTGTCTGATTAATGAAGTCACTCTCAGGCATGCATCGTAAAACTCAGACGAAATGAATCATTTCAGAGTTCTCTTATCCGTGTTTCTCCTCTCTTCCCCCTCTCCCCCACCCTTTTCACATGCTTAGAGGTTGGGCAGGGTGCACAGGCACACACTCCCTGCCTACTTCAGTGCTGGTCAGTCCCTGTATGCAACAAGGGCTGTAAATTCAAATCCCATTTAACTGCTCAGGTGCATTTGCAGGGCCTGCTTGTGGGACGTTCTTGGGATTAGCAGCAGTGCTCTAGGTTTTACTAGTGATGCTCGCAGTAGCCCAGGCCAGAGTATTTTCTGCATCAGGCAAAGATGAGGGGGTTGTGGCTCCTTTCCAGGAGCAAGCAGTGTTATGAAAAGGAGATGGTATTTGGTTGGGCTTCTTCATGTTACAGATCACCGTGTGTTGCTGCATTTGTCTTGTGTGGCTGTTTTAATTGACCCTTACTGAGTTCAGTCTTGGTGAAATGCATTGGAAGCAAAATTCTCCTAAGACAATAAAGCTGTTCCTTGTGGACAGCTTCCAGGCAGGGGCTTCGTAGTCCAGCAGAGCTGGAAGTGGTGCTGTATGCCAGAGCTGGCCTTTCTTCCTGCTTCTGTTCTACAACGGGTATCTTAATTCATGTCTGGAGTACTCCTGCCTTTGGGTTGCATGAGGTGGAATTGAAACCTCCACAGCCTAACCAGGTATGAGCTGGGCAGCCTTGCAGCTGCTAGGCGATTAAGCTCAATGTTGACAGAGACTCCATTCCTTTGATGGAAGTGTTTTAGAAAGGCTGTGCAGGTGACGCAGGAACATTCCAGGAGTTAGTCTGTACTTGTTCCTATTGCTCATAAAACGTTTCGTGCTTTCTTTCTAAGTTAGCTTATTTAGACAAACAACAGCATCCATTCGGGCATCGCCTAGTGCTCTGAAAGAATCAAGTTCAGCTCTACATCAGCTATAAGCCATCACGACTCCTTTTGTCACAAAACCCTTTCAGCACGCACAAATGCTGTGGGGGGAAATACAGCCCTGATAAATCTTGCACTGGGAGGAGCAGCATAAATACCTAGATGGAGCAGTGCCTCCGCACACTGCTGTTTCCAGACCGGGGAAGCATTTCAGGGTTCTACACGGGCCCACTGTATTACTGACTATTCAACACGAGGAGTGGGCTCCTATGCAGTGCGGGGAAGCAACCGAATCCCTCTCATCGGGAGCCGATAGCACTTCTGTGTGTGTAGCTACAACAGCCATGCAGACCAAACAGGATTATGGTTCATTCTGCTAATTAGCCCCCTTGGTTTTAGACAAGGCCTGCTTTATAAAAATCAGGTGAAAGGATTTCTTGCATATATTACTTACCAAAGCTTTGTTAACACCTCACCACCTTTAATCTCTCTCTTTTCTTATTTGTATTTAGTAATCTATCTGAATTAGTAGTGGTGTGACCTATTCTCTGCTGAGGCCAGACTGCCAGCTTATAGAAATTACTGAAACGAGGCGCCAAAGTAATGTAAGGACAAATGCCTCCCTGTACAGATTGGCATGAACACTGGAGGCAGCATTTGAGCGTAATATTGACTAATTATTTAACCATGAGTGGCAGCTTTGAACATTGTGTTCTTTTTGCTTCGCTTCCCACATTTACTGTGAATCTAATTACGAAGGGAACAAGTATTTCTTCTCAGGTCGCTGAAAACACAGCAGCTAGCTTTGGGAAAGTGCACGGGATGCAGAGTGGAGGCAGCCATGAACTGTGCGTCAGCTAGTTCTCGTACTAGAGCTAGTACTAGCATGGTAGCACTAGTACTCACTGAACAGAGAGAGCAGGTGTTGATGGGAATCTGGTTTGGAAATCCAAAAGCTGCTGAGAAAAGAAAAATAGATCATGGACTAGAAATGCAGAGTTTAAAATGAGCTGCTCAGTTTATTAGCAACAGGATTTTTTTACCCCTCCCTTTCCAGAGGCCTTGGCTTTTTAATGCTGATTCTTTCTGTCATGTTAACAAGAATGTCCCTGGTTGGATGCTTTTCAGTAGGGGTCATGTGTATCAAGAGATATAAACCCTAAAAGAGGAATGTCAGCTTCTGGCATTCACTTTGTGTGCAAAATCTTTCTGCTGTGGATGGAAACTTTTCTGGCTTTAAAGGAATATATAACTACAGTAAACAGTTGGATCCCTTGAATGATAGCAGACAACTTGAAGTTGCTGGAGAAGGCAGATGGTCATCTTATTTTTTCCCTTCACACTATCTTTTTGGCCTCCTAACCCATGAAGTGAGCAATAATAGTCCAACTCCTAAATTGCCGAACCAATAAACATGGCAGTAAGGCAGAAATTGATGTTTAGGTGCTGCACTGAAATTTGTGACACCCTGTGCAATTAGACATGTATCTAATATGAAATTTGACTCTGGTCCTATTTATTCTGCAGCTCCTAGGGAAAAGGACTGTCTCTTCAAGTGACAGTCAAGTCAGGCTCATGACATCAAACTCAATGGAGACTTGTGTCCCAGAGTTACCCTGGACTAACCTCTCTATGTGCTGAGTGTAGGCTTGATGTCTCAGTTTTTACTTGAAAAGTATGCTGTTGAGGTGGCCTCACCTTAGTCCTTAGGAGTAAACTTGTCTTCATTGTTGGACTTCTTGGGTTCAGAAAAGGTGTTTCTAGCTCAGGCCAGAGGTGAGCTGTGAAACCTGAGTCTGTGTATCTTCTCTGGATGTCTACATATTTCTGGGATCTTCAAGGGCACCTATCTGCTGCAGCTTGTTATGTGGGTGCCAGCTCAACCTCTCTGTGGTTTGTTGGGTTTCTCTTCCCCAACCAGAAGGTCACCTAAAAGGTTTTGCTTGGCCTTTCAGACTCATTCAGAGTTGTGGGAGGCAGCTGGGAGACATCAAGTGCCTCGGCAGTGGAGCAAAGCTTGCTGGATTGCTAGCCATACTCCAACTCCCCCCAGCAAGCCTGGCTGCACACACCTATGCTTCTGTGGCAGATTAGCACGGTAGCTGTGGTAGGCTAAGGACACCGTTGAGTAAAAGACCACATTGCTACTGCCTTGAGGTGCATTCTTGGAGGCTGGAGTCATGTGCGGTATAAATATATCCTCTTACACTTTCATCTGGAGTCAGATGATGCTAGGCTGTTATATTAAATGCTGTGTTGCAGTATGTACTCTATGAATGACTTTGTGAATGATACTTTTTTTCCCCAATAAATTAGGTAGAAATCCTCTAGCTCTAGACCGGGGTGTTAATACCAGCTATAGTCCTTGCTTCTTTTCCATTAAGCTTTATCAAGTTAGCTATGGTTGCTATTTGCTGATTTTCCTCTGTGAGAAATCTACTGGCTGCCTTTCCTGGAAGTGCCCAGTGGATGATTTTAACTACAGAGGTTATTGAGACATGCCAAGACCAAGATGTCAAGGTTGGCCTTGAGCATTTGTCACTGCACTACCGGAAAATTTATTTCTGAAGTAAAATGATTGCCAAAAACCCATTAGATAACTTGATGTCCTTTGTTCCTAGTTATTTCTAAAGCCTGCTACAGGGCTCTGATCCCAAAACGCACTTTTAATAAACTTGCAATTGCTTTGTTTGTTTTAATTTAAGGTACCATTTCTGCAAACACATAGTTGTACTGCTTTCTCTTTGTCCTTGATGCTGAGTTGGTTGTGCATATTAATTAAGGGCCATTAGCAGAGCAAGTGCAGAGCAGTGCAAAATGTGACTGAGCACATGTGCTGTGCTGCAGTCTGCAGTGTTCTGTGCTGCACCACTTTTTGATGGGATTTGAAAAATTACAGGTGAAAACATACTCTTCCTTTATTAGCCACTATTATTAGAACCATATGGCTTGAACTGAGGCATAAAATGCGCCTGGCATGTCTCAGCCTAGCATGTCTCTGCAGATGATTATAATTTTTGAAATGTAGATTAAAGGGGAAATGAAGGTGGGCTAGTGTTGTTCACACGATTGGTCTAGGAGATGCTGGCACTATTTCTCACTTTGAAGGTCGTGCCACAGGGTCGCTGGAGGATGACGCAGTGGCGCGGGGCAAAGTCTGACATACTGGTGTACGCCTGCACTCAACTTCTTGTATTCCCATCATAAAATGAGACTCATGCTTGTTTGTGTAGAGGTTAGCATGTGATAAATAGCAGGGATTCATGGAGGGTATTTGCATATTGGTGTGCTGCTGCTGTGCTGCTGAGTGAAGTTCAAGATGAGACCTTGACCATCCTTGTCTGGCTTGTCATGAGATAAGAAAGCGTTCTGTCACACTGTGTAAGAGCCTCTGGTTTTGAGAAGAAACAGAAATCCTCCTATCTCAAAGCAGTCTAATTACAAATTACCTAGAGTCAAGGAGGAATTAGACTTTTGACATCCTATTTAGTACTTCATTGTTTTATGCTTCTTGGGTTTTTTGCCACCTTGTCATCAGGTGATGGTCCTCTTGAAGACAGGACCCTGCAGCAGGTAGAAACTGCAGACCTGTCTGCCCTGGGCATTGCATGAACTTCCCCTTGTCTAGAGGGTGTCATGAGTACAAGGACTGTGCAAACCAAGATTTGTGCTCTGCTTTAATAGGAAAATGAAATGCTTCTTCTTTGGTCTTCAGAATCAATGTGTCTAATAGGTCCTCAAACACATACTTTATTTTTCTCCTTCTTGAGATAAGGGGGTGTACTAAGCAATCTCTCAGAATCACTTCCAAATCTGTTCTCTCTGTTTATTTCATGCTGTCTCCCCATGCAGCATGGGGTCCAGCAACAGGCAGCTTCCCAGCACAAATAAGATCCCATTTCCACTTGCCATCTCTCACCCAGCTGCCATTGTGGAAGATCCTCATCGATCCGACAGCAGCCACCACCAGCCTAGCATCATCCAGTAGCTAAAAATAATGCAGGGTGGAAAAAAACACCCAACATCTAAATATAAATCTCAAATGCCTCAGTGGGGAGCACTGCACTTCCTAATCATTCAGTCAGATAGTTTAAAATTGATTAATACTGGAAAGCCTTTTGTTTCCACTTTGCTCACTGGTCTCTTCTTACCCAACTCTTTCTAAAGAAAGAGTTTCCTTTTCCCTCACTCCTGGTTCTCCAGCAGCCGTCCCCTTGCTCATGTGCCCTTTCTCATAAGCCCTGCTGCCCACTGGAGCTGTGGGAGCACCATACTGTACCTTACATTCATAGGGCTCTGATGGCTCCTGCACCAGCCTCCCAAAGAGCAGCACATTACAACAAGAGGGGAGGGGTCCAGAGGGCACAGTGTGGCATCCAGGGTGGCATGTCCTGGCTCCCACAAAGTCAACTCACTGAGTTGTACCTGGGCTTTCTACCCACCCCTAATCATAGCAGACTGAATGAAATAACACAGAGACGTGGAGAAAATGGCGAGAGTGGTTTTTTCCCCAGCCCATCAGCTGGCTGCCTTTGAAAATCGAAGGCTGGAGAGATATTTTTTTTTGCCTTGGGAACACATGCCAAGCAATCGTGCTCCATTGTTGCCGGCAGATTTGTTTTTGCACACTTCAGACAGGAAGAACGGCACTCTCAGGGCGAAGGAGCTGGCACAGCGCGAGCGAGGTGGGAAGAGGGGAAAGAGCCAGCAAGTGGCAGCGAAATCTGCGGCGGCTTCGCGGCGTTCCCTAGCAACCTGCGCCCCGGAGAGCCGCTTGCAATGTCTCCTCTTTATCAGCGCAGCTGCATGTGATGTACTAGCCTTGCCGTGGTCTGACTCGCGCTATTTTGGGTTTAAAAACCGAAGCGTGTGATTGCAGTGCTGTCATGGGCATAAGGACTTTGGATTGCTCTCTTGCACAGATGGGAGCAATTCATAAGGAGGGTTGGGAAAGTGACTTTCTGTTCTTGCTTGAATGTTGTCTGGTACCAGCGAGTAAATACCGTCTTGTGGCTTAAAGACTTTGCGATGAGTAGATTAGATAGCTCCCCTACCATTTGTTTTCCCCATAAGGTGGTATTGTGGGGAGGGCTTGTGTGGATGATTCTGGAGTAACTTCTTTCCTTCCATCCACTGCAGACACACGTGGCAATTTGCACAACAGACACGTGGAGCATCTTGCTGTCTGGGGCACCTATGCTGGGATTTCTGAAGGCTTCCTTGCCTGCTGTTTCCCTGCTCCTGGCCAGATTCACTGCACCCTGTCTAGCTTCTGGGAGGTTTGAATGGGGATTCAGTGTCAAGTGCCAGATGGGCATTCCTGTGGACCAGGACAAAAGAAGCCCTCTATTTGTCTAACACAAATATTTACAGCCCGTACAGTGGGTGCTCTGAATGTGAGCTGCCTCATGCTGCTGAAGTCTAAGCTGGAGCTACAGCATCGTGGAGGTGGTAAAAGAAGGGGTAGTCACTGTGCTTGTTTCAGACCTGGCTTCTTTGTTAAACCATTTCTGAACAAAGTTTCATTGATTTAGGGTCTGGAACAAACCCATAAAGTAACTTAATACTGCACATGAGCTTCCTTTCCTGTAGCAGCTTCAGCCCTGAAGATGATCCATAGGGCCTTCAGCTAGCTTTGCACAACTCCCTTGCAGAATGTGTCACAACTGCTATCACAATCACAGAAGCATAAACAGTGAGGCTGGAACAGCCTTGAAGATCTGTCTGCTGCTCAGAGACAGGATCAACTCTGCCTAAGCCATTCTTCACAAATATTTGTTTGTTCCTACTCTGAAAAGCCTCGGTGATGGAAATCACAGACTCTCCCCAGGCAATCTTTTCCAGCATTTTGCTGGCCTCACTGTTTCTCCTCGACACTGCAAACCCTCTAAAGTGTGTGAGTGATTCTAAAATGTGTCCTCTACACATGGAGGGGGGCTGAGACCCATCTTTAATACTGTAAAACTAATGCAAGGGTGTCAGAAAGGGAGCATGGAAAGAATAATATGTCTTTTTGAGGGAAAGAAGAGGAGTGAGCCTGCAAAGTGTTTGACACTCACAAATGTTTTTCTAGATATGCTTTTGAAATTTGCTTGGTTCATAGGAGCAAGGGTAGGTAAGAAGGGAGGTGGAGGAGTCATCCTTGCTCTGAGGTCCTTTCCAAGAGGAAGCAACTCCTCAAAAAGCGAGGAGAGAGGAGGCCCTGAAAAGCAGGTTAGTCTGAGCTGAGAGGTGGTGGCATGAGTCTATGAGGGCCAGACTGACAGGGCCCCCATAGTTGGAGACATGGACTTTAACTAAGTAAGCCCTAGAGTGTCACCTGCAAGGAAGCAGGTTTCAATCACCCATTTCCCCAGAGACTGAGGTCTTTGTCTGCAGTGTTTGCTCTTGGTCTGGCAGCCTGGGAGATGTTTTTCTCCCTGTGTTATATGTTCCTGTGAAAGGCAAATGCAGCTGAGGGCTCAAGGGGCTGCAGTTAGTCTGGGCCAGGCTCGGACAGCCTTGTTGACTCAAATTGTGCCTCTCAACCAGCCGGTGTACACCTGAGTACATTGCTCACTTTGGCATGCTGAGCTAGATCCTCCACTGCTGTGTAAATCAGCGAGTTCCCTGGAGCGATTCTGATTTGCACCATCTGAATGTCTAGCCCATCCTTCTCAAGTAAGTTCTGCAAGAAAAAGGAGTTTTATATCTATCTATATATATATCTTTGTTTTTCCCCTTCAGCCTTTGCTCAGTCAACCTGTGAGCTGCTTAATCATTAAAAGACAAGGGGGCTGCTGCCTTTGTTGTGGTTGGACGGGACACAAAATCATTTCACAGACAAAGGGATCTTTTTAATACATTGAAGTGGTCCAGATGTGATGTTACGTCCTGCCACAGCCCTCAGCCTCCTCAGCTGTAATTGCACATGCCACTGCCTCTTTTGGTTCGCTCCATTCTCCACAAAGTACTGCTTGACCAATTAGTGAGATAAGTTCGTCTCTAGCCCAGGAGGTCTGTGGACAGCCTTCTTAGCTGCATCTTTGTATAAGGAAGAACATTTTGACAGCTAAACATGGATCTTGTTGAGCTGTCAGTTCTGCTAACTCTCCCAAGTGTCTCTTATTTATTGAGCCATCAGGCTCTTCCTGACCTCCTCAAAGTCAGTCCCAGACTCACACAAAAGACGGCACAGAAATACAGCTCGAGCATGGCCTTCTGAGCAGGGCAAGTTTCTTCAAGCATTTGATGCCTTGAACAGCCCAGATCATTAGGTCTGTGTGTCACTTCAGTGGCTGCGCCCTCAGGCTGGCGGCAGCCTTAGAGGCTGCAGCTGGGGAAACTCAGATTCCCTTGCTCAGTGTACAGCCTGCTTTGGCTGCCAAGATCTTGGGGCTTTTTAAGAAGCTGATGGCAAAGCAGAGAATGAGGAAAAGGAGTAGAATGGTTCTGAATGCAGGAAGCCCCTCACCCCCTTCTAGCTCCAGTGTAGAGCAGGAATTTCTTCTCCTTGCTCTTTATTCCTAACCTGATCTGTCTTGGAGACCATAGGTGGCTCTGCAGTACATGGCACAATCCCCACTGCACAAGCACCTAAGAATTTACCATCTAGAGCATCGTGACCACAAAGTGGTTTTCCTTCGGCTGGAGAGTGTGCCTGTGACAGCCATTGGATCACACACTAGATGCAGCAGGGGAAGAAGAGAGGGGACCATGTGACATTTGAACCCCATATAATCTTTCCACATGGAATCAAGTGAGACCAAAGGCATAGTGCTCTGCTCTGGGTGCCCACCCTCCCTGTTACCCCAGCAAAAACACACACACACACACACACGTCCGTAAGCAGCTGACCAATCACATAGTCTGAAACTGGAGGGTTTCGGTTAGCATGGTTTTTGATTAGTACTTGTACAAGGGAGCTAATTCAGTATAATCAGCTGATGCTGAACCTCTCATTAGCTCTTGCTTTCCTGCATGCTCCCTGCTCTGAGCGTGCTGTTAGAACATCCTTCCACTGCACCCCGCTCCTTTGCACATTAATCTTCCCTACGGCACTCTTCTTTGTGTGGTGGGTGCACACAACCCTCTCTCCATGGGCTCTTACCAGCTCTGGAAAGCTCCTAGCCAGGCTGCACTTTTTTCTCCTTCCTTTCTGCCTCATCCCATCCTCTCCCCTGATGCCAGGTTCTATCTCAAGTCCCCTCCTGTACACTGCCTTCTGACTGGTCTTCTGTTCCTGAACTTGAAGAAGAGAACTTCTCTCTTGCCTTTGTAGTTCTTTTTAATGGGTATATTTGCATTGGAAAAGGCTAATTTGCTCTCTCTCTGGCTCTTTGCCCATGCTGCCAGAGCCCTCATTCCTGTAGCTCTGACCTTGATCTCTGTGCTTCTGTGGCTCTTCTCCTTCAAGGGCCATCTCCTTCAAGGGCCATCTCCTTCCTTCTCCCCAAGCAGGGTGGGTAGCATCCACAACAGCCATGGGTAGTACAGATAACTCAGATCCCTTCTGTTCCAACAAGAAGGTTGGGACCCTTTGAACATAGAATAGCCACGGTGAAACTTCCTGCAGCATTTTTGATAGCCCATAAGCCCTGCTGCTTTCCCTCCTTGCCACAGTTTGGCCACCTGGTAGGATGTGCTGGGTCCTCAGCCTTTGGTTTCCTCTGCAGGAAAATCCTTCCTGATCTCTTGCTGCCCTTTCCTCAGCTCCCACCTCCTTCTGGTTGTGGGAAAGTCCTGAGCAGGGACAGTGTTTCAGTGGAGACTTGGAGCTTTTATCTGAGTAATACTTAAATGCCCTGGACTGTATTACAGGAGAATTATGACTTTGTTGAGAAATTTCTACTGCTGTGAGCCAAATTAGAGATCATTTTCATAAGTACATTGGGTGAAATAAATGATAATCTAGATGACAGGCATTTGCCCTGGCCTTTTTCCCCCAAGTGCAGTATAGAATTTGGCACTGCTTTGTTCTGAAAATATTATTTCTGATTATCCTGAGATAATTGATAGTGAAACGTGTACAAGTCTCTTATAAAGCAGCAGTGCTTGGGCTATCAAGATGACGTTCACAGGAGACTGCAGCCCTTCACTCTCTCCTCCTCCTATTCTTGCTCATTGCTCCCTGTGCTCCTGATGCCCCTGTTTAATCTCACCACCTTTTTCCTTACTGCCAGTGTGTCGTATCTTCTGCCTGGCAGGGCTCAGCATCACGGTAGCACCTGCAAATACAGCTAATGCCTTGTGGGTGTGGGTTTCACCAGGAGCTTGCTGCCAACACACTTCTCCAAACTCTACTATTGGCTAGTAGGTTTGCAAGCAAGCTGCCCACTTTTGGAGGACACCTCCATTTCACAAAAGGTGAGAGGGATCTTTTAAGTTTTTAAGCACCAGTCATTGCGATCAACTCCAGTCAGGTAATTTTGTGAAGAGGTCATTGTCCTACTTTGGGCTGGAGATACCAGCAAGCCTTGGCCTCTCTGTTAGAAGTGGTACATGTCAGCTGCTGTGAGCCTCAACACTGGCGGTCCAGGCGATTGCTCCTCATGAATTAAATACTGCATATTTGCAAGTGGAACTTGACATGATGTTAGATGGTAGAGCTGGGATTCAGGTGACCTAGTGATACCTGCAGAAGGCTCTTCATGAGGAGAATTAATTGTTTTAAATGCAGTAAAGCTTTAGTCTCTTAAAGGTGTATGAACCAATTCAGCAGCAAAGCCATCCACAGAGATGTTATAAAATATGGAGATGCTCAAACTATGGCAGAAGTTAGAGAGCGAGTTCTGATGTTTATGGCTTATCTATTGTCTTGAGCTGTGTCATACCTTTTTGATACTTTCCTCTACAATCTTACATCACAAGTCCTTGAAGTACAAGCAAATGAGCTCTCCCTCTGACTTTGAAGCATAGTAATTCTCTCATTATTATTTGCAAATTTTCTTTTCTCTTGCATCATTAGAAGAAGTGTCATTTTGAGTCCTTTTTGTCATCCTTGAATCCCGCCTCAGCTGAGGGGCAGGCACCATAGATGGCCTGGGCAGAATCCGGATGTCTGGTCTGTCTGTTGGGTTTCTTCCTCCTTTACTCAGTCTCCTGAGACTCAGTCCAGACTCAGTCACCTGAGAGGTTGATGGTCAAATGAAGGGGATCGTACTCAGTGCTTACACTCTCTGACATGTTCAGGGCTCCACATCTGCTTTCCAAAAGAGCTTGTACTCATTTTGTTAAAAGGGGTTGGGACCCTCCAATAAGCACTTGAAGAAATGTGGCCTGGGCAAAGCTAAAAGAAAAACAGCAAAGCTCTTAGAGTGGGAGTAGCTGCACATGAGGAAAATAAAACAGGTGATTCTGGGATCGAAGTGGAGAAATTTTCCTGTCCAGAGATAAGGAAGAAATTTCTGAGTCCAGCAGGAATGTAATTTGCGTTTGACACGCGATCGCTTTCACTAATATTATTCTTATCACTTTTGTTTATACAAGAAGACTGCTGCGGGGGGGGAGGAGTGGTAGTGTTTGGAGACCAGTGTTTGTTTTGAAGATGTTATAATCTTAAAAGACAAAACTCAGGCACGTGTGAATGCAAGGAGGCACAACTTTGGCTACCAAGGATAATAATAGTCATAATTTGTACTCATTCAGCATCTTTCATTCAAGGATCTCAAAGCATTTTGTAATCAAGAGTTCATTGAGATGCTCAACTCTCTAGAGGCAGCCAAGCATTATGAACACCATTTATAACAGCAGGGTGCAGGATCAGACTGGTTAAGAATATTGCTGAGGATAAAAATCAGGGCTCCTACCCTCCCATGCTGTGGATGCTGAACCAAGCACCCTCTCCAATTTGAGCAGCTTTTTTTACTGTAATTTATATATATAATCTTCTAATGTTAAGCAAAATATGTAGTCTTCATTTAAGTCACTGGTGTCCTGGGAAGTGTAATGGCCCATGTCATAGCTGACTAAAAGTGAGACTACAGATAGTGGGTTAAACACATTTGGTTAACCATTTGTTTGCTGTTATAGTTTTCACATGAAAAAAGTTTAGATTGAAACCTGTCTTGGTGATGGAAAGTGATGTGATTTTAAGTTTCTTTGTATATTAAAACAGAAACCAAATTTGCATATTTTAAGTATCTTTTCTAGCATATTCAGGCATCTGGCAAGAAAGCTATATTTAAACTGTTAATACAGTATGAATGCAAGTTTCACATGCAAAATTAGTACCATTAAAATGGTGAGATTTATTTTTCTTTTGAAACAAGTGATGCCCCAGCACTTCTGGTTTTGTTACCTGATAAGGCTCTGCAGCTGGGACAGCCTATTTTTTCAATAAGCGACGAACCTGAACCGCAGGGCAGGTGGTGCTCATAGCGCAAGCACCCACTCCAACCCCCGGCACCGCATGGTGAATGGCGGTGAGCTCCCTTGTCTCTGTGGTCAGCCAGAGAACACATTGCACCGGAGCTGTCTGCCTGTCACGCAGCGTCATTTTTCATTGTCTGTGAAAATGGTTGAGCTCTGCCTTTGTGAAGTGTTTTGCAAAAGGAAAACTTAAAAAAGAGCAAATCTCAGTTACTTCCTCGTGTTTTAGGAAGAGTAGGTTTTGGAAAGAGAGTACATTTTTTCAGTGGTTTTACTGTGGCAATGAATTGCCCAGGCTAATTGTGTACTGTGTGAGCAAACATCTCTTTTCATCAGTAGGAATTGTGGAGAATTCACGTTTTTACCAGGCGCATCCCTGTGCTTGTCCTGTAAGATGAGGATCATAGAATCATCAAATCATAGGGGTTGGAAGGGACCTCAAGAGATCATCGGGTCCAACCCTCCTGCCAAAGCAGCCCCCTAGCTCATATTGCACAGATAGGCGTCCAGATGAGTCTTGAATATCTCCAGGGAAGGAGACTCCACCACCTCCCTGGGCAGCCTGTCCCAGGGCTCTGGCACCCTCACTGTGAAAAAGTTCCTCCACATGTTGGTGTGGAACTTCCTGTGCTCCAACTTGCAGCCATTGCCCCTTGTCCTATCTCCACAGACCACTGAAAAGGAGATGGCCATTTCCTCCTGCATCCCATAATGAAGATATTTATAGACATTAATAAGGTCCCCCCTTAGTCGTCTTTTCTCCAGGCTGAACAGTCCCAGTTCTCTCAGCCTTTCCTCATAGGGTATGCAGCTCAGTTGGTGGGAAGACCATGAACCCTGCTTTGGAGTGCCACTCGCTGTAGCCAGAGTCCCCCCCCAGCATCTTTCCATAGTGCTACTTTGGATTTACACAAGGGAGCACTGTACAGATCTGGAGGTTCGTCATCTCCCCAGGCCAGTAGCCCTAGATGGCACTATGTACCCCAAGATGAATAGCTGAGATGACAAGAAGCAGATTAAAAGCCATCTACAGCACTTCTCAACATAGCTCGGGACTAAGCCTTGGAGACTGTCATCACCTATGGATACTTATGGTTCCTGCTTTGAAATGCAGATTTTGACCTGCTGATAGCAATAAATATAATGCTTAATTAATTAATGTTTTGAAGACAGCCCTGGAAACTTAGAGCATTATGACATAAAGGGGAGGGGAGTTGATAAGCGGTCTGTTGGGCCTTTACTGCAAGTGATGATGCATGGAAGTATGAGAGTGCTTGACTCTGAGCCCAGATGTAGAAAGGAAAGTAGCTTATAGCAGAATAAAACCTTCAGTCTCGAAATATACAGACAAGTAAGCATAGGACCTCCTGATGTAATTTTGTGAAGCAGAACAAGTTCTTCTAGCCAATAACATTGGGGTAAAATGATGCAATCTCTTCATCCATATATTGGGATAATGTGATGCCTCATTCTCCCTCTCAGCAGTACCATCCTGTTGTGCCTTGAGTTTCTGTCTTTTTTTTAAAAAAGTACCTAAAACATGTGTTACCATAGGAAGTAGAAAAAGTAACCAAAGTTAATAGGACAACACAAAACAAAGCAGCACTCTCCCCTTTTCATACGATAGAAGCTTTGGCAAGTAAAGCGTATTTGTGTAATGACAGGGCCAAGGGCCCCCAGGCAGCATCAGGCACTATTGCATTTCTTTCTGTATATGTGTTTAAACAGCAATGGGACATTAAAGTGTAATATTTTATAGCTGTCATTATCTGAAATGCAGTTTAAATTTACTGTTTCCTGAGAAAACATGTCAAATGTTTATTACTTGGAAATCAGTTTGGTTTGCTTTTTCTAATGAGAAATGGCCAGTGTTGCTCCATAAAAATCAAGCTCATTTCCTGTTAACCCTGAATATGTGAACAAACCAGTGTCTAACAGAAACGACAGCTCTCCATAATAGAAGTGGAAGCTGTCACTTAACACAGTGATACTCAGTGCAGAAGCAAGCAGCAGAGAGTAGTGTTTACAGATTATCCAACTTCCATAACACCTAGCAAAAATAACCAGCCTTTCCAGATTCAAAACATGAGTGAGAACGTGAAGAATAGCAAGAAAAGCTACTTAGTCTGTTTGCATATAATAGAATACAAACAATCCAAGGACAAAACAGTCATGCTCGTTTATTACTGTGCTTGATGATTAATAAAACACTCTGTCTTGGTGTAGTCATATCGCAGAAGGTTTGAGAGCTTTGCAAGCACTGATTAATTAAGAGGGAAATACTGTTAAACCCATTGTACAGGCTAATTAGGGTGCACGTATGGTGATCCTGTTGAATTCAGTATCAATACACAGACCAAGATTTTGTTTTCATGCCTGTAAACTAAAGCCTAGGCTCCAGAGAGAGTCAAACCAGGCTTCTGCATGAGCAGCCTGATTTTCAGAAGTGCTGGGAACTTCTCAGCTTTTTAATGATTTTCCATCCTGGCTCTATTGTCTTCCTTTTAAAGCTATCAGACAAGATACCTCCTCTCTCTTCCACCTGTTGGCATCCCATTTTCACAGCATAAGAAGAAGAGACAGTTGGGCAAAATGGCAGGCTGTGAAGTTGAAACATGTCGCAGGGAATCCAGGCAGAACAGTCTTTTCAGGAATCTGTATGTACCCTGGCAGCTGTAACTTTTCACTGGGAAAATAAATCAAGAATTAAAATATTTTTTTCCCAGTGTATCTCCTCTGCAAGAGAGATCAGTTGGCCTTAATTATAAACTGAATTACAGCTGCAGGCAATCTTGATATTTCTTTGGGAGCTCAGCTCATGAGACATGTGGCACCATGCTGGACTTCTTGGTCTGAAAGTTTGCGATTGTTTTGTACAGTCAATAACTTAAATGAAAAAGTATGGTCTTTGTCAGGCCATTGAATAAAAAATGTGCCACAATGCTGTTTAACTGTTTGTTTAACTGATGATCAGTTTTGGTGAGTGAAGCGAAAGGGAAGTGCTAACTTTATGCAGATGAACAAGAGGAGAAAAAAATGAAAGGGAAAGTATCAGTGAAAGATGTTTCTGGCTGCCATTCAATTCCAAATTGGGCTAATTCTACCTTCTGAAAAGAAGATAATTTCCACGTTTCTGTAATTGGGAACACATAATTGAAGTTATTTTCTCTCAGAGAGAAGAAGCTTCTACAGGATTTGCAAATGGACAAGAAAAATGACCATGTACAGTGCACTCTGAATGATGGTGCATTCATCACAGCATCATCTTCAGATGTCTTTGCAGATTTTGCATTGTGCTTTTTACCCATTCAGGTAAAAATTTATGTGTGGAAGGTTTATGTTGGTGACTGCACCTCACCAACTGCAGAGGTCCCTTTTCTGGGCAGCCATTACATCAGAGACAGCTGATTACCAGTGAGGTCTGGAGTAGAAAGCACATGCCAGAGAAGTACTGAAACAAGTATCAACTTCATGTACCAAAATAATTATGCAGTGATTCCACGCGACTGCTTCTTTTGACCTGACTTTTTAGGAACTGAACTTTAATGAGGAAGATGAGCCAGATGTTTTTTCAGTGCTTTGAGCGTGGCACAAGTGATTACCTCACTTCCTTTTGTTTGTAACATGAAGATATTTTCTGCAATGGGGCTTAACCCTGGGAATGCTGATATTTTCCTAGATGTTCCATTAACTAAGCATACATGACAGTGTTTATTCGTGAGTGAATTTGCATCTACGTATGCAACTGCAGCTCCTTGAGGTTGGACTCAGGTGTTCTCCTAAAGCATGGTCCCTCCTGCTGGCCTGTAGCTGACCAAAGTGCTCTTCCATTTTCATGGCTCATTTTCTAATCCCTGATGCTGCTGTGGTTAGCCAGATAGAGCTCAGGAAGTTTTGGAGGCCATGTTGCAGTTCAGCACAGACTCCAGCTTTGAGCCGTGTCTACCTAAGGAAGTGTATATTTGTGTACATTGAGGCATCATGGAGAAAAGAGAATGCATGAAGATAACTGTGGTAGATTAGACAACAAAGTGGATTTCTAGACATCCTTGATTGTTGTACAGATCAGGGAAAAATAGAGGAAGTTTAATAAATAACAACAACACAACTCTGTTTTGTATGGAAAGCCAGAGTTATATTTTTACCCTGACCTAACAAAGGAGGAGGAAGGAAACTGTTTTGCTGAAACAAGCATTTCAGATTGGACTAAGGATACACTCTTTTCTCAGTGTTTGTGTGTGTGCGTGCGTGTCCCAGCAAACTCAACAGTATGTTCATATGCATGAAATGCATTTTCCTGGAGGCACACAGTCAGCATGTGCCACGCGAGGAGGAAGAAGATGTGCCGAGCTCTGCTTAAATGTTGGTCAAAAAGGCATAGCATTTTAGTCAAAATAAGTTTAAGTGTCTCATAACATTGTGGTTGGTATTCGTTATTTTTGCTGACATTGGGTACTGGATAAGAAATCTGCCTGGTTTGGAAAAGTGCAATGTAGATAAAATACGAGAGCAGCCTGTTTATTGTGTGTATGAAGCAGCGTGGCCTCCAAACCCAGAAAAAGACAGAACTGAGAATCTGCAGATTTTGATCTTTCATATTAAATGCACAGCCCAAGCCCTTATTGAAGTGGGCACAAGGGGACCCCCACTCCGGAGGTGTGGGAGCTGGCATGGAAGAGAGGGAGAGGCTTCATGCATGGCCTGCCCAGGGTGTCCTGATGAAGCCTGGCTTGCGGTGGCCTGCAGAAGTGGTGGCTTTGGGTTGGAGAGTGGCCAGTGCAGGTCTGTGGTGCTGAGTCCTGCTCCAATGGGCTGTCTGTGAGGCTGAAGATGTGGAGCTCACAGCCACCTGGTTTTGTCCTTGCCTTAGAGCCCATGTGTGATGATGGGTAAATCATTTCACTCCATGTATCTTGCCTCACTTTCCTGTGAACAGAGCGCAGCTCCTGCCTTCTGTTGTGGTCCATTTGTATCATAAGGTCTGAGGATAAAAGCAGTGTTTCAGATCATGTGTGGACAGAGCCCAGCAGAAAGGAGCATGGTGATTCCATGTGTTCGTGCTGCAGTGGGGATTGCTAACAGGGGAAGTGCAGGGCTGGAGTCATCATCAGCTTCATGCCATGCTGTCTTCCCATGCAAAGACTAGGGAAGGAGTCTCATTTGATGGGATGGCAGTGGCCATTTCTGCATGGAAACTGAAATAGGTACAATAGATGGAATAATATTTTAAGAGGCTCGGTTGCCAGATTGATTTCTCAAGCTAATAAATCCTTGGCTGCACTTGTTGTGTTAAAATATATGTTCAAATGAGATTCATGATCAGCTCTTAGGAACAAATGAGCAAAGGAAGAAAATAGGTTGTTCCAAGATTAAATGCTTTGCATTTGGCACCTTTAATTGACTTATTAATAAACCTTTTTTTTTTTTTAGGATTATGCTATTTATTATTTCTAATGAAATCGTTGTTGACTAGCCTTCTAAAAACAGCCACAGAACACTGGCCAAGGGCGTCTGGGTGTGCTGGGTCAAGTACCTGGCTCTGAAACTCCTAGTCATATGAGTGGCTTTATCCCCATCAAAATTATATATCCCGCAGAGGTGGCATGTAAATGACTTAGAAAGCAAAATCTTGTGCATCATACAGGCCTGTCTCTCCATATTAAAAAAAAAAAAAAAAGAAAGAAGTTGTGGTAACCCAAGCACATGAGCGTGGTTGTATTGATACAGTAGAGTGTACTGAGCTGTGTGTGGACATTCAGGATTTTCAGATGTTCAGCGGCTTCCGCAGAACAACTGCTGGGTATCCAGAAATCCAGGGCAAATGCACAAAATCCTTGAATATTGCTCAGAAAAAAAATCCCCGAGCAGAAAAAGAAAATATCTCTGGAAAAACCTGAACATGCGGTAAATCCAATCTGTATTCTCAGTCAGGAAGACAACGTACGGCAAATTGACCTCACACAGCCCTCCAGGGAAATTCATCCTTCCTGGGGCTTATTCCAGGTGCCTCTTCTTCCAGGGGACCATGCCACCCATCTCCCTTGTACCCTGGTGATGTTCTGTTAGAGAGTGAGTGGTGGGCAAGCAGCGGGTGCAACCACTGCACCGTGTGTGCACAGCAAATCCCACACTTCAGGGAGCACAGTCGTGCTGCTGCGCTCGTGGGTGCAGCGCCTGTGAGACCGAGCGGGTCAACAAGCAAGGAGGGTGGTGGTGTACAGCTTAGCATGGGCCCTAGGAAAATAAATATGACAAGGTCAGGAACACGCAAGTGTTTGGTTTCTGGGAGTGGATGATTGAAGTATTATTGCCAAGTGCCGTTCTGAGACCTTCTCTACATTGATTGATGTCTCATTTGAAATCTTCTTGCCTGAAAGAAAAAAGCGTGAACACGTTTAGTTAATTCTCTTTCAGTGCTTGAAAGCTGCTGTTCTCTGTTGAACATGACTGGCTCAATGAAGATTCATCATGTCAGATGTAGTCTCCATAAGCCAGATGGAAGTGGCTAGTGTATTGTTTCTCCAGTGATTTTACATTTTCTTTCCATTTAAGTAGGCATGGAGCACGGAAAAAAGCTTCCTTCTAGACTAAGGCTCACCAGTTTCATATCTAAGGCCCAATCCTTGATGAAGGCACCGATTAATCAATGAAATCACTTGGTTTACTGAACTGCTGCATTACATAAATAAGTTAGTTCTTTCATGCAAGTCTTTCAAGAAAGCAGTGCACGCAAGGAAATCTGGTGTCAGCATTTTTAAATCCTGAAATGACCGAGTTTCTCATTATGGACACTAAACTTAGCTTCTTCTAAGAAACTTCTAGGCATGAGAGTATTTCTGTGCTGCTCAAAATATGCCTGTACTTCTGTTTTCCAGGGAGAAGTCTCACTGAGACAGTCTGCAAATACTGTATGCCAGCTGTTAGCATATGGAGGCTGAGAGGCCTCAGTTTCTAAGCACATACTAAAACCTTTGTATCTCTTATACTAAAAGTCTGTAGACCAGCTCCTGCTCTCACTAATGTTAACAGCAAGATTTGTGTCAAAACAAACAAGAAGAGAACATAAGTAGCAGCTTGGGATTATCTGTCTTTGTCCATATACTCCACCACTGTAGGAATGATTGTTATAGCATCTTTTATGTTGTTTTGTTAAGTGATGGAACATTTGCCAAATCCAAACTGAAATGCTTCCAAAGCTTTTTTCAGTGTTGGAAAATGTTTGTATCAAGTTATCCCTGGAATAATTTTCTCCTTTATTTATTATTATGTGCTACCCAGTAGACACCTAATTATGAGGCACAGAATACTTCTCGTTCTAGGAGGATATATAGCACTTCACTGAATGGTTTTAGGAGTCCATTTTCATTACATTAAATGAGATGTTTACTTCTGTGAATCCCTTGGGTTTTAAAAAAAGCACAAATAAGAATGAAGTTCAGTGCTGAACAGCCAATAGACCCTCTTATTGAGGGTGAATGCTTTTATATCACATCACAGTCTGTTTATCCTTTTTTATTTTTTTTAGAGTGGGTATCCAACCTCTGGACCTGCAACGAACACTCCTGTCTTCAGGCCTGAGGACGAGCTGGAACATCTGACCAAGAAAATGCTGTATGACATGGAGAATCCTCCCTCTGATGACTACTTTGGTGAGCAGTGCTGCATCACAAGTGACTGTAGCCCCTTTCTGCATTTACTAGGTTTGGTAATGGGGAGGCCTGGCAGCTGCACTGTTAATGTAGTGACATTCATGTTGATGGATTTGCTTCCCATGCTTGGGCTGGAAGTGTAATCATCCAGAGGAATTCCTCTGTAATTTCAGCATAAATCTCATGCTCGCTTGCTCTATGTTCATAGTCTTTCTGGTTATAAGGTTGAATTTTTCAGTGTCTGGTTCATTTTTACAGCATCTGTCCCCAGCATCTAGGCTACCAGGCTGAATTCAGGTGCAGTGCACTGTCTTGTCTGCCTGTCCCATCCCTTCTCATTTCAGCTGCAGAAAAACTGGCAGTGTAAATGTGTTCTGCTCCCAAGGCATGGATTTTTGTTTTCTGTATGCTCACATAGGTTAAAAGGAAATCCATTTTGAGTCAATCGGGTTTGTTGTACATGTGGACCTGTTAGCCCAGAACTGGGTCCAACAAGTGCAGGGAAGACAAATTTGAACTGATTGGCTCATAGCCATGTCATCTTCATTGCCTGGAGAAAAGTAAGCAGCTTATTTCCTTTTAAATGATCCAGGACAGAATTATCTCAGGCATATGGAGGTATAAAATATATATGGCCTCTGAACACTGCATCTTGTCTGTATGCTCAGTTTCTTATGAGCTTGGGTGATTGTGTTGTTTGGAAACTGCTGTAGTTTATAAAGTTAAAGACCAAGGTAGGCCATTAATTTTCTGGTTTGTATCTTTGTTCATTTTGTCAGTTCCTAAAACCTGCATTTAGGTTGCTCCAAAGGTCTATTTGCTATAGATTTTGGTTGAACCGAAACATTTCTGCCTTAAAGAAACTTTCATGGTTTGGCTTAATCAGAAAGCAGTTTGGGCCATGGCTTCACTAATAAACAAAGATCTTGCAGTGACAAGGATCTGAGAAGGTCAAGATGTTCTCATCAAACAAGCATTGCCCCTGTAGATGGGGTTGATATCAGTCCCCATTCAGTACCTTCTATGGTCTCTACCTCACAGCTGAAATGTCTTCTCTGTAAACATTGATAGTCATCAGAGTTGATGACTAGCACAGATCTGAGGTGCAAGCAAGAATGACTAACTGAAGAGAGGAAAACCAGGGAGCATTTTCTCTGCTTCTGCATTTAACTTCATCCCTGCCTATATCCATTTCTGTTCACTCTGTTGTTTTAAAAGTGAAGCAACAACCAAACAAACATAACGTGTATTTAGCCATTAGCGTGGGTGGGCAAGAGGGAGAAGCTTTTTCCCCGCTACCTTCAGGCAAATGGCTGAAGCCCTGAAGTATGAGATTTGATTATAGTAATTTTCTTAATGTAGAGCTGCGAGTGGCAGGAGCTGGTTGATTGACCAAAGCCCGCCCAGTTCTCTTCACAGCCCAAGAAGGTAGGCAGGTGAACAAAGAACTTGCAGATTCACAGGCTCCAAGGTCAGAAAGGACCTTGCCATTATACTGCCTAATGCCCTACTCTCAGTTTCTCCCAGAAACATGATTGAATCATTACTTAAAAAACCTAAAAATCTAATCTTATCTTAAAGACTTGAAGCAATGGTGAGTCAACCTACCCTGATAAGCTCTTCTAGTGATTAATTCTCCTCACAGCTCAGAAATTGCTTCCTGAAGTGGAGCTTTAGTCTTGTTTAGCACTAGTATTTATGAAGCTGAAATGGTTGGGATTTGCAGACTAATACTGCATCACTAAGATGGCTCTGCTCTATTTGAGAGTGTGGTACATCAAAGCTTTTTCATCCAAAAAGGGATGCATAGCTCAAAGGGTGGGAACATAAAGTCTTTCAATGTTAGGTCATCAATTTGGCTCTCAGATGGGAGGTCGGACCGATGCCATGCCAATAGCTCTTAATTCAGCAGGTGACAAGAAAATGGAAAGGAGGTTCCAGAGCATTGGGAAATTTTGCCAGTGTTGTTTATATAAGTGGTAGTGTGATCAAAGATGGAATAATCATGTGTGATGCAAGCTGAGAGGTAAAAAACACACAACCACTGTATTCCTGCCTTGAACAGGTGATGTCTAGTTACGAGCTGCACATTATTGATCTTTTACCTGCACTGGGTCTATGACACTGAAGGTCCTTTCTGAAGCAGTGTCCAGCCTCAGCGCTCTTGATGTGCAGAAGAACTGTGTGTTGGGCTGAACTCCTCAGCTCTCTAAGCATGCTGTGTCCCATGGAGTCATTTAGGAGACATGGCCACAACTAATTATACACCTACCAAGAAAAACCTAAAAGAAAACCAGCAGTTCTGGAGCCAAACTGCTTTTTATGGTTGGAAAAAATCAAAGAGATGGGCTGCCCTCATCTTCCTAGGTTTGTTCCAGCCTGAGCTGCTCCCAGGGGCAGATGGTCTCTAGAGTCAGAGTGACTGGGACTTTTTGATATGGCTGTGCAGGCAGGGAGTTTTGTGCTAATTCTGTCTGTGTCAGAGCTAAATACCCATCCACTTGAGCTGTCAGCCAGTGCCTTTCAGTAACTTCATGCTCATGTGGAAAGAACAAATTAAGTGTGGGAGGGAAAAAAGAGTCTTTCAACTTTGGTTAACTGTCTCAACCAATATCGCTGCCTTTGTTCTTTATTTGTTTAGCATGGTAGCATGGATTGTACAAGATTCATATGGCACATTGATCAAATAATCAGAAAAAGGACAAATGGGCAGAGACATTGACTCTGATTTGCATTAAATATCTTCTGCCTGAGGTCTAAATGCCATGGTAATTGTAGCATGCCAGATAGCTGTCAGCTAATCACTTTTATTAGTTTGAATTTAGAAAACTGGATTTCAGCGTATTAAAAGTTGGTTAAGAGCAGATAGGTTTTGAATTGAGGAATCTAATTAACCTTGCTAGAAAGCTGCAAGGCCCTATATTAAGTCATGAAAATAATTTGTTGGAATAATTACATTTGAACTGTCAGGCTGGAGAAAGGTCATTTTACTTGGCCCGTCAGCACTCTGGGATCTTTTCTGTAACCATCTTCCTTCTGCGATTTCACTTGACATATCTCTGGTTTTCGATCAAGCCATCTTGATTCTGGAGTCAGCGTGGGCAGAGTGGAGGTTCCTACAGAGGGATGAGGAGTAGGAGCCACGAAGGTTGTCTCTTTGCCCTGGAAATGCCGGCTGATACATGGCAGACCATGTGAGCTGAGGTCAGGAGCAGGACAGCCAGCACTTCCATCAGCTCTGTGCTCACGACACCTCTCTGCAGCTTCCCTGGGTGGAAATTACAGAAGGTGCTTTCCTAGCTGGGGAACTGTTCTAGGCAGTTATGGCTCATGCAAGCACACAGCTGGCAGCGTGGCACGCATGGCTCACTCTGCATTCCCAGGGAGCCCAGGCGCATAGCAAGAGCCAGAAGCAGCGTGTTGGAGACACGCTTTGGAGCTGCAAGATCACAGTTTGCAGCTGTTTGTTGCCTAGACTTACCACAGCAGCGGAATCCAAGCACTGGGAAATCCTCTAGCTGCCATTGGCAAGGCAATGCTTAAGCATGGAAATGTCATCACTAAGCATAATAATTAAAAAAAAAAACAACACTGTGAATTTTTAGGAGTTAAACATACATTCTGCCTGACTTAGTTTTCTTTAAAGGCTACATTACCATACTAAGTGTAAGCATCCCAATCTTTGGTGTATGTCCCCTCCTACCCCTCCAGGTTATGGTTATGGAGTGACTTATGGAGTGACTTCTCCTGAGAAGTCCTTGGCAGATCAGCAAATTAAAATCTCTTATGTCTAAGCTACTCTTTCTTTTTTACTGCTGATTCAGTTGCTGATCTGTGGTAGTTGGCTGTCTTTAATCAAATCCCTTTTTATTAGAAAGGATTCCCAAATGTGTTATGTGCTGTGCAGTAGGGATGGTTTCTCTCTGTCACAGCCCTCCCCGTTGATAAATGTGCTATTGCAGATAGGCTTGTCTGGTTTGTTGGGGAAGAAGAAAAAAGAATACATTGTGGAGTGGAAATTGGGTAGGTTTGGGGGAGGAGAAATGGTTATTTACAGGAGATTAGGATGAAACAATCAAAAGTGTTCGTTGGCCACCATGGGAAATTAAAGTCCTTGATTTTACATTAAAATAAAAACAAAATCCATGCATACAGAGATGACAACTGTGCTGGACCACTGTTTCAAGTCTCACAGAAAGAAACGACTTCTGGCAGCTTATCAGTCTCTATCACCATGCAGACGGTGCTGATTAAGACTGGAAAAGTGCCATCGGGGCCCCTCATCTCCTGTTGCCTTCTGGACTATGTCCCAGCTGAGTCACTCCCCACAGCAGAGGAGTTTCCCTGACTGGTGGGAAGAAAGTTTCACTGGTATTTTACTGTAAGCGCTCAGAGCTACCAGAGGAACCACCAGTTTTATGTATTTAATAACGTAGCAGTCTCCCTTTGTAGTTCCAGTGTGCTGGAGGGATGCACGTGGGAAGAAGAGAGGTACTAAGATGGCCCTGTTGGAATTGCTCAGTTTATGCAATAAAAGGACCTTGATTTGTCTGTGAGCTTATAATTCAGGCGTATTATGTAGCTTTCAGGCTTATACTTCAGCTTATAATGTAGTTTGCTTATGTGTATTTGCTGTATGCCCTGACTTTGACAGCGGGAGAGCTAGTGCAGAGTTAGGCTGAGGAGGAGCAAGTTAGCCTGAGACCAGCAAGCAGGATGCTTGACTTCCTTTCCTGCTTCTCATCCTGACCTCCAGTGAGACCTGTGGCAGATAGATTTACCTTTCCAAACTCCTTTTTGACCCTTTTCATCCTATTTGAATAGACCTTCACACAGGAGCTGGTTTATGGCAGCAGTTCTGAGTGCCTCCCACTGAGAAGCCTTCATCTCCAATGCTTGTTTGAGATGCTGTGTCACAGTGAAGATTAAAGAATGATTAGTGGCATCAGTATTGAGTATGTCAAGGCTCTGTCAGTCTTTCTACTCACTGGCTTTGTGTTTCCATTAGGCTTCCATTCATAAGCTAAAGGTCTTTCAGTGGGACCAGAGACCAGGTGTCCAAACAGTGGCGTTCCCTAATTTTACTTCTTGAGAAGCAGGACATGGGTTAGCTGGTAGCAGTCCAAGTGAGATAGAGGAGAGGGTGTGGTAAAGTCATAGAAGTTTCAGATGAGGAGACACATTAGGTTGTCCAGATATGGCTTTCTTCAGTTTACGGTGTCTTTATTTCCTTTGACATAGCTCTGTGCACTGAACAGTTCCAGGGTCTCTAAATTGAATGCGTTTGGCATGGCATTTCAGTCTTCGTCAGGCATTTCTGTAGCCTCTAAGAGGCTCAAGTAGCCTCTTACTTTCATCTGAATTACCACCAGAAAAAGAAAACGAAAGTTGTCATATCTTGCCTGTATTCCTAGGTCTCTTCTGAAAAGGTTATCATTAAAAGATGCATATTATTATTACAAGAACATAATTACATCGTAATTTTGCCATGTAATGTGATGTGTCATCATGCCTTTTGTTTAAAGGCAGGGTTTCTGGTGCAAGATAGCATATGTCCTCATCTCAACAACATCTGGGTCACAAAATAGTAGGTTAGATTTTCAGCGACTGATGAGCCGACAGTCATTTTCGGTTATGTAACCGCTCACAAAAGCGGGAGGAACAGACATATAATGGGGACCCTTTTCTCCATTGTAGTTCAAGTTATTATTTTTTATGTTCAAACCATATCCCAGCATCCATGCACAGCCTCAAAGGCTGGGAGCAGCCTGTGCGCAGGGAGGTCGTGGTGCGTGCTGTACCATCAACATCCAGCTGCCCTCTTGTGGCCTGCCGCAAGGGGAGTCACCCTCCCTCTGCTCCCCAGGGGCTTTAATTACCCTGATAAATGGCTTTCAGAGCCTGTTTCTTCAGTCTCACTTCTGTCAGTGCTTGCCCCCCCCACCTAGCTTTCTTTCAGGGAGTCCTGTGACACCCAGCATCCTTGCACAGTAAGTGCAGGTAGATTTTGGAGATCTCAGTGTTACCTACTGGGTGAATTTTGGCTCACAGTTCCAAAGTGAGAAGAGAAAATGAGGAAGCCAGTGAGTGGTTGGAGAACAAAATATGCCATGTGTACATGCATTTGTCTCCAGCTGTGAGAAAGGTGGGAGAAAACAGGGACACAGAGGCTGTGAGCTTAAGTTGTTTTTCAGAGTGTGGAAGACTGTGTAAATGGATGCAAAAGATTGATTCTTCCTTGATGTGATCCACATCCTACTCTGCAGTAGTTGTGGGGAAAAAGTTCTGTTAAGCTAAGCACCTAGATCTTTTTATGCCAGGGATCTTAGTGTTCTCTTAAAGAAGGTCATGCAGATGTAACCATCAGGAATGAGGGAAGATGGCACTTCTTTAAGCCCTGAGCACCTGGTACCCACATGTGCCAGAAGGCAGGAGACTCACGTTCCCTTTTTTCCTCTTCGTATCCACACAGGAGTGGATGAGACTTTGCATCATGAGTGTTTCTGAAGCAGAGTCTTGTCAGAGACCAGCACCACTTCACAGATGTGATCTAAATCTTGCATCAAAACCCAAATTGCCCTTTATTGCTGTAGGTGATAAAATGCCAGCTGGAACAGGTAGCAAGCAGCATGACTTCCTTGGTGTTTTTAAGTCTGTGGTTTAGCTTGAATTGCTGGCAGTCAACCTAGACATATTTTTACTTTTAAACTGAACTGATTTGAGGCAGAAGTTATTTAATGGAGAATAAGTACAGAATACCAGGGTAGCATTTTAGTGAAGGGATTTCCATGATCACCTGCATGCTGTGCGAGAAAGGTGGGTTTCAGTCTATGAGTGGAATTAGGTTTGTCCCAACAGTCAGTAAATGAAAGCTGACAATTTCCTGCTGTCTTCTAAGAGGACTGAAATGTGATAATGAAATACCACGTATGTGTCTTTCTAAAGTACAGCTGTATTCTACAGGATTCTTCAGCATGTTTAAAAGTTTCTTTATTGAGAGGATGGTTGGGCACTGGAACAAGCTCCCCTGGGAAGTGGTCACAGCACCGAGCTTGACTAAGTTCAAGAAGCATCTGAGTGATGCACTTAGTCATGTCCTCTGACCTGGCTGGCCCTGTGTGAAGACAGAAGTTGGACTTGATGATCCTTATGGGTCCCTTCAAACTCAGGAGACTCTGTGATGCTATGATTTACATATCCATGGAAAAAAAAGAAAAATCCATGAGGGTGGTAGATACTTCTTATGATGTGATAGGCCCTCATGTGCAAGGAACTGTACAAACAGATAGCAAAACTCAGCTTCTTTCTGAGAAGACTTTGGTCAATGATGAGTCTACTAGCCAAACCCACCAAAATTTATAGTTCTATGTGAAAGCAAAGTAAATCTTTCCACCTTTATTTGAGAGCAGTTCAAAGAGAATCCAGCTTGTTCATGATAAACTTACATGCCCAAAGTAAAGTGTCTGTGGACTGAAACAGCTGAAGAATTGACAATAAGCCATCAAGTCTTCGGCTGCAGGTCATTAGGCCGTAGCTAACTCAGGTCATTAAGAAGCGAAAGTGTGACCTACCTTATGGCTGTTTCCTGCCCCACATGAAATGAGTTGGCTGGTCTCAGGGGGGTTCTCTGTGGGTACGTCATCACCTCACTAAAAACCATAAATTGTGGCACCCAGAGGACCCCTGGTTGGGAATCTCCTCGAGGAGGCTGGGAGATGAAGACAGACTGTTAGTCTAGGGGCATGCAGGATGGAGAAGGCTTGTTCTCCCTCTTCTCCTGTTAGGTATTTTTTATGGAGACGAGTGAAACCAGGAGTTTCCACCCAGGATTTCCTAAGCACTAAATTCTCACGCGCAGGTATTTTAAGAGGGGGTGTTTGTATGTGTGTCTATGAATGAGTGAGAATGTTTCTCTGGACTGTAGTTTTATAGAAATAATTTTCACTTCAGATAGAGCTTTGGCATGTTTTAAGCCTCAAGACATTCTTTTTTTTGGTCATAACTTATTGCTAAGTTGTGGAGAGACAGAAGCAGCCAGTTTTGGAGCTGTAGTTAGAAACCACACTTCCAGCTGCGCAGTCCTGAACAAATCTTTGTCCCAGTAATATGAAAACAGTTTAATTTCTCTTTGTTTTGAGTTAGTTATGCACATGACCTGGCATTAAATGAACTCTTCTTTTTTTTGTTTTTTTTTCAAGCTGAAAACAGCTCACCTATTGTTTGAAACTGGTCGCACTAAATTTGCAGTTGCTTCCGTGTTATATTATGGTTTATTTGTACCACAGGAACATCTAAGGCCTGCTAGCAAGACTGTGGTCATGCTGCACTATGTGCAAATTAAACATGAAGTAGGAAACAGTATGCATCCCTCAGAGCTCCCAAACTGAAAATACAGCGAGGACCAGGAAATTATTATTGTCCTTAATTTACAAATGAGGAGCTGACTGGCAGAGTTTAGATGACTCACCCAGAGTCATGCAGAGAACCAGTAGCAAAGTGGGAATTGAGCCTAGAATTCCTTCAAGTCCCGTGCCTTACCCACAGCCATGGCCACACTTTTTGTTTTATGTGAAAATCAACAAAATGGACTTGTAAGCCTTGTCTGATGAGAAATCACAACCGGTCTGAAGGCTCTTCCCAGCATTTAGATCACAAGCCCTGTGTTCCTGGATTAATAACATGGCTGTGAAAACAAGAAAAGGGGGAAAAAAGAGCACTGCAGGATCACACTGGGTAATTTTAACTGCTGTTAGTAAAATGTACCCACTAATGCTATCACGTCTCAGCATTTAGATAGTAGAAGGCTATTAGGAAAATTGATTATTCCTTGCAGTAATCTATTACTTTCCAGCCTAGCAATCACTGTTCTACAGGGGTGGGTGGGGGGCACAGTGTGGCCTTTGTTATTTCTTTTTCTGGTGGCATTTGTTTCATGCTGGTTTGGTTGGTTGTGGGGTTTTTTTGATATGGTGGTTTGTCTCTTGCCAGTAACTTTTGGGGGTATTTTGAGTGTCATTTGAAGTTTAGTTGGAGGGAAAGGCCAGATTTTATCTGAGAGTGAAACGTGGCAAAAAAAAAAAACCTCAACGATGCTGTCTCATTTGCTGAGTGTTCTCCTTCAGTCTGCTCTCTTCTGATGGAAACGCATCAAAACTGTTTGGTTTTTTTCTTTTCTCTTTTTTTTTTAAGGAATCGCTTTGACTCAGATTGTGTGAGATGAATCATAACCCACTTTCTCATCTGAGATGTGAAAAAAAAAAAATTCCAGCTCTGCTGTCAATGTCAGCATAATCAATACAAAGTGTTTCTCAGTGGTGCAAAGAGGTAGGGGAGGATTAAAAGAGTGAAAGGAATCAAAAGTAGCCAAACTTTCCTGCTGCTTTTAGTGAGCTGTACTGTTTTCATGTCTGCAAATACACCTTGTTGTTCATCATGTCATCTTGGACATGAATGCAGTTTTCATGTCCCTGGCTACAACCCAAGGTCACAACTGGTGCTCAGAAGTCAGGAGACTGTCAGCCCAAACTGGCAGGCAGATCACGAGAAGCTATCCCTGGCAGACATTTGGGGTGCTACCAGCAGCTGAGCGTAAACCTGTTTCGACTTGTGAAACCTGCTGTTAAGATGTCACCTGCCTGGACTGTGCCAGCACGGATTTTGTCAGCTGGTTAGGAGAGAGTGGCAAAGCACCGTGCCTGTCCCGTGGCCCTGCCTAAGCCACCCCCGGGGAGGGAAATGGAAAACTTCAATAGCAGTAGGATCACTGTGGGTACAAACCGGAGATGGGAGACCACATCTGATACCACGTCACCAGCTTTCATTTATCAACTTGCTCATTTGCATGTAGTTTTTTTTCTTCTTTTTTGTTTCGTGTGTGTCTGCCCAGGCAAACACAGAGATGTAGAAATAGTTACCTCTGGTAGTGTGAGCTAAGAATGAGAGCTTAACCCCTGAAAACTCTGTTTGCAGCACCAGGGTCAAAAGGGGACAGCACAGGTAGGTGTATGGGTTTTAGCAGTTGATGAAATTAATCTCCACTCTGAACACAGTGGTTCAGTAAAACACCCTGGCAATAAAGACACCTTTGTAGAGAGTTTAGCGGTTTGGGTGCAACCATCTTCCAAAGAGTAAGACACTGTCTGCAGCTAAAGACAGGCAGCTGGACTTGGGATATGAATGATTTTCTCTTGTAGATCCTTCCAAATTAACGTCCAAGCCACGCTGAACTATTTGTTTAAAGGTGTGAATCAGGCTGTATTCATTTAGCAGCAGTGTTCAGCTTTAATATACAATTTCCTCACCAAATTCTGTTTCCAGACAATATCCTGAAAGGTTAATAACTTACTATCTACTAAATGCATGTTCTGATTCTGTCTCTGCTGTCAGGGACAGACCAGGCAGATGATGCGCAGCATTTTACGTGAGAGCAGGTTGGCAGTAGGGGAGGTTTTTCTGGAGGTTTTGGTTTGGTTTGATTCATTGTCATTTAAAATTATACTCTGAAAAAACCCAAAAATGGCTTTTAAGATGCCACTATTTCCTCATTATCTGCTTGCCCAGATAGGTAAGTGAATTCAGCTGCTGGCTTCCAAAAAAACCTGCAGAAAGCAGACTTTACTTTTGTGTTGATGAATGATTGGGATATGACAACACTGACTTTCCACCTTCTTTTAACCTAAGTATTGTTTGTGATCACGTGAGGTAAGGGATTGTTTCTGGCTCAGCTTTCCTTGATGGAGACATTTGGAAGGGATGCTTATGTGGGTCAGTGGTGCTCTGCAGAAGACTGTCATGTGCAGTCAGCTCTTTTGGACAGGAAAGTCCTAGAAATCGTCATTGCCAATGTGGAGTTAATTCTGGTCATGTGTTCTTGTTGTCATCTCCACAAGCTGAGCAGCTGCCTCTCATTTCTGTCCTGTGGCTGAATTTAGTGAGAAACCTAAAATGCATATTTATGTATGTGTATTTGTGTGCATATATATATTTATCTATATAGTGCAAGATGCTGCATGGACCCTGGATTCTAATGACATTACCTTCTTTCCCATTCTCCATCTCAACATCTCTCATTAACTGATCCAGCTTTCCCGGTCTTGTGAAGTAAGTATCTCAGCGCTGGCAAATCCAGTGTGTGCGTTTAGAGAAGGAGGAAGGTTGGTGGAAGGACAGGATTGAGGAGGGCATGGATACAGTAAGAGTGGATGTTAATAAGAGTGGGACATTTTAATATATTCCATCGTTTATCTGTGCATGTGTAGAAAATTCTGGCTCCTTCTAAAGATAAAAGGGCAAAGCCCAGGCTTCAGTGTGTCATACTTGTATAATGCCGTTGGGTCACTACTGGTGGCTACAACCTACAACCATAACCTCTTATTCTATGTATGCTCGATTTCCATGCAAGGTAATGAGGAGTGAAAAAGTGAGGTTGCTTATGGTCAGAACTATTACCACTGTTTTTTCACAGGCGTAATTCAAAAGGTGAAGAAAGTGGAGCATGTGCACTGCAGATGTGCACAGCTGGTGCATTGGCATCTCTCTGGCATCCCTCCATCAGAAGGGCAGCTGAGGAGAGCCCTAAGGGCTGTGTCAGTTATATGGTCAGCTCCTAGCAAAAGCTTGTCATTTAAACACTTTCAATCTCTTTCTGCATCGCTGTCTCTATGCTGAGTGAGGAATGGAAACTCCTCTGTTTGCTCACTGAGAGGAGATACACATACTTTCAGGTCTAGAGGGTTTTCGCATAAAACAGCACAGATAACACAAGTTTCAGGAGCCTCAGGTGGAGGGTCAGAAGCAGGGGTCCTAAAAGAGGCCACCCCTAAGCTTGGGGCAGAGGGACGTTGCTGTTCTGGGGTTGCAGATCTGTGCCCTGAGTTAGCCCTTGTCATGCCATGTTCATGAGCAAAGGGCTTTGTTCACAAGGCCCGCTGATCTAAGCATGGCTTGGTCTTTTAAATAAAAACAATACTTCACAGAAAGCAAATTAGTCTTGCGATCTTGGTGGCTGTTGTTATTTCTTTGCTCCGATTGTTGCAGGGTACTGGGTGAGGAGCCGTAACTAAGCTGTTTCAGGTCTGCCAGCCTTGGCTCCCTTGCACATTGTACAATTGCAGGGTGTTCACACACAGTCTCACTGCCTGTTGCCCTTTGCTGAACAACTTTCTTCCAGGACGGAAGAGCAGAAGGCTGACCTGTGGCCTTGAGTCTCTTGTAAATGACCAAAGTCCTGATTCTATGAATAACAGCTGTTAGGCAGCAAGTAGGAATGGTGTGCATCCAGCAAATGGCTGATGACAAGAGCTGTTCTGGCCTAGGAAAATTGCAGCTGTTCGGGAGAACAAGTAACATTTTACAGGATAATGTTTTGGAGCATGGTCTAATCGTGACGCATAGTGGGTCACATCTCAGTAGGTGCGCATGGACTAGAAGATGCTCAAACTGACATCAGCTTGGCTAGAGGTCTGGTGGACTAAATATAGACTAAGCTCTCAGGAGATCAGTGTGCAGTGGCTTCACGCTTGTGCTCTGGGGACAGGGGAGAACAAAACAATATGTGGTGGAAATAGCACTATAAAACGAGATATATTGTTTCCCCTGGGAAAGTGTTTTATTAATTTTGTATCCCTCTTAGCTAGGAATATCCCATGGTGACCCATAGTACCTTAGACAGGGCTCATCTGCAGGGAAAGAAGTTTGTAAGTCTTTAGTCTGGTTTCCAAAATCCTAGTCTATCTCTTTCTTGTTATGAAGAGGTTGTTTTGACTTTCTTGTGAAGCAGTAGTGGAATTCAGACTTTTTCCAGGTGTTCTAATGTTTGGACATGGATCTGAAGCTTAACTCAAATGCTTCTGGAGTCATCTGGTCTAGAACATTGTCTTGAAACCTGCCAGGAGCTACATAATGCATGTTATTTCACAGATCTTCATCTTTGCAGAGGCTCTAAAGGGGGTATGCTTAGAGCTGTGCGAAACAGTGAAAGATATTTCCAAAATGTTTGAAGTCTTAAACATAATTTGCATTGGGTCTCATGTTGCTGCAGTTCTCTGTTTTGGATGCTCACTTGTGCAAGCTGTAGCCTTTCACTGGGACGAAAATCTCCCACACGGTTTCCTATGCCGGGGTGTGAATAATAGCTTCCCCAATCTACCCTTCACATCTGACTTTGTCAACATAACAAAGTTGCATCATTTTAGGTGCAAATGGAAACCAACTGACTTAAACCAGCATTGGCTTTCTGGGATTGGTCATATAAATTCAAAAGCCCCTGAAGTTGACTAAGTTTACATCAGTTAAAATCAGGCTTGGGATGAACTGAAATGAGTATCTCTAAACATACCTCAGATCTAAATTTGGAGGTCTAGTGGATTTCAAATGATTCTGTTATCCACGTAAACAAGTCCATCAGTTTTCCCTACTGTCATACCAAAGTGCTTAATGAGGATTAAATATCTTCACAGTGAACTCCCATGTATGTAGGAAACCAGTAAAGAGCACCCTGAAAGTTCAGAGCGCGACGATTTGCCAACTTTCTTCATATGGAGGTTGCCGTCATTGGTTCGGGATGTTCAGAAGGTTTTGCAACACCAAGTTTTTGGCAAATGCCTACAATCCCTGCTGGTGATAGCCTTTTCTAATGCCCGCTCAAGGACATCGGACTGGCAGGACTCATCATGACCTCTGGATATCGGATCGGTCCTTTCCGATTGGTTCAGACGTGTCACGAGGAGGGAAAGCTTTTGGGGTTTCAATTTCCATCTGCGCAACATTCTCGGGTCAAGAATTGTGTGAATAATTCAGGAGACAGGGATTGGTGCCCTTCGTGCAGAAGCCAATTTAGAAAGAAAGTTCCATCTTTGAAATGTGATGAGTAATACTTTGAGCGCGCCTTTGTAGATGCGGCTCAACATCAGAGCCCCCGCATGGAGGACTTCGGGTTAAATGTCAGGACAATCTGTATCATGATAAATACGGATCAGAACACACATTTCTCAGGTCTCCTACTGTTAGTCAACAGGCCTCAGCCTAAAACACCGCCTCAGAGCAGTCTTAGGGCCACTATAGAGGTTAGCTTTATGGTGTAAGGGTTTTTTTTAACTTATTATTTTTTAAGCCTTGCTAATTATGAATCAAAAGCAGTAGGATGTGTGAGAGTGACACATGCAATTGTGCAGATGGGTTTTCCACATACTTTCTTTAAATAAAATAATATTTTTAATAAATGTTTCTCATATTTTACACTAATTCACTTCTACTGGAGGGCAAGCAAGAAAACTTTAATCTCCTTTTCCATCAAGCTCTGAGAATGTGACAATCAGGTGAGAATAATGATCTATGGATACCTGATATCATGCTGCTCCATCATGGACTCCAGATACAGAGCATGTGCCACAGTGAGGTCATTTTGAAAATAGGTGAGAGTTATCAGTACTACTTTCCATCTACCTCAGCCAATAAAAGCAGGTCACATGATGCTTTAAAGGATGAACAGAATTGTAATTATTACATCATTACATGAGTATAATTGATATGGTGTCACCAACATCAAATGTTATTTTAAGAGGATTTTGCTCTCACTACTAATGTCACATTTTAAGGTTATGACTTCTGATTATCCTGAGTAGAAGCAAATGTTGCATGTCCCCTCTAGAATGGGAGCGCCTCTCCATACCAGGTTGTGAAGATCCTGTTACTTGTCCAAGAGAGTAAACAAATATTGGACCTTGCACCTGGTTGGAAAAGTCCCAAGTTTTGGGGCAAAGAAGGAAACCTTTGTCCAGTAGGCTGTTTTAATGAGAAAAAACAGAGTTAGTTGATTCCAACTGCTGAGAAATTTGGTGTGATGGAATTCAGTGCAAGGGACAGGGGATGGTCAGCATACAGGTGAGGCAGTTTCCAGCACCTGATGGATGTGATTTATGGCGGTACTGCTGTCAGCACGCAGACAGAGCGTGTTTCAAAACAGCAAAGAAACTTTGGGCTGGTGCTGGATTGTGAAAGGCAGAGTTTTCAAAAGACCTTAAATAAATGAGGTGCTGGTTGAAATTTGGTGGGACATCTTCTAATGAAGTCAGGCACCTTTGAAAACCACAGGCCTCAAAGCTGTTGGGGATATGACAGCTGCCATTTCTTCAAGACTCTACTCTTTGTGGGATCCAGACTTCCTCCACCTCTCCACCTTTTTTTTTTCCCCTACTTTTGGCACGGGAAAGACAGGTTCCCTCCCTGGTTTTTGTTTTTTATCAGACATTTTTCCTCAGGCAGGCATGCAGGAAGCATGCCAGGTTAGTAGGCCAGAGCCTTTGGCATGGGAAGCATCTCTGGCTAAAAACCTCACTGCTACTTCAGGTGTTTTCACCTTGTCTGCGGAACAGAACCTTTGGTAAAAATCACTTCATGCCACCACCCTCCCAGTGATGCAGCGAGGCAGAGACAAGCTGCTGAATACCAGCTGGAGCACAGCCAGCCTATGGAAGAGTGAATTGAGTCATTCATGCTCAGCAGTGGATGTGATTTTTGGCTGGGCTTGAGTCTGGTGAACATACTGATGGCGCCTGTCCTCCTGGGCTTATGAAATGGGTGTGCTGGGCTGGGGGACAGACGTGTTTTGAAGTGCCTTTGCCAATATGGAAGCAGTTGGAGGTGAAAGTCTTTGGGAAAGGGCACCCTCTTTGCTCCTTCTGTTCATCACCAAACACCACATGACCTCAATCTATTGTTTAGGCTCCTGGGGCAGCTTTCATGCTTCAGACCTAGCTGTAGTCCTTTAGGAATGAAGTAAAAGGCAACTTATTTTTTGACCTTGTCAAAAAGGCTGCAGTCTGTATCAGTGTGAGTCTTAGCTGGTCCTCTCTGACTATACCCTCAGTTCAGTTCTCAAGAAAGCAAGTGCTAAGGACAATTTCATCTACATTTAAGACATTCTTGCACTGAGCAGCAGCAGGAGCCTGTGGGCAGCTGGTGGCTCGTCCTCCCCACCTGGAGGAGTGGGTGGGAGAAGGTGCACAAACCGTTGCATAACGAACACCAAGCATCTCAAGAGGAGACCAGCTCATCTGGCCTCCAGATCTGCTCTGCTTTGCCGCCACTGCTTACATACAGGGCTGGGTGCAGCAGCCCCTGAAACTACCCTCCACTGCTCTACCAGCAAGTCTAATCTCTTGAGTCAGTGGGCGAGCAGGCTGGGACAGCATGCTCAGAGAGACACCTGCGAGGGCGTCCAGACGAGCCAGGGAGAGCTGCCCCCATGTAGCTGCTGGCTGAGGCTCCTGCCACAGGCCCTGACAGTAATTGCAAGGTATTAATTTGTGGCTTTGCAAAAGAAGATCCTGAAATCTGGTGCAGCATTACAGAATAAGCCCAGCAGGCCAGGGCATCAGCTGGGACATCCCCAGCCTGCCCGTTGTCACTGATGAGGGTGGGAGGAGGAGTAATTTCTGCCTCCTGTCCTGCCTTCCTTTCCTTGCAGGACATTCAGACAAATACGGTTGCACACTTTGTGTGCTGTCATATATTTGGTACTTCCACTGTCCGGGGTTTATCACGCAGTGTAGCTTTGCAATGTAAGTGCAAAGGAACCTGACTTAGTGGTAGTTGCTGTTGGGATCAGCAGAACTATTAAAATTGGTCTGATCCACAGCTCTGCCAGCAGCAGTTTCCCTCACTAATGTCCTTCCCAGGAAGGGCAAAAACCCACGGTATCAGCTTTGGGCTAAGTTACCCAGAGAGGTTTCCTGCCTGCCCCATGAGGACTTGACTGACACCCTTCCCTTCACCCCATCACCAGGGTTTTAGTGAAGAGCTGCTGAGGTTGTTCCCTGGATGCCATGTAATAGTAAGGTCTCACTAAAAAATAAGATTTCTACATTAGTGATGTGTTGCAAGGAGACAAGTCATCTTTGTTTTAAAAGCTCTCATTTTCCTATGAAAGTAAAATAAAAGAAGAGCTTTCTCATCTTTTGAAAGCGTGGGAAAGCCCCACTTTCTCACAGCTTGTTACAAATTTCACCCCATTTTTATTTTGGAAAAAAGGAGGGGTTTATGTCTCTTGCTTTTTTAACTTCATATATGTGATCAGTTTCCCCTGAAGGAGGGGAATGATGGCGCAGGAAGGTGGGGGGAATTTTGTGAAAGTAGGATATTTTATTTTATTTTATTTCATTTTATTTCATTTTATTTTATTTTTTACTAAATGAAATTATTGTATTCCTTATTTGGTTAAGCATTTGTCAGCTGGGGTGCAAATCAGTGCTTTGAAAGTCTTGCGCTCAAACATGAACACTTTTTAATTAAAAAAAAGGCAATAATACTTTTTTCCATCCAACTCCATACTCGCAACTTTAAAACTACTTTTTCTTTATCATACATATGCCCAGCATGAAGCCCAGGCTGGGAGCTGTAGCAGAGAGAAGCAGGTAGCAGGGAGTGCCCAGAAAGCAGCATGGGCCATGGCACCCTGGTTGTGGTGGTGGAGAGCCGGGGCGAGGCAGGGGCTGGAGGAGGCATTGCTTTTGCTCCCAGGGACAGCGTCCCGTGGCGCGGCTGAGCGCCTGGCAAAGCCAAACAGGCAGCTTGCTCCTCTGTTTCCAGATCTGGGGCTCTTCTGTGGATATACGACTGCAGCCTCTTGTCATCTGGCAACTTTCATCAGCATTAAAGGGAACATTTATAAAGGAAACACAGTACATTTTACGCCTCTCCCTTGCGTTTCCTTGATCGATCAGCAAAGGGAGGAATGTTTCCTCTCTCACACTTTTTTTTCACCCTCTTTCTTTTGTCTCCAGATGTTACCCAGGCACTATTTCTGCCCTTTGCACATGGGAAAACATGTGCCAAGAAGTTGACACAATGTAACAAAAAAAACCCAAACCAAACAATAAAAAACCCCCAAAAAACCAAACCCCCAACAACAAAAAAGAAAAAAAGCTGAACTTGCTGCAAAGTATCTGGGACCTTAAGTACTGTAGAGCATCACTGACCCCCACTGGGCTGGGACACTCACTGCAGATCACCCAAATTGGGGACTGGTACCTCGGTGCATCGGGCACACGGTCAGATCAGCATTTGCCTGCATTGCAAGGTGCCTTGCCTGAGGAGGGAAGCGGGGCAGCTTTGCTTTTGGTCCCATACTACTGGTGTCGACCAAACCAAGCCTACGTGTGTTCCTTATGTCTATCATGAGTAGAGTAAAAAGGCGTTGGCGTAGATTACTCCAAGGGACATTTTGGTCGGATGGAAAGAAAGGTAGGGTTAGGTACTTGAAATGTTTTGCCCAAGTCGTTGGTGAAATCTCCATTGCTGGAGGTTCTTAGGAACAGGTTAAACCAGTAACTGTCAAGAATGATGTAGAGAGAGTTGATCCTGCCTTCGAGGCAACAAGATGGTTTCCATGACCTCGCAAGATCCTGTTCAACTTGAATTTTTATAGCTCTGTGGGAAAATTAGGAGTGCTCCTCTCCAAACCTTTATTTTGTGGCAGTTATGTATTATGGTTGCAGTAAGTTAAGAAGATATTTATACTGCTTTGGTAAGCACTCGTCATAATCTGATTTATATCAGAAATAAGCAAAATTATCTCTTGTGTCCTAGGGATTTGAGGAGATGATGCTGTAGATGTGTAAGGGACAGGGACCATCACGACATGGATGTTGAAGGCAACACGGGCCCTTATTTCCTTCTCTCTAGAGGACAGTAGCAGAGGCACAAAACTCTTCATGCTTAGTTGCTACGTGGCTCAGCCAGCCTGCTGTAGAGCGACAGCGTGACCTGCACAGGGAATGCCTTCCTCCTGCTAGGGAGAGGATTCCAGCAAGACTGGTGGTGGGAGTTCCTCTGAAATGGGAGAGTTGTGCTGCAAGCCTGTCTCACCATCACGCCTTTTCAGAGATGGTCTTGAGGTTAAAGAGACTAGACTGGGATTGAGAAGATGTGGTTTCAGTTCCTGGCGCCATCACACACTCTGTGTGACCCTCAGCCAGTTATTTAACCTGTGTGGGTCTCAAGTTCCCACAGTTCTAACATTCCTCTACCTTCCTGAGGTGTTGGAAGGATTCACGATGAGGGCTAATGCCGGGCTGGGGTAATAACTGTGTTGAGTTGCATGGAGAAGCCTTTGAAAAGGTACACTAAGGCGTTAGCAGTGTGAGCCTGCACAGTTGCAGTGCATTTGCTGTGTGGAGTAGAATGGGACCTCCAGGGCATACTGAGAATGTGTCAGGTTGGCAGCCAAGCAAAGTGAGAATATGAGGCTGTATTATGGTTGGAGGAAAGGGATGCAAACAAGAGAATGCAGCTACTCCTGGACAAGCACAGTACAAATGACAAGGAGGTCACTGCAGGGACCTGTACATCTGGAGTACAAGTGCAACGCAGTTAAAGCAGAATAACCAGGACACAGTAATTAAATCATGGCCTTGGGTTTAATTTATGAAGTGTTACAGGCACACGTTGCGGCATGAAGCTCCGTTTACAAGTGAAAGATTGTGTTTTCTGACGTCTGCTGAAGAAGAGGGAATTAAGATTGATCTGTCTCGTGTCCAAAGGCTGTGTAAGACAACTGATGCATACAGCCTGCTACTGTCAAATGGTGAAACTTCAAGTTTGGATCCTGGCACAATAAACCATTGCCAAGGGCTTCCCAGTCAGTGAGAAGTCTGAGTTCAAAAGCAAAAAAAGGTAAGGAGGGTAAGGATAAGATGATAAAAATACTGTATTTTCTTGCAAAACGCACAAATTACTTTTGAGTTTCTCTTCCTACTATTGTTGCAGTGCCCTAAGTGCCAAACCCTTGGAGTAATGCCAGGATGCATCTTTCCCTATCATGGTCACAGTCGGATGGACACCTACCTCCTGTGCTCCACAGGAAGGGAATAAACCCATTCTTGTGGATCAGACATTCCTGTTTTTTTCCCTTTGGACAAAACAAGGAGCCTAGGACCTGTTGGGTGCTTATGAGTTTCAGGATCACTACCATTGAGACTTGGCTCAATTAAGGCAGTTAAGGTCTGCTGTTACGCTGTTATCCGAGCGGATTAACTTCTGCTCCTGTATCCCTTTAAAATAGAATAATTGTGCCTGTCTGACATAGGTGCCCTGAGGAATCCCACGTGCTTGGGAAATGCTTGAAAACCCTTGGATAAAAGTCACTTGGAAAGAGGAGGGGAGAAAGGGGAAAATCTTGTTACACTGTTGACTTATGGTCAACGTTGTCCTCGAAATGCTGTTTTGTCATCAATATTTCTTCATTAGGAATAATGATTTTTCCACATTTACTGCCAGCTGATTCAAAGCCGTCCAAAAGCAGAATGTGTCATGAATCTCTAAAATGCATTCACTGGCGAACTCTAAACAGAGATGATTAGAAAAATAACACAGCGGAAATACTGGCTGTCTTGAAGCTGCCAGGGGAACTTTTAGCAAGATATTTTGTTCAATGTATTTACATATTTTTAAAATGTTCTTAGTACACTTTTGTAAAGGCGCTGTGCTGCATTTCTGTAGTTCTTTCCTGCAGAGCGTATCAGGGCTGTACTGAGAACTGGGGAATACACTTAGCTGATCAAGGGAAATTGTGTAATTGATAGGCACTGAGGATATGACCTTGTGGTATATTCCCACAGTACAGTTAGGTAGGAAACAGTTTTTCCATCATGCAGAAGTTTTTGAGATATCAGTGTTGTTTTTCCCCCCACATTTCAGCAAATGCAGAACCTTCCTACTTTGATGCTTTTATCAGAAAATTATCCCCTATCTCCTCTCTACATAGAATGCATGCTTTGAATTCATGAATTTAAACCTTTTGTTACAGAGGTTTGTACATTTTCTCTCTGCTTCCTTCTCTCCATGTCTCTGGTTATTGCCTGAATGGTCTGTGGTAGGCACTGTACATCACATAGCAAGAGACCATTGGTGCCCCCGACAGCTTAGTATCTAAGTTCTAATCTGTGATGGACAAATAACGCTGTAGCCTAAAAAAAGCTAATGCAGTCCTTGGATGTACGAACAGGAGCACCTCAAGCAAGCTGGATGGAGTTACATTGCCTCTGTATTTGGCTCCAGTGTGATTTCTATCGGAATATTATGCCATAAGCATTAGTATGGCATGTACCTATTCCATCATCCATCTTCAGTGGTGGATGTTTGTCTGATTAGCTCACATTCTTAATCTGACATTTAAAAGTGACTCATGTCCCAGATAAGGTTGGACACCCTGTATCTAATTCCTCATCTCCAGATCACACCCAGACTCTGGCCAAATCTTAAGAATCTTGCTGAGTTACAGCTCAGATTATGGCCTTTCCTATTCATCTTTACAGATAAAACCTGCATCCAGGCTCCTATGACCTTGAATCTCTGCAGCATCCTTTTCTAAAATGCAATATTTCGCTGTCCGTGCTCAACTAGAATGCAGCTGCAGAAATCACTCTCTAGCTTGTAACTTAGGCCAAATCATTCCCGTCTCTTAATCTCTCCTCTGGTTTCATTTCTGCATCATATCAAACAGAAGCTTCTTGTCTTTACTTGGATGACTTGGAGTGACCTATTCCCACCCTTTTTTCCCCTAGTATTCTCCAGTGACATATCAACTCATCGTCCTCGTCTGCAGGTGTCTATGTTCAATCTTCAAGCACTTACATTCCCTTTTGTGCTGCCTTTGTCCTTCCTTCAGAAGCATCCCATTAAACTTCCCTCAAACTCCCTCCGGATCCTCTTTCAAATTCTTCCTTAACCTTTCCTTTTGCTGGGCTGTCTATAGACTCCTTGTCAACAGTAGAACATTTGTTGGAGTGCTGAGACCACATTTGTCCTTGCTATTCAGTTTTGTCTGATTGCTTCTTTGTCTTTCCTATCTACACCCAGTTGCTATTAGTTGCATTAGACTGTAAGCTCCTGCAGCCAGGCCCTTCTTTGAATTCTGTGTTTGTCCAATATCCATCACAGCGGGGTGGTTCCACAGTTTGATCAGACAGGATCTATGGTGGTATAAGAAAAACCCTTGTAATAATAGTAATAATATGGTGAGAAGTTAGATCGTGGCATCATGCGCAGTATGAGCTCCTCTCCTCCCTTCTCCCTCTTCCTTCAGATTCTCAGTATTTCAGGTTTGTGTAACACAAGACAGCAAATGAGGGGGTTTTGGAATAAAGTACAGTAGCGGATGTTTCCTTTCAGCAGCTGAAGTGTTTCCCTGTGAGCCACTCAGTTATGATGGCAACTCCAGCAGTTTCAGCAGGGAGGCCTCTGTGGGCACCTCTGTATGTCCCCCCAAGGTAAGACCAACATGTTGCAGCCAGGCGAGGCTGAAGGAAGGTCTCAGCCAAGGTTATGAACTTCTTTCATGCAAAAATTGAAGACTTCAGCCTCCCAGGCTTGCTGCTAATGTAACACCTTCTAGTTTTGCTGAAATGATTTTGAAAAAGGACCTAAAAAGGGCTGAAGGGGCAAAAGAAGAATGTTGAAATGACAGTTTCATCTTCATGCAGTTTAGTACTAATTTTGTCCTTTGTCTTTAAGCTGCCTTTTAAGTGCTGTTTGTCTCTGTGGGAAGCAAATGGGTCACGTTGTTCTATGTTTCTACTGTAATACGCTGCCTGCTATTTTTCTCTTAGATTATTTGTGTAATCTTTTTTGTGCAATCTGTTTGTTCGTGAGTCTTGCAAGCTTTGCCTTTGCTACTTCTTTCCCAATAAGCAGTGCAACTTGTTCTGTATTCACTCATGGGTATTCTGCACACAACGGACTGGGTTATTTCAACCAGTGTGAAGATATTAAAATGGGGAACATGTGTGGGCACTTAATTGTGGTGAGTCCAACCACAAATACCTTCGCCCTTGGTAATTGGCACATAGGAAAAGCAGACCTTTGTTTTGTTTTTATCAGACATGATGATAGATACATTGTTTTTAGTGGGGTTTTTCTGGTTTTCTAAGGAAACGAGGCTTTTGCAATCGCGCGGCCTGTGTGCATGTGCCTGTCTGCTTGTCGATTCCTCACCAACAACGCTTGGAAACTCATAGCCATTTTCAGCTAACTCAGAGCGAGGTGAGGGAGTTGGGAGAAGTGACTCGCTTTTACAGAAGTCCCTTGAGTTCCCCAATGACAGCAAGGCCTGCAGAAGGTGCAGCCTCTCACAGCCGCGTCGCTGCAAGCCGGATCGGTTGTGTATTTGCCCACATGCCTTTACATGGATCCAGACACCTAACTGTAAAATCCCAAATTTGAATATTTTGGCTTTGTTGCTTTTACCCTTCAGGCGAGTGAGTCAGTGGGAGGGTGTTACCAGGCACAGAGCTTGTGTTTTGATTCTTACCGGAGTGGCCATGTCTCATGAAAAACATGGTTTGCTCCAGGCCACAGTGCTACAATTTGCATATAAACTTATGAAAAAGGAAGCTTTCTTTAAGCCTTCCTGTGGGAGAGTTTATAGGAGCATTTCTGTTTGTGTACATAATAGCAGAAGCTGGACTTCTCATAAATGGAGACGGGCTAAGTCTGTCACTGGCTGAATGGGAATCTTCTGTGGAAAAACCCAGAAAGAGGAAGGAAAGCCTAAGGAAATACCGACTGGGAAGGGAAATGTTGGCCAAGACTTCTGTTGTGCTATTCTTTGGTTTGTACCTGGCCACCAGCAGCGTAGCTGGGCAATGCCTTGGAGCCTTGCTGGAATGTTGCCTCAGAGAGGCAACCTTTGGGGGGCAGAGAAGATAATGGCTTTATGCCCTTTGCTCAAAGAGAGGACGGAGTTACAAAAGCACCAAGCAATTTGTCAGAGATTGCTAGAGTATATATTTGAGTTAGGAAACAGACCCAGGTCTCCTGACACAAGAAGTATGTCCAGAAATATGGTCTACATAGAGACAGCTTCTCCAGCAACTGGAGAGGTGCTGTGGTCAAAGAGGAAGATAAATGTTGAAGTATACTAAAGCTGGCTAAATTATGAATGTGAGAGGAGGGGGAGGGGAGGAGGAGATTCCCACATGTTCTGCTCAGATGTTAACAAAGAAAGCTGAGAAGTGTTTGCATAGACACTACATTATTCCATGTCCAAATGCCTCATAAAAATAATACCGGATGATCACAGAATGGCACACCAGGGAAAATAAATTCTTCAGCGGAATATTCCCTCTGGAAAAACACTGTGTAAAGTAATACACTAATGGCTTTCAATTTCATGTTTTATATATAGAGATATTAACTGCTCCCCAGACGTCTCTTCGTATTACAGCCCAGCTACATGAGCAGTTTGGAGAAGGCCTTGAAGCACGGTTGGTCTTCTCCATGCACAGGACCAAGCAGTGCTCTCCTGTTGTATGTGCAACTCCTGTGGTGCATACAGTAGGTTTATTCTGTCTCCTTCCCAGAGCAGATCTGCTCCCATGTTTTTTTCCAGTGGGATTTCTTTTTTCACTTCTTCCTAGTCCTCATGGGTTTTTCCATTCTTCCCCCTGCCATGCTTTGTAGCCTCACCACCATGCTGGGAACCCTGCATTCCTCCTCTGCTTGTAAAAAAGGAGTCCTCACAAGGAGCGTTACAGTGGAGTGATTAAAGCACAACACTGTCAATAAGAATGCTAATAACAAATGCCAAAGAAAGTTAAGTATAAAAACAACATTATTAATTCCTTTTTGGGGGTTTTCCAGGCTTGCCTGTATTTATCTGGTGACTTCTCTCTCATTGCTCAGACTGGGAGCCATTTGAGTCAGGAACTGTCTGTCCCGTACAATGCCAACTACGGTTATGCTGTTGTAGCAAATAAGAATGATCTGGGTTCTTTTCCAGGCTTTCCTAATATATCTCAAATGTGTATATATATCATCCTCTGCATCCTGAGGGATCCAAAAGTAGCTTACGTGTAGCCTATTGGAGTCTGGGACAGGCAGGGAAGAAGTCTCAGGCGCAGGGACATTGATGTTGCACCACACAAGGACAGCAGCCTGCTGTTGGGATGACAAGGCGTGTCCAAGTTTTGCAGGAAGTTTTGCAGCATTTGTTTGAAAAGGCCAATAAACACGGACCATGGTATGAGAGAACAACGTATTGTTGCTGGATTATTTAACTGTTATTAGGGACATATCTGTGTACGCATTTATGAGGAATTCTAGTTTGAACTCAGCCTGCATTCCTGATTGTACCTCAACTCTCACTTCCCTTCCCCTCCTTCCTACCCTCAGCAACCACACCACTCCATCCATAGAGGCTTGAAGGAAAAGTGCAGGGTCCCAAGACTGGGGACACCACAGTTATTCTCAAACTAGGAATACATCTTTGAGTGGGAGAAAGTCCCAGACCATAGTTGCTCTGTTGCCTTTGGTGGGGCTGCTGTCCTGCATAGGGTGGCTGAAGTTGTCCTAAATACCATCCATGACTCTGTGCATGAATTACTTTCAACACTGATTGCTGAGTAAGGACATCAGATGCGCATGGGCCATCTCTATTTAATAGAGCTAAATGAATGGCAGAGGAAAATTGCAAAGATGTGCCTTCTACCCACTCTTTCCCACCATCTCTGCGTCAGTTTTCCCTAGGAAAATGTCTTTCCCGTGATCTAGCAAACCCTCTTTCTCTGAAGTCTTGTCTTCTCTTTAAATCTATCTGCCACAAAACATTTCAACAACATTCTGAACGAGGCAGCAAGCCTTTTGTACATGTGCATGTGTGTGCAGATACTTTGTGTGACCTGTATTTGTATGTGGCACTAGGAACATTTTTCAGAAACAGACACAGGTCCCGGGGCTTGTCTTTGCTTGGAGCCCTTACAAGTCGCTTCTGATACACCTTTCTTGAAGGATGGTAAGAGTAAAGTATCCACACATCACTTTCTTGAGGAATAGTTTCTATGCTTGAAATAGACACGGTATCTTCCTCCATATTAATCTTCAAAGAGAAAAAAAAGTGATTTTTCCATGTAAGAGGTGCTATTGCATTCTTTGTAATCACTCAGACTTTGGCTACTACTTCTTATGTAAAAGGACTGATCCTGCTGTACTGGCAAAAGCAGAAAAAGCAAAATCCTTTTGCCAGTATAATTGTCTCCATTGGGCGAATTGGTTTAAGCTGTACAAGCAAAATCTACTCTTCCCATTGTAACAGTTGCACTGCCATGAGGCAGCTTTTCAAAGCAGCCTACCACAAAACCCACCCACGTGGAGGTAAAGCTTTAGGCACAGGTTTATCCCATCTAACTGAGGAGCTGAGGATGACTATATAGCTGGGTTAGATGGGAGCTGAATGGTTTGCACCTGGGGTCTATTGGTATTGGTGCAGCTTTGGGAGACAGTTTCAAGTCTCTTGACATCTTTTTGTGTGGGCCAGTACTAGAGTACCTTCTAGTGGCACTGGGACTTTACCGGAGTGGAACAAGTTGTCTTCTGTTGACTGAGGTGCTGGGCTCCAACTTACCCACTGTGTGGCACAGGTGTTTGGAGGGACTTTCTCAGCAGTTAAGATGTGGAGCTTGCTCTGACTTGTGTCTTTTCCCTTTGGTGATAGGCCGCTGTGCCCGCTGCGGAGAGAATGTTGTTGGGGAAGGTACCGGCTGCACTGCCATGGACCAGGTCTTCCATGTGGAGTGCTTCACCTGCATGATGTGCAACAACAAGCTGAGGGGACAGCCGTTCTATGCAGTGGAGAAGAAAGCCTACTGTGAACCCTGCTATATTGTAAGTACCTGTGCTTGTTTGCACCCTGATTTCAATGCACAGACACTGAAAATACAGTTTTCTTTCATTGCTCTACCTTTGCCTGCAGTTAAAACCTGATAATCCCATGGCAGTACTGTGAGCATTGTTTATTCTATGGTCTTCAGAAGAACTTGGGTCTTTAGAGCTTCTCACTTAAACTGGTCTAAGCTATCTTTGAAAGGAAGTGGCCAAAACAGGGGAAAGAAATGGGTTTTTTTGATTATTTCAGCTTTGTAAAGAGTAAACTATGCAGAGACTTTCAAGAGGTAATGTATTTTTAGATGCTTTCTGCATTGTGAAATCCATTGCCAATACCTTATAGGTTGTGGTGCCCTTTATGTTTAAGGAGATGGGATGTAAGATAACACTAAAACTTCTAAAATCAAGACCTTTGCATTGCTTGATGATATTAATGGAAGTTTTTCCACTGAACTAAAGGTCTTTGGATTGGATAGCTTTTGAAATTTACCTTACCCTAAAATTTCATTTCATGCCTCCAGCAAGGTCTTCAAGCAAACAATAAATAATTGGCCTGAGGGGCTGCATCCTTTAAGATTCTCCTATAAGAGCTAGTTAGAACCAGTTGTAAATTAAAGAAACATCACATAATGTGCCGGAGGCCTTTACCTTGCTGTCACCTGAATGTTCATTATATAGGGATAATCCTGGTAATAAAAATAGGAAAAGCGCCAGAGCATTTTTCAAGTGTTGATAGATCTTTCTCTAAATCTCCAATTCAGAGTTCTTTTTATAAACACTGGACCCGGGACCCCTCCAGAATTGGATTTGCACTTCTGAAAACAAAAAATTGATGCTTTCCTTGCCATTTCTGGCATTCCAACAATAATTAAAGCAGTAGTATGTATTTCTGAAAATGCCACCGATATCCCATTGATTCTGCTGTTTCCACAGAGCATTTTGCAGTGGGGTTATTTCCAAGACATTGAATATGGAAAGGGAGGATTCTGTCTTGTTTACAGTGGCAGTGATAGATGGGCCTTGTTAATTGGCTTTTAAAAACTAAATGATCTTTTGATGGAGTATGTGCCTATTAAACCCTTTCCATTTTTGTTTGCACTAAAATGATTGCACTATTAAAAAAAAAAAAAACTCAGGTTAATTTTGTGGCAAGCTTGACTGTGTGCAAAACACAGCAGACTTTAGGAAGGTGCCTTCATAATATGATTGGAACAACTTTATGTAACTGGAATTAAACATTTCATTGACTTCAGTCTTTAACTGACTTCATGGGCTTGCAGACTGATACTTTCTTTTCCTTTTTTTTTTTTTAATGAAGTATGCATTCTTCACCACTCATCTGCTTTAGTTTGGGAAAACATCTGCATTAGCCACTGTAGTAATGGTTTAAGATTATTTAATCCTATTACTTATACACTTCATTAGCCTGAGTGAATTGTTGGCAAAGGTTCAGTAAACTTCCTACATTGGGAGATAAAAGGATAAAAAAGGAAAGGGAGAAGGATTCTGTTCCTCCTTTTCTTTCAAATTTATCTTCTATCTATTTAAGGGATAAAGAAATGATAATTGCCTGGTTGCATCTGTGCTTGTACATTCTGTGATATGGCTTTGCAGCTCTGAGTACAGAGGAAAGAGTAAACGTTTAATAGCTTTCTTTTATATAACCAGAAGGGGCCTTTAAATGTTTATCCATGCAGTCCACAAAAACCTGGTTATGGACTTAACCCAAAACATGTCTGGATCCATCTGCTGCCGCACATGCGGGGAAAGGATGGCAATGCTGATAGGGCTACGTACGTGTAGCTGGACAGCTGGTACTGAGAGTGGGAAATGGAAAGCATGAATCTGGTGGTCTGATCCAGCAAATTAAAAAAACAAACCCAAAAATACCACCCAAGCACACACTAAAGCTTAAATGTGGAAGAAACAAGAGTTAGGAGTCTTAACTCTCAGTACCCTTCAGAAAGCTGCTGTGCTGAAACCTGGTCTATGAGGGATCTAAGCACCTGCCATGGTATTGGCTTTAGGCCTGAGGCATTGATGTCACAGAGCACATGTCTCATTGGTTTTTCAATTAAATGAGGTCTGTGTTGGCTTCAGTGGGATGCTGAGTGCCTAAGTACACTGAGGGCCTGAGCTAGGTTTGCTAGTTGCTCTTGAAAATGGTTTGGGGGCCCTTAAATCCTTGAGGCACAGTCTGACTGCTTTTGCCTTCAAATGTGCGATGAGATCATACTTAGGTCAATGACAGCTAATGACCTGCCCAAAATCTAGTCTGTGCTTAAGGATTTTGCTAATTTGTGGACTCTTTTTTTTTTTTTTTTTTTTTTTGAGCTTCCCCAAGTCCCATCATCAGAAAATAACGTAGACACTTGGAGGTCTAGTTCTGTAGGAAGTCAATGGGACTGAAGATCTCAGACTTGTATTCCTGTGACCTTGAATTCCCAGGAATGGTGGAACCTGTGTGATTAGCCCAAGGTTTCACAGCTAAACTGTGGCTGTGGCCAGCTAAGAAAACAAGATTCTCAGCTGGTATAAACCTGAATGATTCCATGAAGCTTATTTACTAGACTACCTAATTCACACTGATTTTTAGCACACATCACTGTTTCTCCAAGTCCAAAACTCTTGACCTATTATGAAAACCATTAGGCCAAGCTTCTTTGTTTGTCTAAAGAAAATGAACTACATTATTTGCCTGGCTGCGACATATAAATTCATGAATTCTTTCTTTTATTTGTGTGTGTGTGTGACTTGTGGCCATACATGCATAAAAACTATGTGCAAAAATAAAAATACATGGTTTTCAACAGTTAGAATTGGCTAATCTTCACAGTTTATTATGTGACTCTTCTTAGTTGTGGTGGAGTGAGGCCATAATTAAGATGGCTGTGAAGAGCTGTATTTAATTAATAGTCAATACCAAGCCTAAATAGCCTGCAGAAGGGTTGTTTTTTTGGGGTTTGTTTCTGATTTTAGTTCAGTGACCCAATCAAGATTAAATCCCCCAAATTCTGAATTAACATGTAAGGAGATCAATCACCTGCTTGGAAAATATTTTTCCTGATGGGAATTTGAGTACCAGAATTAATTTTTCACACAAAAATCCCCCCACCCAAAAACCGGTCACTGTTTTTTCCTGTTACATCTTCTGAATGCAGGGAGTTCTGTTGCCAGTGTGTTTGCTGGTTTTGCTCTGCCTCCAAGGATTCTTTCATTATTAATGTCACTTCTAAAAGAGTACCAGTCTTCTCCATTAAGACACTATTGCTGAACTAAAAGTAACTGTAAAAAATAAAGCGTTAATAGGAGACAGATGTCTCCTAGTCATTTTGACAGTCAAGTAACATCACGATAGGGTTTCCAGTGTAACCAGCATACTGCTGTAGACGTGATGAATGCTGTGTCTGCAGTATGTTATCGGTATACATTTCCCCACCCTTACAGGGCAAATTACTGACAAAAAACATTTGGTTTCCTTCCTCTAAGTAGTTGAAGAGATTTTAGCACTGGGCTCAGTGCAGAGAAAAGGTTAAGAGCAGTATCAGTGGAACTGTTGTTATAAAAGATTGAAGAGCAAGATGTTAGAGCAGTGCCAGCTGTCTGCTTTCCAAATACCGTATTATCATAAGGACTGAACACAAGGTTAACCAGACACACTGGTCTGGCAGGAGCGATGCTGCTGTTTTGTGAATGGGATGTTCTTTGATGTCCTGATGACTTTCTCTGGGACGTGGAAATTTTGCTCCATTCTTTATCCTCTTTCCTGGCAGCCTGGTGGTTGGCAGTTGGAGATAAACTCTCTGAGGCTGAGCACCTGCAGTTAATGCAGAAAGCGGCAAGATTTTGCAGATGCTCTTGGCCTCTGAGGGCTTCTTCTGTTGTGTCTAAGCCAATGTGACCCACTGCTGGACCCTGAGAGAAGGACCATGGTGTGATGAGGAAGGGAGAAGAAAGCAGAAATAACTAACAGAGCAAAGCAGAAATAGTCAGGGTCAGATGAAAGAGTTCAGAGAAGTGGTTGGGCTAGAAGTGATGATTGACTGAAGGAAATGAACTTCTAATATCTGCCCATTTAGCTAGAGTGGGGGAAGGTAGTGGGTATGCTCTGCAGTGCCCTATGGAGACCCAGGGATTGAAGTTTTCCTGTTTCTCCTGCAAGATATTGAGGCCACAGCCTTAAGCCCTGCCCCAAAAAATCACTCAAAAGGATTTTGCAGGGTGAGGTTCATCTTTCCATAGTACTAGAGCTGTGAAAGTGATTGAAAGGGGAAGAATTGTGCATGTAATTCCTGCTCTGATTACTACTGTTCCCCAGCTTTAAACTAAGGATTGTAATGCTCCAGGGTTGTTTTTTTTTTATCTTTTTTCCCAATTATTTGTTTTGTGAGGGAAAAAAAGCCCAGAAAGGTTTTTCTGCCTTACTAGCTTATAACTTCTGGACCCATCAGAGGCTATAGTTCAGCAGGAGAAGATGGTTTAGACCACAAGATGAGAAATGCTGATGTTTTAGGAACTGGTAGAGCTAGAGGCACTGGTGCCACGGAGCATCCTGGGAAAGCTTAAATTTGCTAATCGTTCTGAAAGGTTAGTGTTAACTCAATTTGTGCTCGTTGAAGTCTCTGGTAAAACCGCTATCGGCTTCAGTGTGACTGGTATTGTAAACCTCACTCTGTGTGTGCACGTGAATGTGGTTGTTTGAAAGCTGCACAAGAGCAGCTACCTCCAGCACTTACAGCTTAAAGTGTAAGGTTGATCCCTGCAGTAAAATTACATCTATTTTTAAAAATAATTCTGCAATTTGTAAGCAGAGATTACTGCACTAATTTAGCAACCATGTAACAATTTAAATTGGACCAGAAAAGAGAAACTATAATTTAAAGATTTTTTTTTTTATGATACAAGTTTTCTTCTTTTTAAAGGAAAAAATCTTTTATTCTTGTTTTTGTCAAGCAATGTATTGAATTTGAGAGTAATTTATGGAAAGTGCTGCCAGCATGGTATTGCGAGTGCTCCACAATTTGAATTTAAACTGCTCAATGGGATCATTAAGACTATTATGCCTGCTTTCCAAAGAGTTTGAATTCAAAATGACAACTGGAACAAAAATATAAAATAAACTAAAGAGAAGTCACGCACTCTTTACGTGGTGGAATTTTTCTGCCCTCAAAATATTTCATTGAGATCAATGCTCCTCTTCATTCCTCTCCCAGAAAAAAAGCTGGTGTTGCTAGTTTTAGTTTGGTGCTCCTGTGTGAGTCATCGGCAGCAGGGAGCTGAACTGTGACCTGTGGATCTAAAAGCATTAAGTCTCATCTTGCTGTAGCAGAGATGCGGCTCAGCCGCACCAGGCAGCAGCAGGCTCCTGCCCTGGATATTCCTTACCCACAGTGAAAGGGGGTCCGTGAGCAGAGCAGACGTGAAACAGGTCTAGAGTCTTGGTTTGCTTACAGACATGTTTTAGTCCGGTTGATCATTAGCTTTGATAATTCTGCTAGTCTAGACCCCATTGGTAATTGTTTTTAGGGGGGAAAAAAAAAGTCACAATGAGGGAGAACTGTCATTCCTGGTAGACAGATCATCATTTGTAATGAAAAAATTAATAAATCCCTTGAAGTGTAGCAGCCCTTTCTATTAATACCACCCAGCAACGGTTGATATAAAAAATACAGATGGAAGCTGTGGGAGGAGCGTTGGCCATAAGCTCAGTGCTACTACTCTGAGTGATAAATGGTGTTTTGCAATCGGGGCATAAAATTGAGGAGAATGGGGTGCTATTGTATAAGCTGCACCTGGAGCTTCCAGGAGTCCAGGTCTAGGAGGTATGAAGATGTGAGAGTGAGAATATATCAGTGAAGCAGCTTCTGTCAAAACTGAGACAGATGCTGAACTTAGCTGGCCTGAAGCCTGCATCTGTGTCTTCAGTGGCCTACCAGCTGTTACAGGGGTTGGGTCATGCCTCTTATTTTGTCACTAGGCAGGAGGAAAATATTCCTTTGTGGAGGGGAAGAGGTCAATAACCTCCTTTCTAAACTGGAATTACAAAGAAAGGAGAGAAAGCATACCATGAGGTGATGAGGCATGCGATATAGGAAGTCCTCTGTGGAGACTCAGAGGATCATATCAAAGAGGACGGGGCTAATTCATCTCACTCTTCAACAAGGACAGGACGAGAAATCTACAAACTAAGGCTGTAGAAGGAAAAATCCCTAGTGCTTTTAGACATGAGAGCATGAAACCTGCCAAAAAATGCACTGGCCTCACCTTGCTCAAGGATTCTGAGTAAGACTGAACACTTGTTTGATGAGAGTGGGTTAAAGAGGATGAAGTTACTCTTTTCTCAGTGCAGCAGGATGTGCTAGGCTAACTGGCCCAAACGACTTGATAGGATTTAAGGTGTAGTTCCCCATATTTTCAGCTTAAACTTGCTGTTTCCCTTCCTATTGTTGACTGCTGTGAATGCACCTCATTGACATAGAAGTACATAGGGAGGTCATGACCCACCTTAGTTTAATTGACTTTCTAGAGAGCTGAGTGGAGTGTTGCTTTAGGAGATGAGCTACAGGTCGTAGAAGCAACTTGATAATACCAATGATACCAGTGTTATGAGGGGAATATTTTTTGAAAAGTCACTGTAGTGCTGGACAGTATCTTAAAAGATACATCTGTGTTGGAAGATTGGTCATGAGGTGCTGATTAACTAGCTTAAGTGTTGTCTTGGTAGAGTAACGTTTTGCTAGGGTTGGCTGGATCAGTTCATGTGGTCCATCTTTAAGACTGTGTCCTTAGACTTCTCCATTCTTGGACTTCTATGATGGCTTGGCAGAATCCAGATCATTCCTCCTACATGTGTTGGTAGCCTTAAGAATTTGAATTTTCTACTTGTCTCTGCTTCATGCTTTTACAATTAGAAGCATTTTTCATGTTTGATTATATGAACTGAACATTGATTTGACATGTATAATCTAGAAAACCTATACTATGGGAACCTTTGTGGAGGGAGTTCTTAGCATAACTGAAATAAGATGATATTGTGAATTATAAGATGCTCCTGTTCAGCGAACTTCTTACAGGATAAATTTCACTGGCCAACTGTGTATTCCTGGGAAGAAAAGAGTCTCCGCTTCTGCAGGACCAGTGGATTTTATTCCTCCTGGCTATAGATCTGCTTATGGTTCATCATACTATAGTATGAAATTGGCTTGTTTTAGCAATTAGTGTTGAGATTTCCCTTTAGAAGGTAGCTCAACTTTTGTCTGCCTTTGAAAGCTAGCAGAAACAGCTTATAAGGAAAGACCAGAGTCTTAACGTCCCAGCATCTTTGTAGTAGTGGGAAAATCTTCCTTATTTGTGGTCAAATGTGGATTGGTATTGGATGGCAAGCCACATCTAGTGTTTGTAGCATTCATCTTTGCTTTTCTTTCACTTGTACGTCACTACCTTCTCAGCAAACTACTTGCTGCTGTCATCACCCTTTGATACCTGAGTAGCATCTAGAGATCCCACTGTAATTACTCTCTCTCTGGTGTGTCCGTGTGTCCAAAGTCTCTGGCTCTAAAAATCTTCCTGGTAAACAGCAGTGGGGGAAGGCAGTGGCATTGCCTCCATATTGCAGGTAGAAAAGTGGCCCTGAGAGGATTAAATGCTTACAGCATGGCTGGAAGCCTTCTCTAGACAGGTGAGGCAAACGTCTGTAAAAAGCAGTTAAGATCTAGTTGAGCCTTCTCTGGGCAAGGGCAGACTCAGATGTCTTTTTCTAGCCCTGCTTCATCCCTTTCTGAGCTTGAGTGACCTGCCTATGACCACAAATACGGCCTCAGCATGCAGCTCAGGCCTTCCACGTCCTGATGTTCTGACCAGTTACAGCCTGCAAAGGTGTTTCAGTGAAGGTGCTCTCTTTATTTTCTTCCCTCCTAAAGCCACTGCTGTTTAAGGACTAGGCATGAATACAAATAAACAGCTGAAAGCTGAGCGAGGGCAACTGGAAAGCCCAGGAGGGTGGGAGGTACCATGACAGTGTTCCCTTCCATGAAGTCTTACTGCTTGTTTGTAACCCCATGTAGTTATTTGTCAGTTCAAAACAAGTATTTTGGAAAGGCTGTGATTTATTTGAAATAGGGCCTGTAATTTAGGTGTGTTTCTGTCAGAAACATGTATTATTGAGCTTCTCTGTCCTTCTTAATGCAGTGATGTCCAAGTGCTGCATAGTGTCCAGAGATAAAAAAATTAGAACTCACTAAAGTAAATACAGGGTTAATATTTTTAGCAAATGCTTCTGATTATTTTGCACTGTTGAACCTATGCTAGAAGGGCTGCTGGTAACACATTGGTCTCACAGCCAGGCTGTGATAACCTGTCCGTAACAGAGCTGAATTTGTCCTGGGAGGGGTGTGTTTGGATTCAGCAGGTATAATATCCCCTTAGAAGCCTTGCAGAGAACAGAAAGTCTCATCTCACTCGCTCTCTCGGATTCCAGGTGCCCTCTTACTTTGGCCCAGACAGTGATTTGCAAGCCAGAGTGGCAGGGAGGTGAGCGGGCTTTTGCAGCATGCCATTTCAGTGTCTCCTTGGCAAAGCCACATTCCAAGGAATTTGCTCTGGCAAAAGCTCAGCCTGTGAGTCGATCCTCCCTCTAGCGTCCTGCCTCTGTTTCTTCACTCCAGGCCATGCGTTGGCCTGTGTGCAATGCAATGTTTGTTTGCAGGAGAGGAGACTGTTGAACTCGCCATCGTGCACACACAAACCCCACTGGGCTTGGTAGATTTTCTGGTTAGAAAAAACCAAAATCATGCCAATTTAAGGAAAGCACAACAGGCATGTGAATGATGACAGGAGAAAAAGTTTATTGATTCTAAGAGTATGGTGAGTGTTTGGTGCTCACGGAGGGTCAAAGCAAATTTGCAAGCATGTTTATTTCTCAGCTGCATTGATTATAAAGCTGTGGGCCAAGCACAATATTGACAGTAGAGGTAAATCATTCACTGGGGTATTTTGGGCAGAACGAAGCCCAGATTATAGCTTGACTCTGGTACTGTAGGGTTTTTTCGGGACAAGAGATGATTGTGCACTGGTAGGTTGCAGCTTTTGCAGGAGCAGAGAGCACATTGTTTTGTGTGGCCAGCAAGACCTGCAGTCCCTGTATCTGTACCCATCCTTGTGGGGACCATCCATATGTGCATTGATGATCGTAGAGCTGGTGGGGTATCTGGATGGTGTAAAACACATGATAAATCTGCAGAGTGCTACCCTGCTTTTCCCTGGCTGCTGTTTCCTGACAAACCTTTGGTATAGAAGCACAACATGGGTTTTTCACAGTAACCTGATGCAGTAACTCTGCAAGCAAACTTACTGCCCAGCTCCCTCAGGCAGTGCAGTAAGTACAGGGAATCAGAAACTGGTGACAGTCTTTGTGCTGTGTTCCCACATTTCCAAAGGCTTTTGCTGTTGTCAGAAATGGAGCTTGAGGGGGGACAGATGGATGGATGACATGACAAACCAGGAATACTTGTAATATCATTGGCTTCAGGTATGAAGCAGGATTTGATAAACGTCTCCAGGCACTGTAGGTATGAGCTCCTGCAGATGCTGGGGATTGGAAGAGATCTTTGTGTTGAGTTAATTTTCATTTTATTCCTGAAATTGATCTGGTAACATGTGATAGGTTCATGCTGTGGCTCATATGTACATCCTTGCTGTTTGACTCCTTAGCACTAAGTGGTCCTCTGTTTTCAGATTCTCATGTTACTTAATGCTCTCTACTTAGCTGTTTTTTCAAACTACTCAGAAAATCTAAATGAATAATGCTACTGATCAAACCTGGATTTTTTTTCTGCCCCCCCCCCCCCCCCTTGCTTGTGAAGGGAAATATAGCAAGGGGAGGAAGGGGAAGTGTTGAAATGTAAATTAATTTTCAGATGTTATCAGGGATTGAGATTTTAAGTATGAGTATTCCATTAGCTCCTGACAATGTACTTTTTTATTTAAGAACATGTTTGAACCAATACACCATCTTGGCGTTCCACCAACAGAGGTATCTGTGTAAATGCAATCTGTGTTAAAGCCAGACAACACTTTTAAAAATTTATTTAATATTTCCTACAGCAAGCCATCTGTGACTGGTCATATTTTAGGAAGCAAATGAACATCATAGCAACATTCTCCACTCTATTTGAGTAACTTTTAGACTTCTTAAACTAAATGTGCTGCCAAATATTTATGTTCTGTTGTGAAAAGAAAAATATTTGTTTGACATCCTAGTCTCCCTGGCAGTTTGCAGTCGGTTGCTCCTCTTTGGAGCTGTGCTCGTCATGGGTAGTGTAAAAGAAGGGTATGGGCATCCCTGAAGCTGCCTTTTGGGCTTGATCTGCAGCAGTGAGTAGGGGCAGCTGTAGCACATATACGGCTTTGCAGGGTGTGAGAGAGTCCTGTGTGGAGGATGCAATATGGGACGGGTAGGTGGAGGACCAGGTTGTATTCACTGCAGGGTTGATGGGTCAGAGGATTCTGAAGGAACCACTGTGGCACACTGTGGGACTCCTGCCATCGTCCAAAAGGCTCGAGGTCCTGGAAAAGCCAAACCATGTTGCACAATGTCTTCCAGTGCATCTGCCCCAGACACTGCAGCCATCACCAAGGCAACCAAGTTGCCAAAACTTAGCAGCAGCAAGGCCGAAGGAAAAAATAGTGATGGCCTAAATCATGCCTGGCAAATGCTACTGAGCCTAAACTGCCCTGATGGTGCTGAGCTCTGCTTTAAGTAATGTATATGCCCATCTTTTAGTAGCTTTCACCAAAGTCTCATATTTTATCATGTTCCGCAAATTTATGGCTGGCTTAATCACTGTGATATAGTGAAACACATTTGCTCAAGGGCTCAGAAATTGGTGTGATCCCCTTATTACACAAGGGTACTAGTAGATGACTAAAATACCTGAAACTGTCCTGAACCAGTTAATTTCATTTTGGAAAGGCTGAAATGTTCTGAGGTATCCCTGGAGGTGTAGCGCCAGTTTTTATTCAGCACCCGTTCAGAGTGGTCCATATAACTTGCCTGTACTTACCACCTTGGGACTATTGCAACCAGCATATGTCTGGGTCAATAACCAGCATATAACCTGTCTGCATGTGTATGTCACCTACAGTATCAGTGTAATGTATGCATATTCTTATATGCTGGAAAGAGGCTCTTCCATCATAGAGGAGGAAGAGAAAACAGTCCTGATTTGCTGTATTACCTCCGACAGGTTTACTTTCACTGTGGCATGGCAGTAAGATTAAAGTTTCATAGCAATATCACCTCCATCCAGACAAAAAAAAAACCCACATAAAACCTCCCCTCTCTCCTACTTAGATTTCAAACTCTTTTATAGAGCTTCTGCATCTGTTAATAAAATCCTTAATTCATTTTGAACATTTTATTGTCACTTTGGATAAAAGTTTAATCAGGTAGAATTATTGCCCTTCTAATATTCCCTTAACCTTTGCATTTTAGACTTAGACCATATAAGTTAAATTTTAAAATCACTTTTTTTATAGACTTGAATGCCCCCATCTCTGTTTTAGTGGGTACTTTTGCACAGAAATGCCACAGTCTGTCTTGAGGTCATGTGAAAACTTAAAAGGCTCTAATGTGAGCACTGCTCACTTTCCACTGAAGTGTCTTGCATGCCCTATTAATTACTTTAATGGTGACATGCTGGTTTAAGGGAGTTCTTTATTAATACCACTAAATCTTTTTTTATTGTTCTTTAAACACTTTTTCTTTCCTTTATGTAGATGTATTTAATCCTTTCTGTCTTTAAAATAAATGAGTGCATAACTCCACATGAGGCATTTGACACTTCCATTTTGCATTCTCTGGAGGGGGTGGGAGAGCACTTTGCTCTCTTGCCTGTACTTGTGTTCATAATTGTGTGTTAGATTGTTGTGGTGGAAGCAACTTTTAAAATCTGACACCTGTCTTTCCAGAAATGATATGTGGTGAACTTGTTGTTACTCTTCCAGGATGTTGAGATATTAGAGGTCAGTTTGGTTTTCTTGTTGAGATGTGGAGTGCTCCCAGTTCATGAGAGCTGCTTATGCTTGAGCTCCTTTCTAGGAAGAAGGACATGTCAATTTGTTCTCCTCAGTCTGAACTCTTCAAGTAATGGTGTTCTAGTTGTTCATTTTAATTTCAAAGAGGTATAGTTTTTGTTTGACCAGTTTATTTCTAGAGTAGCCCTTTACTGAACTAGCTAACTGTTGAAGCATTGACATCCAGACCTGCATTGGACTTTAGTCTCTTGGATCTCTTTTTTAAGGTGATATCTTGTACAAAATATGGTTTGGCTTTTTTTTTTAAATCCATACCAGTTGCAGATTTTTGTAGTCTGGGGAGGGGAAACAAGGTATGAAAAAGAAATTCTCTTTGGGACCTGGAGAAGCAGAAATATTTTCAAAAGCAGTTGCTAGCCCACTCTTGGCAGTGTGACTTAAGATTACTTAGTAATAAGAGTTTATTTGTTAGTCACTCTTGAAAGTGTTATGTCCCAAGTGGTGACTCTCCAATACCTGTTGATGGTTTTGCCGTTGAACTCTCCCATGTTTGAGATCTATAAATAAATTTAACTGGTCTTAAAGAAAATCAGACTGGATTATTGAAAAACTAGCTTTGAAGAGATTTAAGAAATAGCGATTAGCCTTTTCTTCAGGGAGGTGACAGTGCTTTTGGGCTGGGGGGGGTCATCTTTTGTTTTGTGTGGGCAAAGTATAGAAACTTGTGTTGCACTGTGGAGTCGCTTGACCTCTCCTCTCCCAGATGGCTTCTGGCTCATAAAAGCATTTGTGCAGATTTCCATGACCATTGTACAGTGGTACTTACACTGACTTGCACAGAAGCCTAAATCCAGTCTGTAATTATTTGGCATTTGCCAGGGAAGGTATTCTTCCCTCTCATGGACTTTCCCTCAGGTCTGTCCAAACCACCCTGCCGTTACCAGTCACACTTCACTGGTGAATGGGCAAAGCTTTTTGCTCACAATTGCTGTTTTAATTTTCGGAGCAGGCAGTGTACTCATGCACTTACACGGTGCTAAATGGTACCTTTTGCATTTTCAATCTTTGCTAAATGGCACCCTTTGCGTTGTAGAATAAGTAGCTAATTAAATGGCAAGGCTAAGTGCTCTTTGGCGGGCCATGGGTGTAGAGTCGCTCTAGATGAGACAAGGGACCTGATCCTGTAAATCCAATTAGTCTAAGGTATGGGCCTGCTCACACTGTTCCCAATTCGAGTGTTTTCTTAGCTATTATTGGGAGCTGAGTCAGACTTTTGATGCCCAAGACAATGTGGTTAATGAAAGTGTAAGAGGCATAGACCCCACCTCATAAAGTGACCCTCTTGATTTTGTGAGGAATCTGAACTGGCTCCATTAGCAGAGTTTTCAATTTCCAGTTTTTAATGTTGAAGATAAGTGAGGAGAATTCACGTGAATTTTTGTGGAAAATCCCTAAAATTAACTGGAAAACTAAAAAGATGCTTCCCCCCCCTTAGCTTGTGTTCACTTCCCTATTCCCTTATGAATACCTTGTTTATTTTTTAAATGAATAATCACATTTTAAAGCAGTGTAAATAAATTGCAAAATGTGCTCCAATGGGGTGGATAAACATATTCCATCTGCTGGGGAGTGATTATTAAATAATTCACCAGTGGCAAACCCAGGAGTGGTTATCCGTTTTTCCCCTCATTCATGGGTAATTTTTTCTACATCCCATAGGAGCTCATTATGTTTTCTTTGTACATAATGTTTAATAATTTTTAAAGTCTGGCACTAACCCCTCCATGTACAGATTCTTATTTTTTTCCAAAATATTTGTGTGTGTGTATACATGTGTGTGTTGCCAGAAGAAGGTATTTGTTTCCTTTCTTCCCTTTTGGCTTTTGTATGGAGTGAAGGTGAGTATTGATGTATGAAGTGAGGGGAGGAGTTGGCTCCTGCCTGGATGGTGGATGGGTCACATTCCTGCTCTCACCCCCCTATGGGAATCAATGTGACTTCAGGGCTGTGGCAGCCATGAACGTTTAGCTCATACCTCAACATTTATAAACAGAGGACTAGGCAGAATGGAGAAGGAGCAGGGCATGTGCTTGCAAAGTCCTCTCTTTTTCTCAATGTTAGGAAGAATTTGATTATCTTCTAAGGGACCAAGAGTGAGACCTGTGAGCCTGGCTTGTGGATGAGCAGCAAGCAATTACCTGATAAAAGCTAGAGTCATATCCCATCAGCAGAAAAATGGCCACAGATAGGTGGATTTGGTGGGCGTTGAGCCCAGCCTTAAGGGAAGAGCTCAGCACCTCGAAGCTGGCAGATCCAAAGACCTCCCATGTGGGCTTTGAGCAGGCAGGGAGGGTGTCTGGGAGGACTGGATAGGGCTGGACCACAGTGGGAGGCTGTAAATTTGGCAGCTGGTACCTCTGGTGCTGAATCCCGTTTCAGCAAGGTTCACATTCCCATAACTGTGTCTACATCCCTGGGCCAGGAGGTGAGGGACCACCATCCCTCCCTGCAGCTTCCCAGTGCCTGTGGTCAGAGCTGCACTCTACCACAGGCTGGAGGCAGATGTTTGCAGTTAGAGGACAATCACTATCTTGGTGCTAAAATGTGTAATTTGCCACAGGAAATTCTTTCCTCAGCTGATAAAGACAGGAAGGTAAAAGTGTCTCTTAATGCTTTCACTGTTTTTCTGTGGAGTTGAATGAATCTACTGCCCTGGGGGGGGGGGGGGGCGCTGGGGAACAGCAGTCCTATTCCCAAGCAGGTAATGCTCTGCTGTTCTTTCTCTCATGTCCAAAGGTCCATGCTTTCGGCTGGAGAGCAACAAAAGCCTCTCCCTGAGAGGCAGGGAGCTGTTCTTTTTGTCTCCTCCTCTTTCACATTCCCTGTGGTCACATGCAGACCCTGGGTTTCAGGGGCAACTGTGCACTGTACTTAGCAGCAGCAAACAGCTTTTCCCTGCAATAAAGAGCAGACCCCAACAACTTGGTTTTGGGTTCAATTGCCAAATGATTCTTGGCCTGGAAACTCCTCCTTTTATTACTCTGCTAATCCCTATCTCTAACTGGGGAGCAGTTGTTTGGGGAGGGTGGGGGGATAGTCTGGATATGAATTAGCAGAACACGGAACATTCTGCTTGTTTGTGAAGAAAAGCTCCTGTCTCCTTCACAAGAACTTCCAAAGTTTGTATTCTGTATAGCTCTCTCAGTTGAGACTGTGGTCAGAATCACATTTCCCATGACCGTCTTCTGTGCAAAACATGAGGTTTGCTGCTCTTAGTCTAGGACTGAGATACTGAAGCTACTAAAGCTGGTGCTGACTTTGTGCTCCCTTCCCCACCTCATTTCCTGCTCCAGAGGATTGATAATATTCACTCCTTGCAATGATCCTCCAGGATGGAGGAGCACAGGAAAGCTAATATCCGGGTGAAAGAACTGTGTCAAGTGATCAAATTGCGTATGAAGTCGTAGAGCAATTGAGCAGTACATTTAGCACTGCATGCACTACAGGCACACAAAAGAGGAGGTTACACCCTGCAGAGCAAGAGTTGGGAGGATAAGCTGAGGTGTGCTGGTCAGCATGCTACCTGCAGGAAAGGTAGTACAAACTCAGGCTTGCTGGAAGCTCTGACTTAAACCTCAAACTGGAGAGAAATAAAAAAAAACTAGACAAAACTATGCAGTTGAGGACTGGAAGGGTGTTTGAAGGATATGGGTAGAGCTGGGGAGTACAAAATTACTGCCATGCTGGCTCTTCTGTGCCCAAGCCTCATCCTTGCATTAACGGTTCTGCAGCTGTACAGCGTGGGAAACAGCTGTGTTCTGCTTGCAGACCCAGACTGCTGGCACTTCCATCAGGGATGCCATTGAATTCTGTGTTCACTGATGTCCTTGATATTAACCAGGACTGAGTGTCGTCACTTGAAAGCAGCAAGCGGGGGACAGCAAGCTCAGATCTCTACAAACCTGAGCTCTGGATGCAGACAGAGATATTTCCATTATGTCCTTTTTTATTTTTACCTGTACATGCTGCCCCCTCCTCTGGACCTTACTGCCTTCAGGTCTCTGTCTCCTTTTTGTGTGAATTTTCCATCTATTATGGCAATGCAAATGCTGCTCTTGCCCTGTGTCAGGCACGATGAGTTAGGGAAGCACTTGGACCAAATGACAAGGTTAACTCCAAGGGCAGAGCAGGGAAGATGGCTAGGCTTCCTCACACCATGTACCACACACACCTACCATTACTGAAGCACCACTTCATGCTGTTTTGTGTCTTGTGGCAATGCTGGCAGCACCTCTGCCTAAAAGCACAGCACAGGCCCTGCGCAGAAGGCCCGCTCGCAGCGCAGGCCGTACGCTCTCGATACTGACACAGAGCCTGTCTGCCGGGCTGTAATGCGATGTAGCGTGTATTGCAATGTGCCATTAGGAGAGCTGGAGTTGGCAAATGTTTCTGTTTTTACATAAAGCTATTCTACCGAGGTTGTTATCTGATTTTTCTCTGGTGCTGAGAAGAGCGGTTGAATCAGACAAGAGACCTTGTGGGTGGAATACATTATGTCCAAAAATCAATCATAAGGTAAGGTAGGAATAGAATTGAGTTTATTTACAGTCCGTTGACTTTTATAGTTAGCACCATTTATTAGAGAAGATGAAGAAGAAGAGAATTAAGCAGAGGGCAGGGAAATGTTTCTTTGTGATATTCTTGTGCCTGGCAATGAAAAGAGATGTGTGTACGAGCTGACAATTTATCTTCTGCCCTGAAGAGAAATGACTTGTTCTCAAATGGGCATGAAATGAAATAGTGCAGAACACGATAGGAACTTTTCTGAGTAAATGGGTCAATTTCCTGTCATTCTCTCAATAATTGTATGTAGAGCACACTACGCTCCAAACACTGGCAAATGTGATTTTTATTTTTTTTCCCCTCCTGTTATTTTACTCCTCTTGTAAATGGGTGGAAAACATATTCCAGTTCTGGCACTATTATAATCAGCTTTTGCCAGTGGCTAATAGCAGTCCATTTTCGGTGAATGCTTATTACCGCCAAGCAGTCCAAGACACTACATAATAACCCAGCACTGTGTAGATTGGTACCGCTAGGAACAAAATGTAGTTATAGGGACTCTATTGCAAATGCCCCATCACAGCAGGGAAGTCACTTGTCCCTTTATCTTCTCTTTCCTAATTGCAAAATAAGGCCTGATGCTCTAGCTGGAGGAGCCTATTTGCCTTCTGAAACTTTCTGGTATGGCTCAGGGCTCTCTGCCTCGCTGTCCCTTAGCAGGTTGATGCCTTTTCCTCTGCTTACAGCAGACCTAGCTGTTGCTGATGGGCTTTAGATTCAAGTCAGACTCACTGAGGATGGAGTTGATACTTTTAATTAACAGCAGCCAAAGTAAAATTAACAGAAGCACTGAGGCAGGTGCTCAGTAGGTGACAATTAGGGCTTCTGTGGCAGATGGGGTAAATCTCACTGCTACAGGTTAATGCAGTGACAGAGCTTCACAAGTGCCTTTGAACTGAGATCTGGGGGAGTTGGCTCAGAGGAGCTGGATTCTGGCCTTGGAATATCTGGTAAATACCAAACACTTGATTTCAATATCTCTCCTCCCTCTTATATCTAAGCTAAACAAAATCCAGTCTTCTCTAGTCCACCTCGTCCTGCATAGTGTTATACTGCTGCTTGGAGGTTATAGGAAGGAGAAAAACACAATCCCAGCCTGATGTGATGCATCCCTGATGGGGCAACGCAGCCCTGTGAGAGCTAAAGCCTGTCACTGCCTATCCAGTGACTTAGGGGCATTACCCAGTTGCACAAGAAATAGATTTCAGCTGGAGATGGTTGGGAATTGCTGTTTTCACCCCACTTAGACCCTAAAAGGAAAAATCTTAATTGCACATTTTGAAGGATGAAGTCTAAAAGCTTTGGAAGAAAACCTCAAGGGAGGTTTTTTTTTCTTACATTCTCCCCACTGGTGAAAAGGTGCTTCTGAGAAGTGTGTCAGGGTGAGCGTTCCCATGGAAGTTTCCATTTGGGGAGGAGGAAGTCAGGAATTAGATTTATTTTTTTTTTACCATCACTACTGAGAACACCCCCAGGATCAGTGTCACCTTCGTTCTGTGTATGTGGAACAGGTTTCATTCCAATACATGCTGGTTTAGGTTACAGCTTAAAAAAGGCTGTTGGAAGTTTATAACCCCCAAATTTCTTTTTTTGTTTGGTTGGTTTTTTTGGTTTTATTTTTATTTTACACTAGGCTAGGAAAATGGCAGCTTCTAGTTGATGTCTCTAAGATCAGACAAGCCTATTTGTCTTTTATGTATACTCCTGATCCAAATGAACTGGAAATAAGGATACCCACAGGACAGATCTTCAATAACCTCTGTGTCTGCTGTGAGGAGAGAGGAGGAGATCATGAGGCAAATGTACTCTGTGAATCAGCAGTTAGTAAAGCATGCTTATGGCTGCTCAATGGCGTTGGCCCCGCTTGGCGTGTGCATAAGGCTCCAGACTCCATGCAAGTCAAGGGGAACTGGAAGTAACTGATCTCTGACCTCTGTCAGCAGGGAGCATGGAAAAATCTGAGCTGTTTGTTCCACCTGTCTTTGGAAATGTGCGGCCCTGAAGGACTGATTCAGAAGCCAGTTATGCTCAGTATATCTGGAGTAACTCAGCTGCAGAGGATGGGATCGGCCCGCTGTGAAAGCCGCTGGGGGAATCGGGTCAGAATTCAGCTGTGCTGCTGCTTCAACCAGAGAACAAGATCTAGTGACTCTTACTTGGAGCAAAATATGAAAAGATCAAGGGCAGAATTCGTCATTTTCCCCATGTTACATAACAATATTTTAGCAAACATTCTTCTCCCTGAACGTTTAAATGCATTGCTTGAATAATCACTGAAGACAATGTGGTAATAATACGTTCCTTATGTGTTGGAGGCAAAGCATTTATTCTGGTTCTACTTTTGCAAAATGTATTAATTTAGTTTTTGTTGTTGTTTACACACAGGAAACTGGGGGGTTTATTCCTATTTCTTTAAGAGAGCACACTTTTTGTCTGATTTGGAAACATCTGAGTTTCTGCTAAACAGTTTTGCGAGTGGTGGGATTCATCCCAGATAACTTCATCCAGCTACAAGCCCCATGTTTGGTCTGGCATGCATGCCTCATGGGAGTGGTGGTGGAGACTTGCTGGTACCTCTCAGAAGAATATTTTAACCAGCCCTACCTACAACCCTCTTGCAATGACCTCAGTGTCTGTGTCACTTCTGCTTGGTGTATTTAAGGCATGCTTAATCTGAGTACCTAGAAAGTAGGTTTTCTTCCACCTATAGCTCCCGAGTGGCCTGGTTGTTTAGTCATGCTCTAATTCACCTTCCTTCAGGACTGGCTCCACCAGAAAAGGCTGTTCTGACCGTTTTCTTTGAGAGTGCCAGGAAGAGAAAGCAGAGGTACAGTATGCCCAGATGTTTTGAGATGTGTGTGGTTAGGAAACAGACACTGGAGATGAGCGACCCAGACTCTGAAACCTCCTGAACAGGAGGGGGGAAAAACACCTCAAAATTGCCATTTCTTTGACATGTAGGGGACACATGAGCATAGAGGGAGAGGTCTTGTTGCAGCTCCAGCTGAGGCTAGCATGTAGAAAGTACCCTGGGATGAGCAGAGCCAGGGAAGGGATGCCAGCGCTCATTGGGACTGCGCCTGTCATGGGCTCCAGCCTGCTTCAGCTCCCTGCTTGGAAAAGTACAGGGCTAATACTGCTGACTGCAAAAAGGGGATGGAAAAGGGTCTTGCTCCATGGGAACTGTGCAGTTGGTACCACGATGGGCATGGTGACGCTGGAGGGCTGCATCTGTATGGGCTGCAGTGCTACCTGGGGGAAAAACTGGGCTGGGGAGGAGTGGTGTGATTTCTTTGGCTGGTTGGCCAGGAGGGGTTCTTACTGTCAGAAGTGGATTTTACTAGGCTTGAAACTTGGATTTTAAAAATGTCTATATTAGCTCCAGACAGAGATGCGCCCTGGAATCTTGGAAACTGTTTCACTTCTGGCTTTGGGAGGAAGTTTTGGCTTTCTAAGTTACAACATGACTGATATGTTCTATTTGTTTTTTGAGAAACCTTTTTCTTTGTACTCCCATGACTCAAATCCATTTGAATTTTTCCCTTTGAACCATGTGTTTGTAAGCTCTAGCTAGCCTAGTACTGCTTTTGATATTCTGGCATTGGGCAGTGGAGGATGGAGGAGTGTTTTTCCACTGCTGCCACAGAGGTCTTCAGCTCAGTGTTGCAAAGCACAACTTTTAGCATAATCAACTACACTCAGTTAGGCTCTGACACTTCCCAAGAGGAGCAGGCATTGGGATTTTGATCCACCAAGGCCAGCTTTGCTGAATAAAAGCAATACAAAGAGAGAGGCACAAGCCTTTCTACTTACTTTGGCATCTTTCTAGCCTGAAAAGTACTACCTCCTCCCCTTGTCTGAGTTTTGCTGTACTTAAGCAAGTGACCTAATCAGGGTCCGGGGGTCTTTGTCTCAGATCCTTTGTACACTTGTACTGTTCAGAGCACTGACCTGAGATGTAGGATATTTGGGACTGATCTTGAAGTGAGAGCCGAAGGCAGCCCTCACTGCCTTGCATCACAGGATGCGGATGGTTGCTGTAGGCATCTCTTGCATTCACCTGGGCAAGCATTTCTGTGTTGCATGGGTAAATATTTGCTGGGCCAGAGAGAAGCAGGCAGAGGAATTGGTGCTATCACTGTAAGGTCAAGCTGTTTGCTGGAGAGAGGGCAACACCCCTCCAGTGATCTAAGAACACACTGCAGATCCAGCTCTGCAAACAAGATGTACAAGGACATGTTCCATTTGCAACCTGCCACCAGCCCTGAGTCTCCAGCCAGCATGGAATGACCAGCTCTTAAATGGTTGTGTGAATGCCTGGTGATGAAAAATAGAGGCACCTCAGGGACTCCATTGAAAAGCTGTGTATTTTCCCTTCCTGCCATCTGCACCAGTTCCCTAAGGGCTCTGAGAGCTGAGTCCACAAGCTTGTTTGCTCCCTTATATGTTGTTTAGGCAATTGGGCAGACCCAGCGAGACTTCTAGGGACATCTTCCCCATGTGAGGAATCCCCCCAACTGGGGTGCTGCCATGGAGCTGGTGCCTGGTGGAGACCATACATCTCCAAATGCCTGGGAAGGGATTGGAGTCCACCTTGCTTGCTGGGAGCTAAGTTGCCTGAAGGGCTAGAAGGGGTAAAAAATTTCTTTTTGTTGCTGCTGTCAGCTGCCCTGGTCTGATGCACTCCTGTAAGCGGGCTGCATTTTCATATCCATGCTGTTTGCTTTAACATATCAAACAGCTGATATTTTTGCAAGGCTTCCCTGGCTCCTCCCTCCCCTTCTCTTCTGTCTCTATAAAATAATACTGCTATAATCTAGTTTGACTCAGCAGGATCCCTTTCACGCTGGCTAATCCCCATATATAGGCATCAGTTCAGGGAGGTGCACCAGAACGCTGCAATATTTTCCCTAACATTTTGTTTAACCAGGATGACATTATTCAGACAAATTAATTCCTCCAAGATGTAAACTTGTTCTGACTGAGTGCTGCAGCAGCTTCCCTGAGAGCAACAAACCATGATCTGACATCTTAACAGCTCTCCGCACGGTCAGGGGGAGTCTTACATAAAAGATCTTCAGCTGTGCCTATCTGCAAGGTGCAGCTGCCCATTTCTGTAGATAGACTTCTTTCCCAGCAGGTTTTGGTGAAAAATATTATCTTTTTTTCTTTTCTTTTTAAAGTGAGTGGGTTCTAAAGCACAAGCCATTTTGGAAAATCTCCTGGCATGTGAAAACAGAGGGTAGACACTACCCTATCCTGTGAAATCCTTGCTGAAGATTTGAAAAAATGGGGGTCTACTTAATGTTGCTTTTCTTCTGTTATATATTGAGCTTAACTTGTGTGTCTGAGCTGGCATGTCCCTACACTGGGTTTATAAAACTCAGATGTGCGTGCAGCTGATATGTAAGATGTATGTGTCAAATGGCAATGTCTGTAGGAAAGGGAGATGAAAATGTAACCAGCCATTCACAAGTCTGCTGGACAATGAAACTCCTGATGTGCTTCATGGGGAGGGTGTCCCAAGCATGGGAGAGCAGCCTTATGGTGCTGCTTTTATCCCATATGGGGAGGTGGGGAACCTTATGCCCTTTTATGACACTGTCTATTTGGGGTGGCATGGCCATGCTGCTAGAGTTGCATTCAACCCCAAGGTTTTTTGTCCATGTTCCCTCGAGACATTTTGCTGGTGCTTGGGCTACCTCTTGAACTCAGAAATGTCTGGTCTCTGGGAGCCAGCTGGGAAATGGCTTTTTCCTCCTTCCCAGAGCATCATTATGTCCATTCAGGTGTCTACTAGTCCTTCCCCTTAGCTCCTGGATCCATAATTCAGCAGATCTGTGTGCGGGCCTCAAGCATGTCAAAGCTGTTGAGAGTGCCGGAAAATAGGAGGAAGGAAATGAGAAATCTGATTAATATAAAGTAGCTGGAATTAAGCTATGCAAACTCAGTTTTGGGTTCCTATCTCCCAGCTGCTGCTCCTACTCTGAATTCTTCTGCTGCATTATGTCTATCTTTCTCTCAGTTTGAGTTGTGTCCCTGTGCCTCAGTTTTACCTCCCTGCGAAATGGGTTCTTAATTGATTGAGACTTGTGTGGAATGACTCTAGAGGGCTTAGCTGACTGGAGGGGTGCTGAGAGCTTCTCTTAGCTGGATTTCTCTGCTACAGCTTACCATCTCCTAGGCTAGCCCAAGCAGAGGCTTCTGTTACTCCACTTCAGGTACCTTAATGTAATATCACCCTTAATTCAAGTAGAGTTAAGCTTACAGCAAGTAAGTATAACATACAAAAGATGTTGAATAATTAAAAGGATTTTAAAACTTGCAGCTTACAGAAATGGAGTTACAGATGCATAAAACTACCTTATACTTAGATTAGTTTCAGAGATTCCCCTCGCTCTGGTTCAGCTGTGGCAGATGCTTCCCAGTTTCTGCCATGGGGATCTTTCACATCTCTCTCTTCCTGGATCTGTTTATGTAAGGTCTGGGATTAGGAATGACCTCTTGTACTGCAGTTTTGTCTTCTGGGGAGTAGCTGGTCTCCAAACTCTTTCCATGCTTCCAGCCCTAGGATCATCTCTGCCTGGTGATCTTCAGTACTTCATGCGGAAGTAGCCTTAACCAGTAGCTCTGAAAATGTTGTTCAGACATACCGAAATACAACTATCGCCTACACAATAGTAACTGGAGTCAGCTTGTTGCTTTCCAGGGGCTTGTCAGAATGATAAGCAGTTTTCCTCTTTTTTTCCACACACACACCCCCCATAGTAAAGTAAAATACTTTTGCTTCAACAGGAGGAAATTCTTAAATCTTTCTGCAAAACCTTTTGTACACTGAAGTTATTTCAGATAGACATGTGGAGTAAGTACCGTGCGTTATACAAACCCTGAAATGCCATTAAATCACACAGCTCATTAATGGCTTCTGCTAAAGACTCCCTGTGATGTATAAGGCAAAGTGCTGGCTAATAGAGAACCTTTTGTAGTGGTGAAAGGCAGAACAATGGTGGAAGCTGTAGCCTTACGCTTGCAGGAGAAATGAGACAAATACTTCAGCAGTATGACAGGTTACTGCTGGAACAAAAGACTGGTAAGCAGTAAGTTTTCATCTCTTGATGTCTTCAGAGTTGACCTGGATACTGTCATAGAACTCCAGATTTAGTCAAACCTGTAAAGCGCTTAAGTGGAGCAGTTGCCAGTGATTATGCACTGAAACAATGCTGTGATAGCGCCAAGGACCTCACAAACTGTGGATATGGGGCAGGGAGTTGTTGTCTTTTCTTTTTGTCATATTCCTGAAAGAGAGCAGCGAGCCCAGGCATGGTGGGAAGATGGGAAGCGTGCACATTGTATGCTGGCATGTTCCCTGGGTCCTGTATATGGCACTAGCTAACACGTTCCTCCTGTTACACCCCTGCCATGGCAGGTCTGGATGTCAGTAACTCCAGCTGATGCCACTGAAGAATGATGATTTGTGGCCACTGGAGATTTGGCTGCCTTTGTTCAAGGAGCAGAAGAAAAGCACTTAGAGGTGGTCAGTCACTTAGGTCAGAAGAGGTAAAAGCTGGTGTTTTCAAAAATTGGCCTTCTTTCTAGCCATCTTGTGGTTTGTCTTCTCCGTGAGAGACTGTGGGCTGCTTTGTTTTTGTTTTTCCAAGATGCTGAACATACCCCAACTCAAGCTGCAGGCATGGAGTGTCTTTTAAGAGAAGGTGGTTTGAATTAACCACCCTAAAATATAGAACACCCCCTCCCTGAGGACACTTAGTAGTGTGTGACTGTGAGTGAGTGGTACTTAAAAAGAGGGTTGTACACAAAGTGAATTAAATCACCCATCAACTCTACACCCCAGCTATGTCCTATGAATGCCAGGCGAACAGGCAAGTTTAAAGTGAGTGGAAGCAGGAGAATTAAATTGGAAAGACAGGTCTTTGGTATCCAGGCAGTATTTTCTCACCGGCAGATCTCAAAGCACTTTCCAAAGCCTGGTAAGAACAAGGATATGTGGGGTCAGATGAACCCTGGAGTGAGTGCCTGGTTTTCAGTCACGCATTCCAGATCTCAGCTCAAATATTTTTTTGTGTTGAGTTTCTTTCAGAAAAGTACAGAAAGACCCTGGAGCCAGAAATACTGTATAAAAGCACGCAGGATAATTAGCAACCTCCTGGAAACATGTGCAACTTTAATAAAATTTAAACTCTAGTTCCTTCCCACAGGTGGAGTCCAGCAGTACTGTAGGCAATATGCACAATTTAGCTATTTATATGCCTCTTCATCTAAAAATGTGAGTGTTAAAACATATGTAGGTAAAGTAAATGGAAAGCTTCAGCTTGCCTGTGTGCCATGCTCATTTCAACTTGCTGCATTAGCTCTGCAAAAAGCCTGGACCGCTGCTGAGCAGTGTACTCAAGCGCGGATTTTGCAAAGAGAAATGTCTTCACCTACAGACCTGGCTTCTTAAAAAGCCCTATGACTTTGCAGCTCCAGAAGATATTGACTTTCTCTTGCCAACCACAGAGAGGAATAAATGACTCTGGGAGGGCTCAAGTAATTATACAAAGTGCCTGGATCAACTTTTCCATGGGGATCCTGTAGCTACTGGTCTGATGACTTAATAATGTGCTTCTGAAATGGCTGCTTTCCATTGCTGTTCCTCTCTGGGGCCAGATTTCCAACAAGACTCCTTAGCTGCCCTTGCGGAACTGGCAGGAGGATGCTCGCTGGACTCTCACTGCATGTGAAGGAGCCAAGGTTAACTTTTTTCCATAGGAAAACTTACAGGTAGGACAGAGCTGGGCTATGCTGCCCCAGCAGCAAACCCGGAAAAAGATGATGACTCAAAGTCCTAGATCACTTCCTTGCTCCCTACCCCTTGCTGCCACTCCCAGCCCCTCTGTCTTTCTCCCTCCTCTCTTTGGAAGATGGTGTGGCAGTGCGTGTGGGGAGGGACTGCTCTGCACAGTAGGGTTGTGTGGTACCAGCAACAAAATGTGCTTCTTTCATTAGGAGACCACCAGCACTTGTCCATATTGCCTGTTTAGCTGGATCAACCAGGTACATGAGCCACGTGTTATTACCAGTCTATCCTGTCCCTTTGCATCTGGATGTGGTCCACAGTCAGCGCCTGACAAAGAGCAGCCCTTCCTTCTGTTGTTCCTAGCAGGTCCATTAAATCAGCAGCCATGGAAAGATGTGGGACATAGCAGTTTTACTTTGAGCTTCTGGGTAAAAGGTGAGGGTCAGACTTCTTTGGGTGTTCAAATGTTCTCACTGGGAGAGAGTTTCTGGCCTTCAGAAAGGAATATTGGAAGCAACTTGCATTAAGATGGAGATGAGCAATTCAGCAGTTATGTTAATGAGACACGATTGGTACAGATGATCTCAGGCCTTTTAAAATACTGCGTGAAGCACCAGAGCATGGCCTTTTCCACTGTCATGGAAAGAAAATCCCTGTAGCAGAATGGAAAAGTCACAGAACAGAATGATCCTGGAATGTTATTTTTTCCCCTGTATGCTATAACCACAGTGATTTCAGCCCAAGAGCCCATACACTAAGAAGACACTATCAACTGGAGAATGGGCATGTCAGGCATGTTATATAATACCTATTATACATTCAGCGTGTTTATAGAAATGAACATTTCTTATGTAACTGTGTCACTAAGAAAACAGTGAGGTTGGACAACTCTGTTTCTCCTTGTGCTGCTGTTCCTTGCTTGTTGTTTCTCAAGCGCTGTCACAGGACCAAGGAGTTTGTGTTACTGCTGTGTGCACCCAAGTGAATCCCTTCTTTTCAAAAGCTCCATTCACATTTGAATTTTGCTGGGTTGTTGGTTTTTTTCTTCTCTACTGTTGTTTCTTTTTTTAAAATGTAATAGTTGGCTGAAAGCCTTTGGTGTTGCTTTTACAAACTCAGGAGTAATCTGGTTAGTGTATGTTAGGGACTAGCACAGTGTTCAGTGGCTGTGCTTTTCAACTTTAAATAACATCCAGGGCAGCCTCCTCAAGTGATGTAAATGACCTGGTAAAGAAATGCCAGCTGTCAGCTTGATTTTTGGTCTGCTCTGCTCTGACATAAACCTTCCCGACAGCTCAGACCAGTGTCCTTCATATTCCAGATTAATCCAAAATTTCTTGTGGTGGTGAAAGGGAGGAAAGAAATGGCTTAATGAAAGTTTCTTGCCCTGAACATCCTCGACTAACCCTGCTGACACCAGAGAATTATAATATACTCAGTCATACCGATCTGCTCTTGATGGCAACTCTTTGCCTAAGGCACTTTTATTTGCACTCCAGTGGTTTTGCCATCCAAGATCTCTGTATCCAAATACCCATGTTGTCTGTGCAAAATAAGAAAACTTCTTTTTCACAAGGAGCCTTCCCTTTTCTAGTTTGAGAACAAAAGAATAGTGCCAAAAAGGCAATTGTGTGACAAGGAATCTTTTGCCCAGCAGTCCCACCACAGCGTCTTGAATAGAAGAATAGCCCAAAGCTGCTTGCTCATCATTCCGGGAAGGATCTGATCTTGAGATCTCTTGTCTGTGCCACACCTTATCTGGATTATTCTTACATAGCTGTCTCCATTTTCCCTTTCTACATCTCTTCCTTCTCTTTCCCTCTTATCTCAGCAGGTGGCTCAAACTTGTTTCTCCAGGCCAGGAACCTGAAGTAAGCATCTAGGTCATCTGAATGAAAAGAATAGGGGTGTCATACATCTAAAAATAATCCTAGTACTTCTATGTGATATATTTGGCCCTAGACTTACTCAGCAGCCTGCATTTATTTCCAGTTAGAGTCTGACTGGAAGAATAGGTCTTGCTCCAGGGGATAACTCAGTTCAAGTCTCTTAAGAAATCCAGCCTGTCCCCTTGCTCTCCCCCACACCACCAAAAAAAAGGGTGGGGGTTTGAGACCTGGTTCTTGGTCTCAGTATAGAGTTGAAAGAGTAGAAACATCAGTAGAAATCTTCTTGCCTTAGATTGACTCACTAAATTCTGCTTTGTTATTCTTGACAGTGGCCGGTACTGATTGCCTGTGGTCTCTGCCCAGTGTTCTTCCAAAGTCTTTAAAATATGCATTTCACTCAGGAGGGTTTCTTCTCCTTTGGAAGGACCTCAGAGCACCCACAAAGTTTTCAGGCCGTTATATTCCAGGCACAGATAAGTCTCCTGTTGCCCTGAAGGCTCCAGCATGTCCTCCTCACATCAGGGACTTAAATGTGTTTGGCAACTCTTTAAGAAACACATCAGGGATTTGGGAGAATCATATTCTCATTGTCAGTTTAGGTAGCAGCAGCATCCAAGTGCTGTGAGAGTTTTGGGTGGTTTTTTTCCAAGCTTTATACTGGATTATATTATCTATTAAAAGCAGCTATTTTTATGCTGAACTGTTGCCATGACCTGTATTTCACTACTTGCACGTATACACTGAAAAATTATCTTGCACTCAGAAGGTGTTTCAATGAAAGCTCCATGAAATTCTGTGCAAATCTCATTACCACCTTACTTGTTTTCTGGTTTGGGTTGGATTGAGGAGTTTATTTCTCAGTAGTTCTGGGTGCCGACTTTGGTGTTCATAATAGAGACATGACTTCTTTTAGAGCATCACAGGCCCACCAGTAGTGTTTTAAACACACCCCACAGATAATGTGAAGCACAGAAGTGGGAAATAATGAAGTTAAAATCTTGGAAAGAGTCAATAGTGACCCCAAGGACGGAAACTAGACATCCTTAGTTTGATGATCTCTTGAGGTCCCTTCCAACCCCTACAATTCTGTGATTCTGTGATAGTGCTCTACCCCTGCCACTAGAAAGCATGACTTTCTCTTAGGACTTGTATGAGAGATTCAGGAGAAGCTTTGAATTCTCCTTGCCTGAGCAGTTTAGGTGGCAAAGGAGATGTGATGCTTGACTGAAATATTTAACCTTATCTGTGTCTTGAAATAATCGTGGGAAAGGGTTGTGTGCCTTTTCTTGTGGCTTAGAGAGATGAGTTATTTGAGGGGTTTTATTCTTGAAGAGTGAAAGGAAAGGATTCTGCTTCCTTTTGTACAAACTTTAGAAGTACCCAGACTCTCCAGTAGTACCCCTGTCTTTTCCCATGGTTTCTCTATGAAATTTCTCTTGGAGAGCACAGGAGGTATAAAACACCGGTTTTAAACAGGTTGTAGTTAAAAGGTTGATGGTGTTCAGTCTGTAACAGTAAAAAGCTGATCTTTGCTGGGATGCTAGGTTATTGACAGTGTGTCAAACTGATGGGTTTTTTATACCTGTTAGTCAACAAGTTTCCATTTTATTGATGAATTTTTGTTATAGATTCTTGCACTTTCCTGGTCCTTCAGGAAAAGCATGGCAGGCAAGAATTCATTTCTAATGCAAAAACACCAAGGAATAGAAGGGTGAGGGGTGCTATAAATAACCACCAAAATGTCACAGAGTCATTTTTTCCTCTGTAAGTCAGCTTTAGCAGTTAAGGTCATGATAACATTTCCATGTCAATGGTCAGTTACATCAAAATTCTAAAACAGGAAGATTGAACGGAATTTTGGAATTTTTTTTCTTGTATTCTGCCCAGATTTGACCGATTTGAAGTCTCTTTGGTCTGCCAGCTATGAGTTTCAGTGTTATTTTGGTTAAGCTCTTTGCCAGAGTGGCAAACTTGGGTTGGAGCATCAGGTTTATTAAAGGCTATGAAACTAAATTCTCTACCAAAAGAAAGAAAAAGCTCACTACTTGCCAATAGTCACTTCTTTGTATTTTCTTTGATGCGGTTCAGTTTGACTTGAATTTTAGCTTAACAATTTGCTACACGATCTTGTTTTGTTTTCACAAAGTTCTAATCAGTTTAAACTGCAAGCGGTTTGAAATGCCTCTCTTAACAGCTTCCTCAGCGTTGCTAATTAAGCCTGAAATCTCTGTGTTGTCCACAATTGTATCTAAACAAGGAGCAGAGTGTATCTGCTCGCTGCTGCATCTCCCAGCTGCAGAGATTTCTGCTGCCTGTGAAGAAAGTAATCGCAACAGGACAGATCCTTTGGTCCTTATTTAGGCAAAACTCCCAGGGTGACATTCAAGGTCAGGCACATCGTGTGTTGAGGGAATAGATGGGTTTGATGGTGAAAACATGTGAGGCAAGGGGTATGGCATCCACAGTGCAAGGAGGGGAAGCGCTTGGGCACGGGGGATAACTTTGCTTTATCCCCTAGAGCACTCTGTACTGGAGAGCCCCGAGTTGTGATTACAGTTTGTAGGTCCTCTTACCTGATGTGTGGGAATTAATAACAGGTAAAGGAGCAGTCTGTCAAAACCTGTGATGTATTCTCCCTGCCCCATAGGAGCAAAGCTAACATCATAGGCTTTTAAATTACCAAGGTTCGCTCCAGTGAAAAGAGTCCTAACAAATCCTCAAACCCATCTTTCTGCAATAGTCAGAGCTGGTGGACAGTTGGTCTCTAGGTAGCAACCCCAGTAGTATGAAGTAATACTGATCTTTCAAGACATGGCTGCCATTGTGTGACAGAGCCCAGGGATTCTGATGGTAGCTCTGTGCCAGTTTTCTGATGCTGCAGGAGCCCTGAACAAACTGTTTACCTCTGGTATTTTGAGAGGGATTTTAAGAGATTTCCTTCAAATTAGAAATCTTTGAAAATCGGCATCTTGTGCCAGGCATTGTATTATGCAGTGGTTTAGAATGAGGGACGAAGGTCTGTTCACAAGCTCAGGATCTCCTTGGATTGAAGGAATCAGAGATGGAAACTGTCTTATCAGGTCATCCCTCCCTGCCAAGGCAGGCTTATCTCCTGCACTCTGGTGCTGCTATGTGCTTCGCAGATGCTCATCTCTCCAAAACTCCTGCTTCAGCTTAGTGCCTGGATGGTTTCTGTACTGTCCTGGTGTAGCATGACTGACTTTAAGTGATAATGCTGGGGCTCACGCCTGGCTCACCAACATGCACAAAAGGCTGTCTCCATTTTGTAGGCAATATACAGCTTCACTTCTGGCAGTAGACAAGGTGTGAGAAGGTTTGGAAATGCAGCTTCACTAGAATGAAAATTGCTGAAGATACAGGAGCTGGTTATCAAGATCTGTAGCAATGTCCTTTTACATAGGCCCTGTGAAGGTTGCTTTCAGTTGCTTGGCTTACTGTAGTATTGTATGCAACTATAATTATTGTTTAAAAACGTCATCAGTATAGACTTTTTTATTCTCCATGTATTTTTTAAAGTCAGCTGCAAGTTAGAAGCATTTCTCCAGTATTAAAATAAATTGCTGTAGCCACATTGGAGTACTGAGTAACAGCTCAGATGCTGTTCCCCTGTACTGTGCCTCCCAAAATCAGACCTTGTTTACTTTTGAGGTGTGTGCAACTGCTACAGATATTAAAAAAAAAAAATTGTTGCTGTTAAAATACTTTGTTTCCATCAAGTAACCATTCGGGCACACAAAGTACTTCTCAAGTATTTATCAAACCTAAGGGCATCCAGTTTCTTGCTGGAATATTTACAGGTAAAGTGAGGTTCAGAGCATGGGAGTGCTTTGCCTCCTCCTAGTTACTTGGTTGAAAAGGCAGAAGTAAAATCCAGGCGTTTTATCTTCCAGCCCAACAGTTTAGAGAAGGAGTCCTTCATTTGTTACATTTGTAAAGCACTGGTGTTTAAGTGACAAAGATCTCTGTGTTGTCAGAGCAAGGAATGTACAGAAGATGAGTAGCTGTGAGTGCCAGAAAGTAGTTAAGTAATTTCCAACATCGGGCTGCTTGTGGATTTTTAGCTGGAAGGAGTCAGTGTGATTGTGGTTGGACATTGAGCCTAATGCAGAGCAGACCGTTTAACCCTGACATTCCTTCATCGCTCTCAGCTCAGTGGTACCAAGGATAGATATGGGTCTTACATAAACTGGCACTGAGCAACAGAGAAGTCACCCTGTCTTTCCCTGGGCTGTCCCAAACATTATGTTAACGATTCAAAAACCACATACCGTCCCTCAGGTAGTATGGCCAGCTGGTGAGCCTGCTGGATTCAGCAGCCTTCTCTAGGTTTCCTCTCCAGCCTTTGGTATGCCGGGACAATGGCAAAGCCATCCCTTAGCTTCCACTTGATAAGACAGCTATTTTAAGGTGCAAATGGAGCTTCTTCCTCTTCTCACTGTAGAGCATGTTTTGACATCTGCATATCATTTGTGAAGCACTTCTCAAGCCCCGTTCCATTTTCATCATGGCCTTTTTGTTATTGCACATTTGTGGGCTCAATTGCATGTCGTTGTCAGCTTTGCTGCTAACACAAGCTGTAAAATATATCTAGACTTTCTCTGATAGTTGCTGGGTAAAGGGACTCCTTCACCCTGTATGCTGAGAGGGCTGTGCCAGATTCACCTCCAGCGGCTCTGAGTCCAAAAATACAAAGCTGAATTCAGTTTTCCTGACAAGAAAAGCAGATTCCAGGAGAGGGGAAGCATGCCAGCTGTGGTATTGCTACTGTGCTGGGAAAACCACTAAAAACTGAGCCGAATGGAAGAACTATTTGAAAGCCACTGAATACAGCAGCCTCCATGGCCTGTATCTACACTGTGCAGCTGGTAGCTGTATGCCCAGCTCAGACCCACAGCATGCTAGTAATGTGGCAGGGTTGCCAATGTCACTTAATCCAGTTTCTTCCCTCTCTCAGCAAAACAAACTACACCAGCTAAAGAACACCCTCACTGCTTACCAGTGTGTCTGAATTGGGGAGTTCTGACAGGATACTTTGGGCTGTCAGAGGTCTCATCTCTTACTCCAACACACTGACATAGTTATGGCAGTGTGGCCTGAATGTCAGAGAATCGGCCAAGAGGCCTCCTAAAGCTCCCCCTTGCTGGATGTACCCCTCTGAGAGCAGCTGGGTGGGGAGTACTGCCCACTGCTAATAATGTGCCCAGCTGGTCAAACTGAGAAAGATTAACTTGCACATGTCCACATTCTCTCCTCAAATATGGAGGAAGGAATTTCATGCTGGCCATTAGTGAATTAAATGCTGTGTTTGCCAAGATTTACCCATCTGTAGAGATAGCAGTTGGGGATATCTGAGGATTTGGGGAGGGGATCAGGTCTTGGATTTTCCTTTTCTAGAAATAATGCCAAATAAAAAAAAAAAGGTTTTGAAAGTGTTGAAATTACATCTTGACACTTAAGCCCTCCACCAATATCTGCTTTATATTTAATTTGTAATCCAACTATATATTTGCAGACCCAAAACCTAAATGAAACCATTTGAAATTATTTGAAGTGCAGTGTTTCAATTGACCTTGATCTAATTTGGGGTTTATAAATTCCCCAGACTTCTTGAGATTGAAGTGTTCTGTCTTCACTTAAGCATGGAAACATTTTCAAGCCTCAAAAATTATCCCACAATGGGGAAAATGTCTCCTGCTCTGCTCTCCTCGCAGTCTGGGGAAATGAAAGACGGAGTCACAAGATTTAAAGCAATTCACTTACCGCACTTTACTAAGTTACAGTTCAACTACAGTAGTTGACCATGTGCCTGTTTTTAGCACAACAGTCACTTTTGATTCCCGCAGCTAATACCATCTCCTCTGTGCAGTCACTCCAAAAAATGTTTCTTCTGCAGTGCTCACAGAAAGGGAGTTCATATCCCTGTGCATGAGTTGCCAATGTGATTTGTTCTAGCAACTTCCCTCCCTTCTCCCAATAAAAGAAGCTATGCCATGCTTATGTCCCCCTGCATGAGCTCTCCTTGGTCTGCCACTCAGATTGTGGGAGAGATTATTTGTGGTCATTGAATGTGAATCGCCAATACATAAGAAGCGTCGACTAATCCCTGTGGGGCTTTTCCTCTGCTTTCATTGCTAGGTGGTTGTGAGAGGAGGGTCCTTGTGTTGCCCTATATTGTGAGTTACTTGGGTCACCCAGAATTTGGTTGAGGGCTTGTAATCTATGGCATTAGGGAAGGAGGATGAGCTGCAGCTCCTGCGCTGTCGCTGCATCTCTGTTTACCAAAGCTGTTTGCTAGTTTTTGATCTGGGATGTGAAGTTTTCAGGAGGGAATTCAAACACTTCCCACTTCCAGTCTTCAATGTCTTTTGTGCCCCAGAAGTCTCTTCAGCAGTTTGGACTTTGTGTCCCATGTTTAAACCCAGCATCTGCAGAGCCGTTCCCTTTGGCTTTCTATGGCTTTTGAAGGGCCAAGTATCGCTATAGGGAGGCTGTCAAACAAGTGTCAGATATATGTTCCCACTTCGCTGCTGTACACATCTAAGTCTCTTAGTTTTTACTTTCGAGTTGATGCTTTATGCCTTGGTCCTTTTGGTTCTTTGCTTATGTTTTAGTGTGTCTTTGCTTAGGATTAATTTTCTTAGTGGCATATTAAGGTGCATTATTATCCTCAGGTAAGGTTCTTTTTCTTTGCCATGAATAAGCAGCTCTGTCCTCAAGAGATGTGGACTCAGACTCAGCCTTTAACATTGGGCCAACCTTCCCTTTAGAAATGGATAGTTCCTTCCGTCTCCTTTTCAAACCCAAAAAAAAGTTGTATATGGGGACACACGCGTCTCCAAAAAAGGAGGAGACACTCCCTGCCTTTTAGCCAAAAATACATGAAAAGGATGGTAAACTTTCCCTACAGACCATGCTACATTTGTGGTCCATGTTTTTATGACTTAAATTTTAACCCAGGCCCTGAGGTCTGATTTTTCCTAGCTGGTTCTCTACACCTTGCTTTGACCTTTTGTGGAGCTCATCAAATGCACACAGCTCTATGTGTTGATTGCAGAGAGGTCTGGCAATGGCAGTTTGGGAGAAAAGAAGAAAAACAGGGCTGTTAGGGCTGGGCTTTTTTTATTCATCTTTGTCTTTCTGAAGGTCTGAAAGCTCCAGGAGGTGTTGGGAGAGTTAGCTAAACTGTGAAAGAGAGAAAAATCAAGAAGCCAAACTTCTAATCCTACAGGGATGCTATTCCCATGATGTGCAGAAATACCTTTGTGCAGGTTATTAGCTGCTGGGGCAGCACTTAGGCATGTGGGATAACCTGATTAGAGAATCAAAGAAAACCCTGTTAGCTCCACAGGCCGTATCCTGCCTTACAGCAACCTGATGTCAAATGGGTGTGAATCAAGGAAGCTTTCCCTTTGGCATCTTCTGGTAACACCTTGAAGAGAAGGGTCTGAGCCAGGGTTCCAGCAAGGAAAGAGGCTTAAGCAAATATACTCCCAGACAGGGAGTGAGCTGGAGTCTGAAACTAATGACTTTGTTTTTCCTTACTGGTAGAGACTTGGAAGGATAAAAAGAATAAATTTTGCAGGTCTGATTTTCAGGTTGTAGAGAAGGCTTAATCAGGAGCTGGTTAATTTAAAATGCTTGTCTTGCTTAGCTATGAGAATGTCAATGTGACAGAGCTGAGATTTGGGAGAAGATGCTGTGTCTTTTCTGAAGCATGATTACCTGCTGTCCTGGTCACTGCAAAACTCCCACCAAAGTCATTGTTAACGTGAGGTGTCAGACAAGATAATTGTAACGATCCCTTGCTGTCTTAAACTCTGCCTGTCTGAAACAAGTGAGTAGGAGTTGTATCAGATCTGTAGTGAGAGCATTTCCAGGCTACACGGTTTAGTGTTAAATCCCTTTGCAGGGCAGATTGCAGCTGCAGGCTGTGGCAGCAGACAGGGCAACTGCTTAGCACATCAGCCCCCAATGTGAAGGTAAGCTGTGAAACTCCTGGCCATGTTGTGGGTCCTCAGTGTTTATCAGAATTCAAAAAGTGATCAGGAAACTTTGTAGGCAAAGCCTCTGCTTCAGGTTGAGAATGGAGAAGTCGTGCTCTGTCTCAAGAAGTCCCTAAGCCAGAAATTGCTAGAGCCTGACAACATTTCCTAAGGAATTGCTGTGTTTTGCTTGCCCTGCTCTCATACTTTGGGTACTGTTGGAAATGAAGGAAGCAGCAACTTGGGGAGGCAAATGCTCCTTACATGCATGTATTCAGAAGGTGTCATGGCAAATGCCTTACGAGCAGCATAATCTTCTTCCATCGCTGTCTGCAGGCTTTCTGCACTCCTTCCTTGGCAATACAGCAAACGGCATGGATGTGGAGTGGGGTGATGTGATCTGCTTATGCAAAGCAAAATGGTAAATTTGCCAGGTTATTTCTCCAAGGAGAAAATTATTGACCTTGCTTTTTCTGGCATACCAGCTACTGTTATAATGATGATGATGGTGACAGCAAACAGACAGAAAGGCCAGCAATAATTCTTTCCTGCCCATTATTACAAGGCATAAAGCAAAATCCAGCCTGAAACCAACGCTAGTCTGGCTCTGCTCTCAACAAATGTGTGAGGCAGTCCTCATAGGGGTTGAAATTCAGGACTTCTCATATCGACCTTTCCAAAAACAATCCTTTTGATCTTCTGATATGAACTTGTACATATCTGTGTTTGTATCTTACCAATGATTTCCAGCCCAGGGATAATGTCCGATAGCAAACACGTGAGCACAGTTGTAACCTCTCTGAGCTCCTGGGTGATTCATCTCCTGACAGTACATTTTGTCTGCACATGTAAGGGCTGGATCTTGCCCCTGAGAATATTGGCTCAAAGAAGCAATAACAATGCGGTCAGTCAAAGCATTAGTTTCCCTGGGAATTTTGTTGCATGAGGAAGCAGAACAACTTCAGCCTGCCTGTGTTTGTCAACATGATCTGTCTTCCAGTAGCTTTTTTTTCTGTCCTATTTGATTATTTTTTTTTATCCTCCACCCCCACTTATTCCTGCCTATTTTGCACATAATACCGTAATTGTAGACTTTCTCCTTCATCCGAGATGCAAACATCTGTTGATAAATTTATTTGATAACCAGTTGCATCATGCAAGAGTAGTGAGTGAAGTTCACTTTCCCAAAGTTCAGTGAAATGACCCAAATCATTGCCACAGATTTATTGCTTCCAGCTGTCACTGTGGGCTGCATCCTCCATTCATGGAACATGCCTTTAAGGTGCTTGGTTTGAAGGCATAAGTAAAACTGTGTCGGGGTGAGGGAGGGTTGAAGTGAGAACCATTCAACGTACCCTACTTGAAAGTTTGGGGGTGTTTTGGCTCCACCACTTCAGGAGTAAAATGTGTGCAGCAAGGATCATGGCCTTAGAGCCCATTACCCCAAACACTGTGGGGCAGAAATAAAGGAATGGTTTGAGTCATTCAGAACTCCTGTCCTTGCAGTGCTTTCATTGCAAACACTGTGTTGTTCTGTCCCTGCACTTAACATTAGTCTCTGTGGAGGGAGAGGAAGACCAAGATTTTGTTAAAAGGCAGATGAAGATCCTTTCTGGGAGATGTATTAACAGAGCAGTAAAGGGGTTCTCTGTGTAGGTTCAGGACTTTGAGCTTCAGCTTTGCACTGTGTGCTGTGGAGACAGTCTCTAATCAGCTCTGGTGGCAGAGGTTATTCAGACTGGGAAGTCTGGAAGCAAAAACTCAGGAGTGCAAGCTCTTGGCTACAGAAGCTGCAGTATCGTAGATAAACAAGCAGAGGTGGCCCATCAGGTGGGTCTAACAGAGCTGCTGGTCTGTGTTCTCACACTATACTAAAGACTTGACCCAGGTGCTGTGCTGTTGTCATAATCTTTGTTGACTGTACTTTGTTTTCCTAGCAGAAATTAAAAGAAAGTAATTAAAGCTTCAAAGTGGACCAGCAGCCTTCAACCCAACCAACCTTTGTACGTGTCCTGCTGAGATGGTGCTCATATCTGTTGTGTATGTTTGGTTTGCAGAACACCCTGGAGCAATGCAGTGTCTGTGCAAAGCCCATCATGGAAAGGATCCTCCGAGCCACCGGGAAGGCCTACCATCCCCACTGCTTCACCTGCGTGATGTGCCATCGCAGCCTGGATGGGATCCCCTTCACCGTGGACGCTGGTGGAAACATCCACTGCATCGAGGATTTCCATAAGTATGACCCAAGCTGTTCCCAGTGGTTTTGCTTACTGTCTTTCTCTTCTGTCCTTAAAATCCTCCTTTTTAAATCTGTGTGGGCAAAGAGAACTGAACCCTTTCACTCCTTCCTGCCACTTCCTCCCGGGGGCTCTTAAAAGGTAGGCAGAGCTTTGCTCCAAGCAGGCACACCATGGCATACAAGATTAATTGGTTAGAGACTGGGGCTGCTTAATCTCAGTTTTGCTTAGATTTCAATTTATGGATAACCTTTGCGTTCCTCTGTTTTAAATGCTCTGCATTCTTCCCTACTTTCCCCTGCACTCAGCACGTGCACGTTTCTCCTCACTCCTCTTGTACCTGCATTTCCATATCGGCGTCTCCCCCCTTCTTCCACCAAGCAATTAAGAGAGGATCTGTACTGTTGCACTCTGCAGGTGTTTGCTTACCAGCTAGAGGGATCTGGGTGGTCGCAGGATGCTCACAGCTCCTCTCTTTTTCTGGTTGTTAATTAGCTTTTTAGAGCTGCTAAAAATACAGCTCTGGTAATAATTTATAGTGTAACTGCTATTTAAAGTAAGTTGAAAGGTAGAGTTGCAAGTAGTTTCTGTCACTGCCATGCTACCACCCCCATCATCACAACTAATCTAGGGAAGACAGGTAGATATAATCAGAGCACAAATGTTTCCCCTGTATGGAAAAGACAGACACATTACACCCCTCAATTAAAAGAGGAAATCAATACTGACAAATGTGAGTTTACATCTCAACCATTTATCTCTTAATTTCTAAGGGGGTAGACTTAATTAGAGCTTCATGACATCAGTGTGTGGGCCTGAAAGCTCAAAGAAGCAGTCTGACTTGACAGAAAGGGAAGCAGCCACAATCAAATGGGATGTTAAAATCCAACACGAGTATGTTCCCTGTAGCTCAGATAGGCCTGGTTAATTGGCACATTGTAATTGCTGCCTTGCTTTTCTGTGCCAGTGGTTGTGTGAGGTAAGCCCAGCAGAAGGCTTACATGCCATCCGGGGTCCTGAAGGGTTTGCCTTGCACTGACTTATGATTTGGAGACTGCTTCTTTCCCAAGTCCCACAAACCAAGGGCCCATGCCTTCAGGAGAAAAGTAGGGAGCAAGAGCTGATGTCTGATGCTGAAGTCTTTTGGCAACAACCGGATCAGTACTTTAGAGCTCTGAGAATGGGCAGTGGTAGGCTGTCAACCCAAGGAAAGGACACAGAATTGTTGAGTGAAGATCGAGGGGCAGGTGATGGGACTAGCATAAGACCTGATGTGACACTCAGAATGCCAACCACATATTTACCAGTATTCCAGCCAGCCCAGTTTTTATTGATAGAATAGTTTGGGTTGGAAGGGACCTTCCACGTTCATCTAGTCCAACCCCTCTGCAAGTGATCAGGGATGACACATTTTCTTGATCTGGAGGTCAAGTGATCTACATCTTGCACATCCTCTTGATAACAGAACTGTAGCCGATGCTCACACTGAGCTCCCCTCTGAGCTTAGGCCTTGCAGTACCATGTCCATATTCCCTGAAATCTACAGGATTAATCTCTGGGTCCTGGGAGTTAATATTTGGTTCATAATGAATTGCCCACAGTGGCCTGGGCAGTTTTAAGTATTTTTAAGCACTACATTTGAGCTAAATGGCACAAGGAGGCGCCTGCATGAAGCAGCATATAATTAACTGCGATTACAGCTCTGGTCATATCATGATCCATTTAAGTTACTTTTCAGAGCACTCACTATAGCCACTGTTTAATTTATTTTTTCGTTAGATCGTAGCTACACAGACATCTTTCATCTGCTGCCAGTGAAATTAATATTTTTCTTTATTCCTAGTACAGATAGATTTATTTTTTTTCTTTTCTAAGCTAGTTAATTCTGAGGTGGTTCATGTGACAGGCTGGGTGGCAAAGTCAATCTTTTCCAGGCATTTCAGAAGAGAAGGGCCTTTGATCTCCTCATGTTCTGATGTTTGCCATAAGCACTGCCTTCTGTCGCTCTGTGGCCTATGACCCCAGCTCTCATTACGTGGCAGCAGATTCTGTAGGTGTAAGTTTCTTTTTTTTGTGAGCAGAGTTTGCAGTCAGGGAATTGGTACCCATAGGTTTTGAACCAGAACAGCAAATAATGGTTCCCCACAGGATAAATGTTCTCAAGCATCCCCACCTGCCTGGGAGCAGAGAGGGCCAGCCACTTCTCATGGGCAACTGGGGCATGCAAAGCTGGAGCCAATACAGAACATATGTGAATTACCCAGAAGGGTGTATGATGGGCAATATAAGGGGAAAAAGAAAGCTCTGCATTCCTCTTGAGCCCTGAGCAGGACCCCAGTTCAAGCCAGTCCCTTCACAAAGTGAGTGAATGTCACTGTACAAGACTGACTCGGGTAGACTGTGGAAAAGACTGTTGATGTGTCTGTACCCAGGCCTGTTCCCTTTTCAGCCTGGGTGATCCAGTAATGGATAAGCGAGCGCTGGTTTTAGCTAGAAAACACAGCTAGTCAGAATTGCCCTGCTGCTTCTTGTTTGGGAGCAAGCACAGACCAGAGTGTGCTTCGGTGTGCATAAGTGGAAAAGATGGATCAGAAGTTTAAAATGGATGGGATGAGCCTTGGAAAAAATAGTGTAGTGTAAGGCATGGCTTTTTGCCATCTCTAGTAAGATTTTTTACCTTTTTTCTTTTTCAATCTCCAAATTTTAATATTTTGATCTTTTTTTCAAGAGATGCTCTTGAAGCAGATCTCAGTCATCGTTCTAACCTTAGGATTTGCACAGGCTTTCTTAGGGTTTGGCTAGGGGTTGAGCTTGTGGGTTGTAGCAGCGCATAGGTGTCATGATCATGGGTCAGTCAACAGGAACGTTAGTTGGTAATTAGGGCAAGCAGAATATCACAGAATCACAGAATCACAGAATCACAGAATCTTAGGGGTTGGAAGGGACCTCAAGAGATCTTCGGGTCCAACCCCCCTGCCAAAGCAGGCTCCCTATCTCATATTACATAGATAGGCGTCCAGACGAGACTTGAATATCTCCAGAGAAGGAGACTCCACCACCTCCCTGGGCAGCCTATTCCACTGCTCTGTCACCCTCACTGTGAAAAAGTTCTTCCGCATGTTGGTGCGGAACTTCCTGTGCTCCAGCTTACAGCCATTGCCCCTAGTCCTGTCCCCACTGACCACTGCTTTGTTACCTCTCAGATACTCTTGAAATGCACTCCCAAAAGTCTGCACAATACTCTTTAACATTCTGCAAGCCTGAAACTGCATTGTAAGACTAAATTGCTCCTTCCCGTCTTCTTTCCAAGGAGGCAGCTGTGCAAACCTACAAACTGACACTTGTACATATGTGTGTGTGACTGTACACATGCACATCTTTCTGGCTTGCTGGTGCAGTTAACAAAACCTTTTGCTCTGGGTTTTGAGGATGACTGGGACCCATCTCTTCTTCCTTCAGGAAATTTGCACCGAGGTGTTCGGTCTGTAAGGAGCCTATCATGCCAGCCCCAGGACAAGAGGAGACTGTACGCATTGTTGCCTTGGATCGTGACTTCCATGTCCAGTGCTACCGATGTGAGGTTAGTATTCTAATCATGTGGAGGGCAGAAAGCAAAGGTTGGCTTAATTTCATCACTGCCTCATGTTATACACACAAAAGGCATACCCTGTTGTAACACTGGCTCTACAATCAAATTAGTTCATTGACTTCAGCATGCAAGGAATTTTTCCTCGTTTATATCGGCACAAATGAGAAGGAAATCAGGTCCCCTGTTTATAACAGGTTCATTAGGAGAGCAAGCGAACGTGACTCAGATAATTAGGGCTTAATATTTGAGAACTTCATAAATTATAGCTTGGACACAAGCATTGCTTATGTTTATGTTCTTAGGATGGAAGGTAATGCATGTTAGAATTTGAGCAAGATTGTACAGGAAACTCAACATATGGCTCTGGGTTGAAGAATTTTAATGGACACATAAACATGATGATTCGTGGTTTGTGCAGTGCCTTTTGTGCTACTTTTCTGTTCAGTTTCATTACGCACTTCATATAATTTTGATGGTAGGAATCTGAAGACAGACAGAAAAATCACCTTAAAGCAATTAACATGTGGGAACAGCTGTGTTAGGGAACCCTTCAAGAATTCTTCAATGCAAGTGTTACTTTTTGGATAATACATCAGCCAGATGGCAGGGTAGGAAAATGAGACCAAATGTATTTCTTATCACAGTTGCAGATTTTAATAACTTGAACCGGAAAGAAGGATGGACTGAGGCTTAAAGGTCTAGGCTGAAACTTGAGGCATCTGGTTCACTTCTCAATGTGACCTTGGCTTCCAGGGTGCATATCAGCCCATTAAGCCTAGGGTTTTTTTAGGATGCTGAGGCACTCCTACACTAGTTTTGTAGAGTCTAATTCATCATGCAGCATGTCCCTGTGCTGGCTGCTGAGATACCTAGGCTTTACCCCACGTGACTGTCAGACGTAGATGCAGTGTAGAACACAGACACTCACTTGGCCTTGATCTCCATGTGCCACAGCTATCTCAAAAGGAACAGCAATGATATCCCTCTTCCTACGACGTGGTTGCCAGGTATATTTCCAAATACAGATTTATGATGAAGAGGCATGACCTCTAAGCAAGCTGTAATCCCCTTCCCATGGCTCCATCAGCAGTCTTGGGCCAAGTGATTGCCTGTCTACACTGTGAGGGATAATTCTGAACTTTCCTAGCAGCTATATTTAGATACTTAGATACTTGGAGGCTGAGGTCTCTGGCGCAAGTTTTGGGCCTTTAGTGGGGTTCCCGTGTGCCTGTCTCAGCAATATCCTCCTTTCAGCCTTAATCTTTTGGGCTGATTGCAATACAAACAGAGGTGACAATTCTGGTGAGGGGAGACAGACAGGGAGTTTGCCTTGCTGTCACTCCTGGAACGGATGCTATAACTTTCTGGCATTAACCCTTCCCAAAGAGATTACCTTTAGTCAGATACTGGTACCAAACTTCCTTCCCAGTGGTGTTTCTTTTCTTTATCCTTTTTTGCATTAATAAACAAGTGCTTAAGTTTGATGTTTTCTCCAATGCTAAAGACCTTTCCTTCCTTGGGAATGTGAAGGAAATAATCTCCTTTTATTTTCAATTGGATTAAATTCTGCAGAGTGCTTGGGAACCCATCTTCTCTGCAGCGTTCTCTCTTATCAAGAAATGACTTAATCGTGAAAGACTTCACATAGCTCTGCTTTATGCTGACTCAAGATGGATCCTGTTACAAGGTGGAGAGTGAGGAGAGAGTTTCTTTGGCTAATAGATTTTTCACTTCATCTTGTTCTTCTCTCTTATTTACTTTGCTCTCTGTTTCCTTATTTCCTAGGACTGTGGTGGCCTCCTGTCTGAAGGGGACAATCAGGGCTGTTACCCTCTGGATGGGCACATCCTTTGCAAGACCTGCAACTCTGCTCGAATTCAGGCTCTGACTGCCAAGGCCAGCACTGATCTCTGAGTATCAACTGTGACCCTCCCCAGATGCCCATTGGGGGATATTGCACAAGCTTTGCATGATTTCTTTCCAGCCTAGGGTCTGAATCTCTTTAAAAAAAAAAAAAAAAAAAAAAAAGAAACAAACTGGAAGGTTTTGGAACAAGAGGGCAGTTTGAGGGGCCATGTTCAGACTGCTCCTGACAGAGCATCTAATTTAGATGTGACTTTTCAGAAGGGCAGTGGCTCAGAGCACCTGCTGTCTCTGTAGCTGATGGAAATAAGTGGTCACAACACCTAAGTTATCTGCCTGTGGGAGGAGATCTGAACATGGTTTTGTGTTTCTATGTTTGATTCCTGACTCTTAAGAAGCACATGAAGGTAAAAGGTGAAAAAGGCTGAGCTAGTTCTTTCTCCTCAGTTATTTTGAGAACCTGACTAGTTCTCATTGAAGCCATGGTGAGCTTCCCTTTGACTTCAGTAGGATCTGGATCACCAGAAAAAGTAGCTCCAGTACCCTAGAAGTCCAGTCATCACAACACTCACAATTCAATTTCAGCTGTACTGCACCTAAGAATGTAGGTGTGACTTTGTATCCTTGGAGTACGGATTTGTTTTCTGTATCTTTTGTCCTATGCCCTTACTTGTCTCCAATCTCTTCCAGTTCCATAGGTTTTTTCTTTTTCTTATGAAATTATATTTTGCTATTGCATAAATTTATTCAGTAGTGATGCTTCCAATTCACAATGTATGAGCAATCACAGAAAGATGTGAGCTTGCACACACTACACTACATACACAGACACAGTGTGCTGCTTTTGATTTGCCAGAGGTGTAAGCCTATCATGTCTGAGAAGGTCTTTAAGGACATTGGGCTGGAAACACATTTTTAAAATCCCAGTGGTTAAAAAAAGTTACTACATAGAACTGTGGTGCAAAGCGATGCTCAAAAAAACCTTACTCCACTTTCTCTCATGCCCCGTTCTGGTGGAAGCACTAGCAGTGTTGGTGTCTGCAAAGCCATTTAAGCAATGGAGCCTTGATCCATCTCCTGTGATGTAGAGGGTTTTTTCCTTCTGCTGTGAGGGACTGGATTAGGCCTTGGGATATACATTTCTCTGGTGTTAACACACATGATCTGCAGCTCTTGTTTAAAAAAAAATTAAGGATCTTATTTCAACAACAGCCAAACAGATCCTCTTAAATACATGCTGCTGCTCAGTTTTTATCTTAAGAAAACAAAAGATGGTGTTAAGCCCTTCTCTATGACATTCCAAAAAGTAAGCTTTCTCTTTTTTTTTAAAGCTCTTTGATTTCCATCCCAGGCACTTAACTTCTGTCTGGTGAAATGTCATTGCAGAAGAGTTCTGGGCCAGCAGAAGCATTTTCATCTTCAAGTCCAGAATTAATGCATATGCCAAGGTAAACAAAAGCTGGGCACAGATAATCTTTTTTTTTTTTTTCCCTCATGTTGGTACAGGGTTTATTTAATTTGGTTAATTAAAAAAAAAAAATTAGAATCCACAGCATTCTAAGCAGCTATAATATTCTTGTTCATGAAACCCATAATAACTAAGGTGCAAATTACATAGCGAGGGAGTAATTTTCATATCACTGAATTGACATTAATATCTTATTTGCAGATGTAATCAAAGAAAATACCTTTCTTTGCACTTAACAAATTGAGAAGCAGAACTGAAATAGTTGCAGGCTGATTGACCATGAAAGTGACAAAATGGCACTTTTCAGGAGTAAGTTACAATCATCTTTTTCATGCACCCACTGAAAAACAATAAGAATGTGGTACTTTCATCTTTATTCTCCATAACAGAAGCCTGATATAATTATACCCACTAATGGGGAGAAGAAAAGTTAGATGAGCTAGAAAGATAGGAAACAAAGAGGAAAAATTGTGATGCTCCTGCAAACGGTGAGTTCCCTTTCAGTGTAGCACTAACCTTTGCAGAAGAGCACTGTGAAATTTAATAGCTTTAGCTGTATACAGTAAATTCAAATACAGAAATACCAGTCTGAAATCTCTGTTCCTTACATGGTTTGTATGTTGGCAAACTCCACCACTGTCAGGGAAGTTGACCAAAATTCACAGCTCGGAATGAATCCTTCTTTGTGGAAGGGTGGCATCATTAAGCAAAAGAAATCGTTCTCCGCCATAGTGGTTGTGCTGAAGCAGTTTGCCTTTTTATACTAGATTTCTGCCCTGGCCTTCAAGAATTTTACTGCCTCAGACATAAACAGATTTTTGTGCACTGCGACTCCTGCCAGGTTCCATCTGGGCTCCTGTTCCCTGAACCGTGGCATGTAAGGTACTTCTTGAGCTCGCTTCTTCACATGCAGGCTGCACCACCACCAGTCAAAAAACCCTCACAACTATTGAGCAAGTCCAGTTTGAGCTAACCCTACAAAAACACTGGAGGTTAGAGCTGGGATAGTTTTTTATATATAAGAAGTGCCTATCACCTTATTGATAAACATTCTTTGGAACCACCCTGACCACCACTGTATCCATGCCAAGGATTTTATGTCTCTGTGAGCCCAGGGGGGGATGCGACGTACTCGGGTGCAGAGTAAGCCATTCCATCAGGCTGCAAATGTACCTCTACCTCTGATCTTCCTTATTCTTGCTGGTGTAGATCAAGTGACTGATGAGACTCTCCTGGGGTAACTGTTGGAAACAAGCAATTGTGCCTTCCTGCAGAATGTGGCCCAGACTAAGGTGGACTGAAGTCCGGAGCCTTTGGGGTTTTTATGGCACTGCTATAGGCTGGACTTGGAGCGAGTCATATGGCTTCTTGTCTTCTGCCCTCTGTTCGAGACGGCTTCATTCCAGCTTCCCAGGGATGTTATGGGAATTAAACTAATTACAGATTGGCCCAAACTACTGATTTTTGGAGGTCTGTCTTCTCTTTCCAGAAGAGTTTGCTGGTATGTAGGTTTGGGATTCCAGCCCGTTTCAGAGCTGAGGGCCGGCCAGGAGATCTAGATCTGAATCCTCTGTGTTATTAGGGTGCTGTGGTGAGTTGGACTGGCATGCAAGGAGGTGAAAGCCAAACTTTTCAAGCATTAAATACTCCTTGGATGGAAGATGTTTGACAAAGATTGAGCAGTGTTGATATTTGAGGTACTGTGGCTAATTTTTAGACCTGATACATCTGGGCAAAGATACTATCGCGCTTTTGTTTTCACCCCTGAAACACTAAAGCCATCTGCCTGATGGAAGGGGTGAGCTTCCAAAACACTCGTCTTTATGTTCTGTGATGTGTGTGGTTTTGGCTTCTAAAATTGCTATAAATATATACAGAAGATATTGCATAAATGTATGTACATCACGGAGGCTCTCATCTGCATGTGTATGGAAATCTCCCCTCTGATGCTTCAGGATTCAGTTAGGAAATGCTGGTGGACTTACCTCAATTGCACTGCAATTAAGAACCACTGGGATATTGCTTCATCATTATTTATCACATATTTATACTGTATCCTGTTTTATCTGTTCCAAAGAAGGAGTCTTTTTGCCAAAGAGGCCTTGCTTTTCTTAGGGTGTGCTTCTTAGCTGTGATAAAAATTCACATCACCTGTGGCTGTATGTCCAATTCATGTCCAAACTGTTCCTTTCAGATAGAATTGGAAGATCACACAGACATTTCTGTTAGTCTGCAGTTTTTCTTTGGCTTTGTCTAGCATTTGTTGGTAAGTAGGGCCTGATCCCATGATTTGTGTGGCCAGGCAGGGCCTGAGAGGGTCCAGGATCAGGTTGTAGTTTAGGAAAATATTTAAGCCCACAGGGTTAGTTTAAGCACAGACTTAAAGCCATTGCATGGTGTGATATAAGCCATGAGTGTACAGTCATTAATACCAAAGTGATGCCATATCATCTAGTCATATAGATTTGATCTGGGTAGGATGTAGGCATAGTCAAACTTGTGTCAAATTACCCAGAACACATGAAACCGCTTCTGTGTCGTCCTTATGCCAATGCCAGGAGGGCACCCAGTTGCTGATCCAAAGCAACATTTGGGCAACAGGAGGATGAGTTATTACAAGATCAGTGCTCCATGTCGGGTGGCTGTGGCACTTTCCATATGTCACAAGTAACCCTACAGCCAGATTTACTGCATCTTTGAACCATGGCTTTAAAACTGTCTACTTAAACTTTCTCTAGAAGCTTGGGTTGTCTTGGTTACAGCCCAATCCTTCAGCATATCTCCAAGGCTAACACTAGTGTTTTGTGAATATGATGGCTGTATTGTCACTTACTTGAATCATTGCCTGAAAGTTGTTTTTAGAAAAAGAAAGCAACGCTGTTGCCTTAGCCTATCAGATAACACACCTTTCATTTTGCTTTTGTTTTTTTAATATTTTAATTCTTAGATTTTTATCACGGCTGTGAAACACTTGGGTAATGACTTAATCGTAGAGGTGTGGGAGTACTGGAGTGTTTATCATAATAGCATTCATCCTGACGGCAGGAGCGAGACTTTCATGAGACACGGGTCCTAAGCTGCCTGTCAGCAAAATGTGCCTGAGAAGAATGAGGAAAAAAGTGTCTTTTAGAGACAAGGTGGTGGTTGAAGAGAATGTGCAACCAGTCATATTGAAATCTCTTTGGGTCTGTTAGAGCTGCTGCCTGGCCATGGTCAGCCAAGCCTAGCTTAGGTTTGATAAACACCGTTTCCTCTCAGTTTTGAGAAGGTCCAGCAGATGAGAATGGAACCCAGGAGAAGATTCTTGAGGGAATCTTGTGTCTTTGTCCTCCTTCATAATCAGAGATAAATGTTAGACACCTGGCCTACAGCTGAATGTCTCAGAAGGGATTTGAATTTGACTGTTATCTGTTGATACCCAGTTCCTGCAGTTGGTTCACCATGTTGATTTTGCTATCTGTTCACTGAGCTGGGTTGGCTACACCTCAGAGATTTCCATATAGGAAGTCAGATCTATCACAGAAAGGTGGTGAAGAATCTCACTGTGGTGAAATTCCCCCAAGAAAACACTAGTGATGGTAATCGACTGTTTGTTGACAAAAGATAGCAGGAACTACTTAGTACTATCAAAAGGTTAGTAAAGTACAAACTAAGGGTGGTGGGAATGCTATTTCCAGTTACAGCTGGTCACAGTTTTTACACTAAATTATATGATGTCACAAGGGCCTTTTTTTAAATGAGAAATTCGGGTTTTGTAATATTGCCTGCAACAGGGTTTTTTCCTTGCTGTTGTAATTAGAATCATACTGCATTTTTATCTAAACAAATTTCAGAATTGTTAGCGAATATTTTCATTTCTCAAAAAAAGTTCATCTTTCTCAGTTTTTTTGTAATTCTTGGGCTGCTTCTGCTGGTTAATGAAAGTTTCTGTGACAATTCTGGAAAAAAAGCTGAAAAAAATTGCATTTGAAAACAAGCACATGTTTTGCCCTATTCTTGAAACGTGGTTCAATACTGGACCTAGCAAAATAAAAAAGCTCTGAAACTTTTCACTAGGGTTCTTTCCCTCCCCATTTTTAACTAGTTTTCCTAACTTTGAAGTCATTGTTTCCTTTGTTAGTACAATCCAAATAATGTGACTCTTCTTAAAATAACAACATTACTTCAGTTGGTTTCATTTTTCCTATCTTGAAGCCATGGAGTAGCTGGCTATGGGGGTGCCAGGGTCATTTTTTGTTGCAATTGCAATTTTCTTCTTTGGGTTTTTTTTTTTTTGGGGGGGGGGGAGTGGGGGGGATTCTTTTGTTTGTTTTTTCCCTCTGAAATTACTGAACCATATTATGGCAACTGCTGTGAAGATCAAGAGATATTGATTGAACTTCACATACCCTTCTGGGCTTGCAAATGGCATTTCTCCTTAAACATTTCTAGAAATACTACCTGATTTCCTCAGCATTTCAAGTTTGAATTTGCAAGGGTCGATTGCCTGACTGACGTTTGGAGCATGAGAGCAGACTTTAAACTTGTGAAATTGTTACATTTGCCCAGCATCTAAAAATCTAAGGAAAAAAACCCATAGCTTGGGTAGGTTTCTTAGTGGATGTTAGGGAACAGCTCTCATTTCAGCCTGGAAATCTGCTGTGATCTTGAAAAAACTAAGCTCAAACATTTGCTGACTGCTCTGGCATATTGCATGCACGCACATGGCGGTTGTGGGGCTACAGCTAAGTAGAAATACAGACTGCGATACTGAGCACTGCTACTTTCACCCCACCAGGCTTCATCCCTGGCTACGTGTTGCCAGTCTCTTCATGTTGCATGTGGAAGCTGTGGGGTTGATCACTGGGTATTGTGAGCACTCAGTTCAAACCTTGTCATTTTTTAACTTTGCTGTTTGTCCACGTGTCTCGTCATAGAATCATAGAATGTCATGCGTTGGAAGGGACCCCAAGGATCATAGAGCTCCAACCCCCCTGCCACAGGCAGGGACACCAACCTCAGGCCTGGATCTACACAAGGTTGCCCAGGGCCCCATCCAACCTGGCCTTGAACACTTCCAGGGATGGGGCATCCACAACTTCTCTGGGCGGCCTGTTTCCAGCACCTCACCACTCTTTCTGTAAAAAACTTCCTTTAGTTTTAACCCGTTCCCCCTTGTCCTGTCATTGTCTATCATTTTAAAAAGTTGAATCCCCTCCTGCTTATAAGCTCCCCTCTGGTGCTGGAAGGCTGCAATGAGGTCCCCCCGCAGCCTTCTCTTCTCCAGACTGAACAAGCCCAGCTCCCTCAGCCTCTCTTTGTAGGGCAGGTGCCCCAGCCCTCTCATTATCTTCATGGCTCCTCTGAACCCTCTCCAACAGTTCCACATCTTTCTTGTATTGGGGGCCCCAGATCTGGACACAGGACTCCAGATGGGGCCTCATGAGGGCAGAGCAGAGAGGGACAATCACCTCCCTGTCCCTGCTGGCCAGCCCTCTTCTAATGGAGCCCAGGATACCATTGTCATACCTAGATCTTTTGGAAAATGAGGACGGAAACAGAAGCCCAGGTGGTGGCATTACCTCTACATGCCCAATGGTTAGAGTCCCTGGCTGGGAATGTGACACTTGGGGTGTCTCTACCTTTTTTTGTCTCTGCCTTCCTTTGTCTGCAAGCAGCTCTCATCCGCTTTTTCCATTAGCTCAACGTGCATTCATCTTTGAAGTGAAGATGGTATGTTACTTACTTCTCAGAGGTATTATGAGTCTTAGCTAGTAGTTGGAAAAACTTTTCCAGATCTTTAATCAAATAGTTTTTGTGCATCCATAGTATCAGTGGCCTGCCACATGGATATCAAAGAAAATTGTTATAATTATTGCTTTTAAAATGATTATGAAATTGTGCCTTACTTTTTCAGTCATATTTAACCATGTAATTTAGAACCACATGATTGCAGGGATTTATCATGAAGAAATTTGTTTGAAGGATAGTTTGTTTTTTTAAATATCTTTTTCTCCAAAAAATGAATTTATTAGTTTTTCCTCCTAATTTTTTTTCCCTCCAGTTTTGCTCCTTTAATATGTTTGTGTGAAAGGACAACCAGAATTTGCATTCGTGGGAGACAGATCATTTTATTTGGTCTTGTGTGTAGTGCTTTCATTTTCTTTTATGTTCCTTCAGGAAAATTCCTCTCTTCCCAATTACTCATACGTAGATGTCCTTTAATGTAGGCTGACCAGTAAAGGGGTTTTGTCATTTAATTTAATGTCTGGTTTGCTTTGTGGTTGGTTTTTTGGTTGGTTTTTGGTTTGGTTTGGTTTTTTTTTAATTAACCAAATACAGGGTACTGGAGAGACATTGCACATTAATGCTGAATGTTAATGCTAATTTTCATAGAAAAGACAAAATTAGAGCCTTTCCCCGTCTCCAGTGCAGTTTTGTTACTGTTCTGGGTACAACACTAATATTAAGCCAGACTGTAAAGGCAAAAATCTCAGTGTGACCTACTTCCATTCACCAGCAAGAATTCTTTGTCAGCTGACTCCTGTTTGTTTGTTCACTTTTAAATGTCGGATTACAGAACGAGCATCTCCTAAAGATGAAAGAAAACAGTGTTTTCATGTGCAGGAAATTTGGGGTTGCAGTAACAGAACATTTTCTTTGTGAATGTGGATGTCATGGTGTTTTAAGCTCCTGCCTGGAGCCTAAATCAATTTGGCCTCTCATCCCGTTCATCTCACTGGTGCTCCTAAAAGGCTGCAGCCCTGCAAAAGCTCATGCAGCATTTTTGGCTGCCTTCCCTTGTTCCCATTTGGTACATATTTGCACAATTTAACTGAGCTTTTCTTTCTGCTGAAGGTCAGATGCAAGCGATACGAAACACTAAACTTTATAAACAAGCAAAGCCATTTCAACCACAGCATTTTGGACTAGAATGGATTTTTAGGTGGCGCACTGTCTGCTGGCCTTTGGAGGGGGGATCCTGAGACTACATTGGACTGGAACAGGATGTGAAGCCACAAGCCTTGGGTTTTTTTTATTAAACTACTTACTGTAATCCAGCTACACAGTTTCAGCCTGACACTTCAGAAGAAGCTTCCAGCAGCAATGCAAGTACAGGCACTTTCCCTCGTGCAGAAAGTGAAACTTTCCCAACCAGAGTAAATTTAACCTATTGCATAAGATGTTGGAAGGTTGTTTTTTGGTTTTTTTTTTTCTTGGGATTCTTACTGTAACCTCTATATGCAGAGGATGAATAGCTTTTCTTCCCCACCCACCCCCCCTTTTTTTTTTTTTGACAAGATTAGATGTTGCATATTGATGAGCTAGCATTTCAAAGGTCCATGGGGCTTTGGAACGTATTAAGAATCTCTGAAGTTTAATATTCACCATGTGTTAAATATTCAGAAGGAAAAATCTGCATAAAATGGCTTTTGATAAATACATTCTAGGGGTTCGTTCTTTCTATCTTATGCAAGCGTTGTGGGGATTGTGGCTGTACCAGTTTTGTTCCAAAGTGTCTTTTCTTTTAAAGTATCAGGACCATTTTTATCCCATTTGTGTGCCCAGTGCTTGTCCTGAAGGCTTTTATGACTTCTAGTGGAATTGTACAGCAGACAGGAGAATGTGACCAAGGAGAAGGTGCAGCTGAGCATCTTAACTCCTGAGTGCCTGGTTGGTTGCTCCCCCTACTTATGACAGCTGTGATTAGCCCAGTGGTAAGGCCTGGCTGAGATCTTTCTGGAAAGCAGTTCCACCCTGGTTGAGATTTGAGGACAGAGAGAGCAAGATGCTGGCTGCAGGAGCAAAGGGAAGTGCCATTCAGCACATCTCGGATCACACAGGGCAGTTTCCCTTCCTTGGATGTCCCTCTTTGGTAAGAGTCTCAGCCATAAGACAAGTGCTTTTAGGATAAATCCTCCCTTGGGGATGCCCTGTTTCCCACGGTGTTGAAAATCTGATTGAAGCTTTAGTTGAGGAGGATCTGTTACGGGCTGCAAACACACAGCTATTTTACTGTATTACTCTGGCTTGTCTTTCCTTTGATGTTTCATGGTACATACCATGGTGTGTAGGACAGCTTCTTTGGCCCTGCTCATGCATTGTCGTGACTTTGTCATGCCAGTCCCTGTTGAATCAGCGCCTGGTACTTGTTCTCAGGACGGCTCTGGCTTGAGCTGAGGGCGTCTCATGCTCCTGTGCAAAAGGTGGTGCTTTCAGGTTTTGGCTTACAAATAATGCAGCCCTTTCAGACTCACCTTTCCCATCTTACATATTCCTGACAGAAGTAGGATTTTAAATATTTCATAGCATTCTTCTTTCTTCTTCCTTTTTGCCAGATGCCTTGAAAACATTGTCAGATTACGATCTGGGTGGGGGTTTTCAGGATCGATTTCCTTTCCTTCTTGATTGCATGGTGTAGGTTTGCAGTAAGGGGTTTTTTTCCTTTTCTTTTTTTTTTCTTCTTTTTTTTCCTTTTTTTTTTTTTTTTAGTCTTACAGAACAGATGCCTTTAGTTTATGCAGAGAAAGATTGACTATGATTAGAGCTAATCCAGGATGGCAGTATTGGACCCCCACAGTGAAAGCTAGAAAAGTGATTGCAAAGTATTCTGTTTCTCCTTTATTAATTACACAGGAAGTTTCCACCGAAGGCTCATGTAGCACAACTGGCCTATGTAATAAGTAGCAGGGCCTGTAATTACAGTCTGCCTTCTGATACTATCTGCGCTTTGACTTTCTAGGTACCACAGTTCTATTTACATCTGTGTCTTTGTCACCTTTTAAATTTTTGATGGGTCACTAAGGGAAGAAGAACACAAGCCATGAGCCCGGAGGAGGTGCAGAGGGGCTTAATGAGGGAGTTGTCCTCCTTTTCAGGTATCTGCCTGACTCAGGACACAGAACAGAGCATGGGGAATGGGGGATTTTACCAGTTATGCAGCAGAGTGGGCTGCAAGCCAACCGGGTATCTTTCAAGATCTTGGAGTCTTTGTAGGACTGGAAATCTGAACCTTTTACAGGTCTTAACGAGTGTACTACCCTGTGAGGGAGTTTATATATCAGTATTTCTTTGCTCAGAACACATTCTACAGGATTTGACCTTTCTTTTCTGTAAGATTCAGGGGTATATGGTTGCGAAGAGATCTTCTGCACAGGACACAAGGAGGGAGATTGCTTTCAGCATCGAAAACGCTGAGCTACAAATCCTGGTATCAGTGTAAAGCTAGAGTAACTTGAGTGGAAGGGGGAAGGCAGTGATTTACACCTGGTTCAGTACCAAGTGCAGCAGCAAGCGCAGCCTCAGGCAGACCAGCTCACTGGGGTGTCAATCCAGAGACCTGGCAGTGGGTAAATAGGCTCCTTGTTTGGTGCTGGTCACTCTGGCAGTAATCACTTGTCTCTTTGGAAATGTTCACTAAAGTTAGAGCAAAGCCACAGAATCGTGCCCCTCAGTCTTTTCCTTCAAGGCATACTCCCAGTGCTGGGTTTGATCGAGAGGAGTGAAAGCCATTGCTTAGGTACTATATGCAAAAAAAAAAAATATTAACAATCCACTGCAGGTATTTTTAATGGCCACTAAACCGTTATGCAAATTGTCCCTTTTCTACAGCTTGCACTGTTATTTAATTATTTTTGGTCTGGCTTCTGGATTTTTTTAAAAAAGCCCTCAATTATATCTTAATTTTTTTCTAACTCTACTTCTAAGAAAGTTGGTGCTTTAAAGGAAAAAATCCTTACTTTCAAACATGGGTTTTTCAGGCTTCAAAATTAATAATTTCTACACCTGACCCAGTTCCTGCAGCTGCCAAAAATGAAAAGAGAAAGCTATTTAAATTTCTCATAGAACCATTTATCTCTTAAAATATGCCAAGGCAATTTGAGGTGGGGGTGGAGACTCAGCTATTTATCTCAGCAGCTTGATTTTTCTCTTTATGTTTCTAACTGTCAGGGGGAAAAAAATGGTAGGAAGCTATTCTTGGGCTATTATTGATGTATTGTGTTGCCATTATGCAGGATGTCTGCTTTGCTATATACGGAAGGACATTAATAATAGCCATCTCCCCTGCCCCCACCCTTGGTTCCTCTTTGGGAAGATACGGTTTAAACTGGAGCATCTGCCGTGTTCAAATTACTGCTCCCTCCTCCCCTTCCCCCAATTCATTTCCCAAACTAGATTTGGGAACGGGGCTAAGGGAATAAGGAGACAGGTTATATTTGCCATTTTTCTGCCTACTTATGTGGTTGCTCCAGGCAAGTCATTTCCATGCTGTGTACCTGTCTACCCTCTTCCTTCCTGTGCATTGCCCCTCCTTTCATTTTAAGTTCATCATTGCAAAATAAACCCCTTTTTCTCACAGGGGCTGGCTGGCAGAGCGGGCCCAGCAACAGACTTCTGATTTGTTACTACCCCGCATTTCATATCCAGAAACATTAGCTTCTTCATTGTTTCCCCTAACTTGGCAAATGTATTCCTGTTCCCATCCCTCTGACCCCAGGTTTAAAACACTGTTATGAAACTTTAAAAGGGGCCTGTCTGCTTGTTTAAGGACTCAGATGCTTGTTTTATTTTTGGAAGCAGAGTGGATGGCGAACAGGAACAGTTTGATGTTCAAAAAAAATCGCCTCACTTCAGCATCCCCCTGAAGTGCGGGAAGTCCTGGCTCCGCAGGTCTGCGTCAGCAGAATAGGAGTAGGAAAAAGACCTGGCCTGCCCCATTTCATCTGTGAGGGGAGTGAGGTGAAAGTAATAAACATAGAAAAAATAAAGGGCATAATTACTCTGTTTCAGATTTTTAATGGCTGTTCCTACATCTCATGCTAATTTTGTTCCATATGAGCTTTGCTTATTCAGCATTTCTGATAGGACCATGTGCTTTTTCATGGTGTCATTATTTTTACTTGTCATTTGTGGTGTCATAGCCTTGCCCCAGTCCCTATATGATATGAAGCCTTTTCGATTTCAGCACTGAATTAAAAAGTTAGGAACCCTGTCTGGGAAAGCTTACCTAGAATTTAGGACCACAAAATGCAATTGGAAAACTTTCCAATTCTGATATAGGAAGGCTTTCCAAATACGAATTCTAGATGGCAGGAATGTCTTAATTTGGGAAAGTGCTTAGATTTTGAAATAGGGAAGGGAGATGGCTATTCAGTGTAGTTTCTTCTTCCTTTAATTGTCTGTCTTGGTGGTGGTGGTGGTGGCGGCCAAGAATTAAAATGCCACCCTCTGAAGTCTTCCCTAAACTGGAGCCAGAGCCCAGGAACTCCTCTGCAAATGTTTGCCCCAGCTCCAGCTTGCCACACTGCAGCAGCATGAGAGAAAGGAAGGACAGCTAACAAAGCAAGGCACATCTCACCCTCTTCACAGTCAGAGCTGCTCCGTAGGCTCCTGTGTCCAGCCCAGGGCTTGATCCTGCCTTTCTAGTGCAAATATTTTGCCAGAACCCGGCATTTTCTCTCCACTGTTAGCTATGGGATTGTGTGCAATGATGAGGATTTGCAGGGAGGGAGAAGATCCTGTTCCAATTAGGCTGCTTTTGTGCTAACGTTTCATTCAGGCTGTACGAGATAAGAGCAGTTTGCACTGAAATGCGCAGCCGGAGATTGTGGTTTGCGTTTCAACTATGTTGAGATGGTACCCATTGAAAATACAGAACTGGAGCACTTTTACATCTGCCAGTGCTTTACTGACAGCTCTGTATGGGTTGGAAACCCATTTTGGTTTGGCAAATGGACATTTTCTGCCCTGTTCCTTCAGCCTGATCGAGTTCTGTGCTTTATCTGCATAAAAAGTAGTATTTCTAATGTGCCTAATGCCTGACCAGCTAAGCACCTGACAAGCATCTAAGCAGAACAATCAGCAGGTGAAGTGTAGGCTATTAACTGAGCTGCCTTTACAAAAAGCATATTCTGCTTTCTTCACTACGTGCCTTTTCAGAGACCTGTGGTGCTCCTTTATGGGCAGCAGAGAAATAGCCCTAGTGCTGAGCAGGGATGGGAACTATGAGAATGATGTAGAACAGAAGCAAGAGGTTAATTTTGAGCATCTGTTCTCCATTGGGCTAAGCAAAGCAATTGCTTTATCCCACCAGTGCAGCTTGTCATCTTGCTTAACACAGCTCATTGTTTGGTAGGCAACTGTTCGGTACCGGTACTTGGATATATCTCCTCAAATGTCTCTTATCTCACCAGAACTCCAGAGTCATTCATATCTGGACATTTTATTTGCTTAACCTTGCCTCTTATAAGCTCTCCAATAGTCATTTTTTATATCATATTAGAAGAGAAAATTTAAAGGTGAACCAAAGGCTGAGTGTTTGCTTGGTGCTACCATAGTAAAAAGGCTGATAGGCTCTCACTTTTGGTTCCTGAAATCATGTTTTAGGAAACCTTTCCCTTCTGTGGTCAGAGAGGAAATGCAAGGTTGATTGGAAATGCAGCAAAGGGAAAGGTTTGGTGTTTTGATACTCAGTACTTCATCACTGTGACCTCCTCTGCTGAGTGGGGGACAGTATTGGTAGGAGTGTGGGTAAAGTTGTGCTTGGGCTTTTGCATGATCTTGCTAGACAGAATCTACCTTGGAGAGACTTCAACTTCCTTAAGGGTCCTATAGTTTCCCATGCTACAGCTTGTGTTTTGGATCATCAGAGAGACTGGAGGGCAGCCTCCAGTGCCTTCCAGTTACTCAAATGAGAGACCAGGAGTACTAATTCTGCAGTTTGGTAACAGCATTTTTCAACTCAGAACAAACAGCAGAGGTTTGTTGTGTTTCAGAGCCTAATCTCTCACACTGGCTTTACCTGTGGGCTGATATAAGGAGGGTCTGAACAACACGGGTTATTCTGGAAGAATTCCTCTTGGCTAAGTGCCCCATGGCAACCCTACTGAGGGCTGGGAGATGAGCTTAGCTCTTCCAAACTGCAAGGAAGGAGTTGCCTCTAGGAATGTATTTAACCTGTGTAGCTACTATGCTTTGGCCTGTCCTGCCAACTGTAGAACTGTCTGCTCTGCGGTTCACCCACGATGATGTTTATTGGATGTGCAGTAATTCAGTGGATGACTACACTGGGTTTGAGAGGGTATTTCAGCTTTGTGGTAGCTGTTGGTTTAGCCCTTGAGAGAGAGAAGGTTTTGTGTTGTTGCCTTTGTTGTGGTTTGGGAGGGGAGTGTGACTGACCACACTTCTTGTCCTGTGCTAGCAGACAGAGGCTCTCAGTGGTATGGGAAGCATCTTCCTTTCAAATGTGAATCACTAGTCTAGGTATCTGGGCAAGACAGGGGCACGAGGAGGCATTCCATACATGCGGAATGCCTTCCACTGCACACTCCATGCCCTCAGATCCTAATGAAGTAACATTACTTGAGCTTTTAGGACTGGTCTCCTATCTGTCAGAACTTGGGGGTACCAGAGCTTTACCCCTTGCTGAGCATAAGCACTACCTGAGTCTGTGAGGGACCCGATCCTGCTGCCATTGGAGTTTTCCCAAATCCTGCGAGTTGGCTGAGTGCGCCTCCTGTGAGCTGCTGAGTAGCCTCCCTTGTCACAGAACCCATCAGGCCACTTGTCCCCATAGTTGATTACTTCCACAGGGCTTTGAGGGCGCTCAGGAAATGCAATCAGCACCTTACAGGGTTGGTCCACGAGGTAATATATGAAGTTTTTTCTCTGGTAACTTGTGTGCATGAATCGAAACCCATTTATTCCAGTTTGTTCTGAGGACAGATGCAGCATATACACATTTTCTATATTTATAAATATATATAGATATATATATTTTGTTCTCAGCTAGTTACCTCTTCTAAACTGCAATTTTCAGAGCAACCGGCATATATTTTTTATTCAACACATAAAATGACTTTTTACACTAAGAGAATGAAAGCTGTTTTAAGTGTGTTTCCTGTGTTTTTATTATGCATTATCCAATTATATTGAGATGTATTTTCCTCTTTGCTCTGCTCTTTCAGTTGTTATCCTTTTTATCAGTTACGCTTTTCTAATGTTTTGTAAGGGAAAATAAATATGCAAAATCGCCAGATGCCTTTTTTCTTTGCAGAAGAAGTATCACAAATGCTTTTTTATTACATTTTACCAATCCAATAAACTCCTTATAAATTTCATTTTTGTTTGCTAGTGTGTGAAATTATTTTTTCAAGTCGAATGGTATTTACTTTCTCCCAACCTCTACCTGCAATTATGCTTTATATCCTCCATCTCTCTCTTTCTCTTTTGGGTGCAAAATTTCCACTGTGTGACTCTTCAACTTAATTCAAGAGCCTCTTTCACCATTGGGTGAAGCAAGGATGCTAGAAACATGTCCCGAGAGGCTACCCCCTACATGTACTGGCCATCTCGCAATGAGTTTTGCACTGTTCCTAAAAACATGCACCTTTGCAGTAGAGAGCTCTCCTTTCCTAAACCCCAGTCTGCAGAGGTAGGTGATAGGAGGAGGTTGCCCCTAAGTATTCTCAAATCTGAGTTGTGATCAGGTGATGGCAGAGCCAAGCGCCTTTCTTCACAGGTGAATGGAGGAATGTTATATTGTAACTGTTACGTGGAGAGTAGAAAGCAGCGTGGTTTGCAAAGCCCCACTCTCCTAGGAAGCTGGTTCTAGGCTGTCATTGTGGTAAATAATCTGGATTGTTCTTGGTTCAGTCCAGTCTGCTTCAAAATGCTCTGAGCATCACATAGCCTGACCTTCACATCTCCAGAGAACCTGGCACAGCACCAAACACTCACCGAATGCTTTCTCTGACCAAAATGCTTCAAATGATGGGGAATCCAGTGTTTTCTGGTAAGTTTTTCCAATCCCTGGTTCTTACTTGCTAAATATTTGCACCCTGCTTGCAGCCTCTGTTTTTCTACCCTCCCCATCCTTGGACCTTTTTATAAAAGCCTTTTGCTCTCAGAATTGCAGCTGCACAGACTGTCTTCAAGGGGGGATTCATCTCCATGGACTTCAGCAGCCTGCAAGATAGCTTTGTTGTCCAAGGTAGCCCTCTGTAGTCAGTGGAGAAGGTCTGTCATCTTTCCTTTAGGTGAGTGTCTGAGACACATTTGTTTTGTGTCTTTCAGGGTTACATGAGATGAATACCATCCTCCACTCATATCAGCAAAAGGAGTTTCCTTAAAACCGTTTTTCATGGAATTGTAGGAAGGTCCCAAGGCACACAACACAGCTAAACCCATTCCTTGTCTGTCACTCCCAGCAAAATTTTATCTAGTGTCCTCTTGAAGACCTCTGCAGATGGAGATCCTACAACATCCCTTATCAGTCCATTCCACAGTGGTGTTGTCCTCACCCTCAGACAGTCTTTCATACTGTCCAGGATAAATATTCTTGGCTGCAAATTACATACTCACACTTCCTTTCCCACCTCCAGTGAACATGAAGGACTTCTTTAGTAGGTTATGTATTGTCAGGGGATGCTTTGTTAACCATGGAAGGAGGTACAGGCAGCAGCTTTACTCCCAGCTCCTCCTCCCCTCGCCCCGGGGACTTCAGGAAGGGACCCTCAGGAAAGGACAAACTCTGCAGCTTGTTCCTACAGGACACAGGAGTCTTGGCAGTAGAGGGAGTGTGGTGGTGCAGGCTTTCAAGTCCATTCAAACTGCTATATAGTTTTCCAAACTCGGTATTATTACTTCCTTTACAGCACAAGGTATTTTTTCCAAAACTTGTTACAGTGGAAAAGTTCCAGGGATTTGTTGTCCACACACAAATCAAAATGCATTAGCAGGCCAGGGGCCAGAGGCGAGGGCCGAGGATGGGGGAGCTATTAATTCGATCGTTTGGCGCTGCTCTCCTTGCAGTCAAAGGCAAGGAGAATCCTTTGAAGACAAGGAAATACTTGGGAGTGAAGCGTATCTGAAGCACAGGTGCCAAGCCAGCTGTGCAGGGGTTAGGGTAGGACGGAAGCGGTGATGTCTGTTTGGCAGCCCCACAGGTTGGTGATGTTCCTTGTCAAATGAAGCTGCAGGCGTACAGCTGCCTTGTCTTGATGTGATGGCTGTCTCCAACTGGGGCTACTGTAACTGTAACCACCGGGCTTTAAACAGAGGTGGGTCGGGTATGCTTATCTTGAAGTTATCTCAGCTAGTTTGCTGTATGGCTTCCTCTGTGTCACAGATGGAATTTTATTACTGAGCAAGGATGGCTTTTGATTTTTAGTAGATTTTGAGGAGATTTCAGGGGTACTGTAAGCTTCTTCAGGGGCTTTCAAAGCTGGGAAGAGACTTGGAAAGCTGGGGAATCTGTCCATAGTTGATGATCTTAGTAGGCAGTATTGGTGCTCTGGGCAAGGTTCATCTCTGATAGTCTCGGAGAAAAGAGTCCAATGCAAGCAAGCAGCAGGGCTCCCACTGTGATAGATGGACACCTCCAAAGAACCATTTCTCTAGTGTCTTAGATACCTTCTTCATGGCAGGGTGAACTGTTTTCTGGAAATGCCTCTCCATTAACTGTCAAGGGGCTCTGAAAGACCAGCACAGACCAGACCTCTTGCTTTTAGACAACTGAAATTGGAGAAGATAGACAGTGAGGGGTGTCTTTCACTGCTGTGTTCCCCACAAAATGGCAAGTGGCTGTGTAACACAGCACCAGCTCCCAAACAAGTAGAGAAAGAGGGGAAGAGGGAGTTTGGATGGGGCTGACGGGAGAATTACTTCTGCTGTCAGCATCACCTGTCACAACCTGCCAGACAAGAAAAAGCACCACTCCTCCAGTGACACAGAGGAGCTTCCTTCCCCAAAGAGCTTTTGGGAGGAAGGCTGGGAGCTCTCTGCCTCTGATCTGCTGGCCCAGACCCAGGCACTCCTGGTAAACAGCAAGTCAAAGCAGGGAAAGCCTACACCCCTTTGGCTGCTGAGAGTGTTTGGGGGATGATTGGTACTGAATCCACTTAAAATACACAAGGTCAGTCCTGGAGCAGAGCAGAGATGTAGCAAGTGCTTTCAAAGTCCTAACTCTACACCTCCAGCACTGTGTCACCAGGAGATGCACATGACACTGTTTTCCACAAGGTAAGGAAAAATGAATGAGCCCGAATCCTTGCGGAGCAGAATGGGCTGCTTTTTTATCTTGCAATATTGTTGATGTTGGACTGAATCTGCTGTCTTAAAGTATAAATATAAAGACGCTGCTAAATCATCACTATTTCAGCAACTAATTAAGGGGTAATGCTCATGGTACAGCAGTATATGAGGCAATAAACGGCTTTGGCGGCTGATTAAACGCTGGCACCGAGGCATTTAATTACAGCAAAAGCCAATTACCGTGCGCATATTCTGACACCACGGACATTACTCCTGTTGTATGACAGAACAAGGAAAGGCAATAAACCATGCTATAGAGATGTACCGTACTCTAGCTTTGCCAGAGCCTGCACCCTTCTCTCTTCACTGGCTCTGAGATGGGGGCTCCATCTCCACAAGGAAGGGTCAAAGCAAAGTCACTGAGTAAAACATTCTTTGTAGTTTATGGGACTCATTTGAGAGCTGGAAATGGAGCTGAATATTGCAGATCCTCCCTGTACTAGGTGCATTTGACCATTTGTAGAAAATAATATTTCCGCACTCAGGTAACAGGTGCATTTAAAGCATCACCCTAGTATACTTTGTGGCACTGATGGAAGAGGTTACACATAGCCTTTTTTTCCCTTCAGCTATTGCACTGCAGAAAGCATAATCAGTTGCAAAACGCCACATGCCATTCTTCAGCTAATTGATTTAAAAGCCAGAGTCTGATTTTCACAGGCTCTCAGCTCTTGCACCATCTATTTGACTTAACCAGCTCAGCACCTCTTCAAATTAAGCCCTCGCTCTCTTTAACCAGCAGTGAATTCTTCCTTTTGAAGGAGTTTCCTAGAGAAATTCTCTCTTAGAAAATCCTTGGCACGAAACCTTAGCCAGCCTTGGCATGCAAACCTGCCTCACGCTGGCATTAACAAGCCTCTTATTTAAATGTTGATGAGCTCTTTGCTGCCAGTTAGCAATGGGAAATGCAGTCTGTGTGTTAAACCAGAGCTGGGAATGACTTCCAAATACCAAAATGTTTGTTAAACTCACGGCCCACCTCTTCCCTCCTTGGGGGTGGGAAGCTTCCCAGCAAATTGGCCCCATTTTGAACAGAAACTGCCAGGCAGGATCAGACCAAGGATCCCTCTCGTCCTGTGGCCCATTTGGGACTGATGCCAGATGCACAGCTTCCCAAGACACCCCGCCATACTGCTGCTGGGGCTGTCTGCCCCAGGGAGCCTTTCCCCCACCCCTGTTAATTAGAGATGGTCTCACGCTTTGGAGGCAGGTTCCCCCCTCCCTGCTGTGGTATGTGCTTGGGCTTACATGTCAGCTTTTAACCTTTACTGTTACAGGGCGTTTGGTGGCTGTTACCTGTACTGAGACCTGATGAACTGCACCCCCAAAACCTTTCTGGAGTCACTTGGTTCTCCTTGTTTTATAGAAATGCATTGAACAAGCTGATTGTGATGATACATGTGTTGATATATTTCTTCAGCTAGACAGGGGGCCCTGAAATTCAGTCTGAGGTGTGGGAGCATCTTCTATTTGCCTGCCACCCCATGGAGACCAAATACTTTGTTGCGTCTAAACCAGGAATATTTCAGGAATGGTGGAGGCTCTTCAGTCCTTCTGGGACTCTTCCCCTCCGAAGGGAGTCTGAGGTGAGTCAAAGGATGAGATTCAGATACTAAATGCCAAGTAAGGGAGTCTCCCTGTATCCTCATGTTACCTTTGCCGCCTCCTGAAATCAACACGTTCCCCAGCCAAGGAACATGTAAATTCTTTCAGCTATCACTCACTTTTGGATGAATCCCAACTGTGCATATATACAATAGTCTGTTTCCTCTGTCTTTGAATGAACTAGAAAGGCTTTGTCTGCTATAGATGGGAGCTTTCAATCCTATTTATGATACATTATATCAGTCTGAAATAGCATCTGCGAGGTCCTTAAACTGAACCACCATCAGATTTACAGCCACCGCAGAGGAGTTAGCAGGCTGGCTCCAGAGAGCTATGAGCAGTAACCATATTCTCATGAAATATTTGCTTTCTCTGCAAAGATGACCTGAGGAAGAATTTGTTGTTCATTTGAAGATCTCTGTTTGTTCATTTATTCAGAGAACATCTTTGCTGACAGCCACTGTAAAGAGGTAAGCTTCAGAGCGGAGAGCCAAAGACATGCTTCTTGTCATTGCAGAGCTGATGACAGCTGCTCAGGGAGTTTCCATGGTATGTCCACACATCTGCAAGGTAAAATATGGGGGGACCTGAATTGCTCAGCATCGTGGGCTGAGCAAGGCAGATCAACTCAGCACAATCTTCAACTCAAACCTCTGCCCAGAAGATGGCCAGCACCTGGACTGCAACTCAACAGACAGAACAGCAATGCACTGTCATGTTCTCAGATTTTACTATCTGCTGCCTTGAAGAGCACTCGAAACACTTTGACAGGGCTGAAGCAGCAGGGCCGAAATAGGATGGACTGGAAATCTCCCCTGGGAGATTTCTTGGATATCTTCAAGTCTGTCAGTTACTTGCGCTCTATTGCAGGCCAAGATCAGAGGAGTTATCCCACCTACCATCCTTGCTGGAAAGAGCTGAGGAAATGGCTGTTTGTGCTCACTTGTCCTGTGAAAGTTCAGGAAGCCAGGTGAGATCAGGGAGGTTTTCTTTGATGCTGTGCAGACATGGCCAGTGACAGCCTGTGCCTCAGACACTCCCAGTCAAAGTAGGCAGGACACACCAAGAGCAGGCAGCGCTACAAACTCAAGCTGCCAAGAGCCCTGTTTATGTGAAATTATTGGCTTTCATCTAAAATAATAATAATAATCATAATTTTAAAAAAATCTGACCTGCTGGAAATATGATCCCTCAAGAGTCAGAAACCACAAGGCCATTCAAAAGGGCCCATAATTCCTATGTATATGGTTATAGCTCTTGATTTTTAAGCCAAAATCATGGTGTTCGGAGGCCCAACTCAAGACTTATAAATTCCTAGAGGCTGACAGTACCAAGTGGGGAAAGGACAAAATTAGCACATGGGAAGAGAGTGAGTTGCCAAAGGTATGACAGCAGGTCAGTGGGAGAGCCAGGCCTGCTGCCTCCTCGCCCCATGTACTAGCCACACTGCCTGGCCTCCTTCCCCATAGGAAATTGAGAGTCCTTAAAACAATCCTGGCTATTTTAGTCTTGTGTTTCCAACTTCCTTTTGATACTCTTATTTTCAGCAACACACAGATTTTGCAGCTTCCTGCTGCTCCCCATAGGATATTATTCCATCTCTGGGGCTCGTGGCCATGGTACTGTGCGCTGATGACAGCTGTGGGAGTTTGCAAGTAGCTTAACATTTGCATGCCATGAATATGCAGCTTTGAGCATGGCCCAGTTCTCCATGCAGCCAGGCTGTGCATGCTTGCCAGGGACAGCAGCATCCTGCATGTGTCTAGATCCCAGGAGAAACCGGCTCCTCGTGCCTTGGGTGACATTTTTGTGTACGCTTGGCTGTTTATAGTCACAAACACCAGGATAACCAGCTTTCTGTTCAGCACCCTGGGAAAAGCTTGCTTTTAATCACAGCAAGAATCAGGGTCTTTCTGGCTGCATGGCAATCATCCCTACCTGAGCTGTTTCCAGGATCCAATTTCTGCCCGTGAGCAGAGCACAGAAACCCCTCAGCACACGATGCAGCGCTGGCCAAGGGCAGAGCCTGCCAGCAGCTCCTCTCCCTGTCACACTGACTTCTAATTTCTGTTTACACCAGCGCAATGTCAAACATCGCAGCAGCAGCGCTGGCGGAAGGTGAGTCTGTTACAACGGAGGTGTCGCTTCCTCTGCTGAGGCCTCTCTAATAACGCCAAGATGCTTTTCTTACTAATTAATTACAGGGCTTTGGCTGAGTCTCTTTAATAATTCCCATCTTCCTGCTGCTGCTCTGCAATCAGCACTACTTGCAGTGCTGTTCAGAGCAATGCTGATGCCATCAGAGCAGACGGATGAGCGATATGGGGTTGGGGAGGGATGGGGCTTTTTTTAAACCAGTCGTACTGTGAGCTGCTTGACTTTCTGCTCCCTGATGCTGTTGTTTCCTGGAGAAGAGGATGAAGACACAGATACAGTAGGCAGATAGCTCTGGCAGGCCTTCAGCCCTGTCCAGGATTGCTGTCTCGAGGGAAATGCTTATACAGAGTGTAAATAGTTCTCACCTTCTCATTAAAAACCCTAAAGTCCTCAGGGCCCAGCTCACTTGTGCATACAGTTGACTTGGTGGATCGGAAAAACAATTGAAACTGCAGCCCAGGAACTTTGCTCCTGGAATATCAAGACTGGCCCTAGATGTAAGGGTCTGGTCAGAGCTGGTGCTCCAGCCCACCTGTTACTTATGTTCTGATAGCCCACAGTCGTAGTCCGTGGCCTCCTGTGCTCATACAAATCAAAAACCTGAACCAAATACTTGTAGACTCCATAGACAAAGACGACTGCCCAACTTGACGAGGCTAGGCTAGACTGCATTACGCTGTGTGGAGGGGCAATCACCATCTGTGAAGCCACATTAACTGTTGTTGCTACTTACTACCTGCTTCATTAATCGACTCTTCTTACTGCGGCAGGAACCAGCTGCTCCAGTCTCACCCAGTGCCTCACTGCAATGGCGGCGACAATTCCTCCCCTCAAAAAAACCCCTGACAAGCAGAGTAGAAAATGGAAGGCAGGAAGAGAAGGCAGCTGGGAGGGCAGCGTGTCAGCACAAGGGCAGCAGCCTCAGGAAACCAGCTCTTGAACCGCTGTAGGTTGCTGTAAAGTGAGATGTCAGGAAGAATTTGAAGGCAGCCACTGGTGCCCTGTAAGGTCCACTCTAGGAATAGGCACAGAGAAATATTCCAGTATTTTTCTGAGATAATGGGTGGAATAGGTATATTAAAAGGAAATTTGGTTGTGGCTTTTTTTTTTTTTTCTATGAAGGTGTGTTGTTTTTTTCTTTTCAGTACTTCTATATGTCTGTATAGGTACTCCCACTTCATGTCACGTGGCGTGAGCACAACAGAGAAGATGAGATGAAGTTTATTGAGCTCTATAATTAACAACTGGTCACCCTGAGCAGCAGTGATTGAACCTGCTTTCCTACAGATCTGTGCCGTATGTGGATTCTTTGCTAAGGAGGAGAAAATTCACTCTTTGGTCCTCTGCTTACAGATGGCCTTACCCTGAGGTATTTATCTCTGACAAAAACATGTTGGAACCTAGTATCCTTAAGACCTCTCCACCCCCTTCGTTACCCTCCCATTTGCAGGAGTGAAACTGGTGAAGGAGTTCTGAAGTTATCAGAGGGTGGGACAGGTGGATGGTAGGGAAAAGCTGGCAAACAGATTAAAGCAGACAATGCCATTACATGGAACAGGCTGCCCAGGGAGGGGATTGAGTCACCATCCCTGGATGTGTTTAAAAAAATGGGTAGATGAGGTACTTAGGGATATGGTTTAGCATAGGACAGGGACAGTTGGACTTGATGATCTTAAAGGTCTTTTCCAATCTTGTGATTCTGTGGTTACATAGAGTATGAAACCTATTGGGGGTCTTAGGTTTGAAATAAGATAAATTAAGGTTAGAGACCCATTTTCCATGATTCCTTCCCAGGGCACCTGTAAAACTAAATAAACAACATGCTGCTCTCCAGCTCGCTAACTCACCAGCTGATCCTGTGGTGCCTGGTACAGCTCTACCAAAGACATTTCTTCAGCCAAACATCCAAAGAGTTACCCCACCACTACAGCCTCTATCCGAGGAGCATCTAGAACTAATCAGAAGTTCAAAGGCAAAGTGCTGTGACCTCCCTCTCAGTGTAATTGAAAAATATTAGCAGTGCCTTTGTACTCGCTTGAAGCTTTTGTGCTGAATTTGCATCTAATAAGAAGGGGCCTTTTAAGCAGCAAATAAATAAATAAATGGAGGAAACCTTCTCTTTGAGCTAATTTTAGGTACATCCATGCTGACAGCTGCTCTTCCCTGATATATCTCAGCCACATCCTGGAGGGGCCAGGGGGACTAAGCTCCGTTCATGCTGCTGCAGCTGAGAAAAGGCCTGTGTTTGTTTTGTTGTTAAAGGACTGATGGTAGCTGGCTTTTCAGAGTGTCACTTTGTCCTGGTTTCCATTATAATACAGGTGGGAACAGGGGCAGGGTGTCATGGCACTTGTACGGGTGTTGAAGCTGTACATGAGCCAGTGAGGTGCTGCAATTGCCTGACAGGGTGTCAGGCTGAGGATTGCCCTCGGTGGCCTCTTCCCATGTTGCTTGAGCTGTGGAAGGCATCCCAGGACACGGAGATGTGAGCCCTGGAGATCTCCCAAACATCCAGAAAACAAGTCTGGCACGTGGGGTCACCTTGGGGGAGAGAGGCCCTGATGGACTGCAGATGTGGAGGAGGCAGCTCCGGGAAGGGAGTGGGGCAGGGCTCACTCACATGAGCCTCCTGTTCAGTTGTCAGTGACTTGACAGGTCTGGCCCAGCTCTGGTGAGATGGACATCTGTAGGGAAGGCTTCTTCCTTCTCTAGATGTGAAGTAAGCCAAGAACTGCTCCTTGCATTGCTTTAGTCCCTGGGCTAACCCTTTCTTACCTCCTCGCTCGATCTCACAAGGCACTGTATAGATGCACAAAACTGTGATGACTGTGGTAGGAAAAGTCCCAGCCTCTGCTGGGAGAGTGAGAGGCAACATGGCATACATACTGCTCTTTGATCTTCACCTGTAGCTTTTTTTTTTCCCTTCCCTGCTCAAATTAGAAACTCAGGACTTGTCTAGCGTGGATGATTGTTTCATTTCCTCGTTTGAAAAGGTGATTACCCCTTTAGTTCTCATAATTACCTAATCAGGAAAAATCAAATCAATCAATGGTAATTTCAAACCTAATAAATATTCTCTGGTATCCTATACATTTATGTATATCTCAAAACTCATCCTAATTTAAAGGAAAATATGATTTCACAAGTCAGACCAACTTGCTCCGCATCAGGTTCAGCAGTGTGCCACCCAGCCTGCGAGTACATGGAAAGGGGACAGTGTGTCACCAAGGAGAGCTGAACAAACACCTCTGGAAAACGGAGTGGGAAGAAGCTAGTGACTAACAAGAGGTCACCCCATCCATACTGTGCCACAGGACAGGACCAGCTGAACCCAAGCAAATCCAGGCAGATGTTTGCCTCTGTCCTGTTCTTGAAAGCATTTGAGGATACCGACTCCATGGTCTGTATGGTGATCTCTCTCAGTGTTTGCCTGTGCTGATGAGTTGAGACATTTAGAGGTAGTGTCAAAGCTAAGCCTACTCAGTTCCCCACTCTGGGCTGATAAACTGGACTCAGCCTGGGTTACTGCTTCCTCTGGCAGGTGAATCTGGAGGTAATGTTTGTCCTGTGAGAAATGGAGCTTGGACTGGCTGTAGTTGTTTCACAAAACCTGCCTGATGGCTTCTGTGAGATGGTAAATTCAGGACCCAGCTGATAACAGGAGAGAAGCCTTTGCTAGTCTCCTAAAACCACCAAACATCTCAGCTGGTGGCTGAGCTTCACTACTCGGGACAAGTCCCGTGGGGGGACTGGCTGGTGCATGTCTGGCTTGACCTGCTCCATAAATAAGGCTGAAGCATTCTTCTGTCTTCATACATTTTGGCCTTGGTGTTTCTTCCCTGCCACAGTTTCTATTCCAGCACAGATCTGTGGGGACAGGGAAGGGTGGAAAAAAGCAGCAGTCACCTATCTGCTACTATTTACCCCGATAAGGGCTCAAATGCTGCTTCTGGCATCGGTAATAACAACAATGCTTGATTGTCCCAGCTTAAGTCTTCTCAGCATCGTACCAGATGCTGAGATGATGCCTCTGGCAGTGTTTTCCCCACTTGCACACCATCACCATCTGTGCTGTCCCTGCTGACTGAAGGTTGCTCTGTTGCTCTGCTGGGTGGGCAGCAAAATGGCTGGTGCTGTGGGCCAGGACTCTGATTTCCCACTGGGTTCATGCAGCACCTAGCACAGTGCGCTGTGACATGGGTTCAGCTCCAGCGCAGGGCATCTCCTGTGAAAGGATGTGGGCCAAAGAGGATAAAGCTGGCTATGTTGGAAATCTTGAGACTCCACATATGCTTCCACGCAACTTGGCTTTCGAGGGTACTCCTGGGGAGGAGCTTCTCCTTCCTTCCTGCAACCTGTGCCCTCCTCCCAGCTGTCCTGTATCAAAGGACTGTGTCTGGACCTTCTCATTCTTTGGAGGAGGCTGACATGTGGCTTACAAGTTGGGAGGGTTGCATGTTTGTGGTTAGCCTAGGCTTATGTTTTAGAGGATGTTTTGGCCCCTGATGAGTCTCTCTGTGGGGCTGGCCGTGAGGACAGATGCTTAGCAGTGAAGTGACACAGTGCCAGATTTTTAGATGCCAGCATTTACTGTGGTTTTTGAGGAAGTTCCTCTCCACAGAAACACAAGGGTTTGTTGTTTGTTTGTTTTCTTTCCCAGGACTCTCCTGAGCAACTCCTGGTACAGGTAAACCCAGCTTGTCTCTTTCTTGGGCTGTAAGTGGGGGAAAAAAATCTCCTAAAGCCATGTCTGGCAAGTGCAGTGAGCAATCGTGGCCTCCCAGCACCCAGCCCCTGTGTGGCAGATGGAGCTGAGCAAGAGATAGTTTTGTGCTGTTTCTTGTCTTTCAAGGAACTAATTTCTGAAGAGGAGGGAGGACTCTGCTCCAGGGAGATAAGCAGTCCCAGTGAGACAGAACCCTCACGTTTTTCTTTTCCCAGTTCACAAGAGCATCCCAAGGGATGATGCAAAGGGAGCTGTGGAGACTCTGGGAGCCCTGAGCGGAGAGCCCTGAGGTGCTGCCAGGGATCCTGGCTCCCATACGGCCACCCTCAAACAGGGGAGCAGACCCTCTGCTGGAAGCACACCCCGGCTGCACAGCAATGCTAGGGACTAACCCCTTCTCTGAGCCCTGAGCACAGACCCTGCCTGATCACTCCTGCTGTGCCATAGAGAGCAGGGCTTGGAGCAGTGCAGGAGAGGAGATGCTCCTGATGCTGGTGCCCCGCAAACAGCAGGCTGTGTCCTGGAGAGGCCAGGCTGGAGTGGGAGAGGCAACCCCAGAGTAGGCAGGTATGGAAGGAATGGGACCTGGTGTACAACACTGCCAGCAGGGGAGGGTCTCTGGTTCAAGGAACCACCTAGAAAACAATGTGGGTTTTATCAGAAATGAGGCCCAGGATGCTGGGGAGAGTACGTCTGCAAGGGCCAAGGGGGTGTTAGTGCATATAATGGATCTCTGTAGAGCTGCAGGCAAAGACTCCAGCAGGGCTCAGGAGAGAACAGCAGGCTGTTCACTGGGCAAAGGCTCGTGGGGATGTGTGGAGTGTATGAACACGTTGACCTCTAGCAATGGTGGGCACCTGCTGCTAACAGGTTTGATACAGCTGCTCTGTGAGCTGCATGTTCAGCCCCTGCCAACAGAGCCTTCCCCAAGGTTTGAATTTCCTCCCTTTGCCATCCAAGTGACTGGATATGAAGCGGCCAAGGCTGCCAAGTGCAGTGTATCTGAGCAGCATCTTTTGCCCTTAGTGTAAATAGAGAAATAAAAGGTGATGCAGGCTCTTCTTCCTCTTCTCTCACCTCACTCCCCATTGTCCTGGACGAGCCCCTGTTCCTCTTGGGATATTGGACTCTCATTCAGGAAAGCAGCCCTAGGTCCCTAGCAGTATTTGTCCTGGGCACAAGGGCATCAGAAGCTTGAGTGTCAGCAGAGCCGGGAAGCACAGGCCTGCGCTGTCCCTAGGGGGGAATTATTTGCTGATTGCATCTGTTTCCCAGAAGCATCACTCCAATTTATCCTGGGATTCACGTTTTTATCCAGCAAATAAGCACCTTGGGAGCTTCATTTCCATCTCAGATGTTAAATTTAGAAGCGGTGCTTCCCCTTCTCCCACCCTCTCCCTGCCCCTTCCCAGTGGCTCCCGCATCTCCCCTCCAGCCCCCACCCTCACCTCCAGCTCTCCCTCTTTGTCGCATTACATAGTAATCTGAGATGCATTGGCTGAGCTCCAGGGAACAGAATGTACTTGGCAGGGAGACGGGTCTTGATGTCTGCAAAATGTCGGGAAATGCAGCCAAGAGCTGCTAACTGGGTCATTAACCTCTAGAAGAAGAGCAAGTTGTGGAGCTGTGCTCTGTCTCCCTTCATCTCGCCAATAAAAACGTCCCAGCAATGAGCAAGGGAAGAAGAGGTTTACAGCTTTAAGTCCTAAGCAGTCAATGCAACCACCCCTCCCCGACCCCCCTTCTCCTTACCCTCTCCCCCAGCGCAGTATTAAAGCTTATAAGTGGCCTTTTAAAAACCCAGCGATCCCTGAGGAGCTGTCCCTCGGTGCTTGTAAAGAGGCTACTGGAGCAAACCAGTCACTTCCAGCAGCGCGCTGCTCCTGCTGTTTGTGGTTAGAGGGGCTCGAAGGAAGGGACTTTCTGCTGGGTTGCAGCCCCCCTGCAACCCTTGCACAATTTGGAACTGGGTGCTGCTGTCACCCTGTGCACCTATGTACCCCCTTTCGCATCCCCAGCACAGTTGTGTCTGATGTTTCTGGCCACCTCACCTCCATGAGTTGCTCTCCTGTACAGGGGTGCTGTGGGCAGGCAGAGCTGGCTGGTTGCCGTCCCCAGGAAGATGTGCAAAGCTGTGAAACAGCAGCCAATGGGACCCAGGCTCAAATGAGGCAGCCCATGTCACACTTGGAATAAAGCAAACCTATTTGCCAGTGGCAGCGAGGGCTCTGCAGCCTGGGGGGTTCTTGTCCGAGAACAGGGGGTCCTGGCTAGAGGCAGCCAAGGGATAGGAGGAGGGCACTGCATCTCCAAAAGTTCCTGTCTCCCACAACCTTTGGTGGCTGAGGATATCATGAGATGGAGGCTAGTGGGGTGGATGGAGAGGGGAAGGAAGGTGTCACATTGCCTGACTCCTGCCTCAGAGGTGCATTGTTTCTGTCTCTCCCCTAAGCAGTTCCATCCTTGGGCGCTATTTGGCTGGGCTGTCAGAGAACCCCCCTGCTTACTTGTTTGCCTGGTGCCATTATGTTGGGACTCCCATCGGTTTTTCCACCCAAACACATACTTCCTTTGCTCTTAATCTATCCCCTATTTAAAAACAAGCAGTAGTGCCTCTGGGATGGGGAGAAACAGGGAAAGCACTGCCTTCAGGTGCTGAGTCTCTCCAGGTGATCCAGGCTGGGCAAGGTGGAAATGAGCCGCAGCCCAGGTGCATGCTGGCTCCTGCAGCAGGCAGGGCCAAAGGAGAGGACCCAGCCTGACGTTCAGGACACTCGGTGTAATTCCCTTCTCTGACACTGCCAGTCCAAGTGACGCCGAGTCCCGGTGGCGATGCGCCGGGAAGGGGAGCCTGGAGAAAGCCCTCGAGTGATGCCGGCGGGATGTCAGGCTCCGGCAGCCCCTCTCGGGTTGACGGCAGCAGCATCCTGCGCCCACCTGTCCCACAGAAACCACAGATCTGCCCCAGCGCCCTTCGGGGCCGTCTCACCGCAGGTCCGGCGGCTCCGCCGCCTGCACCCCTGACCGGCCCCGGCGCCCACTCCACCTCTGCAGGGCGCCTCCCGCAGCGATGCTCGCACCGCCGGGCGCTGCCCCGGCCCCGGGCTGGCCGCCCCTTCTCTTTCCCCGCCGGCCCGCAGCAATCCTTCTCCCCGAGTGCCCTCTGCTGACGAGCCAGGGCTGGCGCAGGCCGGGGGGGACCGGGCGGGCGGCGGAGGGGACCCGGACCCGGACCCGTTGCCGGCGGGCAGAGCGGCCGGCGAATGGCTGCGGCCCCCGACCTGCAAGGGAGCGCCGGGAAGCGGAGGGAAGCCTGCTGGGGAGCAGGCTGGAGTCGGGGGCGTGAGGCGGGGGCGTTTTGCAGGGTCGCAGCTCTCCAGAGGACGCGGTGGTGGGTCGCTGAGGAGCCCCACCTCTAGGACACCTTCTGTAGGTGGTTCGGTTTGGTTTGATGTAGAAGTTCTCATAGGGTCAGGGCGCATTCATTCTTCCCTAGCAAGTGGGCAGATTAACACCTTCTCTCTTTCCCAGCAAGGATAACTTTGTCACCTGCCAAAGAACTTTTACATTAAGGCAGCCTCTCCCTAGTTCCCCCAGCCCCTCAAGGTCAGAAGTGGTGGCCGCAAAGCCACGCTATGAATCAAACCCTGTTCGTCCCCTCCTCTTTCCTACCCCACACTGCAACTGCCAAAGCATGAACGACCCCAGTTCCTCCTGACTTCCCAAAACACTTCCTCAGATTTACTAGGTTCCTTGAAGTCTGCAGGGTGACAGCCAAAAAACAAGACGCCTCTGGTAGCTTCTCTGTTGCCTGTGCTCCCTCTGGGATGGCCAGCGGTTCTGCTGGGATCTGCTGTAGGAACATGGGTCATGGAAAGGCGTCTGCTTCTGAGGTACAGTGATGTCAGGTTTTACTGTGCAAGCCTTTTTAGAAGAAATATTATCTCTAGGAGAGGAGTTGAGTGAAGGCCCTTTTGAAATCACTGACCCAGATGAAGCAGCAGCCAGTGAGATCCAAGCCCCCATGCCTATGGCAGCAGTCACAGCGACACTGTCCTCCTTTCAGCAGCATCTCACTGGAAGGAAATGAAAGCATCGGGAAAGGAAACGGGGCTGAAAAGGCTTAGATCCCCAGCGAGTAGGCCTTTGTTTTCCCATTGTGCTAGCCCAGCTGAGCTGTGTTGGAGCAGAGCCCTCCTGCAGCTGGGCCCAAAAGCAGCAGCCAAAGAGAAACCCCGGCAACCGTCTGTGGCAAGAGGAGGAGGGATGTGCAGAGGCTGAACTGCTCATCCATGCTGGGGAGGAGAGGTGAGGGCTGGTGGCACCTACTGCCCACCTCTGCAGCCCCAGCAGGGCAGGGCAGCTACTCACCCTGGGGCAATGGGAGCATCATGCATGCTCTGAGCAGAAATCACACAGAAGGAGTTTGCTGGGATAGGTGAGAGGGAGCAGAGGTCTTGGAGAGCAGAACAATGGCTTTCAGTTGGCCCTGGACCACAGCAGCACTGGCCAAAGATCCTAAGAGGGCCAAGGCTATGAACCAGGCCACAGCAGAGCTGCCTGCCATGACCAACCACTCCATCACTGGCCAGCCCAGAGACACCATAGGTTGTGTTTGTGCATCTTGGCATGCAGTGAGAGCCTATTTCTAGACATCCCAAGGGGTCCTGGGACCAAAGGTGGCTTGGAAAATACTGCAGCATGTTGCTGATGCATGTGCTGAAATCCACATGCAGAGCTCGTGGTAAATCTGACAAGATCGCTGCAAAATCCTTTCTCTAACAGGATGCACAAAACAACTGGGCATGAGCAAGTATCCTGGAGAGCACAGCCATGGTAGTGACCTCATCTGACGTGGTGTCAGCACCGGGAAGCACTGCCTGCTCTTTCAGTTAGCAAGGGGTTAAACTCAGCTCTGCGCCCCCTCATTGTCCTGCTGATGGTCTGTGAACCAGCCATGGTCCCACCTCCATCACAAGCTAAAGGGCTGTGCATGTTTTCCAGCCTCCACTGCTGCTCACTGGAGAGGAGAAATCCATGTAAATGCTGGAATTACATGTTTTGCCCTAAAATGACCAGGCACCCCTTGAAGGGAGGTCATTGGTCAATGGATGAGAAATCAGTGATGAGTCTCCAGGAGCTGGGCAAGAAGGCAAGGCACACAAACACCTAGGTTTGAAGATGTGGTCCTTTCTCTCCTTCTGCGTCACTAATAAACATGTAGCAAGCAATACTTTGGAGGTGGCAAGGATTCCTTATGGCTTTTCATGGCTTCCTTGGGCAGAAGAGGTCTGCAGGAACAGCTAGGCAGTTCTGCTTGAGCTGAAGGTGGTGGTATCCTCAGCAGCCATCAGACCTTCTTCAAGTGTCCAAGCTGCCCTCAGCTCAGCTAGCAAACCAGAGGTGGCAGAAACATTTCCTCTCACTCGGGTGAAGCTGGAGACCGATGCCTTGGGGACCTTGCCTTGCGACAGCCCCATCCAGGCTTTCTTGGCCTATTTCTGAGGAACATGACATGATTTAAATAAAGCAGCTAGAGACACAGATTTCACAATGACTTTGTACCCAGACTGAGGGTTTGTCTCCCCTGAATTCCTGTGTTAGGGAGGCTGTGATGGAAGGACTCTGCCCACTAACCCCGATACTTAACACTACCACAGCTCCTAGTGACTTTTAGAGCAAAACACTGTTACTGGTGTCATTGCACTGTCATGCAAATGTCTGGCTGAGTAAGGGTCCCTGGGGTTTCTGCTTAAGTTTTTCAGTCTGATAATGTTTAGGGGCTTTTTTAAGCTACTCTTCTTCTTGGAGTTGTGCTATTGCATGAATGTTTTTATTTATTTCTGGAGAAAGGGCTTTTAGGCTGCATAATTACTGAAGAAAAAAGCTTGATCCTTAAAGGCTCCCCAAAGTAAATAAATTAAAAGAACCAGCACTTGAAATTTTCCCTTTAAGCTAATGATAGAAGAGACTGATGACTCGGGGTCTCTGAACTCCTGGAGTCCAAAAAAAACCAACATCGCTTCTACTTCCTGAAATTACTTTTTCTTAAAGGACTTTCTTATGTTTTCTCCAGCTGATTAGGGATCTACAATGTTTTATTCATGCCCAACCCGGGATTTATCAGCAGTGTTTTACATTTCAAACCAACCATTGCCAAGACTTCCCTAGCTCGAGGAAGCTGCATTTCCTCAGTGCAGCTTGAGGCTATAACTAGAGAAGGTGTCACAGCTATTAATGTTTGTTACCCTTATTTGCTAACCTCTGGGATGAGCTGCTAATGCTCATCGCTGGTTCCTGGCTCATTTTCCTTTTTTTTTCTTTTTTTTTTTTTGTGCTCCCCAAACACTATGGCAAGTGATCATCTCTGCATGAGTCAGTCCTGAGCCAGTTGTAGCAGTGAAGTGTCAGATTTTCTCCAAAGAAGGAGCTGTGCTTCGGCACCGAGTAAAGCAGCTCTTGGGTATACATGGGTATCAAGACAGCAGTATTCGGGTACCCATGGCTAGCCAGGGTGTAGAGCAGATGTCTCTGCCTGCCCTTGGAGCTTCATGGTGACCATTTCCATTTCTGAAGCATTTGCTCCTGAGAGTGAAAGATGCCCCCATTGCTGTTCATCCTGTGGGGACTAAAACACATGAGGATTGCCAATCGCTAAAGGGAGGGAGCAGCCCACTGCACTTGTAAATAAGGGAGGCCTAGCTGCTGGGTCTAACTGAAGATGAAGTGGTGACAGCAGCCGGTAACCCAGCCAGCTGAAGGGAACACATGGAGAAACCGTGTGTCTCTGGCTGCACGGTTACTGCACAGCAAAGAGGGTCATATATTAAAATTGTGAGACTGTTTAAGCACTCTGTAATTAACTGCTGTCTATTTAACCAGACAGCTAAAGCAAGTTAATTCAGTGTCAGTTAGGAGACTTATTAAGTGTCAGTATTTTTTTAACAATTTACTGGTCCGTCATTAACTACCCCTAGATTATCTTGTCAAATTGATAATTAAATGCCTCAAAAATTCATTACAGACTCAATATATTAATAGGAATATAATTAAGTAATGTTTGCTTATGTGATCTACAGTTTATTACCTGCATGCTGATTTATCTCCAAGGCATTTACTAAACCTTAGCTGTAGACTATTCAGAATCAATACAGGCCCAGGAGTCAATAAACGTCGTATTAGATCCAAACGAGCTATTTAATTGGGAGAATGCATTGAAGCTGTCTTCTGGATCTCCAGTGAGTTTGATGAGGGGAGCGTGACCTTACAAACATCGACTGGAGAACTTGCAGTTGCAGTTTTACGGATGGGTCAGACCTCCATACACCCCACCCCCAGCACAGGGTTTTGGTCTAATTTTGTTGACTTTGGTTTGGGTTCTGTAGTCTGTTAGAAACTGCCTAAATTGGTCTTACTGTGCTAGTCAGTTGGTGCAGTGATGAATCAGAGGCTCTATTTTGTAGAAGAAAACCAGAGTTAACTCCTCTTGTCCTGTGCAAGGAAGATAACCTAATGATTTCCTTTCCTTTGTAACCCTTGGGTTTGCATGTCATGTGGATTTTGCAAAGAACTTTCAAGTTGCTTCATTAACTAGTTTGAATAATAGGAGACTTTAAATTTTTTAATTATGAGGGGAAAATAAATGCTTCTTCTGCTCTGAATAACTGTAAAGATGGAACAAAGCAGCATCTGAGATTTGCTGTACTGCTGAAATTCTGTGCGCAGCTGTGTTTAAAGACATCAGCTTGCTATTAAGGTACGTTATCACTGGTTACCATCTGTTAGGATTAACCAGCCTGCAGATAGGCTATTGATCAAGATAAATCTGTGGAGAGGCGATGAACCCCTCCTTCCCTTCCTCTGCAGCTGTGTGTGTCAAGTGAGGTTGTGGTGTTGGTGACTTGATGTGAGGAGGTGGGCTGGGTGTCTCTGGACCCTGGGATGGGTTGTGGCTATAGGTGTAATAGCATGTGTAGGTACATCCAACTGCAGAGCCTGTGTTCTTGCTGGGTTTCTAGGCTGTATAGCTTTTATGGTAACTTTTAAGGTGAGGGACTCATTAAGATGGATTTGACTTTGTGTGTGTACATGTATATGACATGCATGGTTTAAAAATAAATAATAGGCTGGCTGAATTTTTCCAAATCACAGCGTCATAAACCCCATGAAGTAGCTGGTTACATTTAAAATAAATTTTAAAAGGTTAAAGTTAAAATAATATCATTGTAGCAGTACTCTCAGGGACTTGAACTTCCCTCTGCTGTTCAGTGATGTTATGAAGTGATTATATTGTCATGAAAAAAATATTTCAGTATTCTTTGGCCCAGATTAGGTTAATTTTTTTCATTATTATTTGTGTGTGTGTGTAATATCAACTTTTATCAACATTTTTGTTGCCCTGTTTTCATGTGGCATCATCACAAGCTTGGGGGGTGACACTGATATTGCTTTGCTGTCCTATTTTGAGCTATGGTACTTGGGGGGGGGGGCAGGGAGGATAGGGGGCCATAGAGGGAAGAAGCTGATGATGTATCTGATGGTTCCTTTTCCCTGGTGTCAAACTGGTGTTGATGACAAACAGCCTACGAAGGAATGCGAGATCCAAGTACACATCCAAGACGGGCTTTGGCATGGAAGTATTTTGTGAGCATGTCTGGGGTTTAGCTTTTTTCCTCAAACTTCAGGCAAATTAACTTTGTTTTTCACACTTAAATATATTTGGACTGTTTTGTTTTCAAAACTGGTATTCTACTGTTTGAATTATATGAAAAGCTGGCCCGATCCAAGCTGAGCATTCCTGGGGGAGAGTTCCCAGCAAGCATGCTTGTGTGTGTGTGCAGCCTTTGGTGTCTGCCAGGCTCTTCCATAAAGCGATTATAGTGCTTCAAAAACAACAGCAGCAAAAAAGAGGCTGAATTCTCCTCTGAAACACTTATGCAATTCCAGGGAAGTCTCTTGGCTGTGGGAGTAGAGCTGAGGGCAAAACTTGGGCTGGTATCTGCGGGGCATTTTTCCATGAGTTCTGTATGTGCATTGTCCCTCCCATCGTCTGGATGTGGAACCTCACAGGTCCTGACCAGGAATGTGAAGCTGTTGTAAAATTTTCACATGCTTGTCCACTAAGCATCTTTGCATGGGGAATTTGGTCAGGAAATATTTTTCTGCTTCGTTCTTCTCTGAGCTTTACTGCAATTAAACCTGAACCAAACTTTTCTGAAAACTCTGAAATGCTTCAGTAACTTCTGTTTGTTTTCCTCATGCCTCTCTACTTGGCTTCTGGCAAGGACTAAAAGCAGCACTGAGTCACTCAGTAAAGAAGTCTATTTTGACAGCATCTCCTTGGCCTAAGCTGTACGTTCTCAAAAGTCTGAAGACATTGAGGGTTCTGGATCCCACATGGTTAAAGCCCAGATGTGCAAATCCTAAGGGCTTCGGGGAGGTGTTTAAGCTTCTGGAGCTGCTTAGACTATGCAAAGCTGGCAGCATGGAGAACCCCAACTATCACCAGAGTTAGCCGACAATGTGGCCACAGCAGAAATCCTTAATCGTACAGTAATGTTGAGAGAGTCGAATTCTTTGAAGTTTTTCTATTCTCTAAAGTGACTCTGAAAGAAGAGGGGAAAAGAAAAAAAAGAAAAGAAAAGGGGGGTGTGGGGGAAGCTACATCTTACTCACCGGATCTGCAGCTTCTGTATGTTCTGAGTCATAGCTACTGGCTGCACTGACAATGGCAAGGGGTTTTAATTTGCTTTCTGTCCTCATTTGAACAGTCAGAGGGGGCGCAGCGAAGACAGGGACAGAGATGGGATTGTGCAACAAGACATTAAATTGTCCCGTTGGTTTTTCCTTGCTGGGGATAATAGTGCGGAGGAGCCCAACTTTAGTCCCAGGCCCCAGCAAGGGTTCTGGGAGGTAGAAATTTGGAATAAGGAGGTTGGGGGAAGAGGAGGCCAGTAGCTCTTTAGTGAAAGAAATACCCATTTATGACTGTTTGATGTGCAGACTGCAGGACATCCGTGTTCCTCTGTACAACATCACGTTAACGTTGCTTTACAGAAAAGAAGCACAGCAGCAGATTTCTCCACAAGCTTTAGACTTGGCAAATGAATGTTTCCCAGTGGTGCTGGTGCCTGTCACCTTGCAAGGGGAGGTCACAGAGAAGGTGACCCTGTGTGAATTCAGCTACCTCCTTTCATCTTTTTAGATGAAGGAGAAAAAAAATAAGCAAAAGATGTGAGAGGGGAAGAGTTAGGTCTCTTTTGATATTTGCTAGCTATGTGCCTGCCATGAAAAAGTCAGTGCTTGTTAACAGTTCCTACATGGTGGGATGTGGCACACCACACTCCTCACCCCGCACACTGAAGAGGAAATTGCTGATAACTCTGATAGTTTGCTGTTGGGGCTACCTCCCTCCAGTTATCTAAACTGTTATAAAATATATCAAGGTGAAGAAAGGCCCCCTTTCATTTCAGTTGCATGCTAAATACCACTCTGCTTCCTGTGCTCCAACATTATCTGTTGCTGCTCTGCACTAGTAAGCTGCCTCCAAGTTCTCACCCTGAAGTAGTTGTATTTCAGCACTGAGTACAGCACTTCGTAACATGTGAATGGCCACATGCCCTACACTCCCACAGCCAGAAATCTCCAATGGAGTTTATTTTAAAGCAGTTCCTATCTGTATGTTTGTAGATGGCTTTGGGTACCATCTGGGAAAAATTGTTCTTTGTTAAATTCCCCTTTATTCCCCTTGGGATATGTATTTAAGGCCGGCGATGCTGAAGGATGTACTGAGGGCTGTAAAAGCAGCTTGAAGTGAAGATGTAGGAGGAAAAGTACTCAAGCTGTTTTTCTGCTTTTGCAATTGAAAGGAAACTCATGATATAGCAAATTTTAAATGGCACAAGAAATTCTGCTGTCTACTTCAACATGGCACTATTAGGCCAGCAACAGGGGGAGCAGCTGCTCAGGCATTGTATAATTGACATCACTGGTAACGACCTTGGATTCATAATTAGGGTTCATGAGGATTGGGGAGGGAAAGAAAAAAAAAAAAGAAGAAGAAGAAAACCCACCCTTAAGAAAGGTCACAAACAACCATATGAGTGAGCACATCGGAACGCAATGAAGGCTGACAAACCCTGCCCGTCCCGGAGCCCCACAGGGGGTGAGATGTGGGCGCTTGCGCTGGGAGAGGTTCCAGCTCTCTCTTGTTGATACTGAGCAGTTGACCAGAAATGCTGACATTTTAGGAGGAGGCCAGGGAAGTTTAGGTTAGAACACACTGCTGTAAAATAACGTGGTTTTATCCTGGGAACGAATGAGCGGGTTCATGCCAGTCACACCAAGGCACAGACGGCCCGCTGCCTCCAGATATAATCAGTGCTTAAAAACACCCATGCAAGAATGCACTGCAAACAGATCCCTCCTTTATCATATGTGTTTGAGAGCTCAGAGTTTGATTGCCACCCAAAACTGGGCACCACAGCTTTCTTTCCCCACTCAGCGGCTCATGTGGTTATGACCCTATGCCCTTCCACGAGTCCCGTATAAGCTTTATCCATTTCTCTTTCTAGCAAAAATACATTTCAGGAAGTTCCATAATTGCACATGTCTATATGGTGAGGTTTGGCACGCAAAACCTGATGTGAGGTCAGCTGCTTTTTCTTCCCTTTAACTTAACATGTTTAAATTGAGTTCCCCCAGAGATTCAAAAAACACATCCTGCTGGGTCATGCTGGCGCTTCGAATCACGACCTTTGTCAAATGGGGAAGTAAAATACATTGGGCTTTCTGCTGCAAGTGGTCTTGAACAAACCCCCTCCCCCCCCCCCCCCGGTATTCCCATGCATAGAGAAGCGGCCATTCCATTCACATTGAACTTGTCCAGAGCTGCCAATAGCCACAAGCCTGTGATGGATGTGGCCATGCTTGGAGTGCACAGTACTGTCATGCTCTGGATTCCACTCTATTTAGACTGAGAACCCACTGGCCACTCATGGAGGGTCTTTGATTTCTTTTGACATATAATGTTTGGGTGTGTTTGAGAAACTCCAGTCATGTTTTGGCAGCTCCTGAAACCTGATGCATAAGAAAGGTAAAGGTAAAGCTGGATGAGCACAGCTTTCTTCCAGTTTGTGTTGTGTTCCCAGAGGGGACTGTGTACTTTTTTTGCTATGGGGTCAGAGGTCTGAACCTTTCCCTTTCAGAGCTGCCTTGAAATCCCATTAAATGGCTGCTTTCATGAGGCCGGGTCATCAGAAGGCCTCTGATACCTTGTGGAAGATGGATCCTGTCAAGCTAAACTTGGGATTATTTGTGATGAAATTAAAAATAAGGTCAATAAAGATACTTGTGGTTTGAGACTCATGAAAAATATTTGTCTTGCTACTCATAACACTTAAACTAGAATGATTCAAAATCAATGTGGCAGAGTGAAAGGATTAAACATTGGCTTGGAAGCACATTTCAAAACGTCATTGTAAACAGGAAATCAGGACTGAGTGGGAGTATTTCTCGTGGGGTCTCTGAGATTGCCTTGTGGCCCCAAATAAGCATCTGCTTTACAAGCAGCCAAGCAGAAAACGAGGCAGTGGTCAGCATGGCACATGGCACAAAGCTCAGTCAGGGATGGACAGCAACCTGGGACCCGCTCCGTGAGCCCTGCTGCTGAAACGCTGCTCTCTCTGGAGTCACCTGGCGCCCAGATAGACAAGGTCTGGCTGCAGCCCGCTCCCTTCTGCTGCAGCCATTTGCACATCGCTGCCAGTGCAGTCCAAGAGCACATGCTCCTCCGGGGGAAGGAGGAGAAACAGTGATAAAATATTTGAACTGCAGCTGTCCCTTATGAGAAGAGAATTAATTAAATAGAAAACTGTCAGGGTGCCAGGGTTCCTGTCTGGCTTTCCAGTCTGTATTAGAAGAAGAGTCATTGGTATGAGGATGGGCCTTACCAGTTCTGGGTGAGATTGCACTAGGGAAGAAGTTGAAGAAGAAAAGTTGCTCGTGGCATGTGAAGAATGAGGCTGCTGTGGGCAGGATACCTTGAGGTCCCTGACCTCCTAGTTAGGAGAAAGGTCCCTTTTTTGGCTCTGGCACATGCCTGGATTCAGAAAAAAAAAAGGGCTCACCCCAACCAAACTTCCAGTTGTTTTCCCTGCAGCCTTTTCCCTGTGCCTATTGAACTGCGAGAGGAGACTGCTGCTCCTAGAGCACTGCCTTCCCCTGGTGCTGAGTTTTCCTGTTTACTCTCAGCACAGAGTGGACTGGTGGAGCTGAGGCTGAAACTTGGACAGAGGAGCAGCAGCTAAATGTGGCGTCTGAAAGAATAAACAATCAGGACTAAATACTGAGCAAGCTGTGGGGCTGAATTAATGCCATTCTGTGCAAGAAAGAAACGATCGTGGTATTCGCTTCCAGACCTGGATTTAAGTGTCGCTGGAAGGAGTGAGTTACAGTGCAGTGGGACCTTCTGCTCTAGAAAAAATGTAACAGTGCATCCAGAGCTCCCCAAAATGCTCTTCCTTCGAAATACATAGGTGAACCTAGCCATCCTCCTTGCTCTCTGCCAATGCAGGGGACTGGTTTAGCACTGGCATAGGTAACACCACTGTTTAAAGCCTGTTGCAACTCCATCGCAGGGATGTCACAGCTCGGATTTGCTTGTTTGAGAGCTGGGGCCAGACCAAATGGGGTTATTTTGCAGGGACATAAGAGGCAACATGGCCATACATTGTTTGTGGAACTGTTGATTGGCTGGTCTTGACTGTGACAGTGATGTCCTGTGCACATCCTCTGCCCACTGATGGGACCTTTTCCTGCCTCCGGGTGCTGGGTGGCTGCAGAGGAGCTGACGAAGGTGGTACAGGCAGCACCACCCCTTGCCTGCAGGTGGTGGGGATCTCTCAGGTGTAGGCTGGGTTTCTGGACCCTGTAAAGCTTGTCTTTTCTGGCTTTTCTTTTTTCTTTTCTTTTTTTTTTTCTTTTTAAGGGCTTAGTTCTTAGTTTTGCTTTTAAAGGGTGAAGAGGGGAAAAAAACCAGCTTCCAGAAAAAAAAAACAACCAAAACCCAACAGTTTGAGCTCCAGGAGCCAGATCTTAGCATGAGAACCCGACCCAGCATGGGGGAGGGCTGTGTCAGATCACTGTGCACCCAAGGAACAAGAATTCACTGCCTGCTGAAAAGCCACAGAGCTCAGACCCTTTTTGAAAGAGTAATATCTTTGATATAAAAAAAAAAAACAACCCAACCAACCAACAACCCCAAACCACCCAGCCAATAAAAAGCCTCAGACATACAGGATCCCATTCATGGTGGGAGGGATTTAGTGGAAGTATTTTCCTTCTTTAAGGTTTGGCACAGCCTTAAAGGAGTCTCTTTAAAAGCTTCCAGAGCCGATTATATTTTGGATTGTGTTTCAAATCGCCCTTCCCCCACCATGTTTGGTGGGTCCTCAAACAAGTTCCCAGAATAAATTAGACATAACGGTAGCTGGATATTATTTTTTTTTTAATTTTCTTTTCTTGAGGAGGGGGAAGGAATAAATGACACTAAATTCTGTAATGGAAAGAAAAAAAAAAAAAAAAGAAAAAGTGTGTATCGGAAACTGCTGCTGAGTGACTCATGCTGCTGGACAAACGGAACCTCACTCATCACTCCATCTTCATCCTCCTCCTCTGGTGAGAGAAAAAGTCTTGGAAAAATATCAGCTTCTCTCCCCACCCCCCACCCCCCCCATCCCTCCCCCCACCCTGCTTCTTCTCCCGTGGCAGCCGTACACAGGGAAACAGTCCAAGCCACAGCGATGGCTTCATGTGCTTCTTGGGGCAGGCTTTTTTAAAATTTTTTTTATTGTTTTAATAGCCAAGTAGGAAAAGCCTCTGAGGTGACCTTGGAAAAATGTATGCACCAAAGGAAAAAGTGGTGGAAGGGGAGTGGGGGCAGTGTTGGAAGTCCTTGTGGGCTTTATGTTTGGAGGGGTTTTTTTTTGGTTTTTTTTTTGTTCCTCATAATGTTTTTTCCAAATTTCCACTGAAATAAATTTGCAAGTTATTATTTTAATTCTTTTTATGAGTGGGAAGAGAGGGGAGGATGCTCTGTGTGAAAGGCAGGACGCGTTGGGCACAATCCCGACTTAAATAAATGCTGCGTCATAAAAGTATCCAGGGTAGTGCAGGGGGGAAGGGTGGGATGCAGAGAACTATTCCGTCTCTCCTCTGTTTGGGAGAGTAATTAGCATTTTTATGAAGCAGATAAACTGTATACAAATCAAATATGTTTTTATTATCATAAAAATGGGGGGGGGGAAATCTGTCTTTCTTTTTTTTTTCTCTTCTCAAAACATCTTCCGCAAACGCTTGGCACTGCCTGCCAGAACACCACTTAAAATGCAGCTTTTTAGACTGCCAGCTCCAGCCAGCCCTGCTGCGGACATGAGGGCTATTAGCCAGTAGCAGCCCCTTCCCAGCAAATGCCTTTGCAGCTGTAGGGACGTGGGCTTGAGTGGGTAGGTACAATGGCTGTGCTCCACTTCAGAAAAGGTCTTGTCTAAGGAGATGCCATATTTTTTCAGGTTTCTAGCTCATGGTTTTCATCAACAGGTTACTTCTCCCTCCACCCTGGCTTTTGAAATGAGTTGGATTTTGCATGGTATGAAAATGGAGGAGGTGTAATATTCTGCTCTTGCATGTTTCTTGTGATTGTGGTCAGTCTCAAGCAGCCTCTTTGAGGGCTCCCCCTTTTCCTCCAACTCTTCCCACCATGCCTCTTTCCTTCTTACAGCATCATTTAGTCACTCCAGCACAGGTTGCCCATCACATGGTCTATGGAGCTGGAGGAGCTACCAGGATGTGGGATAAGAGCAGTGCCAAGAGAAGAGGGTAGCAGTTTGGGGTGGCTAGAAGTTATCTAAGGATCTTGGACAACAGCACTGGCCCACTTTGCCCAATTAACATCTCATGGGGACGCACAGAGGCAATGAGAGATGTCACTGGTGGCGGCAGCAGCAAGTCCCCAACCTGAATGGACCCTATGGAGCTTATCCCTTGTGCTCCTTCCCTCATGCCCAGCTTTTCCTTGGGCTATCACAGCCCATGGCAGGATGCTTTAGAGCCGGCCGCTCACCTCATCCCAGTGCTACTCTGCACACAGATGGGACACCAGCCAACCCCACTCCTACACCCAAATGCCTACGGGCAGACCAGAGAGAAGCACCCAGCTGCATTTCACAGCTGAGGCCTGTGAGCAATTGCTGGACAATAAAGGGCTTCCAGCTGGACTGCATTAGCCATGGGTGGTGCTGCCGGGGAGAGGGCTGCAGGCAGCAGCAGCTCTACTTAGAGCAGTCTCTGCTAGCTGCCTCTGGGCTATTAGCCCTGGGAGTAGCTGTGCCAAGCTTGGACCCTGGGTGCCTGCCTGTGGGCTGAGGCTCCCTGGGAGAGCTGGACATGTGTTGGAAAAGCCTTCTTGACTGTAAGTGCAGGGGTTCACCCTCCTTCCCTCCCCCACCTCTTCCTTTTCCTTTGTTCCACAGGAAAGCAATCATAGTATCAAGTGTTTCCTAATAACTTTTTAGGTTGATGACTAATTTTTCAGCCATGCTGAATGAGGGGTAACAGTCAGATATTAAGCCCTGCTGTGAGATAGGTGTCCAAGTGAGAAAGCTGTGGAGAAGAGGGAGGTGTTTGAAATATCCCAGTTCCAGGCAAGTCTCTGTTCAGAGCTTCTGCACCTGGGAGGCTGAAACCAAACTGTTGCTAGGTAGAAACCCATCAGAAAATGAGCTTTGTTGGAGTTGATATTTGTGGCCTTGCCTTGCTGGCTATGGGAGGGAGACTGGAGCAGTTTTCTCTTAAAACCCTCATCCTACCCTTGGGAATGATATTCAGTTTCAGTCTAGGCTTTGCAGATGGGCCCCAAATGAACTGGAGGGCTTGTGAAAAATGTGAGGAAGTTAGATGTGGGTTTGGATCCCAAAATTCCTGTTCCTAATGAGGAGCTATCTGAGTGCTGCTTCAGAGGCTTTCAGCCCTGAATTGCAAGATGCTTGCTGTGGTGCCCCTGTTTGTGGGGTATACCATGGGCTCCCAGGCACTTCGGACACAGGCTTGCCTCCTTGGGGTAACATAAGCTCCAGGTGGACCCATGCTGTATCTTCCCTGCTCTCCATCTCAGCCTTCCATGAAGATTTAGGATGTGGGGTGGGGAATGAGCAAGAACAGGATGAAATCAGCTCTCTGTGGAAAATCAGCTGACGTGCTGTATAAAATGCAGGTCTAGGTTTTGAACCTAGAATTTTCTTTAATAACAAACCAGGGTCAATGAATGTAAAGCCCCATGCTGAGCCTTTTACTGCGTTAGTCATAGCTTGAATCCTTTATGTTCCCTCTTCTAATGGGAAGTGTTATCCAGCATGCCTTGCTCCAGTGTGGTCTTTGGAGGGTGTGGCGGTTAGTAATGATGGTGCCTGAATGCTGTTCCAGAGATCGCTGCTACAATTCACAGCAGATAATGGGAGCCACAGCCAGACAGATAATAGAACTGACTGAGATCCATTTATTGCTAAGAGACTGTCTGAATATTTGTACATAGCCCGAGCCACTCCACCCTCCTTCATCACATTTCCCAGGAAGGGGGGGAGGAACAAAACAAAACACAAGCCTAGGGCAGAATGGGAAGGAAGGGAGAGATTTGCAGGCTCTGATGCATTCATAGCTCTTGTTTTTTATGGTCCTTTTCATAACTGAGCCAGAGTAGTGTAGATTGCTAATGCCTTTGCTGCCCGCCTGTACCAGTGGAGGTATCAGACAACCATGGGGAGCAAGTGGTGGTCTGGGATGGGAGCTGACCCCCAGCTAACATCTGATCACAAAGACTTCTTCCCGTGCAGGGCAGCCTGATGGAAGACAAAGTTGGGGATAAGGGAAGTAGCCAGGCTAAGAAAGCTTGACCTAATTCAGAGCAGCCCAGTCTATTGCCAATTGAAGTTTTCTTGTTTTTCACGTGCTTCTTAAGCTGCTTAGGCCTTGCAGAATCTGACTGGAGGGGCAATTTGTGTGCCAGAATGTGTATCTGTCATTCAAGTTACTTGGGTTTTTGGTGTTTGATTGACCTTTCAATCACCTTTCCCAGCCTGGGAAATGTTGGCAGCTTTTAGAAGAAGAAAAAAATGGTTGGGTTTTTTTCTTGCTTTCCAGATTGTGTGTGTGTGTGTAAAGTAAAATATCCGTAGCTTCTATTCCTAATTGTTACACCTTGTCTTTCAAGAGGGCCCATAGCTGTGCTAGCCCCTCTGTGATGCCTTGTGCTGGCTCTGTCTGTTTGGTATTGGCTATTTCTGGGGTGTTCCTGGTGAGGAGCAAAGAACAAGCAGAGGCAAAGTCCAACCCAGCAACAAAGCAACCCTGATGATGCTGCCTCTCCCTAGGTCTTTTCAAGGTGGTGGAGGGTAGAGGTGTTAAGCTGTGGTGACTCTAGCTCTGGGGAAGAACATGGCTTACTAGGTGGAGGAGAGCAGCTTTGCTGTAGTGAACTGACGATCACTACCAGCTCCTCACAGCAAGCCCGGCCTTGCTCATGGAGGAACTGAGACCCAGATGGAAGTGGACAACGTGCTGTAAGATAGTTCCCTACCTGCCCACTGAACGATAACTGGCTGTCCTCCGTCTGGCTTGGTTTCCTGGCCCCCTGTATCAGCACATGTTTGGATGCTGCCAGTAAGTAAATCCAGCCTTGCCCCCACCTTACCCTTTGCTTTGAAATGTTTTGTTTGTGGTGTTGAGCGCATGTCTGGAAGCCTGTGATCTGAGGCACTCATGGCTCCCAGATGTTAGAGCTGCTCAGCTGGTGTGGAGTCCTTGCCAAGCCAGTCTTCTGTGACCATTTATTTTTATGCGCCACTTTTTTTTTTGCCTTCATTGCTTAGATGCTAAGGCCTTGCCTTTCCTGAACAGACAGTTCATTACAGGGCTTCTTTTTTCTGTGGCTCTTGGAGGTCACTGAAGTTGCTCTGTTCAGTCGTGATCTAGGTTAGACTTGTGCTGAGGAGGAAAGTTAATACTGTTTTGATGTGCAAATGTGTTCAGGTGCAAGTCCTTTTTCATCCCCAGATCTGCATCATGTGCTGTCAGCTGGGGATAGCAAGCATGCAGGTGAAGGGCATGAAGTCTCTGATTCCAAGCCAGGGCTCCTGGGCTCTGTTCTTGCCTTTGAACTGGTGCTTGACACTGGAAAACTAGAGTTGGCTTTCTCTGTCATTGGGACTGTGAGCTGCTTTGGGCAGGGCCTACCGCTGTGTGCTTGAGTGACTAGTGCCGTGATGGACAATGAGCTTTTACACATCCCCCATTCAGAGATGCAGCTATGGAAAGTGGCAAACCAGGCATCTGTGTGCTCACTCATCCCTGGATACAGCAGATATACAGTGCTAGGGATCCTGATCTCACCTGTGGTACTGTATACGAGGGTGTGAGATGCAAGACCAGAAGTTCAAGCTTCCATTTTAGGCCTCTCCCTCCATCCCATCTTTCACGTTATCTTTAGAGACGAGAGGTCTGTAATATGAGGTATTGCACAAATCTGTAACATAGCTCTGCAAAATTCCCAGTATCTTGAGTAGATTAATGAAGGCATGTTGTTTTCCAGCTGCTTGGAAGACATCATTGTCTTGGAGAGCCTTTCCTCTTGTGAGACTTCCTCTGGGAGGTTATGTAGAGTAAGTCTTCTGCTAGCAGCAAATACTGACCTTGAGGCATTTCCCAAAGCTTTTGTGGAAGGAGGAGGGATGAGATTTCTCCTCCTTACTGAGATTAAATGCCAGCATTTTATGACCCCTCAGATGGCCCTTGCAGCTGGAAGATCCTACCAAAGATCTGGGAAGACAGTGGGTTTTATTTGGTCAGATTTAAGGGGGTAGACATTAAGATACTGAGATACTAAGAAATATTTCATTACAAAACAAGACTCAGGTACGTTCCAGGTTGGATTTGAGTCTTCTAAAATGTTCTGTTCCTGTAACAGTAATCTGTAGTTTAGGTAGTGGGAACTCCCTGACTTCCAAGATTGATTTTATTGCATTCCTTCATGTACAGTTTGACTTGCTTATCAAAAGTCCTTTGGTTTTCTCACAACTCTTCGTTTTAGGTTGAACAGGCATACGTGTTAAGGGAAAAGGAATGTCTTGAACTGTGCTCAAAAACAATGACTATATAGTTCAAGTATTGCTTTAGGGAAAAGAATTTGTCCCAGAGGAATGAGTTCTAGCAACTCCAGCGTTGATGCTGTGCATGACAAAGTATTACTAAGATGTTTTTCAAAGGCTGTGCTGAGGCTCTCTGGAGACTGGCCCTTTCCTTACCATTTTGCAGAATGATGGTGGCCAAAATTTTTCCATACTAGGAGTTGGTCAGTGGTCAGTCTTTACCACAGCATCTGCATGAAATTATTGTGACTTGTGCTTTCAGATCACTGAGGCATTTTGGAGAGTTTCCTGTTGGGCACTTAAATCTAGGCTCAGGAGGAGCTTTAAAGGAAGGAAAAAGAACAACCCTATTTGCTTTAAAGTTTAGGTCCTGGTGGACATTCAGGCTGCCAAACCCTCAAGCTGATGGCTGGAGCTCAGACTCTGCTTTGAGTGATCAGGAAGACCAGAGCTCTAACTGCAGTTCTGGCTACAAATAAGTTGTGGACCACAGGCAAATTCTTGTGCCTTGCTTTTGTACCTTGAAGAATGGGTAAACTGGTTCTTAAGAAATGCAGCTGGCCCATCCTGTGTGTGATGGGCTGTCAGGATTTCTGTTCCCTTCCTGCTCCTGTGGCAATCCTCTTATTGTCAGATTCCTCAAACAAGTGAGAGGAAAGGTGCTGGGGTAAGTGAAGGGCATCTTCCCATGAGGTCTGTAGTTCAACCCTAAAGTAACATGAAACAAACACAAGATTAGATTTTTCTATCAAAATGAGTGATTTTCTTATTTTTAACAATGATAGATGTGCTGAAATCCTTCTTTGTGCAAGAGTTCCTTTCTTGGACTATACGTTGCCTTGACTCACCCTGTATAGTCAATATATGCTGTTACGAGAGCTAAGTGAGTATGTTGGCATCACCATCACACATACAGAACTAGGAGAAGATCCTAGTCTAGGATCAAGGCCTGTCAGAGTCGTCCCATCATGGAAACCTTCTGTATGCCAGTGCTCTGGGGTCATGAAATTTGTCTGTGATTCTTGCTCAGGTTTGGCCCCCAGCTGAAAAACTACAGTGATGGTCTCTTATTACAAGTTTGATTGATCAGCTACTAACTATAAAGAAAGCCCAGGACAAGGAAAATCAGAAGGCTGCTAGCTAGGAAATATCCTGGGGTGGGAAAGGAACTTTTCAGAGCAGAATCTCAGATCCTTAGGTTGTATTTATGGACCGAGTTCCATGTTTTGGAGAACTGCATGCTTGAAAACAAAGTCTAGTTTAAAGAGAGAAAGAATTTAGTCATGGTAGCTTAAATTCTCCTTCTTTTCTTTTCTTTTTTTTTTTTTTGAACCATGTGAAATGTCAGGAGAACAGGAAGCTCTCCCGGGGGTAATCCCATCTGAGACTCTAGCTGCCTCTGAATTAACAAAGTCCCCGAGTAGTCTGATACCACAGGATGCAGATGTTTTAGTTCTGGCAAGTAACATGAAACTGCAGGCCAAGATTATGCAAAAACTTTCTTCTTTTTTTTTCTTTCATACATGTGCTCTTTAAAGAAAAAAAAAATAAATGCTTACCCAGACTATCAGCCCTGTTTAGAAATGTGAATGGGTGTATGTTCTCCTGCTGGCTGAGTAATTTGGTAGATGTTAGCACAATGTAAATACAGTACAAATACAGTTTGGCATGGTGTTTATAAGGACATATGGGAACTATCATTTTTATGCAACCTAGTACTGGCTTTAGTGCTTCTGAAAGGCTTCTGCTTTGATTGTGTGTGAGCTCAACTATAGTGGGAATTAATTATGAAGAGGAGCAAAATGTGTATGTCTTGTAAACATGGCAACACTGGAAGACAAATAGATGGGTAAATGCTGTGCAAAGCCAACACCAAAAAAAGCACATCTAAGGTCAGATGGCAAAATCTTTGAAATGAAGGACTGAGTACTGCTCCTCCTGTTCACAGGAAGATTTGAATGTATTGGCTTGTCATGCCGTAGGGAGCACAGTCATTGAGACCTCTTCTGGCCATGAAGAGAGGGGGGTTGCCAGCTACAGATCCAACAGTGAGCCTGCACGTTAACTGCTTGTGATTTGCTTGTGTGGCAGAAATGTTGGACATCTGTTGCCAGCCAGAAAAAAAGCAATCTAGGAATGTGAGTATGAAATGCACTGCCTGAATCAATGAATCAAAGTTGCCATGATCTTAATTTATTGCATATGGGTTGTTTAGGCCAGCAGGATCTTCCTGCCCTTTGATATAACATGTTGCAGAGCATCTCTCTCTATGCCACAACAAATAGATGAGTGTATGTATGCAAGGCAAAATGCCAGTGAAGGCTTCCTGGTGCTGCCTGGAGGGTGTTTGCCAGGACACAATGGCTAGGTGATGCTGGGGATGTACCAGACCCTAAACTGGGGATGAGTGAGAAGGCAAACAAAAGTTATTTGCATAATGGTTGCTGCAATCTGACTTGGAGGAGATTCCTTCCTGTCACTAAATCTGACAATTGGTCTAAATTTGCATGAGTGAGAGAAACCAAACCGACTAGCAAGTAGGAGGTTTCTCAGTGCTGGGAGGAATTTGAGCACCTCCACCTTCCTCTGCTGCTTCTGTCCAAGGTGAAGTGCTTTAGGTGAGCCAGAGGGAGGAACAAACCCTTTTCTCATGGTCCCTACTGGAACAAGTTAGATAAGTCCATCATTCTGTCTTTTCCTGCAAGGGACAAGAGAGCATCATTAGGAAGGGTGACAACACAGGGTTTTCATTAGACAAAAGGAAGGTTTTATGCAAAGCCAAGTTACTTTCATTGCTATGGAGGCTTCATGGCACTCTACTTCTCGGGTGTGGGCTCAGTCTCCCCATTGAAACTTGTTTATTCCAGAGCTCAGTAGGTTTCTGGGAAGTGCTGTAATAGCTGGAAGGAGGTCCCATGGAGAGGGTGGATTCTCTTGGACACATGCTGTTTAACAATGCCACTGTCTGCAGAGGAACAGAAAACAAACAATGCAAAATCCCTGCTGTAAACCATGCAGTGTGCACAAACACCACAATATGAATAACCACTCAGAGGGCAGCTAGTGCCAAGCAGCTTTGCTGCTATTGTTTATTGCGGCAAAGGAACTAAAACCAGCTCTTCCAAACAGGCCAATGTTGCCCATTCGTGATGGGTTAATGGCTTCTGAAACTGAACTATAATGGCTCCTGGTGAAATGGGGGAAACATCTGTAGAAAGCAAGTTTGGAAGCAATGAGACTGGCAATGACTTAATTTCATTTTATTCTGGCATCTCGGGCAGGGAGAGCGAAGGGCCCTGTTTGGATGGCCATTGTGACTGCATGCAATGGAAGCTGAGAGGTTGTCTCATCTGAGGACTGCTTGTCTGAGCACGGGGCAAAAGTGGCAGGTGAAAGCTGTTGGACTGGTGGGAGCCAATTGCAGCTGGAGTGGCTCTGCAGAGTAAATCTGATGGGAGGTGGGAATATAACATCAGTGCTACCTGCAGTTACAGGGATATTTTAGTTTGGATTAGCCCTCCTTTGGAGGACCAGTCTTTAGGATGGGATGGTGGTGGTTGAAGTGTGTTTGATGCACTCTGGCATGTATCTCCCAGCTTAGCTTCAGCTTAAAGGAGTCCAGGCTGTATCCTCAAAGATCACCTTGTGATGTGAACCAAAGTGCAGCAAGTGGGGACAAGTGGGAGATCTGCTTCTAAAGTACCCTGTTTATCTGAATTGAGATGCTTGTGTAGGTAAGATCTAGGTGTGTTAATGTATGTCTGAAGAGGTGAGTAGTTCCTGGAGCATGCTGTAAGGCCCAAGAGCATGTGTTTGGGCTTGAGAGAGTGTAGGGTGCCTTGATCCTGCCAATTGTCTCTTGTGTGTGTTTATGCTTTGCATGTAGGTCACTTGAGAGAAGGTTGTTTTTTTTCTTCTGTCCACAAGTTCTGGGGAATCTGTGGTGTTTGGAAAGCGGCTCCTTGAGCCTTTGAGGCGGTCACTGATGCTTATAGGCAGATTCTACAGGAGGATTCCAGCTCTTAAGTGGTGAGCTTGTGCATACTCAGTGCCTAGGTGGCGGCTCCCACTTACCCTGTACTCATCCATCCCCATCATTTGCAAGGTCACTTCATGCCTAGAGGAGAAGCAGCAACTGCTGCTGTGTCTGAGTGAATTGAAGACCAGGGCTTTCCCCAAAGGAGCCCGGTCACTCTAACATAAGATAAACACCACCTATGCTAATTGCAGTGGAAAACTGAGAGCAGCTTGTACCAGGCTGCTGTGTGCAGTCCTTGAGTAGGGATTCAGCAAAGCAGCTGGGGTCCAGGAAGGCTCTGGAAAAAAAAAGATAAATGCTCGGAAGGGAACAGCATATGCTGCACTTGGGGGGTAGCTTCCAGGTATGAGGGTTTTTGGAGATATACTTTAGGAGCTGCTGGGGCTTCTGTGAGACACTAAGCTATTTTGTATTCACAAATGCATCCTGTGGTGAAGATCTGCTCTGAAGATCTGCCTTCACTCTTTTTCATGAGTTCTTATTTGTTTTCCCCTAACGTGCTGAACAGGACATGTGATGTGTGTGGGACAGAGCTGGATGGGGCCTTGGTGTTGGACTGTAGGTAAAGAGTGACAGGTTGAACTTTCAGCACCTCCAGCTAGTGATATCTTCAGCAAAGAACAGCCACTAATGGGACAGGTGAATGAATCAAGATGCTTTCCCCTGAACAGCAGCAATGTAGCCCAGCCCTTCTGCATCAGTGGGTAGTAAATACAGTATGGTGACTTCCAGCAGGGCCAGGTCCTAAACTTGGCTGTAAGAAGCTCTCAAGTCCTATACCTTGGAGCTCTTCTCCCTAGCAGCAGGCATTGTAATGATTAAAGCTCTGAGTAAAGCGATAAAAGCCTGCTGCTGCAGCAAGAGATTGGAGCTACTCTTTAGGTCAGACATTTACAACCTGGTGCAGGATTTCACTTTTGCCAGAGTCCCAGTGGGTGTTATCCCAAGGCACATGAATACCATCCAGTTACTGCCAGAGTTTGTGCCGTTCTTGCCAAATCATGTCTGTATTGGCTTTGTTGCAAACCAAGTCCTGAAAGGAAAAAAACATTAGGACCCTTTTGGATCTGATTTACAAGCACGGGAATCCATTCTGTTTGTCCTGCAAGCTCTCCAGCAAATGAAGAAAGCAAACACCAGCCTGGAAATAGCTTGTCTTGATTCTTCTGTCTTTCTAGAGTGCAGACAAATATCTCTCACCTTGCTGTAGTTGCGCTCAGAGCTTGCTATAAAGGACAACCATCAATATATTTCAAGAAAGCCATGGTGAGACAATGTACCTTTGAAATCGTGCTAGACAAGCTTTTGAAAGCTCAAGAACTAAAGGGGTCTGGCTGAATGAAAGAATCAAAAATCCTTGAAGGGTTATTTGGTCTTACAAAACAGACCAAATTCTAGTTATTTTCAGAGAGAGATTTCCAAGTCATCCCTTTAGGTCCCCCTTCACTGAGTTATTAAGCATGCCTGACAGCCTGCTGTACAGAATACCTTGCAGAATTAGGGAAATTTTATCTCTTCTCAAACACCAGGGAGGTGAGACATATGGAGACTAAAATCCACATCCTCAAAGGAATGTAGATTTGTAATTTACACTGGAAACTGGTAGAGATAGCAGGATTTCCCTAGGGTTAGGGTTAAGCTGATTGGCTTTTCTGGTATATAGGCATGTAATTGATTATCTTGGAGGCTCTGGGTCTAAGCACTTTCCTTAGATCATGGCTGTAGGGGAGGATGGAAATGAGCTGGTGTCTCCTGAGCCACGCTTGAGTCAGTGCTGCTGCCCATGATGGTGTTTCATACCCTTGCCTCTGAAATGGCTGATTTAAGCTCTGTGGTAGCCAGGTGGGAAAAGGCTCTGATTTTGGTGAAGTTATTACCAACCTCTCCTTTCAGACTCAAAACACAAGACCCTTCTCTTTTTTATTTTTCCCCTGTTGCTGCCTCTTTTTCAGCTGTGCAGTTCAGAGAGCCTGGGCCAGCCTAGCCTCTCCTTGCCTAACCTCTCACAAACTGCCACGAATTTTTGAGGAGAGCCCTGGCTTGCCCTGCCAGCACTCCTTAACCTTTTTTTGCCTTTCCTCCCTGCAAGCTGCACTGAAGCAATGCTTTGCTATTCTCCTGGAGGAGGGGAAAAAGGGGGGGGAAGAGGGAAAAAAAAGAAAATAATAAGGAAAAAAATTAAAAAAATAAAAAAGTAGGTCATGGTGTCATGTAAGGCAGCTGAGCCAGGCGAGCGGAGCAAAGAACTGTCGGATGGGAGAAGATGAATGACCAGCTGTGCGGGATAAACAGGGATGCAGGAGCTGATGGGGGGAGCGCGGCGGCGGCAGGTGGAGCGGAGCCGCGGGCTCCCGCTGCGGCTGGTCCATGCGCCCTCTCCCGGCACAGGTGAGTCTTACTCCTTCCTCCCCCCCCCTTTCTGGAAAAGCTCTCCTTGTTCTTGCGAGCAGCGGTGGTGTGCCGTCTCTATGACTTCTTTCCCTCCGTGGTTTTCTTCCCCTCCCTCCCCTACAGTTCAGCCCAAATGGCTAACGCAGAAAGCATGAGACACGCATGGAAAATTACTCTCAGCAGTCCGAAAAGCCTTGGTTGCAAAGAGCTTTATTTTTTTTACCCCTTGGACTTTATAGATTTATGAGTCCCCTGTTCTATTTCACTTGTTTTTTTTCTATTTCCTTTTTTCAGAATTAACATACAAAAAAGGAGGGGGTTTTATGCCCTCCAGCTATCTTGACTCTCACCCAGCATTACTCACTGGGTTTGGAATAGATTTGTTTGAAAGATGGTCTCAAGCCTGGCCTTATCTTTGAGGCAGGATTTCAAGCCACCGCAGTGTTTAAAGAGAGAGGTTCAGGTCTGGAGATGTGGCTTACCCCTGTAAGCACCCCTTAACTTAGGGTGCTGTGTATGCTATGGTGTGGATGGTGATCTCTGCTTGGCTAATTTAGGATTTTAATCTTAAAAAAAAAAAAAGAGGGGCTGGGAAACCTCAAAAGACAAAAGTGTTTTGAAGCAATGCCTGCTGAGAGAGTGGGGGTGCTAATTTTCATGCTGAATTCCTGTAGGCATAGTGATTGTTTTTGGTTTTCATCAGTTCATGGTACTGCTGTTGTCAGTTAAGACAAATTCACTTTAGATTTGTCCTGGGCCAACACAGGCTGCGGGGCTCCCAGAGTCCATCAATGCACATGCAGTGAGGCTGGTCACCAGGTCAGAACTCCCAACCTCCCAAGTGGGATGTTAGCACTCTTGGAGGAAGTAACCCTGGATTAAGGAGGGCTCAAACTGTTGAAGCCTAGAAATGAAGGTCCTCTTTAAATTTGGAAGGCTTGATTCTCCAGTCCTGTTCACAGGAACCCAAAGCTTTTACTGGAGGGCCAATGCTTAAATCCTGCTCTTAACTTCTGTCCTCTGACTGCAAAAGCCTCTTTGACAGCTTGGAGCAAACCTTCCCTTGTGCTCAGGGTGGGGGAATCTAGCTGTCAAATTTAGAGAGTTGAGATCCTCTGGGTTTTTTCACTCTTTCCAGGTAGCAAAGCTGGGTAGCCTCCTAACACTGTCAAATTCTGCTGCCTGAGCTGCACTGAAAGTAGCATTAAAATCCTGTGTCCAAAGGATTCTCAGAACCTCCATCTTTTCCTGCCCTTCAGCCAGTTTACTTCTCTATATGCTTGGAAATGCTGGCCAGTGTTGGAAGCTGCATTCTCCAGTCTAAACAGGGTTTTCTCCTGCTGGCTTTATGGAAGAGACTTTAAGGTTAGTTTTTAAATAGTTCTGCCTAGAAAGAAGGGTTCAGGAGGATGGCATTAGTTAATATGCACAGGCCAGAGTTCTGCAGGTAACCTGTATCTGGTGGCTGAGCTGAACCATGGCATGCAGAAAGCTTTCCTGTCCAGGGTGAGAGCCTTAGCAGTGCCAAGGGCCAATTACCTCTTCTCTGTTAAAAATAAGTGTCCTGGTTACTGTTTGAACTGGCTGGCTTAAAATTACAGCCTTAGTCTGTGCTTTTCAAAGACCTTAGTTCCAAGGATCTCTGAATACTGTGCAGGCATTAACAAGTGTTGATGATGCCTCTAGAAGGCTGTTTGGTAAGTAGGAAGGGGGGGGCACAAGAGGTGAGGGGATGTGGCTGCCCATCTCTGTCCCAATGCTGGTGCTCATGGCTGCTGGTGCTCATGGCTTCTGCTGCCACGCTTTGTGCATGCAACAACTCTGTGCCTTCCCTCACAATGGTGCTGTTTGTCTTCAGTACCAGCTTGATTTATTAGAGGAAACTGAATCAGCGCATGGTGCTCACCTATGTAGGCTACTGTTGGTTTTCCTACCCACTAGGTGTGAGCTCAGAAAATAGTTTGAAACAGAAGCATAAAATTGACTTTGAAATGCATTAGCTCAGCTGGAGTTTCCAGAATCTGTGTATTTTGCAAGCAGAATATCCCAACTTTCAACTTGCAGTATTTAGAAGCACAATATGGTTATGTGCCTGTTCCAGCCCTTTTGAGACTAAGAGATGGGAATGGAGCCTTTTGGAAGCAGCAGTAGATTAAATTCTATCAAACCACAGGTAGTGTCTATATTGCTTTGTTGAAGTTCTGTAGGTCTTGTATTGAGCTGTCCCAAATTATTGCCAAGGTCATAAATCCAATCAGAATACTGAAAGGGTATTACTCAGAGCCAAGAGTTGTTTTAATGCTTGCTTAAGTACCTTCAATTATTAATCAAATATGTTTACAAGACTGACCAATGCCACTTTTTGTTTCTAATCTGTTCCTGGGGATCAGGAGTTATCCTGATATTCAGGGTTGAGCATTTTGTAGGGTTCTTCTGCCAATTCAGGTCTCTACTCATTTCTCTCTTCCCTTTCCTCTTCAATATTAGGAGTTGCAACAAAGCCTGCTGTCAGTTGTTGGATTGGATTCTAAATACCAACCAGCATCCAAATTTTACAATTGGTTGCATTTATTACAATGGGTGGAACTAATTTTCTGGATCCAAGTACAATTAGATGAATCGATATCATAACTGGGTGTTGCACACACAAATTAGGAAGTTTATTTCCCTTTATCTTCTAGCTCTGTTGAATAGCAATAGTCCAGTACTAGCTTTTCCTGTTCAAAAATCTATCACAAGCCACCTCAAAAGGTCAGTGAAGCCTCTAAAGAAGGGATATGACAGCCTGTGAGGGAACAGCATGTCTTCTCAAGCTTGCAGAACTGAAGTGGTGGGATAAAGTGGGAATACATGCTGCAGGGAACTTGCAAACAAGCCTATTTATTAAAACTATTTTTTACCTAATACACTAGCTCTTGTATTTCAACCCACACTGGATTGTTTTGACTGTTTCATCTCTGCCTGTTGTGAAGCACACAGCCATAACTTTGTGCATTTATCTCTCTAGACAGCAGCTTAACCATTGCTTTGTCCCATGGGTCCTGTGTAGAACCTTGTCGGTGTTGGGATGACTGAGACAGCTACTTCTGGGCTGATGTATCAGAAACAAAAAGGCTGCTTAATATCTGCAGTGAGTCTGGGTTTGGTGCTTTCCCTCCTGAGAGATGGCTCCTTTGTCAACAACCTCAGCACAAACTAGAAAACAATGCTGCTGTCTCTGTAGCATGGAGAAGAGCTTAACTCTGTTCCAATAGCATTGCTCTTTCAGTGTGGAGCTGAAATTGAGTTGCCTGGACCTTTTAGCTTAGTTTCTGTCCTGCTAAAATAAACCCCCAAGCTCATGAGTGACCTTATGGTGAGACTGAATGACTTGTTTGCTTTTTGGGACTGATTCATAAAATAGACCCAGAAGGCAACAGCCAGGAGTACATGCTATTCATAATAATGCCTCCAGAGAATACTCATTATTTTTTCTTTTCCAATGGTATTATGAGCCTTCAATGTACTTAGGTGGAAAAAGACCTAGCACAGGTAAGTCAGAGTACAGATAAGTCAAAGGTTGAAGTGAGTTTTTCCTCTTAAGCAAATTACTTCCAATTTAAAGAGGGTTTCATTAGAATTCTTTTTAAGATCCCTCACTGTAGTTTTGAAGAGCTTTGACTGCTTGCTCTGGATTTTGAAAAACAGGAGATAGTAACTGGAGTTGCTACGTAGGTGCAGGAGAATGAACAATCTGTAGATTTGTGAGGAACGAGAAGTACTCCTGTAGCATCAGGAGTGTCAGCACTCTGCACAGTCCTGGGGAAACAGCTGGAGCATTGTCTACAACTTGCTGGGCACATTTCAGGGAGGATGTAGACAATAGGGAGATGTCAAAGGAGAACAGGGAGAATAATGGTAGATCTTGAAATTATAACCTCAGAACAAGGGTGGGGGGAAGCTGACTGAAGCAGAATTAAAATAAGTTGGCTTGCTTTTTTTTTTTTCTTTAGAGGTGGTGAGCAATTATTTGTGCATCAGAATTTTAAAAATATATGAAGACCCATGCAGTGGGGTGGGGAAGGAGGGAAGATGGTGTTTTCCATAGCAATGGGGGTAGGATGGGGAATAATGCACTTAAATTGTAACAAGGAAGAGTCAGGTTGCACATTTCCTAGTGGTAAAGGTATTCCAAGCAGCAGTTTGAAGTATCTGGGAGTGTGATGGTGTTCCTGGTCACTAGAGGTTTTGAAGACTCTTAGCCAAACATGTTAAAAATAGTGTACCTCATACTCGGCTACCAGAAGTGCAGTATTTGCTTAAGATGCTTTCTAATAACTGTCTAATACATCTTTCAGAGTCTTTTCAGTTGTGGGAAACTTGTCCAAAGAATCTTTGTAGCCCTTAAGTCTTAGAACACAGTCAGAGTTGTAGGGGTTGGAAGGGACCTTGAGAGATCATGGGGTCCAACCCCCCTGCCAAAGCAGCTCCCCAGCTCATACTGCACAGATAGGCGTCCAGATGGGTCTTGAATCTCTCCAGAGAAGGAGACTCCACCACCTCCCTGGACAGCCTGTCCCAGGGCTCCCTCACCCTCACTGGGAAAAAGTTCCTCCGCATGTTGGTGTGGAACTTCCTGTGCTCCAATTTGCAGCCACTGCCCCTTGTCCTGTCTCCACAGACCAAAGAAAAGGGGCAGGCCGATTCCCCCTGCACCCCATACTTAAGATATTTATGAACAGAGAAAACACTTTAAGCTAAACTGCATCCTCTATTTACTTCAGTGAATTTTGGATTGTGTTTGTTGATATTCCAGAGGCAGTAAACCAGGCAGAGATGCCTGAGGATTTGATGCTGAAGACCTGAGCTGAGATACATGATTCCAAAGCATGCGAGGGGAAGCTGAATTACTTAGTCAAAATGTAATTCTCATGGTGCTTAGCCCACACTAACCCCAGCAGGAAATGTTAGCTGGTTTTCCCAACGCTGATGCTTATTAGACCATGAAATATTTTCCTCTCTGGGAGATACTCAGAAGTCAATTGGACAAAGTGCTGGAAAATGTAGGGTCCTGTACACTTTGGAGATGACAAGTTCCACAAAGTCAGGGCATCTGCACGGGGTTGTTTCCTTTTTTGTCACTGATTTATTGTGCACCTGAGTGGGTTTTTTGAGATCTATTCTTGGGAAGAGCAAGAAATACTGAGATACTCTGACTAGAGGGTCTGGAGTAGCTAAGACCTAGTCCTAATCTAGCTTTCTAGTTTCAAGCTAGTGTTTTGGATACACCATATGTGTGCACTTCAGCAACAGTAGTGCTAAAGCACTAGCCTTAAGCACATAAATATCTATATTTGGAAATTGGTGTCTAAAGTCTATAATAAAACTGTGGGTCATCAGTTAGTCTCAGGTCTTCAGTAAAGTGCTTATGTCTGTTGACCCCTTGCTGTCTTGCTTTTAGAAGGCAGCATGACATTTGTAGCAGATGTATGGGGGGTTATCTTCTTCCCTCTGTCATAGAAGAGGCAGCAGAGTAATGAGAACAGTGTCTCTTCTTGCATAGTTACTCTGGAGTTAGTAATGCCTGGTCTCTTGTATTACATGTAGAAGTATCTCTTCAGGAACTTACCCAGAGCCCTGCTCCAAGAGCATTTTTCCAAGTGGCACAGTAGGCATGCAGTCTGGTATCACCTGGCTCCATGTTTTACATTTTTCAGGTAGCAGGTTAAAGTTGGTTGGGTTTTTATTACTCTCATGTAGAATACCATGCTCTGAATTGCACTGTTTTGATTATTTCATGGCTAGCTAAGCAGTACCAGTTACTCTGTTGTTGATATATTCTTTCCAGGGCTGCAGGCTTGCCTCCTCTCTTCTGCCTGTGTGCACCGAAGCGTATTTGAACTCTGAAGATGTCTAAGCAGGAGTCTAGATACTTGTATCAAGAAGGATTGCTCTAACACTCCAAGTGCTCCTAAAATAGTTGTTAAGATTTGGAGGTCAGAATTTGAGCTGATGTTAGGACTACTTTTGCATATGGCTGGGGATTAAATGTGAACAGATCTGAAGGGACTTCAAAAAAAAGCAGAAAACTTACATAACCTGGTTTATTTTGATGTTCCCATTTGGGAAAGGCAAAGCCATGGGACCCACCAAAGAACCTTTTTCTGTTGTTTGCTAGGCTTGCAAATCCAGTACTTCTGGGTATTTAATCTCTTTGCTTGGTTTTGGCTGTCTTGAAAGCATAATCTCAAAATAAGGAGGGGTAGAGAATTGATCCTATCCTAGCCTATTTCTATCCTAGCTTCTTACAGCTTCATTAGATTCTGGTTTGGGTCTAATCAATCCTTATAGTCCTTCAACTTTTGGCTGTCTTTCTTACAAATCTGTAATGCAGGGATATAAAAAGCTCCAGGAGGTTTTCTAGCTCAGTGTGACACCATAACAATATTAACAGCTGAATATGTGACCTTGTTAGCTCAGTATACACTGGGTAGATTTTTCTTTTAATTGTCCAATGCATTACTTATTATTAATGAGATGTGCTGTATAAAACAGTGCCATTAAATTTCTCCCAGCTGGAAACCTTGCTGTGATGTTAACTAATGTGCCAGGAGGATTTGAGAACTTCAGCCAGGGCTTAGAGTAAAATTCTGGAAGCTATTGATCCTGTAGCATGGTGTTAATGTTGTATGATACTCCATAGCCATTGTATCTGCAGGTCATGAGCAAAATTCTGTACTTGTGTAGCAACTACAAGCATCCTTCTTGGTGTCATGATGTTTCTTGTGGGACTTTCTGGAAGCCAAACTAAGACTGCTATTTCAAAAACATCAGACAGAAATTAATGAATCAACATAATAAATAACCCAGCGCTTATTTCCTGAAACAAAGAGCACCTGTAATGTAGAAGGGGCAGCTGGCTGGCAGGAGGCTGGTAGTGCTTTTAGACATATAGGAATGTTGGGACTGAGAAGGGAGCTAGGCACAAGTGTATACACAGAGCCCAGTGCAAGTGTGGTTTGGGCTATGAGGAATTTTTTTCATGTGTTGGTGCCTCCTTAATGCCTCTTTCAGTTCCTTGATAATAAGCCCATGTTCGTGTGGGTTCTGACCTCAGGGGAGGTTAATGTTTCTCCTACTGAAGAAAGCCAAGTCATGCTCTTTTCAGTCTTGGATGTTTGCTGTTGCTTGCAAAGCTATTTCTATTTGTGTTGTCCTTTGGGTGTGATGCCTGCAAGGTGGGAATTACCTTCAATTTGGTTTGTTTGGTAAGAGAAGGGAGGCCGGTTTGTCAGGTGTGTTCTCTTCTTAACTTCAGCTCTTGCCAACTTGGTCCTATCCCTCAGGCTGAAAGAGGTAGGTGTGAAGTGAGGTGAGATGTATATATTAAAAACCCCAAACAAAATCAAAATACATGGAGTAGGCTTGTGAACCGGGAGGAGAAGGTTTGTTGCCATGTCTGGGTGGTGTAAAGACATCAAAGGTCTGGACCTGCATTTCTGCTGAAGACCTGCTTGTTCCTCTTGACAATGCTGCAGCAGGTAGCTGGAGGGCAGGATCCCTTATATAGGAGCCCACTGGCTATGCCTGGGCTGGAAAAGGCTGTTCTACTTCTCTTTAGGGGTTTAATCTACCCAGAACAGATAATGTGGGAGCTGCAAAACCAGCTGCCATGCACAAGCCCTTCCTCTCTGAGCAGACTGTCAGACTGAAGCTTTCTTGTTAAACAGACATTAATGCCGTGCTTGAACTTCAGCCCTTGCATTTGCAAGGTATTTCTTCCTTGCAGTATGACAATGAGTACCCACAGACACAACTTTAATATTGATGTTGCACAGCATTGGCATAACTGAGATGCTTTCCCTTCTTGAAGGCTTTTGTCTAGCAATACTGGAGCTGAGTCTGTGCTAACTTTGTATGCTTGAGTGGCCTTGAGGGAAGGGTCCTCTAAGTTCAAGTTCCTCCTTTGGGGAAGTGAAATTTTCTTAAACAACTGATGACTCTGTTCCTCCAGCTGTAAGGTGAACATGAACAATTTTGGCTTTCTAGATAAAGATTTTTCAGTTTTCCCAAACTGAAGGTCAATGAGCAAACGCATTCAGTCTTTGACCCATTCTAGGATGGTTTAGCCATACAACCATCATTAGCCTGATGGTACAGAAGACAGCAATGATCTTTCCGCTCACTTGTTGAGCAAGATGGATAAGGACTAAATTGCTTCTTCAACAGAAGTTCTTCACACACAAAACTGCAAAGACAAACTCTGGGAGATAAGGAAGTACAGATTGGGTGCTCACAACTTCTAGTAATACCTTGGAAGTCACTGTAGCATGAGAGCCTTAGAAATGTTGAGGTAGTGGGATTTGAGTTAGTGGGGAAGTAGCTTTTAGTTTCTAGTAGGATATGGATTGTTTGCAGCGAGGTCTTGTCTTGTGTAATACTGAATCTTTCCCTTCTAAGGCTTTGAATTTGATGGTGATAGTCAAGAAAACTAACCTGAATAGAAATTTTGGGTAAGATTGCAGAGGAATAAGTGGAAATGGTTCCAATGGGTACCTTCCCAACACTATGGCATGTAGTTGGGATCAGTGGTGAATTCACAACAAATAAAGAAATACTTTGCAAGATGCCATCCAGAGCTGTTCCCCAAGTGACCTTGCTTTGCTAGGTCATGGCTACCCACTGATGCCAAACCATGAGTGGGGTTTAGCGGATGGGAGGGGGAAGTAATGTGGAAGAGGGATGTTTGCCCATTGGACCGCTGTTGGTCATGGAACGCTGCTGACAGGCGTCTGCCAAGATTACATGGGAAACTATTTTATTTATCACTTATGCAGATAAATTATTGCTGTGTCTTCCCAAAATGGTATTTCATTTTTTCACTTTTTAAAATAAAGCTGCCCTTGTTTCCTACCAGGCTCTGCATTGGCAAGTGGAGGAACAGTGCCCGACTAATGATGCTGGAGAGTAAGGAAATGCAGTTATCCTGGAGGAACAGGCAAGTGAGTGGGGTGGTGTTCATGGTATACTGTACTTGTAAGAGGGAAATTGGTGAATCCATACATTAAGTATGCTGGTATATCATGGCAAAGGGCTTCTTGCACACCCTAGCAGCCATCTTGATGGCAAGGATTCATTCTGGTTGGTCTGCTGGCGGCACTGGCTGCTTCCAAAGTTATGTGTGTTTTCCCTTGTAAATATTTTCAGTGGGCTGTTTTCCCAGGATCACTTTACCTACTGTCACCTTCCATCCTTCCCCATCTGCATAATCCTTTTTTAGACCAAGAGAGGGGAGAGGATGTTGTTTGTAGCAATGTTATAAACATGCCCTGCATGCTTATTTTGGAATAGCTCTTCCCATCATTTTGTATAGGAGACTGAGGCACTGCCTCTCTATATGTTCTCCTGATTCATCCCCAGGAATAGGACAACCTTCTTTTACCCAGCTACTCCTCACAGTTGAAGAGAGAGGAAACAGAAGTTGGAGAAAAGATCCACTATGAAACATGGCTCCTTGCTTCCCTGTCCTAGCTCATCCTAGAACTGCTCAGAGGCTGCTCCATCTTAACACTGCTGGTGAAACTACACTCCTGCCACTTTTCCCTTGCCCTGGCCTGCCCTCCCTATTAAGGAAGCTGCCAGGAATCCCCTGCTACGTATGCAACTGCGGGGGTGATACAAGCACAGCTTTGTGTTCAACATGGTATTTAGAAGCTGTTTCTCCATGGCTGATGATCAGAGCAACATCTGTCTCCTTGTTTACAAGGATGCAATTGTAAGGTTTTTCAGAAAAGCTGGGTTTCTGTGGTTGCCATGTATTATAACTACTGAAATCACAGAATCACAGAATCGTAGGGGTTGGAAGGGACCTCGAGAGATCATGGGGTCCAACCCCCCTGCCAAAGCAGCTCCCCAGCTCATACTGCACAGATAGGCGTCCAGACAGGTCTTGAATCTCTCCAGAGAAGGAGACTCCACCACCTCCCTGGGCAGCCTGTCCCAGGGCTCTGTCACTCTCACTGTGAAATGCATTCCTGCACCAGCAGGAAGACTCTTGTAATATATAGATAGGCCTTCTACTCTGTTCTGTATTAGCAAATGGAGACAGTCCAAGAAGCCATAATGAAAGCTAGCCTAATAGAATGCTGTTAAGATCCTTTTAGCTACAGCTTGGTGATCTAAGTTAGGCTGAATGTTGTCCTGTTTAGCTGTTATGCACGGATCCCTTTTGAACCATTACTAGCCCAGCCTGGGCCAGTTGACAGGTATGTTTCACAGGTCTTCCTCCAGTGTGATGCTGACCATAAAAGGTGATACCTTCAGAACCAGTCTGGAATGTTGTCCCTGGTACTGGTCTAAGAGCCACTAGCTTTGAACTTGAGCACTGTTCAGGAATCTGCCTAAGCATGTGCCTACAGTTGATTCATGCAGGAGTCAGTTATGATTGCCTGGAGATACCACAGTTTTGGTACATCTGAGGCCACTTTCATGTCCTCTTACATGCCTGTGCCTGGACACAATCTGTGACTTCTGTAGATCTTTCTCTGTGGCACCTGCTGTTTCCTACTGGCAGTTACCCATGGGGATCCTTGTCCTGCTCATGACTACCTGGTTTCCTTGCTGCTGTTTTCAGTTCCTTAGCTTTGTGGTCTGACCCTTGCACAAAGAGATTTGGGTTATGCCAGTGGGCTTCCTTGAGAAGCACAGGCTGGATATAGGGAAAATATTTTGCAGGTTTCTTTTCCTTTAATGTGCCTGGACAGAGTTCAGTTGCACAGCGTCTGTGGGATGTCTGTGTCTCCTTTGCATGGCTGTTTCTGTAGACTTAGAGCTCTTTACATGGCTTCCCCCTCTTTTTCAGCATAGATCTGCACCCTTCCTACAGTTTCTATCTTAATCTGCTGGTCTCTGGTGTGTAAGAACAGTTTCCAGTCCTTCAATAGCTTTACCCAACAGCAGGTAAAAAGGAAGCATCTCATGATGATGATGGCCCCAAGACTAGAGCAGTCAACCCAGGACTGGCCAGTTTTCACTTGAGGAAACTGGTAGGCATGTCTGGGTAATCCTATTGTAACTACAGAACCAATGATGTAAACCAGAAAAGAAATAGATCCTTTTCCTGCAGAAAGACAACCTGCTGCTATAATAATGGATGCAGGAAGCAGAGATGGATTGTCCAGATATTTTACTGGCTTTCAAGGTAAATGTGTTTATGCTTACGGTTTTGATTGCCGAAATGTCTGTTTTCTTGTCAGTGGAGTAACTTAGATGTTTGTCAGCTCTTCAGGAAGTATCATGTCATTGGGAATGTAGACTCTCCTGATCTCTGAACTCTTTGACCCTACTTAAATTATTTGAGTTCTCAGCAAACTAAGATTAATTGAATTAATTTAGATGTTCAATGGGAACTCATGCTGCAGTGACCTTACTGATTGCCACTGACAAGAGTGGGAAGAATAGTAATTTTGAGTTTCTACAGTACTGGCTTTTCATTGCCATCCTTCCAGTACCTGAAGGGAGCATACAAACAGGAGGGGAATCAACTTTTTAAAGGGCAGATAATGGCAGGACAAGGGGGAATGGTTTAAAGCTGAAGGAGGGAAGGTTTAGATTGAATATTAGGGGGAAGTTTTTTACGGTAAGAGTGGTGAGGTCCTGGAGTAGACTGCCCAGAGAGGTGGTGGATGCCCCATCCCTGGAAGTGTTCAAGGCCAGGTTGGATGGGGCCCTGGGCAACCTGTGTAGATCCAGGCCTGAGGTTGGTGGCCCTGCCTGTGGCAGGGGGGTTGGAGCTTTATGATCCTTGGGGTCCCTTCCAACCCTTGCCATTCTATGTTGGAGGCAGATCTCGTCCCACAGGTAAGGAAGATGTTGGTGTGTGGAAGGAGGTGCTGGTATTTTCGGCACTTTTGGTGGTTTGACTTGCAAATATATTTGGAAAAAAACCAGCAAATTAGTCAGCTAACAGTAGGTACAGAAACATAGTTGTTGGCCCTTTTGAAGGTGTTCATTTTCAGTGCAGAGGTGGTATCATAGTTCAAATTGTCCTCTCTGTGGCCTGCTTGAAGAGAAGTATTGGCTAAAGAGAGAGTTGGGTGTTTGGACAGGATGCTAGACTGGTCCTCAGGAGATTAGTTAGATTTTTGAGAGGGCTACAAATGACACACGTGACCACAAGTAATCCATTAAACATGTCTATGACCTTGCCCTCAACTTATTTGCTTCAGTTCCAAGCTCTTTAGAACAGAGTCAGCCCTTGATGAATGTTTGCAGAATGTAGCACAGTGACTCTGCTTTCTGGACCAAACCTTTGGATGCTGATGTTATACAAGCATAGATCATGCTCACCTGTTTCAACTGTGTCATTAGTCTGCAGAAAACCATAGCCTCTGCTGAAGCTTCATTTGCAGGGCTTCACCAGCTGCATGTTTGGAAGGACTGCATGCCTAGACGTTGGCAGGGGAGTTGACAGGCTGCATCCCATTCTTAAGTATTTGCTCATCTTTTAATGTGCGTGGCCAGTGCTGGCTGCCTCTACCTTTGTCGTAAGTAAAGCAGTTGTTGCTCATCTAGGTAATGTGTTGTGTCCTTACAAAGTTATTGGCATAAAATTCCCTGGCACTGGGCTTTATCTCAGTGCCAGATCTCCTCTGTCACCTCAATGGGTTGCAATGACACCCAGCAGTAATGGTCTCTCTGATGCTGATTCCTCTATAGTATGTCCTTCTAGGTCTTTACTGCTTGTCCCCAGCAGCCTGCACTCACCATCACTCACACTGTTTCTTTAAAACTCTTCCTCTAGCCAACCTTGCTCCGCCAATATGTCCTTTCCTCTCTTGTCAATCTAGACTGCAAGCCCTTGGAGAAAGAGGTTCTGTTACTTGTGCTATACTCAGTCATCACTTGTCACTTGGTGGGGAATAGCCCCTAGAATTTCACTCAGAACAGGTTTGATGATATTAGGCAGGTCTAATTATAGGGCAGCTAAGATCTCAGGTGCAGCCTCTAAGCACAGTAGTAATATACATAATGATTTGCGTAGCTGCATATGTTCTGAGACTTTGTAATAACCAGAGGTGGAACAGGTCATATTTTGGCTGTCCCAGAGAGTACATTTTGATTAGATGCATTGGGGATGTCAACAGTGTGCATGCCCTATTAAAATTGCTTCAGAGATTTCATCCATTTGGAGAAATTATTACAGGTGCAGTCCCATACAACACCAGTTTACATTCTCCTGATCCTACCCCTGTTATAGGCCCAAGAGTGCTAGAACTTGTTTCCACAGATTTTTGCTTTCTAGGTTCCTCTGTAAAAGAGAAACATAAATATGTGATATTCTGATGTTTTACTTGGTTTGTACTGCACAGAGCATTAGTCCAGTGACTACTGTATTTACCAGCACTGAATCTGGAGGGATGTACTGTCTGGCAAAATCCAAACTCACAGAAACTCAGCACTAAATATAAAACTACTGCTGGATCCCTTGAGTAGCCTAGGACAGATGATATCACTGGGGGAAAAATACCAACCAGAGCAGAGAATGAGAGCTGGTGTTAGAGAAATCACTTGTACATTGGTCTGTGGGTGGCTATAAAGGAAATTATGCTGACAAAGCAAATAATCTTGTGTGTGCAAAGGAAGCTGCTGCCTCAGACCAGGACATCAAAGCTCATTTTTGTCATTTGAGGTGAACCAAAGAGATTCACCCTCTTTCTCTGTTCCTTGGCTATGACCATGACAACTGTCGTGCTTATATCTACCAGAGGAGTATTAAAACTGTTGCTTCTTGACCTGGTCTGTATTTTTTCCCTTCTTCCATTCTACATGTGGCTTTAGATGTCCAGGCATGCGTGTACTCCTCTGGCTGGAATTATGATACAGAACAATGCTTACTTGTGAGGGATAAAGCAGGACAGCCTCTCTGATTACTGTTGAATTTAGGTGCACAGGCTCTGACACAAACTGGAATTTGGCTAATGACACAGGGATTAACAGTCCTCCTTCTGGGTAAAGTGGCATAATAACTTTAATGTACAGTGGAACTGTACTTTGTTCCTCTTAAACTGTTATCAGCATGAGGCTTTTAATGCTGTTCTTAGGTTTGCAAGGAGAGGCAAAGGGAGAGCAGACTCTTGGTACATAGAGGTTCCTGGGGGGGTAGAATGGAGGCACTTTTCTCAATCTTGACATGTGGTGCACTCTCATCCTCTTCCACCCAGCTCATGCCAGCAGTACAGATGTTCCCTGCTGGCATTTCCCCTTCCTTCATTATCAGTCAAGCTTGCTAAGTCTTGTTTCACCCCTGCAGCTTCTCTCAGACTTAATATTCAGCCATGCTCCGCTTCAGTCTGAAGCGCTCGGTGTGAAGAGGGGCCCTTCAGCACTGGGAGAGCTCCAGCAGGACACTGATCAGGCGCTGTGCTGCTCTCTGCGAATCCCAACCTCCAGCGGTGGTGATGTGACACATCCGATGTTTTCTGGCAGATGGGAGAGGTTTACTAATTAGTTTGCCTTAAACAGACTTGAAATGGTTCTGTTCAGGTTAAGGTTTATGCTTTGTCTAGCTCCGTGCTGAGTTTGAGTCAGGCTCAGATTTCAGATTGGATTTTGACTGGTGACAGTGATGGTTTTGCTGGGCACACCTCTGGTCAGATGCACCCTCTCCAGCTGCTTCTGCACTCCAAGCAAGCTGGGGTGAGTCCTGATCCAAGCCTTGTCGTCATGGGCAGGTTTCCTGATACTTTGCTCGAAGACTTTCTGGGTAGGGATTGGTCTTTGCTTATAGATTTGTGCTTCACTGCATTGAGTTCAGCGTGGACCTGCCCTTAAAAGGGGAGGATCTGCTTCTACCTAGAATAATCCTTCAAAGTGGCCTAACAAAAATGAGAATGGGAAGGCTTTTCATGGTAGAGAAACCTTCATGCCAACAGCTAAAGGCAAGTTCATAGAAAACATGAAGCGATGAGTAAGACCAGCCAACAAAACCTTCAGAGACTGTGGATAGGTAGAGCACACTTATTTCTGGCCCTTGTTGTGTGTTTGCAACAGAATTGCCTTACTGTCCATGTGAAGCAGAATGCCATGAGGTTTTAAGATCCCCATGTGACCAGATGGGGTTTGCCGCAACAATAGGGTTTCTGCTTGGTTTTGGGAAGGGCAGGAGTGTTCCTGGCATTACACAAGGCTCTGTGTGATAAAATAAGGAACCTTCTTTCTCCAACTCTTCTGACTTATGAAACTGCTGGAAATCAAAACTCCATTGCCATTTTTGTATTTTTTTATTCCTCCAAACTGTACTGGATGTTCTTCACATATTAATTTGTGGATTACAGAATGTTCTAGGCAAAACATCAGTGGGACAGTAAAATGTTCATGTGAGAGTGCAGCTAACATAAAATAAAACCACAGTGTTCTTCTATCCTGCTTAATAATGACCCGAGTGAAATGGGGACAGTTGTGTGGTCTAGTGGCTAGTGAGGGGTGTGGTCCTCTGGATTCCTGAAGCTGCTTCCCAGCTCCTCTTTCCCATGCTGGGTGACCTTAAGCAAGTTTACCCCTTCTAAATTGGAGCCTGATGTCTGGCTAGGAAGCTTATTAGGAAACTTAATTTTTGAGAGAGCATTTTGGGAACTTGAGATGACAGGTGCTAAATAAAGACACTTCTCTCTATTAAGTAACTCTAAGAAAACACACTGAGATTCCAATTTTGTGACATGAGTACTTAGCAAACTCATCTCTTGGCATTTTATGAATTGAGCAGTCTTGATCTGGAGTCATCAAAAGATGACAAACATGGATACTCTTGACCATTTTGCTGGAAGTACTGTTTCAGTTGTCAGCACTTTGCTTTATTGGCACCAGTAGAACAATGGTTTAATTTCAATGTCAGCAAATTATTCAGGGTTTAAACAGAACTGTGTGGCAGTGGTCTCAATCACAGCAAAAGGTGCCCCAAAGCCAGGAAGCTAAATTGATTATAAATGGGAATAAAGGAGGCTGGCTGAGCTTTGCTTTCCATGTTGAGTGTAAGGCATCAGCAGGGAAAAAGCAATCAGGAGGAAAAAGCATGTTACAGCAAATAAAGGCTGGATGTGCAAAGTGAAAGGGTTATCCAACAGAATAACACTGTTAGGATGTTTAGTCTAATTCTGCAGAGATGTAGCTATTGAAAAGGGACAGCAAACATCTTCCTGCCTTGAAGAGTGAAGTGAGGCATGCCGAGATGCTGTGATAGTAGAGATTATGCAGGTAGAAAGGAAGAACAAGCTGTGGAGTAGATTCTTGGCTGAAGGACTTTCATGCAAGCTTCATCCTAAAAGTAGTTCTCTACCTATAAACATTCTTTTAACAAATGCAAACTCTTACAAAGCAGCCTAACTTTCCTTTCCCTTTTCCTACCCCCATGGAAGCTCAGGTCCAAATACCAAATCAGAACTTCCCCCAGGAATGTGACAGAAGGTTTCTACGCTCTAAACTGTAAGCTAAAGTCTTTGGGAAGAAAGGTAGCACACTGAGGATTGCACATTAGAGCGTTACCATTGGATTTTGCTGGAATTGGATCAAGCTGTTACTTTGAATACACCCACAATCAATTAATTTGAAGCTGTGACCTCATCTATGGTCAAAACAAATCAAGATTTCTCTCCTCCTACCACATATGCATAGATGATATCATGTTGTTGAGTAGATGTTGTTTTCTTGTCCAGCCAGCAATTTGTCCTGGCTTGAAGTTCAGCAGCAGTTTTCTGCACAGTCTGTACTGTACAGGACACCTGGAGAATGTTTTGCATTTGCAAGTAGCTGCTACATATTTAGGAAGCAGAGAAGCAAAGATTGCTGATCTGTGTGTTAGGCAGGCTCCTGGCCAATGTATTGATGAGTACATTTTTTGGAGATACTTATTCCCAGTATTAAGGTTTAGGCACCACATCCTTCCAAAGAACCCCTTTCAAACCATGGTTGCACTCAGTCAAGCACGTTTTTTTCTGAGCTATTGCATACCAGTCTGATCAGCCTGTACAGATCTTCTGGCTGTGGGAAGCTGGTGTGGATCAGAAAGCCCACTGGCATACTGGGCAAAGCAGTGCTGTGAATGTTAACCCAATGTGCCCTGCTGATGAGGTCCTTCTGCCTCTCAGACTTGAGGGTCTCATTTGTACTCAGTTTACTTTAAACTGTTCAAGTCCCTATGTCATAAATAGGGCCCTGTTGTCTTGCTGTACCAGTGAAAATGGAAATGAACTTCTTGAAAGGATTTCTTAAGTTCTGTCCCCTTAAAACCAATACTCAGATTCCAGGACCACCAGAAGGGAGAAGGGTGAAGTAATGCACCCAAGATGTCTACATGACAAGTCAGTTTATTCAGCTGTGTCCTGATGTTCATTCTACCCAAGCTGGAGAATGGGTAAGGAACAGGGTTAGGTTGAACACCATCCCAGTAAGAAAGCATAATGAGATATGGCTCTGTGATAAATTAATGTGCTCTGATGTAGAACCAGCAGGACAGTCTGATTTTCTTTTGAAAGCAGGCCAGGATGCTGGAGAAGAGACACGAGTAAGTATGTGAGTCTGGCTGACTCTGAGGCACTTGAGGCCTCTCCTGTGTGGATCTGCAGGGACCTAGCAGTGTGTTCAGCCAAAGCAAATGGGCAAATCCTTCCCTTGGTTTGGTTTTTAATAACAGGGCTTTGTTGCATCTTTGACAGCACTAGGCATGACCCAGAGGGTGGAATAATCCTGGGGTGGGGATGTTCATTAAGCCCATTGTGCCTCAAGCTGGTCCTTCTTCCTACTGTCCTTCATTGCTGAGCTAAGAGATGAGCTCTTTCCTTCTCAGTTGTCTGATAGAAGCAAAGGTGCACATAATAAATACAACTCTTCATGATATTCCCCATCCTTAGTAGCTGTCATTTGATGGTGAGGCAATGACTTAGGTCCTGGAGTGCTTTCTCCAGGATAAACAATGAAGAGAGTCCCTCCACCCTCCAAATCTGGCGAAGGCTTTACAGAGCCCACAGGAGTTCCTCCATGCAGGCACAGTCTGACTAACTCACTTTAATGCACTCCCAGAAATTCCTGGGACCCTGCTGTAGACAGATGTGTTGCTGTTGTGCAAATGTAGAGTTAGCTTAACAATATAATAGAATTATTTAGAGGGCTGGTGATAGGATTATGACTCGAGTGTCTGTCTCTCAGATCTATGCTTTCCTATATCTATTCTCCCCAGACATTATTTAGAATAACTTCTCCTTCCAAACAAAAAATAATTTTGGGAAAGGCAGGCTTCCAACTCAGCTATGAAATGTCATCTCCGTGATGATGATGATTATGGGATGCAGCAAATGCATACATAATTACGCTTGCTGCTCACAGAGCAGCAGATAGACCCATTTGCTGCCTCCTGAAATATAACCAAGGACTCTTCCTCATGCTGTCTGCTCTGTGCATTTTCATGAGCTCATTCCCTAGGGCTTATTGTGAAATTGTTCTAATTTTTTGAAGTAGGGAGAAAAAATGAAATAATTCTGTTGGAAATGCCGTTGATTTGTCTGTGAAGTCATTACAGCTGTTTCTGTCTTGAAGGTGCAAGAAGAGGAATTCCTGACTACTTTTTAAAATTCATGGAGGTGGGGACCAGCTTGACAGTAAATATAGTGAATTTTACAAGCAGTTCTGAAAGTGATTTCATGTTTTGCATGTGAGAATGTGGAAAAAGGACAATAAAGTTAAAAATATTTTTCTGACTTTCTGGCTTGGTCTGTGTCAGAGTTAACTGGATCTTGGTGTAGGGTAATTTATTTGATGCAAAGGGTTGTGTCTGACAGGCTGAACTTGTCTGCCTTGAGTCACGTAAGAGAAGGCCCAGCAGAATATATAATGCAAGTTCAGATAATATAATGAAAAATACCATTCTGAACTCATTTTAATTTTCATATTTAATGGAAGAGACTTAACAAAACATTTTTCTGTCCCTGCCTCTTAACAACAAACAAAAGCTCCAATGTGGAGTCTAAAATTGCTTGTCAAGGGAAGAGACCAGGCTGGAATTTAGTAAATTTTTTTTTTTCTTTGAATAAAGCAATTAGTTCTAAAGGGAACATGTCATCTTCTGTATGCTGCAAAGGTAGAACAATCATTGTGCTTTCTGGCACTCCATCAAACTGCTTCTTGTGCATAGTTATTGGAGAAAGTGCATTTACACGTACTGTCCACGTCCAATGCCGGGAAGAGATTTCTTAAATAACAAGACACAGGCTATTATGTGCATTAGCTTTATTATTTTTTTAAAAGTGTCTTAGCCTTTGGGGACTGAAGGTACTTAATAATACGTTGCAATTACAGTGTGCCAATGTGTCGTCGTCATCTCTCAGGTGCTTGACAATCAAACAAGCGCAGATTAACCTTTAGTTGTCCATTGAATTTCTAGCTTGCTGCTTTTATATCTGGAGCTTGCAGTGGTCCCACAGGGCAGCATACACCTGTGATCTTGGTGCATAACCAGAAACCATCCCTGGAGGAATGTCCTTGACCCACAGGTGAGCTTAGCCCACGTAGGAGATCTGAGCTCTATGCTTTTTGATAGGATGGCACATGACTTTCCCTACAGAGCTGCAGGGTGCTCAGAAGATGGAGCGTGATCAGCCAGCTCGCACCTTGGCAAGTATGTGTTTGTGGGGGTGATGGAGGGACGAAAGTATAAAGTATGTTTCCTAGTCCCATATTGCATAATTCTTGAACTTTCAACTAAGGTATTACATTCCTGCAAGTTTTCAAAGAAAGGGGTTGCAGAGATAAGCTGCAACGTAAGCTGGAACATAGACTTTCTCATTATTAGACATCAGAAAAGAAACAAAGGGAGGACTTGTACAGAGCAACAGGAACTGTCTGTTTTCTGTAGGAAATTGGTTCCCGGTGCTCCCAGAAAGATGGGATGATACCTGATAGTCTCTCAGCCAGCAATAATATGAGTGAAGTCCCAAATCACAAAATTTGCCATAAGGAAATTGAACGTGAATTAAAAACTCTCTTAGACCAAAATGTTCAGTTCTGAAATCAGTACAACATGAAGTGACTTGTGCATTGTGGTTTTTTTGTTTGTTTTCCCCCTCCAGCATCCTCAGCATTGAAAAAACTTCCAGAATGGATGTCAGGAAGCTGTCCTGTTGAAGCATGGTAGACACATCGCCCTTAAGTCACGGAAAAGATCCATTTTGAGTTGATCTCTGCTAGCTACCTAGGTACAATTTGTCATTCTTCATTTGTGCTCTGATTCTCATAACTGTGACCTGCCAGCAGGTCTGCATGTGGAAGGAAGGAGGCAAATGGAGAAACAGCTGCTGTCTGTAGGTACCAAACAGCAAGAGCTCAAAACAGGCAGCCTTTGGTTGTTGGACAAGAGCTTTGTAGGTGGTGCCTAGTAGTTGGGTTTTTTTTGGTTGGTTGACTTTTTTTATCTTTAGAGTTTGAGTACAACTCAAGGAAATTCTTGGTATCCAGGAAATTCAAAGAAGTTTTAAAGACCAGGTAAAGAGACTGAGCCAAATGCTCAAGAGAACAAATTGAGGCCTGGCTTTTACGTGCTGCCTCCTCAGTATTGAGGTCATGGGGAGATGACTTCTACAGTGGCAGCAGAGTGCTGCTTTTTTTTTTCCTTTTTTCCCCAGAATTTAAAAGAAACAAGAGAGTTGCCTCCTGCTGAGGAAGCTTTACTAGTACCCAACCTGTCATGCTGTAATCTTTAGAGTGACTTTGTGCAGTGTGAAATGGGGTGATGAGATGGCTTGATGGTGCAAATGGACAAGCTGCAATACCTTGTTCAGGGCAGAAGCAGAATTACTCTTGAGTCAAATTTTGTGCCTGCAAACAAGACAACTGTTGAATGCTGGTGGGCCCAGGACATTTCCTTTATGTGCAAGCCGTTCAGCAAAGAGCTAGCCTTTACAGCACATGCATTGCAGGTAGGGATGTTAGAATTGCCAGCAAGGCTAATGCTATTCCATCAGAGGCCACTGTTTTCAGGGGCTCACGAACTGCAGAGTTTATTTCTTCAGCTGATGCTTACTGTACAAAAAAAGTCGCTGTTCTGTCTGGTTTTGCTCTTGCTTTTGTTTTCTTTCTTTTTGTTTTGGAAAGTTCCAGTTAAAGTGATTCAGCTGTTTTGGAGAATGAGACTGGAAATTGTTTGCTAATAACAAAAATAAGTCTAATTGTTCTCCAAGTTCCATGTTTTGGAGCAGGATCTTGGGCTTTAATGGAAAAAGTGTTCATGGGGTCTCCATGATGTTAAGAAGGTGCCTTGTATAATGTGTCTATAGGAAGACATATATTGACAAATTATTATGCATCTCTTATTTCAAAATTTTAAAAAATGGATGGGGGAGAGGGGTACACCCAACAGTTTGAGTGTGTTTGCTGTCTCCTGATACTTACTCTGCTGGGATGGAAATACGGATGAGGCTGATCAGGTCTGTCTTTGGTGTTGTTTCTTCCAGCTGAAGGAGGTTATTACAAGGCCAGGCTCTAGAAATGAGGATGTGTCAATCAGATGAAAGTAGATAGGACCTGGCAGATATTTTCAACCACAGCAGTTGAGTTAGATTTCAGAGCCTTCTTCCAAAGCAGAAAAATCCATATCTTAACATCTCACTTGGAAAAACTGAATACAGGCTACACAGTTCTCATCTTTCTGGTAGATGCATTACCAAAACAAGACCCTTATATGACCACGTTAGACACATCTTCCCTAAGTCTGAGGAAAGCTCTTCTGTAGGCTCCTGTTCTGACAGAAAAAAGAAACAAGTACCTCTGCTACTGGTACGAATAGTTAAATCTCTGGGGTCATTGGCTCATGTCCTTGGTTTGGCTGCTCAGACTAAACCTTTAAAATCTGCAGGAACAATTGAAGGTCTTAATGAACATGTTTCACAGGAGAAGATAGAGGAAGACTGACAAAAGCAAAGGTAATGCTGATGAGTGGGGCAAGGAAGACGAAGCATGACTCAGTGCAGGAAATAATGATGGACAATCTTACATTGTCTTGGAGATAGTTCATTACAGCTGCATAACTGCTTGGAGCAACAATTCTTTTTTACCCTCAGGAATCCACTCACTGTTCCCTTCTGCCTCTGGAATTCAGGACAGGGACTTGCTCTTGGAAATGCTTTATCAGTGTGAGTGAGTGAAAGAGCTGCTGATGACACTTGACCACTAAACTCAGTATTTCACACCCTTAGCATTGGTATCGTTCTAGTTCTTGGCTTGCTCAGCATGCAAAATGGGGTGCTGCAAGAGCATGGCACAACCACCCATGGCATGGAAAAGGAGCTAATTGCTTCACAAAATCCAAGCAGTGGAAGGAAACCCCAAACCACCAATTTATATAACAAAAAAAAAGCCAAAAGCTTTATAAAAGCATGGGGATTACCTGCCTTCATGGGATGAGGTAGAGATAGCTGGAAGTATAGAACTAGTTTTGTGGGAACTGGATGCAACTTTCATGTCTGCTTTTCAGGTCTGTGTTGATTTGCTCAGCTGCATGGACACCCAACATGCAGCTGGCTCCATGGTTTGTTACCTGCCAGCTGAGCAGCTACCCACTCCATTGTGTTTCCTTCCTATGTAAAGCTTCTTGCTGACTGTTAAAGCAATTTAAGGCACTTGGCTGCCTTTTCCCAGCAATTCCTATGCTATATTTTGGTTTGGAATTGGCTGAGGTCTCACTGGGAGCTTTGTCCTGGTCCCTTGAACATCCCTAGATGAGTCACTAATGCATTTTGGATGCTTTGTGGGTAGGAAGAGAGGCCTTCCTTGAGGAAGTCTGATGTTTGGTAGGCCTGTGTAGACCATTCTTGCTGCCCATGAAAACCTCCTGACTCCCTAGACACAGATCCCTCTGCCAACGTGTCTGTAGTACCCGTCCTGACTATCGTGTGGGCAGAGCTAGAGAGTGCTTCCCTTTTCCTTATTGTCTGAAATCCCAAGCTCCTCTACAGTCTTGTTTTTTGTTTCTATGTTTGTGGGGTTTTTTCCTTTGGGTGTTACTTAAGAGACTTCCTGGGAAGTTGGCTCTTCTCTTCATTCAGGATGCTTGATTCCTGGGAATGCATTTAGAGAGAGTCATTCTGGAAAACGCCTTTTGCCTAGAAGTGAAGCTACTGCCCAGAAATGTAAAGCCACTGCCACAGGGGACTGCTGAGCCATAGAGCTTTATTCCTGGAACTGCACAAGGCAGCTTGCAGCACATGGGAGCTATTGCCACCTTGCCGATATGGGGCTTTAGGAAATTATGCAAATGCTTTCGTGTCTGAGCAGCCTAGAGCATTGGATCTTCTGGCTGGTGGTCACTCATCTGTGAAGCTACAGAAACAGGGTACAGTGTATGGTCCAAGTCTGTCCCTGTGGTTTTTGGTAATAATGGTGGGGGAAAGAGAGGAGAAATGTTCCCTCCTCAGGCACCTGGTGGACAGTACAATCCCTGTTGTGATGTGTGTATATGGGAGGGAGCAACTCCTTCCTGACCCTGGTGAAGATTGGCTCGTGTCCTAGACAGCAGGATTTAGATCACTTTTATCTTTATTCTCTGAGCTGTGGGGATTATTAATGGCTATAAAATGACCCAGCTGCAGTGTTTGACTTGGTGACCTTCAGTAAAAGTGAATTTTGCAGGCTGACTGCACAGTGAGGGTAGAGAAAGCTTTTCCTTATTCTTCAGGAATGTGGGAATGTTTCATAGAGATGTCAGAATGGAAAGGGGGCCTTGAGAGAGAGTCTGCCTCACTTACCAATGCTGATGTAAGCAGCTGAACTGCTTGATGCTTTCCAATGATTAGGGCACAGGAGGAAGAGATCTTGCCCTAGACACAAGGACGAGAGCATTTATCCTGCAGCACAGGGCCATGTTTACATGCAGTACTTCTGCACCCGTGGTTTCCTGTCATATTTAAAAGTGCTCAAGTTAATCTGCGCGTTGGCGCAGGCCTGGGAGCTTTGGGTAACAAAGCCCTCTGTACCATCTCATCAAAACATTGTCCGGCGTCCTTACGTTGTCCTGGATCTGCACCCCAGGAGCTCAGGCCAGGGAGTGAAAAGTCCTTGGCCTCTCTGTTCAGCCTGCTCATCAAAAGGACCATTAGGATGAGCTGAGCTGACTATTTTTGTGACAGAAGCCCTGGACAGAGGCCATAGAGTTGATTTGGTTGATCATGCACAAGTAAGCAGAGAAGAGCTCCTGTTCTCTACCAGCTCTGAGTGGATCCATAAGCTGCGAGGAAAGCCTGCCAGAGTCGTTTTGTCATCTCATACCTTGAGCTGCGTGAAGGCTGTTGTAAGAGCGAAGAGGTGTATTTTGCAGCCGGCCCAGGGAGACACAGCACACTGACTGGAAACCCATCTCATCTCATGCTGACCTATTTTGAAAGAGTAAATGACTCTTCTTTAATTTCATTTACGTGCTGGCTGTCAAGTTATGAGAGCAGCATTTGACAGTGCCGATACTGCCGTTTGTATCAGCAGACAATCAGCAGCCTAGCAAGAGTTTGTAATTTGACTAACAGTTCATGACATTATTATTATTATTTATTTCTGGCAGAACAAACGCAGCAGCAACTTTCTTCCATGGCATCAGCTCCAAATGTCTGTGGCATCCGATAAGCCAAGGCTCTTTTTTAAAAGCCATACTCCCCCACATCTTGCTAACTTTACAGTCCCCCGTGGCATCTGTGTGCAGTGAACTGAGCTGTTGAGACTAAATGCAATTTGCAATCAGGCTTCTGTTAACGTGGAAATGTACCGGCTGCTCTCCTGCAGTATGGATTCTCATTCTGTCTAGCATATGGTAGCATTAAATCCAGTCTGGAGTGCCTCTCGTTACCACACTGTCAGTCCTCGCAGAGTGGAGAACCCTGAAAAACAAGCGTGAGAGAAATATATTTCAGGAACTGGCTCTCCTCTAGCAAAGCTTGTCGGGAGCTATCAAAAGGAGACCGTACCTCGAAAACTAGCCCTGACAGCCATCTAAGCAAGTACAGAAAACTGACTTGAACACTGATGCAAAAGCCATGTACTTCCCAAGGCAGGTATCGCACAGGGAGAAGGGGACTAGGAGGATCAAACAAGAGCAAGTTCATTATTAACAAGTTAAAAAGCTAGCAGCAGTCACTTCTGCTGCTAGCAGTATGGGAGAGATTTTGATTCAGGGAGATAGCCTCGGGTATGAAGCCAACAGTTATGTAAAGAGTTGGTATAAATGTGGGCAAAACAAGAAATATATCCATCCACAGAGAAAACAAACAGACGAGTCTTTTAGCCATTAAGTATTTCATTCCAGCTTTAGCTCATTGTACAGCACATAAAAGTAGCTCTGGAATTTCTTCAGTGTTAGCATATCTCCCATTGTCTTGTAAGGTAGTTTAATTTTAATTTTGCTATTTGAGTGTTATGAATAATTCAGAGTGTTTTCTCACTGTCGGCTCTGATGGATGTCCTCGGCTCTTCTTCCCTGAGGCGCTCAGAGCTCTGGCCTCAGTGAAAAAGATACAAGCTGGATCTGAGGAGAACTGGGTTTCAGGCAAGAAATCTATTGCCGTGGCCCAGCAGGGACATAGACATCTGAGTCATGAGTTTGCAGTGCTGGCTTATTCATAGCTCTCTTTGGTCAATCCCAGCCTGAGGACCACAAGCATCTGTTCTTCTCATGCACACTCATGTTATTTGTTACTTCCAAAACCACTGATTTGTGCTTGGTGCCCTGAGACTTTGATGTGTGAAGAATCCCAGGGTGAAGGTTGTGTGCTAAGGTCAGAAGTAAAAGTTGAGTGCATTTGATCTTAACACCTGCTTTTTCTTAGATACTTCTGACAGTTTCACATGAGTAGAAGTTATTTCAATGCAGGCCTGTATCTGGCTGTCACAAAGAGCTGGAGACAAGTCAATAGCTCAGGAGTGTGATTACAACCTTGAGATGTAGAAGGGAAAGGTGGCAGCAGATCAAAGGCTGCTTTTCCATCCTGGAAGATTCAACCTTGTGTGGCTGAATCTATGAATGACTATAGCATCCCCGGGTGCTTCCTGGCAGTATTATGTTTAAATAAGAACAATGTGCTTGTTTGATAAAGCTGCTTCTTTTTCTTAGACTTCTCTATACTTCTTGGTAGAGCTAAGACATAGAAAACTGTATTACTAGCTTGGACTCTGGTTCTGTTATTGGTTCTCATATCTGCAGTATCACTTTGTGAATGTTTCAGTGTTGTGACACATAATGCTGTGGCAGTCTTAGAAAGGGACAGCTGTAAGCAGATTTATGAGAAAAATAGGAACAAGCTGTTGGCTAATGAAGGTGGGGTTTTTTTTCCTCAGAGAAGGGTTGTAGATGGGAGAAAGACCTGGACCAGAGCTGAACTCTCCTTGGTACCAGGTACCTGGAATAATTTGTCTGCTCACACGGAGAAAACTCTCTACTTTACCTGCAGACAGAAAATAGGTATGCTGATCTCAGCCTCAACCCAACCTCATCTTTCTATCTTCTTTACCTCATTTAAAATTGTGAGGATTGACTGAGGAGGCTTTAATTTTTGAACTTTAGGCGACTGCAGTATTTGCTTGTTTGGGTTAGTGTAAATGAGGGTAATGACAACTGAGTAGACCAAGAGACATCTTATTTTCCCTAGGAGATGACTAATCTAACCTTAATCCAGGAAGATAAAAATGCAGCTCAATAAAGTATTTTAGCACAGGTTTAAATTCTGAAAAATAAAATTTAATTTAAGAATAAGCACATGTGTTTACATGCTTATGTGATTATGGGTAGAAAAGAGTCAGAGTCCTAAGTCAGATTCTTAAACCTCTTTCCTGAGAAAATTTGGATGTAAATCTTTTCTTGACTGTGAGTGGTTAGTTTGTCCTCAGTAGCAGGAGGACAAGCAGCTCTTGCTTGTCATGTTTATCCTAAATGTGACAACAGACAGTTCCTAACTGTGTAACTCTCCCTTCTCCTCCTCTACAAGGCATACTCACTTAGTTGCCTCAGTGATATCCAACTGGGCTCCATCCCAATTATTTGTTTTTCTGGTAATCATCCATATTTCCATGTAAGAAGGAAAAAAATTGGAGTAACTGTGGTTTTACAAAGTAAATAACTGAGCAGAAACTCTACATCAGGAGAGGGAAGAAGGGAGGATTCTTTTTTGAGGAGGCATTTTCTTTGTTTTTAACCTATATCCTCAGGCTCCATCAGCAGAGCCCTGAAGCTGTGCTGCAGTCCTCTCTCCTCCTGTGCTTTGGTGCCCCTTTACAAGGACAGACAAGGCCTGTGAGGTTCTGTACAAGATTTTATTGGCACTGATACTACCGTGCGCTGGGGAAATACCTACAGCTCTCAGCCCTCAAATGCTTGTGGATTCAGTCTGGCAGAGCTCATTCTCAGATCCCTGCCCTAAACGTTATTTCTGCCTTGAAAAGCAAGATGGCTAGTTTGCAGAGGTATAGTATCCCTGTATTGTCTGATGGAGACCTCTGTCCTGTCACTGTTACTCAGCTTGCAGACCCTAGCACTTCTGATGACCAAAACTGTCTCTTTGTACTTCTGATGAGTGACCCCTGGTTACGTGGGAGCACTGTTTCAGGTCATCTCTCCAAAAGGAGGTTGTCCAGCAGGGATCCTGCTCACATGCCTTGTGACTTGAATTTTGGTTGACTCAAATGTTTCCTGTCAGGGCCACCTTCATGATCGGTTATGTATCCTGCTTTGCTTAAGTTTTGCTGATCTTTTTTGGCCTGTTTGTATCTGAACTCATTACTGCAGCTTTGGCTGTCCTATTTCTAGTTCTGATTTCTGGGAAACCTTTACAGAAAGAAAACTGCAGTGCAAGCAACAGAAATAGATGAAAATTTGTGTCGTTCTGCAAGCTGTGGTTGAGCTATCAAGAAGTTGGTACCGATTTAAGAAGTTGGTAGCTGAATTAAGGGCCAAGCTTAGCAGGTGCTGCACCCTGGGCATTTGGAGAGTGCTGGTGAATTGAAAAGGGGAAAGTTAAAGGCATATTTTTAGACATGTAGGTCATAGGTAATGGTGTTGCCATGGTGTTGATTACAGAAAAGAGCTGTCAGCTTACTCGTAATTATCTAAAAGAAAAAATGTACAAGTCATGACCTGGAAAGCCTTTGGGAATCAACAGACAGTGCTATTGATAGCAAATGTTTAACATTATTAGTTGTCCTACTCTGGACGAAGTAACAACAATTCCTTGAGGAGAAGGGGGTTGTGACTATTCATGCCTGATGGGATTTGCCTGTGTTATTCTGAGGAAGTATATCAAAGTTTTTGGGAACTTAGCAGCAAGTGAACCCATCGGTTCTCTGATGGGACTTCAAAAGAAGAACTGCAAGGCTCTAAAATGTGTATATTTAACCTTCATCTCTTGGTCAGTTGATTTCCCCTTGGCCAAATTTGGGAAAACAAAGCCCAACTGATTTACCAGAGGTGTTTACTAGTTCATAGCACATGAAACACTCTAATCACAGGCAATTTTTGAATGGCCAAAATAAGAACTTCTCACTGCTGTGTAACATGGTCTGTTTACAGAATAATGAAGGTAAGGATGTCTCCATAGTAACCTGTAAAGCAGTAAAGTCTACGTCTTTCACTCTGATAGTCTTCAGTAAACAGATTGTACATCTGGTTTTAAAAAAAGAGACAAAATAAACTGTGTTTTTAGACTGTGACTTCTGTTACTGTTAAAAAGCTGCTGGGATCAGGATCAGTCCCTCTGATTCCCTCTGTTATATTTGAAATGTTCTAAGACAGATTTGAACAGATGTAAGTTGCTGTTACATCAAGTTGAATCTACCAGAAAGGTGGTTCTGCAGGTGAAGAGGCAAGGAACTGTGAATAGTCTTCAAAGACAAACAAATACTGCAAAGAGAAAACGTTCATGTTGGATGTGAATGTGGATAGGGCCGAAAAGTCTTGGACCTACCTTGAAACAGAAAAGATGATCAAACCTAGACATGAGACTGTTTCCTGAAGGTGAAAGGACTTAATCTTTAATGTTTTTTCTGAACAAGGTTCTACAGTTTTCCGCCCTGGATATGAGAAGAAAAAGATCAAACAAACCAAACACACCCCTCTGCAACCCCACCAAAAATAACCCCTCTAACCCAACTCCCAAAATAAACAGTTCTCAGTTCTAGTTCAGTGGAGATGATCATGTCTCGAAACACTGGGGATGGTTTGAGTGCCTTTTTGAGTTCCTATTCAGTACTGCTTTCTATGATCCTTTGTTTCCTAAGGGTTTCTCCTGGGAAGCAGGACTATTTTGTCTGGGAAGAGGATATGAAAGGTGTTTTCTGGTTTCTGTCTGGTGACACTTCTGGCAGACAGCTGCGTGTGAAACTCTCATCTTGGAAGGGCAGATACTATGTGAGGTGTCATAGAACCACAGAGTGGTTTGGGTTGGAAGAGCTCTTAAAGACCATCTAGTCCCAATCCCCTGCTGTGGGTTGGGATACCTTCCACTAGACCAGGTTGCCCAAAGCCCCATCCAGTCTGGTCTTGAACCCTGCCAGGGAGGGGGCAGCCACAGTTTCTCTGGGCAGCCTGTACCAGGGAATTGCCACCCTCACAGGGAATAACTTCTTCCTAGTTTCTAATCTATATCTATCCTCCTTCAGCTGAATGCCATTCCCCCTTGTCCTATCATGCCTAGCCCCTCTTCAGCTGTTTTTATTATCCTCTTTAGGTACTGGAAGGTGCTATAAGGTCTCCCCAGAGCCTTCTCCAGGCTGGACAACCCAAACTCTTTCACCCTGTCTTCATGGGAGAAGCACTCCAGTATTCTGAGGTGAAGTCCAGCACACACAAATAAAACAAGATGGTTGAAGTAGCAACTGCTCTCATCATAGCTGCTTTCCCTGAAAGATCATGTTTCACTTGGGATGAGAGGTGCAAACTAAGCCGGTGGTGTGATGGCTGTGTGAAGTGGGCATCTGAGAGGGGACAGGGGGCTGGAGGGAACCAGGCACCAGACTGCAGAGATGGGATGAAAGGTAACAGCTAAGCTGGTGGCTGGCCAACAGGGTGTCTCAATCTCTTCCTTGTACTGATGTCCATGCTGTTTTATGCTGCTGTTTCAGCACATCAACCCTGAAATTTCCTTTGCAGCTCTGGAGACATGACTTGTTAGGAACTCTGCTATCCAGTTGTTTTTCAGGCTTTATAGATTCAGGGAAAGTAACCCTAGGGATCCACAGGGAACAGATTTCTGGGACTCCCTGTTTCAACTGGGCTGCTGTGATTGCCTGTTGGTATTTCCTAAGCTGGCAGATGGAAATGGAAATTTTAAAATGTTGGAAAATAATTCTAGCTACTTTTTTTAGGCTTCAGGAAAAGCTTGTTTCTGTTAAAGGCTAACAGATAGTGTAGGGACAAACACTTTCTAACTGAGAGCAGGAGAGAACCTGGGCAGCACATCTCTCGCCTTGCTTGGTTTTTTTGCTTTGTGGGGTTTGTTTCCCACCCTCCCCCCCCACCCTGGTTTCCACTGGTAATGTCTGCATTAATATCTGCTGTTCCTAACATTTCCTATTGCCAGCCGTAATCCTGCATTAATCAATAACAATCAGAGCTTCCTAGCTATTGCCATCTGTTTTCTAAATAGAGGCTGTTTTTAAAACATCTCAATTTGTGGCAAAAAGCTTCCTGGGTGTGGTGTGTGAAATTGGATGGGGGCTGCGGAGCTGGCAGGGTGAGGATGGGGAGAAGGCATGGGGAGATGCTCTCGGAAAGCACCGCCTGCCTTCCTTGCCCCCGAAGTTCCTGGGAGTCGGAAAGGGTTTCTTCCCTGGGTACCAGGGTGGCTTCGGGAGATGCTCCCGGGCCTGGCTGGGCACTATCGGCGGCCATCTGCTGCCACCTCCTGTCCAAGCAGGCGATGGCATGCGGGGAGGGACCACGGAGGCCCGGCACTGCCTGGTGCCCGCACGAAGATGAGCGGATGGGAAACCGTCTCCAGCCTTCGGGTGGCAAATCGCCACCACCCTGGGGCTTTGACCGGCGGTGCCAACGTGTGCAAGGGCAGAAGGGCTGTCAGCCGGTTTGGGCGGTACTGCCGAGTGCTGAACTGCCTTGTTACAGTGTTTTTTTGTCTCTGCCACGCAATGGCCTCGTTTCCTTTCGCAGTTCATTCTTTCTGGGTTTCCTAGCCACTCGGGCCCTCCAGCCAAAGAAAGACCAACACCAACCGACATCTTGGAGGCACCTGGCCAGCAACAATTGCAGGAGGAGACAAGCTGGCTGCTTCTCTCCATCCCCGCAGTTCGGGACCACTCCCAGCTTCGCTGGCCTTCCCAGTCGGCTCCGGGCTGCTCGGCCGGGGCTTGAACGCCTGAGGAGGGTGTGCCACGCTTGCTGCGCCAGAGCCCTTTGGCAGACAGGCTCTGGCTGGGGCGGCTGTCCTGCTGCTGGCCAGCCCACAGTGACTTGCTAGTACTGGTGACTAGTAGTTGCGTTTTGGTTTGGATTTCTGTGCCTCCTTTCCATTTTTTAGGGAAGGGCAAGGGCTGCTCTTTGTCCCTGCTTTTAATTCTTTGACTTGTCCTCTAATAGCTATTGCAGCTTCCCTGCTGCCTGTGGTGACTACAAATTTGAGCTGAATTAATCCCAGACAGGGACTCAGTCTGAGGCAAACTTTCCTTCCAAAATGTTTGCTGCAAAAGGATATGAAAGTGAGACGGGCTTGCCACCTACCTTCCCTGTGTCTGCCTCATCCCTGCTCTCCTGGGCAAAGGTTTCCTCTCTCCCTGCAAGCAGGACTGAGAGGCCCTTGGTGCTATGCTGGGCACTGACCAGGCAGATGTCGAAGGGCGAGTCTGTCTGCCAGACCTCAGAGCAGACAAACAGAAAGCAGCAGCGTGACTGGCACTCCAGGTTTTGCTTGCCGGCCTGGGTTACAGCAGAGGTGTTGCTGCTCCTTCCCCAGCTGGCCCAGGATGCTGGCCCCGCTCAGACCCGCAGCCTGCCCTCATGCAACCCTTTGCTGGCCATGTCTCATCCTGTTCAGTTATCCCTCTCCACGTCTCCTAGAAGCATCAAGATTTCAGCTTAGGTTTCTGCCTGTTTCCTTTCCCAAGGACTCTTATTTCATGGCGTCCTGCCCTTTTGTGCTGAGGTTTGTTTCTTTGCTGCCTGGCTGAGGTCAGCATCTGCTCCCACAGTCCCTGCCCAAGGGGACTTTCTGATACCAGGTAGCACAATTGTAAGTCTTCAGACCCTCTCTGATAAAAGCAGGATGTTAGATCCCAAAGCAGCCATTCCTCCTAACTCAGGCATGAGGAAATTGGCTGCCTTCCTCTTCATCTCTGGGTCTATGCTTGCAGGTATTCTCCATAAAGATGCTAACCTGTGGTGGATACCTCAGCAGGAGCTTACCTCCCACAAGGAGCCTCATGGGTGGTGTTCCCAGCGAGAGCTTTTTTTTCTGAATTTGGATGCTGTTTCTTCCTTGACCTGAGACTAACAGCAAGGTCCCTCCAACCACATGCCTGTGACAGGTAAAAACCCTCTGAGGTGTTTTTCTGTGGGATCTGTTTTGTTTTTTTTCCTTTTGGGCTTAAAGCTCCATGCGCTGCCATATTTCAAAAGAGACCAAAGAGCTAGTGCAAAAGGCACAGAAAGCCCCTGCATCCCCAGATACAGTGCTGTGCCATGCAAGAAGCTTTTTCTTTGGAATTCATAGATAATTGCTAGTCCCGTCAAGGGCCAGTCATTTTAGTAGTGTAAAAATCACTATGGTTTTATTTCAAGCTTGAGAAACCACTTTGTCAGACTGGGCAAATTTTACTAAGCCAGTATGTGGGCTGTGGGCACAGCTGGAGTTAAACAGAAAGAGTCCAGTTCCACAAATACTAGATTTTCTCTTACTTGGTTAGAAACAGGGAAACAAAGTAAACAAGAGAAGGAAGGGCTGGAGAAGTTGGGGGAAGGGAAGGGGAGAAAACTTCCTCCTTTCTGACAAAACTGTTTTCATCTCCTCCTTCTAAAGAGAGGTTTTCTGCCATATGGAGTTTCAAATGTTTGTTTGCTCTGCCTACTTCGTTATTTACTGCTCTGAGAGTCTGTGCTGCCTTTGGCATGCTCAGTCTTTCAGGCAGTATGATGGAGTGCAAGGCTGTTTACCTATTTCTACTACCACTTATTTAGCAGTAAAGTTGGTTTCTGATCCAGGTTTTGCCAGGAATTCCTGTGCTTAGAAACTGTAGCAGGAGCATGATGGTGGTGGGGACCTTAAATGAAAATATTTCTCCTCTTCCAGACAATAATAACTTCTGTTATATGCTTTACTGTCATAGAAGAGGGGAAAGTTCCTGAGTTTTTCCAGATAGAGAAACAAAGCACTATGCAGAGGAGAAGATGGAGAAAGAAGGGATGGCAGATGTTTAACAAAAGGCTATGTAGAGCATCTATGTTGAACCAAAGTCAGACAGGAATTTTCTGGATCTCTTGTCCCTGTTATGTGAACATGCACCATCCTTACATGTTGCATCCACCAGCTTTTCTTTCCCAACATGGCCAAAAGGCAGGCTGTGTGCTATCTCAGAGCTGGTTCTAGTGGTGCAGCACAGCTGCTGGCCTTGAAGGGTTTGGGAAGTTGAAGCATGAGCCTGATCTTTTCCATCAAACTCTGTGCTAGCTGCTTGCATTTCTAGACAAGCTGACTACTGTTGTTCTCAATGTTCGTTACCTTTAATAAGACTTGTCCTCCTTTTTCCACCTTTCTGTAGGGTTCCAGTCATCTCTCAGTGGCCATGAGGTGAATGCATTCTTTCCTTCACGCTCTTAAATTCAGTGTTAGGAGGGAACACCTTTGCTGCTGAAGCCTGTTGCTGTGCACATGTAGACTAAGCAGCATTCCCCAGACCAGCTTCAGGCTGGTACATCGACCTAACACTAAGAAGACTGCTCTAGGCTACAATGGATCCCAGATGCTCTGAGGGATCTGGGCTTGAAGCTGTAAACTGCTTCATAACGCGTGTCTGCTTAACTCCTTTCGGGAGTTTCAGGAGCACTTTGATACATCTTTATTATTTAATCCTGGATCCTGCTTTTCAGAATGAACACCAATGTCACCCATTGTTTTTCTCTTTTTTTCTAGGATGGGGAGAATGAATGCCACTTCATTTTATTAAAACCAAAAAGGATGCTGTTGGGCACTTTGCCCAACATCCTGAGCAGTACTGTGTGTGGGGTTCACTATTTGCTCTCTGGAATTGCTCAACAATCTTGGGAGCTGGGCTTGTTCAGCCTGGAGAAGAGAAGGCTGCGGGGGGACCTCATTGCAGCCTGCCAGTACCTGAAGGGAGCATACAAACAGGAGGGGAATCAACTTTTTAAAAGGGCAGATAATGGAAGGACAAGGGGGAATGGTTTAAAGCTGAAGGAGGGAAGATTTAGATTGGATATTAGGGGGAAGTTTTTTACGGTAAGAGTGGTGAGGTCCTGGAATAGGCTGCCCAGAGAGGTGGTGGATGCCCCATTCCTGGAAGTGTTCAAGGCCAGGTTGGATGGGGCCCTGGGCAACCTTGTGTAGATCCAGGCCTGAGGTTGGTGGCCCTGCCTGTGGCAGGGGGGTTGGAGCTTTATGATCCTTGGGGTCCCTTCCAACCCTTGCCATTCTATGAATCTATGTCTGACCCAAGACTTCTACAGCCATAATCTGAGTGCTACTCATGCTTACTGACTGATATCATCCTGCAATTGTTCTGCAAAAAAATTCTTTCTCCTTTATCATTTAAGGATCCTAAACACTAAATCTTTCTTAACTGTCTTTCAAGGAGGCAATGACTGCTTGTTATGAGCTGGAAAGTGTCCTTTATTTTTGATATTAACTAATGGGGGTAAAATTGCTTTTGGCTCTTCATATTCTTAAGTGTTCCTCTTTGGGGGCTGGATTCCTTCCCAGCAAGTGGCAGTAGCCACCAGCAAAGGTGAGTTTGACATTGCTGCAAACTCTCCCTGCAGCAACCCGTGCAACTGTGCCAACTCCCTCTGTTCGGATTATTTATTGAAGGTGAACTGCTTGAGCATACAGAGCACAGCATGTTTTCCTGAGTATGAACAAAGACCCCAGAGATGTGCTGGAGGAAAAGATCTCAGGGTAAAACCATGTCAGGCACTGCATAAGCTTCAGGCTTTTACCTCCAGCTACTCTTGGCTACTGAGTTCCATGCAAGGAGCAGCTTTCCTTTTATCTGAAAGAGTCTTTTGACTCCAGTAACTGGGGGAAGTGTTGTTATTGCTTATGTTAGAGGAAGAACTGGGATACTTGGTGTACTCACCTCACTTTTCCTACCTATAAAGTGTGGGTGACAATATCTGACCTTCTTCAGAGGGACATTTACAAGATAATGGAGAGGAACTGCCCAGAAACTCTCCACCTTGTAATTGGGATGCATTGGCAATCAGCCCAATAGCTTCAAGATATGCCTTACCTAAGCAACAGTAGGTGATAAATGGTATAAACATGTTGTCTCTAATGTGCTGGCTGTTCCCTAGGTCTGTGTATCTGCAGAGGATGCTGCTATTTTACTCTAAGTTGGGAACTTTCTCATCTCTTTCTTCCGGGCTGCACAGAAGCTGCCTGCAGCTTTGCTGGCAGAACTGCCTTTTTAGCCAAGTGAGAGGATTCGTGTCTTCCAGCCTTGCCAGCACCTCAAATGAAGTTTGCCTAATGGGCCACGGTGCTTGCAGGCTCTTGAAGGCCAGCATGCTTCTGCGAGCACCATAGGTGGACAGTGTCTGCTACCTCCAGCCTCTTGTGTGAATTACAATAGCTGACATCTTTTATGGCATTGCAATTATGTCTCTGCTAGCTCTGGACATTCAGAGCTAACCCTCTGTCATGACAGCAAGACATTTCTCTAGATATTTATGCTGTGAGACTGGGAGCAGAATGCAACCCTGAAGGCTTTCAGCAGTGTTAACTCCCCCTTGTTGCTAGTATGAGAAACCTGCCTGTCTGTCTCTCCTTTGATATCTTCCCTGGATTTGTGCTGCTGCAAGGCTTCTCTGATCTCTGCTGCTAAATGGCACAACCTAGAAAAGCAATGTAGGAATGAACTTAGCAGAAAAGGGTCTCTGTTTTAAAACCAAAGTGATCTCTGGGAAAGGAGTTACTTGCCTCTTTGATGGTGCAAAAGACCAAGCAACTGGGGCATACACGAGAAATCCAAGTGTTTGAATAGAGGGAACACAGAGAACAATGTAAGTGTCAATCTCAGGTTAACTGGAAAATATTCCAAGGACTTTGTTTTGCTTAATTTTGAGGTTAGAAGTTCCCTGGAGTTCTATGAATAGAACGCAACACTGGCAGCTCCTTTGAAATAAGCAGAAGCATGCTGCAAAGCAGGAAGTTATTAGAGGGGATGTGATCTCCTAATGGACAGATGGATGGGGCAGCAGGAAAGCAAAGATGAGAATGCTGCGCAACTGGTCTTCCTTCAAAAGAAGTCTGTGGTGTCACATCAATTGATAGGTATGAAGACACAGCTTCGAAGACAGATTCATCCTCTGTTCATCCCAACATTGGACATCAAAGAGAAAGTTGTCTAGCTCCAAACACTCCCCAGATGTGCACACAGCCTGTGGGAAGCACCAGACACACCAGGTGTGTTGTGACTCTACTAGTCTATTGGAAATATCAACAGCAGCATCAGTGGCTAACCTTGCATTGCTCTGCAACAAAAGCCCAGGTTCTGGGATTAACTGTGTGCACTTAAGGCCACCCCTTTATTTTTAATTTTTTTTTCTTCTTAAACATAAAGCGTTTCAGGGCAGGGAGTGTCTTAGCTTACATTTATGCAGTATCCTGCAGAACGGGAACCTGCCTGTGAGACTGGGGCCTCTTGGCAGTACTGATTGTAACCTGTGTGTATGGGAGGGTGGGGGACTTGCCTGGCAAGTCTGGAGCCCGCAGAGCCAGTTCCACTCAGAGTCACACAGGGGGAGCCTCTGGGGCTCTGTGCATCCAGGGGGCAAGTGTGTACAGCAACCAGGTTCTCTTTCCTATGCCTTTTGCTAGGACAATTCCAGCTGAGCACCTCTCAGCACCACCTGAAGTATTGGGAGTGCATGGTGATAGACACTTTCCATCATACCAGCCAAGAGAAGGTTTGAGAGCAGCTCTTTATCCAGGAAATTCTGATTTAGAGAAGCCTATTAAGGGACAAGGCAGATTCACTTCTGTAACTTAGTTCTGGAGAAAAGGAAACTCCAGGATTGTGAGGCTCTGCCCGACTCCATTGCCTCAGAAATATTTCAGGTCTTCAGAAAGCATCAAAATTGGTAACCATATTGAGGGGTGTGCTGTGTTTAATCACACAAGAGAGGCTCGAGAGAGGTGGTGAGGGGATGGGCATGATGCAAGGCCAATGTACCTGGGAAGTGAGCACGCTCCCAGTCTGAGAGCTTGACCTTCAGCAGACCTCTTGCAAGAGGGAGTCTGCTGTTCTGAGGACAGTCCCACAGGCTTCTTAGGAAGAGCAGAAGTGTTTCTCAACCCTTTTGGCCTGTGTGTCAGTTCTGCTGATTGAAAAACCACTTCTATTGATTGAGAACTCTTTCTTCCTTCTAGCAATTTCAGTCCTCTTGGGTGTTTTTTCCCCCACTTTGAACCACTGTATCAAAGGCTGAGAATGTTTGTTAGAGTTTCATCAACTCCATAAGTCATATTGCCAAAATTTGTGTGGTTACCCTGGTACCTCTGGTTTACCTCCAGAAAAGTACCCAGTCTAGAGCTGCAGATATTCAGGGAAACTATCCATTACTTTGCTTGTATTGAGTCTTCCCACCCAGCTGCAAGTTAATGATGCAGGTTTTGTTTTCCTTATGAGTTTTGCTGACTGGCTCAGGCTCCCCTCTCTCACTTTTGTTCTGCATTTTACCCGTGGCTTTAAGTACACTGTAGTAATGGGTTTTCCCTATTGAGAGAACCAGATAGTACCTGTTGGCTGTTACGAAGGTGTCCGTTGACTTTCTCTTTTTGCTGATATGATGCTTGGAAGGTTCTAGGAATACCCATCAGTCTTGTGTAATGGTCACAGTACACTCCAAGAATCAGCAGTCCATTGTAAAAAGGCCAAAAGCCAACATCTGTGTGGACTGGCCCCTTCTATCCAATAATAAAATAACCACCTGGAGAACTTGCACCTTGTACTGACTGCTATCATTGCTTTCTCCTGTGTCAATGTCACTCAGCTCTTTCAGTTTAGGTTCAGTGCAGATTGAAGACACTATAAAATATGGAAAAGAAAGTTCAAGGGGGGTCGGGAGGAAGTGGAACCTAATTAATTGTCTATAATTATAGGCTGGGCATTGTATTTATCACATTAGACCAGGTATGTTAATATACAGTAGTATCACTCTTTTAGGAAAATAATCTTAACAGATTCCCTAGTGGAATTAAACTGTCTTTTACAGGCAAGAAAAGCATATTTGGAAACTTTCTGCAGCATGCAGGCTCTGAGCTTCCACCTTGGTGAAACTTATGTCTTGTGGTAACCCTGGAGTAGATGGGCTGCTTAAGAAGACTGGGAAACCTAAAGCAACACAGGGAAAGGTGCTCTTACACTATGGTGGAAGCATAGCCCAGAGGGAATCAAAATCAATGTAAACTGCCGTTTTGGCCAGAGCTTGGAGATATGCCTTTTGACAAGGTGTTGAAAACTTCCCTTGAATATCCATGACCAATTTTACAAAAGGTGCAGAAGAGGCATGAGCAAAAGCCAAGAACCTTTTCTGTGCCTTGGAAACTAATTGCCTGCAGTGAGACCTCCTACCAAGTTTACTGTTCACCACATAGAAGTTACCATGGCCTTACCTTTGTGTTCATACATCAGTAGCTAACAACTGGCCCAGCTATGTACTGAACTGCTATTTGCCTGAAACCTGGGTGAGTTCAACTAACATTCATCACCTCTTGCTTTAACTGTGCGGTGTGCTGCTTTCAGGCTCAATGCCACTTCCTTGCTAAATGCAAGTTGAAGCCTCCTATTGGTTCACCTGATTGTGCACAAAAGGAAAAATGACTAAGTGACTTAAAAGGGTGAGGGAGAGAAGGTGAGAAGTTAAACTAGTGTTTTTATTTTCCTGGTTGCTTTCTCTTGTATGAATTAAATCGGGATCGGTTTAGGCTTGGATCTGGTGTTAAGAGTTGCCAGCAGTGGCATGCAAGTTTGGATGATGCTGTGGACAAGCTTCCAGAGGTTCAAGCACAATAAAAGTCTTAAAATCATATTTCTGTTGCTTGAATCTTTTGGAGAACTCTTGAATAACCTTAGCTGGAACGTTCAACCTTTCTGAACTTAGAGAATAGCGCTAACCTCCTATGAGCTGAGTGGCGTAGGGTGAGAGTCACTAATATTTGTAGAAGAGTAGGAGTTCTTTAGAGGCATGAGAGTGTTAGCTAATATTTGCAGAACACTTTAAGGTCTTGGAATAGAGGCTGTCACCAAAGGGTGAAGTGGTATTCACATTTTCTGTCATGTCTATGTTGTTTACAAATAGAATAGAATGATGTTTTGAAGGTCAGAGACCTTGAGAACAATAGTGGGTTTGAAGCACTCATTTATTTTTACCAAGTTCAGATGCCTGGCATACACTAACATTTCATTTATATAAAAGATCGGATCAAACATTTTGGATGTTTAAAGGGGTTGTTTTCCTTGTTTTTAGGCTGTTGAAATGTCAGATGGTAAAAACAAGCAAGAGTTCTGGATCCGGCAACTGGAAGATAAACACAATGAAGATGGCAATGGGAATGCTTTGGATTCTCACGTGATTGGGAGTCCCATGCCCTCACCTGTGATTTCCAAACCCACCCTTTATGCAAGCCCTTTGTGCAAAGTAGCTTCCTGTGAGGACATTCTTCATTACCAGGGTAAGCAAAGCCAGTAACAGCTTCTTTTCACTGTACAGCAGTCCATCCATGGTGGAGACTGTTCGCGATCTGGAGTCTCATCTGGAGTACTCAGTTTTTACACAGCCAAACAAATCCTAAGCTCTCTGCTTTAATGACCCCAAATTGGAATTGGAATTTCATGGCTTAGATTAACAGAGCAAAGAAGTGTCCAGTAGCTTGATCTCATTCACTGACACTCATGCTGTGATTTGCACCAGTAGATGAATCTCTGCGCCTCTAACTTCTGGTGAGAATACAGGATAAATCTATATTTGAGTATCAGTCAAAAACAAGGGATATAATAAATGCTGTAAAATCCCTGGTCATTGATGGAGAAGTAAAAGCCTGTGAAATGGGATCTGTCTAATCAGACAACTCACTCAACGCAAAAAATTTGTGTCAGTTCCTCTTGTCTACAGCCAGCTTTCTTGAAGACAAAGGGAGGCGTAATTTGTACTGGCAAAGCTAATCCTGACTTAAAATCAGAGTAAACAGTTGGCGCAAATTACAGCTTTTGTTTGTTTACACTTGAAGCTGTGCTAGTCACTGAGGGCTGGAGTCCCAGCAAATTCCTAACGTATGTTGCTGTCTGATTTTTTACATCGGTGATGTTTTATTCCCTAGTGCTTAGCAAGCAGGGCACCGTAGAGGAGACTGAAATTACCCTGCACTGCCCAACTGCAACACCTTCTTTGATGGTGGTAAATGTAGTATGGGAATGTAGAAGGATGGTATTAGGATGTGCTTGGTCGATCGCTGCCATTTATCGTGTCCGTCATTTATTGCAAGGGCTCAATTCTAAGCACTTTAAACTCTGGCTACTTTCACTGAGACAGAAGTTGCTTGGCACTGTGCAAGGTCATGTCTTTAGCTTCTATACTGCTCTAGGAGATGAGCAGAGAGGCTTTCTGGAAGGAAATAAGTAGCATTGAAAGCTGCTAATCTGTGAGATGTTGTGAACATAGTCTTTAGTTCTGTCTTGGAGACTGCTGTTCCAAAACATCACCTCAGGAGAGCCATACTCATCAGCAGAGATTTTTATAAGCTGCCATCAGTGGCTGCCCATGAGCTATTGTACCCAGAAGAGAAAGGGGGGGTGGAAATAATTATCCCTGAATTTGACAGTTAAGAACATGTGATGTATAGAGGATTGGAGCTAAACCCATGGGATTGTTATTGTCTAATTAATGGCTCTTTGTTGCTGTGCCATAGCCTGTACTGTACTGTGAGCAGCAACACTTTAATAGGCAAGTTCCCTGTCCTTAAGTTTGGATCTTGTCAATTCAGACTTGCCACAAACTCCTAAAAACTAATCTGGAGATTTCAGCTGCGTAATATTCTGCCTGTGTGAGTCAAATAACATGAATGTATGAAATCAACCATATGAGAACACTTGTAACTGAGCCTTCCTTTTAAAGGTTAATATTCAGATGGTTAAAACACCAAGTGTAATGATTGTGTGAGAAAGTAATTATTTACTGTCTTTGAACCCAGTGCTGGGAGGCAGATCAGAGGGGCTTTTGGGGGGTAAAGGTGTAGACAGGAACTTGCAGAGCTGAATCCTATACTTGCTGCTAGAAAAAGTATCTGGCTTTGTTAATTACGGTCCTCTCTGTCTAATCCTTTTGCTCTGTATTTCTCTCTGGAAATCAGCTTTATCTTCTCTGAGCAAAGATGATCGATACAGTCAAATCAGAGCTGTGCAGGAGGAACACTAGGGAGGCTGGAACCATCTAAAATGCCTCACATTCTGCATTTTGCTCGTGACATGAAATGATGCTGATGTAGAAGCTTGTGGGCTTTCTAAACAGAGGAACGTGTGAGGTCTGGAGATTTCACACAACTCTTGCATCTTCTCATAGCTCAGCAGAGACTACCAGTAGTTCCATGCTTTCCCTTCCAGCTCTGTCTTCTGTGTCAGCTGCTACTACTAATCCTTCATATAGAATCAGCCATGTTGTATCTTCATTTTTGTTTTCTTTTTTCTTGTCTTTGTTTAACATTTCTCTACATTCAGTGTAGTTTCAGGAAAGCTGCTGAGGTAACCTGTGCAATAAGGAATTCACTTAAACATATTGGAAACTTCTACAAACTGATGATAATTGTAGTAAACCTGTGGTAGTAACATGAAGCTTCCCGTGCTTCCACCTCACATTCTCTCATAACAGTTCAAGATCTTTGAGATTGCTTTGGTAGTTTTCAACTTTTTTTGGTTTGGTGACTCAGATATTGCTTGCTCAGAGCTAGGAGGTCATTCCTTGTGATGAATCCTAAGTCTGAGTCAGTGTGGGTGTCATGGCTGCCTTGTTGCCATATGCATGAGACACATCATGACACAGAAATATTTTTTTATCTTATTTTCAGCCAGTTAGAGGATAGGTGATGGGCTACCTGAATAATTTTGACTTGGTTACTCTGGAGTACAGGATGTAAAGCAAACCAGAGTCAGTGGCTTTCTGTGAAGGCACCACCTACACATTTGACACTGGTCTAATGATATGGAAATGAAGCAGAAAGTTATATTTTAGCTGTGTTCTTCTATTGTCAGGTTTATTTTACTATTCTTTTGCAGTGTTCCTTTATTTCAGTCAGGAGTGTTTGATCAAGCCATAAAAGGTCCATGTCATTAAGAGTACATAGAAAACCTCTCAAGAAGAGGTCATGAAGGTACATGTGGTGATGGTGTGGGTGATAGGTTGTTGGCAAGAAGACGTGGAAGGGCTGGGGGAAGTACAGCACTGTGGTGCACATAAGGTGTGTGGATGCAAAACAGGTGCCCAAGCAGTTGGATTTTACTGGCCTTGGTGCTAGCATAGCTTCACATGGAGCTGGTATTTGGCCTAGCTCATCTAGAAGTAGATGCATATTTAGAATGCAGACGTATTTCCAATAATATTATTTCTGAAGTGATTGCTAGATAAGTCAATTATTTCAGTCCTCTTAGAATAGGAACTATTAATTACGTGAATTAGAGACACAGAGCAAAGATGATCAAAGCTGGTGGTGCAATGGGATAGAGGGATGCACAGTGTGGTTTAACACTGTTCACTGTTTGTGAAATTCTTTGAAGATGGGTGATATGTAATATTTCTAATTGATTATATTAGCAAGAGTGTTATCTGGATGGCATTTGATGGGAATTCAGGATATCTGGCTCTGTTCCTTGGCATTTCATTGGTCAGCTGAGCAAGCTAATTTCTCTTCCTGTGCCTTAGTAATAACTTCAAAAATGCATCCCAAACTTGTAACCAGTAGGTCTCCAAGTACTTTTCAAAAAGGATAGAGTAATTATCTTGGTTATATGGGCGATTATCTGCATTTTAATAGTGGAATAACTATTTTCTTTGTTTAGACAAGATAATAATAATAACAGACATGTCAATATCAGTGAATCTGTGATTTGCTCAGAGCTGGCAAGGAGAGATGGGAACTTGAATCACATTGATTTCACTTTAAAGGTCTCTGCTAGCAATTTCTTTAAAGGAAACAATAAAGGTTGATGCCAGAGCTCTTCTTTTTGCTGGAACTTGGTGCTTCTCTGCAGTGCCTATTTCTAGTTAAGAAAATCCTAGCAGTTGGCAAATGACAACTCTTCAGTCTAATAGGTGGCACATCACTCTTGCTTGGGAGTGTAAATGTTCTGTACTTAAGAAACTTTACAGGTGGCACCCTACATTTAGCTGAGACAAGAATAACATCTATTGCCATTCCTGACACTTCTGAGGTCTTCTGAAGCCATCTGAAAAGTGCAGAAGTGGATCCTGGCAGGAACAGGTTTAGGTGCTTTGGAAAGCCATTCTGAAACAGCTGTGTATCAGTCTGAGATGCCACACATGAAATGTCATCCATTGAGGAAAAAGCCTTTTTCCCATGTCTTAAATACTGCTTCCCCTCTTGATGCTTTCTGAAAAACTTGTCATGCTTCTATTTGTCAACCCAAAGAGGAGCAGCAAAGAAGTCCCCTGATCTTGAGTTAGTAAAAGTTAATGTGGCTGGAAGGAAGGTGGCCATTTATACCATGACAAGGATGGATAGTGGAGAAGATTGAGCAAATGTCTTTCCCAGATGTAGAGACTACATAAATTTTTGCTGAACTATATTGCTAAACTATATTAAGATCTTCCAACCCAGCAGACAGCCATTATTACGTGGCTGAAGAGTGTTCTTCTCAGATGTCACTCTAGTTGCTAAATCCTGGGTTGAAGGTGCTAATTCTGCCTTTTATGTGGTCTTGCCGCAAGAGGCTACAACTGATGCTGCATGTCCTAGTAATGGGTGGTGTTCACATGAGCCCTGAGCTCCAGCCATTTCTTTCTCCAAAGAATTTATCATCAGAAGGGACCAGACAAAGTGGGGATGAAGCAGCTCCTTTTCCAAGGCCAATTTTATGGTGGCATGAGCACAGAGGAATCTGCTCTCAAAAGCACTGCTATTACCCAGTTGTTGTGGACAGTATAGGGAATATACCCAGATTCCTGCAACAACTGATCACAGCACTGAGCCTGATGGAGTTCAAGAAGCATCTGGATGATGCTCTCAGTCCCGTGCTCTGACTTGGCTGGCCCTGTGTGGAGCCAGGAGTTGGACTTGAATGATCCTTATGGGTCCCTTCTAGCTCAGGATATTCTATGATCATTTGTCAATAAGAGTGCACAATGTCAACAGGCTTCTTTCACATCCTTTGGGGATACAGTATGCTTGGTACAGGCACCTCTACAAATGTCTGCTCTTGGGGATCTATACCACTGTACCGGAGAGGTTCTGAGATGCAGGGAGTTTCTGTCAAACGGTGGAAATGCAGATCTGCAGAGTCTACACAAAGAATAGCTTTCTGCTCTCTTACTTGGCATTTTATCCCAGCCACTGACTTATCCCCTCCTGTTTTCACTTTTTGCCTTTTGGGGGGTAGGGGGAGATGTTAAGATTTTTAAGGATGCAATTTGTTACATGGCAACTCTGCACTGTCATAGACACTGAAGCTAAGTGCCACCTGGAAACCACAGTAAGTGCAGGTCCCTCGATGGCAAGGAATGGTGCTGTGATCCCTGATGCTGTCAGACCCATCCACATTCTTGCTGGACCACTGGAGGTAATACCTCCTTTTAGCAATGATACTCAAGTTCACACTTGTCCTGGCAATCATGCATATTTGCTTTATTCTTTAAACAGCCTACCTGGCAAAGGAGGTTGGCATATGGCAGGTGCAACTTGACCTGCTCTTCCTTATGTGAAGGGTTTTTGAGGATGTCAGACTGGTTCATGGCCTTCTCTAGGACAACCTGCTGCCTTTGTCAAGGTCCTGTGCTTTGTTGTGTGATGCGAAGATGTGTCAACATGGCTTTGAAGCCATTTCAGCTGAAGTGTGGGTTTATGTAAGGTTTGAAAACGTTTGGTGGGCATTCCTTATAAAGAGTAGTGAAACGTTGTTAAACGTTGATGGCTTAATTTCTGCTGGAAGACAAAATGTTTTTAAGCTGCCTGCCCAGTGGCTACCAAATACAGGTAGTGCCCATGAAGCTTTCACCAAGACACTCTGGGACCCAGGAGCTTTTGAGATTTCTTTGGTGACAAATACCAGGGCCCTAAACTGCCAAAAAATACCAGCTTGTAGCTTGCAAGTTCATGGATAAATAAGTTTATTTTGAGCCTTCAACATTTTCTGTCCTTCCCCAGACATCAAAACTTGAAGTATTCATTTCTTCTTCAGAGCATGAACCCTGTGATCAGTAAGCTGAATGTCTGAGTGGTTTCACTAAAAGATGACACCCAAATAATCTGCTCACGATAAAATCAAGCTTGACACTGCATCTTCTAAGTGGCTTTGGAAAATAACTTCCAGAACTACAGCTTATTTATGATTTTTCTGGGAGGGTTCATCTGAGAGGGTCCCAAGTGCTTCCCAGATCTTGCATAGAGCATAGCATTTGCATGCTGTAGCCTCAGTTTTGAAAACTGTCATTATTCAGGAGCAAAAGTTTCAGCAAAAGTCCACTGACACAATTTAAAAGCTGAGTGTACTTTGCATTTGAAAATATTAAGGCTGTTTAAGGCTCCTAAGTCACATAGACACTATTGTGGTTGTTTGTGCCAAGTCCATGTAGTCATTGGCTTGGAGTTCCCTATAAAACAAGCCAACTTAGGTAATGAGTGCAGTTCTGTGTTATTAGTTACCCCAAATCAGCTCTAAAAGCTGCTGTCTTTTATCTCTGAAATGGAACTGAATATGCTCAATCTCCACATGATGGAAATGAAGAATCATTCTGACAATTCTCTTCCTGCCAGCTGATGCCAGGGTCAGAGAAGTAGGTCACACCTTTCTGGTTTTGAGATGGAGCAATACTCATTTTAGACCAATTTGCTCTGAGCACGGAGCTCATCTGCTGGGTTGAACCAGGGCATTGTTGCTTTCTCTAGTGCATTGTTCTGCTCTCCCTCTAATTAGCTCCAAATGTTTCTTATGCCTGGAACACAGTGGTAGTGATGAATAATGGGCTCTCTTCTCTTAACCCTTCAACCCCTAATTCAGCTGTACATTCTCACCTAGATGCTTTCACTTTCCTACATCCACCAGCGCTGTGTCAGTCTGGCAGCTGCTTGTATCAGACTTGCTGCCCCATAACCTCCTCTCTCCTATTCAGCAAATTGAGTAGGAAGGTGTAGGAGCATGGTCCTGGCTCCAGCATTCACTTTTAAGGTCATGGTGTTTGCTCTGTGCGTGTGTGTGCATAAAGTTGCACCCTGTATGCCATTGGTCCTGGAAAAGGGGAGAGTTACTGTCACTTCTGGCCTTCTGCTTTGTGATGACCTGCCTGGAAAAGTAGTGCAACTTGTTGATTTGTAGAACTGCTCTAGTTACATGCCAGAAGAAATGAAGGCATTACAGGCTGATGCAAAGAGACGGGGTTTAGTTTCTGGATCAGTTTGCCTAACAGGAGTCCCCTCTCAGATGTGGTTTGTGTCTGCAGACAGTAGGGAGATGAAGGTAAGAATCCAAGCCTGAGGAGAGCAGGAGTGACACCTATGGGGATCTCATGTAGAACCCAAAGATTAGTGGGAAGAAGCAGAGGGGGAGACTTGCTGCCAGTAAGTCATGGGGGGAATCCTTGGAGGAGGTTAGACCAGGACACACAAAACAGTACAATGTCCAAGCATGTTTTTATCACTTTCCTTTTCACAGCAAATCCTCTTGCTTTATTTGGGTGGGGGTTTTTCCACTTCAGAATCCTGAGCTGTGAGCCCAGCATGCTCAGCTTCCCTCACTGCTGCAGCCGGGCTTTTGGAGGCCTGGTAGGTGATGTCACCTGGGTCAGCACATGCTCATAGATACATGCCACTATCATGCCCTGCCCAGTGCAATGTGCTGCATCTGCTGTGTCTGTACTGTTTCACAGTGAGCATCCTCAGCTTGCTGATAGCACCTTTCAGCCTTGACAAAACACTCAGAAGCATCTGCGAGTCCTTCCTCTGCAGAAGAGCCTGAGCACTGAGCGCTGCTGTCTGCCTGCGCTCTACCTGCCTTATTCCTGCATCACCCCACACTGCTTTTGCAGAGAAATGCCCAGAGGTATTGCAAAGGCCAACACACTGTCATCACATGCTGACTGTTTTATGACTGTCCAGTCTTGCAAAGCACTGACATTTGGTTAGGTTGGAAACAGTTTGTAGCTGGAACAGCACTGCTCTGTGTCTCTGGTGGGAAAGGCTGAGCTTTTGTTTATGTTGGTGTTGTCTGTCCTGCAGCACACAAGGGCTGGGCTGAGGCCGGGGGGGTGTTTCAGTGGTATGATGCTTTTGGATGCTTGAGTCACAGTTCTGTGTCTGTCTACAACATGCAATTCCCAAGGAGTTGTGTCCACTACAAATTCCTTTTCCTTCACTAAAGATTTCCCTGTGGACCAGGACTGGGAAGGAAAAGGGTAGGCACTGCAGACATTACTTTCTGTGCTACATAACCTGTGTGACTAACATCTCTGGAGGCTCAAAACATTGAAACTGGCCCACACCTCGCACATCAGTTCTTCCTCAAGTCTCTTCCCAAATGCTACCATGGCCCAGAAACCAGTACCTCTGTGGGGGTCCAGAATGACCTGGCTGTTGGCCTTGGACAGTTTTTGGTATGGAGAACAGCTTTGTTAGCCTTACGCTCTTTTTCTTTGAAGGGACAGCTAATGACTGGGCAACAGAAGCTGCCCCAGTAGCCAAAAGCCACCCCTGCTCCTTGTGTGATACAGTCCTTGTAGCTGCTGTCACTGCTGTGTTGAAGCAGCCTGTTAAGGGAATTTGCAGAGCTGGAAGTCAGCCTCTACAGCTGAAAGACATTTCTCTTTGACAAGAACTTTGATATTTGTAGACTGCAATCACAAGAAGAGACCATGCTGCTAATCTAGTCTCACCTTCTGCCTGGTTCAGACAAGACCTGTACCTGTAACGTCTGCATCAAGGCTAATAATTCACTGTTAAGCTACAGCCCATATTTTAGGAAGACAGAAAATCTTGTTATAAGAGCTCCAAGGGTGGAGAATAAAACTCTCCCCTACATGATTTGTTCAAGTGATTAACTACTGGCATTACTGCAAGTTTTAATTTTTAAATGCTCATATTATTTCCAGTTTGATTTTTATCCAGCTTTTACTTAGAGCCTCTGGATCTACTTACTGTTTTGTTTGTTTGGTTCTTGGAGCCTTTTAGCATCTCAGTCTCCCACTGAGAAATGTTAATAGTTTTAGATCAAATCACCTCCAAACCTCCCCTTCAGTAAGCCAAATGGATCATGCTGCTGAAATCTCTCCATCTCCCTTTCTCTCTGCAACATCTGGAATTGAATGATGTGTTATGTTGGATCAATCAGCTGTTCAGAGCGGCATCTGACCACCTATTTGATGATGCTTAAATACACACCACGGAAAGTACTTTTTACTTGTGGCTGTTTTCTAGACCAAAACCATCTGTGAATGTTTTCCACCGACTAACCCAGACGAACCAAACCCGGAGCCGAGGGTGAGCGGTACCTGCCTCCTGCACCAGGGTCGAGTGAGCTGGAGGCTGCACCGGTGCACTCAAGCCAGTCCCAGGTCAGTAGCGCGACCACCCGGGACCGGAGCTCACCAGAGAGCCGCGGCTCCCACCTCAGTCAACACAACTTGACAATTCTTTTTCCAGTTCCTCCCAATCAAATCCTCTCCTCGAGTTTTTTGTCGCTTGTTTGTTATTGCCCTCTAGTGACAAGAGGGGTAGTCTGTGACTTGGCTTCCCAAACCTTGTTTTCTGCTAATTTTCCACCACTTATATACCCTGGGGCAATCGTCTTGCTCATACGATGGATTTCAAGAATATTATTTACCTGGATTTTAACATTCAGCTCAATTATTTAGATCTTTATGCTATGCAGGAAACGAAAAGTTGCTCCGTGCAGTTGGTAACTGGTGTCCTGCTGTGTCTGAGAGTAGGAGAGACTTTCCTGCTCATCAAAATGTTTTGACAACAGAAACTGCAGAAAATGTTGCCATTTCAGGCTTAAAATAATCCAGTCCTGCAGAGTCTGAACTCTGAAGTGAACTTTGTGTACGCTGCCAGCACCCGCCAGCCCAGCGCATGAAGTTATCTTCTGTTGGAGTAGAAGTACTGCCTTTTTGCTATTTGTATTTCTATCTACAGGCTCTGTTTTTATTATGAAGAGTGAACTATTTAAAGCACACTCCCTTCCACTCAATCATTTCTTTTTGTCAGACAAGCCAAATCATTTATTGAACGATGTTGGCTAATCAGAGCCTGTCTTACAGAGATCCTAGAAGATGGTTTATTAATGAGACCTAGATTTTTTTCCCCCCCCCGTTTTAATGCAGGGAGATCTTAATAAGCAATGAATTGCTGTGTCTGCAATCACTTTTGAGAGGCTTAGAGGGAAAATAATAATAATACTATGAGTAATATGATTGCTCTCCCTACACTGCCATCCAGTGGATGCAAAATTCATTTCCCTTTGTAAATAGGAGGTGAAATTCTCCTGTTATATTTGTAGTTTTACATCAAGCCGAGTCTCACTTGTTACACAATTTTCAGACTACTGAAGAAAACGTTGGTTATTCTTTAACTTTAGTTGTTTCATATTAGAGAAAGTAGCTTTCCTCTCAGCTACAAAAAATCCTATACCCCATAATGGGAAGTAAACCTGCCTGGATTCTGCAAAAGGGTTCTGAAAACCTCCCTGACTATCTATTCTCAATGTTTGGCATGGACAGTCCAAGCCACTGAGCCCTGCTACTCCAGATGCTTTTGGAAAGTGAAGGTTGAACTCCTGTTTTGATTTTCAGATAACCAGGGTGTGGGCTAGAAACAACAGAGCCTTGGGTCAGATGCAGCACTGCATTTTTGGTTTGGAGTGGGAAGGTACAGGGCAAGAGGACTCTACTTTTCCCTCTAGGACTGATTGAAACAATGAGGAGGAGCACGTCCTGGGGCTCACAGCCTCCTGTCTGCTGGTCTGCAAGTGAGACCTCACCACACTAAGCTGCTTCCCAGCGCAGTATATCTTGCTGACCACAATTGACTGTGTTGGCCACTTCACCATCCCAGAGAAGCATCTGGAGAAGTGAGTACTGGGAGCAGATGGAAGCAGCATGAAAGACTGTGTCCCTTGGCTGAGCACCCAGTCATTAGGGTTCTATCATTGTCTGCATCTTTACTTCTGGGATCCCCTCAGCGCGAAGCACTATGGAAAGCCCTGCCGTGGGCATTTGCACCCTACATGAGTTAAACAGCAACAGGATTTTCCTGAGCCTCTCTGCGGGAGGGTTGTGGAGCTGGAGCAGAATAGCCAGACGCGGGGACCTGAGTTAGGATGACCAGCTCTGGCATTCCAGCTGCTGAAGGTGGGCCAGGTAATCTCCAGGAGGTGGCATCCATCCCCTGGAGACACCATGGCCCATGCTGGGCATGGTGCCAGCCCTTATCTGGTATCCTTGGGTTTTTTCCTAGAGCATGCTAGCTCTCAAGGGGCTCTGTAGTGGGGTATTTGGGGCAAGCAAGGTCCCTCTCTGGAGGTGGGAAGTCCTGCTGCCTCACAGTGCTGCCAGCACTTTCCATGTCTGAGTCATTCCCTTGCCTGTTTATTTTTGGTGTTTGTTTATTTACCACCGAGGTGTCGGCCCAGAGCGGGCTGGCTGTGCCGAACTCCTCTGGTGGCCTGGTGGCCACTGCCAGCCCCATCAAAGTCCTGCAGTGTTGGGAGTGCTCCCACCCTAAGCTGAGGGGGAGAGAGGTCAGGTTCCTGCGAGCGCAATACCACCGCAATCTCCCATCAGAAGCGTGCTTGGCTCTAGGTAATGAGTGCCTAGCGCAGGGTAAACTACTTTCACCCTCCCCACAGAGCCCCCGGCTCCCAGCTCTCTCCCTGAGCTAGCTGGGGGAGGTGGAAGGAGGTTAAGAGGCATATCCTTTGCTGTAATTATATCCTGTTGCTAGAGATATTGGGCTCTGCTTAAAGAAATCATCATAATACAGCCTCCCAGAGAAGGTAATTACTGTGCATCTTATGAATGGCTGCATGTGAATGTCTGCTTGAGCTGCTGTCACCAGCAAGTTTCAACACATCTTACATACCAGGCATTTTACAGCCTTAGTTTTATTTGTTTTCATCACCCCTTGCCTTGTGCTTTATTTTTCATTAATGGATTTGGGGTTTTGTTTGTGTTGGTTTTCTTTTCTTTTTCTTTTTTTTTTTTAAAGAGGCCAGAGTTCATGTCTTTGATGGAGCATTTGGGTGGTGGCTGCAGCTTTTATTTGCTGTGTTTCCATTGCTCTGTGGTGGCTTGAGGGGAACTGTCTGGAAGATGCCTTTTCCAAGCAGTTCCCACATGGTAGAATCTGAATGGGCCCTGGTTTCCTAGCCTAAGCCTAGAAAATATGGACCACATTACTGACAACAAAACTTGGTGTCCCTCTACCTCTAGCATAACTGCACACATTTAAGTCTGTGACACAGCTTATTTTTCCTGTTCTACTTTCCCAGTTTCTCCTTCAGGTTGGGAAAGAGCGTGTGACTGTCCTACCTGTTCCCAAACAGGGATGTCAAACCTTTTGAGCTTTCTGAAGCCCGTCTGAAGAAAATCTCTCTCCTGCCACTGGTACCACTGATCCTCCTGCCTTGGTTAGCAATCAGTGTACTTGCCACTACAGTATGGCTAAAGTTTTAGAGTATGGCAGCCTGGTAATGGTGCACACAGAGACTGCCGTATAAATGGCTTCAGAGCCATATCCCTTGGCATGCAGGGAGATTGGAGCTAAAGAGATGGAGGAATGCCAGCAAGACCCTGGTTTGTCACAGTAGGAGTGATCCAGCTACTCTCCCTTCCCCAAAGGTCACTCATGTTTGCCTTTCCCCACCAGTGTGTGTGGTAATGTGGCCTCGTGTTGTGCGTGTAAGGCCACTGTGTGTGATCATGACACCCTACTTGGCTGTAAAAACATCATGTCCGTCTCCTGGCCAGCTCAAGGGAGGATTTGAAACTGCTGCTTGGATTGCTTCCTTGTGCCAATGGCTGGGGCTTGCTCTCACAGTGCTGAAGCTGAATTGTTTTAGTCTCCTCGATGATTTGTTGTGTTTGTGGCCAGGCTTCTGTGCGTGCTGCACATCCGCTGCGCTGCATCCAGAGGTGTCCCCACCCTGGTGCTGTGCAGAGCACCGTGTTTGTGTGCCTTTGTGATTCCTGGTGAAGCCTGAAAGGCAGCCTGGCTCCTGCAGGATGGAAGGTGCTGTAATAGATGTGAGCTCATAATGCTGCTGTTAAAAATAACTGGAGCTAAATTAAAAAGAAAAAGATCATCTTATTCAGCCCTACCCCAAGGGGGAAATGGACATGAGGAATTGGGCAATCCTTCTGTAAGTTCTCTTTCTTTAGACTATATTTAAACCGCACCAAGAGCCAGATTCTCAGCTGGTGTCAATTGTTGTTGACTTCAGTGGAGTGAAGCTGGTTTACACAAGTTGAGGCTGCTGAATGCCAGCATCTGGATGAAGCAGAGACACAGCTGCAATTACTTTTGCAGAAACCTCCAGTCTGAGGCTGGTTCAAAAGCTTTGAGCCCTCTTGAGTGCTTGAGCCATCAGCACTCTGATTCAGCAGCTTTTTCAGGATGTGAAGGGTTATCAAAGGACCCTTTACTTGGGTCAAAATTGACTCTAATCTCAGCTGGGTTCTGCAAGTCTTGTGTCTGTCATTCTGTTGTAATCACTGCTTTAGCTGAACTCCTCTGAAAAACTCTGCAAAACCTTTTTGCTTGCTGCTTCACCGGCATCATCTCCTGTCTAGACACTCTAATTATGAGAAGCAGGGAGTGTACAGCATGATGTGTAGATAACCCTGGATAACTCCAAGGCAACCGTGTGCTGCTTCCATCCCTCCCCTGACTGCCCTCCAAACTAGTTTTGCCAATTTGTTGGCTGCTCCAGCATGAAGATGAGCAAAGCGGGGACTGTACAGTGCCACCTGGGCAATATTCATTTGAACTTTGCCTTCAGAAGCAAGTGCTCCAAGCCATAGGAATTGATAGGCAAACCTCCCTAAATTACAGTGGGATCGAGGTTTAGGCTTACCTACTTCTGTTTTTCTGTATGACCAAAACATCTTTGGATTAAACAAACAACCTCCCCCAGTGCCACTGTTGGCAGAATTCATTAAACCTGTAAGCTGCTTTGAGTAATTTTTGTGTAGTCGTCATATCCACTCTAATTCTGTTCTTATCTGTGGACTTGTTTTCGATTTACATCAGCACAGACAATATCCAAACTCGAGCTCTATGTATTTCCGCTACATCCTTTACATAAGAGCTTTTAAAGCTACTGATTTAACAGGAGACCATCAAATCATCAATACATATAAAACATTGGAATGGATTTGCTTAATTCGGTTGCCCTCTGCAGTATGCCACCCCCAGGAGTGTGTGATGAGAGGAAAAAAACCCACTGTTTTCTGTTGCCCTTCTGTAGTGTATCATCTTCCCTGATGCCTTTGCTCTAACTGGTACCAGGGAGAGTTGTCTGTGATTTTTAGGAAAGCCTCTGGGATTCAGACTGTTTCCCAAGTCTCTGCACTAGCTCTGGGGTGCTGTGCGGGTTTATGTGGGTCTCTGCTGGAGCTGGGGCATGTGAGAATAATCTGTCCTCTGCATTTTGATTCCAAATCAGTGTCCTTTGAAGTGATTATAGGGAGGGATTTTTTCTGTTTGGCTGCTTCTTTTTGGTCGCAGCTTTTGAAAAGCGCCATACCAATCGATGGGGGCAGTGCCATCGAGCAGCCTGCTTCTGCTCTGTGGGAGGCACCGTTTGTACTCCTCTTGGGAGTGACATGGGTGAACTAACACTCTGGGACATGCTTTTATGTTGCAGCTCTTTATAGGCCAGATCGAAAAGCCTCTTTTTATGAGGCTTATAGACAGCTACATTTGGCGGCTGATGCGCTGAAAGAGTCGACCTCAAATCCTGAGCCCCTGAAGCCAAACTCCAGGTGAGATTTCTGACCCAATCTAAGTGGGTTTGTCCTCAGCCTGCATCCAGACAAACCTGAGATTCCATTTGGAGCTGTGGCTCTAGGACTTTTCCCAAAGGAGATGGTTCCTAGCTCAGGAATCATCAGAGCCAAAGCCAGGCCAGCTCACAGCCTTGTGTGGAAATGGGAAACGTACCTTTCTCTTCCCGAGCCCTTTCTGTTCTCAGGCTGGTAGAGGATGAGGATCAATTTTGGGTTGAGTTGTTAGGCTTTTACATGAACCCAAATAGAAAAAAGAAGCTCTACATGAAAATGCACAGTTCATTCCTTTTTTTTCCTTCATCACTGTGTCCTCATGTTCCTGTGAATGGGTGGACAGACATTGCATTGTAATGGCTTTCTGCACCTGATGTAGCTTTCAACCAGCCCATAGCCACCTCTCTCACAGACAGACAATAGGGGGATGTAATCCCTTCTCCCTGCGATAGCCTAGCAGTCCTTGTGCTGTTTGCAGTGCACTGGTACTAAACCTGTAGCCACAGAGGGAAGTTGGTTGGAAGATAACATATGTGACAGCTGGAGGAAGACTAGGTTTGTGCTTACTATGCTGTTTTGAAGGTAAGGGTGCCAGGCTGAGTGTACATTGAACAGCCCTCTATGGTTATTTTACTCTCATCTCAGTTGGGGGTGAGTGAGGGCTGGTGCTTTCCAGAGTGTATTGTGGTGGGCTTTGAACCAATTTGTTGTTCTTCTGCTTATGATGAAATTAGTGCACTTTTTGGATGTAAACTAGCCATGAGATTGTTTACTTTGGCACAGGGATGCATGTACTTTCTGAGAAGCAAGGAATTTAGCTACTGGGGGGTTGTTTGGTTTAGTTTGTTGCATTTGCAAAACAGATGATGATGGGGAAAATGTGTGTGTGGGGGAAGGCTTTAGGACAGGGCGGGTTTTCTTAATGCTGGCTGCCTCTATAGTTGCCTTTGTTCACTGACTGAAGCGGGATGGGTTTGCATCACGGGGAGAAGACAGACACATAAGACTGAGATGCATTTTGCACACAGGGAAAACAAATATAACTTGGACTTGAACTGTTATTCAGTGGGCATTTTTGCCAATGTGGGACCCCCCACTTCCTAGGGCTGGTTAAGTTACGGTAGGACCGCAGAGGTCTTTCATGTTGGCCTGGCTCTGCCCTTCTGACTCCTTTGGAGCCCTGTGGGCTTCAGCAGATCTGCAAGGCATCTGTGAAGGCATTGCTGTGCTGCTTCAGAGCAAAAAGAAGTATATCTTCAGAAGATGTGTGCCCCAGAGCTGAGGACATCACCATGCTACTACAGTGTTCTCTCCGTGTTAATGAGTTTAGGCACAGCTCTTTGAGGGGATGATGGGATGTTGTACTCAATGGAGAACTGAAGCACAGAGTAGAGAAGACAAGGACCAGTTCACAGAGGGTCCCTGAAGGAGAATGAGGGTGGATCATGGCTCTGTTCAGCCAAGTATTTGAGCCTTGTGTCAGGCAGATCATGTTGGAAAAGGACAGAGATTGTGTTCCAAGGGCTAAGTCAGTGCCAAGTTGGAAGGGCTGCCTGGAAGGCTTCACTGTGTCCATGCTGTAGGGCACAGGGAGAAGTTCCACCTTCCTCTGTACTTCCGACTGGAAAGAGTGTCTGTTCTCCTGGGCTCTGCCACTCTGCTTCACATCTCTGTAAGACTTGGCTCCACTCCCTGCAAACCACCCTCATGTTCTTGCCTCTGGGCTCATTCTTGGTGGCCAGTAACTCTCTTTGCAAGATCCCTGCAGGAAGGATCTTGGAACGATTAGCCCTAATCAAACTTGGCTCTTTCTTGGGGCAGGATAGGGTTGCCCTGCATACCACTGTGGATATGGCAGGCAAAGAATTCATCATTGCATCTGACGACCTTGTCTTCAGGGCAAAGGGCCAAGAATGCCCCATGTTTTCTTGGGGTGGGGTGCTGTCCACCACTAATGCCCAGCAAAGCGTGATGACAGGGGTGAACGCATGCTGGGATTGCTGGGGCATTTGCTGGCGGGCTTGGTGGGGGAGGATCCCAGATGCCACCACCTTGTTATTTTGGGCAGTGGACCGAGCTGCTGAGCTATAGATGTTTCACAGCTTCAGCCACTTTTCTGCCCCTACAGAAACATTTCACAGGCATGAATGCTTTTCCCATCTAGTTGTCATGTTTCTGGGAGACCTTTATGCATTCCTTTATAAGCCTGTTGCAGATGCTGTTACCTTTCCTCAAATCTTAGAGCTGAAGCACTGTTGTTAAAGGTGGTTGAGCATTTTGGGGCTTCCACTGTTAGAACAATGGCTGTCTTGCAAGTCAAAAGGTCTTCTGTCTGTTTGTTGGCCTCTTTTTACTGAGGCAGTTAGATATCGATTGATGTGGACAGATGCTGCTAAGGAAAGTGGGGAGTTACTGGGATTTATGAGCACCTATCAGCTATTTAACCCTAGTCCCTTTTAGATTATTTTTTGAGCTTCAGAAGTCTTTTATCCTGCCAGATTGTGCATGGAGAAGTTGAGGTATAGAGAGTTGCAGCAGTTTGTCCCAAGCAGGTCTAGCTAGAGAAGTGCTTGAAATCCAAATTTATTACTCAGTCTGGGCTTTGATCAGAGCATTCCTCTGTTTCTGCTGCTAGAGTCTGTTTGGAAGGGATAAAGTGTGTCTGTGCAAAGAGAGAGAGCATCCTATCCAAAGGCAATTGCCTGGACCATGCCTTGTTGCTTCTCCCAGTGCACCCCAAATGAACAGATGAGTTAGACGGAGCAGGAGGGGCCATTCTCACAGGTGAACTAGCTATGGAAGGTAAAGGAGATGAGCGTCTTCCTTGAGCAAGGTGGCACCTGCCATATGTGCTGTATCATCACAGTGCCCTGCTGCGAAGCAGTGCCTGCGAGTTGAATCGTAGCCTCAAGTGATCACCTTGGAGTGTTGCTCTCCAGCCTGGGCTGGATTTTTTCCTGCTTTGTATGCAAGTGTGGTTGCCAACACCTGCACAAAGTCAAGGTATCATGCGAACAGACCTGAAGAGCAGCATCTGGTACCTGTTTGGCCGTGGCAGGGTGCAGGACCAGGTGAAAGTGTAAGCAGCAGCACAGAAGGTGAAAATGAAGCTGGCAGTTTGAGGTGATGGGGTGTCTATTAGGTGCCAGTATTGTGTCCATACTCTTTGCTCCTGTCTCGCTCCATCATGCAGATCCATAGTTCTGCTTGTCTTTGTGTATCGAGTTGCAGATTAAGCCCTGCAGTTCCCTGCAGGGAAGCATAGAGGTCTGCCACCATGCAGCGTGTCTAGGGATGGCCTGGCCTGCCCAGTGGTTGTGCCTGGAACACCAAGCTCTTCCCAGACTTTGCATTGTAGATACACATGCTCCCCTCCTTCCTGGTTTAAGAGAAGGAAGGAACTCCAGCATGTCTGCATTTTTCCTGACGTTTTGCAGGTATTTGATGGAAGACAACACAGTTGCATGGCCCTTTGTTATTCCAGATTCACAGACTCCTTCTTGTAGCCTGTAGATTTGGATCACAGCCCCATGTTGGTGGATGCTACACTGATAACAAACATGGAGACCATTCCAGTCAAGCTCCCAAACTAGGTACAAGATAAAAGGCCAAAGTGGGATAGCTCAGACACATGGGTGGAGTAGAGCTGGAAGGAGAAAGTGACAGTGCAATTGAAGGGTGTGGTGGAAAATCAGGAATTGCACCTTGCAACTAGTCTAACCAGGACCCTGGGGGAAGTGGTTTCCAGGCACTGTGGAAGCAGCTTTGCAAATTTTGATGTGCACTTGGATGGGGTTTTGTTGTTTTATTTTCCCATGCATATGAACACCCATAGAGGTATTTCACAAAGAGGGAACCCAGTCTCATGCTTTGGTTTGTTACCTCTCACAAGGTGCAGCAGGATACCGCTTCAGTTGATAGGAAAAGACATTTGGAAAGGAAGGAAAAGGGATTCTACAGGAAAGAAGACTAATTCAGGAATCCCTGGGAAGTCCTTGCCTTAGCTGGCCATTTCGGACCTTCTGTGCTCTCCCTCTGGGCTGCAGTGCCTGTTGCACTGCCAGCACGAGACCTTGCTTGCATCTGCACTTTGGAGACTCCCTTTCTTCCAGTGGGAGGAGGCGGAACATTCACTGGCAAGAGTAGGTACGAGGGGACAGATGCACCAGAGATATACAGCCTGTTTGTAAGAGCAGAGCCCTGGCTTCTGCTCAGATTTAGGTTGAAAGCTGCTTTGTCACCTGGTTGTGCAAGAGTGTCTGTGGCAGAGGGGATGTGTGTGATGGATAGGAAGGGGGATGTGCCTGCATGTGTGCATAAGGAAGTACATGCAGCAGCTGTTGTAATTGTTTTAATAAAAGAATATTTCCTTGAATTTCTCCTTTGGCACTCGAGGGCCCTTCCCAGGATGCCCTTTCTAAAGCTGCTGTTTGATTTCCAGGGCAGATGCCGCACACACACACACACGGCTCCATCTCGGTCATGCAGAAACCCACAATCCCATCAGCACATGGCTCCTTTCCCCTCTGCTGACAGGGTGAGGGGGGAGCGTGGGGGTTGAAATAATGACAGACCTGATTATAATTAATTTATTTTTTTTTAAATGTCTGAAGAGTGAAAGTCCTGCCCAAGTCCCCCAGCCAAGCAGAAGCCAAAGTGCTAAATCCCTGTAGGGGTGTGTTTTATTACTGACGCTCTGCGTGTCGGGGCTGGTTGCGGGGTCTGATGCTGTGTGTGTGGAATTTTTGTGGCTATTTTCTATTGTGCCAATGAAAAGCAGGATCCCATCCGTATAATAAAAAGGAAACTTGAAGGTTTCCACGCCTACATGAAGGTGAATATTTGCAGCATTAGTGTTTCAATTTAGTGTTTTACCTTCGTGTGACTTCCCTGTATGAGGCCATTACAAATGATGGAGCAGATGTTACAGAGGATAGAAGATGATGGGATTCCCAACACTCCTTCCCCAAAATTTTTTGATTGTTCCTTGGTTAGGTTGATCTGTAGCTGGGTTGGTTTAGTCTCACAGTATTTCATTGGGTGGAGTTTTCTAGATTTGATTTGTCCCCAACTGCTGCACTTTCAGGAGGATGGGAACTGGGGGTCACTGATTGCTTCTTGATCCTCCTTTGTCTGGTGGATGATCTCAGGCATGTCCTTTCAGCTCCTCAGGCCTTGGTTTCAGCTGCTTGCCTGCTGGAACTCAGCAGATTGCCAGGCTGTGCACACAGGGCAATAGTGAAGTGGCAGTGGGACAGGTACCCCTCCCAAACTGATCCAAAGCCATATCCTGCATGTACTGATCACTTCAATGGACTGAAAGGGAGACCCTCAGCACCTGCCAAATTCATGGGAAGAGGGAGTTATAGTTTTCTGAGTAATACCTTAGAGGTATCTTTAATTGATACCTCTACATTTAATTTACCAATACTGGCTAGAATCCTGCAAGCTTCTCAAGGTGTTCCAAGCACTTCAGATGGGAAAACCCAGAGAACAGGAGACTTGGGCACCTGAATTGTGTTTGTATCTGAGCAGCCCTTAGTCTCACAAAGTAAATTTGGGCCAGCAGAGAATGTGTGGCCCTCCCCTGGAAGAGGGTTTGCCTGGGCATAGTCCCTGTGATATTCCAGATTTCCCTCCTCTCTCTGTTTTCCTTGCAAAGGAAGGGTGTTTTTGTCCTTGCTATACTTCTTTTTCTCTTGCCACCTTATCAGGTGAGAGCCTGTTGGGACACAGGCCCATGAGTGGCAGCTCAGAGCTTCCTCAACTGGCTTCCACCTTGTCTCAGCTGAAGAAGAGTTGTGTCTGTACAAGGTGGCTCACTGTCACCTGTCCTCATGTCTATCGGCAGCGTTGCCTGTCCCTAGAAGTATGGCTAAACAAACACCAGCCTTGGTAGCTGCTGCCTTCATTTCAGGAGGTTTGTTTTTCCATCTCCTACACAGCCAGCCCAAATACTGCTGTTGCTCAACCTCCTCCTTCCTGCTATCTTGGCAGTGATGTGGACAAAGGCAATCTATAAAGCTGTTCCACTTGTGAATCTCAGTGCTTGACCCTGACTCCACAGCTTGTACTTGCAATACCTGCAATCCCCAAGTCATTGGTCATCGGGTTGAGAAGCTTTGGACTTTGAAGTTTGCATCCCAAAATATATATTCAGCTCTGATGGAGATCTCAGAGGCTTTCTCTGAAACTCTATTACTGTTCTCACTGTGTTTTTTTGACCTTCCACATCCTCTTTTATTTTTTCCTGACCCCCAGAACAGCATGCTCAGCATCTAAAGGACAAAGCTGGCTGGGCACACAGGCTCTGAGCTGCCAGGAGAGAAGGAGGACAGCAGGATGGCTGTGACAGAGCACACGCTGCTACTGCCCTCAATTATTAGCCCATGTGGCCATCGCATTGGAAATGAAAGCACAGCAGGTCTACGAAGAGTTTCCTTGTGGGTCTCACTTGAACGTGTAAGCTGGGACCACAGTATAAGTTAATTTCTTGAAATGTCAAGTGGCTCACATTGGCTGCCTGCTCCACTGGTGTTTTTCTTATGAACACATTGTACTCCCGTTTCCTGCAAAAAAATCCTATCAGTGCTTGATGATTGCTTAATAAGAGAAATCAGTAAGGACAGGGAAAGTTCACATCCTGCAGATGAATATAATGACTATTAGCTTTCTTCTGGCTTGCCAGAGGCTCTTTTTGGTTGTGGCTTGATTTATTTGTATTTTTATCCACCCAGCCAAGAACATTGATCTGAAGCTGTATCCTGCAAGTGCTGAGCGCATCGCTGAGCTGTTGGAGGCCCTCATCACCCATCAACCTCAGACAAGGAGGAAAGGGTGGAATTTCCTGGATGATAAACCTGGGAAAAGGTATCTCAGATTGGGAATCATAGCAATGTTGAGGGTAAAGCTATCAATATCATGGTTTATTACCTGTCTTGTGATAGCCTGTGTTTTCTGCTTGATTTTGCAAGAGAAGAGGGCTTGTATAATTGTAGTGTGGGTGTGAACTCTTGTGAAAGTGACTGCAAGGCTCGCAGGCAGGTCTGAAGGATCCCAAATGGGTTTGTTGCTATTTTTTAAAATCTTAGTTTCCAGACAAGCCTTGCTAACGTTGCTTAGGTGTGATTTCTGAGCCTTGTCAACTGTTTTGTTCAGGATGAGGCTTTTATCATCCTTGTGTGGGCTGATATTCTTCTGGACCTGGCGATACTGGATTTACAGGGGACCTGGTGGAAAATAGGAAATGCCTTTTCTTCATGATAGCTTTCATATGACTAATCCTAATGCTCCTCTCTCTAGAGCTTTCCCGCTTTAAAGTGCTGTGCAAACTATTAGCTAACTGTACAGCTTAGGTAATGAGTTAGTAAATAAAACTCCTGGCCATTTGGAGGGCATTTGAGCTCCTCCTTAGCCCTTAGTACTTCTGATTGACACTGTCTCTTCTGGGACCAGAGGATGGTGCTGAACAGGGAGCAACTGAGAACCACCCATCAGGAAATATTTGGCAGAGGGCCTGACTGACCATGTGGCCTGTAAATCAAATGTCATCTTTAGGCAGTAATTTGGTTTCCAAATATCTCTTGCAACCTGGTTCCTCTCTTCTCCCAGCTTTGCTTCCCAGCTTTCATCTCAGATCCTCACAGGAGAGGTTGGGCTTTCCTCCTCTGAGGGTGGAAAGAACTAGCAAATGGTTGCAAGTGGAAGCCTTGCCTGATTAAATGTCAGGAATGCATTGAAGTTAACGCAATTCTTATGCCACTCCCTATATTTTACAACCTAAGGGCCAATAAGAGAGAAACTAGTCAAGCAAAAATTAAAAAAAAAAAACCAAACCCACAATGATCGTTTTAAAGCTGAAATGGCAGGCAACCTTGGCCTGCAGCTGAGGAGTATGTCAGCCTTTTTGAGGAGTAAAGCATATTTTCTCATGGCGCCACAGGCATAACCGTATTCCTTAGTTCAGTTCCTTCCCATCTCGGTACATCACGCAGGCTGTGTGCAGGGGTAATCAGCTAGTTACTCGGTAATGTCTTGGTACCACTGGAGTAAACAAGCCTTGATGCAGAGAGCAGGTTCACTTTTGTTGTTGTTATTGTGTCCTTGTGTCATCTCTCTGGCTGTGTGTACACTGCCTCGCTGCGGAAAGCGCTAATGCCTGATCACGTTCTGCAGAAGGCCATTTGCTATGGTTAGAAATGCCTCATTTGATTGCTTTCAAGGAATGTAACTATGAGCAGGTGCTGATAGCGTGGCAAAGCTTAGGCAAGGTGCTATGAAAGACAAATATATCAGTCCTGTAGTTTTGGGTAAAACAAACCTGCAATGGTCCCACCATTTGCAGTTGCCCTTTGAGGGCCTTTTTGACCCAAGCAGAAGACTGTGTTATGGGGCAAAGGATGTGGTGGCTGATAAGTATCTTGCCTAGCCAGTGAAGGCTGTGGCATGTAAATCCATGTGCTTCCTCACCGATAAGGCCGTTACCTTGAGTTATTTTTACCAGACTTTGTCATGGCTTTAGGAAGGGTTACCCCACCTGAGCAAAGTGAGAATTGCTGCACTTCACAGACAAATCGTATTTTGGGGGTGTCTACCTGCCACTGGCATCGTCAGCCCCTAGATGAGTTGGAAGCATCTCTTAGGTGCTGCGGGGGGAGTAGCCAGCTGGGGTCACTCAAGAGCATTGCAAGAGGCTCCCTTGCCTCCTTGCCCCAAGGGGCTGAGATATTTAGACAGCTGCCTCACTATGAATGGGACTCTCTGGCAAAAGAATTAAGCAAAGATTAAAATCAGTTCTAGCTGTTGAATGTGTGCTTTGCACAGCATTTAGCAACTAAAAGGCTAATTATCTTTGAACTTATGCACGTGGTTTTAGATGTGATCCACACAAGTCGCTATAGTGTTGGGTTTTTTTCCTGTTGTCTACAAGGAACTGAAAACAAGGGTAAAAATGAGATGCTGGTGACTGTAAGGGCACAGCTTTTTCTAGTAGCCTGGAGATGGTGCCCAGTCTGCTGGGAAGTAGGTCACCCACTGAATGAGAGTAGGTTAAAAAAATCATTTTAACTCTTGTCATTTATACTCTCCTCATTTAATGGGAGTTCAAGCTCTTTAAGGAAATACAAGTGCAGATGAAGGTAGGAAAATGAGACTGCTCTGAAAGAAAGCCAAGATCATACCTGGAGGGAAAACTTACTCTGAATGTTAATGCTTGCTGTGTACAGAGAGTGAAATTTGGGAGGTGAAGAGTGTTGCAAGACCTGCGCAGGTCAGTGTGCAGCATGTCAGATTGAGATTTAGAAAGTTTTGCAGAAAATGATTTGGTGCTTAATTGCAATCGATAGAGGGGCTTCTGTGAATTCTGTGTGCTTTGGAAATCTGAATCAGGCTCATGATACCCACATTGCTAAAACATAGACAATGGAAAGAGGTAACATTGTTGATATAATGTTGGTGCTATTTTAAAACCCTTTAGGGAAGCAAGTAAGCATTGCCAAATGGTGATCAAAAATTCTGGATCTTCTCATCCAACATGAGCCAAATCATGACATAAGACGAAGGGTTTTTTCAAGCTTTTCTTTTTTCTTTTCTTTTTAACTTCAACATTTCTAACCTTTAGATTACCCATAAATTATATTTCAAGCTTCTTTCTTAACCATAAAACACAATTATTGCAGCAGTGGCACCAAGAATCAAAAGTGAAATTACAGCACAGCCACTGAAGGAGGGCTGATTGGATGCTCTGTTGTCCAGTCTGTTCATTGCACAGCTGAAGATGTCCATCTTGCTCCCTTTAACCAGCTCTCCCTTTGCCTAAACACCCCAGACCACAGGGTTGCTGGGCATTGTGTTTCCCAGCCTTTTGTTTTTCTCTAGACCTTGCACTCTGTCCACATCTTGCTTGAAAGGCGAGTCTGAGGCCAGAGGCGATCCAGCAGTTGAGACCTTACCTATGCAGGGAGGAAGGATGCCTCTACAAGCACAGTGTCTTGTACAGATTTTTACTGAATGAAACCTCCTCCCCAATTTTTCCAGATCATCAAGATCATTTTGATTGTGATCCTCTGCTGTATGTAACGTCGAGTCTTCCTAGCTCTGTTGCCTGCAGTAGTATGCATATTTTCAGTTATTTAATTTGATTTTGTTTCTGAAACTATCAAATGGAACTAATTCCCAGGTACAAGACTGTGGAAAAGAATGCCTAAAACGATGAGATTTGACACAGTCATCAGATGTATCAGCTGCATACTTCAGACAGCAGCACTTTTGCCCTTGATATGGGAGATTTTATAACTATTTTTCTCCTTTTCTTCCTGTGTTTCACGTTTCTTATTGTTGCCAAGCCCTTAACAGATGTGATAGTGGTTGGGTCCAGAGTTCAGACCTTCAGATCTCACCTCAGGAAGTCACAGCCTTACCTTTCACGAATCTCTGCAGCTTGTCGTACCTCTGTTTGTCACTTGTAAGTTTGGATGAATAAAGTTATTTCTTTAAGCAGCGGTGAAGTTTTCTGCATTGAGATCAGAGAACCACTGCTATGATCCAAGAGAAAGTAAATTAAAACTTTTTGATTTTGTTTCAGGAGGTATTGGGCCAGGCCTGAGTTGTAGGACACGAAGACTTTATGACTTCTGAAGTGTAAGGTATGGATTATACGTTTGAGACTCCAATTAAGGGTAGTAACAGACTTTAAGAAAAGAAAGGTCTGTAGCCCAGGCAGCTTTCATTTGAAGATGTCAATGGAAAAACAATTTTTCTTAGTGATTTAACAATGCAAATAGGTTCTGAAGTGATGATGGGAACATCCTCCACTTTGAGTGGAGCTGAGCAGCAGCAAAGCATTGGTGCAGCAGGGTTCACAAAAGGCAACCTTTGAATGACAAGCACCAGCTTGGGCAAGAGGTTTTCACTGGGAGCCAGCCAGGAGAGGTTAGAGCTTTGTACAGTACATGTTCCTGATGACTCCACTGCTCTGTCCTTATTTCCATGGCTCTGCTGGTTGCCTACCACCTTGGAGAGGTGCTGCAGGCACTTTCCAGTGGGCTTATGTCATTGGTCAGAGATCTCCACGTATGTAAAATCTGGGAGAGATCCGTACCATCCCTGCACAACTGATGTTTGTAGATGATGGGTGGGGCAGTGATGTCCCAGAGAGCTACGGTGCCTTGGGCTATGATCTCATAAGTTAAGCAGGGTTGGGCCTGTTTGTTTTTGGATGGGGACTTTGAAGGAAAATTTGATTGCTACAGTCAATTTGACTTGGTAATTCAGAAGGTGGTGCTCTTCCCCCCTAGATAGTGCAGGCTGACATGCCAGAATGATTAGGCTCACCACAACTGCTAACCTTTTGGAAAAAATGTAAAACCAACATCCTCACCTCTCAAGAGTGAGCATCACGGGACTCCTATTACTCCTTGAGTCCCCACCAAATTCCATCTCAAGGCAACCACACCCTGCAGATGGAGATCCACCCTGCCTTTCAGGAGGATGCAGTAAACTTTGCTTTCCCTGCTTGGTCACGTTGTACCTCCAGCTGAACCGCTGCAGAGCTTGGTACAGATGGCAGCAGTGTTACTTGGGCAGGCTATGAATGCCCTTTCAATTAGTTAACTTGTGCAAGTGTCCTCACTTTAAAGAGACTGTTTAAATGGGAGCTGTTTTCCCACTGGTAGGGATTTTGGAAGCCTTAGTGGGACCAAGTTTGAGCAACAGCCTCCAAGTGCTGAGCACAGTGTCCTGGCTGCAGCCTCCCTCCACTTTGCCTTTGGCTCTTCCTACTGAGACACATTGTCGGGGTCTCTCAGCACAGGCACGCTCTGCTGCTTACTAACATCGTGGAGGGAGAAAAAACCATTTGCTTAGCTGTTTTGTACATTTCTTCATATGCCAGTGCAGCTACCTGGGCCAGATTCTGGAGTGATGTAAGTTATTTAGCAGTATGTAGGTGTAAAGTGCAGCAATTTTCTGTACTGAGTGGGTGGTAAGGTAGGATTGCAGCAGGAAAAGCAGCCAAGAGCATGGCATTAGATAAAATGCTCCCTGTGAGGAGGGCTGCTGGGAAGGGAGCTCTGGTTGCTTTGGCCATGTCTAAAGGCAGATTTGCTCTGTGTTTATTTTCTGTACTCTGAAAGGGCTTGTGTTCCCTCTTCTCTTTTGGTTTAGCTTAAACCTTTCCTAATCCTGTTAGCAGAAATAAACCTCCCTGAACCCCAAGTGAGTGTCTGCACGGGAGTTTGCACCAGCTGAATTAAACCTGTGTGTAATCATGCAGGGTGCCGTTGTGAGGGTAAACACAACCTCAGGTTAACACCTTCCAGCGTCCTCATCCTTTCCTGCTTTCGCTTCTTGCAGGGGAACGGTGGCAGCAGCATCCTGGCAGGGAGGTCACATCATGACCGACTTTCCTCAGTTCCTGTAAGAAAATAAGCAACCCCCTCCTCTCCCCCCCACCCCCATCACAGTGACTGTGCAGGAAAAGGGCTGAGTGAACTGAAACCAAGCTCTCTGTTTCAGGGCTGTCAAGAAAGGCTCGCTACAGGGCAGCTTGTGTGCCAGCAGGACCAAGTCTCTGCCTTGGTGTCATGCAGAAGTGGGGATGGCTCCCAGTACCAGCTACAGCTGATCTCCGCTGTCCTGGCAGAGTACAGAGGGAGAGGCAGGCAGCTGGGCTTAGCCCTGGCTTTTTGCATATTCTTTACCATGCGTGCCCTGTCTTGACAGTATTTATGCAAATTTTTAAGTAGGGGAAAAAGCTGTCACGTAAAACCAAAAAATTAATCTGAAGGCCAAATATGTAGGTTGGCTTCTGTTTTCTTTTTTTTTTTTCTTTCCAATTAAAAATAAAGTAACCTATAAAATCATGATCTAGTTTAATATCCTCATTATATGTGCTAGGGAGCATCTGAGTCATGCCATTTTCTCTGTGCTTTATTGTCCCTGGGCTGGGGGGGGATGTAGAAGTTCCATTTTTGAAATATTTCTTGGTCCACCCCAGTCAGATATGCCAGATGAGAGTGCCATGGTACAGGGTTGCAGGTAGTGGGAGTGAATTGTCTCCAGATAAAATTGCTGTCTGGACAGGAGCCACAGGTCACTGTTTCAGGTCACTGGTTCGGTTGGTCCTGTCCTCTCAGTCCAGGTCGCTTTTTTGAGAGGAACCACCCCCACAGTCCAAAGAAGTTCCTGATGGATTATCTTGTCCTTGTTTTTATTTTTAGTTAGAGGAACCCCAATTTAAATCCCAGCCAGTGCTGAGATCCATTATCTTTGTCATCAAAAAATGTTTATGAAGAGCTACAAAAGGACCTGCTAAAGGAAGTCCCTTCTCCAGTACTAGCAGAAGCTACCACATGTTCTCCTGTATTCATTCCTCATGAATGTAGGGGCCTTCTGGCTTGCCTGGGCTATTCAGCTGGGTGTTTTTGCAGAGATAATTAAAAAAACGGTTGCTGGTCAATGCTATCTATGATAATGGGTTTCATGACGCAGATTCCTGTTAACTAAGAGCCATAGTAATCCAGACTTACCTCCTGGGATCTACATACCACAGGAGTCCAAAGAGCATGATTATGATGAAGATTTTTCTTCCTGAGGATTCAAGGTCATGGTTGAGGTACAGCAATCTAATAATTTATTGTTCGTCACCTCTCAGCCCCTGTTATAATCCAAGATGCCAATGCTAGCATTCACACAGCTGAGAGCAGGTATCTGGAGGGTTACCACTGCTCAGCTAATGCACAAGTGTCCCACATCTGTGGGACAGAACTTGTGAGCCTTTTCCACCATGACATGATTGTGGAAAATAAAGCTGCACATTATCTTCACTTCAGAGCACTTTGTACCCAATAGGAAGGGGTTGGAAAAAGGGGCTCTCTTTTGGGATACAGACTCCCACCAGCTAGGTCTCCTCCCACTACTGTGAGCTCCAGGGAATTGGCAGGTCTCAGCCTTTTTTTCCACTAGAATTGCAGTTTTTTCCTTGGGCTGTGTCTAAATTTCCTTGGCATGGAGGGGAGGGATGATGTTACCACCACTCCAGGGAATGCAGTAGCATACAATTATTGCTCTTCAGATTTGCTACACAGATACACTTAGAAACTAACCTTCCTTCCTTCCATCCATCCATCCACATGGCTGTAGATAATGCACTTAAAAGCTGTGGGTCTCTGACTCATGTTTTGTCTATTCAGAGGGGGTGACAGCCTGGAGTAACTGTATCTACACTGCCAGACATCTCATCCTCCCAGCCCATTTTTAATGCCGAGTGTTGGGGTGAACCAGCTAGGCCTCACCAAGAAAAGACCTGCAGAACTGCTCACAGCAGACAGCACAGCACTGTACCTGACTTGGCTTCCCTGTGCCCTTCGCAGTCCTTCCATGTGATCTCAGACCTTTTGCTCTTGGCTGCACCCTGCCACCACCCCCTCTTCTACAGTGCATGCAGCACAGCCCTTCAACATCAAGCTCTGAAAACATCAACTGCAACACAGCTCAATTATTTCAGGCATGTTGACTTCACTCACACAAGCAACTCTTGAGGTCTTATGGCCACAAGGCCAGGTGCCACACATTAAGGGCATAGCCAGTCTGCTCTAGAGCCAAGCTAACCCTGGGCAGTGTTGATGTGAGATGTTCGGTACTGCCTGTCCTGGGAGGCTGGGAATCTCACCCTAGGGTGGATGCCATTAGCGATAGAGATATAACCTTTAGCTACCTGCTAATCAAATTACTTTTCCTGGTGCAGGGGTATAGCAGCATGCTATTAGCTTTAGAAATAGCAGGTTCCAGACTTGCTGCTGACTTAGATGAGGCTGTTAGAACACTGTCTGAAATATAACCATTTTGAATATGGGTTGGCTATTTTTTTCATGAAAGCCAGAATTTCTTTTTTTGTTTAAGGCCCAAAAATCTTCCTTTTCCTGATTTGCCCTCCTCTTCCCTAGAACCATATGCACACACAGACAAAAAATAATTTCTGGAAGTTTGGATGCTTTCCTCAAGCATTTAATAGCGCTGAGGACATGAAATACTGTACTGAGTCCTCTGGGAAACCTACAATTAGTGGGATGAAAATACCTTCCATAAATGATTGAGCTCCTGAAACAGTGCAAGTAATTAAAATGCTATACAGGACAGAGTTGAAAATCCTTACAGGATTATCAGTGAGGCATTGTTTAAGAGATATCCTTGGCTTGGAGTGTAGTGGTGACATTGCATGCAGGCATTGCTCAAAGTTGCTGCTTGGAGTGGGAAGTGGCAGATACCATGTGCAGTACCTGGTTAGCCTTATGTTTTCTTCCATTTTTATCCTCACTGTTCCAGCTAAGAAAGACTCTGCATAACAAGTTTATTTCATTCCAGGAAGACTACAGATTAATTGATTGAGCCTGTTGTTAGGTTATTTTGGGATAGGGGGGTTTGTTAGATTGTGTTTTGGGTTTTTGGTTTTGTTTTGTGGGGGTGTTTTAAACCAGTCCGTAACGATGCTAGGTTGGGAGTGCAGAGCCAAAGAAGGGGACAGCCTTAAGGTCTTCTCTGTACATCTACTTGTGTGGCAGTCTTACTGAGTGCATGTGTGCATCTGATCTTGCGCAGGGATAGACACCAAAGAGCTGCCCACAGACCTGGTTTAAGCATTTAATACCTAGTTCTAATTTCCAAAGGTATTTTGGTTTCTGAAGATGCCTACTGCAGACCTTTCACTGGGCCTTGGCTCATTAGATAACAAATTCTTGAGAGTTTGATGGGACTGAATTGTCTGACTTGAGCAAGATCCTTTGAAATTTCCATGAGGGGCCTGTCTGTCATGCACCTAAAAGCCTTATGAAATATGATCTGGATGGAGAAAGAGATTTTTTTGTTTATTTGTTTTTCTTCCTGTTAAGAAAGGCTTCCTGGAGGTGTACTTCTCAGCATGGCAAGTCCTGTGCAGCTCCATCGTGGAGCACACGTTGAAACAGCTTCAGAAGTTGCACAGGCTGCAAGATACTTATAAATTATCTAGATCTATTGGACAGGATTGAAAAGGACAGTGATAGATTATGCAAGTGAGCAGCAGTTAATTTACTTTTAGAAAGATGTTTAAAACTCCACATTGTTTTAGGCTCATGAGTGAAAGCTTATTATGATAAATTTGTTAGAGGGTAAGGTCACATTTTTGTTTCCTGGGTGAAAGGGGAGGCCAGGAAATTATATATAAATACAGTTACAAGTGCAGTTAGCAAATGTCTGCGTCCTGTCTGATGTGGGGTTGTATAAATGAGCTGATAGGCGTGGTGTGGAGGAGGGGTGTGAAAGGGGACACGCTTTGCACATAATAGGAGTGAATTTGAGTTTAAGAAATTTGCAGAGAAGACAGGAATGAGAGAAAGGGAAGAAGAAAGGGGAACAAAAAGATATTTTTCTTGATTAAGTGAAGGTGCAGGGATTGGAGGGAACTGGTGTGAAGGTGTGGGTGAGTGGGCCAGACCTGAGCTGTGCACATGAGCAGGGAGAGCTGACTTGGGTATGAAATGGTTTAAACAAGGGTGAATGGCAAGAAGATAGGAAAGGGAAGAGAGCTGAAGGCTGGGAAGGTAGAAGCTGGGTCCAGCATGACAAGGGAGCTGTGAGATGGCAGGCAGGCCTTGTCTTTTCCAGACACAGCTGGAAAAGACCCATTATGTCTGTCTCTATCTCTCTGCCAGGAAGTTTTCCAAAAGCATGAATAATACTTTACTAGGTAGATGGAAAAGCCCCTCCTTCTTATCCTGCTTTAACTCATGCTTCCTCTGCTTTGGTGGCTGCCTTGTACATAGTGCTGTTAAAAGTGCAATTATCATTCTTCCTGGTTGCGCGGTATTAAGGGCGTATCCTCTCACAGCATCTCCTGGAGGCTTATTACTCAAGAAAGGAGTTGTGCTCTAGAAGCCAAATTAAACTGAGCAGAGAGGAGGTTGTTTCCACTGCAGGCATGGAGCAGATGATTTTGCTGAAGACCAGGTCAGGAGCTGAACCGTGGGAGAATATGCAGCTTGGAAGCCTGTGATGTAGGGAATTTGTGCTATGGATCTGGAAGACAAAATCCTGGGGTTTATTGTGGCTTAGTCTAACTCCTGCCCTCTTGTCCACTGCTGTAGGGATGTGGGTTCCTGAGCATCCCCAGCTTGATAGTGACACGCTGTCCTGCACAGATTTCAAGGCTACGAGCTGTAACTGTGACAGTCTCCTCTCATCTTCTGCAGGATCTTGAGTGTTTCTTCTTACAGAGCTATCCAGACCTAGCCTAAAGCTCCTAAGTGATGGAGAATGTATGTCTCCTTGAAAGAACCATCTTCTCACTTTCTTTTAGAAAGTATCTCTTTTCTCACTATCGGTTTGTCTGTTTTTTGTGTGTCTCTTACCATTGCATCATCACCATTTTCATAGAATCATTAAATGCTCTGGTTTGGAAGGTTCCTTAAAGACCATCTAGTCCAACCCCCTGCCATGGGTGGGGACACCCTCCACTAGCCCAGGTTGCCCAAAGCCCCATCCTGCCTGGCCTTGAACACTGCCAGGGATCCAGGGGCAGCCACAGCTTCTCTGGCAACCTGTGCCAGGGCCTCACCACCCTCATAGGAAAGGATTTCTTCCTCATATCTAATTAAATCTTCCCTCTTTCAGTTTAGAGCCATTATCCCTTGTCTTATCACTACATGCTCTTGTAAACAGTCCCTCTACAGCCTTCTTGTAGGCCCCTTTAGGTACTAGTCTGCTATAGCTTCTCTCTGGAATCTTATCCAGGTTGAACGACCCCAACTCTCTTAGTCTTTCCTGATAGGTGAGGTGCTTCCGCCTTGTGATAAATCTTGTGGCCCTCCTCTGCACTTGTTCCAACAGCTTCATGCCCTTCTTATGCTGGGGCTTCCTGACTCTACTCCAGGTGGGGTCTCGAGACCAAAACAGAGGGCATGAATCACCTCCAACCTGCTGGTCACGCTGCTTTTGATGTAGCCCAGGACACGGTTGGCTTTCTGTGCTGCAAGCACACATTGCCCAGTCATTTTGAGCTTCTCATCAACCAACAAGTCCTCCTCAGGGCTGCTCTCAATCCATTCTCTGACCAGCTGTAGCTTCCCTCCATCCTGTCAACCGTACCACACAGCTTGATGTTGCCGGCAAGCTTGGTAAGGGCACTCTTGATCCCGCTGGCCATGTGCCTGTACTTGTTAGAAAAACTCCTTACACACCACTCACTGGTCAGCTTTTAGGGGTGACTGCAGTTGGCATCTCAATTTGCCAGGATCCCAGATGTCTCTGAAGCTCCTCAGCTCTCCGAGCAGCAGGCAGCAAACAGTTAAGGCAGCTGAGCCGCAGGCCTCAGAACGTTTTGCTAGGGAGCCAGGTGAGCAAAGAACAGATAAAGGCAGCACCTGCCTATGGGTTTGGAACAGCCTGGGGCCATGGATAGAATGTAAATACACTCTGAAAATCTTATTGTCTGACTCTGTGCCAGCGTCTTCTGGGCTCTTGTCATGGAAAATATTTCGGCTGAGGTCATTCAGTCAGCAAAAATCTAGCATTTAATACCCTCTGAGGTGCCAACTTGCTTCTTTCTTTGTGTCGATAAATAAACAAAGTAGGGTAGCATTTCATGTTGCCAGGATGATCTTTGTTTTATTAGGAAGGGTTTAAAGTTTGTTGATTTTTTTTTTTTGCCTTTTTTCTTTCTCTTTCCTCCTCTTTAAAGGCAAAGACTCTGTATGTTTCTTTTCCCTTTCTCTGTGTTTACTCCTCCTGGCTCGTGAGCAGGATCAGCCTTTAGAGTGAGAACTAATGTCTGCTCCTCGCAAATCTCTGCTGGCTGCCCCAGGCTATGTTTTTAATTCCTTTATTCAGCTTTGAGATGAGTAGGAGAAAGGTGCAGCTTTTTGAGATGATGGAAGTTGCCATTTCCCTTTTTCAGTCAATTAGGTGCTTTGCTTGTTTTCAGCTACTTCTCAAAACTTTCCATTGATGGTAGCTCTGAAGCACAGGGCGTGGGGGGTGGATGTGAGGGATCCGGGAGGGAGAAAAAAGTAGACTGATAACTGGATTATCTACTGGTAGAATGACTGATGTTGCTGCATGTGCCTCTAGGAGAGAGCAACAGCCTGACTTCAGAGGTGTAGTTGGAGCAGCTGAGCTTCTGGTCAGTCAGATTTATGGCTTTAGATAATTGTGCAGTGCCTGTCCTTTCTCAAGTGTAATACAAGACATGATGATCCTGTCAGTGTTCTTGGGTAAACTATCGCTTTTTTTCTCCCAAATCTTTGCAATTGGAAAGTCCTTCAAAGTCTGGATGGAGTTTCCCTTAGTCATGTGTCTTTGAGAGCTTTCCCCACATCTTTCAGCTCCAGACCCTGCCACTGCTGCTCATTTGGGTAAGTCATGGGTTTGTTACTGAGTGAAGAGGCACTGTTTGTTCAGGAGTGATCAAAAGCCTTCACCTCACCTATTTTTTGGCCAATAGTCTCTCCCTGGTTCCTCTGGCCTATAATACCCAAGCACCTCATGGATGTTAACTATCTCATGTAGGTGATGTAGAAAGAATTGTGGGGTCCTGCAAAGTGAAACAATGATGTTTCCTTTCTTCCACTGTGCTTCAGCAATAAAGTGAGAGCAAAAGATGGGCTTTGCCTTGTGAAACGTGAGCTCTTTCTGCTTTCAGGCAGGGAAGGAATGAGATCAGTCCTTCCACATCAGCACTTTTCTTTATCTTTTCTGCCCTAAGTCTGTCAGGGTCTGCGGCTTGTCTGGAAATGAGTCTGCAAACCTTCGGGCTGGGAATCATCTCAACTGATTTTAGTTGTCTAAAACTTAGACGTAAAGTCTAAGATTGTCATCTAGACTCTTTCTTTGGTTGGTGAGGAGTGATAAACAGCCATGCCATTCATCTTACCCATTCTAGACATCTGCCTTAGGTTGGGATGATTCACACTTTGGAAGCTTCTGTGCTCTTTGTAAGCTGTCAGGGAGATGTAGGTAAGCATTCAGATCTAGACCCCTACCTCTCAAAAGGGTTCTTCATCTGGAAAATCCAGCAGCTATCATCTTTTCACCATTTACTGTGGATATTGTCTGTGTGCAGAGTAGAATTATACTTTCCCTTGTTGTAAGGGCAGTGATCTGTGCCCATCTGACTGTTGAGATGACTTTGTGCTGATTTTGACAGAGATGGTGTTCTACTGGTGACGGTCCTGAGGAACAGAGGATGTCTTTAAAGTGATATTAAGTATTAAGTACTTTGTCAAATGTTGTGATTCTGCTATCAGTTTTCCAATTATTCGGGTAGGTTTTAAAGCAAAAATTTCAGGGCTGATGAAAGGATATGGAGACTGGTTTCCATCAAATTAAAAACCTCATGTTAACTGCTTTATATTTACCCTTGTGTTAATCTGTCATGTGCCTGCTTATCCCTGTGTATATCTTTGAAGAAGAAGGACTGCAGGCATTCCCCACCTCACATGATATACAGACCTCGGAATATGGAGGGGAAAAAAAGAAGTTCGACCTGGGCTAATCTCTGGTTGTTGCTGGGAGAAAAGTGGTGACAAGTTGCTGTGACAGGGGACCCTGCTCTTGCACCAAAGACAGGAACTAGGCTGACAAAACAACAATAGCCTATTAGCTCAACTGGCAAATACACATCCCTTTTGGACAGGCTCAAAAATGTTACATGCAGTTAATACACCGTTGTGTAAGGTTCCTAATGGACTGGAGCCAGAATGCTCCATTAACCACACACATATAAAATATTCATTGAGCTTGGGTTTTGTTGCCAAGCTGGAGAAAGGGGGAGAAGCTTTGTGTATAGAGATAAAACTGTCAGTATTGACAGTGCTGAAGGGGGGAGTTGATGATGTGTTCTGAAATTTTTTATCCTTTTTAAGAGGAGGTGGTTTTCTTGTCTTTGGCAGGGGTCTAAGGGGTGCAAAGAGGATTAAATGCAAGACTTGCTGGGTTTCACATTTCATGTTTAATTGTCCAAGGGGTGAAGGTATCTCCTGTCTCTGTGCCAGGCTCCCTGATCTGTTCTATGCCATGTGGTCTTTTCAAATGAAACTCAGGGTCAGTCTTTAGAAAATAAATGTAAAAAACACAATAGCATTCCCTGAAAGGTTGGTTTCTAAATAGAAGAGAATTTCCCTAAACACAGGAGAGTGAGACTGTGATGATAGGAAATAGAAGCACTGAATTTTCTCTGTGGAAAACACACATTCACCTGTTTTTGTGCCAGTTTTAGATGTGCAGTAAAAGAAGCTTTCTGTTTTCCATGTGCTGAATATACAATGAAGGGCTAGAAGAGCTTTGTTAGAATTGGCTTGATTTGCTGTTGCTGCTTGCATTAGGAGACAATAAGACAAATAACAAAATCATGTTTCAGACAGAATGAGTAGATGTGTGCAAAAGATACTGCCTGTGTGACCCCCCCCTCGCCTGTCAGGAGGCGAATTTGCATGGCCACTTAAGCAAGACACATGGCAAAAGGACAACCCTTTTTGGGGTTGGGTCCTGCTGGGTAGAAGGAGGCAGGCTGTGGTGCTGTGTGGGATTGATAACCAGGATTATGAGGCCAGAAAGGAGAGCATAGTGGTTCGTCTAAACTCTGTATCTTGTGGTGTCTGGGCAGCCTTTGAGAGGATGCTGGAAGAGAGCCAGGGATCTTCCCCATGCGTGTGTCTGGTCACGGTCACATGAGCACCAAGAAGGGAGAGCTCCAGGAGGCAAAGCATAACATTTTGATAGGAGATGATGGTAAAGACCAGGAACTCTGTTACAACATTCAAGAAATGCTTGTCCCAGGCAAACAGAGACACAACACGTGTCTAAGGATGTGGTGTGGGAAGAAGGGATTATTCAGACTTCTTAGAAACAGGAGGCACGTTAAGAATGGATGGGAAGAATGGTCTCTTCCAAAACGCGTCAACCCAAGCTAGTGGCACTGGAAATGAAAAGGTAATACTATGGCAGTCTTTAATACTATTGGAAAGGAGGACCTGGCGGAGGACACACTCATCTTGATGACGAGTTCCACAACACAAAAAGCTCTGTGCCCTCATAGCAGGATATGGCAGCCACCAGCAAAGTTCAGGTTGCAAATAAAATAGAGCAGTCTGAGAAAATCCACAGGTTAAACAAGGCACGTGTGGATAGGCAGCTAGGCTAAGATCAAAAGTATCGGTGATTTTCTGTAAGGATTACATGTATATACTGTGAGGATGGGTGAATTTTAATGTACTGGCCTCACAGAAACCTTATTGAATTTAGCTCTTAAGTGCAAAGATGTATTATTGGGATGCTTATTATGTAGAAATTACAAGAATAGGTTTTGCTGTTGGAGTGGTGACTCACAGTGTGTTGGAAATCAGAGTCCAATAAGGTAAATCAGTTAGCTGTATTATCATTTGCCACCCACTCTCTGTGGATTGAAAGTTGCCATGCCACATCAAGAAAAACATTCTAATAACCTTACCCTTTCAAACAGCTGACTGTGACAGTGACAATGACCACGAAATACTAAGAAAAAATAAGAGGCAATGGAAGGATAGTGTACAAGAAAAGACACTGGAGAAGATTTGTCCTAGTTAGGATATAAAGAGCAAATTTTAGTCAACATTATTAAACAGACCAATAAAAGGGAAGGACACTCGTGACTAAGATCCTGTTTAAACTATGGCTGTTGCACTGAAAAGTTGCTAGGCAGTAGTGACCATCGCATGGTCGAATTCGATACTGTTCCAAGAATAACATTAAGAAAACTCCAAAGATAATGACAATAATTTCCTCAAAGAGAAGTTTAAATAACATTAAAAGAGCAGAAAATGAGCTAAGTGTGTAACATCCCTGTAAATTCGAGAAAACATCTCTTATCAGTTCCCAAAATTAACCTAACCTCAAAAAGGTTGCTACAGTTAAACAGTGGATCCAGGGCAACTATTAGAAATAAAAAGATGTCCTTTAAAAAGTGCTAATCATGCCTAAGCAAAGAAAATAGAGGGGAATATAATTTCTTACAAGTTAAATGTAAAACTATACTAACATGAACTGAAAAAGTTTGAGGAGTGACTCACAAAAGATATGAAAGCTAAGAATGCAAGCTCTCCCAAGTACAACAGGAGCTGTCAGTCTGCAAATGTTGGGTTCAGCAAATGACCAAGGTATGGAAGGAGAGATGGAGGTCTGTAAGACTGCTGTATAGCAGGGGCACTGGCTGCATAGCAAATAGCAAGTCCTCCAAGGTCTGAGCCCAAGAAATGGCTTCTAAATGAATGGTTAACATAAGAGTTTTCAGAAGAGATCACATAACAAATCACCAGGAAAAATGACATTTCCTCAAATGTTCTAAAATTACTCTGGTATGAAATTTTTTAGTTCAGTCAGCCTTGATCCCAGAGGAGGTAAATAATATGATACAATCTTAAAAAGGGTTCCAGCAGGGATTAAAAAGAAGTAGAGACTACTCAAATCTGGCTTCTGTACCAGGAAAAATTGGGTGGAAATTATAACAGATTTAGTGGCAGCATACATCAATACAATATATTGTGGATGTGTTAACACGTCCTTTGTAAATTAAAGGCATGCATTGCAAACCCTGGAGTTCTTCAAAGGAGTGAACAAGCATCTGGAGAAACAGGTGACGCTTAATATAGTGTACTTGGGGTTTTGAATGGATTTTGAAAAGGTCTTGCCAAGGTTTGAAGCTACAATTAGCCAATTTTCACAATGAAGAATTTTCATGTTCCATGGCTGCTTGGTGACATCTCACAGTTTTCTTTGAAATACTCCTTTCCTTTCTCTCGGTTCCTGTGAGCTTTTGGCCTGACTGTGAGAACTCAGCTTTCTCTGCTTGATGTGCAAGTTCCAGCATCTTGTGCCTGTGGATCCCTTTTCATATGTGGAGATCTGCATTGTGTGTTTTCTCTCAAAAATCACATCATTTCAGCCATATTCACAAAATCAGTTGATTTATAAGCCTTAAGCCAGTCCATATAATCACAGGACTAACTTTAAGCATATGCTTAAATTCTGTGGATCTCAATCACATGTTTAAGTGCTTTGCCAGATAAAAATAGAAATATGATTTAACACTAGGCCTGACTTTCCATTGTGCTATTTTAGTTTTATGCTGATTTAACTCCAGCTAACTCAGCCAGGATACAGGACTTGGTTTGGAGAAGACAGCATGGGTCTGAAAGCAAGTTATTCCAAACCCTAGAGCTGGAAGAAGATCTCTAAGACCTAAGATTTACAAGAAAGGGTGTGATGGCAGAGTGTTAGACTGCTGCTTCTGGATTCATGGTGTGAGTTTGAGTTTCACATTGGAATTGCACAACACCCAGATACAAGTGGGTGTCTGGCCATGCTGACAATTTTAAAAGTGTCCAGATGTGAATGTTTTTGGCTATGGAAACTTTTGTGCTTTAAGTGTGCTAGCCCAGTTTTCTTGGGAGAGTTTTTGGACTTCTTCCTGTGGTGAGAACTTTTTTCAGCAGCATTTAAAATGTTGAGAGATGTAGTGATTTGTCTACAGTAAAATCTATAGATCTGCTACCTGAAAGCAAACTACAGGCTATTTCACCTGGATTTCCCTAAAACACAAACATAGTTTAGGAGAGAGAAAGAAAAAGTACTTGCCCCTGTTTTGAACTGACTTGAAAATCAAGGAACTTCAGTAGTACTTGAGAGAGGAAGACCTGAATGTTGTAAATATTTTGCTAGAAAGATGAAATGGTAAACCCCAGGTTTGATACTCCAGAGGCAAGTACATGAGACAGGAGACTGGATTCTTTGATTTAGAGTAATAAATGCTCTGAAATCATAGAATTACCAGCCTGATTTTTCTTTGACTACAGTACACTCAGCAGTTTGAAAAGAAGACACCAAATAGACTCTTCTTAGGATAATCTAGATTTGTACCTATTACTTTCAGCTGTACAGGAATAGCAGTCCTAGAATTTGGATGACAACTGCCTTGAAATGGTTGAAAACTCTTGGTTTTGAGTCACCTTACATGTGTTTCTTTGTTCTGAATTGGTTATTTAGTAGGAGAAAGGAGAAGGCATGGGAAATCCCTTGGATCATTTGAAGGATGGATTATTCCTGCTCCATTAATATCCTTGGTCCATAGATGTCTCCTATTGCAGTGGAAGCTGCAGCACGTTCTAGCAGGTAAGTGAAATGATGAATCAGGACAGCAGCTAGAGCCTGTAGATAACTAAAGGATTACGATCCTGTCTTGAATCCGAGTTGCTGAACTCTCTTGTGTAAAATTTCTTGTATAGTGTGATAGAAAGACCAACTGAGGCAGCTTCCTTGTGAACCTTGCAGTCACATGACTGTGATTACATGTTAGAAGAGAAGAATTGACAGGGAACAGAGAGTCATATTTGAAATGCTGTCTGAGTGGCTGTTGCACACTTTTTTATCTAACAGCCTGTGAAGGTCACTGATGACTAACTCTTGTGTTCTCCTCTGTGGTGGTATAGAAAAACTAAAGAAATTTCTGTATCTTTGAGTTGCATGTGTGCTTATCCACCCAGATTGTACTGAGGTCTTTCAGGATTGTTAAGTTTAGTTTCCTTTTTTGGGCCTGGCAAATGAAAACTACTGCCAGATTGTGTAGGCAGCTCTATACTGATGTGAGTGAAACATCAAAACCCATCAGTATCTCCTGGTATTTTCTTGACAGCAGTAGCAAATGAAGTGGCTAAAGCCACAGGTTGCTGGGATAAATTTTTTCCCAGCCAGTATGGGAAAGGGAAGCAGATCCTAGGATGTGTTGGGTCCAGTAGATCCTAGGATGTGTTGGAGCCACCTGCATGGAAATGTGTGGAAGCTTTGTCTTTCCATTCTGACACAGGAATGCTGAAATAGCGTATTTCACTGGGGCAGTAAAGCCAGTCTAGGGTTGAAATTGATGTCTGGTGTCTTCTGCAAAGCAGAAGGGATTTACAGGAGGGGATTTGTTGCTCCCCAGCCCCAATCTGAACTATTAATTCTTCTTAAAGCACCAAAGGAAACTTTATATAAAAGTAATGCAGACTCAGCATACCAATGGGGAAATGGGTGAAGACAAACCATAGTTAAAAGCAGAGCAAGTCTTGGTCACTGGGACCTCAAGGAGGGCTTTAGGAACATGGGACTTCATTTCTCATTTTGTTATAAAGTTCTTCAATGGCTTTCAGCTGGTTCTGTCAGTTTAGGTGCAGGTCCATATGCAAAATTCTATAGGCCAAACTATTTGTGCACCTGAAAACATATAGGGAGGTGTGCTCCTCCTGCTCTTGCAGAGAAGCAGTGAAAGGATTCCTGAATCGGTTATGCCATGACTCTGGTTTTGGGTCTGGGATCTCAGCTGTAGAAAAGTGCTCTCCTGGAAGCACCAAGGGACAGTGGGTTCTCACCTCCAGCTGCTGACAGCAGCACACCCCCATGTCCTGGAACAAGGGTACTTCATTTGAACAGTTGCATCTCCTGGAGCAATTACATACACATGCACATGCTCTCTCTGGGATTATCCCTTTAGCATAAAACACAAATTCTTTTCAGATGTGAAACCTCCGTATAGCCACCTCTGGTTTGCTGTGGACCTCACCAGGAGAGATACAGTGCACAGGTAATAGCTTCTTTGATAGTGTACTTGTCCACCTTCGATTTACTGTTCCTTTTGTCTTGTGCTGAATTACTTAATACCAATATAACCTCTGTTTTGCTCCCTCTCCATCCTAAATGTAAATCAACTTGCCACAACCTGCTACTCTCCAGAAATTACAAAGCCTCAGAAGATAATTTGTTGCTGGTGCTGATAGCATCTGTTTATTCTAATGCACCAGCCAGTCGGGCCGTGCTCGCCTGCAGATGGGGAGAAAATGACCTTCAGTAAAATCGCAAACTTAACAATTCTGAAATAGCATCTCCCTTGGCAGGGAGCTGCTGGTAATCTGAAGTCTGTGTTTTCAGGGAGGTGGCAGTCAAACCAGCGTGAGTCTGACATTAGTGAGGCAGAAGGTAACCTACAGCTTTTTAGAGGGTAAAGAAATAGGGGAACACTCAAGAGTAGGATTGTGGACTGGAAAAAATGCTGTATGACAGATCTTTTCAGGATACCTGGCTTTCTCGCGTTCATAAGTGTGAAAACTGCCTCTGCTCCTTTGCCCACAGATGTCCAATTCGAGTTAAGTGCTGGTGTCCCATGGAAGGTCTGATTCGGACATAGTCACTCAGAAAATCAGATAAAGAAAGTAAGTAGTAGAGTTTGAATTAAATAGTCCAACCATTGGTTGCCTGGTTGTGATAGAATTTGCTGTAGTGTCACAAAAAGAGCCTTTGTATCTTGTGAATAAACAGATGATGGATGTTTTATCTGGATAATGGGATAATTTTCACTTCGTTGGAACTTGGGAGTGTCTCAACGATCAGATTCTAAAGTTATGTATGCAAATCATTGGGTTTTTCTAGCTCAAATTCCTAGTTACAGAGCTGAAAAGCTCTCTAGGTCTTTCATTTTGATTTTTAATAAACCATACAGCATTGGAGACAAAAGAAATCTAATTTAGATCAATATTTTAAATAGATTGCTATGGTCATTAATAATTAACATTAATTCAAAGAAATTCAAGGATAATTATTCCATGAATTACATACTAAAGCAATTTAACACATGAAGAGACATCTAGTAATGATTCTTTTTTAACCCAACCTGAGTTGAAATTTCAAAAGATATAAAGATATCTGGTTGAGTATTATACCAATACTGATGTAACAACTTCCTGTAAGCCTTTAACTTGCTCCCATAGACATGTGTTCATGAACTCAAATGGTACAATATCAAACTGGAAATGGTACTTAGATACCTACTGTTTCAGTTACAGATCTCAAAATGGGATTTGTAAATAGATTGGAAGTGTAAACACATCAAATAGTTGTGTTCCTAGCAGGATCCAGTCATTGCTTTCAGTTGCTTGATAGTATGGCAATGACTGGAAGGAGAGGTTAACTCCTCGTTGCTGATGTTAGCAGAGGACAGAAAGCCAGGTTTAGCATAGTCTGGATCCCTTGATAGAATAGAAACAGCAAATAATTTTTCAGGATGCTACAGGTAAAGGAAATTAAAACTCTGAGATTTATGTACCAGATGGAATAGATGTTGAGAAACAAGAATCTGGAAAAGGATTGAGGGTTTGAGTGTCTGATAATTGGCTGGATGTCATCTCTTACTCCAGAGCTGTGGCCAAAGGGACTAAAACAATCCTTGGATCCTTTCTAACGCCTACTTGATATTCCCTGCTTATATACCCAGGGATCACTTTACTGCTGTGTTTGGCATTGGTGCAACTGCTTCGGGAACACTCCATCCGGCTGTGGTACCCACAATTAGAGAAGGATATTGAAAAACTGGAGATCTTTCAAAGAAGAGCCGCAAGAATGAGTGAAGGATTGGAAAACATGCCTTACAGTGGAACCAATCTCCTTAGCTTACCAAACAGCAACTCAAGAAAAGCTCAAGTCTGGTTTTCAAGTATGCTATATAAGGAAGAGAGATTCAGAAACAGAAGCTACTTTGGGCAATAATATAAGAATTGGTAGTCAGAAGTCGGATGAGTTCATACCATAGTCTTCAACTTTTAACAGCGGAAATCATTCTTGGAGCAAAAGTCGGGGCTGTGATTTATTCTGTCATTGGCAGGGAGAGATTGGATGCTTTTTCCATCAGTTACACTCTGGTTCATGCAGGTATTCATTCAGGGCAGTCTTGTTGCTGGCATCCTTTCAGAATTCAAACCTAGCCAGACATGGCTGTTTCCTCTGGCTTTGTTAATTTATAAATCAGAGTTCTTACTCCAAATTGTTAAAATCTAGATGCACAAAATCCTTCAGATACAAACTCTCCTGTCTGATCTGGATCCTAAGCTCCATTCTCCAGCTTCACCACATGACTGGGTAGGAAAAGCAAGAATTTGTGTAAGAATTTGTGTGTGAGGTTTTGTTTGGTCATATGAAAATCTTATGAACTAGATGCCAATTTCAGAACCTTTTCTCCATGTTTCCAGTTCCCATATCAATGCACAACCTTTGGCAAGGAGCAGGGTAGGAGGTTTTCAATGAACAGTTAGAGTCAGGCTGCTTTTCTCAAAGGCTTCAGGTCATAGTCTGGCAGAAGGTCCACAAACATTTGTGAAATGGACAAGGGAGTGCAGGGAAGAGAAGGACCATGTGGCTGTTTCCAGGTCGTACCCTGATGTTCCTTCTAACAAAGCCTGAACTTGCTGTTTCTGCTACCAGGCAGCATGTGGTGACCTGGGGCCTTGGCCATTCTTCTGCCTTCCTCTCTAAGGAAGGATGTTCTCCTGGATGGAAAAAAAGCACATTGGCGATGGCAGAGCGAGGAAGTCTGCCTTTCTGCTGCCCACACTGTGCATGCCCTGTGAGAAGGAAGCATGCCTGAAGGTTTCTTCAGCCTTTAAAAACAGAAATGGGCATGGCACATCTCGCTGTTCACTGAATTGGGATTGAAACCAAATATTCTTTGGATGTGATCAAACCTCAAGTTTGGAGGACATCTGAGCCCTGGATTTGGGTTCTTTCCATTTTAGAAATGCTACTTACTGGTCTGCTTCTCTAGGACCACTTAAAAGTCTTCAAAGCAAACCAGATCTGTGGCTTTACCCACATCCTACTGGGTTGCTTTGATTTCTGAGCCTTCAGTTTACCAAAGAGACGCCACTTTGCTTCCTTCTACAGAAAGGTATTGTCATCAGGGTGATATGAAGCAAAGAAATTTTGCTGAAACTTTGATCTGAGATGTTTAATTCAAGATTTTTTGCTTACTTTAATGTCAAGATGCTTTCTCCAGAAGCTCTGGTATAAGACTCAGACTCTGCTATGATTGAGATTGACTCAGTATTCTTAGATTTCCACATTTTTATTTGACAAATTATATTCCCTTTCCTTTTCCTCTTCCAGGCTGTGGAGAGAGCCCAGAACAAGGACCCAGTACTTGACTGTGCTAGTTGTGGTCCTGCACCAGCCACTCCATGCTCACACCTACACAGGGCTCTTGGCTTTTTTTTGGGGATGAGAATAAGTGTAGTTATTCAACTGACTGTGCAAACCTTTTGGGCTTTTGAAACCCCACCCCCTAAAGAACTCTAAGGGATATTTCTTGTTCAATTTTTCTTTTTAAATTCCAAATATAGTATTAGTTCTATGAATGCTTAAGGAGGGAAAGCACCGCTTTTCAAGGCAGCACACAGTCTTTTCATTGCAGAGGTGACACCTATGGCTCTGTTGGGGAGCAGCGGTACAACAGCAGTGGTGAGGTCTCTTTGCAGTCTCTCTGGCCAGAGCTGAATTTCACTCAGAACATTTTTCTTGGAGCATTTGTCCCTAGTGCATGTAAGTGTTGGTCAGCTGTAAATGCTCCATTGTCCCTTCATAGAAATTGGGCCAAACCGGGACCCCAGGCTGGCAAAGAAGCTGTACAGGGCACGTGCTGTGCCAAAGTTTTGGAGGACTTCAGCTGTGAACTTGATGGTTGCAGTTTCTGTGCTTGTGCCAAGAACTCTGTCCCAATGTCATCCATTCATACCATTGCTATAACAGCATTCTAAGGGCATTTTCTCTTGGATTGCAAAAAATGGGTGTTATACCCAATTATCTATGTCTTCTTCAGTGTCCTTTTTGTTTTGAAATGTGTTTCAAAGTGAAAATCCAGGAGGTTTGTAATGTGATAATGAGATTCTCTTTATCAACCTAAGTCACTGTGTGAGCATGGTAGAAATGTCATTCCCTAGTTCATCGGAAGGCATTTACTATTGTGGCTGTAAACTGATATTAGTTATCAGCAGTTTATAGATATTCACAGTAGTTCATGTGATGATTACATTTGATACATTTGTGGATAAACAGTAGATATATTAATTATATCTTTTAAGGCTTCTCCCATCCTTTAAAGAAGTGCCTCTAGTTTGGATCAGCTGGAGACCTCTGGAACCAACTCAAGGATAAAATTTTCCCTTCTCCAATATACCATCTATATTAGGTCTCCTTGGTCAACAAAAAGCTTGCTGTTGAAATTAGCTTTGTGAGGATCCAATCAAAGCAAAAAAAAACCAACCCCAACACACAAACTGAGGCATGTTGTGCTAAATCTTACAAGGCAAACATTCTTTCTGGAGATATTCTGGAAGGACATTTCACCTGGAAAAAAATATGAGGTGGGGAAGAATTTTAAAAATTGTTTCTCTTCTCTTGATGTTGTAATTTATTGGGTTGGGGGTTTTTGGTAAAATAAATGTATTGTATCATTTGATTGAAGAAGGCCTTGTTTTTATAAGGATCAAAGTCAAGCTTTGTGTTTACTTGGGATTTCCGGGCTTTCAAAACACATTATCTTCCATACTTGTATTTCTCCAGGTTTCCAGAAGAAAAAGAAAGATATGACCGTGCTTGTTCTCTGGGACAATGTGTCCTCAGGAACCTTATGTACTTCCACAAAGGAAGCTCTGCATTTTGAAGTTTACCTTTTCTCAGTGAATCACTGTTTTAATTAAGGACAGTGTGTGATAGCTATTCTCAGCTGGTGAATAAAGAGTTAAAAATAAGACTCAGACTCTCCTTTGACAATTGTCCAGGTTACTGGAAGGTCCTAAAAATTCTCAGCAATAGTGTGTTTTGATTAATATTCAGATTTCCATACAGGTTTTTCTTTGAAAGGCTGAGTAAGTTGAATGCAGACCACAAGATCAGTTGAATTGTGGTGTTTGCCCAGCACATCATTAGAAATGGAAGGGAAGTTAGGCCACTGGTCTCACTGGAATTTTTTTCAGCATAACTCTAGCAGTTGATAGATCATATATTCACATTTTTAGAACTCCTCAATGCGTTTGCTTGGATGTATGTTAGTAGAAATACCTTAAATGAAACTAATCTCTCAGGCTCTAGCTGAAGCAGCAGTTGAAAGTCAAGGTCAGGAACTTAAAAGAAAAAAATGGGCACAGAGGAAAGAGGGAAGTGGGTTCTACATTATTACAGCATTTTCTCCCAATAGCTTTATGAGTTTCATTGCAGGCCCCAAGGCAAAGAATTTTCTACTTGGGCTGCAGGAGGGAGTGTTGAATTGTTGGGATAGGCAGGATGAGAAAGAAGCTGCGCTGCTTAAGCAGCTGTTCTTAGAAAAGCATCATTGGCAACCTAGCACAATAATTTTGCAAAACAAAAAAATATCTTGCCTGGGAAGGAGAATTTTGCTGACAAGGTGTTAAGAAGAGAAATATCTGCTTTTGTTTCATTCTGCTCTCTGAAGGCATTTAGCATTTTACTGCTGTGTAGTTCTTTCATACCGAAGTAACTTTGAAAGTAAACCCAGTTCCTCCTCTAACACACTTTAAAAAGGTGCAACACAGCTCTATTTTCAGAACTCCATCCTGTTTGAAGTATGTAACATTTGTTATTTTTTCTGGCTTAAAGTGAGACGCTGGGCTTTGGGATCTGTAAAAATAGTGGTAACGTGGTTGAATCTTACAGGAGTCAGCCACGGACAGAAGTTGCTAACATTAAGTTGTGTGCAGCTTAGCCCTAGGATCAGAGGAGAGATCTCACATGGGTTCCTTAACATTGCTTGGAGGCTGATCTCTGCACTCATCCCCCCATGCCAAAGGCACAGGCAGTGGGCAGCACTGTATGTACTCTCCCTGGAACACTGGCATCAGGCTTTTGAAGCATATTGTGGCAGAGCTAAAAAATAATGTTATAAGATTACCAAAGCACTTGGATTCAGCTTGTGGGCATGGCCTTTCAGTAGGTTTGGAATGGGAATAGAAAATAAGAAAACAGTTTTGGTCAGTCTTTCTCCTGAATTGTCTGTCGTTGTTCAGAGACTGTCCTGTAGATGAAAGCATCTCTCTCATGGGGGTGGGGAGAGTGAGAGGGAGAAGGGTGCATTTTGTGTTTAGCTTGTAGCACTTGTAGTTATTCCCCCATCCAGGCACGCAAAGTAGGGACGCCTCACAAGACAGTGTAAGTGCTGTGTTTTATTACCTGCATGCAAAACCTGTATTAGTTTCAACCTGCTTCTGGTAACATGTGTCTAATGCTAAATTATGTCTTTTATGTGGTTTGCGTATTACACTCTAACCTCAGATTCCTTTCATGTGTTCAACTTTCAAGAGTTCAAGAGTTTTGCAGGAAGAGCAGCAAAATGTGTTTTCATCAATCTCTCTAGTTTTGGGGCCAAGTTGGGTTTCTAATGGGCAACTGAGCAGCAGTGATTGCCCAGAAGAGCAGGCGTGAGCAGCCTGTGTGGTGCAGACATGTGCATGTGCATGGGTGGTGACTATCAGAGGAACCCATTTGGGAAGACCTGTAATAAAGCAGGTCAAAGTCTAGAACACCCTAGTGACAAGCAGACCAGGATGGACTGGGAAGTAACATTGCAAAGTTCTTGTTTTCTTAAGCAGCTGTGCTTCTGGAGGTGTAGATTGGGGGGTATAAATGATAGTCACAGCAATGGTTTATGCTGAGCAGTGCTGTACTGCACTGGGGGACTGGACTGACAGCTTAAGTGCTGCTGGGCTCACTTCTTGCCCAGCTACCTGAGCCTGAATCAGATTTTTAGAAGAAAACTAGTGTTTTCTAAATTAGTTTTAGATACCTTGGGAAATGTTTTGGATGAAGAGACTACCAATGTGAAGAACGAAGAGAGCAGTTACAGGAGTCAGGTTAATGGACATGGTGAGGCAGGAGCAAGAGGACTGCATTATGGTGGGGCAGCACAGTGGAGGGCAAGGCTTGAAGAGAGGAGCAGAGGCATGCCGGCGTGTTGGGACAGCGTGCCAGGGGTGCTCCTCCCAGGCTGCCCGTAGCCAAGGGCTGTCACAGTGATGGATGCCATAGCGTAGGCTGGCAGACAGCATGTTCCTCATGGCCTGTCTCCCTCTCCTCTGCACAAAACAGGGATCCGTGTAGCAAGGCAGTGGGAAGCCCCGAACCTCCCAGCTCGCAGCACCTGCTTTGCTCCTCCATGCCATGAGCCCTCCCTGGACGAAGAGGTGGGACCACTCCTTCTGTCTCTTCCTGAGTGGGAGGATCTCAGTGTGAGTCACTTGTGGCATGATATGGACCCTATTTCTTTGGAAATGGTGCCCAACTAGCAGCTGCACAGCTCAGCACATCTCTGACGCAGCTTCTGGATTAGGGCAGGGCACCTTCCTAACCCAAGCATTCAAGGGCAAGGCTTGAGCATGCTCTAATTTTGCAAATGGCTCTTGCCTGATAACAGGATGCAATGAGCAGAAGAGGGTGGGGATTCTGCAGATCTGTTTCGCTCGCTGTTGGTGTCCACTTAGTGCCCAAAAAGCGTTTGCTTCTGAGCCTGCAGGGACAGTAGGAGGAACAGTAAGATCTCTACTAAAAACATTAGCTATAACACAAAGGGAGACCTTGGTTCATCTGTCACTGGTGTTTCAGTAGGGTTTCAATGGCTGAGAAATTTTCCTGAAATCTCTACTTGAGTCCCAGCCTTTTTGCTATGGGAAGCTGCCTTGTTACTGCTTGAATCTTCCTCTGGTCTTAATTTTTAATGTGTCTCATGAGATTCTCAAATAACTCCTAGACTAAGGCCTTCCTTTCCTCACAGAGGTCTACCTTTCCCTCCAGTCATTGGAAAACACTACCCCAAAGCCATTTCCTTGGGCTGAGTGACATGCTGGGCAGTTAATGAACCAGCACAACTGTGTCAAAGCATCTCAGCAATGAACACAGGCTAAAATAGAAGCCACAGGCGGGAAACATGCAAACCCTTCCTGTGCCAAAGACAAAATCCAGGGAATGCTGAGCTGAATTGCTGGCTTTTCACGCCTCTCACTAATTAAATCCTAGTGTGTAGTCCATTTGCCCAGCCTGTTCCAATTGGTGGCTTCTTAAGAGCCTTATGGAGGTGTTTCCACTGGGGCATCTTCCAGTAACAACTGATGCCCTCATGCATCACCTTCAGGCAGACACATATAATTAGATTGGTTTTCTGGAAGGTTTGTTTGCTACAGGGAAATGGCCCATCAGAGAGTTTAAATGGCCAGCTTGTCCAGTTTTTAACCTCACAAAGATTTTGTTACAGTTAATCCTTTCCTGATGGTCCCTGCACCCTGTTCCAAGTAACTTAAATGATACAGCCTAAGTCTATTTAAAAGGAGGGGTGGAGTACTTGTCCCACTCATTCCAGCAATAAAACAAACACAGGGCAGTAAGACTTTTGACTTTTTCAAGTAAAATCCTGAAACTTAAGATTGGGTGATATTCAAAATACCAAGATCTTTGGTTTGTTTAACAATCTGAATGTGGTGAGTGGAAGAAAGTTGTCTAGTTTTTTTAATCAACATTTGTGCAATGCTGCATGCAGGAGTAGGAGCAGCAGTTCTTATGCAGCCAGTGCTCATAATTTTATCCTGGATTTTGCAATGCAATGCTTTTGGAAAAAAAATAAACTTTTATTATTTCAGAAATTCAGTTCTCATTTAAATAAAAAAAAACCACCCAAACCCCCACCAAATAAAATTACACCAGCATCCAAAGCATGTTTCTAGCCCTTACGCTTATGTAGAATGTGACCCAAGTACACCCCAAAGTAAAACAAAACAGAAAAAGTCGCCCAACCTTATGGTTTCTGAGTCAAGCCCTGTACACTCCTGTTCCATTTTGCATTTGACATTTTTTATTGTTGGCATTTCTGCAGTTATAAGTCAATGGACGCCCTGAAGCAAAGATTTGATCTTTCTTGCCTGAGCTTGCCCTGCAAAAAGCTATCAGTAATAAATATTATCCCAAGTGACTGTGCTGTAAGTAATGGCATTCCTTACCCAAAGATCACCCAAAAACCCCCTTCTCAATTAAAATTGGGAAAGTACTGCCTGGTAGAGAGGTGCAAATGACTTTTGCCTCTGCCCTTAATGTCAGATATAGCTCACCTATGCACAAAGAACTATATTGACCCAGAAGAATCTGAGCAATCTCTATTTCCTGATCCCTTCCTGCCTTGTTGGTAAAGACCATGTCTGATGCTGTGCTCAAACCACCTTCTCCTTTCTTTCCTGTAAGGGAGTACCCAAATGGCAGCCCCCTTCCCAAGGGGTAACATGGGGTGCCTTGCCCTCATTTGGCCTGGCAGCTCAGGCCAGCAGTGCAAAGCTGTGCCCCATCCCACTAGCATAAAGTCCATGCTCACTCTTTCTAAGCAAAGACTGATGCCTTAGCCCTGAACCTGGCCAGCTGCCACCAATATGGAGAGGCGCAGAGCACACCAGACCCTGTATTTAAGCCCACCCTTGGACCCGCACTTTCGGCACCATCACTCCAGCACTGGAGAAGCTTCCACACAGCCAAAACTGTAAGGTAAGTCTGGGCACTCCCTGCTTTGCTGCCCACGAAAGGTGTGTGTCACTGGTGATCCTATGAGGAAAGTATGAATCTCCTCTTTTAGTTCCCTTTGGTTTCCTCCTTTTGTTTTCAAATATAGCTGGTAGAGGGAGGGAGGACTTGGAAAGACACTGGCTTGTTGGTATTTTTAACTAAGTGCTTTGCCTTTTCACTTCCCTGTAAAATATAATGATAGATTTCTTCAAAAATAATTACAGTGGGGGAAAAAAAGCTTCATCCAAGTTGCAAAAGTCTAGCTTTATCCAGGCATGTGGTTTTATAAAATTTTAATTGTTGATTATCTAGGAAAGACCACAAGCTTTTGGTTGGTGATAAGAAGAGTCAAAAAAAAAAAAAAGTAAACCCAAGCCATAAACCCCTCTCAAGGTTGGGGTTTCTTTTTGTTCCACCACAGTACACTAGTGATTCCCACTGGAATCAGTGTGTGGTTCTCTTATCTTGTGGTGGCAAGATAGATAATCCCTGAGGAAAGCATTAAGCTGCCTGAGTCTTTAAATCAAGCAATGGAAAATGTGAAGTGTGATTTTCAGAATCTCTGTCCATAATCCATCCTTGAATGTTCCCATAGTTCCATGCAGTTTGAATTCTCTTAATTGCATGATGGATTTACAGTTGAAAATTTCAGATACAATTGCCTCTATTATCAAAACCAAAGGAGACACGTGCCAGTCTGAAAAAGACATAGCCTTAAGGAAAGGGATTAGTTCATCTTGTCTCTTACTCTCACACATGCACATGCAGATATTTCTGCACAAATAAATCCCTGTCTACCTACATTGCCCCTTGACTTCCAGGGCTGACATTTGTTTGTGCCTCTGGGAAGGCTACTGGTGGTCGCAAGTACTTTGATTAAGTTCATGGTCATTGTCGTGCACCCAGTTACCAAGAGAGTTGCAGCTATTTGAACGTTGATATATGTATCAAGAGCAAAACAAGCTGTTTAACAGTGCTTCCCAAGGTCTGGAGAACTGGCAACATACAGACCATCAGGCAAGAGCACCTGGGCAGTCAGTGAAATTGCTGCTTCATAGAGAATGGGGTTCTTCATGTGAATACCCGCTGTGTGAGGCAGTAAATCTCATTCATTAGATCCTCTCTTTGGAGTCTGTTGTATTTGGGACAGGAAACTTGTCTGCAGGATTTTCTAGACCACATTTGTTCTCTCACTGGTGATATCTCCAGAGTTCCTATTGGGATCTATCTGATTAAGGAATTGACTGCAAATGGAATTTGGACAGGAGTGCAGATTTCTGTTTTCATTTAGACATTTTTATGAAAACTATTCATTTACCTCTATTCAGTCCCAAGCTATTTGAGCCCATTCCCAAAGGCAAACATGGTTATCACCCTTTGCCACAGATCACCCTTGGACCATCATTAGTATTGAACCAAGAGTAGTGAAAATAAACAAACAAACAAACAAAGGATATTATGGTGTCTTGGAATGTGTCAGTTGCAGCTTTTGGGCTTTCTTAACTCCTATTAAGGTAAGTAGTGCTGGTATAACAGAGTGGTATTGTGAGAAAGGGCAGTGAGGTATGTTTGTATACACATAGTCAGCTTTTGAGAATGACGCTGAAGAATTAGATCCATTATAGCAGGGTGGTGTCATTTTTCATATCAGCCTCATTCATCTCTCTGCACCCTCTGCCAGGAATAAAAGGTTGTGATGATGTTCAGTGGCGCACAAACAGCTACCTGATGGTCCTGTTGTGTACACACCCGTGGATGTTGCCCTGGAGACCACACAGCAGTGCCTGTTTGCATCCAGATGCTAAGGGTTGCTTGGAGAAGCCCATCCATCAAGCAGATTAATCCACTGAGGGCAGCTTCATCAATGCCTGCTCCTCTCCCTGTGCCGCTCTTTGCTGTCTGCAGAGCTCCAAGAGGGGAGGAGCAGAATTGCCAGGAGCAGAGGAGAGCTGGTGTTTGGGTGCTGGTTTTTACATGTGTGACTGGCAAATCAGCCAGGAGTGAAGGCCCTAAATCCCATGGAGATCTACAACTCCTTTCCCTGTTTGTAGCACTCTGCCCTACCTACCGAGGCGGTGTTGGAGGGCCTCCTTGGCACAGCATGTGGTTCCTGGAGGGGGATTCATCCCACCAAGTGTGGACACCACAACGCCTACACCTGAGCTGTCTAGACACACCTTCTAATGAGCAGAGAACAAGAGATGTGTCTAGGGGCTGAGTCACCTTAATCTTACAGCCCAAACAAGCCTGGCTAATCTCCCCTAAAATAAACGTATGCTGTTCCAGCAGCTATGACATGAGCCCAGTGTGCTTGTGGCAGACGGAGATACCTGCCCTGTAAGGCAAGCTGAATCCCTCTCCCTGTTCTCATGGTGGCTGTGGCCATGTAAGTGTTAACAGATGAGAAAGCTTATTTGTTCTGTCCTTGTCCATATCTCCCAGGTTGTCTTCTCTGGGGATGAGAAGTAAGAGCCAGCTATTAGTCAGTGTCCCATGCTGAATTTTTATCTCTCCCTCTTTGCCTTATAACGAACTAGACACCTGTACTTCAATGGCTAGTGCAATCATCTGTGCACAGTGCTGAGCAATGATTTTCTTTCATCTTTCTAGGATCTCAGACTTTACTACCATCAGATACATACCAAGTTCCCAAATCTCCTGGTATCTTCTTTGCCCAAGCTGCAATGTGTAGCTTTACCATGCTACAATGTGCTGGGAGGATGTTGCATCCCATTGTGAAGAGAAGCCCATTGCACCAGGCTTCAGTCACAGAGGGAGATTTTTAAGTGACGCTTAAATCTGTAGTCAGGGCCCTGCTAGCTGTTCACCAGCTCTGCTGCTTCCAGACCCTGCAACAGATATGGGCATTCAGCAGAGGCTCTACCAGCCAGTCCATCAGAGCAACAGTGCATAGACCATGGAATGGATGCAAGAAGTCATAAAGGATGAGGAGCTGACTTCAGTGAGTACTGTTACACACATCTGAAACCTGTGATGTTAATCCATGTTCTGAGCCTCTGCTGGGTTGTGCTCTTTCTGCCCATCATATTTGTATAAAGCATAAGCCTTTGGGGCATAACTTTTCTTCTTTTGACACTCCTAACTCATTCTTGCAAGTTTGTTTGTTGTTGTTGTTGCTGTTGTTGAGTAACCCTTAATAAATAATATTTTGGTCAAGGCTCTTGAAATGTGTAGCTGAATCTCAAAGCATCTGAGTTGTGTGTATCATGAGTACTATTGATCCTGATTTACGATTAGGGGAAGCATGGTGCCGACAGGGCATCTTAGAAAAAAAAAATTGTATTGTATTGCATTTAGGGGCTGTATTGTATTTAGGGGCATAACACATTCCCTATGAGAAATCCTGCATATGTGGATGTAGATGAATAAAGACCTGAACAGAATGAAAGAAAATTCTTTCATCTAGAAAATGTTTTTAGGAAAGGAGATTTTTATCTTGCACCCCTTGTTTCAGGTTAGAGTTGAGTAAGCATCTTCCTTCTAGAGACATGGGGTTCCTGTAAATGGCAGAGAAAAAAATATTGCACAGAAGAAAAAAAAAGCCCCACAAAAAGCAGCCCTTGAATTCCAAAAATACCATTTCCTTTCAAAATAAGATTTATATGCAAGACGACAATCTCTCTTACAGAGTTTTTCCTGTCTCTCCGAGTCCACTCACTGGAAACAACACATGATTTAAAAAGATATTGGAAGAACAGCTTGGACACAGAGAAATGAATGACCTGGAGTCTTAAAAAACAGACAAGCTTTTCAGTAGCTCGAAGCTTGGAACAAGAAGCAAAAGTCATGTAAGGCCAGTAAAATTTGGGGCGTTCTTGTTACCTAAAAAATAGTCATTCTTGGCTTCTCTCATTAGCATTTCTGCTCAGGGATTAAGTTAACTGTTTTGTGGGGAAGCTGGATGCAAATCTGCAGCTTTGGTGGTGAGTTTTCTTGAATGTATAAAGGGTCGGGATGGGTGAGTGGTTAGGTTATTTGAGGGCTGGTGTTCCTGAGCCCTCTTTGTCTGGGATCCAAACAAGCCTTCCTGTTGAGAAACACTGGCCTACTTCTTCAGTGCAAGACAAACAACATAGCAGCGCCTACTCTAGCAGGACAGTGGAAGTAGTGAGATGTTTCCATTTAATGCTACAAGCATTTGGTGGCTTCTGGACGTATCTAAGCAGAAGTAGCACAACTCCTCTCTCTCATTCCTTGGTTTTATTAAGACAGTTCTGGCTCTTGCAAATTTTAGGAGATGCTGTGAAGGCTTCTTGGAAGGAAAAGGTTTGGTTTTGCTCTCAGACTGTGGCTTCTGAGGATGAAGTATGCCCTGGTCAGAGCTTAGGATGCCCATATGGGAACCTGTGCACCTCCAGGGTGGAAATGATGGGTACTACCAGTTGTAATCGGGGCACAACTTCAACGGCAGGTTGAGAAGGAGGTATATGGGAATGTTTATTAGCATTTCTTAAAAATACCCAAACCAAACCCAAATCCTGCCCCTCCTCCCCAAGAAAAAACCAACACAACCCAAACAACAAAAGTACCCACAAAAAGCCAGAGGCATATGTACTTTATTTAAAACAAGCCAATATAAAAAGAAAAAGAAAAAAAAATCTCTTTGGAACAGAACAGAGCAAAGACTTGTTTGTCATGTGTCACAGCAATGCATGGAAATGACTTTGCTGGTAAGGGTCTAAGCTGTCTTCTGAGGAGCACTGTCTTTGCTAAGGAGTCCTTTAGGAGGCACTGTCTAGGAAATGGGGAACAGAATACCAAAGATGCTTTTTGATGCCTTTGAAACTGGTAATTTGTGGTTCTTACTTGGACTGCTTTTGGCAACTTTATCCAAGTTATCATGGAGCTGTTTAAGAAACCCCAAAATCCCATAGTACCTGCTACTACAATGGCTCTCCCTCTGTTCTGCCACAGAAACCCAATGCAGGAGCAAAATAAGATGGAAAGACTGCCTTCAGTAGTTTTGGAGTTTATTCTTTCCTTTGGGTTGTCTTCTTTATGGTATTTGAATGGGATAGTCCTTTCATGTCCTGCCTCATACACCCCTGTGACAGGTTAAAGGGTCAGCATGTATAAGAACATGTGTGTACATAGAGCACATACACTCTACTGATGACTATACAGGCTATTACTTATACATTTAATAATTGTATCCTGTCTAGTCTTCTGTATGTGAAAAGCAACAGATCAATGTATCAACAGAAATAAAGGCATCTTAAATTGCTATGATGTGGTAGAAGGGCTCTTAGCAGGAGATGTGGGGAAAGTACTCTGTTATGCCTGTACCAACCTTGGCTAGCCCAACTGCGATTAACCCAAGCTGAAGAAACCTTTGCACTACACAGTATTTTCCAGTTAATTATATATATTTCTACATCTGTGTGTGTGGACAAGTGAGATCATCCATTCCTTTGAGCCTTTTTTTATCCTATCCTGAACGTTTCTCCTTTCCCTTGCTCCTTTCCAGGAGCTTAACAACAATAGAGCCAAGAACCTTCCCTCTCATCTGGTGTCTGCAGTCCAACGTCTGCTCTGTGGTGTGGGCCCTGAGCACTCTGGTGGTATCTACCCCAAGGACTGGTCCAGCTTCAGTCTGCCACATTTCCAACCTCAGATAACATGGGAAGTCTTCAGACTAGCCTGGCTCCTGGCCATATCTTCACCAGAACCAGGAATCAGGAAAACAAATGTTTGCTGTGGGTTTTTTTTTCTTTTGCATTTGTATGAATATTAGAGAAACATCACAAAGAAAAACTCTTAAGTTTTGAACCATCTGGCATCCCTTGTTTGTGTGCATTCAAGGGTCTAACTCAGCTTTAATTCAAAGAGATTTGTTCTTTAGTTGTATTTGAAAAACTCTATTGCAGTACTTGCTTAGAGATTTTGAGGTTAGTTTTGGTTGCTTTTTATAGAGGCAGGTTGGTTTGTGTAGGGCTTTTTGGGTTTTGTTTTTTTGGTGGTGGTTGGGTTGGTTTTTTTTAAATAGCATTATTATTTTTTCCTTCCCGTATTTTCTTGGATCGGAGGGTTCACTGAGATGCCAAACTATGGTTGGCTACAGCTTCAGTACATCTTGTAACAATGCAGGCCACGACATGCCAGAGTGATGGAGCGTGATATGTAAAGTCCAGGAAAGATGTGACAGATTAACACTGCTGATAATGTTTGCTGCTCCGGATATTCTACTAAAATCCCCTTCTTCCAGGTAGTTTAACCCTTGAGATTCTGATACAGTGAGTACCTGCAGAAACAAAATACCTACAGATGACAACAACGATGGTGGACATTCAGAGCATTTTGTGATCCATCAGAACAATTTTTCTTCATTGTAGAGCTGGGAAACAGTAGAAACATGGATTACTCTTTACTAGCAAGGGAACCATAATTTCTGTTTAATCTCTATGTGATTTCAGTCACTGTGCTGGCTGGGATCTGTGTCCTGTTTCCACAAGGTGTATGAGGAATGCTAAACAGCACCTACCACGGCATGCTCCTGCGCAGGGTAAGGTGTGACAGCTCCCAAAATACAATATCCTTGGTCAGAAAGATCATGTTTGGGGTGGGGCAGGGCCTCATGTGGGTATGAAGGAAGAAAATAATCAACGTGGGGAAAAACCTTCATCTTCTTGTCCGTCTTCTCCCACTTTCCCTACCTAGAAAGCACAAAGTAGTGTCCAACGCCTGCAAAACTTGTGTGGCATAGGCCAGACTTTGCAAAGGTGCTCTAGCTCTCTCTTGGGGCTTGGCATTTAAGCAGGTTATATTTATGGTTTTGTGTCAGTGCTCATGAACGTGTGAGAGTCCTACAGCCCTGATCTACAGGCCAGCCCTCAAGTGAAGGAGGCAAGCCTGGATTTATGGGGTCGAAGGTGAATCTAGAGGACTCAGATGCCTCCTCCCACTCACCTGAGCAGTAGCAGGGCTCTCCTGGTGAAGCACCATTCCCTTTTTAAAGCATTTTCTAAAATTTAGAAATATACTTACAGTGCTCCCTTCATTACAATAACTAGTGGGAGGGAAGAAAGAAAGAAAGAAAGAGTCCTGCAATGATCATTATTGAGTTTAAAAGAAAAATCTCCAGGTTGCAGGATGTCCTAGCCACTGGGGTTAGAAAGACAGTGATTTTCCATCTAACATTGGACAGGCTCAGGGTGGGCTCTGGGGTGAATCATTGATTTGGGATTGGAGTCCTGTTGTCCCAGTTTTACATGATTTATCAGGAACAAACAACTATCTCCAGAATTCCTAGTCTTATTAAAGTCATAAGTGGAACTTGATGAATTTTGCTTGGCAGGATCCAGAGATGGAAAAGAAAGGGCAGAACAACAGAAGCAGTCATAATTCAAGTAGCTGTGTTCTTCTGGAAAAGAGAGAAGGAAACTCTTGTTAGTAATTTTTCCCTACCTCTCCAACAGAGCCACTGGCATAGGGAAGTAAGAGACCTAATTACTATTTGCAAACAGTAATAGATGAAAGTATTGGTCTCATGAAGCAGAATTCCACATTAGGTTCTATCCCTTTCCATTTAGCTTCTTGATTACCCAGTGGCATCTATTTCTATAGCGCTGGCTGCTGCACATTGTCCATCCACCCCAGCACCCATGCTGGAGAGTGCATAGACTAACTAAAACATAAGTTACTGCACCAATTTATTGCCCCTTACCTGTTCTGCTGTACCTAGCCATGTGCATGCCCTCCACCAGCAGCCCTCAAAGGGCAGCCTGTGCCAGGTCCAGCAAGCAGTTATCTACCCACCCTGGTGCCAGGACAAGAGCTGGCAAATGGGAAGTTACCTTATTGTAAGCGGTGTGCTCTAAAATTACAGCCTAGCTTACCTTGCGGTAACTTGCTCGTGTAGTTATGGCCTTAAGGTTTTTCTTTAGTATCCATGGCCACAACATCTAAGCAGCATTTTATGGTACAGCATACACTAAACATTAATTTCAAATTATTGAGAATATTTTCATGACTCAACAACTTTATAATGACTGTGTACCTTATTAAAGTCTTGCAGCCCTTTAATAACAAAGTTTTCCCTGATCCCTTGGCATTTAAACACCCTGTATAACTGAAATGAAATGCATAGCTGAAGTGTTTTTTTAGGACACTCGATTTAAAGTAAGCCCAAAGCAGCAAAGGGCTCTTTGAACATCTCTAGAGTGGACGCTCCCAGAGCTGTCTGTATACAGTTTGAATTAATTATTCTCTTCATGGAAATTGTACAAGATGTCCCCCTGGCTCATTTTGACTGCCTTGCTGCCCTTTTGTGATAATCCCATGCTATCCTCTGGGCTTTCTGTGGTCCTAAACTTAACTTATAAAGCTATTTTTATCTAGGGGCTAGGGTGTGAATAAATGCAGAGAATGTCTCTCAACATGACTTTGTGTTTGTGAGCCTTCCTTCAACTTGGTTAGAAATGCTCAAACTTTCTTGCAAGCTTCCTTTGAGCATCCTCCAGTGAAATAACTGTAGTTAAGAAGAATTTCTTCTCCTATGGGTCACACGAGACAGCAATCAGCCAGGAGCAAAAGGGAAGCTTGGAGTCAGATCGGAGGCTTAAGAGGTGGAGCCTTTGGTGTCTATTCTTCAGTGCATTGCTGCTGCATGAAATAACCTTGGACAAGTCTCCTGGATGCTCTTGGGTAACCTAAGTGTGACACTGGCATTCATATGCCAGGGACACACTGTATGCCTTTGCTGGGCTCAACTCAACTCATTTAGCTGGGGTTTCAATAGCACCTTAGGGAAAGAGGTATTCAACCCTCCATTAATTTTGACTAGGGACATGGGTGCCTCAGGGGTTCTTGCAAAATCCAATCCCTAATGTTTTATGGAAAATATATAATATGCCAGGAGAAAAGGATTTTGTACATGTCGTTAGGATGGAGGCAATTTGCTGAAGCACTGTTGCCCTGCAACAAGCAACACAACTTCTTATCTTTAATGACCACCAGAGAGAACACAGCACAAGTAGAACTGCTTTGTACCAAAAGGCCAGTTCAGTTGGCCAGCAGCTAGCAGTAGATTACCTGACCACAAGAGCCTCACTGAGTTCCTCATGGCAGCAGGGACAATTCTGAGAAGTAAAAAGCTGTGCAGCTCTAAATGTTTCACCATTTAAACATCAGCAGAGAAATAGCTTCTGCTAGACTTTAAAAAAAAAGCTGTGCTGGAGACCACTCTTGCAGGTAAGGTGGCTTAGGTGAGCCTGGTCTTTGATACTGCCTTGTACTTGTCTGGCCCAAAGTAGAAACCACCTAGGAGCTCCACAGAGCATCAGGCAATAGTACCAGGCAGGACCCTACATGTATCCAGAGAAATAGTGGTCTGAGATGTTCTAGGACCACAGGAGCTGTGGTCGGTCAGTTTGGGTCACAGGTAACGTGACCAGCATTCTTTCAGGCCATCATCTTTCTTATTTCAATGTAAACACTTCCCACCTGTCCCAAATACGCGTGCCATTCTCCAAGACTTTCCAGCATTGCTTGCATTTGTAGAACTTTATTCCCTGCTCCCGCTCCCTGTGCCGCATCTGTTCCCGCCACAGCTGTGGCCACCCTGTTCTGTCTGGCTGACACCCCCAGCCCCCCTTCCCCTCCAAACCACCTCCCCTCCAATATCAAAATACCCTGTTTTTATTTATTTACCCTGCAGCTGTCAGTGTTGTGTCTGGGTCAGTGCACTGCAACGTGGAGGGACATCCGATACATGGAAAATCCTTAAAACTGCCAATCCTGGTAGTAACCAACAGACACACCATCAACAAATATATCCCTTGGCCCTTTGCTCCTTTGAAAACAACAGGTCCAGGCGATGGAAGAAATGACATTGTTGGAAGCTGGTACTTCCTGGCCTCAAACAGCACCAGCTCTGCACGTGGTCAGAGGCAGGGCTGAAGATAGGGACTGTCCCAGAGCTGCCCACCCAGCTGGTTTTCAGTAGTACACAGAAATGGGCAAGGCAGAGACAACGGCTGTGAGACACTGGGCAACAGCTTTGCAGTCTCTCTGCCCCACACACTGTTTTTTAGGATTAAGGTAAGCCCCCTAAGTGTCGCAATGTGGAAGATGCTGTTGAGGAGCAGGGAGCATCCAGGATGGCTCATGGTGGCAAAGAGAGGCAGTCAGGAATGAGTCTGATTTTTTTACTGTTTCTCTGCTGATTTCAAGCTCAGTATCCAGACACCAGCTTCAGTGGAGGTGAGGCCTCAACCCTGCTCAGCCACAACATCCTATAATGGCAGGCTGGTACGTGGGTTCATCGTGGAGTTCTCACTCCTACGTCAGTGCAAACTGTGCCCTGGTGCAAAGACAAAAGTCCTTACCTGAGAAAAGCAATGACTATGACTATGATTTAGGGTTGCAGAGAAATAGGAAGAGCTTTTAAGTAACTAGTACCTAGCAAAATAGGTGCGTTCTGCTAGCCAATGTTGACTGATATGACACACTTTCTGTGCTCTCAGGAGGACTTGCACAGTGTCTGGGTGAACAAATTTGGTCAAAATTCTCTGCTGTGCTGATGATACAGAACTGCAGTGGCTCTGCTAGATGTTGCCCACCCTGTGCTGGGCCCAGCTGCTGCAAGTGAGGCCACATAGTACAGGCACTTGCGGTGCTACATGGAACAGACCAACAGGATCGGATGCTGGTGGACGTGCAGGATGTCAATGCCCCCTTGCTCTGGGTCTGTGATGTGGAGTTGCTCTGTATGCAAAGTAATGAGTTCAAATCATCCATCTCACCTGCAAGGGGGTATTCAGAGGCTCTGCTCTCTTTAATCAGCCTTTTGTTCCTACACAGATGCTCAGGTTAATGTTTCCACAAACTCCAGATGTCCTGTGGTACCCAGCACCCTGCTGCACTGCACACAGAACATTTAGTTGATTGCTTTGGGAGGCCATTGGATACCAGGGATGGATCAACTGGCACAGGGCAACTTTGTGTTAGCAGCAATCATTTTTTTCCAGATGGTAGTCCCCGTTTTTAGGAAATCACTTTGTATCCTCTACCCCACCAAAATGCAAATGCCTTCTAAAAAATAGCTGTAGTCTGCCCACTATGAGTGTGCTCACCCGTGTTACACCTACACCACTAAACCAGGGCTGTGGTTTCCTGAGCGCAAAGGGCTGGGTGCAGCTGAAGACAGAGTTCCCCTGCAAAACTGGGTGTTCGCTCCCACCACCAGCTGAGGTAGGGCACACACCACAGCAGCTGGGTGTATGGCTGGAAACCAGGTCTTTAGCTGCCAGATGCTGCCCCAGGCAGTGCTCAGGGCCACAAGAACCACTCTTTCCTCTGTACCTTCTCAGGATGTGGGAGAAAAGGGCATCTCGCTTCCCTCTTTAGCTCCAGGATAGCATTATGAAAGGTTGACATAGAGAAAGGGATCTTTTCCCCTGTCTTTTGCCTCCCCTAAGAATAACCAGTTTGTAGCTATGCCAAAAAACAGAACAAGTAAACTAAAACCCAGTTGAGGAAGGAGCTGGTAGCAGCATTGTGACGGGGTCACAGGTGCCCTTGGTCAACAAGCTATTGATTGAGCAATACCTGCCTATTCACTGACACCAACCCAAGTGCTGCAAGGCAACCAGCAGGTACCCCAAGGAGCACCTTGCTGGAGCCTCTCCCTTGGATCTCCAGAAGTACATGCTTTTTGTCAGCCAGGCTTTTAGGAGAGAAGACAGAGATGAGCAGGCAGGCTGTGGCAAATGGCTCTATGTAGGTGTCTCAGAAACTGCAGAGAGTAGGATTGGGAGCCCAAGTGCGTTTGATGGGGACATGCTAGCTTCAGGCACCAAACTTACATTGTGCTAGTCAACTGAGTTGTCACGCTGCTGTCTCTGCAACCAGGGAAAGGATGTGCCAGGACCCTGAGGGGGCTGCAGAATGACAGAGCCTGTGTCACACCGGTACTGCCATGCACTCCTCAGTGCCTGCAGCTAATGCAAATTGTTGAGAATCACAGTCCAAATCACAACCTCCCTCCTTGCAGTGTCTTTGTCCTCCCAGCCTGCAGGATTCACCTCCTTCTTGCATTGCTGCCTCTTCTGCCAGCTGCACCTCCACATTTAGGGCCAGTAAGGAGAAGAGAGAGCTGCAGGGGATGAGAGGTGGGAGAAAGAAAATTGCCTTTTTCTGGCAATTTGACTCCTTTCCCACCTGGCATTGGATTCTTTCTCAAAGGCATCCTTTGAGAAGGCATTACCCCTCACAGAAGGCACAGAAGGTTGTGATCTACATTGATATTTATCTATTACTGATCTATGGTGTATCTAAGTGATGAAAACAGCTACTAACAGCCTAGCAGGTTAAGCAGAAATAGATTGCCTGGAACTACAGGTTCACATCCCAGCAAGTAATATTTCCAGTCCTTCAGAGGCAGCTAAACTTGCAGCTAGCAGCTTGCTGGGTGTTCAGAGATTGGCGTTAATGACATGTTATGCAAAAGTATCTCTTCCGGGACAGAATCTTATTCCTCCTAGTGCAGCATATGCAGTTATTGCTGTCTTCCATCCCAGAAGTGGCCACATGTCTGACTCTGGCTACGTATACAGCAGCTTGTGAAACATGCCAAGACTCTCCAGCATGCAAGGCATCAGAGAAATGTAAGACAGGATCATGACAAGCAGAGTGCATGGCATCATATTCCATCGTGCAGCAGGGGAAATAGGGATGCGAAATATGTGCTTGAGCTGAATAAGCCATTTGAACAAAATAAGGACCGAGGTGAACTTTGGTCTCCAAATTTAAACCAAAACTGGATCACAAGCCTTCTCACATTGGTGTATCACAGTTACCTCATGAAATTACCCCATCTTCATTGCCATTAGCTGTTTTCTAGTGTAGGAGTTTAATTCATAGTTCCAGCCACTGAAAAGCACCCAAAGATTGGGGCAGAGCAAACAGGAAATCTGGTAGCTCGACTATGGCAGGGTGAGTCATTTCAATACTCTGTGTTGTAGAACCTCAGACCCCAACGATTACTTTTCATTTCTCTTTTGACCTCATGGGACTTTTTATTTTTTGGACCTGCTCTGTGAGAAAGCATTTCAGATGTGAACATTTTCTTAAGACTTGTTGCTGCTTCATGATTTGCGGTTAACATGATACTGGAGAAACCCAGCAAAAATCCCTCTGGTTAGCCCAGTCTAACCTAATCTAGTCCAGCTGCAGCCCCTGAGGCCTGAATTGCCACATCTAAAGATTTTTTCAGGCCAAGTAGCACCTCATCACATTCAGTCACCACCTTCACCTGGAGAGAAGGGGAGGGAAAGGGGTGGGGAGGGAAGCCCCAGCAATGGGTAGATGATGTGTTTGGGTTTATTTTGCATCTGTGGGGCAGAGACCCTGATTGCAAAACAGGGGAAGGAATGATCTCTGCTCTTAAACAGGAGTTGCAGTAGTGTTAGGCAGACAACCTGAACTCTCTATCCCTTACTGGTTACAGTGGTGAGCCTGTGGAGCCTCGTGCTTGCAGATTCTGTTCAGCAGCATGTATCTATGTGTTTTGCTTTGCTGTGGGGAAGGCCTGGTGTGTGCAGGGCTGGCCATGTGGAAGGGTGTGTGGAGGATAATGGCACTATTGTACTCTGTAGGGTGGCCTGCACCAGGGATTGCAGCTTGGACAGACTGGTGTTACCATCAGACCAGCCAGCATAGGTAGTGCTGGATGTGCAGACAGGACAGCTGGCTTTGTGTGCAGCAGTAACCCAAGAGTTCATCCAGCTTCTCAGGAAGGATTTGCTGAGTCTCTGTTATGTGACTGTATGGCTAGACAGTTCAAAGCTGCTTTGGCTACCCGTGTATCAGCTGTGCTCAATGCCTAGAGTTGCTTGGGATGTTTGTTTGATTGTCAAAACATTTTGGTGTCAAGGGCCTCAAGGGCCTCTCCACACCCTCTGGTGCGATGTGATCCCTGCTTAATAGACTGAGCTTGGCTGTTCGGGAGCCCATCCCAGTGCTATTTAGACCTACACAGGGTAAGATGCCCCTGTGTCAATAGGATAGCTGGTACCTGCTGTGCTGGACTGAGCAGAGCACTGAGTATGGAAGGTCTGAAGTAATGAGCAATTATCTGAGCTCAGTTGCCTGTTGTGGCAAGTGATTGAGCTGAAGACAGCAGAGCCCAGATGTGCCAGCCCCAGCAGGGCATGGTGCTCTTGAAGGTGACCTTGGTGACTGCTTCTTTTGGTTTGGGGTGGGGTTGGGTTTTTTGGAGGTTTGGTTTTTTGTTTGTTTGGTTTTGTGGTTTTTTTGCCCCCCCCCCCCCCCCCCCCCCCCCCTTCTGCTTTAGTTCTTTTGGACTGTTGGTCTGACCTTGCCCAGAAACTTGGCCACAGACTTGGGTCCTTGGTGCTCAACCATGGCTCAGTGAACAAAGTTCAGCTGTTGCCACGCTGGTGTTGGGCACGGTTCACCTCCTCATGCGCACCCCAGAGAGGTGCTTGAGGTGGGGCAAAACCTGCTTCCTCACCCAGTTCCTGGGGACGAATGGCTGCACCATGTGCAGGGGGAAGCGCGTGCCAAGTAGCAAGTGGCAAAAGCTGCCAGGTCTCAGGCACTGGTGCTCTGTCCCCAGAATATGGTGCTGTGCAGGAGCACCGGCAGGCAGCAGCTGCTGACCCTCAAGAGTGCCTGGCTCCATAACTAACCTGGCAATCCATCTCCCTGAGGGTCCCTACTCTGCTCAAGGGCATATCACAGCCATCAGCCGTCCCAGCCACTGGCAGCAGCAGCACAGTGACTCAGCCAGCCTGGCCCTCCCTGTGCTAAATCCTGCTATCAAACTGATGATCTGCTAGTAATTTTGCTCCAGCTGAGTGCTGTAGATCTGCTCTCACGCATCCGGCTCTCCCTGTAGGTAGAAAGCTTCCCCCCAAATTACCCCACCCTCCCTCAGTGTACCCACAGCCTCTGGCCATTCTCCAGTTCATTGTCTGTTTTGGAAACCAAAAACCTCTGCCCTAGTACCTAATTTCAGGAGTTAGGCTCTGGAGACGAGTGAGGTGCCATGGAGAGATGTGGACAAATGCATTTTTGTGGACATTGTGGTGCTGAGGCCATTCTTTATTAAGACAGGGAGGTGATGCCCACACTGTCTTGCTGAGCATGGGTGTTTGTAGTTAATACTGAGCAGCTTTTCCCTAAAAGCTCCATCCTGGCCCCGTTGTGTGCAGGAAAGGACATGGTACAGTAGCAGGAGAAGGTCTTCAGGGCAGCTCCAGGGCACAGGCTGTGAGCTTTGAAATACAGATGTGCATTGCTGCACTAGTAAAAAGCATAGGTCATGATCTTTCCTTGCTGTGTTGTCTGCTCTATTCCTCCTGTCACCCATTTATATCGATTTTCTTTCCTCCCTCTGTCTCTCCTTTGTGATTTTATACTCCATATAGGGTCCTTGTTGAAAGAGGATGCTATACTGCAGGGCTGGGCTGAGAACTCAACAGCTCATTTAATGCAGGACACTGACAGCTTTCAGTCTAGCCTGTTCGGGTACAGTAGAGGTGCTTTAATTTCCCTGGTCTAATTTCAGCATTTGGAGTCTTCATGGGAAAAAAAAAAGAGCCAAACTTTCATATATAGCTCCTGCTGCACCATCAGTAGCATTTAAGAATAAAGAGTAAGAAATGAGATGGCTCTGTTGCTTCTCCTGATTCCTGGGAAGAGCTCCACATTCAGCACCTGAATGATTTACCAGTTTGAGGGGAGGACCCTTCACATCCTTGGAAGGGGAGTCCAGGTCATCTCTGTTAGCATGGAGCAAAAAGGGGAGTGAACAATGGTGTAGGTAGAAAGCTGTGCCACCAGCCCTGAGCCCTCCAGTGCTGCTTCCAGTGGGATGACAGGAGCCTCATGGGAAAGTTTTCTGCAGGATGCAGGCAGAATTCTCTGTTGCCAGAGAAGAGGCTTCCCTTATCCATAGGGATACCAAAGCTATCAGCTAAACTGAAATTTCTGACTGATGTTATAAGAGCATCTTGAGGCTTGTTTAGAATCTTCTGACTCTTGTCCTAGCTGGGATTGTAGACTCCTTAATCATGTGTTTCTGTTTTACAGCTACTAGTAATACAGGAAAGCAAATATACCTTTCCCACGTGAATCCACAGACCAGGAGTAAAGCTAAGGATAATATGAATGGTGTCTTATTGCACATCCCCTTCCTGTGGCCTCCTTTGATTTATTTTACATTATTATTTATTTCAGGGTGACCGGTGTCCCACCTTGCCAGGGAGGTCAATGGAAATTTAGCCACCAACTTCATGAACAGGATTTCAACCCATGCCTGTGATTAGTGATGAAATCCATGGCTTGGAATCATTTATCCAGTATATCCGATCAAGCACAAACATCCTATGTGCTTGAAAATAAATGAGGGTTGGAACCAGCTAGCCTGCTGCAGAGGTTTGTGATAGATTGATGAGCTGAGAACAAGCTGCCACTCTCCACCCCCATCATCAGTGACTTTCCAGCCTGGGGAAGGGGACACTGAGGCTAGAGGTGAAGGATATGCTTTCTGATAAGTGTTACAGTGGGAGGTGAGAAATACGAGCTCCCAGAGGAGAAGTTAAAAAAAAAAAGGCAGGCACTGTGCTCTGTTAAGCAGGGTACAGTTTAGAGCAGCTGCTTGACAGGCTCCTGGCACAAGGGTCAGGACAGGAGCAGCCCTGTGCTTGCAGCACCTGTTATTGAACGCTACCCCGCAGGTACCGGGGCAGCACAGACCATGCTTTCTGCCTGATACAGTCTTTTTCCAGTTGTGTGTGAGGGTAAGGGGCCTGCAAGAGAGATGATGAAGAGGCCAACGAGGTTTGTCCTCCATGAGATGCAGCAACACCAACAATGACACAGAAGGGCTCTCATCCAAGCGGGTTTTGGGGTTAAAGCTGAAAATAAAGCCTGGCTTTTGAGTTCCAATGTCGCTCTTTTGTGATTTCTAATTGGGAAATTCAAATTACTTGCCTTTTCCTGGTTTTGCCCCATAGCGTGCCAGCTCCAGAAGCACAGCAGAGGGCTCTCAGAGTAACATGCTGCTTCTGTGCCATCAGCCCTATTGAGCTGTCATGGTCAGGCTGGAAGAGTGGTGAGCCTGTGGTCAGCTGGGGAATGGTTACGCATTAAGCTGGGGCCAGTCAGTGACTCACACTCCTCTGCCCTCATCTCATTATTTTTTTTTTTAAGATCAAAGTGAATATCTAGTTCCCAGATTAGCCAAGGAAAGTTTGAAAAGGTGAAGCAGCTGTTGACTGAAAGTGAAGAAACCAAAGGAAATCTTTAACTGATGAGTACACATTCTTTCTGATTCATTGATTTTTATTTTTTTTTATAACTGGTGCAAACTCTACTTCAGAGACACTTTGTGATATGAGGCATTTTATAAATGATAAAGTTGTACAACCAAAGAAGGTGACATCTCGGGGCTGAGACCCTGGGCTGAGCTCTGCTTCATGGGTGAGAGATTCCTGATTCCGCTGATGTGCCATGTGCTTAAACATCGGAGTGCTGTGCTGGTGGGCAGCTTGCAGGAGATGCTGCTGTGAAATGCAGCAGCCTGCCAGACCTGCACCCTGACAGCATTGTGTTTCAGGCTGTCGTCTTCTCCATCCACCCTCAGCAAGTACGCCGATGATACAAAACTGGGAGGAGTGGCTGACACGCAGGACCACTGCGCTGCCATCCAGAGACCTGGCCAGGCTGGAGAGCTGAGCAGGGAGAAACCAGATGAAATTCAACAAAAGCAAGTGTAAAGTCTTGCACCTGGGGAGGAACAACCGTTTGTATCAGTACAGGCTGGGGGATGACCTGCTGGAGAAGAGCTCAGTGGAGAAGGACCTGGGGGTCCTGGTAGATGACAGGTTGGCCATGAGCCAGCAGTGTGCCCTGGGGGCTGAGAGAGGCAATGGGATCCTGGGGTGCATCAGGAGGAGTGTGGCCAGCAGGTCCAAGGAGGTGATCCTCCCTCTCTACTCTGCCCTGGTCAGGCCCCACCTGGAGTATTGTGTCCAGTTCTGGGCTCCTTGGTTTAAAAAGGACAGGGATCTCCTGGAGAGAGTGCAGAGAAAGGCTATGAAGATGATTAAGGGCCTGGAGCATCTCCCCTATGAGGAAAGGCTGAGTAAGTTGGGACTCTTCAGCCTTGAGAAGACTAAGGGGGGACCTAATTAAAGTCTGTAATTATCTTAAGCAGGGGATGCAGGGGGAATCAGCCAGCCCCTTTTCTTTGGTCTGTGGAGACAGGACAAGGGGCAATGGCTGCAAGTTGGAGCACAGGAAGTTCCACACCAACATGGGGAGGAACTTTTTCCCAGTGAGGGTGCCAGAATCCTGGGACAGGCTGCCCAGGGAGGTGGTGGAGTCTCCTTCTCTGGAGATATTCAAGACCCGTCTGGATGCCTATCTGAGTGATATGTCCTAGGGAGCTGCTTTGGCAGGGGGGTTGGACCCGATGATCTCTCGAGGTCCCTTCCAGCCCCTATGATTCTGTGATTCTAAAACGTCTTCCCACAGTATGTGCTGGAGATACCCAACTGCAACTAGCAGGGGAAAGCGCTGTGCTGATCCTGCTGACAGGCACAGGTCAACATCTCCTGCCTGTGGAGTCAGGAAGAGAAAGGGGGAATGAAGTTTTCCTTCCAAGGCAGCAGACAAATTAAGCTGATTTTGTAATGTAAAAGAGCTCCTGGGGTGCTCTTCATCAGCACTACCTCTGAAACCCCAAGCCCACGCGGTTTGAGCGATAGGAGTAACTTGAGTGATTTGAGTAACTCCTGCCTCTTGTGGCTTGCCTGATGTTGTGTCCTTTCATGTCAGCCCCAGAGTGCTCCTACGTGGGGTGGCTTTGCCCTGACTGCTCTAAGGTCTCTTCACATTCAGGGAGCAAGCAGGCATCACAGGGACAGGAGTTAACCCCTTCTCCTGGTGGCAATTCGACGTGTGGCATTCTCTGCAATGCAGAACCACCCAAACCCCCTCTGCTCACTCCTTCAGCAGGAAGGAAGCAATGAAGCACAGCATGGCTTTACTTCCCCAGAGCCAAAACAGCTCCGTCAGCTGGCTGTACCTACGGGAATTTTTGGAAAGGTATCCAAAGCTGCTGTACCAGTGGCTGGCTAGATGCTGGTATCTCTGGGGACCAGGCATTTCTCCTGCATCCCCAGACCAGTCTGTGGAAGCACATTCCTGTAAGATGAAAAGATTCCCATTGCTGGACCCCAGCTCTTGCACAGAGGCATGGAAGAAATGCTGGCTCTTCTAAAGCACTGTCCCATCATCTCCATTCCAAGGAAACATGGAAGAGATTTGCTTTTAAGCCAAATCTAACTTTAAAAGAAAAAGGAAAAAAAGAAAAAAAAAAAAGGAAGTGATTAAAGGCATATTTTACTGTGCACTAATGAACTGGAAAGGACTCTAAATTTTTCATATGTTTTGAAAGCTGCCCTGCAAAAAGCCTAATCGCTTCACAGAAATCTCTTTGATTTCTAGGTTGCTTTCTAAGTGTTGGTGTTAAACCAGAGATCCTCTTGCTGAGGCGGTTTCCTTCTCCCCTTCCTCCCTCCTCACGCTGCCTTCTAACCACTGACAGTGGGTGAAAAAATTAGTGTTTCAGTCCAGTATGCTTATGCATGTTTCATACTGGAGGGTTTTTTCCATTCCCCTGGGGTTGGGCAGGCCACGATTATCGCTCTAATGGAGTTAATTAAGAGCCTTGAGGCCCTGACATTTTGTTTTCTTTGGGACCAGACCTACAGCTTGGGCCTCTGAGCTACCTGTCTGCCACAACCCTTTTCCTGAAAACCAAACAGGCAAAATCCAGCAATTGGCTCTTCAGGAGCCTCGTGCAGCCTCCTGCCTTAGTGTGTGCTAGGGGAGCAGATGTAGATGTCTTCTCCTCTACAACACATAGCAGAGCTCTATTGGCTGATCTAAGCTCCTTGGATAGGGACAATGTGTGATGATCCTTAGCTGTGAACAGGACTATAGCTCAAACAAATTAAAATAACCCTATGAAACAAATCAGCATGACAAGGTACATCCCCCAGAAGTCCATCTCCAGCATGGGCTCAGGGCTCAGAATGCCAGCAGAGCAGCAAACTGTTCAGGGAGCAGGTGAAGGAGATCAGGCTGGGGCTGCAATCCTTTATCATTATCCTGGGAGAGCCAACCCTCAAAGTAACACCTCCCCCTTGCTACTGCTGCACTCAGCTCAGTGGGAATCTCTGGGATCAGGTAAGGACTTTCCTTATTAAAAAATGCAAGAGCATAGTGTCACTCCTGTATGTAGAATAAAACAATAAAAGGCTTTTATGTGGGAATCTTGCTGTCCTCTGGAGAGTTATAAAGATCAAAGACTTAAAACAGTGGCTAATTGAAGGTGAGGTTACTCCTGTGAAACAATTAGCCCATGTGTATGCCTGTGAAAAGGGAGAGGGTGTGTTACTAGCACACTGAGGTGTCTGCTATAAAACTGTCCTCCACTTTAGGGAATGTTAACTGCTCCCTTGCTGAGTTATGATTCTTCTAAGTGTCTAGTTGAGTCTGCAAAACCTAGTACCCCACTGGACCCTGTCCCCTTTCTAGACTTGTAGCTGGAATATGAATCCAAAGAGCAAGCACAAGGCTTAAGTGATGGAGAGAAAATCCTGAGGGCAAACTAGCACAAGGTTCTTGGAGAGGAAACTGTCTGTGAGAGATGTTAATGTAGCGAAGAGTAAAAGAGAAAAAGATGTGAAAGGTATATTGGGGGGTGTCCTGAAGCCTTTCTCTTAAATCTTTAGAGGGCTGTTTGGTAGCTTGAAGGACAAGAGTAAACTATTGCTATGATTTGAAATTGTCAAACCTACAAAACCAGGATGAGAACAGACATTTTTTCACAAAGCTGAAGGCCCCCAAGGAGGTATCTGAGCTGAGCATAGAAGCCTAGTTTGTTTACTGGTGCTGTGGAAACTATGATGAACTGTAGAAAAAATTGACATTAAGAGTGGTGAAGAGGGGTTTCAAAGGCAGGGAGTTGAGCTAGTAATTGAACAACAAAACAGCCTTGGGAATTCATGCCTGAGAAACATGAGTCTGGAAAGGATGAGCAGAGCTGAACAGGCACAGCCCTTGGATCCAGGGTACCCGATGTTCAGGAGAGAAAGCCTGGGGCTGGCTCTGTGGTGAGCTCTGTCTGGTCAGAGGAACAGACCAAACATGAACAGTGAGGACAGAAACCAAGGCCTGATGTTTTCTTAATGGTCATGGCCTGATCTGGCGTCTTGTGTTTACCCCTCAGTTAAAGGAGAGGCTGAAAAAGCCACAGAGAGGAGAGGGGGACAGAGATGGGGTAGTTCTGTGTCAAAGTGGATTGAAAGGCTCTGCTTGTGAGAGTCACTGAGACAGTAAAGAGGTTTGTGAAGAGATGAAATGGCAAGTAACAAGGGAAGTACACCTGTTTTCCCTTAGCTTTTCTTCCAGTTGAGAGGTGCTTTCAATGAAGAGGTGAACAACAAGAAGGTTTTTATCTATTATCTTGATACACAGTGGATTGGGTTTTTTCTTGTATCCATGACCTCTCCAGGCTGATAAAGTACAAACCCACTACTGACATGTCGCTGAGCCTGAGGGGATAGAGACTTGTAAGAGTGGAACTAGTCACATTGCATCGTTATTTGTGTTCCCTGTTCAGAGACAGGAAGCAAAAAATTTGTACCCTTGTTCACTCCTGGGCTTTTCCATCCGAGGCAAGACACCTGTCCTCTGAGCTCGGAGACACGGCTGGGGCTGCTACTTAACCCCTCTTTTCACAACAGGGAACTCCTCTCTACACCAGTGGCCTAATTGCATGCATGCATGTTGACACAAGGTGGAAAGTCTTTAGTTAAGCAATTAGCTGCTGCCATTGCAGGCCCTGCCACAAGATAATTGAGTGCCATTAAGTATTGTTTGGTTCTGAAATGTAGCAATTATCTCAGTAATTACAAAGATGTTCCTTGAATTCTAACCCATTTTTATTGACACATGAAGTGTTTCTGCTCTGCATCTAAGCTGCTGGAGTCCCTGGTGTGACTGGTTGGGGAGGGGAAGCAAGCAGGAAGGAGGAAGGAAGCATGTTCTCTTGGAGAGAAGAAAACCCAAGAACCCTGCCAGGAGCCCAAATTTAGTGTTGTTTTTTGTGTTGCAAGCACCTGATGCAGCTTCACCCTGCCCGGGCCAAGACTTCTCCACCTGAGCAGGTGATCTTCCCCTTCCTAAGGCCAAAGCAGAGAGCGGGTGGTGGAGTGCACCCTGACTCAGCCAGCACTTGACCTTGGCAGGTCTCTGCCTCCTTTCAAATGTGCAAGTCATTCTTGCTCAGCACCAGGCTGGTTTCTCGTCTTGAAGGTTTGCGGTCCAACGCCTGTCCTCTGCCAGGAGCTTCGAAGGGCTGGGACTGGCCGCTAGAGGGTAGCACAATTAAAAGCATAAGGAAGTCCCATTTCTGGAAGTCAGGCTGGCTGTGCCAGGCGATGCAGGGCAGGGATGGCCCGGCCTCTGCAGAGATGGCGAGCACACTATGCCTCCAGGCTACCTGCTGCCCGATGGATCAGACACTGCAGAAGCAGAAGCAAGCTCATGGTGAGGAGTGGACTTGCCACAGTGAAGCAGGAGCATGTGGCAGCCGAAGCAGAGCAGGGTTCCTGGTGTTGCTCCCGCCTTTCCTGACCACAATGCTCCTTGCTCCCTCCTCACCAGTGTCCAGGGTCCCGAAGGAGTCTTTTAGCTTGGCTGTACTGTTGACTTAATGTTATTTCTTCAGCTGTGGCTCTGAACCCATGCACAGAGCTGGGATATAACCAGGCCAGATGGGCAATTGCAAGGTCTTTCTGTTTTTTGAGTTTACACACCTATAAAAGACTTCTCGGGTTAAAAACACTGGAGTACTTGCTGCTCATCTCTTGGCCTCTGCTGGCACGTACAGAGTGCCATGCACACTAGCAGATGAGAATGTGACCAGTCCTTAAAATCACACTGTTGTATGAATGGAGAGAAATGAGTGCCGGGTCACACCAGAAGCTAGGTTTTAATTTTAAAGCATGCCTCTGGAGCCAAAGGTCAGAGTGGAGCTGCCCTCCCTTGAACAAAATCCCCACCACAACACTGCATTAACATGATACTTAAACATGCAGCTGCGCTCTCGGGTTAAAGTCCTGGCTCTGCAGAGAGCACACTCTGGCAGGATCAGTTTCGAGGATGGAGAAATGTGGTGTCTGACGCACACTAAAATGTCTGTCTCCTGATCCGCTGTGCCGTAATGCATCAAGCACGTCTTGAAACGTGGGCTTTGCCAGTTGCCAGCATGCACGCCAGGGACAGGGGTTTAGTTATGATATTAATGTAGTTAATTGGGGATATGGAGAGGTCTGTGCAAGAGAAAGCAAATGCTTTTCTTGTAGTCGTGTGGCTCATTAGAGCAATTCCGTAGCACTGGCAGGGTGAAAGAGCTTTTTCTCCTCAAGGGTATTTGTAGCATGCTAAGAAGCCTCATTGCTTCATGGGGGTCAGGATGATGTTTCCATGTTTTGGGCAGCATCAGGACATGAGGAGGTGTCTTGCAATAGCACAGTGCAGTGTTATGACACTGTTGTGAAAGAATCCCAATGACTCAAGGTAGAAATTTCTCATCACACAGAAAAGGGCCAACTGGAAACTGATCCTCAGTAGTTGCAGGACATCACTACTGCAGTTGCAAGACACAAAGCACAGAGTGCTTGTTTAACTGTGGATGTGTTCTTGTAACCGATAGGACAAACCATGGCCTTTGTGCTGTGCTGCCAATTTTTAACCAAAAGATGTATTCACCAGATTGTGATTCATCAGATTAATGCATCTTCAGAGGCTATTGCTGGTCATCTGACACCAAGGACCACTTTATCCACTTTTCCCAGGTTACCCTACTTAGGATGTGGCTCTCTTTCCACTCTTGCACACCAGTGTCCTCCAGGAATCCTTGCAATGTTTTGTCTCATGGATGGGTTTTATACCACTGCCCCCCCTGCAGATATATAATCTCCTAGGAGCAGCAGGGAAATCTGTGTACATTTCTCACCTTACTTTTTTTAAAGGCTGCCAGGTGATCTTGGGCTCTTGAGTCTGTGCTTTGGAGAGGAGCATGTTTGTCTGTGCAGTGTTATGGTCATGCCTACAGTGAGGGTCATGGCCTTCCAGAAGAAAGGTGTCCTTTCTAGAGACATGGCCAATGATGTGATGACCCTCAAATGTGCAAACTCTTTGGGAAATAAGAAGTACATTTATCTTATGCCTTTTCTGGCAGCCTCCAGGACCCCTGTGCCTCCTGTTGCATTGCTCAGGGCTGGCACTACGTGTGCAGGACTGCTCAGAAGTGGCAAGCAAAGGCCAAGAGGCTCTGGAGTACCTTGCTGAAAGAAATGACCACTCACCAGCTGGCAGCATGGGAGTGAAGCGCTCCCCTGGGGTATCTGAAGCATGAGCCAGTACAGTAGTGTGTTGACTTGTGTGTGGTGACTTTTTCCTGGTTGCCTTAGGGAACAAGCAAGTCTCTTGCTAGCCTGCGGGTGGCTTGGCCAGGCCTCTGTGCTCAGGGGGGCACACTGCTTTCCTGGCCTGACCCTGACCCTTTAGCACAGCAGGAGGAAGATGACTGGGAGGGGAAGAACATGGGGGCTATTTTTGCTCCTGTATCGCTCTCTAGTTAGACTCCAAGATGCTGTCCTTCATTGCTGTCTGCCGCCTCGCTTGCTCTGTGGCTCTCAAGTGTTTACCATTGACAGGCTGCGAGCAGATGGACTGGCAAGAAGAGATAAATTTGACCCAAGAAGATGTCATTTGAGGAACAGCTGAGGGTAGTGTTTCACCAGATGTCCCAGCTTTAACCCATTAACAACTTAAAGGAACTCAGTGTTGTCAATGGCTTAAACATACTCAGTTTCCACACAGATGGGCACAGAGGCTATTGTTAAAATTTGCCCAATAAGCAGTGATTCCAGGGCTTTCCAAGGGCACTGCCATGAGCTCAAGCCCAATACCAGAGTGCAATAGTGATGTATACCATGGTTACACAGGTGTCCTCTGCAAACTGGGCTCAAACAACTGGACTTAGCCAAAATGTTACCCCTTTTAGTGCTAAATGAATCTGCTGGTGCATGAGCCAGCAGATACCATGTTATGACAATTCTGACAAATGCCCTCAAAGGCATTCACGTGATTAAGGTAGCTGGTTATCCCCTTACCAACTCTGTTTTTGCCACTTCTGATGCCAGGTTAAACGTGTATGCGTGTGCTTGGTGGCTGTGTAGCTCTGGCCATGACAATGTGGGTAGATTATGTGTAGAAAATACTGCAGAGTGGTGACTGAGCCCCCATGAGTGGGTGGATATGCACACCCAGTCACCGAGTGGGAAAGTCCTGTATGGCTGTGGAGAGTGCTTTCCAACATCCTCAACAGAGTGAGCACGCTGATGGCTCTGTGTCTGCATAAAGTGTTTCTGTATCTCTGTCTGTGTGACCGTCCAGGAAAGGTTGCTATCTGGCATTTAGGTGGCTTTAACGAACCACATTCAAATTGTTAAAATGAAGTTGTGGCTGCAAGGTCATCCCTTAGTGCAGAGATGTGGGATTTACGAGACAGTCAATCAAGCTAACTGTTGCTTGCTTGTGGGAACATCTCCAACCCTGGCAGTATCTCCCACCTTCCACTGATGGCTTTCTGCTGCTCTTTGTTGGAGGCAACTTTAACGCTTGTTTTCTTGGTGAGGGAGCTCCTCACGGGGACAGTGTCTGGCATGGTGGAAAGACAGGTAGGTGTCTGAGTGTTATTTGCCCACATACCCCTTCTTGCTGTCAGTGTTGTGAAGAGCTGAGCCTCTTGTGGTTACTTCCTATGTGAAGCCTAAAAAAGATGAAGCTTACATTGTGGCACGCTAAACTCAAACTTGTCACCTTTAGCACTGATGTGTATGCACCCTGGAGTGTGAGCTCCCAGTTTGACATAGTCAGAAAGTTCAGGAGAAACTGAGCGTCTTCCCATTAGCTTGTGTTTGTTAATGGATGTTTTTCACCCCAGGCAAATTTGAGTCTAATCAAAATTGCCCTCTTCAAAGTAATTGCCTTGTTCCAGGCTTGATCTGGGAGGTAGAAGAACAACTTCTTTCCCTTTATCTGGGAGAGTGTGAAGGAGGGTTTGGCACAGTATGAGTGTTTCAGATGCAGCACTTCTCTCGCTGGGTATCTAGTGGGTCATTTTGGGGAAGTCACAGGTTCAAATTAGCCTCTGCCTTCTCTAAAGCCCTGGGATGGAGCATCCCTCTTGGCAGAAGTTTGCACAGTTTTCTACCAAGTTTTGCAAGGCATTTGCAGATAAATTTTCAGTCCGTATAAACCCATGTCTCCAGACCCCCATAAATCTGCCCTCTTCCCACTGAGGGGCTGCCCTATATTTCTTGATTGATTCCTGTTAGGTTGGGAGGATGTCAACACTGAAGTCAAGGTCCAAAGTGTCCCAGCAATGCCTTTTCTCCACAGCTGCTTTAATCTGGGCTAGTCTCTGGATTTTCAGGGAAACAACTCCTGGGCTTGATCATGAAGTTAAGAGCTCCCTACTGCAAGGATCGCACTGCAGACAGTTTTTCCACTTGAGCAGGGCTCAGAGTGCTTGACTCTGAATGCCAGCGTTTACAGAAGCTGCCCAGCTGCTTTCGGATGTGTGCACTGTTTACATGCAGAGTCCAGCTGGTTGCTACAGGAGGATTTAGCCAGGCAGGATCTGTTGGGGAAAAGCTTCCCTCTGCTATAGAGATGAGGCAGCATCTGTGTTGCTAGTAGGACAAGCTGGCTGGTTTTATTACCCTGAGACTTGCCTTCTGGACAAGAAAAGCCACAAAAGCTGCCCTAGAAAGGAGAAGGAGTTAGTGGTGTTAATCTACAGCAGAGATGAGGCACTCCCAGTGCTGGGGTATTTGATGCCTTTGCTCTCCTTGAAGTGACAGCCCTGTTGTGACTGGGGAGGGCAAACAAAACTGAAGTACAGAAAGCAACCTATCCCTCTTCCTGCCCTGACAATTGCAATTTTGGCCAGAAAATGTCCTCTTTTCCTATGAGAGCACCTCCTCCCCGCTCTCCCAAGCACCTTTGTGTGGCAGGATGGGAAGATAAAACAATGCAGACAGGCTTTATTGGAAGTAGTGCTCAGCTGGGTAAAACCAGAAGCTGTTTTATACACTGGGCTGGAAAATCCAGCACCATTGTGGGATGACCTTCCCAGGCTGTCCAAATGTGAGTGGGTGTTTTAAATACCAACGTTTTAATGTCATTTGCTTGAATGTTTTGTTCAAGCAGGATTCTCTGTTCCTCCCCATCCTCTCCCCCCTCCCTGGGGTGCTGGGAAGTTCATCCCAGAAAAAAGTGAGACTGGAGAGTATGTATCTCTTGGGGGTTTTGATAACTGATAAGAATTGTGGAAAGTCCCATAGGTGAGCATTTTCCTTCATTACTCAACAAGACTTGGTGCTAATATTTTTTTAGGATATTGCCACTCTCTGTGTCTCTTTTCACGCAGTTTGGCTGTTATGACATGTACAGTAGCTGAAGTTTAAAATCCATTGAACTGGAGCCAACATCTTCTAAATGGCCACTGACTGGGAATTCTGAAGTTTTTATTTATTTTATTTTTTTTTTAGCTACTTGATGCAAGTAGTTCACCCCTGCCTTTCCAGAGGAGCTGAGCATTCATGAGTGCTCTGAAATGGAGCTCCTCAGTTAGCAGTTTTAATGAGATGTGTGGAAGAGCTCTGTGCTGCAGTCTCATTTATTCTACTCTCTAGTAATCGTTAATGGGATTTTTTCTTTGCAGAGAAAGTGAACGTTTTGTCAGACTAAAAATTGCTGGGGCTTATCAACTTCTTTCTGACTAGCTTCATCAGTCAATGTTTTCTGAGTTAAAAAGAAGACTCTATCAGCAACACTACATTTAGGAAAACTACCCTTGACAAGTGGAATTTTGGGAGCTCACAAACATCTTTGCCTGACACGTTTCTTATCTAAGATGCAAATTTTTGGTTTTAAAATGTTGTATGAGATAATGTGAGTTTGTTTTGTTGGGGATTTTTTTTTACTTGCTTGGTTTGGGTGGGGTTTTTCAATCAAGTGCAAAGCAAGAGAGCAAGATGCCTTTCCCTCTTGTACTGGACAAGTGTTATCCTTTCAGTATTTAAAATGTGTAGCCCATGTTTAGCAGTGGAGCAATGTTTTCTTCTTGATGGGAACTGGAAGTGAGAAGTCACTGATGCTATGGTTAAGGCCAGACCAATATTAACCCCCTCATGGCTGGTGACATCGTGTGTGCTGTGTTTTAAGCAAGGCACCTCACCTGCCCTTCAGCCACACTCTGCTTCAACCTGTGTTGCGTGGGTGCAAACCCACATGGGGCTGTGTCTTCAGGCGACCTTCTGGGAGCAGCGAGGAGAGAAATCCCTGCTCCATGCTGTCCCTTAGCATGCACCATCCTGCAGTGCCCATGGCATGTGCTGTCTGGCCTGGCTGACTGCTGGGCCTCTTCCCTCCTTGCAGCGATCCCAGGTGATGAGAGGTCTGTCCTTAGAAAGGTCCCTCTGTCTCAGAGCTGGCGGGCTTGGTGGCACCCTGAGTTCAAGTGGTCCCTGAGCTGTGCAGACATTTGCTTGTAAGCCGCAGGTGGCTGCGCCTTGCTGGGGAGAGCACAGCGTTTGGCCTGGCCTTGAGGGTAACCCATGCCGAGAGTGGCAGGTGATTTCCAGAGCAGCCCTTACGGGAGATGCAGCCCAGGGAATCGCTGGGTTCACCTCTGGGACGGCTCTTGGGGGTTCACTGCGGGCCAGGCAGGAGGAAGTCACCGCCGCTGCCTGGCTTAGATCTTCCAAAAGTGCCGAAGGCAGAAAGGCGAACGCGCAGCAGACAGCAAAGGAAAGATTAATTGGCTGGCTGCCTGAAGGGCTGGTTGGGGTTGTATTTCTTGTTCTTACCCTTGCAAATTTCTGCAGGATTGTAAATCTTGAGCTGCTTCCCAAATGGGGAGACTTCAGGTGTGTTTTTCTAAATAAGCAAACCTGAGCATACTTAAGTTCTTTGACTCAACACACAGGAATTCCCATTGGCTTTATTGCACGCTGACAAGTGCGCTGGGGAAAGCAGGACAGATCAATGGCAGTGTTTGAAGCGGGCCATAAATCACTCCTGACACCAGGCAGCAGATTGACTGACTAGCCTTGTTCCTCCTCCTCTCCCAGCAGGGCAGCGCTGACCCTGGCTCACCAACAGAATGTCAGGGGGAGGGTTGCCTGTGATTAATGCTGCAAACGAAGCCATGGCTGGGTTGGCAGCAGGCAAGCTTGAGCCGCAGGTCTCTGGAGGGAAAGGTTAGTGGACAGTGGTACAAGCCAGATGAGGAGTAAATGTAAATTGGTTAAATCCCCCTCAGCTCCCAGCACCATTGACCCATATTATATTCACTTCTTTCTCAGTACAACCCTTCCTTTACATGAAGGTCTATCCCTGCCCCAAGCACAGTGTGAGTGTCTAATGTCAATGATGTTAAAGCTGTGGAACGGACAGGAAGGTTTCTGATGCCAAACGTGGGAATTCGGCCTCTGATGGGTTTTGGCTTTTTGGAAGGAGCCAAGATGGGCAGGTGGTTTTGAATTTAATATTTTCTTCACTGGAAATTGTAGCCTTGGGGTGATAGAAAATCAGACGTAGCCCTGGTCTAGACAGGAGAGGGGTGTGAGAACATTCAGGCTGCCAAGCACTCCCCTCCCCTGCCCCCATGCGCCAGGGCTGGCGTGGGAAGGGAGGGACAAGAAGGAAAAACTGCTGGAAAAATCACACCATTCTTGTTTGAAGCTTTCAGACCTATGTTTTGTTTTTACTGATAGCTTGAGATCAAAATTAGGGAAATTACAATTTAAAAATGAAAGCAATAGAAAGCACAGCCACTTATCCAGTTTGGTTGAAATCCTTCTTTCTGGTGGGAGAAGACAATGAGAAAGATCTAGATTTTTTTCATCCAAACTGAAAAATAAACCTTCTGATTCCAACAGTGGTTTGTCACCTTGCTTTGGAGCCATCTTTCTGGAGGAAACAGTTAAGCAAATAAAGAAACCCATCCCTGCATTCACAGAGCTTGCTCTTTCCACGGGAGTACAGGATACTGGGAGTGCCTTGTGCTGGTAGATAAGAGTCAAGATGCCAGGGCTGTGGGTCTGCCCACAGGCAAGATCTTAATTAAAATTTATCTATATTATATCAAATATTTTCTGAAAATTTTCAAAGTTGTTTCCATTTGCTAAAAGGAAATCAAGGGAATATTTTGCAGGACTTGACATTCATATGTTTTTCTTTTTCTTTTCTTTTTATTTTTTTTTTTCCTCTGGGGTTCGAGTTCTACACTGATACTGTGTTTGGTAAAAAAGTAATCTTCTGTTTTTTAAGTCAATAAGAATTGTATGAGAAGCAGGAAATGCCACTAATGATAGCATCTTCCAGGTTTTCCTCTTGAAAAAGCAGACCTGTAATGGATACCCAAGGGCCCTGCCCTGCCTGTGCAAATAACCTAAAATATCAGCAAAATGCAGTAGAAGTCAGCCCATGTCAGGATGGGGCCCTTCCCCTCCACAGGCAGTGTGACCGTGCAGTGTTCGCACGTGCCAGAGGACTTCTGCTGAATGGAGAAGAGGGAGTTTGATGTTTGCAGGCACTTTGGTTCCTGTGCTCTGACCATGTTGTTTTCTTTTGTGTTGTTTTTGGGGCAAAGCATTCAGAAATGGAAACTCTTGGTGAGGAGACAGCTTTTTTTACCCTGCCGCTGTGCTCTCCTGAAAGCACAACTCAGTTTTACTTTACAGGGTTTCTCTTTCATCTGAAACCTTCCAATTTCAGGCAGGTTAACTTGCCAAGGTGCACCTTTCCTTTCATAAATATTGCAGTAGCTACAGGCTATGGAGAGTTAGCCAAGCAAGTTCTCTTCATCTATCATGATCTCACCCCTCCCTTAACCCCCTCCTCTCCCGCCCTCTCATTAAAAAAGAACAAAAGGTAAACCATAACCCTCTCACATGCCGCATTAATATATGTTATAATTTTCCAGCTCTGCCCAGTTCTGGTATGGCAGCTGTGTGGTTGTGTAGAACACGGGCATCCCTTGTGTTGGGAGCATTTGCAATCTCCTGCCCAAACCTGCTCCAAGCTGGAACATCCTGGGCTGCCCAAATGCTGCTGAAATAAGGATGAGGTATCAGGCACTTTTCGTGCCCCTGGGCATCAGAGGTTGAAGGACCAGTCCCTGCTCCCTGGTACCTAAGCAGCAACTTCCCAAACTCCTTTTTCCCCGACCTTCATCTCATCAAGTGTTAGCAAGGCTGCTGTCTCTGATATTTTGCAGGTCAGGCCTTTGAGGAACTGGCACATGCTCTGCCCTTGCCTGCTGTGGAGGTTTCCTCTTCTACAGGCCGGCTGTGCTGCAAGCTGCCCTCTGCGTGCATGGGGCTGCGGAGAGCTCTGCAGCTGGCGTCCCTGCCAGAAGCAAGGGCTGCTCTGCCTCCCACCTGGGTTGCAAGGGACTTCAGCTTAGTTCTGCAAACAGAAATGACTTGAAATACAGGTTCCCAGTGCTCAGCTAAGTAGAGAACACTTTTCTTTCCCTGTGGCCTTCTGGCACTGCTAACACGTGGGAGAACAGGGTTTGTGTGCATCCTCGCTGCAGTTCTGTTTGAGGCTCTACACACATACATGCGTCTCTGTATGTGAGTGCATAAAGACATGCTTTAAATCAATATTCTCTCATCGTGGTTCAAGGATAGAATTGCTTCTGGTTAAAGAAGCTGGAGAGAAAGATAAATAATTAATATATTAGCTTATGGAGCCATTCCTTTGCTCTAATGTCCTGAGAAGAGGATACCCCAGATGCTGAACTGCCCATAGTTCTGTTAGTAGCCACATTACAGCAGCGCCCAGAACCTGAGGTGGTCTGATCGTGCTCACTGCTGTGTATAGTGAAGTTTACACATGTGTGTGAGCCTCAGAACGTAAGATGATGGAATGCGTGAAGGAGGAGAGCAGCATCTGCAAAATGATAGGAAAATGTTCTGTCTCTCAGAGCTTTCAGGCACATAACAAGGAAAAAATTCTCCTGTTTGTTTCAGATTTTCAGGAAAAATTTCATTAAATCCAGACAGCTCTCTTGGAAAGCACAAACAATTATAAACAAAACCCAAAACTGCCTTAAAATATTACCATTTCACTAAAAGCTAGGTCAGGTATTGCAGCTTAAGTAAGAAATACATTCCATGGAGGACAAGGGTGATTGTGTGACAGATTTGTCATGATTGTAGTCCAAAACCATATTTCTCTTATGTTTTCTTAGAAACTTTTTAGCAAGCTCTGATCATCCCTGGACAGAGTAGGTTGCATCGAGGCTGGGTTTCTGTGCTACTATCCCTTGCAATTAGTACCACTCTCCATTGCTCCCAGGGCAGAGATGCACTGCCCTGCATTTTCTCCACCTCCTAACTGCCTTTTACTCCAAGCAGCTTGCATTTTTCCTCCATACCAAACCTTTCATCGAGGGGCTCTGCCAGACCCTTCGTTGCTGCCGAGAGCACAGTTTTGCCTCCTTCCCCTCTTCTAAAACGCCTCCCTTCACACGCTCGCTCTTACATCTGTCAAGGACACCAACAGGTGACACCTTCCTCCTCCCCACGGCGTCAAGGCTAGAAAAGGCTGTGGCTAGGGGAGCGCTTACAGATGAGGCCAGATTTGGTGCCCGAGGTCCATGATGCATTTTTTTATTTATACCCGTACACGCACACTTGTGTGTATGTTACAATGACTTCAGGGGACTGGAGGGGACTTTCCGCAAGGATTAGCTGAGTGTGCCTTCAACAAGGTAATACAACTAACTCGCCTTGGCTGCTGTGTGCTTAATTAAGGCCTTTCGTCATATAGAAACTGTTTGTTGTTTGTTTTTTTTTAAAAGAGCTTAATGTGGTTAGCAAAAGATATGCTGGAGTGGATCCCACAGGCTTAATGCAGTGACACTCTCCCTGGAAAACTAAGGTTTGTGCTGGATGTTTGCTTAACATTGCTGCTGTGTTCTGTAACTGATAGTGTGGTACACAGGGCTGGTGCTTGTGAGTTGCCCTATGTATGTGGGCAATGAGTCCCAGCTCCAAAACCTGCATGGATCCAGATGTTGGGTGCAATATGGCAGAGAGTGGAGAAGATCCAGGAACTGAAATGTATGCAGAATTTATACCAAGCACACTTTTCTCCCTAAAGGAAAAAACAACAAGCATTATGGCTGAACTGGATCCTGAAAAGAAATTAGGAAGGAAAACTGTGGACTTGCCTTTTGAGCTTCCCTTCCCCCTGCAAGCACTCAATTCACCGTGGGGATATGTGCAAGAAGGTGGTTGCAGAAAATGCTGCCAGTGGGAAAGGGGCGTGGAGGAATCAGTGGTCTCTTACAGACTTGGAGAAGAGTCATCTGCTGCCTTTTTAATGTCCACAGCTCTCTCTTGCTATACCCAAACTTCAGTACAGCACCTTCTGAAAAAGCATTTCTAGCCCTTCAAGGCATTCGGACTCTTGCTAAACACATGAATTATACTGCAGAGAGCTGCAGGTATCGCTGTTTGGTGGTCTGAAGCAGATAGTGACATGAAGAAGAGGGATTAAAGCTGTGAACAGCATCCACATGTGGAGCTGTATGCATGCTCTCCCACATAATGAGTATTTGCCAAATGAAGGTGCAGTGGGTGCCCCTCAGACATTTGGTGTGTAATGGGCATTGAGCCTCTGAGACAGTGGTTTTATGCAGTGGGTGGTACACTTGCATTTGAAGGCTCAGGACTTGGGGAACCTTTATGAAGCATGAGAATACTGCCACAATGGGGTGAAACTTCACTTTGATCCTGTATGCAGGCCTTTGAGTCTGAGCCATGTTACAAACCAGCTAGTTTCCAAACCAGAGGTTTGGTGCTGACCTATCCCAGAAACTGTCACAGACATGTGGTAGAAAGACTGCTGGTTAATAGTTTTGGGCACAAGAAGAGGAGCCGGTCATGTTGGTGCCCTAAATTGTGTTGAAAATGCTGTGAGAGCAGACTTTCTGAAAATAAAAAACCCCAACTCAGTGTCTGGTGGTTATGCTACAGTGCTGAAGAGGGGGAGGGTGGGGGGGCACATGTAGGAATAAATAGAATTAGAGTATGAATTTAGATTTTTCCCAAAGCAGATTCATGTGTTGCAGAGAGCGGGGAGAAGCGAGCAGTAGGGATTGCTTTTATTCCATCCTAGTACATTCACTGATCCTTGATCTTGCCTCTTCTGAGAGATTGCCAGCTGTAAGGTGGGGAATCTCCCAGTAGAAGTAGGATTCCTGATGCGAGTTTTCTCTTCTGATCTGAGCAGCAGTGCAGGAATTTCTCCCCAACAAAGGACTTTCCATGCTGCCTGCTAGACTGGCCACACTACAATCGTAGGGAGCATGAAGCTCATCCTCTCCTTCACCTGCTCTCACTGTGGCTCCTTTCATGAGTTATGTACAAACTGCATTCATGAGCACAGACAGCCAATGAGAAATAATTTAATAGGGCTACTTTACACCTCCTGACCCCAGCATGTTTCTGCTTGTCCCAGGAGCCCGCTGGTATTGGTAAATTATGACTTGGACTAACCTCATTCAGTTTAGTGTCTGCAGGAGCACTTGAGACTCAACACTCATACTTGCAAGAAACACCTGCATAGGATGGCCAGAAAAGGTGAACAGATAGCGCCTCATCCTGCTCTAAAATCCCAATGTGCCAGAGACAACAGGAGTGACTCAGCAGAGTGCCTGCTGACTGCACATACTCTGCATCTCGGTGGCTGTTTGCTTTCCTTCCCCCTCTTTCCCCAGTTGATGTTTAGGCTGCAGGACATATGTGTAACATCTTAAAAGGCATGTGGTTCCAATGGGGACATAAGGGGTTGGGTTTTGGGGGTGGAGAGGACAGGGCAGAGGACAGTCTTTGTGGAGCACTGCAGTTTTTAGGGAGGCTGACCCAGCTACCACACTGTTGGGTTTGAGTTCCAGTATGGGTATAGCCTGGTCAGGCGACTTCCAGTTGGTTATCTCATGAACACTGAGATCCCTGTGCTGAGTTTTCTTGCACAGCATCAAAGCTCTTTGTTTCTCAGTGTAAGATTAATGGAAGTTGTGGTCATAATCTTACAAGTGTTCGGGGCCCAGCTCGCTCTCCATTTTCCTGTCCCACCCCAGCCTCATCTCCAAAACTTGGGATGGTTAAGAGCAGTGATTCCTGATGACTGGGAACTTAATTGTGCTCCTACCGACTGAGTATTGATGGGTGATTTTGAAAAGGCCTGGCTATCTTGAATCAAGGAAATACTGGCAGAATTAACCTGTGTGGTAGTTTGGTCTTTTGATGTTTCTATGAACAGAATTAAATTGAAAGGGTTTTCCTAGAGATGAGAAGAGGTAGAAAGGAAATCTAGTTATGTCCTTTACAAGGTTCAATTCAATGTTGGTAGGGCTGAGTCACGTGCCTGTTCTGACTGGTGCCATCGCTCCCATGAGGCATACAACATGTTATTGCTCAGTGACTTAGCAACGTGCACCATAGCCTGTCTTCTGTGAGCTTCTCACCTTTGCCTTCCCTTTCAGGGCCAGTGTTTAGCAAACAGAATTTGCAGTGCCATGGTTACCAACAAGCAGAGCTTGGGACCTTTGAGCCATTTGCCAGTGTCTTGGGTGACATCATCAGCTTATAATATTGTAGCACCTTTTGCAAATTCAGCTTTTCATAGAGTTGGAGCTGCGGGAGAGGAATTGAATTTTAGGGGAGCTCTCACGATTGTGTCATTTGGTCTCTCACTGCAATGACAGCTGTAGCGTTCACATGCTGAAACCCAAGAGAGAATCATGGAACTTGTGTTTAAGCTTTCCATACCATCTGCCAGCCCTGACCAATGAACTGTACCATCCAGTGTGAGTACTTTAGTCCAATGAACATTTAGGCACTTATATGGAAATGAAAAAGTTCCAAGAGGAAAATTCCAGAAGGAGCCCACAGAACCACTAAGAATTTTCATAGTGGCTAAGGATTTGTGTAGCCCAAACCCATCTCTGTCTGTACCCACTTATGGCTTGGAATATGTCTGAGAACAGGACAAGTAGTGGTGCTTGACCCATGTTCTTTCCCAGACCAACACAACACTTCTTGATACTTTATGGCTGCAAATTCCATGAATGCAGAGCAGGAGCGTGCTTGCATATTTTCTTAACTTTCTTCCTCCTTTAGCTATCAGAAATTCCACTCTGGATATTAGAACGTTGCCCAACCCAATGAAAGTTTCATCAAAGATGGATTTTAATTATCATTGTTCCATGGCAAAAGACAGAGGTGACTAGGCAGAGCTGTGCCTAATGCTATGAGTCTGTTACCACTTAAAGTATGAAGATAGGGTGCTTTTAGAGTGAGATGGAGAAAATTCATGTTGGTGTCTGCTTGAAGGGGTTATATATGTGCTGGTGTGACAGAGGTGGCCCTTACATATCGTGTGGGATTGTAAAGGACATCTAAGTGAGCTTTCTGCCCAAATAAGTATGTGGCTGGTGATCTCTTAACCTGTCTAGACTGTCTGTGAGCCTCTCGCTGACAGCTTTGGGTGTGAGGGACACATATGTGCCATTTTTTGTGCTGAACTTACCTACGAGTCACAGGTGTCAGGACTGGACACAAGTTTTGAGGGCAGGTGAGGAGCCTTGGAGTGCTCTTAGCATGGGTCAGGGCCTCTGCGGGGTGAAAGGATTTTCTCCTCTCTGGCCTGCCAGCTCCTGTGCCCTCAGGCGCTGCCACTCAGGCTCAGAGGCTCTCTTTTGTAGCTGTACTGCCATGGCAAGTGCCCTAAATCAGTCACCCTGAGGACTAAGGAGGGGGACGGCTGCATTCTGCAGGAATGGGTGCTGGATAAGCTCATTGCGGATGAGGGAACATGGCAATACAGGACCATGACAGCCCGCACAGAGAATGTGGTGAAAGCAAAACAAATGGGCTACGCAAGTCCCTTTCCCTTTACGTTCAGGGGTCCAGCAGCTGCTTGCCTTGACTGATGGATGGCAGCACTGCCCAGGCACCTCTGTGTACCCTCCTCTCCTTCCCTCTCATCTTTCACACCATGCTGTCATTCCCTCTGCTCCCTGGGTGACCCTTTGCAGAAGCAGACTTGGTAAAAAAGCTAATGAAGGCACTTAGAGTCCCTTGGGGTGTTAAGAGTCTCTCTGGCCCTTGGAGGCCTGCCACCCTCATTATTCATGCTTGTTTGTGGGTTTCGGGTTTTTTTACAAGCTCAGTAAATGGTCTTGGAAACTGATCAGTGGGAAAGTGGACCGATGCGTTGGAAGCAGAGCTGCCAGAAAAGCATGGTGCTCGTGTCTCCTGCTACCCTGCTCTTCCAGCTGCCCCTCAGTGGCAATGTGTTTTCTTGACAGTGGGTGGTCAGACTAACAAGCTTTCCCTGCATATGAATTTGCAGCTTGGCATTCTCTGTGCATCTCTGAAGATGCAAGGAGAACTCATCTGGAGGGCTTTAAAATTTTCCTGGTCAAAAGTACCGTTGGGAGCCTTCATGGTGGCTGAGGGATGGATGTGATGTCCCTAATGCAGGCATTACCCTTACTCTGCAGGTTTAGATGTGTTTACCTAGATTCCATGGATCTCCTTTCCTTGCATGTAGTGGCCAGTTTTTCTGGAAGACAACCTGCTGCTACAGCTGACAAATGTGTGCACATACTCACACCAGCAACACTTTGTACTTTCCCTCCTTGCTGCTTGTGTTTTTGAGTGAGTGACAACTTCCATTTGTAACTCCTTTGACATACATCAGAGGAAGAGTTTACAATGAGCTTTCCTCTGTTTCTGTGTGCTTTTTTTCCCCTCAAAAGCTATCTTTTTTCTTTATTTCCTACAAGGAGGAGGGTATTTTTTCTAAGGTGATGATAATGATGAACTCTCAGGAGTTCGCAAAGTACGTGACAAGGAGGGGAAAAAATGGTATGGTCTTCTGTAGTCCCACAGCCAGGCAGACAGAGTATAGACATCACTGGAGATCCAGAGCAGCATATGCCCCATGCACAGAATTCAAAGCTGCCACTTCCTTCCTGCTCTTCTGGAGGGGACCTGAAGGAAATCTCTCTCTCTCGCATGTATGCCTGCTCTCCTTGATCTAATAAATAGGCCAGAAGAGGGGAAGGAGGAGATCCTCTTTCCTGCTTATAGATTTTGTTTTAAAAGCATTGAATCTAATATGAAGAACTTCACTTCCTCGTGCAGAAGCCTTTGCTGTCTGCCTCTTCTCGCTCACTGCCTGTGCCATAGGCAGTGACTTTTTTTTTTTTTTAGTTCATGAGCAGATATAATTTTTCCTCTACTTATTTATTGCCTAGCATAGCCCAAGTTTCTGTAACAGCCCATCACCTAAATCTAGTTACCAAGTTTTCATTGTGTATGTGGTGTTTGATTTGGTTCTTTCTGAGAAAAGAATGAGCTGCAATCTTTGGATGAAGGTCCAAAATTTCCATGAAGCTCACAGCTGTCTAGGTATAGCTGGGAGGAATATCCCCTGTATTGATGAGGCAATTTAAAGTGTGCTTTGTCCTGCTGTGACACTCAGGTAGTCCTCTGCTGTGGTCAGTGTGCCCCTGGAATATGGCTCTTGCCTGCCAGACTATGACCCTTTCCATCCCAACAGCAGTTGTACTGTGCTGAGGTTGAGATACCTGCTGGAGAAGAGCTCTGTGGAGAAGGACCTGGGGGTCCTGGTGGATGACAGGTTGACCATGAGCCAGCAGTGTGCCCTGGGGGCTAAGAGAGCCAACGGGATCCTGGGAGGCATCAGGAGGAGTGTGGTCAGCAGGGCCAAGGAGGTGATCCTTCCCCTCTACTCTGCCCTGGTCAGGCCTCACCTGGAGTATTGTGTCCAGTTCTGGGCTCCTTGGTTTAAAAAGGACAGGGATCTCCTGAAGAGAGTCTAAAGAAGGGCTACGAAGATGATTAAGGGCCTGGAACATCTCCCATATGAGGAAAGTCTGAGTAAGTTGGGACTCTTCAGCCTTGAGAAGAGAAGACTGAGGGGGGGGACCTAATTAAAGTCTATAATTATCTTAAGCAGGGGATGCAGGGGGAATCAGCCAGCCCCTTTTCTTTGGTCAGTGGAGACAGGACAAGGGGCAATGGCTGCAAGTTGGAGCACAGGAAGTTCCACACCAACCTGGGGAGGAACTTTTTCCCAGTGAGGGTGCCAGAATCCTGGGACAGGCTGCCCAGGGAGGTGGTGGAGTCTCCTTCTCTGGAGATATTCAAGACCCGTCTGGACACCTATCTGAGTGATATGTCCTAGGGAGCTGCTTTGGCAGGGGGGTTGGACCCGATAATCTCTCAAGGTCCCTTCCAACCCCTACAATTCTATGATTCTATATGTTGGGTCAAGACTCAGCAGGCAAGAAGGAGGTCCTCAAATAGAAAAGTGACCTTACAAAGCATCTCTTTTTGTCTCTGATTCAGTGAGACCATCACTTCTCATCTCAAACGATAAAATTTATCATCAAATTTTGTCTTTAAGTGTGAGCTCATGTTGTGCAAACAATTTTACAGATCTGTTTGCATGAAATTATTCCCCCTGAATTTGTAGGCCATGCACCCACCCTGCTGGGTATTCAGACACTCTTCACCGCAGTGGTTCTTCTGACTACGCACTAGTCATCAGCTGCTGTGAGGAGTATCTCATCTGTCACCTGCCTGAAAAGCACAGCTTCTGCTCCCCAGCTAGCCAAAGCCCACGGCATTTTCATGATGCTCACACAAACACTTTCAGGGTGCATGTGCCTCACCGAAGAGTGTTTGTGACCTGTCTTGCTCCAAGAACCTTTCCAAACTAATGTTTCCATCCCCCCCACCTCCCTTTTTTGATTTTTGGTCAAGAAAAATGTTCTCCATAGTACATGAAGAGAATACACTTGAAGCAAAATTGTTCTATAAAATACAGTATTTACCTAAGGCATCACAGGAGCACCCAGAGATGCCAACCTTCAAACATTTCTTGTTCTGCAATACCAGGGGGTTGTCAGTCAGACCCTCAGGAGAGGTGAGATAGAGTCTGGAAGATACTATGTAGTCCATAATGTTCTCTGTGGCTAGAATGTTTTACAAACAAAAAGTTAAGATTCAGTGATTTTAAAGCCTCTAGGGAATAGCAACTTGATTTTTCTGTCCTGCTTTATGTATACAGATTTCTGTGTAGTCTTTCTGTGCTTTGCAGGATTGCATTTCTTTGATCAGAATCATGAAGATTTGGCTCAGCTGGATTAACAACAATGCATGAGCCTGGGTCCCAGTGCTGAGTTTTAGGTGTTAGGCACACAACCCTGTGATTGACTTGCAAAGAGACAGGTGTCTCACTTAAAAAGATTCTCAATATATATAAAAATATATATATCAATATAAAAAAAAAATCAAAAGCTTCTCGGTAAACAAGCAGCTGTCAAGAGATCTCTAGCAGATTGCTTTTCAGATTTTCAGGACCTTTCCTTTCCCAGATTGTGCAAATGATCTTTCTCTTTTCAAGTGTTACTTTTCCCATAGTGTTGAATTATTTTTTCCCCAAAAATTCCTTTTGTTCTACAAGCCACACCAATTTCCAGATTTTTAATTCAAGAGATCAATTTGTCTCTTACTAACTCTAAGCAAGAAATACTTTTCAGCCAGTTCATCTCTTCAATATAAATTGGAAGAAAGGGAAAGGAAAGAAAACCATACGAATAAGCTATGCTGCCTCCAGAATCTGAAGTTATTTACAAACTACAAAGTAGATAAGCCTTGTGCCTCAGTGGATTGATCTCCAGATGGTATTTCTTCTAAAACTTACCTGACCCAGTGAAATGCCTTGAACACAGGGACCCAGCTCCAGGAAGGCACAAAAGCAATTTTGTAGCTTTCAGTTGGCCAACTTGTATGTCAGGCAGCATGGGCTTACGTGCTCTGTGAAGTCCAGCCTGCCTTTCCTTGTGCCAGGAAGGGCATAGGAACCGTTCACATTACAGCAGTTCAACAATTTCCATTGCCATATGATAACAGTGTGCACATGGACACCCGCTTTGCAGCAAATTACATTTAATGTGTGAGGAAAGAGAAGCAAGCTTCGTTTGCTGCAGGCAAAGACCAGGACATAATCACTTGCACTGTGTCAGATGATGTGCAATAGCCCATTAGGCAATAGCAACTTCATCATCCATTGGAGCGTCCTGACAGTCTGGAAGGAGGACAGGAAGTAGACCATCTAATTTCACAGCACCCTAGTGTGGTTGTGTCACCACAGGAGCTGAAAACCTGTCTTGAAGGTATTTTTTCCTTAAAACTTTTCACTCCAGCACAAAACCAACGTACATAGCCCAGGTGTGAAAAGAAGCCTGTCCCAAAGCAGGGAGCTAAGCTGAGGTCACAGAGAGTGACAATAAATCTTCTCCAAACCAGGATCTTATCCAGAAAGCCAAATGCTAATGCATTGCTCTTGGTGGCACCGACCTGCACTTTGGTTTTAACTTAGCATCCTCCCAAGGCAAGGCAGAGCTCCACCTGTGCTCTTGCATGCCCTTTGTGCTGGGATCACAGCATGGGATATTTTTGTAAATTATCTAATGACCAAACTGAAAAGTCTTTCTAGGGTTACCACTGAATGCAGGACGTGTCTCCAGGGCACAGTATCCAAGCATCTTTGCTTACAAAGGGAGGGTGATTGGCTGATGTAGTTTTGCTCTGCACCCAATGAGAAGGGCTGCAGGGCTTGAGTTAGCAGTATCTTGGTGATATGAGCCCCCATAGGGTTTATGTCATACCTATATTTCAGAAGTTACAGAATGTGAAAGATATTATTACCTAAGAAGCATGTTGCAGAGCCAGCTCCTCTGGCCTAACGACACCTTCTTTTTAAAGGTTTCTATGTAATGCAAGTGTAAAAGAAGGGTTGTGGAATGGTTCTTTGTTAGATGTAAAATTAATTCCCTGTGCCCCATTACATGGAGAAAGGAATGGTTGTGCACCAATGAATTGACCTCAGGAGGAGTCTAGTGTACAAAGCTGAGATCTGTTTCGGGAGAGCACAATGTTAGTGAGGACAGGTCTTGTGCTAACAATTACCCTCACAATCTCTCTTCTCTAATTGATGTGAAACAGAAATTATTCCAGGACATGAATACTGTTATATTGATCTTACTGATGGATCTGTTAGCTAAAGATACAATAGTGCTGGAAGTCAGATTTTGAGAAGCCAGGCAAAATGTTTGTCCCTGCTTTTTAATGAAAAACTGTAGAGATTTTGATTTTGATATTCAGTTCTTCTGGATTCTTTAGTTTGTTTATTTTTAATTCCATAAAATTAATAAGCTTGAAGTAGAGCCAAATAAGAGGTTAACGTTGGGGAAGTTGACTAAAAGAAGATCTATTCTCTTTCCTCTTTCCTTTAGTTTACACTGTAGAGTTTGAACTTTTGGGTTCTTGTGAGCAATCTCTTGCTGGTTAACCAAAACATTTCAGTCAGAAACAAAGGGGTTGCCTTCCACAGCTGTCGTTCAGTGAAACCAGCGTGCTTCTGCCTGCATCCCAGCACAACAGAAATCTCTCTTTGACTATCAAAATTCCCAGTGATGGGAAAGCAGTGTAGTCCTGGGTCTTGGGCTCAGCAAGTGCTGCTGCCCTCTCCTGGAAGGAATGACAGACGTCTGGTCACACTAAAGAGCATCAGTTCCTGAATCTGGGACCAAGTTCTTGATCATGGCTGGCTAGAGCATTTCAGACTAAGGCAGGTACCATGACAAATGTGTGTCCTGGGAATGGGTTTGCAATCAGAAAATTGCAACCAAATATGGGACCGTATAGCAAAAATGAAGATAAGGAAATGTTATGACAAGCTCTGATGGCACAGCAACTCTCTTCCTACTTTTTCTTTTACTAAATGTGCCCAAGTGGCAGTATCTTCTATTTTGAGGAGTGGAGAAATCTGGAGGTGTATCTCATCTCCTAAGTGCAATGCCAAGAAATCGTTGCAGAATGATTCAGAAAGCCTATTATTGCCTGTGCATGGGCTAGTCCTCATTGTTCCTCCAGCCTTGGGAAGCCACTGGAATGACTCACTATATCACCTCCTCATAAAAAATAGGCTTCTGCAAAGGATGACCCCCAAAAAATAATACAGGAGAGAATGAAATGAGGGAAAAGCTCTCATTCATGGCTCTGAATAGCAAGAAATTTTCACTTTGTAAAGTAAGCATGGCAAACAAACCAAAAGACTCACAGGCATATGTGAACATTTGCCCCTAAAGAACCAAAGGACTCTTTATGTTTATAGGTAAGATACCCAGGAGATCAGGTCATAAGCTAAGAGGCAAAGCTGGAGCATTATGAAAGGTTCACCTCAAGTTCATCTGGGAAACTATTGTGCTTTTTGAGAGAGGGGTGCAGACACAGACGCCTTTGTAGGGATAGGGTTGTCCTCCTGTAGGAGATACAAAACTTCTCTAGATGTTTAAGGTTCCTTGTCTGTGGAAAAGAAAGGTGCTAAAACTTTTTTCAAAGGTTGGAAAGCAGGGCAATATTGGACTTGATCCATTTCCAGTCCTAATGCTCTCTGGAGGTCTTTGCTTTTTGACATTTATCTAGCCATTTTCTTTTTCCCATGCAGTGGAATAGGCTGCCCAGGGAGGTGGTGGAGTCTCCTTCTCTGGAGATATTCAAGTCTCGTCTGGACACCTATCTATGTAATATGAGATAGGGAGCCTGCTTTGGCAGGGGGGTTGGACCCGATGATCTCTTGAGGTCCCTTCCAACCCCTAAGATTCTGTGATCTGTAAAATTGGTTGTACTATACCCTATCTAGGTGCCTGACTTCCTGTGCCTGACAGGCAATTCTACCTCACCCTCCTCCTGAGAGTCATCAGGCCCAAAGGGGCGTCGGGCAGGAGTGTTTGACTGACTGACTGACTGCAGGATGACATGAACTGGAAGGTCCTGTAAGGGTCACCAGGTACTATCTAAGGCTTGTGAAGTTTGATAGGTTTTGAGGAATAAAACAGTAGAAGCCTGAAGTATGTTTTTCCCTTTCCCTCTCCCAACTTCATTTACTTACTCATTAAATTCAGAAGCATGTAGCTACACCCATAGAAAATTACTGCATTTCGTAACCTTTAATTGATTTGCGTATTTATGGGGAAACTGGTATTTCGGGACTATCCAACTGTGCCACCACTATCACCTTTTCATGGGACTCTGTCTGTTTGGTTGCTGCAGTGAAGCCCTGATATATGTCTGCCTGGCACAGACCTGGCAGCTCCGTAGGGCTGAATTCTTCACTGCAGGTTACTAATACTGAAATCAGGAGAGCCCTTATTTGTAGATGGGGCAGATATTCGTTGCAGCATGCTCTGCTCTGCTCTGTTTGTTTGGCTGGGTGTTGGTATTCCAGCAAAGATTTTGAAACGCATCAGTGTGCTGCAAGCTGCTAATTACATTCCTTTTCCATACCATTAGGAAAGGCAGGGACACTGCAGTGGTGGTCAGCTACAGAAGCCCGAAGTTACTGACATGGGTGTTAATTTCTTCCCATGTCACCACTGAGTTTCCCAGGTTTTTCAGCTGTTGTAAATCCAGGGATGCAGTAGATGTCCATATGAGAGGGGTCCTCCTGACTTCTCATCTGTCTCAAGGGCTTTATAGCTTAAAACCCAGTTCAGTGGCTCCAGCCTTTGCATTGCTGGTCAGAGCTGCGAGAAGACAGTGCATGACAAGAAAATGTTGCTTCACTTTCTCTGTTGATCTCAGTTTTAACTTTTGTTTCTAATTTCTGAGACTGTAAAGCTTTGCAGATAATATATTGGCCATGAAGATTGATCATACAGTGTCCTTTCTATATCTAATGCCCCTAGTTTTGGAGTTGGTTATACTGCTAACCCTGCTGGTGTGAAAAGTATTGCTTCAGGCTTAGATGTTACCAGAGTCTTGTCCTGAACAAATAATGATAGAGCTGCTCAAGGTAGCACAGGACAAGCAGCATCCAAACCACAGAATTGAGCCCCAGCCCTGGATGAGGGGTTTGCAGCCACTCGAATGTGGTGGTGAGCACCAGACCCAGTAAAGCCTTCCTCAGCAAGTCTGGTGGTGCTGAGGAGAACACGCTCACAGTGTCTTCTGTCTCAGGCAGACAGAAGGTGTGACTAGTGTGACGCCTTCCATTTGGGATGCTGAGTGATAACAGTGTGATTGTGGTAGGCCAGGCCATGGCTTCTGCTGTCAACTTTGGGAACTAGTGTCTGGCCATGTTGCAGCACTGTCAGGAGGAGAACCACAACAGGCAGGAGGCTTGCCAGGGAGCTGAGGCACAGTTGTATGGAGAACCAGCTGCTGCCCAGAGGCACCTGAAGTCACTCTGTGGTGGCTGAGATTTACAGAGGCTTTCTAACTAAGCTGGTTCACAGCGAGCTAAGGGCACTGCATGACCGTAGTGTGACCTGCCCTTCTTCTTAACCAAAGAGTGTGAATAGTTACTTGGTTTTCTATGGAATGAGATGTTTTGTGGAAGGTCATTGCATAGTGCTCATCTGTAAACACCCTGCCCATGCTGTGGGACCCTGCAAAGCTGCTAGCCTAGGGCTGCATTGTAGCAGCAAACTGGAGCAATCAGATGGAGATGTGCTCGTAAATGCAATCCAAACAAAATAGACCAGAGAGGAGCAAGAGACTGTATTTTCTTGTATTTCCAAACCTTCAGTCTTCATCTCTTTTTTATTCTCCCTTGTTCCTCTCTTATTGCTACATCTGTCCTCTCTTTCATTTCTCAATCTCTCTCTTTCCCTGCATTTTGAATGCAGAGCCATGCGTGTTTGTCCGACCATCTCTGCAAACTCCAGTCTGAAATTAGGCACATTATCCAAGAGACTCATTTTACTCCATCCAATGGAGTGGTCCTCACAGGGGCCACACTGAATGAGATCAGAGGATCTGGGTCCTCCTTTTTTTTGCATAGCCTAGCCTAGAGTTTATTGCTACATCAGAAGCCATCGCACACCCTCTCCCTTGAGGAAAAATGACCTCAGGCCAAGCCACCATCTCCATCTTATCGCCTGCTAATTGCAGGACATCCTGGGGAAGATGGTGGCGTTTTCACCTTTGATCCCAATGCTGCAAGGTTGGGTTCTCTCTTCTGCAGGCTCTGAGAGAGTGTAGGTGTTTGCTTTAGGCTACGATGACATGAGAAATACCTTAGTGAGGCGAGGCGTGGGTGTATTGGGGCGTGACTCAGAGGAAGTCAATGTACAGGGATTTGTTTTGTGTGCAATAGATCCATTCACTTCAGTTACCAGCATGGGTGTAATTAACTTTTCTTTTTACATTTTATTATTTTTATTATTAATCATGGCTTAAGAATGGCTGAGCCAATGAAGATTTCATATGCAATTTCAAAAAGTCCAAGATTCATAATACCAAGGACTGGCTTGAGGGAACCAGGAAATTTGATGACAGTTCACTAGATTCTGATGAGGTACCATACCATCAAAGAGACTGGTAGCCTGGGGCAGGATATCTTGCTTTAGAGAGAGAGAAAAAGGACATACTTAAAACTGGGCTTGGAGAAGTCTTGCCAAGACAACTTAGGGAGAGGATCAGTATGGGCACAGCAAAGCAAATTAAGTAGCTGTATTTAACTAGTCCAGATTTCCTTGGCTTCAGAGCTGGATCTCTTTTTTTGTTATTTGTTTTCATTGACAATAGATGAGATTAGCTACAGTTCTTACATAGGGTAAGGATCACTCTGAGGTTACTCAAGATTGAAGTGCCTTTAGCCTTGACTTAAGAAGCCCAGAGTCGACTTTTCTATAGCAGACAAGACTACATAGGTCAAAAGTTTGTCACAGTTTGGGATGCTGTTCTGATTCTGCTCATTTGCCAACAATGCTGCTGTGGTGTGTATAAAACGAATCTGAGTTGAATGCACCCCGTGGCCCTGCTGTAGGGAAACTCTTCTTCATCCCCACCCTGCTGCATTCTGCAGTGAGATCGCTACAATAATAGAACAATTTATGCCAAAAAACCCTCAGCAAGCAGGTTTCAATTCCTACAAAAGTTAACTTGAAAAAAAAAAAAGATTACTTCAAAGAAAATGACAATTCATTTTCCAAGAAAAGGAGGGTGGATTGATGTGAGAGGCACGTGAATCATACTACCTCTGTTGTTCTGCCCTGATTCAAGGCTAAAATCGATATGTCAAGAGGTGAGTCAAGGGAAACAGCTGGGACAGCAAAACCAGTAAAGGTTCCTACAAACTCTACAAACCTGTGATGGTCTAATAGTCAAGTTCAGAGCATTTCTTTATATAGGGCATTGACTGGATTCCCTTGTTCTCATCCCAGATTGCCTTGTTGCTATTTTTAATGAGAAGCACTTTTTAAGGAAGGTGTCCACTCTCCCAGTACATAGTCAACTCCAGGTCCCAATATGCAGCCAACATATTCAGGTTAATGGCAGCAGAACTGGAGAGGAAACACTTCTGTCCTCTGGGGAGCTCTAAGATGTGTTTGCATTCATCCTAAGAGGAAGAAATAGTATCAAGATATTCGGGAAATAATTCGGTTTGGGGTTTTTTTCAATCAAACACAGTATGTTGGCCTTAAAATAGTAAATAAAGTGTCTGTGATATGTTTGATTGAAATGAGGCATTTTTCTGCATCCATGGGTATTTTGTATTCTGAAGCAGGTCTCAAAAGTTAGTTTAAAATTAAACTTTTTTGTTTGCTTAGAAATTTCAATTCAAATTACATTCAAACCAAGACAGGCTAGAGAAAGAGAGAGGAGAGAGGGACAAAGTGGTTTTGCCATAGTAGAGCATAAAATGCAGGTCTGTCAACTGGAGACATGAATCAATAAGTGCAGGTTAGACAAAGGCCATTTCAGAATGCTACTCCTGTCCAGAAACAATGTGACTGGGTTTGCACAGTGGTGCCTGGAAATATGGCCATGTAACTTCCAGATTCAAGCTGGTTTGTGTGCCATCGGCACAGGTATATCTGTGCTGTCCTCATCAATCCTGGCAATCCAAAGCTTGCCACATGCAGAGCCTGCTTGAGTATCTCTACAGCGACTGCACTGGCACATCGTTGTTTTGGGAGGATGACAGTCTTAATGCAGCCTGGGTGGTTGTAACTCTCCTCCTATATCTTCTTTCCACTTCCATTTCCAATGTTTTCAAATGAGGTGGCAATGTTTTCCTTTTTGTGGCTGAAAGAGTGTGTGTCGCTGCTGGTGTTGGATATATTCCCACAGAGTGTTCTCAGGAATGTAGAAGAGGGAGAAAAGGCAAAACTCTCTTATCAAGGGCAAAAAAAGGGAAAGAGGAAAAAAAGAGGCCAGTGGTGGTGAGTGTCAGGCACAGTGAAGACCAGGAAAACTTCCAAGCTCTCTCTTGCTGTTTGTCAAACCCTTGGTTGACTTTTCCACAAGTCTTTCCTTGTACCTTATAAATAATACTTAAGTCAACACAGACAATTGTGGCTACTGGTAAAAACCACAGAGAGTAGCTAAACACAATGGAAATGACTTATTCCACCATTTGGTTTTACTTTGGAGCAAGCAGAAAACTTTTGAAAAGAAGTGAGTCAATTTTTTCATCCATCTTGGCTTTTGTCTGCTCAACATGTCCTTTTTCTGTGTAGCTGTGGTCTTAAGGTTTTTGTTGGGCATTATTTATTTACTTTTTTCTGCTTTGCTTTCTTGGTTTAGGATTGTCTCCCAGTGACAACTGCTAGCACCACAGGGCTAGAACATGGTAAAAGACAAAGCAAAACCACCATGCCTTTGGGGAAATGACTTTGCTACCTTGCCAAGAAACATGTTTGGCAGGTTTATAAGCCAAGGTGGAGTTGGAGTTCTCTGAGCCCTTCTGCCCTCCTTGAAAGATGTCAGGTGGGAACCTCAGCAAAGCTACTATCTTGAGTAGCATCTCCAAGGTTGGGCAAACTGGTTCAGGTAGAAGAAATTGCAGCTCAGACTGAACCTTTGCCCATTTCTTGATGGGATGAGCCTAAATTTTTTTTTCCTTCCACCTCACACACCTAAACCTTGAACTCAGCTCTGCCTGTCCTCAGAGCTGAACCTTCATAGGCATTGTGGAAAGCATGGTTGATATCTTAAAACCTTTCTCTTGCATGACAGCATTTCTACCTTTCCTTGAGGTGAATTATTTGAACATCAGCCAGTATTGGCTCCATGCACACTAATCCCAGGCTGGTGTGGGCTTCTGAACTCAGTTAGAGACAGTTCCCACAGGACCACAAACCAATGTGTCTCTTTGGCTTTGCCAAGAGTGTGTTAGAAAGCAGGGGCTGTGTGGATGTATGTGGTTAGCCTAAGCAGCTACTTGTCATTGTTGGAGGGTCTGTGTGGTTTTTGTGAGGAAATGGATTGAATAGTCTTCCTCTGAGTTGACTCAGAAAAAATATAGCAAGTAGTAGAGGGTACAGAGATGGAAGGGTTTCTTTTTACCCTTAAGGCAACCTCTTAGGTCTTTGCACAACAAAGGACTCCTACCATTTTCAGTTGCATTAGCATAACTCATTGCTGAAAGGGTTACCAGCTGTTCTAGGAGGAAAAAGCTATTAGCCTGGTTTTGTAAAAGGACATTTAGCCCTTTAGGGAAAGACCTTCTGAGAAGTACTTCCACAGGAGTAACCCAAATCCCACCCAGGTCATGTGGCAGGTGATAGCCCAGCTATATATAAAGAGCTCTGCTCAAGTGAAGGACCCTTTGGAGAGGTAGCTGAAGAAGAAATTTCAGCATATATGTAGAAGGAATTGCTACAGGAGGCAAAGCAATGGGAGAAGGTGTGGAAGAGAAAAGATGCTTCAGGCAGGATAATCCGAGGCATTTGCTGGCCCAGCATCTTCTGTTGTTTATCTCTCTTTGGTGAAGATGGTGAGTGATGAAAAGCAGGGATATACATTATATCCCTGAACTCTAAAATGGGCTTTAGACTGGGAATACCTGTGTCTGTTTTGTCAGTAAGCCACAATTAGCAGGACATTGTCAAGATTTCTTTCAAATCAAATTAGAGATTTTGGTTTAAGGTGGCTCAAAATCCAGTTCTAATTCTATTGGGTTACCTGGCAGCTGCAGCTGAATCTGTGAGCTGTCCCCTCTGGCAGAGGCAGCAAGAGAGACACCGCTTTAGACTTGTTCAAACCCATAACATCACTAGCCCTTCTGAGCAGAAAAGTCCTTGAGACAGAGAAATATCACTCCTCTGGCCTTAAACTCAGCTGAGAAGATGCTTCCAGAGCTCATCATGTAGCTGCTGCCCTGCTGGAAATCTTCATAAAGCAGAGAGCCTTATGTTTATATTTTTCTTGTAATTGGCAGGAGTTGGCAGGTTATCTGGATACTCTATCTCTGTCTATATTTGCCTACTTCTATATCTGTTGACAGTATAAAAGTGTCAATATTTTTTTCCTTGTAAGGCGATATAAGCAACTGCCTGACTGTTGACTCAATTGAGGATTACTAATTTCAATAGCTAGTTAACAAATCGGCCTACACTCCAGGTAGAAGTGCAGTGCCTGCTACTTCTGAAAGGGTCCTGGGAAGCTAACAGTGATAAGCTGCTTGGAGCTCAGGCTAAGCCAGGGGTGGAGAGCAGTGATATTCCATTTGGGCAGTGTTTCACCTGCCCCAGCAGTTAAGCTGGGCTGGTGGGGACACTCTGTGCTAGTCTCTTCCTCCAGTCCTATGAATGGTGGCTTCCTGAAATTTACTTTGCATTTAAATTGTGGCAGGTAGCCACTGGATCTCCTTTCCTTCTCTTAGTGTTGTTTTATTAAATGTGTCCACCTAACGAGGATCTCTTCACACAGAGTGAATTGGTAAGGTCAGGCTGCAGTGATGGTTTGTGAGAGTGTTTATAGGGGGCTTACCAGCTCAAATTCCACCCAACTGAGCCCTAACTGGTTTTGGGGTGGTCTTTTTGCCATGCATCAGCTGCAAAGCGCATTTAAGAAATAGGTTTGTTCTGCCTTTCTCCAAGAATACAGGCATTAACACTGAATGTGCACAGTGTATACAAGAACTGTACCTACTGAGTAGTGCCCTACTTTGATTTTTCTTTTCAGTCATCTTTGAGATACATTGAAATGGCTCAGTAGAAATCTGTCTACTCATTTTCCCTTAAAATGCTCTTGAGATGGTCATGAGAACATAGGGCAGGCTGTCTCTTTATCTGGCTCTGCACTGCTTTCTGTTTGTTCTGCAATTATCTTGTGAAACACCGTGTATGCTTTTAGGCATGATTTTTTTTTCCCATCTCTGCTCATTCCTTTATTGTGCACATATGCATTAATAGTTTTGGTTGGGTTGTTTTTTTTTTCCTAATGGAAATAATGTCCAAAAAAATGTCTGGGAAAGGGAGGAGCTCTTGTGTCCTCTTCATTATGTTAGAAATGAGAGTTGATCAAGTTCCACTGGAGTGAATTTACTTGTATTTCTATGTAACAATAACCTAAAAAAGACTTTCTGTCTTTATGTCTTTTTTATGCTTCCACCACATGTGTGCATAAAATAGCTCAGAATCTAAATAAAAGATGTTGTGGTTCAGGGAGATGTCTGGGCTCTGCTGTTACTCAGCCCAACATAGACTGCCTCTAATTTAATTAATGTTTTTGTCAACTTCTGTGGAAAACAGCCCAAATTTATCAAAACCTATTCTTATTCTCTGTCAGTGCTAAGGGGGCATCCCTTGTGCCTACAAAGCTTCTGTTTCAGCATCCGATTACCATCTGAATGCAGAGTTGTAGGTGAAACGCCACTTTAGTTACTGGTACTCCTGCACTACCAGAAACTCTGGCAGCTTTGATTCACAGCATCTTTTACAGGTAGAAAGGCTTATCATCTGGATGGAGAAGATGAAGACTGGGAGAAAGGATATCTTGTTCTTGGTTTTCTGGTGGGGAAACTGTTGCCCAGGCAGTTTCAGCCATGCAGACACCACCCACACCCTCCTCGGGGGACGGAGGACAGCCATGGTATATTGATGTGACAGGGAGAGCCTTGCATCAGCTCTGCTGGCAGCTTCTTAAGGTCTTCTAGATCTGTCTAGAGATGAGAACCAGCACCTCCTGCTGACTGTCCCTAGGGCTATTTAGAGCACTGAAGACCTTAGTAGTTTGGACCCATAATTTCTCTTTCAGTGATTAAAAAGTTCTTCTCTAGGCTGGCTGAGGAGATCACGTGCTCTGTACCTTCTTGACAAGAGTACGAATCTCCCTTCTTATCTCACTTGAAATCACCTATTTCACATTCATCATCTGAATTCAATTAAAAATAACCTGCAGCTGTAATTGTTAAGGGCTGTTTTTAACTGAACTCCCTTCATCCCGGAGTGTGTGGGATTTCCCCCTGCAGTTTCCAGAGCAGGTGGTCAGTGGGAAATTCCTATGAGCTCCTCAGTGTAGGGTTGCTCTTGGGGGCCAGTCACGGCATATCAGATGTGACTTCAGATTCATCGCTACAAAACAGAGGGCTGACTCCTCCCTCCCTCCCCCGCTTTCTATCAATACCTGACACAAGCTATGTGAAAAGGGGGGCTATGGGGTGCAGGTCTGTTCCTGAGTTTTCACAGGGCATGTGATGGCTGCTTGTGATAGAGCATCATTTCAAGATAGCCCGCAAATAAATTTGCAGTACAATGCAGGGACAAGATCTGCCACAGGAGCCGTTTTGGTTCATTTTGAACATATAGAATATAAGTTCCCTGAAACACTTGTGTGACTACCACGGTTTATATCATAAAACAATTAAAATGAATGGGTTTGGAGAGTGTTTAAGCATTCATTCGTCATCCCTGCCTTATTGTTAATGGGAAGCTTCCTGTTAAGAACAGGGTGAGGCACTGCCTTGCAGAAACGTTCACAAGCAGTGTGAGAGATTCTTGCTTTTGTTTCTATTGTGTGGGAACTGTGCAACGTCTGCAGCTCAGACTGAACTTCTGCAAAATCCACACCTCAATCACAGAAGCATAACTTGCTGTAGGAGAGGACGCTGATTTGACTGGAGCTCTCTTAGCTTTTCTATCCTCTGTCCCTGTTTCAGACACCCTGGTAACATTTCCTATGCATTTTTTCTTTTTAATTAGACCAGGTTTGTTTTTTTTTTTATTTAACTTAAGCCTCAGCAGTTTAACTCTCCTTTCTCACTAATAGCAGAGAAAAATGTTAAAACTTGTGACTCTGTCTTTTTATTCAACTTGGCACGTGAGGAGCAATAGTTTACCCAAAGAAAATTTGGCAAAGAAACTATCTTGATTTCACAGAAAGTCTTTGAGTGTTGTGCTGAAAATGGCTTTTGATTAGACAAAGTCAAAAGCCCTTGAAATCCTTGTGTGTACAATGTAAGAAGTGGAATCCTCTTGCAGCTTGTCATCACTGCATAGACATGAGCTCTGGGTTACCTCTTTCAACTGGCTTTGAAAAGGCTCCTGCTGTGTGGTGGTTTATGTAGCAACATGGTCTTTCTCTGACTCATGGGCCAAGAAAGAAATCCTATGTGTGCCTTTCACCCCACTCAAATAGGAACCTTCAGTGTGGAGCAGTGGTCCCCTCCCAGCCCACTCTGAATTTGGGATCTGCTTTCTGCACATGCTTTCATTTTGCACAGCTTGGGAAGCTGTATTTCTACTTCAGCTGAGGAATTCTGTCTCCTCCCCTGCTGCCTTTCCCTTAATGCAACGCTAAGAAATTACACTAACTTGAAAATATACTTGGCATTCAAAATAACACACCCATACTGTAGCTCATCCAAATTTACACCTCCGAAACAACTAATCCTTCAGCCCACTGGTGACTTTTTTTCAGTGATAGAGTGGGTGTCCCTGGAGCCCAGGGTACATCTTTGTGGCCATTCCCAGGATCGCAGTGCAACACTCAGCCCCTATTCAGATCCGTGTCCCTCAAAAAGCCTGACGCTGATAGGTAGTTGCATTGCAGTGATGAGGAAGTGGTTGCAGAGCTGCAGTACCGCTAAAAAATACCTTGTGTCACTTGGGTTTTGCTGGGCTTCCCCTGTATATGCACATCTGTGTCATGTGTCACCAGGCCAGCTCTTTCCTTGCAGCATGGGCTTTGGAGAATGAACCCAGAGTTGCTTCCTTCTGTAGCAAAACCACCAGCACCATTTCCCCCTCATGCAAGTGGGAAAGAAACACTTATAAAATGAGTGTGTTCCCAGGCATCTTCCTTCCTTCCCTGCAGGGACAGATCATGAAATTTTTCAATTTTAACAACAAGCAAGTGGGTTCTGTGATTGACAGACAAGTAAAGTTAGATTTCCTAGGGCTTTGTCTGGTGGTTTATACAGGGTTGGGTTGTTTCGGGGTTGTTGGTTTTTTTTGGTTTGCCAGAACTTTCTTTCCCTTATTGCATTATATATGCAATAATAAGCATTGTAAATCCACAGCAGAGAGATACCCTGATGAAGGAATGGATTCCCTGCTGTCTGAGAAAACAGTCTCTCTCATTGGTACTTCCCCTACATCCCAGTTTTATAAATGTCCTCATTAAAATGCTCTTAAATTTGGTAAAAGCTGGACCACTTCTTGCAGCTTTCCCTTCAAAGAGCACAGGGCACTCGTGGTTTCTATCTACAGGGCCACGAGGCAGCATAAAATGTATATGAATTGAGTGTTTTTCTGAGCATTTGTCAGCAGTGATGGGAAATGGCCAGTTCCAAAAGTAGACTGTGGATGTTGTAGTGTGTTTTTCCTCCCCCCTCCTCTACCAAAATATTCCTAAAAACTTTCTTGCAAAGACAGTACCACCTTCTGCTGAAACCTTTGCAAGGTAAGATGGGAATGCAGCATTCATGCACTGTTACAGTGAACCAGGCCCTAAAGAAAAACATTTTGACAGAAACAGCTCCCTGGACATTTCTGTAGATGTTCTATAGGGATACAAGTGGGAACACATACTTCTTTTTACTTGTGCTTCAGAAAAGTCTCAGTTCTTGCAGGTCTGTCTCTATTTAGTGGCTTACCTTTCCTATGCTGTTCCCCATGTTCTGGCATTCCTAACCAGCATCACCACATTTATATCTTAAACAGAACAGTTTCCATTTGCTGATTCCCCAAAGATCTGACCAAGTAAGAAGAGTCCCAGCATCTGGATGCAGTTGGTATACAGACCTTACCTGAGCCAAGGAGTCTCTCCCTAGTATAGCAATTCTCTGTCCCTTTCTATCTCCATCTGATACCACTTAAGGGATGTGTGTACATCTCCTAGTGCTGCTTGAATCCCAAGCCACGAGGCTTTACATAACCATCCAAAGCAGTCCAGTAATGTCCCTTTACCCTGTACTGACATGGCAATTTCAAATGACTTGAGCATTTCACATTTTTGTGTAATCTCCTTAATGTGGGTGCACTTTGGGAGCTCTCAGATTGCAGGGAGTTCAGAGTAATTTTAACTTGTTGGAACACTGCATGTTTCCACAGATTTGAGCATGGAGGTTTGGTGGGGTTTGGAGTTACAGAACTTGCTCAGGAAACGAGTGTTGGGGAAGGCAGCAGGTCCATTTGCCTTTTTTTCTTGAGCCTGCATTTACTGAATGAATATTGGTTGGCACCTAAGAGCAGCCTTGAAGAAATGAAGGTGCTAGTGTGCTAGGGAGGTGGGCAAGTGCTTGTTTGCATAGGTGACATTTCAAATTTGACTGAATAGTGATGCTGTCTGTGAAAGTTGATGCAATTATTTGCTGGATTGTTTGACTTAATTTTATAAGGTTTGGGCAGCACATTAATGCACAGATTACTATGCAAACTCTCTGAAATGCTTATCTGTGGTTTAACACCACACATCTATAAACAGTTGTAATCTTCCTGCCTACGTGTCTTCCTTCTCTTGTGATCTGTAAAATATTACAGGAGAGAATGCTGGTTTGGTTTGGTTTGGTTTGGTTTGGTTTGGTTTGGTTTGGTTTGGTTTGGTTTGGTTTGGTTTGGTTTGGTTTGGTTTGGTTTGGTTTGGTTTGGTTTGGTGTGGTGGTTCCCCACTCTGAGTTCCTTGAGCACTGTACTTCCCAGTGATTTTGTTGGGAAGTGTTTGGGGGTCTGATAATTTGGTCAAACTTCAAAAGAATCAATGGATGAGCAAAGACATGAAGCAGTTTGCATAAAAGAAACAGCTAAGCAGGTGAGGACTCTAGCCTCAAAGTGAGGGAGAAGGGAAGTGTGTTAGGAGTCAACTAACTAGTGAGTGGCAGCAAGGAAATATAAAGTCTTAATGCTTGTTACTCTCAAGAACTGGAGTATAAAACTAGACTGGTGGCTGCCAAGTGCAGAGCAACCCAAAGGAGACCCTGTCTGAAACCTGCAGCTGTGCATGTTCTTTACCCTTACCTGAGTCACTGCTCTTGGCACACGGAGCAGTTAGATGGTGTAACGTGTTACCAGAAGAAGCTGTGGATACAAAAAGCTTCTTCCAGAAGAAAATGTGGGAGGTGAATTGTCCTGTTTCAGCTACAGGATAGTGAGACTTGCAAGGCACAAGGTCAGCAAGAAAGATATTGGTGTGATTGAGACCCTACCAACCTTGAGTTGTCATGCAGAAAGGACTCCATGATGGAAGACAAGGTTAAACCCCCACAGGGCAGACTTTTTTGGCCAGGATCAGTGATGATAGGGTGATATAAGAAACTAAACATCTTCCTTTGTTTTTGTTTCTTTTTTTTCTTTCTTTGTGGTGTTTGTTTGTTTGGGTTTGTTTGTTTGTTTGTTTGTTAGTTTAATTAGGAAATTTTATTTGGCTGGGCAGAACCTCCATGTCCTTCATTCTTTAGCTGAAGCCCAAGACATGGAGTTTTTTGCCTGCCCTTGGGATACCTTGAAGAGGACAAATGCTGAACCAGGCTGAGTCTCCTCTGGTCATCAGAGAGAGAGAGTATGCAGGGGTACATGGAATACCTGGGGCTGAACACAGCAGTGACAAAAAGCAGATCATGCTGAAATGCAATGCTGAATGCATGTAGTCTTGCTGCAGAGAATTTAGTTCTCCCTGAGGCATTACTTCTTGTGACAGAGGACCTGAAGTCAAGGAGGTTTTCTGAGTGATGTCTGCTCCCAGGGCCTGTGGGCATCCTGGTCATGCTCCACACATGGTGGGAGGGCCAGGGCTGCAGGTCGCTGCCAGCATCCCTGCCTCTGCTGATGCTTGGGAAAGATGCAGGGAAAAGGAGCTAGTTGCCTTCAATTGCTAGACTGTAGCTGATTGTCAAAGGCAGCCTAATTTAATTAGAGCTGAACTGGATCATTACTTAATGAGAACTGAGACTAATTAATTTTTGGAGTCACAGTACGAAAGATGCTTTGTTCCATTTGAATAGGTAATTAAATGAGGCGTATGCAGACACCCTATGCTCTGCTGCACTTGCAAAGGGTTTGTTTTCTTTCTTATCTCCATCTTCTTTGTATAAGCACTTTGGAATTAGGAATTAATTGTCTTGTTGCTAATGATGTTGGGTATAATTATGTTGCTTTAGAAGGGCAGACTTTGTCCAAGTGCTTTTGTCCACGGCTTTGTCTAGCAGAGAGTACTGACCAGACCAGAATCACTCTGCGGTGTGGCTACTGGTACAAAACAAGGATGAGCTGCCCAGGGATGACAAGTTGTCTTTGAACTGCTCTAAACTAAAGCCATTTCAGCTCAGGAACACAGTGGCTGAGTGGGAGCCACAGCAGGGTGGCAAGTGACAGCATTGCACAGTACCAGCTCCAGTTGGTTTTCCAGTGTAGACAAGTTAGCTTCCATGTGGCTTATCCTTGCCTTGCACTGCCAGAGCAGTACAGTGTCACCACACTGTTTAGCTGCCTGTTTCTGACAGGAGGAGATTTTGCCTCTTGTTGTTTTGTTTGTAGTGGCCCTGTGTGCACCACTGGGCTCTGTGTTCTATGCTCCCATAAAAGCCTCGAGGGCTCCAACGTTTGCAAGCACAAGTCAGCATTTCATTAATTGAAACAATGTTCATTTGCAAGCCATAGATTTTGAGTTGGGATGTTTCTGGAATAATCTTGTGTGACTCATTCCTCGCTGGCACCAGCGATTAACCCACAATATCTAATACTTGTCAGGTTATTTCCATTAGAAAGCAAATTTGGTGTTAGAGCCCAACATTTCTTAGAATGTTCTTGATGAATCCTTTTTGTTTGTGAAGTTCAATCCAGAGAGCTTCATGAAGTAGCACACAGCTGAGAACTTTCTCCATGATTTTTCTCAGGACCTTCCTTATTTTGCACATTTCATGGGTTCTCTTTACTCCCTCACTGTACGTTATGGAATGTCTCTGGGTGCATCTGTATGAGTCTGTAAGGAACCCATGTGACATTTACAAGACTTTCATCCATGCCCATGCGCTTTCTGTGGTGAAGCCTGTTGCAAAAGCTTGTTCTCTGAAGGTCATGGATTGATACAAGATTGTGGTTGTATGCCCAGTTTAAGCCATTGGTATAGCATATGTACTAGAACATCCAACACAGCAGCGCTTGCCCTCAGGGTGGCCCGTTAATTCCAAAGAATTAAAATTGTAAATCATTTTGGGACCCAACTTTATGGTAAAGAAAGGGAGTGTTCTGGCAATTGATAGAAGCTAGGCCAATCATAATGTGTGCCTGACAGTATACTTGACTGTCATATCTCTAGATTGAATTTTTTTCTTCTCCCATCTGTATTTTTGGAAATCCATTCTTACATTCCAGTATCTTTCTAGGATGATAGCAGAGGGCTGTTGCAGAATGGTGTAAGTTTCAGACCTGTTGCACAAACGGGGAATACACTTCTGCAAGCCCCAGTTTCTACACCTACATATTTAGCTTTGGAGGTGACCTACACTGAAACATGTCTTCAGAGAGTTCCTATAGCCTTAAATCTGGGTCTCCAGCCTATTCTCTCTGCTGGGGTCTGTCTGTGCTGGATGCAATCTCTGCAATAATTGTGCTTTCCTATCTTCCATTGCTTCAGGGCTGCTTTCCTAGTCCTTGACAGAGTCATTTTTTCCTACTTTTACACATCTTTTTCTACACCTTTCAGGCGCTCCAAACCTCTTTGATTTTCTTCAGAAGCTCCCAGCAAGGTTCATTCTCCTTGCAGGAGCAAGGTGTTCATACGTCTAGGGCTCCCTCTAACCACACAGTTGCCTATGCTAACTGGCTGCCAAAATGGCAAGGCAGTCCTTCCAAGATTTGTTTTGTTTCGTTGTGACTGGAGCTCTGGGAAGCCATGCTGATGGCTACACCAGTTGTGTATGTTGGGTGAAAATCTGGGTCCATATGGCCCTCCCTGGGCAGGGGATGCTTTCAAACAGGGACTATTCGTCCTTTTGGTCCTTTATATATGGAAACAGAAGCAGCAACCACAGGACTCTGCCCTTTCTCTTACCCTTTCCAGCTCCCTGTCCCAGCTCTGCCCCTTTCCCTGCTCATGATCCTGCACTGCTGGGAATTCTTGGGCTGCCCCAGGCAGAGAGAGGTGCTTCACGCTCACCTTGATGTGGCAGCACAGGGAAGGTGAGGTGAGGGTGCTGAGGGCTAGAGCAAGAGAGCCTGAGAGCAGGTGCATTGCGGTTAAGGCAGATGACTCTACCCAGTTACTCATCTCTGAGCAGGTCTCCACTTATTCCTCCTTCTCCTTTTCTGGAAAGTTACTGTAACTTGTGTATTTGTGATGCTTTCTGTCCCTGCAGGCAGAATGACTTGTTTACTACTATCCAATCACCTGCAAATCGCTTGCTTTAGGTCAGCTGCATCATCTAAGGACAGGTTGAATCTGTTCTATGCCTTCTCCAGCCTGGTTTGCACAGTTCTTGGCCACTGTGAAATGCAAGAAGTTCTCTGACCTGAGGTGAATCTGAATGAGGCGTCACGAGGGATGTGGCACGCCCTGAGCACACAGAGTCTTGCATGATCAGACCTTGCTGGATGGAGAGGATGGTAATGCAGTGCTTGTAGACAGATGTGAGCCCCTGCCCACTCTGGACAAAAGCCAGAGCTGATCTGAGCCGCACGGCCGTGACTATGTTGGTGCTGGGTATATTGGTCTGGGCTTCCAGCCAGGCTCACATAACTGCATGGCTTTTGGTCCTGAGCTGAATCTCATCTGGTTAGGGCAGAGCTCGCTATGCATCTGCTCAGAAGAACAGGGCAGAGCAACTCAACATATTTATCCCACAGACGTGCCAAATGTGTCTACAGAAACTAGTAATCGATGCCATTCGGATTCCTCCCCATTAATCTTCATCTTCATCTAGCATCACACATCTTGAGGTCAACAGCGTTAAGATCAGCCAAAATCAATAAAATTCTACATTGTTAGTGTACCCTGGGTGCAGTGCAGCTGTCCTTGCTATGCAGGGAGCATAACTTCATCTCTCAGCACGACATGTTGAATTTATTGCCTGGCGACGTTGGGTGAATATAGAGCTGTGGGTGGGGAAAATCCTGCCTTTTGATTCAGGATTTGTACTATGCCTGTGAGTAAAGACACACATCTGATGTGCTGACTCAAAGCAAAAGGCTCCTATTGGGACCGCAGTCTTCCCCTGTGCTGCTCCCCTGTCTCTGTGTGTACAGTATTGATCTGTCAGGTTCTGGGTCACAGATAAAGGGAGATGAGGAACAGAAATAGTGAATCAAATTGGCCATTGGTGGGAAGAAAAGTAAACAGGTTTTTATCCTTTTGTGTGGGGTGTGTGTGTGGGGGGGAATCATTCAAATTAAAGAGATTGTTTCCCCTTTTAACTTATCTCTTGAAAAATGCCACAGTGAATTATTTAATCTCTTTAACCAGATCCCCTAATCTAGCTTCCTCACAAGCATTTGCTGGCAGTATCTATGTCAGCCTTGTAGCACAGGGTGAGTTGCTCAGGATGCTGGCTCCTGTGTTAAGAGGGATTTCTGAATTCCTGTTCCCCAGGCTGCTTGCTCGCTAAGTACTCCCCAGGGCATGGAAACTGGGGAAGTACCAAAGGGGAAAAGACATAGCTGTAGCCTGTAAATTAAACTGAAAAGAATAACCCAGTGGCAAAAAACGTAAGTTTGTGAGAATTCTGTTGCAACTTGAATAAGGACCGAGTTTCAGCCTAGATCTGGATCCCGGGTGTCCTGTTAATAATGATTTTGTGTCATTTGAATCTCTGCTTATGTTTGGGTTTTGAACTTCAGACTGGCTGCACTCTTGCCCATGGGCAGCCATTGCAGCTGTGCTGGTCACTTCTCAGTTGGTTACTGAATCCAGCATCAGAGTGTAAACCAAAGAAGCATTTGTGGTGGAAAGGGAAGCCACCAGTTTCTAGGACCTTTGCTGAGATAAGTAAGACTCTGGCTCCCCTGGGGGTAAAGCTAACTCCATGTACAATTCTGGAAAGCTTTAGGGGATCTTTGGAAAGTGCTGGACTTAGGTCTGCTTCTTCCTTGAGATGGAAGCAACTGATATTATTCTGCTATTGCTTTTCTCAGTGGGTTAAAGTTGAACTAGAATGACAGAGCAGGATTTTTTTGCTTTATCTCTGGGACTAACTTCAAGGAAATCATGGAAAGCTGCTTTTTTCCATGCATGGTGTCTCCTGCAGAGTTATTTTCAGTGTGCATGTTATCACCTTGTGTGATATATAATCACCCAGAGGCTAGGACATGCAAGCACACGGTTATGAGTACCCACAGAAACACTGTGATCCCTTGCCCTGATGCCAGAGATAAATGCTTTGACTCTGGACTCTATTATATTCTCAGAAGCAAACCACTCGACAAACCTGCCTCGTGATTCCACTCAACTCTATCATAATGATTTTAGAAGAAAACCACAAGAAACGTGGTGGTTTTGGGTCCTTGTCAAAGCACAGCAGAAGAGTGTTGGCTGATTACTTTTTTAAAATTCATTTTAACATTACATTCAGAGTGAAAGTCTGGGCATATACCTAAATGGACTAAAATGTAAAGAGGGTCTTACATATGACTGTGGTGAGAAACCACTGGATTTAATCTGAAAACTTATGCTGGAGGCAGGAGAAGAGATAATTTAAAATGTAACTCTGTGAAATCCCACCATGGAAAGTGCATGCTTTGGGGTGCTCTACCCTTCCTTAGCTTTCTCTTTTTTTTTTTTCTTTTTTTCTAATATACTAAGAAGTATAAGCATTCAAACTTCAGCTCTGAATTCAACATTTTTTTCTCCTGTCCACTCTCTTCGTGGTTTCCCTGGACACATCTACCCCATGACACGTACCTGAAAAGGAGGTATTTTCCCCTCCATACCCAGGTACAACTTTAGTTGCTGACAGCCACCATGACACAAAGTCTTTTTGCAATGAGTAACCTCTCTAGAGCTCACTGGGCATCTGACTATTCATTGTTGGTCAAGGCACTGCCCAGGTCGGTGTTGGTGTGTGCAATTACAAGACACTGGGCAGCTGCCCAGGTGGTTTGTGTAGGCACAAGCACACCCTACAGCTGTAAGTGTGCTTGAAGCTCTGGACTGGGCAGTGCTGTGGACAGGGGAGGTAGGAGGTGGTGGCATGGTCCAGTAGCTGCAGATGTGTCTTGTGGCAGTGGGCAGACCTTGTTGGGAATGTGACTGAGAGGCTCCAGAGTCTGCAGCAAATTTCTCCTCTCAGGGTATTCACCAGCCTACAGGCAAGGACAGCCAGCCCAGCTCTGCCAGGAGAGCTGGTAACAAGGCTCACACTAGGTTAGGGTGCTACCACACTTTCATCAAACCCTTCTCCATGCATGTCCATCATGCTGAGATGATTATTGCTGCACCAGGCATGAAGGGGGCAGGATGGGGGCTTTGTCCTCAGTTGCTGCTGTTCACAAATGTCCTGTCCACAATGTCCTGCCTTTCTTGGAGTTGATGAAGTGATACAGCTGAAACACTCAGTGAGTCATCCTAGTAGGATGTGAGTGGGGTGATAGCATAGCAAGAGGAGCCAGGTGGGCAGCTAGGGGTGGAAGCACCTTTAGCCTCCACAGCAAAAAAACCCTGAAACTTGCCTGTCAGAGTCCTTCAAATGCTGTAACTGCTGATGTTCCAGGGTAGGAGCTTTTAGCAAATGACCCGAATTGTTCATCCCTCTCTCAAACGCTGGTGCTCCCAGCAACATCTGGGTTAGAGGCCACCAGCAGGTAGCACTAGTTTGGCCCTCTATGTACCTGCAGAGAGTAGTTTGCAGTCCTTCCAAGAAATGTGAAAGCCAACGTAGCAAAGACCTCCTGGGAGTAAAACCATTCGTGAGCAGAGTGTTCTTTCCTCTTCCCCAGCACCTTAGGAGTGCTAAGGGTCCTAATGAAGCCAACCTAGCACACCACGGACTGAGGCCTCTTAGATCTCTTTAACGGTTGGAATTGTGAAATATTTGTTGCATCTATAATTAGGGAGTAGAACAGATGGCTGGAGCTTAGTTATAATTAAAGTCTAATGCACAGTAAAATAACCCAATGCAGCCAGTGATTCAGCGGCAACCAAAGAATTTTAATTCTTTCTTTGCTGGGCTTAAGCTTCAATTGCAGGAATTGGGACTTCAGGGAAAGTCTGTTGCATCACTTATTACATAGGGACATGGCTCTATATTAAAGGATTGTGTGGAAATTTTTGATTGCTATGTATTAAGTTATATTGTGTGGTCTAGCTTACCTTAGTAACTTGAAATCATGTGTGGAAAAGGTATGTGAATTGTTTTAACAGCACAGAATCTGCATGTTGCAATCTGTTTTAGAAGAGGCTTTCTTAAAGCCTGTCTGCCTAGTAATTGATCGCTAATGCTTTAGGATAAGTTATTTAGAAAGAGGCATTAATTAGGTGCACTTAGACAGGAACATATTTTATTTATAAAGCCGTCTGTTTTAAATGCTGCTGTTGGGAATAATAATTTAATGCATACTTAACACTACTTTCAAGCACGGATTGTTAGAGATATCGTGATATTAGAACTGGAGGCAAGTGAATAAGCTTCTCATTTCCTGGGAGACAACACTAGGAGTTGGCATAGGGAAATGTTTTTTCTTTTTTATGTTTCTATTTGGTTTTTTTCATGGGTTTCTGTGTTTGGGTAGGTTTATTTGTGGGTTTTGGGGCGTTGCTTTGGGTTTTTTTTAAACTTATTTTAGTGCAAAGAGGGGGCTGTAATACAACCTGCCAAAGGTATGAGAGGCTGGCTCTCCTGCAAGGAGAACAAGCAAGTTCTGGACCATTCCTGAAGACTGAGAAGACACAAGAAAATATGGTTTTATGAGCAGACTATATTCATTTTCCCTTACCTATCTTATTGGATGACTTGCTGAAAAAGATTCACCTGTATCTATTTGGAATATTGGGCTGGAAAGCTGGGCAGGGAGAAACCTGATGAAATTCAACAAAGGCAAGTGTAAAGTCTTGCACCTGGGGAGGAACAACTACATGTATCAGTACAGGCTGGGGGATGACCTGCTGGAGAAGAGCTCTGTGGAGAAGGACCTGGGGGTCCTGGTTGACGACAGGTTGGCCATGAGCCAGCAGTGTGCCCTGGGGTCTGAGAGAGGCAATGGGATCCTGGGGTGCATCAGAAGGAGTGTGGTCAGCAGGACTAAGCAGGTGATCCTCCCCCTCTATTCTGCCCTGGTCAGGCCCCACCTGGAGTATTGTGTCCAGTCCTGGGCTCCCTGGTGTAAAAAGGACAGGGATCTCCTGGAGAGAATCCAGAGAAGGGCTATGAAGATGATGAAGGGCCTGGAACGTCTATCCTATGAGGAAAGGCTGAGAGAGCTGGGACTGTTCAGCCTGGAGAAAAGAAGACTGAGGGGGGACCTAATCAATGTTTATAAATATCTGAAGTATGGGGTGCAGGGGGAATCAGCCAGTCCCTTTTCAGTGTCTGTGGAGACAGGACAAGGGGCAATGGCTGCAAGTTGGAGCACAGGAAGTTCCACACCAACCTGGGGAGGAACTTTTTCCCAGTGAGGGTGCCAGAGCCCTGGGACAGGCTGCCCAGGGAGGTGGTGGAGTCTCCTTCTCTGGAGAGATTCAAGACTTGTCTGGACGCCGACCTGTGCAGTATGAGCTGGGGAGCTGCTTTGGTAGGGGGGTTGGACCCGATGATCTCTCGAGGTCCCTTCCAACCCCTACAACTCTGTGATTCTGTGACATTCACCAGTAGATTAGCAATGTGCCTGACAGGGCTACACTTTCCTGAGAGGTTTCTTGCATGTCCCCTCTTTCCCTTCCTGCAGGCTGGAAAGAGCTGAAGTGACAGGTTCTTCTCAAAGCTGTGATGAGCCTCAGGTGGCCCCCGCTTCTCCAAGACTTGTCCAATGAGGACTTGGGTGGCATAGTGAGTGTAAAGGAAATGCCAATTCCTTGATGTTTATTGTGGAGTATAGGCATGCAGGCAGTCTGTAACTGCTCAGGGTTAATGGTGGCAGCATGTCATGTGTTTTGATTGTCCCTCTGGTGCTGTCTTAAGCTGCAGCAGAGCTGGAAGTGCTGTGTGGATGTTAGATGGGCTCTACAAGACTTCTAAAAGCTGCTACTTTTAGCAGTTAATGCAAATTGTGGATGCTGCCTGGAAATCCTTGAGCAAAAGGCAAGCAGCATGAAGGTTTTCTGAATTGATGCTGTTTGAGCAGCTTGTGCCATGCTTTGGAGCCCTATAATTAAGAAGGTGACTTAAAAAAAACCCACCAAAAATCCCCACAAACCAAGAAAAGAACCAAACCAACCAACCACCAATAACAACAACAACAAATCAAAACAAACCAGCAATGCTTCCAGCTTTATATTTGTCTCAAATAGGGGTGAAGTAAAATACCCCATTGTCCAGGGCTAGTTCACCCCTGCAAGACAGAACTAACCTCTGCTTCCACATTTGCAGAGATCCCTGGTCTCTAGGTGAATCTGGAACAACCCCTGGAAAAAGGTATGGAAAGTTAAGGGGCTGCAGGAATGGCAGGATTTGGCTTGCTCAGCCTTTTGATGGATGGTAATAGGATGGGGGATGGAGGGACCCAGGTGAGCTTCACTAAAACTCGTACTTACAGGACTTCTCAGGAAAGCTGGTAGGCAGGAAAAAACCCCAACCCAAAAACCCCAACCCCTGCTTCCAGACCGAGTATTCCTGACCTGCCGCCCCTCGAGATGACAGCAGCAGCGCTCAGCGGTGAGACTCGGCGGAGAAGTGTCCGCTGAGCACGGCAGGGCTGGTCCTACCAGGACAGACCGGGAGGTTTGGGTGGCTGCCGGGCCCCGATGGCAGGGATCACCAGGTGGCACTGTTACGTGCGCTCGCAGGCACTCGCTGTCCCCGCGGCAGATGTGCGCTGCCTCCGAACGTGTCGTATCGCTGAGGTGGTTGCCGACCTGCCCGCTGTGCTGCGCCTCGTACCAGCACTGCTGCCTGGGAGAGGTTTGATCCCCCCAGGAGGAGGGACTGGGCTCCTAAGAACACAGGATCGCCTGTGTGTTAGGTACCTCTTGTTTAGCTGGTGTTACCAAGATGTGATGCTTCTGGCAGGTCTGCTGCCTAGTGAAGAGCGATGCTGGCTTCTACCATCCTGTGGCAATGGGGGAACTCCCCTAGTTCGAAAAGCTGAAAGCAGAGTTGGGAGCTTGCGACACAGGGTTCATCTTTTGGCTACTTCAAGTGCAATTTGTGATGGGCTGAGTCACAGCAGAAATTGTTGCACTTTGGAAAAAGTGAGGTGTGAAGTTTTGATCATATCACGTGTGAGGTCCTGGCTGGTTTTTAGGATGCATATATGGGCTATTAACATCAAAGTGTAAGGAGGGGGGTAATGCAAGAGGCTCTCTTTAAGTCATTACCTTCTCCATAAAGACATGAAACACTGGCTCTTCAGCTTTCCTGAGCTTTGCTCTGAGAATGGAATAAAGGTTTTATTAACTCTCATGTGTTACTCAAGTGGCAACAAACCTTTGCTTTATGCCCATGTACTTTACTGTCCCTGATTAAATGGATTTGTGATCTGTCCGGAGGAGGATGGACTGACTAGCAGAGCTAAGTCCTATCCCTATGGCTACTCAAGCTGTTGGCCTGGAAAAAGACCCCCTAAATGCAGGTGTTCTCAGGCAGTATCTCCAGCAGAGTTGGGAGGGCAATTATTACCTGTGTGAACACACCCATGTTAATTGTAATCTGGGTGAGCTGGGTACTGCTGGCTGGGGAGGTGTGGAAGTGCAGGCTTCAGTGGAGGATGTGCAGGTTTGCACCCAGGGCTTCCACTGCTGGTGGTTAATGCTTTGGGGATTTTTATTTTAATTGCTACAGGTTCTTGAACTAGCCCTAATCCCATTAGCTTGGGTACGCCTGCAGGAGCTGTGCTTGCACCTCAGATTGCAAGGCAGACCTAGCCTTCACGCTGGGAACTAGAGCCCTGCCAGCTGAGCAATGAGTTTTTGTTGTATCCCATTTGGAAATGAGAGATTCTTTTGAGACTGATGCTTTTGCATGGAGGTTTTCTTTTCTGAAGCTGTCAAAAGGAGAGAGAGGTTTTTGCTTGCAAGGAATATGCAGAAGATGGGTAACAGCAGGGTATGATAGCTACCACAGGACATTGCCACGACTCAGCTCAGCTCGCTCTGACTCACAAGGAAAAGTTAGAGGGAGTGAAAGATGAGTGATGCAACAATACTCAGTCTACTGCATTTCTGTGTCCTCTGTCCAGGCTGACGGTAAATGCCATCCCTGCTAGTGACTTGGTGTCTGAGTGAATCACTCCCCACAGACAACTTGCTTCACGTAGAGCCAACCTTTTCCTTTGTTTGCTTCTGGCCTGGCGCCAGCTGTCACCAGCACTCCAGAAGCTGAAATCCTTGATGCCCATGCAGCAATGCTTCTCATGTGAAAGCCTGGGAGATGGAAGCAGAGCGTGAGAAAACGCTGGGATGGTCTGGGGGGAGAGGATGGGTGCGAGCCTGTGGTAGAACACTGCAGGGAGAAGGCAGGGAGCTCCCCACGCTGCCCTCCTCTGCCACCCCCATGGCACAGCAGAGCCAGGGCAGGCCTTCTCCCACAAGGATGTGGTCACTGAGGTTTCTGACCCCAACCTGGGCTTGACCCCACAGAGGGCGATGACACCATGTGTATTTGTGGCACGGTTCTCGCCAGAATGCCAGACATGTCGCGTGGCAGCTGTACGGGGAGGCCAAGCCTTCCACCTACACAGCTCCTGCCACCCCTTTGATATGCAATCCCGACCCCACGGCAGGGTGTTGCCACCTGTCCTGGGGCGCTCCAGCCTCCAGCCCAGCTTTAGCCCAGGCTGTGGCCCCGCTATGTCTCGGGAACGCCCGGAGACGGTGCCGCAGCTGCACTGACGTCAGGGAGGGAAATTCCCTCTGCCCAGCAGGTCCATCGCAGCCTCCACGCCTTGGGCAGCGGGAGTTTCCCGCAGGAGTTGCATGGTGTCCTGTAGCTCTCGAGGACAGGGCAGCCTCTCGTGGACCAGAGGACTGCTGGGAGCTGACTGCTAGAGGGACATCTGCTTCTGGCCCTGTTTTTGGTTTATTGCTATAGTCTTGTCTCTCTGCACCTCGCGTTCTTCTGGAGTGCATGAAAACTATAGGGCTTCAGTTATTCTTTTTCATGGTGTGCCAGGGAGATGGAGCAAACAGGGGCACCAGTTCTGGCTTGGAGTGTTGGTTTCCTGATGCTGGTCTGAGCTGGTTCCTTTTGCTCCATTTCTCTAGAGAGAATAGCCTTGGTGCTCAGGAATAGCTAAAAGAGACCCCTCCAGTGTTCATATCTTCTCTTCACTGAAGGCATTGTCCTTTCATTTAGAGTTTTTCTTAGATTCCTCCTCCATGGTGAGGAAATTAAGACCTCAGCTTCCAAAATGTGTGTTCAGCTTCAAGCCTGCTTTCATACCATCTCCTTCCTGCTAGGTGAAAACAAAGGGCAAAACTTCCTGCTGTCACTACATCTGGAGAAAGAAAAGATCCACTGCAGCCCTCAGTGGTGAGAATGTCTCCAGAAGAGTGGACATCCTTAGCTGTACTGAGGCATTGCCATCAGACTGTGATGTAGAAAACTACATCTCTGAGGGTGTTTGTGGGAGATCAGTGAGCCATAAAGGCTGGTGCATTGGAAGCAAAGCCAGCTTCAGCCCGGCTCTTTGGGTCAGAGCAATCCCAAGGGAGCATGCAGAATTGGCATTTGTGGGAGGCCCAGAGCACAGTCCCAATTAGCCAGAGATGGGGGCTCTGGACTTGATGCTAGCACTAGTCTCTACTCAGGGACCCAGACAACAGGAAAACCTGGCAGGAAAATGGGAAGCCATGAACTGTCCCATAGGACCTGTGGCAGTCTCCATAGATGTGTGGGACAACTGGAGAAGAGTAAAAAGAACTTTGCTGGAAGCTGCAGGCTTGGCATAGAAAGGGAAGCAGTTGGCAGCTCCTGTTGTAGCTGTTCTGGATCACTTGGAAGTATTAATTGCTTTAGGGTTGCTCGAGCAGAGGACTACAGCATGTCCTGACAGACAAAGACCACAAAGTAGGTGATGGTGAGGAGGGGGGAAGATGGAAAGCTTCAGTCTTACAGTCCCTGTCATTGAAGTCCCTGCTGAGACAAGATCCTGGGAACAAATGCTCAAGAAGTGGTCTGTCCCTCATGAAATATTTCATTATCCATGCAAAGGAAAACACTAAACTACGTTCTTTGTAGTGAGTGGATGATGCTCTGACACCACAGATCTGACAGAGGACACCAAAGGCAACCAGGCAGCTCTGAAAGTAGTTTATGTCCTGTTGAGCAAGGCTGGAACGGTGCCACCTCCTTTGTTTCTTTCTAGCTCTACGTAAGAGTTGATGGCCAACATGAAGATAGTGCAGAGCTCCAGATGTACAGTATCACTTGCAGACAGCAGTTTGAAATTGATGTGTGAAGTCCACAGTTGTTGGCACTGATATGTTCAGATTTAACTGGAGGAGGAGGATGTGGGGTGCAGTACAGTGAGACACCTTTGTCAGCTTCTTTTTAGGTGTGCCTAAGGTTGTGCTGGACTGTTTGTTCTCAGCGTTGTCACTAGTCCTGGGCCCAGACTTGGCCAAGCATGCCCTGGACTGCTAGTATTGCAGCTGCATCCACACAGCGCTGTCCCACTGCTGCTGCCCTGGCTCAGCCCCTCATAATCCCACAAGCAGTTCAAGGTTCCCTGAAGTGAGGGGCTGGAGTATGGGTACCCTTTTTTGCTCATTTGTGCTTGCAGGAAAGGCAAAAGGAGGTGGGAGAACGGGGGAGATTTCTTAAGTTTGTTGATCTCCTTGTCTCTTGGCATGGAGGATGCAGGGGAAGGCTTGTATGAGCCAAAAGCCAGAGATTTGGCAATTCTGGAGCAGTGGGATCAGAGATCCCTGCTGGCTGGAGGGAAAATGTGAATTGTTCTAGAAGCTTTTCCACCATCGCAGCATTTGGGTAGATCCTCCAAAGTCCGTGAGGGTCATGGTCCTGTTGTGTCTTTCCCTCCATTGGAGTTACTGAAAAGTTGTCTTTCCTCTGTTTGATTCTATGCCTGAAACTCCTAAAACCTTAATATCTTTGAGACCTTTAAACTTCTGTAATATTTAGTTGAAATTTGAAAATGTGCTTAAAAGGGACACTGACGTTATGTGCTTCTGTTCCCTTGGATCACCGAGTGAAAGGCGTTTTATTGCTGGTGGGAAGGAATTACTTCCCTCTCTTCAACTTTTCCTATCAAAAAAATCCCCAAATATCCCACAGACTACTTGCTTTTAAAAGAAATTCATTTTAACTTGAAAAAAAAACCCCAAAACCAACAAACCAAACCAAAACGACCACAACCACTCCCCCTGGAAACCCCGAGCTGCGAATGAAACCTTTCATCCCCTGGTGTGAAGGGTGGAGCTGATTCCAGGCAAATCCTGAAGCCAGCAATTGCAGAAGTGGCTCAGAGCAAAGCTGGCATCTCCCCTTCCCTGTCTTCCTTAGCTCAGAGCCATTCAGAGGTCCTCAGGCTCATAGATCAGGACTGGAGCCACAGAGGTGTCTGGAAACTGTGTCTCTTCCTTTCAGGACCGGGGCCCAGCGCACAGGCATGCTGGCACTGAGTTTGGGTGGCGGTGGGGAGACTTTTATAAATCCCCAGCAGTCTCCTCCTGAGGATATAAATGTTTGCCTCTGCTAAAACATAATCTCCTGGTTGTTTCACTGACAGCTTAAATTGAAGCTGTAGAGAGGGTGCACAGAAGGGTAACGGGAGAGTAGCTCACAGCTGTTTCTCTGGCTGTTTTTCTCCCCCAGACGTGAGCGCAGCAGTGGCGGAGCGATGCCCTGCATTCTTGCCCACCTACACACATGCTTCCTCCGCATAGCCCCGTGCCGCCTGCTTACCGCAAGCGCTACAGGCTGGGCTGTAAATCCACTAGCCAGACAGATCCCTGACACCCTGGCTTCCGCCCTGCTTCAGCAGGGCACGTGCCTGCTGTTGTTAGATTAGCATCACCCTCCTTACCAACGAGGAAACCTCCTCCTGGGAAGGGTAGTGAACACCGAGGACACCACAAACCCCTTGTCCTCCTGAGCTGACTACCTTTGAGGGCTGGTAGTACAAGCTCCCCTTTACCTGCTTTTCCAGGCTGCTGTGGTGAAGTTTCCTAGTTCTTCTATACCCACTTAGACTCCATCCAAAATCTTTGGCTCTCGAGTGTCTCGGGCTCCATCTCCCAGTAGATTTCCTTTCAGGCAGTGCAAGTGGGGTTGGCCAAATACCGTTGAGCCTCAAGAGCCTCCCAGCTATGCACCGGGTACTGGTGATACACGCCCTGTGGCTTGTGTTTCCACGACAGGCTGTGCTATGCAAAGGAGCGCCTTGCAGCTGAGAGGAGTTAGATGCAGTCTGACTGCGATGGTGGATATCCCTGCCTAAATTCATGGTGAATCAACCTAAATGTTGACTGTGAGCTGAGGGGAGGGAGGAAACTGGGGCTGAGGGAGAGAAACTGGGAGAGTTGCTGGTTTTTGCAGATGGTCTTTGTGCCCTGTCACCTGTGGGTTTTCATGGCTCCATTTTTATAGCTGTAGAAAGCAAAAGATGGACCTTCTGAGCTACTTCAAAACATGTTACAGATGTCTGTGGGAGGCTAAAAATGTCCAGCTCTCTGGGAAAAGTAGCCAGGTGCTGGTGCACTGCCAAAACAAGCCAAACTGTGAGCCATTTGCATTTGCCCAGCCCCAGGCAGGAGGACTGGTAAGGACCTTCAGCAGTTGGTGGCCCCTTTTGAAGTTTTAATGGAAATATCTTTGCTAGACACCTCCTCCCATCAGAGCCTTGTGAGTGAGATGGGGAGCCCTGCTCCAAGCTACTACTGCTTGTTACAATTATGTGGTGCTGCTTTTTTTTTTTAATTAATTATGGGGTTTTTTTGGAAAGAAGTTATTCTTTTGGTGTGAATTGCAAGCTGGAGACTAACTGCCATCTTCTTGCTGTGGTGCTGCTAGACGTGTTCAGCCCTAAAAGCAGGAATCACAGGCTCAGGCTCAGTAGCTTGGGCTGTAGCAGGTGCGTACATAATGTGTCTGAGGCACCAAGGGGTATGCTGCTGTGCAGAGTTCAGGTAGGGTAAAACCAGGGGTCAGGCTCATCCTTGGAGGCAGAGGCAGCCCACAAGCATCAACTCCAGGAGCTGCAAGTTGCACTTGACAAAACCTTTGGCATGGGTAATCTGGCCACACATGTGCCAGGTGAGGATGCTGGCCAAAACCAGAAAAGCAGGTCCAAGTCTCTAGGTGGGAATCATCCAGCCTTCTGCTGCTGATCTGTCATCCCAGGATTTCATGAGGACCACTGTTTTCACAGAGCATTTCTTTTTCATGAGGTTTATGCCTTTTAGACTGAAACCTAGCAGGAAAGACAAACCCTTCCAGGCCATCTGAAGAACACACAATGTGAGGCTGCTCTTGGTGAAGCCAGGCCTGCGGGGGGTAACAGCCAGTCCCACCACGGGCATGGCAGAAGAAATCCAGCAAGCCACTGTTCTGTTTCTTGGAGCAACCACGTGAGGTCTCAGCCCAGCCTTGTGCCAGTGAGCACATCCCCAGCCAGTTATCTGCCTCCCCTTCCATGGTTATCCTTGCTCACACCACAGCTGTGACTGAAACAGAGTCCTGGAACAAGAGAGCACAAACTCCAGCTCTTGCTTGAATAGATGGTGCGGAGAAAGGACTAACCTACTGTGTGCCCTGTCTGCTGAGCAGAGCCAGGCTATCAGTGTGGGCCTTATGTTTGTGTTGGCCCTGGCCCTCCTTCTCCGTTCCTTGGAGATATTTGCTGCAGTGGGAGAGGGGGTGTACAGGGGGACACGCAGCCTCACAGTGAAGGGTGTGCAGCTGCTCTGTAGTTGTGCTCCCTGGACTACATTGTGTGCACACAAGCCCTGCAAGCCCAAGTATGATTTTAGCTCCACAGCAGAGCCTGGCTTGGACATTTCCATGCTGCTTCCCACTGATGCAGGCTCTACTGTTTGGTGCTTACGCCCAGGCTCAGCCCGTATTTTGTATTACTGCTCCTCCATGGGCCAGGCAGGGGAACTGGTGTCCAGCAGCAAGGGAGCCTTTAACTTCAGTTAATTAATACATCCTTCATTTCCAGCCTCTCTTCCTTGGTGAATGCCGCTTATCGTAATGAAAGCTGCTGTGACTTGGCTGGGGATCAGCCCTGTGAGTTTACAGGATTCACAATTCACAGATGTTAGGAACTGTCAGGCTGAGTGTGGGTGGAGAATGCCGAGTCTGAAATAGCTCCCCTGCCACCCTGGCACAGGCAGCAATGAAAATGTTTCCACATGACATTCTTCGAACCAAAATTTCCTACAAGGAAAACACAGAGGAGAAAAATAAGAGGTAATTGCTGCTGTCTTGGAGGGCTCCTGGCTTCCACTTGGGAGTTGATATATTTTGCTGACATCAGCACAAAAGATGCACTGTAGGTGAGCAATAGGGTAGCCCCTTCCCCTCTCTTCATATACACAAACATATATGTCTGCTTGAAGATGCAATCCCACTGGTGCATAGATACATGGATGCTATTTTTTCCTGCTGGAATCCATTTTAATTTAGCTCCTGATTCATATTTCATTCATTCTCCAAAACCACAAAACCAGGGTAGGTTTACAGCCTGAAGTATTTGGATGAGCCATTGGGGGTGGGGGGAACAGTGGAACAAAACAGGTTGCTTTTCTGAATGATTTCAGTGTGAATTAAAAAAAAAAAGGGGGAAGGTGGTGTGAATTAAAGTCTTCCTTCCTGGCTTTTATTTTCCTCCAGGAAAATCACATCTGCTTTTCATCTTTGGCAGTCTGTTTTGGTGGACTTCAGTCTTGTTTCTTCAGGCTTTAGAGGCCTGAAAAAAATATGACTCCTCTTTTCTTCGTTTCTTACTTTTCTTTTCTCACCAAGATATTTAAAACTATTGTTGTTTTTCATGTGGAAAATGTAGGTATTATTTTCAGAACACTAAACCAATGAAAGACTTCTAGATAGTCTCAATTCTCTTTGTAAAAAAAAAAAGGAATCTAAAGTTTTAGAGGGAAAAATTAACAATTTTTTTTTTTGGGGGGGGGGGGAAGCAAGCAAAGGAGGCAGAGGAGCAAAAGTTCAGAGATAATTTTAATCGAGGAATTTCCCCGTATTTTGTCATTCAGCTTTTGAAACTGTGACCACAACAGACTGTTGGAGCTGTGGTGTGAGAGAGACTGAAAATTTCCCCAGGCAACTTTATGCAGGTACTAGGCACGGAGCTGACAAGGAAAGCTTTTAAAGTACAACGAAATTCAGCACGGGCACTGCACCCAGAAGAGGAAACGCCTGTCATCTGGAGACGAGGATGACCAGGGGCCACAGCAGTTAGCAAAATTGCAGGAGCTGCCAAAATTAAACTGTGAAGTCAGGCGGGAAGGCGACCAATGACCAGCGAGATCAGAAGTTCAGAGATGCCCTGCATGAGCTCTCAACAACAAGTGTGGCCGGCGTACACCAAAGTTTATTAAGGATGTTGAGAGGAGGGGAAAATAACTGTGCAGAAGATGCCCAGCTGGCGAGGAGGGACTGGTGCTGATGCTCAGGTCACTTGATGAATCCCATTGGCCATGTCCCTGGGAGATCCCACCCATTCGCAAGTGTAAAATAAATCTCTAAAGTTGTACCTTGTGTACCACTTGACCTTATTGCTTTTAGCCTGCTGCCTTTATATCTATTTATTTATTTTATTTTGGTTTGTGCCCAAAGAGGGGCTCGGAGGAAATGAATTTGGAACCAGCACCTTTCACCACCTTGCAGTACTACCCTGATCCCTGCATCCAGCGGTGAGTCTCTAAGCGTGACGTAACCCTCTCCTGTTGCAGGTTTGATCTGAGTGTCTTGTGTAATTGTTAACTTTTCTGCTATCGTCTGGTGGCAGCTGGGCTGCATGAGGAAAAAATGTGCTGCTCTCTTCACGCTCAGTGGAGCTTATTATTATTTTTGGCTTTCTAACAGGTTACTGTTTAATTATAGGCATCCGTTTAAGATATCTCCCTTTTCCTCTTTGGCATTGGAGGAAAAAATTTATGATAAATAACATGAAAGCTGATAGTATCGTTTCCCTGTGTTTTGGAGCAGAAGGTTACTCTCTGCTTTGGGTAGTGTAGGAATTGCTTGAGCTTTCTCTAGCATGTTTATTTGCTCGGTTAAATGAAAAAAAAGCTCCTGGAAAGAATATGAGCTTAGCTATTAAACTTTGAGACTTTGAAATTTAAATGATAAATAAATCATTTAAAAGATTCAGAGAAGAAAAAACTGGCTTCTAAGAGGCCATTTTCCGAGAGTATTTTTTCATTCTAACAGCCAGCCTCAGAGCCTGACAACCACTCTTATTTTAGCTTTGTTGTTACGCTGAGTTTTATAACTTTCCAGCAGATAAAAGAGCATGTCCGCGCGAGGTATCACAGTATCACATTGTCAGTTTGTTTGTTTCTCCCAATAGGAGATACTATATTTAAGCATGTAAATGACATGTAGATGGTATTTTTCCAGTCGTAAAGTTCGGAGAGGTGAAATCCTCCCAGCAGAGTCACTTGTCGAGCTGCTTTAAAGGCTAGTTTCTGGCTGCGTTTTGAAAAAGCCCTGGCTGGTGTCTCATGAAGGCTTTTGATCCCCGGAAGGGTTAACTATTAACTCTGCATCCTCTGCAGCTTGCTGGGGAAAGCTGCTTGTGTTGCATAGCCTGTCTGTTGAAGGAAGGGCTTGGCCACCGTCACCCAGCCCACGGCACTGCTTTGTGATCTCGCCTGGTGGGTTTTCTTTTCCTTCCCCACCGCTACCATGATTCGTTCAGCTTTCATCCCCCTCTTAATCCCCTGGGTGCTCGGTGCCACTGCTGCGCGAAGGTCCCGAGGAGGAGTGTGGAGACCTGGCAGCGAGGAGGAGCCGCGTTTGGGGGCCAGAGGAGGGGAGCTGGGAAATAGCGCACAGTCCTTGGCCTCGCTGCCGTGGCAGAGGAATGTGGAACGAAGCCGGGGGTATTGGTTTCCTCGGCGAGACCTTCCACAACACGAGCCCTGGGGCTGGCCGGGCACACGCAGCCAGGCTCTGATCTCCCGCGAAGCCCCGGGTGCTGCTGATCCGACAGGGATGTGCCTGTGTCCAGAAGAGCCATACGAGAGCAGTGCCCATCCAGGAAGGTGAATCTGGGTTGGTAGCAGCATGGTCAGGAGCAGACTGCTAAGTTTCAGTGGCTGGAAGCCAAAGCCAAGCAAATTCCCCAATAGAGATTGATAATAAAAAAACGGGGACAGTGGGAAGTGTACCTGAGCTCTGGGACAGCTTCCCAGCCCCTGTGAACTCCTGCCAGTCACATCCCGTGTCAAAGAACAGGTTTGTAAAATCAGTGCTGTGGCTCAGGAAAAAAAGCCCCAGCTGGAGCAGGAATTGAAGAAAAAAATTTCCCTCGGCTGTACTCTGGACAAATTTCTAAATGGGCCTTTCTCCTCTTCAAATCTGCATCCTCCAGCAAGGCCTTTGACTAGAAATGCCACTCCTTGACGCAAGCCTTAGCAGCCTGATGAGTTTTTAAGTGGCCATTGTGGTGTGGGAAGCCTCAGGATGGTTTGGGACAGATAGAGTTTGTGACACCCCTCAGTCATAAAACCTGATCAAGATGTAGCTTAGAGTAATAATGTGTCTCAGCTGTTATGCATGTCTGTTTACATGAGCTGAGAGTGGCACTTGTCCAGTTATTAGTGGCTATGCTCTGTCACAGGTCAAAATCAGCTGAAAGCTGGTTCCAGAGATACTTCCCTCAGACTGAAGACATAGATGGTCTTCGTCTTTAAGCTCCGTTGGTTGCATATTCATGATGTGCTAGATGACATCCACCTGACTGATTTAACAGAATTGAATAGTTTCGTAATTGCATTTATTTTACACAGTTTGAAACACTTTAGCTTTGATGTGGTCAGAGCACTTTATTTAGCTAATACCAGTGTGCTTCTTTGCAACTTTAAACTTACATCTAGTAATAATCTAAAAAGCAAACTGATAACATGGAGCTGGGGCATGCTGGCAAATCTCAGTAGTGAAAAGTGTTTGAAGCCCTGTTACAATGAGGGAGTGGGGGTGTGTCACACAGATTTCACTGCAGGTCAGTGTGGGGGGGAGAAGGAGTTAAAAATCCCAGTTGGCTCCAAGATCTGTGTCTTAGATTTACCCTCTGCTTCATGTATTAATCTCTACACTTTGGGGGTGTCCAACAGGCAGACAGCGTGGGAGCCAGCTAAAACATTTCCTCTGTCAAGAGGTGAATGCAGATAGCGCTTAGGAGCATTAACTAATGTGCTGTTATAATGCCTGAATACTTACTGCCTGTCATTTCTCAGCAGCAAAACTATGTGCTGCTGCTATGGTATATTCAAACAACGCGGTAATTCCGTGCCATGTGGAAAAATAGCTGGGTGCCCAGGCTCCCAGGGCTGTGTGCTGTTGTTTGGGCCACTCCAGCCCCTCTCAAGAGCCCAGGCCTCTAGTTGAGGCTGTTTATTTCTTTGTAAATGTGGGTGTCAAAGCAAAGCGGCCCCGCATCACACGAAAGTACAGGAAACTCAGCTGGGGTGTCGGACAGCAGCTGCCACCCTCACAGCCCAGCTTGGTGCTGTTGAGGGCTGGTGTTCAGTGCTGCAGCCCAGCTGAGAGGGGGGCAGAACATCCCTGTGCTCAAGTGAAGGATGTAACAGCAGCATGTGAATGTCTGAAGTGAGGTTGGAAAGGTATATCCTGAGTATGCTCATCATTCTTTGTTTGAAACAGAAAGAGCAAGGAGGTGATAATGCAGTAGCAGAGTTGAGCTGAAACCTCAAAGTTTCTCTACTTCTGCTTCCTTTTTAAAGGGATTTGCATGAAATGTTTGAAGTCATCGATAAAGCAGGCTCAGTGCTCTGGCTTCTTGGCCTGGGAAGGTGCTGCTGTGAGGACAGAAGCACCTGCGATAAAGTCTGTGTAACACACCTGACGAGTTGCTGACCCCCATGAATTGCCTGTTTGGATAGTACTGTGGGAGCTCATCCTGTGCTGTAGAAAACCCAGGCTAGCTTTGAGTCATAAAATGAGCTATCTGAAACGGGTGGGATTTCCACATTCTGAGAAGTGCCCACCTAGCTGCAGTTAAAAGCCGCTAATGTAAGACGAAGAGTTCGCTGTAATTATGATCAAAGTCCAGCTGTCAGAGCTGTGTAATTAGTGTCTCTCTCCAAAGCTGCTTTTTTTTTTCAGCTAATGCCTGGTTGGGGGAGTGATGTTTACAGATAAGTTACTGGTGTTCTTGGAAATAATGGTCATTAGGCTGTGTTTTACCCAGGAGCTGTCCTCTTTTGGGGCTGCTGGGGATGCACCTGCTGGTGCACGGGACTATGGTCCTGCCTGCTCTGCTTGCCCCTCTCCCCATGCCCAGGCTAATTGCTGGCCTCAGGATTTCACATCACTGATGTGTTGGAGGCGTTCGCTGCGGCTCACTCCTCCCCTTTGAATGAAAGGCTTCTCACACAAGCTGCTCTTTCCTCTTTTATTTCTGGCTTTGTGTTCTCAGCACAATGTGATACGGTCCAGCCTCCCAAATCTCAGTAATAACAGAGACTTGAGGAGCATCCCTGAAATCCTCTGGTTTCTGCAGCATCTGTGCTGGAAATATGGTTTCTCAGACACAGTTCTGGGGTTTTGAGGGGGTTGCAGGAAAAAAAGAAATCAAACAAAAAACCCTAACCAGCTATGTAGAAAAAAATCTACTCTTAGAAGAGGATGAGGGAAATTGTCAGAAATTAGTATGGCATGGGAAGGGACGGTGTGGGCCATGGCAGCAGCATCTTTTGGGTGCTGATGCTAAAATCTGGGTGTATTTTTGGAGAGCAGGGGTCTAGTTCCAGCCAGCCAGAGCTCCTGGATTCAAAGGGATCTTTCTTTGGGAGCATTGCACATGTCGCCTCACCTTCCTTCATTGGTTCCCACGCGTATCAAACGGGGCGGGTGAGCGGACTGCAGTTATCAGATAGGAGTCTCGCCAGTGTTAATGCTTGCAATGCAGCACAGAGGTGAGAAGCTCACCCTGCCTAGTGCTCATCCTTGCTAATAGGTGCTAATGAAACAGCAGGTTTCCTCCCTTTGGAATGGGAGGGGGCACACCGGGGCAAAACGTGCTGGCTACCCCTCCTGCTCCCAGGCAACTGCGTGCTGTGCCCCTTCATGGCAGTGAATCAATGCTGGCGTAAGCAGCTCTCCTTTCACTCAGGTATTAGCTGAGTGACATTGCAACAGGGCTTTGCTTATGCTGTCACAGGGTCAGGTCTTCTTGCAGGAGTGTCTCATGCTGTATGCAGGCTCTGCAAAATCCATGAATTGGGGTGACTGCAGACAATCTTTTTCTCTCCTCACGCTACACGTTGCTGAAGAACTACTGAACTCCTGCTGTGACAGGGAGGACAAAAATTGTCTGCCTTCACCTTTGAGATGGGAGGCCAAATTTGCCATGTTGGCAGAAAGACCTGAAGCTGAGTAAGGAAAGCCACATGACTTGGTATAGATCTATTTGCAGAAACAGCCAGTCATACAGCAGGTACTTTCCAAAGACTCAGAGAGGGGCAGAAATTGTTCTGTACAGTTTGTGGTGTGCTTAGACCAGCCAGTGACTTCTTGGAGGAGCAGAACTGGCTCCACATAGGAAGGAAAGGTGGAGGTGGACAGGGAGGTTTTCTTATTGGCCTCGGTGAGCTCTCCAGTGAGGTGGTGATCACCTTCATGGCTGTGCTGTCACCCCAGTGCAAATCCCACAGGAGAAGGTCCCCAGCTGGAGCCAGACATGCACAAGGGGCCAATGTGCAGGATATCAAGATGTAGCTATCTCAGGGTGGCATTGTGGACAGGAGGGCTTGGCAGAGCAGCTCTGTGTGGACCTCTCAGCCACCCCCTGGCACCCCACTAAGGACGTGTGCTGCTTGTGGTGAGGAGAAGAGGGCATTTATTTAGTCTTTGAGGTCTGTTCTTTGGTTGATCTCCTGTTCTTACGCTGCAGTCCCATCAGAAGGTGGGATTGGAAGATAGGATCTTTGCAAAAAGCTGCTCAAGAGCAGGATGTTAAACCCTCTGCAGATCTGTCCTCTTGGCAGAGCCCCTGCAGCCTGCTCATCCCCACTGCCCTCCTCTGTTTTGTCCTTGCTAGACCTCTTGGCTCAATGTCAGAGTGATGTGGTCATGTCATCACGATGGATGTCACAACCCCTTCAGCATCATTGCCAAAGACAGAGATTTTCTCTTTTCCTCATCAAAATAGTACAGGCCCCTCAGAGTGTTATAAGAAATTTGTCTGCTTGGAGACCTTTTTAGTGCTGCTTAAAGGGTTAAAGTAGAACCAAATTAACCATTTTCTGTTTTTCCTAGATCTCAAAGGGCTGGAATGAAAATATATGAAGTCTTTCATGTGGTCCTTTTTACTATGAGGAGAGAATATCTAATTCATAGGATCTTGCTCAACTTCAACTTCCAAAACCACTGAAGAAATTAAAGAAGCAAGTTCTCAACAGATCATCTGTTCAGAGATGTTTAGGGTATTCATGGTACATGTTATAAGTATAATCCCCTGCTGATTTGCATGGTATCTTCCATTACAGGCTAACTCTGAACAAATACACAGATTTCTAGCCTGACACGGAGCAGAAGGGCTCAGCTACTATTCTGGGGAAAATTAAACCCTTTGATATCAAACAAGTGACTAAAGGAGTACTGAACTCTTATAAAAATATGTCCATAGGTGTCATAAAGCATGGGGGAAGAAGGAAGCTCTTAGTTTGAGGAAAAAAACTCAAGGAAACTTGGTGCTTAATTTGGTGTCTGGCTCTAAGGTAGTTATGCACTTATGTGAAAACCTTCATGGTAACTTGAGTGTTGTGATGGGATCTTGATAGTTACACTGCCACTCATATTTCCATTTAATTTAAAATTTTGTAGCCCATAACCAAAACAATTTAAAAATAATCAGAAGGAAAATGTTTTGCTATAATAGATTTGAGTTCTATTTGACTAGGTCATCTGATAAACAGATAGGGAATATCCTTCCATCTGCTTAGATAGCTTTGTGACATCCATATCTGTTCTTAGGGCTTACTAGGGAGTTTTTGGTGCCTGTTTGTAATCACTTACTACAGTGTAGCAGATCATCTCACCACAGGACTTTGCTCTGAATCATTTCCAGTCAGGTGTTTGAATGCCACGGGTGGCCCGATGTGATAAACACCGATGCACATAACCAGGGGAATTTGGTTAGTGCATGGAGCTATAAAGAGCATGGTCACCTCCAAAAGTGAGAAGGGGGAAACCCTGCAGCAAGTGATCGGCTGTTCAGTAGGTCGTTTGCCACATCAGAATAAGTCTGCTTACAAAATCTTGCCCTGGGAGGCTCAATGCTTGCCCAGGTTGGTAATTCTGACGTGCACCTAAGTCAGTGTGTGCTGAAAACGCATGGGGAAAGGATCTTGCAGTGTGCTAAGGAGCTGGGTGCTACAAGCAGCAGCCACTCTGCTGTGAATTGCTGCAGTACCCTCTTCTCTGGTGGGGCAAAGTGGTAGGAGTGCTGCGCCTTGCTGTCAGCGGGGCCTCTGAGGTGGCCGGGACAGCTGTGAAATCGTAGGTCAGCTGGCTCTGAGAGTTAGCACAGGCATAAGGTGGTCAAATATTAGAGGATTAAAAATCTTAGATGTTAAACAGCATTAAGACTCTCATGTGTTCGTAGCACTCCAGGAGCTGCTGCTTTAAGGTAATCACGAGCAAAAATCACAAATCACATTAGGTGTGGCAATGTATTGATAAAATTACAGGGAGCCAACCCTGTAATTTCTTAGCACCAGGCATAGTTGCAAAAGCGAAATCCTGTGAGCGCTCCAGGTAGCATTCCCTTACAGAGCAGCAGTGTTTCTGACAAACAGTTCGCTTGTTCCCGTCTTCCAGGACTATAATCTGCTCTTTAAGTCTCTGTCCTTCATCTGCCCTGTCTTGCAGCTATTATGTGGCACAGAGAAAGGTGTTTCCAAGTGCTCTTACTTGTGAGAGAAGGATTCTCTGCCCTTGGGCTTACCGATAGCTGGCCTGCCACAGCCTTGCTACATGATGAAAAATGCAGCCAGCACAGATACTCAGCAGAAGGCTCTGTTTTCTGATATTCAGCCAGCCAGGCAGATATTCAGCAGAAGGCTCTGTTTTCCCATCGGAGTATCACTGGTGGCAGGGGTGGGGAAATGGGAGTTACGGTTTATCATGAAAAACGTATCGGATTTAGCAGGTTGGCTGTGGGGGTAACAAGTTGGAGCTTCAACCAAATTCATCTTACAGGAATCTGTACTGAACATCTGCTTTGCTGGCATTTCTGTTTTGCATTTTAATTATTTACTGAAACACAGGATGTTGCTGTTTACAGTTTCCTGCTTCTAAAGAGTTTTGGGGACTTTCTGTATTATTGTGATGATTTAAGTCCCCTGAACAGTTCACAGAGAAAAGAAGTTGTGTAACTAAAGACTGAAGCAGCTTTCGTAAGAGTAGGTGCCTTAGGGAGCCAAGAGTCTTACCTGGCTCAACTCAAAATGTCATGAGTCTTTTGCAGTAGACAGTCTGAGACCTTACTGTCCTAAAAAAGAATCACATATTTCATGTTCTCTGTCTTGGGAAGCTGTACCTCTCCTCCCTGACTATATTTATATGTCTAAATACCCTGCCATGCATAGTATTCTAAGGCTGTAAATCAGTGTAGGCTGCATGGTATCTCATGCTTTGCTTTCTCTTGGTGAGGGACCATGTTGAGACCCACGTGGTATGTCCCCTCACCAGCCTTTCCCTGCCACCTCCTCACAGCAGCTAGATTTGGGGAATGCCTATCCGGTATGAACTGGGGTGGCAGCAACTGCCTGCCTCATGCTGGTCACGCAGGGGTGCTCAGCACCTCTCCTGGGGCTGTAGCTGCAGCACTCCAAGTGCTTGGGCAAACAAGCTCCAGGAGCTGCTGAGAAGACCCAGCAGAGAGAGGATCTGATTCCTTCACGCATCAAAAAGGCTCACACATCATCAAAAGAAACTCTGTTCTTGTCAGAGTGTGTTAGTGTCCTGAGGAACATGTGCCCTTAACGCTGCTGGTGGTGATACAGCACAAGCAGTGAGAATACTGCTTGCAGTGAAAATGTTGCTTGCAGGAAACCCGTGCCAGGCTTTAAACATAGCTCAACACACGCTGCAGGGCTGCAAGCCCAGCCCAAAAAACCCATGCTGTGTGTGCCTCTGCCGTGCAGCAGAGCCTGGGTATTCCCATTGCTTTGGTCTGGAAAAGCACGTTCAGTTCAGTGGATGGCAGTTGTAGCAGAGGGAGGAGGGAGCTGAATTCTGCACCTCTTATTTTGTTTCTCTTGGGGGTGAGGGGGTTGGATGGTGCTAGTTTGGTTGGGAGTTGAAACCTCCTTACCTGGGAGAAGAGAAGCAGAAGCCCCTTATTCTCTCTTCTCCTGTCTGGAAACACCACATAAATTGTGTTTGGTGCAGCATAGTGAGGACAAGCACTCAGAGCACAGCTCTAAGCACCTCCCTCCTGACTCCCAAATATACACCCAGCACCTTCATCTCAGGGACATAGAGGGTAATCAGACACCTGAAGACTTGAGCTGTGTTTACCTGGTTATCCCAAGCCTGCAGTCCATGCTACAGCAGTCTCCTCTTTTTCTGCTACCCCTCGCAGCCACAGGCACGTGAGGCACACATGTCTCATGGTCAGGAGCAGCTATAAGCTGCACCAAGTGTTCACAGCCTCAGCCTTGGCAGGACTCCACGTAAATGCAGCATATCTAACAGTGCACGTCGCACCACCGGTTCCCATACCTCTGGTGTGCATCTGCCACCAAACAGAGAAAACTCTGCTTGAAATGACCCATTATCTGCTCAGCTGGATGCTACCTGTATGCCATGGTCTGGAGCACGTAAAAGCAGCAGTGTGAGAGTTCCTCAGCTGATGATTCATCCTTGCACTCCCCAGGAGAAGCGCTGAGCCCGACTTCATCTCTGCACACACGCGCATTGCATGCGAGATGGTGTTGGGTTCTGACTGTGTCCTTTAAAATAGGTTACAAATTAATGTGGGGGTTTTGTTGTTGTTTATTTTTATTTTTCTGGTTTAAGCCTGTTAGTCTTTGGGAGAAATACTGCCCTGAGTTCTGTATCTAGACTGTAACAGTTGCTCTTAGCACCATATAATCTCATTTTTATTCTGTTAACGCCCAAACCACTGAGGAGTTCAAAAAGTGATCTCCCTGGCAGCACAGTACATGTCCCTGGTTTGGGGGACTGGCCATGCCCATGGCAAACCCTTGATCTGAGGGTTTCTCTTAGGTTTGCTTGGAGATGTTCAGCCTGCAGCTCTGATGGTGCACCAGCCTTAGGAAGAGGCGAGCTCAGGACCTATGGTGGTGGACTGGACTATAGAAAGTTTAGGCTTCCTACATATCCTTCCTAGGACCATCCCTAACTTGTCCATGCTACATAAAACAAGAGATTGGGCTCAACAGAGCTCACAGTCATTTCCTGTCCAGATAGCCCAGAGCTCAGGCCAGGACCACATCCGAAAAACGTGCTTGCATGTAGGTAAGTGCTAATACACAGACCAGATTTTGAACCTGAGCCAGACCAGCAGTACAGATGTAGCCAAGGTCTGCCCAGGCTTCTAGAGGAACTTTCCTGTTGGTGCCTTTTACTCCTTCCCTCCTGGGGCTTTGGCCTCTTTCAGAGCCTTGTAGTATCTAATAAAAGTTGGTTCCTGACACAACCCCCCACCTTTCTGAAACTCTGATGCACTTGGCTGAATTATTTTACTCTCTGTAATAAATAAAGTAATTTCTCATTCTGTGTTGTGGTCTTTGTATTGCTGCAATGGCGTGGTAGACTAGTGAAACATGAAAGATGCTGGTTGCCCCCAGCACTGCAAAATTTCAGCAGACAATAGTTAAAAGCAGGAAAACCTAGGTCTGTGGGAAATACTGAAAGCAAGTTCCTGGTAAAAAAGCAGTGAACTTCTGCAGATACTGTTGTTGGGTAAATGCTGTGCTCACAGGATAAACGCTGATGAGCAAAGCTCAGAAGGGGAAATTTGATTCAGCAAGCCTCAGGAAGGTGAGATTTCTGGCCTTTGCCTCTTTAGAACTTTTTTATTTTCCTTATTACATACCTAAAATCACTACAAAACAGTAGCAATGATAGTGATGAAGGCCTCTAATAGCTGTATTTTGTTGTGGCTGTCATCTCTTGAAAATTACCTCGGCTGCTTTCATTTCTGGGGCCAATGCTTTATTTTCTTTTAATGTTCCCTGATGCTGCAGAGATCTGGATTAACTGAAAACGATGTGGTTAGCTGTTTTGGGAATTTAACAGCTGCCTTTCCCCTGCTCATCCTCCAGAAGAAAGAGGGGTCTCCCCATACTGTGCAGCAGAATGTAACAGCAGAGATCTCCAGGTCGTCTTATTGTCTGGTAGCTTGTGGATGTGGCCCCAGGCATGTGCTGCAAATCATTACTGATGGTGGATATGATTTTGGGTTAGGCAGAGTCCTCAGAGGCACAAAAGATGATCTCTGTTGTCTTGAATTGTAGCTGTAGAGGTTGGTGTGAGGCATCAAGACTGGAGACCAAGGAGGAAACCCCTCGGTGGAAGTCTCTGTGCATCCTCTCCTTTGCAGTGGGGAAGAGACATTCCTCTCTTTGTCCCTCTCTAACACTATCAGGGCTGGCTGGCTAGCTGCAAAAACTCTCATGTAAACTTTGAAAGGTTGGTCCAAATGGATGTTCTCAGCTGGGTCTCCCAAACTGAACAAATTCATTATTTAGACCAAAAGAATTGTATTTTTTTTAATGGACTTGAAAATGTGTTGTGGTTTCTGAACAGTTTGCCTGCAAAAGTTTATCTTACAATATTTATTTTTGGATTAGGCTCAAAAATACCTGAGAATTTTGAGGGCTGGGCCTGGATTTTCCACTCGTGTTGCTTTTGAGAAGACTTTCTGACATACTGCAGCAAAAGCTGCAAGCAGGAGGCAGCTCTTGACTCCTCCCTCTCCAGGTGGGCACTGCTTTTAACCAGCGCTGCAAATACACTGGGGAAAGGGATTGACTGGAAAAGTGAGTTATAAAACAATACAGTTGCATCTGCTTTTTAATTGGGTTTGGTTGTAATGCTTTTTAAAAAATGGATGGAGATGTAAATTGTGGGTTATTGCTTACAGTTGGAAAGTCTCGGGTTTCCCTGTAGATGTACCGGTGGTCAACAGGTCTCTGTGTGCTTTACAGATCTGGTGGCACAGCTATACCAGAGGAATGGAAAGGTGACAATGGACAGGTCACCCAGGGGTTGAGCTGAGTGTCTCGACCCCCAGGTTCATTGTCTGTTACTCTGGGCTTCCTGACGTGGCTTGTTGAGGCTCCTAGGTGCTTTTTGTGGGGTCAATAGTGCTCTGTACCCCAGACTAGAAAGCACCAATTGCAACAGGCAGGTGGGGGATTTGCTGTGGTGGTGCTTTCACCTTAACCAGAGCTCTATGTCTCTCAGACCCTGCTGAGAAAGGGAGTGGGTGTCAGGGCTGTGCAGAAGGGGAGGGGATGTCCACACTTGGGTGAGGAGGTAGTTTCCAAGGATGGGTGAGAAAGGGAGGGTGGAGAAGGGGGTGTCCAAGGTTGAGTGGGAGATAAGAGAAAGGTCTGGGAAAGTTCACAGGATGCTGAAGGAATCCTTGGAGGAGGGAAAAAAATAAACAGGAGTGACTTTGCTTCAACAATTAGGGGACAGTTCCTCCAGCTGGTGGAGTGATTAGCTGCCTGAAGTCCTGAGGACAAAGAAATGCCTCTGATATATAGAAGTGGTCTCTGTTGTTGGGCTGCTAAAGATGACGTGTAGGTAGGAGATGCAATGAGACGTGGATAGGAGGTGCAGTGAGTTCCTGGGCTGAGCCCATTCTCCTTCCAGAAGCCATTCCCAGCAGTTTGCAAGGGCCAGACATGCAGGGCCCAGTCTGGGACCCCCTCGGCACAGTAACACTGGGAACGCAGAGGGAGCCTTTTTCTCCCAAAGGAGCTCGGCTGTCAGCGCTGGAGCAGGGCACTGGTGTGGGGCCCAGGGCTGTGGTGATATAACGTGCTTTGAGAGGCCACTGCAAAGCTGCATCCACTGTGGGCATAGTCTTACTCAGGATGACTCTAACTGAAAGAAGATGATGAATGGAAAAAAATCCCCCCTGTGTTTTTCAGCATAGAGAATTAGGAGGATCATTCTGTGCAGCCAGTTTCACTTTCTTTGATACAGGTCAGTTTTGCCTGCACATTGAAGACTCGAGTGAAGAGCAGCCAGAAAGCCAAACCATCCCTTTCCAATCTGTTCACACATGTACACAGCCAAAAGAGACATCTGGGTCAGAGGGAGATCCGGATGCACTGTTACAGTAGGCTCTAGCACAGCACAGACTTTTAATAAGCCATGCAGTCAGGATTCCTGAGTCAGAATTGCTTGAATTCCTCTAAATATCATATATGTCACAGTCAAAACAGGGTGTGCACTATACAAGTGTCATTTCCCATGAGAATAGGAAGAAGCTAATAGTTCTCCCTAAGGCTGACCTCAGGGGATGCTGTAGGACATGGGCCTGACCTCAGGGGATGCTGTAGGACAGGGACAGCATGGCAGAGCCCTTTGCCACTGTCACGCCCAGTTCCTTCTTGCATTCCCCATATCTCCTTGGTTGGTGGCTACTTCTGAGATCAGGTTTTAACCCTCTGGGCAAATAGCTGCCTCTGTGCCACTGGACAACACTTTTCTCAACTGCCTCCTACCCCTCCAACTATACTGCCATCCACGAGTTTTTCAGAGAGATTCAGATCACATCTGGGAAACAACTAAAACATGCAGGATTTGGGAAAAAACAACAGTTCTGTCTCAAAAAAATCCTGTGTGTCAGTGTTATTCCTTACATTCACCCTTTCAAATCCATGCATCCATCACTCATGTTCTGGAGATATTTTATAGGATTAATGCATAGGAGCAGTGTCACATGGGAAGAAAACCTGAAGGCTTTAAAGAAGTTGCTGGAAGTCTAGATTTTAAAAAACAAAATCTGAAAGCTGGGCTGGGAATCTAAAGGAGAATAAGAATTTGTGACTGCAGTTCAGCACAACCTGCCTCTGCTGGGATGGGAGTTGGTCTCTCTTGGGCTATTGTGAGCCAAGACCTTGGAATACGGCATGAAGCAGGATAAGAAAGGGGAAAAATGTATAGTACAGTGCAGTTCATGCTGGGAAGGGGGGACTGATTGTTGGTGAAGTAAACACAGGAGGAGGCATAGACAGAGGTGCAGTACAGATACCTGAAATTCAACAGTGATCTCTTCTTTGAGGGGTGTGAGACCCTGCTTGTCTACCCACAGGCTTTCATCTTGCCATCCTGTCCCTCCAGCCCCATTTATGGCAATGAACCTATTTGGTTACCAAAGGTCTCTCATGGGGGCTTCCACGGTGTGCTTTGCTAGCCGAGGGCGGCTGATGTGGCCGTGGGGGACAAGTGTGCTCCACGCTTTGGGGAATTCCAGATGACATTGCCTGCCAGGCGCACGCTTGTCCCGTGCTGCCAGACCCAGCTTCCTTCTCCCCTTGCACAGACAGCTGTGAGCTTCATTAGGTAGCGATGGCTACAAATCACTGCAGTGTTAAAACGCAGAGTGGGGGAATTCCAGCCGGACAAGGGCTGCCAAGTGCCTTGAGTTTTAACGGTGCAGTCCGAAAAGGAGCCCCCCTCCCCACTCAAGAACTAAAACTACAGCTATCACCAAGACTCAGGCAATTAAGTGTAATGCTCATTAAGTCGTTTCTTTACTGTTGCTTTTAATGGACTTCAAGGTGTAACCAGAGAATCCCTCCTAGGTTGGGATTGCTGGAGCTGAGGCCGCAGACTGTCATTTACTTCTCTATCCAGCCCACACCCTATGACAGTTGAGGGCTAATATATTAATCTCTGTGTGAATTAAGGGCTGATAGCATGTTAGCATCCCATAAGCATTCAGGAAGAAAGATTAGCTTTTAGCCTGGGCATCTGGGTTTGAATTCTCCTTCCACCCTGAACTCTGACTGTGGCTTAAAGCCGGTCACAGCATTTCTGCAGCCATGACGATTCTCATCATGGGGGCATCAGCATTTTGGTGCCTGAAGATAAATGAAATTTGGGGGTTTCTTGCCCTAGGAAGTGCAGTACCTACTCTGCCTGAAGAAATTAAAGCCTTTCTGAATTTCTCTATCTAGACACCCCAAAATCACTAGCTTCTCTTTGAGCAGCACCAGACAGGGACTCAAGTCACCACAGTTGTATTTCTGGCTGTACAACTAGCTTGCTGAGTAATGATGAATAATCCTATGACCTCCTGGTGCCTTAGTTTTCCCACAGGTAAAATGGGTGTAATTATACTGTCTTCTTTTGTAGAGCACTTTGAGAGCTATGAATGAAACGAGCCATATTAGATATCATTATTTAGACATTAGTAATTATTCTTTGGGTTCATTTGTATAATGTGGAAGTGCTTTCCTCACAGGAGTAGATGTTCTTCTCTTTGCATCAAAGTTTCCCAAGTTCTCTGCTAGCAAGTCCTCTTGTGAAAACCAGCAAAATCTGTAGCTTACAAAGACAGACTTCTCCAGTCCCATCCGCTTGTCCACGGACAGAAAATTGTACACCACTGATAGCCATTTGGTGGGAAAAAAGCAGAAAGCAGCTTCCTGTAATTTTGGTAACAAGCAGGAAAAAAGCTCCAAATTTTGCTCATCCCTACTGTAAAAGATTTCTTCTCACAAGATTTTGCACTGTGGCTTTATACCATTATCAAGCCATGAAGTTCAGCAGCTATAAACAACTTTGATGGTTTCCAAGAGTTTGCACACCACACAGGAGAAGCACAAACTACCCTAGAGCTCCAGCTTCAGAGGAAAGCTAAGGAGAACTGGAGGTGCTTAAGCCTCTTGAAGCCCAAGACGGCAGCTTCATTGAGATACTTATTAACTTCTGTTTTCCCCATGAAGTCTATTCATAAACTCTCTTCTTCCCAAGGGAAGTTCAGAGTGTGGAAGCTCCAAACCTATTTTTGATTAAAACCCAAATAAATCCATGCTATATGTTGGTTGCAACAGTTTGTTTTTAGGAGTTTCTGGACTCACACATGCACCCCAGTGGTGCTTGAGCCATGCCCTGCATCAGACCCTGTATTAGTGAAAGCAGGTGGCATCTGCCTTTCAGGTTAAAGCTGCAGAGGAGGGGCTGTGTATGCTCCCTATCAAACCTAAGCCTACCTGTCCTCAGGAGCTTGTGTCTTTTCCCCAGTGGTAAGTCAAGCCTCAGTTCTTTGGGTTTAGCCCTTTTTAATAAAAGTCGTTTGCAGTGATAGGTGGCTTTTGGGGCAAGAATTGTTCCTATGTTGCAGTTGTTTAGATTACTAGTGATAGGTCACTGTTTTCTGGTGAGGAAAGTTGTTTGGGTTCTTTTGTTTTCTTGTTTTTCCTTAATGTCTTTGATGTGAAGGTAGGAAGGCAGTTAAACATGGTGAAGAGTGGAAGCAAGTGCTTAGAGGGAGGTAATGGGATCAGAAGCATCTTTTCTTCTCTCTGCTTTGCCATTAGTTTATGTCGTGCCAGGCCAAGCAGTCAGGGCTTTCTTTCCATCTGTGTTAGGACCCTTGGCTCTATGAAAGGCAAAACTGCTTGCCAGGGCTTGTTTGTTGGCCTTGTGGTGGGGTTGGGGTGTTATTTTTTTGGTGAAGTTTAACATTCCCAGCCTTCTGGGAGACTCTGAAATTGTGACAGTGCAGCTAGAGGGGCATGGTGTCCTTGGTGCCTTGTTTTTGTAGAGGTCTCATCAGTGTGATGGCAAACTGAACCAGCTGGAGGAGCAGAACAATCAGTGTGCACAAGGCTTCAGCCCCCACAGTGAATCTGGAGAAGTGTTTTCACCTGGAGCTGGGGCTGCTCTTGCTTCAGCAAAATAAATAGGATGGAGCTGAGCTGGGCTTCAGTAAGAGTGCATGTCTTGCTGGCTGAAGTTTGTCTGTGGAGTCAGTGGTTCAGGAACTGTGTCCTAGAGCTGCACCAGGAAACCCTGTGCTTTTGGTGAGGTGCTGCTCCTTGGAGGAGATATTTAATCTGTTGTTTCTGTTAATAATTCTCTGGTGGTTTTTAAAGGAGGGGCCTGTGAGTGCAACGTCCCCTTCAGCTTGCAGTTTGATGGGGGCTGTAGATCCCTCTCCAGTTCCAGCCTGGTGTAGTCAGTGCTCTCTGCTTGTGGCAAGCTGCCTGCCAGCTATTTGAGCAGTCCAAGGAGGGAAGTGGCTTGTAGACTTAAAGAGCAAGCTAGGTGAGACTTACTACTGTGTTTTGTCCTGTTGTAGTTAGTATGAATGGCTGTAGGCTGTGTTGTCACCGATGATGTGCTTTGGGGTGAGTGGTTGTGGGTAAAAGTGATGTTGTTTAAGTGTCTGTTAATTAAAAAAGCAGCTGGTAGGAGCAATGTGAGCAATGTAAACTCCTGATACCTTGTGATCCATTTTAGGTGTGCTTGAGAGTTATTTTACTGAAGGTAGAGTATTTGCTGATGTGGGAAAAGACAATTGATTTGAGTTATGACATTTTTGCACAGGCCTTGCTTAGGCTTTTGCTGTTAAGTGCCCAAATTTGCTCTTTCACAAAAACATAAGTATGCTGTTCAGTAAACAGGCTGCTTCTCTATTTTGAAGGCTGTTTCTGAAGGAAAATGGCACCAGGCTTAGTTTTTATTAAGATCACAGAGAAGGAGACAGTTTAGCTTGCTTTGTGCTGAACTGCAGTTGGTGTTCTTGTGCCCTGTTAGCTCTTTTCCACCTGAGAGCAGGATGCAGCAGACAATGAAAAAGGCAATGCTTGCTGCCTCTGTAACACCTTAACCTTCTCACAGGTGCTTTGCCAAGGTTGGCCACCTAATCTTGCAGCCCTCTGTTAGAAATCAAGCTATCCAGGTAGAAAAGGTGTTGCACAGAGATTTGAAGGAGTCTCTTGAATCCTGATTCTATGAAAGCATTAGCCAGGGAGCTACTCTTGCTTGATATAGGGGAACATACCTGTTTGGTCACCAGGTATACCTCGATAATGCTGTTCTTATAAGCAGTAAGACAAGAGCTTTTTTGGGTATAGGGATAAAGATGACACAGCTGGAAAGTGCCTCTCTAGAGAAATTCCAAGTTGTGTTTAGTACAGGGATGCACCGGTTGTCTCCTTAACTGGAGTGACTCTTTCCAACAGCTCTGTTAGCTTCAGAAGTGTAGGATAACAAAGTTGGCTTTATCAGTCCATGCTGCTCTATACTCTTCCTCTGCTGTGCTGCAGACTGTGGGCACTGTAAGGAGTGCTGATGAGAAGCAACTTTTGCTCTGCTGCTGAATGGGACTGCAAGGGCCAGAGCACACAGGGTTTCTTTGAACCAGTTGCTTTGCCCTTTTGAGGTGTACAACTTTGTGCAGCTGTGAACTGAAGCTGGGGCATGTCATAGCATGCAGAAACCTCATTGAGCTGAGATTTTTTTGAAAGAAAGAAGGTTTCTGAGAAAGTCTGTTTTGTAATAACTCTTTTTGGTAATGCTGGTTCCCGTAAATGTAGTGATGATCTGGTGTCGATAGCTGCTGTTGCTGCCTTTGCACTGAATCCCTAAAAAGTGGGGTTTAGTGCTTCAGTTAAGGGTAAATAACTGTTAAAAGCGAGGGATTCAGTGGTTTGGGAGAACCCATGGTGAGGCTCTCCACCTAAACACAGACCCTAGGCAGGGTGCCCTGGCCTGGCCTCCCAGGAACAGGCAGAGTGGGTTGAAGAGCACCCGCTCCTCATTGCTCTTCTCCAATGCTAGTGTTAGCATTGGTTGCTGGCTTATATTGCAGGCTTTAGGCCAGATCGGCTCTTCTGAGTTTCAATATAGCACCCTTGAAAGTGCCTTACCAGACTGAAAGTTTGAAAGGAGTAATTTCTGGTACTTTGTGGGATAACTGCTGTTCTCAGAGGATTTGTGATTATTTCTTCACACATCGTGTGGGTATGTGCTCACATCTGTGGGGCTCAGCTATTAGCTGTGACACTTCTGAATTTTATTTTTGTCTCTGGCTCTTCATGAACTTTTAAAGGATGTTGGGGTTTGGGTTTTTTTTTTTCATCCCTGAAGTGATGAGCAACTGAAGTGGTACTCATCCATTTTGAGGTGTGCTCAGCCATGGTTCTGGGGGCTGAAACAGCTTTGATTTCTGTTAGCTTAGGAAAACTGTCTGCTCTTGTCAAAGAGCATGCAGCTCTGTGGGCGGTAGAGGTGAGGAAAGCCCTGCTTTCTGCACACCAGAGTCATCCTCAAAGCATATTCAAATTCATGAATGCAAATTCAGCTGAAAGCGCTAGATCCTGCTCTGACAGCAGTCAGAAATAGATACTTCAAGAAAAAGTAGAGGAAAAGAACAATTGTGGTTTGATCTTCCTCCTGAAGCACTCTTTCTGAACTTGGGCAGCCTGGTAAGTTAGGGTCTTCCCTGCAATTAGTTCAGACAATTGTGTTAAACAGCACTAAAATGTGCCAAACCAAATGTTAATCCAATTCTTTTTGAGTCCATTTATAGCTTGGCTCCTGCTGTGGCAGTTCCCCTGGCAGGGAGCGTGGCTGTTTGCTTGTGTTGTGCCAAAGTATCCTTTCATGTGAAAGGTTTGCAGGATGCCTCCATCCTTCCAGTAGCAAAGGTGGTCACCTGCCTCCTGCTCTAATGAGATTGAATTAAGGGTGGCTTTTTCATCTGCAAATACACTTGAGAAAATCCTCCCTCTGCTCCTTACATCCCCACAGCCGCTGAGGGTTTTGACATGGGTGTAAAAGCTGCTGTGTTTGAATTTAGAAATTGGCCAGTGGGATGAGAATGTGCAGCTGTGGAAGCCCTGAGTGCTCTGGCTTCGTCACTGCTCCTCTTGGGCCCACCTATTTCTGTGAGGCTTGTGAGAGCTTAAGGGGATAAAAATGGCCAAGGTAATTAGCAGATCTTGTGGAAATCAGCTGGTTGGGCTCAGAAATTATTGCAGCAGACAAGCAGATGTAATTATATGTGATGAAACTTATTTCTATAAAAAATAAAGGGGAAAAAATTAAATTATTGTTAATTTTTTAAAAAAGCACCAAACCCCCAACTTATTTTAGTCCAAGACCTCAGCTACAGTGGCTGGGTGTAGAAGTCACCTAAATCATCCAAGGGCATGCAATTTGGAGAGGCGACCAGCCAGAAAGAATGGAATTGCACATCACTTCAGTGCTTCACTTGCTGCTAAGGCACCTGCTTTGTATGGAAAGTTGATTATTTGGGGGGGGGGGGGGGGGGGCACACCTCATTGCAGCCTTCCAGTACCTGAAAGGACCTTTAAGCAGGAGGGGATTCAACTTTTTAAAATAACAGACAATGGCAGGACAAGGGAGAATGGATTAAAACTAAAGAAAGGAAGGTTTAAATTAGATATTAGGGGGAAGTTTTTTACAGAGAGAGTGGTGAGGGGCTGGAACAGGCTGCCCAGAGAAGTAGTGGATGCCCCGTCCCTGGAGGTGTTCAAGGCCAGGTTGGATGGGGCCCTGGGCAACCTTGTGTAGCTCCAGGCCTGAGGTTGGTGGCCCTGCCTGGGGCGGGGGGGTTGGAGCTCTATGATCCTTGGGGTCCCTTCCAACCCATGCCACTCTATGATTCTATGAAGACAGAAGGTGGCTGTTCTTACTTTTTTTTTTCTTCCCTCTCTGGGATTCTTATGACATGGCATCACAGTGGACTCTGAGGAGTATATAAATTATTGGGAAGGGTGGCCAAATTCTCTCCCATCTAAATACAGCATCTGTAGCAGTGTGGAATGTGTGTTGTACAGCTGTGAATGTTTCAGGCATTCAACGTGTCTCCTTTTTCACACAATAGCTTCTATTTATGGGTTTTCATCAAGTTGGGCTCATGCATTCAACATATCTTTGTGTTTTTTCCTCTTTCTCTTTTTTTTTGCCTTTTTTTTTTCCCTTTGCTTTTGTTTTTTAAGGTTTGTAGAAACTCCGAGCCACTTCTCCTGGAAGGAGAGTTACTACCGATCAGCCATGTCCCAGAGCTCACAGCCCAGGGAATTCCTCAGCCCAGAGGTGCTCCAGCATATCTGGGACTTCCTGGAACAGTGAGTATTCCTTATGTGGAGCCTGCGGAAGGCAGCATTTTGGGATGGGACACCTCTGTGGTTAGGTGGTTCAGGGGACTGATGCTGGGGGGTCTTGAAGTCTTCTGTACCTATTTATTAGAAGATGCAGGTATGAGTCTGTAATGACTGGCAGCTCTTGAGCTCTCAAGAGGTTCTTTACTCTGGGGAACAGATGCAGAGATGTCCAGTGATGTTGACTCTCAAGACCTTTGGCTGCTGAGCTGACTGCTTTCCAGCACGTGGTCTGAAGGTGGATGGTTGGCATTTTCCCCTAAGAAAATGTGGTCATTACTCTGTCCAGGCTGCATGTTTTCCTCCTTTTTTGATTCCAGGGAGGGAGAGGAGGTGGAGATGGTACAGAGTTCATTCTGTCAGGTCCCCTGAAGGGGAAAAAAACCTAACTCTATTGCCATTCTTGACTTGCCATGACCGATGCTGGGACAGTTACTGCTATAAATCCTCCATGAATTCTGTCTATGTGAACTCCTGTGCCCTTACCTCATTTTTCTGGTCAGACAAGTGAAATGTCCCTCCAGGCCCCGTCCTGTTCAGGGGCTGGCATTAGCATAGCAGCTGATGAGGTAGTTGTTAACTAGTAATTACTTACTTTGTCCAGAGTCTGGTATGTGGTCATGACTGTATCCTGGGTGGCACCCTTGCACGTGGCAAGTGGACAAAACCAAAGTCTGGCCAATTTTAACTGCAATACTTTATCCTTTTCAGGCCCATATGCTCAGTTCAGCCAATCGATCTGAACTTCATCGATGGCCCATCTGAAAATGGCCCCACAAACAAGATAGAGATTAGCATGGACTGTGTCCGGGTGCAAGACACGGAGCTGAACGACCCAATGTGGGTGAGTAGCAAAAAAACTTCATTAACCTCTGGGGACAGTGAGGAGTTTTTGCAAGAGCTGTTCTTGTTGTACTGCCCCAGGGCTCACTTCCCTCTCCTGGAAGCTGTGGCTGCTGACTCTGACCAAAGCAGCTCCTTTTCACTTTGTCTGTTGTCCCACCCACAGAAGCCAGTTGGGAGCATGGCTCTGCCAAGTGACTCTGGTGGTAGTGAACACTGGTGTACGTGTGGCTAAACCAGACAGCATGTGACCCATGGAAAGGCACTGGCTCCTCTGTGCCTCCCTGGAGCTCCAAGGTGAAGCAAGGTGGAGCTCCAAGGCTCCCTACCTGCTCCTCCTCTCCTGCTGCAGCAATGGCAGGAGAGAGGGATGAGGCAGTAAAACTGGCACAAGAGCTTTTGCACTGTCCTGGCTGCTCAACATGGGGTTCTGGGCACTGTTGTCATTTTGATGACCTAGGGATTGAGGATGTTCTTCACTGGATTTTCTTTTTTTGAAGGTCAGGTCTGAATAAAGACTTGGTTTAAAACCATGGTTGGTTTTCTGAGGGTGTTTCCCTTCATCTCTCTCCTCAGCAGGCAAAGCCTGAGAGTGTTTGTAACAAGTCTTGATCATGACTGTCTCAGCAATACAGTTTGAGACTGGAGTGCAGATGAGGCACTGGTGGCAGCTGGGTCATTGCCTGTGGCACAGACTGACTAGCTCCTTCTTGGCAATAGGTCTGGTGAAGAAACCAGATGCTATTCTTGGAGGCTGGAGCAGGAGGCATTTTCAGGAGTTTGAACTCTGTTCATGTCCTGGTTTTGTTCTTCCTCAGTTTTGTATTGTTTGGGGTAAAAATCATGTGTGGTGTGAAATTTGTGTTGCTATCAGTAGATTTCCTACTCTGCGTGCACAGGGAGATGTGACAGATATCAAGTTTGGTTATCATTTGATTCTGCATTCAGTTTGGGCACAGCAGGGGTGGTGTGTAAGCACTCAATCAGCATCGGATCTGAAAGGCCACTTCCCAGCTTCTTCCAACACTACAGCACAGCTCCAGTAGAACGTTTCTTCAGTAGCTCTTCCAAAAGATCCTCCATATTTGAGGGGCTCTAACTTTTCAAAATAGATGGTAATGTGCTGTTTGAGCTAACTCTGGCCTCTTAAAAAATAAATCCCCAACAGTTTAAAGGTCAACAGCAGAAACTTTGCTCCTTCCATGCCCAAACCTGGACTTGCTGCTCTGAGTATTAGCAAGGCCTCCAGTTCTCTGAGCTGTTTGCAGAGCACTGAAGTAGCTGACTGGCTCGCTTGAGGCCCTTGTTCAGAGTTTTTCTCCTGTCTATGGTACAGTGAAACATCAGTGGAAAATCCCTTCCTCTCACCCTCCCTGAGCACTGCTGAAGTAAGCACTGGGGATGGGAGATGCAGGCAGCTCTTGCTGTGCAGTTAGTTCTTGGTGAGATGGGCTTGGTCCCAGCCTTGCAGGAGGCATTTCTGGAGAGGCTGAGATGCACAGTGACTTCTTTAAGAAGTGTTTTTCACAGATATGACAAGCTGAAGGGGGAGCGGGGGAATTCCATCCCATCCTCACCCTTACAGTAAGGCAGCAGCTCAGAGCACATTAATGTATGTACAACAATAAATGTTCCAGTTTGTCTTCAGTGGAAGACAGCACCTTGCCCAGTTGAGAGCTGCACAAAAGCCTTTACAAAGCAAAATATGTGTCGCAAACCTGTGCAAACAGCCCATCTTTTAAAGGGAGGAAAGCTCTTTTTTTACTCCCCTTACCACCACCACCTCCTCCCTATAAATTTGCAAACATCCCTGACAGGTGACAACTCCCCCTTGCAGAGAAGTCTGTGTTTGCTTTGCTGTTTCTGGGGCTCCCAGCCTGCAGCTTGCCTTGGCAGGGAATGTGTAGCCTGGGGCAAGGTGTTTGCTGTTTGTCGGCTTTAATCTGAAATACCTTACAACCCTCTTCCCCTCCAGCTCCTCTTTTCCTTTGGATAGCTTCAGGGCAAAAGCTCCCCTTGCACCTGTCTCTCCTGTAACCTCAGCCATGTCATTGCTAGACACGAGGTGCTGCACGCAGCTGATTGCAGCACAGGGTTGAAGAGGGCAGATAAACACAAAGGAATGCAGCAGTAACAGAGGGGCCCTGGGAGATGAACAGTGAGATCAAGGCAGAGTGCTTTTTATTATTAGATTTGTCTTAGGAAAAGAGCAAGGCCAGCTTTTCTCCAAAAACCTTACCACCACATGAAATTTATAGAGGTGCATTGCAATTAGGCTTATGTAATGCAATTGTCCTTCTGTGGACTTTAAGGCAATCTCAATCGGCCTCTGAAGTAAATTCTGCAACATATGGCTGAAGTGAAACTTTCAGCCTTTGATCCCAAGAGTTGTGTTGGTGAGAGCTGTGATGATTTTTTTTTTTTTAAAAAAAATCAATTTTCAGGGGTATGGTTGCTTGCTCACAACAAAACTGGCAGTGGAAAAGTAACTACAGTGTTCAGGGAAACACTGGGGAAACTGTCCCACAGGTAGGCTGGGAAATGACCATGAGTGCCTTGCTGGGCACTCATCAGTTGTGTTTGTGGCCTTAAAAGTGCAGTTCTCTGGAGAAGGTTGGATGACAAAGAAACCCCTCTCCTCTGAGCTACAGCTCTGGCTCTTCCTGTGCCAAGACCTTGCAGTTCCCATGTTTTTAAGGAAGAAATATTCTTCCTGTGTCCCATGTAAGAAAGGGGTGAGAGAAACTGGTGATTGGCACTACCTTGGGATGGAAAGAGCTGGAGGGGACTGGAAGAGGGTTTCTGGGCCTGGTGTAACATTAGACAGTCAGCAACCTTCCCTGGTCATGTGTCTTGTGACCAGCTCTTTCACAATGTCCTGGGTGGCTGGGCTGTGAGGCTGCTTGCTGTGCCCCTTCCTCTCCCATGGCATTAACCACAGACAGGCTGGGAAATCCCAGCAGAGATCTGCCTTTTTGTATAGCTGGAGCGAGGGGCTGGTGGTCCCTGGGGGTGTGTTTAGTCTCTGCCATGGCCTTGGAGTGGGAAGGAGCTGAAGATGGCCGGGAAGGTAAGCTGACCATGTCTCCCGGTGAGCCACTGGCTGTTTGTTAGGCTTTCCCAAAGATGGTGGTCCCCAGCCTCTTCCCAGACCAAGGATGTAGTCAGCAACTGTGGGGTCTTTGGTGGGGTGGAGGAATGCTGGTCTCAAGCAGTCTCCTGCAGTGCTAGAAACCAGGTGATGTTATAGGATTTATCTTTTCCCTAACTGATCAAATGCCCTGGAGCTATGGGGAGGAGGGGTCTGGGGACCTCTCTCTAGGAACAAGCATGTGGCTGTGCAGTAACCCCTGCATTGCCCTGGAGACCTCACAGCATGCTGTCAGCCTGATGTACCAGGTGTAAAATTGCTTTCTTTCACCATCCCTCAGAAGTCCTGTAAACTGCTCACTGATGCTAAAAGATACTAGTTTGGACCCAAACAAAGCTGCTTTGGTCTAAGGACTGCAGCAAGCAGCAGACCGATATAAGGGTTGTTTGGAGGCCTTGTGGAGTCTGGAAGTCTCCTGCCATCATCCCAGCAGCATGTCTAGGGCTCTGGGGACCTCATGGGTGGGAGCAGGAGTGCTGTCATGAGTGATGGAGCAGCTCATCCCCCTCCCCTGTACATACCTTCCTTTCATGCCCAGAGCAAGCTGAGCTGTCCTCCTGCAGCCCCTTGCCTAACCAGTTCAGTGGAATGCCTTTCCCTGCATAGTCGATGTGGTCAGGGTTTTCTTAACCTGGATCTGTCCTTCCCCATGAAAGGGAGAGAGAATTCCTTGCCTTTATTTTATTTCATTTGTCCTTCCTCATCTTCTGCAAATCACTGTGGGGATTTGCTGTGTGTGGCTGGGTTAGGCACTGCTCAGCTCCCTGTGGGGTGGGTTTCTGCCCTCCGGATGGTGGTGTAGAAGTTTCACAGGGCTGCATCCTTTCAGGTTTAGGTCCTCTGCTTCATGAACTGTTGAGTGTCCCAAAACTAGTAGCTACAAATATTTTGGAGGTGCAACATGTGCTTCACAGCTTTCAAAGTGACAGCTTCAGCTCTAACTTTACTGTTCTCCTCTATACACAGAGGTGGAGGAAAAAGTAGGCTGTAGGAGAGACTGGATGTAGGGCATGAAGGTGGTGAGGCTCTTGACCTCAGCTTGCATGCCAGCAGCACATCTCAGAGTTAGTATTTGCTTCTCAATGGGAAAAAGAAATCTTTCTCAGGTTTAACCTGCTGTGGGCTCATCGAGGAGCCATCCCAGACACCTTGGGCAAAGTAACTTCCCATGCTGCAGCCTAGTGAGCTGGAGAAGAGTGGGCCTGCAGCTCCAAACCTCGCACAGGTTCTCAGCCTTGGCACTAGATCAGTTCAGTAAATTTTATTTGGTGTATGCACTGAATTCCTGGGTCCCCAGGAGCTCACCACCTATGTAAACTGGGAGCTGTGGTCTGGATCAGGTAAGCAAAAATGACAGACATAAAAACTCAAACCAACCCACTGTCTAGAAGGGACATCTGTTGTGTCCTAAACAATGCTTTAATATTAAAATGCAGGCTTTGATCTCTGTTAAATTTTAATTGCTTGATTAAAAGTATTTTGCTGGATTGGAGGAGAATTGTACTTGTTACAAGGTAATGGCTGAGGCAGCAGATGAAACCTGATTAAGGGCTGGTGGGACCACAGGACAGGGAGGACATCCCTGTGTACTGACAACAGGGCAGGGAGCTGGTGTGGCTGAGTGGTACAAGAGTGCCTGGGTGCAGGGGGCTGTCTAATGCATGGTGTGTGCTTCCTGGGGCTCTGGCAGGTGCTGCAGCCCTGCACTGGGTTGTGAAATGGTTTTGCACCTGGAGTATAAAGCCAATTTGATAAGTAGATGCATCCAAAGTGGCCACCTGTTTTCATGCCTAGGTATTCCCAGATTGACCAAGGAAGGAAGGACTTTGTAGAGCACAGGGATGTGATCAAAGCCTTTATTACTGTCTGGTTTGTGCTTGAGAGAGTTCAAGGATTGCCAAGTTTCTCTTCTTTGTGGGTATTTGTTCATTCCATGGCTGTGCAGAGAGAGTTGAGATTATGCAAAGGCATTTCCATAATGAGCAAATGCATTATTCTGTTGGAAGCTTCCCTCTAGCACCTCTCTTGTTTGCCATTGAACTCATAAGCTCTGCTAATTTAGGCTTGGCTTTGTAATCCTGATGAATGTGTAATCTTCTGCAGCGTAAATCCCTCCAAATAATCTAATAATCCCATTTAGGGCTGCAGATCCTAGTCCAGCAATGATCAACCCTTTCAAACAAAGGATGCACACAGAGCAGGCAGTTGTGCATTCTGTTTGGCCAAAGCCTGAAGACTGCTCTCATTTTATGTGTAGTAGGGCCTAAGACATAGTTATGGGGTTTTTAAAATAATTTTTCACTAACTTCTCTTCCTGTGCTGTTTCACCCAGATCCTGGCTGCATTTCTCTTGAATGTAGTCAATGTACCACAAATGTTTTATTTTTAATGCTGCTTCCCTGAATTCTCTAGGAGATTGCCCACTGGTTTTTCTTCAAGACATCTGCTGTGCCATAGGTCCTTTTGGAAGCATATTTAAAAGAATTTTAAGTATTTCCAGCATTGTAGTGTCTTGCTTTGCATTCATTTTTAGGAGGGAATAAACTACTTTTAAACTGAAAAGGACAAATTTCCTGGAAGAGAACCCTGTGTGATGGTGCACTTTGTGTTTATTCTGGCCTGGCTCTTCTGTTACGAGCATTTGGGGTGGAAGAGTGTTGCAATTGTGAGTCCTGTCATCTGCCTACATGCAAATACCTCCAAACAAAAGAAGCAGTTGCTTCAGAAAACATCTTCCCAAGGCAGCTAGGCCTGCCTCTAAAGGCTTCCATGGTGCCACACGTGCTCCTTGCTTAAGTGTAGTGCAATAATCCATTAGCACTCGTTTTCTATCTTGAAAAGGTCTGTGCAAACACACGATTAAAAGGTATCTTGATCTTGGAGCAACAGATCATAGGTGCCTCTGGTGCAAGTTTAAGGTTTATACTGTTTTATGGCAACTCTGCTGTATGTTGGTAGGATGCAGAGTCACAGAATCACAGAGTTATAGGGGTTGGAAGGGACCTTGAGAGGTCATGGGGTCCAACCCCCCTGCCAAAGCAGCTCCCCAGCTCATACTGCACAGATAGGTGTCCAGACGAGTCTTGAATATCTCCAGAGATACCTTCTCTCCAGAGTGGCCAGCCCCAAAACTTAGATTCCTCTAGACATTTTTTTTAAACCAAACAGGTGGTGAGAGTGAAATGAGGCCCTTCTCTCTTCCTTGCTGGAGGTAGGGTGATGAATTGAGCTGGTTTTATTCAGTTGAATGAAAACCCTATCAAGCTTTGTCATCCCCCACTTTTGGGGGTAGGTAGAGAGCACCTCACCATCCTCTTGCAAGCTGCAGTGCTGACCATACCTGGGAGGGGTTGTGAGGCTCCTGGGGTGCTCCTTTCAGGCTAAGACAATCTTGGAGCACAGCCCTGGGAGCGTCCCATCCCCCTTCCTTGTCCAACAGGACACTGTGTCTGCACCACAGCAAGCTGTGGGGTGTAGCTTTTGTTTATAAAGTCTTCTCTTGCATTAATTCAGATTCTTGCTTTGAAGAAAATTTTATGCATCCAAAGTCTTGCTATGTGTGTTGCTTTGTGGTTCTGCAGATCCTGCCCACAGTCCTGTTAATAGCTATTTTTTCCTCCAATACTTTCTGAGGACAGTTTTGGACTAAGTAATGTTTTCTTCTGAACATCTGCTATCTGCTTTCCACCTCACTGTCGGCTGATTTGATAACATTTAAATTAACAAGGGAGTGAATAGTCAGGCAGTCACAGAAAATTAAGTCAGTATCCATGAAGCGTAGATTAAGGAGTGGCTTCTGGCCTGGGTTAGTTTGCTCACTGCTGAACAAACCCTTTGCTAATCAGCATCTGAATTTGCAGAGATTAATGAATGATCAAAGGAGCTCTCTGTAATGAGCGTAACTGTTGGCTCTAAAAGCATGGATTTCTATCTCCAGCCTGCTTAAACACAAGGAAATGGTACCCTGCAGCACTCTTCCTCTTTAAGGACATGAATGGGTCTAGTGAACATCATGATGATGTCCAGACTGGATTAGAATTAAACAAGTCAGAAAATAAAGTGATCAATCTTCTGAGGAAGGTCTCCAGCCAAATAACTGAACCCTATGGCTGCTGCCATAACAGTGGTGGATGTGGCATGTGAGGGGAGATAGAGGGCACCCAGACTAAGATCAGAACTGATAGATTCACTGTTTCTGTATAAGAAGCAAGGAACAAACAGGCTTCTCATCTGCCTCTGCGTATATGTTGAGTCCCAGCACACCAGGGCAACGTTGGGTAACAGTGATGTGCTTGTGTGAGAAGCGTGAATGGCCATTGGTTGTAGGGTCAGGTTTTAACCAGAGGTTTGGGGAACTGTTCTTGAGTTATTGCAGACTGATACCTATTTTTCTAAAATACTGGCTTACTGTACAAGGGCTTGGGTGCAAGGCAGTTGGCACTGTAGCAGAGGGTGGCTGGAAAGAGCTGCTGTGGTTGTGTACTTGTGAACAGTTGCATGTTTCCCAAGAGTAACCTGTAGTTTATACAAGATAAGGGAAAAATAACACTTTCCCCTCAGCTGCTTGTGCAAGAACAAACCTGGTCTGTCAACAGTTGCTCCTCTCTTGTAATTAAAAACAAAGACTCTAATCTGTCACTATCTCCTGCTTTTCCCTTTCCCTGGCTGGAGTCCTTGTCTCATACCAGGATGCTGGTTTGTGCCATCCCCTGCCTCACCTTCTAGCTGGAGGGATGATGCTGCTCATGCTGTTGAGGAGTAATTCTCATGCAGTTTTTTGTCTAACTTTCTCTTTTTTTCACAAAAATATTTCACAAATGTGTTGGGGGAAGGCCAAGCGTGCTGTGTTGGGCATCCAAAGGTCCTGCAAAAGTGCAGTTTGAGTATTGAGGGCTGTTACTCCAGCAAGAGTTTAAGTTGCTGATGGCTGAAGCCTGAATCTCCAAAGTCCCTTAGTGGTATCTCTATGGTTGACAGTCTTCTGACCTGTGGTTTTCCACTCATTAGTGCAAAAGTGCCTGCTCAAGTGCCTGCTGGCCAATGGTTTAGCAAGCTCATCAGCTGCCTTGCAAAAATCTCTGTCCAGGCAGTCATTTCCTTTTATCCCTAAGCATTTTTGGTGAAAGCAACTGCTCTTTAAAGGGAGTAACTAGGGTGCAAAAAAAAGTGGGAAAATTAGAATAAAGGACCACCAGGAATAATCAGATAATGCTTTTTGGTGATAAATCATCTGTATGCTGGGTGTCTGTCCTGCATTGTACCCAGACTGTGGGAAATGTCTCCATGCCTGTACTTTGAAGGGAATGACCTCACTGGATGGGGTTGGAGGAGTTCTGGTTGTGCAGACAGTAGGGAAGGCATTGGGACCTTGCATCATCTTGGCTGGAGAACTGAATCTCTCCAGAGGAGTGTTTTGTTCTTTTATTAAATGGAGCTCGGCAGCCGGAGGGCAGAGTCCCCAGGGGCTGTGTGTGCCCTTCTTAAACCAATATTGCACAGTGGTTGTGAAGGGAACTGGTTTTGTTTCACAACTCCTTTCCACCTTACCTCTCCCTGCTCCCCCCACATAGCGTTATCTCCTGACATGATGCCATTAACTCTCTAATTAGCCCTAGGGGTGTTCTGGGGGAGATAAGGAGGCTATAGGAGCTCAAATAAGCAGCGTGCGCAGATGTTTACCCAGGGTCGGAGGGCAGGGCTGTTGTGACAGCCGATTGCCTTGGGGAGGGCATGCTCCTTTGGGGGGGAAGAAGAAGCTGGCCTGCGCCTTGGGCAGAGCAGGGAGCTGGACTGTCTTCCTGCCCTTAGTGTGGGGCAAAGGCAGGGACTCCCCTCTTAAGTGGGGGAAAATGCGATTTGAAGACCTTGAAAGAAAGGTTTGATCCTCAGTACTTGCAGCGAGGGTGGTTACTAGCTTGAGGGCTCAATATACTTGAGTATTCTCTAAAGGAAGTTCTGGGCATCAGACCCCTGGGTCAGTGGTGGGGAAATCAGGAGGACATTGACTTTTTGTTTGGAGGTACAGCAGAGTGCTTAGCCCCAAAATAACTGGGGGTGCCAGTGTGTCTCTTGCATATGTGTGAGCCATACCTCCTGTGCTCTGGAACAACCTGCCTGGGATGCACATAAGGCTGTATCTAGTCAGCAGTGGGCAGGAGCTGCGGTTCTGCAGCATCTCTTTGCTTCTTTTCTTTATTTCTTTGTTTTGCTTTACCATAGAGGATTTTTTGCCTTTTGAAAGGGGAAAGCCCCTGTTTCAGTATGTGCTGTGTTCTTTTTACCCCCCTCTTCCTTGTGGTTTGAGCAGCGAAGACCAATTCTACATGAGTTTCAGGAAGGGATGGTGACTTTTATGGGGGGTTTTGTTGGTTTTTTGAAGTATTTTCTTTTTGCTCTTTAACCTGGTTGCCTGCTATTGCAGTCTACACTTCTGACCCTGTAAAACCTATATAGGGAAGATTTTTCAAAGCTAATGGACAGACACTTATTTTTTTGAGCATTCAGCAGTTAGTCAGATGTGACCAAAAAAAAAATAAAAATACACCACCAAAACCCCAAACCCTGCATTCTATTTTTTCCCTCCTCCTTCTGTTATCTCTGTTCTAATTTGTAAACACTTCTGAGCTGAGTGAATGTCACAGTCTGTGGTGACGCAGTTGATCCAGATGCTATTTTAAAAAAAAACAAAAACGTAGAGAGGCCTGAGCTGGCTTCTTTTTTCTTCTCTGATCTGCAGGAAATTCTGCAGGAAACTCTGCATGAATTACTTAATGCCCAGGTGCACACACACCCTTCTACAAGAAATTATGCAATCTCTAATTCGTACTCCAATTGTGGACATGACATTTTTTAACTGTTGTGATTTAGCTTAACTTACCTTGCACCCAGGAAGGATTACTGAGAACTTCTGAGTGGCACCATTAAGAGAGGCTGGGATGAGCCATGTAACAACATGAGGAAAATGCAGTTGAACAAAGAACCTGAATCAGGGGTTTGACTTTGCTGGTGGCTCATTTTAGGAATTTAGGGGTCTTGTTTGTGTATTATTTTGTTTTTTCAGCATACCAGCAGGAGCCACAAAGTGTCACCAGAAGCTTTCTGGAATATCTGAATCAGACCTGGAAGGGCTGCACCTGAAACTTTCAAATCTAGTTAGCAATTATTGTTTTTAGCTCTCTGAAATATTGGAAACTTGCTTTAGAGAGTCCCTTTCCCAAGGCTGACCTGCTGTGGTGTTTGGGGTGTGTTTTTAAAATTCAATCCAACTGAGCATCCAAAGTGTAATGTGCCAGGCTTTGCACAAATCTTGATGCTCTGGGTTGATTCCTTTATTTTCTAGCTTGTTCTTCCCTGTTTGTGTTGGGGGAAGAGTTTGTTGGACTAGGAGAATAGAGCTAAACCTCCTTCATCTGCCCTTAAGTAATTCTTTCTAATGTGTGAAAAGAGGGCTTTTGCTTTTTCTGATTAAGCTAACTGGTATAATAAGGTATAACCTCAAGCTCCAAAGAGTGTCTTGCCATGGATTTCAACCTTCACAGTTGCAACAGGACTGATGCTGGAGTTTCCCTTGGAGACCTGTCCAAATGGCTCAGGCACATGGTAACTGTCACTGTCCTGTTGCTGAGAAGCGAGTGTGCAGTTTGAGGAGGTGCAGGGTGGTATCCCTTTGGTCTTGTGATTCAACCATTTAAGCATAATCTATTTCAAGGACTCAATTTTCCCTTTGAGAGCCTTTAAGAGATGCTGCCTCACTGCTATTAGGCTGTTGGAGGCTCATCTATGAAATTCTGTATCTGCAAAAGGACAGAATCAAATGAGATTCCATGAGCTTTTCTTATGGTAAGGTAGAAAGGTTAGCAACCAAGTCTTTACTCTTCCCTTCTGCTTTGGTCCTGTATGAATAGTCAAGACGTGACACAAGAGGGCATCTTAATGAGGTGGGTGCATTCAGATCTAAAGCCAAAGAAACACTGGAGCCCTGGGATGATCTGTGTTAGCTGCAGGGTGGGCTCTGTTACCTCCTGCCATCCCTATCAGGGTAGTGGTGGCCTCCTTTGTGTTGCTGATTTGCATAAAGCCACTTGTCCAGCATCCCCTTCAAGGTGACCACATAGGCTAATGCCTCTGAAACACTGAGCTGGGTTGGGGCTGTGTGTACAGAGGGCAGGGATTTGTGCTGACATGTCAATTTATTCATGCCATTTACACTTCTCCTCGTGTTTGACATGCAGATCTCTTAGGATAAACTTCCACATATCTCTGTGTAGCGCATCTGGTTGTTGCTTCACCCACAACCACCTCCAGCCACCTGTGGGACAGAAGATAGCAGGTACCCAACACAGCAGTGCTGCATTAATGACTTGGAAAAGGAGGATCTTCTGAGTTTCTTAGTACAGCCAGTAAAAGAGGCTTTTGCAATGACTGGCTGAAGCTGGGAGATCTATGTATGTACCTTCTCTCTTCTTTTCCTCCATAGCTTTTGAACTCATGGGCCAGTATCAAAAAACCTTGAGTTTACAGGGCTCAGAACAGTCCCCTGAGTGCAGTGTAACCTTTTCCCCCCTGCTAGCACAAAATCCAGAGGAGGCATCCAGCTCCATGCAAGCTTTGCAGTGGTGCTGTGAAGTAGCCGGTTTCTCTAGCAGTGCTGTGGCTGCTCCCAGCAAACCTTGGCTGTATCTCCAGATTAGCACATTGTGTGGCTTTTTGGCTTGTACCCATCTTGGGTGAGATCAGGTAAGTGCATGAGGCGTAGCCCCTGGTGTTAGGTGGTGCCAGGAAAGATGGTGAGGAGGAGAAGGGGCTGTGGGTTGTTGAGTTGTTCCTGTGGTGTAGGAAACCTGCTATGTGCTCAGCAGGCTGGTAGTTTGGGGGTGCTGGAGATGTGTGTGGCCCCAATCTGAGCTGGGATGTTGGTGATAGGTAAGGCCCTCCTTGGCTGGGGAGGGCTTTGCACGCCTCCCTGCAGCCGGTGCCTGGAAGTCCCTCCTCGCAGCAAGGAGGAATGGGGAAGGTGCACTGGAAATGCTTGCAGGCTTTTGTGCCCAGCTGTGCTCGAGCTAAATGAGACACCTACCCTACTTCTCCTGGCAAGGGGCTGCTGCAGGGTAGGGAGGGCACTGCCATCCTCTGCTCTGTTTGCTCTGGTGTGAATTCCTGCACAGAGATGGGTTTTGCACCGCTTTTAGTGGCAGTTTTGTGAATGCTCTGCACGGCCCCTGCCTGAGAGACGCTGGTGGGAGTTCGCAGTGTCCTTGAATTCACTGGTCGGCAGAAGTCGGTTTCTTCTCTTCCAATGTGCTGGAAAAGGGAGCCTAGAGCCGTTAGGACCTTGAGCAGTACAGGCTCTCTTTCATCTCCCTGTGAACCCGGAGTCCCCTCCCCCCCCGTGCCCACAGAAGTTTGGGTTAAATGATGCCCGAAGGCGAGGGCGTCGGTGTGGTGGGGAGCAGCAGCAGCTCCTGGGCAGAGGCTCGGCTGCACGGAGGCACTAAGGTCACGGGTGGGCTGCAGACCTGCTGGGGACCCCAGTCTCACCGCCGCAAAAGCACCCGCAGGGGGGATGGTCGCTCCCCACCCCGGGTTCGCGTCCGCGGTGAGCGCTGCGGGTACGCAGCAGCTCGGCACCGCTCCGCTCCACCGCGGCCCCTCCGAGAGAAGCCCGAAGCGCCGTCCCCGGGCTGGGAGGGCGGGCGGCCGCGCTCCCATCTGGATGTTTGGTTTCCTCTCCCACCTCCCCACCCCTGGAAAAAGGTGTTTTGTTTCCCCTTGGCTCGATGGCGCTTATCCTGCGCTTTGAGAGCTGGCGAAACCAGCCGGCTTTTGTTCTCGCCGAGCATCCCGCTCGGCCGGCGCGGCGGCGGTGGCCCCCTCGCAGCGGGGAGGCTCGGGCTGAGCCCGCTCCGCTCCCGGGGGCTGCCGGTGCCGGAGCGGTCCTACCGCCCGCACGCTGCGGCCATCGCCGCTCGGGGCAGCGGGGCGGGGGATGGTGCCAGCTCGTTCAGGATGAAGTCCCGGCGGGGCCGCTGGGCTCTGCCTGACTCTCGCTGCTCTCCCGCAGACCGGGGCTGGGCTGAGGGCTTCTCCCTGCCCGTCTCTTCAAAACCCGAGTTTGCTGCGTGCGCGGAGCCCGGGAGGCTTTGCCCACCAGCACCCGACAACTTCTCCCATATAACTACTCAAAATCACGAGTCCCTTTGGAAGAGTAGCTTTTTTTTAACGTATCTTGTTTTAGGCGAGATTATTTTAAGGTTTATTGTCGTGGTGCGAGAGAAGCGATTGCAGAGGAGGAAGGAAACGTAGCTGGAGTCAATGTCCTGTGAGCACAGGGCCTGTTGGCTGTGAGTGTGGGTGAAAGCACACGGATGCTGCAGCATGTAGCTGGACTACAGTGTGTGAATTAGTGATTGCTTCTCCGAGAGCTCCTTGTGGGTTTTGTCCAAAACCTGCGTCCTACAGCAGCCAGAGGCTATGCTATGTGACTGCACTGCTGGCCTCCAGCATTACATCTTGATTTCCTCCCCAATATTTTTGACTTTTGGTAGTAGCAAAGCCCGTGCCTGAAGAAAACCCCGGAGTCTTCTCAGAAAACAAATAAATAGGAACAGTTTCTTGGAGCTGCTCCTTTGGAGCAACTCTATGGCTGTCTTTTGAGTTCTTAAACTTGTAGAAAAGTGACTGAGGATAGTTATAGTTTCTTTTCTTTATCTCCTTTTCTCCCCCCCCCCCCCCCCCCCCCCCCTTGTTTAAGACACACACACGCACACCCCTTCCTTCCCTTTGCTTTTTAGAGATTGGTGATAAGGAATTCTAACTACTTAATGAGCTGGGAGAGGCCTCTCTCCATTGGAGTGGAGGACTCCAGGTGGCACTTTGACAGATTGGACAGGTAAGGCAGGAGAGCCCCACCTCCTCCTCCTTGCCTATAGTTAGGTGTATATAAGGGAAACTTGAATTATGCAGAGAGGCACACTCCGAGTCCTGTTATCTTCCAAATAGCATCACATATTTTTAGGGTCTTCTAGGGGGTGGGAGGTGTTTGTCAAAATCCTGGAGCCAGAAGAAAGAACAGCAGCATTGATCAATTTGACTGCTAACATGTTGTACCTGGAAAACAATGCCCAGTCCCAGTATAGCGAGGTAAGGATTCTAGGTTTGAGCTATCATGTCTTTAATATATATATATATATATTTTTTTTAGTGAATCCGTATGATTTATTCACCCCTGCAGTCCTGAAGCTAGGTGTGGAATATACAGTTGGGTTTTGAAACTTTTGCCTTTTATGATGGGAAGTGGAGTTTGCTGGGCTAGGTACTGGAACGAGAGCGCACTCCCAGTCTTTAAGTCTGGGACAGCACATTTCTTTTTTTTTGGGAACCTGGATCAGCCAAACCTAACTTTCTTTGATTGGAGAAGTAAACCAAGGCAGTTGCTTACTGTGGGCAATGCATACGGCTTTGCTGTAGCAGTCTGAGCGGTAGCTGTGGTGACTGCCTTAAAACTCATTTACTGGTCTTTTATTGCCAAAATTGCTGCTCATTGTTCCAGGTGGATGGTATCTAGGAAATAACCAAAAACACATGATAAAGCCTTTCTTAGGTTACCTTTTAAAGTAAAATAATATGCAAACAAATGTTTCTCTGCTGCAAATGCTGTATTAGTGCCCACACCAGCAAGTCTCTTACATGGAGTTGTTAAAAAGGGTATTAACAGCCTCATGGCATGCAGCAGCAGCGAGATTCATTCTTTTTAATGGGGTGTTTGTCTCCTCATATTATATGAGGATGGATGCTCGTGCGGTGGATGCGTTTTGCTTTCCACAGCCCTTTGCACCGCATGGGTGTGAGCGGAACGCAGACTTCAGATGCAGCTTTATTTTATTATTATTATTTGTTTTATTTGTTTAACTGCTTGTAACCAACTGGTTCGATGCTTTGTAAGGTGGAAGCAGAGAGAATTGCCGCACGCTGTGCAAACCTTTGAGGAAGTTACCTGGGGTAGAGGGAGATCTAACGACAATATTGGCTTACATTCCAGCGGAGACAGCAGCTGTGTTGACACTCGTCAGAATGGCAACACAGCAAAAGCCCTGTGAGTGTGTGAGAGAGAGCGTGCACGCGTGTGTGTGTTCCTGGTGAAAATGGTTCAAGTGGCAGTGCGCTGGGTGCAAGACCTGAAGCAGACAGAAGCTCAGCCACTTGGAAAAGAAAACAAAATAGGAATTGGGAGGCTGAGAGCGCAGCTCAGGTGGGATAGCTGGCGAGGGAAAGCCTTTCAAAAGTAAGCTTGGGGCTTGCACGCATGGGATGGCAGGTCTGCAGCTTGGGGAGAGCAAGGGGTAAGCTGAAACCAGTGTGCTTCCCTGTCTGCCTTTCTGCAAGCAGTGCAAACACCCCTGTGCATGCAGTTTCCTCACTGCTGTGCAGAAGACCTGAACTGGTGGCTTCTTTTTTTTCTTCCTAGGTTAATAATAAACTCTCAAATGTGGAGAGAGCACTTCTCAGAGTGTTTGCCTGGCGTTATTTGTCTGCTGCTATCTGATCAACTTTCGCTGAATAGCAGTGGTGGGGCTGTGGAGTCCCTATGCTTGACTTGCTGGGCTCATCTGTCAGAAGCAATGCGCTCAGGAGCGTTCTCGCTTCGCTTAAATGCCGCTCATCACTGCTGCTGTCAGGGAGGTTCTTTTAAAAGGCTTTAGCTCTGTTTATTTTTTTTTTTCTTCCCCCACCCCTCTTTCTCCTTCTTGGATTTGAATGTGGTGTGCTGCCTTTGTTTCATCCCACAAATGGGGGAAGAAAACTCAATTAGAGTTGACTTGGCTTCATTTCTGAGAAAGAACAGACTTTCCAATGACCTGTCTCTCCAGGGATGGGGACTTGTTAATGCTCAATTAAAATATATTGGTGATGATGAACCTCGCCTGTCCTAAGCTTGAAAACAAGATGTAGGCTTTGGCAGCATTCTTTCCTTAAAGAAAGGGAGGGATGTGTTGGGGGGAACCCTCTCAGTGTGGAAATGAAGTAGCACTTTGCTGCAGCTGGTGCTTGCTGGAGTTTAGATTTTAGAGCTGTTGCTGGTTTGGGCAGAGCCAGCGTGTGAAAAACTTGGTATAGACTTTAGTTTGGGTTTAAAAACAGACAAAAGGACGGAATTCAATTCTCTCTCCCCTCCCCGTTAAAATAAAACTTTAAGGCAGATACCAGGGAGTTCCTTCCCACCTGAAGCACGTTTCTTGGGGTGCTCTGCCCAGGCACCCAGGATGCTCACTGTCTGCTTGCAGATGCTGTGCTCTGCTCCTCACACCTGCTGGTGGGGCAGCGTGCTCCACCCTGGGAACTGGCCTTTGTCCAGGCCCTGTGGAGGCTGCACAGTTAGGATGGCCAGCTCCCACCATCGCCCACGGCCCTGTGGTGCTCAATGCCTCAGTGAGATGAGGGCTTCCTCCCAGATGGGTAAACCTGGTTGAGAAAGGCTGCATGAGGGGAAAAAAGTGTGTTGAAGTGAATCACAACCCTGGAAAGGTGGAGGTGGAACCTGCCCCAACCACTTTTCCAGCTTAATCTAACCCAACATTTGATCTGGGTCGACTATAAGAACAATTAAGCTCTTTGTTGGCAGAGCACTGGACTTGATGACCCTGCAGATCTGTTCCTGTGTGTTTATGAGTAGGAGATGTGAAAAGGAGAAAGATGTTGGGGCGGTTATAATGGAATGATGAGGTGCTGATGATCCCTTTGGTTCTCATTGCACCTTCCTACCTTGTCTCCACACCTGGAATTTTAGGTGTTGTACACAAACACTTGAGGGGGAGCATGCACAGAATTGGTTGTGAAGAAGGTATCTGCAAGTTTGGCCAGTCTTGTCCAACTCTTCTGGGCACTGGGAGGGGAATGAGGATGAGAGTGACTCTGGATTGTTCTGCAGTTTGGCTGAGATGATGATGCAGAGTTCGGTAGTGCTTGCTAAAAATCAAGTTAAAGCATTGCCAAAAGAATAAATGCATCATGTTCCAACACTGATAAGAAATATGGGGTGTGAGTTCTCATAATATCCTTCAGCCTTCCCAAAGATCTTCCTACTCTTTGTGGGAGAGAGACAAATTAAAAAATCTCTTTCTGTTAAGATTTTTATCATAGTTTGGAAGAGGGGCGGGGGAAACTAGTTTTATGCTAAACCATCTTGTGCTCTGCTTTATGGCTTTTTGGCAGCTTTCCCTCATGCTGGAAACTAAGGAAAACTGTGTACAGATTGCTGCAGGTATCTTGAGGGGACAGAAAGGTAGTTTGGGGTGTTTTTTCCCCTTAGCTTTTTTAATAGTTCACGTGTATGTGTTTGAGCTATAGTGCCCTGGATATGAGTTCTTCCTCTTGGCAGCAACAGGTGTGTGGGTGTGTTGGGTGGCGTGGAAGGATGTCCTGGGGGAGATGGACCTCCTCAGTTCTTGCACCTACCCAGAGCATTGGTTCAGCAAACATTAGCTTACAGTTAAGGAATCTGGGAACTGAGCTGTAGCTCACTTTGATCAGCAGCTTCACTGGCGTGCAGAAGTGTGGCTGGGGTTTATTGTCTTTGCTGTCAGCCTGGATTTGGCTGTGAACCACTGAAGAAGACAGTTGTGGTCACTCTGGTGCTCCTTTCCCTGGCTGCTTTTACCACATAGCAGTGGTAATCCCAGCTGCATTCAGCAAAGACTTTTCCGCCTTGCCATGCCTTCTCTGTGGCCCTGTGCCAAACCTGGGGGGAAGGAAACTCTCTGAGGGACACTGCCTGGTTGCTACCCAGCAGAGCAGCCCACCTGCTCCCTTCCTACAGTTTGTAGGTGCGATGGAGAAAGGCTCATCTCTGCATTACCCTCTGTACCCCACATCTCATCCTATGAGAAGATGAAAGCACTTGGAAAGATGCTATATGAAGCCTAATGAGTTTCTCAAGGAAGGCTTTGACTAACCCTGACCTTTGTTCCTGGTTCTTCTTCCTCCTGTTTCTGATAATGTCTCAGGGTTCTGCTGACTTGAAGTAGGCAAACAACTCCCAAACCTCTCCGAGCTGTGCAGGGTTTAGGTATGAGCACCATACCTTTCAGTGGCCTCTGCTTATAGAAATTGTTCCAATACCACACATTTGAGCACTGTCCCTTATTAGGAGAAAGAAATAAGGACATGCACTGGGACTGTGTTGATGGACAGTACCCAGCTGTGATTCCAGTTATGCTTCCTGTGTATCCAACCTTTGGAATTGCACTCAAGGGGCTAAAGATTTTGTCATGTGTTGTCTACTGTGCAGGCTTGTGAGGCATGTGTCTTATCCTTGGGCTGCAAAGATCTTCTGCAAAGATGGAGAGGCCCTGTATTGTATAATCAGGCACCTCTTCCTCCAAGACTTTTTAAATCTGCAGTCCAACTGCAAAGGTTTAATTGGAGATAGGGAAGTCTCTGGTTAGATATGCCTGTGTCTCTTGTTTGGAGGGACTAGTGAGATGCTATTGCCATATTTGGCTCTGGTAATGAAGAGAGTGAGGTAGTCTAGAGATGGGCAGCAGGAAGCTGAGGCCGGCTTCTTTTGGTGAGCTCCAGTCTTCCTCCCAGCTGAAACAAGAGGGCTCTGGGGAGAAATGCAGGGAAGGGCAGGAGTTGAGTGTGTTTCCAACAAAGTTCCAACCGCTTGTTACAGAAGGTTTGTCATCCCATGGATGCTCTTCTGTTACTTCATATGTTACTGAAAAATTTTGGGTGCTATCTGTCTCAATAGTAGAGCTAATGTGACCTCCACACTGAGCAGTGAGCTGGGGATGTCACCTGGAAGAAATAGTCTCCTGGCTTTAGATGGAGGGACTGGGTGTCAGCAGTCTGAGCAGCACCAGCTGCGGGTGTACCCCAGAAACAGATAATGATGACCTGCATGTGGGTGGAAAGAATGAGTGTCTTTTAATAGACAAAAAAGAAACAGCACAATGGTTGCACAGCTTTAACTCCTCAGTGTGCAGTGTGTAATACTTCTGCAGAAATCAGGGTAGTTTGGCTTTGTGTAAGGTGTTGTTACTGCTCACTAGCACACGTGCCTGACAGTTTGCATGGTAATGCAGTACATCAGGGATCAGATAGGAAATTGCATCTCCATTATACAGTTTTCAGTGCTCAAAACAAGGGGTAATAAGCAGTATGAAATTAGGGACGGGAAATGCTGGCAAATTGTTGCCTTGCTTCATTTGTCAAGAAACTAGTAGTGGGTATTTTCTAGAATGAAAAGGCTCTCGCTGAGAGAGATGGAAAAGAGCCGTTGCAGTGAGGATGTTTTACATGTGGAACTGGTGTTAGGAACTGATGATCTGGTTTTGTTTGCTGTAAATCAGCCTCAGTTGAGACAGGATGAAATTATCCATCTACTTTCTGTTCCTTGGGGAATACAAGAACTGCTGTTTTGACTGGTTATTTTTACCAGTCTGATAGTTAGAAACTTTCACCATGTCACCAACACCTGAATTCTCTGACTTCTGCCCATGCAAGCCTGGTTATGTTAGTACCTGGCTTCCTTAGGAGCTGTTTGCTGGATTTCTTTCTTTTAACTCTGTCTTTTTTAATACCAAAGTAACGGTTTTAAGTGATATAAAACTGCTTTTCTTTTCTCCCCATCCCTGAGCACATGGAAGCAACAGAAAGAAGCTTTGTCTGCCCTGTGTGGTGGTGACTTTTTGGGTTGTGTTTGCCAAGTTATGCCAAACAGAAGGGTTTATTTCCAGTTATGGCTGGGTTGGCTTTTTTGCTGTGCTACAGAAGCTTTGCTAGTTCCATGAGGAAGACATGGCATCTGCACCAGGAAAGCTGTGGCTGTGGGAGGGTGTAAGCCTTGTGCGTTTTTCCTCTGGGAGATGTTGGCTATAACTAGTGGAGAAACTACTTATTTCATTATCGTGAAGGGCTGAATAAAAGCGGGTGTTGCCTGGCTCAAGGCAAATTTTAAATTCTATTTACAAAATGTTCCCACTGAAAAAAAAAGTAATCTGGAAACGCTTCAGAAAGGAGCTCTTGCACCGATGGATTTGCACTAGACACTGTTAAGCCCTGTTATTTTTCTGGCACTGTCTCCAACGCCTCTTGAGAATGTGCAGAGTAGGCAATAAAATGAATGCAACTCTTTTAAAGGGAGGTTGCATAAATCATCAGAAAGGAAAGGAGCTTCTCATATACCAACAGCAACACTTCACTCCATCCTCTTCAGCAGAGAAGTGAGCTCAAGCTCTTTGTTTGTGGCACTTGGCCTGGATTAGTGTCAAGCCACTTCTGGTATGAAGTAGAATTAAGAGGAAAATAATTTCTCTCCAAGGGTGTTGAAGTTGAATTTTTTTTTTTCCCCACATGTATGCATTTTCTGGATTCTCTGCAGTCTCAGAGCCACGATCACCTTGCAATCCCTTGACAACCAACCAAAGCCAATGATCTTTAGAGGGATACGTGAGCTCAGCCATGATTAGGCACACGGGTGGGTCCTCTCCAAGTGAATAAACTTGCTGTTCTTCAAAAACTTCCTGTCTTGTTCTGGTTTCTTCAGTTGTATTGAATGATTTCTGAGAAGTCTTCTGATCTTTAGGCTCCCAAATGGAGCTTCCAATCAGAGCTTTGCTGTGCTGGGAGAGGATGCTGTAACTGTTGGAGGTGTTAGAGACCTGCTTTCGAGTTGGGGCCAAACATGGGATAAAGCCTTAACAGGGCAGCACGGGAGAGTCTGCTGGTTGTGATTTGGCCACAAGCTACTGAGAAGGAAGTGTAGTGAAATGTTGGGGTGACCCTATTTCTTATGAATAGACTTACTTCTGGGGGAGAGTCACAGCTCTCCTCTGAAGAAGAAATTGAGAGGCTTTCCAGGCTTAGCTTAGCTGCTTGAGCAAGGAGCAAATAGAGCAGGCTGAGATTTAAGACAATTGAGGTTTTCTTTCTGTGAAATGTCTAATATACAGCGCAAAATTGGTAAGAAATGACTTCACAGGAGGTGTCAGGTAAGACACATGAAAGCTTTGGCTCCTTGGCATTGACAAAGAAAACTTAAATCCTCTTTGGGGAGCTTGAATCTAAACTTGAAGAATTTGTTTGGAATTAATGACCATTGTTGAGAGTTCCATGCACAAGCAAGCAACAAAAAATGGGATATGCTGGTTGGTTTTTTTCATTTGTACCAAGTTTGAGTGATTTGGGAGTTGATCCAAGAATACTCAATGATATCTTGTATTTTTGTAAATCCCCTGCCGCTGCTGTTTCCCCTGGAGTCGTAATGGTACAACTAAAGGAGCAGTGTTTGAACCAGGATGTGTGCTGGTATCTAGAATAGATGGCTCGAGGTGTGATGTATTTCTGGGCTCGTGCTCAGTCGTCCTCTCTGTTTGGAAGTGGACCCAAGTGGCAAGGCTGAGCATGCTTGAAAATTAATGCATTGATTGGGGCCCAGCAGCCTCTTGGGATTGATTCCAGAGTTTGGATCCGGATTAAACTTCCCCCCAAGGACTTTGGGAAGCTGTATACAAGGGGACCTGGTGAAATTTGAGATGAGTCCAACTTCCTCAAGATGGCAAGAAGATGAATGTTTTTACCAAGGGCAAGAGAGTGGGAGGAAACGCCCAGTTTAGGGAGGGAAGGGGAAATATTTTATGGTGGGGTAGTGTCTGGGAATGAAAGGGATGGATTGTGTCTCAGCAGATATGAATCTTTCAGTTTTAATCCACATCTAGGAAGTAAATACAAAGAATCTTACCGACTTCTGGGAATGGGGAGAAGGGGAGGAGGTGCAGTGCTGGGTTTTCAGCTGTGCTGCTGAGGCAGAAAGCCCTGTGCTGCAGAGCTGCAGGCCAGCTGCGTAAGGGATCTGAAGTGCAGGGCTGGCGCGCGATGCCTCAGGAGCTGGGCTGAACAGAACAATGGGAATAGGTGGATACGCTCTCTCAGCCTGTAGCTTTATAGGACAGAAGCATGCTGCCAACAAAAGTGCCGAGTCAGCAAGCGGATCTCTCAACTGCATGGGAAATGACTTAAAGTATTTAATTACTTTGCTTGGGTGTCTCTTTTGAAGTGATGTCGTGACGTCTTTGTGCATCACAAAATGCTTCTTGGGGGTGTGATTGCTCAAAGAATTGAACAAAAATTCTGACTGGTCTGTAAAATTTGGATTCTGCAGAGTTATGTCACATCTCTGAGTTCCTCAATAGGCTCTGCAAGCTTTGAATGTGATTTCTCACTGCTGCAGTTTCACCCTGCTTTTTGACCTGTAACATAAGAATTGACTCCCTCAGGAGCGCTGGTGGTGGCTGGCTAGAGCTGAATAGATGAGTGAATGTCCCTCCAACCTCTTTCAGCAGCAGCAAAATGTGCAAGGAATTCTTAAAAAGGAAATCAGAGCGCCCACCAGCTAGGTGTGATCTAATATTTTGCCAAGAGCAAAGTGCTGCTTGAACTTTAAAGTGGGAAAGCTGTTGTGATGAGCCTTTGTTAGTCCAGTGTGCTGCATGTCTGAAAAGAACTGCAAATGTTCAGGTTAGAGGGGTAGGGAATCTTAATGTGGTATTGGATGGAAATTAGCAAGTATGTTGTTACTCAGTCTGGAAGAAAGCCTTTCTGGTTTTGGCTATCGAAATCATGTGCAGCCAGAGCTACTATGGGGGGGGAAATTACTAGAAACTCCTTGCAGTTAGCTCAGCAAACTTGCTTATTGCAAGAAATAACCACTAAAATCACGGAAGGTTTGTTTGAGCAGAAAACATTCCTGTCTTGCTGATAATGTGAGCAACTCCATATCAAACAATGAATAGCGAAAGGTCTGTCCAGCTGAGTACCTCAAATGTGACCATGGCATCGTGTTTGTGTTTGCTGAGGTCAGCAGTACTGGACAGGGAGGGAAGCACTGAGAAGTAGCTATGTTTCTGCTATTAGACATTGGAGGGCCCATACCAGAGAAGCCTGTGGAAGTCTTGGGTGTGTGAAATATGTGACAAGGAGATTTAAATGTTTGGGGAAAATGTTCTTAATGGTTGTAAGACTGATGGAGAGAAGTCACTGTGGAAGAAGCACTGCCTTGGCACACACATGCTGCTCTCAAAGGCTGACTTGTGGGACTGGTGTTGGCATAAACTGGTAGCTTTGGAAAACCACATATAAAGCTCCTGCTCATCTCTTAGGAGCAAGTTACAGCAGCGATTTGAGGCTGTGTTGCTGACATGCACTGCAGATGAAGGAGGTTTAGGGTGGTCTTCCAGCTTTGTGCATGCTGCTGTACTGAACCCAAACAGATCCTGAGTGCAGGGAACATCAGCTTGGTGCAGGTCAGGAGCTGCTTTAATGTATGAAACAGTGTTGGAAGGTAAAGATCCTTTGTTCTCTACAGTTGGGGCATAATCAGAATTTGACAGCAGGTTGTCTTGAATCCCCACTCAATCTTGAAAGCTGCTCAGTCCTTTTTTTGGTGTCTCAGGTTTTTGATAAGGTCATCCAGGAGTTTTCTTGCCTGATTTGGACAGATCAAATGGCCAAATGCAATAGAAAATCCAGTAGATCTTCCTTTTGCTCTACAGGGACTCACATGCTGCAATGTAACCCTTTTTCCTTTGCTTGCTGTAACTTGTTTTAATTTGCCCTTTGCCCTCCTATAACTCTTCTAATGAATTCTTATATTCTGCAGTTGTACCACGCTTCAAAGAGTGGGTGTGGGGGGTTTATGTGTGTGGCTGCTTTTTTTTTTTTTTTGCTTCTTTCTTTTTGGTGTATGTTTAACTGTTTGACTTATTTAACTTGCAGATGATCTGAACTTCTTGTTCTGACTAAAATTCTGCTTAACTGGAGTATTTTAACTCGGTGCCTGAAAGCTTGCATATTCTGATGTTATTGAGCATAGCGATGAATTGGAGAGCTGATTTCAACTTCTGGGGCTATTCTGGCCCTAATTATTCAAGGTCCTTGTGCCCTATGACCATACTTTGGTGGTTATGGTGTCTGCAGCCTTTCACTGTGGATGACACACAGATATCCTGTCCAGCCTAATGCTGCCCTGTCAACACAATAAAATGCTGCATGTCTGAAATAGCTGATAACCATCGACAGTTACTGTCCTGTAAGGAGTTAAGAAACAAGGCAGCCTTAATTGACTACTGGAGCTTTTCTCTCAAGCCCCTGCCTCTCCTCCCCACCTCCCTCTTTGTATTTCAATTGGTTTCCCTTATTTTTAAAGCCCTTTTCTTTTTTAAAGTCTGACTTTTCAACATTGCTGTACAAACTCAGCACGTAAAATATCTGGTCACGCTGCCAAGCTGTAATCCTACAGCTGTTCTCAGCCGTTGAAATCAGGCAAAAATGCCTTGCTGAAATCTTGCAGTCTCTTTCTGTTTCCCCTGATGTAGGTCTTTTGTCTTCAGTTATGTTTACATCTCTTGGGAGTGTGAGGGGGTGCCTTTCCAAATCGCCTGTACTTTATGGCTCTTCAGATCTTTGTTGACATTGTGTTGTCCAGCTGGTAATAGGAGAACATAGGAAGTTCTTGGCCTGTGTTTTAGTTTTAGAAAGCTGAATGTTTGGGTTATTAATCAATTTGTGTTGTTATAATGGAATTATGAGGACACATGATTTCTGGCTTCTCAAAGAGATGATATTGTATGCTTTTCTTCCTCCCTCCTTCCCCCCCTTGTTTATATGTTTTCCAGTTATATGCCAAATAAGCTGCTGAGCAGAAGCTCGGAGTAAAGAAATGACTGTCTGTGTGCAGGGGGGTGGATCTTGGACTTTTTTCCTGTTTAAAACGGTCTGAATTTTCAAAATAACTAAGCATAGCCTAGATACTCTAACGAGAGCTGGCATAAAAAGACCTTTCAGAAATTCTTTTCTGCACAAGAGCCTGATTCAGAGTTTATTTATCTCTCTCTTTGTTAAAAGCCTAATGTACAGCTGTAGGGAAGTCATATTTTTATATGCATTGGAAGATACTTAAATACATAATGTAGGATGTCCAGACTTAATATTTGTGTGAAGTGGGATGCACTGTCATTCTGATAATCCTTGAATTAGACAAGCTCTTTTACGTGAACCTATGGCAGGTGGTAGGAGTCAGGAATTACAGGCATTCCTGCTTTGGGCTGTGCTTGTTTTAAAAGGCACCCTGCATCTGGCTGAAAAAATACTTCTTGCTGAGTTAGTAAATGAATTAACCAAGGGGCAAAACTCAAAGTTTGGCTAAAACCAAAACCAATTACCACTGGAGGGAACAGTGCAACTCCAAAGCTTACAGCCTTTCTGGGTGGACAGAAACTTGCCCTCATGTTGCTTTTAATAAAACTGTGTTATTTTCCAAGCCTATGAATACCTGTATATGTCAACTTCAACTTGGGCTAGATTCCAACAGGATTAATATCTGAGTGGAAACACATGAGCTGCAACCTCACTGTATATGGCTATTAATGTTTTGCTGCTTGTGTTAACCTAAAGGGTGTAGATGTGGCATGGTGTATGCACTGGAATAGCTAATCCCAATGAAGATCACACAGACTTTCTTCCCTCTCCCCAGTGTATGCACCATAATGTTTTTCAAGCATGGTGGTGTGTGGCTGCACACATGTGCACTGATTTCTCCTGTTTAGCATAGGTAGTGTGCGATCTACTAAGCTGGCCGTGGTCATGGGGCTGACTGACAGCTGCTGACAGGGAGGGATGCTCTGTTAATTAGGCAGAGCAGGCAATTTTTTAAGTTTGCATATGTGAACTTTAAATGTGGTGGCATGATTTCAGATGGTCACTTGTTTGGGGGTTTTGACTTTTTGATTTGTTTCAGGTTTGTGTTTCACACACACACACACATCTCTGCCCTTCTTTTCCTTCCTTCCTTCCAGCTGGGTGAAATGAAGAGCCCAGTTTTCTTTACATTGTGCTTTGTGTGTTTAGGTGGTGTTGGAAGGTGTCCAGACAACATGCTGGGGTTATCTTTAATACTTAACATGAAATACCTGTGCAGGACTAGATACATACAGTCCAGGAGTATAGTATGTATAAACACTATTTTCACAGGGGCTTGCCACCTTTGGGAGGAACATTCTTTTGTTTATTTAATATTCTTGTATTTAGCTTCTTAATATTGCCACAGTCATGATTGTTGCATAGTCCAATCGGCCCCAAAGGGTTCTCCTTCTGAATAACGCAGGAGAATGCAGAAATATCTTCCTCTCTAGTTACAGGTAGGATTGAGTTAAGGAGATGTTAAATGTTTGGTCATGCTGCAGCATAATAGCCAGGCAAGAGTTACTGACTCCAGGGCTTCTTCTAGTCCAGCATATTCCATCACGCCAGGAACCTGTAATGCTGCTGGGGTGTGAAACAGTCTTTTCTCTTCCTGGAAAAAGCAATGACCCAACAGTAAGATTACTCCAAGTGGGCTGACTTTTAAATATTTTTAATAGTGTGCTGTGACACAAGGTAATTAGAGCTTAGGAGCTGTAGTGCCTGGGAACCGATCTTGGTGATTGTTCGTATCTTTGGTTGAACCAAAGTTATTTGCTCCCTTGCTCTTCCTATTGAGCATGTGCTGCACACTATCATTTCACCTGTGGGCTTCCAAGTGTTTGATGCATTTAGCTGCATGGTAACTCTGGCTTAAAACCTCTTCAAAACAGACCTATGGGATTTGTTTTCCCTTTTAGAAATGGAGCTTGGGGGGGTGGGGAGGGGTGGTGCAGAGGCAGTGAGATTTCCTGCCAGCACCCCAGCTTCCTGCAGGGATCTGGGCCTGAGCTGGTGTTGAAATGACTGTGTCTTCCCCTTAAAACTTGGAGAGGATTAGAACAGTGTCCAAACTGAGCTGGTTCCTCCTGAGAGTAGTATGGTCCAGTTGTGTGAGCTGGGTGGAAAGGCTGACGCATAAAGAAGTTTTTCAGTTGTCTCTTTTTTTTTTCTGAGAAAAGAGGCTAGAGATGTGAACCAAATCACACCTTTCATTGAGATGAGTGAGTTAGATATCTCTTTCAGCTTCAGCCCTGATCTTAGCTGAGGGGCATGGGTGGAGCTCTTTACTTGGCATTTCTTCTTCATGGCACAAGCAGTGCACCTACATCAGGTATTGTATCACCTGCCTTCTGAGCACCTGGCAAAGCTGTGCAGCCTTGCAGTCAGCAATATCTTGATTAATAATTGTAGTAGAAGCATTTCTTGAGCTTAAGTGATTTATTTCCACCTACTAAAATCCTGTGCTAGTAAGGTTTGGAAAATTAAGTTGATTTAGAAAATTTCTTCATATGTTTGAGGTGTCTTCTCATTTGGGTAAGGATCAGGCACACTGGAAAACATTTATCTTGCTGGTCTTGAGAGCTGTTCTCCAACGAGAATCTGAATCTCTTTCTGGTCCAGCACTGAAGTATCCCTGTAAGCTGCTTCCTACTAGTCCTGCAACTGTTAGCCCTGGTGCAACACAGTTAAGGACAAAGCCCAGAATTAGCAGTGTGCCTTGCAAAATCTTCTTGTTGCTAACCACCGTGGTAGTGGGTTAGTTTAATCATCTCATCTTTGGACAATGAGCACAAGCAGTGATGTTTTGCAAAGCTCTTTGGGTAGCTGGACAACGCTTTTTAGCCACATAGATACAGTGGTGGAAATTCAGACATGGTTGCATTTCACAAAACTTTTGAGATCCAGAGAAGGGGTTTGACAAGGGTGGAGGCATCCAGGTGTTCTGAACCTGAAGATGGCAATTTTTCCTTGTTTTCTCGAGAAGAGAAGCTCTCAAAACTTTTTCTGGGAGGATAACTGGGTAGTTAATAGCTGGAGCTGTGTGTTAGGGGATTTTTGGTGTGGAAGTCCCCTTGAGAACTCTACTTCCCTCACGTCTTTGTGCTGGGGAGGGGTCTCTTTGCTGATCTGTCTCATAGCTTTATCAATTAACACGATGGGTTTATAATCGGGCTGCAGCCACAGAACCGGGGGGCAGCAATAACCGGTGGGTTATTGCTGCAGGGTAGTGTGAGAAGGACCCCGGTTTGGGAGGGTTGGGGGACATTCCCTGGCGCATGGGCTCTGGAGCATTTGCATTGCCCTCTTGTGGCAAGTGCCCCGGAGCCAGGAGGCTCTGTCCGTGAGCAGAGCAGGGACATCTGTCCCCCCTGCAGCGGAACGGCGATGAAGCAGCGCTGCCTGTCCAGCCTGGTTTCATTCATCAGCCCTTCCAGCGAGGCCGGGGCTCCCCTCGGCCAGGGCCGGCGTTAGCCCATAAACCCGGGAGTGAAACTGGTGGGATGCAGGAAATGAAACTGATAGATGGGGGGGGGGGGGGGGGGGGTACGGCAGTGAAACAGTTTCCAGAGACATTATTTGGTAAAACAGTGAAACGCTAGGGTCTTACACCACTGGATACATCACCGAAACAGTGTTTCAAGAGAGGTAGCCTAAGATCTCATTGTAGGGTTCTAATTTCTGGCAGTTAGACTCCCCCGAAAGGATTTTGCGGTGCCCGGGTGATGTTAATGGTTTCGGGAGCTGCGGAGGGTACAGAATAGAGAACAAAGGCGCTAAAAGCTAGCTAGCCTGCTCTTTCAGTTTTGCATGTGTCTCCTCTCCCCACCCAACAGCATCCTCCTCCTGCCGGGAAGCGCTGGTGGGACTGCAACCTGCAGTTGTTTAGAACACCCCCGCAGCGAAACACGAGCAAGTGCTACATCCTGGGCTACCGACCTGGCAGTAATTAATTTCTGAACGAAACGTCTCTTTCTGTGAATGGCGGCGGGAGGCCGTGCCAGCGTGTGTGCAAACACGCGCCCTGCAGCCCCCTCCTGCAACCCCCCCCCTCCCCGCTCCCTTTTGTTCTCGGCATCCCCACCGTGTCTGGGGAGAGAAGAGGGTTTATTGTGGCGGCGGTGGGTGAATTCCTTGCGTGCGCCTTCCCCGGGCCTGCTGCCCCTCTAATTGTGGTGTTGTCAGAAGGCGTGTGCCTCCCCGAGCCTTATCTGATGCCTCCAAAAGCCTTGCAAGCAGCTCAGATGTTGACCCCTTGAGCGCAAACAAGCCTCCGCTGCCTTGGGGCATGGCTTGGAGGAGAGGTTCAGTGCTGGAGTGTGCGCAGACCCTGCTGCTTTGTCACCGGGATGGAGCACCTGCCCAGGGAGGGGAGCGAGGGGCCAGGGAAGGTGAAAGGCTGGTGGGACTGGGAGGGGGAGAAGGGGAGTCCGACAGCTGCTTGTGTCAGCACGGGGATAAGTGCAAGGAGATTAATAGTTATTTAAAGAGCAAATGGGGACATGGCATTCAGCTGTGGCATGCAAGTGTATAAATGTGGTGGAATGGCTGCTCTGCTGGTAACATTTAGACAGATGGTCCCTGGACTGAAAGGAATGAAAAGGATCTTTGATTCTCCTAAGGATATCTTAAATTTTAATGGGGTGGTGTTTTGTTTGGTGTTTTTTATTGACTTCTGGGCAGCATCTTCAGTGTTTGCAGGCAGTGCTGTCTTGTTAACACCAACTGCCCATTTGGCCATCTTTCCCCATCATCTTAAGTAGCCTGGGATTAGAGGATAGTTTTTAAGTGAAAGCTGAAACACTATTGTTTTGCTGTCTGTATGTCTGAGCTGGTTTAGGAGACTGTTTTCATCACAGCTGTCTTTTCATCATTCTGCTGGTTAGGGAGTGTGTCTGATGCTAATCTCCATGAGAAATGAAACAACCAAATGATACCTCTACATTTTTAAGAGGCCTTTAGGTCTTATTAGGGTATTCTGGGTCAGGAGGGCAAGGAGGTTTGTTTTCTTTTTTTTATACATACAAAAGTATTGAGCAGGAAAAAGACTGTTCCTGGTACAGTACACCGGTGTTCTGGCTCTGTCACATAGAATTAGCCTCGAGGGAATAAAAGTACCAAAAGTCTGTTGAATAGGTCTTTAGTTAACTGAATAACCCGTAGGAGATCAGACATAACTGTCACCTGCATTCCTAAAGCCATGATCTCCTCTCTGAGGAGACAGTTTGGGTCACTCCTTCAGCTGTTTAGCATGCTTTGAGTCCAATCACAGGTACTTGCCCACTTAGCTGGGGTGCTGGGCATCATAACACCCCTGCTATTATAGATGGGGAAACTGAGGCAGGGAGGGTAAATGACTAACCTGAGGCAACACAGAGAGTCGCTGGTTCACCTGGGATTAGGACTCAATATGTAATTGCTTTTATTACTCTGCTGCCTGAAGGCCTCAGACAAATCAGAGGCCCATTAAGCAGAGCGCTTTTTACATAGTGAGGAGCATCCTTGCCCTGCAGACCTTGCTGCCTGAAGTAGGCTGAGGGTGGAGGGGGAGGTGAGGCAGCTTGCCCAAGGACATGGCACACTGCTGGTGGAGCAAGGGAGGGAACCAGCTCTCCCTTCTCTCTGGGCCATTCCAGCACTGAGTGTGTTCTCCTTCCCACCACAGCTTGGATTAACAAACTGGTCGCTACTAATGTTTGATGTACCTTGCAAGACCCAGTAGCACCAGGCTCATCTTGGGTGTTTGATTAAAACCCTGTAAAATATCAGCCTCTTCCAGTGAGACAGAAACCTATGAACTTTATTTGGTGGCTCAGATTTCCCTACCTTCTCCTATTCTGGAAGCACAGCTAAGAGCACGAAGTGTTTTGGTGTAGGGAGGGTACTTCATCCTTGCGAAGGGACCAGTCTGTTTTCCTCCACAGCTGAAATAACAGGAGAAACTGGATGTTAAATGGCTTCTTCGAGGTCTCTGGGAATCTCAGCAGGTAGCTTATGCTATTCTCTTTCTAGTCCTTGAAAGAGTGTGGATGTGGTTGAAGTTTCATCAGGGCTACTGGGATTCCCTGTATTGGGAAAGCTTTTTGTTACAGACCTTGCTGGTGGTGGTCTAATTCAGGGAACCTTTTGTGCCTTGGCTGCTAATAGAGTTGTCTTTGGAAAAGGAGCATCTGTTGGAAAGAAGAGGGAAGTCTGGAGCAGCTTAGCTGAAGTACTGAGAGATAAGTGAGCTTGATGGCTCTGGGTGGGATTGAAGATGTGGTATGCAGAGGGACATGAAGTATTTGGATCCCTGAACAAGTGGAAGAGCCTGAGTCCCTCCTGCCATGTCAGCTGCTCACTGCAGAATCTGGTGTGTGTATTGCTGCATGTTCCTGTCTGACCCCAGACCTGATGGGGATGGGTACCACAAAACCCTTTAGATGTTGCTCACTCTAAGCTGGGCACAAACAGTGCCCTTTGGGGACACACAAGGATGAGGCTGTGTACCTGGCTGAACTCAATATCCTGTTTACCTGCTGCCCTGTCTCCACAGCCAACACTAGGTCCTTTGGAGGAAGAAAAGATTGAGGGAGCTGTGTAGCTGTCTCACCCCAGAGCACTCTCCTAGCTTTTAGTTGTGGTGCAGAGTTTTTAAGATTGGATACCCTGCCTTGATGGATTTTTCTCCAGCAGAGATCACCTGATGCCTTTTTGAACACTTGTAGGCTTTTAGCATCCACAGCATTTTGTGGCAGAAAAATCCATGTTTATTTGTGGGCTTTGTGAAGAACCACTCTGTGTTTGTTTAAACCAAAATCCTGCGCTCTACTCATTGTCTCTTTACCAGGCTGAAAAGTTGTCATCTGCTGCTGCCTTACAGGAAAGCATTGAAAGAGTTTACTCATTCTTGTCACCTTTCTCTGAAATGTGTTCCCTTCTTGTCTCTTTGAGCTGGGGGACAAGGGCTCCATTTAAAACTTAAGGTATTAGACATGAGATTTTTCTGCTAACCTCTCCCTGATCTAACTTTTGCCTTTCTGTACTCCGTTCTTTAGCCTTCATTTTTGATGTCTACAGTTGTTCACATGTTGTTTGTACCTGGAGGCTACTTTTGGGGCACAATCACATCTGCTGATTGAAGTGCTACACACTGTGCAACTTCTGCTTACGTATGTGGGGAAACTGCTTGTGCTGTGAGCTGCCATGCTGCTTGATGAGACTTTCAATTCCTCTACTACTGCCCATTCACTGGGAATTGAGTATGTGGTGCAACCTGGTTAAGGGCTATGAACCTCTTCTTCAGTGCAGTTACTACTTGAGCTAAAGGTCCTAAATATCACCGTGCATAGCAGGATTGGATCCACAAGAGGAGGAGCAGTCCTTGTGTAGAATGTGAGACCATCAGAGCTGATGTAGCCTTGTGAAAACCAGAGGCACTGTGGTGGACCTGGTGACTTCTGTCAGGTTATAGGAGTCTCTTCCAAAGGGTCTTGTTGTGGGTCATGCTAGACATGGGGAGCCTGTGTTCTCATGATGGCCTGCTACCCTGCGAATCACCTCCTTGTTATGTGCAAGCTCTCTTCCCAGCTGTAGATCAGCTGTGTGGTTGTGAGCAGCTTTACGTAGCGTTTCAGTCACCAATGTAAAATGGGGCATATTCTTTGCAAGTCTCCTTCCTCTTGGTGTGATGCATGTTTGATGGTGCCAAGATGATGATGTGCATCCCCTGTTGTGAAGGCCGTGCCGTGGCTAGCTGGCCTGTGTGAACACTGCTTCTGTAACCCTTCTGTGCATCTCTCTGCCTCTAGCCGCAGTACACAAACCTGGGGCTCCTGAACAGCATGGACCAGCAGATACAGAATGGCTCTTCCTCCACCAGCCCCTACAACACGGAGCATGCGCAGAACAGCGTCACAGCCCCCTCGCCTTACGCCCAGCCCAGCTCGACTTTTGATGCCCTCTCGCCCTCCCCAGCCATCCCTTCCAACACAGACTACCCAGGACCTCACAGCTTCGATGTATCATTTCAACAGTCCAGCACAGCAAAGTCAGCAACGTGGACGGTAAGGACACAGAATCCCTGTTCTCTTTCTCTGCTCCTGGTGCCTGTAGTGACATTTTTCATATGATACGTATCCAGGCTTGTGCAAGAACCGAGTGACCTGTGGCCTCTTCAGTGCGTGACATGTCACGCAGAAGGGAGAGATTTATCTTGGCTGCTCTGGGAGGGTGTGGTGGGAATTTAACCCTCAATAATATCACTAAATCCCAGGTGAATAAAACACCTTGCAAGCAGTCACCAAAGGCCACATGTGATGAATAGTAGCTCTCCATTTTGGTTTTGCAAGTGTGCAGGAGTAAATCACGGGGTGGGCACAAGTGTGGCTTCGGTGCTTCCCTTTGCTTTCTTCAACATAAATGGATTTTGTGTGAGGTTAGATATGTGGGACTGGGCCAGCAGGATGGGGGTGGTGCTCCCTGCTCTGACCCATGGAGCATGGGGTTTTCCCTTTCTCTCTGTCCCTCTTGCAGCTGGTAAGGGAATTCCAATGTCACCAGCTCAGGTCAGCCTTGTGGTATTTGGGTTGTTTGTATCTATTTTTGTGTTTGGTTGGGTTGGTTGTTTTTTTTTAAACTTAAAGCTCTGCTCTTGCTGTCACTATAATTCACTGCTTGTTTAAAAAACCAAAAGTATGGAGCTTAAAACTTGAAAGCCAACTCTTGATTTTTGGTGGAGCTGTCTTGATTCTTCAAGCTGTAGAAACTTTGTCGCCAAGGACACAACACTGCTAGAGCTGTACGTCCTGCTGTGGCTCAGGGCTCTAGAGTAGAGATGTCTGTAGTGGAGAACATCACTGTCTTAAAATGTGTTCAGTGTTTTCCTTCCTCTTTGGGCATTTGGAGTAGGTGCTGTGAATAATGCCCTACCTCATGCTACCTGAATAAAAACAGGGACTTGGTTTTTTATAAAGAAAAAAGTTTGGAAAAAAACCCCAAACACTTTATTTAACAAAAGTTAAGGGCATGAAAACAGTGTGGAGTTTTTCTCTTTTTTTCAATCTGAGGTACTAATTCAGTCTCAAATTGAAATACAACCTAGCAGAAACTGCAGCTAACAAAGTCCTAGCCACTGCTGCCAGCAAAGCAGCAGAGCCTGTGTGCTCTGCACCAGGAGAAGATGCCACATAACAATAAATTGCTGTAAGTTTGCATCCTTTATACTTGAAAATAAGTCTTTGCCAGAAAAATTTGACTAAAACTGATAACAAAAACTTCAGAAAATTGTGCTAAATGTGGTTTAAAATACCATATGTCTGCTCAAGATGCAATTTTCATTTGTTTATGCATAGAAGGATGAAGGACTTTAAGGTTGAAATCGCACCGTTTCCTTACCTGCTTTGAGAATGATGTACTGCTGTGGTTCATGCCAGTTCTCATGTCCAGGTTTCCCCCTGTTACCCTCCACACAGTATTTACTTTCATTTCCCTTTGGGGAAGGAAACGGTTGGTTGGTTCTACTTTCCATTTCTCAGAGCAAGACAGTGCTGCCCTTGGATTTTGGCAGGCTGCTCTGGAGAGGGCCCTTTGGAGAAGATCTGAAAAGACGTTCTCTTTTGATACACACAACACAAAGAATTATCTAATGCAGCTGTGGGGAATCAGTGTTTGATGCTGTCCTTTCAGCTGTGCAGAGCGGCCTTCTGAGACGGGGTTTGAACACGTGCAGGAGGCTGCTCCAGCAGGGTTGAAAATGAGGGAGCTACTTGTGAACCTACGGTTAAGCAAGTGCTTGGGATGTTTTATTGTAGTGATAGTGGCTTTCTGGGATAGAAGTAGTGGCTGAGGTTTAACGTAGATCTGGGTAGCAGTCAAAGATCAGGTTACATCCCTGCTTTAAAAAAACCCAAACCACCAAAAAAAGAGAATGCACCTTGGTGACTACAGTTCCCAAGGTGTGCAGCCTGGGGGCAGGCACCTTTAGCTTCCCCTCCTTTTCTTTTGCTGTGGTGTGCAAAGAGATGAAGGTATGCTCCTGGTACTTGTTGCAGTCTATCTAGGGAAAAGTCTGTGTATCTTACTAAAGGAATGAGCTCCTGAACAGCTCCCTGATCAGGGAGGAGTGAGCGAGGTCCAGGTGTCCCTGCGCTGAGCCAAGTGACCTAGATTTAGCTGCCCGTGCAGGAGCTGGCAGTGCATGGTATGTTCACAGTGGGTGATGACAGTCTGGTGGTGGTGGCTGGCGACCTTCAATCAATATGCCTTGCACAGTAGAGCATCTTTCTATCTTCGGAGCTCTGCCCTTCTGCTAATTAATCCACCAACTCGTTTCACATGGGCTCTTGCACGGTTGGTAATATGCGTTCGACAGCTTTATCAGTGGGGTGGGTGGGGAAGAACGTGAAGGCTCTTTCCTGCTGCCATCCTGAGAAATGTGGAAACATGCGTGAAATGTTGATGAAAGGAGGAGTGATTGCCCCATCCTCTCAGCAAGAGCAAGTTCTTGGAGTTGCTGTCTCACACACACACACAGAGACACACACACACCCCCCCATGTGACTTTGTATGCTTTGATTAATGCCTGTTGTCTTTTTTAATGATGGATCAGGAACTTACCCAACTGGAAGAGTTTCTTCCACTGCAGTGACCTATTAAAAGTTTAATTACTAGATGGCCCCACCCTTATTAAGGATCCCAAACTTGAAAGCCTTGTTTCTTCTTCTCCCCCCCACCTCTTGCTGCTCCCCAGGGCAACAGTAAGTAAGGAAGCCCATTGTAGCGCACTTTCCCTTGTTCAGGAGTGGGTGAGCCAGGCTGACCCACCTTGCCCTGCTGGGAAGGCTTGGTGGTGACTGGCAGGGGATCTGCTGTCCTGGCTGACAGCACGATTCACTGGAGTTCCTCTGAGCTGCTTCTGGGCTGAGTCATGTCAGATTAGGTCATGGGAGTGAAGGTTGAGGGCTTGGTAAGAGGACTGAGTTATTTCTCTAAAAAGCAAGAGCTGCTTTGGTGGGAGGATTAGAGAGCCTCAAAGATGCTTCAGATTTCACTGTCACCTTGTGTATTTGCCTCCAAAGCGTGTAGATTTGAGCTAATAATCTGGATTGATGTGTAGAAGCCCAGGTTACATCTAGAGGTGGGGCAAATGAGGGACTCATCAAGTACCTAAGTGCTACATCTCTCAAAACAGCTCTAAAATATTTTTTTTCCCAACCCTTTTTTTTCCCCCAAGTTCTTTGGACTTTCTATGGGGCAGGCTTATTGTTCTAGGACACTGGATGCAATTTGCTAAATCAAAAGGCTGGGGGGAGAGAGAGAAGCGTAACATTTGGACTGCTGCTCTGCTCAGGTTTGCAATGGGCTCTGAATGAGGGGTGGAAGAAAAAAAACCTGGCCAAAACTGCAAGGAGAAACACTCACTGCTGCTAGGTGAGAGGGTGATTCCATATGCATGAGCACTTTGCTTTGAAAATATTACAATTTTTCTCTCTGAAGTCTTCCATGACCTTAAGTAGGAATTCCAGTAAAACATGCTGTCTAATCAGGTTTAGCTCTTCATTTGTATGCAATGTTGAACTAATTAATGATGACAAATTGAGATTGGATTGCAGAGGACTTTATAAGCATCCTTGATGGTTTTTTTTAATTAATGACCTGAGAACACAAGTAAGAATGTAAAGCAGGTTGATCAGCCTTTTCAGAAGGAAAATTGAAACTCTGCTGAAGTGTTTAAAAACAAAAACCTCAACAGTCAGAATTGAACAAACTTTCTCACATGCACACTCATGGTACAATAAAGCCTTCTTGAAAACCACACTGTGAAAGATCAGACAGTTATCATTTTGTAATGCTGAGATGGAGAGTAGGTAGTTGACGTTGAGTGAGAAGCCTTGTGAACTGGGTGAAGTAAGACCTTCTCCAGAGCTGTGTTGCTTTATGTAGGATATTTCCTCCACAAGAATTCCCCTATTCCCATGCCTTGCAATATCTTCTCCATTTCTTCAGCAGAAGAAAGTGAGGCATTACAGAAGTATGTCACATCAGACTTTATTTGTGGAAGGAAGCTGTGTGCCAATTTTCCCCACCTACTCTGAGTGCAAATAAATAAATAAACAACGGTGCTGAATTTTCTCCCTTAAAAAAAAAAAAAAAAGAGAGAAAGATTTGGCAATCACCTGTCACTGGCAGAACCTGTTGCATGGGGAAGAACACGATTGCAGTAAGCAAGTAAAAATTAAAATTATATGTCAAGGTAAGTAAAAGTTAACATTACTGCCAAACACAAGCTATCAAAAAATGAATCGGATCCACCCATCCCCATTAGCAAGATACCACCTTATAAGTCATGAGACTCTTTTTAAAAAGACAAACAGGTTCTTCTGATTTTTCCCTTGGGATTTTAAGCCTTTAGGGTGCATCTACTAAATCTTTTTAAAGCTTTTCTTGGTAGTCAGGAGGGCTAAGGAAAAAGAAGGCAGAAATAGCTTTTTTTTTGTTTAATGAAAACTGAAATTTACTTGCAAATTCTTGATTCCCCTGAAGACCCAGCCCTGCAAGACTTGTATAATTTGGGTGTTGGCAATACCTGGGTTTAACAGTTTATTCTCATGCCCTGCAGTAGGCTGGAGCTGAGCTGGGTTGGTCCTTGCAGGGCTTTGTTAGGAAATGCAGAGCTCTGCAAGGCTGATCTGTGTTCCAGTGGGGCACGCTGGTTCTGTTCTGGGTAAGCTCAGCTGTTCCTACAGCCGTAAGGAAATGCTCAGATTTCAGGCTCTCAGCTAGCAAAGCTGGGTAGCAGCCCCTGCAACGTGTATGAAAGCAACTACATGGATTGTGCTGGCTGGGGCTAGTGGATTTGGGAAAGCTGCACGTTAAGAAAGGTGGAAGGAATGCACTTAAACTAGGCTACAGGAGCAACAGCAGGTTTCTGTGGCTCAGAGTACAGATTTCTTGTCTGAGCTATCGCAGTCATTTTGTTTCCAATTGATTCATTCCATTTTCATTTTAGGTACATTCAGCATCCTGAGCCACATTGCAACACTGGGAAAACTTTTTTCCCAATCTCTATAAAATGAATTAGAGGACAGTGCACGAGAGAGGGCAATTAGATGTGTGCATTGCTTTGACTCCACAGTCCTTAATTACCTGTTCAGTGTTCTCTTAAATAATCTGTTCAAATAGCACATTGTTATAGTAACAGCTGGTAACGTCCAGCGTTTTCCTGGCTGCTGATTATCTCTCTGCATCATATGTGAAAACTTTTATGTTAAAGGCTGGTGACTTTCCCAGTGAACATACATGTGGGGCTGGGCTGAGTGTTCATGTGAAATCGAAGCTTTGCTGTTCCTTAGTGGTGTGCTGGTCAGTGTAATGTGAGCTTTCTGATTTTACCTTTTAATACTATTTTTAAAGCTGCCAGGAGAAGGGAGCAGAACTGGTTTTGTTACAGGATTTTGAATTTCCTTGCTATGAGAAACCCCTAGTCAGCAATGACATGGGCTTTAGCTGTTTGCATGGGACAGCTGAGAAGGGTCCTTGTAAGAGGCTCACTTATGCAGAGGGTCTGCAGACCTCGCCAAGCGCTGAAATCAATCACCTGCTGCTCTGCTAATCCCTTCACATCTCACCAAGAAGTGCAGGCTTCCTCTTCAGCTCGGCTGGCGGCCCAGCAAAGCGAAGTGTGCTGGTGATATCTCCCCTTGCTGCGAGAGTGAGGAAGGGGGAATAATGACTACAAGCAGAAGGGACAGAAGCAATCTGGAAGGAGAAGGCAGCAGAGGGAGGAGATGGGGTCGCAGCCTTTGGGTGCGCATGCCGCAGGCTGTGGGAGCTGATGCAATGGTGTGAGCTAAGGGCTTGGCTCCCCACTGATCTCGGCAAAGCAGGAGTGTTTCCTTATTTGGGCATTTGTTTCAGGTGAGAAGTGGTTCAGATTTTGGCTTCCTCAAGCTCTCCACAGCCATGCCTGCCTGCCTGTGGAGACTGCTGCCAGCAGATGCAAGGCAGGGTGGGCCCTGGTTGCCAACACAGCCCTGGTGTGTAGAGAGGTGGTGGTTACACTTCCCTGCTTGAGGAACTTGTGAAGTGTGGTATTACGGGGCTTAAGCTAAGGCTGTTGAGACGTATGTAACTTGTCCTAGGTCATCTACCTGGAAAGAGAGGAACTGGGCTTGTCTTTGAAGGAGGTGCCTTTCTCACGGCAGGGAGGTGTTTTGGAGCTGGCGAGGCTGGGAAGAACCAGTTCACCTGTGAGAACCAGCCAGGAGGAGCCTGCTGGCTTCTGTTTGGGTTTTTATGCTTGAGTAGAAGGAGATCTGAGTGTGTTAGGTTCCCATTAGAATGTAATTGTGCTTTTTGCCCCTAATCTCTTTGTCATGTATATTTTGTTTTTACTAGCAGTCATCTTCTGTTACTCCTTACAAGCAGCTCTAAGATCTAGGTAATGGCTTCCAGAAGATGTCGTGGTATAAACTCTCTTGGTTTCTTGTTTTGTATCCTTTAGTGTTTCCTAACACCTACCAACGTCCTGTAGTCCCAGTATATGACCTGCTGTCAGTGTAGTGAGGAGTGTTGATACATGCTCTATTAGACTGGTGCCCTCTGTGATGGCAGAGCTGTGCTGTAGTGTAATATCACACTGTAAGGGTCAGGCTGTACCCCAGGTGGCTAGCGATGCCTGGGAAGGATGAAAAGGGAAGATATTTGCTTACTGATTGTGTGAAGTGACAGAAAATTTGGGTCCCTTGACTTGCAGTGGGGTGTGCTCTGCTCTGCAAACAGCACAAGTAGTGTTGGGCACCAGCACGCCCGACCTGCTGAGAGACAGAAGGCTTCAGGTGGTGTGAATATCCTTCTCTTTCAACTATGGCTTAGCCTCTTGGTTGCTGTGTTTGTGGCTGACTCCCTCCCAGTGTAACAGGAGACCAGTTAGAGCTTGCTACAGGTCTCCCAGGATCTGCAAGTGAAAACCACAGAGACATTAGGGTCAGACAGGAGACACTGGGGTCAGACTTATTCGGATGGAGAAAGTAGTCATGGAGGGGGGAGTTGTGTACTCCACAGGGGCAGAAGATCCCTCTGCTTTTTTGCACAAGCAATGTCCAGTTGCATTGGCATCACATGTCTTTTAAATTATATTTTCCTTCAGAAAATTTGTTTTAATTCTTTTTAAGGAAAATTGAGAGAGAATTGAGCACAAGAAACTTTATTCATTCTGAGTGAGAAATTTTTTTGTCTATGTGAAGAGGAAAAAGTGTTAATTAAACATAATTTTCATCATTGCAACTGGCACAGAAAAGGCCCCACCTACTTTCATGAGAAAGGAATAAAGAGAATCATAATCCTGGATTAGGTATCTTTCACTACACATATATAAAAACAACACCGTGTGAAAAGGGGGAAAATATATGTATACTCACATATACACACACCAAACATACCAATGTGCCTCCAGCAGTATTACCAAAGGAATTAACTTTACAAGAAACAGCCACAGCCTGGAAAGAAGCCACCTTTCAAATAAAAGCTGAATGAGAACTTGTGGTTTCTGAGAACTATGAGAAGGAAGGGTTAAAAAAACATTTACAGATAAGAATAGCTGATGTTGGGAGATGAGTGAACATCTTGAAGTAGGGGAGGGTCACTATTTAAATCGCCTTTGCTTTCTTTTTTCTTTTTCCTCCTCTTGGTTAAAAGTTGGCGTCTACTAAGAACAACATGTAGGATTAATGTAGTACTTTAAATCTTCAAAGTGCTGCACAAACATTACTTCCCTAATCAGCAAACACCTTTGCTTAGTAGGCAAATCAAGAGTGCAGTCGCCATTTTAAACCAAGGTGCCAGAAGTGCCCAAATTTCTGAACTAGAAGGTTGTTTTGAGTGGTGGTTTACGGTTTTTTTGGGGTTGTTTTTTTTAGGGTGGTTTTTTTTGTGTTCAGCATGGGGACTGTCTCTAAGCTGGCTAGTACAGGCTGCTGAGCTCTCCTGGATTTCACAAGCGTTAAGCATGCAAAGCAGCCCAGCAGAGCTCAAAGAATGCATCAGCAGATTCACCTCCTTACCTTCAGAGGTCACGGTAAGCTGTGCCAGAAGTGAGGTAGCCCATTCTGGGGCAAGGAGGGTTTCCTAAAATGTTGCCAGTTTACCCCATGCTGTATAACTTAAACTGTGTCAACTGAGCCCTGTTAGAAGATATTTCAACCCTTCAAAAAGCTTTTAGTACAATCCCATATTTGCGTGACTGCTTAAGTTACTTTTGGATCAAGGTTTTTGGGTAGGGTGGTGCAAGAGGTATTGCTCACCTTGCAGCCAAAGACTGCCCTTGGAGATGATCATTCTTTTCCTCAGGTCAGCTGAAATACTGCAGTTGTCATAGATACTATTTCCTTGCCGACCTGATACAGAACAAGCAGCAGCTCAGCGGTGGGCTGAAGCAAGGTTAATTTCTGTCTGTGTGGCATTGGCCATGTTCTGTACACTAAGGGTTTGGCTCCAGTGCCTGGCAGATCGTATGCTATGAAGAAAAGTCCTTCTTGGCTTAAGAAGTGTCCTGGGTAGAGATGGCTTCTCTACAGAAAGAGCATGAACTTTATTATGCAATGGAAATCTTTTCATGAGGTTTTGCTATGTGCAGGTGTGTCAGACTTGTTGTTGCAAACACAATGGGATAGCTACCCAAATAAGAGCTTAGATCCTCTTGCAAACAGACCTGAGTATTGATACAAACTTTATTCTTTCCAGTTGTTAAAGATAACACTTAAATGTTGGAACAAAACTCAGTGGTGCCATAGGAGGAAAGTGTTATTCCCTTGGTTTTTCCAGCTGTGTTTCTGTGAGAGTGGTGCTCTTAAGGAGAGCAAAATACTACTTGTCTGATAAAAAGTAGTAGTTTGTGATCTGCTGATACACTTTTTAATTTTTTATTTTTTTTAGATACTGAAATTCATCTAAATCCAGCTTTACAGAAAGCTGGAAAGAGTGCCAGAGAAAACAGGGAAGCAGCACTTGAAAGCTGACCTCTCATTCCTGAATGAATGAGATGGGACCTGGGTCTAGATTTTCTGGCTCTGTTTTCCCTGTTAGCTATGATGGTGATGCTGCCTCACAATGCTGGGGAGTGTGACACCCTTTCCTGAAAGAAGAGGGAGGGAGCATCCCTGCAGTGCCACCCCAGGGGCTCCCCTCCTTGTGGTGCACCCCAGGGCACACACTTTCTTCCCAGGTGAGAAGCCATGCTGCCTGAAGATGCCCTGCTAGGGACCAGCAGTGAGGAGTGGTGGAGTTGGCTCAGAGCCCAGCCTCAGAGCTGCTCCTGCCCTGTGATTTAGATGTAATCTGGAAAACGTTGTGCAAGTCATTCCCTCTGCCTCCATACCCCTTTTCCACACACCCACCCTCAAGTCTTGGGACTGTGTCACCATGATCCCATGTTGTAAAACACTTAAACCCCTGATGTGAAATGCCTGGGGTGGACAGCTGAGGACTGATGCTTGTGGTGCATCCCATGCCCTTTAGCCTTAGCTCTCAAGGTGCCTCTTTTGCCTTATTTACAGGATGCTGAAGTGTTTTTTTTACAAGCTAACTCTTGAAGGAACCAAAAATGTATCTCCAGGATAAAACTTGAAACTGCCCAAGTGCTAGTTGGGTTATTGCTTCCCCTTCTTAAAACTCCAAGCTTTACTGGTGTCACATCCAACAAGTCTAAAACTTACTGGTGCAGAGGCTGTTTGAGGGCTATAGAGTGAAGGAAAGCCTCTTCCTGTTATGTAGCCAGTGTGCAATGCTGTACCAGCACAGCTACATTAGCTGCTGTACTGAGCCTCAGCAAACTCACTCTGCCTCTTGTCAGGGCTTACTGGCTCAACCACCTGAGATGTAGCAGGGAGCTGACTTGATCTTGACCCTGCATTGGGAGCAAAATGAGCCCAGGTTTGCTACCTAACCTGCACCCGGTGCTCCTTGGATCCCCCTTAAAATGAAGGGCTGGAAGGGATTCCCATGGGGAAGGGACGGGAGTGGTGCTGCTGGGCTCGGTGCCCAGCCTGGAGGGTGTTCATGGGGCAGGCAGCACACCCGCTCTGTTTGTGTTCGAGCGTCAGCATCGCCATGGGTGGGAGAGCAAAGCTCTTCCTGGGAGATGTTTGTCGGGTGGCTGAGCACTGAATGACACCTGTTCGTTAATCAGCAAGGTGGTGGCTGGCTCTTTCTGATGAGTTCTGTGGCTCCTGTCTCTTCTGCTGCAGACTGCTCATGTTACCTGTACTCAGTCATTTTTTCTTTCTGACTCATCCTTGGTGGGTTCTTGGAGTATGGGCAAAGGAGACTCGAAAAAACCCAAAAAACCCCAGGCTGTGCCTTTCTAGCTATCCTGCTGAGATCTCTTATGATGCTGGCACCTGTAAAGGAAGTGTTGAGATCCCTAGGAAAACCTTCAAAAGAGTCATTGTTAGTTCTGTAAGGTTTGGCAAAGGCAGAACATGTGGACTGATCACTTTGTGATACAGTTTCTGAGAGGAATCAATAAATTTGCCCTTTATTTGGCATCCCCTTTGTGTGCTCGCTTCTCTAAGTCAACTTTACCAGTTTTCCTATGCCTCAAAAGGGCTACAGAAGTTAGTCTGTCTTTCTAGGTTTGTTTTTCAGCAGGCTGATCCACACAGGATATGAATGGGGGGAACCGGGTTGCTCTGGCACTGCTGGCGTTTGGAGGAAGTGCTGCAGTGTAGTCCCTGGCTGATGGGAAGAGTGGTCCTTAGGTGAGCAGGCTTCCAGGTTGAATTTGCTGAAACACACTCGGGAAGAAAACCATTTCCATGCTGCATATCTGATGTTGTGAGCACACAGCTGCTCTGATGCTGTTAGCCACCTTGCTAATTGCAGTCAGCTTAATGGGGCTATTTTCTTTCAATATTCTGATTGATGTTGTGCAGCTTGTCTCAGGGAAGCTTCTTAAACGGAACTTGTGGGGTCTTTCTCTTAAGCAGGGTAGCTTAATGGCATTTTAAAGGTTGATAAAGTATATGGCTGAGATGGACTTTGTTGGTCTGTGACTGGAAGTGACTAATTTGTGACCACTTCCCTTTCTACTGCACAGGTCACAGCTGTTGCCAGCCACCACTTTGCTTCTGAGAGTCAAACTCCTGGGGTGCATCCTGCCTTGCACCCCTCTGCCTCAGATCATACCGCATCTGCAGCATGACCGTAGCATAATCTGCTTGCTAGGGAAGTGATCTTTTCCTTTCCCTGCTCCAGGAGAAGCAGGGCTGAGCATGTGGGCAGGCATGGGAGTGCCAGGGAGTGGTGCAGGATGGGCACCTGCATTCTGGGGGATCTCTGGTTCTGTGCCTGGCCTGGCTCTGCAAGGGTTCACTCAGCTTTCTTATTTTTAATATATATCTTTTTCCACTGGCCATACCAATCTGATTACACCTTTGAGGGATCATCTACCCCTAAAGCTTAATTAAGGAGCTCTTGTCTGACTCGTCACTGACTCACCTGCCACTGTATGAGCTCATGTCTGACTTGTCCTAGGAAGATAGTGAAATATGTCAGGCTTCCCTGAAATATAGCAGGCTTTTTGTTTTATTGCACCTCTGACATTGCTGTTGGCTGCTGCAGAGGTGAACAGGAAGATGACTGCCCCAACCTGGTTACATTTATCTAAACTTAGTCGCTTGCCTCTTTGTGCCTTGAAAAACCAGATGGGGTTTTGCTTGCACAGCTGTAGGTATGTTAGAGTTAATAAAAAAAATAAAATTAAAAATTAAATAACCCTGGAGTTTTGGCTTCAGGCAAAGTAGGTGAAATGATGTGTTTTGGAGATGAATGCTCTTGCAGGAGGCAAGATGTAGCTTGCAGGAGAACATCTGCAACCAATCCATTCTGTATGAGATGGGGCAAAGACTTGTTTGTATCTCAGTGCCTGTTCAAACATGTTGTAGCACAGCAAAAAGAGGTTTTGAATGCATTGAGGAAGGGTGGGTAAGAAGAGAAAAAGTCATCAAGCTGAATGTTTGCCTAATAGCTTTGATTTCTTCATTAAACTTTTAAGCACTTTAATAATTTGATTAGCTGCAGAATTCTTTTTTCTTCCCTTCCCCCCTCCCCCCCCCCTTCTCTTTTAAGGAAAGAGAAGAGGAAATAAAACCTTTAGTCATCTTCATGCTGCAAAATGAGTTTATTTTCTAGCCTGGAGCAAATCTGGTAACTGTTCACTACTTGTGTGTACCCACCCTGAGGACTGTGGCTGGAAGGATGTTCTGTAATACTCTGATCAAAGGGTGCACAGAGGTTCAGTTACCAGGCTGACTGCCTGGACACCAGAATGCAGCTTCCCAGTCAAATGCTTCTTGCTGGCTATGCTCAGCCTCTTTGTTCTGTAAGAACTGGATGTGGAATGATCATCTAGAAACAGCAGTCTGTAGAGCTCATATGCCTGCCTTTAACCATGCATTTGAAATGCCTCTTTCTCAAAGCTTGTGGTACTGGAGAACAGTTATATGACTCAGGAGCTGCTGAAGTGGTGAGGCTGGTGTAATAGAGGCTCTCATACGGAGGTTCTCATATCATTGTACTGATGGCTCTCATCATCATACTGAGCTTTGTGGGTTCTTGGCTTTTTTGCTGTTGGCTTTTGGCTTTTTCAGTATTTTGTGTTTAAGCTGACCCCCAAGATGCACATGCAGCTGTATTTCTGGTTTGCACCTATAACTAATGTGAGTTTTGATTGTGCAGGCTATGTGTGACTGGGGTATGCTGTCAGGGGAGTCTAACAACTGTTGCTTAGATCATCATCTTTGTCCTATGGACTGAATGCCTTTCTGGGGAGCAGGGGGATCTGTTTGGGGCTGAATATGGTGAAGAGTGTGCCTCAAATCCTACCAGAGGCAAGTGGCATGCATTCAAAGAGCTCTGCTTTATGTGGATGGGGATGCAATGCTACCTGGGTAGAATTTGCCAGTGCTTGAAACCAACAAGCTACAGGAATTTTTTTTTTCCACCTTGCCTTGCACCAAAACCTGCAGTGGCTTTGCCAAAAGTGCTAGCTGAAGTAAGGCAGCCCTGGTAATGTGTTGATGTTCTTCCAGGTCCTGACGCACAAGCAAATGAAGGGCCTGTAAGATGCAGAAATGCCTGTCCTCTGCCTTTGTAGAAAGGACTCTTCCACTGTGCATTTGCTCCTCACTGTGAGGTTACTCATGCTTCTGTGTTGGCAGATGCTTGTTGATTCCCCAGTGACTCTCAGTGCTGTTCACCTGTGTTCCCTGACTGGCTACTAGGAAGGCCTCCTGTGGCTTGACCACATGTGGCAGGTGGACACCCATGCAGGGGATAGCCTGGGGCTCCATGCCACACTGCACAGCCTGCCAGGCTGCACCTAGAAAGAGAACTGTCTTGTCTGTGTGGTGCTGCAGCAATGGGTCAGGTTCGTTAGGCCTCTCACATCAGTCTGGGGCTGTGCAGAGGTGGCTTGGCCTGGTCTGAGCTCCTTTCTCTTGCACGTCACACGCTGGGTTAGCATGTGGCAAGCCAGCAGTCCCTGCAGCTGCACCACAGGCAAGGCCACTAGTTGCTTCTGTGTTGCCCTGCAAAGAAGCATCTTGACCTACAGAAGTAGTCAGGGCTGTGTTCAGTGGGGGGTTGTACCTCAGACCCCATGCTTGGGGCTTTCAGACAGGAGAGTTTTAGGTGGCTTTCTAGTCCTTCCTTGAGTTTGCTGTCCTGGACTGCGTGAGAAGCCTGATGTGTCTGAATGGGTCTCTGTCCTGATGTGCTGGTGACTCATGCAGTGTCTCTTTCTGCCTTCAGAGCTGTGTTACCATGGCACTCTTGAGCAATCGCAGAACTCATCTATGGAGAAAACTTTTGGAGAGTTTAAGAAATTGTTTTCTTAGCCTATTTCAGAGGTCCTATCCCAAAATCACCAATGCTACCTGATGGGAATGATACTCTCTTAAGTATTGGATTAATTCTGATTCTTTTTTTTTAATCCCTCTCATGTGCAAACACTGTCTTGTCCCCAGGTTCCTCTAACCACCCTGTGCCACTTATCAAAACCTCTTCTCCTGCTTTCTCTGAATTGTGTGATGTAATTGTTCCTCCCAGCCCACTACCACAATGTGATAGTGGGTCCCTCTTGCTTTTGCAAGGACTCTCAAAGGTACTTTCTCTTTAGAGGGGCATTGCAAGGAGAAGCATACATCAGCCTGTGTGGGAATGGGGTGGGGGTGTTGGTTTGTTTTGTTTTTTTCCCCTTGGCTACATGAGCAGCTAAAACCTGTAACCTACAAGAGTTGGAAGCTCCATGCAGAAAATTAGCTTAGGCTGGTGGAAGAGTTGAGATCGCATTTTTCTTGGCTAATTAAAGGATTAAAGGTGCAGAGATTTAGAGTGAACTGTCAGTGTGCTACAGAAGAGAGCCTTTGATGGTTGAATCTGACTTGAGATTAAACAAATTGCATTTAAATAAGAAATATGTGGCAACAGTTACAGTCTACCTGGGCCTCTATCATTTGCTGTCCTCCAGGGTCAGGAAGCTGGTGTGCTGTGACTAGGGCTTCTCCCCTTTTACCAGCTTCCTTCTTCCCAAATGTCTCCAGATTGTTTCCATCTGTTGCCTCCATGCTGAGTAAAACTGAGCTTATTTCTTCTCCCCCAGTGCTTTGTGCCAGTCATAGTACCTTACATGTTGATGATCCCACTGCCTATCATTGCAGTATCATGGCTGCATCCCTGTGGCATGTTTTGTGATCTCTGGCCCTATTTTGGGGATGGGTTGTATCCTGGTGCTTTGCAATCTACAACTGGAAAGCTAAATATTTGTCTCCCTAGGACTCTTATGTTCACTTTTGAAGCTGGTGGATGGAAAGGATCTTCTGGGTTATACTGGTAGCTCAAGGATGTCTTCCTCTGGTGGCTGATAAAATCCTGGAGAGATACTTCGCTGTCACTGATCTGCTTCTGCCTGTCCATGCTTTGCTTGCTGCTAGTTGACTGTCTTCAATAGGCTATGCTTGCAAATGGCTTGCCAACATTGATCCCAGCTCTCCTCCCCACCTTCTCATTTAGATAGCAATAAATTCAGACATGAGAAGGGACTGGTTTTAGATCCTACCCTTCAACAGCACTTGTAGTGGTGCAAGCTCATGAGATTTGTGCTTGCTATCTCAGGAAAGAGCTTGCTTTCTGCAAGAGCAGGAATTCATCTGCACAGCATCATGATGTTCTGTCCACAGAGGCTTTACACCTCTCTGATGCATCATGTATGAGCTGTAAGGAAAGCGGGAGTGTCATGCAGTGTGAGCCAATAACTTCTGATGTTGCAAGTCTGTCTTGTTTTGCTCCAGTTTGTTTTATCACTTTTAAGGGAGGAAGATGCTTAACTCTAGTTACCTTCAACCCATATAAGATTGTGAAGGGTTTTTTTCTTCTGTTATTATTGGGAAAATGGAGGAAAACATTCAAACTGGTGAAAAATCTACTGGGATTCCAATATGGCTCAAAAGCAGGGCATTGCCTGCTAATTGGGTGTGGTTAGTTGGGAAACCTGACGTTTAAAATTATGTTTCCCAGGGAACTATTCCTGTTCTCACTGTTATCCTGTAACAAAGGCTGCCTTTTCTTTGGGAAAGGAGCCCTGCTTTGAATGCGATAGGTCTTCTCGCAAAGCATCAGTGACTTGGGGGTCTTCAGAGCTTGCAGTTTGGGAATGGAGCAGTGCAGAGGTGGTAAGGTCTGTAGGGACAGGGCAGTTTGGTGTTTTTCTTGGAAAGCCATCTTCAGATTGTGGTCATGTGGATTTGGATGCAAATCCACACTCACTTCTGTTATGTTTCCAGTTATGTCATGCAGATGACATGATTATCTTTCAGTTACAGAGTGAAATATATCAATTGCTAAGCATTGAGAGACTTGCTGTAATCTGTTTCAAATAACTCTAGACCTCTAACTATGCCATGGAGTGATTGGGCAATTATTCCTGAATGAGTTTACCCATCAGGCTTGTAGATTTAGGTGTAAAGTGCATCCAGGCCCATGCAAGCTGGCTTTATGCACTTGTGCATTCCTGCTGAAATTATAAAGCAACCCAAGGATCGGGTAAAGCAGGTGTGGACTGTGCTGTGTTCAAGCCTTCCATTTCTCATGCAACATGTTGCTGCAGATCTTCCTTTGGCTTGCATGTTGAGTGGGATGTGGTTTTCCATTCTTCTCTTGGGGGGTAGGAGATGCAAAACAGAAGATTTTGATTTCTATAGGAGGGATAAGAAGGATTGCTGCTAACACTTCCCAAACTCATTGCAAACCTTCCTCCCTTTCTAAATGTTCCTCTGCAGAATGGGTGTCTTCCACTGGCTGCTGCAGTTGCATAGTTTCAGGGATGCTGGTGAGCATGAGAAAAACTGAAGGAATACCCCAAGCCTGGAATGGGTTTGTTATTCTTCCTGGCACAGAAGATGCCACAGCATTGACCTTGCTACCTGCCTGGGGGTGAGAAGCTTTGTTCTGGAGCTGGGCACATCTTGATGGCCTGATAGCTGCAGCAGTGACATTGCTGTTTCCCTTAGTCTGTCTTGACAAGCTGTTTCCCTTAGTCTGTCTTGACAAGCTGTTTCCCATAGTATGTAGGAAAACCAAGGTCCTGGTTCAGTAAGGCACTCAAGTGAGTGCATAACCCCCAGCACGTGAATATTCCCTGTGAAATGTATTTGGAGTCAGCAAGGCTGCTCCCATCCTTAAAGGTAGGCATCTGCTTAAACACCTTGCTGAATCATGTCTTGACTTTGAAAGTAAGCTCAAGGGAAACCACATCAGTTGACTCAAGGACTGTGCTTAGTTAGGTCATTGAGGATGGAAGAAGAGAGCTGGGAACAAAGAGGATCCAGGTAAAATACAGATCTTGGAACCTTGCAAATGCTGGTAATAGACAAGAACAGTCACTTTAGCTGACTTTCTGGCCATTCATCCTCAAAGCTTAATTGTCTGAATAAAAGGTTTGACTTAGTCACCATTCATCCTAAGTATGCTGGAGCTGCTGTCATGCTTTATTGATCTAGCTTAGATCTGAGTTACTACAGCTTTATTTTCTCAGTAAAGCTATGACTTGCTCAGGTGTGATTTTTGTCTTTCCTAATCCTTGTATTTTCTCTGTGACTCAGGATTAGTGTGGCATCATCAGGTCACTAAATCCAGAAAACAGAGGGGCGGTTGCAAACAATGGTTTGGCTCAGTCTCAAGGAGGAGGAGAGGGCCCTTATCAGGGGGTCTTCACAGAGAGGAAGAAAACCTGTCCCAGCTCCGTGTCTGTGTTTAGTTTGTTACCTCTCTCGCCAGCTACTCTGTCCTGGCCAGAAAAGCTTTGCTAGCTTTTCACTTTAATTATCAATGAAATGCTCTGCAAGCAGGAGAACAATATTTGCATAGATGTAATTCTGGAAATTGAGCGTAATGTGATCAGGAAATGGGACAGGCCCTGGCTGTTATCATGGAAGAGACTTGCTGGTACCTGCACTTTGTTTCAAATGTAATAAGATCTGACTCAGGAAAGTTTCCTGGACGTTAACAGAGAAAACTCAATGCCCTCTTGGCAAGGGACTTGCACTAACCTTTCTGCACAGGAACAAAAGAGTTTTCTTGCAGATTCATAAATCTGTTCTGAAAGGGCTGCCCACAATATGCTGAAGTTGAAATGGTCTCCTTCGGAGCAGAAGGGTGGTGGGGTGTGTGTGTGTGTGTGTGTCTGTGTGTTCAGGGCTTTCTTTTTCTGAGACAGAAGTCAAAGAACAAGGAGCTTGTGTGCACTGCCAGTGAAACCTCAGTGGGAAGACATGATGCTACTTGCAAGGTATGCACAAGACAAGACCAGAGGCGCCGCAGTGCTTGATTACTGTCAAGGGCTCAGTTGGAACTTGCCTTTGCTCTTTGGCCTGCAGCATTTATGTAGAAATTGGGGACGCTGCTGCTTGCTTCCAAAGCTTTGCCTTGATGGGTCCTGCCCACATCTTAGGTGGGGAGGAAGGGGGGGCAGGGGGGGGCTGCTCAGAGCCTGTGAAGTAAACAGGAAAATTACTCACCTTAATGATGCATTTCACTGGCACTGCTGCTTTGAGGGCCTGTCAGATTTAATACTTTCTGTCTTTCCTCCCATTGCCTCCCGTAGGTGTGATTTAATACTTTATTAGAAGGATGGAGATGTATCTGTACTTTCCCTCAGGTGGAATAAACAGGGGGGAAAGGAAGGTGAATAGGAGAGAAAGGGGATCACCTCTTTTCATCAAAGCCATTCAGCCTTTATCGAAGAGCACACATACAGAGGAGAACTCATTGACTGACTCAGCTGGTGGCTCCTTATTCTGTCTGAGCACAGGTGAGAGAGCCTCTTGGCTTCCCAGTGAGCTACCAGCCCTGCTCTGTGGGGTACAGTGGCTGGCTTCCCACTCGAGGGACAGCCAGGGAGTAGTCCTGTTGGTCACAGAATGACACTGAAGTAGGCACGCCCAGCCAAGGAAGTACCCACACAGTCATCAACCTGTTCAAACTGCTCAACCCACTGTAGAGACAGTGTCTTGTGCTCTGCTCGGAAAGACCTACTGCGTCTTGGCTGTGGATTTTAGTACAGGTAATAAACCCCGTGTTTTGCAGGGGGTGGTCTCAGGTGTTTGTGGGTTCTCCAAGTTGGGCTGGGCTGTGTTGTCCCAGAGCTCTCATACTGACTCTGTCTGAACTGTGTCTTTGGATGGAAATTTTGATTGAAGAAAGGAGCTACAGTTACTGGGGGAGAGCCCTGAGCTGTCATGTACACAAATTCAGGTGCTGAAGGTGTGTGTTGTGTCATCTCAGGAGACACGAGGTCTCAGTCAGAACTGCCAGATTTCCCTTTGGATCAATGTTGCTGGAAACTGCCCCCTTGAAAATAAATCTTGTGTTGAACTATGATGTCTAAGGATGTCCTGCAGTTTGTGTTGGTAGTATGCTCACCAGCAGGAGGGTTGTTACTGGTCCATCTGGGATGAGTAGGGAAACTGATCCTCCACATGGGTTATGGGGGAACATTCAAGGGATCTTTTGTGGACATGTGTTTAATAGGTAACAGAAATCCAACTCTGTCTTCAGTAGTGTTAAGAGGGAGGGAAAAATACAAATTGTATCTATGTAAACTTCTTCAGGGATTATTTGTCCTTTAAGTAGTCTCCATTGAATCTAAACCCTAAATCAAGAAAGAGTGAACAGGAAAGATGTATCTGGGCAAAGGTGTTAAGTATGAGAGTTGGGAAGATGTTAAACCTTGTTTTAGCTTTGAATCACTTGAATTTTCTTTCCTGCATCTGCCTCTCAGAATGAGTGTGTAAAGACAACTAGCTTGCATATTCCCTGAGCCTGTCAGTGACCCAGCTAGGAAGATGGATCCATATATGACACATACTCTTACCCTTGCAATATGTTGATCCTGTGTCACTTTGCAAGTTTGTCAGCCGTTTGACATGAGCCAGAATTTGGGTGGAAATCTGTCACCATCTAGCAAAGTGTCCTGCTTTCCGAGGTGTTGAATGACTGATGCTGTCTATGGCAGAGTGCCTGATACCTCCAGGTCTGACTCTGCCCCTAAATTGCAGGCTTGGGATGTTGCTGATTGAAAAGACTATGTTGCCACAACAAACTTGGTTTGCTCTTTTTTCTTTCCTACCCCCCCCCCTGTGTTCTGTTGTCCAGCTTGGCTTCTCTCTGTTGTTAACAGATAATGTATTAATAACTCATTTTCTTTCTTCTGAGATGTTAATGAGATTTCCCCTTGTTTGTAGACAAGGGAACTAAAAGAGTTTTGGAGTTAGTTGTTAGATCTGGCACTTCACTGTACCCTGCTTTCTACCTGTGACTGTATCCCAAGTTGCTGAGGACCCAAAGCATGCGTCTACTGTCTAGAGGGCTGCAAGGCTTAATCTGCATGTCAGGGGTTCTTGGAGCTGATGAGCATTGAAACTGGGCTGGATTTGGTAGGAATGGGTTTACTTCAGAGAGCTTTAGGATTTTTGCTTTGCCATTTGCTTATCTTAATTGAGCGTGTACAGAAACATTGATAGGGAACAACCTTGATGTGCTGCTGTGGTTCTTCCCTCCTTACAGTTAAGGTCATCACCCTTTGACTTCCAGCAGGGAACAAAAATGACTGGGAGATGCACTAAAAGTTGGCATCTTGTTATTCCAGATAATATTTCCTCTGTCTGGTTAGAGGTTTCTGGTGTTTGGCTGGTAGGATGGAGCATTCTGGAACATGGATGTGAAACAAGTGAGATCTGGGGGGCTAATAGGAAGCAAACAAGCTTTCCTCTTTGAGCCTGAGACAAATGGTTGTTAAAAGGTTTAATCCTTCACATTAGGTTAGGAGTGGGCTTGAAATGGCTAACCTAGGCTTTACTTAAAGCAGTCCATGAGCAGAACAGACCTGTGGTTTATGTAGATGCAAATACTCATACCTTCAGTGTAGCGGTGTGTTTGCAGTGGATTCCCTCCTGCTAGGAGGGTGTGAGATAGTCACATAGTTCTGAGGGTAGTAAAGCTGTGAAAGGGGGGGAAGAAATGTGATGAAGCTGAAGCTTCCTCAATCATTACAGTGAATGCAGAAATGTTCCTGTCAAATTTTGACTTGCTAATTAATATTAATAGTAATATTTAATAATTGTTTTTCAATTCTGATTTTAACTAATAGTTCAGTCTAACTTCATTTCCTCTTCACTATTCTACCAAATGTTAATACTTCCCAGCCTTTAGGTCAGTGTGGGTAGTATCAGAGTGGCCTTCCTCAGTGTTTGCTTCTTGGTGTTGCAACTTCATTGGTAGTCAAATGGGTTGCTTAAGTTCTTCTGCGTTTGTAACACAGAAGACACTGGGAGCCAGAGATATCAACTTGAGAGATAAAAAGAGCCTGTCCCCATCCCACCCAGCCCCCCTCACCCTGCAAACAGCACAAAACCTAATGCTTGACATGTAACAATGCAGTGTGAAGCCCAATACCTGGGAGATGTTATTTGCAAAATGATTTTGATCCTGTGGAAATCAGTGCAGCATCCAGAGCCTGATGTGTTTGTAAAGTGTGTGTGCTTTGGCCTGTGACATTGCATCAGAGGGAACTGTGGTTGGGATAATTCTTGAGTGGTTTGTGTATGCATATAAACTCATGTTTGCAAGAAGGTAGCTGGGAGTGTACCTCAGATTTTGGGTCATAATGTCTAATAAATGCTCCTTGTGGAAGCTCCTTCATTCAGGGAAAATTCCAGCATTATTTTGTAACGTGAGATCCTGCCATCAGTGGGCACTTACTATGACCCACAGGGCAAGATCTTGTTCAGCAGTGGGGTGGCTCAGCTTTGGCTTCCAGCTCACTCACTCTCATTTTATACCTTCGCCTCACTTGCAAAATTTCCGGTGTGAAGTACTCTATCAGAAATGCAAATGAGCAGACATCGTTAGCATCTGAAACTCCCGCAGTACTGCTAAGGTTTCAGTTTAGAAACTGGCAGGGAAAATGGATATGATGCACAAGCAGAGTTTGAGCCATACCATGCAAGGTAAGGTCATTTCACTGCAGGAATCTTATGGGTTTGGCTATTAAAGAAACCAGTTTCAGAAAGAGAAATCAGATGAGCAGGGGAAAGGAACTTCACTTAGAGTCAAATAGTAAAGCGTTCTGATACAGCTATCAGTTTGTATCAAAGTCATAAAATCATTCCCAGCTTCCCTCTGCAGATTTCAGAGTTGTGTGGGGGTTTTTCTCTGCTGAAATAGGAGACTTTTCAGTTCATTCTTCTGTTGTTCGTTTAAAAATGTGTCCTCAAGCCAAACCTCAAGAGGTATTCGTTTGTTGATGAAATCAATCTGTAGATATGAAGCTGAAATGCAACTGCTCTTCCAAGTTTTCAAATCGACCACCATTCCACTGTGCAAAAGTAGTGTGGGGAAACGAGTGCTCCTTCTGCTGCCGCTGTGGCTTTGCTGGCAGCGTTAGGCAGGGGTATTCCTAAAGCAGGGACTATGTCCCGATCAAGGAAGGGCTTGGGTTAAAATCTCTGGGGAGCCTCAAGTGGGATGCTGACGTGCTGTTATGAAACATCGCGTTTTCCCGAAGGTGAGAGAATCCAGGGGGTGATCCGAAGTCAGTATTTTGGGGAGTGTCAGGGGGTCTCCTACGTGACTACTCGCGCATGTTCCCATGCGCACCCCCCTCAGCCCGCTTCAGCGCTGTGCTGTGCGTGTTTGGGGGGGGGGGGGGGGCGGTGGCGGGGGGCTGGACAGGAGGGGTGAGCCGCGGGTAGCGTGGGGGATTTGTACGGGGAGGGGCGGGGGGCGCGGCACTGGCGCTCCCTGCCAAGGTGAGGGGGGGGGGGGTCGCTCACTCGGCTCCTAGCGGCGTCTGGGAAGGGGGGGGAGCTGCTTTTCTTTCCTCCTTTCGTTACACGGGAGCCGTGCCAGCTCAGCCGAGAGCAAGAGTCCCTTTTCAGCGGCTCGGTGGGCAGCACCACTCCCCCCCGCCCCCACAAAGCCGCGGGCCCAGCCGCGGCGAGAGGGCGAGCGGCTCCGCGGCGGGGCTGGGCGCACGGAGCGGAGCGGGCGCGCACACACCAGGCACCGTCCCGCTGAATCCCTGTCCGCAGGCTACGTTTCTCCGTTCCTCCTCCCCGCCAGCCCTCCCCTTCCCCGTTTACCTAAGCAGGTCAGCACACATGCGATATATTTATTTCTTTTCTTTCACGAAGGCATCCGAGGCGCAGCACCAGCTGCCGCCGGCGTCCGGTCCGGCGTTGGGAGCGCCGCCCGCCCCGGGGCAGCGCGGAGCTGCACCGACATGCTCCTCGCCGCTTCTCCCGTTTCTCTTGCGGTTTCCGCGGCGCTGCCCGTCCCCACGCGGCTCGTGGGTCGCCTCGCTGTGCCCCCTCTCTCCCCTCCCCGCCCCCCCACCTTTCCTCTCCATCCTCCACCCCGCACCCTTCCCCCTCCCGCCGTCCCGTCCGCGCTGCCGGCCGGGGGGACGCGGGGCCCACCTGCCTGATGTCAACATCTCGGAGGGTGAGGCCGGGGAGGAATGTGCCGCTCCCAGCCCGGCGCAGGTAATTAATCCCTGCGACTGACAGGTGGCAACAGGCGGCCTTTGGCTGCGGCTCCTGGGGAAAAGCGCTCGGAGGAAGGATTTTAATAGCTTCTCAGCACCGTTCGTGCGCGTCTGGCGGGACGCGCGGGGATGGGGCTGGGGCGGAGGAACTCCAGGGGAAAATGAAGTTTAAGTCCCTGCAGAGGTGGACGCCCTCGGCTGAGTCTCTGCCCTTCCTCAAGGGGGAAATGAGGTTGACATGGTTGGGTTTTCTTCTCCTTAGACCCGAGGCTGAGAAGTCTGGTAAATGTCTGCAAAGCACTAGTAGGGCTGCATCAGCATCTCACTGGTTCCTGTCCTCCCTGGCCATCACAGGGTGGTTTCCCCTTCAGGTGAGGGGATGCTCACAGGCACATCTCGCTGGTGCTGTGGGGGTTGTCATCATGTGTGGATCTGTAGACACACTGGGGCTGGTGATTGCTGGACCTGTCTGTTGTGTCCTGTTTGAATGTCTGCTGCTTCTGCATCTACCTTTTGCTGGAGCCTGGTGAGACAGAAGACCTCAAACTGGAGCTGCAGCAAGTCAGCTAGCGAGTGGTAGGGTTAAGGTTGTGCTGAGCTTGAAGGTTAAATCTGTCAGGAGATGTCCATGTCTGCAGCATTCCTGATAGAGGTCATCTTGGGCTTCCCCATTGCGTGGCTTCTGGGTACAAGTCACTTCCTAAGAGTATATGGTATATATGCATACACATATATCTGGTGTCCCCTGCTATGTCCCCTGCCATGCCCCCAATGGTGTTTTTTTATGGATGAAAAGTTAAATTAGTATTCATCAAACTAAAACATCTGAAATGTAAATGTTTATTCTTAGTGGATAACTTCCTTCCTTCCCCCTGCCATTTTTCCTCCTAAATGAGTAACTTATGCAGGTGACTTTATTTAGTGTTCCTAATTCTCATCTGCAGATTCTTTGGTGCAAGTAACTTTTCCCACTCTTCTAACCTGGCTTCCTTCCTCCCACCCCCTTGGAGTTAGTTTGATGGGAGAAGGCGCAGCTGACCAACGGCTTTGAAAAAGTCAAGTAAAATGACTGTAGTGTTTAACTGAGTTGATCTAAAACGTGACTTACTGAAAGAAGTTTACAAAAAGGTTTGAAAGACCTGTTGATCTGAGCAGAAAGGGCTCAGGGAGCTGTCAAGCCATAAGCCAGCCGCTGGGATCACCTTCAAGTTGACATCAGTCAGCAACGCAGAGCTGGCTGAACCCTGCTCCTTTTAAAGACTTAGGGGCTGTAATCCCTCGGTTAGATCGGATGGGGAAACCAGTATTAGAAGTAGATTTTCAAAGAAGTGCTTGGGGGATTTCACCGCATCAGAGTTTTGCAGGAGAACTGAATGCTCCGTGAAAAGCCATTGTACCTTGCATTGCACCCAGAACTTTCCTCTCCTTTTTAGCAAAAATTACTCATTTGAGATGTGAAAAGTATTTTGTTTTCCCCTTTAAGCCCTTTTGTTGACACACCTTCTGGAGAAGGGGCTTGCTGAGAAATCAGACAGGTGTTGCCTGATGGTAGCTGGCGTGTGTATTGTGATACTGAATTACCAGCCAGGGTGCCAAGAGTGGGTAATACAGTATGTCTGCACAGGCAGGTGGGGAGGGCAGGGCTGCAGGCGCTGGAATGTTTTCTTCTTTCCTTTTAAAACATATTATTGAGCAAAAAGCTAAATTTGCTGTCATTCTTAGCAATCTCTTAAAGTCTGCTTATTTGGGCATGACGTGAAGCACTCGAACCCCAAAGAAAAGTCTGAGCCAAAGCTCTTTCCTCTCCCTCTCAAACGGATAACACATAGCCAGGCTCTGTTCATTTGTTTTAAATGACTTTCTGGTCCATATGTCTGCTAGAAGTAGTGTTCATACTCCTCAGGCACAGCTTTTGTCCTTGCTTGCTAGGTCATGACTACTATCATTTCACTGGGGGACTCAACTTGATTAGGTGAAGCTCGCTTTTGTTTGGTGGGGTTTTTTTTCCCCATTCCTAATCAATTTTTCTTCTTGAGCAAGTAACAGAAGTGTGTTGGTTGATAGCCATGCTCTAGATTTCTGGGAATTGCTGGTTGTGATCTTACCCCCTTATATAGTGAGAGTCTGTCAGTTCCCATAGCAAGACGGGGGCTGTGGGACTGTCATGTTGGTTAAGTGGGGCAGTTGGGGGACCATTGGGGAGAGGCACTTGCATTGAGAGGGGTGCCCCTTGCTTACAGGCACTCTTTGAATGCATTCAGGGCTCCTGCCTTGGGTTTTTTTGGTTTTGGCTTTTTTCTGGTGTGTATTTGCTTTGAAATCTATATACAATATCCTGTCTTGCTCCATGGATATAGCGATTAGCACTGATCCACTACGAAGTCGCCATGACCTAGTTGTTCACGTCTATTTATGCCAATAGATGATTGGGCGTCAGGTTACCCATGGTTGCGGCAAAGTTGGCAGGGTGGAAACTCAAGCCCCTTGCTGTCTGACAGCAGGTACCCCGAGGACAGATTTACACCGGTGTTAAATGACCGGTTGTGCTCAGCGGTTGCACACTCGCAGGCGGCTGTGCCTGAGGTAGATGTGAAATCATGGCCAGGTGCCACAGCCCTGAGCACTACCTAGTGCCCATGAGGCTAAAACTTCTCTTGCAAAAAGTGAAGTGATGACAAAAAGGCAGCGCGCCCCTCTTGCTGTCCCATCCACCTCTGCTGTGTGCTGCTGCTTGCCTCCCCATGCCCTGTATCCCCAAGCACAGGTGGGATGCTGGTCATGGTCCCTCTCTGACATGCTAAGTTCAAGGTGTTAGCCAGAGCTTGGAGCTCTTGAGTCTGCCCTATGTTTTGGAGATATATGCCTACATGTGTATTTCTTTGGACAGGCTTATTCTTTGTAATCTATTAGTCCTTGGCTGTTCGCTTTCTGTGAATTGAAGCAGTGGGTCCCATGCCTTCCTTTGTGGATGTAGCCAAAAGGCTCTGACAGGGTGCTGAAGGGTGGGTGAGGTGCAGATGCCTCCCTTTTCTGGCAGAGGGGCTGCAGTGTTTGACCTGGAGCCTTGGTATTCAAGCTGGTGTTGGGCACCTCTCCTGTCCTTGAAAGCAGGGATTTTCTTTTTTAATTTCTTTCTCCTCCCTTCATATAACTTCAATGTTCTGTCTTTGAGGATATCATACATAAAATTGCAGTGAACGCTTCCGATCTGTGACTGGGGGGCGCATGTATGTCCTTCCACTTGTTCAACTCTCTGAATGCCTGCAGACACTGGACACGTTGGCTGCTGGCATGTGCTGTGCCCTCCCTTTGCCATCGCGCTTCCATATCTGTGCCTTCATTTCAGCCCATCGCCTTCGGGTACCCAATTCCTTTACAATTCAATAATGTTAAGGCATCCAAACGATTAGTTGGCTTTTAGAGATTTTTTAGGCTTTCCATCCTTGAAACCTTCATGATGCTATTGGCAAACCAGGATGTGGAAGGCAAACTGTGCTTTCTAATTTTCCTCCTCTTTCAAATATAAGTGATTCTTTTCCTGCCTCTCGAGATGGAAAGACAACATAGTGAGCTCACCTTTACTTTCAGTAAGGCATTGCTTTTTTTTAATTAAAAAACAATAAGGAATTTCAGGTTAAAAAGATATACGATACAAATCGCCAGCTAGATCTTTCGCAACTCTTTTTTTTTTTTGTAATTGCTTGGCATGTTCCCCATTTCCGCAGGCTGGGTAAATCCTTTGTGGGTTTAATCTCTGGCCTCAAGGCACATAAAATATATTGCACAATTTGGCCTTTGCATTTTAAAGATTTTTTTCCCCCTCTTCCCCCCACCTTGTAGCTTAAATACCTGTAGCATCTTCTTTGCCATATGGCAGGGTGGTGTTGAGTGAGGAGGGAAGGGACCAGTTTGGCTTATTTTTTTTAATCCCCCTCTCCTCCCTGGTGTGTCTCTCTCCCAACTTTAGTTTTTCCCTTGTTAGCAAGGCATACACTTTGAAATGCAAATAATCCCTGAATATCACTAGCTAATCCTTCTGTTGCCACGTCACACACCACCCACCCATACGTGCGCCAGCTCTTCCCACCCCAGCAGGGTGGATGGCCAAGTCGTGCTCCCAACCTGTATGAACCTGCCAGTGCTCTGTCTGAGCAGTTGGGACCAGGGCTGTATCAGCCATGGCTGCTGGAGGTGGTTTTTTAGAAAACATCTACCTTGGGGCTTTCACTTTTCTTCCTCTACGACAACCAAAGAGATGGAAGTGGGGAAATGCCAGCAATTCCTGTGGGTTACATGGTTAAAGTTATGGGAGAGCTCTGTGCTCTCAGATGTCTGAGCACCAGGAGAAAACTGAAAGCCTTTGGAGAGGGGTGCTGATGGAAACGGGTGGGGTTTTTGGAACAACTATGTACAGCAGAGGAGACCAGAAAGTCCCATTCATAGGGAACATCCAGAAAAATGGGTTCAGGTTGGACTGTACTGAACCATATGAGAGTTCCCTCGTGATGATTTGTACTAAGCATGTGCCCTTGTTTCAGCGTGGGCTTTTCGAGCAGAAACCGGTGACTTCAGTCTGAGCCTCGATGTTCTGCTGTGTAAAGGTTTCCAGATGTGAACATGCTTCAGAAAAATGCTGCACAAGTGTTACTGCTTTAGGGGGGAACACCTTAAAAGAGAAATACTAGTAAGCTCCACGTTCGCACAGTGAATAAATGCATATTGTTCTGCTCCAGGTGTTCATTTCCCACCCCAGGGTGGTCACAACCTCCCTTTCCCAGCCAGCTCTAGGTCCCACTAAGCACCCAGTCTTTGGGCTCTTCAACCCTTCTGAATTTTGCTACTTATATATTATTATTCATTATTTAGGACTACTGGTGTTGTTTTCCCCTTTACTTCATGGACACAAAGCTTTAAGTTTAGAAGTGGGGAGGCTGCTATACAGATGATCAGCAGAGGTATGAGATGTTTTTGAAAGATGACTGAATCATCAGATTTGGCACAACTCTGCAAAAGTCGGATGAAATGCTTTACATGTGTGGCTTCCAGTACTTCTGTGATTAGAGAGAGTTGTGAAAAGAATAGTGCCCACTTTTTTAGGTGGGAAATGTGTGTCACTTGAAAGAGGGGGTGTGTACCCAAGAGAAATAAGGATTGTATCTGTGTAAAAGCAGTTGTCTTTATCTAAAGCTTTTTGCCTTGGAGAAAATAAAGATGTAGATCTATACTCTGCAGGTAAAGGTGGTCTGGGGGTTTTGCCACTTGTCTGGGAGGTGTGGCTGTTGTGTGGAAAAAAAATGCAATGCCCATGTAATAGCTGATGCATTCAGCTGTGTGTGCAAACCCAACTCCCTCGTTCTGACGTGCCTCTGCCTTTAGCTGAAAATCCTGACTCTCTCTCCCTCTTTTTTTTCCCCCCCTTCCAGTATTCCACTGAATTGAAAAAGCTGTACTGCCAGATTGCCAAGACATGTCCCATCCAGATCAAAGTGATGACCCCCCCGCCTCAGGGAGCTGTCATCAGGGCTATGCCAGTCTACAAGAAAGCCGAACATGTCACCGAGGTGGTCAAACGCTGCCCAAACCACGAGCTGAGCCGGGAGTTCAACGAGGGTAAGGAGGGCAGAGCTTTGCTGGGAGTTCCTCTCCGAAGCTGCTGGACTGATGACTAGCTGGTACAGGGAGTTGGTGGTAGCTTCACAGCAGACCTGCTGGAAGCAGACCTCCCTGCAAGGTCTTGTGCAGCTCTTTATTTCCCATGCCTAACAGGAAGCTTCGTACTACACTTTAGCTGTCCCTGTGCAAGCACATCCTTAGGAAGAAAGTACTGAAATAAACTTCATGCCTGCTCAGGTTGGATGGATGTCTGTCCCCATGGCAGGCAGTGCCCTTCTGGCAGCCTTTCCCCACTCCTCTTTTGCTCCAGCAATGAGAAGCAGCTGTTCTTGTGCTCAGGAATGAGCTTCCACATCACTGGGACAGGGATCCAGTAACAGGATGCAATATCATCTCCAGTCCTTAATCCACACCTCAAAGATGGAGGGGCTGTTTATCTCTGGCAGGATAACACCAAGTGCCAGCATCAACTGTAGGCAACCTTCCTGTGCATTTAACACTATCAGTTCAGTATTAATGTTTTAATCTTCTTCTTGCTTCTCCTTATGTTAGTGAAGTAGCAGCTGTTTAAAAAATTTTCTAGGGTTTTCTGCAAACTCATGGGCTGGGCTCTGTTTTGCCCTGACTGTTTAAGTTCACATAAGTTCAGATGAGCATCTGTTTTATTCTACGTGCATTATTTTATCTCCTACTGTAAAAAAGTTGGTTGGTGTCAGTTAGCAGGATGTTTTAGAAGCCTGGATCTCTCTGGTTGCAATGCAACTAGCTAGACAAGCCCCAAAATAAGCAAAGACATGGGAGTGTAAAATCAGAGTGGAGTGAGACAATTCTTTGTTACTATTACTATTTAAATGCCTTTTAATATTTAAATGCCTTCCTGACACAACTGAGGCTTTTGAGGGTTAATACCTGGTTCAGTGATGAGTTTTAAGAAACAAAAAAACCAAACACCTCTATAAATTCTTATTCTGAAAGAATTAGTTCTCTAGAAATTTGCTGTGCCTTAAGGAATTGAACATTTCAAAGACAAAACAAATTATTTGGAGGAGCCTGTAATAGGCTTCTCTCTTCAGAATTCAGTTGTATGTCACAGAAACACAGAAGAAAATTTCCAAGAAGAAAACCATTGGGGTTTTTTTGGGGTAGGGCTGGTGGGGTTTTTTAATTACTGGAAAGGGGGCTTAACCCAAAAATGATCGTGTTCCCTCCTGCTGTTGAAAGCAAGCATGATTTTCAAGCTGACTGTTAATTAAATGCATATTTCTTCAGCTGCTTGAATCTTTTCTAGCTCCTTAAGATCAAGACTGGTGAGAGGGAACAGAAAAGCACTAGCAGATGACGGGGAGAAGAGTAGTGATTGAGACTTGAAGGAATTTGCTTTGTGTACACACTACAGGGAGGAAAAGAAAGGCTTTCAACTGATGTGAAAATACACACGCAGTGATTTGCTCAAAGATATCAGCTCACAGTTGGCTGTGAGCTGCCATTAGTTAACATCTGGGCTTGCTTAGTCTGCGACTTCTGGAAAGCCCGTGTTCAGCTTGAGAAAGTCTGCACTGCCTTTGTCTGGTGGTAGGGACCTTGGGAAAATATACTTTAAAAGGCTGGGAGGCATGTGTATGCTCTGATAGACTTCTGGGACCATGTGCAGGTGTTTCCCTTGGTGGAAGACCTTGCAGCCATGCAGATGAGCTTTCTTCACTGAACAGTGTCTCTCTTTTGCCTCCTTATCCTTGCAGGGCAGATTGCGCCTCCCAGCCACCTGATCAGGGTGGAAGGGAACAGCCATGCCCAGTACGTAGAAGACCCCATCACCGGGAGACAGAGTGTGCTGGTCCCCTATGAGCCGCCCCAGGTACGTTGTGAACTCTGGGTGGTGGCATCCTAGCACACCAAGGGGTGGGGGTTGAAATCCTACTTGAAAGAGTTGGGATCTTGTGCTTTCCCCATCCTCGTCACAATGAATCCTTTCTTCCCCTTTATCAGAAATGAGCTTTTAAGCAACCTTTTTATCCTTTGAAAGGACTCATTAATTAATGAAGCTTTGTGGTGGGGCCTATTTTGTACTGGTCTGACTGCGGCACAGCCGTAGAAGTACAAGAGGAGAGCCTGGAAAAAACAGAGCTTTCCATCTGCCATCTCTTCTGCTCATCCTCTTTGTCTCATCCAGGTTGGCACAGAGTTCACGACAGTCTTGTACAACTTCATGTGTAACAGTAGCTGTGTGGGTGGGATGAACCGTCGCCCAATCCTTATCATTGTGACACTGGAAACCAGAGAGTAAGTAGTGCATCAGAAGTGTCAATGCTTTGCTTGAGAGCTGGTCACCTGGCTCCTCCTCTGCTCAGGGCAGATCCTTAGGGACAGTTTGGTGCAAGGAGAGCTGTAGGATATTTTGAAATCTTTGTGGGTGGGAGCTGCCCAACGCCTTGGACATCCTGACTGGGAAATGGGAGGTTTGCACTGGTCTGTGTATGGTGAAGCTGGCAGATGTTGATGATGTTTCCTTTCCTCTCCCCTCCCAGTGGGCAAGTCTTGGGCCGACGATGTTTTGAAGCCCGCATTTGCGCTTGCCCAGGCAGAGACCGCAAAGCAGACGAGGACAGCATCCGCAAGCAGCAAGTGTCCGACAGCACAAAGAATGGTGATGGTACGAAGCGCCGTAAGTAGCTGGCAGAGCTGGGCAGATTGCACGTTGTGCTGTCACCGTGTGTAGGTGATGTGGGGACAGAGCAGTGCTGTGTATGGGCTTGGAGGCAGGAGGGCATTAGAAGTCTGTGTTCCCTGGTGATCCCAAAACAGCATTTGACAGTCTGTGTTTACAGGCTCCCTTGCAGAGCTGCCTGTGTTAGGTAACCCCTGCCAGCAGTGGCAGGAGGCATTGTTTATTTGCTACCTTCAAGGTACATGGCTAGGACTCTAACCAGTTTTTGAACCTGTCTGTGCTGTCATCCTCTGCTCCTTCTAGTCAGTCTCTCAAGCTGTGGCATGTGTCTTCCAGCCACGGACATCTAGATTAAGACTGCATGTGAACCCTACTGTGCATCAGAGGTGTTCTTGCAGGTGGCATCTGTGCTTTAAAGGGTGCAGTGTACACATCAAATATGTAATACAGGGAAACCCAGCTTTGGTTCCCTGTGTACACTCAGTGACAGCGTGAGGCTGAACAGCAAGGCAGCAGGCTCTAACAGGAGGCGCACTGGAGGGGGGAGCTTGGTTTTCACAGTGAATTCTGCCTGTTCTCTCACCTTCATGGATCACTGATCCATCAACAGTTCATGACTGTGGTAATACCACAGCTCACATACCTTCTTGCAAAGAGCCAGTGCTTGTCCTAGGTATGGATTGCTGGGCTTTGCTGTACATCAGTGCTCCTTGGCTCTTTAGTTTTCTCAAACAGTACAGCCACCCAACACCTGTGAAGTCACATTTGCCTTGTGGAGCCAGGAGCTGCAAGTGCAGTTCTGCAGTGGCTTGGGCAGAGACCCTTTCAGAGCACTGCACATCCAAGCTGGCAGTGCACTTTGTATCAATTTTTTTTATCTTTTTCTCTTTATTTTTCTCCCCCTTGCCCTTTCTTGTTTGGTTTGTCTGTTGTGGGTTTTTTATGGGATGTTTTGGGGGTTTCTCTTCCAGCTTTTCGACAAGGAACTCATGGCATACAGATGACATCTATCAAAAAAAGACGTTCCCCAGACGATGAACTCCTATACTTGCCAGTGAGTCCTCTCTGTATTTGCATTTATCTTACATTCAGTATCTTCCTCAGTGATGTCAGGCAAGTCTTACCTGGACTTGAGGTCTGTTTGCCTAGACCAGAGAGAACTGAGGATGGCAATGGGATGTGGAATATTTAAATTTCTTTTTCAATTCCCAAAGTCACCTATTTTAAATAGATATTCTAAACAAAATACATTGAAAAATCTCATTAGCTGCTGACTGAGAGGAGTTTATGCAGGTATCATAAGGGGTATATTTGTATATCGTAAGGGATCTGTCTGTCCTGGTGGAAACGTCTCTGAGACATAACTGTGTTTCCTCCTCTGTCACTTCTGGGTCTGTGGCACTTGAGCTTTCTCTAGAGATAATGGGCGCTGTCTTACTGACGCAGGTGGATGTTTCTGTGGCTTTTGTATGCATTGCTATCATCGTGAGTGATAGAAGTGATATACACTGTGTTAAGTGTAGGATCAGAAAGGGAAAGATGTATCTGTAATTGGCTGTTTCACTGCTTCCTTGTGAGCTACATCTAGTTGGATAAATCACAAACCATGGTGTGTGTGCATAGGGAAGATAGGAGATCCAAACCTGACACCCAAATTCAAGTAATCTTTTTTGGTGCCTTTTCTGCTTACCTCTGAGGCAGATGGACACGTTTTCTGACTAACAGATTCCGTTAGAATCTTGCTTTTGGCTGGCACAGATTTACATCAAGCCAGATGACAACCCTGAGGTGCTCATTAGCCTGTGGTGTCAGATTATCACTCTTCAACACTATCTGCTGTACCTCTAGCACGAGGCATAGAAGTCTTATTGCGTAAACAGAATATTTGCATCCTGCTCTGGTTATTTTCTTCACTTTAAAACCTGCAAAGGTGGCTGTCACTCTAGATGCAGTCCTTTTAAGGCTTTTCTTGTCCTACTTTTCCCATGATCCAGGTGAGGGGTCGAGAAACCTATGAAATGCTACTCAAGATCAAAGAGTCCCTGGAACTTATGCAGTACCTTCCCCAGCACACGATTGAGACCTACCGGCAACAACAGCAGCAGCAGCACCAGCACTTGCTCCAGAAGCAGTGAGTATGAGTGTGACTTGCAGTGATCTGTGCTGTGAGGATGGTGAGGGGGAGAGAGAGGAGAGACACACAGAAGGTTTCCATGCAGTTGGTCATGGGGACGTGGTGCTCAGCCAAGGGCCAAGCACTTGGAGTACTGCATTGGTAACACCATTTCCAATGGTATAGCTGCTTGTTAAGTCCCTGGTTAAGAAACTGAGCATCTTGCCAAGTTTCTGTGCAGAGCATGGCATGAGTATGAGTTTGAGATTCAGGTTTCCTGACCTGTACAATGGGACAAAGAAGTCATCCTTCAAGTGCATATCCTGAATGCTCTCAAAGTCCCTTTCTAGTCTCTTGTCCCACGTGATTCACCTCTTGGCCTTGGAGAGTGAAGGAGCACAGGCTTGGTGCCTGTCTTCTGACTTCCAGCTGGAGCCCAGGGTGCACCAAGGCAATGCTCTTGAGCAGCCTGTGGGCAGCATGTGTGTCCCCAAGCTGGGGAGTGCAGGGTGAGAGTGTTCTTCTCTTGTCTGCTCTGTGGGAACAGCAGTGGCCATGGAGCATCTCCACACCTTCTCCAGGGTGTCTACCTGAGCATCTTGCCAAGAGCATGTGGAGCCAGGACTGTGAGCAGCAGTTCAGCCATATGCTCACCCCACTGCTGTGTATCTCTGGTGGTGTTGGAGGGCTGGTGTCTCAGTGGCCTATACATGTTACAGGCTCCTCAGCTGTAAACTGGGAAGCTGAAAATCTGACAGCAAGGATGAAGCGTGTAAGAATTGTGCGGTGACCAGTGGGCTCTTCAAAGAAAGACTCGATGCATGTACTTTAATGTGCATTTAAAAACTGTTCTCTGTCACTGAACTCTCCACTTGGAGCATGAGGAACTTTCCATCTGGGCAGGCATAGTCCCTATCTGAACTTGGCTGGCAGGGCTGCACCAGGATTACTTTGTGTGGTGTAAGTGGCAGGAGGATGGGGAGCAGAAGGGCCAGATAAGTGTCTGGTTTCCATTTTCCCGTCTGTTCTGGAAGCTTTGCAGTTAAAGACTGGGTCAGAGAATGACTGCCCAGACAGACTGTAAGCAGTGTCACTCATGGGCATTGCTTCACCTGCTGTATCAGGTGGCAGAAAATAGCTGCCTGGGCTCTAGGTAGCCACCATCGGTAGTGCTTCGGATCTTACGCGTTCCTGCTGGTGAGCTCACGTGTCAGGAGGCTGTGGGTATAGCTCGTTCCTCTGCAGAGGGGTTAGCATGAGGCCAAGGCACCACATAAGTCCCACTTGAGCCTGTAGGGATTTATTTTGGTGCCTTGGCCTTGTCTCAGGACTTCTGCAATACCATGGCTTTCTGCCACATCTCTGCATGTGTTCACATTTCAACCTGTGTGTTTTTAGTGTCAGCTGGAGTCTTGTGGAGGTGTGAAAAAAGCCTTGTGCCAAAATGGCTTGAGCATCCAGGAGCTCTGGACTCTTCATCAGGGCACTCAAAATTCTCATTATCATTTATTTTTATCAGTCATCTGTGCTGTTTGTGCATACCATACCTTGTATTTACTAGCTTCTAGGCATTGTGGCCTTTGTATGCTCAGCTGTGTGGCTTCAAAGCTCTACCTGAACTACAGCTATGTCAGTTGAGAAGTGGTTTTGTAAGCAGGAATGGACAGCAGCAGATGACTGCTTTCACTTGGTGCTGACAGTTGCTTTGCCATAATTACTGTTTTCATTCTTCCTGTATCAATAGGATGGCTTCCTGGCAACTGAAGTTGGTATTTGTATTACCTTTAAGACCAGTGTGTATGAGTCCAGCCATTTCATTTAATGAAAGTTCTTTTGGCATGTCTCCTGGCACTTTTCCAGTCATATGCTCATTTTTCTCAGTTGCTGAGTGTGCTCAGGTACTGGGGAGAAAGATCAAGAGCTTTTAAGGATGCCAGAAGTGGAGAGAAGAATAACTTGCAATGTTTGTCCAGAGCTGCAGTGGTTGTCTCTGCCAAGAGCCTGCCACCAAGCAAGGTCCTCTGTGCTGAAATACATGTTCAAGCAATTGCTTCTTAAGTGCAGTTGGATTCTGGTCTTTTTAGTTGATAATCCAGGGTATGAATTAATTTCTCAAGGAACGTGTTCAGGGCAAAGAGGCACTTAGGCTGAAAAGACTCATAGACAGAATTGCATGCATACACACACATCCCCCTAAAAAAATAAATGTAAAGAAGCTTCAGGCATCTGTGAGAATAGGGAGAGAAATATTGGTTTGGGTAAGAGCAACCTTGCATGTGACCAGCATTGCATTTGACAAGCCAGCAGATGCAACTGTCTGGCTGTTCTGGAATGAAAAGGATTAATCTGGTGACAATCAGAAAGCTTTGTACCCCCAAGATGACCAAAATACTTCTATGCTCCATTCTGTACCAGACCACAACCTTTCTCTGTTTCATCTCCTCTCTCTGCTTGCTCCCTCGTGCATGGTTTTCTCTGGTTTACTGTGTTGCCAAATACCTTCATGATCATAGGTGGGACGGTGGGTGTTTTTTCTGCAGTTTCTAGTCTTCCTTTTTCACTGCCAAATCCTGGAGCCCCTATTTCTAACAGCATGCACAGTTAGAAGACTTCCTTCTCACTGCCTGCCACCATTTGTTTAAAATACAGATTTGCCAGGAGATCCCTGCTACCAGGGACACCAGAGGTGGCCTGTGCTTTGTGGAGGAGGGAAGGTTTCTTTGATACTCTGCTGTGAAATACACTTACCATCAATATTTCCAGGGAGTATCTGTGCAGTCTTCATGGGTTTCACTGGAAAACACTTTTCAGCAAAATTTCCTCTGGTGGGTCTCACCCTGCTGAGCACCGTTCTCAGAACGGTCTATTTCAATTGGCCTTAGCATTGAATCATAGGGTATCTCTGGTTGGAAGGTACCTACAAGGATGATCAAGTCCAGCTCCCACAGTCAAAGCATTTTCACAAAGTCTTCCAATGGCCCTTATGTCCGTGCAGCATCTTATATCCCAACAAATGTTCCTCTCCTATCAGCCGGGCTGCAGCTACCAGCCCATGGGCTGCCTTTCAATCTCGAGAGCAGCACAGCTCGTGATCTAAATGAGAAGGAATTCGCCTCACAAGTGAGGTACGACAGAGCTGAGCTATCCAGTGCCTGAAATCTCCAGCAGAGATGGGAGCTGCAGGGATCCTGGTGCTTGTTTTTGTTGGGAGGGAACTGGTGGGGAAGGTATTCTTCATACCTCCACCTAGTTATTCTCACTAGTGGTGCAGAAGCCAGTAGTGGGGTTTTTGTGTGGCTTGCCTTTGCAGTGATGTGCTGGCAGGCATTGTGAGCTCCAGGCACTTGGACAGTGCTCTCGCTAGAGAATTCCAAAGAAGTAAGCAAGGAAAAGTGTGGACTGAGGTATGTGAAGACATGCTGCTTTGCTGGCTCCAAGGGTGCAGTACCTTCTCATCAGTCAGCAGCCCCAGGGACCCCTTGGCTTTAGTGCAGGGGGGTCTCCTGGCTGCTCTGAGATGTAATCAACACAGTTCTCTCACAGCAGGCACCATCCTCTCTCCCTAGCACCAACCTAGTTTTTATGTAATTGAAGTTTGAAGCAGGCTCAATGGAAGCTGCTTCTCTTCTTTTCCCCTTCAGATGGGTGCTTTTTCTCTCTTGAATTTGTCACTGAGAGTGGTACTGGGACACTACTTGCACCTGTGAGACTGGGACACAGAAATTGGATTTCTCTATCAACTACTTGCTTTCTCTTCATTGCCAAGCACTCACTCGTACCTGGGGCTTTCCAGCTTTCTAAATCTCCCTGCCACATTCCCTCACTGTAGGTGGTAAGACAGCTGCTTTTCCCCTCCTTCATAGCCCGTCCTGTGATCATGAAGGTGGAAAATGACACTTTCTCTCTTGGTGGCTGGTGCAGGGTTCTGTACATTCATCTCTTTCTTTTCTCTGGTTCCTTCTCTACAGTCTCCTTTCGGCCTGCTTCAGGAGTGAACTCACGGACTCAAGGAGAGACCCTCCCAAACAGACTGATGCCATCCTAAAACATTCCAGCCCCCCAAACCCATCAGTATACCCATAAACAGAGCTGGTGGTCGCTTTGCCCAGCTGGCGGGACTAGGAACAGTGGGGCAAATACACAGCCTGGTAGCAACCAACTAAATAGCAAGAGCAATCTCCTGAAGGGACTCAAACTTTGCAAAAACAACAGACACTTCTACAGACCTCTTAGCTGTAGTCTGTAGTGTTGGGAGGTCAGGAACCACGATGTCGTCGGTCTTGGTGTAACGTTTTCTTCCTGTTTTTGTAACCTGTTGATATTCTTTCCTGTTACTTCTGTATTTGTGAAACTCGGTGGGGTTTCTCTGAGCAGGTCTCAATTTTTAAATGCCTCTTGTCTTGTTTAAATTAAAAATGTGTTCATGGGTTGCAGGGTGGGGGGGGGGGTGGGTGGTGTGGAAAAGGGTTGGGTGTGTTTAGACAGTCAGTGATAGTCAATTTGGCCTGGTTTAATGCTGGTCATGCAGTAGTAGCACAAGTAGCTGAAGTGTTTGTACTGCTGGACAGAGGGAGATAATTATGTAAATTGGCACTGGTAAGAAATAATGATTTTTCCTGTAGAAAGGCCTGCTAATTTGGCATCGCAAACTATTTCCCCTTATTTCTAATTATACAGGGTCTGATCTAAACTATAAAAAACTTCAGGGAAGACTGGGTGACTTTGACTGCACCAGAACCACTGGCATTAATCCATCTTTGCTGAGCTTGGGAGGGTCCCCCCGACTTGATCTGAGTGGTGGGCTGAGCAGCTCAAAGTGAACGTGAGGTTGGAGTATTTCTGAGTAATGACATCCATGTGTGCCTAGTGTCCCTGACCCTTTGCAGCTGAGGGTGTAAGAGGGTAGAGTGTCCAAAATTACTCCTTGCTCTACCTTTGTAAAGGGGTTGGAGCTTGACCCTTTCCTTGCAGACGTTCAGCAGATATTATATGTTGCTTTAGAGTATTCATCAGCCCTACCATGTTTTATCCCATCATTAGAAACATCACAGTTCAAAGGAAAGTGGTGCCGGTGTATATTGCAGTTGACTCAGACAAGTGGCCTCAGGCCATGCCGACCTTGTCCACTAATTCTGCAGCCAGGGGCCTTTGCTTTTGCTTGTCATGTCCATACAGTGCATCCTGGCTTAGCAGTTCCTCCTCAGGACACCATTTCTCAAGGGCTTGTAAATCTTCACATGGCTTGTATCAAACTCTACCTCTGAAAGCTGTTTGTATGGGGCATGACAAAGTGGATTTGAACCATAGAATGGTTTCCGTTGGAAAAGACCTTCAAGATCATCCAGTCCAAGCACTTGTTGGATCTACTTCAGGCTCTCTTTACAGAGCATTTAGTCTTTTCTGGTTTAGTTGTTTCAATTTGTATACAAAAGCAATATTCACTCAGCAGATATCCCACCTGATCAGAATTTTTTGGAAAAATCATCTCTAAGCCCAGACCAGCATGAAGGAGAAATGATCAACAGGAAAGTAACGTGTCATGGAATGACCCTGGCATTGTGGATAGTGTGGCATTAGGTGTGGATACTGGCGATGAGGGAGGAGCTGTTTGAGGGTGGACATGATGCCTATTGTGGCTCTCCCCACTGAGAGGTGTTCAAACATCCTTATATAAAGAACAGCCCCTAATGCTGGTACAGAAGTGTCCTTTAGCCCATGTTCTGACAATGGAATCTCTCCTGAGGAACCCTCTGGTGTTCAGTGGCTGCAGGAGATGGAAATGTTACTGAAGTTACACCAGGAACGGTGTTCCCTGCAGGCTGGTGTCTGCTGGGATCAGCAGTGGTTGGGGAGCAGAGCTCAGATGTAAATACCAGTGATCAGCAGCCCTTGGGAAACACAGACTGATGGGGACCTCCCTGTACCTGCCGCACAGTCCATGCTGGATTTATCTGGGGCAGGTGTGTACCCAGCTCTGACACACTTGTTGTTAGGCAGCCTGAAGAGAAGGTGACTCCCAAATGCTGAGCAGGACTCCTGGCCACCCACCAAGCAAAAAAAGCCTGATGCAGTGGAAGAAGATTCTTATCTCTGAACATCACATCATCTGCTTCCAGGCAGCAGAGCTGTGATCTGAGCAGGTGATGACTCGTACTAACACCACCTTTGAGAACCATATCCCATCTCTGGGTATCTCCTTTGTTGTAGCCAGACTTGTTCTACCATAGGAGTCTTGGGAGGGCTGATGGAGCAGAGCCCCAAAAACTGTGATTAAATATAAGTAATAACTCATTAAGCATGAGCTGTGACTGTTTCATATGGTTGCAGCTCTACCATTGTTCCTTGTGGAAAGCTAGCCAAATCAAGTGCCTCTTAGCCTGGAAACTCCAGGAAGTACTTCAAGATCTCAAGGCAGATAACTTTTGCTCTGTGATACCTCAGAAGAAAGACAATACTATTCCATTCTCTGTGAGAGGTAGGAATCCAAACTGCAAATGCAGTTCAGATATAGGATTATGCTCAGTGCTGTCAGTCTGGCCTTTCCATGGAGGCTTATTCCTGGATCTTGGCTTGTCTGCTTGTGGGTGGCAATACAGGAATACTGCGACAGGTACAGGCTAATCTGTACCTAAAGCTCTGCTGCATGGCTGTCCACTGACAGTTTTGAGGAGGGAACCCACCAGAACTTACAAGGCTGCACCAGGAGATTCTAGTTTATGCTTCAGTTCATCATCTGGTCTGACCTATAAAAAAAATCTCTCGTACCATGATGGGCAATACAGCACCTGGGGCTTGCACAAAACAAGAACATAAATTATTTGGATCCCATTGTGTTCTGATTTATTCACTTTGCCTTTAAGACAATGATGATTGGGAAACTGGTCTTAATGGTGACTTGATTTGCTCTCCAGCTTACAAGGTGGTTATCTTGGGGGATGCTTTTTTTTTAAAAAAAACAAATAAGCTGGAGGTGGAAGCTTTGTAGTCTGACCTGTACAGATAAAAGTTTTTTCCCAGCTGTCTTTTGATTGTTTCTTTTCTGAAGCCCCAGAGATGACAAAGTAAGCCTTTTTCTTTTGAGGAATAACAGAGTAGACTAATTGGGCCTTATCAGTCAGTCAGGTCATATCAGTCTATGTCAACTAGTTAATGTGTATCCACTCCCTGTATTATAGCTCCCTTCCCTGGAGAGCAGATTGCATCCACTACCTGCCTTGGGAAATTCCCATACTTGAAATCTAGGGGCAGGAATTATCACCACCCTTGTCCCTGTGCTGTAGTTGCTGCTTGCCTAGTCACCATCAGGGCTCCTCCTTTCCATGCTCCCAGTTAGTTACCAAACCTACAAACCACTTGTGTGATTGGAAAGAGACTCCATTGCTTGCTTTAGAATGGCAGCTGTTGAAGACGTGAAGAGCAAGGACATCTCCCTGCTTCTCAATTTCCTGCTTCACAGGTCTTTCAAGTGGCACAGTGCAGTTGAATGTCATCTGTGACCCTTGTGTGCCACTACTAGACTACGTTAGTGACATCCCAGCCTTATGCAGTCCAGTGGGCAACCTCACTTGAGGAAAATGTGGTCAGTGGGCATGTTGACCACGTGTGAACATGGGATGGAATCCCTGCTGCACTTGCTGTGGCTACAATAAGGATAAGCAGGCCCTGGATGGGAGAGCTTTGATTCCACTTGGGTCTCTACATTGTGTCTCTAGGTCTTTGGGGGTAGCAAACGGCTGGCACGGGGCCTTGGGTGAGATCTTAAATTCTCTTGAGCCTGAGCTGCCCTATTCTTGCACTTAATGAACCTTTGATATTACTTGCATTAAGGCTGCTTACATGATGGTAAGCTCATCTGTGAATGAGGACTATAGGACTTGTCTACTGAATCAGGTAATTGGTCTGTCCAAGCACTTTCCTACCTCTGCTGAAGGGCAGGTACACAGTGAGCTGGGAAAGCGCAGAATTATATGTGACCTTTGAAATGAACTGTGCTTCATATGTGGGAGAAGGAAGCTCCTTCCTGACCTCTTGAGATGATCAGTGTATGCCTTGAAGCATGCAAGGCAATTGCCCTCATGGGAGCTTGCATAACTGAAATTGTCATTGGCTAAATAATTACATAGTGTCTTGAAGAGAGAGAAATCAGTTGCAGAATGTGACTCAGTGCCTTTCTTATCAGACTGTTCCAAGAAGTGTAATAGGCTTTTAATTGAAGTCCTTATACCTTGATATTAAAATGCATTTCATTGGCATTGATATCAAAGAAATGTTAATGCTCCTACTTCTAATCTTTCTTGAGACATAGTAAATATAATTTTAATGAAAATCACTGTGCATGACATTCTTATACCTGTTTTTTAAAAAAAAGAGAAAAAGCAATATATTTTAAATTAATCCTCAAACACCATGTAGTCTGTGTGTTTAATGCCAAAAACATTTTCTTGTGTTTCTGAGGCTGTTGCTATATTGATGTGTGACATAAATTTTCAATAAAATTTTGCATCTTGGTTTTTCTTGGGACTTTTCCTTGGCTAAATGTCTTTCTCTAGACCTTTTACATGTCTGCTCGTGTGATGGAGTAGTTCATGGGTATGAAGAAAAATACTGCTGTTTCCTGTTTTACTTACTTGAGCTTGATTGTCTTAACCTTGATTCTTGTGAGTATGAATAAGAACAGAGTCCTTAAGCTGTATGCTATAGCACACATTTGTTTTGTATTGGATAGAGTGCTTTGGGTTGGCTTATGTTTGCTTGTTTCCTTTTTTCTTACCTCCTAACTAGGTTTGCTGTGATCATGGTTGGTGGTGGAGAGTACAAGGGTAGGCCCTCTACTGACCTCCTTGGAAAATCTTGTTTCATAGCAACAGTGAACCTGAGGGGAAAAAGGCTTTGAGTTGTGAGCTCTCTGAACAAATCTGTCCTAAGCTTAAACAATGCAGCTAAATCATTGTTGATTTGGACTTTCACTGTGTATGTGGTGACCTCCTCACTTGCATATCATGCAGATTTTGCCCTGGGACACTACTCAGGTGTGTATTAATGTCAGCTTAAGGTTAAGATAGGTGTCTGAACCTGTAATGTAGAAATATTAATTTTGGTCCTAAATCCAGAAGCCTCTTAGGTTAAGGGTGGTGTCAACCTGACTTGAATTTCATGGATGGCCTAGACTTCTATAATTGGTGAATTGAAACCTCAGATCTGAATCATTCCCTTCACCCTGAAAAGTTGGGTCTAAAATTCATGGCTCGGTTTCATTTCCCCTTGGGAGTTGCTGCCATTGTTAATATTAATTTGTGAAGCTCCTTGTGCTTTCCACTTCCTTGAGTCTATGAAGTTTGCTGGATCTTGTCCTGCATCTTCACTGCCAAAGGACAGTTCACACCCTTCTATACCTCCTGTAATTGTGTAATTAGGTAAGATTTCTTCGGGGCCTTAGATACTCTAGCCTGTTAGCATAGATGTTTTCTCCACCCAACACTGCAAATCTTAAAAGTGCAGGAAGCTGAAGACTCTATAATTGTATGAAACTTGACCTTAAGTGCTAAAGGCTTTAATAAATTATCTAGGAATAAGCCTTTTCTCTCCTTTACACTTTGCTTATTTGAAGTAATAAACTATTCTCTTTGCATAGAAGAAAAGCCAGTTCCCAGGAATTGGTGTAACCAGTTATACTCAGACAAAAAAGTTTCCCGATGGGAAATAAGAAGGGAATGTGCCCTTGCACGTTCACTGCAGGGTCACAGTGATGTGGCTGGGCTCTGGCGAGCTGGGTGAGCGCAGCTTCTGAGGGTATGCCATGCTGGGAAGCATGCCTGCTTCCACGGTGCCTTTGCCCAGTCTTGCAAATGCCCCTGGTGTCAGAGAGAGAGAGAGAAAACCTGGTCTCTCAGGGCATGGTGGTGCTCTGCCAATTGTGCTGTTGGACCCACTTTAATGATCATTTTCTGCATATCCCACATAAGACCCCGCTCCAGATGGGATACCGCAGCCGTAACTCGATCTGGGAACTGGGCTGTCGTTCAGAAGCTGTCTGGTCTTCAGGATCTGGATCATTTACTAGGCGGGATTGCAGCTGGGACCCTCGGGGCTGGGCAGGGGGGAGCTTGCCAGCAAGCTGTTCTGGCCCAGTTCGTGGATATGCTGGATGGAGTTTGGGGCTGTCTGGACTTGAGGGAGGCTAGTGCTGTTGTCGAGTGGTAGTAGGAATCCGATACTCTTTGCAAGCAGTCTGCATGGTTTGGATACCAGTTTCTCCTTAACACCAACGAAAGCCACATGTCAGCATCCCAGGCACCTCTGACCATCTCAGTAGTGGTCTCTAAGGTGTATGGAGTCAGTCTGGAGCAAAGTTCCTCTGGCTACCTGATAACAATCTGATTATACAAATAACTAGGAATCTTGAAGAAACAAAGGTGATAAGTGTGATCGAATCTGAAAATTATTTCTGCAGTCAGGTTTTAGAGGTAGTTAGGATGGTTTGAGATTATTTCCTTAGTTCTTGTTCTTATGAAAAAGGTCTGACCATAAGGAGAGCTTACCTTTAAAAATACTCTGAGTTTTGATAGCTGTTTTGGCTTTGTATGGTCTTTTCAACTGAGACAGATAGAAACATTTCCTTAAATCAAGATTTTGATCTAAAAGTGAAGCTTTCCTATGACAGTATTTCACCATTTGTTTGTTTTGGTTTTTTAATGTTCAGATCATCTAGGAAGCCTCTTGTTTCCTGTTGACTTTCTCACTAGTGATCTTTATTTTCTCCCATGGTGTCAGTGATTTCACTAACAGCAGTCAAATAGAAAACATTGTCCCTTGGATGCAAACAGCCAGTGTGATTCCTGTTCTAACACTTCCTTGGTTTGCAGGACCTCCATGCAGTCGCAGTCATCCTATGGCTCCAACTCTCCACCGCTCAGCAAAATGAACAGCATGAACAAGCTGCCTTCGGTCAGTCAGCTAATTAACCCCCAGCAGCGGAATGCCCTGACCCCAACCACCATCCCCGACGGCATGGGAACCAACAGTAAGAAACCCTTGCTCCTTCTCCTGTTCTATGCATGCTTCCTGCTAGTCTGGGCAAGGAGACTTGGCATCTTCAAGTGACTGCTGTTAGTCTGGGGAGCCTGGAGTTGTTTGCAGGAAACCTGCAGAGTCAAATACTGCTTACTGCCATGCAATGAGGCAGGCCATCTGCCTTTTCCAGGCTGCAGTACTCTGCCCTGAACCTCATGGGTTGAGCAGAGCTACTTTTTGCTTCAGACCTGGCTGGCTGCGCAGTTGTCTGTCTTTCAAGACTTGTTTCTTCATCCTTTCCCAGCAGAAGAGATGCAAATGTTGACAAACTTTTTCTCCTTGATTCAACTAAGACATTTCTTAGTTTCAAAGGACATATCTGCATCTCACAGTTCTGGAACCTGTAGCCCTGTAAATCCAGGATGACAGACACAGTTTTAGGGGCTGAGTTTGGTGGTGCTGTGTTTTGGGGATTTTTTTGGTGTGGGTTTTCTTGCTGCCTTTTTTTTTTGTTATTTATCTATTTCAAAAGCACTGGGCTCTTGCCCACACCTGTTGCTGATCCCCTTCGGGTGCTCTTGGTGTCTCTGAAAACAAAGCTGTTTGGCTTCTGTATTGGGTTACTCTGCTGGCTCCATCCCACTCCTCTCCTGTGGCAGGGAAAGCCGAGATGCCTGCGGCTTGCTTAGATTTCTCCCCAGCCTGCCCGTTCGGGAAGGCGACACGGCGGCAGTGCTGCTGACAGTTGCCCCAGCAAGGGGAGAGCTCCTGAAGGACTGTCTGTCCTAGTGTGGTCACTACAGCCCTGACTGAGATACCCTGTGAGCTCATTCCGTGCAGTGCTTTGTAAGGGATTTAAGGCTGCTTCTGCTGCAGGTGTTGTCCCTTGGTGCTGTCCCTTTTGGGGGGGGGGGGATAGCAGGGGTCCGTAGATGCCTGTGTAACAATGTGCTGATCCTTCTCTCCTCCAGTTCCCATGATGGGCACCCACATGGCCATGACCGGCGACATGAATGGCCTCAGCCCCACGCAGGCGCTGCCTCCTCCCCTCTCCATGCCTTCAACGTCCCACTGCACCCCCCCTCCTCCGTACCCTACAGACTGCAGCATCGTCAGGTGAGCGGGAGCAGGCTGCCTGGCACACTTTTCCCACCCGCAGGGAGCGGTGGCTTCGCCTCGGGAGCCTGAAGGGTTCTGCCAGGTCTCTCACCCTGTTCTCCTGGAGCCTCAAACTCCCAGCTCTGAGCATCTGAGAGAAATGGGGACATTAGGACTGCAAGAAAGCCATGGGATGCAGCATCTGTTGGACTGGTGGAAATGAGGGCACCAGGAAATCTTCCAAACATTTCTTTTTTCCTTTTTGTCCCCTTTGGCCACTCAACAAGTCATGGCTGGGGTCAGAAGCCCCTCTGCCCTCCATGAGGTTGAACATGTTGAAAGATGCTGCCTATAAAGGAGGAATCTTTTAAACTTAGGGAGGAACGTGTTGATTTGAAGTACTTTGTGTGCATGATGTGTTTGAGCCTTGCTGAAGCCCTCTATCTGTGCAGCAAGCTGCCATAAACTGAGCCACCTTCTGAGTGAAGTGACATAGCAGAAGGGTCCACATGAGCCTTCCTGCCCCAAGATTCAGGTGGTGTGGCAGCAGCTTTTGACTAAGGCAAGGTGCTGTCCTGAGGGTTGTCTGCTAGGAGCCAAGCTGAATGACTCCCTCATTTGTTTGATGTGGTAGTGATGTGGCTTGCTGGCCTGGGATGTCTTGGAGAAGGTCAAGCCAAGGGTGAAAGCTTTGGTTCCTGTTGCTGCAGGTTGGCTGAGTATTTGGTTTTTCTGTGGTTTGGGCTGTTGCAGCCAGGGTGATCCTTTTTTCTTTCTCCTTCCTTCCTTCCTCCTCTGCAGCTTCTTAGCGAGGCTGGGCTGCTCATCCTGTGTGGATTATTTCACGACCCAGGGGCTGACCACCATCTATCAGATTGAGCATTACTCCATGGATGTAAGTAACTCCTCACCGTTTCCTTTGTTTGCACTATTGGCCCTGCTGTAGGAACAGGTCAGAAATCCAGACTCAGTCTTTTTTTTTTAAATTTTTATATGATTAGTTTAAGACTGTTGCACATAGAGAATGCTTACTGTGAGGTGAAGAGAGGCTGGACTCAGGGCCAGCATAGTAACTGCCTTGCCTGGCAGAGAAAGTGTCTCCTCCTCCCCACCACTGTCCAGTTTAGCCCCTGAAGTGGCCCCAGCCCACGTGCCTGTTAATTCTGCAAGGCTTGGTTTCAGTTTACTGTCTCTGAAACACCTCACTTGCCTGCAGACAAGTAGGCTGTCTGGAAGTGATCTGCTTTTTTCACTCCCTGCTTCTGTTCTCTGGCCTTACTTTAATAGTCTTCCCTTGCCACTGGCATCTCAGCCCTGATTTATCTCTTGCATGGCTTTTACTGTAGGGTTGCTACTATCTCTCCTGTGCCACTGCTCTCCTTGGAGCTGGCCATCCCATTTTTTTGCCCTGAGACTTTGCAAGGCTGTGGTGCTTTTGCTTCCTAGCCCAGGCTGCCTTCATTCTGCTGCTGGTCTAATTAGAAAAGCTGACCCAAATTAACCAAAGCTGGTTGCCAATTTTTTTCAGAAGCTGATAGGACATTTCCCAGTGTTAGGTAAAGTTACCCTCAGGTGCTGTACCTGTGCAGAGATAGTGGGGCCTAGTTTTCTAAGGCTAGGTTTCTGTTCTTAAATTTTGGTTATGTTCAAGCAAATAAGGGCATTCCTACAGAGTCAGACCCAGAGCTTCAGATACTGGAGCTCAAGCTTTGATTCTAAAATCAGGCTTGGAAATAAACATGGAAGTTTTCAAAGCCGCTGAGTTTCTGTAGCCCAGTGTCCCCCCACTATAGACAACCAGCAGATCTCCCTGAGGTTGTCTTGGAGGTTTTGAAGTCCAACTCAAACTCTAGCTTTAGGTCACCTTCTCTTATGCATGAATGTGTGTTTTTTCATAGCTTCCAAACAGACCTTGTGTCACTAGTCCTTACTGCCTTTTGGCTGCACATGCTTGTCCAGAAGTGAACCATCACCTTCAGGATTAGTGGCTTGTCTTCTACAGTGCAGCATGACCCTCTGGATTTTAGCAGCTTTTTGGGTTAATAGGCATATACAGAGTGGCCCGGAGGTTGCATCTACTCCTGGAACCCAGGTTACCCAGGGCTTGCCCTGTTAATCCCTCCCCCTTGCCTTGCAGGATCTGGTGAGCCTTAAGATCCCGGAGCAGTTCCGCCATGCCATCTGGAAGGGCATCCTGGACCACCGGCAGCTCCATGACTTCTCCTCCCCTCCCCACCTCCTGCGCACCCCCAGTGGCGCCTCCACTGTCAGCGTGGGCTCCAGCGAAACCCGGGGAGAACGGGTCATCGACGCAGTCCGCTTCACGCTCCGGCAGACCATTTCCTTCCCACCCCGCGACGAGTGGAATGACTTCAACTTCGACATGGATGCCCGGCGCAACAAACAGCAACGCATCAAGGAGGAAGGGGAGTGAGCTCCAGACCCCGCTCCACCCTGCCTTGGCCACAAACTGCTCAGCCCTTCATTTGTCTTCCTTCTGCTTGGTACTGCACCCCTGGACAAAGGGCGGTGGGAGTCTTCTTGTTCACTCCTCCTGATTATGCTCTTGATGCTGTCCAGGTCATGTTCCTGGACCGTGACCTCCACCCCAGCTCTTGCGAGGGGAAGATCTGAGCGAAGGGGGAAGGCGGGTGGTGTTCCCTTGAAAGCTGTTGACCTTCTCGAGAAGGCAACGTTCTTGTTTCGTGGTTTTTCTTTGGGGAGAGGGCTTCTTTTCTTGACTTATGAATTCTAATACACCTCGTGGGTGTCTTGACCTGCAAATGTGTATCTCTCATCCAGCAATTCCACTTTGAAAAGTAGGAAGGTTAAATTTTTTATTTTTTTTTAAAAAGCCAAAAAAACCCAAAACCCAACAACCCCAGGAGCAAAAAGCTTAAAGCTGCCAAACCCTGAACTGTCAATTCGTCCGAAAAATAAATGGGAATCGGTCTGCTGAACGTTGCACTTAAACAGCCTCTTCCCACGGAGCTGAGTGCTCTGTTCATGTGTAATACTCTCCAGTAGAGACAGCACATGCACTTTGCTGGGCAGGCCAGCGCTTAAGGGCCACCTGCAACCCACTTTTTCCTTTTCCCTTGCCTTCTCTGGGGGGGAAAACACCCAAACTTGCTGTCTCTTCTTGTTTTTAATTTACATACTACATCTTGGTTTGCTTGTTTCAGGATATAAACACAAATACCGCCGTTGTTCACTCTTGACTTCTCTCCCCCACCCAACCTTTACTCATTCTGTACTACTACTGACATTTAAGGTAGAGAATTAGGCTTTACCACATACGCAGCCTGGTTAGCTTAGCATAAAGTTTTGCCTGCCTAGACTCTAGTTGAACAGAGGACCAACTGAGAGCTGCACACTTATTTCTAAGGCGTCAGCTATCCTAAACCCAGACAATCTTTAACTTAGACCATGCTAGATTGGATTCCTGCCTAGTAAAGTAGAACCATCTTTAGATATATCTGTAATAGGCTGGAGTCTGTTGTGGTTTGTTGCTGGTGACTATAGACTAAGTGACAAGCAACTAGAAGTGGAGAATTAAAAGAAAAAGAAAAATAAATTTACAACTGCCTTGGAACTAAGGACCCAGCTCCTGGTAATATGAGTGTTGCTACTGCAAAAATAGTCATGTTTACATGAGAAATCAATTTTTCTGGTTTTTTTCTTTACTGGTCCTACAGCAGCTGTGCTCTGAGGCATTTCCTCTGACTACCAGTGGTCCTGTGGACAAGTAACTGAATGGAGTGTGTGTTTCCACATTTATGTTGGCCAAGGTAGTGAGACTCTAACATATATAACACTTCTAAGGTGAGAAGCTCAGGTCAGCATGGGCACTTCCAAGTTGGCTTTCTTTTTTTAACAATAAGCCTGACTTTTGGTTGGGAAAAGATGGGAAAAGCAACTTAAATGACTTGTCATTATACCTTGCTACAAGCAAATAATCTCGTTTCAATGCAGTGGCTGTTTTCCGGTCCCTGCTGCGTGCCACATATTTCATTTAAGTCCAATATTGTTAGCATCCTCCTCCATCTGTCGTGCCAGGTCTACGTTGTGTTCAAAGACTGCCTTTTGGTAACTGTGCAAGCCTATTTTGGATAGCTCTAAAAGGTAATGCAAGATGGTTACCCTGTAAAGAGTGTGTATATAAATATTTTTTTGTATGTGTAATTTTTGTTTCCTACAGCATAACACGCCAATTTTTATTACTTCTTGGGCTACTGGATCTGACAGAACCACAATAAAATGTTGTTTGTTTTTCTGTTTTTTTTAATTATTATTTTTATGCAGAACGCTTGCAGTATACTTTGTAACAAACCACTCATCGGAACAAATATATTTGTATTTTTCATACTGAGGTTCCTGTGTTGCTTTGCAGTTGAGGGGGGTGGGGAGGGGACAGGTACTGAAAAGCCTGATTTATCATTTTATTTTGTAACACTTCAAAGAGCAGCGTCCTAGATTTCAAAGTATTTAACATGCTCAGTGTGAAAACTTAATGCATATCTTTTTTCCCTATATGCTACGGAAGTAGTAAGTCAGCCTACTCTAGGCTCCATCCAGGACTCGGTTCAGCAGGGCACTGTTAGCGTGGGTAAAGGGTTAGTGTGGGTACTCTGCAAATCCCTGGAGGTGTGGATTAGGTTGTGCCTTTCTCGCCTGCAAGGAGTAGCATCTCCATTGTGTAATCCTCCTGAGCTGCTTCAGTATTGTACAAATATTGATGCAAAAATACTGTCATTTTTAGGAACTAGGAAGCTTCTGACTATAAAGGTTAATGCAGTTAATGCCGTGCCTGGAGTCTGGGTGCAAGAGCTTCAGTATCTGCTTTTCAACTCAGCAGTGAGATGGAGCTCTTCTGCTGCATCACTAATAATTAAAATACATGCTGTGAAAACCTTATTTCTACTGTATACCACTATGGAGCCCACTTCTGTATAACTGGAATCTTCAAGTGAGTTTGAACTGCTGTAGCTTTTTCCCTCCCCTGTAGAGCTGTGATTCTTTTTTTGTTTGTTTGTTTTTTGTGTTTTGTTTTGATACATCAAAGCGTATGGGTTAATTGAGCTGAGAATCTGCCAATGCTTGTAGCAATGACAGTGTTGCCTGCACCAGGACCTGTGTGTTTTGGAACACCTTGTTGTTGAAGTCAATGAAAATAAAAGCCAAACTGAAAATGAGACTGAGTTCCCAAGCAGCTTCTTTTCTTCCCTTGCTGGTGTGCCTTCTGGGAAATGAACAGGAGACTTTGCTGCTTTCTCCCCTGAGCATCCAGGGCTTAGCATGGTCTTTGCCTACATGTGCAGGTTCCTCATCCCCACACCATCCATATCACAAAGGTGTGTTCTAAGGTGCCATCACACACCCATCTGCCTTTTTTTCCAGCAGATCAAATGGGTGAGCCCCTCTGAGCCTCTTGCTGAAATGTGAAGCCTTCTGGCTTTTGCATCAGTTGTGTGCCTTTTTTGCTCCCTCACCAGGTTTCTTCTGTTCCTAAGCAGGGCTTTAGGAAGGGCTTTGTATTCAGTGTCCTGCTTAAACACCATGGAGAGGTGACTGTTGTGTGCCCTGGTCAGGAGAAGGGAACACGTGTGTTGCGTAGACAGGGTCAGTGCTGTCCTATCCTACCTCCACACTAGTGAAATAACCTTGCACAACCATCTCCCTGCACTTGGATCTTGGGGAGGTTTGTCCCTCTTAGTTAACACCAAAGCCTTCATGCATCACCCCACGCATCTTCTCCCCTGCCAAGGTAATTTCCTTTTTCTTTGCAACTCAATTCCTTTTCCAAGGATTTGAAAGAAGAGCAGCTGACTGGCTGCCCTGAAAGTTAAGTGGCCTCCTCCAACCAGGGCCTTCACTCTGTCCCTGAACAGCCTCACTAACAGCCCTGCTTTGTCAGTGGTTCCTGTATGGGGCCCCATGTGTGTCTCTTACATTTTTCCTGGGTTATGGTTGGGGGAAGGGGTGGGGGGGGGAAAGAGTAAAATAAAAACCAACAAAAAAAAAGATGTCAACTGAACCCACAAATATCTTAAGAGGAGAAGATTTTTCTTGGGAGTCAAGTTTCATGTTTACTATTGGGGTTCTTTGGTTCTGGTCACTGTTTCTTTTCCTTTCTGCCAAAGGATTAGAGAAGCATTTGTCCCTGGATATCAATATCCAGAGGCATCATACCCTGATTCCACTCTGACAGTCAGGCATCGTTGAATGTGATGTTAAAAATTTATATGTTGCCCTTAAAGACAGAAGTGCTACTCTAACAACTGCAAGGACTTGCTGCTGCAGCTGATGGCCTCCTTGCCTTCAGATGTGCAAACTGGATCAGGTAAAATAGGATTTTGGTTTCCATTAACCAGGTAGGCTTAAAACATGTTTGCTGATGGTGGTAGTTGTCTTCTGTAATCCATTGCTGGAGTAGGAGTTTTTGCATTGCTTATCTTCCAGCAAAGGGTTCAGTGCTGAGGAATCCCAAGCTGGCATTCCCTGTTTTGCCCTCCACTCGTACCCATTGGAATTCTGTCTTTGGATATCAGGATGTTTCATATGCAGGCATGAAGTTTTCAGGGCAGGGATCCATCACAAGCTTCCAGCTGTGTTTTGCAAGCCTGGGTGGGCCCCTGAGGACGTGCATGCCCTACTATGCTGTCTTCTAAGTGTGCTGAAGCTAGCAGTCTCTTGGAATGAAACTTATCCGGACACAACAGAACTTGGCAAATGTCCGATTGGAGCCTGTGAAGGGTGTCTTGCTCATCACGTTCTTCCTGTCCTGTGTGGCTTAGCAGAAACCCCTTCCCTCTCGATGGCAAAGCGCCTGCCAGCACTATGGTGGGAGGACTGCAGGACCTGGCCTCCCACTCTGGCTCTTTGCACATTGTTTCTCAGCGGGGAAAAAAATCACATGGGCAGCCCAGCCGTAGCACCATGCAGGGGTCTGGGCTGTGTGGCCTTCTCTATAAAACATGTAGCTTATACCAACCACTGTGTGAAGGTTAGGGAGGAGCTACACTGGGCCAGTGCTTTAATCCCACAAAGCTCCCTTGCATGATCTGCTCCATGGGGCAGTGATGCACAGCAGCTATGGAGACATGGAGCATGGCTGCCTGGGCATAGGCTGTGCTGATGCTGGGCCTTCACCAGGCAGGTTTGGCAAACAGCCTTGCCTGGCTGTCGGGCTTGAGAGGGTGGTTTCTGGGTCCTGCACAGTTTTGTCTCTCAGAGACCCATGACAGCAGTGAATCATCTTCCTGAGTACACAGCAAAACTGGAGGCTGGAGTTTTACAACCAGATAGACAGGCCGTGAAGGTCAAAAAAAGTGGAAGGAAGTTAAATCTTTATGCTCTGTTGGCAAGGGCTGGCTTTACCCCAGCTTGCTTCCCTAAGATTAAGGAGCCAAGATTTTGCTCAGAGGTATATGGCAGTAGTCATTTGCTACTGCTTACCTTTCCTGATCTGGGCCCCGTGGTCCCTTTTTCTTCTGTGCTCATCCCCTTCCCAACTGTGTACCCTACCCCTGCAGCACAAGGCCCTAACATCAGTGCTGTGGAACCAGGTGGGTTTGGGTTCTGTGTGTTTCTGTTAGTAGGTGCCTGCCTTTCAGAAGAGAAGTTGGAGCCTCTCCACAGCCTCCTCCATCTGCCTGTGGATGTTGCAAGGTGCTGGGCGAGCATGGCCATGTACTTCTTTGGCTCAAACTGGTGTGAGACCTTTTCTTGGGGGGTTGGAGGGGTAAGCTGCTTTTGTTAAAATGCTTTGACTTCCTTGTAAACACTCGTACATGTGTTTTATTCTTAGGAAACACCATCTTTGCCTTCAAGAAGCAAGCCAGGTGCCTGAGCCTACTGGTGAGTAAAAGCAAGGCTACATGGGAGTTGGGGTGCACAAGACACAGGATGGCGGGGGGGAGGGGGGCTGAAGCTGCTGCCTCAGCACACAGGGCACTGAGGGCATCTCTGGGGACAGTGTACAGTGCCTGTGTACTTGCAGCATTGAAGCTAAGTGCTGAAGTGTCACAACTGTATCTGAGGATGTCGCTTGTGTCTGGCATGTTTCCACCTGTGACTGCAGTCACATAAGTATCACACCTCGCTCCCCTGCCACAGCAACATCAGGCACAGGCCCATGGACAACTGGATTTCAACTTCATAGCTCCCTCCAAGATGTAGTGTTTGGTGAGGGTCTCCAGGCACCATTCCTCCAATGTTCTGTCTGCCATTGCATGCACTGCCCTTTGCATGCAGTGATAACATGACCATGGCAGCCGGTGGTTTTTTTGGCTGTGCCACTTCCCTGGATGGACAATGGGGATGCATGCTACAACAGGAGGTGGTTGCCTTCTGGCATGCTCAGCAATTACTCACAAGCAGCTGGGCTGATACCAACCATTACAGCATGCGAGGGAGATGCTTACACTGTCTCTCTCAACTGCCTGGGGTAGGAGATTAGGCTCCCTGCATCATCAGTAGCAAGAAAGTCCCTGGGGAGCCATTCAGAGCATATTAGCTTCCCACTTTGACTCATGCCCTGGAAGATGTGGTCTCATTATTGCCTGCATCAAGGCCAAGGGAAGTTTGTTAATATTAAGCAGGACAGCTCTGTCCATGCAATCAGCCTTGCTGAGTTCCTATGGCTCATGGCTGCACTGTGAGAGACAGGGTCACAGCACAGCCCTGTGCAATCCAGTGGGAAATAACTGGCTGCAGGGCTCCGTGTGTGGCACAGGAGCTGATGCAGGGTCTGAAGAGAGAAAGGGAAGAACTGAAACAATAACCTGGCAAGCCTGGGGAAGAGATGGTGCTTTTCCTTTCCTGCTTCAACTGCCAGCACTCTCGAAATGAGTGTCTAGAAGCAGCCTCTTTTAGAAAAAAAAAAGAAAAAGAAAAGAAGTACTAATCCAATCTGGCAGTAAATAAGAACTAAAAGCTGAGACAACGGGAGAACTTGCTGCGCTGAAGCCAGGGCGCTCCCGAGTGCGCCATCCCCCACCGCGCCGGTTCTTCTCTCAAGGGGATTTTGTCTTCCTAACAAAGGAGGAGGAGGAGGGCGGCGGCCGGGCCGGGCCGCGCTGCCCGGGGAGCCGCTGCCCTCTAGCGGGACCCGCTCGGGCTCGGCTCTGCTCCAGCGCGGGGGCTGCTCCGCTGCCGGCGGCGGGAAGGGGATGCGGGCACCCGCCGCAGCTCCCGGGGGCTGTGGCAGCTGGGCTGGCTGATGGTGCTGACCCTCTCCCTGCCGTGCTTGTCCCCACAAGCGGAGGCAACGCGAATCGCTGAGTCCTTCGCCTACACTGACCTGACAGGAGGTGGTAAAGAGGTGGGCGATGGTCTCTTCAGCCAGGGGACAGGAGATGGGACAGGGGGAAATGGCCTCGAGCTGTGCCAGGGCAGGGTCAGATTAGATGTTAGGAAAAAGTTCACTGAAAGAGTTGTCAGGGCCTGGAACAGGCTGCCCAGGGAGGGGGTTGAGTCACCTTCCCTGGGTGTGTTTAAAAAATGGGTAGATGAGGTACTTGGGGATATGGGTTAGCACAGGACAGGGACGGTTGGACTCGATGATCTTAAAGGTCTTTTCCAGCCTTGTGATTCTGTGTGAGCCCCTCACATGGCTCCTGTGCTCACAGTTTGGGTGCAAGTTCTATCAAACTGTCTTTTTGAACACCTTTCCTCTTGCATCCCACGTGCAGGAGCAGCGGCAGCAAGTCTTGGTTGTTTTGGGTGGCTGGAATGAACAAGTGACCTGTTGGTGTTTCAGGGCAACTTCTACTCTTGGGAAAGCTGCCGCTCTCCTGCCCTTCACTGTGCACCTAGGGAAGCCCCAGTGTTGTGCCCATGCTAACCAACACCAGCACAAATGAGAATTTCAGAAGATGAAGATCAAAAAACCATCTCCTGCCAACCCAGGAGACAACTGCTCTCACTCCAGGCAGCTCTTGGGTGCAGAAAGCATGAAGCTGGTGAGCTTCTGCCCAGAGATGTCTCCAGAGCAAGGGTTTACCCACCCCAGAAGGCTGTTTGGAGATACATTTGAGGCATGAAGCCCTGCATGGTTACCCTGTGCTGCAACACCCTGAAGCCACAGCCAGCGTGCAGCAGCACTCCTTGCTCTCAGCACTGTGCCCGAGGTACTCCACCTACCTACCCTCCATGCTCACAGAGCCACGGCTGCAAAAGTCCTCTCTGCCAAAGCGATGCACATCTTTTCTTCCAGCCGAGAAAATACCGCCGCGTGTTTTGCAGGGAGCACACACCACAGCCAGGAACTCCCACAGCAACACCTGGCTGGAGCACTGGTGGCCAGCTCTGGGCTCCCACACTGCCACAGCACCCAGCTCAGCCAGTCTGGGTGGGGAGCCCGGCACGCTGCCAGGACCAGCCCGCCTGCGGCACCCTGCACCCTGCTGTACAGCTGCGTGGCTCTGCAGGGTGCCGCTCAAAGAGGGGGGGCTCTGCCCTGGGGCTCCCCACAGGCTATTGGCTCAGAGACCTTGAGCTGACTCTGGTTCAGGTTGCTGGTGCATACATTAAAGGCTCGTCCTGCTCATTTGGCTCATGTGAGGTTCTGCCTGGGGTGTGTGTGTGTGGGGCAAACGTGAGAGCATTCCCCCAGCACTGGGCAGGCACCTGCTGCAGTTCAGGGCTGTGCCATGGAGAGAGGTTGGAGCTCCCAGGGAGAAGCAAGGGAGCTGGAGAGGATGTCACCCACCTGGGCTGGCAGTGGGAAGGATATACCATGCTGTGGGTAGTGCTTGTGCAGGATCTGGGCTCCAGGGCTGTGCTCTGCCCACACTGGCTCTCTGTGTGGCACCCAGGTGCCCCAATTCTCACCCCTACCCTGGTTTCCAGGTCCCAGCCCAGTTTTCCAGGCTGGGGTCACCATGGTCTGCAGAGAGATCAGAAAGAAGAGTGCCCAAACAGCTCATTTGCACACAAAGGTGTGGGCTGGATGCTTGAGTCTCAGGTGTGGTCAAGTGTTTGTCAGGTGCTTCCTTTTGACTGTTCAGCATTCAGTCTGAGCGTTTCCAACCACTCTGTAACCTGGCCACTTCCACTCTTTATCTGCACTTTCCTTTCTCCCATCAGCAGCTCCAGCAGCTGGGTAGGAGCAGGTCTGAAAGGGAAGATGCCAGGGTGGCTCATAGGTCCTTTGGAAAGGATTCTTTTGGTTTTTTTTTTCTCCAGCCCTGTCCTGGGGTAGAGAACTCTGGTAAGATGTTTTCAAGTTTTCTAGGAGAGCCTCTCATTTCATCCTTTTTTTTTTTTTGAGCTTCCTAAATAGCACCCCAGGGAATCTGCTGACTTCTTCCTCCTTTCTTCCTGAGGTTGCTTCTATTTGTTGGCTGTTGTTTTGCTTTGTTTTGTTTTGCTTTCCCAAGCCCCTCTGTGAGCCTCTGGATTAATTCAGCTTCTGAGTCCTTGGAAATCACTTCTGAAGACATCGCTGCAGATTTCTACACATGTGATCCATCTTCTTCTTGGCTGCACAGCCCTTGGTGCTGGAATTGTGTAAGAAATGTTACAACAGATCCTAGTACTCTGTAGCAGGAATGTTAGGAAACAAAATATTGCACAGTGCTGTGTGAAAACCTCTCTGATTAATTGAAGGTGTGGGTGGCTACACAATTGCATCAAATTATCCGTGCACCATGGCGAAAGGCAAGATAGATGCAAGATAAAGGCATCGATTTCTTATTCCATGGACATGGTCAAACAGACCATGCTGAGCCTGGAGAGCATTGCCAACCTGAAGGTGAGCACAGGTATTTTTGGGGAAGTGGTTTTTTTCATAGAAACAAGACCTAATGGGTCTCCTCCAGCACAAAGTTCCTAGAAGATGCTGTAATGCCCGGCCCCGGAGCAGGGTCCAGCACCCTTCCCCCAGGGCAGTATTTGGTCCTCTGAAGGCTGTTGCAGTGCTCCTGCATACTGAGCAAATACCCATCCATGAGTGCAGTGCATGGGAACCAGTCTCTTTCTTTCTGGAATTTATGCTCTGGCCTGAGCTCAACTCCACAGCACCACCTGAAAAATCTGAGCGGGGCTTCCACTGCTCTGGAGGCAGCCCAGGGTGCTGCCTGCCTGCCTGCTTGCCTGCAGGGTGACAGCTGGAGGGCACATACCTAGCTGTTTGCTCTCCCTACAGCAAAGTTTTCTTCCAGCTCTAAGTGCTACAGGTAGCAAGACAGTTACTTCTATCATAGTTTATACTCTAGCCTTTATTGCTGCTTAATTAGTGACTTGAACAGAAGGAAGCCAGTGTTTAGGAGCTATCAGTGGGTGGGATTGTGCTCTACATTGAAGGCTAAGGGCTCACATGCACCAGAACCACACACAGACTCAATCTGCACACCTCTAACAGCAGTGACTCAGCCTGCCCCAGAGAAGAGATGACTGAACGTGTTCCACCTGGCTCTGAACCTTATCATTTCACCCAGCGGTAAAATATTAGCAAGTAACCATTAAGGCAAGTGTGGTACTGTCAGGCCATGGGCAGCAGCTGTCTCCGATTATTTCGGCCTTGACTTGAAGGCAAGGAAGATGGACATGACTGAAAGCCCTGCCAGGGATTCCAGCAGCCAGCTGGAGATGGGCAAGTGAGAAGGTGAAGGCACTCTGTCACATGCAGGCTGTGATGAGCTGCTGTCTGGAGAGGTCTCAGGAGCAAAGAAAGCTGGTTGAAATTTGATTTCCCCCCCACCCCCACCCCATTGTTTCTGTAGCTGTGTCCCCATGGCCAGGAAGCAGCACAGACTTACTGCAGAGTTTCCCAGGAAATGAAGCCCAGCAAGAGTCTGGCTAGGAAGACATGGAGCTCAAACTGCAGCACTTAACCCTTTTTCACATCTTCATGAGGAATGCGTAGAGCCTTCCCTCTGCTCCATTCAAAATGAAGTGTTGCTGGGCACACGGATCACACTGGTAAACTCTTGCATGCCTTGTTTGGCCAGGGCATCTGAAATACCTTTGAGAAGGCTCTCAGCTAGTTGAGACAGCCCAATCAAACCTAGGCTTCAGAAAAGGGTGCCCAAGGCAGACACCTAAACTAATACAGGCGAATTTCCTAAGCCTGCCTTTCTTCCCATTTCCCTACTTTAACTGGTTGTGAGTGTCCCCATTGCAGGAGAGGGGAAAGCAATGCTGGCCAGGTTGGCCAGGCATGACAGAGAAGGAGCAGTTCCAGGTGATGTTCCCAGAGCTGCCCTGTTGTTTCCAGTCAGCACTCTGCCCTTTCTCCCTCCTAGGTTAGAACAGGAGGATCTCTCTGGTGCATTTATCCCTCTTTATACCGAGCGTGTCTGCAAGGCAGAGCAGCCTTCAGACTGCTGTGGCCTGGCAGCATGGTGGCTAACGGCTTACAGAGCTGACAAGGGAGGGGAAAGCAAAGAATCCTGCTGGTTTTTTCAAAAATCTCATAGATGTTTATTTAGGAGGAATCAGCAGCAGCCATGTCATCCCATGAGGAGAGTAGAAGTGCTGGAAGTGGGCCTCCCCTGTGTGTCTGTACACCATGGTGTTCAGAGCTGGTCAAGGAGGTGTGGAGGGATGGCAGTTCTTCCACGTAGCCTTGAGCATGGGCTGCCCAGCAGGAGCTTCTCACTGGGAGATTTTCCTTTGCTGCTAGGCCCATCATGAGAGCAGAGGAGATGGTTGTTATCTTTTGTCTGGTGGCGCCAGCGGTTGAGCAAGAGGAGCGTGAGGCCGGCTGTTGGCATCTGCGTTCGTGCCATCCAGAGCTCCCACCTAATCCCACTGGGTGGAGGACCTGCAGTCATGGTAACATTCATGGTATGGTGTATCTCACCTTTTGTTTCAGTGTAATTACTCTGAAAGCAGAGAAAGGATATAGCATCTTCTGCCTCAAGGGGAACTGCTGAAGATTCGTTACGCTCCCAGAGCAAACATAATTTGCAGATTTGGACAGATTCCTCCCAAGCAGTGATGCTAGCAGTGCAATCGGTCCCAGCAGCCAAGGGATGGGCATGCCAGCAGTTCTCTGCCACACAAACCCCACAGCCAGGCTGCTTTCAGGGCACAGGCAGGGTGGGGGTCACAGCTGCTGGTCAGTGTGGCAGCATCTGGCGCAGATGTTCGAATGAACAAGGAGGAATGTGTAGTGCCGCTGACCAGGACAGTTTTATGCTCATCAGCCAGGCTTTCTCTCTCCCTGCAGTGCCTGGGTTTGGTTTACTTTACATCTGGTTTACTTTCCCTGCAGAGTCTTGGGCGGCTACAGAGAGGTGGGCAAGCCCGAGCTGCCAGGACAACCTGATGGCAGCACCATGGGCTTATGGCTGGCAAGGTGGACCTGGGTTTGGCACAGCAGAGCATGGCATATCAGTGGCTTGTGGCTGAGCTTTTGGAAGATGCATGTGAACATCCTCTTCATAGCCATAAGTGAAATGGGAAAAACCCTCCTGGGCTGCTTTGCTTGCGGAGGTGCTGCACGGCCCAGGTGAGTCGCATGGGGAAGCACAGGACACAACCAAGCTCAGGGGAAAGTCCATATAAACTTTATCCCATCCCTAATTTGCTGTCGGAGCTGTGTTTTGGTGTGGGGACAGTTATTCTGAAAGCATGTGCTCAGAGCACCACAGGGTGTCAACCGCATGCAGCTCAGGGCCTTCCCTGGGGACCTTTGGTGACAAACCCCTTCCCTGCAGCTGGGTGAAATGGGGATGGGCACCAAGGCCAGGATTTTTAGTGATCACTCCTGGGCTGGCAAAGAGCTCAGGCTGCTTCATCTACTTCCAGTGCCATGGGATTGCCTCTATTAAAGGCTTCCTTTTTCTTTGACTCATTGCGCAGAGCAAGGAAAGATGGGCTTGCACTAGAGCTGTTTCTTGTGTGTTCGAGCTGGAGATAGACATGAAACTACTCAGCTCCTTCTGCCTCACCCAGGGCCAGAAGGGGTTTTTGAAAACAAAAATAAAGGAGAAAATTCAGTCTCCACCCATCCACCTAATTTGGCCGGCAAATCAAATAGAACAATCTTGGAGCTGGCACCACTGGAGCAGTGAATGCCAGCTCCCAGCCTCTCACACAAGGTGTCGAAACGAAAGATGAACAAACAACCCCCAGGTGCCTGGGGGTAGCAAACTGGTTTTAAGATGCTGGTGGGTTGGGTTTTTTTCCTGTGCAGTGGTGGGTTCAGCCCCCCTTGCCCAATCCCCCCAGGACTGGGAAACTGCTCCACACAGTGCTTGGCCATCCCTGGGCCACAGATACACATGGATGGGGCTCCATAGGAAGGGCTTCATGCAGAAATGCATGTCACCACAGATGGTTTTCATGGGCATCCTGGTGATGTGGGCAGTGACTAACAACGTGGTGAAGGGGATGTCGGGCTTGGGCATCACCTTGGCTGTGCCCAGACACTGCCAAGAGCAGACATAAGCTTGGTGCCAATATGCCACACATCAGCTGGAGCCCCTGTCCCTACACTTGGCCTGTGCATGTCTGGTTACTGTGAATAATATGAGGCTTTTAAAATACAGGACTTTTAGTGGTTTTCCAGCTCCCCTGCTAGAGCTACATACACTCAGAGACGGCTCTAGGTTTTCCATGAACAGGCCTTTGATGTGCACAACAAAGATCCTTGCAAAATTTTCCAGGAGGTCCATGTTCACCATTCTGTGAGGAGAATCATAAGTGAGTTTCTTCTCCCCCTTTGCTGCTATGATCCAGTTAAAGCACCGTGAGCAGCTGGGAGGTGCCTTGCAGGGCATTCAGTCTTCCTTCCAGCTTCTGCCTCATTGCAGTCAAACCAACTGTTTTAATTTCTTGCACTGGAGCTGCCCAAAGATTATTGGTGGCAAGCAGTGGCCTCATTTCTCACTGACAAAGCAGGGGTCAACCTTTAGCCCAACACCTTTAGCCAGCATCAGGTGCAAAAGGAGGGAACGGTGATGCTGGGGCTGTGCTGGGTGGTCAGCCACATTCCTGGCACTACCAGCAGCAGCTGGGTCAGTACAGTGCCACATGTTCCCCCGAACTTTGGAGTGAAGCCACCCTCAGGCTGCTGCAAAACAGCCACAGGTATTAAAAGGGTTGTTTTTCCAGTGTTCATCCCCGTGTGCTGGTGTTGTTGGGCTCACATATGAGGCAGCACAGGAGCTGCTTATCATCTCACCCCATCTTGGCAGCAGACTGATGGTGCCTGCTACCATCTCTGCTGTTAATCTCATTACAAATAAAGGAGGAGTAGAAGGCTAAACTGAGCTCATATTAATTCCCCCTGCCCTGCCCTGCTCAACCTCAGGAAATACCTACTAGAACTGCCATTCTTGTTATCCAAACCACCCCTGGAAACAATCATTAGCTGACTCGCTCCTCTGCCAAGCATGTCCACTCGCCAGCCTGGCTCTGTTTGCCCACGGGGCCCTCGCACTGCTGGCTCCTGCCACGGCACGCACTGCGGTTGCCTGCACCCGTGCTCTCCCGCCGCGGCCTCGCACGCTGCCCGCTGCCGGCAGCCGGACCAAGGCTGAACCCTGCTCCCCTGCGGCTCACCAGCTCTCTGCCTTACCCTGGGAACAAGGTGAGGGTGGCCAGGCAGCTCCCTGTGTTGCCTGCTTTGCTTTTTCCAGTTCCTGTATTGTGCTGGATTTACTTTTGGCAGGGTTGGATGGTGGCCAGGGGGTTGGGGCATGTTGACATTTATGATCTCTCTCTTTTATTTTGCATAACAAAGTTTTGCTAAACGAGAAGGAAACAAACCCAGTGCCAGCTTTCACCATGTGTTCAAAACAAGATAAAAGTAGTGCTGGGCTGGCCCTACTATCCACTAGGCATGTGGAAACAGCAGTTTGGTGGTGCAGTGTGTGCTCTGGAGATGGAGGAGTCACACACACACACCATGCAGTGCTCTGGGGGTAAGTGGGGGTGACCTGCTGTTCCATGGCATCTTTGTGTGCCCTGTCCCCCAGGCTCAAAGTGAAGCTATGCCTGGGCTGAACAACATTGCAGGGTCTAGCCTCAGACACAGCTGCACTCTGTTGTTTCTGAGGTGCCAATGCTGCTACTGGCACCAAAGCACTTCAGACACTGGATTTGGGTGTCTGCTGTGGAAATGGGGCAGTGGGAGGAGAAGCACACACATATCTGTGCCCATCCATACCTGGGGAAGAGCAAAATGCCCCATGGGAGCTGGTCAGGGTCATACCCCAATGCGCAGAGTAGCAGCATTTTTCCACAGGAAAAGGTGGCTCTTCTAGTGGGGTGTGGGTGTAGGAGCAGTTGCAGAAACAAAAGACATGCATGCTTCTTTTCTTTTTTATTATAGTTCTTCCTCAAAGCAGATCTAGCCCATTTTTATCTCACTGCCAGCTGTTTTGTTCTTCTTTTCCCCCAGGCTGGGCAAGGGTGTGGACAAGAGGAAACAAACCTTTTTTCTTTTTTTCCTTTTTTTTTTAATGACAGCTTTTCATGGGAAGATGTTTGGCTGCCTGTGAGTGTTCAGGTTGGCTCTGCCTAGAGCTAACCATGAGGGATGAACAGTGCTCAGTGCATAATCCATCTCCTTCCGCTGCTCCCATCTTTCCCATGGCCAGGTTGCTGCAGCTCACAGGCAGCCAGTGGCTGTAATGCAAAGGTGACAAACCAATCCAGGCTCTACTCCTACCCACAGCCACAGTGCCTCCAAGACAGGGAGACCCTTGCACAGAGACCGGCCAACCTTAGATGCAGCAGCTGGTAGGGATGATGCCACCCAAAAGTGTTCATCACGAGGGCAGAGGCTGGGGAGACAGCAAGAGGGATTCAGTTGCCGGATGGGATGGAGTGGCAGAACTTCAGCTGGGTTGGCTGCTTGTAGGGCTTGTTACTGGGTCTCCACAGGCCATCAAAGCTGCTGTATTTTGGGCTGTCAATTTGGCCCCTGAGAAATTAAGGGGACATACAAAAGGTCCAAATACCCCATATTTTATAAACTTATTCCCCAGCTTGGAGTCAATGTGGATTAGTCATAATCCAATGGAGCTGCTGGGGATTGACTTGTTCACATGGTCCTAGGCCTCCACAGCAATATTGGTGATGGCCAGTTGCTTAATGCCTCAAAAGCCTAGAGGCATGTCCAGTTTTTATTAGACTCTGTAGACACTGGACATTAAGATACTTAGATATTTCAGCCTTGACTGTGGATTTTGGAATCTGCAAATTCCTACAAGTCTTATTTTCAGGGGTGAGCTTGTGACGGGAGGGAAAGTTGCAGCAGGCACTTGCAGTAAGGCATTTACAGCCCAAACGGGCTCAGCCTCGGGCTTTCTGCTGCTCTCCATAGGTGGTCCTTTACTTGTGCAGTGTTCTGTCACTGCTGGTAACCCTGTGCAGGCCTCAGGTGCCTCTCTGAGCTACCATGACCCCTGCTAACCACTGCTCTCCACACCTCAGTGCCCTCACTGCTGCCGGCTCCACACACCCTGCTGCCACAACCTTGACTGCAAAGCACAATGATTCATCTTCTCCTTAGCAAAGGCACCCGTTTCATCTGTATTTCATTCCTGAAACATTACTGAATCCGTGTTGACAAAGGCAATGTCTGTGGCAGAGACCGAGCTCCTCCAGCCTCCCCACAGCCCCCAGCAGTAGCCTTGTGCAAAGGGTGACCAAGCCTGGCTTGGGTCCACTAGAATAGCAAAACAAAACGTTCCTTGCTAGTTAAAGATCCCCTGGCATTGAGCAACACTGCCCAGGGCTTCGCTTTCAGAGCAAGGGCCGCACCCAAGGGCGAGCGCGCCTGCGCACACACAGAGTTATTATTTTAAGTACCTTTAAATTCTGTTATGTTTCCTTTATGAGTTGTTTCCTTTTTTTTTTTTTTTTTCTCTCACTGTCTGTCATAAATCAACCCCACTAATCCCACCCTGTATCTGTTATTAGTATTAGGAGGGGCAGAGGAACAAGGAACTAAGACCTGGTTCAAGCATCTCCGTCTCCAAACGTCTCCCATTGCTGGTGATAGAACTGGGGCACATGCAGCAAGCAGCCAATGTATAGAAGTAAAGTAGGTTGTGGCTCCCATCAGTGGCCAAGTCTTGGCTAGAGGAGTGCAGAGCTGGCCCAGGAGCTGTGAGGTTTGCTCTGAAATGCACATCAGCTCAGTGGCATGACTTCAGGCACTGCTTCCTTGGGGCAGTGGGAAGCAGCAGCGACCAGACTGGCAGGACAAAGGGCAATAACCAATGTGAGCCAATGTAGCAGGAAGCAAAAATGTTAAAGCACCAGGTTGTCCCTGGTGTCCCTGGTCCTGGTGACCAAGGAAGAGTGTGTATGTTTGGTATTGTTGTTCACATTCTTTTTCAGGGATGCTGGTGCCCTGTGGGCACTCTGGATGTGACCCTGACAGCTCTGGCAGATGCCAGCCTACTACACCAAATCTGAGAGTTCACTCCTGAAAGGTCAAGCCACCTTGGTTGGCAATCCATCCCACTTGGATACCAAAGGGATCTGAAAGCCTGCACTGTATTTTGGTGCATACTCCAGAGAGCTCTGTAACTTGCTCCTGTGAGGCTGTGGCGTGCCAATAAATTTGGCAATCACCTCTGCTGTTGCAGCAGAAATACAAATCCACTTCTGGGTGAGACTTTGCCAGAGCAGAGAGCTGGAAAAACAAACAAATAGGAAAAGTGCTTTTGACTCACTGCATTCCTGTTTCCTGGCTTCAGCCTGGCATGGACCACAGGCAGGTCTCGGCAGCAAAACAGTGCAGCACAGCCCCACCAGCCCCTGAGTCTTTCCCCTTCTTGGGGATTTGCAACTGAGTCCCAAAATGTTGCAGCCTTCTGAGGCTGCTCCACCATTTTGCACCAAAGCTGTGGTTGCACTAGGAGCCAGCCAGCAGCCTGTTTTGTTCCCCAGCCTGCTGGGCACCCTAGCAGCACACAGGGGCTGCAACACCCCCCATCCTGCTCCCCAAATTGCCTGAAGTGTGCCAATGGTACCCAAGGTATTAGGCAGCTGGATGCAAAGGAGATGAACAGACAGGCAAATGAACGCACACACCTTTGCTTAATCGTGCCCATACCAGCATCTTTGATGCTCCTCTGGCATGAGAGGGGTTTTGTGTGTGTGTGTGTGTGTGTGTCCCTGTGTCCTAGGGCCTGAGGCAGCATACCCCAAAAGGAGAAGCACTATTTTCTTCCCTTCTAATAGCTGGCTAAAGAAAGCCACAGACAGGCTCTGATGTTGTTCAGTTTAAGTCCCCTGGATTTAGACACAGCTCTGGTTAACCACCACAGCAGCAAACCAACCTGCAATGCCCCCCTGTCCCCCCATTCCCACAGGAGGATTGGCTAGTTGGATCCCTGCAGCCCCTCAGAGGGCAAGCTCTGCACCCAGCTGTGGGGGGTGTGCAACTCTGGAGGACATGCTCAGCCAGATGTAGTTGTCAGGGGATGGCAGCACAAGCTCATGCTGGAGGTGCCACATGTTGGGGGTCAAGCCTTGGATGCAAGTGAGGCACAGAGGGGGGCCAACACAATGAATATTTAATTTCATCTCTCCAGCAGCTCTGCCCTTCTGCCTTCCAGCTCTTCCTCTGGCTATTTTGGAAAATGAGGCTTAAGCATTTACAGGGGAGGCAGGGAAAGGTCTCTGAAAGCAGAGGCCTGTGGGCAGTTCTTTGGGGGGCCAAAACACTATGAGGAAGGAAGCTAATCTCCAAGAAACAAGCTACACCAGTAACTCAGAACTTTCTCTCCTGCAGGTTCCAAGTTGGAGGAGGTGCAACAAATGACCCTTCCATCACTTTCAAGGCAGTAATCTCTCTTCTGAGGAAAGGCTGAGAGAGCCTTTAGCCTGGAGAAGACTGAGAGGGCATCACATCAATGCTGATAAGTATCTAAAGGGTGGATGTCTATAGGATGGGGCCAGATTCTCCTCAGCAGTGCCCTGTGACAGGACAAGGGGCAGCAGACACAAACTGGAACACAGGAAGTTTCACCCGAGTGGAAAACCTTCACTCTGAGGGCACTGGGACAGGCAGCCCAGAGAGGCTGTGGTGTCATCTCTGGAGAGAGTCAAACCCTGCCTGGACACAAACCTGTGCAACCTGCTCTAGGTGATCCTGCTTTAGCAGGGGGTTGGACTTGATGTCCAGAGATCCCTTCCAACCTGTCCTCTTCTGTGAATCAGGGAATCCTGTTCTCTGGTTCTGTAATGGTGTCTCCTTCAGAGTCTGTTTTTTTTGCTTGTTTGTGTTTTTTTCCTAGATATGCCGAGTTCCTGTCATGAACCAGCCAGGAAAAGACTGGGACCAGCTTTTGGGGATGTCTCTACAGAGCATCCTTGTCTGTGGCCTTTGCAGCCAGTGAGAAGCACACTTTACTGCCACAAGAGAAGGTGCTGCTGAGCCTGGCAAGCCTAGGGAGGCACATGCTGCCTGCACAAAGAGAAAAGGCAATTCCTTATTGCAGGCTTTAGGTCCTGGAAATTCCAAAGCTGGAAGAGAGGAGCAGAAAAAGGACTGAGAAAGTGTTAATGCATCAGGAACCTGAGCAAAGCTGCTCAGGGATGCAAACTCCAGCCAAGATCCCTACAGTGCTTTCTGGAGATAGCACCAGCCTTGCTGTAAATTTAACAGGAAAAATTGTGGAAACTGCCTTTTAGGAACTGCTTTCTAGCAGCAGAAGTAGCTGTTGGGTCAAAATAAAAAGTGTCCCTGTGCCTGGAATGGAGGCAGTTCTGTGACTTGAGTGTTCATCTGGACCAAAGGAGGGGCTGCTCTGATCTCACTCACAGGAGTTAATTTAATGGTGGGAGAGGGATGATTTACCAGCTTAGCAGCAGTTCCTGGTGAAGTAGCTCTCTTATGATAAGCAACACCCTCAGACCGGGTCAGAAATACTCTGAGGAATGAGATGTTACCACACCAAGTACATCTGTGGCTCCTGTACTGTCAGGATGAGGGGATGCAGCCAGGACATCTGGAGTACAAAGCTGCACCATGACCACCACAGACTGTGACATCCCTGAGCCTTTCCAATACAGACCTGGGCTTGACATGTAACCTTGGGTTTCAGCAGCACTGGGCTGGAAGCTCTAAGGATGTGGTGGGAAGCAGTTTCTTTCACAAATCCCAGGCCATTAGCAAGAGCAGGGACTGGACATGAATGACAGACCCTCTTTCACCAGTCAGGAGCAATTCAAACCCCTTCTCACCTGTGCACAGCTCATGCCCCTGCCCAGCCAGTGACTTTTGGAAGCTCTGCTCAGAATAAATGCCCAAATGCCAGCTGCAGAGACACACATGTTTTGATGAGACCTGGGTTTTGCTTTGCTGTTTCCCTAAAACGCATGTTTCAAATGGTGTGTGGCTCCAAGATGGAAATAACTGACTTGTGCTCCAGTTTCCCCAAGGGCAGCACTGCCCAGGTCTTCAGCCAGTACACAGCAGGGACAGGAAGACTGCTTTGTTATCACACCTGAGACATTTCTCTAGCAGAGGCTAAAGAGAAGCAGGTATTTCTGGCTGAAGAAGAAAAAAGAAAGCATTCTACAAGGGGATACAGTGGGCCTGTGTAAGTCCTGAGAAATACCAAGGAATCCCAGACATGGAGTCTGTCACAGCAGGAGATGCTGGCACAGAGATGAAGAGTCCCAGCAAGAGCTGTCCTAAACACAAAAGAGACACTCCTGAAACGCCACAATCATATTAACCTGTTAATTTATACAGCAGCTCTGTACAAAAATAGAAGGGTTCTAATAAGATTAACAATATTAAATAAATACTTAATAGAAAAAGTCTTTGGCCTAGTTCATAGCTCATCCTTTGGGTTGATGTTCATTTCACTGGGTCCTAGATGCTCCTGGTCCAACATCGCAATCACTTCATCTGCCTGGATTCGCTCCTGCAAGAGGGGAAGGGAAGAACCTGTAACAGCAGAGCTTCAGTGCCTGCTCTCAGGTTATTCAGTGTGGCTCAGCTGGGAGCACCCCAGCGAGCAGCTCATCCAGGGACCAGCAGTGTAGTTGAGAGGGGACTAGTACTGGGGATTTGCTGGGCAAAAATAACCAAATCACTTTGCACCTCTACACCTACTTCCCCTCGCCCCTCCGAGGGTTGCAATGGATGGGGCAGAGATGATGCATTGCTGGTCCCTTATCACACTTCGCTAGCAATCACTGCTACCCTCCTCCTGTCTCCTCTGCTTGGATTTCCAGCACCCTGGGCAAGGCTGCTGTGTCATGTCCCATGTCATCGCGTGTGTCCCTCCCACCACCACCACCACCAGAGGCACTTTCAGCTAGCACCAATAAGCATAGACACAGTGAAGTGTCAATAAGCTTCTCCCAAAATCTTGCAGCCCGCCTGCTTCAGAAGGCAAAGGCAGGGAGGTTTTGTTCTCTCTCTGCATTTACTTGGTCCTTTATCTTCTGTTCTTATAGACCAGAATTGCCATTGCAGGGAGACAGTGGCTGGTGAAAGGCAGCACAGCCCAGATCTTCCAAGGCATCCTGGTGACCAGACCAAAGGACTTCAGGCTGCCAAACTGCCTTCGAGGACCCGGCAGCAGCTGCACATCGCTGAGCTGCAGAGGACCGGCCCGTTCACCAGTTTATTGCCACTAGGTGTCAGAAACGGCCAGCCCAGCCCAGGGAAGAGCCCTCCCACACCCTGCTCAGCACCCCAGCCCGGCCCTGTACCCCGGGAGCATGGCTGGCAGGGAAAATCGTTTGGTGCAGGACCACTGGCTCACGGTGCAGCGGATGGGAATGCTGCTGTGGGGATGGGAGGTGATGTGGGGGAAATAGGTTTACTGGGACTGGAGGATGAAGATAGTCCAGGTTGCTGTAGGATGCCAGGTACCCCCCAGCTCCCTTCACAGCACGATAGGAGGACTCACCAGCTCTCTGTAAAGTGGGTCCAAGGTGAACCAGAGAGCCACTGCGCACCGCTGGCCTTTGGTAACAGCCTTCACCCCATGGGGGTTCTCACCGCCCGATGAGAAGCTGATCATTCGCCCACACTTGGGCTTGATGGAGGCCTGCAGGAAAAGAGGTGACACCAGAGTGGCAAGGAGCATCATGGCTGCATGTGCGGGCCATGCCTGAGCTCGTCATGGTCCTGGTATCTCAGTGGCCATCACCCCAGGACCCAGTGAGCTGCTCTGGAGGACATGCAGAGCTCTGGGCATGGCTGTGAAAATGTGTGGGGAAAACACAAAGGTGTAAGGCTTGGCCTTACACTGACATCATACAGAAAGGAGTTAGTGGCATGGTGTCCAAAGCCTTCAGGTAGGAGCCTATGGCAAAACAGGGTCATGGCATAACTCGAGAGAGGTTCAGGCTAATGCTGGCATGGGCTGTGAAATGCCTCTTTCTTGTCTCTGCTGAGTCCACAACAGGTATCATGCAGGACTCCAGGAGCAGAAGTGCCAACCAAATCATCCCTTTAGCACTGGTCTTAGGTAGATGCCATGTGCCTTCCAGCATCTACTGGAATTCAGAGCCTGGTAGCCGGATACTCATGCAGGGGCTTCCCAGCTTCCCAAATAGCCCCACACAGAGGTAGGGACTTGTGCCTGAGCCCCATCCTTTTCTGGGATTGATGTCCACCACCATGATGCCTATCTATGTAATATGAGATAGGGAACCTGCTTTGGCAGGGGGGTTGGACCCGATGATCTCTTGAGGTCCCTTCCAACCCCTAAGATTCTGTGATTCTGTGACTTGCTCTGCGCCAGGCACTGCGTATGTACAGAGACAGTGCCTGGTGTTTGGCCACGAGATGGGGTGGGAGCCCAGCAGTCCTCCAGACTGAGAGTCATCCTTCTCATCTGCAGGTTTCCTGCCTGGCTCAGTCTCGGGGCAGGGCACAGAAGGTCTGTGCACCTCTGCCAGCAGGATTTTCTATGGGCTCTTCACAAGGTAGGAGCCCCAGCTTGACCAGAGAAGCCCAGAGCCTCAGCTGAGGAACAGCATTTGGGGCACAGCCCTGACTCACCGTCACCGTTTTGGCATCCATCTCGGTGAAAATGAACTCTCCGCCTTCAAAATCCGCGTTCATGTACAGGAGGGCACTGGGGGAAGAAGCAGGAGACCCCTGTGAGGGAGGCAGCAGGGAGGGCTCGGGGCTGACCCCCACCTCCAGGGCAGGTCCTGCCTCACTCCACCAAGATGCAGGTGGGGGTCTGTGGGGCAAGGGTTGTCTTGCTGTGGAGCCAGTTGGGGACCACCCAAACTGCCCCCATTTTGGAGGCACAGCTGAGAACCATGAGATCTCTCTCTAGGTAAAAACTCTCCAAAGGTCCCCTGGGTCCCAGCTCTCACCCTCCCTCTCTGCACCAAAACCACCTGGCAGAGACATACAACTTTGGGCCACAGCTGGAATCTCCTCACCCTAAAATATTGCAGCTTAGCCGCGATGCCTGTGGCCACCAAAACCTCCTCTCATTTCTGCCATAGCTGGGAGGTACCAGCCTTAGGACATACAGCCCATGGAACAGGATGCCCTGCCTTGGGGAGGGTCCCCAGCAGCAGCCCACCCCTCCCCCCCCTTCCTATCTACCTGTAATCCCGAAAGGTGTAGGCAGGAGGCTCCTTCCAGCACTCATTGGCCTCAGGGTCCAAGAGGCAGTTGTCAGCATGGATGGGGTGGCTCAGGTCATTCCTTCTCTCCTGCTGGCCTAGGCAGGACCATGTGGAGGAAGGGGGAAGGAGAAGGGGTGGATGAGATGGAAATGCCATGCTCTGTGGGGTCCGTCACTGTGGGGGAGCCTGCTCCAACCCCACTCTGGGTGGTGTGCACAGGTGAGAGGAGGAAAGAAAAGGCTGGGGAGAAAAAGGCAACATCTGAGGACTTGGGTCTGCACAGCTCTGCCCCTTACTGCAGGGAAGCAAGATGGAGAGCTGGGGGATGGAGAGGAGAAAGGACAGTGAGAGGAGGCAACAGAAGGGGGAGGAGAAAAGAGGAAGAGTTGGAGACATGAAAAAAAAGAGACACCCCAGAAATTAACTTCAGGACAGAAGTGCCCACCCTTTGCTGCTATGGGGGCAGTGACTTTTGCCCAGCCTTCAGGCACCTGTTCAAGCATCAGGCAAACAGAGCTACTCTCAGGCTTGGGTGTCCCACTCATAAGCCCCTGTCCCGTGGGAGGCTGAACTCCTCCTGCCCTCCCAGCTCTGCCCTGCCACCAGCCCCCAAGCCCTCACCAGAGAGCGCAGTGCGGCACACCAGGTGGGTGTAGGAGAAGTAGAGCGTTGAGTTCAGCATGAAGTAGGACTCGACGATCCTGCGAGCCTTCTCACTGATGTCATAGAAGAGCCGGGCGCTCTTCAGCGGGACACGGCCCTCGTAGCCATACTGGGGATGGAGAGGAGAGAAAGGGTCAGTGCTGTGTGCCAGCTGGGAACAGGGCATGGGAGAGGAGGATAAAGAGGGAGCTGTACCTTGAGGGCTTTGAGGACGGTGGCTCCTTCAAATCTCTCGTTTGGAGTGTGGGGAGAGGTTTTGCCCCTGTAACCATCTCCAGCCAACATGATTCCCTGAAAGACATGAACACAGGTGAGCTGTGAACTGGTTGCCCAGGCAAGGGGGAGCTCCAAAAGAAGCATATGGGACCCTCTTCCCCAAATCCCCCAGGGCTGCATTCCCTAGGACAGGTGAGCTGGGTGGGAAAGTGCTGCAGCTCTACATGAGCACAGTCCATTCTGAGATGCTGAAAAACAGCCACCCACCTCCCAGATGGGGATGTTCAAGCACCCTCAGTCCCTCTCTATCCCTTCCCATTCAGCAGATGATGAATGGCAAGGGTCACCCAGGCTTGTGGGGGAGCATCCTTTGGGATTGTGCATAACACAGGGCAAGGAGCTACTTCTGCCAGGGCTCTGTCTTGCAGCGTGTTTCTAAGAACGGCCCAAGATGGAGCACCAACTCCTGTGCTGCAGTTATGGGTACATTATAGGGATAAGCATCTGACTGCTCTCCCTGGACATCCTGGGGTCAGCTGCAATACTCAAAAGTGAGGTACAAACCCAGAGCCTCTCGAGGGGCTGATCACACATTCAGCTCTCAAAGCAGATGCTGGGGAGGACATCAGGCACTCAGCCCAAGTGGCAGTCATGTCCCAACACAGGGGCATTGCCTACTCACACTAGCCACCCTGTGAAGCTCTCGGCACTGCTCCTCTGAGATGACATTATCTAGGAGTACTCGTTGGGTGCCATTCAGCTGCTGCGAGTTGTAGACAAACTTCACATCACTGTAGAGAAGTGGACCTCCTGATGGAAAGAGAGACACAAAATGACCCTGCTGAACATGCCCTGGCTGCACTGGCATCTTGTGCCATGGCCAAGGGCCAGCTGAAGTCACCCAAGCACGCTGCCTGGGAAAGTGCTTCACAGCAGAGAGCAGTTTGGCCTCACATCAGCAACAAAGGAAACAGAAGCAGAGGAAACACCCAGAGATTAAAGCAATTTGCTGCAGGAGCATCAGCATTTTCCATGTTCTCATTAACTGCCTTGCAAATGCAGGGACCACAGCCTGAAAATGCCAAAACCCATGAGACACGATGAGAGACACAAACACCAGCTAACCTGGCTCTTCTGTGCAGCAACCAACTTCAATGGAGGCCCTGTTTCCATTGCCTTTGTGCTGCATGGCTCCAGCTGGCTTGGCATGCAAAGCTGCTCTCTGCAAATGTCATCAGGGGGTTGGGTTCTTTTTTTACTCATGTAGAAAACCTAACATGGTGCAGAGCTCGCAGCAAGCATCACTTGTGCTCCACCAAGGAGGGCTGGGAAGGACCCTGAAGGCAATCCTCCTCCACAGAGGCAAAGGAGCTGGTGTGGCCATCCCTGTCGTCCCATCTTCCTTGTCTCTGAGCTGCATCCCTCTGCTTGCCAGTAGCCAGGGGCTTGGCTGTGCTTTGGAGGTCCCTGGGGTGAGAATATAACTGTGCCTGGACTCCCACAGTGCCCACCCCTGCCTTGCCATGTGAACAGGCAAGGAGAAAGGAGAGATTATCTCTTTACAGAAGTTTGGATCCATCCCCTTCATAATTGCCTGATCAGAAAAATACAAGGCCAGTAAATCACTCTTTCCCAAAGCCTGTTCCCCTCATCTCCTTGATGAGAGCAAATGAAAGAAACAGAAACAACAACAAAAGCCTAAACCAGATGTTTCTCCCGGAGGAAGGTGAAATGCATCTAAATCATGGGGAAAATTATCTGTTGTCACAGAGCCACAATAAACCAGAGGAAACTGAGCTGCAGAGCTCTCCCCATGAGGCACAAGGAAACTCCTCTGCTATGCCACTTTTATAATCACCACTTTTCCTGCCCATTGATGCACAGTGTGTTTTTGGAAGGTGTCCTTGGCCTATGGAGGACATGTAACCCTGAGGGCAAAGCCCCACCACTAGCCCACAACTAGTTCTGGAGAGTTAGGTTTCTTGGAAACAGAAAAGATGGGATGTTCCTCATGTTCACTTTGCTGTTCTTGCTGCTCAATAACTACATTTATTATAAATGCAGCTGGATCAGAAACAGGACTCTGAAATCCACACTCCTGCACACACCAACTGAGGGCTGAGTTTTCCAGCTCAGATGTTGCTCTTCCCCAGCCATAGACACAAGAGGGACAAACCCAGAAGGCATCACTCACCACTAGAAAGTGTCTTCTGTTCCTCCCAGGGGATGCCCTGTGCCATGAACACTGAGCCCTTGTCCCACACAGGCAGTCCACTCCTGGTTGCCTTCCTCACCCCCACTGCTTTCTAAGCACCAGCAGAGAGACCCATTCACTGTGTGCATGCTCTGTGAAAAACACCCCAAAGAAACTGGGGTATTTTTTAGTCTTTTGGCAGTAAAGGAATTGGAGGAAAAGAGGAAGGGAGGAAGGAGAGAAGTACAGAAGGAGTAGAAAATCAAACCAGACTTCTTCTCTGTCAGCCTTCTCTCTTTCAAAGTGAAAAGAGAAAGAAAAAAAGACAACAGAGAAAGGAAGCAGCTGGATGGACAGAAGTCCCATTTTCTTCTTGAAAGGTTTCAGTTTTCTTTGTAAAGACAACACATTCTGCAACTAAATCAGAATAAAAGCATGGACAGAAGAAAAAGCCAGGAAGACACACTCTGAAATTATTTGGTCATAGAAGGCAAACATGTCAATGAATATAAATCAACAGGCTCTTGGCTCAAGTAAGGTTTTCAAGACCTTCCTGTGGTATTCGCCTATTTTACATATGGCTGGAGAAGGGACAGCAAGACACTGGGCAGCTGGGGACAACTCGTGCTGTGGAAAGCTGTGAAATTCCCCAAAAAGTGCAGGCATCCTTTGCATTACAGGGAGGTTAAATTGCCTGCTGCTATGGAGCTAGAGGCACAAGGCACCTCCTGGCTTGAGATCCCCCCTGTTTCACAGTGAGGAGCACGCTCTGGTATTTGGGCACAATATAGATTTTCAAAATTGTTATGGGGGAAATCTTGTCTCTAGTAGAAGATGTTATGGCATTTTCTCTGGCTGTCAAGCATGTGTTGAAATGAGTTCAAATCTCTGCTGACAGGCTTTAAACCCAAGTGATTTTATGTAAGTCAAGGCACCCAATCGCAAGCTGGTCTGCCAGCGGGAATGGTTGTTAATATGGTGTGATCTGGTGCACTTAGCAAAGCATCAGGACTGGAGTTCCCAAAACCTAGTGCCTCCAGCATCCATCCTTCTGCATCCTGGACAACAGAGAACATTTTAACCTTAAAAGCACCAGACTCCTATTTGTTGGTGTCACCTTTCCCATGATGAGGAAGAACATCCTTTGCATCCCCATGATGCAGAGGATGAGCTCTGCATCTCAAGGTTCTGCGCTGAGCAGCTGAGCAGGTGAGAAAAGCAAGTCCAAGAGCAGAGCAGTGCTGGTGGGATCCACAGACCAAGAAATGCTGTGGTAGCAACAGAGACTGTCTCTGAAAAAAACTTCACCTCCCTCAGGTAGGACTGGCCCTCATTGCTCAGCTCTCTGGTTTTGCAGTCTGTAGTTGCCAGCAATAGGAAGAAAAATCCTTCTGTTTTTGTTAAAACACCTTCATCAGACTTACCCTCCTTCAACTCTCGATCTGGTTTTGGCATGGGTTTCTTTGCCAGGGACAGCCGGGGCCCTTCCTCTGGTTCACTGCTAATACTTGATGGGACACTGAGGAGCAAGGGAGAAGAGGAATATCATGACTTTGGCCATAGGTCTCCAGTTCTGGAGACAGTTCCAGTTCTGTTCTGCATTCCTTGGTAAGCAATATATGGGGAAAAAGAAATTAAAAATGGGCAGGTTGCTACTCTACAAATGCCACAACTGTACAGTAGAAGCCCACACCCTGTCCCATGATAAAACACATTTTTCTGGTAATGGGAACAATGGTTTCCACCAGCCAAGTACAGACACCAACTAAAGCTGACCAGCACCACTTGCCTCACCAACCAAGTTCCCTCTGGACTGTTGTTGGTTTTAAGGCGCTCAGCTAAAATTAGGTGCTTGTGGGAATTCCTGTAATGGTAACAGGCACAGAACCCTAATTTAACCACAGCAGGGTGCTGGGGTAAATGGGCAGCACCACTCAAGTGGCAGGTTAGCATCCATGGAGACGAGGGGGGCTGTGGATGCAGGTGGAGTGGCGGTGGCTCACCTGTGCTCATCCTGGCGTGCGCCGTACCTGTTCCAGTAGTTCTGTGGGGAAAGAGAGAGGTTGTGATTCTCAATTTCACCCTCCAGCCAAAGGCAGGGAGCTGCCTGCTCTGCCTTGCACCTGCACCCAGGGACACCAGCCAGCCTCTCTGGAAGGATCCATCCCACACAACTTCAGGTAATTGGTTGGGGTGAACAAATGGAAAACATTTGTTTGGAAAACATTTGGAAAACCCGAGCTGGCATCACACAACAAGTACAGAAGGTGGCTAGCTTGCCCAGCCTTCTCTGTTCCACTCCACCACCATGGCTGTGGCTGAGACACAGCCAGACTCCACATCAGGAAAGCTGAATTAGGCTGTATCTCCATCTCCTTCACCCCAGAAACAGCAGCCTCACTTGCTTTGGCATCATCATTTTCCCACAGGGAACAAACAGGGCCAAGTCCCAGCTCCTAAGTCACCTACACGGGCCTGGCTTTACAGGAGAGGGAAGTTGGCCCTGTAGCTATGAAGTCCCAAAGTTCCTCAGTGTTGCAGACCCAGGCATTACCGGCTCTGTGTAGCTGTACCCGAGGCTGGCCGCAGCCACCTGCAAGAGGTGAGACTCCAGCTTATGGCGCCGCAGCAACGACTTTGCTTCCTAAACAGAAGAGGAGAAGGGGAGCATTTGTATGTGCAGCTTTCACCAGACACAGTCAACACACCTAGAAAATGACTTTGCAAAGCAAAAAAATACATTTATTTTATTCTTACAGAAAAATTCAGAACACTGAAAACTGATGTGTTTCTGTCAACTTCAGGGTTTTTTTCCCTAGATTCACTTGGTGATGAGAAACAATTATTGTTCTTGTTTTCTTTTTTATAATTTCTTTTCTCTTTTTTTTAGTGTTTTACCAAATTCACCTTGATTTTCTTGGAAATCAAGGAATTCCCAAGGGAATGGAAAATCCAATTCCCACCTATCCTCTGCTTATGGCGCAAGGGGAATGAGCAGGTCTGATGGGACATGAGGAACTTCTCTTCCTCTGCATCATGAGAAAGACAGCTCCAGGGCTGCAGATAAAGGCTGTCCGGTCTGGAGAGGAAGCCTGTCATGCTGGGTGACTGAGCACATACTGTTTGGTTGCCTGAGCCCAGCCTAACAGTGTGGTAGTGAAGCTGCTCCCTGTAGAACAGGCCAGACACTGAACTCCAAGCTCAGTGACTCAAGACATCCCTATCTTCTACCATCCCTATTTTCCCATAGGAAAATATTTCTCAGCCTTCTGTTCCCTGCTTCACTGCATTCCTCCTCCACATCTCCTCGAGAGCACTGAATGAGGAGTTTACATTGTTGAGGCACTCGGTCACCGCCCTCCCTACCCTTGCTTGGGTTTTGATAAGTTGCACTCCTCATTTAAAGAAGATCCTGCCCTCCTGTTCCACCCCCACACCACCGTCTCCAGACTTGCTTGATGACAGTCAGCATCACCAGCTAGTCCAGCATCTCCACATCTGCTTTCACTGTGGGAAAACTGTCAAGCTGCTTCTATTTCCAGGTGATGCTTTTGTTAGAGCCTTCCACCAAGGGCTCTTAGGTGACATTCACTCACCTTCCTGGGTTTGATGGTGTTTGGATCCATTGTACCTTCCAAGAGGCTCTCGTAATAGGCTGCGTTGTCCAAGACATCTTCATCATCCGGGTGGAAGAGGAGGTAGGACTTGGCACACTCCAGGGCTTTTACATAGTCACCGACTGGGAGGCAACACAACACTTGTCAGGGGGGCAGAGGGGGCACAGCCCCGCCGGCGGTGCCGGGGGTTCACACAGAGCATGGTAGGATAGAGATGAGTAGGGGAGCCTGCAGAGAGGGAGAGCAGAGCCTGAGCTCTCCATCAGTTGGAGGGTGAGCCCAGCACTTTATAATGCTCTTCTGATGCAAACTTTCTCTTTACCACACCATTTCACAGCAGGGAAACTGAGGCACAGAGACACAAATTCACTGCAGTCATGCACAGCTCAGATGGTATCCAAATTGGATCCAACTGGATGGCCAGGGCATGGATGCTGTCCAGCAGCAAACTGCCTCTTTTCTGTGCAGCATCCCTCAGGGCTTTGAGCGTCTTACCCACAGCATTAAACCTCTAACTGGGCAGAGGAACCAAAAAGCCTGTACACCACACACAAAACACTGCTGAGTCCTCCAACTTTCTTCCCATCGCACTAATGAATTAAGAAGCTTTAGGTCTGAGCTGCTGCTCCCACATTTTGCCCTTTTCAGGAAAGAGCTCTTAGCAGGAGCCTGAGACAGCAGACTCCTGCCTAGATTTTCCTTTATGTAACAGAACATAATAAAAAACCATACAGGACCACACAGCTGGCAGTGTTTTACCTATATTCACACTGCAATGTTGCCAGCACCTGCAACTTTACTGCAATTCTTAAACTATTTGGTAATTAGCAGAAATTGGCACCTTGGGATAAGCTTGGGCTGAGTTATAAATCCATTACATATTAACTTAGAAAATCTATGAGCTGGTTTCAGCAAATGGGAAACATACAGATCCCCAGAACTTTAATATCGAGAGGCAAATGAAAGGACCCTAAAAAAACGTTGATTTATTTAAAGAATAATAATATTTAAGCTAAAGGCTGGGCTTTTAAAACTTGACCAATGATTTAAAACACTTTTACAAAAACATCTAACTGCATTTCATAGAATCATAGAATCATAGAATGGCATGGGTTGGAAGGGACCCCAAGGATCATAGAGCTCCAACCCCCCTGCCACAGGCAGGGACACCAACCTCAGGCCTGGATCTACACAAGGTTGCCCAGGGCCCCATCCAACCTGGCCTTGAACACTGCCAGGGATGGGGCATCCACCACCTCTCTGGGCAGCCTGTTCCAGCCCCTCACCACTCTCTCTGTAAAAAACTTCCCCCTAATATCTAATCTAAACCTTCCTTCCTTTAGTTTTAATCCATTCCCCCTTGTCCTGTCATTGTCTATCCTTTTAAAAAGTTGAAACCCCTCCTGCTTATAAGCTCCCTTCAGGTACTGGCAGGCTGCAATGAGGTCCCCCCGCAGCCTTTTCTTATCCAGGCTGAACAAGCCCAGCTCCCCCAGCCTCTCTTTGTAGGGCAGGTGCTCCAGCCCTCTGATCATCTTCATGGCCTCCTCTGAACCCTCTCCAACAGTTCCACATCTTTCTTGTATTGGAGGCCCCAGATCTGGACACAGGACTCCAGGTGGGGCCTCAGGAGGGCAGAGCAGAGAGGGACAATCCCCTCCCTGTCCCTGCTGCCACCCCTCTGCTGATGGAGCCCAGGATACCATTGGCCTTGCGAGCTACAAGAGTGCACTGCTGGCTCATATTAAGTTTCTCATCCACCAGAATCCCCAAGTCCTTCTCAGCAGGGCTACTCTCAAGAGTCAGCATGATTTTGGCAGAGAGAATTGCCAATGCCTTTTGTTTCCTGGCTCCTTCAGACCATGCCACTGCATCACTGCAGCACAAACATCATGGAGAAATACCCTGATTTCCACAGGAAACAATTCAAACTTGTACAAAATGCAACATAGCTCAGCAAGTGCTACGAGGAACAGAAAGACAGCTTTTACCTCTATAGTAGGCAAACTGCAAGTAGTCGTAGTGGAGAGGAAGGAAGTTTTCGATGGGCGAGATACGTCCTGAGCGCGTGGCGAGTTCTCGGACACAGTCGTGTTTGCAAGCCAGGACCTGCATGTAGTGATCTGCCAAGAACAGGAGGAGAAGACAGTCTGAGGATGGTGAAGATGCTGAGACAAGGAGAGACAGAGGTTAGATCTCCCCAGCTGAAGGACATACAACTCATGCTGCGCTGGACCAACAGGCTACTTTGCGCATAAAGGAAGAGCTCAGGCTACTTCCCAAAGCCAATAGAGAACTGCGGTCACGGTTTTGCCACTCATGAGAAATGCCTTTCTCCTCCTGTCAACTGTAGAGGGAGCTTGAGCATCTCTTTTGTGTGTCGGGAGCTGGTGTTGCTTCTGCCCTGGAAGGCTGGATGGGTGCAGGGACGCGCAGGTGGCAGGTAGGTCTCCACTCCAAGAACCAAACCAAAGGCGAGGATGCCCACTAAGCAAGTAGAGATGTGTAGACCAAGTGGCCACATGTGCTGCCACACAAAAGCCATCTCCACTCTCCCTCCCTTCAGCTCACCTTTAATCTCTTCCTTTCTGAAGCAAGTAAGCTCTAAGGGTACAGGGAGGTTTAGATAAGAAGGTTTGGTGCAGCTTCTCAAGCATGGCTGAGCAAGGCACCTGCATCATGAGTCTGAAAGGTCTAAGGTGCAAATATTGGCAGCAAAATTCCCATGTTTGCTGCTCTCAAAGATGAGATATCTCCCAGGGAAATGCAAGCATGTGGTAAACACCTGCCATTAGCAAGGTTTCTTAAATTGGTGGGAGTCCACAATAAAGGCATTGTATTAGCTGTACAATTTTGAAGCCAATGCTGACATCTGATTCCAGTTTGGAGCCTTTGCTGCAATGTACCTACAAATCTACTTTGCTCGCTCCATCTCTGTACATCATTAAAAACCTTAAGAAATAAACACAGGCTAGGAAAAAAAAATGTGCTCAGCTACCAAAGCATTTCTTAGAGCTGCCAAAAAACAGCCAGAGGAATTTGCAATGAAATCAAGTGGAAAGTCAAAACAGTCCCCATTTGCTCTGGGCAGGTAGTCTGAGTAGTTATCTGACTTACCATACACATCCTGGGTATTACACTAAAGAAAGCAAGAAGGAAAACCTCATAAATCATTTTGTTGTCATTTAAACCTATTTAAACATCCTAGACCTGGGATAACACATCACTGAGAAGCACTGCTTTTTCCTGGATCTGTCAAGGTGCCCTAGGCACAGGCTACAAAAGGCTGGAATCAACCCACTGAACTGCATCTGTCCCTGGGCTGGAGAGGTGACAACGCTTCAACCCCCTGCAGCAGCACAGCAAATCAGCTTGTGGTTGGAAAGAGAATCGAGTTAGGAAGAAACATCAACTCTCTTTCCTCGATTTCTTAGTGTTCCCACTCCCTGTTCAAACATCTGGGCACTCTGTGACCCAGGGTAAACTCTGGATTATGCTGTCCTGTAAGGAACCATTTCATTTCTTACAGCCAAGCAGATGTATTAAGGATCTCATTTCCTTCTGTGTGCCCTTACTCCTCTCCTTCTTTGGGTGCCTGAATGGCTCTGACTGGGGTTTGGAGTTGTTATTCCCTGGCATATCTGGCCAAGCCAAGTGACACCACTAGCAGAGACCATATGGCTTGTCCTTACCCCTTGATGCCATGCTGGGTTGAGGACCACCACACCATGACCATGTCTGCACTCCTCATGACCCAGCACAGAAACATCTCTGCACTGGGGCTGCACTTGATTCCTATAGCACAGAAACAATTTAACTGAGACCAAAGCCTTCTTGACAAACAGCAGCTTTCAGAAAGAAGGAAGGTGGGGTTTTCTTTGCCACTGAAGGCTGCTCTCTGGGAAGGCTTGGTATAGCCTGGGGTGTCCAGGTCACAGCTCTAACAGCAGGCACGATCAGCTGGGACCAAGTCAGCTCTTACAACACTTCTAATATATTCTGCATGGGTACATAAACCCAACAAGGCAGCTTTCCATCCGGTATGTTGGTGGTTTCTTGTCTTGGTTGGTTCAATTAGATTTCCTGTCTCGACACAAACAGAATTGTACAAAACCAAAGAATAATCTGCATCTGAGTAAAGTATTTTCCACACAAGAAGCAAAACTCCAGAGCTTGATGCAGCTCCAAGACCATGAGCAGATAAATAAAATTTCTGTCACCAAACAAACCTTAATTCACCGCTCTTCTTTCCCTTACCACTAATTAAATGTAATCTCATTTCTACTGAGAACGAATGGTTTTAATCCCCTCTGGCTCCAAGCCACACATGCAAATCTGAAGATTACATAGCAATGTTCAATTCTCTCCAGAGACTTCAGTCAAGATCATAATTAGGCAGGCCTCTGCTAATAACAAATCCATCCTTTGGATGGGGAGGAAATCTATGTTCTGAGCTTTTTTGGCAACTTTCCTGGCCATCTGGAGTGTGACCAAGAGAACCCTGCTGCTCTCTTCATATGCACTAAAAAACAGAGAAAACGTAAACAGAGGCCAGCAATGCCTCGATTCCAGCAAGGTACAGGGCACTGAGTACAGGGGGACACCCAGGCAGTTTTTGTTAAAGCACCTGTACTCTCAGCTCTTACAGGAAGCTGCAAGTGCTCCACACATCTGGAAACACAAGTCTTCTAGCCCAGTTTCTATCCAGGACCAAACCAAGATATTCTCGTTTCCTGACCTCTCCATGTATCAGTACAGGCTGGGGGTGACCTGCTGGAGAAGAGCTCTGTGGAGAAGGACCTGGGGGTCCTGGTTGACGACAGGTTGGCTATGAGCCAGCAGTGTGCCCTGGTGGCTAAGAGAGCCAATGGGATCCTGGGGGGCATCAGAAGGAGTGTGGCCAGCAGGTCTAAACAGGTGATCCTCCCCCTCTACTCTGCCCTGGTCAGGCCCCACCTGGAGTGTTGTGTCCAGTTCTGGGCTCCCTGGGATAAAAAGGACAGGGATCTCCTGGAGAGAGTCCAGAGAAGGGCTACGAAGATGATGAAGGGCCTGGAACATCTATCCTATGAGGAAAAGCTGAGAGAGCTGGGGCTGTTCAGCCTGGAGAAAAGAAGACTGAGGGGAGACCTAATCAATGTTTATAAATATCTTAAGTATGGGATGCAGGGGGAATCAGCCAGCCCCTTTTCTTTGGTCAGTGGAGACAGAACAAGGGGCAATGGCTGCAGATTGGAGCACAGGAAGTTCCACACCAACATGGGGAGGAACTTTTTCCCAGTGAGGGTGGGGGAGCCCTGGGACAGGCTGCCCAGGGAGGTGGTGGAGTCTCCTTCTCTGGAGATATTCAAGACCCATCTGGATGCCTATCTGTGCAGTATGAGCTGGGGAGCTGCTTTGGCAGGGGGGTTGGACCCCACGATCTCTCAAGGTCCCTTCCAATCCCCACAACTCTGTGATTCTGTGATTTGCATTTTCTGGCCTTCCAACTGCCTCCTGTGGCGTTACTCACCAGCAGCAGTGACAGAAGGGGAGGCACTTCACCAGATCCAGCCAAAGGGTCAACTCAATTAAAAACATTGCAGTACCAAGGGTGAGAACTGTAAAGATGCAAAAAGACCTCACCTGCAATAGCTTCATAGAGGCCAGCCTTATATTCCAGGTACTCGTGCTCCTCAAACCTCTGTGGTCCCTCACACATGATCTGGCAATCTTCATCCTCAGAGTAGTACCCTTTCAATGCACGCTCCAAGAAACCAATGGCCAGCTCGTACTCCTCCTTGTCGTAGTGCCTTACTCCAGCACTGTAGTCTTCCTGAAAAGTAGGTGAGCAGAAGACAAGACCGTAAGTGAGCAACTGCAGGTGCTTCTCAGAAGAAGGTACAAGTGGGCAAGGACAGAATGATCAGCTCAAGTATCTACCAGGTGGATGAAGCTGCACCAAACCACAGTTAAGCCATTAATGGACTTTTGGACCAGTGGAACATCATGCCACTGCTGAATTATGCATTAAGTGAAAAACTATTCCTTCTCTTAGTTTATACCCTCCTACCCAACAGCTATACTGAATGCCAAGGGAAAAGACTGCTCCTGTCCGGGGAGGTTCTGTCTTAGAATGGGTCCTAATAAGCATCTCCATCAGTTACACCGAACAGCCACTCCTGCTTCTTTGTGTCTTGTGAAATTAAAGGCTATGGGGTGGCCCTGGCATTCATATTGGACTTTCACTTAGGGGAGGTGGAAAAAAGCATCCGTCTCCTGCCTGCCACCCTCCACCCTCGCCAGCACAGCCACTCACGTGCATGGACCCTGCCCAGATGGGAGAAACCAGCTCAACAGAAACACACGTAAGCCAAGATCTGTCCATCAGTGGCCATGAAGGCATCCACCAGAACTGCCTGCTGGTGCATGATCAGAGCCATGGGTGACCCCAGAGCTCTCTGAACAGAGGGACCAGGCTGGGGATGTAGCTATCAAAGAAAGAGCAGTGCCTGAAAAAGCAGGAGCTGGCTTGCCATAAAGGAGAGTCCTGAAAGGGAGAGTTTGTTTTGCTGTATTGTAGCACAGACCTGGGCAAGAATCTCCCCATTCAGACATCTCTTGACCTTCTAAAGCTCTTCTCTCCAGACTGCCTGACACTTTACTTGCATACCTCTTCAGCTCAGACTCACCATGTGCTGCCTGGCCTCTTGGTCAATCAAGCTGACCTTGCCTGCTGTGGTCTTGTAGTTCTCAATGTCCTGCTGTATCTCCATGTGCTCAGGGTTTGCCATGAAGAAAGTGTGAGCTGCATTTGCTGCCTCCTCCAGCTTGTTCATCTGTAACAAGATAGGAAAGACAAAGTGGGTTGGTGATGTAGGACAATGAATGCAGCAGTTTATGCTGCACCTTTTGACATCAATGCCACTGACACCCTTTTGACACCACCAGACTGGGCAATGATGGGAAAACCAAGGAAAACCTGAACACAGAGGCTAAAGATTACAGCTGCAATGATAGGAAAGCCCAGTGCAAGGGCAATCAGAAGAGCTGGAGCTCCCAAGAGCCAGACAGGTCACTAATCTGTCTGCAATGTAGTCTATCGGTGATGGGATCCAGCCTACTTTCCAGCTGCCCATCCTCTGAAATCAGCTCCTCCAACCCCCTGCACAGTCCCAGGTGGAGAGATGCTCTCATGAGATATGAGACAGAGAGAGGAGAGGAAAGCAGCTACTGAGGCTGCTCTCTCCACAAGCCTTCGAGGCTGAGCTATGGCCAGTCTAAGGGTTTCTGTTTGTGAATGGGGACTTGGGACCATCTATGAAGCTCAGCCATGTCTAGCTGCAAAAGACCAGACTCTGCAGAGTAAGAGATATAAAGAGGAGTTTATTTTGGTGTATCAAGTTACTTTGGACTTAGAGATTCAGGTCTGAGACAAGACATTAGTTTCACCCTGGAGAAAGCCTCCTAAACGAACAGAAATGCTAGTTCTCAACACACCCACAGCAGCTGCCAGGAGCTCAGGGAGCAGACAGATGTTTAGGTGAAACATCTGCATGAACAAGCAAGAAAAAGGCCACTTCTGTGGCTAATGCACTTGCTCCTGAAAGAAAACCAACACCACTGAGTACCAGCATGGTGCAGAGTCAGGTCCTTGGGATACCATCTGCAGTCTGAGCAGGCTACCCAAGCTTGTTAGCCAGGAGCAGGCTAATGCTAGCCCTGACAAGGTTATATCTGAGTGTTCTCTCCTTGACAGTAAAACTTACACCAAACCCTGTGCCACTGCTCCCACGCTACCCCTAGGCACTGGAGCCGGCAAGCTCTAGCACATCTATGCCACTCTGCCCTCATGATACAGCAGCTCACCTGCAGAAACCTGCTCACTTATCTGCTGGACAATGCAAGTGGCAAGATGATGAGAACTGAAAGAGGGACCTGCAGGGAAGCAGGAGCTTCACACCCTGTTACTCTACTCCTGGAGCAGGGCAGAGAGGCCATGTGAGGTGAGATGAGACCATGGCTACCCTCAAGACCCTGCTCATCCCTGGGAGACAACAGTGGCTCCTTGGGGACTCTTAACACTGGATTAATATTTGCATGCACTAAATTTGCATCAACTATAACTTGCATTTCAGGCAAGCCACAAAAATACTCTGTCAGTGAGCCCCCATGAACTGCCTAGTTCCCTCTGTTGGGGCTCAGGGCATACAAACACCCATCACCAGCCATCTAATAACAAGTTTCATCTCCGACTCATGATTATCTTCAGAAATGTGGCTGAACTGTAAATTGTTGGAGCAGCCAGCTTGTCAATGGGCTGTTTGTTATCTCTGCAGAAGTGTTTGCAACCATTTATAGAATGAAAATACACATCTGATAACACGTGAAATCGCGTTGGACCCAGTGGGATTGACATCTGGGTGGAAATCATGGGGCCTTCTCCTTGAGGGATGCCCCTGCATATATCTATCCCATGGCACTTTTGCTTATGTGGGTTGCAAAAGCTTTGTGGGGAAATGTTAAGGGAAAAAATGCAAAGGATTCGCTCAAGGCACTTGGCTGCAGCAACAGCATGGCAGAAAATCCTGTGTTATGCCAAATGCTGCTCCGAGCAGGAATAAGTGGAGTGGGGCAAGAGCAACAGCATCAATTCAGCTGGACAAAGAAGAGTCTCCCTGGAAGCTCCCAGCCTGCACCAAATCACAAGTGGAGCTGTCTGCCAGTGTTAATAAAATACTGCAGCTGTTTAACTGGCAGAGTGATGCCTCCTTTCCTACTGCACGTAAAGCTTGGCAAGAGTAGGGAAGATACAGGGAGAGGACAGGCATTATTTTTGCAAGGTAACCTCCTCTGAGGACAACGTGGAGAGAGTGGTTCTGGCTGCAAAGGAAGCAGCTAATACTTTGAATTCCCACTCTCAAACACAAATTCCAATTGACAAATCTTAAAAAATTACTGTAACAGGTCTCCTTTGACTTTTTCTCATAACAAGGTAGAACTACACAAATTCAGCAAGCGTCTGAAAACAATTTTTGCCTCAAAAAAAGCAGATAGATGATGGTGAGCGGGAGCTCAGCCTAAAGGTGAGGGAAGTGGGGCCAGCACTTTCACTTGGGCTGTTTAGATTAGGATGACTGCAAACACTCTCCAGAGCAAACAAGGAAGCTACTGTAAGTCAAACTGGTGACAACTGGAGTCATGACAGCTGTTGGAAAACACTGGCTGAGTTTGTCAGGGATGCTTGGGTGATTCTAACAGGGAGACACTGAATGGCAGCAGGTACCCAAACCTACCAGGGGGCTTGTGACATTGGCACTTTTAAATCCGACCAGCCATTCCAGACACAGTTTCACATTGCTTGCTGGGCCACGAAGGCATTTTGAGAGCAGGTGCTCAGATACACAAAGACCTTTTGGAGGAGAAGCCCAGCCATTGCTGCAGGCCAGACCCATGCCAGCCTAAACCACTAAACCCCATCTTCTGCTCTGCTGCTCCAGCGCAGCCAAAATTGCTTGTCTGGTTCCCTGAAAGGCCAGGGCAGAGCTGGCCAAAGAAGCATGCATGAATACCTCTGAAAGGAAGATGAAAGCTCCGGTCAGACAGCATCACAGCCTGCTCCCCAGATCTGCCCTTTGAACAGCAAAGCACCACTGGGCTGCAGTGCCCAGAAACGCAAAAAGTCTCCCTTATGTAAACTTGAAAAGTTTTTCAGGATTAGCTCTGTGCTGACAACATAGGCAGGGAAGCCAGCTTTCACTGCAAAAACAAAATCTATTCCAGTCCTTCACTTGGAGTTTTCTTAAGGACACCACTCTCCAGCAGCATAACAACCCCTTGGCTTCCCAGCCAGCAAGCAAAATGACTGTATGAATTTTTTATCCAGGACAGCACCAAAAAAACCCCAACAACCCACCCCCCAAACCCCAAAAAACCCCAAAACACCAAAACCCTTTCAGTGTAGAAATAAAAATTTTAAAATAAAATTTTTTTTAAACTCTAAATTAAAAAAAAAAAGAGAGAGAGAGAGAGATTCCTTTTCAGAAATATACATCCCATCCTGAAAAAGCTTGTCTCAACATAATCCCATCCTGGAAAAGGCTATCACACCTGGACAGCATCTGATATAGGAAAAAGGACCAATGAGAGCATGTTACAGTGAGAAGTTTCACATCACCCTGAGTGCAGGTGGGACTGCTGCTGCAGTCGGTAGAGCAGTCGAGATGGTACAAGAGGCTTGCTGGAGACACATGAGCTGCAGACCCAATCCAGTGCACTGTTGTTAAGCCACTATTTAAACTGCTTGGGAAAACTGCATCTTCCATGCCATGCCACCAATTTCTATTCAGAGACAGCATCCTGCCTGTCCAAACTTGAAAGGGACCAAACACATCTCAGCAAGGGAACTGGTTCCTCAAGACTCAAACTGCAATAGTCTTGTGGGATGCTCTTTTTCTCCTTTGGTTCTAGCTCCTTTTCAGAAAGCTGTCAAAAATTGTCACAGATCCTAGGATGGGCTTAGTTCTTCCTGGATAAAATCCAATCCTGTGAGATTGGAAGAGTCTGATTTCCAGACACAACAGAAGATCCCTTTCCCACTCACAAAACAAGGCTCATATTGTGTCTAGTCCCGCTGGCTCTTCACAGCAGAGATGACCTTTGGGTTTTGCTAAGTGGACTTAAAGAAGAACATCTCAGTTCAACACTTTTCAATTTATCATGTCCCATATTGGCCTTAGAAACTTCCAAATAACACAAAGCAGCCAACAGCTGTTTTGGGGAGGTTTTAAGCAGATGCGTGTATATAAAAGCAAAGTAATTCCTAACTGGTAAGACACATTCAGAGTCTAGTGCTGACACTAATTATGAAACACTCCAGGGAAACTTTTGCCAAGACATTCCAAATTCACAAGGAGCGGGATATTTTGGTCTTTAAAGGACTGGGCTGGGACTCAGGACACCTGGACTCAGTTCCTGGCCCCCTGTTGCAATTTCACTGTGCAGCCATTGGAAAAAAAAAAAAAACAAAACCCAAACCAACCACTTTGTTTTCTTTGTGCCTGATTTTCCATTGTTTTAAATGAACAACAGTGAAAATAATAGCATTTCTCCCCCCAGGGTAATCATTTTGTTTATTTAGATGGCAAACAACCCAGGGACCATAAGCATATGTGAGGCTGTAACACATGGGAATTTTGATCTTTGCGCTGAATAAAAATCAGTGAGGAAAAACTGACAACTGTAGAATCACAGAGTTAGTATGTGTTTTGCTTGTTCACCCCTCTGGAAAGAGATCTCTGGACTATCACTGCAGCTGTGCACCAAACCCTGTGTGTTTCAGCCAGAGAGGACACAGGGAATCAGACCGACAGCACCGCCAGCACCCCAAGCACACCCTGTCCATTTTGATTTTGCCATGCCAAAGGTTTAGAGACAAGAAGGCAAAACCACAACATTTAAGTGCTTCTGGGTTTTGCTGCTGAAAAGTGTTTTTCTCTTCTCTTGTTCCCATGTCAGGAGCGTTTCGTTTTACAGAAAAACAATTTTAAGAAGCAAAACCTCAGATTACAGAACTTCAGCAAATTCCCAGTGCTCACTTCCATTCCCATCTGGGACTGAGATTGCCAGCCTGCAGAAGTGGCTTGGATTAGGAGGGGTGTTTGCACCACAGCATTAGAAAGAACCAAACACTGGCCGGAGAAAGGGCCTTGACTGAGTATCTTCAGCATCGCTACACAGTCGCTGCCAAGTCTCATTGGTAACTGTTGAGAAAATCCTTCATGCAGCTTTCACAGGGTGCATGATGAAACATGTAATTCGATGTTAATAGTCCCTTAATAGTTCACAGCCATTTTGGTGCTTGTCAAGCTATGTATCAGCCAGTACACTCTGCCAAGCAACCTAATTTGTATCCGTAAGGCCGCTGTCACCAACCTGCCATGCTTGGGACATAAACTGTCTTGCTGGCACACGTCCTACTTGCTGTTTGATTTTATTGTCACTTCAGCTGCCGCATCCCTCAAAAAGAAACACAGAGGATTCAACCCCATCGCTAATGCCCTCCCAAAAACAGCTCAGACTGGCTCAGGTCCATGTGCAGGCACGTGCTCTGAATTCACCCTTGTCCCCACTCTCTGCATACAAATTCTGACCAAAGCCCCTCTAATGGCAGATGCTCAGCAAGCTTGCACAACCCCCTAGCCCCTTCCTTAGCAGATACATGTCACAACAGCACCCTGGTTTTAGCTGTAGAGACCCTCAACTTGTAGCCCTTAAAGCCTGCTCTCTGGTACTTGGCAGTGAGGATAGGGAAGTGGAATAGGCATGTGAGAAAACATCACACAACTTTACAGTCCGCTCCTGCATCCAGGGATATAGTGCTGCACCACCACCACTTCACTGAATGGTGACACAGGACTGTTAATGGGGGGAAGCAGCTGTAGCCAGAACATCTACAGGTATCCAGGTGCTCCCAGCTCTCCTTGAAGTTCTTAAGGCAAAAACAAGAATAAAAGAGGTGCAGAAGTTACAGGACTTTAGCAAGACACAAGAATGTAGCCAAAGCAGTATCAATTCTGAGGGTCTGAATTTACCAGACACAGGAGGGCAGGTTTAGATTAGACATTAGGAAAAAATTCTTCACCAAAAGTGTTGTCGAGCACTGGAACAGGCTGCCCAGGGAGGGGGTTGAGTCACCGACCCTGTATGTATTTAAAAGATGGGTAGATGAGGTGCTCAGGGATATGGTTTAGTGGAGGACAGGTAAGGCAGGACTAGATGATCTTAAAGGTCTTTTCCAACTTAGTGATTGATTCTGTGACAGGGCATGATATAACCAAGACCACACACTGGTTTTGACAAGGAGTTCCCATCTCATCAAACGTATTATTAGACATTGGCAACTGTCATACATTCTGTGTGGCTGTCATAATCCAACCTCTTTCTATATTAAGGTATCTTCAGCACATAAGACACACTTTCAATTTAAATTTCTATTTTTGGTAGCAGAGAAATAAGCCTTATGCACTGGAAAATGTGTCAGATCCCTCAAAACCCCAAAGTTTCTTCCCATGCCAAAACTAGACCCACCTGCACGTACCCTCAGTTAATTGCTGGGTGCATGAGCCTGGCGTGGAGCTTTGTGAGAAAATAACATCAAACCGTTCAGCCAAGCTAGAAACCAAAGTCTCAGACCTTCAGACAACTCCCAAGTTTGCTGAACAGACACCAGGTTTTGAAACTTTTCCACAGCTCCACCGCTGCTGTGTTGCATCAAAGGCTTGGTGCACTGGGCTCAGCAGAGGAGGGAGGCTCTGGAGTCAGTGAGCACGGTTAACAGGGGAAACAAAAGGTTCAGTGTCATGAAGGATTAACCTCGTTGTGTCTGTGCAGAGCTTACTGCTGGGGTGAGCAGAAGCAAGCAGCAGTGAGGTGGCTATAAATAGCACGTGACCTCGTCTCAACTGTTTTATTAATTGCAGATAGAGAAGGAAGAAATTTTCCAGGGAAGCTCATCAGGGAAACTTTCCCTCTGCTGGAAACCTTCACAGAAAGGTGCTTGAGCTGTCTGCAACACCCAGTGGCATCCACTGACCCCTCTGAGTCTCTGAAACCACAGAGCAAGGCAAGCAAATGGCAGGAAAGGGCCTCAGCCAAGTGTAGGGAATAGGCACCCAGTGACGAAGACGTGAAGCAGCCTTGGAGTTCATTAACACACCATCCCCTGCTCTCCAAAAAGTTTACCAGTTCCTTGTCTTCCAACTCGAGACAAATAGGGTTGGTCCCCCTCCTCTCTACCACTGTGATGGGGGACAGATCTGACGCTTTCCTGGAGGCCCCACAAGCGTCTTGTCAGAGGTGTGCTCCATTCTCAAAAGGCAGAGAACCTCCAGTTGTGCTTTGGACAGTTCCTCTCAGACTGCCCCAGGGTGCCTCGCTGTGTGCTGCTGCTCACTAGTCGCTCTGGTAGTACCAAATCCAAAACAGAAGAAATTAGAATTGGCACAGGGAAAACTTCTCATGAGAAAGGAAACTTAGGAAGGATTTGGGGGTTTTGTTATTCCAAAAAGCAATTTTTCAGGACACAAACATGTGCAGATTAGTAGGTACATGGTCAAAAGAGCTGACTAGACATTGAATTACTCTCCAGAAAGTGGCAGATACTTGGAAATTTAAAACTAAACTAAACAAACCACATCAGTATTCTTCATGGAACAAATTCTTTCAGTTAACCAAGACAGAAATCAGACTTCCTAATGAATCTCTCGCTTGGGCTGTGCTTGCTGTATTTTATGTAAGTGTACTGACTGCACCCCACACCTGAAAAGGCCACTTTGCATCGAGAAAGCAAATAAGGTTGAGACCTTTCCTTCTTTCTCTCTCAGAGATCACAGAATCACAGAGTTGTAGGGGTTGGAAGGGACCTCGAGAGATCATCGGGTCCAAACCCCCTGCCAAAGCAGCTCCCCAGCTCATACTGCACAGATAGGCATCCAGACAGGTCTTGAATATCTCCAGAGAAGGAGACTCCACCACCTCCCTGGGCAGCCTGTCCCAGGGCTCTGGCACCCTCACTGGGAAAAGTTCCTCCCCATGTTGGTGTGGAACTTCTTGTGCTCCAACTTGCAGCCATTGCCCCTTGTCCTGTCTCCACAGACCAAAGAAAAGGGACTGGCTGATTCCCCCTGCATCCCCTGCTTCAGATAATTATAGGCATTAATTAGGTCCCCCCTTAGTCTTCTCATCTCCAGGCTGAAGAGTCCCAACTTACTCAGCCTATCCTCATAGGGGAGATGCTCCAGGCCCCTAATCATCATCTTCGTAGCCCCCCTTCGCAGATGCTCCCCTTCAACTGTTCCCAAGCAGATAAGGAGGGAGATTTCCACAAGTTTCAGGCTGTGCTTCATGTGCTTCAGTGCACAGGTGCAGCAAACACTGCACAAGGGTATTACAGCAAGTGACTTGTGATAGTGCTTCCCAGCAGGGAGGACTCTTCCCAGGTAAATCTCAAGAACACTGAGGTATCATCGCAGGATGCATCCATGGAGCAAATGGTGGGAAACAAACTTGTGTTTACTGAACCTTCCATCTGACACTGTAAAAACCATCCTGAGCTAGATTTTGTCCTGTGTAAACAGGATTTTCAACAAGGAAAAAATCCTAGAATATGCAATGTGGGCTCTCTTGGCAAAAGAACAAAAGCCCTAGGAGTAGAGGGGTTAAAGTTTGGGCAAGAAACCCCTTGTAAATGGCCTTCTTTCCTCCATAACAGTACATAACAGCCATGATCACAGGCAGGATCTGGTAGTACATGCATTTCAGCACACTCCTGTGTACAAAAACAAGTGCCATCTACCAGCAGGTAGCTGGCCAGTTGTCCTTCTCCCTCTGGAGAGCACACAACCACACTGTCAACTCACTACAGCTGTGCTACTGTCAGTGGTGCAAACCCCCCTGCACTCTGGGCCATGGCAGGGCTCTGAGCAGCTCTCCCAATAATCCTGTCTGGCTAGAAATGGGTTCCTTCTCTATTTTTAAGGATGTCAGTATAATTTGAAGGCTATGTCAGAGTTTCCCTTATAATTTTCCTTGGAAGAGGTGGGATGTATTCAACCCTCAGCAATGTGTGCAGATGGTTACACATGAGGCTTCTGTACCCCAGAGGTCTAGGTAATTAGAGGTGAGCCAGCAGCCCTTGGAGATGAGTAGTATGGAAGAAGCAATACACTTACAGAGGCATGGCAACAAGCAGTGCTCCATACTATAAAGCAGAGAGTATAAACCCAGCTGGGCTTTCCAGAGCAGAGGTTCTCTCAGGTTTGTCTTCCCTCCTGCTGTTAGAGCATCCCTGTGGCAGCCCCAGTTGTCACACTACTTGGGAAGGCATCAAAGATTAGCCTGTGCTTTGTAATCTAATGAAACTGAGCAATTGGAAACTAGCAGCATTTAACTATCCCCTCCTCGTGGACTGTGGGCCACAGTCTGTTTGACAAATGATGAGCTTTCATCTGGTGTAGGGACTGATAACAGAAAGGCAGGTGATCCCCTGCAGAGTCTCAGAAAAAAACTGGGAGGAGAGAGGTGAATCTTGCTAACCCTGCCAGCAAGCAGCAAGGGAGTCCTTCGCCCATGAAGGGAGGAAGGTCAAGGCTGGAATGCTTCAATCTGAGTAAGGCTAAAACTGTTTGCAAGCATTAAGGGGGAAAACAGAACAAAACAAACTTGGCAGGCAGTTAAAAGGGCTGGAGGGTGCATCATGTAAGCGTGAGTCACAGGAGGAAGCAGACAGTGCACTCCCTCCAGCAGCAGAGATGCCACAGGAACATAACAACATTCTACATTTCCACAAAGACTTCCAACCTCAGGCACCCAAAGGCATTTGATCTGGGCCAGAAACAAAGCAAACTCATCTGTGATGAAAGAACTGAAGAGATGACACAGAGATGGAATGGGGATGCTTGGGAAAGGATTACTGCAGGGTGCTTTCACAGACAGTCTTAGGGTGTCTAAGATCCCCAAGCAGGTATAATCCACAGCACAGAGTCATCAGCATGGAAACTAACTTAACTGTGCTTATTCTAAAGAGGATGCAGCCAAAGCATGCTGCAGCATGTCTCTATCAAAAGACTTCCCGTCAGTAAAGGAATTCATTAAAACAACAGCAACACACAACCTCCTCTCCCAATGAGGAAAGAGCTATATTCTTACATATACTTATATGTACACTCTTGTGACTGAATCGGTTAACAAATCCTGCACAAGTGATGGTGAATAAGCTGGAGGCTGTGCATGATAAGCTGATGCCATCTATGTGTCTACAAGAATAATGCAAAGCAGCTTATTCTGGCAAACTTCTGGACATCTGTACTTCTGCCTGGAAAGGATCGATGGCATTTCTCCAGTGTGTTTGCAAGAATGCAGCAATGCAAGTCAGAGACTAGACCCAAAACTAACAGAACTGTCACATATTCTCTGTTTTCCAGATCCTGCATTTTTCCTGCTCTTATGTATCTTTCTGAGACCTATAAAGCAGCAGTGTTACGGTTTAGATATCAGCTTTCTCTAGCATCCTGCCTCCCTGGACATCGCCGCTTATCGAGCTGCACTGGCTGATAACATCAGGCACTAGGGCATACTCCCAACCAAGCTGACCCCACGCTGATGTCTCTATAGAGATAATTACTAAAACACTTGAGAAAAACACAACACAAAAATCCGAGACAAACAGAAAAATTCTTACAGCAGAAACTTCCCTCCCTTTCCAGGGTTTAGCAATGGCTCAGAACCTTGTAATAGAGTCAGACATGATGAGCTGTTGAATGCCCTTCAGGAGCCAGAGTTTCCTGTGAAAATGCATATGCTTGTCTGCTGTTACTCACCGCTATCCAAACAGCTATCCATGTCCCTAGAAAACACCTTTCTGCAAGGACACATGCATTACAACCATCCTGAAGCCAGAAAGCCCCCTGATCCAATGATAAAATTATACTCCTTTTCTGTAGCCCTTTTCTGATGTAAATAGAGTTTTGCCAAATAGCTTATCTAAACCCTGAAGACTGCTGCTCCCTGAAAGGTCATCTCCTACAGAAGGTATGAATTGACCCTAACAGTGACTAGGGTCACTTTATTAACACCACAGCATTTGTTTGAAAAGCAGAATGCATAGCCCTGAGGGTGGGCTGCAAACTGGACCTGCCTACCTGAGAGGGAGGTTATCTCCCTCTGCTCTGAGCCACGATGCGACAGCAAAGGGAGAGGCAAACAAACCTTTTTCTCCTGAACGAGGAGAAAACATACTCATAGCATATCTACTCGTCTCCTCACACAAAATCCTTGACAATCTTCAAGGAAATGGCTTCAATTATCATGATTTTTCCAGCTATAATGCTTCTGGAACATCTTTTCCAGGGCTCAAGTCAAAACAATGAAGCATGAGTGGCAATGGCTGATGCTTGGAAACCATCGTGATGGTGATCAGACATTAGAGCACTCCAGACTTGATTAAATAAATTAACCAATCACCATTCTAATTCAAAAGCATTTTATGAAGACTAAAGATCTACGAATCAGGGATGTGCTCCGTTCACCATGAGGGGAACCAACTGAGGCCAAGGGAAGGCAAACTGAGCTTGTGCTTCAGGTGAAGCACTGCCTGCTTTGAAATTCCTATGCTGATCTGATAGATTCTCCCAGTACTGGGAGAGCATTGAGGCACTGCATTTACTTTCTGCAAGAGATGCTTGTAGAGAAACAAGGAAGTGAAAAATATATCTGTATTTCTGCAATATCACCTCAGTTAGTCTGGAAAGCTAAGGAGGGGTCTTGCAAGGGGCACTACCTGCATGAGCTACCAAGCTGCTTCAGTCTGAAGGTTCATGTATCCCAGGAGCCTTACCCCAGCAGTGGCCATGGGTGGACACTTGTGGGCAGAGCGTAAGGACGTGGCAGGTACACAGTGATGCTCGCATGCAGGGTATCATCAGCAAAAGCAGCAGCTTACGGGGTTCCTGAATCAGCATTTACCTCTAGACCACTGTGCTTAAGAGCCATGATGGACCTACCCTCTGGGAAATGGTGTGATCCTTTCTGGAATACATTTATACAAGCTGCAGTGAATAAGGGATTTGGGAAGATCTTAAGACATCAGTATATAATTTTCACTAAAGTAGGTATGTGGCTGAGAAAGACCTATGTGGTGGTTTGACCACAGCAACCTCCTTCTAGGCTATGCTAGAGCTTCCAGAAGACATGGGTGTTGATGCAAAGTACACCTGCACACGTGTTTATGTGCCTGGAAAGCAAGAACCACTGCAGCACCACTGCAAACTTCCTCATGTTCCTCCAACGTTCGTTACACCAAAACTCAAACCTAACTGTGTAAAACAGGGATGGGTTTTCCAACAAAAATGCATCTTCTGAAATGAAGGCAGATAAAACACAGCAGGAGAGGAGCCCCGCAACTCACCCTCTCATCCAGGACACACAGAGGACTTCAGGTCTCAAGGCACGCCTCGTGGCGGGCAAGGCGAGTATGCCGACATGACATGCACTGTGTTGACTTCACAGTGTGGCAACTGCCAGATGTTCTCAGCAAAATCTGACCCTGCAAATTCTGGAGGAGTGGTCCTATTTCTTAAGAGTTTCTAACTGCTGCGGCTGAGGCTGACACACAGAACGAAAACATGCTGAAGAAACCACCTTCAGTTTATCCAGCCCTTCTGAACATGTATTTCATTTAGAGAGGATGTAATTCTACCCTTGAAAATGTGACTACCCTACTCCAGCTCCCCAAGCTTTGATGACCACTGTTACTAATTTGAGAGAGGAATTACTGGCTTTGAGAGAAGAATAACGCCAGCCTCCAGAATGACACCTCCGGCACTCAGCCCAGGGGCATGTTACAGCCAGCATCTGCTGCTGCTCTGACTCCTGGGGCAGCTCCAGCATCTCCTGTGGAGTTACACCAAGGTGAATTTGGCTTGTGCTTCAGCGAGCAAGGCCACATACCACTTGGACAATTGCCTCCATACATGACACACACCACAAGCCTCAGCTGGATTTGCTGCTTCTGAAATGAAAACACTTTGCTCGCTTTCCCCAGCCGTAGCTTGGTAATCATTACTAAACACTTATCAACTAGACGGCCTTCATTTCCTGAGAGCCTGGACCTAATTACACAAGGAAACACTCTGCTTTTTCTTCAGACACTGAGAAATGTTGGTTTCTGAGCCCTCCTCGTACAAAGTCAAACTCCGCACTGATTAGTAGAGGGGAGAGGAGGGAGGGGGGAAACGCAGCCAAATCTCAAAAGGTAGTGATTATTCACAGTGATGCCCCTGCTTCACTCTACACCATTAATAACAACAATAAAATGTCATGGCTATTCCATCTCCCCTGCCTCCCTCATTCATCTTAGCTGAGCCCTGCGAGGCCCCCACAAAGAGGTATCACTTTCCCCAGCTTGCAGGTAAGAAGCCTGGTGTCTCACTGCAAATCAGAACCAGATCCCGGGGTCGCCAGCTCCTAACACCAGTCCTCCAAGGAACGAAATGAGTTCCCTCAGCTCCGTTTCTTTATCAGGACATTGGATCCGCTGGTGGGATGAAGGAGCCTCTGCCAAACCCGCTGCAGAGCAGCGCTTTCAAATCCTTCCTTTGTGCCACGGGGCTGGCTGGGATGTTGAGCTACAATTGCCTGCTTGTAACGGAGCTCAGAATATCACAGTCAAATCAAACTGTCGGTTAATTAGTGCATAAAAAACCCCTACAAATGCCCAGTAATGGAGTGGTAATGTCCGCAGCGCCAAATCACAAGATCTGCTGCTGCAGCAGCATCGGTTTTGCCCTGTGAACTGCCCAGTGGCTGCTGCCCATCCCGGCGGGCGGCCAAGCAGCAGCTGCGGCTGCTGCATCAGGTGGGAGCTGCCTACACCAAACCTGCCGAGGGAAGAAACACGAGGAAGACTTGTGTTAAGGGGTTGTGCTTCCTCTGACCAAGGTTTCTGGGCAGCCTCACTGATCCCATTATCCTGGCTTGAAAAAGCCTACAGAAGGGCAGGGCAGAGCAGAGCTCCCAGTGCCAGAGTTTTCCCTTCGCAACAGTTGGTAGAACGGCATGGGTGGGATGTGTCAGCTCCCAGTTCAGCCAAAGGGGTGACCCAGGAGGAAGCAGGCATGTGTCTCTCCTTGAAAGATATCAAGAGATGTGCCTTCTGCAAAGGGCTGAGGAGCAGCACATCCCACATCTCTGACTCTGGGTTGCTCTCCTACAGATAGGTGCCTTCACATCTCTTCTTCCTCTCAGCCAAAAGTTGGAAACAAGACACAGACCCATTATCCCAGGCAAGAGCAGTCCACAGCCTGGACTCATGGGGACTAGTACAATCCCATCAGAGCCTGTACTTCCCATTAATCACTCCAAGGCTGATGACCAAGTACCAAACTGGAACCACCAAACAGCCTGAATGAAACAGAGTTGAGGATCTTTGTACCACCACCCTGCATGGCCTCTCTCACAAACACGTTGCCTGAGACACAGTTTATTTATAACCCATAGCACATAATGCACGTGGCTGAGAAGCTGCAGGCCTGTGCTTGTATTCCCTAGCATGCCTGCCTGGCCTTTCCTTGCAGATGCAGCACACCAGGGAAGCGCTGCAGGCTCAGGAAGCTTTGGCAAAGCACCTCTTAACCCTGACGCACATTAATTCCTGGCCCCAAAGCTTTGCCATGCTTGTAGCGATTTCTGTGGCCCTTCAGCAGTGTGGGTATTCCCATTTCAGGCTGGCAGACAGCCTCTGGGAGCACAGTGATTTGTGGTGGGGGAAGAGCTCAGTCCCTACGCAGGGAGCTGAACCCCAACGCCATGTCCCACATGGGTTGCTCTTCAGGCACTGTGACAGCTGAAACTGCTGCTTGAAGAACAGGACTTCAGAGAGGAGGCTTCTGTGTTCACTGCTGGAACAAACCCAGAGACAAAATACACTGATATCTACCTCCGAGCAGATAACCACTAGATAAACACTTGGTCTGCACAGATTCCTGCACTGGAGGCGGATATGGATAGAGCCAGGCTGGATGGCTGCCACTACCTGGACAAACTTAAACACATGCAATGTTCAGCTCAAACTCCTGACACCCTCATAGACCTACTCGCCGGAAACCCTGAAGAGGCACTTTCCTTCACAATCTTCTTCATGTCAGGGGCTTAAAAGCATCCCTGATGGTGGATATTTCTCAGCTCTTACCTGAAAAAAAATAAGCATCCCTGATGAGCAGTTTCTCAGCTCTTACAAGCACCATCCTAAAGAAAGCAACATCCTAAAGGACATGTGTGCCGCTTGTAGGCAGGGAAAAGCAGATGGGGAGAACAGATGTTGGGTGCAGCTCCAGCAAAGGATGGCAGCCCTCCGGAGAGGGACCCCCACCAGCAACTGTGGGATGAACAGCAGCCTGGAGCCTGCGGGGAGCCGGACACGAATGTCATGCAGCCGCATACCCGGGCGGTGCGTGTCTCTCGCAGGGGTGCCGGCGGAGACCACTTCCCTTCTCCCAAGCACAGGCTGTTGTTACTCCTCACTGCACTGACACGTTCTGCATCCCTGCTGCCAGCTGCAGCCCCACCACTGATGTCAGCCTGGCAGGCTGGGAGACATTACCTGCTGTCTGGGGCAAATCTGTTTGCTAGTATGCAAAAAATGAGGAGCTGTCTGCCCTCGCTGAGGACACGGCTGAGGCCAGCGTTTTCTGAGCGCTTCCGAAGGGAGTCTGGGTTTCTGCTTTTAATTCCTGGCTCTGGCTCTGACTCACTGGGAATTCTTCTACCAGACACTAAGCATCTCCATGACTCGGTTTCCCTGTTAAATGGGAGCACAAACCTGGCCCTGGCTGCTGGGAGGCTGAATGACAGCATTTAAGTGCCTTGGATGACGTTTCAGGGCTTAAGGCATTGCAAGATTTTTCTGTTGATCTTAAAATTATGCACCGGTCTCCTGTAAGAGCTCACTCAATCCCTATAAGTGGCTCTTTGTCACAGTTCCCATCCACACCCTGGTTCCTCTTTGAAAGGCAAATACCATAAAAGGCTGTTTATAGAGACTGAGATCTAGAAAGGAGAAGTCAAATAGGGTCAGGCTAACTAGGGCTTCTCTGCCCTGAGCTGCGGCCAGGGAGGGGTGGCTTCCCGCTCCCCCTGTGATCTTCAGGGAACAGCAGTCCGTCTGTCAGAGGAGCCTCCGATGTGGGTGGGTGTTTCCTGCCCCTTCGCAAAGAATCGTTTCATCTCCAGTGGAAATAGCTAAGACGGAAAAGGCGGGTGATGCCAAGATTAAGTATGAGAATTGGGAAAATAGCAAAGCATCCCTAATCAATCAGGCTTGGACAGTGAGGGCTTTATGTGCACAAAGACTTTGCTTAATTTTTTATTTTTTTTTTTGCATTTATCCATAGGAAAGAGAAAAAAAATAAACCTGGTGGCTGAGGAAATTGCCAGATGTTGATTCATCCTTACTTTCTGCAAATGTTTCCAATTTGTTGAAAATTCAATTTGCAAACCCAGGAACCCTCAAAAAAGAATTAATTATTATTTTGTTTTAGAAAGCAAAACCTGCAAGCAGCTCCAATGACAGTACATGATGTGGATGAAGGCAGACGAGGAACTCTGCCATCTAGCAGACTTTATGTTGCTAACTTTTCCCTGGCCTGGAACAGCAGAACCATACTGCTGTCTGGTTCCAAGTCTAGGTTTTCCCTAGCACGGAGAAGAACATGCTTAATGAAACAGGTATGTCAATACAGGGAATTTAGAAGGAAAATACAGCTAACTATATTAATAAACATTATTGAAACTGGTCCTGATCATCATCTGGTTCACAAAGGTCCTTTAACTTGCCTAAAGATGATTCAGAGCCACAACTGAGAGGGGCAGAGACTGAAACAGAAGCCACAGAAGGCAGAGAGGTAGCTGTGATGTAATATGCATTGACATCCCATGGGACTCACACCAAACACCTGAGTGGAAATCACAAGTCCTGAGAAATCCCATCACAACCAGTAAGCAGAACCTGCATTCTGCACCTCAGTCCAAAGACAGCATCTCCTGTACAGCTGCCCCTTAGAAACAGCTCAGGGGTTATTCTAGCATTGTTAAAAAAGACCTCACTTGGTAAATCATCTGTAACTTCATGTCCCATCTCTCCTAAGATCCAAAGCATGCTTGCTTAGTGTGAGTAATCTGCAAAAACCTAGAGCCTGACCAGTAGCTGCGGCCTCCCAGAAAACCTAAACCCATGTTCTGGTCACAGCAGGCAACGACACACCACAGTGTCGGAGGGTTTCCCCAGGCCCTGCGTACCACCAGGCACCGCTAAAATCTCAGAGCAGTCTCAGAGCACCCCAGGCTGCAGAGCGCAGGAGCTGCACCATTTCCCAACATTTTTGTTCTAAACACAAATTTACAGCCAGCCATTGATGGATTAAATATGGGAGAGCGAGTCACAAGTCTCTTGTCTCATTTGCTCACTTGGCCTCCTGGCCCATGCACCTTTTTGTTTTTACAAAGAATCGCTTTGGACTTAGGTTGGCTCACAAAGCCCTTCTGTTGGGTTTTGTGCAAAACAGCTGTCTATTTCAAGAAGCTGTTGGAAAAACATTCATCTGCTCCCAGCCCAGAGGACTGTAAAAAACGTGGAGCACACTACTAAAATACAAATAAATAAGTAAAGATCCTGTAAAAAGTACAAATGTGAAGAGCTTTCAACAAAACTGTTTTGGTCATTGCTGAGGCTAATTCAAAACATAAATCACTGCAGGTGTAACTTCACTGGAAGCACACTGCTTTCCATACAAAACAAACCTGGGTCACAGGATAGAATCCACACGACTTAAATGGTGGCTTGGTTGGCAAACAGAGGCAGGGACTGATGTGCATAGCTAGCACCAGCACTGCTTGCAGCCTCCCGGGTTACTATCTACAGATGCTTCCCATGAGGACAGCATCCCTCCCCTTCATCTCTTCAGGAGCAGCATGGGATGCTCCTGACCCTCTTCCCATGCAGGGAAGCACAGCTCACCACACCAAAGCCTCCCTGTGAGCCCACACAGTGGGGAACAGGGCACAGATCTCTCTGCTGCACTGCAAAGCCCAGCAAACCGTGGCACGGCGGGACTCAGCCCAGAGCCTGTTTGGAGGCCTAGGGCTGTACCCACAAGCCCTCGAAGGGCTGGTGGAGCACGCTCAGCTCACCCTGCCAGGCTGTGGCACGGGCACATGCAGCAGAAACATCCCAAGAATGATGCAAATATTTTTTAAAAATTAAGAAATTGTTTCCAGTGACAGCAGCAGAAAGCTCTCTGGCTGCCAGACCACAAACAAGCTGGAGACGTTTCCCTCCCTCATCCTACTTGACACAAGACCTGAGCCAAGCTCCTTCAGCAGCTCTCCAAACACTTTAGCATGAGACCATCCGTAAGTCTGATTCTTGGTTGCTCACAGACCTGTCATTACACTGGCAAGGTGGAAAAGCTCAGATTGAAGGGGCACGGGCAGTGTCTCATGATGGATCAGGAGGTATAACAGTGACGTCTGATCTTCCAGCAACTCCAGGCTGGATTTTACACCAGACCAACAGCAGCAGAAGCTTCTGACTCCTGGAAAAAAAAGTGATGCATTGAATGAAGCACGAGGAAGGGCCAGAGCCCCAACTGGGCTTCTCAATAGCCTCCACACCTCAGCTTGCCTGGGTACACAGGCAGGATGGTTCTTATTGCAGCTCAAGATTCAAATTCTCCTTTTAGCCTAGGCTGAGGGCTGCCCACTGTGCATGGCCGCCTCAAACCAGGGCTGCAAGGCAATTGCTGTATCTCATGCCATACCATGTACTTTCTTTTCATATCTAACAGGTCACTTCTGGTACCAGTCTACAGAGGGAAAGAGGTCACATGTCCGTTAACTGCACAGAATAGTCCTCTTCATCAGCCTTCCCATGGAAAGGTTGGTCCTTAGGTATCTGATGCCAGTGGTCCCAAGAGACAGCTCAGAGCAGTGCCCTCTCTACCAGCTGGCCTGTGCAGCCCCAAATACACACAAGAAGGTGGGTAACTTCTCCCATTCCCAAGTCAGTTGAAGGCTTTAGGAAGCCCCCATCCCAGAAAGTTCATGAATGAGGCTAAAGGAAGGTTCCAAAGACCAAGGCTGGAAGAGGACAGAGAAGACAAGAGGGATACAATAAAGCTTAGCTTTTGGAAAGCAGATGGGCCCAAATCATGCAAGAAGGCTTTATGATCCCTCAGGCAGGAAATAAGCGATGACATACTGTCATGTTGCTGTGTCAACAGCTGAAGCATCACAGCAGGATAATTTCATGGACTCCCACGTTCTTTGAAAAGCTCTCTTTGAAATTGCAGAGCTAGAGCAGAGAAGCCTTGGAGAGCAGTGGCTCTGCAGAAGCCCTGCTGCAGTGCTTCTCAGGAACCAGAGGAGCCACAGCCAGCCCTGCCATCCACAGAAGGCATCTGGGGCTCACCACAGACGGCTGCTGATACAAGACCAAAGCACCAGCCTCCCTTCCCTTTCCCCCTCCAAGAAAACAGTAGCCTGATATAAAATGTGTTCAAAGGGTTCATTGTTGTCTAGCCAGCACACAGAGTGCTTGAAGCCGGTCTGGAAGTCCTCAAGGTTGTGGACAAAGTTCTGCATGCCTCAAGCACTTCTGAGTCTCATTTATACTCGAGGGGCTTTTTGTTTGCTTTTAACATTATGCACCAGAAACAAAACATTCCTCCCTCCTGCTGCTCTCCTTCTTATCAGAAGCAGCTACTTGCATTTTCACCGACGCAGTTGGCTCTCTGTTTTTCTAAGGGTCTGCGTATTTACTGTCTTTGCTTTTTTCAGCAGTGGGATGCAGGAGCCAAATCCTTGAGAGCTAGCCCACAGGGTCCTGCCATGATGGAAAGCAGGAAGGGCATCTCCAGGAAACCTTGGATTTCATAGCGCTGCCAACTGGCACTGCATTTCTACTTCCAGCAGCAGCTTCAGCACAAAGCAAGGACTCAGACACCAGCAGAAAGAACAGAACCCAAGTTCCCTACAAGCCTCACAGAAAGGTTCTCTCTGTTCCACACAAATTCTGCACTGCCCATTCAGTCTCTAAGGAACGGCTTTGTTTACAATCTGGTTTTGTTTGCTGGCCCATGATGTGGCAGACAGCCTCTCTGTAGATCCATCCCCTCTGTGGCTGTGCTTTGTGGAGTGATCCCACCCTTTGGGAGAAGTTTGCTGGAGACACCAAGTGAGCACACACAACCCTCTCCCTTGAAAGCAACACATTCGGAAATGGTCTGGGCTCATACATCATTTTTGTTCATTTACCTCTTCATCTACCCAGAGCAGCAAAGCTCCCCCTGCTCCAGGTTAACGCCCTGTCCCCACAACAAGCGAGCGCACAGAAGCATCACCAGCAGGTCTGCTCTGACCCCGCCGCAGCACTGCCGGCCAAAGCAGCAGGCAGGATCCCCAGCCATGGCCATGACTCACTCTCCCAGCCCTGCCAAAGAAGTAGTTTTGGAGCGAGGAAGCGACAGGGAGACTTAAATTAGAAACCTAATGAAACGAAATAAAATCCTCCTCAGCTCTCCTAGCTTGGCTCCAGCAGGGAAAAAGGGGAAGGGGTGTGCAAAGCATGAAAGGTGTCAGAGCACGGCCTGGTGCTGCCCCAACACAGAGACAGGCTCTGGCCAAGCCACCTTCTCTTTTACACGAGCAAAACATCCTTTTTAGCATTTCACCACCTGCTCTAGTGGAGTGATGACTGTGCCCACACTGCTGTTGGGCACACCGCATGTGAGATGAGGCACTATACTGGCATGGCAACATGCTCTATGGGGTCCTGCTAACCATGCTGGGTTCCCCTCACTACTTTCTGCCATAGAATATCAGAAGAAGTAAAACGTGTCCCAAATATTTCACCCATGTATAAGACTGAAAGGTTTTGAGTCCACACACAGCTGCACGAAAGTACCAAGGCTCAGAACCACAGCAGCCAATGGCCCATCTCCTAATGGGGTCAAAATACAACCACAGGTGGCCCAAACCCCAGGTACTCCAGGTTTGCCTATCCCTTCAAATCCAAAAATTTGGCTGGCAAATGTGTGAAGCACAGACCACAAATACTGACAGAAGAAATCTGAAACCATAAGTGCCCTGCCCCTAGATCACACTGCTGTGAAGAAAGCCAGAGGCATGGCGATGATGGGTCAGGCTGGCACTAGACTTGTAAGATCATTTCTTGCTTTGTGTTGGCTTAAGGCAAATCCTATTCTTTTGGTCCCTCAGGTCAGTGTCTGTTTATGCAGATTAAATACACAGTGTGCTACTAATAAAGTTTAGAAAGGAAAAAAGGAGTGCTAGTGGACTTGGACTTACAACCATCACGCTGGCCCTGGGCTAGGACCCACCCAGCCACATCCACTGGCTCAGTGAGGACAGAACTGAGGGCAGTGCCCAAAGCTGCAGTCAGGACCAAGTGTGATGCCACCCCACTGCAGCATAGCTGTGGTATGGCACGATGCAGGGACCCATGCTGGTAAGCCCTAGGAGCTATTCCAGCAGGACCTGGACATATCGACTCAATGGCAAGGGCAGTGGGCAGAGTAAGCTCAGCCCAGGTCAGGGAAGTGCTGTGTCTCCTCACCTCCATCAGCTCCAAACATAAACCCCGAACTCCAGCATTTGCCAGTGTAACTTCTAGTTCAACATACAAAATAATCTACAAGATAATTGAACCTTAAGCATCAGCACCCAGAGGTTCCAGCACAGAACCTCTCCTATTAATTCTCCCTGGTAACTTTTAAAGTAAAAGGGTGTCATTGGGACTGCTTCGAAAGAGAGATGTCACTTGGGCTGACTCTGCAAGCCAAGGAGAAGGAGGGTTGTCCACGGGAATAAGCCTGGAGTCTGAGCTGATGAACTAAGCAGACCCTTGCTTTTGGGGTTCACAGCAATTGCATCCCAGAACAATTACAGCCAAGGTGAATCTGACCGCTCCTCCTGTGCATACGTTCCTGACCCAGGATGCTTCCTACAGGAAAATTCATGATATCCTGTCCCATACATACAATGTCCAAACCCTTCTTTCTCAAGTTTCAGCCATGGCTGAGATTTGACAGCCAGGTTAATAACTCAGGGATGTGTCAGTCAGAGCAAGGAGGATGACAAAGTAAGGCTCATTTTTTCCCACAGCCCTCTGTGCCTGGTAAGTGGGACAAGCATCAGGAATGGGAGGAGGATGCCGTGCCTCGACCCTTGGGAAATCCCACTGCATGACTGGCCAGGCAGGCTGGATCAGCTCCCAGACAGGCAGGGCAGATATTGTCAAGGAAATAAAAGGTCTGATTAGGCCTTTATATCATTAATAATATCAAAATAGGATATTGCTTTCATTGTCAGTCAAGCAGAAAATGAAACGGTGCAAAAGGAGAAGCCATGGGTGAAGTGGACTGGAATAATATGGTGTCTGCAGGAATGACAGCCTTCGAGTGCCCTTAATACTTTTCTCTTTTCTCTTGCACATCAGGAGATCTGTGAGGTACAAGCTATCAACTCCTACTCACCACCCCACGGGAATCCTCCCACACTCCTGCCTTTGCATAGCTGGTAAATTGGCAAGTGTCTCTTCCAACCTACAGCGAGCCCCTGGGAAACATTAGCCAGATGGTCCTCTCGCCCACTCTGCTGTGCTGGAGGAAGAACATCCTCACTTTCCACCTCTGAGAGCCATTAAAGCACACTCTCTTCAGTGCAAAGGGGAGAAAAACCTCTTTTGGCTGGCATTTAACCCAAATATTGAATTGTGGCTCAAGAGCCTGTGGCAGGGGGGTTGGAGCTTTATGATCCTTGGGGTCCCTTCCAACCCTTGCCATTCTATGATTCTATGAGCCTGACCCGTAGGATCTCTCTAAGCTCTTAAATGAAAATCTGCAGAGAACAATTCACTGCTGCTAAGACTTTGCCAGATGTCAATGCCTTGGCTCTCCTTGTGCTGGGGTCTGTCATCCTACTCCTGCCCTATAGCCCAGACAGAGCCTGGGCTTTCTGGGGCAGGGAGGATTTGATAACACGCCTTACACTGAGTAACAAACTACAGCACTGACCTTTTGTGACTCCCTGCTGCTATAGCAGCATAAAATAAATAAAAGCAGGAATACCAAAGAATTAATTGAAGCAACTTACTGGAACTCTCTAAAGTGTTTCTAAATTAGTTTGTTTTGGGGTTGGTTTTTATTTCCCCCCCTTGCAGATCCTGTGCAAAACCCAGAGCACAGAATGGGAGGAAGCAGCACATGAGAGCACAGATCTGGCAGGTACCCTGCAGTGGGGGATAAGGGCACTGTAAATCTTCAGAATGATGTTATGTTCCCAGCCCACATCTTCCTGAAAGTCATGGAGCTCTTATCATCTGAGCACACAGCAGCAGGCACACTGCAACAGCATGCAAACTGTGTGCAACATTTGTACAGACCGACATACAGTAATAGATAATGCATATATTGTAACAAGGGCATACTGTACGCCTGGAGTGAAACATGGGCAGAGAGGATCAGTTCAGAGGTGCAATGCATCTCAGCTCCAGAATTCAAAGAGCTGGATAGAGTCCAAAGGTACTTTTCCTTTTCCCTCTTGGTGCCATGTGTCTCCTCCCCCATCACCTTTACCCCCAGGAAAGGGTGAATATAAATTGTCTGCTAATTCACAGGAACTGAACAAACCAGGCTGCTGCAGCACTTAGTGTGCTCCTGAGCTCAGCTGCCTTTCAATCCAAAAACCAGGACCAGCAGGGCCCGAGAAAACACCTGGAAACACCCAGGTTGAGAAGCTCAAACCTCAGCCTGCTCAGGTCTATTGAACCTGCAGCCCAGCAATCAGGGGCAGGGATGTTGTGGGAAGGCTTGGAGCATGAACACCATGAGTCTGCCTTCAGGAAGGGCTTACAATGGGTTAAAGGCAGGGACACCGCTGGCTGTGGGTGAGTAGGATGATGGAGTTGGCAATCCCCTGAGCCCTCCCCTTCTCTGGGATGCTAAAACCGGATGGGTTTTGCTACTTTCAGTAGTCTGTGCAGAGAACAGATGCCTTTTCCACACACAAAACAATTTGTTTGCTCTCAAGGAGTCACTTCCCTCCCACACATCCGTCTAGTTAATGTACATTTCCAGCTCCTCAAGGGGAGGGAAAGACCAGGGACACAGCACACACACAACCACCTTGGTTGCTCTGCACTTTGCTTCCTAGATAAAACAGTCCCTTTGCTGCTGGAGGTCAGCTCAGCAGAGCAGGGTCCCCTTGGAGGTGAAGGGCAGCAATCAGGGCCAGGATTTGGGTCGAGCTGGCTCCTGGCAGCACTTCAGCTGGCAGTGCCACAGAGAAAATAAAATAGGGGGCTGGGGAGTTAAAGTCATTAGGTATCTGACAACTGGAAAATGTGAGCAGCCATTGTTTGCAGCCCCCTAACAGCTCCTCCCACCAAACAAGTCTGCTGAAAGCAGTGGTAATAAAGTGTCAAAGCCAAGACTGGAAATACTGACTTACCCCCTCTGCCCCCCTGCTCCCACTAAGGGAACAGGACAGCTCTGAGCCCATCCTGCCCCAGCTTGTGGGCCAATGGCTTCCCTATGCTCCCCATCCCCTGCCCTCATCCCCTCTTGCTGCTTGGAGGCAGCAGCTCCTGGATTCACACCGAGACCGCCGGGAAGGCCACGGCTGGAGGTTTCTCATCTTTCCCCCACTCAGAGCAGCTGTGCTCTGCCTCCGCACACAGCACGGATGCTGCTGCTGTCACTACGAGGGTGAGCAAACTACTTTGAGTGCAGCTTCTGTCCCCACAAAGCTGCTGTGGGGAGGGAAGGAGCAAGCCAGCTACACATCACCCAAAACTCAAAGACATTGCTCCAGCCCCTTCTCAGTTCCACTGATGGAAATCGCTAGAGACCCTAGGAGATGTGGGTCATCACCTGAAACAAAACTGGTCCTCTGCAGCCTAAGAAATGACCCTTACACTGCTTCTTCAGTGTGCATGAATGTCTTAGTGTTGGCAGCATGAGAAGAGAAAGAAATCCAGAGCTCAAGTCACGTACATCATCTTCCAGCAGTCAGCAGCAGCCAACAACTCTAAGGGTATCAACACGCTATTTATCCCTTAAATTGCAGGCTATCTTCTCTTCTAGTAGCTGACATGCCATGCCACATTCCTCACATGCAGACTGGTCACCAACCAGCTCCCAGCAGCACCCTGATCCTCCCCCAGCATCAAAGTGACCTGGGGCCAGCCTGGGTGGTGTGTGCTAGAGAATGCTGTAGGGAGGAACTTGGGGAGAAGATCTGATGGTAAATTATAGCTGTTTTTTCCTTTAAAGCTTTCAGAAGAATTTAATCACAAAAATCTTCAGTCTACTCTGAAAATACTGAACTCGGGCACGGAAACTACATCCCACCCACTTCACCTCCCAGTGTGGGATGCAGGCTGACCCAGTCAAGTGTATCACCAGTTTGGTATATTTTGATATAAAAGTCCTATTATTATTTTCCTCTATTGTCCCAGTAAACTATTCTTCTCACAACCCATAAGGTTTGCCTGAAGTTCTTCCCTTTTCCCCTCTTCCTTCCCAGAGAGACCAGCTGTGTGGTGCTCACCTCCTGGCTGGGGGCAAAACCAACACAATCGGATACAAACCTGAAGCTCACTGTGTGGCCCTAGGAAAAGGAGCTCCACAACATCTGTCCATGCAGCTGAAGTTGCTTGAAAGTACCTCTCAGAACTGACTTGTCCATCAAACTCACAACTTACCCACAATTGTTTCAAATCCCCCCGCACTGAGTCAAGCAGCAGTGGGGAAGCAGCACTTCCAAGAGGTTTCTTTTTCTTGGTGGAAGCAAGTAGAATTGACTGTTTCGCAGTAACTAGCAGCCAAGAACAGACCCAAACCACATTGCCTGGGAAGACATAAGCACAGCACCTTCCCTCTCCACCCCCCTCCCCAAAAAAAAACCTCCTGTGGAAACACAGATGGAGAACCTTTCATGGTGTGCAACTTCTGCATTAAAAAATGACATGTTCCCCAGCACAGCCTAGAAAAGAGACCAGGTAAAGGGATGCTCAGCTTATGAGCCTCTGGTAGGATACTAAGTACCCTCATGTTTCAGAAAGTATCCTTAAAGCACCTGAGACCATATCCACCTTCCAGGTTTCAAACCAAACAGAAGTATGAGTGATGATATGATGGCCAGACAGACACCCACTCCCAGCAGGTCACAGAGGAGGAATTTTTTTTGGCCATGGCAGATTTTCCTTTGTCCTGCAATGACAATAACTGCTGGGTTCTCAGAAAAGAACAGGGTGGGACTATGCCTCTTCCCTGTTGCTCAGACACAGGTGCAGACCGCTTCTTACATGCACCAAGGAACGTGACTCTACTATAACCCTCTAATTTAAAGGCTCAGTTGTGGTTAGCTGGAATTGGGTAAAAAAAGGAAAGAAAAAGGAAAAAAAGAAAAAGAAAAATAAAAGAAGAAATAATTGAGAGGAAATCTAGCCTTCAGGCTCAGTCTTTTCCACCACACTGTGCCTCTGTGACTTTGTAGTGTCTGTTAGGAGTTTGGTGACCATGTTTCATTAAGCAATCGCTGTCCTGGAGTGCTAACACACACACTGAGCTATCTCATTAGCCTACTCACGTGAGTTAAATCTTGCAAGACACTAAATGACACCAATACCCCTGGACCTTAAGAGCTCTTCACTTGGCATCTCATCAGATGATACAACTGCAACTGATATACAGCAAAAGCACGACATGTACACACCCCCATGTACATCCAACAGCAATAACTGAGACCCTAGGAACGTTGATTTTCTCACTGCTCTCCCTGCCAAGTCCCACATGTTTCCACAATGAACAGGATCCTGACCAAGGCAGTTGACATGGGGATAAATCACATTTTCCCAGGCAACTTCCTCACTAGATACTAACTCCAAAAAGAGTATCAGAGCACCTCACAGCAACTCATTTTAAGGTCTTTATGCTTCCTTCCAGGGCAGCGGCCTTCCTCTCCCTTAGCTTTGTCCAACAGGGAAACTCATATTTAGTTACATCCATCGATGGTCAAACAGGCCTACTGAAAAATACTGAATTAAAAGCTGGTCTGGAAAAAGAATTAAACCCTACTGCAGCACAGCACAGCCTGTGTACTGGGCTGAGATGTAATTCAGGCAACGGGAATTCTCCCCGGCAAGAGGCACAGGGAATTCAAAGCTGCAGCACAGCCAGCCCTGCTACCTGCAATGCATTTAGCAGACAGCAGAGACCCACAGCCTCATCCATCTACCCTGATCTTATGTTCTAGGCCTTCCTTCCAAGGCTAAACAGCCATTTAACCACTGGAGAGGCTCAGTGCATTTCAGCAGATGGCTCTAAACTGCACTCTGGACTCGCAGAGGTAATAGCTGCATGTATTTGTCTCCAGGCAGCAGAGTACACCCACCCATTCATACCCTCATCTCACTTCACTGTCACCCAAAATGCACATATGGATATGCTGCTTGAACGTAGCCATTGCAGCAGTTGGTTAAGGCAGCTGGGAGCTGGCTATGGAGCTTGAACACCTTCCACTTCACACTTTGCACTGGTGACCATAGCTGGCCTGCTGCTGTTCAGCCTTCAGCTTCCCAGGAGAGGACCTGGGAAGGTGGTGAAGAGACCAAGACTGTGCAAAAGCCTTTCCTACCTCCAGAGCTCAAAGTCCACTAGTGAAAGGTAATAAAGGTTACCCAAAAAAAAACCCCCACAAACCCAACAAAAACCAATCACAAAACCAAAAACACCCAATGAAAAAAAAGCCCCAAGCAACCAACCAAAAATGCCTATGAAATTAAGACCAAACAGTCAAAATGTTGGAGTACCAGGCATCATGCTGACCCAATGGGAGCAGAGACACCTTTCTGTACTAACACATGCTACCCACAGACCTGGAAGCAGTGAGACTGCTCAGTCCAGAGATCGGGACAAGGCAGCAGGTACACAGTAAGCACATTTCCAGGATGCTGTGCTGAAGCACACTGAGTTCTACCTGGAGTGTTCCTCAGCTGAGGGCACGGCAGGATGCAAATATGAACATACTGCTTCCAGACCCAAGCAGGTCACTGCACTGGGCCACACTGCTCTGCACTGACTTGCTGGCCCAGGTGCTGGCTGCCATAGGACACTCACTATCCTCAAACTTTGCTCAAAGCAACAAGGGGATAGCTAGAAAGAAACCACCAGGACTTAAGCCCAATGCTTTCCCTTCCAATCTATACCATACCAAGCTGCTGGCTCTTGGAGTCATCCTTGTGTGGGGAAGAAAAGAAGGGACAGGAGGAGAAAGAAAAATTTTTAAGAGCTTTTGCAGCTCAGTGGAAAAGATCAGCAGCATTTGGCAGATCATTAAGAGCTGCACAAACCCAGTTTGCTTCAGGCTTCCTCTGAGCTTTCCTGAAGCTTTGCTTGCCTCCTCCTTTCCCTAGCACAGCCAGAATGCAGAGCTGGCGTGCTCTTTCGTTTAATTAAGCAACAGCAATTAGGCAACACATTTTTAAGTGGTTCTCCCACAGCTGAGCTTTCTGTTCCTTGGGAAAAGGTTGGCTTCAGCGTTAAACTGGCAGCTGTGTTCAAAGTGCCAAATCACTGGGTCAGAAAGAAGGAGCCCAATATGTAAACAGCCTTGTCACTAATTACCCCATGTCTTCAAGTGAATTGTAGTGGCTTCACTCCATTAGAGCCTCGACTTCCTCTGGGGCAGGCCACGGAGCAAGCAAGGATGCTGCAAGAAGCAGGAGTCTGTCTGATGGTTAAACCAGAGCCTGGGACACTTAACCAGAACAGCCTCACTGGGTATTTACTGTTGGACAAACCGCTCCACCAAAGGCCGGTTACAGGGAGCAGTCGCTCTCAGCACAGGCTTGGAGGATTTACTTGTCTGTTCCATGTTTATGACAGCAGATCATGCAGGGCAGAGGCTTTCATTCCCAAGTCACTTGGAGCTGAACTCAGAGATTGGTGCCCTCTCCCCAGAAACTCCTCTGGAAGAACCTGGCACATCTAGAGGACTCCATCGGACCGGCAGGGAATTGCACCCAGCTTTCCTCCTTGCCCCAGCAGGAACCAGGGGCTTCATGTGATCCACGTGTTTCTGGAAACACGTTCCAAAATCCCTGAGAAAAATGCCAAGCAACTCTCTCACAGACAGCGTTCAGCAGCTGCAAAGTTAGTGATGCCTGCAGGACAGCGTCTGAGGCACCCTGGCTCTGGCTGCAATGCTCCAGGAAGCAGCATGCTGCTGCTCTGTGCCTCCTTCACCTCCTCTCCATGCTTTTGGCTTTCACTGGGATGTAAGAGCAAGGTCATCTAATCTCTGTGTCCAGAGAAACCACAAGCAACATTTTAAAAGATTTCCTGTTATTTAAAAAAAAAAAAAAGGCTGTTCTTCCTCTGCTTCAGTAAGGGTGAAGTTTGCCAAACACCCTGTGAATCTCTCTCTCTCTCTCACACACATACACACACACACACACATGCTCCCCTTCTCTCACAGCTGAGTATTTACACATTTCCAAAGTGCTAAACCTCTCCATGCTGTTCAGCATCTGCTTTCATCTGTAATATCTATGGTGCATCTGAGGTTTCCCCACAGCAATCCTAAATTAACAAAGACTGGAATCTAGGCATCATCCGTAACCCTAAAGGTCAAGCACATCATTTTGCTTCAAAATGCCAAACAGGCAAGAAGAAAACAAACACATAGATTTTCCCAAAGGAAGATGAATGAAGAGCCCTGTCCCAAAGGAAAGCAAAAGGCCTAAACTAAAAAGGGACACTACTTTATGTCTATATGTCTAGATTGTGGTGATATATGCAATGCCTGGGTGCTAGCAAGATTCCCCAAGCTATGTGGGGTTTCCTTGTATTTCCAAGGGGCAGTAAACCATTCCTTGATATTTTAGGACAATGCCACTGTAAAAATTTTGCATTCAAATTTAAATGCAGTTTTGCACATCTGTACAGAGTCTGGCAGCGCCAGGGTGGCCCCAAAATGCTTCTCCCCAGTCCAACCCACAACACCCATTTTATGCTGAGAACACAGCTGCCAGGGCAGGAATCCCAACCCGGGGAATGAGGAGGGCTTCACAGGCTGAAATTACTGAAGACAGCAAACAGAAAGTTCCAGATTAAAAGTCACTTCTCTGGATAGCCCTGGTTCCACCAACATGGCCCACAGCAGGCAGTGCATGCCCTGCACCCCACAGGTTGCCCCATCTGGTACCTATCTGGTATTGCAGCTTGGGTTCGGTTCCCAAGGAGGCGATGGGCACTGCGAGCATGGAGGCTCTGCTTTAGCTCTGAGATGACAGTGTGCAGACTCACATCTACCCAGGGGTGGGTGGGATGTGTCCCACTGTGTGTATTTCAAGGATTCAGTATCAGCGAGGTGAAGGCAGAGCCACATCTCTGATTATGAGACCAACTACTTCTGCTCTTACCACTTGTGCAGTCCAAAAGGCTGTCACATGCTGAGGGAGATGTCAAAAGATCAAGTGAGGAGAAAAATACGGTCACCAAGAGTTCTGCAAATGAGCTATATGGCTGGAGGACAAAGTACATCAAAATGAGTAATAGTGGTCTGAGGAGCCTGCACACAGCTGGAAAGTTGAGTTTTCTTGCTCCTGCCAAGGCAGAAAAAAAATCCATCACCCCTTGGTAGTGTCCAAAAGAGTCTCTTTTTCTAACCAACCCCGTTTCCATCGATGTGTGACCAGGGGAGATAGGTGGCTGCGTGTCACCCCTCACAGCCCATAACCAGCACCCACGTCATTGCCTCAGACCCCGTGCAGAGACTCAGGCTGCAATCCCCACGAGCACTGCTCAGGCTCTTACTCCAAGATACGAAATCATGCTCCAGGTGAAGCGGACCATGAATTTAAATTATGTTTGCAAGCCGTGTTTTCTCAGCAGTCAGAGTAACCACATGTAAAGAAGCATCAAGAAAGCTTCTCCAGGGCCCTCCCTTTCTAGCCAGCCTTCAACTCTCAGAGTAACATCCCTCATTTCTAATTCATGTACTGCTCCATTCCCTTTAATAGCATTTTTCCCCAAATCTGCACTCTCTCTTCTGCCTAAAGCACTAATTTCCATTACCTCAAGAGGTATCAAATTCCAAACCTTTGCTGCAGCTTCAGGTTTTCACACTGGTTACAGACACCTCATTAGCTGCCCCACATCTGGTCCAGGCTACAAGGTGTTTGCTCTGCAACTTGCCAGCATCAGTCAACACAACTGTCTGATTACACACAGGCTCCAAAATGTCTCATGTATTAAGAAAAAAAAGAAAAAAAAAAGAAGAAATTAAGCAGATGGCCTGTGGAGCACGGAGATCTGCAGTTTTCTTCCTGGAAAACTGCTGGTAACCCTAGTTCCAAAATAATACCAGGAACAGCCCTCCATGTGGGAAGGAAGCATTTTCTAAAAACCTTTGATCTCTGTGTTCCAGAGGAGGGAACTGACACATTAATTAGGACATGTTGCTGAATGGGGTTGCTATCTCATACCACAGGGCAAAACCAAAGCGGTTATTTCAATGCTGGTGGTCAGCTCCTGATAAAAATTCACTGGGTTGGTTTTTTTTTTCCCCAGGATCCTTTTTCAATTAACAAAGTATGAATGTATCAGTTCAACTCTTCTGTAATCCCTACTATCTTCATATTCTCCCCTAAACCCCTGCAGATCTTCTACTAAAATTTCTTTCCAACAGTTCTCACCCAGAATTTTATGCAGGTTTGCATCTGCATATGTATGTATGCTGTGACCTTCCAAATAGAATGAGATTATCTATGGCTACAAGCCTTATTTTACAAGTGAGGCACTGAGACACCATAGAGCACAGGCATGCACTTCATGAGAATTCTGGTGGTTTACACCCAAAGGATAAATCCAGGTAGTCAACCTTCCAGCATGACCCTGGAGTGTTCCAAAGTCCTCAGGCTAAATGTCTCACCCAAAAGTGTCATTTCCCCTCTCAAGTTTCATTGCAAACCAGAAGTTAGAAGATAATCAGCCTCCAGACTGGACATCCCTGCTCTCCATGACTTGTCACCATTCTCAGAGGATATCTATGGAGGACACACGTTCCTGCCCATGTCTTCCCCAAATCTTTACCTAATCAGTTTGAAGGACCTTTGTCATCTAATCCCTCTTCATGAGGAGGCATCTTCATTCTGGAAACAGCATATTCACGTTATCGATGGTCCCTTCTCCCCACATTCCACCATCAGCACAGCCAAGTCCCCGGACACAGGAGCACGTTGCAGAGCTCACGTCCTCTTACGGAATTGCCTCTGTCTGTAGAAGCCACAAGCTGACAGCATTTGTTTGGATTCATTTCTTGGATCAAACCTTGCTTGAAACACTGGATTTGCTCCACTTCTTCCACTTTCCTTCTGTAACATGAAGCAATGCTTTTTACCCTATAAAAACTGAAATTGGGAGCACGCAACCTTAATTTCAAGGTATTTATAATTTTTGGCCCACACAGTCTCAGCATCACCCTGCCAAGCACTACTTGCTGCTTGGAAGGCTGACAAAATGTGATCAACTATAAACAAATTAACTTTAACTCCACTACGAGGAAGGGGAAGAAAGGAAGGGAAAGGAAAAAGGAAGTTAAAATTCTGTACATTTTGACTAGAGCCTAATGCAAACAGAATAAAACAGGGATACATAAAGCTGTTTGAAACCAATACTACAAGGTGGTAGATGTATTAAGAGCAAATGGCATCAGACAGCTACCACACTTGTTCTTTTGCAGCAGTACAGGATGATGGCCCTGCTGTGGACTGACAGCACACAGACAGGCTGGTCTGCTGCAGGCTGCAGGCAGTTTCTGGTTCATCACGAAGCCAGGATGAGGGACAAGAGGTTATCAACTCTCTTTGGAGTCAGAGATAACAGGGTGAGGGGAGAAATGTGGAAAACATCTCCAGTTTTCTAAGGATAGCCCACCTAAGAGTTTTAGCCCAAAGGATCACGTATTCTGTGTGGCTTTATCCACAGACATGATTGTAGTAGAGAAGCGTGGGCTGAGCTGCTTAGTGATGTTTACATCTGACAAGGCATATAGGAAAGCAGAAAGTCAGCTACCCAATTTGGATAGTTGGAATTTGGCATAGCAATCTGACCTATATTAAGTTTCCATTCTCTTCAGTACTACTTGGAGGGGATTCTTAACCACTGTTCTCGTATCCTGTGCCTCCAGTTTGTAAAGTAAGTTAATTTACAAAGAATTTGAGTTACCTCAGAGGAGGAGAATGATGAGAGACTTCCTCTGTCTGGATCTGATAATTCGTTACCCAGTGGAGGGGAATTTGCTTGTAAGCATGACCACAGGACGCTCAGTATAACGCTGAGCAACTCGCTGTCTTCAATGCTAGTTGCAGCTCCATGGTGCTGCACAGCCAGCTCAGACCCCATGCTAGGACCCTATCCCATTTAAACCAGCTCCCAGCTAGGCAGGAGGCTCCCTGAATGGCATCTGCTTCTAGAGCTATGCCCTGTAGCTCTGCCTCAGTTCTCTGTGCTTCTCCTTGTGAACAGAGTTGTATTTTCCAATTCAATTGAGAGGCAGCACCTATCATCTCCCACGTCTGCTGGCACAGCAGAGCACACACGGTCATCACACAGCACGTGATTAAACAAGGGCTCAGCGTCATTAACTCACCCTGGGAACTGAAGAATCCCACTGCAACACTGAACAACAGGAAGTATTAAATCAGCATCTCCTCTGGAAAAACACCGCAAGAAACCACCCACGGGACTCTGCTCTTGCTCTTTTGGCCCTGAACAGAACTTCCTCAGCAAATTAACTATCTCTAACAGGAAACGCTGCCTTTGTCCATCCTATTGCCTCCAAAACATCTGCTCATCTGCACACGCCGTCAGTGTTCTCGAGTAGGTGTCATCAGCCCCTTGGTCTGTATCTGTGCCAGGTCCTGCGGTAGGAAGAGCCCTTTCCACAAGCACTCTCCTCCAGGAAAAAAATACCTCTTTAACCCTCCATAGTTTTAACCCAGCCTTGGACACAGAAAATACACCTGCACAGTAAATCATCTGGTGTCTGTAGAAATCTACGTGCTAGAATAACTTGAAGGACCTGGGCTGGGCTCGCAGACAGCGTATCTCACATAACTTCAGTCTTAACAGTCCCACTGCAGGACACGAGCAGCAAGAAATGCAAAGTCTGTGTTCCAGGAAAAGTGAATACAAGCTAAACAGAGCCCAACAGACTTGGGGTGGGGAGGGAAGGAAGGGAGAGAGAAAATCACAGAATCATAGAATGATAGAATTATAGGGGTTGGAAGGGACCTTGAGAGATCATCGGGTCCAAACCCCCTGCCAAAGCAGCTCCCTAGGACATATCATTCAGATAGGCGTCCAGACGGGTCTTGAATATCTCCAGAGAAAGAGACTCCACCACCTCCCTGGGCAGCCTGTCCCAGGGCTCTGGCACCCTCACTGGGGAAAAGTTCCTCCCCATGTTGGTGTGGAACTTCCTGTGCTCCAATTTGCAGCCATTGCCCCTTGTCCTGTCCCCACAGACCACTGAAAAGGGGCTGGCTAATTCCCCCTGCATCCCCTGCTTAAGATAATTATAGACTTTAATTAGGTCCCCCCTTAGTCTTCTCTTCTCAAGGCTGAAGAGTTCCAACTTACAAATGGCTCTAGAAGGTGTGGCCCAGGAGGGAGGGCTGAGAGTGGTGCTTTTCTCATGCAAGAATGGAAACAAAACTGAGTGGGGAGCTGAAAACAGCCTTCAGATGTATAAAAAGCTGACATGTGCAAGGAAAGGTGAGGAGGAGCCAGGGGCTATCCACTGGCTTATTTTGTAGTCTGTAAAAATGTTTATCTAGGCATCAGGAAAAAACCTCCCAACTTCAAGGACTGGTCATCTCAGGGATGTTTTCCTTTTGGAATTCAGGATTCTCCCTCTCAGGAGGGTTTTAAAAGTACATCAGATAAACTCCTGGCATGTGCCCATCTCCGAGCAGGTGGCTGGGCTAGGTAAGGTTTCAAAGTGCCTCCCAACCCAACATTCCCACCCATCTATCATTTTGCACAACTGAGTTAAATTTCTGAAAGATCCTGAGCACTTTTAGCTCAGAAAGTTTCCCAGGACATACAATCTTCCCTAGTTCTTAATGAATCCCTGCAATTTCCAACTGCCCCCAGTTTTAGCTGCAGCTCCCAGCAGACCCTGTTGTGGGTTTGTGGACCACAGAGGTTTCTCGTGCTGTTTTGATTTTCCCACAGTGCCTTGTGACCCCTCCACCCCACCAACCTCCCCATCCTGCCTCCTTCCCCCACACAAATGCACACATTATTAATATGACACAGAAGTCTACATGCTGATCATCTGTAATGTCATTTAATTGCCCTCCCCCACCCTTGTTTCTTTAATTGTTTTCTCAGGACATTTTAGACTTCTGAAGGAGTTGACCAAGATCAATAAACCCATTTCAATGCATTTCAAACACATTTCAAGGGGCAGAATATAGACCAAAAGCAAGGTGGCAAGTCTCCACGCAGAGCATCATTACACTTTGAAGCCCTTGCTGAGGGAGCTGGGGATGCAAAATCATTATGAAAGTCTAGAAGCAACCAGACAAATTCATAGAGGAAAAATCCAGGGGAGGCTTTCACCAGCATGGACATTGACCTCAGATCTAGGCTGCCCCACAGCCAGGAGCTCTGGAGGCCAGACAAACATTTGAGGCAAGTGTCACAATGTTCTCTTGTCCTTCCTTGAGTGCCCAGTGCTGGCCACACCTAGGGACCATTATTCTAACTGGACACAGCTGCTCTTGGGTCAGTTGCCTAAAAACAAAAAAAAACCCAAAACCAAACTTCCTCTCCCACCATAACCTTAATCATCTGTTTTCTAGTGTGTACAAAGAGTAACAGGAGAAATAACAAAAAGCCTGGGACAAATAGGCTTTCTCCCTAGAAAGCCCAACTGTGGTTTCGGCACAGCGTGTCAAGAGTCTGTTATTGCACGGAGCTTCAAAGGAGCAGAATTGCAGAGTTTATGACACATCTGGTATGGGGCTTGAGTTTATCTGGAAGGGATCTTAATTGAAACAGAAAATTCCTAATTAAGATTGGAATCCCTAACATCTTTCCCAGCACCCAAACAGGAAATTCCAGGTGGGAAACTGCTGCTCTTCCAACTCTGCCTCCTGAAACCAGAAGCCAGAGGAGCCCTGTGTCAGCCAGGCAGCATGTCACCTCTGATTTTGTGCTACTCCTTGGCACCCTATTGAACTCAACATTATAGACCCAGGAAAGCAGAGGATGAAGAAAAGTTGCTTGACCAATGTCATGGGTATGTTTCAAAAGCCAGGAGCAGAAAAATCAATCTGTGGTGCAAGATCAGGGCATCAGGCACAGGCAGGCAGCACTCGTGCATCACTGCCTTCATCTGCCTTCTCAGCTGGTTATCTCAAGCTTCAGCCTAACTTAGTCTCTCCCCCAGAGTGCCTATAGAGCCTCTGATGGTTTCCTCACGCTGGGACTTTTCAGCTGAAGCATCTATTGTGTGAGAAGCATCAACAAGTCGCTTGATGAAATTTAGATTAGCACTTCACACCTTTTAGGATAAAAATAACCAAAGGAAACTGGGATTCATCCCAAAACACACTAGACAATTCACATTAATCAGGGGGCGATATACCTGTCTTTCCAATCCTTCACCTCCTCTTCTCCAGCAAGATAAATGGCAAAGAAAACAAACCAACACCCCTCTACATTTTTCTTCTGCGAGGATCCAGTTTCCATGTGATTAGTCTGCCTTGGCTGTGAGCTGGGAAATAAACCAGAGCTCTGCTCTTTCTCAAGGGCCAAGAGCCTGTGTACAACCAAGAGTGAAAAAGACCGCGACTCTACATTTTCCAGGCTCCATTCCAGGCTAGTTGCTTATAACTGAAGTTGTGAGGAAGTGTAGCTACTCTCTGCCCGGAAACAATTGCTTTTGGACAAATGTCACAACACAGGGATCTTCTAGCATCTACCTGCCTTTCTGAACCTGTGCCACAGTAACTTCCTGGCCCAGCAAGGTATCCCAGCTCCTCGTGCTACGGTAGCCAGCATCACAGCCCCAAACACCACATCCGAGGTTCTGATTCCCCAAGGCTGAAGCAGGAAGGCCATGAGCTCTCCAAGAAGCCAACACTGGTGTTTGCCTTCAGTGTGAGGTTCACACCAGCTGTCAGTGCTCAGGGCTTCTGAAAACATCCTGAATTGTTCTGCTGCAGGACAAGACGTCAAACTACGGGCTCCTGGTTTCAAAACATTGGGACCAAATGGTTCTCAGTGAGGGGTTGGTCTATTCTGAGGCTTCCCAGACAAAGCCAATGTGGTATTTCTAGTCTAACTTATTCAGCATTGTTTCTGTTGACACAGTGCCAGTACAGCAGTCCTCATATCCCACTGAAGGGCTAAGCAGCTCCCAGATTCCATATGTCACAGGGCTTCGGGTGATGAGCTTCTGAAGCCATAGGATCAACCATGCTTCCTGCATGAAAGAGGCATAAAAATCCAGGTCCTTCCTCTGCTGTTTCATCCGTTTCCATCTGAAAGATGAGTCAGGTCCCTATTTTTGACTGAAACCACAATGACCAACTGGGAGGTCCGCAAAGGTGGAAAATCCTGGAAAGTCTGAGATGCAACCTATGCTATGCCTAGGCTGCAACTGCCTAACTCAGCAAGCTGTATGGGGGGTAGGACCAGTGTCTGTGGTAACCAAGAGCCTTCCCCCACCCTTGCAAAAATGTGCAGTTGTGGCACAGCCAGATTCTTAGCAAGCAGTGTATTCGGAGGTGAAGGGAGGAGAAAGAAAAACACATCCCTTATCTAGCAGATTACAGCAAGGCTTTTTCAGTAGGGAGTGTGAAATGTCATCTGTCTTGAGGCAGCAGCTCCAGCACCACAGCTTTTATGGCTGAATGGTTTCACTGCCCTGTCTGCTGCATATCATGCTCGAGACAGTGACATGGGACCAGTGGCAATATCAGCACCCACTGAAAGATGTGGCAAACCTCTGTCTTGGGAATATTAAGGAAATACCAAGAGCTGTTTCCCCCTTACACCCATTTGTGGCTTTCGTTAGACCTAACCAGAAGCACAGGGTGGCAACAAGCGGCTGTGCTGATGGACATCTGGGTGGGAAGGAGATACAGAAGAAGAAACAGAAGGCAATTCCACCTGCTGCCCCACAACAAGCTTAGATCAAACACTCACAGCTTGCTAATGAAGAGATAATTGTTGTCCACCTGCCAACACACACAGCTCAGCCTGATCCCCACGGTGTGGAGAAGCATTTTTCCTTCTGTAGTTATTTGCAATGAAAACCTCCCACCTGCATGTGAGTTTGAACAGCTGTACCTACCTCACTTCAAACATGAAGAAAGAGGGATGGACTTCAGGCCACTGGAGAGAGCCATGTTGTCCAGAGCAGGGCACAGAGCACCTCTGCCCCATACCCCCTTTGCCATTGTTCTCCTTCTGCCATACATCACTTTTTGTTGGGTTTTTGGGTTTTTTACATTTCCTGTGGAAGGCTGGGGCTTTTCACCCTTCTTAACTGAATAATTCTAAGAGTGGTGCTGTGATCCATGCCAAAGCACATTATCAAACTTTTACCCTCTTCATATCTTTTAACTTCATTGGCATGGTGCCTGCATGATGCCCAACAGGTTTTGCCCACTGTCACAAACACACTGTGTGCTTTTTGCTCAGCTAAAGCAAACTTCTTGCCTTGGACTCCCTACAGCACAGGCAGAACCAACAGCTTTTCTTTCTCAGTGCCAAGGAGCCTTCTCATCTTCCATGTCAGATATGAGCACATAACATCTGTCATTTCTATCTGATTGCTACCTTGTTGTTTAAACAAGAAGTAATGTGATTAATGAACCTCTGAGGGAGAAAACAAGAGGCTTTACTAAACATAGAGCACCAACTTAGCACTATGAGCTTTTCTTAAATTCCCTAAAAAATGAAGAGCAGCTGCCTGGCACGGATTCCCCCAGCAGCAGTAACTGCAGTGTTTGGAGCAGCTCTTGATGCTTCTGAAAATAGGCATGATCTTGTGCCAGAGAAAAGAATAGCTTCATTTTATAGGTGTCTGAATTAAAAAAAAAAAAGAAAATGAGAGTGTCTGGGGAGACACATATAATGTGTTGCCTGGTGTCTACAAAGGTCTTTCCCTTTGCCTCTCTCCAAGTGTTGGCAAGTGGAACTTGACCATGTTTAAATTGAGAATTCAGGGGGTTCAGTTTAAAAACCTTTTCACTTCACAATTAGTTTGCTATTGATTTCAGTTGTTTGTGGTCAGACCACTCAAAAAAGAAAAGGGGGGGGAAGCAAAAATTGACATCTTTCTCTTTCCTAATACCAAAGAATCTCACCAGTATCCCACAGCAATAAAAAGTCCTCAGCAGCTCAATTTATTGGCTGCTGGCAAAGGAGATTTTTTAAGAGGCAGTTTTAGGCTCTCTACATATGGAATGGCATATGCTATTGCCATCTCCTGGTGTGAAACTGTCAGGGATGAAAAGCTGGGGAAAAAATACATTTTTTGCTCCTGGGTAACTCTTCTGGTCTACATTACCAGTAGCAGGAGGAGAAACTACTTTGATGGGGCTCAGTGGTGAACACAGGAAGGGGAGGCTAACGCTGAGGAGGACATGTGCCGTTCTGGAGAGGGCTGAAGTCTCTCTGCTGGGAAACCTTCACCCAGGAGAAGGACTGATAATCTTGTGACTGCCTGCATCATGATGCCCTGCTACACACAAGCCTCTGGAACAACTTCTAAACAGCAAATGGGGAAAGCTCCCACCACAGCATGACACAAAGCTCTGGAGTTATTTAAAACATGGAAAATACCAAGAACAGCCATGAAATGGCAGCTGTGTGGGACTGATCTTTTATAAGCTATTCTAAAGAAAGCACCAAATATCCTACTTATGTTGAAAATTATATAGGTCATCTTCCACATTTAGTGCAGAGATACACGGATTTAGCCAGAGGACAAAACTCATTCATGCTCAATCTTTAGCACGACTGCCACCCAGATCCATATGTGATCTTGGCCTTCTACCCCTGTATTTAAACTACAATGAGCTGTGCTTTGCATTCAAGGAAAAAGGGGGGGAAAAAAAGAAGAAAGAATCCAGACTTTTGTGGGGAAGGTTTCAGTGAAAAGGCTGGCTGCCTTCCTGTGGTCACTGAGGTAATGAGACTTCAACAGGGGCTTACACAATGTCAGCGTGGAAGAAATTCTAAGCATCTGCTAGAAAGGTTTTAAGTTACTCAAAAGCCTTACTGATAGGATTTCAGAGCCAGCTACTCTATTCGGACACTAATGTGCAAGCGAACACGTCTTTCAAAACCACATGTGGCCAGGCTATTCATCCTCCCAGCCTTGTTCCCTACCATTCATAACTAGGAGTGTGAAGCAGCAGGGCAAATCAAATAAATGACTTCATTCCTCTGGGGACATGAGCAAATGTGAACAAAGAAGCAAACATTTACAAATTCAGGATGCCATATTTTTGCCAAGTTTTCTTCCAGTGGGGAACTCTGAAGGATTCAAGGAATATAACTATGCATATGCACAAGCAAGCTCTGGGATCTCCCAAAGCTGCAAGACTCCCTGTGCAGCCTGGGAAAAGACATCACAGAGCAGTTTAATATACTGACACTTGTGTGACTGGATACAAAGACGTATCCCTCGGGTAAAGCAGAGTTTGGGGTACTCCATCACATGCCAGGGAAGTGTATCCCTTCTGCTAAAGCGAAGGCCAAAAGCTCCTGGAAATCCTCTCTCTGCAGGAGAAAGGGTGTTTATGAACGGGCTAAGATGCTCCCAATTGCTAACCTAGGAGCCATCAAAAGGCCAATCAGCTCCATTATGTATTTTGTTCTGTAACAATACCTGTAACTGTAGTTCAAAAATGTGTCTATGCTTGGCTGCTGAAGAACGAGGCCCTACGAAAGAAAGATAACATTATAAATGTGTCATCTTCTAGTGAGGTCTGAATGAACAAACAACCCAATTCTGGACATGCTTCAGTGATGGGAAAACCTGATGCGTACTACCTGAGAGCAACCTTGGGTAAACCTCTCTGGCTACCTGGCCTGGAGGACTTGTCTCTCCTGGGGAAGGACCAGATCCCCCACATGACAATGTTGGGCTTGCCAGAGACCTGGCACACAGGCTGTACAGTGGTGGAAGCAAAGCTGCACAGCCTTCAAGGCAAGACAGCCTGGCAAGTTAAAAGGCATGACCAACAGCCATTTGCTCTGTGCCGGGTTAAGACCCTGCAAGATACTACTGTCAGCTTTGTCCAGCTGCAGGGGAGCCTCCCTGGCTGCTTCAGTGTCAGCATGAATTCTTGCTCCAGTTTTCCACACACAGGAGTTCAAGTCCATCCTTTTAGCAAGCTCTTTCTTTCAAGACAAACTGAACCCACCACTCCTCCTACTACACCTACTTACCTACTGAACCCACAAACTGAACCCACCACTCCTCCTACTCCACCTACTCACTCCTGCTACAGGTGAGCACCCCACAACAGGACGGCATCCCCATGAGCTCCTCCTCCACTTTGGTGCAGGAGGCTGCCAGGCATCTTTGATGCTATGGCTCATTTCCCCTCATACTCCTCTGCTGTTTCTGTTCCCTGCCTCACTTTTCTCACTTACATTTCTCTTTTGACTCTCTTGTGGGAGGAAGACAAACTGAAACATGCTCCAGAGCTGAAATTACAGTTCACTCCATGGATTTGAAATGAAACAGAATATCAACTTTCAAAAAAACTCTCGATGGATGTTGAAATAATTATTTTTCCAGCAGTGTGGGGCTGTTGTTTTTTCTTTTAAAGCAGAGCAGTATGAAAAATAGATAAAGTCTTGCTGCAAAGGGAGAGTCACTCTCAGCAACTTTCCTCAAGTAGCAGAGCTGCAGACAGGGCAACCTGTCAGCCCTGCTCAGCCCCATGGCCAGTTTGGTCTCGCTCTCCTTGCACCAGCTCGTGCTGATTGAAGGGGTTTTGCTGATGAGATTCAGCAGAAAGAAATACAAAGGTGTGCAAAGCAGATTCCCAGAGGAATTTGTGGTGTGAGGATGTTTATGAGGTGTTTATGGAATGGTGTGGTGATGTGACAAAAGGATGGGACTGGGTTCAGGACATTGAGGACCTTCACACCATTCATCCTTGACCAGATACATTCTGCTCTGTGAAATGAAAGCTGTTGCCCATAGATAAGCCATCCACCTTTCCAGATTCAGTCCAGATCCCAACAAGTGTTTGTAACTCAGGAATCACTCCAAACCAAACCAACCCTTGGGTCACATTTCCTCCAGTGACCCTACCAGACTTTAAAGGCCCAATACAAGAAGAACCATTACACTGCAGCCTGATAATAATTCAGGGCTCTCACTCACCTGAGAGGCTCAATTTCCCCCAGATCCCAGGGATGTCATCAGGTTTTGAGGGCCTTTGAACAACAGCAGCAGCTGAAGGAAAAATACCTGGAATAAAATACACTGAGGGTCCCAAAGTCAAAGAGATCTCTGCAAAGGTAATGAGGAATACCTAACCACAGATGTTTGCTGTACAGACTCCCGTGCAGCTGAAACACAGACACTGTACTGCTTGCTGCAAAGGAGCTTTAACAAAGGGTTGTGCCTGAAGCTGACCTGTCCCAGACCCTCAAGGCTGTCATGTATGTCTCCTCTATGTAAGACAGCCATGACCATTCATACTGCTGTATGACTGGTTTCCACAGAGAGGACAGTTAGCTTGTGCTGTGCTAGTAAGCCAGGCAGCACTATTGACTCTGAGCAAACCACTTCCATAATTGGGCTCTTCTCCTGCAGTACAGGACATATTTAATTAATCTGCTACTGTTTATGTGTGCTATTCCCATCAGAGCTTGCTTGCAGTGCACAGACATTGTGCAGGGCATCTGACACTCTCCAAACATGTGATGTCAGTTGTGTCTTACAATGCCAAGTGCCTGGTGTATAATTGCTGCACATCAAACTTATTCTAGGGATGGGCAAATCAGGGCAGGGAGTTCTGGGGCCCCTTCTGCCCCTAAACTGACAAGCTGTAATGGACCAAACCCAGCCTTTCTGTCCTGCCTCTCAAACCATTGCTGGTGGCCACAACAGCTCTTGTCTGGGTCACACACAGTTGGGACCATCAGGTGGAGGTGGATGCTGTAGGAAGTTGAGGTCTGTCATATCACACCCAAGTGCTGTGCAGAGTGAAAACCCAACACACAATGCAGTAGCTGCACTTTAGTAAATCAGCAGGTATCAACAGAGTAATTGGAACTGATGTACCCAAGACTACAGCAGGTGTAGGTACCAACTCTGCTAACTCTTCTTTCTGCATAAGTCAGGTCACACAACCTCCAGCTCAGTGCTGTCAGGTTAAAGGGCAGACACACCTATGCCATTACAGTGTATAAACCTGCAAGCTTTATTGCTGGTATCACCAGCTTTCAAACCTGGACACCTGTGAGGACGTTCTGCTAAATCCATCAGCCACTGACCGTGCAGCCAGGCAGTCAGAGCAGTCACTCCCAGGACGGACCAAGCACAAAGTGTGCACAAAGGCTCCAAGCCCTGCTGTCTTCAGCAGCATTTGGTATAGAGCCAAATGAAATATGGTTGAGAGCTCAGCTGTCTGGATTTAGCTCTCCTACCCCAGTAATAGAGGATCACATCCAAATTTGGTGTTAAATAACTTTAAATGACACGAGAAGAGCCTGTGATGCATACCCAGAGCGTGCAAGAGCACAAGTGTCAACCCTACCTATCAGGACTTTGCTATGCAGCACATGCTGGCTGCAACACACCAAAGCAACCCCAAAGAGCAGCACAGAAGATCCCCAAGGACAGTCCTTTCTGGGCACAACTCCACCAACCTGACTCTGCTCGCAATTCCACTTGGGAGCTGAACTGCAGTATCCACCACGCAACATAACAGCAAGAGCCCAGGAATGTAAACAGTAAGCCTGAAGCATGCAAACCCTTCCTATCTAATACTTCTCAAGAGCACCATGAAGGACAGTATGGTTTCTGCACTGTGTTAACTGAGCACACTGATTATGGGAAGGTCACTGGCAGTTTTGAAGAGCTGTAACAAAGAAGTCCAGACAAATGATTATTCAGACCCTACCTGGTTTGGTTTGATTCACAAAAACATTAGAGGCTAAAAATGCAAGAGTGCAAAAATAGTTTTGGAAAGCAGAAGTATGCTGAATAACATAACAGTGGTTTGAAGTTCAGAACACTGCTGTGGGAAGGCTTGTGCTACAGTGCAAAAGTCATTTTTCCAGGGACTGTTTTGTTGAACATCTAAAACCCAAACAGCAATTAGGCTGGAATGAGTCCCCTAAATCAGGGAAATCTCTTCTGTTAGGCTCCCAAGACGTGAGCTTGGGGAACATTCATAGAATTGCAGAATAGATCGAGTACCAGAGCTTCAGCTGTCACGCTGCAGAGGCCAGCTGCCGAAACTGAAACCCTCCTGCATATCCCGGGCAGCCAAGGAGCTACAAGACTTGTCCTCTGCAAACCTGCCTTGCAGAGCTGCCTCTCCCCAGCACCTACCTCCTTCATGCAGCTCACCACTGCCTTCCCATCATCCAGGCTTGAACTACGCACTTGGACACTGTGGAACAATCAGACACAGTCGTGTTGTGCCTTAGTTACACCCAAGCCATTGAGGGTACCAGAATGAGACCCTAGTTCAGCATATGAGACCCTAGTTCAGCATTAAAGCACCGAGTACCTATAGGATGCACCACTTCACACAGCGTTGAGTCAGGTCTAGGGATGCTCAGGTCACAGTTGAGAAAGATTCTGTCAGTTTGGGGGCAGAGGGCAAACTAAGCAGCAGGAAGGATGGCTGGGAAAGCACAACACAAACAGACATGGCAGAAGAGCATGAGGAACAGCACATTAGGAGCCAGAGGTGCAACAGCTTCAGCCCCCCCATGCAGGCAAAGTGCTGTATGAAGCTCAACTGAAGGCCATGGGCCAGAAAGGGACATTACCCCAGGAAGGAGCTCTGCACCAAACAGGGTGCTGATGGTCTGCCACAGCAGCCAGGCAGAGGGGACTACAGGATGCACAGGCAGCTCATATCCAGGCAAATCAGAGAGGCATTCAAAGCTGTATGGACACTGCTGGAGCTGACTGCCTGATGTGAAGAGGGATGTCCTGAAGATGTCCTTTGCATCCTTGCAACATGCAGAACATGCTTGCAGGGACCTCCCAGAAGCATGCAGCCTGGGAGGTACAGAGGGGGTGTGCTGTTGACAGCTGCTGAGTGGACAAACTCTTTTTCCTAAAGTGGCACACTGCTGTTTCGTTTGCTAGTTGCCTGCCTTACAAAAGGATCCGGTTTGAAACCAAGTTTTATTAGCAGCATCCTAGTGAGCCAAGGTGCCTGGCTGGAAGAAGAGACAAACTCAAACAGGCAGTCACAGCCAGAGTGTCTGCTACTGACCCTGGAGCACCGACTCCAGAGAAGCCGCAGAGCCACCAGCATCTGGACACCAGGATGCGACATTTATGTTGAAGGAAACGGAGTGAGACTGCCAACCAAGGGAACCACCAGCTGCCAGAAGACATTAGGATTTGAAGCAAAAGGAACAGAAGTGGCCAGACGCAAGAGTAATTCAGCTCTTGCCATTGCTGTCTGCTTGAGGAGGCTGTCGGCTGTTCAGCATCTCAGTCCACTCCAATGCCAGCAATGCAGTACTGAGACCTGCATTTTGGCACACTGTCCTGGGTTCAGCCCAGCAGCAGGCTATGTTAGCCCTGAGAGTATTCCATACCAATTGCATCATGATCCGACAGGCTGCCCCCCCCCCCCTTTTGCAGGGGCGATTTCGGACCCAGGCACGGGAAGTCCCGGTCTGGGCAGCCGCAGTGCCAGTTCCGGGGGAGACTCCAGACCTATCACTACCTGCTCCGGGCACGGGAAGTGCTGGTCTGAGCAGGCGTGTGGGAGTTCCGGGTTCTCTCGCTCTCTCTCTTTCGGGATCGGCGTGGCAGGAGGTGGTGAGGGGGGTGCCTGGGGGTGCTGGGCTCGGGGAGTGCTGCGTTCGGGAATCTGAATCAGTTCGGGCACGGCTCAAATGGCATAGTGTGGTGAGAGGTTTGCACTGTATATAATAATAGCACTGTAGTTAGTTGTTTTCATACTTTTCCCTGTTGTTTAGTAAACTATCCTTATCCTAACCTTGCAGGCCTTGGTTTTTTTTTCCTCTGGCTCTGCAGCCCCTTTCTTAGCTCCGTTCGCCCATCCTCCACCTCTTAAAGTGGTAGGGGGCTTTCTTGTCTGACCTTTGTGGCCTCAGCTTTCCGCTGAGGTTAAACCACAACAACTTTTGGCGCCCAACGTGGGGCACGACGGGGGACCCCCGAGGGGGGCAAAAAGGTTGGGGTAACGATAGATTTGACCTTAACTCGATTGCAGTTAAGATAGAGTTGTGATAGGTATGGTTATTTAAGTAATTTCTATGTACAATGTTGTGGCATTTACTCTTAAGGATGCTGCCATGGTTGCCAGCTCGTGGCATGCTGCATTTAATCCTGCCAGGATTCGTTGCCATCCCGTACGTGTGTTTAGTGTATGTCGTGATAACAGTCTATGATTGGATAACGTTGAAGTTCATGAACTTTAAAGAGTACTTGTACCAGCTTTTGCTGTTCGGTACAAGGAGGGATAGAACAGGCCTCGTAAGAGTGTTTAACAATTTCCAATATCCCTGGGAAATTCTAACTAGCATTTTCCTACTGTTGGTTTTGGTGCAAATGGTTCTGCTTTCGATATATATAGGTATATATATTAGGCACAGGTTTATGAATACTACCCAAGAGTTTTCCCTGAGGCTGGATAAGCTTGAGTGGCAGGGCAAATGGCGAAATATGAGCAGGTACCTCGGTACATTCTTACCCCCAGTGGTTTGGGACTTCACTCCTGAACAGCTACAGGATCCTAATAAGGTGACTGCATATTTGAAAAAGAACTGCAGTGGGCTCCCCAGAGAAATACGCCCTACTGCACTGTGCTGGGGCTTGGCTACCATCTACCAAACACTGCTTGATAGCAAGCAGCACTGTCAGCACTGTCAAGGGGAACAAGGAAATGGATTGGCGAATGCTGCAGCTACTGCAACCCCTACAGTAGACACTGCCCATAATCCAGACCATCAGTACTGTCAGGGGGAAAGAGGAAATGGATTAGCGAATACTGCAGATGCTGCAACCTCTACAATAGACCTTGCCCATAATTCAGAGAATCAACCCACACCAATGTCTGTTGCTCCCATTCAAGAGAGGTGTCAGCACTGTCAGTGCTGTTGGCACTGTCAGGGAGGAAAAGGAAATAGACTAGTGCATACTGTAGATACTGCAACCTCTACAATAGACCTTGGCCAACCCACACCAAAGTCTGTGGCTCCCATTCAAAAGAGGAAACACACCAGGAAGTTAGCTCGCGTAGTGCCAGATGATGATGGTGAACAACCGGGGCCATCTCAAGAATGTCAGGATGAGGATGATGGTGAAAAACCATTATCTCAAGAATGGCCGGATGAGGATGAGGATGAAAAGTCAGGGCCATCTCAGAAAAGTCAGAATGGAGCAGGGCCATCTCAGATAAGTCAGAATGGGGCAGGGCCATCTCAGAAAAGTAAGAATGGGGCAAAGCCATCTCGAGCAGGTCAGGATGTAAGAGAACCAGAGATTGTTACCCGATCCCTGACCCTGAGTGAATTGCGTGAGGTGCGAAAAGATTTTGGCCGCCGCCCAGGTGAGCACATTATCACTTGGTTGCTCAGATGCTGGGATAGCGGAGCCAATAGTCTGGAATTAGACGGCAGGGAGGCCAGGCAGTTGGGATCCCTGGCTAGAGAAGGAGGTATTGATAAGGCACTTGGCGAGGGGTCACAAATCCTCAGCCTTTGGAGGCGATTGTTGTCAAGTGTGCGGGAAAGATACCCCATGAAAGAATATATTACCTGTCTGAAACCCAAGAGCGACAGCATAGAGACAGTTATCCAGTACCTGAGAGAATTAGCTGTACGAGAGTTGATTTATTATGAGTCGGACAACAGAAGGCTCCCTGATGATCCTGATGACGTCCGATGCACCCCAGACATGTGGCGTAAGGTGATACGAAGTGCACCACCAGGGCACATGAATTCACTGGCAGTGATGGAATACGAGGAGATGTTTCCACCAACCGTATATGAAGTGACCCGCCGACTCCGGACTTATCAAGACAACGTTGCACGTTCTGTCATTGCAGCAGTAGAGCAACTGGTTAAACTTAAACTTGACGAACGCATGGCCGATTCCCAACCTGTACAGAGCGATGTTGCAGCTATCCGAAAAAGTCATCCACCGTCCCAAGAGAGAGAAAACAGCAGGGCCACACCACGAGCCACACCACGAGCCACACCACGAGCCACACCCCGAGCCAAACTGTGGTTTTACCTGCGTGATCATGGAGAAGACATGAGAAAGTGGGATAAGAAGCCCACTTCAGCCCTTCAAGCACGAGTAAAGGAGTTGCAAGGTAGAGCAAATGCACGAGGTTCTGCCAAGAGGAATGTTGCACCAGTTTCTATCCAGGAGCAATAGAGGAGCCCTGCCTCCAGCCAGGTGGAGGAGAGGGATAATCGGACTTATTGGACTGTGTGGATCCGATGGCCTGGAACATCAGACCCACAAGAGTATGAGGCTCTAGTGGATACCGGTGCTCAGTGTACTCTAATACCATCAAATTATGAAGGGACAGAATCTGTTTACATTTCTGGAGTCACAGGGGGCTCCCAACAGTTGACTGTGCTAGAGGCTGAGGTGAGCCTAACTGGAAAGGATTGGGAGAAACACCCCATTGTGACTGGCCCAGAAGCTCCGTGCATTTTAGGTATGGACTACCTCCGTAGAGGGTATTTTAAAGACCCAAAAGGATACCGGTGGGCTTTTGGAATAGCTGCTGTGGAGACTGAAGAAACTGAACAGTTGTGTGCCTTGCCTGGACTTTCGGAAGATCCAGCTGTTGTGGGGTTGTTGAAGGTTGACGAACAGCGAGTGCCAATCGCTACGACGACAGTGCACAGGCGGCAGTATCGTACAAACCGGGATTCTTTGATCCCCATCCATAAACTGATTCGTCAACTGGAGAGTCAGGGAGTGATCAGCCGAACCCACTCACCATTTAACAGTCCCATATGGCCAGTGCAGAAGTCCGATGGAGAGTGGAGGCTGACAGTAGATTATCGTGGCCTAAATGAAGTCACTCCAAACATGAGTGCTGCTGTGCCGGACATGCTAGAGCTCCAGTATGAACTGGAATCAAAGGCAGCCAGGTGGTATGCCACAATTGACATTGCAAATGCTTTCTTCTCAATCCCACTGGCACCAGAGTGCAGGCCACAGTTTGCTTTCACTTGGAGAGGTGTCCAATACACATGGAATTGTCTGCCCCAGGGGTGGAAACACAGTCACATCATCTGTCATGGACTAATCCAGAGTACATTAGAAAAGGGTGGAGCCCCAGAGCACTTGCAGTATATTGATGACATTACAGCTAGGGTCATCGGTGCCGTGATGATGGAGCGAAGACTAGCCTCCCAAGAACTCTTTCTTTTCTCTTTTGTAATAAACACCTCTGACCCACGGACTATGAGCATGGATCATGCCAGGTGCAGTGTTCGAGAGCCTGAGATACAGCATTCAACGATCCAGTGGCACGTACGACTCTTCATACCCTGAGAGACTGTTGTAACAGAGGGACCAGTGAGCCTGAGAATCGTGGACTGAATGAAACCGACAGACTCGGAGGAAACGTCCACAGACTGAATCTATAAGCACATACATGTGTGTGCATGTGTACATGCATGTGTGTGGATGCGAGAGACTCCCTGGACCCAAAAAAGGTTGCTGGTCCTGCTCATGATGTAAATGGTATGGAATAAGGGGTGGATAATGTCCTGGGTTCAGCCCAGCAGCAGGCTATGTTAGCCCTGAGAGTATTCCATACCAATTGCATCATGATCTGACAGGCTGCCCCCCCCCCCTTTTGCAGGGGCGATTTCGGACCCAGGCACGGGAAGTCCCGGTCTGGGCAGCCGCAGTGCCAGTTCCGGGGGAGACTCCAGACCTATCACTACCTGCTCCGGGCACGGGAAGTGCTGGTCTGAGCAGGCGTGTGGGAGTTCCGGGTTCTCTCGCTCTCTCTCTTTCGGGATCGGCGTGGCAGGAGGTGGTGAGGGGGGTGCCTGGGGGTGCTGGGCTCGGGGAGTGCTGCGTTCGGGAATCTGAATCAGTTCGGGCACGGCTCAAATGGCATAGTGTGGTGAGAGGTTTGCACTGTATATAATAATAGCACTGTAGTTAGTTGTTTTCATACTTTTCCCTGTTGTTTAGTAAACTATCCTTATCCTAACCTTGCAGGCCTTGGTTTTTTTTTCCTCTGGCTCTGCAGCCCCTTTCTTAGCTCCGTTCGCCCATCCTCCACCTCTTAAAGTGGTAGGGGGCTTTCTTGTCTGACCTTTGTGGCCTCAGCTTTCCGCTGAGGTTAAACCACAACACACACTCATCCCTCAGCTAAGCCTATTTGGTGACAACCTGGAGGGGGGTTAATCCCTTCTGCACCATGCCAGCCAGCCTCACAGCTGTGTGAAACTGGTACCCTCTGCCTGCCCCAGGGTGGGAATGCTGGAGCAGTCCCTGTCAGGCCGCAGAGCAGCTTCCCCAGCAGCCCACCATGAGGATTTGCAGCCCCCACAGCACCCTGAAGTGCCTACACACAGCATGCTGACTGCACCACAGCAGTTCATAGCACAAGATAAACCAGCATCACCTGCCTGGGCTGCAGCAAACTTTGCCCCAGCCTCCTGCTCTCAGCAGGAGATCCACAGGACTCAGGAACACCACCAAGTAATAACAACCTTTCCCAAAACTGACATACCTTTCTTCACCCACCTCTGGACATCAGCATATCTCTCAACTCCTGCTTAACAGCCTGCAAACACCTCCTGGGACCAGTGCTGCCCACGTGTGAGACAACTCTTGTCTGTTCGACCAGCAGTCCTGGCAGGTAGGATGCTTTGCAACATATCTGAAAGGGACACGGGTGAGGTGAACTCTCTGAAAATAAGGGGGTTTTAACTAATTCTAGCTTCCTTAAAATAGAGGTTTAATAGAGTCCTTAAAAAAAAAAAAATCAATCCCTTCTCACCTAACTACCCATCTCTGAGATTATCCCTAGAAAGACTTAAAGAACAAAATTAAATGGTTTGTTCAGTGAAGCATCTCTGGAATACCAGTGCTTACAAAACCCCCTAACACTTATAACACAGCTCTGTAAGTAAGAAAAATGGGGATAAGACACAAAGCATTTTCCTTCCCATCACTAAAATATTTTCCTCCAGCAGCTCAGTGCAACATACCACAAGTCAGTCCTCTTCCTTTCAGACTATTTCAAGGAAACTTTGCAGTTTCTCATCTGCTTCCAAAGAGACAGAGTAACTCAGGACACGGACACCCCAGAATATATATACATATATATATATAAAAGCCTTAGAACAGGCAGTGCCTTGCAAAAACCACTTTAAAAACAGAGCTTTTTAAGCAAGGGAACCAACAGACTCCGCTTCAGTCCCTGGGCAGTCACAGCAACACCTTCAGCAAATATTTTGAAGGGCATTTTCCGAGGTCTTTCTCTCTGTACCACACTGATCTTTTCTGGGAAGGGATATGGCTGGCTCCATCTTCAAAAGAAGTTGTACCCACAGCTCTGGGCTGTGAACTTCAGCACATCTCCCCTCTCACACCCTTGGGAGTCCAGCCCCGACCTCACAGAGCTGTAGGTTCAAGCAGTGCTCCTCTCCCCTCACACAAGATTTGCTCACCCTTTTTTTGGGCAGAAAGTTCTCCGGACTCAAGCACTCCTGTCTCTAACTTTGGCAGGTCACAGCAGAGTCTCAGGCTCATCTTTCCACAGGGACACAATGTGAGATGAAGGCCATCACTGTGGCTGTTTTGGGGAAGCCATGATGAAAAGCAGAATGTGTCTGACAACCATTTCTGGGATTCCTCTGATTTTTGTTTAAATTCCATTGTAAAATCCCCAAGCACTGGGAGGGAGAGGAGCACGTGCAAGACCATGGGGGTCTTTGCACTGAAGAGGAGCAGAGGGTCTGGCAAAGTGTCTCCATGCAAATGAAGGGGCAATGTCACTTGGCAAGGTGGAAAGCAAAGGTTTGGCTCTGCCAGGGCAGAAGCCCACCAGCACTGTCCAGGTCAGCCAGCAGTCACATTAGCATCAATTTCTGTTTATTGCAACTGCAGCTACTCCCAATGGCTGTGTGGTGTCCAACTCACACCAGCCTCACACTGGACTCACAACATTACAAATAGCTCGGTTGTGCATGTGCCAGAGAGTCACTGCACATCATGTGGTATCGCCCTGAACAAACCTGGGGGTGGGAGAGAGGCAGCAGAGCACCACATACTGCTCCCTGGAACCAACAGCATCCCCAAAACATGCTTCTGATCTGCCACCAAACTACAGCTCCATACCCTGAGGATGCAATTTGTTACAATGGAAACAAGAGTTTTTTAAAGGTGCAACCATGAGTTCAGCTTTAGCCCTCAATCCCAGGTTTTCAGCAGTGAATGTCCCTCCTGTAGGTCCCCTGACATTTGGCATGTTCAGGGAAGCTGTTCACTGGACAAATCTGCTGTTAGTATCCCTGTGTGAAGCTCTTGGACGGGGGTACATTTGGGTGCTCCAAACACTCTGTTTCTGACAATGTCACTTCATTTCCTTCCCCTTCAATGGTTTTATGCCACCCCCAGATGCTCCCTCCACCCTTAATAAAACCTTTAGAGCTGTGAAGACAGCAGTTCCTCCCACCCGGGGATGCCCCACATGAAAACCTCCCATCTGCCCTGTGCCCCCTGTGCTAATGCCATTCTCCCAAACAGCTGTGACCCTCTGCAAACTTTGCCTGACCCGAGAACCAGCATCAAGCTGTGAGCGGAGGGTGGTGGGAGCTGCCAGCACAATGCCTCTCAATGGCCAGCCTGTCACCCCCGTGCTGTGAGGGAATGCGTTCCTCGGCAGGACAGCATGGTCAGCGTGCTGTCCCGCACCCTATCTGCTTCCCATCTCAGCAGGAGCACAGACTCAGCCTTTCATCCAATCCTGAAAGAACATGTTTTTCTCCTTTTTTTTTTTCCCCTTCTCTTTTTTTTTTTCTAAGTGAACAAGAAGCTACAAGAGAGTATTTGGCCTTTGCAGCCGATGGGCTGCAGCCAAACTCTGCCATGTGTTCCAGCTAATAGATGTGGGCTTTGCTTCCCATCCAAGAAAGGAAAAAAAGGACATTTATGAGCCGGGATTCAGCATGTGGAAACGAAGGGGTGGGGAGGGGATGCTATTTTCGTTGCTATAATTATTCAGTGGCCAAATCCCTGACCCTTGACGTCAGCTCTGGAGGGTCTGTTTAACTGACCAGTTGTCATGGAAAGGACGACGACGGGTTGGGAGGTACAGGCTGATGAGGAACAGCTCTTTGCTGCCTGAACCCACACACGGGCAGACCCCCTGCCTTCATTAGTCATCACCAGCTCACGGCCAAGAAATAAAAATGTCAATACCTTATTGCCAATAGATTGGCTGGAAATGCAGGCATCCAGGGAACTTCACACCTTCCCTCCTGCCATCAGTTACCATTAGAAAGCACAGGCCAAATCCTGATCTCAGTTTCCCCAGTGTAAAGGCTGAGAAACTTGACGGACCTCAGCTGGGTCACCCCAGGTTCACATCGATCCAAACTCAGCCCGGCCTCAATCCAGACTACACACATGGAAACATGCCATGTGCCGAGCGCAGGGGTCCCTACTCCTTGGGAACAAACCCAATCACAGTGACTAATTCATACCACCTTCCAAAGGAAAAAAACTAAGATAAACAATCCCTGAATCCCTTGCTCCAGATGTTAAGCACTGCCTCAAGCCCAGAGCCCCACTAGTAAGGCTCCTGCAGTGCTCAGAAGGTTGGCAGCAAACAACTTAGTTACTGACACGATGGTTTCTCGTTACTGCCCGTGCCATCCATGATGAAATCACCAGTTGTATGAGGAAATGGGAATAATCCTTGTTAAAATCTCACACACAGCTAGTGAGTGTTGGGCATAAGTTTGCTTAGTGGGGCTAAATTGCATTGCTCATTCACATGCAGTTTCATTACCTCCTGCCATCAGTTATTCCTGCAGCCAAGGACAACAAAAAGACTTGTCAGAAGCCAAAGTGAAGTTCAGTAGGACCAAAAAGCCACTTACCAAATTGCACACCAATGGGGCAGCTGAGCAGCAAGGCTCACCAAGGAGCAGCCAGTGAGAAAGCCATCTTGAGACAAGTGAAGAGCAAGGTGCAAGTAACCATGGGACACTGAGGAAATAAACCAGCAGGGAAGGGACAGGTCCCTGGGTTACAGCACAGCAGCAGGAGTCAGCTCCCCAAAGCCAACAGGCTCTCTGTGTTACCAGTGACCAGTTTGCCCCAGTTAGGATGTTAACCTGGCTGAGATGCGGGGATACCTTTAAAGAGAGACCTCAAAAGAGCCACTGAAACCATGTGAGTCATACCACTGTCTTCTCCATCACACAAGCCATGGCCTGAGGGCTTGCCAAGATAGAAGGAGGAATACAGGCTTACCTTTTTTCCTCCAAAAAACAGAGACATTTTTCAGGCAGTGACCTGTCTCCAGTGTATTTTGGAGCCCTGGCATAACCACATCGCTATGAGGTGAGAAAGAAGAATTTCACAGGACAAAAATGTAGCTCTGGCCATCAAGTGCCTGATTAGTAGCCCGTATGAAACGAGGTCAGTGGATCTAAGCCCATCTTGTGCTAACTGGTTGTGTTGTGATTTGCAGCAGTGTTAAGCAGGACTGTAACTGACTGACTGTGAACACCACAGTTTTGGGTTTGCTCTATTAAAAACAAACAAACAAGCAAACAAAAGATCCCAGCAGAAAGTCACTACAACCATCTAGACTAACATTTGGTACAGCACCAGCCCCATGTCAAGCCAAAAAAGGCAAGACAGAGTCCCTTGTGAAGGCAGCAAGGGACCCCAGTGTCATACTTGGTACATCGGTGTCAACTGCTAGCTCACCGTCACCGCAAAAAACAATACCAAGTCTGCATTCACCATCATCAGTCCTGAACCACTGGGCCACCTCTTTCCCCCCAGTAACACTTTCAAGCCCAAATGAAACATTTCAGAAACGTTTCAGTTGAGGCAGTTGGCAAGAACTTAGGATATTTAGTCCTGCCCTAAACCTGGGACACTGACACAACCCTCAAGACTTGGAGTTTTCCATCCCATAAACTGAGTTTATTTTTGTCTACATCATTTTAACTCTTTGAGCACTAACATTTACCCTCTGGTGAGCACTAGGAATGCTCTCTCAGAAAGTCTAAATAAAGAGATGTTCCAGGAGATTAGTTCTGGGATCTATTTATTTATCCGGTATCTGAGTAATACCAATTCTCAAGATCAAAGATAAATAAACACCGCTAATAGCAATAATGCAAATAATAATGATTATCTGACAGTTCTACTATAGGTCTTTGTCTGGGATGTGCCATCTAAACCCTACGAAAATAAGACTAACTGACTGGGCAGACCTCGCAGGACAAGTGGTGGCTGTGGTGACAAACAGTCTCAGCAGGCTGGTCCCACAGAGACTTCTATGTAGTAGGGTTTTGCACATTATTCTGTGTCACTACCCATTAGATGCCATAAGTGAAGTCACCATGTTCTTTGTAAAGGCTGCAGTTCATCCCAGGACAAGACACTATTACCTGCTTAAGTCCACACAGCCCTGCGGCGTGAAAGAAAACAGAAGAAAACTTTCATGGAAAATACCAGCAATTGAGTGAAACAAACCAAACTGCCAGAGCAACTATGTTGGTGGGAATCCAGACTTACACTGCGATCCCTAGGTAGGCAATCCAGATGTCTGTCATGGAGACAAAAGACTCTGGCCCAGCACAACAGCTCAGAGATGGGCAGCAGTGAGTAGTTACTAGAGGTGGAAAGAATTTGGTGAAGATGTCTTAACAACCACCGCAAGGCTTGCTACAGGCACTCAAGTATGGCTGGTGGTGGCTCACATAAGCACTGGCAGAAGACACATCAGTCTGGAGCAGTTAGAGCCTGGTTTGCATACACAATTCTCCTACCTTGAGTTGGGATTTGCATATATAGGGAGTTTTCAAAGGCAGGAGTATGGCAATCATCAGTATTGCAAACATTTCTGCGATCTTGGGCTCCCACTCTGTCTCATTTTGGTTTTGTTTTTTTCTCCTGTGGCCTTTTATCAAGTCCTTATTGTGTCTGTGTTGTGTTTCAGAAATCTTGGTGGGATGCGTGGGCAGGAGAGCACGGTGTGACCCAAGGCCATGCTCCCAGCAGTGCCTCCAGCACTGCCCCATCAGCTGAACCATGGAAAACCAGCAGAGAAGAGAACAGTGCAAAGTCAAAGTTCACAAACAAGACCACTAGAAAAATTAAGCTGCTTGTATGAAGTTTGTGTGACCAGAAAAAGATATATTTTTTTTAAAGAAACAGGTTGGAAGAACAAATAAACAGCCTCTCCTACAACATGGGAAACCTAAACATTCTTGTTTTATGCTTGCAACACATGAAGTCATGGTAATAACAGAACTTCCACAGTGTGGAAGAACTCAAGCCAAAGCCAGGTACAGTCCCCCATTTGCACCTTTTGCTCCACCTATGATCTGACATGACTAAAAGAGGATAAATGCCCTACGTGCTGGTCACTTGTTTTATTTATTGATTCAAAGCCAAGAACAGACTAAGAGGCTTTTCCTCATCCAGATCCAAGGTAGTTACAGACTACATCCCTGCAATTCCTGTGCTTCACTGACAAGCAATGGAGCGCGCAGGCAAGTGGGGAGATGAGGCCATCACGAGTCAGCATTTGCAAAATGGGAGCAAGTGCTCAGTAACAGCACACCAACACACAGAGAAAACAGAAATGAGCTGTCGTGATCGACCCAGCAAACAGCTCAGGGGATGCCATCGCTGGGAACAAGATGAGACAAGGGAAAGAGACCTTGAGGGAAGGGTTAGTAGGCAGAAGAGAATCAAGTCCTGGTTTTCTAATGGATAGAGCAACCTGCTTTTCCAAGTTATTTGTTATTTTTGGACCAGGTTGACACGCAGGAGTCAGCACGGGGACTGGAACTGATGCTCTGTCACAGGGTTCATGGCAGATTTGCCACAGCAAGCTCCAACATGGCAACTGAGTCAGCAGCTTGGTGCCAGGAAACACTTGCATGGTGTATATTGCCTCATCCTCTGCTTACCCTCAGAGCTAGAAAACATCCCCAAAAGCAGCGGTTAGAAACATCCTGGCCTGCAGGCCAGGTGTTAACAGAAACAATATGACTAAGGCAGGAAGGCAAGGAGGACGTGATTAATGAAATATTTAAGAGGGCAAAAAGATCCCCCACACCCAGCTGCCAGGCCTCAGGGGCATTGTACTGACAAGGACAAGCAGCCAGTGTGAAGCAAGGAGCCACCAACTTAGGGCAAGCTGTCCTTCTGACCATGGGACATGACATCAGAAACCCACTGAGGGACCTTTTCTCTGGGAGCTGGAGAGTCCACTACAGGCACTATAAGAGCTAAATCCCACGTGATCATCCCCACCTCCATTTCCACATCTTCTCAAAACCCATTCCACTAACTGCCTCAGCTAGTTGTACCCCATATATTTCTAAATTACCCAAAAACATCAGCTATCCTAGCAAAAGGAGCCTTTTGGAAGGCGCAAAGACAACTTGCAAGCACATCTGGATGTAGGCTGCTCATTCAAAGCAATATTGCCTACAGCCTCTTTAAGGACCACCATCAGCCTCTCAGAGGCTTGATGCTGAGCCCAAAGCCAATAGAAACCTTCAGCTGAATCCACAAGCTGTCCTAGTCCTGCAGTGCACCATAGTGTCCCCTCACATCACGCCAGAGTCACCAAAAAAGACTCCAACCACGTGTGTGAAACAGAACAGTGGTCTTCAGAAGTCCAATGTTTCTACTTCACTGAAGTACATAGAAAAAATAGAATTAGGAAGCACTTTAGGGAACTGGTAGGATGACACAGATTGGGACCGATGGGACACGTTCTTATGCAGGGATACTATCAGCATTTAATCTCATCACGGCACGCTGCCCTGTGACTCGGCAGTGCTCAGTACAGGAGTACCTCAAACATCTGCTCAGGAGCAGGAGCAACGCAGTGCAGGGCAGCCACCTACTATAGCCCAGCCAGCTGTGAGCGAAGTCCCAAACCTCCAATTCTAACAGCAGTTTTCCCACCAATTCACTGCAGAAGCCAATTCACATCACCACAACTGGGTCAGGCTCTGCTTGCCACTCTCTCTACGGTGAGACCAAAGGCAATGGGACACCCCAGCCTGCTCCCAGGGCACATGGGGTGGTACCGCTGCCCCAAAAGCAGCAGAGGACTCAGTGCAGGACATTTGGCTTGTGCATCTGTCCAGCAGGACTAAAGCCTTTGTTTTTCATACCCCACAGGCATGTTGCAAGGATTAGCTCATGTTTGTCCAGCACCATTTTTCAAAGCACTGTACAAGAGCCAAACCCTTCAATTTTTTAATCAATTCCCTGCTCCGTCACTCCCTCCCAAAGGAACGTGTTTCTCCCCTCTGGAGAAACAAACGAGCACAAGGTCAGCAGGAATGAAAGGTGGAAAGCGCATTCCAGGCTGCTCCTACTCTCTCCAACCTGGCCAGCACCCCACACAAGTGCCCAGCACCCAGGCCTCCCCACACAGCCTGGGCAGGGGCCAGACAGGATGCACAGCAGGATGTTTAACCTCATTTCATTTCCTTTTTGATTTCAAGGAGCAAAACACAGGGGTCAAACAGCCGCCCCTGGAGCCATACAGCCTGCCCATGTGCTCACAGCAAGGTTGGGGGGGGGGGTTCTGCAGAAGTGCCTCGTTGCAGCTCCCCTTATCAGACAAAAAGCCAAGCGGATGCTGCAGCCAAGGGATGCTGCTGGAGGGTGCGTGTGCTGATGCATCCCAAGCCTGGGGAACGTGCCAAAGCCTTGGCACTCAGCCTTGGCACGAGGGGATGGTTCACATCCGAGCGTACGTTAGTGCCACACATTAGACCTCGTGTTTTGTGCGAGTGCAGGCAAATCCGATGCGGGGCATTTTCTTCTGTGCACAGACTTGTTGAGCCAGATCAAAAGAGCAGCCCTGGGAACAGAGCTCACATGCTGGCAGCAGCACGGTCAGGGTGGGGACAAACCACTACAGGTCACTCTGCAGGACCAAGCTGATCAGAATGCCGCTTACAAAACCCAAGCGTTCAAGAAAAAAGGTATTAAAAACATAAAGAGGTCTATTTAAAGAGTACCTTCCCTTGGCTACAGTGCCCAAAAATCTGGGCATCCCTGCAGACAGCAAAAACATCCGCTACTCCATTGGAGAGTGGCAAAATCAATGTGTCAGTGTGATTCACAACTCTCCAGACACTGCAAAAGCAAATTCAGATCAGTCAGGTATAAGAAAAAAAGGGCCATTTTCAACACATTGCTTTGATAACTTTACAATTTTAAATGAGGAAAATAAAAACCTCAGGCCCACAAGAAGCAGAAATGGCAGAACAGATCATACCCCAAAATCATCTGGATTTCTGTATATCAATTTTGCTGAAATGGGAGACAAAAAGCCCCATTCCCTAGTTTGGAGGAAAGCTTTTTCAATGACCTTAACATGAGCAAACCTTTGTGGCTCTGGGAAAGGTTTTGAGTTCAGGAGAAGAAATCGCTTAATATTTTAGTGTGACACATTTAGTGTCACTTCCCACAGGTGGTGACATTACATGGGGTATCCTTCAGGGGAAAGGACTGCAGGAAAATTCTGCCAGCTTCACTGGGATTACATACAAGGGATATATCCAGATATAGCCCCAGTTCACTCCCAGGATTTCTTTCAGGAACTCCATGCAGCACGTGGACACTAGAGTTCTAGTCCCTGACTTGTGAAAATGACATTAAGGCAATGACAGAAAAGGAAGTACAGAAAAAGCAACATTGCTATGGTTTTCCAAAGGGTTTTAAAATCCTGTAGCAGATTATTTGCCTTCTTGTTCTGCTGCTGCACTCAGACTGCACCACAGGGTCTGTGCAGGTGCCCTGGGTTTTGGCTGGGATGGAGTTAATTTTCACAAGAAGCTGGGAGGGAACACAGCCAGGACAGCTGACCCAGACTGGCCAAAGGGGTATTCCATACTGCATGACATCACGCTCTGTATATAAGAGGGGGAGCTGGCCAGGAAGGAGGGATCGCTGCTGGGGGACTGACTGGTAAGCAAATGGCATTTTGTATCACCTGCTTTGTATAGTCTTTTATTAGTACTGTTATTTTCCTCTTCCTTTGTTGTCTTATTAAAGTGTCCTTATCCCAACCCACAAACTTTACGTTTTTCTTCTGATTCTCATCCCCATCACACTGCTTGGGGGGAGGAGTGAGCTGCCTAGTACCCAGCTGCTGTCTGGAGATAAACCATGACACTAGGACTGACATTTGCTTCTTCAACTGGAAACGGGCTTTAGCAGAATCCCCCTCGCCGTGCTCTGCTGTGCAGGTTGTCCCATATTAAGACGCCTATAGCAACTAAAAGGTTATGAATGTGCTCAAATAAAGCAGAAATCCACAGGGAAGTGTTCCAGAAATGTTTTAAACATTCAGCTTGGCAGGAAATAATATTCCCACAGTTTCTGTCCTTACTAGTCATGAACAGGAAGATGTACTGCAGGTACCTGGCTTGCCACAGCACAGGTCTTGAAAAGAAAAATACCATTAACTATCCTGACCTGAGGGAGGTTGCACTGGAGTGTTTTTCCTCCTTTTTGGCAAGGAAGTTCAAAGAATAACACCCTTTACCTCAGGGAAGGTAACTGCTACAAGGCAGAAATTACTGGGCTAATACTCAGGATGCGGGTGGCTGCTACGTACTGGCTGCACAGCATCATGCAAAGTATTTCATATCACACAGCAGGATAAAGGCCATCGGGTCCCAGCAGCAGAAGTTATCTACCTCCCAGCTTCACACACACTCCCAGCTCCTGGAACAGAGCATCGGTTCCGTTTGTCTGAAAGGGAAACACCTCAGGCAGAGGGCATCAGGGTGTCACGGGGGGGCTGGGGTCTGTGGGCTTTTCTCTGCAAACTTTCCAACAAAGGTAGACGATTTTCAGAGTTAGGCTGTGCTGTTACACTACAGGACAAACAGAAACATGCCTCCCCAAAAACTGGAACCAGCCAATCAAACAGGAGTACGGCAAGGCTGGACATAGGCTGTGTTGCCAGCCAGGACGGGAACGGCCAGTGGCCCTACACATCAATGAGACCGGGGGGGATGGGGGAGGTATTACCTAGGCGGCTTGACAGAGATGGAAGAGGGGTACCACACCTGGGGTATTTTGGGAGGATGGAAGAGAGGATAACCTTTGGGAGGGGGAGGTTAGGAGGGATGGAGCGGGAGACAGCCCTGCCCGGGCGAGGCGGGGCGGGCGGTGCCTACCTGGATGTAGGCGCGCTGCAGGTAGCTGTAGGGTACCCTGCGCTGGAAGTCGGCGCGCACCTCCTCGGCGGCGCGGTGGCGGGAGGGGGCTCCCAGCCGCGGTTCCTCGCACTGCCGCACGCAGCCTGCGCGCCGGAGCACCGAGCCGAAGAAGGGCAGGTCACCTCCGACGCCCGGACCCGGCGCCGCCAACCGCACCTGTCCGCGGCACCTCCGCCGGCACCGCAACCGCGCGGCCCGCAGCTCCCGCCGGCTGCGCAGCGCCCGCTCCAGGCACCGCGCCGCGCCCGCGAAGTCTCCGCCGTAGTACGCCTCCACACCGCTGGCGTACAGCGCGTCGAAGGGCTCCAGCGGGCCGCCTTCCCCCGCGCACCCGCCGCCCGCCCGGCACGCCGCCGGCAGCAGCAGCGGCAGCAGAAGCAGGGCCCCCCAGGGCCGGCTCCCGGCTGCCATGCCCGCCGCACCGGTGGCCCGTGTGATGGAGCCCGGGGGTTCCGAGCGATGGGGAATCGCGGGACCGCTGTAACGGGGGTCCGGGCACCGCGTGGCGGGGCTCAGTGCGATGGGGTCCGGAGGCAGGCTGCAATAGGGGACCGTGCGGCAGGGTCCGGGGGTCCGCGCAGTGGAGTCCGCCGCGGTAGCGTCCGTGCGACGGGAGCCGGGCACCGTGCGGCGGCTCTCGGTGAGAAAGGGTCCGGGGGTCTGTGCGGCGGGAGCCGGGCACCGAACAGTGGATGTCGGTGTAGCCGGATCCGGGGGTCCGTGCAGCGGGGCGCGAGGCGGTGCGGGAGAGAGCCCAGGGGTCCGTGCAGCGGGAGCCGAACACCGCGCAATGGATCTCGGTGCAGCCGGCTCCGGGGGCCGTCCGAGGGTCTCCGCTGCGGCTCTGCCCGAGCCGGTGGCGGGGCCCCGGCACGGCTCACTACACGCCGGGCCCTATGCCTCCCTCCCCCGCCGCCGGCACCTCTTAAAGGGCCCCGCTCCGCCGGCCCGGGCCGACCCGCCCCGCCCGCGCCGCCGGCCCGGCCCCCCCGAGCGAAGTGGTGGTGCGGGGGGAGTGTGTGTGTGGGGGGGGAACCACCGTCCGGGCGCCGCTCGGAGCATCCCCGTGGCTGCGGGGATTTTTAAATGACGTCGTGAAATTTAAATCGCCCCAGGGTGATTTAAAGGGCAAGAGCAGCTTTTCCTCCCTCCGTTACCTCCCGCGCCCCTCATCCTGCTTCCCCACAGCTTCGCCGCCGGCGTCGTTTATTCGCAGGATGCTTCTTTCCCCTCATTGTGAGCCGGTTTTGTGTGGGTTCCCCACCCTTAGCCTCTCTCACCCGATAAGCCTCCTGCCGCTGGGATTGCTGCGAATAGATCATCTGGGATGGGCGCGGTGAGCGCCCGGTGAAGCCTTCTCAGCTCCCAGCTCTGTGGGGTTTCTTTCTCTTCCTCCAAGGTTTCTCCTCTTCCAACGCTGCAAAGCCCTGCCCTGCCGAAAACGTTACTCCCCCCCACCATGACTTTTAAGGCGTTCTTGTGCTGAGGTGCTTGGCAATGCAGCCTAGTGACACACACCCCCAAAAAAAAAATCTCAGTTGTCATTTTAAATAATCTCAGTGCTGAACACCTGTCAGTAAGACGTTTTCCATATTAATACACTTAATTTGCCTGAAATCAGCTGTTCAGTAAAGCTTACAGGCACTCCACTGTAAGCCACTCTGGGCGTGAGTACCCCAAAGTCTGTGCACTGTGCTCAGAGGGGTCCCTCACCAGGGATTGTGGACATGGTTATTTCAGACATTTCAGGGACATCTCTATAGATATTGCCTATCTTCTCCTAGATTAAAATAGCTGGAAATGGGAGAAAGCCATTTTCTCCAGGTTCTGTTATTGCATCAAGACAGATGCTCCTCACCATCATGCTGGTCTTTCCCCTCTGCTGTTCTAGTGGCTTTGATCAGATTGTTTCTCATTTATGCTTCTGTGTCCAGGATCAGAAAGGGGGCTTAGCACCCCCTCCTTGGGCAAGTGATCAGATCATGGAGTTTGGTTTCACACAGTTAGTGTTTTCCTATATGGCTGAAGCTTTGCTGGTGTTCTTGGTGAAGAGCTTTCCTCCATGGCAAAGATTTCATAACCATCTTCCTTGCTGCTTTCTTGCAAATTGGCACAAAATGTTTTAAAGGTTTGGATGTCCCTCCATCTCTCTGCCCTGCCAGGCTGGTGTGTTGAGGTGGAGCCAAACTCCCAGAAGTGAGATCTCCATCAGGAGAGGTCCATGCTGTAGCCACTTGCCTGTGCAATGCAAACTGTCAGATCCAGTTAAAGCCTGTTGCAAGGGAAGGGTTGTCCACATTCCTAGGGAACAGAGGTGATGTTTTTAGAGGGCCACTTCAACCTCCTCAAAGGTCACACAGGAGCCACTGGTGGTTGCACAAGTTTGGAGTGGAAGTCAGCTCTAGCCCAAATCACAGGGATAAATCACCCTGCTCCTTGGGTGCACTTTCTGAAGGATGCACCTCAGATGATCAATTTGCAGAAGTGCTCTATGAGGTTCCATATTGTTTCCAAGTCAGAAACATCTCTGTGCCTGCAGGAATGCAGAAAGCACATGAATGACTGTAGAGAGAATGAAGTTAAACAGAATATTTATTTCATACTGCTGCGTTTTCTCATCCAGATGTTTCTTTCATTAAAAATCCTCTTTGAAGCAGTAAAGAAAAGGTTCTTAGTCCTGACACCCTGCAGCCCAATTCTGCTGCACTTCCTCAAGGGTTTTCTCTGCAGGCATCCACTCACTCCAGGATCAGACTAACACTACCCCAGCTTTATGGTCCTCCTGGTCTGGGTCACTCTTTGTTCACAAAAGTTTGTGTTTTCCTTCACCTTGATACATCATTGCTACCTAATTGCAGCAAGGAGCTCAAAAGAGTCAGCATATACAAGGCAATCGATCCAGGATGTCTCTAGGGCATCCAGTGCAGTTGCTTGAGCAACCACCCTTATTTTTGTACCCCTGCTCACTTCTGAGGTATAAAGTTTGCTGGTCCCTTGACTGGTGGTCTTTTCCTTGCAGGTCTGGACCACAGCAGTTCAGGAATGCAGCAGGATGGTAGGCAAGGTGGGCTGGCTGCCTCAGAGTTGGAAAGGAGCTGGGTTTAGAAGCCTTGCATGGATACAGGCAGGATTTCACCTGGCAAAGCAATTAGTAGTTTAGGATATTATGACTCTGAATCAGGCCCCAAGATGCCCAAGATACTCCTCATGCCTCTAATGAAAGGAATAATTCTAAAAATGTAACAACTCAGCCCGTGTTCTGGTGTTGATCCTGGCCACTGTGCAGTTGTTTCAAAAGACCTTTTCCTATGTAAATAGGTTATTCTGAAGATTTATTTTTTTTTTCCTTGAGGAGAACTCTGATACGTGGGTCAAACCACTGATGAATTGGCAACAAGATAAGAACAAATTTTAGAATGGCTTTTCAACATCCACTTTACGAGCAGAGCTACTTTTCAAGCCCTCACTGTTCCATTTGTAAACTTACCTTCCTATTTAATTCATGGACAAACTTTAGAATTCCCAAATCAAACACAGGTGACCTCTTCAGCCATATACCTTACTGAGAGAGGCAGGTTTGAATCAGATGGAAAAGTACTACACACCCACACTGAAGAGCTTTGGTCCTTGCCTCACATGCAAAAAATACAAGTTTATTGAATGTGACAAAACCATTACTGATGATGAATGACCAGCAAGGAATCTTTCTGTTTATTATTATTCTTATAGCAAGATGTAGGCAGTGTGACACAGCAGGATATGGATGGAGAGAATACAAGGTGTGTGTTTGGGATGCCAACCCACCCACTCCAGGTGGTACCTGTGGGTTCTTTGCTGCTGACACAGCAATCTGCTTCCCCGTAGCTGTTCCACTGTACATTTGAGCCAGTCTCTGATGTATTGCTGCAGATGTGTTGCTGATGACTTGACGTCAGCACAGGTGGGCAGGAGGTCTTCAATTTTTCTTCTTAAACTTTTTCATTTTTCTTCCTTCTAGCAATATTTCTGAAGCTCAGGGCCTGAGAGTGACTGACCCTTACCATGTCCCCCCAGACATCTGACCTGTGATCAAATGCTGTGTGTTCTGCTTCCTTAAACTGCACTTGCAAGAACCCAGGACATTCTCTGTCCTAGCAGGCCCCTATCCTGGCATTTCTCCAGAGTATGTCCTTCTCATATCTTGCTGATGAAAGCCTCTGGTTTTGTATTTACCTCCCCTTGACATTTGCAGGGACGTCACCTCTGCAGATGGACACAGTGATTGCCAGCAAAGCTTTGCTTACAGTGTTGCTCTAAGTGCATATCCTCCTTCACACACACTGTCAAGGTCATCTCATATCCCCCTTTGTAGCATCCAGTAAAATTGCCTTGGCCCAGGCTTGCCCACCTCTCTCTCTGCTGCACTCCATTATTAATACCAGCCTCAACAGCTCATTCTTTTCTTTGTCCAAGGTTTTGTTCTCTAGAATGTGCCATTGCTTCTCTACTGCAGCACAACCCAAACCGAACTCCCCAAAGCCATCTCTACAGTGATCCCTCCTCTGTGCCTCTCAGGGCTCTGGAGATGTGCTTTTTGTGATACACAGAACCCCCTGTCCTGGATCTGTAATAAAAACCTTAATACAAGAGCACAGACAAGTACAACACAAAGCTTGCTGTTGGCACTCAGCAGAGAAATACAATCACATAAATCACATAAGCAGAGGATCCTTGTGACATCCCATGTGTAGGCAATGTCGAACCTTATTAAATTCCAAGTGCTTGTACACTTTGCTTACTCAGAAACTTGGACTCTACTGCTGTCATAAATTAAAAACCAATGAAAATAAAGTTCAAAAAGTACAAAATACACAACCACAGGCGCACTGGTGTCTTGGAGAGGTTGGCCACATGCCTGTACCTTTGAGCTTGGATTTAAAATGCCCCCATGGCCTATATTATTTTGGGTGACAACGATGAATAACATTAAGGAATTATTATATTGTGTTCTGCCTAGCACTTTTCTTACACTGACAGCACAAAAGTTCTAGGTATTTAGAGAGAGTTGCTGTTACTAACAGGAAGGTACCTATAAATGATATAAACTGATAAAATTTAATCATAGACTCATATGACACAGTTATTTTCAGTGCATAGTCCGGAGTTAATGAGACGTGTGAATGGTTCCATTGTGTAACAGCCTGAACTCCAGCGGTAAGCTGTGGCAGTTTCAGTTTCAGAGGGTGAACAGGGTCTAATTCATGACTGCTGTAATTGGACCGAAGTTGGTGACACTGCCAAAATGATGGGTCAAGTGCAGTGTGTGTGCACGCACAGCCGGAGTCTGGCTGTAGCTCTAAGAGGTCCCACACACGGCGAGTGCATGGGGGTGGGACAGGCTAGACAAAGTGCCCTGTTTGAGTAAGGTTTGAAGGATGTGGAATTCAGCTAGGAGTGGCAAAGCTTCTCTCTGACATGACTATGGCACCCTGCAGTGGTGTGCGAAGGGAGGAGACGGACAGACAGAGGGTGGAGGAAACATGCCACACGTAGCAAACCTCCTCTTCTGCCCACAGCGAGGTTGTTGTTGGGAGATGGTGGAGTGGTGGGTGGAGCAGCCCAGGCAGCTGGGGTGGATGTTTGTGGACTCACCATCTCTCCAGGGAAGAGCTCACCATGAAAACCTTTGGGATAAACATCTGGTGGATTTGACTCCCAGGTCTCCTTGTCCCAGCAGCTCTGCTGCCTGCCACGGGGCTGTTCATGCTCAGAGTGTGAGGACTGAGCTGCTGTTGAGTGAGATGGGAGAATCACAGCTTGTGGAAGTGAAATGTGGCCACTAAAGTTGGACAATAGGGAAAATATTCAAGGACCCCCTCCAGAGCTGTCTCAAGCAGTTTCTGTCTCTTAGTGGAAATGTCAGAGTCCCCATTAAAACCAATATAACTTTTCTCAAATGTGGTGTGGCTGTAGTTTCCTCTGCATGATGTTGAGCTCATTTTTCCTACACATTAAGTCACAATCTGGACACCTGGATGCATTTGTTATTTTTGTCATTCCCTATATCAGTTCTTGTCTGGTCTCAAAATATGGTTCAGCACTTAGAAAACACCTTAACATAAGACCACGTGAAAGTCACGGAGCTGCCAAGCCAGCTCAGGTAGGTGCTGCATCCCACCCTGAAACGTAACCTGCAAACAGCAAGGTTTTATCCACAGACCTTCCCCCCCGTGTTGCCCAGCAATGAGAGACTGGGTCTCCAGGAGTAAATATCTCCTTTCCCTGTAGAGTTCTCCACGTGAGCCAGACCCCAACTCATTGTGGGAAGAAAGAAGGAAATGTCAGGCTGGGGGAAGAGGCCCATGAGGAGGGCAACCTGACAGAGAGAAAGGAGGGCTGTCGCAGGGGGAAGCCCAGCATCCTGCCTGTGAAACCAGAGGAGGAGAGAGAGCTGCAGGGGAAGCCCGAGAGGCAGAGAAAGCCCACTGAGGAAATGAGAAACAAATTTGGCAGCGGTAGGACACGCATTGCAGAGAGGAGCTCCCTGGAAGAGGCACGGCTGAGTCCCAGCAGTGATAACCGGGAGCGCTGCCATCCTGCCAGGACCACAGCAAACACCAGCAGCTCTCACAGATGGCAGCATGGCAGAGGTAGGGGGGTGTGTGTGTGTGTGTGTGTGTGCTCTCATGTCTCCAGTCTTTCCCAGTTTTAATTTTTATGACTCAGTGAGAAGTCAGGGGACTGAGAGGCTACGTAAGACACTGAGCTCATTTCTTTCCCAGGCACTGGGTTTCCTGTGGCTCCCCTTTCACAGTCCATCTTTTTTGCACACTAATGCAGCTCTGACTAATCTAACCATGAGGAGCAAATCAACATCCACAGCCCCAGTGTCCTGCAACACAAAGGGAACTGGAAGAGATGGTGAGCAGTTAAGTATAAATCGGCAGCTCTGTACCTTCTCTTTCATCTCTTCAAAATCCTGCCCCAGGTAAAAATCAGAAGTCTTCATGACAGCGAAGTAATGTTGGGACAGATCATAGAAATACTGCACATGCAGAGATAGAGGCCCAGAGGTGGTTAAAACTAAATGTACTCCAAAGTGCATGTGGCTGAATCATTTTTACTGCAAGGTGCTAGGTTTATATGGCAGTAGTTTTCATCCCAGAGAATCCTAAAATGCTCTGCTAACACTATGCACATTAAACTCACTTCACTACAGCTGCTAAGCAGGCAGGTTGCTGGCACACTGCTTCCCACCCAGATGTGGGAAGCAAATAACCAACCCAGGACATCTCAGCAAAATCCTGGCTTAAGGGAAATTACCCCTGGGAAACAAAACAGAACTTAACATTTTATGTAGTATGCAGACCTCTGGGGGGTCCTGGTATCTCCTCACAGATGTAGTTCTGGAGGCAGAGTGCTCAGCGCTGGGGCAAATGGAAGGAAACACCAAGATCTCAGAGCTGGGCTGAGTGCAAGAGAACAGGCGGAGATTCACCTGGGGGAGAGGCAATAGCAGCTACTCTGTGTTGCTTGGAACTGGCTTGGTAACTCACAGCAGTGGGGGTACCTCCTGCTCCCAGCCCCCAAGAGCCTCCCCAGTACCTGATCAGCCCCAACAGAGAAACCTGTCCAGAAGGAATCAGGAGACTGAGGGTCTGTGGCCAGTCGAGCGTGCAGGGGAGTGCATTGTCACTCCTCCTCTCGCTGCATCCTCTGTGCCTGTATCAGTGGCTGCACAGGTACCATGCAGGACCATTCCTGACCAAGGAAGGCCTGGAAGGGGTGAGTGAAGGAAAGAGGCTAGAAAGAGGCTAGATCTGGTGGCTGAATAACACCATTATTTGCAGAGCTGCTGCAGGCCAGGGGAAACATTCAGTTTGGGAACAATTCTGCCAATCCAAGCAATGACATGTTCCCTCACTCCTTTTTTTCTTTCCTGCTCTTCCCCATGGACAGTTTTTAGGCTTTCTTAAAGCTGAATAAAGCTGGACAAGTTCCCCTGCGGCAACATATTTACTCTGGTTTCACAGTGGTGTAAATGACAGAGAATTTGGGTATCAGAATTGGGATATGGTAGAGCAGTGGGGTACAGATGTTTTCTCAAGACCAACACCGAAGCCTGTGAGATCAGAATCTGCCTTGAGCTGCCCCAAGCTACCCTCTCCTTCCTTTCTAAGGGTTGCCAAGTGCCTGGGGTGCCAGCTGCATGCCAGCCAGCAGTGACACTGTGCAGGGTGACCAAAACATCAGCTGGGGAGCATATGGCAGGAGCAGTGAATGCAGATGGTGATAATGAAGTGGAGAGGAGCAAATATCCTGTCTCACTGAAGTCTTCCCTATAATTAGAGAAATTGCAGAAGGGAAACACTGCTGAAAAATGGGAAGGGAAATTGATTCTGTGTTCCCTGTGGTGTAGCACTCTGTGAAAGCTGATGCTGCTGTGATCAGTGGCTGTTCCTCCAAGGGGAGCAGAAGGCAGCCTTGGAGGGAGCAGATCCCCAGCACACACCCAGACAGGGAAGCGAGTAGCCTAAAATCACTCAGGACAGAATCAGCTCTCCTGACTCTCCTCCCTAAGACTTCACTTGGGGACACCCTTTGCCAGGTCAAGCACCGAAAACGAGAGCCCCTGCAGAGAAGGCGTCACTGGCACAGGTTTTTCTCTGTAGCTTCAGCAATTTCTCTAGGGCCTTTTTTGGCTGAGGATAGATGGGGAGCAGGGGGAGGCAGATCACAGCCTTACTGTAATCTCTAAAAATGGATCCTGGTGTGCGTTCACTCCCTCTCTCCTAGATTTCATTACCTTTGGGACTTGTCCCAAAAGATATTTAGGAGGGTAGCCAGAAGGAGATCTCTGAATACAGTAGCAAGGACACTGGTTTCCTTAATTTTTTAGTTTCTGTAGTGAAGTTTCTATTGAAAAAACAAGTGAGCTACAGACAGTGCTGCTTTTGTATCTGTTCCTTCCATCGAAGATCTCAGCTGTTAGAAATTAGAGTGTGGTTACTTCTTTGACCCCTGTAATTTCTGCAGAGAACGGTGATCTGGTCTCACAAGCATCCCCCTGGCCAAGCCTTCAGGACTAGGAGTGAAATTCACTCAGTGTGCCAGACTAAGGGTGCTCTTTGAAGTGTACGCCTGGAGAAGGAGAGCTAAAAGCTTCAGCAACCTTTTGCTGTGGTAATCCATCACGCTCTGACAAGCAGACAGCTCAAGCAGGCTGGATCCTTCATGGAAGCAGGAGTGAGGTTTCTTGTGAAAAGTGGGATTTTAATGGCAGAAAGAGATATGCAAAAGCTTTTATCTTTGTGCCAGAGCGTGTTGCTCTTTAAGCAGATTCTGACTTTATTCATCAGGAAAGATTGCTGTGAACCTGGCTCTGCAACTGGCCCAACTGTGTATTTATTTCTTTAAACAGCCTCCGTTGTTATAAGCCAGGAGGGTCACTCTGAGCAGCAGCTGCTGAAGAGGCTGGCGGGTGCTCCGAAGCAAAGGTCAGCAGAGCATTTCCAAGCAGAGTGCAGAGCATTTCCAAGGGATTAGCAGCTGGTTGGGTGGAGACATCATCCCAAAAAGCATCTCAGAAAGTCCTTGGCCACAGCTGGATGCTGCTCAGGGGTTGCCTCATGCCAGTAAGGCCAGCGCTGTCATGAAGGCCCACAGGCTTTTGAAACAACACATACTTGGAACTGCTGGGTCTGATGGTGTTTGAAACAAGCTGCACAAACAGCCCTGGAGATTCTGCTTCTCCACTGTCTCACAGCTGTAATCAAGGGCAGCTCTGCTGTGATTTTCTACCTTGATTTTTGCAATCCTGTGCTTCAGGACCTTGGTCCACTTGGTACCTGCAGAGGCAAAATTGAGCCTTTAGTCATTGGTGAGGCTCCTGCTACACTAGCAACAGCAATATTTATGGTGCAAATCACTGCATATGGGTAAAATATACAGCATACTTCACTGTGGCATTTCCCACTGGAACAGCCAGGAGAAACCCATTTCTGCCAAGACTAAGCAGGATTTGAGAACAAAAAGGGGCCAGTACGTCATTTGGGGTTCAGACCTCTTCTTGCCACTTCAATCAAGAAAGAAGTTGAAGTCTCTTGTCTCTGACAGTCCTTGAAGGGGCAGGGCAGAGCATCCTTACATCATGGTGGTCTTTCAGATGGAGGTCCAGAGAGAGTTTTTAAGCTCAATACTCAGTGAAAGACACATGGCAGCACACTTTCAAGGGAAGAGGGCTCTTACTTCCCTGCTAACACCAGTCTCCATGGGATGCAAGTGCTCACTGTGAAGAGGGTAGACTTCAAAATCTTCTTTTTCCACTATGGAAGAAGCAGGGAAGGCAACAAGAGGCCGCTCAGAGATGCTCTCAGCCTTTGGATAGAGATGGCAGAAGAGCCATTCAGAGGCAGGAGGACAGCACACCCTCCTAAATTTTCTGAAGGCCACTGTTAAAAATACTATCTGCAGCAGAGGAGGTGAACTGGTGAATCATTGCATCACATTTCACACAACCAAGCAAATGATGGAGCCCAAAAAGAAAAGAAACCAGGGATGATGCAATCAAACTTACACCCCTTTGGAAGTCTTAATGAGTAGCAAGTTCACTGTTTTGCAGACAGCAACACACCTTAGGACAAGTTGTGCTGATAAGTTACAGGATTTTCAAGCACATCTTGTGCTAATTTTCCAAACTTCAGGGGGAGGGGAAGAGAGCATATGGGGGATTTTGTACCTAGTTCATTTTATGGAGTGCATTGAGTAAGGGTGGGTTTATTTTCTGAGCTAGGCATAATTTCAAATGTTGCTTTGTGTTTTTTCACTGTGGACACAGGCTACCAGTTTATTGCCCTGTGTAAATTGCTTGTTGTTTTATTGAAGCACAAAAACAGTTGGCAAGGCTACAGTGTCCCATTATCTTTCAATTGGGTGAGCAATAATTCCTTAAACAAACACAAAACCTTATTAAGCTCTCAAATACCTAGAAATCAAAACAACTCAAGAACAGGGACATGTAATATGTTGTGCCTAATGAAGGAATGAATGTGCTTTTTAACTATTGAACATAATTAAACCTGCAAAACTACCTTAAAAGCTAAAATAAGAGCAAGTCTGATGTTCACACTGGCCAAGGTGTTCCTTTGGTTTTGTCTCTGCTTCTGTCTCTGCCTATGTTGCTGGGTAGTAGTGCTGACCAAATCCCAAGGAACTGCTGGTATTCTGCTTCCAGACAAGTTTGCAGATCTTAATCCAATAGGGAGAGATGGCAAAGGAGAAGCTGGAAGAGCATCTTGTGTTTTCTCAGCCCTTGGAGAGGGACACGTGCCAGTACTGGACTCTACACTGAGACCATCACATCTTCGTACTTACACGGGATGGAGATCAAGTCAAGAGCTAGCCCTCTTCTGCAGCATTTGTGCTTTGTGAAAGCTGACCTCATCCCAGGCAAACCTCAGCACACTCATCACCAGGAATTTGTGAGTCATCCCAGGGAAACTTTCTCCCTCTGTACTAACCATCTGAACAGAACAGCTCATACTGCATTGGTCAGAGCTTGGCTGCCAGGTAGGGCTTATGAGGATCTTCTCTGACTTGCAGCTTGTGGATCAGGATCTTACGTATCAGTGGCACATGTAGATGCTGTGCCCACAGCTTTTTCTCTAGCCCCTCTCTCTCTCTAAAAGAGCAGCATCCTGGTAGAGGTGCAAGGGTCAGTCTCAGGTAGGAGAGTTCCTGGACAGCCCAGCAACCAGAGGCAGAGCCTGAGGAGAGAAGGCAGCAGAATGCTGATAATGCTGAGGATTGCTGCTGACATCAGGGTCAGCATCAACTGGCAGAGAGCAGGGGATTTCCCCAGGCCTGTTGTCTCAGTGAACCACCATCACCTCTCCAGCTGCTTAAGAACTGCCACCACCAGCGGTTCCTGCCCTCAGCGTGGCACACCTTCAGCCAGGTTCCTGCCCTCAGCGTGGCACACCTTCAGCCAGGTTCCTGCCCTCAGTGTGGCACACCTTCAGCCAGGTTCCTGCCCTCAGCGTGGCACACCTTCAGCCAGGTTCCTGCCCTCAGCGTGGCACACCTTCAGCCAGGTTCCTGCCCTCAGCGTGGCACACCTTCAGCCAGACAGGAGCGAAGCAGCCTGTTCTGAGCATCGCTCCCCAGAAATCAGGAGCCAGAGCTACTCTGAGCTCAGTGCCTCAGATGAAGTGAGAGGCAGCACTGATTTTCAAACTCAGGATGGTCAGGTTAACAGGAGCAAAGGTCTGTGACCCTCTTCCTCCCTCATAAATTGTGGCAGGTCTCCACAGGGCATTACCATGGGTTTGCAGAGGGCCCCTTCCCCTAGGAACTGAAGAAGGAAACTAAAGAAGGACCTATGTAAAAGCATACTTCAGCTCCAGGACAAACTGAGCAGCAGAGTGACAAGAAGAGATGAACAAGCAAGTAGAAAACCCAAGGCAAAATAACACTGCCTATGTTACTGAGGGAGAAATCCCAAATCACACAGCCCATCTGCCAGTGAGAGGTTTTCCCTTATTGCTGCTGTATCCGTTACACACAGACTGAGCTTCCACAAGGGAAATGCTGCCTGTAAAAAGAGCCCAAGGGAGGTGCTTAGTTTGCAGGGGAAGGTCTGAATTAGCAAGCTTATTTTAAGACAAAACCCTTCGATATTTGAACCCATCCCCATGGACATCTGCTCAGACAGACGTCTCCAGAAATTTCACAGTTAGGAAAGAGGGGGCTAATTCAGGCTCTCAGATGGATGGATGGTGTGGAAGGAGTTCAGGCAGCTGGAGGAAGTGGCAGTAAAGGCATTACAAATTCTCATAAATCATTTGTGAGCATTTGGATGCTTTGTTTTGTGCTTATGCCAACAATCTTGCTTTCTGGGCCAAACACTGCTGATTTTATTGGAGTTTCCCCAATAAGGCTTGGCCAGGAGAAAATGGGACCTTTTTTCTTCAACTGTGTGTCCACTTTTTCATTACAAAACATCACAGCACCTCATTCTTCCCTACACTGCACCCCCAGCTTTGCATGCACACCAACGTTTCTGTGTGGATAGAGTGAGCTTCTGTGCTCAAGAAAGCATTTCTTGAGGTCTGTGTGTATCCAGCCTGAAAAGCTGTGTCAAAGCTGAGTTTCTCCTGCCCTGAACACAGAACAGGGTCTGCAGAAGCAGGCAGAGTCACTCCCAGTACCAGGGAGATCTGCTACTGGTGACAGAAGCACTTGATCTCTCTGGAGGGTTTTAGCCATAGAGATTTCTACTGCACTGAGCACAGCAAAGCCAGAGCCTGAGGCATGCCAGTGACATTCAGCAATCTGACACTAACACAGTAAATCCTTGCATTTGGCAACTAAGATGTTGCCTCCCCTCAAATCAAAGGGGAAGTGCCTGGGTAGGCTCCCATGAAAAAACATGCCCACTTCTACCCCTATGCCTCCAACCATCCTACCTGTCCTACATTTAGCTTAGCTATTTTTTTCTCCTCCTTTATCCAGCCAAATAGCAGAGAAAAGGTCAAGGTCTTCTTCCCTTACACTATAAAAATCTGGCCCAAAATACATTTATCAGCACTACCTGCTTATTTCAGAGAGGTGTTTGCTGATTCCCAGCACAGTCTGCCAGGTCAGTGACATGCAGAGCAGATATCAGCTCCCTGGGGTATTCACTTCTCCCTGAAGGGCTGAGAACTGATAAGAGATAACCAGTGCTGCCCAGTACCAAACGATCTCTCACAGAGGCAGGTGCACGTGAGAAAGTTCAGAGAGAAATCTCAAGCCACATGTAATATTTCAGCAACTGTCAGGTTAAATATAGTAGTCCTGCTACCACAGGACAAGAACCAGGCAGCTACACTGATTTACACCAGCTATGGAGCTGGTCCAAGCATTAGATGTATAGGTTAATCATGCACCTCATCATGAGACCAGGAGACAACATAGCCTACTATATACAGAGGGATCTTTAGAATATGTGCATGTTATGGCAGCACTGAGGACTTGGACAAAGTGCTATTCAAAAGCAGAATAAAGAACATATCTCTCTGGATCTCACATTAAAAAAACCCTCAACAAAACCCAAACAAAATAAAACAAACAAACAAAACCCCCACAACCAAAACCTAACAAAACCCCAGCAAATATACACAGAAAAAAAAGATAACAAGGAAACTTATGATGCCCCTAAAAAACCCCAAACCCATCAGCACTGATTTGATGTACTCACCATGTTGATCAGCACCTTTGTGTCTGCAGTCAGGTCTAGCTTCACAGGTGGATTATTAGCTGGTGAGAGAAGATGTTTTGGGTGAAAGCACTGTGTAGGGAGCAGCCATGGGGTGTTATTTAAATGCACAGATTAGGGACACTGAAAGGTGGAAAGTAAAATCATTTGGGAATTCTTTCAGAATGACACCTGATTTACTAGTATCATCAGATGTGACATCTTAAACAAGCAGTTTCACCCAGGGCTTTGCCACAAAAGGAAACAAAGATCTTCCAGACTCCCTAAAGGCAAATAAAGCTGCAGCAATAGAGCTTGGCCACATTAGTGACTGCTACCTGAAGGCTGCCACTCTCTGTGCCACACCTGCTGCAACTCAGCAGTCTGGCATGAGCTGGGAAGAGAAAGATCTATGGAAAAGTCTGCTATATGCCTCTGAGCCAGCAGGCAGAGAGCAGAAACTCACAGCCAGCTCCCTACCCAAGCCCCTTACCTCCCCAGAGCCACATTCCCAAGGCTCTGGTAAAGTTTGAGCAGCACTTTGAGGGCTGCAGGTGCTACTTAAGTGCTAAATGCTGCTTCATATTGGAAGCCAATAGGTGTGATATTGCCTGCATTTGTGCCTGAAAGTATAGGGGGAGTTGCATTACTTCCACACTCACTCATTAAATTGGCCCAGGCTCTTTGGGAGTTTAACACAAACTTATTCAAAACTTGGCCTGTCTTTGGAGAAGGTGGGTGAAAGGTTTGCAATCCAGAGTGGTGGGTTTGTGGTGGCAAACAAACCAAGGCAAACCTCCCCCTTCCCACCCCCCTACCCCAGTTTTGAGTAATGGAGAAGGGTCCCAACCTCCAGTTGCCTTCTCTCCCTTTGAGCCCAACCTGGCATCTTGGGGTGGGGGGGAAGAAAATGCCCCCCATGGTGACTTATAAATTAGGTGTTTTCAACATGGGTCTAGTACACCAAGGAGATGGGAAGGTTGAGCCTGGCCAGGTTTGTGAAAGAGGCACAGGACCTCAGAGAGCCACAGGATCAACACAAGCCAGGAGCAAGAGCTGGGGATACTGAAGTAAAACCACAACTAAATAGCTTTATCATGTCATGCAGGGAAGTTCTCTGTTCTTAAATTGGTTAAGGAAAAGGATGGATAATTTTTCTCCATCCCATAGTAATCCAAAAACCTGGGAGTAATTTATTATTAAAATAAGCTTAATGTTGTGCAAAGGCAGCTTCTTTGTGGGGGAGACTTAGGGCTCTCACAAGGAGAGGAGAAACAGAATGGAGACCCCACTTTGTAGACACACACCTAGAGTGGATTTTTAGGGTGAATACAGCAATGAGAGAATAATGGGGCTTATCCATCTCCAGACAAGCAAGCTAACATCTTTGGGAGGCATATGCAGATAAAGCTTTGACTCTGTATATTCACTAAATAAAAAAAGAAAATATTACAAGAATGTAGCACTTGTGCTGCCTATCACTCTGAAATTAGGGGGTATCAGATCTAGGGCTGCTTTATTTTGCTCCCTGTTGTACTCATGAGATGAATGTACTACAGGAGGATCCCAGGGCATATTGCAGTTATTTCCACTTCCTGCCTCCTTCTCTCTCAACACTGTGGTTTGTTCAGGCCACAGAGTAGATGTTTGTGTCACATGAAATCATGTCATGGTTTGTGTTCTTGTTGTTCAGCCTGCAGCTTCAGGCCTTACTCAGAGGGAACATTTAAATATTGCTCTGAGGATGAAACTTCACATTAAGCTTTTCTGTGACTGTTCTGTGCTGTCCCTCACTGTTGCTCTGCCATTCATTCATTGCTTTGCACAAGAAGGAGACTCTGTGTTAACTCTATAAAAATAATCCACACAAAATTAAGATTAAATATAGCAACAAATCTTTGTGTGCCTTCTGAGGCATCAATATGCTGATTTTTTTTGGGGGGTATGGCATATTTAAGAGATCTAGGATTCCATTTCCATTACTACCAGCCACATCAGTGAGCATCCACAAGCACCATCATCCTCAGGAAGTTCATAGAATCATAGAATCATAGAATGGCATGGGTTGGAAGGGACCCCAAGGATCATAAAGCTCCAACCCCCCTGCCACAGGCAGGGCCACCAACCTCAGACCTGGATCTACACAAGGTTGCCCAGGGCCCCATCCAACCTGGCCCTGAACACCCCCAGGGATGGGGCATCCACCACCTCTCTGGGCAGCCTGTTCCAGCACCGCACCACTCTCTCTGTAAAGAACTTCCCCCTAAAATCCAATCTAAACCTTCCCTCCTTCAGCTTTAATCCATTCCCCCTTGTCCTGCCATTGTCTGTTATTTTAAAAAGTTGATTCCCCACCTGTTTCTCTGCTCCCTTCAGGTACTGGCAGGCTGCAATGAGGTCCCCCCACAGCCTTCTCTTCTCCAGGCTGAACAAGCCCAGCACTCTCAGCCTCTCTTTGTAGGGCAGGTGCTCCAGCCCTCTGATCATCTTTGTGGCTCCTCTGAAACCTCTCCAACAGTTCCCCATCTTTCTTGTATTGGGGGCCCCAGATCTGGACACAGGACTCCAGATGGGGCCTCACCAGGGCAGAGCAGAGAGGGACAATCCCCTCCCTGTCCCTGCTGCCACCCCTCTTCTGATGGAGCCCAGGATCCCATTGGCCTTGCGAGCTGCCAATCTTAACAATATTCTGAACAAGTTCTACCAAAAGGTTTTTCAGACACCTGTAACTTGTCCAATTTGGAGAAAGCAGCAGACCTCCCTCTCAAGGTGAGCACCTCCTGCCAACCCCCCAGGTTTGGGCAGCACATTGCTTTCTTAATAAACCAAAGAGAAGAATGCTCACAGCTACATATGTGTCCCAAGTCTTGGCCACAGAGAACAGGACAATGATAGCTGAAACTTTCCAAAAACACAGAAGTGCTTGAGGAAGACAGACCACTTGGAAACCTTTGGCTCAGAGTGTTTGATAGAGTCATAGGGGAAGGTCTGCTGGGAGATACTGCCCAGAAATATAGGTGGGCGCCCAGCCAGTGGTACCTTTAGGGTCACCATGGCTTAACCCCACTGAGGGATGAGGTCCTGCATCATGGGTAAGCTCTGGCATTCCTCCCAAGCCAAATGTTCCCATGCTGCTGCCCCTTGCTGAGACAGAGCCTTGAGGAGCATAGCCAGACCTCATTAAAAGCAGCATGAGGAGAAGGTAGCCGTGGAAGCCCTGGGAGGCCTCTGTATTCTCCTCCCCTGATGCTGAACAGCAGCCCGGATGGATTATTTTCAATATCAACAGCTATCTACTGGCCTGGGAAGGGCACTGCAGGATTGCAGCACAAACTTTGCTGTCACAGCATCCAGTCTCTGCTCCAGTGAATAATGAAACAGTAACAGCCAGGGAGAGGAAATAAAAATGCAGTGTGGCAGCAGCTGGTGTGCAGCACGCTGAGCTGGGGCCACTGCTCCTGGCAGAGGCTGTGCTAGGGTGGCGTGGTGCCCAGCTGTTGTATGATGGGAGATGTACAAAAGACTGTGCTTGACTGAGGCCTTGGCATGGATCTAGAGGGGCTGTAGGACTGGACATGCCATTTTCTTCTGAGATGGAAAACAACTTCTGGATGTTTTTACTCACTTGAAATAGCAAGTGGTTGAGTGCTGGGCAAATTCCAAGTCAGATAGTATCATTATGCCTAGTTAAGTGGTCATGGTGGTTTTTAATTACACTCATAATTCTTTCTGATCGCCCTCTCCAGGCTTTTGTGCAACATCACCAGACCCTAATAGGCAAGTGTGAGCTGGGATGTAAAGAGCTCTGAGATCCCTGTGGCCATGCTGCAATTATCATTACTATGGTACCTTCTACAGCCAGGTTGTCTCACTAAATTGTTTGCACAGCAGATGTCAGCTATTCTGACTGCAAGCAGGTGCAGCTGCCAGGATGTTAATCTTCTCCAATGCAATCTGAAGGATAACAGCTCCAGAGCAAGGATAATAAGCTGTTAGAAGTCATGCTTGGACTCTTCTTGCTCTGGCTTGCCTAGAAGTATAGAGGAAAGACAGTAAAAATTATGGGTAGGTATGCATATGACTATCAGATCCATTGATGGCACTTGAGTCCAGAAAGACAGAGGTTTGGCACAGTTTCCTGCACAGTATGTGTCTTTGTTACCCAGGGGTCAGTGCTGGGTTGGGTGGGCCCATCTCATGTTCCACTCAGTCAACGGCTTTACTGCTGGGACATCGCTCAAGCATCCAGGCTCATTATTATTCCCTGGGCAAGGGAAGCTGCTGTGTGATGAGATGCCATCAAGCTCCTTTTGCAGAGCAAGCTCTTGACTCCTTCCTGGTAGTCTTGCACAACAGTCCCCATGGAGTTGCCCAAGGACAGGGATCTCAGGACACCATGACCACAGAGGACTAGAGATAACTCTTCCCATTCCCCATCCTGGATGGATTACAAGGAATCTCACTGATGTCCAGGCATTGTGGGGTTCATGGCACCACATTCTAAAAGAAGCCTTTTTGATGCATGGTACATTTGGGGTTATGGAAAAACTTACAAAGTGTGCTGTGCTTGACAGATTTTTCCAGGAGGGCTTTGAGTGGATTTTCTTCCAAGAATCTGCATTCAGTTATAGTTTGGAACATGTGATCTCATAGTGTTTGTATTTATACCTCTCACAAAACCATTTTTACAGCATCAGTATCTATAGGTCACTGTGAGGCACCAAGTGAAGTCATTGTAAGGTCACTCACAGGATACTGCCTCCTACGTGGAGCACATCAGTTTGGCTGCAGGACAGCTACAGCTGAAGTTACTTTCTGTAGCTATGAACTGGGGAAATACAAGAAAGGGATATTAAAGTTATGAAATAACACAATAAAAAGGGAAAACATGCTACAGGGGAAACAACCCCCTGGCTGAGGGCAGTTGTACTGAGTTGATAATGGAAGGGAGCTTTTCCATCGCCTATTCCCTCACTGGGAAAACGTGCAGTTCCCTGAGTAACAAGCTCAAAGGGTTGTTTCTTTCATAAGTTCTTTAAAGAGCCCTAACATCTCATGAGTGAACAGAATTTCCATACTGAGATATTTCTGTATCATGTCCAAGATATCTAAGCTCTCCTGGGAATATCCCCCCATCACGCAGGTGACACCCTTGTTACCTCTCAGTGTAACAGGGGGAAGGAGGCAAAGCAGCTTCAAGCCACACAACAGGTTGCCTCTTGCATGGAGGGTTTTTTCTCCTTCTCAACCCATTTGCAGGTAAAGAAACCTGTTTATTGGAGGAAGGGGAAGCATGGCACAACAGACCAGAAGAAGAAAAGGTGCAGCAAAGGTTTGAATCTCAACCTTTGACTCTGGGGTTGCAACTTTCCCTGGGTAACTGAGGAGGAGAAACAGCCCCCATGATTCAGACATGTGAGCTGGGGGCATGGAAACATCCACAGTGTGGGACAGAAGCACCCCATTGGCACTGTGGAGGTCCTAGAAATCTGTGCCTCAAAGGTCATCCCAAAAGGAGCTCTGCTGCATACACAGCTGCGTGAGGCCACAGAGCTGGACTTGGACCTTGTTGTGCCATAGGGGTGTGATAAACACAGGCTTTTTGGGAACCTTGCCAAATAACAGAACAGCTCAGAACAGAAATATCAGCTTGTCTGACACAGGCTGCATGTTCCTGTAAATAGTGGGGTTAAGAAACACCCTGATTTCCAAACTGGTCAGTGCTCTGAGGTGACTCACAGTGCTCTGAATGCTCAGAGCATTTAAAATATGTTCATTTTTTTTCTCTTTTTCCTACATTCAGGAATAATTTTAATTTTTTTTAATGATAGACACCTCAGTGATAACACAACCATTTCCAGAGTCCACTGCTGCTGATTATTTTATCCAGTGAAAAACATAAACACTCCTTTACCCATTAAGGCAGTCAAATTTATTCTGCCAAATACCTCAGAGGTGTTCCAGCACCCACTGGAAGTAGTGGTAGCTTTCCCACTGACTTTACTGGGCACAAAATATTCCTCAAACTGGAAACCCCAAATTAACTGCATCTGTTCTGCACATTTCTGAAGCCTCCCAACTACTAACAAGACCATCATGTTGCAAGAATAAGTCCAGCTATGTGAAACATTAGCGAGCTTGTGTGTCTCAGCCTTAAGTCCTGGTCTACTCCAGTTGATTGGAAAACTGCCACGAATAAATCAGGATTTGGACTCAAGTGTGCTAAAAGCTAAGTCCAGGCCCTTCAGCACGCTGCGTGCACAAGGAGCAGCCCTTGGCTTGGGGTGCATGGGAGGGTAATATTCGATGTTAGGGTTTCTATAGCTGCCCAGGGAGTGTGAAAGCTTCCCACCCACCTTGTCCTCAGCCCTGTGGCTACAATGGGTGCAGGGGGGAGGAAAAGAATATAGCATGCTGTAAACTGGACCAGTGAACGTGGCTTCCCCTCTCTCCTTGGAGTAGAGAGTAAGGGGAGAAGGAAACTATAGGAGTATTTAGAGAGAGTAGCAGAGTGTATTGGGAGTACTTGGGGAGTTGCTAAAGGACACAGAGGATAGCAAGCAAGCAAGGAGCCTGCATTGCAGAAGAAATCTGGGATGCAGTGAAATGCAGTGGTTGTGTGGGGCATGGCAGGAGAATGTACCACTGCAGAGAAGTTATGGCCTCCCAGGTCTTTCTCTTCCCTAACTCCTGCCCCAGCTCCTTGTCTGCCCACCCTGCTGCCCTCCTCTCAGCTCTTTCTCTGGGGCTGCAGTGCAAGGAGGGGATTGGTGAAAAGTGATGCCAGAGCAGGGAAGGGACAAGAATGGCCAAGAGGAAGGTATGAGGGTCATGCTGGGTGTAGGCAAACTTGAGGGGACACGGAAAACATAGGATGTCACAGGCAGGAGATGATCACAAGGGAGACCTCCCCACTTCTACGTGAGGGTGCTTGCCCAGGATCTCATCCTGGGAAAATTTAAGGCTCTAAAATACCAGATCAAAGATACCAGCCCATGGTAGGAAGTCACTCCCTTTCCCTCCCCATGCACTTGTCCCACCCAGCACTGCTCCATCCTGCCAAAGAGGTAACATGCCCAGGAGACATGCCACTGCCCCTTGTGTCCCCCTGCTGTCTGTTATCTCATCCGCTCCCACAGAAAGGCAGTGCTGCCTTGGCATTGAATTCATCCTCTCTTGGAGGAAGGAGTAAGATGACTCCTTGCCACCTGGGAAGCATCTCACTTTAACAAGGAAATATAAAAAGGGAAATTAATTTTGTGGAAGGATAAGGATTAAGTTTGCATAATTCTTGCAGAACAGCCTCTAGCTGCTTAAGGCAAGCAGAACCCCAGGAAGAGAGAGGAGCCACAGCACAGGCGAGGCAGAGAGGGGCTGAGCTGCTCTATTTTTATGGCTGAAGTTGTAGCTGGCAGCCTCTCAAAAGGGCCAGTCAGCAATTTGGGGACAAAGCTGCCTGGCTGTACCGAGGAGGCAGAAAACACGCTTTGGGACCAAACTCACGCCTTTTATTGACAAGTGTCAGCTCAAGGGGATTAGCGGGGCACAATGCCTCCCTTCTGATTCACTCGCAGGCCTTTCATTCCCGGCAAGGCGGGCAAGCAGCCGCCCCTGCATTCAGACAGGGAAGAAAGGGGCGAGGGTAGGGAGGTCAGAACCAGCTGGCTCGTAGGCAAATTCCTCCCTCCTTCCTCCGCACCCTCGCCCGGGTCGAGGCTGGGTAACAAACACCGGGGAGGCAGCGGAACAAAGACCGGCTGTGAGCAGCACGCACGGGGTTGTTCAGGATGTGGTGGGCCTCTGGGACCCGGGGCTTCTCGCAGCTGAGGGCACGGGGCTCTACACGGCAGGATTTTGGGCTGAGGGCCCGGTAACCCGGGTGGTAACTTCGTCTCCCTTCGCAGCGATCCATCCTCGCTGCCTCAGCGCGGGAGGAAGCGGTGCCAAGGCCATACCACCATCTACCGGCCTTTCCTTACGGCACAGCCGCTGCAGCCGCGCCGGCGGGTCGCTCCCCGCCCGGCTCAGCCCTGCTAGCTGCCCGGTACCCTCCTGCCTCCTGGGCAAGGCCAGGAGAGCTGCCCTGCCAACCGCACGAAGCTGTCCCGCAATCCCGGGGTTTGGCAGAGACGGAGAATATTTTTCTCCGGTGGCATTTTCCCATCACGTATCACAGCATCACAAGGCTGGAAGAGACCTTCAAGATCATCGAGTCCAACCGTCCCTGTCCTGTGCTAAAGCATATCCCTGAGTACCTCATCTACCCTTTTTTTAAACACACCCAGGGAAAGTGACTCAGCCCCCTCCCTGTTCCACATCCCAACAACTCTTTCCATGAAAAAATTTTCCCTAACATCTGACCTGACCCTGCCCTGGTGCAGCTTTGTGCCATTTCCCCTTGTCCTATCACCTGTCACCTGGCTGAAGAGACCATCACCCACTGCTCTACAACCTCCTTTCAGGTAACTGTAGGGAGTGATAAGGTCTCCCCCCAGCCTCTTCTTTTCCAGGCTAAACATCCCCAGCTCCCTCAGCTGCTCCTCAGAGGATTTGCCCTCCAGCCCCTTCCCTAGCCTGGTTGCCCTTCTCTGGAGTCGCTCAAGGATCTCAATGTCCTTCTGATGGTGAGAAGCCCAGAACTGGACACAGTACTCAAGCTGCAGGCTCACATAGTACCTTGGTACCTCACATGGTACCTTCCTAATTGCCCTCTGCTAGTATTGAAGCAATCAAGGCACGCTTTGCTCCAGACTGTTCTGCTTGGATTTGGGATGCATGAAAATATAAGTGGATTGATGTTACTTGTGTGTTTCTTGCCAGTTTACTCACTATGGAGAGCTTGCAAACCAGCAGGTGAAGCCAGGTCAACAGCAGCCCAGCTGTGCCAAGAAAGGCACTGGGCTTGGTCCAAGGCCCTCAAATCTCACGTGTCAGTCTCTGCATCAAACACATGAGCTGATGAAAGAACTATGCTTGACTGATGGAAAAATGAGGAGGATCATGGCAGTGTATTTCACACAGACTGGTCACATCAGTCCTGACAGGTCATACAGACAAAAGGTTGCAAAAACTCATCAGAGAGTCTTAATGAGAGTCAACAGCTTTCAGCTCTGAAATGGAAGTTCTTAAATGAAATGAACATAGTTTGCCTGTGTGGAAGGCAGCAATATTAATGCTGCATTTCAGGTGTCTACAACACTTTGCAGGGATTAACTAGTTAATCCCCATAGCAGCTCTAAGCAACTTCTGCTGAGGCATCATCATCTTTCACATTTTCACCCATTTTTTATATCACAGGTGGTGGGATTTCTCCAAGCCTAAACTTCAGAGCCAGGACTTCCCACTCTGGGCTGGTGGTCAGTCTAACTGTCCCTGATGCCATGTTCTCAGATAGATAGATGGGTGAACAAGGGCTGTACACATAGGCACAAGAGACAGGGTGCAAAGGGCTCATCTAGCTAACAGGAAGGACCATGCTCATGTTTTCTTAGGTTAATGGGATCAACACACATCCCATGAGCAGCCCAGCCTGAATGCTTTTCTCTGAACAGAGCTGCAAGCCTGACAGACTTGACTACCACTGGCTCAATTTGTTGGCTTTGTTTTCATGTACCAAGGAAAACTGTTGAGTCAAAAGTGCTGTAGGCCAGTGCTCCTCTTTACTTTGTGACCTTGTACAGCAACAGCAGCCACTGTGAAATCTAACTGGAGAGTGAGTCAGCCCTGGGCTGAGGAGCCTCTTTCTTCCCATGCAGTCTACTCCAGTATCTCAATGTTCTCACCTGTGGAGAATCTGCTGGACTCTGCCTGCAGCTGTCTCAGAGAAGATGCCTTTCACAACACACAGCAAACTGGATGTGAATTGTATCTGCAAGCCCCACAGTAAGTATTGTAGGACTGATGTGTATTGCTGCTGTTAATGCAAGAGCAGAAGCCCCTTCCTCAGTTATGGCTGCTCCTGGGATATTGATTTTAGTTGCAGATGGGGGATGTTTAAGGTCTTGCCAACCCTCATATCCTCTCCTAGTAGAATGGTAATCTAAGCGTGCACCCCCTGGGTCAATGCAGTAACCCTGTGGCTGTAGTTTCAAAGGCATACTGAGCCACCATCACAACCACTGGACCCATCAAAGGAGTGATGAAAGCTGCTCTTATCTTTGGATGATGTGGTCTCCCTAGGGAAGAGACTGGCAGTGGGCAGAGGGACCAGCTACAGCCCTGCACAGAGCTGGGAGAAGGCTGCCACACTCCTCTGCATGTCCTGAGGACCACTGAATGGAGGATACCAGTGTTGTGGAATGGTGTTATAGGTTCTGGTTTAACTGTTGCTGGAGTATGCACTGAGGCTCCTGCCAGCTCCATGGACACTTACATGTGATGGGGGTTAACATGGGCACACAGGGATGGGAACTTCTGCACACACCTCAAACCACCTTCCCAGAACTTGCTGCCCCATGGCTTTGTGGTCCTGTTTCTCCTGAGAACCCCAGCAGGGAGCACAGCAATTGCTGGAGAGTTTAAGACTGCGGATGTCAGCACGCTGTTCACATGACAGCAGCAGCCCACGTCCCAGCAGGGTACCCAAGCCGAAGGTACCACCACACCCCCTTCCTCTCCTCATAACTAGACGATGAATTTCTCCTCGGTGTCCCAATGAAATCCTGTCTCCAGGGAAGATCCGAAGGAGGATGAGGAGGAGCTTGGAAGGTGAAACGTGAGAACAGCCCGCGTGGCGAGGCAGGCGGTGGGACAGGCCGGGGCAGCGGCACCCCGATGTCGCAACCAAGGGCACGAACCCGACAGAAGGGGCCAGGCTGCCACGGGCTGCGCAAGCCCGGCGGGACCCGCGCAGCCCGGCTGGAAATGCGCCGTGTGCGGGGCTGAGCACCTGCAGGTGGAGCTACGAGCGCATCTCCCGCCGAGCAGCGGGCTGCGGGCAGCACCTCCTGCCCGCAAAGCCCGGGGCGGGGGGAAGGGGAGGAAGGCTGAGGGTAAGGCAGAGGTAGAGGGGAGGACACTGACCTGGCCACAGACTTTGGCAAGGGAAGGTCGGGACTCCGCAGGCTGGGAATCAGTTCTTCGTGTTTGGAGGGATCCGGCAACGCTCTGCAAGCAGTTTCCCAGCAAGGATAGGAAAGAAATCCCAGAGATGGTGGGAAAAGGTCCTGCCGGCAGCACAAGTACCCAAACAACAGCCACTAACCCAACTGTCAGGCATTTGCTTTGAAAACAGGCTGAAATCAAGGTTCGGTGCCGTTTAAAGCAGGGAGTGGGACTACGCCGCAGGGAGCTGCAGAGGTAGCCTTCACCTTGCCAGGCTTTTCAATTAGCATAAATATTCAATAGTCACTGACCCAGAAAGACTGACCCTGTCCCCAGGGTCTGGCTGTAGCAGAACCTGCTAGACTTCCTCAGATTTCTGTCTTTTCCTGCAAAACCTCCCTCCTAAACCGTAGACATTTTCCCAAGGGAAAAACCTAAGTGCCACCTATTGCCATTGAAACCATCTGCAGTTTTCCAGTTTTGTGGAAAATGGCTACCATGAGCCCTCCTCCTGCATACCCAACCCTGCAGCAGCAGCTGGGGCAATGCCTCCCCCCCCCCTCCCCCCAGATGTACCTCACCCCGGGGGAAGATGCGGGGTTCCCCATGCATTCCCTCTTCCAGCCCCACATCCCTTCCCTACGCGAGGCCGGCTGCTCCAGGCACTTTGGGGTGCTCCAGCAGCTTCTGCCAAGCATTTCCCTGGCAGAGTGCAGTTCTCCTGCAGCTCGGCTGGCTGCACTCTCAGCTCCGCTTTGGAATCAGGAGTGCTTGAAGCGGAAACTCGTCTCAGAGCCGTCCAGGAGCAGCAGGTTCCTGCATTCTTGGCAAAGAAAAAGATTAGCAAGTGAGCAGAGGCGATGTTAGTGTGAGCAGAGGTGGGGGATGTTCAGCTTTAGCTACCCTGTGCATCCATCCAGTGGAGCTGTTAACATCAGTGTGCTACAGTCTCTGCAGAGTGCTCTGCTGACTGGTAAATACTTAGTATCTCTAAGCCGTGGCACCCAGAAAAGAGCCCATCCCTACACACCCCCTCCTAGGTCAGGCACCAGCCCCATTTCACCTGAAAACTGGCTTTTTATTACTGTTGTTTAGTGCAAGAACAGCTAGGGTGGTCAGCCAATGAAAGAATTGCTCAGTAACACAGAACATATCCACAGTCCAGCCCATTTCTCTGGTGAGAAACACCCAAGCCCAGCAGCAGGATCCTGCTCTCTGTGAGATGCAAGCCCTACCCATGGGTTCATTTTCCAGGCTCAGCTGCTCTAAGTGACCCTGCTCCCTGGGAGGGAGGTGCAGAATCCAACTATCTGGGAGGCCAAACAAGGAAAGCCTTTCTTGGCAAGGGAGAAAAAGGACCTGGGAGACCCCCTTAGCCCAGGTGACCTATTGGACCCATGTTGTGAACAGCTATAAATCCTCCTGCTTCCCCACCACAGCATTCCCAGGCACTCCTCTTCTCACTGGGCCTGGCTCTGTGAAGCATGTCAGTGCTGGCCAGCGTTAGAAGGCAAATATGCAGCTGGCTGACATTTATCAGAGGGTTTTTCTGCCTGAGAATGGGGTTGACTTTAACTGGCGCATAGCAGAGCTAGGGACAAGCTGGCTGTTGGGTTGTACCAGGCTCTCTGCAGGACCAGTTCTCCCAGACCCTGTTATCCAGCTTCATCAAGGCTGTGTGGTCCCTGCCAGGAGCCCTGGCGGGGGTGAGCCTGGCACCAGGTGCTCATCCATCATCCAGCTGCCATCAGCCTGGACTCAGTCTCTCAGCACACGCCGAGTTAGTAGTGGGCAGCACATTTCTACAATCAGCTACCTGCTCAGCAAGTCTTCAGAGAAGGGTTAACTAGAGATTAGCTGAGTCCCCAGTCCTCAGAGTCCCTCCCACCTCTGTTCATTTGGTGAAAAGCTGGAAAACAATCTGCTATGCTTCCCTTTCTCTGCTGGCTCTTCCTCCAGCTCCATCCCACAACCCCAACAAAGCTGCTCCCAGTGGTGTCCCCACATTTCACAGTCACCTTCTCACCCTACACCTTCACCAGCCTCCCCTTCCCAGCTAAGCCTGCAAGCACCTCGTCCCCCCTCTCCAAGCCCCCCCTTAAGCAGCCTGCTCTGCTTCTTTCACCCTCTCTACCTCCTCCTCATCCCAAGTCCATGCTTGCTGGCTTGGTTCTCTCTCAAGATACGCTTGCCAAGGAGGTAGGAGTATCCACTCCCCACACCGGGGAAAGCCCTCTGGCAGAGCTGTAACCCTGGCTCACTGCCACGAAGTTGGAGTTAGCCTGGGGCAGGGGGGGAACCCATGGGTGCCTCTGCCAGAGATTGAAGGGGGGAAGGGGGGTGTCCCCAGGTGCTTCCAAGCAAAGCTACCTGCAATTTGTCTCAGTTCATGGATACCCTGGAAACATGATGTTTTATATAAGTGGTTGCTAAGCACCATCACCACGGGGTTCACCCACAGCAATGGCCCAAACAAGGCTGCAGTCCCACCAATCACCCCCGGAGCTCCTCCTCTGGCAGATGGAGAAACGCACAGCTGAGATCGTGTGGATAAGGGCGACACAAACTTGTTCCGGCTTCGGGGTGCCAAGGGATCACCCATACAGTAGGCAGGGTGCTGGTTTCGGGGGTGCTGCCCTGCGCCACAGCTCCTGCCGGGCCTCACAGCACCACAAGCTGCCAGCGGGGAGGCTGCAGCATCCTGCTCCGGGTCCGGCTTTCAGGGGCCATTAGCAGAGGACGCGGGGTGCGGGTGACACACGGTGCGGGCAGGGCAGTGTCGGCAGAGCCTGGCAGGGCAGGTTCCAGGCAGAAGGGCTGCAACCCGTGCGGCGCTCGGGAGGAGCGTCGGGCTGGTGGGTGAATCACGCCTTCCTCCCGGTTTCTCCCCATCGATTACGAAAGGAGCCGAGATGGCTGCCGCAGATACAGCACCTGTGCTGACAGCCGCAGCAGGCACCCATCGGCTGACCCATCACCCCACAGTGACCAACCACACAGCCCCCGACTTGCAGCACTTGGGATAGAGACTAAAAGATCTCTAAAGACGTTTTTAAGAGCTTCCCACCGTGTAGTTTGCACAGAGAGCAGCACAGAGGGGCTGTTTCCTCTGAAGCTCCTGCTCCAGGGAGCCAGAACCTGCTAAAACTCACCAAACTTGCACATCACTTTTATTTTTCCCCCCAGCTTAAAGCTTGGCTGCCCATGCCCAGCTGCATCCCGCCCAACTTTCTGAAGATTCAACAATATTATCCTTGGGAGTGTGTTAAATGCATAAGAGAATCCCGTGTAGCTAACCTAAATAACAAGCTGAAGGCTTCCAAAAGAGACTTCCTCACCAGCCCAGCCCAACGATACGTGTGCCTCTGAGCGATCACAGTGGGTAGCATCAGGATATTTGCCAGCATCTCCAAACCTTTCTCTTAAACCAACATCCTTTCAGGCTGCAATGCTTCGGCATGGTTTTGTGTTTGAAATGGACGGAAACAGTCTCAAGTCCTGTACAAGGGAACTTTGCACACATCCATCACCCCTTTACCCCTGCACAGCGCATGCATTTTAACTGGAACAATCCCAGTGCTCAGATAACTCCTTACCTGATTTTTCCCCCCTCCCCTGCTTCAAAGTTGCCACTGGCAGAATATCCCCCTGGTTTTAGGCATGACCTCTGCTAAGATTATACTGTTCGGAGGGTTCCAGCTCTCTCAGCTGTTCCACGCTTCAGTCAGGAATGCCCTGAGCCTTTTTTTTTTTTCTTTTTCTTTTTCTTTGTTTTTCTTTCAGGAATGTTGTAAGTAAATTCGCAACTGATCAACAGTGGGACTGGAAACCCTCAGAGCTATGGGCTGCCGATGTTACAGGTATGGTAATTCCAAACTGATCCTCCTTTGTGCTGATAACAGGGCTGGCTATTGTTTTCCTGAAGTCCACATGTCCGAAAACACCGCAGGCGGAGATAATTGCAGTGAGCATGTGCTTTTGAAGCTGTTTCTAAAACACGCCTGGGATTTAAGCTTTTTAAAAATCATCATCCTGATTCTGCTTTTTCCAAACTCAAAAGCAAAAATTCCCTTGGCTTGAAATGAAGAAGGGTCTAGCTCTTAAATACAACGTCTGAAGGGGAAAATGTGCCCCTCTATCTTTGCTGTGATGAAAGAACAAAGCCTGAAAGCTTTCAGCATTTCCCCAGCTTCTTTCTTTTTTTTTTAACCTATGATTTTATTTCCTTTTTTAGCTGTAGAAAGTCAGATTTTATCTGAAGTGACTGAACGATTTGAAACTCTCCCACTCACTATTTTACTCTGATGCTGATGCTGCTCGTTTAGGTTAAGTTTTGTCTTTGGATATAGTACAGGATTTTCTTTTAGCTGTTGGTTGACGATGGCCATGGTTTCATCCTTTCACACTGTGCAGCCAAGACCACAAACTCCATACAGCTAAAGAAAGAAAATGAGTGAGGGATAGCTTAATGGGACAATTCCAAAGGCCATTTTGTGGTCAAAGCCAAGGTACCTTTTGGCCTCTTCTCTATCTAAGGAGGCAGCAGAGGTTTGGGGGCTGTTTGACTGCACTCTGAACCTTCATTTTACTTTTGCTGGGTGTTGTTCTGCAGCTTCTTCATCACTGATACGCCAGCAAAGCACATGACACACAACGGAAAACAGGGGGGGATCCCAAATAACTTGCTCTACAGCGAAATATTTTTAGGATAGGACACAAGAAAGGTAAAAATTAAAATGGTTCTATATACCTGTGTCCCTTTTCCCCCATCTTCTCTAACAGCCAAGAAGAGTTTGGCCTAGCAAAGGTATGACATGCTCATGGTTATGTCATCACGGAGCCGTCTCAGCCGGACAAATGTGAAGTTGTAAACATGTTGTTACTTGGGGCCTAATTCCCCTTGGTGTAACATGGCTGCACGGCTGATGTTTGTGCCGTGGATCCTTCGGTGTCCCAGCTTAGAGGTATCATAATTACACCTCACCTTACAGATCTTTTTGGCTCTCCTGCCTTGAATTGCTTCCCCAGACCTGTTCGACTTGTTTGGCTGCTGCTGGAGACCTGCTTATTATTCAGCACAAGCCCCCACCCACTGCCCTCTCCTGAACATTCCTGTTTGTGTCTAAAAGCCACAAAAGGACATTTTTTTTGAGGGGGAAGGTGATGAGTGTTGGTTGTTGATCGGAACCCCCCACGGCTCCCTGGACTCCTGGGGGTAGTCGTGAGGCAGGGGTGAGTCCTGTGCTCAGTGCCTCACACCGTGCAAGGACAAAACAGCGGCTGGCTGGGTACAAGTGAGTCACTCCTTTTTCAAAATCCTGAAAAAAATAATGAGATGCTTCCTGAAACTTGAGCTTTGTTCTCACAAAGCAAAGGAAAAACTGCAAACCAGACTAAAGCAAAGCAAGAAGCTAGGGATAAGGGTGTAGATACAGACTTGATCAGGGACAGAGCCCAGTCCCTTCCTGCTCCCTCCTTTTAATTCCAAAGTGTGTATTGCACAGGCAGGTGCAGGCAGCACTGAAGGAAATAACCACACCAGGTAAAACTGCTCTCTGGTGATGCCAGCTCCTCTCTCATGTGGAAAATTCGTCCTCACGCTGCTCCTTAGAGCAATGCAGCTCTGAGACCAGCAGTGAGAATTCCTGTGCAGCACATGGGGCTTCTTTTCCACTCTAGGCTTGATCCCACCTGTTGCAAAAGGACCTTCTGTGTGTAGAGGAACATGCTAAGGGTTAAGAATGATGCAGGAGAATTCAGAGTGCTCTGATTCTGCATGAAGTAATGGCTGCACAACTACACAAGCAGCAATGAAATGGAGCAGCAATGAAATGGAGCATCTATGGAGCATCTATGGAGCATCAATGGAGCAAGGAAATTGCAAGAGGCATCTTGCTGCCTTAGACTTTGCATTTGGTGTTGCCCTTTAAACAACGAGCCCAGTCTAAGGCAGCAGTTAAACTTGCACTCAAATCCATAAATCCTAAAGCAATTCCTTTATTGAGTGCTTCACCCAAGTCACAGCATTATTTAGGAGGTGCTCCTCAATAAAGTCAAATGGGAGAGTTGAGCTGAGTCAGCTACCGAGACAGCTGATCAGCTGGTCTCAAGTGATGGGCATGGGCCAGGCTCCCAGGCATCCATGTACCCAGTGGCATCCCAACCTTTCACCAGAGTCCTCAAGAGCTGAGATCCTGCAAAGGAGCAGCTCGAGAACTCATGGACTTTTCCCTAGCCTCTGTCCCAGGCATGCTCAAAGCTGCAAATGAGGCCAGCCTCAGTAAAAGCAGCATGTGCAGGTGCTGGCAGTTGGGGTACCCACATGAGAGGTGGAAGATTTAATTCATGTTCCTGCTTTGGTCACTTTAGAGGCTGGAGATAACTCTCCTGAAGGGGTGCTGTAACTTTGTGCTTGTGGCTCCCTGTCCCCTGCTTCGGACAAGGTGTGCCTGAATGTGAAAATACCTGTCAGAAACGATGAAACAAGACTCCCATGTTCCTGGTGAGTCAGTCTCATTCCGAACACTTGAGTCACTCAACATTTGTACCTGATGGCCCAGGTCCAGCAGGTGCGATCCCTCTATTCCCTCTCCCTGTGCTGTGCTGCTGGGCCAAGGTTGTCGTAGGGGAATGGCTTCTCTTTGGGTGGCTGCACACAGGAGGGTGGGGGAATGGGGATGGTTAAGGTTTCATCACACTTCTGAGCTGCTGGAGTTGGAGCAAGCCTGAGCACGACTGAGCGAGGCGGTTGGGACAGCAAATTCCAGGGGAGGAGAAACTACACCAGAACAAAGGAAGTTTGTCTGAGGACAGAAACACAAAGAAAAGTCCTCGTTGTTGCAGCTCAAATAAATAAACTGTTTCTAAAGTTAGGCGAAGCTCCCTTCCTCCCAGCCATCCATCAGTTGTCACCCAAATTACACTGAGACCTGGGGCGGCACCTATCTTTATTAAACGGAGTTATTTGCATCCAAAAAAGAGTTGTTTAAAAAGAAGGTTCAGTCACTGCTACTGGTCTTGCTCACCTGACCTCCCTCAATGTTGTGGTCAGGCTCTGGATTTGAGTAATGTTCTTGTTTACACATTTGACTCTTGTGGAGTTATTCTTGCCTTGCCACGGTGTAACTGAGCTGACAATCACATTTATTGATGCAAAGAATGTACCAAGGGACAGAGGCAGGAAGTCTTCCTCCACCTGGACTCTGCTGCTGTGTTGCCAGCCCAGCCCAGCACTGTGCTGTGCTCAGGTAGCGAGCTGAGCCTGCTCCCTGCCGAAACTGCTTCTGACCTTAACGGAAAAGGGGAGCGTCTTTCTGGATGACTCACAACACTATGGTGAATATTATGTTGGGAAGTGAGCCGTTTAGATCCGTAAATTAGCTTGCTTTCGTTTTCAGGAGTGACTGTTCTGTTGGATGGGGATCAGGGAGGCAAAAGGTGGTTTGTTTACCTAAATGGAGAAAGGGCTTAGTCAAAGTTTTGGTGGCTGGTGAGAGCCCAGAGTCCGTAGCTGAGGGTTGCCTCAGGCCAGTTTCAGGTCTGAAAATAGTAACAGTCGGGAGAGATTGAGATTGTTTCTCAGTTTGAACTGATGAGAACACCCGGATGAAGCAGGGGCTCATCAGAAGCCTGTCAACCACATTAGGATGTTTTAGCTCAGAACTCAAGAGCTTTCTATTCAATCAGCCTCAGCCAGGGGTTTCAATCAGAACCAAACGAGACCCTCTTGCAAAGAGGTACGATAAACCCCCTCCCACACTAGCATGAGGAAAGTGAAACGTGTTGCATCTTTGATCCGCTGCTTGCTTAACTCAGCCCAGATAAAAGCTGGCGGTAGCTTGTTACTGTTTACTGAATGGTAGCTATGGACAAGATCTTTGCTAGTTTGGATACAGACCTCAGCCAGATGAGAAAAGGGATATGATGACAAAGGTAGCTGTAACAGCAGGATAAAAGGAAAACCTCTTCCCTTCCTGTGTTGTTACAACAAACAAGCGGACAGCCTTTCTCCCAGTGGGAACCCCGTATAAAACCAACAGAAATTGCCCCACAAATGGCAGCAGTCCCAAGCTCGCAGCGCTCTGACGATGCTGCTGGAAGCCTTTTTCAAGTGGACGCTGCGATCCTCTCTATAGCTCTGGCATTTGCCCTTGCAAAGTTAGTCCAGTGTGTGTATGTCACCCAGACACACGCACCCTCACGCAAATACACACCCGCTCCAGCAGGTCCTAGACCAGATACCCGTTCTCTGCTCTCCTGAGCAGCTAAACTTGACCCTGCTGGCAGGCTGCCTGTGTTGGGCTGTGCCACGCTCCACTGACACACATGCGCAGCGTTTCCAAAAGACAGAATCATCCTGAGAGTCTAACTTCACCAGTCAGCTTAAAATTTGACTGATCATCTGTAACAGAATCTCACTAACTGGTTTTCACAGATGAGTAAGAACAGATACTGCTGCTTTTTTTTTTTTTTTTAATTGCTACCATCAAGCTTAATTGGATGTTCAAGTTGAATGAATGTAAGTATACAGAGGCGGGTGTGGGAACATGTCCCAGATTGCACCCACCACATTCTTCTGGTCTTCTCTGGAAGGAGATATCATCATTATAGTAACCATCTTTAGCCATCCCACAGGCTTTGGCCTGGCTGAGGCCCAGAGCCTCCCTTCCCCACCTGCCCTGGTCAGCCAGAGATAATGTGTGGGAAGCTGACACTGCCTCCGCTCCGCTCCTCTGGTCTTTGCACACACAACAGCCTCCAAAACCAAGATTAAATCCACAGGAGAAACATCCACCAGGAAAAAAAAAAGAAATCTCTGGCATGGAGGAGATTGCATTGTGGAGGGTGCTCTGAGGAACACAGGAAGGAATTGAGCCAGTGCTGAGTTAGCAGCATAGGGAGCAGACCTGTGTGCTGTGCTTGCAGGGAGGGACACCTTTTCCCATCCCAGGCTGGGTGTTATGGCACATCCATCAGCAAGTGCACCCCTGGCCTCTACAAATATGTGCGGCCACCTACTCTAAGAAAAACATTATAGATGCTGAACAGAAACAGCATTTCCTAGGAAATCACATCCATTGCTATTACAAGGAATAACAGGAACCTTTCCCATCTTGATTAGCATTATTGTGTGATGTTTTGCAGATTAATTCCAGGTGAGAAAGGAAGAACATTATCAGCATTTCTTCTGAACTCCTATCAGATCTTCTGCAAAAAAATTAAAACTCAGATATCCTGAAAGAATCTCCCATGGGAAGTCATAGACGTTGTATTAATAGCTTTTAGCTTCTCTTTGTCCAGGATATGTGAATCAAAGCCACCCATGTCACAGGGGAGCCCCAAACAGGCCTTTCTCCAAGTCTCTCCCTGGAAATACTCACACTGCTTTGCTTGTGCATCTCCGCTCTGTCAGGAAGGCAGTGAAGCAAGCCCTGCCCCATGTGCCGTCTGCAGCCATTCTGTAAGGAACACTTAACTGACCAGAGCAGGGGGCTGTGGGCAGTCCTGGGACCCTCCGTGCTTTATTTGTCCTACATTTCCATAGGTAGCCCTTCTTTAGAATCAGTAGGAACAGCCAAGGTATCCTGATAGGTTTCCAGGTGCTGCAGTTCCCACTGGAGGCTCAGGGACACAAGGCAATGCTGCCTGCTTCACCTGAGCTGTTACTGTGCTCTGGTCACACACGAGCAAGTTGATTTAAGTGTATATCTTTGGTTCTGTCCCACCCTTAATACATTATATGTTGTTTCAAGCCCTGAGATGTTTGCACAGCACCTGGCAACAGCTAAACTGAAGCCACTGGTCAGAGGGGCTGGGAACAGCATCACTGATATAACGCTGAAAGAATTGGGGTTAGCAGAGAACCGATGGAAACCTCTGCCAGTTGGCATGCAGTGTCTCACTGCCCCTTTCACACAGCACAGATTTCATTATCCAGGTAAATAATAGGAGGAAAGGGAGGGCTGGCTTCTGAAAGTCAGGACACAGATAAGCAAGTTTGCCAATATTAGGAGGGGGTAAGCTGGCTTAGAGTGAGTACGAATCAGCTTGAAACCCCTCCAAAGCCCTTGTGGTTTTGGGTCCAAGCAGACAAAGCAATGCAATCCTTCAAGTGTTGTCAGTGTTGACACACACTGCTGAGCTCTGTGTATGCCAAGATAAAAAGAGGCAGCCTCCACCAGTCCATTATTCAGTGTGAGACAACTTGATTATGATGGAAACAAACTACACTTGGGCAATATTGACATTGAGATCTACAGTAACAAACAAGATATAGAAGTCCTGTCACATTTTGAACTACTGCTATTGCTGTAATTATCCTTAACTCGATCTGAAACACACAATCTGTCTTCTTTGGGAAAAGGCACATGCAAAATACAATTCTATAGGAGCAGTTTTCATCCTCTCCTAACTTGGGTCATGATGTCATCACCTTTCAAAGCTGGCCCAAGCCAGATTCTAGTGAAAAATGGTAAGGAAATTCCTGTTAAAGTATGGTCTTGTGGTGATAAGAGCTGCTCTGCGTCCAGGAGCAATTCATGTCTTCAGCAGATTTAGGTGTGTGTAAGGGAAACTTGGTCAGTTCTCTACATATTTTAAAGGCAGTACTACATCTTTTATGTTCCAGTTTCAGAGAAATTCTGCAGAAGTCCTGGGAGTGTTGCTGGTCTACCATGTCCCAGGGCTCACCAGTGCCAAAAGTATGGCCTGACCCCCACTGCTCCACTTCTCCACCTCTGAGCTGAAGGGTCTCAGCCCTGCTCCCTGCCTTCTGCTGCTCTGACCACCCCGCATGACAAACCTGGCAAAAACCCTACTGCTCAGCTCAGCATGCTCCAGAGATGGCAAAAAGAAAGCAAGAGCACATGGCTGGCCAAGATGGATCAAAGAAGGCCTCCCCCTTTGCAGGGCAGCTTGAGGGCAAACCTGTCCATCTTTACCCTACACAGGCACCCAGAGCCATATAACCCCTCAAAAGTGCGTGATGGATTTGTGGAGCAGGAGAAGGAAGTTTAGAGCACCAATGCAGATGATGGTTAGAGCATCAAGTTGACTCAAGTTCAAAGTCTCATGCATCTGCAGGCGCTTCCCTTGATTTCAGGGATTTAAGGTTCAGGGCTATAGTTTGCCTGCTGCCCATCTGCAAGCAGAGTGAACACAATGCTAACCCTCGAGGCTGCTGAGGATGATAGCTTCAGGTGTGCAGATAAACCTGTAAAGAGCCATGTAAGTCCTGGGGAGATAGGTACTCATTTCAAAGTTGCCTTGGATTGCAGACAAGTATTTTCTCTATCTGCAGGGCTTAGTCCTACAGACTTACCCTGAAACATGAAGCAGACAGACTGAAGCAGCGATGTGAGCTCAAGTGCTGCATAGGAGTAAGCAGTTGTTAACAACAGATCTGCTAGGCAAATGTGTTTGGGCCGTGACAATGTTGATCCCAAAGTTGGACCAGATCACAGAGCAGGAATTATCTGCTACCAGTTCAAGTCTGTCTGTCCAGTGTCTGTGCATGGTACATCACTCTGGCATCCTGGTCTGTGCCTTGAGAACACATGTGTTATTTCTGCTGTCATTGTTGGCATTAACAGCACTATCCCCACCATCGTGGTCTCGACTCAAAAAGCAGCAGGTAGGGGAAAGGTTGTAGATGGGAGATGCTTGTTGAAATGGTCAGCAGTGATTTGGGGCCAGTTCCAAAGCTTTAGGGAAATACTGCTCAATCCAGTGCTAACACTTTGGGTCTAATTAACCTGGGCAATAACTCTTAATGAAGAGACAGCATTACTGCAGCAGATGCTGGGCTGGCATATCCTAGTTAGCTCTGGAGGGTTCAAGGACCTGCTCCAACCCCACCAAAGCCCCAACAGCTCAGGCCCAGCTGAGCTACTGCCCCGTTATTTTCACAAGGATGGTCCAGCCACAGCCCAGCGTGGTGTTGTTTTTCATGTTGATGGAACATACCACAGCTCCGATGCGAGTGAGCACGCTAACATCAACAGAGCCTTTTCCCCAAGCTAAACATATTACGGCATCAGCAAATTACAGGGCACTGTAAATTAGACTCCCTCTTGTGCAGGCTCTGCTTGCTGAGCCAAGGCCATATCCCTCCCTTAAGGAAGGCAGCAGCAGAGGGTTTTGTTACGCCCTGCTCTCCCCTGCTCCTGCACAGGGCTGTGTCCATGGGCATAGTTGTATTTCTCATGCTCCCAGAGCACCCATGCTATGCGCTCCCCAATGGATGCTTTGGTCACGTCACATCATGCCAGAGATAGGTGAGTCTCCACAAAAGACACAACCCATAGGTCTGGGCCAGAGGTAGGGCATTTTTACCCATTACCAAAAAATACATACATAGGAAGGGACTGGCTTCCCCTTTCTGCCCCCAGCTTCTGAGCACCTGAAATCAGGAAAGCTTCCAACGACTCCCCAGAGCACCTACCTTGAAATCCTGGGGTCAGGTAAACAAGCCAACCTAGCTGACCAACAGATGTGTTTTGGCTGATGTTTTTTTATCAGACCATTTCTAGAGAACTGCAGTGCGTGGAGAAATGCTATTGCAGGTCTGGGAAAAACAATAATTAGAATGAGCTGTCGAGCTCTTTTCACTGGAAAAACAACAAATACAGCCCACACTCTCCCATCCCCCTTAGTGCAGCTGGCAGCTTTACTCGCAGGAGTAACCCGGGGCCACCAGCTCCAGCTCTATCTGCATGTAGCAGCACTCTGCCAGCTCCTGCACCAAGACTGTGTCACTCACACCTCAGCACAGCCACCCCTCCAGGAGCTCTGTTTAGTAACAAAGGCCCTAAAAAAAAGCAGCAGAAGAGGAGCACGCACAGGTAAATGATTATTTACATCTGCTGTGTGGGGAGTGTTACACAAGGGGAGGGTGGAGCACGTTCCACCGCCCTTCCACAGCTTGTGGGCAGGAAAGCCTATCACTGCTGTGGTGTGTTTCTACTCCCCCAAGTTGGAGTTAATGCTGTTTACCTTGTAATAAGAATGCTATTTCTTGCTTTCTTTCCCCTGTCTGAGCTTGTTTTCATGGCTCCCCTGGTGCTCTCCTGCTGGGGGAGCTGGCTCTGAAGGCAGCCAGAGTGCTGGGCTGGGAGTACCAGCATCCCACCCCTCCCACCTGCTGAACATTGCTCTGTGGGTCCTAAATCACAAGCCAAACCCTTTGCCTGCAGCAGGAGGTGAATCTGTGGCAGTAGAGAGCTCAAGCAGTAGCACCGAGCAGCTCTCACATAGCTGGGTCTTTCCTAGGAGCCAGGGAAGTAGAAAAACTTGGCACAAGCTCATCCACATTGTTCTTTCCTTCCTGTCTCCTGTAGGACAGAGTCTTCCTCACTGCTTTTTTCTCTATTCTTTAATTCTCATTAAGAGCCACCTGCAAAATATAGGGCACTGGCAAAGGTTGTCTGTACCCCTCGGTCCTGGGGATCTCTATTGGCAATGCAGATGGAGGTGGTTAACTGTGATGAGATGGTTTGTTCTCAGCCCTGATGTGAAAACACAATTCTGCTCTGTGTCAGTCACATCTTTCAGCTTCTTGGACAAGAGCCAGCGATGTGCCTTTCACAGGTATGGCATTTTATGGTGTGGTAGGTGAAGTACAAAAATATCATGGTAAGAACAGGACTTGTGCAATGTCCCAGACAGAATGTGCCACCAGCTGATCTAACCCAGCCTGTCAGGAACAGGCTGGTGTGGTGAGATGGACCTGCTGATGCAAGGACTTAGGAAAAGTCCTTCCTCAATGAGGACCTGGACAGCTGTAGGGAAGAAGGGCAAACAAGGAGCAGGAACCCATTTCAGAGCAAGGCAAAAACTGAACATACAAAAATACCTGAATATGGGAAACGACAGGAAAATTCAGGTTCCTGACATAAAACTTGCCTCTGGGCCTGGCCTATGAACCAGACAGCAGCAGAGGGCAGTTTCTGTGCCTCGAGGCAAACCCAGCAGATGAGTTACCAGGTGCTTAGTCCCCAGCCCCAGCAGGACCTACCAGCAGGACCCACCAGCTCAGGGCTGTTTGCAGCCCCTGAGGCAGCAAAACAGAAGCACTCACAGGTTCTCATGACTGGGGGCTCCTGGTGTCTCTGGCAGGTCTCTAGGAAACATAGACCCTAGAAACACCAAGTCCCTGACGCAGTATGCTAGGAATCCAGGCAGGGCTTTTCTGGAAAAGCTGTAGGAGTTGGGATGTTTTCCAATCGAGCACATGAGGCTCAACAAAGGAGTGTTTTTCCCTTTCTGCTCAGTGATGCAGATGCCATAGCGTGCAGGACTTCTGTGGGAACAGCAGACAGGGTCAAAAGCAACATGTCATAGAAGAGCAAGCTCCTTATCACAGGCTGGGCTTCTAGAAGATAGGAAATGGCCACCAAGCAAATTAAGGAAGCAGTTGAATCAGAGGAATGAAGTCTAATAAACAGGGGTAATGAGGAAATCCTTGCAATGTTTGTGTTGCAATCAAAATGTCAGTTTGGAAAGTCCAGGTCAGATGCCCAGTTGGATGCAAAGCCTCACCTGAAACACGTGGTTTGTGTGTGTGGTCAGTGGGGCAAACCATGGCACCCTCTGAAAAATGAGAGCACCTGGACCAGGTCTGTGGTGAGCAATCCCATCTCTGGTTGGTGTGATGCAGCCAGCTCCTCTGCCGGTTGGCCAGTGGTAAGGTGCTTGGGCATAAATCCTCCTGGCATACACACACATGGGTGCTACTCACTGGCAGGACTGCATTTGGTCACACAAGAGGTCTTATATAATGAGATCTTACTTGCAGCCCTACCAAAGTACAAACACACAGCTGACTCTATAGGTGCCTTTTCAGCTGGACACTGGTGTAAGACCTCAGAAGAAGAAGATGATGCTGCTGCTGGCATCTTTTAGATCTCCATTGTGAAAACACTGTGACAACTTTACATCCCTGTCATTTCACTGGCTGCCAGAGTCATTCCATATGCTTCCATGCTCAGCACAAAGGTTTGAGCTCTTTCAGTCTGGTTACATATCCAGGTTTGTAAATCTGCTCTATTCAAGCAACATCAGGAAGCTCCTGGCATTTCTGGGGTCTGCTTTTAAGAAACACTGCATTCACTTCTTCCCTCAGTAACACTGTTATTTCTTCCTCTGCTTTATACTAAAGAGATTCTGAGACCATATGAATATTTCACAAGCATTTCTTATCCCCAGCTGTCACCAGCTCTATTGCATATTCCAGGGATCTCCATTATAGGAGAGTTTTCAGTGCTTCAATACACTGTATCTATGTGCTCAGAGCAGTACAGAAAACAAAGGCAGATTTATTATAAGCAGCACATGTGTGAATCAGAAGCTGAATCTGATAAAGACATTAGCAAAGACAGTGTCTTAAAATTATCAAGTTGGAGAAGCCAAGAAATCCAACAGGCTGATGCTGTTTCAAAAGCATATTGATCTCTCATTTCTTTGAAATATCCAAGATAAACAAGTGTGTAATTCCCACCAACTGTGAAGTTCTCTGCACAGTATACACAGCTCTGGCACCACGTGAATAATCAAAAATATGGCGTGGAAGAAGATGCCAAGAAGCAGTCAAAGTTCCCATTGTCTGTACAGAGAAATGCCATCATTTCATTGCAAGATGGAATGTCAGTCACATGCAAGGCTTGAAATCCAGTGGGAAACTCTTCCCCCCAACTCTCAACTCCTGTTACTCCTTTTCTATGCAGCCTAGAGCAGAGATGGCCAAAGGGCTGTAGAAAACATAGCCAAGGGGAATTGCACTATCCCACATGAAAGGCAGGGAAGAGGGTTGGAAGGGTCCCTTCCCAAGTAGGATCAGGGTAATATTTAAGACATCAGCTCTCCAAGAGATCCCTTGTGACCACCATACAAGAATTAGGATCACGAGCCATGTGAAGTTATGTTTACCTCCAAACTGCCTCCTTGGCTTTCCAGCCAGCCCACTGAATCCACAAACCCTATCCAAAATGAGTTCAGCTGTGATTTTTGTCACATTAAATGTATAGCAGACAAACAAGCTGGCCTCTGGCTCTTTCCTGTTGCCAGCCTCACACACAGATCTGTATCTCCTGCAGCAGCCTATTTTTGCCAGCAGCCGAGAGGTCCTACTGTCCATTTTGCAGATAGGATTGCTTTCCTTCCCTGTTCTTCTGCCCAGCAAACCTCAGAGTGGAACTTGCAAGAGCCCTTGGAGTGGGAATGAGCATGAAAACATGGGAAAAAATTAATCTCAATGGAAATCCTTGACTAATTGACAGGTTGGAATAAGAATGACCATAGAACCCAAACTATGCCAGGCAACCAGTCTGCTCCAGGCACTGCATGCTCACTCAGCCAGCCCACATGCCTGGCTGTTTTGCTCTGCCAGCTTTACAAGGCCTAATTAGCTCTATTCCTTTTGTTTGTAATTACAAAAGCAAACAGTCCTTGGAGAGAGGGGGAATTGGGGAGGCAGCTCCTTAACTGAGCTTAAGAACAGTTTTTTTTAAAGTTCACCTCTCATCACATGTACTTGAAAATAAAAAGGGATGAACACAAGGTGAATGGGGAAAAAAAAACCCCAAGGTTTAAAGGCCAGACAGAAGCCAGGGAGTTAGAGCCTTGCTACTCCCGAGGGAAGTGTCAGTGCAGGTTAGAAGAAATCATCTTCAGCTGGAACCATTCTCTGACTTACAAAATATACACCTGACTGGTTATGCTCATTGCCAAAGCTGGGAGCAACACAGTACCCTCCCAAAGGGGCTTTAGAGTGAGATGGATCCTCCCAGATCCCATCTTTCCACAATCCTATTAACAGAAAAGCCAAGGAGTTGCACATGAGAGTTTTTACAAGACTTAGATCAGCAGGTCTCTTCCTGCTCTGGGGGCAGAACATCTTGTACAGATAGCCACAGCCTGCACATACCCTACCCCAGATAAATCTACACAGCAAAGCACTGCTGAAACAGAGCATCTCTCCCAGGAGTGCCTTGGCTCCATACCCGATCCCTTCCCCATTCCCGTAGCTCCCACTCCTCTGAGAGGGAACCATCTGCCTTCCCCCTGCCCCTTCCTGCTCCACCCAGGGTGCAGCCTGCCTTGCTGAGGAGCAGACCTTCTGGTTCCTGGGCTGCAATCATAGCCAATTACTGGGTGAGTTTCTGCCAGAGGCCACAACTGCCTGACTCACTGCAGAAGATCTGTCCCCACCTATGTCTGCTGTAGATACACACAGCTAAACAAGCTTCATTCTGGCAGGCAGCCTCCCTGAGAGCCCAAGCACCCTTTCTCTCTTCCATACACACCAAGTTCAGCTCAAAACCAAGGAATGAAGCAATGCAGTCTGATTTTCCTTAAAAAAAGTCCATTTATTGAAACTGTTTAAACACTTTATACAAGTTCCCAATACAAGCATCTGCTCCCTGTCTCAGGGTTAATGCAAATACAAAAGCACAGACTTCAGTAGCTCTTTAGTATGACCTGATCTGCTACCTCCTAAGACAAGGTCTCATGAGTCAGCTGCCACACATAGGCAATTCCCCATGGAGAAGTGGAAGCCACATGACCCAGCTCCAAGTACAGGCCAACATCAACTCAAGCTTGAAGCAAATGCTCTGTTTGGTTTCTTTTAGTAATTTATGTTGCAGAGTCAGGTCAAGCAGTGGTACAAGGCTTACACAAACCACCAATGTTGTACATCTCTCAGCCCCATAGGCTCTTCCTATCTACAGAAGCCAATCAAGAAATCTGATGCCCCTGAACACACATATAGTTATATAAAAGCAACCAGATTCCTCCTGTAGAAAAAGCAATGTTGAGCTTTAGAGTACTGGTACCATCCTAGGATTGAGGAGACTTAACTCTGGCCAGCCTTGTGTTAGTCAAACACCAAGTGACTGACTACATGGTTTCAGCAGAAGGGTAGGGAACTTTCAAGCTGCACTTTTTCTTTTCGATATAGGACTTAATATGCAAGAATGGCTTTATCTTTAGAATGCTAGTTTCTTCCTCTTTGGTGAGCTTGGGTTAAAAGAAAATGTTTGGTTTTTTCCTTGGAATTTGCCTTCATATCATCACTGAAAGTGTTTACAAGACAGACAGGATCAAATGACAGCATGAGGTATCCTTGGGGAAACATCAGGGAGCGGCAGTGCATTCAATTTGGTTTAAGGCATTTAGTTGCATAAGGCAAACTGAGGTTGGTAACTAAGCCCATATGAGAAAGACTCAAGGAGACAGGACTTTGTCTAGTGGCCTGTAACAACACACACAAAGGGATAAAGGTTCAAGCTCAAGTTTGGTACTAGGGCAGGAACGTGGCCACACTCTGCATGTCTGAGGAACGGCAGCAACAGCCCCACTGGAGACACCCAGTGAAAACAGAAGGCAACTGGTTTTTCTTGATCTCTTCCCTATCACCAGAGAAACCTGCAGCTGCTTTGGGAATCTGCTAACCTCTGTAGTCACTATTTTGCAGCCTTTGGCACAGACACAACCAACCTACAAGATCTTGTCAGAAGAGCAATGACACACAGCTAAGCCAAGCCACCTTAGACAGCATCTTCCCTTGGCCAACAGTGTTTACATGGACAGTTACAGATTTCAATTGAAGTCACAGCAGTGTAATTGTGTCTGACCCCTTGCCATGCCAACCTGCACGCCAAGTGCTGAAGATGGCACCAATAAGACAGTACAAGGACATTTTAGATCTCTTCAAACATTCCTACATGTAAAGGCTTTTCCCTAAATTATGTTTCCCCTCAATCTAATTATTTCATAACTTTGTATATATGTTCCTTTAATTTCTACACACACCACACAGGGCTCTAACTTAATGGAATATGGGACTGAATTGTTACAATCTATTTTTTTTTTTAAAAAAACAACTAAAAAAAGCACCAACATCCATCTAAAAAAACCAGTATCATTTTCCCTTTTACTCCCAAATACTAAACTTAACCCAAGCTTGGAGGTTTCATCTTTCCAGTGGCAATGCCTATGAAGCTAGGCTAGCCTTCCTCCTTGGGCTGGGAGAAAAAGGAGAAGTTATGTCCAGTAGCAAAGATTACAAAAATATACACATTTTTGGGAGAAGAGGAAGGCAGAACCTAGTGTTCAACTCTGCTCAGGACAGTGGCATTGTAGTGTCCTCTCCAAAATGCTTTCACTACCAGTGCTGGTGGTTCTTCTTGGTTTCATTATACATAATCCTTCCCTGTGGAGGGGGCATTTTTTGGATAGCCTCGGGTGGGTGGATATGAGGTTTCTCTCCGTGGACAGGAGCAGCAGAGGAAGGCTCCCCCCAGCAAGGCCAGAGAAGCAGCTGCCCAACCAATGAAGAGAGCAGATCCAAACTCAAATCTGGAGGAGAAACAAGGAAGATTATGAATACCACAAGTAGTGCCTCTAGATTAGAATCTTACTAACCCAGCCAGCTCAAGAATTTCCCCTTTGTTTTGAGCCCCAGCTGCTCAAAATGAAGCCCCATGTCAAGCCATTTGTCATGCTGTACTGTAGTGTTATATCAAATGGGTCAGTACCTGGTATTCACAGGGGTGAAAGGGTCATAAAAGGCCCGAGCCACTCTGTTCCCATACCATGATGTGGCCACCAGTGCTGCCAAACCTGCACATTAAAAGAAATAAAGTCATGCCTTAAAGAGAGCCAAAACAAGCAAAAAATATCACAGCAAGAGTTTTATGCAGCCAAACCAACCTCTGTAGGGATGCTGAGGTGCCACTACCCTGGGAAGATACGAGCTGTTACTTAGTGATGGTTGGGAAAGAATTTAAGAGGAGATTTGTGGTCACCCACAGTTACATGGTATCAGAAGCAGGACTGTTGACAGCGTTTCACTGAAGCTGGGCATTCAGGGCAAACTCAACTCTGCTAATAGAGATGGAAAGAATACAGTCCATAACACTAGTGCCAACAGACCTATCTGAGGTCTCAGAAAGCCAACAGCTGATGCTTTAAAGTCCTCTGGGGAATCCCCAGCTCAAAGTGCTCTTGGAGCAATGATAACAAACCCTCCCCCATCCTCTCATTTCCTCTGCAGGGTAAATGCCACATTTAATACTAAAACCACATCTGCATGTTACCAACCTGAAATGATGAAGATGACCCCACCGAGGACAGCCATCCTCATCTTCTTCACCTGGTCATCCTCCATGCACTTCATACATTTCATGCCAGTCACAGCAACAAACACAGCAACAAGGCCCAGGAGGATAGCAGCCACCATCAATGCCCGAGTGGCCTGCAGACTGCCTAGAAGACATTAGGATTTGAGTTACCACAAAGTACACTCAATATACAGACAGAAATTCAAATCACTGCGCTCAGCAAGCATGTGTCAAAATATTCTGCTCCACTGTTGCACAGGATACAAACAAGCAAGACATTCCTTTATAGCTTTAAGCCCCAAGACACTGTTATGCATCAGGATCAGAGGACACTCAACCCCTTCTAAAATGCATGGCAAACAAGGGCATGCAGCTCTTTGCAGGAAATGACCTGGGAATTGCCCCCAGACATCTTTTGTTCCTTGATCATTTGAATCCCAATTGGGAAGGACATATCTGTTTATCAAAAGCAGTATTCAGATTTAGGCTTTACCTTGACAAAGCATTTAGGCACATGTTTTAATATGAATGGTCCATACATATGAATAGACCCACAGCAGACACAGCCCACAGCCCCTTTATAACTCCACACTTCCAAAACCTGTCTCTTACACAAATGCCTCAGTGCCTATTTGGATATTTTTGCATTAAGTCCCCAGCTGGAGTCCCAGAGGCTACGAAAATACACTTGCAACAGAAACAAGATTTTCCCAGCCGAGTGAAAAATAGAGAGTTTTCTCCTCTTTAAATATTTTATCTTATTAGCCTCAAAGTTATTCAAGTGTTTCAAGACCTCGGAGTGATGCCTCCCATAGGCAAGAGTTGTATTTGCCCGGGTTCTCAGCACACTACATGTGCTTTATATTCAAGGTTTGGTTTTCTATTGACATCCTATGTACCTGGACTACTATACCATGTTTTCTTGATACCAAAAGGAGAAAGGAAATTATATAAATTAAGTATCTCAGGATAAAAAAAAATCCTCAGGTGACAAAACACCTGAAGAGCAGTGAAAGAAGAGGTCCCTGCCTGTGGCAGGGGGGTTGGAGCTTTATGATCCTCGGGGTCCCTTCCAACCCTTGCCATTCTATGATTCTAAGAGCCTGAGCTTCACTGCCTGGCAAATCAGGTTTGTTTGAACAGCATGGATTTTAATATAGAGCCCTGCTAAGATCTGGGAACAAACAGGGCTGGGTAATCAAAGGACCGAGCTCCCAGAAGCACGCTGTAACCAAGGCAAAGTGTCCCCTGACACAGAAGGTTATCCAGCAGCACACACACAGCATTAGGAAAGTATCACCTGAATCTGTTCCCAAGCCTGGAGCTCCCTGACTGCACTCTGCTCAAGCTCTGCAGAGCCCTTCAGACTTGGGCAAGCTGCAGCTGCAAGACCTAAATCCAAGAGCATCTGCCAGCTCAGAACCCGGGGGGATGGACGGTGCACCCCCCGGGGGATGGACGGTGCACCCCCCGGGGGATGGACGGTGCACCCCCCCCGGCTCCTTGGACCAACCTGAAAGGCAGACAGGAATTCCAACCTGATCCCACCCAGGAGTAGCAGAGCTACAGGCAGTCTGACTCTGGTTCTGCTTTAAACCAGAGCCAGACCAGCCTCTATAGGCACCACCTCATTGTTCTGTAAATAGATGATGAAACCAGATAAAACCAATACAATAAGAAGGCGATATTCAAAACGGGAAGTGACACACTTCTGTAAGAAAAGTCTTTGATTTCTTGAGAAAAATCCCCGCTGTCAGCTTGGCTGTCTTCACTCACTTCCTTCAAAGGAAAAGGGTGACACACCTCACGTCACCCAGGTGTTAAAGCCCATCTGCTGCACTGATGGCAGAAACCCATTTACAAAGCCATTATCACTTTCACATGAATCACAACAGCAGTAACCAAACACGTTTTTCACAGATGTATCTCCAATGCAAAGGATTACACTCTACAAAAAAAATCTCTAGTTCACAGAAGTTACACCAATTTTCAGAATAAAATTCAACTGACAGATTACCACCCAGGCAAGCAAATTCAGCTACCACACTTGTAGGTTTAATTGTGCCTTACAGCAGCAGCTCTGGAGGGACCAGTGTCTGAACACACTAGTTCATACTAGGGACACTTTCTGTAGAGATGCCAAATCTGTTTTCTCAAGCCTACAGTAAGCTGGGCTTAGTCTTGCTGGAGAAGAAATTACTCTATAGAAGAGGGCTTTCAAAGAACTGTTTCATGAGGCTGCAGATAGGAAGGCTTACCTGGAACAACTGGAAAAGTAGTTATAAGTGTGGAAAGAGACCTTCAAATGCGTTGCTAAGTGACTGAGGCAAGAAGATGCCTGAAAGTTTGTGACCTCAGAAGACCTAGCTACAAGACCTGCTACAAATCTCAAGATGTAGAAGCATTAGCTGAACACACGACAGCTTTGCAGCAGCAGCTCAACAAAGAGCAGCATTGTGAACAGCTTCCCAGGGCCGCAGGGCTTTCAGCAGCAGACCGCGGAGGAACATCTCCTGGTGTCCTCACCCCTACCCCTCCCTTGTCCATGGCTCTTATGGTGCCATGAGGACAGAGGCTTTTCAGAAACTTGCAGTAGGACAGAAAGACAGGTTTGAGAATTTACAGAACAGACTGTCCCTTCATCCCAAGAAGTTCTAGTGTGACACGACTGTATTGGCCAACCACCCTCCCATGGACTGGATGCCCTGTGCTGAGAGACAGGGCTTGTGTCTTCCCACGGCTTTTGCAATGTGTGCAGTACAGTGACTGCAGTTAATCATCACACAGGCTATTAGTTATTATGTACACATTAACAGCCACATCATCAATGGGAGCTGCACATTCAGAGGCTGAGAAAGCTAGTTTAATATTAGTTCTATTGTTCACATGGGCTTTTCCAAGGGCTTTAAAAATACCAAACGATATAAGTATAATATTGTCTTAACCTGCTAAGCAGGACTGACTACCAACAAGCAGAAGTACTCTACAGCAATTTAACTTCACAAATTCTATCATATTGGAGAAAGAGGTTTCCCCCCCTCACTCCTTGCTGCTGCAGCAGTCTCACCAAGGTAGCACAACACTAATAGCCTTCCACACTGTACACAAAGACTCTCAGAAAGCCCAAGCAGCCTCAGGAGTGCCTTTGGGGGAAAAACATCCCCCCCAAGTCCTACACAAGGTGAGACAAACTGGCCTGGCACCCACCCACCAGCTGTCAGGTGGCAATAATATTTTGTCAACATAAACCACTATTTACTTGAAGCCAAGCCTTTTTATTGCTGGGTAATAATTAGAAACCTGGCCTAAAAAGCCTACAGCAAAAAAGCAGCAAGTACAGAGGTATAAAACTACAGAGAATGGTTAATAACTAATGTGAATTCTGCAAGCCATAAAATACCATTTAAGTCCACAGAAATTACATAGCAGCTCACACCTGTTTCACATAATGAAACCCACATTTTTCAAAGCATGCTAACAAATAGCTCTAGCTTAATGTTAGTGGGTTTGCACACAAACTACCTGATGCAGTTTATCTGAAGCCTATATAAGACTTTCCTCCCCACAGCTATCATTACCTGACACAAGTAATTGCTGGCATCTACTTAGTTAAAAAAAAAAAAGACTTCAGCATATGTTTGAGGTTATTTTTCCATCATCACATTTACTTATTTATTCTGTTTATAACATCTACATTATAGAAGAGCAGTTGGAAAAGTGCCCAGATTTTTGTAACACCTGTTTGTAATGCAAAATTGCTGTAATGGCTTTGTGTGCAGATTATTTTCTGATAGGGATGCTCATTGCCTGCCTTGCTTGTCTTTAAACTGCTTTTTATTCTCCCTTCCCACGAGCCTCTGATACAGGTGAAACAGATGCTGCACAGCTCCCTTTAATCTCTGCAAGGGAAGTTCCCCAGTGAGAGGAACCCCTGTAGCACAGGAAGCCTGTTGTAGTACCCACCCCCAATGGGAGTCAGCAGCCTTTAAAGCCTTCCCATCAGTTTCATGGAAGCTATATCTCCTTGAAAGAGTAGGACCTGAGATGGTGCTGCTCTGTCCTGCCAACATGCAAAGTTACTTCTGCGCAGTAGGCAAGGGACCAAAGACCTGAGCAAGAACTACTTCAGAGGTGGCCAGCAAACATCTCCCATGCTTTGCAGTCACCAGATGGACTCAAAAGCCTGCTAATGGCTTGGAGGCTTTCAACCCCCTGCAAAGGCCCAACAAGTTCATCACCAGCAGATATTTCAATCTGGACTCTTTCAAAGCACCTGCCCACAAGTCTAGAGGACTGCAAATGAATGTGGGGCAGGACACAGGGGACCACGTTTCTTGCCAAATGAGAAGGCTGGGAAGTGCTCACTGCACGTCCAGTAAGCCACAGTGGCCTTGTACTCTGCCTACCCCAAATCAAACACAGCTCAGTGCCCTCCTGCGGTCACTCCAACAGCAGAGGCAGCCCGCTGGTAGGACACACACCACAGTACCATGGTTTCCTGATCGGAGGAGAGCTGGGCAGCCTGGTTTCCCACAAAGCCTAGAATTCCCTTACCAAGAGGTTTAGTAACACATAGTAACACCAGCTACTAAAGCTGCTTAGGAGCTGCTTGTAGAGCAATAAAGCCAGTGTATTGCAACAGACTCCCGTCCCCTCTTGCAGACACAACCCAGCACCAGACAGGAACAGCCTCGGTGGCATTCCAAATAACCCTCTACCTTCACAAAGTGAAACTGTTTTATCACTCAATCATGACTTTTCATGAGGAAGGAACAGGGATTGAGAAACATGGGAGGAAATTAACCCTTAACCCACATGAAAGCACAGAAAGCAGCAGGTTCTACCTGCTTCCACCAGATCTGAAGATGGAGAGGGGTGACAAGGCTGGAGACATTTTTACCTCCTGCTACAGCTTTGTCCATCCTTGGGCCACCCTCCCAACTCCCCCACCATCAGGGCAAAGCAGCAGTAACCTGTGCATGAACCCTTCCTTTCCCCACCCATCCTCTTCTACCACCCTGGCTAAGCCTGTTCCAGGAGCTGGAAAGACTTAGGAAGGAAGATTTCACGTTTCAGTGATGCTGTTTGACCCAGAGGGCATCCAAACCCTTGTTTGTTTTCTGGGCTAGGGCATAAAGACTTATTGTGGATGTATTAGGTTTTGTGATGAAGTGGTAGATGAGTCCCAGCTTGTCTTAAGTACAGAACCTTTCCCAGCAAAACCAAACAGGGTGATTAGGACCTTCAGCTACAAACAGCCTAGACAGGACCCAGAACCACCTCTGCTCTGAACAGAAGAGTGTGGTTAGGTGGGTCTGAAAGCTTCCAGAGACAGATACCTTTCTCCCTCCTGCCTGAGACCATCCCCCTGAGACCCTGGAGGAGCACAAAGCTGAGCTAAGCTCCATGGACAGTGCTGGAGGGGTACAAGAACAATGCTGAGGCAGTGCAACAAAGCCTTGTTGCAAGGGTGGCTTTTGTTGCCTCTATGTCTGCCTGTGGCCACGCACTGCTTTTCACGTAAGCCAGCAAAACTCTGCCTTTCTATTGCCTGAATAGGAGCACTGACATAAGCCCTCAGCTGAACGCAGCTGTGGGAGAAGTGCCAGCACGGGTGCACTCCAGCATGTGGCTGGAGGCCCCTCAGTTGGCCAACAGAGCTCATGAGCTTGTGCCAACCCCATCGCTGACACCCATGGTCCAAGCAGCAGCCAAACACTGACTTGCCTAGAGGAATGGCAAGAGCCACCGGATATCCAAAAGCTTTCCACCATTCCCACAGCCAGGAATTACTGCAGGTGTGAGGAGACTCAGTCCTTTCTACAGGGACGAGGTAATTGCAAATCTGAGCCTCTCCCATCAGCACACGAGGCTCCGACACGTGGCTCGGAGCATTCAGGGCATGTGAACCTGTCTGGAAAGCTTGGCAGAAGTCTTCCTTCCTGCGTAGTTGTACCACCTACACCATGACAAATGAATGCAGTAAGGGAGCTCTTATTGCACAACTGCACCTGTCCTGGGGGACAGACAGACAACATACAGCTCAGTTGGCATAAGATAGGGGTTTCTCACACCTCTACCAGCACTGCTGGTTCCTGCCCAGGCCTTCGTGGCTATAAGACCTACATGGATAAACAACTGGTATGGCTATGTCCCTAGATCTACTTTCAAGTGGGAAAGGTGCAACCTAAGCAAGCTGGGGTCCCAAAAGAACAAGCAATCCTTTAGCCAGCCCTCACTGACTTTCCGGGCTAAGAAAACATCACATGCCACTTCTGCAATTCTTGGGCTTCCTGGAAATTTTCAGGTAAACCTGTCCTGCAGGACCAGGGGCTCCTCAGGAGGGCAAAAGGCCACCAATAGCTCAGCCTCGGTCCCTGGCACTGCACACCTCCCTCCCCAGTAGCCCTGGAAGAGAAGGGCCTTTATTGTCTGCAGGACAAAGGTGAGGGGAGCAGCTGTTTTTCAGCACTCGGCCATGAATAGGGCAGGTCTGGAGGTCCTGGGGCAGGTTTTTGGGATCCAGTTCAAACCAGGCTCCCCATCTGGAGGCAGGTCTCATTTACAGCACAATGGGCTGCAGCCACACACACACCCCCCGAGGCAAGTTTACCTTTCGCAACCCATCCAGGGGGTGGCTGGAGATTCCTCAGCACTGCTGGCATCTTCTTCCCCCCCCACCCTCAATGAGAGATAAGAGGCTTGAAGCTGAGCTAACACATAATTATCACCCAAACCACCCTGGACTGTGTGCTTAGCCCAGCCCCGATTATCCGAAGCCCTGTGCCCAGTTAGTGCTAAGCGGGCGCACCGCACTCCCAAAGGGAGTAATTTGCGCCCCCGCCAGCTGCGGGGCGTTTGGGGAAAGGGAGCAAGAGGGGGTGATGTGGGTTAGCCATGAAGGTGAGGCGCGGAGGGTCCGGCTTCTCTGCCTGGCACACAGGAAGGGCTGGTGGCAAGCTTAACCCGGAGATGCTCCCCCCCCCGGCTTACGTGAAACTACTCGGCTTGTTACTTTGGGGGAGAGAAGGTGACCAAGGTGGCAATTATTTTATTAGTTAGGGAGGGAGAAGGATGGAGGTGGTGCGGGACGTTACTGGACTCGGGATGAGGGGAGGGATATGGATCAAGGTGGGTTTTTTTTTAAACCGCCTTGTACCTGAAGCCACGTGAGTTAAACGCTCCAACGCTCCAGAAACAGCCCTCACCGGGGCTCCAGGTGACCATCCCGAGCGACACCCCACAAAAGCCAGCCATCAGGAGTTCCCGCATCCATGAGGTGGCTTCGCCATCCCAGGAAAAAAAGACCTAGGAATTACCTTGGCATGCGGGTCTGCCTGAAAACTAGAGCCAGTGCTGCCTGGGCTAGAGAGCAGCTCACCTGCCAGCCCTTTGGGTAAAGCCCCCCCCCCCCCCCCCCCGGGAGAGGCGAGGACTTTCCCAGAGAACGGAAGACCAAACCAGTCAAAAGCCAAGAGAAAAGGAGCCGTGGCGGCCAGACGCTTCGGCACGGCTGATGAACTTTGCTCCCTGCCGAGTCCTGCCCAGCGATGGCAGTCCCTGTCCCAACTTCGCTGCCAAAAGCTCTTGTTCGCCATCACAGCACTTTCCCGAACATAAGTTGAGGACCTGACCCTAGGTCGGTTTTTTGGGGGGGCAGTGTGCAGGCATGGGACTGTGGGACGGCTACGGCTCCCCACCCAGGTACTGCTCCGTCGCCCCCAGCCTGGGGGGTGCTTCAACAGCCACCGGGAGAATCCCAAGGGACACGCATCCGAGACCAGACGGACCGCAAAGAGATGCGTGACCCCGAGCCCTTAACCCTCAACTCTAAGGGCACAGTAGCTCTAACGGGACCAGCCCGACGGCACCAGCATCCCTTAACGTGACAGACACTGGAAGGGGGGGCTCGGCAGTACTGGCACCCCCAGAACAACTCTGTCCCGAACCCTGACGCGATCAGCACCGCTGTGCAGGTAATGACTCTAGGGAAGAGAGCCGACACCCCGACCGGAGAGGCACTGGGATGGATGGGATGGCCCCGACGTGACGGACACCCCCCAGCCCCAACTCCGACAGGATGGGTACCCGAAACACCCCCACCCCGCAGCCCCAACTTACTCTCCAGCTTAAGCAGCGAGTCGTACACCTTGCACTGGATCTGCCCCGTGCTCTGCATGGCGCACGACATCCACAACCCCTCGTAGAGCGCCTGGGCCGTGACGATGTTGTCCCCCGCGTAGGATGCCATCTTCCACTGCGGCATGGCGGTGCTGATGATGATGCCGATCCAGCCCAGGAAGGCCAGCACGAAGCCCAGGAGTTGCAATCCCCCGCTGGCCATGTCTGCGCGGAGCTGGGCCGGGGGAGGGAGCGCGGGGGCTGCTCCGCGCCGGCGGAGTGTCGCTGCGAGGGGGACGGGAGAGCGCAGCCGACCCCGCGCACCGCACTGCCGCCCGCGCGCCGCCCCGCGCACCTTTTAAAGCCGCGCAAACGGCGCCCCCTGGCGGCGGCGGCCCCGCCCCGCCCCGCGGGGTTTTCCGCGGCAGCACGCGGCCCTTCGCACCTCCCCGCCTTCCTCCGCCGTGAAGCCGGGGGGACCCGCCCTGGCTGCTGCTCTTCTCACCCTCCCCCACTCTCCCCCCCTCCTTTCTTCCCTGGAAGCGCCGGGAGGGATATCGGCACCCCCGGGCTGAGGGGGCAGCGGAATGCCCCCATCCTCGCCTCCCCCCTTCCTCCGGGAGTGACCCCTTCCTTCGGGCTTCCGCCCCGGCCCACAGCCCCTGGGGCTCGCAGCCCTCTGGAGCTATGGCTGGTGGGGCTGGCCTCGCTGCATCCCCCCTCTCAGGGTGTGCTTCTGCACCGCTAGAGGTTTTGGCACCCCCAAAGGGTGCTCTGGCTGTGTTCGTGGGTCTCCCCTCGATCTGAGGGCACCTGCACCCAGACCCACCTTCCTTGGGTCTGCCGCCTTTACCGGCCGGAGCTGTAAACTTCTCTTTTGGGTGAAGACACCCTCCCTGAGCCAGCGCGAGGGGCGGGAGAGGTGGAGATGGGGCTGTGCTGGTCCCACTCGTGGGCCCGTGAGCCCACCCCAGCGCCGCCACCGCAAGGCAAGGGCAGGAGGGGGGCACCCCCTCGCCCCCCGGCAGGCTCCCTGCCCCGCTCCCCGGGCACGCAGCACACGTGGGAACCAACTGCCGCAGAGGGAACAATAAAGAAGTCATGGAAATTATCGGTGCTATGATTTTTAAGGGCTCTGAAAGAGGCAGCTGAGCAAACACTCATCGTCCGTGGACAAATGCTGCCAGGACCCTAAAAGCCAAACTTTCTGAATCTACCATGTTAACGCGGGCGATGTGCTGTGTGCCTTTGCGTTGCTGGGACTCTCTCTTCAAAAGAGAAATGTCGATTTTTGAATGCTTCAGTGAGCTTGTAAGGCTCCCTGAGCAAGAGGATTACAGACCGGGAAGGAGTGGCCGCTTCCTCAGGTGTCTGTTTGCCCAGTTATTATAGTTTCCCTTTCTCCTACGTGAATATTTGAATATTGACGGATCCGAGCTCAGAACAGGCGGGGTGGGGAAACACTGTCGCCCTCAGAGGACAAGGCATGGTCTGGGCGGTGCTGCCTTCACCGTGGGGGGGGGGGGTTGGATGGAGGGGGGACATTTGGCCTGGACCTGCTGTAATTCCATGCTCTGCGATAAACAGGTGATAATTACCGATAAAGGTCCTGCTGGAGGTAGGGCTGGGGTTGTATTGTTTTGACACCGTGGTTTTTGCTGCATTCTGATGACTTAGGAGATTTTGCTGGAGCTGCTTCCTGAGATTTGCAAACAGACAAACAGACTCGTGATTACCTGACCAGTCCTGCGCAATGCCCGGGGGGGGGGTGTGGGGTGGGGGTGGGGGGGTGTGGGGTGGGGGTGGGGGGGTGTCAAAGGGGAGCAAAGCAACTGCAATCTCACCGCACCGGGCACAGACAAAGCAAGGCTGGTTTGCTCTGAAAACAAGTGGCTGCCGTTCCCCCATGTCCCGGCAGTAGTAGTGCTGCTGTGATGAAATCCATCGTAGTTACCTGGGAACGAACTTTTCCAGTCGTGGCTTCTCTTTTTTTTTTCCCCCCCCTTTTCTTTCACTTTTTAAGGGATTAGGGAGCTGTGGATCTGCGGCTGAAGAAACACTGTTTCCCCGGGTCTCTGTGGACCTGGTTTCTAGCTTTGGGAGTGAAGAAGAAGAGAGCAGCAAAGTTTTCTTTGACAATGCAGAGATAACAAAGTAGATGCATCTCTGTGTACTCATCAAGAACTCTGCTCCACGGAGTAAAGAAACCAGCACACCAGCATGGTGCTTGGCTGTTAGACATGGTCCCTGGGAGGAACAACTCCTTACCTGATGAGGAAGCAGGGCAGAAACCCACGGGAACCTGAGAGGAGCAGGGTTAGGAGTGTCTGGATTGGATCATTGATGTCTGGGTTTTCCTATCAGCCTGATAATGTCTGTCTGCAAAGGAATGTGCAGTGTTCCCAGGTGCTTCAGAGCACCGAACTGACTCCTCTCCTGACCCTCCTGCCACCCCCGGGTAGATAAGACAGCTCCTCACTGACTGCAGTGTGAGGTCAGGTCTGGACAGAGGTACCAGTTCCAAAGACCCTTTGGGCAGGTTTAGACCCTTTGGCTACAGATTCTGAGCAGCCGGAAGAGGGAACAGAACCATTTTGTGTGGAAAGGACTTGGGATTTCTACTGAACCTTCTAGAAAGCACAGGGAGGAGTCCTGGGTGGCAATGATCCCTCTGCACTTGCACTGAGAGGGACATCACGAGTGATGAGTGGTCTTGAGGACATGTGAGAAAAGCTGGGCTTAGGCACCTTTGGGCCAGTTTGTGCCAAGTCTGTCTGTCCAGTGGGTATACAGTAGGACACCATGCACCCTCAGTTTCTTCCCCTTCCAGAAGATCATGGAGCTTAGACTAAAGACAATGTTCTTCTGTGAGGGGTGCTGTGGGATTACAGCCTACAGCTGCCTGGAGATGGGTGCTGTGCTCCTGAGGTGCTGTACAGCCATCCCATGGCTCCTCTGCCCCTGATGGGTGCTGCGCTGGGCTGTGTTACTGGGTGACTGCATGACAGAGTGACCTTGAGTCAAACCAAGCCAACAAAATGCAATACTGAGATAGACCAGTGTGCTCCTGGACTTCCCATAGCCCACGCAGGATGTAGCACAGGCTGTTCCTTGTGCCTTTGTACACACTTCCTAGACACAAGTTCTCTGCCTGCATCTGGCTTTGTGGAAGTGAGAGCTTGAAGACAGGTTGTCTGTGTCTCTTTGACCACTGAATACCCCTGACAGCCCATATAAACACCTTGTGCAGAGTCCCAGCTTCATGAACACCCAGTTTTGCTTTCCAGGGAAATTTTGAAGCTGATACTTATTACTCACATTTCATTAAAGATTTCAAAACCCAGCAACTCTTTCTGTGCACATCACAAAGCAAGATAAACACTGAAACTCAGCTTTTCCCCTTCATCACTCATCAGTGTTCTCAGTGCTCTGGAATTCACAGAGAATTTTACAGCATCCCTAAGAGCATGGAGTCTCCTTCTCTGGGCTTCCTTTCTTTGAGACATGAAATACTTTATATCTTTAGATAATTTTCTGCCCTGGTTCAATGGGCAAAATAAACCCTCTTTTCACTCAGTAATCATTGCCTTTCCTCCTCTGCCAAAGATTTTTTTTTTCACTGTAAATCCCAAAGAGTTTTCACTCTGTTTTCACCTGTTTTCCTACCTGACTTTTGGGGAAATGCCATTCCTTCAGATCATTAATCTCAGCTGAAAGCCCTGGGTTTATCCAACATGTTGCAATCTCCTCTGTATTCTCTAGGCTAAAGGTGCCCCAGTACTGACAGTCCTTTGTAACTGGTCTGTTCTTAAGTAAACATGTGAGTCTTCATCTTTTGCCCTGTGCAAAAGCAAGATCCAATGAGAGGAGGCAGGTATACAGGCAGTCACTTAAATCAAACGGGAATGTTTCAGTCTGCAGGTAGACAGACTCCTCTAGTTGTTGATAGAGATTGTCTTCATGTGCAACAGTCCTTGCTGCACTGAGCGAATGCTTAACACCTTGGTCATGTTGCTCCTTTGGGTGTTGTTAGTCAGAGGAGCAGCCTCACCTCTGTACTCAGCAGAGATTTGTGCTGTAAACGATACCTGTTTCCTTTTCTGGCAAAAACAAGCTTTAACACTTGCCAGGACTTGCCAGTGAGCAGCCTGGTTTCCTCTTCTCTTAGACATTTCTTGGGGAAGGTCTCCCTGTGCAATGCCTGTGTTTGGAGAGCATGGGGTGGTATGTGATCCTCTGTTCTGGTGTCCCCCAAACCTGGCCCCTCAGGCTGCCCTGTATTCACCCTTGAGCTAAAGTGCATGTTTCAGGGGGAAACATCTCATTCTGACTATAAGTTGCTGTAAGTACAGGCAGTATGCAGAACTGGCACAGCTGCATGATCCTCCATGAATTAGCCAGCCCCTTTTCAGTGGTCAGTGGAGACAGGACAAGGGGCAATGGCTGCAAGTTGGAGCACAGGGAGTTCCACACCAACATGGGGAGGAACTTTTTCCCAGTGAGGGTGCCAGAGCCCTGGGACAGGCTGCCCAGGGAGGTGTGGAGTCTCCTTCTCTGGAGATATTCAAGACCCATCTGGACACCTATCTGTGCAGTATGAGCTGGGGAGCTGCTTTGGCAGGGGGGTTGGACCTGATGATGTCTTGAGGTCCCTTCCAACCCCTACGATTCTGTGATCCTGTGACTCTGTGATCCTGTGACTCGCAAGCTCCACATCCGGACCAGAAAATGGGAACAGCCAGACAACATCAACCCAACCCCCTGTTCCTGGTGGCCAGGGAGTAACACAAGCAGATAGGGGCACTACCCCAAAACATGTTACAGCCCACCCTGAGCCCTGTCTGAATATATCCTGAGGCAGCACCAGTACTTCTAATTATGCTAACTTGATTTTTCCTCCATAAATTCGTCTAGTTTTTGAAATTTCTGGCACCTGCAGCATCCTGCAGCGAGGAGTTTTGCAGGTTTGCTGTGTCCCCCAAGTACATCATCTTGTTTCTTTTGAACCTTATGGCTTGCTGTTTCATTTGATGTCCCCAAGGTTCTGAAGAAAGTGAGCAGACTGTTGGGACCACATGCATTTAGCTCTGGTTTACATTGGCTAGAAAAAGTTTAAATGACTTTGTTGTTTATCTGCAGGCTGCTTTTTCTTTTCTCTCTCCCACTTACTCCCCCCCATCCACCTAGGAGAAACACCCCTGCTGAACCGTAGCTTCAAACACTGTTTGCAGGCAGCGCCCAGATGTCTTTGTCAGTAAATCTTCTCTGGGGTTAATCAGGATTGTGTCCAACCCTGTCTGCAGTGAGGGGCAGGCTTGTTTGACCACGGCAGCAGCTGGAGCAGTCAGAGACCAAGGCTTGCCGGGCTGCAGAGTACAGCAGCACAAAGAAAGCTTAACCCTTCATCAGCCCTTCAACCTGCTCACTACTGCAAGGACTGCTGTTCAGCAAGAAGTTTGAAAAGAAGGTTGCTGGGGAAGACCTCCTCCAGACTTATTGCCTAAAAGGCAACAGGAGAGCACACAGCACCAAAACCAGGGCTTTTAACCTGCATGCTCACGTGGAAATGTCCTTTTCCAGGAGGAAAGCTCAGATTTCCTCTTTGGGATTGAAATTTGTGCTTGATGGAGGCAGCATCAGTTAGGGGGGCTGACTGGATTCATTTGATACTGGCTAGACACAGGGAATACACTGTGGAATTTGGGATTTAAAATGGGCTGTATGAATTATTCCTTCTCAAATGCTGGGAGGCAGAAGCACCATAAACCTCTCCGTGTTTGGTCAGCAGACATGACCTGGAATTCCTAATCTACTGGAGATAAACCAAGCTAATAATCAACCCTCTTCTTGCAGTCATTCAAACATTGATGTTTCCTCACTGGCTATAAAAAAGCTGCAGTTTTCAGAGTAGTTTCATTCTACTTTTCACATGATGGATTTCATCTGGCTGTAGTTAAAATGTGCTTATATGTACCACACTGAAGCTGCATGAGGCTGGAGGCTGGCTGGACTCCTGACTTCCCCTCCAAACCTCCCTCTGGTGAGAGCTCTGGAAGGGAGCTCCCCAGCTTCTTGGGTTTCACCTGTTGCCTTTGCTTTTTCACAACCCACAAATGGCCACAAGGCCTGAGACTGTCCCTCAGAGTGCCCCAAAACACTGAAATCATGCCTGCCTGTAAACAAGTGGTTTTGGCACGTGTGTGTCATTACCCACAGCTCTCAGGTCACCAGGCTTGTCTGTGTAAGGCAAGCTGCTGAGAAATAAAGGGGGTCCTGCATTCAGCCACTTATGTGTTGTTTACCAAAGTGATACTGGAAGCTCTGATAAAGATTCCATGGCACAAAACCCATCCCAAGGAGGCCAAGAGATTTGACCCATATGGCAGGGTTTATTTTGCTTTCAGTCTTTCTATTTTAGGATTGTTCTTGCACTGGACATTCTGTACCAGAGGTCAGAGAGAAAACAAAAGTCAGACACAATCAAATCAATGGAAACAATGAGTTTCACAGTACAAGAGATGTAATGGTGGGAAAAGCAGGGAGTTATTAAACTTACTTCTTCGTGCTGTTGATAGAAGGCATCTCTGTGTGATACCATCAGCAAGTGTCTTTCTGGAGATGGGTGAGTCTAATCACAGTGTCAGATGATGGGACAGGTGTGGTGAAGCACCTTGGGAAGAGGCTCAAGTGGCAGATGGGGAGTGTGCCTTGTTGGAAGAGTCAACCACAAAGTGTGGCCACTTTTCCCACCATGTGCCACTAAGGCCAGGCAGAGCACAGCAGCTTCTGGTGTTGGAGGCCCAGGGCAGGAGAGGGGGAGCAATGAGCTTAAGTGAGACCCAGGCCTGAGAGGGAGGTAGACCTGTGGGTGTGTAAGTGCCATGAGCATTGAGAAATGTGCACCGAGATCCTGAGAAGGTAAAATTAATCCTTGGTATCATCCATAGATGAGTTTTTAAAGTGCAATTAGGAAAACATCTCTCAGTTCCTCCAGGGAATGGGGTCTGTGAAGATCTAACCCATGGTGTCCAGCCATCCTGTTTCTTCTCACTGTGTTCCTGACACCTGCAAAATCTTGGTCCTGATCATCCAGGGACCAGTTACAGCACGAATAATTTTTCTACCCATATCTCACTGAGTCTCCACCAGGGAGTGAATTTCCTGAAATTATCAAGTGAAGAATCTGATCACCTTCAGGTTCACCACTGAAAAATTTTCTTCTTTGTAATACCCTCAGATGAAGGAAGGAGGGGTCATTAGAATGATAGAACAAACAGGTAAGAGGAGGAAGAAGAGAGGATGCCTGATGAGTAGATCTGAAACCCTCCACAGGGCTGCTGTTAAGCCAAACCTGAAGACAGTGTTACCGCCATGAAGCCAGTTACCACCATTTATGTTGCTCATCCAGTGAGCAACTAAGCCATCAAGCTCAAGTACCTGTGAGTCTGGTTTTGGGGCAACCTTCATGCCAAGGAAAAGCCCAAGCCATAGTCAGCATTTTAGAGATTGCTCAGAGATTCCCATCCCAGGATATGGCTATGTATCTTTTCATTTTTTTTTGCTCCTGGACCACAACCTCTATTTCCTCAGCCCTTATGACGCGTTGGAGAATCAGTGCTGGGAAGATAAAGTGAGCCAGGGTCCTTCCTAGAAAGGCTCTGCCACAAACTGCTGCAAGATTTGTAGATCACACTGTTCAGGGGCAACATAAAATCGAGGAGATGAGGTTTCAGGTCTCTTTTAAGGTTGCTGAACTCAGTCCTTTGCACATATTCATCAGGGGATCTATTTAACTGAATTTTTGGGCATGTACTTGGATATTGACAGAGCCTAAGACACACAGATTCCTGTGCTGTAGAAAACCTTACGAGAAGCCAAACCAGTGAACAGTTGCTCAGCATCCTCGTGGACAAGCTGACCCTGTACAGTGGCTGTCTCTGGAACGTGAGGGGAGCAGTAGGAAGGAATTGTTAAGTACTGATATTCAATAAGCTCCAGTCCCCTTTAAAGAAACCAGAGCCAAGTATTTCTGAAGCACTGAGTAGCTGCTGCTGTGACACATGTGGCTGATTTTCCAGTGGGGAGTAGGCTCAAAGGTTTTAAAAAGTCTTTAGAAGTGGCCAGTAATTCTAGTGCCCCTGTGGCAATGAAACCTGTGACAATCCTTTGCTAGGTGCAAGACCCACCTGCACTGGGAGCAGAGCTTATGCATGCACACGTGTGCAAGGCAGGGGAGGAGGGAAGAAGCTTCTCTCCTGGACTTTCTATCTCATTCTTTATCATTAGGACTGGGGGAGCTCATTGGTGACCCAAGGTCATTATTTCAGTGCCTAGAAGCAGTTTAAAACCCTGGTTGGCTGGCTGGAGGCCAGAGGCTGGAGGGGTTTTGTTCACAGCTGCGTCTGCTCATGAAAACTCTTCCTTAGCCCGATGTACACAGAGGCTTGGCTGAAGGGTGATTCGGGAGCACAGGGTGAGCCCACACCCTGTGCTGTTGACAAAGAAAGCAAAAGCGAAGCATAAACCAGAAGCAGATGGAGGGATGGTCTCCTTTGGGAGAGCTCAGATGAGGAACAGCACATTTCCATAAAGAATACAAAGGGAAACTGATCCCTACATGAACCACCATCACCAGGGCAGCACAGGGACGGAATGGGAGCAAGAGGGAAAGGACATGCTGTGCTCTCCTTTCCTAATACAGAGACTCCCATGCTGGGGAGAGGGCAGGGCAGGTGAGAGGAGGCCTGGGAAGACACTCCCAATATTAATGCCTTGAGTGAGATGAGTACCGGAGGCTGGAATCAACTGCTGTTGTCTCCTGTCCCTGGGCTGGGACTGCAGCTCTGCTCCTGTCCCCCCATTCCTCAGGGAGATCCTGTCAGGAATTAGACTGTCCTTCCCCTTCCTCTACGGTTTTGTTCTCCAGCCAGGAGGGGCTCTGCTCACTCAGTGGCAGGGGCAGAACCCTCCCTGCCCTGTTCCCCTCCTCACTACAGAGAGAGGGCTGAAGCGAGGGGGTGGCCACATGGGAGCCTTTGGGGTGTTTGCAGTTGGCTTCTCCCACTTGCCAGAGCAAGCCCATGCATACCCATGAGCCCTGCCCATGGGTACAATGTCTTGCTGGGGGGGTGGGGGCAGACTTGAGTGTTGCTGCATCAGCTCCAGGAAGCGTTCAGCGTGCAGACTGGATGCTGGGTATGCAAGTGGCCAGTGAGTGTGTGGTAAGGGACTAGTGATGGGCAGGTAGGCAGACACTGATTTTAAGAGAGGGGCACCCCCAGAGGTCTGCAGGGAAACTCCTCACCATACCCAAGCCTGACCCACACTCACCTAACCAGGTCCCAAAACTGCCCGGTGCTCACTGGCTGTGAATCACAGCAGCAGCTGTTGTCTCTGAGCCTCAGCTCTCTCTTTCCTTGCCTTTTTATAGCAGATCAAACATCCTGTTACCAAACCATGCATTTCTAACTCTGTAGTTAGCCCCTCAATGAGTCTTGTAGAGGTTCTTTCACCACTCTCTGATAAGAAGGTTGGTGAAAAGGAGAGAGAGGCCCAGAGCTCTGAAGCGGATGTTTCTTGTGAAGTGACTCACGAGAGGGGTGGATTTCAGCCTGGAGAGGCTGCAGGCTGAAGCACACGTACCACGGGTCCCTCTCAGGTAAGGTCAGCCAAGTTTCTGAGAAGCAGCTGCCAGAGCATGGGCTCAGTGCAAGCCCCTTCCACCATGGGACCTTTCTTCATTTGTTCTTCTCTGGCACTGTGGCCAAGGCTGCGCTGTGACCCCAGGCAATCTGCCACAGCTTGGTATTGCCTGGTGCTTTGACACTTGGGTTTGGTGCTCTGGTAGCTCCATGGAGTTTCTTGTGTTTGTGTACAATTTGATACTGTGGAAAGAGGTAAATATTCACAGATTCACAGAATCACAGAATTGTAGGGGTTAGAAGGGACCTCCAGAGATCATCTGGTCCAAACCCCCCATTAAAGTATGTTCCTTAGGACATATCACAGAGGTAGGCATCCAGATGGATTTTGAATCTCTCCAGAGAAGGAGACTCCACCACCTCCCTGGGCAGCCTGTCCCAGGGCTCTGGCACCCTCACTGGGAAAAAGTTCCTCCCCATGTTGGTGCAGAACTTCCTGTGCTCCAACTTGTGTCCATCTCCCCTTGTCCTGTCCCCACAGACCAATGAAAAGAGGCTGCCCATTTCCCTCTGTCTCCCACACTTCAGATATTTACAAACATTAATCAAGTCCCTTTCAGTCTTCTTTTCTCAAGGCTGAACAGCCCCAGGTCATTCAGCCTTTCCTCATGGGGGAAACGCTCCAGGCCCATAATCATCATTGTGACCCTCCACTGGACTCTTTCCAGGACATCCCTGTCTTTTTTGTACTGGAAGCCCAGAACAGAATACAGTACTCCAGGTGAGGCCTGACCAGGGCAGAGTATTCACCCTGCCCTCTCTTCTTTTCCTGCACACAATTGCTGCTAGTGGCACAGACCTTGTTCTTCACTCCCATTTTATCACCTTCACATCAGGGCACAGGAAAGTTCAGGCTCACGCTAAGAAACACACGCTTGGATGAGGATGACACCACTGGTTCAACAGCCCTCGGGGTGCTTGGGGACCGGGGCTGTTCACTGGAACTACTGACATGCCGAATAAAGGTGTGTCTAACCCCCTGCCCAGCTCCTCTGCCCGTACACGCCTGCGTGAAACCAGTCTGCAATGATGGCACCGCGTGTTCTTGGTGGCTGCTTTCAGGAAACCCGAGTGGTTACGCATGTTTTCATAAGGATCTTGCCACACCCATGCAGAGAGTGCTGCCCCGTGTGTTAAAGACGAGCCAGGAGCAGGGCTGTGACTCCTCACTCTCTGTCTAAATCACTCAGTGCCTCAGTTTCCCCAGGTCTAAAATGGGGTTAGTAAAACATAGCTGAACTTAGGTGTTTCTCAGATGTGGGATTTCATAGGCAGGCAGCTGCAAAACAGAATTTATTGTATTGAGGAGCGGTTGTGAAGTGCTTTGAGAGCCTAAAAAGTCTATTGAAATCTTTATTATATATTGGAGTGATTGAAACAGCTGTTCTAAAGGAGTGTGTGCAAGCATCATACCTATGTGTATACTATCCATATAGACACACACAAGAGTTTTTACTTAACAATCCTCTTAACTTTACTAAACTCCTCTCTAATAGAAAATCCCTTTTCTTCCCTATTTTCTTTTACTCCTATGTATTGCCTGCTTGGAGAGTCACAGGTTGCTCGGATGTCTTACTGTTTTCCTCAGGATTTCCAAGTTAGCTCCAAGCTAACTCCTAGGGTTTTGTGGTGTAGCTGTGAGCTTTTGTGGTACATTAGAGCTGACACGTGCTGCTGTGTAATTCATGTCTGCACACGTCCTCGGGCTGAGGAGCACTGCTCTGGAGATGAGGACTCTTACAGGCTAAGGATGGTGGTGTATGAAGTAGGAAAATGGAAGGGGTGCAACTGGGAGGGAGGAGTGGGAAGGGTTGGTCAGACAAGCTGATGGAGTCTTCCTAGCATGAGAAGAGGTCATAGGGAACCCCGTCCTGAAGCTCTCCATAACCTCTGGCTCCTGAGCTGTGCGTGTGAGACAATCCCTTGTTCCTGAACACGAATTGCCCAGCTGCTTGCTTGCTTGCTTGCAGTTAGGTCTGTATGTCCCGCGTTAATGTGCAGCATCACTGCTGCCCACCTGCTCAAGGCCCTCTACTACACTGTGTATTACACACTGAGGAGGTAAAGGGAGTACACAACCCTCCCCTGCTCACAAGTCTGTGACCTCATGGGAGTGTTGCTGCAAGAGTGGTTTTGTAGGTAATGACCACCAGTGATGATCCTCTCCAGGGTGGCTGTAGTCTGTCGCTTTCTGTAACATAGTGGCTTGCCCTTAACAGAGAGCAGACCACCTTGTGTTAATGAGTAATAAAAGCAATTGACACCCCCCTCCCCCATGCATTTGTCTCTTCGCTGGGGGTGTGTGCAGACAAGGTGATAAGGCGAAGTTATGCTACATGGATACCCTGTGGTTTAAGAGCAATACAAGGCCAAGCTCTGATAATTATTAGGATACCTTAATGCTTCTATTAGTGTCAAGGTACTGTAGATGTTAGGCTAGCCAAGGGAGCAAGATACAGTTAGCATATACAGTGCAGCCTACAAATCCTTCTGAAAGCCCCAGTGCGTCACGTCAGCCATGTTTTAGGCTATACAAAGACGTCTCAGGAGGTTATTTTGGGAGACCTGTTTTCCAAAGCTGAGAGGACATCTGTCATGCTAAACTAGGGAAGCAGACTATGATGAGAAACTGCCACAGACTTTGCTTCATGAAGATGATGACTTCTTTTAAATAAGGAGGATTAAATATGTACCTTGCCAGTTTCTACTGAATGAGATTATTTGTTCTGTCTAATAACTCCAGCAGTTTCCATGGTACTGTTTGGAGACACAAACCTAAAGAAGGACCAGATATTGGACTGATCTCTCTAGTAGGTGAAAAATCACAAACCATCTTCATTGTGTTACACAGTCTAGAAGATTCTTACAGCAGGAAAAAAATGGGGGATCCTGACCTGCTCTGCAGGGGATCCTGAATTCAGGATGCTCCTGAGCCCCAAGCTGGATGTAAATGGCTGGGGTGAAGCCACTTCCTGTCCCTTAGTGACTCATGGCCAGGGAAGCGCTGGCATCCTGCTCTAGGAAGGGTCAGTCACCTGCCCTGCCCTGCAGGGAGGATGAGCAAGGAGCTGGGACAGCAGCACAAATTGCTGGGCATGTGGAAAATAAGACTTCACTAGGACTGCTGGGACAGCTGTGGAGAGATGGAGCAGAGCACAGGCAGCATTGGCACCTGGACACACTGCCTTCATCTCACAGTGGAGTTTGCTCCTTGGGTTGACATGCACAGACACCTGATACACTAAGCTGGAAGGAAAGAGTGTGGTGTGCACATTACTGTGTTCCCCTGGGAGTTTTCACTTCCTACCTCAGTCATGCTTGTGTTAGGCACACTTTCATCACACACCAAATGAAGAAAAATAGCCCCACTCTTATCATCACTGAAAAAGGCTTGCATTTCAGTGCAGGACAGAGTGAGAAAGCCATGAGATCCATATGGCTATAATACATTACCTGGCTAATCCTCTGGTTCTGTAAAGCTCTGCTCTTAGTGCCTCTAACAACTTATTTCTATTTGTGGAGGGCTCTCTGAGGTTTTCCATGCCTTTTCTGAGTTCATCATATTTCTGAGTTACTACTAATAACAGCAGACATTGTTTTGAAAACCAGTGCATCCACAGGTTAACAGAGTGCCAGACAAGCATAAGAAGATGATTCATATTGTCAGTACCTGTCTCGTATTGATGCAATCTATATATATTTGTGGCTGATGAAAGTCGTTGTGCTTTATGGCCAAAGCCCTGTCCCTGGGGATCAGAACTGTTGGAAACACAACTCTACAGAGAGCCATGAATTGATGATCATGGGTGGTTTTGACTTATATAGACACTTTGACACCAGAAAACTCAGCAGAAAGCATCATAGCATCATACCTACATAACCACTGCCTCACGAGGTGATGATAGGAATTACGTGGGCTGTATTTGTAAGAACAAATCCCAGTTATTGCTGTTGTATTTGGAGGGAAATCCCGGAGAGCAGAGAGCAAGCTTTGCGTGGTGCTGTACCAATACCGACTGGCTCCATCTGGAGGTGACAGCTGAGATGGCAGACACCATCAGTTTGGGTAACTAGATGGTAAGCAGAGCTGGAAGCAGAACAGGAATCTGCTCCTCAGCCCTGTGTTGAAATCTCCCGTCTTTCACGGCTTCTCATTTAAAAAATAAATATCGCTGAGGATGTGGTGCTTTCTGTACCTTTAGGATGGAAAGAATACCTAGTCCAAAGAATACCTAGTCCAGCTGCTGGAAGGTGCCCTGGAGCTCTGCTGGGTTTCTTGGCACAGTGAGAGGATGCGCTGAATGAGAAGCTTCCTTACAGAGGTCCTGTCCTGTCCCCGGCAGCCTGCATGACCCCTGCTCACCCAGCGAGTCCTGCAGGAAAACACGAAGGTTGCAATGACAGCAGCTGAGCGCACAAAATCCAGCCAAACAAAATGCCCCAAACTGGTACTAGCTTGAAAGGTTCAGGATTCCTACACGGGACCTGGACTCAGACCTTGAGCAAGTTGGAGTCCAGAGCATGAGAAGTATCTAGGTCTGTCTTAGAGACAGAATACAGAGCTCTGTATCTGATCTGGGAAGGGTTTCGGTTCTCAAGGCTGCTACCTTCCCCCTTCCCTTTCTAGTGACATTCTGGCATTGAACTAGATTGTCACTGCATCAGAGAACAACAGTGTAACCACAGGGTAGGTACTCCTACATCAAGACACTTTAAGTTGCTCACTGCTAAGGCATGAACCAATGTGCTGGAATAAACATGTGTGTGCCCATGAGAGCTCTCTGTGTGCCCCTTAGCACAGCTCAAAACTTCTGCCCTGAAGAACAAGTTTAGATTACTTGTTTTTTAAATCCCTATTTTGCCAAAACTCGCAGTGATACCTATTGTCCTTGCAAGACCAGGACTCCAGTTACCTGCATGCCACTTCTGCACAAGCCCATTTCTCTTCAGCCAGGCATGACAAGAGCTGTAACTGTGCAGGGCGGATTGGCTGCAGCAGCTCCCGTGGGTGCTCTCACCCTCCTCCAGTCCCCTTTGCAGGGGAGTCTTGTTCCTGTGGCCATCACTAACAGATGGCACCTGCAGAGGGGAAAGGTTCCCTCTGTTCATGGCCACTGGAAGAGGGAAACTGTGACCTGGGACACTGAGGCTCTGCCTCTACCCCAGCTTTAAGAGCAAGGGCTGGGCACTGCTTGTCTCACCTGCCTGGATCTCCTGCTGGCATGAGGTTTTTCCTCCAGTATGCGGGTTGTGTTTTTGCCTTTTTCTCTACTGGATTCTTGATAACATCTACCTGGACAGACTGCTGGATGGTGAATGCTGATGACTCCTTAGAGGTAAGAGCCTGGTGAGCAGAGCCTGATCATCAAAACAGATTTGTCCTAGAGAGAGTTTGGTTCCCAGCATCATTGCTCCAGTCTTCTGTACTTTTTCCCTGTTATGTTGGATGAAAGTGGATGAAAATGAAATAAATTACTCTGGCAAGAGCAGAGGAAAAATTACATTTTCTGTAATTGTCTCTGCCAGACTTTATTATCCAGCCTCTGCTCTCACTTAGTAAGTTCAGGAAAGGTCTACAGGTTTAAATGTGTGTGAACTGGAGTACACTTACCCTGCACCTCCAGCCTGCTTGGATATTGTGAAGGTATTTCTGATCTCATAAGTCAGACTTCTTGGTGGAAAAGTCCAGAGTGTACACCTCTGCTCTTCAAGTGCTTTTCTTAACAGCCATTGAGCTGTAGGGCTAGCAGAAGTTCATGGGGAGCATGAGGTCAGATCCAGCATTCAGAATGACCTTCTTGAACTTGTGCAGACAACAGCACTCCTGTGTTAGAGAAAGGAGCTGGCAAAAGTCAGTTGCAAACCAGGGACCAGAATACACTCCAGGTGTGCCCCAGAGACTCTAGACCCCAAATGTACTGGATTTCCCAGCACTCAGGGCTATGAGGTTGTACTTTTCTTCCCAGAGCAGCCAGTACTCTCTGTACAGCTAAAGTGCTGCAGGTCTGCAGTGTGGGGATCTGCTCTCTGGCGTACTGGCTACTGCACAAGGTGAAGGTGAAACACCTTCCAAGACAGCCCGTTTGGCTGAATGTATCAGGAGGGAGCTTTCTATCTGCTACCCAGCACAGGGAACCAGAAGAGTTCCTCTTTCCTCTTGCAATGCCATGTTTAGATGCATCCCATCAAGTGATGAACTATCTGAGGGAGGAAAGGTAAAAGTCAACATAAGACACTTTTTTCTCCATGCCACGAGAAATCCCAACAGCCTGACTGCCGGTCCCACCCTGGAAGATGGGTGTAGATGTTGAGGTGGTCATAGATGTGGTGTAGTGAGGTCGCTCATGGTCAGCATGTCCGCTCAGTGAGCCTCTCTGCAAGGAGTAATATGAGATAGGGAGCCTGCTTTGGCAGGGGGGTTGGACCCGATGATCTCTTGAGGTCCCTTCCAACCCCTAAGATTCTGTGATTCTGTGATTCTGTGAAAACAGTGTGCACCCGCTGATGCTTGCTGGGATATCAGTCTTCATTTATCATCTGAATTTAGGAGATGTTTCAGATTCATATCAGGAAGATGTGAATTATCTGCAGTCAGCTGAAGGTAAGGGTGTACTGAGAAAAAGCTGAATGGGTCCCAGATTGTGCGAAAAACCCAACTCCTGAGCAAAGCAAGCGGAGGAAAGATCCAGTCCTTACCCTGAGGCTCTGTAACCTTGTCATCTTGGCACAGAGGCACCTGCGCCGGGCTGACACTCAGCGCTCCATTAACACCCACTTCGGTTATTAGCAGCCACTACTCTCACATTCCTGCTCGGAGTGTGAATACTAAATAATGGAGAAAAACCGCCCCCAGCCTTAATACCTGACCACGGATCTCCCTAATGGCCTTAATGACTCACCGCCTCCCTAAGCAGGGGAATGCAGATAAGCTGTCCCTGGCCGGGCGGGCTGGAGTCCACAGCGACTCCCGTTTTCAGCTGGAAAAAGGGTAATCCGGGCAATTTCGAATTCAGGAGAAAGGGACTCTCTCTCCCCCAGCACAGAAAGTGGCTTTGGACCTGGTCCTCAGCGGCTGGGCAGGATGAAGCCCTCACTGCGGTCCATCTGGGGAGGAGCAGCCCAAGGAGAAAGAGGCCCTAGAGCAGCCCCCATGGAGGGGGTCCCGGCCAGCGCTCAGCCCCTCGCCTCCCCTTCAGAAACACCCCAGTTACCTCGACACAGAAAATGGTTTAGGCTGGCGCACCCCTGCGAGCATGAAGACGAGCCTAGGTCCATTTTTTGGCAGTAGTTTGGGCTGTTAACCCCCCCAGTGACCTGCTTCCCAGCAGCACTGGTTTGTGTACACGGTCACTCCCAGTTGCAGACGGATTAAAAATATCTACCACCGCTGTTAAACGCAGCCAGCTTTACTCTCGTGCTGGGCTTGTCATCGTTGTACGTTGGCACCTTCTATAGTGCGGTGAAGCCCTGTGAGTAACATCGCTCACATGTTTGTCTCTCTGCTTTCCCCAGAAGGGGAAGTGTGTGCTTGTTCTGTCATTTTTCGGGATTAGAGTTATTTTGATATTAAGGATACATTATGCATGGGATATAATTATATACACATTACAGTCATTATGCAATTTATGTTTTACATGCATACTTGTGTTAGGGAAAGCAGGTCGTGGCGATGTGTTTTCTAATCAAAGTGGGAGATGAAGGAGTTCAGCGGGGGATGCTTAGCTCCCCCGGGGAGTCCATGGCTGGGCACAAGAAAGCTGGAGCAGATTTGATGTGGGAGGGGGGGAAAGAGCTGATGGAGAATTAGTGCTACCAACATAATGCATGGGTCAGGCCATAGGGTGGGGAAATCCATGCTGCATCCCTGTACACATGATGCTTCAGGTAGCCCTGACCCCTCTCACAGTGAGGTGCTGTGAGCTTGAGGTTCTGTGTGTCTTTGTGGGGGCAGGTGCCCGAGAGTGGCTTGGAGGCAGATGAACGACCAAAAGGATGAACTGCACAAAGCAGAGGGAGCAAGGGATGGCCAAGGAGGTTAAGAGGCAGATAACAGAAACTGGAGTAGCTCAACAGTGGCTCAGGCCAGCCCCAGATCCCTGCTCCAACTTCTATTCCCATCACTCCTGCACTGGGCAATTAGACATTTATCCCAGGCTGGGCACGAGCTGTGCAGAGATGGGCTGAGCCCTGCTTCTGCCCCTGCTCAGCACTAGCCAGAGTCGGTGCCAACTCAAACATCCCAAGACACACAAAATACACAGTGAGTTTTTTCTAGTCTGGGAAGGGGCTTATTTCACAAACTAGGCCGTGATCACAAATGTTGCACCTCAAAACCTCTGTTTAGCTCGCAGGCTGAGGAAGCCTGGAATCCTCTTAGTCTCCTCATAAATAATTTAGATGAAGCTGCTGCTTGTAAGATTTAAAAACAATAATAATGGGAGCAAGTGAGGAAGTAACTGAGAATATGTAGAGCAGTATGAAGGAGCCTATGGTGGTTTGGGAGGAACAAGAAATGGCATAAACACAAGTGGAACTGAATGTGATTTAATAAAAAATTTAATAAAAATATGCTAATTTCAATTACAGCCTGAATGGTGGAGAGTTAAGATAGAAGAGGAGCTGCAACTGTATTCTTAATGTTATAATGTTAACATTATTATTAAAAATATGTATGAAAAGGGCCATGGTATAAACTTATGTCTGATATAAACATGGAAAATTGTTTTACCTGACACAATTCTCTTGAAAAACACCAAATCCACAAGACCAGGTTTTTCCAGCATTGCTTCTCAATTTTTAATGATATTTTTTCATTAAACCTGCCCCAAGATTCTGAGAAATTATAAGTAGTTTTCATCTGCACAGAACAAACCATGTACAATGTTTTCATTCAAACATATATAGTATCTTCTTTATTTTTTTTGCCAGTCTGCAGCAGCGAGGCATTTTCACTCACCTTTAATCCACGAGGCTGTATCACAGAGGAGGTGCATGGTTTTGGCTCAGACATTGCATCCAGGAGAAAATATTGTGGTTGGCTACAGGCTTCAATACATCCTGGACAAGACTTTATTAAGTGGCTGAGATATGTTATTATCTGCTTTGTGATTTACACAGTGCAAGAAAAATGAATTTGTTGCATCACCCAAGCAAGCCCAGTCCCCTTCCCTTGCATTGAACTCATTCCTCAGCAGAGTTTCTCCTTCCATTAACTGCAGTGGGAGTCCAAAGCTGCACCGACATTAACTCTGCTCCCTGTATGAGCAATTCCAGGAATGTGTGTTAGAGGTGCTCGTTGCCATATTTGCATTGGTAATGGAAATACCTCCCATATTAAAAGTGATTTATGGAAGGCTGGGCTGGGAATGGTATCTACAGCTTCAGGACAACAAAGACGATTAGCCATGATGCTACTGCAATGTCTGCCTGAGTCTGGATGTCTCAGTGATGAGTGTGGCTCAGGCACGCATGGTCCCACAGCCAGCAGGACACTGGGAGCCCCAGGGACAGGATCAGCACTGGTCACCTCTCATTTTCCAGCCGGCATTTATGGCTGAGTCGTTTTGGGGCAGCCCTCCACCTGTGTCTCGAGAGGAGCTTACATCCATGTCCACCCCTCCAACTCTGCAGTAAAACCACACCAAGGCCACCTCCCATTGTGGATGCCCTGGTGCAACACCTGCCACACCAGCCACACTCCCTCTGAGCTGCTCCTTCTTGGCAGAAGGATGGTGTAAGGAGAGCATGGAGAGCAAAGTCTCAGGTCATCTGGTCCATAGCCCTGCCTAGCTCAGCCTAGACAAACATTTGGGGAGGAGTGATGAAACAGGCTCTTAGATCTCTCCCGTCAGCCTCCCCTCAGCTCTGCCCAGAAATTTCCTTCACAATTTTCATTCTTACCAATAGGAAGGGGTTTTTTTTCCCTTTAATACTTAGTCTGATTTTCTCCTGCTCTAATTAAAAACCATTAGCAGGGACACAGAGAAGAACATGGTCCTTTTCCTCCATCCTGCTGCTCTTTTTCTTCTTCAAACCAAACCGATCCAGTTTGCCATTGACAAAACCAGACCAGGATTTCTGTTGAAGGGCCTGGGTGACCACCTGCTGTGTTGGGGGATATATTAACTTGCAGTTTTTTTCTCCTCTCAATGCACAGGTGAGCACAAAATGCCGTGGCCTGTGGTGGGAATGTGTCACAAATGTTTTTGATGGGATCCAAACTTGCGATGAGTACGACTCCATCTTCGCTGAGCACCCTGGTAAGAGTCAAAGAAACCCCTACAAGTGGGGGGGACACCTGAACGTAGACAAGAAGAGTATCTGTTCTACACAGTGACAGATTATTTGGTGCAAATATATATTAGAGTCATGCTTCTTTTCTCAGTGAGGTATTACTCTCAGGAGAAGCTGGACAAAGCTGCATCCCAGAAAAAAATATTCCCATGGGGTCTGACCATGTTGCCCACCAGCATTTCCATTCCTGGTGCACTAGGATGATCTGCTTTTGTCCTGCAGTGAAACTGGTGCTGACCCGAGCCATGATGATCACAGCAGATATCCTGTCAGGATTGGGATTTCTCTTCCTCGTCCTGGGACTGGACTGTGTGAAATTCCTTCCCGAGGAGCCACTAATCAAGCTGCGCATCTGCCTGGTGTCCGGAGTTATGCTGCTCATTGCAGGTATTTCCTGGCTGTACCCCCACACTGTAGAACACCCTGTAGCAAAGGTGGGGTGTGTGTGGTGGGGGGGTGTGTGTCTTTAAAGCCTTCTCTTATTTTGAGGAGAGGACTTGGTGATTTTCTAGAGGGTAAGCATGGGGGAAGGGTCTCCATTTGCTTTATTTGTGCAATGTAGCTTCCTCTGTTCCCTGCCTGCCCCTAACAGCACGTAGCTGAGCTTATCTGCTTTCATTTCATGTATTGACCAGATGACATGCTGACTTCCATTTACTGCTGTTTTGCTGTGAAGAAGTCAGTGTGGTTGATAAGGCAAAGAGACCTAATTGCTGAAAGACTAGAAAGTCCTGGCATCCTGGTTTGGTTCCTGGCTCTGACACAGACTGTGTGACCTTGAGCAAGTCACTTAGCCAAAAACTCTCCAGCTGATCTCTAATAAAAGGATAATAACACATCTGTCCCTCCTAGGTGATAAATACCCAACTGACTGAGGTGCTTTGCTCTTACAGCCACTGACTTTTAAATGCAAAACCAAATGGCCTATTAGGTATCAAGTAATTTCTTTTGACTTTATGCTAATCCAGGTGTCTACCTCTGCTTCAGCATAAGCTATCATGTAACTCACCCCAACCACTGTGAGCACGTGCAAAACACTCTGAGAGGTTCTTTTAGACGTCTTCCATTCACCTCCCAAAGTTCTTCCAAAAAACACTGTTCAAGGTCTGGAAGTCAAAACAGATGAGAAAATTTAAATTCTTGAAGTGACTTTACAATAAGTTGATAAATGAGCTGGGAAGGGAGGAGCTTTCTGCTTTTAATACAGAAACCGGAGTGCTGCCAGTGGAGCTGATGGTGGCTGTGAGTGCCAAGCCAGGAGGCACAGCCTCTGCCTGGTATCAGTAGGAACCAGGGAGAATCTGCCAAAGTGACTGTGTTGACACTGATCAGGGGCCAAAACCTGCCATCTGACCCAGCAGAAAGCAGGATATGGCTCCTGATGTTATGTTTGTCATCTCCTCATGGTCCACCTGGGAGCTCTGTGTGGCACCTCCCTCCTGTCCTACAGGTCTCCCAGGCATTATCGGCTCGGTGTGGTATGCCGTTGACGTCTACGTGGAGCGCTCCTCTCTGGTCTTCCACAACGTGTTTCTGGGCATCCAGTACAAGTTTGGCTGGTCGTGCTGGCTCGGCATGGCGGGGTCACTCGGCTGTTTCTTATCTGGGGCCCTGCTCACCTGCTGCATGTATCTCTTCAGAGGTGAGGATCCGTGGCAGGGCTGAAATGCGGTTCAGAGGTAGAACCGTCACTCGGGGCCTGCTACAGGCACATGGTGGGGAAAGTCCTTCAGGGACATCCTTCAGGATGGTTGCTCATTCCCAGTAGCGATATCTTCAGCTGTAAAATGGGAATAGTGTGATTTCATCAGCTTTAGGAAGCTCATCAAGGTCTTCAGGTGGGAGCTGAGGTGTAAGTATGATATAAAATGTGCTGTTATTTCGTATCTTGGGTGCTGCTTCCTCTGCATTTTGAGGCTTTGCAACTAAAAGTCACCAAGCACTTGTTAGCAGATTCTGTTTCTCTCCCTGTGCCTCACAGAGACCGGCTCTGGAAGGCTCCACTCTGCTTACTCCTTGAGGAAAGGCTACTCCTCAGCTGGGACAATCGTAACAAACATGCATTTGCCATCCTCTCAAACAGCTACTGCCAAAATGTATGCCGTGGACACAAGAGTGTGAGGAGGAGGTAAGCTCTCCAGAAAGAGCTCCACTTCTATTTGTAGAGGACTGTGCAAGGACCCAGGCTCCTCTGGTTGTGATATAGATGCAAATTGAAATTTCAAGGATGTACTGCATGCTACAGTGTTTGCATTATGAGACCTTAAAAAAAGCTTTTCCTTTGCTGAGAAGCTCTTGCTTTAAGAACTCCTGTGTGGAGTGGTGGAGCTGCTTGCATAAGCACAAACTGAAGTAACCAACACAAACTTTTTCAGCGTTTGGCTCCACACTATCAGCACGAGTGAGATAAATCAGCTGGTCCTGGATCAGGCCCCAGCCTTCAGCATGAAGATCCCCAAACTGTAAGGTGGATCTGCTCCGTGTCTGGCAATGTGTTGACAGAACGTACAGAGCAGGATATACAGGTGGAATGAGGGGCTGATTTTCTGTCCAACATCTGGACCCTGTACACCCATCATGGGGGTCTTCTCCTCTTAAAGGCAGCCAAAGAGTTCAGAAGAAGATGAAGAGCTTTGTTAAATGCCTGGCCCTCTCTTCAGCCTGTGGACCTCTGAACTGAGGAAATGCTGCAAATTCAGGTGCAGCCTTGCCCTGCAAAATACAGCCCTTCTCTGTAAGTGTTAAATGTACATTATGGATGCTCTAGGCTCACTGAGACCTGGAAATTGCCAGCTTCTTTCTGTTGGGTAAAAGTTTTGCCTGGACAAAGTGCGTGAAGTTCCCAGATCTGGCCTTCTACATGACAGTATGTCTACACCATCCAGAAACTAGGATAAACAATAGTAAAATCTATTGTCCCATTCTATCAAGAGATATTCAGATCCAGTTCAGGACTGCTGTCCCCTGCTTCGAGGCTAAAGCATTGGGCATGTCATACCTGTGTTGGTGAAAAGGTGTGGTTTAACACATTCACTAGGGATGGATGCCAGAGTGCTGACAGCCCTTGCATGCAGTTTTCTTAGGGTGGTAGGAACTGTCCAAATGGGGCACCACATCATACAGGCATAGGTACCAGGGGTTGAGAAAAGGGTCTTAGCACAGAGATATACCTGCTCAAGGGCAGTGGAGAAGTCACAGTGGAGTCTCAGGAGGGTGTGCCTAGCCGTGGGTACCAAGGGTCTGCCAGTGGTAGGCTTCCTCCAGTGACTGCTTCTTTGGGGGAGAGTGGATGGAGAAACTCCCTTCTCTCCCCCACCCAGCAATATGAAGTAAAGCTTTATGTTGTGATGCACAGAGAGAGATGGGGTGGCTGTGGATGGAGTAGTCTCTATCCCAAAGGGTACCCCTGATAGCCCGTGTGATGGGAGATGAGAGGCTGACTCCTCTCACAGATTATTCTGGAAGCAGCATCTTGTCCTGACACAGCTCCTAATCAAATAACACTCCGGCCCTGGGACAGTTGGGACAACAGCACGTCCATATGGCTTTTCTATGGGCTCAAGCACCTCCACAAGGCTCAGACCATAATGCAAACATCTCAGCAAGAGCCCTTGCAGCAGCGCTGCTGCCCTGGCGACAGAAGCTTCATGCCTGCAGAGTTCATGCTGGTTTGTTTGGCAGACGTTTATGTTAGCCAAACTGAAAACAAGTTATTGCCAGCAGATGAGCTATACTGAACAGATGTACACACAGTAGGAGAAGTGACAGAGGCTTTTTTACAAAGTCCTGAGAGATGAGGAGGACAGGAGTTATGAGAATGTGATGAATTCATGGGTTGTATCAAGAATGCACAGAGATCTAGAGGTAAGAGGAATTTCTGCCTGCTAGTGCAGGATGCTGCATCCAGAGGGGTGTTTGTTTGGGTTTTTTTAGATCTTTTTTCACAGTCATGTGAGAAACATGAATTAGTTGTGGGGCTTTTGGGGCAGAAGAGCTGGAGCTGGTGTGCCATGCTGGGGGAGGGAAGCTCCAGAGATGTTTGTGGGTCTGGTTCCTGGGTTGTGCTTCTGCTCTCCTGCCCCTTCAGGGACATGCCAGGAAGGGGAGGGAGTGTGAACCCGCTGCAGTCAGAGCTGTGCTCAGCGCCTGCTCCAACGCCCGCGTCCCTGCCCCTCCCCAGGGAGGCTGCCTCAGCCTGACTCACCCAGCACGCTCTTCAGGAGGAGGTACTGAGCAGGCATCATCACTTGGACCAAAATCCTGAATCAAAGCCTTCCCAGTCAGCATGTTAGCCCTCCCCACTAAAACACTCAGGGACACCTGCCAGCTTCCTATTGCTGTTTTCTATAGCTCCTTCTGAAGCATGAAGATTATCTCTTGCTGGGAAGATTTATTTCTTGTTTAGCACAGGAGAAACAGTCTGGGATCGCCTGGTAACCTGCGTGTAATTGCTGATCTCAGACCATTGATTTCTCCTGTTCCTTTCACAGAATCACAGAATCACAGAATCACAGAATCTTAGGGGTTGGAAGGGACCTCAAGAGATCTTCGGGTCCAACCCCCCTGCCAAAGCAGGCTCCCTATCTCATATTACATAGATAGGCGTCCAGACGAGACTTGAATATCTCCAGAGAAGGAGACTCCACCACCTCCCTGGGCAGCCTATTCCACTGCTCTGTCACCCTCACTGTGAAAAAGTTCTTCCGCATGTTGGTGCGGAACTTCCTGTGCTCCAGCTTACAGCCATTGCCCCTAGTCCTGTCCCCACTGACCACTGAAAAGGGGCTGGCCAATTCCCCCTGCCACCCATGTCTAAGATACTTGTAAACACTAATTAGGTCCCCCCTAAGTCTTCTTTTTTCCAGGCTGAACAGACCCAGCTCACTCAACCTTTCCTCATAGGGGAGATGTTCCAGACCCCTAATCATCTTTGTCGCTCTTCTCTGGACTCTCTCCAGAAGGTCCCTGTCTTTTCTATACCAGGGAGCCCAGAACTGGACACAGTATTCCAGGTGGGGCCTGACCAATGCAGAGTAGAGGGGGAGGATCACCTCCTTCGACCTGCTGGACACACTCTTCCTGATGCATCCCAGGATCCCATTGGCTCTCTTGGCCACCAGGGCACACTGCTGGCTCATAGCCAACCTGTCATCAACCAGGACCCCTAGGTCCTTCTCCTCCTGTGAGCTGTAGTTGAGGAGACTTCTGGGCTTTTGTCCTCACTCTTCAACTTGTTTCAAGGTGGTGGGAAGTGTTTTGTGACTTGCAATATGTGGGTCACTCCAAGCAGCGGCTCAGTGTGGGACTAAGTGTGTGTGCCCTGGCCAAGGATGAATACAGAGGACTGGTCTCATTAGTCCCTCCAGCCCTGTGCTGCTCCTGGGTTTACACAGTTAAGGCACAGCCATGTGCCAAATCCTACCTTAACTGAAGGTCCATCATCCTCAAATATATGTGTATAGAGAAGGTTACTCTCACATTTGTGAGTGTAATCTCTTCCTCAGTATCTATGTGGAGTAAGGGTTAATTCTTTAACTCTGTTCCTGTTCTACCCTCGCTCTACAGTAGCTTTTAAGAATCTGTCCCCTGCACAAGAGGACTAAAAGGTCACAGCAACCCTTAGGTTTGCTGGGTTAATGTTTCATAACAACCAGACCAGTGATGCATTGCTTCACCATTATTATTCAATCGCAGAATTCTGTGATTATTCAAATCCCACTGGCGGTCTAGCTGATGTCTTGATCTGTGGTCAATATTTGTTAATTTACTGTTTGATTTAATTCTGACCCTTATTTCATGACTGTCTATTCACTCCTCATTAGCTCCTTATCATACCATGATGCAGATCTATTTTAGTTTGGATGTTTATCCATTAGCAAGAAACCTCCCAGAAAATACACAGGACTCACTTTTTCTTTCAAAATCACGAGAAGTCCCTAAGGCTAAAGACGTTGGAGATGAGCTCAGATACTGAGGTATTTCCTTAATAGCTACCTACATCTCATTCAGCAGCAGCTCTCTGGGAATTACAATAGACTGACCCTGCCTTCCTGGTGGCCCTGGATGGCTGACCAAGGCGCTTTGCTCAGACACCATTTCCAGCTGAGGCCCAACATTTAATCCTCCAGTGCCAGCAGCCTTTCAGCCTTCACTCAACAAGCAGTTCAGCATGTTTGGGCATCTTAGCCTCCTCACTTCATCTCCTGGGGTACAGGCAGAGTCACGGGCTTAGTTGAGATCAGGGACTGTCAGGTTTCCTCCCGCTGTACCAGGCCCACAGTGTCTTTTGAACTCCAAGCTCCTCACTGCCCTGTCCACAGACAGCACACAGCTTGGTGCAGCCTGCCAGGGCTGATGGAAGATATCGAAGTCCTGTAGGTAAGCTCTTTGCTGCCATACAGATAGGTATTAGTATCTGCAATGCCCATCCTTTTCCACATGCAAAAGTCTGTCCTCTCACTACCTCAATCACCCTAATACATAAGAGCCCTTAATAACACGGGCTCTAATTAGGACTCACTCTTACTGTGACCTTGTGAACTAGACTTGTTCTTACTGCAGCTGTCTGAATATTTTCCAAAATATGGATTGCCTTCCTTTTCAACCACATTGCAGTGTGATTATTTGTGTGTGTGTTTGTGAATTCAGTAGATCTGAACAAGAATTTTTGGTAGGTAAGAACATTACTTAGAATTCTGTTTTCCTTACCTATTGTAACATTTGGGAGGTACAATAAATGCAGTTGCCTCTGAGTATTGTGTTTCTCTAACCCCACGTCCAAGTTTCACCCAAGAAGGTGCTTTGCCAGGTGACCTGCTCTGACTTCAGCGAGGGAAATCACCTCTCTCCTGCAAGGACACACAAAAGGCAGCAGCACAAATGGGACCAGCCCTCTGGGGAGCGGGGTGTGATTTTGGAGGCTGCCCAGACCTTTCCCGATAGCTGCAGACCCCTGACCCCAGTGCCTACCAGCAGCAGCAGCTCTTTGACAGCTGGCAGACTTTTCCCCCAGCTTTAGCACATCTACTTAAAGTCATTTTATAAACTTTCCAAGAAGGACATTTCTCTTTCAGCTGGGGCTGGACCCCCACAGTTTGCTCATCTATATCTGTTAAATATCATGGGCAAGTGATTAATGACTGAAATATTTTGTCCAAACACTCTTAAAGGGAATGGAGGACAATTTTCTCCTGGTAGCTATTGGGTCCCTGCTGTAAGATGCCTTTGAGCAAGAAAGAGCCAGACATGTCATCCACTGACCCGAAGACAGTGAGCATCTTTCCCTGGCCCCATCCTCTTCCTGCCTGTGCAAAAGCCTTTAGCCTATAATCCAGAGTCTTCACATAACAGTAAAAAAACAGATTAATGAGTATTTCTATTATTTTCACATCTTCCATGTGTAGCCCTCCTGGCAGCCCTGACCTATCCCCCATTATGACTCCGCTGCCTTTGGTTTTGCCCTGTTTTGCCTGAGAGCCAGTTTATAACTTTATTATTCAGCTCTTGACATGCAGAGGTGGAAGTCCAGCTGTGCACCTCATCACATTCTGTCTTTCACTTCCAGATGGTCACCAAGCAAACGCTCCCATTTCTCCCTCTCCAGGCCTACTGACAGCAGGTTTTCCCACAAATTCATCTGCCTTCTAGTGTTTTCTGGGTCTTTCTAGAGCAGATTGATGTTTCATCAGGAAGTATGTGTCAGAGGATGAGTGGCAACCAGAGGGTCCCAGCAGAACAAGTGTTATCTCAAAGTGGACCCTATTCCTAAGGTGGTGAATGATAAATAAGTGGCTCATTTTTCCTTATAAGCCTGGAAACATCAGCCAAAGTTCATTAACTGCCATTAAGGGCCAAGTGCTTACAAAAGCATAACATCCCAGGCAAAACCTTGGCTTTTGTAACAACGGGAGCACAGATCTGGAGAAACCTTGTCCAATCTGCTGGAGCACCTCAGAGTAAGGGAGCAGGCTGGGAGAAGTAGCTTTTGTAGACAACAGGAGGTTGGTGGGGGCATCCCAAATACATCTGTAGAAGGAACCCATCCTTTTCTCCATTTCAATAACCAGGAAGCCAAGGACCAGGGCAGTGCCCACTGAGCCCCCCTGCAGGGTACTCTTCTTCCCCACCCCAAACCAGCACCAAGGGCAGTTTATACCCCTCCCTAAGCAACCCTACACAAACTTTTTCTGCAGATGGCTCCTGGTCTTCTGCAGTATAAGTGCCCAGGGCTCCTGTAGTGCTGCCCAAGTACCCTGGCACACAGGTCCTCCCACGCCGGTGACTCCAGCTGGAGCTTAATTCGGTGATGGCCAGTAGCTTGCTTTACTACAAGCCACTTAACGCAGTGCTGATGGAATAATTTTATCCCTTTTGTGGGTAATTAAAGCGCCCCAAACATGAATGCACGCTAGCAGCACAGAAACACAATCCTGTTTCCCAGGAACGCTTCTGGAAGAGCTGCAGGCTCCTGGGAGCGTTGCTGAGAGCTTCGCTTGCCCTCTGTTGGGTGGCTGGGGAAGGATTTACCGCCTCGGTAATGAGTGCCGCTTGCTGGACCTCGTGAAAGAGGGATGCAGAGTGATGGAGGCATTGAAACCAGAGCAGTCCCTGCTTGTTAGCCTCTCCAGCCAACTGATTAGAAGGTGACATTCAATGGAATTAAAGCCAGCAATTCATTTAGAGCCAGGCAATTAGTAAGCAGGAGACGGTCATGTTTTATGCAGCTTCTAAGGCAGGCAACCTGTGGAGTTCACTTCCATGGAGGGGTCACCGAAGCAAGTGCGGTGTGTAGGTGGGAAGGAAGCGATGGCTGATTTAATGCCCACTAGCAGGCTAGGCAAGCTGAAGTGACAAACATAATCAAATCTCACACTTCAGGGCATAAATTGAAGGGATTGAGTAGTGGAAGCAGTTAGATGTATATATAAAAGGTCTGATTCTGAGAGGTGCTGATTACCTGCAGTTCTCAGGACGCTCAAGGCAGCGAAAGGATGCTCAGGAATTGCTTGGCTTCTCTGCTGGCTGAGTCTGTACTTGCTAATTTTCCTTATTAATAAACCCTGTAATATTTTAGCCTGCTGGCACAAACATTCATTTTGCTACAGTAACATTTATTTCCTTTCACACAAGAGTCAAACATTAAAGCTGCTTCTAAAATAAGATTTTATGGAGATAATTTGCAGTGGTGCTGGCAGAGAATTTGTCTCTCAAAATATGCTATAATTCTTTATCTAGCGAAGGTACTTATATAGCCTCATTATGAGAATATGTGAGCACTTCATAACTTTTAGTGGATTTATCTTCCTGGTTTCCTTCCTGAAGGAGGGGGAACTGGTACTAACACTGCTCTACACGGGGGGAGCTGCTCCACGAAGCAGGCCATGGGCTCTGTTAATCTTTTGGGGTGCCTAAGATTGACCCTGCTGCCCATTTTGACTGAGCTTGTGGCTCACCAGGCACACGGTGCATGGCAGTAGGTGTGATGTTTACCTTCTGCACCAAGAGGGGTCTGACTGCAGCCCCCAGCCTTTGCCACTGAGAGATCAGAGGTAGAGAGGCTGAATCCAGCCTTCAGCGACCTGCCCATGGCAAACAAAGCAAATCTTTGCTTTCATCTGGAATCCAGCTAAGGGGGAAATTCAGCATCTTTCCTCAGTAATTTGAGAACCAGGCAGGCTAATACCTCTTAGGAATGGCTGAGGTAGAGCTGATTCTGCTTTGATATAAGGCAGTCCGGATGGCTTCTTCAAGTCTCTTTCCATCCTGTCTGCAGCAGTCACTGAAAAGAAAACGACTTTGTTTATCCTAATAAATTTCTGTAACCAAGCACCAAACACCTAACCCCATAATTCATGCCCGTGGGGAACTGCCATGTGGGTCCTGGATGGTTCAGAGTCTGTAGGTCTGTAGTCTTGGGGCAACAGCAGCTGGGGACGGTCAGCAGGAAATTAAGAACAGCTCAAATGAGCAAACTCAGTTATTTTGTGCTCTGTAACCAGCTCCTGCCACTGCTACTCCCCCCTGCCATAATCCCCACCTCATGCTCTCCCTTCCCCGGCCATAAATTTGCTGTCTTTTGCACCAGACAAATCTGATATGCTGTGCTAAATATTTTAAATGTGGCTAACGATCCTTCATCGCAGAGTGGCATGATTGCATTACAATGTATTAGAACAACATGACTTTGCCAGAGGGTGTTTGTTGGCACCACGCCGAGCGAAAGAGGCAGCCTAAGTTTCAGAAGTAACTATCAAGTCATTTATCAGCATTCGGTCCAAAAACTCACGGGGTGGCACCAGCTCAAGCAGCCTTAGAGAGAGAAATCTGGAGGCTGAGCCAGAAACTCCAGATACAGACAGACCTTTGTGGGAGCTTCTTGAAATCCAGAGCCCTATCAAAATGTCAAGCTGAGCTCCTGTGACAGATTCAACACATGCTTTTGGCATTTTTTCTGTTGCATTTTGTCTCCCCTTTTATGTCTGGATTAAATATGTGCAGCTTTTCAGTCTCTCAGCCAACCTGTGGAAAGGGCAGATTTGATCTCATGCTATTGTAGCATAATGGAAGATCTCTGATGGACCAAGTGGAATCACAGAAAGCCAACGTGGTGTCTAGAGCTTGTTTTCCTTCATAACATCCTCATAGGATGGAGGCAACTCAAGGCTGAACCGTGGGGTGGGAGAAGATGACATCTCTGCAGTCGTGCAGGGGCTTGGAGATGTGGAGAATGGACACTGAGGTGTTTCACTGGCTGAGGAAAAAGAAAAGCTGTAATTGTGCAGCAGGCAGTGTGAAAAGTAATTGTGGGGGTGAGAGGGGTGAGCCTGGGAGGAGCTGCCAAACCACTTGGAAACGAGAAAGGCATGGATGTAATTTTTGAAGCAGGGCATCACAGAGCCTCTCACCACAAACTCCAGATACAAGAAGTGAGAACAGAGGAATTTGGGTGGGTTTGGGGTGGGTCCTCCCTGTAGAGACACTGTTGGTGACCACCCAGAAAGCAGGCAATACCTCCTTTGGGAAGGGCTTAGTTTAATGACAGAATTAGGTTCATTCTTCTTGGAGGGACTGTTGTCTGGCCCAGCCTGCTGCTGGTAATACTCCAGGTCAGTGCTGGGTGCTACACATAATCATAACAACCCCACCCTCAAAAGTCTGGGTGCTCCTGGGAGAATGCTGAGGGTGGCTACAGTGCTGAAGAGTACCCACCAAGACAACTTTCTGACAGACCCCAGGATGTATCAGCCAGTTGAGCTGCCTTCTGGGTGGCTCAGACTGGGGCAGTGTCTCTTGAGTGAGAAATTCAGGTCGTATGTTGGAAAGGGCTGCCTGACCCAGGCAGTGCCTGGGGCTGCGTTTGTCAGCCTGCTGAGCACCCTGGAGAAGGGAGAAGGGCCATCACACTTCCAATGTGAGTGTGACCAAGAGCCGTATGGGCATCCTTGGGACACATGAACACACAGGCACAGCACTGAGATCAGCTGAAGGGATGGAGGGCAAAAGCCCTCCAGTCCGTGGTCCAAACATGCCCTGAAGATGTCCAAGCTGAGCACCCCACTGCTAACCAGAAACACAGTACCCAGACGAAGCCCAGCTGCCACTCAAGCCTGGGCTATGGATGGGCTACAGGAAGCCTGCCAGGACCATGAGGCAAGTACAGAGAGGACTAACCACAAAAGGCATCCGAGCTGCTGAGCGCAAAGATGGCCAGGGTGCGTTGATGGGGGAGGCAGCTCCGTCGTTTCAGCCAGCACTGCAGGCAGCAGCAGATCCCACAGGACAGGAGCAAGGCCAGGAAAAATGACATCAGGAACCTGAGGCAGAGGCAGCAGTGGAAGAACAGTACCATCACCATCTGTGGGGAGCACTGACAGATGGCTGCATGTCTTCAAATTAACATATTCATTAACATCTTTTGCAAATAGCCGTTAAATGTTGTGGTTTCCCCATCAGTGCAGTGGACATGATCAAAATCTCTGGAAACCAGTGTCTCAGTGCTGGCAGGGTGCTGGCTGGAAATTCAAACATTTCTCCCTGAAATCATTCATCGGTTTTGCCCAGCTCAGTTGTCAGAGTACAGTGAGGAAGATAGGGATAAATGATCCCCATTAGTCAGTACAGACAGAACACAGGGACAGCCCAGGAGCAATGCTCTCTAGCTATCAGTCTCTCTTAATGCCTTTCTCTCTATGTATCCATCAAAGGATATTATTTGCCAGTTTTTCCCTCAAAAACACATCTGATACTTACCACACGTACCAGCTGCTAAAGTTTTCATGGCTCTGCCCAATGCACCTAACAAGGGAAAAATAAATGGATCATTCAGTCCAGTGTGAGGCGACCGGACAGGCTCCAACACACATCTACTAACACAAAGCATCATCAGGCAGGAAAGGATTGAGAAGTTTTCCTCTATCAAGGGAACCCTATTAAAAGTTTTGCTATGCAGATGGGAACAGATGCAGATGATGTACGAAGCAGCGTGCAACTGTTTTGCCTCTCGACACTGGCACCTGCCACCAGCATTGTTGCTGAAATCCTAAACGGTTGCCAGCCACCCTTTCCTCTTTTGGAAGAAAAACTACATGGCCTTTTCCTGGAAGCCCTCATAGCTCTGCCATGTCAGTGTGCCAGGCATCCCCCAAAAAAGCCCCGAGCGAGAGCAGCGCAGGTGAGAAAGGAGAGCGCCACACTCACCTCTCTCCTGGCTCACAGTCCGACTCAGAGCCTGCTAACTGCAAACACACATGTAAATCAGATAGAGCAGATATGTGTTGGGTTTTTATAATTTAACAGTGTAATTACTGACCTTGGAAGGGGGGAGTCAGAGAGGAAGAGCTGTACAGGTGCAGGGTCCTGCAGGGATGAAAACCGGCCCTCTCCCTAGAGACCTCAGGGCTGAGTTCTTGGCTCTGCGTGTCTCTGCTCTGAGCAAACCCCTATCGAAACCAGTGCACAGCCTCACAGAGCTTGGTAAATTCAACAGCTTCAAATGCAAGTCAGGCCAGGGGGAAAGCATTTCTTTTGATGTGAAAGAGGGAAGGATGAGAGCAGGGAGACCAAAGCAGTTGTCAGAGACCTGTTTACAGAATTGGGCTTCACAGTGCAGAATTGTCCACTCAAAATGCCCTATGACCAGATTCTTCATCCATAGCTCATTTTCCAGTAGCTAACTGTGGATGTAGCTGTAAATTGGGGCTGTTTGACCAGACTCTGCTCTACCCAGCATTTTCCTGGTTTTGGATAGTAGTGATGCATCATCCCCAGAGTCAGGTTTCAGGTATTGCAAATATGTGAACCTGAAACTTGTTTTTCAGGTTTATTTTGTATTCTCCACTCAAGCAAGTTTATTTTTGCAAGCCTTGTTGATCTTAGCCTCAATTTCAGGTTATCTGGGCAAAAAGTAACTGGGATGGTTCATCAGTACAATTGAATCAAATTTAACACAGTTTTTGTCTCATTCACCTTTGATATGTTACAACACTTGCCCAAGTTTGCTGCAAAAAACCCCTTCAGATCAGGTATAGAACTGCAATAACACTGGGAAGCAGAATGAGCAAGATGGAAGAATTTAATTTATTTCTTGAAGAAAACTTTTAAAATGGAACCTGTAAATAATCACTTTGGGTTTCCTTTTGTGTATATCCAAAACACATAGTGATTTCTGGCTTTCTTTGAGCCAGACTGGGAAGCTCTGTTCTGTACTACAAACTCGTATCAAATATATATATATGTATAATTGAGAGATCTCATGTTTCATCTCTAATTAACAGGACATCTTTGTATAGATTTTGTTGTGCAAAGCTTATGTAAGCAGCAAAAAATCCCCCTCTGATGTGTCTGATCCCATGCACATGCTGCTTTTCAGTCCCTGGTTTCATCAGAGGTCTTTAAGTATAACTAGTCTTTCACCTAGAACATTATCTGTGAAATCTCATGAGCAGTTGAAACCCAAATGAGGAATAAAAACCAAAGCTTCAAATCTTCCAGACATGTCCTTTTAAAACAGAAGGTTTGCCATGTCACACGTGCACCCTGCTGCAGAATATTTTAATTTTTTTTTGTTGTTTTGCACTTCAACTGATTATTAGAATAACAGGTCAAAACCAGACATCTGATTGCTGTGATTATGCATACCCTGAGTATTCTTCATGGCTGAACGGCAACCTCTGGACTCTCTTTTATCATCCTTCAAAGTACCTCAACAGAGCTGCCTTGGCATAGTTAAACTGTGGCACAGTGCACTTGCTCTGAGGCACTAATCTGTCAGGGCAGCCAAACACTCACCCACCCATGCTGCTGACGACCCCTGCTCTTCCAGTTCAACAGCCATAGACAGTTAAAAAGGACTCTTCTCTGCATTAATTTGTATTATGAACAATAAATCCTCCTCAAATTCATCAGGTCCTCACAAAATTCTTCCCAAAGAAATAAAAAGGGCTGATGACCAAGTCCTAAAAAACCCTGAAACCTCCTCCCCAACTCCCAAGTCCCTAAAATCAGCTTGGTCCCAGAGAAGGGTTTAGTTACCTGGAAGAAGGTTAAACACAGAACTCCAGTTCCTGTGATCCATGAAGTGAAACACAAAACTCCAGGTCTCCACATCACTATCAGAAGAAACGTGGGAAGAGCTTTGTTTGCAGCAGTGTTTTGCCCTCTGTAATTCAGAGCTTTTAAAACTTCCCTGCACATTGTGCCCTCAACCACAGAACACATTACCCAATGGCTTCCTGCGCTTCAGAAGCTACCGCTGGCCAGGGAGTGAATTTGGGTTTGCATGGACACACTCAAACAGCTGCTAGAAGTTAAAGGAACACTAGTTTAAGGTCAGGACCTTGCAGTTGTTTCAGTATTTTCAGAGCTGTTCACAAATTCCTGTTGCTAAAGCTTAGTTTCATATTAACCCACAGCTGTATTTAACAGGACCTGCTACGAACAGTCACTGGAGACTGTCTTGTGGAGCCATGCTTTCATTCCATGAGCCCTTCAGCTGCAATCCTGGCATTAAAGAAAAAGCAGAGTTTACTCCAAACAACTCCTATGTACCTGTGCCTACTACCTCAACTGTGCACCCTGGATGAAGGAAACCCTCAACAGCCAGAGGCAGTCCCTGAAGGGAGCATACAAACAGGAGGGGAATCAGCTTTTTAAAAGGGCAGATAATGGCAGGACAAGGGGGAATGGTTTAAAGCTGAAGGAGGGAAGGTTTAGATTGGATATTAGGGGGAAGATTTTTGCAGAAAGAGTGGTGAGGTGCTGGAACAGGCTGCCCAGAGAGGTGGTGGATGCCCCATCCCTGGAAGTGTTCAAGACCAGGTTAGATGGGGCCCTGGGCAACCTTGTGTAGCTCCAGGCCTGAGGTTGGTGTCCCTGCCTGTGGCAGGGTGGTTGGAGCTCTATGATCCTTGGGGTCCCTTCCAACCCTTGCCATTCTATGATTCTATGACAACCACCCTGGGCATCTCTACTGCTGTCACACAGCTGCCAGGGGTCAGTTTGCTCAGACAATACATCTGAAGAGACACACATCACCAGTGGTTCTCATAAGGGATACAAAATTTCATTGCACAATATAAAGACTGATTTGATCCTAAAGGATACACCCAGATGATGCAGTTAAACAGGGGTGGAAGATGGTTTGCACTGTAGCTTTGCTCACTGTGAAATGGACGTTCCTGGTTTGTTCGTGGGTCAGTAATAGATTGTCACTGGAGTTTTTAGCCTGTGGCTGAAATGCACCATTAGCCATGCTTCTTCCAGATTTAACACAAAGGGTGTTGCTGTGAATTTGTTTAGCCATCACTCCAGAAGTTAAGCATTATGTTGTCATGCCATTACTTCAGTAATGATTGACAAAGCCAAGCTGCTCTTGAGATACACCTCTGGGGCTTTGCTTCAACTAAAAGGTCAAGAAGTCTAGCCAACCCTGATACACATACCCAACCCAGGTTTGTTATTTATCATTAAAGTTTTGCATAAACCTGGCCCAAACCCTGGTGTTCTCAAATATTTACTTTCAGCTCACTAAAGAAAGGCAAACCTCTGAAACCACATCCTCTGGAAAAGCATCTCTCATAATGGTGCTAAGTTGCTCAGTCCACGTGCTACACAATATAAATGGTTTGAACATGTTGATGTCCTGGTTCAGACCAATCCTTTTCAATTTTGTTCAACAGTAAATTGCCAGACCAATTTCTTAGCTGTTAAAAGAAAAAGCTCCTGCTTTACACAGCCTTGCTGGGAACCTTCTGACTCTTACCATTTCAGGCTTCGAAGGGATCATCCATCAGTGAACTAATTTCAAATTGCTGCTTCTCACAATTGCTTTCCCTCATGCCAGAACTCAGGGTCCTTCCAATTTAGAGCTACAGAATGGATCATCCCTAGTATTTTGGGGGGACAGATACCATAATGAGCTTCTGGTACTGAAAAACAACACGTGGCATATGTCCTGGGTCTCTTTCTAGAAGGGAAGGGGAAGAATTGAATCCTGCCACTGCTCAGCTTCCTGGCCTTGAAGCAAACTTTGAAATTTTCTGCTGGTTGGTCACATGCAGAGGTTTCAGGTGGTGGTGGCAATTTGTGTGCCTGTCCCTGTACTCTTGGTAACAACATGGAGAGGAGAGTTGGCTAAGATGTGGTCCATGAACAGCCTTGTCTTTTGCTTCAAGAATGATCCTGATACTGAAGAAATCCAAGATCTGCTGAGCTGCCTGAACACATGAATGTCATAAAGAACCCCAGCACTTGGTCTAAGGCAGCCAGGACCCAAGGCTGAAAGCACACAGGAGTTCTGGACCAAAACCCACAGCGGGCTGCAACCTCTCCTGCCTGCTGCCAGCCTACTGCGACACTCCTGCCTTTGGGGCTTTGTGATACTGAGGGACTCATCTTCTGGGTAGCTCCATGTCCAAGGGTTATCTCCAGTCTGAAGGACTTTTCTAAGCTTATTGTCACTTCCCCCATGAAGTGATATGTGCACACATACGCATATACATACATGAAAGGGAACCCCTGCTCTCTCCTCCTCATCCATTTAGTGATGGAAAGTTTAGTGCCACTTGCTTCCTCAATCAATTATATCCACCTCATCAGTGGACTTGGGAGATTGCTCCTCCATAGATGTTAACTTGTGGCTATTAGATTAAAAATCTGTTATTTCCTTGTCACCTTATGTCGTTGCTAGGTGACAAATGCATCTCCCAGGCAGCAAGAGGGACTGCTGCACATACAGCAATTTATGACTGTCCATTATCTCTGCTTAAAGAGCCTGGTCATTCTGATAGAAGATGTGCAGTTCCAGGACCATCTAACAGGTGACTTTTGGATTTGCCACAGAAACCACCTCTGTTGGCTGGCTCTTGCTAGGCTCCATGAGAAGGGATGCAAGACTGGAGACAGGAGGAGTTTGGGGAAGCTGATTTAGCTTGTGAAGTGCAACAGGGCTGAGGTTGGATTAAGGTTCTGAATTTCAGGAACTGAGCTTGTTCTTGTATGTACATGCATTGGAAGTGAGAGCCTTTGCTGCTTGAGTATCATACAGATTTCAGTCATGCTTTTGCTTTGAGCCAAATTTTCAGGGAACACCCTGGGGACCTCTGGATTCCAGTGAGAGTGGGAGAGAATTGACTGGCAAACAGAATCCCACACATTGCCCCTGACAGCTCATGAACACAGCCAGCCATTGATATCTATTTCAATACCTTCCTTATCTGCCTTCAGAGCATCTGGTGGCTGCTGGAGATGATTCTGGGCAATCACCTCACTAAACTATGAGAAGCCTCCCAGTACAGCCCAGAATGGTACTGTGAAATACTTGACTGACCCTATACAGAGCCAGGAGTTGGACTTGATGATCCTTACAAGCCCCTTCCAACTCAGGATACTCTATGATTCTACAACTTTTCCAGAAGGAAAGGAGGAGAATGGCAGGGGGACAGATGGACAGACACAGGGAAGAACATAGTACAAGATGGAGAACAGAGATGTGATGTGGAAGGCAGGGTAGCTCTGCTCTCCACATTATGGTCAATTGACAAGAGTTAGCTGAACATCTGTTGACTTTTGTCACTATTTTCACATCACCACCACAATCAATTTTTCTTACAGGCAAAATGTGCTCTCCCCAAGTGACTTGACTGCTGTCCATGGCTGGTTCAGTGTCTGCTCTTGCAGCAGCAGCCCCAGTATCTGGACTCAGCCAGGCTGCAGTCATCGCTGCCAGTCAATCCTGGGAAGACTCAGAGCAAGTAAATTGAGTTTAGCCTGAGAGAAGGGTAACAGAGGATCAAACATTGCCTCCCTGCAACACGAGAGCTCAAGGACCTTCAGCCTCATCCTCACAAAATGAAAGCTGCAAGGAGCTGCTTGCTCCCTAACCACACTGAGGTGAATAAATCCAGCACCAGGGAGAGCTATGCAAGCGAATGGCCAGTGCTGGCATGGGAACAAATAGGAGCAAACTGGCCATGAATAAATTGAGGCTGGAAATGCAAAGGAGGCTCATCCCATCCGGAGCAGCGAGGTTGTGCAGCAGCTTGTCTGTGGGAGGAGTGTGGGCATGAAACCAAACAGCTCCCAGGCTGGAAGTCATCAACCCCCCACTTCAGAGTGACTTGCTGACCCAGGCAGTCCTCTTCCACCCCATGGAAACCACCCTAGTTGGTTCTCAGACCCTCAAGCCCATCTGCATGTACAGGAATCAGCAGAGACTGCCCCAGGCTTGCACGAGCAAGGAAGGCTGAACTCTAAAACAAGCCTTGGTAGAGCTGGCACAGCCTGTTGCCTTTCAGAAGGAATATAACCAGTTGCTGCTCAGTGATGAATACAGCCCTTTGTGAGCCTGTGTGGAGGACGTGCTGCACTGGGGGAAGGAAAGACTCCGGGCACTGATTTCAGTGAGTGCAAACAAGGATGTCATTGTTCTGCTGCATCCTCCCCAGGAGCAAGGCTTTGCAGGTCACCCTCACATCTGAGGCAACTGCAGCTACCTCTGCTGCTTCAGACAAGCCAGAGAGCCATCAGAAGGGAAAATCCAGGAGAGAATGGAGTCAAGTGAAGCCTTTTGCCTGGCAGAAAGCTAAAGGAAAAGGCATCTGTACGTGGGTCAGTTATTTATAAAAGGGATTTCTCCTGTACACTTGTGTGCCCCAGACTGAGAAATACAGAAAACTGTCTTCAATACATAGGTGTCCAGGGAGTCCTCAAATCCTTCAATTACACATCTGTGGGAAGTCAAAACTTTAAAACTAGCCAAAGTACAAAGTCCACTGAGCCACTGTGAGAAATCGCTGCGAGTTGTCCAAATAGCCCTGCTCCAAGACCTACAACGAACACCTGAAAGATACTGCAACAGCTAAAATATTGAACACACATGAAAGGATTTAAGCAGGAGACTTCTTGCTCTGCAATTCACAGGTGGAAGCACCTTTGAGAACTGTGTATGCCTACAACTCTGGTACCAGCTCTGCTCTCACCAATAGAAATTGGAAACAGCTTGCAGTGATGTACAGATAGCTGTGGTGTGGTGGGGCAATAGGAAGCTGGAAGAGTTTAGAAAAATGGTTTGGGTTTCCCCCCCTCAGCAAATAGAATTTTGTTTTGAAAACTTAAGCTATATTCTAAAAAAGTGCCAAGGTAACAGGATTTAAGCTAAGCCCATCTGTTATTTGATTTTACAGGAAAATTCAGAGCTCAGAGTTACATTAAGATCTGCTGCACCTGAGGGATAGGTGGTAGTTTGGCTTCTCTTATTTCTGGCTTGGCCATTAGGATTTGAGATAATCCCAGCTCTGTCACTGGCTTCCCACACAAAGCCACAAGCTTCTGTGTATTGTAGCCCACCTGGAAAAAGGGGTGAAAGAGACCTTTCATCTCACAAGCTCTCCAGAGCAGTACTATACCTCCCACAGAGCATGTCAGAAATTGGTTCAAAGGGCTGGATAACCCTGGAGGCTTGAGTAACAGAAAAGCAGAATTAAGGATAAAACTGATAAAATTAAAAGCAGTTTGGATAAAGAGAAAGATGAAGGATACAAGAAATACAAAGTAATCACCAGCAGAAATTTTCTCCTTTGTTTTTTTAATATGAAATTGAAGCTGATTACAGCTACTTGAATCCTGAAGCCTGCTGCTGTTTCTTTGTGCTCAAAAAGGTCCCTCTTACTTTTAATCAGTTAAAATTGTATTTGGATTTTAATAATTAGAAATTATATTTGGGCTTTAATTCTTTCTCTTAATTTCTCTCCTTCTCCCTGTTACTCTGTTGCCAGGAGCTAAGAAATTACAGTTAAAAAATTAAATGTCTTTTGTATTTTAATCCCTGTAATTTACTTAGCTGCTGGATGTACAAAGACAAAAGGAGAATAAATTGCTTGAAAGCAGATAGAAGCTTCATTTTCCCCTGCCTTTGAGTTACTGATATCACATTGGACACCACATGGGAGGTTTTGGCTGAGAAATTAGCATGAGAATATCTGGCACATCCTGAAACATTTTCAAGTGAATTTTCCAGGCAGAACCACTTAGCAGTGAATGGTGAAATACATCACACTGCTGGTAATTATCAGCTGGTACATGCACAATTTAGCCAAGAAACCCCCCCAGTCCAGGGATTAGCTATGCAAGAGGGGCTGCATGGGCACAGGGATGCATGGACACACCTCTTGGTGCCTCCTTCAACCTCCAGACTCCAAGCACCAAAGGCTTGGTGTGCTGTGCCCTTAAGTGAGGACACCTGCTGACATTTCAGCCCTAAGGCTTCCCCAGGTTTTGCAAATACCTAATGACTACAGCCACAGCTGATTGCCTACAGCCTTACCTTGCATCTTGAACTCTTTCAAGTTGCCCTTTATGGGCTTATTTTGAATTACTGGGGGCCTCAGGTGCAGCCCTACCAAGCTTGCTTTCCTCCCCAGCCCACCTGGGCTCCAGGCAGGGAAAGCAGTGATTTTAGACCCTCATTTCTTGCAGGCAGGGTCAGTTCAGGGCAGGCTGCAGACAGATGCCTGCACACCCAGAATCAGGGAGGGCTCACATCAACACTTACAGATTCAAGAAACACAGCAGCAGGCTGCTCCCCAACATACCTCTTGTGACAGACAAAAGAGCAGAAACTCTGCCCAGGAACACAGTGTCTTGATGCTCAGAGGGAGATGCTGTGTACCTACCTGCCTTGTGCTCCCCAAGCATGCTGCAGCAGTGCAAGAGGGATCAGGGAAGGGGGTGAGGCTTTTCTGGGTTGCTTCCCTTCCACATCACTTCCAGAGCCTTGCAGCACAGCCAGGCTGCCCTCCAGCCACCCTGCTCAGCTCACCTTCTCTCCATGCTGAGAAATGCTGGAAGGCCAGATGGAGAGCTCACATTCTCCTCCCTGCTCTCCAGGAGTTTTCTTCATGTATAAAATAAACAGATAGAGATAGAGAATTCCTCCAGGATAGCAGGGATTGCAAACAAGACCATGCAAGAAGCATGCTTAGCATAGCCCTTCCTCCCCCTCTACTTGCAAATCCCCCACCAGCTTTATTGTTTCACTTAATCTCCTAGCTCCATAGCTTCCCCCAGCACTGTCTATAAAAATACACATCTGTTTTAAATTCAACACAGTCAAACAAACAGCAAGGCTCCATACACTCCTTTCCTTTAACCTGTCCCTTAACACTCACCCTTGGATTTCCACACTGACTCCTGGTCCCCCAGTTTCCCTCAGACCAAGCAGCATCTTCACAGCAACATGAGTCTTCCCAAACTCATCCTCCCCCTGCCTCCACCATTAAGACCTGGTCTAAGCTCACCAGAAAACCCTGGCTTACCCTGAAGCAGGTTTTTATAATCCTCCATCTCCCACAGGCCTTTGCAGCTCTGGAAGCCAAAGGTGCAAACACTCAGAGCCGTACTTGAAGCAGGTGAGGCTGGGTGCGTAGGCTCAATAGGAGGAGGAAGTGGCTTTGCTCTCTCTGGCTGTGACAGTAATCTCCTAGAGCAAGCAAACTCTAACTGGTCACTCTGACAAACTCCTTCCTTTTATTAGCAGGGTTTTTTGTGCTGTAACAGTACTTAGACTTGTACGTTAATAAGGGCTGTGTATGTAAGGCTCCTGATGCATAGGGGAGCTTGGCTGTCAGAGAAGTGACAGTTCTCACTTCCACCTGGATGCTGATCAGATTAGATATGGATCTGGTTTTTAAACCTCTCCGTCCTTACAAAGTATTACTCCTGGCCTGCCTCTACCTGAGTCTCTCCTGTGTGCTACAGGCAACAATGAGCCCCAGTCCTATGAGAGAAGAAGAAAATGTTTTGTTTATGTTGACTCCTGGGATGCTGGGGAACAGCGTTGGAGTAACTGAACAGAGTCCTCCAGGGATGTGGTGGCATGTGCTGGGGCTGGAACCCAGGAGTGCTGCAGTTCAGCTGCTTAAAGTATCATAGCTCACACACCTAAAATGCATTCCTGGGGAAGGCTTTCTAGAGGAACATCTTTGGAGCAACAGAGCAACCCCAGTATGAACGCTGAAAATTGCAGCTCAGGCAATCCACCTCACCTGTGCACACACCTCACCTTTCTTGAGGTTCTCCCCCTTGCTCATATTCTCTCTGTACTCTTGCAAGCTCTGGGGCCAGGGACAGGAGAATGGGCTTAAACCTGCAAGATGCAGAGTTTCTTCTGCCTGCAGGCAGAATGGATAGTGCTGGGTCATCCTTGGGGTGAAACCCCAGCAGCCTGCTCCTATCAGGAAGGATGTGGCACCAGGGCCCCCACACTGCACTGGCTACAACCACTGCTGAATGGAGCACAACCATCTGTGAATTTACTATTCCTTCTCAAATGCTAATTAGTTATTTACATAAAACTTTGGAACATTTTAATTAGTTGCGTTAATTTAGAATTCACAGAAAGAGAGCTATAAAAGTCCATTATATGGGATGCTTATTCAAATGAAGCTTGAAATGGCACATGGTGAGGTACTCTCACATCTCCTGCCAACACAGTGAGAAAAAAAGAGAGGGTGGCCAGGCTTTGAGCAAGGCAGTAGGGAGACTGGCATTTCTGCTGCACTGGATAGAACTGGGAAGCCAGTCCTTGTTAGGGAGATGGTCCTTTCCAGCTTGACAGACCCATGTTGTCCCAACATCATTGTATCTGATGTGTCCTTCTCCACAGGGGAGCATTCACACTTTTTTCTACTGGTCAGTTATTTTTCCTAAGCTTGTAGGAAGTTGATTTGGGATGATTCAAATCAGACTAAAAATGGTCAGCAGTTTGTGGAGCCACAGGAATGAGATGGATGGACATTAGTCCATCTGTCATATCATCACACTGCCCTGTTTCTTTAGATTAGGTGATGCAAACAAATGGGCCTCCAGTACAGAGTTGCTGGGTGGGCTTTAAGCTGCCCTCAGACTGCTTCACATGTCTTTGCCATTCAGCTCAAGCCCTGGCATGGGCATTGCAGGGCAGCAAACTTCCCTCCTGCTCTGTGCAAGCTGTGACTGCACTGACATTGTTCCACTGACATCCAGCCTGCACTGGCAATAAAGGCAAAGGGTGCTGGTCCTGCCTCAGCTGGACCTTTATTCTCAAAGCAGGTGGAGAAGGACTTTCTTTCATCAAGTTTTTCCTTTCCCCAGCCCTAAATTCAATTAAAGAAAAGCTGCCTGTATGTGGCTAGACTGATAACTCTGTAAATCCATCTGTCTCAAGTTGTTACAGAAACTAAATTACACCATCACCATTAATCCCAAGATAGAGAAATGCCCAAGCAGCTATATAAAATAAAAGACACTCTGCCCTAAGATTTCATCTGGCAGGGAAAATTGTTTTCTATATAAAATACAGCACACAGTACCTCTTGAAGTTGAAGTCTTGATTCAATAAATCTAGAATGACTCCAAGTATAGTTTTACTTGGAAACCATCTCCTTTGAAGGAACAGAAGCTCCAGCATCATGCCCAGTTGTGTGTGATAGACCTGATGCCTATCTGAAGAGCTTGAGGACAGCATGGAGTGAGGGAAACACAATGCTATATCCAAAACATTACAGGCAGAACTCAATGAAAATGAAGGGGAGACACCAACTGTTCTCTACTCCATGACAAGACACCTGTTCTCTTGGGGCTCACAAGAAGTCTAGGAATATTTTAATGTCATTTTCTAACAATTTGCAGAACATTAGGAACACTGGATTGAAGCAGATCCACCGCACTAAAATCCAAGGGCCAGCTGGGCTCCCTGTACATCTTTGGTGACCCATAATCTGATGTTTCACAGTCTGTTGGGCAAATAATGTTAAAAAGACTATTTTGTTTGGTTGGGTTGGGTTTTTTTTAAAGAAAAAGAAGGTTTTGGCTGCATAGATGCTATGGACATCTATTTCTCTGCATAGATGCTGGAAAATATAAGTCATTGTTCATAGCAGAGAAAGATCACAGAGGACTGTCAGGAGGGGCAAGAGGTGACTACAAGGAGCAAGGGATCTGTTCATGAGTCTATAAGTTACACTTGCAGAACAAAAAGCAGGGATAGGTTCTCCTGCAAAACCTGTTAAGGAGTAGAGTGTAGAATATTTTATAAAGTTCAGCTCTGTGTTGTCTGAGAAAGCAAGTGAACCACTTAACCTAAGGATGGACTAGTTCACCTGGAAATGGAATAACTAACCTGGAGTGGCTGCTTCCATCCCCAGTGTCTTTGGCTTCAGGGGAAAGGGATGGGACATATCAGTATCATAGAATCATAGACTGGCATGGGTTGGAAGGGACCCCAAGGATCATAGAGCTCCAACCCCCCTGCCACAATCAGGGACACCAACCTCAGGCCTGGATCTACACAAGGTTGCCCAGGGCCCCATCCAACCTGGCCTTGGACACTTCCAGGGATGGGGCATCCATCACCTCTCTGGGCAGCCTGTTCCAGCACCTCACCACTCTTTCTGTAAAAAACTTCCCCCTAATATCCAATCTAAACCTTCCCTCCTTTAGCTTCAACCCATTCCCCCTTGTCCTGCCGTTGTCTATCCTTTTAAAAAGTTGATTCCCCTCCTGTTTGTATGCTCCCTTCAGGAACTGGCAGGCTGCAATGAGGTCCCCCAGGCGTGGCTCAAGCCTGTGCAATCCCATGTGTTGATTTGATGGAGGCCAGCCTGGGATTGTTGTTTCAGTCTTTATCAAAGATGAAGAGCCTGGAGATACTCTGAGAATCACTACCACCATCAAGGGAAATTGAAAATATTCTCTGGGCAAGAATTTGCTTGAATGCAACAATGGCAGGAAATGAAGCTAGAAGGAAGGCACTGGCAGCCAACTGGCAGGTAGATCATGGGTGTCAAATGCTTTAATCCATCCTTTAAGGCCCATCAAAAGATTTTACAGCCAGTATATAAATGCCCCATGAAATACAAGGCTGATGGAAATTGTTGAGGACATGAGCCAAGCACAATTCAGAAAGAAATTGGACATCACCATGGAAAAGGATAATCTGTAGAACAATAAAGTATTTATTGTAAAGCCTTTCCATTTTGATGCATAAACTAGATTCACACTAACACAGCTCCAGAAGAAACATAACTCATAATTACTCTCTTACTTTCCTCTGGCTGTAGTGGGTGCCAGGACACCACAACTGTGCTCAGCAGAGCAATCCCTATTCCAGTTTTGGGCTCTTGCTGTTTATCCAGAGCTTGCCCATTGACCCATCTTCCTGTCACAAACTGATGAAGTGCACATGTCAGAAGGACTGACTGCAATAGAAAGCAATCAGTGAAAAGGAAAAGGGAACCAGAGGGTATAAAACAAGTAGCTTTTTACTAGCAACTTCACTGTGAAGGAGCTGGAAGGCATGGCAGGGTAGAGGCTCACATCAGGGTAGTCCAGAGGAAAGCCATGGCAGGGGAGTTCAGCCCAGAAAAAAACACCTGTAGTGTTGTGTTGACCTGACTGTTGATCTCCTTCTCCAGGTATACAAAGGTACCTCCCAGGGTGGGCTCAGAAAGGTAGGCACAGCATCACCTCACTATACACATGATGCCCACCCCAGAGCTGGTTCCTGCCACTCCACCCCTCACTGGACTGCCTTAGCCCAATGTGAAAACCTACATGGAGGACCAGTTTGTATGCAGCAAGGACATGCTGTCTGGCCCTCAAGTGCAGGGAGGAAAATGAAGAGGCTTGGTCTCAATGTCATCATTTGCTGCATTCAAACTGTGGTTTTAATTAAACTGAGGAGGAAAGGATGGAGGGGGAATGATAAAACAGGGTTTGGGCTGTGCCAGTTGTGGCTTTGGTTTTCTTATAAGTTATATCTTGTAACTTAGATAAGCTATATAACAAAGTTACAACAAAGAGAAGTTTTATATCTTTGAACAAAGAGAAGGGGAACACCATGTCAGAAAACAGTGCTGCAGAGTGTCAGTCCATAGCATCAGGGCTGAGGACGTTAGCAGAATATGTCCCAGTTCCAATGGCCAGCCAGGACCTCAAGCAACAGTCTTGCCCTCTCCCAGGCTGTCCAGGTTTCCCCAGGGCTGTATCCAGGGTGAGAGGAAAAGCTTTACTGAAGGGATAGATCTTTCCTCACCAGCTGGGAAGGGTGAGTAGCTCTAACTTTACACTTCATCAGAAAACAGTTTCACAAAGCTTGTGTACTCAGGTGATGAAGAATTGCACTTGGCAGACAGCAAATGCACACCACATCCTGTAAATCTTTCCTAAAAGGGCATCACAAATTAATCTCTCTGCTGGAGTTCTTCATTTTTTTTAGAGCATCATTCATCAATTTAATTTAACATTACTTCAGTTGCTAGGGAGCCATGATTGGAAACCTCCACCAAACAGGTTTGAACGTTAATGCCTGGCCATCTAGTTGGAAAATACTCCAAAAAACCAAGCTGAAGACTATCCTCTGCAACCACACTGCACAGAGAGACCTGGAAATGTTTCCTATTAGATATAATAACACTGTTTATTAGTCAAGCCTTGTAATTGTTGGAGAGAATAGCAAAATCACAAAAGGTTCAATAAAAGTGACACGCAAATTAATCTCACTACGCTTGAAATTGAACTGCTTTCCATGCTCCTGGCAGAGATACCTCAAGGATACTGAAATTGCCTGTGCCTCTGTATTGCATTTCCTATCATGATCCTCCTTGCTTTACACAGGAATGCAGTAAGTCTCCATCAGGTCAGTGATGGGAAGGGAATATTTCCTCAGTGATGTGTGAAATGATGAATAAAACTTCAGGAAATTTTCTTGGGGAGAGGGCAGTGAGGGGAGAGCTTTATTACATCTGGTCACCATCAGCTCTAGAAATCCAGAGATTCTACACATCTCTCAAATAACGAGCATCAAATGGGAGGGAAAAAAAAGAAAGGTTCCATGCTGGTTCAAATTTCTGCACATCCCAAAGTGTATCTTCATTTCAATTAAATCTTGACCTATTTTAAATCAAAAGAGCCCTCAGTGTCTTGCTGCTTCAGAAGACTGGCATTGCTAGCAGGATGCTGAAATCTCAGGTCCCAGCTCACTGGGGGGTAATGGAGGCTTTCCTCGGGGCAGCTCAGTGCAGCTCTGGCGGGTCTGTCTCTGTGGGGCCATGGACTGCCTCCCACGTGTGCCCAAGTGCTGCAGGGGAGGGCTGGAGTGAGCATGAGGAGTGAAACAACTTCTCTGGTGTCATACAGCACGACTCAGATATACCAACAACTGGATCCATGAGAATGAATCAAGCCCCCCAGCTCCCAGCCCATGACCAGTGGAGGCTGGGGCATCACACTGAGGCGCACCATGGGGACACAAAAGGCCATCTGAACTGTCACTGGAAAGAACAAGACAGAGAGGGGAGTAATTTTTCTAGATGACTATTTTCAAAGAAAAAGATGGAGCTATGTTTTCAGTAAGCTCCTGTGACATAAATAATAAATAACCAATATAGTATCTGTATACAGACACACACACATGCATTATGAAGAGCTCTCCTTTACTCATTAATTCCCTTGAGAGTTAGAAAATCACAGCTGAAAACAATTGTTTCCATGTAGACACAGACAGAATTTTCTGGGTTTTATTAAGAAAATACTGTTTGAAAAAAAAAACCCACACCCCAAATTAACATGGGCCATACTGGATAATTTTGTCTAGAAAAAGAAAGAGGTATTTTCAAAAAGTAAGGAAATAAAAAAGCTGATAGATTTTTATATTTGCAACTTTGCAAGCTCTCATTTTATAACACCGTTCTTCAGACCTGACTAATTCAACCCTTGCATAAGGCTTCTAAAACACCATGTACTGCACTGGGAGTGCAATAAAATGTATTAATAAATATTAATGTAATAAACCAGCATAAAACAGAGGCGGGGGCACTTACCAGAAAAAGGCAAACCCTCTTGATTTGATTTTAAGTGGTCTTAGGCCAATGCTTCCACTTTTCTGATTCATCTTCTAAGCCAAAAAAATTCCCAGCTCCTCCAGGCATGCTCATGTACCTGACAACTGGGGGAGTGGGCCATGGGCCAGCTCCCTCCATTCTCTGCTCTCACCACCAGCAAGGCTGGACACAGGCAGTCCCACTGCTGCCCAAGCACTTCCACGTGTGTGCCACATCTTCAAACCACAAGGTGTAAATCCTTGAGCAGTAATATTTAACCTGACATTGCCAGACATATAAATATTGGGAAGGCCAGAATAATGCCTACCAGAAGAATGTGTGATGATACTGATAGATTAAAAAAAAATTACATGTTTTTTTTGTGTTTGGGAGGATGAGATGCTCCCTAGGTTCTAGGGAGCTGCTTTGGCAGGGGGGTTGGACTTGATGATCTCTGGATGCCCTTTCCAACCCCTACAATTCTGTGATTCTAACACTTGAAGTGTTGTTCAGTCAATATTTCCTGCAGTTTTCCTGGCCTTTTGCAGCATCCTCCTGACTTTATTCCTGATCTTAAACACTGAATCATTGCTCCCCCTGCTCTTGGAATCAAAGCAGTGCAAAGCACTTGTATTTACTGAATGCCATTAGGTCACAGTGATAAAGTAGCTAGCTAAGATAGAGCTGTCTTTGCCTGATAGCACTTCACCAAGTAAAGTCCCAGGCACAGTACCAAACACAGTGATGGGAGGAAGAAAGGACAGAGCTTCCATATATCTCTAGACTAATCTTAAAGGTTAATGGAAAGAGGACAACAGTTTTATTGGGAGTTTTTTCTCTGCATATTAAACCTTCTTTCTTGTGTGGAACGCAAGGCTGTGTGTTCCTAATTCTGGTACAAAAAGTAGCAGGAGTTGATTTTACCCACAGTGCCCCCAGATTTTACCTACCTCATGCCTAGAGAGTTGTTTCAGTAAGTGACAGATGCTACTGGCAGTAAGAAAAGCACATGCCTTTTGGAAATATAACTGAAATGCAAAGGTCTCACCTAGCGGCTTCCAGAAGTTCCTGGCTACAAGGGGAGAGAAGAATGGAAAGCTGCTCATTGGGGATTTGGGCAGCTCTCTCCTCTGCCAGCAGCCACAGAGGAGACATGTGGGATTCACCAGCTCTGTTTCACCAGGCACACATATTGCTGCTTTAGGCAAGCCTAGCAACCCACCCTGCTTGGTTTTTCACTGTCTAGAACAAGCCCCAGTGAGAACTTGTGCGATGGCTGTTCCAGGGACCCCGTTCCATGGAACCACAAAACTTCACAGTGCCAAACACGCCCTTGCCAGGGCTCATCAGCAGTTAAACTAACAATAACGCCTGTCACAAATGCTTTCAGGAATGGCAATACTTCCCCCTGCATTGCTGCTGTTGAGCTGTTGGCTGTGCCTCACTGTTGGCAAATACATGCTGAATATTTTTAATGAAGAAACCTTAAATTTCAGCCTCTTCCCTTCAGGATATTTCCTAGTGACAATTCGTGTTTCACATCGAAAGAAACTGATCCTTCATCCAACAGATGCAATGTTTGCCAGAATGGTGTAATAAGAAACCAAACTCTCTGGCCCTCTACTACCAGGCAGGACCCAGCTTCACCCACCTGCAGAAGGGACTGTGCTGCTGCTCAGACATCAGTGCATCATGCAGAACCCCCAAGAGCCCTCCTCACTGTGCACTCCTCCTCTGCATCACCAACAGATACCTCCACAGTCAGTATTTCTGAAGTAGCCATGGCCCTTGAGGTCCTGACCTGAGATGCACAAAAGCAGAGGTGTCTCCTCAGGCTCACTTAAGAGTCCAAACCACACATATCCTTTCACAAGCAGATGCAACATCTCTGAGCTGTTTTGACATACACATCTGGAACACTTCTTTTGCTTGGGCAACTAATCAAATAATTGTTACCCACGCTATATGGTAAAGAGCACTTAAGCTTGTCCTTAATTTGTAGGATAGTATTTAAAGTTAAACTCATGTTTAAACAACAAGCAATATTTTTTCCTTTAATTAAGATTTATACAGGTTCCCATCTGTAGACTAAGCAATGAAGTCCTAACGAGCAGAGAGCCTAATTATGATCATTCTGTAATTGAAATAATGGTGTGCCTCAGAATAAGACTATTATGTTGCCAGATAATGGACTAATGAGCTCCAAAAAGGGACTAACAAAGGTCTGTAAAAGACTCCTGCAGTTCTTATGAGGACATGTCTACTTGCAAGCACCTCCACGTATTCGGACATGTATAATGTGATATATAGCATGACATGCCCAAAGATGTGTATCAAGGTGTTGGTAACGACTGAAGTTCAAGGGCATTCCAAAAACCAGTAGAATTATTAATGCAAGATAGAAAAAAACAATCCAGAGGAGGCTGCATGGAGTGATACAGGAGACATTAAAAGTATGAAAGGGGAAGTCACTGGGAGTCAACACTGTGAAAACAATCAACATCCGCCACAATACTGGTCCCATCAGCTAAAACCAGCTCACTCCACACTCTGATAGATGAAATACACTTGAATCCGATATTTTTTGCTTGCCTAAATGACCAGCTCTAATCATGAGCTCCACACATTGCTGCTTCCTTCATCGTTCAGCTGGTCAGGAAAGAAAAGATAATTACAGAATGTTTGTTTAGTAATTGTCTGGTTCTATTTTGGAGTTTGCTTCTGGTGCTAACGAATGCGACTCCATTATGTCATTTATCATGTGAACAGTCAGGTTGAGGAGCATTTTAAATCAGGAACTATTTTGGTTTGCATGAGAAATAACCCCACAGAACGAGTGACAGCATGTGTGAGCTGAAAAAGTCCATGCCTGAAAATGATAGGTTAGGTGATTTCACCAGATAAAAAACCTGAAGGAAAACTCTTTCCACCAGTAGAAACGAGCGTTCCTGGGGAAGGGAAGAGTTGCAGCCCCACATTTATCCTCACGAGGAAGTCCAGATTGCAAGTTATTTAACTGGCTTGCTAGGAGACATTTGTTTTCTGTTACCTTTTCTGCCATCAACTATTGCAAGGGAGAAACTTCTATTTAGATCTTGAATGTGTTAAAAATTATGCTCCAAACCTGACTTAAGTACAGATGAAATAAGTTGTAATTATATCTCAGATATGGCAAGAGCAGGAAAGTGGAGCTAAAGGGAGGCACCAGCCAAACTTTGTGTGCAGATACACCTGGAAAGTGATGGGGAGTCACAGCTCTTGTCCAAACAGCTCCCTCCCCATAACCCCACATTTGCACCAGAAATGTTATGTTCCCCATGCTGTGCTGCAGCATGAGGTACACAACTTCTTCCTGACTCAGTATGGCCCAACATGATGGACTTCTCTGTTGGGGTCACATCTCACATGTATTCGCTCTCATATGGATGGGCATCACTCCTGGTGAACCCGAACATGGTGATTTGGGCTCAGCTGAGAGAAAGGCAGCCAGGAGCACACAACCATGTGAGAACCAAATGGAAATTTCCTCTAAGGGTATTTTCAACCTCAAAATAATTTGCTAGCTGACTGCACAACTGTGGGTTGAGAAGCCTGCTTGAAGTGACTGGTCAAAGAAAAAAAATATCCATTTAATAGTGTGTCCTCCAAGTAATAGTGGAACAGAAGTTGTTTGACAATACTTTGGGTAACATCTTAAAGACTGTGGGTGACTAATAATAGCAGCGCCTTTTTTCCAGAAATATGAAAGTCATAAAAATGATGGTTTAGAGGACCAAAACTATTTATAAACTGAAGAATTCAGTGAAGAGTTTTGACTAAAAAGGAGTAGAGGGGAGAATTTTAATGTGCTTGAAATAGAAATCAAATCTTAAAGAAAAAAAAAAAGGCAAATTTAAAGCATTTTAAATGTTTTCTAAAAAGTTGAGGGGCTCAAACAAGAAAGGACACCTTTTGTTTCAGATCAGGTGAAGATTTTATGTTTACCAGGATGAGTAACCTTGCTTTGAGATGTCCTCTAGCTTCAGCCTTCTGAGGATGGGCAGAGGACTTCAGCTCACTCAGGATCTTTCATCCATGCTATACATAGAGAAATAATAATACTGACAAATTTAACTGGGGAAAAAAAAAAAAAAGTTTCTAGGAGTGTTTACTTCCATGGTAGGGTTTATTACTCATTTCTTTTTGGCCAATTACTCTCTTCAGAACTTTCTCTGGCATTTTATGAAGACTAAGTGTTAAACCAGGGCGGCCGTTTAACTTGCAGCCTGTCAAGCACATCTTTACATCGCCGGTTAACGACTTGTGAACTTCATTGTCAAATGCTGCTTTTCGACTTTGCATCTCCCAGTTGATGGCTCTCTGCCATGAGCCGAGCAACTGCCTGGGTTCGAGGGTGCCTCTCGCCCTTGTGAAATTCGAGTTCATTCTTTTTCTGCTCCCCTCGCTTTCTCCCTGCAAATTTATGACTTGCTAACAAATGCGTTGCTCTTGATTCCCTCCTCTTCAGTGATCTTAAAGATCTCTCATTTCATAAGGAAGAGGCAGGTGGGTGATCTGCTTCCAAAAAAAAAAAACCAACCAACTTCCCATAAGCGTGGCTTGTGTCTTAAGGCTGCCTTTACATCCATCCGATTTCCATTGACTTAATTCAGTCTTTTTTTGTCAATTACATACCAGTAATTAACTGTCGTAACCAAAGCGTTTTCCTCAAGGTGCCCACATTCCTGTGAGAGCTGTAGGTTGTTGTACCCACACACAGAGGCAGCATCCTTTCATCATTCTTCATACAAATTGAATACCCGATTCGATGGGCTCAGTCCTTCAAAACCCTTTGTCCAAACTTGCTACACCCTAGGAGGCTAATAACATTTATTGCACCTTTGAAAATTTTGGCTCAATTCCTCTTCCTGCTACAGGAAAGAAAACAGTCTTAAGAACTTCTGATTTTTTTTCCCTTGAAGATAAATGTGGAAACCCAGGACTGGAAGTTACTAGGAGCATCCCCTAGTCCTGCCTTCTGCTTTCACAGAGCTCCCCATGACTTTCATAATCATACCAATTTCCATTTAAAAATTAATCAATCTGTTAGGCCATTTTACCTTTTTGCTCCAGAAACCTTCCTCCCTCTTGCTTCAGGAGGTAATGGAAGGGTGAGGTGAGCCTTTAGCAGAAGCCACCCATGTCCAAGCAGCACGTGCCCCTGCTCCTGCCACCAGAGCTGGTCCCCTGCAGCTGCATGGGGCTGTGTCATGCTGATCTGGCACCAAGGGGTGGGAGGAATTACAGCACGTTCCTAGTAATTGTGCAAATGCAAATTTATAACTCCAAAGTCTTCTCTAATGTAAATCCAGTGAGGTCAATGGAGTTAGAGCAAAACTGGACATTCTGCTTCAGCTGTAATGCTCATTTTTATAATGATGGATAGCAGCTATTAAGAGAAAGGAACTTTCAAAGGCCTGGAAATACACTAACCTGGGAAATGAGCTGCAAGGATGCCAGGAATCAGTTTTTGTGCAGATGGGTAGTCCGCCTAACCACAGCGCTCAACATTGCCAACAACCTCCATCAGCGTGAACTGCTACAGCACAGCCCTGACTAACAGGAGCAGAGGGTCCTGTCATTTGGCTAAAACATACCAGCCTGTTACAGAGGAATTCCCGATTTTGGCAAGTTAACAGCATCTCCCTTGCTAACCTGCAGCTGCCCTTTCCAGGGACTCTGTCAGGTTTTCTGCAGTTTCTTGAGTTTGGTTCTAGGTTCCAAATCCTCTGTGGCTCGTGTAAGCTTTCTAAGAGTTACACAAAAGGATTGTTTTCCTTAAGAAATCCATAATTTATGCACAGATAAACTGAGAGTCTAAAGGTTAATGTTGCTTCATCACTGCTGAAGTGAAATCAAAGATTTAAAAGGCCATTTTGCAGAATGATCTTGCATTTTTAGGGGGAAAAGTAAACTGTTATTGATTACAATAATAAGCTTTTGGAATGTGCTAATGGAATTTTTTTTCATTCACCAGACATGATGCTCTCTCTTTTTTCCACAACCGTTGCAGTTCATTATCAGAAAGCTACTCAGAAAAACCAGGGTTTGTTCAGGAAAAAATACCAGTGAAAAACTATTAAAGCATCAAAACAGCTGTATAAACTTATGTTAAGACAGGAAGAGCTTTTACAGTTAGGTAGGATAAAAACATGATGTTTCCCTTCCCATGATGAAGGAAGGCTCTTCCTTCTTTCTAAAGATCTTTTAATTGGCTCCATTTACCCAGGAAAGGCAGTGTGCTACTTCAGCGCCTTTTCCCTTTTGCAAGGTGTCAGCAAACCATCAGCCAGAGAGGCAAGGTGTTTGAAAACAACTCCAGAGACCGCTCCGTGTGGGAGTGGCATACCCAGCAGTAGGGAAGCGCCTAGACGACCACGGCTTATTCAGACTATCTGGCTTTATTAATCTGCTGACAGCCTGATGCTTCTCACTGGCACCAGAGGAGACCAAGGGGTGACCTTATTAATGTTTATAAATATGTAAAGGGTGAGAGTCAGGAGGATGGAGCCAGGCTCTTCTCAGTGATGGCCAGCGATAGGACAAGGGGCAACGGGTGCAGGCTGGAGCAGAGGAAGCTCCATGTGAATATAAGGAGAAACGTTTCACTGTGAGGGTGACGGAACACTGGGACAGACTGTTCCAGAGAGGTTGTGGGCATTCAAACCCCGCCTGGATGTATTCCTGTGTGATTTAGTCTAGGTGATCCTGTTCTGGCAGGGAAGTTGGACTAGATGATCTTTTGAAGTCCTTTCCAACTCCTGACATTCTGTGGTTCAGTGAGTGAGTGCAGTAAGCTGCGGCTAATTAATGCCCAGGCTAGACGCTTTCTTCAAAGACTGCTTGAGACAGATGCCAGTTCTTGCCCAACTGAAATGCCAGCCCAGTTTAAGCATCCCTGTGAGCTCCAGGGTCAGGTGATGTATACAGATTCAGTATGTTTGAATATGTTGTGCAGAAGGATGTTGAGGCATCCTAAACACAAACTGTGTCCAACACGTGCAACAACTGTGGGTGAGATACCTGCCAAATGTTGAAGGCGTTATCAGGTTGAGAAGATACTCCTCTCCATCGACGACTTGAAATAGTTTTAGCTTACATGAAACACAGACTCATAGGACTGGAAAATATCTCTGGCCTTAGGCTGTATCAAAACATTTGTGACAGAGATTTGAATGGACTTAGGTGCAAGTCATGTAAGGTCAAGTTTCCATTTGAGAACTGTTTGCATTAGCAGTCCTACCACCACGGTAACACAGAGGAAGAGACACTAATGATAGTTAGCACATGAACATGGACAACAGCTATTTGCTACATCCTCAGGAATAAACGCAGATGAACTCATAGCAAAGCTGTGCTTCCAATCCCTCCTCATCGTGCAGGGTTTTTATAGAGGTTGCCTCACCGGGGAGGGAGAGGATCTGAGATCCAGTTTGGACACACACAGCATGGCAAAGAATACACAATCTGTGTTAGTCGAGCTCATCTGACGCAGACACAATTGCAATTCCTCGTGCATTTTGGTGAATGAGCAGTGCATACCTGTCTGAAAGCCAGGCATGCCTGCTCAGCCAGGCACAGGTTCCTCCATGGAAAATGGTCTCAACAGAAAATATTCAGCCCTTAAGCCCCTGTGTGGGTAACCTCAGCTTCCCTGAGAGAAGCAGATGGGAGGTCCATGTGCTGCTATGTTAGAAATGTCTGTCATTCTCCCGTTTCTTCTATGTCCTGTATCTTAGGTTATCAGGCGTGCTCTTCTCAACGCCAGTTAAAACGTAGGTGTAAAACACAGAAGGCACGTTCATTTATAACTACGCAGACTATAATTATATGTAGTCTAGGGCTTGTTTCCTGAACTAGGAAGGAGGAAAAATGGGTTAAGTGGGTGTGAGTAAAGCAACAAGCAGGAACATGTCTTTTAGAGGTTATGAAACCACCTTGATCTCCCAGTATCAGAAATGCTGGCTAAGAATAAACAAATCAGAAAACTGTGTGCAGGCTGAGAGTTGGGACAAATACAAGAGATTGGGAACTGGCAAGGGAATAGTAACAAGTTTCTGATCCAGCCTAGAAACTTAACATTGCAAGCAAAAATGGAGGAGAAATATGAGGTCACCACTACAGCTTATTTGTGGAAAGATGAATTCAGTGAGAAACAGGGACTCTAATGTCACTGTATGAAGCACCAGTGAGACCCATTTAATACTATAATACTTTTGGTCATCCATATGCACTTTAAGATTAATTGAAACCAGAGCAGATGAAGGGAAGATGTTTGAGGTGAATTGAGAGTCATTTAAGAAAGAGGATTGAAAAGCCAGTCCTGTGTAGCTTTGGGGGGAACAGGAGGCGAGAGCGATCTCCATAAAAATACCTGAGTAAGGAGCAGTGAGTAAAACAGCTATTGAAACTGAGGTGATGGTAATGCCAGCATATGTGGGAATAAACCAGTGATGGAGATAACATGAAGGTTACTGACCACCAGGGACATAAGCAGTCCAGGAGAATCTCCCAGAGGAAGTAATGGGCAGAAAACATGAACTTGTTTTAAGCTGGAGCATGGTTCTTTCACAACAACATTGCGCCTGACACAGCAGAGAACTGGGCTATATGACCCGGGCTGTTCCTGTGCTTGTAGCTGTAAATTGCCTAATGGGAATGGAGCAGCAGCAAACCAAGGCCTTTGGCCACTTGTAACTGGAGATCTGTGGAATATTTCCACAGCGGTTGCAATGCCAGCAAGCTCCAGAGTCCTGGCGAAACACCAGCACGTTCCTCTGCTATTTCAGTCCCCCCCGTGGTTCCACTCAGAAATGCTCCCTGCCCAGAACTCGCTGCACAATGCTGGGGGTTTTGTGCTTAAAAAATGTTTTCTATTTACTGAATTGCTCTTCAAGCTGTAGTGTAATTCACTCTGGGGTGTAACTGTGTTGCATTTTAACCTGCACAGAAATAGCATGCACAAGCGTGGAGAGGGAGGATGGGAGAAAAAAATAGCAATACAAAAATAATCTTTATGACAGCACTGAGCCCAAGTGAGCAATATTACCCTTATTTTACAGCAGGGAATTGCTGATTCTTTTCATCTATAACCAAAAAGACTTTGAAGCCTTTCCCATGAAAACAGAATAAGCAGGTGTGGTTTGGGGCTTTGCTATCAGCTGTAGCCTTAGAACAATCTCTGGAAACTTGGTCTTGAATCTTAATTCACGAGCCTTTCAATGAAGGCTAAAGTTGGCTTTCCATCAAAATCAGAGAAAATTAATGACACTGGCCTCAAAACCCTAATTTCCACTGGCAGGCAAGGATTTTGGAACAGTCTGACTTTCCCAGGGTGTTTATGTCAACGACTCTTAACCTGCATCACCAGTATTGCAACAGCGCCTGGACCCTTCCAAACAAGAATAATGACATGTCCTATCCCAGATCTGTATCTATGGATGGCAGATATTACATAGAACAAGGTATCATCATTATTAGTATTTAATTCTTGTAACAATCACCAGAGCAGCTGAGCTACTCCCACAGCTGCATTAAATATCGTGACTAAAATATGCGATCCTTTTGTTATTTCATCTTCCATGAGAAAAGTGGACTGTCGTGTTTCAACAGAAGATTTTAAGCACACATTTATCTCTAAGTATGCTGGAAAATGCAGCTCATAAAATGTGCCTTGCTATTCCAGTTTTGCCTATATTCAGGAATGTAGCCAAGTATATGGATACCTAAACTAGCTCCAGACAAGATAGCTTGGATGCTGGAGCTGTGCAGGTAGCACGGAGCAAAACATGGACTCATCTGCCCTAAAGTGTGGTAAATTAGTCTACAGGGAGCTCTGGCTTAACAAGTTACTTTAATACGTGGATGGATTTGGGTTAGAGATGGCTTGAGTAGAGCTGACTATAAGCACAAGCCAAGTAGGCAGATTTTCAAGGGCATTCACCACCAGGACATGAAAGCTGCTGAGATAAGAAACTTTCTGCCTAATTTTGCTGTGCCAGAGCCCTGGGAAGAGAAGGGGAGAGATGTACAGGAGGGAGAGCCATTCCTGCCAGAGCAGCAGGAACAGCTCTGGCTTCCCATCAGAGCTCCTGTGGCACGGTCAGGCCACAGCTGCTCTTCCTCGGGGTCAGGGGCAACTTGAGATGTCCCCACCTTGATGAGCTGGGGTGGATCGATGAGGGCAAGGACCCCCTTTCACAGCAGCAGTGCGGGTGCAGTGGTGCCTCACACACCGCCTTGCAGAGAAGACAGGGAGATGTGTGCTAGCGGAGACGGTCAGAGGTTGCACCGGGTGCCCTGGCTGTGCCCTGCTCTCCAGGACAGGTGTGATGCAGAGGAGCTTTATGGGGTGGAGGTTTGGTCTCTGAGGTATCCTGGAGCCACCTCCTGGGCATGACGACTGAGACACTGAACTCAGTCTGAGCGTTGCAGCCTGTAACTCTATGATGCGCAGCAGCACTTTGAGCTGACAGGAGTTTCCTCAGCGCTAAAGGCTTTGTGCCCGGAGACAGTGCTTTGCCGTCAGGCTGCCAAGAGGTGACAACAGCACAAGTAAGTCCAGGGTACTCACTGCCAGGAGGGGTGAGCCTCCCGGCCAGCCTGAGCGGAGAGCAAGCCTTTCTCAGGGAGCAAAGTGCAAGGGCGCTCTTGCACTGACTGTCACTGGCCACATTCGCTGGCAGGAGGTGCCAGACCAAATTTCTTCAGCTCCTTCTTCCACTCCTCAGCCTACCATTTCTCTCGGAGCCCATTGCAGGGAGCTGCTCCCCGTCCACCAACAAATCCAGCCTCATCGGGGCTGCACCCGCGGCAGCGATACGGCAAACAAGCGCCACTTCTCCGGGACAAGGTGGCATCGCGGTGCCCAAGGTGCTGCGCTCCCGCCGCGGAGCCCTTCCCTCCCCGCGCACCACGGAGGGGAGAAGGGGAAACTCTGCTTTCCAGGGGGGGCGAGGGACCTGCAGAGAGCGGAGGGGGCTGCAGCAGCTTTAGGGGAAAGCCAGCCCGCTCTAACGAAACAGGCAGCGGGCCACTCCGAAGGCTCCAGATGCCCCTCGGCCGCCCGGGGGACGCGGCCGCGGCTTCCAGCAGCTGCCCGCCCGCCTGTCCCTCCGCCGCCAGCAGCTTCCAGCCGGCGGGACGGCTCAGGCCAGGAGAGGGAGCCGTGGCCGCGTAACCCGCCTCCTCCCAGCCGGACCCCGCAAACTGCGAGAGAGACGGGACACGGCGGCAGCCTTCCGCCTTACGGACCCGCCTCCGCTCACGGACCGCCCGCCGGCTCGCATTCCCCCAACCCCGGCTGCTGCCGGCTCCCCGGAGTGACACCCCGCTCTGCGTGGGGCTCGGGGGCGCCCCCGCAGCACGGCCGGCGGGCGGGTGGGGACGGGGAACCCCCTCCCCCTCCTCTCCATCCCTCCCTCCCCGCCGCCGCTCCGTGCGCGTAAGCAGCGCGGCCGGCGGGGAAAGGGGCGGCCGGTGAGCGCGGGGCGGGGACGAGGAAGAAGAGGAGGAAGAGGAGAGCGCGGCGCGCGCGGGTCGTGGCGGCGCGTGCCCTCCGCGTTCGCAGGTGAGCCGCGGCGCGCGGGGGTGGGACGGGCGCGCGCGCGTCTGTCTGTCCGTGTCCGTGTCCGTGGGCGGGGGGCACGGCCCCGGTATCCGGCCCCGAGCTCTTGGCCCCGGTGTCCGGCCCGCCCCGGCCGGGAACTTCGCCGCACTCGGAGGGAAAGTTTCTGACCGGGGGAGGCAGTTCCCAGCCCCGGCGGTGCGCGGCGTGGGGCGGGCGGTGGCGGCGCGCAGCCGGCGGCAGCCCCCGCTCGCCGGCCGGCGGGGAAAGGGAGGAAGAAAGAAAGAAGAAGAGACGCCCGAGAGAGCCCGAGGAGCTGCCGCGGCAGCAGCGCCCGGCGTCCCCCGGCCGGAGCCGCCTCTGCACGGTGAGCGCGGACGTGCGCGGCCGCGTCCAGCCCCGCCGGGCTGGGGTTAACGGGAGCGAGGGACGGAGGAGGAGGAGGAGGCGGCGAGCGGGCGCTGTGTCGCCTGTGCTGCTCCCGGAACCGGGGGAACCTCTCCGCTGTCCCTGGGTAAGGGACGCGGCCGGCGCCAAGGCGGGTCTGAGCCGGGATGCGGGACCGCAGATCCGTGGGTGCGCTGCTCCCGCAGCCGGGCTGCCCGTGCCGAAACGCGGGGCGGTTTGCCCCTCGTTTCCCTCCCGCGGGCCAGGGAGCTGTAGCTGCTCCTGGCTAGAGAGCCCTGCGTGCCTTGACGGGCGCAACTTTAATTTTCATCCGCATTGCCAGTGCGTGAGCCCATCTGCTACCTGCTCTCCTCTGTCAGGCACGTCTTTGAAGCGGGAGGGAGGGAGGGTCAGGCTGCAGCCGCCGCAGGGAAACAAAGTGGAGGAGACACGTCCAAGAAAACAGCCTGAAAGCGATTAGGTGCTGGCAGCGGGGTGCCTTTTGCTGTGTGTTTGCTGGGGACAGCTGCCCCCTAACGCGAGGCGGTTTTGGGGGTGTATCTGGATGGAGAGCGGGCGGTGAGTCCTTTCCTGAAAACCAGAGACGGTCAGGGCGCCAGTGCTTCAGGTGGCCCTTTTCTGTGCCAGCGTCCCTTCCCTTGGTTACAGTGGTGGTGCTTGTTCCTCAGCCTGGGCTGGCTTCTCGGAACGTGTCTGTACAGTGCTTGGCACGATGGGATCCTCATCTCAGGGCTTTGGGATGTTACTGTAAACTGGATTATAAATATGCTGTCATGTGCACACTCTGTCTCTCCATCCTAGCCTCTGCTTTGTGAATAGCTGGTTATAGTGCTCAGGTAAATTAGTTTTCTTTTACAGATTTTCTTTTCTTAGAAAATGATGGCTTTTGTGCCATGCATGTAGCTTTGTTGTCCTAGGAGAAAGGCTTTTTACTTCTGGGTTTGGGAGATTGCAGCAAAACCCTTGCCTTTTAAAAAAAATAATTATTTGCTATGTAATTAAAAAGTACTATTTTCCTGACTCCCTTTTTAACTGTGGCCCCTTGTGGGTAAGCAGAACTGTCACTGAACTTACACTTCCATACATTGAAGGATTGTGGGCTATTATTTATTAACTGTGCTGTGGAGAGTCCATACCTCATAACTTAGAGGGCCATTTATAACAGGTTGCTTTTGGCAGCTCCAGAAGATTTACTTGCTGTTTCGTGTTCCTTGCAGGAAAAGCCTCTCCTGCTTGGATGGAGAGTGTCTCTCCAGCGCAAGGGCTCTTTGGTGGGAGGGCTCCGTGCTGCTTTCTGCCCCCATTGTCTGCCTGGCTGTGGTGAACGGGCAAGCAGAGAGGATTATCTTCTTGAATTGGTGTGGAGTTGTTCCTGTCACTGGGAACAGTTCCTCTGTAGGACCAGTTAAGTGGGATGTGGAGAATAAGGCTGGGATGACTTGGGGTGGTGGAAGCATGCCCGACACTGAATCAATCGAGAAACCTTAAGCTGGAAAGGTGGGAGATGCTGCATGGAGGTAAAACAGAGCACTGTGGGGTGAGGGGTTAAGTTTCTAACACAGTGCATCTGTGCAAGGTACAGGGCAAGTCTACATGCACACAGCCTGGCGACTTTCTTTCCGTGTCTCTGGATATAGCTTGAATTCAGAGTGTCTGTATTACTGAGGAAGAGCTGTGTCCGCCCAAGTGTGCCCGTGCCTGGCCCCTCCAGAGCATGCTAAGGAAAGCCTGTGTCCAAACACCTCAGGGGTTTCTCTATCCAGACCTCTGGGGCTCTGCATCTGAGCATTAGCCACTGTGCAGCTGGGCTTTAGCAGGCTCATACACTGGGCCAGGTAGAGCTACCCCAGAGTGCTTGGCAAGATGCACAGGTAAGAGATACTTCAGAGGGTTGGGAGAGCAGTGTGGCAGGAGGTTGGGTGGTGTCTGAGAACGTGGAGGTACAGGAAATCCTTCCTTGCTGGCCCTGGTGCTGTAATTTTATGCTCTGAAATATGCATATAGGAAGGAGGAGGCAGAGAGAGTTTGTCCCAGGTTTATTCCTTCAAGATCTGCATGTGCCAGATGCCACCACCAGGGAAGAAGCATTTCGCTGTCAGAATAAGAGGCCAGAACATGTTCTTTTATTCCTTCTTCTCACTTATTGTTGTGTTTGGATTTTTTATGTTGGTTATTTTGGCAGGCACATGATTCATATTCCTTTCCCCATCTGTCCCGGGTCCCCCGCTGTTGTCAAATGTCCTCCCATTTCAGCAAGACTCTGACTTGCAAAAACTTGCTGTGAAGATAACCCTTGCAGCTGGCAGTGTGGGAGGGAAGGTGTCCCAGGTTGGCTCATGGAGCACAGGTCACATTAGCCAGGTGGGCAGTTTGGAAGACTGTAATCAGCACGTGAATTCATTCATGTATCTTTTAGCTTCCATACTGTCCAGTCTTTTTTTCATCATACAGCAGTGGGGAATGGTTTGGGATTAAAAATAGATGTATGGAAAAACCTATATAAGCTGAAATGCTGAAATCTGTGAACAGCGCCACGTTATCCAGGATCTGAAACACTTTCTACAGAGGAGCTCGCAGTTCAGACATTGCTTGCTCTCCTCTCCCTTCCCCTGCGTTTCTCTTGCCACAGCTCGTGGATTTCACTGTCCCCATAAGCAGAGCCAAGAGCCATCTCCTCCGTGCTGCCAGGGTGATGCAGCCCGGCCAGCAGCATCTCTGCACTGGATGGGTGAGAGCTGGTGCTCCTCTGGCTGTGTGGGGTGGGCCCGATGCGGAGCAGAAGTATGGCAAAGCTGGCTGTTGTGTTTGCTATGCTTGAGCTGACCCCCTCTTGTACCAGCTGGGGTCCAGTTCGGGGACCCACATTCGAGTGGGTTCCTTTCCCTCCACTGCTTGGAAATGCTTTGTTCTGCCCTGCTGTTAGCAAGATGTACAGTTGAGGTTTGGTCACTGCCGAACTGGAACGAAACAGCTTCTTTTGGGAAGTATTTTAGGCTTTCTCTCTCCCCCCCACACACCCCGCCAGTGTTTTCACAAAGCAGAAGGCTGATCTCACGTTTCTCAGCCACAGTTTTGCTACATGCAGGGCTTTTGCGTGCGACTGAGCCACATGTAAGCTTGGAGAGAGTGAGAAAGGAAACCCAGGTGGGGAAATTAGTTCACATGGTGCCCACGCTTTTGGGCATTTTGACCTTACTCAGCGCACTTGCTACCTTCAACCTCAGAGGTCCCAATGAGACATATGCACAGATCATGACATTCATGAATTCAGAGTCTTAATTGACAGAGAATAAAATACAGGAAAGTGAATGTATAAGCATATGTATTTTGCTACAGGGCTCCTTAAAAATAGCTGCTGGTAAACCAGGATTTCTACTACCGGTGAAGAATCGTATCTTTAGTCGGTCCTTTGCTAATTTAGCAATTCCCAGTTTCATCAAGAGGAGACTGTATCCCCAGGCATCGCTCTGACACAGGTTTCCCCCGAGTCTGGATGATTATTCAATTACAATTTTAAGAAAATTACAGTTAGGATAACTGGCTAAAGATAGAAGTCTCTCAGAGTGTTGGGGAAGAGAAGGAAAGAGTGTGAGAGAGTGACTGCTTCACTTTCTTACATGAATAAAATGCAGTGAATTATAGTGGTCCTCAACTTTTGTGATGAGCGTGGTCCAGTCCCTGGTGTTGGGGTTGGACCTGTTTTCCTCCCTTCCTTCTTTATAGTTCTCCTTCTCCCTCTTGTTCCATTCTGACTCCATATTTCATAGAATATCTTGACTGGGAAGGGACCGTTAGGATGGTTGAGTCCAAGTCCCTAAATATTTATATACAAACCACTGATTATTTTGGAGTCTTTTTAAGTGTATGTGTGTTAACAAACAGAGAATAAGAGATTGCTGTGAATACTGGGATGAGATGGGGAAATAAGTGACTGCTTTTCCTGAGGATGCCAGGGAGGTGCCAGAGAACCCTCACCTTGGATATCCCACCCAGAGCAGGGTTCTCGACAGCTACCAGCTCTCTCTAGGTGTCCGCAGAAGGAGGCTGTATTATCATGCCTGGAAGGAGAACTGGATGGTCATGCACTCCCATCCTACATCCATCATGGGTATTGGTATCCCTGAGCAGGCCTGGAAGAGTGCCCAGTCAATGCAGAAGCATTTGAGGCTGCCCTCCAGCCTGGTTACTCTTCTTTATTGCTAACAGCTGGGTTAGGCATGGTTGGGCAAGCTTTACTATTTAACCTTTGGAGGGTGGGGGCTGGCCCTTGGCTTCAGGCAGCTTGGCTGTGGGTCAGTGGGTTGTTCGGCTGCAAGCTGGCAGCAGTTGCCGCCTGGAAGTACCATGGTAGAGTGCTGGTTGTCAGCTTGGCATGAAGCTCCTTGGCCAGTTTTTGTTGTGCAACTGAAAGGCAAAGACACAATGTGAGTCATGCACTCACACAGATACTTTAGAAGCTTCTCCAGCTTTAGTAAGGCAGGGTGTTATCAGAATTAAGGGGACTAAAAAATTGAAGTAAGTTTTAATACTTTCTGTCTCTAACTAGAAAAGCTGCTCTGTGGTTTTTGTGGGGGTTGGTTGTGGGGTTTTTTTTCCTCCCTCTTTTGCTTAATCCCTCTCATGACTGAAAGTGTAATGGAATATCTTGACTCTTAGGCCTGATGCTGTCCGCTCGTAAGGATGTGATATTTTCAGCTGCTTGGAGGACAATTCTTATGTATCTTATCAACTTGTGTGTAAAAGCTTGCAAAATTGTGACCTAAATGTTTATCCTAACTGCTGGCAGGATGCTGGGGAGCTGTTTAACTATATGCTTATAACAATTATGCTGCTTGGTGAGAAAGGCATGTTTTCTTCTCAGAGGGAACTTTTCCCTTTTATTGCCTTTTTCTGCCTGTGATTTGTAGTTATAGTTGCCTTTCTTTATAGTTTTACCTTTTGTCCTAGATGTAAATAAAGAGCTAATTGCAGTTAATCTTAGTGCAAAGGAATGAAATTTTTAAAGAGTGAAAAATAACTCCCATCTGTTAGATTTTTTTTCAGTAGTGTTTTGGGGCTTGCCTTCTACTCGGAATGAAGCCAAAACTTATCTTGCTCAATTTAAAGTTTTCCTTGCAGTATTTAAACTAGATTTTTAATCATTTAAAAAACAAACAGAAATGGAAATAGCTTTTCAAATTATGTTTGGTCATGTTCTTAACGTGCTGGTTGCTAAAACCTGAACAGCTCTGTCGTATTCCTGCTGAAATGAGTTGAAATCCCACTACCAAATTCTATAGGAACAGGTTTGAGACCTCATTCTGGAAAAGCATCTATTTTTCATAGTAGTATATTGCATTTCTGTGTTTCCTGCCTGCTGGGGCTCCATGTGCCCAGCCAACCAGCCCCAAAATACTTGCTCCAAGGGAGCAGTTAAGTAGTTACTATATAAGACAGGCTCAAACCCCAAGTTTTCTGGGGTGGGTACGTGGTACACTTAGCCCCATCAGCTCCAGTGACTGCTGAGCTCAGGGAATTAATCTATACTTCGCACTCGTATGTTATCTTTCATCTTGGCAACTCTAAGCACTTTAGAGACATTAAGATGCACAGCTGTTGTGTGAGGTGGGGAGAGGCTGTTAGAGAAGTGGCTAGGGAAACAGAGGCACAGATTTCAGAAGCCTCTACTAATGTGCTCGGTTCAGGGGACAGCCATTTATAAGCTCTCTGGTGCCTGATTATCAGGGAGGCACTGCAATTTTTCATGCACAACAATTGGTGAGTGATGCCTCTGTAGGTTTCATGTAGATTAACCAGAAACCCATATTGCTATCCTAAACTGGTAGACTGTTTTAAAATCTGAACCTTAGAGACTTACGGGAGCATAGTAAATGACAGTGGCAGGAGCCCACTTTTCTAGGTGGGTGTTTTTTTTTGGTTTTTTATTTTTTCCTGAGGTTAGCCCTATTGCAAAAAGCAGACCTTGAAAGGAACCAAAAGTAAAACCACCTCACCTCCAGCCCACCATAGCAACAATCAGGGCCCTACCTACGTAAATTTATCAGCAATCTGTTGATTCAAAGCTCTGGGATCTGTAGAAAATACTTAATCTGACAGTAAGAACCATACAAAACCGCTCTAATACAAATAATTGGATTTGTTCTGTTGAGAAATAGCTGCCTCCCCCCTCTTCCTTCAAGCACAGACACCTCATAGCCCTTGTTTTTAAGGAGGGATCTGGATAGTGGGAGGAGGATGTATATGTTGCTGCCCAGTGTGATAATGCTGGCAGGCTGTGAAGGGCTGGTAGGGCACCCAGCATCACTGAATGAGCACAGATGTGCTGCTGGATCCCAAAATGTGTTGCTCTAGCAACTTGTGCTGGTTGCAAGGCAGGGCTTACGTGTTGGGGCAACTGAAGGACAGGGCAAAACTCAGACTTTGCTGGAGTGACATCCCCATGGGCTGTCATGTCCATGTGTCCCCCAGCCCCCTCCGTTCTCCTGCAGAAACAGCTGTAGCCTCAGTGTATTTATGTCTCTCCACCTTCCTTGTTCTTGCTCATGTTGCTATGTGGACTTCAGGGACATTGGTTTAATTCTCCTCTCTCTGGGAGGTCACACACAGACACCCTTGAACCAAAGCTGTGGAGAGGTAGAAATGCTTTTTTTGCATTTAATAAAGATTTAATAGTTTAATAAATGCTTATTACATTCTCCCCCTGTTGCACAAGGGAGCTGCACCTTGGCTTTTCAGCCCTGGGTTGTGGCTTTTCAGGAAGGCAATGTTTTCCCCTTTCTAAGCTTGTTTCCCCCCACCCCACTCATCTGCCAGGTGCAGTGACAGCGTAGTTGTTGATAAGAAGTGTCAGAGAGGGAAGCTCAGCCCAACTTTCCAAAGGCACTCAGTGATTGCTTCCTCTCACTGCAAAGAGAGGAGCCAGCCCAGGGCCAGGGTCACTGCAGGTTTGAGAATATGAAGGCATCTGCTTGCTGGCATTGAAAGTGCTTAGAAATGAAAATTTTGGAGGCTTTTCTGATTTTTGGCCCTTTGCAGCAGGGCTTTAGCACATAGTGGTATTTCCTCCTGTCGCTGCTCCTTGTAGCCTTTGGAAATGTCAGCAGCGCATATATTGCCTTTTGTTTGTCATTCAGCTGGAGAAATGAATTCATTGCCCTCCTGAGATCAATCATATTCTCCCCAAATAATTAATATTGATGGCAATCATGGCATACTGCTGCTTGCAGCTCTCTCTCAGCCTTCCCGCTGTGTAGGTGCTGTGGGTCACAGAGCAGACCTTCTTGCGGGAGGTCCCTGGTCTTGGGAATTCAGGGTGCTGTTCTTTGAAGGTTGAGTTTAGAGCTGCACTGATGGGGTCAGCGCAGGCAGAGCCTGAGCAAGTTCCCTGTGATGGCACAACCTAATATTTGCAGAAGGAAATGTTGGAGACATGGGGAACAAATGCAATGCACGTGGGAAGGATTCTCTTATCGTTTCTTTTCCTCCTTTGTTTCTGCTGGTACCTGAATTTTTCTAGTCCCCTTTGTAGAACATAGCTGTGCTGTGCGGACCAGGAAGGGGCAGGCACGCAAAAGAAAGTTGCTCTGGTAGCCACTAGGAGGACCAAGTGGGTGGGTTGGGAATGTGGAGACCTGTGAGAGAGCCAGAGGGACCTCTGGAGAGCGGCTTGAGTGGGATGTTCTCCTGGGAGAGGCAGGTAGCTCCTGGGCTTTTAGTGCCTTTGCTATTCCTTTTTCTATTGCTTTAAATTTAAAATTGATGTGTAAAGCACACTTGGAGAGCAGCCTGCCCAGGCTGGAAGACGGAGAATGAAGCATTTTCTTGTCATCTTCTTGTTTGCTGCTTCTTATAAGGCTAATTGCAATTAAATTAACATGATTAATATAAGTGCCAGGCGTAGAAACACTGTATGGCCCAGCCTTGGAAAAGAAAAACTCATTTGACTTGCTTTTACCTTCAAATATGTTGCTGATACTTGGAATCACTTGAGAAAATCCTCCTCTTGCACCATAGGGAGGCCAGGCTGGAGATCAGGTCTTCACCACTGGCAGCAGCGGGGTAAGCCTGCTAGTGGTGCTGGAGAGGTGTCAGTCTGCCTGGTGACTTTGTGGCAGTGGCACAGTAAAAGAGATGCTTGGAAAGGGGAGTGAAACACAGGGATGTGCTCTGGAGCATGGTGGTGCTTGGAGGCTTTTTGTCTGCTATGTCCCTCTCTGGGGGGACAAGAAGGGGAGGATGTCGGCTGAATATAGAGCAGCCATCCTGGGAATGCCATCTGCAGGCACTGAGGGCTATGGGGGGGGAGATGAAGTGAAAGAGCAGGTATTTAGCCTGAAGCAAGGGCTCCTGCTTAAGAAAAAAACCTCTTGGAGCATCTTTTGAGATTGAGAATAAATTGCAGCCAGTGCTGAGCAGAGCTGGGTGCAGCCCCCGTTGTGACATTGGGGATGTGCAGTGGGGCTGCAGAGCACTGGCTGTGCCAGATTGGGCTTGCAAGGAGACCCCTCTCCTGGGAAAGCTGCTCTGGTGTTCCAGAGTCCCAGAATGGTCCTGTGAAAAGCAGTAAGCCCAGCTGATAAACCTGCTCCAGTTTGCATCTGGATTTAAAGCCTTGGCCTGAGCTCCCCAGAGGTTGCTGCTGTGCAATCTGTTGCACAATGTGGGCGTGCTGCTGTGTCCCCTGGGACAGTGCAATGGCCTTTTAAGGAAGGCAGTGGAGTTTCTTACATCTGAAAGCCATTAAAAAGGTGAAGAGGCAGAATGTATAAATTAAATGCTCGTTCTCAGATGTCTCGGGTGCTCCATGAGAACTAGTCAGCACTTCTCCAGCAAGGGAGGAATCTCACTCTGGATTCCTTAAGTCTCCTCAAGACTCTGAGCCATGTAAGTTGCACATTTCTTTTTATTTATTTTTTTTTTCTTCACAGCAAAGATTAGTTTGTGGGTTTATTTTGTGGTAGTGCACTATGTGGGTATTTCTCAGAGCTCTCCTTTCACTATAACATCACCATCCAAAATAGAAGCATTGTGTCTGGCTTCATGGAAGGTCTCAGCTCTCTTTGAAGCTCTGTTGGAAGCTTTTCATTCCCTGGCTATTCAGACTTAAAAAATAGACTATATTGGCTGGATACCTTTTGCTTGAGCACAGAAGTGCTCTTGTAGATTGGTGTTTGAACTGCTTGGTGGCCAGCGTGTATGCATTTGTAATCCATGCTGTTTGATTTCATAGCTGTGGCTCAACCTGCCCCTCTTCAGCCCACTCCACAGCTCTCTCAGTGATAGTCCCAGCTGTTTATTTGTCTTGTCCAGGTGTGCATGTATTTTGGAGAGGTGACAGATTATTTAGTTAGTTTATTTGAAATGTATGAAATGCAGCATGCTCTGCCTGCTAAGCAGCTGCCAGGGTACAATCAGCAGCACCCTGGGCTCCAGCAGAGCAGTGTGCAAAATCTGGAGTGTTTCTGCTTTGCCAAGCACTGAGAAGACCCCAGGAGAACAGAAAAGGGAAGGAGGGGATGCTGATCTCCTTCAGGTATGTTTTCAAGCTCCCCTCCAAGTTTCTCTCCATGTGTCTAGATTGCACTTTTTTCCTTTACTTTTGAGGGAGGAAAAATAGCTTCTTCCTCTGAATTCTGATTATTAATTTTAAATCTGTTGAGCCAAAAGGATGCCAGGAGATGGTATCTAAATGCCAATAGTGGATCACAAATTCCCTGCCTGGCAGTCGCCTCTGAGTCCCAATCATTGGCACTGGCAGAGGCAAATCTTGTAATACCAAGGAAGCTCCCAGGAATGAGTCGCTGTAAATGAACGTCTCCTCACTTCGCCCTGAGCCTCTGAGCTCAAAGTGGGGCTGCTGCCTGTCTCCTCACTTCGCTCTGAGCTCAAAGTGGGGCTGCTGCCTGCTCTGCCTGCGGGAGCTTTTGGTGCTCTTTGAAGGTCAGCTTTGCTCCTGCAGTTCTTGCTGCTGTGTTGAAGGAAAAATTAGCACCACCTCCTGGGGTGACCCCCAGAGTGACGTGCAGTGACGAGTTTGTTCAACCCTGTGTTGGGGATTAAGTAAAAAGTAATTATTAAAAACCCAGCAGGCCTTAGCCTGGGTGCATAGTGCGGGAGGCTGGGGAGAGGCGGCAGTGGGTGATGGGCAACTGGAGCCAGCTTGGCTGCCTGATGTCCTCAGCTGAGAAAGAGCTGGCTGAGCTGCTGACCAGGAGTATTGTTTCTATGATGTTTTTGCGGGTTTTGTGGTGGCTGAGGATTTCTTTCTTTCATTTTTTCCCCTGGGTAGCTGGTAGAGCTGGGATATAAAGCTCCATGTGAGCACTAGCTTGCCAGTGCTTCCAGGTCCTTTGTGACAGTGGCCAGCTCTGGCCAGGGAAGACAGAAGATGCTCACTACCAAGTGATGGGGGAGACCTCTCGCTAGGGCAGCTTTCTATCTGATTCCCACTGGATTAATTTTTATCTCCCTCCCCCCAGCTGTGATGCTAGCTGGTGGAAAAAGTTTCTGTCTCCTCAAATCTAAATGTTTTCTCTGATTCTGATGCTAGAAAGTGCTTCAATAACAGAAACGCTTCAGACCAGAATCCTTTCAGCATGCTCTGCTGTCAGGCGTGCAGTAGCCTGGTGAGTGCAGCTTCCCCAGGAAAAGTGGGACTTCAGCAGTGATCTGCCTTGGATGTGTCATTATCAGATGTGCTGATTGGGTCACGCTGACCACGGTATCCCTGATTGCAGGCCAGGCTTCAGCCCTGGCTGATTCCTGCTGAAATGTGCCTGGCTCTCTGCCCTTAGAAGAAACGCAAATGTTTTTCTGAGGACAGCGATGGGGCCCTTTGTTAGCGTGGCTGCGTTTGAAGTGAGGAGTGTGGCATAGCAGGCACAAGAGCAGGGAAAGTGCTCCGAGCTGCTCTTGGTGTTCAGGCATCAAACTGCTGCTCCTTTCCTCCCCGTTCTGTTCCTGGAAGTTCTCCTGGGCAGGAAAGGCTGGACTTCTGAGCCCCGTCACTTGTCTTTCTACCCACATCTCCAGAGACTTCAGCATATCGTTCGGCTCCTAGGGAGGGCTGCCCGCAGGGCTGCCCAGCTCACTGCAGGAGTGGCTCTGCTTCGGGCAAGGCGCGAGGGGAAACGCTGGTGCCGCAGCGAAGGGCGATGTTGTGCAGTGCCCAAATGGCCTCCGGAGCAGAGGCAAAGAGATGCTGTGCAAATCCTGGCTAAGTGGCACCAAGATGGTTTCTGCTACAGTAATTTCCCCCTTTGTCTGACTTCCTCCTGCACATACTGAAAAGCAAAAGTGTTTCCTGGAGGGCTGAAGGGCCTTTTCCCACTTTCCATTAGTGGTTTTGCTATTTTCTGCAGCTGCTTTTGCAGGCTGCCCTTTGTCTGCCTTTCGGATTCTTTGAATTTACTTGGACTGTGCATCTATTTTCCCCATAAGAAAACCCAAGAAACATATCGAGCAGCCTTCTCCAGTGATGCTGTGCGATGCTGCGGGGACCCAGGGCTTGTGGGCATGCAGTGATGTGGGAGCAGAGGATCTGTGCTCCTCTCCCGAGCACCAGCCCTCCTCTGCAAGCCAGCAACCTTCAGCCCCCCAGTCTGCGTAGCATGGAAGCAAAGCATTTCCCAAGCTAGCCCACCCTGGTTTTTGCTAGCCTTCCTGTGTCTGCATCCCTGTTGCTGGGGCCAGTCCTGGACTCTCAAATCCTTTTGGCTCAGGAAGGAATTACAGAAAGAAAATAACATGTAAAACCTGCTATGGCCAGGGCTGGGGTTTTTTTTCTCTCTGAAACTGCTTGATTTTAAATGCCCTTTCAGCCAGAGCACTTAGTGGCAGGGTTTTGAAGGGTGCTTTTGTTCTGCGTGCCATAGCGTGACTTCTCAGTGAAAAGCAAAAAACCTGTCAGCTCTCCCTAGGTGCCTGTGGTTGGGAGGGACAAAGGCATTTTCTTGGAAAATGCAGCATTGTTCTGTAGGATTGATACAGTGTCTTTGAGAATAGGTGTGCGGCGGTGGCTTTGAGTGCAGCTCTCTTCGTTAATTATTTGACATCTGTCTTGAGTTTTATAATCACTTGGAAAGCGCGTAGGCTTTGCAGGGTCCATGCTGCTAAAGGCAGGAGCGAATGGTTCCTTGCCTAGGTCTGCTTGGGAAAGGTGTTTTATTAAAAGGTGCTTTATATGGAAATATTAACTTTATTTTTTTTCTGCCACAAAGGTGTATTCTGGCCAATATCAAATGAAAAATCAAACCTTGCCACCACCTTGGAGATAGCTTCCATGAGTGTGTTCCCCTGCCCTGGTTTTCTTTGCTCACCAGTAGACAGAAGGTGAAAGTTTGGAGGAGGAAATGCTTGGGAATGAAGAGGAAATCATTTCTGATTTGAAACAAAATGAATATTTCAAGTGCCTTAAAAAAATATTCTAGTGATGGATTGTTTCCTTTAACTGCTGTATGAATGACTACTGTTAAAATGTTAATTTATGGAGACATTAAGAACACCTCAGAGTGCATTGATCTCATGAGAAGTTCCTGGAGCACTGAGGATGTGTTGGAGCTCTCCAGCCTTCTGGCTGCACTGATTGCCTGCTTTCTAGTTGTGGTATGATTCCCTCAGAGCTGCTATGTTCTGCTGCCCACTGATTTATTCCTGGCTTCCTTTAGTGTTTGGTTTTTAATTTATTTGCTCGCATACTAGAGGTGAGGTCTGACATTTTTGGGTGGACACAGCTGGGTCAACCCTTTGCTACAGCCCAAGTTTGGCACTCTCTGATCTCTGGTTCCTTCGCCTCCAGCCAGAGGTGTTGGTGTTTCAGTGCAGTGATACCAAATTGTGCAAGAAGGTAATCAGACACTGATGGAATTGCATCATGTACAGGCAAAATGGCAACATGCTTTCTGGTGTCACGAAACAAAGCAGCAGGTTCCTGAGAAAAAAGGCTGAGAAAACACTTCTGTTCCTGGCAAGACTGGGGTGGGTTGCAGGCCTGTGGCATCGGGTTCTTACAGGGTTGCAAAACCCATCCTCCCTGTGCAACTGAATGGGTGCAATGTTCTTTTCCTGGTGTTGCTGGCAGAATCACGTAATCCTTCCCGGGGAAGAAATGATGACATTGTGTAGCCACAGGACCTTTCTCTGGGGTATGTCAGAGATTTCGGGCCATTTAAAGCAAAGCATCACAGTGCTAGCAGCACTTCTACGTTAGATTTGGTCCATGTGCTGTGTTAGTAGTACAAATCATCAAATTCTGTGGCATTATTGAAGATTTTTTTTGAATAATCAATTATATGCCACAGGAAAGGAGCTGGACTGCAGTTGTCCTGCCCTACAGTCCCTCCTTTTCTTCATTGTGTGTGTAGTCTCCCTGTTACTTCAGCAAAGCAGGAGGAACCTCTTCCTTCATCTCAGTGGTCAGGACACCCCACCCAGGAGGTTGTGATGACCCCCTACCCTTGACTCTCTGTATGTGCCTTCCACAGCCCCGTGTATTTTGTATAGTGTGAGAGCAGCCAAGGCTGTGGTCAGCTGAGTCTCATTCCTATAATGGAGAAATTGCTGTAATATGACAGGTTCTGTGTCCGTCTGTCTCCCCTGATAAGATCTCTGGAGAGTGTGGAGCGAGTCAGAAGTAAATCATGCTGTGCTGCTTGTTTCTTGTTCTACCCAGTGACAAAATCAGAGGATTTTGTCTAGCAGGCAGAGCATGGAAATCTTAGAAGGCACCTTGCTCGTGGGAACAGAGACCTGGTGGTTCTTTGAGGCAGTTGAAAGGAACATGTTCCTATGAGCATAGTTAATGGATGTAAATATTAGCTTACTGCAGAGTTCACGTATCACAGAGTGAAACGTAGTAGTTTATTTTGGCCTTGGGCCATGTAAATGGCCTTGCTCTAAACGAGAGAAACTCATCCAAAGTCTGTAGTTGTTCCTGCTCGCTTCAGGGCTGAATTCAGTCTGATTTGTGCAAAATGCAGGAGAGATTCACTAGAAATAAGGAGCAGTTAGGACACATTTATCTAATGACAAATTCAGAGGGAACCATGAGGAATTTTTATTATAGGAATGGTCACCCCACTCTTTACACTCCCTCTCTTCCAGCATCTGAATTCCCACAAGTTCCTGAATTCCCACCACAAGTGCAGCTTGTTGGTTCTGTCTGTCCAGTCTGATCGCATTAAGATGTTTTAGCTTTCTTTAGCGTTTCCAGAAGGTAGGAGGACTTGATTTTGTTTTGTCCCTATGCAGTTAAGTGACATGGGAAGCTGGTTGAAGATGGCAGTAGAGAAGGGCTTGATTGGTGGCTGGCATTTCAGTTTGGATTAAGGAGGTAAGGGACAACCAGCCCTCTCAGCTGAACCCTAGGGCAGAAAACTCACCGGCTTCTTGCTGTTCCTGAGGCAAGCTGCAGCCCTTTGCGTGGACTGTGCAGGGAAGAGCAGACATTCTCTGGATTTCCTTTGTATCTTCAAGATGAGCGCAGCAGAGGGAAAGCATCGTACAAAGGCTTTTCAGATGCCAGCATTGAAAAGGAAGGATTCAATATCCGCTGCTGGATTTCGAGCAGTACAGTTCACATATCCCATTCTTGTTAATCTCTGCGATCTGTGCCATCTTAGGTGCTCTCTGCTTATGCTTGAAGCCCTTGTGTGTAATACATATATAATGGACAGGTTTATGAGGGGCATGTTTAAGGGAGCTCTAGGACTTCTCTCCCCACCCTGGTGGAGCAGATTTCCCCATCATCTCATGAGCGTGCGCTCCTGACAGTATCACCATGCTCATTACTGCATCTGCCTGGCAGAGCTGAGATGCTTTGATGAAGTTCAGCCTTTTAACCATCTCGTCTCCCTTTGTGATCTGACAGCATCCAGGAATATCAAATGCAACCTTCACCCCATTAATGAGACCATCTAGTAAATGTCAGATTTGTGACTACCAGCTTATAACTTGCATCCTGGAAAACCTAGAAACACAGGGAAATTTAATTCTAATGAGTGAACAGCTCTGAGAGCCGAATGCCAGCTACTGGAGCAGGCAGCAAGCAAAACTCTGGCAGCACACATTTATCTCAAATTACAGGAAATTGTGCTTCGTAGCAGGAACGGAGAAGTCTGAGATTTGTTTTTTGCCTATCAGTGCTGCTTTGAGAGTATAAACCTTTGTTCAGATCATTTCCAGAAAAGCCTACAGACCTGGCGCTTGTTTACTTCAGCGGGGTGGCTGTTCCGAGGAGGGTTTGACTGAAAGAGCTGGTGGAGCCTTGTCCTGCCTTGACCTGCCTGCAAAGCAGGGTGAAGCAGTCAGGACGCTGGCAGACGGTCTCTTTGCAGGTCACCAGCAGACCTTGCAAATTTGGACTGTACCGGCGTGGTTGTCACTGAACTGTCAGACCCGTGTTCAGGGCAGATGCCACTTGCCATCCATCACAAGTGCTTCCCGTGCTTGTTCTTAGAAATTAGTAGAATAAAGTCTTGGCAAAGGATTTTCATGTTTTGGGAGTTGAAGCTTGGGATTCTGTGATTTCTAGCCTACCTTACTCCTTGTTCTCACAGACACAGACTATTCCACTGACTTGAGTCAATGAGCTCAGCTGCCGCCTTCTAAAGCCATCACCTACCAGGCTTGGGAAGCTCATGCAGCTGCCTGCAGGCAGCACAAGGTTGTCATACAGATTCTTTTCTTAAGGAATCTTAACTAAATTAAAAAAGATCATCCCAGAATTAAAGGATCATTGGGTGGGCAGAGGAATACACACATATACTCAGAGTTAAAAGCTACCTGCGGTAATGAAATACTGTAAAATAACCAAAAGCTCTGCATGTGCTTTCTCTCAGCAGGATGAAGATGGTCAATGCTCTGCTGGTTACGCTGTGGCTGTGCATGGTCACCCTTGGCAGCAGCTCTGGTAAGGATCTGGCGTGTGGCGAGTCTGTCTGCTTATTGTGGAGAGAGCTGAGCTGAGGCTGGAGAAAGAAAACTTGCTGTGGTGGTTTTTAAGCATGTGCAGTGCTTCTGGGTGAAATGGTCACATGTAAAATAATTTAGCAAAATGCACTAACCTGATGTGAGTTCTGTGTGGGTTACACAGTGTAAATGTGTGCGTTGGCAATTAGCAATAAGCACCACCTTGGCCTAAAAGTTCAAGTTGCCCACTTGCTCCGTCTTATTATTCCCTTTCTGTGAGGGGTGAAGCCAGGGCTCAGCAGGTGGCACAGGCTTGTCAGTGAGTTACAAGCAGGACCTGGTCTTGAACCTGAACTCTGCTGTTCCCGGTTGGATCCGGAGGGGGTTGAAATTCCGGCCCTTGGATTCTGACTCATGCCTCAGCAGTGCAAAGGGAGAGGGGAACTTCTCGAGTAAGAGGAGCTCTCATACCCATCTCACTGAGTCACTTTCCTGACAGGAAATATGTTGTCATGCTCGCAGCTCCTCTGGCACACGTTCAGCCCAGCTCTTGTGAAGAGGCAGATTGTGTGCGTCTCTGCTCCGGACTTCCTATTTGGGGGTGGAAGGAGACAGCATGATTTGCAGGAGGCGAGGGGAAAGGGGGAGGGAAGAAAGAACAGACCCTGGTTTTATAGAGGGAAATATTCAGAAACAGGGGTTGTGCAGGGAGTTCCCCCATGAGCCCTTGTCCCTCTGCAGCACTGGCAGGCAAGCAACTACAATGCCCTGAGAGGTCGAATAACTCGTATATTGTGGTGTCCTGGGCCATACTAAATTCCCAGGGCCCGATTCACAACACACCCCTCAGCAATGCTTATTGTGGAGGCTGAAAGCTAGGCAGGCTTTTCTCCTTGGGTCACCCAAGAGCTGCAGGCATTCACACTTGGGTGTAGTCATTGGTAGGGGATATCCCGTTCTGGGAAACTGGGCCTGCTGGAAGCAGTGAGCAATGAAAAAGAATGTATAGCCCAGGTCTCCTCCACTAAGCCCTAGGTAGTAAGAGCTCCTGGAGGGACCCATTGACGTGGATTGTTGCTGCTTGCTGGGAAAATCCCTGCTTTGCATGTGCTTCTGGACTTGCTGTTCTGCTCTCCACCAACGCAATATCCTCCTCCTGCTGAGGCAGCATTACGACACCCCACATGCAGTCATCTTGGGCTTTTTCAGAACTGGGAGGTAGGTGCATTCGAATCAGGAAATGTTAGAGCCACTCTGAAAGCTGAGGCTGTCAGCTGTGAAATGAGCACCCTGGCGTTTGGGTCACACAGGCTTGTGCCTGCTGATCTGGCAGAACCTTCCATGCTTTTCTGTGAGGTATTTAGGTAAATAGTATTCCTTTAGCAGTGATTTTCTGTACAGGATGCTTAGAGCCATTGTGGAATGCTGCAAGAACCTAAGTGTCAAAGGGTGATGCATGGGACACAGTTGAAATATATTTCTTCTGCAAATCCTCTGTAGTGTATACGTTTAATTTTCTGCAGATCCATGGGTGACAGACCCACTGTTCAGTTCAGAGCTCCCTTTTTGTTCCATGGACACCATAAACCACTTTGGGCTGTCAAAATGTCTTCTGTTATTCATGATGGCCTTGGATGGCTGTTTGTACTTGGATGGAGGGGCAGCCGTCTGTGCAGCCCTCTGTTACACTGTGGGGTTTCCTGGGACTGGCACCAAAAGGCAGCTGGAGCTCATTTTACCCTTGCAAAGTCGTAAACACAGACCAGTGTGGGAGACCGGACGTGATCTGATAATGTTACAGCATTTGGGCTCGCTTTTTCTTCTTGGAGCAGGGAGAGTTGGTGAGAGGAGCAGGGTGGAGGTTATCTGCAGGGAACGCAGAAGGTCACAGGCTGTGACTGGCCCCGTGCTCTCCTAACACCGAGGGAGGCCACGGAGATGCGTAGGTCTCAGCAGGAGCCTGGCTTCTCAGATATCTAAGGTATTGGTAGGGATTTGTCACTTCAGCTGGCTCTTTGCTGTAATTTTTGTGTATGTGCCATATGACCAGCCTGTCCCATGATGGTTTGCTGCCACTTTTCCTGCCTGCCTTTGTGGTCCTTCCCAGGGAAGCAGTGTGGTGAGCAGCACTGACCAGACTGTCCCATTCCAGGAGTGCGAGCTTGGCTGAGTCCCAAACTCTCTGAGCCTACAGAGGGGATGAAGAGCCAACACTTACTAAACTTCAGCTATAAAACACCAGCACTGGTCCAGCTGTAATGCAGACAGCCTTTTCATCTAGTTCAGCCAGTATGATTGACAGTCTCCCTGGCAGTGTGTCAGAAAGCTTCAGCATTGTGCTTCCCCTTACTTCTTACTGGAGAGACAAACCTGGAAACTTTCATTTTCTCCAAAAATTTTGCCAACAGCACTGTGGCTTTACATGTCCTTTCTTTGGGCTATGCTGTTTCTGCTGGGCATGGAGGCTGGTGCTGAAAGGGAGCTGCAAGTTGGTAGGGGAAAGAAATGTCATCTGAGTAATGTAGAGTAAAAGATGGAGTCTGAGACTGAATTTGTGCCTGAGCCTGCTACTCACTCATGCTGTATGCCTGGGCAAATCTCTTCTGGTCTTGAGAATGTGCATGATGTGCAGTGCATGGGTTTGAATTCCTTACTGCTGACCTTTGGGACACTGTTTGCAATGATACTTGGGGTCTTCTGCTTTCCATGCCTCATCTAAGCCATTCTTAAGATGGAAATAAGGCTCTGATCTCTGCACTTGTGTTGTAGGATGCTTAAAGAACCCAGATGTACTGGTATCCACAGTAGGACAGCAAAAACCAATGGACTCAGTTTTGGTCTTCTAGTGAGCTTCTTGATGCTACTGAAGTCATGTAAATATACACTGGCTTAAAACAGATGAAAAACCAGTCGGATAAGGAATGTAACAGCCACTATGAATATAGAATAATGTTATCTCCTTGCTTCCAAACAAATCTAGCCCGTGTTACATACCGACTTGTTTAGAAGATTATGCTGTAGTTGTGCTCTGTTTTTCTCTCTCTGCTGACCAGGCTGCTCTCTCATCCTCTAAGAGCTCCCAACTTTCACAGGGAGAGCATTGTGGTTAGGAGTATTGTCTTGGGGAATTAGAAGGGACTGGTGTGGTGATTTGGCCCTGCTGGTAACTGCTGTGCATAAATGGCCCTTTGGCTGGAGGAAGCACCATGTTTGCATAGGAAACTCCTCTGGCACGTTCCTGGACACTCTCAGACTGCCTCCATCATAGGATGAACCAAGGACTAGGGCCAGCTTCTGCCCGGAGTGACACCCTGATATGGCAGGCAGTGTCTGGAGGCAGCCAGGACCCTCTGCCCTGGGAATTTTATTTTGGGCTTTGCTGTTATTTGCTGGGTTATGAGCATGCCTCTTACGCTCCCCCATACCAGAGGCTCTCTGGGACTGGTTTTGTGCACTCTGAGGTTGCCTCTGAAGCACGAGACCTCATGAGTGCTTCTGGACTCATGCGATGGCTGGAGCAAAGGTCTGACCACAGCGAGCCAGATACTGAGGCCCAACTCTGGAGTCGGAGCTGCCGCTGGCACGGACGCTCCCGAGCGCCGATCTGTGCTGTGTCTGTCTGGTGTTTGGCAGAGAGGCAGAGCAGTTACTTATGGCCAGGGGAAATTTGCAGATTAATAAATTACTGTCTGTAAAACACTTTGAAGATGGAAAGCCCTGCACAGCTCCTCGGGATTATTACTATACAGCTCTCATACTACTGATGGGGTTCCAGTGCCCTTATTTTCCTTGTGATTTGTGACAGCCCCAGAAGCTGAGCAGCTTATTTTAGTGTGTAAAGTCAAAAGAAAAATAGATTAAACTGCATTATTGTTTTCTAAAGAGACTAAATCCCTCCCCCATCATCTTCTCCTGGGATTTCCTGACTTCCTCCTACTCTTCCAGTCTTGCCTTCTTGCTGTCCTAATTTAGGACATGATTTTATAACTCTCCATACCCGTCTGTGAGTTACTGCTGTTGTAGAAGTTTATGGCACTTGGGGGTATGAAGTTATTCAACACTGAGGGTGTTGAAAGGCACACAGCCCTGAAGTGGATGAAGCTAGAACCTCATCCACTTCTGAGATATGACCTCACTTCTGCTTCTTGTCAGCTGAGGAAATAGGTTGTGAGGGGTGAGTTTTGTGCAGGTGTCAACGTGATGGGACCCATCTGCATTGAGGCTAAGAAATATGTGGCAGAAAGCAGCCCATTTTGGGTGTGTTGCTGATGTGGTATTGAATGGCTGCTTTTGTTCCTCTGTGTATATCAAATAGGGAATCTGGGACCTGTGTCCTACCCTCCTTATCCATCATGTCCCTCTACTGTAACCACACACTATGTGCTCAGTCTCATATGCTTTATTACACACAAGTGACTTCTATCAGTCTCATAGACCCTTACGATGTATTTTTCAGCCTGCTGCATTTTTTCAGTTCCCATCATCATCCAGGGACAACAGCTGCAGCAGTTTTTTATGTGGACATCCCTGTGGATGTCTCTGATCACTGTGGATGTCTCTGATGGGCAGCGGAGCTTTGTTGGCTGTATTTTAAAGCAGGCATCAGAGACCCTAGCTAAGTGCAGTAACTACACTGCATGGGTTTCACTTAGCAAGCCTGTGGCAGAGCCAGCAGTTGAGCCTGGACCTTGCCAAGTCCCAGCCTGATAATATGAGGCACAGAGAAAAGCTCTGGCCAGCTTGAGCACAGCTCTATGGTGGTGCTAATCAGGTAAACCTTCTCACACTGCCTCTCCCATAGATGATTTTGCAATGGACCATTCTGTTTCCTCTCCATTTCTCCTCCCCCTGTGCTGCTCTGCTTTGCTTTGCACAGCAGTTTCCTCAATGAAGTGGGATGGAAAGTAGTTATTTGCTCCTTTTTCTCCTTCGGGCGTTGAAGCAGTTCATACCCCTACCTTTATCATTGTGATCTCAATTTTAAAAAAAGCCTTGAGGAAAGCATGTCAAGCTTGCTAGAGAAAACAAAATACTTCTTATTTTTTTTTCTTCCCTGCCTAGTTGCTGGAGGAAACCAAAATACTCTGTGCCACATACAGTAAACAGAGCTTTACACACAGATAGGGAGTGAAAACATGGAGCTCCCTGTGGAAGTGTTTTAAGACATGAACAATAATTAGAATTACCCCTACCCATGGCTATGCATGATTAAATTGGGATACTTGGAGTCACAAGCTATGGGTTTCATTGCAGTATCAATCAATATGAGGGTGGTGGATCACTGGTACAGGTTGCCCAAAGTGGTAATGGAGGACCCATCCCTGAAGATATTCAAGGTCAGGCTTGGTGGGGCTCTGAGCAACCTGATCCTGTGAAGATGTCCCTGTTTGGGGGGGTTGGACTAGACGACCTCTAAAGGTCCCTTCCCACCTTACACATTCTGTGATTCTATGGGGTACAGACTGCATGGGGATGTTGCCCTGCTGCCTTGCTTTGCTGCTCAGCCACCTCGCAGAGCGTGCAGCCAGGCAGCGTGCTGCGGTGGGCTGGCCTGGTGCAGGATGCCTGTGTGAAAGGCAAAACGCAGACGCAGGGGAAGAGTGGGTGCTCCTGGCACCAGCGCAAGTGGAAGGCGCACCCACGCGTGGCTGCTGGCCACAGCTGGTCCCTCCTCTGCTCACAGCACAACTCCTCCATTCAGCCCAGCTTCCTCTGCTGCCTTCTCACTGACTGGGGGAAGGGGAAGCTTTTTTTTTTAAGGCAGTAATGATTAATTCTTACTTAATTGCTTCACGTGACTAGCTTTTTCTGCCTTATTGATGCTGACTCTTGCATCGAGCTAACCGCTGGCCTGTCTACACTCCCCAGGTGGACCCTGATTCATACCAGCTTTGCTTTAAGATAATGCAGCAGGGGCAGCCGAAGAAAGTAGGAAGCTGCTGAGATACTGCAGTCCTATATGATGCTATGGCTGAAACAGCATGTGGAAAGAGGGGTCTGAAGTTTCATTCAACTAGCAGCATTGATGGCTTTGTGTCCTCCCACTGCTGCAAGGTCCCAGCCTGTGTGCAGGGTGGGCCCCTTCCCAGGATTAGAGCTGATTAAGAAGGGAACATCAATTTGGCAAATGGCAGGGTAATTTGTGCTGGTGTGATAGATGGCCTCTTGCAAGGATGGCTCTTTATTATTTCTGTACAGAAATTTTAACTAGGGGAAGCCTTTGTAGCCCCAGGGAGGGTGAGGAAGGGAAGGGGTGGAGGTGGTGTGGAGCTCGTGGAGTTCTGGTGATTGAGATTTTTATTTCTAATGGAGATACTTAAAATGATTGCACTGAAATGTCAGTGGTGAAAATGGGAGAGCGTTTCTTGATGTGGCCTTATGTCTGGTTTTCTTCTTTGATCCATAGGTTAAGCAGTTTGTATCTTCTTGAAAATCCAAGTAATCACACCAATTCCATCTCTGTTTTGATTGTATGTGTGCTTGTAATGGGTGCTGCAGGTGAATCACAAAGGAGCATTTTGAGGGGGTGGTGTGTGTGCAGAACTCCATTCCCAAATGGGTAAATCTGTGCAATAAGTGAAAGGTTGGGAAGGGTTTCCAGAGGACTCAGTTTTCACCTGTAGGCAGCTGAGCAGCATTGCGAATTTTTCCCCCTCTCTTATTTTTCTGCTTTGCATTTGGAGGAGCTACTTTCTTCAGCTTCATTTGGCTTCTGAGGAGTCTCTTTTGGGATGCCTGATGCTTAAGGTTGTTGTAGTACTGATTTAGAAATGAAGCAGATCTATTTGTCTTAAAAGAAGACATCCCCATGAACCAGGGTTGCAATGTATAGTCCAGGGAAGGAAGGTGTTTGGCGTTACCTTTGCCAGTTTATGTAAACTGTGTAAACAGTGTGCATCAGGGAGGAGCAGTAGCGCAGCAGCCTGCTCTTACCTTTATCTCAAAGCACATGAAATCAAGATGGATCAATCCTTACCCAACCTCTTCTCTTCCAGTGCTGGAGGTGGGTGTTTCCTTCTGCCATACAGCCTCTCTCCAGCCTGTATAATCTTCATCCCTTTTCCTGAGCAGGGTTGTAGAAACAGGACTGTTTCTTGCCTTTTTCCTACACTGTTTCTCACAGATAGGTATTATGGGTCATCGACTGCCTTGCTGCGTGATTACAGAGCACCCATTGGTAAGAGGGGTCAGTTGAGGCATCTGCAGTACACCTCATCAGTAATGAGAAAAGAATGGCTGCTTTCAAAATTGTTTTGCAGAGGTGTTTCTAGAAAGATGCATTTATGGGATGGTGGATTTTTAGAGTTTCATTGTATCCCTCAGTTATGTGTGTGGTGCTCCATTTGCTGCAGTGTTTTAAAGACCATGGAGTTGTGTGTTGCTCCACCATCTCTTTACTGTTTTCCCTTTGTTAGTGAACCTCTCAAGTCAGACTATGAATGCTGATCCTACTCAATTTAATCAGGAGAGGAGAAACTAATTTCCTAGGCTTAGTCCATGAAAACAAGTGTGAGTTGCTGCAAAAGGGCACAGTACCCTAGACGTCAGTGCTGTTTCTCACAGTCAGAAATGGGCTCTTGCGTCGTCTTTATGCAGTGCCCCCTCAAATGTTGTTACTAGTGTCAGGATGTATCTCTGTGTGGGTATATGTTGGCTTTTGTGGTGGTTTTCTTGCTTTTCATAGTGGGAGCTGCTTTATGCCAGTGAGATTCAGTGTGAAGTCGTGCCTTTCCCTTCCCCACCCCAGGCTCTCTCCAGGTTAGACTGACATCCAAGTAGCTGCAAACAGTAGGCTCTGAATATCCAATAAAGGTTAAAATAGTGGGAGTGGCACAGTGTGTTACAGGGAGCTGCTTGATGCAAATAAAATTCTAGTAATAATAAGGAGGGCATTCCCTCTGCTTTACCCATGTGTGGGGGGTGCAGCTGGCTGCCTGTGTTTGACTCACCTGCTAAGGTCTGATGAAAAAGTGTCACCACGGCAAAGGATGTTGTGGGCACGAGGTGAAGAGCCACATCACAGCTGAGGAGGAAGAGGCTTTCAAAGGTGTGTGAGGGGTGCCCTGTAGTCCCTTTAGGTGCCTTGTCAAGTCGAACCCAACTATCTTGGGTATCAAATGTCCCCAGAAATTGAAATAGCAGTACTGCTGTTGGCAGGCTGTGTGGAAGAGGGAGGTTGTGTCGCAACTTCTGTCCTTGGTGTTTTATGCGTGAAGAAGGTCCCACTCCAGCCATGGTGTTCTTGCCATCTCTGTGGTGAGTGATGGGTAGTGGCTTTGTTCCCAGACCCCTCAGAGCCGTGCTGGACTGGCTTTGCCCTGGAAGCCAGGAGGAGTCCTTGCCAGCGAGGTGGCAAAGCACAGCCTGCAATCTCAAGCCACATGGCCGCTCCTGCAGTCTGTGGTGTAGCTGCTTGTTAGCAGCACGGTTATGTGTGGTGTTGAGGTTCAGCTCGGAGCACACAGCACCCCAAAGCAGGGTGCACATGGGGAGAGTCAGGATTAGCTGTTTGCTGTGACCATATTGCTGAAGTCAGGCAAATTATTCAACTCGGAGACAAAATCTCCAGGTACAGCTCTTCCAGTAAAGAAGAATAACAATTGCATCTTCTCCAGCCCTGAAGACAAGACCCATACACTGCTTTTGAGTAATCTGGGAAGAAAAAAATGAAATAGTTTTATTAATTTTCAATAACTCATTCAGGTAGAAAGGGTAAGTAGCTTTACAATGCTGATTTATGAGCTGTTGCAAAATGGAAGAGCTGTTCATGATTGCAAGTTTCATTGATCTTGACTTCCAAGAATTTCAGTACTCTGATGTTTTATATAGTTTTCTTCCTTTCTGGTCCTGACATTTGAAGTATTAAGGACAATTTGCCTTTATCCAGCCCAAGAGGGGACAGCAAAGTCAGATGCTGGTAAGACAACCTGGTTGTCCTGATTTACAGGTCCAGGTCTGCTGCTTTCAGAGGGAAAGCCATTCTTTAAAAAAAACAAACCATTTCCTCCCCTCACCCCCCACCCCCCCCAGCCCAAACAGTAATTGGTGCTTTATCATACAATTAGCAGGCAGCCTCTGGCAGGCTCATTTGTCTCATTTATGAGTCTATGGACATAACCATGTCTAACCCAGTTATTTCTTCCCACCAGCATAGAGCAACATACTAGTTCCACTTGGCCTTGACCATGGTGATGACTGGTGACTGCACATCTTCCCCTGGTGTTAGATGTCCAGTAATAAATTGCTCTTTCAAAATGAGCCTTGTCACTGGCTGTGGTAGCAGCTGTCCTGGGTGATGCTGTGCAGTTTTGAAAGAACTATCTGTATGTTTCTTAGACGATGAGCCATGGCACTCTCCAGCCATTTGGATCTGGGGTTCCCACTAGTAAATACTTGTACTCTGTGTAGCTTCGCTGCCTCCTCCTAGGCCAATTCACTCTTTTCCTCCAGAAGTAGCACTCTGTCATATGGGTGTTTGGCATACTATGGTTTGCATATGCAGTTTGCGTTTGCATTTACGTGTAAACCTACCAGAAAGCATTTCTATTCTTACTGGCCCAGATTCCCCCTCGCTGTGACTAACTATTGCTGAGCCACAGGAGTTAGCATTGCTGCCTTACAGTGCTGTGGGCCCATCTTCTCAAAGGTTTCTCTCTTTGCTTTTTTAAAAAAATTAAGTATGAATTTGGGGCCAAGCTATACAGCACTGTCTACTTAGGGAAGATAAAATACCAGAAATCCTGCTTTAGGCCTGTGAAATCAGTTCAGAAGAATTGGGCTCAAAGAGCATATCGGGTTCTGTTTTGCCTCTGTGTCCGAGTTCTAATGTCTGCAAACCATGGAAGCTTTGCAGTGTTGTCTCTGGTGTGCCTGTGATATGCTGAGACACCTTTCCTGGGGACAGCTGCAGGCAACACACCCCTCTCCTGTTTGACTCGTTTTGGGCTCTCAGACATCAGCCTGCTCTAGCTAATGCCTCCCAGCAGCTACAAGAGATGCTCTGGGAAGCATGCCGTGCCACGCTCTGCCTTGTCAGCGCCTGGAGATGGGAGATGCAGCGACAGCAGCTTCTCTGTGCGTCTCAGCCAGCGCTGGCAGTGTGGGTTGCTCTCAGGTTTGCTGACACCCTGGTACCGTGCTTTGCTTGCACAGGGTCCATTTGTGCCTGGGTATCCTGATGGTTAGGAGGAACAGAGTGGAAAGGAGCATTTGGAAGAATAATGGGCTTTGGCTGTGCTGTTTATCCTGAATCTAGTCACTAATGACAAGAATAAATTTAAAAAAAAAAAGAAAAAAATGCACTGAACAGGTTTTTTTCTCATGCTGCCCAGTTTCTGTGTCAGCCCGAGTCTGCAGTGAGCCATGCTGAGCCTGTTGAACTGAGCTTGGGGAATGCACCTGGGGAACCTCTGCCACCTCCTCCATACTGTGCCTTCTGCCCCTCAGCCTCCCTTACCAAACTTCACTCTCAGCAGTTGCTACGTGTCACTTGTACTCCTTGTGTAATCGTAGTGTGCACAGGTGCCGCTTGAATCCATCACAGGAAAGACAGTCCTTGTTTCCAGAGCCCACAGGCCACCTGCTTCTGACAGGGGCAACGGCCCATTGCTCTAAGGGACAGGTCATGTTTGCCATGTTCAGGGTTTTTTGTTGTTTTGTATTTTTGTCTCTTCTTCCAACACCTTTATTTCCATCCTCCCTATCGCTCTGCATGGATGCACACACACCTCTAGCATTCTTTTCATCCAAATTTTATCTTCCCACACTTGTTATTTTTAGGGTTGAATTTTCTTAGAGCTCTCTAGAAGGCTTGGTGTTATGCAGAAATATCCTATCATATTGTCCTAATGGGGGGGGATAAGTAGCTTGGAAGGAGGGGTACAAATGAAAGTAGAGGCTTGCATGTTCTCTAGAAATGAATGTAGTATTCTTGCTCTGCTTTGTGAAAATCCTGTTTGCTTCTGCTGAAAACATCACCTTTTTGCCTCTGATTTTAATGGGGACACAGGCAGAACCGTTTCTCTTCCATAGACTTGCAAGCTAAGGTACCTTGTTCTTCCTGGTTGTAGAACGCTGTGATGACTGGGGTGTGGACACTATGAAGCAGATCCAGATTTATGATGGGGAACCTGCCAAGATCAAATGCCCACTTTTTGAGACCTTCTTGAAGTACAACTACAGCACAGCCCACTCTGCTGGCTTAACCCTGATCTGGTACAGGATTGGGCAGGACCGGGATCTGGAGGAGCCCATTAATTTTCGTCTCCCAGACAATCACATCAGTAAGGAGAAAGACACCCTTTGGTTCTGGCCTGCTCTTCTCAATGATACTGGGAATTACACGTGCATGCTCAGGTAGGTTGCTTGGTACAACTTCTCTATGTCTTCAGTATCATCAAAGGACTTTCATGGAAGCAGGAGAATGATGTTAGCACCAGATCTTTCTGTAGGGAGAAGACCATTTACATAAGCATTAATGGGAAAAGAATGTTACAATTATAAGACCGCTCAGTACTGAGCCAATTTATATTGTAATAATGCTTGGAGCCTTGCAAACAGTAATGAACATGCCTCTCCTTTCAAGCTGCAAGTGTCCATGAAAATATTATTGCTGAGCCCATGGCAAAATCCACAGGCACTCACCATTAAGAAGCGATCTGTATATCTATAGTAAAAATAGCTTCGGATGCAGGGGTAATGTTTTGACTGCATGCTAATTTGGCAAAGATTCATGAGACACAGACTTCTAGGAAATTGAAAGCGTCTCTAAGTGTGGTACAAAATGAACATAGCATCTGCTATGCGCTGAGCACAAGAGCTCTTTTTGATCTTGCTCATGTTGTCTCCTGTCTTTGACCCTATTATCTGCTTTACCAGCAGGGGAGTGGATCTTGCTTGTTAGTCATCTTTATAGGCTTTTCTGAGCTAGTGTGGCCATCTCTGATGGTGTTTTCCTTCCCAATTATACATGAGTTGACTAAGGCTGTGTATACCTCATCAGTGCTATGATGCTCAGTATTACAGATGTGATTTTTATTTCGTTTTACTGCTATAGGAGTAAACAAGGTTCAACTAATCAGCCCTATCATCCTATCTTCTCAGAAATACAACTTACTGCAGCAAAGTTGCATTTCCCTTGGAAGTTGTTCCAAAAGACCAACACTCTTGTGTGAGCCAGTCGATAAAACCTGCTGAGCAGATGTTCTACTTGGAACACCCCAACGAGAAGATCATATGCCCAGACATTGATGGGTTTTACCCTCCTAGCGTAACACCAACAGTCAAGTGGTACTTTGTAAGAAAACTCTTTGTCTTATCTGGGCAATGGGGGAATACAGTGTCATACCTGAAAAAGCAGTGGGTGGTGTGAGAATCATGGAGCTACGTTTCAGTGTCTCTCAGCAATGAAGCTGTTAATGCAGCTTTACTGATTCTAAGAGCTTTGTTTCCATTGAGTTCCAAGGTAGAAGTGGCAAAACATTGAGGGCTAACACTGGAAGTTTTTCGACCAGGATGCACAAGTGGGGTGTGCGCTAGCAGGGATTTAGGAACCCTCAGTGTAGACAAGGCACTATCCTCGCAAAGGAGACTGTGATTCATGTTCACTCTTCTGTAAAAAACCCTACCTGCTAATGAAAACTAGCACCCCTTCCAAAATCCTTTGGAGCCAGGAAATGAAGTTGTACATCAGGCCTCTGCAAGGACTGTGGGTGCCCTGTTTGACCCAGTCCAGCAAAGCTCCTTTCTGAAGATGGAGACATTCTACTCCGCTCTCTGTACTGCTCTGATAATTAAGTGGTTTCCAGCCACCCTCAGGCTTTTGCCTAGAGAACTACTGTTCAGTTTTATTAAGAACTACTGTTCAGTTTTATTAAATTTTGACCTCAGTGATTTTTTTCTAGGTGGATGCCTTTAGTCAAGAGATAATAAGAATACTCAGGGGATGTGCAGCCAGAGGGTTATGGGATAGAATTCTCTAACTGCTCATAAAGTGCTTTTGGATTTTTAGGCAGAAGGTTCTGTATCAGTGCATTTAATAGTAAATAAAGTTGGCAACAAATACATCTGATGATTTAAAAAAAAAGTAATTAAGAAACACCCCAAAAGAAAAAAAACAAACCCAAACTCTAAAACCCTTCAGGAAAAAGCTTGGGGTTTTATTTTTTGAATCCAAGAGGAGCAGTTTCACTCCAGTGAAATGCTTTAGTTGTACCATTCATTGAAATTCACATCTCAACAATCAATTAGCAGAATGAAACAAAAAGCCCCATGGAAGTAATTTTTCAGTCAGCAAGTCATCCCATGCCTAATAAAAATCATTAAAAATGGTATATGGCCCCTGTCTTAAACTGCCCCATTAGGATGTATTTGATTTGGAAATGTACCATTCAGAAATAATCTCTTAGAAAATGTGCACATCTTTGGGTTTTATGACAATCAAGATGTCATCTGCATACCCTCTTTCTGAAAAGGGATCTCTAGCCTGGTACTTGGCAGAGGTTTCCTGCTTCTCCTGTCAGAAAGAGAAGAATTATTAAGGTTTCTGTACTACAGATTGTCGTTTGCTAGTTGCCAATTTTGGGACCTCATTCTCAGCTGAAGTCAGACAGGGTAGCTTGATTAGTCCCGAAAGAGTTAGACACTGACATCAGTGGGGAAGATGTCCTTTAGTTTTAGTATCCATTTGTGAATGCATCATCATTTTCTTCCTGTCTCCTTTTTACTTTGACTCCTCACTCTGCTGAGGTGCTCACTTTGATTGCAAACGTACTTCTGGACCACAGATCCCTCTTTTATAAAATTGTCAGTATTTAAGGTGGGATAGAAATGATGGGGTCATCTGCTCCATCACCTCATTTTCAAGGTGAGCATACCAGTTTGTATTCCAACATGGTCAAAGTTCATGATATTTAAGTCTGACCTACATTATAATCCCACGTATCATATTCATAACTTAAAACCAGATCTCTCTAGTTGCATTTAAACCCATATCTTTACTTTTTGAATCCCAAAATTCAAGTATTTTTCTGCCTGACTCCAGAACTGCAACTTGGTGGATGGCTTCTATGATCGATACCCCCAAGGGCCCAGGCTTGTCATTGGCATTGTCCGCAGTGGATATGAAGGGAATTACACTTGTATTGTGACATTCAAGGACCACGGAAGAATTTACAATCTCACCAGAACTGTAAAGATGAAGGTGGTGGGTAAGAATGACTTTAGAAGTGTTAAATGCAGGTGGATAACTGCAGAAGTAGTGGAAACGCCTAGAAGAGCGTGTCACAGGATCGGTTTGTGGTTGTGCTCCATCTGCATTACCCAACTGACCTGGTATATTTTTGCTTGCTGGGGTCAGTCTTGTGTGACTGCCCAGGACATGTTGCACTGGAGGTCCTACCCAGCACCGTCTCAAATGCCCCAAACAACAGAGAGGGTGACCAGGCTTAGTCTGGTGAGGAACAGCCCATGAGATGGCCAGGGCTACCCTCTGCTGGTATGTGAATGTATAACCCTGGCACTCTCACACCTCCAGTGCTCTTTACTTGTTATTGTTAGTGGGATTGTCCATTCACAGCCAATATACCTCAGTGGTCTTGCAATCTCAAAGCCTTGTTGGCTGAAGTTGAGGCTGCTGAGCTAGGCAGGGCTTGGACAGGTCCATCCCAGGCACACGGGCTCAGCCTACCTGCCAAGGAGTTACACACAGGGCTTAAAAACCTGGTGAACAGCAGAGCACCTGCTGAGTCCCATGGCAACTGCTGCTCTAAGAGCTGAACTGAATTCTTGTGAGAAGAAATGATGTTTGTGGTTTGTTTTTTAGAAGCAGCAATAAAAAGAAACTGGTATAGGTTGTGCCCTGTGGGAGATGAGGGGTGTGGAGCTCTTGGGATGTGAGAGGCCCAAAATCTTGTATCTAGACTTACCCTAAGCTTTGAAGGAGCCTCAAAGTCTGGGTCTAGCCCTGGGTTTGGGGGTGAGGATGAGATTTCTCTTCACGTGGAACTGTGCAGCAGGATTGTATCATAAGTTAGTTTGGAGTACGTGCAGCAGAGTGTGAGGGCATCATGAACAAGGCTGCAAGGACCCCAAGTTCTCATGAGGTCTGGGTCCCTGTGGGGGCTCTCTGTTCTCTCCCGCAGGATCTCCGAACAAGGCCTTGCCACCGCAATTCACCTCTCCAAATGAGAAAGTTGTCTATGAACTGGAAGCAGGTAAATTGCTTGCTGGCTCCTGATGCTGCCCTGGCAGCCTGCCTGCTGGGACAGGGAGACCCAGCCAGGCAGAGCAGCTCTCCCCTTCCACTGCGTCCCTGGTGATTTCCCTTGCAGAGCACCCAAGCTGCCACAGCTTGCCTGGCAGATAGTGTGGGGTGCCAGTTCTTGATGCCAGAACAGGAGAACTCAGCTTTAAAAGTTTATTGTTGCATGTGCAGATAGATAGATGTTCAGGCATGGAGATGCAGGGCTGAAACTGCATAAGGAGATGCAATGGGGACCCTCAGCTGCTTAGGGAAATTCTATAGGACCTTGTCTCAGCCCTGTCCCTGGCTGTGGTTTGCTCCGGCGTTCCCTCATTCAGCCCCTCAGTGGCTTCAGCCTTCTGGCCCCTTCTTACTCATTTCCTCTCCATTTTTTGCCAATTACTTTCTAATTTATGACAGCTCTCCTTTTGCTGGCCTCACAGCATTATACCACACCCCTTCCTCCACCCCCTTTGTTTAGATTGATAGCTCTTTGGAGCAGTTCCTTATATTGAGTGGATCGTGTTCCATTCCATTGCTGTAATGAATGGTGCTGGTGATGATGATTAGCAGCAAAGCCTTCACTTCAAAGCACAGCTTTTTTGGCTCAGAAGGTCAGACTTCTTACAGAGTCACTCTATAAGATAAAATCACGTAAGGGCTGATGACAAAGATATTGTGCTCCTTGATCTTGAGGGGAAGTTAAATGCCTGAACAAGTGTTCCCACGGCAAACTGCTTTCGTGGAGCTGGATCCTTTGCTTTATGGCATCTAACTCCTGCACAGGGGGTAGGATTAGCACTGCCCAGCTTTCCAAGGAAGTGGTCAGTATGGAGCATCTCCCATAGGGTGGGTCACTTGGTGCAGTCAAGGAATTTGCACCACATTTAGGAAGGCAGGGTATTTTTTTCTATTTTTCTGTCATAAATCAGCATGTCCGGGGTGTTAAACTGTTACCAGATGTCTGAAGGCGGATGCTGGCCTCATTCCCTCCTGAAGGAAGGCAGAGCACAGGCTGGTAGGATCAGTGGAGAGCACAGAAGTCAGGGTGATGCTGTTCCTGCGTTGCAGCATCTCACTGTGGTCCTTTCTTCCTAGGAGATGACCTTGTTCTGTCCTGTGATGTCTATTTCACCTTCTTGAAGGACTCCCGAACTGAGGTGTGGTGGACTATAGATGGGAAAAACACAGATGAAGTAATGGACCCCAGGATAAAAGTCTCACAGAGGTAACATAGTAATGTGAACCTTCATTTGTATCTAACCCTCTCTTGGGCCCTGCTGAGGAGTGTGGGTGCAGACATGTGGCAGTTCCATTTTCCCTTGCAAACAAGTGTGGAGTCTCCCACTTCCCTGTCAGTCAGAAACCCCTGTGTCTGCACCATTCTGTGATGAGCTCCAGGAGGGAATTTCTCCAGACATGAACAGTGTATTTTCTTACAGAAGAATTTGAGCTTTGTCTACCAGTTCACATCACCATTTGTTCAGGTCCTGATACTGGTACCAGCAGCTGGTGCTGTGGTGGAATATCTAAAACAGGGGCAGGCACAAATTCATTTAGAGGAATGTTCCCAAATGGCATAACTGATTAAAAAGATCTGAAAAAACAGAGGCTGAAACCAAAAATGTAATATTATACATAGTATTGACTAGGAGCAGTAGAGGTTGTTAGGTGAAGAACCCGAGTGAAGTTGAGTCCCCTTTACTGGGTGCTGAATAACATGTGGGAGGCAGTCAATGCCCAAATCAGTTTGCAAACCTGGGCAGAAGAGAAAAGGCAAAAGGAAATACTATTGCCCCATTTTGCAAATGATCAGCTCAGGCAGAGAGACACAAAGTGACTCATCCAGGATTGTACAGGGAACATGACGTCAGCTCTGACTCCTGAGTTCATGAGATCATTTTGCTTTGTAGACAAGAATTTCCTTTATCTGTAAAATGTCATGTGATGCAGCAGCAGTGAGAAAATTATGAGTGGCAAAGTAAGTATTAAGAAAAATCAGATAAAGGAACAGCTACAGCTGTATTAAAATCTGAAGTATGTATTGATTTATAAATATCAGTTCAGGTTTTTGGGCTTTTTAAAAAGAACATCAGACTATATCAGAGAAAGGGGTTTTTGTCACTAGAAGTAGCTGCAGTTTCACACATGTAATGCTCTAGCTTTTCCTCTTACAGTGAAATAACCAGAGATTTTGAAGACAAAACTATCATACGGACTCTAACAGTTGCAAAAGCCACACCAGAGGACTTGAAACGGAATTACACTTGCTATGCCAGAAACGCCAGAGGGGAGGACCATAGCCAGGCCATAGTGCGCATGAAAGGTAAAACACGTGCAGGGGGAGCATGGCTGTGAAAGGAGGTTTGCTCAGAGAGGGCTCTGGGCCCAGCCTTGATTGAGCCTTGTTCTGCAAAACACCAAGGGAACAGATCATTCCATCGGCTTATGCTGTTCTGTGTGCACTGCTGTTTTGTTGCTGTCATGCTGCACAGCCTCTTGGAAGCAGGGAGCACAGGAAGCTTGTCACATGCACCTTACCATGGTTGAGTGCCTGGGGATTGAGAGGGCTGGACAGATCTGTTGTTCTCGTCCCAGCCGTGTACCACGATTGAATCGGATCTGAGGGGACAGGCTGGTTGCGTGAGGGCTTTGTGTGACGCAACAGCTACCAGTTGGTGTATTCCGAAGGCAGACGGCGCTTGTTGCCATTGCTCAGGGCGTGAGACAGTTTAACCGCAGTGCTCTGTGGTTTTACTCTTTGCTGTGGTGAAGCTCCAGTCTAGATACAGCCATCTTGATGTGGATAGCGTGGGCTGGTACAGCTCTGTTCAGTGTTGGGTTTTTTCCTACCCCTTTCTTTCATCAAAGATTGTGTTCCTGTTTCCTAGAATCACCTCTCAGGAATGAGAACTGAGCCTTCACTATAGGCATGTGAGGTTTCCTGACCAAGGTGGATATTTCATCCTCCCCATCTACCACATCTAGAGTTTCAACACCTGCTTGCTGTAGGTCGGACTTGCCCTCTCTCCTAAGGGAGGCTGCCCTGCCTTGTGTTGCTCATGCCAGAAACCTTCTTTCCTCACTCTGCCCTATTAGCAGGAGAAGTCTCATAGAGGTTTTTACAGGAAGAGCTCTTTCTCTTCCTTTTTGGTAGCTGCCCTTCCTTTTTAGTCCTGTTCCTTTGAGACAAACCTTGTTGGGATCATTAGGAAGGAACAATAGACCAAACACACAACTGAGGCAGGCTGAAACCACCTGCTTGTGTGTTCATCCTACATACATAATTCTTTTGGGATGATAAGGTTTGTACATGTATCAGAAATTAATCTAAACTCATCAGATTCCTCTCTATATGGCACTGCCTAAATGGTGTTTTCTAGTGGACTGGTCTGTATTATCTTTTCCCTCCCTCCCTCCCTGGTCCTGGGTGGTTGAGTTGGGTTTACTCTGAGCAGACCTGTTTTCTTACCACCCCTCCTTTCTACTCTGCTCCTCAGCAAAATCCAAGAACCATCCCCAACCACTGCTAGCAGAGCAACCTTAAGCTAAGCTCACTGCAGACCATCCCACTCCACAGAAGAACATCAAGCATGCCAGAACCTAACCCCTTGGCATTTCCCATATAGCTGTATATGATGGCTCCAACTCCTTTTATTGTATTAGGTTATATAAATCCTTTTTTATTTTTTCTTTTTTCCTTTTCTGGATGATTTCCCTCTCCTCACATGCTGCTGCTGCTCATCACCTAATGAAAGTTGTTAAATTCCTTCCATTTTCTTTTTTGTAATTTGCTTTCTAATAAAGCTTACTAAATTTTGCAGCTTGGTTGATGTTTCCCCTCACTGCAGTTCTTTCATTGTGCGATTTGCCAGTGTGCATGTCAGCTGCCACCTGGATAGCCATAAAAACAGTTGCCCAGGGATACAGTTAGAAGAGTTGTTTTCTATCCTTAATAAAAAGCAGCAGCAGTGGTCTGACAGACACTGTATGGGTTGGAAGGGGATCTGAGATGTTTTGGCTTGATATCCACAGGTTATCCTATTTGAACACAAGCATTTCAGCTTTTCTGTAATGAACTCTGATTCTTCTTTCGTGGTAGAAAACAATCAGGCCATGGCTAGTTCTGTCCTTGCTGTCAGTCTGGGACAAGCCATGAGAACTGTGTGTGTGTTGGATGGGGAGGGAAAATGGTGGCCATTACCTTTATTTTGCTGCAGCTGAGCTTTGGATGGCTCTCCTATAAGTAAGTGCTGTTGTGTTGTGCCAAGAGTTTGCATATGCTTCTGAGAAGGTCACGTTCATGAGCTGGCTCTGGACTGTGTGGGTGGCTTCTGTCAACAGGTCATTCTAGCATCTGGCTGCTTCCAGATGTGTCCTAACCTGGGTTTTGACTTGCTCTGTGAGCCCAACCAGACCTGGTGACCTAAAATGGGGACTCTAGGGTGGCCAGCTATCGTGTGTCCTGCCAGGAAAGCCTTGGCTTGGCCACCTTCCTCTGAAGGGCCAACTTGGCTCTTGGCTGTTCCTCTGGGGTGTTTGGCTGCATGTGACACAAGCTGGAGGCCCACCTGACCCCTTCTTTCTTTTTGAACCCAGTTGTAGCACCGAAGTACACAGTGGAGCTGGCCTGTGGACTGGGGGCAACCATCCTGCTCGTTGTGGTGCTGATAGTTGTCTATCACGTTTATTGGCTTGAAATGGTTCTCTTCTATCGGGCTCACTTTGGAACAGATGAAACCATTCTAGGTAAGGAATTAAAGGGCTTACATTTATTTTATCCTACTACAGGCCAGACCCTTCATTTTCATACAGGAACTTTCATATAAGCTATTTTTAACCCTCTTCACAGCATAATGGTGTTTTGTTTTCCATTTCTAATACCTGTATTCAGTTGTGTGGATCATTTTAGAGCAAGGGGAGTCAGACTTGGGTCAGGGTAAAGGAGAGAGCCCCTCTCTGTTCTCTGCAGAGGTGAAGCATGGATGTGTCAGGCTCCCTGAGGCACTTCCCTGCTAATGGCTAGCTGGTTAGTCTGATCTAGGTAGTCAAGATAAGTAAAACATTTTCATAAGGCTCTGGTGACTCTGTGTAAGGCTTTATAAGCCCAGAGTGATTTGCTTTGGAGTGTGGGAAGACATCCAGAAAGGCAGATCTGGAAATCACCCTTCTTCCACAGCTTCCCTGTGTTACTGGGAGTTCATCTCTTGGTTCTCTCAGCTGAGATTTCTTCCTCTGTAGGATGAGGAGGGTGTTCAAGCCCTCGCAGCTTGTGGTGTGAACCTGCCAAAGGGGTGTAGGCAGGGTGCAAGTCTCTGTCTGGTGGGACCGCTTGTGTAGATAGACATCAGTGAGAGGAAGCAATGTCAGAGACATCAAAAGATAAAAGAGCATTCGACAGAATGGGTTGGTCATCTTGCTGCAGTCTTGTGCTTTTGACCCAGCAGTGTCTGAGTACCTGCGTGTTCAGGCTGGGGAGTCAAAGAGGCAGCAGTGTTGTCTTGTAACTATGGAAATCGATGTGTCTTAACATGAGGTGCCTGGCTCAAAGTGAAGCCTTCTGCAGAGGAACTTTTTCCCAGTGAGGGTGAGTGAGCCCTGGGACAGGCTGCCCAGGGAGGTGGTGGAGTCTCCTTCTCTGGAGATATTCAAGACCCATCTGGACACCTATCTGTGCAGTATGAGCTGGGGAGCTGCTTTGGCAGGGGGGTTGGACCCCATGATCTCTCGAGGTCCCTTCCAACCCCTACAACTCTGTGATTCTGAAGGCTCAGCGTGTGCAGTGTCACAAGTGTCTCTTCTGCTGTTTGTTTTCTCTGTGCTCCCAACTCTCAGACGGGAAGGAGTACGATGTTTACGTGTCCTACGCACGCAATGCGGAGGAGGAGGAGTTTGTGCTGCTGACACTGCGGGGCGTCCTGGAGAATGAGTTTGGGTACAAGCTGTGTATCTTCGACAGGGACAGCCTCCCTGGGGGAAGTGAGTATTTTGCAGGGGCTGTGCTCCCTGCGCATCCTCTCTTGTTCTTTGAGGTGCTGGTACTTGGTAGGAACTGGCCTATCCGTATTAACTTTATCCTTTGTGTTGTGTCTTTCCCCACCTCTATTAACAATCACTTGTTGATATCTTCTAATGCTTTTGCTTCATGCAACCATGGGGCAGATGCCCCAGGCCACCAAAAAGGCTATGGTGGATGAGTGGTGGTTGTTGGTTGGTTAAGCTGCTCTCCCCAGGAGTGATGTGTGGGAATGAACAATATATTGACATGAGGGAACTGGACCACTGACCTCCATGCAAGCCCTCTGAGCTGCCTTAAAAAAAGGGATAAAGTCAAGGCTAGAAAGAAAAGAGGCAGGGGCAGTGTGGTACTGCAACGGACTGGTAGCTCACAGAGGGTAATGCTGAGTGCCTGTAAAAAACTAGGAGTGTTTGCTTCAGGAAGGTGTGGAGAGCACTATGCCAACCTCAATGAGAAGATAACCTGCTGTCTCAGAAGGCTTCCTACTTGCCCTCATTAATTAGAGAGTCTGTGTCTAACATGTCGTGCGATTAAGTTGCTATGATTGAGTACTCTGTTGCAGGTACTGAGACTCATCTCTTCATTCAGATGTAGATTTATTTTTTTTCATTGTTTGAAGCTAAATTGTACAAGGTTCTGGACACAGTATCTGCTGGAGGGATGCAGGTAATCATCAGTGGAAGTTTGTGAAGCTCTCTAGCCGTGTCCCCCAAGTGCAACAGCAAGGACACACATCCACCCAACACTCAATTTCGAGTGTCCTGTGGGCTGAGTTGTCTGTATCATCCCTGATGCCTACTGAAAGATCAAAGCCTGCATTTTTGTCAGTGCAGACTGCCCTGCTTTGAATTCATGGGCTTTGTTTTGGGTCAGGACCCCACTGATGGCAGAATCTGTGCTCCCTCTGTCACCAGTTGTGTGACAGGAGCAGAATCAGTATGGAATCTTTTATCTTTATCTCCTAGACTGTTGCCAAGACACAGCACCTCTGAGTTTGAAGGCAAGTAAATATGTGTGCCTTGGGACAGGGAGACAGCTGCAATCCTGGTGCTGTTCTTTCTAGAGATAGCTTGAATGACATGGCTGGGTGCCCTTCTATTAGCTTGATGCCAGTCTGGACTCAGAGCAACTCGTTCTCATTGGTTGTTCCTCAAGTCATACATCTCCCTCCTGTTGCCTAGGCTCCTTCTTGCCATCCTTCCCCCTTCCCTTTGTGTGGTCTCATTTTCCTCCCAGTGCAGCTCTCATGGGCTCCCTGCCCTTCACACTTGATGGTGACTCCTGTCCCTGCTCACAGGGAAGTCCCTGCCAGCCCAAAACCAGCACAGCCCTCCAGAGAGCTGCTGGGGAGGCTTATCATTGTGCTGCCATTTGCAACTCTGCTGGGGCTTCCCTGTTGCCTCTGTGCTGGAATTTGACTCATCCCCTTTGTTGGGAAGCTCAGTGGGCCAGGAAATAACTTTTGGCAGATGGTTTCATGCCTCCAGAGTGAGCATCTGTGTTACAGGTAGAGAGTTATGTTGTCCTTGATGAAGAAACAGTGGGAGATGGATTATCCTGTGAGTTTGTTGACGGGAACTAATCAAACGTGCTTGACAGCTAAATGAAGTTGCCTGTCAGTGTTATTTTATTCTCCATTGTATTTTGTGACCAGCCAAGAGCGTTCCCTTGTCAATGAAGTGTGGGAAATCCTGCAGCAGAGAGTGCAAGCACTGTGATTCACACTTACCAGAAATGTTCACATTAATTACAGAAAGGTGGCTAAGGACAGCCTACCTGCAGATGTTAGAGAATCAAAGAGGATCCATGGTTACTATGACATGTCTTCAGCTCAAAGGGTGTCACTTCTGGGACACTTCATTAAAAGTCCTCAAAGCAGTTTATCTGTCACTTTTTCTAGAAAAGCTTAAAAATCTACTTTCATCAGTGACAGCAGCAGGAACAGCTGGATGAGTGACAGGAGTTAGGGTGGTAGTATTTTCAAACCAAATTAACCCATGAGGACGCTCAGGGAGAGTGTACTACTTACTGTGTGTGTTTAGTGTGGGGAAACTGAGGCAAGAGCAGTGAAGGGATTATCCAGAGTCATTCTGGACATCTGCCAGAGGAAGAGGTAAACATAGGCATTTGGGCTTCCCAGCGTCTCTTCAGGCTGAGTCTTTTCCTAGAGGTTCTGTGTTGTCCAGCTGGCAGCTTTCCCATTCTGCTCCAGAGCAGCTCTTTTCCACTCTTGCTAGAAAGAAGCTGAATCTGAATGTGCCAGAGCAGCCCTCTTGGCCACATGGCATCCCTGTAGCATTGGGTGGTGTCATTGCCAGCTAGGACAGTGCCCTCTAGATGCAAGTACCTCTTGGATGTCTCCACGTAATATGGACAGGAGGAAACACATCTGCAGATGTCACTGTATGGGGCAGTGGGTACCAGCCACAGTGTAGGATGCCCTCCCTGGAATTGCTTTCAGGGTTGGGATGCACTCTCTAGAGATGGGCTTCCAAGGGGGTTTATTTTTCTCTTCAGGAGACACCTGGTATCACACTAGCAGCTCAGCATCACATTCTCAGCCATCACTAACCACCTCAATGTTTCTTTCTCCCAGTTGTCACAGACGAAACCCTGAGCTTCATCCAGAAAAGCCAACGTCTGCTTGTTGTCCTGAGCCCCAACTACGTCTTGCAGGGGACACAGGCCCTGCTGGAGCTCAAGGCTGGTCTAGAGAATATGGCCTCCAAGGGAAACATCAAAGTCATTCTAGTGCAGTACAAAGCCATCAAGAAGAGCAAAGTGAAGGAGCTGAAGCAGGCCAAGGCGGCCTTGACTGTCATTAAATGGAAAGGCGAGAAATCCAAGTTCCCAAAGGGCAGGTTCTGGAAGCAGCTGCAGGTGGAAATGCCAGTGAAAAAAATTAGCAGAAGTTTGAGCCTTGATGCACTCATAGAAATGCCTGAAAAAAGTTTGACACCCTCAGAAAACAAACCAAAAGAAACCCCTGAAAATCCACACGTTGGGTCAGGGTGTGGGGATGAACTGGGGGATTTTGCCCTGAAAGACTGTGTCCCAAGCATTTCAGAGGACAGTTGTGCCTCCCTGCAGCTTTTCTACTGCCCTGGCAGTACAGAGACCAAAGATGCACACACCTCCCCTCTGCAAATGCATGTTCTTGTCATCAACCACTCAAGCCCTAAGCTCACAGTCTAAATGTGGGCTATCCAGGTGGGATGCAGCCAGTGCCTTGTGATAGAGTGGTATTTGTATAGGCCAGTACTCCTAGATCCAGTTCCTATGGGACCTTTGTTAGCATCCAGGACAGGGCTCTTTTCTCTCCTAAGTGGCTTCACTCCTTCCTGGCTGTTGGTCCCTGTTGCAGAGGCTGGAGAACAGTTTGAAAGGTGGCTCTAGAGTACAGCCTTTCATGCATGTCCCAGCTATATATTCCTGATCACTGTGGGGGTCATGGATTTCTCCTTCTGTGGGGGGAGCATAGACCTGAGGGGTCCTCATCTTTGCTCCCCACATTTCTGTAGGAGCAGGTGCATTCAGATAGTTTGTCAACGTGAAGTGGCTGTTACAAAAGTATTTTTAAAAAACCCCAACAAACCAAGAACAAGCCAACTCACCTAGATGATATTTTTATTGTAGCATTTCTTCTACTACTAAGTTGTCAGTCTCTGGGGCTCTGCAGTTTCACAAGTACCCCAGATCCTTCAGGGCTATCCCCTATCGAGGGGAAACCTCTCAGTACAGGCCATAGAGCATGTCTGAGAGATGCTTCTTTGTAAACTCAGGGACTTCACAAGCACTGCAAAAAACCCCAATTGACTACTGAACCTGCCTACTGTCTCTGTGCTGTTGGCTGTGGGAAAGCCATCATGCAAGGTGCTGCTGAGGCTTCTGGGATGACACTATAGATGTCCAAGTCCCCAGAAGACCCTATAAATTTATTTGAATTTATTAAAAACTACTAGTTCTCTCCAGCTGGATAAGACTGTGAGTAAAGGCTGAGTTGGGGTTGTTCAGCCTGGAGAATGAAAGGTTCTGGGGAGACCTTACTGTGGTCTTTCAATACCACAATGTTTAACAAAGGTGGTGACAGACTTTTTAGTAGGGCCTGTTGTGATAGGACAAAGGATAATGGTTTTAAACTAAAAGAGGGTAGATTTGAGAAACCTGATCTAGTTGAAGATGTCCCTGCTCATTGCAGGGGTTGAACTAGATGCCCTTTAAAGGTCCATTCTGACCCAAACCATTCTCGATTCTGTGGTCTCTGCCTGGATATGAACAGCATCACCATTCATAATTCAGTGCTCAGGTTTAAACTAGCCTTGGTTTTGCAAAGCCAGCCTCTGCCTATCTTGTTTCCAGCCCGTAGTTGCAGAACAGAGGATGTATCTCAGCTTCTGCAGCCTTTGCACAAAATGGAAATACAAAAGAGAGCTGAGTACCAGTCCTTGCTTCAGTGGGAGGCAGCAGGCACAGGGGAGGACCTGGTGAGTTAACCCCTGGCAGACAGGCTTTTCAGACCAAGGAGGGGAGTTTCCCTTCCCTTGTAGGACAGACCAAAGCACGGTGGGTTCCTTGCATTGACTGCTACCGTTGTTCACAATGTTTTCAGATAAAGCTACGAGCTCTGGGGGTGGCTCTGTACTCCCATAGCTCCCAGTGCAAGGGCCTGCCCACTGAATTGTGGAATTGGGTATTACGCACACTAAGTGCATGCTTACTTTGTGTCGATAATGGTTGCTTCTGAGTCCCCTCTGACTCATGCTTTCACTCTGTTTGTGTCCAGCAGGTAAAGCACAGCCATTCATCCTGCTATTCACAAAGCACTACAAATCAGAGTCTGTGTGCTATTCACACAGCTGAAAGGGGAGGTGCGAGGGTGGCCCACAAAACAGCCCGGCCTTAAAGGCGTGGGGCTGATCCTGGCATCAGCAAAGCCCCTTGCCCTTAGCCTCTCATGATTAATAATGTAATTCCAAGGCAGTGGGCAGCTGCAGCCCCCCGTGCCGTTGGGCAGGTACTGTACAAACATGGAACAAATAGAGCTCCTTTTTCACCTTCCCCTTCACCCTCCCCCTCGATAAGTAAGCTTTCCTTGAAGCAGGTAGAATTGCAGTCAGCTTCACTAAAGGCAGCAGAGCTCCTTGTCTGCTCAGAGGTGCTTAAAAGCCTTGCTGTTACAAGCTTCTCTACTGTGGCTGTCTCTGGTAGGGCAGAGCTGCTTCCCATGCTCCAGGAAGCTTCATTTGTATGAGAGAGCACCTAAACCCATGCTTAGCTTTTGTGAAGCCATCACAACCACGCCGTTTTGCCCAGCTTCACCTTTTTGTTTGTGTTTTCAGCATCCCTGTAAGCAGCTGCCAGATCTGCAGGCAGAGGAAAGGCCCTGGGGCCAAAGCACAACTGTGTTAGATTCCAATTTACTTTTAAAAAAAAAAATTACTAAATAATGCACATAAATCCATTTAACATCCCAGACCTCACCACATGTCACTTTTGGCTGAGGTACCAAGAGAGCTTCTGCTGATGTTTTAGTTAGTCTGAGTCTTTTGAGAAGTTAAATCCACTTCATTTATTCTACTGATTTAAGCTAAAGAGTTTTCCGAATAAACAAGGGGCCAGGGCTCTCTCTGGCATACATTGCACTGCTCTGTGGTGCCATTGCAACCCTGGAATGGGATTACTGAGAGTCATCAGCTGAGCACCTACAAGGCAAAAGGTGTGATGGTCACAGTGAACCTGGGACCTCCAGAGGGAGCAGCATGGAAGGAATAGTGCTGGAGCAGGCTCCGCTCCCCCGCTGAGCTTTATCCCTGGCTTTGCTGGCAGCTGTCAGGCCAGGGGTGAACCCCATTCCCAGCTGTAACTCAGATCTGCAGAGCACCTTGGATACATCTGTTGTTTCATCCCTTGCCACGTGTGGTTTCCATTGTGGGATCCTGTCACAGCATCTGTCTAGTTCAGTTGATTCATTTGAATTTCTGTGCTCTAACCTAACATTTATCAATATGCAGCTCATACAAAGTTCCTCATTGTTATTTCATGGGGAAACAGTGTGGCATGAATTGGAAAAAATACCTTTCCCCCCCATGCTGTTTGTTGTACAGCTGTTCCAGAGTTTTCCCTTTTCTGTATGTTTTTGCCTTTGTGTTATTTGGTCTGTGAAGTGTCAGTATTATTTTATTTTGCTTTTCAATAAAACATTTCCACTTTTGCATTTCAGTCCTTGTGCATTTCTCATAAGTATCATTTTCCTCCCCATTACGTCTGTGGAAGGCCAATAAAGAAAGATGACTGTGTGTAGTCCAAGCATCATTTGGAGACAGGTCCTTAGGGGGAGGAGGGGGGCATTTTCCTGGCTGTCTCAGAGATCCTGAGGCATCACCACTGCTCCCAGGACCATGCAAGCAGAAATGCAGTGATGTGCAGCATTCAAATGTCTCCAGCAGCAGCTGTAGGCACACAGAAAGTCTCTGATCCAGAGATTGCTCGCTCAGCAATTGCAAGATAGAAGGATGGGAAGGAAACACCATCTCTCTGCTTGAGAGATCAAGCCAGAATACTGAACAGAAATCTTGGAATTCTACCCTACCCACAGAAATTAAACTTGCTCTTAAGCTGCTTTGCTGGTAAGCTCCCAGTTAGTTGGCTAGAAAATGCTCATTCAGCTTCATATTTTCTCATTTAAGCCACTTCCTTGGGTTTTTTTCCTTGTTTACATGCTAGCAGGTAAGTTGAGAGGGGGCTGAGCACTTGCAGGCCACTAGCAAATTCAATACTTGGAACGGTCTGTGGGGTATGGGAACTGTGTCCTGCTAGCCTGTATTGAGCTGGGACAAATGTGTGGCTCTTATACCCCTCTCTGGTGTGCATTAGGGAAGACACAAGTAAACCAACAGTATGTAGTGTCCTTCATAAATGTGGAGTAATGCTGGAAGGTCTGGAGTGTAAAGCAGATATCCAAGAGCAACAACTTCCCAGTTGTGTTTGTACCCAACCCTCCGCAGCGTTATTGCTGCCTGTTCCATCCTGGGCTGTTGGTATCACTGGGAGAGACCATCCTCCCTGCATACTGTGAAGTGGCTGCTCAGGAATATTCCTGACCTGGGATTACATTGCAAACTGAACTTCCCAAGGTGTCCTGGCCAGCCAAGTCTAAAAGCATCCCATTCCCAGAAGTAAAACCTATCTTTGGGAATTTGAGCATTTTCCCTGTCAAAAAAAGAAAAAAAAAGCTTCCAGCTCTCAAAAAAGCATTGCAAATTCAAAATTGATAAAACCATCACTGCCAGCTCAGTCAAAACATTTCATTTCAGGAGTGTTGGAGTCATTCACATTAATTGAACCTGGGCTTTTTGAGCAGGTGGGTAGAATAGGTGACCTCCCAGGGGCTGCTCCTGCCTGTTTCGCTGGGATCCTGTGATTCTGGTTTCAAAAAGAAAGACCTTTCAAACCAGCAAAGGAGCTTTTCCTTTCACAAAATGTAGAAGCTTGGCTGATTTCAAAATAGATCTCAATCAGTTATAGAAAGGTTTGAATGAGGTCTGGACTCAGTAAATTGGGAGATTGCTGCCAATTCTTTGTGCCTTTGAAATAGGGTGGTAAGAACATTTCATGGCTTTAAGTGATAATTCAGAGAGAACTGACTTTATCATCTGCTTTTGGTTAAAGGAATCAGTGTTTTTGGGGGGAGGGGGGAGGGAATTCCCCCAAACTTTGCATACAAGAAAAAAAGTCATCCAAACAGTTTGATTTAAATTCCAGTATTATGTTAAAGAACTAAACAGCACCTTACTTTCTCTATTAGGAGGTTATTGTTCAATCATTTTTCCTGTCCCAAGTTCTTGGTCCCCAAATAATCTAGTGACAATGAGTTTTACAGCTAGTCATATACCTTAGAAAGAAAGAGTTCTGTCCTGGGCAGTATTAAAATTAGATGCATGCAGGTGCACCACAGTGCACCTTCAGCTGTGAGATAAGGAAAGAGACAGCCAAGTCCTGGAAGAATAAGTGGCATTGCCATTGCAGGATAGCAGCAGTACTTTTATTTATATAAAAGGCCATTATTCCGCTGGCAGGGAGGGAGGGGAGTCCCCAGGCTGAGAAATCAAGGCTTTAGCTGTGTGAAAGGCAATGAAGCAGCAGGTAGCTCTTCTTCCTTGAACAGCTCTTTGCAATACACTCTTACAAGCATTTCCTCACTGTGTGCAAGAGCTCATAACTCCAGTGCCCTCTGCCCTGCTTGAACACCTCCTTGTCCTCAGGCCCCCCATCCCACTCAGGCCCCAGCACTCAGTAAGTGGGTGGGTTTTTTTAAAGGTTTCCTGGTTCTGTTAATCAGTTTGGGTTAATTTGCTAAGTGACACAGCACTTAGCTCACATCCTTTCCCTTTCCACTGCTCACCCATTAGCCTTACTCCATCCCAAGTCGTAGACAGAAGTTCAAGGGCATCCTTCAGGTTTGCTTGCTTTTCAATGTTCATAATGAAAGAGATGCTGCCTTTGCCTGGCACCATTCCCTCTAAGCATCTTGCTGAGCTTTACAAATTGAAATTAATCCCAATAAATGCTTTGAAGGATGGTATTCCCTTCCCATCCTCCCCCCATCACAGCTAGAGGAACTGATGGAGAGGTTTAAGGCTGACATTTTTACTTTCAGAGTTTGGAGGCTTCCATTCCTAGGGGAGAAAGCGTGAGAGGGAGGAGGTGGGATGGCCTCGGCAGTGCAAGCTGCCATTTATGTGATTGCTTCATTTTGTTGCCCCCATGCAAAGGCCTACCAGGGCTGTGGGCAAGTGGGTCCCAAATAAAATCTACCCTTGATCAAATGCCTGCACTACCCAGGCAGGAATGATCCCATGCAGGGCAGAAATCAAAGTATGGTCCTGGCTTACCCTGCCATCCCGCTTTCTCATTTACCACTTAAGCTTTCTCAAAAAACCAACCACAAAGCCCAGCTGCTGCTATTGCTCCCGCAGACCCTGCCAGCAGGAGCATGGGCAAGTTGAAGTCACTGGGTTTGCAGCAGGTTTCCCTCTGTGGGGAGGGGTATCTTTGCAGATATGCCACCAAACAGCTTCCTTCAGCTTCTCTTTCCCTGATCCCTCCCCCTTGTGCACCCCATCTCCTCTGCCCTTGCGCTCTTAGATACCACTGAAGCTGTGTTCGACTTCATCCAGAGAAGCCGCCGGATGATTGTGGTCCTGAGTCCTGATTACCTGACAGAGAAGAGCATCAGCCTCCTGGAGTTCAAGCTGGGCATCATGTGCCAGAACGCCATTGCCACCAAGCTCATCGTGGTGGAGTACAGACCACTGCAGTGCACCCACCCCAGCATCCTCCAGCTGAAGGAGTCTGTCTCCTTCGTCACCTGGAAGGGGGAGAAGTCCAAGCGCTCCGGCTCCCAGTTCTGGAAGGCATTGCGGCTTGCTCTGCCGCTGCGTAGCCTGAGTGCCGGCACTGGCTGGAATGAGAGCTGCTCCTCCCAGTCGGACATCAGCCTGGACCCCGTCCAGAGGAGAAGGAGCCGGTTGAAAGGGCAGCCCGACCCACGGGGTGCCGTGGCTGGGACTCTCACTCCAGGAGGGACAGCCCCAGCCTCTGAATCAAAGGCCAAACACCGAGCCAAGCACTTCTTGACGTGCCGGTGTTGTGGGATCTATTGCAATGGTGGCAGCAGACTCAAGCGCAAGCATCAGGCTGTGGCTGAGGCCAGGTGGGACACTCATCTCTGCAAGCCAGGCTCGGGCAGACCCACCGTGCAAGGGGTTCAGGGCAGAAGTCGACCTGACCCCCCGCCAGCACAGGCTCCTGCTCTCGCCCTCTGCCATTACAGTGACCTGTCCAACAACAATGATTTCTATGTACTCTAGCCAAGAGGCTGAGGCACTGTGGGTGCTGGGATGGAAAAGAAACTCACTGCAGCCTCAGCTAAGGTGTTGTTATAATATCAGAAGCTGACATGGATATTCACCGTCAGTCTCATGGCAGCGCAGAGAACTGCAGCAATCTGAGCCAAGGACCTGCAGCCACACAGAGCAGAGGCTGGGGGCTGCCCACTCGGGTCCTCCTTAATTTAAATTGCAAAGTGGAGCTGAAAATATGTTTCTCCTGTGTTGTTTTTGCCCAGCTGTGGTTGTGTTTGCTGCAGGGCTGCTGCTGGGGTTGAGTGCGGGAGGGCAGTTTCCCAGCCGGGGGTTGGGAGGGAGGGGGGAGAAACTGTGCTTCTGGCTGTAACTTCTGGAGAAGGGGGAGTGAGGCTGCATTTTGCAAAGGATAAAACTTTGTTAATGAGGACAACGGGAGCGCCCTCCCCATGCAGGAGTGTGCCGTGCAGTGCAGTGCATTATCCACTGTGGTTTAAAAGAACTTGGTCAAAAGTTTTAAGACAAGTCCCGTCTCTCTAAATAAAACTGATTTCTTTAACCTGCTGTTGTTACAAGTGCCGTGGGAACTGGTAAATGCTGGAGCCTTGTTCACCAGGCAATGCCTGGGGAGGTGGTTTGCCCAAGCTGACTGAGGTCCCCTCCTGTTCCCAGTACTTCCAGTGGGCTCCTGGGCTCAATCCTTCTCCTGGCTTTGCCATATGATGAATTTGTTCTGTCAGTTGCGTGGCCTTCCGCACAGCAAGAAAGAAAACCATTACAAATCTAGGGAAATATGATTAAAAAAATTCTCAGAGTAGTCAGAGAGCTCAGGGATAGGAGCAAGACCTAAAATTCTCACAGAAACCTCAGGCGCTGAAGCTGAGAGGTGAAAACTCAACCACACTTCATTAAATAACCAAAAGAGCCTTTGAACAGTCTCCCTGGGGCTGCTGTTCCATCAGCCCGTTGAGCTGGCTGTCAGCAGTGTTCCCCACTCTCCATCCACAGCGAAAAATTAATTTGCCTCATTCAGGCTTTGTGTAACGACTTCTCTTCCCACCAAGGAAGGGTGCTGATCCTGGGAGGTGCCGCTCACCTTCAGCTGATGCTCAGACACACCAGAGTGGCCAAGATGCTGCGTTCACTTTCTTGCCCTGAGACAAAAAAAAAAGGGTCTCCTTCACCACTCTGGTCAGTGTGGCTGCTGCCTCTCAAATTGGCAATAATTATTTTTCTTCTGCCTTAAAATATGACCTGAGGCCCCAGGGTACAGAGTCTGCAGCCCCCAGGACAGACCCTCAGCTGATGACCTCACATGCAGCCTTAGTGAAATTGCTGAGGAAGGAAGGAAGAGCCCATGTCTTGCCCATTTTAATAGCACTGAAGCCTGGTTGTAAACCATAGATCACTCTCCTTCCTTCAGCAGCCCCTTCCCCAGTATTGTGCCCACTTTGCCATCCTTTCTTTCTGAGATCAAGCATAGCTGATGCCTCTTCTGTTAGTAGTCTCTGTGAGCTGAATCCTAACAGCCCTGCTGCAAGAGACCAAGAAAACAGAATTAAAAAAACCCCACCTGGTGCTGTGTCAATATCAATGAGATAAGGGCAAAAATCTCCTACCAGCTCACAGGAATTAGAAATTCAGACTCCAGAGAACATTCTGGGTGTGGATGTCTTTGAAATTTCAAGCAGATACATTTTAAATGGCTCAGAAAAGTTTTGTCCATACGTGGGCATTCTCTGCTCCAAGAGGAGAAGCAGGAAGGAGATATGTGGAAAGTGAGATGATAAATTGCAGAATGCTTTGTGAGAAGTAATCAAAGTACTATTAGCTGGTCAGATGGTTCCAGTTGCTTACAACTAGATGTGGGAGGGTACCCTCAATAAGTCTGCAGGAGCTGAAAACATAAGCTACAAAATACAACTAATTTGCAACCAACCCACCTCCAGAGCCAGTGTATTTGTTATCTGTTGGCACTTCATTTACAAGCGATTTGTTAGCTTTTATTTACAGACTTTGCCCTTATCTGACTCTGGTGGTGTCTCTTGGTCAACAACAGCAATCCAAAGATGCAGGAAGCAACAGCTGGAGCTTGCAAAGGGCCAAACCCAGCCCTTCTGAGCAAATCATCACCTCTTCCTGAAAGAACCAATGCAAACTGGAAAGGACCATTGCTTCTCCTCTTGCCTCAACAGTGCTAGTGCAATTTTAATGCCCCTTTTACTATCCACAAAAATGACCCAGGGTTTAGGTTGCTCTGGTAACAAATAATGAGACACAGCAGAACTCAGTGCATGCAGAGCCTTGCCCCTGAGGCCAAGCTCCCACAGCCCAAAGGCATGCTGTACTCAGTGGGTTGTCTTAGCAAGGACATGGACTAAACCCTAGAACCAGTTTCAGTTGCATATGCTCATCCTGAGCATGTTGGTTAGAAATATCCCCAAGCCCCAGCATGAACTCCTGCTTTAGGACCAGAACAGAGTCTTTGTTCTGCTCTCTGTTAAATCAGTTAAAATCTGTTTGTGTCCCATCTGACAGCGACTGGTACAGATGGTCTGTAGTCACTGCTCTCTACTGTATGTGCATTTGTCAGTGTACAAAAATACAATTGTCTCCAAAGTTAAGTTAGTATAATCATAGAATGGCAAGGGTTGGAAGGGACCCCAAGGATCAGAGAGCTCCAACCCCCCCCGCCACAGGCAGGGCCAACAACCTCAGGCCTGGATCTACACAAGGTTGCCCAGGGCCCCATCCAACTTGGCCTTGAACACTGCCAGGGATGGGGCATCCACCACCTCTCTGGGCAGCCTGTTCCAGCACCTCACCACTCTCTCTGTAAAAAACTTCCCCCTAATATCTAATCTAAACCTTCCTTCCTTTAGTTTTAATCCATTCCCCCTTCTCCTGCCATTATCTGTCCTTTTAAAAAGTTGATTCCCCTCCTGTTTGTATGCTCCCTTCAGGTACTGGAAGGCTGCAATGAGGTCCCCCCGCAGCCTTCTCTTCTCCTGGCTGAACAAGCCCAGCTCCCTCAGCCTCTCTTTGTAGGGCAGGTGCTCCAGCCCTCTAATCATCCTTGTGGCTCCTCTGAACCCTCTCCAACAGTTCCACATCTCTCTTGTATTGGGGGCCCCAGATCTGGACACAGTACTCCAGATGGGGCCTCAGGAGGGCAGAGTAGAGAGGGACAATCCCCTCCCTGTCCCTGCTGGCCACCCCTCTTCTGATGGAGCCCAGGATACCATTGGCCTTGTGAGCTGCAAGAGCACACTGCTGGCTCATGTTAAGTTTCTCATCCACTGTTGAGAACAATAATACTATTGTTCTACCCAGTCTTCTCAAGAGAAGTGTTCAGAGAAGAGCTGAGTTAGCATTTGTGGGGAATCTCTACCATATCCTAACATAAAAACTTTCATAGAACCTTGTATGTCCTACCCATGGCATGCAGGGTACAAGGCCACCAGGCCATAATGTGCAGAGCCATTTGTGCAGTATTTTTCCACTGTTTCCCTGATGTTTTTAGTTGGTGGAAGGCTGGTGGGCAGTTTGGGAACACAGGCAAGTCACTCTGTCCATCTCAACATCAACCTGTCTTTGCTTTAGTGACTTCAAAGCTCTGGTACCCAGGAGATCTCTCCCTGGCAAGTTCACTGACCATGCCAATAACAGGCTGCTCCTCACATCTGAAATGTTGGATGAATCACTGACCTGGAGGAACTTAAACAAATTATCTTCCAAACATCAACAAGATTTTTATTCTTGTCTATTACTCTAGACCTGATCTCAGAGCATCTGATCCAAGGGTATTTATAGCAGACATTTTCCCAAATGATGACAAGACTGTGAAGGAACCAACAGATGCCAGAAATAGGGAAAAAATGCTTGAATCTCTTCATCCTCACTCTATTTATATATTTTTTTTCCTTCCTACTGTTGGTCTATCACAAACCTCTGTTAAGGGCACCTTCACCTCTGGGATGGTGCCTTCCCAGTGTGATATACCCAATGTAAGGGTATATCCCAGGGCCATCTAAAGTAGGTAAAGGGACACCATATGAGGGTTTGCTAGAGGGGGCACCCATAGCATGGAGCTGCAGGCTGGGGGATGCAGGTGCTCCTGCTCATCACCCAGGCACTGGGCCCCACCTGGCACCCAGGAATGTGTTCTGGAAATGTGTGGGCTAAAACACTGTGGCAGGAGTGGGGAGAAACACTAATGAATGACCCTGTAGCTGCCCACCCAGATCCATGTAGAGGTAAGGTTTGCCTCTGGTTCAGGTGGGTGTTCATGCTATGTACCATTACTGGTCATGCTGGGGAGAGGCTGCAGCTCTAAAAAGATGAAATGAATGCACCACTCAGGCCCCTTTTGTAAAGATGTTAATGAGGCACATAAATGTTTCAGAATGGTTTGCAGAAGAATATGACTTTAATTCTTCATAATACGAGGCACAGTAATGGCCAGACACAGGGGGGACAACATTTACACTGATATGCCTGTAATCAGGCTAATGATTTGTACTTCACTGAAACAGACCTGACACAAAGTCATTCGGCTTAAAAACATCAGAGAGTTTTCCAACTCATCAGTATTTGTTCAAGTGAATAATCAGCCTTACCCTTAATATTGTGCCTGATTGTTGTTTTGCCTGGATTTTGCTTCCAGAGTTGTTGTTCTACCTTCCTCTGCTATAGCAAATAGACTTCTCAGGGATTTTTCTGTCCATGGGGGTATTTGCATGCTGTTGCCAGATCATCTGGCAATACACCCATTGCCCATGAATGGTTTTTCTCAAGTTTTCCAAAAGATTTTCTTCTTTTCCTTTGATGTTTAATAATTTTTCAGACCATGGGTGGCAGAGACACCTCTCCTGTTGCCTGGTCTGTGTGCCTTGACCTGTGGTTATTCACTGCTTCCCACTGACTCTTTCCTTTGTGCCACCACATCCCAGTGGGAAACCAGACTTCATCCTTTGTCCACTCCAACACCTTTTCCAAAGAGGTGTTATGGCTGAGGTGCCCCTAGCACTCCACCAGCATGATCTTAGATGAATCCTTTTTTGCTCTCCTACACTGTATCTGCTTGGGGCCAGTTCATCAGGCAAAGCAGATCACGTTGCATGCTTGGTGAAGCGGGAAATAGCGATGACAGACAATCTTTGTGCCATCTGCCACAGTTATTAGCAAATGATGTTTTATTTATCTCTGGATCAGCCATGAAGACACTGACTCCCATTAGAAACATGTTCAATGACAAGTGCTCATCTTTTGCGATCTATAGGTTAATGGATAAAGAACCAAAAACCTGCTGGTAACGTGCACAGGGTGATGCTTAAAAAACACTATCACATCTGTCTACCCACAGCTAAACCAAGCTGGAAGTACTGTTGATGGAAAAAGGTCACTTGGGAACATTTGCTCCCATAAATTGGGGGAATGGTTCAAAGCTGAAGGAGGGAAGGTTTAGATTGGATATTAGGGGGAAGTTTTTTACAGAAAGAGTGGTGAGGTGCTGGAACAGGCTGCCCAGAGAGGTGGTGGATGCCCCGTCCCTGGCAGTGTTCAAGGCCAGGTTGGACGGGGCCCTGGGCAACCTTGTGTAGATCCAGGCCTGAGGTTGGTGGCCCTGCATGTGGCAGGGGGGTTGGAGCTCTGTGATCCTTGGGGTCCCTTCCAACCCTTGCAATTCTATGATTCTATAAAGCCATGTTCAATGGCTACTAATTAATTACACTGACACCTGGAAATTCCATGTGTGGGCGATTCCATATTGACCAGTCTGGGAAGGAGCCTGTAGCAACTCAGAGAGATTCACAAAGAACTTGACATTCCCATTCACAAGAAATCCCGTGGGTTTGGGTGGGGTTTTTTTTCCTCCTGTCATCAAGGAGAACACAAACAGCTCCAGACGACTTCAAATCTTTCCATGAAGTTTTCTTAGCAATCTATATCCAGAGCAAATGGAAAATATTTGATTCCCATTTTAACTTCTTTTTTCATTAACGTAAACATGTTTTGAAAAGTTTTTTTTAAACAAAACTCAAAATGTGCTATGCCAAGAGCCTCACAAACATGTTGGTATTTCAGTTCTGTTTTGTTTAGAGCGTGCTTTTTAAAGACTAGTCCCTTTTACAACATTTTGACTTAAACAAAAATACCATTTTCCTTTGTAAAATGGCTTCTATGATAAACACACCATCTATTGGCCCAGCATTCTCAGTTTTTCAGTACTTGCAGTTTCCCAGTCTTCTAAGATTTATTAAAGAATTAGGTCAGTGATGCCTTGAGTTCCTCCACCAACCCTCTAGCAATTGAAAAGCCTCCAACTGTATTCTTACAGCTAGCTGGAAAAAAAACCCAACATGTTTGCGTATCAGATCACATCAGCTCCTCAAATCTCACGTATGTTTGTGTATCAAGTCCAAGAACTTGGCTGTGGTTAATGCCTTAGTACCTCTTCCCTCCTTTATATTGCCAACACAAATGGAGATGTCTCTCCCTGCCTTCTGCTTTGCTCATGCTCTTTCAAAGCACACTGTTGCCAGTGAAAGAAAATTCCGCTCCATTCATGCTTACATTTTAATTGCATGCTTCTTTCTGGAGGCAGGCAAGAGTAACATCTAGCATTTTGTTTCACATCTCTGCCTCAAAAGCATCTTGTGGCGATGCAGGAGAGAGCAGCTGCTTGCTCCCATTCAGAATCAGCCTCACTGACACACGTTCATTTACCTGCATTTAACATGCTGATGGAGTCAGACAGCATTTCAGACTTGCTCACTGTGCTTCTGATATGCACAGATGGGAAAAAAAAAAAGCAAACCAACTAAAATCTGGCTATTGTTCCCTAATACCTGCATCTATTTTGGCTGTTTTCATCCACTCCAACAGCCTAATCCTGCAGGAGTCCTGGTTCACCCAAACAACAGTAAATGCTCGGTTGGTCTACTTTTGCCCAGCATTTAACACAGAGCAGTACTTGAATAGAAAAAAAGTGAGGGCATCTACAACACAGTTACTACCCAGTTCCCCATATAACCATTCAAACATCATATAGGGCTGCTCAGTGCTGGATGCTAGGTTTCTGCTTGCCTGGCTTTGTGCTCCTTTTTCCTTTGAGGTCTTCAAGGACACAGTTTAATACATGCCAATAGTGTCAGCAGAATCTGTTCATATTGCTCTAATTTTAGGTATTTATTATTGCTCCTTTGGGGACATACTAAAATAGACCCAAGTGACTGGGCTGTTACCCTTTTCCCTGGGGACACTTTACGCTGTTGTTTTACCAGTGAGCCAGACCACTCCCGCATGCCCCCTCTCACTCCTGCCAAGCTTCTGCACACAGACATCATTGGGAAGATGCCCAGAGCTCACTCCAAACCTAACACTTTGCTCAGTCCAGCTCAACTGCTTACAACTTCTCTTACAGGGATTTTATGCCAAGGGGGGAACCCAAGGTTACCACCTTGTAAACGTGATCAAGATGATTTCACTCCCCATCCTCATCTCCAATTTAGCTACCCCTCTCTCTTGCCTGTCTGTATGTCCAGCTTCCTGACAACCATTGTCATGCACAAAAGTAGCATCTAAACATCTCCAGCTGCTCTGCATAGCAGCCTCAATTAGGAGGAGACAGACTTAGCAGGTAGTTGGGACTCACCACCTGGCTGTACTCCAGCCTACCTGCTTGCTTGCTTTCTCCCACTTATTCCTCACCAAAATAGAGCAGATTGCCTCCTGTCCTTACACCCCTCTGCTATAACAGGATCTGGACAATTCAGTCTCTGGCACATCCTTTCTCTCCATCCTCCACGGGTAAGGAAGTGCGAGCTAGGTGCGACGCAGATGTCAGGAGACACCTCCTGCTCTAAAGAAGCTTGACTCTTATTTTGGGTGATTCCCAGCTGCCACACTTAGCCTGACAGCAAACTTCCTGAAGGGTCACCGAGTCTCCCCAGTTTGGCCCTGTACACAGTGAAGAGGTCAACACAGCAGATGCCTGTGAGCGGTGACTTCATCAGCAAGCGCGGTCCAAGTCCGCGTGCAGACGCCTGTCTGCCAGTTACCAGCCAGAACATCCAGATCTGAGCAGCCCGCAGGGTGTCACCTCCTGTCACCGGCTGTTCCTGCTTGGTGGGTAGCTTATATTTAGTCTCCAGTAGGTGATGTTATGAAAGGAGATGGAACAAGGAAAGATGTGGCAGAGAAAATAGATCACATCATTCCAATTTAAAAAATAAATCCCTCCTGGCATTTTCAGTTGTGCTTTTATTTTTGGTGGAGTTGTTGTTATCATCATTATTATTATTTTTTTAAATACAGTACTTGGCAGGCAAATAACAGCTCTCCATTAGAGCACTACAAAGTGAAACTGTGACCACTTATTTCACAGTCTAAAGGTAACCCTTGTTATTGTCTGTTTAGCCAATGCTTTTACAGAAACACTAGAATAAGAGCAACTTGCCCAAAAGCAAGCTCTGGGGCTATTGTTGTGAAGCCACAGCTGCCTAACTGACACCTTAGCAGCATTCCCCATTAACTGAGGTCACCTTTATTATTCAGTTGGAATAACTACTGCACTATTTGATTTTTGTCACTCTCCTCTCAGGTTGGCATTTGGCCTTTCTTTTTAAATACCATATGCTGTAACCTCCCTTCCCTTATAACTAGGGATAGTTAGGAGCTCTTGCTCCCTCTCATCCCTGCCTGCAGAGCAGAGCAGACAGAATTAATGCTAGACTAGTTACATCAATATTTTCATTCTTGATGGATAGAATTCACCAAATAATTAAGTAGAACTGCTAGCAGGTGGCAGGGAGAATCCTTGCAGCCCCACCTGCAGCACCTCCTTTACTGCCTCAAGCAACTCACTTAAGGCTCACCCTACTAAGTGATCAATCAATATGTATTAATTACATATGCTAGGTCTTAGAAATATATTTAGGCAGGCAAGTGCCTACAGCAGTGGCTGGGCAGCTGGGCTGGGTGCCTGTGTATCTGCTTTGGAAGAAAGGTGAGGCTGTGAGGGTCACCAAGGATTGCTTTTCCTCTGGGCCACTATGGTAAAGCATGACTTAGTATCTCCCTTAAGAAAAAATATTGAGAGGTGAATATTTGAGCACTTCCAGTTACCTTGTTCCAGATAATTGGCCCTGGTTACATAGAAAGCTCATTGTAGATCAGAGGCAGAAACTTTGTGTCTGTCTATTAAGCTTAGCTTGTTCAGTTGAGTGTGGGAATTGTCTCTATGCAAGAACTGAAGGTAAGTGTGTGCTGGTGCTTCTCTGCCACTTTCAAAATGAGCTGTTTTGAGGGTACAGGTTCCCAGGCATTTCTGAGCTGACTAGGCAAGGTTGCTCTCTCATGTGTACCCTCATGTCCTGTTATATGCCAAATGGAAGTTTTAAGTAGCGAGCTTAACAGTCTTTAGTGTTCTCTCCCTCTCCATGATTCTGTGAAGTTTGCCCTTTTGAGGAAGCTCCCTTAGACTGGCCTGTGCATTCCAACAGCTATTCTGAACAATCCCAGTCTGTACCAGCCTAAGCCATGTTTTTTTTCTCTACATGCTGCTGTTTCTCTGTTGACCCATTTGGTTTTGAAGAGATGCCTGTGGAATCTTACAAAAGCCTGATGCTATACTCATGCCTTGCTTTGCACAGAAGTAGTCAGATAATCAGTAATGATAAATACATGTGAAAGCCATAATCAGTTTGTACCCCTCCCACTGTGCTATCAGCAGTAGCTAGTACAGGCTGATTAATACACTGTGGATGTATCGCGCCTTTCTGAGGTGCCTGTGGACTGTGTGGGGAAAATGTAAGTTATTTGCCCTGCTCTGTATTTTCAGAGGTGGCTGGGTTCCTGATATATGGCTTTGCACACAGAGGTGAAGGGTATGGTTTTTTTCTTGTTCTAGCTGGAGTCTTCTTGCCACTGTGCTTCCCTGTTAACCCTTGTGAAGTTTCCAGGGCTGGACAATCATCCACAGAGATTAGCAGTGTTTTCTATTGATGGAGTAAGGCAGTGCCCTTCAGGTGCAGCCTAAAAGGCAAGTTATCCTCCTAAGAAACACACTGAACAGTTTTCACTTCCCTCTGCATTAAGCACACACCAGAAGAGTCAGCAGATAGCTGGCAGGGGGCCCTTCGGATAGGACAGCAGTGCAGGGCTTGGCTGTGCATCGTCCTGTTCAGAGTACTTCTCTTGGCATCCACCTCTTATGGGCACTGGGTTCATTCACATTCCTACCACAGGACAGCACACCTTGCCACTCTGATAAGGCAGCTCTTTGGAGATGCCTTGCCTGCTCTGGACACCCTCGCATGGAGGCGTCAGCTCCTATTGCGTTACCGCGCGCATCTGGAGTGCTGTGATATTTGCTCTGTGCTCAGGATGGGAGCCCTTCTAGCTTCCCCCCACCTACTTCACATGCAGATACACACACTTCAAGCTGTCCAGTGTATCTCAAGAGAGCAGAAAGTATTTGCTAAAAATATTTATGCAGAAGTTATTTATGGCCTGGCCCACATCAACCCTGTGGCAGCCGTTACACAACACCACACAAAGAAGCTCTTATCTGGAGGAGCACACAGCCAGTTTTATAGCCCACAAGAGTTACCAAGAGGCAATCCTACTGGCTTTTCAATCAAATCCTAGGAATTTGGGGCTTGGACATTCAATTTAGATGTCAAATCTTGTCAAGAAAACTCTGTTAAGCTGCTTTCAAATGCATCCCAATTCAAAGGGAGCTCTGGGAGAGAGGATCAGGAAAGGCTGTACTGCTCCAAGGCATGGAACCTTTCCCCAAAAAGCTGGGGATAGGAAAAGCAGGTTTGCCCAGCTGGAATGTAGCTCAAGATCAGAATTGCTTTGTCTCTCTGTGTTGTAGAAAACTTTGCAGTCTTCTATGGAAGGGGAGGGAGACATAGCTGATACTGGGTATGAGCCCACAGAGCTGGTTGCAGAAATCAGTGCAGTGCATTTGTGAGGCAAAGCTGTTGGAGTGCCTATGTAGCCTAGGTGGCTTTTGGCTCAAACTCTAATAAAGCTATGGGGAGCTTATTAAACCCTTTTTAATCAATGTCTGGGCTCAAAGGAAAAAAAAACCCTCTCAAAATTCAGTGTAAGGGAGATTTGGCCTTTTGTTCTGGACCATTTCAACCCTCATATAGTTCTTTTGATTACATTTATGGTCTGCAGTGGTCTCACAGGTGCTGATCTTTAAAGGTCTGTAGTAAAACTTCCAGCCCCACACTGAGGATATGAGAAGTGGCCTTATGCAGGTAAGAAAGCATCAGATAGTCTTGATATAATGACACCAGGGGGATGTAAATGTCTTGGAGGGATGGTAGAAATATTAGCCATTCCCTGCCCAGCTGCTCAGTACAAGTACCCATGAGTCAGCAGTGGTTAGCATAATTCCTCAGCTCACTTGGGAAGAGCACTGAAATCCCTTATTGCTCTCAAACCGGGATCTCATACCTTGGTTTTCCCTTCTCTGTCAGGTTGCTCACCTCAAGGAGTTCAGAATGGTTTGACACACTTGTTCTCATTGAATGCCTGGTGGCAGGTCCTTATTTCATTATCTCTTCTGTACTAACGATGGGATGTGCAGTAATTGCTTCCATGTCCTGGCTTCTGGAAAGGCTAATCCCCAGAGTCCTTCTCTGCCCTCTCTTTAAGATAAGCATTATACTTGCTCTCTTCTACTCCATTGGGATCTCTGCTGTTGCATTTGCCTCCTTGAATGCAATCACTAATAGTGCAGAGGTTTAGTTCAGCTAATTCTTTAATCACTCTAGGGGGAATTTCAGTAGCCCTTGCCAGCTTGAATACAAGTTATTTTTTTTAAGCCTGGGTATTTCTTTAAATCAGTCTTCTGTTCCGTTCCCTCAGAGTAATCTATTCCCTTAATACAATTAACCATCTTAATTCATTGGCTAGAATTTGCTTGTTTAAAAAAAATCTACCAAAACCAAACCCACCCCCAACAACAACAAAAGCTCGAGGACGTTGGCTTTGACATCCTTTTTTCCCCCTTGTTTGCTCTTTCTCTCCACTAAGTATTGAGCTGGTAGCATCTTTTGTCACAGTCTGTTCCTCTTTCCCTTGTGCTTCCACTTATTCTGGTGGATGGCCAGGGTAAAGTGCTGCCTTCTCAGGACCCTTCATAGAAAAGGGGCACAAAGAAATTTCTAGAGATGGAGAATCAGGTGGGATGTGTATGTTGGTAATGCCTGTCTGCTCTTGGGGGGCAAAGCTTTGTGAGACTGTCAGGAGCACATGAAGGTAGGTGGACCACTCTGAAGGGACTTGATGCTCTCTTATGCGTTTGCTAACTTCAGTGCTGCTGGATCTGCCTTGGGCAGATTTCAGCAGCATTTGACTGAACAAGTCTCTGTGTTGTGGGCTTCTCAGGCTGATGGCAACAGCGTTCTTGGAGCTCCTACTGAGGAGCTAGAGGAGCCTCACGCTGCCTCATCTCTCTCCGACCCTGACGTGCAGCCCTGCCCAGTAGTACCAATACCTGTTTTCTTGCATCTGAGGACACATTTCTAGGTGAAATGGGAAAGCAACTGGCTCATTTAGATACATATAGAGGAAACTCAGAAGAGAACTGCTTCTCATTAACTTTGTATTGTTTCATGGTATTTCTGAGTTGTTCTGCACGATGGCTGCCTGCTGTTCAGAAAATAACATAAAACTTCTTTTACTGATGCTTTTCTACCTCTTGTAGCTGTTAAGAAGAGCTAAGGAACATGATCCATGAAAATCAAGCGATTTATTTCTAGTTTTCCAGGTCTAAATCAGTTATGAGCTACTAAGATCAGTCACCAACTAATGTGCAATAACAAATGAATGTGCAAGGGACCATTGAACATCTGCTGCTGTGGTTTTCCTTCCTGTGAAGCACTTGGTTATTATCAGAAGCAAGATCTTGAACACCTGGTTACGGGTTATGGAGCAATCGCTATGGCTCTAAAGGCTCAAAAACAGGAAGAAAGTTTTAAAAGCTTCACCATCGTTTTAGCCAATCGGTATTTCCAGGCGCATCTGGCCATACTCAGACACACACCCCCCTCCCTCGGCTCGCCTTGCTTCATGCCATCTAGTGGCTGCTGGGGCCAGGAGCTCAGCCTTTGTGGAACTCCCCGTTTTTGGGAAGCGAGCACTGCAAGCAATACTTATTCTTGGAGCGGGCTGATCTCATTTTTAACTTTACGACTCCTAATCACCTCCTGGCATTAATCCAGCCAATGAATCCATGGCAGAGCCCAGCACAGATGTGGCTCAGCAGAGTCTGGACAGCTGTAACCTAGAAAAGCCCTGCAGGAAATGGTCTGTGAAAGTGGTTTCTGTGTAGAAAAACATGGGAGAAAGAGTATTCTTCAAAAAAGATGCTGATGTGAAGCTCTGGGTATCCAGCATGGAAATGCAACCAGCATTCAGAAAGCATTTTAGGGCTACAAAGATGATTAGGGGCCTGGAGCATCTCCCCTGTGAGGATAGGCTGAGTAAGTTGGGACTCTTCAGCCTGGAGAAGAGAAGACTAAGGGGGGACCTAATTAAAGTATAATTATCTTAAGCAGGGGATGCAGGGGGAATCAGCCAGCCCCTTTTCAGTGGTCAGTGGGGACAGGAGAAGGGGCAATGGCTGCAAGTTGGAGCACAGGAAGTTCCACACCAACATGTGGAGGAACTTTTTCCCAGTGAGGGTGACAGAGCCCTGGGACAGGCTGCCCAGGGAGGTGGTGGAGTCTCCTTCCTTGGAGATATTCAAGACCTGTCTGGACGCCTATCTGAGTGATATGTCCTAGGGAGCTGCTTTGGCAGGGGGGTTGGACCCGATGATCTCTCAAGGTCCCTTCCAACCCCTACAACTCTGTGATTCTGTGATTTTCAAACACAGTAACAGGCTTTGTGTAGAGTCTCCCAGCTTCTTCCATCCAAGGTATCGAACAACCAGAGCCAAACATTTCCCTCCTACCAACAGTATCCCAGCTGACGGTGCTCATTAAGATTGAGCTCTTAGCTGCAATTATATAATTCATACCCAAATGAAACATGTTTTGCAATTGGCCACTGAAGAAATCATCTAATGCAGCCTCTCCTCTTTCATTCACAAATTACAGGTGGACTCTTTGTTGTGCTTGCTGTGTTGAGGTTTTTCACTCAGGAATACTCCTGTTAATCTTTGCACAAAAGCTCAAGGCTATTCCTGGGCATGTGTTTTCTACTAAAATTAATTTATGGTCCCCAACTTTTTTGGTGAACACTAGTACTCAAAGTGCCTTTTTAAATGTTGTTGCCTGAGTGTTTGAGAGAATGTTAATTTTTACACATCAAAATGTGTAGATAAAGGCTGAGTTTCTGTAAAATAGATAGCTTCTGTATAGGAAACCAAAGTATTTGTCTGTCACATGATCATAACCTCATTTGCTGAACATAAATTTAGACTGTAGGAGAGTTTCCCAATGGAAACTTGGTTTCTTTTCTCTTTTGCCATACTAATGAATTGAGCTACATTTGCTTTCTTGTATCTTTTTTGATTGTAGTAAAAGTCTCTAACTTAGAAAAAGCCAGATTAGTATTTTCCAAATGTAAAATATTAGTACTTAGTGTAAAGGAAACGTTTTCTACACAGTGTTTTGAAAGGGCTTGCTTTCCATGTGGCCCAGCAACTGCAAATATCCAGATATCTACTCTGATCCCTCTCTTGTTACTGTGTTTAAACAAAGATCAGTGTTGTTATTTTTCCAACTAAGAGCTATAATAGTCACTTCCACAGATCACAAAGTCTATGGCCTCATAGATCACAAAATATGAGCTCATGTTCTGATGAATTGTCAATTGTTTCCAAAGGGTTTGTGGGCAACACAGCTTTGGGAAGGAATGTGGAGCGACTATTTTTGCTCCCATTATTAATCCATTCCTTTTTCCCCCAAATAGCCTCTTTTCAGTTCCAAGGCATGTGTGGACTAGAAATAGCATCAGCCCTGGAGGATTTTCCTTTACAATTCACTTGGACATTCATTCCCCAATTTAGGGTGTCTGTTCTCAACTTTTCAGAATAGCATCTCCTTCCCTTGCTCCATCCCTCATGCCCCCCAGGCAGCAGTGACCAGGCTGCCTCAGGAGAGGGATATTCTCAATTAGGCCAAACAAAGTCAGAACACCCCCGGCTCGTCTGCCAGCTAGCGGATGTAGTAGGACCTGATTCTTATTAATTGGAATAGAGGGTGCAAAATTCCCTGTTCTACGCTTACCAGTCACTAGAGGGCAAAGCAGGTCTCCGTAAGGCAATCCTGCAGCCCAAAGGGAGCTTACCTGGCTCTCCTCTTTGGCTGGTGAGGTTCTGCTGTGGGGTCCTGTCTGTAGGGACAGTTAGACAGCCTGCTGGCTGGCAGACGAGCCAGGGGGGTGTTCTGACTTTGGCCTAATTGAGACCTGCTCAGGGACCTGCTAGGTTGCTCTAGGTTTATCTAATCCAGGACATAAGTTTGCCCAGAGACAACTGTTTTCCTGCATTTCCAGGTTTGGAACTGAGTTTTGGCATCTCTGTTGCTTTGTTTGCATGAGAGCAGCTTAAAAAGTCAGGGCAAGAGTCCTTGTAGCCCAGTGATCATCCAATGGTGCATCTCTCTAGCAGGAGATGCCAAGGAGGAAAACACATTGAGTTGTGTTCCCCAGAATACCCTCACAGCCAACTGTGGTCTCTGCAGCTTGGATAATTCAAAAGGCAGAGCTGGGATCTCTGTAGATAACATATAGCTTTTTTTCTTTAATTTCCCTGAATTCTCTTTGCACCCCAGTAGCCCCTAGGTATCTCCAGTGCTCTTGTACAGAAGGCACAGAGTTTACTTGAGTACTGAGTGAAAAAATACCTTCTTTAGCCTCTTGAATGTGCTGCCTGGTTGCTTCATGCCATGTTCTCCCTGTACTGATACTGGAGAAGCCACCTTCTCATCCTCAGTAAGCCTACTGTGAGTTAAAGCAGTTCTGCCATGTTCTCTATTTGTTTCTCTTCTGGGATGGAATTTCCTAATGTGGTTTGGATATTCACTAAGTCATTCATCCTGCATGGCAGATCAGGAACTGCCCCTTGCAGTCAGTGTGAAGCTAACCAGGGAAAAGTAGGCTGAGAAAGCAGAGGAGGACACTGGCAGAGTGAAACCTGGAGATGACAACTCCACAGCAATAGAATGTTTTTCTTGGCATGGATGCATCTTCAACATATTGAGAACCCACCTAAGCTAGGAAAATAAAAGGTGCCAATGAAACTCTTAAGTATCACATGTGTAGGAGTACATTCTGCTGATACTGCTCCAAAAGTAAGCTGTCTGTATGTCAGCATGCACTAAAATGCCTTTGGAGAGTGCTTCATTAGGGAGGTGCCCAGACTCTTTAAACTGGAGACTTGTGCTGCTGAACTTCCTGATTAGCTGCATCTTAGTGAATATTAAGGCTCCCAAAAGTAAAAGCAGAAATCTGTTGTTCTTTCCAAAATAAAGGATAGGTATCAAGATCTGCTGACTGGAAGAGATTTCAATTTAAAGTGTGGAACTTTAAAGTCTGCTGTCCTTCACAGACCTGAACCCCACTTCAACCAAGTCTTCTAGAAGCTTTTGAGTACCAACATTCATACTGATGTCTGCAGTCAGTCTCCATCACTCCATACTCTGCCACTTACGAAGTCCTGCTCAGGTGGGGAGTGGAGGTCACTTGCATGAAGAATCCCACAGAAGTCAGTGGGAGGTTTTATTTTACTTTGATGTATTTACATTTGACCTTATTACAGGAAGGACAAGAATCTAAGGCTACATTCATTATTTTTTTTTTTACCCACTTAAAATGAAGCATCTGAATGCCTGCTCTGGACTTTTTGATTGCTAAACAGCTACAGCTCATGCTGAGCACAGGGATAATTGTAAGTTCCCATCACTTCTAGAAAATGGGCCACTAAATAGGTCATTAAGTATAGCATTAGCTGCCTCATTTCAGCCACCCGGGCTGGAGAAGTTTGGCTGTTAAAAGGCAAACAGAGGCACAGATTAGCACTGGGTGCAGACTGGCTTGTTGTGGTGGTGTTTCCTGCTGCACCACAATAGCACAGGCAACCTGGGAGCTTTCAAACGCTTCATGAAGCCCACATTGGCATTTAATAATCCACTTTCTCAGGGGAATCAAACTCTTCCTGAAACCACATTTCTAGAACACAGAGGAGATCCACAGCCCCACAGGAACTCTGAAAGTGGCAATCAGTGTCTTGTGCTTTTAGATCATTGATTTCAGGCTGGAAGGTCATTCAAATGGTGGCTCTCTGTATCCTGCTGTGAAATGAACTGACTGCTGTCCTTTTTGGAGCCTCCCTGTCCACAAGAGAAGGACACTGGCTCACCACGTAAATGGTCTTCTGTGAACAAGAGAATGGCTGTACTGCCTCTGTCCAAAGGTCCATCAATCCCAATGTGCTGTCTATAGCAGTGATAAAAATAATCCACAGGAAAACATAAGAATTTGACAAGGACATATGACTCTCCCAAATCCAACTATTTGCTGTTCAGGACCTGCCAGCACCAGGAGGAGTTTCTCTGTCTTTAGTAACCCAGTGTAGTTCTCTTTCAGGAAGTTTCTGTCTGCCTTGGTCTTGTGTAGACTTGTAGCATCATCCACAGCATCTTTAGATGGTGATAAGGTGAATGCAACTGAGAAGTGAATGGGAGAGAATGGGTATGAAGAAGAGTTGGAAGCAGTGTGATGAAGTGAGCCAGCTCTCTTCTGGCTCAATTTCTCCTTGATGCAGCTGTAAGGAGGCCTTTACACAATGTGCTGAGGCTTTGCCACAGCTCTGGCTTTGCTGAACCAGTTTGTGAAGAATCAGGAACACATGGGGGGGAAAAGAATACATTTGTAAGGTATTTAGCATGAATGTGAGCAAATTAAACCAACTGTGGGAGCATGGGATGACCCCACCCAAACCCACATGTGTTCTATAGGTCCCGGAAACAAAGCTGAGGGCTCAAATAGCATCATTGTGGGCTCTTTTTTTGAAACATTTAATGATAAATGTTTAAACAGCTGCCCTCATAGGATTTAGGGAAGGAGAGCAGTATGGCATTGTCTTGTATTAAAGCCACAACTGGACCTTGGCCAGAGCCAAAGAATTCGTCGGTGACCTGAGTAGGTTTTTCATGCGCTGTGCGGAGTCCCCTGCATGGCGTAACTCTCTCTGGGGGAGATTTAGCCAAACAGTCTGAAGAAAAGAAAGAAATGTGGACAAACCAGCTTCTGTGATTTATTGCCTCAAAGCCATTCAGTAGAGGTTGTCCCAGCTGGTCATAAACTACATATTTCCTACTTCAGTGGAGGAGAAGAAGGGTACTGGATGCACATTTTGCCCAGATAGAGATCTCTATTCTTCAATTTATCTCACACACTTAGGACAAATGAATAGTAGTGTTGATCTTATCCATGCTTAATTCCTTGTTTATTTTTCTTTTCTTAGTCCTTCTTCCCCTCTGTGCCTCCTGCTCCCTCCCCCCTCTTTTCTTCCCCTCCCTTTGAGGTTGGGGGGATTTACAGAAAGAGAGATAAACCCACCTCTTATTCCCTAAGGGGTGAAGTTTCTTACGTTAGCTTTGGATGTGGCTGGAGGCTTGATAAAACTCATAAATCAACAACCTTGCTGATCAAGGTAGATCAAACTTTGCTTGCCTTATATCCTTAGTAACTGTAACTCATTGAGAAATATTAAGTCCTCTTTTTTTTTTTCTCTTAGCACTGTTAACTATGATTTTCTTCCTAAATCTGGATGGAGATTGCAGAATTATTAATTAAAACCATTGTGAAGACCCAAGTGTGTGTCTGCACTAGTGTTTCTGCTCAGCTCAGGAGCTCACTTCATAAGCAGATTTGTTTGCATTGTGGTGCCATCTTAAGGATGCTTGAATTAGTGTCCCTCTGGAGGAAACTTATCTGGAATGTGTGGTTCCCTAGTCACTGCTGGGAAATCAATCCCTAGGGCAAGACTGTGGATGCCATGAATAAAAAGAGAAAAGCAAGCAAAAAAACCCCAAATCCAAACCAATCCATCTGTGAAATGCATTTACTGTGGATGTCAGGTCCCTAGTAAAAATATTCCTCGTCCGTGGCTCTGCTCCTCTTAATCTATCCTAGTGGCTAATGCAGATGTAGTCTTAGAAAATCCACAGAGGATTCATCCTCAGTGAATTTGAAGGCTTCATGGCTAAGGAGTTCCAGCATAAACCACAAAGTAACAGTGAGAATTAAATGGGTCAGAGGCCAGGTCTGTGGTGTTACCTGTTTGCTGGCAAGACATGAAATGCAACATTTTCCTGGTGTGACAGGTAGGAATTGTTAAAAGTATGAGTGGTCTTTTTTTAATTTCCATGGAAATAAAATCCTTAGTCGTACAATATGCTGAATTGGTGGGGCTGGGGTAAACCCTCCTTGGAAAAGTGAGCAAACCTGGGTTTCCTCTGAGGGACCCATATGTGCCACAGGACTTCAAGAGCAGCTTTGTATTGTAAGAACTTTCTTCCACTGGGAAGAAATTTCATGTCAAAACATTTTTCACACATCCAGAAAACCATTTATCAGGAAGGGGCTTATCCTTTTTGGTGTGAGATCCTGCCCACCTGCAGCACCCGCATCCCAGCACTGCTGATGGCCTGTCCTTCATGGCCAACAACCCACTGGACATCATGTGAATATAAACCTCCATGTCTCCTTACCTCCCATGCCCTTCACCTCCACTGCCCCTTCAGATGACTGTAATTAAATCCCTCATTCGTCAGACCTGCCTAAGGCACAGTAACTGTAGTGTTACAGGGGCAGAGGGTTGTGCTGCTGGGAGTAGGATTAAGTGTTCCTCCCCATTGCAGCTGGATGTCTGTGCTCCAGCCCCAAGCTCTGACCTGAGTGTACACATTTTGCTTTTTTGTGGTGACAAAGAAATCAAATCAACTGAGACTGATTCTTTAGAGAGGGAGAGAAGAGAAAGCAAGAGAGATGGGCTGACACATGTCTGATCCTCGTAAAGCTGCTGTGCAGGCTGGTGGACAGGCAGTGACTGCCAAGCAGTGTGTCCTGCTCTGAGTTGAGTCAGAGGATGTGGAGGTGAAAAGCAGGAATTACCTCTGCCACCTCATTACCCCCAAGGAATAAATGTCCTCCAGAAATGAACTAGGGGATCATTTTGTTCAAGAGTTGGCAAGACCTCTGAGTTTACAGTGGCAGATTGCGAAAGGCTTCTGGTTTATTCCTTGGGACTTTCCATAAAACTATTGAATGCAACCTTTTTCTTTCACTGGGACACGTGCATGCAGGTGCTCACACCCTGCCTGATGCCAACCACCATTTCAGTAATGAGAGAGAATCACTTTATCCTCAATTCTTTACTGATCAGCAACCCACTCACCATGAATACTTAGAAGGAAGTTTGTGATGGTGCTGGATATCAGAACAAAATTGGATGTCTAGCTCTGTTATTCGTTGTTTGCTACTTCATTTTTTTTAGTTACAAAATATTTGAAGTTCTAGTAAAGGTCAGGAATTCTGATTTTTTGCCAAAAAAGTCTTTGGCAAAAATTCTTTGCTTTCAGTTAAGATATGCTAACTCTTCAATCACCCAAAGTTTAAAACGTTCTTTTTGCAAGACTTTTAAGGAAATGATGTGCAATTAAAATGTAAGGCACTGTTAACAACTCTGACAAGATACTGACAAAATGGATCTGCCTTCTCCTATTAAATTTTTAAATCTGTGAGGCCTGATACACTGAAGAGCCATTCCACCAGCACACAAAGAACCCATGCTCTACCCTCTTTGGTATAATCTGCACAGGTCAATGCATGTAACTATGGTTGATAGTTGGAGAGCTGGGCAGGGAGAAACCAGATGAAATTCAACAAAAGTAAGTGTAAAGTCTTGCACCTGGGGAGGAACAACTACATGTATCAGTACAGGCTGGGGATGACCTGCTGGAGAAGAGCTCTGTGGGGAAGGACCTGGGGGTCCTGGTTGACGATAGGTTGGCCATGAGCCAGCAGTGTGCCCTGGGGGCTGAGAGAGGCAATGGGATCCTGGGGGGCATCAGGAGGAGTGTGGCCAGCAGGTCAAAGGAGGTGATCCTCCTCTTCTACTCTGCCCTGGTCAGGCCCCACCTGGAGTATTGTGTCCAGTTCTGGGCTCCCTGGGATAAAAAGGACAGGGATCTTCTGGAGAGAGTGCAGAGAAGGGCTACGAAGATGCTGAAGGTCCTGGAACATCTATCCTATGAGGAAAGGCTGAGTAAGTTGGGACTCTTCAGCCTGGAGAAAAGAAGACTAAGGGGGGACCTAATTAAAGTCTATAATTATCTGAAGCAGGGGATGCAGGGGGAATCAGCCAGCCCCTTTTCAGTGGTCTGTGGAGACAGGACAAGGGGCAATGGCTGCAAGTTGGAGCACAGGAAGTTCCGCACCAACATGGGGAGGAACTTTTTCCCAGTGAGGGTGCCAGAGCCCTGGGACAGGCTGCCCAGGGAGGTGGTGGAGTCTCCTTCTCTGGAGATATTCAAGACTTGTCTGGACACCTATCTGTGCAGTATGAGCTGGGGAGCTGCTTTGGCAGGGGGTTTGGACCTGATGATCTCTCGAGGTCCCTTCCAACCCCTACAACTCTGTGATTCTGTGATTTGCAGACATCTGACTTTAGGCATCTATCCTTATGTAGACAATCTTGGTAGAAACCTTGCCTTCTTCTTGCTCCTTTTTTTTCCAGGCCTTTTTAGACAAAGATTTTATGGAAGGAAACCTAATGATAGAGAGTTAATCAGCCAGTCTTCCTTATTGACATGAGATCTGCATGTGGAAAGTCCTTACAAAGACAGACCTTGAAAATCAATGTACAGCCTTGAGGTTTGAGGGCATATTTGAACTTAGCAAAAATAAGTGACTTAGTGAATATGAATAGTCATGGCCTCTGATTTGTTGCTTGTGTACTGCTTCTGCAAACAGTGGTTTATAGTTGACTGAAAGGAAAATACATCTTGCAACATCCACCAGCTTCTGCAGCCTGGGTAGTTTCCAGGTGGGGTTTCTCACCTGAGAGCCTCACTGATCTGTTTATCCCATGGAGAGGTTACAGCACCATGCTAGCCTTGATTTCCTTTACCTAACAGGTGCTGGTGATAATTTATTTTGCAAATGAAGCATTTCACAGACTATCATGAGAATAAAGAACTACTACTGCTGAGGGTGGTGGTGGTGGTGTGATGGAAAGAAAGGGAGGGCGGGCAAAGAATGACTTTGCAGACAAATCCTCCACACTATTGAATCTTTGCTGGCACAGAAAATAAAGCAAACATCAGAAAAGTCATGCTTCAATTCTCCACAGTTGCATTATCTTTTTCCCTTTTCTTTTGCTAGTTCAAAATACCTACAAGTAGGCTGCCCTCCTTGAAGCAGCCTCCTTGAAAATGAAGTGTACATTTCAAAGGCTGTGTACAATCTTGGTCTTTGTGTTTGGCTGGGAGAAATATTTGTTGTGTGGAAAGGAAAAAAAGAATTTAAGTACTGGTAATAAGCAAATGTTCCACCACTGCCTGATCAAAACATACTAAAAGTAAGGACAGATCTTGACCATGCTGGGCAGGGCAGGAGTTGCATCTTGTGATGTTAGAAGGGAGTTGGAGCTCTTGAAAGGGTGTTGCAAAATCAAACACCCCCAAAACCTGTCTGACAGACATGTAGAGATGGGCAAGCTCACATTTGTGCATGACCATGATACATGATGTTGAGGACAGGTTGCGTCACCATCTGCCCCAGGTCCTGGGCATAGTTCTGAGCTCCCTGTGGCACAGCTGTACTACTAGCAGAGCTGTTACTACCTGTTTTGAAGTGTGCTGTATCTGCACATGGAGCAGCAGTGAAAATGTCTTAACGTTGTCTGATAATATCCCCTCCCTATTCCCCCTGTTTTGATCTCTTTATCCTCCCAAAACCTCTATGAGGCAAAAAAATGCTAGTAACCCATGTGTACAGACTGGAACCCAAAGCCCAGAAAGAGAGAACTGGAGACTGCTCAAATATTGCTGCCAGGTTGTGCTACAAGTTGCTCCACAACATCCACAGGATTATCACTGATGAAAGAACTAGAGGAGGTTTGTCATTCTAAAATTGGCAACTTGTGACCAAGTCACTTATTTTTCTTTCTTGGTTCCCCAGTCGAGCCCAATGCTTCCAAAATAGGACTTCTGGTGAGCTGGGAGGAGAAATAATGATAAATTAACCCCTGACTGACACATTCTCTATGTTCCCCAGGCAAATCAGGGAGGACAGCTGATTTTGGATTGCCTTTTGTTTGCTGAGCAGTGTACAGATGAGATGATTAGCTCAAATAAGTGGGTGGGACTGAACTTTCTTAGCATATATTTGTTCTGTCCTCATTTCATTTGGGCTCAGGTGCCAAAGCACGTTACCATGATGATGAATATATACGAAGGGCTTGGAAAATTAGAATTAAATATGTGTATTTTTGTAAGTTGAGACATGGTATAAAAAGCAACCATAAGTCTAGTGTAAATAGCTATCAACCTACTTCTGTTTGTTTTTCTATCCAATTGTCTAAGTGTACTATGCCTTGTGTTTTAAAATAATAGTTCAGCTGAGCTGATGCCAGGCTGCATCTCCCTTCCCTCAAGATACCCAAGCAGCATGTACTCAGCTATGAAACACAGGATGGGTGCTTAATCTGGTCCAAAGCTTCAAGGCACCACTCGCTCACCCCTGGGCCAAGGGTGAAACACATCTGGATTTAGCATCTTCCTGAACAGACCAGAAGGAAAGCATTGATTTTTGGTGTTTTGGTGGTTGGGTTTGGTTTTTTGGGTGTGTGTGTGTGATTTGGGGGTTTTGTTTTGTTTTGGTTTATTTTTATTGCTGTTGTTGTGGGGTTTTTTAACAAGCTGCCATAATTCTCTGTAAATTAGCAGTTGCCTGGGCATCCTTTGGAATTAGCTCAATAAATTGGGTTTTGCTTGAGCCAGGACTTGTATTCTTCCTTCTACATTCAGAGAAAGAAGATGAAATACTTTCCTTACGTTTATTTGAAGCCTCACTTTCATGCACCTCCCCACCCCAAAAAAAGATCAATTCTATACATACCTCAGTTAATGCTTGAGATTGTTTCTATGGAATGCTAATTTCCCATTATTGCTGTGACTTTCTGCATAGAACAGCCTGAAAATTCAGTTTTTGACTGGTTGTGGCCTGGAGCTGTCCCACAACAGAACTGAACTTTCAGGAGAAGTCATAATTTCAAGATATTTTGAATTCCAGACTGAAAACAAATGTGACTTCCCTTGAAACAACTAAAAAACCCCAATTACTATTTCATTTTGAAAGATTGCTTGGAAATAAAAAATACAAGTGTTCAATTTAAAAAGTGTTTTAATGGCTTAGAAAAACATCACTTTGGTTTTGGCTTTACTAGACTCCTTTTTCATGATGATGAAAACAGTGATTTGGTTGACCAAGCAGTTTAGTTAGTCTCCCTTCCTGCTGTCTTTGGTCTCCTCTCCTGTACAAGACATGCTCAGCTGAAGTTACAAGAACAAGATCAAAACCACCATCCTGATCTGGGTAGGCAGACCCTGTATCCCAGGTCCATACTCTGAAACATGTGCAGCTTCTGGCATCAAATTGCTCCTTTCTTTGACACCCATCACCAAGAGCTGCTGGCTGATATAAGGATCGCAGGTTTTCTGCCCAGGAACTTCTGAGTTAAGGTATGCATTGCTTGCTTCCATGGGGAATAAACAGAGGAAGAGATGTCCAATGAAATAAAACAATACCACATTCAAAACAAAACTATATTTCTCCATTCCAGGATCAGTCAGGCTGGGAATTCAATGTTATTTGATGTCATTGTGGTCAAGAATGTCACAAGGTGCAGAAAAGTCTTGGACTTGAATGTGTATCTATCTCTGCATGTACATACACACATACCTCCAGACTTAACCTAGCTCATTCTGCTATATTCAACCTTCTGCCACTGTGCTTGTGCCACAAAGATATTCAGGCCCTAATCTGTCCTTGGGATCTAAGTTCCAATTGAAATCCAGGAGTCTAGATGGGCTGGTCTGTTGTCCTGTGACAGTGTGTGCATTATTCCACCTCAATCTATCCTGAGTGCTACAGCCCCAAGCAGGGGTCTGCTGAGCCAGTCTTGGTGCTCTTGGAGAAGAAAACGTGTAAGCAAAAAAACCTGGCACACCCAGTGGCTGGTATGAGGGTGAGGGTGAGGGAGGGCCAGGCTGCTGCACTGGCCTCATGCCTGTGAGGCAGCAGGTTCCAGTGGAGTCGGGTACCTGGCACCTGCCAGGTATTGTAAGAACGCGTCCAAGTTGCAAGTTGTGAAGTCATTGGGAAGCAGTGAGTCAGTGCAGGGAGCAGAAAAGGATCTGATAAATTCTTTGTTAAAGGCTTGTTCCAGTTCTAATTAATCACATTCGATAACAATTCAATTAGTGACATGAGTTAAAAATTACCAAGTTAGCTGCCTGGCCTGAGACAGACACATTGAGCGCTGAGACAAAAATAGGCTGGCAGAAAGGAGAGGCATTGAATAAGGCAATGATCTCCTGGGACATTTCTGGAAATTGTTCATGGCTACTTTCCATGTCTTCGTTCTCCAAATGCTTCTGATATCACTTTCCTTCTCTGACCCAGGCCCTCCACAGCATTTCTCCTACACATTTTCTCTTGCAAGAGCAGACACTACAGGTATGAGCATGGCAGTGTGGTTAGTCAAGCAGACTGGAACCTCTTTGAGACTTGGTCCCACTCTGTACACATTAAAAAAAAGACACACACTGGAGCAGCACTGGGAAGATGGATATAGACAAAACAAAAGCAAAAGGAATATGATTAAATAGGATCAGTCTCTCTGAAAGCCAACGGTCCCAGCAGTCAGCCCTCAGGATGCTGGATACTGCACTCATGTTTACAAATAGGAAATACACTGCAGTATCTTCCCTCTGACTTCTATAAGCCATTTCTCTATGCAGTTCACCTCTTTCAGCTTTTGCAGCTCTTGGATATGTTCTCTGTTTATATTCCATCAAATATGGATAGGCTTCCTTGCCTACTGCAGGGGGAGGTTGGACTAGATGACCTTTTAAAGGTCCCTTCCAACCTAACACATTCTTTGATTCTATGAAATACAACAGGCTTCTGACTTGGTAAAGTAGGAGATCAAGTAAAAGTCATCATCCTTGGGTTTAAAGCTTAAAAAAAAGTATACTGAAGGAGCAGAAAAACTCTTTTACCAAAGAGAAACAGGAAACATCAAACTAAAAAGTATCAGTGATCCTTTTAATAAGAAAATTAAACTTAAACAATGAAAATATCTTTCTGCAAGCCAGGTCCATATTCTGCCTGGCTGCTGAGATAAAAAGGCTTTTGACTACTTTTCCAGGCATTTCTTCTGCCTTTTTAAGTTCTTCTGGGATATTTCAGAGAGAGATGGTTCACCAAAGGAAAAGGGAACACATTCAGAATATCACAGGAATCTGAATTATTGTGTACATGCACACATGCACTAAGATCCCCATGCTAGCACACCAGCAATGCTTCACTGCTGTCTCTGTATGTATCAAGCTGGTGAAGGTACAGATCCTGTCCCACTTGAAAGCTGACCTGTGGAGCAGATTCCCCAAAGGCTGAGGGTGTCTCTGAACAGTTCTTGGCTTGCAGAGTCAGTTTTGCTTTGCTCTGGCTGTGCTGTCACAAAGATTCTTCCCTTGGGTTCCAACATTTCTTTTAATATCCAGAATCTAGAGCCTTGTTTTGTTTCAAAGGAAACTTGCCTTGCCTTTACCTGAACTCAAACTTCACTGCCTAAACAACTAACTGGAGTGCAGACAGTATGATGTTCATACCCACTTCATCAACAAGTCATAATATGGAGCTATAATCTCATTTCCTACTGAAAAGTATGAACAAATTCTAGTCAAAATCAACCAGAACAATATAGACCATTTGGAGTAAATGATTTGGCAATAAAATTAATCAGAGCTGTTTTCACTGTATGTTGCCAACTGAAAGACAGCTGGAGTAGCACTAGTGATGGGGCAAACAGGCAACATGGGTGTAGCTACTGAAATAGGGAGTCTGGAGAAGAAAGCAGTAGCAAAATAAACCTTTAACCCAGCAGCCAGATGAAGATTTCTTCAGCAGGCAGCATCTCTGTGGCTCCCAGCACAATAGGAACTGTTGCCTGACAATTCAAAGTCCACTCAAGTCACAGGAAAGGAGCTCTCTACTTGTCTTACAGAGCCAGCTGCTTACTTGTTCAAGCCACAGCTGCATAAATCTCTCTCTAGGACAGAGCAATATGCTGAGGGATGAGCAACAAGCAAGCAGAAGGTTGCAGGAACTCTCAGGAATCCCAGAATAATTTCAGTCCTGTCTTCTAGTAGTTAATGGCTCTGCTAACAAGTGTGCAATCACAACTTTTAAGATGTTGCTTCCAAACATGGGTTGGGGCTCTGATGGCACTAATACCTCTTAATTGCCCTGATCTACCTCATCTGGTAGGGCCAATCTTGTTCATTGGGCCTGGGATCCTATTTAAGCTTCATCTGGGGGCTATAATCCTGGTTTGAGCTATGCTGTAGAGGAGTGCTAGTCTGCAGCTTGGCTTCTGATCTTGCCTGGCAGTGAATCCCATTGACCTAGAGCCTAGCGTGCAGACTGACTTCCTGACCTAACCCTGGCCTTGCATTGCTACTGTGGACCTCCCCAAGCCATCCCTGGATCTGATTTGTGGATTGGGTTCCTGGTTTGACTTCAAGCTTCCCTCATCATGTTGGATTTCTCTATGAATCTGAATTTGCAGCTGAATCTGCCTGCTTTCTGTAGTGTGCCTTGCTTGGGTGTTGTGAAAAGTGGTGTGATTGGTAAGTCTGTCCTTACAAATATGCTTGCTACCTTGGGTGCAGAAGATCTCTGTGCAGTAACAGAAGCTTTAGCCATGAAATTGTCCAGGTGCTCTTCAAAGTGGGTAAGTGTACTATAAACATGCCTTTAATTTTAAGGTTTCCTCTTTATTGTGACAAAAGTGGGTTAAGGCTATCTACTGCTCCTGCAGCCCATGCAGGCTTTGCTTTGAGAGGAGCAGTTGCAGCAGCATGTTCTCAGCTACAACCTCCTCCACATGCCCCTTAGCTGGGTGTAGTGCAGGAATCCAGCCCTTGCCAAGACTCTGCATTCACTGAAGCCAGCCTTAGTAGAGAGAGGATCATGTCTGTGACCCTTGAAGATGTCAAAGTATATGAGCAGTCTTAAGCAAGACCCCATAGTATGCCAAGATTGTGGACTTGTTTTGGCCAGGACTGTCTTTTTAGTGTATATGACCTTTGTGTGGTCTTGGTCATGTTTCCAGGTAGTGCTGTAATGTAAATACTAGAGCAATATCCAAGCTCCAGATGCCTTTGTTTTGCTTTTCATAAGCTTGCATACCAGAGAGCTCTGGAATTCAGGAGTTAACCAGTAACAGACCCTCTTCTAAAGGTGATGCTGTTATATCTGGCAAAGAGACTGATGGTGTGTAAATGTGGGTGAGGTGCATTGGCAGATAGCAGATGTGACTGCTCTTGGAACTAAATAGGACTGCTTTGGTGAATGCCTTGAGAATTGTTTATCCCATAGTATGTGTCTTGCTTGTTGAAAATACCCAGAGCTACTCATTATCTCAGGAGGACCTTGCACTCCTCAATGTTATCAAAAATTTTCAGACATAACCCTTATCTGGGTAGGTTGAGATGTTGGTGACAGGTTAAAATATTTAGTGGGTTTTGGGGATTTGTGTTCATGATTAGTGCTGAAAGGGTGAAGGAGCTTGGGAAATGGAAGCAAACCACAGACTAAACAATAAATAAGAATAAAATAGAGTAAGTGCATACTTGGTAATGCTGGCAGTAGGGACTATGGTAGCTGTCATCCTTGAGGAAATTTTGTAGAGCACCTGGGACAGCAGGGGCATGATCTCAGCTGCTGTGCCTTTAGGCCTGACCACAGAAAATATCAGCACAGTGATTCAAGAGCTGCTTGTTGCCAGCACTGAACTATCATCACTTTTGTGCTGCAAACTGGCACTTTTCTAACAGCAAGCTCTGAGACAGGAAATTGTGTGTTCCCCAGCTGACTTAGCATTTCTTTGCAGTTTCCAGTTTTTATCTCAGATCTACTTACCTGATTTGGAGAGAAAGCAGTGTCTTTGCTATCTTTCTAGTCCAATTTTTCTGCAAGTCTTCAACATGGCAGAGCATCTTTTGAGGCTGTTCAGCTTTCACCCTGTATCACTGGTGCAGCTGGAAATGGACAGCTCTGGCATTTGGCTTTTGAAGTGGAAATCTGTTCTTTGATTTCTCCTCCTGAGGAAAAGCTTCAGATAATTTTGATTTGCAGGCAGATAAAGTAATAGTTTTTTTTATAGCAGCACAAGTACTGGTGCTGTTTAAATAGTCCTCAATAAGTTGCCATCAGATGGGACTGCCTGCTCTGTTTATGTGCATGCTGTCAAATATATTTTTCATTTCTTAATAGGATAAAGATAATCTATGCAACTATAATGTACACATAGATCTGACCCTGCAAACATGCTTACTTTGGGTTATAGATGTTTTTTCAATTGATGTAAATAGCACTATTCAAATGAGTAAGCATTTGCAAGATCAAATACTCTGTGTGTGTATATATATGTGAAAGTAGATGTATATACAAAGACTTTCGTATTGGTCTCAATCAGAAATACAGGGACCAAGAACTTCCTCTAATAAAGGTGTAGGGAAGAAAAGTGAAGCTGTTGTGTCCTTGATCACAGCCTGCCAGTATAAGGAACTGTGCTTTGGTAATGAATACTGTAAGGAATTTAGATTCCAAAACCTACCTATAATACTACCAAATTAGCCCATGCAAACATCTTTCCAGAAGCCCCAGCAGAAGTAAACTTCATGTCTTGTTTGAAGAAGTTTTTAGCACTTGCATGTGAATTACAGTTGGGAAAAATATGGTGGTTGGGTAGGAATAAACCCCACTGATTACAGGACATGCTGGGTAAGTCTGTGGCTCTTCCTGGAAGAGCTGTTGGGTTTGAAAAACTACTTTTTGTGTTTCAAAATCTATTTTGACATATGACTTAGATGAGTTATTTCAGGGGAAAATTCCTTTGAATCAACCTATTGTGTTTTGAGACAAAACCAGAGCATTTGCTGTGCAAACAATAGGGACTGCAGTGCCAACATCTCCCTTGCCTCAACTGCAATAGTCCATGCACTACTTATGCTGCCCAACTGAAACCTGAACACTTGTGTTTGAGTGTTCAAAAATCAGCTGGTTAAAATGCTCTGGGAGCAAAGAACAAGGCTGAAGACTGCAGTCCTCAGAGGAGATAACTGCTGGGCTTCAGTGTGGTCTGTTGGCTTGGGTGACTGCCCACATATAGAGATCATAGCTCTGTTCAGTGTGCTCCTTCAGGCAGTGCTTGCACAGACATCCCAAGGGATCCCAGTCTTTGATTAAGCCTCAAACAGCCTAATAGCAAAATCTGTAGCGTCTAAGTTGTGTTGTAAGGAAAGCCACTTTCTTTCATGAGAAGCTGCCTTACCCCTCTCTTCCTTTCCTGATTTCTTCCTGTTTTCTCTTCCCCTGCCCCAGTTCTTATTTTCAACTTGAACTTTCACTACATGGAAGTTGAAATTGGTCACCATATGGGTGCTGAATGCAGGCCACCTGCATTCTCTGCACAGTCCTTGAACTGTATGCTTGGTGACTTCAGAGTAAAAGGCTCTGCCATCACCAAGTATAAGTATGAGGGTCAGGCTGCTGCTAAGACATGGTGAAAAATCCAAATCTGTTATGTGTGATTCCTTTCCTTCCTGTAAATGTTGTTTATTTGCATAAATAAGTCCTCTGGACTTCCTCAAAGCTATAGCTGTTCCATGGGCTTCACCTCAACTTGCCCTGGTTTGTGCTGCAATTTTACCAGCACCCAGTGCTGTTTGGAGGACAACTCTTTGCTTCCACATGCTGCTCTTTACCAAGCATGTGCAGTAGTACCCATTGGTGCCAAATGTTATTAATCCAAAAACTGCAGACCTTTTTATATGTGCTTGGAATTTTGTTTTAAGCAATTTTCTGCACAATTTAATGCAGTGGAGCTGACACCTGCAAATACAGCAATGGAGATGGCTCTGTAATTATGATTATCTGCTAATAAGTGATGTTTTATAAGCAGTCTCCTGGCAAGATGTTGTGCTATATATGTTATGCAAACCACTTCTATTTCTTCTTTGTTAATTGCGGCTTATTGTTTTAATTGTGAGTTATCAATTCTCTAGCTTACCATGGCAGAGTTGAAGAAGAAAAAACATTTTGCTTAGGGAATAAGTAGAAAAGAGCCAGGATAAATCCTGGCTGGGTTTTATGCTGCCACTTGTCTCTTCAGATGTGTTCCTTATTGCTGCTTGTGGGCTTCCAAGCTCAGTGGGCTGAACACCTTGTAAATGAACAGCAAATAGGATCTGTTACTTCTCTTGTGCAAATGATATGAGGTCCAAAGTTCTTTTCTCTAAAAATTACCAGCTCTTTTGAGATGTAAGAGCATGTTACAGTGATGGCCAAGATGTTGTCTGAATGTTTTAATCAGTAACTCTGGCTCTGATATGTAGTGGCATCAATCATAACAGATCCACTTGGCAGGTGGAGTTGCTTCCAATCAATTCTGGACACAGCCTTTTCTTGAGGTACTCATGAAGGAGCTGCTGTATGCTTCCACTCTCCAAATAAGTTAGCTTTATGATGAGAACCTTGTAAAGAATTTGGTTTATGGGATGAGGATACCAATGGTTGCCCAGGAAAGCAGGCCTATTTGTCTACTTGTTGGGAAAAAAGCTTAATTCAAGACTTGTGTCTGTATAAACACATACAGAGACAGGCTGAACCTGATTGTAGATGCAACCTGGTTTCAACATGCTAGTGGTATTTTAAAATTATAGAGTAAAATAGATAGGTTCTATAAAAAAAGATAGCTACATTTGTTGGAACGAGTCCAGAGGAGGCCACAAAGGTGATCAGAAGGTTGGAGCACCTCTTCAATGAACACAGGCTGAGACACTTGGGCTTGTTCAGCCTGGAGAAGAGACGGCTCTGGGGAGACCTTATAGCAGCCTTCCAGTACCTGAAGGGGCTACAGGAAATCTGGAGAGGGACCATTTACAAGAGCATGGAATGGTAGTACAAGGGGGAATGGACTTCAACTGAAGATTTAGATTAGATATTAGGGAGAAACTCTTCCCTGTGAGGGTGGTGAGACCCTGGCAAGGAACCCTGCCCTGGGAAGCTGTGGCTGCCCCATCCCTGACAGTGCTTAAGGTGAGGTTGGATGGGGCTTTGGGCAACCTGGGCTAGTGGAGAGTATCCTTACACATGGCAGGGGGTTGGAGCCGGATGGGCTTTGAGGTCCCTTCCAACCCAGACTGTTCTGTGATAATCCACTTCTTTGTCTGCTAAACAGCTTAATTAAGAAGGAATCAAAAGGGATTTATCAAACTGCTTGCTTGTAAAGCAGGAATATACAATTGGATATCACTCAAATCCGGGGCTGAGGAAAATGAGTGTTTGCAAATGTCACATTGAAAGCCCTTGTAATCCTGCTGCTAATGGAGTTACATTCTGAAGTTAGAAATAAGAGGTGAAGAGAAACAGTCTGCAGTTCAGGTTACCAATGGAACTGGGAAAAGAGCAGCCAGGCTGAGGCTATCAAAGGCTATCAGACATGTTACAGTAACACATGATGAATAACCTGGGGATTGAAGAACTGCATGAGCAGCCCCATTGTTGTCTGCATGTGGTGGTGCTTCAGAGGTAGGGCTCTCTTGAACCCATCTCCAGAGAGCACAGGGGAGAATGGGGAAGTGTGGAGAGTGCCTGGGTGAGTGTGAGCAAAATGCCAATGCTGTGCATGGAATTTACAGACCATCCTGGTGCTCCTGGAGAAGCTCTTTGGCACTGTCCTACTTGACTTGATCAGGTGTATTTCTGCAAGAGGAGCAGGGTTATTGCAAATACTGCTATGACATTTGTGATTTCCCCCCCCTTTTATCCTATTATATTTTATTCCTTCTGATTACATTTATTTTGCTCACTGCTCTCTCTGTTCTAAATTCACTGCTTTACCCTCCAGCTTGTTTAACTAAAAGCTAAACAGAACAGAGCTTGGGGATTGGCCAAAAATTGTCAAAATCGTTATAGATTCAAGAAGTGTGACATGTGTAAATATTCAACTGCTTCCCCATTGGGGTGTGACTCATGGTCACAGGGCAGGTGCTCCCCACCAAAGGTACAGGCAAATATAGAGCATCCAGACTCTGTGCTCTAGTCTGCAGGGAGACCTGGGGGAAAAGTGTGGACTGACTAATTTTCTGGAACTCTGGAGGAAATCTTGTGTGTGTGTTTAAATGAGCTGCAGGTGATGCTGCTAAGATGTTGTATCCATCTTGGATACTGGGAAAGTGATTTCAGAGCAATGTTCTTTTACAATAATGCAAAGAAAATTGTTTTCTGCTGAGGCAAAGGAGCATTATTTGTTGTAGAGGAATCCAAGAGCAGAAAGGACCAGGGAGAGGAGTAATTTCCCATCCAGGTGTCAAGATCAGATTGATAGTGAACACAAATTCCCTTGTGTGCACCTATGCTGTACATAGACAAGTTTCCAGGAAAGTAACTCTGAATATTGGGGCATTAGTTACTTTTTCTCCAGATATAAAATAACTAAAATTATATGGTGTGTTAATGCCAGTGTTGTGTATTAAATAGAGATTTTTTTTCAGCCTGACCCCAAAGAATAAAGTTTGCTTGAGGATACTGATCTGGAAGCAATCTCTCTACCTAGAGAGACTTTTTTTAAAGGCTGTTTTTCCTTTATTAGAAATGAGGGTTCTGGAATGATTAACCACTTCAATTGATAAGTATTTTAATTTAACAAAAGCATAGGGAAGAACTTGGACTGTATTGTCATTTGAAAGAGGTTTTGATGAGCTTTGCTTTCAAATACCTTAAAAATAATAATTTTTCAGAATTGCTTTTTGAGCAGCTGATACAAATGGATGGTGGATCCTGGGTAGCTGCTTTCATACCTTTCCTGCACATCACTGCAACCTGTAACTTACCTTGTATCTCTGTGCCCTGTTATTTCAGCTTGTTAGCAAGAAGATACACTACACCATTCTGACCAGAAGATGGCAATGAGAAATGAGGTTTTAAACTTTATACTTTCTTTATCAAGCATTGTACAGTGATGTTTCAAGCTTATCACATTTTATATGTCAAAGACTTCTAGGCAGATTTTCTTTTAATAATTACTAAAAGCAGCTTCACCTCTACACAGACGAGCTTTCAGTGGGCTATGTCTGAGGACATACAGCTGGAGGGAATGTAGGAGGCAGTTTAAAATCAATTTTCCTATAATTGCTTTTTCATAGCTGGTTTCCATGGACTTCAGAATGGCTGAAAAGCCCAGAGAAGTTGATCAGCTGAATTTTAAAAGCCTTTGTAAGATGTGACAGGTGAAACTTCACCTCAGCACTGGTGTCCCAGTGTACCTCCCCTCTCAGGGTGTTTTTAATAGTGTGGGTAGATTTGTTAAAACTTTTCATTTTTTAAGTTTCCTCATATTCAATAGAAATGTAGCAGTTTTAATACCAGGCTTGCTGTCAGAGGTTCCTCAGCATGACTGAAAACAAAGCTGTGTGGTCACCCTTCAGGAGCTGGATGTGTGGGAGACCTACTGGTCACCTGCCCCTGGGATGTGAGGGTGGTGTTCCTTGTGTGGCTCTGACTTCCTTGGTAGCTGTAATTTTGTGCTGCCCTTTTGCTTTTGTTGTCACCTCTAGAAAGCCTTTGATTCTTGACACAGGATGGGGAAACTTCTGGGAATCTTTAAAACTGTTTCCCACTAAGTTCCTGCTACTGTTTTTATCCCACTGACTCCTGATATACATTGGGAGTAGCCTGGTGGAGTTGGCAGAGTCATACTCACACTAGTAGAAGAGGAAATCTCTCCCTTTAGTATTTCTGTTTGACTGCTAACAGTGTCTATCCTATAGGTAGACAGGCTGTATGGGCTTTACTAGTGGGGAGTACCATAAAACTCAGCAATTCCTCTGATCTAAGTGAATTATTTCAAGCTCCCCCTCAAACAGGAAAAACAGGTAAAAAGTGTTTGGAATCTTTACAAAATATCTTTGATCCCTGGAAATTGAGATCTGTTTCTAGTAGGAAAATGGATGGCAGGAGAGAAGCTAAACACTGAGGAGATCAGACAGTAGAAGAGAAGTAAGGCTACCAAGGGAAGAAAGTTAATGTCAGAGCCAAACTGAGATCTTACCTTATTGCCTATCCTATGCTGATTCCAACAGGTCATGTCTCCTGAGATAAGGAGCTCCTACCCCACCATTTCACAGTTGTGCTGAGGCTGTTCTTTGGTTCTTCCTTACCTACACAAGCTGATTGTAGCTCCTGGACTTGTTATGCTTCATCTCCTTTTTGGAGGAGGGTGGCATTGGGGTTGTCTGTAGGGCAAGGGGGAGAGTCTGTGGTGTGTTTTGCATAGTGATGGCAATTTGTGTGCCAGTGGCCTATTCTGGTTTCCTTGTTTGTACTCATTTCAGCTGTTACAATGAAGAATCTCCACTATCCTCTGCTGCTTAACAGCTCAACCAGACCTAGTGTCAACAAGGAAGCAGCTAATCGAAGGTTGCTAGTGTTAAACAATTAGATACAAACCAACACAATTAATACATGTGCTTCCACAAGTGCCAATTCCCACTGTGCTGTTGCTTGGTTTTGCATTACCCTGGTACTGCCATTCTCCTCTATGGGCTGATGATCACAAGTCTATCATTTTATGGGACTGCATACATACATGGAAGAAGCTGGGTGTCAGGGAAGACAACAGGCCTGCTAGCGGCCACTCTTTTTTTCTTTTTCTTTTTGACTTGCCTTCATGAAAGGCATGTTGGCAGGGGAACATGTCTCAGGAGTCCAGTCCATTCCACCATACTGAGCACACAAAACTATGTGCATGGTTCTGCCAGAGCAAAGAGTCAGAGAAGACAGCAGGCCTGCCGGCGGCCTAGCTCTCTTCTCACAAGATTCAGGCCCTGACAATATTCTTCTGTTCCCATGAGACAGGAGAAGTTCCTCATGCTGAGAGGATCCTAATAATCACATTCTCAAAACACAGCGGCCTCGCTGATAGGGGTACAGGCTGCTCTAAACCAAGAAGCAGTTATGGGAAGGTATTTGGGAGTAACAGAACATGTTAGGAACCAACCATAACAAGAGGGTCAAAACAGCAGGTGTGCAGATGCTTTTAGGTATGAAAGGTAAACTACGGATGTTTAGCTATAAGATAGGGTTATCAGATCTCGTTATAGTTACTAACCAATCAATATGGTGTGAACAGTGTGTGTAACCAATGAGCAGTTTTTTAGCTTGTCACATTTGCTGTAAGAAAGGTATAGAATCTGGGTGATTTCACCTAATAAATGGCTTCACCTAAAATTCATATTGAGTTGTGTGTTGCTCTGTGCTGATCACCACAGCTGGGTACATAATTTTCTCTACCTGCTTTTGTCACTTGCAGGACATGTGGATGAGCTTTCTCTGGGGGCAGTTTGCAGAGGCTTTTCCCTTTGGGAAAACTCTTACTAAATAGTTCAAGTTGGTTTGCTTCTCTCATGGGATGTCATCCTGGTTCATGCTCAGGTGGGTTTGACTGCAGTGGCATATGGAAGGACACAGCATGAATGGGTTCATTTTCCTCTGTCACTCCAGGTTGAACCCTGATTTTAATTATTCTGTCACTCAGTGTGTGTTAGGATTATGGGACCAGAACTGTGAAGCCAAAACAATCTTTGATTGAGGTGAGGACTCAGCCATTAGGATGATGGATGTGGGGCAGAAGCTGAAGATCTGCTGCTTTACTTGGGCCCTTTGTCAGAAGCAAGGATGACCATTGACCCTGTCTGTCCTCAGGCTCCAGGGAGCCCTGCAGAGGGAATGGAGCTAACAATTGGATAAGAATGTAAAATCACAGGCTTGTGTGTTTTAATGTGTGCATTCAAGATGCTGTGTCCTTTTCCAGATTGTCCATGATCTTTGACCTTCTTGGCACATTCTAGCTGTAGGCTGTGTGCCCATGAGCTGTTGCTTTCCTACCTTATTTGAGGCTACAATGAGGAGGAAAATCTGATCGGGGATTTCTCTGCTAAAGTGAGCAGAACAGAAGGCAAGTGCAGAATGCAGCACCCAAAGATTCTTTAATAGGAAAACATAAAAGTGAAATAATGTTAGTTTTGCCCCATTTTTCATTTTTTGTCTGGTTTTCTCTAGTTTCTGCTTCTTTACAGAATCACAAGGTTGGAAAAGACCTTTAACATCAAGTCCAACCATTCCCATCCTAAGCTAAACCATATCCCTGAGTACCTCATCTACCCTTTTTATAAACACACCCAGGGAAGGTGACTCAACCCCCTCCCTGGGCAGCCTGTTCCAGGCCCTGACAACTCTTTCAGTAAAACATTTTTTTCTAATATCTAATCTAAACCTGCCCTGTAACTTCTTATATACCTCATTCCAGCCTTTCATGTGTAAGATGTTCTTACAGTAGGCATAGAGACTCCAATCTGACATTAGCCTCAGTCTAGCATGGCACTTCGTGGGACTGCTGGGCTAGCTAAAGTTGGGTCTACAAAAGTGAGTGTCTGAGGATTCAGCTGTACAGAACATGCACAGAGAAGCATCATGGATGGATGCATGCTCTCATCAGTTTTGTTTGACAGAAAAGAGGTGCCAAGCAATCAAAATCTTTTTACACTGTGGCAAGTAATAAATTAAGGGTCTGATATTTTAAGCAGTAGGTTGTACAACATTCATAAGGAAGAATAGGAGTTATGCCAGCCATGCTGGTTATTCATAATCTTCTACATCAGTTTAGCCAGTCTCAAGTATTCAAGCTGTTCTTTCCCTCCTTTTATTTCTTAGTAAGCATTGCTTTATTTTCTAGGGAGCACAGAAATAAGAATAGGGAGAGAACATAATGATGACAAATGGTTGCTTTGGCCTTCTCTGAGAAGACTGTGATAACCTAGGTCTGGTCTTTGTGTGTTCCTTCTGCCTCACAGTTTGAGTTCACTGAGGTGGCTCTGGACTGGCAGATCTCCAAACTGGCGTGTGTCTGACATTGTTCAGTGGGAACGCTGTGTGCAGACCCAGGCATGCTCCTCCACTTGGCATCAGAGGAAAGAAAACAAAAGGCCTTGGTCCTAAGTTTGGTTTTATCAGCACACATGATGGTTGCCTCCTCCATCTTCAAAAGGCTGTTGCAACCCCAAGACCACATCATTGGTACTATCTGCCAAATCCCTCAATCTGCCAATGATGGACAACTGGCCTGGAGCTGGTGAGTAACTTCTCTGCTGCAAGTTGGTTATGAGCATGAAGGAACATCTGAGCACCAGTAAATCACCGGTGGTTGTCATCCTGTCTGCCTCTTTTCTCAGTGTAAGCACAATTTTGGTGCAAAACTGATTCTACCAGAGCATCTATCTGTGGGAAGCTTGATCTCCCACATGACACCTCAAGAAATGCTACTGATTTTGAGGAGATTTCCACTTCAGGCAGAAAATGCATCCTAAATATGTTCTACTTGGAAGTATCTGACATAAAACATCTTAATTCTCCTTGTACAGTGTTTCTTTCAAAATGAAAACAAAGGCTATAATCCTAAGGAGGCTTCTGCTCCAGAGTAAAGATCCAGAGCAGGGTCTTGGCCAAATGGATTCCCACACTGGTAAAAATAGCTGCCACATGGAGTCCTTATGCAGTCTTTTTACACATGACAGCTACCCCAAAGAGAACAAACTCCTGCCCTGTGACTCTGAACAGTGATGCAGTCTTGAGGGGAGCTTGTGTCCATGCTTAGCTAATGGCCTGCTACAAGGTGTGAGAGGAAAGGCTTCCACTTGCCCAGGCTTTTCTCAGTGCTGGACCTATTAGTTGGGTGACCAACTGTGAAGGATTAAGTGGAATCTAAACAGCTGGTGCCTCTGATGTGGGTTAATGTGGGATAGCAAGAGACAAATATTTATTGCAGCCATATTAAACATTAAACATGAAATAATTGCATTAAAATGCTGTAGGAGGAAGGAATTAACTGAGTCTTTTTGACCTGTGTACATTCCAGAAGATTTGATCCTGGCCTGTTTCTGACTTGCTGTCCCCATTTATGTTTTAAACAACAAAAGGGGCTGAAATATTCTTTTGAAAGGGAATGAACACACAGCTGGGGTTGATACAGGATCCACCAGAAATAGCTGTCCTAAGGTGCCTAGAGAAAAGGTTAGAATGGATATTTGCAATGTCTGGATTCTGATCCCAGGTACATTTGGACAGGAGGAAGAAAGTGTGGAGTTATAAGGGGAAAAAGAACTCCATGAATCTATATTATAAGGAAAAGAAAAAGCAAGTAATGGATCATGCTCTGGGTAATGATAGCTAGTTCAAAGCAATGCTTGATTGCTGATCAAGTGTGGATTTACAATCACTGAAAGACTGAAAACCAGTGAGACCTACAGAGATTTTCTAGTTCAACTTCCAGCTCAAAGAAGGGGTAACTTCAAACTTGAAGAACTCAAGTTGCTTAGGGCTTTGTCCAACCATCTTCTGTCTCCAAGGATCTGAACCTTTGTTGCATTGTTTGCTTTGAGGAATTTCATCCTTATCTGGAAATAAATGTATCTTTAACTGTGTCTGGCTAATAGAGATAATAGAAAGACACAGGACCACAATATCTCTGAGGGGTTCCTAAAAGGGACTGGAAAACCCCAGGGAGAGGCAAAAATACTGATGAGTGAATGTTGATGCTCTAGAGGCTTTAGCTTCAGGGCATATAAGAATCAAAGGGCAAGATGTTCCTCCCTTGCAGCTAGATCAAAAAAAAGCTTAAGGAGCTAAGAAAACCAAAGCAAAATATCACATGCTCATTGCCATTCGTTGCCCTTTTTCCTTCATGAGCATTACTTACCTCCTTACTTCCCTTCCTCTTGGATTCCTGTTGCCTTAGATTTGGAGAGGAGATGCCTTGGGGTAAGCACTGCAATTCCTTTTTCCACTTCAGGGCCTGCCAGGGAAGGCAATGGGCTTCCAGCTGCCTGGGACAAGCATGGTTTGCTGATCCTGTGGGCTAGTGGCCAGTATAATTGCTTTGTTCGTTGTAGCCTCTGTTGGGATGTGAAGAGAGTGCCAGCCATGGATTTCATTAATTCCACCATCAGTGGGTCTGAATTCATTGCTGCTAATACAATGACTATTTCTATGTGCTGTGCCAGGGGTATTTTTTTTTGACACCATGTGTGACCTCCTGTTATTCCTCAACAAATGTTGGCAGGCACAACACAGCTGGCAGAGCAAAACAGCACAGTGTGGCACAAACTGCTGAGTGCATCCATGCTGAAATGAACTGCCAATTCCAGAGTGCACTGAAAACAAAATCAATAAGAAATAAATATGAATATTGCTTCCCTTTACTCCAGCTTTGTCTGCTGCTTCCCTTAGCACATGTTATCTCTCCTGATTTGGACTCAGGCAGCAGCTGGTATAGGGTTATATCTTTATTTCTGTTCTAGCCTTCTAAAACTTCCCCAAGCTGCTGTAAAATAGTGTTTCTGAACTATTCCTGAGCAACTTGGCAATTAATTCTTTCCTCTGAGCTGATGCTCAAACTCTGCTTTTTGCTTTTTACAGGAGGGTTTGACCTGTTCAAAAATATATAGCAAGTGACCATTATGGTAAGAGTTAGCTGTTTCTATCACTGGATAACCCACTTTACTCCCCTTCCTTTTCCCTTTGGGGTTCAGTGCCTCTCCTCCCTGTTGCTGTGTGTGTACATTGCAGTGGAGGAGGAAAGCAAGGTGAAGTGCTGCAGCGCATAGGCAGCCTGAGCTGTCCTAGTGGCAGAAGTAGTTGTGAAGGTTTTGACTGCTCAGATGCAGGACAGAGGACTGTGTAGTGTTGCAGAGCATGACTGTTGGGGTTACTGGGTTTCCTTCATGTGCTGAGGAGCAGCTGGAAACTCCCCCAGCCATCCCACATCAAATCCCAGCCTCTTGTTCATCTCTTCCTAAGCCACCCAGTGCATTGCTGCTGGGTCAAGGGTCTGGCCAAAAGATCTTCAGTTTAGGGTGGTTAATGGAGTTCAGCACTGCCCCTTATAGTGGCTAACACACAACTATGTGGGCTCCTGCCTTCTGACAGGGCTTTGCTAAGCAGCTGTTGGTTATGGTGCAATTAATTTGAGCTGTCTTAGGATGTCCATGGCAGAAGGCAAGTGCTAATGGAGCAGATTCATGCTGGGATACATGTGGCGACCAGCAGAGAGCAACACGCAATTCGATATGAATTTTAGGTGAAGCCATTTATTAGGTGAAATCACCCAGATTCTATACCTTTCTTACTGCAAACGTGGCAAGCTAAAAAACTGCTCATTGGTTACACACACTGTTCACACCATATTGATTGGTTAGTGATTATAACTAGTTCTGATAAACCTATCTTATAGCTAAATATCCTAAGTTTACCTTTGATGCCTAAAAGCATCTGCACACCTGCTGTTTGACCCTCTTGTTCTGGTTGGTTCCTAACATGTTCTGTTATTCCCAAATACCTTCCCATAACTGCTTCTTGGTTTAGGGCAGCCTGTACCCCTATCAACAAGGCCGCTGTGTTTTGAGAATGTGATTATTAGGATCCTCTCAGCATGAGGAACTTTTCCTGTCTCATGGGAATGGAAGAGTATTGTCAGGGCCTACGTCTTGGGAGAAGAGAGCTAGGCCACCGGCAGGCCTGCTGTCTTCTCTGACTCTCTTTGCTCTGGCAGAACCATGCACATAGTTTTGTGTGCTCAGTATGGTGGAATGGACTGGACTCCTGAGACATGTTCCCCTGCCAACATGCCTTTCATGAAGGCAAGTCAAAAAGAAATAGCTTCAATACAACCATCCTGCAAGCCCTGGGTCTGCAGAGAATTGTCATTTTTTTGGCACCAAGGAGAGCATTTTAAGCTGATGAGAAAATGCAATAGGCTGATTTACTTGGATGCTTCAGTGTTTCATTGACTTTAGCCAGGGGAGGCCGTAAGGGGTGGTAAAGAAAACCAAAATATGCTGCACAAGGCTTGTTTGTATGCACTGGGGCTTGCAGGCGCTTGCTAAACTTGTACCTGCACGTGGGCCAGAGGGAAAAGGGGGGCAGGCAAAGGGAACTTTCTTTCTAAACAGCCCTTGCAGCAGCAGACTCACTTTCCCTGTCAGCAGCCCCAAGTGAGGCCATGCAGATTGGAAAGGTGTGAGAGCAGTGTGTGGGGTTATGCCTTCCTTTTCTGCAAGAGAATATGGCTGCAGAGGATTTTGACTGTTCCAGCCTTCTGGCTGCACTCTCCTCTTCCTCCCCATGGGCGCAGGCCCCTAGAGCTGGAGCCCACCAGGTGGCACTGGCGAGATGAAGTATCCTGCAACCAGGGAAGACAAACCCCAAGTCATAAAAAGATGTAAATAAGCCTATTTCTTATTCTTCTTGCGAGCAAGCCTTGCTTACCTCTGCTCAAGTACCTGTTCCAGAGCGAAGCAAAGGGCAAGCAGAGGCCCTGAGTGAGCTGCCCAGGGCAGTGGTGTGTTCTTGGTGGGGTTGGACAAGCTTTTCTGGTAGGAACATCCTACTCCATTTTCTGACTGCAATGGACTGTTGCCTCCTTGGTGTGTCCCTTTCAAGACTGCAGTAGGGCTCTCTAAGCTACTGGGGTGACACTAATTGTTTCTCTGACAGCAGAAGATAGCACAGGCAGAAACAAGAGTGTGAGAACAAACAAGTCCTGACCGAGGACACCAGCCAGAAGTAGTATTAGCTGTCTCTTAGAAATGGGGAAATGTGACCTACCAACCTGACCCCTGGGCTGGCAATAAGACTTGTACATCAGAAAGCCAACGAGAGGCTGTTGCAGGGGCAGTTCACTGGGGAAGAGTGTCAGTGCCTCAGTCCCTGGTGGCTGTTGCTAAAACTGAGCACGAGCCCATGAGTTTGCATTTGCTGTTCTCATAGGAAAATCCATGTCCTTGGAGACTTTGACTTTCAATTTGCAGTGCATTTGGGGAAGGAGGTACGATAAAACTCATGTCCCTGTTGTGATGGGAAGCACAATGTGGCATCTATGGGGTAGTAGCACACAATGGCTGCTCCTGTGCCTTTGCTCCAGCTCAGAATTCTGAGTCATAGTCTGACAGGTCTTGTGTCCCAATATGCTGCTGCCTCTGATTATAACCAGACTGATCTGATTGCCTATTCCAGAAAATGAGATAAAAATTTACTGGTCACTTTTTTCTGCTGTTGGTGTCATCAAGGGGCTCAAACTCAACAGCTCCTGCTCTATTAGTTCTTTCATGCATTGTGGTCACATCTTATGGAGTACTACTTCAAAAGTTGAGTTTTGGGAGCTTTCTCTTCCTTGCTGATACAGTAAAAATGTCTGGAAGTGCTCCTGTATTCTGGAGTTGTGGTATACTGCTAGTTTACCCCTGTGAATTCTGAATTAGGACTTGCTTTACAGGAAATTTTAGATAAAGTCTGCCTGTATTCACAGCTCAGTCAGCTCTTTGGGTGTAGCCCAGTAGCCTGAATAGCCTGTGATTTACTGCCACCGGTTGAATGAAACAGAATCACTTTCTCTGATTTATAACCTCTATTGTAGTTAAATATTTACACAGTATCAAGATCTTAGTAATTGAAAGGCTAACAGATAGGTAGCAAATGTTTATACACCTCTGAAATGGCCACAGGGCCACTGAGGTAACAATATTTCATTCTGGTAAAAAGCCTTTTAGTACTAAGAGACTTAGCTCTTTGAGCTTCAATTTGTTCTCAGGGGTAGTGCTAGCTCACTGATTTCAGCTGATTAGTTCAATTTTTGCCAATGGGTTGCAAAAATGACCCATTTATTTCAGAAAAAGAATTTTGCTGAAATGAAGCAATTGTTGTAGAGGAACACAGCACCTTTCACAAAGCAGCATTGTTGATTACTTCAGGTAAAAAGGCAAGAAAAAAATACCAGGCCAATATTAATCTTTGAAGGAAGCTGAAACTGGCAGGTTTAAACAATACCTACTAGTATTAAATCAGGACTTCTACATTCACTTGCAGAAAGGTATCATTAAATATTTCATGACCCATAGGCAATGAAAATTAGCCCTGTTTCCTGGAGCAAGATGGGATTCTGTCATTCCTACTTGTTCTGTTTAATTCTGTGTCCAAGGGAGGTAACTGGAATTCAAAGTAGGTACAACAGTTGTAAATGAGCATGAATACTGCTGAGCTGAATTCTTGTTTTACAGCAATATTCAGAGTTTAGGATGACCTAAGTTATTCTGCTGTCAGGTTAAGATTTTGCCTGAGGTTGGCCAGGAGTTTGTATTTCTTTGAGGAATTATTTTTCTGGGACTGTGGTTTATATACCCAAAAGAAATGTCATGTTTTAATAAAATCCATATCTACATAGAGGTTTTCTACTTGCACAAATATATTGTCTCCCTCTTTTACAACTGTCTGAAGTTGTCAAATAGCTTTATAGTTTTGATGGGTTTCAAATGGCACTAGACAGGCAAGAAATAGGAGGTTGGGAGCAAGGCCAACCTTGTTTTGTCTTTTGGTTACTGGAAGTCATTTTAGCAGCTGCCTGGTGTGTAATTCCAGAGTCAAAGTTGGGAAAAGAGCAGAGAAACACTATATATAATTTAAAGTCCCACTTATAATAGTGTAACTTGGGAAAGAGGGAGGCTATTTGGGATTCTAGTGAGTGGAAGTAAGAACAGAATTTGCTACTGTCTTTTGAACACCTTTTCCAATATAACAGATCCCATATTCCTCTCTGGGTAGTCTACATAATCCTGTAATGAAGGGAGTAGTGCTGATTTTAATTACCTAGTAAGAAATGTTTCTGTAGTATCAACCTTAACACCTGAAGCTTGATACTCAAAAACCCCAACCAACCATGCAATGCTTCAGAGATTACAGGGGATGCTACTTCTCAAAGATCACAGGGGTTTCTTGGTTTCACTGTCCTCGCTGGGAGGCAGTTGATAATCTCTTCCTTCTGTATCTGGAATAAAGCCCAGCTCCTGAGGCTGGTAAGGACAGCTTTCTGACTAATGCTTTCTCTAGGTGCAGTGCTATGCAGTAGGACACTTGCAGGTGTCAGCCTCTGGAATGAGCCTGCCCATCACTCAGCTAACTGGGCAGGGGGAGGTGCCCAGCAGTGTCTGCACCTGTAAGCCATGCCAAGTGTTTACAAGGACGCAGCTCTGCAGTAGTATTTTCCCTGGCTCCTTAAGCCCGGTGATGTCAGGCAGAGGTGACCTCAAGGTTAATGGAAGGCCACTCTTCCAACCAGAGGCCATCACGTGTGACCAGGTCCTTTTAAGCAGCCGGTAACCGGCCAGAGGTGTTCCCCCCGCCTCATCTCCAGGGGGTTGCACAACGTTTAGGTCTGACTGCGGGATCTCGGGGGGGGAGGTTGGGGTGTACCTTTGCTGTCGCACCCCCACTGCGTTATCGAGCCGGGGAACAGCGGCCGCGGGAGCGGCGCGGCCGTTTCAGCACCCTGGCCAGAGCCGCCGGGTGCCCGGGACGGGGCTGCGGGCCCGGCCGGGGGGTGCGCGGCCGGCCTGGGCTCGCCTGGCACCGCCGCGGCACAGCTGTGGGGCCAGGCGCTCCCAGCTGAAGTCCTCAACTGTGAAAGCTTGGAGCCTTAACCATGTTAAGTGGGAATCAACAGCGCTCCGGTGCACATCTGGGTGTGCAGCTGCACCACAGCTGCCTGGCTGCTATCCACACATCATAGAATGGCAAGGGTTGGAAGGGACCCCAAGGATCACAGAGCTCCAACCCCCCTGCCACAGGCAGGGCCACCAACTTCAGGCCTGGAGCTACACAAGGTTGCCCAGGGCCCCATCCAACCTGGCCTTCAACACTTCCAGGGACGGGGCATCCACCACCGCTCTGGGCAGCCTGTTCCAGCACCTCACCACTCTTTCTGTAAAGAACTTCCCCCTAATATCCAATCTAAACCTTCCCTCCTTTAGCTTTAACCCATTCCCCCTTGTCCTGCCATTATCTGTCCTTTTAAAAAGTTGAATCCCCTCCTTCTCAGCAGGGCTGCTCTCCAGAAGCTCTTCTCCCAGTCTGTATCTGTGTCTGGGATTCTTCCGGCCCAAGTGCAACCCCTGACACTTGGCAGTGTTGAACCTCATTAGGTTCACCCGGGCCCATCTTTCCAGCCTGTCAAGATCCCTCTGGATGGCTTCCTTTCCTTCTAGGGTGTCAACCACACATCTGGGACACTGCACATGTGGGCTCTCCAATGCGCTGCTATAGACCTTCAATCCACACAGCTGGAGCCTTGGATTCCCTGGGCTTACCCAATGACATATATTGTACCCCTGAAGGTGTTGCAGTTCCCCCACTCCCAGTTCCTGACCCTGTGTTCTGTGACTCTGAATATGGAATAATGGAGGGGGGAAGGAATGTTATGCATGCAAAAGTTGTTTAAGAACTGAGTATTTAGAGAGTTTTATCATAGAATCATAGAATATACTGAGTTGGAAGGGACCCATAAGGATCATCAAGTCCAACTCCTGGCTCCTCACAGGGCCAGCCATGTGTTGTTTGAGTAATAACAGCTTTTGAGGCAGTGGCTGGGAGTTTAGGGTAACCATACCAATATTACAGCTACAATTTGTTACTGGGATTTTTAATAAATCAGGGAAAAATAGGGAGCTCAAACCTCCCATATCTTCATGTCCCTACTGATTTTTAACATGTGGCTTGTGCAGTACCATTATGATACAGGTTTCCTTGGGCTGCATTGTGTGTAAATACTTAGCCTTGAAATAATTCAATAATGCACGACTAATGAAGCAGAGAAATGAGTGGAGAGATGGCATTTTAGGTGAATCACAGCTCATTCCACAAATTATTTATAGGCTGGACTCTCTTTATGAGGGGTTGTCAGCTACCTGGCAACAGGCAGAGTATTTGAGAATCATCTAATAGACTTATTGTGGCTTCTAGAGGAGGGCAAAAGAGATTAAGGTAGGCTCACTTTGTAACTCTTCCCAAGCAATAAACAATCTTCCCTTCCAATAAAAAAAGATCTCTCTGCTCCCAGCTGGAGCACAGTTACTAATAGGGCTCCCCAAGATCAGAAAAGAAAGGTAGTAAGTAATACTACTTTATTCTTGGAGTCAAGTGTGGCTGACTAAATAGAAGCTTGAATTTTTTCCTTATGCTTTTCTCCCTCCTCTTCAGTCTTCTTACATGACACTGTGGTGCTGTTTTACAACTCATCACTTTAAGTACTCCTGATTTTCTCTCTGAAGTACTATGATGAATCAAGCTGCCCTGGATCAGGATGCTCAGCTGCCTAAGAGGCTGTAAGTCTTAAGTGAAAGTATCTAATGCTGCAAAAGTAACAGAGGAAAAGCACAACACTTCCCACTCAGTCATTTTGTAGCACAGAATCTATTTCTGAGTCAAAACAACAGCAGATCACTGCAGTCTGCTGTGCAAGCCCAGGCTGAAATAAGTGTCCTGGTGGCTGTTAAATCTTTACCTCTGTTATATTATCAAAGCTGTTATATGATCAAAAAGTGCTCCTCCTTGTGTGGATACATGTGCTTGCAGGAGGTACAGATCCCTTTCAGTCCCCTGGAGAGGTGTGTAGGTGCCAGGTGTGGTGCTGTGCAGTGTTGAGCAACAGCTGAAGTGGGCAGAAAGAATGGCACCAATTAATGTTAAGTTTTATTAGACATAACTTAATGAGACTGGTAAAACAGACACTGACACATAATCATCGCCTTTTCCATCACAAAAATAGTTAACATCAACATATTAAGTGTTAATTTAAACTTTCACTTCTAACATACTCTTCTAAAACCAGGTTGTTTTAAAGTGTGCAGCTGCACATGTTATCTTCACATAATAAAGTGAACAAACTTCAAATAAAAAAATAAACCAAATATGTTAATACAAAATTGATACAGGCAATGAAGTTTGCCACTGCTCAAAGAACCTCCCAGGGCCTCTGGGCTGATCAAATCATACTTCCCCATCCCAGAGGTATGTGTACTGGGTACTGATCCTTGGCATGAGGGAACTTCTCACACAGGTTTTGCAGCAAGAACCATGTGTTTTTTGTTAAACTGCTGTGAACTGGTCCAGTGGTGGATTCCATAGAAATCAAAGCACAGAAAGTGTAACACCACATGTGATATCCAGAACTTTTAGCTCCTGTATCTCTCTCTCAGCTGCCTGATTTGTCTTTGAAGTTACAAGTGCAGTGCCAAGCTAAAAATCATTTCTGCTGCCTCTGGGCTACCTGGTTGTGATGGCTGTGTGGAGAAAATGGATTTGGTTGTGGTTTTTCTTTTCATTCCACTTGATCTCTAGCAACCTTGATGATGTAGGGATGTGTCACAGGCTTCACCTCACACTTTCTGTGAGTAGCAGGGTAACTTTGGCTCTGTGACTCACTGGGAATAGATACAAAAGGACAAACAGGCAGCGTCAGGACTGAATCCCCAACTCAAAGCCCAGTTTAGACTTTGTACCGGGAACATCTCTTCAGTGCCTCTGCAGGCTGGAGAGCTGATGCAAACTGGACAATAATTAAAAGTAAATAAGCATTTCCAGAATTTTATCTCAGAAGAAAAAGTTGGTGTGTTAAGCTCCATTTCTCTGGCTGATTTTTACAAGTTCCATCTAAGGTGCACCTACACACCAAGGAGCAAGATTCAGACTCACTAGTTTCAAGTTAGTAGCAGCATTGCTGCTGCAGCCCAGCCTGCACCTGAGGTTATGAACCCCACCAAAAAATAAAAGCTGGAAGCAGTGCCACGTTACTACAGCTTTCCTACTTTCAGGCCCAAGGAAACCATGGGGACACAGTAGGTTAAATCTTGTTAAACCAGTGTCAGCCCAGTCAGTAACCATCCTCCACATCCCATTGTTTGACAACAGTCTGCCATAAGAAGTCTTCAACAGCTAATTAATTTTCCACAGCTATTTTACTTGTGTGAACACAGGATTTTCAGAGGAACCAGGCAATTTGGAGCGAGGTAAGCTGAGTGAAGACTTTCTTTTGGTGGGAGGTGCAACCTTTATCTAAAGGGCTGGTTCACTCACTGAGACTTGTCCTCAATGAGAATTGTACCACTGACCTCAGCAGGAGGCTTACAGAAAAGCCAGAGTCACTCTTCACCTTGGAGCTGGCTTGCTGTGGGTTGGTGTTAGACACAGGGTAGCTGATTTCTATTGTTCTGCATGAAAACTTGGGAAATGGTAGTTGAGAGGATGCTGCCAGGGAAAAATAAATCAACTTTAGTTGTTCACTAAAATGTTTTGGGGATTCTTCTGTTTCCAGTGCACTCAGCAGCATTATTAACAGCTACCTCTACTCAAGCAGGTGTCTAAGCCAGAATTTTATGCATTGAGTGTGCAGATCAGGAGTGTGCAGCTGACAGGAGCAGCACCATGGGACCCTTTACCTGCACAAACTCAGGTAAGCTAGGCTCAAGCAGAAATCCCTGCCACAGTCCTCAACTCCATCATGCTGAGTGAAATTCAGGAGCTCATGGGAAAACAAGAGGATTCATTCTGGTACATTATTCATTGAGCTATTCCCTTACACCTATAATTTATTTACTATGAGACAAGGGGCCAGTCACCCCTTTAGAAAAGGCTGTCAGAGGCTCAAGCATTGGTTTGTTCCTACTGAAACCCTACTTTGAGCTTGTATCAATGATCTGTCACTTGCTCTGGCTCTCTGCAGAAGTTCTCACATGCAGTGATATAAAATGTGGCAATGTCAAACAGCTGACTTAGTATTTTCTGGACAGGACAAATGTACTTATTACTGCTCTTGACTCCATAGCTTTGAAATCCATAAGGAACAACATTTGGTTGTGTTATAAGAACATAGGGGGATCTTTCTCTGCTTGTTTTACAGCTGCATTGGGTGTAATCCATCCTCAGGGTACCCTGTCAGTCCCCCACATACCATTCATCCCCCACACCACCCATACCAAGGTCTCACATCACATATTCATGTTAAGGTCAGGTATTTTCTACACAATCATATGCATCACTAAAAAGTCCAGTGACAGGAGTATTTTCTTCAATCATCTTTTATAAGGTGTAGGGCAAGAGGAAATGAATAGAAATGTCTTGAAAGAAGGGAGTTGTTTGCAGGACAGGATTTTTCTTTTACTGAAAAGCCCTATAGAAACAGGTCTTGTTTGACTAGTCTTCATCAGCTGGCCACATATCTACTGACTACAACAAATTCCCCAACCAAATGCTTGTGTTTATTCCATGAGCATTGTTTATTCCATGAGCATTGTTTATTCCATGAGCATTGTTTAGTATTGGAGTTTTGGTTTTGTTGTGGGTTTTGTTTGCCTACAATCAATGCTTCGAAGTGCCTGTTTTGTAATTCTGCCCTGTGACTGACTTTAAAGAAATTAACCAGAAACACAGAGTTTATTTGAAAGCCTTTGAGGAAATTGCTACTGTTCCTGATGGAAATCCCAAATACTGTGATTCTGAGGCACAAAAGGCTATTTAGGAGATATTTTTATCATCTAAAACAAATAAAAATCCAGTTTTCCACAGTAAAATGAGCTGCTGGAAGGAAATCCTCAATTATGGTTATTTTTACTTAGGTACTTCCTTAATGTCCCTGGGATCTCTGTGAAATCAAGAATAACCAAATCACTCTGTTTCCAATACTTGGGCATCAAGCTACTGTAAAGCAGAGAACAAATCTAACACAAAACACTATTGGTGAGCTTACTTCATGTCAGGTAACTTCATATCATTAGTAGTGTTACTAAAAGTCCTGTGAAGTGCTACAGCACCTTCTCTCCAGAGGTTTTTAAAGCATTCTCAAGTGATGATGGTTACTTCAGCCCACCCATTGTCTGACAAGTGACATGCAGAGGCCAGAGCTGGTGTTGAAGGCTGTGTTTCCCAAAGAGTTGCTCTAAACACTAAGTGATATTGCCTCCCCAAACTAAGAGAAACATTTCCCATAGGAAGTATGGGGTTACAGGAAGAGGAAGCAGCCCTTACTCTGGATTGATGTTGATTGCAGGTATATCTCTGATCTGAGATCAAAAAAAAGAGCTCAAGATACTTTTCCCTAGAAAGAAAATCCCCAGTTTCACAAGTGCAGCTCATGATATTGCAAACCAATCAAACAAAAAAGCCCCATTAGAGCCACAGAAATTGCTTATGAACTCAGGAGTGGCTCCCATTTATAAGGGCTTCCAACACAGGCAGGTAAACATGGAATAAAATCCATCAATAGGCTAGTGAGAACCTGCAGGCAAAAGGAATGCATTATTTGCAAAAGAAAGCAGCACTCTAAGTATATATTACCCACAGATCAGAAAATTTCTGCCACTAATGCATTGGGGTAGGGCATTTACTGGCAATGGCTGTGTCATTGCGGTGCCTCCAATTGTAGCTCCTCATCCAGGGCTCAAACTTTCTAAACTTTTTTTCTCTGACAGATAAAATACCTTCAAAACACCTTAATCACAGCAGAAGAAAATCCCCTGAACTTGCTGTATCACTTGTAATTAAGTAGCCTCCAGGCAATAGAAGCAAATCCTGTTTATTTTGAGGCATCATCAAAGAATGACAGCATCGTGTGACCACAGGTAGGTCAATCTAGTGTAGCAAGCTAACAAATACCCATGGCTGCCTTAATCTAAGGCCATCCATGTAGCCAAGAGAGACACAAATCACTTGGATGCTGCTGATCCTCAGGCTCCAACCTATGCCTCCTTTGTCACCTGCAGATGAGAGAGGTGCTATTTCCAAACTGTATTCCTGAAATGCTTTCCAGTTTGGTGCATGTGGGAGCGCTCATCAAAGCTGAAAGCCCTCCAGCCTGGAAACTACCAGTTATCAAGGAACAGCTGATGACAGAAAAACAACAAAGCAAGTAAAAGCAGGCACAAGAGAAGTCAACCCAATGTGTGTATCTGGCCTGGGGCCAATAATTGTCCAAGTGCAATTTGGAGGCCAACCTGTGAAAATCTGGAAGGAGGAGTGGGGAGGTGACAGAGTAGCAGGTATCAGAGCCCAGAAGGGCTCATTTTTGATGCCTGAACCTGTCTCAAGCACACAATGAAGTGTCTGTCTCCTACGTTCCCTCCAGATGACCCTTGATGCAGGTGCCTTATTCAGCTTGTTTGGGCACCCAGGTGAATCTCCATCCTCCATCCTCATCCCTGCGCACGAAGGCTTGTCCTTGGTGGAAGGTATGTGTTCTCACATTGCGGTGAGGGCTTAATGATGTTGTGAAGGCTACTTCTGTTTTGTTGGGAGAAAAATCCCCAGTCAAGTAAGGCAACCCATAGGCTGGGAGGGAGGAAATGCTTGGCACTGATGAGGAAACACACGGTGCTGAAGGGAACTGAGAAAGGAAGGTAGAGTCCTCGCTGCATGGATGGGTATTGCTGTTAGCTGGAGGCACGTGGCTGCAGCTATACGCTGCTGCTCCTTCACTGTGGTCATAGTCTATCGCTTCCCCAGGGGTCAGGCAGTAGGTGTCTTTTCCAAGGTCTGAGGACAGGGCACTGTAGTTAGCTGAAGTTTCATCAATGGTATTGACATCTTTTAATCCTAAAGTCTGCAAGACCCAGCTGTCCACAGCAGGGCTGGCTTGCTCTTCACAGGCAGTGAATTCATTAAAGAGGTTCCTTCTAGCTTTGGAAGCATGAGGAGTTTCTTGAGGAAGAAAGCAGTGGTCCTCTTTTAATCTTCTCTTGGTGCTTTTAGGAGTAGCACAGGATTTTTGGCCATGGCAGGACAGCAATTTCTATTTAAAAAAAAGATGGAGAGGGAAGATTAAAATCTGAATTTCTTGTTCCCTGGAAGCAACCCCTTTCTGATCTCAGATTTTAGATGGGCAAGATTGTTACTACTGCCATTACGAAAGCTACTTGTTGTTCCACCCTGTGTTTAAACGTGTGGATATGACTATTTCGCATCTTTACAGCCTTTGCAACAACCCAGCCCTTGAGAAAGAAGGATTTGACAGTGTCAATAAGGCCTGTGCTTTGATCACATTCTCACTCAGTGCAGCATGAAATGAGAGCTCCCGCCTGGCTGTACGGCACTCCTCTGCGCTGCTGCTGCCAGCAGCATTTGGCAGGTGAGAGGGGTACAGGGGGGGAAATGTGGCAGCCTGACAAAGAGGGAGGCTGTGAAGGTAAGTCATACTGGGGCAGGTGTGATCCTGGTCAGGGAGTGCTCTGAGCAGCAGCCTTTGAACTAATTAATCCACTTCAGTTGCCTTTATCCTGGGACAAGGGCTCTTCAGGCACCCAGGGATGGTCAAAGGAAGGATGGAATAAGAAGGAAGCTCCCCACCATCTCATGAATTCACTGCTCAGCCACCTCCTGGGATGGTTTTGCGCTGGACTCTCCTCCACATGACACAGAGGTGTGGCCATGTCTACCTGCTGTGCCCAGTAAAAGAGACCTTTTCTACTACCAGGAGCCAGGTCTTGGCACGGGACAGGGGACGTGCCACATAGTCAACTTGGAATAGCATGTAAAAGGAAGGTCTGCTGTTTTTACAGGCTTTTTTGCCTTGTGCCCAAACCACAGAGCTGAGCAAATAATTAATAGTTCAGTTTCACAGGCAAAGATAAAACACTAAAAATAACATTTAAGCCAACAAGAAATGATTACCTTTACTTCCTTTTGGATGAGAGGCAGGGAATCAAAATATTTAATAATAAAAAAACCCTAAAAAAATCCTTTACAGAATGTTTCATTCAACCTGAAGTGTTTAATTTTGTATTTCACTTAAAAAAACCCCAACCTACAACTTTTAAATTAATTTGAAAGAAATTAAAAGGTTGGTATTCTAATGTAAATAAATAAAATGTATCACTGGAAGATGACAACACAAAACATAAACCAAAAAGCACCCAAAGTACAATAAGAAAGTTAAGATTAATACTTATCACAAGGGATAACTGACAAAACAAATACATTCAAGAAATATATGTTTAAATTTGAACTTACAACTGAAAAAAAAAATCAGATGGAATAATTTTTCCTTGCTTGTAAACTTACAGAAAACTTGTAAACTAAACTTAATTATATCATGGGCTATACTATCTCCACAGTCAGAAGCTGACATGGAAACCATCAGCTGGGGGAAACCATCACCTTAGATCCATAACCAGCAATTTGGCAGCTCTGTGAAGTTAAATAGATCCCATACTTCAGGCTGTCTGTGCTTTTAGACTTCCCACGTATTTTAATGGCACATACCTACTCAATGCACTTCTGCACACATCTATACAACAGGTTTGAACACAATACCTTGGCTTTTTCTTCTAAACACTTAATCAGGGCAGAATTGAGGTACTGTCGGAGGTTATTATTTTCTTCATGTAACCTAGCAAGTTCCTCTTCCTTCTGAAGCAAAGTATCTTGAAGCTGTGGAATAGAGATACTGATGAATAGATGTTGACTCTGTAACTTAATAGCAGTTGCCCTATGGTACAGGCTGCTTGGATTTGATGATCTGGGTGTTTGCTTTGTGAACTCAACCCACCCTCTCAGCCTCTTGTCTCTGTAAGTCTAAGTGCCATGACTGTTCAGTTTTCTCTTTTGACTTCCTTTATTCTTTAGTGAGTGTTTGAGAAGATTACTCTGAAAAAAACCTGTAACCGCGGAAAAATAATTATAGGTAGCCCTGCCAGATGTCCTCCAGAGTGGCAGGAAGCATCCCTTTGCACCCCTCTCATTCCCATTTATATTTGGCTGGACAGGAAGAGGAGGAGCTGCAGAGTAACAATTTATGGGCATAGAGTACAGAAGGGAGATGCAATCGCCATTCTTAATGGTGCGGTGGTGGTCAGGAATCCCTTCAATCCTGGACCCTACTCTGCCAGTCCCAGTACATATACAGAGCTGAGATAAGCCTTGGTCCCAAGAGCTGAACTGGGTGTATTTTGAGTTGCAGACGCCTAACACTTTTGCATGGGAAGTCTAGGGATTTGCAGAGAGATTTTTGCCTCCTGATTGTAAATTTGGAGATTCCTTCAGGAGGCCAAAAGTTCATCTGCCAAGGACCCTGGACATATGCTGACTACTGATTGCAAAGCAGAGAGTTAAGTGTTTGAGGTAGAGCCAAAGAAAGAAGTACATTGATGTCTGGAACTAGGGTTTGATTCCAGGGACCCTGAAGTTAGTAAATGAATCTCCATAGATTTCCCAGTGTCAAAATTACATGCCAGGTTTTTGATCAGTCATCTGTCTGGGGTTCTTTCATTTAAGACTGTTTAGGGTTTCTCTTGCCCCTTGATGGGATTTACAAAAAAAAAGAAGAGAGAAAATGAAGCAACAAGGAAATGCTTGTTGGTCAAAATGGTTGATCCACCATATATGTAGGTAATTCTGGTGGAATCATTTCTCATTAGGGTGATCTTGGTGGTCTCAGGAGGACACACGCTCTGCATTTTTAGTCTACAGTATGAGGCTGTGCATCATCAGAGCTTGAGGGATGCCCTGGTAACACCTCTGGCCTTCTCTAGCACCAAGCCAGCCAGTGCCATGCGTTGTAAGAGAGGAGAGATGACTAGAGAACCCCACAAGAGTTGGTTCAGCTTCACAGCACAACATGGAAGGGAGAAATACTTCAGACAAGGAACAAAAACCACCCAAAGAAAGCTGTGAGCCACAGAGCTGGTGAGAGGGAGATGTGCCATAAACCGACCCAGAATGTGCGCCGCATGATACAACGTTCAGGAACCTCGGGGGGAGAAGCGGAGGCTGTGGATGGGTGCGGAGCCTTTACCTGCTTGTTTCTGTAGAGCTGGGAGGAGAGCTGGTCTCCTTGCCACGCCGCGTCCTGGGCACCGAGCTGCGGGCTGCAGAACTGGCCTGGGGGGAGCAGACCCGAGAGGTTAGCCCGCTCTCACTTCCTCGCCAAGCCCGGCTGCGGGACCGCGGCCGGGCCACCCACTCCCCGACGACGACGACGGCGGCGGCGAGCGCTCGCTTACCCGGAGGCCGAGCCTCCCGCCGGCCCTGGCTGTGGTGCGGCGGCTCCGCGGTGCAGATGGCAGCCCAAGTCTCCTTGGAAACCCCGGTGGGGGCGGACCAAGGGCAGGCGTAGCCCGGGCCCCCGGCGAAGTCCGGCTCCGGGCACGGCCGGCCGGTGCTCTGCGGAAGAAAGGAGCGGTGGTGACGGGGGTCCCGGCGGACGGTTTCACCCCTCACAGACCCCGGGCTGCAGCGGGCCCCGAGGGGAGGCGGTGTCAGCCCAGCTCCGGCCACGCCGCATCCCAGCGGTGAAGCATCCCGGCGCTGCGGGCTGGTCCCCGCTCCGCGGGGAAGGGCTCCCCTCCCGCTGCTGTCCCGACCGGGGTTTGCTCAGGTCGCAGGGGACTCCGCAGCCTCGGCCGCCCCTGGCAGGCGCCGCCCGCCCCCGTGGGAGCTCCCAGCCCTGACCCAGGTGTCGTGCCGTCGCCCCCCCTCCGCTGAGCGCCGGGCAGTGCCGCCCCCGCTGCAGCCGCCCGCAGCAGAGGGGCGCCGAGCAGAGGTACGCCAGGAAGGCGGCGGGGTTTCCTGCAATCCCTTGGGAAACACTAGGGTCCTGAGTGGGCTAAAGGTGAAGGAAGGACCCAGGCTGTCCTTGGCCATCCCGCTCCTCCCGCCTTGGGGGCTCGGTTCATCTCTAAAGCTGTACAAAGCCAGCAGAGTCACCTCCAGGCTGCTCGCACTCTCCTCTGCCCCTGCGGTCCTGCAGGACTCCCACACCGCACAGTAGCAAAGCCTGGGGTTGTCTCTGGATTCACTCCTTTTCCCTCCTCCAAATAAGCCCCATCTGCATCAGCTCTGAATCTCTGCAAGGCAACGGCAGAGCCTGGAGCCTCAAGCAGGGAATCTGCTTGCCCATGGGAAGACACAGCAGCAGAGGCTGCTCTTGCAGGTGGAGGAGAGCCCTCTTCCTTCCCCATCTTAAGGAGGGCACAAAACCTACTGCAAGCCCCCAAGGCAGGGAGACCAGCTTCTCCTTCTCTGCCTCCAGGTCGGGAGAAATGCAAAGAGCACTTACCATGTTAATGGCAGAATGAAATGCAGGTCTTGGGAGCACGTTTCTGTTAAAAGTCCCAGCGAGGTTTAAATGGCTCTGAAGGAGGGGGAGAGGGGGAGACCGGGGAGGCGAGTTTAATCTAAAGGAGCTCCCAGTGACGCCTCAGAGCTCTCCTGAAACCCAGCAATCTGATTTGGTGTAAAGCTGTCAAACTTGTGACGTGAATAAACAGCAAACTTGCTGAAATCAAAGTCATTCTGGCCCCACAAATCAACACAAGGAAGGAGGGAAAAGAAAAGGAGAGAGAGAAAAAAAAACCCTTCCACACACTTCAGGACAGCACTGAACCGGTGTGCCTGAGTTTCACTCCAGGAAATGAGCAGGGATCCAGGGAAGCATCCCACATGTTCAGAGCAGGGCTGCTGGTGCTGCTGGTGAGTTTTTGTTTTGTTTTGTTTTCAGGTCTTATTTGCAGCTGTAAAATCCAGCAGGAAGAAACAAGTTTGCCTGACATGCCTGCCTGAAGGAGTGGATTTTCCACAGTTTCCCAGGGGCGTGGAGAAGCAAATATGGTTCAGAGCACTTCTGTGGATGGTTCTGAGGAAGAAAGTGTGGGTTTCAAAACAATACAGTGTGCAATGACAAACTGGGGCAAATGTCTTGCTATATGGGGAGTTATTTTTCTGCCAAGCCCCAGACTTCTAGAAGATGATCTCAGGGTATAAATGCTGTAGCTGTGTTACAGGTTTTAATTTCATAGAAGGTAATATCGCAAAAGCCATATGCAAGTGTGGGAAAGACAGGTTGTCTGTATATAGTCAGGTCTAATTGACATTAGATTCTCATGGCAATTAAAAACCATAGCTAGGCTTTTTTTTTTTCTTTCCCCAGAAAAATAAAAAAACCCCACCCAAACAGCCCTTCACCCAGGCAGTGTCTTTGAATAGCGTAGGGGATGGTGGGAATAAAGCTAATAGCAGAGCAGTTGCTCAGTCAGGATCCTGCCTCCTGTCTTGGCAAGGGCTATTCAGGGAGGTAACCCGACCTGTCTGCGGACACAATCTGCAGCCAGTGCTGGATGAGGCCAGGCCAAAGGCAGGCCAGGCTGGCATATGGGCTGGTCTTTCATTTCTCCCCTGGAGGATGCTCAGTGCTGTTACCCCATTAGTGAGGCTCAGGGACAATACAGACCAAAAGAGCCATTTGTTTTTCATTCTTTTATGACTGGTATATTTTCCTAGGTTGCTGCCCAAGGTGAACTGGCAGCCATGACAAATTAAATCACTTTTCACCATCCACCTTGGTTAAATTTTTTTCTAAAGGGCTCATACTCCAAATCCTCACTGCATCTGTCAGGTCACTCTTTATCTTCCCTAAACCCCAGCTTTGCACAGTAACTTTGATAACCGCTGTGGTAACCCACACTCTTGGTGCCAACCCCTCTTCCGTGTGGCCGTGTAGACTGGGGGATGGCATCTTCTGGCTGACCAGAAACACAAGTCTATTACACACGTCCAACAAGCACGAAGGCCCAGTAGATTCCTCACCCCCTTTGCCCTTTAGGCTGCCTCAGTGGCTTCCTCAGCCTGGGCATGCACCCCAGGTGAGGACTGCCACCCCCGGGGACCCAATGGGTCAGTTACACGCCGGGAAAGGCCCGAGGCGGGCGGGTAAAGCCCGGACAGGCCGCAGCCCCGAGGCCACCGGCCCGTCAGGGGAAGTTCTGGCAAGGCAGGCAGCCGAGCAGCCTCCGCAGGGCCAGGCGGCCGGGCAGACAACCCCGGAGCAGTCTGGAGGTGACCTCGGAGCCCGGAGCAGCCCCGTACGAGGTGCAAGAGCCCCACGGAGCCCGCCCGGCTCCGGCAGCCCCTCCGGACAGCGCGGCCTCGGCCTGGCGCCGACCGAGACAGCGGCCATGTTGGAGCTGCCTCAGAGGCGCGGGAGCGCCGGGTCCGTCCATTGGGGGAGGCGAGCGGCCCCGGCGACGTCATCATCCAGCGCCCGCACCCGCCGTCGGGGGGGAATTGGTGGTTGTGGGGGTGCAGGTTCCCCCTCGCCCCGCTTCGTGCTCGGGTGCGGGCTGCTCGGCGCCTCCTTTCCGGCCCTGCCCCGGTGTGTCCTGGCAGCGCGGGGAGGTGCCTGCCCGGCCCTGGCTGGGGTGGGGGCAGGTGCAGAGGAGGCTGCAGTGGGGAGGCCGGGTGTGGGGAGGGCAGGGCGCCCCTGCGCGGGGGTGCCAGGCTTGCAGCACCCTGGGTGCCTCGCCGCCCGTTTCCCGAGGGATACAGGAGAGGCGCAGGGAGAGGAGAGCCGGGTGCCCGAGAGGCCCCTGGGGAGGGACACGGAGCGGGCAAGGCTTCTCTCCCGCTCTGTGCGGATGTGGGTGCGGGGAGAAGCATTGCAGGCCCGCGCTGCCCCTGGACAGGGCCCTTTGCCTGGCACAATGCTGGTGGCTCTGCCTCCGCTTCCTCTTGGCAGAGCTCTGTATGCTCAGGCATGCTGTTTGCCTCTCACAAGTGGTGGGAGGAGTACGGGCACGCTCTTGGAGTGCTACGCAGGTACAAAGAAAACCCATGGTCGCTCCAGTGTCGCTTCTGCAGAGCTGGTGTCGTGTTGGTTTGGGTTTCCAGTGTTCAGCTTTCTGAGTTCAACAGAGTCATGTCAACTCGGTACAATGGTTTCTACTCTGGGGAGTTAAGGTTGGTAACATGGATAAAAGGCCCTCCTAAGGGAAGGTAACTTTTGGGTGGCTTTCTGTTAAGGAAAGACAAATGCTGCTGGTTTAAGAGGAGGTAATTTGATGTCACACACGATGAACAAAGAGCTTCACGTCACGGCAGCAGCTCCGCATCGATATGCAGTGTACAACAAAGCCAAGGAACAAGCACCTGCTCATTCTTTCCCCGTTCATCTGAGGCAGCCCCCATCAAAGAGCTTTCTGCCTGGTGAAGTTAATGATGCACTTCTTTAACTGGAACTAAAGTTCAGGGATGAAATGTTTATCAAAACTACAGTACGGCTTCAGTGGAGACATGATTTCACTTTGAGTCTCATAGCAACTCTGCTGAAGCCTTGACAATCACAGAATTGTAGGAGTTGGAAGGGTCCTCCAGAGATCATCGGGTCCAACCCCCCTGCCAAAGCAGCTCCCCAGCTCATACTGCACAGAGAACATGCTAGCACGTATTGTGTGTTAATTCTCATGTGTTATTTGTGCCTGCAACTTCTTCTGTAATTTCAATTATTTTTTGTTTAAGTGACATTGATGAAGGTAAACCCTTCAGATCAAAAAAATAAATCCACAACAACCAAAGAAACTTGAATTTTTGTGGTTTAACTCGCTTTTATGTAGAAATGGCCCTAAAAAGTCCATCTGGACCTCTGTGAACTGGCTCTCCAAGGAGAAAAAAATATTTACAAATAATCCAATGCAACTTGTACACCTGACTCACTACACAGTGTGTGTTACTTTTCATGCTAACACCTGCATGGATAACCAGACCCATGTCAAGTCCCTGTCACTCACCCTGCCACAGCATTGCTACACTGCTGCTCAGCCCCCTTAAGAAGGGTGAGTACATCAGTGGCAAAACAGAGGCTCACTTAACTACTCCAGCTTTTTAACCTGTAGGCAGGTACACACAGGTGTCTGGCACTTGCATGACTCTCTGCTGGTGGTTGTGAAGTAAAGGTGTGATTGTTTAAGCCCGATGAGACTAATTTGCAAGAGTATTTCCAAATGGAAATTGATGCAGATACAGGTTCTGGTTGTTCTCTGATCAGTCTTCCTCCTTGAACGCAGGACTAAAAGGGACTTCCCAAATCCAGTCCCCTGCTGTTGAGACATTCTTAAACTTTTCAATCTCCCTCTTAAAACTAATTAGGTTATTTTCCTTACGTTATCCCCACTGTGAGGCTACACCGTACTGAGCTCTGATGGCTAGACACTTTCTAGTTCCCAGTCTGAGTGTATTCATAGCAGGTATAATCCCTTTTGTCCTTGTGCCAACATCTTGTGTTAGCTTAGACAGCTCTTCCCTCTCTGTAGTGTATATCCTCGATGTCTGTGCAGAGCACTGTCACATTCTGTTCCTTTGCTTTTTAGGTCAAATAAGGCAGGTTCTTTTACAACCTTCCTCTAACATAAACACTGCAGGAATCCACCTGAGAGAATATCCCACCTGATATTAACCTGTTTTTCAGATGGATGACCAAAATCACTCAATCTGCTGTGTAATGCACCAATGTTTTAGAGAAAAGCATTGGCAAATCTTTCTCTTACCTCCTCCTGATAAATCTTTTAGGGAAATGTTTGCTTTCTTTAAACTAGTCTCCAAATCATTGTCAGGTGGCAGTAAATACACCTGTGAAATGCAGTTAATCCAACAGGGTCTTCAGTGCTGCTGGGTTCTAGCTCTCTTGTGCTGATACTGTGTAGTACTGTGGGCTTTCACAAGTATTTAGGAGCAAACAAACTGCAAAAAAGGTGATTTAAATATGGAAAAACTCTAATAGATCTTACTGGCATTACTTGTAGTTTCTTGAAGAAGGAGAGGTGAGTCAGTGGGGCAAAGATTATCCAGCTGGGACACAGTTTTGATGGTGGCTTTGATGCTTTTTTCTTGTCTGAAATGAAGGCACTTGTGTGTTTAGATATATGTGATTTTGTTTCCTGGTACATGCTGGATGTTTTTTATCCCTGAGAGGTTCCTAGAAGGGAATTTGGTGTTGCTGGTGCTTAATCATCTGTGTTCAAAAAAGAGTCTTTTGGTTTTTTTTTTTCAAGGAAGTAAGTTGTAACTTAGCAGCAGTATGGAAAAGGATGATGTCTTATAGTGATCTATAAACTTAATTTACTTAATGGATATTATCAGATGGGTTTGTATGTGTGTGGTACTGTGTAGGCTCAAGTTAAATAATGAAAATCTAAATATTTATTACATTCAGTTCATCTTGAATTGCTTTGAAGCTACTTGTGGATTTTTAGAAAGTGTCTTAAGGTCCTCAGAGTGCTGAGAAGTTATAGTCCTCCAGATCTGTGGTCACCTTCTATGCTTACTCCCTGGGTAGCAACTGTGCAAGGAAGTCATTATGTCCCTATGCAGACATTAACATTTTGAAGTGATATTCTTTATGATGAATGTTTAAATTTGAATGGGAAAATTGTGTTGTGCTTTCTTGTGAAAATGGAGTTCCACAGATTTGCAGCCAGCCTTTGGTTTTATCCAAAATAGTTTTCATACATAAGCAGTGACCTCTACATGTATAGAATATTCTTGCAGATGAAGCATGTCAGGAGTGTGTTTGAAGTGTGTGGCATATATGTGTGCACAAGCGCTCACCCATGTGTCATCACCCCATCTCTATTAACAGCTAATCTTGGTTCTGTCGTGTGGATGTAACCACTGTTTCACAAGGGACAGAAGATCCTTACTTTGAAGAGAGATCTGTTAGGTGAAACACAGATAACTACTCAGATAACTACTTGGGACTAGAAGGGCGTTCAAGGTTGTCTGTCCCATCTCCTACTTTAGGTAGGCAGTAGTTCATAGAACTTCAATGCTGGCACTTCAGTGCATTCTCTGGTAACATGGGCACTGCTTCTCACTCCTTGAATGTTCAGAATGCTGCTCTAATTTCTGATCTAAATTGATTCATGGAGGTTTGTTGCTCTTGGGTTGTTTTTGGACTTTAGCATTCTCTTTTTTTACACCACATGCTTGTGTATGTGTCACTTTGATGTGCTTATCAACAACAATCTATGCTGGTTTTGCCTGGCTTTGTGTAATAATTTTTCCCTGATCTCCTGAGAAGTACTTAACACACCTCTAGTAGAGAGACCTTGTCTTACATCAGCATGGGTGACTGTTTTTCTTTCATAGCTCTCTAGACTGCAGTCATTACACCCCTAGATACAGGAATGAGAAATCATCTGAAATGGAAAGATGGATGGAAAAGGTGCTGGGTGTCTGTAACAGAGCACATTAATAGAATTCACTGCAATAGAATGACTTTGAGAGTGAAAGCATTGTGGTATTAAAATAAGTAATGCTTTTTATCTTTCTGGAGTTTTCTTTTGAATATCTTAATTTATTCTACTGGGTATATTGATCTTCTGTCTGAAGACAGCATTAATTGCACTGTCATGTTCTCTCAGAACACATCCCAGTCCCTTATGTATTGCATATGTCTTACTCTTTTGAGTGGCTGGAATTGAACCATAAAAAATGGGGCCCTAAAGAGATCCATATCTTGGGTCTGGCTTTTGAGAAGCTGATGGGTTCCCCTAAAACTCTGTGTAGGGATCTGTTACTTTTGCTGATCTGATTGGTGTATGGAAAAGAAGTTTGTTCTACTCCTGGGTCCGATGGTGTATAGTCTTATAGCAGCACTTGACCTGAGGATTCAGACCTCATGTTTGTCACCTGTTGACTAGACCCAAGTTAATCTCTGATAGCTGAGGTGCTGAAACACAAAGGTGCAATCAGGAGTGGTTGAATCAATGTAAATCTTACATTTGTGGAATAAAAAACGTACTCTCACAGCCCCATGCCAAGTGAGTCCCTTTGTTCTTGGCTGTGACCCCTGGGTTCCTCAAAAAACAACATTAGTCTGGTGAGTTTTGGGGTTTAATTGGGTGGGAGTTTTAGTATAAACCTTGATGTGTTTTTGGGACCAAAGCCTGTTCTTGGTCTGGCATTAACAGCACTCTACTTGTGTGCTGATGTGCCTCCATCCAGAGGCTGCACCTAAGAACCATTTTTTATCACAGGAGAGTGATTTAGTGGTGTAAAGAAATGCACTTGGTTCCTTGCTTAAAGCACAGGTGATAGAAGCAGATTCTCCTGACTGTGTTAGGAGTGTTGAGCACCATGGTTTGGGGGGGAACTGCTGAGTCTATGAGAGAAAGACCGGTGTGCTGAAAAGCCATGTGTTTCTCCATGGTGTTTTCTGTTGAAGTCAAACTATTTTGCAGGGAGACCTGCCAGAAAAGCTTAGCTCATGTGTTTCATCCAAATTAGGATGAATTTTCATGGGACCAGATGCAGAGCTGAACAAGGCCTCATGCCTGATCAGCCACTGATGCACATACCTTCCTGCTTTGTAACCTGGCCTGTGAACTCCTCCAACACACACTGTGCTGCCAATACCTATGTACTGGGCTTCACCTATTTAACAGTGCTTTTCCTCTTGGCTGGTGCTCAGGAGTTGGCAGTCTGGCTCCTCTCCATCTCTCCTTGGGTGTAGAGCTGGGCACTTTCCATTCTTGGCTGGCAGTTGGGAGGTTTGGCAGAGATCTCTCATCTGAGTAAATATATGTGAGGGCATCTCTTCATTGCAAAGCTGTATGGCATTGCCTGCCCTAATCAATAATGAAAGAAAGATCCTAGGATGTGTGGAAATGTGTCAGGGGTCAGAAGGTGAAGGATGTTGTTGTCACCAGCTGAGAAAGATGTCAGGGTTTTTGTGCATGCTATTCAAAGGCTGAGTTAAAACAGTAAGTCACTAGGGAGATATTCTAGTAAAACAGCTCTGTCTGTATACATAAAACTTCCAGCTCCTAGTCCATGCAGGTAGTGTTCGATGAACTAGTGATGAAAAGGAATTAGTTGGCTGGTAATTCATCTAAAAGATTGGCAGAGGATTTTACAGGCTTACACCAGAGCTGGCTGGAGACAATAATCTCTTTTCTTGAAGAATGCTGAGGTCCTGACGCCCAGCTCGTTGGAATGAAACCTGAATGCTTTTTAATTCTCTGGGAGAGGGTTTTTTTTTCCCCCCTCTTTGGTTTTTGTTTTTAGGAAGGAACAAAATGTTTCATTGTGATTTTGTCAATGATTTTGATATAATGGATTAAAAGAGTAAATGTCTTCCAAATCCCAAAGCCTTTTAAAAGAAGAATTCCATTCAAAACACATCAGAGCTGTTTTCTGCCCTGAATTTTTGCTGAAAATTCATTTTAAGCAAAAGTTTACACACTTCAGTGGTAGTGTGGGTTCCCTTGCAGTAATGATGTGCAGTGGAGAATAACTACAAACAGGATGTTTTTATTTCTTCTTTTTTTTTTTGTGTGTGTGTCCAGTTACAGTTTATGCTGTCCTGGAGGTGAAAGGGGTGGTGGGGAGGGGGAGGTTTGCATCCACTTGGCAGCCTTGTACTGTGCCAAAGATGTGTAAAAAGGCCTCAGTAGGAATAAGAAACAAGAGAAATCTTTGGGTTTTAACTGCCCCTGGACAAGAGAGCAGAATTTATCGATGCCTTACTGTAACTTTACAGTTCCATTGCAAACTGTATTAGTACAGCAGGGAGAGAGGTAGGAGGCTCGCATGACGTAGCAGAGCAGGCTTTGGAGAGAAGACCTTTTCTCTTGGCTCAAGGTTCTTTCATCCTAGTGTCCTGACTTGGTTGGAAGGAACAGACTTAAATGGCAGCTCTTGGGTTGCCCAGAAGCTCCTGTGTGTTCTGTTTCATCCTTTCTCTCTAGTCAGGCAGAAGTGAGAACTCTTGCCATCCACAGAACCCCAGTGATGAGCCTGTCATCCAGCACTGAAGCTCCACAGGTCCTGACATGTATGCTGTACTCTTGTTGGCTCAGGTCAGTAGTCACTGACCTCTTTCTTAGAGGCAGAAAGGTACACTGTTGTTTGGAAAGCAGCAGGTTCATCTGAAGTGAACTGATTTAATCTGAGATGCTACTATTCTCTTGATGTTGTTTTGTGACTCCTCAAATTTCAGGGAAGTTTGTGTTCAGTGATAGTGCTTACACCTTATCGCTAGTCTCCAGCACCCAGGGGATACAAATCTACAAGGAAGAGCCTGGGCAAGCACAGCTGGAAGGCTCTGCAGTGCTCCTTTCTGGGTTGGCTGCTGGCCTGCAAAGTGGCTGTCAATAATTCACTTTTATCTCTTTAGTTGCCCCAAATGTGGGATGTGGAATGTACTACATTAGATGTTCCTATTGAAGAATAGCTCTCTGTAATTGGTGGCATTTTTATTTTCAAGATTAATGCTGACTATAGACTTCATTTTATAAGTGTGGTTTGGTGCCATGAATTTGGTACCATAAGTTCATCTTACTGATGAAAAAGTTTTGGCTTTCCTGCAATTCTGCTATTCCCAAATATTAAAACTGGGAGAAAGGCTAGTTTGGTTTTGAGACAGCCTGGGAGCAGCACACTGTTTATCTTCCACTAATTCACTGAGCAGAGTTATTGACCAGATTACATCCTTTAATAAGTCCAGTTCTGTAGTTCTTTTTTTTTTTCTTCCCATGCTTCTCCCCACATCTTATGTTATGTCACCATTTCACCATCACTTTCAAATCCATAAGAACTGGTTAATTCTGTCTGATGATGTAAATCTGTGTATTTGCTGTCACGGGAGCAATGTAGCTGTCAGCCTGTTTGCTGAGTCAAAATGAAAAAATCTTTATTTTTTGATACTAAAACCAGTATTGTCTGTCAAAAGATTTAAAACAGCCTAAATCATACTCTTGAGACAAACAGAGTCTTGAGACAAACTATAGAATAGGGGTTTTTTACATTTTTGCCCTTCTAGCTTTACCAAAATTACATTTTTAAAGGTTCATTGTTTGTTTCTAAAACCTGAGACCTTTTAAGGGAACAGTCTTAATTGTGTCATGCTGTTCCAGAATCTTGAGCCTTAAGACAGCTCTAATATTCTATCATATATCTGCTATCTGTAGGGAAACAACATAACACTGAGCTGTGTGCTCAGATTTTGCAGGCTTGAGTTCTAAGATTAGGTTCTGAAGTGTATAATTTTGGTAATGATTAAAGATTTAGGAGCTTCTTCTCAGTCATGTTCTGAAAAACAACTTCATGGAAGTGTGTTTCTGCTTTTCACTGACTGAACAGTCTTCCAAAGGTCCTAGCTGTTACTGTTCCAGACTTCATCTATCAGTTCAGGTATAAATGCCATCGAGGCAGGAGGGGAAGGGATAAATCAATGGAGTTAAAACTGAAAAATCTGTATCAGGATCTCAGTTTCCATTTGACCATCATTTTCTTAGGGTCTGCAATTAGTGATTCCTCTTTCTTTGCAAGTGTCATGTTGATACCACCAAGGGAAGATCGTGCTCGACCAATCTCATAGCCTTCTATGATCTCATTGCTGGCTGGGTGGATGGCGGGAGTGCAGTGGATGTCATCTACCTTGACTTCAGCAAGGCTTTGATACTGTCTCCCATGACATCCTGATAGCAAAGCTGAGAGTATGGGATAGATGAGTGGGCAGTGAGGTGGGTTGAGAATTGGCTGTTGGACCGAGCTCAGAGGGTTGTGATCAGTGGAGCAGAGTCTGACTGGAGGCCTGTGACCAGCGGTGTTCCCCAGGGCTCGGTGTTGGGTCCAGTCCAGTTTAATATTTTCATTGATGACCTTGATGAGCGAACAGCATCCACCCTCAGCAAGTGCTGATGATACAAAGCTGGGAGGAGTGACTGATGCGCAGGAACACTGCACTGCCATCCAGAGACCTGGCCAGGCTGGAGAGCTGGGCAGGGAGAAACCAGATGAAATTCAACAAAAGCAAGTGTGAAGTTTTGCACCTGGGGAGGAAAAACCGTTTGTATCAGTACAGGCTGGGGGTGACCTGCTGGAGAATAGCTCTGTGGAGAAGGACCTGAGGGTCCTGGTTGAGGACGGGTTGGCTATGAGCCAGCAGTGTGCCCTGGGGGCTGAGGGAGGCAATGGGATCCTGGGGGGCATCAGGAGGAGTGTGGCCAGCAGGTCCAAGGAGGTGATCCTTCCCCTCTACTCTGCCCTGGTCAGGCCCCACCTGGAGGATTGTGTCCAGTTCTGGGCTCCCTGGTGTAAAAAGGTCAGGGATCTCCTGGAGAGAGTGCAGAGAAGGGCTACAAAGATGCTGAAGGGCCTGGAACATCTATCCTATGAGGAAAGGCTGAGAGAGGTGGGGCTGTTCAGCCTGGGGAAAAGAAGACTGAGGGGGGACCTAATCGATGTTTAAAAATATTTTAAGTATGGGGTGCAAGGGGAGTTGGCCAGCCCCTTTTCTGTGGTCTGTGGAGACAGGACAAGGGGCAATGACTGCAAATTGGAGCACAGGAAGTTCCGCACCAACATGTGGAGGAACTTTTTCCCAGTGAGGGTGAGGGAGCCCTGGGACAGGCTGCCCAGGTGGTGGAGTCTCCTTCTCTGGAGGTATTCAAGACTTGTCTGGACACCTGTCTGTGCAGTACGAGCTGGGGAGCTGCTTTGGCAGGGGGGTTGGACCCGATGATCTCTTGAGGTCCATTCCAATCCCCCTGTGATTCTGTGATATTCCCTGTGTACAGACACTGTATTACTACAGTCATTTGGCCATGCTATCCCGATTCACCCGCTAAGCTCGTGTTCAGACTGAGCAGGATGAAGATGCCAAGCTGTCCCTGCCTGAAAGGAGTTTGCCAGTGGTCAGGGACTCTTGAGAATCTAGCATCTCTATCTCCATGTGCTCTCAAAACTCTGCAGGCTAGATGAATTTTACTTTTCTCTGGGGAAGGATAAACTTGTGGATGTCACTGACAAGCAACCACACACTTTGCTCCAAGATGGGAAAGCAGAACATTGGAATTTGAAACGTTGCACGTGTGTAAGCTGGATGCAGTTTCTTGAGCATGGGAGTTAATGGTGAGCAGCAGAGAGCAACACGCAATTCGATATGAATTGTAGGTGAAGCCATTTATTAGGTGAAATCACCCAGATTCTATACCTTTCTTACAGCAAACGTGGCAAGCTAAAAAACTGCTCATTGGTTACACACACTGTTCACACCATATTGATTGGTTAGTGATTATAATGAGTTCTGATAAACCTCTCTTATAGCTAAACATCCTTAATTTACCTTTAATGCCTAAAAGTATCTGCACACCTGCTGTTTTGACCCTCTTGTTATGGTTGGTTCCTAACATGTTCCGTTACTCCCAAATACCTTCCCATAACTGCTTCTTGGTTTAGGGCAGCCTGTACCCCTATCAACAAGGCCGCTGTGTTTTGAGAATGTGATTATTAGGATCCTCTCAGCATGAGGAACTTTTCCTGTCTCATGGGAACGGAAGAATATTGTCAGGGCCTATGTTTTGGGAGAAGAGAGCTAGGCCGCCAGCAGGCCTGCTGTCCTCCCCGACAGGAGTTTGGCTGTGATAGTCAGGTTTAACATCCTTCTTGGTTGTTGGTTTTCTTTGGGATTTTGTTTTGGTTTGTTTTCCTTGAAGGGGTTAGGAGCCTGTGGAAAAACTACTTAATGTGAAGCAAAAAGATCAAGGAACTCTGTTAAAATCAGCAGTGTCTTATCTTCTTGGGAGTTTTTTAGAAGCGAAATTTAAAATTTTTTTTTTAAAATTATGTCAGGGCTTTTAAAACTCCTTCCAGGAATGTTGTTCTGTTTGGTTTGAATTCAGTTTTGTCAGTGGCAGAAGAGATTGTGTTAGGGAGAGAGTTGGTGTTGGTGAGGTCGCAATGGGAAAAAATCGAAAGGAATTGTTTTCCCCCTTCTTGGACTGCAACAGAAATGTCAGGAAATGGGTTTGGCAGATGATCTGAAATTTTAAAATGTTCTGTAAAATTATAGAAAATGCATCCATAGGTTTAGCATTTCTTTTGCCTTTTCAATGCATCCAAATGAAACTGAAGAGTCTTCTAGTAAAGAGCTCCAGCCTGTTGATTAAAGCATGTGTTTGGAAGAGGGGGGTCTGGGCTCCCATTTCTGCACTAGCAGCAGTTCATGGGTTTTATCCAGTAAATGTGTGCTATAAAATCCAAAGCAGTGCTGGAAGCAGGACATGAGGCTTTTTGTTATGAAGTGTTTTTGGCTTTTTTCTTTTTTTTCCTTTTCTTTCCCATCCCCACCCAGGAGTTATATCCTAACTACTGGACTGTGAAGCTATTCTTGCTTTTTTTTTTACTGTAGAGTCTTGAATTCCTTTCTTTGCATCCTCTGCAAAAGGCATGCCCATGGTTCTGTGGCTAGGAGCACTCCCAAATCCGGTGATGTAAAAGCATTGAGCTGAGAGAACCAGCCAGGCAGCTTCTCTAGCTGAATAAATTGGAAGATCATGTGGTAGCAGCACTGTAACTGTTTCTCATCGGGCATTTCAGATGACCAGAGCCAGTCCTGCAGACTTTGAAAGTCAGGTGTTAGGAGTAGGACTGGGGCTTGAGATTCAGTTTGTGCTCCCCACAGGTTTTCAAAGGGAAAAAGACCCAAGAATTACATGTCAGTGAGGAGACCTCTCCAGCTGGGGAAGGGAGGCTGTCCAGTTTGCTTTGAGATTGAGAGTCACTGCCAGATCCTGGGTCTGAATGGGGCAGAAGTGCTGGGCCGTGTGGAGGGAAGGTGTTTCTGGGTACGCACAGGCACCTGGGGGACTTCCAGGGACTTTCCTCCCACCCTCCATTTTATTTCTTTAGAAAGTGGTTGTGGAGTCGAGCCTTTCCAAGACTTCATAACCACAGGCTGGACATGTCATCCCATCATGTATACAGACTTTGCTGGGGCTTTTCTGAGCCTCAGTTGCCCCTCAATGATGTTTTGATTTCCCAGGATTTGTGTGTGCACCTACAGAGGATAGAAGGGAACTGACAGATCTGAGGGGCTCCATTGCAGAGGAGGAGGCAAAATGCTTCCATCACTGATGGAGGGTAGGCTAAGAGGAGGGGAGGGAGATACCTGCTAGCAAGAGCAGCCACCTTCTGCAGAGGAGACTGGAGTGGCCCAGGAGGCAGCACCAAAGCAGGTGGGGTAAGCCCAGCAGTGAAGCAGCCTGTCAAGGCTGGTTCTGTTAGATCTTGCTCTGCTTTGCACGCTACCTGGGCTGTTACTTAACAACATGTTTCACTGGTTTAAAAACAATTCTATCACTGAGTCTCTTCTTCAGCCTGTAACAAGAAACCTTTCACCACAGTGCTAGGGAATATGAGGCAGAGTGTCTTAGAAAGTTAAACTGCTGCCAACAAGCAGCCTTGCTGCAATGGGTTAAGCAGGGCCATCCCTGTAGACTGCCACTCAACAGACTTCTCTCTTTTTTTTCTTTTTTTTTCCTTTTTTGAGTTGACCTGCTAGGATTTTTCCCTCTCCTCCACCCCTTCCTCTTCTCTCTCTTTCTTCCTTTCTTTCTTTCTATTCTTTTGCTCAAGTCTCTTTTGATTTCATGCTGGCTTTTTAAATTGAGGATAAAGTTAATTCAGCACACAATGCCGCAGCTGGAATGAAACACAGCCAGTCGCCTGTGTGGAGGGGAGGGATCTGTGCTGGCTGGGGGTGGCTCGTTGCATCTCCTAAGGCTGCTATGGGCTGTTGCTGATTTATTGATAGTGCCTCTAGCGACAAAGTAAGAAGTTAACTAATTATGAACATATGGTTCAGCTCATGCTTGACTCAGCAGCCACCTTGTTAGCCTGGAGCTGGCTAGGTGTTCAGAGGCAGGAGAAGAGGAAAGTTTTGGGTGGAAGGTGTGGTCCAAAGTCCCACTGTCAAGCCAGAGGGGAACTTGATTGATCCTAATCTATTCTTTTTGTTAGGAGGCAGCATGCTGCTGTCAGGAACAGCTTGGTAATAACAGATTTGTGGCCTCTAAGTCCTTGTGGTTATAGTCAGCACGCGACACTCGGTCGGCTCCTTGCATGCTCTGTACTTAATTGGTCTCAATGGTGGGGTCTGAAATGAGACGGTAGTTCAAGGTGCAACACATGCTACACCTGAAATTGCAGCCTGTGAGCTGCTGCACAGCTGTCAGCTTTTTACCAGTGGGCTTACCACTTGGGACCCAGAGGGTCCGTACAGAAAGGGGCGAGGGGTGTCTGAGAGGACCCTGCAGATTTTCAATGCTTAATGTGGAATTAATTAGATGAAAGTTTAGAGAGAGAGAGAGAGAGAGTGATTGGTGGATGAACAAGGAGAGACACACCAAACTTGTTAGGAAGTTCAAGGTGGATTGCAGTTTGGTGTGCATTGAGTGGTCAGCATGCATAGCCTGGATATAGGGGAGTATTTAACAGGAAATAAAGCTAAAGGGGGGAGGAGGGTGTCTCTTTCTGTCCATCTGTTGGTCTTTTACAAGTGAATTGGGTTATGTCATGGGATTCAGAACAGTGTAGTTAGAGCCTTTTTTTTTTCCATGGGTGTATATTGTCTCTGGGAAGAGTGGGTTTACTGCTGTCCAGGCTTCTAAAACAGTTTTAGGGTTCTTGTGTTTTGCTTAACTGGAAGTGCTGAGCATAGAAAGATAGCAATTTTAATAATAGGCAACAGAAAGAACTCCAGGGATGACTGATTTGACAAACAGGTTATTTTATGGCTGCCTAGACAAAGCAAAAATGAGCCGAGTAGGTTTGCTCTTCTGGGGATGGAATTGCAAAGTCATAGTCAGCAGGTTGAGGGAGATGGTTAGCAGCCTCTGCTAGGCTCTGGTGAAGCTGCACCTGAAGTACTAGTTTTGATCTTCACAGTGCGAGAAAGATGTTGAAAAACTGGGGAATCTAACAACAGTGCCACTAGGCTGGTCAGGAGACTGGAGTGCAGGGGAGCTGGGTCAGCTTATCTTGGAGAAGAGGGCAAAGGGAGTGTGATGGCCATCTTCCACTGCCATGGGGGAGTATAGAGAAAAGGCCAACTCTTCTCAGGCATGCACAGTGAAAAGAAGTGGCCAAAAGATGGGACAAGTTATATTCCAATTAGATGTGAGAGGCAGAAAAAAAATGTGGCATACCTGATAAGTTAGAGAGGGTATGGAATCACCATTCCTGGAAGTTTTCATAACTTGCCTGGTCCATGATCTACATTTGGAAAGAACCCTTATGTTTTCTATGACCAGGGCCTGGGACAGGGTGACATGACTCATGTTATGCACTGTTGGGCTGGCTGGTTTTAGTTCCTGTGTCATACCATGATGCCCATGGCAATTATCATTGTCACTCCCGTAATGTAATGAGATAGAACAGCTAATTAGAGGGTAGAGACAATCTGTGCCTGATGGTTTGGAATACAATTCACCCAGATACAGGGATAACTTTTCTTGGTGGTGGCTGTGCTTTAAGCTGTGGCTAGCTGCTTAGAGAAGAAATTATTTGGGGGGCTAAATAGGTACTTGTCCCTCTGCAATTTCTTATCACCTCCTGTGAGAGGATGCTGCAGCTGAGTTGGGGATCAGAATGTGAAAGGTCCCTTTGAGACCTCACACTGCTGCTGAAGGTGGTTTGAGCTCACCTGGCTGACAGCACTGTTGCATGCAGAAGCACTGGTGTAATTTGTACTACAGATTCAGGAGTTCGAGCTGTTAATCTGGAGTTAATAGTCATCTAGAGGAGGCAGAGGGATAAATTCTCAGGCTATTAAAGCTGCTCTCACAGTGGATTTCTGACCGAAGCTATGTGTTTGTCTTCTCTGGCAGAAAGCTTTGCCTGCTATTGCAACCAAACAGGAATAGTTTTTCCTGTTGAGATCTCTGTCAGCATCTTTGTTGTGATACATACATTAGACAAAGAACTGACACTAAGTGTTCAGGCTTAAATTCTCAATAAATTCCAATTTACATCAATCCAATAGCATGAGGGAGAGATTTGAAGGAAGCAGCACTTAAGCCTGGCATAACACCTTATTAGCATGTCTGCATGGTGCAAAGCAGCTTCTGAAGGCTGGAAGGACCCACATTTGGTGCTTCCCCATTTCTCTCCTGATTCATTTCCACTCTGTTCTTACCCAGCAAAGCAGCAAGGGATAGTGGAAACCTTCTCTAGGAAGTGTCAGCATTCCTCACTGCAAAAACTAGCCACTGCTCTGGTTTGTAGCAAGTGCAGGCTATTGCAAAAGAAAAGGCCACGTTTGTGAACATTCAAAGGAATCGGACTCAGGTTTGTAAGTGTCTGGATCAGTCAGTTGTTTTGTACCTAACTTGGGATGCTGGGGTAAAGATTTAGGTTTGAATCACAAGCCAAAAATCCTGTAAATACTTGGGAACATGTGAAGTTGAAGTCAAATTTCAGTCTTGCTGCCAGGGAGATGTCCCAGCTGCCAAGTTAGGAGGAGTTTTTCTGACTTTAAACTAAAGTTGATCCAGGACAGACCTGTATCCGACTAGGAACAGTTACTTGGTTTTCCTGGTGCCATGTAGAAACTGAGTAACAGGGATCATAGTTTTCTGGCCACTTTATTTTCTCTGGAGTTGGCTAAAAGAGAAAAAAAAATCTAAGCAGAACTCCTAATGCCAGCAAATGAGACCAGCACTTAGAGATGAAGTGAGTCCCTGCAAAGTGAAAACCTGTGTTCTCTGCAAGTAACCCCATGTTCCTGCTTAAGCACGTGGGGAATTGGAGCTTGTCCCTATGCCAGTCAATAAATGACTTGTCTCCTGGTGCAGATGTTGCACCGATGTTGCTACGTCTGTAATTTTATACTCAAAAGCCTGTTTCTTTGAGACTGTTCTACATCCCTATGGACAAAGTCTTCAGGTGTGTTCCCATAGAGAACACAAAGATATTTCCCTGTCTGCTGATTTCCTTTGGCTCCCCAGCTGAAACCCAGAGCCATGGCACAACGTTCCTCTTCCGATTGCTGCTCCCTTTCCCGCCAAACACAGATGTAGCCATTAGGATGACTTGCATCCCGCTGCAAGCAATATGTCCGATCTTTACCCTACAAAGGTATTGTTTAAAGGGCTCTAAAGATTTTGAACAAACTGGCCTGGCAGGGGCACTTTCAACTTCCCCTCCCTTATGGGCGCAACAGCCTGTGTTTGTAAACAGAGCCTTGGAGGAGTAGTGGGAGCTACTAGAGGACTGTCAGCTAGTTAATTGGATGTCGGCTCCCTGCTGGGGATGGAGGCTAATGAGTCATCCTGCATAGAGAGAATGGCCCTGAGAGAAAGGCAAAGAATTGGACAGCAATAATCACATCTACAGAAAAACCCAGAGCCTGCCTGATGGGATAAAGGCAGAACAGCATTTGGGGGATAGAGGGCTTCCCTGTTTGGATGAGATTAAGCAGGTTCTGAATTTGTAAAGTTTAAGATATTCTCGCTGGTGCGTGCATTTAAATGTGTGCTCTATGCATGGGCAAGGCTTTAGGATGCAATACTGAAGGTTGCAGTCTGTGTATTTTGGTCACCTTTGTTTTCTGAAAAATACATGATTATCTTTTTAAAAAGTAAAGAATGCTATGTTAATGGGGATTTTCATGCAGGGAATGGCAAAAACGAACAATAAAAGGAACATTGCAATCATCACTTCAAGTTAGGAAGATGCTTATTTCGAATCATAGAATGGCATGGGTTGGAAGGGACCCCAAGGATAATAAAGCTCCAACCCCCCTGCCACAGGCAGGGCCACCAACCTCAGGCCTGGATCAACACAAGGTTGCCCAGGGCCCCATCCAACCTGGCCTTGAACACCCCCAGGGATGGGGCATCCACCACCTCTCTGGGCAGCCTGTTCCAGCACCTCACCACTCTTTCTGTAAAAAAACTTCCCCCTAATATCCAATCTAAACCTTCCCTCCTTTAGCTTTAAACCATTCCTCCTTGTCCTTATGCAAATAAAAGTCAAAGATTAAGTCCATTTTGCTACAAACTTCTGTAAAATGATGGAGCTTTCATTGAGAACCAAATATTGAAAAAGTTTTTGGAAGTTGACATGTTGTACATACATTTTATTTTGGAGAATGTGCTGATTGCAAACATTTATCAGTGTAGCTAATGAAAATCCCTCTATTCATCTCACATCTTTCTCAAGAGGGAAAACATGAATGAGAAAGATCTGGCTTTGGCAGTAAGCAGTATAAGAAGAACATATGTTACCATTTTGCAAAAGGAATGAGTAATAAGAGGGAAATAGCTACACAAAAAAGGTAATATAAAGGTTAAAAGAAATCCTGGGAAGTGGTTAGGCCTCTCTGCACTCCCTAAAATGAACTGCTCTGTACCTAAGCTGTGCCTGATGGGTTTTTGACTAGTCAGTTCTCTGGAAGATCCCTTGCCAACTGATTCTGGTATGCCACTGTTCTTACCTGTGGAGCTTATTCTTCATGTTTAACTTAAACCATCCTTCCAGCAATTTAAGCCCATTGCTTCATGGCCTGTACTCCTTGAAAATAAAATTATTTCCCTTTCCCCTTTCAGCAACGTTTTCCATATTTGATACCTTCCTTAGATCGTCTTCAGATCAAACAGCAAATTATTTTCTTCCTCTTTTACAGTATCTAGATCACTGACCATGTGTCTCCCCACAAGACTTTCTCTGGTAGCTAGTCATTATTTTCTGAGTGACCAGGAGAAGTGGGGGAAGGTTAAACAAGACCTGCTGCAAATATGTACATATTTTAACCAGGAAAACATGATAGGCATGAGCTAGCTGCTAATTGAAGTGTTGGGGAAGTGGAGATGGTGCTGGATGCAGCCAATTGTCACCCTAATTGTCACTTCAATACTACTTAGTCCTCTGTGGCCCACCCTCATCTTGTCCTCTCTAGAGCATTAGGGATATGCACACTGATCCTGTTATAACCCATGGCAAGAGCACCAGGAAGATCTGTATGCCTCAGTGCTTTTAAGTAATTCAAAAATGGCAATTCATATGGGCTGACAGCCAGCTGAGTAAATGAGACATTGGCTTCTCTCCAGATTTGTGCAACGTGCTGGATTTTATCAGTGCTTCTCTAAGTTTTTCAGTGTAGGCAAAAAAAAAAGTAAATTGGCCAAGTGGTGTATGGTCATCTGTAGATACTGGCCAAATCTGCTCTGAAATGGTCAAGGAAGTACTTTATCTAGTTTCTAGAATTGCTGAAATGTTGCAAAGTGACCCAGAACTGTGAGACTCGTGGATGGGGAAACTCGGTTTTGAAGGTGGTAGATCCCTCAGAGACTGTGGCAGTCGTAGGAACTCCTGTTGGCCCTGGGCTTCTGTTTGTGCCTTCTAACAGGGTGGTTGTTTTGGAGATAAAGATTTCTAAAGAATCAGTATATATGAGGAAAAAAGAAAGACAGTTTGCAGAGAGCTGTCAGGATGTTATAGTTCAGTCCCCCAAGGGCTGATGTTGCCTTCTAGAGCAAGAGTCATGTTAGCTGGGTATCACAGCGTGTTTACCTGGCTGCTGCTCATGCTAGATCTGATCTGTGGAGCAAAATCAAAAGGCTGTCAATCCTGCACCAAATTAAAACAGAATCATGAGAATTAATGTGCTTTATAAATACAGGTTAAGCACACTATAAGCACACTGTAATTACAGTCAGCTGCCTGGCTGGTGCAGTCCAGTAGCACTGACCTTAGGAATTAAGTTGAATATACAATTAATAGGAGCTTATATTAAAGGCATTAGTAGAGTTACAAAAGCTTTGTAACAACAGAGTGTGACCCAGCCTTGGACACAGACAATAGGGTTTTGTGTTCTATAATTAGCATGCACAAAACCTCCCCATTAACTCACCAGTTTTCCATTTGTTCTTTAAAGAATTGAGCAGGGCAAAGCACACTCTGCCCAATGGACATGGGGTGTGCAGTCAGTATGGAGATGTTGGGATCTATCTGTCTGTACTTTGTCTCCCTTTGGGCAGCTGGGGCAGTGCCAGCTGCTTAGCTGAGGTACCTGACAAAATAATTTACTTACAAGGTCAAGCTCTGCCCCCATGCTGCCTGTGCATGCCTGAGTGGTACTGGGACCAGCACAGAGTGATACCAGGACCGGTACACAGTGTTGCTACCATCCTTCTGTAGAGCTGCTTCTCCTTTTTATCCTTCTTATTCACCTGAAACGTGGGGATCTCAGTGCAGAGACATATTTTGACCTGTTGCAGGACCAAAGAATTAAGGAAGAGGGGCAAAGGCAGAAGGTAGGCAGGCAGTTTCTCATACATGAACTAAAGAAATAAAAGAAATCTGGCATTGAATTCAAAACCAATATGGCAGTATTTGTGATCTGTGACAGCTGGCATGCTGTCACATCCTCTGCATGCCTAGGGTAGAACTGGATAAAGATCATGTAAATGCAAGGTGGTGTGAAGGAACAGATCTCTGTGGGGCATCTGAACCTGAAGAAGGGGAGCAAGCAGAACTTGAGAACTTGTGGAAAGCTCTTTGGGGGCAAAAACTTGAGTCCCACGTGCAGCTTAAAATTTAGATGAGGCTTAACATGTAGCCTTTTGGGGGTACGTTACCTGTGTGACTAAGGTGGAGTCTGATGGTTAAGGATGAGGAAAAAGATTTGTGTTCACCTTCAGCTCAGTGGGTAGCTGTGCTAATTAGCTACTGAGGTACTCTGCTTATGGGATTTTCATCACTAGTAGAGCTGGTTCTTGGGACAGCGCTGGCAACGGGTATGGACAGTCCTGTGGTAGGGATGGATGTGGCAATGCCCTGCAGTTGTGAGGTCTGCATGCACTAAACACTAGCATCTACTCCCTTCATCCACTAAAGAGGGATTCCCCCTCTTGTGTTTCACTAGGATATCTGTGATATGATGCTTTCCCACAAAGCACAACTTCCTGTCCTGAGGGAGGAGAGATGGCTGAGATGCAGTAAAGTGCTTCACAGGGCCACTCAGTGGTAGGATATGCACCTCTGAAATTGGCAGCTGGATATAGATGTCATCCAGAGAGTAGCACGCAATGCTTCTGCCTACCTACTTGACTCCTTATTCCTCCTGTTTGCTTGAAGCAAAATACAGTCAATTCTGAACTGCAGACCTGTCATGAGAGAACCTCTTTTGAGTTTATTTCACACTTAGGTTGACTTGTTTTTCCCCTTCTGATCCGGCTTATGCCAAATGCCTCTCCAAAGCCCATCTGTGTGTTCAAAGGGAGCTCTTTTCTGTCCATTTTGCTGTCACACAGCAGTCTCAGGGACAGGCATTAATCCCAAAAAAGGTTATTTCTGTCCAAATGTCTTTACAGGATGACTGTGTTTGGACCTGAACAGCGTTCTGGTGCTCACCTGAGACAGAAGAATTTGTTTCCAGGGGTCAGGTACTTTGTAGATGATGTGCTGCTACTTTTCCTGTTTAAAAGAGCCACCTTCTTTTGCACCCAGGTTCCAAAATTTTGCTGCTTGCAGAATAATTTAATATTTCCAAGTGGCTGCACAGAAGATGAGTTATTGGATGAAAATAATTCCTTCTTGTTTCCTTTTCTACTAGCTATGCAGGCTGTGCTGGAGGTTTCTGAGGCACACATTACTAGCAGCTCTGGCTTTCCTGCAGTGCACTAATGTGCAATACAAATGACATCTGTCATGTTTGATTCGTTCTGGTGCTTAACTTTGGGGAAGAATAGACCTCACTTGTGATGGGAAGTTTTGAGTGTTAAACTGTCTTACAATTTCTTATGGTCGGTGAAGAGGGCTGTTCTTTGCTGAGGCTAAAATAGAAGCCCTGTGCATGCAGTAATTGTTAGTACCAGATCCAGAGGCACCACTTCTAGAAGTGCTGGTCTTGTGTGGAGCAAGGAGTTGGACTCGATGATCCTTATAGGAACATCTCAGGATATCTCAGGATATCCTATGATTCTAAGTTCCTGAGCTGCAAGTTCCTTGTGACTAGGGAAGTATAAGGCTGAAGTATCGTCCTGCTCTTGCCTTCTTTCCTGGGCATCTTCTACTGGACATAGAAGATGACAGTTTTTGGAGCTAAACAGTCCCTTGGTACCATTGTATCTATATATTCATAATGATTAACTTTAACCCCTTCTCCTTGAAATAAGTATTGATTGTCCAGCTCTGTGGTGTCATTTTCTTTAATTTGTACAGTGTTTGCTATTTATCATCCTAAAGGTGGTGATAGCTGGAGGGTTGATGTTATCTGGAATCTTTCCAGTGATGAGTTAGGAAAGATAACTTAGAGAAGATGACTAAAATAAAATGTTCCAGCCTAGACAATTGTTTGCTGTTTTCATCTTGAATGGTAAGAGAAAAACTTAAAACATCAACATTCTTATTAAATGAGACTTTCAAAATTAAATTAGAAAGTGTAATTAGGCTTTTTTTTTTAAACTTAATTTGATCTACCCTAGAGATCTGCCCCAGGTTGTCTTAGGTTATGTCCTTTAGTGCCACCCGGCTCTTAGCTGTCTATCCCATGATATTCCCTGTCCAGCATCACAGTTCTTACTGGGAGTGTAAAGGTTTCTCCTGGTATGACCTGTGGTTTGCTTCCTCATTATGTTTTCCCTTTAAAAAAAATTCTCTTATTGCCTGAACCTCTTGGTTTCTGCTATTTTACTTTTTGTTCTTTAATGTTGACATAATTAATGATTTTATGAAGCTATTTGGCAGATGGCTTGCATGAGGCATAAGCAAATAAATTCTTGTTTTCTTTGGAATTGCAGGGGAAAACAATGTTTGTCTAGGTACACTCTGATGCACATGTACTTTTTATTTGACCAGTATATGTTTTTGTGCCTATATATATATATGGGCAGACGTGTATCTATCCAATCTGTTTTGTCACTCCTGTTGTGTGCCCTGAGTCCAGATAGATTTCATACACACAGTCTGACCGTCTGATTGTTGCTATTGTGCTTCAGAGTATGTTTTCAGAAATAATTTCCTGCCACATTCCTGACTGTATTTGTAGGCTGAGTTTATCCTCTTCCCTGCTGTTCCATGATCTGCCCCTAGGTTACTAACAACCCCAACAGACAGCCTGGCTCATGCTACCTGCTGCTTAGACGCAGATTAACTCACTACCAGCCATATGGACTACCGACTTCACAAATTCCTCTCCTTTTGCTTTCTGCTCTCAGAAAAGTTAATGGACAGTTTGCTGGTAAAGAAAATGTAAAACAAAACCCCAAACCTGTGACATAATCACCTGGGCTTAACACAACTGGCCTCTCCATCTGCCTTTGCACTGGGATTTGTGCACATAAAGCAGAATATGGTGCTGCATGCACTGGTGCCTTTCCCTTATGGCATATGTACTTGTTTACAATGCAATGGAGTTAGACAAAGGCATTATGCTTAACACATAACCATATATAACCCTATATTCCTAAAAGATCCCCCCCCAAAAGGCTTTAATTGGGAGTGACTCTTGTGTTGTCATAGACTTCTTTCTCTGCTGCCCTTTCTGGTCTGGGCTCTGGTGCTTGAAACCTACATCACTTTAAATGTTATTAGACTGGCAGGCCACGTTTCAAAGTCATTCTCGTGGTGAGTTTACAAGATATGTGTTTTAGGAGGGATGGACATGAGGCCAGAAAAGCAGAGACTCTCAGGAGGTTAAGATGCTGTGACATAAGGAAGGAAGGAGAGGGCTAGAAGAAGGTCTGTATTATGTTGATAGTGCTGCATCTCAAGATTTGATCAGAAAACTGAACTCTTTAAGGCGAAGCACCGACTTTAGGGTGCCCTTCCTAAATATTATTTACTGTCTGTTTAGAGATGGGGAGCCAGGATGCTAGAGAATCATTGGTCTGAGTCTCAGAAGTGCTCAGGGCCAGCAAATGTTCGCATCGTGCTCTGCCCCTGTTGTGCTTATGGATCCTCTCCAGACAGTCCTGATGGACTCTGCTTGGGCTTCTTGCTGTCGAGGGCAGACAAGGACATCCAAAGAGCTGGTAGGATCAGTCTGTGCTCTCAGAAACACGGTGTGCTGTCTGAGATGCAAGTGAAATGTGTCTCAAGCCACCTGAGGCAGTCGCTAGTCATGAAATGCCCTTCTGTCACTGAGGTACTTTTGTGTAGAAGACAAGGGTTACAAGCATGCTTCCTCTGCTCGCTGGTGAATTACAGCTCGTCTGCTGCTTGTGGCATATGTTTATCTGCAGTATGTGCACTCACGTATATGTAATCTGGCACATAAATAGCTCAGATTATCATATTTATTACTACTGCTTGGATATTTGCTTTTGCTAAAAGTTGGATCCTTAATTTAACCCTAGAGCTATGATTTGCTACGTGTCCTAGTTTGCAGGCACTAGTGTATGTAGCCTTTATGTTCCTTTGGTAAAGGAGGAGGACTTAAGTTAGCCTGCTGATGTGCAGTGATATGATCTGCATAGCTGCTGTGACAGTTCCAGCAGCGCTGGGTTTATGAGTACTCTGGAGTGGTTTGTTCTTTGAGCATTTTAGCAAATAAGAGATTTAAAGCTGTAGGAAGAATCAGATGAAAAACACAATATGGTTTAGACTGTTTAAAATGGAAATAGGTTTGGTTGGGTCTTTTTTTTTATTATTCTCTGACCTCTAAATAGGAACTATAAATATTTTTGTAATCTCTTTGAATTTCTACTGTGCAATACACAAAGGGAAGTCAAAGTTAGCTGTTTGGACCTTATCTGGTACTTTGCAGGCTACTGCTTTTTTTCCTTATCCCTCCAAAAACTGAAGTTTTGCTAACACTTTTGGGGTCTCTGAATGTTTCAGTCTTTTGATAAAGGTTAAAAAAGAGAAAGAAAAAAAAAAAGAAAAAAGTGTTCTCAAAACTGAAGAGCATCAAAGTATGTCTTCTCCAATGACAGAAACCCAATTGCGATAAATAAAAGGAAGAGGCTGAAGTGTAGATAGTTCTTGTTTTACAAGTGATGGAAGGGTTTTCCTCAAAGAATTTCTAGGATTTCTTTTTAGAAAAAAATTCTTTCCAAATATCATGACTTATGACTGCCTTTTGAGCTTTACTACTGAACATCTGCTGAAGGCAGGCATCATGTGTGAGAAATTCTGAAGGAGAAAGAATAAAGAAGTTGGAATTTCACAGCAGATGACATACTCTCTTGTCTAATGCTTTGGTTCCTGCCTCGAGCTGCAGTTGTTACTACAGACACTAGTAACATAAAAGCATAGATTCTGGCTTTGATTTTAATTTAGGGGAATTTATAAGTGATTTTTGAGAAGTGATGGTTATTCTGAAAGAATGTATCCATTTTTATATACTGCATTTTGTACTGTAAGTGTGTTTAAGCCAGAGACAGGTCTTTTCCCTAATTTTATGCAAGCTGGTAAGAGAGAAATGAGATAAAAGGAATGAGCTGGTTCCCAGGTAATTCACTGCATCATTCTGCTGGAAGTATCAGTGCTGTCTTACCTGAATAGAGAGTTATTGCTTGTTCCTGGGATACTTGGGAGCTAAATATCTGGGGATGTCCATCCCCCCTGTTTGTGGATTTTGTGACCCACCCTCTCTTGTCTGACTGAAGAGAAGGGTCTTGACTTCTCTGCCTTTGAGCTTAGAGAGGAAAATCCCTCACCTTCATCTCAAAACAAGGTGAAACATTTGTGGTGTTACTTAATATGGGTGGGGCTGTCCTCAGACTTCCCTGTCTTGAGCCAAATGGATCTCATCCCCTTGGGTCTGCGGGGCTGTTCTGGCTGTCTGGGGAAGCAGGGCAGGGGCAGGTCTGGGGGCAAGATAGGTTGGGAAAGAGGGACACAAATGTCTGTCTTTAGCCTTTGGGATATGGAAATTATTATTTAGTTCTATTAAGTTCTTCAGCATGGAGGGCAACCTGGAGAGTGGCCCCAAAGTGCCACCCCAAGGTGTGGCTCTGCAGTGGGGCAGTCGCACCCAGAGCTGGTCAGGAGCAGAGGTACGGCTGGCTGTTCCACAACACGTGCAGTGCAGGAGGAGAAGGGGTTCATTGCTGTTTGCTGTGTCCTGCGTGGCTGACGCACACTCCTAGCTGACTGATGGCATGGTCAGAGGTATAGACACGATGTACAGTCGTAATGTCTTTGCCTCTCTGATAATACAGGTTCAGCTTGAGTCCTCTGTCCCATCCTTGTGTAATGAAAATTTCTCAGCAGGATGGTGACTTGTGCTGTGGCCCCAGGTCCTTGGGAGGAGGGGCAAGGGGGGAGGAAGAGATTTCTGTATCAGCAAATACCTTGGAAGTGGTTGCAGGATATTTAGTGAGCACGTGCAAGCCGCCATGGGAGCAACAGGGAACCAAACTCTTAATGAAACCCTTTGACAGGAGGGTAAGGCTGGCTGGCGTTGTCACTGGTGCTTAGCTCTGGTGCAGACGCCAGCCAGGCCCTGCTGAAATAATCCTCTTAGGGAAAGAAAGAGTAGAAAGCGTTTCCATCTGCTGCATGTTCTCTTTGGATGCAGCGTTTGCTGTGTCCAAGTCTTCTGCATTTCTCCCTGTCTTCTGTCTCCAAGGCATAGCAGGAGATCTTAGGGAAGGAGAAGCACTGAAAGTTGTAACCTTCCTCATTTGGACCTGGATGTAACCATGGATATGGGAAGGAGAGCGATAGGAACTGGTCTACCTCCCATGAATCCCTTGGAGTATGGGCTGGCAGTCCTTACAGCCTGCCCTGCTGTCTCTGTACATCTGTGCTATATTCCTCCTTCTCCAGTGCTGGATCACACCCCCCTTCCCTTGATATATCTGCCCCTTAAAGATCTCATGTGGAGTCACTGTGCTTTCTACATGCTGTCTTCTAAAGTTCTGATGAAGGTTGCTTGGGACTCAATGGATGCTGAGATCGATATTCAAAGATACTTCAGTTCTGGTACCAAAATCCCAAATCGAGCCACACCACTGTTTGAATGGGGGGAAGGAAGCTCTGGTATAGGTCTGAGTTTTGGTAATCATAATCTGACACCAATTTACTTCACTCTTTTTTTTTTTTTTTTTTTTTTTTAAATGAAGGACTTACAAATCAGATTTCTCACCAAATTAGAAGAGCTTGAGCAGAGCTCTCTGAAATGAGCCACTATGAAATGCAGACCTGGGATGATATTTGGTGCCTCAAGACTTTCTCAAAACCCATGGGTAAGGGTTTGCAGTCTTCAGTCTAAAAGGGCAAGTCTTTTCATATTGAGAGAAAGTATCAAACCTTCACAGCCTGTTTTTATATCCACTTCTGATTTTTATTTGTCATGTTTTGCATAATCTTTGACACTTTGTGGCATTAAAAGGTTTTTAGACTAATGGCATACAACACCCATGATGCACTGTGTTCTTGCCATTCTAGGAGAAGCTGGATGTAGTCCTGTGGTTTTTGGTCTTTGTACTGGCCAGGTCAGGTAGAGGAGCAGTGTGTTTATTTCAGTATTAAGCCGTCAGCAGATTATAGCAATATATTGTAAGGAAAAAGAGGTTCCTGAACATTATTAAGTCTTTAGTTTGGGATTAGGAGGTTTTAAGACAGATTTAATTAAACAGAGCAGGGACACCTTTATGAACCTGAAGTTGGGGTTAATGCACTCCCCTAATGTGTTCCATTTCTTGATTACACAAAGATGAAACAAATTCCATGTCCTACCTGGGGAGCCCTGGATGGGAATGTGAAGTTTCATCTCCAGACAGTTCTGTGCCCTGTCAGTGAGGCCATGATTAATAACCATGTCAGGGGACTCTCCCTGGTGGAATTAAATGAAATTGAGCCATGCATGACAGTGAGCCAGTGCCACACAGGGTGCTTTCATGGAGATGGTGGACTGGGCTGAATGAACCTGATAAGAGGCCCATCAGAGTTGCAGCAAGATGGGAGAAGAGGAGAGTGGGATCCAAAAGTTGTCAGGAGCTCATAGTAAAATGGAACCAAAGATAGGTGTTTATTTCAATCTGCCTTTGCACTTGGCATCTCTTGGACTGTGATAAGCCCCTTTCAGTAGAATGGTGAAATGGGTGAGATGCAATTGGAGCTTACCCCAAGTGCCACTAAACTCAAACAAATCTTTTTCAGAGCTGTCTTCAATTTCTGATGTCTTTTCACTACATGTTTCCCACTTTTGCTTATTTCTGGACTCTCCAGCTCAGTGTTCAAGTGGCACAAGATGTTCAGACAAGAACACTGCCCTCTTTAAACCTGTATTCATACAGATGCGTGCTTTACGTTTGTGAGTTTCATGGCAAATACATTATAAAAAAATTGAATATGAGAGTATTTTATCAGAAGAAACTAATGAATGTGTCTAGATATATATTTGCAACATTGCAATGAATTTTTTGTTTTGTAGAATCAGGTGTTTACAGAGCTTTAAACCCACAAGGGACTGCCTTGCCTCTGGCACCATATAGCTCTGTCAGTTTTCTTCTTGGTTCTCCCTACACTGAGGTTCTGCATGTGATTAAAGCATCTTCTCCCAAAAGGCACCTGCCCTGACTTTGAGTTACTAGGGGAGGGAGTTGCTGTATGAGAGAGACAGCTCCAGCATTTATATTTAACCCACCAGTGCCTCCTGAAACCACAACCCTCCCTGTCTTCACACAGAGCACCCTCCTTCTCCCCACATATCTTTAACTTTTTTCCCTTTAGTCCCAGCAGTGTAGGAAGAATTTGTGTTGAATTTCTTTCCTGCTGCAGTCTCTGATTCCTTTTAAGTGCTGCTGCTGTCCAGAATATCACACTCTTCCTCAGTTTTGCATATGCAGGTAGTAAAATGAATTCTGTTTGAATGGGTCCAGCTCCCAGAGGGGTTCAGACCACATTCTAATGTTTATTGCTCATATCTGTGTGGTTTATTGTCAGAACTTTTATGTTTATTACCAGGTTATTGATAAAATGTTGAGAAGCATTGGGCTGCTACTGAGCTCTGCAGGATGCTAGGATATTCTTGAATTGTGTGTTACCAGACCTTGGGATGATGTGTTCTTTACAAACCCAGCAGTCAGCACTTGAACTGCCTTTTACCTTATGATGTATCTTCTGGGCTTATTCCTCTAATATCTACCTTTGAACTAAGTCAAGTCATACTACAAGTCTGATATTGGATAGATAGGATGGTTTTTAATCCAGATGGGCCACAGATGTCGGACAAAGTGAGGGAAAAGTTTTGGTTTCTTGTTATGTAGTTTCAAGTCTGTACCTGAAGTGTACTGCTCTGTACTCTTAAAAATCAAGAAGATTCCCTCTGTGAGCTGCAAGTAGCTAACATGCAAACCAGGTTGTTGTAACCTTTTCAACTGTTTTCTGTTTTATTTTTCTAAGCATCTGTAAAAATCTGATAGGAGCTCCTGCTGTGGGCAATCACAGCTGAACGCTGCCTCAAGGATGCAAATGAAATCCAGACGTTCAAAACGTTACTTTAGAAGTCCTCTGCTGTTGATACACTATAAGCCTCACAGAGTTGTAGGGGTTGGAAGGGACCTCAAGAGATCATGGGGTCCAACCCCCCTGCCAAAGCAGCTCCCCAGCTCATACTGCACAGATAGGTGTCCAGATGGGTCTTGAATATCTCCAGGGAAGGAGACTCCACCACCTCCCTGGGCAGCCTGTCCCAGGGCTCTGGCACCCTCACTGGGGAAAAAGCTTTTCCGCATGTTGGTGCGGAACTTCCTGTGCTCCAACGTGCAGCCATTGCCCCTTGTCCTGTCTCCACAAACCACTGAAAAGGGGCAGGCCAATTCCCCCTGCATCTCCTGCTTTAGATAATTGTAAACACCAATTAGGTCCCCCTTAGTTTTCTTTTCTCTAGACTGAACAGTCCCAGCTTATTCAGCCTCTCCTCATAGGATAGATGTTCCAGGCCCTTCATCATCTTCGTAGCCCTTCTCTGCACTCTCTCCAGGAGTTCCCTGTCCTTTTTACACCAGGGAGCCCAGAACTGGACACAATACTTCAGGTGGGGCCTGACCAGGGCAGAGTAGAGGGGGAGGATCACCTCCTTGGACCTGCTGGCCACACTCCTCCTGATGCCCCCCAGGATCCCATTGGCTCTCTTAGCCACCAGGGCACACTGCTGGCTCATAGCCAACCTGTCATCAACCAGGATCCCCAGGTCCTTCTCCACAGAGCTCTTCTCCAGCAGGTCTCCCCCAGCCTGTACTGATACAAACGGTTGTTCCTCCCCAGGTGCAAGACTTTACACTTGCTTTTGTTGAACTCCATTAGGTTTCTCCCTGCCCAGCTCTCCAGCCTGGCCAGGTCTCACTGGATGGCAGCGCAGTGTTCCTGTGTGAAATAATAGCCATGCTTTCAGTCAGAACGCTTTCTACACACAGTATTCAGGGAAAATTTTAAGTTGGGGAGGAGTCAGGCTTTGGCTTTGTGTAGTAACCTGAAAGCAGCTTGGAATGGGCTTGATATTCCCCTTGGGTTGGGTTTTCTTGCGGGTTTTTTTATTTTTTTTATATCGTTTGTCGTTGTTTATTTGTTTCTGGAATACCAAACAGCTTGTGTGTAGCAAAGTTGTAGCACTATTGACGTTCAGATCTGGACTCCAGCCCTGCAGACAGTTGTGGAAGGGAAATAATGCCACCTTATGTCCTGATTTGTCACTGCCGTGCCTGGTATTTTGTGCAAGTCAAATGCATTATGAGCAAGGACTGTGGAGGACCGAGTTCTCCCTGCTTTCCGGACCTATTTCCACCTGGTCAGAAAGCATATGAGATGAATGTGAAGTGCTTGATGTGTTGGTAGAGATTTGGCTCCTCCTTTGGATGAGTTTGACAACATTAAAGCAAAGGGAAAAGAACAACTCAGCTTGACAGCATGAAACCCTGTGTATGTGCTGTTGCAGATCTTTAAACCTGTGAATATTTATTAGCATGAAACACTTCCTGGGTTATTAGTAGATGAGATCATGTTCATAAATGATAAGCAGCTTAGGCAATCTTGCTGATTGGAAAAGTTTCACAACATGTAAAAGATTTTTGCACTAAATGACACTAGAAGTGGAACTGGGTTGGAAATGTACATTTACTGCTGGTAGGCTCCCCTTTGATTTTGACTGATGTATTTCTGCTCTTTGATTAGGATTTTCCACAGAAATTTGAATTTTTTAGAAAATATACTTATCTGAAATTTAGTAGGAATGTATGCCATTTAAGTAGTTCAAGTTAGGAGATAATTGAGCATTAATATAGGCAGATTTAAAATGAACATTTTAAAGGTGTCTCTGATTTATAGTCCAAATCATCTGGAGGGGGGGGGGAAAGTGATTTAAGAATTAAGGAAAACAATTCAAGTTTTTGTGTGGGCACTTCTACATGCACATCACATTTCATTACTTTATTCAGCCAGCATGGCAGTTAGTGTTAGCCCTTTTTTCAAAGCTCATGCCAGATGCCTACTTATCTCATTGGCTCTGAAGTGAAGCATTAATGCAAATCAGTATTCTGGATTTACTAGACGTTTTCTTTAGAATAAAGAAGTGGTAATGTTAAACATAATTTAGGGAAACATATCTATATAAGGTTGGGTGAGCTTGGTGGCTGCTCTCTTCTAAGACTGGAATACACTTTTGTAGTGTTTATCTCAAGAAGTGATGTTTTTGCCTGTGTGAAAAGGGTTTGGAGATGCTTCCTTGCCAAATTAGTCTGTGGCTCCATCTCTACCATTTTACTAGAGTTGGGAAATTTGTCAGATGCAGCTGTTTGTTTGGCTGATGTTGACCATTCGCTGGGTGAAAATGGCAGTGAACCAACACCGTGTTTTCCCTGAGTTCCTAGTTGAGAGTGATGTGGAGGGCAGTCTGCCGAAACACTAGTGGCTGCTTTGCTCACAGAAATGGGACATATCCCTGGCAAGAGGTTGATGCTGAAGTCATTGGAACATACTGAAATAAGCAGAAGTTGAATGTGATGTGGTCAGATAAAGCTCCTTAAAATGTCAAGCAAGACTATTCTTCCCAATAGAGACTTTTCTCCCTTTGGTACAAAGGTGATTCTCTGTATTATTGATTCTCTGTTAGAGCGTTGGCATGTGGCTCTAAACAACCTTGGACACACTCAAACAACAAAAAGGTTTTTAAAAAAATGCAACAAGACAATAGAAATACAACTAACCTAGTACTGAAGGGGACAGCTACTGTTTCACTTGTATGGAGCTTGCAGAAAGTATGAATTTGATTAAACTCTCTGGAACTTTTGGAGCAGGCATGGGATCCTACTGAATCATAGCAAAGAAAGTGCTGCAGGGATGGTGACCTTGAGAGAGGAAAGATGTGTTTCCTGTAAGGCAACGAGTTTAGTCTTGCCGTGGGACAGGCTGCACTGTTATGTGCTACATAAGTTGACGGAGGGAGAATACACCATAGATTGGTGTCCATCAACTTTTTCATATTGCCATAGTAGAACTTGGTGAAAATAATGCTGTGCAATCATTGCTTTAGTGGTCAGCTGAATGATCTTGCCTGATTCTCTGGAATCAAGACTTTATAAAGGACTCTTAATGCAGCAGAACTTCAGAGAAGCAGAAGTTGTGTTTCCACTAACAGTTGCCTGCTCTTTCCTTTCTCTTCCTCTCTATTTTCTGGGTGCTGCATGCCCCATGTCTCACAGCCTGGGCAGGAAATATGGTCCTTTCCTGAAGAAATGGATACTTGAGGAGTATTTAATTTTTCTTAGCTGGTGGAAAAAACAAGCCCAACTGGTTTTGATCTTCCAGTTTTACTACAGCCTGGGTTTGTTTTTCCTCGTACACAGATTGCATGGTAGGGGGTTGCCGTTGTCTAAGCAACTTCTTTGGGATGGAATCCTATAGAGAGAAAGGAAAAAAGAATCTGCTCACTCTCCTGCTTTTGTGATCTCATTCCAGGGTTTTGGCATCATCTCTCTGTGTATCTGTTGTGTGGTTTAGAGAGTATTTTACTCAGCCTTTGCTATCTTTATGCTCTTATGGGCTCCTCCGTAGGTAACACCTCCTCCTTGGATCAAGTTCATTTCATTTGCTTTCTTCCTGAACCCTTATCTTCATGGTTATAGTGCTGAAATAGTTGGCAAACTTTGAGCATCTTTAATTATCATTAGCAAATTGTTGAGAATACAGTGGACAATTGATGGTCTGGTCTTCAGAGTGCCATTAAAAGAGATTAGAAAAGGCTGTTTGTGTGCGTAGTACAAATTTGTTTGTTTTCAAGCACTGGAGTATAATGAAAATGTCCCAGGCAGGCTTAGCTGTTGCCGTAGTACCAGTCAAAGCCTAGGACATGCGAGCAAGGCATTGTTGTTCTGGGTTACCCAGGACCTCTGGGTTACTGGAACTGGCCCTTCTGAGCAGAAGGCTCTTAGAGCAAAATGAAAGCCAAGAGCAGGCTGACTGCTCTACCTCTCCTCAACCCTGCCCAGGAATGTCCACATAGTAGTTGCAAATGGATTATTGAGCCACTTGTACATAATGGCATCGCTTAATTACGTAAATCAATAATGTACAGGGAAAATATCTCAGGTGAATAAACTCATTTGCCTCCAGCAAAGGTCAATAACAATGCTTTAGTTAAGAGTGTGAGGAAAAATAATGCAGTCTCAGGGATGTTTCAGTTGGAAGGAATGAGTGCTCCTCTGGTTTCCTTCGAAAGACCTGTCTGCACATAAGGGCTTGCTTTGTCTAATATAAAAATACATTCTTGTTTTACTATGTGCAAGAACTCCTCTAAACATTTGGTGTCAGTAATGCCTTATGCCTGAGGAATTTCCCAGGATAAATCTCCCAGCATCAGGGTGTGTAGAGGGAGTGTGGTGAAACACGGGTTAGAAGGATGGGGCCCTGATGCTGGCCTTCAGTCAGTTTAAGTTCTGACTCATTTTAAATTACTATAGAAAGCTCTTCTGGTTGTGTGTGTTAAACAGGAGTGATGCTGGAAACATCCTTCACACTTTGTAGAAATGAATCTGGCTTTTCCCTTTCCATCACCCATGTGTTTCTCACAGAGAATTTGTCACTTCATTTTTGGATTCACACATGAGTTTGAAATATTGAAGTGGAGCTTGACAAAATGTCTCAAGTTTATCACTTTCATCACTTCCATCAAAATTCTGAGTGGCTGTATTTCAAATCAACAATACTTTCTCTCAGGTTTCCTTGGAAATGTGTCGACCTCTAGCAAACACTTACAAATGTGCCGACTTCAAGCTCTTCAAGAAGTCTGGTGGGTTTGATGTGACTTCTCATGGTGTTTTGCTGAAAGCTTCACGGTTGTCTTGGTTGTACGGATAGCATCATCCAAGATCTGTGTAGGTATTTATTTTAGTGTAAGGTAGAATTGGTGGGTGTCTGGGGAGGGTTTCCAGCTCCTTCGGCAAAATAGGCTATGTGAGCTGCAGTATTGTGTTTTGCTTAGCTGAACTAATATGTGTTGCCAGAGTTTATTGTATGAGACAGCTTGGGTATGCAGGAGAGACTGTTCTAAATTTCCCCTATGGAAAGTGTTAAGGACTTTTTTTTAAGAGATGAGCTGAGAATTTTGCTGGCCCTACAAACTGCCAAATGATTATGTACATTATTATGCTTTCATCTCAAACTTATTTTTATTAATCTATTCTTCTCATAAACTTACATTCTAGTTTTAGTGAAATACTGAATTCTCAGGTGGTTTGGGTGTGAAAGATTTCCATTCAGAGCTGAGTGAAGCCTTTAAGCCAGATTTGAGTAGGATACCTGACTACCTATTGCAGTGACAGAGATGAGGGCATGTTTCCCCACTGCCGACCTTCTATGCAGGCAGTGACTTTCAGCAGAAGATCTGAGGAGCTGCTGGTTGTGTGTGTACTAGCTCTGCTGGAACAGAAACCATCCTCTGGAAAACCATAGTGAGAAAGATGACAGAGGAGGCAGAATAAAATGCGGATCTGGCAGCTTTATATTGTTCTCTGTGACTTCACATGTTTGATTTACACAGAGAAACTCTAACTATCAAAGTGGGGTTTCGAGGCAAAAAGAAGGTTCAACCAAAACATGGTGGACCCAAAACATGGTGGACCCAAAACACAGGCCCTGCAGGTCTGTGGCCCCGTTGTAGCAACACGCTTTTGCCCACACCCTGATCGAGAGGAGTAGCCGTTTCACATGGCACTGCACGTGATGCAGTTCTTCAGTCCTTCCTCTTTTTGACCCCCTAATCAATTTTTTCCACTTTCATTTGGGAAGAAAGAAAAGGTTGGGGGGGGAGGGAGAAGCAATTTCCTTTTAATTGCTTGTTTGTCCTTGTCTACTCTCCCATCCTTTCAGATGTCTCAGAGCAGGGTTGGGGGTGTTTTGTCTCTCTTTTCCTATTTTCACTGGTACTGATGGTGAAGAATGACATTTTCTGCTTGGATAGAAACCAATCGCTTCCCCAGACCCCCTTGAAAAAGCTTAATTTGCTCAACTAGTCAGTATTCCGTCTTCGTTAAATAGTCCCAGACTGGAATTTGGGTTTAAACCTTTGACTCACGTTTTCCCTTCTCTCCCCTGCCTTCCACATCCCCACTTACACCTCCCAAAGTACTTTCCTCACCACCTTTTTTATGACCGTGCACTCAAGTTACCCCTTTGCTCAGGAGGGAAAAGGACAAAAAAAAATAAAATAACCCCCAAACAAAAGCAAACAAAAAAGCCCCTCACCAAAGTAAATAAATAAGTAGACAGAGAAAACAGGCTGCTAGTTCATTTTCTTCTGCCTTTCCCTTAAGGCATGAGGTAATGCCAGACTATTCAGCATGTGATGCAACGGCCTGATGGACATTCAGAGAATCCCAACAGTGGCAAAAAACAGAGTTTACCCAAGCTCAAGTTGGCAGTGAGACCAATCTCTCCAACAAGAGGCTATTTAAAGCCACAATGTGATGCATTTTTAACATTTTTATTCAGCACAGGATTTAATTGCTCACTGACAAACCACCTAGACGTTTGTGCCTGGGTGTTTGTGACTGGAATCGTTTGCTATCTGTATTGTTTCGGAGCTGTTCAGTCGTCAACTGAGAGTCTGAGGCATGAGAATTTGTTCCCTTAGAACTTGCTGTCTGAGATGGGTCAGGAAAGGGTTTGCCCTCTGGTCATGTCTTGCCTCTCATTTTTTTCCAGTTATTTCTTCCCAGCAACCTTTCCCCTTCTGCCAGCTTGTTCCCAAAGGGCGGTGGTGCATGGGATATGAAGATGTACTTTGCTGTATTAGTTTCACTCAGAAATGAGAAGCTGTAGCATGGAGAGGTTAAGTGTCTTGCTGAAGGATACAGAGATAATCTGTGACCAAACGAGGAATAGCCACACGTACAGACTCGGAGCCTTCAGGATGGCTTGGCCATGTAGGTGAGCTTGCAGCAGCACAGCCTACCTGCCAGAGCTCCAAGACTTGCTCTCAGTCTGTGCTACCACATCCACTGTACCTATTTGATGATCCCTCCCGTATATTCATGCACCTTGATGCTCCAAGCCTTGATTGAATGGCACCTCACTCCAGAAATGTTACATATACTCCCCATCAATGGCAAACTATGATCCTCAATCATCTGTGTGCTTATGTCTTTGATTCTTACCTGTCTCTATGGAAATTTTGAGGTTGAGCTAATTTTATCGATTAGAAATGACCAGCACTTAAAAAATGTGCTGCATCAAAGTCAAGTTACACTGTCTCATAGGACTCAAAGGCACATTTCCACAGCCTGCTGGATGGGGCCTTCATGATGCCAAATGTTTTGACATCCTTGGACAGGGTAGTTTTGTGGAAGGAGTCGCACACCCAGCTCAGCAGCCTTATTTCATTACAGTTGTTCAAGCTGATGATAAGCTGATGAGCCTTAACCAATATCTTATCAGAGGTGTCAATGGTGAGTTGGCATTTTCATCAACTGAAGCATCAAAGTAACCCATCTGTTGACTAGTGTGGGCTTTCAGTGCCTCAGTTTTCCCACCTGCTAAATGGCACCAGTGATTGTTATCTTCCTTGGTGAAGTGCTCCAAAACTTGTGATGGTAGGCTGCCTGCAGGCAGGCACTGGTGGCTCCCAGGAGGTCGCTGTGGGTACTGATTATCTGCACACATTGGAGACAGGAGGAGCATCCAACAAATCCCAAGCAGTCTGGCTCCTAATGGCCTCCCTCCCATCACAGCACAACTTCTCATGCTCATCGCTTAAGTATTAATTAACAAATGAGCCAATCCAGAAGCGCTTAAATGATTGGCTTGGGTGGACTGTCCATTCTCTTGAGACTTCTAGTCTCTTCCCTTGTTGTGGTTGTTTTTTTTTTTTCTTTATGGCCTTTTTTCCTTTTAAAACAAGGCAATGTGTTAAATGTGGTGACTGTGTTGACATTGTACAATATAGAACCACCTGCTCCTGTATTGGGTCCTCTTGCTGCCTTTGCATAGGAAGTTACTGCAGAAACATGTTGTTGGGACGTTGCACTTTGTGCCATCTTGTTGCGTGGCAGGAGTCCAGGCCAGCACTCGGGAGTGAGTCAATGTATGAGATTAGTTTAATCTTCTCTCAGAGCCCTCTGATGGGGAGGGGAAGGACAATGACCTAGTGCCAGCGTTTATTTTGTCCACAAGTTCAGTTTGAATAGGGAGGAGAAGGTGGTGGTGGTGGGGAAAGGAGAGGGAGGGTGGGGGGAAACCTTGCTGGAGTTCATTTGGTCTGGAGTGGTGCCAAGCCCAGGGGGTGGCTTGCAAATGGGGAGTGAAGAAAAGGGGGAAAGAAGAGTGGAATGATGATTAGAAATCACAAATGAAAGAATGCTGAAGAGGAGGGAGAAGAAAAAACAACAAAAAAAACTTTCTCTGCTTCTCTGAATATATGCAGGGAGGAAAAAATTCCATGCCTTTTGTAAGGGTCCTATTCATTAGCAGATGCACTTGCACTGCTGCCAAGGGAAAAGGAGCTCCCTGATCAGTCTGTACCACCCCCAGCTCCTTGGGAGGCACCTACTGCCTACAGCTCCGTGCAAGAGAAAATACTGTCTCTCTCCTTTTGTGCTCCTGTTTCTCACATGGCTCTTTGGTCTCTCCTTTTACACCAGCCTCACTGGCTCTCAGATGGATGTGTACATCTGCAGGCAACTCTGAGATCTTCTCTGGTCTGCTTAGCAGTGCAGAATTGCAGCATCTAGAAGGATGCCTTCTAATGCCTCACCTGGGCATTGCGGTCAGTGTGGAGCTGTTCCATATAGACCAGACCCCTCACGTGAAATCACCAATGCGTAAGATCCCTGTTCGTATGAGACTTCACATTCTGTGAGCAGTGCTTTATGTGTGAGCTGTCTGGATGCCTACATAGTCAGTAAACCACAAGCCTGCGTTGTGTACGTGCAGACGCTCAGGCTGAGCTCTGCCTGGAACATGCACGCTGGCTTGACCAGGCCTGTGAGGCAGGGCCATGTGTGGCACTGGGTGCACCATGGCTCCATCTGGTAGTGGATCATCTGAACTCAGCTCTTCCTTCCTCTGCAGATACCTTGAATGAGAGCAGTCAAGAGAGCTAGGTTGCAGGGTGTGGGTGCTATCCGCAGCAGATGTTGGAGGGAGTTTAAATGGCTGCTTTACAAGAGGGCTGCTTGTGGCCCTGCCATAGGAGACTATTTAAGAGCCAGGAGACATTTCCTCTGGTCTTATGTCTCTTGTGGAGCTATTTACCATGCATTTTACTCATATTTCTTTTCTGCAGGACAAATGAGGAGTGCCTGTACACAGGCCCCCAAGGACACCCAAAGAAAGTGTGTCTGTAGGCTTCTGGGCTTAACAGCATTTTATTTTTCCTCTTTATGTATCCTTCCAGCTATTCCAGATCCTTTTAAAAAAGGAAAGAGCATGACATAGATCCTGTTCCCTCCTTTATGCAAGAAGCAGCTTTTAGAACAGGCTGCTTTCCCTTGTGTGTGTTGCTGCAGAACCCTCTCCAGGCATGGCCCACAGCTCCCTTTTGCTGAGGAGGTCTCTGGTCCCATCTCTCTCTGCTGTGGCTGACCCAGCCAGAGGTTCTGTCTCCAGGGCTTGCTGGTGTTGAACGTGCTCTTCTGTTTCTACAGCGAGACACTTCAGTTTCAAAATGCACCCAGACAACGTTTATCCCCTGCTTTATGCTGGGTCTTGCTGATTAAGATCAGGGGAGTCTCAGCAGCAGTAGTCGGCTTCCACCTACCTCTCCTCCTATGTGAACCTTGCCTTCCTGGCTACAGCTTCAGCAGGAAAGCTGGCGTTTGCCAGCCTCCCAGCCCTGGCTCTGACCCTGGATTCATCTTTCCCAGCCAGCGAGACCACAGGGCTGGTATACGGAGAGCAATGCTCTTTGCTTCCTCAGGCAGTTTGGAAGATGCTGAGAGGCTGTCCGTCTGTCTGTCTGCGTGGGATGTGAGCCTTGCTGCTGCTGCGTCTTGTCGCCAGCATCTGCGTGTCCCTTGGGAAGCTTCCTGCTTTCCCGGGGGCTGCCCTGGGAGTGGCGCGCCGAGAGCCCCATCTTGCGGCACGGCACGGGCTGGCCCCTCACCCAGCCGTTATTCCCAGGAGTGGCCGGGTTTCCAGGGAACAACGTTTTGATCTTAGGTGGCCTTTGGGGGGGAGTTGGAGAGGGGTGTGAGTGCCTGGCGAGAGCTATGGGGGCGCAGCCTCGGGCCCCTGCAGCAGCACACGGGGCTGGGGGAGTCCCTTCTAGGGTGTATAAACTGTCCCACAGCTTTTTCCTGGTTCCCCCAATAACACCCCTCCCCACCCCCTCACCCCCACTCTTTTTTTTTTTAATTTTTAAAATTCTGAATAAAGAAATGCATTAATAGGAAATATACTCTCCAAGAAAGAAGTCTCCTAGGCAAAGGTAAACCAGGTTCTAGCCATGATGTGGAACCCCAGGGGAGTGCAGATCTGTGTGTGCAATGTGAGTGTGATTTTTCCTCTCCACCCCTCACCCCCCCTTTCTTTTTTTTCAACCGGATGGGATGTTTGGACCTGCATCCAGACCTGGATCTGAATTTCTTCACAGATCAGGTTTCTTTTGTTCTGGGACCCCACTTTAATTAGCGGATAGTTAGACAGAAACACGTGTTTCTTGAAGCAGTCTGTGATGGGGCATTGCTAAGTACCAGCAGAAATGACTGAAATACCACATGTGAGGAGTGTTGGACACAGTAACAATTGTGGAAAGCTGAAGCCTTCTCACTGGAGTGCTACAAAATGTAATTGCTTAATCTAGTAAGGCAGAAAAAGTGTATTTGGAAGTTGGGACTCTGAGTGATGTAGTCCCTGTTTCCTGCTGTTCTCACCTCAGTGTAATATCAAGCATGATTTTTGCATTACTTTTTGCCTGTTGTTTGGGTTTTTTTTATTACTTTTGACTACTATTTAATACATCACCAGGGCACTCTGAGAGTGACAGACCTGCAGTGGAATAAAGTATCTGTTTAGCAGGAGAGCTGCCTGATGGAAGGGGGGGGACACTTCCCCCCTCTCCACCTCCTGCTCTGCCCTGCCCATGCCCTTGCTGTGTTCCTTCTGGTGCTTACTCTTCACTGGCACCAGACTACTGAGGTCCATGTGCTTCCAATTGATGTCACTTGGGAAAGAGGAGTGTGTTAGCTGTGTAATGCTGAAGAGGTTATAGATACTTTGGTGCTAGCAAACCAGTTCAGGTGCACTTCCCCACCAGAATCCAAACCCAGAGCCCCAGAATTCCCCATCCCCCTGCCCGTGGGACTGTGTGCTGTAACACTGAAACCCAGCACATCCTAGCGTGACAGTACAAGACACAGTTGTCCTGGGTTTTCAATTATTTCACAGGAAGCTGTCAGGAAAGAAATATTCCTGGAACAGCCTGCTAAGTTTAGAATTTAATTCCTCTGTATATTTTTCTAAAGTAACTCTGAAAGTGGAAATCCAGGGGGTGAAATTTGCTGTGCAGTTTCACAGTGAAGAGTGTGTGTGTGAAAGGAGTGGAGTGAGAATCCTGCATGGCTTTCACCACTCAGCTGCCTGCTGACAGCTGCCTGGGGTAAACGTGGGTCTAATTTGTGTAAAATGTGATTGGTACTCAAACCTGAATTGTTGTTCTGTAACTGTCTTCTGTAGGATAAACATACTTCAGGGATCATTTTGCTTTGCAGTTATGTAAAGTATGGATCAAACTTTTATCAGTTTTACAGCCTCCCTAAAAGAAAAGCTTGACTTGTCCTCCTTTTGCAACCATATAGCTGCTAAAGTGAAGTTCCAGGCAGTGAAGAATCACATGTGGCACGTGCTTTTGCTATATGAAGGATTTCAGGCACAGCCTTTATACATAGTGTTGAATCCTGCACAAAAACTGGGCAAAATCTTTTATTAGCTGCACTGTTACTTTGCCTATAGTAAGCTTTGTTATTATTGGCCATCTCACACGAGGGAAGCTGTGCAGGGGCACACATCCCTTGTGTGTTAAGGCAGAACATCAAACAGTCTGTGTTAAAGCTGCAGGAAGGGTGCTGTGACTTTAACCCTGAGCAACATTTTGGATGTTGTAAATAATATCCAGCCCTGTTTTCCTGCTGCCTTGTTAGGCAGGTTACTCCAGAATGGAGTACTAGTTACAGCTGCCAGTAACTTGGTCTCTCTGTGTTGCAGCAGTCTGTTGTAAGGTGTGTCATTTGTATCAGTTGATGACACAAAGTGTAAAGCTTTCCTAGCAAGTTAGGTACCTGCAGGCCTCCTGATCTAATGCAGTAATTAAGAGACTGTCTCAGGCGAATGATGGGGTACTGGCACTGTGACTGGGTGCAGAGGATTTGTTGCACACTTAACTCATGAACGTGCAATGCTGTTTGCAACCACTGACTCCTATTGCTGTAACCACATCCAGGTTGTTACAGTGACTTACTATAGGCCTGGTCAAGTATTAGAAATGGTGTTAACCTTCTGATCAATGCCTTGGATATTGAAATGTGGCATCCAGCAGGGAGCAACACGCAATTCAATAGATGAATTTTAGGTGAAGCCATGAAGCCAACCACCCATTTTATTAGGTGAAATCACACATTTCTATACCGTTCACCATATTCTATACCTTTCTTACTGCAAATGTGGCAAGCTAAAAAACTGCTCATTAGTAACACACACTGTTCACACCATATTGATTGGTTAGTGATTATAACGAGTTCTGATAAACCTATCTTATGGCTAAATATTTTTAGCTTACCTTTCATACCTAAAAGCATCCACACACCTGCTGTTTGACCCTCTTGTTATGGTTGGTTCCTAACATGTTCTGTTACTCCCAAATACCTTCCCATAACTGCTTCTTGGTTTAGGGCAGCCTGTACCCCTATCAGCAAGGCTGCTGTGTTTTGAGAATGTGATTATTAGGATCCTCTCAGCATGAGTAACTTTTCCTGTCTCATGGGAACAGAAGAACATTGTCAGGGCCTAAATCATGGGAGAAGAGAGCTAGGCCGCCGGCAGGCCTGCTGTCTTCCCCGACATTGAACCAGTAGTGAACAAATGCATCTAATGTTACAGTGGAGGAAGGAGTTGAAGCACAACAGATTCATTTTCAAAATTGCTCAAGAGGTTTTTTTGGTTTGTTGGTCTCACTTTCAAAAGGAAGATGCCTGTGCTCTACCATGGCATGCAGAACAGAAACATCCAGATTAGCATCTTCACCCACTCAAACCAGCCAAAGTCCGAAAGGATGGCCACACCAGTACAGTGCTGTGCCCAGGGAAATAACCCTGGTGCACCTCTACTGACACGCTTCTGCTCTTGCTTGTGGTGGTAGAAACTCTCTTACCTTGGCTATCTCAGCTCTGTGCCCCAGTTTCTGCATGGCATCTCTGTGCCACATCCTATAGAAAGAAGAGGAACTTGGTCTAATAGTTTGTTGTGTTTTCTTTTGTTGTGGGTTTGGTTTTTTGTTTGGTGTTATTTTTTTTTTCCTTTTAGTAGTACTCTTTAGGTAAACCAAGACCCAAGATGTTAAAGCAAGGGTATTTAGGTTTGGTGCCTCTTATCTGGACAGTTTTCCACTGGGCACCTCTCCCTTCCATGAGAGCAAGCGTAAACAGTGGTGCTGCACTGCACAGTGTTCAACTGTGCAGCTTCATTTATGGGACCTGTGTCCTTGATGCTTGCAGGAGTGCCCAGTCAATGTTTATTCAACCAAGCTGCTTTTGGCATGACTTTACTTTCAGCTGGCCTTGGACTGTTCTGATTTCTGCCCTGAGCAGCTCTGGGGAATCCCATCCCTCCAACAGCAGCAACAGTACAATTATTTTGTGTGGACACACTTTGCCAGGTTGTATCCCCTCTGATGCACCATCGCATCATTTAACCTCAGCCTCTGACACATTCAACAGTTAGCAAAGGGTTATGACATGCTGGGTATGACAGTGAACTGTCTGCTGCACATCCGAGGGGAGACCTACTTACAAAGTTTCTCTGACGTGCCAGAAACACTTGTGGGGGAATCCTGGCCCAGGCTAACAGTAGTGGGAGTTTTGCCGTTGATGTCAGCAAAGCAGTAACTTCACCCAAGGCCCCTAATGAGATGTGATGGACACAAACCAGGACTCTGCAACAAACTGCTCTGTATCCTATTACTGCCTCCTGCACCAGCCTCTCTCCCCCACACTGCATGTGGCAGATGCTCGGGATATTCCACAGCGTGTGTGTGCACAGCACATCTTCCCTAGAAAACAGAGATAACACCAGCATCTCACCTGAGATGATCTTGTGTCCTGGGTCTGTCTTTGTTCAGGCTTCTGCATGCCTAGGAGCCCTCTGTGCCATGCCCCATGGTTTACCTGTCGCTCCAGCTCCCGGCTCAGGCTGTTGGTCTGTCCTCTCTGCCACAACTGCTTGGGTAGCTCACGCATCCCCATAACTTCCTAGCTGAAAAACCACAAGCATCTACTTGAAGAGCAGGTCAGTGTGCAGTGTCTATAAGGGCTCAGATGGTTTCTGAGAGGTTATAAAGCCCTTCCTAAAGCTCATTAAAAACCCACTACACAAAGGGAGTTGCAGATCTCTGACAAATTGTCTCAGGGCTAAAGGCAGCTTAATGTGAACTGTTGTATATTATTTAGGTTCATGAGTGATGGAGGAAGAGAATTTCTGGGGATTGGAAAGAGTATTAAGCCTAGGGAAACTGTGTCCTGGGGTTCTGGCTGGCAATGGGCTTAAGCATAGATCATTTCATAGAATCATAGAATTGTAGGGGTTGGAAGGGGCCTCGAGAGATCATCGGGTCCAACCCCTATTTGAATGGCAAGCTGTTAGGCTGGTGTTAGATGTATGAGATACTTACATAGCAGTACATTAATAATTTAAGAGAAAATCACAATTGATACGTGTGAAGTTTAGGGAAGGTTTAGATTGGATATTAGGGGGAAGTTTTTTACAGAAAGAGTGGTGAGGGGCTGGAACAGGCTGCCCAGAGAAGTAGTGGATGCCCCATCCCTGGCAGTGTTCAAGGCCAGGTTGGATGGGGCCCTGGGCAACCTTGTATAGCTCCAGGCCTGAGGTTAGTGGCCCTGCCTGTGGCAGGGAGGTTGAAACTCTGTGATCCTTGGGGTCCCTTCCAACCCTTGCCATTCTATGATCCTATGAAGTGATCAGAAATAGGCTAACTTAATTCTGTGAGCCTTCTGCCACATGGCTGGACTCACTGCAGGAGGAGAGGATGTGTCATGTTCTTAAAGACTGGAAAACATCTACAGTGATTGAATAGTGGGAAGATTTTTCACCCTATATTGAATTTGCATATATAAGAGCACACACATGTATTTTAGCAAGTATGTTTTTTCCTCCAGTGACAAGAGAACAGAAAAATAATTTCTTTCATATAAAGGACTGTTGATTTGATTTAAGGCTGGTTGTGATAGCGTTTGCTCCCTACAGCTACTATACATGCAGGCAAACAGAATTATGCAGTGGATACACTAAATGTTTATTAGTTTTTCAGGCTAACTACAAAGAGAAAATGAAAAACAGAAGGGGAATAAACTCTTGTTGTTCAGGTTTTCCACTAATGGAAGGAAATATCTCTAGGCTGGTTAGTGATTTACTATTGCAATGGAAGCCCCTGACCCAGCTTGCTACTCATGTTGAAATGAGCTATCAAGCTGACCATGCCAAAGGGATCGAGAACCTAATGGAAAAATCAGTCTTGGTGGAAAGGATTACTACTGCACTGATGGATTGGCATTGCTTTGCTTATTAGATCTGCTAGTGCTTGGGAGTGATGGAGCACTTCACCAGATCAGCCAGATTAAGGGAGCTGAAAGGTTCAGGTTTCCCCCTTTGCTCAGAGGTGAAAGGCAGAGGAACAAAATGCTTTCGGGGGGAGCAGCAAGATGAGAATTTACCCCATGCCAATGTCAGCTCTGAGTGGGATTTGACCAAAACTGGAGTAAGACTGGAACTGTCAGGTGTTGACTTTGCATCTACTTTGGAGGAGAGTAGCATTAATTAGAAAAGGGCAGCATTGCAACAGCTGCATCTGTACTGCACACCAAATAGCACAGAAGTGTGTGGTTTGTTTCCCTAATAATGACTTGCAGAGCTGAATAACACTTTGCTGAACATGGCTAACAGCCATGAAGTCATCTTCAAACGGATGCTGTCAACATGAAAAATCATTAGATGTTAGCTGATATATATACCTTTAGAGATAGGTATTTATTTTAACATTTCTAACCTGTATTACTAAAATAAATTCTTCTTGCTTGTTTTCTTTAAGCCCCACTGATGCTTTGCCATCTCTGTGGTAATTTGCCTCAACCCAATTTTGTTTCCAAAATTTGACTGGTCTGTTCCCCTTTGATCTACAAGCCTTTTCAGCAACAGCATCAGTAAAAGGAAAAATGACAATTCTGTTGCCACTTAATCTAATGTGGGACTGGAGGTGTGTTTGAGGATTAACTGCAGGTTTTCAATTTTCCATACAGTAAGAGTCTTTCCCAGTTAAATCACTGTGGCACACTTGTTATTTCTGATGTATTTTATTCATAGTTACTGGGTAGTCATTCCTTAGTTTAGAGTATAATTTTATCTAGAATATAAATGAGCTGTTCTGTGGGACTACTTTCCTAATCCCCTCTTCCCCCTCGCCCCCAATACTGATAAACTGAATTCCTCACTTGGACCTAATTTTCTTCTTTCCTTACAAGTTTACAACCTAAAAGAAGATAAGACAGAAAAGAAAATCTAAAATAAACAATTAGAAACAGAAACTCTGTTAACTGTTCCTGAAATATTTGAAGGCAGTTCCTGGTCTCTTCTGAGGAAGAAGCATACTCGGGCCCAGTGGGATGTTGTTTGCTATTCGTTTCACCTGCTCACTGCCTGCTTCAGGTTGCATCTCCTAGCCCTTTGCATTGACTTGTCTCAAGACAGCAGAAGCACTGGAAACCTTTCTTTCTCCTTTTCCAGGCTGACAGTATGCTCTATTAACTGCATGATACTTTGATGAAAGATGAAATGTGTCAGTGAGTCTGGTCAGCACGGAGCTGAACTGTTGGTTTTTCTCCTGGGCTCCATCAGTGATTCATTCTGCACCACCCACAACAGGGTCCTCACCCCTGCATTTCATAGGGAATGAGTATGGGCGAGTGGAGGGTTAATGGATGTTTGCCGGACATTGTGACATCCCTGGATGTAAAGCCCTGTACGTTTTCCTCTGGCTCCATTTGGCTCCAGCTCAGTGGGATTCAGTTCTTGGCTCTGATTCCTTTTACTGTGTTCACCAAGTCCCTTTCTTCAGCTTGCACATTTCTGTACTGTGTGAACTCCAGGAGCTGGAGTTGGTGCTGGCTTCAGCTGGTCCATGATCAGGTATGTGGTCTTACACCTGTGATGTGCAGTTAGAAATCCTCTTTCTGAGCAAAAGGTTTGGGGACTTCCCTCTGAGACTGCAGTGTGGCTTGGTCTGGCTCTGGGGGCTGCTCACATATCACTCGTTCGGGACAAACTCTGTTCTTCTCCGTTGCATTTAGCTGCCCCTTGTCCTACTGGGCCCACTCTTTCTACTGGTCACAGCAATCCTTCCATGTTCTCCATCTACTTTTTCTTCTGCTGGAAGAAAGACTGATGTGTTGAGCATTTCCTGTGCTGTTACACTCTCAGGTTAACTCATGTGAAGGGACCTTTACTGTCAGATCCCTGACAGTGAGGAAGCGGTGATGATCTGAGGTAGCGCTGACCCTGTTCTCCTGAGGTCCCTGGATGCCACAGAGCCAGTGTCTTGGAGGCCCAGAACTTTTATCAACACTGATAGGAAGAAGTGGAATCTTGGAAGCTCAGAGTGAAACCCTGTCCTGGCTTTTCTCCCATGGAGGGGGAAAAGGATGTTGTGTACTAGGCTCTCCCCATCCCCAGCACAGGCATTTCTGCAGAAAACAAGACCCATCTCAGAGTTTTCCACTGATATGTGTGACTGTCAACAAAGTTTTTCTCTCTCATAAAAACAAATGAAAGGAAAAAAAAATCTTTCTCATCTTTTTGCTTAAAGAATCACTATATTTAAATTTAAAAGGACTTTAATTTCCTCTCCTAGGAAGATGTCTTTTGAGTGTTTTCTTACTGAACCACTAAGTCTAAGGCAACAGCTCCCAAGTAAAGGATATTAAAAACAAAAAATGGGTCAAGGCAGAGCATTGAGCTATTCAAAGCAATCCCAATACCATCATTAGTTTTTCATGCTTATTTGAGACTCCTCCTTTCAGTCGCTGGCGATAGCCACAGTACTAAGGAATCTGTACTGCAAAATTTCATCACACAAATTTCCTATCATGGAGTTTGGGTGATAACAACAACAATACCTAACATCAGGAAATGCAAATGACAATTTTAGCCTTGGGGAAGAAAATATTAATGAGCAGTCTATGAGCTCCCAAAGCTTCAGTTCAGGTTTTGGATAATGATTCAGCTTGACACTCTTTCCAACTAAATGTGCACCTACTTTGACTGTGACATAAAAACCAGACAGTCTCAGTGGAAACTTTTTGGTAGCCTAAATTTATTATTGCTGTAGTATCTGATTGATCCAGAAAATAATTAAATTTGGCTTGATCACTAGATGGAGAAGACTCAGAAGTCTGTAACTCAGCAAGATGCAAGAAGGTCATGCACTATCCATCGTCACTTTGGTTCTGACCCCAGGCACTCTTGTTCCTGTTGCATTTCATTCTATGATTACTGATTACACTATTTTTCCTTTTTTTTTTTTTAATCTCCAAGAGTTAGTTTAGAGTTTCTGCTCTGTAGTTACTGTGATGAACTTTCTGGAGTGCATAGAGAGTTGCAGAGAGTCGTGATCAGTGGAGTAGAATCTGACGGGAGGCCTGTGACCAGCGGTGTTCCCCAGGGCTCGGTGCTGGGTCCAGACCTGTTTAATATCTTCACTGATGACCATGATGAGAGAACAGCATCCACCCTCAGCAAGTGCTGATGATACAAAGTTGAGAGGGGTGGCTGACACACAGGAACACTGCGCTGCCATCCAGCGAGACCTGGACAGGCTGGAGAGCTGGGCAGGGAGAAACCAGATGAAGTTCAACAAAAGCAAGTGTAAAGTCTTGCACCTGGGGAGGAACAACTGTTCATTTCAGTACAGGCTGGGGGATGTCCTGCTGGAGAAGAGCTCTGTGGAGAAGGACCTAGGGGTCTTGGTTGACAACAGGTTGGCTATGAGCCAGCAGTGTGCCCTGGGGGCTGAGAGAGACAACGGGATCCTGGGGACATCAGGAGGAGTGTGGCCAGCAGGTCCAAGGAGGTGATCCTCCCCCTCTACTCTGCCCTGGTCAGGCCCCACCTGGAGTATTGTGTCCAGTTCTGGGCTCCCTGGTGTAAAAAGGACAGGAATCTCCTGGAGAGAGTGCAGAGAAGGGCTATGAAGATGATGAAGGGCCTTCCCCTATGAGGAAAGGCTGAGAGAGCTGGGTCTGTTCAGCCTGGAGAAAAGAAGACTGAGGGGGGACCTAATCAATGTTTATAAATATCTTAAGTATGGGGTGCAGGGGGAATTGGCCTGCCCCTTTTCAGTGGTTTGTGGAGACAGGACAAGGGGCAAGGGCTGCAAGTTGGAGCACAGGAAGTTCCACACCAACATGGGGAGGAACTTTTTCCCAGTGAGGGTGCCAGAGCCCTGGGACAGGCTGCCCAGGGGGGTGGTGGAGTCTCCTCTGGAGATACTCAAGACCCGTCTGGATGCCTATCTGTGCAGTATGAGCTGGGGAGCTGCTTTGGCAGGGGGGTTGGACCCGATGCTCTCTTGAGGTCCCTTCCAACCCCTCCAACTCTGTGATTCTGTGATTCTGATGGAGCCTAGGATACCATTGGCCTTCTGAGCTGCAAGAACACACTGATAGCGATGGAAGAATGCTGATTTGATTTGTGTCTTTGTCTGTAGGTACCTGCCAAGTGATACAAGAGTCAGTTGGACCTGTTAAGTAAGATGTGAGAGAAAAATCAGGTGGAGTTGTTCTCTGTAACAAGAACAACAGGGAAATCAGTTTCTATCTATGGTATCTAGAGGTTCTTGGTTTTTCCAGGTTGTGTCACATAATTTGTACTTGGATTTTTTGGGTAGAATAGCTGATAAAGGTAAATGTCAATGGGTCAGCTGTTGCTTTGGGTAGACCAAAGTTAGAGCAGACTTGAAACCCAGAGGTAGGCATCTTTGAAAGTTGTTTTTCATTATGTGGCCATGTGATCATGAGCAATAGCTGTGCTGGGCTTGTGGTGCAATGTGGCATAGGTATGTGTCCAAGCCACCCCATTCCCTTGTGTTTAATTGGAACTAAAGCTGCTTACCCATTCTCTGTTAAGCTGGTGCTCCTGCACTTTTACTGTCGTAGGTCCTTTCTCAGCAGTGTAGGGCTCACTACCTGAAACTGTGTGGCAGAGCTTCCTGGGGGTTAAATTGTGCCACACCTCAGCACACAGACTCTACACAGCCAAGACATATTCTGTAGAAACTTACAGTAATTCCACTCTGTCCTGCCAGCTACTCAGTACCTGCTGCTCAGGGTAACAGTTTGCTGCTACAAGACTCGTTTTGCTTTCTGCAAGATCTGTGGAAACATCTAGGCTCAGATTTCTGGAAGATTCAACAGTGATGGTTATATATTGGTTGAAAAAAAACATTGACTAAAATTTGATTTTAACCAGGGACTTGACTCATAGGAAGGGCAGATATATTCTGTGCAGTGGGACAGGGTTTCACTGGGAACTCTTAGGTGCTAAGTTCTTGCAAACCCTGAGGAATAGATGTGAATACTGAGGTGTAGGGCACCCTCCAGAGTATGCTCTAAGTACCAGAACCAGACACATGGCCTCACATAACTTTGTATTGTGATGAAAGCACCTGAATCTAACTGATACAAACCACAATTCCCTCAGTGCTTAACGTGGGAGGTTGTGAGTCTGAGCTTTGCCTAGATGTGCACATGCTACAGAATGAGCACTATGAACCCAAACATCACCAGAGATCTCAGCTTGCTTCCCATTGATTACTTACTTGTGCAGAGCAGCTTTATATTGCAATAATCACAGAATCACAGAGTTGTAGGTGTTGGAAGAGACCTCAAGAGATCATTGGGTCCAATCCCCCTGCCAAAGCAGCTCCCCAGCTCATACTGCACAGATAGGTGTCCAGATGGGTCTTGAATATCTCCAGAGAAGGAGGCTCCACCACCTCCCTGGGCAGCCTGTCCCAGGGCTCTGTCATCCTCACTGTGAAAAAGTTGGGTCTCAGTTGTGTGGAGCTCTTCTATATTTCACTTCCAGGAGACTGCACAAGTTTTGTCTTGCATAGAAATTGCCAGATTGAGGTCCTGTCTTGTCCATGGTGTACTATGGCTTGCAATGTGTTTACCTCTGAAGTCCAAGAAACCTTGCAGTGAGCAACCACTGAATTATCTATACAGAGATGGTTTGTTAGTTTTGGTTTTTTTTTTTTTTGTCAGGATACTCATTTCTAAAAAGGTTTTACATCCTTTCCAAGCTTTTTTTTTTTTTTTAATTGCAAATCTAAAAAACTCCCACATTGAAGCAATTAGAGAAATACTGGTTTTCTACTGAAAGTGTAGACCTAAATGTTGCTTTTCGTTTTCAAGTGCAGCAGAGAGAGGAATGCAGACTTAGTAGTTGAGTTTTTGGGGGACTTGGGTTCTGCACTTTGCTGTGCTCTGGTGTTCTTATGTGACTACAGGAACTCTGCTTGGTTTTGGATAAATACTTCACTAAATACATCACTACAGCTCAACAAATTTCTGCATGTCATCAGAGTCATGCTCAGCACCTCCATGCAGGTGCTCAGCTTTCCCTTCATGTAAGGTCACGCTGCCTTAGTGAGGCTTCCTTTATTGCACACTAAGTTTTAATACTTTGCATTTGCTGAGAAGTTGAGAGCTGCCTCAGAGGTGGCTCACCCAAACCAGGTGGTGCACAGTGGCTTGCTAGTACCTCTTGTCTCTCTGTCTGAAAGGGACTTTGAGTGTAAGTTCACACTTCCTGCACTATGTGGCTCAAACCAGATGCAGGGAAGGGCCAGCCTGAATAGTCTGCCCCACATGCTTTGTGTTGCTCTGCCTGTGTTCGTCACTTGAACTTCAGGTTGCATCCAGAGGGTGAGTTGTTGCTGCATGGGTGATCACAGGGCTTGGCCTTGAGTGTGAATCCTTGCCTCAGTTTTCCATTGCTAAATTGGGGAATTAAACCATATCCCCAGCAAACAACTGAATTTTGAGGATAAGTGCATAAAAGTCAAGATCAAATAGCTACTATTTGTTCTCTCTTGATGTTGCCATGAAAAATTGATCTCATACCTGTGTTGGCTTATAGGCTAAGGAGCAGGACCAAGTCACTCCTGGAGGAATTGAGATGAAAAATAAAGACTCTTTGGGGGTTTTCACTCTTATTTTCTGTAACTAAAGCTCTTCCTTTCCACAGACATTAACCAATGCCAAGCACTGGCACACATTTTATTCAGAAATGAAGGTGAGTGTTTTGAAAAGAGAGTGCCAGCTGCCACAGAAGGATAGAGCAGTACCTGGATTTGATAAACTTGACTGTATTCATACCTAGTCCAGTGTGGTTTATTGTCAGGTTTACTTGAGACTCAGCAGCCCTGAACTGTAGACTTGGTGGCTGTTCCAAACCAGGTGCATGATCTTAGGTGAGTCATGTCATATCCATCTGCCTCTGTGTCCGGTGGTAATTACATCCCAGTGTTGTAAAGTGCTGTGAGACCTTCCAGTGAGTGCTAGGTGTGATTCATTATCTTTGTAGCAAATATACAAAGCGCTCTGCTTAGCATCACAGGTACTGTAGTTCCAGAGGCTTGGCAGGCTGCCATTAGAGGTCACTGTAGCTCTTCATGTATTGGATATAAAAATGTACTCAGTCACGGCTATCGTTGCTTACTTTGCAGTTCAACCTGATTTCATGAGTATTTGTGTAGGAAAGAATGGGCTGGAGTTAAGTGATACATGAGTTAGCTGAGATCACGTCTGGGGAAGGCACATGTTGAATAAAGATCACCAGTCTCACATTTGGTTTCCTTAGTGATACTACAAATAGCAAAAGCCAGCCAGAGAAGGTTGCATGAGAGTGTTAAAACTGTGCTTCTCTCTGGTAATGAAGATGTGAATCTGTCTGGTTTGGCAAGCAGGTGGAAAGCATTAAACATGACCCTGGGAAGAGAATAGCAGAGATGGTCTAGCTACTGCTGAATCCCCTGGGCCTGGGACCTCTCACTCTAGATGTACTCTAGTATCCTTTGTATTTTGAGACAATCAGTGGAGTTTGTGGTGATTTGTGTTTGCTACTATCATGTAAGATTCATAATACTTCTGTATTACATAGATACGTGGATGTGAAGGAGTGAAACATGAAATATACAAGAAATACAGCATGGCTAGATGTGGCTGGTGCCATACAAAATCCAAGTATTAAACAATCTAGACCTGTTTTGCGTTATAAGCAAGTGAGAGATAGTTCTCTGCTCCTAGTATATAGCTGCTTAGGGATTGAGAGATAGTTCTCTGCTCCTAGTATATAGCTGCTTAGGGATGGGAAAATGATGCAGAGTCGACAAAAATGGTAAAAAAGTGTTTCCAGTTGTCTTCATGTCCTTTTCATGGTGATTACCCAGAAAGAGAAAGAAAGAGAGAGAAATTTGTTGCATAGAGAATTCAGGACAAAACAACTCATTCCTCTAAAACATCCTCATTAAAGCATCCCCAGTACTGGAGGATCCTACCAAGCTGGATGGAGTGGTGTGTACTGTGCAGAGCAGTGCCAAGTTAGAGAGGCCTGAGCTATCTCTGAACAAGCTATTGCACACATACCGCACCCCATAGTGCCCCACGGAGCCTGGAGCTCTGCCACATAAGCCTGGCCCTGCAGCTGCTTCTCCATGAAAGCAGCAGTGCTAATTTGCCCAAGTGGGCACTGATGTGTTATTCCATCTACTGTGGGAAGATGTAGCCCCATGTGGACGTGCTCTCAACATGCTAGAGCATTTTTCTTTCTGACATGAACACGTGGTGCTAGAGATAGTACAACTCACCAGCAGAGATCAGACTGGAGAGTGAAAGTAATGGAGCTCCTTTGACTAAACATCCACAGCGTGAGGTGAGCTGGGCTGTGCAGGGTTAATACTGTGGGATCTTTGAGAATTGATCCTGTGTGAAGAACCCCAGAATGGGCAGTGCCTGTGGTCAGATAGGGGTCTAGTCAGATATATAGGTGAGAGTGAGCCTGATTGCATCCCGATTTCTAAGTGCATGGAGGAGAGAGCAGTGCTGTGCAGCACCACCTCAGCCCCAAGCTGGTCTACCATTTGCATCACACCACTCTCATGCCCTGTGGGCTCTTTGCAGTCCCTTGTGGCTGCTTCTTGGTGGATATGTTCATCATCTCTCTGTTGTGAGACTAATGAACCTATTACGGAAACTCTGACAATGATTTGGGAAAATCAATGAAGAAAGGAAAGGCTATTAGTATGCTTTGCAAGCACACTGGCTTGAAAGGTCATTGCAACAAAAGGAATTATTTTCCTCTGGTCAGTGGCCTGGCTGGAAGTTGCTAATGTCACACAGTACTGTGCTGGCCTAAGAGAAATGAATAGTGTGAAACCTGCCAAGTGTTATCCAAAGGCTGGTGTCCATATCAGAAACCTTGTCACCCCAGTGAACTTGGGAAAGAGTGAAAAAGGAGTGGAAAGAGATTCTTTTTTTTTTTTTTTTAAGTAAAATCATCTATGAGTGGTTGGGTTTTTAGTGTATTCTCATTTTTTAAATTAACTGAAACGTTAGTGGTGTAGCCTTGGATGTTCAAGCATTGGTCATCATAGGGGGGCTGTAGTCTACCAATACAAATACAGCCAAGGCATGTTAGGCAGGTGCCCTGTGGTGATGGGGAGGTTTTAAAGCCATTGTACAAGATTCTGGTAAGATATCTGGAAATGGAGCTGCAGTGTACAGTGGAAAGGCTGTGGAAATTATTGGAGTGCTGGCTGGCAGTGTTTGGAATGGGGAATTGGTGGGACAACAAAGGATATTAAAAAATAGCAGATCTCAAAAGGAACTCAGGACAGAGAGAGAACTGCTGCTGGCTGGATACTCTGGGTTGAAGAGCTGTTTGGGATAACTATGATTAGCTCCTTCTACACAATGTATTCATTCTTCTTGAGAGACTGACTAGGCAGAGTGGAGAGCAGGCAAAGCAGGCTGTGTGGGAAGGCTGACCCTGTGTTGAAGGAGCAGGGATTGGTCCAGAGCAAAGGCAGGGCTAAGACTCTGAGAGGACCTGGAAGAGTGCCACTACAAGGCCAGGAGTGGAAGCATGTTCAAGATCTCTGTGGTCTAAATCATTGATGATTAACCACACCGTTAGTGCCAAAAGGCATTTGCCAGGCTGGGTCTCTCCATCCTGTGTTCTCTATGCTGCTAGGATAAATACCATTGCCTTGGCCAAAGTGGGGGATCAGCCTGAGTGAAGCATGAGAACTGAGAATGGAAATAGGAGATGTGTAGTGCTGAGCCATCCTGCTCTGGAGATAACAGCCTGTACAGAGTGACTGCCCTCTGTGAGGCTGGTGGAGGTGTCTCTGGGTTTGGGGAGGTCAGTTCTGTAGGTCTGAGCAAACTGCTTGGATTCTAAGTGGAAAAATTGTTCCATGTTCTTTATCACACAGTACCTAGGAAAATCTGAGCTGAGTACACTCATGCCATGTTGTTCAGGCTCCTGCCCTGCTTCTCCTCTTCCCTCGCGGTGCCTTTGAACATGGCCCAAACCATTTGGCAGGAGGGCTGGGAGATACTGCAGGAATGCCTGAAGGGCTGTTCTACCAGGTTCTGTGATGAGCTCCTGCCAATCCAGAGAAAGAAGGGGTGAGAGAGCCACCAAGGTCAGCGCTGGGCTGGGCAGCAAAGTTCTCTTAGGCTGTCGAAACAGGACAATTTCCTCAGAACCCTCCAACTCAACATTGTATTTGGATAGTCTGCTGGGCTTCCTGGACACCTGTGTATTCTCACTGAGTATCTTGAAAGCATTTTGGCCAGCATCACAGGTAAAATTTCCCTTCTGTTACTAATATTCTTTTTCCTGTATTTTAATTTAATTTCCCCTCTAATTCCTTCTTTTTCCACTGTGCATTTCCCCTTGAAAGCTGAGATTGCACAAACGGATGTATATTCTTCCTCCCCAAGAGCATGTAGCCTTTTGTCTGCTGTTGGAAGCAGTTAACATTTGGGCTGAAGTGCACCTGCAATTCCCATTAATGTAATGGACTAGAACTGACCTGCTTGTAGAGAGAAAGAAGGTCTGAACTCCCTTCTTCTGACAACAGGTCTTGGGCAAGGAAAAGAAAAAGCCCCAGAAGTTGGTAGGGAAGTCTGCTTTCTACACAGCGGCGGTACACAGGGTGTATCAGTTGCTGATGGAGCCTGTGTGTCCAAATCCTGCTCTTCTGCCTTAAGCCAAACCTTGCCATTAGATGCTTTGCTCTGAAGAGGCATGCAGTGCAAACCCACCTTCTCCCTGCTCCCCACAGTTCTTGTTAGGGTGTTTAATCATGTACTAATACCATCCATAGATGTGTGAGCCAGATGGATGAACTAAAAACTTCTGCAAATCAAACTCTGCATGTTGAAGTTGTGGGGAGTGAGGGGAAAGGGAAAAATAAGGGGAAGCCCTCTTCAGAGGTTGGTTCTTGAGTAGTAGGAACCTGAAAGCAACTTCTGCTATGGTGGTTTATGTCCTGATTACCTATGTAGGGCATTTTGTATCTTACCCTAGAGTTGCAGTTTAGGATTTTGGTGCGGACAGAAATACCAGTGAAGAAGTCTAAACCAGAGACACAAGATGAACAGGGAGCAAATGGGAAGTTTGCTGCTTGCTAACACAGTGCTGAAGGATTTGGGCACCAGAATTATACATGAAAACAAATCAAATTCTGATAAAAGCTTCTATGAAGGGCAAGTAAAAATAAAAGTTTTAAACAGTCTAAGTTCTGTATTCCAATAAAATTACTCTCAGCAAAATGAGTCATTTATTAAAATAATGTTCACAAAGAAATTATTTCTCTATTTTTTCCTCATCTATCTGTTCTTTCCTAGCAAACTTGTTGTTTGGCACATCATTTGGACAAACATACATGTAGCATGATTCTGCTTTTGTTCAGGCAAGATGTTCCTCGTTTGTGGCCTATCCAGATGATGTTTTCCTTCTTTCTGAAAGGAATGGCTGTCATGTTGTGAAACTGAGGCACTGTCAGTAAGGTTTACAGGAGAACACATTAATCTGGATGAAGAATAAGACAAAGTCTCCAAAGAAGACCATGGGTCCCAAGTGTTTTGCGTGCTGCGTCCTGTTAATAGATCAAGTTTTGAAAAGTCACTGGGGAAAACTTGGGGTAGGGGTAAGATACATGTGCTGTGCTATTCAATGCTGGTCTAGACTTTGCCTTTCAGTAAGTCTTTATCTTCCTGCTCTCCAACAGGATTGTGAAAACCCATCTGTATTTTAGCTAGCTGGCCAGCTCTGGTTACTAAAGATAAAACCAGTGTGTAGGACAATGTCTCTCTTATCTGAACTGTGGATCTATTTTGCTTTGGGTACTGCAGGAGCTGACTCAGGAGGAAAAGATGAAAGGGTTAAGAAAGGATGTGGCAGGTAATTGATTACAAAGTGGTTATAGTCTTTTGCAAGGGTTGCTGGATAGAGGAATTTTCAGACCTTCAGTTCTGCTATGCCATCTTATGTTCTGAGAGTGTCAGGGCTGCAAGTTTTGTTTCAGTCCCTTGTGAGGGAGCTCATGTTAATGAGACTCTCATAGGAGCGCTCTCCTTCAACCCCAGTTTCTCCTGAAGTTTTGTGAGATTGTGATTGCTAAGTATTAGCATCTGTAATGTCCTCCTCCTGCTTTGGTTGTTCCTCTGAGCTGACGGTATCTCATGATTAATACATTGAAAGGGGTTTTGTTCTCTACTGTTCTCCATGGTGTAGGTCTGTGTGATTCAAAATACTCTCCTGACTCCCCTTTCTGTGTGCAGCTGGCACATAGTGCTGCCTCTTCACCAGGTGGGAGGTGGGATGTATCACCACCTCTCATGTCACACTCCCTCTCCCCATCCCTGTGCCCCTCTCCCCTGCCTCATATTCTCAGCTGTTTTCAAAGGATGGTTTGTGGTGCTGTGTGCTGGCATTTCAGGTGGGAATTGAGATCAAGAAACTCCTGCATGTCTTCATGATGGGCAACAACCTTTGGGACCAGCGCCAGTAGCACTTACCCACTGCTGGGTAGGATTCTGGTTACACTTGCAAGGTAATCTTTGCTGTGTCAGGCAACTTGGAGGATTGTTCTTTGATGTAGGAAGGGTAAGTAGGAAGATATTGAACCAACACAGTTTTTGTGGTGGTTTTATATGATGTGCATTCACCTAGTTTGAATTGCAGCATCTCAGCAGTTCAGTCAAAAACTGGAAGTAGGCAGAAAGAGCAGAGAGAAGGCTGTGGCATTGAAAGGAAAAAATGCAGAACAGAATTTCAGCCTGCAAGATAGCTGGATTCAAAGTGTGGGTTTCTCTCTCTCTTTTTTATTTTTTTTTCTTTTTCTTTTTTCAGAATAGGTAATGAATCCCAGATTCTTAACAGTATTCTTCATACAAGTCAGCAGTAGCTGTTAAAGGTGAATTGGGTGTGAACAGGAGCAAAACCATGCTTTTAGAGTTCAATAGGAATTGTGACTAGGGAGTGCAGTTGGTGAAAAGTCAGGCTTCTTGCTAGATCAAGTTGCTGCTCACTGTTGGTTCAGCCCTCTCAGTTTCAGGGACCACCACCCTGGCAATGTTGAGATCTGCAGCTCATCAGGCTGGGCGCTTGCAGACCCAAGCGAGCTGGAGAGCAGGATCTGCAAGCAGAACAGGGGGAAAAAAATTAAGAATTGAGAACTAAAAATAAATCTCATGGTCTAGCTGGCAAATATTCCCAGGCCACAGCTGTCTTTGGCATCCCTCCACCCCCTAAGGTCTCCAGTGGCTCCGAGGCCCCCACCATGAAAGAAAACCACCACACACGCACACAAAAAAAAAACCCCAAGGGTTTAAAGATACAATAATTAAAGAAAATATTTATTTTATCTGGATTTGGGAGTATTTGGAGCATAGTGTTGTGTGTTTGCACCCATGCACCCTGTTTTGTTGGAGCCTGAATGGCCTGTCTGAGCAAGTAGCGGATGCATCCCTTCTCTGCGTCTGGGAGGTGCCAGGCTGTCCAATACAGCAAAACGTGATGCTTCTGCCTCTGTGTGCAGCTGTGATGCTGCATTTATTTCAAGAAGGGTGACTGCAAAGTGGCTGAGTTGAAGGCTGCTCATTAGAACCCCAGTTGATTAGAATTTAGGACTGTGTGCAAAACTTCAGTATGCAGAAATGAAAATGATGATACAGGACAAAAACATATTCCCCTCCCTCCTATGGCAGGGAGAGAATTCCCTTCTCTGTGCTTATGGACTTCTTTAACATTGGCTTTAGATGAAGTGTTTGAAACCTGGTCTTCCCTGCCAGCCCTCCTCTGCATGTCTTCTTCAGGAAGAGTATGTCTAGGCCAGCAGTTATCTCCTTGGCCCTTTGGGAAAGGTACTTGGCAGTAGAGCAGATGCAGTTAATTCTTTTAAACAAATTCTTTTGAACTAATTCAACTGATGTAGGTGCTGATTCAATGTATCTGATGCTTTGTAACTGGCTAATTAAAAACTATCAGTTAAGATAGTTAAGTTTACTTGAAATGTAAATTAGTGATAGTTTGGAGTTTTCTTTTCCCCCAAATATGTAACACTTTGTTTCTTTATTGCTGGTTGAAGCCTTGTTCATCCTCCCAAAGTTAATGACAATGTTCAAATGAGGCTTTTCAGAAGAAAGGAGACACAAACCATCTCTGGAGAGGGACAAGGTACAGGAAGTTCCTACCCTAAAAAGGAGAGTTTCAGAAATGGGCATCAGAAGGCAGGAGGGTTACAGCAGATGTTGCTTCTCATTCTTATCAGGGTTTCTCACAATAAACTCTTTATTCTCAGTGTTCCGTGGCCAAGTGGTGGTGGTGGTGGTGCTCACTGGTGTGTCTTCTGGAATAAATCAGTTGAGCATTCATGGGTAAGGTGCAGCTAACCCCTGACTGAACCATCAGTGCAGAAACACTGTGTGGGTGGACAGGAGAAGAGGTTTTATCAAATGTGCAGTTGTTCTTTCCCCACTCCATTGCAGCTGATATAGATGGGACCAGATACTTTCTTGCTGCTTTCTTTTAAATGATAATAGTGGTCACCTGCTTTTAGTTTAGAAAAACCTTGCAGCATGCAATGGCTGTCCAAAGCCTAAGGAAGGCTATGTCTCAGGGAATACAGCTAGAGGCTGAGCTCCCTGAAGGGGAGTTGACTGAAGCTGTAGTCCCCTTTGGGAATAATATTTGGGTGTCAAAGGGCAGGAAGGAGAATGGCTAGCTGTAACTCTTCCTGCAGAGAGGCTATGATCCCTGCTCCATTGAGGTGTAGCTCACAGTCTTAGATGTCACACAGCACTGGCATGTGACATCTGGATTTACCTCAGAGCACATCCTAGGACTGGCAGCAAAGATGCACACTGGGAACCCTGGTGTATGGTCAGGAAGTCAGACAGCATCCCACCAACCAGTCAGGATTAGAGTTGTGTCTTGATTAATTTCTCTTGTGATGCTTCCTTCAGCATCATGTGAGGGTGAGATGAACAGGTCTTGAATCTGCCTGCTGTGGCAGCCACCTTACTGCTGGAAACCTCGCTCTGCCTGCTGAGCTGAGCCCTGCTCAGCCACTGGGAGCTGGCAGGTTCTGGCAGCACGTCTGTCAGTTGGGACGTGACAGAAGAGATAACTGAACACAGTAGCATCTCTTGTGGGTGGCACAGATGGGCACTAGCCATTGTCTCCTGTGGCCATGGGTAGCTGCCAGGATGCTGTAGCAGTCCCCTAGGTATATGGCTTCAGCTTCCATTGCTGCTAATGGCTATAAGGAGCTGATCTCTCTGTGGAAGCGCCATAAATGAATAAGAATAATTTTGCTATTAAAAATACTAAAATCTTCCATATGGAAGAAAGAGAAGGGGTTTTTTTTGTGTTTTAACTACTATTTATGTTTCTCATTGTGCCCTAAATATATATGGCACTGTCCAGCTGGCTGAATCACAGAACAGAATGAAATATCTGCCCCATCTATAAAGGCACAAACCTATAAAGTGCAGATGACAGACTGAAGTCTCAAATCTTTGCTCCATTCACATATATGGAAGTTTTACCATTGGCTTCAATGAGACCAGAACCAGGATTTGGCTTATGTGAAAGGATCTTTAGCCAAACGAGCACAAGCACATGAGTCAGAAGTTCTGGGTCAGTTCTGCTGTTCCCACTGTTTGATGATTTCTCCACTGTTACCTGCCTCAGTTTCCTCTATTTATCAGTGCATAATAAACGGAGGGATTTTCAATTATTAATTTAATTAAAATCAATAAATCTTGTGTTACGTTTACTACTGCTTTTTGTGAGAGGTTTCTGAAACTTCACTGGAGGGGCACTTTTGCTGGCATAAAAACTCCTTGTATCACAAGGATTGTCTGATTATGGTGCTCTGCTCATTCTAACTGTTGGGTTCACAAAAAGAATCACAGAATCATAGGGGTTGGAAGGGACCTCAAGAGATCATCGGGTCCAACCCCCCTGCCAAAGCAGGTTCCCTAGGACATATTGACCGTGGCATCCAGGCATTCAGGTACAAAGAAGCCCTATTTCTTGTTTTAAATAGGCATCCAGTTTTCCTAGCAAAGGGATGAGAGCATGGAGCTTTTCTTTCCCTTCATGGATTGTTGGTTGGTTTTGAGAGGGGTCCAGCTACAGGAGCTCTGCAGAGACAGCCCCCGGTAACACAGGGTCACCTCAGCAGGGATAGAACTGTGCTTAGTACAGGCACCGTTGTGACCATCTAAGGATGTAAATGTGTGTGTGCGCCCAGCTTTCTAGATAAAGCAAAATGGAAGAAGCCCCTTGGTGGATAAACTGGGTGTTACTTTTGCATGACTTCAGCTTCTCTCTCAAATGCCATCTTTGTACTTAGCGGATGGTTTATCTGACTGTATTGCTGTGGTTGGAGTGCAATGCATAGGACAGCATAGTTTGTGTTAATAATAATAATTAATAAGAGGGCAGTACAGTAGCAATTGTTATCCCTTGATCCAGGCACAACAGCTCTACTGTTAAGATAGAAGAGTTTGTTCTGGACTCCAGAGGCTTTGTGTCACTTTTCAAAAGTTTTATTTTCTTATTTTTTAGCTTTATTATTTCAAGATTCTCAGGTCTCCTGCCAGGCTTAAATTATCTTTTTTTATATTTATTTGGCTTCCCATTGAAACCATCCATTCATCCAGCTTCCATAAAACCCCTAATAACTATTTTAAAGTTTTTGTTCTTGTCTCTTTCCAAACCTATAAATACTGGTTTGAAAACCCCAGCTGAATTCTGTGCAAATAATCCTCTCTGCCACCCCTTCTCCTCTGGTTATAAGTGGGGCTAACAGCACTTGTTAGTTATCTGTGATCTGTATACCTCTTGTTTGGGGGAAAATAGGTAGTTGTGGCACAAAAGCAAGTGTAAAGTCTTGCACCTAGGGAGGAACAACCATTTGTATCAGTACAGGCTGGGGGATGACCTGCTGGAGAAGAGCTCTGTGGAGAAGGACCTGGGGGTCCTGGTTGATGACAGGTTGGCCATGAGCCAGCAGTGTGCCCTGGTGGCCGAGAGAGCCAATGGGATCCTGGGGTGCATCAGGAGGAGTGTGGCCAGCAGGTCCAAGGAGGTGATCCTCCCGCTCTGCTCTGCTCTGGTCAGGCCCCACCTGGAGTATTGTGTCCAGTTCTGGGCTCCCTGGTGTAAAAAAGACAGAGATCTCCTGGAGAGAGTCCAGAGAAGGGCTACGAAGATGCTGAAGGGCCTGGAACATCTATCCTATGAGGAAAGGCTGAGAGAGCTGGGGCTGTTCAGCCTGGAGAAAAGAAGACTGAGGGGGGACCTAATCAATGTTTATAAATATCTTAAGTATGGGGTGCAGGGGGAATCAGCCAGCCCCTTTTCAGTGGTCAGTGGAGACAGGACAAGGGGCAATGGCTGCAAGTTGGAGCACAGGAAGTTCCGCACCAACATGCGGAGGAACTTTTTCCCAGTGAGGGTGAGGGAGCCCTGGGACAGGCTGCCCAGGGGGTGTGGAGTCTCCTTCTCTGGAGATATTCCAGACCTGTCTGGATGCCTATCTGTGCAGTATGAGCTGGGGAGCTGCTTTGGCAGGGGGGTTGGACCCGATGATCTCTCGAGGTCCCTTCCAAGTCCTACAATTCTGTGATAAGCAACTTGACAGGCAATGTCTCAGAGACATAATGGCTGCAAATAATGAAGGGAAATAGTAGCAGGTAAATTAATTAAAACACAGTTGCTCCTAAAACGTGTCTTTTTCTTCCTACCTTAGTGTAATCCCATCTTTAGCACATGTGCCCCTTGGTGCTCTCAGCATCTGCCTGGCAAACACACACCAAGCCAGACCCTCAGGAGCCAGGGCTCTTAATGCCCGAGGAAAGGCCCAAGAGGCTCAAAACAAATCTCATGAGATCTTCCAGCTTGTGAAATGTTTGAGTGTTCGGTGAGAGGAAAAAGCTTAGCCCTGCCCTGTGGTGGGGGCTGACCTGTGCTGCTGTGTAGTTTGGGAGACAGGGTGGAGGATGAAGCAATAGAAAAGTCCCAGCAGAACATCAGTGCCTTGTGGAAATACAGTTGTTTTAAATATTGGGCTTTTGGGTGAGAAGCCAGCCCTGATATCTCTTTCCTGACTTGCCACTGATATCTATGGTGATGTCTGGTTGTTATGGGCAAGATTTGTTGTTCTTGACAAAATACAGACCCTTTCATGCAAAGCTAATCCTTGGGAAGCTTATTGCTATGCTTACACCTGTGGTGGTATGGAGCTAAATCAAGATGCAAAAAGCTTGCATGGACTTCATGCTAAGTCTGTTAGGAGAGGATGGGGTTCAATATCTTTGTGTTGTGTTGGCTCTTCTTTTCATTGTGTGGGTGTGGGGATGCTGGGTCCTGATGGCAGTGGGATTGTCTTGTCCCAGCTTCTGCAGCCACAGTCACCAGATTTATTGCAGCTAAGCAGAGGCTGCTCTTCCCTCTAAGTGCCTCAAGTGAAGTGAATCCAGGATGAAATCACAGAATCACACAGAATCACAGAACCTGCCAAAGCCGGTTCCCTATCTCATATTACATAGATAGGCGTCCAGACAAGACTTGAATATCTCCAGAGAAGGAGACTCCACCACCTCCCTGGGCAGCCGATATGTCCATCTCATGTCCTTCACAGATGCTCAAACACATGGGTGTCACAAGGAGGAGGCCAGACCCAGAGCTACTGAACTCAATGGAAAAAAATATCCATGTGTCTTCAGAAGCTTTGGATCCTCACCAGTGACAAAAGCAAATCTGCCAATAAACTTTTTCTGTGTAGAGACACTGAGTGGGACCTCTGGCCAACATCTGAAAAACTGGGGCCTAAAATTAGACCCCTAAAATACCAAAGGCAGTGAGTGGTTCCAACAGACTCCAAGTTAGGAAAAAGGGCCTGAAATAAACAGATTCCTCAGTAACCAAGATCCTGTTTTTGAGACAAGTGTTCATTCTCACAAATCAAAACAACAAGAAACCAGAAAGAATAAAGAATGAAAACATCAAATCCAATCCCAGCAACCCAGTGATATTATCAGCCAAAGCATGTCTTACTAGAGTGTTTTCAAAAATTCCTTAGGGAGTACCAGTGAGGCATGAAGAGGATATTGCTCTTTTCTGCAGCCCTAGATTGGGGGTTTTGGAACACACCATATTTATTCATGTGACAAACCTGTTGTTCTGCTAGACCATCATGGATCTTCTGTATGGTTCTTTTGCAAAGTTTTGTATAGCATAAGCCTGGTAAAGAAAGATATGTATTTCTTAAAAGCATTTTTCTTGTCATCTTTTTGGCTTTGTGATGGACAGTGTGATTATTTGTCTCATTTGGCAGGTAAAGCAAGGAAGCAATTAGCAGCAATAAATACTCTGTCAAGAGGATAAGATTGATGTCCGGGGACTATCTCGCTTTGATAGGTGTGTGTACACATTGTTCAGTGCAATCCTGTTCCCTGGCTGAAATGCTTGGGAGTACTGAAATATGAATGTCAGGAAATATTAACAGGAATGACAGCAATCCTAAGAACGCCTCCAATTTTATTTAAAAATAGTTTTTGGATCTTGTTTTTAGCTCTCTTCTAAGATTGTGGTGTTGTTCCTTTCTGTGTATGAGGAAAGTGGCCATGATATTGCGTTTTATATTGCTTTTATGTCTCAGTTGGTAACATCTAGTTTATAATTTCAGGATGAATGACTAAACAATAAGGCATAGGAAGGCTTTCAAGATGATTAGCTCTTTCTTTTTTATTTTTAAATTATATACACAATTGGTAGCAGTGGCTTGAGCATCTAGTGTATATTTATTGTTGTAATTAAATTGCTCTATTGTCCCAGCACCCTCCTTGTCAGTCAAGTTCTCATTACATAGTTGGACAGCCAGAAGGCAGTTTCTAATCCAGGAGATAATGTACGTCCTTGACTCTACACAAAGGGAAGAGCACTGTGCAGTTTCCCAAAGTAAGTGCATCCAACAGTGCTGCCTGCTTTGGGCATCAACCTTTTTTTTTTTGGGGTCTGTATCTGGACAGAGCTTGAGAGTGAATGTGATTCGTGGCTTAGCTCTCATGCTTTTAGTGCAGGGTGAATAAGTAATATCTCCAAGAATATGCACTTTGAAATCTGCGTGCAAAGAAGCATGTAGAGTACACCCTGAAGTATGCAGCAAAGAAAAAAGAGATGTCTCTGTGGCTGTTTGGTACCAGAAATGGAAATCTTCTCAGTTCTGCACAGGCTCCTCTCTTTTTTCTGTTCATTCTTCTTATTCTGGCCATGTGAGCTGCTGTTGGATCCCATACCATGAGACTGCTCTGGCAGTTGTAGACTGGTCAAATGAGACAGAGCAAAGAAAACAGAGTTAAAGCACCCCTGGGACTGTACGAGGCCGATGGAGAGATTTCCCCCCCCCTTGTGAAATGCAACAGGAGCTTTCTTTTTCACAAGGTGTCAGAACAAGGGCTGGGTTTCTCCCTGCATCACAGTCCCTAATGTTGCATGTCCTCTCTACACCTAGAAAATTCACTAGTCCCTGAAACTGGAGGAAGGGAAGAAACAGATGCTTCCAGAAGCTCTACTGGCAACTAGCTTTGTAGCCTAATTTAGAGGGAGGTGGTCAGAAACTAGACAGACTGGCATCACAGCAAAACCCTAGATAGACCCTGATGTAGCAAAAGGGCTTTTTGCAGTGCTCCATGTAGCAGAGCCTTTTCCATTTTAAGTTCAAGTGCAGTCATGGTGACAACAGTGATTTGTTCCATCCAATGTCAGTTTATGATGGAATAAAAATGTAGCTTTAAAAATACATACTGGGTTTAAATGTAGCTCAACATGTCAGCATATTACTCTGTGGTCTTGCAACAGCAGTATTATAATAAAATCACAGCCCTTCAGCTCCTGGAAGACAACACAGAGAATGATACTCCTCTGGTACTGGAAGTTATGTTTTCCCTTTACAGCTCTGGCAGATTTCTTGTAAGATCAGTGATATCCAGGCAAAACCATATCTTAAATCTGAACTGTCCCTAGAAAGGAATCCTGATGTTACTTACATCTTGAACTTTCTTCCTCCAATTCTAACAGAATGCTTTGATGATTGAAGGGTGTTTTCTCTGTGTGTATGTGACGGGAGGTGTTACATTCCTCTACTCCATACCCATTCAAGAAGCACGCTGTGGCTGTTTCAGTATGGAGATATTTCTGCTCTAAAGATCTCCTCAGGCAAGCAAGGCACTGTATGTGTAGCTCAGCCACCGTGTGGGGTGGTGCACTCCATCTGTCTCTGTGCTAGAACTCTTTATGATCCCTCCACTATGTTCACAGTGCAAATTTGTGGGTATCACCTCTCCCACAAACCCTTCCCACCTGCCTGACAGCAACACTGTGACCATAGAACAATTGTGTCACCCTTGGGTGGCCTGATGCAGGCACCACTGAGAGCATCTGGCATGTCTGGGTCCTGCTAGCAGCCACCATCAGCTTTAGAGAAGAGTATTGAAGGTGACAGATGAACAGAGTGGCTCCTTTAGGAGGGCTGATGGGACAGACTGGGACACTTTGGCCTGGGAAAGAGACATTTCATGTGGCAATACGACAGAGACTATCAAAATTATGGATTGTGGCACCATGGCTATTAACTGCTCCCACAAACCAGCCTTGAGACTTAAAAGTGTCCCCTCTCTCTCTGCTTCCTAGTACCTGAAGTTTCTACAGCCATCCACACCTTCTTCCCTCTCTCTGCTGGCAACAGCTCTCATTCTCCAAACAAGCAGGCAGTTGTCTGATAATATTGGTCAAGTCCTAGGACATTTTACACCCCCACTTGACTATATTATTCCCTCCTGTAAATGTGACATGCTGTCTCCTTTGTTTTTCCCCATCAGCTTAAAAAAAAAAGAGAATTTTCCAGTGTGGATTAGTTGTTTGTCTCTCTCCCGTTCCCCCACTCCCCAGAGAACATTGCTCATCATCAGTGATGCTCAACATGCACTCCAGCGTCTGCCTGGAGTGAGCTGCCCTCAGAACCTGAACAAGCTTAGACTAAAGAGCTAGCATTAGTTAAGACGAAGGGTTTTTTCCATCCATTGGCCATCTAAAGTCACAGAGAGTCCATACAAATCCTCTCTTGGTTAGGTCATTGGGTCAAGCTCCTCAGAGGGAAGGAAGTAACACTGAAAACCAGAAAAGAAAGGTCTTCCACTGCAGGTTACACATGGAAAATGAGCTTGCTCTTGGCATCTGGTTATAAAAAGACAAATGTACAAGTTGTGTAAAATCCAGAATAATTGACTCTTATGTGAGATTGATATTACAACTGCACAAAACAGATTTCTTACAATTTCCTTGGCTTGCTAGCAAGTGAAGTGCTGGATTTTTCAGTTTTGGTCAAAATGGGTGCCTCTGCATTAGTCTAACAGAAGTTAATGGGTGCTGACTTAGCAAAATGTAGACATTAACTGTGGAGATCAACTTGTTATCTGATGGTCTGATGCTCTACAAGTGTTTTTTCCTGTGGGTGGTGTATGAAAAGTAAGACTTGGGTTCTTTTTTTCAAATTTCAAAGCTGATTAATGTGAAAATAACTGAGTTTGGTTTCACAGAGGAAGGGAAAGAACATTTTAATTTGTTGCAGAAACTTTGGCATTATTTCCAAAATTTGACAACTGCATTTCTTTTCCATCAAAAATAATCACATTTTGAGGAAGTTATCAAAATTAATAGGTTACTAAAAATCCTGTGAACCTTTTGAATGATAGGGATATTTCCCTGCCATAGCAGAGTCCAACCTTAACTTCCAATTTACTTTTGCCACTTAGTTGCTTTGAGCAGTCTTTCGTTCTTGGACTCGTTCTCTCAGACTTTACTTTTATATTAATCCATTTATCCCGAGATTGCAGCAATTCTCTGTGTAACATCATTTCATTTAAACACTTTGGAGTGTATCACTGAGGGAGTGCCATACTTGAAGGATTTCTGCTAAGATGTAGTGAGTCTCTGTAGAAGAATTAATTTAATTTTGTTCAAAACATAAATAAGAATATATTTTACTGGCATCATCATGGTCTAAGTATCAACTTTATTCTGTGATACAGACCCAGTGTGGAGTCAGGCTTCAGATTTACACCAGCTGAAGGTCTGAGTAAATTCAAATTTGTACAGCACTCAGAGCAGGAGCCTTAAATCAGAGGTCTTTTCCACTTGTAACATGTGGCTATGGCAAGAGGGTTAGCCATTGGAATGAACATGATATTGTGGAAAGGCAAGTGCAGCTCTGGTCCTCTGACTTGTGGGTGTGGTAGCCACCAGAACCCCAAACTTGAATGCCATGCCATGTCTTCTGGCTCCTGATGAGTCATGCAGACAGGCTGCTTCTGTCCCTCAAGGAGGGGAATGCAGCATTTCCTTCCTTTCTCCTGTGTCCTAGTCTCCTTCATCAGCGGCAGGGAATTACTGTCCTTTTGGCAGGCGGAGAACACAAGCCACATCAGCTTTTCAGCCTGGAACTAGTCCTGGAACTGGTGAGGTTCAGGCTCTGGTAAACCAGGAAGCACTTAAGTCATGCCTCCTCTGCTCCTGAAGGAGGTGACAGCCAGCATGCCAGGTTCAGACACTTCCCTGGCTTTCTGCTTGCTTTCTGCCACATGGGCGATGTCTCTAATATAACATTCACATCCTGTATGTATTATTGTCTGTCTGTACCCAGACATGCGTTTGCCTTCCAGATCCCGCTTGCTGTCTGCCCAGTTCACTCCAGGCCTGGGGCTGTGGGGATGTCACACAGCTCAACTTAGTCTGTGAGGGAGGAAGGATCAACTGAGTCAGGTTGTCCTGTTGTGAGCTAATGATGCACAAGCCAGAAATACCAGCTCAATGTACGGTTAACCTGCCTAAGCCCAAATCCTTTGACTGTAAGGCTGTGGGACAGGAGAGGGTCTTTCTGTTCTGTTTGCCCAGCTGCTGAAACGGCATGACCTGTGTTTAGGCCCACAGTGAGTGATAGTCTTATCCTATGTTTTGCTTAAAATTGCAGCTCATTTCAGCTCAGGTAATTCTTTGAGGCTCAGAAGCTAGGGATAATAAAATAATATCTCATGGTCCAGTTTCCTTGGGTTTCGTGAGTCTCTGCAAACCTGATTACGGGGGCCTTCCTACCTTGGTACATCACTTCAGGTGTTAAGGCTTTCCCAGGGTGCGTGTGGCCATGGACAAACACAAATGGACAAACAGGTGCAATGCACCATCTTAACTCCCCTCCATGGGGGTGAAACAGAGCTTCTAATGAGCACTTAACTTTCTGCTCTCTCATGCAAGCAAGAATGGCTTGTCACCTTCAGATGTCTGCACAGGGAAGTTAAATTTTTGCTGCCCATTGAAGCCCTTGTCCTTTAGTGGACACAGAGGAATCTATTCTGCCCTGCAACTAGTATTTCTATGAAGTACAGGGGCACTGCTGTAAAGTATAGAGTGTAAAAAGAGCCCAGAATCAGATGCTGACTGAACCTGGTGGCCAGTGGCTAGGACTTGCCAGATGAATACATGGCAAAGAGGGGGCACAGCCACAGCAGTTAATTCTTGCCTCAGGGTGGAATAGCAGACTTCCCTTACACGTATGCAGAGCCAGCCCCTTTTCCAAAAGCCAGCGTGCTCACGTTACACAGTGTTCAAAAGTCTTCACTGTTCCCAGAATGTTTCCTTAGCTCGTTTGTCCAGTGAGGGGCACAAGGGAAAGCAATTACTGCAGCAAAGGTGGAAAATGGAGGTAACGGTTCAATCTAATCACCACCCCACCGTGGAGAAAGCTACATCTCTCCTAACCACAGAGGTGTTTAGTGCTCCAGCTCAAGGCAAATATTTCCTCATCACTCAGCAGCAGTTAGGCAGGTTGTGCCAAAGCCAGTCGGGTCTTACGGTGAGGAAAACAAGAGCTGCATAGAACTGTCATCAGCGACAAGAGTCCTGGAGTTCAGGCTCAGCTGTTATTGCTGTGCTAGAATAGATGACAGACCATGTTACAGAGCTGCAGAGATTGAAGTTCGACAGACACCAGTGCCGAGCTTGTGAAGTGGCATTTAACTCTTTGAAGATTGTAAATGACACTTGCCCCCTTCTTGCTAGAGTCTAGAAGGTACCAACAAGGAATCCTTTTCAGGGTCAGGCAGTGGGTTGGAACAATGAGATCTTTGAGGTGTCTTCCAACCTAAACCATTCTGTGATTGTGTGACAGGTGTGGTGGGTGCAGGGTCCCTTCTGTGCCTGGGGGTGAGGTTCCTCTACAGCTGTAGTTGCACTCAGTGCAAAGAGGAGCAGCCTCCCGCAACCTGCTTTTCCTTGGGGTGAGTCCCTCTTCCTGTGGTATCAGGGACCAGGCTGGATTTTATGCCTTCTAAAGTCTTCGCATCTAGCTGATGGAAGGGAGATAAACCTGGTCAGCCTGGTCTTGTTAGATCAATACAGCAAGTCAGTCAGACTTGCTGTATTGATTCTCATGGTGCTATCCTCTGCACTGAGGGCAGGATGCTGCGTGCTGGATTTATGTCCTGAACAAGCATGACAATTGTTTCCCTCCAGGTGCTTCTGTTTGTAAAACATTACCAGGTGGCAGGTGGAGTGTCTTAGAAGATGGCTGCTGTAGCATGAAAGTGTTTTAGAAAGATCAATGTTTTGACATCTCCAACATGCTACAGTTGAACTATGATCAAACTCTTACCCTTGTTCCAGTGTTGGAGAGCTTGTGTATCATTAGACTTGCATGACTTCAGCTAATGCGATGAGTAAAGTAAGTGCATAGTGAGAGCCTGGGTTCAGACCTTAAAACCAACAGAGTTACAGACCTTCATTGCACCATTCCTTAAGTAATATTAGAGCTTTTCTCTTCAGAAACACAGGGCTGAAGATTTTCAAATCTGGCTCCTGTTATTGTAGGTAGTTGCATCAGATTATACTGTTTGCGAACTGCTCGGAACCGAAAGCAGAGCTCTGCTCAGACTGGTGTCCGGTGTGTTGAGCTGTGTTTCTGCTGGCCAGACAGAGCTAGGTTCTTTACTTTCTCACTGGAATAAGTCCAAGAGGTGGTATTTTATTAATTAATACATTGCTACTAAGGCCAAATTTACGACTAAAAACTTGAGGTAGATATTGCTGAAAGAAAACCATCCAAGTGAGCTTTCAGGAAACTTCAGGGTAAAATATTGCTTATCTGCAGATCGATGTATGTACATTGATGCCAAGCTGCATTCATATATAATGTTTTTCATTATATGCTACATCCTGTGCAATTTTCTCAGTGATGTTTTAATTTTTAAGTCCCTAAGAAGTATTAAAAAGTTCTCAATAATTAAAAAAGAATTGTACAGGGAGCAATTAAAAATGTCAGCTAGTTATTTGCTGTATCAACTGTCAAATCATATACTTTCATTTAATGAAATCAGTTTCCAGTAGAGTTCATATCATCAATGACCTAAATAGTGCACCTGACAGCTTGCCTGCCATCTCAAGCTGTAAATCTGGGTAACTAATGGTATATCGAAGAAGAAAAGGTCAATAAATGCAGAAATGTGTGGAGAATCTAATCTTTCCCTGGCACTTGTTATTCCTTCCTTTTCACTCTCCTTTCATGTTGTAATCTGTCACGTTAAACTAGTCACGCTTGGCAAGAGCCTGATCAGGACAAGTTTCCAATAAAGCTGCATCCGTTCTTGCCACACAGCATCGGATGGACAAAGGCAAGAAGTGACTGCAGATCTGGAAACATGCAAGGGGAAAACTCTGTTCTGGAAAAACAATTTAAGAAGGAGGTAAATACATGTAAATCTCTTAAATTTGAGAAAGAGATGGGAGAGACTACAGATGTCCCTCAATTCTTCATGAACAATTGAAAAGGTTTTTTGATGACTTTGGGTTTGTTTTGAACAAAACTGCTACTGCTGAGAACAGAAGTGTCTTAGGATTCTAGACTTGGGAGTCTCCATCTGCCAGTACGTTTTTCTTTTCCCCTTAACACTTTGCCCAGTCCAGAAAGAAATGACTCAGTCAAAAGGATTTCCTCCATCTCTCTTGGGTGATTATTCCACAGACTATTAGGTGTCCCCGTTAGGAAATGTTTCCAACATCATTTTCCCTATGCTTGCTTTTAAAACATTGTTCTATGACCAGATATTATCCTAAATAGCGGTCTTCCGTCATTAGTAATTCCATTTCTTTGGTACTTGTCTACGGTTACCATGTCCCCTCCAGCATTTCACTGGTGTTTAGTTGAGCTGCAGATGTTTAATGTATTTAACCTTTCCTTGTATGCCAAGCATAGGACTGGCACCGGGATATTTATACACCACTAAACAAGGGTGGCGCCTGTAAAATGTAATTGCTTTCTTCTGATGCTTTCATGGTAGAGCTTGTGCGAGAGAACAAGGGCAGCTTCTATTCTAAAGCATGTGGAAAAGGTGCAACTGCTAAACAAGAATGCCTTATAAACAGGCTATATATAGTAATATATTTTTTTAGCATCCAGCCTTGATTTAAGTCCACAGGGGAAGCAGTTAAATGTAATTGATGTTGACCTCTCGAAGACAGATCCTGCATGTACGTGCGCACGTGAGAAATCCCAACCAGGCTGATGAATATGATCAGGTTTGCTGGGATAATGTATTTTAACTGTAAAGAATATCTCTAAAACCACTAGAGTCTTTTAGACTGTGGGAAACATTGCAAATGTTACCACACTATGTCTGGATGCATAATATGTATGTGTTTTTGTATCTCAGCACATTTTGGGTTTCTTTGAACGTTAAGATTAGCTCTGAATTTCTTGAGTACACAAAGCTCACTTCAGGGATAGTTATATAATTGCTGTATTGTATATTACCCTAAATTGCTGATATGTACTGTCTACTTGAACTTCAAATATGCCTTTGAATTAAAAGTAGGGATGATAGCTCTGTCTCTTATTAAAGTTGTAAACATTTAACATTTGCCTAGCTTTGGTTGCTTATAAATTTACTAAGCTTTAAGTATTTGGGTTGAAATTTTCTATGCCAACTCTGTCTGTCAGACACAATATAGTATGTATATGTAAATGTTATGATCATGTCAGTAGAAGTTTTTTAGGCTTTTCTGAGAACAAGCAAACAGGAAAATGTAATATAAAAGTGCAAGAACAGTCATACCAGGTCAGACCAGCCGTCTGTCTAGCTCAGGATACTCACTGTGACAGTGGCCAGTACTGCAAGCAAATTTGACACTTCCTTCAAATATTCTCTCAGCCTCCAACAATTTGTGGCTGAGGGAGTTTAGAACCAGACACAATATTTTGTACTTAATAGTCCTTGAGGGATTTTCCTTTGGTGACTATGGTTTTGAATCTGTGTAAGCTTTTGGCATCTAGACTATTATTTGGTGAGGAGTGCCACTGTTTAAATGCACACTGGTTGAAAAGTGGTTCTTTCTGTTTTTTGAGCCTATTTCCTGTCATTTTCAATTGAAGATCCCACACTGTTATATTAAAAGCAATTATTTTGAAGGCCAAACCCTTTTTGGTCCTCATTTTGGAACAGAAACAGTCAGCTCAGAGCCCTTTGCAATATAGGCAAAGTTGAGGTATTTAAGATTATTTCTTCCAACGTGCATCACTTCATTCACTCAATGTCATCTGCTCTTTTTCTGGCTGGACACCCCACCTTGTCACCTTCATCTGAAAATTTCCATAATCATTCCTTAATACCTTGAATACACAATTATTAGTAGCAAATTGTCTTCTCACTTTTGTCTTTCTTTTCTAGATCATCATATAAAGCTTATTTAGTTAGAAATATTAACAGGTTTTTTTGAGCAGCTCTAGCCACTTTATATGATAGAAAAGAGGAAAGAGGAGTCAGGATTATCAGGGACATGGGTATTGCTATGCCAAATATTTCATGGGTTGTATAAAAGGGAATGCAGCAGATGCTCAACAGAAATGATTAAGGAAACTGGAGATGTTCTATTTCACTGAAAGATAAGTACCTTTTATTTATGTAACTTTAGAGGGCTGACTTTAGATACAAATGTTCAACAGGTTTTGGCTAAAGCATTAAATAGCAGACCCAACGCTGGCTGAAATTGTGTGTGAAGACTTGCTTAAAAATCAGTAGGGTGTTGCATTGGATGTAAAGCTAATGTTCCTGGGTTGAGAATTAATAAGAGCTAGTCCAAGAGAGCAATTAAGTGAATATCTAACTGTACATACCTGAGTAAATATTTTCAGTGGGGACACATTCTGAAATTGAAAACCGTGCTTAAATGCTTCACTGGATCCCTTGAGGAGCTGTATAGCTGTCTAAATATTGAATATATATGAATTGTTTGAAATGTATGACCAATTTGAAAGCATCCTGTTGATCAGTGTGCTTCTGACTATCAACCTTGACTGATTGTTAGTTGTTTGCTACTTTTTCATACACTACTCCTAGTTTCACAGTGAGCTGCAGACTTTGTGGGCCTTCTCTGGGTTCTGGTTTGGTCCCCCCTGAAGCTGTTGATTTACAAAGTTTATCCAAAAGCTATCAGCAGGATTTTTCTTTTAGTTTTTTCTTTTTTTCTTTCAAAATAGTTTCTTAATCTTCTGTGTTCCTTCCCCCTGTTCCTGTCCAGTACATCCGTTCCACAGGGCCCATGGAATTTTGGCTTCTCATTTATATTTGGAAGAAAAACAAATTTCAAAATGTTGGAATTTCTCACAGATCAGAAATTCCTTTTTCCAGATACTTTTACATGAAAAGGCTCCAGTGGCTTCTGTGACACTTGACTTGACTGCATAGGATGGGCAGGCAGAGGTACCAATGCCTGGCTGGAAGAGGAGGGATGGTGTCATGGCACACCCACCACGTTGTTGCAAGGGAAAGCACCCTGTAGCACAGCAGTGATAACTGAACCTTCTCTTCTCCATTCCTTTGTTAAATCTGTCCCAGAATAATAGCTCCTTCTCTGAGTCAGTTTAACCTTTCCAGCTGTAAAGCTAGTGGATATCTTTGTTAGAGATGGCACTCTCAGAAGTTCCTAAGAGGCAGCTGTCAGCTCTCAGCAGCTTTCACTGGGACATTTCAATCCTAGCCTGCTGGTTAGAGGGAATTTTGAAGTGTGCCAGGAGGTATTGTTCCTCTGGAGGATTAATTTTTCCCCAACATAAAAGAAAAAAATAATAATAACAGAAGTAGGAGATTCCTGTTAGTAGGAAAAGAATGAAAATAGTTGCAATGTCTCCCTTGACACCATCCCTGTAGCTATTGTTTTGCCTTTCAGTGTGTGATTTTTCTCTTAAATTTCTTGGGAGATAGAAGACTAATTTCAAAGCACAGTAGAAACAGGCAGCTCTTTTTACATGGGATAAAAAAGTCGAAGATAAATTATTCAATAAGAAATGTGTAGGGTGGCAAAGCGCAGGCAGAAGGTGAGAGGAGGATCCTAAAAGGGTTCTGCTCCTCTGCTGCCTCCTTTCAACACCAATTGCAACTTTGCACATCTAGCAATTGAGTGTAGATGGGACATAGGTCTTCATTCTCCAGGGCACACCTCTCCCAGAGTCCTTTCCCTGAGCATGAAGAATATGTCACAGCCACAATTTCACTATTTCTGACCTTTTGTTTTCCATATTAGAGGTCAGTCAAGGTTTATCCTTACACAGACAAGAAAGACATCAGCAAATTTTAAAGCACTTTCTTCCATAAATGACAATGAATTGCCTTTTCTTTGTTGGAAAACAATAATTAAAGGAGGCTTATTATAGCACCCTAGGTCCTATGACCAAGTCAGTCACAAAATGTTCCTAGAGAAGTTGAGTAGTCAGGAAGAAATGATAAAATACTGAGTAATAGACAAAAAAAAAGAAATCAAAGTATTTCAATGTGTCTTAGGGGACATCAGTCAAGGTTTAGTACTAAAGTTTAGTGTATTACATTTTTGGAAGACTGAACAAATAGGAAGCTTGCAGATTTTTGCAGATTTAACTTTATTTTATCTCCATTAGGCATGGTGGGGAAAAACTACAACTAGTTTCAGAGGGGTCCAATTCAGTGAGGTTTCAGTTCAGGGACAAGGTTCTGCAGTACCAAGTAATGGAAAAAGTAAGTAGTAGAAATAATTAGAGAAGATTTACTTGGGAGAAAAAAGAAATTCCTCAGCATTGTGTGTAGGTAGTTACTCATGTGATACCAATGTGAGCAGGATCTTTGCTGGGCAATGTTGTTCTAAGATCTCTTCCCTTATATAAGTCACTGAGTAATACCAATCTCAGAAGGTTAGACTTTCTTTCTAGAACCCTCTGAGGTCCACAGAATCCCTTTAGCAGGGAGCATAATGTTCCAGACAGCCAGGTTTGTGCTGTCACTGTGCATATTCCTTGCACAGCAACCTGGAGTGTAGCAGTCATGGTGTTACTGGTGATACTCAGGTGTAGATTCAGGAGGGGCAGCTGTTTGAAACTACATCAGCACAGGTTCAGAGCCTGTTCCCATAACTATCTGAGGTGAATTAACATGTGGGCAAGTTCCCCATCAGAAACATTTTTGGTTTGGTTGGTTCTGGCTTTCTGCACTGTACTACCCTCTGAGCATCCCTTAGTTACAGCCATTAGTATTTTGCTTTCTTCTATGCCCCACTGCACGTGACTGCTGCCTGCAAACTCCAGGAACTGAGATATGCTTTCACTATGCTTGGGGCTTAGGCTGTCCCCTGAATCACAAAGCTACATATGACCAAGGATGTATCGTTTTCATTTCTGCCCTGAGTTATGGCGCATTGGTATCTGGCTTGGGCCTAAAGAAGTGCAGGCAGCAGCATCAGCATGACTGTCTGCTTAGCCAGAGGTGTGGAGCTGAAAGGAGGCTCCTTGGATTTTCTACCTCATGCACAGGGGACACGAACATTTTGACCTTCTTGAGCATCTTGACATTCAAATTTGTGAAGCGTTCCATCTTTTTTTTCAGGCTGGAAAGATGGGCCCGGGGGAACCTACTGAGGTTCAACACTGCCAAGTGTCAGGGGTTGCACTGGGGCCAGAAGAATCCCAGACACAGATACAGACTGGGAGAAGAGCTTCTTGAGAGCAGCCCTGCTGAGAAGGACCTGGGTGTCACAGTGGATGAGAAACTTAACATGAGCCAGCAGTGTGCTCTTGCAGCTTGCAAGGCCAATGGTATCCTGGGCTCCATCAGAAGAGGGGTGGCCAGCAGGGACAGGGAGGGGATTGTCCCTCTCTGCTCTGTCCTCGTGAGGCCCCACCTGGAGTCCTGTGTCCAGATCTGGGGCCCCAATACAAGAAAGATGTGGAACTGTTGGAGAGGGTTCAGAGGAGCCACAAAGATGATTAGAGGGCTGGAGCAGCTGCCCTACAAAGAGAGGCTGGGGGAGCTGGGCTTGTTCAGTCTGAAGAAGAGAAGGCTGTGGGGGGACCTCATTGCAGCCTGCCAGTACCTGAAGGGAGCAGAGAAACAGGAGGGGAATCAGCTTTTTAAAAGGGCAGATAACGGAAGGACAAGGGGGAATGGATTAAAACTGAAGGAAGGTTTAGATTGGATATTAGGGGGAAGGTTTTTACAGAAGGAGTGGTGAGGTGCTGGAACAGGCTGCCCAGAGAGGTGGTGGATGCCCCATCCCTGGAAGTGTTCAAGGCCAGGTTGGATGGGGCCCTGGGCAACCTTGTGTAGATCCAGGCCTGAGGTTGGTGGCCCTGCCTGTGGCAGGGGGATTGGAGCTCTATGATCCTTGGGGTCCTTTCCAACCCTTGCCATTCTATGATTCTATGATCTTTTGACAAAGCACTAGCTGCATTGAGAGAAGGATCTTGCACAGCTCCATCCCCCATGGTAGCAACTTCCACTGAGCATTAAGTCTAACTTTAAACGTGTTCAGGGAAGAGAAATAAAGGGAAAAAAAAGGAAAAACCCAGGGAAATGAGCCAGATTCCCAGAGAGAGCAAATGAGGGGTGTTGGAATGAAGGTATGTGCCTTCCAGAGCCTCAAAGTAAGAAGCAGCAGAGACTCTGGAAATGCTTTTCAAATCACTGCCTGATGTCATAAACACTGTTCACAACACCCACCAACCTGTCTGGCTGCACTAGTACTGCCTCAAGGCTGTCCCTCAGGATGAGATGTTTGAAAGGGAGATGAAGGAACTTTCACAGATAGGGGTGGTCCACCTGGTTGTTTCCCTCTGTTCTAGTGCAGATTATCAGTGGAAAATACCACTGCTGTGAGGCACAAGCTGCTTTGTGTGGCTCAATTCAGGCTCCAGTCTGTTTCTACCCAGGACTGACTCCTCAAATTTCAATATTTTTTTTTTTCTAATTGACACCAGAACAAAGAGGAGAAAACCAAGTGATAAAAATCTCTTCCAGTAAATGATCCTGGAGCTGTCTTTGCCATTAAAGCCTCTCTTCACAGCAGGGTCTTAAGAAAGTTCAAGGAATGTATGTCTGTCAATTCAGGAACAGACACAATGAGTCTAAGAGCCTCCTTGAACCACTGCCTTAAAATAACTCCACCGATGGCCACTTGTGCAGTGACATTTTGGAAACCTGCACTGCCTTATTAGAAAACTCAACTGTGAATACCAGGCAATCTACTGCAGTTCCTGGGATGTCAGCCCAGAATCCCAGCAGCCTTCCCACGTCAGCATAGCTCAAAAAGGCAATTTTAAAATGAAAATCTTTGTGTAAAATAATAGAGATTGTGTGATGGGAAGCCTCATGAATTGAAAAAATGGCTGTTGGTTGTCTAGAGGCTACTGGGAGGTTGCTTATTTATTTTCACCTCATAAACATTTCAGAAAGGATTCTAGGACTTTGTTAAACTGCTGTAATGTTGGAGATTTCCATGTTTATTTGTACACACCTAGTCAACCCCTTGAAGTAGCCAAAGTGCCTTGTTTCAGCACTCCCATGGCTGGTGACTTGGGTTTTTACTTTTTGTGTTGTGATGAATCCATATTCTGACAGGAAAATCTGAGCAAAGCATGCAGATGAAATGCAAATGTTTGCTCTCTGAGGAAATGTGAGAGCCCTCCAGCTACCCTCTCTGGTCCAGACACACTTGTCCAAAGAGGGCTGATGATTAAACAACCAGTTTGGTGTATCTTATCTTTTGTGGCTGCATCGAAATCTCTGTTTTCTGTTTGGAGCTGTCAGCTTGACTTCAGACTCCATCCCACCAGCAGATATCTGTCACTCTTGGCACAGGTGGGTCTAATGTTGTGTTCAGGACTTGCAGAGGCCAGATCCCAGCCTGACATAGGTCAGCTCAGCTCCAGCCAAGGTTATTGGTCAAATTCTCAGCTGCTGGAAAGTTGATTTAGTGTCATTGTGAAAATCTGGGCAGCTCTGTGCAGTGATTTATTTCCACTTGCAGGGTAATTGTGCTGACTCGCCCCACTGGAAACTTCCTTAAGCTGGTGGAGTAAAGGGGAGTTTGCTCTGATTTCAGCTGGTCTCAGAGTCCTCCAATTCTCCTGGACCACATCTTCACTTAGTCACACCAAAGTAAATGCTGCTGAGCCCAGAGAAGCCAGAACACTAAAATAATACTGTAAGATAAAAGAAACCTTTTTCTTCTTTTCCTAGTTTACCCTCCCCCCTGTGCTTATGTGTCCTCGTGTGCCACTCACTCTGTCCCTGTGCTGTGGGGTCAGCCCTGAGCCTCCCCCCTGCAGTCAGCCCCTGGAGCTCACTAGCCGTGGTACCCAGGGTACCCCCAAACATGTTATTGAGGTAAAATGAGTGGCTAAACTTTCACCCAGTGAAAGTCAGCACGAGCCAACAAAGTCAGCAGTTTTGGGACAGTGACAAGAAGATAAGTGTCATGGGCTAAAGCTGCAGTGCAAAAGGCTTTTTGTATGGCTGTTGAGAGATGTGTTTGTGACAGACACCAGGCTAGTTTAACCATCTGGACCACATCTTCTCCTGCATCTGTGGGTAGTTTTTGTTCCCTTATTTTTGTTGAGCCATATACCTCCCTCATCTGGAATATCTCCACTGATTTTAGTGATTTTCTTAGGATTTTCATCAACACTTAAGAACTCTTAGTTCATTCCTCATAATACTGTGATACTACCTTGACCCTTCAAGGAATATGGCAAGTGGGCCTAGTATAGAGTTGAAGTAGGTGAGAATATCCTCCACTGGAAGTTTTGGGCACAGCTTTTGCAGTCCTTAGTGTCTGTGCAAATCAGACCAGGTCAGTAGGTAAGCTGGACAGAAAAAAATGTCAAAACAAAATTGTCATAAAGTAGATGCACAAAATGAATATGACTCCTGTTGCACTGGGGGTGAGGGAAGGTATGGATCTGCATGCAAGAGAAGTATAATGCAGAGTACCTGTGTGGGGATACAGCTGTGTGAAGAACAAGGAAAATTAAATCCTGCACAGATCATAGAATCATAGAATGCCATGGGTTGGAAGGGACCCCAAGGATCACAGAGTTCCAACCCCTCTGCTACAGACAGGGTCACCAACCACAGGCCTGGATCTACACAAGGTTGCCCAGGGCCCCATCCAACCTGGCCTTGAACACCTCCATGGATGGGGCATCCACCACCTCCCTGGGCAGCCTGTTCCAGCACCTCACCACTCTTTCTGTAAAGAACTTGCTCCTAATATCTAATCTAAACTCTCCCTCCTTTAGCTTAAATCCATTCCCCTTTGTTCTGCCCCATCTACCCTTTTAAAAAGTTGATTCCCCTCCTGTTTGTATGCTGCCTTCAGGTACTGGCAGGCTGCAATGAGGTCCCCCCACAGCCTTCTCTTCTCCAGGCTGAACAAGCCCAGCTCCCTCAGCCTCTCTTCCTAGGGGAGGTGCTCCAGCCCTCTAATCATCTTTGTGGCTCCTCTGAACCCTCTCCAACAGTTCCACATCTTGTATTGTGGGCCCCAGGTTTTTATGTTATCTGTGGCTCTAACTGCCAGTGTTTTGGGGAACTGGTTGATGTTACTACAGCCATCTATAGTACATGAAAGGGGTGAAGCTTGTGATTTTTAAAAAAGCAGCTAGGACAGTTTCCTTACTTCCAGGCTCTTTGGATGGAAGTACTTAAAGCAGGGCTTGTCCTTCACTGGGGAAGGAGGAAGGACAAGTGCCTTGTCTGCTGGGAACTCCCATGGGGGTAGTGCTTGCCCTGCTCACGTGTTCTGTGCCTACTGGGGTGCCAGAATTCAGTGTGTTACACATCACTGGGAAAAGTCACTGTAACTACCCTGCCAGTCCTGTCATCCATATTTGCTGCTTGGATTTCGTGCCCATCCTTCTGCTGTGCAGGGGACTGACTGTGCCTTGCAGGGTGAGAAGCATTCCCTCTCTGCCCCCCTGCCCCCTGGTGTGAGCTCTGCTGCCAGGGAGGAAGGGGAAGGGAATGTGTTAATGGCTCTGTAACAAGAAGGGTGATTTTTCCTGGCAGCGTTTTTAGGTTTGCTTCCAGAATGTGTACGGTTATCATTTATACTCCTTTAAATTCTTTCCTTTTCTCAGAAGAGGTCAGTGCATAGAAAGAGAACTTGGATTATCAGGCTGCTGGCACTGGCCTGCATTTTCCACTGTGTGTGCTTGGAATACAGTTTAGTCTTCTGCTTCTCCTGATTTGTTTACCTTTTCCCTTCCCCTCTTCTTGCTCTCCCCCCCAGTAAGCTGTTGGATTCCTCTTTTCATGACAAATATTTAATTATTTTTTAGCAAGCCATTAAATCACTTTTGCAACTTTGCTGAAATCCTTGAAATTGCACATTTGATCTCCTGAGGTGTGAAGAGCCCAGTGAAATGGTGAAGATAGATTAGTGCTTGGGTTCTCACAGCTCTCAGAAAACACCATATTTGGGTCCTTGCTAGGGGAAATAGATCTTTGAAAATGTTGGATCTAATCCTTAATCCAGAGGTGTCAGAGCTGTCAGTGTAAACTGGTCTGTTTGGAGATGGGGAATTGCTCAGCATACTAGGTGGTGTCTCACCCTGCATCAGTGAGCAGCACCTCCCTGCTTTCTCTGGTTTTGTCATCTTGGGTGTGCTGCAAAATCAGACCCTGATTGAAGGAGGCAATGAGCAGTCAAAAGATAAAAAGAGGACCAAAGAGGACCTTCCTTCAGTGGTTTTCATTTAGGGTTTTTGTACCCTTCAAAATCGAATGTGTGTCTTGCAGACCTGGACAGGGAGAGGACAGCTCTGGAGCAGTCTGTATTGTAGAGCTTCCACAAAGACACTCTGACTCCTCCGACCATGAATGCCTGTGGTTTTGAGTATCAGTGTTCCTGACTTAGGTATGTGAGTCGAGTTTTGCAATTTGAAATCCTGCATTGTGGACTCCAACCTGGCCCCTAGCTACAGTGAACAGCAGTGGCCACCGTTTCATAGCCAGCTGATGAGTTCCTGGGAACTGATAACTCCTAGCCTTATCTCTTTGAACCACTGTTACTGTCATGAAAAAGGCCACTTTGGTCTATGGAATATCTCTGCTACTGGTAATAAATGGCTTAAGGAAGGTAATTTTATTTTAGGAGAAAAAATTAATTTTTATTATGAAGATAATTACAATGAGTGAGACTCTGTGGTGTGGCCACTTAGGGCATTTTCTGTTAACCAAAAGGCGGTTGTTTGAGCCCACCCAGGTAAGGGTTCTTCCATTTCCTCTGCCATGACAGGGGGTTGGAACTAGGAGGTGAACATTAAGCTCCCTTCCAACCCAAATCACAGAATCACAGAGTTGTAGGGGTTGGAAGGGACCTCGAGAGATCATCAGGTCCAACCCCCCTGCCAAAGCAGCTCCCCAGCTCATACTGCACAGATAGGTGTCCAGATGGGTCTTGAATATCTCCAGGGAAGGAGACTCCACCACCTCCCTGGGCAGCCTGTCCCAGGGCTCTGGCACCCTTACTGTAAAAAATCATTCTGTGATTCTATGCTACTGGGGTTGCAGGGGCTTGGCCAAGCAAGACTATCTGTTGTAAGGTGTGATATAGCACAGAGGAGAAAAGAGGTTGCTCCCTGCACCCCCCCAGTGAGCCTACAGCTTTAGACTGGGGAAGCAATGAATATTATTCCATGTGAAATAACCAGGGATGCCTGTGATCGAACGATAAAAGGTTACAGTTCCTAGGAACCAGTCCTGTTTCAGAGCAAGAAGCAGAAATAATACTGCTGCTACTGCTGATTTGCCCTAAAAGAAATATTAACACACAAAGTAGAGTAATTTAGAAATAGCTATCTTCCCCCAGCTAGCTGTTATGGCAGCAAAGCCCCGTAACAGAGCCAGTCCCTGAGCCAAGGTTATTTCTAAACCACCTAATTCGTGGAAACAAATCTGAAATATTTTGGGTGGTTTGGGAATAAGAAAAGCCACTTTACAAATCATTGTCTGCTGCAGGAAAAGCAACTGGCATGGACTCAGAGCATAAAAACACAATGTGGAGGGCTTTTTTAATGTATCAAGTCATGTGACAAATTAGAGGGATACCAAATAACATGATTTCAACGCAGTCAAACAGCTCATGCTCTGCCTGCATGGTGATTATCCTCTCAGTTTACACAGACCTTTGCACTCCTGTGGCGCTTTAATAACATCACTTTAAAACCCTGACATTTGGGTAACATGAGGAGCAACAAATACTCACAGCACCTACAGTCATCAATCACTGTCAGCTCCGGGCTGAGGTTTCTCTGCTTTCTAACATGTGGCTGTACACTTAGCTTAAATGTCTTTTTCCTCACACTGGGTATTTCCTGTGGTCCCTGAAGAACAACCTGGAGAGTCCTTGGTTGGTCTGCCCAGTCCCCCGCGGCCTTCAGAGCCTGTGCAGGCAACAGGGAAAGGTTCAGCAGCAAATGCTGCTCATCCACCCAGGTTGCTCCTCGAGGGCGATACTGGTGACATTATTTGTAGTAGAGCAAGGGACCTGCTTGAGTTGGAGGGGAAAAAATATCACTGAGTAATAAAGGACGGCCTTTGGTCTGAGGAACTTACAGGTGGGTAACAGGGATGGAAGAAGGACAGGGCTGAGGTGCTTCAGGTGGTGGTTGCATGTGACAAATGCCATGAAGAAGGGTCTGATTATTTTTTTTCCTCTTCAGTCTATGTAGACAGGCTTTGGTTTTGTTCATACTTGTATAAATCACAGATACCACCCCTGGCTTCAGTGCAGTGACAGCACTCTCTGTTGTCAGGCTTATTGACTTGCGACCAGTTATTCCACTTATAACCTGGCTGAACAGAAGCCAGTCTTGTACCAGGCATGGGAATACCAGAACTGGCTGGTAGCTGGCTGTATTTTCCAGTTGTTGGCTTTCTGTTTGACCCAGAGGGGAACAAATCCAATCTCTCAATCAAACGTGTGCTCCCTGCTCCTGACACCACTGGAGATCTCTGAGCATTTTGTAGAAGCAGGACTTGCATCAGTGGCATCATTATGTGCTCGGTAATGCCTCTGTGTGAGCAGGCTCGTAGTGCTCAGCAGCCTGGCATCCCCTAGCACCATGGAGTTGTGGCATGGCACCTCTGTGGGTAGGGTTTCTCCTCGCTGGGTGCACAGGCCTCACGTATCCAGGCAGCATGAGTATAATTCCTAATTCCTCTTTTAGTAACAGCCTTTGCACCCCATCTTTTTTTTATTATTATTCAGAATGCTCCTTGTGTTATTGATCATTTGTTATTCTTTGTAATTTTATTGCAGCATTTATATGTAAAGCCACTCCTACTATGTTTATCTTAAGTACATCTGATGTGCAAGGCATCAAAAACCTTGTAATATCTTTCCCTTCCCCCAAAGACAACTAAGCATTGCAATGGCAGAGCTGAGCTGTGGGGAGTGTAGATGCTTCAGAGCTATGAAGGATCCTCTTGTGACACAAAGTCCCAACCTCTGTGACATGATGCAATTCACTAGCTCCCCTTCCAGATCCTGTCCTGTCTGGTCACTGGAGTGGTGTGCTCGGTGGCAGTGTGCTTGGTTTGGGGCTGCAAGACAGGATTCAGAGTGCTTAGTCAGTATTATCGGCTCTGATTCATTCTGCTGGTTGGTTGGTTTTAAATATATTTTGGATGCCTAATAACTCCAATAGAAATTTCTAAAAGACCATCAGAAAAGCCATCCACAGTGTTTAAATCACTATGGTAATGGGGCTGAGCTCATGCGGCTGAGAGATTGCAAATCACTTTCAGATGCCGTCAGCATCTTTTTTTGTGTGCTTGTCTCTGTCCTCCCATGACCATTGCTTGGAGAGCCATGGACACACTCGAAGGATTTGCTTTGAGGGGAGGGCTCAAATATCAAAGTGGAAAAAAAAAGCAAAAAGCATTCAAACCTTAAAGCTGACCATAAAGCCCAGCACATCATTTTCAGAAGCAGAACATTATTGTTACTTTGCTGACAAACTTCTTTTGAGGGCAGCAACACGGTCCAGCACCATTTTAGATTTGTCTTGAAGCTGCACATAACCAAAATAAATATATGGTTGCATAAGGAACTATATTACGTCCTTGCTCCTGAGTTCCAAGTCTAACTGTAAAGTAAGCACAAATCCAGTACGTCTGCCCTGACAGAGGTAGAGGGTCAAACCTCCTCCTGTGTGCAATCTGGTTGATTCACACCTGGGATAAATAAATGGGCCAACCAAGTGAAAGGAAGGTGGTTTTTTTCCTTCTTGACCTGGACAGGCTGGAAAGCTGGGCAGGGAGAAACCTAATGGAGTTCAACAAAAGCAAGTGTAAAGTCTTGCACCTGGGGAGGAACAACTGCATGTATCAGTACAGGCTGGGGATGACCTGCTGGAGAAGAGCTCTGTGGAGAAGGACCTGGGGGTCCTGGTTGATGACAGGTTGGCTATGAGTCAGCAGTGTGCCCTGGGGGCTGAGAGAGCCAATGGGATCCTGGGGTGCATCAGGAGGAGTGTGGCCAGCAGGTCCAAGGAGGTGATCCTCCCCCTCTACTCTGCCCTGGTCAGGCCTCACCTCGAGTATTGTGTCCAGTTCTGGGCTCCCTGGTGTAAAAAGGACAGGGATCTCCTGGAGAGAGTCCAGGGAAGGGCTACGAAGATCATTAGGGGCCTGGAGCATCTCCCCTATGAGGAAAGGCTGAATAAGCTGGGACTGTTCGGTCTAGAGAAAAGAAGATTAAGGGGGGGACCTAATTGGTGTTTATAATTTTCTTAAGCATGGGGTGCAGGGGAATTATCCAGCCCCTTTTCTTTGGTCAGTGGAGACAGGACAAGGGGCAATGGCTGCAAGTTGGAGCACAGGAAGTTCCGCACCAACATGGGGAGGAACTTTTCCCCAGTGAGGGTGCCAGAGCCCTGGGACAGGCTGCCCAGGGAGGTGGTGGAGTCTCCTTCTCTGGAGATATTCAAGACCCGTCTGGACGCCTATCTGTGCAGTATGAGCTGGGGAGCTGCTTTGGCAGGGGGGTTGGACCCCATGATCTCTAGAGGTCCCTTCCAAGTCCTACAACTCTATGATTCTGTGATTCTCCTAAGGTCCTCGTGTAAGATGTGGAGGCCCTCTGCAGAGCTGGACACCAGGGGACAGGTAAGGAGAGGCATTGAACAGGGTCTGGAGAGCAGCCATGGCTCAGAGAGGGCAGTGTGTGGGTTTTGGACATAGACCAGCATGGGGTGAGTAACCAAAGCCCAGAGGATTACACTGCTCACATGAATCAACAATGATTTATACAGCTGCATTAGTATGGCAGCAGCAATGCCTTCAGCTACAGTGACTTAATGCAGCGCATGTCATAAGCCTGCTTTCTGCTGCATATGGCTGGGGAAAGAGTTAAACAGAGAAGCTGTGACAGGCCTGCACTGTCAGAGATAGGCTCTGAAATTTGGCAGGGGATGATTGTGCTGCTTTGCCCCTGAAGGTGATGTGAAAATATATGAATCATTGTTTACTTCCAAAGTGCTTGGACACTCTCGCTTCAAATGGGATAGAAAAACCCACGAAGCAATTTCAGAGCAGAGATCCTCATTAAAGTGCTCATGCAAGACAAACCTTGGCCTGCAGAGGGGAAAGATCTGGCCGTGTGGCTGGCATGATGCAGAGAAGGATATAGAAGCACACAGAAAGAATAAGCAGGCAGTCTTAGGGCCCTGAGTTTTCTGAAGTTAGCAGTCTCCCAGCTTTGATCAAGCACAAGTTATTCAGTTCCATGCAGGAGGGATGGGATAACGTTCACTGCCCTGTGCTCCCTATGGGAACAACACCAGGGGTTCCTCTTGGTTTCTTGGCTAAGGTGATGATAAGGCAGCCACAGAAGGAAAAGAAGCTGGTAAGATCAAAGGGCATTTCCTATGTCATTATGTTCTGAAGAGGACTTGATGGTTATAGGATCATAGAATCATAGAACATTAGGAGTTGGAAGGGACCTTTGAAGATCATCTAGTCCAACCCCCCTGCCAGAGCAGGATCACCTAGACTAAATCGCATGGGAACACATCCAGGCAGGGTTTGAATGTCTTCAGAGAAGGAGACTCCACAACCTCTCTGGACAGCCTCTTCCAGTGCAGTTCTCAGTATTCCATGTCAGTGTGTGCACACATCTGGAGTGTACAAAGTGTTCCCAGTACAAAAGAGTCATGGACATACTGGAAGGACCATGCTTTGGAGCAGAGGGTGAGAGACCTAAGGTTGTACATCAGGGGTGATCTTATCAATGCATACACACACCAGATGAGGATGAAGGCATAAGGAAGAATGAACCAGACTCTTTTCAGTGGTGCTCAAAAAAAGTATAAGAGACAATGAACATTCTTATTAGAATATAGGGGTATTCAATTTAAACATCTGAAAAATCTTAGTGTTCTGGGCTTTTTTCTCTTTAAACCATGGCAGTGGCTGAACAATGAACAGGCTGCTTAGAGAGGTGGTGGAGTCTCCATCCTCAGAGGTAATCAAAACTTGACTGTGCACAGCCCTAACCAAGCTACTTGAGTTGACCCTGTTTTGAGCAGGAGTGTTGGACAAGGCAATTGCCAGAGTTCCCTTCCAATCTCCTCTGTGTCACTATCCTTTAGTAGAACACATTTCTCCTGAATCCCAGGGCAATGTTAGCAATTAAATGGTTACTGGGATCCTGGACATCTGCTGGTTTTTGATTAAGTGTTGCCAACAGGAATATATGTTCAGGTAAGGGGCTGCACATGCTCAGATGGTCTGTACTTCTGTGTGTGTACCTGGAGAATCCCTCTGTACACAGGCAAGCCAGCGCATCCGGCCAGCCTGCCAGAAGAAAATTTGAAAAATTGCTGAATTCCACCTAGACAGAATTTCCAGCTGGAAAAAGGAAGACGTGTCTGGGGAAACCTGGCCATGAGCTATTCCTGCCTCCGGGAGCTTGTGCTATGTCTCTGCACAGAACAGTTTCTTCTTAAAATAAATACTTACCTCTTCAAGCAAAGCCCTTGCACTCCAGAGAGAGTATATTCATCATTTGATTATACTTGCTATTCATCACTCTTTATATTCTTCCCTTTAAAATTTCCTGGTTATTTCAGTTAAGGGGAAGTAATGAGAAGACACAGTTGCGTTTATAGGTAAAGGCTTTGCTGCTCTTGTCACACCAATGTAACCAGCATGTATGAACACGGTTCATTTGTACAGTGCACAGAATCACAGAGTTGTAGGGGTTGGAAGGGACCTCGAGAGATCATCGGGTCCAACCCCCCTGCCAAAGCAGCTCCCCAGCTCGTACTGCACAGATAGGCATCCAGACGAGTCTTGAATATCTCCAGAGAAGGAGACTCCACCACCCCTCTGGGCAGCCTGTCCCAGGGCTCTGTCACCCTCACTGGGAAAAAGTTCTTCCACATATTGTGCCACTCATTTAGTTTATGCACATTGTTTGTGAAAAATAAGCTGTAACAGAAGATAGTTTAGTCTGGGAGTTATTTTTACTGCTTTTTATTATAGCTATGTCATTTGTCTGTCTGTCTATCTATCTATCCATCTGTTTCACTCCTCTCTGTAGTACCATGACTGCAAAAATGCTGTGAGTTGGGTGACCACCCAGGCAAGAGTAACAATCGAGGAGCTGACAATCAGCGCTGGGTAATTTGTTCCCGTAAGGGGATGTGGATCTGCTCTAATCAGCAAATACCTTCCTCCTGCTGCATGCACAAGTGCTCGTGTGCCGGATAACCGCCTTGCAGCAAACCCAGATGGGCTCTGCCCGCGGCATGGTTGCCTCTAGAGGGCGGCGATTGACTGATTAATGTTCGTGCTGTAATTGAAGATGATTACCGGCTCACCCTGCATTAATCCCGTTGAGATGCTGCAGCTCTTTAGCAAATTATGGCTTCGCTGCAGGAAGATGCAGCGAGTCTGGTGAGGAATGGTCTCTGGTCCGGTTGAAGTGATGGAGGAAACGGGGCCAGGGAAGGCAGTGGAATTAGTGCAAGCATTAGAATCATAGAGTCATAGGGGTTGGAAGGGACCTCAAGAGATCATCGGGTCCAAACCCCTCATTAGGAAGAGTTTCCAAACTGTTGAGAGATCTTAAATTCTTAGAGATACCAGAGACCTACGTTTCTAGAACAGCATTTGTTTGTGAGGTCCTTTGCAGGAAGTAACTATATGTACCTTGAAACCAGAGCAAAACAGGGAATCATTCAGAATCAATTGCTCAAGACTAACAGCTTGCTCCAATTGGCTTCCAGCACAGAATGGTCCTGCTGTGCAAGCCACCATCCCAGGGATGAGCTTACCGGGAATGGGGAGAGAGTACCTGCCGTATTAGCATCTCTCCTTGCAGGAATTGCTTACAGGGAGGAAACAGCTGCCCAGCCCAACTGGGGCTTCATCTTCTTCATGCATGTCATGTAAAAAACTAGTGGTGCCATTTCCTGCAGCATCCTGTGGTGATCTGGGTGGTCCACATGTGGCCCTGCCCAGCTCCCACATCACTGGTTTCTGTCTGAAGGCTATTGCTCACCTTTTCCATTTCCCCCAGATTATTGCCACTATTTTGCTGCTTTCTTTAACCCTTCTCTATCCTTTCTTCTGCTGCCAGTGAACGAAACTCCACTTTACTTCTCAGCTCTGCACAGAAAACAGTGATCAGGTGTGTGAAAAAAGTTTGAGATCAGGACAGAGTTTCTGAACAGACACTTTTTATTTTCTCTTCCCATAAGCATATCTTTGAATTTAACTACTGCTGTGCATTCAGTGCTCTGCTACGTTGGTTGCCACATTTGTAATTAGGTCTGGAGCTGAAGTATGTATTCTGCCGCCAAGAGACACACTTTGCTGCTCTATCCCCCTGTGCCATGGCACAGAGGTTCATGGGTCAAAAAAATTTATTCCAGTGGCAGGTGACATCATCACACACATCTTAGACAAAGGAGACAGTGTGAGGACATCAGCACCATCCCCTCTCTCTTTTTCTTAGCACAGAAAGATGGGGCTGGTTCTCCCTTTGCCATCTTTATGTTTAGCATTGACTCCAAGTAGCGTAGCTAAAGGGGATGGAAACAAATCTGTTCATTTTCATTTCTGCATGGGCAGTTTGAGTTACAACCAGGCTGATATTGACCCAGAATTGTTACTAGTTGCCTAGTGCTCTGAGACCTCTTTGTATGGTTTTCTTGCCTCTGTCCCACTAGCCTGTGGACCACTGTGTCTGTAGCATAAATGATCCTTCACACTTTCTGGCCATCTTTGTTCCTTGTGGCCAGTTTGGGCTGGGGGCCAGTGGAGTGGGCACAAAAGATAAACTGCTTTTTTTCTTTCCAAACACATCCTTCTGCATCATGGCATGACCGTTATGGAAAACTGTCCTTGTTTGGGCTTTTGCTTTGCTTTGTGAGTGCTTTTTATGGATTCTGAGATGTCATAGCCCAGCTCCTGTCACAAACACCTAATTTGACCACAGAGGATTTCTAAAAAGTATGTATATAGAAACTGCTAGTAGGAAGCCTAACGTTCCTGAAGATTGTTACTGTCTTCAGTTTTATATGCTACCTTCACTTTGTGGGTTTTTGCTTCTCAAAATCTATCTAGCTGCAAGGTGTCATCTTAAATGGAAGTGACACAGCAAAAGCTACTTTGATAACTTGCAGATTTAAAAATAGCTGTCTTAACATAGTATTTCCTTCCAAGGTAGAATGTACCTTTAATTGGAAAACATGCGTGCATATTGTTAATGCAGGGTCTGTCTTCTGTAGTTTTGTCTTACAGTGAGTCATCCACTCTCTGGCTCTGTAAATCTACAGGAAAGTAGATGGGAATCAGTTTGGTTTCTGAAATTCCCTCTTATACACTGACTGAAAAGTTGGGGTGGCTATTTTAAAATGTTTCTCCTTCTCTAGACAAGATCTGAACGTGAAGTGCAATAAAAGTAACATTGGATGTTCTCCCTGAATTGGTCATGTAGCTATAAAATGCTGGATGGTTGGTCATTCTGATGAAATGCTAATTCACTTTCAGGCTGGTCAGAATCAGGCCAATTTTATCAGGAGAGCTTGTTGTCTCAAGAACTAAAAATACATCGAGGGCACAATAATTTGCAATGTCTCAGTTGTTTATCTTGAAGCCATATGAATCATTATCAGCTGAGCACCTGACTTGTGGAGATCAGCTCTTTATATATATATATAAATAAATAAGTAGTTTTTGTTTGTAAAGAAAAAAGTACTTGGATAATTTCTTAGAATTTTATCCCAGATATATACAGACTGGGAGAAGAGCTCCTGGAGAGTAGCCATACTGAGAGGGACCTGGGGGTTCTGGTGCATGAGAAACTTCAGCCAGCAGCGTGCTCTTGCAGCTCAGCAGAGGGGTAGCAGCAAGGACAGGGAGGGGATTGTCCCTCTCTATTCTGCCCTCGTGAAGCCCCATCTGGAGTCCCGTGTCCAGATCTGGGGCTCCCAATACAAGAAAGATGTGGAACTGTTGGAGAGGGGTCAGAGGAGCCATGAAGATGATCAGAGGGCTGGAGCACCTGCCCTACAAAGAGAGGCTGGAGGAGCTGGGCTTGTTCAGCCTGGTGAAGAGAAGGCTGCCCAGGGTCCTCGTTGCAGCCTTCCAGTCCCTGAAGGGAGCTTATAAGCAGGAGGGGATTCAACTTTTTAAAAGGATAGACAATGACAGGACAAGGGGGAATGGATTAAAACTAAAGGAAGGAAGGTTTAGATTAGATATTAGGGGGAAGTTTTTTACAGAAAGAGCCATGAGGTGCTGGAACAGGCTGCCCAGAGAGGTGGTCGATGCCTCATCCCTGGGGGTGTTCAAGGCCAGGTTGGATGGGGCCCTGGGCAACCTTTTGTAGATCCAGGCCTGAAAGTTGGTGGCCCTGCTGCCTGTGACAGGGGGGTTGGAACTCTATGATCCTTAGGGTCCCTTTCAACCCAGAATAATTTTGGAGCGAACCTTTCAAAACTTGAAAGAAAATTTCCTTTTTCTAAATCCAATGTTGTCCTTATTTCCTGTACTAAGCCCTGGACTATTTCCCATGATATGCTGCTCACTGTTTAGCAAGATGGAACAATGCTAGCAGTCAGAACATGCATTGTGGAGACAGGACAAGGGGCAATGGCTGCAAGTTGGAGCACAGGAAGTTCCGCACCAACATGGGGAGGAACTTTTTCCCAGTGAGGATGAGAGAGCCCTGGGACAGGCTGCCCAGGGAGGTGGTGGAGTCTCCTTCTCTGGAGATATTCAAGACCCATCTGGATGCCTATCTGTGCAGTATGAGCTGGGGAGCTGCTTTGGCAGGGGGGTTGGACCCGATGATCTCTTGAGGTCCCTTCCAACCCCTGTGATTCTATGAACATATCAAGTCACACACCTTTACTCCATTCTGGCTCAATCAAAATTAGGGGGGAAACGAGTCCTACTGCTTTGGCTGTGGCACCTTTTGCCCCCCCCACTACTCATGTTTATAAATGACAAATGTGTGACCTTGTGTGAGCAATCAGTGAGTGCTCAATGGGAAGAGTGCCATAATTTGGAGAGACTGTGGAAGGTAGAGTTCCCATGGGACAGCTTAATGGCAGAAGGGGGGGGACTTCTGTGACTTAGACCACAGCGATTTAGCAGTACTAGTCCATGTTTTAGTGGGAGAAGAAAAAGATTAGAAGTACAATGCAGCAAAATTAGCAAGCATGTGTCACCATATTCACATGTCATTCTTAAGATTTTAAAGATGAGTTTGTACAAACCCAAATATAGTTTCTACAGGCAAGGCTGATGAAGAGCAAGATTGCTCGGCACTCACAGAAGTGGACTCTTGCCAACTCCTGCTCTTTGAGTAAGAGCTAGCCTACTGAAGGAATTAAGGAAAACATTGAGCCAACTCAATTGATTTGCAAGCTACTGTTGAAAGAATTACAGAAAATACTTGTAAGAGCATGAGGACAGCACAAGGGCAAGCTTGTCTTTCTCTTGGTTGGTAAGAAAAAGAGCTTCATGGCTTGTAGCTTCAATTCCTCCAATTTCTTTGGTTTTGTCTTCATAGTTGAGAAAATTACATTAGGCTTGTTTATTCATTTATGGTTAAGACAATAAAGATTCCTTCCAAACTCTTGGTTGCCCTAACTTATGTCATAAGTATAATTGAACCACATTAGTGTTGAGGATGTCTGTTCTTTGGGCACTCTGCCAGCTAAGTAACCACCATATATATATATGCAGCAAATATATATATATATATATATATACCTTTTTCATTACCTGGTAAGCTTCCTTAATGGCCTCCTTCAAAAGGTGTCAAAAAGGTGTCTGTAAATTGTTACAAAGTCTGAGCCCATTCTGAGCAGGAAATGAAATGGCAACACTCTAACACTTTGTTTGTCATGGTTTTTTAATTATTTTTTTTTCCCCTCAGAAAAAGATGCTGTGCTGGTAACAGTGTCCTATTCTAAGGTAGGTAGCAATCCATGAATATGGCTAATTATTCAGATTTGAGTCTTTCATACTTAGTCAGAGATAGTCGTCTCTATTAACATCCATTTCTGGAATCTTCTAGGTTATATGCTTTTGTAGGAAGAGCACAGTCATACATTTCTTTTGGAATAAAATCAGTATGTATTCCTTATCTGAAAGGAAGAACTACAACCTCATGTGTGTCCAAGTGGTACAAAGGTAGCTGGAGTTTTGCTGTAAGATCACCAGTCAGTGACAGATCTAAAAGCAAATTTTAGTACCAGGCCTTAGACATGCTCTTAGAATCAAAGGAGATGAAAATTCTGGCTGCAGTTCTTCTCCTGCTTTTTTTGCAGCCCACCATCCCACTCACTCTTGTGAGGTGCAAGGTGGGCTGAGTCTCAACCATTCTCCAGGCTTCACCCCCTGTTGTGAGATACTGCAGTGCCTGCATTACAGGCATTGAGTTGTCTGTCCTCAGCTTACAGTGGCACTGCCCATGCCTCCTAGCAGCCTCCTTGATGCAAAACATGCCAGAAGAATGGAGCCTCACAGAGGTCCTACTTTAAACAGCCTGAGGTGGGACCCGTAAAAACTCCCTGCAGGAGTTAACACCCATGAGTGCTGCCTTGTGTCTTTCCCACTGAGCAGAAGAGAAAGGACCTGAGTGCCTAGGACTGCAGCAGCTGGTCAGCAGCACCTCATGGTCACATGTAGAAACAGTACCCAGCAAATCTAATAATGTACTAGGCCATATTCCCATATCTGCCCATACTGAGAGATGCTATAGAAATACTTGCTTTGCCCCTCCTTAGTTTCTGGGGCTGTACGTTTCTGTTGTGCTCATGACCAAACCCAGCTTCTCATTCTCCATTTACTTGTTTTTCCCCTTACACCTCAGTCAGGGTGTGTGGCAAGGACGTGCTTTGCAGTTAACTATCCTGATTTGGCATTTTACATCAGCTCTGCAAAATTCTGGTGTCATCTCTTTATCTGGGAAATGAGCTGTGTTACAGTATGATTAAACTCCTGTCTTTCTCTAATCACTCTGATCAAGACGTGGTGAAATCAAAGGTTTCCCTTCCTGACTGGCATTTTTTCCTCACTTATTGTAAAGCTGCATTTGAAATGTCCTTTTACTGCCTGTTGCTTGTAGGAAAGAGCTTTTGGCAAGACAGAGTAAAAATTATTTTGAAAATACCATGCCTATCTTTTTAGAGAATAAAGTCACTACGAATTAGCTGTGAAGGAGTCTGCACAGATTGGAATTTTAGACCCAAAAAGGGGTCTGTAATTGCTGTGAATCAATTAAAACATGAGATTTTAAAAAAAGGGACAAAAGAGAAGACAGATTTGTGCCAGTAAGGCAAACAGGGAAAGAAATAGGTCTTGTGGTACTGCCTAGGGAAAATGGGCTTTATAGCTCATACTTTACATCCATTTCAGTAACTGAGTCTGAAAGGCTTCAGTTCTTGTGACTTGCTTTACAGAGCACACTCCTTTTCTAATGTTTATCTTACAGTAGTGTCAGTTAACTAAAAATGCACTAGTTAACTTCTTCCTGAAGTTAATGCAATCCTCTTAAAGTTATTTCTGTTGTCTCTGAGAAAAAAAGTTTAAAAAAAAAATAAAATTCAGGACATCAGGATTCTGTACTGCAGTTTTCAAAAGTGAGAGGTTAGAGAAATGGTGATGCTGCTGAAAATCTTTCCACTCCCTTGGCTGTCTGAATCTTGAAAGAAAAAGAGAAAAAACCCCTCCAAACCAAAACCCCCTGGATCTTTAATTATAACCTAATCATTTTAATCAGAGTAATAAATATAACAAATGTGAGGCAAGTATCTGTATGAGAGTGCAGGACAGAGAAAGGTTTAGGGCAAGGATCAGTGGAAAATCTTTAGAAATGATGTAAGAGAAAGCAAAGGCAGGGATTGGAGTTTGTAGACTAGAGCAGAGACTATAAAAACTCTGGAAGAAAGCTGAACATTAGGGATAAGTTAGGGTGAAGAACATAGCAGGACCATTAAGGTTGGAGTTGCTTGTACCCCATGCAAGGTAAGATGAGTGAGGACAGAGATGGGTTGGGGATGTTTTGTGTCTTCTGCTCTGTTTACAGAAACTTTCTCCTCTTCTGAGCTTTCCTGCTTTTTCCTTTTTAATTTTTTGGGTAGTAACAGGCATGCACAAGGTACACACATGCTCATGTCTGATGGGAAAAGCACAGCTTCTTTTTCCAGTTTGAGATTAAAATAATAAGATGCTTATCACTTAGTATTTTTGGTACTAAAACAGAACTTGCAATATTCAGTGGGAACTCATTTCCTTCAGCTAATCAGCCAATATTTAAACAAGATGTGCCTGCATTTTACAACAGTGACTAGTTACTTTCATGCTTTTGGAGTGCTGTGCAGCAAACTGCTGTCCGTTTATGTTGTTACGGATTTTCCTCTGTATGTTATTGTCAAATGCATATTACTTCTTAAAATAAGCCAGAGAGCTTTGACAGAGGAGTTCCTTTGCATTATAGAACACCATATGTGGTAGACAAGTTTGCTGCATGTAACATATAAAACACAAGATAAATGACGTAGGGAAATTCTTTTCCTTAATTTATGGATCTGCAAAAGGGGTTTCTGATATCCTGTATTAGATAAAAGTTGATCCAGATTCTACCACATTCCTACAATAATAGACTAACCTTGCAAAGCCATTCCAACACTAACAGAGTAATTATCATTATCCAGTGATCTGATTACTTCAGCTTTGTACCACTGTAAATGAAGGCAGACTCTGATTCATTGGATTTTCTCAGTTCTGGCTTCAGATCTATTTCACTGTTTCTTTTTTGCTCCCAGACTGGATTTGTGCAAGTAAATACATGTGAATAACCACAAGTTGAGATGTCCAGAGGCTACAATAAAATTCAGAATCCACTAATTTTTGAAGCACAAGCACACAGTGCCTTTAGCTTTCCTTACTTGGCTTTTCAATTTGGAATGACAGTCCTTGCACAGAGAATGCAGAGCTGAAAGCTGAGGAGCTGTGGGGACATCTTGTGCCCCTGCCCACTAAATTGTTCGGGATGCCTGGGACAAATTACATTTATTTTTCTGTCTCTGCTCCATCTGCATTTCAAATGCAACTCAACCTACTTAACCTGCAAGGGAGGCAAAAAAAAACCCAACAAACCCAACCCCAAACCAAGCAAATCTATGGTATAAATGATGGGAAGACAGTACGATGTACCTGGCTGGACCAGGTGTTCTGCTGTGTTTACCAAGACCTGCCACACTGATTTCAGCAGACTAGGGCTTCATTTTCACTTGGATGAATGGTAAGTGTAGCTCTCTGGGCTTCTTACATGGGAAATTAAAGGCTAGAACCATACAACAGTTGTCAGAGCTCTCTTGATTGACCCTGGGAAAGATTGAAAGTGATTGCAGCTTTCCTATTCAACCCCAAGAAACAGATTGCTCTCTAATTTCCATTTGCAATGCCACTTCACCAAGCAATTGACTTTTCTTCTTCAGTTAACATCCTTGCTCAGAACATTTAAAAGTATTTATCCAGTAAATCAGCATCTGTGTTTGATTCTCTTGTTAATAAATTCCTAATGCCATCCTTGCCTCTTAGGTGCTTATCTTGAAGGCATACCTCGAAGGCTGTATTTACTGGACTTTCAATGGCTTCTGTCTTTGTATTGATAATATTTGGATAATGTACTCTTAGTGCCAAGTATGTCAAACTTCCACTTATCACTCCAGTGCTTTTAGGAAAGCAGATGATTTTTCTGAATGTAGAAAGCCACAATATATTTCTTGATTTGTCTTGATAGAAAGGCTTCTTCTTTTTACTTCTAATGCTGAAGATGGCACTCTAACAACAAACAGCTTTTAGTTCTCATTCTAAAGATGAAGGAAGGAAGCTAAATGTAAAGTTTTTAGAAATGTTAAGAAAAGTTGGCATCTTCAGTCAATACATATATATATATATATATATAAATGTATGGGTGAGAGAGTGTTGGCAGTGAAGAGCAGTCTAATAATGATTTGTTTTCCATTGTGCATACCAAGAATACTGCAGCTTATGCAATTACCTCACTTAGGAAAGGTGGAAATAGGTTCTTCCCATTAAGAGAGATTTTCTTACACTTCATATCATCCTTCTTTAATAGTACCTAGGCTTCTAGATGGGTTTTGTCATTTCTGTTTGTGTCTCCTGCTTCATGGTCTCCTACTTTTATGCTATTGAAGTGAGTTTGGGGCTTTACATTTCTAAAATATTTTGATAAAACCAGTTTTATTATACAGTGTAGGCAGTTTTGTAAGATGTCCAAGTTGCCCCCTTCCTGCCCATTCTAAAGAGAAGCATCTTTCTTTGTTCTGCATGGCTGTTTCGTTTCACGCTCTTTATTCAGAGATGAGGGCAGTGACTGCCTGATTTTCTACAAGTGTTTGTTCACCTGGGTCACTTAATTTTTTCCTGATTCATGCTTGTATCTGGTAAGCAGTTGTCCCCCATAGAGCTGTGCTCCTCTGTACAGTTTCTGTACTCCTCATGGGATCTAGAGGGCCACCTTTGCAGTCTCTCTTCAGGAGCCATATGGTTTTTGGTTTATCTGCATACAGATGGAACAGTTGTATGCTTGAGCATCTTCTGCCCATGCCTGTGTGTCTATGGAAAGCACAGCTATCAACAGCTGAGTCAGCATTTACAATAGATACTTTGGTAAAATACAGGCAAAGATGACTATCATGATGATATGGAAACATGTTAGGACCAAACACTGGAAATCATATTGTTACAGTGAGTGCAATCATTGAAATCAAGACTCTGAAAAGCAATGGCTAATCTGAAGTGCCACCCTGAAAACCCTTTAAGGAACTTCACTTTTAGAAAGAGGAACCACCTTGGCCTTGAAATACTGTCAGATAAAATGTTTTGTTTGGGACACAGAAGACTAGTGGTTTTGAGAAAACATCTCAGTTATTAGGCTTATTGCACCAATGCTTTGATTTTAAGTTCTCATTGGTTTTGCATCACATGAAGCCTACCTGCATTCATTTATGTACATAGTTGGGAAAAAGAAAACAGAGGGAATTTGTAAAGTTGACAGTCTCTGTACTATATATCTCATAAGATATATGGCAGTGTTTAAGACTCTACACCTACTCCAGGAAACATGTGAATAACATAAAGTACCTGACACAGCTTACATTTCAGTTTGCCCCAAAGTCCTGTGCTTCAATGCCTTGCTTCAGTATCTTTTTAGAAAGCTGTACGTAAGAAGTGCTCCATATCTCATCTGTGGGATGAGAGCAAAAACACCACTCTAACCTATTTTTGGACTCTGCTTTCTTTTTCTGAGAGTGGGATTTGTTTTGATTTTTCTCCCTTTGATATTTACATAACTAGAAAATTACACTTTTGAGATGCACACAGTCCCTTAGAAGTCGCTGAAATCAGTAGGACTGGTGGTATGGGCTTATTTTTGGCTTTGTGGTAATGAACATGCTCCATCCTACAACTTTTAAAAGTAGGGCAAATTCATTTCTGCAAGAGCAGACTTACTCTTAGGGCTTCACACAAGCTACTTACAAGTTGTTCTTTGGTAAGATCCTCAGCCATTTGCCATAAGGTAGATAGCCATCAGGTGTCCAGTCCAAGGCTGGTGGGGCCAACATTAGGACTCAGGGGTACAATTGATTAAGATAGGTAGCAGCAGTTAATTTTCTGTTTCATGGCTTTGGAGAAACAATAAAATACATGTGGAACTGGCTTGTAGACACAGTTGTGATTCCCCCAGCTGGTTGGAATCTGCATGGTGTGAGAGATCCTCACGGCTAACTGGTGATGGAGGCTCCCCAGTACCATCCCAGTGCTCATGTAGCAGAAGGCTTGGAGTCCTAATGGACACTGCCCAGAGCTTCCCAGTGCCTGTGGGACAGTCATGCCATGGTCTGCATCAGGTCAGCTAGAGAGCATACAGCACAAAGCCCCAAGGCTTCTGAGCTTAGCCATAATGTGCTCGTTGCAAGAGCAAGACCCTCGTTTGCAGGTGAGCTCAGGCATATCCTCTGTTGGTGTTACAGCAAGAAGCAGAGAGCAATCATCAATATGTAGTGGCAGCTGAAGTGAAAGATTGCAGTGCAAGGCATGATGTCTTGCCTCAGTTCTCTTGCTAAGAGGCCAGCAAGAAAAATAAAGCTCTTGTGATTTATACTCGTGGAGTAATCTCCACAGTAATGTGAAATATGATAGTTCAAATGGGTAAGAACAATGACAGCTGTTACCATTTTTGACAGGCAATGGTTTTGGAGCTTGGTGATGAATTGCATGCTGTCTGGGGTTGGTTCAGCCCACTTATCTTCAGGATGTCATTTTGTTTTTTGGGTTTTTTTTTTTTCTTTGAAAGAAAAATATCTTTTAAGTCCTCTAGTTTGATGTTAGAGACTTAATAGTTTCTGTTTGGTAAAGAATTCTGCTATCCTGTGATCTTTTTCTTGGAAAATGGCTCTGTACTGATTCCTAAGAAAAAAAAAATTAAATGTTTATCCTGCTTTGATAAGGTAGAATAATGTTCTCTCTTTTATCTTTAATTTTATTTTAATTGGACCTGAAATAAAGATACCTGATTGTATGAGGAATTTTAGTTTTGACACACTTCAAGCTAAAATATCACTAAAACACGACTATGTTTGAACTTCAGTCTTGCAATTACATTCAGTGAGGGGTAAATCATACTTTATGTCAGATAACGCCAGACCAGACCCTGAGATACTAAATACATGGAATTATACCCCAATCCCTTGACCTATCTCTGTGTAATTAGTGGTGAAGAGTTTTCTAGAAGGATAGAAATTCAATATATTTGGTAAGAGTGTGTCTTGCAGAGGTCTGTGTGGTTGTCAGAGCTTTGTTTCTTCTCCTTCATTAACAAACACTGTCAAGTCTCTGTTTAAGTCTCACTTGGTACATGTCAACATAACATGCTGGAAGGGGAGAAGCAATAACCCATGCATGGCTGGGAAAGCCCGTTTGGCAGGAGGGCTCTGCTTACCCAGTTGCAACAGATGAGTTCAATGAGAAAAAGAAATAACTGTTTTTAACACATAAGGTCCTATGACATGGCTGAAAGTGGAAAGCCATGGAAAGTCAAGTGGAAAGTCCTGGACTGGCAAAAGACAGTGTCATTTTAATTACATTTCAATAGTCCTCATTGCACTTCTAGTTTTACAAATGCTTTTCTAGAGCTAAACTGCTCTGTTAGAATAACTGTTTGCTCCCTCTTGAACCAGTGACATTGCTGCTTAGCTACTCATTTCCATGGGAACTTGATCCAAGCATTAAGTCCTTACAGTTTCCCCCACTTCTTATTTCACTGGCGTCAAGTTCTGACCAGTTAATCAAATGTCTTTTGTGTTGCAGGTGCTTTAATGTTTATTTTGATTAGTGTAGCAGTTGCTATTTTTATCTCTTTGGTCTTTGAGTTGAATGAATACCAGCACAGACCTTAAACCATAATAAACATGTGTTTTTAACCTTGCCATTTATTTTTATGTCTCTGTATCCAGATAATCAGGATGTGGTTACCTGTGAAGGTAGCAAGCTACTACTTCAAATTTCAGTGCACACCCACAAACAAAAATATACGTTGTAGAGGGTTACAGCTTTAAAAACACCCAGACTTGTCTGACTTTAATGGCCATTGCCATCAGGCTGAGACAGTGGTACTTACTGCTGGCTTACTGCTTTGACTTCGTCCTTTGATTCCAGTGAACTAAGTCTGCTTCACCCCTACAGAGTAGCCAGCACCTTTCTTCCTCATAACTGATCCCTCATGGACAATATTAAAACCCATATATATAATGGGATAACGGCTACATATATCATAGAATCACAGAGTTGTAGGGGTTGGAAGGGACCTCAAGAGATCATCGGGTCCAACCCCCCTGCCAAAGCAGCTCCCCAGCTCATACTGCACAGACAGGTGTCCAGACGGGTCTTGAATATCTCCAGGGAAGGAGACTCCACCACCTCCCTGGGCAGCCTGTCCCAGGGCTTCCTCACCCTCACTGGGAAAAAGTTACTCCCCATGTTGGTGTGGAACTTCCTGTGCTCCAATTTGCAGCCATTGCCTCTTGTCCTGTCTCCACTGACCGCTGAAAAGTGGCTGGCCAATTCCCCCTGCACCCCATACTTAAGATATTTATAAACATTGATCAGGTCCCCCCTCAGTCTTTTTTTCTCCAGGCTGAACAGACCCAGCTCTCTCAGCCTTTCCTCATAGGATAGATGTTCCAGGCCCTTCATCATCTTCGTAGCCCTTCTCTGGACTCTCTCCAGGAGATCCCTGTCCTTTTCATACCAGGGAGCCCAGAACTGGACACAATACTCCAGGTGGGGCCTGACCAGGGCAGAGTAGAGGGGGAGGATCACCTCCTTGGACCTGCTGGCCACACTCCTCCTGATGCACCCCAGGATCCCATTGGCTCTCTCAGCCCCCAGGGCACACTGTTGAAATGTAAAATGTACTGAAAAAGCCAAGCTAGAAAGAGAGTTTCAAGAAAGAATATTGTAAGTGTTACATCTTTACTTTTTAAAACTGGACTCCAAAGACTTTGTAGCTTTTCTCCTTTGTAGTGTGGGCAAAAAGTACAAAGCCAATTTTTTAACCATGTGTTTTCTGCGTGATCTAATGGGAATTTTTCTATGCGGAGGATCAAACAACTATGAAGTATCACAGAAATGTATTAATACATCATTTTTGTTTCTGCTTTGGCCAAGCAGAAGGTAAGCAAAGGATGGCACAATCAGGCTTGAATTGTGCTCTAGGACCTGGAGACAGAGTAATCAGCAAATGAGTAGGTACCTTTGGCACGAGAGGCCCCAGCCTAGTTCTTACTAGCATCAGCTGAAATATTCACACCTGGGTGAGTTGGAGGCCCATCAAGTTTTAAAAGCTAGATCCAAATAAGGGCTTCAGCAATGTAGCCTAAACCCCATGCCAAAGAAACCTCTGTGGTGAGTAGCATCCTCCCAAAACTTGACCCTCCCTGCATTACTTGAAGGTTTTGTTTTGCCAGCCAGTTCTGCAGCTGTGGGACCCAGCCAAAACACCACCAGTCTGAGCAACAGGTTCCCATGTACGCTTTTCTCAGGTGTGGGAGCTGGATCACTTTAGTCCAGAATCACAAGAAGATCCTGGAAGTTGTGGCTACCACTAACTCATGTGGGGAACTGGATAAATCCAGTCTTGCTTTCAAAATGCTGCTGGAGAGGTATGAGATTCCTGTAACAGCCTTAAGCACCTATCCAGCATGTGGGAGAGGTCAGAGTCAACCTGGGTGGCTGTGAGCCCAAGTCTCCCTGCTAAAAGGCAATGCCCAGTTCACCTGGGTTTAACACAAGTTTGCATTTCTTCCTGCTGCCACTGCAAGGCTGGGGCCAGTGTGCAGAAAGGAGTTGAAAGATGTGTGGGGTTGTAAAGGAGCAGAGGAGCGAGCTGATTCTGCATCCAAAGGTGACGAGCATTCAGCTGGCACTGGCTGATCACTGGGTTTTATGTGGTGACTATGTAAGATATAACATATTAACAGCTGTGGGAACAGAGTCTCCCTTTTCTTTCCCTTCTTTGAGACCTTTGGAGCAAGGTTCCTCTGGGAATGCATCAACAGATTGTTCTCCTTTTCAGATGCTGCAGTTCCAGCTTGCTGTGGTGCATTTGGCCCTTGTGATTACCCTGCTGCAATGGCGCTCTACCTCAGTGCTCCTCGCAGAGGCAGCTCCAGAGGTAGGTGAATGTTTCTGGTGGTTTCCACATAACCCAGGTCTTCCTGGGTTGCATTTGGTCACAGGGTGTGGGACACACTGGCGTCTCCAAACTGTGTCGGAAGGTTGATGGTTGGTTTTGACTCTGCAAATGTAAAGTGAGAGCAGGACAACTCCCCTAGTAAAAGGAGTGATGCAAAACTGGAAGGACAGAGGAATGGTCTCACACAGATTCACACCACCTCTCCTGAAACACCATGGGATTTTCATGTGTTAAAACACTGTCCAGTGACTTTGAACAGCAAGCTTCCTGAAGAGGGAAAGGAGGTGATGGGGACAGAGAAGCAAACTCCTCTAACACTGAAGGGAAGGTTTCATTTGTCTTCTTAAAGACAAATAATAGCATGAGAAGTCTGCAGCTTTCAGAAGCATTAAGGAGATCCCTGAGAGAAGACCACATGCACAAAAGTTACAAATTCCAGAGAGACCAGGGGAGGGAAGGGGGAAAGTAACATGGCTGAGCTTTTGAAGGAAAGCAGTGGATGAAATGGGAGAACTGTCTCACATTTCATCCAGTATGACATACAGGGGTTGCACATGAATGCAATTCTACTGCATTCTCCTGTTTTTATGTCATCTTCACACGGAACAGACATGGCAGGGAAGGCATTTATGTCATGGTTTCATGTCATATAAAAAACAGGGATTTAAAAGTTAAATCAAAGTAGCAGTGTTTGACTGCAGGGTCTTTACATGGGTTACGAGTTCGATACATACTGAAGAACACGGATGGATCTTTCTGCCTTGCTCTCTGTCTTCAAATGAGCATGCCCTGATTGTACCCAAAAAAGAGTTGTTACAGAAAATTGAGGGAACCACTCCCCACAGCAGTGCTGCAGCAGCTGCTCTTCTGATGCCCCACAGACCTGATATGCTGTCCCTGTTAGTGACAGACTTTTGTGAAAAAATTGTAGGAGAACATCTTCAGAGACTTTCTGATCCAGAGACTTGCCCTGGACCATGGTGTGTTTTAGCTGCTGCTGGGCTTGAATTTGTCTTTGAAATAGTTTAAAGCCTTGGTATTCATGATGACCTTTGGCAACGTGTTCTACTCCATCTGTGTGCTGCCTTTAAAAAGTAGCTCCTTATATTTAATTTAAGTCCACCATCTGGTGACTTCACAGGATGGACTGAGGAGCTCTTTTTCTTGGGAAAAATATTACTTGTCTTCATCCACCTCCTTGCTGTTCAGGAGTTCATAAACCCACCACTGTACCCCCTGTATCCCACATTTATCTCCACTTATTAGTGAAGCTGTACTTTGTTCAGTGGTTCACCTTAGGAAAATTGTTGTCTATTTCTGATTACCATTTTAGCTGTCTGTCTACTTTTTAAGATTCTATTATATCCTTTCTAAGACAAAGTAAGTGGAAGCACACAAAGTACTTGAGAGCAAAGGCTGGTTTTTACCTTCTAGTTTCAAGTGTTTTTGAGGATATTTATCCCTACTAACCAGAGGGGAGACTTCATTCTTTTTTTGCAGGCATAATTTTATTGCAGATCTCTGTAAAGTGTTTATAACCCTGAAAGGGAACAGAAAGGGTTGCTCAGTGCATTTGGGGCTCATAGAAAGTAAAGTCAGAGGACAAGATGAGATCCTTTACAAAAGTATTAACAGCACTACATCATGTGTGTGATCTTTATACAAAGGTTGCAGTTTTATACACTCCCATCACTGGTTATACCACCCATTGGTAGTGGGAAATGTCATGACCACAACTATGGTGTGGACCACAGCAGATACAGGCATATGACATCATCTGTGTGATGGTTTCCTTACATTTTTGCTAAACCCATTGTATATGACCAAGAAAGCTATCTGTGTGCCTCTAAAGATAGAAATAAACCTACTTTGAGGTATACAAGAAAAGTTTTGGTTAGAAATTTCTATCTAATTCAATTAAGAACAAGAGGAACAAGGAGGCAAGTATTTAATCTGAAGAGAGAATGATTTGAGTGTGACAGCTGTTTTCCTAGACTACCTGCTGCCCTATATATTTCTGTTATTTTCAAAGCAAATATTTTGCTTTGATTTGTTTCATTTCTCTCTTGACAGACCCCAATATTCTCAGCTATTCTGGATAGTGAAGTAGAGTCTGGTTTTGAAAAGGTCCTAAGCCTAACAACAAAACTAAGGGTCAAAATTCCATGTCAAGTCAACATACTGTTCTTCCTTTCCTCCTCCTCAGTGTTGCAGCATAAATTCTTTAAATGTTGGTGCTGAGCAAGTTTATTTTGGGATATTTTTTGGCATACCCATTAATTAATTGGTAAGCATTTTATGGAAAGCTTTGTACAGTTTTCATTACTATTTATTAGCATTCATTTAAAAAATGAAAATCAGTTTTCTGAAAACTTTGAGGATGGATATTGGAGTCTGGTAACAGTGATTGCTTTTTTAGAAAGGATTAAATTGCTCAGTTGATCCTATAAGTGATACTAATCACACTGCTGAGATAGGGATAGTGGGCTGACCTACAAAAACATGCCTTGTGAAGGAACAAAATTTTATAATTCTTGCAATAATAACGAAGCTGAGTTAAATTCTATCAAAAAAATAAATCCCAACCTCTTATGGCAAACTCCTCTGGGTGGAAAATGAGGACATTTCACAGAAGGAACTTAGTTTTAAAGCACTGGCCCAGGTTTAGCATCCCAGTGATTATGTAATTATAGAGCTGCTGCTGTGACAGCTCTATACTTCAAATGCTTTTTCTGGAACTTGAACACCCTCTTTCTCTTTTGCAGCCTTTGGAGCCTTCTGCTGCCCTGGGCACAGGAGTACATCCCATTGCCAGTGAAGAGAAGTCAGCCACCAACCTGGCAGCCAAACTGTTCCTTCTCGATGAGCTGGTGTCGCTGGAGAACGAGGTGAGCGAGACCAAGAAGAAAAGAAGCTTCCCAGGATTTGGGTCCCCGATTGACAGGATTTCTTCCACCTCTGTGGATGCTAAAGGCAAGCAGAGGTAAATTCTTAGATGCTCCTACCAGGGATAAGTTGGAATAAGGCTGTTGGTAGGTGTCTAACAGATGAGTTAGCTTTAGCTACCAGGAGGTTTACTGGGGCTGTGAGGTGCCTCTGACCAGGGTACCAGAACCTCTACAGAAACCACTCTGGTTGCATGGTGTGTAATCCTTCAGCTGTGATGAATAGTGCATGCACTAGTTCCTTTATCCCCACAGTGCCATACAGCTAACAAAACCCATTCATGCATATGCATTTTTGTAAAATACATGTCCTCTCACTGATGTGAACTAACACTCAGTTTAAAACAGTCTTTTTGGTCATGAGCTTATTTCAAACAAAAATATGCCTGTGGTTCATAAGCAGAGGGACAGGGCTAGGTGCTCCTGTGGCTGCAGTGAAGGGAAGGTAGAGCGGTGTGTGTGTCTTGAACAGCAAGATGAAGAACACGTTGTAGAGATGGGCAGACAGTTAACAGAATAGGCTTCAAGACCTTGATTGATTTATTATAAGGCAGGGTTTAATCACTACAGCAGTACAGCAATACCTTCACAACACATGTTGGAAGATAAACATGTTTATAATGGGGCAAAGCACTGATGCTTGATATGGATCAGGAGAGCCAGTGAGTTTGGGGCAAAGCTCAGGAGGCTATTCACTCCACCTGAAAGGGCTTAACCATGTTAGTCCCTTCTTCTGGTGTCCTTTTTTGGATGGAAGCCCCAGTGCCATGAAGTATTTAATAACATGCTGAAATCTTTCTCTGGAAAAGGAAAGTATTCACAGCAGCCAGTCAATATTATTCTTTTTCAAGCACAGTTTTGCAATATTTTCTTGGTTTTTCCTTTTATCCAGTCACTCTGCCACTAGACCTTTTTGACTGCAGCCCATAATGATAAAATACAAAATTCCTAAAATGTTGAGTAGAACTATTGTGTTTTGTATATATCTTCAAGAGATCAAAATCAGCTCTTTCCCTGTTTGCTTTTTAGCACGTCTTCCCTTTTCAAGGGAAGAAATACAAGGTCATTTTTTGAAGCTGTGGTGCCTTTTGTTGCAAAAGCACATGGTCTTCCCAATTTTTCTCACGCTTGCTGGGTGGAAATCTTGTTTCATTCCACATGCAGTACAAGGAAAAACCCATGGGAAAGGGAAAATTGTCATTAAGATTGTCCAAGTTTTCTAACAGCTTCTCTGTGAATAATGAGCTCATGCAAATGAATGACAAAATGTACAAAATTCCTCCTTTCCCAGCATCATCAGCACAGTTTGCAGTTTCATGTTGAGATTATCACGCTGGGGGAGCTGATTAGCTTCTGCTTTTGAGATTGACTCACTTATTAGAAGTGTCTGAGCTGCCTGGATCACTGCATTGATAGTTGGGTACTACCATCAGCATGGGCAACAGCAGATCAGAGGGGGGCTATGAAGAAAGGCTGTGCCTTTAGGTGGGAATGGACAGGCTGCTGCACTTAGAGGAGTAAAGCCAAGGGCTGAGCACCATGTCACTGCTGTGCACACAGCACATCACGGGTCATTCCTGCCCCAGCTGAGAGGGTTACGTTTAGAGATCAGACAATCCCTTTTGAAGTGTGAAAGCTGTTAAATAAATTCAGCCACCCCCCGAATTAATACAGTGTGTGTGGTGCCTGGCAAGACAACAGCAACTTTTGGAAAAGTCTAAATCCACTTAACACATTGTTGTGGCACCCACCAGTTACAGGAGGGCTCAGATCCTAGTCTGGCTTATCAACATCTATTTCCTGAGCTCTGAAAGCAAGGGAAAAAGCATGCAAGAAGGCTTCAGAAGAGGTAGGAAGAGCCATAGAAAGACGGAGGGAAAGAAACTCTGGGAATCTTAGAAAAGGCTGCTTTAAATAAAAACCACCGGTTTGTCCCTAGGAAGTGCTGAGCCGGGCATGCTGGCTGGAAACGCGGGAGGCTGTGGGGAGCGGTGCCTGTCCTGCTGTGGCTGGGGATGGCCGCAAGAGGGGAAGCTTCGCTGCCCTGCTTGCGCTGCCCTGCCTGTGCTGCCCTGCCTGTGCTGCCCTGCCTGTGCTGCCCTGCCTTCACTCACTGCCCTGCCTTCACTCACTGCCTGTGCTGCCCTGCCTGTGCTGCCCTGCCTGTGCTGCCCTGCACTCACTGCCCTGCCTGTACTGCCTTGCCTGTGCTGCCCTGCACTCACTGCCCTGCACTCACTGCCCTGCCTGTACTGCCTTGCCTGTGCTGCCCTGCACTCACTGCCCTGCACTCACTGCCCTGCCTGTGCTGCCCTGCACTCACTGCCTTGCCTGTGCTGCCCTGCACTCACTGCCCTGCACTCACTGCACTGCCTGTGCTGCCCAGCACTCACTGCCCTGCCTGTGCTGCCCTGCCTGTGCTGCCCTGCCTGTGCTGCCCGCCTTCCTGCCTGCTCAGCCTTTCCCTTGGCAGAGGTGACTTCCTTCCTGGTCTAACTACAGACCATGACTATGTTACAACTAACAATGCAGAACATTCCTCCCCCCCCCCCAATATTCCCCAAGATTCCCCTTTTTATCAAGTCAAGCTCAACAGGTCTCCAGCAGCCCAAGTCTCCCACTTGCCCCCCACCAGCCTGAGCTCACACCTCGAGGGGGGAACTGCTGCCCTTGAGGCAACATGCTGAGGACCAGCCTTTGGCTTGCTTTCCCTTGGCATTCCCTATGGCTCAGAGCAACAGTGCTTGTTATGCAGGCACTCGGGGGGGGGGGGGGGGGGGGGGAAGGAGGGGCAGTGAGAGCTGTACAAGCGGGTCCCTGCTCCTCATCTGTGACACCCTGTAGTGGCTCCAGCATGACCCATGTGATGCTCCCTACATCCATGGCATGCTGTCGATTCCTGTTTCTTGACAGCATCTGAAAAGGAGCTGGAAAAGAGGCAGGGCAAAATGGGCTGCTGATGCTGGTAGGGTGCATCTGGGCTTCAGCCAAAAGGGAAAGAGAGTGTGAAGGAAGGGAGACTGCTCAGAGGAGACCATGGACTAGACAGACAGTTCTGGAAGGGTGTGCAGGTTTCCCCAAAGCCACAGAGTGCCTGAGCATGGAAGTGCTAGTGACTAAAGTTGGATGCAAGTGCACCACAGTATGCTCTCCTGGTAGTTACTTTGTATCTGCAAAGTTAAATACCAAAAATTCTTATTTATTTCCATTGATAAGGACTGATAAAGAAAAGAGTTAATGTTCCAGGGTTTCTCTGGGACCTCCACTTTGCTGGCAAGTATTTCCAAGGGCAAAAGTTGAGGTTATTTTCAGCTGCAAAAGATCTCACCATATTTATAATTAATTAAAATAAAATTTCTGCTGGGGGAAAAAAATGCTGAATTAAGATGGGAAAACATTTTTATATATTAAAAAAAAATTAAAATATTCTTGCATAGAACTTCTTTCACAGTTTCCTCATGTCCTCATTCATTAAATCATCAGGAAACATACCATATGGAGGAAAAAGCTGGAACAAAAAGTTCCCATTTTTAATTTAATGAAATGGTTGCTACTATACATTCTGAGAACAGTACATTACTCCATAAGAAAATCCTGCTAAGAATCCTCTGACTTGTCCCCTCTGTTACTGTGCATTATTTTCTACCTCCTTGCTTACCTTAGCCCCAGTTGGCCCTGGAGATTTCAAAGATGCAGGCTAATGGGTCTCCTGAAGCATATGATACTTTGCATGAAACAATTCCTCTTTATATATGCAGCGTATCTCCTTTCTTTTATGAACAGCAGTTAACCTGAGAGTTATTTGCTAAAATAACATCAGGGATGGTGAATCAGTGTCAGCCAGTCTGTGAAACAGATGCAAATCTTGCCTGTTTGTTTGCAAGACAACTAAAGCATCTTATTTTTAAACACATCTTTGGCTGCTCCTGCTCAGCGGTTCTGCCTCGACAATAAAGTTGTTAGTGGGATGAATGGAGGAATCATGGGTGTAGTAGCAGTTTGATTATTCCTATTCTGTCTTCCCTCAATCCTTTCCCTCCTGTGCTTTTTTTCTCTCATGCAGGAAAGTGGTTGAGCTGCCTAAGAGACGGTTCGGAGTTCCTCTCGACCGCATTGGAGTGAGCCATCTTGGCAACACCAAGGGCTAGAAGTTCCTGCAAGTAAGCCAAAGTAACTCTGGGTGCAGGCAGGCTCAGAGAAAACACACACACACTCCCCTTCCCTCCCCCACATCCACGCCCACCATTCTCAGTTACATGGAGGTACTCAAGTCGTGGAGTAGACTTGGGAATGGTGGCTTGGGGAATGAATGGTGGCTTCTTAAAACGTGGGTTGTGATTGTCAATTCAGCTTGAATATCCTAAATGAGAACCTAGTACCCTCCCCCTCTTACAAGAAAATAAGGATTTCTAAAACTTTCCGTCTCCTGTAGATGCCCCTACAGTGTGTTTGTCCATGCCTTGCACTTCTGCCAATGGGATCCTGGGGTGCATCAGGAGGAGTGTGGCCAGCAGGTCCAAGGAGGTGATCCTCCTCCTCTGCTCTGCCCTGGTCAGGCCCCACCTGGAGTATTGTGTCCAGTTCTGGGCTCCCTGGTATAAAACGGACAGGGATCTCCTGGAGAGAGTCCAGAGAAGGGCTACGAAGATGATGAAGGGCCTGGAACATCTATCCTATGAGGAAAGGCTGAGAGAGCTGGGGCTGTTCAGCCTGGAGAAAAGAAGATTAAGGGGGGATTAAGGGGGGACCTAATCAATGTTTATAAATATCTTAAGCAAGGGATGCAGGGGGAATTGACCAGACCCTTTTCTTTGGTCAGTGGAGACAGGACAAGGGGCAATGGCTGCAAGTTGGAGCACAGGAAGTTCCGCACCAACATGTGGAAAAGCTTTTTCCCGGTGAGGGTGCCAGAGCCCTGGGACAGGCTGTCCATGGGGGGTGTGGAGTCTCCTTCTCTGGAGAGATTCAAGTCCTGTCTGGATGCCTATCTGTGCAGTATGAGCTGGGGAGCTGCTTTGGCAGGGGGGTTGGACCCCATGATCTCTCGAGGTCCCTTCCAACCCCTACAACTCTGTGATTCTGTGATTCTGACATGGGGCAAAGTAATGTCTACTGCTTCTCTGCCTACAGGTGCTTCTGTTCTGAACGACTGATGCTGTATTGGAAACATTACAGAAATACAGAAGATGCATCACAGCATGACAAGGCTGTCATTGACTAATGAATTCAGCACTCAAGGAATTGATCTCCTGCAAAAATCTGTTTCGCATAGCATTTTACAAATGTTGCATTTACAAATAATAACAAACTCAATTCATCAGGTCAGAATGCTCTCACAGTTGTGCACTGTGCCACTGGGGGGGGGGGGGAACAGAAAATATGTACATAGTTTAATTGCATGGCATTTATTTCTAAAACTTGCAGAAGTTCATTATCCTAACAAGGACTGTTAGATTTTTTTTTTTGATTGAAAATAAAACTTCCAGAGATCCCAACAGCAGTCCATGAAAAGCAGACAGTTTGCTTTGCATGTTTGTTTCAAGAGGGTGTGTGTATGGTAGATGAAGGGAGGATTCAGCAGTTATGGGACAAACCTAGAATTTATTTGAATTTCTGTCTAGGGGAAGATGTCTATGGACTTCACTAGGAATTAGTCTGAATTAGAACTATGATGATACCTTAGTATTTGTCCTAATGTTTTTTGTAGTCCTTCTCTTATCTCTGCACCATATTTAGACATGTTTTCACTGTATGGCAGATCCTGAAATGTGGTGAGACTTCTCATTCCCTCCTCTAAGCTGATGAATGCTTTTCACTCCTCCCTGTGCATAGCATAGGAAAGCATCCAAATATGAAGTCATTACTTCCTAGGCCATCTGCATCATATGCCTTATTTTAGCCTCTTGATGAGTGCATGGGGCGTAATAATCAGACAGACATCCAGCTCTAAAAGTTCAAGAATTTCTCGCTCTGGTAAAATGTAAACCTGTCCTCCCCATTTCAGAGTAAAATGGGTTATCCTAAATCCCATTTCATGCTTTCCATGTCTTTCCAGATTATAAAATATAGTTGAAAAGAGCTGTTTGCTCTCACCTCAATGCTCAGATTCCTACCCCATGTTTTCTAAACCCTACATGCTCCTTCTTGGACTTGGGTCTACGTCAGCCAAATTCCTTGGATTGCTATTCTTGGGTATAAATCATCTTTAGAATTGCCAAAGAAGATCCATTGAGAAAGGGATTGTGCAGGGCTAAGAAAAAAACCCCTATTCTTGCCAAGTACCCTGTGTTAGGCAGGCTGGGGATAGGAAGTCAGCAGTAAGTTTCTTCTCTTCTCTGAAGATGGGCATCAGCTGGCAAAAAGGGGGGAAATACAGTCAGCTTCAAAGTCAGCTACAGGAAAGGAGCTGGGAAGTCAATGAGTCTTTGAGGTTAAACCTCCTCTGAGGATTGGGATTTTGGGGCAATTTCCCTGGTTCAGACCGCAGTGGGAGAAGAAGTTCTCACCCAGAAGGACAGGTAGCATCCAGTATGTATCCAAGAGAGGCAATGGTCAGCCACAGCAGGGGCTTTTCACGCTTTCCTTCTTGCTTACAGCCCTTCCCTGAGTCCAGGACCAGCCCAGCCACAGAAATTTTGCAAGAAACTTTGCTGTTCTTAGCATCTCCCATGCAGGCTAACACTGCTCAGAGCAGCTGCCCAAACCATGAATCACATCAAGACATGCCCTCACCTTTCCTGTCAAACAGACCACTCTCTAGCTGAGTTAGGTGATGGTTTCTATCTCAGAGGATGAGTTATCAGCACTTGTGTGTGAGGTGAAGCACCACAGAAGCTTTCCAGACCAAGATCTGCAAAGTCATAGAAAGAAAGAAGGGGGTTTTGCTCCTCACCTTTCCCCTGGTCCCACTGCTCGTTTTCTGCCTTTGAGCTTGCAGATGGAGGCTCCAAGAGCTGGATTGGTGGGTGCATGTGCACTGGCTGATCTGAGACAAGATTTTCTGTCCATGCTAGAAGCCAATCTGCAAATGCAGACCCAGACAAGAACAGACCTGTCCTTTGCAGTGCGCTGCCACCACCTATCCCAAGCCTGCCCTGCAGTTTAGTACACATCTTGTGCTGAGCTCATCCAGACAGTCTGGAGGTAATCTGCTTGTAAGGCAGCTGTATGTGTGGGGCGTGGGTAGATAATGGAAGTGAGGTACCCCTAACTGATCATACAGCTGCCTGTCAAAAGCAGCACAGAATGAGTCAGTGCGTGACATATTTTGGGAGGCTCAGAGCAGAGGAATCCAATGCTGGCACAGCAGCTCTACCAAGATGCTGCTGATCATAAAAGTATTGTAGCAGTTGGCAGGTGTCAGCCTGGGCTTCCAAATAAAGGAGGGGTTTAAAACCTATAGCTGTGGGCAGAAATGCCTTCCATCTGAAGGGTGTTGTGAAAGCAAAGCAGGAGAGAGGTGTCTGTGGTGGTGCTGCTTGCAACTGGGAGCTGGAAGCCTCAGTCCTGCTCTTGTATCCCACCTCACAGCATGGATTACTTGGGATAAAACAGCAGCTTTTCTGTTCCTCTGCCCCATCCACTGCAGAGCACACCGAGACCTCCCGTGGCTCAAAAAGCACTCCTCAAACTCCATAAATTGGCAGAGGCTGTTTAAAATATGATGATGACTGAAAGGCTGAACACCACAATTTGTTTTCATAGACAATGTTAGATAGCTTCTGCCAGCATGCATAGCATGGAGGTCAACAAATGTGAAACGAGGATATGCTAAAGCAGCCATTGCGTGCTACATTTGCCCTGTGCTGCTGCTTTGGAAATCCATTCAGAGGCCTCTGAGGGCTTTCTGCTAATAAATCAACACAGTCTACTAGAATGTCTAAGGGGAATCCCTTTAATTGTTGCCTGTGGGTCATTAACTTTAGCAAGAGTGACTGCCCAAGCATAGCTAAGGTGTGAACAACTGTGATGTGGAGGTGGCACCTGAGGAAGAGATGACTCTCTGTTGTGTGTTTAGGGGAAAGGACAGGACCCTCCCCCCCAGCAATATGCTTTTGCTCTGTATTAGTAAGTGAATTGCATGCCATGATTATTCATCATTCCAGCAGGAGCAGCTAACACAGCAACATATAATGCTTGTGAGGAAATAGTAGGGCAGTTTGGATAGCATAAGCAATTAAATAACTCTGCTGATAGGATGTGGCATGTCATGTGGGCTAAAAATCACTGCTAAGCAGCATGGTGCATTGCACCCCAGGGAATTCCTGTGTCTAGGATCAGAGCAAGCTGTTAAATAGCCACAGACCCTATATTCCTTTTCCTGACTCACTGATGAGTTGTCACACCAAGTGGGGAAGATGGCTACAGCTAGCAGGTAACAGATGGAGCCTGCTGCTCAGGCCTTTCATTGTGCTGGGATTTCCTGCAAGCTGAAAGCATCTGAGCTTTCAACACCAGCTTGGGGCACTCAGTGCAGCTCTTGTAATACACCTCCCTTTCAGCTGGAGCACCAAAAATCTTCAAGAAAGAGAGACCCTTCTCTTAGCAATAGGCTATAATTTTTCCTGGGCTTGGTGTCTTTAAGAGGGTATGTGAAAGCATGCTCCCACATACCTTTTCACTTGCACAAAGGCTACAGAAAATAGGAAATGTGTTCTGAATCACTACCAAGGAAATAACAAAGAATTAATGTTAACAGCAAACTGTATTTTGCATGTCATTAGGCCTCAGTGATATAATCAAGCTGGTTTTATTCCACAGATGCCAGTTTTAGCCTATAATAGGATGAAAAGATCTCCTGTTAATGAAGTATATGCAAGGTACTGCTGTGGTAAGTGTGCACATGTTGCCAGAGCCCAAGGCAATGAATGTAGCATGGTAATTACAGCTTTGGGAGGGGTGAAGTTTTTAAGAATACGTAGTATGAAAGCTACAGCTCAGCAGCATGGCCCAACAGGGCTGAGAGACAGTTCAACTCAGTTAAAATCAGTCCACACATTCACAGTGGATACCAGATCCTGCTCTTGTTTACACCATTCCTCAAAGCTAACATCAGTGGCCTTAAGATTTACACTTTTGGGAATGTGGTCCATTGTTTTTGCAAATAAATGTAGGTAATGGGACTTAAAATGAATATATGTAGGGACCACTGATGGATTGTGATCTCTTTCTTTTGGACAGGTGCAGATGTAATTTTGAGGTAGAAAAAGACAGCTAGCATCTGCACTGAGCATCCAGACAAGCCAAAATCTTTTCTCAAAACATCTCTTTAGGGTAAGTAGGTAGAAATCGGGATCTTCTCCAGGCCTATCAGGACAGCAGCCCCCACTTATCCATGAGGAAAATCCATCTCATATTCCTAGCTCTGGTCAAAAGGAAGGTCCTCTTCCTCAGACACACTGAAACTTTGTTTTAGCTAGGTATTTAATGGGAGCCCTTTTCCCATTGTAAAGTTCACATGAACTATTAGGTAACAGGAGCCTAGATTAAGGGCAATGTGCTGCCCCTTGGGTCTCTGCTAGAGGTGAGAAAGAAGACAGCACGTGCTTCTGTGCAACAGAAAATCTTTATTGGAATGATATCCAAAGGATCCAGACTTCTGTGCCTGTCCTCCCCCAAACCTACTGTGCACACTGATGGGACACGATGAGGAACAGCTGTGGCTCAGCAAGCTGAGGCAGGCAGCCCTGAGCCCTTCGTGTTACACCCAGTCTGCCTTCCCGTCCCAACAGCATGAGTTAGGCCATCCCAGACCTGCTCCAGGAGGTGATGGGAAACCCAGGCACCACCGTGAGCAGTATCTGCAGATGTGGGCAGAGGCCCAAGCTGAAGGGAACTGAATTAGTGTTTGCTGCCTCAGGTGACCAGGTAAGAAGAGAAAGAGCATACAGTGGCAGCAGGCTCAATGGCACACGCAAGACAGCAGGGAAAGTGGGGAAGCATCTTCCAAGTAAAAGATGACGGTAGGTTAAATCTGTAAGGAGGGAGGGAAGGAAGGGAGGAAGGGTGATAGTAGTCTACCAGGTCCTGTCATGGTTCCTGTTATACTTGGCTGTGGTGTGGTCATGGAGGAGTCATCTGAGTTAGCACGGTGAGAGAACAGAACAAACTCATAACACATTAATACCCAGCAAGGCAGTTTGGGGAAGGGCTCATCTTCATCCTTCAGTCCTGGCAAGTGTTCAGATGCAGTATTTCCAAAAGCAGGCTGGGAAATGATAACAAGAGAAGGATGTTAGCATCCAGGGGACTTTTTCTAGCTTGTCACTCTAGCCCTAGAGTGGATTTCAAAAGACCTCTGTCTTGAGAGACTTGGGCTGCAAAGCCAGCATTGTGGTTTCTGAGCACATCTCAACAACCAGCTTTGACTTCACATAACACTTCTAGAAGCTTTTCTTTAAGCTTTTCTTTTAGCTGCTTATAGGGTAAAGAAGGAGTCTGCAAGTTGTTTCCATGTTGCTTGACTTTGCTTTTCCTTTTGCTCTACTTCAGCAATATTTGGAATCAGCATTGTCCTTCCTGTCTACTGGCCAGCAGTTTTGCTGCCTCAGAGGTGTTTAGGGTTTTTCACCTGTGGCTGACTGGAATAGCATCATACCAACTTGGAGAGACTGGATCTTATCCTTGCTTTTTTACATTTAGTTTTAAACCCAGTCACCCCCTGCACCCTGCTGCTAACTGTCCTTCAAACATCGTTGATCTCTGAGGGATCTTCTAAGAAGAATAGATTAGGGAAGGGTGCATGTTGGAAAAAAATGGCTGTGTCACCAGCATGCCCTGTTCTTTGAATCCTGTGTGGGTCTCCTATTGCCAAATATGAGAACAGATTTCTACCTGGCATTTGGAAGCAGGATCTTGGGAGAAAGCTTCTACTGAATCAGCAGTATCAAGCTGAGACACGAGCTCCTCCCATACTGGCAGGACTTCAGATGAAGGCAAAGATTCTCTGCTTTAATTTCTGGAAGAATCTGATTTAAACCTGGCAGGGGGAAGTAGTTTTATCTACAGTTGAACCTTCCAGACTGGTGAGGGCATGATTAGATTAGCCAAATTAATGACAGCCTCCAGGGTTGTTTATAAATTGCAGATTGTCTAAGGATCACCTAAGCACTTAAGCAAGCCTTGCACAAAGGGATTTTCTCTTGGCAGTCTGGCAGGCTGTCAACGTGCACATGCACAGAGCACGTGGGAAGGGGCAGAACTACCTCTTTTGTTTTTAGGCCAGAGCTGTCACCAGTGACTTCTGGTTTAGGACTGCCACCACTTTGTGGAGGAACCCACGGAAAAGTCAGCGTGAAGGGAATTGTCCATGTGCTTCTCAGGGGCAGCCTTGCAGGAGCACTGGTGCAATGTGCTCCTGAGTCATTCGATACAGGCTGGACAAAGCTTGGACACCTACTGGGGGACCTACCAGATCTTAGGTCCCTTCATTCTTGGTTGATTTCCACATCCTTTTTAGCTGCTTTTCATCAGCACAAACAAGTGCTCCTTTTTTCTCTGTAGGGAGGCAGTGACCTTGGCAGAGGGGAATGCATGCAGTCCACATGCCTCATTATGCCTTCAGCACTAGCTTTGTGCCCAGAGCAAAGTGAGGGGTGCACTGAAGGGACATGTTCATAGAGAATTCATCTCCCCCAGGACAGGCACTCAGTGCCCATATAACCCCATGTTCCTCTCTGAAAAGTGGGATGTGACACTGACTGCCTCCAGTGAGGTCCCTGGCATGCAGACCTGGTGTATCTGCCCCAACAGCAGCCAGGGTTGGGTACACAATCCTTCTCACCACTGCTAAACCAGCCAGTCATTAACAAGAGGGACAGGACTGCTAGAAAAGCTGCCAACCTGTTTTTCAGCATATCTGGGGCATGTTTACTGTCACTGTCTTTGTTGCACAAAAGAAGCCCTGGAGATGAGAGCTGGACAGGATGGCTGAGGGCTCTAACTCAAAACTTACCGCGTTTTTTGGGCTGGGATGCTGAGAGACTTTCCAAGGCATAGGCCACCTCTGACCCTTCCTCAGTTGAGAGCTGATCCTTCAATTTCTCCAGCTGTTTAAAAACAAACACAGCAGTAAATAAATACTCCATCTCAAGGAGCTCCACAGCATGCTGGCTGGCGAGTGCAGGGCAGCTCAGAGGCAGAAGGTACAGACAGCCTGATGAGCAGCAGAAAAGGTTTTTCCTGAAGTAGGATCATTGCAGGAGGATCTGCCCTTGGAGCACTCAGTCACACCTCTTTATGTCCTCCACTAAGCTGATTGTCTCATGACAATGGTGTAGGTACCCTCTGCTCTTGCCCCCAATCCCAGGGTGTAAATCCCTGTGGAGAGGAGCCTGTGTAGAAGGATACTGCACCTCTAAGAGTCATGTCAGTGCTGGGGCAGGAGGTCTCCAAGCATCCACCCACTGCAGCAGAGAGCATCACTTCATTGCTCTGGATTGTCCCTCCCGTTCCTCACCCTCAGTTCTTGCTAACTTCCCTTGGCTATAATAGCACTATTTCTGAATCTGTAGCTACCCTTTTCTAGTAGAGTGAGAACATGTGTGGCTATCATCCAGACTCAAGCTCTGGCACTGTCCCTCCCAGGAAGACAGAGTTTAATGTCTCTCCACTGCAGAGCAAGGGGCTAGGGTAGGAGCTGTCAATCTCCTGTCTGGCACTGAGATTTTTTTTGGTCTGAATTGACAAGAGCCAAGTGGAACCCAGCATGACCTCCAGGATCCACACAAACAGCTGGACCTGGACTGAGAAAGAGGAAAAAGGGCTTCCACTGCTTGAGGGGTTTGGGACACGGTGGGAGCCATGTCACAGTTGCTGTGCACCTTTCCCTGTTCCTGGGCACCGGGATGGGGCTTCCTCTTGCAACCCATGCCTGTGTGCTCTGCTCAGCACAGCAGGGCTCTGCCTCCCTTACTAGTAAAGAGCCCGGACAAAATTCATTCTGAATTAGGTGTGCAGTGGCTATCCCTCTAATTTCACCTATTATCTAAAGCAGCCAGCTGATACACTGCCTAGGAAGGCAGTGTGACCCCCTCTTCTCCCTCTGTTTTCTTCCAGGGAGATTTCCTTTTGCATTTTTATTTCCCTGGCTTGGCCTTCACTGACCTTTCACTGGTGGCAGAGGCAAGAGCTGCCTCAGCTTTTATCACACCAGTCCATAGACTTGCTCTCTTTTTATCTTCTCTAGCTTGTGCAGCTGTTTAGCCCAGGTTCTGCTCATCCCTTTGTGTGTTATATGCTTACATCATAGCAGATGAATTAGGGTAGCAGGATGCAAAGACAGAAGAATAGGGCATAAAGTCAGCATGCACAACAGTTCAGTTATTCATACAACACTGGGCATATATGATTCTGTGCATTTGCTCCTCTCACCTGTTCAAGTTCTTCGAATTTCTTTGCCAGCTCCCAGTCTGCAAGGAAGGGGAGAGTAACATCAGTATCTGCACTGCTTCCCAGAGTGCAAACCAAAAACCATTTCTTCATTTAACCTCTTCAGGGGTTGAACAGAAGAGACCCATCGTTTAATTCCTGTTAGTCATCTCCACATCTGTGGTAACAGTAACAGTGACTGAAGAGCAAGCTTTCTCAGCTGAGCTCTATGGGACTTCACCCTAATTCTCCATTACAAGGGAGGCTTCCTTACTGCTTACCAGACTCTAGTGGGACTGGCCCAACAAAGCCACATACTGTGTGATACCAACTCAGCTGAACCCATTTGCTGCTTTTTAATTTGTATCTTGTTAACAGCAAATCTCTACTGCTGTCTTTTCTGTCACTGGCCTTTTATAAGAACCCCCACTGCTTCCTTCAAGAATTGTTTCTCCTTGCCTCACCTATGCAGGCTGAAGTCAGAAGACACAGATTTAGCTTAGCATAGTCTTTTTTAAGCATAGCTTTTTAAGCCAGTAAACATCAGGGTTGGCAGAGTGGAGCTACAGGAATGGTAAGGTAGCAGTGAGTGCACCAATTCCACACCTGTAAAGGTTAGGGGAACATAGGGACCCAAGGACCAACTTCATAGGTAAGACTTCAAGATCTCAAGGCCGAGCAGTGCTGTGCTAGATTGTAAAAAGCTATGCAGATAGAAGAATGAACTGCACTGCCATCCCATCCAGGACCAGGGGAGATAGGTGCCGATGAACAGGATCTAAAATCTCCAGCTGAATTGGGAGGAGCCTGGACTAACAATAGAGAAAGTCAGGAAGGGATGGGGGATTTCAATCTCGCTCCTCTGGAGGACTGAGGTACCTTATGCAGACTCAAACTGCTGTCAAAACCAGAGTGGATTTTTTTTAAATAAGATTTTTTTTTCATCTAGAAACAATGGAAAGCACCATGACAAAATAAGATCAGCCAAAGCTGAGTGACTGGACTACAGCAGTCGTCCTAGGGAATGCAAAAGGATCGCCTGGTTTTAAGTGCCAGTTTAGGAAAAAAAATGCATTAGAATAAGCAGAAGAGTCAGGAAAAAAGCTGAAGAATGTCTCTGCTGGGCCCCACAAAAAAGCCAAAAACCAGCACCAGAGCTGCCTCCTTTCTCAGCTCCTAATGTGGCAGCAGGCGTTGGATTGCATCTCCAAGGGGATTTAGGACATAATTCCCCTTGGTTTCAGATAAGTCTTCAGCACACAGAGATGTTGCCAGACTTGGGCTTTTTCATAAGCATTTGAAACTAAGCAGAAGGGTGCCAGTGAAGAGCTGACTGCCTTCTCAGCTTCTCTGGTGGGAAGGCAACAATTCACTTGAAAAATCCTGAGTATTTTCTGACAGATACTCATCCAACAGCAAAAGCAGCACTTCCTAAGCAAATCCATTACATCAGGGCTCAGTTTGAAAGACAGTCCAGGGATGGAGACGTGCTGTGAGTCAGGACGTGGGACCTCTGCTCCTGGCACTACCAGCCATGTCCTCAGGCAGGTTCCTCTGAAGCATGTCTTTATATACCCCTTAAGTAGAGGCAGCCAGGCCTGCATATCGACAAGTCAAAAGTGCCACTTACAAGATTATATTATTATTAGTGTCGTTATTGCTGTTGATGTCATTGTTGTTATTATTATAAATAATTATACACATTTTTACCTCTTCTGGAGTTTCAAGAGCCTATTTTGGCTCCAACTTTCCTCAAACTCTAAGCATTGCCAATGGCTGCTATGAATAGAAAATGAACAGCGGTCGAAATTTGGAAGAGATTATCTCAGGCAGGGGGAAGGAAGTTAATTTATGGATGAAGTCTTGAGAAACTGCCTGCTGTAAATCCTCTGTCTGCTCTCTGCTCAGAGATTCATTATATTCAATTGTCTGGCATAAAATGCAGCCTTTCCTCTAGGAGTAATAAGTGCAATAATCCATAAACCAATCATAAAAATGTTATTTCTTGAATGCATCCCCTTTGCAAGAAGAATGCCTTTGTTTGTATAAGGACTTGATTTATTCATGTTTATTTATTTGTCCCAGGATTGTTTAACCACTGCCTCACTGCCTTAACAAGGGGCTGGGGAAGAGCACTGAGTGACTTTGACTAACAGATTTTAGTAACAGAATTTTTGCAGGGCCCTGTTCTTGGCTTTTTGGGTTTGGTTTTTTTCACAGGAAAGAGCAGCTTCCTGCTCTGAGACCACCACACACAGCCCAAACCCTCCTCTGGCTGGAGCAGCCATGGGAATAGCTGACCCTTGTAATCCCTATGGCGCTGGTAGTCGCTGTGTGCAATGTCATGGAAAGCCCAAGTTTAGTCTGAGTTTCCCCACACGCGGGTGGCCTTCAACGTGGTGTCTGTTGACAGAGCACAGACAGAAAAAGCACACCCTCGACTGGTCTCTGCTGAGACACCCCACTGTCTTAACCTCTTTCAGCAGCAGCAGAGGCTCAGGCTCAGGCAGGAGCTCCCAGTACCCTTGTCCCAACCTACACCTGACCCTCAGCTGTACACTCTCTGCAAAATCTTGATGTCACCCCCCCTTCCCTGTGTGCTCACAAGACACTGCTGGGTTTAGCATAACAGCACAACATTGAGCTGTATCCTCAAAAGCATGTTGGGCTGGTTGGGGTGTGGGTGGTGAGGTGACTCCCAAGGCTGGCCCATGCCCCAGGCAGAGCACACAAGTCTCAGGGAGAGCCGGGGCACAGGGACGTGGCAGCATTGCTTCTTGTTATTACTTATGTACACACACATGCTCCACTGCCAGATCAGTGTTGAGTGTCTGAGGATCTGGGTGTGTATTTTTGGGTAGCTTTACATTGCATTGCAAAAGCAGGTCCAGGAGCCCCACGACAGAGAACATCTGACATTAATCACCTGTGGGCATTGTACTGGGTGCTTCCACTTTCTGAGCAGTTGGTGTTTCTAAGGAACCTGCTCCTCAGGTTCCTTGCATTCATGCAAGCACAGACTGAAGCATTTTAGATCTCCCATTCCCTTTGCTTACCAATATTCTCTGGTCTCCGCCATGCGAGCTTCTTGTTAAGAAGCAGAGTCAGCAGTGTGTCCTCATGATTTGTGTCTTCTCTCTCTGGAAGCACTCGGTTCTCTGCAGCACATAAAACACACCTTCCTCAATCTCTAATGACAAAAAGGATGGACCTTCCAGCCCCCAACATTAAAACAAAAATTAAGCAAGCCAAGAAGTGGAAAGAAAATGTATCCTGTCAGCACTTCATCAGAGTGGGAGGAGCTCAGAGGAAGATGTGGGAGCACAGGGTGATATGTCGAGGCGGTGAGGTCTGTGCAGTGAAAGGGTGCAGGATGGAGGAGCCGTCCCTGCCAACTCCGGGCTGCTGGCCAGTCTCACTGCAGCCTCATCCGCATGGCTGGCTGCAGAGAGCCAGAGACATCACCTTCATTTAGACAATCCCAATCTCTTCTGCAAGGGGGATGTATCAGATGCCTCTGAAGAGCCACAAGATCCTCTCTTCTCTAAACTGTAGGTGTTTCCCCCCCCCACTCACACCGTCCACCTTCCCTGGGACAATAGATGTAGTATCTCACTCCTGGTGAGGACTGACGTGTGGGTACCACAGCTGAAAAGCCCTGCAGCCCCCAAGTCTATTCTTGTTCCCATTCAGCCTTGGGGCTGCTCTAAATGATTGCCATTGGTATTAAAGGGCAGAGACAAAGTATGGAGTTTAAAGTGAACATCTTTTTCACCCAAGGAAGCCTGTTACCGTAGCTGTAGGCCATGCAGAATTTTTCTGTTTTCCAGGAAAAACCTCCCCAAGCTGCTGCCTTAAAGCAATTTGGATGCTTCTCTGAGGCCCCTTTAGGGAGTTTTCTCAGTGGTTTCACTTTAGTGGTTGTGGCTATGCCCTCAAATGAATGGTTGGGAAGGACAAGGGTTCAGCAGAAACCAACGGAAATGGGGGATGGGACTAATCAGAGCCCTGAAGGCTCTGAGACCCTCCCAGCTCTGCTGAACAGATTTCCAGCATTATCTGAAACATGAATGTTGCATTTGGTTTTGAGAAGGACAGAATAGGAGGCAGACTTTACAGGGAGAATGACAATTCCCCAGCCACTCTGGTCTGAACACCCTTGCCCTAAAACCAGACCCTACAAAGCCCTAGAAGATGCCCATAGTATCCATGGAAAATACTAATAAATTATGAAGGCAGGCTTATTTTCTCTTCTTCTTACAGAAACTTTGGGACTTTCCCTCACTGTCCTTCAAGGAGGTGAGAAAGAAGAAAATGGGTCTCATATACCTATCAGCCCTACATAGCTGTGATGGGATGAATGCAATTATTTTTGAGACAAACCATTGTACCAGATGAGCCCTAAGGATGCTTAAGACTATGTGGGAATTGGCTCCATTAGCTAAAGTTACGTGAATCTGCAGAAGCAGAGGGGGCCTGGCCAAAATGATGCTCCAAGTATTTGGCCAGACTCAACCCTGCCTCATGCTGCAGCTGACACTGCTGGTCCTGGTTGTGATCTCTAGAAATAAACCCGAGGGCTTCAGGAGAGTTAACACGCTGCATAAAGCAGTTAGCATAGAGTGCCATAAACCTCCATCCTAAGTGTGAAAGACAGTTATGATTTTTAAAATAGCTACTTTTACTCATTTGGGGGATTTGCTACAGAAAAAAACCCCACCTATAAACACTCCAGTGAAAACTAAAACAGAACCAGTATTTAGCTAGAGAGGCCACAGGAATGCTTTGGTTGTCATTACAAAAATAAATAGGTGATAGAAGAGGAAAAAAATCATTTGAAAAACAATGTTATTTTCAAGCCTATATTTAGCTGCTCTTTTTTTTTTTCTACTGCCAAGTCTCTTTAAGAAAGGAGATCGATGATTGACATTTCCCTGCAGAGTAAGTTCAAGCTAAGATTAATTTAAATTATGGGAGAAGAACATATAAAAAGAAGTTTTGTGAATTAAAAAAAAAAAAAAGTTCATTGGCACCCTACTACTGACATTTATGAGCTGTCAAATCTCATATGGTGCATATTGAAATTGCTACTCTGGTATTTTAATGTTTTTCCTTGGAGATTTTCTTTTAGGAAAGAAAGACCCACCCTTACCAGATTTCACCAGATCTGATATTTTTACTGATTAGCAGAATGTGTCATAGGACCAGCTGCAGACCAGAAGGACAGCTTTAGCTCATGCTAATATGAACAAGTCTCTGGGTAGTACCCATGTTAATTGATTGTTTAGTATCATTCAAGGTTAATTTCCTCCCCCCCCCTCCCAGAGAAGCAAGTTTTGCATGGGCATGACTAGCAGCAAAGCAAAGCAATAAAGAGATAACCACCTACCTGTGTCATCTAGTCTGTGTTCCAGCTTACCTTGTAATAAAAAAGGCTCTCCATGTGTAGATGGGATGCAGACCGTCATGGTCAAGATGGTTAGCACTCCAAGGGACAGCTGGACAGACCACATCTTCTCCACGTTCCCACCACCCAAAAGCATTCTTCCCGCAGGCACAGTGGAGGACTTCAATGCAACCCAGTGCCAGATGAGCTCACTTTTAAGAGGCAGTGGATGTGCTGCGATTGCAAATGGCCTTTGGAGGAGGGGAGAAAAATATCTCTTGAGATATAATTCAACCTGTCAATATGATTCACTCCTTTGGGAGTGGACAGAACAACCCAGTAACAGACGTCAGATGGAACATGTTCAATATATCTCATATCTGACCGATGTAATGAATTCTGATGTTCCCACAGGCAGGCACCCTCCTCACACACTGATGTACACTCCATACCTACAAACATTAAAACTATTTTTTGGGGGGCTGCTGCTTTACTGGAGTTCAGACCTGAGGACTCCCACATTAGCCAGGAAGATTTATCTAACGTACAGGTTGCCATATGTCACCAGTTTGAACAGAATCAGGTTAATGGGTTTTCGTAATTTATCATCTCACTTCCTAGTGCCTATATTAATTAATGTGAGGTATAATGGGTGCTGAAGTGGTGGGAAACAGAGGGGGAGAGGTCTTTCCATTTAACTGATTGGAGGATGTTGAGTGTGTCTTGCTCACCGTGACTTATGGCTTTGTCAACGGGAAAGGCATCACACCCTATTTTGGGATTGTGTCTGAGTGGGGGAGTGCAGATTTGGCAGCAGACATGGAATACATCAAGGATGGGCAACTGTCTCCAGTTTTTTCTGTGGGTAAGAAAGAAGTGGAAGGTCAGATGTTTACCCTGGCTGCAGAGTCAAATTTTGTTAGTTTAGGGCAATGTGTTGAGGCACATTACAGATACTCCATGTTGTGACTACCTCTTGATTTGCCTTCTTTTTGATTTGATCACTGTTGATCAGGGACCTGCTGCTAGTTTTCTAGTACAACCTCATCAAGAAAAATGTAATAGTAACGGCACTAAACGTTGTTCTTCACTGCTGATCCTTCTGCAGAACTGAATCATCTGTACCACACTTGGGCCAAGCTCTGACTTGTACATACACTCCTAGTGACTCACTTTGTGTGCTTTTTTGACACCACACCATGCCAGATTACCCAACATAGTTTTGCCTGATGGTACCTGCACTTCATCTTAACTAAAAGACAATAAAATTTCCATGTTTGGGCTTTTGGCTTCTGGTACCCACTCTCCCTGCAAGTTGCTGTGCCCCTTCAATAGCTATAGAATTATTAGCCTTTTAATGTCCCTTTTAATACTTATTTTTTATCAAAATGAAGAGGAGGAGGCTCAGATTTTTTTTTTGTGCAAGAAATATGTATGAAAATTAATGTGATTGTTCTCTTAAAGGAATACATCTTTACTGAGGACATACTCAAAAGTTTTCCCTGCAGATACAGTATGTACAAATAAACCAAGCTTGTCCTTTCAGTCCAGTGAACCAGTGATCAACACACTTCACAAAGTTCTGTTTGGACTGGAGGATGCCTATGTCCTACTGGGAACGCTTTTCCAGCTGCCTCTGTCTCCCTAAGCTGCCTGTTTCAAACTGGTCAGTAGTGAGCAGCTCTCACAAAGCAGAGGCTATAACCTGATGAGCACCACCTAGCACATGAGTCAGGGGTGGACAATAGTAGCTCTGACTCAAAGCCATATTGTGAAGGGAAGGTCAGGTTCATTTTTACTTCATCTTAAATGGCTTTCCAGGTCCTTACCTGGTCTTGAGATCTGTTGTGAAATTAGCTGCCTTGATATGGAAGATGGGTTTCCCCATCTCATCTAAGTTTATGCAGATTCCTCAGATCTCTGACTGTTTCTTCCTACCCTGGATTATAAGGCATCATGGGCATGGGCGTTCAGGAAGATGAGCCATTCCCTACAATTTCCTTTTTCACTGTGAAGTAACTTCAGCTCTGGGCCACTGCAACAGTTCAGCCCCCAAAGCAACTCACATATAGAATGTGCTAGTCCTTTCAAGTGAGGACCCTGGTGAAGGTGAGGCACTGCATTTCTGCATTTGCATCCAGAAGATTACTGGATGCTGTGAGCAGGGGGATGCTGTCAGGGGGTGTGTAGGCACCTGACAGCAGCTGCCAGACACTAGTGGACTTTTTGCATTTGTTGCAGTTATGAGATGGTTGATTTGCAGTGCTGGACTTCTGTAAGACTCCCACCTGGAAAATTCCTTTAGTGTTAGCCCAGTTGTTCAGGTGCTGGAAATGCTACTATATTTTATGGTTCGTATTTATTTTATTCTCAATAGAGAAACAACTGTCTCCATATTGTTCCTGTTAACTCACTCAGTGATGATTTCTACATCATCCCCTGAACACCTGTGTGAGATGGTGAGAACATGAAGATATGAGCTCCCACTCTACCTCCCATGGTAGAAAGATGAAGACACATGCCAGGGCCCTGAGAGCATTAACAGTCTTGAACAGTCTCAGCTGGAGGTTCCTACCCACCAACTCTGCCCCCATAGGCTAAGGACACCTATTTAATCACAACCCTGAGCAGCTTATGGTTTTGCCTGGGATATGCTGGAGTGATGGTGTTCTACAGCTCAGCAGCTTGAGTATGCCTTCACCTTTCTTGGTTGTGGACACTGCTGATCAGAACCCAGACCTGCAGGCTGGCTTCCTGGCTTGACCTCAGATGTGTTTCATCAGTGTAGATCTGCCTGGTGTTTACTGGGCTCTGTTTGACCCTGGTTGCTACTATCAGGCCTGATTTTGATCAGGGGATTGATTTCTAGCTTGACCCTGGATGTGCTTCATCATCGTGGACCTCCCTTGTTATTGGGATGCTTAAGTGAACATGGCTGCAGTCTCTGGGCCTGCCTCTTGGGATGGGTCCCTGTTCTCCTGGCAGCACCACTGCACATAGCTCCCTGTTCCTGGGGAGTGACTGGCCCTTGCTGCTCTTGGACATCATCTTCTTCAAAATGTTCAGCTTCTGTCTGTGTACTGACTCCCTCTGCCAAGTAGACTACTAGTTTTTGGAGCAGGAAAGGCTTTCAGGTATGTTATATTACATCCTGATTTCTCTGAAGTCACTTTGATCTTTGCTGATAACTCTCCTGAAGTTAAGACTGTGTCTGGAAGAGATACAGTCCCCAAATAACATAACCTTACTTTAACCTTGTCCTAGACAAGGAGCAGTCAGTGTGGGTTTTGGGTGACTTGTGGGATGGAGGAGGCAGTGTTGAGCTGCTGGAAGCAGCCAAACATGAAAGGGCTACTTTTCAGAGCCAGCTTGGAGTGGCAGGTTTCCAGACCACTTTGTATGCTGTACTTTTAGGGTTTGGAGGGAGGTTTTTTTTCTCTTTCAGAGCTGCCTTGGAGCACATGAAAACATCACATGCATCCTGTATTTCAGGTGAACCTCAACAGCATCCACAGATCTTATGGTTTCCACTATGTGGTCTTACGGTTTCCACTTAACCATAGTTTTCCTGGTCCCCAAGCAAACAACCTGCTGTGGGAGTAGCTGTCAGGGAAGAACCTTGACTTAAGGTTTGGGAGAAAGAGTGTGTGAACTGCCCTGCAACCTCTGCACCAAGGATGGGACTTGGCTGCAACCAGGTAGTTGCAAATGCTACATACAGGATCTTATAATGTGCTATATGTATATGTATGAGGAGATTCATGTCTCACTGTTTTCTTGCCTAGAGGGTTTATAGGAATAAGATGAGGGTGGGGCATGGCAAACAAATTTGGGGATGAGGTGGAGTTACATCTTGTAGGGGGAAAGCAGAGTAGGGGCCTGACCTCTCTCCCCCAACAAAGAGGGGGCTTGGTGAGCTTTTAGCATGCAAGAAGGGGGACATACGTGATGGCAAGAAGGCAGGAGTTACCGTGCTGTCCCATCCTGGACAGTGACTTGCAATGTGCTCCCCCATCCCTCCATGTGCCTCTGTCCCCTTGGTGAATTTGTGTGTCCAACAAACTGTTCCCACCTTCTGCAGACAAGACTCTTCTCTCTTCCACACTACCTGCTTTTCTTGCCTGTATCACCATTGTAGACCTGATGCCGTTTGTTTCTTCTGCCTGCAATCCTATGGCATGTATCTACTCTTCTGTCTCCCTAGCTGTGCTTCACCTGTAGGAATCAAAGCAGCAGGTGAAAGCCACCCTGACTCTTTGGCCTTATGCATTTAGTACTTGATTTCTCCTCTGCCTGTGTCAAGCCTACCCTGGGGTGAGCTTGAGAACAAAACCCCCATGTCTGTTATTTAAAGTACCAGTGGAAGGTGCTCAGGAACTCTGCTGATCTGTGGTGCAAGGTCCCTGACAGAGCAGCTTGGCTGCAGAATGGTGTGGAAGAATGGTTAGCTGAGAAAGGTCACTAGATGGCTCTTGATTATTATAGTTGCTATTATAGTAGTACGTATTTTATTAGCTTATAGTTGCTATTATAGTAGTACGTATATTATTAAGCTTATACCCTGCAAAGCAAAGGTACCGCTCTTGTTGTTCAGAAGAAAAAAGGGGGAATTGTTGGATAATGGCTGACAGACAATGGTCATGGAGATGTAGCTGAGCTGCATATGCGTACATGAGGAACTGTGTACGTGCACGCAGGCACGGAGTGCAGAGTGAAGCAGGGCAGAAGAAGCGCGGCAGGACCAATCAACGTCAGGGTCAAGATGACCTTAAACGAAGATAGCCCTCAGAAGAAGCAGCTGAATCCGGGAAGAACTGGTTAAAGGAGCTGTAAGAATGAAAACAAGAGTTGTAAGAATGAAAACAAGAGGCAGGCTTATAATGATGTAATTTGTAACTAATAACCAATGATAGTTTGACTAGTAGGCATATATTAACCACAATGTATAAAAGAAGCTAACTTAGAGCTAATAAACGAAGCTTGCTGATTGCTCATATTGAGTGTCCTTGTTTCCCTCCGGTTCTGATCATCGGTCCGCGGCCTTTGGTCTTCGACAGAATGGGATTAAAATAATGTGCACATAAGCCAGGAGAGCACCCCCACTTCATCTCCCTGAGAGGAGGGAGAGCATAATGGGGAGGGAAACGTAGTTATTAAATGAGATTCTCTTGTTCCTAAGGGAATTGTTAAAACCAGTCAATATTTATGAAGCTTTTAGTCTGACTCATGCAATTTGTTCCCCCTTCTACGTGCTTGTCTTTGGGACTCAGCTGTTGCTTGGCCTGATACTACCATAAAATTAGATGCTCTGGTTTCACTGTATCCTTGCTTAGAGAAAGAAAAGGGGAAGGTCCATGGCAGAGTGTAAAGCAGCTCCAATTGTTGAACTTGTTGCAAGCAACCAAGGGAGCACACACAGAGAAGCATCACCAGTTCCCATGAGCTAGGTATCATACTAAAGAGAAGCAGTTCCTTCTGACTAAGGCAGTGGAGGGTAAGAAATACAGCTGGGCTGCCTGTCTGGCTTTCACATCCACTCTGGGGGCTGTCAGGAAACCACTGAACTTCTCAGAACAAGCCACCTCCAAAGTATTATCCTTGAGTGAAGGGGCTGAAAGTAATTCAGGAATGTTAAAGCATGGGATGTGGGATGAGGCAGCTCATGGAGAGAAAGCAGGAACCAGAAGCAGTTGTGGCACCATTCTCACCTCTGTCTTGTAGCCCTGAGCTGGAGCTCCTCCAGACCCTGTCTCCCACTCCTGCTGACCAGGGTTCCTCACAGGGGAGAGGAAGGCAATAGAGAAACATTTTCTTCTTTGCAATGTGCTGTGACCTTCTGGTCTCAAAGTAATGTCCAGTGATGCTCCTGTGAAGTAGTTTTTTCTAATATCCACTCTGACCCTCCCTGGTGTACCTTGAAGCTGTTTCCTCTTGTCCTATCACTTTTCACTAGGGAGTAAAGGTCAGCCCCTCTCTCTCCACAACCTCCTTCAGGTTATTAGAGAGCAATTACGTGTCCCCTCAACCTCCTTTTCTCTGGACTAAATAGCCCCAGTTCCCTCAACCTGGATGATGACAATGAGCAGTGCCTTTGAATTTGGCAAGGACACAGTGTTGACTAATGGATGTTGTGATGTGTCCTTGCAAGAGTAGTGTCGCCCTACAGAAGCTAGTCCCCCAGTAAAGGCAGGGGAAGTAGGAAGGCTGAGAATGATTTGGAGCAGGAGCTTCCCTGGTTTTCTGGAGAAGCTCCTCCCTCTCCATTTATAGGGCATTAGAGAACAGGCATTTGTGGAAATGGAACTGAGGTTAAAAAACAGGATGTGGCCAACAAGAGGTTAATTTAGGTCTGGGACTTGCCCTTTACAAATGTGGCTACAAGCCCATCACTCTGCCAACAGTTGCAGTCCATGGCTCATTCTTTCTAGAGAATGGGTATCAGTTGTCATTGAGTTATCCTGTCAGCACACAAAGCCAGGAGGACTGAAAGTGATGGTCTGGCATGTGTCTTCTGATGGAGCTTGTCACTCTCTGGATGGAGAGGGAATGTGAGGAAAACCCAGCAGGACATGTGTTGTCTCTACTGAGTGTCAGCAGGCTGTGCTAGGCTGCCTAAGCTTTTCCTCAGGGAGGTGATGCATTTCCCCAGTGGGATGGAGGACCTAGCTTGGCTATCAAAGGCCATATGTGCATGTTGTTGGGGCACTTGGATGGGCTAATTAGTCTGGATATTGGATGAAATATCCAAGGTAGCTGTGCTGGGTTTGGGGTGGCTTCTGCAGAGCTAGCACAGAGTTGTTTTTGGAAAGTCCTAGTAGCCTAGCACTTCAAAGGCTGCTGTGTTCTCCAAGCCATGCTTCAGCCACCATTCACCAGCTGTTGACCAGGCTGATGTGGACTTGGCAGCTCCCAGTGTGACTGCAGAAGAATAAGGTGCCTCTTGGGGGTTTTTTTGCTGCAGGCTGAATACACTCAAAGCCACCTCCATCAAGGACCTCTGCAAGGATCCTCTGCTGTGGTCAGCAGCCACTGTATGGGAATGAGTGTGTGCATCCATCTGTCTCTGAATGCTTCCCCTGATTTGTTACACTTCCTTCTGCTTCAATCAGCCACTTGCATTCAGTTGAGAATTAGCATCTTGTACATGTACCACTTTGGGTAACAGAGCCACATAGGTAAGGCTGGGTGATTTCCTGCTAAAAATGCTGGTTGGGGCAGTTTTAGGGTTGTGGAGGTCACCCCTGTCTAACGGTGCCAACTTTCACACTGTTGTTCCCCTTCCTCCTCTTCTTCCTCTCAGTTCTCATCATCTGGCCTTCTGGTTTATCAAGAAATCTTACCCATTTACTTTAAAACTCCCACTAAATGTCACCCAAGGGAAGGCATAGAGGGTATGCAGGTTTGTTTTGTTTTGGGGAAACTTGCAGAGACAAGCATAATCCTTGCACTTCTGAGAGCCTGCTTCCTGACATAGCTTTTCATCTGCACCCTGATAGCTTCTGAATCCCTTCTGCACATGCAGCATTGTGTTTTCTTGAGTGAACATCAACATCCTGTGGATGTAAGCTTGCATATAGAGAATCATGGCGAGAAATGAGGAGCCCAACTGAGATGGTAGGATGAATCATAGAATGGCAAGGGTTGGAAGGGACCCCAAGGATCATAGAGCTCCAACCCCCCTGCCACAGGCAGGGCCACCAACCTCAGGCCTGGAGCTACACAAGGTTGCCCAGAGCCCCATCCAACCTGGAGGTGTCCATCCTTCACCTTTTGGCCTGCTTGCCACTCTGCAGCTTGGTAAACAAGGCTGTCAGAAGTGATGAGGCAGGAATTTTTTTACCAGAAAATGATGGGCAGGTGGAAATCAGTGGTGATTTTTTTTTTTTTAAGGTAAATTTAGTAATTTTTTTGGAGTTGACTATAGCAAACTCACTGTTAGGGGAGAACTGCTCTGACTCCAACCCCCACAAAACTGCTGCTAACATCATCAATGTGTTGAAATTTCTTCCAGGCAGTGATGGTTGTGAATAGCTGGGAATAGACCAAGGTGCTTCACTGCTGTCTGCTACCCTTGTTAGGCTTACTTGTTTATTAGGCTGCCCTGTTGTGCAGGCTTGCCAGCAGCTCCCTGCAGAGCACCAAGTGAGTAGCAGATATCTGTCCTGGAGATTTCTGTTATAATCTGTAAGAGTAAAGAAAAGCTGCACAGAAGGTGAGGGAAGAGGAAAGTGGCAAATGGGCCATGTTTCAGTATTACTTCTCACTTTTGGTGATAAAGGAGGTTTTTTGGAAGGTATTTGGTCTCTTCTGCTGATGTGAAACTTAACACTGTGTCAGTTGGGGTGGGGGGAAGGGGAATCACCAAAACTGCCAGCCTACCAGTTTCCAGGGTAGCCAACACAAGACATCTGATCTGAGTATGTAACTGAGCTGTAAGCAGCATCATACCTGACTTTGACCTGCAAGTTGGAGAGAATTCATGCATTGTGAAAGTGCTTGCTCTGTACATGCCCAGCTCATGATTTTCCCAGTGCCTCTTGTTACTTTACACATAAGCACAAGTTTAGTTTCCTCTGTTCATTCTTTATGATTGCCCCACTCATTGCTCCCAGTGTGCTTTATAATTCCTTAATCTTTGCAGGCTCCTGTTCTCCTTATCCTTCAGGGAGCCTGAATTCCCACAGGCACCATCCAGCTAACTATGGAAATGCCACACCTGCTTCTTGGTGCTCCTTGCCAATGCTGCAATGTTTGCTTCCTCACATTGGTCCCTTCTGGCACAGGACTGTCAACCTCTCCTAAAGAGCATCTTAGCTCAGAAATGCAGGGAGGTTAAGGCCTGAAGTGGGTTGAAGAGGAGAAAAACATAAGTGTGTGTCCCCAGCTCAGGTGAAAAAGGAGGACAGTACCTGGCATCAGTCACCACTGACCCACAGGTTGTAGGCATAGGTTTGTGTGGCACCTGGTATCATGAAACATCTAGAACAAGTTTTTCTATCCCTTTGGATTGACCATTGGCTGATACATTGCAGCCTGTGGGACCATTATCCTCTGTGTCTATTCCCACAGCAGCCTCATCAGTTGGAAGTTAGCCTTGCCATCATTAAGGAGACTTTAACAAAGACTGTGCTGTTGAAAGTGAACATCTTGATGAGGCCTAATTTATTTTGCAGTTGTTATCCTGTTGACCTAAAATGACAGCAGGACACTTGGAGAGGTGCCCAGTTTATTTAAGATGCAAACACAAAATTGCCTCTCCCTGCCTGCAGAAAGAGCTTAGCAGCACAAGGTGCTCTGAGCTGCTGGTCCCAACACTCTGCTTGGCAGCTCTTGCCCTAAAAGCTCACTGTGGCTTTTCTGAGGGCCAGGACAGACCAAGTTGGCTTTATCTGTTTTTAACAGTTGCAGCCTCTTTGCACATCCCTCAGAAATCTTTTCAGTGCTGGGAGATGGTTGTGTGGTCCTCCACTGTGAGAAGAATGTACAATCTGTGTATACATCAGGAGCAAAGTGTTTGGGGGCAGGATCAGATGTCTGGGTGCAGGTAGGGAAAGTGCCCAATCCTGGGGCTCCTTGGGGTTCTAAGTCTTACCTGGTGGCATGGTCCCAGCTGCAGTTCCATCTCAGGGTCCCTGCCCACAGCTGTCTGCTGGAGCACACTCCTCTCGGATGAAGGTGTATGTGGTGCATGGGGTCTGCCATAGGGAGTGTCTGCTGGAAAGCACCAGGGCCAAACAAGGTGACAGTGCAAGGACAAGGGGATGGGGTTCCAGGTTGCAAGGGGAAGTCTACTAGGATATAAGGAATCAGAAGGAGCAAAGGATGGAGTTCAGGTACTGTAATCTCCAGCCTCAGAAATGTTCAAAACTCATCTGGACAAGGCCCTGAGTAACCTCATCAGATTTTTTGATGCCAGTCCTGTTTTGAACAGGCAGTTGGACCAGAGCCTTGCAAATTCCCTCCCAAATGAAGTTACTCCATGAAAGAGGAGTTAAAGGTGTGTGCCATGCACTTCAGCTCAAGTTCTGCATCAGCTTCCCAGTTGCATTTGTCCTGGGAAATGAGATGGGCTTGTCTTCTGACAGAAGCTCTTGTGAGATTAAGTACCTGGTTTTATAAAAAACTGATGTGTCTTATCTTAAATAAAAGTGGTTAGTTTTCCCAGCTTTATTGGGATTATCTACCCACTGAGGCATTTGCTATTTGTCAAGCTAGACTCTGTACAATTTGCACTGGAAAAGCTGGTGTCAGCCTAGCAGAGCAAACACCTTCCATGCTGCTTGCCTTGAAGCAGCAGCTTTTATACACAAGTGAGAGTTGGGAGGGTGATTTGGAATCCACTGCAACAAGGAGCTCTTTGGGGGTGTAAGATGTGATGCTGCTGCAGCACTAGTGTCATTGGTAACTTGTTCCCTAGGTCGTTTCCCTCTTATTTTCAGACCCCCCAGTAGTTAGTCACATGTTTATCATAGCAGTCTTTGAAACTTTGTATAGTCTTCAAGTGATCTATGCACAGAGGTTATATTTTAATACATAATAAAAATTATATATTTTAATATATAATAAAAAATCTAGCTGAGAGGGAAGTCCAATGGCAAAGATGCAAAGAAAAAATGTGGGTAGGACACTACCTTAAGGAACAGGGTTGACAAATGCTGTTCACTGCTTTTGCTCCTGTTGCCTGACCCAGCCTTTCTGTGCTCTCACACCTAGAAATGTTCCTTTCATCTGCAGCACCAGAAAAATAATGTCACTTTAAAAGGTCTGCATGAAGTTCCTCTGGGTCCTAGCAAACTTCCCCATGCAACTGCTACCACTGTGCTTCAGTACACCCTTCAGGAACAAACACATCTGATGACTAAGGGAGCCACAAGAAGGCATGAGGAGCAACATATTCTGTGTAGCAGAAACCTGAACGCAGAAACTACTCAGCTGTGACTCTGAGCTTCCTTTAGTGAAGCTGCACACAGCTCTCCCTCAGCAGCCAAAATCACATCAGTCCAACATAGTATCTCTTGAGTGCAGTGCAGATTATGACTAATTTATGTTGTTGCTTTTGCTCCTAGCCAGACAGCTTAATATGATACAAATTCATTACGGAAGTCTGGAGGAAAAAGCTGTGTGCATGGAGTAAAAGGCAGGATCGTTGGGACAGACAGATTCAAAGTTGTGTCATAAAGCTGTCACTGTTGCATCAAAGCTGCTGTGTAAATGTGAATGCTTCAGGCTTTCAATTTCTGCTGCTTTATACTGAATAATTTATAATGAAAGAAGGGCAAAATAAAACTATAGTCTCATTTTAGAAAGCCCAGCTGGTATGTTCTGTGCCACTTCTGTGTTTTCCTGGTCAGTCGGCCTCTTTTGTCCTTACTTTTGTCCAATAATAAATGCTCATTCAGCAATGAAAAGGCTCGATTAGTAAAGGGTGAAAGATGTCCAGAGGAATACACTGAGTTCAGAGTAAACCTCAAATTTAGGAGGAATTTGAAACAGACTTTTAGACCCCTCCATAGCACGGAGCTGGCTATAACCACCAGGATTACTTGTGAGCAGTCCAGTTGTATCACTTGTGTGAATGGCAGGGGGGATTAGAGGGGCGATCTGGGGCTGCAGCAGGAGATAATCTGTGTGAGCTGCCCTTTGGAGGGACAAGACCCTCTAATCCCCATCTGTATGATCATATGGAGCACCTAGTGGGGTCATCCTGTGCGCTGCTCGCCTCTTGGTAGAAGGGTACGATGGCCTTCTAGGCAGAAGCCTTGTCAGCTCTCACCACCTGCCAGCACACAGGAGAAGTCTGCTAAGTGTGTTTTGGTGAGAAGGGATCATGAATCTATGCAGTTTGTTGCCTTTTTCTGTGAACAAGGCTGAGCAGGCGAAGGAAAGGTAAAGGCACTCAGATGAAAGACACAGTCTATGCACACACCTGCATCTATGCATGTGAGGCATCATTTAAAAGGGACAGAATTAAGGACAGTTCCTGAGTTGCAGAAAACAGGGCTGAAAAATTCTAGTGTAGCACACAGCTAGCCTTCAGGAAATGGATTCTTTTTCCACCATCAGTTTTGTTAATAATTTTACTTTTAATGATATCAAGAAGTTATCCCCTTTGTTTATTTCTGAGATCCTACAGCCTACTGTCTCTCCACCTGGGCTCCTGTCCCAGTCACCCAGAGCTCCCCAGAGCATGGGAACAGGAGACAGGCTCAGCCTTGGTATTACCTCTGCTTCCCTGTACCCACCAGTGGCACAGCAGCTGCAAGACATTAGAATAGAAACTGGAGGCCACTCATTTCAAATCTGGCAATACTAATTTGATCTGCTGCCTGTGTGCTGCTGTGATACTCATTTGTGATCAAACCCTGGATGAGTGACTGCCTGTGCAGATCACAGACTGGGGGAGCTCAGACATCCCTGAATCACACGCTGGTTTGGATTGGCAGCGACTGTAAAGATCACCCTCCGCTAGCCCAGGTTGCCCACAGTCCCATCCAACCTCACCTTGAACTGCTGGGAGGGGGCAGCCAGAGCTGCCCTGTGCCAGGGCCTCACCACCCTCACAGGGAAGAATTTCTGCCCTCTTTCCGTATAAAGCCATTGTTCTTTGCCCTATCACTCCCTGCTCTTGCAAACAGTCCCTCTCCTGCTTTCTCATCAGCCCCTTTAGGTACAGGAAGGTGCTACGAGGGCTCCCCGAGGCCTCTTCAAGGTTGAACAATCCCGAAGCCTCTTCATCCCTACCATTTAATGGCCCCCCCAACAGACACACCTATCGCACCCCACCGACCTCCCCTCCCCGAGGGGCCGTGCGGGGGCTCTGACAGCCGCAGAGCGGTTCGCTTCGCTCGTTTAAGCCTCGACCTGGGCGAGTTTCGGGCCGGCGGGATGCATGTGAGCCGTGGGGTGGGATGGCTCGGGGACGGGGAGCAGAGGCATCCGGAACCGGCGCAGGAGAGCGCTGGGGAGATCGGTTGGGAAAGCCGCCGCGGCGGCACCGGGGAGCCCGCGGCCCCTCTCCCCTTAAAAAAAAGGCTAAAAAAGTAACAAATAAATACATAAAGTAAAATGAAGTGTAGATAAACGCGGCCGGAAGCTGCCTGCGCCGCTGAACTCCAGCTTGAGCACCGCTGGAGAAGGGGAGGGGGGAACAATCCCGGCCATCCCCCCCCCCCGCCCACCTCCCCGTGTGAAAAGAGGGGCGGCGAGCGGCAGCCCCGCCCCGCCGCTTTCTGTCCCCTCTCCCGCGCCGTACGGCCGGGCGCGCCGGCTCCATCCGCTGGCAACTTTGTAGCGCGGGGCGCGGGCGGCGCCGCCGCGGCTGTGCCCTCACCCGGGGGCAGACCCCCGCCGCTCCCGGGAGACCTCCCCGCCATGGCTGGCATCGGCATCGACCACTCCAAGCTGCCCGGAGTCAAAGAAGGTGGGTGGGGGTCGCTGCGGGGCAGCGGACCGGCTGGCGGGGTAGGGGCGCGCAGCCCGGCCCCGGGAGCCGGACGGGACGGAGCGGTCGGGGGTCTCGGGGGAGGAAGGGGGGAGGCTCGATGTTTGGGGTGAAGATGTGTGATTGTTTGACATCTCCCGGCGGAGGGGGGGGCGGCTGGCGGCGCTCCCCGCGGAGCCGGGTCAGCGGGGGGAGGAGGGGAGGGGGGGGGGGGGGGGAGAGGGGGTCTCGGCGCCCCGGCCGCGGCAGGGACCGTGGGGCGGGCGGGCCCTTTGTGGTTGTGCGGAGCCGTCCCGCTCTCCCGTGCGTTATCTCCAGCGGTTGTGCGGGTCGGAGGGAAGGAGGGAGGTTCGGACGGACGGACAGCGAGGGCCGGTGGGGAAGAAGCGGCGTTAGCTTGGCGAAGAGCCGCGGCCGGCCGCCCTCCGAGCCTGGCTCCTGGCTCCCCTCCCCGGGGCGTGCGGCAGGGGCCGGCCTGGGAAGTGCCGCTTCTTCCCGGGAGAAGGCGAGGAGCGGCGCTGGGGGAGGGGGCCAGCCCTTTGTCTGCGCTGGGGCCGAGGCCGCCGCCGGCGCCGTTGCTCCGCTCCCTCCCGCCGCGGCCGGGCAGCGGGGGGGTGGTGGGGCTGGGCTGCGAGCGGGGCCGGGGCGCGCTCCCACGGGAGATGAGCCCTGCTGAGAAATAGCCGAGGGACCCCTCGGGGTATCGGCGATACAGATCCCTTCCCCACAGTTGCCGGCTCGGCTGGGTTTGGGGGCTCTGCTGGGGCATTGGGAAATGGGGGCAGAACCGAATGCCCACGAACTCGGGGTCTGAGGGGGGCCGGTGACACTGAGGTCCCGGCGAAAAGTACTTGAGCCTGTGGGTTTGTGTGGTGGGGGGTTGTTATTATGAATTCTGTGAAGTACTTTGCCCCTCACTGAGCTTTGGAGCGCCAAGCAGCTGTCCCCACCTCGCAGGATCCCCGCATCCCCGGGAGCGCAGGGGAAGGGGCGGGGGGGTGTCAGTAAGCAGCCCCGGTCGCCCCCTGGGTGCCCGGCCAGCGGCTTAGTCCTGCTGGGGACGCGAATTCACCTTTGGTTGGGCCCGGTTGGCCTCAGCTTCCGTGTTAGCAGAGTATCTGCTTTGCATGTGTGCCTTTAAGCTTAATTAAAGGTGCCCTAGAGCTGCTTTGGTTTTAAAAAGCTTTGTACAAGGTAAAGCCTGTGCTTCCTGGCAGCGATATCAGTCGGTAGAAGCTCTGTCAAAACCAAGTTATTTTAGGGTACGCTGTAGTAATTGAGAGCGCCGTGTGCCTGTCTAAATACAAACTCCATTCCTGAAGCTTGTTTTCCTTGCCACTGGCTGTTTCTTTCTTGCTCGCTCTTTAAATTTCAATTCTTATGAAATAGCAAGCTTAAATGTGGTGATTCAGCTCATCAGGAGTAGAAGGCATATGTCTGTTGCAGGGAGCTGGAGGCTCCTTTCGACCTCCTGTCATCCTTTAATGCTTTGCTTATTGCTGCTGGCAGAAAAGTAATATCCATGTGCTGAAGTCTGAGGGGGTTAAGGTTGGTCCTATTAAGTCATTAGGAAAATTGTTACTGGCCGTTTTAGTGTGGCCAAGATCTCATCCTTAGAGTTTTGTCTGCACATGGTCACTCAAGAAAATTAATCCAATTAACCTTTCCTGTGGGTTGATTAAAGTGAATTAAATCCCCGTGTAGATGCTCTTATTCAGAATTTAAGTCGCCTTAATTTGATTTAGCTTGATTCATTTTTGAAGTGAACTAACTGGGCTTGAGGTAAGGTCGTTTACGTGGTGAATGAAAGTATGTCCGCAGGGTCGCCATGCAGCTCGCCCAGGCCTTGGTAGATTTGCACCTATGGTTAGCATGGATTATGTTTCAAGAGTGTCCTCCTACGAGGATCTGTTGTTACCTGATAGCAATTGGATTAAAGGGGTGTCCCAGAGCAGCTCCAACATGCAAAGGCGGGGCGGCCCAAGCCATGTTTTGCAAAGCCTCAGGCATGTTTCTAGCTTTTAGCTTAGTGACATCAGTTGTTTTATTGTGGAAAGTGTTGAAACTGAGCTATGCTTTGGATTAGACCTTTTCATGCTTGGCATTAATGCCAACCAAGGAAAGAAATGCCTTCCATACCTAGGGAAATATTTATTGTCCCTGATAACTGAAATCACTTTTGATCCTTCTAGAAAAACATTTCCTTTTCTTCTTTTTGGGCAAAGGTCAGTTTAGTAATTCATTAACAACGAAGAACATTGCTTTGTTCTTCACCAAGCTCCCCTTTGAGGGGGTGGGTGGGGGGTGTATGTGCTGTGCCCAGGTTCCCCCAGTCTGCAGGTAGCTGGGGCTGCTGTGAGACATCCCCACCCTCACTTTCTGTTGTGGCCTCAAAAAGCGAGGTCATTTCTGCGCATCGATAGCAGCGAACATCTGATAACTGTAGCTAGGTGCTGCAGGAAGCCTAGCTTCTGGTATTTACTTTCTTTTTTTTTTTTTAATCTTTAAAGGCATATATATTAGCTGAAGGCCTGATATAGGTGGAATTTTGCCGGTGAAAACTGCTTCAGCGGGTCTAGGTTATTCTGTGGGCAGGGGTTTAACTGGTATAAAGTACACTCACAAGATAGTTATTCTTGCCTAAACTAGACTTTGGTGCTGCAGCCTGATGTTACAGAGCCTTTTTTCCATGGGCAGTAAAGTGGATGCTCTGACCACTGTGGTCAGTAAAGCTTTTGTAAGTTATTTGCTGAAGGTTTTGGTGTTTGTTGCCGTCTGTGGGCTGAGTTTCTCTGCCTTTTATTTCTGCTTGCCTCTCAAGTGTCTCTGACGTTTTCTCTTCCACAAAGCAGCTTTTGCCATGTGCTCTTTTGACCCACCCCAGGGGATTGCTCAGCTCTGTGTATAGATCTTTTTTTGCTATTATTTTTACTAGAGGTCTCATTTGTGAGCCTTTTGGGGACAAAAGCGTCCTGGAAACAGTATTTTAATTAGCTACTTATAAAGCAAACCTGGCTTGGGGTCTGCCTGATCTCTGTTTCATCTCTTGTGATCTGATGCATTACTAGCAGCTAAAATTGGGAAGGGCTACACCATCTCCTTGGCTGGCTGTTTTGAAGCAGCTCTTTGGTGTAGCTCTCCATGCGATCTCAAAGCACTGCATGTTGCCTCGTGGACCTGAGAGGCACCTCTGAGTGCATGCACAAGCAGAGCTGTGCAGGGGTTTCCTGGGGAGGTATTCTGGAGCTGTGCAGACTTTGCCTCTCTCTGGAGGATGCCCCATCAGCTGTTACTGCCTTTGCTGAAGGGCTGAGGTCTCTGGCAGTGGCTTTGTGAAAGTGATGTTGGTTGGCTGAGTCGGAGTGAGGATCAGTCCCTTGTCTGCTGAGGTGTCTCAGCTGTCAGTTGTTAGCAGCAGCACGTAAAACCCAGATAGGGGCTTCCACACCTTGGGCTCCTCATCTGCCAGTGTGAATCCTCTGTGAGGAAAGGAGGGGCGTGGGTGGGGAAAAGAGGGACCCTGAACCCTGCCCCAGCTCTCTGGAACTGTGGAAAGTTGCACTGGCTTAAGTGTTTTTATTTAATAGCATTTTTTGTAGTACTGTAAAGAGGCATAAGGGCTGTATGTCTGTGTCCATCATCAGAACCAGCCCTGCCACACCACTGTCTCTTGAGCTCCAGCCTTGACAAAGGCTGAGTGTGCTGCCCGTGCTTGGAGACACAGCAGCAGCGCTCACACTGTGGTTCCTGTTCTTCATTAAGCATCTGATCTGACTTTCTGAAGGCCCTGGGCTGTAAGTTCGACTGCTGCTGGTTGCAGTCTGCTGCTAGAGAGGGCAATTTTCCAAAGTGATAGTAAAAGGTACGCTTCTGATCGTGAACTGGGGGAAATGGGAAAGGCTTGCATCTTTGTTTCTCATCTTGGTGATGCATTCTCTGGGTCAGGCAGCCTGGCTGGCTCTTTTACCTTAACATGATTTGAATGAAAGTGTGCTATTAGCATCAGTTTTCCTCCCAACCACAGCACCTTCCCTCTGAACTCTGCTGCTTAACGTGACCTTTGCTGAGACTCCTGAGATGAAAAAGCTCCTGGCTGCTGGCTACCCAAATGTCCAGGGAAAAGGGGTCAGCTCTGAGGTGCAGCGTCTCAGGCTCCTCTGGAACAGACTGATGTTATTGGCTTATTTTGGGGCTTTTGGTGCCTGTAGGCTCAACAGCACGATGGTGGAGCAGAGGAACTTGATGTCTGTCAAAGGTGGAAGTGAGTTCAGAAAGTGTTGATGACTGGCATGGTGTCTGGTGAGGAGGGAATCTGCCCTGGGATTTTTCAGGGGGCTGGTGTTGAGGGATGAAATGTCATCTGTACTCATGCAAAGGAAGAGTTGGCCTTTGACTGGATTAATATACTTGGGGCAAGAATTTTAAGAGCAGCTGAGGGTCAGCCAGGTCACTGTGAAACCACCTGCCCCATGCCCTCTGGCTCCAGCTGAGATTTTTCCTTGCAGCATCATGTGCAGTGTCATGGTTTTCTGCTTTGTGACTTCCTCAGAGAAGAGCTCTGAAAAATTCAGGCAAGCTGGATGGCTGGAGGGCAATGGGGAGGTGGAGAGTGATGGGACATAGGCTTTTCTTTCTAGGTCACTGGTTCATGTCCAGCCCTTGTGAGTAATAGGAAGACTATTTTTCCAGCATGCATGAATTCAGTAGCTGAGGCTGTGGTACTTGCTTCACTTCTAGTTGAAGCTGGGTGAAAGTTTTATTATGCATTCAGTTCTGGGTCTGCAGCGCTTGGCAGAGGAGATGGGCAGGATTAGCATATTTCATGCTCTTGGCTCAAAAAAGCAACTGAGCAAGCAGGTCTGCCTCCTCCCATCCCTTAGTCCCTTAAATACTTATCACTGTCCTCTGTGAGCTGCCATGGAGGTTTTACCAAGGCAGAAAGATTCTTCAAAAAGCAGTCTTCAGCAGAGAGGAACTTCCAGGCTTGTGTTGATGTCTTCTGCAGAGATGTTTCCTTAGTTACTGATAAGTTTTTGGACTGGGGTAAGAGGAGGCAGTTTTGCCCTGGTTTCTGGGGAGGTATGGAGGGGCTTCCACCATTTGTGATCCTAGGACATTGTCCATCACCCATTGCTGCTCTCTGAGGAGTGATCCCAGTTGAACTGTGTGTTGCAGGCAGCACTGTTTACTATGACCATGGGCCTCTGTTTAATCTTTAATTTCCCGTGGCCAAGAGCAAAGTCAGAGGGTGCAGGCACGCCAGGGAGGAGTGGAGGTGGCTGCTGTAAGGAGCAGGAGAGGCCAGTTGTGCTCTCTGGGTCTGAGGAAAACCCTGCTTGGGAAACAGTGGACCATACCTTGGAGCTGGTCCTCTGTTTTGCTGGAAGAGACTTTCTCTCTCTTGCTCGGAGACATCCAGTTCACGTGAATGTGGTGATTTATAGGACAAAGTGACATGTTTCCTCCCTGTTTCCCTGTCCCTGGCTGGCTGCCTCCCTGCCAGTCCTCTGCACAGTGCTGGCTTGAAGGCTGAAGGAGTGAGCAGAGAGCCTCGTCTGTCAGTAAAACTGCCCTAGAATGGGAGGTGCTCAGGTCTGGTGTCTGGCATGGCACTTGCTGCCTTGTCCTTTTGCCTTTCTCCTGAGAGGTGATAAAGGTATTTGTCTTTCTGCTGCTGGTGGTTTGCACTGTGGGGAGTAAAGGGCCTGTGCTGGGCACTTGCACCTGGAAAGCAGGGCTGCCATCTCCCCGGGGCTGCTGTGTGTCAGGGATGGCTCTGTGCTTGCCTTACAGTGCTGGCTTTCCCATGGGATGTGTGGTGGGACCTTGTAGAAGTCCCTTGACTATTAATTTATATTTCCTTTTTAAAAATAGAAATTGGAGCCTTCTTACTGTCCTCTTTTTCAGTACACAAACAGGTACTTTTTCCCTACTCTTTGGCATCTGGGGGAGACTTATCAGGGCTGCAGAGAAAGCAGGAGGGTGCAGCATCACTGGATGTGTGAGAGCTGCAGGGCTGCTTGAACCTTGAAGTGAGCAAAAGAGACCAGTTAAGCCTGGGTGCTCATAAAATCTACCCTGTAACCCCAAGCACCTTGTAAATAAGGCTTGCCAGAAGCATTATTTTTCCTGGGGAGAAAGGTGTGGATGAAAGCCTGGTGCAACCCTTCTGCCTCTGCCCGGGCTCTTGACGCTCAGCTGGTAATTATTTTAATTGCATGACAACCCACAGTGCCACTGCCACAGTGCTGTGTCAGCCAAATAAAAATCATGAAGTCTGACTGGGGCCGGGGTTGGTGGTGGTTTGGTCTCTGTACCCTTGACAGCCCTGCCTGTGGTGCGTGCTGTTCAGCATGGAAAGTCAAAGTGGGTTTGCAAGTGAGTCAGTCTTCTTCACTTCTCCTTACAAAGGAGGTGTAGAAAGCTGTGTGCAGTAAAAGTGAATTCCTATGGGCATGCAGGTATGATTTGTTCTTTTCTTGGCCCTTCTGCTGAACCAGGACTCTGCGGGCCGAGGGAATTGACTGGAGAGGAAATGTTACATGAGCTCAGTACGTGAGCAAGTATTTGAAGGCACTGAGAGGCAGGCTTACTTTAAGGACACTGACAAGGCTGACCTTAGAAGTAATAGGACAAAAGGGGGGAAGCTTATGCAAACAGGAATGTTTCCTGGCAGTGAGAGGTGTATTTCTTTCTGCAGAAACCTCTCCAAAAGACATGGTGCACATAACTTTGGCCCTTCTCAGCCAGACAAGACAGAGGCTGGAGTGTGTCCCAGCAAGAAATGTTCTTTGCAGAGGGGCTGTCACCACCAACCTGGCAGGTGGGCTGGGGAAGTGCTGGGCATGGCTTGGGGCAGCCTTCACTGGTGTGGATGGAGGGCTTCTCCCAGTCTGCACAGCAGAATGCCTTTGCACTGTGTAAGCATCTGAGCTTATCGTATATGTCTGTCACAGGTATGGCAAACATTACTTGTGGGATCCTGGTGGGATTCTCCAGCTTGAACTTAGTTTTATGGGGTGCTGGCTGGTGGGAGAGAGGGTAACTTGGTTCAATATTCACCAGTGCCTCTTAGAGCCTTTGGCAGTGCTGCTGGGGGGAGCAGGGGAGGACAGCAAGGGAAGTCCTGGGAGTTTTCTGAGTGTTGTGCTCTGTGGCACGCAGGCAGTGCTAGTGTTCACAGGGCTGTGCTCTCCTGTAGGCCCTTCAGCCCGTGCCAGGTTTCCAAAGGAAGTTGGTGTTGGGAGGAGGCTGGGCTCTCCTGGCTTTACTTGCAGCATGGGAGGGACAGTGTTCTTAGCTAGGGCTGTGTAGCCTTGCTTGTAGAACTTGCACCCCTGATAATGAGATGGAAAAGGCAGGTTTGCCTCCAGCTCCCATTGCAGGGCTCAGTTGCCTGCTGCTACTCCAGGCACTTGGCATTGCTGAAAGCATCAGCTCTGGCCATGTAATAGGTGAACTTGTTACATCCTTATTTTAGTTTTCTGGTTTGTTTTGTTTTATGGGGTTTTTTTTCCCTTTTAATTTGTGATTATACAATATCAAAGGTGATCCAGCTCCTTAAGCAAAAATTCTACTTCTGAATGGCTTGGGGCTCATTTTGTGCTCTTGGAGAAGAGGCGTTTAAAAGGCTGTCACCCTCCTCCTTGCTCATGCTTTGCAGTGCATGTGGGGTGGGGCATAGATGCCACAAAGCAATTTGCTCCAGGTTGGTGCTGGGAGCTCTGCCTCCCTGTTCATCTGGCCCCAGAGGCCAGAAACTCATTCTGCCCCTTGTATTATGCTTCTGTTTTAAATCTGTAGTTGCTTTAAGGGCAGCATGTCAACCAGGCTGTGACAGGAAGGGGATGTGTATTGTTAGTGCTCCTAACTCTACTGTTTGGTGACTGTTGTAGGTGATTGTGAAGGTTTGACTGATCTGGGGCCAGGAGCTTTGGTACTTTGTGGTCTTCAGAGCTGACTAATAAACCCGGACAACTTAAACGTGGGAAGTGAGTGGGGGAGAGGGGAGAGTACTAGGGAAGGTTTGGCAGAGCAGTGAAAAGGGGTTTTGAAATGAAGCAGAGCATCCATGGTTGCTTAGGTAGGGAGGAAAGTTTTTTCTCAGAGAGCAGTTTGTAGTGCTGGCAGCAGCTGAGCGGGTGGCAGACAGAAGTCCTTGCAGCCTGGCAGCCACCTTTCTAGGGAAAAGGAGGCTGGTAGGAACCTGTACAAGAATTGGAGCCGATTGCTGGATCAGTTCAGGTACCTCCAGCTTTGAATACAGCAAGTGGCTGGGTTTCCAGCAAGCCTGGGAGGCTGCAGTGAGGCCCATCCTGCCAGAGATTTGCTTCTCATGGTATCTGACCCGGATGAATGAAACCTGGCTTGTTCTTGTGTGCATGGATGCTGCGGTCTGTCTGTCCAACTGCAACTCTGGTTTAGCTACAAACCCTGGAGGAATCTCAGGCTTGGCTGCAGTAGCCTGAAGGCTGCAAAGCAAGTGGCATCTCTGAGCGAGTCTTTCTGTTACTTGCTGTCTCCAGGGATGCTTGTTCCTCCATATGACTGCAGGTCCTTGTGGTGTAAAACCACACAGTGGGGTTTTGAGGGGAACTGGAACCTTTTTTTGGCGTTTGGCACCTTCTGCGTGGGTGTCAGGCTTCTAGCTGTCACCCTTGCATAAACAGCACCAGAATCAGTGTGTGAACTTGGACCAGAGGGGCATGGAGAGCTCCCTTTCTGAATCCTGTCTCCCTTGTATGTTGCAATATTATCTTTAAGGATTAAGCTGGAGGAGAAGCCTGGGAAAGCTGACACTTTGAATTATCTCTGCTCTCAGCTGCCTGCCTGCCTCGCTGGAGCTGCTCTGTGAGCTTATTCACCACAGCCTGAAACCGAGAGCTTAGAAATGCTGGGGAAGCATCTGAGACAGGGATCCAGGGTGCCATGGCATTCTTAACCACAAAGTGGATCTGCCAGCTCTCTGCAGAGAAACGGCTGAACTGGGCAAGGGATTTAGGTTTGCATTTAGCAGAGGACAGAAGTTTTGCCTATCTGGGAAATTTAGTGTGTCCTAAGAGTTTAGTGTGGTGTAAAATTGCCTAAATGCTGAAAGAAAAGCTGAAAGAAGCAGATCAAAGCAAAATCTGGTGATCGCTGTTTAGGTGGGTGGAGGAGGGGCAGCCTGTATGCTGCAAGTCTCTTGAGATGCAAACTCCACGCTAGAGCAGTTTTCTGAGTGGGTGAGTGTTTGGAGTTGTGCATGAAAGGACACTGTTTTTCTTTACCCCCTCCCTTACACCAATTTAAGTGTGTGGTGTTGGGCTTAAAACTAAAGCTGGCATGGCATCCTGTCTGCAAAAGAAAGATAAAAAGCTCCAGAAAAGAGCACTGTCATAGGAACCGTGGGACACTGCTGAAGGCATGTGTTACAGCTGCAGTAGTGCTTGGTAGTGTAGTTACCAGCTCTGAGTGAGCCAGGGATTTTGACCTCCCCTGGTGAAGGCAGCTCCTACCCTGCTCTCCAATGATGAGTATGTGGTGGTTTGCCCTTGGGCAAAGTGAGGGTAAAAACACAGCTGTTGGAAGAAGTGTTGTTTGTTTTGCAGTGATCCCTGGTTGGGAGGCAGTGGTAAAAGTTGACTGGTAGGATAGCTTCTCCCTGTCTTTAATGTTGGTTGGTTGTTTTGCTGAGTCACTTGAAGCTGTGTCAGATGCTGGGGAGGATGTATACCGAAGCAACTCTTGTTCTCATTGATGATTAACAATCTCCACAAACAGACCCAGTTATGCCTCACATATTGTGAGTGAAGTTTGTGCCTGGCTGCCTGGGGTCTACTACTTGGCTACAGTGTCAAACTAGCCAAGCAGTCTCTGACAAGTATATCTCCCTTGAGATTTTTATACCCATCCACCTCGATGCTACTGGTATGTCCATGGTACAATGACTGAGCTCACTGATGACCTTTTGGGTCTAGGCAGCTGTGTATGGCAGACATTTCTGGACTAGGAGGCAGCAGCTGTAGCAGCAATGTTGGCTGTAAGACTAGGGTTTTGGGAAAGTTCTTGTGACTCTGACTACTTTGTATCTGGGGACCCAGACGAACCCTGCTGAAAAGACTGAATTCTTGAAGTATGGGTATGGGTGCTAGTACTTCTTAAGGTTCATCACCATTTTCAAGTATGCCTGCATGTTCAGGCTTGAAGTGCTTCAATTCAATGTTTTCTTTTGGAAGTCAAAGACTTTAAGGTTCTTGACCCACGGGTTGTGTTTTAAGCTTGTGGTTTAAGATAACTTCCTCTTATTTAGTAAGATTGCAGATGAAGAGTGTTGGGGAAGACAGCAGGCCTGCCGGCGGCCTAGCTCTCTTCTCCCAAGACATAGGCCCTGACAATATTCTTCTGTTCCCATGAGACAGGAGAAGTTCCTCATGCTGAGAGGATCCTAATAATCACATTCTCAAAACACAGCGGCCTTGTTGATAGGGGTACAGGCCACCCTAAACCAAGAAGCAGTTATGGGAAAGTATTTGGGAATAACAGAACATGTTAGGAACCAACCATAACAAGAGGGTCAAAACAGCAGGTGTGTGGATGCTTTTAGGTATTAAAGGCAAACTAAGAATATTGAGCTATAAGATAGGTTTATCAGAGCTCGTTATAATTACTAACCAAGCTTGCCATGTTTGCAGTAAGAAAGATATATAATCTGTGTGATTTCACCTAATAAAATGGCTGGCTGGCTTCATGGCTTCACCTACAATTCATGTTGAATTGCGTGTTGCTCCCTGCCGATCGCCACAGAAGAGCAGTTATCCAAATGATGAAAAAGATGTTGACCTTCTGTAATAAAGGCAGAATGATCAATTTTATCAAATTTTGGGGCTGGGGCATGCTTTAGGGTGAGCTTTTGAGGTCCTCTTTGGTGCTACTTTTTTGTGATATTGGGTATGTCCAGCTTCCTGTTTATGCTGTGTAAGCACCTTCTGCTTTGAGATGTTGAGCAGATGCTCTCTCAGCTTGAGGATTGCTCTACGGTGCAGTTTGCAGGCATGTTTGCAGAAGTGAGAATGCCAACCTTGTAGACTTAGAGGAAGGCATTTTGTGAATGCTGCTGACTTCTATTTCCGGGCAGGTTAAAAAATAGACTTGTGCTGAAGATTTGGTTCCAAAATGTGTAGAATGTTCCTTTTTAAAGCATTATTGGGCAGGTGAGAGCTAATTGTTGGAGAATGGTGCAGACAGAGTGCAAACCTCTCCTGGTCCTGACCTAAAGGCATTAGCTTAGAGCAGAGAGGATAACCTCCTTCCCAGATCCCAGGTTGTTCTTAGCTTTCAGGCTGATAGTGCTAATAAAAACTCCTATGTTTCTTTGGTGATATTTTATTTTGCATGTTTATACTTTTAAGAATTAGGCTGAGACCTCCCAGACTGGTTCCCCATGGGGCCACCCAGTCTCCCTTGTGCTGCCTCCTAGCTCCCTCCTATGTGAGATGCTCTGGTGCTATGGCTGAGAACAGAAATCATCCCCTTCTACAGGCTGCCCAGCCCTGCCCTCTGCCTGGGAGCTGCCTTCTCCATGTCCTTGGCACTGATGTTGTCTGGTGAACCAGGTCCTAGGAATGCTGTCTGTGTAACTGTAGCTGCAGCAGCAGAGACATGTCCTGGCCAGTCTCTGTTGGCGCCTGTGGTAGTAGGAGCCCAGGAATCTCCTGGTGCAATGGGAGAGGCATGATGGGAATGAGAAGTGCTGAGGTTGGGCCATGGATCTCCTAGAGCAGCTTTGATGGGGGTGAGAGGGAAATGTCCCACTTGCACATTTCCTCTGGAAACTGCCCTCTGGATAGCCTCACGCCTCCAGTTGAGTGGCTGCTTGCTCATGTTGGCTTTGTTTCAAGGAAACGATCTGCAGATTTTGGAGGGCTTATGTGGCTTGGAGTGGTCAGGCCAGTTTCTGCTGGTAAAAGTCTCTGAGATCTCAGCTTGGTTTATCTGCAGAGATTTTCATGCATCAGCATCTTCCCAAGACTTCTGGCTTGTAACAGGCTGCATTCGTTGCTTGCCACTTAATTTGTCCATTCTGTAGACCCTAAAAAGATACTTCTAGCTGGTGAAGCTGTTTTTTCCTGTGTCATTTCTGTCTTTCCTCTCCTTCCTGTCCTTCAGGATTCAAAAATTGCAGATGCTCTAAACTAAGCATGACTCACACCTTCTAGTTTATTTTGTGAATTATCCAGCACATGATGCTGATGGGAAAATATTGGGAGTGGAGGGGGTAGGGAGCAAGATACGGTTTTTAAGACCTAAAAGGAAATGCTCTGAGCATGTGTGTGCAGTCCCTGGGTCATTCAACTGGCTGGTGTCCCAGAGCATGTCGTATGGGCCGCGTGAACAGAGTGGGCCCTTGGGCCCTTCAGTGGATGTCAAAACTCCGTTGAAGACTTCAGGCAGAGGCGCAGGGTGTATTTTGCTGTAAGGCTTGCTTGAGGAGCCAGCAAGGTTTGGCCTCCTGTAGAGGCAGTACACATTCACACCCCCTGATCCTCTGTGTTCACTACCTCTTTGTCACACACCTAAGTATCACTAGCAAGATGTAAGGCTGCCTTTACGCATCTGTTGTGGTTACCTTACTTTCTTTGAAGCAGTTTGGTGTTAGAAATGCTGAGCTGTGGAGCTGAGGTAATTCTGACACTGCTAGTGAGGCAGATGGCAGAATATTAAAAGGAAAATGTTATTTTATGAAATTTTGCCAAGCTGTACCTAGAGACATTTGTATCTTGGCCATAAAGTCAGGGCTTGCAACCATGCTTGCAAGAGCCTTGGATGCACTGATGCTTAGAAAAGTGTGTTTTTTGGGGAGGATGTCCTACCAGTGGAGAAGACCTGTGCTTGGAGCTTACAGAGCAGCTCTCCAGGATCCCTCAAGACGCCAAGCTCCCTCTTCTGTGCTGCCACATGGATTTTGCAGCCTGCCACTGCTGCAAAGGATGATGCTTCCAGCTGTGCCTCTGACCTCACGCTCCCACTTCTGGTGGCGCTTCTGCTGGCTGTGGCAGCGGCGGGGATTCCTGGGCTGGCATTTCTTTCATTCACAGCTCTCTGCCCATAGCCTGTATCCCAGGCCTGTTCCCATCTGTGCCGAGGCAGATTGGCTTCATCAGACTGTGGTAGAGCTGTTAATCACAGAATGACTATGTTGGAAAAGAACTTTAAGATCGAGTCCAACCATACCTGTCCTCTACTAAACCATATCTCTAAGTACCTCATCTACCTGGCTTTTAAACATGTTTCATGCTTCCCTGGACTCACCAATTGTAGCTGCTGTGATTGCACCTCTGCTGCTTGTTTGACTGTCTAATGACTCACGGCTTCACAGGGTCTGAAGATGGGAAGCCAAGTTAATTCACAGCAGTGAATGTACTGTTAATCTTGCCTTTCATTTTTTTAGCTATACGGTTAGGGAATAGGGAAATAAATTTTTTTCCCCCTTAGATATGAAGTCTCTTGGAGAGGAAAAATTGTCAGTCAGTCAGGGTCATCCCATTTCTCAACACAAACCCAGTGGACATAATACCTAGTAATGAGTGTGCTGGAGCCATGCTGAGACTCAGCAGGGGATGAGAACTAGCACTGATGAACAGACCATGCCTGTCTGGACCACATCTCCAGTTATTCTGACATTGCCTCTTTGTTGGATGCATGTTTTCAAGGATGGAGGATTGGTTTCCCTGGCTTTGCAGCTGCGGTCATGCTTGACTCTGTGCCATGGGCACCGGGTCTAGACTTGAGAGAGTTCTCTGTACTTGCTGTCACCCCTGGGCTTGCTAGGAAGTTGCAGGTGTCCCCCATCTCTTGGCTGACAGTGCTTCCTTGTGTTTGTAATGTGATGTTCTCATCTTCCTTTGCACATTGTTCTTGGGCTGATGGCACTTGGGAATAATGTGCTCAGATGAGTTAGAGGTAGCCAACCCAGCCAAGTTTCTGACAGTGATGAAAGGTCTTGTGCTGTCTGCTCTGCCAGCAACTTCAGCAGCACAAAGCGAGGGCTGTGCTCTCCAACTGTCTGTTCGTGGGTTTCTAAGAGCGGTTTGAAGGCGTGTGTGCACAGCCAAGTGGCTTCTTCAGTGGTGCATGAATGAATCCAAACGTGTGAGCAAACCCAAGGCCTGCTGCTGCCCCACTGACTTCCTCAGCAAGGTATTGCCCCACTGGCCTCCTCAGCTGAGGGCACCACAGAGCCCAAACACGTGGGAGCTTCTAGTATGCCCATCATGCCAAGTTTCCTTCTCTCTGTACTGCATCTTGATGGTATAATCAGCACAGTTTTAAGACACAGCCCTTGTATTCACATCTAAGGTCTGCAGCTTGGTGGCTTGTCTCCTGGGGCATTGTCTGCATTTGCTTTGTCCCTTTTTAACTTTGTAGACCAATGAACTACTTTCAGAGAATCTCTAGAGGTGCAGGTAGAAGCAGCAGGCCCACCTATGCAACAGTCTGTGCTCTTGGCCTTTTTATTTAAGTTTGCCTTCTTTGGAAGTTCCTAGTGGCCCATTAATGAAAAGGGATTAAAGGATCATTGCTACATGGTAGGAATTAAGCTTACCAGGGAGGTGAGACTTTGTTGGGCCCAGTGTGAGACTTTCAAGAGAAGAGCCGCTGAAATCTACCACGGCCCTCCCACTTTCTCACATGTGTGCTAAGCATGTTTCTTTCAACATGTTTCTTCCCAAACAGAGAAGTGTGCCTGGACATGGGTAGAATGGAGTAAAAAAATACCACCCTGAAGTCCTCCTCCTCTACACCTGTACTTCTCAGGGGAGGATGGAACACCACAATAGACAAGGCAGAGCTCTTTGATACCACAGGGAACAGAGCAGTGTGTAAGCCTGTGCAGAGGCGTGTGGAGGGGCTGGGGTGCAGTTTCATAAGCATTTCTTAGAGCAGCAATCTTTATGCAAAAAAGTGTGTAGCTCTGAAATGTTCATCGTTGCTCCTGTGCTGCCTGTCCTGTCTGCCTAATACAGCTGTTCAGGCAGCTGTGCAGTGGACTTGCTGAGAGACCTATTGCAGTTAAAAAATAAGGGGAGGGAAGTGTTATTTTTATGTTAAAACTGTCAGGACCAAGTGCTGCTCATTGACTATGTGGTAGTAAAAGCACAGCCCTAGATTTAGGTAAGCTGTTTGAGGCTCTGTACTGACGTGTCTTTCCATAGCTCTGAACTGACAGTAGGGCTCAAACCCCTCTGAGTTGGAGGGTACCCTTCTGACAGAGTGGATGATGCTTGTTGTATGTAGAAGGTGATTGTTCCCATTGTTGTGCTGTGAAGGTGAACAGACCCAGGCACCACAGAAATGCAGTGTCTCTGATCAAGATCCCCATGCCTCATCCCATAAAAAAGTGCTCGTGGCCACCAGGCACCCTGGATATGTACACCTGCAAGTAGCACTGCTGCCTGCTGCTCAGCAGTGGTTTTCCCAGTCCTGTGGCTGAAGGCAATGTTTATTTATATGCACACAAAAATGCCCATTGGAAGCATTTTAGTGCTATTTAGTGTTTTGTATCCTGTTTCCTTTTTTAAAAAGAAGTTGCAATAAAAAAAAGCAACAACAAAACCTTAATTGCACCTTCTAGAATTGTACAGGCTTCTAGTGAGTCACCATGGGACAGTGTAACTAATCTTTGTCCTCATCTCCACCCTGCAGCTTGTTGCTCTCCTTCCCTGAAGCGCTGCTCTAACTGTTAGGGGGTTTTGTCATCTGTAAAACATCCTCCCATGCAGCAAGACTTGACAAAAATTCTGTTGAGTGTGATAAAGGATATTGGACCGCTTGGTACACGCAACTAGAAACTCTTCTAGATCTTTTGTGGAGATACCTGGGTGCAGAGGAACATCTTAGTGCTTTTCTATCCAAACCTGTGTCAATACGAGAAGAGGGCACTGTGGTTGGGGAAGACACAGCTTCCGTGTTGTTTCCTTGTAGTATGTTCAAGCCTTTGTGGTGATGGAAATGTTTTATCTTCTCTGAAGGCTTTCATAAATGGGCTCTTTGTAAATTCCCCTTGCAGTTTTGGTATGTTACGGGGGTTTTGGGGTTATTTTCACTTTCTCTTCTAGGCTGTCACTGTGCTCTGCTAAAGAGAAACCTTGGTCTTCCCCAAGGTTTTGCTGGTGGAGCACAGCAGCAGTGACTCTTGCTTCCTTCTGCAGCTTCAGAAGCACCTTGTACTTCTGTGGAGAGATTCCCCACTCGGGTCCAGTTAAGCTGTTAAGTTTCTCATGTTCAGAAAAAAACTTACCTTCCCTGATTCAAACTTTTCAGTGCCCCTGCCTTAAACTCCCCATGAACCAGATCAAACTCCTTGTGTGGCAGATGGGCACAGCAGGACTCCATTCTGAGGTTTGGGGGCACAGGTCTGTTTGTCCTTGCTTCACCAAGCACGTGGTGTATCTGCCACCAAAAAACTCAACCTGATGCTCTGTGTGTGTCCCTGTCCCGATATGTATGTGACTTATGTTTTGTTGCCCTGCTGCCTATCATAGCAAGTTAAAAATAAACCTTGGTGTTTTTCTACAGTGTGGGTAGAGCATTCTTTTGAAAGTTCAAGTGTGAAAGTGATAGGCATTGGCAAAAATCTGCTGCTTTCAGACTGGTGCCAAAGGGAATGGATCCCCTTCCTGTTCAGCTTGTCTCCAGGCTGTTTTCAGCTCTTTAAGAAGCTGTGCTTATTCCTCTTGGTAACCTGGTGGTTGATCTCATGCCTGGGTTCTAGGTACATAACCACCATCTGCACTTGAAAAAGTCAGTGAAGCTTACAGGAGACAACTGTACAGCAATTCCTGAACTGATAGAAATGCCTTGCAGCAGGAGCTGTGGAGTCAGTCTGATTAGCTCCATGGAGCTGACAGAATGTGTATTTATGCAGGGAAAATACTACTCAGAGTCTATAACTTGGCAAAGAAAGTTGGAGTAAACACAAATGCTTTTACCCTGGTTTTAGCTAAACCCTCTCAGCATGGGCATTGGTGTCGGTCTGTGTGGATTCCAAGGTTTTCTATGCGAGGTCTGATCCTGTGGTTGTGTGGGCAATTCTGGTCTTACACTAAAGCAGCAGAGGTGGAGAAGGCTTTTTAATGCAAACAGGGACAGAGAAGTACATGGGAAAAATAGCCACAGGAAGAAACCCCCAAGTCCAGAAGTCTCTGGGTACATATGCTCCCCCAACCCCTTTCACTTCTGATGCTTTGTTTTGCTCCTGATGCTAATTCTCTTGTCTTTGTTTCCATGTCCAGTGTGTCGAGACTTCGCTGTACTGGAAGATCATACCTTGGCCCATAACTTACAGGAGCAAGAGAGTAAGTACCAATGATCTTTAGAACGAACAGAAGCACATTTGTCCCAATGAATACCTGGCTTTGGTTTTGCTAAGAAAAATCTTTCCTGCTCCTATTTAATTTTTATTCTTTTTAATGGAACACAGGTTATGATTAAAGTCTTTGCTGTCCTGTAATGCTGCTCTGTGTTCTGCCCAGCTCACGTTGTACCCTGGAGATGGTTGTGTTTTGTGTTTTGATTTTGTGCTCTCCTTTAAAGTTGAGTTTATGCCATTTATGATAAAATTGTATGTGGGAGTGCACTTGAGGCTTTGTAGCTGTGCAGGATTTTAGAAGTGACTAGCAGTTTTGGAAGCTTCAAGTTCTCTAGGCTGACCCAAGGTGTAACCAGAAGAGGCCTGGTTGTTTACTCATTTCAGAATTGCTAGTGCCTGCCTTTTGAAAGGAGGCTTCCTTCTGAGAGATCTTGAGGTAGGGTAGCTGTATGCTACCAGGGTTTGAAAGGGGGAGGGGGGGAAGTTCAGCCAGAAACTTCAAAGTGACAGATGGGGTTTGGTGGGTGGGGTTTTTTGTTTGAGGGTTTTCTTACATGCTTATCTGTTGTTTTGGGTATGTTTGCATTGCAGTTTCAGGTGTGGTGGCCTATCTAATCTGCCTTGCTGGGTGCCAAAACCATTGGTATCCACCAGTATTAGGTGCTAATACCATTCTAGCTGCTCTGCCAAGGGTGCAGCTTGCACTGAAGTTGTGCCCTTGGCTGCTGGAACCTGAGACCACTGAGTTAAAGCTGGCTCTCATCTGCAGCTCATGTAGCCATCTTTTCTTGCAGGCTATACCCATGTATGGTCAAGGACTTGCTGTAGTACTCTGTTGCTAAATATAAAGGTAGGGAGATTTTGGAACCGATTATGTTGCAAGAAAGAGGAGTTTCCTCCTCTAGAGGTTCTTGAGAACAAATGAGGGAAGCATCCTTCAGAAGTGGTTTAGGTTCAGCTCATCATGACTAGCGTTTGGTGGTCCCTTACAGACCCACTTTATTGATGTAGGGTAACTTCCCATCGCCAGAAAATGAAATTCCTGGTCCTTTATAAACTTGGATGCAATTAAGATACACAGATCTTGTTTTGATAGCACACACAAACACAGCCCACTCAGTGCTGAGACAAGGCAGTCTCAGCCTGCTAGTGCAATTTCAGTTGAGGACTTCCCCACCTTTAGAGATACTACACAATGTTTCCCTGCCAAGAACTGTCTTCCTTTCTGCCCTGGAATCTCCCTCCCACTTGCTTTGTCTTCTTCACACCCTGAAGTTCTGCAGGCTGACGTGGGGTTCTTGTCTGTATTTATTTCCAGTTGAGCATCACTTGGCAACAAATGTTCAGCGTAATCGTCTGGTGCAGCATGATTTGCAGGTGGCCAAGCAACTGCAAGAGGAGGAGGATCTGAAGGCACGTGCTCAAATCCAGAAACACCGAAAGGACTTGTGAGTTTGGGATGGAGCTGTTGAAATGGTTCTGTGTGGTCAGAGCACTGGAATCAGCTGTTTTATGCTGGTCAACAGTATGCGGGGTTTAGCTTGATCAGCCTTTTGTTTCTGTTTTCCTTTGGCCATCTGTTGTTGTTGAAGTATTGATTTTAGGCTCTGGCACAGAGCAACAAGAGCAGGGTGGGGTAAAGTGGTCTTGGGGCCTGTCCTCACTTAGATTATGTTGCCTGACCGCGGGGAGGAGAATTTCTGTGCTGATGCCTGTTGTCAAAGTGGAGTGACTTGCCATTTGCATCGACCTTGTCCCTGGCTGAGGCCTGAGAAAGAAGAAACCGCACCACAGAAATGCAGTGTTATAGTGAATTCCCTCTCCCACCTTGTGTTTGTATTGTGCTTTTGAGGGGCTGGATGCAGTGCATCTTTTGATGTCCTGCTGCACTGAATAGCTGAATGCCCCTGCGTGTGCTTGCAGATACTCTAGCATGAAGTGCCTTGGGAAGAGGAGCTGCTGTCCCATGGTCACTTGGTGGAGATGGATGTTGGGGGACTGGGCTTCACTTGCAGTTGCTGGGGGAGGATGTTTAATGAGTGATCTAGTTTGCTCTGGAGGTTTGCTCAGGCCCTGCATGCCACATCTAACCCCGTAGCTGGGCTCTGTGTGTGCCATGGCTCACAGTGAGTGTAGACGTGAAACATGGCAGTGCAGGGCAAAACAAACTGTACTTTCATATCCAGAGTTGACATTGGTGCTTTTTTGTTTGAGATTTTTTTTTTGTCCCCCTATCCTGACTGTCTTGCAATGCATGAGATGTAACAAATGGGTTCTGTGACAGGGATTAGTTGGATTCCAACAATGGTGGCAGGATGGGGCTCCCTGCAAATGCAGGATCTTCCAGCTTCTGTTCTGCTTCCCAGTGTGTGTCGTTTTCTGTGATGCCACCCACCAGGTACAGTTAGTGTTGGATCACAGAGCCTGGGTGGCTCATCTGGCAGAGACAGCAGTGGAGTAGAAGAGCTCTGTATTGCAGATGTGTGAGATACAGGACTGGCTTCAAAGGAGCTGCTCATAAAAGAGTTGAAGCTGGGGCGTGACACATCAACCACTGTTTTCAGTGTTCCCAGAGTGCTTGGGCTGAGCTGGGTAGATACATGTGTATCTCCTGAGTCTGTGCCTTCTTTCAATGGTTTTGTCTTTGTTACCAATTAGAGATGTGAGCATGCAAATGACAACATAAAAATTAATTTTGTATGGCAGAGATGATTCCTTTTTGTTACTTGCTGGGAACTGCAAACAGATTTCTTGTTGTAGGGCTCTGAAAGGGGATTTACAAACTTTGTGAGCTAAGTCACAGGAAGAACTGCTGATGCAAAATGTTGTGTCAGCAGCAGCAGCTTTGCTCCTGAAAGCATGAGCTCTTCTGCAGGAATAGTAAAGAAAGTTGGAGACATCCTTTTGTAACTGGATCTCTTTCTTCCTCGTTTCTTTGTATGTTTCCACTGTCTCTTACTTGTGCAAGATCAGCATGTCCTGGCAAAAGCGATCCTTGCTGCTGCTGCTTTCTGTGTTGTCTAGGGCAGCTTGACACTGCCAGGTGATGAGAGGAGCAAAGGGACAGAACTGGGTGGTCTTTATGAACAGGAAACGTAAAAAAGCTCTTCAAATTTATGGTCTTTCCTCTGTCTCTTAAATCCTAGATTCTCTCAGAAAGACTTCGTGAAGATAAACGAAAGTATAGAAAAAAACCTTTTAAGAATTCAGGGAAGCATCACACTTTATTTTCATGCCTCCTTAAAAGCATCTCTCACATCTAGCTGAGCAGCCTGCATGCTGCCAAGTGTAGTAGCAAGATCGCTAAAATAACTGTTGGAAATAGCATGAAAATATGTTTGGTCCTTGTTTTGCTCCCAGTGCTGTGATGGCTCTGTTACACTAATGTGAACAGCCCCTTAAATGCCACTTGCCCTCCCCCTGCACTCCCCATCTGGCAACAATTAGTTGCTACAGCCAGTATGAATGGGAGAAACCTGATCACACTGACTTCTTTTTTGTTAGGCTGATGTAGGGTTTCCCTGATGCTCTTAACACTCCCAGGAACAAAGGACACATTGGTGGGATGTCAGGGATGGTGACATTTATGTTGCTCTGGGTGATTTCTGGGCACTGATGAGCATTTGGACACAGGCAAAAGAAACTGAACAACAAGAAGAGCTGTCAAAGTTCTTGAACATATTTTCTTATGTTCAGTCAAGTTGAAACATTAGCTTGTGTTAATTAATCAAGTCTCACTATTTAATTACCACTGAGTAATAAAACTCAATCTAATCTTCTGTAGCTGTTCAGTGGCTTTTAGAGATTGATACAGTGTATTCCAAGGTGTGTGTCACCAGCAATAAGAAAATGCTTCTGCTTTTGTGTTACTTCTGGTGTGCTCTGTGACTGGAGAGGCAATGACCTTGTTGCCTTGGCTCTGAAAGACGATTAGCTGCTTCTGTCTTCTGTTTGCCTGGAATAAGATGTATTTTAAGCATTTAGCAAGTCAGTTGGTGCTGATGAACTTGGCATCTTAGCTGTGTTCACAGGTGCCAGGGGAACTGGAGATGTGCAATGCTTTGATATGTCTGACCTTTCAAACTTATTTTCTACCTTGATTCATGTCCTCTGAGACTGGGGTCGTAAGGGATCTGCTGTCTTCAGGCCACGGACAGCCTGCTCCCCAGGACGTGTGCGTTCAGCTATAGCTTTGATGGGCACTGTGGTTTCAGGGGCTGGTGCCAGGTTTGCCAGGGTCCCTTTTTGTATGGCAGGTTCAAGAGCTAGATTTACTGCCATGTGAACTCATGTGCCTTTGAACAGGCCTGGAGTCAAGCAAAAAATGCACACAGGCTCACACAGAAAATTCCAGGTTTTATTACCTGGATGAAAGAAACCCATGTCTAAAGGTTTTTGACTTATTGATAACTCCATCCTGGCCAACACTGAAAATCATGAGTGCCTTCCAGGTTGTCTCTAGATGAGGGTCAGTTTATGGATAAATGGCACTGATGGTCTGGGAAAGGGAAGGAAATGTCATGTTATGACACTGACTATGGGTTTGTGTGTGTTTGGGGAAGGGACATTCTCCTGTAAATAGGATAATGACCTATAAATAATGCACAGCACCCAATTGCAGGTCTCCTTCCACAGAGCAGTTGACAGAAATAAAGAACTTTCCTTCCTGTTGCTTGTTCCTTTTTGTTGCCTATGCCAGATGGGTTTGTATCTTGGTGGCATTTGTCCTCTAAACTCTCTTCTTGTTGCAATGTCCTTCTGCCCCATCCCAAGTCACGTACTCACTCCTCTCAATCTTCCCTTTCTATAAAAGAAGGCTCTGGGGTGCCACTGCCTGCTCCAGACAACATGCTGCTTTCCTGGTTTGCTACTGAAAGCACCTGTCTGCACTTACTGTGTTAAATCTCTCTGCTTGTATCCTAGACTCCCTTCCAGTCCTCTGCCTCCAAATTTGCTATGTCACTTATGCTCTGGTCCTTGCCCAAGCCTAGAACTAGTTGCTTCACCCCATGCAACACAACATTGACGTAGCTGAACCTGCTTCTCTTGAAATATTTGCTTGGCTTCTGTACTATGCTTCCATTGCCTATCTGATCATTGCCAGTGTATTCTTGAAAAGACTGTTCTAATAAATCACAGTCTGTCTGTTGCTGTTCCTCTTCTCATAGAGTGGCATGGGTTGGAAGGGACCCCAAGGATCACAGAGCTCCAACCCCCCTGCCACAGGCAGGGCCACCAACCTCAGGCCTGGAGCTACACAAGGTTGCCCAGGGCCCCATCCAACCTGGCCTTGAATACTTCCAGGGATGGGGCATCCACTGCTTCTCTGGGCAGCCTCTTCCAGCCCCTCACCGCTCTCTCTGTAAAAAACTTCCCCCTAATATCCAATCTAAACCTTCCTTCCTTTAGTTTTAATCCCTTCCCTTGTCCTACCATTGTCTATCCTTTTAAAAGTTGATTCCCCTCCTGTTTGTATGCTCCCTTCAGGTACTGGAAGGCTGCAATGAGGTCCCCCTGCAGCCTTCTCTTCTCCAGACTGAACAAGCCCAGCTCCCTCAGCCTCTCCTTGTAGGGCAGGTGCTCCAGCCCTCTAATCATCTCCATGGCTCCTCTGAACCCTCTCCAACAGTTCCACATCTTTCTTGTATTGGGGCCCCAGATCTGGACACAGTACTCCAGGTGGGGCCTCAGGAGGGCAGAGTAGAGAGGGACAATCCCCTCCCTGTCCCTGCTGGTCACCCCTCTTCTGATGGAGCCCAGGATACCATTGGCCTTGTGAGCTGCAAGAGCACACTGCTGGCTCATGTTAAGTTTCTCATCCACTGTGACACCCAGGTCCTTCTCAGCAGGGCTACTCTCAAGAAGCTCTTCTCCCAGTCTGTATCTGTGTCTGGGATTCTTCTGGCCCAAGTGCAACCCCTGACACTTGGCAGTGTTGAACCTCAGTAGGTTCCCCCGGGCCCATCTTTCCAGCCTGTTAAGATCCCTCTCATCATGTCCTTCCAGGCCTTGCCTTTCAGTAGCCTTAATTGCAAGGGTAGCTTAGATTGATTTTTCTGACCCGTTTAGAGATAGTCTTTGGCTCAACAGTGCTAAAAGAGAGAGCTCTTAATTTGTACCTTTTGGGGTTGCTCTAAGGAACCCCTGGCCATTGTTCCGTCCTGTTTGTTGGGCATCAGAGCCTGTGGTTGAGTGTGGCCCAATTCTTGCAGATGCTTTCTGTATGACATCCATGAAATACAGCCTTCCTGGCCTGTGCACACACATAAAGCTCATTTCATGTCTCAGTTACTCTGGTATCTCTCTGTCCCAGGTAATGCAGTCTTGTGTTGTTCCCACATCTGCACTGGCATTGTGATGCTGGCTTCCTCCCCCCTGGTTCTGACGCATGTCCTTCTCTTGCCTCTTGGCACTGATTCTGCTTTGTGTCTCACCTCAGCAGCATTTCTTATTCATTACTGAACTGCCACCTTCAGCCTCTGCTTGGCCTACGTACCACATCTTGCTGTCAGCATGTCTGCACTTTCTGCTTCCCAGAAACACCAATGTTAACCTGACCCTTAAACACCTCCTTTGGAAACACAGGTACAACAACCCCCCTTGGCAGAATTGGACTGTCTGCAGAGGCTCCTAAGCACTACCTTGGCCTGCCCTGCGTACCTACCTGTCTTTGTAGCAAACTGCTGCTGCATCAGACTTCTCCTGCTTTATGCTCTGACTGTGAATGTTTTGGGACCTATTTTCTAAATGAGGCCAGCACTAAGTACAGGGAGTCCTGGATCCTGGTGAGGATCTGCAGGCTCTACACTAATACTGAGTAATAATTCTTCTGTGTAAATTGGATGATTCTTTAGCTCTCTTATGCCTTTTTCCAGGCTGACTGATGCCTGTGACTTCAGCTACCTCTAATCCCTGTCTCCTTGCCTTCTAGAGAACGACAGGACTGTGAGTTTGCTCAGGAAATCCAAGTGAAGCTGGTATTTGAAGCGGAGCAGCGCCGCAGACAAGAGGAAAAAGACGAGGTAACCTTTAAAACCATGGGGATGGCAGAGCTATTTGTAGCAGCCCTTTCGGGGAGGGCATTTCTCAGGCACTAGCCACAGGAGTTGGCTTGCATGGTCCTCATGGATCTCGGCATGCACAGACATTTTTGGGGACTCCTGTTACAGGAATAAGATACAGTTGCAGTCCTCACGCTCAGGTGTCACAAGGGTTGTTGATGCCAGTGGCCAGGCTAATGAAGAGGGCAAGTATTGAGGCTTGTTGATGTGTTCATTGCCACGATGTGGGACATCTTAATTTTTTATGCATTCTGAGATTTGCTTACTTTTTCAAATGCAGTGTACTACTTTGCCAGGAAATCCTGGGTTATGGTTTCTTCATCTTTGATGCGAAGGCTTCAGCAGGATGCCTCGACCAGCCATCTATCTGTCTCTGGCTTCTCCATTACCTTCCTTCAATTTGGTCTTTTAAAACCTGAGCACCCTGTTACAGTTCCTTGTTAGCAGATTTGTGATTTCAGAGTATCACTTTGCTGCTCTGGGCTGAGAGTGAGCAGTATAGTTTGTTCATCATGTTCAAAGGATTTGGTGTGTGGATTGCTTTGTCAGCCTGCTAGACTGGGTATTCAGAAAACCACTGAGTGGAGGCATATCTGTGTGAGCCTGGAATGTAGCTCAAATTTTGATTACTGATAGTTTCCTGAGAATTCTGAGTAGCCTTAAGATGCTCAAGAAGCATCTCATCTGTCTGCCTTTTATCAGGAAGGCAAAGGGGATGCAATGCTATTTGTGTTGGCTGTGGGACTTTATGTAGGGAGCTGCTGGGATGTCAGAAGTGTGACAGTAGGTCCCTGCAACCTCTAAAACCAGTGTTCTGACCACCTTGTGCTGTTGGGAACAATCTTCAGCTGAATGTGACTCAAAGCAATGAGAAGTGATAAATGTTCTCTCTGATTATGCTGGTACCTGGGAAGTTCCCAAGCATGGCTGAACTGAGTCAGGCTGCAGCTGGGTACCAAGATACGGCACTACTGCCCATCCTTGTGAGAGCTTGGATCGATCCTGCTTCCTTTCCAGGGTGTCATGTCCCCCTACCCCAGCATTGCTTCTTTTAGGTGGGCTTCTGTGCTGAGGCAGAACCTGAGCAATGTAAGCAAGGCTGCAGTATTCCAGAGGTTTGTCAGCTGGCAGAGGGACAAATATCAGAGACCCTTCTGTAGCCCTTGGCACAGCATCTATATGTGTACTACTCTGGTATCAGTGGCTAGCAGTGTTATGCCAGTGCTCTGCTAGAGGCAGATCCAGTGAGGGGCATGGGGTTTTTAAATGAGGCGCTAAGCCTGCCTTCTTATGAGTCTGGTTTGTAAGAAATGGTTTGTGTGGATTTGCAGGTCCTGAGCTGTCTCAGTCCTGGAGATAATGTGCTTAAGCCCGTGTATTTATAGACTTACTGTACTTGCTAGAAGACGGTAACCTTGACAGGGAAGGAATGTTTTTTTTAAGAGTCTGTGACATCTGCAGGTGCTCCCCAGAGCTGGTTACTAAACACATCTATCTGAATCCCAAAATAATAGTTTGTACCTGGATACCCATCCAATGTCCTCCGGTGTTGGCTTTGCTCTGGAGGGTGTTGGCTCTTAGTCTGCATTTCAGCGATGCTTCTCCTGCCCTCAGCATACACTTTGCATGCGTGGCTCTATAAAGGTCCTGAGGCTTAAATAAACAGCATGCACATGGCTGGCATGCCCTGCTGGCATCTTCCAGCTTCTCTCCCTAGCTTCAGACAGGCTCCGGTGACTCGAAAGCTTCTGGGCCCCAAATAAGCAAGCCCCAGGGAACTGTTTGCTGTTGCTAAGGCCTTGTTGATCCATTAGTCATCTCGAAGGAAAACCAATTAGGAAAATGGAGTGCTATTCTCTTTGGTCAATCTACCAAAACTGCAGCTGAAGATAAACGGCTGCAGTCCCTGCAGTGCTCCTGCCTTGTGCCGAATCCTCTCTTCCTAACGTCCCTTTCGATTTTTCTCTTCCTTCAGCCTCTGTCTGTCAAATTGATGCATTTCCCTGCCTGGCATCCTACAGTCCCTGTAAATTACAGCTAGTTTGAAGTGAGTTCATGACTTGCTCTGGGAGCTCCTTTCAGTCAGTGCCTTCAGCTGGAGACAGTCTTTACCACTGTTTTCCTTTCCTCAGTAGAGTCCAGTGGGGACCTCCAGCCCACTTGTGTGACTTCCAAATCCTTGCTGAAAGCCCAAGGCTGCCCATGCAGTCCCTTCTGCATTGCTTTGGCCATTTGGGCTTTGCCAACTTGTGTGCAGGTGAAAGAGGAACCTGCAAGTCTGTTGTGGGATTGGAAGTCAGTGGTAGGTCTGAATACTGGTTGCTGAGGTGGTCTCTTGTGTCAGCCATAAGTTGGAAGCCCCATCCAATCCCGGGGTTGAATTTGAGAGTAACCCTGTCGTAATCATGTCTGAAAAATTAGGCTATCAGGATTTTTATAACTGAATAAAGAAATATAATAAAACAAATCTGGAGATACTTTTAGGGTGGACAAGTAACGTTTGTTTTCTTCCACCTCTGCAGGATATTGCCCGTCTCCTACAACAGAAGGAACTGCAGGAAGAGAAGAGGCGGAAGAAGCACTACCCAGATGCCCACGGACAGGCGGTCTATGAAGACAGCTATTATGCAGAGAACGGAGGTACGTTTCTGTGAGGTGAAGGATAGAGATCCCTGGCAGCACAGGTGAACCTGGTGATCTGCTAACTCCGTTTAGGAGAATTCCCTTATCCTGCAGTCCTGCATTCAGCACTGTACAGCTGCATCAGTTTACAGGGTCAGGATCAGAGTTTATTCTAGAATAAGGATATACTTAAAAAATTGTCTTCTCTGCTTTTTCTTTCTTTAACTTTTGGTGGCCTAGAAGATGGCCTAAAGGGCCGGGGTGTGGGGGGTGTGGTGTGGGTATGTGCAAACACACCTACAAGTACATGTTTTGGAAGGGCTTGCGGGAAAAACAGTAGCTGATGGTACTGATAAGCCACAGTTACTTCTGTGTAACACCACAAGTGCGCAGGGGAAGAAGTGCAGATGCAACTCCACACTTGTGTTCAAAGAGGAACAGTTTCGTGTGCTCATCTGCAGTGCTGATACAGCTATGTGTGTAAAGGAATGGTTCGTGGAACATTCTTTCAGAAAGAACTCCTTGCAGGTATATATCCAAGCATTAAAATTAGCACAACTGCTGTGAATGACTTACTGAGTGACAGAGTCATCTCCACAGAATGTCTCCTGTGATTATCATCTGGGACTGTATGTCATGGAAAAGATATGACCCACAGCGCTGTATTGCTTTCTCTTGATTGGCTTTTGTGATTGAATACAGACCTTCTTTAAATTGGGAGGAGAGAATCAGGGTGCATTTAATTACAGAGCAATGAGGGGATGGCTTTGCTGTGCACTGGTGGTGGCTCTTGTGTTCTTTCTTCCAAAAAATAATAAATGTGGTGGGGAATTGAGGGGCTGCTTCTGATTAACACATCCTGAAGATGAAGATCAAACCTCTTATTTCGCATTTTAATATCAATACCATTGCTCATTTAAAATGTCTTTTATTTCAATTTAGACAAACTATTTTAGTTTAAATTGGGGCAAAGTTCAAGGACAGCCAAGCATAAAGTGCAAAGCAGTAACCAAGTAGAAGCTTTGTGATCCCAAGTCCTGCTACATGTACAGAGCTGGCGGAGACTTTGGTCTTGGGGCCTTACAACCAACACACACAAGTTTTTCAGAATGAAATGGGTCAAGTCCCTGAAAAAATATGGCACAGTTAATAGTGTTACCATGCAGAGATGGAGGACAAATGGATTTTTATAATGGAAATCAGCCTCTGACTCTGAACTGAGACTGTGGTGTGCATTTGGAGAACAGGATGTCTTTTGAGTCTGATTTTTCTTCCTGCAATAATCCGTAGCCTCTGAGGTGAGGTACAATGTGTTTTGCTCAACTGTTCATGGCAGTGCTGCTCTTGGTCCATGCTACTTAAAAATTAGAAAGGACTGGAGTGGATTTTGATGCCTGGGTCATCCAGTCCATTATCTGGAGCCCCTTAAATACTTGGGCATCATTACTTGTGAACTTAAACAAAAAAGCGCTCTTGCTTTGTTTGGGTTTTGGTCTGTCTTGAGACTGAGAATAAAAACTTACCCACATCCAGGAGGAATGTGGATTAGAGCTATTGCTCCAAAGCAATCTGAGCTCTTAAAAAGTGGAAAAATAAACATGGAAAAAAGCAGAGCTCCTCCCAGAGGTGTCTGTGCCATGAAAAACATTTCTGCATTTGCTCAGTCACTTGCTGCTTGAGAGAGGAACGCCAGGACCAAAGGAGTGTTTACACGGCCTCTGCGGAAGGTGCTGCAGGAACCAGCGCCTGCTGAGGAGTTAATCACCCAGAGATACCCCAAAAGCAAATCTTCTGCTCGGGCTGTCTGGCATGGTTGTGTTCCCTGCAGTGATCCTTTCCCTGCACAGCCACGCTTTGCTCTTTCGTGATCTCTTGCTCTCTGCTGCTGTATTTATTGAGCATTCCTAAATGACAAAATTGAATTAATTCTTAGACCTTTGTTGGTATTCCTCAGAAACAGACTCTTGCTTTCAGGCTCTGGTCTCCCTTGGTCAGTAAGCCATTTAAATTGCCTTATTGGATGTTTGCTGTGAAGCATCTGAGTGATCTAAAACTGAACAGAAAAACCAACCAGTTAACAGGAACTGCTGTGGTTAGCCTTACAGTTCTTGGATTTTTAAAAATATACCTGCTATGGATAAAAGTGACATAGACTTGTTTTCCAGGTAGATTTTCTGTAGGCTGTATTTTTGCTGGCTCTGAAGAAGGTTTTTTTGGGTTTTTTTCTGAATAGAATGACTGGAAGGGAACATTCAATTTTGATGCGTTAGGTTTTACTTGATGGGTTTTTTTTTTCCTCCCTGCCCCTGAAATCTAGATGACTGTAGGGAAGGCATAACTATTTATTAAAACAGAGTGCAGTTCATGTGCAGTGAAATCTATTTAAAATATTTTTAGATAGTGCTAAAACTCTCAGCGGAGGAGAAAGTAAGTCTTACACTGCTGTTTTGGTTGGGTTTTCTGGTATAGTTCTGTTTCAAATCAGCCTCTACTTCAAGGCTTTTTTTTTTTCTTCAGAAATACACCATCATTCTGAGAACTTGCTGTAAGAGATAACAGTTCACTCAGTAAGATGATTTTTTTTTTTCTTAGCAAAGAGGTTGATTGGAAAATAAATCGATGAGCAGATTGTGTACAGGCAGACTGCTGCATCCTCATAGCTGTGTCAGGTTTATTACTGATTCTAAAAACAAAGAAAATTTCCACCTGCTTTCTGGAAAGCACGGAGGAAACAACCCCGGCAAGCTGCAGAGTAAGCGGCTTTTCCAGCTACTTTGAGGTCAGGAGCCTGGGTTTTGTGAAGCCTTATCCTGCCTTTAAATTTCTGTAGCCCTCTCCTGCAGTCAAAGCCTCAACTTTTATTTAGACAATGAGTAAGTGCAGGCTCTGAAGTTTCTGTGTCTGCAAGAGATACTTGACAGTCTGGTAGAAGATACTTGGATGCTGCAGCTATCCATCATCTTGTTCTTGCTTTATTATAAAACAATAAAATCCCACCCCACTCGTCTCTTTCTTTCCTGCTCTCTGTGGGTCTTCCCCCTGTTAGGTGAAGCTGTTTTTTCTGATTTAAAAACTTTGTGCCTGAAGCCAGGGCAAGGCACCAGTGCTCATATACCAAGCTCCAGCCTGCCCCTCTGCTTGGCCCTTCCTGGCCTTGCACGCCTCTGTTGCCTCCAGCCTCACCTGTGTTTCACACCCTTCTTTGCAAGCTGTTCTCTGATGTATTCAGTATCCTGCTGCAGTGATGTGTCACCAGGAGATGAACTGCTGCTTGGGCTGATTTTCAGCCTCAATGACATCACATTAATAAGCCCTCCATCTCTGTATTGGCTTGTCTTTATCTTAGAAGGTGCTCAGACATGCTTTTGGGCTGGACCTGTGCTTTCTGCTCCAGCCTTGCTGCTAGCCAGGCTGCCATCTGACTCTGTGCCCGTTACATCCTGCAGACATCGCATCCCTGTTGGTCCTCTCTCAGCTCCTGTTGTGCTTTGCCTGCATTTCCAGCTTCTCCTTGCATCAAGCTCTGTCATCTGCACGCTGTGAGTTGGGCCTTGCTGAACCACCATTAACCCCCCCACCACTAACCTGCTTGTTGTTTGTCCCCTCCATTGCTCAGAGCACCCCCGGGGTGACCCCAGAGAGCAGGTTTCTGAGCCTCGTGGGGCACGCAGTGGTGGCAGGCACACGCATCGGCAGAGAGAACACAGAGAAGCACCCTCGCCTCTGTCCAGTGCCACTGACCACAGGCATTCCACCTCAGAGGATCGTCGGTGGTCTCCTCAACCAAGTAGGGCTATCAGTGGCCATCAGGAATGGAAATCAGCCAGTCAGGGAAGGTCCAGGAGACATCCCAGCCTTGACCTGGAAAGAGGGGCTGAGCATGGTGCCTATGACCACAGCCATAGCTGGGAGCTGTGTGAGAGGAGAGCACCTGGCAGGGAGAAGGCTTGGAGACCTCTCAGTCTTGATCTGGAGTCAGAGCATGGACTTGCAGACCAGGCACGGCGCAGCAGAAAGCCACCAAAGCAGGACAGAGAGAAGCACTTACCTCTTCTTGAGATGGAATTGGAGGCTGAGCAGGAGACCTGGCATCGGGGTGGCAGCCAGCTGGTGCACCCTGAAAAAACCAAATCTCATCATCAGGGCCAGTCATCACACAGGACAGTGCGTGAAGAGAAGCTCCGTGATGCTGAATCTAGTCATGATCATAGGAGGGGTGAGGAGAGAGACTGCAAAAGGGCAGGACACAGGAGGCGTTCCCCCTCCCCACACGCTGTGACCCAGGGGAAGGTTGGAGATTGCCAGCGAGACTCAGGTAACGGAGTGATGGGGAAGGTGTTACATGTGTGTGGGCATGGACCTTTGTGCACCTCATCCTGGTGTCTGAAATCCATGGTGTTTCCTTTGAAAATGCTTATTTCCAATATCCCCTTGTAACGTGTGCACAGTGAATTCTGCTCAGGTTTCTCTTGTTTAGTGAGATTCTTTCATCCATTAATGTTCTTGCTCTGTTTGTTTCCTGATGGGTTCTATGGCATCAGAGAGCATGAGTAAGAAGGTATTGTTGGAAATGGTGCCCTTGGTGTCCCATGTTTTTAAAAACAAAACAAAACCTCAACAAAACACACACAAAAATTAAAACCAACCACCCAAACAGCTTTTGTTTTCATGATAGATTTTGTGCTGTGGTCTTCTTGCACAGGAGAAAAACAAACAAACAAACCCCCATATGTTATGATTACACTTGTATTTTGTTGATATGAGATGCAGGGCTGTGAGGATAACTTGCTTAAGCAGTAACAAGTCAGCAGTTTCCATCTACTTGCTGTTTAGAACCCTACTGGCAACATAACCAGTTCACTTCAGGCAGATTGCTGTGGTGGCTCACTGTGTCTGACTGGGCTCTGAGAGATGGGATTGTTGTCAAATTCCATACAAGCAGACCATCTTGGGAAATTTTTACCTGTGTAGTAGTTCTTGTGCAGTAATACTCAAGGACTGGTGGGCTTTATGATCCAGATCCATCTTTCTGCTTGTAAAACCAGTGAGTAGGAGTTTAGAGACTTGGCTCTAGGTCTGCACAGCGTGGGAAACTTCTGCTCTTAACCATCCAACTGGTCTTTGCTTGGGTAAGGTGGGGGTGGTAATGTGTGTCTGTCCCTGAAGAGTCTGGGAGAATTACTTTCATCTTCATCGTGTGGAAGCTTTATTCAGGGGAGCAGGTGTTTGTCAGGTCTTTATGTGTAACCAGTGGGTTGTGATTTGCCCTGATTCAGTGTGGGTCCGAGTGGCTCGGTACCCCATCACACTGAGTCAAAATATCCAGAAGCTCACACCATCTTCCTCTGGGCTGTGGTCATGGTGGGCTTTGTGCTGCTCTGTGTGTGGGCAGAAGTGATGTGGGAGTAACATTTATTATTGTCTTCTAAGCAGATGAAGCTGGGCACCAATCAGTGTGCCAAGAAAGCTTAGCCTCGGGCTGGCCAGCAAACAATTGCTGGAAACTTACTTTTACTCTTTGTAGAGGTAATACTGTACAGGGGCCTGTTCTCAAGCAAGAACTGAACCTTGCATGAACTTCAGAAATGTTTGCTTTGCTGTTTCCTCACTGTGAATTCATGGGTCAGCCCAAGGAAGAAATAGTCTGAAACCTTGTGTGAGCCTGTCCCAGGCAACTTTTGCAGCCTGTGCCACTCCAGTAGGGTGTTCAGACTCTGCTGCACTCGTAGCAGATGATGGGCTGTTCTCTGCTGCCCAGCTGTACCCTTGTAGTTGTATCGATGCAGAACTTAAAATAAAAATTGAGTCCTTTGCTAGGATAGCTGTGTCATCATAGACTGATTCAAGGGACACAGCCTCTTCTGCCATGTAGTTGGGTTTGTCAGATAAGATGTGGTGTATCAGGGAGACTTCTCTGTGCACACAGAAATATCTAAAGTGTGTGCTGCTCTGTTGAAGGTACTCTCAAGCCAACAGTCAGGCAGATACGCAGTCATGGTCTCTACTCCCCTTGAGTGGGGCTTCTGCTGGTGGCTGAGGAGATACTGGTGATTTCCTTACAAAGGCATATGGAAGATGGTTGGGTTGTTTGTTTACTCTCCCAATTCTGTAGGTGCTAAGTCGAGGGGGACGTATGACATGCCCCGAAGGGAACAGGAGTTATCTGATGCAGAGATTGCTCGGAAGCTGCAGGAGGAAGAGCTCCTGGTAAGTAGGGAGAATGCATTAGGCAACTGGAAGGAGCTAAGGTAACCAGTGATGACAACTTTAATTTGCAAAGTTTTCATATATATATATATATATACACATATGTAATAGTTACTTTAAGACTAAAGGTTTCACTGGTGCATTCTGGTGATTACCTTTGTCTCCAGTACACACGTGTATGGAGCGATAGCTGCCATCCAGCCACTAGAGCCTTATTTTCTCAAACAGCTCTCAAAACTTAAACGATAGAAGCAGAGTGATATTAATGTCTCCAGGCAGGTAAAAATGGCATGTGGTCAGCCCAGAAGTGAGACAAGCCAGTGCCCATCTTTGAGAGGGCAGCAGGGCAATGGCAGATAGATGAGGGCAAAACTCAGCTGAAAAGCTGAAATGATAGTTTGCTGTTGGATTGTGAGGTAAATATTGAGCTAGCTAAGTATATTTTGAGAGAATGGTGGTGTACTTGTATGGGCACCTACATACCCTGCTCAGTAGGTTAACAGGTATGAATAATCCAGAACTGTTATTCTTTTGTTGATGTTTTTTTCTTACCCCATCCTTTATTTTTCCCCAGGCTAATGAGGCAGATCAAAAGGCAGCTCAAGTAGCCCAAGATGAGGTGAGCAAGAAGCCAGGCATATTTGATGTTCCTTTACTTGTGGTAACTGCTAAACCCCACTTGTCTTTACGGACCCTGTAGTTGTTAGTTGCTGTCCTTGTAGGGGAAGTTGAAGGCTCCAGTGGGGGTTTGCTCCTTGCTCCTAGCTGGTTCTCATGTGCATGCTCAGGCTGGCCAAGCAGGGAGTCATGCTGCCTGTTGCAGTCATTGCAGAAGTTGTTCATGGCTGTATATGAACATCTCTTATCACGGAGCCCCAAGCAAGACTGTAAGATGCTGTGAGATGAATGCCCTCTCAAAGGAAAGGGGATACATAGCAGAAGGGCTCTACAAATGCAGCTCTGACAAATCAGGCATCTGCTGGTAGTGCTGCACCCAGTCAGTCTTAATTCTGCACTGTCACTTGATTTCTGATCACAGATGGGAGGAATCCTGGCTTTGCACCCTTCCCATTCAGCAGCTGTCTGTAGGAAAGTGTTTAAATAACTCAAACCCACAAGAGCAGGAAAACTGTCTGACACACATTCTGTATTTTCCCTGTTAGGAAATTGCCCGACTCTTGATGGCCGAGGAGAAAAAGGCTTTCAAGAAAGGGAAGGAGAGAGACAAGTCCTCCTTTGAAAAGAGAAGGCACGATCAAGACTGGAAGGTATGTCAAGCTTCATGAGGCCAAGTGCTCTAATGTTATTCCCATTTTCAGAAGGAAGTGAGGGTGTGTGGTGAGAGCAAAAGGAATAATACAGAACCTTGCATCCAAAAGGTCTTTCCTGCCTGTTTTTCAGCTGCTTCCCAAGCCTTTTGGCGGGACCTCCTTGGTTAGATGCTCTTTGGCTTCAAGCAAGGTAAACCTTGGGCTCTGTCCTTGGAGGTTGGCCCTGGATGTCACAGCAACTTGTGGCCTCCCTCAAGCACTCTCAGGCACCCTGGTGCAGGACCTTCCCTCTGCTGAAATCCTAACTGTAGCAATAAAAGCAGTACTTGGCTCTGCTTGTGCACTGCGGGTATAAGGACAGTGCAGCCACTTCAGTTATCATTCTGCTCCTTAATAGGATTGGCTCTATAATGAAGTATATCAGGCCTAGTTTTTTGTATGAGAGATGCTAGAAAGGCTTGGCCAGCCAATGTGGAAACCAATTCCAGGGTCTGCACTGCTCAGACACTACAGGGAGTATTGTGTTAATCTTGGGGCTGGTTGGAGGCAGCTCAGTTTTCAGCCTCCTTGTTGTGTGTGAGTGCTCGCAGGAGCACAGCTGCATGCAGCTGGTCCCTCATGCTCGGCACAGCCATGCACATGATCACACTCACTGTCTTTGACCCCAGCTTTGGGAGAAGTCCCCCAGCACAGTCTCATATTTAGAACAAAAATTGAGTTTGGCTCAGCAAGGCAGAGTTTCATTTACTGGCCACTGGTTCTGATCCTGCCGTTCACACGTGTCTGGCTGGAGCCACTGGTGTGTGTACACTGATGTGTGAAGGGGCTGCACGGAGCTGTGGCCGCCTCAGCGTGCTGGCTGGTGTCTCGTAAGGCATGCAGATGAACTGCGTTCCTCTATTCCCTGTCAGCAGGATGCAAGTGAGTCCGCACGCTCAAGGTCAAAAGAAGGGCCTGAAACTCAGCGACACAAAGGCGACAGGTCTTCAAGGTGAGCTTGAACTGGCTGGTAAAAACAGGGAAATACGGTTGGGAAGCTGCTTGGAAGCTGAGTGCTAAGGAGGAGTTGTGGGGTGACCAGCTTGACCCACCTGCAAGGGGCTTAGTAAAAAGCACTGGGAAGAGATGGAGGGCATAGAGCTTGTGAGGTGTTTGGTGACATGCGTCACTCGCTCTGCTCATGGCATTTGTCTGTATCGGTCTCCTTGCCTGATGGAGATTGATGAGCTTGTGCAGTGACATTTGTTAAATGGCAGAGAAGCATTGAGAGGGTTAAAGAGCTTCTGGGGATGTTAAACCAAATGTCATCTCTGGGCAGGAAGCAGTAATCACAATGCATTTGCACAGCTGCTCCCTTGGGTTCTTGGTCCCCAGTTAAGCCCTGTACACTGCTGTGTGAACACCCCCCTGCAAGCAAGGATGTTGTGCTTGGGGGCACCTCATCCCAGAGCTGATGGGCTCAGTGCTGCTTCTGAATCACTTGGTACCCTGGCCTGCCGCTGTTGTGAGGGACCTGGAAGCGACCCCAGTGGCTTTGATTTCCAACTCAGATATAAGCCTAAAATTTCATGTGGAATTTGCAAGAGAAATAACAAATGAGGTGTGCAGGTGGAAAATGAGAGGGATCTTATTAAAATACTCTGGGGTTAAAGCTGGGTAAGCATTAAACACTTCAAAATGTTGCTTGAGTGGGGTGTGCCTCAAACTTCACAATGGAGATTCTTTGTTGCCCAACAGTCTGAAAATGTCCATAAGCAGTGGTAGTAAATACTGTGCATTTCTCACTGAAGAAACAGTAACGGGCTGTGTGCAGAGGAGCTGATCTGCAGGTGGGAAGCCTGGGTCAGACCCAGTTTACACCAAACTGACATGGACAGAGCAGACAGCTGAGATGTCGCTTCTGTCATGTGGTTCTGCCTTTGAGCTTTTCTCCCAGCGCTCTTTTCTCCCTGTGCTCTGCAGGTCACAGCCTCTCCTTGATGACTTTGAACACACTCGATATTACACGAGCCAGCCAAGCCCCTTGCGCCAGAACCCCAAACTGGAGCACTCTCCTAAAGGTAAGATCAAGCCTCTGTTGCTCCAGCACTTGTGTTATTGTGGGCTGTTTCCCTCAAATAACCAGCCTGCAGGACAAGAACTTGGAAAGAGGGGTGCTAATAGAGAGGAGGAATGGGTATTAATGCCCCAGCACGCAGGTGATGCTGTTCAGTGTTCAAGAGATTAAAAAGCTGAATAGATTTGCCTTGAGTTGGTCAAACTGCTCTTGCTTGTCCTCTGTGATCTCTTAATGATGAATGACTGCAAACTCAGGCAGCAAATGAAGGAGAAATAACATTAAGACAGTGACATGATGGATTTTGTGTGACTCACTAGTATCAAACAATCCAATACAAGACAGAACCTCACAGTATCACCTGTCTGGTTGGTGGACAGGATGATCAGACAGAAGCTTGTCCTGACAACAGGCTTGTTTTTGTTTCAGCAGCATCTCAGCACTGCCTTATTGGCTCGTTTCCCACTAACCACAAGAGCAGTGGGGTTTGTGTTGCCACCCTCAGTTTTTTAAATCCAAATGCCAGTTGTCTGAGTGATCTGTGTAGAGCCTTTATGGGAGGAAGGGGGTAGCCAGAGTTTGATTTTTGTTGCTCAGATTTTTTTCCAGCCTCACTGATGGTGACTTACCTGTGGACAGTTAATTTCCTAAACTTCAAAGATCGGGAAGCTTTTGGACTCTAGCTTCATCAGAGAAGCTGGAGAATGGCTGGTATTCATATATTCTCTAAGCCCAGTGTTTGTTCCACTTTGTGTTGAGTGAGAAAATGGCTGTGGTGCTGTTCAGAGCCTAGAAGAAATGCAAATGACTGTCTTGTGCACGTGTCCTTCCTTTTGCTTGTGTAAAGTAATGCACAGCTCCCCTTTTGCCATTTGACCTTACCAGTACCCTGGAAGTCGCACAGGCAGCCAAGAGGGCAGGACAAGTACAAGATGACCACAGGTGGTATTTTCTTCACCAGGATCTATCCTTACAGATTTTTCTTTCTCTTTTTCTTTTCCAGGTTCTCGTAGGAAGCAGTAACCTGTGCTAGCCTTTGCTTTGGTACTGACTCTTCTGTAGCAAACATTACTGGAATTGCCAGGCAACTTTCTCAATTCCTTACCCAGTGGGAGGTACACCCTCCAGGCCCAGGATCTCCTCTTTAAGTGTCACCCTATTAATAGGGAACACTTGTTTCAACTTCTTACTCGTATGTGATCACTTAAGCAGGGCAGTATAATCTAGCCACCAATGAGCTGTGTGAATCTACTAGCTGTTTTAAGAGCTCCCCCTTATATTGTTTTGAGGCTTTCCTCTTGTTTTTAAGCTTTGGCTGGAGCTCTGACAAATGTGCGTGCACAGGGAGGGAAATCCAAGAAATGAGTTGGGTTATGGCAGTGCAACAGAAGGTCAGAAGTACAAGTCCTTTCCATATTAGGTTATAAGAGGAAATGTGTTTCTTCCTGTGCTGGATAAGACAGCTGAGCCAACCTGACAGTGTCATGCTAGCTTGCAGAAAGGAGAAACCATCTTCATAACATATACTAGCAAAAGGCAGAACCTGGAACTTGAGGAAGAAATTGCTTGTAGAACAGAATTTACCTGCTGTATTTCTTTCTAGGGTTTTCAGCAGTTTGGGTAAAGTATGTAACCAGGCATTTAGCTCCAGGGTATAGGGTAGAACAGTTAAGAGGATATAATATTTCAGCTGAAATTAGACCTCGTGTGCAAGACATGCCAGGGAATTGATGAAGCTGTGAGTTGTGAATTGGGAAGAGTCCCAGAAACAGATTTAAATGCCTGAAGGGGCCTCTGTGGTCACCTGCTTTGAGCTTTGTTGTGGTAGAAGCCAAGGAATCTCACTGGAGCCAGGCAGGAACTACTGTAACACTTAGTTCAGTTGCTGGTGCATTTGAGCACAGTGTCTTAGGTTTCCATGATGTGCAGGTTCAGACCCAGGTCTGAAGGAGGGCCGTGTGGGCATTGAGCACTGAATCCCACATCTGCCACTACAGAGTAGACACACAGTGCTGAACCATGCAGTGTCTATGCCGACTGCATCCCCTCTGTGCTGTTCCTGTCCAGCATCCAGGCAGATTCCAGTCAGGATAAAACCATTACTCTCTAGGGCATAGCAGGGTCTGCAGCAATAAGTTCCCAGCATGGATTTGCCCATGCAGTGATATTTTTTTTAATTATTTTTTTTCCTTTCTGGTGGCTTGGTTCCCTCTGCTCTTTGACCATCACTCTTCTCTTGTACAGATGTGGAAATTCTTTTGTTAATTTTTTAGCAATTTTTTTCAAGTGCATTTTCAGATGGCAAAACCAAGCATCTGAACACTGTTTTGGAGTCTGTTCGTTAATTTTGGCAGTCTAGTTCACAGCAGCAAAGCCTGGCAGCACTGCCCCTGCAGCCCAGCTTCCTTATCAGCAGGCACCAAGTCTGCTCTTCTGCTGAGGAACAGACACGATTCTGCTGCTGGGTTTGCTGAGGGAGGCAGAGTTGTGACTGTGCTCACCCTCACAACCAGTCTGCATGGGCAAGCAGCTGTAGAGCTCTGCAGAGCCTTGTGAAGAGCACGTGCTGGTATGGAGCACCCATAGGAAATTGGAAGAGATTGTGGCGCTCTGCTTTTGCACTGTGCACAGTTGAAGCCCCAGGAAGCTGTAGGGCTTTGCACTTGGCTGTTGTCCTTGGTCAGGATAGTTACTGAGGAAAATCACTAAGAAGACAAGGTGACTTCTTAACATAAGATAGGAGGGCACAATTAATACCACAGCACAAGCCTGTGCTTTGCCTTGACAAACAACTCAAACCCATCTCCTACCCCCACTGGCTGTTCACTACTGGTGAAGAACCAGTTAACCCCTGATAGACCTCTGCTCCAGACAAGCACTAGCCAGAAGTGTTGTAGCATATCATAGGAATCTCTGCCTTGGCAGCGTCCTGTTAGCTGCGTACCCTTGCTTCCAGACTGTGAGCTTGCTCACCTGCTTGAACCCTTAAGTGATTTGTGAGCTCTTGCTTGCTGCTGCTTCTCAGGAAATATCCCAGCCAGTGGCTAGATTTTACTGTCCTCTCCTTGTTCCCTCTTCTAGTTCCATCTCTGTCCATTCAGAAGTGTTAATGTCGTTTTAAAGGATCTGGAAAAAAAAATCCAACATAGACCATCTATTTTCTTTTTTTAATTTGATAAGTTGGGCCAATGTGGCTACTTTGCAGTGATTTATTTTGTAAAATATTATTTTTGTATCTTATGTCACAGTCAGAATTTCTACTGCTGAAAATGCCATTTTTTTTTCCTTTGGGTTGTTCCCTTCCATTGCCATCAGAGTATTTGTTGTGAAATGGATGCCTGGTGGAGTTTATGAACTAATACTTTCTACAGATACTCCAGTCCAGGCCCTGCTACTTGTAACACCTGGTGCACTTGTGAAAATTGGGTAGGGAGAAATCCTGCCAAATCAGAAAGTGGTTGTGCTTTGTACTCACTGTGCACAGGTAAAAAGTCACCCTCTGCACGTGGCAAGGGGAGATTGCCCACTGGGAATTCAGCCTTCCTTGGGCCTCTGTAATGGGCTTTCTTGTGCCACAGTTGGCTCAAGTGACTTCTGTCTGTCTTTAATCAGAAAAGCCATGAAGGCCTTGAGCCCTCTGACATTTGATGAACCTGTTACCAAGTTGTTGGCTTCAATGGGAGTGAGTGGAAATCATAGGAAAGAAAACTGGTTGATTTTGTTTGGAAGCTGGGTAAAGTCTGTGAACCCCTCAGTGCCTACTCTGTGGAGCTGCGAGATCTCCTTAATGGCCTCCTTGGGCCAGCCAAGCTCTCCAGCCAAGGCACCAAGAAACAAGTGCCCAAGGAAGGGATCCCAGGAGTCTCTGCTGCTTCCTTGGATGCTTTCAGGGAGTGCTGAATGCTTTATAGACTGCTTTGCTCTATACCTTCCCTTAGACCTTATCTCTTTATTCTTACTCCCTACCTTTATTCCTGTGCTATCCCTTGCAAGTGTTTTCCTGTAGCCCTTGTGAAAAGGGGGCCCTGAGGTTTTGTTAGAAGGAGCTGACGTTTATCTCCAGAGAGGGGGAAATGCTGCAAGTGGTAGTTTGGAAAGCATGTAATTAATGAGATATAAACAATTGTTGTTCTAATATCCCTTGTGGGCCTCGGCAGTCAGCAGGTTAGAGACTTCCTGAGGCAAAGGTTGCAGCTGGACCTGCATGTTTCCTCACTGCTTTGGGAAAGAGATTCCATGGTCCCATTCAAGTCAACAAGATCTAAGATCATAGATGAACAGGGAGCCAATTCATCTTGGGCCTCAGCAGCTATGGTTCTGCTGAGAGTCTGGAAGATGCAGCTGTGTAGGTGAGATGCAAGGTCAGCACTTTGCATGTGTGTCCCTGGAAAGAGGCACGATGAAGTTGATCTTTTTTAAAGAAACAATTAGAGCAATATTTCCTTTCTATGACAGAAAAATGTTTAAGTAACAATTTTTCTCTTGTCTTCTCTTGCTGAGTTTCAGTAGCTTTGCCTATGGTTTGGCTCTGGATTTAATAGTCCCTTGCTGGGACCCTTGCCCAGGTCATTCAGGTCTCGCATCTCTTTGTGACTCTGGGCATAAACAGGGCAACAGGCGCCACGTGGGAAACTCATCACCATAAAATCCTGGCACTTCCTAATCCTCCCAGTATAGGCACCCCTCACCAGCAGGAGCTCTAGCCACCTCCTTGTCTCCGTCCCAAGCACAATGATCTGCAGAAGAGAGGTTGGGCGAACCTGAGTGATCGTGCCTTACCCGCAGGGATGCTCCATGTCTTCAGCAGGCCGAGCTGAGTCACCTTGCTTTGAAATGATGTCTTAATGTGGACTGGACAGCTTCCTGCAGAGAGAAGTGGCTGTTGGCACGTGGATAGATTCAACTGGCTAATCTCATCATTTTTTAAAGGACTTTGTGGTTTTGAAAGTCGGGGGTGGGAAAGTATCAGCCATTGGGGGATAGATGAAGTCTCATCATTGAATTTCTTCCCCTTGGGGAGGAAGGACAGAAGTTACAAATGCTGCAGACTGCTTCACTCTGTAAAAGGGATCGTGTATGTACAGTATTTTTATATCTGCATTCCTACCTGTCAGGATTTGAATCAGGATGAGTAACATTCTCTTACTTAAGGGGGGGAGGGAGGAAAAAAGGATTTTTATTTTTTACAGTGCTAGACCTTTGTGCATTTTTATTTTGTGCCAAATTACAGCCACTGTTACATTCTAGTGTTTTCATTCAGTTTATTGCTATTGATCAATCTGTATATTATATATTTTTTATTATCGAGGTTATTATTTTCATTCATATTAACCTGTATGCGAACTAACTGTGGGTTGCTAATTTATATACATGGGGAGTACTTGGAGACAGTCTGAGGTTTCCCCTACTTAGTTTACACTTGTAATCTAGCGCAGCCAGTCCGTGAATCTCATCACTTCATACACAGAATGATCTGGGTGTCCTGTCACCCTGAGCAGATCCAGGCATCACTGACGCTGCCAGGCTGCGAGAGATGCAATAGGAAACACAGCACAGCTCGTAGCAGGGACTGGTGGGTCACCAAGCACTCTGCTGTCCTGCTCCTGGGACTGATGGCATGCAGGGTGCTGCAGCAGGAATTCCTGCCTGGGGCTGACTTTGAGGGTTACTCTGCCCAAATCTATCCCCAGCTGATGGGTAGTTTTGGTTTTGCAGTTGCTTTGGTAGGTGGATGTGGTATATAGTGCTGAATGAAGCACAGCAGTATATACCACAAGCACTTTTTCTTGTGGTGGAGGACAGACATAAGCCTACAGAGATCCCAGTTTACAGTATGTTCCACAGCACATTCCTGGCTGTGCAGCACTCTCCTGGAGGCTCTGGCTGTGCTGCACACAGGTGCCCCTTGGACTGCTATGCCCAGGACCGGCTGCAAGATGCAGGCTTTGTGTTGAGAAGCTGCACTGCCCTCAGCTTCTGGGCTGGAGATACCATCAGCCACCTCCTCCCTCTGAGCAGCACAGGGCAAGGCTTAGCTGTGTGGTTTGGGCTCTTCCAGGAGAGCCTCGGAGAGGACAGTGTCACACACAAGTGAGTATTTTCTACTCCACGTTAAACAAGTTCCACTGTATCAGTGTTCACTCCAAGTCGACTCCACAGTGTGTCTCCAGCTGCATGTGTGCACTGCAATGTAGGTAACTGCCTCAGAGAAATGCCTGCAGTTGTCTCATTTTGCTCTTCAGGATAAACTTCCAGCCTGTTGAATCTAAATATTAGCCATGCAATGAGATGGGTTAGTCAGAAGGTTTGAATTCTTCAGAGCTGCAAGCAGACCCTGTGTGGTAACAGCTAATCCTTAAACACAAATTGTGCACTGACAATAACCTGTCTATGCAAGCCTAAGTTGTTTTTATTATCTTATTTTTTGACTCTTCACTCTCTTAAGTTTATCAGGTTTGGCATAGAACTTCTGAATGACATTTAACCAAAGTACCATGTCTCTGTGTGTATAGCATGTTTTGCTTCATATTTCTGAATTCTCATTGAATGTAAAGGGAACGTTGCCTTGTGTCATCTTGTTCAATAAACCGCTGTATTTTGTTATCCACCACATCCTCCTGTCCCTCCTTGTGCTTTTCTGGGAACACTGAAATGGGTTACACAAGAGCAGGAGAAAACAACACTTTGTTCCACCCTTGGCTGCTGGAGCTTAGCTGCTTCTACCAATAATTATGTTCTTCCACTGTAATAGATGTAGCAAAACAACAAATTTCTATTTAATTTGATTATTTTGTGGTCAGAGATGGGGAAAAAAAAGCTGTGTAATATCTTGGAAAGGATCTGGACTGTTTCATTTCCTGAGTGTGTGATACTGAAAAATAAAGCACTGTAATTATTTGCAAGGCTAGGATACTTTTTTTTGTTATCACAGCTTTTGAGTTTGCCAAAAGCCTGTTTGAAACTTCCCAAGACCAGCTCCTGTGTACAGCAGTGAGATGGAAGGCAAGAAGGAAACATGGCAAATGCCCTGTGATGCTCAAGATGTAGCCATGTGCAGCCCAAACATGAGCAGACATGAAGCCATTTCCCTGTCACAAGTTCAGCTGGTGACAGAACATGCTAGAACAAAGGGAAGCTGCTACTTACCAACCCCAGATCTTGAGTCTAAATTTTAAAACCTTTTACAATATTTGTTTATTTGTTGTTTCTCTCTGCTTGTCTAGTATAACCATTGCATAGGGGAGCAGAAAGCCTCCTCTCACCCCACAACTAGGCCCATGAAGTTGTCCCTGCATGGGCCAGGAGCTCTCCTTCCCTAGGGGATGGGTTGGCCATGCAGTGCTCCTGACTAGCCAAGTTCAGTTTTGGCTTGGTTAGGCGTTGTGTCACAGCACTACCCCAGGGCTTTCAATTGCCTTTACAGCTTTACCTCCTGGCAACTCCATCTGAGTACCTCAGGTATAAGCAGGGAGTGGAGGTAGGAACCAGCAAACCAGAAAATTAGAAATACTCTGACAGGCTAGCAGTGGAAGAGCCTGGCTGTAAAAACAGGGCACCTGGAAGTGCCAAGGGCCCTGCCAACTTCAAATTTATTTTAGCCTCTTGTCTGAAGTGACTGGGCTGGTCTGTTTTCTTTGAAAGGCTTCTTTCATGCCAGCCTTGGCACTTGGCTAAGCATTGGGCTGTGGTGGGAGGGGTGCCAGCTGGAGCCCTGAGTAGCATCTTTCACCTGCTGCAGGGTGTGCACACAGACCCTGTATGTGGGAACCACAAAAGGGACATTGTGGGACTTCTTTCCCTTCTCTTTGTGCTGTATCAGAACTGCTGATCCCTGGGCTCTCAAGTCACATGCAGCTCTCGGACTGTATGGATGTGGGTGGTGATCCACTGTGCCATTGGTGATGGATCCAGGTTTCCCAGGTATTCTCCAGCCATGAGGGTTGAGTAAGCCAGCAGAGACTGTTCAAAGTTAGCATTGTTCAGCAGCCCAACTACCCCTTGGCTGCTCCATACTGTGCTGCAAAGTAGAAGTTGTGGGTGGCAGCTGCTGTCTCCCACCAGTGCAATTGTCCAGAAGCTCATCTTCCACCTAGGTCCATGCTCTTTACTGGGAGCTCTTGCCCAGAAAGACTTTGGTGAGCGTTGTTCTTGAGTTGGGAGGTCTGAGCCCTGCTTAAGAGACTGCCTGGGGAAGGAACTTCAGGGCTGGAAGTGCTTGCACACAGCAGGTACATGGCTTTTTGTGTCCTGGACAGCCAGGGCTACACTGAGCTGTGTGTTGGTTCACATTTTGTACTGGGAACAGAGCTGGTGGGGAAACCCGATTCTCTTGCCTGGAACTGATGCTCCTTGTTCGTGAGGCAAACCATGGCTGTGGAGTGACCCAAGGCCTAAACAGGCTGGGGCAGCTGAGGTACAGGTGACTTGTACTACCATGGTATGTGTCATTTTCAGTTTTTCCTGGAGACCTGATGGCTTACAGTTTTCCTGGAGGTGGAGAGTATCCCTCTGCCCTGTGAGGCCCTGGGTTACGCCTGGGACTATTTATCTCAGTCTCAATATTCAGCAAAGCCAGGCCCTACATCCCCATCCTCTGTGCCATCCTGCTAGAAAACAAATGGCAGCTCCTGCAGCAATCAGTTAGGTCAGAGGAATGCGTGTCCACCACAAGGACTTGTTCTTCCAGAGATGGTGATCCTTGAACAGCACCCTGAGTCCATCAGTTTTACTCTGCTCCACTCTGGCCAGATTAATGACTCAGTTAATTGTAAACCAGAAACTTAGTAAATGAGACCTAAGATCAGACTGCAAACCTGGTTTGAAACAGTGCAGCACATGAGACTAGCAGCTGGGCATCTGTTGAATGCCGTGCTTCTCTGACCGCAGAGAGCCCCAGGCGAGCACTCACACAGCAGTGCCAAAACCTGCTCCTGTTTCATGGTGATGGGGGTGTGCAGCAGCTCTGAGCACTGACACCTCAGTTTTCACAAAGTCTCCGTTCCCCTGGCACTGCTTTTGCCTCAGTGGTATCTCCCCTGTCCTGCCTCTTCCCCCAGAAGAGATCTCCTAGCCACCTTGGAGACCCACCTCATGGCCTGTTGGGTCCAGGCTCCAAACACAGACACAACTAGCCCTGAGCTGGTGCTGGGGCTCCAGGACCACCACACAATTTCTATTTCTATAGAAGCAGACAGGACTGACCCCGTTACCATATGGAGCCTGGAGGGTGGCAGTGCAGAGCATCCCATGGCAGAAGGGGATGCATAGTTGCAGCACCTGAGACAAAGAAGACCCACAGCTGCTCCAAGTATGGCTGAGACTGCAGATCTGGTCCCAGCTGTGTCCTGTTGACCTCCCCATGGGATAGGAGAGACCAAAAGCAGCAGTACAGGCAATTGGGCTGGGCATACCTGTTTCCTGGGAGAACTGTAGTGCCCTAACAGCAGACCAGGGCCTCCTGTTAATTGCTCCTCTAAAATTGGTGCTCCTGGTGCTAGGAGTTAATTCAGCCGTGCAAAGATGTAAGTCTATGGCAGCTTGCCCTCAGGATGCTGCAGCAGCTGACCAAAGCTGATTTCCTCCTGCTTTCTTCTGCACCTCAAGCTGGGAAGAGACCAGTACCCTCATGGATTCTGTCTGACAGCAATGGCTCCTATCAGAAGCAGGTAAGCCAAGAAGAGGTGACTTTTCTTCTCTGTGGGACAGATGCTGGTAGCTTGTGTCGGGAAGAAATCTGTTTGAAACCAGGGTATGCTGCTTGGCAGGGCCCCTGGACAGTCACTGTAATTTAGGAGTCACTTTATGCTAAGCTAAACCCACTTTGTTTTCTATAAATATTCTTCCAATTTGTAGAGTTGCAGGTGTGCAAATAGAGCAAGTGTTCCCTAGGATGGAATAAGATAAAATCCTCGGGAACAAGGGAAAATGTCACTACCTAGACTACCAAACCCTGTGACTAAGCCCAACCCACTTGCATTTTGAACAGCAAACCCTCCAAATGAGCTGCTAACCCTAAAAAACAGAAGAATTGAAGTTCTTGCAGAAATAAAGTTAACAATCTAAATACAAATTATCATCTCTGTAGCTACTTAGTGGGGTATTCGTGAAGGCAGTACAAACCTGGGCAAGAAGGGGACCAGCAAAGGGGGCTTATTCTTTGACTCTTATTCCCTGGGTACCCCACAGTACTGCATGGCACAAAGACAGGAGTTAGTGCTGGTGACCCTGTGACCTTAATGTGTGCCAAACATAGCTGTGTGCAGGTTTAGGTTCAGTCCCCAAAGCGATGCAGCTGTGTGAGCATGGCTCAGGGCTGGAGCAATGCCACCCAGCCTGTCAGCAAGGCAAACACATTCAAACACATGTTGCACTAAGCTGCTTTTGCATTCAGATAAAGCTCCATCACAGCTGATACTGGTACCTTGGTACTGTGAAACTGGGCCCCCAGCTCCTATGGAGGTGTTTTGCTACCTCTACCCTAAACTCACTGGGTATATTATCAACTTTCTTCATGTTCCTCGTGTGACTGGACTCAGTTATGGTCATAGCTGTGGTGTGCAGTTGAGTCCCTTCTGGTGAGAAACGTTTTCCCCCAGCATCCTAAACATGAGATGGAAGAAATACTTGGTGGCTTGCCTACCCCTTTTCCTCCCAGCCCACTTCTCTCTTGGGAAATAAAGAGCAAATTAAAAAGGCATAAACTTGGATTAATAAAGAGAAATTATAATAAAACTATAACAGATAAATAAATGAAAATATACTAAAACTATACCAAAAATTCCCGACGGAAGCTGTGGCTGGCCCCTCCCTGGCAGTGCTCAGGCCAGGTTGGGTGAGGCTGCACGCTTTATACCATGGCTCTCTCTAGTGGCCAGACCACAGAAAAGGAAAAAAGGCCTTACAGCTGCTCAGTGATACAACTGCTCCTCTGTCTCGGGACAGATAGTGTAGCTGCACCAAGGGAGCTGGGGCTTGGGGTGCTGGCACCCCACAGCAGAAAGCAGAGCAACTGTAGGTTCCCCTGTTGCAGATCTGCCTGTGTGAACTGATCAGGCCATGGGAGCAATTACCTATGAGGTGCACCAACAGAGAGATCAAAGCTGAGACACGTGCACTGGTGTTGCTTCAGTCCTGCAAAGCCCTCGAGGTGCAGAAGTGCAAGTGGGCTGCATTGGAGGAAGCTGCTTGAAGCCCTCCAGAAGTCTTAACACCTGATGGATTGAGCATCACTTTACACAACTAGATGGGGTCAGTTATCTATGCTATAGCCATGTCCTATTAGTTACAGGTTGATCTCACAGTGAGAGCTCTACTGCTGCCTTGGTCCTTTCAGCATGCTGCAGCTGGGAATGGCAGCAGGTTCCTCCTCTGGCTTAGCCAGGGGGCTCTGGAGGTCTCTTGGTTTTTTGGTGGGTTGTTTTTTTTCTCTCTTCATATCATTTGGCAGCATGGTTGGTAGTAGCCATTGGCACATAAAGAATGGATCCCTTGCAGGGTAATACTTGGGCAATTTTCTTATCAACAACATGGCACATCTTGTCCACATTTCATGATAGAAGCTGTGTGCCAAAGACATGGATTTAAATAATGTCAGTTATGTGGCAACACCAAACACCCCAAAGTTAGGAAACAGCAGAATTGAAATAGTAGCAACAATATTACTTTAGCCCCTTTGCCAGTACACAGCTTAAGCCAGGTAAGATCAGGGTCAGTGTTTTTCCCTGGACTCTTACCTCAGCCCCTGGGTAATCTCACTGGGTGATGAGCTGTGACCAGCTCTCCTTGCTTCTTACTGCTGTGCCTCAGTTTGGGTAGCAGCCACAGGAATGTGGCTCTTCATGAGCAGTACAGCACACCAGCTACTAGGATATAAAAGAGGAGAGGGAAACCTGAAAAAGCTTTAAAGCAATAAAACCAAAGCAACAGCGTGTTTGGCTTCCTGACACATAACCAACCACTTGCAGCTCCAGCCAAGACCAGAATCTCCACCATCTTCTTTTTTAAGCTCTTAATGTCCTGAAACAAGTGGCACTTCACTTTTATAGCCTGCTTTTCCCATCTTGCTCTCCTGGGAAAAGGCTCTTTCACCCTCAGAAAGACACTATTTCCCATTCTTCTGATGGCTTTATTTTTTTTACTCTGCTTTTGTTGTGAGTGTTTTGGTTTAAATTCTTTTGTGTGTGTGCAAAAAATAGAAAAAATTACTTCAGTAGAAATAGGCTTTTACATGTTAAAATGAATTTCCTTGATTATCCATTTTTTGTTTTAATTAATGGTGTAAAACACTTCAGCCTGGGGTTCAAAAGGAGAAAATGGTTTTCTTGAGCTTGCAGCTCTTTGTTGTGTTGTGGAGAACCTCTTCTCACTGTGGTGTGAACAAAACTCCAGTGAAACCTGTAGCTGGTGCTTTGCAAAGAAGGTTACAGCGCTTTTAGAGGCGTAGTGCTTTTAGGAACCTATGCTGGATACCCATATGTGAAGGAAGTCTGAGAGCCTGGCCTTGCAACCTGCCTCCAAAGGAAACTGGTGCATGGCTCCTGCAGTGCTGGATGTGGTACAGCCTGGTGCAGAGCACTGCCCCACATCCTGCAGCTGACTGGTAACTATTTTAAACATCCTGTTGAGCCACCGCAACCCACAGAAGAGAGTCATTCCATAGCAAAGCTACCACTGACTGCTGTGGAAAAGCAGCAAAACCTGCTAAACCCTTCCCCAGTTTGCTGTGCCTGAAGGCAGAAAAAGCATCACTGCTGTGAAGAACATCAGGAAGCCCCATTGCAGGGTTTACCTGCACCCCACTCTGTTGGTGCTGTACCAACCTGAAAGAGAAAAACAACCCTTACCCTGAATTGCTCAAGGTGCATGTGTGAGGGGGAGGCTGTCTGGCTGTAGGAATAGTAGCTCACTACTACTGACTCTTTCTGCTGTTCTTTAATTTTTTGGCTCCAAAAGCACAGCAGGATCTATTTGCCTGAATCCCAGGGACTTAAGCACATCACTATTCTTGTATCTTGTCCTTTTTCCTTTTTATGTTCTGGGATCTGTGTTACTGAAGGCTGATTGCTACTCAAAGGGCATTAGAGAGTTGCATTGAAATATTTATGTCCAGTGCATTACTTCATTAAAGAAATGATCTAAAATGAATGGAGATTGAATTATGCCCAAAATGCCCTATAAAACTGGATGCTGACTGATTACTTAATGGCTCTCCTGATACACAGATGCATTAGAGGTCTGTGTTGCCTTAAATTTTTCATGGGCTGAACTGTGTCTTACAGCAACCCCAGCCTGTTGGTTAATGGCATTTCCTTGTAACAGGGAAACAAAAAGGCATGGTACTCCTTGACATACCTGATGTTTTCATGATACATGAATTGAGGTGTCAAAGTGTGTTTTGTGCTTGAGAGTGTAATTGAGGTCACTAAAGGGGCCCCTGCCCTTTCAGTGCTAGGGAGGAACCCCATTCAGAAACACACCTGCAGCTCAGGAGGGGCCATGGGATGTGCTCTGCCATTACCTGCACACACCTAAGCTGTCTCACAAGCATACTGGGCTGTGCTAAGGGAATGGTTCTTGTGGTGAAGTCTGAGAGAGCTTAATTGGGCACTAACCACTCAACAGAACATTTAGATAGCAGAGAGCTTTTACCAAACTTCTCATTTTCAGGGCTTTTAGCAAGTTTCCTTTGGTTTTCAGTAACAGAGGATGGATTATTCCAGCTGTGCAAATAACAGGCGTTACAAGATGTAAAGCAACACTACAATAGGTCTTCTTGACACTACTGTCCTCACTTTCAAGCACACCACACACATTCCTTTCTAATCTGGGTTTTCCTTCTATTTGTTCCATTCCCCAGGAAAACCTCTGTGTTTCTGTGATGGGGAGTGCATGGATGGAGAGATAAGAGGGATGCACTTCACTCTTGAGAGAGGCAACAATATGTTTATTGATATAAAACAAAGGGTGTAGCAGTGTTTGATAATAAACGTGACAGTGATGGTAAGTGATGGTTTGATGGTAAGCTAATCTTGATTAGTTAGTGCCCAGAGAGAACAGATGAAGCTGTCAGGGAGACCCTCCCATTGAGTCACAAGGCTTAGAAAGGACCCCTTTGTTTTGTAAACTTCGCAGAGAGGAGCCTAGGTGTGGCTGGATCCAGTCTTAGTCCCAGACTTGGTTTATGTCTAAAGGATTATATATACACAATCAATCCTCTATATGTCTTAGCTGAGATCACAAAGCTTTGTGCACTTATTCCCAATTCACTTGCTGAGGATCTGTTGTGGCAAGGCTTCTCTTGACCTTGAGGAGTAACCTTGAAAGGCATCTCTTTCAAGGGGCCGCCATGACATGCGGCCTGCTGTCATTTCAGCAGAGCTCAAAGGGCTCTTGGGCTTCTCAGTATTTCTGGAGTAAGCCATATTTACATCCCACCCACAGGTGCCAGTGGATACTGCCCAGTGCTCTGCCCAGGTGGGCACATTAGCACAGATAGCCCTTGGCTATCATGTTATCTGTCTTCCTAAAATCACTGTGAGAAGGATGCACACACCACAACCATCACCAATGGTTGTTGATTAATACAGGTTTATGGGAAAGTCAGGCAAAATTGGGGGTAGTGGGGGAAGCATACTGCCACACTGCAGCTTCAGCCTGTGTGGGCTCAGGGTGAATGTGGGGATGGCAGAGCGTGCAATAGTGAACTGGGCCCTGGCATGTCTGCATTGCTTACAACACCCTTGCAGGGGCATTCCTGCTTCTCACAGAATGCAGGACCAGTCTGGACAAAGCTTCTTCTCCAGGACCCATGCAGTGCCTGTTTCAGTGCCTGGGAGGAATCCACTCGCCAGCATGCAGTGCTGGCCTGGCCTTCTGCAGAGCAGAGGTTCTTTGCACCTCTACTTGGGCAAAGAAAAGAGCCAGGATTTAACAGAAATGCCTTTTCATAACAGGAATGTCAGCTCTGTTTCCTTTTAGCCTGTCCCTTAATCTCGCTGTCTCATGCACTAGGGAAATTCAATCCTTGCAAAGTTAATTTTATTAATTGATGCTTATTGGATTATCTTTAAAATCAAATTAGCTTTAGCTGGGTGAGCTGGAAAATAAAGAGCATGCAGGGACTTAAAGGAGATTCAATTCAATAGAATCCATTTACTAGTGAAAAGTAGCTCCTGCAGAGCCCAGTTACCCAAAACACTGGGGATTCCTCCAGTGTGAGGGACAGCTGTGGCAGGAAATGCAAAACTGGGAATCAGGACAGCTGGGGCCACCTTCCAGTTCAATGATAACTCCCAGTTCAATGTTGGCAGGGTTGAAGGTACCTACAAAAGACTTGAGCTTTGCAGTGGGATCTGCCTGGTGCCCAGCAAGGAGTGTGAAATGCCTTACCAGCACCACAGAATCTCAGAATGTGACCTTTTCCTGGGGAAATGTGGTATTTTGGAAGCATGGTTTAGATCTGTATATTGACATGCTTTGGACTATTCACCAAGAATTGTAATGCATGTGTGGGGTGTGTGCCTGGCTCAGTCTGACCTCTGCTTTCATGGCTTGAGGAGGTTTAGATATCCTCTAGGCAGCATCCACTGCACAAGCATTATCTGTTCTCTGCATCCAAAATGTATATGGTTGGCAGGTTGAAACCTTGTGTGTTATTCCATCTGCTCACTGAGATACAAAACCATGTCTCTGCTGTGCCAGGAGAGTGTGCTGGCTACACAAGTTTAGTCTGATAAGACTCTGCTTGCCAGTCCCTGGTGCTCAAGGTCTGGTGCTCTGTGATGAACAGAGCTCCCAGGGCAAAGGGAACAGAGTGAGGGAGGGAGCTTTAGGTGTCCCTCAGGAAGGTGAGAGCCCTGGAGCAGTCCTGCTTCTGCAGCAATGTAGGCATTTGACACTATCATTGGATTAACCCTGAAATATCCTGGCCATAGGGAGCCAAGCTTGGCACTTGTGGGGTGCACAGTCCAGGGGCAGCCCCACATTGAATAGGTGGAGGGACTTGTTTCTGTGGCTCCCAAGACTTGTTGCAGGGTGTGCTCAGATGTTCTGGGCACTGTTCCCCTCTGGGTGATGGCAAACAGTGAGCCTGGGGTGGCTACCAAATGCCACCAAACAACTGAAGCGTATGCAGCAGCCAGACAAGCTGCTGTGTGGAAAACAATTGGAGGGAGATGTAGGAGAATCAGGATTATTGTGGAGTGGGGCATAGGGAAAAAGAACACAAATGTGAAGGAAAGCAAATTAGCATTTTTATTGTGTTTCTTCTAGAACAAACTGGGATTTTTGCTTTGCCTTCCTGGGGAAAAGGGAATATCTATTCCCTGTCTTGCAGTGCAATGAAAACCCAGAGCAAATCATCTGACTCCTGACAGCTTGAGGTTTTTAACACAGTAAATAAGGCAACATGTTTTTTCAATGTCAAAAAAGGACCTGGGGTTTGTGACACAAGTTATTAATAAAAAGTGTTCTCTTGGGCAGTGAATTCAGAGGTTACCTCATCGGACAGTAATTACCAGCCCAGCACCAGCATTCCCAAGACAATTGAAATTTAGCCTCCTGACAAAAAATTGATTTTGAAGATTAATTGTCCCCTGTAGCACAGTTTTAAACCAATCTGAAATACAGAGCGGACAATTGTCCTTTGGGTTTAATAGAGCTGTCTCTTTGATATTCACAGAGCTAGAGCAGCTGTAGGCATTTTTGTCCTGACTTAAAGCTGATATGCAGAAGGCAGTTTCAGAGAGGTGATGCTGGCAGAAAGGGCACAGCTACACGTGACATCTGGGCTGGATGCACTCCTCATTCCTCTGCTGGACCAGGGAGTAATGGCAAACAAACTTTGGATTTAAAAAGTGGTGTTTCCTAATGCAGCTCAAACCGCAGCAGTGTCAGTGCTCTGTAGTCCGCACAGCTTTTAAACCTGCCTTGGAAAGACAAAGTTAGCTTCCCCCCCAGCTCACAGTACAGGGAGGGCAGGGACTAGGAAAAATAATGGGGTTCTCAGTTACTTCTTCATGAGCTGTTTTCCTTTTCCAGATCTTAAGACACCTTTATCTTCCCCCCCCTTCTCTTCTTAGCAGACTTCTCTCTAGTCATGATTTTATTCCCTTCCTCCCCCCCAGTCACAGCACAGGGGGGCAGGGACTGGGAGATGGGGGCTTCAGTCAGTTCCTTGGAAGTTGGCTTCCCTCTTGGCCTGGGGTGGGGGGGGACACGACATTCATTCCACACACCCTCCCCCTGCTGCACCGTGGGATCCCACCGTGAGAGACAGTCCTCCACAAACTTTCTCCAACATGAGTCTCTTCCCCCAGGGCTTTATCTCTTCATCAGCTGCTCCACCATGGGTCACTGCTATGGTGGGCAGTAGTAAACCACAATGTCTCTCAGTCCCAGTCCTCCATGGGATCACCAGCCCCCCCAGCAAACCTGTTCCAGCACAACACTCTCTCTCGCTCATCTCTGTGTCTCTGATTCTCTTCATGGGCTGCAAGTGCTGGCAGGGGCTTATCCCAACATAGGGTCACAGCATCTTCCCTATGTCTCCACCTGCTCCATCCAGCGTGGAGCCCCTCCACAGGCTGCAGGTGGGGTCTCAGCCTTTTCCATGAGGTTTCTCCACAGGCTGTAGGGGCATCTTTCTCTCCAGCACCCATGGCACCCCCTCCCCGGCCTTGGTGTCTGCACAGCTCATTACATCTTCTCACTCCCTTCTCCAGTGGCAAAATGCAGCTGCTTCTGGGTTGTTCTCTCCTAAATGTGATTCTCAGAGGTGCTATGACTATCTCTCATTGGCTTGGCCCTGGTCAACATTGATTCTGGCCTTGGATTGTTTACATTTTGGAGCTCCAGAGAATTCCATCAGCTCCTCACAGTAGCCATTTTGTGCACCCCCTGTTCTTTTCCAGCACCCAACCTTGCAAAACTGCGACAGCAAGTTTGTTGTGGTGTTATTTTCAAATGTATATGAAAGGGTGCTGTTGGAGCCCCAGGGAGCTCTGCGATCCCCAGGGAGGACGTCTGAAATACAGTAACACAAGCTTTCCTCTCTCTAATGCACAGCTATTGTATAGCTACTGAGGAGTTGGTGGTTTGAGCTGGGGAAACTTCCAGGTGGAAATTCTTTCAGGGTATCCCATTTTCCTTGCCTGGCTTCCTGTGGTTTGAGCTGAAGCTCAGTGTGTGCTCCTCTAACCTTTAGGCCTATGGGTGCAGAGCTGCCCCAGCACAGTCCCTGCTATCAGAATGGAAGGTGTAGGAAGAACGAGCAGTTGATGGGAGGTTTGGGCTAGGATTATCTTTGAAATTTTTTTTTTTTAGCTCTGAGAAAGGCTTTTTCCCCATGGTACTGACAATAGCAAATGATTTTCAGCTTTTCCAGTCTCCTTTCCATTTGGCTCTGTGTTGCTGATAACCTTACAGCAGGGATTCAGGGGAAAACAAACCACACAAACATGCTGATGTACTTCACACAGGGAGAAGGAGAGAAAAGGTAAAACCAAGGAAATAAGTTGCCCAACCTGCATACTTACTTTGAGGTCTCTCCTGCCTGAACACAGGCTCCAGTGCCCGAGTCTCCTTTAGCAGACTGTGGTGGTGGGGGGCTCTGTCACACACCCCTCTGCAGGGGCAGTTTCTGTGTGTGTGTGTGTGTGGTGGGAGCCAAGGGTGGGGAATGCTGAAACCATTCGGTCTTTATGGGTCATTTAGCTGCTTTTCTGTTTTTTTTGTGTTGTTTCTTTGCTAGGCTTGTCATCAAAAGAGAGAAAGGAAAAATGAAATAACACGGAGAGAAAACTTGCCGGGCTGTTAATGGCTCAACTTTGTTGAATCTGAGATGCTCCCCTGTCCTCAGCAAAACCTGCAGTCCCTGTGCCATGTGCAATTAGGCCATTTGTCCACTTGATGTCTCTGCGGGCTGTGGAGAGCGGTGGCTAAACAGAGGTCAAGCTGGAGCTGGGGCTGGGTGGAAGCAGCCGTGGCAGTAGTCTTGCTCCTTGGTAGAGCAGCAGGCCGGTTCCTCTCCCCTGCTGCTTTCTTTTAATGTGCTTCAGATTTACAAACGGCTTGGGAAGCCAGGAAGATTCGGGTAACCAGCTTCCCCAGGGAGCTGCCGAGGACCTTCACCCATCAGTGCTGCGGGGGTAAAACCTGCCACAGAAGTGGGAGAGGAGGGGTCCTGGCCACTCCGCAGCCCTGCCTGCTTCTCCTCTCTAGGCAGGATCCAGCGGCAGAAAGGGGCCAAGATGCCAGACTGTTTCACTGCCTCAACACGGAGGGAGATGAGGCTTAGCAAGTATCAGACCAAAATCCTTACTGGTGCCTGATGGGGTCTTGCACAGGGGAACATGCTGCCAAAAACATGAAATCCAGCACTGTGTAGGGGTGGGTCACAAGGAGATCTGAGATGTTCCCAAGGTGTTGCAGGTGTGCCAGGCTGTCCTCTGAGACAGATCATCCTGTGTTACTCAGGTCTCAGATGGGACAGAGATGCTCCTTCAGTCTGACACCCTCACAGTCCCAAAGGTAGTGTTTGTTGCAGATCTTTGGTTCGTGCATGGTGAAAATCTAGATTTTGCTGGAGCTAGACTGTGATATCCCTGTGCCTTATGTTGTGTTAGAGATGGTTGGAGCTGAGATTGCTTTCAGCACAGCATAGGTAAACTGCATGCAATAACAGCCACAGCTGCACACAAAAATGCCCCAGGAAAAAAGTTTCCCATAGTAATTTCTGCTGGTGGTGCTGAACTTCACTGCAATAGTAGCTGGAGGATCCAGCTCTCCTGTGTTAGATCCTGTGCATCTGCATAGTTAGATTTCCTTCCCAGTCCTTCTGGTCCTGAAGAATTTGAAATCTTGCATCTGCAAACCCAGATCTGCCTGGATACAGGCTTTTTCTCACAGTGATTCAGCAGGACTGTTGCTGTTCCCTAGGAATGTGCAGAGCCATATATAAATCAGGTATAATTAAAAGAAGTTGAATGACCTTTTTTCCAACCCAATAAAAAGTTCTGCTATGGCTTGTCTCAAATGAGCAGCTTTAGCTCACTGTGTGGCTTTTCAGTTCGGACCTTTTATAAAGCTTCTGCCTGCAGTGTAACCATCACCTTTTCCAGAGCCACTTCAGAGGGACGAGAGCTTTGTGTTGGGAAGATGGTGACTGGGGAAGTGTGCATCTCCAGCAAAACAGCTTCCCTGAGCAGCTTCCCAGCCTCAGGGCACTCAAGCAAAATTGCACACAAGGCTCACGCTACAATTTGCTGTTACTTGTGTGGGAAGATAAACTTGAAACGTCTCAATCTATCTGCTAAGCTGCAATTTATGAGCTACAAATGGCTGAGTCTTAGAGGGGAATAACAGATTTGAACCAAAACTCTGCCACTCTGCCTCTGGAGGCAGACACCAGTGGAAAAAACTAACTGCCTTTGAGTGGAGCATATGGATTTATAGAGGTGACAACAAGGCCTCTTAGGAAATGGCAGTAGCACCATGGGGTCTGCACTGCAGATCAAAGCAGCTTGGGGCTCAGAAGTGATGGGCTTAAAGCGAGGGGCAAGGACTTGAGGGAATGGTCTGGGAAATAGACAGAAATAGCAAAGGCTTCTGTGATCACACTCTCTGTTCCTGTGCAGTTCACAGGAGAAAAAAGGAGGAATTTGTTTATTAAACAGCTTTCTGTGACTTATTAATTCAATTCATCTGAGGATAGAGCAGCTCCCTCCAGAGTGCTTGTTATTGCTTGCCTGGAAATCAGTCAGGGTCTGGCCATGAAATGATGTTCTGGTTGAATCTCCTTGTTCAGTCAGTAATTTATGCAATTGCTAGGAGACTGCTCAGATGGCCAAATGACTTCTATTAACATAACTTTAATTCTGTACTTTTAACAGAAATAATTTATGCTTCATTTTTCTTCAGGACTCTTTATTAGACTTCAAGCCTAACTTCTGGGGAGAGATCAAGGCTCTGTCTTTTCACCAGTGATTGGTTTAAGAGTTATCTCTGGGGCTAGAAGCTGCTTGAATTTTCTCAGGCTGGTAATATGGAATAGGCCTTGGCAGGTATCAGTTCCTAAAGCCTCTTATCTTTTCCCAGGGAAGTGTTTGTTGACGCTTAGTTACACAGACAAGTAAGGCCAGGTTGGCTTTCCCAGGTGGGTGCTAGCACTTGCAAACTTAATACCTCTAGCAAATGTTAGAGGTCTTTTCTGCACTTATCTATTGAAGAGTAAAGAAGTTTGACTGATGCCACAGCTACTCTTAATGGTTGCTGTAGTGTCTTGCAGTGGTTCTTGCAATAGATGACCCAGCTGGTGCCCCACCATGTCTCCATCTTCCCCCAATTGGGAGGCAGCTGTCCATGGTAGGTTATGATCTGGCAGGGAGATTTAGATAGGAAGGAAAGGTGCTGAGTGAATTTGGGACAGAAAGTAACCTAGAAGAGGAGACTCACAAGAGCTGCTGATTAAGCACAGAAGGTGGGATAAGTTACTAATCTGCAGACTGTTTTATTAACGGCGATCATCATTAATACAAAACACTCAGCTAAGTGTTGCTTAAGCTATGGAGCAACAGATGGGGATCCAGTTCTTGCTTTGTGTCAAATGAAACCACATGAGCACACATACACATTGCCAGCATGGGAAAATTCCTGAAAATATGTTCCATCATCTCAAAGAAGAGAGCTTTAATTGATACCATGGCACCATATGTGAAAGAATCCATTTGGAGCCCTCTGGATGGATTACTTTGTAATGCAAAAGGAGGAAAAGTCTCTCTCCAATTATGGTGATATATTTTGCCAGCCTGCACTGATGGAGTGTTGCCAGAAGTCCCTAATCATCAAAGAACATGTTGGTGTTAATGTGATTTTTTTAAAACATTATTTTTTTTGGTGGGGAGGGGGGATGGGGAGAGGACAGGTCTCCTAAGAGAATGGCTTGTGTCCTTCTAGGAGAAAGGCACTGCTGAAAAAACCATCAAGTTTTTCTTACCAATGGGCCTCCTATGTATATTGTACCAATGAGGATTATTTTCCTGAAAGCAGAGGTGCTGCTTTTCTCCTCTGAGCAGCACACCCAGCACACAGGCAGCATCTGCTTGGAGGCAGCTGAGGTTTTTCTTGGGGAGCGCTGCCCAGATAGCTCACCAGTCACACTGCTAACTTGCAGGGTGAACTGAAACATTGTGCAAGCAGGTCCCTGTCCCCTTTGGGGCAATGATGAAGCCCAGTGGCTGATACTTCTGCAATCTAAGCTGTCCTGTGCTGGTTTGCTCCCCATGCATGCTTGCAGCTGGCTGTCAGACTCTCTGCTTGCTCTGCCCCTGCCCCCCAGGGGCTTTCCTCTTTCTTGGCACTGCTGCAGAACAGTATTCAGACAAACTGCAGAAGCATCTTAACCTGTGGGTGGCTGTGCCTGCGGCAACAGCCAGGATCCCTCCTGAAGAGACTGCACTAAGCTGCCCTTCTCTGCAGCAGCCAGGTAGCAACTCTGGATTTGAGTGCAGGTAGCCTTCAGCCACAGGGCTGTAATAGGTTGGAGTTTACAACCTAATTCTTCTAGGGATGTGTTGCTTTGTATCTGGGCTTGCAAGGTGGATCCCAGCAGCCCAGAGGTTTAGGCTGTCCTCTCTGGTGGAGGTTAGAGCTGGGAGGTTCCCACTGACTTTGGGGGTAAGTAGGTGCATGATTGTCTTTGGTTCAGGATTTTGGGTGCCGGGCATGGAGCTGACCCTGCAGGGAACATGTGCAGGCTGCAGCCACTAACTGCTGGGACAGATAGCTCTGTCCAAGATGCTGGCAGCTGTGGAAACCCATCCATACCTGGTATCAGCCCTGTCACTGATAACCTTTCATCTCTGTCAGAAGACTGACTTAAAATGGAGTGGGTGATGACTGCTCTGGTGGCTCTGAGCACAGGCTATCGGGTGGGTTCTCAGTCATCCTCTGCTGGAGACTGACTCAGGCTGACTGAGCATCAGGCAGGAGAGGGAGGCTCTGCAGAAGTTGGCAGGTGGTGGGATGCTGGGCTAGCCAGTGGCACTGCAACACTGGTACTGCACAAGACCAGCACAGTGAGTGTGTGAGGATTCTGGGGACACCAACATGGGTATCTTCTACCCACCAGGCTCTATAAAACCTACAAGCAAGCTCTCTTGAATACAGCCTGATGTGTTTCACTGATGTGGTTCCTGGCATTCAGTTGCAATTTTGGGAGCTGTTTAAAGGGGGGTTGGGAGAGTCTGGGGGCTCAGATGAGACTAGCTTCACCTGTGTCTTCTCATCTAGGACAAGGACAGCAGACCCTATTTTCATGAGCAAAGTCCCAGCACTTCTCTTGGACTCCTGCCTACTGACAGTCCCTTCACATCTCATTTTGCAAAGGCCTGCTGTTACTCCTTGGGCATACTTTTCACCAGAACCTAATGATGGGAACATCCTGGAGGCTGGTACTGCATCCTAAGTATGACACAGATATAATCCTTTGTGGGTCAACCTATAAGGTTGAGTGTCACCCAAGTGCCAGCAGCACCCACCATGGCAGGAGCCCTCAGAGATGCTGTGCTGTTTTCCCCCTTTATTCAGTGCCTTTCATGGTGGTGGGAAGAACTTTAGCCTCCTGCACGCTCAATCCTTGGCTCTGCTGAGGACACAAGGTAGTGTGCAGCCTGTCGCATCATGCAGGCTCACTTGCTTCAGCCTGTTTTATTAGGTCTTCAGGAGGTGAAGGTGGAAGCACATTCCTTCTCCCTTTTTAGCTGAAAGACTCACCCTTAGGTCAGGCAGGCTGTATTACTCTGTGTTTGCAGATAGCCAAATTTATTTCTAAGGCTGTTTTCCAGGAGCATAAGGTTTACCAGTGTGTTGTCCTGGAAAGCTCTGCTAATATGCAGCCTACATCAATTATACTGTCTAAAGAAGTCTTCCCTGGGTGGCTTATATATTTTCTGCCCCTTCTCTCCAGCTCTGTATAAAACAAACTACCTTGGCAAAAGTCAAAGAAACATGCTGAAATCTTCCTGGCTATTTGCCCACAAATACTCTCTAGTTATCCCTTGAGTGGTGAGGAAGGCTAGTGAAAGCATGTGGGGTAGCTTTGGCTGTGTCTAGCTCAAAGGTCCAGCACTCCCCTGAGATGCTGCCAGCGGAGTAGTGCTCTCAGCCATGGGAATGTGTGGATGGTGGTTTCCCAGGCAGTGAGGAGGTTGAGCCATTGCAGCAGGCTGTCTAGGGAGCAATGGAATTAACAGCAACCAAGCTGGCCTCTCATTGCCACTGGCAGACTGCTCTAGAAAGCTCTCAGTGCTCTTGTTCTTCATGCTGCCAGGCAGGTCTTCAGATACATGGGCAGGGCCCAAGAAGAATGAAAATAAGAGGAGGTGGGAGGAGAGGGAAGATGTGTTTATGAGCTGCAGCAGCAGATGTGAGTGCTGGTGATTTCTGTGTGAGGCCAGAGGAGCTGGCAGTCCCCATGGTGACCTCTGGGGCTTGCTGGATGCCAAATGGGATCCACCAGAGAGGGCTTCATGCCTTTGTGCCTCATTGTTTTAATGCAACAATGTGTTCAGAAGACCAATCTCAACCTAGAGCTATCTGTGCCTTAAAGCATCTGAGATATCTGACCTCCTCCAGCGCTGCTGTCCCAAGGCTGGAAGCTAAGCTGGCCTTTGCCCTCCAGACCATGTGTGAGTTTATTCCTGAGGCCATTCAGATCTTTGCTCAAAGCAAACAGAGAGCATAAGCAGTGGGAAAAGGTGTTTTGTTCTGGGAGTACTGGGACTGGGCACCTGAGAGTTGGGTTTCTGTGTCAGGTGGGGATAAGAGAAGGTCTCACAAGTAGTCTGTGGCAGCCTGGGAGAACGTCTGCAAGGCAGACTGCAGCTTCAGAGGAGGAGGGAAGTGTCCTGGGCTGCCAGGTGCTCCTGCGTTAAATACCTGCTCTGCAGCTGGCTGAGTAGAGCAGGCAGGACTTTGTAACCCAGCTAGATTCTTCCAGTTTGATTTTTTTTTTCTTTTTTAAATTACTTTTTCCTCCTATATACATTCATCAGTTGATGCTCTAGCTTTGTTAAACTTCCCTGTTTGAAGGAAACTGGTAAAGCTCCACCACTGAGCTGAGCAGATAGAAACATCCCTGTTCCCTACAGAAAGGATAGGAAGGAGGAGCAGAGGCACAATGCTTCACAGCATTGACTTTTACACAGTGGTTGTTTTTCTAGACTTCCTCATGCACCCAGACATCCCTCTCCCAGGGCAGACCAACCATGCAGTCCCCTCTCTGCCACATCCAGGTACAGCAGCAGTGACCTTTGAGGTGACAACAAACCCCATGGGGGACTCTGCTGGATACTCAGCCTGTGTTGAGCTGTGCATGATACTGGCCCTGGCCAGGCTGTGGGCTTGTCCTGGTCCCACAGCCCTTGAGGGCTTGGCAGCTCTGGTTGTGAGATGCTGGGTGCTGAAGCTGGGGACACATCTGCTTGAAATGGGTGGGAGCACGGAAAAGTTTGGCTGGTGCATCGAGCTGGAGACCACTGGGACTCAGCAAGTCAGTGCTGGGGACTCTTCAAACACTGTTCAACCCCTTGGCCTCTGCTGTCTCCTCTTGCTGCTTATCCAGTACCTCTGCATAACTTTGCCTAGTCATGTTAGGTGACAGTGTCCCATAGAGACAGAACCAGAGAACTTGGCCCATTTACTTTTAATGGAAGAGTAACAGCTGATAGAACAGATTTTTTTAACTAAAGTATAGTTACTTTCTTATTGCAGTTAACACTATGACAAGCCATGTGTGATATTAAACAGGCGTTCATTAGAGGCTCGATATAATGTACTGTATCTCTCCATCTCCTCACTCTCCTTCTTCCTCCCCAAGCACTGTTCATGTTTGTATGGTTCTTTACATTTTTCAAAGCTCTCTGCAAACATTAACTAATTAATCCTCACAGCCCACTATACATATGCTTTAATTAATTAGCACTCGTTTACTTAACTCACACTGTCTCATTAAATATAAAATGAATGTATGTTTGGGAGTTTGAACTAGAAACATTACTGGGGATTTATACAAAGCATGAATGCAGAATATGCTAATAGTAGCTGGAGGCAGCAAAATTCAAATACCAAGGTATTTAGTGAAAAATATGTTGTGGTGTCAGTAAGCAGTCAGACAATTAGCTGTTCCCATAAAATGCATATGTTGTCATGGCCTTGAAGTCATCATTCACTCCGTGTTGTTACCATAGTAATTGTGATAATTTGTTTCCTATAATGTCTGTCTATACACTTTGTGCCATTAGTTTAATTTTTCAGAGGTGTAGCAGCTCAGCAGTCTGTGGGCTGGCAGCTAGCTGGGAGGTACTCAGGTCTGGAGCACGCTGGTACAGATGTGTCAGCGCTGATGCTTAGCCTTGCTATGGACAATGGGTAGCCTTCTGTGTTGTCACCCACCCAGCTAAGCAGCAACAAGGCTAGTAACCGTGTTACAGCTGTCTGGGTAACTCTGTCTGGAGGCTGTCATTGGCAGGAGGGGTAAAGCTGAGTGTGTCTCAACTCCCCATTACAGACCATCACTCCTGGTGAGGGCAGAGCGTTTGCTGCTGTATGTTGACCAAACTCTGTCTGGATTAACTGCATTGTCACAGCTCCTTGCAGTTATTTAGGGCTGAACTGCCATGGGTGTCAGTGAGAGTTAGAGCCAAAGTGCCCCTGAGGATTGGGGTTGTTTTGCCCAGGTATAATTCTCTTGGCTGTGTTTCTTCTTGCCGCATCCTCAAGCACTAAGCAGGTGTTGTCTGCTACCCAAGAGGCAATCACAGCTCAGTGATGACAAGTGTTTTCCTATGAATAAATTTGTAAATCGGAAGATGAAGAGTTGAGAGAGCTTTTACATGGCTGTGAGTGTCACTTATGTTGCAGAAATGTGGCTAGAAATGAAGCATGATTTGAGTTAAACCCTCCAAATCCCATTGGATTTATATGAAATTATTATGATTTGAAGTCCTGTGGAATGTTTCACCTTTTCCATCTTCCAATACCTTGGAGAAATAGTGGCCAAGAATTTTGACTTGTTGATGAGAAGCAGCTCCAAATGTAACCAGTCCTCTCCTCCATGTGAAACTGGGAGATATTTTCCTAAGTTTTATTCCCAAAAGTCAGATGTGTTTTATTTTCCTTTGTTTTTACTGTCCTGTGAATAGCTCACTCTTTGTATGCAGGAGTCAATGAGTAATTTGCAGCTGCTAAATGGTGAGAGATGGAAAGGTGGTGGTTCCCGCTCATCCCACAGAGACTGGTTGCTGTAGGAACAAAGGGAGAGGGTGCACTTAACTTTTAATGGGGTTTGTAGTGGCCATCACAAGTCTGGATGCATGTTGATTTGGTTGCTGTACTTTTAAATTAGTAAGAGCTTTCCATGCCCAAACAAGTTCTTAGTGATGCTTCATCTATTATTATTAGTTTTTTTAAACTAGAAATATGTTTCCTTCCAAACTATGTGTTAGCTTGCTATCCCAAAGTGGTATCAGGGCTTTGGGAACCACTCTGGGTCTCCTTCTTCCCTTGATTTATCTTTATCAAGAACATTTTTTGCAAGCTGAATACAAGCTCCTTGTGCCAACCCTGATGCTTTCAGGAAGGTTTTCCTCAAATACTCAAGCAAGTCTTGGTGACACACAGGAGAGGGCAAAGGTTTTCCTTTTTCAGAGCAAGCAGGAGTTAAAAGGAGCAGAAAAGTGTTCTGTTGCTTGAGCCAGCAGATTGGTTAGAGGGCACACAAAAATCCCAAGCACGTGTTGTACGGCTTCATAACACTTCACTCTAAAGTGCAATGAGTGCATGGCATGGCACCAAAATAACTACTGGAACAAGAAGTATGGCCACGTTTTGGGAAGGATGTTGTAAACACTGTTTTCAGTTGAAGCTTTTGGAACACTAGTATTTTTTTCTCTTCTGTTTTTATCAGAATACCAAAACCATTCAGTAACATTACCTCCCAACTTTGTTCTTCCTCACAACAATCTCTTGTCTTATCCAAAAAAAAATCTCATAGGAATGTAAGAATCTCATTTACAGCAGCACACAGACAAACATAGTGGTAGCTTTCCAAACATTCTTGCTTCCAGCAGTTTGCAGTGCAGGGCTTTCATAAAGGCAGTGTCTGTCTTTGGATATTTTTCTTCAGTGAAATTTTCCAGCTTTTAGCCTGTCTCAACTTCTGTCATCCACAGCATCCAGAACAAGGACTTCCTTGGCTGAAGTGTGCATTTATGAAAAAACACCTCATTTAGGTTGTTTTGAACAGGGTTTTATGGCTTGGTCTGATAGCCCTTAGCTCTGGTTTGGAGAGAGTGCATGTGCAGCCTGTACCTGCTCCCTCTCTCCTTGTCACTCCTGATTTTTTGGGCATTTTTATACCTCCCTTAGCTGTCTCTTTTCAGGATTGAAGAAACCTAATCTATTTAGACTGGAACCATTTCAACTATCTTTGACAGCTACCTCTGGATGAAGATATGAATACGTGGAACTGCCAGTCAAAGAAACTCACTGGCTCAGCTTTAACTTGTGGGAACAGGTTTATTGCAATCAGTGATGTTCCCAGAAAATGGAGCTTTGGCTAACAGATATTTGGCCCATTCAGTCCAGTTTGAGGGCATGTGAATATGGTAACTTTGCAGGATTTCTTTCTTGCTGTTTTTATGATAGATGAGTATGAGGGGAAAAGAGCCCAAAGGGTTTTCCTTGTTTAATTTAAGATCTCTCTGGTAGATTGCAAGCACGCAACATCACAGCTAGGAGAAGTAAATGAAAAGCCTACTTCTGAGAGCACTGAAAAGAATGTAGGAGGATTGATTACGCTGTTCTGTTCAGGATGATAATATGGGTTTAGAAGAGATGTGGAAAGTGTTAAGATGTTAGGCAAGTCTTGCTGGTGCTTTTTAATTTTCACTTTGATAGCCAAGGATAATTTGTTTTGCTCCAGCTGGGAACGTGTCTAGTGAAAAGGATAAAAGGTTGAATTAAAAACCTCTTGAGATGGTTGCAAGCAGAATAAGCATTGCCCAGGAAGATACACATTGTTGACCAGCAGTAAGTCAGCTGCTGCCTGTCCCTTTCTCCTGTAATATTTCTGACTCCTTTCTTGTGATTCATCAGTTCATGACAAAATTGACTGTATCAGACAGATTATTCAATTCTCTTGAATAAAGCTACTCTTGTGCTGCCTGGAGGACTCAGCTCTTTCTGCAGGATGTCACTCATCTTGGGCAGCTACATAGGCACAGAGTCCTCAGGAGAATCTGCATACGGATTTGTTGGGGTCTCAGCTTTAAATGACTTCTTATGTGGTGGCAATTCTTTCCTGTGGTCTTTATTAGAAAACAATGAGGAGGAAACAGAACAGTAATTAGTGTGCCCTGGTACTTGGAGTTTTCCTCAGTTCTGCTCTCTGAGGTGCTCTGACATCCTGACTGCACTAGGAAGGTCTATGCTTGAGTACAAAGCACCAAGGTACAGGCCTATTTGTCACTTGTACTTTTGAAAGAGGGACTTGGTGAGTGAGGTGTGATGCAAAATCTTTGGGATTTTGCTGCAGAAATACAGGTTCTATTTTGTGATTGATGCCCCTGGTAGCTGAAACTGTCTTCTGGGCTTTTCCAACCGGAGAGAAGACCAGGTGAAGTCTGACAGCTTCGTCAGGCATCCAAAATGTGGGTGGGAGGAGTAAACCTTCCAGCCCAAGCCTCTGCCTAGTACAGAAAGCAATGGGGTTGATGACTGTGGACTTTGTGTGCATGTGAGTTTTCAATATTCTTCAGACTCATGAATTTTGTTTGGAACAGTTTAAGAGTGACAGCAGACAAACTTTCATATGCCTTTGGTTCCAGACCTATTCCTTTTTGTTTCTTTTTTAAATGTTAGAGTTCAGTTTGCCTCATTTAGTTCTTTTGGCTCTTGCCAGAACTCTCAGATCAATATTTGCAAAAGGGATTTTATGTGGAATCAGCTAGAAACAAATGCACAATTGTTTGATGTGTATGTGTGTATATAAAAGTTTAAGGCCATTCTTCTTGACCAGCTGCAGAATGGAGACACGAAGTCAATGTCTGCAAAGAGGTTTTTATGATTAGGTTTCAGAATTGATTCAGTATGGTCCCAAAGAAAAGCCTCAGCTATCAGCTTCCTTTAGGAAAACCTGTCCCCCAACGTGAATTTGGCAAGTCTCTTCTCAGAATAAAGAATTACATTATTAAAAACCTTTGCTTGTTGCAAACTGTAGCATAAATAATAAAAAGTTTAAATGATCTATTTGAAGCTGCTACTCATGAGACTTTTCTGAAGCCAATTTCACAGCCTTCAGAAATACCTGAGCTTAATTTACCTGAGAGAGAAATTCCTTTCTGCTTACCTAAGTCTGCCCTACATCCACACCAGAGTTTCTACTGGTTGCAGGAGTCTGCTATACTTCAAAGCCTTCACCACTTTGCAGCTCTTAAGCACAAAGGGCCATGTTCTTTCCCCAAAGTTAGCATCGCTGGTATCTTGATGAATTCAGAGACAAATGCCTCCATAAAGCCAGTCTGCTGCTTCTCCCTTCACCTCTTTATTTTTCATTGGGGAAAAGAACTTTTTAAGTTATTTTCATTTCAATAAAAAGCAATATTGCTTTTTTTAATGTATCTGGGTTTTTTCCTCGCTGCAAAAAGCTCATGGGAGAAAGTGGTCAGGAAGGGATGACTTGAGTGTTTTTCTGTTTTGTGGGAGATGAACAGGAGGTGAATGGAGAAGTTTCCAATTAAAATGCCTTTTTTCTTTGCTCTGTCTTTGGTCAAGTATGTTCAGGGAAGATGAGAAACTGTTCCATTTTAGTGAGGCAAGTGCTAACAATAGAAGTCACAGGAGTTGCAGAAAATTGGGTTGGAAAGGCCATGATTCTGTGCCTTTCTTCCTGTTTAAAGGCAGGATTGACTCACCTTGCTATGCCCCTGACAGATGCTTTTCTAAACTGTTCTTGGAAGACTTTTATAGCTGGACAATCCAGATCTCTCATGCACAAACAATTCCAGTTCTACTCCGTCCATTTTTATTGGTTAAATATTAAGAGTAGGTTCTGAATTTCCTTTAGTGCAGTGTGAGTCCATTGCTTCTTTCCCAGACCACCGGAAGAGCTTTTCTGTAGTAATCATTTATTCACCCTCAGCAAGTTTGCAGATGACACCAAGCTGAATGGTGTGGTCGACACCCTAGAAGGAAAGGAAGCCATCCAGAGGGATCTTGACAGGCTGGAAAGATGGGCCCGGGGGAACCTACTGAGGTTCAACACTGCCAAGTGTCAGGTGTTGCACTTAGGCCAGAAGAATCCCAGACACAGATACGGACTGGGAGAAGAGCTTCTGGAGAGCAGCCCTGCTGAGAAGGACCTGGGTGTCACAGTGGATGAGAAACTTAACGTGAGCCAGCAGTGTGCTCTTGCAGCTCACAAGGCCAATGGGATCCTGGGCTCCATCAGAAGAGGGGTGGCAGCAGGGACAGGGAGGGGATTGTCCCTCTCTACTCTGCCCTCCTGAGGCCCCACCTGAAGTACTGTGTCCAGATCTGGGGCCCCCAATACAAGAAAGATGTGGAACTGTTGGAGAGGGTTCAGAGGAGGCAACGAAGATGACTAGAAGGAGCACCTGCCCTACAAAGAGAGGCTGAGGGAGCTGGGCTTGTTCAGCCTGGAGAAGAGAAGGCTGCGGGGGGACCTCATTGCAGCCTGCCAGTACCTGAAGGGAGCTTATAAGCAGGAGGGGAACGAGCTTGTTATCTGTGAGATAATGGCAGGACAAGGGGGAATGGATTAAAGCTAAAGGAGGGAAGGTTTAGATTAGATTTACAGAAAGAGTGGTGAGGTCCTGGAACAGGTCGCCCAGAGAAGTAGTGGATGCCCCATCCCTGGAAGTGTTCAAGGCCAGGTTGGATGGGACTCTGGGCAACCTTGTGTAGCTCCAGGCCTGAGGTTGGTGGCCCTGTCTGTGGCAAGGGGATTGGAGCTCTATGATCCTTGGGGCCCCTTCCAACCCTTGCCGTTCTATGATTCTATGATTTGTAGAACATTAAGTGCTTTCCCCCACTTTTTTCCTAAGGCAAACATCTTCTGCTTCATCCTTTCCTAGCACACTGAATTTTCTATGCCTCTGGCTGTTTTTGTCTGCAGTTTATCCACAGTTTTCTGAGCTGTGATTCCCGAACTGGACATGAGACTCTGGGAGAGCTGGGTACAGAGAAGGACTTTCTAACCATGCCTTCTGGGCAGTGCAAGGACAGTGTCTGCCTTTTGGCTTTACAGCAGATGTCTTAATGCCAGTGAATTAGCCTCAATGAAATTCAGGCATTGCTTGCTTGTCCTTTATTGAAATGCATTGTTTAAGTCTTTCAGTAGTTTGTCATGACAATTTTGAATTGTTTGGGTCTCCCAGTATGTGCTCACAGTTCTTCCCAGCTTAGCAGTACCTGCAGTGAACATGTTGGTTGCTTCTTTAGCCCCTTCTCTATTGTAAATCTCCAATGGTGGTGGACCAGGACTGCCACCTACAGATACTGCCTTTGGATTTGTCAAGAAGCCATTGGAAATGACTCCTGGAGTCTGCTTTTTTCAGCCTTTTCTGCCTCATCACAGCTCTAGCTGCTCATGTTTCCATAGCTTGTCTGTGGTCACACCAAGGGGAGAGCGATGGACACCTCCAAGTCAGGTTTCCTTGATATTTGTGCTTCTTTACCCATAAGACTATTATTTTTCCAGTAAAAAGAAATTGGAATGAAGTGATTCAGTGTCAACAAATAAATGTGGGCTGTTACCCATCTCCTATTGCTCTGTAATTTTTAGTTGGTCTGGTGGAAGCTGGCTGCTCCATAACACCACAGCTCCTCCTTTATCCCTCTATAAAAGCCTGAGCTCTCTGGTTTGCCCTGTGTAGAGAACTGGAGTCCTTCCTGTATCCACCCTGGTCCTGGGAATGACACTTTCACCCTGTGCTGATTCACTTGAGGGTGTTCTCATGAGGGCTGACTTCCCCAGAAACTGGAAAGAGATGAAAACAATTTCAAATAAATAAGGAAAAGCTGAAGAGTTCCAAACTCAAGAAGACTTCATTGTTTTCCTCTTGTCTTTTTTTCTCATGAAGAAATAAACCTTTTTTTTTCCTTTCTGACCTACTCCAGGCTAAGAAGGAGCTGAGGAAGGAGCGATAAGGGTTTGGCTCAGGGATTCGGGGAGAGCAGAGAAATAAGAACAGAAAAGTCAGCAGGGTTGAATTAATATTTGGCACTCTGAGCTCAGCTTCTGGAGAAGGTCTTGCACAGTTTGCTGAAGACTGTTAAGTGAGATCAGTACTCCTTTCCTTACTGTGGGTATGCTTCCTTCTGTGCCTCAGTTTCCCCCTCATTTAAAGTGAAATGCATGAGCCTGAAGACCTGTGTAAGGAGTTCTGAGGCCCAGTGCCAAGGAGAGCCAGGGATTCAGCACCTCTGCTCTCAGTAAAGGTTACAGCTTGAGGAACAAGGACAGTTTACCTGAGCTTCACAGTTCAGATGATTGGGATGACATTTGCCCTCAGAGGTTGGCAGGTAGCTGTGTTTGAGGTTCAACAGTAGGAATTAACCTGCTTGTCTTTGACTGATTGCAGGAGCTGCATGAACCAGCACTTAAACCAGGCTGGTGCGACTTGCTCAGAAACAGACCCCAAAGGTGCACATGTGTGCACCCATACATCTCTGAGAGTCATCTTCAGGGTCAGAATGCATACAGAAAGTCTGCTTTTATTACCTAGAATATTAAGGATTTTATCCCAGAATGACTTGAGTTGCTTTGAAGGGGTTGCAGGTTAACCTTGCCAATCCACAGAGATGTTTCTTATTCCATCACAGTACTGCAGGGTTTCCCCCTTTTCCTAGGCAGCTGTTTCTATGCTTACATCAGGAGGATTTGTCCTGGTTTATGAGTTGATTCTTATTTTTTTTCTTTCCAAAACAAAAATGCCACTGATGTAAAGGAGGGCCTTGGATTTGTTTTGGGCTTGAGTCATCTCAGAGCTGGGGCTGAGCAGCTGCTGCTGTGTCATGTAATAGAAATCACAGCCCTGCTCTTGCAGCTACCCAGATGAAATCTCCTGCAAATTAAGTCAGCCCCCAAACTCTTTATACCATTGCTGCCAGCCAGGGACCATGAGATAATGAAATGGGAAAAATAATAGGCTTGTTCAGAGGTATTCCCCCTTCATCATAATCCCACTTCGGAGACGTGCCTGGAAGTACAGGCACGTGGCTCTGTAGCTCTCCCCTTTCAGTGTCAGGAATAACCTGTGAGCTGTGCTCTGCCTGCACTGAGGGTATTTCTGGGGGAAAGGAACAAATCCTTTGTTTCTCTTTTATGACCATTTTCCCCCCCAGTATGTAAGGAAGACCCAGTGATCTCTCCAGGTCCCTTCCAAACCCTACAATTCTGTGATTCTGTGATCTCCTCTGGGGTCTGGAAAGAGTAATGGAGCAGTCTGGGCAACTTCCTAAATCTGCATTGCCATCTGAAATGTCTCCATCTCCCCCAGGAGGGAGGTGCAGCTCTCAGTGATGGTGGCACTCACGTGCTGGCTGGGAGATGGACCTGAACAGGATTGATTGCTCTCAGGTAGATCCTTTAAAACCAAAGGGCAGATTAAATGGTTGTTTCAATCAATAACATAAATACACTGCTTGCTTGGCCCTGAGAAGGTGGGAACTGTGTGGAAGAATAGCCATTAAGGTTATTTATTGTCATAGGGCACAGAGGTAAAATATTGGGCTTTCCTAGAAGTTTGGAGGCTTAAAGCTCATTTAAACTCACTTTTGAAATCTAATTAAACTGGCACAATTGCCTTTGAATACCCTTGCTTTGCTGTAGGAAGGGCTTATTCTTCACCTAGGAATTTATAGCACTTTAGTTACCATAATACAAAGGCTAAATTTGCTTGGTAATCAGGTACAGGTTATATTGCAGAGCCATAGCATCATCTCATTTGTGCACTATGTTATTAAGCAGACCACAAGCATCCCAGCTAGGGAAGAAAGGAATCCTGCAGCAGCAAGTAGGAAAGCAGAGAGACAACTGTGCAAAGATAGACTTTCCTCAGTCACTGGTCTTGAAGAGGTTTCTGTAGTTAAGTCACAGTAGATGGGGGTGGTAGCTTTCGTTGGGAAAGCCTCATGCTTTAATTGCAGAACTTGCAGCTAGAATAAATTGAGGGGTGTTTGGATGTGCCTCCCCAGCAGCTGGGCATTTAGTGCTTCTTTGCATAGTTCTCCAGGTTCTGCTGCTTCTCTCCTGGCCTCGCTCAGCCAGGCTGGAAAAGGGACTTTCTTCTGTTACCTAACTCTTTCTTCTCCCCCCCCCCCCCTTTTCCTGCAATGTTTCCATTCCCCTAATGCTCACCTGTGCTTACCCTGTTCCACTCCTTCCTCCCTAGGCAGTCCCAAACATCTTGACTCCACTCTGAGACAGCAACTACCTCCAAGGGTTGAAGCTTTTCACGGAAGGAGGTAGTTTTCCTTTCCCTTCCCCTCCCCAGGGACTAAACAGGCAATTATAAGGACTCAAGTGCTTTCTTTCCTTGGCTGAGACCTGCTGCTAAAATACCTGGTAGTCCAGTTTGTTTATCTGGCTGCTGGCCTTTGAAGGATGTTCTGCCACTGAGTTGTCATGAGCGCTGCTCGCTGGAGCAAATGAGAACAAATGAGAGGCAGAGAGATTATGGCCTGAGCAGCAGCAATCCTGCCAAAGCCTGGCCTGACATCCAATAGCTCTTAAACTGTCTAACAACTTAGGCTAAGGGAGATGCCTCACAACAGGTACTGGCAAACAGCAGCTCTGCCTGATTCACCTTCCAAGGGCAGCTCTACAAGATGTATTTCCAAGGTGCTGCAGGTCCTGGGCAATAAAGCAAAGAAAGCAATGCACCACTCTCGTCTTGTGGCCCAGCCTCACCTGTCTCTGTGCTCAGGAGAGCAGTGTGTCACTCCCAGAGATGTTCATGGTATAATGGGTGGTGAGGGCTAGAGATGGGAGCAAGAAGGTGGTGATGGCATCAGACACCGCTCCTGCATAAAGGTCCTGAGCAAGGAGGGGAGACCTTGGCTGGGGGGACCTCAGCAGTTTTCAGTCAGTCTCTTACTTCAGAGAGGTCTTCAGGCTGAATTGTAGCCTTGTGAGAGGTGCTGTCTCTTTTTCTAAGCACTTTCTGTGTGAGAGAGAGGGAAGGTAGGGCCTGGAGAGGAGGAATGATGGTGGGATCAAAGCCCACAAGCAAGAGCAGCGATCAACTTCCCAAGGGAGCTACCCAAAGGCAAAGAAAATTTCCAGATCTGGATGGGGCCCTGGGCAACCTTGTGTAGATCCAGGCCTGGAGGTTGGTGGCCCTGCCTGTGGCAGGGGGGTTGGAACTCTGTGATCCCTGGAGTCCCTTCCAACTCATGCCATTCTCTGGTTCTGCGGAGAGGGATGTTTACCCTGCGTAAAGGTCCCTCAGTGACAGAGGTTATTGACAACTCTTCCTATAAATTTCCTGCATAGGCAACTCCCTGAAATTGAGAGTTATAGTAATCTGGATTAAGCAGATAAAATCAAGGCTCAAGAGGGGGAATGTCCAGAGCCATGTGGCATGGCCATGCTGAGATAGGGTCTGGCTCCCTACCAGTGCCCCAAGGCACCAAGGTGCCCTGGAGTTCTTGTTTTAGTCAGTGGAAAGGTTTGGTTTACTGATTGTATTTCTGTCTCAGGGACTGTGACTGTCTCTTCAGTGCCTTTCATGCGTGTTAAAATAAGAAAAAGTATTTATAAGGCAACCACAGAACCAGAATTCCCTGAGTGAGGCAGGAAGCTCAGGCCCTCATCTGCCATTTTAGAGGCTATTTCTCCACAAAGTGTCACACAGAGTGAGATGGCCTGAGAAAAAAGAACTTCTGTTTTTTTTAAACAGTTACATTGTCTTTCAAATCCACCTCCCCTCCCAGTGAGACCGAATCAAAGGGACACAGTTAGCTAAGTGTCTGAAATGGATGAGTTCAGGTAGGTTGAAAGTTTTTTAAATGCCTCATTATTTTGGTATAAGCCCTCAAAGCAATCTCAAGGAAAGCAAGAGGAAACCTACGTCAACCCTCAAAGCTTGATGGAAGCAAACATGACAGAATACTCACTGGTTTCTTGGAGACACAAAGAAAAAGAAATTAGGCTGCTCGCAGGAAATTTACCTCTTTGGTTAGTAAGTCAAAACATCCTGCTGCTTCTCTCTGCCTAGAGGTCACAGCTGAGTCATTGAATGTGGGACATCAGGGAAATAAATGACAGAGAACTGATGGGAAACCAACAGCCCCCTGAGTATGGCATAAAGACCCCAGAAGGGGAATTATATATTGGCTATATCAGCCAACCAGTTCTCTATATTTTCATGGTACCTACTGAAAAACTCCAAGCAAGTCAGTCTGGATTTCTGTTGGGTGGGGTTTTTTTGGTGTGTTTTCATTGTGTTTTTTTTAAAAATTTTTCTCACAGCACCCTTCTCCTGTACCTAAAGAAAGAAACAAATACTAGAACAGGATGAGGAACTGTAACTTCAGAAGGTCATCTAGTCTTAGACAGGTGGAGGTGATGAAATACCTAATAAACATCTCAGGAGAACTGGGATTGTACCAAAATCCAACAATCTTAAATTCCAATATTTCTGAAAGGCACAGGTCTACATTAGTCTTCCCCCACCCTCATTTACTCTTCATGTGACAGCCCTGTCTCAAAAAACTCTGAGATGGGTCAGGAAGAGGAAAGAAATACGTTTTTGAGTTCTTTTGCTGGTCACTTCTCACTATAGTTTTCACCCTACAAATGAGCCATTGCTCTAAAACTGTATTTTTCTCTGTTGCTCAGAAACTAATTTTTTCTGAAGACCTACATTTTTCAGTGTGCTGGTAGATAAACATGAAAGTAGTTAAGTCTGCAAGCATAACTGGTAAAATGAGGGGTAGGTTACATTAATATATGATAGTGTCATTCCTGATGAGCTGAAATTTGGGGGAATGATGCATAATGGGACATATACAGATCCTAACAGCCTTGTCACTTCTCACTATTTGAGTCTACACATTCTGAATGAAGGCAATTTACAACTGCCTTGCAAAGCAGTTTCTTCATCAGAAAAATACTTGAATTAGGAAAGCAGAAGCAGTGCTTTAGTTTTTGTTCTACCTCCCTGGATGCAACAGAGCAGTGGAGAGGCTGAGAGGACATATAACACTAGGTAAGGCTGTGCTGTGCTTAGGGCATGAGCAAGCATCAGCGTTAGGGCTGCAGGACTTCTCTGATGTGGCTAGAAGCTGACTTTCCAAATGGCAATCTTTCTGCTTTCTGTCTGACTCCTGCTGCCTTGGGGACACTCATTCTATACCTGCCAAGCAAACCATTTGATTAAGTACTAAACTTGATAAAAAGTAAATAGCCTAGTTAAACACGTTAAGCACAACCTGTCACCTACTTAGATGCTATTTAAACATAACCTATTTAAATATGCCTTCTTCTAAGTCTATGTGGATCTTGTTTCATGCCACATAGCTTAGAAAATGAAATGCCTTGTAATAACAAAAATGAGGTGATGAAGTATGAGAAGAAGCATCAGCTTTGCCTAAAAAATGTAATGAGCAGTGATACGACTTTGTGTTGCCAGTTGGTGGCATACATTAATGCCAGGCATAAGGAAAAGCCTGGCTCCACAGCTGACACCTACACTGCACTATCCTCACTGTTCTTTGTCAGAGAATTAAAACTCTTGCACTTCTGCTTCATTTCATTATGTGTCTGAATTTGTCCTCTGTGTCATCTATTGCCTTCAGAATGTGTCTGAAAAAGGAAACAGGGACAGGATACAGCTCATCTTAATCATTTCCCATTTTCTGGCCCCACATTTCATCCTTGTATAGACCAACAGGACAATCCTGCACTGCACCTCCCTGCACAGGCAGGGACTGTTCAGTTCCACCTCACACTGTTACAGGTCTAACTGCAGAAAAGGTGGCAAACTTTGCAAGTTTGGGAGGTGGCAGTGTGTCCTAGGGACAGCTAGAATGCAGCCAGCGAGTTGGCACGACTGTGTCCATCCAAGGTATGGCCTTGCCATGATCTCAGTCAACCATTTCATCTGGGTTTTGCTGTACATTTGTCTTTTGATCTGTACATTGAGATCATAGGTTCTGTATGTTCTTGTTAGGGTCTGTGAGAGTATCAAGCACAGTGGTTTTGCCCAGAGCAGTTCAAGGCTGTTATGATGTTGTTCACAATGCCACGCAAAAGACTCCAGAGGCATCTCCTCCAAGCTAGTGTCTTGGACCATGACTCCTGGTAACCCATGAATTCAAAACTGAGGTTTATGTGAAGAAGAAAACTTATTTTCCTTATATTATGGTTTCTTATGGGTGTCCAGACAAGCAGGTGGTCTTTGGTCTCTGTAACCATCTGCATGAGAAGGAGGAGGATGATTTACTGCCACTTCCACTAACTGTTCCTAATGTAAAGAGGAAATGTTAGTAGTCTCTCTTCCCTGGAGGAGAGGTGATGCTTGACCTTCTGTTGAAGGAGGGAATGAAGGAGGAAAAATGCTAAGAGAGGATGATCCGCTGGGATGCTGTCATTGATAATAGCAGTGACCTTTTCCCTGTGGTCAGCAGCTGGCATCATGAAGACAAATGACTTTAACTTGCAAGTTTAAAGATCTTTGTACTGAGCAAGAAAATTTAAAAAAACCACTTCCAGGAGTCAAACAGTATTTGCAATTGCAGTTAATGCTTTCCAATTCCTTTATGAAAATAGTTGCTGTGCATGAAACTGTGAGGCATCTATCGTAATTTGGCACCTAGAAGAGGCTGGTGATGGATGTATTGTAGAGGATTTTAGATGCTGGGTTACACCAAAATCCTCCGACATTTGAGTAAGAATGAGAGTTACTGGGGGATCCATGTGCTCCTGTCCTTAGGGGTCACTGTCACTCAGAGAGTGCTGATTTTTTTCCACTGAAACTTGGAGTCTCTTTAAGAGGGATACTCAGTGACAGTACATATGATTCCACTTCATCCATGCCCATTTTCACTTCTAATACTATATACTCACTAGTACCTTGAGGTCAGTATAAAATAGAGTCTGCAGAATTGCCATGGCAATAACTGCAATTCCTCCCTTGTGGTTCCAGGTGACCTGGGAGGGCAGCTCTGGCACGTACTTTCTAATTTACTGCTCAGCCTCATTTTCTGCCTATGGAGTTTATAGGGAAGGTCACTCTTCACATCTCATTTCTTTAACCTTGTCCTCGTTCTCTTTATTGCAAAGCAAAAGTGGGAGGAAATGATCAGGGGATGTGTGAAGGGAAAGAACAAATATTTTTGAGCAGCTATAGACCTTACTTTGGTTTAGATGTTGATATTAGGTTCTTGTTGGAAGGTGTCAATGGGAATGTGGACAAAGGCATGGGAAGCAGGACATGTGCTCAAAGGATGCACGCATGGAGAACTCAACTCCATTGCAAACCAGTCCCCACCATCAGCAGCTGAGCAGCTGTCTTTAATCTTTAAGGAACAACATGTCTGTTGGTAATTAAACTGTGATGTGTGTAAGCCATCACTGGAGAGGAGTATCTCACACCAGTGGGTCACTGGTTCCATCCTAACTAAGACTGTCTCTGCAGGTGTACCCCCTCAATGTGTTTCCTGTGAGCTGAGTGCAGTGAGCACAACCCTGCACCATTCTGCCTGCAAACAGGGCACACCCAGAGCTCAGGGTTCAGCTCGGGGCTGCTCAGAAATCACTGTGATATGGCAGGAGACTTTCAAGTAAATGCTCAATCTCTGGTGTCTCATTCTGTGAGATGACAGTGTGATAACTGCATCTCTGACTTCAGAGTTGCTGACCTTGCTCACTCCTTATGAGTACTCTCCATAGAAAGCATCCTGTTAACTTCACCAGTACGAAGCATGAGTAAGGGCTACCCCTGACAGGCTGGCCAGGTGAGATGCTTGGCATGCAGGTATCAAATGCTGCAATGTGTGTGGATCTGGGGGCTTGAAGGGAAGGGACAGATTTCTCATGGGAAGGGAAGGGATCAATCAGAAGTGTCGTACTGCAAAAGAGTTCAGGTGGGGCTACATGTTAATTCCCTCACCAGTGTACCCTCCCACATCTTGCCTTCAGCCTTACACTCTTCTGCATTTGTGGGTTTATCAGAATTGGTTGCCTTAATATTTAAAGACTTTGCAGCGCTGAAGGAGTTACGTTGTTTACATTGAGGACATTGCTCTCTCCTTTTTAATTTTCTTTTTAATTTTTTTAAATGACAGGGAGTACCCTGAGAATCACAGAGCTGATACTTAGCTGGTCCTGAGCACTGAGTCATAGGATACCCCAGTACTGGGGGACAGTCAGTGGCATTGCAAGGGTCACAGAGGGAGATGGATTTGGGTATGAGGTTTTAGGTGAGGCACAGGTGATTTGAATTCTAACACCACAAAATGCATGGGAAAGAAACCCTAGTACTTTAAGAGCTTTTGTGTGTGAAGGCAGGGCCTTGATGGGACAGTCTAGCTGGCCATGCTGAGGATGATGTGCTTTCCAGATCAAGCACTGGTCAGGACCACACAGCATCTCTGTACTCTGCAAGTATTTCAGTTAGGAAACAACCTAAAGCTGAAATGCAGGCAAAAGTGGATTGTGTATGTCTTCATTGCTGAGTTGTCTCCCCCAGCCCAGGAAATTATTTTTCTTACAGTAAAACAACTGATCATTCCCAAATGTATCACTTGAAAGGTCTTAGGCTGCATGCCAGGATCTTGGAGCTGATAGAGAGCTCTGGGATGGGGATGGATGGGGTTGGCTGCAGCCTGGTGTATGTACATGCATTATTTGAGAGAGAGTGAGAGCAGCGTGCTTAAACTAAAATTTACCATTGAAAGCCTCTAAACCCACTTTCAGACTGGCAACATCATTTAAAAGGCCTTGCAGTCCCCGGGATGACTCAAGCAAACCTCCTCCCTCCCCCCTTTCCCTGTGACACTCACATCTCACCTTGACTGCAGGTGGGTGGATGTGACTGTGCAGGGAGGAAAGGGACAGCTGGGGATGGCTGGCAAGCAGGAGAGCTGTGTTCAAGCAGGAGAGCTGTGCTCAAGCAGGAGAGCTGCAGCTCCAACGCTTCTCATCATCTCTCTCCAGCTAAGAGGATGGGGATCGGCTGTGGGAACCCCAGTCCCTGCACCGGGAAGGGAGCTTGCGGGGGTGTCCCCTTTCAGGTGATGCCTCCTGTGCTGTCAGCCCTCAGCTGTGGCTGTGTGTGCTGCTCGGTGCTCCCTAACTTTCTCTCAATGAGAGCTTGTGCTTCAGTGATGAGAAAAGCAATTTCTGTACAAACCCACGAAGTGTCTTGAGGGACTGGTTATATCGAAGCATCTCCTGGCGCTGCAAAAAAGTGGGACAGCCTTCCTTTTCCTGTTAGATTTTTTTACTGTGAATGGATTTTGAAGACAAAAGCTGTAAGTCAGCCCTTTTTCTCTCCTGTTTAGTGTATAAAGATCTATGCTTTGTGTGAGAGTCCGGTTTGTGCAGGATCCATTCCAGCGAGGGGAACTTGGCACACATACTGCAGTATCATCCCTGTTCTGCAGTAGACAGTGCTGTAAGAAAATGAAATTCATTGTCTGTTCCCAGTAGGAGCCTGTCCATCCATCTGCTACCTATCATTGTCTGTCTGTCTTAGGAATTTAAACAGCCACCTTTCTCTGTGCCTCTCACATAAAGGCAGTAATAATAGTACCCTTTGACATGTCCAGCCCTGTTCTCTCTCCCTTTTCAAAGCTTTGTTAAAAGCTGGGCTATTCTGGTGGGGAGAAACTAGAATAGACAGAAACCGTGTTTGGATTGTAAGTGACGCTGTTCAGGGAAAAGGTTTTTTCCACAGGGAAAAGCCCTTCAGGGGAGCTGGTCTTCTCTTGGGGTCCAGTCCCCACCTGGCCCTGTGGCAGGATCACCCTCTCTCCCAGCTCTCATGGATTGCTGGGGCTGTGGAGTCTGCGCTGTCCTGGGGCAGCAGAGCTGGGCTGAGTGCATGGTGTGTTTCGCTACAGGAAATGCAGGTGTTGATATAGCCAGGGCTTGATCTCTGGATTTTTTGGAGAACAAGGACCTCCATTTCAGAGTAGTGGCAGGGAAGGGGCCCTATTCCCAGCTCTGGTGTGCTCAGGGCTGCCCAGTTTGTAGAGTGGGCAGACAGCCATTGCTTCTCACCAGCTGATGCCTGGTGTATCACAGTCACTTTGGGCTGCAGCTGCAGCCTCTCCGAGATGGCTGCAGTAACCTGGCTTGCAAGGGACAGCCAGCTGATGTAGCCCTGATGGGAAAAGGGGTGCTTGAATGCCATCACCCATTCCTACCTGCACCTCCTTATGGCAGAACACATGGGAGGGCTGGACCTGCAATTTGGCTTTATGCTTCCCACTTCCCTGCTTGCTGGTGAGGCACAACTGAACTGGAGCTGTGGTGTTGCGGTGGGGAGTACTAGGCGTGCCAGGGCATGGAAAAGAAGTGGGAGACCAGAGTTTAAAAATGGGGGGAAAGCAAAAGTCTCTTTAATATGACCCAGTGTCTATGGTGAATCCTCTCCTGGGAATGAATGCTTTCTTAGGTCCTTGTCTAAGAGAAGAGGAAGGTGGAGGTGAAATAGCACAAGTCCAAAGTCAAGGCTTTCTGCTCATTGCCTTCAGTGTGGAGCCTTGCTGCACCCAAGTGCTTCTTGATACTATCACCTCTGTGGGCTATGAACTTCGTAGGGCAAAAGGAGAAACTCTCCAGGCCATCTCTCTGGGGTATGACCTATGCCTGAGCACCATCGCTCCAGCCTTGCAGGGGTTCCACCTCAGCAGCTCTTCTTCATCCAAAAGCTAATTTTCTGTGTTGTTCTGACATTTGAGAAGTGGTTGCATCACTTGGAAGTGAGGTTTGTTGCTGAATTTCATAGGCACAGTGCTGGCAGCTCGCTCACTGCTATCAGAGACACACAGAAGCAGGGACTGTACAGATCCCCCTGGGAGGTGACAGATGAGCCCTTTTCTTGGGGTGTTGCCTGAGCTTTCTTTCAGGAACCTCAAGGACAGCACACTAGTAAGAAAACTGATTAAAAAATTTGCATCGTAGAACAGCTTACACCTTCATGAGGAGGCTGACAGCAAAGGGTCCTTTGGGTTAGGCTACTGTAGTTTCAGAGCTTAAACCACAGAACCAGACCCAGGACTCCTAGGTTTACATCCTGTACATGCCTGGCTATGTGTAGGCCTCATAAGAGATATTTAATATCTTTTCTTACCACTTAAAAATAAAGTATATGAATTCCAACAGTGGTCGAAGGATCTAGGAGAAGCTACATTGTTAGCTAATAAATCTAGAAAACTGAAAATTGAAGAGGTTAGAGAGCTGGCCTGGCAGTGCACATGTCATGATAAATATTGGCCAAATGTTAAAAAAAATTCCTGGCCCAAAAAGCTTATTGAAACTAGAGACATTGATACAGGAGTCTTGTCTCCTTTGTGAGGTAGTTAATCCTTAGATTGCTAAGTGGTGCTGTATGAGACTAGTTTTCTAGACAATTCCTCTCCAAAAAATCCAAGAACAGAGTAGGATAACCCCAGTATTTTTCAGCTTGCTTTGCACAAGCACATCAGTAATATACTGCACTGTGGCAAAGTGACAGTCAGAATCATCAGATGGGATAAGAAATATGCCGAGCCTAGCTGACACTCTTACATCTGGTGTGGTCTTTCCCAACAGATAATTTCTCTTAGCAGTTTCTCTGAGAAACAACAGCTCATCAATAAACAGGCTTGTAACTTGGCTTTGTCTCCAGTTGTCAAAGGGCACCTGAGAAGGTTCTTTAAAAACTGACTGAGGAGTTGCACACCACAGACAGCTGTGGGCATGCACAATGGTAACACCTCATGGAAGGTCAGGCCATAGTGAAGCTGTAGTTCTGCAGCTGGAGGTGCTCCTGGGCATTGCTTTGCTCCCTGGAGAAAAGCTTCATACTGAGCCAGGCTTGCAAGTGACTAAAACTACTTCTGGTGTCTTGGAGTCAAAGCACCCCACTGGCTTTGGTGGCTCACCTTTCACTGCTCAAGTAATGTGTGACTTTCTGCAAATGTCCTTGCTTCATTTGCTTCTTCCTTTGGAGGACATGGCTCCTTCCATGATATATCTTGGTCTAGGTGAGTTCTTGGCCAAATCTTGAATACTTTTTGCAAGACACAGATGAGATCTTTTTGTCATGTTCAATCTCTATGCCACCAAATGGGTTTCGGTGACCCTCTCCACAGCAACCAGTAAAATTGTGGATAATCTATTACTGGAAACCATGGGAGATTCTGTACGTGGGAGTTGATACAGGTTTCACTTGTCTAAGCCCTAAGACAAAAGCTTTGCAAGGATCAGTCATTTCACTGCCAAATGAAAACTGCTTGAAAAATATATTAAGGACATTTGAAGAGTTCTGGTAATAAAATAAAACGTTTAATAAAAAATACTTTGCAGTTCTGTAATGTCTTTCAGCAGTGAAGATTTACCATCAGGGTGCTGCCTGGATATTACAAAGAAGGGTTTACTAGAAATAGAATAGATAATAAATTAAAGAGATTAAATCTCATTCCTGTGTATATGTGTTAATAAAAGATTCCTATAATACTCTTGAAATATAGGAAGTATAAAAGATAATAGTGAAGGTACACAGTGGAAATAAAATGTTGTGAGTGACTAAACTAATCAGTGGATTAATGCATGACCAGCGTGAACAGAGCAGCCCACACAAATCCCAGCAGAGCTCACTGTTGTATATTGAGAATAAAACTGACCTTGATATAGAGGGCTGCAAAATGTCTGAATGCACTTCCTTGAAATATTGTGCATAAAACCAGATCCATCATTAATAAATAACCCACATTTTCCGTTCTGATGAGCCCAACTCATCTACAGGAGACCTGTTGACCAAGGTGCATTATAGTTTCTAGAAAGGAGCAGAAGGGCAAAACTGAAACGGCATTATATTGCTACCTGTTCTCTTGATATGCATAGGGTAGGGGTAGATCCACAGTAATATTTATCTTTCTGGGGAATTTGACTTTGGGACAAGTTTAGATACCTTAGTACCTGTAGATACCCAGCTCAGATGTACTGTCAAAATAGTTGTTAGAGGATAGAAACCCCATGCTTTGGCCTCTACCAGCCATTAACCTTGCCTTTTTGAATCCTCACATAGTAAATCAACTGCAGATTGCCTTACTTGTTTCTGACAGCACATGCTTTCTTAGCAGCCGGTTTTTATGGGGCTTTCAGGCATTTGTAAAATGCTTCTATTCTTAACAATGCAATATATAGAACTGGAATGGCTGCCTTCCCAAATTAATCCTTGAAATCACCGTTAGGTTTTTCTTCACTTTCTTCTATGTCCTTTTAGGTAGATTGTGTCTAAAAGACAGGCATGTGCACATGTATCTACATATTCACAGGCACACATACGAAATGCAAGTTTCAAAAAATATCAGATCTATTACTCAGAGATCATATGAGGATTGAAGTGATAAGGGGCTTTTTAAACATATGTTATTTTGAGTTGAATGTATGCTTGCTTCAAGCTGCTCTGCGCAACCATGGAGATGGTGCTTTAGGAAAATGAAAGTCAGAAATTTTTGAACAGGATAATTCTAGTAGCTGGGGCTGTAAGCAGTGTATTAAGATGTTTTGGGACTTATACTGACATGGCAAATTTGACAGCAGTGAGTATGCAATAGATTTGCAGAATGCAGTTGTGTGACCGTGGTCACCCGTCGTCCGGCAGCACGCAAATTGCTGTGTGGCTCCAAGCTGGGTGTATTTCTTACATCTCTGTCTTGATTATCTCTTAGTTCTTGTGCAATGGAACAGGTGAAAGGTGTTGAGTTTTCCACTTTTGAAAGACATATCTGCAAGGTGGATTTGCTGATGAACAAACTGGCATAGCCTGGAATGTATTTGGAGTATTTCACTGGCATCGAGCTGCAGACACTGAGCGTTGTAGCAGCCCCTTAGGAGAATGCAGATCTAGGAAACATGGACAAATGCAGATCACAGGACTCAGTGAGAGGGTTATGACTTCAAAGCTAAGATGTCTGGGATTAATATCAGAAGCTGACAGACATTGGAAAAGCTAATCAAGCATGCAGGGAGAGACTGAGGTTTGGTATTTTGAGGGTGTTTCCTTCATGACGCTGATTGGCAGAAGAGGATGCCAGTGCTCTGCAGGATGCTTGCATCAACTCAGAGAACATCCCCGCTGCAGCAAGGAAACCAGAGCACAGGAAATCATGAGATATATCTAACCCTGAACCATGGCATTTTTTAGTATTAGATAGAGGGAGATTGTGTATAGAAACCTCCAAGTCTGTTACTGGTTTCTGAAGAGTTATGTGCTAAGAAAAAGTAAGTTTAAGCCACTGGTGAGCTGGGAGAATCAGGGGTTGTCTTAGGCCATCTAGTCGTATTTCTGTAAGGTGGCAAGAGCAGTTTTCAGAAAACATGCCCCAGAGAACAGGCTGGGGCTGGAGAGCACACCTCTACTTCCCACGGATGGGAAGGAGACCCATGGCCCTACCACTACCAAGGTTGCACCTTGGGCTTCCAGCCCATGCCAAAGGCTCTGTGGGTGATTCAGTGGCTGTGCCAGCCCTGCACCAGCTCTGCTCCTTCAACGCTGCTGTTTGGAAGTCTCCCACAGAGCCGGAGCGCGATGGTGCTGAAAGCACCAGCTCGCTATGAATATATAAGTAGCTCAGTGCATTCAATTAGCAGAAAATTTGGTTTGTCTCATTTCTGAACAACTGCAATGTGGAGAAATTTAATTTTATGGTGGCTGAGATCCTCTTGTGTGCAATGACAAACTAAGGAAACTCCTGCAGTACAGCTATCTGTCATGGAGCTATTTTACAATTCCTTCTACTATATAAATGACACAGAGAAAAATTCCCTTATTAGTTTAGACAGCAACAGTTCTCTTTCACTAACAGTAGTGGATTTAAATTAGTTGTACAGTCCTTGCACTGCTTGGTCATGAAGGAGGGTCTCCCTCTCAATTAAGAGCAGGTAATTTCATAAAAGCCACATCTTCACATGTCCGGATCATCAGCCACTCCCTGGCCCTAGTTCCTAGCAGAGAGAAGGATGCAAGTTGCATCTAATGAGGTGATTTGTTCTCCTGTCTCTGCTGCCAAGACTTTGCTTGGGAGAGCTTCTGGTCTGCTGAAAGAAATATGAAGTAAGAGGCCTCAGGTGGGGCAGGATGACCAGAGAGTTGAAGATGCAGCAAAATTTTCTCATTTGTCTGGTTCAGCTGTTCTGTCTCTGGAAGGTATTTACCTTCGGCCCTGTGGTTCTGGAAGAAAAAAAACCCCTTTCACTCCAGGGCTTCATCAAATCATGTAGTAGGTATGAAGAAAGAGCTGTTTTTCTGTGCAGCTCATTCCCTTAAAGTCTCCTGAAGTTTCTCCTGAAGTTATTGGCACTATCTTCCTCAACACTTATATTGGTTGTTGTTAAAGTCTGGATTATATTTAATGCTACTATGGCAGGCATGGTGCACCCAGGCAGGGAGAATGATGAGGAGACAGGAAGATTTTCCCAGCACCTTGTAAGTAGTTTGTGTAAGTAAGAGGTATTACCCTGGATACCAACATCTGAAAGGAGAAATGGTTTCATTTTTCTTCTCTAGTAACACTATGTACAGAAAACAGCTTTGATCAGCACTGATGGGTTCTCCTTCCTGGAAACATCACTCTACAGATGAGGCCATGGACATCAATCCAGCCTGCAAAGTTTGGATCTAAAGTCTGCTGTCTGGGTCATAAGTTTTGGCTTTGTTTTTTAACCTCAGAGCTCCAGCCTCAAAGTTTGGCTTCAGAAGCTGTTACAGATCTCAGCTTCCCCTGATGGAGCAGTCATGCAGAGCTGATATCCATCCACAACTGGAGAAGAGGAGGATGATCAAAGGGTTGTGCCCTGTGGGTGACATTTGCCGGCAAGGGGGAAAGACATCAAAACAGCTTGGTGGGTAGTGTCAGTGTAGGTGGAGTTTGTTCTCATTCTGATATCCAGCATTTTGAAACACTATTCCAAAGACAGCTTGTACAGAAATCCAAGTGAGAAAAACCTACCTGAAGCTTAAACTTTTTCTTAAAAAGGGGGTCAGAGGTGACTTGCTCAGAGTTGAAATGGTAAGGAGATTTTTGAGAACAAAAGCATCACTAACTAATAGAATATTTGGTGACCAGAAGCTGAAGGCACAAATTCCTGGTTAAATGAAAAATGTAAGCACATCAGGGAGGATAATTCAAAATTTATCTGGAGACTGGGGTAGTGTTAATTTTGTCTCAGAAACCTCATATAAAATCATAGAATCATCTGGATTGGAGGACACCCTTTAGATCATTGAGCCCAACCATAGCCTAGCCCTGACTAGTCCACCTCTAGATCATGTCCTTAAGGACTTCATCTATATATCTTTTAAATACCTCCAGGGATGGTGATTCCACCACCTCCCTGGGCAGACTATTCCAATGCTTTTGACAACCCTTTCAGTAAAGAAATTCTTCCTGATATCTAACCTAAATCTCCCCTGGTGCAATTTCAAGCCATTCCCTCACATCCTATCACTTGTCACCTGAGAGAAGAGACCAACCCCAACATCTCTGCAGGTAGTTGTAGAGATTGATAAGGTCTTCCCTCAGCCTCCTTTTCTCAAGACTAAAAAGCCCCAGCTCCCTCAGCCATTCCTCATAGGACTTGTGCTCCAGACCCTTCACCAGCTTCATCACCCTCCTCTGGATGCACTCCAGCATCTCAACATCCTTCCTGTAGTGAGTGGCTCAAAACTGAACACAGTACTCATGTACAGTACATGAGCTCAGTTATAAGATGTTGACTGGTCATGTGTGTTCTGAGTGATTTTGCCTTTTTGCTGGGCTGCAGGTTGGGCAGATGATTGGAACAGCTACTTCTGGCCTGGGAGTCTTGTGCTGGTATTGTTTTTAGTGCATCAGCTCTGTGAAGAGATCTTTGAGTCCCCATGGCCCTTGACAGAGCACTTCTGCTAAGCAGAGAACGAACTTTAAACATGCAGAGAAGAACAGTGAAGGTGTCTTGTTGGCAGTGCCTGATATATTAGTCTTTGATAAAGGGTGCAGATCCCTTAAATTATTTAGATGAAAAGGGACGTTTAGTTTGTCTGAATGTCAGATCTCCTGGGTGAGAGCAACCAATTTATTTATAAATAAGAACTGCACTTAGTATGTCTGGAGGGAATATTTATTAAAGCAAATGTTGAAATGGAGATACAACATAGGACAGGATGGGAGATGACCGACAGATTAACAGAGGTTAATTTTGGAAGAGAAGAAACAATGTTCCAAATAATGAGCAGGGATGGAGGAAATCAGAAAAAAACTTTTAGAGGTGGAAGATGTGTCATTTGTATCCCAGACATGTTGGGCTTTTCCTTCAGAGATGTGACACCCTTGAGGGATGAATCGGAAGCCGCAGAGTTGTGAGGGTTCTTTGAGAAGGAGCTGTGAGAATCAGCCCAAGCTAGGCTTGAGTGCTTGTGGGAGGACTCATTCTTGGGATGCAAGATGTGGTGAAGAGTAGGGTTAGGTTGTGAGGGGACATAAAAGAGGAAAATGCAGAGATGCAGAATATGTGTTAGGATGGTTTGGAGAAACTGGGCCGGACTATGAATCTAATTTGCATAACCCCACTAACTGTAGGCTCTGAGAACCTCAGAAATCATCCTGTGTTTACCCTTCCCACACTTCCCTGGAGCAGCTGGTGTCATCCTGGGAACTTGGGTGGGGAACTGTGGCACAGGAAAGGTAAGTGGCTTGCTCCATATCATCCAGCTGATGGTTCTCTGAGCTGTGAGTTAGAGCCTAGGTAATCCAACCAGAAGGCGACACCGGTGCTATTGAGTTTTGGGGCATGGGAGTTTCTGCTAGTTCAGCTAGTTTCAGTTCTAAAAAGAACTTTTGGACATCACTAGTTTATTACCTTTCTCCTAACAGGGCAATATGGCTCATCACTGACAAGCAGGGTAGGACAACAGGCTTTGGTTGGTTGATTTTTCTTTCCCGTATTTCGTGATCTCTGAAATTTTAGAATTCTAAAGAAATCTCTATATTCAAGCAACCATAGAGATGGTCAAAATCAGCACCTCTTAAAACAGTTGACATTTATTTTTTTTTAGTGGAGAAGGGACATTCTCCTTCTGGAATTTCCCCTTTTGATCCCTTTTGAGTCAGTTCTGGGAATTCCTAAGCTTCCATTGCATCGACCTTATATTTGTAAAAATATTCCTATGTGATAGTCTTTAGAGAAATAACCTCATCCTCTCTGAAGACTCCATACAATGATGTCCTGCAGGTGCCAAGGAAATCCTGACCCTTCAGTTTCCTGCAGGAGTAACTGCAAGGCTGAGACATTAAAGTCTGTTAGCTAGCACAAGTTTGATCTCTGTTACCTTTTCAATAGATTTGTGGTCCTGAATTTTTTTATGATCCTGTGGATCATTAATATAGTTTTACAGTAGAGAATGTAATTTACTGAGCCTCCTTCTTCTGCAGAGCACCACCTGGTCCTGCGTGCCAGGAGAGAGTAATCTTTCTGTGAATTACTTTGGAGGTTTTCAAGCTGTGGTCCATGGAACCCCGTTGATATAAGGATTAGGTTTTACAAACCCATGGAAAATAACTTGGAAAAACAAAAGAGTCCCATCTGTAGACTGAAATCTGTGACCCCAGGGGGCCACATTTCCATCTGAACATTTTTAGGAGTTTACAGATGTAAAGGATTTGGAAATTTCTCACGCGGAGTGATCAAAATGGAAGTTTAGAAAAGCTGGTTTAGAATTGTAGGAGACTTGCTAGAAAACTAGTAAACCCCAGGCTTTGAAATGTTCTGTTTTACGAGTTTGGTAGAGCCAGGATGACTGTTGTGTACTGATTGCTTAATGAATAAAAGTGTGGAAGTAGTTGCACTTTTCTTCTAAAAATGTTTACCCAAAAGTCTTTTCAAGAATTAAAAAATGACCTCTTGATAAAGATGAATGATGGACAAAAGAGCTTCTGAGAACAAGGCCTAATTGCCCAGAATTTGTGGCCGATCTTAAATACCTCCCATTAAAACAGCAAAACAATTGGCCTTAAAGAAAGAAAATAGGCAACACCGTTCCTGCTGGGAATCACTTACTCAATTGGGTTACTGGTTATAGTGAAGATGCTACTGTAAGTAAAGTGAGATAGGAGATTCCTGATCCATATTCAAGGGACTGGATCTTAAAAATAAAATAAAATACTATGAAAGTGTCTTCCAGAACTTGTTTTACTTCCCAGACCAGCAGCTCCTGAGGTAGCCCATATCACCCCTGACCATGCACAATGAAGAAAGCATATCTAGGTATGCTGTCATGCTTATCTATGATGTGGGGTGAACTTGCAAAACCTGAAACGTAATTACTGTGTTTTCATTTGGAGCATCTTTGTGATGGAATATAGTAATTTGCTGTCCTGTGGAACAGTACATTTCACACAGTGATACCCTCAGTGATTAACTTGTAGGACGTAATGTGTGTGTGCACATAATCAACCTGCCTTTGCAAATAGACACTCGTATCCTGATCTTTGGACTCTGATTTTTCACATGTATTAGCAGGAATCATCAGTAACTCATTCAAGAGATCTAATTCTGATCTTAGTGACTTACTGTGGATTTACTCTGCAGATGGTTATGAAGTTACTTTGTTTTTATATCATTTTGACAGAAGAATCAATTACAGGGAAATTGCTTTGTGCATGTTTTCTGTTATCTGCAGGGCATATTTGCAGTGAATAATATCATATCCAAACTAGGTGGGATACCAGAAGCACACAGGCATATTTCTAAACAGGATAAATGAGCCCTGGTGATGCACAGAACTAACGTTACATTCCTGCTTATATTCAGCTAATTCACTGCATTGTACAATATATCTAGGTGTATGATGAGATTTTTGAAGACATATAGAGGAGCAATTCCGTTGGTAATGTAGAGAAATTTTCAGCAGAGTCTGGGTGCTTAACTGACATTAAGGTGTTTGAAAATTGTCTTTGATATTCTGAACGAGAAGTCAAAGAGGGTACTTTTACTTTTGATTAAAAATTGACTGAATAGGTGTAAAGATATATTGCCATTAGCTGAAGGGGAAACATTTGCCAACAAAGCTTACGACATCTTGCTTTGGTTCTTATTCATTATTCATCTTAAAGGTTGCAAGAATAGATGGAGAGAGGATGAATGTGTCACTTCATTACCTGAAGTTAATCAGATCGCCCTATTCTCCTCACCCTGGGGAAAACCTGTTAGCTGGCAATGCCAAGAGGGGACCTGGGACCTTTGCTCTTCTATTTCTGAGCGTCTGTAACATGGTCCTTAAAGTCCTGCTTCACTCCATCAAAACCAGCTTGATGAAAAGGGTGGGGGGAAAGGCAGGAGAGTGAATACAGATTTCCTCATTTTGTGCTTTTGAGGTAGTTGTTTTGCATTACCCCACAAATCAGCTGGACAAGCAATTGGATTTGTGACATTCAAGGGGACCTGGGGAGCTGGCAGCTGGTTTGGAATATCATTAAAAGGGGATTCTGTTGTGGTGTCACAAGGATAACCTTGTGGGAATGGCATTGAAGCAGACAGGATTGGTGTGGCTCACGTGAGGACGGTATGACTCGAGGCTGTCAAAGGAGTCACAACAAGCTGACAGTTTGGCACTGACCTACACAACTGAAAAGGGTTCAAGACCCTCTGATGTGAGATAGAATGTGCTCTCAAAAAGTATCATCTCAGTGATGGCCTAAACCCTGAGGCAAGCAGGTTTATGATTTCTAAAATGTTTCTTTCAAAGCAGCAATAGAACCCAAGACTTCCTGTCACTAAAACCTTCCCACCTTTCTTTAGATTTTAATTTTTTCTTGGACTTCACAACTGCCATGGCACCTATCAAAACTGACTCATCCTTCCTCTAGAAATGCACACCAGAAAGTATGCTTTGGAGTCTCTCCACCTTGATTTGACCTTTGAGCCAGGACCATACTGGTTTTCTGTATCTGTCTCCCAACATCTGAACTGTTCTTATAAATACACCATTTTTCCCTGTGTGGAAGTTTTCTGTATAGATAATGTGTCACCTTCCTCTCCAGTGGTGAGATGAACACCTCTCTCTTTGGGAAGCCTGAGTTTGTAGTCTTAGTTCCCATGTGCAAAGTGGAAATCCAACAAGGAGTCTTAGCAAGGATTTTCTTATTCACAGCCACTTTATTCTTAGAAAGCACCAAGGGATTTATAAATGTTTGTATGAGGGAAATAACCAGTCTTGAACACATCCTTTTCCCCCTATCAAATGGTTTTTAACACTCTTTCTTGCTCTCATACTGCAGTGTGCTTGAAAATATAAAATTTCAGCTTCTTTGTGTGAGTCTGGAGGGCTAAGAGTGGCTCTGTAACAGGGTCCACCTCATCACCTCAGGCGTGCAACAGCTAGGACCTGGTGCAGTAGATGAATAGTACCAGATAGTACCTGGTGTCAGTGTTCTGCCAGTCTAGCGGTGTCAGTTGAGGACATGAAAAAATCATATGCTTTACCTGATACCAAAATATGTGAGCCAAATGGACATAGGTATGTCAAGAGGAAGGAGATTCCACCTGATGTCATGTGGGGAACTGGTTTTAACTAATCTGTGGTGTGGCATTCCTGTCCAGCTCTAGGACTAATAGGACTGTAAAGATAAGGGCTGCTTTAACCTCCAACAGAGGTCAACACAGGACAGGACAGATAAACCCTGTAGAAGCAGTGAAAAATGGGGGGTTTTTTCCATTTTTGCTGGATCACATTGGTGTTTGGAGTAAGGAAAAGAACTTATCCTTCTGATAATCTAGCCATTGCATCTAGTACTGAATTAATATTTTAATACTTTTTTTGTTTGTTTTAAGAAATACATAGTGTAAAGGGAAGGTATTTCATCCTAACTGCCTTTTACTACAGAAATCCAGGCTAGTGATCTCTTGAGAGGTCCACACTTGTCTCTTCTACTCCTGACTGACCACTTCTCTTTTCTACTGAACATGGTTGCAGCTAAAAAAAGCTTTATCTGGAAAGGAATAAAGCAAGCCTGAAGGGACACAGAAGGCAGTTCTCATCTGCTGTCTGATTTTTGTGCTTGGAAGGAAAGGGTACAAGCACTGAATACAACAGAACTAGGGAGGTGTACAGTGTGGCCTCTGCTCCCTTCACGATGAGAGAAGGTCTATAGTGCTTGAACCAGCAGAGCCATGAAGAGCTGGTACATTAAAAATGTCTTACAGCTCTCATTGGAGCAGCGGATCTCTGCAGGGAAATGTTGGTATCAGTTCCCTTGAGGATGTTTTATTTCTCTCACTTGTGATCTTCTGATTTCAAAACCCTCCTGTTTATTTTCAAATAAAGAAAATCCCAATGAAAAGGCAGGAGAGTAGTGATTTTGCAGCCTCTAGAAAGTGACTTCACCTGTGTTGTTTGCTTGTGTGTCTTTTAACCTTCTGGAGGTAAAAAGTCTATACCAGGAAGGATTAGAAGAAGAAAATTAGAAGCTGTATTTAGTGACACTGATAATGGCCATTTTAAAATATGATTAAAGAGTCAAAAGAAAACCAACCTGTCTGAGAAACATGGGAAAGCTTGGGGAGAACGTGAGGAGTCGTCAGTCCTAGAGCAGGAACTGAAGACCTGGTAGAATCAGATGAGCGCTGCTGGGCTTCAAGGCTTAGCTGAAAGCAGTAGCCAGTGGGGAAAGTGAAGGGTGAAAGCAGAATGAGGCAATGGGGAGAGGCAGCAAATGATAGGGCACCACTCCTCAAATCCCACCGTTGGCATCCTCAGCACTGCACCCTGGACTGACTCGCTGGATCCAGGCAGCAGCAGGACCCTGGATGTCCCCTAGGGAGGTACAACAAATACCTCACAGCCAGAAGCAGCAGTGTGTCAGGACAGGATGTGCACATTAGTGTATTCAAATGAATATCAGAAACTGGAATGTTTTAAATACAGTCAGATGTTTATGGCTAAATTAAGAGCCTTTCATTAATCCTCTAGTCTGGGACAATGCCAGAGTATGAAAACTTAATGGTTTCCTCTAAAAATATCCTATCCAAAAAACAATTAAGAGGCTATTAGTAGGTATAGAGAACAATAAATAATTAAGGCTGTTGATTTTAATGCTTCAGAATTGACAGCTGGAATCAGAGTGTTTGCAAGCTGAGCAAACTGATACATCTTTAAAAGAAAAGACATCCATATCCCCTGTGCAGATTAATTCTAGGCAATTTAAATATTTTTCCCTGAAAGTAATCTGAATGAGTAAAATATGATGCTCATTTCAAAATCTTTTGAGGAAGAAGAAGGAATAGAAACCAGTGGCTGCTGCTACCTTTGACAAACACCAGTACCCCTAGAGCACTTTGCAGACCACATGCCCACAAATCTTTTGGCAGATAATGAAGCAGCACTATGCAGCAGTGAAATGAGCAGATGTCTACAGTACTGAGGAATTATATGAGGTTTAGATAAGGTGTCAAGAATAACTTCACTCACTGTCTTACAGACTGTAATTTTAGGCAAGTACAGCATAATTACTGGACAAATGTTGCAAACGGAAAATGTCTATTATAATTCTTTAATTTAAAAATGCAATTACTGTAGCAATTCTTATGAACCCTTCATGCTCATATTCTGCTTTACTTGCAATAAAGTTTCACTGCCATAAAATTTTGAGTGAAGTAAAATTTAGAGTTACACATAATACTAAATTGAAATAAAAATTTCCATGAGGGTGACTGGCATTCTCTTTCTCCAAGACACAGAAACCACATTGTGGGCAGTTCTGTCTTGTTTCTACAAAGCAACACATCAGGGTCTCATGGATCTCAGCAAATACACTGATACAAAGCTGGGAGGAGTGGCTGACACGCAGGACACTGCGCTGCCATCCAGAGAGACCTGGACAGGCTGGAGAGCTGGGCATTTAGAAACTGGATGAAGTTCAACAAAAGTAAGTGTAAAGTCTTGCACCTGGGAAAGAACAACTGTTTGTATCAGTACAGGCTGGGGGATGACCTGCTGGAGAAGAGCTCTGTGGAGAAGGACCTGGGGGTCCTGGTGGATGACAGGTTGGCCATGAGCCAGCAGTGTGTCCTGGTGGCTGAGAGAGCCAATGGGATCCTGGGGTGCATCAGGAAGAGTGTGGCCAGCAGGTCGAAGGAGGTAATCCTCCCCCTCTACTTGACCTGGTCAGGCCCCACCTGGAGTGCTGTGTCCAGTTCTGGGCTCCTTGGTTTAAAAAGGACAGGGATCTCCTGGAGAGAGTCCAGGAAGGGCTCCGAAGATGATTAGGGGCCTGGAGCATCTCCGCTATGAGGAGAGGCTGAGTAAGTTGGGATTCTTCAATCTTGAGAAGACTAAGGGGGGACCTAATTAATGTCTATAATTATCTTAAGTAGGGGATGCAGGGGGAGTCAGCCAGCCCCCTTTCAGTGGTCTGTGGAGACAGGACAAGGGGCAATGGCTGCAAGTTAGAGCACAGGAAATTCCGCACCAACATGGGGAGGAACTTTTCCCCAGTGAGGGTGAGGGAGCCCTGGGACAGGCTGCCCAGGGAGGTGGTGGAGTCTCCTTCTCTGGAGATATTCAAGACCCATCTGGACACCTATCTGTGCAGTATGAGCTGGGGAGCTGCTTTGGCAGGGGGGTTGGACCCGATGATCTCTCGAGGTCCCTTCCAACCCCTACAATTCTATGACTCTGTGATTCTGTGATCTCAAACCTCATGGTTACCTGTTTGCATGTCAACCATGAACCACATGTCAGGTAAATATTTTAGAGGATTTGAAGAATAGAATTGAATTGTCAATATATATGAAACAACATCAGACGAGACGTAGCCTTGAGAAGGAAAAGTAGCAAAACACAAGCTATAAGCTAATTATTGCAAGTTATTTATTCAGCTCGTGCATGATTAACGTGGCTGGAATTTGGCCAAGACATGATGGATTTCTTTGTTTATTACAAGACTTGCAATTGTGATTTTTGGCTTTGACACTGGCATAAGTTGGTCCTCTTAAATAACTGCTGCTTTATCAAACTTTCTCTTCAGTATTTAAAATGGCCTAACAGTAATGAAAAAAAAGAGTACAAAGCAGATGATACATTGCATCCAAGAGGTTAGAAGGATAAAACCTCTTTTGCCAAAAGTGCCAGTAAGCCCTTACTGATTATTAGTACCAAAAACTCTGTGATCTCTTTTTCCCCTTTACTTCAGAGTTCAGCTGAAATTTAGGGCATGTATGGTGTTAGAAATGAACAATGTGTGTAAATTTGGTCCAAAAAGGAATTATCTTTGCAGAGCCCTATGTTATTGCATTACAAAACATCCAAAATTAAAGCAAATTAATTTTGAGAGAAAAATCCTCATAACTGGATTTTGGGGTGGGTTTTTTTTCCTTTGTGTTTGAGGACAAGAAACTACAGAAGTTGTCCACCTGAGTTTTTGTGGCTTTCCCACCTGCCATGAATGGACACTGGTTTCAATTCTGTCAAAAAGGATATCCTACCCCAGAGAGGAAAATGTTAATTGGGTTGTCTGACCTGTCCTGATTTGCCTAGTGATTCCCAGGGAACACCAGCATCTATGAAGTCACAACACAGAAGTATTCCTGTGGCAAGGGGCTCTCAGTCCAGCACCAGGAATGGCAAAGCCCAATCCTTGCCTGGATTCTATGATACAAATGCTTGTATTTCTTTCCACTTAAAACTTATGTATACATATATGCGTGTGTGTGTGTTTGTAGAGAGAGAGAGATATTATATAGTTATAGATGTTATCTATTGAGTTCAGATCCCTAATTTAAATTTAAGTCAAAGGGATCCAATCTATCAGTAGACTCACTCCCAACCAGAAACAGGGGATGAAAGGGTTGCCTTTCTTTTTCAGGAAAACTTCAATAAGAGAAAAATAATTGACTATAAAAGCTGCCAAAATGATTTGAAATGATGCAATTTCAAATCTGTTGAGCAATTCCTTTCTGAAAGACTGAGTAGGTCAGAATTACAGATGTGGGAATATCTTCTCTCATTAAAGTCCTCCCTATTCTTCAAGACCCTGCATATGCACAATTATATATTCAATTTGCAATTGAATTTAATTTACATGCTTAATGATCCAGAAACACAAGAACACAGTTACAGGCGAATAGAAAGTTTGGCAACATTCACGAAATAAAGAATGGTTAATCAATCAGATGCCTAGATTATAAGGAAGGGGAAAGAAACTAAAGTCAGGCAGCAAGTCTTGACTCAGAAGCAGAGTATAAGCCACTCTCAGAGTAAATAAACAGCCAAAAGGATAAGAGGGAGTCCAAGTAATGCCTGAGAAGCAATGCCAAGTTCAAACTTTATTTCAGATTCTCTGTGTAACCACTCTCAACACCTTCTGTGCCTCAGTTTGCCCAGTTTGAAACCAAAATAATTTTAATTTTTTTTTTATCATATCTGTTTCAAGCCTTTTCAAGAGTTTTATCATTTGGTTGGTGTCTTGGAACCATAATGCAAATATGATTCAAATAACTTTATACAAAGCCTGGCACAAATCTGTTGTTTTCTGGCTTATTTTGCAATGATGCAAAGCAGTTAGAAGTTTAACAGCATGTTCTGTAGAAACATAGTTATAATACAATCCATGGGCCTGGAAGAATCTGGACTGTAAAGGACAACACTGAGTAGGTTGTTCCAATCAAGCGATCAGGGAGTGAAGAGTCATGGCAACACTTTCTAAATGATGTTTGCAGCAAGGACACATCCACAGAGCAGATCAGCACATGCAGGGTGGGTAATCCAAGTTGATTTTTATTTGCTTAAGGAGTTTTCAGGAATAAACATAAGCAAGGAAGAATTATTTTGGCTGGGGATATTCTGGAGTGCAGCCCTGCTGAGAAGGATCTGGGTGTCACAGTGGATGAGAAACTTAACATGAGCCAGCAGTGTGCTCTTGCAGCTCGCAAGGCCAATGGGATCCTGGGCTCCATCAGCAGAGGGGTGGCCAGCAGGGACAGGGAGGGGATTGTCCCTCTCTACTCTGCCCTCGTGAGGCCCCATCTGGAGTCCTGTGTCCAGATCTGGGGCCCCAGTACAAGAAAGATGTGGAAATGTTGGAGAGGGTTCAGAGGAGTCACAAAGATGATTAGAGGGCTGGAACACCTGCCCTACAAAGAGAGGCTGAGGGAGCTGGGCTGGTTCAGCCTGGAGAAGAGAAGGCTGCGGGGGGACCTCATCACAGCCTGCCAGTACCTGAAGGGAGCATACAAACAGGAGGGGAATCAACTTTTTAAAAGGGCAGATAATGGCAGGACAAGGGGGAATGGATTAAAGCTGAAGGAGGGAAGGTTTAGATTGGATATTAGGGGGAAGGTTTTTACAGAAAGAGTGGTGAGATCCTGGAACAGGCTGCCCAGAGAGGTGGTGGATGCCCCATCCCTGGAAGTGTTCAGGGCCAGGTTGGATGGGGCCCTGGGCAACCTTGTGTAGATCCAGGCCTGAGGTTGGTGTCCCTGCCTGTGGCAGGGGTGTTGGAGCTCTATGATCCTTGGGGTCCCTTCCAACCCTTGCCATTCTATGATTCTATGAATTGTTTACTAGAAGGCTATTGATGGTGTGTGAGAACATAGCACTGCCACCCATTGCAAGTCCCACTTGACTAAGGCAGAATTTAATCTTTTGTTTACTTTGTACCCTTCAAGGCTGAGGACAGAAGTTTGTAAGAGAGAGTTCTAAAGTCTTAAAAGCCAGGAAAAGATTAAAATGAACTAAATGAACTCTTGTGGCAGTTTCATAGTTTTCAACCCAACTTCATGTATACTACAGCAGACATTTGGGATATTGGCACAGCTGGAGTAAATCTCTATAGTACAAAAGTTCACTTCTGTCTCAGTCCAGCAATCTGTGGATCATTAGTGTCTACACCAGGATCAACTCACTCAAGAAACCTTGCTCAGACTTTGCTCAGAAACTGAGGATGGGATAGTAAATCCTTTAGGAGTGATCCCTAAAGGCCAATACTGAGACATAGGAAGAGCAGAGTAAAACACTTGCACCTTATTGCTGCTTTCATGTGCTAAATCTGACTTACTGATTTTAGGAAATGAAGTCTTGATATACTCCAGACTAACTGAGAAGGATTTCTTACAGCTAGGCAATTGTAATGCTGTAATTTCAGGGATTCTCCAAGTATTTGATCAGCAGCATAAAGTTACTCTTTACTGCAGCCATCACCAGAATTCCTTGTGCAGAGTAATAGCCTTTGCTTAATAAGGGAAGGGGGAAGAGAGCAACAGGAAGGATCCAGATACCAAATGTGATTCTATGGAAAACAGGTTGCAAGATTTATTCCAGTAACTTGCAGTACTACTAGATAATAGGCTATAAATGATGTAAGACAGTGCCTTGGTGTGTGCTTACATAGAGACTGACAGCCCCAGCCCTCTGCCATTTGCACCTGTACTCAGTTCTTCCAGGGACTGCTCCAGTTACACCTCCATTATGAAAAAGTAGAATCAAACTTGAGTTCACCTTCCTTCCCTACTTTTGCATTTCCCCCAAAGTGCCTTTACTACTTGGTGGATTTTTATGAGAAGCCATCAATGCTGAGCAGCATAGGAACAGGACAAGAGGACATGGGAGGATGATTGAGCTCACCCAGATCTCTGAGAGACTTCTGAAGATGAATACTTTAGGTGAGGTGTATTCAGGCAGGACAGTGATCAGAGAGTCATGATGCCCTTAGGGACAAGGTACAGGTTGAGTCAGTGTCTTTCACTCATCTTCAGATTTCCCTACTTGCAAGCTAGATACCTGGCTCCAAACCTGAGTGAGGATGCTGCGCTATTACAGAGACTTCAGAGGAGGTTGATGGAGTTCAGACAGGCAGTAGCTGGGTCACAAGATAGCATGACAACTCCCGGGGCGGTAGCATGATCAAGCAAACTACAAAGGTTTTAAGGAGACTCCCTGAGAGCAATAAAAGTTCAGAAATGGTCTCCGTGGGGAAACATGGGCTATACCGGGCCTTAGAAGTTTCAGAGGAACCATGAGGAGCTTGGTTGTGTCAGAATTCCTACTGAGAAATTGTTTGATACACAGTGAACAAAGTGTGTTAGCATCCTGTACGCTCGTTGTTGGATCTCTTTAGTTCTGAATTATATTGAATTTATAAGAGCTTTCTGGTGACTGAGCAGCACTCACACCACATCCAGAGACAACAGTGATCTGGATGCAGATCCTGGTGAGGTACTGAAGGGTTAAGCAGTTCTGCCAAGGACTAGGCTGAGACAGAAACTTGTGAGATCCCATCCTCAACCTAGAAATCCTACTGAAAGAAGCAATGCACTTAGCAATGGGATTGAGCCTACACAGCAAACAGCTTCATAAAGCAGCCAGTCATCTTACTTAAAAGTGACAGCTACATTTACCTCATTTAAAATAAATTCTTTGGATTGAAGCATGTTGTTGGTCTTTACATCTGCAAGAACAAGTGCATAGCATGCAAGCTCCCCTTCTCCAAACCTCAAATGATTTGTTGCTCTAGGTCATTTTTAATGAGGTTGCTTAACTTTCCTTTTATTGTAATGTATTATTCTCCTCTTTTGCTATATCCTTCCCTTCCAGGGGAGCAAGAAGGTAAAGGGAACCAAAGGGAGAGATTTCAACAAGATCACATCTGTTAGTGGGAGAAACATTAATGGAATATTGTCTTGTCATTTGCTAGATGGTGCTAATGAAAACATTATGCAATTTGCTGTGGGATAAGAGAGGCTCGTTGCAGATGCAAACAGATGTTTCAGTGCCAAAGTAAAAATGGTGGGAATAATTTTAGCTGTAATTAACATAGTGCACATTATAAGTTTGTACCTTTAAGAGTGTCTTGAAGCATTAACCTTGAGTTATATGATTGCTTTATGATAGGTGGAGCATTGTGGAAATTTACTCTAGGAAGGGTGAAGACACTGCACGTTGCTTGTGTTTGCTTGAGCAGTAACACTTGTCCTTTTTTAGCCATGGTCCCACTTCGTGTTTGAAAGCCAAGTTCCCTCCTTGCCTTCTTAGCTCTAAGATCACTTCAATCCATACCTTTCTGCAGTAACAGTCACTGAGGAGAGGTTCCTTCCCGCTTACACCTAGTGATCAGTGCCAGCCCTGAAGCCTCAGACTCCATAGCCTTTCTAATTTCCATCCTGCCTAGCAGTTGTGGCCGTTTTCTAGGATCTCCTGTGTATCATGAGGGATGAGTAATGTCATTTAGAGGTTTGTGCTGAGAATGAAGATGTTAAGAAATGAGTCCTTTGCAACAAATCACTCTTCCCCCAGAGAATGATGGTGACTGTGATGTGTCTGAGCCCCGTGGTGTGAGTATGGATGTCCTCCTATGTCAAGAGTGCACCAGCCTCATTAATGTCAGTGAGAGACGCTTACATTAATAATCCCAAATGATGTACGTGCTGTGCCAAGGCAAAAGGGATGTTCTTTTTTGCTAGGAAACAGCAGCATGTGAGTTATTGTTGTGGAGGGTATATCCTTGTCAGCCTTAATGGTAATTTATGTTCCTGGGTCAAGCATTTGCAGGAAGTCAGCACTGTTGGTAAGGGATGAATCAGCAGAAGCTGAGTTTTGGAAAGTAACCTCTGGAGCAGGTCAGGAAACCAGCCTCCCTCAGGCTGCTATGCCTGCTGATGGGCTCGGAAGGATGCGCTGACATCCACTAGCGAGGACGGAGCAAAGCTCTCCCTCCAGCTTGTAGGTCCAGGGTTGGGAGATTGTTTGCCTGGCTCTGTGCAAACCCATCCTGATGGGAGCACTGACAGCGACGAGCAGCGTGGGTGGGGAACCAGGCACAGCGGTTGTATCTGCAGCATGACATGTCTGTGGGACTGTTCGTGTGGGCCACGCAGGGGCAGAAGTGTAGAAAAATAGGATTGTGAATCACATCTAAGACTACTGAGTGCAACTCATTCCCATCCTCACCCGGGTGTGGGCATGGCAGCAGTGTGGTATTTGGGAGAAGTTCAAGCCCTGACTGCAAGGCACTCCCAAGGCACTGCAGGGACTGCAGTGGGTCAGTGCTGAGAACATCTTGAACACAGCTGCTTTTTGGTTAGGATGATTGTTCATTTCTCTCCCACTAAATCTGAAACTGCTTTCCATCCTGGTACTGCCTGTGTAATAAAAACATGAGCGTTATCCCAGAAACTGAGAGATTCTCTCCTTTACTGTTGAGAAGTGGAGCATAAAATGCAAATGGTAAAACAGAATATCTAGGCAGCTGGAGTATGCAGAAGGCCTGCTGCAACACATGTAACTTCACCCTCTGCTGGCATGGATACTAATTTGGACTAGGTTTGTAAACTATCCTCCAATTTCTTTAATGAGGATAAAAACACTCTCTTAAGTCATTTCCAGACCTTTATCATATTCCTAAATCACTCACAAAACCCCAATAGGAAACAAATGTATCAATTATCCAAAGTCCAGTAACTGTACACCAGTGGAAAAGGACGATTTCCAAATCTAACCTATGTACATATTTTTTTCTTATTTTTCTTTTCTGACCTTACAGAGAAGGAGATCTCATTAAAATGCTTTATTGACCCGTAGTATGCCTGACTCCATTCACTCTATTCTGTTCCATTTTAATAAGGGGTGGCATTTCCTCCCCAACATTAATGGGACAGATCCCACTCCACAGTGGTTTAAACCCAGAACAATATCACCACAGAGTTCCTTCACAACAATATTTCTGTAGCATAGAGGAAAAATCAGCCAAAATTTCTTCTGTTATAGAAAAAGGTAGAGAGGAGGCAGGACAACTGAGTTAAAAATCTTGGTACTGGGGAACTGTTGTGTGAGATACCTGTAATTGTAGATGTTAGGAGCTGATCTGGTAACCTGTGGGAGAGGAAAAGAACTACCTTTCTGAAAATACTTTTCAAACATAAAAATGTTGAATTGTCTTTGGAAAATCCAGCACATGGCTCAGTTCAGAAACAAGAAAAAAAACCAGTAGGTGAATTTTTAATGGTGATTATAGCCTGAGGAATTTGTGCTGGCCAGGGGCTGGAGTGTTCCAGGTGGAAGTGGTTAAAAGCAGGCACTTGGGCAGGGCATCAGTGCTACTACTGGCCTTTACTTCAGGTGAGGGCTGATCCCAAGGATAGTACTGAATAGCTTTAAATATGACTGAATGTTTAAAAGATCAGAAGAGGGACTAAAATGCAGCTTTTCTGGCAAAAGGGTGTATGGGCTGGCTGAGAGCCATGGGTGTAGTACTCAAAACTTTTTGGGAATAGCCAAGGTTAAGGTGTTGAATTTTAAGATCTTCTAGACTTAATTTCTTTATCACCTTTGACTTTCCTTTGCCTTTTTAAACAGACTTAGAATTCATTAAAGTTGTTCCTAAAGGAATTAGGGACCCTAATTCAGCTGTCTGCAGTGGCAGTAAGCACAGATTGCTGACTCCATGTAAATAAATGAGTTGGGTGTCGAGAGTCAAGGTAGCTGCTAAACAAGTTTGCATGCTTTCTTCCCTTTGCACCCCTGCATGCTGACCTCCCTCTGGTGCCCTGTATTAACCCTGTGCAACGTGGTCTTGAAAAGTGGCTGCAACCTGTACCACACTTACTGGGCTTTCAGACCTTTCCAGCTAAGGAAACCCAGCAGACCTGCAAACTTATGCAAATGCTTCATTTCATTGAAAAACATTCACTGAAAGGCCAGGGACCCTTGTAAGAACAGAAATGGAGACTCATGTCCCTTTTAGAGTGGAGAGTGGGGTAGTTAATGCACCTGGCTGTGTCTCCTCAGCTGTTTGCAATCTCATTTGCAGTGCTGGGAGTATTAAAGCCCTCAGAGGCAGCTTGTTTGCTTTCTACAAAAGGCAGTGGTGCTGTGTTGCCTCTTCCCTGTGTTGGGAACTTGGATAGTGTGGATGCTTTTCTGTGATGTGCTGTGACTCTGCTGGCAGGATTTGTTCTCTGCTATCCAGCCTCGCCATGTCACTGTACACCTGAGAGCTCTGTAGCTGATCTGAGTCATCTGAAGGTAAGGCAATTCTCAGAGGTGTTCTAGGATGTTGTGTACAAAACCCTCCCTCACAGTATCTTTTACCTTCCACCAGTTGTTCAAAAGGCAGTGGGATAGAGAAGGGGGGAGGAGGCTGGGTGATTAGAGGCTGTCATAAGCAAAAGGGTAAAAGAGATAGTGACTGTATTTGGTGGGGGAAACACTGGGGGGGGGGGGATTATTTTGCATTGAGGAACAGTGTTAACATAAAACTGTGAATATGTTTCTCCTGGGAATTGCAGGGAGGTTTCTGTGTGGGTGATGGATGACCTTTAATGCTGGGATGGGTAGGGCATGTGGTTATGCAGTGCTTTGCATTTGGAAGTGTGTAGTACAAATAGCCCACAACCAGCCCTGCTCTGCAGGTGTAGTAAATGCTGAGTGCCTCAAGCTGCCTTCTAAGCATAACTCTGTGACAACCTGTTTGATCCAAGTTTAGTGTAAGTAAAGGAAAAGGGCTGATTGCTGGTTGATGGAAACTCGAAAAAGTTCCTGGAGAAGGGCAGAGAGTTCAGATGCTCCAAATTGTAACCTGCTACTGATTATGTTCTCTCATCTGAATATGCCCCAGAGTTAAATATTTTCTCTCTGACTGTGGGAGGTCATTTGCAGTGTGTGAGAGCCTTGAATTGCTTGGTATGTTGATACAGGCAGCCACCTCCACTGCTGTGAGATGACTGAGGGTTGGAGTGTGCTCCAGAGGTAGATGTAGGTATTGAAACCTAGTCAAAAATCTTCACAGCCCCTAATCCCAGCCTGCAAGTCTTGGCATAATTAACTTAATAATCTCTTCTCTTGTGAGGGTTTGCCATGTATTTTTGTGCCTGTGGACAGTTGTCTTGAGCTTTTTTTTTTTTTTCAGTTGGCATTTGTGATTCTGGACAGTTATTCAATGAGAAAGCATGCACTTGACCACTGTGGTTAAAATGTTATTTCCTCTGTTGCTTTATGTCTGCTGCTACAATACCAGCCTTCACCTGAGATAACTACTTTAGGAGCTCTTGTACTTGTTCTTACTTGATTTTTCTAATAGAGAGAAAAGCCTGAGACTTTTTCAGGTGCTATGTGAAAGTTACAGTAATTGAAGAGGGTGTGGGAAACAAGAACCTCTTTTTTCCCCCATTGCTCTCATTAAGATGAAAAGAGATATTAGAAATGTTAAGCCAGAGCCAGTATTTCCTCTGAACAGCATTTGTCTTAATTCTTTATCAGCCTCGTTTACCACTTCCCAGACTGTGCCTCAGTGGTCTGGATTAGATGGAAGCCCCCAACAATAACTGAGAGTAGCTCAGCGTGCACTGCATGAACTTTTTTTAGATAATACAGGGTTCTTTTATGCATTCTTGCCTCTGAAAAACCAAGTGGGATAGACAGATTGTGTAGGAGGATGAAACCAATCACAATTTTGGTGTCAAGGGCAGGATCGCTGAAGAATTGGATGGTGTAATTGGCTGCAATGTCTCTGGGCTACCAGTGCTCTGTCTTTCTACCACACTAGTAGGCCTCTCCCTGAAAGGGATCTGATCTAACCCAGCATTGCTGGCAGGCATTTGGTTCTTGCAGAAGCCAAAGAACTGTGGGTGGATTAAAATCTAAAGCAGGGAAAGAAGAAATGCTGGCAAGTACCAGGAGGTGTATTAGAGTCAGTTGGAGTTTGTGTCCAAAAATGATGGCCTTGTTATAGACAAAATGGGAATCAACTCTGGAGTGTAATTTCTGTGCCCCAGTGTATGGCTCTGGCTCAGACCCAAAGCTCCAGGGTGTGCTTATAGCAAGCTGCTGCTTTTGGGGATGTCACGAATGCTTTGAGTGATGGTGCATATTGGAAAATATCCATTCGCTGCCCCTGAGCCAAAAGCTGCCCCTAACCTGTTCCCTCCACTAGGTCCATCCTCAAATGTTGAGTGTGTGTTGCAGAGCTGCCAGGCAATAATCATAGCTGCACCAAGGTTAAGAGTTATTGCTTTATCTGTCCAATTTCCACTCAGTTCTCTGCACTCATGTTCTGTTCAATAAGCTTGATTGTTGTGTGTTACTGCAGTGCTCATGACAAATGAGCAGCACCTTTATCTTAGTAGGATCTTTATCTTAAATGTATCTCTTGGTCCCAGTCAGGAATTCTGTTTCTTACCTAAGTATTTGGTAGTCTTTCCTACCTCCTGCATCCAGCCCACCATCTTCCCTGCTGCTTGCTACCCTTTTTACAGCAAAGCTGAAACTTCAAAGTACAGCTTCAAGTCAGAGACCATGCTTTTGTGTTACTAAGGTCACCTCTTGTTCTGTTTAAGTAGGGATAGGAGGGGAAGGAGATGCTCTTTAATTCACTGTGCAAATACTGAGCTGTGCTAGAAGCAGTTGGTGCATTTCAGGACAAAGCTGTTCGTAGAACAGACTCTGCCTTTGTGCCAAAGCTTTTCCAGCTTTCCTGAGATTTAGCCAAGAGGCAGTTGGGACAGCAAAATACAAAGAAACCTTCCACAGGAGTAGTTTCTTTTGGATATAGGCAGGGTCATCCCATGAGCTCAAGACCTTGCTCTTGGACTGAAATACAAGATAACCTAGAGAGATGCAGAGATCCAAAAGCCTTTGCCTTGCAGTTGAGCCAGCATTGTCATCATAATCATCACAACCAAACTGTGCAGTATTCACAGGTGCTCCAAGCTCTAGAAGACAAGCTAAACCAAAGAGAGACAGGGAAACAAAGGTAGGCAGGCTGGTCTCTTGTGATAACCAGCCCTGCTCCTCAGCCTCCAAAGGTTTGGCTACCTTAGATAAGTAGCTCAGCTCCCAGTGCTCCCTCAACAGCCCTTCTTGCTGTCCACACCATGTCCCTCTCAGGAAGGAGTTCAGGAGTCAGCTAGACTAATTCTTACCTCATCTTTTCTTCTTACTTAATAGAGGCAGTTAAATGGCAGAGTGATAAGCAGCAGGTCTGCCTGGATATAAACATAAGAGAAAGGAAGCTTTGAGACTGGCTTATCTTATCTCTCTGCACTCCCACAATGTCTAACAAACCACAGAAATAAAAGCAGAACCAAAATAACCTCTTTTATTTTTTCTTTTTGCCTTTTGTGCCTAACACTCCTGGCTTTAAAAATACACTTTGAAAAGTAAGGTTAACTCTCAAGATTTAAGATTGCTGCAGCATACCTCAAGATGCCTGCAAACTGGCTCGTTTCAGTAGTACTAGTAGCTGTTGCCTTGATGTTTGATTTTTGCCCATTTTACTATACATCCTAGCAAGCAACCTTCTAAACCCTCTGCAGGGCAAGTCCTGCCCTTGGTGACAATTTGAACTAAGCTCAAAAAGCAGGTATTTGAACAGGAATCACCTTGGGTGAGGAAAGCATGGCTTTTAATGTTACTATGATACTTGCTGTCTTATTTTTTCAAAACTTGGCTTTTGTGACTCCCCCCCAGCTTTCAGGTTTTACCCCTTGTTTGTGCAAGGAACAAGGTGAAAACATGAGTAATGTGGGCTAGGGGCATGGAAGATTACAGCAGCTGACAAAGAACCCAAACTGTGCTGGATTTCAGTTGGAAAATTTATAATTTCAAACTAATTTCACTAATTCAGTAGCATGACTCAGTGTTTTCTAATACACTGAGTACATTTCAGTACATCTTGGTTCAGCAAAAATGTATTGTTCAGGTAATCTGCTAATAGTATTTTTAGAGTGTTGATACTGGAAGTGGCCTGTTTTGAATCATTTCCCCCACCTCCTCTGCTCCCCTTATAAATGCAAGGGGGTATTTGTCATGCTGTGGGAGAGGAATTTGGAAAACTGTATTTCATGCTGTAAATTAAGAACATGATGGTGGGAGCTCAAAATAGCTATTTTTGTGGATGGTGCCCCTGGGGGAATTGCTTGAGGTTCTCAATCAGTCTGATTTTTGGGGCTAGCTTTGGCAGTCACATTCTGACTTTAAAAAAAAAAAAAAGGATTATCAGTCGAAGGGAAAGACTCAAGTTGGAACTAATTAACTTTTATCTTTATTTTAAGTACACATGCAGGTATTGATAACTGCTGTATTAAGAGTCTCACTCCTTCAACAAGCCACATGTCATGGAGCACCTCTCTGAGAATCTACTCATCTGCTTACTGTGCTTCCCCCCATGAGCAGGGAAACTTTCAGGCTCATTTATACTGATAAGAAATGTCAAATACTCCAGGCTTCCCAGCAACAAGCAGGAGCCCAAGGGGCTACCTTCACAACCAGCTGGCTTGATATCTTTGTCTTTCAGATGCGTTGTATCTGTTAGACAAAAAAACGTCGTGCACATCTAATGTACTGTATTGCTCCTCTGATGGCAGTTGAGCGATGTTGTAAACTTCCCAGTGCTCTCCAGCACAGGCATCTCTTCTGTATTTCTTGTTCTCTCTGGTCTTTGTACTTTAAAATGAAGGAAAAAAAAAAAAGCTTTTAAATATCATGGCATTATTATTTAAACTTTTTCACCTTTCTTTGTGTTTTGGGGTGGGTTTTTTTAGCAAAGAGTAGTCACATTTTTATTACTGCTTCCCCCTGTAAATCTCTAGCCAAACATTTTCATGGCAAATATTCTCCTGACATATAATTCGTGGGAATTTCTTTGGCATGCTGCTGAAGCAATTAAATTTCCAGGGCTGCTACTTTGAATCACTTCTTAATCAAGCCTTGCATGGGATGTCACAGAATACCTTCGTAATACAGGGAACTTGTAAAGAGGACAGGGCACAGGGGTATGCAAGAAGCACTACAATTTGTGCTATCTGCTGCCATGTCTTTATATGAAACCTATGTCTTTCCTGATGGACGAGTTTGGATCCAGGTTGATTTTGGAGGAAGAAATGCTCTTTTCCACAATTGGAGCATGTTACCTCTGGCCCATGCCCCTGCATGAGAAAAGACCACCCCACCTGTGGAAAAAGGAGCGTTTCACTTTGGGGTTTTGCTGGTGGTGTGGACTTGTGCAAAACTGTTACTCTACAGCTTAGCACAAGCAGTTAGAGATGCTGACTAGAGGAGGATAGAGCAGATTTAGGAGGTGCAAGAATCAGTTTTCCCAGGTCTGACTAATGCTGAATTATAAACTAGTAGGTTGCTATGTGCCTGTATTTAATGACAAGCTTATAGCCATGACAGATGCATGAACAGGATACAAACCTCTCTGTTACCCTCAGCAGCAACAAGAGCATTGTTCTTCCTCCCCCTTCTCCCATCTTTAATCCTTTAGTCCTGACTCCTCGGTCTCTCTTGTTTTTCTGCTGTCAATTTGCTTAGGTTCCTCCTCATTCCTCAAGCATTCCAGTGACTTTGTTGCTCCTGATAAAGGGTAAACTTGCATACTTCATGGTGAAATGGGGAAAAGATGTACAGATTTGACAGTAAAGGCAGTTCAGAGGATGGAGGAGAGCAGCCTTGTTGATCACACCAGAACAAAGGCTGCTTGAAAGAGGCACTGACTTAACTGTGTAGTCTACAGCTGATAACGGATGGCTGCCTGTTTCCTGTTGGGAATATTTAATATATCTGCTTTAAGGCTGCATGGGGACTTGAGGTTGGCTGGTCCTATTAATAATGCATAGGATGGCTGGATTTAAGTAATAATTATGCACAGGATATAGTGCAGTGACATATTGGTGCAGAAAACGATTCCTTTAATAGGCTTGTTCCTTTTGGCTAGATCCCTTAGATAGCTAGTTTGTTTGTTTGACAGGTTTATACCTTTTTTCTCCCCCTTAGTTTTTCATTAAAGCCAAATATTTTTGCTGAGCAACTGCAGCATTCAAGAAACCTCTCCAGAGATTTCAAGGCAAATGGAGAGGTGGGGCACTGCTGTGGGGACTGGCTTTCACTGGCATAAAATCTGTCCCCGCACATCCTCTGAAGGGTGGGTTTACTCAAAGACACAAGGCAGACAATTTGCCCTCTGCATGTATCTGGTGTTAAGGAGGAACCCTTTCTGCTTTGCAGGCTTCTTGCAGGTAGCTCTGGGATGAGGGTCGAAGGAGGTGCTGGACCCCCTTTTTGCCACCATGCCCCCTGGGTGCAGGGGACTTGACACTGCAAGGCGTACAGGGAACCCCTGCCTTGGCAACTCTTGAATGTAACAGGGAACCCTAAACTGAATTAAATGAAAAGAATATACTTTTTAATTAATTGAGAGGAAGGAAGAGAAAGTGAAAATTGAGAAGCTGAGAGATGGCAGAGCTGTGATTCCTCATATCCAGATCCTCAGCAGTTATCACTGATACGGGAATACCCCAGTCCTGAGCAGGATGGTTTCTTTATGTGCAGGTTTCATGAGCACTTTGCTGCTTTGTTTACTCATAAACTGCTGCCTTCAGAAGGCAGCTATGGCTTGAAAGGGTGTGATCGCAGTCTGCTGTAATGCATTCAACTCTTTTCTTTGGGTTCCTCAAGCTGTAGTGCTGTAAACAAAGAGGATCTTGCAGAGACTGAGTGTCACAAAATTTTTCAGAAAGCAACTTAAACATTGACACCAGTCTCACCACTGTGAGGACAGCAATTGGTCAAAAATTCAATTTTTGGTTGCACAAAATTCCTCCCTTTTGCTTTCTTTTGCACCATATGTTCAGGGCACAACTCTCCCTTCACTAAATGGTACAGGAGATCAAGAGCACCAACATACATGACAGAGTTCCTGATATGACACAAGCTCTCCAGGTACAGCAGCCTTTAATTCTTTCTCCTTCATATTACTGTCTTCATCAGCTACTAGAGCATTTTATCTGGAGAAGAGTATCTAGGAATCCCATGCTAGTTTGTGGCAATCTGGCAATCTTCCCTTAATTAACTTACCACTAACTTTTAGCAGCTTGTAATTTTTTTCTAGGCAACATTTTCATGCTAGATCCCCCAAAAGACCCACAGTGTGTTTAATTGAAGATATGATAATTGTAAGTTACTTTGCTGCAGCTGCTTAAAAGTAAAAAGGGAAAAAAGCCATTAAGGCTATCTGAATTACATCATGGGGAAAAAGTCTGCTTTTTATTATATATGCTACCCTTAGGCTGAGCTAAATTGCTGCTTTCATAGCTCAACTGAGGGTGGTTACTTGAGCTTTTTGTACTCCACTAATTTTTTTCTGAATGCTTCAGAGATAATGTGACTGTCCTTTCCTGAGCCAAGCAAAGCAAGAAAATATCATTGCATATACAGAGACAAGAGAGTCCCTTTTCTTCCCTCTAAATTTGAGGCTGGTACCATCTTCAGTAGTTTCACTTCATTGCCAAGACGTTGTGAAACAGTTGGGATCTGCCAGTAATGTGTGGACCTTACATTTGTTAGTCCCAGGGAGTCAGGCTGCTTCTGCCCTGCAGTGAAAGGTGTGGTGGACCTTTTGAGTGCAGGTGTTGTGCCACATCCTCTTCCCCTGTGTCCCTGCCTATTCTGATGGTGAATCTGTTGTTGATCCATTTTGTGACCAGGCAGTAAATAGCCAGGTTTGTGAAAGGCTTTGCATGAAGTATCCAGCCAGGGAGGTGGTGGAGACATCGTCCCTTGGAGTGTTCAAGGAAAGGTTGAATGAGGCACTTGGGGACATGGTTTAGTAAATAATACAGGTGGAAAGGGAACAGTTGGATCCAACCATAATGACTCCGTGAACTTTGAGCATGATCAGACCCATAAGGCAAGTGAAGTAATCTTGGGAAGTGGCAAAAGTGAGATACTTGGTGACACTGAATGTCCCTGGCTTTCCCTGCAGTCAGCAGGTTTAAGATCACTTATCCCACAGGGAGGTTCTCAGGCTAAGTCTAGATAGAGACTCATTGAGAGATGTCCTGCAGAGAAAGAGTAGAGCTGCTTGTAATGGGAGCTTATTGCAAATGGCTAATGCTTTTGTTTGAACAGCAGGATGTGCCCTAAAGCTCCGTTATATCCAATTAATAAGGGCAGAAACACTACAGCCTCAGAGTGCAACATTAGGAAATGGTAAAACTGGGTGTATGTGTGACTTTTTTTAATAGGTAATTTGTTCTGTTAGTGGAGATTGCTGATAATAAACAGTAATGTTAAGGGTTTTGTCCTGTTGCCTCTAGTTAAGAGGCATTAACTCTTATTCCAGCATTTATAATGTTGCTGCTTACTGAAATCAACCCCCATATACAGCTGCCAGACAGATGTTCATTAAAAGTGGGTTTTTAAGTTACTGGCATGATTTCTGAACATGCCAGATTGTATTGCACAAGTTGTCCTGCTACACGTATATAATGCAAGTGCTTTTTTTCCTTATTCCAAGTCTTTAAGAATCTTGAACAGAACTTAACTCTGAACAGATTGTTTGGGGGAATAATCTGCACTGATCTCAAGTGATTACATGTAGATGGGGTTTCAGTGGCTTGCTAATGGGAGTTTCCCAGGGAGCAGCATCCAACCTCAAAGGAACTGAACTTCATCATATTTAATCTTTGTCCTCTGCCCATTTGGTAGCCCAATGGGAGCAGATCTGCAGAGCAACACACTGCTGAGGATTTGATGTCTTCACTGTATACATTTTGTGGCATATGTACAATGGTTGCTCTTTGCTATCCCTGTCCTAGTTTCAGGGATTGAATGTCCATAAGCAGGTGAAGCACTGTGGTGTAACACTGGAGAGCATTGTGCAGTCTGGTTTTATATGAAAGGAAACAAGTTCTTGGGCTTAGACTGCTCCATGGTAGACCAAAGTGTGGTAAGGAATAATGAGTGGGAGACCTGCTTCCAGAGGATGCTCCTCTGAATTAAAATACTAATGAAGAAGCATCAATTATGTCTTGAAATGTTTCAGGCAGCCCCCAAATGAAAAAGAATCCCCTGTGTACGTGATCAGCCGCTACCTTTTACCTGGACAGGAACAATATAGCATGTGCTTTATTTATTTGCATGCTGCCTCTTCTTTGTGCTCAAGGACATGCTGCCCTTCCTTATAGCTTGAACACCCAGGATGTCTTGGGAGCTTTGAGGGACTGGAGATGAAACAGTTTGTTACAACCACAAGAAAATGTGTTTTGTTTCCAGAACAATCATTATTAGAAGGAAGTGTTTGAGTGAAATGTTCAAAAGCTTCTTGTGATAATGAAGTGCAGTGAATTAGTGTGTTAGAATAGAAACTGTCTCGAGTGAATTACAGTCCTGAGTTTTGTTTAGGATCCCTTCTCCCAACCCCCAACAATGGGGCATAGGCTCTCCTCTGATCCATTAGCAGCTCCTGAAATGACAGCCATTCCTGAGGGGTTAAATGCACACTGAATCAGATGGGTAAAAATTTTTCTTACGATCCCCAAGGAATAGCTCTTATAACTAGAACTTGCTTTTAGACCAGGAATGTGCAAAAAATCAGACTTGGAAGCTGTTTGCAAAGATGTTATGCTCTGTGACATTTTTCTAGCTACTTGCCTTTGAATTTCACACCCTGTCTTGGGTTGGGGGGGTATTTGTTAATCTTAATAACAAAATTTATAAGAACTGAATCTGGGCTGTTACTCCAGGGGGGATATTGTGCTGGAGAAGTTGGCATTGTACTTAACCTGATTCTTCAGCACTTTTGGGGGTGGATTGTGGTGCGGTTTGTGTTTGGCTTTGGTTTTTTTAATACCAATGAATTATCCAAGGAATTCTTCTGTATCCTACATTACCTGTGTGCCCTATAGCTACTCTGCAGTAACTGATGGCCAGGATTTGGTATACTTGTGCTGACCCCCATTCCCTAAACCACTTCCTCTACCACTACCCAGTCACATCATTGTGAACCCCAGTAATTTAATGGTGTATCTACACCAGATGCAGTTCCTCAGTACTAGGGTGTGGGCTGATATAGACTGGCCTTGAGGAAGATTTACAGTACTATCCACCCAGGATGGTCATCCTTCAAGAGAAAACTGTCTAGGATTTTTTTTTCTAGGGCAGCTCTTAAGTGGCTCTTCTCACTTGTCTCTTATTTCTCCAGTGCTAAAATGCAAGTCTCTCTGTTTCTTTTTTCTTTTCAATCCTAACACAGTGTGAGGAGAGGAAAGCATTTTCAAGATGAAATAGAAATGCTTGCAAAACATGCTAAGATTTCACCAGGGGATGTTAAATAGGGTGCTAATATCAGGAAAGAAATCCATAAACCCATATCTTGTGATACCCTGTGCTCTTTTACAGTCACTTTGCAAAGTCTCATTTGATACTTTTTGCCATCAAGGATTACTTAGGCAAAGGTTTCCAGAGAGGCTTGTGCCCTACAAATCACCTCCTCTCCAGCAGCCCATGAAAGCTGGGTGCCAACATCCTTCAAAGTTAGTATTTCCCTCAACTAACTTTGGGAACTGCTTTAGAAGGTTTGGAGATGCACTGTGTGTAGTCTAAGCCACCAGAGAAAGCTCATGCCTGAAGGCTTGTGGAATAAAAATGGAGCACAAGTTGCAAGAAACCCTTTTTGTTAGGGTGATACTGTGACCTTTGATTTCTAAAGTAACTTTCCAAAGGGAAGCTGTGCTATGAATGACTTAAACCACCTTCTTGCCTCTGTCCTCGCTTAGCCAAAAGGCAGAGGATGTTCCAATGTTGGCAGCCTAACAAAAGTAATATTTTTAAGGATGATATGTTCTTGATTTTTTTTCTCTCCTTAGTATATTGAGCACAAATAACCTCTCAATCAAGGTTAGGACATAGCTAGACTAAAAGGTGTCCATCTTTTTAGAGTAATATATTGAGTAGTGTTGGATGTGATTTATCTCGTGTTTCTTTGCTCTCCCTCTCATTCCCAGTGAAGGAAAACAACCTTCTCATTTGCTAGTAGATAAAGAATTATCAAAAAAATACAGTGTCTCCAGAGTCAAGGCATCTCTCAAATCTTGTTCCACCTAGGAGGAGGTGGGTGACTGCTGGCATGACCATGCTTCTCCTTCCTGGTGCTAGTGGTCCATCTAGCTCAGAACTGGCTGGAAACTTTTTCCCAGACCTTGCAGTTGAACCCTGCTCAATCTCTCTGGAAAACTTGTTTCGTTTGAATCTACCTCAGAGCCTCAGTGCTTACAGAGCCCAGCTGGAGTTACTTCTGCTAAGCATTTTGCCAGAAATTAACTTCTCTGCAATTCTTAGGGGACAGTCACTGTGTCACAGCAGCTGCCATGCTTTCATTGACCCAACTGTTGTATTTTGCTGAAACTCAAGTTTCTAGAACAGATTTTAAAACCATAGCCTGTATGGGCCAAAATATGCAATGCTCAGATTGAGAGCCACTCTACAAAGATGAAAATCAGATCCAATGTTATCCACGTTCAGCAGTGGCTCTGGTATGTTCTCATTATAGTCATTTCTGGTTTTCACTTTCCATGTTTTCTGACAGAACAAATTAAAACGGTACCTCAGCTCATTCCAAGAATGGTGCACTACAAGGTACTAGTGTTACTAAATATTTAGCACTCCACAGTGCTGTCAGCAGCAGTTTGTAGCGTGTACTTCAATGAACTGCAGCTACACGATCAGGCTCAAGTAGATTTAAAATCCCATAGCCCACGTGCAGCTGTAGGTTGTTTGCATCTGGACAGGAAAATAGCTGTTTTCTTCTGAGCTAGGGAGAGCTGAGGCTATTTAGGAATGGGGCATCATCTAATTCACTTAGATAATCAATTTACTGTTTTGGATATTTTTTTCCCTAATTCTGTGCGTTTCAGAGAGTAGCTGTAGAAAATAGCCTTTGCTGTGTCACTGTGGTAGCAAGCTGAGGAGGTGGCTTCTTCCACATAGGGATGGCTTTTCTGGGAGAGCTCTCAGTCTGGTCTGAGTTGCAGAGTAGCTGCTTCATGAAAGAAGATTTATCTGCCCTCATACTGCATTTAGAGATGTCCTGGAGCCTGTTTCTGTGCTACTGGTTCAAACTGGCCTCAAAGCTGAGGATCCAAGGATTGGTTTTTTGATGGGGAGTTAAGGGACATGGATGTTGCCAAACTGAGAGCAACTATCCTGCAAACTAGTAAGGAGTACCAAAGTATCTGGTGCTTAGAAAGTCTAGGAATTCCTTGGACTTTTTTCCACTAAAGACAAATGAGGAGGCAGAGCTATCTGGGGGGGAGGAGATATGATTAGTCCTGCAGAAAGACTGTGTGCTCTTAAGTACTGTGGCAGTGCACAGCAATTATGCCACTATACCATCATCCAGCCCACATGAGGTTTGTCCTGATGGAAGCTGATGGGACTGTCACAGGGCTGTTATCTCCTTACTGCACCTTGGTCACTAAAAGTCAAATGCTGAAGGATGAGGAGGAGGCATCAAAGGGTCTCTGTTTATGAGCTTGGTAGAGAACTGAAAGTGACCCAGTGACTGTTCTGTGAGTTTAGAAATTAGAGGGTGTTGATGAGTCTTTCTCACTTCCTATATTTTTCAAATTCCTGATGGGTAATTTCTGCAAGAACTTCAGAAATTTCATGTTCAGAGAAGAAAATATTTCTGGAGGTGGTTTTAAGAAAGATTTGGAAATAGTATATGTGCTCATAATCAGCAGGTACAGAAGTCCTCTTCAGCACAGATAAATTAAAATCTTTAAAGTTTTACCTGAAAGTAAAGAAACATGGGTCTGTTATTTTGGTTGCTTCTACCAAAAATTACTGATCAGGACACTTTTCTTTAAGTAGGGCAAACTTGGGATGACTCAGACTTTCCATTTACTTTCCGAAATACAAACCAGTCTTTCCGAAGTAGAGCCTTGGGAGTTGGATTGTCACGCCTTTTGGCAGAGACCAACACTTCCCAACAGGCTATCTAATGTCTTGTTTATATTATTTTTATAACTACATCCCAGTTCTGATGCTCCATCCATCCTAGTACTTATGTGATGGAGTCTTGCCTAGATGTGGCTAGTGGATAGACCTTAGGAAGAGTTGCTTTCTTCTAGGCAATGGATGCATTCCACATCAAAAAAACCCTGTAAAAATATATTAACTAGCATAAAATATAAATTATATTTGTACAAGTGCAGAAAAATCCTCATAAAAATGGATGCCACACATCTTAAAATTGATAGTCATCCACAGGCTCAGGCAGCCTTCTGTACTCTGGATGTGCTGTACTGAGGCTGTTCGTTCCCTCAGTTCTTGCTATCTGGGTAACGCTTGCCCTTGAATATAAGGTAGAACTTTCCTGCTTTTATGCTAGCTGTCTGCAAACCCAACCTCAAACAATAGATTTCCCACAGAACTGACATGTGTTAGTCACAAGAACTTGCGTTTGAGTATTCAGAGTTCTTGCTCTCCTTCTCCTTTACCAGAGGAAGTTATTTTTTTCTTTAACTTTTTCCTGGAAAAGCAAAATCACTTAAATGTGTGCTGCAAAAAAGGTCCTTTAAAGATGTGAAATCGGGCAGAATGAGGAAAAAATATATTTTCTTTTTTTTTTTACTCAGACTTTTTAATAAAAGCACAGAATGTGGCCTTATTTTTTGCTTGTTTTAGCAAAATTATGGTTTTAAAAATATTTTGGTAACCACTGGTTGTTTTTTCCCTGGATATTTAGAAGATATTTTAACTGTTCTATTCCCTGAACCCTGCAAAGATGTCTTCCTTTTTCATTCTTTTTTTATTCCCTCTTTTTTTTTTTTGGTGCCCCTCTCTAGTTTGACTGTGAGTTGATGTTCTAGATATTTATCTTTTTTTTTAAGACTGGGGAACTCTGAGGAAAAACCTGTAGCCCTTGGATAGAAACATGTACCTTAACAGCATTTGGGAGCTGTGACCTGAGAGGAAGGGTTTAAATTCTGTGTAGGGTAAAAATAGCGATGCATTTCCAATAGTAGGCTGTATTGCATGTGGCAAACCTATTGCTGAAGTTTTAACGCTGCTCGATGTTGTGTTAATCCTCGTGGGGTTAAAAGCCGGTGAGTGACTGCACTCCCTGCTGCTGTGTGAAACTAAGCTCAGGCTGAGGAAAAACTCAATGCTGAGTCTGCAGCCGTGCCTGTTTTCCAAGTGTCTCAAATTATTCACCTTCCACAAACCCAAACCCTTTGAGAAGAAATTGTTAGAGACCTGAATTGGAGGGTTTAAGTACCAGGGTCCCAACAAGGCGACTGTATGGATGAGGGTGAAAATCTGAGTCTAATCTTTTCCTTGACCAAATTCCTGGCACTGTTCTGGTTTGCCTTGAGATGCCCCAGGCTCACTATAAATTATAGCTCCTGATTTCTTTCTTTTTACTTTGTTTCCCCAGTCAAATGTGGGATGTTTAAGGGGTTTTCCTTCGCACGTTTAAGTCGTGGGAGACAGGATGCTCTGCATGCGGGTTCCTTCGGCAGCCCTAGAACGGAGACGGTGCCTTTCTTAGAAAGGTGTCGCGGGAAACCCTCCTGCCCAGTCATCCTCCGCCCGATGCGATTTGTTATGCAAGCACCAGCGAGGCGCCGGAGCCAAGGCTCGCTCTTCCTCTAATGGCTTCATAAATCGGAAAGCCTAATTCATTTCATTAGCTAGGTCTGAGGGGAGCTTGGGCTTTACCCGGTACCTGCCGCCGCCTCATCCCTTTGTCTCTGCCCTCCCTTTTATCTGCCTGGTTTCCTCTAGATGGCATTGCAGGAGAAAGGGAATTCGGAAGGAAGAGCAGGGGTTTTACTGCTCGAGAAGTTGCAGGAGCTACTTTGCATTTTGATGATGCTCGATTATCTTATCCACTAGACAAGCACATACAATATTAATACCTCCCATGTCAATCTCAAACAGGATGCAGATAAGTATTTCTTCTGAGCAGTTTTATTGATTGGTTCTTCATCTAAACTGGCTTTCCAGCTTTCTTTTAATTTGGGTAATTTGCCTATGGTTTCCCAGGATATTTATGCTTGTGCAGGGGGAAAAAATGCAGTCATATAAGTGTGCCTTTTGATATAAAAGGACAGCAGAAACTTTTAAAAGCACCTTGCCCTTCTCTCTTATCTCCTGGGATTTTTTTAAAATGTAACTCACTGTGAGATTGCAGAAACAATTTATTCTGCTCTATTTTTTCTAGTTTGTTTTCCTCCTGCATTTGACAGTACTATCTGCATAATCAATTTCTCTCTTTCACTGTAGTAATTCCTCTTTTTATGGGATGTTCAGGCAAGCTTAAAAAAAAATAAAATACTTCTAAAGCTGCCTGCACTGTCTGCAGGACTGTGATGCTGATTGCTCTCTGGAGAATTCAGTAACTATCTCACAGTCATCTTAAAGTTTAGTACACTCTCCAAATACCCTCTTTTTAAGAGGGTTTGGGAGCTAAGGTCTGTAAGGAGGTTTCCCCACCAGTACAGACAAGTGTTACAAGCCCTTTGGCCGAGCAAGCAGGCTGCTTTGGGAGGCAGGTTGAATTTTCTATCGTCAGTTGACCTATTAGGAATTATTTCTCCTGAGCATTGCTCCTCAGAGAAACCCTGCCTTCTGAATGCCAGCCCAAGTGTATTCAGCGGCTGTATCACAGAGTTGTAGGGGTTGGAAGGGACCTCAAGAGATCATTGGGTCCAACCCCCCTGCCAAAGCAGGCTCCCTAGCTCATACTGTTTCATACAACATTGTCTCCTAGCTCAAATAGAGCTTTTCTTGCTGTTTAAACCTGAAGCGAAGGGATTGCATCCCCCTCTTAGCCTTCATTTTGATTGGCTAAATCAAGCCAGCTCACTTAGTTTTCATAAAGCAGTCCTTCCATTACTCAAACCATGCTTAGAGTCCTCATCCTTGCTGCTTCTAGAATGAGCTCATCTTTTCTAAATTGTGCTCAAAGTACACATATCTTGGACTGTTACCTCACAGGTGCTTTGCATGTGTATCTAGCATTACTACACTTCCAGCAGATAGATGTCCTCTGCAGCGTACCCGGATTGCAGTGAGGGTTTTTTTAGCGGCTTCATTATGGTGATTCAGTTGTCATAGGATCTGCATCTCTTCCTTCTCAAATATTTTCAGTTGAGAGCATGTAGCTCATAATAGAGTTCAAGTGATTTTTAATCCCCAAATGAATCTATTTTAGTACAGTTTTTAAATTTAAATGCCACTTCTGTTAATTGACTAGTCAATGGTATCTGTGCCTGCATGATACTTCAGTCTTCTACTGTCCTGTAAAAGCCAACAAAGCTGGTGTCACTTGCAGATGATATCCATGTACTGTTAGCCTTGATGTTAAGAAGTAAATGTGAAGTTAGGTTGGGAAAGTATCATTGCAAATGCAACCTCTTGCTTTACTAAAGGTTATAGTGCCCAGATCTGCCTTGCATCTCCTGACAGCAGAGAGTATCGGGTCAGTCAAATTCAAACTCCCTGCAGTTAACACATGTTGTTTCAGCCTGGTCTCCATTCACACATAATATACTTTGCTTCCAAATCTGTTTTAAAGGGTTGAAGGCTGTTCAGGTTAGACTAATACTTCCCTCACTGCATAGATTAACCTGATTCTCATCTTTTTTTCTTAAATCTAGACTCTCTTCTACAGCTATACGGTTACGTCTGTAGTCTCAGAAACTGTTAGAAGTTGTTATAACTTCTGCATCTCTGCCTGCTGCTGTTTTCAGGAGGGATGGATGTCCTATGACACTAGAATATTAATACTTTTTTTCTATCCAGCCATGTTAGCTGTGGTGACTTCTTTAGAGCCCCTCTACATTCATTACCCCTCCTATATGCTTCACATGGCCCTGCTGTGTTTACAATATTCTCTTTTCTCTGGTATCCACCAATATATATTAAACATCTTTAATTTGAGTAATACAGTTTTTATTCAAAATACTTTTATTATTCACACTTTTAAAAAAAGTGCCATCTAAAGCTAAGTGTATTTCAGAGATGGTGTTTTTCTAATCTCTTTAGGTCCTAACCTGTGTGCTCTGAGCACAAGTAAATCAACATCATTTCAGCTGCCTTATTCTGTCCAGAGAGAAAAATTTTCTGGACTTTACAATGCCTTCTGTTAGGAGGTTTTATATGTAAATGAGAACTGAAATTGAACAGTCTCACATGCAGAAGGTCAGAAAGACTTCACTGGAAGGGTGACTGCTCTGCATTGAAGGTGTCTGGCTTGAGGGAAATGCATGAAAATGTCTCTGCTTTCACCTGGCTTTGTGAATCTGATCTGTCCTCTGCATGAAGGCAAGTTGATAACAGAACCTCTGTGTGTGTATGTCACCTGGTGCAAGTCAGCTTTTGCCCTAAATGCACACAGTGGCTCCTCCTTTAACATTCTGGTGTGCCTATGGGTGTGCAAAGACAGATAGGAAAAGTAATACAGGCTGTTCCTGTTGTGTGTCATTCCTGTGGGGTGGCTCCTGTAACTCTAGGGTTCAGCCATGTCTGGGGTCTGGAGGTGACTTGCTGTTGTGATTTGAGCCTGGCAGCCATGCATTAGTGCATGTGGGATTGTTGATGTGCTTGGGAAAGCTGCAATGCCTTAGGGCTTTGGAAGAGGAGAGCCTGGGGAGACAGAAATCTTTGTGAAATTGAGTATTGATTCCTCTTGCTTGGAGAGTTTTAAAAGTCCATATTTAACCCAGAGTCCTAAGATTTAATGATATCACAAATTATTCAGGTATGTTACACACTAAGGGAATTTTTATCATCAGCTTAATATTCCACATTAAAGGCACCTCTAGCGCTAGCTCAGGTGTGGTCTATGAAGGGGAGTTACTGGTTCTTCCCCCTGCTCATCTTTTCCTTTCTTCTTTCCCAGTGATACCAGTTAGGGCTCAGAAAGCTGTGACTTTAAACAATGTATTATCTAGGATGCAGGGGGAGAAGGGGCAAGAGTTTAAATGAAACTTTTAAGTCGTACCAGGAGTACTGTCCTAAGGATAGACAGAGGTAACCAACATACAGCCATGCTGGTACAGCTCCCCCAGAGGTTCCCCTGTAGGTATGGACTATCTCAGGGGAGGGTGAGAGACTTGGCCTTGGGTGGGTCACCTGTGACAAGTTCTGTGACATGTTTATGGTGTGCTCCTGTAGGAGGTGGGTCCAAAGAATGATTGTTGACTCTCAAAGCATTTGTGCTTCCTGCAGAAAGAGGAGTTGGCCATTAATATGGAGTCTAAGGGGTTTTCCCTAATTCTCTTAAGTTTATTTTTCTTTGTTTACATTCTGGTTTCTGGATATTTCTCATAAAAAAACCCACCAAACTTGAGGTCTTTATTGGTGCTCACTATTGTTTCTTGAAAACAGATTTAATGAAATAGACTTTGAATAATGCTTGCAATAAATATTCAGCTTGTGTTCTTTGAAGATTTAACTTGAAAATATCTATTTGAAAAATCAAGCAATGATCAATGCTGATGCTTTGGACAAAACATGTTTTATTTCCTCTTTGGCAATTTCTTCCCAGAGCTGCTGCTGCTCCATAAGGAATGCTGTTTATTGTACATAACATACTCTTAGTCCCCTTTACTACCTGGTTGCTGTTCTTGAAAGGGATCAACTAAGGAAAATTATGACAAAAAAGATTGCTCAAATATGTTCCTTGATACTAATGTGAAACTGGGTTGCTTCCCAACTTGATCAGTTTTTTTCAGCCGTGTCTGTTTCTGCCCTAGATGATGATTCTTGGTATAGTTAACTGAGTAATATACTATTCCCTGCTCTGAATCAGTAGAAGTTTAGGTCCCTGATTTCAGGCCCCTCTGTTTTAATCAGGCCTTATATAATTACAGACAAATACTGAGTACTAAGATAAATTTAGGCAAGCTGGAAATAGTGTATATTGGAGCAAAGCTTTGTATTAACCTTATCATTCTGCTTCAAACCATCCCCTTTCATTTTGATGTGGTAGCTGCTGCTGTTTCACCTTCTATTTAGGCATTGCCTCACTTTCCCAGTCTCAAACCACCTCTCTTCTCCTCCTGGTATGCTTTTTTTTCCTTACAGTGTTATGGAGGGGTTCTTTAGGTGCTGGAAATTCCTGATGCTGTATACTCTGTGCTTTATTACTGTCCCTCTCTCCACTATAAAATCCAGGCCTGGGCACCATATAGCTCAATTATCAGTGGGAGGTCTTCTGACTTACGCTAATTAAACAGGGCCCTGTGTTCCTTTATGTTGATCAACAATTTGCTTCACAGCCTGTGCTGAACAAGTAGCATTGTGGTTTGTTCAGAACTACGAGGAGTCTCTATGGAAACAAAATATAAAATCTGGGACAATTTCAGCTTTTGTGCCTTAGACAGGGAACGCTTGCTACTGATATCAAAGCAAATTCAAGTTTTCTTCACTTAATTGTTCACAATTCATACAGGTAACTTGGCAGACTCATCTGTATGTATTCTTTGGCCAGGCTTTGTATGGTACATTGTATCTTGATTAAATTTAGCATTGAGAATGGGGACGCTGCATCTTCCTGTGGTCCTGTCAAGGCTGTTGAGATGTTCTCGTTGATGCTGGCACCTTGCATCTTTCATGGAGATTGATACTTGTAATTGTGCCTCTTTCTTTGTCTGAGGCTTTATTGGTCTCTCTATGGGCACTTAATTCTCATGCTTTGTGAGTGGATGGATCGGAAAAGCTTAAAGAGAGACAGTTAGTGTAAAAGCATTAGTAATGCAATATTCCCTTTACTAAGGAAATGATCAACAATGTGTTGGGCATGAAACAAATCTGTGTGGTTCTGACAAGTCATCCTTCCTTTCCACTGTAGTTTGGTCTGTGGAAGCAAAGTATGACACACTGCTTAAGCCTCACTGTTACATATTTTGAGTGGAGCTGGTAACTTCACGCTTACACCAATGTTCCCCACTCCATTGAATTGGGGATTTGGATTAGTTGGTTATAATGGTAGGATCTTGTCTGTCTCCTTATTTCAGGCATAGGTTATGGGCATCAATAGATTTTCTTAAAATAACATCTCCCAACACTTTCACAGTAAAGGGGCTGATGCCTAAATCAAAACAGAAATGTCTCCTCTGACCTTTTGTATTGTTTGAAAAGGATGTCACTAGCTAGCTTCCCCAAAAACTTACTGTTGGATTTTATTCTCTGTGTGGAAGTATTCCCTTGCCCTAAGGGAATAAAGTGTGTCAGCCACACAAATGCACACAGCCAAGTGAAACTGAGGAATTCCCTGCTTGGACAAACAAGCTGCATCTCAGCAGGGTGTTAAGAAACAACTAGAACAAAAATGGAGGCTGACAAACTGACAGAGCTCTGAGGTGCATTTGTGTTGGTCTTATATGGCATTTTGTGTGGCTGTCTGATCATAGAATGGCATGGGTTGGAAGGGACCCCAAGTATCATAGAGCTCCAACCCCCCCGCCACAGGCAGGGACACCAACCTCAGGCCTGGATCTACACAAGGTTGCCCAGGGTCCCATCCAACCTGGCCTTGAACACTTCCAGGGATGGGGCATCCACTACTTCTCTGGGCAGCCTGTTCCAGCACCTCACCACTCCCTCTGTAAAAAACTTCCCCCTAATATCCAATCTAAACTTTCCTTCCTTCCTTTAGCATCAATCCATTCCCCCTTGTCCTGCCATTATCTGCCCTTTTAAAAAGTTGATTCCCCTCCTGTTTGTATGCTCCCTTCAGGTACTGGCAGGCTGCAATGGGGTAGCACTTAACAGAAAGATGATTTAAGTTGAAGTAAAATCAAGGAAAAGGAACATTGAGATAAAATCAGTGCCTTCAGGGATAAATGAAGTCGGTCTTTTGCATCTGAATTTAGAGAGGATTCTTGAGAGGCAGAAAAGGAAGATGCCTCCTGTTTGTGGTTCATTTTATTACTCCTTTTTGTGCGTGGGGGCATGTTGTGTGTGGATGGAGGTTGTTGACTGGTGAATGGTCCCTTTCAGGGAGAGCTGGGTGGTTAGCAGCATGTGGGTAATGTTAGTCATGGTGTTCGGCACAGTTCTGGAAGGGATGCGCCCTGTGCGCAAACCAGCGGTGTGCAAGTCCTAGATTGTTCCTTGAGGTAGGCAGCAGTTCTCAGTGATGGGTATTGGGTGAGGCAGGGCACGCTGGGACCTCAGCTTGTGTTTGCATTCTGCATCAAGCTACACAAGGAGAAGGAGAATGGCTGACTTTGGGTCTTCAGATTGTATTCTCTGTTTTTAAAAAAGCACCTCTCCCACGCTGCAGATCTACATCCAGATAGAAGTAAATGCAAACAGAAACATTTTGCTGACCAGCATTAGTCTTTTATTTCTGTTAGATGAAGATGAATAAAACCCAGTTCCAAACTTCCTGTACCAGATGTTGCTTTTATTCTTTGGCAACTGTTGTTGATCAAACCAATGTTACCAAAGAGGAAAGTCTTTCCTGGGTTCTTTGTCTGTTTACTAGTGCACTAAAGCTGGCTGGAAGCTGCTTTCTTCCCAGGCTGTATGCTTCTCATTTCCCTTTCCTTGCCTTTTTTTTATGGGAATAAATTGGCAATTGGCAAGTCAGAAATTGATTCTGGCTCAGTTAACCGTGTGCTTCAGTAAAAATGTCACTTGGATGCAACTTCTTTCTTTTGTTTTTTCAGAAGACAAATAAGATTTAAAGAGCACTTGAATGAAAATAGTAGATTTCTTTAAAAAATCAAATTTCCTATTTTTTCATTTGAAAGCACTCGAAACTGAAGATTCCTTACCAGAATTAATGCATATTAATCATTCATCTTGGCAGCACCTGTTCTGAGCCACTGCTCCTCCAGATAAATATTATTAGTCTTTCACTGGAGGTGTTGGCTGTGGGGACTTTTTTTTTCCAGAACCTTAATGTTCAATTTTCTTGCCTAGACTTGGAAGATCTGTAAGTGCCCCCCTCAAAACTACTAGCATTCTTCAGTTGACACAGATTCTAGTGGAAAGTCCTAGGGACATATCATTAACAGATATTAGTCAGACAAGGTCCAAATTATGAAAGTTAAAAAACATAGTTCAATGTCAAATTGTAAAGCTAACATAGCGTTAGCGCTCAGTGGGCTCATTTGATGAATGACAATAATTAGTAAATACGAGTTCTCATCAAGGATACACGTTTAAGCTGGTTGCTTTGGGGAGTTATAGGCATTATATATAATAACCCGGTGCTGTCTCAGAGATGCTCATTCAGAACTCCTCTTTAAACCCCATGGGGAAGCTAGAGAGGGAAGCTAGATGTACATGACCTTCATCAGAAAGGTTTCTTTGCATGAAAGACCAGGTTATGGAATACAGAGAGCTCATTAGAGCAGGTCAAATACTGCAAAATAGCATTTGCAAACACTTGCTTCTATTCAGCAAAGCTGTTTGGTCCAACTATGTTTATCCTTGTAGTTTGCTATTCTTGAATATGTGCACATATGTTCTGGGGAAACCTGCTGTTCCTGCCCATACCCAATCTGCATGCAAACCAAGGGATGTGTCAAATGAGTGCATTGCCTCCTGATTATTATTCCCCAGGGTAAAAACTAAGAAAAACTTCTTAGTCTTCCAAGCAAAAGAAGCAAGGAAGCAAAATAATAAAGGACTCTGACTTCCATTTATGATGCATTGTAAATGGTTGAAAGAGTTGTCAAAGAAACTCCACGTCCCTGCAAGAAAACAGCTATGGTCAGTCCTGCTCTGCTGTACATCAGTGGTGGCTGTTTCTGTCAGGGTTGTTTGCCATGGGGTTAGATTTTGTATGTAAAGGAACCTTCAGTGAAGTATGGAGGGCTGAGGAGAAAAATGTTGCCACAAAACTTTATCTTGCAGTTCTAGAACAAAGGGGTTCAATGACCTGGCAGATTAGACACAGGCAGGAATTTGTACTTCTTGGCAAAATGGGTCCTTCTAAATAGCATACCTGAGAGATGCCAAAAGAAAGGCCAAATATTTTGGGGAAAATAGTATGTAGGAGATGTTGCTAAGTGAGAGACTGCTTTGAAAATGGTAACACTGGAAAAAGTCTCATGTATTAGAAGAGTTTACCTAAAACCATGCTAGATGCTCCAACACTTGTCATCTCTATCTAAAGCCTTACTGCCCTTTTCAACTAAGAGAAGTGAAGAACTTTGTAGGCAAGCACCTGGGGGCTGATGGCAGTGCTCAGGGCTGATCTCTGCTTCTGGACTTGTGCTTGAACACAAAGAGAGGGATAATAGAAGGAGTTGGAATAAGCAACTGTGCTTGTTTATTTTAAGAAGAGATGAAGTGACAGGAGCCTAGTAGCACTGTACTGTACTTACTCATTCTTCAGAGAGATTGGAGATTGTTTTTAATCAGGTTTTGACAGTTATTTCACTTTTTATACATGCAGTTTTCCTTGCTTTCTGTGCTAAGAAAACTTTCACTGAGTTAAGTGGGGTGATTTATCTCCTGCATGAGGAGTTCTTTCCATAGTTGGAGCTCAAGAAATTCTGTGAGCGTTCATTCATCTTATCAAGACCTAGCTCCTGATCTTTGAGAGAAGCCTCAAGGAATATATATATTTTAAAAAACAATATTAGCCTGTCCCCACAAACACAGCAGGTGCTGCAAGTACAGCAGGCATTCAGGCAGTGATCTGGTAATGGAAAGTTGTCATCTCCTTGCATTTCTTCCGGGCAGTATTAAACTCCTACAGGAAAGGTGTACAAGGTCTTTTTATTTATTATTTTCATGTTTTGAAATGGGAACTGACTGTGGTGGTAAATGTACTGTAAGTATTGGGCTAAAATAAAATCTTTCTAGTGAGAAGTGGGGGAAAGGAGACAGTGAACCCCTAATCTGAAAAACGCAATGTTTGGCCCAAAGTCCATGGTCCTCAGCTTCCATTGGAATGGAAGGCTCTCTGGGTAGTCATGACTATGTGTTGAGAGAAAGTTGTCATCAACTTGTTGATGAGAATTCTGCATAGCAGCATTTCTATATGTTTTCCCTGGTGTAAATCAGAAATAATGAAATTGATATAGCAGTGTATTGGGAGGAACTGGGTATGGGATCAGAAAAAGAACTCAGAAATTTTTAAGCCAATGTTGTGTGCCCCAGTTCAGTTCAGAGTATGTCAGAAGTTATTGTTATCTTCAGGGCAATAGGTTTTGCTTAAGCTCCGAACAAACACCGAAGAAGCATAGAAATGCTTCCCTACATAGTTTCCCCCTATAGACTCTTGCAGTCTGAATGGAGGTGGCCAGGGAGGGGAAGTGGTGATGTGACCTGACCTAGCCAAGGTTGCTCAGGACCTCTGTAGCAGCTGGGGATGGGAGCAGAGTCTCCTCAGTCCCAGACCAACACAAAATCAAGAGGAACAAACACCTTCTGAAGACTGCTGCAGTTGTTCTGCAGAATATTTTAACAGACTTAATACCAAACAGAGATCTCTGTGTTACCCACATAATAAAATCAGTCTAAGTGGTTGTTTCCAGATAGCCATGGTTTTTCTGTGTAGATGCTAAGCTCCTGCTAAGTTTAGCTGCTTGCTTGAGTGACTGAGGGGCTGCATAGCCCTGTGAAGAGATGAAGTTAATGGCCTTGAAGATTATATGCCATCTTTGGAGCTCCTTGTCAGTGCTTCAGCTTGGTCAAGGACAAGTGTCTCTCTTGGTGCTTGCAGTTGTGACACACAGCGACGTGCCTCATGCATGGGCAAGCCCTCATGCATAGAGGCATGCCTGTCCCTGCACTGACAGCTAGGAAGTCTAGAAAAGTCTCATAGGTTTCACCCCTCTCCAACTTGTGTGAAGCTATGGAGAGCTGCTTGGCAGTCAGCCTGCACACACACCGGGATAAATGCTGTAGCGGGTGCCAGGATGAGAAGGAACTGCAAGCTGCCAGGCTAATTTAGGCCAGTGACCCATCTCGTCCTGCCTTCTGGACCTCCTGGTGTGCAGAGCCACAGGCTTGAGGCTGGCACAGGAACAGAATGAGTATCTGAGGGAAATTCTTCTGCTCTTAAATATACACATTTAGTAGTGCGTTTCAATGAGAAATGGTTCAAACTTGATTAGGTCCAAAGATTATTTTATTGGTCATCTAAGCAAGTAGTCTTTTGGCTTACTTAAGTGGTTTATATCATTACCCATTTTGTAATTGCTTTTACTTCCCAAAACTGTTTGTTGTGATCTTCAGAAAGATTAATACTCTGCTGATCTGAAGGCAAGGCAGAGCTGCTAACAGGTCTCTACTATAAACAGGAGATACTTCATGGGAATGCTCCCCCAGCCCTATTTTACCCATTTTTCTTCCACAAGGGCAAAATGAAGAATATTTAAGCCCTCTCATGCAAACATTTGCTTTAAATCCTGTATTTGTATTGCAGCCTTTCTTGTTTTATGTTGGTATCTCTCTACCTTGTTGAGAACACCAACCCTGGTGACTTCCCCAAGGTTGCAATGAGTCTACGTTAACACAGAGAGATGGAACAATAATCTTCAACTTCTGGGCCAAGACACTGTTTTATTCTGTTCTTTAATGCTTTGTTTCTGGGTTTTACAACCAGTGGTTCTCCAAGTCAGGTGGAATTCTATTCTTGCTTCGAGAGATGATTATTATTTTCCATGGACATCTACCTTGCTTCTCTACCTAAATGTATTTACAATCTTTGTAGAATATGTGCAATTTCTATGGATGGCCCTGTCTTGAAGAAGTAAGTGGCCACTACTAAAAAATTTTTAAGTAAGTATAAACCTCTTTGGAGAAGAGGAATGGAAAATTCTATTGTAAAACACCTTCTTGTGAAGTAAAAGAAATGAGGCATAAAGTACAGCACCTTCTATAAAGGCTTGTTTGTGTGTTTGGAGAAGGAATATACATGAAAAATTACTGTGACTGCTACAATAGCTTTTCAGATTAAGGAGAAGAAGAAAAACAAAAGCACCACCCAAAACTCAAGAGAACAGACTTCCCCAACTTGCAAGAAAATTCTGCCCTAAATATCCAAGCCTGGGAGGGCAGCAGTGAAAGGACAGCATCTGAGAGGTTTTACACACACCTTCAGCAACTTGGGGATCTAAAAGCAAAAATGAAAAAAAAAAAAAATCTAAAAATCCCTGAACACCACAGATAATTATTTTTTCTTTTTGTAAACACATGAAAACCTGTGGTCCAAGATCTAGCTAAAGGGAAGAGATTTGAGCTCTGCTTTCATGGCATGATTTTGTTCAAAACTGGTGACTGTTAGTGCCAGGATGGTGAATGAGCACTGTTGAACTGCAGTGCTTCTCACAGCTGCACTCTGCAACCCCTGCTAACCCCTGTTAACCTTGTTAACAGCTTGCATCTGGGTGGGTTTTGCTTGGCCCTTTTGTAAGTGGGCAGGTATTGGTGTCTACTTGCAGTTTGTAGCAGTAGGTAAGATGTCTCCCTGTCTTGTCTTACGCAGGGACCCAGGTTTCCAGTCCTGCAAAGCCCCCAGCACTTGCAGTTACTCCATGTCCAATTGCCAGCCTGGCCCTGGGTGACCCTTGCTTGTCCCTGAGTGTCTCTTACTTCTCCAATGTGCCACATCTTGTGCAGAACTACCTGCAAGTGTGAGAGGGTAACATCCTAGCACTTGGTTATGTTGCAGATGGTATTGGGGGTGCTCTCTGAAGGGTGGTGTTTTTCAGAAAGCCCTGCTATGGGGTGACTGGGAAGAGCCTGTCGTCCCAGTACTGGGGCTGTGGCAGCCATGGAGGTAAATGACTGTGCCAGCTGAAATGTGCAAAGCTCAGCTGATGTCAGAGCACTGATTTAATCTTTGGAATGATTCGGACATCACCTCTTTAAACCTCCTTAAATCTTGTTTGCTTCTCTTCCATCTTGCACAGTGGGGAACCCCACAAACTGAAGAATTACCCTACTCCAGTAGTCTACAAGGTATTGCAAAGGGGATTTCCCTGAGCGAGGAGAGGCCATCAGGCAGAGGGATCCCTTGGTTTGTGCTGCATGGCTCACTGGGTTTGTTAGTGTAACTCCTTTGCTCCCAGACCTGCACAGAGCCAGCTAAAACAGGATTTTTTAATCTTTTTTCTTTTTTTTTTTTTTTTTTTTAAAGGAATATTACTTTGTGGTGTGGGCACAAGCATCTGTGGTGGGACAAGCCCAGTATCTTACTGGAAATAAGTAGCTCTAGAGTGACATAGAGAACATATCTTCCAGATAGTGTTGTCTGTAGCACCAAGGCTTTTAAACCTATTCTGAGGAAACCCTTCTCCTGTGCTTGCTTTCTGAATGTAGACAGCAGAGCAGGAACTCCTTGGGTACCATCTGTTGATGGCTGCTGCTGTTCTGCAATGCTTGTGCCTTATACCTGTTTTCTCTGCCTCTTTGCACAGGAGTTTGAACTTGGAGGAAAAAGAATTGCTTGGACGAAAACATTTGTTAATGTTTTCATTTAAATATTGTTTGGAAGGAGCCTGAAGTTTAGACTCTCCTTGTTTCTATCAGCTGTGATTTATGTCACAAAAGACTATTGAAAGAGACAAAACATTCTGTGGGGTTTTTTAACTTTTTATATGTAGGATGCTCAAAGTTGAGCAAAAATCTGTAGCTCAATACCTGACTTTAGAAATACTGGTCAAATGCAGCTCTTACTTACCTGGAAAAATTTTTTGAACCCTGAGCTATCCTGTCTGCTGTATGGAACCTGCTTCTCTTCCAGCCTGTTGATCAATCGTGGTAAGGTTGATCTATTTTTTTGTACCAAATGTCCATCCTGGTGGCACTTCTTCCTTCCCACACCCCACCACAGCCCCTTTGCAGAGCTGTTGAAGCTGGCATATTTGTTTCTTGGACATGGATGTTATTCTATACCTTGTTTCTCTGCAAGTGACAGGAGGATATGTTGTATTTCTTTGTCCCTCTTGTGTATAGAAAGCAAGAACAAGGAAATAAGTGTTATATGTTGTAACTGTGAATATGGGCACAATGAGGTGCACTACTCCAGCATCAGAAGGGCACGGTTCCTGTATCAGCATGGCACAGTAGTTCTGTGTACATCTGTTGTGCTAAGGAGTCCTAAAATACAGTCTGGGGTTACATACGAAGGAGGGTCTGTCCTCCACACTTGGATATTTGATCCAGGGTTTTGGCCCTTCTCCCTTATCCAGGGCTAGATGGTCTCTAAGTCAGACAGTGCAGGTACCTCAGATGCTAAAGCTCACTTTCCTTTGAGATCTGTGCTTTCAGTTCCTGCTATCTCAGAAACATAGGAGATGTAAGAATGGGTTAAGCTGCACACTCATGTCCAACATTTTGGTTGTGTTTATATCCAGGGTTTAGATTAATTGAAAATTGATTTAAATGTGATTTACGAATCTGTTGTGCTATTATTCAAGGTAATGAAACCAGCAAGATGCAGATCTCCTGTGCCAGCCCCCAAAATGATTCAGTACAGTTGCCTCCTTCGTGGGTGGTTTTAAATGCAAGGATTATGTATTTGGCTGGTGGGATGCCTTGCTGTGAAGAGTGTGCAAGCAGATACTTAGGCCATATCTGTAAGGGCTGAAGCTTCAGCTGTAGCAAATTAGCTGATTTTCAATTTTATTTTTTTTTGCTGGTGTATAGAGAACAAGGAGACTCTTTGCTGCCCTGCAGATAACATAATCCTTGCCTTCAAGTTCCTTGGTCTGGTACTCAGCTGGTGTTCCCAGTACTTGATGTGGGAGGAGGGGAAGAGGAGCAATGCATTGTAAGGGCTAAAGGGAAGGATATGGGATGGAGGAAAATCATCCATCCCATAATCCAGGAACAGTGATTCAACTTGGTGAAAAAGATAAGCGAGGATGCCACTTATTACCTGTCCTCGCTTGCTAGAATAATTATTTTGATTTATAAATGAGGCTCAAAGGAATCCAGCTGTGACTTTAGTGACTTTATTTAAAAGCATGAAAACAGCTCTTCAGAAAATGCAATTTTATGTTGTGTTCTCATGCTGCTGAGCACAGTTGAAGCCCTGACCAGGAGTCAGGCTCCCATGTCCCATCTCAGTGCTACTAATTCAGAAAAGCAGAAGTGAATTGCCTTGTCCCAGGCATCACCCTCTCTCCTCTGTGACGTGCCAGTTGAACCTAACCTCACCACTACAGACTAAGCTCTGTCATGTGTAACTAAGTGGTTACTCACCACTTTCAACCACCACACACACGCAAAAAAGGCCTTTAAAGATAACCTGAAGATCAACAGGCACTGGGCTGCTTCAGAAGCTGGAAAAACTTTAGCTGTCTGGTGAAGAGATACAAACAACTTGGCTTCATGCCTTGAAGTCAAATTATATTAATTCTCATCCTAAACCGCTGGTTCTTTTTATACCTTGACATCAACAGAGGTAATGCTACAATATTGATAGGCATGTTCACCTCTGAAGCAAGACTCTGAAATCTCTCCTAGGCTCTGCATGATGCAGAGGGGGATGAAACCTCAGGGTTGTTTTCACTGTTCTTCCCCAAACATGCTTTATTTGAATGGGATTTGCCCTGCTTTTAGATTTCATGAGGAGAAGGTGAAATAAATATTCTGTTTTGGTGGTCATTTGGCTCTCACTGAGGCTTGATAGGAAGCTGGGGAGCTTTCTTTGCGGAGCCAGGAGCCCTGGACTGTGTGGTTTGTCCAAGGCTGAATATTTAGTGCAGGCTGTCTAAGAATACTTTTTTCCAATGAAATTGTCATGCTTGCTCTTGCAGACTGTTTTCTGAGTCTGTTTTCTGGGTTTGCTTAAACACAATCTGATACTTGCATTGAAGGTTTTTGGGTCATTTTTCTCTTTATTGAACAACAGAAAAACCAGAGTTCCTTTTTTATTATTGTTGCTCTTCCCCCTGCTCTAAAAACAGCAATGTTTTGAGCCAGGTCTGTTCCTTTCCTCTGTCACTGGAAGATGTCTCAAGTGCATGCAGTAAGAGCAGTAAGGGAAGTATGGGTCATGGCAATTGCTTTCCTTATGCCAAGTCCATCCTGCAGGAGAACAGAAGCTGAAAGCCCAGAGAGGTGTTTATTTTGAGATTGCACTGCTATTAAATTGGTCCTAAGCATTCCCTTCTAAAGCAGGCTTAGTGAGGTCTTAACTGGAGATTGTATTAATATCAGTAAATAAGAGACTGAAGCATCCTCTTGACCCTGCCACTAGGAGTTAAATCCATTTCAGTGAAGAGGACTGGTCCCAGCTTAAGACCAGTGGTTGGGATATGTAGAGATGGTGCTTTATGTACTGCCTGGCTGAAAAGGGGAGTCCTCTCTCTTTGCCTGGAATTTCTATGGCTTTGTGAACACTTTTAGACCTGTGTGGCACATGGGTTCAGGTTGATGGCAAAACCCTCTCCCTTTGGCTGCTTCTGCATTCCAGGGCCTCACCAACTACTCTATATGCTGTTTCTATAAATGAAGGGCTCATGTTATCAGCAGTGAAGCTGGAAATTTGGTAAGTTTGGTAAAACAGTGTGAATGAGAGAGTGATAGAAATAGTGTTATCAATAATGTGGTTTCACAAAAATATGCCACAAATGTTTATTTCCAGGTCCAAGATTTGCAAACTTCAAAAAAACCTTTTACCAGTAAAACTTCCTCCAGCATGTGACACAGGGCACCCAGCTAATGACTTCATCTGGAATATAGAGAAGTCCTGCATGTTTTGTCATGACTACACCATTTGCTATTGGAAGAAGAAAAAACAACCCAAACCACAAAAAAACCCTCTAAATATTTAAGCCTTTTTGTCCTGTTTTAGTTTCATTCTACAAATGCAAATGCACATCATGTTTAAAAACCTCAGTAAATCTAGCACTCTGATCAGAAATGAAAGAGAAGAATAGTATTAAAAGCTCCTTGAGCCTGTGTTTGCACCAATTTCTAAAAGACAGTGTAGCAAAAGGCATTAAAAATTATGAGCTTTTCCAGAAGATTAAGATGTTTTTCAGAAATAGATACTCAAACCAGCTGGCAAACTAATTTAAATATTTGCCCAGTCATTATATTTGTTAATAAAATTGGATTCAGAAGGGGATGATGCCAAATCTGGGAAGACATTACAAATAGGTTTGGGGTTGATCTGCATGCAGTCTGTTTCATCCTGACGTGGGCCCCTCGATGCTGGCGAGCTGGGCCTCCTTCCTGGATGCTATTAATGACACTATTATCCCCCAAAAGCAGCAGTCAGGCTTGGAAAACCCATCTGTTTTAATATCACAAAACCAGCCTGTATATAAATGCAGGACTGCAGAACAGGAACTAAAACCAGCTGCTCTCCCCTGAGCATCTTGCATTGTCCACCAGAGCCTTTGCTTGTCCTTCTGTCACAGCAGCTACTAGGTGGCACCCAAGGTGATCTGCTGAGATGGAGGGATACCTGGCTTTACCTGAACTGGGTTTTCTGGGGCTGTGTCATCTGTGAGTCAACAGGGAAAAAACTTGGCTCTGACCTGTACTACCAAACCCAGGAGACTCAGTGTGGTTTGGGTGGGGCTTGTTTTTAATAAGAACACAGATTTATTTGTGAACTGGAGCTTGGGGCATTGTTCACACCTCAACTTAATGGAATTTTTTTTTTTGTATGTCTGTGGCTACACAGTGGCCTGTTTTATGGCCTGGAGATATTTCATCTTCTGTATTTCTTCATTCCTAAGGACTCTTAAAGCCAGCTCTGGTCTCAAGAGTACAGATAGGAAAGTTTCAGTCTCTGTCCTCTGAGTTGATTGATTTTTGCATCCCTAGAATGGGTGGTCAGCCTCCAAGAAAACATTTATTTTCTTGCTTATGGGGTAAGACTTGCCTCTCCCATGATTACAAAATGAAGGGCCTGCCTGGGTGAAGGGAGGGATGCAGATGTTCAGTTTCTACCTTACAGCCCTGCTCTAAGTGTCAGACCTTTGTGCTGGCCCTTCTCCCCATGTCAGACAACCCTCAAAGACTAGTCGAAATATTTCCTGTAGCATTTCTGTATAGCTGCAGCTTGCTGCTCTCTGGCCCAGAATGCCTTCTGTCCCCAGGTCTAAGACACAGCCTGGGGACTAAAATGCTTGCTTCTTTCCTTCTCTTCAGATTGCTGGTATTGGGTGTTCTGGTATCACTGATGTATGTGGCCAGCTGTTACTTTCTCTAAAATCTGTATAAAACCAATATGTCCCTCAAACACTATCACTCCTATTGTGAAAACAAATGCCATTCTGCTGCTGTGGAAAGCCAAGATTTATCTGAGTGTGCTGTCTTTCAACAGCATCTTAATACCCAGAAGAGGTCAGCAGGATTGGGATGATTGAAATTTTTACTTTCAAATGCATGCTTTTTTTTTTTGTTGTTAAGCAAAAAAACATTCCAAGTGAGCCTTGTAAATTTTTGTTCAGCCTGAGGCAATCAGCTCCTTTAAATGGTATTTCTTATTTTAAAATGCCATAAAATTGAAATAAGTGCATAGGGAGATATACAGTCCACCTACTACTGATGTATGCCTGTACCATACAGGCATACGTTGTATACAGTCCTATGTGTCTGCCAACTGCTCAGCCTAAAAGGCTCTCAGGCTTTCCTTTCTAAATCAAATTCTCTGCAGAGAATTAGAAAAGCCCAGTGAAATATGCAAATAAAGGGATTTTGCCAATTAACTTAGAGCAAAGCAGAGCATCAAAACCAGAGACAAAAAGATACAGTTCTGGGTCTTGCTTCTAACACTTTGCAGCTTCTAGAACTGAAAGATATCGTAGCAGGGAAGACCCAGAGAGTTTGATCCCTTCTTTAATTTCACAGGTCTCGCCAATCAGAATCCCAGTGCCAAGGTAACTTGTTTCCTACAGATTTAGGATGCTAAGTAAAGGATACACCTACACAAGCAATGATGCAATCCTTACAGATTTAGGCATGTGTGGCAGACCAGATTGGCACTGTCTACCCTTCCTGAGGAAGTTCACCACCTTGCAGTAATCCTGGCCTGCAGCCTTTGATGACCAAGCCTTATGGCTGAGTGTTAGGATGGTTCTGTAAGTGCTGTCTTAAACCTGGGGTTGTCTGCAGGTCCCTACCTTGCTAAGAGCATGTGTCATGTCCACGTTTGCTAAATTCTCTGTCAAACCTAAATGCTTTTGTGGGGGTTACCCATGACTTTGGCAGTGCCCAAATTATAAGCAAGGGTGCAGGCTAACATGTATGTCTTCGTTCTTCCCACCCTGCAAGCAGAAGAACGAGCATCTGCAACAAACAGTCCAGTGTATCTGGAAGGAGTCTGGTTAACTGCACGTAGCACTGTGTGGTGCTAACAGCAGAGCATGGTTACTATGGACCCTGGTGTAATGAATGAAATGGGCCCCATCAGCTGGCTGACTGACATCACGTTTGCCTGTAGCTGGACCCTTCAGTCCTACTGCCAGCCTGTTAAGGAGGAGTAAGAGGTAGCAAAGAACAAAAGGCTGAAACCAGACCTGGGGGAAGAGCTGTGATATCTAAAACCAAACATTAACAATGATAGGATTAATTATGGGAGCAAGGTCATTCCTGCAGTTTTGAAGTAATTCCAGCGGGGGATTCTGCTTAATGCTAATGGCAAGTTACAGCTAAAGGCTGTAACTTAATACCCACATTTATTGGTGTTAATAACATTAAATGGTTAGTAACGCTGAAGAGGTCCAGATTTGGAGATCTGAGAACTGCTCAGCACTCCTTGTGGTTTTTATGCTTTGACTTTTTCTTGCTAAGAATGTTGCTTTATTTGCATTTCAATAATTCTGCACTCCTGAATAAAGCTCGGGATGCTGGTTGTGTCAGATGCTCTATGCACTTCTGGCGTGCTTTGTGGGGACATGGCAGAGGCACAGGCAGTTTAACTGACTGGAGTAGGGCAGGCTAGATGCATGGTGGATATAGAAACAGGTCCTGTAATGAAAAGCCACTGAGATCATAGAAGCAAAGGGTTGGAGACTGCATGGGAGATAAATACATGGTTATTTCTGGTTTGGTGCATATTCAATGTGTTGTTCAAAGCCAGGAGCCAAGACTAGAACTCCTTCCCTTCCCCCTTGATTTGGGAGGTTACTGAATACTTTTCCTCTAAACCCAACTTCTGGCAGAACTAGGGGTAACTTTGGTCTTATGCCATGTCTGTAGAAACTTGATCTGCTGCTTCAGGCTGCCAGATTGCCTAGAAGAGAAAGCCTAACAGGCACTGAACAGGGTGTTAAGCAGACGTGGAAAAATATAAATTCGGTGATGACTATAGTTGGTTTCATGCTAGTCATGAGATTTTGTCATAACTCCCCCTGGAAACAGCACAGAGAGCAGCCATGAAGCACATGAGAAGTGTTAATTGCTTTGTTGCATGTGGCACAATTAATATGCCATCATCTATAAAGTATTTGGTGATATAGGGTGAAAACCATCAGGTAGAAAACTAGGGGAAGTATTTTTCACTGTTTTCAGTTTGGCCTTGGTTTAATTTGCCTCCTTCCTAGAGGAAACTGAATCAGGCAAAACCCTAGCAAGAACAGCTTGATGAGCAATTCACCAGTAGGTAGGGAAATAAATAGTGACTGAGCAATTAAAGCTGTGTGACAGTTATCAGTTATGAATTATTTGTCATTCTGGGGCTACAACTGCCTGTTGTGTGACATAGGTATTGCCCTGGCAATTACATTGGTGTTACAGAGCAGAGAACTTGGTATGGTCCCTACACACAGACGACCTTCTCTCTGTACATGCTGTGTACACACTGGCAGCACCAGGGACCTGTCTGGGTCTGGGGTACGTGGCACTGAACACAGAAATGTCCTTCTCTTTTCAGTCTGTCCCAAACCTGGCTGCAGTCACCACGGGCTCCTACTGAGTTCAGCTATCTTTGAATCAGATTCTAAGTATCCAAAAACCCCTGTATGCATAAATTTCAGAGGTGAGCTCAGGGAAAAGAAGCTAGATCCAGGCCAGCAGTGCTCCAGCTCCAGAGCTCATGTGATCTGGCTCTGCATATTTGAGAAGCAATTGTGTATTTATCAGCTGGGTTTGGATTCCAGGAGCATGTTTCCTCCCTGCCTTTTTTAGCTGTGTTGCACTGCAGAGTTATAACGAGGTAGTTATGGCAATGGTCTTTAGGCTAGTATACCACACATGGCATCCTCTGCTGTGTATGGGTGTGTTTCTGGGTTTTTAGTGGGGAACATGAATTCCTGTGGGGGTGAGGGGAAGCCCTACTTTCTCTGTTTGTTCCTATGTACTATTAATGTTTAAAAAGCTCTGGCTCAAAGAACATGGTTTGTGTGTGCAGCATTTCTGTACCTGTCAACAAAGAAAGAAACAGATGCTTTATTGTCTACAAGTTCAGTTTTGCTAATTTGTAAATCTGATGGTATGTGCAGTTGTATTTTTAATTGATTATCTATAGAATCCAGCTTAGCCCACTGAAACTGGGCTATTTGCCATAAATGCATCTTGTGCAAAGCATTTTCCAATAGCAGTCAACCTCTGCCTGCTCTTTCTTCCCTCTTCCTGCCCCAATGTCCTGTAATTATTGATTTCATCTTACCAAACATATACCTGAACTCTTTTAACCATCAACATCTGTTCTTATGGCAGGAGAAACAGTAGTCTATCCAGAAAACACTGTTGATATGTATTTGTTGGTCCATTGCATTAGTGGTTTCAAATACTCCAGTACCTAACCATAAGTGAATGTTTTTCCAAGTGAGACCTGGTTAGAGGTGGTTTTCTCCTCCCTTTTATTTCTGATGCAGCTTCTTTATGGGTGCATGTGTTGTACTGCAAATATGATCTTCTACTTTGGTCATTGCTTGTCATAAATCTACTCTTATTAAAAATTATTAGTTTTAGATTACTTGATAAGCTCAAGATGTGCTTGCCTGGCTTTCTGTAGAGCCCACTGAGACATCTGAGCATTTCCCACAAGTGAAGGGATTTAACTGCACTATAATTGAGATAAGATGGACACATCCCTGTTCTGTAGCAGGAATCTAGTTTCATAATTTCTTCCCCTGGAAAGCCAGGAGCTTTGGGGTTTGTTCTGATGTTCTCTCTGATTATAACTTTTGTTTTGCTGCTTTTTGTACGTGGACCTTAGATTAGGCACTTCAGTTTTGGAGTAAATCAGAGCATATAATCATGCTGCCTTTGTAAGATCAACCTGAACATCTTCTATAGAGGTGTACTACTAATTCATTGAGAGGGGATATGACACCCCTGCTAGCTCCCTGGAGAACTCCTGTCCAAAACAGCCTTTCTAAGGAAGAGCTAAAAGTGTCTGTGTCATGAGTGGCTGAAAGAATGAATAACGTTCTAGAAACCATTTATTAAGAAAGAGCTTACCATTGATAGGGCCAAGCCTGCCTGCCCTTAATGGCTTATTCTGTTTGATCCTATCAGTGACAGTTTGGCCCTTGCATGAGAGAAGCTCAGTGAGTGACAGTCTTACCTCTTGTGTAGCACTGATCGAGAGAGATTATTTCTACTGTGATAGGAATTATTCTGACAGTCTCATTACTGTCAAGTGAAAATTTGAGCAGTCCTGAAAGAGGAAGTCTTAGCCTGGAGTATCTATTAATTGATGCCCAGATGGAAAGGCACCCTCCATGGACTGAACAGACTGATTCCTTAGGGACAAAGAAACTTACCCAAAGTGATTGTACAACTTGAAACTCGATGCAGCCCTCTGAGAACAAGGTGATCTGCTCTGTTCAGGCACTTCTTCACTTGCAAGCATACTTAAAGGACAAAGATGGCCTGGGTGAGTTCAGCATCTGCAGAAATAGCTTTTAGGAAGAAATATTCCCAAATTTCATTTTTAATCTACAGTGCGTATAGCTATATATATGAAACTGCAATACCTATATGGGAAATCCATTTTTAAGAGTCCTTACAGACAAGTAATTGATAGGGTAAAGGTAATTTGGACCATCTTTCACCCTTCAACCCTTCATTTCTTAATATATCCTTCCTGGCTTTAGTAAAATTCTCAATAACATAAATGACATTTTCTTTAAGTATTAGTGCTGAGCATGAGACAGATTGCTGAGCAACTAGTTCTCTTTGAAAGGAGTACTCTGCTGTGTATGATGAGTATAGACATACACATACCTTGAATAGACTAACTCCCTTCAACCTCAGTCTATGTGAGAAAAGTAAAGAGTTTAAAGGTCACAGAGAAGATTATCTGCTTTTGTGCTTCAAATGAAACTTGTTTTTTCTGCCTGGGTTATTCCAGCAGCCCACTTACAGGAAAGTTTGTATATATTCACTGAAATATTTTGTTTTCTCTCATCTACACTAGGGTCTTCCTTTTTCCACCCTTGATAGTGAGAAATCCTGAGAATGCAGACTGATCTGGCTTTCTAGGACCTCTTTTCTGCTACTGCCATGGTAACTGAATCCATACAGGGCCCCTCTCTTACATTTTACTGTGTATTTAAGAGTTTATCCCTGCTATATGTCTCTGATCAGTTTCAACAACCTTGGATCATTATTTCCCCATGAGGTGTGCATCATCCCAACCAGTGTGTGTGTGCTATGGGCTCTGGGTGGTTGTGCACTGGCTCCATTCATTTTTCTCTTCCTTTTCTGAGCACACTGCTGCCAAAAGTGACGCATGTGACAAAATGGTGACATTTTCAATGTGTCTGTAGCTATGCCTTCAGGCAGGATGTGTCAGAACTTTTGGGGAAATTGGGACTCTAGGAATCCAGCACAAAGTGAAAGAGGATTGAATTATAGATTAAATGTTGTTTGACTTCCTCACAAATCATTAAATCCAGGGCTGCAGACAACAAAATTAGTCGCATGTGTCTCATGAGAGCTGCCCTCACACCTTCTTGTTCATACTTGGATCTACCAAGGTATCTTTTCCTTGTTTTGATTTTTGTACATTCATCTTCTTCCAATAGTATCATCTTCCACCCACTCTACAGTTTTCAGTGCTCCAATGTTTTTGTACTACCCCTCAGCACCGTTTCTGCTTGCCAGAAGGGCAAAGCTCACAGCTGGAGAACTGCATAATACATTGGCAGATGCCAGAAGCACAAAGGGAACAGTTCCAGCTGGGGCTTTAGGAGCCACTTTGAGAATGGATACCTTACAGGCTAAGATGAGATGAAGCTCCAAGAAATCTTTCCTGGTGTTTACCAACATTGTGTCATCTTAGTCTTCCCTGTGTATTTGTCCCTGAATCTGTCCCCATGAAACTGCAGATGCAAAAACAAACAAAAAAGCCCTCCCCCCTCAAAACTATTTAAAATTGCTGTACATGCGTTAAAAACAAATCACACCAGGTAATTGACAAACTCAGAGTGCATGAAATCACTGCAAAGCTGAGAGCAAAGTAAGAAGTGATGAAAATATTGGTCTCTAACCTGTGTGTTAGTGATGCCTTCTGAGCCATAAATACCCATTACTGAGCCCCCAGGTGTAAGCCAGCCTTTATAGCTCAGGACTGAAACCCCCCTTTCCCCTCCTTTTGTGATTTTTTTTAAAAAAAGGGGGGGGGGGGCTATAACAAATAAAAGATCTATTGGACTTCCAAGATCTTGAATTTCTGAGCATCTCTCTGCACTGCTGAATTATACAGGTAATTTTGGTAGAAATTGCCTTTACCAGAAACCCTTTAATTACACCCATAAACCAGCCTTGTCCAACCTTTGTCTCTCCAATAATCTGTTGTGCTGTTGTACTGGGGGTGCTTTGCAAGGTCTTCCCACTGCAGACAGAAGAGACCTGGGTGTAGTTTTGTGTCTGGGAGGACCTGGATAAGTCTGGGTGGGTGGATGCAAACCAAGAGTAACATTCTTCCGTATTACAGTGTTAAAAGGATGCAGTGGTTGGTATCTGTTCTTGGGTTCCTTGACCTCTGGTTTTCCATGGACCCAGAGCAACAGCAGGACATCTGTTTTCCTCTCAAAACAAGGCAGGCAGTGCATGTATCTCAAAATCCCTGCAAAAGTGTAGTTAGAAGGAGGGTCCTTCCCTACAGAGCCTCACCTAGCACAGTATTTTCAGCATGAAACTAGGGCTTGTTAGTCTTGCACAAAGTTCTCTGTGGATAAGGATGGTATGACCATGGCCACAGTGCATACAATAAAACTACTGATCTAAAGGAAAGATAAAAATCTGTAGCTTATTATATGCTTATTTATATTGATAAACTACTGCTTTAGGCAGTTTGGATTTTATGCATCCAAAACTTGGATTCAAATGTTCAATCAAGTTTCATGATTGCTGGCAAAGGTTGTTTGTGGGATATACAGCAATTGAAGATCAGGCTAACTTGATGTGCTGCAGTATCGAGCTCAGCAGCAGTAGTATGCACTGTATGCTATCCCTGTGCTTGAGTCTGAATCTCATCGGCTGAGAGTCAGCAAATAAGGTTTGCTGCCAGGCTAATAAACCGTGTCACTCAGCCACTGACCGAAAAGCACTCATTGCCTCAGCTCCTTTCCCCTCCACGATGCTTTTGTTTGCTTTGATACCAATATGGTGTCTGCATTTTAATACCATCCCTATTGCTTGTTTAACTCCTGTTGCCCTCCTTCAAAAGCCATTGTTAACCTGGAAGCTTGCTCAGCCTCCCCACTTCACTTTGCTTAACTTGACAGTGATTCAATGCCAAGGTTTGCTTTGTCAGGTTTGGCTCCTTTAGGGAGGGGAAGGTATTGGGCCATCGATTGCTTTCCATCAGGTCTTGTCTCCTCTATACAGCCTTGTTAGTCAGAGGAAATAATAACAATTCTGGGTGGGCTTCCCCTGGCTTCTTTTTTTGTTGAGGTGTGACCTAGGATCCCACACTGCTGAACTGAATACAAACAGGATTTTGCATGACCGCTGATGTGCCTTTGCCTCCCAGATCTAAATGCTGATGAGCAATCACTCTCAATCCCATCTCTTCTCAAGCACACTGAATTGCTGTTTGGCCACCTATATGCTCTTGGTTGGGCTTCTTTTCCAAGTCTCTTCTCCCTGCCAAGCTAGATTTAGAGCACTGCAAGCTTTCCAGAATGGTCTGTTTCTAGACTAAGCAGAGGCTTGGTGGCTGGGCCTGGGAGAGATGTGGAGCTGTCCTCTGCCTTCAGACATGTGAGATAATAATATTTGATAATATTTGCAAGCCCAATGAGATGAAGCTGATTCGTTATGCACTGATGAAAAGGGGAGGATTGTTTTTCCTTGTGAAAACTGCATGTGAAAGTCCAGAGGAGTGACATTATCTCCAGTTTATTTGGTGATCAAATAGGACTCATCTGGAGAAGCTTTCTATCAAGAATTGATGGTGTTTGGAGGTTAATATTAACCACTAAGAATCTCAGACTTGGACCTTGGAACCAATTGGAGAAATTTTAGAGGGGGGCAGGAATCATAGAATCATAGAATGGCAAGGGTTGGAAGGGACCCCAAGGATCATAAAGCTCCAACCCCCCTGCCACAGGCAGGGCCACCAACCTCAGGCCTGGAGCTACACAAGGTTGCCCAGGGCCCCATCCAACCTGGCCTTGAACACTTCCAGGGATGGGGCATCCACCTCTCTGGGCAGCCTGTTCCAGGACCTCACCACTCTTTCTGTAAAAAACTTCCCCCTAATATCCAATCTAAACCTTCCCTCCTTCGGCTTTAAACCATTCCCCCTTGTCCTGCCACTATCTGCCCTTTAAAAAAGTTGATTCCCCTCCTGTTTGTATGCTCCCTTCAGGTACTGGAAGGCTGCAATGACGATCCAGTCATCTCTCTGAGTTCTTATAACTTGCTGACTCTTTTAGTGAGAAATCCTACCCCAGTGGGAAAAGATGTCTGGGTAGCTCTGTGGTAGCAACAACCCAGAGATTGCTTATTGCTGGAACTAGGTGACCTGTCCTTAGAGGTAGGTTGGATAATAAACTTTTGGGAATGAGCTAGGCAGTATTTCTAAAGAGGATGAGCTGTTTCTGCTACAATGGCTATATGGAACAGCGGCACACACTAGCACAAGCATTACTAGTTCTAAGAGACTCTTGTGTCTTTCCCAAATTGAAGGTAACATCAAGCATTAACGCAAAATGTTTCTGCAAACCTCATTGTGCCAATAGGACTTCCAATATGGATGATTAAGTAAAACATCTTATAGGGTGCAGTGTGCCTAAGCTGTTCTCAGAGGCAGACATGGTCCATTGTGTTTTATAAAACCAAGAAACTTAAAATATTTTTTTTATTGTTCTCTGCAATACAGAGTATTTAAACTGTCTTGTTTTTCCCTATAATATTTGCTCTGCTGACTTAATAAAAATATTTGTAACAAACAGAAGTATGGATGAATGGAATACTCAGGAACTATCTTCCTAGTGCATATAAAAATGGAGAAATGGATATAAAGCCCATAATGAGAAAGTGTATGTTCCCTTGCCAGGCTTCATTTATATCTTCTCACTGTATGTCTGCGGGCCTGGAGGATGCAGATTTTGTTTCCTGATCAGGGCCGTAATGGATGGAGATGACAAGGCTCATCAGTCCTGTGCTGCTGATGGTCTCCTTGTCAGCAGCACTTTTTCTTCAGTTAGCTCCTGACTTACTGCTGAGGGGAGGAGGGTAATAGACTCTGCTGGCCTCAGCTTTGGTGAGGGTGGCTGTTATTCTTTTCCTCTACTGAAATGCTTTGCTGGCTGGGTGCCTACAGGAAGCTAAAACCTTGAAGCTGAGAGGATCCTAAAATTTTGCCCCCTCCATGCTGGACCAGGCACTTCAGGTATCACATGGATGGACGAGCAGGAGGGGTTTGCTTTTCTAGCAGTAGATGAGAAATAGAGAGACTTGAGCTAATTTCCCTTTTTTTTTTTTTTTCTTTCAAAGTGGTTAGATGTACTATTTATTTGTAACTCAATTTCTTCTCTAAAGTACTTATGCCTCACTTCCCCATCTCACCAGTCTCAGTAATCCTACTTACCTACACCATGGGGGTCTTATGAACACTAACACTGATAATGCACTGAGCGATTTGTTGATGATCACGGACGTGTATTTATGTATCAAATACCATTAGTTCAGTCCTCTTAAATAATGTTTCTCAGTCTCTGAGCGCTGATGATGGGTCTCTGTAAGAACACAATTTCTCTCTGTAGATCATCTGCCAGATGCCACAGCGATCCTTAATGTAAAGCTAATGACTTTTTCAAATGAATTTAAACAGCCTAACAATGAGATGTAACAGAGAAAATTAAGGATGCCATCATGTTCAGAGGCTAAATGCATGTGGGATGCGTAATAGGAAGTATAAATGCATTGTTAATCTCAAATTGCAAGTTCAGATCCAAACTACAGTCCCAAACTTTATTCAAATAGCTAACAACAAAGCCATAAAGGTGTGCTTTCATCCTTAACAAAGATGGAGGAAGTTTTTGCCTAGATCAGCTGAATGCTTTCATCTTCAGATATTGCTAGGTCATAGTTACGATTTGACTGCTTACATGAATGGAAAATGAAGTGGTGTTTTCTAGTTGTGGGTGTGAAAAGAGTTATAATCTGGATCTGCTTGATAATCATAGCTCTTCAAAATTCCATTGGCACATTTAGTTACAGAAAACACTACAGTATACATGGGCTAGACAGCAGTGTAATCACTCACTGTGGTAGATCTTTTGGGGGAGGGAAGAAGGGGGGATTTTAAAACATGTTGTTATGAAAATTGGAATTTTGCTATGGCTACTCAAGCTCTATCAGAACAAGTAGTCGCCTGTCTCTGACAAATGAAAATGCTGCTATTTTAATGTTGGTGGTAAGAGTTTAGATGTGGTATCTTATTGAAGTATATGGATGTCTTTCCTTCTGTAACTTCAACTTACAAATGTATGTGGACTGGACACCAGCCTGTGACTTAGGGTAAAAAGTGCACAAAGAGCCTCTGCTAGAAGCAGTCTGGTGTCATTTAAAATTTACTTTCATTGTTCATTGGAAACTGCTAAATGTTCCTTTCAGAAAACATCAGTCTAAAGAAATAAAGCTAAAATATATAGAAAAGATGTGACTAGGAGGAATTAAAACCAAATGTATTCTTTATTGCCCAATGTTTACACCACCCTGTGCTTCTGCAGAGTGCCTAACGTACAACCTTGTTCAGGGCTTTTGAAGGACTAAAGCATCACCTTGACTTAAAGTTTTTCCCTATTATCTACCAGAGGCTAGAATGTCTTTTTCAGACTTGCATAACTTAGGTTGACTGTAAAATTCTGGGACCTCAATGTGAGATGTCAGAGCCAGATGTGCACTGTGTAAATCGGCATGGAAAGCAGTATGCACTTGCTGTGAAGGCATTTATTGATTGCAAATACTTTTATTGGGAAATGTGCTGGAGTAATTTTCTTAAGAACATGTTCTTCTGGTTGTATTTTACTTTGTTTTTATTTTATTTTATTGGGTAACAAATGAGAACGACCTTTATCGATTTTTATGTATTTATTTGTGGTTTACCTCTGCTGCAGGCTGGCTTTGTTTATTCTCCTCTGTTTGTCTTTCTAATTGTTTGAAATAATTTAAATTCACATTCGATGCTGTTGTTTAGCTTCTGTTCATTGCGTTATGAACTTTTATGTGTGCAACCTCTGCTGGACTTATCTTAGCAGTGGTAGGAATAAATGAGATTTTAAAGGCATTCAACAATTTCTTGACAGCTGCTCAGACCGAGCACTGCTGCTGCTCTGAAATCCTCCTGTTTCAAAGTAATCCTGGCTCTGCAGATGTATTCACAGATAAAAGTTCCAGTCAGATCGAACATATTTTTTTTCTCTCTGAAGTAATGTAATAGCTATCACCTTTCATGTAGCTTTTTTAAAAAACTGGCTAAGCTTTTTCTGTCCATGGATTTTGGTGGGGTTTTTTTTGTTTGTTTGGGTGAGGTTTTTTTACAATGAAAATGGAAACAGAGTTAAAGCAGCTCCGAATAATTTGATTGTGGCTGAATTCTGGTATATAGCTAAATCCAAATCTGGAAAGAGGGTGTTTCTTTGCTGCCAATGTGAGGTGTTTGAGTTGGCAGAGGTTTGTTTGACAGCAGTGGTTTGTTTGGTTGTTGACATATGGCGTATGATACGTTGATGTACACTCTTGTTATGGTGTAAAGCACTGTGGTGCTCCAGGGGTTGATCAAATACAAAAATGGTATTTAAATTAACAGTAAAGCTGTGGGGTACCCCCATGGCTGTTCTCAGTTGGGGCAGCCTGTGTGACAGCAGCAGGTCCCTTTTCCACAAAAGAAGACTGGCCAAGCCACTGGGACTTGCTGGCCAGGTGTTCTTTATCCACAGCAAATGCAAGGTAATGTGCACATGTGAGTTAGTCAGGCATGCTGATATTGCTGGAGATCAGCTGATAGCAGAATGTTGTGTTAAGCTGACACACCTTATCTGTGTGCCTTAATCCACATTAAAAACCAGCAATGTTTACACTTGTCCAACTTCTAGGTGTAATGCATAGCCAATAACGTTGTGGACCCACACTCACTAACAGCAAACGGGGTCATCTCTTAAAATCCCTGTAAATTTTCACTAAAATACTAGTGTGAAATGGAGCTTCCTGAGGTGCAGGTGTATTTGCACCACCATACAAAGATGGTCAGCTTAGGCCTGGTGCCAGAAGGACCATGGGTGTTCTGACACCCTGTGTGAAGTTGCAGGACGCACCACAGCTCTCTGAGCTCTGCTAGTTAAGGTCTGGAAGAGTGTAAGAATGTGGGAGAAGCACAATAATTATGCTGGTAGTCTTCTTTCCAGGAAGTAACTTGTTTGTTTTCTTTGAAGGCCTAGAGATGTGCAAAAGCAGAGTAAAATCTAGGAAAGAATCTATCCTCTCATCCACTCATCCCCCAGGAAGGTCTAGCTCAAGCCATGAACTCTTAATCCTTCCCACTGGATTAATTTATGATGCAACCACTGAGACATTAGGGATTTAGAAGGGCTGGATACTAATGCGGATTCCCATTAACTGCATCCTAACCTACACAAGGAGTTTAGTGTATTAACAGCTCCAAGTCTTTAATCTTTATGCAAGTGTACATCTATGCATGTGGTCATCACTCCTTGGACACAAGACTCCTGTTCTGCACCCCCTGTGTTGTGAAGCACAAAAATGAAGATATTCCAGAAGTATAAAGTGCACTGTTCATTGTCTCAGTACTCAAGAAATTGCTGAAAACAGGGACTCAGGCTCTTGGGAGCCTCATTTATGAGAAACCAAAGCAAAGGCTGATCCCTTCCTTTCCTTGTTCCACTGTTATTGTACTGCAAGGCCTTCTGAGCTCCCTGACATGCTAAAGCATCCCCTCTGCACTGTCAAGGTGACAGCATCGTCACTCCTAACAAATTCCCTTCCTATAAGATATTCAAAGGATATCCAGTTCATTCAAATGTACCAGATTTAAATGTATCTTAATTTATGACTGTGTTCTAATCACCAGAAGATGATGAATGTAATTAAAGATAATGAATGGCCCCATTAGTCTTTTCCTTGCTGTGATAATTCCTTCAGACAAGACAGTTCCTTTGTCTGTGTGGTGTGGAAAGATGCCGTAGCAAGAGAAACTTCTGTTTTAGCTGCTCCTCACCCTGGAGTTTAAAAATTGTATTAAATAGTAAGACTGGGAGCCAAGGAGAGAGAAGGAGCAGACCTCTAGGCTGCATAGTATGCCAGTAATTGCTGAAGATGAAGGTAGAAGGAACTGGTTTTACATACCAAATTTTGCATGTCCCACATGGAAATCTTGGAGTTCACCCGCCGTGCACTGGTGTTTGCACCTCATGCTTTCTCAGCTCCACATTTTTATCTTTGATTTTACACATCTCTCAAAAAATATTGCTGGGAGCTTTACAATACCCACTGTTGCTCCTTTACCTTCCAGCCATTGCAGACTGGCTCAAGATTGCAATCCGTTTATGTAGCACATGAGTCTTCCATCTCTCATCTAGCTACTGAATAAGCCCGACACTGTGAAGCTTACATGCTTCAGCAGCATTACAGAATCCCACTGACAGGGCTGCAGCCAACCGAACCAGGACTGTGGCACTGTTCCTGGTAGGTTGTGTTGGACATGAATAAAGTATACCCTGATCTGCCTCCTTTGAGGCCATGGGATGAGGGAAAGATGCAAACCATACTGTTTCATTTAGTGGGGACTGGTGAGGTGGCAAAAAAAATGGGATTAAGTTGAAGCTTCTTATTGGGGGAGATGGAGAACTGAATTTGAAGTTGTCTCCCAGTGTGGTCTACAGGTTTCATGGTTTTGCTTTTTGTTGTGACCCACACTGTTAATGAGAAGCAGGAAACAGGCTGCTCTGGATGGACTCGCTCCAAAGAGCTGGAGGGTAATAGCAGCATCTCTGAAGTCCTCACAGGCTTTGCACCCATGTGGCAGTTTTCCTAGTTCACTAAGACAGCAATGATGAGTTGTCACTTCTGCCTTGGAGCAGTTTTTTGAGATGTTGAACCTCTGGGGAAGGATTTCCACCCTCTGTACCCTCCCCCCAGCATTTTCACTCAGGTTGGGCTCTATGTTTTTCTGGACACACAGAGCAAGAGCTGCCAGAAAAGGCTTCTCCAAATGTTGCAGCTCACTCAGGAGTTCAGGCATGTCTGCCCAGCCCAGTACAAACGAGGGGCAGACTGCATGTTTGTTTGCTGGAGCTGCCCTTCCTCACTCCTGTCAGGCTACTGAAACTCAGTTAGCAGGCTGGAAAATTCTTCCAAAACAGTCATGAGAGAGAAAATGTAGCTAGCCTTCAGAGCATGTCTGAGAGGAGAGCGTTTCTGTTCCAAAGAACCACTGCTCCAGGCCAGAGAGCAGGAGATGCTGCTATTTCTGACTCTTGACACCATTCCTTCTGGGCTGTGCTCAGTAGCTGTTTGAGACTTAAACCTGTCAGATGTGGCGATCTGATGCTTCAAATCTCTTTTGAGGCCTGGCAAAAGAATTTAATATCTTTGGATGAAGGGATGTCAAGCTCTTTCTCCTAGCTCAGAGATGTGAGATGTACTGTGAAACCCAGAACTTCAGCAATATGATCCCTGGCTTTTTGATCGGGCATTTTCTTGTTATTAATGTACATGCAAAGAGGTCTTCTTAATGTTATATGTGGGAGATATCTGCTCCTACAGTCCTGCTGAAGTCCTGTTAACAGTAAGGGAGTGGGGTTAAGCCTGCAGCAGTGGATATTAAGAGAGATAAAAATCTGTATTAAATTCTCCCAAAAAAGCTGGAATTTGATGCTGATGTGTACTGAATTTTTGCCCTCTCATTCTTCAAAGGGGAATTTTGTAAATAAATCTGTCTTAAGAATATTTTCAAGTACTATACCCATCATAAGCTATGTCATTTTAGTGTGCTACATGTCTAAGTCTACAAGCCAGTGGGAATGCTGCATCCACTCTCTGAGGACAGCTACAGGTGTGCGTGCTTGGGGATGAGAAGAAAATGAATGGTAGGGAGAAGAGAAGCAGGAAAAAAAACATCTTAAGAGTCATTTGGGATGGCACCTCCTTGGCTTGAGCTTGCCTACTACAGGTTTTGATCTGTATGTGCTAATAGTTTTGAGATGTGCTAGCTATCAATTGAGTTTTCAAAGGAATAAAACTGTGAAATTAGCTCTTGCTGAATAATTTCACTATTATATAAAGAGAGTTTTTTTTCAAGTGACAAAACACTTAATTCTTTTTTAAAAGGCAAAAAAACCTTTAATGCTGCAATGTGTTTAATTTTAAAAATGAATTAATTTTAAAAATTACCTACATTTAAAGTGGGTTTTTTTTTAAGGTATTTACTCCAAAATGAAATTTTAAGCAAACCAGTAATGAAAAAACTTAAAGAAGGTGGAGTAAGTGCTGGGCTTACTCATGAGCTCTCCCACAAACAGAGCTGGAGTCGTTTGCCACAGCTGGTGATGGGCTCTGGGCTGTACAGCAGGGTTTGCAAAGATATTTCTCTAAAATGCAAGCCAGAGTGCTTTCTCTAAGAATGAGTGCCCAGGGAATTGCCTGGACCGTTTGCTGCTTCTTATGCGTAGCTGAAGCCGCTCCCAGAGTGTTTTCCCCTCAGCAGGAGGTGCAGGAGGCAGGGCTTCGATTGCAGCGCGCTCCCCCTTTCCCAGGCTTGCCTGCCACACTCTTCAGCCGTCCTGACAGTTGATTAATGCCTCAGCTGTGGAGTGACAATTCTGCTTCGCACCTTCATCCATCATCCCTGCACCATTTCCTAGGGGCCCCAGGACCCTGGCAAATTGTCACATAACCTAGCAGGGACTTGCTGTTCCTCCAGTTGTCTGTCTGAATAAATGTCCTGGATTTTTCAGAAGTTGCAAGAGGGAGAAAAAGAAAGGGCTGGAAAACGGCTGAGATGCCTTCCGTGGGGAAAAGGGATGGTGTGATTCAGGAAGGTGGCTAATTCACGGTTTTAAATTGTTATTCCTCCCCCCACCCCACCTCCTTTGTCCCCAGGAAAGTCGCTTGGAGTGCGAAGTCTGGTTCCTGACTCCCTGTGAGCGGAGGGTCCAAGGTGGTGTTTGGCAGGAGAGTCGTCCCAGGGCTTTGGGATAGGTATGAAAATTGAATCCAGGTGTAGAAACCAACTCTTCCCAAAAAAGTTGGTCTTTTCATGCCTCAGCTTCCCACTGTAAGATGGGGTGACAGAGGAGAGTCAGTCTGTACTGCAGGAGCTGGAAGTGAGTCCCTGTTCCTGGCAGGACAGGGGAGGTGGATCTGTTCGTGGTGTGGGACTGGTTTCAAGCTCCTCTGTGCCTCTCAGACTCTGCTTCATTTGCCTGTTTGTGCAGGATAAGCTTCTGTTAAGGTCTGGTATTTTTTTTCACTTTAAAAACAAAAGCAGCTCCCCTGACACCCTTCACAATGTCACATTGCAATTTCACCTGGAATTTCTGCTCTTGCCTACTGAGAAGGCCAGATGAAATCCAGTTGAGAGGCATTTATCTTTTTGCCTTTCAGGCAGGCATGTGAGGCTGCTTGTTCAGCCACTTTTGTTCTGAACCAGCAAGGACCACTTGAAGGAGGGAATGGGAATGCTTTAACAAGGGGCCCCAGTCTCCTGCCTGCTCTGTACCAGAGAGCTGCCCATCCCGGTGACAATTTCCATGGGGCTGAGCAGACAAAGGTGACTTGTTCTCAATGCAAGTGCCTTGCAAAAACCCCGTCTCCTTCTGTCAGAGGCTCAAGGCAAGCACAACACAAGTTTGTGCTGCTTATTAACACAGAGCTTGGGCACCCACTACCTAACACGGATGAGGAGCTGCTCCTGCAGGTCTGCTCCCTCCTGAGTGGAGCAGCGTGTCAGTGCACCCACCTTGTGTGGTCAGGAGGGGGAACCCAGGTCCAGAGCCATAGCAATTGGTGATGGATAAACAAGGATGGAAAAGAATCATTAAACATCTCTGATTTATGGCTACAACTGCTAAAGCATCTCCTATACGAGCAGTTCAGCTTGTTGTTTAAGAATCAGTGTATGTGCACAGATGAGTGAAGACCACAGCCCTCGTGACAAGTACATCTTTTAAATGTGCTTGTACATTTAAACGTACACAGGAGCAACTGGTTGGTCTCTGAGGCATCTAGTGCTGCAGGGGAGGGACTGGAGCTGGTGTCAAGCATTCAGTCAGACAGTGCAATCCCAAATTGGAACTGCTGCATTTGAGTGTTACAGTGATGAGTCATAATTTACATATAATATCAAGGACTCAATCACCAAGTCTACTTTAGGACAGATACAAGGGACCAAGAATATTTTATATGTAGATCTGTTATAAATTTTTAATCCTTTATGTAGTTTTAAAATACACCTTGGAAAGGTGTTCTGGCATTCCTCTCCTGCTTGGAGATTGCTTGTGATCATGGACTTGGAACAGGTCTGTAGCAAGACCTGAATTAAGGAGATCAAGTACTTATAATCTTCCTCAGGGTGTTGCATGGTGGCCTGGACTGTGGCCAGCCCTGTATGACATACCAACCACTTATGTGGATGCTGGCCTTTGGGGTTTTTGGCTGTCTGGGAGGGTTTTCAGATTTACCCAGGAGTGTTGCAGAAAAAATAGGGGAAATGGTCTCTTACATAATTGTATAATTCAGGATTGTTCAGTGATTCAAGTGAAAGTGTAGAAAGCTCTCTCCTGGCAGGGCTGGTTGGAAAGGGGCAATTCAGTGCAGGTTTGATGAACTGTACATGTAGGCATTGCTACCTGATTACATCCAAACTTCAGCTGCCACTGTAGCATGGTTTATTTATTTGTTGTTATATGCTGTCAAGCCCTGAAGCGAGCCAGTGCAGACCTGTGGCATCTCCAGGACCTGCTGGTGCTGTGCCTCACACACAAGGGAAGTCGTCATTGCTGTCATCTGAGGGAGCTTGTAGGAGAAGAACCAGTCTGCTCCACCTCTGAGTCCTGCCTGAGTGTTATCCAGCTGGAGAGACTTACCACCTGGGGGAGGTGTGCTGTGAATAAATAAGAAAAAAATTAAGCACCTTTTTCAGGACAGTCTGGGCAGCAGATCAGATTTCTTTGCAAACCTTACACCTTCCGCTGGCATCCATCTGGGAACTTCTTGAAGGAGGCAAGCCCTAGAAGGGCATGTGCCAAGCAAATGGGAAAGTTAACTCTGGGTGATCCCATTCAAGCAAGTACTCAAAGCATCTTTTCCTGCCTTCAGCCAGCTCCCCTGCACTGCCTGTCTGCTCCATCTCTGGGTCTTGCAACTCTGCCAGCACCAGCCTAAGCCAAATCCTTTCCAGAGCATGGATTGCTTCTAGTGTCACAAACTGCTACTTCTGACTGTCAGATCCAAGCTGGGTGTTTCTCTAAGCAGAGGAACTGCCTCTCCAATTCCCCCGTGGGAATGGATCTGCCTGTTCCTTTCTCATCAGCCTACAGCTGCCTGCAGAGGAGAGCCCTGGGGGTGGCAATCCCAGTTCCACCTCCAGTCACTCCATACCTTCCTTTCCTCATTCCTGAGTCATCCTCTTTCATGTGGGCAGCACATCCAAAAGCAACCATTGGGTTGGAAAGCTCTCTTACCAGGACAGGAGCTGGAGGAAACCCAGTCCTCCCCAAGGGGCAGGTTTGCCTCAGGGTGCATCCAGCATGTTCCCCACACTTTATTAGTGGGAGTGTCAACAAAGCTCTAGGCAGCAGCTGGAGGAGGCAAAAGCAATTTGATTCTTTCATAAAAAACTTGTGTCCCCTTCTCAGCCAGCGCCCTACATTTTGCTTGAATAACGAGGGTGACATTTTGAGGCCTTTGGAACAGTTCCAGTGTGTCTTTGCTTCCATACTTCAGCTGTTACCTGGAATAAATGAAAGTCCTAGAGCCAGCTGTGTGTCTAAGAAGGGGCTGTCACTGGCACACTGGAGCAGGGATGGGGTGTTTTTATCTTGATGGCACTAGTGTCTTCTACCATCATTCAGAATGTCAGCATATGTGGTCAGTTATAGAGATTCCTTGGCTTCATTTTAAGGGAATACAAAAATACCCCCCTCTGATGCCAGGCATTTTTGTCTGGAATAGGCTGCCCAGGGAGGTGGTGGAGTCTCCTTCCCTGGAGATATTCAAGACCCGTCTGGACACCTATCTGTGCAGTATGAGCTCGGTAGCTGCTTTGGCAGGAGGATTGGACCAGATGATCTCTTGAGGTCCCTTCCAGCCCCTACAACTCTGTGATACTGTGATTTTCTAGAGCTTTTGCATGCCCTCTACCTGTCCACCCCTAGAATTGGTGGAGAAACAAAAACCCGCTGCCTGCATGGGAAAGGAAAGCAGCACTGTGAGTGCTCCAAGCAGTCCCTGTTCCTCTACAGAGAAGCTCACTCGTGCCCTGTGCTCCTTTCATCAGGCCTAGGACTGGCACACACCGGTGCTGTGTTTGCCGCCGCTGTTGTTTCTGTTTGTGTTTTGAATGCAAAGGGCAAATTTGGTTTAAATCAACTGTGGTCACATGCAATCAAAGCTAATGAGCAGCTTCCTATCTGTATTAAAGTAAGCAAATAATTCCCTAATTTTCAAGACTCTTTGCCAATGAGTCACTTTGCATTTGTCCAACCAGGGACGATATTGCAAATCTAAACAAAACAAGTCAAAACATGTGTGAGCACGCTGAGCAGGGCTCACATGGGAGCAGGTACCATCTGGAATCCCAGTTGCTCTCACAGCCAGAGGAGGCAGAAGGATGCTGTCAAATGGGAGAGGTGCGCAAGTGGGCCACAGGAAGCTCTTTGGGCAGCAGTATGGAGGTGTCATCTTAGTTTTTCCATCTTGTGACCAACCCTCTCCCTCTTGCTTTCTGTGCTGCACATATCTTGTTCCAGGGTTGGATCCCAGGCAGCCATCCCTGCCTGTATGCATGTGACAAGCATGAGGGTGACAAAGTTTCCTGTGTCAAGGGTACAAATCTAAGCGTGGGTCTAGCTTCTTGTCTGGACAGCCAGCAGGGTAGATGTCACAGCCATTATCTTCACCTACTGGCACCTTCACTGCTTGTCTTTTGGGAGTAATTCCACATGCTGGCAGCAGAGTGAGGCAGCCGCTGGGCAGTGTGCCACGTGTGGGTCTGTGGCTCAGGGCATCTCGTTTTGTCTGTGGGTTGGGCAGGAAGCATATGGTGAGCTGGCAATGGGAGCCTGCCCATTATCTGAAGGCACTTTCATGTCTAGCCACCACATGGCACAAAAGATGGTTGTGCAGCTTCAATGGTTTGCTGCAAACAGCATCCTTTAACAAAGCCATTTCTTGTGCACAAAATGCAAAAGGACAGCGAGTCCCGGCTGTGCTTGTTGTCTTTGTAACTGTTCCAAAGAGTCCTAATGTCTGACTCTCTTGGTTTATTTTCAGGTCCAGCTTTTTTTGGGTCTGTTACCGTACCTGACTAGTTCTTGCTTGAGTTGCAACCTGTATTGTTTTGGCTTCCATGTGCCTTGTTCGCTAGCACCATTACTGAAAGATAATGAGGTTGGAGCATCGTTACACAAAGAGCCTTGGTGGAAAAATACTGTACTTAAATAAGTTGAGAGCATTATCACCACTTAGAAAATGCTTGGAGGAGTGACAGCATATGCTGTTCTGTCATTAAAACAAAAGCTGTATTTCAAAAGCTTTTTTTTTTCCCCCAAAGATATTATGTAGATATCACTAGTCTAACAGAAATGCAAAGAACAGAGTAGCTGCTACCAAGAGAGGTGGGGGCAGGTGACAGGAATACAGATTTCAGTGGGATGCATTCAAGGAGAAAGGCAGCAATGTAATTTGCCAGAGATGTCCTGGAGATAGTTAATAAGCACACAGGAAAACTCTCCTCCTGCAGAAGTAAATCAGCTGAGAGCAAGGTGAAGGATACCAAAATTCTCTTCTGTCAGGGATGTACTGGAGGGTGCTTTGGCATGATTCTTCTTTGCCAGAAACATCCCACCCTCTTGCTCTATTTGTATTTTGCTGGCTTGCTGGAGCTGGTTCCTGTCTTTTGCATACCCCCTGCTCTCAAGGGAAAAGAGGAAGAAACATATGGGCAGAGCAGTCCGGAAGGATGATCCTGAGGCAGAGCCAAGCCTAAGGATAAGCTCTGAGCTGGTCCTTGTTCATAAATTCTAACTGCAGAGCAGGGTTTGAACTTTGTAATCGCACTGCTGCTGTTCATGTAGTGTGGAAAGAACTTTTTCTCAGGAAGCTTTGTTGTGCAGTACGTCTTAAAACGGAACTTGGAAAACCCAGGGCAGCTTAGTCCACTACTGGCCCATGAGATGGACAGTTCTGTGGTGTCCAGCAGGGAGCAACACGCAATTCAATATATGAATTTTAGGTGAAGCCATGAAGCCAACCAGCCATTTTATTAGGTGAAATCACCCAGATTCTAGACCTTTCTTACTGCAAATGTGGCAAGCTAAAAAACCTGCTCATTGGTTACACACACTGTTCACACCATATTGATTGGTTAGTAATTATAACTAGTTCTGATAACCTTATCTTATAGCTAAATATTCTTAGTTTACCTTTCATACCTAAAAGCATCTGCACACCTTCTCTTTTGACCATCTTGTTCTGGTTGGCTCCTAACATGTTCTGTTACTCCCAAATACCTTCCCATAACTGCTTCTTTGTTTAGGGCAGCCTGTACCCCTATTAGCAAGGCCGCTGTGTTTTGAGAATGTGATTATTAGGATCCTCTCAGTGTGAGTAACGTTTCTCATGGGAATAGGAGAGTATTGCCAGGGCCTATGTCTTGGGAGAAGAGAGCTAGGCCACTAGCAGGCCTGCTGTCTTCCCTGACACAGTTCCAGTTCAGACTATGCATCTACTGATAGGAGGCTTCAGTTTTATCCAGATTTGGATGCAGCATGTGATTAGCTTCATAATCTCCACTAGGCTCAGTGGAGTATGTTGTATGGAGTGGTATCTTGTTATATCCAGATTTTCCCTGACATAACTTTACTTTTAGGTCCTACAGGGTAAGAAAGGCTTAGAAGTTGACTTTACCTTGCTTCTTACATAAGACATTTGGAGAAGGTAAGTGTAGAACGATGTTACCCACAAACAGCTGATTTTGCAACCATTTCCTATTGCTAGGTTGCAAATGATTTAAAATACTTAAGAAAATGGGAGTAAGGACCATGGGGAGGAACTGAGCCCCCAGGACTGCTGTGACTGCCAGGGGGCTGTGTCCCATGTTCCCAGGGGTACAGACTGGTCCGGTAGCACCCTGCTTTCTGTAAGTTTTCATGGATGGTTTATATGGTGCAGAGACCTTTGGAAATGCTGTTTCTGAGCTGCAGGTGAACAAAGGAATAAGAGTTCTGAGAGTTTGTGTGTTCCACTGGAGTTGAAATCCAGGCAGAACTGTGCTAACCATGTGGGAACTGGGGCTCTTCTAATAATCACCTCTGCTTTGCCATTCACATGAAAAACCTTGCCATGACATTCATTTGTTGGAAAAATTGCCCAGCCAAAACCAAGCAGTGTGATTTAAAATAAGTAACTGTTTTCTGAGCATGTATTAATGGTGGACCTGTGCTAAGTCAGGCCTAAGGGACTCCTGTACACCTGGGCAGTCAGGACGGACCTGTGACAAGCTACTCAGTCTGAATGATGGTCTGGGCCACTTTGCTTTGCCTCCAAGTTGTTTTTTGCCATCCTTACAGATTTTCAGCTTAGCACTGGCAGCATGTGCATGCATTCAGATGACTAATAAGCACTACATTACTTGTCTGCTGAGGGCTAATTTGGATGGTTGGTAAAAACCTGCACTGGATTAAACCAAGTATCTCTAGGGATGCCAGACATGGAAAGAAGCCCTGACAAACACTGATGGCTTGTCTCATAAAAACAAGGGTCCAGAGAGCCTCCAAACAAAAAGCTTTGGCAGAGCCAAGGTTGCAAAGCTGTTGCAAAGGAGGTGAAGGGAGTGGGAATAGAAGTTCAAGGAAAGTTTTAAAAGGATATTGTTTTCAGAAGTGCAATAGTTGAACGCAAAGGAAAAGCATATTTCTCCTTTGCAGGCTTGCTGATGAATGAGATTTTCCAGCCTCTCTGCTTCTCCAGGCGTTTTGATTAGTAGCGGTGTAAGTAATTAAAAAATTAGGCTTAAAATCTTGAAGTCCAACTTGTTTGACTGCTCTCATTCTGATTTTCAAGCCAAATCATTTGAATTAAACAGGAAAGTTGGAAAGTGCTTTGTGATGGTTAAAGAAACGCTTTTGTAACTACAATTTGAAATATTCCCATCCCATTTCACCCCCCCAAGGACAGTCCTGCTGCACAACAAGTGATGTTACAGATTTTCAAAATACACCCAGCCTTTTGCCCAGTGAAAGTTTAAAAGTCTGTTAAAGACAGCTTAAAATCCATGGTGGATTTTACCTTTTCCAGAAGATGTCCAATTCATCTCTGCATCTGAAGCAAAGTGAAAAGGAAAGGGGCCTGTGCTACTTAAACTAAACCATGAGCGTGGTCCCTCCTGACTTGTCAGTCTTGTTCATGTCATTCTTCTCCATGTCATCCTTCTCTCAGAGGAGTCAGGAACTCGGATTCTCTGGAGTGTGCTGCAACCAAGACAATCCCCTTCCTTGTTCCTTGGGGACTCCTTTTCCCATACTATTTCTGCATCTCTGCAACTTTTCTGATGTAGAAGTTTCTCCCACGGTGTGGGTTATGCAGCTCTTTCCTGTCTAGAATCCCTTTCCCCATGCCTCTCCTCTAAACTTTTAAGCACACTTGCATATTGAAGTCAGTGTTGTCTTTAAATTTAATCATAAAGGGGAGGAGAAGGGGGGAAGAGAGTGAAAAACGTGTTAAATGAAGAAGAAAATCAATTTTGCATTTGCTACATCTCAGCAAACATTTACCCAACCCTGCCCCTCCCCTGCCTGCCAGTGCCAGGCACCATGGCTTAATCCTTTCTGCATCTTTTCAAGCTGGTTGCATCAGGAACATGTTGCTTTTCGATGCTCCTGACCTTTGAATGTGGTCGGATGTCCTTGAAGTATAAGGCAATTTAAAAAGTCTCCTCTGCACTCCACAGAAACCCAGCATGGTTTGTATCAGCTCCGGCACCAGTGCTTGATGAGTAACATCTATTCTCATCATGGGTGACACTGCCAGTGCTACCTGCTGCTGCCCTGCTTAAAAAACCAGAGGGATAGCAGTGGAGTGAGGATGTGGGAAGCAGCCAGCTCCCTCCCGCCTGCTATGTTGTGGCCAGGCAGGGCTGCTTCCACAAAGGGAGAAAGGAACCATCTGATCCTGCTTTGATTGTGCTTTTGGCTCCCAAGGACACACATCTGATCGGTCCCTGATGCACAGGGAAAGCAGCAGGCTGAGCATGAGCAAGGGATGGCTGGGGAAGGATGAGTGCAGAATCTGCCAGAGGAGCTGGAGCTTTGGGACTCGGTATCCATGCAGAGTTTCTTCTCTGTGATCTTGTTCTTAACCTTTTGTCTTTATCCTCACTGAAATTGTTCCTTTTCCTTATTTTCGAGGCTTCACTCTGGAAGTACTTAGTGTTAGAGGTGATGTGGGCTATTGTGAGTTACAGGGGCCTTTTAGGTTACGTCTGAGCTATTGAAGCAGTATTCTGCAGGGACAGGGTACTGGTATTGTGTCAATCCAAATCAGGGACCTGACTGGGTCTATGGAATACTGCCTCTGAGTTCTGGTTTCCTTCCAAAAAACATATCAGGGAATGATGTGTGCTTGCCAGGAGGTGGAATATAGTGAGGAGGAAAGCAATCTTGTGTCCCAAATGTCCGGCATGCTTGTTGGGTCTCAGCAGGCTGTGTGACATGAATTTCCAAGGAATAATCAACCAAGTGATGTGGCCAAAGAGCCACAACCATCTAAAAGAATACCTAAACTTTATTTAGTATCTTGTCACTAAAAAAAAAAAATAAAAAAAATTCTGGTTTGGAAGAAAAAAAATTTAAATGTTGGTTTTAACCATATTTTTGTTTAATTAAAAAAACCCCCAAATGTTCTTAAGGAAAATGAGGACCTTAGTCAAATTCCATGACTGATGTTGACAAAAACCCTCTAGAAATGTGTCTATATAATTCCAATAACAACTTTGTTGGAAGAGTTAAATAATAACAATAACTCTGATTCCTTCTCCAGCTCTGACATGAATTAGTTATTCAGCCTAGATGGCTGGAGTAACAAGAAATAGAGCCATGGGTGCCTTTGTTTCTAATATTAGCTTGTTTAATTTGACTTATCCACATCATCAATAGCTATTCATATGTGCATTACATGGCTTGAAATTACCTTGCAAGCCTCAATTTTTCTCAAAAAAAGCTCAAAAGGCAGCAGCACAAAGGATATCTTTGTGGTTTATTCTTCTGCCAAACCTTAATTCTGAAGTACCAGGGTACTTAAGCAATTCCTGCTGGTGTTTCTGTTTGTAGCTGGGTTGTTTGGCTGATGCGCAGCTGTAAATGAGGCTATGAGAAAGACTTCATCAAGATGGCTTGGTTCAAAGCCATCTCCTCAATAGAGGATGATTGTAACACTTGGGCCCAGTGCCCAGAGGAGATGATCTTACATAAGTAAATAAATATTGTAGCTGCTTTCCACCAGGGCAGAATGGACATTGGATGCAAAACTTGCATAAGGACTTAATTTATTTAGAGCGTGAGTAAAACTCTGGGTGTTGGGAATGTCCTGGGTCATTTAGGGCTTTGTCTTAATGCAAAATGGTAAGAGATTGTTTCTATTTAAACTTCTGAAATCTGGAGGCATATTTAGAGGTAGTCACCAAGATGAAACTCTCTGGTTCCTCCTCCTCTGCAGAGGAAGAAGAGGAAGACAGAGGGCCTTTCTTCAATGGACTTACTAGTGGAAGGGTCTGAATTTTTCACTCTGTGTCTTGGTTTAGGAGAACATTCCCTTGTTTCCTTGTCAGCCAGAGAAAGTATCACACTCATATGCAGCATCAGGTGACCAGAAAGACAAGATTTTATGCATAAACTTTGCACAGCTGCAAATGTCAAATGAGGTTTCATATGGTGGCAAATTCAGGCCTTTGTGTCCTGAGGTGATCTTGCAGCAGCACCTGTTCTGGGTGTGTTTGAGGCTGTGGTGGATGGAGGATACTTGCTCAATGCTGGTGCCTTTGCAGCCTTTGATAGCATTCAGCACAACGTCCCAAGAGGCCATTGGTGTGGGCTGGCTCTCACTGGGCACTGGCAGTTCAGACAGGTTCCCCCCTTCATTGCAGAGGCTTTTGCAGCAGGACAGCTATGTGACCTTCAGCTTCTCTTCTCCAGCAGCCTCCAGCCCAGCTCTGAGGTGGGCAGAGCCACAGGCAAGGCAGACATGAGACCTCTAATGTGCTGATGACACACAGGTTCTCTAACATTTTATCCCAAGCAATACCATAGGTAGCAAAGCAACCCAAGGTCAGACTGGGTGGTAAAAATTGTTGGTCATATCACTGATATCATAGAAAGGAGCAACCGGTTTTGCCATCTAGCCTGACCTGTGAAACAAAGGCAGGAGAAATGTTGTTATTTTTCCCTTCCTCAAGCTCATAATGTCTCTTTTTTTAAAAAAAAGAATTTTTGTTTGGACTAGCTTGTGTTTTTTGTAAAACTCTGCAGTTCCCACTCTCAGACTCCCCAGGTGCTCTGTTCCCATGGTTATTTACCTGAACACTTAAACATCTGCATCTCATTTCAATCTGAATTTTTCCTTTTTTTCAGTGACAGCAACTGGATCTTATGATTTCTTTGACCTTTAATTATGCAGTTAGGTGCCTCACCCCAAATCTAGTTTACCTGAGTGTTCAGCACAACAAAATAGCCCATGATCACACATTCCCTTGCTAATATATGCTGTTAGGTGATCGTTTCATGAGATGGTCCTGAAGTGCAGCTTCTCCTCTGTACAATATTCACAGTTGCATCACTGACGAGTGGTCTTTCAGACACCTATGAAATGTTTGGAAGTACTGTAGAGAAGAGGGAGGGTTCTAAAGTGCAGGCTTGTTTTCCAGCAGAGAATGCTGGCACTGCAGTTTTTAATGTCATGAGTCCTCATCGTAGCTATTATCCCTCTAGGTTACTACTGTCACTTCACTCTGCCTTCAGACCAAGAAGCAAGTACCTCGGTGCTTTTCAGCCAAATAAGCCCACGTGCCTCTCTGATTTAGACAGCAACTTGATTTGCTTCCTTTTTTAAAGCAGATAGATGAGGATTATCCTCCCAAGATCTAAACTATCTTTTTTGATTGCTTCTAGCATTGAAACCTCTGTAGTTATAGTCTGAAAAAAATCATCCTCCCAGAGATGCCTTTGAGAAGGGCAGGATGCTTGCTGGGGCTTCAGACTGGGGGTCCAAGCTGAGCATTTGCTGTCAGTTCGTCTGCTGATGTGAGGAACAGGCTGAGAGCAGGAGGATGTCTCTGCCTCTGCTCTGCTTTCAGGGGCTGTTTGCCATGTCAGCTTGTTATACAGACTGTCTGCCCCAGAGCATCTGCCCCATTTCTGGTTCCACTCAATTACAATGAACGTTAAAATATAACTGCAGGCAATTATTCACCCAGAATTTGAGGTAAAAAGTTTGAGGAGATGTGCAGAAAGAGTGCTCTTGAGACTCCAAAATGCAGTCCTTGCTCTAAGGATTAATTTCTCCAAAGACAAGGAATAACCATTCCAACTGCTGTTTCCCATTCAAAGGTCAGACTTCAAATACCAAGTCCTTGCTACAGACTTCTCACTAACAAGCTGCAAGGCTGTCATTACTCTTAGAAATAAGTCAACAAATAATTTCACGCAGCACGTTTGAGAGGATAGTGTTCAGTATTCAGCCACTTTCTGAGCTGGAAAAGGGTACATTATGCCTTCCAAATTATTTCTGATTTATTCAGTTGCCCATATGTGTAATAAAGAATCCCATAAATGAAGTGATTCTAAAGGAAGAAAAAGTACTAACTGTTTTTAGTAACATCTGTAATCATGAAGCGAAATCCTCCCTATGTAGAAGCAACCAGCAGAGACACTAGCAAATGAACCACATAAATTGCTCTGAAAATACTAATTGCAGCCTGCTGAAGTTTGCTGCATCTCTCTGATCTTTCTGTGGTATGATGACAAGCCACCTACTCGATTTACATCAGCTCACTTGGAGAAAGCAATTGACTGTCAGAGAAGGATCATTATTTAAATGAATTCATTTTTAAAGATTAAGTCAAGACAGGAAATTGCCAGAAAGTGTGAGTGAAAAGCAGAGAAGTTCAGGTAATCTTCATCACCAGACAGACAGTGATCTGCATTTCTTAAGTGCTTATCTCTCCTTGGCCTGGGCTGTGATAGACTAGAACTGCTCAGGAGCAGGAGAAACAAGAGCCTGAGACCTTCCACAAACACGGAACAGAAAATGAACCCATTAAAATATGACAGTTCCTTACAGAAACGATCTCCTGGCTTAGGAAGGATCTTTACAAAACTATCTTATTCTTTGGCTTTATCTTATTCTGCCCCATTTTAGAAATGCCCTGCTCATATGTGTGGTTATCCATTCCACTTTGGTATTCAGGTCTATTTAAGGTATACTCCTAAACTATGATTAAAGTAGTGCTCCTGATTAAACTATTAAACCTTCTAAGAGAACTAGATGAAAGTAGTTTTTCTGTAAGTCATAAAGTGACCTTTAATTCTTGTTGTTCTGGAAAGATTTAAGCTGCAGCTATTCACACACAATATGGAAGTTCCTTTTTTTCTTTAACTAATGATTTGATTTCCTTAGCTGATATAAAAAAGTAGTCTGACAACTTCTGTTGTTCTTCTAAGCACTGCCATGTAAGCCTCTTTAAGTGTAACCCATCTGAGTCACATCAAATGAGAATAATTATAGATAATGTCAATGAAAACAGACTCTTGTCAAAGGGTAATGGTCTCCTGCTGCTACATGAATATAGAGTATTTATCAGAAATAAGCATCAAAGAGAAGTGAAGGAGCTACATAACGCAGGGATATTGAGAAAAGGTTCAGTGCTCTTGTGCAGTCGCTGCCTGTTTGCAAGGGGGGAATCCATAGAATCATAAGGGTTGGAAGGGACCTCGAGAGATCGTCGGGTCCAACTCCCCTGCCAAAGCAGCTCCCCAGCTCATACTGCACAGATAGGTGTCCAGATGGGTCTTGAATATCTCCAGAGATGGAGACTCCACCACCTCCCTGGGCAGCCTGTCCCAGGGCTCTGGCACCCTCACTGGGAAAAAGTTCTTCAACTTCCTATGCTCTAACTTGCAGCCATTGCCCCTTGTCCTGTCCCCACAGACCACTGAAAAGGGGCTGACCATTTCCCCCTGCATCCCATACTTAAGATATTTATAAACATTTATTAGGTCCCCCCTCAGTCTTCTTTTCTCCAGGCTGAACAGCCCCAGCTCACTCAACCTTTCCTCACAGGGGAGATGCTCCAGGCCCTTAATCATCTTTGTAGCCTTCCTCTGGACTCTCTCCAGGAGATCCCTGTCTTTTTTTATACCAGGGTCTCTGTGGCATTTGGGAATGTTGAAGGAACTGTCTGTGTCTAATGGCATATCCAGTAAAATTACTGTGTTTCCTGGTAAGTGTTTTCACATGTTGATGGTAGGAGAGCGGGTGTTTGGTCTTTTGCATGGTAATGTGGCACAAGAGTAGAATGACACCAACCACATTATTCATGTTTCTAACTTTCTTAGGACAAATGAAGACAGGTAAAATTTCTGCTAAAACGTGCAGATGGATTCTGGGGACAAGGAGAAATCTTCAGATACAGCTTCAGCCAATGGACTCTTTGTCAAACCAGCCTGTTTTGTCCCTGATGGCCTTTTAGAGGCATGGCAGACCTGTGGTCCAGCAAGGATCCCAAGCAGAGGGATGTTGTTGCTTTCCCCTTTATCAGACAGCCACAGGGTTGTTGCTAACACTGATGGGGCCAGGGAATCAGTGCTTTGAGGGGTTTACTGGCAGGGCTCCATGTGGCAGAGCGAGCTCTGAACATATCTACTCAGGAGAGAAATAAAGGAGCCTGGGTTTCCTCCAGAGACTGGATGCAGAGTAGCTGGCCCTGTGCTAGCGTGGAAGCCTTAGCTACTGTTGTTGTTTTGGAAGCTGCCTTTCACCTCTCCTGCCAAACACCTGTCATTTTGGGAGCATTAATAACTGTAATAACATGCAGAAATTAAACTGAGAGGTCCTAGATTGGCAGACTTTTAAAGATAATTCAATGCTATATAGCGACTTTTAAAATTAATCTATAAATATTTAAAGCTATGAATATTTCAATCCCTTCAATTCATTTTGTTAATTATTTAGCTATAAAGCACATATCACATTCTTTTCCTCCTGTTCAAATTATACTTTTATTGCATTTTGAAAGCCTCAGTCTGCAGGCTGCAGCAGCAGCTCAAGAGCAAAGGATGTATTTTGCAAGTGGCTCCTTGGGCCTCCCTTCTGGGGGAGAAGGGGTGCGCTGTTAGATGCATTCATTTTGTATGTTAAGTTTCTTGCATCTGCAACCTGGGTAACAATTCCAGTCACATAGGCACTTGCTGCCCTCATGTGCTTTTGCAAACCAAGACTCAGCATATGCACATCTAGTAGCTTAAAAAATATATATATATTGAGGAAAGGAGTTCTTCTGCCTCCTTGCTGGAGACCACAGCTTATACTCATGGACTGAAACAGTGTCAGCCCTCTTTTGCAAATGGCCAAACCATCAAAGATTTGACAAAATTTAATTAACATTTTTGTGATAAATGGACAGTATCACAGACCAGCCCTGATTATCTTCATCACTCTTTTATTAGGAGGGTAAGTAGGTCCTTCATAATTCTTCATCTGCTTGAGCACAGACTGGCATTTTATTGTAGGCTTGTGCAGTATCACAAGCAAAGGTATATGAGTGTGCCATAGGGACGGCTGCATTGCCACCAGGCCATTGAGTCTGTAACAGCTACAAAGTAGTGCTGAGTTAGAGGAAGCCATGCCATGAAATGTGTTGGAAATATGCTTGTTATTACATCTGAGGAAACACATGCCACCCTCAAGAGGAAGATGGATGGAAGAGCCATGTGGACATGGATTCACACAACAGTCGGGGTTGGAAGGGACCTCTACTGCAGCCTTTCCTCATATGAGAGATGTTCAAGTTCTTTTTTTTTTTCCTCTTCAGACACTGTAGATGAAGTTAGAGCAAAAAAAGTCCTAACTGGACTTATCCTGAAGTTGGATAGGATGAAGATAAATCACATCTTCCTTTCCTGTATTCCCAGTGGTTCATGGTTGTGTCTTTAACAGAATTCACTGGGAGCTGCTCTCAGAGCATAAAAATTATCAGGCATCCTAGAAACCCAGCGTCTTGCACTGGGCACCCAAAACAAGTCTGTAGTGTCTTCTGCAGCTTCAAAGTATGGTAATCCTTTCTGCTATCATAGATGTGCTGGCAGAATTAATTCATCAATTTTTATGAAGCATCCAAATCCTGTGGTGGGAGATTCCTGCAGTTAATCTAATGAGAAAATCTAGGATGGCTTTGGGGCCAGGCTGATGGGTGGGGAAGCAAAACTTCTGGTCACATATCAATTATCTCTTCAAGGAGAAGACAAAGATTATGCTAAATAATGACTTCCTTGCTAATGAGAATCACCCTTGTGTACATGAAGCAAGCACTGCAGTCAAGATTCTCCTCCTGCAGCTTGCGTTGCTGTGAATTCTCTAGAGAAATTCACCTCCTGTAATTTGGATCCCCGCTCTACAGAAAGGGGATCACATTTACAGTTGGCTGGAATTCCCCTGTATTGTGCTTCCAACTAGAAAGTGCTGCTTTCTTGAAACCAGACATTTTCCAGGAATCTTGTAAATGCAGGGACCTTTCATCGAAATCAGTCAAGTCTTGGCACTCCTTGTACAGCAGATCCTCTGCAGGGCAAATGACCTGAGAGCCAGTTGCTTTGGTTATGATGTGAAATAATTAAATGCAATTGCAGTGTTAATGATAAAATCTTCAGCTGCTTCCACCCCCCAGGGTATACTTGGGTACTTGCTTGGATGGACAGGATCCTTGCAGTCAGTTCAGCACAGTTGGAGCTGTGGGCTTGAAGAGCCACAGAGCGTCAGTGCTGAGAGAGAGAGAAGGGTTTATGTGGCTGTGGCATATCCCTCCCTCTCATACTGCTGGTCCCTAGAAGATATCTGTATAGGCATCTCCTGTGTGTTTCTGCTGGCCCAACGCAGTGCTTTGTGCAGCATTTCAAGTCTCAGTACTAGACAAATCCTTGCTTCACTTAAAAACGACCTTGGGAATTCAACCCAGAGCCAGATGCTGCTATTCCTGCCTCTGCAGGGATTCCCTTCTCCCATGAGAAATGCTGGTAGCTGCAGGGCGCTGTATTCTGCAGTGAAGGAAATTTTAGTTGCTCCTGTCACGCTCGCTTGTGGTGTCAGGGTGATGAGGTTTTTTTCTGTTAAGTGTTTGTAGAATTGTTATTTTTCACTTTCCATTTGCTCTCAGTTCTTTCTAAATGCATTTTTTCAGTTAGACATGTTTTAATGCTGCAATTATCTATCCTCTGATTTGCCTGACAACAGGGCTACTCTGAGGATGCGTGTCTTTCTCTGCTACCTCTTAAATTGCCCAGCCTGTCCTCTCAGGTTCCCTTGCCACTGCTTCAGAAGCCCCACGGTGCAGGAGACTTACCCAGCTGCGTTTGACATGTGCTGATCCCATTCTCCTTTTTACCAAACGAGTCTTGCTTGGCTTGCTCTGCCCTGTTTCACTGATTTTAATTGGGTTCTGAAATTGCTGGGAGATTTCTAAAATTAGCATCTGTAGTGAGTAGCCTGGACTCAAAATGATAGCCTGAATGAGTAACGGGCACTTCACAAATCCTATCGTGACTTTATACCTGTAAGTGAGCATAAGGACAGCAGACCAGGCAATTCTCCTCCCTGTTTACAGGTGGCGACTCCTGGGAATACAGCTCAGAAACTTCCCGCTGTGATGAGGTTATGGTGGCCGGAGGTAAAACACTAAGTTCGAGAAGGGCTTTACAGGGAGGGAGAAGAATGCATTTGTCTTTCTATCAGGATGATCCTTATCTCATGTACTTCAAAGTCAATGCAGCGTTTCATTTCAAGTGTTTTACAGGTCCTGTGTGATTCCAAGCAGAGATTCGGACAGCCTGAGTCCCTTTATTCTCCTTCTCTGTAATTTCTTTTCATAGTCCTGTGGCTTGTCCTGTGTCACCTGAGTGCATGTCTTATTGCTGAAGCCCCCCTTCGTGAAGAACTTGTCCTGATAAACCAGGTACTCAGCAAGGGAAAGCAGTGATCATGAAGGAAAATGAGTAAGCAAGTTTGCCACCTCCCTGCTGATGTTTCACCTGAGTCAGCGCTGCCGCAGGTTTACTGACAGGACCAGCTCCTTAGCACCAAGGTTACAGGGGCCTTGCACAAATATGATGCAGCTGTCTATGAAGCCTGTGAAGCCTCTGGATTGTAAATGGGAGTGCCTCAAACCAGCTGCTTTTCAAGTCTGTCTTTTGGATGCAAATCTTAACCCCAAGGGCAGTGACTTGTACACAAGGTAGGTGGCTGAGCAAAGGAAAAAGACTTCAAAGGCTTGTTGTCCTGCTTGGGTGGTGGTGGTGGGGGGCTCCTCTTGTGCTGCTCCCTTTTCAGATCTCAGCAATTTTAACTGGCTGCTTGAACTTCATGTTATAATCCCAAATCCCATGCAAACTAGGGTGGAGTGTAACACTTCAGAGTAAATAAAAACAGCTATTCACCCTGGGCAAAAGAAGGGTATTGTATTTTGAAAACTGTCTTGCAGCCATCACAGTGCAACTCTGCTATGTGTAAGGCACTTTCCTGACAGGAGGAAAGAGGGAAGGGAAAAAGACCTGGGTGGTGGGATTTTCCTTTTCTGACAGCACACTCTCACCTTCCCATGCTTAAGGACTGATGATGGGAGGCAATAGCCTTGCACGGCATTGCTGTGCACCATCAGCTCAAGGGCAGCTATGGGAGTGGAGAGTGACCATGGCAGCTGGCTACGTTGCTGTCCTTGGACTATACATGCCTGTACAGAGACAGGGTTTCTTCTGTTTTGACCCCTGTAGCATAGCTTGTTCCCCAACCATAGACCTGGGTTCTCCTCTATCAGTCTTCCCCATCAGTGTTTGTTCCTCCCTGGGAGGTCCTGCACAGTCCAACATTTGTATGCTCAGCAGAACACCTGATGTATGTAACCCTGTGTGTTGTGATATTGGAGGGACAAATGTTCTATATCAAGCAGTCCACAGCTGTTGCTCGTGGAAAAGAAGAGAACAGGCAAAATGAGGATGTGCTGGGAGAACTGAGGCTGATAATTACAGACTCTCAGCTTTATTTGAAATGTGCTCTCCAGCAACTTCTCTCAGGGGTCTGTCACAGGGACCACCAAAATGCCTGCTTTGTCCCAGCCATCAGAGGATCCATCTGAACAGAGCATTACTAAATGTACTGGGGACAAAGTTTTCCTGGTTTTTAAGTGCAGAAAAAGAGAGAACCTGGCACAGATGAACTTTTTTCCCCAGTTTTGTTCCACTGCTTTCTGTTCACTACCCAGGCTGCTGGAAGCTGATAATAAAAAAAAAAAACCTTCTGTTCCAGATACTTTTTTTTTTTTTAATCAGTTGCCTGTGGTATTGAATGTCTCACTCACACTTTTGAGCATCAGGCAGGTTGTGATACGTAGCTGCATATGCGTATTCAGTTGGCACCATTACAAGTGTGTTTAATGCCAGACATACCCCTAAATATAACACAGGAAATCATATTTCTGCTTGCAATGAGCACTTAATTTTTTTTTTCCTGGTAACATAACAGGATCAGATTTTAAATAAAAGAAAACTGATTATTTGTGGACAGAGATGATGTTCTTCAGAACTGTTTGTCCACAGGGTGTTTGTTATCATAATTAAATTTATTGTTCCAGTTAAACAAAAGCAGGCTTTTCCCTAAAATTAATTAGTCTTCATAATTAGAAATTGTTTTTCAAGAATACATTCAATTTATATGCTGGAAATTACCTAGATTATGTTTTGCTGACAGCTATCGGAGTTGGCCATGCATACCTAATGTTCAGAGATATATTAATTACCTTGCTTAACTAGCATGCTCAAATACATTAATAACTCCCTGCCTTGGAGAACTGCTGCTTGCTGAAAGCTTTTTATTGAGATGCAATTGCTCATGATGCAGAGTTCCTGCTCAGATGATGCTGAACCCCTTTGCACTGAAAATCATTGGCTGAGCTCGAGTCTTGCTGGGCTTTCCTGTGTCCCTGTATGGTTCTTTAACCTAACTTTTCTAGATAGCTTTTCCAGATTGGAAAAATATGCTGGGTCTTAGACATGAAAGCATTTTTCAGTTCTTGAAGCACTCCTGAAAAGTTATACTACTATTCCTAACACAAACAAGAAAGACAGGACTTCTACCTACTTTCAAGCCATGAGAAACACTGTGCCCCTAATTTCCTGTCTCAAGTTTTTTTTCCCCAGGTGCTGTATTTTTTTTCTTGATTTGTTCTTTATGCTGATACCCACTTTCATATCTAGGCTTATATCTTATCAGTAAAATTCTCTTTATGCAAGGTATTCAGCAACATATCTCCTTCTTTATATTTAGTTCTAGGTTGGGAAGAAAGCAGTAGATTTGGTGAGCTAAAAACTCCTGTTAAGCTTGTTCATCCCTATTCAGTTAAGTACTTTGGCTGCAGTTTTCAGCAAAGGGAGGTTAAATTCCCCAAATCCTGCTGAAAGTCATTCAGCCCTGTGAATAGTCTAGCCTTAAATACCTGATTTACTGGATCAAAATAAACTTGAGCATGGGTTTATATACCTGGAGCGCTGGTACAGCAATTACATCTGGCTGTAAAAGAGAGAGACCACTAGAGATTCATTGATAGTGTGTTGGCACGCACTATGTTTTTTTAAAACAGTCTTTCTACCTTAAAAAAAGATGTAGTACGTTTTAGTCGATTCAATTACCACGGCATTCAGCTGCACTGTATATAACTCTGAGTCAAGGCACTATGAATATACATATTGTATATACTGAAGCCAAGGTAGATATGACTGGGTGTTAAATTCCCCAATGAAGCAACTTGTTCCTTATTCCTACCCATTTATTTTAATTGATCCCAGTCTGTGCTAAGTTATTTTAATGGTCTCATTATTCTGAACTTCTAATAACTGACTTTTAAAAGGAACATATTTCACAAAGACAAATTCAATAAATAAGATCAAAGCTATTCTGGGCTGAATGGTTTGAGTTTTGTCCTCTGCAAACAGAGACATATGCCTGATCCATTTTTCAAAAGCAGATATTAAGGTAAGTCAGTACTAACATTTGAAGATAGGAGAAGCTTGGGCTGTTCAGCAGTTTGCTACACAGATGTCAAAAATACTGTGCTGCTCATCTTTGTAGGTGGGGACAGAGGTTTATCAAAAGCACAGATGGATTTTTAGGTGCTTAGTTCCCATTTTGAAGACCTCTTAGACAGGAGTATGGTATTGCTTCGAAAAACTTCACCTTTATTTGGAATATAGCAATTTGAAAGTGCAAAACAGCAGAGGAGAGTGCCAGGCAGAAGTAGTGTTGGCTCCCAGAGCTATTTTGGTAGCACCTATGACTAGCAAGGAATCCACCACAGCGTCTGGAGGGAATGGCCTCCGCAGTCAGGAGCTTGGAGTAGTGACAGCTGGAAGGACAAGGAGAAGGAGAAATTACCTTGTTATTTTTCTAAGTAATATAAACAGCACTTGTATTGGTGCGTGGGAGCTCCCAGGAGTACAGCACAGCTTTGCAATCAGGCGTTGGAGAGGAACACTTCCACGCAGCCTCGCAGCGCTGCCAGTGTTTTGGTCGCCTATGAGGGAGAACTCATTTTTCTTTTTCCTTTATAGAAGGAAGCACTGGGCAGTCAGGAGTGTTGTGCTGTGCCAGGATGCTTGTTTGTAATCTAGTCTCAAAACAGATTTGCTACTTGGAAATGTGATACAGGTGGGGATGTTTCTGGGGAAGAGGTTGTCTCGTGTGGTGTTTCGTAAAGTTCTGGGACCAACATAAAAGTGCATGTCCAAAAACTGTGAACTTTAACACCCAGACACTGCATTGCTCGTGGATTCTCTCTGTTGGGAAGCTGATTGAATTGCTGTGACATCTGATACTAATAAGCAGAGAAGCCAACTGCACATCAGAAATGGGATTTTGGATAGGACCTCAGGTGAAACTTCAACAATTCTGAATTCTTCCTTTGTCCCTAATAGAGAGATGTGGTATCACATCCCACAAAACAAAGGGTATATTTCCATATTTCTTTGAGAGAGAACAGAATTTAATTTTGTGACCAATATGTTTTGCTGTGTGTAGGTGTATGTGTCGGGTGCACTTTTTTTGTCACTCTCATGATGTTGAGCTGGATCAGTGGGGTGCCCAGCTAATGCTGGAAATTGAGTTCATGAGGTCTTCAAATTTCCCCTTCTGTATGAGCTACGTTAGTTACGTGGATTACCCACCCTGGAAACTGGAGGAGATTTGCTGGTTAATTTTTGTAAATAGCTCTAAGGCTATAAAACACCCTGTAAGTGATAAATACCAATATTTTTAACGTGGCATTTTCGATGGCTCAGGCAGTTTCTCCACTGAAAGGTCCAACAATGTCAGCCATCAATTTAACAACATGAATCTATCAGGACGGTAATACATTAGCTTCCAGCGATGCTGTGTTCTCCTGTTGCAGTTACCTTGACAAATCACTCAGTTTGGAGGCACTGCATCAAACGTTATTTCTCTGACAGGTAAACCAGGATGCTTCATAAATGCCATGCTCGGAGGTGGAAAGCTCAGCTCAGAGAAAGAGAAGGCCCTCCTGGGTGCTATGGAGAGAGGCTGTCCTCTGAAGTAACTGGGTGGTGGTCTGAAATATTGACTCTTCTGCATTCATCTTCATGGATGTATGCTATCTAAGTCAGGAATGCATTATGCAACCCCAAGAGCTGAAGGAGGGGAGGAGGACCCTGAAGCTGCTTGTTTACTCCAGCAGGTTGGAAGGGAAGGCTGTGATTTTTTTTGTTTAAGGACACTTGGATTTTCAGAGTTTGAGGGGGATCAGCCTTTTCTGTCCTGGGGCTGGGTGGTGGCTGTTGTGTGCTCCATGTGGAAGCCACAACCTGCTAGGCCTGTGGTGGTTTTCCATCCTCTGGTGCTCTAGTGGACGACTCATTGCTATGAGATGTAAGGCTGGGCTGAATGATGGCCCACTCTCTAATTCCCTGTGGTATAAGCAAAAGAAGGTTAGGCAGGGAGTATTCCTGTGAGATCTGAAGTAAAGAAAAGCTCAAATCCTATATCCTAGTACTTCTGAGTTTCTCAAGGGTGATGTCCAGGAACTAAGCTGCAATTATGGCCATGCTGTGAAATCTGAACTGAGAGCTCCATTTGTGGAGGAACTTTGGTTGGGAAATAGCTTTGGGGCACAGCTTGCTTTTGCAGCTTGGTTAACTTTTGCAGTCTGTTGTTGCTGAAATGATTCAGCCAGCATGGTACCCAAATGCTGAAGCAGAGCTTGACCAACATCAGCAAATGAACTGTAGTTTGCTGTGCCACTGCCTCAGTTTTGATGTGGCAATAGCAGGTTAACAGGTAATTTAGGCAGTGAACATGCTCAGCCCAAAAATCTAAGAGAACCTCTTTTCTGCATAAACCTCAGTGCAGTTCAGACAGGATTTTTTTCTGGAATGAAGGAGTAAATATATAGCAGCTGTGAACTCCTGTGTCCCTTCTTTCCTTCTCTAGTCAAAGGATTTTTTGGATAGGATGGAATAGATCTATGTGTATGTATGTGTGTTTGTGTAGACTTATAGGCATTTCCTTTAAAAAAAGCCAACTATCTTGCATCTGGTTATGCCCATGAAACACTAGTTCATGTCAGTCAACTCCTTAGTATTGTGGTCTGTAAAGCCAATTTCACCTTCAGCACTGGAAAAAGTAATCAAGGTTGGTTTGATTTGCAAGATATTGTTCTCTTGTATTCAAAACAATAGTTCAAAGTTCTCTTTTCAAGTCGTTTTCCTCTTTCCTAAGTGTTATCTCTCATGTTTTTGTATCAGAGCTTGATATCCATTCCTTTGGTTCAGGTTCATGTCCTAGGAGATTGCAAAACTTGAGTAAATGTGAAGATTTAAATCCTTGCTGCTTGTGATGTAGCCAGTGTGACAGTGGTCAAAGCTTCTCCCTCTGCCTGGAGAAGCTTTTACCTTTTCTGCATGTAAAGAACTTTAACAAAAAATAATAATCTCCAAGTTGTGAATTTAAGCTGTGCAGCAGTATAACTTCCTTCCCAGAACCCACGTTTGTGTGGATACTTAAACCATAGATAACTGCAATGGTGTTTTTTCTGAGAAAGATGTGTCCATGTTGAAAAGGAAAAACGTTATGCTGAGAAATATTGTAAGCTAGAAGCAAACACAGACACATGGGATTTGTTTCTGCTTTAATGACAGGTTTCCTGGGTTGTGAATGACAGTGTGTGTAAGACAGGGTAGAAAGAACCGGTTCCTCTGAGGATGGGTTGTGACTGTCCTCTGCTTTAATATTTTTCCCTGTGAGTACCACTGGATTTGACAGAAGCACAGGAGCACAGCTGGAAGTAGTAAGTGCCTCTGCCTGCTCTTTGCTAGCACGCAGGAGTTTATCCTGTCAGCCCACAGCTGAGCAGAGCTGTGGGGATGCGTTATAGCGTGAACACTGAGTCAGCGCATGCTCATGGCTCCCCTGGTGCAGGCAGAGCCAGTTTGGTCAATCAGCAAGATACACGGGCTTACAGGTGAGAAAAAGATGGTTGCACATTCACCCAGTGTTCCTGTTGCAGAGGAGGAGTAAGGCTGCTCCTTCTCCCCTCCAGCCCTGTCAGCATCAAAGCTGTGTCTGTTGCACCTCTGGAAATGAAGAACAAAAGGTAGGAGACTTGGAGCCCATGCTCAGGTTGCTAAAAGGGCAAAACCTGGGTTGCTCCTCCTGAGCTTCTGCTGCTACTTGTGTTAGCCAGATTGAGCTCTAACGCATCCTAGCATCACACCTTCAGTGCTGGACCCAAATGCAGGTTGTCTGCTGTGAGTGGGAGGAGAAGAGAGAGCAGCAGGATGGTCAGTTTACGTTCAGGAGCTTGTTTGTGAACATGCACAGCCTGAATCACAGAGTCAAAATTTGAATCCAAGCCTTTTGACTCTGTCCCACAGTAAGCAGTGGCACTGCAAACCCTCCTGAGCTCCTTAATGACATAGCAGTAAACACAATCATGCGACTGGTAAGGCAGCCTCTGCCAGGAAACAGGTTTGAAGGCAACAGAAAGCACCACAGGTAAGAAACATGTAGTGCTGCATTGCACTGACTTAGCGGCCCCAGAGGGAAACCTCAGCCCTCATCCTAGTAAGCCTGAACGCTTGTTTGACCTGAGCCTCCTAAACAGTGTCCCTCACTTGGGCAGGACTGTTCTGAGCTGCAGAGGGAGAGTTAATGCTTGTGGAGATGAGCCGTTAAGGATGAAATCCAGCAAAGCTGCATCTAGCTGAATCTGTAGAACACCCCAGTTAATCAGCATATGCAGTTTTGCATGTGATATTCTTTCACCTTTGTTTAATTACCAAAAGTAGTTCTTGCAGAGAGAAACCTCTTGAGAACAAGAACAAAGTTTGTTTTGCAGTCATTGCAAATTAAGTATTTTGGTCAAAATCAGAAGTATACCACATTCCAGTTGGGCACAGAAACTTTTTATTTTTTAAAACCAATTACAGATTTTTTTCCCCTCAGTTTTCCTCAATCTCTTAGAGAAATAGGGAGATTAACATTCTGAGTGATAAAAACCCCAAGCTAAAATTATAATAATTAACTCAACATTGCATGTAATATCAAGAGAAAGCTTTCTTATTATGGATGTTGTCTTTAATTATAATTTAAAGGTTTGAAAAGGAGAAATTAATTATAGTTTTTACCCTGAGATTGGCAAAACTCAAAACATAAAGCTGATAGAGGATGCTCTGGAGAACATCTTACCCACCATTCAATTTAAATGTCATTTAAGAGCCCAGCCTCCTGATGAGTTGCTTAGATTTCCAAATCATGATATTCCCTTGTCATTAAAAGCACAGTGTGAGACCAATTTTCAGACCTTGTGCAGGTTCTAATATCCTTCAGTAACCTCAAATGGAAATGCTCAGGTCATTGTACCTGGCAATTTGGAGTTGACTCTTTTCTGATAGCCTACAAACATTGTTTTATCTTTCCAAGATACGGGTGTTATTGTGGCACAGATCTGAAAAATAACACTTTTATGGGTATGAGCTTGAGCTAATTTGTCATCAGTGCTTATATAAGCAGCCCATACCTTTTGTAGAAAGAGTTGCCCTTATGCCATGCTGTAGACCCTTTGAAGCACTACAGCAGAACAGAACAAAAAGTGACAATACCCATCCTAATCAGAGACTGACGCTACAAACACAGCGTCAGATCTGTATCTGCTGCCGCCCCTTTAGTAAACAGAAGCCACTCTTAGTAATTATTCCTTATCAATAAGCTTAGATACATTTTACAAGTCCTAATATCCTTCACATGCCTAATTAAATGAATTAGGGGTTTTTTTGGTTGTTGTTGCCAATTACAAGCGATCTTCAGAACATTCCTGAAGTCGCTAATTATAACTTATCTCTGTCTATTTGTGTAATGGCTAAGCACTGTGGCACTGAAGAGCAAACTAATATAATCAAATAAAGATGGCATAATCGCATATCCTTTACCACTCTGGAATTAATAAGGGTTGTACAAGTCCAGGTTTACAACTAAATGAATCGTTGGAGATGTTTTCTTGAGCCCAGGAGAGCTTTTGGTTTAGATTTGGGGAAAAAAAAAAGTGTCCCTTTATAAAATATACATTTTAATATAAAATAAACATTCTATGTTTTGTAGCAGTTTAAGATGAATGACAGGAATAGGACTCTTGGAGAAGTGATCTGTCGATCTTGGAAAGATGGAATACTTATTCTCAAATTGAGGGAGGATTATAATGCTAGACTGCTTCAAGAGTTCTAATTTAACACCGGTAATTAGTTATTTTAAGTGAACTTCAGAGATTAATTTCAGAGTCTGTATGAGATTTTCTCTCAGTCTTAGCATGAGTTACTAGGAGAGAAGGGGCCATATCAGAGCTCACCTCTCCACTGGCAGCCCTTTTTGATACTGAGCAGGCTTCTGGGGCTCTTCAACGTATGATGGGTACCTCTAGACCTCTGTGTTACATGTAGGTCTTTATCAGGCTGCACGTTTCTTGCTGTAATTACAGGCCTCCCACCATTCATCCAGGAAGAAAGGGAATTTAATATATATTTAAAAACAAAAATAAAAGGGAAAAAGAAGAGGTATGTAGCATCTCCAGCCATTAATAAAAAAAGATGCTCTGCAAAGTGGTTCTGAAGAAGCAGTAGTCTGAGCTCCAACTATCATGTCAAATTTCAGATGTATTTAATGGCTTTTGGGGAGTCTTTCAGCAGTGCTATTATTGTGGGCTTATGAATTTTCTTCAATCTAAGTGGACAAGCATTTTGCTAGAGAAAAATGCCTGGCACCTTCTACAATGCACTTTATCATCTGAACATACACCATTCAAGCCTGTGCTTCCTTCCTTTGACTATTATTTTTCCGGTTATAGTTCAGGTTCAAAAAGTTAACAGTAGTATCAAGTGGCACTATTATATCATCTACTGTAGCTGAGCTGCCTTGTGGGCAGGACCAGTTTGTCCTAATAACCAAAGCACAGTTTAGCCTGCTTTCTCTTAGCTGTCTGGCAGGAGCTGCTTGTGCCCTTACCAGATGCTTTTGGTTCTATTATATTTCAATATATAAACTGAATCTTAAGGGTTTCATTATGAACTCTGGCTGCGATGCAGTGAGTTGAGAGTCACCAGTTGGTGTTGAAGCACGGGCATACATGAGCATAGCAGCAGTGAGCTTACATCTCTGGCACTAACTGTGTCCAGAGCAATCCTCATGCTGAAGATAAAAGCCAGACCTTGCTCAAATAGGTACGTTGGTAAGTGCATTGTCAAAACAAGTGTAGCCCTGGCTGTTGGTAAGCTGCAGATCCACTATTAGCAGGGGTAGTTTAAATTTTAACTACACCATGTGGACAGCAAAACTCAGGGCTGATATCCCAGGGCTCAGGAGTGTTGGGGGAATGGGACACAGTGGACGGACAGGTCCCCAGGCAGCCTGGGACCAGCTGCCTCTGCCTGACAGCAGTGAGGGCAAGAGCAGTCTGCCTGCAGAGAGGGCAGGCAGTGGGCAGGGGTTAGCTCAGGATGCTCTCTGCAAAGAAGAGGGCTTCTGTCTTGTACCACGGCTTGTCTGACATGGGATCTGATTCCAGACTCAGGCACTGCCACCACCTCTACTGACACAGTTTACCCAGACCCTAAAGGAGCTGATAAAGAAGTTTTCCCTGAGTACAGATGATAAAGGACACCTCTAGCATTAACACACTCTGGAGAGCGCAGGCTTCCAGCGTTTCACTCTGGGTAGGGTGTTGTCAGCACAAGTTAATCTTTTTCAACACAAACAGCACTAAACACTTTGCAGCCCCCAGCAGAAGCATCAGGAAATGATGCAGCCGTTTAGTGCTGCCAGCTCTCCTCTGCTTTCCAGCCCCTGAATTGTAATGCAGTTTGCTTAAGGGGAAATGTAGATTTTTGTGGTTTCATCCTTAGCATTATTATACAGGGCAATTTGTAATAAAACAAGGGAATGGTTCTGTGAATATAATAAGCCCTGGGAAAAAGTGTTCAGTCTGTGCTTGATTCAAACAATTAGTCTCCAGTGAGCTTGAGGAACACCTTGCTTGTTGGGGTTTCTTTTTCCTGTCTAGGTTGGATTTTTATGCCTTGGTCAGGTAGGTAGGGGAAGTTCCTAGAAGAGAGTTTACTTCTGATTAAGGATAGAAATCCTAGCTCGGACCAAGTTCTTCCTGTGTCAAAGCAGTGGTAGAGCTGTCTTTCATCAGTGTGTGTTACCACAGCAGTGATACTGGACCTGCTGCAGAACTGCTCCCATGTTGCGTGGCAAAAAGAAGGTTTTATCTGTGGAAAAATCTATTTTCATTAACTTTTCTGATGTGCAAACTTTTGAGAGTACCACCTATTGCCTGCCATATGTAACGTGTTTCCTGCAGCCCTATCCACACAGTTTTCATAGGCAGCTTTTCAAAATGAGGAAGAGCATATCTCCCTTGTCAGCTGGGACATGGTCCACTGTCCCTTGTGCCAGCCACTGTGGGTCAGGCAGGTACAGAAGGGAGGAGCAGACCCCAGGGCTGCCAGGACATGTTTCCAAAAAATGGTGTAACCATGGCAGCTCTTGGGCTCATCACTAGCTGAAAGTAAAGGGACAATAACAGATTATTTTTATGTCACCTGTGGTGAGATTTGAAATGGTTCTGTGAAATAATATATGTATCACTTGAACAATGGCTACTGTGGAAGTAACATTCATCCTTCTTTTTTCCTAAATCTATTTCTATAAATACTGATAGATATGAAGTAAAAGTGACTAGTGCAACATGGAAAAAGCTCTTGGATGGCTGGTTAGTCAACATGACCTTAGATAAACAATTAAGTCCATTGAAAGGGACCAAGAGAGTAGAGAATCTTCCCTTCCCTATAGCTGTCAATCAGATAGAAAGTTTGACATTGCACAAAGCTGGAAAACGTACAAATCAGAGGACCCTAAAAAGGCTTGCAGAGATCTGTGAGAGGAGACCTGTCTCTAGGGTGGTGATCATTAAACTTTGGTCCACAGTTTCTAGGGATGCCTCAAGGGACCAATTAGACTGCAGAATGCACAAAGGGGACTAAGGGCAGATATATTCCTGCTGTCAGTCTTGTATTTCCCATCATTTTCCTCACTTCCACTGGGGAATGGCTGGAAATCAGCAAATCTCAGAAGCTGAATATCACTGGCAAATGTTCAGAAGCTGTCAGACCATGTCTGTCTTTTTTTCTCCTATGGCCTTTCTCACCCTACAAGCAGTCAAGAAAAGCCTACTTGAAAAGGCAACATAAAAGAGAAGAAAAAAAGAGTCATCTGGCTTGGATCTTGGCTGATGAGCATGTGTGCCCCTTACCACCAGGACAGATGATCTTCGTCATACACATCTTATCCCCCTGAGGCTGTGGCTGCTTTCCCTATTTTCAGAAATGTTTCATCCATTTGGAGCTGAACTCTTGGCTGGTTAAATATTTGTGCCAAGCCCTCAGAGCCCACAGAGGAGGCTGGAGCCTGGGATGCCACTCCAAGCCTTGAAATGGAATGGAGGCTGAGTTTAAACAGCTGTCCTACACTAAAATCTAATGACTGTATATAACATATACACAGCTTGTTTTCTATTTCCCCAGTAACATCACATCTGTAGGAATGCACAACCACCAAACCTTTGCAATGCAGCTCCTGATTTACAAGGCAGGAGCCCAGTTCTCACCTGCCAGGACTGTGCAGGCACTTGTCCTGTTTTTTGATGGAAATGATGAGGCAAACTGCCCCAGCCATCCTTGTTGTTAATTTTTCTCACTGCATCCACCTTCCTCTCTGTTGTTCAGCCATGGGCCCCAGTTAGTGCTTCATGCAAGCTGAGAGGAGCAAGAGGTATATATTTAATCATATACATGTATAAGTGTTTCCCTTGGCAGGCAACAATTATAAGAGTCTCATGGAGAGTCTGGAACATCGCTGCCAATGATATCAGCCACATAACCTGGTGGTAAAGGAGACCAACTGTGTCTGGACCTAGGAAACAGCTGACCCAGGTGTCAGCCTGAAGGGAGCCAAGTTCATAGCTCCCACAGAGAAGAGTGGATAAACATCAGGAGACAATAAAAGAGACCCAGATAAATCCTCTGAGGATGCTTTTTGTGAGGTAAGGGATTTTTGTTTGTTTTCTTAAGACACTAGATGAGATTTATTTGTATAACAGTTAGTGGCTTATTTAAACTAAAAATCAAATCATCACTGGAAAGTTTGTTATTTGGACAGTCATTTAATATTTATGAACAAGAATTGCCTGTAAATTAAGAGCTTAATCATCCAAGAAACACCAGCAGCAAATTTCCCCCCAGTATAAACAAGGAGATTCCTGAGCTATTACCCCAGAGCTGGCTTTTGCCCATCTTGCTTTAAAAAGGAGTATTTTCCAACATCCTCATAAAGAAATAAATTACAAATTAATTACAAAACACCTAAAAAGAATGGAGATGCAAACCCAGAGGAAAAACCTAGACAGAAGATGGTAAGACTGCTTTTATTCCAGAACACTAACAGTTCCCAGAACTCAGGGTCACACTGCAGCAGCCTGCTCTCAGAAAAACCTCAAAAGTCTTCAAAAAACCCATCAGTATCTACAGGATTGCTGCTATGAAATAGACTCAGCAAAACATGCAGTATGCAAACCTCAGCATACTTCTACATGGACAGCAGCTGTGCAGTGAACATTGCATGACCATTATGTAGGGGAATGTATAGATAAATATGCACATTGACCTATGTTTTATAATAATTGTATTCAGAATTACAGATTGATGAATATGGATATTTTTCACTCCTCCCAGGCCTCTCCTCACTTGATTTGCTCGATCTGAAAGCAAGGAGCATGTTCATAGCAATGTATAGGACCAGCAGTTTGATTTAAAGCTCCTCAGTTGAAGGCACCTGTTTGCATAGCTCTTTTTTTTGTCAGTCTTGAATCAAGACCCTTGCTATCAGACAGGCAATTCAGGCCATTACCCAGTGCCTGTCTGGAGTTCAGAAACCACATCTGGGCTCCACAAGTGAGTCAAAGGCTAGAACCAAACCAGACATGTTGGGATGCCGGGGTCTTTTAACAGATCCAGAAGCTGGAGTCAAGTCACAGCTACCAACCATTGGCCAAGGAGGTTTGAGTTCTGGTTTGCTGGATTTATCCTTCTTTTGGAGCACAGTTTGCAGTAGACTGGTTATTAACCCACACAAACTCATCAGGTAAACAAATAGCAAGGTAATACTGAGTGCTGCAAAGTTGCCTCACGACCACTTGTAGAATCTCTAATCATCTTCCATGTCATTACAAGATGAGGATGTATTTCAGGGGTCCTCTTCAGGTCTTCTAACTATCCAAGGCGATGGTGCTCAAGTGCTCATGACTGGGATAGCTGACATAACTAATTGCTGCAAGTACTACTAATGAGCTGTATTGCAACTACCATAACACAGAAAGCCACTGGAGATCAAGGCCAACTAGAATTGGCATCTCACAGGGCTCTTCCTGCTGGTACAGGCTATTCCTCTAGTTTGAATATTCAGGTACATTTTCCTGCTAGCAGCCCTGGTGACAGTTGGGGCATGACCAGGTTGTTTTCTTTTTCTAAGCTGCGGATTAAGCATGTCTTACAGCCCCAGGTGAGGTGAACTACAGTGATCTTTTGTAGCCCTCAACAGGACCAGGCATGGAGCTCCACTTCTCTGAGTGGAAGTCCAAATCTGCATTCTGCAAAGGAAAGGATTAAAATGTCATCAAAGGTGAATGAAGAAATTTTCAGGGTGAAAATTCCAATTTCAATGAAATGATCACAGTAGCCCCAGATAAATGTGAGGGTGGGTTGGCAGTAAGTTTGGAGGCAGTCCATTTACAGATTAAATTTGATTTTATACATATAGCCCTGCTAAACCCTAATTATCACTATTCAGGGAAAGCACCTGGATTAATCAGACCTGCCACATCCATCTTTTTCTAATGCCTATTCCACATTTATCTGACTGGCTGTGACTCCTGTAGAGGAAAATTTCAGCAACTGATTTAAAACACTGATTAGTTTTACAGGCCTTGTATTTCCAAGCTGCAGGTAGGAAAAGTCAAAATCAGATGTCCCCACTTTCCTCCCTTCCCTTGCAAAAAGGGCTGGGAGAGTGAGCTGCATGGCACCAGAAGGACCTGGGGAACCTGGCCATCAGCAGAGCTCCCAGGACCATGGGGGAGGTCTGGTGGCTTGCCCAAGGCATAGGTCAGTGCCAGGGCTTCTCCCCTGTAGAGTGAGATTCCCCAGTATCACCACTCTTAATGCAGGTGACAAAGTCTAATTGCAGGGAAGCCCAATGGGATCCAGTGCAGGGATGAAGGCAGGAGTCTGTCTTGAGATGTAGGAGTATGCAAAACACCTAGTGCAACAAGAGACAGGCAAGAGACAGATAAACATGTGGTATTGTAGCTGCTTTGGTCAGGGGGTACCCCTCCACGGGGGAAATACTGTACAGGAGAAGATGTAATGAGAGGAAAATGTGTCTGGAACAGGACTGTCTGAGCTGGCCAGGGGTACTTTAGGGACAGTGGTGGAGCAGTTAGAGACCAGCCTATTTGACGGATCTGGACTTTATTAGCACTCCCGTCCCCTCTGTATCACTAGGTCAGCTGTGTCATCCCGCTCATACCCAGTGATAACCTTGTGAAAGGGGAAGAGGGGATGTTTTTTAATAACACATCTCAGGGAGAGGCAGTTCTGGCTCTTTGTGCCAGCGATAGCTGTGCTGTCTGAGCGAGGCAGGCTGAAGAAATACCCAGCCGAGCTCTCTAATTGTTTCTGGCCACTGATTGAATATAACAGCCCGTGGATTCTCAGGCTATTCCCTGCTGGCTGAAATGCCTGAGAAGAACAGACTTTGCCACTACTCAGACATCTCTTTGAGCCAAAGGAAATCTCTCCTTTATAGTTTCCTTCAGCAAGTGAGATGACATCAGCTCTGTGGGTGGACAAATGTATTGAAAACCTGTCAAAATTCATAGTATTTTCAGAGATGCAGAGATGTTCATGCTAGAAATGCTGTTATAATCAGCTAGTCTCAACTCCTTCCTGTCACAAAGGTTGGAGAATCTCACCCAGGCACTTCTACAGTTTCCAAAGCTAGAAAAATTGACTCTAAAGGCAGAGTTCAAATGTTCAGCAAGAAGGGAATTAGTACTGGAACAGACAAGAGACAGAGTAGATTATTTTTTGCTTATGTTTTTTTTCCATTGCTTATGAATTTTTCCTTACAATTTGATGACTTTCCTTAGGATAAACTGGTACTAATCAGAACTATTTTACTAATCTAAGATGTGCTAACTGGTAACTGGTATCCTCTGGTCTGTGTTATACAGGGAATGTGAATGCTTTGTTCTACCTTTGGCACCCACAAAACTATGAGACTTGGGATGGCTGGGAGGTGGTTTTGTGGGACTGTGGTTTTTTGACGCGAGACAAATCTGCTCACTGGGAACCTAGCAACATAATGGGCAAAGTCTGGATGCTTGTGTGCATTTGTTTGGCTGTAGATTCAATATTGGCCATGAAACAACATGTTCTGAGAACATGTGTGAATGGGTTTTGCAGTATCCAGTCTGAAGTATGATTCAAAGGTAGGCCGACAATTGGTTTTCTTCTCCCTCTTGACTACACAGTACCTTCCTCCCATGAGTGAAAAACACAAGGCTGTGTGCTTGCTTTGTTAAACAAGTCCAAGTTTCTGCTCTTCATACACAGAGTGATTATATTCCTACTGCCCTCTCTTGATTCCCAGAACATTTTCTTCCTTCAGTTCCAACGGACCAGTTTCCAACACTTAGTCTCAATGCTCTGAAGCCTCCGCCGAACTTAAGTCATGCAGTAAGGTTTTGAAAGTTAACACATTTTTATGGAGAGGAAAAGCAAGGGAAATTATGCACAGATCAGAATTTCTGAAAGATTTTGCAAGTTCATAAAGCCTTATAAATACAAAATGGGTTTTTCAGAGGGACAGTCTGAACACTTCCTGAAGCCAGGAAAATCACCATGTAAATAGTCTGAGCACAGTGCAATGCTTTCTGCATGCTTCCTGGCAATGCAAATGCTAGCAGCCTTCTTCTCAGAGGTCCTATCTTTATAAGCAGGCACCAGCACAGCTTGTACCTTTGCTGCATTTCCCAAACTGTTTTTGAAGAGCTACCTGACTTTTATTCCACACACAGTTTTGCAGCTCCCTGAGTGTCAAATCTGGCATGGGATTTCCACCCCTCCTTCATCACTGCCAGCTCCACATGGTTTCTGATCTCTCTCCCTAAGCCAACCTTGCTCACTCCATAACATTTTCCCTCACAGTCTGAGCTGGGTTCCCAGTGTAGCCTCAGTCTGTTATTTCCGAGGGTAGACAACCCAGCAAAGGGAAATATTTTAGGACTTTTTCCTCCTGGTTCCCTTCCTTTGCTTCAATCTGGTATCAAAACCCTCTTTTTAAAGCATCCCTCCTGCTCTTGGCAAATTTTCAGAATATTTTTACTTTCTCCCTCTACTATGGAAATTCTTTTCTCTCTGTCACTCAGGCATAGACAAAGATCTAATATTATCCCTGCTGAACAGCTCTTGACTCCTGTGATGTTCCTGCAAAGGATTTTAAGATGATATAACCAGTAGGCCTGAGGACTTGTTATGGTGGTGACTTTGGCTGGAATTTTGGTGCAATGTGCTATTATGCCATGTGTATGTCCAGAGACGTGACTTCATGGCAGAATAACAGATTGGCTGTGATAAAAGTACTCATCAAGAGATGAGAGAATCTTTACTTACTGAGAGCACAGACTGTAGAAAGTCTTAGTGAGCTGGTGAGAATATGGTGCAAAATACACAGGGCCAGGCCAGGAGAGGTCTTTGGGTCCTCCTGGTGAACAGCCTGTGAGTGCTAAATGCTACTAATTAGCTAAGGAGATGCTATTATAAATAGAAGAGTCGACTGAATAGTTTTGCACCAGATCAGCTGTACAATGACTTCAGTGATTTCCTGTTTAAGAGCATGGTGATATTTATAAAGCTATTTTTAATTACTTATTACTGAGAATTACTTCTTTTTTTTTTTTTTTTTTTTTTAAAAGACAGCATTATGGAAGAACTATGTTTATCAGAAATTAACATCAATCAAAATGCTCCTTTCATGTTGGCTACCAGGGAAGTTTGCCCTAGGTAGCAGACACGTGATTTTTAACCAATGCAAAAGCAATTTTTCTGGCTTAATTTTGACATTAATTTTGACCACTCTCATTTCTCCTTTCAGCATGTTATTTTACAGCAAAATAGCCACCTTTCCTTCTGTCTGTGGGACAGAGGACAGTGGGACTTCACAGTAGACAGGGAAAAGAGATTCTCTGCAAAGTCCAGACTTTGTTTGGACGTCTGTTCTCACCACAAGTGACCCACGATACAAGAAATAAATTCCTATGCCAGAAAATCCCCTGATCTTTAACACAGGGGAGTTGCAGCAGGCAAACAGCTGGTGCTTCATCGCTCGTGTCCAAGTGCTGTTGCCCATGTGCTTGACAGTGAATTAGCTGCTAATAACGGATTTCACTTCAGACTCTTCTGAAGTGAAACATTTACAAGAACCGACTCGCTGCCAAGTTTAAAGCCTGGGAACACAAGGCAATTTCAAACCTGTCATTTCCTCACAGAAAGGGGATTATTGCTTTGTTATCAGCAAAGATACTATGGTTTATAGCTTTCCTGCCCTTGAATTATCTAGATCATATGGGATAGCCGTGGGTTATATTGAAAAACACATCTTTGGGGTCTATGTGTTTATATAACTTATATGTGTCTATAGAAACCTTTAGCATGGAATTCACTGGTTATGTGCATACCCTGGGCAGTTGCACAGACCACATAAGCACCGTACCACAAACTCACCAGTTGCCTTAGGCTCTGTAACAGCCATTTATTGTTAGCTTGGCTTCCACTGTTTTCAGTATTCAAGGCGCTTCCCATGATAGGTGCAAGGATCAGTGCAGCACCCGAGGCACTGACTGAAGGCAAAGTTGACAGTTCCTTTGCTTTATTGTGAGCCTTTGGCTTGTATAGATGAACTCCACTAGTTTAAACAGTGAAAGGTGCTCTTAGAGCCCTTTCTTCATCACCACCACAGCTCTATTGCTGTGCTTACTCCTCTTTGTCAGTGTAGAAAGGATCTAGTAGAGGATTAAGTTTCCAATTCACACAGAGCGTGGATTGTACTTTTGCATCAAGAAAGAAGCAGTTGAACCCCCTTTCCCTGTGGGTAAAGTATCCTGGGCTCTGAGCTGGGTTTCACAAGGCATTGCTGTGGTTCCTGACATTCATACTGGAGCTTCAAGTAATATGTTGACATGCCTGCAACTGCAGAAGAGCGAGAGCTGCAGCAGGACCTACTTTCTGAAAACACTTGGAATCCTAAATCAGGAAAGGCATCTCAGCCATGCTCTGGCTTTGCAGTGAAGCCAAGAGTCTGATTCCCAAGCATCCCTTTAATAGTTGAAGAGCAAGCAACACAGTGGACAAATTCATAGTAAGCTACTGATTTGTAGAAGAAGAAACCTTCTGCAATTGTAAGCCTTGTTTCATTTTCGATATGACATCAACACATACAGCGATAATAAAACACACTAATATTTGGTTCCTATCTGGTAATTAACAATATAAATATTCTTAGGGTGCTCTCCAGTCTTTTCTTTTGCACATATATTTCCTCTGCTTCTCAGCCTTTAGTTACACTGGCCTGGAAAATCACATTATTCACAATGTGCATATTTCTTGAGCAGCAGTTTTAACTTTCTTGCAGCTCCTTAAAAAGCTGAGAATTTATTCAGAGTATCCAAGGCTAATATCCTGCAGTTTCCCAACAGAAGTTGTCATCATGATCTATAGAAAATAGTTTCCAGTTTTACATGAGATATAACAATGATCCCATCATCTTGTGTAGTGAAATAAATATGTATGTGAGATGTATCTATACATCCATAGTATATGCCTATGCATATATGTCTTTGGCACTTTGCTTATATAAGGTATGTCAGTTAAAATAACATGGTTTAATATTTATAAACAAAACATCGGGATGTTAGGAACTTTGAATAAATTCTTGCAGTTAATATGCATATGCATTTACCTCTGCAGGGCAGTACCTGCCTGATAAAATGGTGGTGTGCTGCAGAATTGCCTTTGATTTACAGCAGCAACAATGTGCTGATTGACTCAAAGGAATTGAGACAGCCGGTCTGGCTCTGGCATGAGATTTAATGTATTTCTTTTAACTGTTTCTTTCTAAGTGCAAGGCAGTTGCATCAGTCAGTAGGCACTGGCATGTTTTAAAAGGGCATTTCCCTCAAAAGCAGGTATAAGTCATGGGAAATTTGGATTCCTGGCTGCATGAAAACTAGGCAGTGAAGAGAGGTGGATTGGAGGGCTCATTGTTTGAGAATTTCTTTTAGGAAGCATTTCATTAGTAAATCTGTAGCCTTCACTGCTGCACATTCTAAGCCAAGTAGGAAAAAAACCATAATTTTTCCTGTCAACACCTTGGATTAAAAATGATGAAACAAGCATTTGTGGCAGGTTAATTGTTCCTTGGGTATTTGCAACCCCTGCACAGAGTGGGTGTGAATATTAACTCCGGCAAGTAGCGGGCTTACCACACAGGGAGGCCGTATTAGCTAGACATATATGGTCCCCAGTAGGCTCCCTACCCAGACAGCGTGTGCTCGACAAGGTCACCTCGACCTTCCTTAACTGTTAGCTGAATCAGTAAATACGGTGTTACAGCGCTCGCAAAGCAAAACAGCCACGCAGAGAGGGAAGGGAGGTGGGCTTGGAGTAAAGCTATTATTCTTTAAAAAGCCCACAGCATAAAACTGTGACATAAAAATGTTTAGTGGATGTTTCAACCTCCCATGTAAATAGCCAATTCGCTTCTCTATCACAGAAGTACATGAACACTGCTTCTCTTTTTCCCGAAGACCTGTGGTCATGCTAAAGCAAATAGCTGATGTTCTAAGGTTTGGATTCATCTAAGATTAGCTGGACTGGTGTGTATTTACACATGGAAATTGTCAGAATAATATACCATCAGAGAAAAAACTGGTTTTATGATTGCATCTAAATATGTGTTCTAGGGTTCTGTTTTCTCTTGATGTTTCATTCTGCTCAGATCTCTAGGTGTGTGTGCACATTTGGAAACGTGGGGAAGCACGGTAAGAAGAGTGACAGCACTGCAAGCAGAGTGGCCAGGGCTGGTCTTTCCACACAGGACTGAGAAGAGTGTTTATGGGAGGCTGACTTTGCCTCCATGCTCCAGGGGCTGTCAGTGTCAGTAGCACTTTGATGAAGTCAGGGTACTCAGTCTAGTCTAGGAGGTAAAGTTAGAAATCAAATGTGCAGTAATCTTCCATATTCATCCCATCTGCCATCACTCATGCCTAATACAACTGCTAATGCATTTATTCAGGCAGTGCTGCTTTGGGGCAGAGTGGTTCTGTAATTGGGATCTTACAGAGAGGGAGCTGAACTGCAGGGCCACCCGGCAAAGGTCAGGCAGGAAAGCTGGAGGCAGAAAAGGGAGCACAACAACGTTCTTAAACCCTTAGAGACATTCCTTCCCACCAGACTAATCCCACAGGGGATGAGGATTGAGCAGGGTAGGCTCACAAGCACGGAGCTGTAACTCAGTGCCTTATGCTAAAGGAAGTCTTTCTGTCAGCCAGAGGCACCAGCAGTACCAGCTTCATTCCTGCAATATGTGTAGGTGACACTTGCTTTTGAGTTTTGAGGGTAAGGACAAAGCCAAAGCATCCCCTCAGGTTTCATGTCAAATCTGTTTCTGAGGGACCCAAAGGGATCATGGTGAGAAATGAAAGCAGAGAAGGCAGGAGGGAGGTGGGATGAAGAGTGTGCTCTTGAAGAAAAGCACAAGGTTTTGTAGAGAGGCATGCAGCTTCACACTGTGTCGGGAGGAGAGGCTCCCAAAGTTGAGGTGGTGGCACTGACAGCTCAGGGTTGATAAGTCTTTGTGTTTATGCTGGGATGTTCTGGGGAGCAGAAAGGACTCCCAATTCACCTCTGGAGTCAAGCAAGAGAGTCAACTTGGCTCCTATTCCTAGCCCACTCCCTGACTGCTGCCTTGTGTTTCCTGCCCCAAGGCTGCTCTGCTCCCACCCATTTCAACCCCAGTGGCAGATGCTGATGTGTCTGGAGCAATGACACCTCTCAGGACACATCAGTGTCTGGGCAGTATGACAGCCTTCACTGTTGCCTTTCATGAGCAGCCTGGCTGGTTTCAGCATGCCTCTTCAGGAAGGGACTAGGGAGACAACCCCATATGCACCTAATCAGCTGTGACTTTTGCAGCGAGGCATTAGCATTGCTTTGCACCCTGTGTCATGTGGGACTTAGATTCCTGCTTTGCTTTGCTCTCAGCTTTCTTTGCTCTTTCCAGGGATTGATGCATCTTGTAGCAAATGCAGCTAAATGTGGGGCAGAGATGGGAGGTCATGTCCCAAGGTGAAGTTTTGGTCTTGTTCTCATTCCTAGCCTAAATTTTGTGACCAGGATGCAGATCACATGTAAATACATGGACCTTGCGTCTGTCTTAACTTCCTGAGATATCTTAATAGAGATGCTCCTGCTTGACACCGCTGTGTGAAGAATTCTGCACCAATGAGCTGTGTATCTGGATTTAATTTTTGCTTCTAGTTGGATTTAGCTCCAGTGTCCCAGACCCCATCATCTTCTGCAGATGAGGGGAGATGTGGAGATGCAGGTATCTCAAAAAGCAGCGGTGACTGTTCTGTCTTGATACAAATAACGATGTTAACCAAGTACAGTGACCCAATAGCAGTCCCCAAGTTTGTTATCTGCCAGGACAGCACAGATGCTGGGCAGGGTGGGCTACAGCCAGGACCATTCTCTGGGACACCTCTCTGTCCTGCAGTTATTTCCAGGGTGCACTCCCCCGCAGAGCTGGCTGAGCAGATGTGTGAGTGTGATAGCACCTCCTGAAAAACATCAGTTTTGTTCCTTTGCAGGTGTTTTCTTTTTCCTGCTGTGCTATTTTTACTCTGGTTTGAACTGGTGTTTAATTTGCCTCTTTTCACTTCTTGCCTCTAATAACAACTCTCTCTCATCTTACTGCTTTGCCTGATCACTTTTCCTCTTTCTTTGTTAGATGTCTGGTTTCTCATGTTCTCCTTTCTTCTCCCACATATATTCAGTCTTGCACACTTCTCACATATGTTTCGTGTATTGTTTATCTGCACAGCTCCCCAGGGCATGTTTGGCCAGTGTCTTACAAGGCAGGGTAGAAGGTCCTGATCCTGCCTCCTGCTTGGATGTAGGCACCCAGAGCCATTTACACAAGCAGGGTATATCAAGAGACTAATCTTTCCTAAAGAAAGCCTCTGAACCACTGTTTTCTTTTTGATCAAGTTGTTGTGTAGTGGTCCCATACCTTACTCCTGAGCTTTAGCCTACCTTCTCATTCATTGAATTTTCTCTTTTGCTGGGTAGTCTCAATCCTGTCATAAAGAGTATCACCTTAGGACTCCATGCATGAGAGCTGGAATTCATGAAGTCTAACTTCCTATGGGTTTATTTCCTATGGCTCATTGTGATCTCTAAGAAAAAATTATCTGACTCTGGCTTATAGTCGTGTTGGAGCTTCATGTGGCACTCTCTGTCTCCCATTTCTGACACCTGTGCAGTCTGTCCCCCATTTAAATGGATTTTGTGGTTTCTTGTACTCATCTGTTTTCAGAAAATCTGTAGGCACTCTGTTACCCTTCTGTCCTCTACCACTCCAACAGACCCAGCTGTAGCCAGGCACAGGCCTCAGCAGAAGGGTTTGCAGCATCTTTGCCAGAGCCATCTCTCAGGCAGAGAGCAGCTGGGCTTGCTGCAAGATAGTTTTCCTGTCTCCCTGCCTTTCAGCACTGCAGCAACATGCTTGCTGAGCAGATTCTCCATACCCGCTCATGGTTAAATGTGGGGACCTTCAGCTACATGTAGTTGTCTTCATCTGCAGCACCCTCCAGAACAGGCTGGCTTAGCCTCAGAGAAGTGTGTGGCTGTGATTCTGTGGGACCACCCCCTGCCAATTCCCTGACCGAGGGCTCCCCCTTTTCTGTGGGGCTTTTACCCAGGGGTTGCAACTAACAGTAGTGGATGGAAGGAAGAAGGAAGGGGACACATAAGGATATTGCTGGGTGACTCTACCTAGGATTTAAGCTCCTATCTAGCCAGCTCACACATGCATGTCTTTTGGGTTTTCAAAAAGTGGGAGTAGTTTGGTCAAATTTTCCTTTTGCATTTTCAATTTCCTTCTCTCCACCCCCACCAAATGTCTCTCTATAGCAGAAAAAGACCAGGAGAGTAGAGTGCCTGGCAATGATCTGCCAGATAAATGACGCCCCTGCAGATGGAAAAAAAAAACAGTATTAAAAAAACCCAAACCCTCAAAGTCCTGTTTAGTTTTTCTTGTGTTGTTCAAAAGTGCTGAGAGCCCACCCCAGAAGCAGCCATTTAAATATTCACCCAACCTCAAACCCTGCCAGACCCGCCGAGAAGGAGCTTCCCACACCATTCCTGGTGGTGTTGGGCCAGCCTTTGGTGACATTGGCCTTTGTTGGCACGGATTGGTGCAGGACAAGTTGCATGGCACTGCAGCCACCTGCCCTGAGGGAAGAGTACCATCCGCTGGAGGAGCCGTTGATGTTCCATCACCTGCAGGATGGAGCTGGCTCCTGCTCTCCCCAGTGAGGAGGCTGGGGTCTGATCCCAACAATCAGCAGCAGACAGAGGAGCTGTCCAGATGGTTAAGTGGGAATGTTTTTCCCATATCTGTGGGAGTTTTGAAGAATTTGTAAATTATTTTCTTGCTTGCTGTTTTGGAACAAAAATGAAAATCTCAAATGGTTGATGGCAGATCTGTAAAGGAAACAAGAAGTCAGGACAACCTCAATATTTCATCTTTGATTTTGACTTTTTAATATTTTGTTTACTTCTTCAGAAGCTGAGAAATCAGTTAACAGGCAGAATAAGAGTGTTTCTTGGGAACAGAAAGGAAGAAAAGTTTCTTTCCTCTTCTCTTTCCCACAAAAGGCTTAAACTTACAGCAAAGAAGCAATAAAAAAAAAAACCAAAAGAAACAAACTGGTGTGTAAGACAAATGACTGATGACTGAAGAGAATATTGGGAATGTGCTGTTTGTGTATCTACAGTATCATGAGCCAAAGCTAAGGGTCAAACTGAAAGACATCCAATTAGTTAACAACCTCTCCATTTAAGTACATTTTTAAAAGTCAAATAATAGCAGGAAGAAGCTGGGCTCGCTGCTGCCTCTGCCCCAAAATATCATTGTTCATTCTCAGAGCCTGGCCAGAGGCCAGCCGCTTTCAGGCTTTTAGCCACAGGGTGCATTTAAAAACAATTCTGTGCTCCTGTTTTCTTGTCAATCTGAGTGAAATCATTGTAAATAGTCATTTTCAAGTGTGCCCATGTCCAAACAATGTGGTGTTGGGTTCTCTGGGGTTGGTTGGAGCAGGGAGCAGAAAGGATGAGTAGCTCCAGAGCAGAGCAGAGCACTCAAATTTCTCCAAAATCTCCCGCAAACATCTACTCAAGCCTGAGGGTGTTTTTTTCCTGCCAGGATCACGCTCTTCAGCAAACTTGGGGGGTTTGTTTGGTGGCATCAGTTCACAACTGCTTTCTCTGTGTTGGATAAAACCCCAAGGAAAAGACAAAGCCATTGCACAGAGCTGTAAGATACCCGGGTGAGGGAAACAGCTCTCCAAGGAAAGCCTCTTCCTGACAGTGTTTGGGCCAGTGTTTCTTCATGGATGTGGGATGGCTTTTGTGAGCTCCCTAGCTAACATGACTACTATAGGACAACATGTGACCAGTCAAGCCTTTTATATTTTAAAAAATATATCTGCAAGAAAATGAGGTTGTGGGGTGGTTGTTTTTTTCTATTTCAATTATACAGAAGGAGCAAGGAATAGTTTGAGGGGGTTTTTAAACATTCCAGTTTTTCTATAGATATGGACATTTTCCCTCAAAAATAAATGAAGAAACAGAGCAAGCGAGCAGTAGAAAGCCAGCTCTGATTAAATCACAAGCCTCTCGGCAGTTACTTTCATTTTCTTTGCCCTGTTTGCCTTCCCTACTGCCTAAAAAAGCTGCTCTACTGTGCAGGGCCCTTTTGCTGAGCGAGTGGGATGGAGGTGGTGGTGGTGGTGGTGGTGGTGATTGCTAAGTCACTGCAACTATTGAAGCTTCTGCGCTGCTCTGCTCTAGCGCTCGCTCCCACTGATGATCGTCTTCGTGGCACTCCTGGGGAGCTGGCAGGGCTGAATCCCCTGGCATATTTTATCAGGAAAGAAAACAGGTTTCAGATTCCTTTTCTGTGCTTGTGGCACACCTCCTGAGCTGAGGACCACTGAGGACTGCGTGCCAGGTATATGAGGTGCAGTCAGAATGGCCCTATTTCCTTCCCTGCAAGGCTCCTGCAGAGTTTGTGTACCTAATGCCTGATTTCCCCTGCAGGCAGAGGACCCGCTCCCCAGAACAGAGGCGTTTCCAGGCTTATTTCTGTCCTCTTATGTGCAAGCTACAGGCTGGTTTGATCATGTCCCAGTTCTCATATGCGTATATATATATATACACACACACACACTCGCACATTTATAGCCCGTCTCCTTTGCTGCCGGTGGATGCGTGCACTGCTCACACAGATGCACTCGCACAAACTGTAGGTGGCACTTTGAGAATTAGCAAAGATGCTGCTGTGGCCTGTGTCAGGCCCGGCTCTGTGCGCACCAACCCGAGGGGGACACTCAGAACAAAAAAAGGAATGGGTTACGAGCGAGGAAGGCAGAGAGAGGGAGCGCAGAGGCCCTCTGGAAAATAAAATGCCCTTCTCATTCCTCACATTCGTGGGGACTGCAGCACTCCGCTCCTGACAGCCCCTCTGGGAGAGATGTGCCAATACCCTGTACTTTTCTTTACAGTATGTTTTACTTATCTGCCTTAGAGGATGAAGCCCGCTGTACTTATCACCCCAGGAGTTCAGCTGGATACAAATGTTAACCGACTGGAGGGGAAACAGCTTGCTCCAAAGGTTTTATCGTTGTTTAGCGCGTAGCAAGCGAGTGCCAGGCACAGATTATGCATTTACAGAGCTCCTGGCCCTCGCCTGCCTCAATTGTCAGGAGAGAAATTCAAACCACACTGTGATCAATCTGCTGTCTGTCATAAGCTGGGATCTGAAGGGCAACCCTGGATCGATCTGTTCTTGGAGCACTGTCCTCATTTCAGAGATTACCTTGTTTCTGCTGTGCTGTATTAACGCTTCAGGTACCGGGCATTAGAGAGCTCTGCATGTGTCTGTGGGTATCATCTTTGCATGATGTCTTACACAAGTGTGTATGGATTTCCTGCAAAAAAATTGCTCTGTATATGTTTAATGCTGCTCTGTATGAGACGGAGATTGGCATCTTCAGTTGTATGCCATAGATCTACAATACAGAGAGGGGACTTTTTTTCATTCTGGGCAACATGAGCATAGATTTTGGGAGATTATTCTGTGCTTGCTGTGAAGCTCTGAGTGCCCCTGGAATGTACATCCCTAGGTGCAATACTAGATGATGATAACGGAGAAGACTTTGCTGTGGTTCTCCTGCTAAGAAGCAAAGAAATGCTCTCAGCCTACTGAGATGGCATCAGGTGAAAACCTGCACAGTTTCTGGCCTTTTCAGCATCTGGGAGAGGATATGGGAATGTCAATATTAAGTTTTTAAAAAGACTGTATATCTTAGAAGTCCATAAAAGTGAATGTGGGCCATGACGTTTTGATCATTTTTGTTTTGGAAATTGTTGCTCTCTTACTCTGTAGGGTCCCAAGCTTCCAGCTAAGCATCCCAAGGAGACTGGTGTGGACCCCAGTAGAACCTAAAAAACAACCATGGAAAGGGAGTGCCATTTCATGGGCATGTGGTGTATTCTTGGTTTTTTGCAATGAATCCTAGCAGGCAAAAAGGTAGAGGCGGACTGGGGTCACATACCTGTAACCTACAGGCAGAGGCAGACCCATCCCTACCAACCCTTGGGCAAACTACTCCCTTTCCTTTTTCCCACATCTTTGTGCAGTGACTGCTGCAAGCTTGGGTGGAGCAGGGTGAGCAGATGGACTTCTTTATGCCTAAGGCTATACCCCTTACTTGTCATCCACCCTGGTGATGGTGAGTCTGAAGTTCTCTGTTTAGGGAAATGAGCTGGAAGTATGTATAATCTGGGTTCTGCTTTACAGTTCACTCTCTTTCTTTTCATTTGGCTTCAGATGGATGCCTTGAAGATGCCGCTGTGTTAATCATGGTGTTTGAAGTGGAAGACTGAATCTTGCTTGTATCAGCATAAGTGAATGAAATTGCAGCACTATCCAGGACCTTACATGAGCACAGACCCAGGTAAATCTGCATTCATAATCCAAGGTATTCCTGGGGATATTTGTCTGAGAAGGCTGCATTTCAAAAAGATTGCCAGACTGATACAACCCCAGAATCACAGCTTTGTCCCAGTCCCATCCTGTCAATACCTCTCTCAAGTTTTCTAATGATAATAAAAAACCCAGCTGTATAAAATCCACTGCTTTATTTCTTTTCTCTTCCTCCTCCTCTCTGCTGAACTCCCTCGAGTATGACATCAGCTTAAGTACTGTTCATTTAGGATCTTCAGCTTTCAGTGCCAGATGACAATGGAGCCAGTGAAGCATGCTTTGTTAGCTTTGATTATGTTCAGTGTGGTGTATCACAACAGCTGGAATAATTGAGATAATCTCTCAGCTCATGGCGGGGTAAGGAGGGAAATGATGCTGAAGCAGGGGAAAAAGCATGGAGGGAGGAGGATTGGCGGCACAGGAGTGAGAGTACTGTAGTGCAGGGGTGTTTCGACAGATTTCAGCAGCTCTTTGGAGTACTTGCACTGGGTGGGTCTGGTCTGGTTGTTATTGGAGTGTGGTGGAAGATGCATCATCACAAACTGTGCTTAAGACTTCCTTCCACTTATATAAAATGGGACCATTGTTTTTGGCTGTTTGCGAGGCCCACGTCACTGCAGTGTCAACGTGCTGGTGACTTTCATGCTGAAGATTCACAAGGTGCTCTGAACAAATTCTGTCCCAAGTCTACAGAGGGCCACCATGATGGCAACTCTGAGCATCCACTTCTTGAAGCAGGCAGAAAAAGCACTGTGAGACCTGCCTGTGCCCACAGGAACCTGCTACCCCGGGAGCACTCTGCAGGAGCAGCCTTTCTGAAGTATTTTTACTGCTTGATCTTAAACAAAAACATTGATCCGAATTTGGAAGAAGCTGAAGTCTGACCAAGTTTACTCTGCTCTGGGTGCAAAGGCTGTCTGCAAAACCAGCCAAAAAACCATGGATCCTCCTCTCAGTTTAGGCTTGCAGTGGATGCAGTTGTCACTCCATCCTTACAGGAACAAACATCTGTGAGGCTATTTGGAGATGTACAGAGGGGAAAGCAGTAAGTTATATCCTCATAACCATAGTGGTTGCAGAGTCTTGGAAATCAATGGTGATGCATATACTATAGGGCTCTCAGCAAGGTTTTCTCACAGGATTCAGTTCTATCTAACCTGGCAACTATATTTTTCTGTGTGGTAGCCAGCCCACTTGCAGCAGTGACCTTCCGTTTCCAGCATTTGTCACCAGCCCCTTGAGCAATGATAATATTTGCCTGTTTGATCTTTAAAACTCCCTTCCAGCCTAAACCGTTCTGTGATTTTCACTCTCCATCATTCTGCTGTCCTTTCTTTCTCTACTAAACATGATACCCCTATTTCTGCAGGTATCTGCAGTCTCTGGACCTCAGGTAACTTCTGAGAGGCAGTCAGATATGCTTAAAGCAAAAATAACAGTCTGAAAAGTAAGCTAAGGGGCCTGTTTTAATGCTACATGTATATAACTACATATTACAAAACCCCTACCAGGCCATGGTAAACTTTACTTAACAGACTGCTTAATCTCTACAAATGTTAACCTCCAGGTTTTTATTTACTAAGCTGGTGTTTTATGATGCTATTGTCTAATTGAAATGTGTTCATTCCTCCTCCAAGTGCCACTGCTAAGCATTTTACTGATATATAGCAAGGGAACTGGATGCGATTTGCTTTCTTTCAGAGTAAACTTGGGAGACAGATGGTGTTCAGACAGTACAGATGTGACAGCTTCCATTGCCTTCTTTATGGAGTCTTTCTTGCTAGCTAAGCACTTTTGTTTTCAAATGACAAGATTGTAATTTTCACAGGCACCGTAGGAAAGCAGGCAGGAGTGCAGAAAGATTTAAATTTGCACATCTTCAACAATGAGGGTGTTTGATTTCAAAACTAGAGCTGGAGGTAGCTGGTGCCTTGTTCTCATCATCTCCTGAGCTCAAGCGATTGCATATAGAGCAACAGTTTGGATAGTCCCAGCCTTTCCCTCTCTCTGCTCTTGCTTTGTTTACCTGGAGCTGTCAAGAAGAAACCAGTGGCTCGCTCTTGTTACAGATGGGGAGATGGAGGCTTAGAGAAGGGATCTGAGCTACACAGCATCAGGAAGCAGAGGGAGGTCTGGGAATAGAGCCCAGCTTGCCTTGGTCTGGAGCCAACACAGCGGGCACTAGACCCAGTTCCTCCCCAGGGATGGGTGGGGAGCGGAGGGTGAGGGCAGGCAGACCTGGCGCCGCTGGTGGAAGCAGACACCCAGAGCCAGGTGGCAACTACTCTGGTATTTAAAATCCTGTGAACTGGGGAGATTCAGAACAGATTTGTTAGTAACCTCTCTTTCCCTTTTACAACTTAGGTGCTTCAAACAACAGACCTGCTATTTCATTTGATGTCATTAATATGCTGTTATTTACCATGGGGAGAAAGGGTAATGCTGTTTTGCATGAGGGCTAAATAATCCTTTGAAACTCACTTGGATTATTACAAAGGTGAAGAGCTCAGTGGAAGAGGTGTAGTTCAGCCTTTTCCCTATGGAGCATTTTATGGGCAGTCGTACTGCCACATTACTGTGCACCCCAGACAGGGCTATGGTAGGAGGTGGGTTGGAGCTTTTGCCTCAAGTGGTCCTGGGGACTCTGCTGTTACTGTGGACGCTTTTTCCTACTAGGTAGTCACATACCACTAGCACTAAAAGCTCTGGGAAAGAGTGATAAGGACAGCCAGGTCTGGCTCTAACCCATTTCTTAGAAGCTGTTCACCTTTCAGAAGCCACTGCTTTCAGCAGCGTAAGTTAGAGAGTGAAACCAGAGCTGCCCTGAAACCCATGGGACTTGAGCCAACTGGGCTGGATTTTCAGTCCAGAACAAAGACTAGAGCTCTCTGAAATACTGCAAAATGGGAAACGTTGGCCACAAGCCTCTCTCACTTTTGAATAAAGAGATGTATTTATTTATTTATTTTTGCAAGGGGCTCTAGAAGCCAAATTTCCTCCCTGGGAAGAGAGCTGAGTCTGTGCTTCCTGCACTTGATGCTCAGGGCCACTTTCCAAACCAGACGTCCCTGCTCTGACGCCAACCTGGCAGGACAGGAATGGTTGGAACAGGGTTTCTGGTGCACCCAGAACAGAGCTGAGCACAGCTGGAAGCTTGGCACAACACTGTTATGAAGTTCAGGCAGTTTATTTGCTGTCATGAAAACCAGGCAGGCTGTCAGCAGGCTGCCATCATGCATTTCTCTCTGCAGACCACCTGTGGACACATGGCTGGAGGATCTAGGGGTCTGCCATGGTCCCTGCTGTCTCTGGTAGGGCTAGTTAGAAACAGTGCTGTAAATGCTCAGAGTACCCAACTGTGGTGAGATGCCTGTGTCTCAGTGTCTTCATAGTCGCTGCATAGCTTTAATGTGCTTGTGGTCATGGGTTGTTGTTAATTTCTGATACCAGTCAACAGAGAAAGTCTCTGGTTCAGAGCAAGAGCCAGCCTAGGACTGTGAGTTAATCTGACTGTGGCCAGAAATCTTCCAGTCTCCTGATCTGTCTGTTGTGACTGCAATGAGGACAGCAGGTGCTGAAGACATGGCCTGACACTATGGATAAGATGGTGGACGGGCTATCTGCTGTCCATGGCAGCAGACCTACTGCCAGCTCTTCTCCTCATGTTGGCTCCATCCTCCCTCCCTGTCCCTTGTGCCAGCACTGGTGCCTGGCTGCCCCTGGGGTGAGTCCATTCAAAGGCTAAACCAGAAAAGAGTTTTTTGGTTCAGTACCTCAGACCAGCTCTGAATAGGGGCCAGACAAGAGGTGGGGTGAGCATGAGGGACAGCCCCAGTCCCAGTTTGGCAGCAGCCAATGGCCACATTGGTTTAGCTGAATCCAAGATAAGGAGGCAAACTCTTTGCTGGTTTTGGGCCAAACCCAGCTTCAAACCCACGGGTGGCTGGTGCAAAGACACAGCCTGGATTTGCTCTTTGGTTTCAAAGGGGATGAGCTGCCTGCAGTAAATCAGGCAAGTTTTGCTTATGACTCTCCCTGACAGTGCAGTCTCTCTTGCAAACAGCTCTGCTGCTAGGTGGCTATGGTTTCAATTCACCCAGCTTCTAACACGTTTTGCTGTTTTCCAGTTTAATTGCCAGGGCCCCATTGCCATGCTGACTCCAGAGTCCCAACTTAAGTGTCTGTAACCCTGAAAGTGCAGTGTTCATATTCCCAGACCCAAGTCCCTCTGCCTCGTGCAAGCATTCTGTGTCAAACTAGATAAGTGGGTAAATGCTAAAAATTCAGCAATTTAGCACGTGTGCTAAGCTGCCAACTGGCAAGAGTCCTCAGAGTGGTAAGATGAAACATTCCGAGTTACAGAACAAAGTCTCTGTGCTGGGGTACTGAAATGCATGGATTTAATGTGCTGGTATTGAGGTTTAGTGGCAACCCAGGATGGAAGCTGTTTAAACAAATCATCACTTCGTGTAGCACTGTTGTAGTCCAAGTCATTGCTCAGCATATCATGAAAGACAGTATTATCCAGCTTTTGTTCAATACCAATTACTTTTCTGCTTCAAATAATAAGGAGCATTTTTCAAAAAAAAAAAAAAAAAAAAGGTTTTTTACTTAGACATTAGGGAAAATAGAGTTAACAGGCACCAGAACTCTCTGTCTTGGGGAATTTGCTGTGAGGCAGGCACGAGTATAACAAAAGTAATTATAAGTGAATGCTGATAATTTATTTACTGGGATAGTAGCATTGTTAGAGATGTCAAAATCCTGTTTTATCTGCATCTGCATGAGTAGGCTTTTTGAAAGACTTTCTGTAGTTCCATCAGTGAGACTCTAAGTTTTCAGTGAGGCTGTGAGAAGGGCAAGGACTTCTCCATTGCAGTGGGGAGGACACTTTGCACTGGGATTTGGACTGTTGCTTCCATTTGGGAAGGGGAGTTCAGTCAGAAGGTCCAAGCCAGACTGGACTCTTGTGTGAATATCAGCCTGGGTTGTATCACGTAGGGATGGGTATGAAAGTCACTTTGGCCATCTCAATTGGCCAAGCCATCTAGGTTTTGTACTTTAAGTGACTTTCAGACAATAACTCTTGTGGAGGAGACAAAATGAGATGCAACAGACCTGTCATTCAATCTGCTTTCCTCAGGCAGGTTAATCAGGAAGGTGGGAAGTGGGAGAAATGCTGCAAAGAGCGCCTGGCTCTGTCACAGCCCTTGAACCTGCAGGGAAGAGCCTCAGCAAGCAGCCTCTGACTGGACACCAGCTGATGCTTCAATTTGAGGAGAGGTGAGTGCAAAATGTGACATCTCAGCAGCTAATGTGGCCACACATTATGTGACTGTCCAGAAGGGACAAAGCCATCTCCACTTCTTTGCCACCTCATCTGGCCAAAACATTTAGGGCATGTGAATACTGGGCTGCTCCACTGCTATGACAGTCAGGAGACCATAGCCATTTGCTTTTAGATAGTCTGTCACCTATCAGGTGTCCTGAGGTGCTGTAGGACCAAATCCCACCCTCACGCCTTCCACAGAGGGTGTGTGTATATGTTGCTTGAAGGCAAGCCATATCCACCCAGCTATCACTGGGTCTGCTCCAAGCCCAGGGAAGGTGAAGGATGGGTCCCTTGCTGAGGGTATCATCACAGAACTCCCCATGGAGCTCCTGCCACTGAAGAAGTCTGATTCTAGCAGGGAGTTGCATTGCATCCCATAGCAACGAAGTATATATGCATTTAACAAACTCAAGCTCAGCTCCTTCCACAAACCAAAATAAATTGTTTCCATGCCTGCCCAGATTCTAAATTAGCAGAACAAACAGTCATTTAAAATGAATGATTTCAAGTCAGAGGCATACAAATCAGAGACTGTATTTCTTCTCACTGAAAGAATACTGTTACACCAAATTTTTTTACTTAGATTTTCAATCTTACATAGACAGAGCAAAAGATCTTTATTATCATGTGGTCAACAGACTATATAACCAGTTCTGGCTCCATATCTGACATGTCCAAACCCTGACAGATCATTCCCTTTGGTGCTTTTACACATATCAAGAGCTGTCAGCCACAGGGCTCACTTCTTTGTTTGGCTGGTGGGGAGCTCGACTCAGAAGGGGTTTCCCCCAGAAGTTACCTACATTACCAGTTTCTCTGCTCTGCTGTGGGCTGCAGGGCCCCCAGCAACTGCAGCAAAAGACAGTGACAGTGTTCAGGTATTGCCAGACGGCAATGAGGGTGCAGGAGAAAGGGAGGAAGGAGTGCCTGTGGTGTCTTGTCTGGAAGGGGAGACAGAAGAGAGGGACCCCACAACATTAGCTGAAACTTCACCCAAAACCTTTTGGAGCCCTTTCTACAGTTCTGCCTAAATGCTCCCAACTCTCTTGAGCTGCAGCTCCATCTTTTCTGCCAGCCTTGCCAGCCATGCTTTCCTCCACCTGGGCCAAGAGAACATGTTTGCATGGAAGGAGGTTAGTAGGTGATCCTGGTTCCTAGCTCTTCTGAGGAAGTGTCAATCCAGGCAGGACAGCTATTTGGAACAGGTTATAAGAGGTTACCCTCAGGCAAGTATAGATACGTGATGAACACGTTACTCCAAAGGGAGGTCATAATTTGATACAGACCTCTGGAATCATCATTATCGAATTCCAGTTGTGCAAATTAAAACTCTGAATGTTTCAGGTCTTGTTCAGACTGCTGCAGAGTCAACAGAGTCTCTCACTGCCTCCAGTGGGTTTTTGATGTGATCCTTATTGAATAAACAATCAAGAAGTAAACACGTATAGAATCTGATTACCTGGTCTCCAGCCTCTGGATGAACTATCTGCTGCATCATGTTAATACAACCTTGGCATGTGACATTCCAGCGAGCTACAGCAGCATTTCCATCACCCAGCTGGGTACATCTGGTCAAGTTCATCTGTGACTTCTGGTCCTAAGGTACTAGTCTCTCTTATACAAAAGTAAGACTCTCTAGTTTATCTCTGTCCTTTCTGCCCTCACTAATCTTTTTCCCATGAGCTCTAAGCTGCTGCAAGTGCCTGCACCAGCTGGCAAAACTACCCCACAACCACTCACCTTTTCCACAAGTCACTGTGGCTCCAGGGCTGCCAAGATGCTGCCCTGAGATGATCTGAAGGATCTCTTATTTTACCAGCACAGCTGCTTGTTATTCTGTCCAGGAGCAGTAAAGCTATCAATTGTGCAGAAGGAGAACATTTTAAAGCACACTAAACAGCAAATAATCCTCTGCTCAGGATATTAAAATATCACAAACCACAAATTTCCCAGTGTTATGACTTTGTAGCTGGCATCTGTGAGTTTTAGCACCCTAGTCTGTAGACTGAGGAGGTGACATGGTTATACTAAGCCTAGGGTAAAAGGGGGTGCACAAGGTAGCCTTGTGCACCTGCTTCTAGGTCAGAACTGCTTTTACAAACCCATTCTCTCTAATATATTCACTTCCAATCACTGCTGTGCCCAAACAGCATGCCTTCATCCCTGGAATGGGGCTGGGTACTGCTGGATGGATCAAGTAGATCCTCAGCCAGAATGCCCAACACAGACCACCTTGTGACAGAGAGGGTGTCTGCAGCCAATTCTTGCCACATTTTTGGATCCATTTACTTTTCTTAAGACATAAGATGGTTGCCCTAATTGCATGCTTGCATTAGGCCTTTGCCCTTAGGTGCTCATCAGCAGTTTTTAAGGTGTTAAGTCAAGGTCTAAGGCAGCCTTGCTGCAAGATGCTCTGTTGTCATCAGAGGTTCCTGCAGGGTCAGATACATCCAGACATCACATGTACCAGCACAAGGTGTATTACTGAGGAGATAAGAGAGGAACAAAGCTAAAGGCAGACAGAGACATTCTCCCTCCAAAAAGAAAAAGTTATGCTTAAAAGTTTGTCCTTCTTAGTCCTTCAACCAGCAGAAATATGTTGCTCACATTGTTAGATAAATCCTACCACTGTTAGATAAATCCTGCAGATGTGGAAAAAAAGGAGCTTTCCTTAAGACAGAAGATGAGTGGTGTCATCCAGCATTAAGGGAGAGATTCTGGAGACAAAGGAGGACCAAGTCCTGCACTGTCCTGTGGAAAGATACTGCATATGGCTTTGAGGAACACAGGAAGAGTGGTACATAGCAAATAAAAGGTCAGGATTTTAGCACGAAGACTCTTCATGCTATTTCCTGTGATCCTCTGACACTATATAATCATTTTCTAGCCCTGAAAATGATGGTCAAGGTTTGATAAAAGGTGTAACTCATCAGTATGTGCAGAAGCATCTGCAAAATCCAGATGGGAAAATGACCTTGGCTCCTGCAGTTAAGAGAAAATGAGGCTTGGGCCAGGTTAATTCCCAGGGTTGCACATAGATCTCATTGGAGTTGCCCTGGGGTGAGCTTGATTCTCAACTCCTTAAAGTTAAAAAAAAACAAAAAAAGGCAAAATCCAGGTGGGTGTTGGCAATATGGAACCAATGGGGTTGTTTGTTTTGTGTGCCAGTTGTTGCTAGTCAGCTACCATGACTTAAAACTTATTCCTGGGGATCTGCAGGAGCAGGCACGTGTTTTACAAAGACAAGGCAAAGCCTTCACCTGAAACCGGCTCATGTTGCCTTTGACAGATTTCACTTTATTGATTATCCTGTCTTTCTATTTAAAGTACCCCCAGCTTTGACTTTCAGGAGTGCATCCATTTGGTCTCTGAAGCTATCACCTGCTGATGTGTTTGCAGAAGCTTCTCCCAGGGAGCATCTTTCTGAAGAGAAAAATGGTTTTACTGAATAAGCAGAGCTCATGCTGCAACAGTCAATGTTAACTTTCTACATGGATATGCACTCCAAGGTGTAGGTGTGTCTAGCACTAGGTTATTGTGCTCTTGGCAATCAGATTTATTCACTAATTATCTTTTTTTCTTGTTTTAAATGCTGTGACTTTATGAAAGTCCCAATCAATCCTACAGCTGGAATAAAGTTCTGGAATAGTCCAGCTTTTGTACTTGGAAATTCAAGGAAAGAGACCCAGCATAGGATTTAGAAGTTGGATTTGGTTTTATAAGGAAAAATATTGAAGAGGGAAGAAAAGATGGCAAATGTGAACTAAATCCTCTTCTGTGGCAAATTGAGGTCTCCAAGTGCTCATGGGGAGCTTTCTCCTGGGAAGCTCTGGTTACACACACTGACTTCACAGTTTGAATTCAGATTTGGGTCCTACACTGTGGCCCACTGATCTTGCTAGGAGAATCCCTTGAACTTGCTGGCCAAGGGCAAGCCTTGCAGTGCCCTAAATGCGACCTTGTGAGGGTTCATTGCATAGTCATGTGGAAAACACCCATCTGAAGACCTGAGGAACTTTTGTAAATGTATGTCTGAGCTAAGACTCACCAGACAAATATCCATCTATTTGTGAGGTAATGACTCCTGCTTCCACACCAGAAGTCAATGTTTTCCCAGTGTGTGACTCCCTATTAGTTCTGCTGCCTGTTCTGTCTGATAGCAGGAGGCATAGAAAATAGTGGAAATTAAAAATGAAGATAATGCAAAGTTAAACACACCTCTTCTTGATCTTCAAATTGAGTTAATGTCAGGCAAAGCTTCTGCTCTATGCTCTGGCTGGCTTCTTTGTTTAACGGTGAATTGAGTGGGACTATTTCACTTGCCAGCTTGTGCAGTAAGATGGAAAATGAAATTACTAAGAGGCAGTGTCAGAGTCACAGCGTGTAAGTGACCCTCCAAGGCACAGCCAAACCAGAAGCTCTTTGCAGGTTCCTGTTATCATGTGATCAGACAACTTCAGACGCCAAAACACTGTGATCCTCATGACACCCCTGCAGCAGGGCTGTTTTCCTCGTGGTTCAAGACTTCAGGTGCCATGGGCACAGACCAGGAACAGTGCAACAAGAGGGCTTACATCCCTGTGTCTAGGTTTTGGGGTTCTTGCCATTGGGTCTGCACAAATCAGGTCCTTGGAAGCAGAAGTGCCCAGGACATTGAGCCTTGTTTTCTCGCCTTTCATGGCATGTCTGGAAGAGGTGTGTGGTGCCATGGGGAAGACCCTGGGAGGAACTCCTCTGGCTCAGGCCATCAGCTGAAAGTCTGAGTAAGGTCCCTGGCTAGGAATCCCACTGCTGCCCAAGCAGAAACTGCACTGCCTTGTTTGATCTGAGATGCCCCAAGGATAAGCTTCAAGGAAAACTGACCCCTGAGAAGAGAAAGCACCACTGCATGCAGAAACCAAGCCAGAAGCGGGATATAGAGTCTAAATATAGTTGGTCCTAGGAGCTTGGACCAAAGTCCTAGCTTAGGGACTGGTGCTAAGATGGAGCCACTGATTGCTTTTCCCTCTGCAATTTTTTTCTCAGAGCTCGAGGAATTAAAATTCATCAAAACCTTAATTTCTGAAAGACATTAAGCCTGGCATACTTTGACCTTCACAGTGTCATTTAGTTTGACTGTCTGACCAATTTTTTTCATCCTCGCCTGTGCTGCTCCTTCATATTTGATTCAAGCAATGAAAAAGAAGGGTAGGAAGCAGCTACCTAAGATGGAGATTACACACAGGGTTAGCAGAGCAGAAGCATGCTGCCTTCTTCTACTGGCTCTGCTCAGTATTTAAACTGAGATATTTAGTTCCCATGGGGAAAATTGTGTTAGAATAGAAAAAGGCACAGCATGTAGCTATTATTGGGCAGTGATAGTAATGAGCATGGAAAATGGAACAATATATAACCCATTCTTAATAGACTCTTGGGAGGGTTATCCTGTGCTTCTCCTCAGATCCTATACCCAGCCACTTTCTTCATAATTGGTAATGCCTTTTTTTTGAGAACCAGATCCATTTGTATTGCTCAGTAAATATTAATGGCATTTCCCAAAGATTAATTATCCCCATGCCTGCACCACAGCGTGGTTTGAATAAAATAAACACCCTTTTCTCTTTCCAAGTAGCTGTTTGACCAGAGTTGTTGTCCTTTCTGGAAGTCCAAGAAAGTCAAAACTTTCTCCACTGATCCTACAGTTTCCCCAGGTGGGAATATTCTGCATCTTGTGTGAGCTCTTTGCACCAGAAGAATAATCCATAGTGTTTGCATTGGTGAAATGAGCCTTGGAGCCATGCTGACCGATGCCTCCTTTGCCAAAGAGAAGGTGCCTGAAGTCCAAAAGGGAGGTAGGATGGGGAGGCATCCAACTTTCTGCACATGCAGAAGTTAGTTGCGATAGTATGAAAAGAAATGCTCTGCCTTGAAATGGTACTTAGCTTTAACTTTGTGGCCATGAAGGTTTGAGCAGGTTTGGGATGTTGGTGTGCATAAACATGATGCCAAAATATATATCAGCTTGGCTATGGGAATTGGTTTTCATCCTTAACCAAAGTGTCTAAGACCACAGGGAAAATGATGCCGTGCTTGTTGCTCAGCAGTCAAAGCAGAGCAGTTAAGATTTACGCCATGCTGGTGAGGAGGATGTAAGCCTTGCTGCCTTTTACTCCATGGAAACAGCTCTCAATCACCCTGGAGGCTGAAGCATTGAAGTGGGAGAGGGAAGATGTGAATGCCAAGGAAACCTCTCTGCTTCACTGAGGAAGTGCAGTGGTGTTTTTTGATTTTCTACTCATAGGTGCTTGCAGTGGGTCATGTCATAGCAGCGAATAAAGATTTTGTTCCAGTTTTGGGAGAGGAATCTGGCCCTGAGGATACTCACTTTTTTTCTTGTCTTCTCTTTTTTTTTTTTCCATTGCTGCAAAATGACAGACTGAGCCCTGCCATCCAGAAGCAGGGCTGAGCTATGCCACAGTTAATAGAGGTCTAGTGTTGGACATGTTTTGGAGCCAGCATTCCTCCATGTTAAAATTAGTGTATTTTACTGTACACGCATTAGTAAAGGTTGGTTGTGTTTTCTGTAACTAATAATAATCCCAAATCTCCTTTTTTTAGGAACTCTAGTCCTCAAAAAGACTTTCTTTTCCCATGTCTACCATACATACATGCTGCAGATTTGCTGGCGTGAAACCAGGAAGGATGGCACACTTCGTTTCCTGCTAGCTCTAATCAGCCTGGGGAGCTTATACCAACACTTGCTCCAGCTTTGCTCAGAGAGTGTGGCAACAATGTCTTTCTGGAATGGTGACACTCCTGGTGCACAATCAGTGCAGTTTAAAATGGAAAGGTGTAAAGCCAGGCCCGTGACAGCTTGAAGGATTGCGTGGGGCTCTATCAGCCAGACCCCATCTGAGAGCAAACACAAAAATGTTGACAGACAACTTTCATAAATTGCTTTGTTGAGTGTCAACTTCACTTTATAGCACATTGTCACATGCCAGTGCTGACACTTGTGGCATAACTTGCTGGCTCAGTATCTCAGGCTTGTCATGCTCGTAGCGTTTGCTGCATTTTTCTTTCTCGGTAAATTCCTGATGGTCCAAACTGGAGCTGTTACCAGGTTTTGCCCTTGGTAAGGGAGAGGAGCTGTGCTGCACAGCATGTGAGGACAGAGCAGTGCTGACATGGCAGTTAAAAACCAAATTAGGGTGAAACAAAATGAATGCATTAACTGTACCTGTATTTCTGTGCAGTGAAGTGTTTTCTTCTAATGTCCTAGTTCTCCCATAGCAGCATCTGTTATCCAGAAGGCAAAGGTTTCACAGAATGTTAGGGGATTGAAGGGACCTCAGAAGATCATCTAGTCTGACCCCCCTGCCAAAGCAGGTTTGCTGCAGACTTAGCAGAGTTAACAGCTACCATGTGCTTGGTGAGTTGAAAACCTCCTTCTATTTAGTTATTTACTTTTCTTGGCCTTTTTCATGCTAGGTGTTCACCCAATGCCATGTCAAAAAAAGGGAATTTGTCTTGCTAGTGTCACATGTAGACTAGTTAGGAGTTGTAGTCACCATCATGTTAAACCAAGTCACGAAGTGCCCTAAATGGATGTGGCTTGTGTGGCTGGAGAAACACAAGAGTTAAAAAACATAATGCATGAAACCTGACATAGTACCTGCAAGCTGGGGATCTCCTTGGGCTATCCCAAACATCTGGAGGGATTTGGGGTACCCAGAACTGAGCAGCTCCCAGTCAGGAGCTGGTACAGGTGGACACTGTGGAGCTGGGCTGTGCAGCCTCACTGGTATTTTTGGCTATATCAATGTCAAGAGTCCCTGCATTATACCATGAGCTGGTTTTTGCATCTTCCATAAAGGTCAGTCAGCACACAGTATTTTCTAACATGTGCAGGAGGGGTTTATCATGGTTTATACCACCATATGTGGCTCATGGTTTGCCAGGACTAAGCAGGCAGCACGGAAAGCCAGCACGCACTTACAACACATGGCAGGAGACCTGCTCCGAGGTAGCACAGACTCTGGGTGTGAGCAGGATTAATTAGCTCTCATTACAGGCCAGCTCAGTGAGTGTTGCACGGTGGTGATTAGCTCAAACACAGTAGACCAAAGGAACAGATTATTTTGACAGTCAGGCCTGAATGTGGCATTTCCAGGGATTCTTGCAATGATTTGGCCAAAGGACATTACCAAGGCAGAATCCCAGTGTGGGAAGTGATGAGACACACAACAGAAATACAAGCACATGGCAGGACTGGATCTGCCTTTGCCCATGGCTTTCTGGGGCCTTAGGCAATGGGTGCGCTGCACACAAGGTCACGGCAATTCTTGGTCTCTCATGATGGATCTCCCATGGTCTCTCATGCTGATAACATCTAGTTATTTATGAAAATTGTCCATGACTGAGGCCAGAAATGTACTAAGGTGGGCTATGGGTGCTCCCATCTGCAGTAGGTACTGATCTATCCTCCCAGGAGGATAGCTGAGAAAGGCTGTGGCTCAGTGCCTGAACCATGGCCTGGGTGTTTGGTGGCTTGGTTAGGTCAGGGACATGATACATCAACATGCTGGTCTTGAAGATCAGTTTGTTTGAATGTGCCCCCTCCAGTGAGTAAGAAGCCCTCCCCCCCCGCCTCAATTTGGGGTGCTCACTAGTTTGTGAGGGAGCTACAGTATAAGCAATGGATTGTATCAGATGGCGCAGGGTGTGTCCCCAAAATGAACGTGTATTAGTGTTGTGGGAGTAGAGGCTCCAAGGAGGACAGATGTCAATCCCACATGACTGGGAGCCCCAGATAAACCTTGCTGGTGTGTGCTGGCAGGCACTGGTGCCTCCCCTGTGTCTCTACAGCATGCCCATAGGTAGGCATTAGGCAGCAGAGCCATGGTAAAAGGCTCTTTATGTCAAGATTTCGGCTTTTCAAAACACAAAAGGACATGCTTGAAATTCATTCCTTCATGCTGATCCTGGGAGTCTTCCATAACCTTGAAATTTGGCTCTCTCCTTAGCTTTCCCTGTTTGCTCTGTGCCTGTACAGCCACTCACTGAGCCCTGCCATGCACCGGCACGTGTCATGGGGCCAGAGGCACCTGGGTCAGCAGCTGCTTAGCAGGGCATTGTGGCCAGCCCAGGCACTCCCCATCTCCCACAGCAGCTTCACAGCATGTTGCCACTGTCTGGCTGAGGCACTGGCCACCACAGCAAAGAAACCTCCAGAATTAAGGTAGGTTTTTGGCATTTCGTATGTGCCTGTAATTTATGCCCACCACAAATACCACCGACTGGTTTGTAACATCAAGGTGTTGGGCTTTTCTCCCTTGTGTAACGGGCTGTTCCAATGCATTACAAACCCCTGGGGAATTTGTCTATTCATTTGCTTTCCATCTCTCACAGGAGCTACAACCACAGCTTGAGCAGCAAGAACTTCCCAGGCACCTCAGCCAGGGCAATGCCTGGTTTTGTACCAGCAACTGTATCACCTTTACGATTTGCTGCTGCCACCCTGGGAGCCAAAATGGGTCAGAAACTGAAGTTAATGTGTGTGGGCAGAGTCAGGGCATCTCTCCCCACTGCCCTGTTTCAGTACCCCCTCATGGGAGTGAGAGTGTGTGGTTCACCACTGATGCCCAAACTACAAGGCGAACGTGCCAGGCATGGAGAGACTTCTCAAGCCCCACCGATGGCCTTGTTGGGTCAGGTGGGCTCAATGTTGAGCATCCCTCAGCCCATCGCCCTCTTCCTTGTTGTTGCCTAGTGCTCCCCGTGATATCGGTACCCCGATTGCCTCTCTAGCATCTTCAGCCCTGACAGGCGCAAGACACATATGCACCCCCATACCCAGGTTGCTGCAACACCCCATGCAGAACAGAGGGGTGCTCATCCCGTAAGGGGCTTGGTGGCAGTAAGGCTTTGGATTAGAGGGGTTTTTAGTCTTGCCTTTGAACATGTATAAAATGAGGTCTGTGTGGAGCTTTAACACAGGCAATGGCAGCACCACCTCACCTTGGCGGAGCTGGACACACACAACCACCCACTTTCCCCTGCAGCTACACCGCCCCCCTCCTCCTCTGCACACCCGACCTATTCCCTCCTCACATCCCTCTTCCTGTTGCTGAAATCCATGCCACCCCCTCACATAGCGCATGCCTCATCCTTTTCATTTCACAGCAAGGATTTCAGTGGTGTTTCTTGCTCCATGTTTTATTATAGAGCAAGCAGCCATCCCTCCTTCCCTTCATCGTCTAACTCTTCCCTAATACGATCACTTCATCCTGTGAGACCTGAAAACCCATTTCCAAAATTCCCTTGGCAACTAATACAATAAAACAAGCCTATAAATATAAATAATTATGATAAAAAGGCATAAAATGCCAGACTTGGGTCAAACATACTCGCACAGTGACACTAGCAACAAATAACTACACAGTGTTTGAATGTGGATGGGAAAAGCTGAATACAGAGTAGCTAGTTTGTTGCCCATAACTGTCAGACTCCTAATTCGGACAGGCCATATTTTATTGATAGCAGAGCAAACACAGTCATAATCCATCCCTACCTTTCCTGCTTTGTGAAAAATCCTATCCATCCCCAGGGAGGTAGGGATGGAAGAAACAGTGGTGTGAACGTGAGGTGAAAGTATAAGACAGAAAGCACAGTCCCAGGCTGTTTCCCACATGTTTCTCGCACATCATATGCTAAGTTCAATTTTCCAAAAGCTTTGTTTTATTTTTAAAGGTAACATCTTTATTATTATTATATTTATTAGTTGTTAGTATTATTATTATGCAGAGATGAGATTTTTTTTTTCCCCCTTTGATCACAGAGCAAACAGTTTGCTTTTGAAAATGTTAATGGAGTCCTGATTTAAAACATTATATTTTTTTTTCTTCACCTTTTTTTTTGTTGTTGTTGTTGTTTTTTAAAACGTTGCAACAGGCAGGATCTGGGGTTCGGTTTCCTCGTCCTACACAAAGAGAGATTCCGGAGTTCGGACTCCTAGCCACTACTGGTAGGTCCTGCCTTGCTCAGTTGTCGTCTCAAGTGTGGTTTCGCCAGGTGGGGTGGGTAGGTGGGTGGGAGGGGAAGAGTTGGAAGAAGGGAGGGTATTTGTCAGCTATGTCGAGTCTTGGTTAACAACTTTGCCTCCATTCATGGTTGGTGTCCCTGAACTTTTTCTTGAGCGTCCTTGTTTTTCTCCAATTTCATGCAGCGATGGCTCTCTGTACATGCACACTGCAAACAGAAAAAGACACACATTAACAGCTCTGAAGTCATAGAATCATAGAATGGCAAGGGTTGGAAGGGACCCCAAGTATCATAGAGCTCCAACCCCCCTGCCACAGGCAGGGCCACCAACCTCAGGCCCGGAGCTACACAAGGTTGCCCAGGGCCCCATCCAGCCTGGCCTTGAACACTTCCAGGGATGGGGCATCCACCACCTCTCTGGGCAGCCTGTTCCATGACCTCACCACTCTTTCTGTAAGAAACTTCCCCCTAATATCCAATCTAAAAGTCACAGACATTAGTGACCATAATGAATTATTTCTTTGTGTATGAAGCTGAAATTCCAGCCCCAATACCAATGCACCCACACCTACAGAAACCTCAGTGACCCAGCAGCAGGTCCTGTTACCAAGCAGGATCGGTTACCTGTCCCTGCTGCCTGTCAGGGCCTCCCTCTGTCTCTGTATCCTTCCAAAGACACAGATAGAAACATGGGATTTCTCACAGGTGCATCTTTCCAGGCTTTCAGTGCTTTACTAGTTTTTTTAATGTTACATTCATATATATGAAACACACCATGTATTGTCTCAAGATGCTGATTATCATCTAAAAACAGGTCTGAGTTGTGCTTGGTCCCCTGTCCTTAACCTCCTACAAGAAGCCCTTGAAAGTCTTGAACCAAAACTATGCTTCCGTCTGAGCCATCCAAGCCTTCTGGGTGTTAAGCTCTGGATCTGGAAGTGGTGACTCAAGCCATTTGGCTTCTTTGGACAAGAGCTGAGGTCTGCTCTCAGTACTTCTTATTTTTTCTCTTCTAATTCAAGAGAGCCAGTCAAAGCCAAGTCTGTGAGCTGACACATGAGGATGAGTTCAGTGACAGCAAGCCAGGAGCCATCTCAGCTCTGCATGGTCACCCAGCAACACCTCAGAACAAGGTGGATGGAGGGCACCTTCTCTCCAGCCCCTGGCTAAGCAATGTGTATCCTAAAAAAGGTACCTGCTGGAGCCCAGACTGTCTGAGAAGGCAGCATCTGCCCAGGACATGGCACATCCTCATGCCCTGCGCTGCATAAAGCGTTTATCTAACTCACCAGGTGGACTAATTCCTCATGGTTGTCCTTGTATCATGTGAGGTGTGCCAGAGCAGGGGCACATGCTGAGCGGCTCAGTGAGATGCTCACCAAAGGGAGCATCTCAGATGAGCTCACTGCAAACGTGATGGGGTGTAGATATGATTCAGTGAGGCATCTCAAGGGCAGGCACACTGGGATTGAGAACATGAGGTAGGTTCAGACTGCAGAAGTCGTGCCTGGATCTTTGCAAAATTTAGGATGGAAACAAAATTACTGTGTACTGCTTCCTGTTGTAAAGCTGTCAGCATCGCCACTGACAACACAGATCTCAACCACAGGGGATGAAGCCCATCAAGTTTTGGTTCTGGGTAATCCACAAGAACAAAATTTCAAAAATTAGCTGAAGAAATTTAAAAAAAATGTGATCCTTTATATAAAAAGGATGGAAGCACTTGTATTTATAACCTTCCCTGATTGGCAAATAAATCCTGACAATTAGAGGCAGGCTGCAATTGACATTATTGCTCTGCTTTTTACTCCTAGCTAGATAAACAGTTATAGCAGTGTGCAACAATACAGGACAGAGATAAAGTGCAGTCAACTGTGTATTAATAGGAGGGATATTGCATTGAATATATCAGCAGTGAAAAAATACTCCTTTTCACAGAGAGCATTTTTCATGCAAGGCTTTCAAAGCAGCTTAAAAACACACACACACACACACTCTAGCTGGGCCTCCCAGTGTGGCTGCAAGGCAGGTACCAATCTGCTAACTGTTTTTGCTGCTGGAGCCATTTTTTTGATGATGAGGAAAAAAAAGAGGAAAGGAATGACTTGTCCCATGGGTCTGGGCCAGGGTGAGCAATGCCAGGACTGCCCGATAGCTGCCCAGACTACGGGTGCTGTCTGAATGGTGCAAAGAAAGTGTGTAGCAAGGCAGTAATGGGAGAAACAGGGATCCCACATTCCCTGTCAGCTGCTGAGCTGCATCTTGTACCTTGGCTAGAGTCACCCAACATGCTGGTGATAGTGAATTTGTCTGCTTGGAGAAGCACCTAGTAAAAGCCTGAGTAACTATGAAAAGGTTGGACTCTGTGAACTTGTGATTTCTTAGCCCGAGCTGCAGAGCCCTTTGATGCACATCACTTCTGTGACCAACCTCATTCTCTGACATGATGTTCACCCAGCAGAGCTGGGTAGCTGTGCCGGTGTTGTCCCAGCATCCCATATACAAAGTTCTGGCCCAAGTGCAGTGTCATCTTCACCCTGACCTCTCTGGTCCCAGGCTGGAGCTGGAGGGACCCCCCATGAGCTCGTCCCCCAGCAGCTGCATGTATTTAACTCACCTCAACCTGCCTCCATCCCCAGCACCCCACTGGGCTGGGCCAGATGTGTAGCCACAAGGGCTGAGCCTAAGCAAAGCCCACAGCAGCAGCACCATGGCACGCTGCCTTTATTCAGCTCCCTGCCTCTCATTATGGCCTTTGGGCAAAAACGTTGAGCAGCTAACAAGGCCCAGAGAGTAATGAATACAAATCAGGCTACAGAAGTAAACAACATTTGCAGAAAAAAATTAAGGGAACCCTGTACCTAGCAAGCAAATAGGGCAAGAATTATAAGTTTATCTTCCAGTCTAGTGCATGATGCAAGTACTGACATGGGGCATGGCTGGAGGCTGCTCACATTGTGCATTTCAGACAGAGCTGTCAAAGCCTCTGTACCAGACAGGCTGTGCCAACAGACCATGCCAGAAAATCTGTAGCAGCACAGGACAAGCATATTTTCAATATTTAGATACACCTACAGCATTGGTGTACACAGCATTTACATGGCATCACACACAAGGCAGTGGGTGGATATTCTCCTACATTACAGGCATGTGTGTGTGTGTGTGTGTGTACTGAGCTTTGGCCATTGCTTGTTGTCGGCTGCACTGTGACACACAGGGGGTTTGTGTGTGCAGACAGATACACAGTCCTTTGAAGGACAGTGTGACATGTTGTGCAACACCAGCTCTTGGATTTGGTTTGTTACTCCTTGTACTGAGGAAGCTTCAGTGTGACTCACGCACGGAGACGTTAGTCATGGACAGGGGAGGGTGAGGGGTTGCAAACGGACTGTTTGTTGAGTGCACAGATCTGCCCAGACTTAAAGTGCATCTCAGTGGCTCAGGACTAGCAGCAGTCACTGACAGGTCTGTTTGGGGTCCCCGTGTGTGTGTGTGTATCACCTGCACCAAGGTAAATTAGCAGCAGTGTGACAGCTGGCATGCCCAGACGCTTGGGAGGTCTGCTGGTGTACACAGCACAAGGCAGCTTTGGAAGGATGAGCAATTTGGCTAGAAGAAGAGTCCCCCCCCTGCTTTGCCTTGCTTCTCCCACCCACCCACACCCACACACCAAGCCAAATACAGCCCTTAGTGTCTGGAAACTAAGCTAATGCTTTGGAGCTTCAATCAGATAATCAGCTCCTATGTCCCAGATTCTAATCAACACATCCATATTCATGCTTTAATTGGAAACTGCCGTTAGCTTGATCTGCTGAAGATCCACAGGCATAAATGGAAGGGGGTGAGCAGCAGTGGAGCTGCGTCCATGGCTGGTTCTTGCGGCTTTTGATTCCTTTCTTCCCCACCAGCCAGCAGTACCTGCCATGCTCATGCACAAGGAATCACATTTGCACAAAGAAACCACCCACAGATTGGTCAGGAAGGAGACTGGGGTTACAAGCAAGGGAAAGAGGGAAGCATCCTTCCCAAAGGTGAAGGCATGGAGGGGGCTGCCGGTCACCCAGGAACAGCTTAATCTCTCTCTCTTTCTCTCCTATGAAATGACATAGGATCCCAGCTTCAGTTCTGCTTCCCAGGCATGGCACTGGCATACCACACACATGGTGAAACCAACATCACCCTGTGCAGCTTTCCTGGGTGTTGGGGTCCAGCTGAGTTTGGGAAACATGCACCATTTTGTGTCCTGAGCCTAGCATTTCTCACCTGACACCTCTGCCAGCTGAGGAGGGTGAGTGGATGCAACTAAACACATTTTCTTTCTCTAGAATACAGAGAAAAGCTTACAAAAGGACCTCAGATAGATCCTACCTGTCCAGCTTCACCGCTGACATTCCCTGTCCCAAACCCTGTGAGACAGGCAACCCAGGAGACGGGCTCTTTCCCTTGACTGATGCCACAGCTCTGGGTGTCGGTATCTGCAGCAGTGGCTGCATCAGCTAATGCTTCAGCAGAGAGAATTAATTGTCTGAGCAGCAGCTAGGGGCAGGAGGGAGCGAGTGATTATGCACCCTCGTTTTCTGCCTCTAATTACTGTGTTCTAAACCCGGTCCCAGCTGATGCATTTCAGAGGCATCTGAACTCACCGTCTATCTGGTGGCTAAATGTGCAGGATGCTGCCAGATGGAGTCAGTTTGTTCAGGTAAGAAACACAGCACAGGATGACAAAACGCCAAGCAAAAGCCTGGCTAAAGTGCATTGCATTTGCCATCTCATAAAACCATTAGGAGCTTCAGAGATGAACAAGTGAGTTAGTGTGGGCTTGAAAACATACCAAAGCCTGACCACTTGAAAGACATACCCAAAAGATGAGCTGCATTAACAAAGCCTGAGAAAGAGTGTCAGGTTTGTGGAGGTTTGGGTTGGTGTTTTTTTAAAGAAGACTTTTCAGGATGTTTTGTAGATTAAAGTGATACCTTTGAAGCATTTTCACTAAGCCTACCACATCTTTCTACTTAAAAGTGTCTTGTACTCCTCTGCAACGTCTGAGGACTCTTCTTTAACATAACTGGGAACTTGCATCTGTGGGAAAACGCCCTGGGAAAGGGCTGCTGTTCCTTGCACATGGTTATTTATCAGTGGTAGTAAATGGATCAGGCTATTTGTTAACAGGTCACCTTCATATCTGTGACATGTTCATGTCATGAAGGCTGAAGCACCATGAGCTTGGAGTTAGGGGCAGCTCTGCTGACTTGGAGGAAAAATCGTCTTCTGCTTTTGGTGGCCAGATGTGCCACCCTCAAATGCATTCTGGCTTGGGCCTATTGAGAGATGAAACGTAGGTCTTTTGGGAGAGCAATCTAGAAATTATGTTTCCAAGGAGAAGGAAATAACAGAGCACATCCACAATAAGCATTTGATAAAATTCTCATTTAAATGTCTGGAAAGGCCTCCCATTTTTTTGAGATGGGTTTGGATGTTTAAAAGAACAAGAGACACCACGGATGACAGCGTTTGTCCAGCACTAATCACCACAGATATTTAAAGAGACTGAAATCGCTTTAAAAGATTGCTTGGTGTCCAAATGACAATTATACTCAAGCTAATTTCTTGTGTAGTCTGGTTCAATCTACATGCCTGCACTTTAAGGGCTCATTTAGCTCGAATGATGAGTGATCGGAAATAAAAATATCAAAAGAAATGTGTCGTGTATGTGTGTTTTTAACCAAAACTGGCACCACACAGCACATTAGCTGCTGCCTGCCAGGCTGTTTGTCTTGGCTTTGCCTGCACACAGATGGGAGAGGAACTTAACATTTCCCCTGTTATTACTTGGTAAGTTTTTTTGTGCTTTTATATTGATTAAGCTTAATGCTATTTCCAAAAACAAACAAATCCTACCTCCACTAAACAAAAAAACACCCCAAACCCAAACACTCCTACCAACCAAACTCCAAAACTTTTCTATCTGGTATCTAGCAACTCTCACATTGACCATCTCCAGCATGCCGACAATCTACAGGAGTGAAAACACTCCATGGGAACAGCACAGCACAAAGCTGTTGCTGCTAAAAGCCACAGGTAGCACACACTGTACATACACAGATACTGCTGGGCGATACGCACGTGTACATACACCTTGTCCTTGGAAGTTATCTGGGAGGATATTTAATATTTATTTATTAGGTTACTGTCCATTTGCTGCTCTGAGGAGAAGGACTTATGGATTCAGAAAGGAGTACGAAGCAACAGGAGTCAAATTACAGACTGGGAGAAGAGCTTCTTGAGAGTAGCCCTGCTGAGAAGGACCTGGGTGTCACAGTGGATGAGAAACTTAACCTGAGCCCGCAGTGTGCTCCTGCAGCTCACAAGGCCAATGGGATCCTGGGCTCCATCAGAAGAGGGGTGGCAGCAGGGACAGGGAGGGGATTGTCCCTCTCTGCTCTGCCCTCGTGAGGCCCCATCTGGAGTACTGTGTCTGGATCTGGGGCCCCCAATATAAGAAGGATGTGGAACTGTTGGAGAGGGTTCAGAGGAGGGCCACAAGGATGATTAGAGGACTGGAGTACCTGCCCTACAAGGAGAGGCTGAGGGAGCTGGGCTTGTTCAGCCTGGAGAAGAGAAGGCTGCGGGGGGACCTCATTGCAGCCTGCCAGTCCCTGAAGGGAGCATACAAACAGGAGGGGAATCTACTTTTTAAAAGGGCAGATAATGGCAAGACAAGGGGGAATGGTTTAAAGCTGAAGGAGGGGAGGTTTAGATTGGATATTAGGGGGAAGTTTTTTACAGAAAGAGTGGTGAGGTGCTGGAACAGGCTGCCCAGAGAGGTGGTGGATGCCCCATCCCTGGCAGTGTTCAAGGCCAGGTTGGATGGGGCCCTGGGCAACCTTGTGTAGCTCCAGGCCTGAGGTTGGTGGCCCTGCCTGTGGCAGGGGGGTTGGAGCTTTATGATCCTTGGGGGGTCCCTTCCAACCCTTGCCATTCTATGATTCTATGATGAAATGAGTTCTGGGAGCAATCTGGGCTATTTTATGCTGCCTTTTCCCTAATGGTCCCTTCACTAAGCTGCTGGAGAATTCTTCTGCACATAGGAAACAACCAGGAAGTTTCAGCTCAGAGATAATTGCCACTGAAGTGGTGGGAGAAGTGATTCCTAGCAAGGCATGTAACACCTCTCCTTCCCAGAAGACCGCATTCCTCTTTGCATACATTACTGTATCAGCAGTCATGTGGCAAGGGAAACGCTGGTGGTGGTATTGGAGCAAAAGGAAACCTGTGAGCATTAATGCAGATGGAAACTGCAAAGTATTGGCCTGAATACACAACAAAGCCCCCACCCTGGGGCATGCTACAGCATTTAGCAGAAGGGACATGCAAATATAGCAAGGGAGTGCTTTGAATAGTTCCTTAGGAGTCATGAGAAAGAGAAAGATGCTGTTAAAACAGGGAGGGGGTTGTCCCTTTCCTGTAACATCTCTGTGTGCAAGTGCTGCTCACGGATACTTTGATGGATGCAGCACAAAGAAGTCACGTGGAGCTGAGCGTGTTTTACTCCAACCCTCCCCACAAGCCTCTGCTACCTACAATGAATCTTAGGCTTAGGAACAGAGTCCTCTGTCTGGAGTCCCAGTCCCAGACAGCTGAATGCTTTGGGAAGCGGACACGTGCCTCGGCTTGGGAGACTGCCAGCTCTTTGATGCAGCAGCGCTCACAGAGGCTGACTGCAAAGCATGTGGAGGAGGGAAGGGGTGGAGGAGCCCTTAATTTGGCTGCCAACTTCCAAAGCGCTCACTCGCTCGGGAGGTTATGTGACAGCTGTGATTGAAGCAAGCGTGGGAGTGTGCAACTGCAGGAAAGGGAAGCGCTCGGGCTGGGCTGGGCTTTTCGAAATGAAAGCCAGAGCGGCATTTGCTGCAATGAGAACTCCGCTGTGGGTCAGGCACCTCTATTAAGGCAAGGCTTTCCATAAGGACAGCCACAGGAATGGCCTAGTTTAATACATGCAGAAGACAACCACTGAGCCATTCAGCAGACGCCACGCATGCTACATCAAAAAAGAAGCTGGGGGGTTCAAAGGAACCCACTGATCAGTGCCAACACCCAGCCAGGCAGCAAAGAAATACCAGAAGGAGCTGGAAACACAGATGTGAAAGCTCGTGCTTGCAAAAGACTTGCCTCCCAAGGCAGGAGAGGAAGAGACAGAAGAGGAAAGTGGTGGCCAGCCCCATGCCTGAAGCAGACCTGTTCCCTAGCAAAGCTCAGTGATAGCTTAGGGCACTTATCCCTCTAATGCCTCAGATCAACAAGAAAAGGCTCCCAGCTGCACCAAAGCTGCTGAAAATAAGGATAGGACAAGAGGCTCCAGGTTGTTCTCTGCTCTTCCGGCATCTCCATCTCCTGTGCAAAGGACACAGCTACTCTGTGCATGCTGAGTTTAATGTCACTCATCATGGTTTGTTTCAGTGGTCCAACAGATAATCTTCCTGAACTGGCCTTTCACTCACACACATACACTCATCTGCCCCTGCTTGGGGCATAGCTTGGAAGCTGCTAAAACAGCTCCTAGTGCATGGACTTAGCTGTGGCCTCCACCACTTGTGAGTGGCACCTGTCAGGAATGCATCAGTTCATTCGTTCTCTCCATGGTCCAGCCCTGACACAGCAGCCAACATGGGGGTAGGAAGAGGGGACACAGAGCTGTGCAGCTGAGGCCAGCCCCAGGCTTCTGCGTTCCTGAGGTGGCCACTGGCAGGTCTGACATGGGGTCAGAAAGACGTACTTAGTTTGGGGACTAAGTAGTAGTGCTTTTTCCAAGCAACAGAAAGAAAGAGGTCTCATTGTTTCCAGAAGCAGGTTAGTACCTGCTCAGTACTAGGCTCATCACACCACGTCTCTCTATTGACCAAGGGCCAGCCCAGAAAAAGCAAAATGACCTGGCACAAGCCTGTGGCACACTTTGGTAGCATACAGTCAGCAGCAGGAGGGCAAATCTTTGATTCCATGACTTTCACTGAAGCCTCGTGCTGTGACAAAGACATATGGTGTGGCAGCATCTCATCTAACTTTGGACATCTATGATAAGGTTTCTCTACCCCCCCCCCAGCCCCAGTGACTAACCAGGATGTCCCTGCATAGGAGAAAAAACAAATTTAAGTCATCTTAGGGTAGACATATAAAGTACATCCACAGCTGTGCTGGTAGGACCCATTTCTCTCCTGTGACTGTAAACAGTGTCACAGTATGAATCAGGAGAGACAAATCCTGTCTCTACTGACTCTACACAGGACTTGAAACCCACTGAATGATGTTGAGAAAACCCTCATGGAGAACCCAACACTGTAGTCACAGCTGGATCAGATTCCTTTTGAACTGCTGACCACTTGAGAGCTGCGTTCCTTTCCCAGAAACTTCCCAGGTCACTGGGCTTTGAAATTCATCCTTTAGCACCCCAAAGCCAAGAAAACCCTTTGGGATGCTGTGCAAAGTTTTTTACGTGGAAAGAAAAGCCAATGAAATGCTAACAGTGCAGCCCAGCACCTTTCTGAAATGTTACAAACATTATCCTTACTTTCTGCTCTTGCAGCCCAACACCCCCATCCAGGAAGTCCCAAATCTGCAGCAACAAACTCCACCCCTCTCCCCATACCTCACCGATGGAGGGAGCAGGCAGATTCCATACCTTCAATGGGTTTGGGTACAAAATGTGATGAGGGCTTGGTTTTTTTCACTCGGTTTCCCTTCATAATTTGACCTTCTTTATTGAGTCCCAGGAACCACGCTCGCCCGGACTCCTGCTGCCGGTACAGCGTGGAAGAATAAATAACGTAGTAATTTTCAAAGACAGATTCCTTAAATTTGCACTCTGGTGTGAAAACATCCTGCAGTGAGACAGAGAGAAGGAAAAAGCAATGGAAGGAATTAATCACTGATCTCCCAAATTAGGCATCGCTGAGTGATACACGACGGTCACGCACTGCAGTTAGTTTAACAATAGAAAACAACAGGCATCAGCAATGCCAGCTCCCAGCAATAATACACATCTAGAAAAGTCCCCACTGAAAGGGAAGGTTCTCCTTTCCCAGCAGAGCTCTGGTCTGAAAAACAACCTACAGTGAACAGGCATGAAAAAAGGCGCAGGAAAAGTCAGGAATTTGCCAGGATTCAGCCTGAAATACTAAACAAAATAGAAAGAGAGAACTGCAAAGCAGAGTCAGCCTTGCTGCTCCCAATGCCTTCCCCTGGCTTTGCTCTTGCCTTCCCCGTGATGGGCAAGAAATGTGCAATGGTTGTTGTCAAAAACACTGAGGCTTCTTCAAATTCTTTTGTGCAAAAGCTGGTGGTTTATTAAGTGGACTCGAAGAAATGGGAGTACAAAAGCAAGCAAACTATTTTCAAAAGTAACAGGAGGAAATGCTGGCACAAAGCCTGGAAGTCTTTCAATAAAGAGAAAGAAGTAATTTTAAAGATTTCTGACACCACTATTTCTTCAGATACTAAGTCCTGGTCACACAGCTGCCCAGGAACAGAGGACACACATGGGCCTGTGCGAGACATCCCAAGCCAGTGCCAGCTGTAGGGTTTTACCTTTGAAACTTGTGTGGCTTTGCAGAAAATCTCAAGGAGGAAACCACTCTCAGCTATGGATCAGAATTTGTCATGTCCCAGTAACTTCTCAAGATTGTAACAACAGGGAAATATTAAACTTAGTTTAAAGGGGCGGGCTGGCCAGGGCACTCTGGCAGCAGGCTTCCAAAGTTTTGCTGAGTCAGATGTAGGTGTTGGTGGGCTGTTTGGGTTTTTTTTTCCCTCCCAGATTTGGATTTTGAGCAGAAAATTTATCCTGGCCAAATAAATTCTCCCATTGGTTTCCTTAAAGCTATGACATTATTTCGAAAAAGTTCAAGCCACAACAAATATACATTTTCTGAAGAAAAACCTTTTAACAACAAAATCCCTTCTTGTAGAACCCAGGCAAGGTATCTCAGAGCCTTGTGAGAGAAGGCAGGTGCTGCTACAGGTGAGCAATGCTCTCTCCCAAGCCCTTGCCTCTCAGAAGTCTGCAGGACCTTCTCCAGCCTTGCTAATGGAAAACCCATGACCAACATCTGAGCAAAGCATCTGGAGTAATGCCACATATTTCCTGCAGACCTCATTTACGAGGGAGCATTCTGAACATTCAGCAATGCTCAGGTATGTGTTCCCAAGCAGTCCAGGGATTATATATAGTCTTGCTGGTCTGACAAGAAATCCAGCATGCAACAGACCTCCGGAGCCAGGCAGGCTTGATGCCCCAGAAGATGAAGCGTAGCAGCGAGCGCGGAGCTGTGCTGCACACGTGAAGTTTGCGTCAATCATGAGCACCACACAGATAAAAACACTGTCAGCCCAACGGGTCGTTTTGCCCTATCTGAGGGAGACTTCTTGCTGGAGAAATAAATATTTTAAGAAGAGAGTGAAACAAGTTAAGAGAGATCTAGATGACTTAGAGCACTATGAAACAGCGTTTGAAGTAGCTTCCCAGAAGATCAGTGTTTAAGCGCTCCTTAAATCTGTTCTTTATCTCCAGGCTTTGTCTTGCCTCAGAAGACACAGCTCACCCGGGGGCCGGGCAGTTTGCAGCAGCTGCCTGCAACCAACTGGCTCAGGGGCTCTCCCTGGCATGAGGCCCAGCCTAGAGCAAACCCTGCGATGGAGAGCATCTCTAAAACCAAACTGGACAGCTCAGTCACCCTTCCCATGCCTTTGCTACCCCATCAATAAAAATTTATGAAGAAAAATCCTTTTAGAGAGACTGAAAAGTTGGTAGGCCATGAAGCATAGCTACCAACTTGACCAAAACTTGGAATTTGCTGTGAATCTCAGAGATACCTGAATTTTCAATATGTCTTTTAATTTCAGCATGGAACAAAGACTGGTTTTATTTTCAATAAAGAAAGATGAAAGCTAATGCATTTTGAAACCATTGTTTCAGAAAGAAAACAAAAATCTGGATTTTATTTAATGTTATTGAAAATCAAGTTTCCAGATAAATATCTACTTTAAAATTACTGTGGTATAATATTTTATGACATGCAGCAGTAGTTCATAAAAGCAGATGCCATACTGTATATCCACTTATACCAATAAAACTTTAAAATTATTACATTATTTTAAGGCAAAGGTAAATAAAGACATCAACCTAATAAAGATTTAATAAAAATAAAGATAATGGTGATTTCCTTTAACTGTTTAAGCTCCCCCAGAAGCAAACAAAACCATCCCATTTATTTTTGTGAGTTGTCTGGTTGATCCAACAGTGCAGTTGAAACAGCACTTCAGGACACTAACCACAGCAACACCACCAAGAAACATCCCAGCTCTGCCCATTCAGTGGTTTAGAAAACCTGGAGATTTGACAGCTAAGTTGTAGTTAAATTATGCCATTTTAATTCATTGTTATTACTAAGATCATTATCCTTATGTAGCAGCAAGTGTCCCACAGCGCCATGTAGGGACAAGCACACAGTGGGACATAACTCATCCCACTGCCAAGCTGACATGCTGTGGGTGAGCACTGGAAATCTCTGGTGCTGGCACAACCATGGGCAGACACGGCACAAAGAGCAGGCAGATGGAGAAGGAAAAACCACTTGACCAGAAAGGAGATGGCACAGACAAAGACGACACAGGCCACTCTCCCAAGCACAGCCTGGGGATACTCAGAGTGTCCTCTATTTAACATGGAAAATCTTATGTTTCTCTTCATCAACATCTTCTGGAAAAGAGCTGGGAAGAAAGAGGGAAGTGCAGGTGAGCTTAGCAGGCTTCACACTAATAAACCAATTCTCAGTGGCCACTGCCACACAGACTGAAATCAGGGCATAACTGAAGGTGTCTTTGGAAAGTCACCGATCCATTGGCCAGACCTCTGGGGCACACAAGCTGTGCTGTTTGGTTTGCTTTCTGAAAATTAATTCAGTGCTGATGAAATGTGCTCAATGGGCAGATCAGACCTGGAGTGCAATACTTCCTCTCCATCCTACAGGCACAGAGTGGGCAAAACCAGCAAAAGGATCCTCAGGCTGCGCCCCCTGTGTGCTTCTGACAGGAAGGAAGGACATCCTTCTCCAGAGGTAATGGTATGGCAAACCCTGGGTCAAAAGCATCCACTTCACTCTCTCACTTGGTACAGGGACCTCTTGAAATAGGCTTATAATGAACCTCGCTCAATTATTTTCCCAACTCTCTCCTTGACAGAAAGAGCATGACCAGGTACAAGACAGATGGCTTCATCTTTTAATCACCAGTCTTTTTTCAGTCTTTAATCAAAGAAATAAATTGTGACTTTATTTTCTGTACAAACTCCACAGAGCTCCCAGTCCCCTGTCATCAACAGCATCAACTCAGCTCACTCAGTAAAGCCAGCAGTTCCCCTCATTAAAAAGTATGCTTGTGATTTGGAAGGGGAAAAAAAGGAAATTTGTCTGGTTTTATCTTCCCATGAAATACGTGTCTTTGACTAAATTATTTTTGCACACAAAGTAAATAAATATTTATTTGTATGCTATTTGGTGAGTTAGAGCCTGAGGTATTCTGTTAAACTTCTACAGATATTACTGAAAGCTGTTTGAAAAAGCAGATCTTTAATTGTTAAACTAAAAACCTGCATGAAATATTTGTAAAGAAATGTTAGTCATTTACATGCAAAATGATTAGCATCTGCCAGCAACTTGTTTCCTGTATCTCAATCCCATCCCTTGAACAAAAGGCAATTTGAGCAAGAAGAGTAATTAGATTTGCTTTGAAATACAAACACAGGTCTGGTTTGTGCTAACTAGTTTTATTGGAAATGGCACAGCCTGGAACAAAATACCACAGAGGAACTTAGGGAGACCCCATGCAGTGACACTCAGGATCATGTGGATGCAACTGCCATTGTGGGGTATATCCAGTTTGTCAGACCTGCTCAGGGAGGGTGTAAGGTACCATGGATTGGCCCAAAAACTATTTGTGCTTTAGAAAAAGAAAGTAGATAAAAATGTGGATGCAACTTCTACACACAAGTCAATCTCTGCATCACTTGGGTCAGTCTGGTCCTTCAGGGAGGTGTTGGGAAGGTCCATCTGCCCCCCTGCCCCCGCAGCACAGGCTGGGGTGATTTGTGAAAGGACATCTATCTTATGAAGAAAGGCTGAGAGAGCTGGGGCTGTTCAGCCTGGAGAAAAGAAGACTGAGGGGGGACCTAATCAATGTTTATAAATATCTTAAGTATGGGGTGCAGGGGGAATCAGCCTGCCCCTTTTCAGTGGTCTGTGGAGACAGGACAAGGGGCAAAGGCTGCAAATTGGAGCACAGGAAGTTCCACACCAACATGGGGAGGAACTTTTTCCCAGTGAGGGTGCCAGAGCCCTGGGACAGGCTGCCCAGGGAGGTGGTGGAGTCTCCTTCTCTGGAGATATTCAAGACTCGTCTGGATGCCTATCTGAGTGATATGTCCTAGGGAGCTGCTTTGGCAGGGGGGTTGGACCCCATGATCTCTCGAGGTCCCTTCCAACCCCTACAACTCTGTGATTCTGTGATTTTCTAACCTACTTCAGCTTTCACCTGCCCTGGTCTGGTAACTCTAACCCAGCCTCTTGGCCCTGAGTATAGCAAGCTTGGTGGGACTCCCCTTCGCACTTCTGTAAAGCTGGAGAAGCTCCACAGCCATCACTGGAGAAACACTGCTGTCAAGCCTGCAGACATGGGGCTGCAAGGTATCCAGGGAATGCACTGCACCCTTGGATGGCTCAGCTCCTTCACAAAATGCTGATCCAATGGTGCAGCCATAGTGCTACCAGGGCAATGGACAGCCCTGGTGCTGCTCCGAGCAAGACAGAGCAGCAGCAGCCCCTGCCCGTACCAGGCACTGGCATCCTCAGCTGGGAGCTGCAAAGAAAGGTGCCCCTCTAAGCAACAGCACAGTGCTCCTGGGCACTGATCATGAGAGTGAGCAAACTGCTCCCTTTTTTGTTTACACCAACCTATGACCAGGACAGAAGCCCCTGATGTCCCCAGGCACGGCAGAAACGGTGACAGGTTTGTGTGAGCAATGCTCAGGCCCAGAAAGGAAGCCAGAGGGAAAGCTGTCACCACTGTACCCAAACCCAGCTGCTCACTCAGCATCCCCCTGGACCAGACCAGGGTATTGCCTGCCATTTCCCTGCAAACATTCTCAAAATTGTCAGATAAATAAAGAGCTGCTTTCTCTTTCTTCTCAGGAGCTCTTTTTAGTCTAACCCAAAGGAGAATAGCAAATATACACATCCACACGCAAACCTAATGACTTAATAAATTTAGTCACTGAAACTAGCAGCAATAATAGAAAAAGCCCATTCTGCAAGTAGTTAGTGCCATGGTTTAGGAAAGGGATGTTAATTATGAGTGTTGATATATCCAGCACACACACTCCCAGAGTAACAGTTTTCCTTTGTTTACAGCACTTACGGGTTTCTCTTTTATGTTCTGCACAATTACTGAGCTGGATCCTCAGATGGGTAAAGGTACCAAACTGTCCCACCGTCTGCAGTGTGGCCAGGCTGCCCTCCCAGAGAATCTGGCTCAAGGTGCGTACTGATGTTAGTGTTAATACTTAGAGCTCATAAAATCATCTAAAACATAGGAAGTAGAACCCAGAAATATCACCAGAGTTATCAGCAGTGGCATTTCATAGTGGCTGTGGAGGCAGAGCATGGATCAACTGGATCATGTCCACTGTGTCTGCATAAGGACTGCTCCATCCCAGGGGAAAACATAACACTGCAGAAGAGCATCTGCTTTATGGTGCTCTTCACCCAGTAAAGCCCATTCCATGCTCCTCATTGATCTCAGGCAGAGTGGGGTTTAATCAACACCCCCCTGAGGTCAGCATTGCTATCGATGAGCACAGACCCGTGTGGATGAACAAAGACACTGGATGCTTCAAGATATTTGGGCTCCCAGATGAAATGCAAATGCCCAACTTAAACCTGTGGAAGTTCAGAGATTAAATGTCTTTCAGTATCTAAGAATCTGGAACCACAGACATTACACCACAGCACTTGACCCTTGCACGCTCTTATTCCAAGAACAAGTCTTGAACCATGTAGGTCCTGTTCACAGGATAAGCTCTATGCAGATCACAGCAGCATTCCCAGAGGCAGTGATGCCTTGTGTACAGCCTGATCAGCCTGTACAGTTCAGTGTCCTCCTGCCTCAGAGTAGTTTCTCCCATGACCTAGGGTTGCATCTGTCTGGAAATGCTTTAAAGTAATTGTAGCTGAGCTCTCTCCTGGCATGTGCTCAAGAACCACAAATGTGCATCCAAACTTTACATCTCATCACATCTTTGTCCAGATGGCAGGTGATATTCTACTGTTCACACTCCACTCTTCCTCCCCCTTCTAGCTCCATCAGAGATTGGTGACAAGTCTTCTTGGTGGCCTTTTAGAAGTAGGAGCGAGCAGATATGCTTTAAAATAACAAGCTGCTACTTGGGAGTGTACAGCCCTGCTGCAGAGCAGAGATTCACTTGATGAGACAGTATGGTATCTGCAAGTATTCTGACTCCTCCTGGGCCATCTGTGGGTTGGAGGGAGCCCATTTTCAAATAAATCACCATCGATGCAGGTCTGGTCCCCAGCTCTGGGAACTGAGAAGCAGCATTAGCAAGCAATCTATATAACCAGGGGGCTATCTGCCCTCACTTTTGTGGGAACTCTCTGTGCTCAAGGCACATATTTGCTTAGTTGGCTTCATTTCAAAACACCCAAGCAAGAGGTGGAGTGCAGGTCTGCTAAGTCTTGCCAGCTGACCCAATATTCCTAGACAAGCAAAAAAATCAAGTGCTGGATGAGGCTCTGTAATTAAGCTGTGGATCTTTGCATGTGGACACAAGCTGTCCCTAAAGCACCTTTTCATGTTCAAGGACTGATTAAATTATCCATGCCACCACAGAGGAGGCTTGTGTATGCTGAAGACAAAGGTGTGATTGCAGTATGGACGTGCTCAAGGGTAACCCTGCACCCACAAGGACATCTGCCTGGGCACACAGCAGAGCATTGACAAAACCCGTGGCAGGTTCTGCAAGATGTCCTGAGCTCCATTCTGCCCTGGCTAACAGTTACCTCGATCAAACCAGCCTCAAATAGATCCACATGAGTTATAGTCTCACATTTGGCTACAAAGCAGATGAACCCAGGGAGTTTTGGGGATCCAAATTCAGACCTGTCCATCACACCATACCTCAGTATTGTGCTTGGCTCTCAGCTCCTGGCCTGCCCACAATGCAGGCACATTTTTACCAAGTGCTCCATAAAGATAAAAATGCCCAAAATCACTGCACTGGCCTTTAGTGAGCTGCTGATAGGAACACAGCTTTCAACCTAATGAGTGCTGACAAGAACACAACTCAGGATGACTCTTCCAGTTGGGCTGCTCACTTCCACAGCTCCCAGGAGAGCCTGGGTAGGCTGGGTGAGAGAACAGGCTCCAGGAGTAAGATTTGGGTACAAAGGACTACACAGCTCTGTGCACAGCGTTATCCAGGGAAGTCCATGCATCAAGCAACTCACACAGAGCAAATGACTTATCTTGCCCTTTGCTTCACTTTTTCTTAATGATGGAATTCAAGTTCATGGTGGGATTGAATAAATTGTCATCCCTTCTTCTTAAAATATAAGGTATATTTGGGGTCTGATTGATTTTTTTCCCCCCCTAAATATTTGGATCTAATTTCAAGCTGGAATTTTTAAAGGCTTTACAAATTTGGAGTTGCTATGAACTGGAGTAGCAATCACAGCATGGCACATCCCTGTGGCTGATCCAGTTCAGCTTTGCTCTTCTAGGAAAGCAACTGCTTCCTAGGAAGGGGTGTTTTCCAACAGCATTATCTCTAGTATTGCATTCCTGGCAGCCTGGAGAGCTGGTGAAACCCCAGGGTAGTTTCTAACCTGGAAATCCCAACTCAGCCATTGTCTTCCCTACCTTCTGTTTTGCTGACAAAGTGCCTGAAATTGGTAACAATGTTATCAACTCTGCTCACTCCAAAACAGTTTCCAGAAATACATCTTTGCATTCAGAGAGAATGATCATGAGACAAGATGGGACAAGATGAAGATCTGTTAGTTGCATACAAGAAAAAACAGATTTCCTAAATTAGCATCGTACTGCCTCATCTGCTAAAGCCTGAAATAACTAAGAAGAAAAACAATAATGTAAGAAGCCTAGAAAGGAAGCCAGATAAGATACTTTCAACCTGTGGTCTCTCTGTGGGCCCAGGGAAAGGTCCTTGGCATCGATTTCAGTGTGAGCAATAAACTGACTCGTGGCCTTCAGTTATTTGCCTGATGTTGCTATTTTTATTATGGTTGATAACAACAACATTGTATAAACTAAAATAATGATTATGCACTTATAAACATGGTGCTATTTTCTTCTGGTAGTCAAAAGGAACCTCTTAGTGGAAAATGATCAGTCAATATTAGATTTATTGTGCCACTAGTTCTATTAAACTTATCCTCAAAGGCTCAAAGCAGAGTGTGAATGCTTGGGCATTTAATACAAATGCCCTCACCCTGACAGCAGCAGAAAGGAGACCTCTTTCTTTCTTTTTTTGTGCTGAGACCCTGAGCACTGACAGACTGACCAGCTTGCTGCGTGTTCTGTAAAACAAGAGGTGTAAGAGCTAGTAGAGAAACTTACCTCCCCTGGGTTTCAGCTCGGTTTCTTTGGCAAAAGCCCTCTCTTTCTCATATAAATGAAGTAATGCAATTACAACAATGTCAGGGAGAAGGGGACTGCAAGTGAGACTCAGTCCTTGTAAGGCAGATCTCTGGTGGACGGTTTCGGCAAGGAGACAAAGCCGTGCTTGCTCTTACCCCGCGGTGTGGAGCCAGGCACGGAGCGTGGGGCTGAGGGAAGAAAATGGCCTCAGACCAATCTTCCCCAAAGTTCATTTTCTGTAAAGTAACACGTTGCCTGGGCAGAAGATAAGAAGAGTTGCCAAGGATCTCACCAGGCCTATTACAGCCATAATGCTGATGTACTGAGATATCCTCTTTGCGTTGACTGTTAAATTCAAACCGCAAGACTCCGTTGGAAACACACCATCTCTGACACTTTGCCTATCTATACTAATGCTAGGAAGATCTCTCCTGCACTAAACCGATTTCAGAGCTGTCACAAGGAGGGCTGGAAATTCAATTGCTTTGCTGCTAAAGCTTCCATTCTGAAAATGAGTGGTGCTGGATTATTAGTATTTTGACAGCTTACTGACAGGTTGGCTACAACTGGCCAATTAATAGCAAGTCCTGTGGACTAAAGCATCCACTGAAGCTGGGGTGAGCTGGTGTTGGACAGGCAGGATTTTACAACCAAGATGAAACGGTGCAAAGTGTCAGAAGTTTTGTGAATTTTCCCTCCCCTCTTGTACCAGCTGCTGCAGCACCTACACAGAGAAAAGGTTCATGGCATATTCCTGGGTGGAGGCCAGCTCTGCTGCCCACCATGAGATCCAAAGGGTACCCACCAAAATCTATACCTCAAAGCCTGGGTTCCAGCACTGTTTCCGTTGATGGAGATAGTAGAAAAGGTTATTCTCACTTCCCTAAAATCTGCCAGGGTGATCTTGAGGTGTCTCCCTATCTCTGCTGGGAGCTGTGATACTGCTGCCAAGCAAACTATGTGCCCCACACTTCAAATCCTTCTGTTCATCATCCCAACCATCCACAAAGGAGGGTACACACTATGAAGGAAGACTGTGAAGAGGGGCTGCAGGCACATTTCTGCTGGTGCCAAGCATCATTTACTGCCAGTGGAGAGAGCCTGTCGGTGAACACCTGTCGCATAGCTGAGGCATTGGATTTTAATTCCTGAGAACAGGATCCTCTGCTGGTCCTGTCTCCTCCAGGCTCTGTGTCCTTGAGCCAGACACTTTGGGCTACTGTCCCATCTAATATTGTTTAAATGCTCATTGGGTATGAAGAGCCTGTTGTTGGTTGTATATAATAGAGAGACATTCCGCCTGAGGAATGAATGAGCTTCCAGCTTCTGGGAACATTTTTGGGAGAGAAAGAGGAGAAAGAAACTGTTTGGCATGAAGTGCAGACAGCCCTTTGTTCATTTATTTTCTGTGAATTCAGAAAAATCAGCCACCTTTGCTGTGATAGAAGTCTCATCCACATATTGACCACTGTACTTCTGCACAGCCCAAAAGAGCTGACAAATCTCATAGCTTGAAACAACTTTACAGAGAAGACTGGGCTTATTTATACCTCAAATAGATTTCCACGATACGTAGGTGCTAACAACCTGACTTGCTCTTTTTCTGTTGGTTTCCTTTTGATGTGAAATAACCCGTGGACAATGCACAAACATTTCAAATGGACCCAAACTATGCCACTGTTTAGATTTGACTGTTCCAGCGTATGCAGCCAAGTGACCCATTGTAGCTGATGCTTTGCTTCCCAGGAATCAGACAGATGGAAGTATATCATCAGGGATTTTGCAGTAGTGGCTATAGTGAAATTTTTCACTCTGTTGCACACTTTGCTAGGGAACTCAGATTAGCTTTGGCATCTGATCCTGTTCAGAAGCCAACTAATGACTGCAACTTCCAATCTAAGATAATATAGTCACTCTAGAGAGAGTAATATAATACAGTAACTCTATTTGGCACAACGCACAGTAAAGCGGGAGACCATTTTATTGTATTACTCATATACAGAAGACTGTGCAACTGCCTTTAAATTATATGGCCCAAAATCTATCAACAAAGCAATCCAGGGTTAAAAACTGCTATTTCCTATTTGTAGCTACTTACTGCAGCATGCAATCTCAGTGAGATCCAGGGTTCACCATCAGATCTGTAAACATGGGATGCTGTTTGACAGAAGCTGTGTCTGCAGTGCAAGACTGAACACCCAGAGTGACACCCTTGGCTGCAGGGACCAGCCCCTCGAACTGCAGTTACACATTTCAGAATGGGTTCAGTCTGGTCTAGCTGCCACCTGGTCCCATCACCTGAACACGTGGCACTTAAGGGGAACTCCTGAGGGCACACTTCAGTTTAGCTTCATCCAAAAGGTATCCAGTTTGCACAGCCTAAGTAAGACCACTCTGTGGTGCAAACCAGAGACCTGCATGTGAGGGTGACTGGATGACTTGCTCCAAAAGCGAATTCAGTTGGAACTGAAACCCTAATCCCAGAGATGGCCGGAGTAGTTGGCTTAGTGCAGCAGAGTGCAATAAAGGAGGCATGTGATGGATGTAAAATGTCAGCAACTGACATTGGATGTAAACTGTCACCTGCACACTGATGATCCTTAAAAGGCGCCAGGGGCCCTGTGCTCACTCTGACCTAAACACACACTGGAAAAACAGGGAGGTGAGCAGCACACTAAGCTGGGTAGTGGCTGGAAGGTGCTCTTCACCTGACTTAGGGAGTTTGCATTTCAGGGTGTTTCTTTATGATCTGAAATGCCTCACAGCCACACACACTGGGTATAGTATCAAGAAGCCTTCCAAAATGCACTTACAGCAACATCCACCAAAGGCTCACAGACACATTAATGCAATACCCAAAAAAGTCAGTTGCTGAGCCCACCTATTTGAATCTCGGCACCTTGCTTGCAGAAAGCCTGGAGTTTACTGCATGTCAGAGGTCTGAAAATATTTTTCTTGGCAGAACAAATTTTGAAGAAATCTTGTTCATCTTTTCTAGCAAACACATTGAGAGGGGGAAGGAAACTTCAGAGCCATCCTGACTGTATCACTGAAAAACAAACCTATCATTCCTGCTTTCTGCTGACCAGGGAGAGAAAAAACCAAATGGACCAAAAAAAAGACCCACAAAAGAGAAACCATTTGCTCACAGGCATGACAGTTCTCTCTTACTATCCACAGTATTTCACAGTTTTTGTGTTTTCATCAAAGCTAAGTCTTGAATCATTAGTGCAGCAATGACTAGAATTGGATCCTCTAAGAATCACTAAAGCTGCACTACACAATATGTTCAAGAAATAAACACTGATTCATGAATGTTTCAATTATAATGGATATGATTACTTTCATAACGAGGGAAATGAAGGAGAAGATTACAAGTCCCATGGGAACATAACTTCTGGTGCTAGGAGAAAAAGGCACAAAGATAACCTGTCCCAAAGTGTCTGATTTAACTCAGAAAAAAAGGTAGGGACTTTACGCAAGCAGAATGATTTAGCAAAAGTCTGTTATCTGGTGAGGTATTCACAGTAATGAACATGAACAATCACTTCTACCCCTATAGTCTGTGGTGTTAGGGTCAGCATCAGGCACACAGAGACTTCCACCCCCTCCAAATCTGTCACACCGGGGGCAGCAAACTGTAGCCATGAACAACTGACTGTCAGCGTTATTTCACAACGCAAAACCATTTGGAAGGTGGAAACCTGTGAAGCAGAAATTAAATCAGGCAACTGGGAGAATGCTTATGAAATCACTGGACTTTATTTACTAGTTTTACATTACCGTCTCTCTACTGACCCAACCACAGCATATTAGGAAGCTGCTAATACACACAGACACACACCCCAAACCTGTGCACTTAGACAAACACGCAGAAGGTACAGGCACCGTGGGATCATTTCACTTCGAAGAGGGCAGTAAAAAAATATGAGGCGTGTGAGGCACAAAAGAAAAATAATGAGAGCTGTGAGATTTTACTTTTTAAGCCAGCCATAAAAAAAAAATAAGCTTTCAAGTGACAAGGATGCTTTAAGAAGTCTTGCTTTCTAAATTTAACTTTGATATTGAAAAGTCTTGGCTTTTGTTCCTTTGTTGTGTTTTTTTTCCGTTAGCGTAAACTTGATAAAAAACGAGGCGTGATAATCCTGGCTCTACACGTTTTCAAAAGCCATTTTTTAGCTTTAGCCTCTTCAGAGGGTGCAGATAACATTTGCATGGATACAAAGCCACTGCAGAAAGAATGTTCCTTAAGGGCAGAGCTGGCTGTAGGGTTTAATATGATAGGAACTGAGATTCAAATTCAGCAGCATTCACATTAATAGCCATTAAATTATTTATTCATATCAGGCTCTGGAAGCCTGTAGAAAGACTAGGTTGTTCTGAAGGGCTCAACTCTCATAAACTTTGTGGCATGACTTACTTTTCAGTTGCCATTCTGAGGGATGTACATTCCTTTTTACAAGTCCCGATGTATAATAAAGCCCCTTTTCCTTCTTCCCTGCTCTTGTGAATGGGGAAAAAATATTTCTGTGCACCCCATATTGTCAATATCCAGGAGGCAGCCACTGAGACACAGCACAGCCAACGCAGCACGACAGAGAGCATGCAATGTGGACAGGGGTTCCTAAATTATTTGATCCAGTCCTTGCTGTGGCACACCACCAATTCTCAACAAAGCCCTGTTTTCAACCCTCTGCTTGCTTTCCCCCGTTACTCATACCACGAAGCTCTTTCAGAAGCAAACTGCTGCAATGGGTTATAAATCTGCTTTCCAGACACAATCTAACCCAAAGCCCCAGTGATGCAGCTGTTGGGCTGAGGGGCCTCAAGGGACTCCTGTGAAAGGCTCCTCAAGGAAGGCAAGCGGGGCTTTCCAAACAATCTGACCGCTGCACCCCACTAGCTGCTGTCTACCTCAGGACCATGGGAAAAGCCATACGTCACATCTTGCCTGTGAGGGCAGAGGAACAAGGCACAGGGCCACGGAAACTAACCTGAGCTGCAGAAGATGCCAAAAAGGTGGTATTCTGCACTAAGAAGTTCTCAGCCTTTCCCCCCCACCACCACTTGTGTCCTGAGCCCTACTGCTGACCTTGATCCATTTAATTACCGCCATAACCAAATTACACTGTAGCAGAATGTAATTATGCAATCAAGTAATGAGCTATGGTTTTGCTCTTGGTCTTGTATGCAAAGCCACCTTTGAAGAGGGCGATAAAAGAAGCGATTATTATAAAAGGACAGCGCAGCCCCATGTACCAATTACTGGCCATGATGCAGGGGACAATGTCCGCTGGCAACACTGATCCATCAGCTGCTTTTCACGGGCAGCTGGCAGACCTCTCCCTGCCGCAGCCTCGCAGCCAGCACTGTGGGTTTCCATCCTGACACCAGACATACGCTCGCGACAGGCAAGCTGTGTGATGGGGCGGTGTTCCTGAGGATACCGACTTCTCCAGCGAGTCATCTCTGCTTCAAACACACTTATTAAAACTGAGTTAAGAACAGCTGTACTAAGCCAGACCAGCAGTCTGGCACTGGCCATCAGCAGCACTGAGGAAAAGGTATAACACCAGTGCAAACTTGTAGTGAAAGCTCCTAGTTGCTCCCAGCAGCAGTGAGTTGGTGCCTGCCCGATCCAGCAATGGTGCCCCAGCGCTCAGGGAAAGCATTCGGCTTCCCATGGGAGTGCACAAGGGTGGCAGGCGTTGCATGTTGCAGCAACTCGCCAAGGACAAGCAAGAAGGGTCTGAGCTGGGAGAGGCTTCAGGGAAATGGGATGGGAAGGATGGGATGGATCTTGATGGAGCTCAGCTTGAAAAGCAGGTCCAGGACTGCACTTTGATGCCCAGCTCTGGGGATGCTGTGATGCTATCAGGTCTCAGTTTGTGAAAAATTCCCCTGTGTTCCATTAGATTTTGGAGTGGGCGGGAGGAGACGGCAAAAGAAAATGTGGTATTTTAGAGAGAAATTACCAAACGCAGCTTTGACCATTGCAATACTTGGCTGTGTCGTTCTAGGCTCACACCTACACAGGCAACTGAGAGGAACAGAAGCAACATCGACCCAATGCCACAAGTTAAGATTGTCCCCTTAGGGAACCAAACGGTGCCCATCAGCAGACCAACTGAGTGTTTTCAGGTAACCCTCACACAAGGGTCCTGCGAGGGATACAGGAAGTACCACCATGGGTGAGGAGGTAAAGGACACAGAAAAATGAAGCCAGTTGCGTAAAATCCTTGGAGAGGCTGTGTCAGAGTCAGAACTTGGATTTTCTGAATCCCAGACCATTACTTTCAGTGTAGAAGCTTTTCTCTGCCCCATTCAAGCCAGTATGAGAAGGCACTGGTACTCCAGACAGAGCAGGATTCCCTGCACCCACAAAATGCCGGCCTTGATATCCAGCCCCGCAGGGAAGCTCCACTCCACAGCACTTTCTGAGCTCAAGAACCCCGGCACCAAGGCACAACACTGCAGTGGCCCATCTCTTTTTTCTGATTCTAGCAGTAGCAGCATCAATGTTAGGGAAACAATAAAGTCACTCAGCAGCAATGCCAAGCACACACACACATCAAAAAGCCCCGAAAGGTCCATGGAAATGAATTCCCTATCGTCAGCAGCAGCTTCTCCCTATGCAAAGATAAATACCTTTTTATGTATGCAGTATATGTGCTAGCATGTACTCTACAGCTGACAATGTTCAGCCTCTAGTGTAACTTGTCAAAGCCTGATATGCCTTCCCTTAATCAATGTGGCAAGCTCCTGAACACCATGTGCTTCAAGCAGTGGGCTGTTGTCCCTGTAGGCAAAAGAATGAAGCGCGCTGTCATTCTTGCTGCTGCACTTCGACACATGCATCTCCCGGTGATCAAAAGCCACAACAGAGCTCTGGATGCAGCTCACAGCTTCACCACCATGCTCCCTCTAAGCTCTGGCTCCTCAAAAGGCCCCGAGATGAGATGCTGTGATATCCCCCGGCTCCACACGAAAACACAAACTGGGGAAGGGGATGACAGGCAATGGGGTATGGCCACAGTGCTTCAGGGGCCTGCTCTTGTCCCAGTACTAACTGTGCCATTTCTTGCTGCTTATTTTGAACTGAATAGCATGAGGGTCATCCTCATATGAAGCATTCATATAGTGAATTCCCCCTGTGTTAGCTGCTCCACACCCCTGTGCTAGCTGCTACACGCCCCTGTGCAGACAGTGACTAGAATGTTATGGGGTGAGGAAAATTTGTGGGCAGATACTCTGGAGTGTTTATAAGGGGAATTGCTGAAACTGGACAATTTTATAAAAATGTGATGACCAGAGAGCAGCCAGGGATAGCAGAGGTGTGGCAGGCAATCCCGAAGCTTTGTAGCCATTGGAAAGCTAAAGGTGTGCACTCAGGGACAGGCACTGGGGAGATGTGTCGGCATTCACAGGTCATGCAGAACAACTGCACTGGCTGCACTTTAGGGAGAAATATGCTGGGGACAGCAGGGAAGCACAGAACATCCTCATCGTGTCCAACAGCAGCCCTTTCAGGGATGTCCCTGCAGGGTGTTTCTTCTTAGGGCTTTTTGGACTGGGAAAGGGATATGCTCTCTCCCATGGTTTTTAGGGTACTAGTTTGCTGTAAAATCCCCAAACTACATGTCCCTTCCGTCCACAATATGTGAAACACCACATTATACCAACTTCTTCCCCTTCCTTCGATTCATAACTTATGTTACCTTTTCCCCACTTCAAATTCCTCCTTTATTACCTGGCACTTTTATTTCACCACTAGAACTTTCTGGTCCTGAGCCACAGTTTTAGGCAAACAAGATCACCCAGAAATTCAGCTGCTCTGCTGGGTCCTTCAGGTCACACACACCATACCATACTCTATAAACATTTAGCACAAACCCCCTTCTGTTCCAACTCAACCTCGCTTTGGTCACACCCATCATGCAGAAGTGTGAGGCAGGAAAAGGGCCTTTTAAGTCTACTGAGAAAGGGTCATGTTGTTCTCTCATGGGAAACTTTGCTGGCATGATGGAGCAAGAAAGTAACAGGACCAAAGTCACTGTCAAGATCTCCCAACACAGCCAGCCTCAGCCCTGGCAGTCAGCAAGAAACCTCCAGGTGCTGCACACATGAAGCAAGTGTCAGGCAACTGATCTCTCACCCTCTCTGCTGCAATCCTGCATCACCTCTCTGCCTGGGAAGATCATGGAACAGATCCTCCTGGATGACATGTTGGAGCACATGAGGGACGAGCATGTGATCGGGACAGCCAGCACGGCTTCACCAAGGGAAGGTCGTGCCTCACCAATCTGGTGACTTTCTATGAAGGAGTGACAGCATCAGTAGATAAAGGGAAGGCGACCGATGATGCCTACCTGGACTTGTGCAAGGCCTTTGACACAGTCCCCCACCACATCCTTATCTCCAAATTGGAGAGATGTGAATTTGATGGGTGGCCCATCCAGCGGATAAGAAACTGGTTGACAGAATGTAGCCAAAGGGCGGTGGTCAATGGGTCCAGGTGGAGGCCGGTGACAAGCGGTGTCCCCCAGGGGTCTGTCTTGGGACTGGTGCTCTTTAACATCTTTATCAATGACATCGATGATGGAATTGAGTGCACCCTCAGCAAGTTTGCAGATGACACCAAGCTGAGTGGTGTGGTTGACACAATAGAAGGAAAGGAAGCCATCCAGAGGGATCTTGACAGGCTGGAAAGGGTGGGCCTGGGGGAACCTAATGAGGTTCAACACTGCCAAGTGTAAGGTCTTGCACTTGGGCTGGGTTGGATGGGGCCTTGGGCAACCTTGTGTAGCTCCAGGCCTGAGGTTGGTGGCCCTGCCTGTGGCAGGGGGGTTGGAGCTCTATGATCCTTGGGGTCCCTTCCAACCCTTGCCATTCTATGATTCTATGGCACAGAGCAGTGACAGAGGCCCCATGGCTCGCAGTGTAATCACACAGGACAGCACTGGAGCAGGAGCTATGAACCAGTCCAGCCTGGGCTAAGAAAGCACCTCATGCCCTCCATAGGATGGCACGGGGGTTTTCCACCCCCCTCTTGCTCTCACTCGTGAAGCCCTTGGTACATAAGCATCCCTCACCACCTCCCCTTAGTTCTGTTGGTAGGAATTTGGGAAAGAGATTCTGAAGAAACAAATATTCAGGCTCTCCACTTCTCCAACAATCAGGAGAGCCAGCAGAGATCCTCCTGGGGGATCTCCTGTGCAGCCCTAACCCACCCCCAACTGAGGGGGGTGACCCTGCAGCCATGTCATCCCTACTGCCTCGTGGGATGTGGGAATGCTTGCCACACTGTGCTAAGGCTTAGCTATTCCCATCACTCCCCAGCGGGAAACAGAACCACATGCAGCAGACATATATATTCAGCGTGTCCTAGTGCATCAGTACTGTAACTGCATAAAAAGGCTGGATGAGTTCAACACATTCTGCATTTTAGATACACCAGGCTGACTCGTATAGATTGTGCCACCTACGCATGTACAGCAGCTGCTTGTGTGGCAATTCTGGAGATTTTCTGCCCTGGATGAAACCTCAGCAATGGCCAAACTTCTCTGCTTCTGCCTGGGGGAAATTTTGGTGTGGAAAAGGAGCATCCTGGCCCAGTGCCGCCCTTCTGCAGTCAGGAACCCCCAGGTCTACCCCCCAACTCCTCCACACCACACGCAACCCTCGCAACAGCTGGTAAGTGGTGCAGAGATGCTTCTCCTGCCCAAACGCATGACAGTTTATTGCTGTTGCTGTCAACTCACTCTGTTGAAAATAATCCAGAAGGCAACAATGAGAATCTTTGGCCAAACAAGTTAATTTCCACAAAAAGCTGTTTCCAAGGAAAGAAAGAGGCAGCATGCATTGAGCAACAGTCAGGAGCAGCCATACTCAGAAATTCAGACCCATAGCGCATCGCTGGGTTTGCACATAACGGCCCCAGTGCAAGGAGGCTGTCACCTCTCCTAGGAGAAAAGGAAAGACCAGGAGAGCAGAGCTCACTGCTGCTCTCCTCTGCAGCACACACTGATGGCAGTCCCAGAGCTGAGAGTGCACTATGGACATCCCCATGCTGACATGGAAAAAATTGGAAATTGAAACACATATCAACCTCAAAACCACTGTTCCTCTCTCCCAAAAATCCCGACCCTAATAATCCCACTAATTTGGCAGCATGGATTTATATCCCCAACCCCACAGCACTGGTGCACATGGAGTAACAAAAGTATTTTTTTTTAATTTTAGGAAATGGCTTTCGTAAAATCATTGCCCCCCAGATATGGGGTCCATTATGTCCTGGACCACTGCAAGCATATGGAGGCATCTCTCCTCTTCCATTTGCCACTGTGTCTAAGAGCAAGTCAGAAGAGAGACTTTTCAGTAACTCTTGCTCAACAATTCCCACCTTACCCAAACAACAGTCTTCCCAAGACAACAGACCTTGGGCTCAGCAAAGGCAACACCCCTACTGATGAGAGAAAGCAAATGCCTAAGCCAGCTCAGGGTCCAGCAGATGCACTCAGGCCCTTGCTTCCCATCTGTCCTCCCTTTATTAAAACCGATACAGCCATGTGTCACCAAAAAACCCGAGAAAAACAGGAAAAAAAAAACCCTAAACCAAAACCACCCTCAAACTTAAAAAATCATCTGGGCACAAGTATAGCTGGTGGATGGAAAAGGAGACAGAGGAAGGAGTGTGGCTGGCAGAGCCAGTTTCCACAACCCGTCACACCAGGGTGGCTCTGTGACAAAGCAGGGGACCTGATAGCTCTAGGAAAAAGGCACATATTAATAGAGGCTTTCTGCACAGACAGCAAGTTTTGTGCCAAGGGGTTACACGGTTAGTGCTTTTTAGGTTTGATTTTGTCCAAATTCATATACTTATTGAGAGAAGGAAAGCAGTGTTGCAGTTTGGTCTGTCTACAAGACTTTCATTGCAGTGTGGGGGTCTCTTGCAGGCACAGGAACCAGGGACCAGACTCTCCAAGGAATTTATGAGGTCAAGAGTCATGTCTCTTCTAAGTAAGGGGATATTTAGGGCAATGATTCTCAAAGTCTGAATATTTTTTGATGGTGCAGGATTGGAAAAAAAAGACTGTGATGTTTAATCCCAGGTACCTAAGTGGTTGTCTCCATCTTGGAAGGAAACATTAAGGACCTCATCAGATTTTGAATGTCCACCTAGGTCTGATGGCATTAGGCGAAGACATTGGAAGTCATTCTTGGAGATCCTCTACTTCTACCAGGGGGGTTGTGGCTGGCTGTGGATGACAGCAGGCTTTCCCTGCTCTTCTGCCAAGACATGTATAACGTTAATCACAATTTTAGATACCTTCAAAGAAGACAAATACACCACCCATGGATGGTTAAAACTTTTCTGATCTCCCTTGACCTTGAAGATGCCTTGACAAAACTTCCCTCTGTATTTTAAATGCTGTTTCTATATTATTGATGAACCCTTCAGTCACACCTAGTGAAAATCCTTTAGACAGAGTATCGGAGATTGGCTATTTGGACAGGTGACAAGCCCATTTCTGCTAAGCCAATATTTCTCAAATCAAGAGTCACCAAGCAATGGCACTAAGAGTGAAACAAGATGAGAGCTGGAGATATCAACCCCGGCTCCCAGCTGATTTCCTGAGAGTTCTGCCAGCCGGAGTGTGCTCCTGTGCTTGATTAATTTAAATGGGGAGTTTCTGAAAACAAAGTGTCACACTCAGCTTCTAATCAGAGCGTAAAGGTCCCGCAACTGATCAGCAGGCAGTGAATGCTCAACTGCGCTGTGAGATACTCATTCTTCTGAGATCGTTTGCCAATAATGGTATTTTCACCGTGCAGCTCTTTAAACCGAGACAAATAACCTCAACAGCAGGGCAAATAACCTCTCACAACCGTGGCTCCCAAGTAATTACTCCGGGGATGTCTGTGCTGTGGGAGTCGCACCGCAGGCACGGCCCCTGCAGCTGGCTTTTCCTGCAGGACAGAGCTGTAACGGAGCATCCTGCTGATCCCTGCTCAGTCCTTCTACCTGTTTGAGTTGCCATCTGAAATGAGGAAGATGGACTTTTCTTTATCCTGCATGTTCCTGGCCCCAGGCTACCCAGCCACCATCAAAACACATACCGGTGGCTAACAGGAATGGCTGTTACTGAAAGGTTTCTTGCTACATTGCTTTTTATGAAGACTCTCATTTTATATCAAAACAGCCACCTTTTTCTAACGCACGCATACACACTCAGTAAGCTGTGAAAGTACAACTTTATTACCATGGATTTACCTCAAAGGGCAAAACTGAGCCAAAAATCAATTCAGGTTTGCTGACAGAAAGCAAAATGCTAATGCTGGTGTTAGGGAATCAAAATGTCACTCCTTAGCACCTGCATGAATATTAATCACCTAATTTTTTACATAATATTTTGCTTTCCTTTGTTCCACAGTTACTTTGCAGAGAAGCTCATAGCTCTCTAAGTTTGGCCTGGAACCAATCTACGCCATTTTCTGTGCCAGATGTGGGTTTGGGTTTGAGGGTCAGAGGCCCTTGGCATTAAAATTAATTGCTTTTCAGTAGTTCCTTGAATTTTGCCATCAGTTCAGTAATAAGTCCCAGGTTTAATGGCTGCAGATCTGTATATGTAACATCACAGTAGCTGGCCACAAGTGGAAAGCTGGCCCTGGGTTTTTAGACCTGAGAGCATCAGTCTTTCCTACTTTAATTACTGTCATAGACAGACTGTACCAGAGTACAGTACATGCTTGGATGCCCAGCTCCCAAGGCAGGTATTTAGCAGTTTTGACATGCAGTTCGTTTACTAACGCTATGGAACAGCTTTGGCACCTAGCTCCCACTGAGCGTCAAAGGGAATTAGGCACCCAAGTCATTTAAGCACATCTGTAAAACCCACAAAGCTCCGTAAGCATCTTTCCACATCCAAATACTATTGGAAATCTGTGTTGCAATGTAGATGAAGAAGACAACAGATAAAGGTATATAAGTAATCAAACTGCTAGTGCTATTAAAGACTTGCAAGTGACCACGGTAAGTTATATACACAGGGCTCATTAGCAATAACAGTATGTGGCAAGATCTAATGCAACGAAAAATAAGCAGTAAATAAATTTCTGTATGCAAAACTGGATCATAATTATGATCCCAGTCCAAAATAACATGAAAATGTGCAGCCTCATGTGAGCAACCAAACAGACTATGGAGGAGCCATCTTGTAGAAGCACTAAGCACTTGCAGTTCTTTTTTGCCTGGTCCTGATGGCCCTGCAGCAACCCTGGCAGCCAGGGCCAGAAGCACATCCTCTGCAGTGGAGGCATTAAACTTGGCCATGTTCGCTCTCACCGTTTGAACTCTTTCAAGGGGAAATGTGCTTCTGTGATTAACTGGGGTTATTAAGAGTGCTCAATGACTTGTAATGCCATTGGTAATCAAACAGGTCTCAGAAAGCGGAAGAAGAGAAATAGAATGGAATAGAGTTAAAATACAGACTGTCTACTGCCTGCCATCCTGGGTCAGCGACGTGCCTGTGCCTACAGCCTGCTCTGCATACACAGAAATTAATTCAGTGACTGCAGATGTACAGATGAGGACAGAATATTATTCCAAATGTCTTTGCTTAGAAGACACTTGAGCAGTCAAGCATCATTTTAATGTGAAAATACTGCTGTCATATAAATCACTGACTTCAGGGCCAGGAAGCATCTCTAGAGACCTCAAATCTGTCTATCTGCTCTAAGGCAGGAACAAATATACCAAACCAAATCCTTGCAGATATTTTGCGTAACATGGTCTTAAACAGACACGATAGTCTAACTACCTAGTCCAGTGCTCCCCTAGCTAGTGAAGCTCTTCCTTTGCTGTTGACAGTTAAGCCTGGTGTTTTCCACCATTCCCAAAACGGTCACACAGAATGATTGGTCACAACCATCCTAAGAACAATTTCTGAGTCTGTGAAAGCTGCTCTTGTGCCTGTCTGCCACCCTTCATGCCTCTGTGACATATCTGACCCTCTCCCTTCTAAAAAAACCCGAAATAAATGCAGTGCATCCTACCAATATTTCATCTTTTTCCTTTTTAAGACCTCTGGACTTCTTTTTTCCTCCTTTCTTTTTCTTTTAACAGTTTTCCTGTGGTTTCTTTAAGCACAGAGCCCAGAACTGGTTCCAGTACTCCACCTGAGGAGCAGAATAACAACCCCTCCCTAATGGCATCCAGCCAGAGCCAAAATGAAATATACACTTTTTTATAAGCTTCCCATTCAATCTTAATTCATGTTCAATTTGTGGTCTGCTGTAAGTTCCTGTTTCTTTCCTGCAGTGTTGCTGCTTTCAATATTTTTCATTTTCTATCTGTGCACTTCGTTTTTCTTTCCATAGTGTAGCTCACAAGAAACTCACGTTTACTTAATTCTACTCTATTGATTTTAGACTACTTGTCCAATATATTGAAGTGATACTTGTATTCTGACTATATCCTCCCAGGTGAATCCCAGTTTGGCACAATCCATGCAGTTTTCGATGAGCATGGTCTCCTATCACATGCACTGTTAATAAAAACATTGGTTTGAACCAGATTCAAACCAAACTGCTCAAGACTCCTCAGAGTCTGTTCCCCAATTAACTGCAACACACTGCTATGCACTGAGGGTGAGTTTTGCAAGTATGTGTCCTCCCAACCTGACATTAATTTAATCCACCTTTTGCCCAGATAGGAGTTCCTTGTGGGAAGTTCTCAAAGGGCTTAGTAATATCATAGTGCATCACATCCCCAGCCTTTCCCTTTACTCTGGGCAGTTTGCTGCTCTGCCAACTGCAGCAGTTGCATTGAAATGATCTGCTGTAGCATCTCATGTGCTTTATACTAATGCAAGACCAGAGTCCTGGAAGAAGCAAGCAGAGCTTTGTACTCTGCATCCTGACTGTAGTCACTCTGTGGATGCAACGGGACTGAGAGTAGAGTAAGGCCTGGGTTTTTCAAACTTAGACATGAATCTTTTCTCTTCTGAAATATGGGTTCAGGCAGCTAATAACAGCACTAAAGTGTGAAAAAATCAAGGTAAGTCTGTAAAAAGTGGATGGACTGTCATGCAGCTAATTCTTTATACAGAGCTTTCTTTGCTGTATCCTCCAGCTGCTTAATAACTATTTCCCCTCGGAACAGGCCCTCTGTGTCCTTGCTTTCTATGTTTTTTTCCTAACCCATCTTCAGGTAAATCTTCACAACCCAGCTCTTTGAAAGCTGCCTAGCTAAGTGATTTGCCCAGAGTGCTCCGTTTGATAGAGGTGGGCTATGAGAGCTGGGAGGAAGGGCAAGCCCCAAGGGGAAGCAGCAAGCAGGTCCCTGGAACTGGTTCAGATTTTGTTAATGAGCCTGGCAGGTGAATGGAAGGAGCCAAGTGTCTATTTGGTTTATCAGCAAGGACCCCTTGTAACCTCTAGTTAATTAGCTTTCATTGATTTTCAAGATAAGGGAAATTTCTGGCGATTCTGAGCATTTTTAGGGGACATGCTGGACTGCTGATCAGTTTGGATTCTCTCCTCACCCAGCACCTAAGATGCCTGTATTTGCATTTTTCTCTCTCCTGGGTCAAATGTCACTTTTTTGCAGGGCTGAAGACAAAACTGGTGAAGGACTGGGGACAGGAGAGAGATACCATATTCTGGAGAGCTGTGTAAAAGAAATCTGAGTGAGCATTCAAGCCTGGGCAGCAGGTAGGATGCTAAATGTACCCAGTCCATACAGGTCGATAGAGAAGACAACTCCCTGCAAAGGCCCTGCTGCGCCTGCACAGCCCCCTGCCCACAGGTCTGGGCAGTACAAGGTGCTCCTGTGGCTCTGTCACACCATCGTTATCTGCTGCCTGTTCTTCAAATCAAAGTCCTTGAAAGAACAAGAGGATCATGCTGAAACCCAGTGGTGCTGTTTTTAGAGCATGGGACCAAGTGTTGCCTGCCCTAGGTAGTAGCTTGTGGGGATATAAGAGGACACAAGACCCGCCAGGATAATTCTGGCAGGCTGCACAAGGAGTGGCAGGAAGCAAACCTTGCCAGCTCTCTCCTCCATACTGCCTCCTGGGGGAACGGGTACTACCCCCACAGCCCGGGGGGAACCAGGTGGTTCACTCCAAAAAGGAGACTGTGAGTGAGCGGCCACCCTTTCAGTGTGAGTAACTGGGGAAACTGGGCCAGGGAGCGTGACAGAGAGCTAAATTACCTGATGGCACTTAAATGTGGAAGGGCTGGCAGACTATCTCAATTCTATCTGCAGGAGAACTTTTGTCTACTCTGAACGGGCAAGCTACAGGATGAGATGGGAATACAGGGTTGACCTAGTCTGGCACTGGCTGTGCTTTGTTTTTATATTATCACAAGAAGGCTGGTTCTTGCTGTGTTTGCCATACTAATGATGCAAGAGGCACCACAAATGATTGAGTTTTGCAAACTCCAAAGCAAGGGTTCACATACAATAACAAAAAAACCCCAGAAACAAAAAGGCAAAGGAGGAAGCTGACAAGACATGCTCTGTTCATTTATTTGACACGAGTAGTTTGGTTTTTAATTATGCATGCCACTGCCTCACAGGGTGCTGGGGACTGTTCCACTGCAGCTTATTCTGGAAAGTAATTTAATTCTCAGTAAGAGGAACCCTCACTGCTGCTCTGCCACGGCTGCTAAATCCTTGTTTGAGATTGAAATAGGAACGTATTTCCTATACATATGCATAGGAATATGCATATATATATGTGCTATACAGGCGCTCACCCAGTGACAGTTACCTGCTCGTCATGAGGGCTGGAAATCCAATGAAGCAATTACACCAACTTCAACCATTAAAAATTTAACCTGTATGTGCATGAAACTGTTATTTGCAGAGGCAAATACATACTATGCTGCCTCATCAACGTAAATCCTGCACACTTAAATAGCAGGTAAATTCCATTATTAAACATAAGACTGCAGAGCTACAATCCAAAGGCTCTGCAATCTGACAATCTCACCCTCCAGCAGCCTCAGTCCTTAGCTGGGACAGGAGCATCTGCTGCCAAACACCAACAGTCAGGGCAGAACAGAGGGAAAAGGTTGAGCTTCTGATGGTTTCTACCACTATATACAACTAATATTTGGGTTCTGCTTGAGACCAAGAGGATATCAGCTACTGAACCAAGAGCAAGGAAAGAGCGAAAAAATACTTCGAAAAATCTAGTGACATGGTAATTTCAGGTCACTGCCTCTAGGTGCTGTGCTAATGAACAACAGTGCGACCAGTAATGCAGAGCTCAGCTCAATATTGATCCTGACAGACTAGAAAATCTCTCTCATGTCTAAAAGGGCGCAAACTGTCAAAATCATCAAGGACTTCTTCAGACTGTATTTCCCTACTTTTATTAGTCATCAGCAAGTCCCAGTTCATATCTGTATTGGATGCAGACAAGTCCAGACAGTTTTTATTTTTTCATGCAAGTTCTCTTACTTTACGTAGGAGTTGCCACATCAGAACAGATCCAGAGGGGTGTCCAATAAAACAACCCCTCTCTGAGCACCACAAGCTGCTTCAGAGAACATGCAAGTGCTCCCACCATGGCAGTAATGGCGTAACTTGCCTCAAGGAAAAAAATCCTCTGTAGCCTCAAAATTTAGAGGTTGGTTTAAATAAAAAGTCATTGCATCAGTTCAGCTCCTGGGGAAGCCAAATGCACAGCCACAGCATTTTTGAACCTCCACGTCCTATCACAAAGCAGTTCACTGCAGAAAAGGAGATTGAACTGATGCATAAAAAGGTAATAGATTTTTAAGTAATAGAAGGGAAGATAATGTGGCCTATAAAGGGCCATCATAAAGTAAGTCACACACTGACCAAGGACGGAAAAATGACACTGGCAGGTCTACCCTGACACGCTGCAGCTGCAAGGATTAAAAAAATATAAGTAAGCGAGGAGATGTTACCACCCTACCAGCCATGCCATTTGCATCCACAGGACTGTGACTTCTGTGGCTCCATGTGGACGTCCTCACTGCAGGGTGGCCCTGGTCCGGCAAAACAGGAGGCTCTGCCGGAGGAGTTCCTCCCATCCCTCCCAAGCGGGAGTGGGACGGCTGGATTAACCTCGAGCAGCATGTTTGATGTGCATGGAAACCCTGCCAAGGCAGCCTGTCACTTATTAAGAACATTTGTCAAGGTTGTTTAACAACCTTGACAACAAACCCACAGGCAGCAGCAGCAGCAGAAGGGGGATGCGACGCTCCCTGGATTTGCTTTATTGAATGTAGCCTCATTTGATTCAAACATCAAATGAACTGGCTGTGATCTCTCCCATCTGAGGGCTGATAGGAAGCGTTTGAGAACCACAGCCTGTACAGGTGGCTGATTGTCACCCATAGGGATTCTTCCCAAATCCTCCAAGGAGAACACCCACGCGTGCTGGCAGAGCACCCTGTTCCTTCACAGTGCCTTAAACCCCTTCCCTCTAGACCCCCTGCCCAGAGTTGCACTGGGACTTTGCAAGGAGGATCCTCCCTCCAATTTTTGGTCTTTCCATTTGCTGGTGAAGGTCTCCACTTTGGAGACAGCAGGGTTGGATTAAGTCAGCAGGAAGGGAGGTTGCACCTGGCAAGCCCCCACACTGCACACTCCCCACTCGTACATCCACCATCCTGTCCCCATCCCCAGCTACAGCCAGCCCTGCCTGCCCAAGAAAGGGAGTTCTATGCCTGATTTTGATCACACAGTAATCTCAAGAGGACATACACGTCTCAGGCTCTTGTTCAGCAGACCAAATAAGCAAAGCAAAGCAGAGCATCACCTAAAAAAAACCCCAAAGCTTGAAGTAAACTTCTATTCAAAAGTGCTTTATCAAAACCAATGTATGTGCCTTGCAGAGTTGCAGTGGAAGGTCTGAGGTGTGGGCCTGTGCCTCTGTGCCCTCCCTAGGTTTGAGTGCTCCAAGTAAGTTTGGCACCCCAATCTCATCAGCTTTCCCCAAACTGTTCTCAAGCTCTCGGGACTGTGTGGCACTGAGAGCTCCATGGAGCAGAATGATTTTCCAGCTGCCCCTTATCGCTTTGCTCACTGAATGACGCCAAATGACAGGCAAGAACCACCTACATAAGTTGATTCTGGATAGCAGTGATGCTCTAGGCAGAGACTTAACCTGACCTACTGCTTGGAAGACGAGTCAAGAAAAATGGAGATGAAAACAGTCCTGACCACAAGAGACCACTGGACATCAGTAGTCCCAACGTACATCAGATTGGCCCCATGTACCATTCAGCTCCTCTTCAACACAAATCATTAGTTAAGATTTTTTTTTTTTGGTTACTTTTTCTTAATCTTTTTTCCACCTAGCAAATAGTTACTGGGAATACCTATTAAGAGACCTTACCAACACAACACATACCAGTTTTACTTATGCTTTCATGTACTACTCCTAAACCCATCAGTAAGAGGCAATGAATGGTGTCCTGACACTGCAGAGGACCAAGGCTCAGCAAGGAGGTGACGTGATCATTTCCCTTCCTCTATCTTCCCTTCCCTTCTATCATCCCAAGCTAGATAGGGTGGGTTGAGAGTTAATTCATTCACAATTCCTAAAGCTGTTTGCAGTGTCTGGGTACATTCTGTTATTTTAGTATTAGGGATTAATGGGTATTATAACAACAGGAGGCTGGCGATGGTTTAATTAACTAAACTACCAGCATCATTTTGGTCCACATATATAAAGTCTGGGCATTAATGTAGTGTATCAGCTCAGCTTTGTTTCCCCTCACACGCATATCCTTGTTCCTCCTGTCAAATTTAGCCTGAATGGAGCCATTTTCATCAACTACAGACAAGGAAATCGATGTAACAGTACGTGTGAATGATGACTGAGGAATTACACATTTTATGAACAGAAGAGGCGGGCAAGTGGATTCTCTGATGGATATATTCTTCTAGATAAAGGATCTGTCTGTGTTTGGAACATCCTGTTTGGGAGAGAACAAGAGCCACTAAATAATATTCAATCAAAATGTTCTGAGCTTTGGACTCCATTTATATAAAAATATTGTTTCTTTATGCAAAGTTCAAACATAATGTCTCATTTCCATCCTCTGTAGTCATAAAATTAACACTGCTATTGTGGTCTTTGGCATTTCCTATTACGCTCTTTAAGCATGGTCTTTTTAGAGAGGCATTTTGTCAGACTCTGGGTGGATATTCTGTGAATCTGTATTTAATAAAATCAACGACATAGTTATTTGTAATTGTAGAAGGGCAGACATGAGGAACACAGTGCATGTCCTTCCCTACCATTTGCTCCTAGGACACTTTGATGCCTCATCAAAGGTGATACTGAAGGACCTTATATCCATATTCCCATCTCTGAGATAAGCCATGCTGCAGTTCCTACACGTTCAAGATGTCTTACTCATTCCTGCCTGGCTAAACCACTGTAGTAGTCACCATCAACTCCAGGAGTTGGAACTCCTGGCAAACCTACCGAGGCATGGATCAATCTCTTCACAGGGCATAGGTATCTCTACTCCCCGTCCTCATCCATGGGCCTCAGGGGGAGACCGGTTTCACCATGGTCTTCATCACGAGCTGCAGGGTAGACTCTCTTTTCACATTCTTCACCCTCCCCTCCTGCAGGCCTGGCCTTGGTGTCTGTGTAGCTTGTTACATCTTCTCCCTCCCGCACCGGTGGCCAAGTGCCCCTGCCAGCAGTTTTGTTTTCTCCTATATGTGATTCCCAGAGGCACTGTGACCAGCTCTGATGGCCCAGACTCCAATTTGACCTTGAACTGACCATGTTTTCAAAATATGGGGCTTGCAGAAAGCTGTAACTGCGGCTTACAGAAGCCACCGAAGCAGCACAGCCACACAAAACTGCAACACAGTCCAGGTCAGGAGATCAGAAGAAAAATGAGCTGACTCTATTTAGTGGATATCATTCTGGAAGAATTTACATAAGCTAATATTCATCCTGACATGGTACACCAACACCTATGTGTGAATACGTGGAGATCCACCACAGAGTAGGAAGACTTCTAGAACTGGGAAGGAAATAAAAACCTTCAACCAAACTTAAGAGACATTTTGATACAGGACTCTTCTCTCAACATAGATAAGGCTAAAAAAGAGAGAGATTATGGATTTCTGAAGGCTTTTCCATCCCCAGCCACTCTGAAGATCAAAGACTGAGCCATCTCCTCCCTTGGCAGGAAGAGGAACAATGTTCATGTCAGTGATGAATCAGTGCACATGAAAAGAGATGCTGTTTTGTTTTGCTGAGCTATATTATGTATCGGAAGAAATCTTAACGCAGGGTGAAAAACTCTTCTTCTTGATGTACAAACAAATAAATATCTTTGGGCTTAGGACATTTTTTTTCTTTGTATCTTTAAGCTTGGATAATTTAAACCCAACCAACCTAGAATGTATCAGGATTGGAAAATATTCTTGAACTGCATGATGAATCTGTATCAATATTGTCTATTTCAAATCAACAGAACTTCATCAGTGGCTGCAGGAGAGAACCACAAAAACAGGCACTGCACAGCTGAGCCAAAGCGCTCCAGAAATCTGGGGGTTCAGCATCTGGGTCCACACTGACATTTTATAAAGCTCTGTATAGAAGCATCTCTGCAGAACCATAACATTTCTCTCTGTTAACAACAACCACGATGGAGTGGCAACTTAAAAAATGTCTTTGCATTCTCCAGAATCCCAGCTTTCATTCCCCCCAAATATTTCAAATGCAGAAGCATGAAATGAATACAGATGAACGTATGCAAGATGCTTCTTGAGTTTTGTGAAGTGGGGAAGGGTGTCCCAGTGAAATGTGAATTCCCATATCTTAGAAGCACAGGTGAAGCTCATGTTGTAGGGAGAACTTGCAGCACTGTGTCAAAAATACAGTAGTCCCATGTGAGGTCACCACACCAGCATGCTGGGGGACAGAGATCATATGAAGGAGAAGTGGAATATGAGAAGAGATAGTAAGAGGAGAGGTATTGTGGGTCCATACTATGTCCATTTGGGGTACTTGGCAAGATTTTTTTGCTACGTGTGACCTAAACTGAAACAAGCTCCTTGCCCTCCTTCATCCAAAAGTTCTTAACAGTCTGATCCACCCCCTCTGCTCTGAACATCTCACCAAACAGGGAGACTCTAAATCCAGTGGCTGTATCAAGCCTCAGGAAGAAAGTTAAATCAGTGATCATCCAAAGTGACTTCTGTTACTCATTTGAGGTCACTGAGGCTTTTTTCCTCTTCCATTTTGTCCATTCACTTTTATGTTTTACATAAAACAACTCCCATTTCCACTGCATCTGACCAAGTGGGAGTTTGAGGCTCTTTATGACTTCCTTTTAATCTTGTATTTTAAACAGGAAAGCAGTTTTAATGGAGAACTGGGATTCTCAACCAGCAGTGGATGAGAAGGAATGGAGCAACCAGAGGGGCTGCCAAGATCACAAAGCAAGGAGAAAACGCACATCCTGTCCCAGAGGCTCAATCACTGGAGTGAAATGTGGGGACTACAGCGGCCCTTCCAGGAGCAGTAAAAAGCCTCCTGAGACCTCTAAGGAAATGACAAGAAATTACTGTATTTAGGCAGTGGTATTAGCATGTATGGCGTTCTACACGTGGTACAAAGACACACCAGACCCAAACTGTGGTTTGTCCTGCACCAAGGCAGGGAAGGGAACTGTCTGCCCTCCAGGTTCAATAAGATATAGACTGCTGGGGTGGCATTGGCCCACCACATCAGGACATGGCAAGTGTTCTGCAGCTGGGACAGCACTTCAGTCTGATACTGGTTTTTACCTGGGATGGGAACAAAGCACCATGCTGATGAGGAAGAAAGTCTATTGCAACAGCTTCTGCAAGAAAAAGACAATTTAAAATAATGCATAACTTTTCGAACTGGTGGGACGCTCCACTGGTGTTTTGTTTAGAAAATGGAGCCTAGTACTGGTCACAGGGTGATGCAACAGTTTTATTGAGGCCAGACTTCAAGATGTGTCTACCTGCCTCTCTAGGCACTGATGCATCTAGGGAAGACAACCTTGTTTCTCCAAAGCAGCCAAGATATTCGTCAGTGTTTCCTCAGCCTTGACTTCAGGCTCTCAGTACACAAGCAGTATCCCCTCCTGACACCATGTGACAAACTGAGCTGCAGATAAAAACGGCAGGAGCTTCACTGAAAGTATAAAGAAAACATTAAAAGTTCCCTTCATGCTTGAATTTTCATGGGGGAAAAAAGAGTCCTGAAATGAATGAGGACAAGCTGCTAGGGAAAGGAGAGGAATGTAATCCCAAAGAGCATTCCAAACTGCACTGCTCAAACTTACATTTCCTTGACATGAAAACCCAGAAAAAGCATTCAGCTAATTCTTCTTTCTGCCACTAAGTCTTTATATGTAAATGAAGTCATTAAAATCCCCCATTCTTTGCAATTAGTCTTTTATTGTATTTTTCTAATAAGCCAAGCCTTTGAAATGGGCAAGAGTAAGAGATAGATAGGAAAGATGAAGGGGTTTTATGCATCTCTGATTCTCCACTGAAGTATCTCAAACAAACTGAGCTACAGCAAGATCCGACTGTAAATCCTCAGCCACGTCCCAAAGGAATCTCATCTGAATTAGTTCCACAGCTCTTTTTGCATCCAGCAATTTTACTTTTACCTTTCTTCTTTCACCTTAAAAACCAGAAAACCCTGCACGATATTTAGTCACAATAATACTTTTGGTACCATGGATGTGGTGGGGCCAAATTTTACCACTGTTCTGCTCTCCAGAAGAAACAAAGCAGTGAAATAGGTAACCACCAGAATATAACACAACACAGGGGGTTGCAGATCCTCACATCACAGGCTGAACGTCACAGAGGGAGTGAACCAGACTTGCTACAAAAAGGTTCTTCTGAGAATGTCTGGAATGTTCTTGATTCACCACAAGACAAGATACTGATGTATTAACCAGTCAAAAAAAAAAAAATCAGGAAAGGGAGAAATTGAAGTGGAACCAGTCAGAGCAGAAAGGACATTTTCAATCAAATCAATGTTATGACATATCAATGCCAAAATGAATTTTTTGTTTCAATTCATCTAATTGAAAAATGTAACATCTCGTCAATTTGTCATTCTCCCTTTGAAAAAGTCTAGGTCTATGAAACTCAGGTCTGCTAACTAGAAAATGTATTAGATGAAAGAGTAGAAGCAGCTGCCTGCATCACCTACTCTGACCCAAGCACAGCTTCACGTGGCATCCATGCCTGTAACCTTCAGATAGTTCCAGTTCTCATGGGTTTGCTTAAACTGGGAGTTTAAAACAGGGGGTTGCAATTTTGCAGCATCTTTCAATCCCAACATACCTCATAAATTATACACCTCTTAATGAAATGCATCCCTGCTGGATGAAACATGACAGTAACACGTACCATCATCTATGAGCTGGTTCCTTGTACCTCCTCAAGTCATTTATATTTGAAGGCAAAGCACCAGCTAATCAGAAACATGCTGACCATTTACACAAGCTGGGACAAGAGGGCCCCTCTGTTTTAATCAAACCCAGGATATTAGGACTACATTCTGTGAATATGCTGTATTCTGTTTGTGCATTACTGAACCCAAGGCTGCCTGAAAAACGAATGGAGCTTGTGTTAATACTGTATGACACAGTACATTAACGACAGACAGAGAACAATTTCAGTGTATCCTATGCAGACTAATTCAGAGATGAAGTTCTCAAAAACCAGCCTGGCAAATACAACATCCTTTTAGTGTGTATTGTAAAAGGGCAATAAATTACAAACGTCAATATGGATAGTAGAAATCAGAGCCTGTGGGGCAATCTTGTGCTGAATTAAAACAAATATCTCCTTGACTACAGCTGAGGGAAATGGCAGTGGCATCATATTTCATTTTAATAGACTGCAGAGAGGTTTGCCTGGGGAGAAATCAAAGTGACTTGATTATCCCATCATGTTAACTAACATCTTATCACATTCAGGCTCTGTCCCTAAACCAATTTAAAACCCTACTATAAGAGGCTTTCAAAAGGGAGAACTGGGTTAGAAAGCATTCAGCATAACCCTTCTGCTTTAATCCTTTCTTCAGTGCTGTTACAAGCAAATGTCCAGGTAGTTTTATGCTTTGTAGCAGACAGAGGAAAAGTACTGGAGTAAGGCATGATACAGCAGGACCTGATGCCTACAGCCAGAATTCCATCAAAATTCTTGTTGTTCAGTATCCTATGAGATCCTGGGTACAGAGTTCAACCGAGGCTCTGTCCAAAATCCTATACCACCTTTGACTGAACCTCCCCACCACCTCCTCCCAGTGCCTTTGCTTTCCATCTTCTGACATCCCCTGCCCTACAGGTGCAACTGCAAACCTGGAGGAGAAGGTGGACTGAGCTGTTTACCTACCTGCCTGCTGCAGATGAACCACTCTGCCCATTAATTCTCAGGGGCTTGTGACTGAGATTCACAGCCTGTAGTGGTTTACACACAATTCACGAAGTGATGCGCAGGCTGGGCTGGCTTCTCCAGGGGCTGGGTGGACCTTTGCAGCAGGAGGTGCTCTGCTTCCCCACTACATTCAGCTGGCCACCTGAAGCAGCCACCCACTGAGGAGCAGCTTGCTGTGCCTTCAGTGGAACTTCCCCACACCTGGAGCTTTGATGCATTTGTAGAGAAAAAGCCCAAGGAAGTGTTTCATGATTATGAGAAACAGTAAAAAATGATACTGTTACAAACAAACAGCATTTGGCAACCAGTTTGAGAAGACAAAAGACAGCATTATGCCTTGGTATTTCCCTCCAAGAGTGGGAAGAGAAATAACTGAAGGAATGAGAAAGAGTTTGACACTCTCAGACACTGACATTTTTCACTTCCTGCAATCTAAACCTCAAGAAATGTGTTTTATTTCTAACAAATTAACATCTTCACTTGTCTATTTTCTCCCCAGAAACTTTCACTGCAATAACTTCTCCTTTTTCAGACAGCTCGGCTTCCTTTGCTGCTTGCAGCTGTCAAGGCCAACCATGTGGCTCGCCCTGTCTTTGAGGGAGCAGGAGGGAGCCAGGACACAGGTGGTTCCTCTGTGCTACATCCTGTCAGCTCATGTACAGAAAAGACAGGATCTGTGCCAACTTCTATCACCGTCGTTCTATACATCTATTTTGGTTCTCCTGCAGCATCCATAACCATGACAACTGCCTCCCTTCCCAAACTATCAGACATATGCAGAAGCTCTCTAGTTGTCTAGGCAGTGATGTTTCTGAAGAGTAGACCAGATGAAGAACTCCCTGAACCAAACTGCAGCCCATTTAACCAGGAGAGCAAGTAGAAACAACCCTGCAATTCCCACTAACGTTATCCCACCGCAACACTGGTTCCCTGCGGCAAGAAGAAAGCCATAAACTACTGTCACAGCAAAGCACTTCCAATACTTTTGTGCAGGCTCGGCTCATCACCATGACCAGGATGACTCATGGAATCTCCTCCTCACAGAACATTTTGGAAAATATGGGAGCTGGCCAGAGCCGAGGTCTCTGACAGCAATCTGAAAAGGAGGTACCCTGTATTTCACAGAATCACAGAGTTGTAGGGGTTGGAAGGGACCTCGAGAGATCATGGGGTCCAACCCCCCTGCCAAAGCAGCTCCCCAGCTCATACTGCACAGATAGGTGTCCAGACAGGTCTTGAATATCTCCAGAGAAGGAGACTCCACTACCTCCCTGGGCAGCCTGTCCCAGGGCTCTGGCACCCTCACTGGGAAAAAGTTCCCCCCCATGTTGGTGCGGAACTTCCTGTGCTCCAACTTGCAGCCATTGCCCCTTGTCCTGTCTCCACAGACCACTGAAAAGGGGCTGGCTAATTCCCCCTGCACCCCATACTTAAGATATTTATAAACATTGATTAGGTCCCCCCTCAGTCTTCTTTTCTCCAGCCTGAACAGCCCCAGCTCTCTCCGCCTTTCTTCATAGGATAGATGTTCCAGGCCCTTCAGCAGCTTTGTAGCCCTTCTCTGGACTCTCTCCAGGAGATCCCTGTCCTTTTTATAACAGGGAGCCCAGAACTGGACACAATACTCCAGTTGGGGCCTGACCAGGGCAGAGTAGAGGGGGAGGATTACCTCCTTAGACCTGCTGGTCACACTCCTCCTGATTTAGTCTCATCCCAACTCTTAGCTGTTAGAGAATGCCGTACAGCTCAAAGAGTTTTCGTAGTGTATTGCTACATGGCACTGAGTAGCCCACAGAGCAGGTCTTTTTCAGTGCAGCTTATAAGCAGAAACTGAACTTGACAGATCTGCAGAAGAGTCTGGAACAACCTCCCCACAGCCCTGGGCAGCTCCCCAGCTGGTGGAAATTCGCAAAATCTTTTTTCTCTGCTACAGCCCCCCCCTTAATTTTCTACTTTTGCATTTTTAGATGCCCTGTGTTGGAATGCAGAAACCAAATTCATATTGAGTGAACATTATCTGTAACAGGACAGACCAAGGACAACAAAATAAATTGTCAAGAAAATGAGTGAGAGGGTGAGCATGACCAGGAGGCATATGCTCCCTTTGTCCCATGCTTTTTCTCTTCTGTCTATTCAGCAATGATAGGCTAAACTGACACACAGGCTCCAGGATTAATCTGTTCATTACACTTGAGCAGAGGAGAGAGGTACACAAGGAGGAAACCTGCTGGGGATGGGTATCTTGTACTCTTGGTATTGACACTGGGAGAAGTTAGAAATTCTACCTTGTAAGCCTCAAATTGAATTGATAAATGGCCTGGAGTTGCTATCCTGGACTCACGCGGTTAGATTCGTTGGCACAGTCCATGCTGTCAGTGAGGGCACTTCAGAAAATGGGATGGTGATCCATCAATTTGGCACTGCCACAAATCTCACTCAAACCTGAGCTGCGAGGTGGAAACATGAGCCCGACAAGGAGGCTGAGGGGTGGCACAGCACTGGGGACTGACTGCCCTCAGCGCGGGCTCTGCTACGTTTGCATCTTAGGAGTAACAAGTTGTTTTCCACTTCGTTACTGTGCTCGTAGAACCCTTACAGATATAAAAGTAGAACCACAGCCTTATTAAGTGCCAAGGTACTAGTGTTCTGCACTCTCTTAGGTCCCATTTATCTAATGGTGTTCATCCGTGCAGTGCTGATGCCTCAGAATTACATTGCATTACTGAATTTTGCTGTTGTAGGTGAAACTATTATTACAGTTGTCTGACAACTCCCATGATAACCCCCTGTTTTCAAATGCTTATTACTTTGCCAAGTTTTAACTCTTTGATTGATAATTTCAACTATTTCAAGATGAATTCACCTGGAAACTTTCAGCGGTGACAGCTCACACATTTCGGGGAGGGGAGAGAAGTAAGAAAAATATACATTAATTCTGGTGAAGTTTGCAGAAACATCCCTCATCTTCATCCTTCAGAATAAAGGATATTCACCCAAGCTTTAGCTAAGCTGATGATCTGTGAAAATGAGCAGTTCACACATGAGTACAGGGGAGATGTGCTATAGTTCAAGAGCTGTTATTTCCTACTGATTCTGTCCAAACTGAATGCATTCCAGTGAACAAATTCCTGGCAATTTCGACTCTGGATGGTTACAGGCTGTGCCAGGACTGCTCTGAATTGACAGCAGAGCGATTTCTTTTCATCTATCTTCTCTGCTGGATCCTGACAAAATGGAGGAGTTGGCCAATTTGAATACAAATGAGGCAACGTTGGACCAGCAAGCAGAGACACAAAAGGAAATGTGGGAAAAGGAGGAAGGTAAGAGGTAAACAGGGACTGACTGGGCAGGGATCGATAAAGAGACCTACTGAGATTATCCAATTCCAGAGGGTAAGATGAAGGAAGAATTAGTACAGAGACTGCCAAGATGAAAAAAACAGACCTGGAACAAAGCAGGGCTGGGCTGGAGGGGAAGACCACTGCCTCTCTTAGTTCAACCACTGATGCTTTTGTGAATGGGAGAACACTTTCCCCAGAAGACACCAATACAGTCCAGTCCCAGTACAGCATTCTGCCTTGTCATTAAACCCCTCCATCACAAGTCCTGAGGCCTTTGTTCAGAACCCTGAGCCACTGGATATTTTATTTTACACAAAGTGGAAGCGTGCAACCAAAGTACCAGGCCCAGCCCTACCAAATGCTGCTGTTACATATGATCTGCTTGGAGATGAATGTCTCAATGCTCTCTGTAGACGAGGGTCCAACCTTACCCTGTTAATTCTTACCCAAGAATAAGCAAACACTGTCACATACTTCTCCTCCAGCATTTTGGTTTTAACCTAGTCTTGGAAACCAAAGAACATCACCTGAATTCCCACCAGTTAGCAGAATGGCAACAGATATTGAGGAAGAGAGGGACAAATTTTATAAATTACTATCTGTTTGCTTTCAAGAATGACAGTCAGCCCTTATACAGGCTTCTGGAGAGGAAGACCACAATGTGCGCATGGTTTGCCTTTTCCTGAAGTCAGATCAGGATAGCTAAGGACAGGGCCCATCACTCCTGCTCACAATTCAGAACTGCACCAAGGGAACACCACCAGAACAGCTTCCTCTGGCACTGCAAACTTTGATATCCAGCTTCTTACATGCTCCCTTCTCTAATGCACGTAGGTCTGAACTGCCGAATACTCCCAGCTGAGCCTGATGTCATGTTTTCTGCATTTTCTGTCTTCACTGGCTGCTTTCCTACACAATTAACTCACCAGGTGGATATTAGCAAGAGGAAGAAAAACAAACCAGTCTGACTTAAGTACATTAAGTAGAGCAGGAAATCGCTGGTATCCATAAACTCAGCAACTTGCAGAATATTAATCACCAAGCCACAAGTGAGATGAAAACATCATAAACATCTGCATCTCTCAGCAAAGGACGGTGGGGAAAAGTCCCTCAGTTTAACAACACAAAATCAACTTCAACCATTTACAGAGGCTTACATTGCAACAGCCTTTGGACCCATGTTTTGTAACTCCCTTCTGCGTGTTCCAGTTCACAGAGAGCACCCTGCACAGGTGCATTTATAAGCATTTTGCAATTTTCAAGGGAATATTTACAGGGCTTTTGCCATTTATAATTTGTCCTCCGTGTCATTTATAAATTACTTCCATTTAAAAAAACAATTTCACCATAATTGGACCTTTAGTTATAAAAAATTGCTGTTCCAGCACAGAGGAAGATTACTAGAAAGAAAGTACTCTCCTTGTTCCTGGCAATATCTCACCATCCCTTTCAGAAGTCTATCAAGTTTCACTTTTAGATGAGTTACTGGGTTGGATTCACTGCCAGGCAGTGACCATTTGTTCTTGTGCCAGCTTTGGCCTTCAGCGTAAACATTGCTGGTATTTACCCCCTGGTGTTAATTTATATAGTAATTATAATGTATTCTCATCTTCCATTTTGCTGGGGACTAAACAGATCAGTTGAATGCAGATCATATGAAAAGACCTTCTCTGAACTTGGTCTGCCCAATCTTTTTAAATACAATTAATCAGAAATGCATGTGCAAGTTAGACAGGGTCTCTGCAATGATTCCTTTAGCATTATCAGTATGTCCTGAGTGACTGTGGGTAGTCTGTGCCTATTACAACTTCCACAGTCACCTGGCATTTTCTGAGTTGCATTTCCCTAAGAGTTCACAACTGCCTGATGTAAATAATACAGCTGAGGTTTAAGCTGCTGTTTCCAGCAAACTTAGTAACTCAGAGCACAGTTATTAAGTGGATATTATAAAATCTGGTCTAAGAACACAGCAACTTTTTGTTGAATGGCTGTTGCTGTAACTCCAGTGCCCTAGTACTGTCCAGTTCTCCCCATGTATTATTCCAGCTGCCCACTGCAGTGACAGCACATCCCAGATTTGGTTTCACCCTGCACTTCACTCACCTAAGCTTCAACAGCTTTGCAGCCAGGCAAGTCTTAGAGCACAACCTGTTGTCATCTCCACTACAGGGATGCTCAACACCCTTTGCAATCCTCTCTTCTGCTAATCTTGCCTTTCCCAACTAAACTAGTAACACGTGTAACTCAGATTTACTGCATTCCACTAACCTATAAAGCCAGTTATTTTACAAAGACCAGTAACAGAGTGACCTGCACAATCTACCTTTATTAAATGCAGGTTACATTTTATCTCATTATCTCCACCATTTTAAATAATTCTTTCCTCTTTGGATAATGCTGAAATCAAAAAGATGAGCCCATAATGTTTATTTTGCTGATTTTTAAATAAAATTCCTGTACGCCCCAGCATAAAGTACATTTCCACATGGCCTTCACAAAACTGTATGTCAGCAGACTTGCACTTCGGTATGTTGGACCCTTCAGCAGTCTGGGGCACCATTTCATCCTTAGATACAGTTGCATCATTCTTCCTAGTCACTTTCTCCATCTTCCGCAGCAGCACCCTCCCTGCTAGGCAATGAAGGAGCGCTATCTTCTGCTCACCTGTTTGGGGATCCCTTTAAATCACCTTCAATCCCTGCTGGTCCCTCACTGCAAATGAGGTCACTTCTTCCTTGCTTTGGTTTTACTGGTTAAACAGTGTTTTACTATTTGTTTCCCTTTTTTTCCCCTTGTTTTCCTCTTTTTAGTGGTCTAATTCCTCTTCATCCTCTCGGTAGCTGTAATTCCCAGTTGTCCCTTATGCTTTCCTACCAGAGAGCAATAGCTTTCTTCGCTGCATCACATTTTGTGTTTTTGTGGACTTCTTGCCTGCTTCAAATATCCCCTTTTTTTAGCTTTCTTGGTGCTGGGTTTCTTGGTTGGTTTTTTAAAAATCTGTTAGACTAAGAGTTTTTCCCTATCAGATTTTCCCTTTGTCTGGTATATTAAATTTACAGATTCTTTTCCTCTTTCACAATAGGAAAAAAAAAGAAATCCAAGCCACTTTTGCATTCAAGTCTGGAGCTCTACAGCCTAGTTTGCCTCCATAATTAGTTTCTTTCACTTTTATGAAATAATAAATCTTAGTTACAGTTGAATGTTTAGCCTTCCATTTAATTTGCATTGAAACAACCCATGATCTCTCAGTTGAAGGTCGCTTTCTATGGCTAAGTCTTCTATAATAACATCAATATTTTGCAAATCTGCATTGCTTTTTCTCAGTTTAATAACTATTTGAAAAAGAAATCCATGGATTATCACATCCTGGTGTATCTGGGCCCAGCATTAGGAGTGGTATTTATTCTCCAACATCTATTTGGAGAATTAAAAATCTCTCAAAAGGACGTAATTTCTGATAGTTTTTATCTCACCAATACTGTGAATGAGATTTTTGAGTCTCAAATATGCCTTAATACAATGAAACACATTTCTTTGTGATTGAGTTTAACCTAGAATAATTTCATCATAAAATTACAGACAAATCTCGTTAAAGCAAGCTGACTACATATCTCTGCACCTCTGCCTTCAGCAGAGCTCATTTAAAAAAATTCTGACATTCCATATCCTGCTTATTCCTGCTGAAAGAAGGAATTATTTCCCCCTCTTATATTCCAATTAAAATAATTAAATTGTGAAAGCCATTGTGCCCTAGCAAAGTTCTGTATGGAGTAGTATTACCAGTGCCTTCAGCTGCTAACACTGGAACCTAACAACCTGCCTAGAGCAGAGGGAGAGGTTGCCACCCCAAGCCAGAAATCCCTGAGGCTCAGGGCAAGGACCCTCACTCCATGGCGCTGTCACACTATGCAGAGCAATTCGGACTCCCCTGCTGTTATTACAAGCCTGCTTCAATCATGCCAATACAAACTCGCCCAGAGCTGCAGTGAGTAATTCTCACCTTCCCCTGGTGAAAATGGAGCTGGGGTTGTCCTTTCTGCCTTCCCAGGGAGATGAAGAAAGGAGGTGCTGAAGCATCAGACTGAAACACGCTGCTCAGGTCTGTTCTGACGGGTAGCTGACAAGCTAGGACAAATCCTTGCCTGCATCTTCACTGCCTTTTGCTGGTTTCCCATGTGGCCCAGAGATGCCCTGTCCCCTTGAGGGAAGCAGGGGGTGCTCGCAGAGCAGTCCCCATTGTCTCCGTCACCACGATGCTCTCACAAGAAGTGGCATGGGAGATAAATAGCAGGCAGTAACCAAGAAGAGTTAAAAAAACCCTAATGTGAAGTCATAAATGGAGACCAGAGAGCCAGGGCCCAGACAGGGCACAAGGAAATACTCACTACCTTCAGCAACAAAGAGAGGAAAACAGCCACATACCCACCATGCTGGAGCCCAACAGTCTGAAGTCAGGATGGTGGTACATGCTGTTCCCCTAATGAACTGGGAAAACATCAGCATCACCTCAGAGCCAAGAGCCTAGAAACTCCTTTAACTAGTAGTTTTTAAGATCAGATGTACCTAGACTAAGCATACACAATGAATCCAAAACCCAGCAGCCTAGAATATATGCAGCACAAACCTGAGAAGGTGCTTCCAGGAAAACCCAACAGGTAGAAAAGGTGGGTTAAAAGAATACTGTCATCACTGAAATGAAAAGCTGCCAAGAGATCTAACAGAGCTAGGATGGAAATGATGCCAGCATCTTTCTTGCAGGACTGCTGCAGGCTTCTCCTCAGTTCTGTGACTGGGTTTCACAGCAGATCCCAACATCTTTTCCCAGAGAAGATGGTTAAGAAGCAAAGTGGCAGCTTCAGGGCGTTTTACTTAAGCACCTTCTACTAATAGTTCATTTGTGAGACAGACAGTTAATTAACACACACTCATTGGAAAAGAAAAGCTTTCTTCAGCTCCCAAATTACTTGTTATCCTTCACAAATGAGAGGGATTTTTCTTCTGTTGGAACAAAAAACGTCTCTTGCATACAGGTAAGTACCAAAAGGGAGGGTACTAGTAACCCCTGCCCTTTCCACCCTTGGTTATGGGCCAAGTCAAAGGACACATCCCTGGCAGGGGAAAGACAGTGATTTAAATCACATACCTACATCCATATTCACTACATGCTTGGAAACCTCCATTTTGCAGAGCTAAAAATCTCTGAACTAGTGCTCTCCTATCAACAGGATGGAATTTCCCAAGTTCCAATTTCCCATAGAAGTCTAAAATATTTTATGTTTGTTGCTGGTTTCCTGAAAACATCCCTTCTTATTTCTTGGTACAGCACATTACATCCTCAGTTTTCTCCTTTATCAATCACTGATGCCTTTCCCTCCCTTAATACATCCGTTCCAACCCAACCCTCAGCCCTATAACTGTTTCTGTTGCCCTTCCCTGATTTCCTTCCAATCTCTGACTCATAAAGGAGGATTTATTGGACTAAAGATCCACTTTTAATAATGCCTTCTGCTGTATAATTTCACTGCTGAAGTTAACTCAGGCACCTTCTGTCCTGTTGGATTGTGGCTTGGAACAATCCATGACAGCATGTCTAGAGGAATTTTGCTGAATAAACTCACAGTTGCAGAAATGTCAGATACATAATGGCAGAAAACATCCTTACAGGGAGAACTTGGGTCACTGGGGGAAAATGCCATAGAGAGAGAACAGTGAGACAGCACTACTGACCTTAATAACTTGTACTGTGAATGTGCTCACAGTGATCAATACACAAATGGAGATGGAATTAACATGCATCAGCATGTAACCCCTGCTCTCCCCCCACTGCAGGAATCAGTGGGAACAAATCTCAAACTGTAATAGAAACTCCCAGATGGTTTCTGGAGACCTTTTAATTAACACTGCAGTTTCCAAACCCAACAAGATAATCTCCCTGGATTCTCCCTGAGTAACAGCAACAAATGAGCTCCCTTTAAAGGCAGCTCATAGGGAAGGTTATCTCCTTGTTCTGAATCAGCAGTGCAAATTAAGTGGCAACATTCCTATTGCTGATGATTGCAGGATCAGTCTCAGAGCTTCTGGAGTGTCCAGTGCACATCATGGGAAGTGACACACTTGGTAACACAAGAACAGCAAATGTTGTCCAAGACATGGAAGCACAGCATGGGTACAGCCTTGGGCAACAGTCAGAGATACCAACTCCTAGACCCCACACCGCTGCAGCAGCTCAGAGAGACTGGTTTCTCATCCAGCCCAGCCAGGCTGCTCAGACTGAATTTCTATACTAGTAGTAAGGACTAATAGTAATTGTCACCAGTGACTAATGATATGGCCTGGATGCAGACACAAGCCAAGATATGGAGATTTATTAGGGTAGTATTGGGTTGGACAGAGAGGAACCTGGACATGGAAGTGACAGGTTTTGCATCACCTAACGAAGCTGCTCCACCACCCACTTTCCCTTACCCAAGTCTTCTCTACCATTCCTATCAAAGTGTCCTTCCTGTCACTTTTTTCTCACCTCCTAGAAAAAAAAGGCATGTAATGGAGCAGAAAAAGGGAACTATTAATGCAAATATGCAAAATTTTTGGGGAAAGGAGATTTTTTTATTGTTGTATTTTTAATGGTAACCAGATTGCTCCTTCAAAATGAGGACTTTAAGCAAGTTAATAGCTTCAGTCTATATCTGAGCTCTCTATTAAAACTGCTGTGCCTCCCTCTTTTTTTTAATCACCTAAAGGCTGATTCTACAATACAAAAGACATTTGTGTAGCATAATGTGGAAAGATGCCCATATGCTTCTGAGACATTGAAGACTGATTATTACCTCTCTCTCTGATTTCTGCCTTCCCTGTAAGTTTTAGTGGCCTTTGCAGATGGCTCTGAACCTTTCTGCTTAATGCACCAGGTTGCTCTGCTGCTGAACTTGTTTCACTGAGTTTGGCATTTGCACTTTAAATCCTTCTAAAGACATTCCATAACTCTACTGTACTCTGTGGGCCTTGATTAGCTTCCATAGCCAGGAAGCTACTTCAGTTGAATCCTACAAACCATCTCCAGAGACATCTGTAAAGAACACAAAGCTTACTAGGGTAGCCAGAAACAAAACAATGGAGGCAACCCCTCCAAGAAGGGAGATGCCACAACCTCGCTAAGCCACCTGTTCCTGTGCTCAGTCACACCCCCCCACCCTTCAGTAAAAAAAGGTATCCTGATGTTCAGAGAGAACCTCCTGTATTATCAGTTTGTGCTTATTGCTTCCAATCCTGGGTCCAGCTGGAAAATCAAGCTGCCAAAAGAGTTTACCTCATTGTTTCCCAGGCCTGCAGGCTAATGCCCTTGGCATACATGCTGTTGAGAGAAAAGCCTGTGTGAAACGTGTTGAGATAGAGAGGAAAGAGGGTCCAGTAGTTAAGGCAGGAGACTGACAGAATCTTCATCATGATTCTAACTAAATGCTCAGGTCCTCCAGAGATCCCATGTGTCATTAGTGGGCTTGCATGAATTTCCTTTAACTGCTGTCCTGCTTTCAAATGGGCCTAATCAGGATTCCTTAGATAGCTTTGCTGATACCCCATCAGTGGTTTTGAGGGTACTTGGAGGTTACAGAACAAAAGAGATTTGTTCAGGGTATCCTTTTCTACCCCTTTGGTCCTAGACCTTCTTAAACATACGTTCTCTTCTGCTACAGGTCCACCTAGATGGGTGGTTTGTTGCTGGTGAAATTTGCACTGGAGGTACCAGTGAAGGAACATGGCCTGGCAATCTGTGGCATCCTCATCTTTAACAGCCATCACATATGATGTGGAGAATATTCTTTTTCCTGTTTCAAACTTGCCACTATTTTCCTGGAAGACGTTAGCAGGGGTACTCAGAGAATGAGGCTCATCTTCCTCCGAAACTCTCAGTGGGGCTGTGTTTTCAGGGACTCACCTCAAGGCTTGAGCCTTTCTCCTCCTTCTCTCTCCTGCACACAAACATCTATGACACTTTCACTAATTCAGACCTGCTTTGCCCCACTGCATGCCTACATCTAATTGCTCTCCTATTTGCTCTGCTCTGTCACATCACATGGAACGTTGCAGGCACCTTCCAAACTGCTGTGAGAATACAAAGTCACTCAGCAGACACCATCCTCCTCAAAGGATGGATGTAACCCCTCCAATCACAGCCTAGTCACTTCATTAAAATATTGCTCCAGGTAAAAAATGATTCAACCAAGTTTGACAGAGGGCTCACAGCTTGCTTTCCACAAAAAAGTCAAACTGGCTGGTTCACTCACACTTTCTATCTCCCAACTGCTTTCTCAAAGAAATCTGCAGGTATTCAACCACCAAAGGTGATGGGATGTCCTAAGAAGAAAAGGGACTGACAAAGTTACTGAGATATCATTGTTCTGGGCAATGAAGATCTTAAAATAAATCACAAACATGAAAACAACTGAATAGCTGAAGTTCTGTATGAGCATATGTCTCAGTCAGGTGAGGTTGAAAAAGGCATAGCTATTGAATTGAAGGCTGAAAACATCCCAGAACACATTTCTCGTTCTCATTTATTCACTGTAATCTAAAGACTAGGTTAAATAAATTCTCCTTTGCGGCCCAGACAGTTATTTTCTGCTGACACCACAGTCACACACACAAAAACTATTCAATGGGTTTTATTACCTAGAAACCAGAAACTGCTAAAAAAAAAAAGGGGAAAATGGCTGATAGGGAATTCTAAAAAGGTATCTAATCAGGAAATAGCATCATTTTGAATGCTTTCAAGCCAGAAAATACTGTAACAAGGGAAATAAAAACTGCAGATTTTTATTGGATTTGTGGATAATCCCCCCATTTACTAAAAGAATTGTTTCTAAGTCTTTATTTTTCTCTGACTATATATATTTGAAGAGTCAGACTATTGTCTCTGGCGTGTATTAAGCTAATACATCAGCTGATTTATCTAAATGAACAAGAATTATATGTAAGCACAATTTTTCAAATACATAAATCTGGTTTGTCCCCTCAACATTCATCGTTCTGACAGCCTCAGAGCATTGCAATTTACCTACCTAGCATGCACACTGTGTTCTTCCCTACGCAATTACCCATTCTGAGTATGTAAATTCATCTTTGTCCTAGTGAATGTGGATTTAGCTTTGTAGAGCTGACAATGTAGTTCTACTGAGGCATTCCTCCTTCCTTCCTCCACAAATTTTTCCAACGGAAAAATGGTCAATATTTGCATTATAATCACAAGATTAAGGGCAACTGGGATGTTAATTTTAAAAATTGCACTGCAGATTTGAGTGGTGAAAGAAAGCAAGCAAGCAGCTGTAGGAAGGCTGCACAGAGCTCACCATGCACTAGCAATCTTTGCACTGTTGGCTTCATCATTAGATGACTCCACTTGGATGGTCAAACTCTTAAGCACAGCCATCCGTTAGTGCTCAGGAAGATTAGACAGACAGATGGCTCCTACAGAGAGATGAGTTGAAAAGATGCAGGGAGGGATATTTTCACCAGATGGAAGCTGCCAAGTTTTGTAGGGCACAAGAGGTGCCATGAGGTCTAGATCAAAAGCTAGTCCCCCAGGATCTTCTGGAGGAAAATACTTCCTCAGTTCAGCCAAGTACTTGAGCAGAAGAGTAACTGGAGACACAAGAGCTTTCTTATTGAATTAAGGATGTGCTTGTGTCTTTGATGTCTTAGTTATTGTATAAGGCCATAGTGGATGAGAAACTTACCATGAGCCAGCAGTGGCTCTTGCAGCTCGCAAGGCCAATGGTATCCTGGGCTCCATCAGAAGAGGGGTGGCCAGCAGGGACAGGGAGGTGATTGTCCCTCTCTACTCTGCCCTCGGGAGGCCCCACCTGGAGTACTGTGTCTAGATCTGGGGCCCCCAGTACACCTGCCCTATAAGGAGAGGCTGAGGGAGCTGGGCTTGTTCAGCCTGGAGAAGAGAAGGCTGCGGGGGGACCTCATTGCAGCCTGCCAGTACCTGAAGGGAACATACAAACAAGAGGGGAATCAACTTTTTAAAAGGGCAGATAATGGCAGGACAAGGGGGAATGGTTTAAAGCTGAAGGAGGGAAGGTTTAGATTGGATATTAGGGGGAAGTTTTTTACGGAAAGAGTGGTGAGGTCCTGGAACAGGCTGCCCAGAGAGGTGGTGGATGCCCCATCCCTGGCAGTGTTCAAGGCCAGGTTGGATGGGGCCCTGGACAACCTTGTGTAGATCCAGGCCTGAGGTTGGTGGCCCTGCCTGTGGCAGGGGGGTTGGAGCTTTATGATCCTCGGGGTCCCTTCCAACCCTTGCTATTCTATGATTCTATGAACCAGCCAAAGAAACATTCAGCAAGAATTAGGTAGACATGAAAGGTTCCTGACTCCAAGCAGTAGCAATGTATGGGAGGACTTGGAACAATGGCCATCATGGCCTTCTGTTAATCACATTTTTGGTAAAAGAAAATGGAGAATCTGTACACCAGCAACTTACAAATACACTCAGAAAGCTTCTGTTGGCTTTTGCTCACTTTATGGCGGTTTCAATGCCTCAAGATTCAACAGCTGCAGAAGGGGAAGTACGCTGCTGATAATTACATCAAGGTATTGTTCACAGGAACAGAGAACACGTTAACCATAAAGAATTTTACAGTATGAAGGGACACGACTGTGAGCAGATTATATCCGAGCATTTGAACATATGACTGATGACTACAGGCACAAAGGGGACACTGCAAAAGTGAAGATAAATAAAAGGACATAATGACCTAAAAACTGCATGCTGCAGGCTTTCTCACAGAGTCTCTGGAAAAAATGTACGTGGTTACTCAGTTTCTTCTGAGAGTAGTGTGGCTAAAGCTTGTGTTGCAGAGCATGGAGGTCCCCACAGCTTCCTCTTGCTGCCCTCAATACACCCACCTATGCCACTGCACATAGGAGTCTTCTTCTGCAGAGAAGAATGGTTTAAGTTTTTCAGGGGAGACCTAAGAAAGGAGATGACCTAATACCCTGCCCTAGATTTCAACGGGTTCTGTAGCTGTGACTATCTAAAGAATCTCTGACAGTTTGGTCTCTTACGTCCCACAGACTCCAGTATTTGGCTCCCTTAGAGAAAATTTTGAAAAGACCTCTTGGTTATAGAGAATTTCTTTCGGACAGTCTCCAAATGGATGTCAGGAAACAAGAGTCCTAAATAATGAGCATAAAACAGAGCTTTTGAAGTCTGTAAATAAAAAGGAAAAGAACTGCAGGGATGGTGATTACTTTGAAATCCCGCTGAAACCACAGGGAGCTGCAAGTATTTACAGCACCACTGGCAATGAAGTAACTAGGTGCCAGAACTGTGATTTAGCTGAAAAATAAGATAGCTAGGTTATGGGTTTATTCTCTCAGGTGGTGCCAGGCCAATTTATTCCATTTTGAAGTCAAACAGTAATTTCCCCACTTCCCTGCACCATTCCAACTTGGCAGACCTGAAAACCAAGAAGCTCCTTTTGTTGTGGGTTCTTTTTTGCTTGGTTGGTTCATTTTTTTAAAGAATAATAGAGACATCCCACATGGACGCTGCCTCTAACTGCTGCTGAGGTATAGACACACTTCTTTGGTTGAGTAACATGGGCCAACCCACGTTGACAAATAAGCAAATAGGTCAAATGGGGCCAGGATGCCTCGATTTGAGAGAAAGGGAGCTAGATGTGGAGCAATGTCAACCTGGGAAGGCTTTGGGTGCGAGAGGCTCACGTGAGCTCATCTCTCTTTCACAGCACTAACAACCTGATAGGAAAAGGACATGTGAAGGAGAAAATCTTTTGAGGTAAAAAACAAAGCAGAAAACCCTCATGCTGTCATACAGTCACTCTTATCTATTCAAGCTCTTACACAGTGCCCTCAACATAGCACCCGAGTACCTGTCAATCACCAATGCACTTATCTCCACACTGTCTCTGTGGGAGTAGGAAAGAAATCTTATCTCTACCACATAGATGAGGAGCTGAGGCTGAGAAATTAAGGGCTTGATCTAGTTACCTAAACGTAAGCTTCTAGTGCCGTCTAAGATGTCCTGAGGCATGCATGACATGTGCATGGCTGGTAGGAGGGACACAAGACCTATGGGAGATCCATGGTCTTCTGGAGGTCATGCAGGATATGCCAGCACATTGAAGACAGAGCTGAATGTCTAGGTTCAGCCAACTGAAGCAAATTCTGAGATCAAAGCAAGGCATTTGTGGCAGAGCGGGCTGCTAAGTCCTACAAGCTGCCCTGCTAGCATCCTAAATACAAGAATTGCCTTCTGTCTGCAAAGAGGGACACTTAACCCTGCAGGCCTGTATTATTACTAAAGCGAAGTTTCAAGTGCCTGGGACATCAAAAATCCCTACTGCCATCAGGAGCCTATCATCTTTTTCCTGGCTCAGTATGAACACATCCACACTCATCTTTCAGCCACTCTCAAGATCCCACCTATGGAATATGGAGTTATTTTCTGTCAAACTCAATAGAAACACTTCCATTGCAATACAGGGAGTCAGAATCTGTATCAGAGCGGCCTTCCTCCACTGTGCCCACAAGCCCAGACCTCATCCTGAAAGGTGAGTCTACCTTTCCTTGTGGCAAGTGTTTGCAGAAAGACACTTTCATTGTAGCTCATGGCAAAACCTGATGACAATTTAGGAGCTTGTAATGAGCTTACTGAGGAAGAATGAAAGGCTGGTCAAGGTCATAGCCCCCATAGGAGTGCGATCAGTCTTGACATGTACAGCAAATAAGGTTCTCAAACAGCTGCCAAATCAGAAATAAGCTGTATGCAGAGAAGCTGTGCTGGCCTTGCTGCAGGCTGTTATTTTGGTGCATTAGGCTGAGGACAGATTTGCAAAACCACTCGAGCAATTCGGACATTTGGTTCCTCTCTGAAACAGCCCAGTGAAAGAGGTGGTGGCAGAGCACCAGCCTGGCCAATCTGGTTGCTGGATCAGCGACCTGCAGCACAACATGCAAGTCTCTCCTTGCCATTTGCCCTCATTGGTTGAGGCTATATACACACACCTTGCAGGTCCACATCCCAGCTGGTACTCTGAAACACAGTTTTAACTGCAAAACCCCAGGGGCAATGCTGGTTTCAACCTCCCTTCTCTCCCAAGATAGAACACACACATCAGACACAATTCTTTCCCCAGCCACACCAGGTACCCTCCATTGTATTCACAGCTACAACAGGGAGCAGAATCTGATCAATGTCTTCATTTACTTAAGCTTCCCAAATACTTGAAATTATTTTTATGTTATTATTTTTTATATGTGAAATCTGATTAGAATAATCCTGGCAAGGCAGAAAGTGATAAGCGAAGCGAGTAGGTGAAAAAAATGGTAGTTTTGAAAGAGGAAATTGATTTCTTTCCATCTCTCCAAATTTGAATAAAAAACTTTCACAAAGAACTTCTTTGCAAGAAACTGTAATTAAAATATTTTACTAAATCATCTCTCAGATCTCTGCAAAAACAGAGGCTGTTGCAACATCAAAAGTTTGAGATACTCACACTTGGAATCCAGTGACCAACACTGCCCGGGGGGGAGCAGAAAAGTTTGGAAAACTACTTGGAATTAGCCACTGTCACACAAGAACCTGAGGCTATGGAAGACTGGGTACTTAGCCTGCTTTTGCAACTAAGGAGTTACAAACCAAAGAGAAGTGTGACACTTCCCTTTTCTACACCTCTGTTTTCTTGAAAGGGGATAATTCTCTCCTTTTTCTGGAAACCACTATGAGCTTTCTGGTAGGAATGCAGTTCTTGCTATGACTTTACAGCTAGACATGATGATTGCCAGTTTCCAAAGGCATTACCATTTATTCACTAAAGTATTAAAACACTATTAACAGAGAAAATCCATTGAAAATTCATATTCCAATGCCTCAGAATGAAATGGGTTTTCTATATGTGTAGTAGCATGAGCACACATACATTAACTGGACATTACTCTAATGACCGAGCAGACTACAGTTTCAGGTATGCTGGGTTAAATACTCTCATCTCAGTTTTCTGACTACATCATCAACTGCTTTGCTCTAGATATATCCCAGTGCCAGAGAAAACAGAAACTGAAATATTGCTCAATACCACAGCAATTGTACCATGCCTTCTGCTATTGCCTTGTGGTGGGATGCTTTATGATCATACTTCCACCACTAAAAATAATGCCTGCAACATTGTCTGTTGAGACACACACAGAGTCCACCTCCAAACAAAACTGCTGGCAGAGTTTGGCCCACAACTCTCATTAAGTCCTTGGTCATGCCTGGATGGCACAAGGTGCCCTGGAGAGAGGAAGACACAGAACATGGCACCATACCAGGGTGTAGAAAGCACTACTGAATCACCACCAATGCTGGACAGACTGCCCAGCAATCTACCCTGATGGTTTTTGGTACCCAACCAAGCTCTGAAAAAAACAGGTACTTCTGCACAGCCTATGTGCATCTCCCAAGATGTTTTCTCAGTGGTCAGACAGCTTAAGCTGCTGTCTCAGTTACTGGTTTCTTCTACCTGTCACACTGAGCATCACCTACCACAGCTGGACACCAAGTTAAATGGACCTACAACAGCCACCCTTATGTTCATCTCAGCAAGAGCAAGGAGATATACCGAGTGCCCAAAGCTGGGCTTTAAACTGTCTGTAAGTCCATGCCTGATTTTGTTACTGCAACTCGTTTTCTTGCAAGACCCCAGGAGCTGTCCAGCTCCTGAAGGCATCAGCACATTACAAGTGCTTCTTTCCAAAGCACTGCCGCACTCCTGAGCTTCCCAGGAGCTGTTTCCAATTCTCCACCTGCCATCTTGTGAAGCCAACACTGTAAAAAGCCCCAGCTCCTTGGGTGGCTGAAAAAGAGATATCTGTGGAGCCCTGAGCAACTGGACTTGACATATGGTATTAAGACGTGCAAGGGAAGATGGCTGGCAGAGTATGACTCTCCTGTGGTTCTTTTGCCTGCTCCTATTATCCTCAATGAAGATTGCTAGGGACATAAATGCTGAGGAGCCAGAAAGCAGCAAAATGGGAAGACAGAGAGGGAGAAGCAAGCCCTGCCTACACAGTGCACAGCTTTCAAAGCAAACTGATTTGCTCTGATACAAGATACTACACAAACAAGTCGTGCTGCTGATGCACCACTTCCTGAATAATCACAGTGATACAAAAGAAAGCTTGTGATTAAGGCAAAGAATTAGGATTGGGAAGAACAGAAGGCCTAATCAATCCAGTCTCCACACATGACCTTGGGCATGTCACATCACTCCTCCATGCTCAGCTTCCTCAACTGCGTGATGAAACCTCCCAGCTTGAGTGGAAAATTATCTGAGCACGTGGGACAGCCCAGGAGCAACTCATAGGTAAAAGATAACTGATTCTTTTCAGGGCCCACACCGTTGGCTTCTGCAGCCCCAGCTACGTTAATTCCTCACACTGTCAATGATCCAGATGACCCAGACACCCTCAGACCAGCACATCCCTCAAGGCCAATCATGGGACACAGCTTTAGGTAAAAGAACCACATTTTAACAGCACTCTATCTACCAGACATGTGGCATTACTGTTTTTTTTCTTTCCCAACCCTAAACAACAGCCCGTAGTGTACTGAGCACGGTCCAAAACTCATTAGCTGCCTCAGCTCTGCTACCAGTAGTTGCCCAGCATCGGGATGAAGGGGGGAACCTCTCTCCAGTGCACATGAACCAACTTGGAGCAACATGGATGAGAGTGAATTTTCAATCCACCAGAAGTGGAAAACAAATCATTTCAAAAAGCACACGATGGCTGTCACGAGTGCATGGGCTTTCAGTACTGCATCAGGGACACAAAGAACTGCCCTTCTTGACCTCTGTTTGCTTTGGAGAGATTCCTGCTGGGAGAAGCAAAAGCCCAGCACAGCCAATGCACTTGTGAGAGTGTCGGAATTCAGCTAAATCTTGCTCATCTCACTTCACACGTGGCTAGAAAGTTGGCCATTATCTTTCTCAGTGCCTCCTCACCTGAGGGCTTTGATCAAAATCCCTGAGGTTCTATTTTCCTCTCTTCTATTTCATGCTTACAGTGATTTAGTGGTGGAAGAGAAAAGGCTGTGCAGGAGATTCATGCTGATTTCGATTGGAGAGGCTTCAGAGAGAAGCAATCTTTACCCAGCTGCAGGAACTTCTCTGCAGTGCTCCCGATGGCATTCAGGAATCTAATGTGTGCATGCAACTCCCAAGTGCTGTTATCAATAATGCATTTGATGTGCAGCCTTTGATGGAGCTGACCAAGGAAGCTTCTTATAAGAGAGAAGTCAATCCTTCAGTCTTCTCAGGAGGAAAGTGGTGGACAGTCAGGAAGGCTTACCATCATGCCACATCTTATTTATGTCAAGAGGGTGTTTACATTTCAGAAAGCTTTTAGCATGGGGTTGGTGCCTAGGTATGTATTTAGGGGATTAGAGCACACACTGAGTATTAAAATGCTTATAACTTTCTGGAATTTGGCTAACAGAAAAGAGCTTCATGAAGGGCTACCATTGCTTCCAAAGCTTGACATCCTCTAGACTGTGGAGATCATTGGTACACCAAAGACAGTAGGACACCATCATAGTTTCTTTACTCTCTTCTTGATGGCTGAGATATCAAGCCACCAAATTCATCTGCAATTCATGTGTGCACACACAAAGGATTTATTGATTTCAGAGAAGGACAGTTAATTTAATATAATGTAGAAGTTTTGGGGCTTGTCAGGCTTTTCCACAGAAAAGTAGCCACCTCCACACAACAAGGGATGCAATCTGTATGAAAGAAGGTGACCTTTTTAATCAAATAGTGTAAGGGAAGGCACAGGCATAAGTCTAGGCAGTATCCACCCACCAAGATAATTTCTTTGGTCTGGGCATGTTGTCTAAAACACACTAATGTGAGATTAATAAAAAGTGGTTGAGGAAGAGGAAAAAGGATGACAGGAACAAAGTGAGAAGCAGAAGCCATCTGAAGGTATAACTGAAGAATAGCAAAACCACAAGTGAAATTGGTCACAAAAGATCAAGCACATAACCTAGCTGTAGGCAGAAAGGTAATGATACATCATACAGGGACTAAGGGGTACCATTCCAACCAAATACTTGGTTATCCAGTGCTAAGTCCACAGATGATTGCTGGTGCAGCAGATACAGTTTCATTGAAACCTGGAAAATAAGGAAAAGGCCACAAGCCCAAAATATGCTGTGAACCATTTCATCTTGGCTCAGCCTCTAGCAAAGCAAGGACTTCCTCCACCTATTCATGATGCAGGAGAGGCTGTGACTTTACCACCACAATTCTCAATCTCCCATTTTCTGATAATCCTGAACCTGTGACTGTATCCTACGTTCCCACCTGTACAGCAGGTGGCCATTAGTTGTGGGCACATTGGTCATGCACCCACTTCTCCTTTAAAGGGGTCCCAGGCACAAGGGCCAATCAGAATCACTGATGCCATGACACAGGGATGGCATAAGGACATGTGGTGCCCAAGCTCTAACACCACACAGTGATGACTACCGAGGTGGGATGAATACAGGGGTGATGGTGGCCACTATGAGATAGAGCTGTGAGCCCTAGAGCCTGCTGTAGCCCCTGAGCACACTAAGTGAGCTTTGTGTGCTCATTTAAGCCCAAGTAATTCTTAATGAGTAAAACGACCTGCTCCACAGAGGGTTTCAGATGTCTGTTAAACCAACTTGCTCTGCAGAGGGTCCAGGTTAAAGCTTTTACTGCAGTGACAACACCATTGTGGCATTGATCTGCTGAGGACACCTAAAGAACTTGTCTCATCCTAGAGCCACCTGTACTGTTCCAGAAAAAAAAACACAACTGAAAAAAGGTCTTACAGCAGGTACTCATTCATTCAAAACGTACAGGTTGGATAATATAACTAAATAACCCAGTAATAAGCAACCAGCTGATCCAAAACACTCAGCCATTGCCTCTCAGGGCTGATGTTTCCAGCCTTCCAGGAAGGCCAGGCATAATTTTAAAACAAAGTCAGCCCCTGTGTGGGCAGATGCAGTGGGTGAGGAAGGATGCATGGGCTCTGACTTCAGTGCACGCTGCTTTTCGGTTACGCTCTAACACTGTGTCACAAGGCCAGATCTGCACTCAGCCTCAGCCAGCACATAGAGAAGACAGACTTCGCAGGGCCTCTGGTGCACCTTGTACACCATGAGGCCAGACGCGAAGACCAAGCATGGCTCAGGAAGCCCTGGACCAGGTCCAAAGCCATGTCCTGCCTGCCCTGCTGCCAGGACGCCTTGGGACAATACTGCTGGCAAGGCGCCCTCCGCTCCTCCCTGCTCACGCAGATTGCAGGCTCCCTGGCACAAGCACGCCAGCCATCCCACGCACTCTGCAGAGCTGAGCACGCTGTCAGCACGCAACGCATCACAGCAGTGACTGGCTGCTGGGAGTACAAACAGATCCCTTCACCCTGCTCTCAGTTTCACAGGTGAATTCACAAGCAGGGTAAGTCTGGTAGGCTTGGAGTTTTCCTTGCAGTAAGGAGTGGCTCCTTCAGAAAAGATGCCAGAAGATGCAACTGAGAGTAGCTGGTAATCCCCATGGCCCATGGCCCTGTGGCAGAGAAGACCCAGGGGAAACACAGATTCAGGAAAGCATTGAGGTACAGTTTCAGCTCTTTGCTGAACCAGATCTAGTATGAGCACACTTGAGGCCAGGTTCACAGCTCCTGATGAGCACATTTACTCCTTTGAGACACTCTGCCAGGTACCAGAAGCCAGCTCTCCATCTTGGGACCCACAGTACCAAAAACTCTGGGAACTGAACTCTTTTGCCATCATCCAGAGGCTTCAGAAAAATAGTTTTTGCAAATGCTTAGCTAGGATACTACCCTTTTAAAGCAGAGCAGGGACAGGTCAAGATCCCATCCAAGCCTCTCCACTGCAGTACACTACATTTCTCACTGATTCAGCCAGTCTGGTTTGCTTTGCAGGAGCCCAGGTACTTTGAACCCCTCTTGCTGCAACCCCTGGAAAGCTGCATCACAGTTCAACAATATTCCCCATTTAAAGTTTTCTATCACTTGGCTCCCAGTCATAATTACATGCACACAGTCAGTAAGGCTTTTTTTCTTGGGTTTCTTCGCCTGTGACTGTCGTATCTCCTGCTTTCGCCTCCAGAGCCATTAGTCACTGTTTGGCAAAGGAGCACCATTCACTAGTTTTATCCTTTCTATATTTGAGTTTGGTGTTATCAGAACAGAGATCGAATCACTTCGTTAACACACACCTGACCTCAGCCAAGCACAACCTTGCTCAAAACTTTCCTCATTTCTTTTCATATCAAACAGAGTTCTGGACCCAGGAAGCCCAATATTTGTCTTCCCTCTACTAAAAAATAAAATGGTAATAATAGTCCCACTGTCATCCTTCATGTCCTGGAGTTTTCTCTAGGTTTCCCTTGCACAAAACAAGACACAGGACAAGTGGCATTAAAAATAAGGAAAGCAGGCTAGCGAGTTTGAGGAAAAGCTAAATATTAGCCCAGGGAGAGGAGAGGAGCTCAGGTACTGACTCCTGCAACCCCAGCCAACAGGATGCAAAGAGAAGGCAGTGAAAGGGCCTTGAGCTGCGACTGCCTCTCCAGAGAGACATCATGACAGTCAGCTTTTGGTTCTTGGTTGCTGGGATGAGTGTTCCACTTGCATGCCATCTCTGCTAACTGGGGGCTTCCCTGCACACCATCCCAACCTCAATCCAGGCGTTTCCTGGTGTTTCCTTCCAGAATCCAACTCAAGCATTGCATTGCCATTGACTACTCTGCTTTAGCCCCTCATCATTTCCCCTGCAGTGGTTAACTGATCACACACGAGGCACAAGGGAAAGATGGGCCAGTGCTACTACTGCTTAGTACCCAATGCAAAGACTTTATCTACCTGTTTATCTAAGATCAGGCCTGTACATTTGATCTCAAGGCAACCAGCAGAAGGAATGCTGTGCACAATATGGTAGCTACAACTGATTCATCTCAGCAATTTGTACTCTTGCCTTCCTCACAATTGAAGGCAACCTCTCCCCTGGCCAGTGTTTTACCTCCTCCCCTTTCCACACTTCAAGGAAATCACATTGGATGAAAGTACTCAAGCAAAATCTAAACATTTTGTCCTTACTTTATTAGGAGCAGTAATGCAATATAAACCACTCAAGTTCTTTCAATATGGGAACCTGTAAAGTTTCCTTGGGGAAGCATCAAAATGAGATTAAGTCAGCACCACTGCAGCATTTTCCCCATTTTTCTTCCAAAATGAAATTTCAGCAAAGATCATAATGCATCCCAACACCAGACCACTCCTCACATGTGTGATTCCCACTCCTCCAGCCTGACGCCAGGTGGAACATAGAACATTCCTAAATATCCAGCACAGCCAAGGCTGAGAGAAGGCACTCCTTACTGAATAATACTTACTCTTCATAATTTGCACCACAATCATTTAAGACAAGGAACAGTGAGGTAGGAAAACAGGATTTGGTCCTGCTGTTACTGATTTTGTCCTCTGAACCATCTCCTGCCAGAATAGCAAAAAGCTAAGTCTGACCCAACTCATTCCAGATGTTGATACAACACACAGAGCAGTTCCCTCCCCATGGGAGCCCCAGTGTGATGCTGCGCTAGGAAGTTTCAGGAAACAGCAGTCCCTCAACAGGATGCCAAATGGGAAGCCTCCCCAAAAGAGAGCCACAGTATTGCATTGTCCCAGCTCTCCTCATCTGACCACCAGTCCAGGCATTCATGTCAAATGAGGTCATACCCATTTCTAGCTCTTACAACATTCTGTATAACCCCAGAGTCGATGTGGACCAGCACCAGTCCTGCCTGACTTGCACTGGTGACACACAGGAGGTGTGCCATGCTTTGCTGGCATGAAGAGAGAGCTGGGCTGTTGACAATCTCCTGGGAGCCAAGCAGAGCAACATGGGCAGCAGTACCTCACCGAGGGCAAAAGGACTGCTTTGCTACAGATAGCTGTAAGTTCCCATGCTACATGGGTGGCATGCCCAGGTCCCTGCCCAGAGCTGTATTTTAGGAACATTTCATAGGAATCTGCTTCCAGGGGTTGGCTCCCCTCAGCACAGCTGCTTCCCTGAGAATTCATTTTCCTCCCTCCATATTTATGAATAAACCAGGGGACAGGAAGAGTTTTACATCACCCCGTTAATGCCTTCATTCAGAGAGCCCCTTTAAGCAGCCAGTGAAGAAAAGTAGATACTCTGGAGGGAAATTAAAAGCATATTACATTGGGCTCCTGCTGTGCTTTGCCTTTGAGACATTTCTTTCTCTCCACTGACCTGGCTCCCTAATGAGGCATGTAAACTAGGGAATCCCCCCCAGCAAGCCTGCTTGCTTGCAAAATTTGCAAACTGGAGAAAAGTTCAGGATGCCTGCCTACCTGTGCTTCTGACCACACCAACTAGCACCAGTGGAGTTTAAACAGGAATTAAAAGAGTGGCAGGGGCAGGTTTAACAGCCAGAGCCAATAAGGAGAGAGAATGCAGCATTATCGATTCCAGCCCCTGACCTTGAAATGATGTAAATAAGAGTGCAGCAACCCTAGAGGAGTTGCAGCAAAATAGTTATAGCATTGAAAGCAGATTAAAAAATACAGTTAATATACATACTCCCCCAGATGCTTGTTTATTATTATGCAAGACGTGTTTATTATGCAAAATGATAGAGCAGGGAAAAAAAAAAAGAGAAAAAGAAAATGCAAAGACACACTGAGCTCTTAACGTGACTTGGGTTTTTTCAATGCTGTTTAGGTTTTTTCTTATTGTGCATAATCATTCCCTTATTAGCAAGAATCTTTGAAGTGATTCGAGCTCTAATTTCAGCATTTCAAACTCACAGGTTTGTACTGTAAAACCATACTGAGCTCTCATCAGCGACCCATTTTTTCCTACCGTATGCTGTACCTCTGCTAGGGTTTTCCTCAGCCTTTCCAATAAATTATGTATCACAATTTGACATTTCAAAAAGAATTAGAGCTCTGAGTTAAACAACAAGGAATATCTGAGAGCAGTACGTTTAGAAGAGAAGTGTTATGCACTTGGGGCAAAACCAATCCCAGCTGTAACACCGCTGAATTATACATACCATCGCACGGAGAGCTGTAATTTCAGCGTACTTGGAGTGATTGAGTGGGCCTGCACAGGCTCTACAGCCCCATGATGAGCATCTGCCTCTCAGGTAAACCACTTCACAGGTGGTCCCTTCCCCACGCCCCTGTCAGTGTATGCAGCAGGGGTAATGGAGAGTGCTGGGCAGCCAGGAAAGAAACTTCAGAGAAAGGTTATACTGGAGTAGGAATTAATTTGGTGGTAGAACTATTAACTCCAGACCCAGACAGGAGAGCATGTTCTGTGTCTTTCCTGTTACGATTAGGCTGTAAACTCACTGGAGCAGGACGTACCTCTTTATTCTATGTTTTCCTCTCCTCTGCAACAACCAGCCCTCAGTCTCAGCTTCCCAAGCGTTGAGACAGTACAAGTAATACCCACTGCCCTTCATTCATTCTGCATATTTTTGCTTTGGCATAAGATGTTAACAGTGGATCCTCAGGAGAGTCGTGTCACTCCCCAGAACAGGTGCTGATAAAAACCTTCAGGCATCATCAGGGAATTTACAGCTGCTCTACATTACAAGAAATCTCAAATGGGAACACACCAATGACTCTGCAAGTTTGTTATGAAGATAGTGTTTTGTACACTACTCACTGAAAGGCCAGGTGCCTCAGACCAAGACCTGATTTTCTTTCCTACTAAAAGCACTGAATTCCCCAGCAGACCTCAGAAGCAGCAATAAGCCAGTCTGCATGGGGGAGTGAAAAAAATAATCTGGTCTCAAGTGTAAGCAAACAATGGACAAGAGTCATAAACAGCTGCTGCCCAAACAAAGAGATTGTGGCATCAAATGCATTTCGGCCTCTACAGCTGGCTAGGGATCTATGGCTAGCTTCAACCCCGCAACCTAATACCACTGCCCCTTATCCACCTGAGGACCTAACTGTCCGTCTAAGGGACCTAACCATCCCTTATCCATCCCTAACTGAAGAGAAGAAATGAGGAAACTCACTGCTTAAGCTATCAATATAGCTGAGCACATAGGAGGATCTTGCAAAGAGCTTTTTGCCAGGTTTGGTTTTAGAGTACCCCACTCATGCCTGCTTTTGTGATCAGCACAAGGAATACTTTTTCCAAGGGCTGGTTATTCTAAACCCATTCATTCAAGAGCCCATTGGCCCAAATTCAGAAGGAGCTGGCACAAGTCATCTCAGAGACCAGGCTGATAATAGCCTCTGGTTTTATCCAGGGCAGAGGATGTCAGCCAAGGTCTCAGCTGACGCACAGAGATTAAATATCATGAAAAACAACCCCACCAAACAAAACCAAAACAAACACAGAGTGGTGATGTGTTCAGTTACAGCCACCGTCTGGGCTCAAGAGGGGAGAAAAAAAAAACCCAAAACAAACCCACCAAGCATTTCCCTGGACAATCACATTTTATCTAAAAGCGATTCTGGGTTTGAGGGTGTTATAAGAAATCCTAACAGGGACAGGCCTTGGACAGACAGCAGGGGAGGTAGCCAAACAACAGAAAAAAATCATTTATCAATGGATCCATGTGAGTGAACAGTATCTGTAGGGAATATTGACCCAGTACACACACAACACCAAAGGAACCTGGCCCAAGACTGAGCCAAGCTGATGTTTAGGGTCTGCTAAGTAAAAGAACAGAGATGCATCCTTTGGTGTGGGCAGCAGTCAGCTGCAGGCAGCCCTGCTTGCCCCAGAGAGGAACAGACTGTCCAGTCCTGCCAAAGCAATTCCCCAGCACAGCCTCTGAGACTGACTGAGCCATGCCAAATGTTGGCTTGCAGTAGGATCCTGGCCTCACAATGAAAGCTGCAGTATCTGAAATAGAGTGCTTGAACAGGCTGAGCTCCTCTCAGTCATGTCTGGTTCTCTTAACAGGAACCTAGTCTCATCCCTTCTCTGATGCTACAAGCAGCTTGACCCACACTGCCTGCCCCTACCAGGCTTCATCCACACATTTTCTTATTTTTTGCCTCGGGGTCTCCCCCAAAGCACAATGAATTCATTGATCTGCTGCTGAGATAGAGCCACCAGTCAATACAAGAAGAAAAGAGTGCCCAGCAAGTTCCATCTCCCTCGAGTAGAGTTGGGACAGTGGCATCTACTCACTGCAAGCAGAAACCTAGGATCATGTTGATGAAACGAACAGCTTAACTCTTGTAAACTCAGACAGGGCTGAACGTCATCAAGCCACGGCATGTAATGAGGTCCACTCTTAACCACTGGCCATCAGAGCGACTTCCCTGATGAACCTTCCTACTTAAGGCAGGCACACTTCTCTGGGAAAAAGCAGGCTCCATTAAGTCACTCTCATATATGTTCTGGTGCCTTTTAGGACTAGCAGATGTGTTTCCTGGACACATGGTCCTCCTGATGCCCACCATCTCTTGGTATGCCCCTACCACTATCTGTATCATCTCACTACTTCTAGGAAGAGATACTTTTGCTCTGTATCCTCTCTCATTTCTCAGCTGTCAAACATTATTTTTCCAACTCTGCATTTCTACTTTTGCCCTGAGCCCCACGCCTTTCCCTCCCTCACAGAAAATGTTGAATCCTCATTACTCCAAAAAGCCCTCCTCCAGGCTGGATGTAGCTGACTTACTGCTTTCCTCCAGCCCCCATTTACAGGGCAACAGCGGTACAAGGAGCCTAGTCACCAGGACAGGGCCCTTTATGTCCAGCACTACACAGAGAGGGCAAAAGATCAGTCCTGACCCCAGTGATGGTGCACCTGGAGAGAAGCACACATAATAATGCAGTACCACACCATGGTCTGTACTACCTTTAGGATTCCAACAGCTTTACAAAAAGAGGAAGTTTTCATTGTTAGTAAACCAATGTAATTTATTTAGAAGCAGTCATTTATGTTTACTGGGCTATGAAAGAACAGGAAGCGTCTGGCATCCACAGAGATCCAGATTGATCTCTCTGTCTCTTCTTGACAAGCAGCCAGTTTTGAGACCTATCTCGCCAGGCATACTAACACATCCACTTGCCATTTTCTACCCTGAGCTGCTGAGGAGACAGAGCTTTGTTACCTTCCAAGGGAAAGGGGAAAATCACAACCACACAAGTGCTTTCAAACTGACCAGGAACAAAGACGGATGGTAAGAGCTAGGAAAAACTGTACTAGAGCAACAGCTCGAACTGCTGTCCTATCTCCATTCTCACATATGCTTTTAAAGCAAAGTAAATGCCCAGACAAGTGCAGAACCACTGCACTGCAACTTTACACAAAGGCAGATGAGATTAGAACCTCAGTTATACACTTTAAAGATATCATAACTACAGAAATGAGGAGTGTATTATTAACTATCACTTTTTACTATGTAGAACTACAGGAAAGTTATTTGAAGCATAAAAAATTCTGGCAAAGGGCTGCCATATTTAATAAATCACTGAATCAATTATTCACTGTGAAAATCAATTACTTACTTCAAATGAGAATCTTATGAATAACCTCGTGCCCTTTCATGCCATCTAAGAAAGTTATAGGGGAATTAGTCAGTAAAAAATGCCTCACTTATCTTTTATGTGCATTGAAGAGACCACACAAATACAGGAAAATTCTGCCCTGCTGAAACACCCTGCCAACAGAATAGTCCAGAACCATTTTAATTAAGTCAGAGTATGTCTGTGGATTTACACTGCAGCCAAATGCAGAGCATGGACCATTGAGGCACCACCTATGATCAGTTATCCAGGCACAATTCAGAAGCAATTCCATTCAGCCCATGGCATTTCACAAATACAGAACCAGAATATAACCAGCCAACCACACAACCTCCCCTACAACGTGACCTACATTAAGTAACTACTCAAAGGAACAGAAAGTGTATCTTCACAGGTCAGGAGATATTGCCACGAATCTCTGCAGAGACACTTTAAAGTGAATATTGCATGGTGCTGCAGCAGCTCCCCCATCCCTGCTTTTAAAGGTCTGATGATACGTGACCGTTTTCAGAAAAAGCTGCAAGTCCCAATGCAGTCTCTTCCCTCTCCACCCTCAAAACCAAACCACTCCAGGAACCCAACAGCACAAAGTACTTACTGAGCTGTAGAGATATCCCTCAGCGTTCATGGCAACGTACAGACCTGCCTTCACCCCTTGGATTGCCACCACACGAAGACCCACAGGAATTAGATTGAAAAGGGCTGCAGAAGGAAAAGAAAAGCAAAGGTTATGGAGACATGACCCTGCGTGGCCACAGCTGCTTTTTGCCCCAGGGCCAGCCCATCCCAGTCCTGACTCTTAACAAAAGATACTGAGCTAGAATCAAAAGTCCTGCTTCAGGCTACAGGAAAGGTCTGCAGCCGTGAGGCCAATGTTGAAAGTAAATTTGAAAAAGTACTGAATTTGGCTGTGTCCCAGAAGCCTTAACACACCCATCAGTCTGTCTGATCACTGCCTGCGCAACGCCAAGGGCTCAGACGTGCACTCAAGCTAGCGCATCTCAACAGCTTTCCACAGCCCAGCTGAGCTGCAGGAACTGCACACATACACGTCTTCGCCCGTGGCAAACGCAACAACACAATTCAGTTCTGTTGATCCTGAAACAGATTTGAGAGTCGTCACATTTGCCATGTGCTAAAAGAGTATACAGAGAGCAACCATGGCCAGAAGGATGAAAATTAACTTGACTGTGTGTCTGCCCCTGGGAGCCCTGCTGTTAAGAGAATGAAGAACCTTAGGAAGAGATGCTGCTCCACCCCCAGATCAGAGCACTGCTGCTCATTCAGAAGCAGAACTATATAGGGTGGAAGCAGACAAGACCTTCCAATGCTCAATTCTAGAGCAATCTTACTCAAATCATTGCAATCGCTTCCTCACAATTAATGTATTGTTTGATCCCAAGCACAGCCTGATTCTCACTGAAGGACCATTCCCATGAGCATATACGTAAATATATTATCAGGCTTTTGCTACAAGGAGAGGACTGCCACTGTTGATAGACTCCACTGAGGCATTGGTATGACTGTTTCCAGAGATTTACAGGACAGGAGTGTCCAGATGTTGTAGGATCCCTTGTGCTTCAGCTTACAAAGAGCTAACTTAAGACTTTGTTCCAGAAAGCTCAGGATAGAGACATGAACATAGGATCAGGCAGAAACGTAGTTGCAGACACAATGGAAATGCTTCAGTCGAGGTCTTTTCCTGCACAACTGCTCAGAAACAAGATTATTTTTCCTGACTCTCTAGTCATGAGGTTAGATCTCCCCTTCCACATTCATTTTCTCATGGCTTTTTAATGCATCTGACTAGGGAAAAGCCTGCTTCAAACTTCTGAAGAGCTTTGCAGTGTTCAAATTAGCCCAGGGACCCATTAATCGTCAGAGTGCAGAGGAAAGACTGAGTGACAGAGCACAGAGCAAAGCATTCCTATTTTCCAGCTGGCCATAAAGGATATCATCCTTTAGCTGATTCATTTTATAGATCATTTACAAAGTTTCATGCCTGACACATCACATTGGACCAAGCACAGCAGAAAAGGGTCTTCGTGTAACAGTTGTAGGAGAAACTGTCATCCTTCTCACTGTGCCATCTCCCAACCCTTCTTTCCCTGGGAGGTAAACTACTGCTAATTTAACATCAGCCCTGAGGGATAACAAAGCTTTTGCTGAAATTGCCCATTCAAAATGCCATAGCACCAGGCTAGCGTTAATCCTGGTATGATGGGAGGGAATTGAGTCTAGCTTAACATCAGCCCCATGCCCCAGAGAGACTGGTGAGCATGTATCAGGTAATGCCAGCCTGGGTACCAGTTTATGAACAACTGGAGTCAAGGACAGCGCTAGTCTGATGAGACAAATACAGCCCAGGATAGCTACTTCTTACTAAAGAGCTGCATTATAGTACAGTTCTACCACTCAGCAACCAAAGCAAGCTTATGTTTCTATCACTTTCTGACTACCATCAAGGTCTAACACCCTCTGCAATTAACAAGTCTATTTATAAGCAATTCCCCTTCCCTAATATCCCCCCCCAACTGAAAAATGGAGCATCTCACTGTTAATAATGAAACAAAATGGGCATCATCATTCATTCCCAACAGCCAATTTGTCTTGCATAGAAAACTTATGACAGACCATTCAAAGCATTCATCAGGCAGAAGGTGATAATAAGTTCCACTTGTAAATACCCACGTGCCTCTGAATCTCTCTTTCCACCTATACATGCTAAGGGAGCACAGGAACAACCCTGTTGGGCTCTGCGTTCGAGCAGCAAGACCTCTGCCAGCCCCCAAGCTCCTTAGGACCCTGCTGCATAGTGTTTTATAAATCTGAAGGTGTACTTAGCTATGGGGTGGGGGCTAACGCTTGCAGAAAGGGAAGAGCAAAACAAGACGTGCCATTTATAAGATGTGGTCCATATGCTTAGCTGATATAAGTGGTAGTTAAGCCAGAGGAGCTATAATTTATACCAGGTGATTTGTTCTGGAGCATGACATTTGTGCGGCACGTGAATAAGGAAGAACTAATGGAGGGCGCAATAGGCAGCAGCAGCCATGGTGTACCAGGAGACAGGGAGGTTTAAGATCCTGATGCAGAGTGAGGAAGGCTGCTAAGATGATCAAGAGGCTGCAGTGCAACATGCATGAGAGTAGAAACCAAAGGAATTGGGTTTGCTTAGCTCAAAAAAGGAAAAACCAAAGAGACGCTTTTCAGAGGATCACAATGAAAGGAAAAAAGGCACTAGACAAAAGCCTCAGAAAGAAATTGTGACTAGATATAAAGAAAATTCTCTACAATGAGAACAGTGTAGCACTGGCACCAGAACTGTTAGGAAGCTATGGAGTATTTCATTCCTGGAGACACTTGAAACAATTAGACAAGGCTCTGTGCAGCTGAAGATAACCCAGCTCCAAGCACCATGTTGGACTGGAGACTGCCAGAGGTTTCTCCTGTCTTAATCTTCCTGTGTTTTTGGCTGGAGAGCCTTAAGCAATACCTGGGCTGTTTCCACCCAGTCAAAACAGCTGGCCTACCCTTTACGTACCACCTAGTTGCTGAGGCCTTTCAGGCACTCAGCAAGATCACACTGGCAAACAAAAACCAGCTGCACTCAGTAAGAAGGGTCAGCACCCTCCTCAACACAGCAAAGAGAAATAGTGATGCAAACACTGACAGCAACAGTCAGCTCCCAAAAGACCGTTTGAGATGACTGGAGTTAAAAGACGCTGCCCCAAATTCAGGTTCAGATATAACATTACTAAGAACACAAACAAGGGCCTCGTACACCAAGGAACCGCGCTCCAGTTAAAATAAAACCCTTCATATATCCCAGTGCAAGTAGGCAGAGAATCTGTCTCCTCACTCACATTAAGATGGCGTGCCTTTAACTGCATGGGATAAGGAACAGATGTCCCAGGCGCGGTATCGCAGGAAGCTGGCTGGGTGCCCATTCAAATGCCATTAGAACTTGGCTTCTGGGCTTTTTTTTCCCCTTTAAGTGAGAGGAGGTGGAAAATAAATGCCATCAGCCTCTCAAGAACACACATAAAATGGGCACCAGATAATTAATTTAAAAATTGCTTAAATATTAGCAGTTCCTCTTAGATAAATAACGGGATTTTTATTAGAACTTTTAATTGCATCAGACGTATCTGAGGGACATGTTGTGTCTCATTTTAAAGGTTTATTTTGCCAGTGTAAACCAACCTAATGTATTCCAGGAAAATTAACCTTCCTTTCATAATGCTAATTTGAACAATCAGTGTATGGCTACAGAACACAGGGTGATGTATGGAACATGGTGTTCACTGTATATTTAACTGTGCTAATATGGCTTCTGCATGGAGAATAAATGGCCATCCAGAGTGGAAAGGATCCTGCTGTGGCCATCAAGATTGCCCTTCCCTGCCAGTGGATGTGAACTATCCAAGCCCTCTCCAGGGATAGGAAAACATAATTTATCTAGTCTTTGATGAGTTTTGCCCTTGGATAGAAATCCTGCACACAGACCTCTGACTGGCTGCTCAGGAATCTTCTGGAAAAGTATTTTAAAACAGAAACTAACAGTGAAGTAAATCTGTAAGCTGTTCACTTGGACAATGAGGCTTGACTTATTCCTGGTCAAAATTTGAGATGTTTGGAGGAATAGAAAAGGAAAAAAGTATAGTCAGTATCCTTTATTATGGCATTCCCAAAGTGAAGAAAGTGATTTTATTTTGAAGCTGTAACTGGAAGCCTCATATAATATAAAGTGTTGACTCAAACCAAAGATATATAAAGGAGAACATGTGGCAAAAAGTTAAACAGAACTGAATAAAGCACATTATTCATTTCATTTTCAGGAGCCAAGTATTACCACATTGGATTTTTTCCCTCTCTTGATATCCCCTGAGGATAGGGAATTTTTTGGTTTCAATCTTCTCACAGAAACTTCACTTGAAACTTTCCAACATAGCCCATGACTTTCAGCAAGTGGCTTGGCACACTTCAGCTAGAAGCCTCCTGTCCCACCAAGCTGCGAAGGCAAGGCTGCCATCTCATTGAAGAAATTTTTACACTCTAGAAGTGCCCTTCAGCCCATCTCTTTCCAATTAAGACGACCATGTGGAAGTGGCTCACAAGTACTAAGCACCAACCTGATCTCTTAATGTTTCTAATGGGATACATAAGATCTGTTTGAGCAAATGGGGCCCAATCCCAGTCATGGAGACTCAGGACTCTACACTCACCACAGTGCAGCCACCATCAGCTTCCCTGAATTTCCCTGCCAGCTTGAAATACTGCAGAACAGCTCTTACATTTTATTCTCCTCTGCTGTTTACCTAAATTCATCCCTGCTTCCATTTAAGCCCATTACTTCGTTGTTCGGTCCTCACTGATAGATGAGGGTAATGAATCCCTGTCATCTCTAGCAGCTCTTCCCATGTCGTTGACAAATAGGCCTCCAGTGGGATTTTCAGCAGATTGAGAACACCCTTTGTCTTCTTTAAGAAAAAGCAGCTAATACGACCCAAGATTGGGTCATTACTCACCCACTAAAGCCCACTGAACCCAGCTCAGAACTTGGTGCCTGCCTGAGAAAATCACTTCTTGTAGACTAGACCTGCTCAGTCTCTCAGACAGTAAAAGTCTGTGTGGAAGTCCACAGATTCTCCTGTGTCATTGCAATCTGTGGTATTTCATTTGTTCAACACCAGCATATGAAAAATTGGACCAGAACCTGACACCTGAATCTGCAACAAGCAAAGTTTCTGGTGAATGCACCCTCTTGGGTCACTTCACACTTCACCATGGGTGTGGGGGCTGCAGCCACCCTGCACCCTTGTCCAAGTGCACCTTCACAGGACCATGTCAATGTCCTGCTCTGTGTGCTGCACCACCACAGACTTTCCTAATTTGCAGCCCAAGCCCTGTATTCCTGAAGGAATGATACCTTTGATCCAGCTAGGATGTAGGTTCCTTCTTTCACAAAGTACACCAAGTTTGCTTTCCTCAATCCTACCACACAGATAAACTTCTGTTCATCTCCAGTAGTGACTGGGAAGACCCCATCCATGCTGGACAGACTAGATAAGATGTTCCTTCAGCAGTGGCATATGGAGCTTCAAACCAACATAGGATGACAAATCCAGACTTGAGTCCTAGTCTGCTGATGCAGCTTGAGGCACCATGGATCTGAGGTTATTTCAGCCCACTCGGGAGCACCTATGAAAAGATGCTGTAGAAAATATTCAGCACCTTTTGAGGAGCTTTGGCACCAACACACTACTACTGTGGCAAAAAGATGACTGGCTACTGCTTTGCATTTATTTATACCAATATGGCTCCTGCACACAAGCATCATTTTTAAACCTGCATGGCTCTGCTGCACTTCACTGTCCTCTGTTGAACAGTATGAGCCCAACCCCTTTGAAGAGGGTTTTGGAAGATGAACTCCTTTGGAAAGGTCATTCAATACTCTCAGCCTTTGCACAGAACCTTAGCAAACAGCTGGCTTTCTCCAGCTTGGAAATTCCTGATGCTTGCTGATTTTTTTTCTGGATAAAATAGTGAAAGCATTTTTCCCCCCCCCTCTTCTCCTTGGAGAGAGAATTCCCCGTATCCTTTACCCACGTGGCATGTGTATAAATATAATCTCCTTTCTCTCTGGCTGCAATTCAAATCATGGGTTTTATTCTCCACCCCACCCAGATGGCAGTTACAGAATCGGGGCAGGAGGGAAGATGATCGGAGAGGAAACATATGAAATTATACAGGCAAGATTTAAAGGGGAAGGATAGAGAGAAAAAATGTGCAGAGAACAGCTGGCTTCTTCCTAATTTGATCTTTTCAAAAATAAAGCTGCACAAGTGAGACCTGCTAGGTGATGCATTTGATTGTAATTGGGTTGCAAAACAGGCTAATTTTTCTTACTGTAGTCACTGTTTTCGTCCTTGGTCCCATCAATTGTACCATCTGGGTGCATCTGCAGGAAGTATTCCTGCTGGCTGAATAACCTTGTCACAATTCCTTTCAGCTGGGGTTCTGCAAAAAACAAATAATTATTATTAGATATACCAAGTAGCAAGAGACCCAATTTGCTTGACCCCCATTAAGCCCTGAGTAAACGGAGAAGTGCTTGGCAGGTAAGACAGCTTTCTGTAATTCCTTTCAAGCATGGTTGTAAAATATTAATACATATATAGATGTACAGGCAAATAAAACTGAGATTAGAGGAGGAGGCAAAATGCAACGCAAAGTTGGTGCAGCAGAAGTAACGGATTTATGGAACGCCGCTTCACTGAAAGTTACCTACCAAATCAAAGTCTTTAGGCAGCTTCTGTATTCTGAACATGCCACTTGCTCAGAAGCACGTTTGCTAGCAGTGTTGCAAAGAATTTGCTTATTGTTTCCTACTCTGCCTGCAAAGCAAACTACCTTGTGTTCTGTATGGCTGATTCACTATCGTGCGGCTCCGCGGCTCCCGTTTTATGCCAACAAAAAAGTCTATTTCAATCACTGGTATTACGGTGGTGTAAAACCAAAAGAAACCAAGTGCTGAATCAGGCTGCATGAGTCCAATTGTGTGGGACTCAGGAGCAAAATCCTGAAAGGAACAGATGCAAGACACCCCCAAAAATGACCTCTGAAGCATTTACATGCACCTTAAAACGCCTCTCTTAAAACCCCGCATGTTCCTCCCTCCCAAGACTTGTGCCACATACACCGGTAGGTAAGAATCACTGACTCTAGCAGGGTCCCTCCCATGTCCCATACATCAAAAGCCAACCATGGACTGGCTTGGGGCTTCCCCTTGCCTCTGCAACATTTTATACCTGTGCTGAAGAGGAAAAGGAAAACCCCAAAAAAGCAGGAACAATTTCAACTCCGCGTGACAGAGGTCTGCGGTATGACAGCCTGTCTCCCTGCCATCCAACTGATCAAGCCCCAATTAAGTGGTCAAAAATAAACTCAATTCTAATCATACAAGTCTCAGTTTGTCACAGGCACTGCTGCTGGAGAGGAAGCTTGCTGGCTGCACAGACAGACGTGCTACTGGATGGCAAAGATCTTCCCTGTGTGACAGGAGTTTGCAGTTTGATGTGACTACCCACCAAAAGTAAATAAATAACACCTAGTTATTGCTGGCTCAATAGGCAGGAAAAAATCCAGTGTAGCATATTGAAATCTCATCAGCCTCCCATCTCCCATGCCTCTAGTGAGGCTGTTTAATAAGCCATGGTCGTTATGTAACTCCAGTCACGTTGCGTGTTAAGTGTTTCCATTAGGAGCCCCCGTCTCTAACGGTTTTGCACCGTGCTGTACAACTTCCATCTGAGGACAGCACCCTCAGCCTGCACATCTGCACAGGCAGCCCCTCCCACCCCACCCCAAGCAGGGAACCTCAGATGCTGAGAGGCTGCAGGCGCAAAGATTTCAGCAGCAGCAACCCCTCCACCAGCCAGGGGAGGCTCGGGTACTATTTCCTAGTTACCAAAGCCACTAAATAAATCCGTATCATCTAGCTGGTTTCTATTCTGTCTTAAAAACATGATTTCATAGCAACCAAAGTGTTGCAGACTGCAGGCAGGCTTTCCCCCAGCAAGATGACACCAGGACAGGAAGTAAGTGCAATTGCACTGGCCATCTGTAAGATCTAGCATCAGTCAAGCTGGTATGTCACATCAAAACTTAGACTGAGCTAAGGGTTTTGCTTTCTTCTTACCAAAATTAAATACCTATTTTGTTGAATGCAGAAGCTTTACTAAACTTGTTTTTCTAACAAGCACACCAAAGCTAGAAGAAATGAAACGCTGGATTTTCAGGCACAGGTGACCACACTAATATCACAATAGTAAAGGCACTAAAAGGCCCTCTCCGATACCAGACCTGTGTTTGAGTCCCTCAATGAGTCTCAGGTTCATTTTTACTCTCTGGTTAAATTTTAATGTTTAAGTACTTTGCACAAAATGGAAAAGGTCCCAGCAGGAGAGATTCAGAAGATTCTCCTGCAGCCTGAGGCTTTCTGTGTGGTGGGAAGGAAGGGAGATCTTGTCTATAAACTCCTCAAGGATAAGAGGAATGGAGACTAAAAAGAAACCCTGACCTTTTCTCTTTTCTTCAGAAGATGTTTCTGTAACAGAAAAGTAGGCCTTTTTTTTCTTCAGGGTGCCAACTATACTTTGATCATGCAAATTATTTTAGAAGGACATGAAAATTTTACTAAACAGTCTTGTCCTGGTTTTGGCAGAGACAGAGTTAATTTTCTTTGTAGTAGCTAGTATAGTATTGCAGATTTGGTGTGAGAATACTGTTGATAACACACTGATGTTTCTAGCTGTTGCTAGGTACTCATAGTGTCTACACTAAGTCGAGGACTTCTCAGCTTCGCACAACCTGCCAGGTGCACAAGAAGCTGAGAGAACAGAGCCAGGACAGCTGGCCCAGACTGGCCAGAGGGACACTCCCTACTACACAGCACCACACTCCACATATAACTGGGGATGGGAGGTGGGATCACGGCTTGGAAACAGACTGAGCATTGGGTGGTTGGTTGTCTCTTCACAGGTGGTGAGCATTTGTGCATCACTTGTATTACTACTGGATTAAACAGTCTTTAACTCAACCCCCAAGTTTTTTTCTCCCCTTCTCCTACCCATCCCCTTGGTGGGAGGAGTGAGCAAACAGCTGTGTAGACCCTAGCTGCCAGCTGGGGCAAAATCACAAGCAGCCTTTTAAGGCACATATAGGCCAAATCTGCTCATCATTAGTATCTTTGTATTAGCTTTAGAATTTAGCCAAACACCACCTAAGATCCCATGACATCCTACATCCATGCTCTACAAGTATATGCTGTTGCACCAGGTCACTGGGTGTCACCATAGTAAGACATGGGTAAAGTCCCAGCATCCCTTTTTATTACTGATCTGACAAATACATGGTCAGGTCTGATCCCAGCTTTAACTAATGCCATCTTCGTAATCCCAGGCTTTTCAGAGTCACTGTCTGCCTAGGGACAGGCTGGAGGAGAAATCTTACCTTGCATATGCTTTTTTTTCCTGACTTGACCTCATTTTGCTGAAGTTTGAGACTCACACCCAAAGTAAAACTCAAGGGGAGTGAAGCAGAGGGCTCTACACCATACAGAAACCCACCACGCTCCTCCTGGCCCTAACAGAGTCTGACAGCAGCAGTGTTCCTGTCTCTCCACACTGCACAGATCCTCTTCAGCAGAAGCATCCCCGCTCCCCAGACTCATTTAGGAAGCAGTGCTAGCAAACAAATGCTTTTTCCAGACACCAAGGATCAGACAGCACTTTTGAGACACACAGGTCTCTCTCCCCTGGTTTCTACATCTCCTTGAGTCTCTTTCTACAGGAGAGAAGTGCTGGTGAGCAGCTGCACCTTTGGATGCTAATCTGAACTAAAGACAAAAGCATGAATAGAGACACACACAGCCAGCACAGAGCTCTCATCCAATGCGTAGCACAGCCCAGGAGAGTCAGGGAGCTGTCTAGGCAACATGTGATTTATCTCACCTGGTATAGCCTGTCTCACATCTGGGCATGAAGTGGGATACTGGGATTTTTCATTCACACAGCAAACAACATGGCTGGCAGGCCTGCAAAGATGGTTTTAAGCAAAAGCAGCAAAGATTCACCTATCTTTCTCCCCAAAGCTCAGAGTTATTACCTGAAAAGGGAACTACATCATCACAGGGCAGATTTTTTTCCTGCTAGCCCAGAGACAAAAAACTCTACACATGACTTCTACAAGGCTTCCTGCTTGTCTCCTATCACTTATGTTAATACCACTTCTTCCCATCTACAAAGAAGCTTCATCACAGACTTCCAGCACTGTTATCCCTTATGCTGCAGCAATCATGCTGAAAACCTCAGTTTGTAGAAAAATCTCAAAACCAGCAGGTCTCCTTGACAATTAAGGATGGCAGGACACCTCAGTAAGTCAGAGCAGAAGGCAGAAAGGCAATGAATTAGACTGAGAACTTTCCACAATTAAGTAATAAGAGAACAACCCTGCACAGCAAGCAATATTCCCAGCACTTATTGGAGCACTTGGGGGGAGAAATTAAAATAAAGCCCCACAGCCTTGATGCTTTGTTTAAAGCTCCCTCAATGCTACTGCTCCTTGCTACAATTAATAAGAGAAAGTAATAAACCATAAAAACAATTCTTAAAAAAAAGAGTGCAGCCCAGATAAGCACAAGCCCTGCCACACACAATCCCTTTCTGTAAGTCTCAAAATTCACCAGGAATCAAACCCCAACCTACTCTCCAACCTAATTCTTGTACAACATTAGGGGCTGAGATCTACTTGCTTTTAAAGGAGCAATACAGCATAACACACTTAGGATAAACCCATTCCTTCCACTCAGGCTTCTCTGTGCACTCTTTTGCTGCAGGAGAAGCAGTCCCTGGAGAAACAGAACCAAACTAATGTGGACAAGACTTCAGCACCAACTTAGCGTCTCCCTAAGCACAAAGTTAAGTACTTCAGAAGAGATTTAAGGAAGAAGCTATGACTGCCTTGATTGCAAAGCACCAGCTAAGCACAAGAGACTTCCACTCCATGTTTATATATTCCCAGTGCAGACCCCATGCCATTAGGATTCCCATGCAACATGCAAAGTACTGGTTTTGCCCTTATTTTATAAGCAACATCATTATGCTTTAGGATACTTACTTTAAAGGTCCTGTCCTGGTTGCTCATGCACAGCTGTTCAGGATTAAGGGCACAGGAGAAAACTCAGCATACCCTCTCATCCTGATATAGTGTTCCCAGAAGACACAGGAGATGATCATGCTCACAAAGCATCCTCAACAGGCACAGTCACAGCGCAGAACAGACCAATCAGAGTAGCAGGGAGCAAGAGCCAAGCCATAGCTCTACTCCTGGTCTGCAGCATCTGCCAAACTGGAGGTTTTCTCTAAGGTGAGGGCACAAGTTCTCAGCTGATAACTCTTCTGAGAGCAGCCATCCAACAACCAACTCACTGCATGTGTCCCCATCGTCCCCCCAAGAGCATCCTGCTTGTTCCCCTTTCCACAGGCCAAACTTATCAGCCCTACCTGCCCTGCTTTTAACCTTCTGAGTTCTGTGACACAGCTGAGGCTAAGTCATGATCTGATTGCTAATCTCCTTGTCTCTACTTAAATGGTAATGTGATGCTGCTATTATTCATTTCAGCTGTCCTGCTGCTGAGCCTTAAAGTCATCTCAGCTGCTGTGCTTCCCTGTCTTATTGTACAGCTCCATGATGATTTTTCACTCTCCTGGGACTTGGCCAAGGGCATCATAGGTGCAAGAATGCTTATACATAACTTTGTTTGATCTCCAGGAACATGTTTGCAGAAGATCAGGGGACTGTGCCCAAATCAGCTACCCCACCGTTGCATCCCTCCCCCCCACAGGTATCTGCCGTGTGCTATGAGAAAAAGAGCAAGAGTTCTGGCAGGGCCACTGGCAGAAGAATTTCTCACCAGAAATATCCCTGGCTCTTTGATAACCTTTTCTTTAAGGTGAATACAGAACTCACCCCACTGACTGCAAAATGGAGAACACACAAGCTGGGTAACTCCCCTAATGCTGAGGAGCTACGAGTTTATTCACCAGTGCTACGTTTAGCAAAGCCCCACTGAGGGCACTACCTCTTGCTTACTCCCATCAGCAGAGCAGCAGCAGAAGCCTCACAGTGACTAATCCTGTATTCTCTCAAGCTGTGTAACGTGCCTCAATCCAAACCCTGTGCTTTGCAGGACTGAGGAATAGGGCACGACATTGATTTCCAGCTGAGGCTCCATCGTGGGAGGCAGTCTGCTACAGCTTCATTTCTTGCAACTCACAGAACACCTCTCGTTACAGATGTATGATTACCCCAGGCTGCAGCAAACCAGCTGCTTACTCAGGCTGGGAAACCCAAAGGGGCTCACCGAGACCCGACTCACAGAAGTCCTTAACCTGAACTCCCCAGGTTAACGGTAGGGATCTCAGAGGGACTGCTTGTCAGTGATCCCATGAAAGATGAAGGGCTTAGTGACCTTTCAGGGACTTGAGCCGCTGCCTCCAAGGATTCGTGCAACTCACAGCGATGCTCTGGTTGGCAGCCAGGCCTCTGCTTGAGGCTGCTGGTGCAGAACTGCTTTTAAATCCACTCCAGAAGTACTGTGCTGGGTGCCAGTGGCACTGTGCTGGTTGTGGCATGAGCTCTGAAGGGTTACTGTTTTCCGTGCAATGAGCTGTCAAACAGAGGGCTCTGCTAGCTCAGATGGCAAGCAGACATTTTAAACTCAGAGGTAGAAGGAAGATACCCACTGCATAATTTTGAGAGGAGACTTGCCTGTTTGTTCGCTCTCTTCCTGCAGCAGGAGATGCTTTGACTCAACGCCTCTGCCTGGCCTTAGCACAGCAAGGCTGCCAGAGATGGCAGCGGCAGGCTCCCAAAACACCCCCTCTGGTACCTGTTAAGGACATTGGTGGGGCAAGAGGAGAAAGTATCTCCTGAACACGGCAGGGGATACCACTGACTCTCTTCTGTGCCCATGCAACACTTCTGCTGAGGATGTGACTGCAAACACAAGACCTGTAGTACATCCACAGAGCATATTTCACCTAAATGTTCTTTAAACATTTGTTTATTGCAATTAAACATTTTAGCCTGGAATTTACACATTCCATTATTCTTATTTTCCCCCATTCAGGCTGCAGCTGTCATAATGGGAGGTTGATTTATGACTCACCCAACCAGCACTCAAATTCTTCACACACCAAAACCAGCATTCAAGTCACAGCATAAACTGCTCCTAATTTACTTAGATTAACTCCACATTTAAGCTGCCACCACAGAACCCGTGGTTCCCCTCTCCTGAAAAGGATGGGTTCCACAATACTCCATAAGCCAAGTACTGCAAACACATACAGACAGAGAAGGGCACCAAAATCCCTCCTTTGGAAGCACAGTATTAACAAAGGCTTGTATTAACTTGGCATGCGAATGCATCAGTGAGCTCCGTGCAGATTACTATGGTGACAGGCATCAGCACAGAATTTGGGGAGGAAGATAAGATGAAAAACTGAGGGAGAGAAATGTTGGGGTTTTTTCCCCATCAAGAAACTGCTAAGTTCTCATGGGTGTTTGGAGTTTAGATGAAGTAAGTGGCTGTCTCCAATTAAATCACTGTAGGCATAAGTTTAATAGCTCAACTCACTACAGTGATTCACTGAATCCACCCAAACTGGGAAGCTCAGGAATAACAGCACTTGCAGCTGTGCCAGGAGCTGCTGCCCTTGAAGACAAGTGCTGCATTTTCCCTAGCAGAATACCTTGCCCAGCTCCTGTGTCACTCCTGTGACCATGGCAGAGTATGAACCTTTTGCAGAGCAGACGCTGTGCACGGGTGTCTGTGACTGTGACTGCACCTGCAGTGAGTCATGCACGGAGCAGGTCGAAGCCTCCTGAGCCGCACGCTGGGATCCTGGAGGACATTCCAACTGTGTCACTCGGGTGCGGAGGTAGGAAATCCTGCTGCAAAGTGCTGAGCATTTTCAGCTCCCACAGGAGTCACTGGGTACAGAAAAGCACACAGGCAGAGGCAAAGAGGATGTTTCCCAGCCCCACAAAATGTTTTACATAACTTCTGTGGTTAAACTCAGCAAAACTGTTTGGAGCAGGGACATGCTTTGTCCCTTAGGAAGCCTATAAACTGGCCTGGATGGACTGGGCAACACAGACTGTAGCATCCTGAGGACCAGGCAGGGAGAGGGCAAATAGATCACAGAGCCAAGGGAGGTGAGCAGTGTTGGTGGGTGTTTGCATCTGGACACGTCCACCGGCTGCCTGCACAGACGTCACATCATGGTGGGCAAGGGCAGCTGCCCAAGCATGAGGAGGGGCTCCCTAGCAAAGCCGGGCATCCAGCCCCACCCTGCAAAGCTGCCATGAACCTCTTCCATTTCGATAGAGCCATTCAGCCTAAGAGGCAGCCCCATCACCCAGCCCCTGAGTAGGACAGAGAGATGTAAACAGACAGACCGACTGATGTTAATAAATGTATTCCCGAGGTCTGTGGCTCTGAGGGCACCAAACAGTGATGCCAACTCCTTTCCTGATGATGCAGAATGAGGGCCACGACCAGCTCCAGATCAACATGATTACAGGGTTAGTGTCATCCCCCAATTACAGCCATTGTATTTTGAGAAGAAAATGACTCTGGGACAATAGGGCACACTCACTTATTTACTCATCTCGAGTGCAAATCTCCACTCGGGGCTAATAACTACAGAGACAACTGGTGTTTGCAGGATGCATTACATGAAATAACAGGCTGTGCTGGCAGGCATGGCCTCTGCCTTTGAAGGACAAGCTTCCAAAAATGACATTTCCCTAACTCAGAGGGATGATGGGCTCAAGCCAATGACAGCACCCATCAAAGCAATCGCCTCCTGTCACCATCAGTGAGTCACTAGAGCAGAATGGCACCTTGTAGGCAAAAAGAGCATCCAGAGAAGTGATTTCCTTTCTCTGCTGATGCCTGCAAGGAGGAATAGTAATTAGCCCTCCAGTACTGAGCACAGCTACCTGCCTGCACCCTCTACCAAGGAGCAGACATGTGCAAAGGTCTGTACTACGCCTGCTTTGCTCTTGCAAAGATGAGTGCCTCCAGGGAAGTCTATTTCTCACTTGTAGAGTAGGTGGAAGAATGTGGTTGCACTGCACTGGTGTTCACGCAGGCTCTCCCACATCCAGGGAATCAGCTTGACACAGATAGCAGCACACGTCTGCGGCAAGCGGCACAGAAAGAAATCATATAAAGCACTGAAAATGGAGAGGGTGCATCATGGAGCCACTACTATGTGTCTCTCCCAGACCCCCCTTTTCCTACGAGCCTATGGACGTCAGGAGTTAGAGAAGTCACCCTGCAGCTTGCTCACGCTCCAAGCACCAGATCCCATGTGGCAGCCACCTAAGGTCCAAAGTCTTAGATGGGTTTTCCTAGAAGGTAAATGTCAAACTACTGTACATGAGACACAAGCTACCCACTTCGAGCAGTCCCTGCACACAACCTAAGGATGAGACAGCCACCTCCAGCACTGCAGGGCCAAAACAGGTCTTCAAAGACCACCACAGGTGAAAGTAGTGGGTTGGCAAGTGGAGAGGATGGGTTATTTTAGCACAGAATTGCTGACTACCTCTGGGTGAAATTGCCTAGCAAACTATTTTGTTAAAAAATTCAGACTTAGAGCAGCCAAAACTACAGACTGTACACAAACTCCATCTCATTAATGGGGGTGGGGGAGGGAGAAGGAGATCTGAAAAGGGTAAAAATTTTTATTTTCTCTTTTGAGACAATATTTTTTTTTTGAAAATTAATGAAAAAAAATTGTTGAAAGAGATGGAGATGAAAGCCAAAGTTTCTTTTTCAGTAGACTGAAATATAGCATTGGATCTGAATCCCCTCCACCCCATGAACTTCTTTTATTTGACCAGAGAACTAAAAAATCAATTCTTCATACAGCTACACTCCTGGGTTTGTCTTTACCTCCCCCAGGACACAGTTTGCATTGCTCTGTTGATCCAATGTGTTTTACCAGCAGTCAAAATTTCAAAACATTTTCCTTTAAAGAGCAATCTTCTACACCTGTATTGACTTGAGCTCTGATGAGAAGAAAACCAAAGCCTAACAGAAACGCAAAGCATAAAGGAGAGATGTAGGGCTGCTCCAGAATTTATGCAGGGTGAGCTTTTTTAGTTAAAGGAATTTAAAAAATGAGATGTTTAATGGAAAGGAAGTTGTAGCTAAGGCTCCTAAGCTGTCATTTTTCAGCACAGTCAGTGTCTTGGCTACTGAAGGTTAAAGCAAGCTCATAAGTATGGATAGTGGAGCATACAAGATATATTATTTATTTTGAGGAACACCCTGCAATTATCCCTGACATATTGTGTAATTAGCCAAAATTACAGCATATTCACCCAGAGTGAAACAGAGGATAGCATAAATATTATGTGTGAACCCACAATCACAGAGCATGTTTCATTTGGATGCAAACATGACACCACGAACCAACAGAGCGTCTGTCCCTTCTCAGGGGCTTCTCCCTGGCCCACATGGGCTGTGCCAGCTTCTGAGAGGGTGCCCACAACAGGGAAACATCTTCCCCACACCAGCACTGGGAGCTCTACCACTGCATGAAGATTTGGCAAATGGGTACCCCCACCTGGCAGAGCTTTGGGGCTGAGGCATTATTGAGCCCAAAGCTCACACCAGCAAAGAATGGGACACAGCTATGCTATCCTTCAGGGATGTGGGAAGGCAGGCTTGGAGTATGATGCCTGGAGCTGCCACTTTCCCACCTGGAGCTGGCAGAAGGGAGAAATGGAAAAGTAGTCCCAGCCTCTCCCCACACCTGAAGTGCCTCTTGCCCTACAAACAGGATGGAGGGGGTCTCCTACAGAGCCAAATATCGTCCAGACATGTCCTAAAGATCTGTTTGATGGGTCAGAAATCCTGGGAAATCTTGTGCCAGCGCTTTGCCACTTGTATAGTTAGAAAGGCTGTGTTTTGGTTTGGTGACTCCAATGTGCAACATAAAACTTCTTCACTGTGAATTAAGTAGATTTTTTCCTGGTCTCCAACAAAGGTTTGGTTTGGATATCAGGAAATTCTTTCTACCTGGAATTTGTTCCACATGAGGATGTAAAAACCAGGTTAAAACCCCACCTGTTTGGGGCATGTATGTCTGGTGTCAGTGCAGGGCTGTGGTTGGACTAGTCAACCCCGGGGGTCCCTTGCTTCTAGGAGACTACAACTTAGTGTCATTATCCCACTTCTGCACCCCAGATTTGTTGAAGGGCTCCATGACACCGTGCCCAGCTCCCCTCACCTTGAAATACCCGACACAGGGCACCAGCTCCCTGATCGTCCTCACGCGAGCCGAGCAGAAGCCCTCCCTGCTGCTCACGCCTGCCACGACACTGTGATTTGTGCTATTCTCAGATGCTAAATCTCTCCACTTCCCCCCCCCCCATCAATCCAACAGGCCTGAAATACTGCAGAAACACTGAGAAGTCCCTCACACAAATAAAACACTCTACGGAAACAACGGCATCATTATTCTACCCTGCTCAGCATGCCTAGAAAAGTAAATTTGTTAAAACAGACAGAACGTGCTATGGACAAACACTGAGCAGAAATTAATCACTTAAGATGGTATCAGTCATGGGGAGGGTATCTGGTCCTACCAGCATCCGCCCATAGAACAGCCCTGGGTAATCACTGCATGGCAACTCAGGGTAAAATTTGGGTCCCGGTGTCACCCTCCAGGCATTCAACAGCATTAGTCAATAATGTCCCCTTTTGCTATTCTTCCTCATGCACTCCCTCAGCATTCTTCCAAAGGGATCAGAGGTGTGAGACTTCTTTATTTAATAGGTAACAAGCCTGTGATGTGGAAAAATTAAAACTTGAATCAGTCAGGTTGTATTAAAGGATATTTTTTGCTTATTGCATTAATGCATCTTAAGCCTTTCCATAGCCATTTACAAGCACTCTTTGACCCAAAATTATAATGTTACTAAATTTCAACAAATCTTACACAACACTCGAATGCATAAAGAAAATGTACGTGTGCCACTCTGGTTTGAAACATTTCACTTCAAAGAGCAAGATCACGCTAAAAATGACCAAAACTCACCATGTGACTCTAAGTTCTTTCTTTTTTTCCTTTGCTTTGTGAAAATACACCTTTTTTTTTTTAACCTGTGGAATGATTTTCATTTTCCATCTGAGCCAGAGGTTTCCTTCAACCTCATGAAAACACTCGTGCTGTGAGAAAGCCATCATCCACCTCGCTCCATCCAAAACCCTGCTTTAAATAAGGATGGCGTCTCACTACAAACACCTTGCTCCCAATGTCAGGTGGCCCTGAGGACTCCAACAAGACAGGCAGGTTCACCGGCAGCCCCACTGCTGTCTCAAGGGAGAGCTGTTGACGAGCAAGCTCCCTCCCCAGGGATGCGTGTGCTCGGGATGACACAGTGCAGATGGACTGAAAACAGAAAATCTGTCTCTCCAACAGGTCCCTGAGCAGCTCCCACTCCTCCAGCTGCCCAGGAGCCACTCGTTGCCTGAGGGGTCAGGAGCTCTCAAACTACACCTGGTCATTTCTAACCATTCAGGAGTCACTGTTGAGCCCCAGCTCTAAAACCTAAAATTTATTTTAGGACCGTAGAGCTGTGTTTTTGAAGGACCAGAAAGAAAAACAGGAGAAGGAATGCAGTGGGGAATGTAGGAGTGGCACAGAAGGAAATGAAATAAAAACCAAACCAAATGTTTATAAATTTTTAAATATGGATGCTGTGCGTTAGCCAGCAGGCAGACCCCATACTGCAGAGCATAAAACCAAACTATAAAAAGCCAGCAGAGAGCTGGTGGTTGTAACACAGGCTCTGCCAGCCTTTTCAACCGCTGTGACAGAGAATCCCCACACCAGCGCGATGTGGGTTACCAGAGGACACCCACACGAACGGCTGCAGATCAATAACTGGGGTGGAGGGTGCAGACAGCCAGCAATTCAGACAGGGATCCAGTTACAGGAGCTGTGTCAGGGAAAGGACTGTCTGGGAGCAGGTGGACAGTCCAAGCCCCTCGCCTGCCAATGTGTGATCCCTGCATCTACAACAGCTCAGCGGATCCCAAGTCCCCATGGAGCATCCTTCAGCAACCATCATGTACTTCCCAATCCTGAGCTGGTCCCTGGAAAGCCAAAACCACTGGGTCTTTTTGCTAATTTTTACTGCTTTTCCATTTCCTGGAAGATATGAACTGACGTTTTACACCCTGGCTTCACTCGCAGCAGTCTCATACTGCTTGACCTTTTGCAAACAGTTTTGCTTTGGGGAATGAAGGAAACATATTTATTTGCTGGTTTGGGCAATTGGGGTGGTAACTGCTAAGTAAAGAAACTATCTGTGCAGCCAGCACGGGGAGGGGACTGCAAAGTATGCTGCTCTCGATAAATATCAATTAAGTGAGCATGTTCTATTAACCCCAAGACCTGGTTCTTTTCTTCCTTCATTTCAATCCACAATGCTTAAATATTTCAAAAACAGGGAACGTTTTGAGGGGTTTTTTTCTCTCTACCATGACCACAGTCAGCTTTCAGCTAGGAAAAGGAACCAGTAACAGATTTCTATTGCCTCTCTGTGGATATTTTGCTCGTTCACAGCATGTAGCTGTCCACTGGATGTAACACCTTCCCTTAACAGAGCGTGCTGCCGGAGGGAGAGTGAGGCCAGAGCATCACAGGGAAGAGCTCTGCACAGGGCTCTCCATGGCTGCTTCTGCAGTATAGGGGAGAAGCTCTGTGCTATCCATCCTCACAGCTCCTGTATCTAGCCCTGGATCTTCATCATCAAATCCAGTCCCTGCCACTGGAGGCAAGCAGCCTTTTCCCCTTTTCTGCTGCCCATGGAGTCAAGCACTCCAAACACAAAAAAACTGTACTGAAAAGGAACTGAAAGACAGGAAGCACAGGCAAGTAGCAGCACAACCATTCCCCTCCTTTCATCATGGCTGCCCACCTTCTCTTCTGGCCTGAGAAGAGCCACAGGTTCCCAGCTGAGCGTTTCTCTTTGGGAACGTGACACTGCCAAGAACCATCCACCCCAAAGTCCACTGCAGGAGAAGGGGGCACTGATGCAAAGCAGACTCTGAAGGAGCTGTCCCTTGGACAAAATCTCCCCTTACTCCCACATACAACTTCAAGTACTACAGATACACATGCTGATGAGAAGAGAGAAGAGCTGCTGTTGCTAACTACCTCTCCCTGCCGTAACCCAAACTGGGGTCTGCACAAGAGCTCAATACTGCTCCAAACTTAGAGCTCTACCAGGAGTAGCACAACCCCATACTGCATCTCTTTAGAGGGACCCCAGGCACAGCCACACAGTCATCTCCCCGTGGTATTGGGGGAAAAGGACAAACCCAAAACTACAGAGCAGATGCAGGAACACAGCAATGATGATGCTGGTTCCAGCATTAACCCTTACTCCACAGCCCAGCCCACTCCATGTGGGCTCTCCACAGAGGGCAGAAACACCTCGACCTGCTGCATGGAGCCAGCCTTCCCCACTGTGCCAGGAACCCGGCAGCAGCTCATCCCTGAGGACAAGAAGGGCTCAGGCCACCCCGCTGTCTCTAAAGCCTGAGGCTTTGTCCCTCAGTCACTTTTAGCCATCCAAGAATGATCATGGGATAGCAGAGGTATCCGACAGGCATCACAGGGCACATCAGCTGAATTTTCTCCGCAGCCATCTAAGCCGCACCAGGGTTTCAGAGAGCCCAAATTCAGTACTTGGAACACAGCAGATATTTGTCTCCGCTGCAGCGTGGGGGCTGGAAAAGCCAGAGTGGTCTGCCTGAACAGTGAATACCACAGTCGTGTTCCACAGCTCTCTAGAAAGCTGCCTGCTGGTTTACCATTTTAAAAATGTGTCGTAGCTGCTATTTTCAGAGACAGTACAGTCAGGATGCTGTAGTCCCACAGCCCTGCTTCCATGCTGCAAAAAATCAGTGTCTATATTGCCTCCCTCAAAACACAACCCCCCTTCAAAAGTAATGAACTCCAGGAGCCCCTGCCAGCAGTGTTTGTGGGGTATGGGGCACAAAGTGTGTCTGTGGGATTACTACTGCATTTAACAGAGATGCAAAGTAAATTCAGCCTCCAGAAAGGCCACGTTGTTTCAGGGTTCCACTACATGTCAGAACAGGGTAAAGGAAAAACATTAGATGTTTTGTGCTTGCTTCGTGCTCAGAAAGGGGGATGTATTAATACTGTGTTAGCTAGAGGACAGAGACAAACCACACACTAACCAGGGGCACAGAGTAATAATGTACCAATCCCTGATGGACCACGTGTGTGCAACCCAGGTACACATGATTTTGGTACAGGTCACTTCACAAGAGACTTCCAAAATTAGGGCACAACAACGATGCAGCCATGGCAATGATGCTGTGACAGCACGCAGAGCATATGGAAATGTATGTGTATTTAAAGGTTAGCTCTTTGGAGCTGCTTTCCCTGCCCTGCTCTCTTCTGTACCCTCAGTCCCCTTCTGCCCAGCCATGGAGCTTGCAAACAGGAAAGGGATGTCAATCTCTTACACATTCTGCCGGTTAAAATTCTCACTTTGATTTTAATAATAATAAATCACAGCTTGGCTTCAACTGTGCAGGAGTAGGAAATTCCCAGAAATCATATGCATGACTGTTCAGAGGGATGGATCAAATGGAGTGAGTGCCAGAGGGGTGGAACAACCACGCTGCTACCTGGGAGTTCACGGTGTGCCCATTTGGGGAGGGGGGGGAAAAAAGGAAGATCACCTCAAGGGAGCCTGCACTTGCTCCTCAACATAGTGAGACTCATCATTATGTTTGTCTTTCACAGGAGTGAGATTCTTGCAATCCCTGCAGCTCCTGTGGCAGCTCTGCTCTCCACACTGCCCGAGTCAAGCTGCTGAATTTTTTCAGAATAGTTATCTGTTAAAATATGCAGTGGTCTACCAGAATTATTCTAAAGTTGTGCTGAATGCAGCAAAGCAAAAAAAAAAAAAAGGAGAGAAGGGAAGGGAAATCTTGATCATTTTGGAACTCAAGCTTTTAGGGTTTTATTCTAAAACATTTCATTTAGAAGTATACCTGAAAGTTGAAGAAAAATACACATATAAAAATCATCCAAATGAAATTGCACCTTTTTTTCTCCCAAAAAACCCAGTTATATCAGTCAATGATAAACTGATTTATATGGATCTTTTATTTTATGGGGAGGGAAAATAATCACTCATGAACCTGTTTTTTCCATTTGGCTGATGATGGAGGAATCAATCATTTGTATTGCTCTAATGGTGAACCTCCTCTGCTGGCTAATGATTTTCACTGCTGCCACAAGCACAGCTACCCCTGAGGCCATGGGGAGAGAAGATATCCATCCCTCTAGGAGCTTGGATGACTTCCAGGGTTTTGGGGTGCGTTTTTTTTTTGTTTGGGGAGGGTTTTTTTGCATCAACCAGCCCAGAACTAGCATGAAGTGGCTTACTGACTGACATGCTCACCCACAAGCTGTGTTGCAAAGCAGGCTGGCCATTAAGTTTTCCATGCTCTGGAGTAAGCCAGGAGTCTGCAGCTCTTCCCCAGATTTCAGAGCCGGAGAGCTCAGGGCTGCTGTCTGATCCCCCCTACGGTAACCGAGCACAGGCACACCGTGACAGTCACCACATCTGCAAGTCACGAACATGTGCAATACCACCCCCAGGGATCAATTTGATAAAATGAAACCCATCTGCTGAGCTGTCACGAGCAGGAGGGAGCCTTTTCCCCCTCCTGATTACTTCAGCATTCATTAACACCAGCGGGTGCAGAAGGAGCTTACAACACCAAGGGCAGACCTCGCTGACAGACTGTCCCAGACAAGGAGGACGCACACCCTCACAGCTCTGCCCCTTCCCCTTGACGTTACCTAAGCTGACATCTGGCTGACCACTGGGCATACATGCCCGTGTCTCAGCTAGTACTTCCAGCAGCTCTTGCTGTCAAGGCAACACCAGGATTCCCAGGCATTTCCATGCACTCCAGCCCCTCCTTAGAGATGGGGCACACGACCAAATTCTGCAGAGGAGCAGGCAGAAGAATGTGATGGACCACCCTTGGCTGGATGCCCACACAGACATGCATACCCACACTATGGAAAAGTGCTGGGATCCAGCCTGAATCCTCCTGCAGACAGCAGCTATGTGCCGAGATAACGTAGCCAACATCAAGACACTGTAGCAGCGGAGAGGCCAAATTCCACAGGTTAGGCTGATGCTACAGCTCTTCTGAAAGGAACTGCTCCATGAAAGCAGGCAAGGACAACGACAAATTGAACTGGGAGCTAAAAAGGTGGGTTTTTTCCATGAGCTTCAATCATCATTTTCACCCTGCATGAAATCAGAAAGGACTTCAGGATTTAACTCAGGGAATTTAACAGCTTGCAGAGATGACAGACTTCTCAAATGTTTTAAATGAATCTCCGAATGAACAAAGTCCTTCTGTGTCCTTCAACTGAAGTTGCTCTTGTATTTTACTTATACTGCTGCAAAAATATCTACATATGTATAGTTTAAATTCCAAATCTCCTTTTATAATTCAAAATTAGAAATACTGAAAGGCAAAACATGTTGTAAAGTTATTGCCTATTTTTCTACACCTGAGCCATTTCCTTCACTTTGGAAGAAGTCTTTATATCTCCTTAAGGAAAAGCATCTTTTCCCTAGAGGAACACAAAATATGTATCAGACAGGGAAAGCAAAAAAGGGGAAAACCCCAAAACAATGCAGAGTATTTTTTTCTTTTTCCTGGGGTAAAAAACCTTTCTGAGACTGGGCTCCACAGGCTGAGTTGGAAACTCATCTACAGAAGCAATGCCTGAAGGGATGGAGGTGATGCCACGCAAGGTCTGGCGCTGCCTGACCTCACATACAATTTCCCCAAGTAACAACACCCTTTCTGCACGCTTCACTCAAAGTCCCCACCAGCCCCCAAAGATGCTGTGCCTGATATTCCAGCCTGTTTTCCTTCATGCAAAGCCCCCAAACACCTCAGCTGGGCCATTCGGTGGCCATGGCATGATGGACGGCCAACTCCACTCCAGCTCTCCAGGGTGAGCTCTGCCTGAGAAAGACACTCAGTGAAGCAACAGACACCGGTTTCACAAACAAGCTGGACCCACCAGCCCAGTGCTTCCAGCTGTAAAGAACACTGAAGAGGGGATGAAGAAGCTGCAGAGGGGATGCAATTCCTTGGTTCAACCATTCATTGGCAGAGAAGTCATGCAGTGAGCTGCTTTGTCTAGTCTTCTGCATTCCCTTCTTGGATCAACCATTCTCTGATGAAGGATCCACCTCTTGGAACCTGCCCCAACAAACCATGTCATACAGCAATTCCTTTTCAGTCCTCTATCAAGCTACTAGGTCAGAGAAGAATATGTAATCTTTTCTAGCTGTACTTGATACATGCAACTGCACAGGTGCTGTTCAACATCCACATACTTTGCTTGGCACCTGCACAACTGCATACAATGACCTGTATTAATTCATGATAATGGGATTAAGAACATGCATCCAAATCTTCAGCCGAGTCCACAGCACTCAGCATCCTTACTTGGCCTATTTTAAACTGCTAAGTCCTACCTTAGAGTCCAAGAGTAACAAAAGAACACAGAGCGTGTGTGTGAGCTGCCTTTGCCCATCGAACAGGGAGATGAAACAAGCACTCGGTTTGCAACACAGTGCCTGTTGCAGCCGACAGATGAGGTATTTCTGCAGTCTGCTTTCCCTAGAACTCACAGCTTTGGTGACACTGGATGTCCCCGCATGGACCCAGCTCCCCAAAGCTTGCCCAAACCCATGAATACCCATGCCCACCGCTGAGCAAACCTGACCTGCTACCGGGTGCAAATTCTCCCTTCCCATGAGAGCGCAGGAGCGTTTCACCCCTTGCTTCACACAGGCTGCAAAGTGGCACACAAGGTGCCAACCGGTGCAGAGTAACTCTGCTCACACACGTCTTTACTGACTATTTCAGCTACAGCTCTGAGTCACGTATTACAAACACTTAACTGATGTGAGCTCACAGGGTTATTTCTACAAAACAAAGAGCAAAGGGAACATGAACCACCATCAGAGTTGTATTTCTGTAATGGTTCTAGTTGCTCCAGCTCCACCATTGCCGTATCGTAAGCTCACTGGTGGGGGGGGGGGGGATCCCAAAGCGTGGCGTGCTGGAACGAGCATCAGGAATTAGGTCTCTGTGTCAGGTAACTGCTCCGTGTCTTGGTCTCGCCTTCTGTAAAATGATGAGAATCCTCTCCATTTGGTGGGGCTTTCTGAGTACTACAGACGGAAATCGCTCTGTGAATGTGAAGTATTCTGAAGTTACTCCCCATAGCCACAAAATGAGGTCATGTTTAAAAAGGTAAAGACAGTTCCCCTACTACTGTACCTCTTCCAAATGGGATTGCACCCCTTCTGAACAGGGATGTTTCTCACGTTCCTTTCACTGACTTGCAAACTACTGAGCCAGCGTATCATTAAGTAGACATAATCACTGGGGTTGTGGGTCACTGCACAATGTATGCACATTTCTTTAAACCAGTTTCAATTCATTTGCATGTCATTTCCTATGCAGAAGAGCAACTCTGCAATGAATAAGTTATTTGGGCACAATACACTCCCTGAATAAACAACCTGAGTAGCAACAAACCCATCGGCATGCTGCCTTATGAGCAGCACACCTCAGTCCAGGAATGGGATGCACTAGTGAAATAAATCTCTGTTTAAAAGATGGGTACAGGGAACTAAAGCAGACAGAGTCCATAGCCTAGGAAAGGACACCTGATTTTTTTTTTCTCAAAGCAACTTAATACCTCTGCTTTTTTAATTTTATAAAATTAATACAGTACTGGTGATAAGTGATTGACTGACAGCTCTAAAGACTGAACAGCTCTATTTTCACAGCACTGAGTAGCATCGATCCTTCACCTAAATCAATAAAAAAATCTTCCTTACATCGCTCTGGTCTATAAGTTATTCAGCACCTTCCTCAGCATGAAAGTCCATCCAAGTTGAGGGAATTCTTAGGATTCATCAATTCTTCACAGGCATTTAGTGAGTCCAAAGGAAACAGAACTGGACCCATGCAGCTGGGAGCACTACTGTGGGACCAACAAAAAGCCTCACCAACCACACCCTGCTGTAAAAGTCACTCAAAGTTTAATAAGACAAAACATCTTGAAATTTAGGTAACAGGTTGAGACTTCCCAGCCCTTCGAGTCCATGAGGTACCTCATCCAACACCAGATGGAGAGGAAAAGGAATGGGAAAAGATTTGATCAGTGAGGCTCACAGGTCCCACTTTTAAACCTACAAAGAGTGACAAAATGACCATACTTCTTGGGCAAAAGCCAACTTTTAGTCTGTGCTCACAGGATAAGCGATATATAGGCTGGTCCAGCAAGACACCACTCATCATAACTAGAGAATTAAAAAATAAAGGCAACTTTTTTCCTTTTGAATATTTCAAGTCATGTTGTATTTCAGGTGTTTTGCATCCTCTTTTGGCAACTGCTTTAAAACAGGCTGTTAAAATGTCTGTTTTTCACAGCCTAACCCCCTGCACTGCAAGCCTTGAAGCATTTTGGTGGCCAAATAGAGTCCTTGCCCCACAGCCTACGAATCAGGGGCACTGACAGAAATCCATCAGACTAACTATTCCTTCCCCTTTCTTAACAATGATAAGTGGCCTGCTATGCTGAGAGGTTTCCCCCCCCCCCTATTTCTTTTTGTTCCTCACTTAAGTACAGGTCACATACCTCAGCCTAAAGACCAGAAGAGCAGCCCTCAGCTAGGTCTGACCCCTTGTTGTAGAGTCATGACTGACAGGCTTCAGAAGTGGAGAAGGGGCTTCAAGAAGACACTAATTAACAGGTAAAATATTATTGTATATGGGAAACAGGGGAGGACTGCACAGGTTGATGGCACACCACTAAGAACCAAGTAAATGAGCATGGCTCCATGATGCTAGCAGACACCCAAGAAAAGTACGTGTTCAGAGCAGCTTCTCAAACCAACTGCTGTTTTTTTACTATAGTGGTTATTTACAGCAGGAAGAAGTAAATACTGTTCCACTGAGAAATCATGGAGGGTGTTCTCTTGCCAGGCTCTGAGTTCTCACGCCTACCAAGGACAGCAGAGAGCACAAAGCACTGCTCAGAACTGGAACTGTGGGTGGTGGGACCTCACTGTGGAAATGTGTGCAACACGTATGTTAGGACTGAAGTTTTCAACAAGGAACCAAGACTAAGCACACACAGGCAAAGGAAAGAAAGGGTGTGTGTGGGGGGGGAAATACTACCCTGAAATGTATTTCTGGGTCTTTGCAAGCTCAGTGTTGGGTGTAACAGTCGTGCAGCTGCCATCTGGAAAGCTTTCTGAGCTAACGAAATTCCCTACGCAACTCTGCTCGACAAGTAACACTTGATGGATCTAGTTATCAAACGGCCACAATTCTAATTGATCCTCAGTTTATCGATTTCCTTGTCACTATGCAGAAAATAAGAGAGGGCTGTTCAAAAAGCATACCTACAGGAAGGTGGAAAAATACAATTCTGGCTTAAAGTAGCAGGGATGGAGCCGCCGGGGCACAGCCTCCTGACACAGGACCCACTTTATTCACGCTTCGGACAGCGGCGGAGGGATGCTGGCGGCAGGTCGGTGCCCACCCATCCTACCAGCCGTGGGCAGGAGACTCGCCAGGACCCAGAGAGAAGTTGAGCGCGGAGCTAGCCTGTCCCCAGACGGCACCCGTGGGTGCCGGGAGAGCCCCGGAGCCGGCCGGCCCCCCTCGGAGAAGCCAGCGCGGCGGGTCCGGGACTGCCCCACCCCGCGGAGCGGGTCCCCACGGCCCGGACAGCCGTACTCACCCGGTCTCCTCCTCACCGGCCTTTTCCTGCCGCTGCAGAAGCGCACTTTGCTGAAGACCCCCAGGACGTGCCTCTCGCAGAGGGAGCGCCCGTCCTTGCTGGGGCTGGAGCGGCGCTTGGAGGCAGACACTCGGTCGCTGTTGGACTCCCTCGCCTGCCGCTTCTGCCGGATCAACGAGCTGGCGATAGCCGCTGCCATCGCCGCTCATGGGCCCCCCACGCCGCTCCGCTCCACTCCGGGGGGCGCCGCCCGGGCGCGCTGGGGCTGAGCCGCCGCCGCGCCCCGCGGGGACGGGGACGCCCCGCTTAACGCGCTGCAGCCCCGAGTCCCTGCGCCGGGGAGGGCTCAGCCGGCCAGGCGGAGCAGGGCGCCCGGGCTAACAACCATGGCTGGCCGCCGGACCCCGCCGCCCATGGGTCTGTCCCCGGGGAGCGCAAATCCCAGCGCAGGCGGCCGTCGGCGAGAGACCCCCCGGCCGGGCTGGCAGCGCCCCCGCGCCTTGTAAATCCGGGAGGCGGCTGCCCCGCTTGCAAAGGTCCGCCGGCGGCAGCTGTGTCCAAAGGGGGAGGGGGAGGCGCGGAGGATCCGCGGGTCCCTGCGGCGCAGCGCCGCTCCGCTCCGCACGGGCTCAGGCGGCGGCGCTTTCTCCAGCCGGCTACCCTCCGGCGAGGGGCCGTGGGGTGAGTCAGAGGCCCCCCGGGCCGCGGCCAGCCCTGGCCCCAGCGCGGTGGCTCCGAGGAGCGACGCGGCAGTGCGCGCACATGGACGCGGCTCCGCTCCCGCGGCCGGGCTCAGGGCGAGCCGCGCTGCATTTCTGTTTGCACTCCTCCTCTTCCTCTTTTCCCCCCCTCCCCACTCCGCTCGCAGAGAGGGCGGGAGGGGAAGAAAAAAGCAGCCACGGGAGAAAGCACCAGGCCAGTAAAGAAGCAAAAGAGACAGGAGACAATAAAATTAAATTTTAAAAAAGAAAAAAAAAAGGAAAAAAAAAAAAAAGAAGCGCCCCGGCCGCGGGTGCGGGCTCACATCGCCGCAGCTCGGCGCCCCGGGCTCACAACGCCATGGCTGGCGCAGCTCCCCCAGCTCGGTCGCCGCCTCTGCCCCGGCAGCGGCTCTCCCCGACGGCAGCAACCCACATCGTCCGGCCCGGCGGGAGGCCGCGGAGCGCTCGGCACCGGGGCAGCCCCGGGCCCGGCTGCCGCGGCGGAGATGGCAGCGGGAGGAGCGATGCGAGGCAGGGAGGAGGAGGAGATGGGCGGGGGGGTGCGGCGGCTGCTGCTGCTCCTCCGTGCGGGGCTCAGGATGCTCCGCGGTGCCGCCCGACGGCGGCGGGGCGAGGAGGAGCCGAGCCGCGCCCGCCGCCTGTCCGCATCCTCCGGTCCGGCCCGGGAGCCGGGAGAGGGGGGGGATGATGCGGGGGGGGAGGGGAAGAGGAGAGGGAGGGAGGGGCCGGGGAAGCCCCCTCGGACGCCCACGCCGCACGGGGCTCCTGCCAAGGCGGCGGGGAGCTCCGCAGCCCCGCGGCGGCCGAGCGGGTCGGTGTCGGGCAGGAGCTGGACTCCAGGCTCGGGGAGAATTGCAGCTGCTCCCGCTCGCCCTCCTCTACGCAATCCTACGTGATCGAGGTTCGGATGAGAATAATCGCGCAGGCAGAGCGAGGCAACTGCAGCTCCGCGGCGGCTCTGCCCCTCCGCTCGGGCAGCCCCGGGGCCGCGCCGCCGCCCCCCGCGGGAAACCGGGCTTCCCCGGAGCCTCAGCCCCGCCCGTCCCCTCCGAGGGAGCCGCCCGAGACTTGCGCAGCCACCCCGGCCACCTCCTCGGCCATTGCTGCGGGTGCCCGAGCACGCAACCTCAGCAGCCGAGCATCTCCATGGATGTCTCTGCGAGCAGAGACAGCGCGACAGCCCCCGGCACCCCACGGGCCGCGCTGCCGAGGGATGGAGGGAGGGGGGGCGTGTCGGTGCTTCGGCTGGGGAGCCGACTGCAGTGGCGGGCACTGCCGGGCGGCAGGAGCGCTGGGCAGGCAGAGCCCCAGCCTCTCAGCAGGTGCACTGCCCGGGCCAACCCGCAGGAGCTGGGCTCCCTCGCATCTCCAGCCGCAAAACCGCACCGAACAGAATGTAAGGTGCAGAAATACGTCTGTGGTTATCCAGATGAGTAACTGCTGTTGCTGGCCTAAGAATGGCGTGCTCCAGATTTCCAGGTTCTAGTTACAGCTAGCGGCTTACGCGCAGGATGCACCTGGAGGAGCGTACGGCCGTCAGGATGCAGGGAGAGGGGCTCTCGGCTGGGGCGAGGAGACCTCCCCAGGCTCCGCTTCGGCGAGCCCCAGCAGGAGACCAACCTAGTTGCAAAGTTGGAGGGGTGAAGCATGTGCCCATCTGAAGAGGGCATTTTAAACCAACCGGGGGTGGCTCCCTGGGAATGATCAACTTTAGAAAAATTACCTTTTTAACTACTTCATGGCAATAACTTCAGCTCTAAACGGCTGTAACAAAAAGGCAACTGAAGCAACCACCCACCCACGTCCCTAAAGATTAACTAAACTCTGGCATTACTTCCTGATTTTCACTCTTAATCCTTATGCATGCCAAAATGAGGTGGAATCAGGTTCTCCTGGAGAGAACGGGGAGGAAGATGTTCAAAACCATTTGGGAGATATAAATGTTTGGCTGTTGATCTCTTTTTAACTGCTGCCAACTTTTTGGAGCAGATTTCACTCTCCCAATCAATAAAGATTTTCCTTCCCTTCCCTGTAACTAAAATGCTTCATATTTTAATTTTCTCTGCCGGATTATTTCACTTGACATCAAAGAATGTTGCAGCACAAGGTACAGGCATGGCCTAAAGAAAGCTGTTTGCGGACAGAGAATCACTGTCTGAACTGCCAGTGAATTATCCAAAGCTTCATCTTCAAAGGATGTGAGCAAATCTGACATCTTCCCAAGAAAGAGGTTTTCCATTTATATATAAAGATACTTTTTTGCCTGTAGTCTTCAAATCTCTGGTGAAAGAATGCTGGTTTATTCCCCCCACCTCCCCCATTAGATGAGTTTCAGTTCTTTTGACATGCAACTAATTTGCTTTCTTGTGTAGCTGTAAACTAGGAACACCAGCTCTGCTCTTAAAAATTATCTTAGTCAGTGATAAAGTATCACAGGATATTTCTGGGGGTGGTTTGTGGGTCTAAAAAGCAAGCTGCTGTGAGTCTAAGAGAAGTGCTTCTCCCAGGTCCCTCTACTTCTGCAGCGATGGGAGTTAAATTAAGAGCAAGTTTGTGAAACTGAACATGCCATTGTATTTGCTAACACACAGGTCTGTTGTTATTTATGGATGGCCAAGGAGTTGGCGGGGTGTGGTTCTGAATGCGGGCACAGCGCCATGAACTCGGGCTGACATTACTGCCACGTGCACCTGCTCTGCACCACTCTGGATCACATCCCCATCTCAGGACATTCTCTGAAGAGCCCACACTTTCACAAACATCAGGCATGCCCAGAACAGACGTGAGCTGGGAAATTGAATGCCAACCTCATCATACTCCTGCACTGTCATTCTTGCAGATGAAGTGTTACCTTAGGGGGACTGCCAAGTGAAACAGAAAAGCCTCCTTGTGCTTTGGTTTCCACCTGGGGAAGTTCTCTCCTTCAGCTTCTGTTTGGGTGAACAGGTCTTAAAACATCTCCCATTTTCATCTGTATCAGCTATTCCTCTTGGAGGCTAGTGCAGCCTTCTCCATTCAACAGAGTCTAGCCTCTGCTGAACCCAGGGGTTGCATTCATCCCTCGCTGCCTCCAATGGAAGCTGCATTGTTTGACCAAACTGGGACAGTATGACGTTTTTCCTTAAGGCACCTTTTTAAAAGAAAACATCTTTACCTAAGCAGGATACATAATATATAATTATTAAGGCATTTTTTTCTGCCTTGCCTCTTGTCCCCTGGGCTCCCATCTCACCTCCCATCCCAGTCTGGAAAGCTGCACAGCGCACACTTTGAAGAGGGGAGGAGAGAACAGCACTGATTCATAAAATGAACAAGCCAGACAGCGTTTTGATCATGCTGGAGAGACATGCCAAGGCTCCTCCTGCAGTTTGTGGATGGGAGAAGGCCCCATCCTGCACACAGTGGCAGGCAGAGGGTCAGACTCCTCGTGGATGTGGGACAATCAGACTCACAATGCTGATTAAATCCCTCTACCCCACCCTGAGCATACAGGAGCATTAGGCACTCGCTAAGGGAAGAGGCTGATAGATACATTTCAAGACAGCATCATTTCTAAGGCTTTGTTCGCTTCATAAACAACCTCTTCTGTCCTCAGTGCTGAGGTTTAAAATGAAGGCCTGGCTGAATTTCAGGGCTTTGGTGGCTTCAACAGAGAAGAGATCTAGAATTGCATTCCCTTACCTTCCTAAACAGAATGATCTATCTAGGTCAAAACGGAGGTTATTGGCATCTTTCCTCAGTGAAGTGCAATAATTCCCGCAGGGCTGCTAACAGAATATCCTGTTTATTTTTCATAGAGCCTTCAAAAGCCATGGGCTATGTTCTGCAGATTCAGTCATTAGGCATGTTTCTGCTCTCCTAATTCTGCACACACAGAGCTAACCACACACAGAACCGTATGCAGGTTTTTGCTGGTTTATCTGCATAGCTGCTGAAAATGCACGCATGAAAGTTAGGGCAGAGATTTAAATTTAATACCACTTTAAAATGTATATGCGTATTGCTGTAGTTGAATGGGGAAAAGAAAGATGCCCATCTCTGGCCAATAATTATGAATGGCCTAATTTGCCATTTTACAGCAGCATAGCAACAAATCTCTTCCAATAGGAAGGCACTGTTGAGTTTGGAAGTCTGCACGCAGGCACCTCTTAAGAATTGTACCCAATTTCCACGCTGTGTAAATTACATCTAAAATGTGCATTGCCAGGGCTGCTTATTAAGCAGAATTAAGCCCATATCCATGTTTTATTAACTTTATTCTTTACAAGGTAGCCCCTTGTTGCATGTCTAGCATAATTAAAATTCATGCAGCTTTGGCATTCCCCAGTCTCTGCGTGGGTGGACTTCTTTAAAAAATCCATGCCTGGATAACCTGATAAAGAAAAGACCTCACAGTATTTTGCTTGTTTTACGTGCAGGGTAATTCTGTTTACAATGCATGGGTTTCTATGTACGTTTGGATGCCTACTAAGAATTCATACGGCCACTTAAAAATATGCTGTTTGGAGAGAGAGAGATCTGACCCTAAAACTGTAGCAGAGTAGGAAAGCTGGCTGGCTTTCTGGGCTTTTCTCCCACAGCTGAGCTCTGAGCTGACTGGGCCCTTTAATAATCACAGAAGAGGCTGCATCATCTGATTGCTATATTAAAATAATTTATTTAATGGGCCCCCTCACCCTTTTTTTTTTTTTTTTTTTTTAAGCTTCAGAGATTCAATTAAAAGAAAATTTGCAACTCCCCATGAGGAATATTCATCAGCCCAACCGGTGCCTTTAACACCAGCTCCAGCCTAGGGAGAAGTTGGGCTTGCCCGTGCCTTGAAGCAAGCTGCAGGTGATGCGCGTTACTGAACACAACAACTGCTGCAAAAACTGGGCCACGAGCAGCACCAACACAGCAAAAACCAACTGGAGCCTAGGAAAAAATACATCTCCTCAGATTTTACATGTTCATACATATGTTTTTCCTTTTCTAGAGAGGACTTAACAGGTTTTGTTTCTCCTCAGTGACTTGTCACCTATAGCAGTGGGGGCAGGGAACAGAAGCAAGCTTTGCTTCACCAAAGGCAACGGTGGCTGTCTAGGAATGAAAAATCCATGATGGATTTTTCTCCAAGAAGCCTCCTGTATGGCTGAACAGACTTTGTCTCGTGGGCTCTGGAAGCATCTGCTGAAAATGGTAGGATGGGTCACCACCCAGGGCCAATTCTGCTGCCCTTACCTTGCTGCAAAGGTTGTCTCCCTGAAACACAGCCTGAAAAGGAGGAGCAGCAGCAAAGGGGCACCTGAAATTGTTCCCCTCATGAAGAGAGACCTCTCTGCAGACAGGTCAGACCTGTCCCACATGCCAGAGCAAGACCTGGGGCTTGTTCAAGATGGGTTCGCTCATCGCAAAGCTGCTCCCACCCCAACAGGCCTGTTCATCAGCTGTTCTGCCAGTGCCTTCCCCAGTGGGATCAAGGCATGAAACACTGCTGTCCTCGCGGTGATGTGCTTCAGTTGCGGCTTCACTGGTGACAGGAGTCCAAGGGAAAGGGCCTGCAAACACCTGCCCAGTAAGAGCTCCCACAGCGCACTTCAGTGGTCGAGGCAATGCAGGGAGGAGGCCTCACTGATGGTACTCTCCTTGCAGATCAACCTTGTGCAAGGCAGAGCTGAGCCCTGTCTTCCTGAGAGAGGGACCCACAGACAGACAGCTGCTCCAGACTGAGAAGCATCTAGTGTATCTCCTTGACTGCTTCCAAATTCTGCCTCCCTTCCTCCACCTCTTCTTCCTCACTGCTCTCCTCTCAACACCCATCAAGTTCCTCCATTCACTCCTTCAGGGATTTTTTACCCTTGGCCACTCATCTCGTGGCATTAAGCCACAGTAACTGCAAGGTACTGGGAGGGAGAATGTGGACTTGGAAGAACTAGGTGTGGGAGTTGGACTAGATGACCTTTAAAGATCCATTCCAACCTAACACATGCCATGATTCCATTACCTAAGATTTCATCCCAGGTTACATCTGCATTCACAGCATGCAAGAAAGAGGAAAAGACCACATCCCCTGTGCTTCTACTGCAGAGCAGGAGCTTGAGGCTGAAACAGCTGCCACAGAACCACCCCACTTGTGAACCTGGGACTGAATACACACATATCATGCCCTTCTCTCTATGAATCAGAGACCTAGTTCTCAGACCTCAGGGTAATGGCACTTTCATGAACAAGACAACTCCTACAACCTTCCCCTCTCTAGGAGAAGTCAACCATCCCCATCAACATCCTTGAATCCTGTTTAACGACAACCTGTAGCCAATTTTGGCCTACGCTTTAAATAATGAAAGAGATGCCCAGTTCCCATGGACATTGAACTGGTTATGTCTGGCTTTACATCTCACCTGCCTGAAAGTGATGTGGTCTGGGTGGAGAGCGGAGTGTGATCCCACAGTGCAATTTCAGGCAAAGGGCATCCGAACCCCTGGGCTCAGGATGTCTAAGGGGCTGACAATGATTCTCACCCCTCTCTGGGAGGAAGGAAAGCTGCCCATGCTCTGAAACCTCCTTACATAGTAACATGCACTGATTCAAACCCAAACCATTTTCAAGCATGTCGGGAAAAGCCTTTCAATTTAAACTTTCCATCAAGCTGACTTTGCTGAAAGTCAAACAGATCCTTCCTGATTAGATCTTGGCTGAGGCAAAACAGCCCGATTATGTGATTGAGAATGATAAAAAGAAGGGAGGGGGAACGAAACCCCTATCGTGTTCCTCCAGCAGGGATGTGGAACCGTCTACTCCCCAGCAAGTCAAGGGTTGGAGAGACCAACCTCCTTAACGCACATTATGTCACACTGGTATAGGCCAAGAGGGGGAGGGAAGGAGAGAAACTGCCAAGGAGAAATAACAAACTCCCTCTAGACCCATAAATCTCTCTAGCTGCACACAGTAGAATCTGCCAGTCCTAAAGAAGCCTCAGAAAATTCCCTGACCCCAAACTTTGCTTGTCCCTTCATCCAGCCTCCGAATCCATGAGAAGCCCAGCATCCTGAGCCAGGTTGTATCACAAACGCTGCCAGGCCAGAAGCACAACGCTTCAAAGGGGCAGCCCATTGCTCCCTCACCACACAGAGACTGCGCAGTTCAGAGAGCTCGCAGGAAACGCAGTGACTCTGACCAGAGCTGGTACTCCCACTGCTACTGAGTTCTGCAGAACAGGAGTGCTGGGACATTAATCCTGCCCTCAGGACGCCTCAAGTTACAGGCATCCAGACTGCATCTTATTTTACCAAACCTGCTTCTTTCTCCCACATATTACAAGGGCATACTCGACACTAAGTGTAAATAAGAGATTGCTGCTGTCATACAGCTAGGACAAGGTTTGAAGACTCCCTCATCCCTTGCTGACCTAAAGTGCTGGGTAAAAAGGATCTGGGTGAATACATCACTTCCCTCTCATACCCCTGGCCTCCAAACACACCTCTTGCTATTTGCATTGTAATTTATTTCCCTCCCCAGCAATAAATCAACTTTACTATCTCCCCAGCAAAATGAAATCCCATGTCCTCTTTCCCTGGAGTCTCACAGCTACTGCAATCCAGACACCAATAAAGATATCTAATGGTCTGGAAGCAAATCTAAGTTTGCCAAGGATACAAAGACTAATGCAGTAGTAATTAATGATCGCAGCAGGTCTGGTGAAGAGACTAAACTGAACTGACATGGAAACCGAGTTCATAGAAACAAGTTTCATTCTAACGCAGGCAGATCAAACCTCTGGGGAGAAATCAGGCAGTTTATATTACTTCAAGATTGGGCCTTTTTTTTTTTTTTACCCCAGAAAGCAGTGATTCTGGGAATTGGGAATCATGAGACACATACAGCTGAACAGGAGCTTTCTCCATAGGAGAGCCCAAGCTTCCCTTTGGTGCATGTGTGGAGCAGTAGGGCACAGAAGCAGAAAAGCTCCATCACATTTGCAGCTGATCTACCAAACACCAGTCCCACAAGAAGCAGAGCCTGGTTGCCACACTTCAGAAGTGTCATGGATCAGAACATAGGTCCAAGAGGGTCTGAGGTCTATGAAGACTGTGGGCATAGTGAGAGACTCAAGCAGTTATGCCTCTTTATTGCAATAATAAGCACATCTACAGGGGATTTGCATGGGGCCACCCTGTGAAATACTCTTGGCACTCCGCTGTATTTAGTCTGTTTGTCCTGTGGCCACTGATAGTTTGCTGTTGCTGCAAATCTGGCCACAGAAGAAAAATGGTTGAGATTCTCTGTATCCAAGACAATGACAGCAGAGACTTGGCCCTGACTGATAAATCTCTCACCTCCCAGTACGAACATTTTCAAAAGGAGGGGCTCTTTCAATCCAGCAAAGTCAGAATGAGATCTGGAAGCTATCAGTCAAGGCAAAGCTCATGCTAATAGCAAAGGTATTCATCAAGAGGACAACATGACAAGAGTTGTGATGGATTCTCTATCATTTCACCCTAAGAGCCAACCTCTTTCAAAAACAGATGAGCTGATATCACAGCACACAGGGTACAGAGGACCCTGGAGAGGTCACCCCTGTACTATGCCAGCAGTACCTTCATCACTGGCAAGGTTGGTCTGATCCCTGCTTAGGGACTCATAGTGGAAATCCCATAACTCCCTTAGAAATGCAGCTCTACATCACCCTCAGCTGGGAAAGGCTCTTCCTAGCATCTAGTGCAAATCCCACTTATCTGGAAGCTTCTTGCCCTATCGATGTGCCTGTCACAGAGGACTTACCGGGCTTGCTCTGTGCAGTCCTGATTTGAGTGAAGCAGGAGACCAAACCGTGCAAATCACAAACAGCCCCCTCAGCCTGACTTCTGAGACTCACCTGGCATCAGTCAGTATCACAGCTAATATGAACAGAAATGCACTTTGCAGAAAATCTTGGGTTCAGAGTTATGTCTCTTCCCACGGGGAATGAACACGAGACCTTTCGGAGCCACCTATGAAACGCCACAAGAGCAAGAAGGCACACTGCTGTGGTAGAACCGGTGGTCTCACTGCTTCCAAGACCAAGATCCAAATCTCCACTTCTGCACTAGACAGAGCAGGGGCATGAAACTGGGTCTTCAAGCCCCTGTACAGAGAGCTCTTCTGAAATTACTATTCCCCTTCTCCCTCACAGAATATTGAATAACGGGGTGTTTTTCAAAGGAATAAAACACCACTACTGGTTGTTTGGCTACTCCTTCTACAGGCATCCATCACAGCCTCCCAGCTTGTATCACTCATACGTGTCTCCTTGACACAAATTACAGTTTTGGCCTTTTCTGCCCTCAGATTCCTGAACTCCAGAAGTGCTTAAAGCAGAAGCTGCAATAGCTGCTCTAACTACTTTGCAGGACTCTTCCGGGGCTTTCCAAGAATAGATTTTGGACCTAGGCAACGCTGTCTCCTTGCTTCCTTTATTCCTGACCTCTCTGCTGCTCTTATTGTGGACAAGGAATTCCTGTACAATATCATTTTTTTCTTCATCTCTGGCCATGCTTGCTCCCCCTTCATATGCACGTTTCTTTTCCCACTTCAGGGAAAGAGCTGGTGTCTCTTTGGTCTTATTCCATCACGTAACACAAAAAACATTATTCAGTTAAACGGCTGTTGGAGCCTGCCACAGACAAGTCACTGATTGAATTTGGTGTCCAGAGACTACCCCTGTAAAACAGTAGAAATTAGCAGAGAGCACAATGCCTTCCATCAGGCATGGAGAAACAGGCACAGACCCTGCTTACCCATCGAAGTCACATCCTAAAGCCTTCCCTTTTGAACACAGCCAGGTCCTTCAGGACGACAGGACAAGATGCCTTGAGTTCCCCTCTCTACCCACACAAAGGCATCTGCAAAGTTGGGCACGCTCCCTCCCCACTGCCCCAGGGACAGTGTCAGCTGCCTCTCCTCTGGCACCCAGCATGATGGCCATGGCTCATCCTTCCCACCTGCCCCACGGCATTTACAGGAGCTCATGGGCACTCCTGGGGCACCTGTCTGCTGTGTGACACTCCTACCCCAGCGCAGGGCCAAGGGGCAGCCTCTGGTAATGAGATGAGCTGGCAAAGCAGCCAGCAGTACTCCAACTCCAAAAGGTGCTGTAGCATTGCCAAGTGTTGTTGGATGCAGGGAAACCCACAATAAGAGCTTTCATCTTTCATTATGATTGAATGCTCCTGCTCTAGCCTGTTGAAAATACAATCTCCTGAGATTCTATGGACTCACTGAAGTTCATGCAAGGTAGAATAAACCAGGGGGCAAGTTATTTGCATTTTCTTTTGGCAGAAGCTCATACACAAGACTAGCTGTGCCTGGCAATTGGAAAATTATGAGTGTGGGGGTGGGGAGCCTAAATTAAAAGCTACTTAAGTGGGTACTTGAGTAATTATTGGGAGGCTTCTGAAGAGACATTTTTGTCAGTAATTAAGGAGAACATGGCTTTGTGCTGGGTACAGGTGGCAATATGGCAACAGACACCATCAGCACTCCACACAGAGATGACCAGCCATCCTTTAGCTGCAGAGGCATGTTTGGATTTTCTGCCCAAAGCACATCCTTCAGAGTTGAAAGAGGGCCAGGGCAGCAGAGGGGCTGAAATCCCGATTGATAATTCCAGATCCTCTGCACTAGGAAACAGGATGAACAAAATTATTTGTATGAAGCCACCTAGCTCTTGAGGTCCTTGCTCCCCAGGAGAGATGGGTCCTGCTGATGCTTCTGTCTTCAGCAGCTCCAGAGGCCCCGAATTCCTGGAAAACCTCCCCATCCAAAGGAACCTAAATAAATACGATGGGCAGTTCCAGCCTTGAGGACAGCTGGCTTATGCTTCCTGTCACCAGCGTGGGCAGCTTAGTTGTGACCTGGCTCCAAGGATGCTCTCTCTCTTCCCTGACTTCTTTTCATGCACCTCCTGCAAACTGACCCCCATTTGCCTTTCTTTTGGGATCTTTCTGTTTCTTAAAGAAAGCAAGTAACACATGCTCTCTTCTCAGCACTAAGAGCCAAACACATTATTTCTTCAGTCCACTGTAGCAGACACTTCTAGAAACTGGTGTCTCTAACACCCACTCCAGCCCTCTTCAAATGCTGCAAAATGTGGGGTGCAAGAAGTTGCCCTCACATGAAAAAAATTACTTGACAATGAAGTGACTGAGAAATAGAGCAACCTCCTCATGACAAATGCAAGCACTTAGGAAATTAAGTGTGAAGATCTGTAGCTTCCAGGGCAGTGTCTGCCTTCTCATTAAAGATGCAGGTAAAGAAGCTTGAAGACAGTAGCAGTGAAAGGAGCATACGTCCTTGTGGAGGAGCATATTTCATAGACACTTCATTACCTTCAACAACTTTCAGGTCCTTGTTTATTCATCACCAAGTCTTAACTGTCATGAGCCAAAAAATGTGAGCTGGGTTTATCAAAATGGACATAAATGAACCAGACTTCCAGATCTCAGTGATGCTCCAGGGATCCCCCTGCAAGCTCCAGCCTCGGCCCCTTGCACTGCCAACGCTCCGTGCAGAACATGGGGTGTGCAAGAGATCCCTGTGCAGCCTGCACCAGCTCTCATTCCAATTAAACATGCCAGACTGACTCCTGCAAAGTTTCCCTTCAAAAACAACCCAGCAGTAGACACAAGGAGGCAGGCACCAGGCATTTGTTCTAGAAAAGGCTACACGCCACTCCCAGCCTTAATGCTTGCACTTGGATGGCCTCAGTACCTAATGCCATCCTCTCACTATTCTTTCCTGACCCCTGGCACAATGTAGGGTCTGAAAAGTCTTCTTTCTCTTGGGATTTATTTAACCATTTCACATGGACTCTGTCAGCTTAAATTTGCCTCAGCATCTCAGTTAGGGGGGTGAGGGGAGGGATAAAAAATATGGAGCATTCATAACAAAATCAAACAGAAAACATACCCACAAGATTGTAGGGCTCAAATGAAAGCTTTTCTTTTGAAAACAAAGGATGCTCCCTTGTATTGCTTGAAACCCTGGCACCAGAGCAATTAAGAAAGAGAAACTGGCTACAAACTAAAGCAGAATGGACATGTTTCATAGATCTTCATTGCCCAGGCAGAAAGAAATGTAAACAGGGCATAAATTACAGCAGCCAGAGGACAGATAAGCTGAAGGACAATGCTGGCACAAGAACAAATGGGTAGAAACTGGCCAAGAATAAATTTAGACTAGAAATTAGACATGGTTTCTAGTGATCAGAGGAGTAAGACACTTCCAATAGGACCAGTGGGCACTGTGAAAAGATGGTGTGACACAGCCTGTGATACCATAGCCAAGAGACCCTTTCTCTCCTCTGTAGCACCAATGCTTTCAGCCTTTAAAAGATTGGGGAGATATTTGATGCACACTCAGTAGGGTTTTTTTAATGAGTACTGTCCCTTTAACCTTTGCTAATTGTTCTATCTTAAAATATATCTATCCTAATAGCCTTGCTCATTTAATTGATGAATTAAAGCAAGCAACAACAATTATTGAGTGCTTTTATTTAGTGGCATCATTAAATGAAATGAAAGAAAATAAGATCCCATAAAATAGAAATGGTCTTATGTAAGTGTTGTTAGGGATGCAATGACAGGAGGGCAAGTGTTTATATTGTTACTATCATTCAGACATCAGCTCCAAAGCTTATCTAATTTGAAAGCCACTCCTGCAGATCTTTGCTATCGATTGGTGCAGTCTGCAGAGACACCACTTCTACAAACTCATTCCAGAAGAGGGAAGCTGTCAGCTCCCACGCCTGGGTCCAGCTGGTACTCACATGTGTTTTCATGTGTCTTTTCAGCTCACCTGATACTTTGGGGATGCCCAGTATCAAGTGACTGGGGGCATTCTGGTGGCAGAGAAAGTTAGGGAGAGATGCACCCTCAGCTCTTCACTGCAGAACATCTCCACTGACCGGGGCTGCTGGACTCTCAACTTAGCTACTACTCAGCCTAAGCAAGACTTATGTTTATGTCTGTAATTTCTGCACTGAACTACTATATTGCCAGTTAATGTTATTTAGAAATGAATTGCTGCTGCATAATGTACGGCAGAACAACAAATACACATTAGCTACATATCACAAATCAGATAATTACCAACCAAGATACTCTAACGCGTGTTCAACCTCTTACAGGATGTAATAGGACACTATCAAAATAGAGCTCGCATTACAATGACAGTTTTGGCTTCTAGCACTTTGACTTTTATTGTAATAAATTCTAATTTTCTGATTTTTATCTGCTCCTCCCCCCCTGCTCCTACTGGCGTAGGAATGATGATTATGCCAGCTCTAAAAGCAGGCTGCCTGTTTTTAAAGGAGTTATTCTGCCTGATTCGCAAGCACAGCACTGAAGCAGTTGAGACACAAACATTGCAGATCATCCTCAATGCCAAGAGTGAAGCACAAAGTTGACAGGCATCACTTCAACTCCCACGTCTGCCAGCAACCCACAGTGACCATAGGTGTGTACCCACCTCCCCACACTTCAAATTCCTCCCATCCCTAAAACAAGGGCAATGATACCGCTTTTGTGAGCCTCTACCACTGGAAAGTTTGCAAAGAGAAGTTCCTGGGGGGGTCAAATGTGTTTCAGGGTGGGATTTTTCAAGCAATGCAGGCAAGGGGTGCCAATGGTGGAGCCCCCACTTTCCCCACACTCACGCGGGAACATGTTGCCCTCTTGAAAGCTCAGCTCCTCTCTACCACAAGCTGTGACCCTGTCATATCTTACCTCTCCCTGCAAGGCCATAAGGAGAAGGCTTGGCACCGCTGCTGCAGCCACACTCCCCACCCTCGCCAGCTCTTCCAGTGCATTTGCAGCTGGCAGGATTTCTGTGGCACTCCTATAAATGACAAGGTTGCCACCTTGCCACACCAGGACTCCATTTTTTAGTCCCACAGTCCCTCTACATCCAGTACCATGATACTCAAGCTCAGCACCCCAGAAGTAAGGAAGAAGACAGAGGGGCCAAGCAAGGCTTGGGGCACACCTAACCCTGTATGCCAACAGCCACCAGGGACCTGCTAATCTAACCCACACTCCCACAGGCCATGGGGCTGCGCCAACAAAATCATTTTGACTAGGAAGAGACACTGGTTTTACATATCAGGGAAGCCTTGTCCTTCCAGGATGCTAAATGGGGGTCAGTCCCACAGCCTCTGTCCAGCTCCTGGGAAGCACCAGGCCTTCACAGAGCTGCTTCCCACGCAGAAAGAGCCTTTTACATCCCGCATGAACAACTGAGGAATCCAGCTACAGCAGCATGGCAAGAGTAACTGTGTCTCACAGGGCTGTAGGATGAAAGCTCTCAGCACACATAATTTCAGACATTTTTCAGGGGTTTTTTTTTAATGTGCATGAGAGTACCATAAAAAAAACAACCACCCTGAAAATGACATAGCATTGCACTGAGTCCCCTTTTCTTACAACGAATTAGAAAAAACAACAGGAAAACAGAACTATTTTAGTTTCCTTCAAATTAACCTTGGGTGGGTTTTTTTTTTCCACTTTATTTAACCCTTAAAAGATTAATTTTGAGGAAAACCCAAACTTTCCAAATTTTGCAAAACATCTTGGAATTTGTCTCCGTGGAAGAAGCTGAAGTGCAATTAGATAACAATTTGGAAGGAAGTGGAGCTCCCCAGGTTATGACTTTATGGTTTGGGGTTTTTTTTTATTCTAAAATTGGTAAAAAAATCTCATTGTGCCTCTAAATCCAACATTGCTTTATATTCGGGGGTATCTTGGTTACCACTGTGTCTAAGCCAAACCTTTCCCAGAAAATTTGGATAAAAATCACTGCCTATTTATGTCGGTCCAGACAGCTGCACCCCTGGATTTTGGTCTTACTCTACAACCTTTTTAATTACTCCACTCCCATCCTTTCCTTCCTTCCATCATTTTTAACGTCTGCAAACGCTTGCAAAACCCGCACTACCTATCAAACGGCATATATAGAGTATATAAAAAAGCTGCCGAAATCAGAGGCCAGGAAAGGGAGGGGGTGTGGGGGGTGCGGGCGCCTGCGGAGCGGCAGTGCCGCCCAGCGGTGGCCGAGCCGTTGCCGCTCCGCAGCCGCGCACGCACCGCGGGCCGAAGAGATGCAGCCTGGCTGGCGGAGTCGCTTGGTGCGCCCCGAGATAAAGAGGGGAGGGGGAAAGAGGGGAGAGGGGGAAAGAGGGGAGAGGGGGAAAGAGGGGAGAGGGGGAAAGAGGAGAGAGGGGGAAAGAGGAGAGAGGGGGAAAGAGGAGAGAGGGGGAAAGAGGAGAGAGGGGGAAAGAGGGGAGAGGGGGAAAGAGGGGAGAGGGGGAAGGAGGGGAGGGGGGAAGGAGGGGAGAGGGGGAAGGAGGGGAGAGGGGGAAGGAGGGGAGAGGGGGAAGGAGGGGAGAGGGGGAAAGAGGGGAGAGGGGGAAAGAGGGGAGAGGGGGAAAGAGGGGAGAGGGGGAAAGCGGGGAGAGGGGGAAAGCGGGGAGAGGGGGAAAGCGGGGAGAGGGGGAAAGAGGGGAGGGGGGAAAGCGGGGAGAAGGAGAAAGAGGAGAGGGAGAAAGAGGAGAGGGAGAAAGAGGAGAGGGGGGAAAGAGGAGAGGGGGGAAAGAGGAGAGGGGGGAAAGAGGAGAGGGGGGAAAGAGGAGAGGGGGAAAAGAGGAGAGGGGGAAAAGAGGAGAGGGGGGAATGAGGAGAGGGGGGAATGAGGAGAGGGGGGAATGAGGAGAGGGGGGAAAGAGGAGAGGGGGGAAAGAGAAAATTGAAAGAAAAAGAAGGTAAGGGAATGGTAAAGAAGGGAAAAGAAGAGGAAAAAAAGAAGAAATAAAGGAAAAGGAAGAGGAGAGAAAAAGAAGAGAGAAAGAAGAAATAAGGGAAAAAAAGTGAAAAGGAAACGAGGAAAGGAAAAAAAAACCCCACCTCAAAAACGAGGGAAAAAAAGAAAAAAACCCCAAACAAATGGCCACCTCGGAGTGTAAAGGCAAAGGGGGTTGGACCTTACTTCAACAGGGACTCCCGCACACCGACACCTACACAAGCCATACGAGGAGCTGGACAGCTTTGGGGCACCGTCCTAGCACAGCAGTGGGGTCCAGGGACCCCTCCGCTGCCTGCTCGCTCGGCAGGGAGGAGCTGGGTCTCACGCAGGCAGCAAAGCTGCCCCAGGAGACACTGCCAGGGGCACAGCCTCGCTCAGGGTCAGCTGGAGGGGAGCGGGGCTGCTGGCGGCCAGGGAACGCTCCTCTAAATGCCCGTGTTCAAGGGGAGTGGGGGAAACGAGCGATCTGCTCCCACCCCGCTTCCCACCGAGCAGAATTTGCAGCCCTGGGTCGCTCAGAGCACCAAATCGGCACCTTCCCCGCATCCCCGGTAAAACGGGTCCGGCTCAAGCCCTGCATGCTGGGGGCTTGCTGCTGGACGGAGGCTGGAAAGGAGCCGTTTCGGCTCAAGCTCGGGGAATACAGTTGCCCCGGGAAGGGCTGAGAGGGGAGAGATGCTCGGCGCCTTCACAGGAGGTTCGTTCCGTGATGCTGTGAGGGAGCTGGGGGTCTCCGCCGGGAAAGCCGGGCCGTTTCCCGGGAGCCCGGGGACCCGCGGCCAGCGCAGCCGCTCTGCCTGCGACAGCACTGCCACCTGGTGCTCACAGGGACGGGGACACACGCACCCGCGGCTCAGCAGCGGTCCGGCAACCCACCGCAACCCCCAGGAGACCTTGCCCAGGCGAACCCATCTGTTTTCTAAGGCAAGAGTTTCTTCAGCAATGCCACGGCTCTTCTGCCTGCCCGGGGCCCTCACCTGCTCCTGATGAAGGGTTAAAGCTCTGCACTGCTCTTAGCGGGGCTTCTCCCTTCATCTCACAAGCAGCTCTGGAGCCGTTGGGCTCTTGGTGGCTCTGACAGAAGCACAGGTACAGGTGCTGCAGGTGACAGGTCAACAAAAAGGTCGGTCACATCATTAAAAAAAAAAAATAAATAAAAAGATATGTGCATGTGGTTTTGACCAGAATATTCGGTGAACTTGTGCCATTTGACAGTACTAGTTTGGGGAAAAAAACCCAACCCCACAAACTCGATCAAGAACTCAAACCAAGGAAAATGTTTTCCTCAGCAAGTCCAACACTTGCCTACTCTGCTCGGGGTGTCTTACTCCAAGTGCTTTTAACAAGTTAGAAAGGAGTGTTTCTTGCTGTTGCAGTTTTGGAATGTTTCAAATCTCATTCTTTCTCTCCAAAGTTTCGGGGTTTGCATGAAACCCCCAGATCGATGTTCTCCCAGCACTAGGCTAAACGGCCTCTCCCCAATTCGCAGCATGCAACCTTTGTGCCCCGTACCCAGAGAATCCAAGTGCAAATTCTAAGCTAGATTTTCTTGCTGCTAAATACAAAGGTCTATAACTTACGCTAGGAATGCCTGCTTGCCTCTGCAGGTCTTGCTCTGCTTTACAGACTCCAGGAAACTGAGTCTGTACCTTATGTACGTCACCTTCACTTCTCACTGAAAACACAACCCGCAACAGGGTGGAACAACTCACCTGTCAAACAGTGCAGAGCAACACCCTGCCATCACCCAGTGAAGGAGAAGGGGATTTTTTGGGTAAGCCATAGTCAGCCAAGTCAGAAGCAAACCAGAGCCTTAGAGTGGGTGTCATTAAACACCTTGGCCTTGGTTTATAGCTAATCAGAGAGACCACACAGGGCTTGGGGCTTTTTTTTCTACCCTGTAAGGGGTACACAAGCTTCTTATATATTCCTTCCTTCCTGCCTGGTCCAAGTTGCTGCAAGCCAGGACTCCCTCTGAAGCAGGCGGCAACTAAGTCTGGACCTGCAGTTGTTTCATACACAAAACTCAGAAGGGAGGAAGCTTTTGCCCCTTTACCATCCGTTTCAGCACAGACATCCTCTACAACTGGCAAGAGCTTGGGAAACTTAGATTCTGCTCTTTAGCTACCTGAATACGTGTCCAGCAAAACCTGGTGAGCAGCTCTGGGTACACCACCCAGCGGTAAGAGACCGCTCGCACAGATGTGCTGCCACATCAGCTCTGGACATCACAACCTGCAGGGTAATGTAGGTGCACAGGCTACAAAGAAAAACATGAGCTAACTAGCTTGGCCTTAACTGGATTGCTTGCTTGTTTGTCTGCAAGCAAGTTGTGAAAGTCCCTGCTTGCTCCAGTATTCATAGCTATTTGTTTATCTTGCCTTGAGCAGTTCTTGCTCTGCCAGTCATGCAAGCCCAACATTTGTAATTTGTCCTATAAAATAGGAAATTAGTGTAGGAAAGAGGCTGCATACAGCCTTCCACAGCAGCATTAATGTCAAGCACTAGATTCCATTTTAACGGAATAAAATGGGTTTGTGCTGTACTGGGTAGCTGCTTGCCTGGGAGAGGAAATTTCCACAGTCCTCCTGGTCCTACATCCTGACTCCACAGTGAGAACTGAGAATAGATCAGAGGGGCAAATCAAATTCAGGGTTTTTTTTCCTCAGCAAACAGGTCTATTCAGTATTTATTCTTCAGGAGATATTAAAAATTTGCAGAGAATTAAGAAGAGCCACGAATGCAGTTATTCTTACCAGAACGCTGCTTTCTCCTACACAGAGAAATGTGCTGGGTATTGCTTTAGCTCACAACAGAACAAGGACTGCAGAGCCATGCTTTAAATGAACTTACACTATAAAAAGTGGTGGCTTTACTGCTAGCTGCTCTCTAACTGGCAAACATATTACAAAGTGAGAACGTAGCAGTCACTTATATCTCTGGCCCATTTAAATAAATCTTTGAGGTTACCTTGCCCAACAAAATCACACTGATAGAGCCCATCATTTCTAACGCACCACTGCCTTCTCTCCTGGGTACTATTTTCCTTCCCAGTACAGCCTGTTTATACAATTAGGCATTTCATTCCCTGGGACACAGCCTTTGCAGTGTCATTGATCACAGCAAATAATAAGTAGACGCAGGATGCTGCAAAGTCTCAGTGGGCCAACCCTGAGCTCACCTCTTAGCAATTTTTCCAGTAGATTTTGTATTGAACCAGGTGTAAGAACAGCCAGAACAGCCTCCTGTGTACCTGCAGTACAGTTGTAAGAGCATTAACACTATTTGCAACGAGATACCCAGAAATAACACATCCAGTGCTCTACCTTATTAGCTTTATGCCATGGGAAATAATTAGGGCTCCCATCAGGTAGTTTCATGTTAAAAGATTCTTCTAGTTTTCTTGGTGCTAAGCAATTACAAAAATGCCTGTTACACCAATGTGAACCCACATTTTTTCCTAACTGAAGATGCTTTTCCTTGAGCAAGACCCTGGCATCGGCACGGGGTGCCCCACTGACAGCAAAGGCGATGCAAATGCTACTAACACTGACATCTGGGGCATCACCTTCGACTTACAGAGGGGCTGCCAGAAGCAAGCCAAGCCCTGCTCACATTTCTCATGCTGTTGAGCCTGGCACAGGCAGGCACAGTGCTGAGAGCTACCGCATGCTTGCCAGGGTACCGGAGGCACCCCCAGCACAGCTCAGAGTAGCTTTGCAGGCTGGTATCGCCTGCAGCAGCTGGAACGCAGACAGTACACAGACCAGGCTGCCTAAAACTCACTCAGGTACAAACCATGGTGGTATCTTTATCACATCCTGTGATACAAGCTGTCTGTGGGCTTTCCTCTCTTCCCCTCACCTTCCAGTACCTGAGCTGGTGGCTCCTGTCTCACTGCAGCGAAAAACGTGTCCTGTTGTGTAGTAAGTTCCTTGTGGGTCCAGGAAAACTCTGCTTTCTCCAACACAGCACAGTAACCCAAGTAGGCTCCTGGGCTCCGCAGAGGGTTCATCCTCAGCTGTCATTGCCCCTGAAGCCTTATGGCAGGCTGGCACAGTGTTTCAGCCCCCTCACCCCAGCACCTGCCTGCCCCTCGGGGAATGAGGTACTGGGCTGGCAGGAGCTGCCAGCCTGATAGGCTCTCAGGGGGCTCTGACCCTGTGTGCTGGCATGGACCGAGCCCGTTACGTGCTGCCATGCCCATTTCCCAAGGTCCCACAGGCACTGCCTTGCAGTCAGTGAAAATTCAAAATGACTCCTAGTGAATAATTAATTGTTATCATCCTGGATCATCTTTAATGAATGGAAAAGCTGGAAACCTGCTGGCCACAAAAAACATGTCTCAGTGCGTAGGACACAGATGTGTATTTCTGCAGGTGTTCCCCAAACCCCTCAGTGAGTGATCCTGGGGCTGTGGCTTGAAAACCCCATTTGTTATCTCCTCTTGGGACCCAGAAGCCTGAAAACGCTGCAGGAAAAATGTTCATTTTCATTTAAGATGTCACGTGCATCACAAACCAGGCACAGAAAATGCATCTCCCTGTGGAAAAGGCATTCCTGTGACAGGTGCAGAGAGAACAGTGGAGAGAAAGAAAACAGGCCGGGTTTGGCAGATACACTAAGTGACTTCTGTTTAAGCACGGGTATTTGGAGCTCCCCAAGCCACGTGCTGGTTTCCAGGCTGTCTCCCCCCAGGAGGAACGGGCTCTCGGCTGCCAGCCAGCTGCGATGGCTGCACCGCTGCTGCAAAAGAGGGTTAATCTGTCCCTGCCGCCCTGCCACCAACGCACCCGCCGCACAGTGCACGGCCCGTTTATCCCTCTGGGGCTGCCGCAGCTCTGCCAGCTCCACCGGGGATTTGGCTGCTGATTGAGAGACCAAGGCTTAGGGAAGGGCTGAAGATGGGTTCCTGTCCCCACAGCACAGGAACAAACCTGTTTAAAAAGGAGCAATACACATCTTTGTATCTTCAGCAGCCACACTATTGGTTTAAGCAGCAAAAGGTGCTCTTAGGGTAAGCCTGTTCACCTTGCCTGCTTTGGGCTTTGTAGGTGGCAACAGCAACACCCTCCCCAGCCCCAGGGGCTGCAAGGGCAGAGGGCAAACCCACTCCAGCTCACACCTGCCTGCAGGTCTGTGAAGCCATGCGGTTGAGTAGCCATAGGAAGGCATCAAGGGGAAGCATCAAGGGGATGCTCTGGCTCCTCATTAAACCAGGAGAACGAAGGAAAGAGCTTGGGCACAATTACCTTAATGAAGCTGGCAGCTCTGCATGCTAACAGCACCTGACGAGTGGCGTGCGAAGCACAGCTGCACAAACAACCACCAACGCGTTCCGACCCCTTAAAAAGCATTAAGTGCCCAGCAAAGCAAATACCTGCCTGAAAGCAGCCTAGATATCCGTGCTGCAAAGCAGGCAGGGAGTTTGCCTCTCAATTAAGCATATGTTTGTGGAAAGCATCTGTGCAGTGAGAAGCTCCAGCCCTTCCCTGCTTCTGCAGAAAGCAGTTCCCCCTGCCAGCAGCTGCCTCCTGGACGGGAAGAGATGTGGGTGACATTGGCGTTAATGCCCACGGGAGAACTGTGTGGTGCCAGCAGCCACAGCACAGCCAGCAAGCAGAAAGCAGTCAGGTTTTTATCTTCCCAGCCTTTAGAGAACACCAGTGACCATCAGGTGACAAAAAACCCCTGGAAACCAGAGAGGCAGAAAGTGGGGCGAGCGTTTTGGAGAGCAGACAGAAAAGGATTGCAGGCTCTGCCCAGCACGTATCTTTTGGACTGGGATTGTGTGTCACGCGCAGCCGCAGGTTAGGCTGGCAAGCACAAGGAGCACTATAACATATGGCAAGGAACAGTGTAAAACCACGGCTGCTCCCACCCTGATCAGACCCAGTTTGCAGACGGGAGGTGCGGAGGCTGCTCCTGCGCGGGCTGGGTGAGCCATCGGCAGCGTTCGATCAGGCGGCCTCCCTGCGGGATCTGTCGCTTCATTATGGAAATGTACCAGCACACATTCAAGTTCAGCCCGGCTCTGACAGGCCATTCTTCAACACTGGCTTGATGGGCTCCTCTTTCCTGACCATCAGGAATTCATAGCAGATATTCCCCATCTCCATCTCCACTCCCCGTTTTACTTTGGTTCCCTACACTGATGATGTAGTTACACTGTCAAAACACTCAGAAAGAGCTCAGAATTTTCCACAACTGATTCATTCAGAAAAGCACACAAAGCACTTTAACAGGTACCACAAATTACATACAAATGCTCTTTTCAGTTCCTTGTTCCTTCATTCTATGAATATTACAGTACAGAGAAAAAACAACAAGTAAATACCAGACAGAAACATGGGCTGATATTTTGAGGCTATGAATGCCTCCAGGAATAGCTATCATCCGTAACTAATTTTCAAGCTTGCTGAGGGTTATCATTAAAATAAAAGGCACATACATGCATCTAAAGTAGGTTATAGTTTCATAAACTACCTAGCAGATATTCATCTCTTGCTAGTTTCAAGAATAAGTGGAAATTGAAATCCAATACAGAAGAAACAGTAGTTCCAAAGACTCTCTACTCTCTCTTTGGAGAGCTTTTTAGAAAATAACTTGCCATGCTTTTCTGTCAAAGAGGTGAAAATATCTGACATTCCCTTCAAGTGGTAGAAACTTGACTGAAAATAGCTGGTTGCTGAAATGTTTTCTATTCTGGGGATGACCACATAAACTGGAAGAATACTAACTATGGTCCAAGAGAAGGGTAATCCTGGTGCTTCTTATGGGATATAACTGGAAAGTCCGATGGAGGTTGGTCAGAGGTGGAGTGTTACTCAACTGAAGGGATATTTGAGCCAGTGGTAGGCACATCTAACTATGATCTATTTATCCTGGATAATAAAAGCAGCAGAGAAAATAAAATGCTTGAGCTGCAGCATAACTGATACCAGCACACTGGCTGCTCTGAGTGCTTATGCAGTGAACATATAATCACTGCTATTGCTGCTGGACCTAGCTAGATTAAAGCTAATTATGCAAACCTCTCCTCTGCACATCCCCAAATTCAGTGAAGCATCCTAAAGGGAAAACAATAAAGGACTACTACTACAAGAAATGTGGGGAGACGATCGAGTCCAGCAGCTGCTAATGGACACTCCAGGAGATGGCACCTTCTTGACGCATCACAAAGGCAATGCAGCCATGAAGGGGGAAGAGAGGTGACACAGAGCCCTCAGCTGGAGGCCCCAGCTCTGTACCCCATGGGACAAACCTGCACACAGCCTCTGGAGCACAGCTCATTGGTTTAAGGAGGAAGATGCCAGCTCAGGGAAGCCAAGACAGATCTGAATGCTGAGGCCTCTCCCGTGCTGTACTCCATGTTACTGTGAGGTCTCGGGGACAGGAGGCAGCCGTCACTGCTGACCTGAGATCACCCAAAGCAGCATAACACAAAGAGCCTTCAGCACAGAGAGGTACAACCACCACAACTGCCTCCAGCCCTCTGACAGAGGGGAATAGCGAGGACTCTGTAACCAAGAGTGGGATTCCTCCCAGGTAGCACTTAGCGCCCTGTTGTGCCCTGCTCTTCTATGAGGACCACAGCAATGCTCAGGGTCAGGGGAGGTCTTGCCCTATCATAGCACCATCCCAAGTTGCCATCCCTTCTCCTTCTCTCTGTGGTCAATCACTGGAGCTAAAGCAACAGATTTATTTCAGCTCCACATCACATGAGCCATAGTGATGGATCACCTGCATGCCATTAACATGGCCTGGACCTTACAACAGATACCCTGGGCTCTTGCCCTTCCAAAATGCCCCCTCCTTACCAGAGTTGGGGAGGCATTTCTGCTAATACTACAGCTGGTGAGAGCTCACCCCAGGCACTTCAGGCAGTGGGAGCACACACGCACAAATATATACCTGCTCACCTGCCATTTCATGGTAGAGTGTGATTTGTAAAGCATCACTGCTTCCACATCCTTGAACATTTAGGAGTAGACTTTTTCATCAGTAGAAGTGCACCAAACATTTTGACAGAGGAGAATTAGATGTAGGGATTATCCCATGTAAAGGTCCTTCTTTCTACAAGAAATAGCAAGTTTTCTCCAACAGACTAAAAGAACAAAGCGATTTTTTAATTATTATTTTTTACCTAGCAAGTCATGGGAAGTAAAAGGAAAAAACATGAGAAAAAAAAAAACCAAAACAAGTCCAAATGTCTTTTTTTATTGGGTCTCCCCTCTGTTTCCTTCACTAGGGCAGTGATTTCTAGATAACTTTCTGAATCTTTGGGAGCAAAGCCAGAAAGCATCCCCCCTATGCCCTGCACACTGCTGGGCTCAAATTACTTAGTGGATTATCTCTTTATGATTAAAGGATTTTGGCTCATGTTCAGAGATGTTACAGTCCTTCCCATGAGGTGTCCTGTTTACTCAGCTACATCTGCGTTTTTGTACAAGTGTAAATGCTTGGAGAAAGAGGGACCAGCCACTAATGTAGGTTTGGTTATGTATATTCCTGTGAAAAGTTTCCAGGAGGAGCTAGAGCTGGGCACAGGTCGGGCACAAGACAGAGGAGAAGCAGGTATGGACTTGGTTTTACCTCATATACGTATTTGTTTCCTGAATTATATGAAAACATAAAAAAGCTTCATGCCCAGAAGGGGTATAAGGAATAACTGATTCCACCAAAGTCCTCAGAGACCTTCAGGTAGAGGCAAGGCCAAAGGCATATACTTGTACATCTGTTGCTGCTTTCCTTAGCCCAGCATCTGTTCTATGTAAATTCTTACCCTGCAACTCTGACTCTTCCAGGCACATACAATAAAATGCTATTTAATGAATTAAGTCTAAAGCAAAATCAAACAGCATGCTATACCTACCCAGCTTACCAGGAGGACTTCCAAGTCCTCACTCCCAAAGCCTGGCAGAGATAAGCCACAGCTGCTTTGGTGGCTGCCCTGTTACCCTGTCACTCTTGTCACAGCCTGGGGACTGACTTTGCACAGCACAGGGCACGTGGGCAGGAGGAAAAGGGGACTCACACTCCAGAGAGCCTGTCTTGCTGGCTACCACTCCTCCAGCCCTCATGGGATGGGATTCCTGGCACAAGGGCCAAGAGTCTTGACGTTTCCCTGCACACACCGAGGCGCTTTGCCTTCCCGTAGAGCTGGCAGGATATAGATCCTCAGTAGGGGTCTGTCTGGGAAAACCCACTGCAGGCTGACACCAGGGGCAGGATACTTATCCTCGTGGCCAGGAATGGATACCTGTCTGATGATAAAATCCCCACAGCCCACTGCTAGGTGCAGTCTTGCTGAGATAACATTGCAGGGGAAGTGCAGAGACAGGTAAGTGACCTTGGTTTGCTTCATCACGTGGTCAAATGGAGTTACTTATTAAAAGCCTCCACAGGGCCTTTTGCATGTGCAACCATTTTGCCTTTGCAGTGGGCAGACACAGCTCCTTTTAAGATTCAGACAGCATGCTGGTGAGCACTCTGAATGTGAGAGAACTTGCATTTCCAATGCAAAATGAAAATGCCTGAGTCACCATTTCATCAGGCACTGAACAAGAGCAAGTTTATTTTTTCATGTCTATAATTATACGTTTGGAAGGTGCTGGAGAAGCTCTCAGAATGAGGAGGGAAGATGCTTGAGCAAGCTGTCCTGATGGAGAGGGCCCTTGGTTGGATCAGGCAAGGCAAAGAGCACTGCTGGGGCCAGCAGAAACTGATGCTCCTGGCAAAATGTGCTCTGCTTGTTTCTTCCCAAAGTTCTTTCTCACAGCACAAGAAACACGTGTGCATTGGGAAGGATCAGAAGGACTAGGCAGGAAGAAAACAAAGGTTTTGTTTGGGTTGGGGTTCCTTTTGGCAATGGCAATATAAGTCTATAATTAAATCAGTTCCAACCCAGGCCAGAAATGAGCAAGGACAAACAAGGACCAGCTTCCCCAGTTAAAGAACACTAACATCCCAGCATTTCCTAGCTAGAAGACAGGCCAGGATTGGCATATTTAATGTCTCATCCCTAGAAGTTGTTTCTTCTCAACAAAGAGACTGAAAACAGTAGGAAAGAAGGAACTACACTGCTGGTATGTCTGAGTGTCTGCTTTCAGCAGTTCAGTGCCTGCCCCACAGCACAGCCCCTCCATCAGGCAGCTGTCGATACTGGGAAAATTGAGTTTACTCTTAATGAAAAGCCACAGCCGATAAGCAGTCAGCCAGCATTCTCTCCATCCTGTGATTAATGACCCAAGGGATATTTGTCTTCTGCAGCACTGCCATGGTTCTCCCACCTCTGTAACTATGGGTCCATCCCAAAATGTAATGGCCACCTGATCTTTAGATTTGACTTAGTTGTATCTCAGGATGGAGAAAATTTCAGGAAGAATGAGAACCATGATAGCGATGCCCGTGACATCAGGAGTGCAGTACCACATCGCTTCAAACACAGATAAATAATTTAAAATAAAGAAGAAGGAAAAAAAAGAGGTTAGTTTCCTGCTCTGGTCACCACCCTGTGCTACCATCATCTTCAGGAGGCAGAGACTATGTGTACAAAGATGATGGGAATATGTGTCCCTCTCCCTTACACAACAGTGAAGCCCCTGAGGAACTGCAGCGTCAGTCCCATGCTCCTAACAAGAACAGCCTCTAAGTCAGCTCAAAGATTGAACCTGCCCCCTGCAAATCCCTTATCTGAACCAGGTTTCTCAGCCTCTTGGAAGAGAATACTCCAGAGACTCATCCATCTTACCTTTCTAATTCATCACACTAAAAAAATCCCACCTTGTCACCAACAAATGTCCCCTGCATGCCAAGAGTCCTCAGGAGGGAGTAAGAGACTTGACAGATGAGAGCCACAATCCTTTTTTCATGCTTGGAAACTGCTTAAATATTACTATGGTCATTTAAGAATCTATAGAGGCCCCAATGGGATCTGACTCTCTAAATTACAAGATCAACCACTTAGATGAAAGAAGCTGATTTATGTTGCATCGAGTGGACTTGAGAAGGAAACAGAAGGGAATAATCATCCTCAGCCTTTTAGAAACATCTGAGAGTGAAGAGGTAGGAGATAAAAGATCAATAAACAAATTACCAAATTAAACTCCCAGGAGTAATATTTAGACATCACAGAAGCTGGCACCTTAAGAAGAAAAAACAGAACAGAAAAATAGAGAAATCTCCAAAAGCACGTTCTCAGATGGCCGTTTCCAGCAGCAATCACGCTAATTGCACACACAAATTAGGCAAACAATCATGAATGCATTTTTCAAAATCAAGCCCCATTTGTGTAACTCTCCCAAGAGTTTCCAATCAACAGTTTTCAGTTGCAAATACAGAACAGTTGAGTCATCAAAAAGCAAAAGGACAAAGAATACACTGCACACGAAAGGAAAAAACTCTCTCTTCCCTGTCTTTCCCATGCTTCTGTAAACAATTCCTTCTGAACATTTAAAAGAACGTTTTCTATTGACACAAGCCATAAAAAGCCTTTGGTTTAATGAGCTCCTCTCATCTTAAAAATACAGAGATAAAAATGTTAATGCACAATAGAGTGTTTCAAGTAACTTTGTTACTGAAGTATAAACGTGGCTAGCCAGCATCCGACATCCTGACTGCTACTAATATTCTTTATGGAAATTTAAATAGCTGTTTCAAAGCATAACTTACCCTTTCATCATTAAAATTACTGACATGCTGTAATTCACCTAGCTTGAGCAATGGAAATACAGCCTGCTTTCCTTCTCTGAATAAGCACAGTTTTAGCAAATCACTTAAGCACGGGCTTAAAATTAACTAGCTGATTGAGGTCACAGCCCACTTTGCCAATGCGTTAGCATGCTGCTGCAGGTGATGCAGAGCGGAGAAGCAAGCCTCAGACAACACAGAAAACCCTGCTTCCTTCAGTATCTACCTCCTGAGACATCCCCATTAACATTTAGTGTGCAAAAGCTGTAACTCAGAGCACTTAAAAATCAGTGCTGTTGCTGATTCAGTGTTAGACACCTTCACTGAGCAAGGCTCTCTGAGGAGGGGTAGGAGGACAGCGCGTTTGTTATCCACACATCCATCCCCACTGCTATCCCAGCTGCTGGCTGGCCACTTGATAACCCTGCAGGCCTTGGCTTACAGGTCACACTTAACCCTTAGAAAGCTAATGTCTTCTTCTGTTTCACTTAAAGTCAGCCAATATATTCTCCCTGGCAAGCTGCACTCCTACTGAATCTTAAATACCTTTACATGAGAAATTTATAATGCATGGGCTTTTAATGGGTGCCTACTGAATGGCTGGGAGTCTCAAATGCCTCTTAAACCACAAATGAGGAATCTCAACTGTTGTTGTGGTTTAACCCCAGACAAAAACTGAGCTCCACGCAGCTGCTTGCTCACTGCCCCCAGCTGGGGTGGGGGAGAGAATCAGAAGAATAAAAGTGATAAAATTCTTGGGTTGAGATAAAGACACTTAATAGGAAACGCAAAAGCCACACACACAAGCAAAGCAAAACAAGGAATTCATTCACCAGAATAAAGGCAGAACCAAGGCCTTGGCTCTGTGGAAGTTGCTTAGCAGCAACAAAAGCATCTCTATATTATCAGTATTTTTTTCAGCACCAATACAAAACAAAGCCTCGTAGATTACCTACTGCAAAGAAAAAGAACTCTATCCCAGCCAAAACCAGCACAACTGTACTCTAAAGTTCTCACAGTTCATATTCTGCAATGGGGCAAGAAGGCAGAAGGAGGTGTGGAGGTGGAGTTACATGCAGACACCCACAGCCTAAATGTGAGACTCAGCAACTCTCCCTGGCTTCCACTACACTCAGCAGAGATCTTGTCAGGACCATCAATGGGGTTTAAGCTGCAGCTCATTTCACCATGAGGTCCTACTACAAAGGATCTTAGTTGTACCCCAGACACTCTGGTTCCTCTTTGGCAGTGGAGCAAGCCCAGGTGAGCCTCAGAGACCTGCCCTGGAGGGGCAGCAACCCACCCCACCACTTCACATAAGCACAGAACTGGCTCTACTGCTCTTGCTCTGGTCTGTGGGCAGCTGACTGCCACTGCAGCTCATCAGGCAGAATGGAGCTCAGAGCACCTAAAAGATCAAACCATGTCTCAAGGTGATCCCTCACGCTTCATCACACACACAGCTTTCAGCATGGGCATCCTCATCTCCTGGCATGGCTAAACAGCTGACTGAGGCTGCGTCCACACATGGCTTGAGATACCAGATTAATCACAGGCTCATAGGGACTGACACACACAGAAACTCATCATTTGGCCTTTAACAGCCTATTCACCAGCCTGCTCTCCTTTCTGCACCTTGCAAGACAACTACCACCTCTCCAGCTTAACTGACCCCACTGCTTGTGAGCCCTGATGAACGGGAGCAGGGTCCCATCTGGTCCATTGTAAGTTGAAGCAAAGCAAGTGGATGTCTTGCCTTGTTTTTCTTGGTGCTTGAGGCAAGTGAAGGAATAAAGGAGTGAGGTGGCTGACTATGGCCTCAGGAAATGAAGGGAAGAGCTGCTTTTGTCAGCAGGCACTGCAACTGCACGTGGCCTTCCACAGAGGCCAGCCAAAAAAGTACTTCATGTTTTGAAGGATACACTGAATTTAGGTAATTGTGGGGACCTGGATTCATCTAGGATTAATTTCTCCTCCATGGCAAACTGTTTTGTGTCTAGTTGGGCTTTTTGATGAAACTGCAATGCAGAGGGTGATAGGCTTTTGACAGTGCAACCACTTTCCCCTTCAGCTCCAGTTTAGCCTGTTTGAGAGCTGAGGGGGCAGCTGACAGCCACAGAGAGGGGAGAGATCACATGGAAGAGCTTGAACAGTAAATCCAAGCCACTAGTAAACCCAGGACTTCCCATATACAAGACTCAGAAAATCATTTCAGGGGAAAAAAAATGCAAAAAAGCACAAGACACTGTCAGTTGCTGTTTCCTGCTCAGCCCTCCAAAGTTCAAGCTATAGTTTGGGTGTGCTGTCGTGCTCCTCTTGTTACAGCAAATGCTAGAAGTGGGAATGGTTTAGAGAAAGGCAAGAAGATCAAAGGCTCTTTAGACTAAGAGAGAGACAGCTTTGGAGGGGTATGCTTGAGGTTGATGAAATCTAAAGTATCAGGAAAGGACAGGATGAGTTCCTTACCAGATTGTTCTCTACTAGCTCTCAGGAAAGTATCGACCCAAGCTAGCAGGAACCAAGTTCAAAAGAAAGGAGAGGAAGAGTGGCTTCATGCAACAGGTCTGGGGAAATCCTTTCCACAGGACACAGTGATGCTAAAAATGTACATGAACTCATGGGGTGTCAGGTCAAGTATATAGAAGAGAAATCCACTGAGAGTTTTTAAGTACATTGAACCCTGTCTGACTCAGAAAATTTCCTAAGCTGAAAATAGCTAGCAGCTAGGAGGGTGTTTGGGGGACATACCATATTGATGTTTTCTTCCTTTTTTCTATTTGTTTCATGTGGATGGAGAAGGAATACTGAGCTAGATGGACACTTTATTCTGGCCCAGTTTAATTGCTCTCATATCTTTCTGTTAATTGATGCTGCTTCATACATCCTCTTTTGGTGACTTTTTTCAGAGCCAGTTCTCTTTTTGTCCATATAATGGTCTCAAATTAATATTAAACCTCCTGAAGATCTGGCTCTGTAACACAACAGTGCTGTGGATAAAGTGAGGCTGAAATCAGCAGCAAGACCCATTGGCTCTTGGTCTCAAGGCTTAAAGAGAGATTATAACAGTGCTGTAACAGAAGACTGTCATCCGGCAGTTAGTGGGCAACATGTGCTCACTCAGTAGCAAGCATATCCTTCCTCTAACATTTAATCACAACAGTGTTTCACCAGCCAAATGAACAGTCCTATAAGAGGGAGGTGATACTTTTCTCTCTTCCCCAGCACTCTGCTGCCCTCCCCTTCTGGAGCCTGGAACCAACAAGGGAGTGGGGAAAGATTGGTGAGGGTGAGACTTGCACTGAGTTTGGAGCTCACCTGAGTGAGCAGGTGGACAGGAGAGAAACAGAAGTGACACCCCCAGGCTGAGCAAAGGCGAGCACCTGGCCCTTCCTCCCTGCTCTGGGTGGGACCCAGACCCACACCTGCCTTTCCAGCACGCTCCAGGACTCTGCATTTCTCTCTCCACACCCAGGTCTGGTGTCTGATTCAGGCCTTGTCCAAGCAGGATATTCTTATTAAAACCCCTTCTCCTCAGTGGGTATCAGGTAGTTGAGTTCTCCACATGGTGCAGGGGTCACTGTGTGCCTGTACAGCCCCAAGCACAGTCCCCAAGAGGCACCTTTGGCTACTCTGCAAAGCAGTGTACCTGTCCAAACCTTTCTTCCAGCTGTTTGGCTTTTGTTTTGTTACTAGTGAAAAGGTCCTTTTTTGGAGTATTTATGTATTTAGCAGACTATCACATTGTAACTCTGTTTCCAGACCTTCTCTGGGATGCTGGAGGAGAGAGCTGGCCCTGGCAGCCAGCATGTTGGAGAAGCATTGACCCAAAGGGCACATTCTGTGGCTGGGCAGGAGGGGGCTCTTATGGGAGTGCTCTAGGTAAGACCATGAATGCTAAACAAGTATGAAATTCATTCATAGAAGTTGTCCCTCAGAGAAAGACATATTCCAACTTAACTGTGCTCCTTATCCATCCTTGACATACCATCTGAAGAAAGTTAATTGTTCTAGTTCACCTTTCCTAACCTCAAAAAAACCAACCCTAAAAAACAAAGTCATGTCACCTTCTTGGTCGAGGTGCTATGAATGAGCTGCAGGGCAGTAACAGCTCTCCAGCAAGATGTTGTAAGATGTGTCAGACATTTACCAGGCAAGGTGGAGGCAGGGAAGGATCATTTCACTTGCTGAGCAACCTGGAAGCAGCTGGGAGCAATGAATTATATCCCCAGAACTGCCTCTTCAGGTTAAGGGTGAGAAGAGTAAAGGATTCATCATGGAAATTCCAGCAAATGCAGAAAGAGATGAAAAAGCCAACTGAGGTTTTTTTATTCCATAAAAGGTAAATCCCAGTTATTGGAGAGGAACACCTGAGACCAGCCACAGGATGTTGAGCCACGCATTAATATTTATATATATTTTTATCTGATCAACCAATCAAATATTTACAAAGATTATACGTGCTAGTACAGAACATAAATACCTGGGGAAATCTGGCTTTCAAAGGTAACCCCAAGAGTCTCTCCAACCTCACCAGTACACCACCTGGAATACCCCATGGCTATTTCCAAACTCAAGGAGCAAGTAAATAAACAGCCTTGGCACACAGAGCAGGGAGCAAGGGGAGCACCATGCACCAGGACAGAGGAAGGTTCCCACAGACTGTCAGACTCTGTACTCAAATCGTACAGCTCTGATTCCATGTAGGGTCAGATGCACTGACTGCTGCTTGATTTTCTTTAGAAAAGTTCATGATCCATGTGCTCCTCCAAGAGACCAGAAACCATTGTGTCTATCCACAGGGATATCCACATAGAAAACAAAAAGCTGATGTCTCCATGAGCAAAAAATAACCACAGAAGATGAGCAATGGTAGCACCAAGCCACAAGAACTCAGAAAAACAGTAGCAGCACGTTGGCTGCCTGGTCACACCAGCAGTTCATTCATTCTTATTGTGTTTGGTTTCGTTTTCATTTCACAGCACAACAAAAGAGGAAATCCAGAACCTGAGAAGGAATTTGCAGCATGGAAGACTTCACAGAATCACAGAACATTAGGAGTTAGAAGGGACCTTGAAAGATCATACCTTTCCAGTGGTAGTTTGTAAACACACCAACATCATAGAGACACTTCTTGAGTACTGTCATTGTGGGAGTGTCATGGACACTTTTGATCCTTATGCTCTTCCAGTTCAGATGCTTTGTTTAAGTATGTCCAGCTCCACCACAAGCCCCTTAAGAAAGAGTTCTATGGCCTGTCCCTCCCTCCTAACATACCTTGGGTCCTTCCCATCCTGCAAAGTCACTAGATTAAGGCAGAGCAGGGACAACTGTGTTGGGTACTTTTATCCACCAAGAACACACAGCATGTCTAGCTACATTTTTATGCCCATTTCATTAAAAGTCCCCCTTCTCCATCTTTTTTCCTTAGTGCTCTCAAACGCCTTAGTCCAATCCCATGCTCATGTAAGCTCTTCCACCGTGTGCCCAAGTTTTGCATTTAAAACACTTCTCCAGGCTCCTGTATGTAACACACATCTTCCTGCTCCTGGACCTTTCCCCAGCATTTCCTCTGCATCCTGCCCACAGTCACTGTAGGTACACTTGCATGGTCACTGGCACACCAAAGGCTGCTTGAGAAGACTCTCCAGAAGAAGGGCTAACAAAGTGGGACAAATTTGACTACATGTGTCACAACTCCAGCACAGGGCAAGGGATGTTCTTCTTTTCTCAACCCTTTGTCCTAACTCCAGGAGGACCAGCAACCACAGCGAGTGGGTCACAGGTCTGTGACCCTGGGGAAAAGGTCATTCTCGGATGAAAGACTCCTGACCTACAGCAAATGGGATATCCCAGCTGGTCCCCTGCACAGCTGTGGCTTCATAAAAAGACTTGTTGAGAAACCAGCGGGGGACATACAAGAACAGCAGTAACTCCCCACCTCAGCTCTGCCAGAGACAAGCAATGGCTTCAGTCAAGTTGCTTCATCTCACTGTACTTACTGTTGCCCACCCATCCCCTCAGCAGCACAAAGCAAGTTGATTAGGACTGAGCATCACGATTGCTGGGCTACACACAAGTGAGTTTTCAAGTGAACAAATGGCTGTGAATGCACATTAAAGCTGGAAGAGGACACTAATAAGGAAACATTTAATTATTTCATGCTTTTTTAGAATGGATTTTTTTTTTCATAGTCTTTCCTCTTATCTGAAACAAGCAAAGCTATGAGGGCATAAATACAATTCCAGAGATAATCCACACTTTGGATCCTGGAAGCATTCAGTGCCAAGTTCTGGAAAACAAAACAATGATAATGACTCATGCTGGGCCTGTGGGTGGCTCGTCACAAAATTAGCAGCAGCTTCCATGCTCCCAGCTGAGATTGGCTTTGCTGGGGTGTTTTCACAGATCTCCAGGACTGCAATTTAGTGCATGCAAATAGGCCCAGCAGCCAATCGCAGCCACAATACTAGAAAAGCATAAACATGCCATTTAGAAAAATGCTTTGCCATACAAAACATGATTACCTCTTTCCATGCCATTTCAGGCTATGAGAAGAAATGCTATTTTTATTATTAAATGTTACACATCTCTTATCTTCCGAGGGGAAGAATCTATTTAAAGGCTTTTTAAGCAAACATCTATTCATACAATTGAAAGCTTTGTGTACTACCATCACATAAGCAATCTCATCTAGCTTTCAGAGCCTGCTGAACTTTTGATGATATCTGTACCACCTACCTTAAAATGTTTACGACTAGCATCAGCTTGGTAAAAAATAAACACATTACTCTTCAAAGGTGGCAGTAAGGGCTGTAGGAAGAGAAGGGGAATGGTTTGAAGACAAAGTTCAGTAAGCCAGAAGTATATCATTCTCACAAACAAAGTAGGAGGATCAGAGTTTATTTAATGAATAGTGTTTTTCAACAGGGAACTGATGGCTGTGTACACCTCCAAAGGGGACTGCTGGAAACAGAAAACAAGCCTACCACCAAAGATCTGTTGGACAAGGAAACCAGGAAGAAATTTAGGGATGATGACATGTTAAAAAAAAAAAAAAAAGTTTGAAAGCTACTTATCTAAAAGGAGGATTCTGATAAGTACTCAAGCACATGATCTTAAAATGGGACTAGGTGCATGCTTAGAGTTAAATGTGCACTGAGACGGTTCGCTGAACTGAGACCTAGCTCCGGATATACTCCTTGGTCTAGGAGTGGATGTGACCCAACGATCTTCACACAGCTCTTAAGCTGAAAGTGTTTGCTTTGAAAGTCATCAGCTTTAAATATCTGCTTATGAACCTGGATACTTTTGTTACTCTTCAATTGGAAAAAAACTGTAGCACAGAAGACAGTATTTTTTGCACACAGTTATTCATGAAAGTCGATGGAAAAGGGGGGGAAATCTTTCATTAAATTATCAGTGCACATTTCCCACTCAGACTTACAGTTTATAATGTGCCACAACTGCACAGACTTACAGTTTATAATGTGCCACAACTGCACATGGTGCTTAAACTGAGACAAACCCTTTCTTCTTCCTTGGTATAGTTTGGGAAGTGAAAGAAGCTAAACTTTATTCCTTTGCAAAACCATGGTGAGAAGTACCATCAACCAGCCAACCTCATCTCAGAGCACTGTTCGTCGCCTTGTACAGCTATTTAAGAAAAATTTGATGAAGCTTGTTTTGCCTGAATTAGCTTGCTTCACTGCAAGTAAAGCATTTCACAAATACAACTTGGTATCCGTGATGCTCTAGTAAGATGCAGACAAGTTTCAGGACTCAGAAGACTGGGTGAAGATCTGGTAATTCCAGACTCCCAGCTCCATAAGTTATCTGTCTGATAACTACACACTGTCAAGCCACCTTGCACCTAGAAAGTCTTCAGCCCCATGTTTGCTTTTGAAGAGTCTTGAAATATTTTACTGAAAACTGAACAATGAAATCCTGCATAATATCAAAGACTTTCCTTTGTATAATCACACAAAACCAGCTGTAAGCACTTAGAGCTATATGCATATAATTTTAAGTTCATGGTAATCTATATTTCTGAACTTCTGTAGGACTGAAACAAAGCAATTTCACCATATACAAACTCTACCAGGTCCATAATTTCTAGCTCAGCTGGGATAGATTTATTTTAATTTTTTTCTTTCTCCACAAAGATGCACGAGCACTGTGGGCTTCCAGGAGAGATGCTTAGCATATGTCTACACAAGAGGGTTACTTCAGAGTAAAGGAAAGTGTGGATTTAAAATGCTATAGCTATTCTTGAATAATACCCTAGAGGAGTGCTCCTATTACAAAATAAAAAAGATTTTTCAGAGTTTTGCTTAATTCATTTCCCAGGTGAATTAAACTACATCAGACAAAGGTATTCTTTCTGCTAGCATATGAGTGTCAACAACAGGCATCATCCCGGACCAGCACAGGTACTTAATTTCCACTAGCCAGCAAGGGTTACTTTTCCAAAGACACACACACCAGGAGCAATGAGCCTGAGCGAAACGTACACAGGGACACTGATGCACTTTGCAGAAAACAGCAGGCAAGGGAACTGGTGCAGGAAGGAAAAAGCCCTTTTCAGCCATGGTACCTGCTCCCATCTCCAGTTCAGTGGCATTAAGCCACCTTTCCCATCTCTCACCAGCGATGCACGCACCATGCTCTGAGCTGCCACAGACCAGAGTGGTCTCCCTAAACTCCACAAGGAATTGCAAGTTTTACTCTCTATCACTTATGTATGCAGAGCTATTGTTTCTGTTAATTTGAAGTTGACTGCACAGTACATGCTATACACTGTAACCTGCTCTCTACTTTACTACTAGCAGTGGGAAAACTGTCCAGAACAAGCCTGTGTAAATACATGAATGCAGAGATCACTGCACAGGCAAAACAAAGATGCCTGTTCTGCTCCTAAACCAAATGTTCATCTTGAATATGCAACCATGTATCATATGAGTGTGATCCCTTTTACATCTGAAGCTGAGATGTCTCACATGTGCAGACACAACAGACACATCACGACAATACCCTAAATAGTCTCAGAACAAAAGCTAAGATGTGTATTGGTGCTATCATAGAGTACAATAGCAGTAGCTGATCCTATCTAGGCAGAGTGCTCGTTCCTATTGCCCCAAATATCAAACGTAGTACTGTGATGCCTAGAGAAAGACCTGCCATGCCAGACATCATTTTAATTTGCCATAAAGCCAGCATCAATCAGAGTATTTCCAGGAGCACCTCCAAATTTTATCAGCATGACAGTCTCGGTGAAGCCAAGCTCTGGGTTTATTTTCAATATGAGCTTAATTTCTACTCATTTGCAGAAAAGGGATTTAAACTGAGAAGCAGTCTTATCTGTATGTTCAGGAATCGATCAGTCTCTGGACAAAACAAGGCCTCTACTACGGAAAATAAAGCTGAAAATGTGTTGCTGCTGAATGGTGCTGCTAGTTGATATGATGATGTGAGAAACTTCTGTGGTTTCAGCAGAGAGTCTCTTCAGGAGCCAAGGGCAAAACAGGCATGAGACAGAAGCACTCATACAGCCAAATAAAAAGTCCTTATGGGGAGAAAACTAGTAGAAACCTCCATGCTTCAATAAACAGTCTATGGCTTTTTGCATCAAAGTGGTGGAACAGGTCACCTGCAATGATTTTTTGCAACTCCATTCACAGTTGTATCAACAATACAATCATTATCTGATGTTTACCTTGAATTTGACAGTGTGTAGTAGCTATCTATTTCATAATGTTGATTGGGAAGCCAAAAGAAAAAAAAATCTGGACTGGCAAACCACATTTCCCAAGCAAAGGGTAAAAAGATGTTAGCATTGACAATAAATTCTCTAAAAAACACTTAAGAAAATTATGATTGCACCATCCAGAAGGGAAATATCTCTACACATACAATACAATCATTCACCTTACACATTCTGAAACTAAGACAACAAGTGAAGCACCTGGAAGATGATGCAGGAGGACATCGCTGTGCTAAAATACTTTCAAAGAAATACACAAAGGGCTGTGAATAAATCTCTTGCTCTGTATTGCTTAGAATTGCTTGCACTTATGTGGTGCCTTGGAGACCAATTAAACCCTGTTTTGCAAGGTGCTGCTCAAACAACCAAAGCAGTTTGCCCTGCACAGACTAAAGCAAGCACCACCAGATCTCAAAAGCAGAGTGCAAAAAACCCAACACACTAGAGTTAGCTTAGACTAAAAAGGTGGGAGGTCTCAGCATAGCAATAACAAAAAACTCACTGATATTTTACTAGCATCACAACAGAGCTGCACAGTGCTCTACAACTACTTTTGCTATTTCACTGTTTTTCTTTGAAGTGTCATGCATTAGTTTCTGTCAGAATGGGGAGTGGTCTAAGGCTCTAAGCCAGCACAACACATGAATATAAATCTGACTTTAAACACGCTTACATCCTTACAACTAGTTTGCATTAAAGGAACCATCAGTAGGAGGCCAAAGGGCTTAGTCAATCTGCCATTCAAATTAAGTGCACTAAGTACCAAACAGTTTGGCATAATACCCCTACTATGTGGATAACTCTTCAGACTGGAGGATCAAAGGCACGTAAGTAGCTCAGCACCTCATATTGCCACTGCTATAGCCTGTGTTTCCATGGTCCTGCCTCTCCTGTAACATACAATCCTTTTGTGGGTTTATACCTCTGACTGGCATAAGCCCTCACCGTGCCACACACCTTCAGGGCTGTTGCAGAAACAGACACCTCTCTCCTGAGCCACGCTTACCTTTCAGAGAAGTAGCAGAGAGATCTCTCCTCCAGCAAGCCTGGCCCACAGTGATGTCTTTATAGATGGAAGCTTTCATTTTTATTAGACATTTTTCAAGAACATAAAGCCTGACCTTACTAGAAAAGGAACAAGTGCAGCCAAGAAGAAGGAATGTGTTTTAGCAGCCTGATTCAAAGCAACAGACCATATCTAGAGTGCTCAGGCTCATGGTGGCATCCCTTCCCAGGGTCTGACTCCTTATAGCACAACATCACAAAATACAAAGACTATGCAACGTTCAGTATCACCCCATCGGAGTGGGAGAGATAAGGAAAGATTCAGTCACCACACATGCATCGAGCATGCTTTGTCTTTACTACCAGTAAAGCCAAACCAGCTCAGCAGGGCAACTATTAGGACGCTATCATCAGCTTCTGGTTCACTGAAGTTACAGCCTAGCAAGCCCTGGGGTCTGAGCACCACCCCATTTTTACCAGTAGATTATTGTATTCTTTACTGCCCCAGGCTTCTAAATGACACAAGCCAAATATTCATACAAGACACTATGAACAAAACTCCAATGTAGTTTCTTACCAAAAAGATGATTGCATGTGATGATTCCAAGCACAGACACAATTTGTTCTGCTTAGTGTGATCATATCTTTCCCCAAAGCAGGGCAGAAAATACTTTGAAGGGAGTCAAGCCTACTCTCTCAAAGATATCCATCACTTCCATGAGCGAGTCACAGACAACAACTTGCATACATAAGCTGGTGGGAAGGTGATAGTGAGGCACGAACAGCTGGCTATAGCCCTCAACATATTCTCCTTAGCAGGCTACCTCAGCAACAGTGTTCCCCCACACGTTGCCTTCAAGGGACAATACCAGCACACATGGAAATTTTTCTCTGCTAGCTCCACGATCTCACATGAAGAAACAGCAGAGCATTAGCAAGCAGTACTTTAAAAGATATCCCTATGAGCATCCGGTGCCCAAAGATCACAGCGGTCAGGGTTCGATAAGCAGATCTAATCAAAAGCCAAGTAGGAGCTAAAAGCCAGCCAAGCTCAAAGTTAGTGCTGGAACTTCCACGGAACTTAACAACACGGTGCTGCCACAGACACGTACCCAGGACTGCAGAAAGGGAAAATCAGACTCATAAAAAACACATTAAAAAAAAAAAAAAGACTGCAGAGACGCCCCTGCAAAAGCTTCAACAAGACCACCCTAAAACTCAGGCAGTGCCACACTAAATCAAAGCACTTTTGTGCTTATTCCCCTCTTCAAAAAGTGTCCAAATACAGCTCAAGACCAAGCACATCTTTCAGTCCTGCCACCCCAGTGCACTACCCATGCTGGTGCAGCTGAGCGCCATGCTCCCTCCCCAACAGGCTGAGAGCCTCCTGGACCCCATGAGGAGCAGCCAGGGATTTCCCTTTCCTTTTAGGAACATCCCCACTCAAACACACATCTAACACCTTCCATCAGAAAAACATTGCAACGTTGCATTGCTAATGGAAACACGGTATAAGGAGCTCTTACAGAGGGCTCACCCTCACCTCTACAAGTCATATGGGGCCACGGATAAGGAACGTCACCCTTATCCCGACCAGATAGTAACGGAGAATATGGTCAGGAGTCCCAGGTAAGATGAGAGATACATGGGTCGTGTGAAGTACAGAGACCTCTGGGGGGTTCTGTGGGGCGGGACGCAGGGGACGTGGAGGCCTCAGGTGGATGGAGATCCGGATTGGGTACGATACCAAGGGTGGGGAACCTGGGGGGGCAGACGGGACCCGGGTTTGGCGGATTCCAGGTTAACGGGGACGCGGGATCGGAGGATGCAGGGTTGGGATCAGCACCGTGGACAGCGCACGCTGCCTCCCGGCCACCTGTGCGCGGCGCAGGAGAGGCGGAGGAAGAGGAGGTGGGGGGGAAGGCGAGGAAACGGGGCCAGCCCGGGCCGAGCGGCGCCCGGGCGGGGAGGCGAGGGCGGCGGGGACAAGGACGCGCGCTCCCCACCTGGGCTGTGGCTGGATCTCAGGCGCCTTCCACAGAGACACTGCAGCATATGCGAGCCTTTCTCCAGGAGAAGCCCGAGAATCCTCATGGATTTCACTTTGTGGCGCCCTCCCGCTCCTCGGAAAAGGGACCGGCCCGGAGCGGCCGGCTCTCAGCGGCGGGGCGCCGGCCCCCCTCGCCGCCAAACTTCTCGGCCCATCGCCGCGGCCCCGCGCCGCGCCCGGGGGAGGGTGTGGGACCCCGCCGGCACTTCTCGGGACTTCTCCGCCGGGGAAAGGCAGGCTTTGCCGGGAAGGGGGTCGGGCTAGCTAGAAGGACGTCAAGCCCTAGAAACACAAGCGGCCGGCTGCCAGCCCTGCCCCCTGCCGGCACAGCCCCCGCCGGGGCGGGCAGCCGCCGCCGGGACCCCGCTCCCCCGCTGCCGGTAGCCTCGGCCGCGCCGCTCCGCTGGAGGAGGACAGAAGCTCCCGTCGTTGCGCCCGCAGCTCCCTCCGCCGCCGCGTACAGCCCGGTCCAGCCGCCCCACGTATTCTCCGCCACGCCGAAGTTGTCCGAGTCCCGGCAGGTAGGCGGCCCCGCGTCCCTGATGCCCGGCCCCCGCCGGGGATGCTCTCCGCAGCAGGGCAGGCTCGGTATTCCCGGAGAGAGGAGGCACCACGTGCGGGGGCACGGAACACGGCCTTTCCGGGGCTCCCTGCCTGGCAGAAACCACGGGACTGGCAACGTGGCCGGGAAGAAGACACACCTCTTGTCTCCAGTCACCAGTAGGGAAGCAGGGGTGTTCCGATTAGCACACGCTTTAAACGAGCAAGGCTCCTTATTTACACTTGCAGACCCCAAGGCAACGGCTTCCCGCAAAGGGCACTCCCCTGAAGCTGAAGTTGCTTTTCCGAACATCTTTAAACTCTCACGGTTAAAGAGTTCCAGGCTAAAGGAGGTCTCTCAAAGACAATACTCTCCCTACAGCTGTCTGCAACGCCTGCCATTAGCCCGTGCAGAGCCCCCTGCACAAGGCTGGAAAGCACAGGAGCCTAGAAAGCTCCTCAGAGGAAACAGTACCTACAAAAACCTCTCCAACGAACTCTTGCACCCGAGTAGACTCTTAATACTGCAGTGAAAGGCAGATGCCTCTGGGACACACCTGAACCTTGCTCCAAGGTGAATTTCTACCTGGATTACTTTGTGCTTAAGCAGGGTTACCTACTCAAGCACCACCTTTCAAAGCTCTTACTTCTCTTGAAGCAAAAGGGTGTGGGGTTCTCAGACCAGCCCCTGAGATTGACGTTTTTTAGACTGCACTTGGGATGTTACAGGCTTTTGGCCAACACCCCTCAGGGGTGCCTAGTGTAGTGACACAGACTGTTGTTTCTGCTTGCTAGGATGTCTCTAAAGTCAAAACAAAAAGAACGAGGCATAGTCAGCATGATAGAGGATGCAACACTGGTTTGCTCACTAGAAATCCCTTTAGGATGGATCAGCAAAAGCTATAAAATACATAGAGACTGGAGTACCAAGGGGCATAAACCAGGGACACTGAAGGATGTGCTACTCTAGTGTGGGAGTCTACTGGGGATCTGTGCAAACCCAGTATTTCTGAGAGCACCTGGAGCCTTTCATGCCCTCAGTAAACACCCTGCAAGTTTCAGTTTTCCTCTAGAAAAAAAAATTGTTAAAATGATAAATGTTTCATGAAATGGAAGCTCTTCTTTTCCAGTCAGCCTTACTTAGTACACTGAAGACAGCACTTAGCTAGAAGCAAAGCCAGTAGCATACAGTTCAGGACTGTTAAAAGGATGCAGGGTATTAATAGCTAATCCCTAGGATCCATGCTAAACTCAGTTTTTGTCATCTGCTGTGACTTGTGCTGAAAATCATCACTCTCTATGTCTCAATTCATAAGCTATTTTACACAAAGACCTTGCACACACACCACAGCAAGACACATGCAACTGCTCTTCTCCCCTCCTCTATGTCCTCACTTACCCAGGATCACTGAGGAGCTACATTCCTCAATACCTGCTCTACGGCAATCACAAAGCACTACTGTGCCGTACCAGGGCACATCAGGCAGACTACAGCTGTTACCTCTCCCCTTCACCCATGGTCCTTCAGCTCTCTGCTATACCAACCAGTGACCAAGCCTGTAGCCCCTCTGGAACAAGCCAGAAGTAGTTTGCACAGTGAAGCCCTAAAACACAACTGGTGGTTCTTGGGTACTTCTGTAATGGAATAAAAAAACAATAGTCCCCTTCCTGCAAATGCATCAGCAGCATGTTTGAGATGAGAACAATTCTGGATCTGGCAGATCAAGGGCAGTACAGTGAGATCTGAAGTCAAGGTGCCCTCTTTGCTCAGCAGCCAACAAGGAGCTAGCTATAAATGAGGGGGCTCTGATTTAGAGATGCCCATACTAAAATGCAGCACCAGCTACCAGGAGAGGGGCACACTTAGATGTTACACATGTTAAGCTAACATGGGAACAGGCAGGCATTATCTCTTGGACGCACAAGGACGACTGTATCATATGCAATACAGGTGTTTGCGAGAAGGAAAAAAAATGAGAATTAAACAGAGAGCTTGTTAAACACAGTTGTTCTTGGAAAATCTACCCAGAATAACCCAGAAAACCACTAATACAATGATTCCCTGTTTCTTTGGGCAGGAGTCCATCACTATGCAGTCTGATGACATTCGACATTTCCAAAGAAGGGCCATGAGGACTGCAACAAGCACATGTTCTTCTTTCACACTGAGTAGGTTTAAGTTTAAACAGCAAAATGAAAGCATAAAAATGGCAAAGGATGATTCTTTAGGAACTGTGATGCATATGACTCAAGTGTTTACATGCCACAAAATACTCAGTAATATCATGTACCCAATTAGGTAAATCTTAACCCAGTAAACAAAGCTTACGGAACTTGGAAAGATAAATGGTGCTGACATAAATCTAGATATTGCTAGATGAATTAACTCATTTTAATCCCAAAATAAGGTAAACCAAAATAAAATTTATTTTTCTGCAAAGGGACAGCATGTATCCAAATAATATTTCAATGGGATGTAAGTGGCACATAAATCTTGCTATGGCTCCGTTGGTGGGCTTGCACTACTAAATGATAATGCAAATATCTCAAAAGTTACTGTGAAAATGCTACAGATATTTAAATTTTTGCCCATCAGTAGAATGCAGGTGTTAGAAATGATAGTGTTCCTGAACAAAAGCAGAGATTGCGTCTGCTGGAACACAAAGAAAACTGTGAAAGACTCACCGAGGTCAGGAGACAGTTACAGGGAACACAGTGTCATGTGTGTTTCTCTCTTATTAAATTAAAATGCCATTGGCCTTCTGAAGCACAGAACAGAAAGGAGAATATGTTTGGGATTATGGAATTTAAATTAATACCTTCTACTAAAAAGAGGAATGCACTGTGCTCTGATCAGAGGAAAATAAGGTGATTTAGCAGACAAGGCTCTTTGCTAGGTATTAAAATAGCATGTGCATGAGTTCATCAGTTACAAAAGCCAAAAAAGAAAGAAAATCTACAAAAGCTCAAAGAAGAGACTAGTCAGGAAAGGTAATTTCCTTGTGTTCATACAAAAGCAGGTAATTTTCTTTCAATGTCCTGGGTCCATTCTGCTCCTGTTTTCACCCATACTGCCTACCTGTAGTACATTCAACATTGCAACTGGTACTCAAACAAACACCCTGTGCAGGCAAAGTTGGGGGTTTTTTTTGCAAGTCTTTGTCCTTGTTGTATTTTCTGGTCAAACAGTTGAATATGGAGAGAAACAGCCCATTAGTTTCAACAGCTTTGTTCAGGCTGTGCTGATGCAGATCTCAGACCTTGTCCCTCTTTGTAAACTTACAAACCTCCTATGTGAGCACTTGCTGCTCATTTCTGACGCTCACTCCATGGATCTATTTGTGATCACAGTATACTCCTTGGTGATAACCACTTCTCTGTATTTTTCTTTGCAGAAACAATTTGAGCAAAAGCTACCTTAGAAGGGGCCAAAAAATACAACCTTTTTTGGTGCAAATACTTAACCCCACTGTCATCACTGTGCTCTCTGAGTATTTCTGCTTCCTCTTTGCCCTTTCTTTATGAAGCAAAGCACTGCTTCAGAGGAGGGATAGTGGTGTCTGCTTCAGAGATGTACTAGTTATGTATAGCTTCTGCTGCGTCCAGCTCCACCAAAGCACAGAACACTCACACCAGAGCCAGTGGGAGCTGCAGCACAAAGTTCAGGGGTTTGCTGAAGGTCACACCATGAATTTGTGGCCAAGTAAGAAATCATCTGTCAGTCCTCATTCTGGTGATTTAATGAGAGGATTAGCCTCTTCCTGATCAGTATAAAATTGCACTCATTTCCAGCTATTCTACTGGAAGCTACCATTGAAAAAGTAAACCACACACTTCAGAGAGCAAGTGGAAGATGAGACAGAGAGACACAGCTTGATTTTGTACATCAGAGAATAAAGACCAATTCCTTGGTTGCTTTCCTGTGGCCACAAAGCAGTGCTATCACACAAACAAGAGGGAACAGAAACCACTTAGTCCAGCTCTTGGTGGAGAGACTGATTTGGTAAAGTCTCAGCCTCCCCTCAGCTCACCAAAGCAGATTCAGGAGAAAAAGAAAAGATGTCACATAGCCTTGATCGTTTAATAGGCTTATCCTCAGGCACATAAAAAGCTCATAGCAACAAGTACTTAGTAATTGCATTTCAAATATTACGAAGAAGTCTAATATTACATGTAAAGAAGGCTTTGTGCATCAAATATTTCCAATCTGAATTAGTGAGAAGTGGTGATTCAGGATATTTTTCAGCACAGTGATGCTTTCTCAGAAGCTGGAACTTCTTGGACATCTCCAACCCTATTTTGTTAGTAGTACCAGCAGCTTAGAACAGATGCTCTGGAAAAAGAGGCAGCCATACATTGCTCCTTCCACCGGCTTCCAGTGCCCTGCAGCTTTGCAATTTCCTCATCCCCAGGATGTCTTGCAATGTGTTTAAGAACCCTTGATGGATTTCTCTGCAACAAATTTTTATAATTGGTTTTTGAAGCCAGTGATACTGTTGGCATCCTCACTATCTTTTGGCAAGAGGTTCTACAGGTTAATCATGTGCTGGGAAAAGCTTTTATTAGTTTAAAACCGCTTCTCGGTAGCTCCATTTAACGTTCACTTCAGCAGATAGACTGTGAAACGGTCATTTTATGTTCTCCATGACAGTCATGGTTTTATACACCTTTGTCATATTTCCCTCCTCGATTGTTTCATTTCTGAAGACACCTGAAATTGCCAAATCTGTTCTACAGCTCCACAGGCAGCAGCTATTCCACACGCTCTGCTGACCTTGTCACTATTTCCTGTACCTTCCCAGTTCTGTCACAGCTTTTTTGAGAGGGGGTAACTAGAGCTACACACAGTAGCTGCTCAAGGTGTGGATGCACCAGGGATTTCTAGCACAACAGGATGAGAGGTTTTATCTGCTCTCTTTTCCTTTCCCGATAATTCCCGCTTCCCTCTGCTGAGTTGGCACTTTCAGAGATGAACACCACCTCTGAGGTCTTTTATCCAAAAAGAAAATGGCCCCAGTAGCACCCCCTTACCATGAGTGACTGGAAATACATCATTTGTTTTGGTTTATCCATGGATGCATTACCCTGCACTCCTCAGGTTATATCACCGTTGGTTTACCAGACACTTGGCATAAGGAGATTCTTCTACAGCTCTTTCCTGTCCGTTTCTGGTTTGCTTATTCCACATGACTTTCTTCTGCTCAGCAAACTCTGTGTTCTCTCCATCCACTCATTCTTCAAGATCATTATGGGAACATACTGGAATGCACAGTCCCATCCCTCTCCACTGGCAATTTCCCCCTTTACAAATCTTGACCTTTTTTCTTTAAAGGAAACACCCATTGAGGGAAACATTTTAGGAATTAATGCATTTAACTACATCTACATCACTTTACCCAGACGCTTAGGGGATGCCAAGAGATTTGTGAGGCATGGTCTCCCCTGTAAGAGCTCCCCCGGATGGCCAGACCTGACTGCCAGAGACCCCAGGGTGTGGGGCTGTGACTTTTGCAGGCAGCTGAATTTCAGGGCAAACCCCCAGAGTGGCAAAAGCACCTGCCACAGACACCTCCATGGCAGATGTGATTCTTCTGCTGGCTTTGCTTGCTGTTTCACACCTGATGAGTCTCAACAGCCCTTGCTGAGGGAAAGCCATGCAGCAATGCAGATGATCTCTCCTGTCTGCCGATTCCTCCAGGCTCATAGGTCATGAGATAGGAAAGCAGATTAAAGGGCCAGAATGCAGTCAGTGGAGGGAAGATCTGACCCACAGCACCCCAGTAATTGAGGTAATTAATCTATGGTTGGCAACAACAGCTTTACTTGAGGCATGACCCAAGCTTAGGCAGCCATAGTTTATAGTTGTGCCGGGTTTTTGAGGTGGAAAGGCAAATGACCTCACTGGCCAGCAGGGTTGCCAGGCTCTGCCCATCAAACAGCACCTTGGCTCTTATTTTCAGCAGGCAGCTGCCAAGGCAAAGCCAACACTGGAACTGGTATGTTTTCTAAATTCAACCAGGACATGTTCTTGGCTTCCCCCCAGTTCACTGCATGAAACACGAACAACTGGCTTTTCTCATCTAATAGTACAATTAATCCATCCATCTCACAGGAAAAGGTTGGGAGGCTTTATAAGAGAGGTTTTCTGAGGGCAGGTATGATAGACCACCTCTGGAAGGAGGCAACTCCCCTTCCCTTCTAGTAAGTTCACTCCTAATGTTCAGAAGTGCATCTGAGGTTGGGAGCAGCATCTGTGGAAGTACAAATCTCCCCATCTGCCTACTTCCAGTGACACTTACAGAGCCTTTTACTGCCATCCAGATCTAAAGCACATTTATTCTGGCATGCTAATACAACACGTGTGGCAGAGAATCATCAAGACAAGCAAGTAGTTGTCTGCCTAACTCCCTGCCTGGGGAATGATGGTACAAGAGACAGTTTCTGCTCTAATTCACAGCTCCTCCAATCACAGTAAAGCCACTACCAGGGCATTATAGTTCAGACCCTCACTCATTAACTGGCCACTGTGGCTGAAGAGCACATAAAGACAGTTTTAAAACACAAATGGCACTGACAAGGCTGCTGTTCTGGAACCTGTAGCTCCCAGTTCCTCCAGTGAAGTGTCACTACAGCAGCAGAATCTTTACCAGACCCTCACACTGGTTTGTCCCTTTGGGCTCTGAAGGCAAAAAAAAAATAAATTACAAAATCTAGGCATTAAATAATAATATTACAGAGTAGTTACAGCATGGTTATATATGTAAAGGAAAGTTCATGTTTCAAGAGAATTGAAGACTGGATTTACAAGACCTTTATGAAATCCTTGCCTCTTAGGATAGGAGTTCCTGCTAGGTACTTTTTTCCAGGTCAACTTAGTTAAGAAGACTTTTTGTCTGTGAAAATTCCCTTTCTGTGACTGTCTCTCACAGTGCAGCTGTCACCAGAATGCAAGAGAAAAGATCTTTCTCAGGAAACACTGTTCCTTTGGGGCAGATGCTCCATCACTACACTTATTTTACCTTAAAATGACATTTCCTAAAATATTTTAACTTTGCTGAAATATTTTAACATTATGAAAATAAAGTTCAAGGAAAGGTTTTTACCTGATAAAAATGAAACATCTCCATAAGTTTCTCCAACAAGATTTAGCAATTCAGGAATACCCAGGAATGTCTGGCTGACACTAGTGCGAACAAGGAAAAACTTAACTCCTGCACCATTAGGCCAGAGTCTCCTTCTCTGGAGATATTCAAGACTTGTCTGGATGCCTATCTGTGCAGTATGAGCTGGGGAGCTGCTTTGGCAGGGGGGTTGGACCCCATGATCTCTCGAGGTCCCTGCCAACCCCTATAACTCTGTGCTTCTGTTGGTGCAGCTCTGTCCATGTGCACAGTGACACTGTACCACAGCCATGACACATCAAATTGGCTTCACAGGACAGAGAAGACTTTTTTTTTTCTGTCCAAAGTTTCAGGACAAGCAGTGAAGTCAATATTACAAGGTGCAGACATTGCCAGCTATGAGGCAGACCCATCTCCTCCACCCTCTGCTGTGAGAATAAAACCAAATTTAAGTAACGTGTTTGAGGTGTCTTGCATTTGACTCAAGGTTTCTTTTAAGGTTTATGTTGTTAGCTTTTCTCTGCAGCCATTAGAAGCAGAAAATACCCAAATATGCCAGTCTGTGATTCTTACATAATGGCTTAGGGATTTAAGAAAGGCCCCAAATCTTCTAAGAGTTTGCAATAATCACACTGTGACAAGTAACATGGCTGGCTCCCAGAGACAGGAATCATTGCTGACTTGTGACATACTCAGTAATGGCCCTACCCTGCTTCTGCTGGAAACAGAGCAATGCCAGCCCAGGCTATGGCTTAGGCTGATCATCAGCCCCTGGGAAGTCCTGTTCCTCCTCCTTTCCTCAGCAGCTGAAGATATTTCACTTATGCTGGAAGAAAAATTCCAGCAAGTTCCATCTTAAAACATGCATAATCTGGAAAAACTGGGGAGGGATAGTAAAGTGTTCAAGTGAAAGATAAAGGATCACTCTAGGGAAGATTGCTGGGGAGCATAGAACTAAAGAGGAAATCACAAAGGATGGATGACCAACGGGTGGAATTTCAAGAGGAAAATAAAACATGGGAGACAAACAATTCCATGTGCAAGCAGATAAATGAGCAAGACATTACTTTATCAGCAGGGAAACATGCACAAGGCATTACCTCAAAGGTCAATCACTGCAGTGGATGTCCACCTCCCACAAGCAAAGTTCAAAACCTGGACCATATACAAGAAACACGTGATGGACCTGGCACAGCACACAGTGTGTTCAGCACAAGCTGAAGCTGTAATTGCAGCAGCAGAATGGACATGGGAATGGTTGGACAAGAGAGAAGTGGCTGCAGAGGATTTACCACTACCATTAGAGCACTAGGGCCAGATTCAGACCTGCTATAAATTGACACTGCTCCGTGAGGTCTGAATTCAGCCCATAAGTTTCAGGCACTACTTTTTTTATTGATATTTTTTTTTACAGGCACTTTAGGGATTCAAAGCTGGAATGATAAAGCTAAGCTGCTGCTCTGTCAGCATGTGCTAAGCTATTTATGAGTCACTAAAACACACCTTTTCTAATTCTCACCTTAGCTTGTGAATGGCATGTGGCCAATGCACTTTCTCTGGCTACTCAAGAAAAGTCACCACAGCTTGTTATCTACTGAGGTTATTGACAGAGCCACTGCATCAGCTCTGCTGCAGGACATGATTGACCTCCAGCCAGCCCTGCATTAGCCTTCTGCTTGTTTACATCAGGACAACCACAGTCATTGTCCAAACAAGTGCCACACAACAGCAGCACTACATTTTAAGAAGTCTGTCCAGTGCTTTGTGACCCTCAAACAAGAAAGCCCCTGCAGAATCAAAACCCACAAGTGCAGACTTTGTTTGTCTGGAGTCCAGCCCTATGCACCATTTCTGTCTCTGCACAAGTGATCCTACCAGGTACACTATGCTCATGAGCAAGTGGAACCACAGCCATCGCTCCCATTCCCGAAGAGCTGCCTCCCACAGTTCAGCAGCAAAGCAATAGTGGTGATGGGGAGAAAGTCAATTGAAGCAAAAAGTCTTCTGAGCAAGCTCTCACAATTCACATATCCATCCCCAGACCATTGCCAAAATTATTTCCTTCCATCTGGCATTTGCTTAACTCCCAACACAAAGACAACATGAAATTATGTAGTCCTGGGGTTCACATAAACCCTTCTTAGATATTACATACCTCCCTGGAGCTGCATAAGGAACCACAAGGCCTCCCTTTGCTCTACCTCATTATTTGGAAGGTCAGACCCACATTCAAATGCCAGCACTAGGGTTTGACTAGCCTTTTCTTCATCACTTCAATTCCTTCAATACTATCCTGACTCCCATGAGGGATGTCCACCTCCCACTCCCCTAGCTGCCATACAAAGATATAGGAGGACGACTCCAACCTACGGAATTCCAGATCAATGTTCTCATGCTGTAGATCAATCCCTGCTGTCTCCAGAAGGTCCTTGTGGGTTTGGGTTGGGGCTGCTGGGCCAGGGAGAAGAAAAATGTTGTTTGGTGAGGAAAAATCAGGGTCTCCTGCCCAAGCCACAGCTCCTGCTGCTTCCCCCTGTGACAGTCTCAGCTCAAGACTCACAAGAGCAGCTCTCTGTAAAGCACAAGTTTAGCTCTTTGCTTTTCCTGATGGCAGAGTCACAAGCTCCTGAGTGCAGTGCCAGGTACACTACAAGGCAGCATGTGACACCTGAAGGTGTGAGGAATGGAAAGGCAAGTTCCCAGGAGAATGTCTTTCCTTTTCCCCTGCCGAGTTACAGCAATTGTCATGGCCACATCATCTATTTATCAATCCCTTATGCCCAATGTCAAGCCATAATGAGCCTACAAGGAATCCAGCATCACTCAGCAGCATCCAAAACACTCTGGTCCAGCTCAGAGACAGACTGCATAGTATGCAGCATCGAAGGAGGAAGAGGAGTCTGATACAAAGACCCTGGCTCCTCATTTTTATTTGCTACACTTGAACAGTAGTGATGGCAAGTGAGAGCAAGGCATGGCAGAGGAAAGCCTTACTCATTACCCTGCTCCCTCAAGTCAACCACCTGGTTGCAGCAAGAGCTGGCAGGCAAGACCACAAGCATCCAAGATAGTTAGAGCCAACAGCAAAATACACAGAGGGAAGTGGGCAAAAGCAGAAGGGTTGTTCTCAGGATGATGCTCTCAGGGGACAGACTGTCCAAAACAACTTCCATGCGTAAGTGGGACTCTTGGGCCTCCGCCCAGCTGCAGTACCTCAGTTGCCTCTCCCCAGACCCAAAACTCACTAACTGGGGTAAGGGTTACAATCTACAGCTGTGTACTGGACACCGTGTCACTGTGTGTCAGGCTGTTCATGCAGAGGTGTACACACCACTCACTGGGAGACCCGGGACACCTCCTGGTGCTCACCCCCTTCACAAAGGCCCTTGGCAGGGCACCTCTAGGCTGAGGCAAGGGACCCTTGGAGCTGCCTCTCTGCCTGTTTAACCAGACCAAAAGAACTTCTCTCAGCCAGCTCAGAAAGCATGACAGCGCTGGTCTCCAGGTAAAACATGGAGCTGCTTTTGATGAGAGGCAGAACAGACACCAGCTTTCCTTGCACACCACTGGTAACAGGCCTACATTAAGACAAAGTAAATTAATAATCAGGAACAATCTCTGAGCTGACGTCTGCTTCAGCCTGTGGGACGGTCTCTGAGCAGCTAAAACTAGAACAAAGCAATTCCTGGGGAACAAGTCAGAGGGAAAAACCTGGACTGGTCCGTCAGGGATGCAGACAGCATCAGGATAATCTCATTTTAAAATTTCTTCCTTCTGCTTTTCTCCAGCTTGCTTTCCCAGTTCATTTCTCACCTTGTGGAAACTGTTGGGTCGTGTCTCTGGTACCCCATGATTTCTTCCTTTGTACCATTCTTACCAAGGGATGTTTAATGTAGGATGCCTCCAAAGGACAGCTATTGTTTTTCTCAGGGGTGTTTACATGACCAGGATGATGGAGATGGGTGCACAGTCATTCGGCCAGGCTGCCACACAGCAGCTGTGTTTCCACTGTGCTTCACCCAGACCTGCAATTTATATTTAATATTCCAACTTCCTTTTATTCCACATTGCATGTTTCATATTCCTTCATGATGGCTTTGTAATTCCACATCCCTGGTTAGAGCTCACACACCAGAAAAATGCAGAAAATATTAAATGAGATTAAATAAGCAGGTGATGGTTCAGCCCAGGGTCAGAGTAATTAACACAGACACAAAACACAGTGCATAGACCAGTATAAGGCTCTTCCATTAACACATGACAAGAAGTTACAGAAGATGAAACAGCTGCCATCCATTTTTGCAAGGGCAGTAGCCTTGAATGCCCTTCTATGCTAGTACTGATGTCAGGATCCCTAAAACTGCTCTTGAAGAATGGGAAGGGGCCCTCCTGGCTGGGATGAGGCAGGACCAACAAGATGTTTTTCTGCATGTGGTGCAGCACAGCATTTGTATAGTGTAGGAGGTCCAACTAGTCAGCATGTCCTCTCCAGTCTTACTTGGAAAGGGGATAAAAGGTATATTGTTAAGATTTTGGCTGATTCTTATTTTTTACACAAACACTGACCACAGCTTAAGCATCACAAGGGTTTACAGAAGTTTTCCTCTTTGGTGGTGCAGGGTTGAGCAGCAGAGTTCCTGCACAGTTAAGGGGTATAAGCAATACTGTGTGTTGATAAGACTACAGGCAATATTTTCCCATAGTTTCATAGTTGCACTGAGGGGGTCCCTTGACTGCCCACAGTGGTAGGGGTCACTGTAGTGTATGTTAAGTGGGAGAATTCAACTAAAAATAAAAACCTAAGGGGAAAAAAACCCAACCAGCCAAAGTATCTTGTGACACTTCACCCCAGAAGCCCTGTCAGTCTGCCAGAACTGCACTACCCAGGAGTTGGGAGTGAAGCAAAACTGTCCACCATCTAATGCTCGAGAGCTCTTTAACCCACTCCATCTTCAGCTGCTTTCCGTTGCTGCCTGCTTTTAACCTAGTTTTCAACCTCCAGAACTCTTATTTCTGGCTGCAGTTTTCATTAGCAGAAACACATTCTCCATCCAGGATCCTTCCAGAGATGTAGGCTACATCCCCAAAGTGCCTTTTTGGGAAAGTTGTCGGATGCACTCACAGACTGAGGGCGCAGTGCCCTGGGAGGCAGGGAGGAACTTAGCTTCAAGAGTGCAATTTTCTTTCCTCAGTACTGAGGACACAAACTCCACCAGTGAAACTTTTAGATGGGATTGTTTTTTCCTAACCATTGTAATTTTTTTCCAAAGCTGATGGGAAAGACTGTTTTAAGGAGAGTCCTCTTGTCCCTTTTTTCCTCTCTTTTCCTCTCTCCTTTTGGAGAAGTAACAAACACTTCTTTTTTCCTGTTTTTCACACCTGGTTTTGATGTCCTCTTATACCAGCAGCTGATGAAGAGGTTACCTTGCACAAAAGAAGTGTCTGTGCATGACAACGCAATAGCTTCCAGGATTTTCCAGTGACACAGACAGACCTTCATCCTCAACTAACAAAATACTTCCTTGCTGATCTTGCAGGAATAAAAATTTCCCAAATTCCCCCCGATTCCCTACAGAACAATCTTCTGTTACTACACAGACAGGAGGAGTGAATCAGGCCAGGGTCTCTGCTGCAGAGGTGCTCACATACGTCCTTGGCATCTCCTTTACTGCCTTACTTTGGGGCTGCCAGTCCCCATCTTGTCTTCCTCCAGAACTAGCTCTGGTCTGACAGGATCGAGGTGGAAGTTGGAAATGAAAAGTTAATTTGAAGTGTAAGATGCCTCAGTTGGAGTTTTCTCAGTTTCACACACCCTCCCATACGCTTGGTCACCGAACCCAGGAAGAGGGTATGGGGGTTTCAAAGGCTGGTGCATATGCTTTCTTCTCAGAAGGGTCTACACTCTCTTTTATTGGCAGGTGAGATATTTCCCTGAGCAGGATGGCTATAAACTGTCTCCCAGTCATAAAGCCTTGTAACAATGTCAGCAAAGCACTACACTTTGCTATTTAGGTCCTCTGGGAGACTGGATTTATCAGCTCATACACCCAGGCAGTTACACCACCTGCAGTCTTGAAGCAGATGGAGTCCAGCCAGCCCAAAACACAGCCCAAACAAGTTCGCATTTGACTGCAAAAGACCATGTAAGACATGCCCATGACTACTGGCATCAGCTCAAAACATTTCTTTGATTTAGAAAGCATCAGTGCCAGAAGATGGACTGTGGATGCTGAACACCAAGAGCAGAGCTGTTCCCACATCGGCTGTGTACGTTAACAAATCCTTACAGTACACCTTGGCAGCGACACTGAAGCTGGCATTTCTGTTCCCTCTTCACAAGCAGGGATATTGCAGCAGAACTGAAATAAGCAGTTCTCAAAGCATAACACAAGCAGCCCAGAAGACCATGAAAGGAACTATATTACAAGTGGCTTTGCACTCAGGATTGCTGGTCCCACATGCTGGGCTCAGATGACTGCCAAGAAAAAGCAAGACTTTGAAACCTGAAAGCACATCCCATGCCTCCACACAGACTGCTTTTCCATCATCTGTGGGGTTTTGAGTGGCATTAAAATCAGCAAGTTTGGCCTGATGGAGGTCAAACCACAAAAAGTTGGGTGACCTGTTGTCACAGCGTATTCTGTGGTTGATGTAACCCAAATCTACTGCATCCCTTCCCCTGTCTGAACCACACACACATAAAAGGTGGCCTTCTTAGTTGCACTGGCTGCTCTGCCTGCCTTGTGGTCTTACTCTCTTCTCTCATAGCCTTTGTAGGCTAAGCTAGTCACCAGCACAAACAGCACTGGCTGCTCTCCACCCCAAGCTCTGCCAAGTTGTGAGATGGATGGAGCTGGTTTTAAAATACATTGTGAATTGGAACGGCGTGAGAAGCTAACAACAGTCATGCTGCTGAATGTAGCAGCCTACATCACAAAGGGCCTCAGCACAGCTGACTGACAAAAAAACACAACCTAAACAAAAGCTTTTAAAAATATATATATTTGTGTAAATCTCTTGTGAAACTCAACTTCCACAGGACTTTTGCAATTAGATCTCATTTGAAAACCTGTATAAATCCTCCCTTACTAACTCTATGTTTTAAGTATGTGAATGCTAGAAATACCCTGTGCTGACATCCACTCAGAAGCACACACCCCCTCAGCAGTGCCATCGTGTTGCTTTTTGTGCCTTCCATGCAATGAGTTCATGTTCTCACATCACACCTCACAACCTCTCAGTCAATAACATTAACTTCTCCTTTCTTACAACCAAGGTGCCTCTCAGAGCTCCACCTCTTTGGGAACTCGATCAAGTCCCTACACAGGACACATTTTGGCAACACATGGCTTCTCAAACTCACAAAGTAACAAGAAAACCCAAGACTGGAAGCTGAAATTAAACAAAATTAAGTGCAAAAGTATTTAATGTTGAAGGTGATAAAGCATTGGAACAACTTAAGGTGAATCTTCCATCACTGGAAAATTTTGAACTAAGAGGGGATGTTTTCTGTATTCAGTGCTTCACTTCAAGCAGGAGTCAATTGAGGGCAGTCCTGTGACTTGCTCTCTGCAGGAGGTCAGAGTGAGAAGATCAGAAGAGCTTCTCTGACCCCATAACCCAGGAATTAATGCCTGGGAGGAGTTTCTTGTAAAATCTGTCAAACTACTGCCCTTTAAATCCCTACCTACAGCTCCTCTGCTATGAAGCCACAACGTAGAATCAATTAATGAGCAGGGAAGATGGAAAGGGGAAAAACAAGAAGTAACAGAATAATGGAGGACAAGGCACAGTGAAAGGATGACGGAGGTTTGAGCACTGCCCCTGCACCAGGCTGAATAGGACCTATTCTGGGCTCCTGGAGATCATGGGAGTTTTGCTATTATTGACTTCACTGGTACTCGCTTTGTGTCCTCTGCAGATAAGTAGAGGACACAGGTTTGCATTCTGCAGGGTTTCAAAGCCTGTGTCATTCCCAAACGCTGAACGGTCCCACTACAAAGCCAACCTGGGTGCAAAGTTATTATTCTTTCATTTTAACCTCCCAACCAAACTGCCTTTGTGATTATAACTCTACACCAAGAGAGACATCACATGAACAAAAGGAAAAATAAATTAAAGGGGGAAAAAAGCCCAACCTAAGCTGCTTTTCCATTGTTTTCATACCACTGCTGAGGGATCGGAGAAAATAAAACCCTCTGTGGCCAGATCTGAGTTTCTCCGTGCATCTCAGAGTTGGCAGGGAATTGCACAGGGAATGAAAACTAGACTGCACGAATCCTCAGAAAGCCACCAGAGGGTAGCAAAACATTTTAGAGAGCAGCTAACAGAAGGCCAGGCAAACCAGCGCGATCTGTATCCGCACCTCCCTCCTTACTTTGTGGAAGCTATTTCAGTTCTTCAGGAAAGTCACATTTTTGTTCATGCTTATCCATTCCCTTTTCAAAACGTTGCCTTGATTTCTTCGCAGATAAAAAGAAAACTTTATATTTCACATTAGTCCTGTCCTGCTTCATGGGAAGAAGTTTGTTTCTTCCTCATTTTTTTCATAGTGTGGCATCTCCCAAGCCAACTCTTCCCTGCAGCAGTGGGCAGCGTGGACCTGTGTACCAGGATGGAACACCGGTACAGTACCACACCACACAGAGAGGTGAGAGGAGGGGAAGAGGGCCAGGAGGGAAAATAGCTGTTTCCATCAGATTGGGGAAACCAGCCATGTCAGTAACTCCCTAAATTAGGAGTCAGGATTACCCTGACAATCTTGTTTATGCAACATCCAAATAACACCTAGCCTCAATTTTTGGGAGCCAGTCCTGAGGTTTTGACTTTCTCAAAGCTGTGAAAAGTACAGGAGAGAAGACATAACATTTCTGTTATGCTTTTCTCACATCTTCAAAAGTCTCCATTCTCCACCTTGCATATTCCCACCCCAGTTACATTGGAAAGCCCTCATCTCCACAAGTGCCTCAAGAAGCCAACAAATGAACCCCATCCTGATCTCTCTTGCACACTTTCTGCTGAGTGTTAGGATAGGAAGACTTGCAGTAGCTAAATCTATTATGATGATGATGTCATTTTAAAGTTCCTGTACATTGAATTCTCAAGCCAGGATTCAAGGATTGTTGTTGCCCTGTTTGGAGAAGCTTCTGTGGAGCAAGGAGACCAGCCAGGAGCTCGGTGGGGCGGTGGGAAGGAGGCAGAATGGAGGAGAGTCTGGCTTTTAAATAGCTAACTTTTTCGTGCACAGTCTGCAGGAACCAAAAATAGCTCCTGAATATTTCAGCAAATCATTCCCAATAATTAAAATTGTGATGTGTTTGCTGTCAATCCCAAATGCAGTGGAAGCCATCAGATATATTATTCACTACAAATTATTCATCCAGCTGCACTTGCAGAGTTGAAAATTTCCATTCACTTAGACCTAAGTTCAAAGAAACCCTCAAAAGCCCCCAAGTCAGAAGTTCTTTTGCATCTACCCATTCCTAAAAAAAGAAGGTAAAGTAACCCTCCTGTGTCTATCCTATTTAATACAGGTATAGCTCACCCTGTACATTAATAGTGCAGTGCAGCTGACACTTCCCACTGATTGTCAAGGTTGGGTGCAGCTGCTTTCAGTGACTATTACAGATGGACAGAAGTCATTAAATACATTTTCTGCAAACTGAACCTTGAATGAGAGTATCCTCCTGGTTCTACCCAGGTGCTGTGCCACACCTGAGGCTCAGCCCTTTACCTCCCATTGCCCCCCAACAATGTGGCGAAGGAAAGGCTCTTGCAGACTTCCAGTTCTAGGGAAACACTCTTCCTCTTGGAGAGAACTTGATTATCAGTCTTGCCCCATCAACAGTAGAGAGAAAGGTTTGCTCGCATGCTCCCTGAAGCAGACACCAACACTAAACACAACAGAAGCATCACCTTCTTTGAGCACTATAAAAAGCCTCTAGCATCATCAAAATCCAGTCCAGCAGCTCACTCCTACATTACATCTTCGGCGTGAAGTACCAGTGTGAAGCAGCACACACTCTGGGCAAGATCCTTTTATAGACCCTTTTCAAGAAAGTATCTAATATATGGGGGTGTCTTAATTTTCTTGTAGCTGAGGTCAGGACACCTCAAGGGGATGACATATTTTGGAAGCACTAAGCATCCTTTATAGGACAGTCAGAGCAGGGGCTCTGACAGTTTGAGATTCTCCACTGCCCACCCAGTATGTCTGGATGTTAAATGTAAATTAATCTGTTATTAGAAATCACTCAACCAAGTTCTCTCTGACCTTCATTCAGAAACATTCTGGGACAAGACAGTGAGCTAAAGCAGACCCTTCCTCAATCTGCTTGGTGCATGCAGTTCCAACTACTACTAAAAAATAAATAAATAAAAATCACTCCTTTCCTTCACTTTTGCCACAGTAATCTTTGTGTGCTTCATAACACACAAGAAAGCTGTTGACACTCCAAACGTAACAAATACTTGGCAAAACAAGCTGCAGAACCCGTTTAAAACAGGAGGGCTGCATTTCTTTGCTATACGTTGACATGGCAGTTGCACTCCGCTGATCTCCTGCCACCATTCCTGCCACTGGCACTGTCCCATTGGTGGGAAGCTACAACCTGTTTAATTATTGCTATGCCAAAACAAGTACCCTAACACAAGGTAATTCTCTCCCTCCTTTAGCCTGCAAAAAAACCCCAACTATTTTTTTGCTTATTGTGAAAGGTCAGTAAAGGATACAATGGGCAGCCCTCAAAGTCCTCACCTGGCTACTGTCAGCACAGCACCATCTGTAATACTCCTGCCAGTCTGTCTTGGCCTGAGGGGTTCAACCTCTCTCAGCTTTCCACTTCCCAAACCATGGGAAGCCCCATGAAAGTTATTGTGTGAATACAGTCAGCAGCTCTGTGCAACTCCTGGGAAGAATGTCCTGACTTATAACACCTGAAAGACTGGGTGTCAGTATAGGGGAACTGGAGGTACTACTTTGCATCTCCAGCAGATGTGATTTAGACCTCTGCTTGGTGAGGGGGAAGAGAATGTAGAGAGATGCTACCAACTAACCAAAGCACAAGGCTCCATGCGCTGTTCCCAGCCCCTCGTCCACCCTCTTCACAGTTCAGGTGCTGATGCAGCTGTTTCCCTGGACTCTGGGAGCCCTAGAGCAGTAACCGACCTGCAACAAGGAAGCTGCACATCACCAATTTTTATATCTTGTCCCAGAGTGGCTTAGGAACATACAACTACTTTCCCTGATCAAAAGGATTATTATTGGGCATGACGAAACAGGAAAAACTGGAGGACCATTAACATCCCCTTTGGAAAAAGGCTGTGGTGATACAGGGAAACACACGGAAGTCACAGTTCCCTGTCAAGCACTTCTCTCTTCAGTGCTGTGTCACACTGTCATTCCTGAATGTCACCTTGATAGAAAGAACAACTTCTTGGGAGGAGTCATCAGCTTGGAGCAACAAAAGCCACCTCCTTCAGAAATACACCCACAGAGGTGTGCAAGGCCAGGACAATAATATCATGTCAGGCCATAATTAAAATTTCTGAGTAGTTACAGCTCTTTATTGACAGTCTTTTATGTAACGATTGAAAGCAATTAAGGTAACGACCTTCCCCACACTGACATGTCTGCACAAACATAGAATTACAACAGTGATGGAAAGGAGCCTGGCAGATGTTTAGCTCAGGGAACAAGAAACCTAGTCAGGAGGTCCAGAGTCATTTTCCAGTCTTCCTGCTAGTTACTGACTTCTGCAGGACACTGCATCAAGCCCTGAAGGCAAGGACAGAGGCCAGAAGGTGCTTGTAAGTTAGTAAGTCCTTGTCCTCTCTTGGCAAAGCATTCCCTTTCTAGAGAGGCTCAAGGGTGTGTTACTGCCCAAGTGACCAGCACTTTTATAGCTGAAGCCTGGCCATACTGGCTTTCTAGGAGTACAGAGAGATGAGACTACCCCCTTGCCTGGGATATACATCATATCCTGAGTTAGCTGTGGCTTCTTGCTCAAGAAACATTCACTCTAGGAGCCTGTTTTTTTCCTAAAGTCCTTTTAGTTCTTGCAGAGTCAAAGTGGAAAATCAATAGTAGGCAAATACAGATAAGGCAGTGCAGGGAAAGATGACCAAATCAGCAGAAAAAGAGGACCTGAACCCAAGTTTACATAGACAGAAGACACAGAAGTGCTATGGGAAGGCAAAGGCATTCACTTTCAGATCTGAAAAAGTGAGGGCTATATGGAGTCTGGATGAAAGGTTAATAAAAGCAAAGGCAGTTAGTTTGTATGTGTTCACATGGAGTCTGCCTGGGTGGCTCAGACCATGAGATTTTAGACAAAAGGGGGTTGAGAACAAGCCTCAGCATAGAAGAAATGACTGATAAAACACAGGACACTACCTACACAGCATTGTATGCTCCCCTAGCCCTTAGACCCAGTCCTGGACAGTGACATACACAGCTAAAGCCTGCAATGAAGCAGTTCAGCCCACACGGGCTAGCAGGTATGGACAAGTCCTGGGGGCTAGAGACTTACACAGGAAACTCTTTAGGAAGGTATGAGCTCCCTACTGTAAAACTTCTGAGATCCCATGATAATGGAAGTTATCTGACCAGAAAAATCCCCAAACACCACACAGCAAGAAGCCAGTCCAGTTAATTCATTCGGTCTTTCTACCTTTACATCACCGTACTAACAGATTCTCTCAGCAAAACTCTTACCATAGAAGCTTAATATCTTGCTCCAGTTCCAGATTCACCTGGACTCATGCTGCAGAGTTGAACAGTCTTGAAACAGTGTTTCAGATTCAATTGTGGTTCAAGGAAAAACAAAACAAAGCAATATGTTTTCAATGAGTTTTCATCCCATTGGATTTTCAAGCCACAGAGAGTTATCTAGGAAAGACACGGTTTGTTTCTTGCCCACCAACCAGAGTGGTGGTGCAGAGATGAGCTGGGAGTTCAGAGTGGACAAGTGCCCTCCTTTCCTGAGAGGTATTTCCCATCACTAAAGTTCAGACCCACACACACACTCCTGCTTTGGGGGCTACATAAGGTAACCTTGTGAGTGCATCAAGAGAACTGGTGAATGCCATATATGAGTTACAGACCTTTGCAGGGAGAGGTTAGCACATAAGCACAAAGAGCTGTATTTACATGGCTTATCATAGAATGGTTAGGGTTGGAAGGGACCTTAAAGATCATCAAGTTGCAACCCCCCTGCCATAGGCAGGTACACCTTTCACTAGACCAGGCTGCTTAAGGCTTAGTGGTGTTTTACCCATTTTTTCCTGCCTTTCCATTGCAGGTGAACAACCACCACCACCTCCCACTTCTCCACTCAGATTGATTCCTCTGGGTCCTATCATATCTCTGTAGACGTTGCTGGTGGGCTTCCACAGTCACACAAAATGTCAGGGAGTTTGCAATGCCTGAAAAACAGTTTCTCAGGGAGGTATCTCCTTTCTGAAATAATCAATAGTCCAGCATATATGTTCTTCATCTGCACTGTGCCATGCTGTGGACAAGTGCAGTTGAACACTTTTTCCTCTGCACACAACTTGTTTCATTATGACATTATCTAGAAAAATGCCATTGATTTTTTTCCCCCTGGTTTTTAAGTAGTACAGTAGTTCAGCTGACTGGGGAAAAAGTTCACATTTCTCACTGTGAAAAACCGTGTGGGAAAAGAGCATTTGCAGAGCCTGTGGCATAGCAGGAAAGGATTGTCAGATTACCTGGAGAACTGATACTTGACTCCACTAAACCTCTATTTTTGTTGAAAGCCTTACTTGCAAATTCTCTGAAAGGAGATAATACAGATTTTCTTATGGTATTGCAGATTAATTGCTGTATAAGAAAGAGGGCATCCTCAAAATATAGTATCTATAAGCTTCTGACTTACACATTTGCCATTTGCAGATATCAGGTATGAAGATAATAGGTATATTTTTAATGAAGATATAAAACTTCATAAGGGAAAAAAAATCCCATTCACTTATTTCACAATTCTATCCATGTACAGAGTTTAGTGTGCAGCGTCTCCAGGTTTCACAATAACCCCATGCTGCGAGCATGCTGTCAGCAGCAGTCTGCAAATGCCTTCACATAATGGAGTGGAGAAGCCACAGGCTAAGACGGATCACACCCCATGAGTTCTAATGCATTAAGCCCTTTCTGGTTTAAATTGGTCAGTATCCCTAATACACCCATCTCTGATGTGCTGGGAGTTCAGTGTCTCTTCTTGTTCTAGCTGATTTTAATATCATTTACCACTGGTAAAAACCATGATACGAAGCTTTGTAAATAAAGATCTTAGAGAAAGTGAGGCAGAGAAATACCTGAATCCAGAATTTGAGGAATTGGATAGCTACACACTAGCTACATCCATGCAGTTAAACTTAGTCCCAAAACACATGCAAAAGGCTCAGCATCCATTAAAACAGGAGTTACAGTTTAACCTCGGGACACCCAGAAATGCTGAGCCGGTCCAGCACGCCCCACAGCGAGCAGAAAACTGACCCCAAGCATCTGTGGAAAAGCACTTCTTGGTTGTACTGCATCCACAGGGAAATTAGTCCCAGACCTCACACCGGCATGAAAAAGCTGCCAAAAGTCCCTCCACCTCCTACCACCCCTGCTCCCCAGGTCCCAGCTTTACATCATAAGGTTTTTCCAGAACATTACCTTCTCCAGTATCTGCTTGTACAAACAGCACCTTTCTTATATTTTCTTATGAATTTAAAAGAACAAAGGCTACTCTTTCATAATGCATCATCTTCATGAACAGACCCAACAAGGCCTCAATGAAAAACCACAAGCTTTTATTCATACCCATCAACATACCAATAAATGCACCAAGAATAACCACAGAAATAAGGAGCTTGCCACCGCTGAAACCTTCCTGAGTGCCTTCCAGTGATGTAACACGCTCCCTTGCACCTGTACACCATCAGTGGGCTTCAAAACATAGTATAAATTTCTTGGCCTGTGAGACAACAGGGACGGCATCTTCAGAATTACACGTTCAAAGTGATTAGGAAAGCTGATGGAGCATGACAGCCACGGAGATTTTCTTTCTACTTCTCAGTAGAAATGGAATGAATTGACTTGTCTTAGTATAGTACCACAGTCAGAACAAAATATTGCACCTAGAAATGGGGTTTTATGCTGTATGCTTTGCATGAAGAGAGAGAACATAGAAGTAACACTATGAAAAAGGTGGTTTTTTCCTCCAGCAGACATAAGCATGCAAAGTGAGGCCCAACTTCAAACAAGAGCCAAACTTGGCATCAAACTAGTGCTGATACAGCCATATGGTTAGGAAGTTTTTTCTCTCCCTCTGCTACCACCTCACATCTTGTAAGCGATATGTCTTATGACCATTATCATCAGTAATTACAAAAGGTATCTGCCTTCAGTGATAGAGAATTGCTACCGGTATGATGAGGTGCAAGGAAGGTGCCAGGCTGACCACGCTGACTGCAGTTCCCACTGCTCACTGAGGAGAGGGCACCAGAGCATTTTAGAGGAGCTACTTTTGCAACTCTGCTGGCTGGCAATGAGGTGTGGGGTAGAGGCGTGCAACTGAGCTGCAAGAGAAGAGGGGGGAAAGGGAAGGCATGGAGCAGCAGGGGGGAACTGAAAAAGGATTCAGATACAGGGAAAATATGGAATTTGGGAAGCAAAGACACCCCAGACACCTTCCTGGACTGCTTCAGCAGCCACCGTGCCAGTCCTTCCTGCCCCACACAGCCAAGAAGGGGCTCCTTGAGGCCAAACTGGCCCAGTTATCAGCAACACAAAGGCAACCATCAGTGCAGACCCACAGAGCTTTGTGCCTCTCACAGAAATGTCATTGGGATGCTTCCAGGTACAAAAGCATCTCCAAAGCCAACTGGCCACACCTGCACAGCACCGTGCCAGGCTCTAGCCCTACACAGAGCCGCCCCGCTGACTGCACCTGAGGAACATGAGCTGAATAAAGCAATCACAGATAACCCAAATTACTGAAGCTCCATTTCAGACAGCAAAGGTAAGTGAAGCCATTCCAAACATGACGTTGAACGAGGCCCACAGACAACTGCTATGGCCCCAAAACGTCAAGTGCCCTGTCCCTCACACCCACTAGCATGAATCATCCCTTCATACAGCCTCACCACAAATGCTTAAAAACCATCTGAAAAAACCCAATGAGGCTACCAGTCCTGTGGGAAGCTGTTCTAGAATGTTGCCCTTTCCCTCATCACAAACTCTAACTTCAAGCCTAAAATCATTAACGTAAGCCAAGTACTGTCACAATATGAGGGCCTGTACCTTTTGCACAGTGTCAAGACCTGTAAATAATTTATGAGAGACATGAACATACTGCCATCCTGACACACCAGAACCACTCACTCTCCAGCACACATGTATGTGTTGCTATCTCTGGGGAAGGGAGAGGGTGAGGTGGGGGCAGCTGTAAGGTCATGCCAGGAAGCAGCAGCTACATGATGGCTCTTTGGTGACCTAGGCAACGTAAACAACATACCTGATTTAATCTATCAAAGCAGTGATACTACCAGGAATCCCTGCTGGCAGGTGCAGCACAGAGGATAAGCATCACCAAACAGGCAGATTGAATAAAGGTCTCATACCAAGAGGCAGGCGAGAGACAGGCTGCACGTCAGTTTGGTGTCACAGTAGTGGGACATGAAGTCCCAGGACTGTCAATCCACACCTCTTTGCAGCCAAGACTACCCTGGGCAGGAGAAAGAGAGACTGTTCTTTCTTTTCATTTTGGTCTCCACAAAGCATCAAGGTTCACAGAATGCAAAACTGAAACCATGGTACCAGCAACTCCTCCCTGCATTGCAGAACCTCATTCTTATCTCCACTTTCAAAAACTTAAATCAAAGCTACAGACTGGGGACCATCTGCCTTGATTTTCAAACACAGAGCAGACAACTACCACCAAGCTAGATAAAAAGCAATAGCCTTCTGAGGGGATACCACAGGCTAATTGAGTCATAGATTACACAGAGAAGTACACAAAGCTAGACCTCATACCTGTAGATTGCACCACTGGAATGGCAATCCCAGATTCCTGAGGGTAGGGGAATGCGGTTCTGCAATTACAAACTTGTGCAGAGCTGTGCGGGTCAAGGCCTTTAGGGACCCAGACACCGAAGTCCCCAGCAAGTTGTTCAGCCTCTGACATTTGCAATACAAAGTTACACCACTCAAGATAAACTTTGGAAAGTTTATGAATCTTGCAGAATGACAGCAATCCACTGCTGCAGTAACAACTCCTTGGTGTTTCTATTTGTAGGCCTTTTCATCACTGGGAATTTTAACAAAAATTTTGATTTAGGTAAGTCTTGGCCAAATACTTCTGTACACAAAGCAAATAGGTACAAACTGTAACTATTTACATAGCCTAAATGTGGCAGCACCATCACATATTTTGTCACACATGTCACTTTTAAAGAAACACCCCATTTACAGAAGGTTTCCATCTGAAGGTTTTGTGCAAGTACTTGTTTCCAAGCTCCAATAATTTAACTTATTTTTAATTAACTTGCTATTTTGACAGGGAGCAGGAGTTACAGAAATGCATCATCCAAATGGGTTTCAAGAGGAACAAGGAAAAAGGCGACCAAAGGCTGCAAGTTTACTTTCCCCACAGCTCCTAGCACTTACTCAGTGTCACTCCAAGGCATGGAAGGACTACAGCATCAAAGGCAGGTAGAAGACTTGAGGGAACACAAGTTTTGAAGCATATCCTGGAAGACTCAGAAATTGCTTTACCATTTCACAATGCTAAGCAGAGCGAGGACAAAAAGATGACAAACTGAGGCAAACTTTGGTGCAAAGTGGGACAGTCCAATAACCTGATCATCACTAATTAGCATTCCCCAGGTAGGAGCTTGGGCAGCCCTTAGAAACATCAGAAGCACCTTGAATTGCTTTATTTTACTCTTCCTTCACCCTTGGTGATTTATACAAATAAGAGATTAGAAGAAGGAAGAAAAGGCAGCAATAGCAGGAGGGAAGAGAAGGGTAATTAACACTGTCAGAATTGAGAAGATCAGGAGGGTCCTAGTGGTGAGGGAAAGACAAGAGGAAACAAAGGGATTGACAGACATTTAGTATTTCAAGCACAGAAAGGTTCTTGCAGATAGGGATGCCAAAGAGAGACTTGCTTATTATTATGACTATGACAAAGCAGAAAAAACCAGAACACACATTGATTAAAGCAGCAGGCATCTCCCTTGGATGCCGAGACTCAGCAAGGGGCCCCAGCTTCCCAAGGAGGCAAGCATTTAGATTTCAGCTATTCCGAGACATGGACCATATGTTGGGGCCATCTGGAGGCTGCTTTATTTGATGGATGTCGGATGCCTCCAAAGGCACCAGGGAAGGGAGCTGAAATATTGGTGACTGATTGATGCTGAGGGCACTTAACTAAAGATGACCCCACTTCTTTAAAATTCACACCTGCTCTACAAGAGAAGCTCAGAAATAGTCTTCCCAGTGGAGATGATAGCTTCTGTGGCTTTCATAAAGCAGCAGCTTCTGATGAAGCATGCAGTCATCATTTAACTGACACAGCTGATGACTTCAGTGGAGTGGCCTTAGCTGTGCTCTCAACCAGCAGTCAACAGCTGACCCATAACACTAACTAGAACATCCCATTCAGCACCAGACCTGAACTGTCACAGCATCATCAAAAGATGCATTGTGTCAATGGATAAAGCCCATGACACAGAGGGCCCACCACGCCTTCAGAGACCTCCCTGCTCTTTAAGCACCTTTTGAGAAGGCTTGGCAGGAAGAGAAGCCCTTCTGGGGCACCATCACAGTGCAATGCAAAAAAAAAACAAACCAAAAAACAAGACTACAGCAATTCCTGGCTAACAGCTTTGCAGCATCAATCATGAGGGACTTCTTTCTTTAATCCCCCTAAAGAAACACTCTTGAAGGCAGGTAATGTTTCTCTGTCTGAATAGGCTTTGTGTCTAGCAGACACCAGAAGAATCCGTTACAAAGACCAGCAGGTAGGAACTCCCCCATCCAGCCATAACCAGGTCTTTTACTGAGATCCATACAGAGAATCATGTTTTGTTCCACACTGACAGCGGGTGGAAGAAAGCTCAGAAAGCTCTGACCATCTCTGTGCAAGCAGGGAAAAAGCAAACAGTAAACACACCTCTAAAACCAGCTTTGAGATAGCTGCTCAAAAGACCACCCAGCACTTTGTTCCTGCTTGGAAAAACAACAGTAAACACTTTTCCTTCTCCAGCATTCAACAACAGAGCTTAGGAAATCATCTGAATACAAATGCTCATTACTCTCAGCATACAGAGATCTCCATGACTCACGTCCAAGGACAGAGTGTAAAACACACGCTCAATTGTACAGCTCTTCCCAACAGCTTTCTGTGCTGTTTTAATAGTCCCTCAGATTAGGGTGCATGGTGCACTCAATTGCTCAATTACAACCCCCAGGGCTTGGCAATGCAATGCCATCCTACTTCATGCTCCCCTTCTCAGGAAATAGAGGGACCATGTCAGAGGAAAACAACTGTGAGGATGCCAGGCCCCTCACTGCCATGGCCTGAGCCTCAGAGATCACATGCAGGCTTTGCACGCACGTGATCTGAGATGCAAGGTTTCTGGTGCCCTATTTCCCCAACGTGGCTTCAGAGATTGGGAGCTGGCTGACAAAGCCCAGTTTCTCTTGGCTGTTGCTGAATAACAAGATGCAAGACCTTTGGGAGGTCAGACTGAATCAGGGGACAGAGATGTGACAATGCTAAAAGTTGACCTCTGCTTTGCAGTGTCATAGGGATATATACCTGGAAAGGATCTGGGGGCAGAGGGACTCTGCTGGGAATTTCACCACCTTACAGCAGACCTCAGCTAGCTGTGCAGTGGAAGTCAAACGAGTGTCTTGGAGTTGGAGGGATTTAGCTAAGCACATGCTACATGCCACTGGATGTCTTCATCAGCAGGCAGCAAAGTGATGCCCTCTTACACATCTAGAGTTCAAAGCAGAGTAATTCAAAGCAAGAGTGTCCTTCCAGCCCTCATCGCTGCTCAGGCTGCAGCTTGTGCTTTATATCGTCAACTCAGACAAGGACTGGGATTTGGTAAAGTCAAGTGACAAGAAAGTACAGAGGAAGGGTTATAAATATGCATCAGAGTCTCAGGCTGGAGATCAAGGGCACTTTTATGAGAAAATCATTTTAGAATAAAAAAAGCGGTGAAGGTGTATGTGAATGTGTAAAGCTTCATAATGGCAAGGAAACAAGTAGGAATGGCAAGCATTGCAGGTGTGACACAGGAGAACTCCAGAACTTAAATGTCCCTTTGTCTCCTCCAAGTTATAAGCTTTTGGGATGGAGGCTATCTTTAGCAGGCAATTGTTCACCTGGTAAAATCTCAGAGGAACCTATTGCAGTTACTGACAAACTATTAGAGATAATGCAGGTTTGGATGCAGCTGTATGTCTCCATCAGGCAACCACATTCCCACACTGGGTGTGGAAACCAAGTATTCAATTGACAGGCTCCAGGGGTCCTAGTGCTGGTACTGAGGAAATATTAAACACACAAACCTGACCAAATAGATATTTCAAAGTTAGGGCAATTTAATCGAGTTCTGAAAAGCTCCAAAGCAAAATGCACGGAAGGAGCCTTTGTGGGATCATTTACTAGAACAGATTTGGGTTGGTCAGCAGATCAAACTGTGATTTATTTCCCCTTGGCCTAGGAAACAGAGAATCAGCACAAAAGGTACATAGCAGTGCTTAGACCTCATCTACTACAGAAGAGCAGAGGAACACTGTTATGCTAGCCAGGAACATCCCACTTGGTGACACCAGTTACCAGGAATCACATCAGAGACGCTTTGCCACATTAGCTTAGGTTTTTTTCCTGACGAGGGAGCCGGGCCACTGCAATGCTGAGGAGGGAATGCAGAGCAGTAAGTGATGTTGCACGCATTTCCACGGTGCTGGGACCGCTAACGTTTCTAGCTCAGCATTCTGACCCACGGTGCGGCAGCAGCAGCTTGAATGTTGCAAGTATTTGTCCCATTTCTGTATACCTGGAAACGAACTCTCTCGGTGGAACTCATCGGCTGAGTTTTCCTGACAAGGAAAATAAGGCACCAGGCAGAGTCCTGCGCAGCCAGGACCTCTCTACACACTCTATTTTTTTAATTTCAATCACCCATTAGCATCATTCTATGATTCTATAGATATTAGGGGGAAGTTTTTTTACAGAAAGAGTGGTAAGGTCCTAGAATAGGCTGCCCAGAGAAGTAGTGGATGCCCCATCCCTGGAAGTGTTCAAGGCCAGGTTGGATGGGGCCCTGGGCAACCTTGTGTAGATCCAGCCCTGAGGTTGGTGGCCCTGCCTGTGGCAGGGGGGTTGGAGCTCTATGATCCTTGGGGTCCCTTCCAACCCTTGCCATTCTATGATTCTATAGATTCTATGATCACGGTGTAGCACTCACCTGGTTCAGTGAACTATTGACAGATTTGGGTCTTGGATTTCTTACAAATCCCCTCTTCAGCTTCCCAGTTCTTCAGCAGCACCCAGGACAGGTGAGACCATGTATGCACACAACAGCAGCACAAGGAGGGTTGAGGCAGCTGTTGTTTCCAAGACTTAATTGTTATCCCTCACTGTCCATGTGAGCAATCAACTCTCAAGCATTTGTGGCTATTATTTGGGTCCATATGTTAAATAATATCTCACTTCTACAACATCCTTTCATCCTGACACTTAAAAACAGTGCATCTGATCTCCTTCCCTTTGCAAGGAAAGCCATTAACTTCAGTTGGTGCAGGAACAAAGACCATTAAAGCTTACTGCATACTAGTACAATTATCTCCATTAGTGGGGAAGGTAAACTGAGACACAGAAGGACACATTTTCCTCCAAGGTCATACAGTAAGTCTACTGCAAAGCAGAAACAGAAATCAGTGTTTCTCATTTTCAGCCCAGGCTTTGACCATAATTACAAGTGAGAGATGAAATTTGGCTCCCGTTCTAGAGGTTGGGGAAGTTCAGGACCTTGAATCTATTCTTGGCTTTTGCTTCCTGCTTCAATGTGTGACTTTGGATAGGTCAAGTTTTGATGCCTGTTCATTTGGAGCAACCGACTGCTTAGGCTCCCCATGTACATAAGATGTATCCATTAATAATGGGTTGGGCAGTTTGTACGCTAATATAAGCATTTTGTGCACAGATCCTGTTTTGATGCTTTCCTCTTCAGGTCACAACCAGTTCTCTGTCTGCTGAACCCCACCAGAGAGCAGCAACAGCAACATCATTCACTTAGCAGATACTCTGATGACAGATGTCTTCAGGGAAGAGAAGGAAACCTCAAGAACACAAATCCCCTTTCTTCATCCTCTCACTGTGCACTGGGGAACATGCCCACTAATGCAAGGAACAACCTCCTCATCCCTGCTCTGCGGACCAGCCTTAAACCACTTCCATCCCTGTGAGAGGCAGCATAGCTCAGAGAGTCCTCTTTCACCAGGGACCATTCTGCTGTTACCAAGAACTGCTTCAGTAAAACGCCAGTGTTGAAAATCACCAACTCAGTGAAACTAAACCCTTTTAATGGACTTGCTGTTAAAAGTGGAGCTTTCAGTTTAAAAAACAAAACAAAAATCTGCCCAACAAAACCAAAGAAGAAAAACACACAAACCAAGCCCAACAAAACCAAGGAAGAGGTGATGCCCGAGTTCATTCCTGCAGCACTGCCTGTTCAGCATCCTGCTCTGTCCAGCTTGTAGCAGAGCTTGGATGCATCACCTGCACAGACTGTCCCCTGGGTTTTACACAGTGGAGTTCGAAAAGTTTCAGGTACTGACAACATGCACCAAAGCCTGATTTAATTGGTTTTTGCAAGACAAACCTGGTGTTTTCTGGCCAGACAGTTGTGTCAGCTCAGCCACTCTGCGTCCAGCAGCACAGCGAGCGTCAGGCACCTGGCAGCAGGGGACAGAGGGACAGGTTTCACTGCACACGCCCTTCTGCAAGGCTCATTCGGTCACATACACATCCTTGGGAGATAATGGTCAGTATTAACTCCTGCTTCACAGGACACTAACCAACCTCATCCTCAGAGCAAAATTTTAAGATAAGGCTCTTGGCCTCCAATTCTGGGGAAACTCCTTTTTCCTGCTGATTGCTGCATTTCTACAGCTGCTGAGCAACCTTCAGTTGAAATGGACAGAGCCTGGAGAGTTCAATACTCTTAAAAGTCAGCGTAAGAGAAACCTTGGCCCTGAAAGTCATAATTTTGCCCTTGAAGACCACTTGAGGTGGGACTTCATCAAGAGTTCTTAAAATTGCAACATCTCCATTAAACCTGTCCAAAGCCACACAGTCAATAAGGCCACTGTTGTTACCTGCTTGGGTATTCTATGTAACACAGATCAAGACCGAGTGCTGAATATTTGTATGAAAGCTGGAGTGGAAGAGCATTCAATCGTGATTTTAACATTTCTAGCGACAGAGAGGTCATTATAATCCTCAGTATCAGTAACAGTTACCACGGCTAATTAGCTTCACAGCTAAACTTCAAATTATTTCTGGTCAGCATGTGCCCACCTTTCATTTCCAACCACCATTATATCTCACTGTACATTAAAGAGCTCTTCTCCATCTAGATACTAGCTAGATCAAATCACTCTTTGATTAATCAAACTCCTGAAGCCTCCCATTATAGAGAGACATGTTTTCTGGTCATTCTCATGCTATGTTCTGACTTATCTCTGAAATGCTTTCCCCCCCAGTATCTTGGGGCTATTTTACAAGAGATCACATCAGTCCTAATTGCAGAGAAAACAATCATCTGCCTATTTCTCAAAATTTCTTTGTCTCCCCTCCCACAGACAGCACTTGCCTATATTCAGAGCAATGAGCTCCCTGGGCTGGATAATCACTGCTGGGGAAGCGATCACACTCTTACTGCAGCCATAAGCTCACACACAATGGATGGAACAGGGAGGGCTCCCATTAAATCCCAAGAGCTCTGGTTCAGCTGGCTAGTCAGTGGCCTTTCACCTTTGCAGACTCCCAGAAATAGGCCACCCTCTCAGTTCTCTGCGCCCAAATGCCTACCTTTACAAGTAACACTTTACATATGTACTGTGATAATTCACTGCACAACTTGAAGGCTCTCCATGAATGTTCTGTTCTGTCCTCATCTCCCTTACCTTCTCTTACCCTTCTTCCAGGTCATTTATCGAGTAGACAACAGCCCCAAGCCAACCTTAGACAGACCCCACCAGAAAGCTTCAAGAGCTGAACCCAGTGTCCCAAATTGCAGGTTGCTACTCTAGAAGCCACATCATGGTCCCACTTGTAATTCTGAAGAACAGACGTGTAATTTCATAGATTATTACTTTTTAAGACTACCATAATAATAATAATTAACATTTCTGATGCAATTTACATTTTCAAAGCACTGCAAAAATGTTAATTAACAGCACGCTTACACCAGCTTCAGGAACCAGTCGCTTCAAAACTGCTGCTCTGCTGCTTCATTCTCATCCCCATTCATTCCAAAAAAAGTATCAGAAGTTATTCAGCTCTTGTGTTCCTGGCAATCTTTTAGTCTACCAATTATCTGAGCTTAATTTAAGGTTCAGTAATGAAGTGGAACTAAGGACATTAATAAATTAACGTAATTCCTACCATTAGAAGACCAGAGAAAAACTTTGTAATACAAAAGCCTCAGCCTTCACTGAATGGGTTGCATAGTGCTATGTTTTCCATACAATTCATAAGTGGAAAGAAGCTGGACTTGTAACTGGATCCCAGCATTTCCAAAATCCACAATATTTTCTTTCTTTCACAATTCAGCTACAGAAACCTTTGACGCCCACTGTAAGGGTGCCTTAGATTGGAAAAGGCAAATCCACAAGAGATCATCTATTTATAATAATAAACACATCCACGGGTACTGGCTGACACATTTTGTGAGGAATATAACACTCCTCCCTTTAGGGAATAAGCCAAATATTGGAGGTAAGGAAGAAGCTTTTCCTACAGAAGCATTGATCTATGTGAGAGGTCCCTGTCAAACACTGGTCCTGTGATGCTGTCAGAGACATTACGGACAAAACCAACTGTAAGTCTTAGCTAGTGTGATAGTTTCTGTTAATTGGCACTTGCCAGGCTCATAGCTGGATGTGAGCTTCACAAGCCCTTCAAAGTATTTGGATCCAAATGCTTCTGCACTCCTCTCTGCTTCTACTCAGCCTCTCTGGAGGTTGGCAGAGCTAGAGATACTTTAAGAAATGCTGGCATAAGGGCTGAAAACGAAATCACCAAAATCATCCCCAGCCATAGATCTGGATACACAACATCCAGAAGAAAGGTTGCCAGTGACTCCTGAAGCCTAATTTCATCCATCACAGAGAGCAATACACAACAGAAAGCGGCTTATACAGTGCCCTGCTGAGCATCATCTGTTTAGTGTGTACACTGCATTTTTTTAAATGTGTGAAAAATGAAAAACTATTTAAGTCCAAATGCTGAATTTGCAGACTCCAGCCTTATGCCAGACAAGATGTTGATCTTTAAGCTTGTCAACCTGAAAGATTTCTATATTTAAAGAAGGTGGCTTGATTGCGTTACAGCAGTCAAGTGAGATGAAGTCCATCTGGAACAGGTACACAGCAGGGTCAGCGGGATCGGCCAATGAACGGAGCTGAGTGCGACAAAGACTAAAGCAGCTTGGCCCATTTAAACTTAGCAAACCCCAATGCAAGAGGGAATATCATCTTCCCTGAGGTATTTATAGGACAGCATTGGAGCCCAGTACAGATAAATATGGCCAAGAATACACATAACCTAGAAATTGGAAAGGTTTGATCGGCACAGGGAGGCTCTGAAATAGTTTCCCAGCAGAAATACAGCTTTTAAGAGGGCAATTGAAGTTCATGAACGTGGCATACAATGTGGTTTTCAGCCAAACGTGGGAGGAAGCCAGACTGGCTAGCCAGGAAGGTCTTCAGCCCTCCTTGTCTAGTAATAGCAGGTTGGTAAGGCGTAGGGGGATTTCAGTCAGCCCAGCTCTCGAAACATGACTCAGTTTCCCATCTATAGGCCAACTGCTGTCAAAACAGTTTCTGTGTTTTGAAGCACATATACCTTGAGGGAAAATTCACATTGATGTTTCCCAAGATAACAAGAGCGGCTCTGTATTAGGGTTTCTTACAGATTTACTCTTGCTAAATGCCCACTCAGTTCAGTGAAGGCTTGACAGGAAAAAACCAAACTAGGCACTCAGGAATTTGATTAACAGATGGCTAGAACTCAAACCTACCAGCTTCAAGTAAGAGCCAGCACTGGGCCTTGCACACACGCAGAAGTAAACTTTACTTATGTAAATACTCATCTGTCCTCAATCTTGGGAGGGGGGAGGGGTAGAAAAAAGAAAAAAGAAAAATGAGTTGCTGCACCAGTCTGCAGTATTTGTAGGCTCTGGGCAAAACCCAGGCAGCCAGCAGCAAAGCATCCATAGCTAATAAAGTCATCTGTAGCAAGAGCAGCTGCAACAACCATTTGCTGCATGAATGAAGCAAAGACCCAGTCCTGACGCTGCCCTTGCCCACAGAGCCCTTAACCTCTAACTCAGGTCAGATGCTAAAGCACAACTCTGGTCTACCAAAAGCTCCCCAGAAGAGAGACAGGATACCAGGTGCCCGATACGTGACAGATGCCTGGGCACACAGGCAGTCATATTTTCTACTTAAGTGCTTGCAAGATGAAGGATCTTCTGCTTGGAGACAAGCTTTCAGGCTATGCTTATTCTCTGTGCTTCCTCGGGAAACCATTCCAAACACTTGGATCTCAAAATCCCAGATATCCATTGCAATTGATGCTGCTGTACAACAACCTGTACTTGTGGAGAACATTTCAACCATCAGACAGCTCCATGACAATTGTCCTTAACAAAAGCCAGACCTGGACAAAACAAGTTAACCAGGGACCACATGGACTAATAAAGAAGCTTATTTGACCACGGACAGCCTGTAGGACTTGTGCTGAGAAAAAGAGTGTTGCCTACTAAGTCCATAGGGAAACGGCTCTGAAAAAACACCAGAGCAACATTATCTGACAACCTTCTTTACAACTAGTAACTTGCTGGTGGCTCCTTCCCACTGTAGAGTCTGCCCCAGTTTCCTAGACAAGTTACAGTACAGACAGAAAACTGACTTCTCTGTCATATTTACAATGACCTAAAGAAAACGCTTGACCCCAGGCAGTCCAACTTACTCATAAATCAGTCTTGTACCACGTATCCCAGTTATGATTCATTTATAAAGCATACTTGATCTGACATGCTTCCAAAATACATTCCACTTAGCTCAGAAACTTCTGTTTATTGGAAATCAATACATATAATTGCCCTGCATGTACCTACAGATGTCCTGTTATCACACTCACTGAGAGACTTGCGGTTCTATGTTAGCACCTCTCCCTCCTTAGGCTGTGGTACAGAAGCAGCTGCAGGCATGACAAGCCTTTGGGTAGGTACCACCAGCACCAGGTCTCTCCCATTCAAGTTATATAATTTTCTTCCTCAGTAGATCTGCAATGGGTTTACAACATGGATCAAAACTACCATCAGATGATACCGAGCAGATCACCATAAACCCACACCAAGCTTGTACCAGTAACACCAGTGGAAAGATGCTTTTGCCAAGATCAGTCATTTGGAAGTGGCGTGGGGAAAGGGAGCAAGGTCCCTGAAGGTTTGTGTCTACTTCCAGCAAACCTATGGCATAGCTGAGGGCCTTAGGTAAAGAATCAATTCCCTTCTTTTCATAAATTTAGGAACAAGCATCATACCAATGAGGCCCGCCAAGACCACAGAGAGAACACAACTGAACTTGGGGAAAAGCAGTTCATATCAAGCTCTTTTTACCACATCATTAGGAGGCTGGCTCTATAGTGCACAGAGCATTGAGCTACCAGTATGAGCTGGGATGACAGGTAGGAGAGCAGCAGCTGGTATCAGACAGGTTTAACTACACAGGAGATCTTTCAGTCCAGAGCCAATCATGCCTACAGCAAAGGATACTCAGCCAACCTCAGCTGCTCACACCTCCTCCTAGATGGGCTCATAGTCCTGGCCTGACAGAGAAGCCAGGAGTCACAAGGCACATTCATTCTCAACTGCCAGCACAACGCAGTGGGAACAAGTCATTTGTATGGTTTTGAGCCCTCACCTCAGGCTGAGCTTTCTCCAGTCACCTGAAGTCAGCAACCACTACTGAGCAAACCGGCCAGAAAAATCTCCATCCCAACTGAGTTATGGTTTCAGCCATTAAGGACAGGATCAGGAAGCCAAGCGCCACCAAAGCCACCCTGCATCAGCAAGGCTCAGAGCAGGAAATATTTAACATATGACAGTACTGTGGCTTGGCCTCACGTGGGGTCAGCCAGAGGCTTTTATCTTGTGTTTGCCCCATCCTCCTCACAAAACTAATTCTTCAAAATGATTAATTGTCCTCAGCGGTAATTAATAATCCCCAAGTACTGAACTGAAATGACAGACTGATATTTCTACTTGAATCCTCAGGGGAAAATCAGGTTGTCTTGCTATGCTCTCTAAACCTGACAAAGTTAAAAATAGGAAGTTTAATATGCAGTCCGTAGGACTTTTTCTGCCTGTAAGGCAATCCCAAGGGATGTCTCAGTTCAACTATGAGCTCGCAAAGTCCTGCTGTCCTAGAGATGGCAGGGACATTAGTTTCCTTCTTCTGCAGTGAAACACTAGCAAGAACCAAAGAATTTTGTCAATTAATACAACTGAAGATAAATTACAGCAAAAGCTTTTAAACGTGTAAGTCGAGACTGAAGCCTGCTTAGAGCTACAGGCTAGAAAGAGCAGAAGGAAAACCAGAGATTTTAGCTTACAGCAACTGTCTGGGAGCAGATATACCTACAGATGACAGGCAACTGGGTGGGCAAGTATAAACACATATTTGTGTTTCTGCTATTAATTAGTCCTCCTGGTTTGGAAGCTGAAACTTGTGGAACAAATTGGTTTTTTCCTTAAAGGTGATTTTCCAGCTCAGGTCCATATTTGTTATCCTTCCCCCACTTATCAATAATCAAGACTATCAAACATATTTTGGTTAGTTCATATCAGATTTACATTCAAAGAAAAAGTTTCTACAAGCTTATTTTATTAGCATTTTTGTAGAAGAAATTCTGAAATCCCTTATTTTCCTCTGTTGCATTAATAAAGCAATATCTTGGAATAAAAATGGGAAAATTCCCAAAGGATTAGACTAATTTGTCTCCCTGCTGAACTGACAGCATGTTTCCCAAGCACGCTTCTAATGAGGAAACAGTACTGAAAGAGAACCAAGCCTTCACTCAGCATTAAATCCCAGTGCACAGTAAAAGCCAGGCTGGTTGTCAGGTGTGCTTTAAAGTACTGAGAGATGTTTAGGGAAGATCTAATTTCAAAAGAGTGGGAAAAAAGTCTCTTTTTCTAGACCATCTTAAGTAATAGCACCTCTGTCTCCTCTGTGTTTGCACAGCTATGCTAGAGAAAGCCCACCACTGCCATGGGCCTGCTCCCCAGGCTGCAGATCACTGGCACCAGCACCTCTGAGTCCTCCTGGGAGGTTTGTTCAGGTCTGGCAGGGTTTGTCACACCTGTCATTACTTCTGGCCTGAGTTAACAGGTTCAAGAAGATCTTACCTGTCTATCAGACCTCCAATAACACTGCACTGGTTTAATAAGCCTTCCCAGAACATGGAGGGACTAGAAACATGGTGCAAACACATTCAACCAAGCTTTGGGAAACAAGTCCCTCTCCTGGGCAGGTTGTTGGGATTTTTTTGAGGGGTCTGTTTTGTTGTTGGTAGGGTTTTTTTTATTATGTTCTATTATTCACAATACCCTATATTTCCACTACTTGCAACCACAGCATAGTAGTTCTTTAGGGTAATGATACAAATTGTTTCTATATCTCTTAAGTTTTACCTGAAATGTCTACAGGTACAAATTCCACCTCAACCCCTTTAAGCAAAAGAGCTCCCCAGCACAGCCATGCAGATATTTCTCCCACCCAGCTTTCCACAGCATCTGCAACTGCCCTGCTTTATCCCAGTGAAGAAAAACCACTACATTTTGCTCTTGGGTTTGGCTGGGACAGAGTTAGTTTTCTTCATAGTAGGCAGCATGAACCTGCATGTTAGATGTTTTAGCTACAGCTGAGGAGTGCTTACACAGAGTCAAAGCCTTTTCTGCTCTTTACACCGTCCCATGTGTAGACTGGGGGTGCACACAAGGAGACACTACCTGACCAAAGGGATATTTCACACCATATGACATCATGCTCAGCCTGGGGGAAGAAGGGGAGTCAAAAAGAACATGTATCTGAATGCTCTTCCTTCCAAGTCACTTACATGTGATGGAGCCCTGCTTATATGGGGATGGCTGAACACCTACCTGCCATGGGAAGTAGGGAATGAATTCCTAGTTTGGCTTTGCATGTAGGGCTTTGTTTTTCCTATTAAACTGCCTTTATCTCAATTTTCTCACTTTTGCCCTTCTACTTCTCTCCCCCATCCCATTGGGGACAAGGCAGGGGGCATGCAGAGGGTCTGCATGGTGTTCTGTTGCCAGCTGGGGCTAAAGCATGACAATATGCTTACTTGAGAAACATGGCTGGCTCTCAACACTATCACACATGCCCCTGCACAGCCTGGTTAAAAGCCTGAACATGCCAGCACATACAGGCTCTCTGAGCAGGCTCGCTTTAAGCCACAGCATGCAGTTTGCAATGTTTATTTCCCTGGAAGTGTGGGACCCTGGCCCAGCCATGGCACCCTGTGTGAGAGCATCCAACAACATGCTGTCCCATATGCCACTTCCCGTGGGCATGCTGGAGCTGCTCCAGCACCACGGCAGAGCTGCCTGCCCATGTCCAGCCCAACACGTGCCTCAGTCATGCTGCGACTGCACACACACAATAATGCAGTGACAAAACCAACCACGATAGAGCTGCTGCTAGCAAAGCACAGACCCCCATGGCATGTCCAGGGCAGCCCTCTTCCTTTCCCCTCAACCTGCTCAACTTCCAACCCCACAGGTGTATGTGGAGGGGTGTTTGTCCCCTAAAAATGAAAGCAGCACTAGTAGGCACAAGCCTCCTGGGGAAGTTTACAGCCTGCCTCCTACATGAGGGATTGTCTGGGCAACCCTCAACCTCATTTCATTTCAAAAGAGCACTGTGCTTGCTAGAAAACTTTGTTGGCTTTCGTTAAGCTGATTAAAGAGTTGATGTGTAACAAAGGTTGTGCTTACAGGCAAGTCTGTTATTAATCTAAAAGCCTACAACCCCCAGGTTTTTACAACATGTGCTGTTCCAGAGGCATCATACTGGTACTTCCAAAAGTCTTGCAAGTGAGAAATAAGTTTCAGTTACAGATTAAGGCAGAAAACATAAGAGCAAAAGAGAAGAGAGCAGTCTTTGAAAAGATTTGCTATGCTTAAATACCTCTGTTCATGGTACAAACATCAGGTTACTGCAAAAGCTGTGTCTTAGTGCAAATGGCACTTTGCTCTTCCATCCAAATAATTTAGGCTACACAGCACACATGCAAATAAGTGTGCAGGGTCACCTTTTGGTAAGTGGCATCCTCTAGCAGAGGCAGAGATGAGATCTGCAGTCCAGCTGTAGACACTTGGCACCTTGACCAGATTCAGCATGGAAATAATAAAACTCCAGCCCAGGTTTCAAACCCAGTGAGCCCCCAGAGCCCTCAAGTCCCTGCATCAGGTGCTGGAGGTGCTTTGCATTCAGAGCCTTCTGCAGGGAGATTTGCAACAAGCCTCTTCCACAGCTCAAACCAGCGGCTACTTTTGACAGCCTGGCTGCAAGACACTGATTGCAGGTCACTGCCCACACAACTGCTGCAACTCAGCAGAATTAAATCCTTGAACCTGCCAGAAGATGCTGTTGTCCCTCATAAGCACAGTGGCAACACTGCATCATTTAACTACATTTCTCCTGCAGTCATTGCCAAACATGGCACTTTGGGGGCATTTATTTTAAGTGTCATTGTTTTCTGTGCATTAACATACGCTCCAGTCAAACTCTTTTTCCATCATTGCCAGACACGATGAGCCTTGTTACAGCCCAAATTAGAGCACTTTGAAAGCCTTGCCTTAATTTCTAACCAGGGGAAAGAAAACATTTCAATAAATTTAAGGAATTTTAAACCAGTCAAAATCCCTTTTCTGATAAGCATAGCTGATATGGCTTTTAGGTTATAGGTAAACATCAACTCCCTTAGGGAGCCAAGCAGCTGAGATAAGATATGGATAACCCCCTACTCTGCTCTCCCAGGAAGGGACACGAGGTCCCCTTGAATTCACAGGTCAGCCTCACCATTCCTCAGGCCTGCAAGGAAAAGCTTTGTTAAACCAGCATTTCTTAGTGAGAGATGAGCTTGCCAATCTTTGCACAGCAGTAAATCACAGGTGATACAATTTTAGATTGCTATGACTAGGTGAAGTATCACAGCTTTCAGACAAAAGAGGTTCCTTTATCAGCTGGACTAAAACCACAAGAGGAAACTAAGGTACAGGACCATCTGCCCTTTCCCAGAGTAGCCTTTTTGAACACTTAGGTTCAACAACATAAAGTCTTTTTGCAGAAATCAGATTTGCAGGATCCAAGTGCCTTGCCTCAGATCAGCTGCCAAAGTTCACTGAACGCCCCAGGAATCTTCATCAAGTGACAGGACCGAGTTCTGCACAGTTACATTTGTGTGCACACAAAAAGCCCCTTGAACCACCACATGCTCCAGCATGCCCAGGGGACGAGGCATATGGGACAGCATGTTGAGTTAGTGTCAACCTAAAGAAAAAGGAAATCTAGTTAATAGCATGTTAAGAAGTTAAACTCCATTATTAATGAAAACGTTTCCAGCAGAGCAATTTTGCAGCACCCTTAAAGGAAGCTGCCAGGAGATGGAGCATTAGCAGGAGCCCATCTGGCAATATGTTTGTATACGGACTGGCTGAATCACTGCTATCCTGTGCCTACCCTAACCTCCCCAGGTAGAAAATATGATTGCAAACATCACTTGTGTGGCTAATTACTGATCTACAGCAGCAGGCTAATAAAAGGCCATATGTGGGTGGGGGGCAGGGAGGAAGACATTTGGTGCTTACCATTAAAATTCTACGCTCTGGGGGCATATGGGATAAACAAAACAACTCCATACAGAAGTCTAAGTGCTGAGAAAGAAAAATTCCACAGTGGAGGCTGAAAAACAATTTTGGGTTAATTAACATCTATGAGTCAAAGCCTGCCTGCCAGTGTGAGCAGGCAGAGATGAAGCAGCATCTCCAAGGTAAGTCAGAGCACAGCTCAGCAGCTCTACTCTCTGGCTCTCTGCTGCCTGCGGGCTCACACAGCTTGCTAAAGAGCAGCTAGAAGCAACAGACATTGAATTCCTGAGTGATTCTTCACTCAATATTCCTCTTCCAGGGACAAAAAGGAGAGAGTGGACAGATTCAATGGAGCATTCAAACACTACTTTGTGTTTTCATTTCACAACAAAATGTTTTCAGAATTATTGGCATACTTCAGCAGGAATGAACTCTGCCCACTGGTGACACCATATGCGCTGCTTCTTGTCCATCTTGCTTGGGTATCCAGACAGACCCAAATCTCCATCATTAGGTGATACAAGCACAAGTTGCCATAACTGGGCTGGAATAGAGCCATTGCTTTTCTGTGGGGGATAGTGACGTGCAGAGGATGTGGGATGTCCCACTTTTTCATGTGGGACAATAGCTGGCATTTAGTTGTAGCAAAATTATGCTGAGTGAGGTACAGTAAAAGCTGGCTTTGCAGTTGTTTGATTTTCACACTAATGAACAAGTTAAAGTTTATTTCTATCATCTTTATCATTCATAGTGGCAGGCAGCTGAGGAAGCACTTGGGTTTTCCATGCATCAGCTTATAGGCATGTGTGCAGTTTTTATGGATAAGCGTTATGTCTTCTAGTGTTACTCGTGATCCAGAGCAGCTTCATGCTCCCCATCAGCCCAGTATGAAGAGTGTAGCTTTAAAGAGTTTGTGTCAAGCAGGTTGCAAGCAAAATTGAAATAACCACAACAAATTAATTGGCAGAGACAAAGAAGCTCCCTGGGGTGCTACAAAATGATGAAAAGACTATAAAACTTCCTAGAGGACAAGATATACACAAACCAGCTACATGACCAGGTATTCCTTGGCCTCATATCCTACAAAGTGGCTGTAAAAGCCACAGTCCTGCAGGTTTCCAGACTGACTCTCCAGCACGAGCACAAAATAAAAGATGAGGTGTGCCTGGAAAAACCTGACAGCCAGGAGAAACACCACCCCCCTGCTTTGAACCATGGCTCCCACCACACAGGAGCCCTTGCAGTCACCAGGCACTTGCCTTGAGAAGTGCAAATGCAGGTCTCCGACCCAGCAACACTTCCTTGCAGCAGTGACAGCAGCAGGAAGGTGGGACTGGAGGGGTTCAGCTCTCTGCTTCGTTCAAGATGACCCCTGAAATGCTGAGCTCGTGATGTTATTAGCATCAGCAAGCAAGGAAGCCAGCCAAGAGCAAAACGTGTTTTATCTTTCTGTCAGTAATTGAAGTGGGCTGGCATTCAACAGCACATTGTGCCAATGTTTCTTCGAACGCCAAGCGGGTTTGCATCTTTCAAACTCAGGTTGTACAGGGAACAGGCAGAACACTGCGGTGTCTACGCTTCACGTGCTGCTCAAGATAGTAACCAGTTATTGGCTGTGCATAACGTGTTCAAAGTTTTCCTGCTTTGGACCAATTTTCACCACTAAGGTTATCAAAACAGGCTACCTGAGTTCATACAGACCAAAGGAAAGCTTGAGCCTGCCCAAGTCTCTGTGCTGGTTTTACCCAGATTAACAGTGAATGCACCAGGACAGTCCTAGCTACACACAGAGTTTGCAATCCAGAGGGACAAAAGCACAAGTTCACTGCTTCAGAAAGACAAGCTGCTCTTGAGATCAAAATATCCAAAAAAGAAACAAGCAATCAAGAGAGTCCAAAGAAGGGCTACGAAGATGATGAAGGGCCTGGAGCATCCTCCCCTATGAGGAAAGGCTGAGTAAGTCGGGACTCTTCAGCTTTGAGAAGAGAAGACTAAGGGGGGACCTAATTAATGTCTATAATTATCTGAAGCAGGGGATGCAGGGGGAATCAGCCAGCCCCTTTTCAGTGTCTGTGGGGATAGGACAAGGGGCAATGGCTGCAAGTTGGAGCACAGGAAGTTCCACACCAACATGCAGAAGAACTTTTTCCCAGTGAGGGTGAGGGAGCCCTGGGACAGGCTGCCCAGGGAGGTGGTGGAGTCTCCTTCTCTGGAGATACTCAAGACCCGTCTGGATACCTGAGTGATATGTCCTAGGGAGCTGCTTTGGCAGGGGAGTTGGACCCGATGATCTCTCGAGGTCCCTTCCAACCCCTACAATTCTATAATTCTGTATAAATAGACAAGATTACCATTTTTGAGTTCTCTTCCAGTCCACAGGCTAGCACAAGATGCAGAAAAGTCTCTTCTAGGGCTGTGGATGTACCTGTAAGACCATCCTCTTCTTTCACAAATAGGTTTAGCAAGGATGGGGCATCTGCTGAGCAAATCAGTGCAGACCCCAACCCACCCATGCTCCTTACCCTCATCTGCTCCCTGGGTAGGTCTGGAAATGAGGAAAGAAAATCCTCAGGGTCTGCAACTCCCACAGTCATGAGGGCTTCAGACTGACTGGCAGCCTATAAATACAGCTCTCCAACAAGGTATTACTTTCACTGGCAACACATTCTTCACAAAAGCCTTTATGTGTTTGTTGGCCTAGAGCAAAACAGATCTCGATCAGCACTCCAGCACCCAAAATGGGAGCTATTCCCACCACAGCCACCAAGGACACATCCTCTGCCCATGAGCTTGCATCAACCTAAGCAGAGGGGTGGCATTTTACATGGACAAAGGCAAAGCAAAAGAGTCCTCCACAGGTTACATGCTCCAAGTAGTCTACCGAGGCAGCCCTCAGGCACTGCAAGCTTCAGCCACGATGATCTTTAAACATACATCAGAACTGCTGGTGCCCACATACTACAGTCTATATATCTTGCACTAAATGGCTAGTACCATTCGCCCCAACAGAGCTGTCACCTCATGTTCCAAGAGCAAAAGAAAAAAAAAGCCAGGTAATCCAAGCCTTTTTGAGTCCCTGTAGTCTGCAATAAAGAGGACCATGTTTATTAACCCAAGATCCTGAACAAAATTATTAAAACATAATTGCTCTGTCCCTTCCCAAAGAAAAATAAAGTGACTTTCCTTTCTGCAAAAGCAACTGAAAGCTGTTCATTTGGGACAGTTATTTTGGTCAGAAAGGATGTTTTTCTCTTTTTTAGGGCTTCCTGGCTATAGTAAATTTTTCTTTAATTAGTTTAGCTCAACCACCAAAGAGCAGGAGTTGGGCAACAAGGGTCTGCACGTAAAAGCATTTGAAATTGCTGCTTGGCTAATGTAGTCTAAATAGGCACTGCAATCTGCCTGTCAGACTTATTAGAGGGTAGTATTGTGTTCTGTATATTACATTACTATTATTGTATTTTCCAGGAGAATGAATTATCCACTGGTAATGATTTCATATGGGTAAATGAGGCTGCTAGGTTCGCTTCATTAGCATCTTTTCTGCAGCCACCAGCATTTAAATTAGAGATTCTCCTGGACCATACAAAGGAACAAGTGTTTACTCAAGTGCTTTACCAGCCTGCCAACACAAACACCTCTGTCCCCCACAGTTCCTGCTGCTGCTGGGGCTTGCAGAAGCTACAGAAACAGAGGTAGCAGTACAGACCTGAGAACTAAGCAGCTCCTGATAGAGATGGAATTTGATCCCCACCCTGTGTTGCATACAGCAAGGGACCTCTGACCAGGATGGGATGTTTTGTCCATGTTCACCTCTCCAGTAAGAAACACCCTTTGAAGTAGATCCAAGTGAATACCAAGTATTTTTTGGGTGCAGGTAGCTGTGGTAACTGCCCTCTGAGCACTTCTGGTATTTCCCACCCAGATCTCATGCCCAAGCTCACTTCTGCCCTCAGACCAAGTCACAGGGCAGCAGAGCTCCTGCTGCTCACACCCAGGGCCCATTTCAGGTGAGCAAGGTGGATAGTACAGGACTATGGAGAATCCTCCCAGGCCCTGGGGAAAAGCACAATGCAGCACATCAGCTCAGAGCTGATGTTACCTTTCCACCCTCCCAAACCACCAGCCTCCCACAAACAATGTAACTGTGCCAAGCACCCATACTGCAGGCAAACTCTGGACAATCAGAGGGGCAAAGAAAAGTGGTCAGATCTCTTTGAATGACTCAGCTGTCAGTAGCTGAGGAGAGAGGGCATGCTTCTGCTCAGGCTTTGTCCCCATCCCCGAGACTTCCTCCTGGTTGAGCCATTCAGACTTGTAAAAATAAGCAACTCTGAAGTCAATGATAGGACTGGGTAGAGAGAAAGGTCCTATGTTGTGACAGGATATGATGTGATGTAAAACCACATCTATGTGAGATAGAACAGGCTGCTGGTAGGAACAGGAACTTGGGCATATGGCAAAATCCAGCTCCTGAATGACTTAAGACAAAAATAATTTTAAAGGCTATTTTAAATTCACTGCTTTAACTCGCTTCTGCTCTATTAGTGAGGTGGTTATTGGGCTGTATCACTAGATTAGAAAATGGAAAAAACACAGAACACACAAAATCATGCTAGCTGAGACTGAGTAAGCTCCTTTTATGGTACCTTATAAAAGGCAATGTGTGTTTGGGTAAGTAGCTGGTGTATTCCCAAGGAAAGTTTATTTCACCAGTGCTCACCATGTCATCAGCTAATTATAGAAGCACTGCAGCTATCTGTGGTGTAGTGGTAATTGTAGCTGGTGTGCACAAAGGAGCAAGAGCTATATAACTGCTTCTCGCTACCACTTCACAGGAAATGTTCTCAAAGAGCACTGCAGCTATTTGCACCTACACCTTCACAGCTCCACAATTTATCAGTCATGGAAATCCAGGGGGAGATTAAATGAGGCAAGCATGAAAGACTCAGAACTCCCCTTACTTGGAGACTTTCACTCCTGGTTAGGTAGTGCACTAAGTCATCAGCTCTCAAACTTCACTAGCCTCAGACAGCTGAGCTGCAAATTGAGGACCAACTGATTTGCCTGTGCAATTATAAAAAAATGCCAGAGGACCCCTATATTTAGAGGTTTGATGTTTACAAGCATCTTTAGGGGCGGGGAGGGGGGCTCTGTACAGTAGGTCCATATAATGAAATGAAACAATTCCCTGATCATGCTTTTGATCTGGTGAGCAGTGCTCTCTAGGGTTAAAAATCACTCTCAAATCTGCAGCTGCAAACCAAAAAAAAGCTTAGCATGGGGAACAGCTCTTCAACTTGTCAGCAATGGTGAGGACCATCACACTTCTAGCTTAAGGATCCACTTTCTCCAACAGACTTAGACCTCCAAGACAACTTTGCTTCAGCTCCAAACTGAACCCTGAGTATTCAGAAAATAGCAGCACTGATTAGATTTATGAGATGATTAAGAGCCTTTTCAAGTCCAAACTTCAGGTAGTTATGCTGTAACAGCCTGTTCTACTACAAAACCCTGCAGGCAAAGCCAATTTCAGGTTTAGTTTCCAAGAACAGCACGTACCCTGGAAACACGCTGCATGGTCTGGCTCCAACAGCAGCTTCAAGAAGTCATGCCCACAGTCACATGCAATTGGCTGCTTAGGGGTCTGACAGACTTGACCCTTTGTAACTCTTACACAGCCTCAATAGCTGCAACGTCTCTGGACTTTAATTACCCAAAAACATCTGCACAGTACCCAAAGAGTGGCTTGGCCAGAACAGAAACAGCACCTGCAACAGTGACCATCTCACAGTCAGCGTTCCTGAATCGAACCAGCATTTGCCAAACTTAGCCCAGCAGGGGTGAGTTCAGAGCTCCATGACGTCAGAGCACACTCCTCAATCTGAGGCAGGCGTGGTGTCACCAGTGCTGTCACAGCACACTGCACAGCGCAGCAAGGACGGGTGGCTGCAGCGCACTGAAAGCCCGACCGCAATGTATCACAGAGGGACAAGCCAGCGCCTAAGCACTGTGATCAGGCAGGGATAGCAGGTTAGCCAGGACAGTCACAATCAGAACAGTTTGTAAGTCATAGAATGGCAAGGGTTGGAAGGGACCCCAAGGATCATAGAGCTCCAACCCCCCTGCCACAGGCAGGGACACCAACCTCAGGCCTGGATCTACACAAGGTTGCCCAGAGCTCCATCCAACCTGGCCTTGAACACTTCCAGGGATGGGGCATCCACCACCTCTCTGGGCAGCCTGTTCCAGCACCTCACCACTCTTTCCGTAAAAAAACTTCCCCCTAATATCCAATCTAAACCTTCCCTCCTTCAGCTTTAATCCATTCCCCCTTGCCCTGCCATTATCTGCCCTTTTAAAAAGTTGATTCCCCTCCTGTTTGTATGCTCCCTTCAGGTACTGGCAGGCTGCGATGAGGTCCCCCCGCAGCCTTCTCTTCTCCAGGCTGAACAAGCCCAGCTCCCTCAGCTTCTTCTTGTAGGGCAGGTGCTCCAGCCCTCTAATCATCCTTGTGGCCCTCCTCTGAACCCTCTCCAACAGTTCCACATCTTTCTTGTATTGGGGGCCCCAGCTCTGGACACAGGACTCCAGATGGGGCCTCACGAGGGCAGAGCAGGGAGGGACAATCCCCTCCCTGTCCCTGCTGCCACCCCTCTGCTGATGGAGCCCAGGATCCCATTGGCCTTGCGAGCTGCAAGAGCACACTGCCGGCTCATGTTAAGTTTCTCATCCACTGTGGCACCCAGGTCCTTCTCAGCAGGGCAATCCAGCCTGAAAAACCTGTGTAGCCCTAATGAGACCTCTGCACTGCCTGGGCTGGGCTGCTGCCGGTGACAGCTCCGATAACATGACCTGGGGCCTGACATCATCATGACGAATGCACACGTACCCTGCAGACCTCAGCTGTGTCAGATAACAGAAAGCCCTCCTTTCCCTCCTCTGGCAGCTGACGGCCCTGAGAAAGTAATTAGCTTTCCCCAAGTTATTAGGGAAGTGAGTAATCGTGTGTACAGTTATAGCAGTGCTGTAGACACAGCACTCCAAGCGAGGGAAAGGCAAAGCAGGAGAGATTTGTTTGCAGTCAGTAATTGTTCCCTGCCCTGACTTTGCTCAAGCAGCTACAATTATTAAGATGTAAATTTCAACATCAAAAGCAGAGATAACTAAATAGAGGCAAGGTCAGAGTGGAAAAAAAAATAATCCAATTTTTTACATTACATTAATTTTTTTCTAGCTGAGATATCTTTCTTTTTGAGCTGCTATTAAGAGCATACATATTTTAAACAAGTCCCACTGGCCACATATGCCATCAGCAGAGTGCAGCATAGCAAAAAATAATTAAAGTAATTGTTTTTAAGGACAAATTATATTCACTTCAATTTTGCTAGGATAACAATTTGCACAGCTGAAAAGAAATCAGAGATGAAACTCTGCATTGAATTTATTTCCCTACTCTAAGAAGTCAGAAGCTCCAGTTTGTAAGGGAGGTGAGCCCCAGATATTACCTGTGTGTGGATCAAAGTAGCATGGAGGAAGAAAGCCCTGTAAATGCCAAGTCTGCCCATAGGGACCTATGTACATCTACAGCAACAAGGCCAGGAAAATATTCTTAGCCTGGAGACAAAAATAATGTAATTACTCCAAACAACAAGAAAAAGTCTATTACAAAATGGAAGATATATTTGTCTTTGTCAATTAAAGCAAAGCATTTTAATTTCTCCTATAGTCTAGTTCAAACGAAACGCGAATAAAGGAAAGAAAGGGGAACTTCAGATTTTGAAGGAAAAGTTGATTTTTTTTTTTTCTTCACCTAAAACTAGATACTGTTTCAAAACTTTAAAATATTTTCATGGAGTACAGTGTCTGGGATCTAGAAATCACATTAGCACCTCTCCCTTAGCACAGCCAGGCTGGTTCTCGCCTCTTTAATAGCTAAGCTGTAAAATCTTTTCTATCCACTAAATAAGCAAGTTAGTGCTATTACAGAAATATCACACTAAGGACAAATCTGTCTTGTGATTAGCTCTGTAGCAGCAGAATCCACCAAGGGAAGAATTAACCAACATCTTTCCCCCCCCCCCCCCGCTTTTCCAAAATGAGGACTCCGGTGTTTCCAAAACCCCCTTTCCATTCATCTCTGCTCACAGCATGTGTAGCTTGCAAAAACGTTCCCTTTATCATCTTTTGTAATTAATTTTCACTGTGCTGGACAGCAGAGAATGATACAACCATGAGGAACTCATGTTTGGTCCATGGTGAACTGCAGCATCACATATTTGAGAAGTTGCTTCAGATTATTCATCATGTTGCTGCACTGATTCATCATCTTGTCATTGAACATAGCTGGATGTTTATTAACAATGAGAACAAATACATTTATCTTTTACACTAAGAACTGTCTTTGTGAACAAAAAGGGGAGAGGCACCAAGAAGGAGCAGATATACTGGTGTACTTAAAAATAAAGCTGGCATAGTGGTATTTGATTTAATGATTACCACATGAAGAACAGAGTTTAACAGAAAGTGTTAACTACCACAGACAACTCCAGTTTGTTTAGATTTCTCCATTCTCAAGATAAAGATCATAGAATCATAAGGGTTGGAAGGGACCTCAAGAGATCATCAGGTCCAACCCCCCTGCCAAAGCAGCTCCCCAGCTCATACTGCACAGATAGGCATCCAGATGAGTCTTGAATAACTCCAGAGAAGGAGACTCCACCACCACCCTGGGCAGCCTGTCCCAGGGCTCTGGCACCCTCACTGGGAAAAAGTTCCTCCGCATGTTGGTGCAGAACTTCCTGTGCTCCAACTTGCAGCCATTGCCCCTTGTCCTGTCCCCACAGACCAAAGAAAAGGGGCTGGCCAATTCCCCCTGCATCCCATACTTAAGATATTTATAGACATTGATTAGGTCCCCCCTCAGTCTTCTTTTCTCCAGGCTGAATAGTCCCAGCTTGCCCAGCCTTTCCTCATAGGGGAGATGCTCCAGGCCTGCACAGACCAGTATCCCGTCTCCTACAGGATATTGCAGAACCAGGGAAGGTGTCAAGGTACACACCACAAATATTATCTATTTGCCCCTAATATTCTCATATTCATTGATCATTCTGCTTACCAAAGTTTCCTGAACTGATTTTTTCTATTTAACAACACTCAAGGAACTCAGGGATCCAGTGTTTATTAACCCCATTCACATCTCCCTTGACAACACAGCTGCCCTGGGACAGAAACAGCCACCACCAGCTCACGTCCCACAGGTTAGCTCACCTCCCTCTCCAGAAGAGCTCAGGGATAAGCCTGAATTTCCTACCTGAGCCAGTTCCCAGAAAAATCTCAGACCAGGGTCTCATCTCCAACATCAGCCTGTAGCATCAGTAATTTGGAAGCAGAGCAGAGACAACACAGGAGTAAGTTTCCTGGTCATAGTCAGTACAGGTCGGCAGCAAGAGTCCTGGTGATGCTCAGACATCCACTCTATCCACAGGATTACTAGCTTGCATCACCCACTGAGACAGCCACTATCCTGACAGGCCGCATACTTGGACCTGATAGCTGCTTCAGTGACAGAGCCCTTTGGACCTCACCATCGAGCAGCTTTGTAACAACAAGCATGCAACAGCTTTGAGACTGAACCCCAGGAACAGCCACTTTTCCCTGTTCCAGGGTCCCCAGGCATATCCTGTACACAATACCCCTGTGCCCTGACCCTGCTCACAGGGGCAGCTCAGATCCAGCAGGAAACATCCAGCTTTTGAAGGACATTTTTAGTCAAGATCATCTACCATAAGTAATTTCTGAGATGATTTAAATAATATCTCCCCTGCAATGAATTCATACCCCACTGCTATCAGTATGTCAGGGACAGACTGGCTCATGGGCACAGGGTGCTTTCTCCAAAGCAGGCTGTAGCCATCTCACAGAAGTCATACACACCAGAGGCATCATCATCAATAACAAGTGAGACGTCCAAAGAATCTTTAAAGTCTTGGTTTTGGTACATTAAGTTTGGAGCTTGCAGCTATATCTTTGGTAGACAAGATTCCAACAGCATACTACTGTGCATGCTGCTATTGAGGGAAAAGAAAGATCCTGCTGCACTGCTCTAATTAATGAAGACTCAGTGCCTTCAATCCATGGCTAGGACACAAAGCAGCTGTAGCTAACCTCTCTATTGCTGCTTTGTATGTCTAGGGTACATTCAGATAAAGCAGGCTTACAATAGAAAAAAACAGTAGAGAACAAAAGGAGAGAAAAATGCTGTTTATGGCTCCTGCCTGAACTAGACCCCAGTTTAAAGCATCAGTTCTTAACCACCCACAACCTGAGCCTGTATTTTCCAAAGGACATCTTTCCTTTTGCACGTATAGCAAGTGCTTGGTGACACCTGCAGTTGCTCTCCAGGGTTCTGACTTGCAAGTGCACCTTACCAGCAGCATTGACAAGGGCCATATTTCATCCTGTGTACATTCACAGATTAAAAGCTACATTAGAGCAGAGTGCATGTTGAAAGCATACACACCAACAATACAGAGCTAACCACTCCACTGAGACCTGCCACTTCTCATATGCAAGTGCTCAAGTTTTCAAGCCTGGGATGTTCAAAGTTCCAGCTAAACCTTCTGCAACACCGAGCAGGTTAAAAGCAGGTAGGTCTAATTGAGAGGAGCTCAGTAATGCCACCTAACTCAGGTAGGAGGGTCAAAACGCACCTCTCAATGCCACCCAACTCGGGTAGGAGGGTCAAAACATTAGGGAAAAAAATCCCACGTGATTTTGAACACTTGTATCATCTGGCAACAGCACTGCTTCCCATTAACAATCTGTGCACAGTTATTACCTGGTGTAACAGCACGCACCATCATTCCCACCATGTTACAGCATAGGGAGAGAATGAACGATGCGGGATTCGCTAACTCCCCCCGTGTTGAAATCATGTGACTGCTGTATAAACTTTCAATTATGAAGGGAAGAGGCCGAGGGTGGAGGAGATAATCCTTAAAAGAACTACTTCAAATGCAAAGTACAGATGAGATTTCAGAAAGGCTAACTTAGAAGCTGTGTGATGTATCTATTGTTTTGATATCAAGGTCATTCATAAGACTCAGGCTCTGCTTTCTCAAAGGAAGCCTTTTAAAAATATTTTCCCTGTTTATTTCTACAAATCAGCTGATTCTTTTTATAAAAAGGCCACTAACTGAGCAGCCCACAAACCATCAAAGAATTCCTTCTTTTCTCAAAGAGTAAGACTGAGAAAAATAAGGTACATCAACGTACCAAGATAATCAAGGAACCCTGCTTACCCCAGGCTGAAGAAACCTTGAGCTCAAGCCCAACATGAGACAACTGAAATCAGTTTGGCTTTTGGTGAAGGCAAGCTCTTGCCTGAACTGCTTTGCACATGTTCTCTGCTTCAAAGGCTGAGAACTTGGTAGATGCTATGGACTAGCTGATTGTTGCACCATGCACCACATGAACTTACACATGTAGACAAGTTCAAGCTGCACATTTTGGCAAGAATACACTATTCTGTCCATGTGAAAGGGTTAAAAATTCTGGTGTTAGCCATCAGCTATGACTGGTGTTTTCATAATGCATGCATTTGGGAGGGATTTTCATTCCCACGAGCCATCTACACTGACAGCTTTTGAACACTGGATGGAAAAGTGTTCTTCAGGGAGGCAAAAGAACAGGACAGCCCTCTGCCCTTCCATATCCAAGGGAAGATGCAATTTTCAGGGCTTCTGGAAGCTATCTCAAGGATCTAATAGCAGTGCTTCACCACACACAGCTGCATCTGAGCAATTCACTGGAAGATCACAGAATCACAGCAAGATCTCCTTGCTGTTCTTCAAAAGTATCCCTCTTAGTTCACAGATGCTCAACCAGAGACCCTGAGGGGCACAAAGGACATCAACTTTGTGCAATAATCCTCCACCAACTGTTAGAGGCAGCAAAAGAAAGATCTTTTCTCCTCAGTTTGGTCAGGCAAGTGAGACACTAATAGCAAAACACTGATACCTGAGGGGTAAAAAAAGCACCCAAAACTCAAACCAACACTGGATCAAATAAACCCCAGGATCTGTTCCCTCCCTGTGTGTCTCCTATTAGGTTAATTTGTTGTATCTGTCTACACAGCAGAAGTAGGACTACAACACAGAGGAGCCAGGATTGCTCCTTTCAGAAACTCCACTACTTGACTATGCTACACCCTGGCAGACAGTCACACAACAGGAATACAGAGAAGTCAGGGGGATTCTTCTTCACAGTAGAGAAGAAATTGAACAACTCTCACTATTTCCTCTCCTTGAGTCAATGATAAACCAGAAAAATATGAAGTTGAGCCTTTACTTTTCTTCTTTAACCGTCACCAAAAATAGGTAAGAATAGAAACTGAGATATTGCAGTGGATTTCAGCATGGGAAAATGGTTACCAAAATACCTTTCAAATGTTACCACCACCATCCAGATGATAATACACTAACTCAAAAGTGCTGTATCCAGCATTGAGCCACTTTGAAGCACAGGAGACACATCCTGGAGAAAGGGAAAGGTGCTGACAAGGAGCCAAAAGCTACACAGAATTTGGCTTCACTCTACATGATGATTTAAGGTGAAGAAATATGAAGTGCATTAACAGATGAAAATAATCTCATGCCACGGTGACTAGTCAGAGGTATACATGCATGTTCCTATTGTAGACTTGGCTGGGGCTGGTCCTTGGCTCTATGTGGAAAAATAGCACCTGAGCACACTGCTAGAATGGTTCTGTGGTCAAGAGAGATCAGAGAGCTTTGGAGAGTGGATGCTGAAATGAAAAAATTAGTGTGGAATTTGACATTATTAATGTCAGAATTACAGTAAGTTTAAATGCTTGCAATTCAAAAAAGAGATTGAAAAACTGGATCCAGTGCAAAGAACCACCAAGAGGATGATTAAAGGACCAAAAGCTCAGCTTAGAGAAAGGCTCCAGAAGCACCATCTGTTCTCCTTAACGAAGGGAGAAGGTTAATAGGACAGTCTGATCACAGTTTGCAAGTACCTACGTAAGGAACAGAAATTCGATCAAAGAGCTCTGTCCTTTAGCAAATGCAGTCTAACAAGAGGCAGTGTAAAACCAGCCAAACTCAGGCCCAAAACAATACATGGTTATGGTGGTTAACTATCAGTTAATGTTGATGTTGACATTATTAACAGTACTGGTAACTGTCAGTGAGGCTGAATGCAGGACAATCAAAGCTGTCCATGACACATTAAAAGATATGAAGGGTTTTTTTTTCCTCCCCCTACTCAGATGCAGCTTTCTAGCTAAAACAGGAATTTATTCTGAGCATGCAGGGAATTATTTTTGTAGCACAGACTTTGCATGAGCATCTGTGTCCCACGAGGCCCCTACAGTGGGAACATCACTCCAAGGTGGGGAGACTGCGGTACATCACCAGGGACAGGCTCTGTCAGTCTGGCAGCTCTCAGGAATAAAAGCTTAAGACTGAAGCATCTCTGCTGTACCATGTGCTGCCCATTTCCAGACTAAGCTCATATTTATCACAGTACCTCATCCCTCAGTATCTCCCACAATGTGGCTGTTTGGGTAGAACACACACACTTGCATGGAGCTCAGACTCCAGAGCTGACATCCTGGAGGACCCTTGACCATGCAGCAAGGCAAGAGCAAAACCAGACATAAAGGGAAGAATCCAATCCTTAAAGATGAAATAGTCATTCTTTACTGATTTACTTTTTAAGAAAGATTGGGGGGGAGATGGCTTTCCTTCAAATGCTCTTTGGCTCTGGAAGCTGAGGGAGCAAAGCATCAGCTGCAGGAGCCCTAGGACCTCCCAATGTGGACCAATTGTTTCTGCCTCAATGGGTTGTGCTGAGAACAGCCTCTGGGTGGCCTTTAAGGATAAAGTGCACCCTAATCACAAGCCTGGACAGCCTATTTAAGGGTCACCTTGTCAATAACTCAGCTGGGTTAAGGAATAAGCATTTTAACCTCTTCACCATGTCTTTACAAGCTCTGATTCCTGCATGCCATAGGTTTGTGGCAGGACTTTCCCTCAGGGCCAGGAATAAGAGCACAGAAGCAGAGTCGGTTTTGCAGAGTGGAGGAAGCCCAAAGGACACTTTGAGGTGCCTTGGGACTCCTCACCTCAAGCTCCAGTTCTCTCACCACATGCTACAAAATCATTTGTGGCTCCAATCTTTTCCAGTACAGCTCTATTCCTCCTCTTCTGTCCCTTACACTTCTTGCAAGTGCTTCCCACCCTACACCCTGCATATAGGCACTGATTTTAAGGGAAACACAATTACAGAGAAGCAGCCAATACCTCCAATCAGCTGTGCAAGAATCTGCTAGTGGATTTCTAAAGATGAGGGTTTGGGGAAGAAGGGGAGAGAGAGCTTGCCTAAAGGCAGAAGCAGCCTAGAGCAGCCAGTAGCAGGCTGGCTATGTGTAACCATTTATTTATTCAGTTTATAAGAGCCAGGCCCCAGGAACAGCAGGGGGGAATTGAACGCCACGCTGCATGTGGGTGCCTCAAGCAGCAGCAGCCTTCACAGGAAAGGCTCTGCTGAAAGATTCCCAGCCCCATCCCTCTGCTGAGCCTGCTGCTCCACTCCTGCCAGTCCTGCATGGAGCTGCTGATGTTTTGGAGGGGGAGGGAGTCCTTCCCTTTCTGGCAACGCAGGCACCTCATGTAAATTCATTGAATAAATGCAGTCATTTCTCTCAGCTGATCTATCCCCACGTGCGCATGCTGAAGCTGTGCCAGACCCTCAATGCAGCCAACTCTCCCACAGTTCATCACTCCTGAAGGTGAAACTGTTTGTCACCCTTACCAGCATTTCCCCCTTTTCTTCCCTTTCCTGCCTGCCCCAAGCTTCCTTCACTGAATTTCCTGGCCCTCCTTCCTCACAGGAGCTTTGCTCTCCACAAGTCAAAATGCAACCCAGGCAGAGCCTTGGAAGATACCTTGAAGAGTAAAGGACACTACAAATAAAGTTATTTTAAGCTGAGGAAAACTGCATTTCCTTAGAGGTTGACTTCAGTCTTTAGAGCCCTTGAATTTTTAGGCTTAAATCTGTCTCCTTGATAAGGCTCAACAGAAGAAGAGACACACAAAAATGTTTCCAAAGCACCAGACATAAATAACTGAAACAAAACTGGAGCATCCTCACTGGATGCTCACATGAGCTTCAGCTTCTGCAATCAGTCCATGTGAGCCTGTTAGTCATCTGAAACAGCACAACCCTCAGCTCTTCATGGAAGACAAAGGCTGTGCTGGATCAGCTGGAGCTGAACCTTTCCCCTTTATTCTGGGGTAACCACCAACGCTACTCCTGACCTGAAGAAGTTACTCCAGTTAAACATGAGGGTCTGAAGAATGAGCAGGGCTGCAGGCTAGAGGCTGCTCTACCCCCTGACACAGAGATCTGCGCAGGTCTGCAACACCTTATCACATCCCACAGGGCTGGCCAGAAGATGAGACAGATCTCCTTTCTGCAAGGGATGCTTGTCACCTCTATGTGCTGAGCTGAGCAGAAGCCTCCACACTAACCATGGAAATCCAGGGCTTTCAAGGGCTTTTTTGCTTTGGGCAACATAACTGTTAGGAGCTCAAAACACAAGGACAAAATATGCTTCACAATTCATACATCCTAAGCTTTTATCCAGCTGTGGAAGCTCTATGGGTTTAGGCTTACATCCTCTTCACTTTTATTAACTTGAGATGCTGTGGGAGCCTTCTGAAACAGGAAAATGGGAGTTCAGTTCTCCAATATTAAGCATCTTCGAGTAAAGCAAGAGAGGTACTGGCAGCATGTAATGAGAGATCTGTCAGAGGAAGAGATGGAAAGAATCTATTATTTTAAAGAACACACAAGCAACCCAGCCAGCTGAGGAATCATTTAATTTGAGACTTTTCCTTGGATTTTTTAGGTTTGGAAAGGGAGCAGCACAGAGATTTTTATCAGGCCTTTTTCCAGACTCAGTTACATAGCTCTAGCTCTGCATGCACTGCTAATGAGATGAAACATTACTTACTTTCCAGAAGTGACTGGTGATTGAGGATGCCTTAAATTGAGACTCTTCATATGGCTTTTAATTGCATTTAAAATTGTGTGCAATCATTTGTCAAATCCGTTAGCTTTCAAAGCATCTTCCACTTCATTGCTAAGGAGAGGCACTACAGGCCCCAACCACTAGAAAATTCCTGCCCATACCTTGCCACCTTTTCATTCAGCATTTTTACACCCAGGTCACACAGGGCAGCAGTGACAGAAGGAACCCTACAGACACACACACACACACAGCAGTTTTAATGCCAGGGTAGTTCAGACTTTCCAGACTTGCTTCTTAAAAAAGCATCTCTACATTTGGAACCAAATCCAAAATTTAAACCTCACAAGCCAACAGTTTGGCATTACAACTCAGATCCATTTGGTTCACTCCCTGACTTGCTCTGCTCAGAGAAGCAGCTTTTTGTATCTGCTGAGCACAGGCACTTGCGACCTCATAGCACTGCAGGAGCCAGGAGCCACATGCCAATGCCAGTGGCAAGCAGGCCTTCATTGGCATCTCACTCCTGGGAGAGGTGCAACTTCAGACCCCACTGAGCTCCAACCTCTGGGGAAACAGAGCCAAGAGCAAAAGTAAAGCAGATCTCACATTTTTCTCCTTGGCTTATGTGCTGTACGAGCTAAGTTTTCTGTCTTTTGAAATCAAGACTGATCATTTGAAAACACAGATCACAAATCAAGCTAAGTTCTGCTAGCCAGTCAAGGATGCTCCTTTAAGACAGGATGTTGACATAGTAAGTACCTGCACATGTCCTCCTCTAGCAGGAAGCCCAACTCACTCTCCCTTCTTAACTTGAGACACCAGAAGAAGCCACTGCAGTGATCTGGTTTAAGCTGCACTTCAAAGCACAGTGCAGCATCTCTGGATCATACATGCTTAAGAAAAGCCATGTTTAGATCTCATTAGCCTGAGATCAGTGATAGCTTTTGCCCACAAAAAGTTACATTCCTGCTTGGCCCTCTGCAGTCCCCACTCTAATGTGAAGAGTATCAGGTTTATACTCTTCTGCATATGGCTCCATCTGTGTGCTTCAGGCTTAGATGTGACACACCTGCTGTAGCATCTGCATGTATATAAATTTTTAGTATGATTTAAAAGGCAGAAATTTAAGATAGCCAACAACATTTGGCCAGTGAGTTCAGTGTAACTGTGTGACACACCTCTGAAGACACTGAAGGGAAGCAGCACATCTCCAAGGAGGAACAGAGCTTCACTAACCACTGCTGCTTAGAATGAGCCCTAGCCACCTCTACCTGGCCCCAGACTACTAGACTGAGGTCTGAGCCTCACACCAGTTCTGCAAGATAAAGATGTCCAGCTTTACTTAGCTTCTCATGTTTATGTTCCTTTCTTTCATGCATTATTAAGATCAACCCACTGCCTCCAGATTTCCCTCAGCATTAGAGAAGCTTGTTATTAAACATTACAGAAACATTTAAACCATTAATAGACTCTCTAAAGATACATCCCTTGAAGGGGGGATACTTTCCCTAGATGGTCATGTTCAGTTCTTATATATAACTACTACTAGATCATTTCCAGCTCAGGAGTACCTGAAGGAACGATTGGAAATCGGGACTGAAAGCATTAAGTATCATACACAGGCACAAAAAGGGATAGTACTTGTCAAGCATTTACCATCTCAACAGGTAATTAAAAGCCCCATCTGACTGCATGTCAAAAGGGAGAGGACTCAACTAAAGTCACAAAGAAAGTAAGTGGAGAGGCAAGATTATTACCAGAGCCTTTCAAAACCACCCTAGCAGCTTGTTCTCCTTACCCACTGTTTCCAATCTGCTGAACTTGACCTTAACTACTATTTCTTTGCAGACCTATCTTATTGATGCAAAAATATTAACAGTAAGTGGAGCCTGCACCACAGCTGCAGTCATCAGACATTCTCCTCAGCAGCTACAGAATGATTTGTCACTCCTGCATTCACATTCATTTAGGATCCTCAGATGCACAAACGTAGCCCAAACAGTAGTCACTCATTCACCATGTGATCCATAAATAGACTTGGGTTGGCAAGAAACAGGTCACCATGAAAATGCAATTCAGCAGACTGAACCAGCACCTACTGCTAGCCCCAGAAACCAAAGTCACCCCATCAACTTCAAATCAATGGATCTACAAGAATCACCTGCCACTGACTTGTACATCGTGAATGCACTTTTACGCATTATCTCATCTCCATTGTATAAGACCCAACTCAAAGTCATTCTACAAATCTTAAGTACTCAATAGATATTTTTCTAGCTCAACTCAGAGAAGGTCTCCTTACACATGGGGTTATTCCTCACACACTCAATGTCTATGCTAGATCAACTGAATATTGTTAGAGCTGCCATCTCAACTCTGCAATGCTGATGCATTGATTAGCTTTGAACTTGCCTGTGTTACTTTATAAATGCCCATGTCAACTTAGAGCAAAAAGCACTATTCACTTATTGCTCTAATTAAGCTAATTTGCTACCAGAGATAGCTCAGATAACATTTACCATCAATACATCACATTAGTTGCAGAGACAGTGTGGTAAATGGCTGCTGTTGTAGCCAAGTTAGTAAGTGCATACCTTTCTATAATACATGTGTATACATAGACATACAGGCTCATGTAAAACCAGAGCCAGAGTATGTACATTGTCATCCACAGTCGCTAGACAAAGAGCTGTTTAGTACTACCAGAACAATCCTATTACAAGAGGACAAAACGATGGCAAGCCCAGAGGGATTCATCAGGGTACCTTCCAGCAGTGGTGTGGAGCACTGAAACAGCTCAGTGTACTTCTGCTGCTCTTCTGGCATCTCTCACAGCCAACAGCTGGAACCGCTGGCTCCCAGGAGTTCCTACAGGAAAAGAGTGCTCCCAGCTGGCTTTTGCGTTTAAAAGGGGGAGGTTGGTCACCAAATGCCTTTTAATTGAAGCTTAATTAGAAGGAGCAATCTTGATTAAATTTACTTGAGGAAAAGCTTCCTCAGATCCATGTTGGAAATGGAGACTAATACTCTGAACAGATGGGGATCCAGGTATCCTGACCAAAGATCATTTCACTCGGTGTAAACAAGGAGTGGGAAAGCATCTATAATACAAAAAAAAGCTATGGGGAAAAAACACATTGATTTCTATCTGCCAGTATAATAACCTACAGAGGTTGCTGTGTACGTGGATGCAGACAGGCAGCATTGGTTCCCTAGATCTTTACTTGGATTTTCCAGACAAGAGACAGGCATTTGTTTGTTTACTTGCCAAACGCTCAAGGAGCCAGAAAACTGAAAACTGTTTCTGTGAAGCATATTGTTATTATGAGGCTACAGCTTGCATGGCTCTGCTGGCCAGGGTCCCTGCTGAGAGGGCGAGTTTAGAGTACTGGCTCCTTGATTTGGTCCCATCTTCTAACACTGCAGCAACTGGCATGAAAACCTTCCTACCAGGCTGCTATAGAGAAAGCAGAGATTTATGCTTGTCATGTCCACAAAGAAATGTGGACCCATCACACACACTGGTGACTCTGTGCTCAGATGCAGAATATCAACGGCTATTTTAAGCAGAAGTACACAGCATTTCCCAGACAGCTATTATCATTTGGGCACTAATCTCAACAATTTTACCAGAGTTTACCTTCTACTACTATCATTCTTTTCATGCTCATGACACCTCCAGGTGATAGCTGTCAGATTAATACTGTAGATTTGTTTTAGAAACACATGATTTTAATTTGTGACCAATTCCAGCACCACTCTATACTGTATGCTAGGAAGATGACATTGTTTTCATGTGCCTGCTATGTCAGTAAAGACACTTGGGAAACATTATAAGTGCCCTCTACAGCAGGTACCATCCAAAAGTTCAGAACACTTCATAAACACAAACTAAAACCTTAAAGCATCCACAATAAAATATTATCACCTCTGTTTCACAGATGGACACACTGAAGGTTGATCTGCCAGTGGACAAGGTTCCTTCTATTTCTGCTTTTCCAGCTTACAGAGCACCCTGGCACAGGTCACTGCACCAAACACCTCCCTGGTGCAGGAAAGTACTTCTCCACATATTTCCAAAGACTTGCACCAATGTTAAATGATCCTGCATTTCACAGATATGGGAGTAGGAACATCAGGAAAGGGGCTTGACATCTCCTGCAATGGCTTCCTGAAAGCCTGGTGGTCTACAAGACTTTTCCTGGAAGCCTGAAGTCCAGGACTGTGTTTAGCTTTCATTTGTGTATCTAGCTCTCAAAGTCAAAAAGGAAAGTTTAATCTGCAGTCCATAGGAGATGCATGAATGTTTAAGCAGAAGTGCAGCAGAAAAAAGACCCTCCTGAATTAGTCTTTAAGCCTCTCAAGCACTTCTCCTCATGTTAACCATCCTGGCAACACTGCTAGTATCAAGCTAGAGTCATGAGACATCTACCAACAGCCATTCTTCCCATAATTAAGTGAGGGGCTGTATGGAGACATGCAGTTACCAGAGAGAGGCACTTACCACATCTCAAAGTTTCTTTATGCTCTGCCAGCTTATACCCAGATTTCCTTCTCTGCTACAAGCTGTTTAAAAGGTTACTAACTTAAAATGGAAAATTGCTTTTTTTTAAGCATTAACAAAAAAGGTCACACCAGAAAGCTTCACATGCCCAGCATGTCAAGCCGACACAGAGCAAGACAACCAAAACACAGCATTCTTTTATTCAGTTTCCTAACACCCTCCTGCCTCTGGATAACCCTCCATCACTCCTTACATCCTCCTCCTCCCTAGCAAACCTTTATAAGCCACTCAAGCATTACCCCAGACATTGCTGCTTTGTTCAGGTGGGCCAATAGCCTGCTGGAGCTGCTCAAGAGTTTTAGCATCCCCAGAGGTACACACAAGTAACCTGTAGCTTGCTGCCTTCCTTTTCCCAGGGAGACAGATGTTGAGTATAGCTGAAGCTATTAAGGAAGACAAACCAGGTTTCCATGGTTATGGGAGCCTGAGCTTCCCATCTCAGAGAAAATGCAATGCACGAACCACTGTTAGGAAGCAGGAGAAACAAGGCCAGACTTATGGGCAGCTGTGTGCTACAGCTCCCCTGTATCTTACACACAGGCACCACCCAAATAAAGCTTCACTTGACAGCTTGGAGGTCTGGGGGCTTAGCAGGAGTGCTTCATACCTGTTGTACTGCTTCATACCTGTTGTACTGCGCTCATGCTGGGACAGCGTTTGCAATAGGTGTATGGACAGGCAGGGCTGTTCTCCCTGCTCACCTGGGCAAGCCTTACTCCCCCCAAAGGCGGTCAGTGCTGCAGGATGAGGCACAGACTGCCGATTGATCTGAGCTGCCTGTCTCAGGAGTGAGATGAAGCAGGTGCAGGCCACTCTTTGGGGCACGAATAAAGCGCTCGCGCACAAAAGCCCTGGGAAGGTGGAATTTGCAGGTGTGAATTTACAAGTCTGCCCCATTAAGTAAGATGGTTTGGGCTCAGCATGCTGCAAAAATACACACACAAAGCCACAGCACTCTCTCTCCTCTCCTTCAAGCAAAGCAGAACACAGTTTCCTTCATGCTGTCCTGAAAGTGAAATGGTTTATGATCAAAAGCCCATGCTGCTTCAAACCGAAAGACTGATGAGGCTGAAGAAGATGCTGATACAATGTGGAAGTGACAATTGCAGAGCCCCAGCAGATTTCTGAGGCAGTGACTCTCCAGGGCACAGAACATCACAGCCTCAATCCTACTTGAGATGCTGGAATAGCATCACAACCATGTTAATTCCCAGGCAAGTTTGTTCTTTCAGAGCAGCAAAAAAAAATATTTCAGGCTTATATTTTGGGAGTTCAAACCAGAGAATCAGTTGATGACATTTCCCCATCCCCCTCCTAGATTCCTCTCTGCAGCACCACAGTAACTGCCTGTCCTGACATCAGCTTTTAAATCAGAGCTGCACAGGCATAGCAACACCTATCCCTGGTGATCAAACTCCTCCAAACAACACCTTGGAAACATGCGAATCCAGGGCTGGCAAATCCTACCTGAGCAGCAGCCACCCCAGCCTGAGGTCCAGCCCCTCTCACCAGGGCAGGTAGCATGCACTCCATCAGCAGCAGGCACTGCCCACACACCCTTTCCAGCTTGTGTCATTTCCCAGAGCCACTGTCTCATCATGGAACACAGGGTACCAGCAGCAAATAAATGCTGGTACAGAGACACTTGTCCAATATGGAACCAGATCAAGATAAGCCAATTACTTTTCCACAGACAATGTCTGACCCTGATCTGCAATTAACAAATCAATTAAAATATTATTTTCCCTTCTGAAAAAAGCCAAACTGTCACCATCAATAAAGCTGCAGCCCAGTCCCTGGGACTTTCTGGAAGAGCACAAAATGAGGTTTGAAGGGAAGAAACTCAGAATTCAAGAACAATAATGACATTTCTCCTTTATTTCAGGGCATCTTTGGCTGGTTTTGACCACTCAAGGATGACTTCACTTTCCAAAGAGTCACTTGTGGAACACTAATCTGTTTGACAAATGAGGAACTGTGGGGTGTAAAAGCATGCAATGCCAGGACAATGTTCAGATCCACATTAAAACTCCAAAGTGCCAACCTAGCTAGGAAATAATCTTTCACAGACCCATACTCTGTAAGGCAATGATTTTGTAATTTCTTTGACTGCCCCCTACCTCATATTGCAGCAAACCTGAGCACTCTCATTATATCCACACAAAAAAATTACTGGAACTCTTCAAGGTGTCTTAGGCACGGTGCTTGCTGAGGCAGACATTTGAGGCTCTACTTAAAGTATATTTGCCTTTACAAGGGTTATTCCTAAATGCTTCTCACCACTCCTCTCAAGGCTGTACATGGTTTGTTTAGCTCCTGTAAGGCACCTGGAAAGGATTCAAGATGTGTGCATATAAAACTTCTAGGCAACACACAGTGTAGGGGTTTCACAGAATCACAGAGTTGTAGGGGTTGGAAGGGACCTCGAGAGATCATGGGGTCCAACCCCCCTGCCAAAGCAGCTCCCCAGCTCATACTGCACAGATAGGTGTCCAGATGGGTCTTGAATAACTCCAGAGAAGGAGACTCCACACCTCCCTGGGCAGCCTGTCCCAGGGCTCTGGCACCCTCACTGGGGAAAAGTTCCTCCCCATGTTGGTGTGGAACTTCCTGTGCTCCAACTTGCAGCCATTGCCCCTTGTCCTGTCCCCACTGACCACTGAAAAGGGGCTGGCCATTTCCCCCTGCATCCCATACTTAAGATATTGATAAACATTGATTAGGTCCCCCCTCAGTCTTCTTTTCTCCAGGCTGAACAGCCCCAGCTCTCTCAGTCTTTCCTCATAGATGTTCCAGGTCCTTAATCTTCTTCATAGCCCTTCTCTGGACTCTCTCCAGGAGATCCCTGTCCTTTTTAAACCAGGGAGCCCAGAACTGGACACAATACTCCACGTGGGGCCTGACCAGGGCAGAGTAGAGGGGGAGGATCACCTCCTTGGACCTGCTGGCCACACTCCTCCTGATGCACCCCAGGATCCCATTGGCTCTCTTAGCCATCAGGGCACACTGCTGGCTCATAGCCAACCTGTCATCAACCAGGACCCCCAGGTCCTTCTCCACAGAGCTCTTCTCCAGCAGGACATCCCCCAGCCTCTACTGATACATGCGGTTGTTCCTCTGGTTACCTCAAGAATGGCCAGAAAGTCATTGCTAAAACTCTGTTGGCCAAAGGCACCTGAGAGCAACTTGATGCTGTGCAGCTTGAGCAGCTCACAAATACATAATGTTGGGTTTTTTTAATTTGTCCAGCCTACCATTAACTGCCATGACTTGTGTGCTGTTAAATCTCAACTGCTTGATCTTCTCACCCTTCAGTCCCTGAAACATAAAAATGCAGTAATTCCTGCCCATTGCAGCCTAAACTTGGTCCCTCTTCTCTGTGCATTCAAACCCATGGACATTTTAACAACAGCTCACTGGTAGCTCCTTAGGACACTCAGACATATATGCTGGGGTTTCTTTCCCCCTCTTAGGCAGAGACAGAGAAAGTAAACCACATCCACAGAGGCATTATGAGCACTGCTGCTGTGGGTTCTCATATACAGTAAAAAAAAAAATCCCTTCTATTGGTTACAAGCCTCAACTCAGCTTGGCTTTGGTCACTCTTATGGAACATCCAGAGGGCTCTGGATGCCATGCTGTTCCCACACCTCAATAAAGCCTGAGCTAGGAAGAAACTGTCTTAGATGGGGCAGACTGGGATACTAAGACTCTGTGTCCCAGCCCACTAGGCACCCCTACTTCTGCCTGGCACACTAGCAAGCAGGATGGCAACAAGATGAGTGAAGATTGGGGCTGCCATGCTTGTTTCCTCAAATGACTATCCCAAGACTCTGAGAGCCTCTAGTTCTATCAGATGCCTCTCAATATAACCCTGCCATGTAATATGCTAATAAGCAGTGGTTCAAAATAAATCAATATCCCAAGTAACTAGAGGAAGGGATTTCTTGATAGCAGGAACATCCATTAATGTCTTGTCGATTGAGCTTCAGAAAAGGCTTGGTAAATCTATAAATAGATAAACGTAGTGATTCATATTCAAAAATAAGCACAGGGATGAATTACAGAAGCAAGCTAACCTGTACTGCTGACACCCAGTGGCTGGGAGGGCTGGTGCCCTCTTTTCCATTCACATGGGGCAGCTTTTCTCCCAGTGCTCCCCACAGCAGTCACGGTTTGTCTCACCAGGACTGCAGACACAGGAGGAAGCAAGTCCTCCACAGCATGACCCTGGATCCAGCTCTCTCACCCAAGAGTATGACAACTCTAAAGCCCAGCCAGCATCCCAGCCTCCATCTGCATACCCCACCTCTGCTGGAGAGGCTCCTAACCAGGTACCCAGTGAGCAATGGGGGCTGCCACACTGCGATACATTTCCACAGCAGCTAAGTACAGACCACTGTTTCACAGGACGCTGGGATGGGAAAAGGCAGGCATAAGCCTGGAAAGCAAGCAAGATTGCACCAGCTTTAGGACCACTGACTCTGCCACCTCAGTTTGTAGGTCAGGATAAACTTGCTTGTTTTCATCTGTCCCTATGGAGCAAGAGTCACCACCCACAGCCACCCACCCTGTGATTTAAAGATAACACCACAAATACAGTATCCAGGACTTAACATACTCCATTATCCTGCCAACCTACCAAGTAGCAGTTCACACAGAGAATACACTACAATAACATTCCCATGTCCACCCTGAGCTTCTGACTGGTTTCCAGATGGAATTTAACACCCAGCCAGTTTTTTTAGACTTTACAAGAAACAGCCTGTCACTGGGGTGGAATGCCTGAAGATAACCAGCCAGCAGGACAGATTTACACAAACTTAACAAATCATTTCTTCTGGCATACTTTGCTTTTTTGAAGGAAGTGCACACTATAAAACAGTCCTTATCTTGAGTCTTTTTCATCAAATGTGGAGAAGAGTCTTCCTACTTGTTCACTGCTTTTCAATACTATTCAAGGAGGGATTAGACAACAGCTGATACTGAGAACACTCATAGATCTTTGAGAAACATCCATCTTCAATACAGAGCTATCAACCATGAGACACTGAACCACCGAGTGAGAAGTGTGAATGCAGGGTAAAAGCAAAATGCAAACCCACCCAGATGTATCTTAGTTTCTGAATGAAGTCTAGGCTTTCTAAGAAATTACTAAATTGCTACATTTCATAAAAACTGGGGGACCAGGAAAGTTATATTACCTTTTTACAAATTATATCCTTATGTGTTTAGGCTACATTAATAAACACGATGTATTTTGATACAACCTTTTCCATAAGACAGCAGCACCACACCTAGATATTGCTGTATGCTTCCATTTCTACTAGTTTCTTGGGACCCCAGGTCCTACCTACTGAAAGGCACATCCTAAAGAACGTGCCCTCACCTCAACCACGGAGCAGCTCACACCCATTCTCTGGGGAACACACACACATTTGAGTCTGAATTGTGTCAACTGTTCCCATGGATTCCCCGATTTTCCAGCAGGTAACTCGTGTTTGAAGGCTGGCTTATGCCTCAGAGCACAACCCCAATGCTCACCAACCCAAACAAAGGCATCACTTTGTCCTCAGTGCACTCTCCTATTGTGTCCATGCTATTCCTTCAGAGAAGCTGATGCTTGGAGGCAATCAAAAACTTTTCAGGTAGGGCACTGAACTCTTGTTTCTAAGGACCAGAGTAGTCCTATGAGAATGGGTAGGATGCTGGCAGGTGGAGCAAGAAAGTGAACACCTTAGAGACCTAGCTTTCTCTTAACTGCAAAAACATTCATGTAAGATAAACAACTGCAGCTTCTAACCTCTCTCAATACACAAATATGTACATTTCTAGATCAATAGCAGGAAACATTCCATTTGTTCAAAGCCCCTAAACCTTAGGAATTGCAAGTGTCAGAAGTGGCTATAAATACTGTGCTGACTTCCTGCTGTTCCAAGCTGACCTTCCTGCTATTTCTTTATGTCAAAGGAAGGCAACAATGTCATCCTCAGAGGGAAATCATCTGCTTATGAAGCAGGTCCACAGATGCTCCCTCAACAAGCCCCCAGGCTTTCTTCATTACCAGCAGCAAGAATCATCATTTTGATGCACACCACACACACCCCCCACACCCCCAAAGCAAGAAATCCCCTGCATTTTCAACACTGAGACAGTCTTACCAGGATTACTGCAGTGAAGTACCAGAGTCAAATAAGAACATTCTGCCATGTTCAGCTAACCCAAAATAGTTGAAGATTATTTTTAATAAGTTGAGCTGCCCTTCCCTACTAACACACTACTTCAACTTGTGGCACATATCCCCATTCTCTCCTTGAGAAAAAGTCCCTGGAGAATGACATCTCCCATACTGCAATAAGTAGTCCTCTCTCTTTCATTAAGGGTACAGATTTTCTGATGTTCTAGCTCAGACTATCAAGGAAAAGGTGTTTCATTGCTAACTGTGCTAGAAGGAGTTACCTAGCACTCTGACCTTGAGCAAATTGCTTCTACTCAGCTCCTCATTTTCCTTAGATAACTCTCTTGGCTTCCTTTTTGTAGCACTGATAGCCATGATCACAAAGAGCTATGCAACAACTTCATGTTGTATGTTAGAGGCTGGCATTTCACCAGGCAGGCTGACTTAGGGAAGGAAAGAGTGGAGTCCAGCTTCCAGGCTCAGCTCCAGAAGCCATGTCTCATTAAGAGAAAATACTGAAATCAACAAGAATGAAGCTTTTGGGCTTTTTTGGCAAAACTTTAAATATCATATGAACATCTGTCACCTCACTATCCTTGAGATGTTGAGCTAGATTTGAGCACAAATATCAAAACAAAGCAACTCAGGCTTCTGAGTTTACTCCTGCTTGACACTAATTTCTCTGAGGTTGTGCAAAAGCTAATAGAGTGTCCTGGTTTCAGCTAAGATGGAGTTAATTTACTTTATAGCAGTGGATGAAATGCTGTGCTTGGGTGTTAGGACAGGAGCAGTGCTGGTAGCACCCTGATGTTTTTAATTGTTGCCAAGCAATCAAGGACTATTTCAGTTCTTCGTATTTCCCTACTAATGAGAAAGGAGGGGACACTGCCAGGACAGGTGACCTGAACTGGCCAAAGAGGATATTCCATGCCAATTACATCATGCTCAGTTTAAAGGGGGGACTGGAAGGAGGAGAAAAAAAGCCTCCAGGATGTGCAGTTTTGGGGGACGGTGGGGTCCCAGGACAGCTCTGGGCTGTACGGCCTGAGCTGTGTGGTTCAGTGAGAGACTGCATTGTGTATCACCAGTTTCATGTATCTTGTGCTCTAAAGTCCTGTTATCATTGTCGTATGTTTTTTATCTTTTTCTGCTATTTTAGTAAGCTATCCTTATCCCAACCCACGGGGTTTTGGTTTGCTAGGTTTTAGTTTAGGGGTTTTTTTCCCTCTTTACATTTCCCTTTCCTTCCCCCACCCCCAACTGCCCCCCTCCCTCTTCTTTTTGTTAAAAGAACAAGCAACTGTGTGGGGCTCAACCACCACATAGAGACACTTGAACTGCCCAGGAGATGGGTCTATCCAAAAGTTCTTAAATTCTATACCAGGCCTGAAAGGCTTTGGCTCTGCCAATATTTCTAATTGACTGCTGGGACAGGTGCTGAAGATGAGGTGAGTTGCATTATCCCAGAAGCACTCTAGCACCATAAGGAGCTGACACTGAATGTTCCTGGCTGGCCTTTGTCACAAACTAAAAAAACTGAACATTTTCAGAAGAGGATTTTGATTTCCTGGGGCTCTTCCCCTGTCATGGTGAAATGGCTCCATGATTCAGGCAGGCAGGATCAGGTACAGAGCGCTCCAGGCACCTTTGATACGCACAAGCAGCATACACACATAAGAGCCCGAGATGCTGACCTGAGACAAGCCAGTTCTGCTGACTGTGCCAGTACAGGTACCACAGCAGAAGTTACAGGGAACATGACAAGGCAAATACAGGAAAAACACCCACTGTTACAGATGCTTATTAACTCAGGTCGCTTGTTCCTCAATGGTGAGCACACACTTTTACACAAGCATCTCTAACTAGTCATGTGTCCTCAGCAGGGTTTGGTGACAGTCTCACTGAGCTATCAAACAGTCCCAAATGCATCCACCACCCACAAAACCAAGCCAACCAGTACCTGAGAGATCTCTAACATTAAAGAAGCACAACGCCTAAACCCTGCTATTCAAAATTCCTAATCCCCTCCCCTCACAGAAAGGTGATTAAAACTAACTACACAGATCCACACATGGTCCTTGCCATTTTCTTCCAGTGAAGATCCACAAGGAAAAGAAAGGAAACAATTGTATGAAGAATAATTTTCTTTGATGCCATTTCTCCATGTTGCCTTTCCTATTACTGCAAATATTTGTCTTTGAAGATCTTTTTCTGCATGAAAAATGAGATTTACCATGCATAGAAGCTTTATAGACTATTACTCCAAACCAGCTACACTATTTTAAACTTTAAAAAAAGGTTGCTACAATAACTTTATAAAACATATGTAGATTTTAAAAACAAGAGGCAGATTATGTGTGAGATTAATAATCTTTATAGAGCTATGAAAACGTTATGTGATATTTAGAAGTATAGAATGTTTTATGTAAGGTCTCTTACACTGAAGGACTTGGATCCCACCAGAAAGTGCCTATCAATCAAGCCTTATCTGTAGGAAAAATATTAGGATTACCTTTTAGACAGAAGCCTAGTATATCCTGAAAAATGGTTCAAACAAGTGAACAAGTCCTTCAGCTACAGCTAATAGAAATGTTACACATGCAGGATAAGATGTGAAGGGGGCAGTGATGCACATGGGCATTTGATCATATGCCCTTGTAACTTCATTTACCGTTCAAGGTAATTTCCATCTGCTGGGTCTCACAGCAAACCAACTATAAAGCAGTTATGGGATCCAAATCTCCTGCCATCCCAATGAACGTGAGATTGTAAAGTAGGAATTGGAGTTGACAGCACAGGAGGAGAAAAAGCAGTTATGAAATGCCAGATGATTAGCAATTGTAACAAAAAAAGTAACAATTACATGGACTGCTACTTCAGTCCCTTCATCTTTGTTTCTATAAGGATGTCCCTCTGGGACACAGCACACAGATCAGTCTATAAAATGCAGCACACTGTTACAGAAATAGTTCTCAAACCTCTTTTTCCCCAATCACCATCTTCACTAGGGACAAGATTTGGGCCTTTGAGATGTAGGAGGGGTGTTACCATCTATCCACACCAAACTGCTGCCTAAACATACAGGCCTGACAACAGCTGAGAGGGGAAAAGCACAGAACAAGACAACACACTGCAGTAGCAATCACATAGAAGAACAAGAACCACAACACAGAGGTTTCCTGATGTCCTTGCCTATGCTGCCAGAAAGATCGGATGGGCTTCCATCCTTCTACAATCTCTGACAGTTATATTTTTTTATGATGCTGCAGCGCTACTGTGTGTCTCCAGGCCTATCTATGCTCTTCCTTGTGTTAGTAAAACACTGCTGCTCTATTTGTTGCTGAGGTGCTGAAAAACTATTAGCATCAACTCTAAAAATAACTGGTAAACTTTAACTTTGGTAGTCATTATTGCAGCTGGCATGAGATGCATCTCTCCAGTTAGACTCATCTCTAATGCTTGAGAGCATCTTTGAGCTATGAACTTCAGGAAAAGGAAGAGAGGGGAAACTAATAGCACCCCACTAGGCTAGAGGTAAACAGATGCTTTCTCAGTAAAACAGCTCAAAACCTTTTGCATTAGCAAGAGAAAACAAAGCATCGGTGCCCTGGTTTCAGCACTGTGTTACTTTACCGATACTCATCACATTCAGGAGCACAGATAGGGTTTAAAAGTTATTTCAACCAATGAAAATTCAAAGGTAGGATTTAATCCAGGAGTCCTGCTGCTCTGCACCATCCACTTAGCGTGGAGACTTCCTTCCAAAGGCCCTTAAGGTCTCTGAATCCAGCCACTCCCAAATTGCAAATGCTGCCCAAGAAATGTCTCAGATCAGGGTAAGACACTAAAACCACACGAGGTTCCTAAACCAATTTTAACATAAGGTAATGAAAATATGCCTCAACTGCAGAGTGTACACATAAACACATACTGCCCAGGCACCAGTACTGCCCAGGACAGTAAATCCATTAATCAGATGTTTCTGTAGCCATTGTCCCACTATACAGCTATAAGGGACTGAACCCAGGTGATTTTCGAGCTGGTCTCTTGGACTTAGCACAGCTATGTGAAACTCTGGCTCTCCATCCCCACACATTTTTTTGCCAACTGGGGCTGAGCTAAGAGCCAAGGGGTTTCTTTTCCAGAGGAGCAAGAGATGATTTACTGCCTCATATAGCCATAGCTAACCTCTCCAGGAACAGAGCTGACAGTCCAATAGGTCCTTCAGTGAAAAGGAAGGATCCAATACCAGACCCATTCAGTTTTACCTTGTATCAAGGGAGCTCACTGCCCATGCCTTCCTATTTCTGGATTGCTCTATCATATGGGGTCATAATTAGAGATATTCTGATTTCATTTTTCCCCTTAAGGGGGCACATGGGCTTTTCAGTTCATTAGATGCAGGGAACTCAGCAGCCATTGGCACCTTGGTCACTATTTCTGGTACCCCTCAGCATCACTATAAATTTACATAGTTCACAGCTAATGGTGTCAACTGGGGCTATTCTGGGACATGGGGTGAAAACACTGTGGTTCACAAATCAAGGCAACACAATCTGGTTTGAGTGATGCTTTTTTTGTAATCTACAAGATAATCCATCCAGGTGAAGCCAGATAGTCATCCTTATGGAACTATTTCACATGACCTAGACATGGCATTCAAGACAGTAACCACTGGCAAAAATATGGGCAGAACATTTGCAGCTGACATCTGCACAGAAATACTTGATATAGTCAATGGTAACACTTGCAATTTCATGACTAGTTCTGTCAAACTGTCCTGGGGAAAATCTATCGCAAAGTTGTAGAGTTTTGAGTGAAGCTTTACTGCTTGTTCTGTTTTAAAAGAAAGAACAAAAAATGAATGGAAGTTTTTTTTAAAATTCCATTTAAAATATGTTACTTAAGACCAAAATACAGTATTTTTTTAAAGACAAATATTCAGGTTTCCCCAACAGCACTGATTCTCTTTTTACAAAAGAAGTTAAAACAGAAAGCTGGAAAGAACTATTTCCCCCACCAACTTAACCTCCATACTTCCACAAATAGAAGAGCTAGAAGGTTGATTAAGGAAATACTACAAGAACTAAAAACAACTATAAAGCTTTATGGTCCATATGTACATCCACCTGGAAAGGCCTTAAAAGTACCACATGAAATCCATTAATCCAGAAAGAGTATTGTGATACCTCCATATATAACCAGCCCACAATGAAAGTTTAGCTGAAAAACACAAGTGTCTAGTCACTGTTGTGTTGCTCAGAGCCTTAAGTGTTGACTAACTCTCATTGATCCAAGGCAGGACCTACCTGGACAATGACCTTAACATGCTTTAACTTTTGGTCAGCCCTGAAGTGGTCAGGAAGTTGGATTAAATGATCACGGCAGGTCCCTTCCAACTGAAGGCTTTCCATCAGTAATTCCAGAGTCCAGAAAGCCCTTGAGTGGTCCAAATGGTAAGAAAAATTACTGGGTTCAATAAAGTTTCAAGAAATTAGATTTTCTGCAAAATAAGAAGTCTGGGTTTTAGGCAGCTCCTTTGCTAACAGGAGGGAGAAGAGACACATGCTTACACTGGAGCTCCTACCAGGCAATACAAAGCCCAGAAATATGGTTTATTACCTTTTGCTAGACCATTGACTACTACTCCAACAGAAGTGCTGACACTAAGGAGGACTGCCCACAAGCAGGTATTTCACAGGAGACAAAGCCTTCACACATCTGAGGAGCCAGGGAGAAGGTCAAAGTACTAAAAGCCTCCTGGGTGCCCCAGCCGGGCTTCAAGCCCAAATCCAATTTACAGAATTGATACTAAGCTACAGAGGAGAAACAGAAGTGGGACATGTCCTTCCCCACATGGTCCTTCCCAATACTCTCCAAACCAACAGCTCACCACGGCCACTTTCAAGATGAGATGAAAAGCTTTATTCAGAGCAAGCACTGTTTGGTTTGGATGACCAAATTGCTGTGCAGCTTCTGGGTAATAACAATGACTTGAGGAAGACAAGAGCAGTAAAGTAGCTGAGCACCAGCCTTGCCTTTGATATTCCTGAATACATACTCATGATCCACGTGAGCATAAACTCGTTGCAGCGGTGGTGATGCCAGCTTTAATGGTGCTGAGATTCAGTGAGACTCTTCTGGACTCGCTGTTCCTGAAAAACCTTTAAATAAAAAAGGAACTGCCTGTGTTTTCATATGCATAGCAGCATGTCTATAACAGGCCATCAATCCAAAAATCCCTACCATTTGACTGACTTGCACAGGCACAGCACAGAGCTGTGCTGGCGCTAGAAGAGCCCTGTTCATGCAAAGCTCAGCATCAGCTCCAATACCTTGTTCTCAATTTCACAGACAGCAGAAAGCAAAGCTAAATTCTGCACTAAGTTCTGCTGTTGTAAACCTTAGGGTGGGCACCACAGAAGGGACAATTTCATCAAAACCAGTATTTTCTTACTATAAATAATTAAGAATTTAAACACATTCTGTTCTTTGTCTCTGTATACTGCCCACGGCTGCATGCTTACATCGCTTCAGTATGTCAGGCTTGTCCTCACTATTTCTGGGAACCTTCTAATCAAAGGAGGAGGAAAATTCAACCCTAGCTTTTTCTTTTTTTCTTTTTTTTTTTTTAAATAAAAACACACCAAAGGCTTGCTATTCCAGGATGTTGATTTTTTGGGAGGCAAGTGCACTATAAATACAGTTTAGGTAGGAAAGCCCGAAATGCATGTTACTGAGAGATGAATCATGCAAATAAAATTGACAGGTAATTTTAGGTATCTGGTGCTATGTTCAGTAATAATGGCAGGAGCCATGTCTCAGCATAGAGTCACTTGTTACAAGTGTACGTAATAGTCATTTTTAAGATGACTTCAATATTCTGACTTTTGAAGATACTACATAGCAATTTTAATAGCAGTTGCTAAGACAAAAGCATCAGAAGTATATAATTTGTGCCAATAAATACCTGCCTTCAGAGTGGCAGGAAGAAAGTCAAAGGTAAACAAGCCACAACTGTTTGCTATTTTAGCATCCCCTTGAACCAATATGAAATAACTTCTTCAAACTTTTTAGTACTTTTTAAGTAGTGATAATTAAGGTTTAAAGGCACTTAACTAGAACTTAGACCACATAATCGGTAGGAAAACACAATGGAAATAAGTTAGGTAAGGTATCAAAGACCTGGGCTTTGCTTACTGAGCAAATGATGCATTTACCTACACAGGTGCAAATCCAGAGCAGCTCCACAGGCTTCACTTAAAATCTTATCTGGAATAGGAAACTCAGGGCAGTAATTTTTCAACTTCTCTTCCAATTTCTCCCTCACTTCTCATATGGCAACAAAATGGCTACAATTTGCAGTATGTAATTTCTCCACTGGGACACACTAATAGGAATAAAAAGTTTAAAAATTAACATCTGAGATTGCCTGTTAACCAATGCCATACATTATCAAATTACTGCATTGACAGTCTCGGAATATGAGGAGCACTGGTCAATAGAAAAGGGGGAATATGAATTTAAGTTTGGGGGCGGAACAAAAATCTCAAAAAGCCTGATGCAGCCTTCAAAGAGATCAAATATGCTAAAGATATAGCAGAAAGCAGGTATTGCTGAGGAAGCTTATTCTACCGTCAAGCGAGGTATGCCGCAATGGCTTGTTAGTATCAAATTAGGAAGTCCAAGACATCATTTATGCACAAGAAATTTGTTTTACCCTTCCATGTACTAGAAGGTGCTGGATTCTGCATTTTTCCCTCATTTTGTTGGCATTGCTGCCTGTTTCCCTCTCATCATATGTTGGAGCCGCAAGCATTTCTTAGACTGAATCTGGGGATATTCTAGAGACAGTGGAATGGAAACTTTTGCATCATAGCAAGATCAGCACGTGGAAGGAGTCTCAAGAGTGAATTCAGGCTGTACTTTTCCTAGACGGTTCCAGAAAACTAAGGTGAATCTCAAAACAATATTGCCTATAAATAACTCATTCTGGAAATCGATAGCATTTGGTGTTTTGTGTTTGTTTCTTACCATTCTAGAGCTACTAGTGCAAGATATTCTTAACTGAAAGTCAGTCAAGTTCTGTACTTACTAAAGCTCTCTCAAAACACACATTCAGATTGAAGCTCCAAGGGCTGTACTTAAAGGCAGAAGTTTATTATTCTGTTGAATTTCATACAAGTTTGATCTTTCAAACTTCACAGGCACCCCACCTGTAATTTCCTCCTTGTTCCCCAATTAAATCCCAATTCCAGCCACAACATCTGGATCCAGTTCTCCCGTGACCCAAGTAACAATAAGCACTCAGATACAAGAAGGGGACACAAACCAGTATGTGAATGGGAAGAAGAAGAGGGGGGGATACAGAATTCAGAACTAGATTTAGTTCCAAGTAACCAGGAATTCAAGTTCTCAGCAGGGTTATGTCAGAATCCAACATCAGCTCAAAGAGGACTCAAGTTTTTTAGTCCAACATTTGCCTGAGTAGGGACTATCACAACACTTGAGCGTACCCATCCCACCAATAGTCTTTGACTGGCCAGGCTTGAAGACAAAAATAGAAGTGAGTGATGTTGCTTCATGTTGGAATAGGCATGGCATAAGAGATTTAGCAACCAGATATGCTTCAATCTTCCTGAAGCTGGTCACCCTCTTTTGGAGATACCATTAAAATCAAGGAAAGTGTTTTTGCATTAATAATACATTCTCAGTGACTGAGAATCAAGGCAACTTTCCCTCATTATACCAATAAAACATTCAGCACTTCTGGCTTTTCTTCCTAAATCCTCCAAGTAGCTACATTCAGTAAATTAACCTTACCTATTGAAGGCTGATGGGGATAAAGCTGGTCTAAATCAGCTTCCAACAGAGGGATGAAGCACAAGAGGAAGAATCGCAGCTCAAGAGAAACAATTTTCCAAATTAGAAATTCTATTCCATACTTTCCTGATTCCTTGCTTTGCACATGCTATTAAAAATAGCAAGTAGAACGCCTTGCTTCTGAAAGTACACATCCTGATGCACGCACAGCCCTCCCTCGGCCCCACCGCTCAAGACACACTGCAGAATCGGTCCCTCCGCACTCTACTGAGCAAACAGCCATCATCTCAAGCCACAAGATCCCTACTGAAACATGACGACACCGTAAATAGTTTAATTCAATCTAAAGAAAAATAAAAAAAGCCATAGTTTTCAGTCTTTAGCCTGCATAAATATCAAATCATAAGGTTCATCCAAACCTGGGACCCGGGAGAAGCAACTCAGTGAATTAGCGTGATGATTTGTACTCTTATTGAGTATAAAGAACACTTAGAGAAAGCAGGGATACAGGAGCTATAAAAAAGGAAGCTTCCTTGTATCACTGACAGGGAAAGAGCAAGGGGTTTTTTTCAGTTATTTTAGTATAAGAGCATTATTAAAATCTTCATACTTTGAGCAAGAGAATTGTTATGCCCATCAGTAATATTTTTAACTGTCAAAATGCCCTTTTGCCATGCTACTAAGCACCAAGGTTTGCATGTAAAAATTAATCATGTTACCTCATTTATAGGTCAAAAGGCACAGACTAAAATAGTTTCTGCAGTTCTCCCTGAATAACTAGCTTTTGCATATCAATTTGTATGGCATATTAGAAACATGCAATTCAGACAGAATTTGAATAACTGAGTAGCTACAAAGGGAAAGATAAGAGCAGATAAGAAAAATCTAGCAGTAAGCTAAGCCTTTTGAAAAAAAAACCTGCTTAGAAATAATCAAGTTTCTTAATTTCTGGACCCCAAATGAACTTAGGATGAAACAGTTGCATGCAGGTCATTACTCAAAGTACCCACAGATTACTCTTCCAGGCACTATGCATAGAAACGGTACATCAGAAACAACTTAATACATTTTAAAAATAATTTGAAGTTACTCCAGCATCTCATTCAACCTAAAAGCAACTTCCACAGCTCCCACGTAACTCTTGGAAGTTGGGTGGAGAAATTTGTCTGCTTCTTGGGTATTTTAATAATAGCCAGATGACTAAGCCCTCCTCCCATTTTTATAGCTTCTAAAGCTATTACTATGGTCCTCTTCCCCCTTTGTTTTAAACATATGGTGGGACTCTAGGTAGGAAGAAATACAAGCTCAGCCACCTTCCCCTCCTCATTATGAGGCCGTTAGAGCACAGATGCGCTCTGGGTTACATTCCTAATTCTCCCAGTGTCAGATAGGCTTGGGTCATCCTCTCATCCAGAAGTTGCGTATGACTGCTTGCAGTATTTCAGCAGCTACCAACTGAGGGTTAATAAAGGTATTAGACTGTTATCTGCTCTTGTATGTGGCAGCACATAGCCAAGGCTTGCTCATTTGCTAGTCACACACAACAACCTGAGCTCTTACCACCTTTGAGCCTTGCCAGGACACAGTCGTATTTGTTGCATTTAACATGGTTTCTAATGTAAGAGGAACAGACATTTCCCTTTCTTTCTGAAAAGCATTAACGAAAAGCATGCATGAGATGCCAGCTTAGTGCCTTGTGCTCCCCTCCTGCATCTTGCACCAGAGACTGAGTGAAGGACAGGAGAAAAGCAATCTTTGCAGCCCCTAAACTGCCTCCGTGATAAGGTAGTAAGGTCAGGCAACCAGTGTTCCCCTGCTATACAGAAAGCTGACACCCATATGGAAATGCACAGCCTGAGGAGGGGGTACTTAAAAAAAAATACCAGGCCATCGATTTGCATCTCCAAACATGCTTCTCCACATAAGGCTTCAAGCAGACAGCGTGAGAACCACTGGCCTCGGTAGTATGCCCTGGGTCCTGCACAGCACATCACTATGAAATGCAGAGGGCATGTAACTACCTTCTCTATGGAAAATGAGCTTCTTGGAGAAGCCTCTGACCACCTTGAGAAAGATGTAAATATTCCCAAAGGAACGATTTCATAACAAGAGTGACAGGGCTGTGACTTGATTACCTCTTTGTAATGGAAATCAAGACATGTGTGACACAGTGTTTACCAAAGCAATCCACATTATTTCAACACAGAAACGTTTGTAAGTAGGTAATATGTGCTGCAGACTCACCTCTAACACACAAAGTGTCAGGAAGATGCCTGATGGGGTAGGATTTGACATGAGCTTCCCAAAGATCTTCAGGACATGAACTACAGCTGAGATCATCAAGACCTTTTCTTTGATCATTGAAGTAAGCCACAAAGGTGGGAACAGTCTACAGCAGTCTCCAGAACTGCATGTTCTCACTTGCCACCCTTTCTCACCTTGTCCACAAAGCCTGTCTGCGATCCTAGAATTCATCAGCTCTTGTTGGGTTTTGATCACAAGTTCTTCAAGGTGAAGATTCTGTCCTTTACAGACACAGCACACAGAACTGTGCAGAGAAAGCTAGCCCACATCACTGAATGTGGCCATGGAGGCTTCAGAGCAGCAGTGGGGACAGACAGATCAAACCACCCCACCCATTCCCATATCCACAAAACAGCAGGATGCAAAATGCTCAGATCTCTGAGTCCCAGAAAGGACAACTTTGCATCCAAGGTAAACTGGACCTTACTACTGTTTTACAAGACCTCACTGAAAAGCCTGGATGTTGCATGTCTGTGAACAGCAGCCTTGTAGCTTCCCTGCAAAAGCAGAAAGCCTGCTTCCAGCATTTGTGACTGGGAAGAGAACATGACTCAGATAGCTCCACTGTAGCAGCATCTGCCTGGGACAGTCACTCTGCAGAGATGTCCTCTGCAGAAATGTCCCCAAAGCCCTGCTGCTTTGGGACAGAAAGCACCAAGAACTGGCTGGGACCTTGTAGAAGCGCTCAGCAGGCAGCATGACCAACATTGCAACATCAAGTCCCCGCTCCCCACTACAGACAAGGTAAAAGTAGTAATGTCTTCTCTCCCTCACTGCCAGATAGGGGGTTGCCTGTGCCTTAGGACTACAGAAAAGGGTATAGCACCTATAGAGGAAGGGAGCCCTCCCTGCAGCAGGGCCAGGCTGCAGTCCCTCTCCACTCCGTCCAGAAGCCCAGGGATACATTCCACACTGTGCAGCTTGACTCTTGCTTGGCCGATTTCTTTCCCAGCCTCCGAGTCTGAACATCACTGTGTGACGTTCCTTCCCCTGCTAAGTGTCTTTCTGACTGTGGCTGAAAAATTTGGCAAGCAACCAACTATTCTTTAACCTCCACATTAACTATTGTTAGCTTTGGCAAAGCCCAGCTCCTGGGATGCCTGGAGTGGTATCGCTTACTGCTGCAGCCTACAGGAACTGCTGTAGTGGCGAGATTCAGAGAACAGGGATCAGGTAGCAGATGCAAAACAGAGTCCTCACCCACAATGCCCTCCCTTCCCCCATTGCCTTAATGAGCTTTGGGAACAGCTACAACTTTCAAGCTTCTCATTGCTGGAAACTGTTTGGAGACAGTGAATGTGCAGAACAGACCAAGTCGAAGCAGCTGAAAGTTAGACAAGGCCAAATGTTACTTTTAGACCACCGAGATGCATTAATAACACTGCAGATCCATAAAGTGCTACAATTATTTATCTATTAGGAGTCAGGAGAAGAGAAAGATGTTCATTTCTAACCAGATTTGACTGTTGGAAGGGGGGGACAGACTGCACTCCTCCTCAGTCTACACCAGGACCCTCTTGCCTGCACTCTTACTGCAGCAGTCCTGATAACAGTAAAGTCCTTAGTCCTGCACCCCAATGCACAAAACCTCAAAAAACTAGTGAATGTCCTCTCCCCTCATTCTCATCAATGAGTCCAACCAGGGTAATCAGTTACAGCTGCTCTGAGCAGTGCCAGAGGTGAGCCTTCAGCTTTTTTGCCACACCACCCCCCCACACACACACCTTTTTTTTTAGAGGACTGCAGGCTTAGCAACACATCAGCACCATCCACATTCAGACAACCAAGTTGTCCTGGGATGGCAAATCTTAGATAGAAGTGTCCACAGCAGTCACTAGGGATAGCCAAATTCAGGGACTAGAAGGTACATTTTCTTAAACAGACTTCAATGTTGCTTAATATAGCACACACTCTTCCACTGCATCTGCATAACGCTGAGTTTGAAATGTTCTAAAATTTGTGCCAAGGAAGACTGGAGGGGTGGTAGAAGGGCTACAGGAGGAAGGATTTAAAAATCTAAGGGATGACTCCAGAGAACGACCATATACAAGCAGCAATCTCTTAACACAGGACTTGCAATGCAGAGGCTTGGCTAGTATTGAAAACAGAATGTAAACAAGCCCCTAGTAAGCCAATGCAGCTGCAAGTCCATCTAGGATTAGCCACAAAAGCTGAAGATGTGAAGGGTTTGGGCTGGCTCATACCTTCCCCTCTGGGGACACGTCCTGCATCGCATCTATGTACACAAAACCAGTCTGTTAGATCTGTGCACCACAGGCCTCTGCATGCTACTCCAACGTTAAGCAAGTTTCAAGAATTACTTCAGTGCCAATGCAACTGGATCCCTGCTGCGATGAGACTTCACCTGCCTTCTCATTTTCCCTTTGAGGTGCCAAAGTTGCTTGTGTATTCCCTCTAAGGTCATCGTTACTTCTGACCTGTCCCATTCTAGCACCGTGATTTCCGCTGCTTTGATCTGAACAGTCATTTCCCTGCATGGATAGAGGAAACCCAGAGAGCGTTTCATCCCTACCTCTACCCCATCACGGAAAACCTCTAGTCAAAGCAAAACTGCTGAGAATTTCTTGCAAAAGACAAAAGTAGTACTGACTCCAGGTTGTCTCACCCCCGATAACCCTTTCACCAGAGCCAAGAGCCTGGGAACACGGACTGCTGCAGAGCCTGTCTTGCAACTAACAAACCCAAGTACGGGCAGCCTGAAAGGCTGCCTTGTGCAACTGCTCATCACCAACTCGGGCACCAACTGCATTATAACAGTTGCTACCTGTTTGCACAAGATAGGAATCTGGTGACCCTCTCCCAGGTGCTGCTTTTGCCACCAGCTACCCGGACTCTTATTTTACTGCAGATGTTCCCTTTCTGGCCCCCACCCAACTCCTCCAGCTACATGATCTCCACCAGAAGTTCTACAAAGAGCCTTTTGCCTGCTTGTGTAGTGCATGACAAGGCACATAATAGGTTTTACTAAAGTCACAGTCTATTTGTTTCACATCCAGACGTGTACCAGTAGGACATTCAAAAAGGTAAAGGTGTCCCATCTCAGTTTAACTGTGAAAACTGTGGATAGCAAAATACGTATATACATCAAGGCTAATATGACTGCTGTGAGCTTTTAATCCAAGTCTCTGCAGATAGACTTTTTTAAAAAAGGTACTTACCTGCCCTCAAGCCCTGGTAATTCTATTGATCACTGCCCACAAGAAACTGTACTTTATAGGACATACTGCCTCCATATGATTGAAATAGCTTCCTTCCTTAATCAGCATATAATCAGATATTCCCACACAGGAGAACTATAGCCCTGATTGACAAGATAGTTACAAAAATAAACCTGAGGTTTAAATATAGCTTGCTCGGCTCCCTGGAAGGTATGTAGTATTGTGTTATACAAGACTACCATCATTTTCCTTGAATTAATATGGTCCACATTCTCCCACTGCCTTGGTCTCTATCAATTAAACAGCTACCAGATTGGTGTTGTACAGGAGAGCTGGCAGCTGGGGTTAGGCAAGAATGGCAAGTAGCCTCCCCTCTGCATGGGCTGACTTACCATCAATATTCCCTTGGCCATTAACACGTACAGATTTTGAGTTCACGTACCAGTTGAATATGCGAGGTCTGATGCAATTGTATAGGTAGATAGGTAAACAAACATGCAGGACTACACAGCTACGTATGGAAACAGAATGTATATGCCCAACACGAAGGGATATCTTTGGACGAGGTATGTGCCTCCGCATGCAAACGCACAGGCTAGGCAGGCAATATTTAATGATTTCCTCTTTCTAGGGTGGATAGTTCAATAGCACAATACTCGTAGCATTTCTCCCAATCTATCAGGGTGTTCTGATGTGTTAAATATGCAACGTAATGAGGGCAGAGCTCTATAGCCCTGTTTGTTTCATTTGGGGGGGGGGGGGGGGGGGGGGGGGAGGGAAAGGGAGGGGGATTTCTTTTAAAAACCATTCTAATTATGAAACGCTTTTCATCTCTTAAAAGCCTCCCCATTGCTGACTGACTAGAAACACGGGACAGACCTCATGTTTATTATGCAAATCCTTAGCATTAAAGGAAACAAATCGCCAACTAACATCTGTCTCGCCGCGAAGGAAAACAAATAAAATCTAAAAAACCCAAAGCAGCCCACCGCCCTTCCCCACGCTCGCTACGCAACTGACCGAATACCACCCGCTGGAGCGGGGAGGGAAGCGCCCCCCGAGCCCGCTTCCCTGCCGGTGCTGCAATGTACCTAACCACAGCGGCACGGCACGGCTGCTCCCGGCCCCGTGCCGCGCACCCAGCCCGGCCACTGCGGTCCTTTCGCCGCCGCTCCCCCCGCACACACACACCCCCCCCCCCCCCCGCCGCGCTCCGACCCACCTTTCCCTTCCATCGCGGAGCCTGGCGAGTGCCGGGAAGTTGCCGGGAAGTTGCCGGAAGACGCGCTCCCTCCTCAGCCGAAAGCCCCGAGAGCCCGGCGGGCAGAGCCGGCCGCCGCTGCCTGCTCCGCGGTGGGGACGGCGCCGTCACAGCCTCGGAGCTGCAAGCAAGCAACCACCGGGGGAGACGGCGTGAGCCGCCGAGCCCCCCCCCACACACACACCCCTGCCGCGGGGCGCGGAGGAAGCGGCGCGGAGCGGAGCGCGGCCGCGGGGGGAGCGCGTTACCTGGGCGCCGGCGGGAGCTGTCCCTAGCGGAGCGGTGCTGCGGGGGCGAGTGGCTCCGCGGCCCGCCGCGCTGCCTGGCGCCGCCCGCATGCGCGCCCCGCCCGCGCCCCGCCTCCGCGGCCCGCACCGCGGCACGGCCGGGCCCCCGGCTGCGGGCTCCGCGGGGCGCGGAGGAGGAGCGCTCGCTCGGCTGGGCTGGCCTGCCCGCGTCCCCGCTCCCCCGGGGGGCTGCGCCCCGTCGCCCAGCGAGGGGGAGCGCTGGGTTATGCAACGCGGGAGCAAGCACCCGCGTATTTCTCGTGGGAGTCCTGCTGGAGCCCTCCTTCCCTCCCGAGCTGGGCGCATAAATCACCTCCTGGGTACGCGGAGGTGGCATCCGTGCGGCACAACACACATCCCGGCTGCTGCATACACACCGGCTGCTTTCGGCAGGTGATGGGCGCAGCACACACGGTCCCCACACCCCAACACAAACTGGTCAGGGTCAGAGGGATCACTCCACTCACCCTGTAGCCTCCCTGTATCTTCCTGGCCAGCCTGAGGCCACGACACCTGCAGACCGAGAGAGGATCTCTTAAGGAGATGCCCAGCCCCAGGTCCAGGCCTTCTCTGGGTATGTTGTTTCAAGATTAATTATGCTGATTCATAAAACATCCACCTCATGGCCAGTTTGTGCTTCCCTGCTTTTACATCCAGCCACTGGATTTTGTTCTCCCTTTGCTTAAAACAACCAAGATCAGTCCCCCACCAATGAGGGGCTGATTAAACATTCGTATCAGGATCAAGGCACTTCAGAAAACACAGATTAAGGTACTTAAGTTTGTCTCTAAGGAAGTTTCCACACACTGGAATTATTCCTGTAGCGCTTAAGTTTCTCCAGATTTTTCAACTCTGGTATGAAGGGGATGTAAAACCCAACTCTGTGCCTAGTTTTTATGATTTGTAGTACTGGAAAAGCAGCTCAAGGCATCCACTGCACTGGGAGCTGCACATGCAGAGGGGTGGATGGCTCCAACACTGCACAGGATTCTAAGCAGAGGAACAATAATTCCTCACTCACCCTGTTTCTTTGTATATCCTGGTGTTTGTATCCACCTTCTTACCTGCAGCCCAGTACTGGCAAACCATCAGTGGATACATAGGCTTTGTCACACTCCTCATGCTGAGCTCCTGTAACCCATCCTGCAGACACTGCCTACAGGCTTCCCCATCCCAAAGCACAACACTGAATTTGGTTATGGAAGTGAACGTGGTGCACATGATCTCATCTTAGTACATGGTCCGAGCAGTCCTGAGCAGGTTGAGATGGTCTATTAGTGCAAGAATATCTCAAAATTAGCTAGAAAGAGCACAGCTGGATGAAGACCACCATGTAAAACTCACAAGGTCTTGCACTTGGGCCGGAAGAATCCCAGACACAGATACAGACTGGGAGAAGAGCTTCTTGAGAGCAGCCCTGCTGAGAAGGACCTGGGTGTCACTGTGGGTGAGAAACTTAACATGAGCCAGCAGTGTGCTCTTGCAGCTCACAAGGCCAATGGGATCCTGGGCTCCATCAGCAGAGGGGTGGCAGCAGGGACAGGGAGGGGATTGTCCCTCTCTACTCTGCCCTCGTGAGGCCCCACCTGGAGTCCTGTGTCCAGAGCTGGGGCCCCCAATACAAGAAAGATGTGGAACTGTTGGAGAGGGTTCAGAGGAGCCACAAGGATGATTTGAGGGCTGGAGCACCTGCCCTACAAAGAGAGGCTGAGGGAGCTGGGCTTGTTCAGCCTGGAGAAGAGAAGGCTGCGGGGGGACCTCATTGCAGCCTGCCAGTGCCTGAAGGGAGCATACAAACAGGAGGGGAATGAGCTTGTTAAAAGGGCAGATAATGGCAGGACAAGGGGGAATGGTTTAAAGCTGAAGGAGGGAAGGTTTAGATTGGATATTAGGGGGAAGTTTTTTACAGAGAGAGTGGTGAAGTGCTGGAACAGGCTGCCCAGAGAGGTGGTGGATGCCCCATCCCTGGAAGTGTCCAAGGCCAGGTTGGATGGGGCCCTGGGCAACCTTGTGTAGCTCCAGGCCTGAGGTTGGTGTCCCTGCCTGTGGCAGGGGGTTGGAGCTCTATGATCCTTGGGGTACCTTCCAACCCTTGCCATTCTATGAAAAGTCTTTCTATGAAAGATAACTGGCTCTAACTGGCTCATACCCATTTACTAAGTCCTACATTATCACAATAAATAACATTAGTTTTATTTTCTCAGGACTGAACATTTGGGAATTGAGGTATTCAGCTTTGAGTCAAAATGCCCAACTGACCAGATTTTCAAGGTCAACCTGTGTGCTTTTCCTGAAAAGCAATGAAACAGTAACTCTTTCAAGGTCTATCAATTCTTGCTAATGCCCCAAAACACAGAATATACATCAGAGCACTCAACAACCCCTCAGCAAATTCTTTTAAAAAACTCTTGGATAGAAGTTGCCACATTAAAACCAGGCAAACTCTCAGAAAACAGTAACATTGCTGTCATCTAAGTTCAAAACCAACTTTCAACAGGAAGAAGTGAGGGCAAAGAAACACCCTAACTTTTTATGTTTCCTTTCCAGATGATTAAACCATCACAAGACCTTAAGAAGCATGTTCTTAAAATAAAAAGCCAGCTTGAAGAAAGAAGACAGAAGCCACTTCCTATGTAGAACACAGATGAAGCCCCTTCAAAGTTTCTTTCCTCTATACAAAGAAGCGAATTCATGGGAACAAATCCAAGGGACATTTTCCACCCCTTAACAGTTACAAGCCATTTCTCAGTAGTAAAAATATGTAACGTTGCCTGTGCTCTACTCTACATTACAACTGTACCCCCTGCATTAAGTTATCAACCTAGCTGGATCAGCTCAAATTAGACCTCTGTTCTTCCTCTAGCCCCTCGGGAAAGTCAGATCCACGCCTGCTGCAGCTTTGCAAGTAACAAGCATAAAATAAAGATACACACATTAGTGACATCTCAGTAACGCATCAAGTTGATCTCCAAACCACAGTAAGACAAAGCACTGCAGCACTCAGGAGATGCAGATGTGCTGAGCCTGGACTCTTTCCCAACCACACCTTTGAGCCAAAGTGGAAGGAGAGCTTCTGAAACACCATCCTGTACCAAGTCCACAGGGTTGCCAGCTGTACTTCCCCCACGCCTCAACTGTTTGCTTTGTACATCCAAGCTTTTGTAGTCACTTAGAATCATGGTACAAATAAGGAGGTGGCTCAGTCCAAGCACAAACCACCTTGTGCAGATCTTCATGTTTTCATGTGTCCTTGGGACCCATCATGGCAAGATCTTCACTTGGGAAAGGCAGAGTTATACACTCTTGATGTTAATCCTGACTGATTTCCACAGGGCTGCCAACACCATTGTTTTATCAGCAAGACTCACTGCTGAAGACAGGCTTACACCACCAGACCAACTCACTTTAACAGCAGACCCTAGAGCTATCCTTCTCCCCAGCAGGAACAGCACAGGGCCTATGGAAGTGAGGCTTCTACTCCGCAGAGTGAACAGATGAGAAGGGGCACAGCAAGGGCTCAGCCCAGCTGCTCTCACACCGTGCTCCAGAGATGGAAACTGTACACAGGCCTCCAGTCCCTGAGGAACCCGCTACTTCCCCCATTGACAGGGGATGCTGGGCAGCAACCTTCTGCCTGTTGCAGTCAATGCTGCCTGCCCCCTTTCTGCAAACTGCCTCTGGAAGCAGCTGGCTTAGGAGCAACCCTGCCCACAGGCATGTTTGAGCCAAGCAGCCATTTGGGCATTGCTGCAGACAGTAAGCCCATGTGATGATCATACATGGTCTCCCAGCTGTTGCTGCTCCTGCCCATCTGCTACCCTGGCACAGTGCCTCCTTCTCTATAGGGAACCTCCATTCACGAGGGCAGAGGCACCAGCCAGTCTGCAAGGTCATGCACATAGCCACACGTGTGCTGCCATGTCCACAGGGAACACTTCTGCATGAGGCTGGATGTGCCAGGAGGCAGAATCCCACCAGTGGTGATATTTCATCTGCTCAATACCATATTCTGGTGATGACCATCCAAAAACCAAACCCAGGCACAGAGGCACTGGTATCTCAAGGGCCAAGGGACATAGCCTCTGCCCCAAGCTCTACACAAAGCTGGTCACAAGCCAGATTTAGCTCTTTACTTTGATTTCCAGGGATTATGTATCTAGGTGCCAATGGATCAGCCTGTTCCCAAAATGCCCAGAAGCCAACTCCAGTGCTCAGATTAGAAAACTTCCCAGCTAGAGACAGAGATGCTCTCACAAAGAAAAAGTTACTTGTCCTTCCCAAAGCTGCAGACAAAGTTGTTTAAAGAAAGTGAACTACTCAATCAGAAAGGAGCTGCACTGAGTTCTGACCAAAGGGGAATAATAACTACTAACCTTGATGTTCAGTAGGAATATAACCTTGAAAGCAGCTGCAACAGGGAGGACTCAGTCAAGTCTCAGTCAAGCCCATTTTTTTGGACTCTGGTATCTCTTCCCAAAAAACAATGGGCATCACTACCTGTCTTCATCAACCAACAGAACAGACTCCTTTAGGACAGAAGAAAAAGACAGCTCTGTACCACACCAGGCTCAGAAGATGTCCACGTGCCATGAGCTGTGCTCTGATAAGCACAAGCCAAAGCAGCAGGTTCCAAGAAAGTAGGCCATGACACAGCAGCAGCAGGAAGGACCTCTAACACCACCAAAAAAGGAAAGAACACAGTGGGAGAAAGGAGGAGTAAATGGGGGTTGTAAACATAGACTAGAAGTTTTTAATGACATAGGTAAGGTAAAACACAAAGAACCTTCTACAAGCTGTAATCCATCAGTGAGGGTGATGTACATGGCTTCTGATTATGAACAAGAAAAATAATAGCTGTGGCATCATCAGCTGATGTCACTGCCTCACATCATCCAAGTAGTTGCTAGAAGCATAGCATAAGTGCCCTGGGAGCTGGTGTGTGGAATGAAGACCCAAGCAAGCCATGAACTTTGAGCAAGGACAGTCAGTTTAACTACATAAAATTGTAATTTCAACATTTGATCAAGCCAGCCAACTGACTATCAATAAAGGAAAAAGCACTAACAAAGTCACAAAACAAGGCAGTAGTTTCACAGCTACTTGCAGCCAATGTAAAGAAGTACTACAGAAGAAAATCAGGAAGGGAGGTAACCATCCTGGGGTTGACTCAGAGGAAGGTCCTTCTGAGCACCAGCACTGCACTGCTAGAGTACCACCAGCTTTTTCTGCTGCTGGTCTTCATACCAATCTGTATACACAAATTAATATTAACAAGTCTTACTGTTGACTTCAGTGGTGGTTGGATCTGACCCCAACAGCTCAACTTCAAATTTTGGTTTTCTGTGGGGTACTGAGCACCCTGAACTCCTCAAAGTCCAGGGAAACTGGAAGCTGAATTCTCTCCTTGCAGGAAAATGCTATCTGTTTTCAGGACTGGCTCTAGGACCCTCTGAGCCCCACCACAGGCTGCTGGTTATTCAGTTTGGTAAGTAGCTTTTGTCACTCCTCTAACAAGTGGGAACAGGGAAGGTGCCTGAAGTCAGGTTGTTAGACTATTATAAAAGCTTAAGGCTTCCATATAGAATGAAAATATTGAAATAAGCTGCTGAATGGAGCTACTTAAGCACCATCCCCTTTTTGACTTGATTAAAAAGGTAATTACATGCATTCAGAATGCTTCACACAAGAAAAAACACTTTACAGGATAGAGACAGGAAGGAGCTTCCTGCTGGCAGCTCAGCCCTCCTAAGAGCCAGGTGCTCAAACGCTCACAGAGAATGGACTATTTATCTTACAATCCTATTTCCCTATGCCTACTTCCTACCATAAAAAAGCCTATTAGCTCATCACTAGTCTACAGCCATCAAGGCTGAATAACATTCACACTCTTTATCTATTACAAGAAACTCCAACGTTGACCTCTGCTGAGGCCCACATCTCAGGAGGCAATGTCTTTGCCTTATTCCCACCATGTGAGAGCCACTTCTAGAGCACTGAACTTGGCCCTCAGACCCCACTCCCATGAGATGCCCACTGAGGTGGCTATTTAGTACCATCTGATACCCACCAACATCCTAAGCACGTGCCAGACTCCTCCAGTGTCCCCGAGGAAGCAGACAAGCAGAGCTTTGAGCAGAGTCATCTCCTCTCCAGCTCCAACATTTCTTCCACTTGCCTACATTTACGCTGCTCACTTTAATGATATGATTTCCAGAACGTTAAAAAAATAACAAATGCAATAAAACCTGCAGAGCCAAGACCATTAGCAGCAGGGTATTCACAGTACAACCTGCCTGTGCCTCAGGGTATTGGATCTCTCTGTGATAACCCAAGCTGAAACTCAGAGTTTGTCCAAACATGAGTGACAGGTAAGTGCTGCTTGATAGCAACACTGACAGCCATTTGACCAGAACAGTTCATAGCCTGCATTCTCTACCCTTCATTATATTTGCCAAATATCATTTGCCAAAAAGAAGTGAAAACCAAACAAAAGTGAGATAAAACCCTGATAAAAACAAGCAAAAAAAAATATTAAATGTTTAACTCCAATACAAACTCATGAGTTTTGCTGGGATAAACTGAGAAAAAAGCTGGCTCAGTCCTCCACCAAAGATTAAATCCACAGGGACAACATCCACAGAGCACCTTCATCCCTGACACAAACAGCTGCAAGCTAAATAGGCAGCTCACCATGCTTCTAGGAGAAACCTGATGCCCAAAGTGAATATTTTAAGCCCTACCTTACCTGGGTGAAGTCTGACCCCTAATTCCATTTTAACCCACACCAGTTTCCAGTAGCTCTATAGTACAAAGACAGGATGATATTTTCTCCTCCAGTGTCTTTTGAGTGGTACATAAACTCTGTGGTGACAAAACTAACCCTCTGGGCAACCTAGCTTGAGCTGCAAGGACACTTCCCTTGGAGGCAGAGAGGTCTGCCACAGCTGGCAACACAGGAGTCAAGCCCAATTATGCAGGACTGCTCTAACTTAAAGCTCAGGGAACCCCAGGTTCCAACCAGCACAGCATATGGAAATGGATTGACCTGCCACCTATCCCCAAATCTGCCAGACACTAGGCACAGGCAGTCTTCAATGGTGTGTGTATAATTATGCTGCCAAGATACTGCCTGTCTCTGCTCTTCTCCACTGAGGTTTTGCTTATAGGAAAGCTCAGTTGCTTTGTTTGCTTTGGTTATATACATAAATAGAAACTTCTTTAAGCCTCACTTTCCTTGATTGATAGGATCTCATTGAGTCCATCCCAGAAGTCTGGGCTGCAACCAACCCAAGCAGTTTGAAAATCAGCATGACTGCCCTGAAAGGATGAACACCATTTGGAGCCTAGAGCTTGCTCCCTCCTTGGCAGCATAGCCAAGAGGAACAGAGGCCTTCAGCTGAATCACTCATCTGCACAACCAAACCACACACCTTTAACTCAAGGCTTACAAAGGAGCTCACCTCTACCCGGTGAATACAACCCTCCTTCTTACTACAAGTGGAGTAGACAGAGCAACCTATAGTAGTTTCTAAACATTGCAGTAGCATCTTCCAAGTGGCAGTAAAGTATAGATGTAGGGCATAGCGGAGATTCAAGGAAGGATCAGGGATTGCACTCCATATAGCCAGCAAGTTACTTAAATCCTGTTCACTCTACAGCAGTTCTCCATCTCTGGTCTTGTTACAGACCTTTCAGTAAATGAAGCAAGACTGAGATCATGGGCAGCATTTGTGACCTGCTGCCAGTTAGATGTTCAGAAGTGCTGTGCTTGCTGCAGTCCAGAGTTGGAAGAACCACACACTTCTGTGCGGATTCTTCCTTCATTCTACAGAGTCCAACAGATGTTAGGTATAAAAGGCTGGTTTTCCCATCATGGACATCTTTCCAGGTTGAGGTTCAGAGGTCTTTTCAAGAACCAAGTCCAGAAAGCACTCAAATTACCATGCAGATGGAATCAGAAAGTCTTGGGTTTCCCATTCATCCTCACCCCTGAAGATCTTGCTCTGTCCCAGAAGCTCTGAAACTGCAGTGCTTTTTAGCTGTGCCAGTGCTGTGCACACCTGCCACACAGACCAGAGTTCTGGCAGTGATTGCCAGGTGAGAGGGTATGTCAAAGAACACAGTCCTGCAACTAGCCCCTCCAGCCATGCCCAAAACTGATCTCCATGTGCTTCAAGAGTGTCAGAGTGGCATCACCACTGCCCTTTCCCCAGGACCTCATTTTCTTCTTCATATAAAATCAGTTTTTCCTCCCCTGCATTTCTACAGCCCTTTTCTTAGCTGGCTGATGAAGCAAAAGTGCATTTGTTTCTTCATCAAAGTGGTTATCTTTTCAAATTCAAGTACCAGAACCTAGCAGCAGCTCTAGCAAGCAGTGCTAAGAGGACACCCGTCTCTTGTCAGAGGAGCTGCTGCACAGAGAATGAATAGTGGGAAGAAAACAGCTCCTTGGGCAGTTTTACAGTATTTGCTGCATTAGCGATTGGCTTTGCAGAAACACCAACTCCAAGAGATATTTTCCTGAGCTAGTGAAAAGACCACCTTGGAAGCAACATTCTGGATAGACAGGAGGAGCCTGAGATCACTCCCATCTTGGGGGGGGGGGGGGGGGGGGGGAACATTCCAGTAATGGAAAAGTCTCCAGAGAGGGTTTGTGTGGTGTGGGAGAGGCAACCTTACACAGTAGCATTAAACAGCTGTGACCTTAGAGTCCAGTGGCATGTCCAAGGCACACAGGTTGAGGGCCTAATGGCAATATCCACTGTCACTGGAACAGGAATGGATTGAAGGTGAGAGTGAAGAGCTCTTCTCTAGACTGAGCAGATAGCTGGATCTGCATGGAAGTCTTCAGGATACAACTATTTCCTTTTGTTTGCAGACTGAGAAGATGTGACAAAGCATCCACAAAGACAGTTTGGATAAGATTGGTCAAGTAACAGATAAAGGGAGGAGAGAAAGGGCCCAAGGACAGAGTGACATGTGACACTTTAGGCTGGAAAAGACCAAGGGAAAGAGCAGCATCCTCCAAGCAGATTAGCTGAAAACAATCTAGGGAAGGATGATGAGAAACATATCCCAGATAAGAGTAAGGACATCAGGAGACAGAAGGGCTGACTTTGATGAAGGCACTTTGCAAGTCAAGGTGCAGAGACGGGCTGTATTTAGAGAAACATGTGGGGGCTTGAATAGCGAGTTTGTTTTGTCAGGAAGAGCTGCCAGAAGAGAGGGTGGACTGAAGAGGAAGAATAACAGCATGGATAGGAATAGACACAGGGAGTCTTGGAGACAGGAGAAGGTGCCTATGCTCACATCCAGGAGACAATGACAAGAAGGGAGAGCACATCGCCTTGCAGCTCTTTTAAACTTAGAAGATGCAAAGAGATTTTGGTCACAAATTAAGGCAGAGGAGGAATGTTTGGACTGACTCAAGGTGGCAGGAAGCCAGTTGTGACCGAATCCCATTCTAGAAAGCAAGCTAGAGAAGTAAAACTATTTAGTCAGCAGTGCAGCAAAACTAGAGAAGTTCAGCACAATCAGCATGGCAATAGGGTTTGAGACCCTCCAGGTAACAGGAGCAGAGGAAGCTAAGGCTGAAGTGTAGCAGGACCTTGAATCAACAAGCTCCACTTTGCAGTGGGATGAGACGGCAAGAGGTTCAGGGCCACAGATCAGCTGTAGGAATCAAAAGCACAGACAGCAAAGAAACAAGATGCAACGTCAAGGCTGAGAGCAGCAGAAACACCAAGTGATGAGATGTGCAGCCAACTGGCAGCAGCAAAATAAAAAAGCCAGTAGCAACAGCAAGTGGGAAAAGCAATGGAGTTGTTTTCCAGTGGGATGATGTTTTCCTGCCAGCATCAAGAAAGCACCAACTGGCAATGGCTCCAAACTAAAAGCATTTGCTGGAAACACTTAGTTTGATCCTGAAAATTCCCCACATCACAGGAGCAACAAAAATGCATCCTCAGTGCAGGACTCAGGGGGTCACTTTGGAGGGGACAGAACCAGGTAGGAGTTATGTTGAACTGAAGCATCCTGGGCCAGCATGTGCAGACTCCTTCCCAAGGCAGTCCTTCAGTCTGTGAGCTCCAGCTAAGCAGTCTCCCCCATTCCCTGGCTGCAGCCCTCCCACACACACACAAAGCACCGCGATTCTGGCATCTGCACACAGACACCAGCCACGCTTGCCACATGGAGGAAAACTCTCATCTCCCTGCCCATTGCCATTGCCACCCACTGTTCCTCTCCTCCCTGCTGTAACCACTCTCTTCTCCCTTGTTTTCTTCATCCCTCCTTCCCCAGCTTTCAGCTTCTCACTTCTGCTCGTCCCCACGCTAGGATGAGCCTCTCCCCAGGCAGGCAGAGCCTTCGGTCTGTCTCGCAGCTGCCCCATGCTCTGGCAGGAGAGGGCTTATAGCCAAGGTTATGTTTCCCCTCCTAGATCACGATGTTGGAGCTGTAAACCCTCAGCCCCGTGGCGGTGACCACTAAGCGCTGTCCTTGAGCGCCAGCAGGTTCCGAAGCCACACGTGGCTGCGTAGGAACCTCTGCCCTCTCCTGGTTGGAACGAGAAGCGTCGGGCTCGGTGCTTTCCCCAGCCCCGGTGCTGCCACACAGTAGGAGGTTTACACCCCAGCCAGGGCTTACACCCCAGCCTTACTTTCACAGTCCTTGCGCAGTTGCAAGCCTGCACAGGAGACACCTTTTACACCTCTAAGCACATCAGCATTGCTTAAATGCCTTTCCAATAGATCACGTATGCACCGTGGTCAGAGCCCTAGGTAAACTCTGACACAGCTGTGCAGAGAGCTGCTCCCAGTGCACCCATCATCCCCAAGCCATATCCCAAATCCTAAGGTACTATCCTTGAATAAGGCTCTGCTTAGCCAGGGTCAGGTTCACGGAGTAAACTATCTTTATATTCCCTCTAGCAGTGTTTATTCCTGCGTGGATGTGCTCATGTGGGTCTCAATAAGGTCTTCATTTATTTGAGATTTGGGGAAGCTGGACACATTGAATGCTAGTTTTTCCTGTAGGACCTGGTGCTCCAGGTGTCAGGAAGTCTAAATCACTACCTTTGGATCAAGTTAGATACCATGCCTCTTTAGGCACTTCTACAAACACATGCCTAAGCAACCTCATTCCCAGCCCACGCTGGAGAAGCCTTTCCCAGAGATGGGATCAGGACACAGATCACTTCACTCAGCCCACCCATAGCAGGAGGTGAGGAGCCCTGTCACTATCTGACAGACAGGTTAACACCATCTGCTGATCTCACCGGACTGAAGCATTTTCTTTGCCATCCCTATTTGTTTATATTGGTGTCACATATCACTTGCTTCCCTTTGCAAGAACACAAAGAAAGCAAATGCAGGAATCCGTGTCACCCCAAGCCACTCAATAACTGACTTCTCACTTACAAACAGTAAGAAACAACAGGAGACTTCAGCTGCAATGCCAGTGGCAACGCAGCACTGCCATGTACATTGATTTAAATGCATTACAGACACTGCCACACACAGGGCGTTCCGAGGATACAGATGCGCAAGGGGGCAATCACCCATTATTTCTGCCTGATCCCAGCCCTGCAATCCCCAGCCTGATTAAATTGCTGAGGGTAGGATTATCGGTAAAATAATCAGATGCAGTGTCTAATCTGGATAACCCAGCATTACTGGACCCCACAACACAGGATTTCACTGACCACCCTGCCAGGGCGTTCCAGAGCATTACATCTCATTTCCACCACTTAAAGGATTCAAACCAAGAGGCTGAGGCAGAGGGGAAAGCAAAGGAACAGATTCACAACTGCAGTCAAATGCAATAGTTTGCTAAACTGCCGTGGTTCTAAGAGCCCCCAGCTGTAGCACAGGCATTCACAGCAATCACTTATGTGAGCATCTCATTGTGTATCTTGAAGCTCCACTACATGCATCTTTGGGTTCTTTTTCATTTTGTTTGGGTTGGTTTTTTTTTAATGAAGTCTCAAGATCTCAGCCCATCTGTTAGGGGCAGATTCATCTGTCTCAAACCCATGGCATTGTCCAAAGAACTTTTTAGTCTGGATAATTTCCTTGGCCTTAACTTTGCCAAACAACATATGTGCTTGTAGGCAGCCATGAGGCCGCACAAGGGAGACATCTTGAGGAGACCCTTGATAATCCTTACATCCAGATCTTGTCCTTATCTTGCTCTTGGAGAGCTTCAATATCATAACAGAAGAATTGTCAAAATCTCTTGCCCATCACCTGCATGTGATCATTCATTCCCACTCTTGCATCTCCTCAGCTGAGGTCTTCCTCCCCATGTTTCTACGAGCTTGTCACTCTGGACCAGAAGGTAGGAGTTCAGTGATACTTTGAAAAGAAGGTCCAGCATTAGGCATCTGAACCTTGGCTAGCTGCTGCATTGCACAGCAAGCAGGGCTTTGTTCAGCAGCAAAATGGTCAGGAAGGGGACAAAGCCAGAAAATGCATCTGATCTTTCACCAAGGCCTCCATTGTTCCCAGGCAGCATGAGAGGGTATTTTAAAATCTCTTCTGTAGACCTGCACAGCCCGAACTTCTGTTCTGCTCAAAAGAAATGAACCACTTAGAGGCTTTCATCACCTTATCAGAGTCCCTAGTGGCCTGCCCTCCCATGAAGAGTTTGATCTTCTTTTAGGAAGAGGATAAAGCTGCTTTTCAGTGAAGTATTGTGCTGGTTTTGTGAGAACATCAGACACCTCCAGGTGTCCCTCAAACATGTATCTATCAATAGTTGCAGCTCAGATTTTTTCCAAGCAGCTCACAGAAAACAGACTCTAGGCATCTGACTTCTGTTTGAAGGGCACGTTAGAAATGCTATTCACAGAAGAGATGTCTAGATTACATTTCTGATGCTGCATAACTATGTGGCTCCAGCTTATCTCCAATTACAAGGGCAAACAGGGAGGACTGGGAAGGAAGAAGTTGAGCTGAGAACAGATGAAAACATTGCTGGCTGCCATCAGTTCATACTCCCTGCCAAAATCAAGGTCATACGATACTATCTTCCAGCATTGTTAAAAATCTCAAAGGTAAAAGGGCACTATCATTTCAGGAATATACATGGCTGAGTGAAACAATCTTATCTGCCACCAGACATGATGACTCGTTGCCCAGGTTAACCAAATCCTTCAGTAGTTAGGAAAATCCACAAGATTTGGAGCATCACTGCATCTCCATAGGGAAACCAATAGCCCTCATACACTAAGCATCAGGGATAGGAAACAGGAACAGCAGCTGGTTGGAGCCAGCCACTGGGAAGTGAGCACAGTTACTGCAAGTCCTTTCATCATGCAGTCATACACATGAAGTAAAACAAGAGCAGATGAAGAAACACCCTTCCCATTAGATTTTCAGATTCATTCAGAGGTTGGATGCCAGAAAGAAAGAAACTCCCATTCTACCACCTGTGATGGAAACTGGTAGGTAAGAGAAACACCTTTAAGACACCCTAAAATGTCTAGAAGCAGCTGCTGGAGCCTCATGAGAGGAGAGTACAGGGGAAAGGAGAGAGTGGCTTTTCTTTTCACACTCTCATTAAAACTCTGAAGGTGAGAACTCTGACTTCTGCCCGTTTCCAGTGAGGGCTAATCAGGCTCTGCAGAGAGCAATGAAAATGCAGCCATCACCTGTGGCTGAGACCTGCCTGAACTTACTTCAGGATGAACAGAACCAGCCTCTCCAGCAATTGGTGCATTTACTTCTGATTTACTTGCAGAGTTCTGTTCAGTCACTACTGCAGCACTTCAGGCAGGGATAACCCAAAGTCAGCGTGCAGACACACTCCTCAGGTAAGGATCTAACCAATCTACTGAATTTGCTTGACCAAGAGAGCTCAGCTGTCCTCCCAGCTGGGGCAACCTCCTGGCTCCACAACAGGCTCCCCAGCAAGGCTAAGTGCACCGCAGCCCACCGCACCTAGAGACAGCGGAAACAGGGCTCTTCACCCATACCTGCACCCAAATGTGGGGTGTTCAGGTGAGCACAAGACAGCTATAAACCACACAGACAACAGGGCTTAGGAAACTTACACTCCTTCAACTCAGTGTTGAGCAACACACCCTTCTTAGCAATTTGTCACATAAATCAAGGGAACACATCAGCTTTCCTCCATAACACCTTATAAGGGGTCACAACCACTGATAAATCCCTCCTGGCATCCAACTTACTAGTGATAGCAGTAAAAGCTGATCATGTGCCAGGATCTGTCCTTTCTTTACAGTCTGGCCACATACTCCCAGCAGATGAACACGGGCAGGGCACTGCTGGCTGAGGCAGTGTTATCACACAACTTCGGACAACCTGAGCATTTCCAAGGCTCTTTGCCTTCAAGATCAAGCAGATCTCTCCTGCCTAGCTCTTCCCAAAGCAAACTCCTCCAGAAAGCACATCTGCAAGGCAGTTACTCTAAAACCCTCTCCCTGCTATGCTACCTTGGATTGTTTCCTAGGGAAAGAGCAGGCAGCAGGACACTTGCTGCTTCAAGTGCCTGTACCATTGCCTCAGGCTCTCCAGGCTCTCTCTATGCTCTCAGCATACACAAGCAAAGCCTAACCTTTCATCTTACTCAGCTTACAAGTTTGGTTTCAGCTTTGCTATTATCTCTAGGTGATAGGAAAGGAAAAGTTGAGAAAGTTGAGCGCTACACCCCAAAAATCACAGAATCACAGAAGGGACCTGAAGAGATCATTGGGTCCAACCCCCATGAGGGATCACTTTTTCCACCACTTCACAGCTCAGGGTCTGCCCAAATCTCTTCTGGGAGCCAGACCCAGGACGTGGAGTTGCTTCCTACTGTACACACAGATTCACATAGTCCCTTGTAAAAGCTCACTTACTTCTTGATCCATTGCTGACCATAGTCCCCATCCAACATCCCCTCCAAGCAGAGACTCAGCAGCATAACCTTCCCAGTGTCCCCTTTCCTTCTTTATAACCTTCTCTGCCAAATGGCTGCTAATGTACATCCCCCTCACCTGGGCTGCTGCTGTACCAGCCCAGCTGAGCAGCAAAATAGCTGTGCTGGGCCCAGCTGGGCTGTGTAAGCCTTCCACACACAGCAACAGCCAGGTGTGCCACAGAGGTCAGTGCTACTGTGCAGAGAAATAAGAAAACTAAGGGGTTTTTCTCCTTCTCCTGTCCCACTTCTCTGTGTGGTACAGAGGGGAAGGAGGTCAGTACTGCTGGGAAGCTCAGTCATCACTGCTATTATTCCAGCTTGCAGATGGAGTACAAAGATGATCCCAGACCCTCAGGGCCCACCTGTCATGACAGTGGTCTCCCTCCATGTATCAGCTGTGTGTTAACAGCAAACCAGCTGGGGTTTATCATAAGCAAGTTCCAGGCACCTCCTGTCATGTTGGTGCAAGACTCAGGTGCTCAGCTACTTGAGCAATCGGTCCCAGACTCAGGCTGAGCAGCTGGTTAGTGAATGATGATGTTGGATGGAGTATGGTGGTGTCCAGGAGCTATGCAGAAGGATGTAACACCCAGGCAGTAGTTCTCCCTGGGAGCCAAGTCATGGAGGCGCATGCTCGCTTTGGTCCCTGTCAGGATAGGGACTGGTGGGCACTAAGGAGATGAGGATGGCAGAACCCAGCTAGCTGTGTCCTGATGTGCTTGGAGATAGTCCACCTGACCTCGACTGTGTGGGCAACTCACACTTGTTCCAAAAAGAGGTGTTTCTTTCTTAACTCCAGTTTCAGCAACTGTTTGTGTATTTTCCTTAAGACAGGCAAACCACAAAAAAAGCCCAACAGAAAATATTGGGAATCATTTAGAAAATAGAGCAGTCAATCTTGTTTCTTTGCTCATTTGAGCAGGCGTGGTCTCTGGTGAGCGTTAACGTTTGCATAAGGAACATTAGAGCTGCACTTAGCAGTTTCAGCTGCTGCATTTCCCACTATTGATTGCTACTGTTCAAGCCCAGTTCTAATGCATGTCAGCAGGCGTAAGCTAGGAAGCAGCTATGTCCCCACTGGGAGCAATGATATATTATCACTCTCTTCAAATGAACCTGGAGAAATACTAAATATATATTTAACAGAAATCCCTCACTCTAACTGTCTGCAAAGGAATGTCAGTGGTTGCAGAAGTGCAAATCAACATAATGTCTCTGTGACTAGACTGAAAATCAGGTACTGAAAGTGAGTTGTGTGCAAGAGAGTATTTCCCAAACACATTCATTAATTTGTGTTGCTGTTGTAGCCTCACACCCCCTCCCTCAGCCTGGCAAACATGAACATTCACTGAAGTACTGCATTTCAAATTGAAAACACCAAATATTTTCCCCATCATTACCCTGACCCTCAAAATAATGTTTTATCTTGCCAGAGGTGTGAAAAGACAAGGCCACAGGCAGACACTACCAGGTTTCTCCAGTAAGAACTGGGAGGCTGCAATCCTGCTGTGAGCCATTATTCAGCTTTCTAAGCAGAGTGGGTATTTCCAAACTGGTGAATGCTGTGCAGTTGAGATACCTGAGCCAGCTCTGACAGAGCTCTTCCCAGGAGCAGCAGCTGCATGCACTCTAATCAGCACTGCTGAAGGAAAGAGCACATCGACTCCTGTGCCGAGCTGCCTTGCCTGCGAGCGCTGGGCTGGGCTGGTGTGGGGCTGTGCTGTGCAGGCACATCAGCTCTGCCCACTGGATACCACCCACCATCAAAGACCTAGGCCTTATACCCAAGCCAAGCCAGGGACTCTGGGAAGGGAAGGCACAGATGCATCCCCTCTGCTCCCAGCTGGTGATGGCCCTTGGCTGTACTGCAGCTGGCCAGAGCTCTTCAGGCTCCCAGGGTGCCTTGCTGATGCATTTGCTGAGGGAAGTGCTCGGTGAGAGTGGTAACTATTGAAGGGGAAATGGCACTTGGATTGGAAGGACCTTTTTGCAGTCAGGTCAGAGGAGTACATGTAGTTACACGTGGCTCCAGACAGCTGCTGGGGAGATGGCATCATGCCACTAAAAAAGCATTCAAGGGACCATGTCTGTGCCAGTAAGGACCAGCGGTGCAGGAGGTGCATGACTTAGATGTCTAACTACATTGCTCAGTTCTTTGTGATAAATAAATCCCGCCCTCAGACATAAACCTCAGCAATTCATAACCCCCCAGCTTTGTTCAAAGATTCACTTTGTTCTTCAAGGCATATGCAGCCATATGGCCAGAGTCGTATTTCATGCCTGAAATAAAAGGTGAGCACTTGACAGGGTTTGACCGTTGGGACAGCTGGACTCCAAACAGACACGATCATCCACACCAGGATGGGCGTTTTTCTCCATGAGGAAAAAACTTCCAGGAGGTTTTTTTCAAGGGAGAGGAAATATTTTCCTGAGTGTACTTTTCAGGCATGCACAATTGTGTGGGCTTACATCAGAGATCAAGTAGGATAACTGCACTTTGTCTTGAGAAGGGAAGCAACAAGATCTGAGCCAATTCTCAGCTTTTGTAGCACAACCTGTTTCCCAAGAAACCCAACGGATCTTCTTCATGCCACACAGCTCTGAAGCTGATTTCAGAGGTGAGCAAAATAATTCTCATTGCTCTTTTGCACAGTTCCAGCACTGCCCAGAGATGCACAGGTCTGGGCTTCCTACAGACCTTTGTCTCCTGCAGTAGGGTTCAAACTCACTCAACATCTTCAAGGACAGACCCATGGTGTCCCTTCTACTGTAAGAACAGAAGAGGAAGTCTCCAGGAATGCATGGAGGATGTAAACGCTACAGCTAGGAGCCTGCCTGGCTTTCACATGTGGAGAGCTCGCTCTCTTCCCAGCACTGATTTCCTTTATTCATTAACATTTCATTAAGATTGGGCTAGGAGACAGGCCATGTCCTTTGAGAGGGGCCCGGCCTGGAAGCACACCCATGTCTGCTATGTTCCAGCATTTAGCAGAGTTCATAAATAGGCTCCCATCAGCATCCATTTGTCTACTCCTGTTCCTAGTGATTTCAGGGGAAGATACAAGTTCTTTTCAACCACAAACCATGGCAGGCTACGAAGAGGTAAAGCAGACTGCTGGCTTACTTTGATCACATCTCTCTCCTCCAGAAATCGCCATAAATATTCCTTATCTTTTTTTGTTATTATTATTTTATTTCTTGAGCTGCTATCCAGAAACAGCTTTCAAACTCAACTGTATTCAGTCAGTAGCACAGCATACAGTGGTGCAGCTGCAGGTGCCCACATGCAGGTAGAGCGTCCCCTGCCAGAGCCCTCCAGCCCGAGCGTACTGACACTGCCTGCACACCCTGAAGCCCCCTCCAGCCCAAGTGTACTGACACTGCCCACACACCCTGCAGCCCCTTCCAGCCGGAGCGTACTGACACTGCCCACACACCCTGCAGCCCCCTCCAGCCCGAGCATACTGACACTGCCTGCACACCCTGCAGCCCCCTCCAGCTCTCCACACGCTCACGCTGCTGTGTTTCCACCTGCTCAATGAGCTGGAGGTTTCTCTGTAGCTTGGTTTTACTTGGGAGAGCACGATTTCTGTGCGTGCTGGACCAACATGCCCTGGCTGCCCTGGGTAGCAGTGTGTATTGGAGTGACAAGCCAGTGCCTCTGAATAATTTACTCCAACTCACATGAACTTGTGTTTCTCTTCCTTTTTTGCACAGTCACCATGATGTTTGCCGCTCCGCGAGTAAGCCGGAGAGACAGATGACACAGGCGATGAGGTTGCTCTAGGTGATTGTAACAAAATATGACAAGGCATTTATCCAGCTCCTTTCAGCAGTATTTTATTTCATTGTAATTCATTACTGTGTAGCAGAACACCTCTGGAGAGTTTCTGTAAAGATGCTTTGGAGAGGGGCATGGGGCTGGGCGCAACAGAGAAACAGGCTGGAGAAACCAGCTAGGCAGCATTCGCTTTTCATGCCTCCTGGAGGGTGGGTTTCACCTTCTGCCTTCAGTGGGTTTGGACGTTGAATAGACCTGTGCCTTAGGGAAGGAGCAAGAGAGGAACTAGCTGTGTACTACTGACCTGGTAACAGAGGCCGTGATGGACACAACAGCCCATCAGTCACAACAAGCTGGTGGGATTAAGAACCGTTGCATTCAGTTTTTAGAGTTTCTTTTAGCTGATGGGCTTGTGCTTTTCCTGGAGGCTTTCCATAATGACCTCCCACCGGCGTTTCTTCTGTTTCAGTTAGAGGGAAAGATGATGTTAGTGCAACCAGTCCAAGTACTGAGCAACATCTGTACATACCTGTAGCAGCACAGGGGTTAAAGATGACACTTGCCAATCCCAATTTTGCCACCAATGGTTAACAAAATAATGTAATGAATATAGCACTGTGTACATCAACCAAGACTAGCCAGAACCTTTGGCAAACAGAGGGTACCTCTGCAGGAAGCTAAAAGAAGGTTGCAGCTTTGATTTTTCTCTTGCTACAGCCCTTTGCCTGTTACAGGGCATTAAGAAGTGCAGGGCTGGGAGTTGACTAGACACTCTCTGGAGCCTAAACATCAAAACCACTGGTGGGAAAGGGTAGAATTTGCAGTGGCCTCCCTGCAGAAAGGGTTTTCTCCTCCATGAAGTTTCAGATCAGCCCAGTGGAGTTTTCTCTTGATGTGGTAGTTGTGGGAAGCTGTCCCCTGACTTGCCATCATCTGTGGATTCAGTCACAGCTTGTAGCCTGCAACTACAACCAGCCATGGTCCGCTCAGAGGGTGCTGACTGCAAATAGAAGCAGACTTGCCCTGCAAAGATGGCCAAGGCCAGGAAGGGCAGGGGGCTGGTTTGCACAGTAGCACCTTGGCCTTCACTCTCTGATCAGCTGAGGCCCTCAGACGTGGCTGTTAACATGGTGTGTGAGAGCCTTGGCACACAGGAAGTAGGAGAAGGACACAAGGTCACTAGCCCTTCATGAAAAAAGCCCATGCTTTTCGTCACACAGTTGTGTTGTGAATTGGATGAACAGATCATAAAACCTTCTTCTCATCTTGCTGATGTCATGGTGGGGTGTAAAGCAGTAGGGAGCCCTGGAGATAAAGCCATTAATGAATAAAGTGTCTTACATTCTAAGGCAAAGCTATGAATTGTACCCATTGAAGTGGACTAAAGCAGCTCCTATCTCTCTCCTCTCCACCTCTCCAAAAGCAATCTGAAACCAAAGGGTCAGAGGGGCTGAGAATCAGGGAGAAAAGTGGTTGGTTAGGCTCAGTTTTAACTTTGCACTAGAGCTTGCTTGACTTCAGAATCACTTTTGTCTTCTCTGTACCTAGCAAGACCTCAGTCATGCCTTCCACGTTGATATTCCTAACACACAAAAATTGAGAGGGAGAGACAGAGCCGAGTCAGTTTAAAGAGAGCCTGGTGTCCCCGATATGCACCCACATCTCTCTGCTCAGCAAATCATGCTGTCTGGAGACTGAATGAGAGCATGTTCCTCTACCACAGAAGGTCAGCAAGATAAAAATAACCCCCAAAAGCCTACATTCAGCTTGGAAGCACAGTGCTGAGCCAGGGACAATGATAATAGGAAAACACAATAGTTCCTCAGAGCAGCCCTAAAATAATAGATTATAAGCGGGCAAAGGGGGAGGAGAAGGGATGGAGTGCTATTTTATCACTATTCTAAAAGCATTCAGAGGAAATAAATTTGGATCTATCTGACAGTTCTCAAAAGCCAAAATGTGCTAAATATAATGCTGAGCTTCCCTAAATAAAAAACATGTCAGCAAGAGTCTCTGGGCCAGCAACTTTTTAATATCTGTGCTTTTTTGCCCCCCTTCCCTTGCTTAGCCTTTGCCCCATGATGGTTATTTGCCTTTCTGGAGAGCCTAATCAGGAGCTATTAGAGACAGTCACTCTCTAAGCTGTATAATGTTAAAAGTCCATTAGCTCACCCCAAGCAAGGCTGGCAGGAGGGAGATGATGTACTTGCTGAAGTTGAACAAGCTATTTGCATGCTGAATATCTGTAATCACTGAGCAATGCCAGGAGAACCGGAACGCTGTCACATGCAGCTGCCCAGCCACCTCCTGAACACGCTCACTTTAATACCAAGCAATGTGGCCAAACCTACCCAGCATACACCTGCAGAAGGGGACAGATGGATGTTTTTCAGCAATTCCAGGCACTAACTAGGCAGGCTTTAAAAAAAAAATAAAAATTAGAGAAATACTCAGCAGCCCATCTTGCCCTTTCCCTCTGCCTCATTCCCTTGCATTATGCATGGCTGCTTGTGCTTCGCAGGGGTTAATAAAATATGACAGATGTCTGCTTACTTTGGGTTTGATTGCAATCAGCTCAATCCAGCTAAGTGCAGACACTTAGTTTCAAGCATATTTTCAAGTCCCAGTGGACGTACTGGGATTTGGGTCCTACCCTGTGACCCTCCAGCCCCAGCCACCACCTCCTAAGTACTTTTGGTCCCACCACCCGCCTGCCTTGTGCATTCACCACTGCACAGCAAGCAGGTTGGCGAGACACTTCAATAAACCCTCTTTACAGAAATGATTGCAGAGCCTGCAGCTGAGTAGAGCTGGGTCTAAGCACCAGTCACAGCCTCTGGAGAGCGGAGCAATGTGACCTTCAGGAATCTCTGGCCTTCTAAGGCTTTTAGAATAGTCATTTTTCCCTGTATGCCCAGATTTACCAGAAAATTAAAATGAACTGATTGGAGACTGCTAGCTACTGCTGGATGCTTGGCACCAGGACAGCATCTTGTAGGAAGACAGTGACCCTGTATTTGTTCTAGAGCACCGTGCCCACAGAGAGTTTGGGGATCATTTCACATGGCCCGTAACACCGGCCAACAGAAGTTGACCTGAGAGTACATGTCATGCCAGGTGACTGCTTTTTTAGTGCCTGTTTTAGTCACTAACCTCTCCATTTCTAGCAGACACAAGCCTGTCTCACAGCATATGGTACCCTCCATGACGAGACCAAGAAGTGGAAGGCAGAGCTTGCATGTCCTTGTCGAGGCCAGAGCCACCATAGCTGCAAAACTAGGTTGCTCTCCACTGAAACAAGTCAGTCAGGAGAAGTCCAAGAATTTAGATCAAAATTAGATCTATTTCTCACAGTGACAAGAGTACAACAGAAAAAACAGGCCATTAAAAACCAGCTCTTCCAATGGCTTTTGGGGACTGGCTTCTATTCTGGGCAGTGGATAGTTAAACTCCTGCTGGATTTTGCTGAACCTCCTGCAAAGAGTGACTCTGGTGCTCAGTTGTAGTTTTCTGGTTAGAGCACCAACATTTCTGCAGGCTAGAGTATTGGAAAATGCAGAGAAACTGATTTATCACAGCCAGCTAGAAGTGACTGAGGCTTCACATAACATGCTTGAAGGAGCAGAGACTGCAGGCTTTCACAAAACTCTTGGGCTGTTGTTCCCTTCTGCTCTAATTTGAGAACTCCCTCAACACAGCACAGTACCCCGCCCCCACTGGCTGGTGGTTGTGTCGGCTTTGCAGCAGCTCAGGTGTCCCCCAAAGAAGTGATGGGGTTCTTTGGAGTCTCCCAGAAGTGCCAACTGGAACTGGTCAAATTACCTGCTCCTCCTCTTGTGCAAAATCTTGGCACAAGAGTAAGACCTACACAAGTCTATCCCAGCAGATACTTGAAGAGAGGACAATGGAGGAGAAAGAAAACGTAGCCTTAAGTGTTGTCTGATACACAAAGCCCGCATCGCCTCTCTGGGCTGGCAACCTCCTTCTTTAAGTTAGCTACATTCTGTGGAAAGCAGCAAATGCTAGTTCAAGATTCAAAACCAACAGGAGATTTAGGATTCTGCTGCCCTGGAAGACAGACAGTCCAGGCAGAAGATACAGCATTCTCTCAGACTTACCTGGGCAATTGCTTTCCAGTCCAGTAAAAGGCCAAGCATCCTCTCCTCTCCCCCCCAGAAAACCCCAAACCCACATACATTTTCCTCAAAATGCAGGAAGAACAAGATGGATACTTTTCAAAATGTTTTTTAATTAAAACCAAAAAAAAAGGAGCACACACCAGAGCTTGACATGGGCTAGCCAAACTGCTGGTCATTAGGATGTTGACAGGAAGGCTGTGTTTCTGCATAACCCAGGAGCACTGGCACAGACAATGAGGACTCCCAGGAAAATACTCTGCCTGCCAGGCCACTGCTGCTTTGTGCTGAGATTTCTCTCATGTGGTGATGGGAAACTTCATCCTGGAGCCCCAGACTCTTTTTTTTTTCCAACAGACAGAAGTCCTGGAGACTGGGGAAAAGACCATTTTAACGAGTCTGCATTTTCCAAACGCTTCTGGAGAGGATTCCCAGTCGGTTCTCCTGCCTCCCCTGGCAGGTTACACCGGTTTAAATGGAGACTCATCTTTGGCAATAGCCCCACTGGCAGGACCTGGTTCTGCTTCTGCTGAAGTCAATACGTGTCCTTTCCCGGACCGTAACTGCAGCTGCACCAGGGCTCACGATCGCTAGCCAATTGTGCTTGAAAGTTAAAATCCTCATCTGCTCCACCTAGCCAGCAACTTCTGAGAGCTTCCTCAGGCTCATGTGTGTACCTGTAAATTCAGGTGAATGTGAACATCTTGGCTATAGCAATGGACTGAAGTTTTCAAATATGCCCAAGAGATGAAGGAGCCAAAGTTTCATTTTAAGACATGACTTGGGCACTAGATCAGGTATTGAAACCTCCCTAATACGTAATCAAGCAGTTTCCAAAGTTGCTGGTGTGTTGCTCCACCAGCCTGGTTTCTTTAACAGAAAGGCTGGGCTAAAAAAGTGACACATTTTTCATACACAATTTTTTATCTGTTAGGATTTACTAGATATGCGCCTCATCTGCCTCAAATATTTAAAAAATACTTCAACCTGCTCTAATAATCACATTTTAAAACATGCATCAAGTTTGGATCAGAACAGCTTCTCTGGGATAATCACTAAGCCCAAATTGCTGATTTAAGGCCTAAATATCAGTCACTGGCCAGCCAGCCACAAAAAGCCACTCTATCCTTGAACTCTTTTAAAGTTATTTTTTGGCTCAGACTAACCCTTGTTACCATACATCTTACCCTACACACAAAAGGAAAGTGTATGTGTTTTTCAAGGCTACTCTTGCACCACAAGTTTACGTACAAACACAACTTCTGCAAACGTTGAGACCAAAGGAAGATCTCGTAGGTCCCAGGGTAAGTCAGAAAAGTCCACAGGAGTCAAGGGAATGGTAACTGCCATACAGGGTTCAGGCCTAATACATGCATTACAGAAGCAAGGTAGCTCCTTTGCTCGAGGTCTGGCTGATTCACTTTGCACATACCACTGCTTTAGCATTACATCCTTATCTAATGGTAAACCTGTTTCAACAACATGCAATACATATTAATGCAATATGCACTGCAACACACGATACGCACCCAAAGAAATATGCCAATGCAAAAGTCTGACTTCTCACACATAGCAGGGCTAACAAGGAAGAGCCTTTTACAGAGAGACAATCAAGAAATCACCTGAAACCATGAGCCCCGAGGGGCCTCAAGCAATCTGCAATACTGAGACCTAGTAACAGATGCTATTTCATGAAAGAAACACAAACAGTGGGACTGAGGTAATGGCAGAGATTTCATTAGTGCAATTAACATTTATAATGGTATGTTCTTTAATAGAATTTAAATAAGGCTTTGAATAATTACACACACTAAAACTAACATTCCATAACCTTAATTCCGCATGGAAAAGCAGCAGAAACAACCCTCTGGACTGTACAAGGTCCAATTATGAACAATTACATTCAAAAAGTAGATCAAAACAGAAACGATGCTTTCCCCAAAAAGCTGCATCATCATCTTTGAAGTCAACTTTCTCCCCTAGTGTGAGAAGTGTGAAGAACAGATGAACTGGGGTTCAGCCCAGTAGATTTGGCCTCGTCAAATTACCAGTAGTGCTTTCCAACCCAGAGTCTCTCCTCATTTCTTTAGGGTGATGGAAGCTCATGGAAAAAGAAGTGAATTTCTGAAGCAATGGGAGGTGAGTTCTCCCTTCCCCGGGCCCAAAAATGTACATAAATTATGGAGGCTTGAAGAAAAAAAAAAAAGGTCTACATTACACTGTGGCATTTGCATCTACAATCCATGTTCTCCTTTATAAACTACTCACAGACAACGGGGCTGGGTGGGTGAAAAAAATCAAAGCAGCATATGAAATAGTAATATACTGTTTCAAAATCTGCACCGTCCTGCAGAACCAGGAATTATAATTTATTCAGATTGTTCTCAACAGATCCAATCTATGCTGGATATGTAAAAAACAAGAGACTAAGTTATCAAGGAAAACCAAACACAAAAAAACCCCGACCTGCACATGGCAAGAGTTTCTTAAAAATAAAACAAAAGGAAAAAAATCCCTTTGATGAAAGCTCAGAAAAATTTATCATCGATTCTGAAGTGGGGCCTTGTGACATCATCTGGGTTAATGAAGACAGAGATGGACTTGCCAGGGTTCTCAGTCACTAGCTGTTGCAACTTTTTGGCTAATCGGTCATCAGGCTGGTTGGTGTCCCCTCCATCTGACTGTGGGGAGGGGATGCTGGTGGTGCTGCCCCGCCGTTGGAGCTCTAGTGTTAGTCGATTGGCTGCTTTGACATGTTCGATGGCAGTTCGAAGGTGTTCGGCAGGGTCTGAGCGGACTGAGGACAGCTTCCGTGCGTGCAGCATGACGGTTTCTTCAGAGAGGTGCTCCAGCATGTTGCACTGGGGGATGAAATAGTTAGGGCACATCTTGTTGACCAAGCAGTGCTGGAGATCATCAATGAGACCCAGGAGGAAATGGGCTGCGTAGTCCTCCTGGGCCAAGTAGCTGGCTGGTAACCTGTCGCAAGCCCACAGCATCATGCTCCGCAAGTGATATGGACTAATGGCTTTGGGACGGGACAGCAGTTTGATGATGATAGCTTTGCAGGCCTGATAGGCTTGCATGAGGCTGCTGGAGATGCACTTTTTCAGCTGCACTTCACTTCTGGCAAATGACAGCCTCCATTCATTGTCCTTCTTCCCCTTGTAGGAACATGCAGGCACTAAGTAAAACCCACTTATTACTTCCTCCTCCGTGATCTTCCCATCCCAGAAGTGGTTCTCCATCAGCCAGCTCTGGGCCACAGCTGGCCAACCTTTGAAGGACACCACTGGGACGATGTCGTACAGCATGCGGCTGCTGCCCACTCCCAAAATGATGGATATGATAGTGCCATTCTTTTCTACCTTCTCCACCTTTGGCATCCCTCGCTGAGGCTTTTTCTGGATCTCGGAGAGGACAATGCTAATGGAGTCGTAGAACCAGTCTGCAACTTTTGTCGGAGAGAAGAAATAATTGGTGGCTCCATTGATATGGTCCACAATCGTGCAGCAGTCCTTCCACTTGCTGATAGTTCCTTCATCGAACAGGCGCAGGCTCAGCCAAGAGTGGCACAAAGCCGAGTGGCGCATGTCCAGTGTGACTGGTTGGTTGCGGTCATGCAGCTTCAGTGCAGGCACAAGCAGGGTGAAGTCCATGTCATAGTCTGTGCCTCGTGCATAAACATTCAGCTCATCAAGATCAATGTCCACCACACCTTCCCGCACACCACCTGACAGCAGCAGGTACTCGTTGGCTACAGGCAGCTTCTGGTCAAGTTTCTGAACCATGCCTGCAAAAGAGAGAAAGAGAAGTCCTTTCAAGAGAAGGCAAACAGATCTGGGACACAGGATTTCACCAGAATTAAATCCCCTTCCATGTCTGGCAGGAAAAAAAAGCAACTAGAGGTATCCATCCCTGTTCATGTAACAAAAATGTCTCGCAGGCCCAACATTCACCCAACCTTTAGTCCCATCTGACACAGGGCAGGACCTTTCCTGCACTTCTGGGAATTGGTGAAGTCTAAACGGAAAAAAGCAGAAGTCTGTGGTAAAACACAGTAAAGCTACTTCCAGGATGAAATTTGACTTCTGGAACACCTTCTAAACCAGTTTTCCACCATATTGTTGCTCACTTCCATGGTATCCAAATGCTACTCCAACACTTCAAAAAGAAAATAGAATATTAATTGACTCACTATTCTTATTTTCTCTCTGATTTGACAATTTGCTTTACATTTACTGATGAATGAGGGAACACAAACGAAGGCAATGCATCCTCCTCTTATGGGGCAATGGAGAGAGGTTGAACTATCAGGCCCTTACAGAACCTCTGAAATTGGTTCTCCAAGCTACGACAATATCACACCATCAAATATCTGATCACTTCCCCAGACAGATTTCTATTTTCATCACCAAAACCAGATGCTTCCCTTCACCCTGCACTTCCCACACCGGGTGCACAAAGCCCATTTTTTACTGTGTATTCTGCATATACCTCTGTACCCTGCCCACAGAATGCCAACAGCAGACTGAGAATGAACTCCACACAGTAGCTGAGATATTAGGACCTCATTCAGTGTTCAAATCAGGCTTAAAATTGAACTCTGCACTTGGACTGCTCTGTAGTCTGCTTCTGCTGTTTGGGCTGTTTCACTCCTTGCGTTAGTCTCGTGGCTAAATGCTCTCAATCCCTTCCAGCCTGCACTCAGCCCTCACACCCAGGCCACGAGGGAACTAAGGCCACTGACTCTGAACAGAGAAGCTAAATCTCTTACAAGCACTGCAAAAGGGGTACATCATTATTTCTTACAAAAACAAATGCACTAGGTTTTGTTAGCATGTGCTGCTTTACCTTTTGAAGGGCACTACAATTTGCCTACATCAAGAGCGGTCAGGCGGTGACCTTCCATTACCGGGAGGCCAATCTTAGAGAGACAACAGTGGGAATAACTAGCCAGAGGCGTGAGGAGGTGAGCCAGAGAACTGGCACTCACACTGCCAGACCAGGAACCACAGACAGATGCATTAGGAGTTTTTCTTTACTGAAGTGCTAAGCAATGTTCAGCTAAGTGCAATGATCAGCACCCGAGCACCCATTCTGGCATAGCCCCAGGAACTGCAGAGCCTTTCCTTACTTAATGCATCCCCATGGGATCACAGCTACTCCTGAACTGAGTGAGTCCCCTTAGCAGAGTGCAGCAGAGGCAGCAGCAGCACCCCAAGGTGCTAAGTGCTGCACTCACCAGAGTGGCACTGCAGTGTTTTTGGAGGGGCCCACCCACCCTTTCCTGCATGCTAGGATGGGGTGAGGAAACGCTGTCTGCACACACACAGGTAAGCCATGACTGGAGCAGAATCTAAAGCCATACATATTAACACCAATTCCTTGGAAGAGCCAAAGGGACTGTAGGAAGAGCACTGTGTGGGAGAAGGAATGTATTTTGGGGCAATATTCATTGTAACTGCACAAACCCCTGTGTGAAAATCCTTGTTAAATACACTTTCTTCTCTTGCTTCCAAGAGCACTGGACCCAGTCCATTTTGCTGCACTGAGCTGGGATGATTTTCCTGCCAGGGATGCAAGGACATAACCCTTTCCATTTCATGGAGCTCCAAAGGCTTCAAGAGAAGGAAACAGTTCTGGAGGAGTGCTAAGAAATTCTTCCTTCTAACTCTTGAACTAATCCCATTCTGTGATCTTGCCACATGCTGCCCCATTCATCCTTAAACCTTCTGTCAACCTAAAGATGTTTTCTGATGCTTAGATACACAGTGATCTACATTACCCTGATCCGTGGAGTAGCAAAGCCTGCACGGGCTTCTCCATCCCTAAGGTCAAGTAAGTGGCAGTCACTCCTTCACTGAAGGGGATTTCTCATGGGTACCTAAATTGGAAACAGCACTGACACACCGCTTCCAAATCTTGTCCTTGAACCAGTGCAAGCAGCCGTGGTGCTTAACACCTCAGTTGCAAGTAGAGTCTGGATCAATTACATCATAGGGACAGGGAGCAGTTGCACTTTTCCATGCACACAAGTCCGTTCCAACCCTTCTGGTGGGGCAGCACAGCAATTCAGGGTAGGAAGTGTCCTGCTGGACACTATCCTACAGAAAAAACGGTTAAAACCTATAGAATTCAATAAAAGATGTATTTTTCTTAATATTTTTATTTATTTTCTAAATCTTTTTAAACTTGAAGGATGAAAAATGACCTGTGAAGTTCTACAGTGCATCCTTCACACCAAAACTTCTATCCTATGATACAGTCAGAGCCTTTGATATGGAAAAATCATGCAATGTTCTTTTTCAAAGGCAGAGACTGTCCACTACAGAATCTACTGTGGGATGAGTTGGCCTCCTTTGCTTGAACAGGTCAGATCCTCCATCCTTATGTGCAAGCAATGGAGTTGACAGTCTGACTCCATTCAATCAACAGCAAGTGGGACTCAAGCCCCACTTTCTAAACGCCCTGTGCTCATCAGCCTGGAAAACAACAGTGTGTGTGTGTATGATCAACCTCCAAAGTCAGAGGAGAGCAGGAGCCACTACTGCAATACCAGTTCTAGGTCATCTTACATCACTCCTGCCTTCACTAACACAATGCCAAGCTTGGTCTGGACAAAGCCTGCACAGCCTGCTCTACTGGCAGAGGGGTGACAAAATGCCAGCTACCAAAGAGAAGGCCTCTGCATGGAAAACCTTTTAAGAAGTACCAGCCTGTAGAGTCAGGGACACAGCTCTCCAAGCACTGGCACGTAGGTACTCGAAATTCTCTTCCTCATAGCAGAAGAAGAAAAAAAAAGCACCAATTTCAAGCATCCTAGGAACAGGAAAAGCTCTCTGCAGGCAGGACACACTTTAAACTTCTTCTAGAAAGAAAATGTTTTGCATGCTCACCATTTAGTCTAGATTGGGGCTGAAGACTCCTGAAAGGGAAAGGTGCCATACACTGCCAATAAGTTACTTTATATTCCTCCTACGCTGGACAGGGAAAACCAGAAAATCATCAGGCAATGGCTACAGAAAGTAATCCAATGTACCACCAATACCTCTCTACCTGGCTGGCTGCAGAGTTTAAATCCAAATCCTTGAGCTCTGCCTCGTGCAGAATTTCCCCTTCGAGGCCTTGGACCAGCAACATCTGCAGCTCTGCCACAGAGCTAGAGAAGGAATTTTTGCTAACAGATCACAGCAGCATTGCTGATCCAATTTAAACTGTGGAGCAGGGGGTTGAGATGAGGGCCCCTTGAGGAAAATATATTTAGAATAGGCATGGAGCATTCTATAAATAGTTGAGATGGCCAAATTCAGGATTTGCTAAGGCTTTAGGAGTTTGCAATGTGTTCAAACTGCCCCCCCCCCCCCCCTCTTCATAAATCTACTTGAAATGTGAAGGGATTTCAAGGAATCCCATTAGCCAACATTGTATGGCATACAGTACCCTGACACAAAGCTTGCATCCCAAGTTTTAACAGCCCAAACACAAACTGACAGAACCATGTGCACGTACCACAGAAGCAGGCACTCCAGCTCTGCAAGAATCGAAGTGCAAACAGAAAGAAGAAAAATACCAAGATAGGTACTTGACCCAAGTACTTAAGATAATAGCACCAGTGGGCCATTTGAGTCCTCTTCTTTTCATCCCAGTACCAGGACCATCTGGGAGGAAGAGGGAATAAGGATTACAGATAATCTTGTGAAATTTCTAGAAGCCCTGTGGAGATGTCCGTATAGACCGAAACCAGAACTTGTAGGGGAGAACACAAAAAATATTATCTGGGCTGAAGGACTACCTCTCATGGCATCAGAGTAGGTTCACAGATATTTAAGAGGTCTCTTACTGCTACTAGGCAGGACACATAACTTGCAGTCTAACTTGTGTAACTTGCAGTCTAACTTGTGTGACGTGTTCTTTTGAAAATCTTGTTTGGCAAAGCTGATGCTTTGCTAAGTGAGAGACTGGCATTCACTTACCACTTCTGTCTAAAGCAAGAACTTGAAGTTCTGTTTTCCTACCTGTATAACTAGTATAAAACCTTTCCAACCTTTAAAACCTGACATCATAACAGGTCACTATGCTTATATGAGAGACACAGGGAATGTGAGAACCAGAAGCTGCACCTGTAAGCCCAGCTTGCTGGTTAGTTGACCAAACAAGGGTGAGCAAATGAGTTCTACAGACAGAATTTCATTCCATTGTTGTTCCTTCAGTGGCAGGAAAATAGGATTTATTTCCACCCCAAGCATTGTGATACAAAGAGAATAAAGACAAAGAAAAGATATTTTGCTTTTACGTAACATCTACATGCATCCTTGAATGAACTGGGACTCTGACGCACATGACACAGAGACTGTTCTTCCCATTAAAAAAAAGCAATGCAGTGATGCTCTCCATCTATTACAGAGTTTCAGATGAACTGATTGCATGAACACTGCAGTGCACGCTGAGATCTGCTGCTGTTCCATGAAAAGCTCTGTGTAAGTAAGGAGCAACCTACAAGGCTTTGAAGAAACGGACCTCAAGAAATTAAAAAAATACACAAAACCTTCCTGCTAATGCATGCTTTTCCTGATTTGGCATTTCTTCTTGAAGCTCTCCTTCCTGATGATTAGATACAAAAACACTGCCACCACCAAAAGAAAATGTGAGCAAAGAAAGATGCCATTCCGTTAGTCTAACCTGGTCTCATAAAACCAAATGGGGTAATGCTCAGGGCAGTCACTGAATTAAGGGACCCTTGCACTGCATGGAACTAGAGAGAGGTCAAAGTAGCAGCAGGGTGCTCAGAAAGGCTCTGCAAAGGAGGATCTGCAAAACTTTGCGTGCAGAAGCGTATCATGGGAGTTATTCTGGGAGCCAAGCCAGACCCAGGCACTAGCTCTGCACTGCTCCTGTTCTCCAGCTTAGATCCCAGCATCAGCAGTAGCAATGCCTTGCTTGCATTTCATACCAGCCTGCTGAGGAGGAGACAGTCCATGCAGTGCACAGACTTGATTTTCTTCCTTGACCCCTGAATCACCCACTCCTCCTGCACAGCCTGCAAGGCTCTGTGTAAGCTGCTGGGACCATGAGTTTCTGCAAAAGTCTTTGCAGACTTTCTGTGCCAGGAAGGGTTTGCAAGCTGGCTCAGAAAGCTAATGTGGTCCCGTGCAGATCATCTTCAATTTAAGATTGCAAATGTATTTATACGTCACCAGCACAGAAGGCAAGCAAGAGGCTACTAAACCACAGATACCTTGGCCAGGCTGCTGAAGACCTTTAGGGCCACGATGATGCCCAGAGGTATGCAAACGATGCACACAAGCTTGTCTGTGGGGTATACAGCCAGGAGCCTGCCCCGTGTCTCCAGAAATAAAAAAGCCCAGGACAATGGCAAGGGGCTGGCTGCAGCCCGCAAGCAGCTGTGCAGTGCAGTTCAGCAAGTAAAAGCGATGCTGGCTGCTGCTCATTACCAAGCCTTTCTGCTCACCTCTCGACTTTGCCATCTAATCTGATTTGAGAAGCAGCACAAGCCTGTGTAACATCAGCTGTTAAAAATAGCTGCAGCATGGAGTAAGCATTGAGCCCCACACTGCAGTTCAGAAGATGCCAGAGAAACCTCTCCAACCCTGCTCAAAGACCCAAAGCACTGTGGGTTCAGTCTAGGGACAGAGTGCTGTCTGTGAGTGATCAGAAGAACTGGGACACTCGGATGCTCTACACACTTGAACACATGCTCATGGACAGAAGGGAAAGGAGAACTGGACAGAATTAGAAATGTCCTTCTCCCCATTCCTCTGTCTCCCTCACACACCAGGAGAAAGCCTACAAAATTTGAGATTTTTCTCTATAGAGAAATCCAACACCTGAACTGGCATTCCCATTGATATCTTATTCCCCTTGTTCCTTCCTACTTTGCGGGTAACGACATCCACAAAAAAAGAGGTTTAGATGCTCATTTCCTCAATCAATACCAATGATGTGATGTTCTGGCACTGATCATCAGCTGACCTTGCATTTAAAGTGTCTAAACGTCTCCAAACCATTAGCTTGTGCTCTAGCAGAAGCCTCCCGTTACTTGCAGCCAGCCTTGTACAGACCTGATTGTTGTCTTAAGCAACATATTTTAGCAATTGTACTGAAAGAAAGTGAGCATCATACTGCTGCTACTACACCCCCAGCACCTGGGAAGAAACATAAAGTCCCCATTGACATCAGTAGGGCTGTATGTTTAAATTCTTCCATTCCCAACTAGGGCCCTGGGGCAAGTGAACTCCCATGCAGGGAAGGTCTCTAGAGGGGTTTCAGGAAGCACCCATGTCTCCGAGGAGACCAAAAATGCTGGGAATTGCTTTTGATTCAACAGATCTGATTTCCTTTCATTGGTACAGCACATCCAGCAAGAAGCAGTGTAAAGCCTTTATAGGGAAGCTTGTTCTGTAGCCTACATGCCCCAGCTCCAGGCATCTCTTCTGGGATATGCAGAAATGTGCCAGCGGGAAACTGCACTTTTAGGGGATGCAGAGCCTGAGCCCAGGATCTAAGACAAACTGAGCCCACCCAGGTTTGAAGGAAGTTGAGGTACCTGCTGTTAAAAGGCAGGGGTAGTGCCCTTTCATCTCACCGGGGCAGCCAAAAACCACTACTCTGGTTGTATGCCCCCATCGTTGCCTTCTGGCAGTCAAGGGAGCAGACACAGAGAAGGGATCTTCCTTGTAAAAGTGATCTGTGATCACCCACATATACCGCTGCCTCCCTCCTTTTCTACTGCTGTATCCTTCCACAGGATCCAGAATAGTCAGGGCTCTCGAGTTTTCCTCCCACTTCTACCCAGTTTGATGTACAACTTCATGGATGCCTTTTTTTCTTCTTCTTCATAAAATCATTACCCTCCTGTAAGCCCCAGAAGCTAAGGAAGTCTGACCTTCTGGATGCTCACAAAGTGGCTGGAATTACTCAGAGGGCACTAACCACATACTGGATGTTATGAGCAGAGAAACAATTTGTAAGCTCAGGATAAATCTCAGGATCCTCTTCTTTGCTCCGCTAATTCTTACCCCTTGGCTGCTGAGAGGAAAACATGAAACCCCAGCTAGGCAAAACAAGGAAAAGCTTTTGTGATTTTTTTGTAAAGGCTCTAGACAGTCACTCTGCAGTTCCTTGGCAATTCTGCTGCAAACAGCAGATCCTGCAGAAGAGGAAAGTTGTTCAAAGGAAAGATCCCGGCAGAGGCCTCTCCGCTGTGCCCGAGTGACGTGTGCTGAATTTCAGGGGCTTCTTTAAGGCAGGATGGGAGGCCGGCTCTGATGCAGCTGGGTTGCACTGATTCTTCTGTTTCCCTTGGTAATTGCAAATCTATTTATGAGCAGCACAAGTTTTTGTTAGGCAGAAGAACTGAAAGAGTCAGCTCTTTAGGAGAGTCTTGAGTTACAAAGCACATTTTGAGAGGACTGTTGGCGGAAGCAGGCAGGGGGTGGGAAGGGAGCGGGGAGACTGAACCCTGTGATACCAGTTCGGTCAAATCTGGGAGGCAAGCGAAGGATGCTGCTCTTTGCAGACTGATACACCAGTGTCCTACTGACGCTGCTCCTTTTAGAAGTCTTGTGATATGGTGACAGAACACACTGCAGGGACCCAGCACCCCCTCGTAAAAGAAACCAACTTCTTTTTCCAAAGTCTTCTTTAAAAACAAAGTAGTGTCCCAGTTTTTTTTCCAGTTCCCAGGTGCCCTGGTGGAAGGCACCCAGCTAGCTGAAATCCTGTATGCCAATGCAGAGGGGTATTTCATGATGCAAGGGGGGAAAAAGAGAGAGGAGAGAAGAGAGGAGAAAAAGCCCAGGCTCACAGTGTGTGCCTGTACAGCAAGACAGTGTTGCTGCAAACACCCAAGCTCACCCTGACACCAAAACCAGCAGTGGTGTTACTGTAGTGACTTGCCTGGCTAAAATACCCAGGTCTCAGTTAGCACAGTATCAGGGCTGGACTGTGTGCAGAGTTGGAACTGGCACTTTCAGAGGGAGGCCCTGCACCGCTGTGCAACTCTGCTGTGTGCTGTGAAGAGTTTTAAGAGCCACCCTCCAAATTGTTACTGAGCTTCCAGCCTGCCAGTCTGCTTATCCAGTGGACTTACTCCAGAGTTATAACAGACAAACTGAGATAAGAGGGTCTGGAAGTTGAAAGCCTACAAACAATATGAAGTGGAAGTCGAGAGGTGCTTTAGGGTCTGAAGAATATGTGAGATGAAGTCTGAGAGCAGCTGACAAGCAGAACAGAAGGAAGAAGGGGCAGAAAGTGTGCTTATAAGTACAGCCTGCTGCTACACCCTGCTTAGCACTGTACACTGTATCCAGACAGTGTCCATATTTTTAAGTGTGCATAAACCTAAAATCCCCTTTGGAAATGGCACAAGGTGCCATTTATCCTGGAACTGCAACCCCAGAGATAAAATCTGGCAAGGGATAGACTGCTTTATCAGTTTACCCTCTGGGTGCAAGAGCACATATTTGGCAAGGGCTTACACGTGGTTCAGATGGGCCATTTCTGCTCACACCCTTCCAGAGCACTGCTAAGTAGTCAGCAAGGTGTTCAGTTGAGGGAGACTCATCAGGACTCTCCTGGATCTGCTTACAAGGTAACAACAGCGGACACAAAACAGGTCAAGCTTCTTGAGTGCAAACCAGCAGTTTCTTGCAGGAGAGGCTTTGCTGCCCTTGTTTTCCTAGTCCCTGCACTGTTCTGTGCTCTTTACAAGAGCAAAATAACAACTTCAGTGAGGTACATAACACGTCCATCTATCCTAGCAGCCTGTCTCAAGCAAGTGCTGCTGACAGCTTTCAAAGAAGAGCATGAGAGCAAGGAAAGTACAGCATCATAACTTCCCTATGCAACCCTTTAAGCAGTCTCTGGCTTTGGGACTTCCCAAACCAGAGGCAGTATTGCAGCTTTTTGTCTTTAACAGCACTGATGGATTTGTCTGCTGGGATTGTCTCTCGTTGCTTTCTAAATCATTTATATTTGAGGTATAGTCAGTGCCCTGCAACAGAGTGTTTCACAGTGAACATGTTGCATCAAAAAGTATTCCTTTTTGCTGACTTGCTAGGAAGTGAAGAAACTCCCCTAACTATGACACTTTCCACAGACCACTCAAGATTTTACAGAACTTTGTCAGCTTTCCTCCACACTGAAAAGTCCAACTTACTTAAACTTTGTATACTCTATTATCCTTCTCAGCACTTATGTGGGCCCTAGTATTGCTACAACATACATGAAATGAGGTGGTCAACACTGCATGTCACATGAAAAGGTGACTTCTGTGTGGATTTCTTCACCATCCTCTTGGCAATACCTCAGCAGCCCTGTTTGCTAAACTAGCCCCACTCCTCTGCTGGTTTGCTGACTGTAATGGAGTCCTCCTCCCCAGAATTTCATTTCACCTTCAGGACATTGTCCCTAAAGAAGCCAACACCAATCTCACCACTTTACAGAGGGCGTTGATGACGCTGGAAAAGAACAGTGGAAATAGGACAGAAGATGATTTTGGAGGCTGTACAGGAGAAAAAAGTTCCCAGCCTCCCTCAAGCTCTCATCCCAATCTGACTAGTCAGCGCCAGGTGCCTCTCACAGAAGACACGTGGCATCTCTCCAGTGATGAGCAAAGCCATTCCCTTCCAGACCTAGGAACACATTCTCCCCTTGCTCCAAGTCAGCCAGAGGAGCACGTGTACATGTCAGACAGAACTTGACTCCAAGGTTGCAAAAGCACTTTGGGCTCCTCTGGGGTGGTTTTCTGTTCTTAGTATCTGTTCACCTGTCTGGAAAGGGCTAAGCTGCCACACCACTTCATGTTCAGGTGCCAACAGAGGGTTATGCCATCACACCTTCACGCCCTGTAAAGAACACAAGTGCACTTTGAGTTGTTCTGTCAAGCCTCCTGCGAACAGTTATCCAACGTGCTGCAAGTTGTCTCCCCAGCTGTTCCTTTGCAGAGGTGCTTTATGCAAAGTCAAGTCACAGCCAGAGCAAATCACAACACTATTCCATATGAACTCGGCCTGAAACACCACTGCCCATCCTCAGTGCCTGTCTGTTCTCTTATAACAGCTTTACCTCACCTCCTGCAAAGCAGCAGATTTGTCCTTGACTCAAAAATTCTCCACTAAATCATCCAGCAAAGCTAAAACATACACATGGAGTATACAGGGGAACAAACAGCCATCAAATGGTTGATGGATAACCACAGCTGTAATTCAATCTAATGTTCTTGATTTTCCCTTAAAATCCATCAAACTTGGCTCCTGGGGTCAGTGACATGATCAGAATGGCATACTCCTTGATCACATTCACCCTCTTCATGTACCATGACTAAATCTATTTAGTGTTACACCATGGGGCAGGTCAGAAAAAAGGGGAACGAAGGATGATTCCAGGAAACCAGCCAAGCCCCAAAAGAGTCTTGGATGCAGGAAGTCTGTTCTCTAAGTGCAGAAGGAATGCCTTCAGAAGCCTTTCTAAGGGATCTGGTGGAGATGAAGACACGAAGTGAATCCTCTCTCCAGCTCCCAGAATTCACTGGACTCCATCCGCACAGTCATGGCTAGCCCCTTTGGCAGATTCTATATCCAAACACTGGGGGAAGCCAAGACAGATAGGCCAAATATGGCTGAGACACCCAGCACCAAAACCACAGATGAGCATGGACTGGACTAGCAAGATGAGGCAGGGAATGGATTCAACACTATAGCTGGGTCTGGGATCACAAAGGTAAGAGAAAGCTTTCCTGCAATACTAAACAATTTCTTAGCCATCACGTTGCCAAAGCCTTGTGGAGCCAGATCAAAACAAGTAAGTTTCATATAGGTGACAAGGCCCCATGTACAGCATCAGCTGTATGAAAAATACTGTTTGGCTTCGACATTCATGCAGAATTTCCCTTCATCCACACAGAGGGGGCAGAAGTCAATAGCCCAGATTTCCTGCTAGCAGAAAACAGCAGCTCTGAAGCACTTCCTGAAGTGAGCAGCAACACTTGGCAGAAATTTCAAGGGCATTCCTTCTCCCTTTCCATGGGAGACAGACAGAGGAATACCTAAGCCCCCAAACCTGACTGACCATGTCCCATTGTTCCTACCCTCCTGCCCCTCCTGCTTCGTCTCGCAGAGGTCATATTTGACAGCGCAGAAAAGCCAGCAGAAGCTTCTAACAGGGACTGTTAGTCCCTAAACTCTCAGATTTCATAGTCATTTATGTGCAGCTGAGTTCTGTCATCTGTTAAAGAGCACAGCAGGAAGCACTGTGTGGATTTGATCTCCATCGAGTGCCAAGTCCACGGCCCCAGCAGCTGTCAAGGATCTCTTATCCCTGCAGCACGAGCAGTGGCCAGGAAGCACAGAGGCTGGAACAATCAGTAAGAGCGAAAGGGAAAAGCAGTCACCACTACAGCAGAGCAGAACCTGGCCCTCCTTGAATGAAGGCACAGAGTAAAGTGCCACTGTCACTCCAGCACAGAGCTCCAAAGGTGGAATACACTGTGATCCTAAGGAAGCAAGAGGTGACATAGCCAAGTGGCCCTACAAGATCCAGGTATTGCAACGACTCTCCTTCCCACATAAGGTGCACAAATTGGCTGGTGGGAAGGAGGAGCTGGTGGAGCTCTGGGAGTGTTCACAGTATTACAGATGCCCTGTAAGCATTTGCAGTGGGACAAGGGCTATATTTTTGGAGTAGTTCTGTTACCAGGAACAGGGCTGGAAATGCTAGTAGCCGTTCAGCCATGAAGTACTCATGGCCCTTTGCACAGGACTCTCACCCCATTTTGCATCCTGGGCTCACTCAGGAGAAATTCCAGGAGAGCAGCCCCACATCCATCACAAAGCATTTTTGTGCTTACCTGTCATGACACAAAGCCTCACACACCCATTTAATTAGAGCAGACCTGCTGATCCCTCAGCTCATCAGGATGATGGTAACATTATGAGGTGGAGAGAAGAGAAAGCAAAATTGTTGCTGATCAAATATAAAGTTCACAAAGTATGTTCCAGGAAGACATTCCCTCCAATAGCCTCGTCCTAAAGTCCTTTCTCATCTAAAAATCTAGTGGAGTGTGGACATAAACAAGATTTGGGTCCAGGGAACTTTCAGAAACTTCCACAAAAGACTGTGTGGAGCTAAATTTCAGTCTCCTTTTGCAAAGGCAAGCTGATGACTATCAAAGCTCACTCTTCAAATCTCATTTCCTATCAAGGCTGCTTCAACTCTAGTGACTCTGAAAAACTCAGGGGAGCAGGATTCTGTCCACCAATCCCCACAACGTTTAGGAGGCAGTATGTCCAGACCAAATACCTATGAGACAGGTCATGAAATCATAGCAGTGTCTTCAAGTTTCATTTTCTCCAGGTATTTTTGCAAGAAGGACAGAGGAAAGACAGCTACCTCTGAAATTCAAACTCTATAACATAGTAAGTTCAGTTACTTCATTTAGCTTTCCTCTGGAAATGTAAGAACTAGAACTGATGTTTACACTTTGCTTTATTTCGTAGACAACTTCACATCACTCCAGTAATAAGCCTCAAGGAAAAAAATCACAGTACACTGGTAGATTTTATCCTAGTACGTGTGCTGCATTTGAAGTTTCTCTCAAAAATTAAACTACCTTACATAGTGCATAATCTTGAATTTCAAACCTACCAACTCCCTAATACACCTGCAGCAATAATGAAAAATGCTGAAAAGCTTTGCTCACAAGTGCTGATGAAGCTGGGCTTATTAGAGGCAAGTACATGGAGAATACAGACTCTTCAAATCAATCCAGTAATTAGAAATCTCACCTCTCTTTTATAGAAGCTGCTGTGAAAACACTTTGTACAAAGTTTCCTGGGGGATGCTCAGCTCCTGCAGGGCTTGCTATCCCTTGCACGAAAACAGTTCCCAGCATGGCAGGAAGGGATACTGTTTGAATACAGCCCTGCTACACAGAAAGCAACAACTAACAGAGTCCTCACTGTTTGCTCACTGACAGCTGCCCCCCTGCCCTACGATTAACGGACAACGAAGAATACAGACCTCCTAAATTTGCTAATGTAGCCTACAGAATTAATTGCACAAGGTAGAAGTGGGAATATGAGGGTGTGACCTGGCCCTTTAACAAGGATGTTCATCCCTGAAGTCAGACAAAGCTGATGCCCAGAAGACATTTGAGCATAATCCTACTTATTTGTTCCTGGCTGCACTTGGCGAGAGGGCTGGAAGAGCCAGAGAAATACTGATTTGCTGCTGAAGCCACTCAGCACTACACGTCACATAGTGAGCTGCACTGCCTTTCTGGCTGGGGTTGTTCTGCTTGTGCCCACATAGACCTACCTTGTTTGGATGGCTGGGCTCAGACCTGAGGCCCCAGCAAGCTCTTCTACCCAAGTACTTGCTCCTCAGCTCTCCCTTGCTCACAAACTAACCTACCAGAGTTCTGCCGTCAGGCAAAAAGACCTCTCAGCTTTGCTTCCCACCAGGGAGGGAAGGTGTCATGATGAATGGGGGTGGGGGACCTTCCAAGCTAAGCTCAGACATCAGCCAGCCCTCATCCACAGGCACAGCCCAGAGGAGGGCAAATGAATGTTGATTCCCAAGGAGGTGACGTTTGCTTGTGCCCAGATGTGTGACTGGCATTCTCTGTCCACAAACAGGGCACCACTAGAAGAACCAAGTGGAGTAGAATTGGCTGCTAAACCTTAACTCCCTGCCCCAACCTATATCCTGAATACTCAGAAATTAAGCAAGAAATATTCTGCTGAACTTTGGATTTGAGGAGGCAGCACCATTTTACCCTTCCCCAGAAAGATGTCTTACGAAATCATGATGCTACTAAAACATCTCTTTGCTTTCCTGAGCTTAAGACATTCTACACTGCTGCTGGTTCTTTACAACATAATGCTGAGCTTCAAATCTTATTTTAAACTTTGCTGCCAGTTAGCCAGCACAAGAAGGCAGGAAACATTCCCCTTGCTACAGGCTTACTCATTGCCCTTCCACGTATGAGATCCCAACAGAAGTTGACAAAACCTCCAGCTAAACCGGTACATGCAATCATCTCTTCTGTCAGCAGATGGCACGAACGCATCAGTGTCTGGGCTGCAGAGCTCAGCAGGCCTGTGGGATTTGTGAGCAGAGAGAAAAAAGGACCGCTCAAAACAAAAGGCGATAGTTCCCACACTGCAGTACGGGCATGGGAAGAAGCTACAGGCAGGCATACAAACGGCTTTCCCTACCACCTGCTAGGGTTTACAGCGAGGAGGATGAAGCCAGCTCTGACACAATTACTGCTACGAGAGGAAAGAGACCTCCAGTTCCAAGTGATCTTCTACCAAACCAGATTCGGTATATAATTTTCATCCAGTGTATGTCAGAAGTCCTCTGATATTATACATCGTATGGGGTGGGAGCAAGATGTAAATTGAAGAGGGGATAAGCCAGAAGACAGACACCAAAACTGAATACAAATCCTATTTAATGCCAGATTTCCAGCTTGTGATGACTGAAGGGAAAGGCCAGCATTTAGTCCAAGCCATCTGTACAGTGCTCCTTTTGTGTTATTCCTCTTTGGGTATTTACACCACTGTACAGAGCAGTGTAACTGAGCGGGCAGTGTGCATCATGGCTTCAAAGCACAACAACCGTGTTTATACAAGCGCTGGGAAGAATTTATTGCTAACGCATTTAAATGACTTATGAAAGCATCAGTGCTCTGAAGGAATCACTGCAGGCAAATCTAGTTCGAAATTTGGATTTCCTGTTTCTTCATGGAAAAGCAAGCACACACCTGGCACAGGCAGAGGAGCAGTTCCTCTGTTCAGTGGAAGCAGGTGCTCTGGTTTGAGGACACTGTCCTCTGGTGATTTGGACTGACCACAGAGGCAGCAAAATCAGTGCCTATCTAATCAGTTTCCCTTACTTATTTTCATCCTCAGAACAGACTGAATACAACAAAAGCAGTCTAGAAGCATTTCAAATTAAATGCAGAGAGGGTTATCTAGGAATTCACATATATCCATGCCATATATTTGAGGAGCAGGACTGGGTTTTTGGAGCTGTTTCAGGGCAATAAATGTAGACCCTACCTGGAGATGGGGAGAGGAAGAAAACATTAAGGAAAAGGAAAAAAAGAAGACAAAAATACTGCCCAGTGTTATGGTAAAGTGGTATTTTTTATGTTTTGATCCAGTGTATAAAATTTCTGAACTAACTAAATTTGAAGTGGACCTAAATAACAGAGAGAATTAGAAGCTAAATTTAGCTTCTTACTCAATAAATTTTATTCCTGTTTTGTCAGTGTGACTCCTCAGAGATTCAGGATACAGACCCTCTGCTGTGAGCAATGTGCTGTAGAATAGGTAAGGTTACCCCATGACTCCACTGGCAGTACCAAGATCCATCAAACTGTCTGTGTGTCAGCTGAGTTACAGGCAAGCAAAGGAACAAGTCCAGAGTATTGCACTTACTGCAGCCTTAGAGGCGTGCACTCTAGCACAGACAGTTGTGAACATCTGGCAATGCATAAGACATCTGGGATGAGGGAACATCAAATGAAAAAAAAATCCCAACAAGCATCCTTTGAGTTTACAGAAATAGCAAACGAGCTAGCACAAGGAAGGTGTCAGCAACGGTGCTGCTGCACGCACTGTAGCACCACACCAAGCAACAGCAGTCAGCTCTCAGGGGATGCTGGCTATCTATCTCCTACCAACACTTCTGGAGCTGCATTTAGGTAGCTGTTGTCACACCCACACCTTAGGTGTGAGTCAGCTGAAACCTTAGCAGATGACACACCTATTTCTGATTACAGACATACCCCAGAGGAATTCTGACCCTGGCAATACTCCTCAGTGAGTCTCATGTGAAATACTGCTGGGATACCTCTCTTGCTGACTCAAGCCATTCATATCCAGAAATACCCCACCAGCAAGCACATTTGAAGCTCCAGAACTGGTTTCCAGGTATTGGAACACAAGCCCTGGAGCGGCCTCAATACATGTATGTTCACTGGTGCAGGATGCAGGGCGTCTTGTCAGGTTTTTGTTTCCCCAACCCATCCTCAGCCAGGAATCTGAAAATAACCCTGAATCTCCATGCCCATTTTCCCATTCCATCCTAGTGAAAAGGAAGAGTGTGGTGTGTAGAGCAAGACTGCACAGCTCCAGCAGACAGGCAGCAAGAGGGGCAGTTCAGTTTTGCAAGGAGGCTGGGTGGCAGGGTAGTTTACAGACCACAGGAGGAAATCCTCTGCTTTAGGGAAGTCAGTGTAGCAGGGACAGGCACACATAAGCAAAATAGCATGGGAACCACAGGAAGTGAATGTGGCAACCAGAGCTCTCACATGGCCACAAAGCTTGCAGATTGCATGAGGAATGATTCTTGAATCAAATGGAGAGCAGGCTGGGCTAACATCAGAAGACACACGTGGGTTTTAAGCAGTGAACAGAACCACTCACAAGCTTCCTGATTTAGGTGCTCACTTGACCAAGGGCCAGATGAGTTGGGCATGCAGCAGAGAGGAGCCAGAGACTCTGCAATCCGGAGTCATGCTTTTGAAAGCCCAAGGTGTTTCAGCTCAGAGGCCTGAGACCAGAGTTTGTGTAACAGAAGAAACAAGAAAGAAATGTGGAAGCAAGTGAAGCAAAGACTGCTTAAGGCAGAGAGGAAATGCAGGAATTGGGCTTCAGGGGAGCTTGTGTTGCTAAACCGACATCTCTTGATTGCATGAAGGATGAACACTGGGAGATGACTGGCTCTCTTGCCTGCTTGACATGCTCAGTGCATACAGAGTTCTGGTTTAGTGAGCCCCCAAACCACAGCTGCATTCCCCACACCAGTGGCTTAAGTGACAGCAGCCTCTCTCCCTTACTTCCCCTTCTGCTCAGCTGAGCTGACCTGAATACAGGGCCATCAAACCAGCTCTGTATCCCTGGCAAATCGAAACGCTTTTCCCAACACGCCTGCTAGATCAGAGACTGCTCTGCCAACCCTTGTGTTCAGAACTGTAATAGGAGCTCATGTGTGGACCTGGGCCATGGAAACATGGAAGAACATGGGGTTTGTTGCTACTTTGCCCCCTGGCTACAAACTACCAAACTGCTTTACTGCACTTCCTTCCCCTGCTCAGAACCAAAGCCAGGATTCCCGCAGCATCCTCCACTGGCCCCTGAAGCATCACTCTTGATTAAAAACAGAAATAAAAAAATGCAATTAGGAGCTGGCATCATTGCAGGTATTTTGTCCCCTGCCCTGGAGAACAGCAGGGGCATGCCTCTACCACTAAACCACATTGGCTCCTGACTGCCTGGGGCACAGCTGGTGCGTGTGAGGGAGCAGAGCAAGGCCCGCTTCTGCTGTGAGTGGCACGACATACCAGCAGCCTCTTAGGTAATAGGGGAAGACATTTTTTACCTCCTCTCTGTTGCTGCAAATGTCTGTCTCCACACACCGTCCCACTGACTGCGCTACGGTCACTCCTGCACACCCTGCAAGGGCACACACACACACACACACAGACACACATGGCATCCAGGTGAGGTCTGGGACAGACAGCCACACACTGCGGGCTGCACACGTGCTCTTCCCGCTTTACTGTCTTTTAGAAGCTGTTAAGTTGAAAGAGGGAGAAAAGAATCAATAGATAGAGGAGTTGCACTCTCTTGTGGGTATCTTAAGAGCCTGGCTTTCAGCTATTTTCAGCAAGTTAGCATGGGGCACTTACACACTTACTTCTGCTCTCTGCGAGGTGAAAGCAGAACCACCGCCAGCTCCGTGACTCACACACACACAGGGAAGCAAACATAACACAAGCCGCCTGCTCGCTCGTTCCCAGGGCTTATTCACACCCTTCGGAACTATTTGATCTCCTGCACCAGCACATCCCCAGGGCTGGGGCTGGTTTTAAAAACCTCTTGCTTGCAGCGTGTGAGCCAGATCTCAAACTTGTCAGGGAACAGAGAGAGGAAAACAGAGCCCTGCCTGTGCTTTTGAGACAACAGCCATCAACAGCCCCTGCCAACTGGACAGTAACGACTGTGACATTTCCTTACAAACCTTCTTTTGCTCTGACACAGAAAAAGATCCATTCTTACCCATCACCATCATGTACCAACCTAGTAGATGCCTACAGACCTGTGCCTCCCAAAGCCATAGATGAGCATTTGAATTGTGTTCAGGACCTGGCACTAAGCAAATACGTGCTGGAGATGTTTGATAAGTTCGTGATGCTCAGCTTTTGGCCATATTGCTAATTCTTACTTGTTTTTTGCATCCATCTTTTTGCTGAAGACCTCTGTTTCTGGAGTCCTAAGATGGGGCAAAAGTCTCAGCTAGATTATTTTTTTTTTTAATAGTAATTCCCATCTATCACAGCTACAAATAACAACAGAAAGTATCCTGAAGGGAATGAGACTCAAGGACTTAAAAAGCTGAAAAAAACAGAACAGAAAAATATGCCATGAGTTTTTATTTTTAGAGTCCAACTCATAGCCTCTGAGTGCCTCAAGTTTAGCAAATATCTCACAGCTCTTCTCTCTGAGGAAGCTCTTCCCTCAGCTGGCATCAGCTCTTCTAAAAATTTACTGGGTAAAACAATGGCAATGTAAAGCAAAACCTGGGCCTCATACAGGGAGGTGGAGAGATGGCACTGCTAGGAAAGGGATAGAAGGATTCTATGTATTGTTTGCCGGGACAGTGATACCCTGGGAAAATGCCCCAGTAAGAGATCTGCTTGTAGCCCTAGGGATGGCACAGGCAGGGCAGCAGATTCCTCCCAGGGCAGACAGCCCTTGTCTCTGGAGGACAGGGATGCAGTGAATCGTCTCCAGCACCTAATGGTCCCCACCTCACTGTGAACTTCTGGGTGCCCACTCTCACACCAGCAACTCTGTTGAATTTTCTAATATTCTTTCACACAACTTCCACCCTGCCAAACCCTCTGCAGCCCTAAAGTAAAGCAGCAGCAACGTACACTTATACCAGAGGAGCTAGAAATGCCACAGAGAGAAGGAATGAAAGGCTCCATTACAGTGACCACCACGTCTGCCAGGTCCTGCAGCACAGCATAGTCTGGGTGCCTCTGTCAGGGACAGGATTAAGCAGCTTCCAGGGGCCTGCAGAGCCCTCCCTTGCTCACCGGCTTTACTGCTGGGCTCCTCACTTGCTTCCCTGCACAGTGTGAGTGTGTAGTTCCCACCAGAGTGCCCTGCATACCCCCCGGGGCATCTGGGAAGCAGCATTCAGACAGAGCAGAGTGCTGTGACTTGGTGCAAAGAGGAACAAAAGCACAAATTGAGCTCAGCAATTATTCTAAGGCAACACACACCACCACGTTCAAACGCCAGCTCCCTGCCTTCCTTTCCAGCTACTGTCATAGGTCTTACAACCTTGTTCCATGACAGACAAGGCTCTGTGCGGGACTCTGAACACCTCCATGCTTCTCCACTTGGAGCTCAATGTCCCAGAACATCCTCTGGGACACTGACCAAAGGAAGAGGACAAGCCCAACAGCACCCCACTTCACTCAGCTCTCAGGCTAGCAGACTTCTGCTGACACCCACAGCACAGCAGCAGAAACCCTCTGCAATGCCACGCTCTAACACCAACAGCTGCAGCCTTCATCACAGCTTGAGGATTATCCTCCTCTGACCTCCCTCCAGCTCCTCTCTGTGATCTGCCCACCCCATTCCACAGGCTGGCACGAGGCCAGGCTCCCCCGCCTCCAATCTCCCTTACTCCATCTGCCCTAGTCCTGGCCTTTTTCAGCACTCAACTGACGCATCAGGGCCACAGTCGCTCAGCCCAGTCTTCCACCCTTCAGACCCTCTCACAAAAGGCTCCCCCAAGGGCTCAGAGCCTGTGACAAAACAAAATTTTGAACACGATGCTCCTTGAAGCCACTCACTTCCCACCCACCCCCCACACACCCCCGTTCTATGTGCACAAGGGGAGCCAAAAGCCTCACTACCTCACTATTTCTGGATGTGGGCAGACCCTCCTCTGCCTTTGCCATTGAAGATGTCTGACATAGCAGACAGGCCAGCTCCTGGCATTTGGTTACCTTCCAGGCTCTCTGTTTAGCTCCCATCCAGTGATAACAGATCCCTGCCAAGAAACTTAGTTGTCAAGGAGACCTCTTTCAAACAACAGTTTGGGAGAAACTACGTTATTATCTGGGGAAGCACATCTCCAAGGTAGAGCGCTCAGGTTAACTGCTTGCTAGCTCTACTTCAGTTTATTTTAACTAAGGTTCAGAGACAGAGGAGAAAGCCAAAATGGAGCTGGCAGCATAACCAAGCCCTAGAGTTCATGATTTCACACACATACAAGATGCTTTGGAGGCAATGCAGAGATCACCAAAGAGGGCTGTGCTCCTCTTAGTGCCATGGCACAGTCTTCCCCTCACTCTCCTGCACTGATTTTAAAATCCAAATTCAACCTAAACCACAAAGAAACAGATCCCAGCCTTTCACTACTACTGTCTGTGTCTCCTCTGGGAACCCTGTATTTCGGGTGGCAATGTTTAACCTAGAAACAGATGAAAGCAGAAGCACCTAAATGGAGAGAGCACAAGACCAGACAGGTGGGTTGGGACTGGTGCTCAGCAGAGGGCTGGCAGGTGCTTCCTAATGAAAGATGTAGCCGAAGGGCATGCAAAGTTCCACTCCGTTGATGCAACTCCCTGGCTCCTGCTGCACGTTTCCTCCCAGTCCTATAGTAGAGGGCAGATCTCCCAGGCAATAAGAGCTGGGTTTTTATTTGCCTCTGCCTTCAGCATTACCAACTTCTGTTTTCTCTATTTCCTCCTTCAGAGACCGGGTTAACTAGGAGGGAGAAATCTGCCCTTCCCACCCCTCTTACAGAACAAATACAGCTACCTCACAGAGGTATTACTAGCTACCAAATACTTCCCCAACAGTGAAAAAGCAGCCAGAAAATAGCAGCCAGAAACAAAGAGAGCATGTGGGTCATGGGGAAGAGTTACCCTGCATGTAATCTTCAGCCAGAAACGAAGCCAGCGCAGGAAAAGCAAGGTATTTGCAAAACTACCAGGCACCAGCTGATGGATTCCTAATTGCCTGCAATGACAGCCCCTGACAGCAGAAAGCTAATCTTTCATCTCTCGAGAGGAGTTTCAAAGGTAGGAGACATTTCCTGGCACGGGGAAAAAGCTGAGCTGGGAATTCAGGTTGTGAGGCACACAGCAGAGCGGGAGCCATTTTAAAGGCCGCAAGCACTTGGTACCACACAGGGCTTTGTTTGGTGCTGCCTCTTCCGCACAGAACACGTAAAAATAGAAACTGGCGAGACATGAAAAGTCAGAGATGGTGAACCTGTGGCACAGACATTCAGAGGTAATGATGATCTGATGTTACAGCTCCACGCAGTGATTTAAGACTCCCTAATTAATGACTGGCTCTATACTAGCCATGAATGAGAGGGGACGTACCAAGGTTTATGGCTTCATTTTCAAGACACAGCAAGTCTGAAAATTCACTGGATGGAAAGGAACAAAATTCAGCAAAAGAACTTGGAGTGTGAAGTTGAGAGTTTCTTTCTCATTCCAACTTTTTGCTCAGTCTCCTACCATCACAGAGACTGAGACAGATAAGCTTCTCATGAAATCCGTCTTGTAGATGAAACTCAGCACCTGCTTACCGCATGACAAGGTCTTCACTGAAGAACCTTCCACTATAGGAGAAGAAAGTATTAGCAGGTAAATTGGTAAATCTTTTTTACTTAGATACATTTATTGAAACCCAAGAGGGGAATTTGTTCTTTTCAAACCAAAGAGTACCATAAATTTTAAGCCAACAATTTCTTTTTCTTTTGGGAAAGATTGGTCACTACATCATCATGCTTTCCTCCCCCCCAGTAATGCACATTTAGGATCCTTGACAAATTCTATGAAATCTACAAGTTTCACATGGAGAGCCACTTCATGCTGTCAGCACCACGGTGAATGAATGCATGGTGACTCCCTTAACCCAGGTAGCATGCTCTTATTCTGTGAAAATGGGTTCACAGCCTACCACCAAAAGAACATTATCTCCATTGATGGTCCACTGGAGGTCCCAGAATTCATATTGATTGGAGGGAGAAAATAGAGTGGGGAAAGCAATACCAAAAATGTGACTCTAATGAAATGACGGGTCTTAGAGAAAAAAATGGAGACAAGAGGTAAAGTTTGTCCTCCTCTGTGCTAAATGTTGTGTTTGTTAAATATCAAACAAATCTACAGAGCAGCACAGAAGACAGAGATCCATTATGAGCAGGATTTAAACATTCTGAAATTTGACTTCCTTTTGAGTTGAAACAAAGGCCATAAAAACCTCTGAAATTATTCACAAGAGGAGGAATCTAAAAATATTTCAGATAGTTGGGTACAGGAACAGCAAATAGAAAATATGCAAAACATGTTAAAAAACCACAAGTGCTCTGTTCCAGAAAAGAAACATCAAATCTTGTTATTTTTCCTTTACAATGGAAAAATTGAGGCACAGCAGTTTTGTGAGTTACTCTCTTCAGTTGGAAAATGATCAAAGGTTTTTGCAACAGCTCTGCTTATCAGGTGTTTGAAACAGCTCCACTCATGGCCTTTGCCCCCCTGAACAGGATGCTCTTTTGACTGAAAGGTCAAACTACTGGCCATGAGCAGTAGAGGCAAGCTTTTCACTCTTGTAAACCAGTAGAGGACACGTGCATGGCTTCCTCTTCCCTCGCTTTTACACAAGGGAGATGTCGTGCCCATGCAGATGGACAGGGGTGGGATCCCATCCAGCAATACCGGAAACCCACAGCCAGGCTTGGCTGCCCCAACACAGACGGGACAAAGGCGAACAAGCTGGAACCCAGCCTGGAGCACTCTGCCAAGCTGTTTGCCAGGGGGAAATCCCAAAAGACTATGGCCTGGAGCCAAGGATGTGGGGAGAGAGAATTAAAGAAGTCCATCTGATGTTGACCAAAATTCCTTCTCCTCTAATTCTTACGCAATGTCCTCAGGACTGATGGGAAGTAGCTACAGGTCTTTCTGTGAAATGGGTGTCAGAACAAGAAGGGGAAGTTTTGGAAAAACCCAGGAGAATGGAGCAGAAATATTTGTGAGAGTGTCTGACCCTCAACACAAGCCACTTCTTGCTTTCATGCTAGTAAAACCGCACAAACCACCGTCTTGCCGTGAACAAACATGCCTTGTGCATCTAAGTGACATATAATATGAGCAAGCAGCACCACATAAGGACTTATGCAAGATTTGGTGCTGAGATGCGACACCAGGCAGCTGCTCCAGGACCACAAAATAGGACTGAATTTTCCACAGAGCAGGAAAGGACCCAGGAAATCTGAATAATTTCTAATCCTGAGAAGTGCAACAAAACCAGAGTTTGGTATCCATAGCTCACACCACAGCTTGGCCCTCTCTGCTCAAAAATGCCCTAGAGATACTCAAACAGAAAGAAATGAGACAGGGAGACCAACCAAAACCAATTAGCAGACTCCAGCCAGAAGGCAGAATTATCCTAACCAACACTGGCGTGCTGAATTTCATCTGCAGATGAAGGCTGCAAACTTTGTCAGTACAGGAAAATCAGCTTCAGGCCAATCGCAAATCACACAGTTAGGTTTACTAAATAAACAACACACACCACAACTAGGCTTTTCTCTTACCAGCCTTAACCAGGGGATTTTCAGGGTTGGGTTATTTTTTTTTTATATTTGTGGTTTCCTAAAAATCCAGGGGAGGCACAGACTTTCTCAGTGAATTTAGAGCCTCCAGGTAAGCTTGTTTCTCCCAACCATCCTTCACATGCCCTGGAGGAGTCGAATATTCTTCATATTTTAAGTTGAGTTGGGCTGACTGAGTAAAATGACAATAAGCAAAGTATCAGCATGTCCTCAGGGCTCAAAGATCCAGAGGATGGGGACAGAAAAACAGAGCTGAAAAGGATGCATCATACGCATCCCCAGCACTCCACAGATCACTTTCATGAGATACCTCCGGCCCTTCTTTACACAGTCAGTTATCCCTGCTCACGTACGTGTATAGGCAGATACCAATCACCTTCCTTGGGATGCGAAGCAAGTAGTAATCCCAGAATAGCTCTACTGACATCCAAGAGCGTTCTCCAAGAGTGAGGCACAACTCAGTGAGAGCAAGAACACCAAACATAGCTTATAGCAAGACTGTAGCTTTCCTTCCCTGGATCGATTTATTAATTTCTTCTGTGCTGGTGATTATGAAGAGGGAAAGGGGATGGGGAGACAGAGACAAGGCCCTTGTGTGCAATGAAATTAAATGCACAGCAGCAGCCATCATTAATGATGCATTATAGAATAACAAAGGGACCCTGGTTGATTGACAGTCCCTAACAAGTTGTGTATAATAAACACTTCTCTCTAGACAGAACATTCCTGATTATGGGATATGTTCCCCCTCATGTTACTGACGGATCCATTGTGATAGACGTACCCCACTTCAAAGGGGAGAGACACCCAAAACAAAGGGAGGACTGACTGGAAGATGCTAGACTGAAGGAGCCACGAGGCCACCTCGCTGCGGTCTGTACAGAGCAAAATGAGCAAGGCTGAGAAATCATTCAGGCTGCAGAACAAGTGTGAAGATTGGGGCAAATATCATCCAGCAATACCAAAATAAACCCTTCAAAAGCCACGACAGATGCTCTTAATTTAGATTCCTCAGAACAGGATCTAACCATAGGTTTGTGATTTTCTCTAAATGGAGGAGTATTAGTACAAATCCTTGGTTGCTCACATCCTGCGTCAGCTTCTACGTATAGCACAGAAGCTGCTTGTGTGGGGGTACAGGCAGCCCTGCATACCCACATGCTAATAGGAGCACCCCAACAGAGGAGACAGGCTCTTCTTCCCTCAACACCAGCTTGGCTCAGAGGTTGATGGACCAGATCTGGAGTCTCAGGGCTGAATCAGAACTGCCCACTCTGAACTGGTTATTAGTCAAACCAGCTCAGGCTGACATTCCTGCCCCGCCAGGATCTCACTTGGCCTCAACATCCTGAGTCCTTCTCTCCCCTGGCAACTCTTAGTGCAACTGCTTCTACCTCCTTCCCACATCCCTCCAGTAGTACTTTCCTACCCTTCGCAGTGATTAGAGGTTGGATAGATCTCATGAGGGTCCACAGGTGACAGAGATTCACAGCCCATGAAGAAAGGTTTAAGCTACACAGAGTCCATCAGTGGTGCAGTCCAAGCTGAAGTCTGTAGGGTTCCTGCAGGACTAGTACAGATCCCAGGCCACTCAAGCTATGCAGAGCTACTCCCATTCAGACTTCCCAAACCCCATCCCACCAGCAGAGAGGATATCTCAAACAGAAACAGGCTTATCTAGCAGTTCCTACACCAACTCCTGTAGATGAGCTTAGCTAGAGAAATTACATTTCCTAGAGAGGGCAAAATCCCTTGAAACAGACCAGTAACATCACTATGGATGTTAAACATCTCTTGCTCCTCAGGACTGAATCCAGAATGAAGGACACAAGCTCAAGAGAAGCAGAGGGGGCATTCCTAACCCAGAAATGTTCACATTTGGAAAAGTACCTGAGGAAGCACCCCAATTCTGCTTATCTCCAGGCAGTGCTACAAGCCAGAGGTTAGGCTTTGTAGCAGAGGGTGTAAACTCAGTGTTTCCCTGAGAGCGATTAAAAGGGAAAGGCAGGAAATTTGCAGCTCTGTAATTAATGCCAGTTAGAAGTCAGAACAGAGAGTGACATCACCACAGTTAATTACAACTAGGGGGAAGGGTAAGACTAATCATTATCTTCACCCTGTGATCCATATCTGACTTGCTCCAACTGTGTTCCCGGCCAGACTTCTCAGGAAGTGTGTGTTTCCCATGCTCAGAGACATGTTCCTGGCTCTGCTTGTGCCCAGCACGTGTGAGGCCAGACCCCACATATTTCATATGGATGTTAAAAAAGGACAGTAGTTAGGAGTGTGACCAGGGACAGGTCACAGGGCTGCCCATGGGTGTTGCAGCCAGACACCCAGCCCCTTAATGCTGCTGCTGTAAGAAGATCCTGTAAGGCACTGGGGAGCAGCCAGGCCTGATCCCTCTTCCCCATCCCGCTTTTAACTGCCCAAATCCCTTTTTCCACACCCACCCCAAAGCTGGCATTACTCCAAGTATCCAGAAATAAGTAGACATCTGGCACCAAATGCAAGTGAAGCACTTCTGCACTTCTTGTGCCAAGACAGTTCTCCCCAGGCTGTCGCCTTTGGTGGCCTGGGAGCTGCTATTTCCACATCCACACACACAATGGGTGGCGGGGCTCTATAGCCCATTGCCATTGCTGGGTAGATGGGTGTCTCAGAGTAAAAAAAAAAGCCAGGAAAAGCAGGAATTGCATAGGGAAGGTTTGGGAAGGTTTGCTCTCATCTGCCAGCAAGGCCTAGGAAGATACTATGGACAGATCTTGTTCTGATTCTATCAGCATACTGGAATAAGCCCACAAAAGGAGCACTATTTCACCATAGGAAAATGGTAGGTCCTCCTCTGAAAAACAACTGTAGTGGTGCACAAGGTCAATAAGACTTCAGGTGACCAAATTTTCAGCCAAGGGCTTCAGCTGCCCCATTCAGCCATTGCAGTTGATCCTCACCCTCTGACTCGGTGACATTTGGTTCTCCCATCTCCATACAAGAGGACAGAAGATTGACAACTGGACTGCAGAAATGCAACACCACAGTAAAAAATCCCCCTGAAACAAAACAAGGCAAAACAAGGCAACCAGCATAATGTAACTTGTGCCTTCCACCACCTTGAAGAAACACGCATCCACTCTGTCATGCAAAGGAAATGATTTGTGAAGTTGCTTCAGAGAAACGGCACAGCAGCAGTGGGAGCTGTCAGTTCCAAGGAAAACGAAATGAGGTTAAAAGTTAACTGGCATTTACAGGCAGAAAAAGAAAAGCTATGTCCAGAGGAAAGGGAAGGGGAAGCTGCATGGTCTTGGTTCTATTAAGAAGATTGTTCTCTACAGAAAATGTGACGTTAGTATCTGCAGCCAGTAGTTTGGCACTGAATGAAAGCAACAGGGTCAATGCAGAAGCACAGAAAGTAGCCAGTTTTGGACAAGCTCTTCAGGGTTAATCTAGTGCAGCAAGTTAAACCTGACAGCATAAGGAAAAAAAATCCCACCATTTCGGATTCTACTTTGTGTCTCAATACATACAGGTGGTGTTAGTAACACACACAAATTATTTTTAAACTCCTTTGTGAATCTCTGCATATACCCAGCACTCCATAACACCTACCAAAGGTATTTAAAAATTACACTGAAAGATTGTCAGAGACCCCACATATCTCTAAGCCAGTGAAAATTTCTCGGTAGCATTTAGATATACTTCAGTAATGCCATAAAGATTAAAAACAGGATGGAAATCTACAGAATAGCTTCAAAGTAAGACATCAATCAGTTTATACAGAAAACAGCAGTAGCAGACCTGTAATACCTAACTGTTTGTCTGCAAAGGTTCATTACAAATTCCTTTTTAAAATCTTTCTCGCATCCTCCTCCCCTTTCCCTATCCTAGCTTTCAGAAAGACCATAGGAATCCCCTGGATTAAGGGGGAACTCACAGTCCAGTAGCATGCAATATTCAATCAGTCCTAAGGCTATTATGGCACAGTGCTCCCATGCAGAGATAAGCAATGGTTTAGAAAAATATCTGAGCAGTTCCAAACATCAAGATGATTTCACACCCCAATGGAAAATATGCAGGCTAATATTGCAGCAGTCATTATGGCATTCAGCGTACAGTCATGCTAAAATCCACAGAAGAATACAGCTACATTCCTTCATAGGATTAGAAGACTAATCCATATATACCACTGAAACCGGTAAGGTTTTTTTCCATTAAGTGGGAACTAGATTGGATCCTATAAAACATTAACTCTGCAAGCTTTCACGAGACTGGAGGGTGCAGAGCAGCTCCAGCTGATGCTGAGATACACAAGCACACTAGCAATTTGTAACACAAACTGCAGTGTGTGCTTATTTCGCACTAGATGGGAAGAACTGGTTACAGAATGGGGTCAGCAGTGAGGTTACATAGCTGGGCATTGCAAATAATAAATAAGTAGGAATAAATAAATGAGCTCGTGACTAGCTAGGGAATAAAGCTAAGGTAAAACCAATATCACCTCTTCTGCATATACCAGAAAGGCTCTGCATGCAGCTTTGGAGAATAGAGTCATGTTTTAATGGGAAAGTTTTAAGAAAGGAGTTTAGATGAAACATACACGTAGTCCTGAAGGAATGGAACAGTTCTTAAGGAAAGAGCTTTAAGTTGCAATTTTTTGCAGTGCAAAGACTAGCATTGTATTCAGTCTGAGCACACAGGCTCCCTAAAGTCACAGAAACACAGTAAGGTAACCTAACACATAACTATGACCTTAAAATTCAACCCAGCCATCTGTCTCTGTCTCATTTGCTGTTGGAGAGGAAGAGGCTGACCTAGTGTGCATTTGAAACTCTCACCCAAAGCCCCAGGGCGGGTGATAAGACGATAGGAATCAGAGCAAGGACTGGAGAAAAGAGTGCATGCATCAGAAATAAAACTGGAATGGAAAGCCAGCAACATCAGTGTGCTGTGTAAAGAGTCTGGCAGGAGGCAAAAGGCCAGCACTGATCACTGTCAGGATGCCTTCACCTAGCAGTCCAGGCCAAAAGGTGTCCAAGTGCTGCAGGTAACAGATCACAGACTGGCAGTTCCAACACAGGAAGTCTCTCTCCAGCCTGAAGTTTTGTGGGATGGACACCAAATCCTGAACCCCCTCTAGAAAGAAGCCATTTCAACAGAGATCCAATGCATCTAGTGAAGAGCTGACAGTATTACTGTCTACTAAGAAATATCAACTAAACTTGATGACAAGTAATTAGCAGATAGGACAGTGGGTAGCAGAGGGGAAGGTAGAAAAATACACAACAGGTCATGTTTGGTCATAACGTTTGTCCCAGCAAGATAAACTTTGTGAATTACATGCTTTGGATTAAAATCCTTAAGAAAGCATGTGCCCCCACAGTCTGGTACAGAGCACATCCCTAGCTAGTCCCAAAGAGAACCTGTGGTGTCCAAGCCACCCATCCAGACCGTCAAACACTAAGCAGCATCACCTTCTTAATAGCAAAACTCTTGAGTTTCATGTCCAGGCCCCTTGAAATAAAAGGGCTGAATGGAGGGTTGGATAATATACTTTATATTCTACTGCTATGAACAAGGGTGGTAAGATGCCAGAAACACAATACATTTACCTCTTTAACACACTTTGAGATCATAGAATCATAGAATTGTAGGGGTTGGAAGGGACCTCGAGAAATCATGGGGTCCAACCCCCCTGCCAAAGCAGCTCCCCAGCTCATACTGCACAGATAGGCATCCAGACGAGTCTTGAATATCTCCAGAGAAGGAGACTCCACCACCTCCCTGGGCAGCCTGTCCCAGGGCTCTGGCACCCTCACTGGGAAAAAGTTCCTCCCCATGTTGGTGCGGAACTTCCTGTGCTCCAACTTGCAGCCATTGCCCCTTGTCCTGTCTCCATTGACCACTGAAAAGGGGCTGGCTGATTCCCTCTGCATCCTCTGCTTCAGATAATTATAGACATTAATTAGGTACCCCCTTAGTCTTCTCTTCTCAAGGCTGAAGAGTCCCAACTTATGCAGCCTTTCCTCATAGGGTAGATGCTCCAGGCCCCTAATCATCTTGATTAGATCCTTGAAGTCAAAGTGCCACAGACAAGGACTCAGCAAACCAAGGAGGAACGAGAAGGTATCAAGCTGCAAAATACAATGGCAGGTTCTCTGATATGCCTCACATAGGTGAAAAAAACAAAACAGCTGATCTGTCTGCACAACTGAACTGCTGTGCCATTTATTTTTAAACACCCTCATTGCTCATGATACTTGCGTCTGCCTTTCCTCGCTCACCCACACTGGAGCAGCTGCCCTACTTGTGTGAAAAGGGAACTTCTGAGCTCCAGCGCTCATTAGGACGATGCCTCATGCAAGCAGGTTCCAGCTGGGGTGCCTGTGTGACAGGTCTCTACGTCAAAGGCATAAATGACAGGGGTGGGGGAGAGATCGTGGCAAAGCAACAGTCAGTGTTCAGCAACAGGAAGAAAAATAACCCTGGGTCAGTTCACCTACCACAGACTGTCTGACAGTGACACAGAGTAGAAACTTCAGGAGAAAGTGTAAAGAGGCAGAGTAGCCTACAGCAATACTTCCTCTGATACACCTTCCCCAGCTTCCAGCAGCATGTGGCTTAGAGACATCTACATGCAGACTCATAATTGCTACATAGCCCCTGACAGGCTAACCCTCTATGAATTTACAGATGGGTTTAAAAGGAGCTTTGCATTTTGGCCTTCATGTGTCATGGAGCAACAAGTTCTACGCTGTCACTATGGGTCATGGGAAATGCTTGCATTTCAGTGGCCACCTGGTAAGTGTATTGGTGCCTGTAATTCTCCTGCAACGTGGAAAGCAGACAGAATTTGTATCATAGTCACCTTTTCCACCCCAGTGACTGCCATTTCTGTCAGGGGGAAAAAGGAGGTTAACACAAAAAAGGAGACTCCTCTTAAAATGCAGGAGCAAATGCCATGGGTCAGGAGTTCATTATTTTAAGCTGCTTCTTTCCTAGAGCATTATCTCAACAGCTTGGACTGCTCTATGGCTGCTTTAGATGGAAGAGAGAGATTATGTTCTGGCCCAGGCCTGATGATCAAAAAACCCAAACTTCTCTACCAGCCAATGGCAGGTCTCAGCAGAGTGCTTCTGTAAGTGTTACCAGTATTATCAGGCCAGACAAATCCCATTGCATAACAGAGAACAGGACAAAGAGAGGAAGGCACCAGGGCACACGCATCCCTTCTAGCATGGCTGGCTAATAAATCCTGCTACAGGGAAAGAACTGACAAACTTAGTCTGTCTGGGTTGTGCACTGCTAAATTAAACTAAATTACAGCTCTTCTTACTAATGGGGCATTAGTAAGAAGAGCTGTAATAGAAGCATGCTGTCAGGATGAAAATGAAGATACGGGGATTTGTTAGCAGAAAATAATTTCTCTGACCATCCCACCCTGCAGATAGCTATGCATCAGTCAGCTTAAAGCTATGAAAAACTCAGAGCAGAAGTAACTGCCTGAGTCCACTGCTCTGCCTCTAAAACCAACTATCTGGTTGCTTCAGGGGAGGATGCAAGACCAAAGCAGGGCACAACAGTTCTGTGGTTCCCTACTCAGTGTCTGGGACCCTCTGCTTTGTGGAGGGCAGCAGCTACTCACGTTCCTGAGAAACCATCTGACAGGAGTCTCTGGCAATCTGGTTGCAAGCTCCCAAGGGTTCTCCCACCTAGAGAGAAATTTGCCCTAATAGGGCATACATAGAACTTTTATTTTTCATCTTTGTTAAAACAGAATCATAGATTTTTCAGGCTCCATTTCCCTGGCTCCTGACAGAGTCTACCTGTGCAGAAGCACTGTCCTTGAACAGCCTGGGCCAAGCAAAGGGACTCTTACAGACTCAAAGCAACTCTCAAGTCAGAAATAATCCACCCTGTGCACAGAGCTAGCGAAATAGCAAGCAGGGTGCTGAGATGTCCCTCCACCCATCATACACTGCCTCGTGTGAAGAGCAAAACTCACACCTGAGAGCACATGGAGCCTTAGTGAATGGTGTCAGATTCCTGCCTTCAGTCTGCTGAGCTACAGCAGGGCCAGGCAGGGGCTCCCAGGACACCACTGCAACCCATGGTTTGCACTTCAGAGCAGCACCACAGGGTTCCTGCATGAAACTTTGTCTTGAAAGCCAGGGAGAAGAAAGAGCAGTGTTGCATAGAGATTTCATTTCCATACAGCCAACAGCATTGTGGGTTATTAGAAGCCACATTTTTCCATCCAGGTAATTTCAAGCTCAAGGCTGGCCATTCAAGAGAAGGACAGGGGAGAAAAATACTTGTCAAGCTATGTTTTCTAACCTTTCCTTTCAAGTGTCCTCCAAGTCCCAGCACACACTGGAGTCCATCCTCACTAGTGTTGCATACAAATCTTAACTACCACCTCAGTACCGGCTAGAGATTGACAGAGGAAAGAACAAGCCTGGCTTGTTTCAAGACAAATTGTCAGTGCAGGTTGCATTCTTGGTGTTCCTGTCAACTTCAAAGACCCCCACATAATCTGCTAACCAAATTCATGTTGGATCTTCCTCTGCCTTTGGGATAGAGTATTGCATGCCACACAATCATGTTGCACAATGTTTGTGTAGTGAGAAAAACTACTTCACTGAAAGAAATCAAATAATTCATACAAGCTACCTTGCAGTGGACACCTGGTTAAAGTCTACCAGCTTGAATTCCTACTCATTGTAGGAATTCCTACTCATTGTAGGAATTCAGTGGTAGACTACTCACTGTGTTCTCTGCTCTGCATTGTTTTCTCTAAATAGAGAATGTTAATGTTAAAACTAAAACTAACCCAGCCTATGGAATGTGCTGCAACCTATTATGAGAGATATGCCACTCCCCTTTAACCACTTAATGCATTTATTATAAAGGAACTCCCTTTGACCTTCATTGCTTTCCTTCCTGCTTGCCTGTACTTATGGCCTTGCACTGAACGAAGCAAACACCCTGCTGGAGTAGTCGTTCTCAGAATCACAACAGCTTGTGGTACTGTCACTTATTTAATGACAGAGCAGCTCCATCCCTAACCTCACAAGGTTTCCTTGCAACATTACTCTCCCACTCAGCTCCTCACTTCACCCACAGACTAGTACACACATGCCATTTTTGGAGGCCGCCTCCCATCAGTTAAAGCCATGGCTTTGTGTTCCTCTCTCTTCCCTTGCTGAGCTCTTGCACGTATTACACCCTTTTGTGCTGGCATCAAGCAGTCATTTGGTGTTCAGAGGCACTTGTTGCCTCCTCTGGAGCTTAGTGATGTAGAAGTGATGGGATTTTCCTCCTATTCCTTTACTGAGGGTGAATCTGCCTCCAGAATCTCTTCCCTCACGGTGCTCCATGCAGTAGGAGAGAGAAGGGGGACAAAAACACTGGGTGGAGAAACACAAGGTTCTTTAAAAAACCTTTTTTGATTTCCAGATCTGCACTCGGAAGGTCCTGTCCCTTCTCTTCACATTATGCCAACCATTACAATTTAGGGGGCTGTTTGGGGGAACCTCTACTCCTTTCACACCTCTGTTGCATAACATGCGTGTCTCTACCATGAATTAGAGAATCTCATCACTTTGACTCACATCATCACACTCCAGTGCTACCTACAATAACAAAGCCCCTATTTCTCCTACGCTGTATGGGTTCATCAAACTTGCACAGTGGGAGACAAACTGAAAGGCCAGAGAAATTTCTCTTTCTATAAGGCTGTATGGGAGATTTTTTCAGGGACTGTGTATCTGCAGCTCTCAGCTGTGATGAGGCCCATAATCACTAGGCATGCATTCATGAAAAGGCATCAGCCGTTTCACTCAGTGCCCTGGAACTTATCTCTCATCTTGAATGCTTCTGCTCAGCTCAGCCTTGGTTTCTATCCCATTCACTAATACAAGATACCTCTGTGTCCGTCACACCCTTAAGAGACTTTTCCTGTCCAACCCAGTCAGCTCTGCAAATCCCTACCAGCAGGCTCCTGGCTCACAGCTCTCACATCATTGCACAAAGCCATCTTTCTTCTCTCTAACAGCTGCCTGTTTGTTACCTTTGGTTAAGGCAGAACCATTCCCTCTCTGAACAAACATCCCAGGTTTAGAGAAATATGCTGTCTTCCAGATGGCCATTTCTCTGACAGCTCCTCACTGGGAGAATGTCATGGAAGGACACACAGGAGTTTCAAAATTCACAGATTAAGAATGCCCCCCCATCAACCTTACCAGTGTCAGTGGGTGCCACAACCACTGGTTTATGCCTGAAGACACTTCTAAGGACCTGGAAAAACTCTTAAGGGACCATCTGCCCCTGCATTCTGTTCCTGAGCTCATAAAAGGGTTGTTGACCACATTTTATTAGAGATCACCATATCACCCCCCTGGCATTTTTTACCATGTGGAGGCTGCACAGCTTTTGTTTCCAGATATGATACTTAGAGGGAAGCCTAATATTCATGCACACACCTGCTGACACAACAGGAGGACTGGGAGGCAAGTAGATGTGTGCTACCCAATCTCTTACTTACATCAAGCATCCCAGGCTGAAGATAAAGCTCAACACACCCAGCCAGGAGCAGGGCCACTTAAACCCATTAGAGTGGTCTTGGCTGTGACTAAGCAGCACAATGAGATTAGGCAGGAGGAGTGGGGGGGATGGGGAGGACCCCACAGCCTTGTGTTTACAGCCACCAGATTTTAAGCATTGCACATAACACGAGCAAAACATGGATGGCAGGTGGCCATGCTGTGGGGCCAGGGAACAAGATGACTTTTCTTTTTCTACAGGGCTCCTGTTTAGTTTGCTGCAGCCCAGGCCATGGTCTTGTACTGGCAGTGAAGGGCTTACCCAGGAGAGGAGAGTGCAGCATCTGGGCCAGTACAGCAGAGGCACCTACCCTGAGGCGAAGGAGAAAGCATGGCTATCATGGGGATTTGCCTCCTCTTTGAAAGGGGCACAAAGAGATTCTGAGTCTCCTGGGTTTAAATCCTGGCAGAGGTCAGTGCCAGCTTCTTTTCAATATCCCCTAAGAAGGTCAACACGATAAAAGCTCACCCCCAAGTCCTCAACAATCAGCGATTAGCAACCATTTGAACAGCAGCAAGAGGTACTCCTCTCCCCCAGTTTTATTGCCCAGCAAGTCTGTGAGTGGGTTCAAAGGAACAGATGTCTTCATTGTGCCTTCCCCCGCCTTTTGCTCACAGGAAGAGGTGTGGCAGAGAGAAATTAATTTCCTCCAAATTGGGTTTTTAGGATACTGTATCCTCTCCACCATTCAATGGTCACAGAGCGAGGGAGGGAACTGCAAACTTCTCATCCTGCAGCAAGTTGAGTGTGATTAAAAACTTGTAGACTTTGCATCCACAAAACTGTTTCTTCATCCGATTTACACCCACACTTCCGTTTCAAAGCTGTGTGGTAAAAGTAAATAAAAGCTTGGTAAATACATTTGACTTCATGTTTGCCTCCACCTGGGCTTGGGTTGGTGTTTGCTGGGTGGTCTTTAACCTACCCAGACACACCTCAAGTCTGCAATATGCAGCAGCTTACTGTTTAGCACCAAAGCACACATGCAGTTCAGAGTGAAACTCAAGGGACCACAAAGTACTCTATGATGAAAGAGAATGTGGTAGCAACACAAAGGTGCTATTTATCCAGCCTCTGCTGTGAGCTCTTCTGTCAGCATTGCCAAAAGCTACAAGGGATGCAATTCATGATTAGCAAGTGTTGCCATTGAAAGTCAGCATTATGAGCCCAGTCTATTTGCCACTTGGTGCCGCCTTTTGCTCACATACAGGCAAGGGTAGGAAAGAGCCTTCCTGGCAAAAATTACAAGCATCTTGGCAAGATTTTGCTGACAGAGCCTGCCCTTACTAACCTGAAAGGACATCAAGCCTCCTGCTTTGAAAGCGCCAGCCCCTGCACTTTGAGCTGCGTGGAAATCTTCAGTGGCTGGGTAGAGAACAGAAGACACAACAGCAAATAAAAGAAACCAGAGAGGCACAGCTGGGACCCCAATTCCTTATTTAATAATTACATAGAAAGAGACAAGCCAGGCTGTACAAACACAGTGCCCTTCCCAAGCAGCAGGGCTCTACATGCACAGGGCATGGGGACCACCAACCACTGTTTAAAGGACCACCATCTCCTTGGAATACCAAAGTTACACCCAATAGCATACAGTAGACCAAGCATGGCACACTTGACCTCTCCTAAATTACCATATGTACCAGGGCATTGAGTAGAGACTGCTCTGCTCTCTGACACAGCAGATCTCGTCTGCAGACTGCAGTCTGGAACCAAGCAACAATAGGGAGTTATCCTGATTTCTAAGGGAAAGCAGGTAGGGCTGCTGAACCATAGAGGGACCTCCCAGAGGACAGATATGGAAAACAACTGCTGTACCAAGGTGCGAACAGCTTTCCCATGGGAACAGAATGACAACCCTGCACTTCTCATCCCCATGCCCTCCTGATTCAGTTGCAGAAACAAACCACAGCTCTTCCTATAGTTAATTTTCTTTATGAAAGGTAGAATGTAGTATAGATTTCATCAGAAGATTCTGACAGAGCTTAAGTTTCTCTGGGCACAGAAAGAGAGATAATCCCATCCCCACCACCACCTGCAGACATCTCTTCCCTTTGATGCATCCACGAGCAAGGCTACTAGCACATGACCTGGCTGCTGGGCGCAGATGGTACCCTGCAATCACTTTACATAAATGTGATTATTGACAGTCATAGATGCAACACTGTAGACTCCACATTCTCCAGTGCCAAGACTTGCTACTCTGCGCTCATCATAAATGCCCTCCCTGTAGTAATTACCACGTCTTGTTCAGTTGCTCATCAGTCGAGCTTAATAATTCCCTATTATGGGTTACAGAACAGCCAATTTCTGTTCTTTGAGCTGGATTCCCCAGGCACCAGCAGCAGCACACTTCACTTGGACTTCGCCCACGTATAAAAGTTTACCCTGATTTAGGGTTAAAGTGCTCCCATTTACAACATCAGCAGTAAAGTCCGAAGAGGCACAGCCATGCTAAGCCCTATCGACTGAATTTGATCAAGCCCTTCTGCTCATTCTCTGCACTTCTCAGTCTACACATAAGCGAGTTTTAAACAAACAAATATACACTTCCATAGCTGAACTTTCAGCTAGCTGCCCAGTGCCATCTCTGGCATGAATCTGTGTATACATCTAGCCTCAAAAAAGCTCATTCCACTGGCTTTCTGGGAGGCTGCCAAGTATGACTGCAAAGAGGGAAATAGGTGAGCTAATCACATTCCTATTTATGAAAACAGAATTTCCTCCATCTCAGCAGAAGGTGGAAGGAAATACATTTGGCCAAGAAGACCCCAGTGATCTCTATCCTGATGGTATTTGACAGTAAAATAAATGGAGTAGAAGTAGCATGTAGTTTGGCCACAGGCTCTGTGCAAGCACCTCCATGTATGAATCAAGCCTACTGCAATCACATTTCTCTGTTCCTTTTATGCTGGGGCTGGCAGCACCCAGTTTTGGACACACATCTCCAGTGCCTCATGGCACAAGATCTCTGTGTGCACCCCTCGTCCCATCAGCTAGTTAGACCTTTGCTAAATCAGAGGGAGCTGTACCTGGCATGGCTGCAGATACAGACACAGACAGCACTTCCAGCAAGTTATTCCTTCTTCCAACCCGACAGCCAGCTCAGAGTTCTGGAAGATATTTTGGCACCACTTTTAGCTGAATCATGTAGTAATATAAGCCACATCTGTTCCACACACATGATCTGGAAAGCATCTTTTCTTTAGCAGTTTCATAGGAGGAGAAGGTAAAATTGATAGCAGCTTGGCTTGTGGCCTTGAGCACACAGCAGACCAAGGGAATCAGCTTTTCTAGTCCAGCCTGCAAAAGCTAAATCAATCCAGTTTATTCTCTGTAACTCACTAAACCAGCCCAATTATTGCTAGAGACAGTGAGCAAAACCCTGCCAAGCTCTTCAACAGGGGAACTTCCAGAAACAAATAAGACAAACCCTGAAAGGAGATCAGCAGGGATTTTTGCTGAGATGCAAAAAGGAGCAATCAAACAACCAAGCAACTGCAAACAGTCCAATGAGTAAAACAACTCCATGAAAGCGAAAGTTAACAAAGCAGCAGAAGGCAGAGAACTGCTGAAAATGCTTCTGCTATTTATATCTTAAAAACATCTTAAAAGTAAGTAGCACAGTTTTCTATTAATCTTTGCACAGAGTTGTGTTCTATAGGGCTCTGTCCCTAACCTCCTGGAGGTACCAGCAATATCAACCAAAAGCCTCTGTTTCAACACAAAATGCTGTAATTTATTATTATTGCCAACCACTGACCTGACACCTGTGGGGTGGCTTTGCTGGATGCATATCAGATAAAAACAGTACTGCTCATTCATTCCCTGCCAAGACCTTACCAGAAACATGGGTGCCTCCCTGGCCATGTCACCATGAGCTACATGAAGATGTCTGTCAAGAGAAGATTCTTCTGGGGTGGAAATCTTGGGTAGCAAAGCCTGACATTTGGAAATCTGGCACGTACAACCGTCCACAACCTAAGTGGTGGTAATAAGGGGAATGCATCTCCTGATATCCAGAAGAAAAGACTAAGAGATGGAGGAACATGAGCTCCTTGCAGAGTGCTCAGTGCCACCAGGCACACTACACCATTTCAGATCAGTGATTGAGTTCTCAGCTCTTCAAATGGCAGATTAAAACCCCCTGTTGCATTGGGACAGAAAAACAAAGAAAAAGCAATAGCTTTGCTTTGCTCACCCACACTCCTTTAAGAAAAGCTGCAAAGAGTTAAATAGAGACTGACCATAGCTTAAGCTTTGTCCTCATCAACCTTGGCTGCATGCTTTCAATACCAATGAAGAGTTAGTAGCAAAATAAAGTGAGAACAGGCAGATAAGGGAATTTTGCAATGATCGAAGCCAAGTGCTACTGTCTTATGCTGTCCTTGAAACAGGAAGAGAACTTTGCAGAGAGCACTAGAAGCACAAAAGTGCTATGTCTAGGAGCATTTTTGTTGCAAAGGCCACATTATGACCTGAATAATAAAAAATTCCTCCTTCCTTTTCTCTTGGGCACTAAAAACAACTAAGCAGACTTACAACAAAGTGTCAAACCTTCCATTTTCTTTCCTTCTCCCTCCATTTCAGCACCTCTTAGATCTGGTCTTCCCTCATGGCTATTAAGCACAAAGAAGAACATTTTTTTACAGATATAGTGCCAAGGTATGGAGAGAACTGAGCCAGTCTGGACAGGAAACAAAATGTGCTGTGAACTGCTGTGGACAAAGCCATCAAAATTACTTCAAGAATCAGCTTAAAAACAAAATGGGGAGTGGGGGAGGGAGAAGGGAAATAGGGCAAACACCTTTCTAGGCAGGACATACCACAACTGGTTTCAGAGTTAAGCTGCAAATGAGAATCTACCGTAGCATTTTTAAGCTCAGTTCAAGGCAGAAAAGTTTCACATTAACAAGACTGCGATGATTTGGTCAGGCCCTCTGCTATGTGCATTTGTCTTCTTGATGCTTCACTGTCATGAGCAGAGACCTCAGTTTGTCTCACTACTTGGAAAAGTGGACTTAACAAACCTACAAACCTGTCAAAAAGTGCAGGAACCATTGTTGCATTTACCACAGATGCTCCTGATAATGTATCTTGTATAAATTAAGATGCTGGGGACAGGAAAAGCTGAATCAAATACTGAAGAAACACTGTGCATTACACTGATTTAGAAGCGGAAAAAATCCAATCCCATCCTCAAAGCCTACTGAGGAAAGAACTGCATCAGAACATGTGTGAAAGGAAACAAATGCTTTTCTGTTACAAATCAGAGCTAAAGCACCAGAAAACCCTGAACTCCCTCCCCGTTTCCAAATAAATCTTTCTCTTCTGGATGTCTACTGCTGTTAGTTCGAGATACTTTCTATAACAGGACATGCTGGAAACTAGTTTTATTTTCCCTTAAAAACATAACAATAAAAATAAACCTTCCCAAAAGCCTCCAAAGTTACCCTCTCTGCAGGAATTAGAAATTTGTACAAAGTGTCCTTGACCTGAAAAACACAAAGTTTAGAAGAACTCAGCAGCAAAGAGAGGGTGGACAAAAAAAGAGTCTATATGGCCATTATATGCCCTTTGATACAGTATATGCCTTTTGATACAGTACCACACACATAACACAGCTTGCACATTCATACCCAACCAGTGTGCACCAATCAGCCATCCTTCCCACAGTTACATGCCGTGGCTATTTATGGCCAGAGACACTTGGTTTCAAAGCAGCCCAATGCAAAATCTGCATCATTGAAGCGAAACAAGACACTCCTTTGAAGTAACCCCGCTGGCCTAGGAGATGAGGAGTCCTGAATTACCACTATTTCATTACTGGAAGGAAGAGACCTTTGCTTTTACAGTAAACTCACCGTGCAGCCTGGGCAGAGAGCGATCACACCTCCAGGTGGATGGAGAAAAAGAGGGGGGAGGATGGGAGAGAGGGTGAAGCTTGACTGCAAACCCATCCCGTCTATGCAACGGAAACAATGGGAGTATTTTTATCATAGGCTGAAGCTGGACAAGTAAATATGCATCTCCTTGGTCTGTATAGACAGATACAACCTGGGAAGAGGAAGGTCTCCCTGTGCAGCAGAACATGCTTCTGGTGCATCAGGTTGGTGGTTCTGTCAGGTGTGAATGCACTTCAGGGACTCACAGCACTTCCCTACCAAGACAAGCTGTAGTCTGGGTTAGTTAGCTCTGTGTGTACCTCACTCAGGAGTGCTTCTTCAGAGTGCTTCTGGCAACTGACAGGTAAGGAGAAAAAGGGTGCTGGGAAGAACAGGTCATAAATCCCAAGGCTGTATAAATATAAAAAGCAGCAAAGTGTACTCTGTGGCCACAGTAAGTCCCTCAGGAACCCTGAGATGTTTCCAGAGAGCTGATAAGCACAGAATACTTCTTCCTCCTTTAGACAGCTAACAGGATCCATCCCTTCCCACCACTTAAAATTCAATCCTGTAAGAGACTGCCGACTCCTCTGTACATCGGAAGCAACGGGGGAAGTGAACAAAGCTGCTTTACTTTCCTCTAATCTTTCTCCCTTGTGTGCCTGCACCAGATGGTGCTGAGCTGCAGGTTGGAGGGAGATAATAAACCCAGAGGGGAAAAAAAAATGGTTATATTAGGTTATGAAACAGCTGACCTTCAAATATGATGTCAGCTCCTGTTTAATGGATGGGACGGGTCCAGACAGACAGACGCATGCACACTGGGATGCCTGTATTCAGCACCTTCCTTTCTAATACAGGAAGAAGCCACACAGCAGTGCCAACCTAAAAAGCCTGTTTAAACTTTGCAGGTGTGAGAATAAGCAGAGAAAGAGTCAGTGTCTGCTGCTGTTGAGACAGGCTGACCCACTCGGGGAAAGTGTTCCTGATAAAAGTGGTTTCCCTTGCCCAGTATCACCAGTCTGATGATAACCAGGCTCTCCTGCTGTAAGCAAAGTGAAATAACCCCTAAGTTAGAGAGCACAAATCTTCCAGGAGGGGAAAATTATCAACACCAAGGCATTTTTAAGCTTCTGGATATTCTGGTCCAGACCTTTGCTTCTAGCTGTCATTATTGCAAACATGGCTATGAATAGTAGCTTTAAACACCATGTTGAGGACTGGGGTTGCCCTGCTTGGTCAAGTACAAGCTCTGAGAAGCTCTGCCACAGCATACTGTACAATTCTGCAGCCTTTTTCTGATATGCTGATCTCAAAGATTTCCCACCAGCCTAGTGCTGGATGACTATTTTGTTTGATGCCCAACTTTGGGATAAAGCAAGCAAAACACACTTTTAACCAGTACTCCTGTTGGAGGAAGGGAAAGCCCCATGCCAGGCTACTGCAAGGAGGGTGGAGCTGCATGAAATGCACAGGCCACAGAGTGGGAAGCCCAGGGTGACTCTCTGCTTCTCCTGAAGACACATGCAATGCAAAGGTAGCATTTCCCTCTCTTTGGCAAGGAAGTCATCTCCTGTCCACCTGCCACAGCTGCCTTTTCAGCAAGCAGCTGAAAAGGGCTTTTAAAGCTATTAAGTGGTTTGAGAAACATTAGATTCTGATTTAGTGCTTTTAGTGCTCTCCAGGTAAAGGTGACAGACAACAGCCTTGGCTAGAAGAGTGTGCACCTCATGCCATACTCAAGGAACAGCCTGCATTGTACACAGAGTCACAGGGCTCCATGCTACGTTTCACCTGTCTCAAGGGAAATCTATACTGAAGCTCCTAGTAGCAAGGGACAAAGCCACACTGAGTGACAACACTGAACAGTTCAGTGCTTGTTAGAGAAGCACAAAAATAAAATAGCTTGCTGTAAGCAGCCCAGTGCTGAAATACTGAATTTCAGTTTTCTTGCTGCTTCAAAGAGGCTTCAGTTGGGGAGGAACAAAGGCAAGAGCAGAGCCACTCGATCAGTGTTTCAGTGGAGTGTCTGCACCCAGACACCAATGCAAACATCTCTCCTACACATCACAGCCGTACCAGGTCTGCTTGGCTCTGCTCTCCAGAGCCAGGCAGATGCCTGGATGCTGGCCAGCACACAGGCCCCTCATCACACCACCACCTGCTTGTCCTGTGAACAGGTCTGTAACTTCTGGTTGTCTTTCTCAGAAACCAAAGGTTGTCACAGGCTGCTGGCAGGAGAAGTGCCTTCCTAAGAACTCAGAAATTTTGCATAGAGCTTGGAACTGGCACAGCAGTGATTTAACACCTACCATTAAAAGCAGTTTAAAATTTAATGGTCAGAGCATAATAAATCCTCTCCAGACATTTGCAGCTTGCAAGCCAGGCCATCAGCAGGGCAAAAATAGATTTGCTGCAAGGCAACCAGGAACAATTTTAAGTGTATTTTATAGAGAACACAAGCCCTGGATTGTCTCAAACCGCAGCTTTGTCCAGTGCCTAGATGAGAAGACACAGGGTCAGGCAAGGAGGTACTCAAGCAATCAATATTTGCCAGTTAAATTAGATGGGACCAAGAAATTAGGAATAAAGGAGAGCAATGCTGAACTGGCATGCAAAACCAGAGCATTACCTCTATTGGAGCAAAGCAGAACCCTAAAAATAACCTTATCATTTCCTCCAGAATCACACTGGGTTCTCATTTGGGTCCACGCTGCTTCTTGGAACGAACTGCCCAGGGAAATGGTGGAGTCACTGTCCCTCAGGGTGTTTAAGAGAAGGTTGGATGAGGTACTTAGGGACATGATTTAGGAAGTAATATAGGTAGTAAGGGGACAGTTGGACTAAATGATCTTGGAGGTCTTTTCCAACCTTAATGATTCCGATTCTTGTACTGCACTAAGCATCTCAAATAGTTTGGATCACTGCTTAGTTATCAAGCATGTCACTAAATGGCTGCATGTGTAGGAATTCCATGCTAACAGAGCTTGGATGACTCCAAGATGCAGTGCTGGGATCTTTCACAGATGCTGGTCACCATGGCTGTTTTCCATGCCGAGGACACTCACTGTATTGCCTTCCTTTGTCAGCTGGTTTTCAAAGCAAACAGGATGACTTTTTACTACCCCCCCCCCCAAAGCAGAGACAGGGACTAAGGAGTGTATTCCTTCACCCTTTGTTACCATACCTGCAAGAAAACAAACCCACTAGGCCTAGGGAGGCCTTGGTGTTCAAGACACATAGGACAGAGCTGGGGACAAAGCTGAGCAGGCAGTAGGGCCCATATGACCAGCTTAGCTCCTATTTAAAGACAGGGTTGCTTTAACATGGAGAGGACATCAAGAGACATATGCATCAGCAATAGCAGCTCCATCCTCCCACAGACTTTCTCTTCTTACCTCCTTACATCAATTACCCCTGTAATTCGGGTCAATACACCACTAACTGCAGTCTCTTCAGTAACCCAGTCACTGAAGTTTTAATGCCTTAAAAACAGAGTGCTTGGGAGAGGGTGAGGGGTGAAGCTGTGCTGTGCCAGGGAAGGGAAGAGGCCTCTCTCCAGCTCTATGATGTTGGCTCCTGCTGTTCTAATGGAACCTTACTCAGGAAAATAAATCTTCAGTTAAAGAATGCTGCAAACAACTACAATGGGGCTTTATTGTGGCAATACCAACCCCACTGAAGCTTCTAAAGCTCTTGGTTGAACAGAGGGTGAGCAGCAGCAAGCCCACACTGTGCTGAAATTCCTAAAATTCCCCAGAGCAGGCAGGCATGCTCAGAGCAGGCGACTCAGTGGTTATTAGCTGAGAGTTCAGGTTCAGATGTGCCATGGGATGGAGGTCAGGGCACGGATACAGCTTCTTCTCTCTCCTGGGCTTTCATTTTTAAATCTTCAAGCATTCTCAGCATAGCATCCCTGTCTCCTCTCCCCACCCAGTATTGCATAAAGCGGTGTTTACAGTGTTGTTACAGCCTGAGGAAGTGCTGTAAGGTCTCTGGGGCTGGGGTGCAGGAGATCCACACTGCCGCAGCCTCCTGGGAGGTCTCATGAAAACAGCAGCAAGCAGCTTCCATCCTACCCCCCTGATAACCACTACATCAGTGTGAGGGAGGAGGATGGCATTAATGCAGCAGGAATCAACAAGCCTGCTTGTTTCTTATTCCAAAGCAAAGACAAAGGTGGGGTTTGTTCAGCCAGGCAGTACAGCCAAGCCTTGCAAGGATGGCAGGAGAAAAAATGTGGGTATTTTTGATTTTGGTTTGGACCAAGTCCCTTGAAACAGGATAGGCATAGGAGTATTTTATTTAAAAAAAGAAAAAAAAAGGGAAATGCAGAAGAAAAATACTCGTAAGTGCTCCACACCTCTCCAGTAACACTGCTCCTCTGGAGACAAAGGGGACTGGGAAAAGGGGACGAAACGGGGGGGAAATGCAATGCTTCAAGTTTATTTCATCCTAACTTCAGAACAGGAAGGGGTTACTAAACCTTTCTGAGTTTTAGAACAGAAGAGAAATGGAAACAAACACTTGAATTTTGGGTATAATTTAGAAAAAAATATGGCAAACTAACATTAAAAAAGCAGAGCTGAGATGTAACAAGAAATCTGGACATGAAGCGATAAAATATAAAAGCATAGGAACACATATAGCAATTGGAGAAAATAAACTGTGAAGGTAGAGATTTAATTCCTATTATTTGGCAGAAGTTCTCTGACAAATCAGTCAAACCACACAATCCTTTTTTTTTTTAAGCTATTCATTTGCAGTGTTTAATAGGAACATTTTCAGCCTTAGACTCGGAGCTGTACTTGGCAGCTGTAGTGCTGTTAAAATATCATGCTCCTTCAGCTGACCAACTCCCTTAAAATGTCTTGTGGCACAAGCCAATGTGCTGTTTGACCAGGAAATTAGTTGTCTTGGAGACATCTTCACATACAACAGCAGCTCAGTCAGTCACTTTGAGTGATGCTACCTAGCAATCTGCACATTAACTTCAAACAGAAAATGAGGATATCAAAGCCACTGGAAGAAAAATCATCACCTACAAGAAACATGCTGTTCTTCTCCCATGCTAGCTGAAGAGAAAGCTGTAGCAAGATGAGAGTTTTGATCTCAAAATGCGCTGCTACCTCCTGGAGTAATTAGGTCACTAAGAGGCTAATGGTGTTCCTGTTCATACAACCATTTATATGAAAATTATAATCTATGCTGTTCTTTCAGAATCTCTTTCAGGTCAAACCTGCAGGTATCACATCAGGAAAAGAAAGTCAGCAAAAGGTTAGATAAAGAGGCAATCCAGAAGTGCCACCGTCTCGTTATGACTAAACCTCACGGATTAGAAAGAAGGTTACAGCTACAAAGCACGTGGGCAGCTCTACAGCAGAAGGCATCGGTTTAAAAAGACTATCCAACAGTTATTTCCAAGGTAAACCACTAAATCCAGGTTATTATGGGACCTGATAAAAAAAGATGCTTATCTTCTAGTCACCCTAATGGAATGCCAAAAAGAGATGCTATTCTCACAAATAAAAAGGAGAGTAAGTCCTGCCCAGCTCAAAGATAGAGGCAGAGATGCATCAAACTCCCTCTCACCAGCTCTACACACACACACAAAATGCAGAGGCAGAAAGTGAGTGAAAGGCCAGACAAATGAGATTCATGCCCGTGCATGTATCACGCTCTGTTTGGGATTCAGGATTGTGAACAATAGGACATAATATCTTTAATTGCCCTCAAAACACATCTCTTCACTGGCAGTAGGCCAACTGTTGGGCTTTTTCGTACCCCAAAGGACAGATTGGTGCTCTAGCAGGTGCTGGATCTGGTGAATCATGGACCAAAGCCACCCACCAAGCACCCTCAGTCCTGTTCAGCACATAGTCTGATCATCCAGAGTAGTCAGAACTGACAGACGTTTTTATCTCCTGAGCCTTGAAGTCTACTGGGGATGGTGTTCCTCCAAGGCCTTATGCAAGCATAGAAGGATGTACTCTTAAGGCATCAACATCTTTGCTAACTCAATAGCTTCTGAAACCACAGATCTGTTGACTGTGGGTCTGCGTATTTGCAGCACAGAACATACAGGCAAGTCTCCTGCATAATTTTCTTACTAGCACCACATATGACTTGGAAGTAGTCCAGTTCCTGTGCAAACAGGGGTACATGCAAAGGCTTAAAAACTGCAGGAAGAAAGACACTGTCCCTGTATAGAACATTCCTGCCAACAGCTCCAGTTAAGGGGAAGAAGAAAAGCCATGTCCCAGCTGTAATGAAACGTTCCCCTGGGCAGCAGGAAGAGTAGCTCTGCTCACAGAATATTTGCATCTCAGCTGAATTAGTTAATGTGCGTTGAACGCTCTGGAAATTGAGAAGTGGTATATAAACGCTAAGGATTGTTATTTATTATTGTCTTGGTGCACAACAGCGGAAACTAGTGCCATTTGCAGACACGAATTAAGAACAACAGGAGGTCTATCAACATGCTGTGGGTCTGGGGATTCTGTTCATTTGTCTCCCCCACTCCCATCTCCCCTCAGACAGAAATGTCTTCCACAGGACTCCTACAATCCTGGCCTTGGGTCAGTGAAGCCTGTCACTGGGGAACAGCTCTGTTGAGAGGGAAAGAAACCCCCACCTGCACACCAAGGTTCACTCACTTCTCACCAGCTCTCTCCTGCACTCCAAAGCACGGTCATCACTGCCCTTGCACAGCAAGTATTTTCCACCTAAATTATTTGTTTGGGGCAAAGTAAGAGAGAATATAGAATAAAATAAAGGCACATACACGTTTCAAGGGAGAGAAAGGGTTAGTTTAAAAAAAATGTTGAGAACTGAGTGGCACACACTAGCACAATAGAGTGATTCATATACGCCAGTGATGTCTTACAAGATTTGTCTCACTGTAAGAGCAGATTTTTAGATGCCAATTCCTTTACCTGCATTGTTAAGAAGCAGCCTTGATAAAAAGATGGTTCTAAACCTCCTGTCTGCAACTTGGGTGAAGTGGTAAGACGGATTGTCTAGTTTTTAAAGCAATTCAAGAGTGTCTCATGTTTCCAGAACCAGAATTTAGCTTTCAGAAGATCAAAATAACTTTTCTTTTTTTAACTTTGATTTTCCAGAATAACTTACCTCTCCAGCTCTTATAATGTGCAAATAGTTTTGCACATTCACACAGCACATATTGATCCCTCCCCAAGATAATTAAAATAACTGCACAGACATAGTCATTCTTTGGTACTACAAGCCTGTGCAAAGTGGTTATTTTCAGGGTAACATTGCTGCTTTGACTGCATGCTTTGCACATTCACAACATTCACAGGGTAATGGGAAAAAATTGGGCTACAGGATCAAGATTTTACAGACAACGAAGCACATAAAACAAGCCTCTGACAGATGCTCATTCAAACTGCAATGGTTCCTTTTTCTCAACACCGCACTTAGATGTGCATTACAGCTTGCATATTAGAAAAAAACCAGCAGGTATTTGTTTCAGAAGGTGCAGCTTGTTCAGAGACACGCTACACATGCAAGAGAGAGTGCTGCATTACTTTTATTTTCTTCTAGTTTCTGATTACTTAGCACATGGTTGCCTTACTGTCTATGAAATACAGACATTTCAGCAACTCAGGCTTTGAGGGCGTAATATCTAGGGGCCTATATCAATACCTGATCTGCCATTCAGCACACTGTATGCAACTTTCAAAAGGCAAATTTCAGACACAGAAGGCAACAGAGCCCCTGAAGTGTTGTTACAGTGACATTCCCTCTTCTGTTTGCAGAGCTGCAAATTGTTTTATGAATACCATTCAAGCAAAAGTTTAAAATAAACAGCAATTCACTGTCCATGCTGGAACAGGAGCAAGCTCTGCTGGCTGTGTCACAAGGAGAAAAATGAAAAAATGCTGGTGAGTAGCTGTACAGCTATCCCCCTGCACAGATCTGCATCCATACTCCGTCTTCAGCATCATATGTAACAAAGAGCAGTGGGTTTAGGCACCACCGAATCAATATAACCACACTGCTTTCAATGCTGGCAAGGAAGAAGTGTATTTAGAAGGAGATTAGGGTATTTCCCCCCTCCTCCCAGGACAAGCCTTATTTCATTTGAATACAGTCAGCTCCTTTGTTTGCGCTCAACTCCAGATTCCTCAGTGCACCAGGGGATGCTGTACAACCACATTCAAGAGTGGCAATGTACAACAAAAGTTTACACAAGTTGGTCGCAAAGTACCCACAAGAGCTTGCAAGCTCCTGCAAAATGCCCTCTAGAACAGGTTCCTGTCACACTAAGCTAGGGACAGAGATTAGAGTTATCAGCTTTGACACTCAGCAGGAATGTGTCACAAAGGATTAAATCATTATATCATGAAGTGTCAGCAAACGCAGCCTTCCTGCTGTTCCACCACTAAGTTATACATTAATTAGTGAGGTACAAAACAAACATGAAATATCTCCAAGCATCTGCCTGTGGATCAGTCCCAGCCAGAGCTATTAGCACAGGATTCATTTCCAAGAGGAGTCACTCAGAGCATCATCGGCTCTTCAAGAGATGCATTAAAATGCAGAGTATAAGTGCTGAAGGGAAAAGCACAGAAGCTAATTGCAGTGTTTGTCTTGGCATTTTTGATAGCTGTTTAATACTAATCCTTCCTCACAACCTCAGCACCTGATCTTCTAAACAAGGTCATATATGCACCACTGATTAAAAACATCCTTCGCTGAGAGAGGTGTGGAGCGCTGTCTAAAGATCCTACAACAGGAACAGGAAACAGAGGAAACAGGCATTTTAAAACAGCAAAAACATGTCCCTAACAAACTATGCAGCAAAGCAAGAACCTACTTTATTTCTAGATGGCAACTGCCAGTGTTCCCTTCCCTGCTCAGCTGTTCTTGACCAAATCTCTAGCCATAGTTGAGAAGATCTAAGCAAGCCAACAATATCCCACACATAAACCTCTCTATCTCATACAAATCGTGACCTTAGAGAGGCATTAAAAAAATAAAAATAAAAAGTTCTCTGCCAGTTCCTTATGGCTATCCCAGCAGGATTCCTAGCTTTGGCCATGTCTTGTACTTTCCCTTGCTGCCTATTCCAAACTGCTGCCTTGTCCTGTTTGGCATTGCCTGACTCTGCCAAATTACAACAGCATGCGGACTGTGGCCAGGCTCAATTCTTTAAACTAATTCATCCCAATTTTGTTTTGGGATTCCTTCAGTATAAAATAAGATTACTTGCTACAACTGCCTAACTGGGTCAGGTTATAATCTCTCTCACAGAGGCTGAACTGCACTTGATCTCGATGCCACTAGATCAACACCCAATGACAGAGCAACTATTTGCCTTCACTGTTTAAATACTTTCTGATGCTAGACTCTCAGAAACAGACTGCCTTTCCCAGCTTCAGTCTCAGAGGATTGCATCCTATCATGAAGAAGAGCAATACCATGATCATAGAATCATAGAATTGTAGGTGTTGGAAGGGACCTCGAGAGATCAATGGGTCCAACCCCCCTGCCAAAGCAGCTCCCTAGGACATATCACTCAGATAGGCGCCCAGACGGGTCTTGAATATCTCCAGAGAAGGAGACTCCACCACCTCCCTGGGCAGCCTGTCCCAGGGCTCTGGCACCCTCACTGAAAAAGCTCTTCCGCATGTTGGTGCGGAACTTCCTGTGCTCCAACTTGCAGCCATATGATGTGCCACTATTCCAGTAGCACCCCACCTTTCACACGTTGCTGAAGCACAGGAGATGAAGAGAGCTTCTAGTAGCACCAAGGGTCCCACTACATATTATTATATTAAGAAACTTGTGTAAATTTGGGGGGAGCTCAGAGTGGAACACAGATCTAGGGTGTCCTCACTAGGTGTTTTACCAAGAGTGATTTTCTAAGGATGAAATGTTCCACAAACTGAAGCCACAGTACTGTACAAACTTCTGCCCTCAGCCCTAAACTCAAGTGGGTAGAAGTAGCTACTACTGCTGTTTCAAAGACATAGATTATTATGAACCTTAAAGTACTTAATCACCCCCACTCAGTGGTATGCAAATTGTACTTTCGACACCAGCATGCTCATAACAAAATGCATTAATAACCTTCTAATTAAATGCGATAAATTAATTAAAAATCATACTGACAGGTGAAATATAACAAATTAACAGGATTGTTGCAGCTTCCTTAGCATAAAGTGTTTATTAAAAGCTCAAAAGTCAAATATGCTGGAGAGAAAGAACGGAATCAATCTTCCTCAAACTAAATGCTACAGCACATGTTGAATCCCTTACAACCAGAAAGTCACTGCAGTGGTGCTCTGAAAGAACCACAGGAAGTTTATCTAATGCAGAAGTACATGATTCAGGGACTTGTCAGGTTGGCTGAAGTACTGAGGCACAGATTAATCTGCTCAGTCCAGAACAATTTCTATTTGCAGTAAAAGGGAATGCAACAGAATGGTTGAAATGAAAGCAAGCAGTAGAGTTCTCTTTATTAAGGAAAGCAAAATCCATAGCAGCATCTGTCAATTGGAACATTCGGCTGCTGCTGAAAGATTTATTTTGAATGTCTCATAAGCTGCCTTCTAGTTGCATTAGCAAAGAAAGAAGCCAACCCTCTTATTTTTGTTAGTCAGACAGTAGGACAGGTTTGTGCTAACTGAATTCATAAACCTTCACCAGATATAAAATCCATATTTAAGGTGGAGAACCTATGAAGTATGATGGCAAGTTCCAATAAAGCTTCCTGAATTCACATCACACTACTAGTGATCAGAATAAAACTTGGACAAGTAATTCGAGACACTTCACCTCAAGGTCATTTTTCAGCACTCTCACCCTTGCTCCTGTGCAGGCACACTCCTCATTTCTCAGTAAGGGGTGTTCTGCAAGTACAACATCCCAATCTGCCTTTGGCTTTAGCTCCCGTGCTTTTCCAAGCTAAAAAGCAGGGCAGATACCTTACTTCCTTTCCCCAGAACGCCATCTACTCTACTGTTTGTTTCACAACTCAAAGACAGGAAAATTAGAGAAAGTCTAAATGTAATATAGCATGTTGCACAGCAGAATGGACCACTACCCTCAGGGAATTTTATCTCCTTGTTTAGATGATAGAAGGGAAGGCTAGTGATGGGCAGAATGAATGGTTCCCTTTTAGGATATGAAACTCAACCCACCCCAGCTGTAAGTTGCTAAGGGAAAACCTGTCTCAGAAGGTATGTGACCCCACATAAGGCATTAAATTCTTAAGCCTCTCTTTTCATAAGAAATGAGCTACAGTCCTTGCTTCTCAAGTTAGTTTCATCCACTAGCATCGCCCAGCCATACGCAACGGGCTCAGCGGCAGGTCGTTTTTCTTAGACTCAAAGAGAGTGGAGAGGTCTATGCTAAAGTCTCTACCTGGAGCTACCACCACAGGGTCTCATACAGACATGCTTGGAGGTGCAGTTGTCATCTCCATCACTGTTCAGAGCCACAATGAATCAGCTCTGGCAACTGAAGCCCCTCAACTGGAGGTGAAAGCTCATCTCTTGGCCTTAACCACATTTCTTCCTGGTACTTTTTCACCTAACCAATCCTACTGAGTACAAACAGCTGCTGTCCAATCTGGAGAGAGAAGGGAACACAGGGAAGGGTTTCAGAGATGTGCCTGCAAAAGCCACTTTTGCAGCAAAAGGACTGGGACATGCACTGAGGCAAGAATGTACATGTCAAGGTCCAAGAAAAGATGCAAAAGTTTTTGCTGTACAGGAGATGGTTAAAGCCAGCAGGAACCTGGCATTTATCAAATAGCAATTAAGAAAGACAATCTCAACTATCAAGAAGACTTGCACAGCTTGGAGAAAGTCCAGGCAGGACAATTACATTCCGAGTCTCCTCTAGACTGGACTCTGCCTATGGGATGCTCTGGGTCTCTGAGTACACATCCATCTTATAAATCACCAAAGCTATAATAAAACATGTCCTTCAGTCTTCCTGAGCAATTCTGTATTTGCCTTTAATTTAGCTTCACCTACAAAAACAGTCAGCTGCCTAAAAGTCGAACAACTGGTTTCTGACTAGAATTGTTCCAAATGCTTTAGCATTCATGCAGTCATGTGGAAGAAAAAAGGAAAAGTCAAAACCCCAACAACTCATGTATCCTGGTTACCATCCTCCACTATAATTATAAAATTGCCCTTAAAACATAATTGCATAATTGGGCTTGGCAAGTATTCACCCAAATCTTTTACAAATATTTCCACAGACTGAAGGAACAGGCGGTGGGCAGTCTGACAAGCCTGCCATGAGAATTTGTGCCCTTAGGACATGTTCCTAGCTATTACACTAAATACTTTGCATCACAGCCTAATGTTTCAAAACAGTAGTTGAGCAAGTGAAGTACCAGCATCATAAAACAAATTGAGAAAAAGATTCTCAAGCTATTTTCACCGCACACATACAGCAGCAATCCCTTCGAACAAAGAGACAGAGGAAGCTACCGATCCTTTTTAACTAGTTACACAGAAAGAATCCCTAGTTAGATGGAATTGGTTGACTTCTGGTAACTGTAACCAAAGAGAACCTACCAATACCTTGCTAGGTTACCTTACCATCACAGCACCCTGTCCCGTAAGAGAAACACCAACGCAAACCCCCCAACAACCTCAAATGCAAATACAGAAACACGAAGGGAGAGAGGAGACCCAATAGAAGCCAGAAATGGAATCTGCAGTACAGTAAGGTTGTTTTTTAACAGCTGTGCATTATGCATTCAGCAGCACAGGGAATGCCAGCAGGGAGCCTCTATTAACATAGGCCTGGGAGTACAGTGCGCTCCTATCATGATTGGCCTCTCTTGAGAAAAGGCGCACACACACAAAAGACTTAACCCTAGAGAGATCACTCCAATCCTGTTGCTATTTCACCAGCTCCACACCACACCAGAAACCAGAGAACGTCTGTCATGTATCACAGGCAAACAGGTAACATGTGCAACAATGCCTGAAATCTAATCTACAATAGAAGGTTTCATCAGCAAAGGGAGAAAAAGTGTTGCACAAACCCACACAACAGTCACGCTACTGAAGTTGTTCTGCTATACAAACCTCAGGGACAAAGGAGAACCATGAAATGCTCCTGGTTTAGAAGATGCTAATAAAAGCCAGCTGTTGCCAGGACACCCGTGGGCTCAGCACAGCATTCTGCGCCTCTCCTACACACATTTTAGGGGGCCATCAGTCCAAGAAACAGCTGCGAGCCTTGCTACCAATGCAGAGGCCCAGCAGCGTAACTCACTCCATTTGGAAAGTTGGTGTTGGCAGCAGAAATCCTTTGCTGGTGCCAGCTCTGCCTCCACTACGAGACATGCCTCTATCACAAACGCTTGTTAGCACACCCAGCTCAACACGGAGCAGACACCAGAGAAAAGGGAAATGTTCTCAGAATAGGCTCACCACCTCTCCTGTATCAGGTGCTGATACAAGCTCTCTAAGGTCTTGTCAACAGCTCTAAGTCACAGCTGGCTGCATATCCTCAAAGTAATGGCTTGTGCTGGTGGGCAGCTCCAGTCCACTCCCACAGAAGCAAAACCAAACAACTGATGGGACAAAAAGATACACTAGAGGCCTTTAAAAAAAAAAAAAAAAGGGGGTTACTTTAACAGCAATTTAAACCAGCCCTTCCCCTGATTTGGGGGAGAGAGGGCAATGAGAAGAAAGATGACAGCATGAAATGTCCTGATCATTCCTCTTCTGACTATACGGAGAAGAAAAAGTCTCTTGATAGGAAAGGGAAACAAAATACCAACCTGAAGAGCTTGAAAACTGCTCTAGATAGCTGAATGCCAGTCTGTGCCTGGGGTGGAGCAAAAAGCTCTGTATCGTCTGTATTTATTCATACCTCCTTGCTCTTTTCTTCTCTTGTTAAAGAGTAAAACACAAAAGTCAGTATCCCTAATAACATGATCTCATTTGAGGCAGCAATAGCACTAGAAATTTTAAGGGGCTGTTTAATATGCAATGTTCTACTTCTCAAGAGCATAATAGATGGCTGTTTTTAAGCCTAGCACACCTGCATGTTACAACACTTTTTTATTTAGATGCTGAACAGAAAGAGACAGGTAGTGTTTATTAGAGTTTCCTGGAGGTATTTGCACTGCAGAACAATATCCTCTAGGCCAGAGATGCCTAAAAGGTTTTCTAATACAAGTGCTATGTACTGCTCAGCACAATAACAGCAAGTGCTTTAAAAATTGAAATATCACTGACTATAACATTATTACTCAATAAAAATAGTCCTTTATCACTCTCTAAGTGCAAAAAAACCCACCCAAAACTGAGTCACAGGGAGAGTAAGTAATTAGCTCCTTTCATGACTGGCAGGCAGAGGCTTGGCCCCCCAGTCACTCACTCACTGGCAGTCCACTGCCCTGAACACAAGACTTCACTCGTTTTCTTGATTAATACTGTCTTTCCTTCCTTTGAGGCTCAGTTATACCTGTGTCTAAGAAAAGTAATGATCAGGCACAGCTGCACCCAAGAAGCTGTCCAGCAAAGACACCAGAAGACGCCTGTTGTTTCAGTGGAGGGTGTTAGCAAGGCCCATATGGCCTTAGTGGCTACGAATGGGGTGCCCAGGAATCACCCACGTTCAGAACATACTCACTTCCCCCACCAGACAGATTGGTCACTTACAGCCCTATGCTAATGCTCAGGCCACAAGATTTTAGACAAAGGCGTAACGAGCAGGACCTCTCCCTAATTTTATCATAGCCCAACTCTTGAGATCTCCCAGAATGCAGTCGCTAATAGCCAAGGCAAACCAGCACAGACGAAAAAGAGTTAATATAAACAGAGAGAAAAGATCTGACCTAGAGGGCGAGCCATGCAGAGTACAAACATCTGAGAATCTGCACAAAGTCTCCTGGCCTATCATTCATCCACCAATTACGCACCAATGTAATTAAATCAGGAAAGCTACGTTTAATTTTCCTATCATCGCCCGATGAGATAAGAGCAGTACATATGGGAGGGATCAGGCACAGGGGAAAGAGCTATTTATTAATAAGTTAAATCCTTTAAGAGCTTCTCTGGCTAGGAAGGGTCTGATCCACAAACACAACTTCTGGGTCTAATGAATCTCCATTTCTATCCTAGGCTTGGTCCTTAACTCTCTTCTTGGCTTTCAAGTCTCATTACAATAGCCAGGCATAACTTAAACAGAAATAGACCTTTTTGTTTAAACCCCATTTTTAGTCTATACATTTTAATCCAAAGAACACTCATCTCCTAGCCATTATATTAACAAAGACAGCCACATTAATTTATGATTGTTTCTAAACAGCCTAAGGCTCCCTGTTCTCACGACCATTAGGGCGCATTTGCAGAGATAGAAGGCATGCTCCAGCCTGTTCTGTCTTCCTTCTATTGCCTTCTCTGGCATGAGGCAGGAAGAAAATGCTGTGGTGGTCCCTGTCCCCTGCAAAGACTTAAGTAATGCTTTAAGCAGGATCATATAAAGCTTTCTATACCTGCTAGCCAAACACACAGAACTGCTGCTCTGGCTGTTTACTCCCCACCCATCCAGCTCTGCTTCCCCAGCCAGTTATTTAAAGCCCCAATTGAAAAACGTCTCAGATCATAATAGTGGATGACTTCCTCAGGATCAGGTTTCAGCAACAAAAATCCTACAGGCTTTGATGTAACCATGGCTTCACCACAACATTCTTTTTTTTTAAACAGGAAGGGAAAAATATTTATAACAGCAACTATAAATATACATGTTACTGACTTTTCAACTGGTTGTCCTTTTTCTTAAGCCAAATTTAGTCTGCTATATCCTGTCCAGCTCTTGATGAAAAAGCAATCCACACTCAAAACTGTGCAGACCCCACAGCAGACAGTCATACTTGCACAGGTATCTTACTGGAAACCCAGATGGACAGGTAGATTCTTGTTTAGTGAGTGTAGGCATGTCCATGAATATAGAGGAAGTACTCTATTACAGCCATCACCCCCAATACAGAATATAATTATTATTGCAATAGGCTCTGTGCTTCTGAACAAGTGATGTGGTTTATTCAGTGTCCATGTAGACCATCCACTCAGTTTGTGCCAAATATGCTTCGAGGGTGTATGTGCCCCTCTTAGCTACAAAGAACCATTCACTGGCCACACCTGCTGTTTACCCATGTCCTTATTTTGCATAGAGAAATGTTTGAGAGACTGATTCAAGCCTGGATGACTGATTTTAAGGTCCAACCTGCCTGTTAAAGAGCATCTTTCCGTATCCTGAAGGCTCTCGTTCGCGTGAGGGATTTCTTAGTCAAAACCAAGTAAATATTTATCGGGAACTGACTACCTAGAGGATCAGAGTTGTTAGTCATTCCCCTGGTAATCTTAAGAAGCCTTAGTCATGCCGGAGCCCGGGTGATTTCTGCAAGGGCCACCACGTTTCACCCGGCTCTAAGGATCCCTGCCCGCGATTCAAAGTTTCAGGCGGATGAGGACTCCCCGGCCACGATCTGACTTGCTCCACTCGCAGCAAGTTTTGCAACCTGAGCAAGAAACGCAATTCACAGGATGCTCCTGTACAAGCATCAGCCGGTCTAATAACCAAAAGAAGCGGTCCAGAAAAAAAAAAAAACAAAACAAATACCCCAAACCTGTGCCTCCTACAGCTTTAATAGTTGGGGGAAAAACAATGAAGGGTCGGGCTCGGCTCGCCTCCAGCCCGGCTCGCTCGGCGTTTCTCGGGCACCGGCCAGCTCTGCGATCCAGCCTTTTCTCTGTGCTTATAAATACAACGCTGCTAAAGGCTATGTGGCGAGGAAAAAATAGTTTCCTGGGGTGAGACGTGCTCTGCGGCTGAGGACTCCCCGCCCGGCGCGCCCGCGGCGCGGGGTAAGGGTCCGCCGGTGCCGCACCACCGGGGAGCGGTGCCCCGGGGTCCCCGGCCGGCATCGCGCCGCTGCCCCCGCCCCGCTCGGTCCCTGCCCTACCCAGCATGGAGAAGATGAAGTCCTTCGCCGTGTGGATCTCCAGGGCTCGCTGATCGTCGTACTCCCTCTGGTCATGCTTGGTGAATTCCTGGATGAGTTTATTCAGTTCCTCCACCCTGGCTCCCGATCGGAAATCCAGCTCCGGGAAGGGCGGCTTGCTGGCGGTGCCGGCGGACCCTGCCTTGCTGGCGAGAGGCGCCGCCATCTTCATGCAAAGGGGAGGGAAAAAAAAAAAAAAAAAAGGAAAGAAAGAAAGGGAGAGGCGGAAAAAAAAAAAGGAAAAAAAAAAAAAAAAAGGAGGGGTTAGTGATGTTGCGATGGAAGAATGCAAGCGGCGCCGCAGCGCAGCGGCCAGCCCGGGCGCGGGGGCTGCTCCCTGCCTGCCTGCCCCTGCCTGCCTGCGCCGAGCGGGGCCCGGGAAGCGCGGAGCGGCGCTGGGCGCCGCGATCAACAAGCGGCCGCGCCGGCTGAGCCCCCGCCCGCGCGGCACCGCGGAGCTGCACGCCCGCCCGCCCTCCCGCCGCCGCGCTGGGGAGGGGGGGGAGCCGGGCCGGAGCCGAGCGGCGCAGAGCCGCCTGCTGCCGGGGCTGGGGGCAGCGGGGGGGTGTGGGGCTTGTTGGTCTGCCGGCGTCACGGCGGGCGGGGGCTGAGGCTGGAGCCAGAGCTCTGGCTCCGGATAAAATCCCTCTTTTTTTTTTTTTTTTTTAAATTAAATTTAATTTTAAACTTCAGCAAAAGCCTTGTCCTGCAAGTGGATTAATAACGGGGTGGGAACTCTGCTCCTCCCACATGCTCCTGAGGCATTCTGCCTTTATTCCTTTCTTGCTCCATAAGGCATCCTGAAGATTGTTTTATACACACACACACATGCATATATGAAGTGGTTTTATCGTATGTTTTAGAAGCAGTGAGCAGGACAAAGTATCCTCATCGCAACACTTAACACCGACCCTGCCTAGAAGCTCCTGGGATCTACATACACAAAGGGTAGGAGGGAAAATGGGATCTCAGAAGACTTGGCTGAGGTCAAGCAGCTTGTGCAAGGAGCCCAGACCTCTGATCTCCATCCGTTCCCCTATCAACAAGACTACACGCTTTTCTTCTGCATGTATTTTTAATGCCTTATAACTTTTCAACCTGCAGTGTTTTTCTCCCTTTAGCCTAATCTTCAGTCCCTTGTCCCAACTTGAACACATAGAGGACCATCCATTATTTACCTTAGTGCATCCGCTGGAAGAACTGTCTGCCTTCCTGCAGACGTACAAATATATGGTGTTAGCCTTCTGCAGGCCATTTCGGATGCTATGGCATTGATGCAAACTGCTTGGATATGTATTACCTCAGGATTCTTGGCAGGAAACAAAGCTTTCAGCTCAGTCCCAGACTACAGTAAAGCGTGTCCACCAAAATTAAACATGAGGCATTCAGAGAAAAAAAAAGAGTAAGGTGAAACCAAGCTCAGTGGGCAGAGGTTACAGGCTGGTTTCTCTGATGCGTAGTAAACACAGATGCTAGTGTTAAGACCTGAGCTCAGGGATGTGGCTTGGTTCCTCTGGACCACTAATCTTGATCAGAACTGAGAGTTCAGCCCTTGCAGTGGGACCTTATCTGCAACAAGAACGACAGTCAAGGGTAGGTTTGGACCCTGTAACAGAAACCACAGCCTATTCAAAGGAGAACGGAGGATGCCTCTGGCTTTGTCCTGTAACTACTTACACAGCTTCTGAGGGCACTGATCTGCTCATTATCTAAGAAATGATGTCCCAAAGGTAAAGGTAGGAGTGCGTGTGTGTGCATGCACATGCCCTCTGCTGGGTACACAGGCCCTATTGTGTCCAGGCGCTGCTCGGAGCCGGCTCCCACACGCGTCCGCTTCACGCGGCGGCATTGTTGTTGGGGGCATTGTCACATGAACCTCCGGCCTGCATCGTGTCTGACTGTGACCACGCACCCTTCTTTCATCTCTCCCCCCCCAAAGCAAAGCCTACGAATAAAGACAGGTGACTGACGGCACTCACATACCGCGGGAGGTGACTTGAAGAGCAGTGAGCAGCGCTCAGTGCTGGTGCCTGCCCGGCAGGATTAGTGCTGCTCACCCAGCCCAGCCCGTGCCCTGCCCCGCTCCTGCTGTGCCCCCCGCCCGCCTGAGCACTCGGGACCTCTGGCCTCCTGCCCCACTCCGGGCCCGAGCGCCCTGGTGCCAGGGCTCCGCACTGCCTTTTTCTCTGGGGTGACAATTCAGACAGGCGGACAGCTCCCTCTTGTGATAACACCGCTCCCACGGAAGTCACAGTAGTTCCCCAACCCCAAACCACTTTCAAGACCACCTGTTTTGCCCTGTCCGCCTTTGAAGATCTGTAATTCCCTGTGTCCCTGACAGAACCATTTCTAACCGAGTATCCTTGCGTGGTGCAAACTTCTTGCAGCTATGATGCATGCATCACTTGGTGTGGCAGCTGGACCTTTTGATACCAGCTACACTTTTCATCCCTAAGCCTATCTTTCCAGGATGATGTTCTCCACAGGCTTCATGGACTGCATAGCTCTCTTTCCTAGCCATCTCTTATTTGCCACAAAGTATTTCAATATTGGGACTTTCAGTAGTTATTTCACAAGCCCTTTGTCTCAGGTTTTGGCTTTCAGTGGGTCTCCAAATGGTAATGCTGGCTCTCCACCCACCTCAATCCGACTTCCACTATCATTTTTCTCCCTCTTCATTTAAAATGTTGAAATCCCATTCAGTAACAGCCTCATGGCTAGCTCTGATTGCCTGAATTCACTAAACACTTATTGGAAACATAAAGTCCTTCAGAAACTGCTAATGCCAGAAGAATTCCGTTTGATTGCCTTTTTTAAGGGCACCTCTCCTTGAGGTTACCATCACCTTCATGTCTGCAGAAAGTCTCTGTGAGATCAGGGTGTTAACTGCTGCGACATGCTTCTTGCTCATCCGGAGCTTGTTTTATTCCTGGAACTATGCATTATTCAGAAATTGCTTAGAAACAAAGAATGTGCTTTATTTAGTGTCTGAGCAAAACCCAACACCAAAAGCAGCATCAAACAAGCAGTTTTAATTTTCTCCAAGAGTCTCTGACAGGCACCGTCCCTCTCTGCCCCACTTCAGGGCTAAGAGAACTTCTCCTGCATGAAAAGCAGTTGTACTTGCAAAAGGAGTATTTTTACTACCTTCTGTGGAAATCTTTGCATGGGCTTGGGTTCCTCAGTAGCAAGTGGGACCTGCTGCACTGTCACATGTTTGTTAATACCCTTGAAACTGCATCAGCCTGCAATTTTACCTCATCAGATCAGTGCAATTTAAGATCTCCGAATAAACACACAGTTAATTCAAGTCTTACGTAAATCAAGCGCTGGGGATTACTTGAGCAAATAAACAAGAATGAGAATGCAAGTACTGTTGACCAGGTTTTCTACCAAATCTTTTTTCTTTCTGAAATGGAACTCTATGTGGAAACATTACAGCATGCACAAAGCTCCTCCTATGAGCATTATTTGGGGCCTAGGAGGAATCTCTGGCCACCACCACCCTGGGGCCCAGACTTACTGATGAGGACAGTCACTCTTATTTGGGAACAGGATTGAACACCCTGAATACTAAACTGCTTCTTACCTGTGCTGGAATCTGTGCCCTCCCTCTCACATGCACTCTTCCTCTCTCTTATGCATTTTCTCTTTCCTTCAAAGTGTCTTCTTCTTTTTCTCCTGTAAAACAGACTTCCTCTTCTTTCTCTCCTGCAGAACAGACACCCTCTTTTCTGCTCAGCACCACTTCCAGCATTTAGAAATAGAACAGGCCACAGAGAAATGAAGCGAAAGAGAAGAAATAACTGTTCTCACTTCTGTAGCATGACCTGAGACCTCAAGATGCTTTTCACACTTGAATAGACTGTCTCAAAACCCTGCTGGATAGCAAGTGAGTATTAACACTACCATCCTAACACTGGCAAAACAGTTCTGTAGTAGCTATGAAGAGCAGCTGGCCTGGGATACTGAGAGAGAAAGACCAGGGCCTGATGCTCAGTACACCTCATTTAGATGCTGCAGACTGGTAAAGGGAATTAATTGGATCAAGATCCAGAAATAAGATGGAGCCTCGCACATCATCTTAGGATATTTCACTGCAGCTGGTGATTAGAGTATGATGACAAGGAGCTAGATTCATCCCTCACTTCGTTGAAACTATACCCAGATTTTCTGAGGCTAAAAGCAGACTCAAGAAACACCTTCCCTTTTTGTACCTAGCACTGAAGCAGCTATAGCTCAAAGTTTCATGTGGCAAGGGGCTTCACCAGGAACAAAATTACTGACAGGAAGTGCTCTATTTTTCCAATCTGGTGGCCACAATTTCTGGTTCACGTTATTGTGGTACCTTCTAAGCTATTCAAGGGCTCTTTGTTCCATGCATTGCAGAAAGCTGGTCCTGGACTATAGAACAGGCTGTCTCTGCAGATAAGAAGAGTGACACAGAGCAGGCAAGTGAGCCGTGCACAAGGAGGGATTTGCTCAGCAACAGACTAAGGATCCTGCTGTGCCATCCTCCTCCCTCTCCTTCACTGGCTCTGCACCCAACTCTGTTCTTCTCACTGATAGCTGAACCCAGGCTGAGATTTCTCTCTTTTCTCTTTTCTCCTCCCTGCAGTCTTTCTCTGCATGGCTTTAATTCTCAGATCTGTGAGAGCCCCAGGAGGAAGGAGCCCAGAGTAGCGTTTCACATTGATCAGGACCTTGCTCTCATTAGGCAGCCCTAGTGATATCCTTAAGTACTTCTGCTGCATTGCTGCCCTTCAGGACTTTCCCTCCAATACCAGTCCCTAGTCTGGTTCTAGAGTGAGCCATTTTGGTACTCCCAGGCAGGACTGGAATATCACACCATGCCATGATATCACCAAAGCAGTCTTTGTGCTTCTTTGCATCAGGACATCCCCTCATTCTGGTGTTAGAAACTTCGCATCTATTTCACACACCCCATGAACATTTTTCAAAACAGCAGCTACAGGTAGCTGACTTCAGGCTCCACAAGGGCTGGGATCACCAAAGCCCAAGTTTAGTGTAGATTGAAGGCAAAGAAAGTCTCTCAGATGAAGTTTGGGCTCTGCTATTCAAGTTTCACATTTTAAAGAGGAAAGAATGTAAAGCCACACAGCCCCAACCAGAGCACCCCCAGACTCTGGAGGTCTGGAGCTGGCAAGGCATTTTGCCCCTCCTCTGTACCCAGGGTTCCCCCGTGCTTTCCCCATTTAGAGAGAAAAGCCAGTTCCACTCTGGCCCACAGAGCTCATTAATTTCACCACCTGGAGCTGTCTCCACATGGGGACATGAGTGGTACCAGCTGCAAAGTTTGCCAGCCAAAGCAGCATGGATTATACTCAATTCTATGCCTCTCCAAAGACCTGGTGTCCCCCAGATATTTTCCAGAGACCACAAGAAGCTCTGCCTGCCCTTGTTCCATATCCAGTCACCAGAGACATTGCCTAGGCTAGTTTTTGTAAACAGCAATCTGTGTGATTTCCAGGCAGATTCCATACAGAAAGGATTCTGACAGATCAGCCCCCAGCACACACTGCAGGATCAAGACAGTTTTTGGAAGGGGCATGTTGCCTCCTTGACAGACTTAAACTTTTCTTCTGGATTAAAAGAAAAAATGCTTCCCCCTCCTGTGAAGAGCTGTGATCTCCTACATCCTGTCAGCAGAAAACAGCATCCAGCCATCCACATGGCAGTGGAGCTGTGCTCATTAAAATCTTTTGAAACAATGGCACTGCATCTGTTGTATCCAGCCTCAAAGTACCCATACTCAGGATGCTTAAAACGTTTTCTAAAAGAATAGCAGATGCTCAGTGCATATCCCAAGCTAGAAATATATCTAGCTCATATATCCACCAAGGCTTCTGAAGTGAGGTTCTAAGAAGCAGACTCTTGATTCTCAACCAGCTTCTGACACTAACTATTGAAAGACTACAGCCAGATTATTTAGTATTCTTGCCTCAGTGTCCTTTTTTTGTTTTGTTTTGTTTTGTGAAAGTACACTAGTGATCTGTTTATCTCATTGTTGTTAAGTGTAATTAGACTGTACACAGGCACCTTTGAATTTGGTCTGATAAACTTCATAGTCTGTAAATGGGTTGGCCCAGGGCCTCTGTAAACAATGTTTGGAAATATTTCTGCTGCTCATTGCCTGAGCTTAGGTCAATTTTCTGTCATTAGTTTTGGTTTTTTTAATTGGGATTATCTTAAGTAGTAAAATTTGGATTCAGATCTGAGCAGTTGAGCGTTGTAGTGCTGCACTGGAGCTAATGCAGGGGGATAGCCAGAACATCAAATCCCTGATTGATGGGCAAATTCCTCCTACACGGAGTGGATACAGCTTCGCTGTTCACTTTTGGTTCCATATATAATAAATACATTCTGGTGGGGCAGACTGGGGAATGCAAACATCAAGACACACTCCCTTATGCATGTACATGCATTATGTATGGTTTGACTACGCTTGCTGCTATTGTTCATTTGCAGCTAACTACTTGTATGGCAGTAATATCAAAACCCACAAATGGGAATCAGGGCCCTATTGTACTGGAAACCAGATATAAACATAATGAAGAACTGGTCACTAGCACTGTTTAATTTCAGTGTGTGCTCAGAGACCTCAGCTAGCAACTCTCTCCCTACCCAGGACCTTACAAAAACTCCCAATGGGTCTGTGCCTGCAGTGATGTATAGATCTCGGGTGAGAAGAACCTGTCACACCATTTCTTCTGTGGCAACCCTATGCTCACAAGGTGGCTACCAGCACCTGTTTAATCCCCACATGACATCCTGAGATTTCCACATGGTGCTTTTCATGCAGACTCTGTTAAATAACAACTGCCCTTGTGATTCAGACATACCTGTGACTTCCTTGCAGCCTCATAATGTACCAATCCCAGCATCATTTGGTTTGTAAAATCCCACATTGAGTTCACAGGTGACTCAGTTCTCCAGACCACTGGGTAGTAGTTGTAGCTGTAAGAGATGGATATTTTTCCAAGTTTGAATACAAGAAAGGCTCCAGCCTCTAGACTCTTCCCTATGTCCCTGGAGAATACACTTCTTACAAGTTGTCATAAACTGGTGGGGAAAAGGAGGTTTGCAGGAAATGCTACAATTCCCTGTGGCAGCATCCACACAAAGAGAAAACACAGTCCCTTGAGCATGTGTTCAAAGCCAGTGGTCCCTTTCCTCTGCCTTCCCCCACATTGTGCTTCCTGTTAGAATATCCTAATCTGTAACTGATTGTCAAACCGCTGACTTCTATATCAATTTCCCTTTCATTAGCATGAAGATCTAAGAGCTTGCTGAGTGTCTCTCTATAAAAATATATTCATATAAAATGAAATCCAGGAGACCTGAGCTCTGTACTGCATTTAACAGTCCTACTTCACTAAAATCCTGTCTGTAACTGATGGCAAAAAGAATGTCCCCTGGCCATTGCAGACAGATTTTTAAGAGCTTCCTTTTTGTGTTGCTGAGAAGCAGCATTTAGCCCAGCTCTGGCTGGTAGATAGGTTCATATCTGAGGAAGGGAAAACCTGAGATGGATAAACAAAAGGCAATGAGAATATATAATGAAAAAAGAATTTCCTGTAATGCTTGTGACAGGCTGCACATGTGTCAGATTAAACATTTCAGTGGTTTATAATAAGGGGGAGGAGTTTGTGTCCTGAACACAGGACTTGTCTGTCTGCCAAGACAGACAATTGCAAATGAAAATTAATGAAAAAATGGGAGGAGGGGAGGAAGGAAAGTTATGGAAAATCAAGGGAATTATGCTTTTCACTAAAGAAAGAGATTAGTGAGCCAGGAGTTGGCCAGAACTGCAACATGCATGATATGTGTTTCTAGCTTTCATTAACTTATAAATCTAATAACCAAAATTTTCTGCTTCCAGTGTTGGAATGATCTGTATTTACTCTCAAGTGTCTTGTGCTAGCAGCTGCCATACAAATACCTGAAACATAAATGAGTCCCTGGGAAATAAAAACCATCCTCTACTCAGAGATTCTTAAACACCTTTTGTCAGGTGGACTTGCCATGTGTGTATGGCTCTGCAGTGTTGGGAGAGCTGCCACAGAAGGACCTTTATAACATTTTCTTGAGTTATTTTTTTGTGAAATAGCCACAATATGCTTTGGTGCTAGAATGCCTCTGTGACTCCTGCTCTGAAAGCTTAGCATGTTGTCACCTGGGAAAAAAGTCACTGTGTTTCCTCTTCCCTCCTCAGCTCTTTTGCAGACACAGGCAAAGCCTGACACTGCTGCTGTCATCTTTCTTCCATTTTCCAGGCTGTGAATTTGGAAGAGGTGAATGAGGATAGAGGCCTAGACATTTCCTATGACTTCTGTTGTTCTCAGCTCTGCAAACACTTGCATCTGACAGCCTTAGCTGCACTGCTTAAACTCAGGGGAACTCTGGCACAGAGCATTAGTGTCAGGCACTGTTCAGCATGTGCCCCACCAGGTGGTGGGAGAACAAATCCGTTGAAAAGCATACAACTACACTAAGCAAGGTCTTTTCCTTCATGACAGGTTGGCTATGAGCCAGCAGTGTGCCCTGGTGGCTAAGAGAGCCAATGGGATCCTGGGGTGCATCAGGAGGAGTGAGGCCAGCAGGTCCAAGGAGGTGATCCTCCCCCTCTACTCTGCCCTGGTCAGGCCCCACCTGGAGTATTGTGTCCAGTTCTGGGCTCCCTGGTTTAAAAAGGAAAGGGATCTCCTGGAGAGAGTCCAGAGAAGGGCTACGAAGATGATGAAGGGCCTGGAGCATCTATCCTATGAGGAAAGGCTGAGAGAGCTGGGGCTGTTCAGTCTGGAGAAAAGAAGACTGAGGGGGAACCTAATCAATGTTTATAAATATCTTAAGTATGGGGTGGAGGGGGAATCAGCCAGCCACTTTTCTTTGGTCAGTGGAGACAGGACAAGGGGCAATGGCTGCAAGTTGGAGCATAGGAAGTTCTGCACCAATATGGGGAGGAACTTTTCCCCAGTGAGGGTGACGGATCCCTGGGACAGGCTGCCCAGGGAGGTGGTGGAGTCTCCTTCTCTGGAGATATTCAAGACTCGTCTGGACGCCTATCTGTGCAGTATGAGCTGGGGAGCTGCTTTGGCAGGGGAGTTGGACCCCATGATCTCTCAAGGTCCCTTCCAACCCCTACAACTCCGTGATTCAAGGTTCCATAAGAGCAGAGCAAAAGCAGTTAGCATAAGCAGAGAAAGGAACAGAAATGCCCATCAGAAATAGAAAAGTCCTAAGGCACATATTGCATAGCCTGTTGACTTTGGAAGAGGAGCTTAGCATCACCCCTAAATACACCAACAGCATGACAGCACCCCACCATGCTCTCAATCTGAGAACCCCTCAGAAGCTTAAGCATGGTAACTGTGAGACTGGACCTGTAGCAAATGAGTGCACAAGTAAGACAGTACCGATGTCCATGAGGTGGGACTGAGGGTACAGAGCAGGCTCCAGGAGTCCTAGTGACAAGTACTAGGGGAGAAAGAAACAGGCTGTGCACAGCCCTGTCTGCTCAGAAGTGGCTGTAATGGCTATGAAAGACCAGGCTGCTGAGCTGAAGGACGTAAACAAAGAATTTAGCAGTTATTGATGCACTGCATATGCAGTCATGGTTTCTTGCATGCAAGCTTCCAGGGTATGATCAAGCTCCATTTTCAATTTACAGTGCTAGTCCATGAAGCTGTATTCCAAAGCTCTTTGCACCTCCCTAGAACTGCAGAGTTTGGGTGCAAACAAGGGTCTGCCAGCAGGAACTCCATGCAGGATCAAAACCTGAGCTTTTTTCTGCTTTCTTGGCTATGTGACACATTTTCATGGGGTTATGAGGATGGTCTCCTGTGATTTCATGCTGTCTCTTTTCCCAGAAACCAAATCACTAGTCTCAGATGTCTATTTTTGCTTTTCTTACTCTAATGAGTATGCATTATAAACAGAGGTGCAGAGCATAATAGAACCCCCTGGAAGTATTTGTAAATAAAAGGCTTTTAGAAAGCTTTCATAGGGAAACCCTATAGACATTAAAAGATAGTGAACACTTTTCTATAGGCATTGTTTTTCCACTAGTCTATACAATTCAATAGTGAATTATATTCCCGCTATCAAATCCCAAAGGATGATTCAGAAAACCATTAGAAAGGATCTAATTCTCTGTAATTTCTGCAGTAATTAAGATAAAAGCCTTTCACTGTCTCCTCTGTTACAGTTCATGGGATTTTTCCACGGGAAAAGAAATGATCAGTTTAAATTCTCCTTGGTTACTTAAGCAAAGCAAAGGCAGTAAATGTTGGAGGTTTATTCAGATAAAATTTCCTTTCATTTCTGTGGGAAATTTGCTTAATTTGGGGAGACAGTGAGGGCCAAGGATTAGAGTCCCTGTTTGTGATTGTTGTAACAGATCATCAAACTCCACCTTCTGCCAGAGCCAGACAACTTCAGTGCTTTTGCTGCTTCTTTGCTCTGGGCTGGCAGGGAATGTGTGCTTGGTGGAAGCTTTGCACACAGCAGCAGGTCCCACTCCATTCACACATGGAAGCTCAGTGTTGTGAGGAGCTCAGAGCTCTGAGGACCGTGGCACGTCTGGAGAGCTGCAGAGTGCTAATTGAAACACTGCCAGTGTTTTTCCCACCCAGTGCTTGGAAAGCTGTCTGAGAACTAAGTCAGCTCTGTGCCTACCTATGTCTTGTCCAGGAAACAGAGAAAATGTTTCTGGAATGTTGTACTGAGCTTCTGAGACAACCAAATGTTTCTTTGCCCCTTGTCTCCACATTGGCTGCCTCAGGAGAGGCACTGATGACCTCTGCAGAAAGCTCACTGCAAAGCCTGAGGAAGAGGTCACACTATGAGAGAAGAAGGGGTCATAAAAGCCATGGTGACATATGGAAGAGCTTAAAGGCAGAAAGCACTCCTGTTCCATGCTTTGTTGGAGTTCCCCTTGTGAGGCTGTGACCTGTACTTTGGTCTACATAAAGCTGAAGGTCAGGCCTCTGTGAAATCCTGACCTTGCTGACAACAATAAGAGCTTTTTCATTGACTTGCCTGGGTCTCTGGTATGAGAGATTTGTCCATAGGCCTCACATAAGCCCACTCCAGGTAGTGCCCTCTCTGCCCATCCTAATGGTTTTTCCTCCAGCCTCCTCCATTCCACCTTTCTCCACCACTCTTTGAGGCTGACAGGGAACTGCCCACAGTAAAATGACAACAACAATAGCTGCTTCTGTGTGGTCTCTTCAGAGCCAAGTGTTTTAATACCACTGGCCTTTCACATGCAGCTGACAGCTAGCTCTTCCTTGGAGGTGCCAGAGACAAAGCTAGGTACAGAATACAGCACTTTGGCTTTAGTGGTATTCACTGGTTCTTCTACCTGTGTCTTTCCCTATCTCACTGCCTCCCAGACACAGTGTGAAGTAAGATATTCCTATTTCCAGGACCTGTAGGTGGCAGATCCCAGCTGATGGTGCAAGAAGGTCATTAGGGACAAGGAGGGCTGTGACAGCCTTCGGAAAATGGCTTGTCAAAGATGTTCATCACTTCTGCTCCCCAGGGGGCTTTCAGCGGTGTTGGCTACACTCATCAGTAACATGACTTCCTGCTGGAATTATTGCATAAATTAGCCACATGAAAAATGTCTTCCTGCTCTCTCCACTTCAAACAGCTCCTTCCTCTCAGGGCATGGTTCCCTCTTCATCTTTATTCGAGAATGATTTATTCCATCTGGTGGCACATTGCAAAATTCCCTGGCCTAGCATTGACACCAATGACCTATTTTGCCTGCCTGTACCAAAGTGTGACTTTGATTACATCATTGTCCCAGCCACTCTAAATCCCAACCACTAAGCAGCAAACTTAAAGTAGGTCACAATAAGTTCAGAAACAAATGGCTTACAAAGCTAAATCTTCACTCCAACACGTCAATGCCCACACTGGACAAGGCAGTAAACCATAAATCCTCACAGCACCACTACAGAATGTCACTGTAATGCTCCAGAGACCAGAGGACTCTCTGAATTAGCTCTTTCTGCTTTTATTAATTTTAATGGATTTTGCTTGATGCTACATAAAATTACCCTAACTCATGAATGGTGGTCCTTCTTCATATGGCACTGGGAGGGTGAGGGAAAGGACATGACTGGAGGATTTTTCATTTTAGTCCAGACTAAATTGTTCTATGACCTTCAGCAAGCCACCATACTTGCACCCCTATGTGCCAAGCAGAAACATTACTTGCTATGCAGGTGAGTTGAGTGCTGCTGACCCTAATTCATCAAGTCCCTTAACAATCTGGCTACCTTTGAGCTCTTGTGGACGTCCTTCAGGGAACCTTGCTGTGCTGTTGACCACAGTGAACTTTATGATGCTCTGAGCCCTCCGCTAAACTGGAGGCTTCAGAAATTCCATCATGGCCAACAACCACCAGCAGCATTTTCTTCCCTATTTTCATTTCGATTAGGAGTTTGCACACAGCTACAAAGTCCTCACTTCACAATTAAGATTTTTCCACATTCAGAGTGACAGAAGTCAGGCTGCACTGATGTGTTTTTTTCCAGAATTTCCAGGGGCTTGTTTTAGTTAGCTCTACAAATATCCATTCAGCTGTACCCAGACCATCACAAATCATTTCCTGCTATTTTTATGGACAGGTACTTTGTTCCTATGTGACAGTGAGTTCCCCTGCCCAAAGGTGATGTTTGCCTTCGTGCAGTGTAAATGTACAAGAGTTCCCACAGTATTTTTTGGTGATGGTTTTGCTGCATGCAAGTCTTTCAGCAGCTCCTTTACATGAATGAATTTCATCCACACAAAAAAAATTAACAACACAAGTTTCAGGATTTTGAGCTGAAAAGCACTGTGTAAGTGCCTAGGGTTATTTTCAATTAACAATATCTAATTCCAAGCACACCATGAATCCCATTTTTCTTCTGTCTTTAGAGTCAACATATTATTCCTTTGAAACAAAAATGGCTGCATTTTAATGAGAGTTTAAAAGGGTGAAAGTTCTGCTCTAGTACACGGAGCATAATAGATTATTTTTGTGATGTATATCTTGCATCCACTCACTTTAATTTTCAGAATGATATCTGGAGAGCAGTCTGTTTTATCTCTGGTCTCTTCTCATTCACTCCACTTAGCTTTCAGTGTGTGTATCACAGGCAATTTCAAGTTGGTATTTGTTATTCCTTATGGGCAATATGTTACAGTAACACCAAAAAGATTACAGTGTTGTCCTCTCCAGGTTGGCTTGCACAATATATTTCAGATCTATAGTAATTTTAATTGTTTTTCCACATTATTTCCTGGCATTAGAACATAAAGAATCTCTTCTTAGATGAAGTCCTAAGCTGACAACATGGAATATTAGCACAAGAAAGCCTTCCACTGCCTGGCACAGGTCTGCAGTGGGTTGGCCCATGTCTGTCCTCCTTCAGTGTGGTTTGGAGGGGAAGAGACAACCTTGTCCACCAGTGAAACACAGTAAGGCAGCAGGAAATGCTAGCAGTAGTGGTAGGAGAGAATTTGCAAACTAAGAGGGAAATTTCCCATCCCATTCATGCAAGACACCAAACCTGATACCTTGTCCATGTGCTGTGCCTGTATATGGCTGTACTTACCTCCTCTCTAGCATGATTTTGTCCCCTCTCATAGCCTGGTTCCCTGCTGCTTTAGATGAATATGAGCCAGCAGTATGCCCAGGTGTCCAAGAAACCAACAATATTCGGGCTTGTATGACCAGATGTCACCAACATGTTCCCTACTTCCACCACATACTTCTCATGTGGTTGCGCCCTGAACCAAGGACATGGCAGGAAAACATCCTCAGAACTTCCTCTGTCACAGTGCAGAGATGCTTTTATACAGATATAACAAAAGCTCTGCTAAAACATCAGCTTCAACATCGGGAGATGCACTAGAACAGATTTAGTTACCTCAGCAATGTAGCTGTAAATTGTAGTGTGTTTTTATGGCTTGTGTTAGCCTAATGTATGGCAACTGCCCCCTACATATGCAGGAAATCAAATGAGTTCCTCATCTACAGAGTTCTGAACTGAAGTAGGTTAAATGGGTGGATAAAACTAGCCAGTGGCTGTGAGCCCAGTGTGACAGCAAGGCAGTGCAGACGTTTGCATTTTCCACTGATGTGCAGAAAGCTACCTTCTGCCTCCAAATAGTGTCTGGAGCTGGGCAAAACTGGCTGCTTCATTTGGTGGGAAAAGGGAGATTTGAAGAAGCCTGGATAATGTCACTCCAAGGTTTAAAGAAAGAGCCTACCTTTCTGCAGAAAATCAGAGCAAGGGAACCAGCCATCTCACACAGTTCCTTTGATCACTCCAATCAGGGCATGTAAACAACATGTTGCTAGAAAAGAAGAAAGTGAAGACTTTAATATGCAGAAAAAGACTCTAGCAGATGCTTGTGGAAGAGCAAAACAGAGACACAGGAACAGTTTGCAAAATATTGTGGATAAAACTACAATAAATCACACCTTCAGCCAGGCCAGGTATATCACAAGCAGAAGTTATTGAGCCATTGACACCCACTGCATTGTATGTAACAGGCAAGCAGAGATGGGCAGATCCATAATGCAGCGGTGTTATGGAGATGGATAGATAGCTGGCTGACCAACATCTTGGCTGTAATACACAGTGGATTGTGACCGTGACACTGACTAATCTGTGCATGCCTCCCTATCTATGCTCTGCGGGTAATTTAGCTCCTGACTCCTTGAGCTATCCTGTTCTTCCTTTCTCAGTTCTGCTCAGTTATTGTTAATGGACTGTGACTTCTTAGTTTGCTTTGCTTTAAGCCTATTTACTCAATTTCCAGCAGGAAAGCTGCAATAGAAACTGTGCCTTGCAGCATGTTGGGGAGTTGACACTGATGACTGTGTATTAAAGCCAAAAGTTTTGCCAGACAGTGAGCTGCCTGTCCAGCTCTATAACACCAGCACAATTTATTGTAAAATTTGGGTAGCTGTCACCAGTTCTCCCCCTATAGCTCCCTACAATGAAAACGCCAGAGCTAAGTTAAACCTCATTCTCTTGCTGTCAGGTTTCTCTAACTACATCAGCTTGCCTTCTCCAACCAACCTACGTTGTGTTGGGACATTCCACTGCAGTGTAGCTTCCTCAAGCAGAGCTACATGAGCCTTACAGAGTAAAGACTTTTCAAACTTGTTTATCTGTCTACTTAGAAGTCCACCACCCCAGATGGGAATGTAGTCAGCAACTATGCACTCAAACAGTGAAAGAAAGTGAAAAAGAGGCCTCCAGATTGAAAATAGAATTTTGTGTGTGCAAATCCTTGCAGATGCAAGAACTTGTACCTGCTCAGTTATCAAAATTAAGGATGGATGGCAGTGTAGCTAATAATGACAAGGCAGACAATGACAACACAGGAGCACCTGTCAATTTTATTCATACCCAGGAGCCCTTAGATGTTCTGTAGTTATATGTGAGCTAAGAGCACATTCTCCATCAACAATCTGCTGAAAGACTTAGTACACTTTGGATTATAAATTAATTTATAGAGATGCATTACAAAGGACACCAAAAAAACCCCCCAATCATATCCTTTCTTCTGTTAGATTTGCATATGTGCACAGTCCTCTCCTGGACTGGTTCGTGGCAGTGTCTCCCTGCTGCTCTGCTGGGTCAAGTCCTTCTGCAATTTCCCCTCTCTGCCACATTCACTTATCCTGGCTGCAATTGCTCTGGAAGCAACTGATGTCACTTGTGTCCAAATCAACTCAGGACAGGAGAGAAGCAGTGGGCAGGAAAGGACAATGCTACCAGTGTTAGTACACTTTTCTGTAAGGATGGCTGGATTCTCATGCCTCATTTAGACAGAAGCAAATGAAAATTAATTTGCTAATGGCAATTAACCCTATAGGCATAACAGAGATCTTGCAAAACCTGATCCTGTTAACAACTTAGAGATTTCAGATGCAATTTTCACTGAGTTCAATAGACTTTCTTTGGATTTAGCAAGGAAGATCAGCCCTTGCTTTCAGCATGCTGTTTAAAATATACATGAGAATTCTCCTCTCTATTGTGGCAGAACAAAAGCCACTCTCACAGCTATAGCTGGAGAGGCTCTGGGGCAAATTGCATGTCAGCGTGTTACCTCAACTGACTGATTTTTCTGCTGCACAGATGAGCAACTAGGAGTCATCAACTTCAGCTCGTCACAGGAATCAGAGCACCTGTCCCCTTGCACTCTGTGCTTTGCATGAGATGAAAACAACTAGATCAGTGCTTGTGAAGCAGAGCAGCTAAGTGTAGCACTGAAACAGTCGTGCAACACCCCTGACCTGGCCTGGCAGGTTCCTGTTGACCCAGATTTGCCCCTCTGCCAATTCAGGTAATGAGCGTCAGTTCAGTGCTCCTACTGCCCCCTAACCAGCATCTCCCCTAAGAGCAGAGACAGCTGGCTCTTAATAAGTGGGTAGGTGGTTTTATTACTTTAGTGGGGTGAAAGATAAACTAGAAGGAAGACAAGACTTCAGAGCATCACTTCCAGGCTGCATTTCAGCATATCAAGCGTTTAGCAGCAATACTTATGCCCACACTCAAACCAGTACTACTGCCACTACCCTTACTGCAATGAACTCCCTTGGTTGTATGAGGGTCTGAGACTTTGCTGAGTGGTTCACCTGTGAATAAAAGTTTCATTCTTTAGCCATTTTCTTCTTCACAAAGCCAAATCAGTTCCCTATTTTGGTTCTTAGCATGGACCTCAGCAACAGTTACACTGATAGAACCAAGTAGGTAGGTGGGGTGCAATGTTAGGCATGAGAATTCCTTAAATTGTTGCCTTTGCCACATCATCAGAGTATGAAACCCTGCCTCATAATGAGATCTCAAGGGATGTAGTTGTGTAGTACACAGATAGCTAGCACAAGTTCTTAAATAGTGCTCATGTCAGAAATGTTTTATGCTAGCACACAAGGGCTGGTTATGAACTCAAACCCTACTGTGTCAGAAGCTATACCAAAAAAAAAAGGGAGAGGGGGGGTGGGGGGAGAGAAAAAAAGGGAGGATCTCTGCCTCAGAGAGCCCTCACAGAAGTATAAGTCTGTAAAGAAACACAGGAACACGGCAATATTGGCCAGCACGACAGATGGAGAGTCCTACACCCTCATTCACCCAGCATCACATTCCTGCTGGTGTTACAGGAAAGGACACTTCCAAAGATGTGAAAATGACAAGTTTATTTTCTTTTTCTCCCTTCATGTGGAAGGCCTATAGAAATCTCAGATTCGGATTGTGTCACGGGCTGATTGGCATGGTTTCAGCAGCCCCTTCAACCTATCTAAACCTTTTGTTACGAGTCTCAGGGCATCAGGGACATAGTAGGCATTGTCCCACAGTCTCACCATATTTGAGTCTGATTACCCTTGACTAAGCTGGATTACCCTGCAGACATTTTCCTCATCTCTCTTCTCAAAGCCAAATACTGAAAGCTACAGAAACAGAGCCAGGCTTTGGCTGCAGCCAGTGAAAACACACATACACACAGAGTGAAAGACCTGGGAAGTTTTCCAGAGTCCAAAAGGCTGATATTTGCTGTGCCATATTTCTAACTGTCATGAAATGCTTCAGTTTTATTGTAGTGCAGAAGTAAGTGCTGGGATTATGGAAGTAATGATGTATTTATTCACAGGTCTATCACCCATAAATAAAACATAGCCTTTCCTTACACTACAGACACCAAACTTCATAGGAAAACTCTGTTCCACTGGAAACAAATTCAGCCCAAGACTTTCCTGCTCCAAACAAAATATGTATTTTGACACCTTGGAAACATAGCTGTAGTGTCACTAATGTCAGTCAGATACAGCTCACAGAAGGCTGTGGTGCTTCAGACAGATGCCAAAAGTAAGGTTTAGATTAACTTCAATCAGAGGCACTTGGAAAAGTTGTCTGGCAAAATTAAGGCACATGTTATTTAGGGAGAGCACACTTTAGACTTGATCTAACACCCACTGAACCTCAGGGTAAATCCATTCACTGACTTCAGTCTGCCTCAGCAGAACCCAGGGTGAAGTAACAAGGGTGTTTTTATGATCAAGAGTGTAACAGAAAGGAATACATGGCACTCCTGGCAAAGGCCTGCAGGCAGGATGTAGGTGAGATTGGAGTTGTTTGGAGATGGAAACTGGGTTCTAACCAATAGCCCTGAGCAATGGAGCAGCCATTTCCTACAGCCTCCTGGGCAGTTTCACAGGACTCTGACCTTGCTCTGGGCCTTTGCCGTTGTTCTGCTGATGATGGAGTGTATGACCTCAGGGACTCCTAGTCAATGAGATTTTGAAAGGCGGTCTGCAAGAAGGTAGGTTGCAGAGCAAAAGTGGAAAAGCCATTCTTGATTCCTTCTAGCTGGAAGTGCTGGTAACCCAAAAGCAGTGTCTCCCTCTGGGTAACAATGAACCTTTTTATGAAGTCAAATTAAAGTTCATACTTGGATACCTACTTAAATCATCTTAGTTTCAAGAGGTGCTGCCCCCACAGACAGCCAAAGAGTAATGGATTTAAGAAGGTACATGTCAGTACATCTTAGGTGGGCAGAAATGCCTACTCTGAGACAGGATATAGTAAAGTGTGAATTCGGTACAGAAGCATTGTGATTTAAGTCATTCAACCATCAAGAAGGCCCCCACTTTCTTTTTCCAATTAAGCAAAAAGATGAAACACAGGGCTCAAGGGTAGCTGTTATTCACAGCTGTATCTTGTGTATCTTTGCATTCAGAAGCAATTTTATAATCTGTCAAGAGAAATAGGTCCAGGTAAATCTCAAAGCTGTGGGAGAGCACACAGCAATAAAGCATATGGCAAGATGACCCCCAGAACAACAGCCTGGGTGCTGTCCTAAGAAAATGGCAAATGAGGAGTTGAGTACTGGGGACTGGCTGGACAGGAGCTGCGCTTTGTTCCCTGTAACAGGACCCATATCAATCATGCTACAACACTGGCTGTAGAGATTTAATTCTGGGAATACCCCCCATAAGTCTGACCAAATGAGGCACAGCAATTAGAATCACAAAGTTGTAGGGGTTGGAAAGGACCTCGAGAGATCATGGGGTCCAACTCCCCTGCCAAAGCAGCTCCCCAGCTCATACTGCACAGATAGGTGTCCAGACGAGTCTTGAATATCTCCAGAGAAGGAGACTCCACCACCTCCCTGGGCAGCCTGTCCCAGGGCTCCCTCACCCTCACTGGGGAAAAAGTTCCTCCCCATGTTGGTGTGGAACTTCCTGTGCTCCAACCTGCAGCCATTGCCCCTTGTCCTGTCTCCACTGGCCAAAGAAAAGGGTCTGGCCAATTCCCCCTGCATCCCATGCCTAAGATATTTATAGACATTAATAAGGTCCCCCCCCAGTCTTCTTTTCTCCAGGCTGAACAGCCCCAGCTCTCTCAGCCTTTCCTCATAGGATAGATGTTCCAGGCCCTTCATCATCTTTGTAGCCCTTCTCTGGACTCTCTCCAGGAGATCCCTGTCCTTTTTACACCAGGGAGCCCAGAACTGGACACAATACTCCAGGTGCGGCCCGACCAGGGAAGAGTAGAGGGGGACATGTCTGTGCATAGCTTTGGCAGCTGCCTGAACATTAGAGGTGCTCCTTTCCCAGGTGGCCATGTGATTTCCCATTCCCTGAGTTAGAAAAACAAATACTCCACTGAATTCAAACATGCTGTTTTAGGGAGAGGCAGTGTCTGATATGCATAATTTGTAAATAGACATCATATTTGCATTGCATAGGCAACACTATCAATTTCCCCTTTGTATAAATCTTTTCTTCAGCATTTCAACAGTCACTTCCATTTTTTTTATACTTAAAGCCCAGAATGAATCAGTGCTAAAATAAACTTTGCACAAAAAAACCCCAAACCACAGGTTTTCCCAATAGAAAATAAGAGATAAGTGATCATCTAGTTTACAAACTTCTACCTAAGGAGACAGACATCAGTTCCTGGTGACCACAGGAACACAACTGTCATCTGTCAACAGATTTTTGCTTTCATGCAGGTATTTTATTTAACTTTTTTTTTTCACTTTTTCATTTACTCACCTTGCACTAGACTGTGATTTTGCACAGTGGATATCTCATATTTAAAACATAAATCTGAGATTTTACTGCAAAGCCATGCAGAACTCTTATTTCTATGGCTCACCCATTAAAATTTCACAGATGGGAAACTCAAGCACTAGACTCATGCACGCCTGAGCTATAAACAAACTCTCTGGATTCGAAAGGCCCCGATTTTCACAGACACTTTCCTCAGACAGGCTTTGGGTTTAAAACAACCATACTTGAGAAATGGAAATTAGGTTGTAAATTGCTGGTTTAAGCTATGCCAGCTCTGTTCTTCTTTGCTTCCATTTTTCCTGGGCTAGAGGATCATTGACACAAGGTGGACTTGAATTTAGATTGAGAGCTCATTTCAGCACATCGCTGCAGCATGCTGCTCATGTGAAAGGGCACTGTGGTTTAGGGATGCAGAGTAGTCCAAAACTTAGGCAAAGGTTGAAGAACACCCCTTTTTTGGGGAACAGCTCCCATTCCAGATAGCAAGGTGAGCTCCATGGCTCACACACCTCGCTCCAAATACTGCTTATTTCCCAGCCAAGTTCCTTTCCTTCCCTGCTCTCTTCCTCACTGTTTCTCCTACCTCCAGAAAGCAGATTCTCTGATTGCCTCTTCCATTAAGAAACAGGGAAAATCTCTTCCCTGTGCCCTAGAAACAGTGAGTCCCTGCTGGCCTTACAAGCTGCCTTGGTATTGAGTAGCTTTGGCCCTGCTGGCTCTGCGGTGACAGAACTCTGCAGAGATCCCCTAAGGCCTTTCCTGCTGTCCCCTCTGTGCTAATCAGATATCTGGACTCCTCTAGCTCTAAGTGGATCATTTCCTCTCTCATTTGTCTCATCTCACAGAACCCCAGAGGTCTGCTCACATTTATTTTAGGCTCTGGAGCCAATTGCCCTGCTTCAGTTTGATCTATCCTCATTCCCAGACAACTATTTTCCCCTTCTTAGGGAGACCAGTTCTCGGATCAAATAAAAGCAACATGTTCTTACTGGTGTTAGTTTTGTTATATTCATTTTGCTTCTCACTCACTGGGACACTGGATAGCCTTCCTCCAGCATAAACTGTCAACAGACTGAAAGGGTACCTAACTGTGCAGACAGATGCTGGGAGGACAGCTCATGCAGCTCAGGTCTGGTTTGTAGGCTTCTACAGAGCTTGAGCTGGACAGTGCATTTCAAGCATCTGCAAAGCCAACATCCCTCCCTGCCTTTGAGCAGGGAGCAGACAGTGTGGCCATGCAAGGAGTACCTGAAAAGCCACAAAAGGTGATTTCCCAGGGAGTGCAGGTGGTACTGAGACAAATTCCTCACAGAGTATTTGAGGGTTGGACTCCATGATCTCTTGAGGTCCCTTACAAAGCCTACAATTCTGTGATTCTGTGAGTATGATTAGATGCCTCCTGAGTGAAAAAAATCTTGTCTCCTGCCTAATCTGGCTCCTCTGACAACCTAACATAGCAACTAGTTAAGTGAATTTCCAGATCACTCCCATAGCCCCACAGGAAGGGTTTCTCCTTTGGAGAGCTCAGCTTCTAACCTTTTGTCCTGGGGACACTGGAAGTTCTTTGCTGCTGGTTGCACTTGGGTAATGGGAACTGCACAGTGCTGCAAAACCTTGGGGAAGGACATGTGTTTGTGAGGGTGGAACTGCCTAGGGGTAAGGCAGTCAGGACAGACCAGCACAACTTTCTCTCCCTGTCCTCCCTGCATGGCCAACAGAAGTTCACTGGATGTGGGTGCAAGGAATGACTGATCAAAAGAAAGACACAAACATGCTCCTAGGGCTGCCACTGAGCCATTGGAGGGTGCATCTTCAAGCCTTGCTCCATCTGCATTGACATCAATGCAACTTGGACAGGCACAGATGTTACCTCTCACCCTTAGAGGGTGATATCTTGGATTCGTGCACTGGCCTGGCAAGGACATTACAAGGCTTAATTACTGGTGGGGGTGAATATGCTTTACTCCCACAGGTGGAAGGCACAGCTCAGACCCTGCAGACAGAAATACTGGGCAGAATTACTCCCTACATCCAGCTGTAATTGAAGGAGCAAGGGAGAGCTGCTCCCTCCCCAGGCTTCAGGACAGGGATTATGGTGTCTAAGGAACCATGAAGGAGAAACTCTCTTGACAGTATTTCTTGTCTTCTCTGCAGCCTGTTCTTGCCACTGCCCTGAGAAGTGTAAATCATGTTTCACTGTAAATCTGGACCCAGTACATCTGTCATGTCTGGGTGGCCGTGTTGGCTACGCTGTCTGTAAATCCACTGAGAATAATGTATTTGTGCTGTGGGATGACATCCCATAATGAGATTGTGATATTCCACAGCCCAAGATTTGCTATTTGTGACAAAGACAGCTTTCATGAACAGCAAGGCTGCTGGGAAACCTGCTGGACTTCAGGGACATTCACAAGCTGGGGACCCTTCCAACCTACTCAGCCACAACTCAGATACAGGGGAGAGACTGCTAGTGCTTTTTAGGCCAGTCACTAAACACCATTAGCTATATATCTGGCCATGTATTTGCATTCAAAACACCACACAGCACAAAATAACTAAATGTAGAAAAGCACAGTCAAGAACAGCACATATTTACCAGCCAGCCTACTACAACTGAACTTAATATAGCAAGTACAATAGTAAAAAAATTAATTCCCATGTCTAGAACAACTCCATTTATTCTACTCAGAGATTTAGAAAATTAATCCTTTGTATAATGAAATCCTGCTTTTTTCTTTGCTCCCAGTTGTAGTTCATTTATGGAAAGCTTAAAAAGAATGTCTTCGTCCTTATTTGTAGAAATACACATATGCCACATCCTTCCCTTCTGTGCTGTGAGCAGAAGTTGTATATGTGTGTATTGATGTACAAATCTGCATGTAGATTCATGCTACTCTAACCCTCTTAGCTAGTAAAACAACTCGCACCTAACTTGTTTCCTCTGTCTTAATGGAAATTAATCTGGACTTAGTAAAGTAGGTGAATTAATATATTTCTCTCCTTTTATAAAAAGAGCCTCAGAAATCCTGTCTTGTTCAAGGCCAGACAGTAGGAGAAAAATTGTTAAAGCACAGTCTGTGTATAGAACCCAGCAGATTTAGGAACTCAGTCTAAGCCTATTGAATCTCAGCCAAGTTTCTCTAGCAGTTGTCTTACCTTTATTTAAATGCATAGTCCTTTCAAATGACTGCTTTATTCTACTGGATTTGTTCTTCACTTACTTCAACATATGTACAAACATGGAAAAGAGTTTCATGTAAGTTAATAAAATAAAAAAGAAGCCAGGATATAATGCAAACTCAAAATCCCTATCCATGCACAGCCCAGGGCAAGGGAAGTGTGTGGAGCAATGGCTAGGTTACTGGAAGTGAAAGCCTTCTTACTTGTCTGAACTGGAAGTTGAGTTAAAGTCACCGTGAAGCTAATGCTGCCTGCTCTCAGTGGTGCAGGGCATGCTCCTAGCCCCAATTTCCCACAGCTGAATCACTCACATCCCATTTTGCAGGTGGGAAAACAATTTGAAAATGCACAGAGAAACACTCTGCCTGGGGTCATCCAACATGTCTGGCAATGCAGAACATGTCTCAGTGTCTTTCATGCCTGTCCTATCAGTCCCTGCAGGTGAAGCTGCCTCCACTCACCTAATGCTGGGCACTGCATATTCACAGGTATAAGCAAATATATTTCTGTCATTTATTTGCTCTGCTACCCACCTCCACATGTCCCTTAGCTTACCCATCTGCAGTCCTGGTCAGCTGTTAAGAGAGGTGCCTACACATGAATCAGTATGTCTTTGAAAGCTGCCACCTCACAGGGCTGTCCTACAGATGTGGACACTGGGAGGAGTGGACAGGGTTTCGCTGACATCAGCAGTGTTGTGTCTCCTGGGTGCATGCTTGGCTCACTGTCTATAGCCTCAATCAGGCAAAGGGCCTGTAAAGTGGCGTAAAAGAAGCATTGATGGGGTTTAACATAAAAGGTAGAATCAGGCCACTAAAGCTGACCATTTAAATCCAGCAGGTCACTGATTCTTTTGTGCTGATCTGAACTGGCATAATCAAAACCTGGCTGGGTTCCACTTGCAGTCTCTCCATCACACATTACTTACCATCTGAATTTCCCTGCATTCAGAGAACACTCCCACCCCCTCCTGCCCTGCTCTCTGAAGGAACAGTTAGTTTGAATAATAAGATCCCTTTTTAACAATATTCTCTCAGAAACCCCAAATGCCAGAGACTGCACATCAGCACGTACAATCTCAGTCACTCTCACACAGAGATCTGTGATTTTTCCCATCTCTGGCATGTCAGTGCTGTTTACAAATTAATACTTGCATATATTTCTGCCCTTTAAAAAATGGTAGCATAGTGTGACTGCAGTGACAGCCAGGCATTAACTGCAGAAGTCGTATTCCAGAGATACTACTGCCAAGGGGTGAGCTTGCCTGTAAACAAGAGGCTGGTAGAGCCCATGGGCATGGTTTCAAGGCAGTGTTTGCATGAGAAGCCCTGCAGGTTTTGTAAAGAAAGTAATAGAAGGAAGGGCTTTTTTTGTGACCCATATTTCAGGTTTATTGTTACCAAAGGACAGAAGCCTCTTCTTGCATTACTAATCTTCAGAAAAATGTCATGACCATCATCACTAAAAACACTAACAGCAAATCTATTGCTGGAGTCTGGAAAAGTGCTGTTCCAGTGGTATCTCCCTTTCCACTCTGCCTGTCCAGATATTTGCCTGGAGCTGGTTTCTGCTGCCTCAGGGGAGGCAGTGCAATTGTGCTGGTGTATGTTAGGGAACAGCGACCCTGCAGTGAGGTTGGTTCTCCTCAGCATTTGCAAAATGGAAGAAAATCAGGGGAAGATCTTAGAATATAATCCTGGAAGACAATCTCCAAAAACCTAGAACACAACTCAGGACCTCATGGAGTATTTTGAGCATCTGCTTTTCACCCATGCCCTCTGATTTCTCTATCTGATCAATGCAGTAGCCTGAAAACTTAGTAGCAGGTATCTTTAAAAACTGGCAGTCTCTCCTCTATAAATGGTTACCAGAAATGAAGCAATGTTAAGGGAAGAATAAATCAGATTTCACTAGACTACCCCAGGTATTCACCTTCATGTGTTCTGATCTCCACGTGGATAACTCAGCATGAGGTTGCAGAAGCTACCCCAGTTGGAGACAGTGGGAACAATGGGAAGAGAAATCAATGAGTGCTAGCCAGAATGCCACAGAAGGCAATTTGGGATAATAAGTAAATTAGCTGGGTGCTCTGTACTATGGCAGGTGGCAAAACAGAACTGGCAAACTCACTGCTACACTAATAACAGCGGTAAGCTGGTTGTGATAACTGCATGTGCACATCTCAAAACTAGCTTCCCATGCTGTTTGTAGTACCAGAAAAAGAGTATTTTACCAACAGGATTCAAGCCTTTTGACATCTCTGATATTTTCTCCACAACTGTAAGCACTTGTGATACTCATCCTTAATGACATTTCTCCCTGCAAAGGAATGTCATGTGGCAAGAAGCACCAAATGATTTGGCTGGTCCTAGAGCAGGGCAGCACAGAATAGGCAGCCCTGAGTCTCTTAAAAAATCCCAGCCAACCACCCTGGGACTTGTGCCTGCTTGCATCAGCACTTAATTCACCCTGCAAAAAGGCTTAATGACTGGCTGGATTTGTTCTTAGTACAACTCACTTGACTTTAGCAGAGTTTCCCTTGCAATGAACTTGTCCTGACACACTCACATTGTGCAGTCAGGCAGAGCTGCAGAGGCTCTGGCTGGCAGACTGTAATCAAACCCCACTTCAAGTAGCCCAGCCGTCCTGCTGCCAGGGGCTTGGTGCAAGGAGACAGGCAGCATGCCAAAGACAGCTCCTGCAGAACTGTATTCCTCCCTCTTATTTAGTTATATTGATGCTGACAAATGTATTTTGAATCTTTAATTTCTACTGTTTAGATCTACTTTGTCAGTGTTCAAAGCCCAGGGTGGCTTCTAATTAAACATCCAAATTACCACCCATGGAGCTGACCACTGAGTTTCCTTCAGTGCTTGCTGTGGTGACAGCCAGCAAACTTCACTGCTGCGAAGGAGTTTGTGGTGCCTCCTCTCTGGGTGTCATTTGCACCAGTGGCTTTGGGAGGCACTAGTGCTCTCTGCCACACGGTCAAACTATGCTGCAGGCCCTGCGTGTACAGTAACTGCCTTAGCAACACGAGAGGGACCAGAGCAGTTTGTCAAGCAGAAGCCGAGCATGAGATGTAAAATCATCTACTTCTCTAGAAAATTCCAGCATGAGGGAAAAAAAATAATTGACATGAGCTCTTCTGGGATGAGCATGCTTATTTCCCAGAGCAGTGACTAGAATCATTAGCCATTTGTACCTCAAATTCCTGTAGGATACTGCTGGGAACAAACAAATGTATACTGCATGGTTATCACAGAATCATAGGGGTTGGAAGGGACCTCGAGAGATCATCGGGTCCAACCCCCCTGCCAAAGCAGCTCCCCAGCTCATACTGCACAGATAGGCATCCAGACGGGTCTTGAATATCTCCAGAGAAGGAGACTCTACCACCTCCCTGGGCAGCCTGTCCCAGGGCTCTGGCACCCTCACTGGGGAAAAGTTCCTCCCCATGTTGGTGCGGAACTTCCTGTGCTCCAATTTGCCTGTGATATTTGCCTAAGATATTTGTAGACATTAATAAGGTCCCCCCTTAGTCTTCTTTTCTCCAGGCTGAACAGCCCCAGCTCTCTCAGCCTTTCCTCATAGGATAGATGTTCCAGGCCCTTCATCATCTTCGTAGCCCTTCTCTGGACTCTCTCCAGGAGATCCCTGTCCTTTTTATCCCAGGGAGCCCAGGACTGGACACAGTATTCCAGGTGGGGCCTGACCAGGGCAGAGTAGAGGAGGAGGATCACCTCCTTTGACCTACTGGCCACACTCCTCCTGATGCCCCCCAGGATCCCATTGGCTCTCTCAGCCACCAGGGCACATTGCTGACTCATAACCAACCTGTCATCAACCAGGACCCCCAGGTCCTTCTCCACAGAGCTCTTCTCCAGCAGGTCAACCCCCAGCCTGTACTGATACAGTACTGATGCCTTGACACAGGAGATTCTCTGTAGTAACTGTTGGAAATAGGAAAATTCCTATCAGCCTGTTTGTGCCTATCCTTGTACAATGTTGGAAGAAATCACCTCACTGTGATTTGTTAGGGATGAGGAGAAAGACCACTTCACTTCCCTGCAGACATTCCAATCAGAATTTCCCATGAATAAGGTTCCTCCTTTCCTCTGAAAAAAAATGACCAGCTCTCTTCTTACCCTTAAGAAAGGGAAGCTGGCCATTGCCAAAGTACAAAACACTGGGCTTCACTTGTGGACTTTTAATGTTTTGGGTTTTTTAAGAGTATTTTTCACCAGAAGGTAAGCACTTCTGTACACTGAAGATGCTTGTGGGAGTTTATACCTTCCCCCTGCCAAGAACAAACCTTCCCCTATTGCTGCTCCTTGCATTTCTTTGTCACCTTTGTTTCCTAACAAGGGTAACTCAGAGACAGTGTATCTCAAAGGTTACCTAGCTGTTGGGATTGAAGAGGTACTGGGTTTGGTCACTTTGGGGCTCCCTCCAGACTGCATTGCTTTTTCTTTTGTTAAGAAAATAAGATTTTGGGAAACTCTGCTCCAACTTAACGAATTGTAGTGGGTGTCAAACCCATTCTTGAATTCTTGACAGCATTCTACAAATACTCTACCTTGCATGAACCACAAGTCTTGACTGAGACACCATTCAATCTGCTCTGCTATGTCTGATTTGCATTCAGGTTTTTTTGTGCCCTGCTTCTCATAAATGTACCAGAGTAGTCAGTGTGTATCCCAGGCTGGGGTACTGGAAGTTGTATCTTGGAGCTGGTGATTCAGAAAAATCCAGCAAAATACCTTTTGGTCACTGGGCTGAGCTGAGATGTTTTCTGCTCTAATAGAGAGGGCTTAATTTTTTTGGCATTTTCTCTTTTTATTATTTAAAATAAAATTTAGTTGGGGATGAATAGAATGACTTTATAGGTGGTAGAAATCTCACTCTCCCTTATTTTGCAGGTGTAAAAACAAAGCTGAGTAGAGGCTTTGTAATTATGCTTCTAGATAAATACAACTGGGATTTTCAAGTTTGTAAAGCTTGAAAGTTCTCAATGTAACCACACCAAAGGCAAGTTCCTTTTCCATCATAATGCAGAACTGTGGCAGGAAATAGCAATGGTAACACCTCAGACAAAGCACCTAATATTCCACTATGGACTGTGGCACTAAGAACCTGTCAAACAGGTAAAATAATGACTCATGGAATGTTTGAGGGAACCAAGAACTAGTAAGATCACAAATCTGGAAATGTGTGATGGCAGAAGTAATCCTTGCAGGTGGGTTCTTAGCCTAAACAGCAACATGTAGCTCTCTGGGCAACACCAAGCAGAAAACCTAACAAATACCAGCAGCACCACTGCCAGCAAGGGCACTGGCTGGTAAGATACTGGCTGCTACAGGTACAACACCCAGAGATGGAGCAAAGGCTCTGCCTGGAAGAGAAAAAAAGTCTTGCCACCTGCACTCTATGGACCTGAAAAATGGAGATACGTTAATACCTAAAAAGATTGGTTATGGGGTTATTGCTCTTGCTGCTGTTCTGGGAGTGACCTTTCAGGGGATACAAACTCCAGGGCTGGCTATTTCTCATGACAGTCCCACAGCTCTAGCCAACTGCCCTCTGGCTAGTCCCAGCCCAGTTATCAGGGATTTGATTACTACTGGAAGTTCTGGGAGGAAGACTTCACCAGTCCTTCTTAAAATAAAATCATAGATAGTGGATGCAACAAGTCTGCACTAGAACATTAAAAGCAGCAGGTCTAAATGAGAGGAACAGAGGAAGCTCTTCACTACCATGTATGTGTACTGCAGCATCCACAGGCCTGGCTGAGGTTGGGATGGTCACATCCTGTATTTAAAGTGTGGCTGGCTTTTGCTAGCTCATTATTATGTAAAAGTCATTAATTGAAAGGCTTTAGAACAGGGACTATTTGAGAGAGCTGACACCTCCCACTAGGGATCCAAGAGATAGAAGATTTCCTGACTACCCATGTGCCTCTTCTGCCAAAGGCTTATACAGCTCACACTTTCTTATGATTACAACTTTCTCTGAGAGAAAAATATGTTCTAACAAGCAGCCCTTAATCCTTCAACTGCTGCTACAAAGAAGCCTTAGAATAAGAGTTCCTGCAGTATAACACTTTTGAAATATATGTGCCAGGAGTGATAAAAAACCTCCTTTATACTGGGAAAACAAATCTGTTTCAGTTGGGTGCACTCAGACATTCCTTCTGATTTGTTTAACATGCATCTTCTGTCCAGTCTGCCTGAACAGAGACCAACTTAATGAAGTCCAAAGATGTAAGGCTTTTAGATCTTTTTGTTATGTTGTGGGTGAAGCAAAAGCAAAACTGCTATGGGGTGGTGAGCATCAGAGAACAGAAATAACACCAATATGTGCCTTGATTTACTGTATAGCAGCCATATGGCAAAATTTGTAGTTTCTGAATAGATATCAGAATTCTCTCAGAAGTTGCCACACAGGAAATCCATGAGGAATCCTTACAGCAAAGAGACAGGTGGCCAAGAGTTGCCCCACCACATATGCTGCTGTCAGAATGGAAACACACTCGTACCACAGCTGCCCCACAGCAACGACCAGTTCCTGCCTGCCTCATCTGGCATCACTTCCTTTAGAAAAGACCTGTTTTATCTGCTGTGCATTCCTCATTTCTGATTTGGGTCATGTCCAGGGCAGAGAGGAATTTGTAGAAGCTGGCAGCACTGAGTACCCTCCTCATCCTTAGGCAATGAGTTTTGTCATCTCCTCCTTTCCTGTTGGCATCATTTCTTTATAGGCAGGGAAACTTTGCGTATTGAGTCATTTCAAGGGTTGAACATCATCATATTTGTAGAACAAGATAAACCCAACTTAATATATTAACATTTATTTGGCTGCAAAAATAAGCTCTTCACACCCAATGACCTGTGCTCTTCCCCACCCTCAGACAGAAGCCTCACCCAAAATACGTGATGTTCATTGTCCTGTCAATCTACACAATCGTGTTGAACTGAGGGAAGATTTGATGGACAAGACAGGGCTGTGAATAGTTCCTTTGGTTCCTGAATGGGCAGGTCTAGTGGAGACAGTCTCCTTGATATCTGCTGTGATGATACACTGGCAAAGAGTGGCTCTGTAAGACAGAACAGGCCAGATCCTAAAGGTTCCATAAGTCAGTCAATGAGTAAGCTGGAAACCAATGCATTTTATTGAGCCATGACAGATTGCACTTGTCAAACAAGGCTTTATTGCCACCCACAGACTGTGTGTCTCTACTGAGACCAGGCTTCACATCAGAAAAGGTGCAGTACAAAAGTACTTTGACAGATGAGCAGTACCCAGATGAACCTGCAGGCCTAACAAATGAAAGGAGAGAAAGAAAGATTTTTGTCTCTATGCTATAGAGAGACAATGGAGCAAGTCTAAGTCCAAACTGTGCACTGCTGCTTAGGGCCATGAACCAGAGGATAATGCTTGGTGTTGCTAAAAATCACCATTTGGCCAGACAAGGGCAGCACCCTACAATATTGCCTTGAGCTAGAACACCTCTCATCCTGACTTGCCGTCTGTGTGCTCTGTGAGTATGGTTAGATTGCTTCCAGACAGGGATCAATGACCTGGATGAAGGAATAGAGTGTACAGCCAGCAAGTCTGCTGACGACAGAAATCTGGGAGGGGTGGCTGACACACCACAGGGCTGTCCTGCCATTCAGCAAGACTTAGACAGGCTGGAGAGTTGGGCAGGGAGAAGTTTAAGGAGATTTAACAAGGGCAAGTGTAGGGTCTTGCATCTAGAGAAGAACAACCCCAGGTACCAGTGTAGGCTGGGGACTGGCCTGTTGGAGAGCAGCGTAGGTGAGAGGGAGCTGGGGGTCCTGGTGGACAGCAGGATGACCATGAGCCAGCAATATGCCCTCGTGGCTAAGAAGGCCAATGGCATCCTGCGGTGTATTAGAAGAGGTGTCAGGAGGATGGAGCTAGGCTCTTCTCAGTGATGGTCAGCGATAAGACAAGTGGCAACAGGTGCAAGCTGGAGCATAGGAAGTTCCATGTGAATATAAGGAGAAATTTTTCACTGTGAGGGTGACAGAGCACTGGGACAGGCTGCCCAGAGAAGTTGTGGAGTCTCCTTCTCTGGAGACATTCAAACTGCACCTGGATGCGTTCCTGTGTGATTTAGTCTAGGTAGTCCTGCTCTGGCAGGGGGGTTGAACTAGATGGTCTTTCAAGGTCCTTTCCAACTCCTAACATTCTGTGATTGGTGGTTGCACAGCCTGTCTGGCTCTCCTCTCTCCAGTTTATCTGAATTTCTTTGCATCAAAGTTAATATAGCCAAGCTTGCATCTGGATGTACACTAGAACATCCAGCCATCAGTATGTAAGTAGACTGTAAGAACTAGGATTTAACCCTGTGTCTTCTGTTCACGATCTAACTGAAGGCAAACTTTCAAGCTGGCCTCTGGTGAAAGAACATTTCTTTCCAAGTTGAAGCATTGACAGTTGTAGTTATTTCACCATCAACTTGTTTAAGTCTGAGGAAGATTTAAGTTCCCTACTGGCAATAGCTGGGAAATAAAACTGATGCTTCTTTAGCAATTATTGCAATAATATTAAATAGATTTCATTGTTCAGTGTCAGCTATCACCACATGAGTCACTCAAGGAATCCTGATATAAAAAGATGAAGAAACAACCTGTCATGGTTTTGCCCCAGCCAACAGCCAGGCACCACATGGAGAGGGGCAGGGGGGAATTGAGGGAGGGGAAAGGGAAGGAGAAGAAAACCCAAGAAACCAAAACCTTGTGGGATGGGATAAGGATAGTTTACTGGGATAGCAGAAAAATAGATATAATAACAACAGGACTTTATAGGAAAATACATGAAACCGGTGATACACAATGCAGTGTCTCACAGAACCACACAGCTCAGGCTGTACAGCTCAGAGCCGTCCTGAAACTGGACTGTCCCCAAAACCACACGTCCTGGAGCTGCCTGCTCCTCCCCCCACCAGCCTCCATTTTATGCTGAGCATGATGTAATTGGCATGAAATACCCTCTTTGGCCAGTTTAGGTCACCTGTCTTGTCTGTGTCCCCTCCCTTCTCATTAGCAGGGAAATATGAACTACTGAAAAGTCCTTGATTGCTTGGCAACAACTAGAAGCATCAGTGTGTTATCAGCACTGCTCTCATCCTAACTCCCAAACACAGCATGCCATCTGCTGCTTGAAAGAAATTAACTCTATCCTAGCCAAAACCAGGACACAAGCTCAGAGAAAAAGTTTGTTTTCCTCAAAGTTTAAAACCCTTTCAGAAAGAAGAGAGAACTTCCTAGATGGTATTTTATAGATTCGTTTTATATTCCTGCTGAATCTTTTATACACCATCTTTCTTTCATATGTACCTCAGAGCATACACCTTCCATACTGAGACTAGTTTTCAGCAAGAGCTGCTCCCACGCCCTACCTGCAAATGTTAAAAACATTTAAGCTGTCTAAACCACACCATCTCTTTACAATTTGAATGATTACAGGACCCCTGTATACTCCCCACTCTGCTTCACTAACCTGAGAACCCAAAAGCCCCTAAGTTTTCATTTACACTATGTTCTCAGTCTTGTAATGTCAAAGGGCACCATTTAAGATAGTCATGCTACTGAGGAGGATTCCTTTTATCTTTGTACTTTCTACAGCTGCAATCTGAGGCAACCAAAGAACATGACTTAGGACATGTTGATGCAATGCAGTGACACGCAGAGATTTTCAACCTGCCACTGATTCATCCCATAGTGGAAATTGCTATGACTCACAGGATTCATTGGGAAAAAAAGATTAACAACAGCTTCTAGATCTGAGACTTCATTACACTAGTTTTGATCTTTCAGTGCCTTCAAAGGATCAGAGATTATGGGAAGAGTTAAAGTATTTTTATTTATGGACAAACATTTAAAAGGCACCCTTTTGTAGTTCATAGTCTAGGGCTGCCTAAAAGACTAACAGATACCTGGTAGAAGTTGAAAGCTTTCCATTTTAAAGTGTCATGTGATCAGTACACTTCGCTCCTGCCCAACTTAAAATTACCCTGAAGAAACTTGGTTTTCAGGGACCATCAGGAGCTCAGCACTTGAATGTCTTGAAATGGAGGCAGTCAGAACAACTGCTTACTTTTGAGAATATGACCAATTAAATACCAAACTCTGCCATTGTCTTCCATTACTAATGAAACTGGACAGCTTGGGACAACATTTTTCATAGGATTATAAGCCTCAGGTTTGGTTTTCTTGGTGTACACTAACCAGAACATTGGTCATTTAAGAGAAACTCTCACAACAAATTCTACTTGGTCTGCATTTTAAAAATCTAGGGACCTTTTCTTCATTAGAGACTAGTATTCACTCCCTTTAAAAAGGGGGCTTATAGTTTGATTGGGGTTATTGAAACTGTGCTTTTTGACACAATGTCTGTCCAACTGCATGAAGAATCATACTTCTATCCAGAACATAGCTTGGCCAGATCCCTAAAACTGAATATTCTATTCTGTCTGCATGAAGTGCATGCAGAACGCCCCAGACTAAGTATATGTGAGCAAAGCCAAACTGTTGCTAAAGATTAAAGAAGGTCATTATGAGGAACTAGATCTTCCATCTTGGTTCCTCTTCACTGTCAAGCTGCTGCCCCAATACCACTGAGCACGGACAGGGAGAAAAATTACAACATCCAGTTCAGATCTGGATATACAGCCTCAGGAAAAGCATATTGGAACAGAGACCAGTGTGGTAGTGGGAAAACAAGTTGCAAGGATCAGGATCTGGAAATGCAATTGCAGAGGAACTGCAAAGACAGAACCAGGGGAAGTAAATACATCCTGTGGAAAGAGCAAGAAAATGTGGGCTAGAAGTCCAAGAAGTGAGGATGGGATCTGGGAGAGGAAGCTGGAGCTGGTAAGATGACAAGAGGGAGCAGCCTGGGGCAAAGTGAAAGGCAGGATGGCTCAGGCACACAGAAGGTGGAAGAAAGCACTGCGATCTGCTCCTAGAAAGCAGTGGTAAAGCAAATAGATTTTCAGAGCAAGTACTGAAACAGGTGAAGTGTGAGGAACTAAATGCCACTGGTAATGCCATGAGGCAACAGAGCTAATGAGTCCTATTGCACCCATAACTTTAAGGTATCTTTACAAACTTCAGGGAGAACTTCTCTTTTTAGTCTGTCCCAACAGGAGTATAATTTATGACACACAAGAAAATTATTCCACCACATGCAGAACCACGTTAAAAACAACAAACCACAACAAAACCAAAACTAACCAGAGAAACCTCACACCTTTATACAATTTATGGAATGCAAGACAGTAATTTCATAGTGTCTCATTCTCTGTAGGCATTATGACATTAAAGTGCATCATCAGAGCCCTGGGACAGGCTCTCTCCTTCTCTGGAGATATACAAGACCCGTCTGGATGCCTATCTGTGCAGTATGAGCTGGGGAGCTGCTTTGGCAGGGGGGTTGGACCCCATGATCTCTCGAGGTCCCTTCCAACCCCTACAACTCTGTGATTCTGTGATTCACATGTTACTTATTCAACAATACAACATTTTTCAATATTCTAAGCTTCTTCTACCTGGTCTCTTCAATTATTGATCTATTATTTGCAGCAGGTTTCTTGAACCTTTGGCTCCAGACTAAAATAACATGCTCTAAACGAGGGAAAATGCTTAGCTGACCATAGTTCACACAGCTGATTCGGCATTCCCCCAAATTAGACCAGCCTTTCTTTTTATGATACTGAATTTCTGCTTATTATACACTGCAAACACCCAATATTTTGGAAAACTTCTCTTACCCTATCACCTTCCTTTAAGTATAGCCTGTATTTTGGCAACAGAAGTAAAACTATACTTGCCATTAGTGAATGTGCGTGCATATTACAAGAAATACAAATCTCTGTATCACTATCATGTAGGCTTCCTTATCTCTTATATCCATAAATCTGTGTCACCTACACACCTCATCAGTCATGATTTTATGGTGTCTTTCACATCACTGCTCAATATATTAAACAGCATACACCCAAGAACTGAGCCTAAGCTACATACGACAACTGTGTAAGAAAACACACCCAGGCTGTGATAATCCCTTTTGCTTATACCTACCCTCTGGGGTTCAGCAAACAATAGAGCTGGAAAAGGAACTCCTCAAAAATTAAAACTTGTTCTCGGAAGAATATTTTGCATAGTGCATAGAATACAGCTTTGCTGGAGGATTGTGTTCAAACTCAACTGGCTGCCAAGCAGGAACCACATAAAATTGCCTATGCTTACAGTGGTTATTCAGGTATTCACGGCATGTGAATGATCATGCAAAGAAATATTAGATGTCAGACCTACAGAAGCAAGGTCTCTGGAGATATCCTTAGACATCTTCTACAGTCTAAGGCATCAGCAAGTCTTTAATTAAAGGACCACAGCACAGTGGATTAACCAGACATTATGTCAGAGAAGTCCTAATGGACACCCCATCCCCATAGCCTTAACCTTGTTTCATTTTAGGCAGACTTCTCAGTGTCTGAACGTCCCTGGAATATGCAGCGGTGACATAAATGCATCAAACAAGTAGCCTAGAGAAATTATTGTCTTTCCTCCATTACTGTCTGCAGTTATGATGCAAGAGGTTTGACTCCAGTCTATTTTGCTTCAGTCTATTGAAGAGAGAGAGTTATTAGGAAAATTCATCCCCAGTGTTTTGAGGAAAAGAAAAAAGAACTGTGCTTAAAGATATGCAGGAGCGTAGAAACAAAAATATTAGCCAGACTTTAAAGAGGTTTACCCTCAGTTTCACAGCATCCCAGGGCTGGAGTGTGCAAAATGTCCAAGAAAGCTCAAAGTCACTTGAGGACTTGACTAGGCTCACTGAGATCAGTAACACATACCTGCCAGGAGGTGTTCTGAAACATCTCATTGAATCGGGCCCAAATGGGAAAAAATTGGATATGATTCTATCCAGTCTCAGGAAATTGACCAAAAGGCAAAGACCACGATGTTTGACTTAACCTTTGAAAACCACCCATGCTTTTCTGGCTTACCCAAGCCTAATACCAGCTTTAAAATCTAGAGACATAACTGAAATAATGATTATTTTCTCATTTTACTTATTTTAACTGCAGATACTAAAGCAGTTGACAATTTTGCACAAGTGTCAAGGTGAAGTGGCTTGTAATGAAGAGCTAATTCAGAGGGTCCACAGACAGGAGCAGGTACCAGACTCTAACCAGCTATGTGCTCGGCTGTGCTGTCACAGAGCATATCAAAGCTCACTCTTTTAAACACCAGGTGTGGCGAAGACGGTGTGGACTCAAGGAAGAAATCACTGCCATGGTGCTTGCTCAGCAACGGGCTTTCCCACAAGCTGAACTAACACAATAAATCAAAATCTGATCAGACACTGAAAACAAAACTAAAGATCAACTCCAGCACAAACAGAAAATTGCTGTGGTGTCACTGCAAAATCCCCTGATTGCATAAATCCAGGAGGGGACTGTGTAACAGGTAAAACATTCTCAACCTGGATAATCTCCTACCGTGAGCAGACACTGAGCATGAGACATTGTGGTCCTGCACACCATGGCTTCCATCTGTGCACCAGTCTCCTCCTTGTCAGTGGGCGCACTGCACCACCAGCCCCCTGACCAGCTGCAGCATGAGCTCCCCAAGCACTAGCCCCAGAGCCCGCTGGAACTGGTTGTACCTAGCCCAGGGCAGAGGCATGGGCATACATGTGGGGGTCAGGATGAGGCCCAAAGAGTGGAACCAAGGCCTGGCAGTCAGGATGGCAGCGGCAGTGGGGCATGTCTGGGCGTTCGCCCGCAGAGCTGGCAGCTGAGCAGGGCTGGGGCAACGCCAGGGTGTCCCCCAGCTGGGGTGAAACAGGCTGCTGGACCCATGGGCAGGGCTTATGGGTGAGGCTGGTCAGGGCTGGTAAGACCTCTTCGTGTGAGCAGTGCCCTGACGCGCCTAGCACAGATTGTATTGCTTTTAGTTCAGGTCTTAAGTATCAAAACATAACTCCCTACTTACCTCCAGCTTCTGTTCCCCACGTCGCTGGCACGCACCTCAGCTCACGCACAGGCACAGAGTAATGTCCTTAGTGAGGCCAGCTGTCCTACTGGTTTGCCATGGCAACTTCCAAAAGAAATTTACAATCATCACACCCAAAGCACACCTGCATTTACAGCACCTCAGCTACCTGTCTTCCAGGGAGAAGCTTCATCCTTCACTGCTCTTTCCAATGCATAGTTTTGTCTTTTCTAGATGGCTGACAAAGTGCAGTTTGACCACCTTCATGTCTTAGGGGCTGCTTATTTTCTTATGTATCCACAACCTCCATCCCTGCCATTGTTTCATTCTGGTGTTTTACAAATCAGAAAAGTGCTTTAGTTCCTGAGCCAATCAGGTAGCTTCACTCACATTTTCCTTCTTCAGACCTGCTAATTTTCTGTAAAATATTAAATACCTAATACTTCCTGTGCAAAAAAGACAGACTGATTCACACAGAATGTGGGAGACCAAAGTACAAGTGCTCACTCCACAGAAAAATCATTTATGATAAAGGAAAGGCTAGGTAGGTATCCTTTTCACTCTGTGACCTCTGACAAGCCCTGTCGTCTCATACTGCTCCACCCTGGGCCATGGGAACAAACTAGCAGCCCTATAACCAAAACCTGAACCTGGGGAATGATTTGCAGAAATAAGGAGCAAAGCCACGTGGCTTCACTGAGGGAATGCAACTAGAGAAATTGATTGCACCTGGTCCTTTGAGTAGAGTAGTCTGGAAACCTGTTCCTAGCTGTCTGCATGCAAAGAGAGTCTAGAGCAAGCTTTACAGCTTAAAAGATTTTTCTAATCATATTGTCATATTATTTTCTTCATTTTATACATCTTCTGGCTTTACATTTTAGCACAGGGCAATAGAAGAGCTACAGGATAAAATGAAAGCTATTTTCCATAGTAAAATCTTAACTGATCAGTATACTTTAGATATTGAGGTTTTGTGGGTTTTTTCATAAAGCTTTACCCACAGATTATCCTCTGCTATACTCCTTGTATGGCAGGCCTAGAACAAAGAGAATTTGCTAGGACTTTGAGGTGTCACATGCTCCATCTCTAAAAGGCTTATTCTAAATGACATAAAAGATTTACAGGTTTGCTTCTCTTGAAAGCCCTACACTTCCAACATTAACAATGTGAATGGAACAGAAGCCTCTGCTTCTGTTTCCCAGCTTTACTCTGATGTTCTCTATCATTGTTAATTATCCCAAATTGAGCCTAGTATTAAGAAATTGTTTTCATAAACCTAAACTTTTGAGTTAAGTGGGTATTCTTGACTCACAGGTGGTGTTTTATGTAATAACAAACAAGGGAGTGAAGCAGAAAACCTAGGCTGATGGTGACCAGGAAGCTTATAGATATAGTGCTGTGAAGAAAAAGCAGAGATGTGATTTTAGTGACTACTAATCCCTCAAAATATTATCTCTGAAGCTTAACATGATTTTTTTATCACTTACAGTCTTGTCCTGCTTATGGCACAGATGCACTATGTATCAACCAGGTAAATAGTATGTTCTCTCTTCTCTGGTTCGGCTATCAAAGAAAAGTCTGCTCTGTATTGTGTTATTCCTGGTTATAGCATGTTTACAAGCATTTCTGAAGTATTCCTTAATGTGTGTGTGAGGGGAACCTCATTCCATGATGGGGATATGTGCTGGGTTTGGCTGGGATAAAGTTAATGTTCTTCATAGTAGTTAGTACAAGGCTATGGTTTGGATTTGTGCTGAAAACAGTATTGATAATATGGAGATGTTTCTGTTGTTGCTTATCAGTGCTTACACAGAGCCAAGGTCTTTTCTGCTCCTCGCCCCACCCCACCAGCAGTAGGCTGGGGGTACACATGGAGTTGTGAGGGGACACCGCCAGGACAGCTGACCCCAGCTGACCAAAGGGATATTGCACAACCTATGAAAGCATGCTCAGCATATGAATATGGAGAAAGAAAAAGGAAAGGGACATGCTCCAAACATATGTGTGTGTGATGCCATTTGTCTTACCAAGTAATGAGGGATTGAGCCCTGTTTCCTGGAGATGGGAAGTGGTAAATGAATTCCTTGATTTGCTTTGCTTGCATACACAGCTTTTGCTTTGCTTCCTAAACTGTCTTTATCTCAATCCATGAGTTTTCTCACTTTTACTCTTCTGATTCTCTTCCCCATCCCATAGGGGGAGAGTGAGCAAGCAGCTAGATGGTGCTTTGTTGCTGGCTTAGTGTGTGTCAGTAATTGTATTTAAGTCTTCACAACAAGAATCAGAGAGGGACCCAGACAGGTTATGATGCTTCCTTTGTGATTGGACAAGGCCCAGCCCAACTTAATCTAATTTTGAAGTTACTTAGGCTTTAAGCATGGTGTGAATTTTCAGAGTTTCCATCCTCCTTTAATTATTGTATGATTCTGCACTTTGTATGAATTTTGGGCCTGCACAGCTGGGAAATGTTAGCTGATATAATGCCAAATGAATCAAAATATTGCCATTCATACAATTACACATGTGGGCACACTATCCTGAAATAAGAGTAGAACATTCTGATATTATTTATCTACTTTGGAAGCTATACTGTTCAATTTTTCTATGCATGGGAAAAGTGAGAAGGAGGAAGATTGTATGTGACAGATGAAATATCTAGTCTCAATGAAGCATCATTGCAGGGGTCTGGTGAAAGTGTTTTTCAGCTTTGTATTGTTAACTATGCAGAGGATGCTTATTTCTGTAGAAGCTTCCAGATTTCTGGAGTCATATATGATTTTAGTATAATGGCAATGTATTTTGTCTTTCTGAATCATGTTAATAGCCATTCAACTCCTTAGTCTTATCAGCGTTAATACAAACCAGTGATGCTCAGCAAGAACTGGATGTCTAATAAATCACTGGTTTGTCTGGGAATGGCTTTGGCATCCCTGTTTCCAAGAACTATTTACTTCCTAGGTATGGTGTTCATTTCCCAGATCACATCCTCCAGTCAGGCTCACTCTTTCATCAGTGAGAGGCTGCATTGCCACTCCCTTCTACACACTAAACTCTAAAATAACATATTGGGCCGGAAGAATCCCAGATACAGACTGGGAGAAGAGCTTCTTGAGAGCAGCCCTGCTGAGAAGGATCTGGGTGTCATAGTGGATGAGAAACTTAACATGAGCCAGCAGTGTGCTCTTGCAGCTCACAAGGCCAATGGGATCCTGGGCTCCATCAGAAGAGGGGTGGCCAGCAGGGACAGGGAGGGGATTGTCCCTCTCTACTCTGCCCTTGTGAGGCCCCATCTGGAGTCCTGTGTCCAGATCTGGGGCCCCAATACAAGAAGGATGTAGAACTGTTGGAGAGGGTTCAGAGGAGGGCCACGAAGATGATTAGAGGGCTGGAGCACCTGCCCTACAAAGAGAGGCTGGGAGAGCTGGGCTTGTTCAGCCTGGAGAAGAGAAGGCTGAGGGGGGACCTCATTGCAGCCTGCCAGTACCTGAAGGGAGATTATAAACAGGAGGGGAATCAAATTTTTAAATGGGCAGATAATGGCAGGACAAGGGGGAATGGATTAAAACTAAAGGAAGGAAGGTTTAGATTGGATATTAGGGGGAAGTTTTTTACGGAAAGAGTGGTGAGGTCCTGGAACAGGCTGCCCAGAGAGGTGGTGGATGCCCCGTCCCTGGAAGTGTTCAAGGCCAGGTTGGATGGGGCCCTGGGCAACCTTGTGTAGCTCCAGGCCTGAGGTTGGTGGCCCTGCCTGTGGCAGGGGGGGTTGGAGCTCTATGATCCTTGGGGTCCCTTTCTAACCCATGCCATTCTATGATTCTATGATATCCAGAGACTTTCATCCTGGGTCCATATCCATGGCTGTGTACGCTCTTTCTCAAGAGATATATCACATTTAAAAGTTGAAAGATCATTTCTGAATTTAGATCATAAAAGGAATTTATATGCATGTGTTCCCTTTGATAATTAACACTTCACTTTATAGAAACATAGTAGTTTGTATTCTTCATCTTTTATCTATACGTGTTTAATTAGCCATGATTGTAAGATTCAGTGGAAAAGAGGGAATCTTGGAGATCTAAAATGTGTAAAGTTTGAATTGAAACCAAAGCATTACAGCTTGATCAAAATACAGTTATGATTTGTAGAATGTGACATGAGTGGCCTCAAACTGCTACATAATGCTATCCAACTGTGTTTCATTTCTGGAGAAGGAAATCACAGACACACACTGAAGAAAATCAATCTCCTGATGTCAGCTGTATTTCCTAAACTTTGTTCACACAACTTTTTACGTATGTAGAAGTATGCAGACACGCCCAGAAGTTGTCTGGACGCCTAAGAACTTTGCTGATAAGGAACCCTGCTTACCTCCTAAGACATTAAGCATTTTCCTGCATAGTTCAAAACTGAAATACTCCTTTATAAATGCACTACACTCCAAAGCAAACGGCAGAATGCTGATCACTCACTCAGAACCTGTCACTGACACAAGTGTTTGCCATGACGGTTTAGTTCATTTCAGATGTAGACCTTGTAGAACAAAGTAAAAATAGCAATGCATTTCACAAGCTACACAGTTTGCTAGGGTCTGGAGTGGGTTTAGCTTGTGATCTGGGGACAGACTGAGCAACAGTTTCATTTTTCTGTCTGTCTCCACTTGTAAAAGCAGTAGGTACTGCCAGACTGACACTTTTGTTAGCTCAGCTCGGTCACCTGTGGGTTTTTCTGTAGATTGGGCAGGGAGGTGTCTGTGATCTAGGTAATGGAGAGCAATACATAGCTCCTGGATTCATGGAAAGAGTAGAATTAGAGCAGAAAAGTTCAAGAAGTTTCTTCGTTTTAAAGTAATTTATAATTCTGTATCTCTACATATTTAGATAAAAAGGAAATTTTACTAGGAATTTTTGTGAAGCAAGTGTGATAATGAGGTTTAATAGCTTAATTGCAGGAACCATTGGATATCCAGAAGGCTGTCTTGCTGAAAGAAGTGACTGTGCCTTAGGACTATACTTTAAATGGAAAGAGACCTATCCAGGAGGCAACAGATAGGAGAAGTTACCCTTCCTGAAACAATCAGGAAGAGGTAAGAAGTTTGCAGGATTATCCAGGATGTGAGGAACCAAACTGGAAGGCAAAGAATTGCACCAATTTATTTGGACTCTCTAAAAAAAAACCCAACCAAAAAACAAACAAAACCCAACCAACCAAGCCCAAACAGCTGTTTAAAATGGGATTCAAGTAAGAAAAAGGTTGGTAATGTAAGAGTGCTGAGGATGGGAGTGACAGCAGAATCAAAGGAATGTGCAATGGTGAACTAAAAATTCGAACAAACTTCAGCATTCATTAAGCAAAGCCCAAGGTTTTTAATTTTAGACAAAACTGCAACAGTTGTATTATAGAGAATAAGCCAGAAGTCCCCTTTATTTCCATTAGAATGAACTAGGATCAGCACCACCAACTTTTATAGTAGAATATTGGAACTGAAACAGTGCAAGGGCAGAATCAGACCTTTGCAGTAGTCTGAATCTTTCACCTCGTTTGGTAGCTTGGTTTCACAAACCCATACATGAAAATAGAAAGCACTACTCTGCCTCCTGAAGAAACTACTGTCAGGCAATGGTCTTTGCACACCACAGGTTTGGCATGTATCATAGATCCGTGCCAATAAATGTAAAATACACCGAAGTGCAGATACAAAATTGCTGAACCCCAGTGGCCCAGAGGCACTTGATTAGATTATCACCGAATTTAAAAAAAAGCAACCTTACATAAAGAAAGCAGTTAAAGAGATAAATAGCAGCAGTTTCTTCCTACCAGAGATCTGCTCACAAAATATATTTCAAAGTTGTCTTTCATAGCTCATCTATTTTTAATAGACAGACATGGAAAAAATCCTGGTCTTTTATGAACTGGTTTACTAATCCCATGTAGCACCCCAAAATTAAGAAGAAAGTAGTTTTAGCTGTGATGGTCTTTATTCAAACATCTATTGGAATGCCAGCAAATGCTCTTTATTGCATTAATCGGTAGGAATGTAGTTTTCTTTACCTTGGTATGCTGGAAATGAAATATGTTGTGAGTGTATTTCAACTCAGAGATAAGAAAGGCCTTAATAGATAAAATTTTAGTAATATACTATCCATATAGTACACATTTGTAAGCACCTGGTAAACGTATGAATGTTACCTTGAAAATGCACATTTTTAGGTCACAGGATGAGAATACCATGTGCACGTAGGATTTTTCTCCATAGGAAATATGACAACTGAGAGTACCAACTAAAAAGCTGCTTTTTATTTCAGTTAGCTCTGCACTGTTCAAAACATAAGAAAGAGAATGAAATTTTAATCAGGCACCTGCTCACTAATAAGAATGCTACTTTCTGTTTTCAGAATCATTTATAGCTCTCAGACCAGGAAAAAGACAGCTTGAATTTCAAATCTAAGCTTCGGTTTGGAAAGCCAGCAGTTAGAAAAATGTCAGCTTGTGCTCAGTAGAACACAAGTGCTCTTTACTCATCTAAGAAACATCTGTTTATTTTCTGGCAACAGAGATTTGTGTACTTCCTCCTCAGCCTATAAAAGCATGTTACTCAACAGAGCAAAGGTGAGATTAGTTGCACTTCTGTAAAATCTAATTTTATCTACGTAGGGATTTATGGGTGCTGATTGATTGTTTCATAACTCCTAAGTGATGGTTTGCCAGAGCAGTGTCTTGGGAGTAGCTCCAACAACAGTCCAGCGTAGACAGATTTCTGAATGAACAAGCAACCTGGCAGTGCCTTCTCATGTGCTATGTCATTAAACACAGAGTGGAGCCCAGAGGGCGTTGGGAGTTCCATGAACAGCAGCAGAGGAATTACATGCTGCAAAAGCTGACGTTTGTTAGGATAGAGAAAGAATGGAATAGAAACAACAGAGGATACTTTCAGTCGTGCAACTAGTTTAACTAAAATCAATGCAAAACCCCAATGCAATTAAATCTGTGCAAAGCCCAATGAGATACATTCATGTTGTCTGAAAATCAGATAAAGATATTTAGTTTTTATGTGAAAATTTACTGAACCTGATGTATTCCTAATCAAGAGAATCTGCACAGAATTCTGCCATTTCAGAACAGCCATTTAGTTAATATAAATAAAATTTCTTGTAGATACAGCCTTAGACAAAATAGGCAATTGCTATTCATCAGAGAACACCTGAATCCAAGAAAATGGAGTAACCAGATTTAGACACTTGAGGACAGTTACATCTGCTAGAATAATTAGACAGCGCTCATCGAATGGACAAACTGCTGAGTTTGCTTCTTTCACTCTTGGATTTGTCTTGCTTGGAATAATTGGGTTTTGGTTCTTTCTTCATTGTGCTGTCCCTTTGCTGGGTTATCGGGCTGATTCTGTCTCCTGGGAAACAACTTCATCCTGTAGAAACTGAAAGAGTTTCCTTGAGAACCCTTTTCTGACCACCAGCCAGAAATGGACTGTATGCAGTATCATTTCTGTCCTTTTGAGGATGTTGCCTGTTCATTGACAAGCCCTACTCTTTGCATCTTCTGCAGATTTTATGTGGGAAATCTGTTTGTGTCACCTAAAGGCAATGAGTTCCCATGAGTAGTCCCAGTGTGTCTTGTCAGCAGGCAGCCTGTGAGGAGTATTTCTATTGCTGGTTGCAGATGGGGTGAAATAGAGTGTCTAGTTTCAAAAAGAAACATGGCAGTATGGAGCACCAGGAAATTAGTCACAGGGATTGGCTGCCATGCGTGGGTCACTTACATCCTTGGTTTAAGGAAAAAGTAAAAGATAACTTGTTTTTAAGATTGTCTGAACATGCCCTTCCTTGGAAAGAATTTTAGTTTCATTGTATTAGAAATTAAGAACCACTGTTGTTCTTCTTCCTCAGGTTGCTGTGCAGTCCAGACCAGTATTTTTGTACAACTGGCAGTCTCCCAAGTGCCTTCCAGAGATACAAAGCATGCAGGAAGGTGAAGACAAATAGTAGGCCTGCAGAGTGGTCAGTTTGGCCATCAGGGTTGCAGGATACTGTCACATTCCACTGGAATCAAATGGCAGGTCATTTTCTTGTCATCCTTCCCATGTATACAAGACATTAATATCTGTCCCTTGGTGAAAAACCCTAATCAGTACTCCACCTTTCATGGAGTACTTGAGCTGGTATGAAACAGGAGTGACAAAGTGACAGAAAAGGTCACACAGCATGACAGGAGAGCATGCCATATTCTGTTGACAGGAGTGTTCATTGTGTTGCACAGCCCCATCTTTGCCCTGGATGAGGAGAGGGGCCAAAGGCAGTGAATCAGATTCATGAGGAAACCCTAAATGGTCTGCAGAATGAAAGCATGTAGCCCTGTGCCACCTATTACAGTGCTAAGGTCAGTTTTGCCCACATTTCTGCTTCCTGGACCAGCATCTCAGCAGCCCTGCTGAAAATGTGCTGCGCTCAATGCAATTTTTATCTGAAGGTTACTTGTATTCTCCCCCTCTCATTGGGATCTCTTCAGCTGAACTGGAAAAGTGTGGTCTGTGGTTTTATGCAGGCAATGAGTATCTTTTGTCTCTAAATCACAGAAATCCGCTACACTGATCTTCCTAGGAGAGGATTTGCCCTGGAGAGGGGTGATTACCAGTCAAGTGAACATCCACCCTCTGGCTTTGGACAGGCTTATGTGGGGCATGAGCCTGTAGCAGAATGCAGCCCCCAGCCCATTGTCAACACATCCGTTAACAATCAACTTGAAATATGTGTGTTTCTGCTTAGCCTCCCTTGATCCTTCCTTATTTCTCTTGTTATTGTAAGCAGTCTTTTCAGCTAGTTATTAATGGCAAATGAAAATATTTTTTGCTGATTAGGAGGAAGTGGAGTTAAAGAAGTTCCAGGCTTAAATTTTGAGACCTTAATGACCTTAATCATTGGAATAATAATCACAAAGGAAAAGTGATTGTAACTAAGAAACTGTTTTTCCAGAAAACCCCACACCCCAAGACATTCTCCTGTTAGATGAAATAAGACCCATGGTCTGGGGTTTTCAAGCAATGCAAGGAAACACTGTACACTTTCTGATACTCTTTTGATCTTCATATAAAATCAAGGTGAAGTAGGGAATCTGGCTTCCTTTGAGCCATTTTTGCAGACCCCAATGCAAGGAATGCTGAAAAAAAAGTCACAAGGCCCAACCAGGAATGATCTTCCTGATTTTTCTGTGCCAGCAACCAACAGAGACTTAATTGCAGGCCAGAAACCAAATCTTTTATTTTAAAGCAAGGCAATATGGTAGAATAATATTTAGCAAGTTCCTATATACAACAACATGATAATTATGAGTAAATTGAAAGTTCATTATCTGTTTAGCAGAGTGTTAGTTTCAGAAAGGGAGAAAACTCAGTCAGTATGAGGAATCTCACGTACACCAGCAGTGAAAACTGGGCACGTGTTTAAAAATGAAGGCAGTTGTCTTGCTCTCAATGAAAGAAAAAAAAAATCCCTTTAAAACTGCAGACTTTTAAAATACAGAACAGCAGCAATAGAAATTGCCAAAATCAAATCAATTCCCCAACAAATAACGAAGGGCGCCAAAGCAAGCGACACAGAATATGAGTTTTCAGTTCATACGTGCTTTTCTTGAGGTAGATAACCCAGGGAACGTACCTGATACATGGTTGGGCAGATTTTTATTATCGCCTCCACCCTTTGGTCAATATATGCTTCTGTTTCACTGGAGGTTGTCCTCATTTCCTCCTTGCTGAGTACAGCTGGTGGATTACTATGCAAACTGTATCACACCGGAGTCTTTACTCTGTCTTCTAGCATGGGGACCCTCTGGCACTTACAATACCCTTTGATATTGTTCTGTATTTCAGTGGTGAATACTGCAGGGTAAGTAGCACAGTAATGAATGCTTTATTCAGGGAGCTTAGCTGTTAATGATAAATAATGATAATCCTTTCTTCACTTTTTAAATGTGGAATGTTTCTTCACCCTGTAAATGTGGAATGTCGAACAATTGGACCCTGTGATTTTTAATATGAATAAATAATTTAATTTTGTTGCTGCCTAATTCTGCACTGCCTCCTACCTGTGAGAGGAACCTGTAACCTGTGGATTTCTAGTGGCACATCTGAAGAAGAGAGAAGTTGCTAAAAGAACTGCAGTAGTTATAAAATGCTTCTGTCTCTGAACATACCTAGAATAACCTTTGCTTTAGGACTTGCCTGATGTGTAACTGTCTAAAGATAGCACTGAATAGAGACCAACTGGCAACTTGTTGCAGCTTTCCCTTTCTTGTGGAAGAAGAAATCCAGGAGGGAAATAGAAAAAAAAAGTCTTACTTTATGTATCTTTGTATATTCTACCTCCTCCTTAGTCTGTTTCCTAGTTCCTTGCTGCATTTCATTGATGAATTATGTGATGTTTGCTCCTAACCTCCCTAGTTTCTCTGAATGTTGCTGCTTAGATTCTGAGGGGCAGTGGGAACATTCACTGCTATACATTCACTTAAAGACAGATTCTTTATACTATAGCAAGTAATATACAGATAATTAAGGAGAAGTTGGAGGTTGGAACTGAACCTCACTTCCTGAAACTGTGAACCACTGTCAGAGCATGTAAAGAACTACTACTGTTGTCTTGCAGTCCTGTAAATCCCTTCCCTATGCAAAACACCAACTATACTATCATCTACACTGAGATTTTGGTCTTGTGTCATCTCCACAGGACCCTGCAACACCACAGGATGATGGATTTGTAACTGCCTTTGTTCTGCAACATTTTTAGAGTAAATTGGAAGAGCTGAATGAGATGGCAGCTTATTGTTGTGAGAGATTTTCAGGGGCTAAAGGAAATATACAGCCTTCCAGCAAATAACCAGTTTACACAGTACGCTAGTTTAGTTGCGTTTACACACTTTGCTTTGCAGTGGGAATGACAATGCCATAAGCAAGCAAGAGCAAGTCTTTGCCAGTACAGTTTGAGCTGAGCTGCATGCACTCATTCCTTCTGCAGCTCCTCATAGGTAGGAGAGCTGGTCTGCTTTCAGTTCAGTGGCATATAGAGCAGAGGATCCTTTCACACTAGATGAAGTAAACACATTCCACCTTTGACTCACTTTCAGAACTTTATCATGAACAAAAAAGTGCATGTGGGAAGGGAAGGTGTCAGACATGGGTGAAACTCTGGGTGTATTCAGTTATTCAATGGAACACCCACAAATGTATGTTGAGGTCTCAACATCATTTCTTAAACAGTTTTTGAGTCACAAATTCCTGAAGGGCTTCACAGTGTTGTGTTTCTTGGCAGGATCAAGCAAAGACCAACTGGTGGCTTGAGGCAGTGGGATCCTGAAACAGGTAACTGTATGGCATTAGAGCTGTTAACATCCAGAGCAGATCATGAACATGCTAGATCCTCTCCCTTACTTTAATGTGTTGTATTTCAGCTTACCTCACTAGGTGTGATTTTAACAACAACTCAAGACCATTTTGTGACTGGACCCAACCTTGCAATGTCAACCAGGGAGTGTGGATACGAACCAAGCATGACACTCCGACCGATGGAACAGGTCCTGATGGAGACTATCCTGATGGAAGTAAGTGCTCACTTGTGGCACTGTTGCTTTCTTTCTGAAGACACCTTGACTACTTTTATTCTTGTTTCTTTGAAAGACTCTTACAGTTACGACTAAATTAAACTGGGTTGACCCATCATGAGTTAGATATCTTTATCAGTGCATGAAATTAGAATAATGCTAATTATGTCATGCCTAAGGCCTCAGAGGATGCAGTGACGTGCAGCAGATCATTGTTCAAGAGAGGTCTTGTAGCTAAATTACACTGATATCAGTTAATAGTAATAAATGTAATGACCACTGTACTAGCACTAGATAATGTTTATGCTGGCAGAGTGTCACAAGATCAAGCTGAAATTAAAGAATAACTTTTAAAAGCTTGTCTGCAGCTACATGTCATTGAAATAACACAATCATAACATCAATCCAGTGCTTAATATGGCTCCAACTCTATCTGTTTCAAACACTGCCTTTGCACTAGTAGATCCATGTACGGGGCATCAGTCTTTCTGGATGAAAGGTCAGCTGCTGTCAGACTGTTAGTAAGCAGATTAGAACAGCATTAGTTGGGATTTTGCTAAACAATTTTCAGCATTTTTCCTATTTTGATAATAAAAATTAAAATTGCCCATTGAAAGAAGAAATTAAATATTTTTAATTTGAATTCACACAAATAATAATCTTTTGCTTTTTGAATTTACACAGCCCATATAACTTAAATTGTGACTAAAATTTCTTGCCAACTAAAACATAGGACTGAATGTTAGACACTAAGTCTGGAGCCATACTTTAACATGTAGAAATGATCACTGATTTCTTCTTGATTCCAAACCATAGTCAGAAGGGGGAGACTTGACTTGAGTTGCACTGGGGCAAAACTTTGATCTTATTCCATGGGAAGAAAAAACTTCAGCCCTAGTAAAGCAAAATGTGATCTCATATTGAACCTTTTGAGAATAAAGCATTTCAAATCCTAAAAGAAATAACCTGAGTTTCTGAATTAGGAAAAGTTTCCTTCCTTTTCATACTGTCAAACCTAAATATTTTGATGGAAATGTGTGCATTGCTTTCTATCCCTTCCATTGTGAGACAACAACAAATGCTTACAGATCAGAATTGTTCTTGTGCTAGGGATTCAACTCATCTTGAGACCAAAATTTCTCAAAAAAATACATCCTGCAAGAGAAGGTGTATACTAGACTGGAAAGAGAAAACTGAACAAGGCACCCTGTCTGAAGGTGCTGTCTCTTTCAAGAGGACTACATCTTTATTTGTGATCCCAAAATAGCTGTTTGTGTGAGATAGAATATATTTGCTTTGCTTTCCAGCTCACATTCTATTTGGTAACTACATGGCACTAAGCATGGCAGTGTAAATTCCAAACACCTTCTCTTTTGCTTCTTTCCACTGCTAGTGATGCCCTTGATTTCTTCCAGAGTTGGGCTGTACTTCAGTTTTAAATGACACCTCATAGGTTACAAAGATTCAACCACCTTTTCCTTTCTTTTCACTCTGCAGAAGGCTATTTCATCTATCAAGAGGCCAGCAACCTGATCCCATTCGACACTAACAGGCTTGAGAGCCCAGATACTGTGGTTTCTGAAAAAATATGCATAGACTTCTGGTACTACATGTTTGGGTCAGAAGACAGGAATGAGCTGAGAGTGCTTATCCAGGACAGCACAGGGGAGTCTACAGTCTGGAGTCGGAAGGGAAACCAGAGTTCCTATTGGAACTATGGTGCCATCACTCATACTTTTCCAACACAGAGAAAGATAAAGGTAATATAATTTCAGAATGTATTTCTTTTACAGTGTTAGCATTTGTTCTCCTTTTGCAGGCCACACAAGGTTGTGCATGTAAGTTAGAAAATCAAATCAAGGTTTGCTTGGTTTATATTTTGTAAGCAGAACAGCCTTCTGTGCCAATGAACTAAGAGAAGAAACAGACAACCCCCTGAGTTTTACTGGTGCTGTTAGCTGGGAGATAATATAGATTTAGTTTTCTTTCTTTTTCCTTCCATCCCTCCTTCATTTTATCATGAAGTCGAGGACTTTAGGTGCCTTAATTAAATGCAGGGTTTTCTGCTGTGAGTTAAGGTTTGAACTTGGGATGCTGCCTGCTTTGGACCCCTCTGTAGAATCCAGAAAGCTAATTCTCATAAATCAATTATAAGTCAGCAAAACAGAGGGCAGTGTTTCTTGAGGTCCTTACCTTATTACAGAACAGATATTTTAGGCTTCTGAAGGAAGCTAGGAAAACTGTTATAGCCTCAGCTTAATTGATGCCTTTAGAGATAGACTAGAAAGACGATTTTGAAAACATGCTAAGGGAAATGATCTCATATTTGCATCACTGATGCAGTGATTTACTTGCATCCTGCCTAGGTAATTTTTGAAGCTGTCCGAGGACTTACAGAGTATGGGGATACGGCACTGGACAATGTTAGAGTAAGGGATGGACCTTGTGGTAAGTCCATGTCTGTACCTCAGTGTATACTCTTTCCTCATCTCTGTTTAAGCTGTTGATCATTCCTCAATATAAAAACTCCCCATAACTTTGAACCACAAAAGAGAAATGGAAAAAACTTGGCAGCTTGCATCTTTTGAATGTTATTTCTAAATCTTTCCTCACCACCTCAGACATTCAGAACAAGATATCCTCTCCCTGCAAATGTGACCTTTTGCACAAGGTTCAGGAAATTTTACCTTTATTTTAAGTCTGAAGTGCATCTCTAAATCCAACCAAGGCTATGCACATTGGTCATGGATTCCAGATTAAATGCTCTAATCGGCATTTTACAGCAAATCTCAGTTCATACGAGCTCAGCAAATACACAGCACTGCCATATGTCCCAAAAAGAAATAATGGTGAGTCAATACAACTGAATTGCACTGCCAGCTCTGACTATGAATCAGCAATCTGAGATTGATCTCTGACCCTGTAACAAATCAGCCAAGACTGGCACAAGCTGTGGATGACTAGGATATGGAAGTGAATTACAGTCTCATCCCATCTTTACTGACAAACATTCAATGCTTATAAAATGTGAATTGAACAAGAAACTTGATGAAAACAATATAGAGGGTTGTTAGGTCTTAATAGGCCTTCTTCTGTGAAATGCCACTCTCATAATGACAATTAAATGTTTCAAATTGATGCTAGCCAGAACAAATATTTACATTTAGGTCCACACCTTCAAACCATTTAATTTTCTTTAAAATTCAGTGAAAAATAACCTGGGCTTTTTTAGGAGAGCTTGGGAGATCCATTCTTAATTTTCCCAAGTGTATTAGCACATGATTCAACCACTGGATGGTGCACTAAGGTAACTCCAAGAGACAAGAGAAAAGTTCTCCTCCCTCTGCTCAACTGTATGGCTACTCATTTCATGAAAGTTCAGTGAACTGTTTGGTCTGGAAAAAGTCAAATGTTCGCCCAACCTTTTTGTTTCTACAAGAATTTTTGATTGAATAGACATTTTAAACAAACTCATGAAAAACTAAGCATATGTCCATTTTTCACCTGAAAAATTAGCTTTCATGGCAACTTCAGCAAATAGTCTTTAGGTTATGGGATTTGATATTCATATTGTCCTTTGCAGAATTTTTCACCTTAGATCTCAAGGGAGAATGATCTTAGGAAGAGGTTTTCTTCTGTCTTTTTCCTCAGACCTACAACAAAGTTAACTTTAAGCTTGTTGGGAATTATCCATTGTGGGAATACAGCCATTATCAGGATTCTTGTAATTTTTCACCAATGGTGGAAGAGTAAAAAGAGCAATTTTGGGCTAGATGTGCAAAAACTGCATTTACACTTGAATATGGAGCTGCATGTGAAGTGGCTGTATTAAGAAGCAGGTGTAGAAGAAATCAGTGTATGTAACGGAGCTGATCCCATTTTTCCAGGCAGGCTATTATAAAATATCATTGAAGTTAGAGCTAATTAAATGATTGGGATCATTTTGTGCAGAGGTTTATGAGTATACACTAGACCGCAAGTTATGTGAAGTCTATTGTCTTCTTCTAAATTATAATCACACCTTCCTTGCAAAACCCCCACGTCCAGCTGAGTTTGAACCACATAGTTAGCACAAGAGCAGTACCATCATAATAGGTAGTTACTGCATTACTGTTCAAAAATCTAACTTGTTCTCATATGACTTGTTTTCTTCATTGCACCTTAATCCTATAAAGTCATTATCAGTGTCAGTAATACAGAAGACCAACTACCTTACTTGGATGATTATATACCTATAATGCATCTATAAGTAGGTTGGAAAGCATTGTTCTCCATGAATCAATTCATCACTTGATTATCTCCTCATCCAGAGATGGCTATCTCACACTTGGTGAAGAGTGGAGGGCTCACAAGGGTGCAATAGGAGACTACCTGAATGAGGAGAGCTGTCCTTTGTTCTGCAAAGAAACAGAAGTGAATATTTGTGTTTTGAAGGTTTTAGTCAGTCTGTTGTAATTCCAGAGATTCAGGCTCATCGCTCATGTCACCATGTCACATGAAATCAAGAGACTTCTCAGTGTGGTGTCACTAGCTCACACACACAAGTACACCAAGAGGACAACTTTATTTTAGAAGATATTTTTGTGCTGGATAAAGAACAGGTGGAAAAAATGGTAGTATTTGTTAGCAAGCAGAAGCAGGCATGTGGGATGGCTCCACAACAGGACTGTTTGTTGTATCTGTCAGTAGCTCTTACAGCTGTCACATTCCTAAGAAATAAATATAATTTTGAAGAAACAACAAAACTCAGACCTGCCAACACTTGCAGACAAAATGACCTTCATGCTTTAACATACACACCAGAAAGAGTCACATATCCAATTGCACAAACACGTCCTGTGCTGGCACAAGCTTGCTCAATATCACCAAGCTAACAATTAGATGAGCTTTCCTAAGTGCCTAAAAGACCCACACATCTTCATTTTTTAATATATATTGTTCCACTTGCTTCAATTAAAAACTTCTAACTTTATGATAGTGAAGAATAAGTGGAAGTTCATGTATGTTGACTGTTCACACTGTATTGCCTCATATTTTCTAGTAACAGAAGGTGTCACTACTCCTGAACCACCAACACCTACACCAACAGAACCTACAGCACCTCCAGGAACAGGTAATTTTAGACATTCACATATGCTAGTCAATGGGTTGTAGAAGGGTACCTATTATTTTTTACTACCAGTGCTACTTATTTGCTTCAGTTAATTTCTTTGAGTATCTCTTTGTGGCATTGCCTTCTGCTACATAAATCTGCCTTTTCTCTTTCAGTTCTTCCATATGTAATCTATATAATGGGAATGATTGTGTTCTCCCACTGCATAATGAGATGGCTTTTCTGGATGTATCTAGAAGTTAGTGAGAGCATATTCCTTTTTTCTCTCTCCAAAAGCAACTTGCAGCATACATGGGGATCCTCACTATAACACATTTGACAAACAGCGTCATGATTTCATGGGCACCTGCACTTACACTCTCTCCAAGCTGTGTGAGAGCAACAGCTCCCTACCCTATTTCAACGTGGAGGCAGCCAATGAGCACAGGGGAAGCAACACTCGCGTGTCCTATGTCAAATATGTGGATATTGATGTGTATGGCTACAGGATCAATCTGAGTAAAAACAGAGTTGTTAAGGTAAGGTCTGAGACCATTATCTATGATCAGCTTCTCTTCCATACCTTTCCCTTGGATATACTACTTTTATTATGTATACCATTCTAAGTAAACCAAACCTTCTTGCGCATATAGTAAGAACAAGTGTTCAAATTGGATGCTAATTTCAGTAAATTTTAATTTGAAAATTTTACTTGGACACTTACTTTCTATTGCCTGGCATTTCACATGTAAAACTTAGATGAAGAAAAAAAAAGAAGCTTCTTCAAGATTTGTCCAATCCTGAAAATTTTCTGGGGATCCATTCTACCTACATTTTTTTTAAATCTTATTTGATCCAAACTAAAATATAAGTCTGTAAGCAGTTACTGCTGACAGAAGATCTTGGACTTTTGCCTGCTGGGTTTGGTTCACCAAGCTCTTTGACCACACCTGGAAGCTCTGTAGCAACATTATTATGGCCTCAAAGCCCTTGATTACAGCATTCCTGTTAAATAATATTTAACAAAATGTTAATTCTTACTGCTCACTGTGGAAGTCCTATGCTCAATACAGGGATGTGATCTAAGAGTGTCACCATTAAAAATGCCTCTTTCAAAGTGATTATAATGATTGTCCTTCTCTGTGCCCGCAGGTTAATGGAGACATCCAGGTGGTCCCTCTGACGTTGGTGCAGGGTGTCCATATTTCCTTCAGTGGGCAGTATGTTGTGGTTACTACTGACTTTGGGCTGACTGTCAAGTTTGATGGCAATCACAGAGCAGAAATCACTCTACCCAGTACCTATATGTCTAAAGTCTGTGGAATGTGTGGAAATTACAATGGGCACAGAGCAGATGACTTTCTTAACCCAGACGGAGAGATGGAACCAAACTCGACCAGCTTTGGCAACAGTTGGCAGGTTTACAATGACTCCAGGTAGGACTCCAAGGGAGATGTTAGGCCTTAGCTCTAAGTTATGCAGTGACCAGTACTTTAAGCAACTGTTGTATGTAGGCCAAAAATGTTAGGCACATGGGATGAAATATATTCTTGTCAGTGTTCTTACTTCATCTATCTGTGTAAAGATTCACAGCAAACTCAACTGTGCTTAAAGAGAGAAAATTTGAGTAAAACACTGCAGATGCCTACTAAGATTTGTTATTGTTGTAGTATATTAATGCTAACACTTGAAGATCTTGTTTCAACTCTTCTGAGATACGTTACTAGGCATTTTATTGTTTCACAATATATTATTTAATGATAGCAGAGGTTTGATTTTGAATGCTCTTACATTTTATTTGACCTTCCTAGGTATATTATGTGTACAAAACTTGACTTAAAAGAAAGCCAAAATAAATATTTGGGTTTCTTCCAAGCCTCTCAAAGGTTATAAGGTTTAGATCATATTAAAATCTGAATTTCTATCCTAAGTCCTTGAAATATAGAGCTTTAAATTATGTCATGCGTAGCCTGGGGACAGCCTGTAGGTTTTTTTGATGTGATTTGGAAAGCATCTTGTGCTAGTGCTTCCAAAGTTAATCAGTGATTTTTTTCACATCTTTCCCCCCCCACACACACACACACTAGGTGCTTGCCAGATGACGGCCATACTCCAAATTGCACTGATGATGAAAAACATATGATCCAGAGCAATGAATACTGCGGTCTGATCACAGATCCCAACGGTCCGTTCCAGAACTGCCATTCAGTAGTTGATCCCCAAAGTTATTCTGAAGCCTGCCAGTATGATCTCTGTGAACTTCATTTGAACAATGCAGCCCTCTGTCAAAACCTCCAGTCTTATGCAGACGCGTGCCAAGCTGCAGGAGTCCAGCTGACACCATGGAGAAATGCAACCTTCTGCCGTATGTATCAAAGATTGCTGGAAACTACCACTTGTCACAATTAATATCTAATTAGGACTTCCTGAAGAAAGAGAATTACATGGCACTGTTTTGAATTCATATGACACTGTGAATCTTGAACGGTCAGGCTAAAGATTTCAGGGTTACATATAGTCCCCAGTTTGATTCCTCTGGGGAGACTCTAGTGAAAATAGTTACACTGCTTCTGATCTAAGGAGAAAACACTTGTCTAGTCCTTAAAACAGAATTGGAAACTTTTGCTTTTAATTCCTCTTGTATCCCTGCATTTTTGTTCAGGGGTATTAAGTGTATAAGGGACATTTGACTTAGGAGGGCTTTCTGCCTTCTGAAGAAGATATGCCTGAACTTAAGTGTCTTGGAGAAAAAAACTATCTCATTTTGTACATGCTTAATGTAAGAGTCACTCTCACAAGACACTCCCTACTGAGAGCCTGAGCCGCCTTGTCCTATGCTCCCAGGCCCTCTACCCTGTAGCGAGGCCAGGCACTCAGTTAACCAAAGGGAAGGTAACACCTTATATGAACATAGAAGGGACGTGAGCCAGAGCAGCTAAAAGGCAGAGCTGTAGACGGGGATAAGGAATCAAGGCAGACTGGGACAGTGAGAAAGGAGTTTTGACTAGGAACTGGAGAGGATCAAAATAATAGGCTGAGTGGATGACCCTCTACCAACATAACCACTTTATTTCCAGTGAATCAGCTGGGTCAAATTTAGTAAGTGGGAGGATGACCACAGAAAAGTATGACATAATTCTGTGGTCTCTGACTCCTTAAAGATAGCAAGCTAAAAGTGAGAAAATATGTCATTAAATTTGAAATACATCACCTAAATTTAGAGAAATTAAAAAAAACAACTTTATTCCAGAAACTTTAGTTCTGGTATCTTCTCACCTGAAAAAATGCCAGTGTGTAGAAGATCTAATTAGCTTGGATATCTACATGCAATGTATGTAACAAGATTTTTAAAAAATAGAGCACTTGTTCATCCTGACTATTTAACAAAAAACAAATATAAAAAATAAAATATTTAAATGAAGAAGCTACAATATGATTATAAAAAAATACAATAAGGACAATTAGGACAATAACCTAAATAAGACACTTGTCCTAGACAACTAACATGACACAAATGTCCTCAGCCCAATGCAAGATATCAAAGCATACGTCCTGAGGAAAAAGAGATCTCCTAGGAAATTCCTTTCATGAGAGGAAAGAGTAAATAGCCCAGACCTCAAGAGAAACTAGAGAATGGCAAGACAGCAAAAGCATACATCAAACTACCTCAGAACTACAAGATGTCCCCAAATATTTCAAAACAAAGCAGAAAATTTAATAATAGAAACCTATTGCTAAAGTAGGTAAAAAAAGATTAATGAATAAGCTTATCATTTATTATACAGCACTAGCCTGTCAAGAGAACAGTCACTACGAGCCCTGTGCTGCAGCCTGCCCTGCTACCTGTGTTGACCCAATAGCACCCTACAACTGCAGCTTGCCATGCGTGGAGGGATGTGCGTGTGACAGCGGGTACCTGCTCTACAATGACCGATGCGTGCCCAGCCAGCAGTGCGGGTGCTGGCACAACGGGCAGCACTACCCCGTGGGCTCGGAGTTCTGGGCGGACAACACCTGCTCCTCAAAGTGCACGTGTCCCGCGCGAGGAAGCAAAGTGCAGTGCTCCAGTGCCTCATGCCCTGCAGGCCAGTACTGCGGGGTGCAGGGTGGGAAACCGGAGTGCCTGGAGCAGTCCTACGGCATCTGCCACGTCCACGGTGACCCTCACTACAACACCTTTGACAAAGTGACGCACAACTTCATGGGCAACTGCACCTACACCCTGGCCAAAGTGTGCTCCAACACCACCTCCCTGCCCTACTTCAATGTTGAGGCCAAGAACGAGCATCGTGGCAACACCAGAGTGTCCTATGTGCGCGAAGTCATGGTTGAGGTGTACGGAGAGCGCATTGTCATTGTCAAGAAGGAGAAGAGCCAAGTGCTGGTAGGCAGTGGGGCTGGCGCGAGGGTGACGCGGCTGCTAGGCAGGGATGGCTTTTGTTGAAGGGGGCTGGCATGTATCAAACATCTCCACTGACCCAGAACGTGGGCTGAGGGGGTTCCCCCAAACCTACTGGGGTGCTGTGTTTTTCGGTTTTGGGGGGGTGGAAGAGGAAGGGGCAATCAGAGAACATTGCCCAAACCACAGGACATCTGGGTGTGAGCGCATCACGGGCACTGCTTTGCCACGCCTGGCCTGTCAGCTTATGTCCCTGGGGCCTCCTGCCCCAGGGAAGCCAGGGACACGGCCAGGGCCCATTGCAGTCTGTCTGCTCTAGGTGAACAACGTGCGCCGGACCTTGCCGGTGAGCGCAGCGCAAGGTGCCATCACGGTGAGCAGGAGCGGCCGCTACATCGTCCTGGAGACAGACTTCAACCTCCGAGTGTCCTACGACACCGACCACTCGGTGGAGGTGAAGGTGCCCACCACCTACTTCAACCTGACCTGTGGCATGTGCGGGAACTTCAACAACCGCAGAGAGGACGATTACATGATGCCCAACGGGCAGCAGGCAGCAGACTCCAATGCTCTGGGGGAGAGCTGGCAGGTCCCAGATGAGGACGACTCCTCTTGCGGTGTCCCCGTCCCCTCCCCACCCTGCAGTGCCGAAGAGGACAAACTCTACCGTTCAGACCAGTTCTGTGGCATGCTGACTGCCAAGCCTGGCTCTTTTGAGAAGTGCCACGGTGTGATCAACCCCCAGAGCTACTTTGAGACCTGTTTCTATGACCTTTGTGCCCTGAATGGTGGCCAGGATGTCCTGTGTGGCACTCTGGAGGCCTACGCTGACGCGTGCCAGGCAGCAGGCGTAACTCTTCTTCCCTGGAGGAACGCCACCTTCTGCCGTGAGTACCTGCCTTGCAGTGCCAGAAGAGAAATGTGCCACTCCTCGAGCACAGAACCTCTGGCCAAAGCAAGTCGTTGATCTTCCCCTTCCCAGAAGTCTTGCTGGTCCTAACGGTGCCCTTCCCCTTGCAGCCCTGCGGTGCCCTGCCAACAGCTACTATGACCCTTGCATGACCGGCTGCCCTGCCACCTGTGTTGACCAACAAGCCCCACAGAACTGCTCCAAGCCCTGCATGGAGGGCTGTGCGTGTACCTCTGGCTTCCTCCTCAGCGGAGACTCCTGTGTGCCCGAGGCCCAGTGTGGCTGCCTCTTTGAAGGCAACTACTACAGCGTGAGTGAAAACCCAGCCCTGGCTTGCACCCCTCCCAGGGCACTCCCTTGCCTCTGCTTCCCTGCCTGATGCGCTGACGCTCCGTGCTTCTCCACCTGCAGGAAGGCGAGTACTCTGTGAGCGAGGACTGCACTCGCCAGTGCCGCTGTGAAGCCAACGGCCAGATGGCTTGCTCTGCATTGTCCTGTGGTGAGGATGAGGTCTGCAAGGTCCAGGATGGCCAGAGGGGCTGTTACCCAGCCAGCATCGCTCTCTGCCACATCTACGGTGACCCACATTACAGAACCTTCGATGGGAAGCTCTACCACTTCCAGGGCTCCTGCAACTACACGGTCGTGACAGGCTGTGACAACACCTCCGTTGGGTTCAGTGTCACCACCCGCAACAAACATCGTGGCAGCCAGAGCTGGACAGCTCTGGACTCCGTGGCAGTGACCCTGGAAGGCCTCCACATTGCTTTGCGCAAGAACAAGCTGGTCTATGTAAGTGCCTCGTTTTTACGCCTGGGAACAACAGGTGCCCTGGGCACCATTAAGCACTGCTTAAGACCCCCAAGAAGAGCTGGATATGCCCTGAGCCCGCTGGCATGCTCACAGAAGAGCCCAGCAAGGCTCTGAGTAGGGCAGACATGGCTGCTTGCGCAACAAGAGCCATTCCACTTGTTTTCCTGAGTTTTCTGTGCCATACGCAGAGCATCTGCTCTGCTTGTTAGCCCAGGCTGGGTTTCTCATGCTGACAGTGGTTGTGACTCACTGGGCCCACCGCAGGGAAGACCAGTGAACTCCAGTGGAGGGCATCTCTTTATGCTTCTGTCCCACTCTGTCCGCCTTATTCAGATCAACGGTGCTCTGACCTCCCTGCCTGCTTCTCCTGCCCCTGGAGTGACTGTTTCCCTGAGTGGCTCCTACGTGCGGGTTTCTACCAAGCTGGGCCTGCAGCTGCAGTTCAATGGGGACCACGAGCTCCTAGTGAGGGTGACTGAGAAGTACAAGGGCAAGCTGTGTGGGCTGTGTGGGACGTACACTGGGAGCCAGCAGGACGACTTCATGGGACCCAATGGGACGCTCGTGCCCAACTTCAATGACTTTGGAGCCAGCTGGATGGTGCCAGATGACGAATGGCTGTGAGTCCTTGTTTGGTCACGTAGATGACAAATGAAAGGGAGCGTGGGGGAAGGAGCTGCAAGGGGCACAAGGAGGGAGGGTTGGCTATGGCAGACGTGGTGTGGCAAGGGAGAGGGGGCTGGCAGTTGTGGAAAAGCGTGTGAGAGCACGTAGAGGCTCCACAGCAGCAGCTGTGTCATCCTGACATCTCATCTCTTTGCTGCATCGACTAATGGCATGTCCTGTCCGTACCTGGGTACCAGACAGTGTGGCCATTCCCCTTTCCCCTCAAGGCTGGCTTGTTTATACCAGTGCCTCATCCCCTAAGTGAGGCCAGGGTGCACAGTGCTCTCTCGACGGAGTTGCTCTGCTCTGGGGCCGTTGATGACCTCTGGTCAGGGCCCTACATCCCATTCCAAACGCTGCGTCTCACTCTTCCTGACTCTTGAGTGGGTCAGGGCCTTGGCACAATGCTTGTCTCAAGCTCTTATGATCGCAAGTGCCTTGGCCTTCTGTTACTCTCCACCTGATGCCTCAGAGGGGAATGGTGCCTGTGGGCCCTGTTGCCCATCCTTGCATGTGACAGCAATGGGCGCTTTCCCTTAGCAAGGTATCCAGACTCCAGAGGCTGAGGCTTTGGCTGGGAAGGAGGTTGGGAAAGTGCGTACCTGGTGTCCACAGTCTGCTGTGAGCTCAGGGACACATGTCTGCTTTTCAGGTGTGACACAGAGATCAGCCCACCACCGTCCTGCTCCCCCTCTGCGGAGGACGCAGCTAACAAGCAGTGTGCAATTCTCACACAACCCGGTGGCCCGTTCCAGCCCTGCCACACAGTTCTGCCACCTGAGGCATACTTTGAGAGCTGTGTCTATGACCAGTGTGCCACGGCTGGCAGCACAGAGCAGCTCTGCAATGACCTGGGGGCCTATGCCGCAGCCTGTGCTGAGGCAGGCGTGGCTGTGGGAGACTGGAGTGCTGGCACTGTCTGTGGTAAGTGTTGCTTTTGAGTGCTCTTTCCCCAGTGACTTGTGGCAGCATTGGCACACAGATTTGGAGGGAGTGGATGGTAGCTGTCGCTGAGCAGAGCATGGATGTTCTTTTCTTCTTGTACGTTCTTTGGGTGTAGGACCTATGCCTAATGATTCAGATCCAGGGAGGCCTTTAAAGCTCTAAGCACATCTGCCAGTTTTGCACAGCGGTTTTCAGACCGGCTTGCTGCAATGCTCTTACCTCTGTTCTCATATAGGTGCCCTGCCCCAGGCGTTCTTAGCATTGTTGTTTGTTCTGAGCACAGGAGTGGCCTGACCAGACCGATGTATCAGCAGGGTTTTGGTGGTACAACAGCAGTCTTTGCCTGAGGGATGTTGGGGTGGAGCACTGCGTGGCCAGTCAAGATGTGCTAGGGCTTTTCTGTGTACCACCCTTCCCCGGACATGAAGTGCATCTGGAAGAAGCTCCTGCTACAAATATAAATTTAAATTATTAAGAACTTGAGCAAGATTTGATAAGAGGGGATTTAAGGAGACACAGGAAGGTTTCAAGTGCTTAGCATCTCTGGAAATTTGTCTTCTCATCTAAGCTGCTAATGAAATGCCAGTATTCATTTTAGAACTGGATGTTTGAACAATTTCGGCCTAAGAAAACTGTTCAGAACTATATAATGAACGGCAAGGTACTCTGTCACTTATGGGCTCAGCCGTGGACAAGTGAGCATTTGTCTAACAAATCACCATTTTGGCTTTAATGAAATATTTTATCTGTTTCAAAAGTTACTACGTCAGCCAACACATCTACTACTCCAGGTTTTCACCAAGCATGTGAACTCAATTCACACATATATAAACCGGGACTTTAAAATTAATAAAGGTGTTACATGCAACTTGAGATTCATTCAGCTTTCCAGTCATACCAGTAGTAGGACCTTATTATCTAGGTCACTTCTACTCATTTCATTATAATATCTTTGATTTTTTCATGAGCACGGGTGCATGAGATCTAGAAGGGCATTGTGAGAACAGAGAGAAGATTCCAAACCTCATTGTGGAAACTTTTTTTCTTTCTATATCCTATACAGCTGCACCAGCAGGCTGCAATATGTACTGCACATTTGATGATGACTTCTGTAAGTGGGAACAGTCAACCTCTGACAACTTTGACTGGACAAGGCACAAGGGGCCAACTCTCACACCAGGCACGGGCCCTTCCTATGACCACACAACTGGAGGTAGGAACAGCAAATAGTATGTGCCTGTGCTTCTTTTGTTAATAGGGCAAAGAACCTCTTTTAACAGCAAATCCAGGCCACGTGTTTCATAAGCTCAACCCGGAGCCATCTGCAGCTGTCAGGAATCTGTTTTGGGGTGGATGAACAGTGCATCACTTTGAGTGTGCAAGCTGTTAGTTTAAGTTTTAGTTTATTGTTTAGTTTATTGTTTTCCCGCATTAAATGTATATTACCCTTAAAGTGATTGGACATAATTTTGTATAGCAGAAGAGCCTTTAGCAAAGTTATATCCATGTTGAGAATGGATCACTGTGGCCCTCAGCCTTTTGTTCAGAAGGTGTTCCTTTCTCTAAGTCAGAGAAGAGTGTAATCTGCTGGAAATGCATTCACGGACTGAAACTTCAATGCAGGTGCCCGGTGAAGAAATGTACTGCACACAGTCTGTAAAGGAACTGACTTTGTCTTGTCTTGTTCACTAATGTGAAAAAATGACACTTTGCTGTTTCCAGATGGCTATTATATCTACCTGGAAGGATGTAAGCATGAGCCAGGTGAGATAGCTCAATTGGTCAGTCCGGTCTGCAGTTCAGAAGGACCGCACTGCTTCCGCTTCTGGTATCACATGTATGGAATGGCTGAAGCAATGTCCCTGCGGGTGTATATAATTCACAATGAAACATCAACACTGGAATGGAAAGATGATGGAAACAAAGGGGACATGTGGCTCTTGGGACAAGTCACCGTGCACAGCAGAGGAAACATGAAGGTAAGGTCACAGGCTATCAGTGTGGCCTGAGATGAACAAAGCTTTGGAATGAAAACACAGATACATTTCTGGAACTAACTCTGCAAAATTTCCCTTCCATTAGATTCTACTGGAGGGCATGATAGGTGAAGACTGCAAAAGCAATGTAGCACTGGATGATCTGTCCATTGAAAAGGGATATTGCCCAGGTACAAAGACTGGCTTGGGGGAGGACAGCTGGAGGGATACTATCCTTAATGTCGTAGTCAATGTAGTCTATTTCTGGAAAAAGAGCTGGTGAAGGAGAATTCATTTGCTTCTGCTGTTGTCTCCTTCATAGGCAATGTGACTACAACACCAACCACCATTCCGACCACACTTCCAACTGAGGAAACCACAACAGCACCCATACCAGGCTCAGGTGGGTAAACTAGAAGAGTCATGAGCCTCGTGAACATCGTCCAAGGTGGGATGCACAGAGCAGACAGACAGACAGAAGTGTCTAACTGAACATTTCCTCTGGTCTTTCCACTCTCAGGGACATGCGTGGTAGAAGGAGACCCTCACTACCACACATTTGACAAGCAGCTACACCACTTCATGGGCACCTGCACCTACACCCTCTCTAAGCTGTGTGAGAGCAACAGCTCCCTGCCCTACTTCAACGTGGAAGCAGCCAATGAGCACAGGGGAAGCAACACCCGCGTGTCCTATGTCCGATACGTGGACGTTGATGTGGCTGGCCAGCGCATAAGTCTGGGAAAGGGTGGAGTGGTGACGGTAAGCAGAAGGGGGAGCGGCAGTGGGGGTATGCAAGAGGAGAGAGCTATGCCAAACGGGTTGCTTCATCCGTGCCTTGGCTTCTGTCCTTACAGGTCAACGGAGTGGAAGAGGTGCTGCCCTGCAGCCCATCCACGGGTGTACAGATCTCATCCAGCGGATTTTACACAGTGGTCACAACAGACTTTGGCTTGAGAGTGAAGTTTGATGGCAACCATCGGGTGGAGGTGACGCTGCCGAGCACCTTTGGGGAGAAGGTTTGTGGTATGTGTGGCAACTACAATGGAATAGCAAAAGATGACTTCCTGAACCCAGACGGTTTGCTGGAGCCAGACTCCACCAGCCTGGGCAACAGCTGGCAGGTGTCCAACGACAGCAGGTAGGTGTGACCCCCAGCAGGTCTTGGGGACAAGTTTGGCATGTGTAGAGGGAAAGAGGCACCAGGAGAAGCCCACAGATGACCCAGGGGCTCTGCTCCCTGTCTTTCCACAGCTGCTCAGCTGGACCGCTCCCCACCCCAGCCTGCAACGAGACAGACAAGCAAATCATTGCCAGCAGCTCCTTCTGTGGGCTCCTCAATGAGACCAGCGGCCCGTTTCAGATGTGCCATGTCGTACTGAGCCCCAGCAGTTACTTTGAGACCTGTCTTTATGACCTGTGTGAGCTGGGGCTGGACCGTGACGTCCTGTGCAAGAGCTTGCAGTCCTACGCGGATGCCTGCCAGGCGCTTGGCGTCGAGATCCCTGTGTGGAGGAATGCCACCTTCTGCCGTAAGTCCACATGCAGTACCATGGATCCTTACTCTCAGGAAAGCACAGAATGAGAGAGTGGAGGGTGGCCATAAGAATTACTTTTATCATGTGCCGTGTGGAATCATGGGCATTTGTTAGTGTCAGAGGCACCGTTTTCTGTTTCACTTGATCTGCTGTTACTTAGATTGCCCATGGAGCAGAGCAGACCACAGAGAAAACAGACACATAATTTTTCAAAGGGGAAAAGATAACACAAAGAAGTGTTGTGTTCTCCAAGTAATGGCCATGTCTTCTGCCTCTGCAGCCATCACCTGTCCAGCCAACAGTCACTACGAGCCCTGTGCTGCAGCCTGCCCTGCCACCTGTGTTGACCCAATGGCTCCCGCTACCTGCAACCAGCCGTGCGTGGAGGGATGTGCGTGTGACAGCGGGTACCTGCTCTACAATGACCGATGCGTGCCCAGCCAGCAGTGCGGGTGCTGGCACAACGGGCAGCACTACCCCGTGGGCTCGGAGTTCTGGGCGGACAACACCTGCTCCTCAAAGTGCACGTGTCCCGCGCGAGGAAGCAAAGTGCAGTGCTCCAGTGCCTCATGCCCTGCAGGCCAGTACTGCGGGGTGCAGGGTGGGAAACCGGAGTGCCTGGAGCAGTCCTACGGCATCTGCCACGTCCACGGTGACCCTCACTACAACACCTTTGACAAGGTGACGCACAACTTCATGGGCAACTGCACCTACACCCTGGCCAAAGTGTGCTCCAACACCTCCTCCCTGCCCTACTTCAATGTCGAGGCCAAGAACGAGCATCGTGGCAACACCAGAGTGTCCTATGTGCGCGAAGTCATGGTTGAGGTGTACGGAGAGCGCATTGTCATTGTCAAGAAGGAGAAGAGCCAAGTGCTGGTAGGCAGTGAGGCTGGCGCGAGCGTGGTGCGGCTGCTAGGCAGGGATGGCTTTCGTTGGAGGGGCCTGGCATGTAGCCAACATACCCACTGTCCCAAGCTGCAGGCAGAGGGGGTTCCCCCAAACCTACTGGGGTGCTGTGTTTTTTGGTTTGGGGTGGGAGGGAGGTGTTGGGGGAGGATGGGCAATCAGAAAACATTGCCCAAACCACAGGACATCTGGGTGTGAGCACATCACGGGCACTGCTTTGCCACGCCTGGCCTGTCAGCTTATGTCCCTGGGGCCTCCTGCCCCAGGGAAGCCAGGGACACGGCCAGGGCCCATTGCAGTCTGTCTGCTCTAGGTGAACAACGTGCGCCGGACCTTGCCGGTGAGCGCAGCGCAAGGTGCCATCACGGTGAGCAGGAGCGGCCGCTACATCGTCCTGGAGACAGACTTCAACCTCCGAGTGTCCTACGACACCGACCACTCGGTGGAGGTGAAGGTGCCCACCACCTACTTCAACCTGACCTGTGGCATGTGCGGGAACTTCAACAACCGCAGAGAGGACGATTACATGATGCCCAACGGGCAGCAGGCAGCAGACTCCAATGCTCTGGGGGAGAGCTGGCAGGTCCCAGATGAGGACGACTCCTCTTGCGGTGTCCCCGTCCCCTCCCCACCCTGCAGTGCCGAAGAGGACAAACTCTACCGTTCGGACCAGTTCTGTGGCATGCTGACTGCCAAGCCTGGCTCTTTTGAGAAGTGCCACGGTGTGATCAACCCCCAGAGCTACTTTGAGACCTGTTTCTATGACCTTTGTGCCCTGAATGGTGGCCAGGATGTCCTGTGTGGCACTCTGGAGGCCTACGCTGACGCGTGCCAGGCAGCAGGCGTAACTCTTCTTCCCTGGAGGAATGCCACCTTCTGCCGTGAGTACCTGCCTTGCAGTGCCAGAAGGGAAACGTGCCGCTCCTCGAGCACAGAACCTCTGGCCAAAGCAAGTCTTTGTTCTTCCCCTTCCCAGAAGTCTTGCTGGTCCTAACGGTGCCCTTCCCATTGCAGCCCTGCAGTGCCCTGCCAACAGCTACTATGACCCTTGCATGACCGGCTGCCCTGCCACCTGTGTTGACCGACAAGCCCCGCAGAACTGCTCCAAGCCCTGCATGGAGGGCTGTGCGTGTACCTCTGGCTTCCTCCTCAGCGGAGACTCCTGCGTGCCCGAGGCCCAGTGTGGCTGCCTCTTTGAAGGCAACTACTACAGCGTGAGTGAAAACCCAGCCCTGGCTTGCACCCCTCCCAGGGCACTCCCTTGCCTCTGCTTCCCTGCCTGATGCGCTGACGCTCCGTGCTTCTCCACCTGCAGGAAGGCGAGTACTCTGTGAGCGAGGACTGCACTCGCCAGTGCCGCTGTGAAGCCAACGGCCAGATGGCTTGCTCTGCATTGTCCTGTGGTGAGGATGAGGTCTGCAAGGTCCAGGATGGCCAGAGGGGCTGTTACCCAGCCAGCATCGCTCTCTGCCACATCTACGGCGACCCACATTACAGAACCTTCGATGGGAAGCTCTACCACTTCCAGGGCTCCTGCAACTACACGGTGGTGACAGGCTGTGGCAACACGTCTGTTGGGTTCAGTGTCACCACTCGCAACAAACATCGTGGCAGCCAGAGCTGGACAGCTCTGGACTCCGTGGCAGTGACCCTGGAAGGCCTCCACATTGCTTTGCGCAAGAACAAGCTGGTCTATGTAAGTGCCTCGTTTATATGCCTGGGAACAACAGGTGCCCTGGGCACCATTAAGCACTGCTTAAGACACCCAAGAAGAGCTGGATATGCCCTGAGCCCGCTGGCATGCTCACAGAAGAGCCCAGCAAGGCCCTGAGTAAGGCAGACATGGCTGCTTGTGCAACAAGAGCCATTCCACTTGTTTTCCTGAGTTTTCTCTGCCATACGCAGAGCAGCTGCTCTGCTTGTTGGCCTGGGCAGGGTTTCTCATGCCGACAGTGGTTGTGACTCACTGGGCCCACCGCAGGGAAGACCAGTGACCTCTCAGTGGAGGGCATCTCTTTATGCTTCTGTCCCCCTCTGTCCACCTTATTCAGATCAACGGTGCTCTGACCTCCCTGCCTGCTTCCCCTGCCCCTGGAGTGACTGTTTCCCTGAGTGGCTCCTACGTGCGGGTTTCTACCAAGCTGGGCCTGCAGCTGCAGTTCAATGGGGACCACGAGCTCCTGGTGAGGGTGACTGAGAAGTACAAGGGCAAGCTGTGTGGGCTGTGTGGGACGTACACTGGGAGCCAGCAGGACGACTTCATGGGACCCAATGGGACGCTCGTGCCCAACTTCAATGACTTTGGAGCCAGCTGGATGGTGCCAGATGACGAATGGTTGTGAGTCCTTGTTCGGTCACGTAGATGACAAATGAAAGGGAGAGTGGGGGAGGGAGCTGCAAGGAGCACAAGAGAGGGAGGGTTCGTTATAGCAGACGTGGTGTGATGGAGAGGGGGCTGGCAGTTGTGGGAAAGCATGTGAGAGCACGTAGAGGCTCCACAGCAGCTGCTGTGTCATCCTGGTGTCTCACCTCCCAAGGGCCTTGGCCCTCTGTTACTCTCCACCTGATGCCTCAGAGGAGAATGGTACCTGTGGGCCCTGTTGCCCGTCCTTGCATGTGACAGCAATGGGCGCTTTCCCTTAGCAAGGTATCCAGACTCCAGAGGCTGAGGCTTTGGCTGGGAAGGAGGTTGGGAAAGTGTGTACCTGTGTCCACAGTCTGCTGTGAGCTCAGGGACACGTGTCTGCTTTTCAGGTGTGACACAGAGATCAGCCCACCACCGTCCTGCTCCCCCTCTGCAGAGGACGCAGCTAACAAGCAGTGTGCAATTCTCACACAACCCGGTGGCCCGTTCCAGCCCTGCCACACAGTTCTGCCACCTGAGACATACTTTGAGAGCTGTGTCTATGACCAGTGTGCCACGGCTGGCAGCACAGAGCAGCTCTGCAATGACCTGGGGGCCTATGCCGCAGCCTGTGCTGAGGCAGGCGTGGCTGTGGGAGACTGGAGTGCTGGCACTGTCTGTGGTAAGTGTTGCTTTTGAATGCCCTTTCCCCAATGACTTGTGGCAGCATTGGCACACAGATTTGGAGGGAGTGGATGGTAGACGTCACTGTCGTTGAGCAGAGCATGGATGTGGTTTTTTTCTTGTACGTTCTTTGGGTGTAGGACCTATGCCTAATGATTCAGATCCAGGGAGGCCTTAAAAGCTCTAAGCACATCTGCCAGGTTTGCACAGCGGTTTTCAGAGCGGCTTGCTGCAATGCTCTTACCTCTGTTCTCATAGGTGCTCTGCCCCAGGTGTTCTTAGCAGTGTTGTTTGTCCTGAGCAAGGAGTGGCCTGACCAGACCGATGTATCAGCAGGGTTTTGGTGGTACAGCAGCAGTCTTTGCCTGAGGGATGTTGGGGTGGAGCAATGCAAGGCCAGTCAAGATGGGCAAGGGCTTTTCTATGTACCATCCTTCCCCGGGCATAAAGTGCTTTCGGAAGAAGCTGTCACAATGGTCTGAATACTATAGAAAATCATTGCTGGCATCCCACCTAAAACATAATCCAAGACCCACAATAGGCCAGATCCCATCTCTTTCTCAGATGACGCTCTGAGAGTACTGCGCTGAGCGTCTCTGGTCACAGTGTTGGGGTGTTTGGAAGAGTGTTCCAGCTGCCTGCAACAGAAATGACAAGCTGGTGCAGAACTCCTCTCACTCTCTTATTTGTTCCAGGTTCATCAACACCAGAGCCAGGAACTGCCTTGCCAGGAACCACAACGCAGACTTCACATCCAACAAGTCCTACACCAAGCTCAGGTACACTACGTTCTACCCCTGTCCTCCTCTCCTTGTGGCAGGGATTCATTGAGCTTTTGTGATGACTCATGGCCAAGGGATGGAGGGTCTGTGGGTAATGAGCACATAAGACATGGTTACTCTCTGATACACTAGCCTACTGCCTATCTCAACATGGTTGGCCATCCTCACCTGGCCATCAGCATGTCAGAGATGTATGCTAGCCCTGTGGGACACAGGGAAAAGGTGTCCCCACCCTCACTCTGGAAACTTTCCTTTCTGCACCATATCCAGGTGGCCCAGCAGACTGCAATCTCAACTGCACATTTGATGACGACTTCTGTGAGTGGGTCCAGCCAGACTACAACAGCATTGACTGGATAAGACACAAGGGTCCAACGCCCACGCCAAATACGGGACCCTCCTCTGACCACACAACAGGAGGTAGGAAAAGCAGTCAGTACACAGCAGTCCTTCAGGCAGAGGGCTGCCCCAGGGAAGATGGGAACAAACCTGTTCTAACTGCAAAGAGGCGTCACGTGTTTCTTGGCCTTCCTCCAGAGCCATGTGTGGTGGTCTCCTCCAGGGCCAGTGCCTTACTTTAGGAAGTGTTGATGCCTGGGAATCAATCTGTGGAACGTGTCTCTCTTCTAGGAGATGCTGGTTTCTTCAGAAGCCAGTGATGAGTTGGCCCCAAAGCAACAGGCCCAGGCAAGGACTGTGACGATGCTTTGGAGCTGATGCCATTGCCCACTCCAAGCCGTTCAGCTGCCGTGGCCCAGAGACCATGGTTCATGGGTGGACTCAGGGCTGGAGAGTGCTATGGCTGGCAAAGGAGCTGTGTTTGCTCTCCCCTCTTTTGCCTGCCTTGAGCTGGAGCTCAGGGTACTGCCCGGACTGTTCTTGGGTTGTCCCTGGCTGCTTTGTCTAGATTTGATAGCGTGTGACAGTGTAGCTCACACTCTGTTTCAGATGGCTACTACATCTACCTGCAAGGGAATAATGACTCCGCCGGCTTTGTGGCTCAGTTGGTCAGCCCGGTGTGCGGTGCAGAAGGACCGCACTGCTTCCGCTTCTGGTATCACATGTTTGGAGAGGCTAAAGAAATGGCCCTGCGGGTATATGTGGCTTACAACGGAGACCTAGTGGAGGTCTGGAGCAGCACTGGGAACCATGGGGACAGATGGAACTTGGGAGAGATCACTGTGAACAGCACAGGAAACATGGAGGTAAGGGGCACAGGCTCTCACTGCCATCTGAGATAAACCATGCTTTCTAATGGCACTTCACACATGTGGCTGGAGCTAATGCTGTGAACCATCCTTTCCCTTAGATTGTCCTGGAGGGTCAGTGGGGTGAAGTTTTGCAGAGTAACGTAGCGCTGGATGATCTGTCCATTCACAATGGACCGTGTGAAGGTAAGAGGCTCATCCTTGGGGAAGGGCAGCTTGAGAGGTGTCACTAACTCAGGTAGCAGGATGTGCTGCTGGCAGGAGCATAGGTTGTCTCTGCAGTGCCCTGCGAGCCAGGGTGCAGCTTGCACCCGAGCAGCCTTTCCTATGGGATACTGGAGCACTAGACCTGCCTCCAGTCAACATTTAGTTCAGGTATGACAGGGCCCACAGCCAAGACATTGAAGTGAGGTACATAAGTGCCTAACTGGCTTTTGTCACCGAATACGATTGTGGCAGAGCCCTTGCATGGCAGACTTTTTTCTGAGATGACACTGTAAAACCTTCTCTTGGCATCTCTGGTCACAGTGTTGGGGTGTTTGGGAAGAGTGTACCAGCTGCCTGCAGCAGAAATGACAAGCTGGTGCAGAACTCCTCTCACTCTCTTATTTGTGCTAGGTCTATCAACCCCAGAACCTGGAACCACTTTGCCAGGAACCACAACGCAGACTTCACATCCAACAAGTCCTACACCAAGCTCAGGTACTGCCATGGGTATTCTCCTTGTGGAAGATTCTCCTGGTGTATTCTCCTTGTGGAACATTTTCAGTTGGCTTTCGTTGCGGCTTATGGTAACGGGATTTTGGGTCTGTAGGGAGCTCAGGTACTGCCATGTTGCACTCCCGGCATCTTCTCCTTGTGACAAGCGTTCAGTGAGATTTTCTAATGGCTTGTGTCCAAGAGATGGATGAGCTGTGGCAGAAACTATGCGTGTCAATCAGCGGGACTCTTTGGAGACCACTTGATTCCAAAAATTGGTGCTGAGGAGTTACTGTGCAATCCCTGCCCTGGGCAACTCTGGTCACAGTGTTGGGGTGTTTGGGAAGGGTGCACCAGCTGCCTGCAGCAGAACTCCGATGTTGGTGCACATCACTTCTAGAAATCTCATGAGAGAATCCAGAACCAGATTGCAAAAAAGCAGACTTCACATTGATATTCCTTTTACTGGGTTTTGGACAGATAACGTAGTTTCTTTCTTGAAGAAGAGCTGGCCAAGGAGAATTGATGTTTCTGCTGTTGTCTCCTTAATAGGCAATGTCACTTCAACACTACCAACCACCATTCCAACCACACCTCCAACAGAGGAAACCACAACAGCACCCAAACCAGGCTCAGGTGGGTAAACTAGAAGAGTCATGAGCCTCGTGGTCATCGTCCAAGGTGGGCTGCGCAGAGCAGACAGACAGACAGAAGTGCCTAACTGAACATTTCCTCTGGTCTTTCCACTCTCAGGGACATGCGTGGTAGAAGGAGACCCTCACTACCACACATTTGACAAGCAGCTACACCACTTCATGGGCACCTGCACGTACACCCTCTCTAAGCTGTGTGAGAGCAACAGCTCCCTGCCCTACTTCAACGTGGAAGCAGCCAATGAGCACAGGGGAAGCAACACCCGCGTGTCCTATGTCCGATACGTGGACGTTGATGTGGCTGGCCAGCGCATAAGGCTGGGAAAGGGTGGAGTGGTGACGGTAAGCAGAAGGGGGAGCGGCAGTGGGGGTATGCAAGAGGAGAGAGCTATGCCAAACGGGTTGCTTCATCCGTGCCTTGGCTTCTGTCCTTACAGGTCAACGGAGTGGAAGAGGTGCTGCCCTGCAGCCCATCCACGGGTGTACAGATCTCATCCAGCGGATTTTACACAGTGGTCACAACAGACTTTGGCTTGAGAGTGAAGTTTGATGGCAACCATCGGGTGGAGGTGACGCTGCCGAGCACCTTTGGGGAGAAGGTTTGTGGTATGTGTGGCAACTACAATGGAATAGCAAAAGATGACTTCCTGAACCCAGACGGTTTGCTGGAGCCAGACTCCACCAGCCTGGGCAACAGCTGGCAGGTGTCCAATGACAGCAGGTAGGTGTGACCCCCAGCAGGTCTTGGGGACAAGTTTGGCATGTGTAGAGGGAAAGAGGCACCAGGAGAAGCCCACAGATGACCCAGGGGCTCTGCTCCCTGTCTTTCCACAGCTGCTCAGCTGGACCGCTCCCCACCCCAGCCTGCAACGAGACAGACAAGCAAATCATTGCCAGCGGCTCCTTCTGTGGGCTCCTCAATGAGACCAGCGGCCCGTTTCAGATGTGCCATGCCGTACTGAGCCCCAGCAGTTACTTTGAGACCTGTCTTTATGACCTGTGTGAGCTGGGGCTGGACCGTGACGTCCTGTGCAAGAGCTTGCAGTCCTACGCGGATGCCTGCCAGGCGCTTGGCGTCGAGATCCCTGTGTGGAGGAATGCCACCTTCTGCCGTAAGTCCACATGCAGTACCATGGATCCTTACTCTCAGGAAAGCACAGAATGAGAGAGTGGAGGGTGGCCATAAGAATTACTTTTATCATGTGCCGTGTGGAATCATGGGCATTTGTTAGTGTCAGAGGCACCGTTTTCTGTTTCACTTGATCTGGTGTTACTTAGATTGCCCATGGAGCAGAGCAGACCACAGAGAAAACAGACACATAATTTTTCAAAGGGGAAAAGATAACACAGAGAAGTGTTGTGTTCTCCAAGTAATGGCCATGTCTTCTGCCTCTGCAGCCATCACCTGTCCAGCCAACAGTCACTACGAGCCCTGTGCTGCAGCCTGCCCTGCCACCTGTGTTGACCCAATAGCACCCTACAACTGCAGCTTGCCATGCGTGGAGGGATGTGCGTGCGACAGCGGGTACCTGCTCTACAATGACCTATGCGTGCCCAGCCAGCAGTGTGGGTGCTGGCACAACGGGCAGCACTACCCCGTGGGCTCGGAGTTCTGGGCGGACAACACCTGCTCCTCAAAGTGCACGTGTCCTGCGCGAGGAAGCAAAGTGCAGTGCTCCAGTGCCTCATGCCCTGCAGGCCAGTACTGCGGGGTGCAGGGTGGGAAACCGGAGTGCCTGGAGCAGTCCTACGGCATCTGCCACGTCCACGGTGACCCTCACTACAACACCTTTGACAAGGTGACGCACAACTTCATGGGCAACTGCACCTACACCCTGGCCAAAGTGTGCTCCAACACCACCTCCCTGCCCTACTTCAATGTTGAGGCCAAGAACGAGCATCGTGGCAACACCAGAGTGTCCTATGTGCGCGAAGTCATGGTTGAGGTGTACGGAGAGCGCATTGTCATTGTCAAGAAGGAGAAGAGCCAAGTGCTGGTAGGCAGTGGGGCTGGCGCGAGCGTGGTGCGGCTGCTAGGCAGGGATGGCTTTCGTTGGAGGGGCCCGGCATATAGCCAACATACCCACTGTTCCAAGCTGCAGGCAGAGGGGGTTCCCCCAAACCTACTGGGGTGCTGTGTTTTTCGGTTTTGGGGGGGTGGAAGAGGAAGGGGCAATCAGAGAACATTGCCCAAACCACAGGACATCTGGGTGTGAGCGCATCACGGGCACTGCTTTGCCACGCCTGGCCTGTCAGCTTATGTCCCTGGGGCCTCCTGCCCCAGGGAAGCCAGGGACACGGCCAGGGCCCATTGCAGTCTGTCTGCTCTAGGTGAACAACGTGCGCCGGACCTTGCCGGTGAGCGCAGCGCAAGGTGCCATCACGGTGAGCAGGAGCGGCCGCTACATCGTCCTGGAGACAGACTTCAACCTCCGAGTGTCCTACGACACCGACCACTCGGTGGAAGTGAAGGTGCCCACCACCTACTTCAACCTGACCTGTGGCATGTGCGGGAACTTCAACAACCGCAGAGAGGACGATTACATGATGCCCAACGGGCAGCAGGCAGCAGACTCCAATGCTCTGGGGGAGAGCTGGCAGGTCCCAGATGAGGACGACTCCTCTTGCGGTGTCCCCGTCCCCTCCCCACCCTGCAGTGCCGAAGAGGACAAACTCTACCGTTCGGACCAGTTCTGTGGCATGCTGACTGCCAAGCCTGGCTCTTTTGAGAAGTGCCACGGTGTGATCAACCCCCAGAGCTACTTTGAGACCTGTTTCTATGACCTTTGTGCCCTGAATGGTGGCCAGGATGTCCTGTGTGGCACTCTGGAGGCCTACGCTGACGCGTGCCAGGCAGCAGGCGTAACTCTTCTTCCCTGGAGGAATGCCACCTTCTGCCGTGAGTACCTGCCTTGCAGTGCCAGAAGGGAAACGTGCCGCTCCTCGAGCACAGAACCTCTGGCCAAAGCAAGTCGTTGCTCTTTCCCTTCCCAGAAGTCTTGCTGGTCCTAATGGTGCCCTTCCCCTTGCAGCCCTGCGGTGCCCTGCCAACAGCTACTATGACCCTTGCATGACCGGCTGCCCTGCCACCTGTGTTGACCGACAAGCCCCGCAGAACTGCTCCAAGCCCTGCATGGAGGGCTGTGCGTGTACCTCTGGCTTCCTCCTCAGCGGAGACTCCTGCGTGCCAGAGGCCCAGTGTGGCTGCCTCTTTGAAGGCAACTACTACAGCGTGAGTGAAAACCCAGCCCTGGCTTGCACCCCTCCCAGGGCACTCCCTTGCCTCTGCTTCCCTGCCTGATGCGCTGACGCTCCGTGCTTCTCCACCTGCAGGAAGGCGAGTACTCTGTGAGCGAGGACTGCACTCGCCAGTGCCGCTGTGAAGCCAACGGCCAGATGGCTTGCTCTGCATTGTCCTGTGGTGAAGATGAGGTCTGCAAGGTCCAGGATGGCCAGAGGGGCTGTTACCCAGCCAGCATCGCTCTCTGCCACATCTACGGCGACCCACATTACAGAACCTTCGATGGGAAGCTCTACCACTTCCAGGGCTCCTGCAACTACACGGTGGTGACGGGCTGTGACAACACCTCCGTTGGGTTCAGTGTCACCACCCGCAACAAACATCGTGGCAGCCAGAGCTGGACAGCTCTGGACTCCGTGGCAGTGACCCTGGAAGGCCTCCACATTGCTCTGCGCAAGAACAAGCTGGTCTATGTAAGTGCCTCGTTTTTACGCCTGAGAACAACAGGTGCCCTGGGCACCATTAAGCACTGCTTAAGACCCCCAAGAAGAGCTGGATATGCCCTGAGCCCGCTGGCATGCTCACAGAAGAGCCCAGCAAGGCTCTGAGTAGGGCAGGCATGGCTGCTTGTGCAACAAGAGCCATTCCACTTGTTTTCCTGAGTTTTCTCTGCCATAAGCAGAGCAGCTGCTCTGCTTGTTGGCCTGGGCAGGGTTTCTCATGCCGACAGTGGTTGTGACTCACTGGGCCCACCGCAGGGAAGACCAGTGACCTCTCAGTGGAGGGCATCTCTTTATGCTTCTGTCCCCCTCTGTCCACCTTATTCAGATCAACGGTGCTCTGACCTCCCTGCCTGCTTCTCCTGCCCCTGGAGTGACTGTTTCCCTGAGTGGCTCCTACGTGCGGGTTTCTACCAAGCTGGGCCTGCAGCTGCAGTTCAATGGGGACCATGAGCTCCTAGTGAGGGTGACTGAGAAGTACAAGAGCAAGCTGTGTGGGCTGTGTGGGACGTACACTGGGAGCCAGCAGGACGACTTCATGGGACCCAATGGGACGCTCGTGCCCAACTTCAATGACTTTGGAGCCAGCTGGATGGTGCCAGATGACGAATGGCTGTGAGTCCTTGTTTGATCACGCAGATGACAAATGAAAGGGAGAGTGGGGGAAGGAGCTGCAAGGGGCACAAGAGGGAGGGTTCGTTTTAGCAGACTTGGTGTGAAGGAGAGGGGGCTGGCAGCTGTGGGAAAGCATGTGAGAGCACGTAGAGACAACACAGCGGCTGCTATGTCATCCTGGTGTCTCATCTCCCAAGGGCCTTGGCCCTCTGTTACTCTCCACCTGATGCCTCAGAGGAGAATGGTGCCTGTGGGCCCTGTTGCCCGTCCTTGCATGTGACAGCAATGGGCGCTTTCCCTTAGCAAGGTATCCAGACTCCAGAGGCTGAGGCTTTGGCTGGGATGGAGGTTGGGAAAGTGCGTACCTGGTGTCCACAGTCTGCTGTGAGCTCAGGGACATGTGTCTGCTTTTCAGGTGTGACACAGAGACCAGCCCACCACCGTCCTGCTCCCCCTCTGCGGAGGACGCAGCTAACAAGCAGTGTGCAATTCTCACACAACCCGGTGGCCCGTTCCAGCCCTGCCACACAGTTCTGCCACCTGAGGCATACTTTGAGAGCTGTGTCTATGACCAGTGTGCCACGGCTGGCAGCACAGAACAGCTCTGCAATGACCTGGGGGCCTATGCCGCAGCCTGTGCTGAGGCAGGCGTGGCTGTGGGAGACTGGAGTGCTGGCACTGTCTGTGGTAAGTGTTGCTTTTGAATGCCCTTTCCCCAATGACTTGTGGCAGCATTGGCACACAGATTTGGAGGGAGTGGATGGTAGACGTCACTGTCGTTGAGCAGAGCATGGATGTGGTTTTTTTCTTGTACGTTCTTTGGGTGTAGGACCTATGCCTAATGATTCAGATCCAGGGAGGCCTTAAAAGCTCTAAGCACATCTGCCAGGTTTGCACAGCGGTTTTCAGAGCGGCTTGCTGCAATGCTCTTACCTCTGTTCTCATAGGTGCCCTGCCCCAGGTGTTCTTAGCAGTGTTGTTTGTCCTGAGCAAGGAGTGGCCTGACCAGACTGCTGTATCAGCAGGGTTTTGGTGGTACAACAGCAGTCTTTGCCTGAGGGATGTTGGGGTGGAGCAATGCAAGGCCAGTCAAGATGGGCAAGGGCTTTTCTATGTACCACCCTTTCCCGGACATGAAGTGCATCTGGAAGAAGCTGTCACAATGGTCTGAATACTATAGAAAATCATTGCTGGCATCCCACCTAAAACATAATCCAAGACCCCTGGTAGGCCTAGCAGGCTGCCAGCCACCAAAGTTGGAAGAAGATATAGGACTCGACGTGATAGAAATAGGAAGAAAGATGCATTGACTAATGGCAGTATGGGATACACACAATGGGGGTGATTCTCCAGGAAAAAACGTATTCTTTAACATGTTTTTCATTGGTTTACTCTCTGATACATTAGCGTACTGCATTCCTCAACATGATTGTGCATACTCACCTGGCCATCGCATCCTCGGGATGTATGAACGCCCTGTGGGACACAGGGAAAAGGTTGTCCCACCTGCAGTCCAGAAAGACAGCTTTACTTTTTGAAACCTAGTGAGCTGCCCCAAAAAACTGCAGTTTCACGTGTACATTCAGTGATGACTTCTGTGCATGGGACTAGGGAAATTCATGGAGCATTGACACGATAAGCCACAAAGCTTATCTAAAAAGACAGCTTGAGGAATACTATTGTTTTTGTGGAAATCAGTATAGTCTCTTTCTTGAAGAAGAGCTGACCAAGGAGAATTGATCTGCTTCTGCTGTTGTCTCCTTCATAGGCAATGCGACTACAACACCAACCACCATTCCGACCACACCTCCAACAGAGGAAACCACAACAGCACCCATACCAGGCTCAGGTGGGTAAACTAGAAGAGTCATGGGCCTCATGGTCATTGTCCAAGGTGGGGTGCACAGAGCAGACAGACAGACAGAAGTGCCTAACTGAACATTTCCTCTGGTCTTTCCACTCTCAGGGACATGCGTGGTAGAAGGAGACCCTCACTACCACACATTTGACAAGCAGCTACACCACTTCATGGGCACCTGCACGTACACCCTCTCTAAGCTGTGTGAGAGCAACAGCTCCCTGCCCTACTTCAACGTGGAAGCGGCCAATGAGCACAGGGGAAGCAACACCCGCGTGTCCTATGTCCGATACGTGGACGTTGATGTGGCTGGCCAGCGCATAAGGCTGGGAAAGGGTGGAGTGGTGATGGTAAGCAGAAGGGGGAGCGGCAGTGGGGGTATGCAAGAGGAGAGAGCTATGCCAAACGGGTTGCTTCATCCGTGCCTTGGCTTCTGTCCTTACAGGTCAACGGAGTGGAAGAGGTGCTGCCCTGCAGCCCATCCACAGGCGTACAGATCTCGTCCAGCGGATTTTACACAGTGGTCACAACAGACTTTGGCTTGAGAGTGAAGTTTGATGGCAACCATCGGGTGGAGGTGACGCTGCCGAGCACCTTTGGGGAGAAGGTTTGTGGTATGTGTGGCAACTACAATGGAATAGCAAAAGATGACTTCCTGAACCCAGACGGCTTCCTGGAGCCAGACTCCACCAGCCTGGGCAACAGCTGGCAGGTGTCCAATGACAGCAGGTAGGTGTGGCCCCCAGGAGGTCTGGGGACAAGTTGGGCATGTGTAGAGGGAAAGAGGCACCAGGAGAAGCCCACAGATGACCCAGGGGCTCTGCTCCCTGTCTTTCCACAGCTGCTCAGCTGGACCGCTCCCCACCCCAGCCTGCAACGAGACAGACAAGCAAATCATTGCCAGCAGCTCCTTCTGTGGGCTCCTCAATGAGACCAGCGGCCCGTTTCAGATGTGCCATGCCGTGCTGAGCCCCAGCAGTTACTTTGAGACCTGTCTTTATGACCTGTGTGAGCTGGGGCTGGACCGTGACGTCCTGTGCAAGAGCTTGCAGTCCTACGCAGATGCCTGCCAGGCGCTTGGCGTCGAGATCCCTGTGTGGAGGAATGCCACCTTCTGCCGTAAGTCCACATGCAGTACCATGGATCCTTACTCTCAGGAAAGCACAGAATGAGAGAGTGGAGGGTGGCCATAAGAATTACTTTTATCATGTGCCGTGTGGAATCATGGGCATTTGTTAGTGTCAGAGGCACCGTTTTCTGTTTCACTTGATCTGCTGTTACTTAGATTGCCCATGGAGCAGAGCAGACCACAGAGAAAACAGACACATAATTTTTCAAAGGGGAAAAGATAACACAGAGAAGTGTTGTGTTCTCCAAGTAATGGCCATGTCTTCTGCCTCTGCAGCCATCACCTGTCCAGCCAACAGTCACTACGAGCCCTGTGCTGCAGCCTGCCCTGCCACCTGTGTTGACCCAATGGCTCCCGCTACCTGCAACCAGCCGTGCGTGGAGGGATGTGCGTGCGACAGCGGGTACCTGCTCTACAATGACCGATGCGTGCCTAGCCAGCAGTGCGGGTGCTGGCACAACGGGCAGCACTACCCCGTGGGCTCGGAGTTCTGGGCGGACAGCACGTGCTCCTCAAAGTGCACGTGTCCCGCGCGAGGAAGCAAAGTGCAGTGCTCCAGTGCCTCATGCCCTGCAGGCCAGTACTGCGGGGTGCAGGGTGGGAAACCGGAGTGCCTGGAGCAGTCCTACGGCATCTGCCACGTCCACGGTGACCCTCACTACAACACCTTTGACAAGGTGACGCACAACTTCATGGGCAACTGCACCTACACCCTGGCCAAAGTGTGCTCCAACACCACCTCCCTGCCCTACTTCAATGTTGAGGCCAAGAACGAGCATCGTGGCAACACCAGAGTGTCCTATGTGCGCGAAGTCATGGTTGAGGTGTACGGAGAGCGCATTGTCATTGTCAAGAAGGAGAAGAGCCAAGTGCTGGTAGGCAGTGAGGCTGGCGCGAGCGTGGTGCGGCTGCTAGGCAGGGATGGCTTTCATTGGAGGGGCCTGGCATGTAGCCAACATACCCACTGTCCCAAGCAGCAGGCAGAGGGGGTTCCCCCAAAGCCCATGCAGTTCTGTGTTTTTTGGTTTGGGGTGGGAGGGAGGTTTTGGGGGAGGAAGGGGCAATCAGAGAACATTGCCCAAACCACAGGACATCTGGGTGTGAGCGCATCACGGGCTCTGCTTTGCCACGCCTGGCCTGTCAGCTTATGTCCCTGGGGCCTCCTGCCCCAGGGAAGCCAGGGACACGGCCAGGGCCCATTGCAGTCTGTCTGCTCTAGGTGAACAACGTGCGCCGGACCTTGCCAGTGAGCGCAGCGCAAGGTGCCATCACGGTGAGCAGGAGCGGCCGCTACATCGTCCTGGAGACAGACTTCAACCTCCGAGTGTCCTACGACACCGACCACTCGGTGGAGGTGAAGGTGCCCACCACCTACTTCAACCTGACCTGTGGCATGTGCGGGAACTTCAACAACCGCAGAGAGGACGATTACATGATGCCCAACGGGCAGCAGGCAGCAGACTCCAATGCTCTGGGGGAGAGCTGGCAGGTCCCAGATGAGGACGACTCCTCTTGCGGTGTCCCCGTCCCCTCCCCACCCTGCAGTGCCGAAGAGGACAAACTCTACCGTTCGGACCAGTTCTGTGGCATGCTGACTGCCAAGCCTGGCTCTTTTGAGAAGTGCCACGGTGTGATCAACCCCCAGAGCTACTTTGAGACCTGTTTCTATGACCTTTGTGCCCTGAATGGTGGCCAGGATGTCCTGTGTGGCACTCTGGAGGCCTACGCTGACGCGTGCCAGGCAGCAGGCGTAACTCTTCTTCCCTGGAGGAATGCCACCTTCTGCCGTGAGTACCTGCCTTGCAGTGCCAGAAGGGAAACGTGCCGCTCCTCGAGCACAGAACCTCTGGCCAAAGCAAGTCTTTGTTCTTCCCCTTCCCAGAAGTCTTGCAGGTCCTAACGGTGCCCTTCCCCTTGCAGCCCTGCGGTGCCCTGCCAACAGCTACTATGACCCTTGCATGACCGGCTGCCCTGCCACCTGTGTTGACCGACAAGCCCCACAGAACTGCTCCAAGCCCTGCATGGAGGGCTGTGCGTGTACCTCTGGCTTCCTCCTCAGCGGAGACACCTGTGTGCCCGAGGCCCAGTGTGGCTGCCTCTTTGAAGGCAACTACTACAGCGTGAGTGAAAACCCAGCCCTGGCTTGCACCCCTCCCAGGGCACTCCCTTGCCTCTGCTTCCCTGCCTGATGCGCTGACGCTCCGTGCTTCTCCACCTGCAGGAAGGCGAGTACTCTGTGAGCGAGGACTGCACTCGCCAGTGCCGCTGTGAAGCCAACGGCCAGATGGCTTGCTCTGCATTGTCCTGTGGTGAAGATGAGGTCTGCAAGGTCCAGGATGGCCAGAGGGGCTGTTACCCAGCCAGCATCGCTCTCTGCCACATCTACGGCGACCCACATTACAGAACCTTCGATGGGAAGCTCTACCACTTCCAGGGCTCCTGCAACTACACGGTGGTGACGGGCTGTGACAACACCTCCATTGGGTTCAGTGTCACCACCCGCAACAAACATCGTGGCAGCCAGAGCTGGACAGCTCTGGACTCCGTGGCAGTGACCCTGGAAGGCCTCCACATTGCTCTGCGCAAGAACAAGCTGGTCTATGTAAGTGTCTCGTTTTTACGCCTGGGAACAACAGGTGCCCTGGGCACCATTAAGCACTGCTTAAGACCCCCAAGAAGAGCTGGATATGCTCTGAGCCCGCTGGCATGCTCACAGAAGAGCCCAGCAAGGCCCTGAGTAAGGCAGACATGGCTGCTTACGCAACAAGAGCCATTCCACTTGTTTACCTGAGTTTTCTCTGCCATAAGCAGAGCAGCTGCTCTGCTTGTTGGCCTGGGCAGGGTTTCTCATGCCGACAGTGGTTGTGACTCACTTGGCCCACCGCAGGGAAGACCAGTGACCTCTCAGTGGAGGGCATCTCTTTATGCTTCTGTCCCCCTCTGTCCACCTTATTCAGATCAACGGTGCTCTGACCTCCCTGCCTGCTTCCCCTGCCCCTGGAGTGACTGTTTCCCTGAGTGGCTCCTACGTGCGGGTTTCTACCAAGCTGGGCCTGCAACTGCAGTTCAATGGGGACCATGAGCTCCTAGTGAGGGTGACTGAGAAGTACAAGGGCAAGCTGTGTGGGCTGTGTGGGACGTACACTGGGAGCCAGCAGGACGACTTCATGGGACCCAATGGGACGCTCGTGCCCAACTTCAATGACTTTGGAGCCAGCTGGATGGTGCCAGATGATGAATGGCTGTGAGTCCTTGTTCGGTCACGTAGATGACAAATGAAAGGGAGAGTGGGGGAAGGAGCTGCAAGGGGCACAAGAGGGAGGGTTCGTTATAGCAGACGTGGTGTGATGGAGAGGGGGCTGGCAGTTGTGGGAAAGCATGTGAGAACACTTAGAGACTCCACAGCAGCTGCTGTGTCATCCTGGTGTCTCACCTCCCAAGGGCCTTGGCCCTCTGTTACTCTCCACCTGATGCCTCAGAGGAGAATGGTGCCTGTGGGCCCTGTTGCCCGTCCTTGCATGTGACAGCAATGGGCGCTTTCCCTTAGCAAGGTATCCAGACTCCAGAGGCTGAGGCTTTGGCTGGGAAGGAGGTTGGGAAAGTGCGTACCTGGTGTCCACAGTCTGCTGTGAGCTCAGGGACACGTGTCTGCTTTTCAGGTGTGACACAGAGATCAGCCCACCACCGTCCTGCTCCCCCTCTGCAGAGGACGCAGCTAACAAGCAGTGTGCAATTCTCACACAACCCGATGGCCCGTTCCAGCCCTGCCACACAGTTCTGCCACCTGAGACATACTTTGAGAGCTGTGTCTATGACCAGTGTGCCACGGCTGGCAGCACAGAGCAGCTCTGCAATGACCTGGGGGCCTATGCCGCAGCCTGTGCTGAGGCAGGCGTGGCTGTGGGAGACTGGAGTGCTGGCACTGTCTGTGGTAAGTGTTGCTTTTGAATGCCCTTTCCCCAATGACTTGTGGCAGCATTGGCACACAGATTTGGAGGGAGTGGATGGTAGCTGTCGTTGAGCAGAGCATGGATGTGTTTTTTTTCTTGTATGTTCTTTGTGTGTAGGACCTATGCCTCCAGGGAGGCCTTAAAAGCTCTAAGCACATCTGCCAGTTTTGCACAGCGGTTTTCAGAGCGGCTTGCTGCAATGCTCTTACCTCTGTTCTCATAGGTGCTCTGCCCCAGGCGTTCCTAGAAGTGTTCTTCTGAGCACAGGATTGGCCTGACCAGACTACTGTTATCAGCAGGGTTTTGGTGGTACAGCAGTAGTCTTTGCCTGAGGGATGTTGTGGTAGAGCAATGCCCGACCAGTCAAGATGGTCTAGGGTTTTGGAGACCCCTTGAGTGCAGACATTTGTGCTGAGGAGTCACTGTACAATCCCTGCCCTGGGTGTCTCTGGCCACTGTGTTGCAGTTTTTGGGAAGGGTGCACCAGCTGCCTGCAGCAGAACTCCCAGGTTCCTCTCACTCTCTTATTTGTTCCAGGTTCATCAACACCAGAGCCAGGAACTGCCTTGCCAGGAACCACAACGCAGACTTCACATCCAACAAGTCCTACACCAAGCTCAGGTACACTACGTTCTACCCCTGTCCTCCTCTCCTTGTGGCAGGGATTCATTGAGCTTTTGTGATGACTCATGGCCAAGGGATGGAGGGTCTGTGGGTAATGAGCACATAAGACATGGTTACTCTCTGATACACTAGCCTACTGCCTATCTCAACATGGTTGGCCATCCTCACCTGGCCATCAGCATGTCAGAGATGTATGCTAGCCCTGTGGGACACAGGGAAAAGGTGTCCCCACCCTCACTCTGGAAACTTTCCTTTCTGCACCATATCCAGGTGGCCCAGCAGACTGCAATCTCAACTGCACATTTGATGACGACTTCTGTGAGTGGGTCCAGCCAGACTACAACAGCATTGACTGGATAAGACACAAGGGTCCAACGCCCACGCCAAATACGGGACCCTCCTCTGACCACACAACAGGAGGTAGGAAAAGCAGTCAGTACACAGCAGTCCTTCAGGCAGAGGGCTGCCCCAGGGAAGATGGGAACAAACCTGTTCTAACTGCAAAGAGGCGTCACGTGTTTCTTGGCCTTCCTCCAGAGCCATGTGTGGTGGTCTCCTCCAGGGCCAGTGCCTTACTTTAGGAAGTGTTGATGCCTGGGAATCAATCTGTGGAACGTGTCTCTCTTCTAGGAGATGCTGGTTTCTTCAGAAGCCAGTGATGAGTGGGCCCCAAAGCAACAGGCCCAGGCAAGGACTGTGACGATGCTTTGGAGCTGATGCCATTGCCCACTCCAAGCCGTTCAGCTGCCGTGGCCCAGAGACCATGGTTCATGGGTGGACTCAGGGCTGGAGAGTGCCATGGCTGGCAAAGGAGCTGTGTTTGCTCTCCCCTCTTTTGCCTGCCTTGAGCTGGAGCTCAGGGTACTGCCCGGACTGTTCTTGGGTTGTCCCTGGCTGCTTTGTCTAGATTTGATAGCGTGTGACAGTATAGCTCACACTCTGTTTCAGATGGCTACTACATCTACCTGCAAGGGAATAATGACTCCGCCGGCTTTGTGGCTCAGTTGGTCAGCCCGGTGTGCAGTGCAGAAGGACCGCACTGCTTCCGCTTCTGGTATCACATGTTTGGAGAGGCTAAAGAAATGGCCCTGCGGGTATATGTGGCTTACAACGGAGACCTAGTGGAGGTCTGGAGCAGCACTGGGAACCATGGGGACAGATGGAACTTGGGAGAGATCACTGTGAACAGCACAGGAAACATGGAGGTAAGGGGCACAGGCTCTCACTGCCATCTGAGATAAACCATGCTTTCTAATGGCACTTCACACATGTGGCTGGAGCTAATGCTGTGAACCATCCTTTCCCTTAGATTGTCCTGGAGGGTCAGTGGGGTGAAGTTTTGCAGAGTAACGTAGCGCTGGATGATCTGTCCATTCACAAGGGACCGTGTGAAGGTAAGAGGCTCATCCTTGGGGAAGGGCAGCTTGAGAGGTGTCACTAACTCAGGTAGCAGGATGTGCTGCTGGCCGGAGCATAGGTTGTCTCTGCAGTGCCCTGCGAGCCAGGGTGCAGCTTGCACCCGAGCAGCCTTTCCTATGGGATACTGGAGCACTAGACCTGCCTCCAGTCAACATTTAGTTCAGGTATGACAAGGCCCACAGCCAAGACATTGAAGTGAGGTACATAAGTGCCTAACTGGCTTTTGTCACCGAATACGATTGTGGCAGAGCCCTTGCATGGCAGACTTTTTTCTGAGATGACACTGTAAAACCTTTTCTTGGCATCTCTGGTCACAGTGTTGGGGTGTTTGGGAAGAGTGTACCAGCTGCCTGCAGCAGAGATGACAAGCTGGTGCAGAACTCCTCTCACTCTCTTATTTGTGCTAGGTCTATCAACCCCAGAACCTGGAACCACTTTGCCAGGAACCACAACGCAGACTTCACATCCAACAAGTCCTACACCAAGCTCAGGTACTGCCATGTTTCACCCCTGGTGTATTCTCCTTGTGGAACATTTTCAGTTGGCTTTCATTGCGGCTCATGTTAAAGGGAATTTTGGTTCTCTGGGGAAGGAGCTGCGTGTCCCCTTTCATCACCCAGCAGTGCTCTTAGGAGACCCTTTGATTCCAAAAATTGGTGCTGAGGAGTCACTGTGCAATCCCTGCCCTGGGTGTCTCTGGGCAGAGTGTTCGGGTGTTTGGGAAGGGTACACCAGCTGTGCCTGCAGCAGAACTGACAAGTTGGTGTACAATTCCTCTCACTCTCTTATTTGTGCCAGGTCCATCAACCCCAGAACCAGGAACCACAACGCAGACTTCACATCCAACAAGTCCTACACCGAGCTCAGGTACTGCCATGTTGCACCCCTGGTGTATTCTCCCTGTGGAACATTTTCTGTTGGCTTTCATCGGGGTTCATGTTAAAGGGATGTTGGGTCTGTGGGGAAGGAGCTGCATATCCCCTTTCATCACCCAGAAATCCTCTTTGGGGACCCCTTGAATGAAGAAATTGGTGCTGTGGAGTCACTGTGCAGTCCCTGCCCTGGGACTACTCTGGTCACAGTGTTGGGGTGTTTGGGAAGGGTGCACCAGCTTCGTGCAGCAGAACTCCCACGCTGGTGCAGAACTCCTCTCACTCTCTTATTTGTGCCAGGTCCATCAACCCCAGAACCAGGAACCACAACGCAGACTTCACATCCAACAAGTCCTACACCAAGCTCAGGTACTGCCGTGTTGCACCCCTGGTGTATTCTCCTTGTGGAACATTTTCTGTTGGCTTTCATCGGGGTTCATGTTAAAGGGATGTTGGGTCTGTGGGGAAGGAGCTGCATATCCCCTTTCATCACCCAGAAATCCTCTTTGGGGACCCCTTGAATGAAGAAATTGGTGCTGTGGAGTCACTGTGCAATCCCTGCCCTGGGACTACTCTGGTCACAGTGTTGGGGTGTTTGGGAAGGGTGCACCAGCTGCCTGCAGCAGAACTGAAAGTTTGTTGCACAATTCCTCTCACTCTCTTATTTGTGCCAGGTCCATCAACCCCAGAACCAGGAACCACAACGCAGACTTCATGTACAACAAGTCCTACACCGAGCTCAGGTACTGCCATGTTGCACTCCTGGCATCTCCTCCTCGTGGCAAGCGTTCAGTGAGCTTTTCTAAAGGCTTGTGGCCATGGGATGGACAGTCTGTGGTAGAGAAGCTGTGTGTCACTCAGCAAAGCTCTTAGGAGGCCACCTGAGTGCAGATATTGGTAATGAGGAGTCACTGTACGATTCCTGTCCTAGACCTCCCTGGTCACTGTTCGGGATATTTAGGGAGGGTGCGCCAGCTGCCTGCAGCAGAACTGAGAAGTTGGTGTACAGTTCCTCTAACTCTCTTATTTGTGCCAGGTCCATCAACCCCAGAACCTGGAACCACAACGCAGACTTCATGTACAACAAGTCCTACACCGACCTCAGGTACTGCCATGTTGCATCCCTGGCATCTTCTGCCTTTGTCAAGTGTTCACTGAGATTTTCTAATGTATTTTGGCCAAAGGATGTTGGGTCTGTGGGGAAGGAGCAGGTTGTCCACTTTCATCACCCAGCAGTGCTCTTAGGAGACCCCTTGAGTGCAGACATTGGTGCTGAGGAGTCACTGTGCGATCCCTGTCCTGGGCCTCTCTGGCCATGATGTTGGGGTGTTTGGGAAGGGTGCATCAGCTGCCTGCAGCAGAACTCCCACGTCGGTGCAGAACTCTTCTCACTCTCTTATTTGTGCCAGGTCCATCAACCCCAGAACCTGGAACCACTTTGCCAGGAACCACAACACAGACTTCACATCCAACAAGTCCTACACCGAGCTCAGGTACTGCCATGTTGCACCCCCGTCATCTTCTGACTTTGTCAAGTGTTCAGTGAGCTTTTCTAAAGGCTCATGGCCAAGGAATTTTGGTTCTGTGGGGAAGGAGCTGCGTGTCCCCTTTCATCACCCAGCAGTGCTCTTAGGAGACCCCTTGAGTGCAGACATCGGTGCTGAGGAGTCACTGTGCAATCCCTGCCCTGGGCATCTCTGGGCAGTGTTGGGGTGTTTGGGAAGGGTGCACCAGCTTCGTGCAGCAGAACTCCCACGCTGGTGCAGAACTCTTCTCACTCTCTTATTTGTGCCAGGTCCATCAACCTCAGAACCAGGAACCACAACACAGACTTCACATCCAACAAGTCCTACACCAAGCTCAGGTACTGCCATGTTGCACCCCTGGTGTATTCTCCATGTGGAACATTTTCTGTTGGCTTTCATCGGGGTTCATGTTAAAGGGATGTTGGGTCTGTGGGGAAGGAGCTGCATATCCCCTTTCATCACCCAGAAATACTCTTTGGGGACCCCTTGAATGAAGAAATTGGTGCTGTGGAGTCACTGTGCAGTCCCTGCCCTGGGACTACTCTGGTCACAGTGTTGGGGTGTTTGGGAAGGGTGCACCAGCTGCCTGCAGCACAATATCCACGTTGGTGTAGAACTCCTCTCACTCTCTTATTTGTGCCAGGTCCATCAACCCCAGAACCAGGAACCAGTTTGCCAGGAACCACAACACAGACTTCACATCCAACAAGTCCTACACCGAGCTCAGGTACTGCCATGTTGCACCCCTGGCATCTTCTCCTTGTTGCATGTGTTCAGTTGGCTTTCATCGGGGTTCATGTTAAAGGGATGTTGGTTCTGTGGGGAAGGAGCTGTGTGTCCCCTTTCATCACGCAGCAGTGCTCTTTGGAGACCCCTTTGGTCCAGAAATTGCTATAATTTTTTTTTTGCCTACATTTGTTTCTCAACCTCTATCAAAGATACCTGTGTATAGATTATTTATGGGTCCAAAACCGGGGTGCAGAGCTGGCCTTTTGAATGTTCTTGACTGATGTCATCACTGCTACATCTGAGCAGCAATTGCAAGGTCAACCAAAGTCTAACAAAGCAACTGCAGAGGTCTGGTAGAGATTCAGATTAATTTATTCTGTGTCTGTCTTCCCAGGCCATGCTTCCTGCACTGCCTCCGGAGATCCACATTACAAGACTTTTGACCACAGAGTTCATCATTTCATGGGAAATTGCACTTACACCCTCTCCAAAGTGTGCAATGTCTCTGAGAGGCTTCCATACTTTGATGTGTCCACAACGAATGAGCACAGAGGATCCAACACCAAAGTCTCTTATGTGAAGTCAGTTCATGTGGAAGTCTATGGCAACAAGGTTTCTTTACTGAAAAACAAGAAAGTGAACGTAAGAAAATACTTGTTTAAAAGACATTTGTATCATTCTTAACCTGACATGCAGAAAATGAAATATATTCTCCTGTTGTAGAGTTCACAGCAAACTTTCTCTTTTTATGAGTTAAATGTACCTCTCTTGTCCAATAAATTTCTTTAGGTGAAGTGTTCTTTAATTACTTCCACTTCCCTTGTGCTCAAGATCATCTCTTTCACTAATCTGTTTTAGCTGCTGATAGTTGTAGGAGTCCCAGCAGCCATACACTAATTTTTAAAACCTGCTGTACAGGTGAATGGCAACAGAATGAATCTGCCTGTATTCATTGAAAAGAAGATCAGCATTCGAAGCAGTGGTGGATATGTTCTCTTGCAAACTGACTTTGGACTGTGGGTGAGATATGATGGAAATCATTATGCAGAAGTCTCTGTGCCCACTAATTACAGTGGTCTGCTCTGTGGCCTCTGTGGTAAGTTACAGGTTTAGTCGCTTTTTAGTGAATTGTGAATACTTAAGCTTTTTGTCTTAGCATGTCATACATTACACACAACTAGTCCTTGTCAAATGGACTATCATTTATGGCACAGAAAAAAACTGCAAGAATTTTTCAGTTTCTGAGAACTGTTAGAAGAAGAAAACTCCTAGTAAAATGCTATCCATTTGGAATGCTGGGAGGTAGAACTACTACTAGTATTTAGCCAAATAAAAAAGCCTCACTTCAGTTCTACATTTAAATTTAGGAAGAGTAATGATTTGCATGCATCTACTCAAGAATTCCAGGAATGTATTTTTCTGTTATTTGCATTCTGATGTATTGGCCTTTTCTTGGGTGTGAGGAATGCTACACCATTTAATCGTGTGAATCATAAAAACTTCAGGCTGTTTGCACAGCAGAGAGCAATCTTCAGAGTAGTTTGCCATCAACACCCTCCAACTTCCCTGTGGCTGTATTCCTGTTTTCCTATGCTGCTTTAGGAGATATTTATACAACCTGAATGATCATGTTTATAAATCCAGGGGGGCAGGAGTGGGATAAATTTTAAAAATCTGAAATCCAGGTGATTATATGAAATGTATTTCAGGATTAAAGTGGGGCTGTCAAAATTATAAGAGTAGCTCCTCTTGCAAGTTTCTGATTATTACTTGATCTGGATCATCTGAAGTTTCTTAGTTCAGCTATCTCTCAGTGTGCTTTTCATACTTTCAATTCAGAAAATCTACCTAAGAATATAATGATGCAAGTAACACTTCATCTTTAGCCCAGAAGTCTGCAAGTAGGATCCAAGGAAATGAGTTGGGGGGGGAGGAGGGGTTTAGCTAAGCAATTCTACCTTGTATGCAATGCAATCTTGTGACATAGGTACTTACAGACTCCTTGCTTCAAGTCCACAGTCTTGTCAATAGTCAAAGTCTAAAACACAACTGAGCCTTTCTTATTTTGCCCAGTACTCACTGATGTTGCATATATCTTCTGACCAGTTCATTTTGCAGCCTGAAACCTAGGTTTGTTCTACAGGTGTGAACTTCGTATGTCCCATAAACCTCTTTTTACCTTCACAGGTAATTATAATAGTGATCCAGATGATGACAACATAAAGCCCAATGGTGACACTGCAAGTAGTTCCACTGATCTTGGGCAAAGCTGGCTTGTCCCTGAGAATAACACCTAGTATGTATACTCATTTAATCATACAGCATTTGCTAATCAAACTATAAAATCAAGCATCTGTCCACTCACTGCATTTATAATCCAGTACCATTTTACATCTTCCAACTGTCCATTAGAAATAGCTGCCCCTTACATTAAATAGGGTATAAGAGGGCATGTATCAAAGTCTTGTTTTCCAAAGCAGAAACTGCTGAATATGAGGTGGTATTCAGCCCAGTTCCCTGATTGGAAACTAAACTGTTTGGAATCCATAGGTCTTTTTTTCAGCTGAGAATACACCTTTGAACAGCCCAGAAGGCATAAAAAACAGAGTCCATTCAGTGACAGAGCTGATGTCAGCATTTCAAAAAAGCTGGATAAAGTCTTGTGACCATAATAAAATACACTCTATTGTGCACTGTTGTCATCAATCTTCCACTGAAAAACTGATAGTAAGATATGTGAAACACACATTTGTTCTTTCCCCAGCTGCTCTAATGGGGCAGAAGAGGAATGTGATCCTCTGCTGGAGAGTGAAGCACAGAAGAACACAGCATGTGGCATGATCACAGACCCAACAGGTAGTGTGCTGGTACTTTGTGAGTCACGTGAAGGAGCACTTTATAGCTTGTGTTGTCTCTACAGTCCGTTGTTCTGAGCTCACATGGGAAGCATGTAAAACCTCCAGTGTGAACAGCCAACTCATATGTGTTCAGTCACGTTATGTCAGCTATTCAGACAGGTGCCAATGTGTCTATGAGGACTCTCTGAGAATGTGTTCAGGGAGCTATAGCTGCTCTTTGCTTTGTAGTGACTTGCACTCTGCTTGCTACAAGAAATAGTTCAGAGGGCACTGTCATTCCATGTACTACAGGTGATTTATCTGAAATTCTGTAGATGTTCCCTGCATAGGAGAGCCCCAGCAGTTGTCTAGAATTAGTGGCTTGCCTAGCCAACAAGTCCTAATTCATGTAAGCTATGTTGTATTGATCATGCAAAAAGAAGACAGCCTGAACCACAAACCAAGTCTCATTGTGCACACTCCATTTCCACGTTGGTTCAACTTACTAAACAAGTTAACCTGGAGCACTCACATTTGCCATGGCATAAAATAGACAGTGGTAGTGACCTTATAATTCCCAATATTATTTCTTTTTCTATCCTTATATATATCTTTCTTGATTCACACAGGAATCTTCAAGGATTGTCACAACAAAGTGCCTCCAAAGAATTTCATTGAAAACTGTGTTTATGACATGTGTTTAACTGGTGGACAGGCAACATCCTTATGCTATGGACTGCAGGCCTATGCTGAGACATGCATCAATGCTGGCATATGCATAGAGTGGAGGAATGCTACTCTTTGTCGTAAGTGTTGTGACTTTTCAATATCTATTCTGGATTTAAACCTCAAAAGTATGCACATTCTACCCTACCTCCTCTACATACTATTTCATTTTATGTTATGTTTTGAGTATAGTCTAGCTTTTGTCATGTCTTGACCCTGCTTCAGTTTCAGTACCACTCCAGTATTTGTATAAAACAGTAATTTTCATGAACACGTGGATACATGTAGATCTAATCCTTAAAGTTTTAAGGGCAGTTTTCTGCTTGCCAGACATCTTCTGAAGAACTTTTTATCCATAAACTACACACATGAAGAAAAAAGAAGCCCTCTAAAGGTTAAAAACACTGAAATAAACTAATTCTTTTCCATGTTTTGGGGTTTTTTTTACATACATTTTGATTATACCTTCTGAAGATTTGCACTTTTTTTCTGTGATCAACAATTAGCTTTGCATTGAAACTAGCAAAAAGAAAAACCCAAAAACCCCACCCAACCAAGAAAAATCCCAAACAACCAGCCAAACCATTGAGAGATTCTGGGACCTTCTCAGTTCAGAAAAAGAATTATTGTGACTTTTGAATGGCTTTAAATCACCCAGTAAGTCAGTCCTAGGAGGAGAGAGCATAGAGAATTCATATAAAAAACCAAGACAGAACAAGAAACAAGCTTCTAACATGCCAAATCAGATTAAAGCTATGGACATCCAGACTCCATAGTCTGAGGCCATAGCCCAGGATCTAAATTTCTATTGCTTGGCTCCATCCATCAACAATTCAAACAAAAACTCAACCTTAATAACAGGCAGGTACTCTGCCTAGATGACTAGACATGTTGGCTGCAATTGTCTGGAGAGGGCTGAGAGATCCTTCTGTAGCCACAGAAGCAAATGACAGTCATATGTAGTGATTTATCACAGAGTCTAGCCAGAAACAGTATTTAGGGTATTTTTTAAAAGACAGAAATGGGCAGATGCTTCAGGATTTCTGTAAAATGTGAAGTCTTCTCTGGGGAGTATGCTTTGAACGATGGAAGCAAATTCTACCATGAGCAGGAGGGGTGTAACAGTATAATGTATCTTTCTCAAGGGGTCTCAGTTAAAGACAGAGTCTGATTTTTAGTTCTATTTTTAAATATATGGCAGATGTTCAAACAGTACCTACAGTAATGGGACCGTATCAGGTGGTACATGAAGAGATTCCTCTATTCCCTTGATGGAGTGACTTTATGTTTTTAAACCTGCAGAAAAAAGTTTACTGAACCAAGCACAATGATCCTGTATGATCACATCAGACCTCAGGTCAAAGCAAGGCTACAATGTTTGACTGACTTTGTGAGGGGAAGTGCAGGGTGGCCCACCTGTCTTACTCACCTCTATCAAAAGCCACCCATCTCCCACTGCAAGAAAAGCCTTTGTACACAACACTCTCCAATGTCAGTTTCTAACAGCATTTCTTGTTCATTTTCAGAAGAAAACAGGGAAATCACTAGGCAAAAAATTATGATGATTTTGCACTATTGAGTGATCTTTTTTTATTTCTTCTCTCTAGCAATGTCCTGTCCTGGAGGCAGTATCTACAATGGCTGTGGTACTAGGTGTCCCTCTACCTGTTTGAACTTCTCAGCAGTTGATTCCTGCAGTTCCTTACCAGTGGAAGGTTGCTTCTGTAAAGAAGGCTACGTTTTGAGTGGAGACAAATGTGTGCCAGAAAGCAGCTGTGGTTGTATTGATGAAAAAGACCAGTATCACCAGGTAAGTTACCCCAGATATTTAAAGAGGAAAAAAAAAACCAAACCAGAATAGGCACCTCATTCTTTACCTCCACAAGAAAAAAATATGTTAACAACACTACTGCAATTTACAGCATTAATTATAACAAAATAGACTCACTTTGTCAGCCACCTTGATCCACAAGTTGTGTGGCTGTAATTACCCAAATGATCATATATCGTGCACAAATACTAATAATTTGATTATCCCTTATGGTATTACCCTCCACTTTACCTTACAGTATATACTTATACACTCTTTTTTTCCCACTCAGCTGGATGAAAGCTGGTTCACCAATTATTCCTGCACTGAACGCTGTACCTGCAGACCTAGCAATACCATTGTATGCACACCCTGGGAGTGTGGAGTCAAAGAGGAATGCAGTATTCAGGATGGTGTGCTGGGCTGTCATTCCAATGGTAAGTCCTGTCTGAAAATGGTCCTCAATGTCAATTCCATAATTAGATCCTTCTCCTTCCAGCTTTATTATAAATTTCTTACGTGATGGCAAAGAAATCCTAACTGACTTCTGCCAGTGCTAAGAGATGAAGAGACATGATGGTCTGTCTTACAAGCACAGATCTCCCTCTGTTGTAGTGGACATCAGCAAAAATTGATGCTACCCAAAAGTTGCAAGGTCATTTGATGTCCCTTGGTCTCGCTAATACAAATTCAAGTCCCACATCACCAGTGCTGCAAGGCTTAAATTTATGAATAGGGAACTGCATTTCTGAGACTCTGGGTGATGGCAAATGCATTAAGTATCTATGTGGATTAAGTCTATATAAATACAAATCTATTTACTTTTTATTTACTTTTACATCTATATTTACACATATAATTATGTATTTTTATATAGCTGTATTAGTCCTAACTACCATAAATCATAGCTGCAACCACATATAGAAATGTATAAAGAGGTCCATTTGCTGCCAAGTTGACCGTTTGTACATAATTAAATTTAGGAGACTCTTTCTAGAAAATTCTTATTTCCAAATAAATGTCATTGGCATGAACCTGAGATACCTCTGTGAAGGTTTCCCACATAATAATTATCAGGCTTGGGCTGCTGCACTTGTGCAAATGTCTGTGATCAGCTGAGTCCATGGTGACAGCCAGTTCAAAGTTCTTAGATCATTTTTTTTCCACCTTCAGGCGAAGCAACGTGCCAAGTGGCAGGAGATCCCCATTATTTCACTTTTGATGGAATGATGTACACTTTTGTGGGTACATGCACCTACACTTTGGTTGAGGTTGTTGACAGCAACGGTGTGGTTCCCATAACCATCCTTGGCAAGAATGAGGACAGAGGACTAAGAGGGGCCACATACTTGAAAGAAGTCTACATAGATGTGTATGGTGTACGAATCACCCTTCAGAAAAGCCAAGGAATCCTGGTAAGTAGTGGTGCTTTTTTTCCATCAAGAATGATCTTTAAATTAGCTCACTACAGTAGCTGTAGGAAAAAGGCTCTTTGTGGTTAGTAAGGAATATGTACATGTATGTTTAATATTTGTGGGAACCTCTATTAACTGAATGTCATGGGGAAATGTAATTTCTCACTAGATCCCAAGGCTTCTGATTTGAGTTTACTGTTCTATTGGCTGTATCTTGGACATGTATCCCAGAGCCTCCAGATCAGAAAATTGTTTCCTGAGCTAAAAATGGGGCTCAATAACTGTTATCAACCCAATTGCCTATAGCTAGCTAGGAAGAGCAGAGGAAAAGCACGTCATGTTGTATTAGTCTAGAGTAGCACTGGGAGCTGTGGCAGTACCACCCTATGGGTGGGTACAAGCTTCCTCACTACTAGGGATCTTTTCAACTCCCTCTTAAAGGCACAAGCTAGAAGTCCTGCCTAGCTCTCCTCAGCTGAAAAGCAGATTTCTCCAACCTATAGTTGGAATATACGATGGTGGAAGTTCAATGGAACTAAAGTTGTCATAGAGAAATATTCAGCACTGAAAAGAGTAGAGATTGGGAGCAGGAAAGCTTTCATGAATGTATGGACTGACAAATGACATGTCTCTCCAGCTGAACGATGAGAGAGTCTACACTCCAGTGGAGAATCGGTTGCGAGGCGTGACCATTGGAAGTGTTGGCAGATTTATAGTAGTGGAAACTGACTTTGGTGTGATAGTGAGGTATGATGGCAATCACCATCTGGAAATCACCCTCCCACAATCTTATTTCTCAAAGGTAAGATTTAGTATGTAAACATCTGGCCCTGTTTCAAAACTGCTCCTTTGTGTGATGACTTTCACTTACTGTTATTCCCATGTTTTGCTGTTGTCTCTTGTTTTGTAGCTGCATTGTAACATATCATTATTTTTTCCTTTCTACTTTTTTCTTTTCATAATAATTTTCTTGTGTTCCAAGGGGATAGTTAGAGAAAATGGCCTGGCTAAGGAAATACATCCAGGTTATAGAATTAAATACCTTTAAGGCTTAGGGAACCACAGATTACTGCAGTTCCTGCTTTATTTCTCCATGGGTGCAGTAAGACACTAGTGAGTATATCTGAAATGTCTGGTACAAGACTGGGTGGCAGTGGTGATTTGGTCACATCATTTCATAGGTAATGAATAAGAAGTTATTGTGGAAACTGATGTAGAACAAATTGTGCTTAGAATATGGTTCTTGTTCATTTGCAGGTACATGGCATGTGTGGCAACTTCAATGATAACCGTGAAGATGATCTCTCCTTGCCCAATGGTACAGCTGTCAGTGTCCCACAGTTTGGAAATAGCTGGAAAGTGGAGGAAGACAGTGATGAAGGGTAAATGTAACTTCATGGCATTCTCCTTTCAATTGCTTTCATTGTTTGCTACTTTGTACCATGTGAGAACTGTATGTCAGACTTCAATTTGAAGCTCAAGAAAAAGCCATCACCAGAGGAAACTGCTGCACTGGCCACAGAGAAGCCACAGACATTCTGTTGATCTGCAATCACACCTGGGGAGTTAGGGACAGTCCACACTGTGGCATAGCCTCTGTTTATTTTACACAGGAAATCCTAGAGCTGGACTGTGGCACAGGGGCACAGTGAGGGCCAGCAGCTCCCCGAGGGGCAGGGAGCCAGATGTAATAACACAGACTAGAGAAGCATGGCCTCACCAGGTAGGGCCCATCCCACACTACCCAAGGGTGGATGCCAGTGTCCGCCAAGAGTTCAGATCACCACACAAGTTTGCAGTGACAAGACAGGTCTGAGGTCAAGCTGAGAAGTCAATCCTCTCATCAGGGTTGAGTTCAGTGGGAGTAACAAGGGACAGGCACAGCATGGCGATTGTTGGGCAGGTCTGCTTCTGCCTGATCTTTCACTCCTGGGCAGAAAGAAGACTGTAGTGCCTGGTGTTATTTGTTTAACACCTTTCAGTAGAAACAAACTTTTCAGTCTCCCTCTCAGTGATGACTTTGAAACTTACATGCACCTGTGTCTCTGCTTTCATGCAGCTGTTTGTCAGACTTAAGAGAAGATTTTGATCCTCCTTGCACTGCTGAGAACAAACCAGTCATTGAAAGCCAATGCAATGTCCTAAAATCAGACAAATTCAAAGCATGTCATGATCTAGTCAAGCCTGAAGACTTCATACAGAGCTGCATCTATGACATGTGCCAGTATGATGGCATGAAGTCTGCTCTCTGTGACATAGTTCAAGTCTATGTGGACACCTGCAGGAATTATGGAGTCACCATTAAATGGAGGAACAGCACATTCTGTCGTAAGTGCACATGCTAGTGAAAAACCTGAAACATGGATGGCTGATAGCATGGAAACAAATTAGCAGTGAACAAGTTATGTAAACCAAAATTAAACCCAAATTCTCACAAAATTCAATTCTATTATTTAGATTTTATGCCTCTGTTGCACTGAACTGTGTTCATGTTGAGCTAACATGAACAGCAATAACTCAGGACTAGACAAGTTATGGATAGCAACGTGGAGTTAGAATGCATTTAGTAGACTGCCATGAGGTATTGCACTGAGTCTAAAGTGGAAAAATAATACAACCAAAAGACTAAAACAAAGTGGGATACTGTGTTAGGACACAGGACTCAATGCCTCTCACTGTGTTTTGGATGAAAGCTGGCAACTTGACAGCTGTTCAGTAAGGGCTGCATTCTCAGCTTAGATTCCAGTGTATGTGCCTCACTCCCCCCAATCAACAAAGCTACAAACAAATTATGTAAAAATGAGTAAAGATTAAATAGTGGGTTTCTTTTCACAATTTAGTATTGCATTGTGGAAATAATTCTCACATAAGCAAACCAGATGAATGCTGAATAGGTCCACCAGAAATTCCTAGTTGCCCCCTTTCCATGATAAATACTGAACAAATGAACACTGTACTGCTATCCTGTTTCTTGAACTACCCCCTTACTCATCCCTAGTCACTGGCAGAAATAGGGTACAGAGCTAGATGAATCTTCACTCTGCCAATGCTTATCTGCTGTTCTTGCATGTGTTTATGTGTGTGGTTACACTAGATATACACCTGATCTACACCATTGGAAGGTTGAACCTTCTTAGGGAATTTTCCCTAAACATTCTCCTTTCTAGCAGTGCCCAAAAAGGTGTTTGCAGATGAACTGGAATACTGAATACAAATGATGTAGTGTGAGGTGACACCAGGCCCACCTGTCACAGAACCGAATCGACAGCTCCAGAGAGAGTTCTGGGTTTTGTTGGGTTTTTAAATAAAATATTAACAATTAAAATTAATTGATGATAAAAATCAGCTATTAAAAGGCAATTCTATACGACCATCCTACAGGCCAAGCTGTAACTTTCAGGCAGGCACATGTGTTGGCAGTGCACTTTCTAAATGTATTTAATAACACTGGCTCTATTCTCTTCACACACACAGCATTGCCCTGTCCAACCTACAGCCACTACACCGACTGTGTCTCCACCTGCCCATCAACATGCAACGACATTTTTGCCTCTTCCCTTTGTGACAAGACAGAAGAGTGCACAGAGGGCTGTGAGTGTGATGATAAATATGTGCTCAGTAATGGCAAATGTGTACCTCTGAGCAATTGTGGCTGCAGGGACGATGACAACAATTACTACAGCGTAAGTACCTTACCAGTGGAGCAAATCTCTGGCTGCAGAGCTTGTAGAAAGTTGGTCCTGTGTCCACCTGAAAGAGAGAGAAAGACAAAAGTCTTCAGGATCTACCTCTTAAATACCTTTCATCTGATTAGTAAAACTGCAGGCTTAGGAGGTGTGGGAGCTTGGTACATTGCACCTGAGGCCAAAATTAAGGGATATTCAGAACTAATCAATTGGTCAGAGTTATTCAGGCAGTCTTTCCTAGTCTTGTTTTGTGTCAAATTCTCATGCCAAAGACAGTGAGATAAACAGACTGCCCTCCCCTGCTCCCAGAATGTCAGCGACACTACACCTGGATTAAGCAAATGTGAAATTGCTAACTAGACAGGTTGCACCTAGCCAGCCCCCACACCCTTTGCTATTGAACTTCCATTGCTTTGAAAACCTGAGCACCATGGTAACATATTTTTAACAACACTCGTGCCCAGGCTGGGGAGACCTGGATAACTCCACACTGCACCAGAAGATGCCAGTGTAAGAAGAATGGTGTCATTGAATGTAAGAGCTACAGCTGTGATTCCAGAGAAACCTGTGTGATCAAAGACGGGAAACACAAGTGCAATCCAACAGGTATGTGCAGGCACGTTTTCACTTGGTGTTCCATGAGGTTTGGAGGATGTGGGTGTCCATTCATTCTTCCACAGCATTTCCAGAATTTTCCACAGGGAAAAAAAGGCAGCTTTGTCAGTCCTACTGACAACACATTATTGAACACAAAAAGGCCTCAGTTCTTGGAATAAAAAGCTCCAGTACAAAACAGAGAATTTGTGTAGGGAAGAGGAACAAGAGTTTGAAAGTTTACATACATCTAGAAACTTGTCAGTACAGTCTGACTAATTTAAGTATTAAAAAAAAAAAAAGCACTTCATTTACCAAAACCAAAACTCAGATATGTCTGTGAATCCTTTGGCAATGATCCTTGTTTCTTTTCTATTCCTCCTTGATTAGACAATAGAAAAAAACAAAGGTAAACCAGGACAGTGCAAATCTGAACATATACCTAACAGGCCAGTCAGAGAACCTTGGTGCTTTTCATCTAATAGTTGCTTTGGCTAAGCAAAATTAACCCCATATTCTCTAGATAAATTGGATTATTTAGGAGATAGCTTGTTGCCTAGTGACTGTACACTGAAGAATAGTATGGCATAGATCCTGCTGTACTGACGACCAGTACAAGAGCATAATGCAAATCTAGCTTGGCCCAGCTTCATTTTGGCAAAGTAACACAGCAGAGGCACCCCAGCAGCCTTAAGGAGAGCCTTGGTCCTGGGATAATGGTCTGCTCTGCACTCAGTGGCCAAGAAGAAGACTTAGAAAATAGTCCTCTCTAGTGAACCCAAACAATTAAGTGACCTCAGAAGAAATCAGTGTGACAGCAGTGAGCCAGTCAAAATTGGCAAAGTTGCTTTTCACATTCCAATAACCTTGCAGGAGCACATAGCTGAGCATTCTGGAATGGACATCTCTAAGAGCTCACTGCAAACCGTGTCATTTCTCTGCAGAGGACCAATGTGCACAGCTTAGTCTCTATAAAGCCTATAAAGCCCTGCATCGGTTCAGTCGGCTCACACTGGTCTCAGCAGAGGAATGAGTTTCTCAGTCTGTCTCTCCATTTGCATGCCCATTCAGCAGGGTGATGCCCTCTTTAAATTTAGAGACCTGCATGCTAGCAGCAAGCATTTTTGTCTAACTTCTGTTTGAATGATCCATGGTACCCGACTCCTGCATATTCAGACTGGAGAGTAATGAAGTGCTGTCCCTTTAGGTTTTGGGAAATGTCGGGTCATGGGAGACCCACACTACGTCACCTTTGATGGCCTGGTGCACCACTTTCAAGGGAAATACACATATATTCTGGCTCAGACCATCCCTGACCTACCTGACACTCTGGTGCAGTTCAGCATTGAAGGCATGAACTATCCTTTCCGTCTAAATCGCCACATTACCTACCTGAAAGAGATTCTCATCAATGTTTACAACCACACAGTGAAATTCAAGCAGAACAAGCAGCTTCTGGTAAGTCTTCCACTGACTGCAGAGCACAGAATAAGACTTCCCCTTGAGTAAACACCTATGAATAATAAATGTATGTTCTGAAGAAGTTAAGTATTAAAGCTAACTGTATTATTGCAGCAGTGCTGTGGTGCAACCACAAATGTGATTTTTTTTTCAGTTGTGTCAAGTTTTTTCTCTCTGTAGCTACGAAGGATATAATTCTACTTAAATAAATTAATAAATAGATATTTAGGAATAAAACACCAGATATCCCAAGACTTACAATAAAGCCACATGGATTTTTATCAGTGGTAGGGAACAGTGTGAATTATGCTAGGAAAATTGCATTTCTTTCCTCTTTGTTGGTGCCTAGGTGTATACCTAGCTCACATACACATTTTTAGCTCAGTAATATAAATCTCTTAGGATGATATGAAAATACTGTGTCCAGATCACTTTTCTCAACACACAATTTTGTTAACTTTAAAAAACTTAATACTGAGGTTTTTACCTGGTTAAATTACCCAATATATTCATCATAAAACCAGAGGAGAGTGTTCATTTGTAGCACTGACCTGTATTGAAGCCAGATTCTAATTTGGCCTGTATACTATGAATTTAAACTTATTCTCTTTCTACTAGTTGGATGGTGTGAGGGTGAGACCCCCTGCTCGTCCTCATGAAGGTATTCGTATATATCAGAGGACAACAAGAATTTACCTGGAGACAGACTTTGGCTTGTACCTGAGTTTTGATGGTGATCAAAATGCAGGTAAGTGATACTAAGACAATGTGCAGGAATATTTATGCATTGGCTCAAGAACTGTTCTCATTCCAAAGGAGGTCTAAATCCAAGGCAAAATTAGAAACCTTCACCCTTTGAGTCTACAGCCCTTTGTGATAAGAACTTCCAGAAAATTAAACCAAAAAGTATCCCCCAGGAACCAGAGGAAAACATAAAACTGGCATTTCTTTATCTGGATCCACCTGAACTTTAGAGGAATGAGATGTAGAGTTTGACTGTTCTACCTTTTTCATGTTAAGTAAGGCCAGAGTGGTAAAAACAAAAGCAAATTACTTTAAATTGCTGATCAGGATGATGGGATGAAGTCTGGATCTGCCCCTTTGCCAGCTTAACCCAGTCATAGGACTGAGGTCCTCAAGCTATACAGCTGTGAGTACATCCTTTTACATGCTTCCTCTCAAGCCTATTCCAGATAATCCCACTCTTCAGTGTTTTTCAACAGGATTCACATCATCACATACATTACACAGCTCATATAAGGTGAACTCATATTACCTCCTCTGTTCAAAGAAGCTACTCGTGATTGATAACCAAATATAGCCACATCATTTCTGAGTGTATGGGGAAAGTGCCAGGCCACTTATACACACAACCATCATTCCAAACCCTAAAATTCAAACTGCAGAAGGAAAGGTCTGGTTTATAGGAATTCTACTTCTCAACAAGTGGATTGTAAGTGAAGGACAAAAAGTGGGTGGCACATTCAGTTTGTTCCACAGCAGTAAGCAGTATGCACTAACAGCACTTAGGTGGTGATGTCATATTATCCAATACCTTATTGGCTGCAAGAATTTACTTTTTTCATGGTCCATGTGGCAGAGCACAGAAACAGTCATGAATATATGTATGAACATGAACGTTCAGGGCTGTGCTCATATCCTCTGCATAAGTCCCACTGTCATATGGCCAACTCTGCTCTGAATCACAAAATGGGGTACTTAGCACTGCTTTCCACCTCTTCCATACATTCAGAAGCACTGATTTTTGTGTAATGGTTTGTGGGTATTTTCCTTGCCCTAGATATAAAGCTGGCCAACACCTACATGAACAGAGTGGAAGGCTTGTGTGGCAACTTTGATGGGAGACACAGAAATGACTTCACAAAGCCAAATGGTGATTGGGTGAAGAGCGTGAATGTATTTGGTGAGAGCTGGAAAGTTCCTCTGAAAAGAGCATCTCGTGTCAGGTACTTAATTTTCTACTTATTATCCCTGGCAAGTACAGCCACTGGAAGTGAGTGAATTAAGCCACAGTTAATATTGCTGGTCTTTCTTTTTCCCTTGGTCTGAGTGTAGAGACTTTTTCTGCTCACTAAGGTGAGCCACCATAGAATTAGTGTCCTTCTGTCTAGCCAAGAGAGGCCTGAACTATCACTGCATTGCTCCAGTTCAGCATCCCTCTTTGTAGTCACAACCATTACAACTGCTAGGGCACAGGGATGAGTAAGATCTTTCCTAAACTTGTCATTCCTGTCAAAGATAAATGCATCATGTTGTGTTGGATGGGACTGAGGGAGAGCAAATCTTGGTTTAACATCATCCCTCCCCCTAGAACATGAAGGTAGCTTTCAGCATCAAGATGAATTCACAATTCCTCACAGGAGGCTCTTGAAGAGTCTGATTTCCTTACTTTTGTGGCTCTCTAGTGTTTTCTGCCATTACACAAAAAGTGAGGACGTTCTTTTCAGTATAACCAAGTGTGATATTTGTGGTCAGGTAAATTCTGTGCTAATTAGTCCATACAGAACACTGAAAAATGTTTACTTCCTTCTCAATTTACTTTGAAAGACCTTTGGAGGTTGCTTAGCCACTAACACAGAACTTTTTCAGAAAGTAAATGGAGTTGTATTAGCTGTCAGGATATAAATTGGCTGCAAGAACTTGTCTGCCACAACAGCAGAAAGCTGTTGCCAGAGGAGCAGAAAACTATGAAGGCTACTGCTGAGCATAAAGGAGCTCTGAAAGCTGTGCCTAGCAGAGAATTCTGGCACTTCAGGCATGCAGCCAGTTGTTTAGTGAAAGTGAGCATATGTCCAAGAAACAGTGTCCTATGCCAGTTGTATCGTTCTAACATTCAAGTTTTATTGAATCCATTGGATGAAAGAGGCATTGGATGAAGGCTGTGTCATCCAGAATTTCAAAAGATACAATTAAAGCTAGCCCTTTTGATTTAAATATCTCTTAGTCTCTGAGATGCTTGGAAGTGTTCTAGTACATCTTTCATTTCCTTTATCTGTCTCCTCATTCAGGAATGATTATGAGAGACAAATCAGCTTCCGCTTACACCACAAGAAGTAGTACTCTTGTGGTGTTACTTAGGGAGTAGTACCGTGCATGCTGGCTGTACAGAGAACTGATGGTTTCATAACAACTTCATTTCCAGGCGAGACGTCAGCTCAAAAGCTGATTCTGAGGAGGAACCAGATCCAGGGCTCTTCCAAGGCTGCAATGAAAATCAGCTGGGGAATGAAAACAAAACATCCAGATGTCAGATCCTGACTGACTCAAATGGTCCTTTCAAAAACTGTCATTCCATGGTCCCACCAGATTTCTATTTCACGTAAGTGTCAACTGCAGACAGTTCTCCCCATCTGCAAAACCATCTTGGTGCTAGCTTCTGACAAGAACTTTGCATCTTCAGTGTCCAGGGTATTAATAGGAATTGAGGTTAGTACGTGTCATTGGAGACCTGAGCCCAGTGCTTCCATTATTGATACATTTAAATCCCCTTATTTATTTTTAAATAATTGTGATGATGTGTCTTTCCATCTATTTAGGGTTCCACTTTTCTGTTAGCTTTCGAAAGCAGCTTTCCCCTTTCCTACACTGACAGAGCAGCTGTGATAAGCATCATACCTGTAGGCTGGGATTTCCAGCATGCTCACAGTGCCTACCCACATTCAGTGAGAATTTGCTTCCTGGCTCAATTAGTTTCCTTTTAGCAGTTCTAAGTCCAGTCTTCATGCTATAGCCACAAGTGCTGACACTGTCAGTGACACGTCTTGAATCTTTCATGGAGAAGTGCAAAAAACAGGTTAATGAAGAGTAACTAATTTGGCATCTTCAAGAAAGTTCCCTCTGCTGTGTTTCAAGGCTGCTCTGGCCTCCTACATATACAATTCCTTTTGAGCTGTATGAAACCTGTTGATTCACCCCCACATTCATCATTCATTCATCCATCATCAGCCACAAAATTGCCAAGTAGCTGCCAGCTTTATTTAGTCACATGGTTGTAATTAATGTTTAAAGATGCCCACTTCAAGGCCCCTCTTAGCTGTGAGAAGAATGCTAATTAAGCCAAATAACCACTGGCTTCAAAGTATATACCCCAATTCTTCACATAAGCCTAGTTTCCTCCTTGTCCTAGAACTTGGTAGGGCAGCCTGTTTTACCTTCTTTGTGGTTGCCTGATTTTTCTGAGGTGCCACATACTTGCAGATCCCATCCATCTCAGATGACAATGCCTCTGAAAGTCAAGTCATGAATATTCAGATGATGAGCAAAGCTGAGAAGGTAGCACAAGCAGAACAGGATTCTGTGTCAATATTCAAGGCATACAGACATGGAGAGGACACCTATGTATCGAAAGATGTGTATAGTCCAGCTACAAGACTTAGCAGCACTAAACAGGGCTCTATAAGCAAAACACAGCCCAAATCAGAGGCAGATAGCAAAGAATAACTTACTGTGACAAGTAGTCAGGTACCTGTTTATTACTTGTTCATATTCTCACATGTTAGCAGTAGCTGCACAGCAAATGACCTGATCTTCCCAGTCATGTGGCTGTTTGGTTTCTTTCATTCCTTTTTAGTTCTTTTATCCCTTCCTGTCAGCAAGATACAGGAAAGTGGAACTAACTCAGAGGTGGGCAGAAAAGCAGCTGCAAATAAAAAATAACAAAGGTATTGAGAATGAATTCTTTCTCATGTTGCACATAGGAGCTGCCTGTTTGATGCGTGCGTGCAAGGAGATGAGGATGCTATCCTGTGTCGCAGTCTGGAGGAATACGTGCTGGCTTGTCAGCAGCAAGGAGTCAGCATGGATGGCTGGAGGCAACAGACAGTTTGTGGTAAGCACAGGAAGGACCAAAGTATGGTTTCTGCCTACAGGACTCTCAAAATCTGAGTTACAAGGTTTTTTCTAGACTCACCATATATCAAAGCTTCTCAGGGAGTAGAAGTATGTTGATTCACACTTCAGTCACTGTTCAGTGTTACATGCATACTTGCTCTTCTTTCCTCTCTTCTGTGTCTTATGCTGGGTTTTGCATTTAGAACCCCTCTTAGAAAACTACTTAGGAAAGCAGAGCAGTCAGCTCCCCTGTCATCAGAAGTTTTGTGTAAGAACAAAAAATGTCCCCATTCCCAACTGGGAAAAAAAAAGTTAACATTTTGGAGACCATCACAAGCCATAAATCTGAAGGAAAAGCATTTAATTTCAATCTCTTTTTAATTCTAAAAAATATAACAATTTTTTTCCCTGTGAAATTTCAAGATTAAAAATAAAAAGATTCAGCGGAAAACTTCAAATGATTCAGACTAAAGAAAGCTGAAATAAAACTTAGAATAACCTCAAACCTTTTTCCCCTACTTTTTTATCGTGCTGGGAGATTCATCAAGCCATATTTCCCCTGTATCACCTTTGAGTAGGTGACTTTGAATTCACGGTGAAACACAGTTCCCAGAGTTGTGAAACAGCCCTGATGCTTGCAGGGCAGCTACCCTGAACATCTGAGAAGTTATTTGACACCAGTGAACACCATGAATGAGAACACAGCATACAAATAGCTTTGTTTATGCATTCCCTACCTTCTGAGTGCTTTCCTTACAGCTTCAGAACTATCATGTATGCATGTATATCTGTGTACGTGCCTGCATCATTCTGCCTCCTTCAGGACAGTAGCATCCTCTGGATTGATCCAATGCCCTCAAAGGGCATGGTGCATGCAGTGCCCAGTGGCCTGCTGTAACTGGACTCTCCTTATTTTTACAGGTATATCATGTCCTGCCAACAGCAACTACAGCTCATGCATGTCTGCATGCCCAGCATCCTGCAACGACCTGACCAGCCCCTCTGAGTGTGAATCCCCTTGTGTGGAAGGCTGTGAATGTCTCCCTGGCTATGTTCTTAGTGGCTTTGACTGTGTGCCTTACAGACAGTGTGGCTGCACATACCTGAACAAATACTATGAGGTACAGTCAGACAGCTCCTGCAGCATCAAACAATATTTTCTTCTGCTAATTATTTTGACAATCTCCTTATTCTTCTCAGCACATAATTTTGCATTAGAAACAAAGAGCAACTGTTCAATAAAATTTGGTCACTGGAGGAAAGGAAGAGAGAATAGATCACTTGCTCTGCCTCTGAAAGATACTTTGCCTGCCAGAATACTCAAGGCAGGCACTTGGAGAGAGTGACCTCCATGCTAATTCTTTGCCTTTACTATGCTAAATAATCGCCTCAGAGGCTCTGAAGTTTGTAACACACCAGTTGCAGAGAAATTCTGCCAGTCACTGTGGTCCCTGTCCTCTCAGTGGCACAGGCAGGGTTAAAGGTCTGTCGAGTTGCTATGACACAGAGAGCCCCAAGCAAGGCCAGATTCTGAGGAATACAGAGAATCTTCCACTGCCACTGCAGGACAAAATAGCTTTATAATCTCCTAGACTTCTTGTTTTTAACACTACAGAATTGGTACAGCAAAGGCCTAGGCCAGCAAGGATTGTTTTTATGGCAGGAGGAAGACACTATGAACAGGTGGCACTTGCCAGAAAACTGGCACATGGCATCTCCCTGTTGCCTTGGTGGCATGATGTGATGCATCTGCCCATCTCTTACCTCCAGCAACCAACAGTTAGACATTGTCTCATACCCCAAACACTTCTTTTGTCTTCTTGAGTTTCAAAGAGCTGGATTAATAAGATGCTTCCTTTCTTTTTTGTAAAATACTAAAAATAAAAAAATCTGCCATTACCATTCATCAAGAAGGCATCACAGAGAGTAGCATGAGGCCCCAGTACTACATGTTTTTTCTGGCTGATTTTAATATTTGCTTTAACATTTAACTGCTGTCTTTCAGATTGGAGAAATATTCACCACTGATGACTGCACTCAGAGATGCCAGTGCACAGAAAGCTCCACTGTCTCTTGCTCTAACATAGAGTGTGGATTTGATGAGATCTGTGGCATTTCAAACTACAGTCGTGGATGTTACAGGAGTAAGTCAACCACTATCACGTTGTCTTTGATGCTAAGAAGCCTTGGCTTACTGCTTATAGGACATTGCTGGGTTGGGGATAGTTGCAGTGGTGTGTACAGCATACTGTGGCTCTTGCTCTGATGATTTGTCATGGGAACAGTCTATCTTTCCCTTATTCCAATTGTCAGGTACAAGTAACGTGCCTCAAAATACAGGAGATGTCCAGCATTGGGGGTCAGCGTAATCTAAGCAAGAACAATTCTCTCAGGGATGGGCTATCTGAGAGCCTGAAGTATTTCTCCTTCCTTTTCACTAGGTGGACCATGTATGCCAAGTCCTTGTAAGAATGATGGAGTTTGCTCTGAAGCTACCAACGACACCTCCTTACCCCTCTGTGAATGTTCAGAACTGTACACAGGACCAGTCTGTGAGAATGAGAGGATAGGTAATAACACTATTTCTGATCCCACCCTCTGCGTTACGCACGCTTCCAAAAAGGGGTGTCATTATGGGGAAGCCTGGCCTTGCTCTTCACTTCCATGCTGTCAATTAGTAACCCAGTGGGTAAGAGCCTGTGGTCATCCAAGCAGAAAGAAGGGGGCAGATCCCCCAGTGGAGAGGTGCCAGAAGACATGATGGCAGGGCTCTGTAGAGCGTACAGGGCTTGGGCCTGACACCACTCCAGAAAGGTATATTCATCAGAGAACACAGTATAAACCAAGCAGACAGGCCAGAGTTGAGGGAAAGGTTCTGTCCACAGTATGCTTAGCTTTCACTCACAGGGCCCTTATTTCTTCTGCAGTTGAAGAGCCTTCCCCAGAGGGTGCCAAGGACCATACAGTTGCCATCGTTGTTGGAGTTGTGGCAGGCGTAATTGTTATCGCCATTCTCATCTGCTCTACTGTGTACCTGGTCAGGTAAGTTTTTTCCCAACATTGCTACATTCAGCAGATTCAGGACACATACACCCCTAAACCTCAAAAACCCCATTAATCACACACCTCCTGGGCCAGAAAGGAATGCAGCATTCAGCATCTCATGTGAGTAACGCTGGAGAAAAGCATCACTTTTTCCCAGAATCGAGCACATGCCATTTCCTTTACACAGGCCATAGGCATCTCTACCACAAAACCTGGCCTTCTCCAAAATCTGACTTCATTCATGCTCACACTGTTGTTTGACCTCTCACTACAGGTAAAACCAGAAATTAAATACGGTTGTTGGTTGTGTTTTTTATCCACCATACAGAAGGAAGAGGGATACAGCTGTGATATCCAGGGATTCTTCTTTGAGATGGTCCAGGGACGTATCAAATGACAGAATGCGTGAGCAAGATTATGGCTACATTGTGAACTCTGCTTTTGATCAAAATGAATCCTGAAATACACACCTGTAATTAGCAGTCTTTTTCCAATTGATTGGTATTGCTTTCAGCTCTTTTAATGTAACAGTATTTCTAGTACTTTGAGACTATATAATAAATAAATAAATAAATAATTGGTTTTGCTGGAAATCTTTGTTTCCCTAAAGTCTCTCTCCCATATCATGTTGTAGACCAAAATTGAAATATGTCCTAAACCACATTAGAGACTCTATTGTCTTCAGAGGCTGTCTGAAATGCACACAGAATTTGCCAGCACAAGTGTGCTGCATGCTATCACATACATGCCTCTGATAGATGCACAAACCATAGACTGATGAGATCAGAATTAATTATAGCATTCTAGGCAGGTCTTCATGAGATCATGTCACCCAAATCCTTCTTCCATGGGGAGGGGATTATCTGGCTGAGTTGGACACATTTCTTGCTCCTCTCCTGGCAGGGTATGTCCATCTGTAAGATGTGTATGTCCATATGTAAGATGACACTGAGCTCATTAGATGACAGGTGTAGTTAAAAAAAAAAAATAAGACAACCCTGTTGCCCCCATTGGCAGTCCTGGACTAGAAGAAGGGATTGTTTGAAGCAGAGCCTCTTCCTTGCTGTGAGGGTAGGGTGGACAGGAAGCAGGGCTGACATCAGCCTGCAGGTGCTAGGCAAGAGCATAACTTACCAAACACTTTCTGAAGGATGGGATGGTGTCAAAAATTCTCCTTGGGGTTTTTGCAAAGTCTGGAGCTGCCACCCTCTGATAAACTTCGGTCGAGATCAGTCTCAGGCCATGCCACGGACCCCCTGCAGCAGAGGAGGAAGGCCCAGTAACGCACCAGACCCAGCCAGACCCCTGTGGCTCAGGAGACCAAGGCTGCCTGGGCCTTGTCTGACCCCTGAATGAATTTTCAGTGCTATGAATGAAGCTTGGGGACATAAGGAATGCATCATTAACCCTTCCCTGATGCTTTTCCAGTCCTTTGCAAGTTTATGTCGGATTACAAAGAAGAATAGTGTGGGCTTCCCATCATTTCTGCCACAGTGCTGGTTATTATTTACTTGTGCTTTCCCTTTTATCCATAAACTCATGTGTGCTGTTAGAAATACCTTTCTGGCTAGCCTCTACCAACAGCTAGGTAGACAAAAGGCATTTGATTCTGGTCCATTCAAGAGCATGCCAGCTGTCTGTACACACACAGCACAGCTACTCCGGATGTGAATGGCAAGGGGCTGTCAGCCTCGTTACCTGACGAGAACGAATCAGCACGAGACCTGCTCACACACAAACGAACTGTCAACCTTATGCTGGAATTTCACCACCATTATAAAAGCATCTTTCCTGCCTGCTCAGCACCAGCCTCCCATTGTGCCCTCATGCTTGCTAACAGCGCGATTCCGTGCCCACTGAGTGGTGCCGACCATGCTCTCCTCCCCTTGCGGTCAGTGGGAGCACAGGCTGGTCCTTTCCCTGCAAGACCCCAGCCCAGGCTCTCCCAAGCGACAGGGCCCAGCAGTGCCCAGGTACAGCAGAGTTCTGGGTTCTCATGGATATGCTTCCCCCCCCCCACCCTCCCCAAAAGAAGAATTACCTTGGCTTTCCACTGCAAAGTTTTGCAACTACTTCAGGCTTGAAACAAGTGCAAAATTGCAGTTCAATGCTCCACCACATTAACCACATCATGTCAATAGAAGCCAGACAGATGATCAGTCTGCTGCTGCTCTGATCTTTCAAATCAACCAACTTGCTCACCTGACTTTGAAATGCTGAGCCTTAAATACACCTGCTTACTCACTGCTTACTCCCAACTCACCCAGAGAGCAGTTTAGTTGACAGCAAACCCTCCTTTTCAGCATCCTGTGCTGCCAAGAGCCAAGGAGAACAGCGGTACCTGTGCTCGGGCTGCCTGGCCCTCAGGTCAAAAGGCTCTGGCCAGGCTCGATCACGAGACTCCTCTGATGTCCCCAAAGAAATTCCTGGGACACAACTTGGAAGACACATGAAAAGCCATCCTATAAATCTTTTTGCCCTAGAACGGCCATTGGAATTTAGCCTGAGCTCCACCTCTTCACCAGGAAAGAGGTGAAACGGCAGCATCCCCTCTCCCTCTCGAAACGTTCCCCGGTGAGGGGTGCTCACTTACCCCTCGGCTCCGCACACCGGAGCCCACCCCCGCGGGCTTGCGGGGCCAAGGGGACCGTGGCAGAGACTCCCGGGGAAGAGGAGGCGGTGCCCCATCTTCCCCGAGGATGGGACGTGTTTTCCACCCTACGGGCGGCTCTGGGAACACCCTCTGGAGCGGAGTCTCCGCAGGCGGAGCAGAGCGGCTGCTCGCCTGGCTGGCAGGCAACCCCCCCGTCCCCTCCCCGCCCCGAGGGACCGTGGAAATGCCGCCTGCCCGGAACCCGGCCATTTATAGCGGCCGGGAGGAGCCAGGACCCGGCCTAGCTTCCGCCGCTGCCCATCACACCCCCCACCCCGCCCTCCCCGTACCCCGGAGAGGCAGCACGGTTACGGCGGCAGCGGGACGGGAGCTGGGGGTAAGCGCTATGGAGGGGCGCGGGGGATATGGCCCGAGCCGGGTGCTGAGCTGCAGGGGTGCCCCGGGGCCTGGGGACGGGCTCGGCACGCCGGGCGCCCCCCTGAGAAGCTGTGACCCTCCACCGGAGCCGGCCCGGCCCCGGTAGGAGCAGAGCCCCAAAGGAGCGCGGCCGGGAAGGGACCGGCAGGATCTTGCGGTGGGAACCGTTCAGGCCGTGCGGCGGGGTGAGCCGGGCACGGGCGCTGCGCGTTGGCTGCCCGCCCGCAAAGGCTTCACCCTTCGCGGCAGCGCTGGTCGGGAGGAAGGGCCGTTCCGTTCCGTACCCCGCGGCAGCCCATCGCTCGCAGGCAGGACCGGCCGCCCGAGCCAGGGCCCTGCGGAGAGGGGCACCACAACAGCAGCAGCAGTCAGGAGCCACCTGTCTGGGGCCTGCATGCTGTGTGAGCATGCCAGCATCCGGCCCTAACCATGTCCCTGCCTGCCATCCCCTAGGCCCTCCGCTGTGCCTCAGGCTGAGCTTAGCCAGCAAGAGGGGCATGTCCTGACCTCGCGCTCTGGAGATGGCAGCTATCGCCAGCTTCAGCACCACCTACCCCGGCAACCCTGAGCCCGGGGACCTGATCGAGATCTTCCGGCCAGCTTACCAGCACTGGGCCCTCTACCTGGGGGATGGGTACATCATCAACGTTACACCTGTAGGTAAGGCTGGCGCAGTGCTGCAGCATGCAGGGGAGGTCTTTAGGGTGCCCTGGGAGCCCTGTTATCCACCATGGGTCAGTGTTGGAGCCCGTGTGTAGGTGACCTTTCTAGGAGCCTGTCTGAAACCTCTCTGAGGTCTTGGAGGGGCCAGACAGGGCCTGCATGGCTCATCTCACTCCCGCCTTCCCCAGATGAAGGGCCCCCAGCCACGCTCTCCAGTGCCAAGTCAGTGTTCAGCAGAAAGGCCCGGGTGAGGATGCAGCTCCTGAAGGAGGTGGTGGGAAATGATACCTACCACATCAACAACAAGTACGATGGCACCTACCCTCCCCTCCCGGTAGAGGAGATCATCCGGCGCGCTGAGTACCTTATCGACCAGGAGGTGTCCTACGACCTGCTTGGCAACAACTGTGAGCACTTCGTGACGCTGCTCCGCTATGGCGAGGCGGTCTCAGACCAGGTAAATAACCAGGGTAAGCCCCTGCATGCCCCACAGGGCACCTCCTTGCTGCTCTGTGTGAGCCCCAAGACTGGGGCACAGACTGAAGACTGCACCAGGACAATAAAGCCCCAGGCGTGGGGTCCAAACCATCACTGCCTCTGGCCTCCCCAGAGCCCCCAGCCCAGGAGGCTCACTGTTGTCCATCTCCACACCGATAGTCCCCTCCTACTGAATGCCACAGCCCAAGGATAAAAACATGGGTGTTACCACTCCTGCCTACAGGGCAGGTGCCTCTCATTTAATTGCCTTGATTATCTCTGCCTGCTCCTTATTACCATGCCTGGGGGATTTAAAAAAAAAAGCTGATTGTTCTTCCAGCCTATGTTTTGTTTCCCCCGTGCAGGCCAAACGAGCAATCGGTGCCATTGGGTTTGTAACAGCTGCTGCTGGTGCCTTCTCCTTGCTGGGCTTGCTCCGGAGCAGATCCAGAGAGAAACAGTACTGACAGGCTGCAGGACGAGCTCGGAGCTGGTCAGCGAGCTCCTGGCCAGGAGGGACCCAGGACAGTTCACAGCCACAACTGCCACTGAGACTTACTAACAACTGTGTCACCCTTGCTGAGAGCAGCACCAGCCTGCTTGCCAGGCTGCTTTTATTTTATTGCCTGTAACAGTTTTTTTGTAGTAGTCTGGGAGTACTTGCAAATTCTCTGGTCTCACAGCCCTGGTGTTCCGCTGAGGGCTGGCACAGGCTTTCTTCACACACCCTATTTTTATCAGCTGTGTCCTATGGGCTCTTTTTGTGAATAACCTATTTTATCCTTAATATTTTTAATTTTGTTTGTGGGGTGTTTTTTTAAATCCAAAGTAATGGAAAAGCATTGCTGAGAGTTTATTGTGCAACCTCCAGCTTGGCCTGTGCCAGTGGAAAACCACAGGTGTCCATGCCTGCAAAAGGACAGACAAGGCATGTACCGTGTCTCAGAGGCTGTGCCTGCAGTGCCTAAACTGAGGTGCTCCTGCAAGGGCAGGAGGGAGGAAGGAAGGAAGGGTGGGTGGGACTTACAGGGTGTCTCCCTCAGTGTTTTAAATGAGTGCGCTGTTTTGGGCATGATGGTGTTTTGCTTGGTTTTCCCCTGCTTGGAAAACATCCCTTTCCCTTGGTTTCTCTGTCTCCCTTTGGGAGCAGCAGACCCCCAGACTATGACAAAAAACCCCAGCTAGTTCTTTCTCTGTCGTTTGTTCCTTCACCCCTATAAGTACAGTAATTGTTGGCACTGGACCTGACCAAGTTTACTAGATGATTTTTAAGGTCCCCTCCAACCCAAATGATACTGTGATTCTAGTCTGGCAGATTCTAGACTGCCAGACCACTGAGTCTAAAGACAGACCACCATGGACTGCAAGGGCAGCCAGGAGCCTTTGCCCCCCACCCCTGCCCAAAGCTGGAACCATTGGCTTTTCAGTGACCAGAAAGTGAATTTAAGCAGTTTGTAGCCATGGCACAAGCAAGCTCTTTCTCCAGTGATCAGGAAGGCAAACCCAGGGTCCCTGCAGTGCTGTGGGCAGTGCACCTGCAGAATGAGCTGTGCAGTACCTGTGCCCCATCTTCAAACATACTGAGCCCCACTGTTCCCTTGTCACAAAGCTGATATGTGGCTTGTCTTTGGGGAAAAAGATGGGTTTGGAAAAGTGCAATTTATTACTCTTTCACCAAGAGTATCTGGCTTGTATGTCTGGGACAAAGTTACTTGCAGACCACGTGTAAGAATATTAATTCCTGTGTTGCTTTTGCTACAGGCAGCTGCCTGGACTGTAAGAAGAGATGAGAGCAAAAGAGCTGTCTCTCAGAGGTTTGCTATTTCTGTCAATGCTTAACATGTACAGAACAGGATCAGAAGCTTTTATTTAACATCAGTTGTTTTGATATTTGAAATAACAAAGCCAAGACTTCTGGTTGTATTTTGTAGTGGCCCCTCTTACTATATTTAAATAAAGAGTTTTTTTAATGTGGAAAAACATGTAATAAAACTGGAACTCCTATTTTGCTTCTTGCCAATGTAATCAAAGCTTCTTTCATGGCTAAAGTAATTAGGTGGTTCAACAACTTGAAGCTAAAAGAGCAAGTAGAGGGGCTCAGCTGCTTGTACTCATCCAGCAGCCATGCTCCAGAGCTCATGAAAAGCCCTGCTTCTCAGCACAGCCTAACGAAAGGACCTAACGACCTGTTTTCTGTCCTGTGACACCAAGCTGAGCCAGGATGTGGTGGGGGCAGAGCACAGGCTGGGGGGGTCACGTGTGCCTGCAGCAGCTGTGCTGCACTCCACAAGTTTAAATCATGCATATCCTCCCCAGCCTGGGCTTACAGCAAGCTAGGAGCTTTAACCTTTCCTATTCTCGGGGCTTTATGTCTGCAAGAACAGCCAAGGGAGCACTGGGCAAGGACAGCATCCACGTGTGCCCTCTCCCATCTGTAATTCACTCTGGCACACAAGATTGGGATTACTTCATCCAGGGAACTTTCCTGTAGTTCTTGGAAACTGCAGTATTTAATTCAACTCGGGGTTTTGCAACTGTATGCGTGCTCCTCTGGGCCATCAGGATGGGGTCACTTATTTTGGGCTGCCTTTCCATCAAGCCTGGTGGGTGCACTGGCAGGATTTGGGTGGAAGTGTGTCATGGAGCAGCAGAAACCATCGCTTCACTGTGTTTGGTATTTTTGAGTCTTTGTAGTTCCAAGACCTGCTGTTGCCATGGAGCAGAGGCAGAGCTGTTACTTTAACAGCAGCTGAGAAAACCATCCTTGCCTGAGCTGTGAGGCACAGCCAGCGTGGGCCCAGCCTGCCCTGAACGGGTGGCTTTGTGCAGGGATTCCAAACGTCTGAGCCTGGAGCACGTGGCAGAATGAAAACCCAGGCTGTTCGGTGCCGGCAGGGAGGGCTGCGAGCACCACGCAGCCCCCTGCCCAGCAGCAGAGTCTCACCTAGTCCCCTTCCCTGTGTTCGTAGGTAGGGTTAATGTAAATCTCATCCGTGGGTTTTGCTGCAAAGCTCTTTGTGTTCATGGGAGGCCAGTTGGGATCCCTCTGCAGCATACTCTGCCACTTTCGGTACCGGCTCTTCGACTGGTACCCAAACCAGGCTTTAATCAGCAGCCAGAGGTGCTTGTTCTGCAAGATAACATCCTGCGGAGTGACACAGCACAGGGTCAGTGCTGCTGCCCTTCACGGGGAGGGAGGACCACTCAGAGACAGAGGCTACATGTGCAGCCCCTGAGCCCTGAAGGGAGCATCACGCTGGGCACCCACACCTGCTCCCCCACACCTGCTCCTTTTCTGTAGCACAGCTGCTGGATGCCACAGGAAAGCTCTGCCTGGTTGTATAAGGACAACACTGATTTCAGTGTCTTTACCTGGAGGGGACAACCCAGGGGGATGTTTGTCTTCCTGGGGCTGTGGGATGACTGGTCACTGCCCCTCGTTGCAGTGGATAATACCTGGTGCTGGACTCCACCAGCCTCAACCCACAAAATGCTTTTGGGCTAAGTCATTACTGCAAAACCCAACTGCACAAGCCAGCACATCTCTGGCTGGTTGATGGGTCAGGCAAGAGGAAAGTGGTGGTTTTAAAATCACTGCCAAGGACCTGACCCACGCTGCAGTCTGCCCCACTGCAAGCCTGGGCAGCGGGCTCCTCCCAGGCAGCTGCACTCAACGTCATCACTGCCTCTCTGGGGCTGCATAAAATGGATTTGACTGATGCACATTGAGCCTTAAGGGGAAAAGGAACCAAAAAAAAACCTGGTTGCAGTTTCTGCAGGACAGCACGACTGCAAAGGGGGGTAGAAAGACCTGACTGACCACTGCTCCTCTTCACCCCAGGGAGCTGGTGGTAAACAATTGCACTTACCTCTGTAAAAAATGATATGCAGAAGGTGACCAAGAGCATCAGTAAAACATAAACCCTCCAAATCACAGGCGTGCAAAGAAACTTGGAAAAGACACAAACAGCAATTAGTTTTAAATGCTTTGCCAAGATTTGCATCTGTTCCTAATGATTTGAGAGGCTGACTAACATTTTCCCAGTGGCAAGCATGGAGGAGGCCGTAGGAAGTGACAGTAATTCCTTGTCACAGACATCATGGAAGGTTTGATGCCAGATTCCCCACAGCACAGAGCTGCCTAACTCATTTCAGCTACTGAAGCTGCTGCAGAAGCCTGCAGATCAGGGGCAGGGTCTGGTGCTCAAATACTCTCTGGGAGCTGCAGCTAATGTGCAGCTCCTCTGCCTCTGTGGGTCCCTAAGAACAGGCCTCCACCTGAATCTATCCCATGAAGAATGACTGGGATGGAGCAGTGGGGCTCAGCTGTTCCAGACACCAGGCAGCACGCTGGAGGCAGCTGCCTGCACCGAGCCCTGGCTGAGGGCCTGGCCCTGCGTCAGCTCATCCTGCTCCAGGAGGCAGCAGGGGCAGCAGCAATCCCTGCCCTCTCGCTTGGCTGGCCAACAAGCCGCCTCCAACCAGCAAAACCACAACCCACCTCATTGTGCTTTTCTGTTCAGAAGAAAAGCTCAGCAAGCTATAAGCATTTTTGCCTCTCCCTGGTGCCACCCAGTCTTTAGAGGAGAGGAGGACCACCTCATTAATCAAGCCCTTGTCAGAAGGAGGTTTAGAGCAGTTGGAAAGGGTTGCCCAGTCAGCATCAGGTCAGCAAATTCATTTCCAAGATTACTGTAGCTGCAGCTTCTGCTCTGCCTGCTTAGGTGCAGTACCATCAAAATATGTGGCATGAAAAGGAAATGGGTGTCCCGTTTGTGCTTACCTGCATGCTGCTGTACACAGCATCAATGTCTGCGAAGAGGAGGAAGAGGCAGACTGCAAGCTGGAGGGCCAGGAGGACTGAAAATACATCTAGAGGAAGAAGAGCATTTGTGGCCCTTGTAAAGAGTGGTTTTGGTGACCAGACTCTGCAGATATGCTGACAGGAGCCCCAAATGCTAGTGTTGTAAAACTGCCATCAGGTTAAATGCCTTTTGCTTATTTTCCCTCCATGGAACTGAAGGTAGAGGAGATTACTCCCCAGCAGCCTGGTGCAAAGCTCACCACCTACACTGTTTGTTCTTGCACAAGTAATTTGGCACATCCTAACTCTTAAGCAACCACAGAAAACTTGCTTGAAAGGACGCTGCTGTGAGCCACACCAGCCTGTCTCCTCCTGCGCTCACTCCTCTGCGTGCTCAGCCGTATGCCTGCACCGTAGGCAGCAGAGGAGGCTGCTTGTCCTGGTGGGCTGCCTCCCAGGTAGGGCAGGGTGTGAAGGTGGGCTACACCTGTGCCTTCCACACAAAGAGTTTGTCTGGCTTTGCATCGTCTTCCAATGGAGCAGGAGGCCACAGAGTGGTGAAAATGGCTCAGAGGTCTGGACGTGCCGAACTTGTGGCAATTACCAGGTGCTGAGTGTCTTAAAACTGGCTGGTACATTGGGCAGCAGCTCCCAGTGCTGCTGGCAACATTCTCACTGCTAGGGACCAGGAAGGGGGACAGACAGGGCTGAGTGGCAGAAACAAGACACTGGCCCTTTGCTTCCTCCTAAGGATCGTCCCCAGACAGGGATACAACACACGGAAGCATGTGCAGATTTCTCAGCTGAGTCTGTCCTGTTCTCAGCCTGGCTGCTTGCAGGGCAGCTTCCTCCCGGTTCCACCTGTCTTCTGCAGGTGACCAATGCTCTGAGAAATGGGTTTGGGACCTGCCTTTTAATGAAATACCTACACAAAATCAACTCTGCTAAGATAAAGCAAAGTCCTGCCCTCAGACAGAAAACGAAAGATTATTGTGAGAGGATTTTAACATTGGTATCACAGGCTTTTCTCTCTCATCCCTAGGAGTGGAAGTCAGACAAGGTAAGACTGTGACTCTCAGGGGAACTCCTTTTGATGTGTGTATTTGGAAACAAATACATCTGATCCTGATATGCTCTGTTCCCAACGCTGCACAGGTCTGTGCTAAATCCAGCACATCGAGACACGCTCTCCCTTTTCAGCTCTGCTGCCCCTTATCTCAAGGAAGAAGCTAACACAGGCAGTGTTCACTGAGCTTCTTTGAAATGGAGAAGTAGGAGCTCACGTCCACCAACAATTATTTTACACACCAGTAACTGGTGTGGGTACAGAAAAATCCACAGCAACCCTTCCCCAGCAGTGACTTCCAACAGGGTTACATTGAGGCAGGAGCAGGACTCTGTGGAGGACATGATACTCCAGCTGTACTTACAGTTGGTGTAGATGGGCTTCCGGAAGGGCTTTCCCTTGGAAAAGACAAAGGCCACAATGATGCAGTTGATGGAAGACAGTGGCCACAGCGTAGTGCTTTCATAACTGAGGACAGTAATGGCACTGCTGCTGGTGTCGTTTCCCTCTGGGCTGCTTGAGGACATGGTCTGGTTCCCAGGAGAGCAATGTCTGTCAGGTAACACCCAGCATTACGTTCTCTCCAGTAACGGTGAGGCATAAACAGCAATTCCCTGTTCGTCCTGGCCCAGCCTGCTACAACAGCTACATATCACCCCCCAGGAGTGAAAACCATGTGTTTATATAAAAAAAACAACCCAGGAATCCCCTTCTTAATTTTCTGGTTTGTGGCAAATCCTCAGCTGGGCAATGACAGCCATGTTTAAGACACATGGCTATGAAGACATGTGTCCTGGCTGCCTGTGCATCACTCTAGCACACTTGCCCTCTGATGTCCATGTGCTTCTGCACTTGCAGCCATTTTTTAAGTCAGGTTAGGTTCCAGAAACCCCAGACCCTGGGCCATTCATTCCTGGAGGAGCTGTGTGGCCAGATCCGGAGGAGGACAGCAACATTGAGCAGAGGGAGGCTGGTGGTCCCCAGGCACCCCAGCTGCTGCCACCAGGCCAGTGATGGGCATCTGCCACAGCTCCGTAGCACAAGCACCACCACCTCTCCCATGCTTCCACATTTCCAGGGGGGGCAGCACCACATGTGTGCAGAAAACATGTGTTGTGTTAGCCCTCAGGATGGCCCTTTACATCTCTGTGTGGCATCTGCAACAACTTAATTTTGCCTGGCAACACTCTGCTGAGTATGCACATGGATATAGGGGGGTCAGAATTGTCCTGCTCAGGTCCTGCAGTGTGCCTGGCTACAGCCCACAGTGAAAGCCGGTGTGTCCCACACACAGCAGCAACTGATCTGCAACTGGGGATCAGAGACAAAAAGAGGGACTTACCTCTGGCTGGCCAGTGCTACATACCAGGGCTGCTGCTTCACCAGAAGGAAGCCACAGGTATGCAGTATTATAGTAAAGATGACGTTGAGGGTGATGGAGAGCAGCAAGGGAGGAGAGATGAGCTGGCCAGGAGGGCGATAAGGTGCCAGCTTTGGATAGGCTTCAGTCAAGCTCACTGGAGAGAAACCAGAGGTGTTTGCAGCCTGTGGCAGCTCAGCCCACTAGCATCCCTCTGCACTGACTGGGCAAAGAGCTGCACACAGACCCCTCCATCTGCTCACCACAGGTGAAGGCTGCAAAGCCTGGCCCTGTTAAGCAGGCAAGAAACGGCTTTGGTCTCTGCTATTTCCCATACAAACCTTCTCTGAATCCCCCCCCCCCCTCAGGAAAACACACAGAAAATATCATCCCATCCATGGGGGTCTCCTTGGGTATCTAAGAGCCATGCTGGGTCTCACACTGGGAACACATGGAAGAGCCAGAAGAGCAGCTGCTCCCCTTCCTGTCGAGTCTCACATTCAAACCTTATTGGTTACATGCAGAATTCAGAGCAGGTTCCCAATGAAGTCAAATCCCAGGCTCTGGGCCCCAGGAACTGGTCTAGCATCAATGGTTATGACATTACAGCAGAACGTGGCTTCTCATTTTAATTTTTATTGGGAAATGAAGTCAGCTGTTTACGCTCAGGCTCTCAAACAGACACAGCTGGCTTCCCCGAGCTGCTTACTTGTTAGGCAAACCAGAAGGGTGATGATGACGTCCTGTATCAAATACTGGTAATCCCCAAAGATCTGCAGTTGCTGGAACAGAGACCAAAGGCAGCACCACCTGAGAGCCGGTGACAGCTTTGATGATGCAAACTGTAGCACACCATGCTATTGCTGAGCAATGTCATGCCCGCAACAGCACCTCAAGTCCCTGGTGCAACCCCGTGAGGACTAGAGCAAGCCCAGCTTTCCAGTTGTCAGCCAGGTCTCCCTTGAACCCCTTGGTAACTCATAGCATTGTGGCTGGCATTTTAATGTTTTCCCACCCTTCCTCCAGCAGATACCGTTGCCCCTTGGACCACCTAGATCAGGTCACACACTCCCATCCCACAGTAACAGCAGTGACAGAGCTTCACTTTGTGTCAGGTTTGAAATGTCTTTGAGCAGTGGGAACACAGACAAAGTTACATGCCCAAACTAATGCCTGGGGAAGCTTTCTTCATGTGGTGACCCACCAGCACTGCCTGTTTGCTACCAAGCCTCAGATCTACCTTGCAGGTTCACAGCAGCTCACTTGGCTTTCTGCCCTTCACCCTCCATGGGACCATGCACAGGAAGCGTGCATGAGCCAAGGCCAGAGAAGTGCCCAGAGTAAATCATTAATTTCTTTTGCCTTTTTTTTGTTTGCCTTTTAGGGATTAAAATTTTAGGGCATTCATCACATTCCACTGATACACAACAGTAATTCTTCCTTAACTACCTTCCTTCATCTGCCTGAGACACTTCATTTCAAGCTTTTTTCCCAGCACAGAAGGCAGCTGCTCTCCCAAAGTCCCCTGCAAGTCCTGCTCCTGGGTCTCCATCATCCAGCCACACAGGACTCACCCCCCTTCTAATTCCCTTTCTTCATTTGGAAGAGACAAGGTTTTATCACTGGGCTTTTTACCTGATTCTGCGGATCCCCACAACCAATCTACCCCCTGCCATTAATTACCCAGCTTTTCACTTATTTGTTGTTCCTTGAAGCCCCACGTTATTTTTCTTCCCTGCTGAGCAATACCACTGAAGATAAAAACACACGGTGAGCACAGCACTGATAAAAGATGGGCATGAAACACTTACCCAAAACAGCAGAGCAGTGCTGACAAACTGAATCAGTCCGTAAAGGGTCAGGTATTTAACCACAGCGAAGGAGGCAACCAAAGCAGCTCGACCTTCCCTGCTCAAAACACAAAACAAAGCTAACTCCCCCCCTTACAGCTGCACTACTGTGGGCTTAGTGCCACAGGTGGTTTCTGCTTCCCAGAAGGGCAACTCCTTTTCTTTAGGATCTCCAAGAATAGGAAACAGTTCAATTTCCAAATACAAATATTTTGGTCATAAGATACTGCAGAGCCACTTAACTACCCCTCATCTGCAGCATTTTGGTTCTTTGTTTTTATTCTGCAGCTAAAATTTTAATAACCTGGCTTAAGCTGCTATTGCGGTTTCATTCCTAATCTGTTCAATGGTTTTGTGGGAATCAAACCCATCTCTGGACAAAGAGGTACTTGTGCTCACGTACCTCTGGTTAAAAGGCCTCCCACCTGGAGTACTGTGTCCAGAGCTGGGGCCCCCAATACAAGAAAGATGTAGAACTGTTGGAGAGGGTTCAGAGGAGGGCCACAAAAATGATTAGAGGACTGGAGCACCTGCCCTACAAGGAGAGGCTGAGGGAGCTGGGCTTGTTCAGCCTGGAGAAGAGAAGGCTGCGGGGGGACCTCATTGCAGCCTGCCAGTCCCTGAAGGGAGTATACAAACAGGAGGGGAATCAACTTTTTAAAAGGGCGGATAATGGCAGGACAAGGGGGAATGGATTAAAGCTGAATGAGGGAAGGTTTAGATTGGATGTTAGGGGGAAGTTTTTTACAGAAAGAGGGGTGAGGTGCTGGAACAGGCTGCCCAGAGAGGTGGTAGATGCCCCATCCCTGGCAGTGTTCAAGGCCAGGTTGGATGGGGCCCTGGGCAACCTTGTGTAGCTCCAGGCCTGAGGTTGGTGGCCCTGCCTGTGGCAGGGGGGTTGGAGCTTTGTGATCCTTGGGGTCCCTTCCAACCCTTGCCATTCTATGATTCTATGATTCTAAAAGGCATTATTGCTGGCTGCTCCATGGCTGCACGCAGCATGTGGAGATCAGTATTTTGAAGCAATGACAGGCAAATCTGTTCTGTGGCAACTGGTATACCTGTACCTGCCCTTTCATGGGACTCCTGTGCCTGTTCAAAAAATATCAGCCACAGTGGGCAATGCCCTCCCAAAACCACAAAGAACCACACACCACTGGAATTTGAGGATCAAAAGCAACTTAAAACCCTTCAAACTCAAAACCCTTCAAACACAAAACCCTTCCTGCTGTATTCAAACCCCTTCAAACTCAAAACCCTTCCTGCTGCATTTTACGTGGTTGCTGAACAATTAAGTTTGGTTTATCAGCAGCTTTGAGCACAGCCCACTCCCACTCACGCCACCGCAGACCGAGCTCGGAGCAGGCAGCAGTGTCTCTTGACTGCGCCAGGCAGCACCCAGCACACTCACCTAATCAGCTCCGGCACACACTGGATGTTGGGGATTTGGGAGGTGAAAGGCGAGGCCACGGATGCCTCCTGCTCTGACAGTGATATCCCTGCGTGGGCCATTTTCAACGCCTGAAATCCAGGGGAGTCAGAAGATGGAGAGACATCCACCCACCCTTCCTCCCCTCCCACCCTGCAGAGTGTGTTTACTGGTGCTTTACAAGTTCTGCTTCAAGTGTCCTTTGTAATTGATCTTCTTCTATTCTGTGGCCCAGCTGATCTCATTTTCCAGATATCTTCTCTTCCCTGGAGCTTAAATATTTCTTTTGTTCACTTAATCCCATTATACCTATTTACACTCCTTTGAACTACCCTGTGTGCTGTTTCCCACGCTGGAGTTTGTGCCTACCTCTCCTGCTCGACAGTCTCCTGAAGTATTTAAATTACCACTTTATCCTCTTTCTATTCCTTTCAGTCTCCTGTTCATATTTCTTTTATTGGTGTCTTATGAGCTCCTTGTCACCAGGCCTTGTCACCTCTGGTTTAGTGCTCAGGTGTGGCAAATGCTAAAGCATTATTACAGAACTATAATAAAATTTACTATAATAATATAATATATAATATACTTCTTTTTTTGTAGCTAAGACCCTCAAATTGACAATTGTAAATTGTAAATCTGAGCAAGTGTGTAAGAAAAGTGTTCCCTGCCCTGTTTCAGGGGGGGCTGGGGTCAGATCAAAAGAGCAATCCTCAATGATTGTGTATGTTAGTATTAAAAGAAAAAGCACGTAAATAGTATTTTAGTTACACACTAACCAAGTGTACCCAGAAAACACTAGTGACAAGTGGTGCTGGGCAGCCTCCTGTCACAGCACTCCTTAGGTTGAAAGAGATGAAGTGTAACAGGAACGTACGTACCCCGCAGTCATTGGCTCCATCACCACACATGCCCACGTAGTAACTGATGGAGGAAGAAGGAGGAAAAATGCCTTAAGTCTTTCATGTAGCTGTTGGATCCATGGTGGAGCACCTGCTGGCTTAGCACTTTTGGGTACATCAGAGCAGGGGCCTCATGTTGGCTCTGAAGTAGGCAGCAAGGCTCCTTCCAGAGGACAAGTGTTGGGGCAGAGTACACAGCAAAATTAAGATTAAGTTTTAAAAGATACTGTAAGGGAAAGGGAACTCTGATACTTTATTCCAGACAGTGTTTTCCCTTAGGTACCAGAAGCCATGGAAAACTAGAAGTGTGCACATTTGCAGCAGCTCCTGTGACAGTAGGTTGGCTTTAACTGGCATTTTCTCCTTGGCCATCTCTGTAGACCCAAGGACACAGGAATTGCCAAAATAATATAGCACCTCCTAAACCACAAGACATGACATCCCTCTGAGAGGGCAGGGAACTTCATCCCAAGAGAAAGCACCTCATAACCAATAATAACTTTTTCTTTTTCAGGAAGGTATCACACTATGTTTATGCAATATCCATAGTTAGCATGAGTCCTGTTTGGGAAGAAAACATTCCTTTGGGGGACTGAAGGAGCACCTTTGGTGTCAGACTCCCAATGGCATTAGGTTGTTTGCAGCTTTCCTAAAGCTGCCACCAGGACAGCACCAGCAGCCACACAGGAGATGCTGGGGCTGGGGGGGCTATTTGTATACATGGGGGTCTGCCTCTGTATGTTTCTCTCCGCCTCATTTAATGCTGCCTTCCATACTGCACCGGTGAGCAGCGGTGGCTGCGTCTGCATGAGGGGTGCAGGTGCCCCAGAGGCAGAGGGATCTCTGTAGGGAGACTGGGAAGAAGGTGCCACAAAGAATATGAGCAGGGGTCACATGTGGAGCAAAGGAGAGTTGAAAACATGGGCCTGGAACAGTGCTAGCTGGGACAATCACACTTTAAAGAAAACATCTTATTGATTTGGTTCAAGAAAGGAAAAAAACAAGAGAGAACCTTACTTGAGTTTCTGAAACTCTTCAATGAGGCTGGCCTTCTGGCCAGGAGACATCCTGGCAAAGACAGTTGCATTCACCAGTATCTGCATGAAAGACCAATAGGCTGCCTTGGGCGGGCATTGGTGCATCCATGGCTCCACCCAGGCAGGCCCAGTCCTCCCTGACACATTCGTAAAGCCCTCTAATCCCAACTTCCATGGTTTTTCTACCCTTAGGGTTTGGTTTTGCTCTAACATCTGATTCATCCTGCCCTGTTTTCTGCTTTGTCTGTTCTGCAGGAGGTGCTGGGAAACCAGTGATCACCACGTGCTCTACATCAGCCTTTAGAGCAGCAAGGTGTTGTAAGTGCTTCCCAAGTGCAGAACAGATGGTTGGTGACAGCAACAATAACACCGCTCAGCCTGAGGTCTCTCCTACCTGAAAATCCTGGCCAGAGAGTATAAAATGCAAAAATCTGTCCCAGCACCTGCTATTTTATGGTCTGTGTACCAGACATCGAGGATTTCTGCTGCTAGATGGTGTTTGATTTTCCCAGTGCCCCTGCTGAGCCGAGGCCATTGCCAGCTATGGCAGTCGCACGTGGGAATGGGGTTGATGATTTTTAATTAAACTGAAATTGAGAAGGTGACCATGGAGTAACTCAACTGCACAGCTGCTCACAGTACCACCGTCACCCTTGTCATCTGAGGTCTTGCTGAAAGCAAGTTGTTGGGGTTAAACCTGAGGCACGGTGGGAGGCTGCCCGGAGTTGTCAAAATGAGAAGTGACAATGTTACAGCCATCCACAGAAAAACACCTTTCTCCAGCAGGAACACCACTGCCACTTAATAAACAGGGAGGGCAAGCAAGTGCTTTGTTTCCTCTGGACTTACTTTTGGCAGCAAACTGTAGAAGCACTTCATAATAACCTGATAGGACTTTCCGTTCATTGCAAAATGGTAGTTGCAGGTTTCTCCGTCCAAGGTGATCTTTTCCTCAGTGTTGGCACATGCCTCCTAGGAATGAGACAGACAGCATTTATTCTCAGCCCGAGGTCATGACACACCATTTCACTTCCACCTCAATCAGCCCCCCGCCAGGCAACCAGGGCATAGCCTTTCACAGCAGCCTTTTGTAAAGCTTTACTCTGGGCAGTACTGGATTTTCAAGCCGTCTTTCCACGTGTAACTAATCCCTGTTAGCCAAAAGCTGCAAGTTCAGACACTTAAGTTTGGCCCAGCAAAGAGTCCACACAGAGAAGTACGTATAATCACATTGATTCTGCACCCTTCAAGTGTGATCGCAGTGCCTGCTGCATCTGCAAACCTTGCCAGCTATCCCTGTAGTTATGCCACACGTTCCCCTGAGCGAAGAACCACCAGATTGATTGTCTCTCCCACACAAGTGCACAGCCCATGCCACACTTCCATACACCCTGGAGTAGATACACACTAGCCCCTGGGTTTCCTCGGTTCCTCAGAGCTGCTTCCAAGTCCCCAGCACGGAGCCAGTTCTTAGCCTTTAAGAGCTCTGCTAATTCCCCCCGGCACGCGAAGCAGCCACCCCTGGCTGTGCTTACCTGGGGAGCAGCTGTGTTTGCTTTGCAGTCTTCTTCCAGTCGCCAGGCAATGGAAGCTGGAGTGGAGCCCTCCGGTTCGTTTGCTTCCACAAAGATGACTTTGCTGCCCGTGTGAATCATACCTGCGCTCCTGGCCACTGTGACAGCTGTCTGCAAGTTGTCTCCTGCAAGAAGAGTGGAGAGCCAGGCTCCTCACACCTGCCATAGCATGGTGGCAGCCCAGGTAGAGACCATGGACATGCAATGGAGGAATTTGGAGGAGTGAATCCCTCTCCTGTGCGTGCCATGGCAGCCAGGACAGCCACAGAAGCAGCCTGGGGGATTTACCTGTAACCATGACACTCCTGATCCGAGCAACTGCCAGCTCTTCTAGCACAGGCTTTGTCTCAGCCTTCAGACGGTTCTCCATCACCAGGAGTCCCAGGAACACCATCCCAGACTCTGCCTCCTCTCTTGGAGCAAGGACAGAAACACACGTGCTGTTTCCCATGGATGGCACAGAGCGTGAGAGTCTCTCTGTGCTTTTTTGTTCTATGGGAAAGCCGTGTTCAGTGGGAAACACACTTGCTCCACAGGGAAACACAACTGCTATGAGTTCAAGACAAAGAACACTCAGAAAGTGCCAACATCTCTGCGGCTTCAGCCAAGCTGCTGATCCCCTACATTACTGCCTCTAGGATGGGGCAACACAGAAGAGATGCGTGTGCCAAGAGAGGGACAGGGATTTGCGGGGACTGGCTGAACCTCACAGATTACAGCATACAGACTTTCTATTGCAGTCCCAATCTGTTGTCATGTAGAACAATAACCAGCTTTCATTACCCTTTGCTAACGGATTTTGAAATTCAGCTCTGTGAGCCTTGTAAGAGCAGTAGTAAAGCAGGCAATTAACATGCAATTGGCGTCTGTGGGAAGAAGGTGTTAGAGGTACAGCTGCCCAATAGATTTCCTTTGGCAAGAGGGGAGGGTTAGGTTTGGGTCAGGGCAGCCTATAACAAGCAGATAGGAAAGCAATGCCCCAGCAATACTAGCAGCTCACCAGCACGCCTCACCTCTCCAGGTTGCTCACATCTACATCCTTGCCCAGGTTTAGCACTTTATGGGCCAGGGCAATGACTCTGAAGCCTTGGCTCGTGTATGTCTTCAGCTCCTTTAAGAAATTATCTGGGACTGTTTACAGGGGAAAAAAGTTTCATGGTTAGAATATTCCATCCTTGCTGATTGCTTTTCTAGGGTTACATGCCTGTCCTTTAAACCTTTTTATAGCCATCAGTACAGCACCGTGGCCTCTCACGGAAGTCAGGTGCTTTGTACCAAGGCTGTGCCACTGACTGTTCAATTAAGCGATCTGTGCATCTGTTCTAAACACATGTTAAGGTGCAGGTAGATAAGCTGAATTACTGGGCAGAGGACAAATGACTGACTTCATAATTCTGTATATGGGAAAGCTTAGGACATTCTGAGTGACTGAGGACATTGGGTTTGTGTTTCTGCCTTAATGTAAGAATGCTCCCAGATCCTAAACTTCCAATTCTCTGATCATTCCTGTGACTCTAAAAGCAGAGTTCCTTTTAACTTTACAGTACTTTGTACTCACCAGGTACTGCAATCACAGCTTTACAGTGCAGTACCTAATTATTCATTAAGCCATAATCAATACAGAAACAGTCAAGGCAGGATAAGAGGGAGCTATTTAGAAACCTGAGAAAGCACAACATCATTTTGAAGACATTTTTCTTGCTGATGTTGATTTGTTTGGAGGTTTGTGTCATTTGATCTTAGGTGGTTCTAAACTCTCTTTCCATTGCCCCTCAACACTGTTTTCAGGTGAGCACCATCTGAAATCACAAACCACAGATCCACAGACCATTGGAACTGGGTTTACTTCCCATCCTTTTGAACTGTCTGGTGAGTATGACCCAAGTTTCAAGGTTGCAGACAAATTTGAGTACAAGACTATAATCTTCTTCACATATAAAAAAGAACAGCTGATGTTTACTTGCAGAGAAAGGACAGAAGTCTTGGCTCAAGTGTTAATACCAATTATCCCTAATAACAGTAATTTGCATGTCCACGGCAAGTTTTCCATTTCTGAGACTGAAAGCTTTACAAGCTGGTTCAGTAACTCAGTGCTGAATTTACAGGGCAATAAATCAGGAGGAAATTTAAGAACTTGTACACACTTGCAGAGACACGTGCAATTACCATGATCCTACATCTGCTCTGGGTGTTTTGTTGTACCATTATTTATGCTCTACATCTTCAGCGGGTGCTGGCCAGCTAAGGGAGGTATAGTAGCTGCGCATCTTTAACTATAAACAATGAAAACCTGCTTGTAGTTATTAACTAATGACACTTAACAAGCCCAGGGCTTGTTTCTGGGAGGAGTTATACACATGCAGTTGCTGCCAGTGGAAATCCTTTTAGGACTTCAGTCCGAGTATAACCTCCGGTCTGGATAAAATCCCAACATACGCTGCAAAGTTGCCCTTTCCCAGTTCTATACCAGTATCTTGTCTGCAAAAGCCAGACACTACTTCTGGTGCTCCTTTCATGTACAGGTCGTACTGTTCCTCTCCAATTTTCTGTGAGACAACAGACATCCTTTGCAGTGCAGAAGAAAATGGGAACTGGTGCAGGATTGCTATTCCTTCCACAGGAGCCTGGAAGAGGTCAGGAAAGTGAGATGTTATCTGAGTCATTGATGACACAAAGCAAATCCTCTCTGAACTTTAGCTCATTTGTGTCTTTCTGCTAAGATGATTTATTAATGGGAAACGGTTTCACTTTTGCTGCCTTCTGGCTACAGGATTCTATGGTTTAGGAACCCTGGTCTCAACAGATCTGTCTTTCCAACATACTTCCTAAGAACCTCAGTGTTTACCTTTATATTTAACTTATTTTCCAGGCTTTCTCCCAGCCTTTCTCTTAATAGCCACATATTAATGCAATATTCCTGTATCTACAGTCCTGGAAACTGAAATTTGATGAGTTACAGACATTACCATGGGAACAGAGCAATCCTAGAAACGAGACTGATTTCCTTGTTGCCACAGCCCTGTCTTCCTGTTATTGCCAGCAGAAATCACAATCCTTCCACTGGGAAGAAGCTAGCAGGGTTGACATTTGGATTGGAAACACAGCCATTTTCATATTTCAAAACACAGAGCTTCCCAAGGGGGCTTTTGAGATCAAGGGTGAAGCAAACACCACCACGCTTTGGGGCGAGGATAACAACTCTGCTAGTAGAGTTGCACAACTGCTAGCAGGAGGACTCACAAACCCATGTCCATGCCTCTCAGCGTAATGCCTTGTCCTTACTCGCTTCACCTCTTCCTGCAGATGAACTCGTGCTTTAGATATTTATGCCATTTACATGGTTTCTCTGCACTGATCTTCACTAAAACTGATTGTGTGGTTTTGTTTTGCTGGCAGCTTTACAGGGTGAGGACTCAGAGGTCTGTGCCTTCTACTAGTGCAAAGAGTAGAGTTGGAAACAAGGGGCTGTTTGGGAAGTGGTTTAGATGCCACTTCAGGATCTGCACCTCCACTTTAATCAGAATTTGCTTTTCTGGCCTTAGGCTCCTGGGGGCTCAGTTTTGGTGGTAGATGCAACACAGTACCAAGAGCGTTTGAAAGGCAGTTTGCAGCTGCTAGCTCAGGTAAATGAACAGCACGTGTGCCAGGAGTTTGCCCTTGCTGCAGGCTGAAAACAGAGAATATTCATGCTCAGAAAGAACTGGACTTACACTGCTGGCCTTCGGCCCTGGTCTGATGACGCAGGCATTGAAAGCACTCGCCCCATCCTGAACTGTGCTGGAATCTTCTACCTCCTGTACAAGGAAAAGTGTTATTTCTCATACTTTTTTTTTTTTTTTGCTTCACACCAGCCTCTTAAAGCAGCAGCAGCACATGGCAGCCTTTCCCACTTACTGCTGGCATCCAGTTGCAAAGTATTTTGTTATGATCTAATAAGGCTTCCTATCCATTGTCAGGGACAGCTTCCCTGCAGCCTTGCCCATAGCAGAATCCTACACAGCCCTGTGTCTTTTAACTTCAGGAGAGCAAAAACCCATGTCAAATTTTGTGGTTTCTCTAAACTCAAGTTCCACACAAATTTAATGCTGTATCAATGATGAAGGGGAAAGGAAATAATTATTCTCATCTAGCTGGCTTTATGTTCCAGTCTCCTGCTTTTAAAAGCCTCTCTCACCGATGTTCTGTGCAGAAACAGGATGATAATTTTCAGTGTAGGTTTGCTTTTAGTCCTCCAGCTCTGTTATTTTACATGCTGCCAAGGCTCATTCACCCTCTCAGTCCCCTTCTGCTGTTGTGTGGCTCTGCTGCTGCCTGCTCTTCCACAGGAGCGAGCATCAGCCTGATGCCTTCCCGCAGCGCTGCTGAAAGAGCTGCCATCTGGTTTACTTATTGATTAATCTCTCCTGAGCAAAAGGCTGAAGGAGAAAGGATGATGAGGCAGTTACTGCAGAGACCCAGAACCCCTCCAGGCTAGGATGTGGCAGGGGGAAGAGCAGCCCCTTTCCTTTTCATGCTTCCTCCCATCCTGCTCCCACCCAACCAACTCCCCATCCCTGCAGCTGAGCCCCAAGGCTCAGCCTCTCACCACCTCCCCAACTCTGAAATTTGATGTTCATTCAGCTGGAGGATCCAGCCTTGATTTCTCCATAGGGATGTGCCTTTGCTTATCAGACAAAACAGCCTTTAGCATAAGGGCACAAAAACCTTCCCATGTGTTTCCCTGGCTGACTCATGCTCTCTGTACCACGCGGCCAATGGCATTGGCTGATCATCTGCTTCCAGCAAGCAGCAACCAGGCTCCCCCTCTGCTTCCCTACGCTCCAGGGTTTCCATACCAAATTAAGAGAGGAAATGCAGGCAGCCCCAGTGAAAACGACCGCTGGACTATCAAACAGCAGCTAGAGAGCTGCAGATCTGTTGTGAGGTCAGTGGAAATAACAGAGCAAATTCCAGCTGCCGCCCCCAGGGCTGCAAAAGACTTTCCCCTGCAGACAAGTCTTTGACCTTGACTTGTGAGTAAATCCCCATGGGCTGGGTTGGGGTGTCTGTGCTTTGGCTGTGAGCAGAGCATGAGTCACATTACCCAATGTGTACCCTCAAACATTTTCAGGTCCAGTGGATCTCCTTGAATCTTCTTATCCAAAACCACCAGTGAATGACAGCTTGCCATGGCTCCACACAACGGTCCCCAGGGCAGAGGAGTGCTGGATGGGAACTTATGGATTTTCTGAAATCTGATTAAAAACAGAAGGTTAGTAGGATGGCTTTTAGGAGGGAAGCAGAGACACAAGTCCTCAGCTAACACATACAGGTGTTGCTCCACCATGTTCAGTGGATCTAAGCCCAGTCGCTGCAAGCCATGCACTGTTCTATCCATCCTTTGATAACAGGCAGGATGCATTGAGGAGGCCAAAAAGTACCCAATAATTAATTGGCAGGAGTTCAGCTTGATGTGAAGTAACTGAGACAATAAAACACTCAGAGGGGCTGGCACGGGACTTCTGCTTGGCAACTGCTACTTGGTATGAGACAAAGCAGAGAAGACACTGTCTGAGAATATACAACTTGCAACAGAGATCTCAGAGAAGTTTGGCAATGTGCCCTTGGAAGAGACTGAGAAGCTGCAGCATGGAAAGGGTGGGCATCTTCTTGGGCCGGTGCTGTGCACCCACCAGGGTGTATAGGCACCCTCAGCCCATTCAGTCTGGGAGCCACAAGCAGCCTGACCTTCACTTCCAGCTGTAGATGTTACATCTGCATAGCCACATATGTCCACAGAGGGACACCAGATGCTCGTCCCTCACACCTGGGTTGCAAAAATGGGAAGTTATTTTTCAGAATCCTCCCTTATCACAATTTTCCCCCTAGGAAGCTGCCTGGCCGACAATCTGTGTCTACCAGACCACAACACAGCCTGTTACCATTCAGGCTGGCATATTAAGGAGTAGTTTAAATAGATTTTATTTACCTTTGATCACCACTAGCATCCCCTGTTACTAACACAGGTGCAGTGAAATGCATCTGGAAGCAAACAGCGTGACAGCTCGCAGCACTATTAAAAGGAACAATGAATCCAGGTCCTGTTGTCCCTCTGGGCCATCCGAGCCTGTTCTGTTTCCAGCAAATTATACCTTGTTCTCAGGCTGGTCATAATTGGCTTATTAATTAATTAATACTTGAGAGACACCATGAAACTGCTAAACACCACATAAAACCAACAAACATTTATATCTTATTAAGCATACAATAGGAGATTTTGTAAGTTGAATTAAATTCCTTTGCTGTCGTTGCCTCGCAGTATTTAGCTTAGCTGACAGCTAGTCTTGTGTTTAAAACGGAGCATTTAACAAAGAATGATTATGCAAATAGGCTAATGAGATCAATGCAGACAGCAATAGCTCCTCCTTGTGTTTTGGCAAGCCACCAGCACTGGCTCCCAGCTGGTGGCAGACTGGACGTGCCTGCAGACACTTCCGATACCATACCTTACAGAGGGTGGGTTTTATTACATTAACTCATTCTGATTTATGGGCCCAGTTTTGTTCTGCTGCTCCTGTGACTGGACGCTACTTGCAGGCTACCTGGGTGGAAATTGCTCTGGCAATGTGTCCAGTTCTGGGCTCCCTGGTATAAAAAAGACAGGGTCCTTCTGGAGAGAGTCCAGAGAAGGGCGACAAAGTTGATTAGGGGTCTGGAACATCTCCCCTATGAGGAAAGGCTGAGAGAGCTGGGTCTGTTCAGCCTGGAGAAAAGAAGACTGAGGGGGGACCTAATTAGTGTTTATAAATATCTTAGACATGGGTTGCAGGGGGAATCAGCCAGCCCCTTTTCTGTGGTCAGTGGGGACAGGACAAGGGGCAATGGCTGTAAGCTGGAGCACAGGAAGTTCCGCACCAACATGCAGAGGAACTTTTTCCCAGTGAGGGTGCCAGAGCCCTGGGACAGGCTGCCCAGGGAGGTGGTGGAGTCTCCTTCTCTGGAGATATTCAAGTCTTGTCTGGACGCCTATCTATGTAATATGAGATAGGGAGCCTGCTTTGGCAGGGCGGTTGGACCCGATGATCTCTTGAGGTCCCTTCCATCCCCTAAGATTCTGTGATTCTGTGATTACCATAAGCTCTCTGCCTTTGGTGGGCTCTGAACCTGTTCGACATGCACCCACATCCAGCCTCCCTGCAGCCCCTCTGGGGCAGCAAGAAGAGATCAAACCATGTGCCAGCCTACTTGGTCCCACCGGAAGAGTGTTTTATGGGTTGACACTTATTAATCACTGCTCATTAATTTGCATCAGACTGTAATCTTCTCCCTGTCCTTTGAGGAAGTATTGGGAATGTGATTTTTCTGCTCTCGCAATGAATTCAGCCTTTCATTCATTATGGCATGATTATCTCTGTGGTGTTGAAGTATCTGATCTATTAACAACTCCTAATGAAGCTGGGAGTAGATACAGGGTGTCTGATTTGTCCTGGCCACTGCAGAAGATTAATATTTTCAGTTTGGCATAGCAGGCACATAACAGAGCTGAAGCCTGTCATTATATTCTAGCAATATAAATTAAATAGTATAATGCTGGATAGAGTCAAGCTTAATGTTTACCTAGTAGGTATTTCCTGAGGATTTGAGTGATCTTTGGGTTTGAAATGGAGATGGAGCCTGCTATGGACTTGAGGGAGTCCGTAAGGACACCTGAGCTTTGCAGGTCTGACCTGTGGCCTCACGGATTTTTTCACAACATTTGCAAAAGGCAGGTGAGATTTGACAGGCACCAAAGTTGGTAACACTTCGTTTCAACAGAAGGAGTATTATCCTAACATTTAAATGATGAAAGGTTTATTGACTAGCTTAAGAATATTTATTGAGCTGTGCTGAGAATGACATAATTGAAAAGCTCTGTGCATATTCTCCAAATCCCCTCATGACAATTAAAAGCACTCATGCTGCTGCTGACTTACTTCTGTTTGTCTTGAATTAGCAGTGACCTTTAGGGCTACACCTGCAGCAGAGGCAGCCAGATGCCCCCTTCAGAGAGAAGGGAATGAGCTGGGACACCCATTGCACTCTGCTCCCCCCACCCCCAAACACACCCCAACATCTCTTGCTGCACACTACTTGGTGTCTTGCAATATCCTATTCAACTGCCTCCCTCCTGAAGAGACGACTGGGCAGTACATTCATGCTAGAGATTACTTCTCTCAACTAAATCCTTCCTTACCGGCTCCCCTCGGAAGGGATGACTCCCCACAGGTCCAGTCCATCTTCTGTCAGCGTGCCCGTCTAAATTGAAATAAACATCTGGTTACCCTGTTATTGCTCACCCCTTCACCCTGCCACATCCCCAGAGGTCCTTTCCCAGCTCCCAAGGCAGGGTGAGGAAAGTCTCCTGCCACAGCAGAAGACTGTGTGGACACCTGTAGAAGACTTTTCGCTGGGGTTAGATCAGGGTAGATGGGGTGGGGAAAACCAAACATAATCCCACATCCCTACCAGCCCCCAGCATCTTTCAGTGCCCTGGGAAGCACCTTACTTTGTCAAAGCAAACAAGGTTGACCTGCCCACAGATATTAATCCTCTGGGGGCTGATGCAGAAAATCTTCTTCTTCTTCAACCTCCTTTGGGCATAAACAGTGCCTGTTGTCAAGGCAGCAGGAATAGTGGGAGGCACGGCAGCGGTGAGGAGGAGGAGGGCCATAGTCACCATGTCTGTCACTGGCTTCTGCAAACAGTGAGAGCAAGATGTGTAGTGGGGTGGGAACAGCATCCCTCTGCTGCTGCTGCCACTCTGCAGGGGGGGTCCAGCACTCCTTCCCAGGAGAAACACATCCCAGGCTCTAGCCCTGGGGATGACAGATTTATTCTGCTTTGTTCTGTTCATCTCCCTGCCCTCCCATCACCATTTCTGGCATCTGAAAACTTGATTACAGAAGTGGGCAGTATTCCATGGATCTTGAGTGACATAGGGCTCAGAGCTGCTTCCTGCAGTGTGGAGGCATCCCTCGCTCTTACCTTGTGGGACATGAACACACACACAGTGTAGATGAGTCCAAGCACACCAATGGCAGAGAGCCCTATGATGAACTTGAAGGCATCTCTGTAGAGTTTGAAGTTCACTGGCTTGGGGTAGAGGATGGATCTCACCAAATCACCTTTAGCTGTATTGAACCCTGTGTGAAGACACGTGCTGTACATTGTATGCGTGATGTAGCAGCAGCACACCACATCACTGCTGTTCAAAGACAGATAACACTGCTGGAGCCTTAGCCATCAGGTGGCCACAAGCACTTCTGTGCTGGACTTGGACTATAAAATGAAGTCAGCCCTCCTGCCAGCTGGTTAGCAAAGAAAGAAAGAAATACCAGTTTGCAGCACAACAGCTCTCACTGGCCCTCTGCCCATCGGCTTCGTCTGTATGACTTCTGTCCCGCAGAAGAGGACGTGCCTCCGATAGTCCTCCATGCTGTGTGTTTTCCAGGGCATTGGAGACTCCGTCAGGGGTAAGGGGGTTTTAGTAACTGGAATGCTTTCACCTAAGAACAACAGCGTGAAGCTTCACTTAAAGGGGATTTAAAAGTCTATCGTATTTAAAGACAACGGCACCCTTTAGGTCTTTGCACTTGCCTGGCTAATCAGCTTGCTTATGTACTTACACACATGGCTTTGTGGCAATAGCTATTATAGTTTTAGTTTCAGATTAAACCAAATGGTTTCTCCAAGCAGTTTGTATAAAGGAGCTCCATTCAAATTCTGCCCCTAAACCAAGTTCCTGCCTTGTGGTGGCTCAGGGTTTAGGTCTAGCGCTGGCCCCTGAGCTCAGACACTGCCTGCTTGAATAGAACTGCTGCAAGATTGCACTCCAAAACTTCAGAAAATACATATTCATTGTATTTGAGGATTTTCACTTCCTGCTCCTGACATTATATTAATCCTACTCATTTTTAATGTGGATAAGAAATGCATATTACACAACGGCAGTGTTCAAAAGCCCAAGACAGCTGTGAATTATTCAGGCCACAGTTTTGCCACCTCCTGCTGCAAACTGTTCTAATAAATAGTAAACAATTTGCTGTCAGAGCAGATAGAAATATCTGCCTGACAGAGAACCTGCACAGAGATTTAGCATTTCAAACTCCAAGACTCCACCTGTGAGCATCCCTTCATTCACAGTACAGCTTCCATCAATCAGGACAGCATCACATGGGAGTGCAAACTTTTTTCCATCTAAAATAAACATGTCTCCAGGGACTAGGTAACGAGATTCCATCTCTTTGCAACCTGTAGAACAATATGGAAAATAACTTTACTTGGGCACAAGTTCTGGGCAATTAAAAAAAGTCTCAAAGCTCACATCATCACTGATCTTCTACACTGCATGATTTAAGGCCAGCGCTTCTTAGAAATAATACTGACTGAAAAGCATCAGCACAAAGATTGGCTCTTGTCTAAACATCTCCCTCCAAGTGATTGTCTTCAGCTTTATTTGCTCAGTGTCCATAAACCACTCTGACCAAGAAAACCTATCCACGACCTTTACATCTCCTATCACCCTAGCAATTGCTCATCTCAACATCTTTGGGAGGCAAAAATAGCTATATAATCACTATTTTGCAGGCAAGGAACAGACACAGGAAAGAAAGCTCATAGCTCAGTGGGAGCCACGTATTGGCTCCTTGAAAATTACTCACAAGCAACTTGACAAGATTGTGAAAGCAGCCTATGGCAGAGCAGGGAAGCAGGGTCTCGGGAGGCCAGAGTTGTTATCTAGTTGCTTGTTTGTGAAATTAAATTTTTTCCAAGCTGTTCTCAACTCTTAACACAAATTACTAGGTTCACCTGTATCATTACAGATGCTGCAGATACAGATGATAATGATACAGATGCGTCACTACTGAACCACACAGGCTGTGCCCACACTTCTCCCTGCCCTGCCCAGCTCACCTCCCTCTGCCCTGTCCTCCCTGCAGCTCACCCTTCGTGTTTCAGCCAGAGAAATCAAGAGGAGCACTGCAATTCCAGATACATTTCACCATGTCAGTTAATTATACAGGCTGGTGAGGAACATGAGGCAGAGATGACTCACCTTCGCTCTTGGTGCAGACTGTAACCTTGACTTTGTTATGCTCCTCAACAAGGTCGTGCAGCTTGGTAGACTGCTGTTGGTGGGAAAGCGATTGCAGTGTTGCAACACCAATACTCCAGTGAAGCAGGAGGCTACAATTCACTCATCATGCTAATGTCACAGAAACTGAACTCTGCTGAGTTACACGGGTGAGGTTTCACATCACTTGTTAGAAGTCAGGATGTGAGTTCATTGGGTTAACCTAGAACCAGCTGTCATGGGAACAGCCCTAATTTTCTGTTTGCTTCCGATTCATGCTGCTGTTATCTCCCTCAACATTATTTTTTTTTAAGGACTAGTCCTGATTCCTGCCAGAATAAGTCTCCTAAGCTGTAACAATTGCTATCTGCAGTCCCTTTGGTTTCTTTATTCCTAGTTTTGTCCATGCTAGGAGCCTATCAACAGGACAGCCAAGTAAAAGGGTATCATTACAAAACTGCCAATGCAAGAAGAAAAACAGAAATTCTAATTTAGTTGGGTGTCTGTGCTTTGCCAGTTTTTGCAATCTAATTCAGAAAATTACATATCCTGAGATAATGATGAAGTCAACTGTCATTGCAAGGCCATTAGAGAGAGTGCCTTATCTTGATTTAAAAGTTGCAATCACAAAAAACTAATCCCCAAGTGTAGTTTCTTCATTAGGGCTGTTCATGTGAAGATGCCAAGCCAGCCTGAAGAACCTTCAGAGGCCCCAAACATTGTCATTCTTCCTGCCAAAATTATCAGTCACATGATAAAAAACGGCCTCCACAAAGACAGCTGAACAGACCGTGTCTGCTCATCGTGCTCCACAATATGAGGACAGACCCCAGCACTATAAATACAATGGTGTGTTCAAAGACACAGGCCTGCTTGTTTGGTACAGGAGCACCAGTCACCCCACAGATATCAGTCTGAGATAAGAAACACGATGAGCAGCCAACACACCTGTGCTGGCAAAAGCCCCAGCTATTCACAGAGCCCTTGCCGAGATCAGCAAGAGGGCTGGAACAATAACAGCATTCCCTTGGCAGGGGATTCACACAGCTTCTCTTTTTCCCCCCATTATACCTGTTGTTGATGTGAGCTGTGCCTTCCCTGTGCATTTAAAGTGGGTTCAGAAATCACAGAAATGTTTTCCAGATTCCAGGGGAGCGTGTGCTGTGATTCCCACAGGAAGCACCAGGAATCTCACCTGGCTCTATGAGGATACTGAATGGCAGGCAAACACTGCGTAGGGCTCAGCTCCATCAGCCTTTGCCATAGAGACAGAAGGCTTCAGGTTTGTCACAGGTGAGTGCTCGAGGTCAAAAAGTGAATGAGCAGAGACTTAGAAGATTCTTCCAAGCTGCTGTATCCATGACAGAAGCGTGGAACAAATTTGAGAAATAAAAAGTCGTGTTTCTTTTTGCTGTAAGACCTGTTATTGAGCAAACTTTGAGAGGAGTGAATCCTCCTGAAATGACAGTAGAAGCCAGACTCGTGGTATTAGCCCACCTTCATAAAGTCTTACAAACCCCAGGTATCAGACTTCAATCTCCTTTAATTCTTGGTAAGTTCAATACCCAGGTATGAACCCTTTAATTCTTCTACAGAAATAAATCTGTAGTGATACAGCAGAATACACAGCAACAAAAAAATAACCAGAAAGAGGATACAAGTAGCTACCCGTGGTGTTTGACAGATGAAACTGCTCGCAGAGTGAGGGATGGGGAGCTGGCAGGCTGTGCAGCAGACTCACCTGTCTGAGGTCATACACAGTTAAGCCAACAGAAATGATTGACAGGATTATGATGGCCACTGAATATTCTATGTAGCCTTGGCTTAGCCACAACGTGAGGGTGAAGGCTTGGAACACATAGAAGGGGTTTAAAATCTGCAAACACAAGTGTAAGGCATGTCAGAAGAGAATGAGTGCGGGAAGAGGTGAGAACATTTCATTACAGCGTCCAGGAGTCTTAAACTCCAATCTGAAGGGCTGCTTTGCCATCCCAAGGCATCATTCTTTCATGGCTGTTTTAGAGCATTAAGGGCCTCCAGCTCTGAACTTAGCAGCTTACACATAGTTCATGGTGTTTGTAATTAAAAGCTGTTGCTAACCAGTTACTATGCAGCAGCAACTACACTGGCAACTTAAAGTCAGGATTAAGGGACTTTAAGTCAGTTGATTTCCCACCATAGCAGCCTAACAAAGGTGACCTTAACATTTCTGATGCTAAGTAACTACTACAGGGGAGCCACTACCTGAATGTGAAAAAAAGACTGAATTGCCAGAGAAGCCTTTAATACTTTGTGATTTCAGAAACTCCCTGTGAACATGGTATTTATCTAGAGGGAGAAAAATGGTAAAGAACTAGTGGTCTGTGGCGCTGCCTTAGGCTGCAGCTAAAGAGATGGCTTGACCATCTCATACTTCCACACTTTTAGCTACTCCACATTGTATCAGCCTTACAGCAGCAGCCATCCCTAACATGTTATGCTACAGGCCCACTCAAGTCTGACAAGGTAACGTTGGTTCTGATGGTATCTAACAACAGACCAGATTGGACAAAGCCTCCCAGAGATTTGCCCACGCTTGGCTTGAAGGACTTTTCTGTAGAGCTGGTATAACGAAAATAGCCACTGAAAGAGCTTTCTGCATAAAGATTGGGACTGAAATGAATTATTCATCTGACAAATTTGGTCCCTCAATGAAAATTTAATACTTTCTTCGACATTCACTAGGACAAAGAGACAGACACTAAATCAGGGTGCCAGCCTTCAGACACTGAAGCTGTATCTGGACTGAAATACCACAAGCTTATGAGGACCAGTCTGCCTCCAGGCACCACCATTAATATTTCAAACATGAAGCTTCAGCCTCGGATGGAAGTGCAAAGTTCAAATTAAATAAACTTTTTAGAGTGCTACACTGGAGTTCTCTTCAAAACCTTCTCCAGGGGGCACTGAAAGGTTGGTAACATCAAATCCAACCAATTTCAGGAGCCCTGGAGCTTTTCATGTATTTTGTAGGGTTTCAAAGAAACTTAAAGTCCAGACACATACTAGATTGGAGTCCCAGCATTCTTGGCACTTTTCTGTTTCAAAGGCATTCATGTAGCATCCATAGTCCACAAAAGTGAACACAGATGACATAATGGTATCCCACATGCAAAGCCTCTGCTTACAGGTTGGCAAAAATCTATGTCCAGCATTTCCATATGCAAATTCAGCAAGTAACCATCCATAAATGTCTCTCATCCACAGTCTTGGAGTGAGTCCTTATTTAGTGGGAAAAGAATTGTCTTGTGTTTATGTTGGGACAAAAGGAAGTAACTGGGTGGATAAAGTGACTATAAAATAGGAATTTTGCAAACAATTTCCTCTGTTCCAAAGCACCCTCAGAATTTGCACTGCTGCCAAGGCCACAAGCAAGCCCAGGAGTAGCATTTCTCCAATGCTTTGCACTACCTCTGAGCTACTAAAACAAAGCTATTAAAGAGGAGCAAGCATGCCCTAGTTGTACCAATAAAATTTCTCTGAAGATCATTATCAAGAGCCAACAGGAAAGGACACGGTTACTGGTGTGGCTGTGGTCAGCCCTAGCAGCTGCAAAAAGCACAGGTACATCTCACTGCTCAGGCACAAGGCAAGATGTCCCAGCTGGCAGGAGATGTGCGGTCAGGAACAAAAACCAACAGCAGAGGAGGAGGAGGACATCAGTCTTCCAAATGACTGCTTTCCAAGAAGGGACATGGTCATCATAAGGGAAGCTTTTCACTGTTACAGGTACACAGCACCAAGCACCCTTTTAGCTTCACATTCTTCCCAGAAACCTTCTGTCAGGAATGCGTGCTAACCGCCAAAATGGAGGTTCACCAACTTTTCTCTGTGGTTTATGCCTATGAAGCACCAAACACCCTATCCCAGAGCACACAGGTGAAATCTTCAAAAACCTCTCCCACCAAGTGCCAGCCTGACTTACTGACCTCTTTAAAAAGCAACTTCCAGATAGGACGAATTTCAACTTCGATGGCATTAGGTCCACACACCAGCTGCCTGTAGGAAGGTAGGAAAGAGTTCCCCACTTTTTAGCTTAGTCACAGGGTAAGACTTCAAATGGAAAACTGCACATAAAAACAGTTAAATAAAATTAACACTTACATGAAAAAGTAAGTCCTGATGGCACCATATGGCTGAGCAGGACAAATAAACCTGTCAGGAAGCTGTTATATCAAAGGGAACTTTGCACAGAGGTAGATTGCTACAGTTTTCTGCTGAAGAGACCATGAGTTTTCTGCTAAGCCCTATGCTGAGCTTTCCAGAGAGCTTTTAAAATGGCAAAGGAAGCCAGTCAAAGGAAGCTACTGTGCCCTGAAGCCCAGGTGGAAGGGGTGCTGTTTTCCCAACACTTAGCCTGGCATCAAAGAGAAGATAATCACCTCAGTAGAGTGGAAGGGATAATGACTTTGCACCTTTCTGAACGTCACCCACGCAGTTTACACTGTCTTATTACTACAGTGAGTAGGAAGAAGCTGACATGAATTTGAAAGGAAGGACTAATAGGTCACACTGTCACGATTAGCTCACAGGTCTACTTGTATGCAGACCATACCTGATCTCCTGTTCTTCCCTTGTGAGGCCAGCTCCAAACTTGTGGTGTATGCTGTGACATGTGTTCTTGTCTTCTAACGATCTAGGATAACAGGAGAAGGTTCAGACAAGGGAATCCTTTACCACAATGGGTTTTGTAACAGGCCATTGACACTCACCCAACTTTCTTGAATTCTTTTACAGAAAAGTCCCAAATGTAGCGGATTTTCTGCACCTGGATACATCTCACCTGCAAGAGAGCAAAAGTTCCTTTTGCCATTGAAGGGGAAAACATCTCACTGTTACAGGAATGCTTCCCCATGTTTTAGGGGAAAGCTTGATCTTATGTAAAGAAGGTTTGTTGGAGGATACTGGCAGAGCACCCCTGGGAGTACCCAGTTATCTAGACTCCTATTTTGACCCACCTCCTCCCTGCCATCTTTCTTCACCATTTTACACATAACTTGCCTTTAACTGTGGCTTCATTATGGCTCTGCTTATGACACAGTCTTTATCAGCTACAAGAGGACCATCTGAATTGCTGCCAGCAGATAGTGCCCATGTGGACAAATCAATCTGGGTCACTTTCTTCCAGGTGTATCTGTGAAACTCATCCTAGAGAAACAGAGTACAGATCAGTGGCAAAACACTGCCTGTGGTAACATTTACTGACTCTGGGAAGTTTACATGAGGTTCAGAGAACTACCGTGGCATCACTGCAGCCATAGAAAGTGTAACCCCATAGCAACAGGGAAGTTAGTATCAGGGGTTTATTAGTAATGTATAAAGCGCTCTGAAGGCAATCTTGCAATCATCTCCCCTTGCTTTGATTCACACTGTGGAGAAATTTCAGAGAAGATGAAACTAAACCAGCAGATACACACTGCATCAGCTGCTGGGTGGGTGAGCTGGTCAGCAGTAAAAACACTTCTAGTGCCTCATCACCAGGTACTTTGCTGTACAAAACTCCTGTAACGCTGTGCTATTTGTCATACACCCATAGCCAAAAGCAACTTCACTGCTACAGACTGAGTTATCCTTTAATCAGTTCAGTGTAATGTAACTAGTCATAATAAGCAACAGAATACACATTTAGTGGTGTGAGTGCATTTATTTCAGGAATATCACAGAATCTTAGGGGTTGGAAGGGACCTCAAGAGATCATCGGGTCCAACCCCCCTGCCAAAGCAGGCTCCCTATCTCATATTACATAGATAGGCGTCCAGGCGAGACTTGAATATCTCCAGAGAAGGAGACTCCACCACCTCCCTGGGCAGCCTATTCACTGCAATGTTGAGCATTAAGCGTCCTAAGCATTTGCTCTGATAGAATTGGCTTGGGTTTTCTTTTCAGTCTTGGAGACTTAGAATATAACTAATACCTAAATCCTATCTCTCTTAAAGCATCTCCTCTATGTTCTCCAATAACTTTAAAGCAGAAAGGCTATTAATAACCACATCTTCTGAAGACAGTCCCTCACTGAAGCCAGTTGGGCTCATGTACCTAACAGAAGGGGAAAGGTAGAACTGTGTTAGGGAAGATGTTATTCACAGAGGGCAGCTGGGATGCCTGAAGTCTGCTTGGTGCCCAGCCTTCAGCCAGAGTAGCTGCAGCCTTGTTAGTGTAAACAGGGTCTTTGACATGATACTTCAGACTCCGTGAATAGAAACAGATAATCCTCTGAAGCTGGAGTCATCCCTGCCCTCCACTTCCAAACCTGGACAGTGTTCAGAACCTGCTCCATCATGGAGAGACAGACAAGCTGCTCTATCTGTGAAAACTGCAAAAGTGAGCTAAGAGGGTTCACCTACCGTGGTCCTAAGCAGAACAATGTCTGCTTCTTCCAAACTGCAGGGGATGCAGTTTGCCCGTACATCCCACTCTGGCTTCCAGTAAAACAGCAGCAGCAGAGCCCCACAGGACAGGATGTATCCAGCAATGCACAAGGCCTTTCGGCACCTTTGGGTTTTGTAGCCAAAAATCTCCTGTAGAGTGGAGAGAAAGCATTCTTTGTGAACAAGTTTGACCTTGGCATTTGTTCCTCAGGAAGGCCAAGCTCATTGAAAAGAAAGGCAGATGACTGAAGCCCTCCTTCATAACTGCTCAAGGTCATTTTTGGAAATGAGAGCATGCTGATTGATACAACAGAGTTAGGAATACTGCTGAAAGGAGGATGCTGCTGGGCTGCTGCCCAGAGGAGCATTTTCACATCAGCTCTCCCAGGATTAATGAAGAATTAACTCCAGCCTGGGGCTTTTACCATCAACACTGCAGCTGACCCATCATGGTGATGCTTCTTTAGCTGCAGTGCTAGAACCAAATAGCCCCTCCTGACACCAAGGAGGGAAGAACTTTGGTTTAAGGCTGAGATGAAAACCTAGAGAAAGAGGTTTAATTTGTTGTGTTGCACCCACGGCTGGGAAAAAAAAATACTTTATTGCTTTGTACCAGGTGTCTCCATTCCTGCTGCAGGGATTCATTTGTTTTCCTAGACAGAAAACTTTCTGGGCACCTCTCAGCTCTCTTCCCCACACCAAAAAGCCCAACTCCAGGCAATCCTTGTGACTTCACCCTAGGGCTGATGACAAGGGCACGAGAGCACTAGAGCTCAGAAGCAAGCAGATGTGACAGCAGCATTGCCTGGCCCCCTGCTCTGGCTCCAGCACAGATGCTGCCAGCCACCCACTGCCCGTGGGTGCTGCAGGAGCAATCTCATGCCATCACTGAGGGGAGGTACCCAACCCACACCACAGGTAAGAGTTACCTATCCCCAGATCAGCAGGTGCGTGGCCTACCAGCCCCTGAGGTAACAAGCAACCCTGGATATGTAGGTAGAGGTAATGAGTAAAAGGAAATGTTCTTGCTTGTCTACTTATGACTACACTGATTGTGTTTGTTAGAATAGTTGGCCAGCTTGTGTACACAACACAGTGGGGTGGTGTAACCTATTGACATGGTTTATGTGGCTGAGAGGATGCAGAGAAAATGGTGTTTTAAATTATAAAGAAAGAAAGGAGGAAGTGTGACATCTGAGATATATGTCAGATAAATGTCAGAAGGACAATTGGTGCTTTACAAGATAGAGTTTGAACAAAGCAGAGTTCCTTGGAGAGGGCTTGTACAAACAATTGCACTGGTCTGACTTCAAATACAGTTTTCAAGTGATTTAAAGCCTGTGGAGTAAGCACCTATTTAGGTTTAAGAGAGCAATTAACTTGATTTATCTGAACTCTGATCATGATCAACATAAACTAAGCTGAAATCAATGCAGCTCAACTGAAATCAAGATAACCATGAGGCCCGTATACCAGGTTAGCAAAATCCATTTCAAACCAGCTCTGTAGCTTTTAGATGTGCAGCCCTGCTCTATAGAAAATGTTATTCCTTCAGAAGCCACAGAAGTTTAAAATCAATAACTATAAATGGTGCTTTCATGGTGGAAGGACAAACTGTAGCATCCACTACTAAGGAAATCCAAGGAGCTGATTATTCACTTGCCTTTTTACAGCAGGATTTTTATAATTACATTCCAAACACAGACCTAGACAACAAAGAAACCTATTACAGGGAGGCCTGAATGATAGGGGGCATGGGGGACCAGAATTCACCTATCTCCACAGGGATGGAAGAGGACCAGCTCAGTAGCCAGAGGTGGAGGGAAGGCAAGGGAAGAGCTGTGGCGTTAGTGCAGGGTGAGTGCAAGGCCAGGAGTCACCCTGAGAGCATCCAAGGGTTTCTAGCTCAAGCTGAACAGGGGCTGTTGCCAGCAAGTGGGGCTCCAGCACACAGCTGCATGCTCAGCACAGCAACTGAGGAACCCAAAAATGCACAAGACACAATGGAAGATGATCAACAGAAGTAAATCATATGTATATAAAAGGGCTGGTTTAAGTGAACTGTGAGCTCCTGACATTTGGGGTACCTGTTTCCCCAGGCTGCAGGGCCCCAGAACAGCCAAGTGCCAGCACAGGGCCAGGCCCAAGCCCCAGCCTTCTGTCACAGACAGGACCCCAAGTGCCCGGGCAGAGGGATGGCCTCAGCTTGCACCCACAGTCCCTGCACAGCTGCAACACATGGCTGATCAGCTGGATCACTGTGTGGCAGCAAGGTGCAACAGCAGCCTGTGCTCCTGCACAGCCTGTGCTCAGAGAATACACACTGGCACTCACACAGTACTTGGGAGGAAGCATTGAGGGCCAGAGCAGAGGAAGCTGATGTTCATGGCTGACTGACCCTACTGAGCCTGTCCACAGTGAGAAGGGTTGTCCAAGAAGTACAGTACATGGGGACAAGCCTGCTCCAGCAAGCAGGACTGCAGGAAGATGGTTTGCAAAAGCCAGCACTCAGACTGACACAGCCAGCCTCGCAGAAGACAGAGTTGTGTCAGTGGCACCCAGGACAGAGCCAGGGCCCTTCTCTGCTGCAGGGGTGCAGTCACAGGCCTGATGGGGTAAGATAGGTGTCGCTTGGAAGCAGGTGCGGCTCATCTAGGGTGCATAGGCTTCCAGCTGAAAGGCCACTTGTAGCAACAGCCTCCCTCCACCTATCCATCCTGAGCCTCCATCCTTACAAGGGAGTTGGAATCCCCATTGCTTCTTCAGCAGGTAGAAGCAAGCATTAAGTGCCATACCCACATACCAGCCAGTGACACACTGAGGAACAGAGTCTGGAGCAATCAGCATGGCACAGATGATCCCTAGCTGACTCCTTACCTGCCTCCCACAGCAGATTGCTCATTTTGTGCTGGATCCAGGTTGCTGCAACTGGCCTGAAGCTCCCTAGTCTAAAACATCTCACATAAGCAGCAGTCAGAGCCCAACAGGCACTTACCAAAGGCAACCGGAGAAGCTGCTTCCCCACCACTATTAATAGCCCTGCAAGCTATCCTGATGCTGAGATGCAGGTGTGCTCTGTGGGGCAGGATGTATCTCACCTGTGGATGCCCTGAGCACCTCCATCCCCATGATGGATGCACTTTTTCAGTCCCAGAGGATGGGCAAACAGTGACATTGGAGATGCTGAGAAGCACCTGCCAGCAGCTTCTGCTTGATGAGGACACTCCTGTCCCAGGAAAGTGTGCTGCTGCTCCCAGTGTATGCAGCACATGCACATCTCTAACAAATATGAGAGCATCAGGACGATATTTTACACCTGTGCAGAGCCACCTACTTCTGTGCCCACTGAGTGCATTAAAAATATCTGGATTCCAGTTGCTCCTTGCACTAAAAGGTGGAGGAGAAAGTATCACCACCCTCACCAGACTTTGCATAACCATTCCACGTTAGCAGGAAGAGTTTCACTGTGTTTGCAAAGCACCCGGTGCGGCCCTTTCAGGCTGCTGCACATGAACAATAATTGATTGCAATCAAAGACAGAAAGGAGATTCAATTAACATTAATAAAAACCCTTGTAGGGACAAAGCAGCTCCTGCTGTAAAAGACAGAGGAACAAGGAACGCCTGACATGAGAGCTGTGGTAGACCTGCTTCCTAGAAGTGCTAAGCAGCAAAGACCCTTGGATTTCAGAAGTGATTTGATCCCTGCTTCAGATGCTTGTCCAGGATAAAACTCATCTATAAGCACTTCCCCTATGAGTTGCTTTCTGATACATAATGACCCAGTCATCAGTGTACCCATTAGTAGGATGGAAAAGACAATGGAATACACAGTGGGAAAAGGGACACTGCTCCCTAGCCAAAAGACTTCTGGTGGTCAAAGAGGTTTTGTGCCTCAGGACTGAAGTGTTATGTTCCTTACTTAGGTCTTACTTTGCAAAAATCCAGCTCAAGGCAGCCAGGACTGGTTCAGGGTTTTGCCTTCACCAGAGCTGTTGAAGACAGGTGCTTGGATGGGGAGTGGAGGTGAAGAAGCAGCATGGGCATATCCAAAATGAACATGTGGGACAAGGGGCACACAAGTAAAACAAATCCCAGCACGGCCCCCCTCTCCTTACCAGCTCATTCTCTTCATCCTTATTGAGGAGCACACAATGGTCCTTCCAATGTTTTTCCTCCATCTGACCAGGTTGTTTTCAATCCTGGATGTCCTTGTTGGTGGGGTCAAGCAAAACTTGAAAGCAGTCAGCTCTCACCGTGGTCCTGTCTGCTGCCTGTGAAAGCCTCACAGTGCACACGCTTCTTATTAGGCTCCTGGGAGAGGGAGGAAAATCCACCCTCACGTGTAAAGCCCTTAAATGCCTGGCTTATGTAAGCTCTGTGTTTCTCTGCCTCCCAGCTTTGCTCCACTTGCTGGGGTGGGACTGGCTGGAGCAGAGCTCTGGTGGCCGAGGGAGGGAGGGAGGGCATCTGCCATCCTGTGCGGGGGAGATGGCTCTGCGCAGGGCTTGGGGGGGAAATCGAGGCACACAGCAAGGAGAAGGGTGGGAGAGTGCTGCAGCCCCACGCAGAGCTGACCCCAGAGCAGCCGCCCTAGTGCCAGGCACCACCTCCAGTGTGCCAGAGAGAAGCAATGAGGCTGGATGGCTCCTTGGGAGGAGACAGCTGGGTGACGCAGGACCCTTGAACAGCATGCAGCGTGAATCCGCCTGAGGCAGGGAGAGATGGGGGCTCCATCCAGCCCCCCTGGCAGGGACAGTAGTCACAGGCAGGCCTGGGAACCCCACTGCACATCATCCAGTCTCTTGTGTCCCTCCTCTCTCTTTTCAGGTATTTACCTGAAATTGCTCTGTCTTCCCCCATTCTCCTTCTGTCACAAAGTCTGGAGACAACCGTTGGGCCAAGCAGGAAAAACATCCTGTGAACAGAGACAATGGTGCTGAGTATGCTCAGACCCTTTTCGGCTCAGCCACAGAGAAGCTATTCTCTAACCCCCATGAAACCAGGAGATTTGAACTCCATAAGGAGACACAGCCTTTGCACACAGTGTTATTTCCCCACTGATGACAAATAGGAATTCTTCCAAATTCTCCTTCCTCCAGGTGGGAGAGAGGACAATGTCCAGGGACTGCAGTGCAGCGTGTCTGGAGTCCTCAAGTCTCCCTCAATCTGCAGCTCCATCCTGGAAAGAGCTCCAACTGAGGGAAACACCTTTCCCTAGGCAGACTAGTGGGGAAAGAAAAGCATAGATCCATGTTCCTTAGAAAAAGAGCAAGGAGAGGCCAGGCTGGCTGGCCTTAGGATGGCCAAAGAGCAACTGTGGCTTTGCTTCACCCTGAGCCTACCTGAGGCTGGGTCTTCATAGTCCAACCAGATCCATCCATGGGGGGTTGTGCCAGCTGTGGTTGTGTCCATGAAACAGCAGAGTTGAAACAAACACTGCTGAAGCCTGAAAAATCAGGTGAGTGGTGGGGAAAATACAGGGTTTTCCCTTTTTTTTTTCTCTTAAGCATTGTCATTTTGAACTGTCAAAAGCCTGAACTGAATCAGATTTCAATGTAAGCAAACAGTCCCCCTTTGTCTCTCCTCTGAGAGGGCATTGATAAACTCATCCAGCACACTGTTCTGAACACCAGGCACTGCCATGCAGCTCCCTGGACATGGTACACTCGAAGCCATCCAACTCCCCAGATTTCAGAAGCAATTCCCACTTCTGAGGGCCCTGTGCCTGGCCCTGACACAAAGTCCAGCTGTGCCCTTTGCGGACATTCCTCTTGCAAAAGGCTTGTACACCAAGAGAGGTACAACCCACTGTCAGGAGGTGATTGCCTGCTACCAGCCAACGCTTCCTGTAACTCTCCACGGGAAGGAAGGCTCAGGAGAGGTGTCACTAGCTGGGTGGTGTTACTAGTACTCTCTATTTTGATCACCTAGGGTGAGGTGCGTCTCATTCACAGGAACATGATCCCCAGTCTCTGGATCTGAGTCTCAGCAGTTTCTCTCAGGCTTTGGCTGGGGTAGAGCTTGTGTGCATCCTAGTAGCTAGTGAATGGGGCTGTGTTTTGGCTTTGTGCTGAAAGCTGTATTGATATTACAGAGATGTTTTGTTGTTGCTGAGCAGCGCTGACAGAGAGCCAAGGCCTTTTCTGCCCCTCACCCCACCCACAGTAGGCTGGGGGTGCACAAGGAGTTGGGAGGGGACACAGCTGGGACAGCTGACCCCAACTGATCCAAAGGATATCCCACATCACATGACATCATGCTCAGCACATAAAGGCAGGGGAAGAAGAAAGAAGAGGACACATACAGAGTGATGGTGTTTGTCTCCCAAAGTCGGCATTACGTGCGATGGAGCCCTGCTTTCCTGGGGACAGAATCACAGAATCATAGAATCATAGAATGGCAAGGGTTGGAAGGGACCCCAAGGATCATAGAGCTCCAACCCCCCCTGCCACAGGCAGGGCCACCAACCTCAGGCCTGGATCTACACAAGGTTGCCCAGGGCCACATCCAACCTGGCCTTGAACACTGCCAGGGATGGGGCATCCACCACCTCTCTGGGCAGCCTGTTCCAGGACCTCACCACTCTTTCTGTAAAAAACTTCCCCCTAATATCCAATCTAAACCTTCCCTCCTTCAGCTTTAATCCATTCCCCCTTGTCCTGCCATTATCTACCCTTTAAAAAGTTGATTCCCCTCCTGTTTCTCTGCTCCCTTCAGGTACTGGCAGGCTGCAATGAGGTCCCCCCGCAGCCTTCTCTTCTCCAGGCTGAACAAGCCCAGGTCCCTCAGCCTCTCTTTGTAGGGCAGGTACTCCAGCCCTCTAATCATCTTTGTGGCTCCTCTGAACCCTCTCCAACAGTTCTACACCCTTCTTATATTGGGGGCCCCAGATCTGGACACAGTACTCCAGGTGGGGCCTCACATGGGCAGAGTAGAGAGGGACAATCATCTCCCTGTCCCTGCTGCCACCCCTCTGCTGATGGAGCCGAACAGCTGAACTCCTGCCTGCCCATGGGGAGTGAGGAATGAATTCCAGGGTTTGCTTTGCTTGTGTTTGCAGCTTTTGCTTTACATTTTATACCACCTTTATCTCAACCCTTGAGTTTTCTTACTTTCATTCTTCGAAATCTCTCCTCGATCCCAGCAGGGGTGAGCAAGGGGCTGGGTGGAGCTCAGCTGCTGGCTGGGGTTAAACCACAACAGATGCCCACCACTACCACCACAGCCTGCGCTTGCAAAGTGCTCCCCAGGCTGTGTGGGACACCTCCAGCCCCAGCCCACTCAGCTAAAGAACCATCACCTGAAAAGGCAAAATAGGACTGAAGGAATTGTGGGCCAGCCAGCCCAACATGAATTCACAGATGGATGTGAGAGAGAATTCTTAAGCAGTCAGCATGTAAGTACCTAGGGGATAATAAAGTGATAAGGAGCAACTAACGTGGATCTGTCATGGAAAGATCCTATCAAGCCAATCTCATTTCCTCCCTGACAGGCAGATGCTCCAGGGGACAAGAGAGAAGCAGCTAATGTGGCACACTGAGGCTTTTGACAGAGCTTCCCATGAGATATGAGGATACTGAGAAATAGGGTTCTTTTGTGATGAGCTGAAGGGCTGAACCCTAAGTAGGTGTCAGTGGTTCACTGACCATCCCCAGGGACCCAGAATATTCATGGTTTTGTTAGCAGCTTGGATAACAGGATGGAGAGGACAACTGAAAGGTGTTCAAGACACCAAGCAGATGGAAGCACCTGCTTTAGAGGAAAGAAACAATGCAGCATCATCTAGGGGTGCTGGCCAAATAGCCTGAAGTGACCATATGAAATTCAGTTAAATGCTGCACTTAGTAGCTGGAGGAAACAAGTACAAAATGGCAGTGGCCAAGCTGGTGTGTGGCAGAGAAGGAGATGTAGCTGACTGCAGGCTGTTTCCTCTTGCCAAAAATGTGACTGTCATTGCGAGTCACAGCAGCAGGAGCCTGGTGTGATCTGTAAGATGGGAGGAAATAATTCCACCCAGCTCGCTGTTAGCAAGTCCTCAGCTGGAGTTCAGGCTCTAGGAAGATGTGACCCAAATGGCAAGAGATGAGAAGTTTGGAAAACTCGACCCATGAGGAAAAGTTGGATAACTGAGTTTGTTTAAACACAGAAAGAGAAGGCCAAAGGGAAACATAATAACTCTTATACAAAAGAAGACAGCCAACTATTTTTCCTCTAGTCTTAATAGAGACAAGGAGAAATCAAAGTAATGTCTTGTTAGATTAAGCAATTAGATTTTCAGAGTTAGTTTAGATATTCAGGAGGATTTTCTAAGTTGAAGAATAGTAAAATACGCAAAACCAGCTACCTAGGGCATGGGGAAATCTTGCACAATAGAAGATTTCAAAGAAAAGAAGGACATAATTTGCTAAGGATGATCAAAGGACAAGTAGATCTTGCCTCAGAGCAGGGAAACAGACCAAATAACCACGTCAGGTCCCCACCAGCCTCATGCTCCTGTGATTTCCACAGGAATCCCTGTCCAAGCTCAGCAGAGCACAGCCCAGGCCCTAATTGCAGTGGGGCAATGGCTCTCTGTGACTTGAGATCCAGGGAACCTTATTTAGCAGGACCATCCCATTTATTCCTGGCACCAACCAGGCTGCAATGAGACACCTACACAGCAGTGTTCATCAGGACTTACATATGTCCAGTCCCACCTTTATTTTTTCTTGCATATTTTCTGCTGGTGTTGTATTTCTCCTGACACTCCTGTCATTCTGCTCTCTGCTTTCTAATCCCCTGGGCTCTGATCAGGTTCATTCCCAGCAGTGGTCAGTGTCTGATACCAAGTTATTAAAAAACTTGGCTGTATTGAACAACTGAACAAAGCTATTGAATAGCAAAGCCGGGCTTGATTTCAATCCCTTTGTCCCAGCACCCAGCTGCTAGCAGCTACCACCTGGATCTCTTACCCTGAGTGCTCTTGCTCTATCTCTACATCTGTGAGAGGTGCCCAGTCATCTCACAGGTTGGGTTATCTGAGTGCAGTCCTACTAGATGTCTGAGATGCACATGTTTAGAGCTTTTAAACGCCCTGCAGGCTTAATGAGTGCTTAATGAATGCATTCTTCATCCCATCTGCAGGCAGGGGAACCATGAAGGGACATTTACTTAGAAACCCCCCAGCTTGCTGAGGGGAAGCGTGCTGCTCTGTGTGGTGAAGGGTGCTGCACTGCGTGGTGCTAGCTTCAGCCCTGTGCCCACAGGGCTCTAAAACACAAAGCCCACCAGCAAAGCAAGCAGAACATTCAGAGCTCCATGCAGATGGGCTGAAAGTTGATAGAGGCCATGGCATGGCACTTTTCCTTGGGGAAAATGGTGATTTCAGAATCACTGCTGGCTCCTGGTCCCTCCCCCAGGTCTGTTCACCTGGCACAAGAACCCACTGCAGTTCCTGCGACCTCTGCAGAGCTGTGCTGCTTGACAGCAACAGGCAGCCCTGCTCAGAGGAGCTGTCACACACTGTCTGGCACATGTAGAGTGACCACGTACAGCAATAAAACTTTGTTCAGTGAGGAATGGCTGAGGGAGCGTTGCTGGTTTTCATGGCCTTGGGCAGGGTGCAACAAGGGAGCGAGAGAGAAATGAAAGGTGTCTCCTGGTCTCTGAACTGCTTCCCAGGTCCCAAAGCACTTCTTCCAGCACCTCCCAAGTTATCTGTAGGTTCAGGAGAGTCTGATGTCTTCTTTCTCTCTCTAGCCTCACCCTCTTCTTGAAAAAGGAAGAGGATGGTCGGTCCTCTACCTGAACCAATCTATCATGTGGGCTAGGAAGAAAGCTGGGACAGTTACACAGTGCAGGGGGAGGTTTTATTCTAACACGTTTGCTAACCATCTAAGAAGTACCAAAGTGATTTATTAATTTGATTTAAACAAGACATATGGGCAGATCTTTTGACTCCCTGTTGCCTGCAGTGACCTATATGGAATAAGCAAAGCAATGCCATTGATAAGCCCCTGCTGTGGCCACCAGCCACAAGGGACACTGTGAAAACAGGACACTCCTGAGCAGGGACAAAAAAGCTTTGTATTTCAGACACCCGGGATGTTTCTTCCAACATGAGGACTTCTAAGGGCGAGTAATGGACCCTCAGAATTCAGCTGCTGACACCAGACACCTGCAGTGTACGATAACTGAATTCTCCATTTCCTTCCCTTAAACTGGGTGGCCCAGGCACCAGCTGTCCCTGCTTTCCTTCCCCGCTGAGCCTTGGCAGGTACTTCGTCTCCACAACCTCCTTCCTCATTCTCCCAAAGAGGCGTGTTGTGCATCAAGTTCCGTAGACAAAAGGGACAATGTGAGTGGAAAGCTGGTACGTCTTGTAAAAGGTTCTGGCTTGTTGATATTACACACACCTACAGCTATTATTGGCAAAGGTCTGCAGCTCTCAGATGGAGCTTTGTTGGTTGTGTGTGCTGCCGAGCAGGCTGAGCTCTCGAGTGGTGATCAGCAGACAATAGTTGTGATGACTGTATCAAGATAAACAAGTAATAAATAAATGGGAAGGACAAAAATAAAAGTGATTTTCTGTTTCCATTAACTAGGACAAGTGCATTTCACAAGGCAAATCAAATCTTGCAATTAGCTGTTTGGAGCGGCTGCACGGCTCAGTGACTGGCTGTGCTCCAGGGAGGCTGCCCCTCTCCTTTCGCTGCTAACCAGGGTGGACAGTGTCTGCTGGCAAAGATCACTGAGGGTCCTTCCAGCTGCTGGCCATTGCCAGTCACAGAAGGAGAAAGTGACCCTGGAGAATCATTCCTCTCAGGGTTTCTTCTGTGGTTTGGATTGCTTGGGCATGGAAGCCACATGCAGGGCTGCCAATCTGTCTCTGCCTTATGCATCCTTGGAATCTACAGAACATCCCATAATAACCCTACAAAACAACTCTTTTAAGTGGCTGGGGTTTATTTCTGTTTCTCTGCTGTTCTGTCAGTGTTACAGGCTGGGAGTGCCAAGTAGCAAGTTCAACCGCTCAGACAGACCTGAGCACCTGCACTGTACCTGCCTCTCTTCCATCCACGTGGGGATGGGCCAGAGGAGCATGGCAGGTAGATAGTGGGCAGGGAGCTGCTTGCTGCCATCCTGATCTCCAGACACAAAAGATCCTTTGAAATTACAGACACCCTCAAAATGCAAAATGCAGGTGTGAACCCTGAACACCCTTGAAGTTCTATTTTTGCTTTTTCTTCACTTTGACCCTAAATACATTCCCAGACCAAGTTTTGGGGACCAGCCCAGTGCTGGGATGTGGACTGGGACTTCTGATGTTCCACCAGAGGTGAGGGAGCAGAACACAGGGACTTTTGGGTGCACACATGAGCTGGTTTCTGCAGCAAGGATGTGCCTAACACATCTCTCCTCTCCTGATGGCCAATGAGCAATGCTACAGCAGCTCAGGGCAGCTGGAACATACTGCAGGCAGGGCTCTGCTGTATGAACTGTGGCTGATGCCACTGAGGGAAAATAATGAAATGTGTTCCAGTATGGCTGGAGACATGAGCCTGGCATGGGAAGATGGACACAAGACTGACACCTCAGGGTGGCAGAAGTTAAATATAACCTAGCATCTGAGTTGTGTTTTCTTGCAGGTAAGGCCGTATTTCAGCAGCAGGCAAGCAGGTCTTTACCTTGCTGACCCCACAGGCACCACAGGTTTGTAATGAGTTGCTATTTTCATACTGTCATTTGTGACATAAACATAAATGACATGCCCAGGCTGCAGTGCTACTGCAGTTGCTGGCTCATCACATACAGCAACGTATTTCTTGTGCGCAGCTCATAAACAGGACAGTGAATTAGGTCTTGTGTTAGTGTACCTCAGAGGTTGGCAGGAATAACTCCACTAACCTGCCCTTTGGTGTCTCTGTAAGCTGCAGGAGCACGAAGAGCATCTAGCCTTCACATCCCAATGGATTTTGCTGCAAACTGGGAACTCATGCTAACTTTGAAGACACTTTTATGACTAAATGTGAGCCATTTCTGCCTCGTGTCGGGTTGTGTGGCTTTGTGGCAGGTGTTTACCATTAGGCAAACTGCAGTAGGTAGGAAGGTATTAACTCCACTTGCTTGTGTCAAACCTATCTAAAATGGGGAAAAATGCTTTGAGTCAAATAAATGTTTTAAAACTATTTTTTTTCTTCTTTTTAGAGAAATAATTATCTTTGATGCATGGTAAAACAGTGTTCAAACACTGCTCTGGTACAGACATATGGAATCAAAACAATCCATAACCTCTTCTGATTTGCTCTTGGTTTTCCACAACTACTTTTTAACTCTTAAAAGACCAAAGGAATCTTTACCTCGACTTACAACCTGCCTGAGTCTCTGGATTTCTGTGGCAATGCTTTAACATCAAATAGTGGGAACAGAGAGTCCCCACCCAGCACTGAATTGCTTCCACACTGGGAAAATCATGGGGAAGCTCCAGCTCAGTTCAGAGGGGACAATTCCCCTGCAGACCTTATCCAAAGAAGTGCTGGTCTTGGTCTGAAACCTCCCTGACCCATTATCTTCTTCTTTTATCAATCTGGGGACCAAGACTGCAAAATACAGGGAGCAGGGTGTCAGCCCAGCATCACAGGGCTAAGAGATGATGCGCTGGCAGAAGGTTCCTTTTCTTCAGTGGGTAAAACCTGCAGAAACCTGCAGTGTTCCTGTGTTATGTACAGCAGAAGCAACACAGCAGAGTGAGTCAGAGACACCATCAAAGGTTAACAGATGAAGGATATGAGTGAATGACACGTTGTGTAGCATGCTGGAAACCAGGGCTAAAACCTCACATGGTTCAACTTAAGAGCATGCCATGGAATTTAATAAAATTATTCTGAGACCTGGCTGGCTCCCTGTCTTTTAATTCAGGCCTTAGGCCCACAGGAGTAGTAATCCCTTGAATGTCTGCTGCTTCTGGCACCGGTAAACCAGAAGCTGATGCCAGGTGGCCACCCAGCTGTGCAGTGGCAGCTCTAGTACAGCAAGCTCACACCACAAGGTGTGTTGACCCACAGGATGACATCATAATTTGCAATTATCATGTGTTTCATTCTAGCTTTTTTAATGGATATCCCTCAAAAAAGAACTGTTAAACAAGTCATTCTGCTCTGTAGGTCAATAGATTTTTCACCTGGAAATGCACGTACCATGTGCTCTGAACTGAGAAGAGGGCAAACAGGTTGCCTGATATCAATGAGCTACCAACAGAGCTCTGCATCATCAGAAGAGCTTAGTGGTGCTGGGAGTGGATGCTTCTAGAAGGCTTTTGCTATTTGCAGTTCCTTCTAGCTCCAGAAAGCCAAGGAGTAACAGAAGGGGCAAAAACCCCAACAAACCCCAGGTGTAACAGTATCTGAAACCCTGAGAGCTGTAGGAATCCCAGGACCTCCTTATGTTCAGCAGTCTCTATCAGGGGTAAGTTCTATGTGTTTTCTCAAAGCAGACCTCCCTAGAGGAGCCCTGGTACCAGAATTAGCTGCAGGAGCCCCCAATGCACAGTGTAGTTCAAGAGAGGGATGTAGAAATGGGGTGTTTCAACCACAAGTACTTTGCCAATATTCAGCAAGCTGTTCCATTTACAGCTGGCAGCCATTCAGACATGGGCAAGGACACAGCAGAAACACTGTTGTGACTTTATGTTGCTGCTGCAGCCAGCTTTTCTGCTTCCAGCTAATTTAAAATAAGCCAGAGCTGTAGTCTCAGGAACAAGGTCCTTCCTCTTTTCTTACTCTCTGAGACAGTCCTTCTGCAGGCAACTGCAATTGTCCTGGATATGTGTCCTCTGCAGTTTCCTTCAGAGCGTGTCCTCATTGCTGTCAAATGTTGGATTGCTATGGCCTCCCATATTTTCCTGTACTGATATTGCCACAGAATCTGAGAAGAAGGTTTCATTCAGAGGTGGCCAGGATGAGTCCTGCTCCAGCACCTGTTGCAGCCTCTTGTAATGGCTCTTCGAGTGGTACCGGAAGGTTTTTTTCAGCAGCAGCCATAAGGGTCTATTCTCAATGACAGCTTCCTGTAAAAGCAAGAGCAAAAGGAGGATTGTGGAGGACCTGGACAGCACTTTTCCCTCTTCATCTCATTCATCCACATCCCTTAAATAGCCTTTCACTGACCACTTCTCATATCAGCTCTACCAGAGATCCCCACCGGAAAACTAGGATGAGCTCCTCCAGACAGGCTTCAGTATCTGAGTAGAAAACAGCACAGACTGCCCATATTCCTCTAGTATGGGGCAGGGCCTAATACATCCCACTTAGAAGAGTAAAAAAAAAAAGCTGGATGGCTTTGTATTCCCTTATATCTGATCATTTCAGTGCAGGACTTTGAGGAAAGAGAGTAAGAGGTAGCAGCAATGGCTCCTGTTTTACTAGATACTCCCAAGCTGGGCTGAGGAGGAGGAAGGAGAAAGAGTGAGACCTGACCCTTTCGTCTCTCCCATTAGTGCTGACAGCTACATTCAATGCAGCATCCTCACCTCGACAAGGAAGGACACAGCAAGTGTCACTGCAAGCATTATCACCATGGAGATCCGCCACGTGGTCGGGGTGCAGACGAGCTGGGAAAAAAGCAGGAGAAGCTGTTCAACAACTTGTGTGCACACTAGACACAGGTGGGAGCTCATCTCATACAATCATTTAGGTTGGAAATGACCCTCAAGATCATCAAGTCCAACCTAACACTACCAAGTCCACCACTAAACCGTGTCCCTAAGCACCACGTCTATGTCTTTTAAATCCTCCAGGGATGGGGACTCAATCAGTTCCCTGGCCAGACTGCTTCAGTGTTTGATAACCCTTTTGGTGAAGAATTTTTTCCTAATATCCAATCTAAACCTCCCCTGGTGCAACTTGGGGCCATTTCCTCTTGTCTTGTCCCTTTGTACCTGGGAGAAGAGACCAACCCCCACCTGGCTACAGCCTCCTTTCAGGTAGTTGTAGAGAGTGATCAGGTCTCCCTCTCAACCTCCTTTTCTCCAGGTTAAACAACCCCATTTCCCTCAGCTGCTCCTCACAGGACTTGTGCTCTTGACCCTTCACCAGCTTTCTACCATCAAAAGCTAGAGTCCCACACTGGCTGTACACTGCTGATGAGCCAATATTGCTACTTGTCTTGAGGAATTATTGATAAAGACACTTTTAAACTTACGATGCAGCAAACTGTGGTCCAGAACTACAAGAAATCTAAATGCTTCCCTTCTTTCTAATACAGGAAATAGTTTGAAGTCTGAGTACTTCAGTTCCAAACCCAGCTCAAGCTTCCCACAACTGGCGGCACTGGCTTTCTGGTTGTAGCTCAACTTATTTTGGAGATGCTACTCAGATCCAAAATTCAGATCAGCAGTTTCTCCAGGGCTTGCTTTCTTACTGGTTTCTCGTTGCCACTCCCTCCTTTTCTCTTCTCAGCAAATCCAGCGTGTTCCCTCCAGACAGCCTGCGCGTTTTGCAGTTCTCCCCGAAGGCATTGTAGCCCCCCCATAGCTGCAGTGCTGACAGTGTCCTGTCACCACAGCCCACGACAGGATTAAGAGTTGCTTTCAAGTGCCATCTTGTGGTAGATTCTTTAACTGGGTCTGAGCCACTGCTCTGGAGGCTGAGGCAGCCTTAGCTGGGCTGCTTGGCATTCAAGATCCAGGTCCATTCCCCTTGTCTGTTTCTCTTTCCATGTTTCGTGATTTCCATTTCTAAGTCATACAGGGCAGGAAGCAGCTTCTTGTTCAGTACTTTTTATCCAAAGCCACCAAATTTCATTGTTCTGATTACAAATCTACTAAAAAAAAATAGCAGCGTGCTGCTTGTGCTGTTTTGTTCCTGTGACTCCTACTACAAGGCTGTAAGAGTGCAACAGTGGAGGAGGTCAACATCTCCCAGCCACCACACACTACTTGCCAGGTCCTCTGACAACCCTATCCTATGACTGATACAGATCTTATCCTTCCCTTGCATTTCCTCTAGGATGCATTTGTTCAAGGCAACTCCCAGCTTCCATTCTGCCAGACTAAACAAGCCAGGCCCCATCGATATCTATTAATCAAGGATCAAGAACCTCTACTGCCATGACAGCCCCACTAGTGTTTCTCTAGAACTGTTCTAAACCCAAATGGTGCTTTAGGAAACTGCAGGCTGTCTGAAATTTAAACTGGGGGGCTGAAAATATTTGGGACAGAGAACTGAGAGCTGCTGTGAGTGCTGACTGGCAGGTCTTTGCAAGCAGAACTGTGTGCACGGTGCACGCAGCCTGGGAAATACAGTGCATGGTGCCTTAGTTTAAACTTGCAGGGCCCACCCCCTTTCTTCTTCTGGCTTCAAAACTATCAAGCCACCAACATGCCAAGCATGGTAAGCTTAGTAATGTTACCTTCTGTTGCATGGACAATGTGCTAAAACAATCAAAAGTACCTGTGTCCAGGTACATATCTCCAGAAGGTTTTTCAACCCTATTATCTAAAATCCATCTCTTTAAATCTGATTTATCTTTAGAGGTGCCATGTATCCCTGCAAAAATCTGTGCCTTTCATTAAAAACAATCCCAGTGCACTTACAAAGGGACTGGCTGTAGGAAGAAAATCCACCTTGGAACAATACTCACATCCATCTTAGAGTAGAGATCATCAATATCAGCAAACACCAAGAAGAGGCAAATGCCCAGCTGCCCTACAAGCACCAGTACGAAAACATCTGAAGGGACAAGAACAAGCAAATAAAACCACAGTTTTGTAAGCAATCTCAGCTGCTTATTACCACAGGAGACTCTTAATCATTTTTTATGTCTAACAGGCAAAAAAAAAAAACCAAAGAAAAAACCAAAAAAGAAATCCATGAGATCAGAAGGAGCTTTCAGGAACAGAAAAAGGAAGAGATTAAAACCCCAGCTTTACTTAGTCAAACAGATATATGTAAGGTTGGGACAGGCCTTGTAGCCACAGATTTAAAATGCCAAGAGAGTATTTTGAATATTTGGCCTGATCTCTCACATCTGAGAAGCTCAGCATATCCTGTCATTCAGAAAAATGTCTAGGATGTAGTCTTGCTCTTCTTGATATGATTAGGAACTCTCCCTTCAATTGCAGTGATATCAGGACTTTGCTCTTGATCAGGATCTAAGGAGACCAGGTAATGGTGCATCCATAGGTAAATGTTCCAATGATGAGTAATTTCACTTTCTCCTCAGCTGGCTTGCACCAAACTTCATCCCCCAGCCACTCATGCTGGTTTTGCCTGTTTCTTGGAGACTGATGACCCACTCTTCTGCTATCCAGAAGGAATGTCTCTTCCTCTTACTATACCAAAACAGCAAAGCCATGAAACCTGCAGCAAACTCTTCAGCAAAAATACTGAATGCAGCTTTGTCTGAGAAACAGCTGCAGAATTTGTCCCCTAGAGAAAAAAAACAGCTCTCCCATGCCTCACTGCAAGTTCCAGAACTGCCCCAATCACATGTGCTCATCTTCCCTTCACCTGAAGTCTTTCAGAGGCAGAACAGACCTCCTAGACTTCACTACAGCCCCTTCAAGTTATTGCCTCCTTTGATGTTTACTTTTCAAAGAAGTTACTCATCACTGAGTTAAGCAACTGCCAAACACCTTTGGTTCTGGAGGAGGCAACAGGGCCTCTCCAGATGCGAGGATTTCGATGTATGTTCTCTTCTGAGACAGGCCCATAAGAATGCCCTGAACATGAGTTCTCTCAAATACTGCTCAACCAGCATGCTTTGGGGACAAAGGCCTCACCCAGAGTTATTCAACAGACCAAAGCAAAGTGACATCACCTAATTCTCTCTCTTCTGGAGATGTCTCTTCAGGCTGCCTTATGTTTAATATGATGTTTCTGCCAGCCAACAACCACCTTCCTGCTACTCTTTAGAAGATTTTATCAAACTCCATTTGTCTGTTGTAGAGCTCCAAATGCCAGGTCCAAGTGCTTAGCATTACAGAAGCATAAAGTATGGGCCCAGCTCAGAGAGCTGCTGGTCACCAGATGCCACTGGCACTAAAACTTCTGAAAAGGTGGCCTTTATTCATTTGGAAATCTAATATTTGGCTCCTGGGTTTTTGGCTGGCAGCACTTAGCTCAAGATTTTATTTTTCCCTAGGGAACTGAAGGTCTGAGTTGACTTACAGATCCCTCCCTCTCTCCCCATACTTACAGTTTGTGTAGATGGGCTGCCTGAAAGGCTTTCCCTTGGAAAACACGAGTGCTACAATGAGGCAGTTGATGGTACTTAGCAGCCACACTGTGGTGTTTTCATAGCTCTTGTAGCCATTGTCTGTTTGTTCAAGGGCTCCATCTCTCACCCCATGGAGCTCCAGACTGGAAGTAAAGGAAGAATTCTCCACACTCTTGTTCTCTGAGAGGCAGGCACTGAAAAAGAGTGTCACACTTGTCATCAAAACATCATTGTCCTAGTTATTTCCCGCAGCTTTCACTACCACCATAAGAAATCCTCCCTCACAGCCTTGACTTGCTCCTGCTATCACAAGGATGTAGGTTATTGGCAATGTCCTCAATCTTACCCACTGGATTGATCTTGCTGAACTTGGCAGAGCCTGAGCTCAAACCTACTTGGATACCCTGGTCTTCCCTGCAATCAGATACCCCCTTAGTGCTCAACAGAAGCATTCTCACTTGCTGGATTGCTTAGTGACCTGCAGACAGCACCACTTAATGTGTTTGCACTCTGTAGGCAAGCATAGGATGTACCTGCCTGTAGCTACTGTAGTTAAACTTATCTATAGTAACATGCAGACCTGTCCCACTAGGTCTGCCCTGTGTCACCCAGAGTCCCAAGAAGGGGACCTACCTGTGTATATCAGTCTTGGAATACCAAGGCTGCTCCTGGACCACCACAAACCCGAAAATCTGCATGCTGAGGCTGAAGAGGATGTTAAGTACAACAGAGAGCAGCAACGGGGGTGAGATGAGCTGGCTTGGAGGCCTGTAGGGAACCAGCTTTGGATAGGCACCTGTGAAGCTCACTGAAACATGCACATGTTTACTAGTGTGTCCAAATACAAGCAGTGCTGCTGTATATACTTGTCATCAATGGCCAGCACTTCTACAGTCTATAATGCTTTCTCTAACATACAAATGCTATACCAAGTATACAATATGGAGTTATTTTCTCACAAAATTTTATTGGCCAGACATTAATTAATGGTAGCTGATTATTATGATGCATTTTGGGAAAATAAAATTTGCCAGAATCAAGGATATAAGGGTATGTAAAAGCTCTCCTTTTCTCTCTCTGTCAACCATGGTTTGGGACTTTCCACTGCCCATGTTCCATGCATCCTCCTGGACTAAGCACCTAGTGATCAGTTATTTGTGCAGGTGGAGGACTGCATTAGCTGACCCAACAGGTTTTCCTCTGCTCTCAGGTTTAACAAAGTTAGCCAGACTTTGGGTAAAAGAGCTATACAGAAAGGCTTTATGTAGTGTTCCAAATGGGCTACTTAAAGTAAGGTAGCTTTCAGCACCTGGTATTGTGGCTGACCCTTTAAAGCTTGATTTAATCAAGGCCTTTTCCAGTTGACTGTGTTCCAGCAGGGATGGAAGACAGCTGTGTGGTTTTGCTGTATGCTTGTAATGCCCCTGTCCTTGCTATTTCTGCTTCTAAAGCTCTCCCTGCATTTACTCTATCTCAACAACCCCATCTTTCTCTTTCCCCTCCAACACTGGTTTTCTCTCTTATTCTTGGCTTACAACTTCTTGTTCTATAGCACCTGAGATCTGTCATTTCTTCTCCATTTTCTTCTCTCTTTCCTCTCATGCCTCCTGCCTACACAGCCTCAAATATGCATTGGACTCCAATCAATCTCTATAGTTTTTCATTTGGCTATGGATTCTCAGGTGTCTTCTTAATCTTTCTTCCCAAATCAAGAGGAAAAAGTCAGAATAGACTTTCCACTGCATTACTTCTGGTTTTGCTCCTAGAGATGGCAACCCAGTTACCAGCACCATATATGCACCACTAAGAATTACCCATCTTATTTCAGAGATTTTCTCAAACAAGATGCCTCCTCTACTAATCTAAACATCCTGTATTCTGTGTAGTCTGTCTTTTCTTCATTTCTGTACATAAAAATATGCATTTCCAAGGAGATGAAAAATATTTGAGCTCTTTCTCTCATTAATGCATAGGATGACTGAAAGAGCTTACTTGTTACACCAATTACAGTGGTAATAGCCAGATCTTGGAACAAAAACTGGTAATTCCCAAAGGAGTTTAGTTGCTGAAAAGAAGAACAAACACAACAACAACAAAAAAATCACAAATCAGACATTTGCCTTAGGCTTGTCTCTGTGGTTTCCAGAAAGTCATGTTAATTTCATGGAACTAATGCTCCCCTGTTTGTTTTGAAATGCCACTCAGCAGATAAGGGGACCACACAACCCACCACCCTGCCAACAGATTTGTCATCATTGGGCCTGCAGTGAATACTCTCCTTTTGTGCATTGTTCAGACTAAAGACACTTCCAGCTCCCTCAACGAAATAAAAATAAAGCTATTTGAGGAGATGTACTTTCTCAGTGCTGGGTGACTTCTGAATGCAAAGCCCTCCTCTCTATTTGGGAAGAAGCCATGCAAAAGTGGTTTAAGGCACTCTAGGGGGTTTTGTTTACTGTCAAGTTAATTCATGCTTTAAATGCTGAATAGATTGCAACAGCATATGCTTAGACCAGATTCTCCCTTTTCACAAACATATGCCCTCATCCAAAATACTGTTCAGTATATCAGCCTTCTTTTTGCTCAGCTGGGATCCTGAGCCCACTGGCTGAAGTTAATGGGAAGAATTTTCCATATCTGGGGGTTTTTTTGCTACAGAATTTGCATCTCAGATAAAAGTAAAGCTCCACACCCTAGTCTTACTGTGGGTTTTATGCCATGTTTCTCCTACAAGGGACTAGCAGCTCATCCAGTTCTAGCCAAAATGTTCCCAAGACATACCCAGTACAGTAGGAGGACTCCAAGGTACTGAATGGTGCTGTACAGTGCCATGTACTTGAACATGCAGAAGGAAGTGACGAGGGCAGCACGGCCTTCCCTGTGTGAAGACATGAATAAATGTCAGCAGTTAGGTGATGGGTCTGCTCCTGCTGCAAGTCCTCTCAAAAGGCTGTTGAAAAACAAGGTATGTGTCACAAGTAGAAAAGTCTCTGCCAGCATCTTTCTGGCAGGTGAAATAAACAAAATCTGGCCTGAATGAAAGTAAAACCTTCACTTGCAGAAATCTTGCTGCAAGCAGAAGGGCTTGATTCCAGTCATCTATGTTTCCAAGACTACAATTTACCCCAGTGAGTTTTCCTGCTGACATTAATCATGCAGGTAACAACTCCATGTGAGGAAAAGCCAAGCAGCTGCTCAGTGAGTTCAAACTAACAAGTCCTCTCCTCCTGCAGCCAACATCTACCCTGTGAGGGTAACGCATTCTCTCTGCTTATTCATCTGCCCCAGGAAGCAAAATCAGGACCCTGGCATAACAGATGCTAACACTTTGCTTGCATAAGGCATCAGAGGCAGAGCCTAACTGTAGTGTGTAACTGTGGACATTTGATTGAGCTTTATGGAGCACTGTTCATTTTGCTATTTCTTTTGCATACAAAACACTGCTAATGACATAAAGCTCTGCTGTAGATGACCTCCTCCTGTAGTTTTGAGGGAATTAATACATCCTAAAGGGATTTCAGATGGGAACTAGGCAAATGGCAATCTCAAGGTCAAAGACATTTATTTTTCTCTAAATATGTGCATTCTAGCCTGGTGGGAACACTCAACACTAATATTTGTCTCCTTTATGTCATAGGAAACAAAAAGCCATGCTTACCTGATTAGCTCTGGCACACATGCTATGCTGGGGGTTTGGGATGTGAAAGGTGAAGCCACAGATGCCTCCTGCTCCGACAAGGATATCCCTGCATGTGCCACTTTCAGAGCCTGAAAGTCACATTCTTCTTCAGTACTCATAGAACAGGAAGACAGCAACTGACATGTCAGCCAAAAAATGACCCCTTATATTAAGTCCTTCTTCACTCCCTGTGTGGGCTTTGCCCAAAAGGTTCCTCCAGTGGGATGTGGTTGAGGCATCAGATTGAGAAGAATGGGAACAGGAGTGCAGGAAAAGTCCATTTCCCACTGGCCCCAAAGCCATCCACCACCAGCTGCAGAGGACAGGTTTGGCTTTGTGTCCTCTGTCAGCATTTATTTGCAGTCACACCCTGTGTAGACAGCCTAGGTCCTCTGGGTGCTTCCCTCAGGAAAACCCTTGGGACTTTGTGTTAAAGCAAGTGCTTCACTGCCTAGGTGGTGTTGCTCTCACTGCCACAAAGATGCATGAAGTGATGGAGTGAGCTGAACCTGCCCAGAAAGGAGCTATAGGTCCCTCCTGAACATGGCTGAACATAGGCCCTTCCTTTTGGGAAACAAACAAACAAAAAACACCAAAAATCCCCCAACAGAACTTTCTTCCACATCTACAATGTGCATTTCCATAAACCTTGCAGGCCTACAGCTGTTTCCAATGGGAACTCCTCTTCACTCTCGCCTTCCCCACCCCAAGACACTAAAGATGTTGACAGAAACTCCTGTGGAGGATTTAGAAAATCTTCTGGTGTTTTTTGCAAAGGAAATTAATCTCTCCTTGAGACCACAAACTGCAACAATCTCTGGTCTAGGACAACTTTTGAATGGTAAGGACCACACTGCCAGATCAGGCCTGAACTAGTACTGAAAAGCTGCTCTGTGAATAAGCACAGCACTCCCACCTGTTTGGGGTATTCTCCTGGCATTGCTTTCATTTTTCATTTTAAAAATAATGATATTGTAAAGGATTTTCACTTACCCCACAGTCATTGGCTCCATCTCCACACATGCCCACAAAGTAACTAAAAAAAAATAAAGTGACCTGCAATTCCGTGCTGGGGAAAGTGAGACACATAAACAGGAGGGAATCAAAGACTCCTCCATGCAAATCATTTATGCAGGTCATGTAAGCCCTTCATTAAAAGCTCTTCTGGAAAGCTGAAAGACTGAAATACAAGCCTAAGACTCTGGACAGTGCATGGGCCTTGGGCTTGCACCTCAGCTGTACCTATAGTAAAGAGTTCTTACTGTGACAGCCTGAAGAATACGTTAGCCTGCAGTTTTATGTTCATTACAATGGACACTGTCTCCCACCTTCACTGGGTTTAAGGTCAATGCTGACAGAGAGAAGAGCCAATGGTGATAACCCTGCTCAGAAAGGAAGGACTGCAAACACTGGCATCTCCTGTTCCCTGGGAATAGACACAAATGAGAAGGCTGCTCTGGAGTCTAGTCCTGATAGTATCTCCTGGGGCAGACAGAGAGTGACAGAGGCAGCTGGAGTCAGAGAACATGGACTTAACAAGGTACCTGGAGACAGCTCCCTACCCTGAGCCTGAAATCACCTTATGAAATGATGAGGCCTAAAGTAAATCCTTGTATCTGCAGCACCCAAGTAAATTAACCTAGTGCTTCAGGACCTGACTCAAAGTTGTGTCTTTTACTGCTGAGACCTGAATTTCAGTGGAAGGGAAGTTCTCACCAGTAGGCACTGCTGGTGGTCCAGGGAGGTCAGACAGGATTTGGAGTGCTCACAACTGGTTGTACCAGGCTGATAATCTGGTAAACAGCCTAAAGTTTGCCTTGCTCTAGGGAAAGGCCAGGGGCTAACTGGCTGAGGTGAGGGTTGGGGGTCTTCAAAAGACTTGGGAAACAGCTGAATAACAGGCAACAAGACATCTGGGACTAAGGGATATACACACACATACACACATACCAATCCAGACTGTCCTGCTATGTTTTCTAACCCATCACAATGAATCATCAAAAGACTACTAGTGTCAGAGAAGCTGCAGTACTGATGTTCCTAAAAATCTTGGGCTGACAAGTGCCACTTCCTCTGGCCCAGAGAGAGAAGAATGAAGGATGATGTTAATAGTCAAAACCCAGAATCATGGGAGTGTCAGGTCTCTGATAGGTTGCCAAACCAACATGGACTTCAGTGTCTCTTCTTTCACAGGCTTTTGGAATTTAATTGCCAAGCTGATACATCTGTGGAAGTTTCAGTTTTGTGCACTTCCAGGGACTGCATGTTAGACAAAAGCTAGCTCTTGCTAGACTCTTTCCAATCCTGGAAAATCATCCAACTCTATTTCCTAGTGCCCATTAGGAACTTACTTCAGCTTCTGAAACTCTTCTACAAGGCTGGATTTCTGACCAGGAGACATTCTAGCAAACACTGTTCCATTCATCAGGAGCTGTAAGGAGTGAAAAAGAAGTGATTATTTAAGCACTTGAGATAAGAGTCACAATAATAAACTGCAGTAGAAACCACCAAAAATTCACATTCCAAACAACTGATGCTAGACTCCAAAACAAGAAAGGCTGATGGTCAAAGATAGAAGATAATCTTAAGTATATTTTTGAAAAAATAGCAGTCACAATAAGGACAAGAGTCCTGGTGTTTCATCTGAGTTACACAGATGAACTGATGAACACAGATTACCAGGCAGTCACTTACTAGAAGAGAATTCACAAGAAACTCCTTTCCTTAAAACAGACAAGTCAAGCTGAATTGAATGCTGTGAAATACCCATTCTCTCTCATGTTCTCCAAAACATGAGAGAATTGGTGTGGCACAAGGGCCACCTATATGGGCACAAATGTTCTAAGTCATGTCCTCACACCATGAGGCAGGTCTTTTCCTCTCATGTGCAGAAAAGATCCAAGGATTTTCAGATTTTTCCCCATATATAATATCAAAGATTTATCAAACTCATGAGTATTTCAGGGTTACAACTGTTCCCAAAAGATGTCCTAATACAGATCTTTTCAGCTAATTATGTCAGAACAATTTGAATCTACTGAATGGCAAGCCTACTCCAGTTAAATAATCCAGAACTTACCTTTGGAAGCAAGTGCCTGAAATGCTGTCCTACGATTTGGTAAGATTTTCCACTCATGGCAAAATGATACTGGCCTGATCCCAGTGCCAGCCTGATTCTCCATTCAGTGTGACTGTGATCCTCCTATCAAACAAAAGAGAATGAGTGCTACTCCCAGGCCCTCAAAGCTGCTGTGTGCATTTACACAAGCACTACTAGAGACAAAGAAAAGGACATATCATGGGGAGAGCACTTGAGAAGACTCTGGGAGACCAGGGTTCAAGGCCTGTTGCTTTTGCCTGGATTTGTAAAGGGATTTAGGTGTATAATGCAATTAATTTCACTGTGACTGTGTGCTTCATATCTCTTAAAAACTAGCCCTGAGCATTGCCACATTTGCTAGAACTTACACAACAGGACCAACCTGGTAGGCTGCACTGGAAGTGAGAGGGGCTAGAGAGAGGATATGGGGACTATAGTTAGGCATGTCTCTTTGCAGTGAAATCTAGTGAACATGCTGCTCAAGCTGAGCTCCAGTAGAAAGGAGCCCAGCAGTCCTTGCAGAGATTCCCTACCATCTGCCTGACTAATACTTCTCAGAGGAGGTTCAGCCATACTCTTCAGGGAGAGAGTAACTGGTCTTTGTCTCAGTTTCTTTATGGAGTGCTTGAGGAAATATAATCTTCTAGCACAGGTAGCCTATATTTCACTGTGTGTATGCAGTTTCTTGACAATTAATCTGTGTTTTAATTCTGCAGGTGTGTAAAGTGTCAACTCTCTACCTGTTGAATACAGCTGGTTTATTCAGTGCAGTTCCATAGATTTTAAGTCCACATCTATACTACTGAATTAGTAGTGAAGGGAAACATGCTTTAAACTGGCATCAACTAAGCATGGGGGTTAAGGACACATCTTCCTTGGGTTTGTGCAAAGCTGTTCTCAAATCTAGCTAGGCTGCTAGTAAAAATTTGTTCACAAGACAACATGCTAGGAACATGCTCTGGGGGAACACATTTTTATAAAGATCCCTTCTTTTTAAACATTATTCTAGTGCAGAACATTCTGGCGTGCAGACGCTAGTGAATGACTGATCTCTCTTACGCCAGCCTAATCCCACTGCATTATTTAAAGCACTCCAACTTTGTTTTCCTGCTGCCTAACACCTGCTTTGCATTTGCTCACCAGGCTTCCATAATCTTTAGGCTTGTTTTCTTCCAGTAGTTTCCAGGTTATAGATGCTGAAAAAGATCCAGGTATTTTGTTTGCTTCCACAAGAATCACTCTGTCTGTTGGAAGAATCATCCCAGCATTTTTGGCAACAGTGACAGCTGTCTGAATGTTGTCACCTAGAAAAAACAAGGAGACTGTTATGTAAAAATTTCCATAATGAGGAATTGTTTATGGAGGAAACATTAACCTTTTCCTCAATTCTGAATTTTCACATATATCCACAAGAACTAGTAAGATTTCAGTGTCTGAGCCTAAGGAAGTTTTTGACATAGATTAAAAGTTTGCTGATGAGGTCTGTCACAATAATTAAATATATTTTTGTCTGGAGGATTTGTCTTGTCATTCATGCTCCCTCTCTGCTCATTTATGACAACAGGATTTCATTAGGCCCTATAAAGAAGGGATGTTGCATGGCATGTTTTTGTATATGTCATCTGACAACCTTACCACAGAGAACAAATGGACTCACTAGAAAGCATCAGAGGAATAGGAAAGCTCTGATCTGTGGTGAACATGGGACTGGTTAAGAATTAGGTATCCAACACAGCCTGGTGAAGTTGCCAGGGACATAAGCCTGTATGGTTCAGCTCATGTCAGTATTAGAACACAGATGCTTCTTGGACTATAATTGTCTGAAAGACACAAATCTTTGTGCCTTCCTACCAGCAGTGGTGACACTCAAACATGATTGAATTCTCTGTCTGGGTCAGTGGCCACATAAATAATCCATCATTTTTAAATACCTGTAACCATAACACTCCTGATACGGGCAGCACTGAGCTCTTCCAGGACAGGCTTTGTCTCCTTCTTTAATCGATTCTCCATTATCAGCAGACCCAGGAATGTCAGATCAGATTCTGCCTCCTCCCTAAGAGTAAAAAACAGAGAGATAGATTTAATTCTTCTTTTTGCCTATAGTCTGTCTGTGCATTGAATTTGTTGATAGCCAGTTATAACTGCTAACCATCCCACCTAACTCAAAAGAATTAAAATAGCTCATTAGTTTTCAGCAGTCCCAGGCTGTCTGTCCTTTATGGTGCTATTTCAGCACCAGCAGAGCTTAATTCCCACTGGCAGCAAGGGGTGCTGGTTGTGTATGGAGGATCTTCACTTGATCTTTCATCTTCCTATTCTCTTCTTCCCTTGTTCTGAAGAGTGAGTTCAGTACACAGCCAGCTTCCAGCTCATCTTTGCTTAATTACCAAATCAAAGAACCAATTTCAACCTACCTGTTCCACATACCAACATGGAGCCTGACAGATAAGTTGGACTGCTTCCCGTTCGTGCATCACCCTCAGCCAACAAGAAAAAGCACCCTGAATTTCCTGCAGGGTTCCTAAACTGCAGTGGTCTAATTTTGAAAGTTCATGCACACTAGTCCTTCTAATTTAAGGACTGTACAACAAGAAACACACCTTAGTAAACATACCTGCTACTCTTGACAGTAGGAGCCAAGCAAACAGCATTGGGAACTCTAGTTCTGTTCTCTCCTACTCTTTCCTTTACACCTGTGCTATTGCCTGTTTTACAGTTGAGAACAGAATTTGGTAAACATCCCCATCCCTGAGTCATGAACTAGAGGTCTCTAGGGGAGACAGGTTGACTGTGAAGAGTCTGGAAAAAAAAAATAAAAGCTTTCAAATCCTTATTTTAGCCCTTGCAGTAAGGAGGAGGTGACAAACACTTGCATGACAGTCAGAGTAGCTGAGTCAGGTGGTGCCTGAATAGTCACTGCTGTTACAGCAGATCTTGTTTGACCTCCAGTTTTCTTTTTTCTCCTGGCAGTGTCTACATCACACACACTGTAACTGTGCACACAACTACAAAATCCATGCCACATGACACATTGGGTTGAATAGGTCTGTTATAACACCCACCACAAGAATTAAACAAACCACTTGCACTCTGCCTCAGTGTCACTGGCCCTTTCTGCAAAGCAAAATGCCCTGTGAAAGAGCAAGGAAGCCCCATTTGGATTAGGACCTGCAGCTAATAAACACAAAGGACAGCAGATGCTATGAGTATCACAAACAAAAGCTAGAAGGATTTGGGTAAAAGCCTATAGATTCATGTGTAGGTGTTCTTGTGTGATGCTTGTGGAAAATTAGTACCATGAGCACAGCAGAAGAGTTTGCTGGCTTCTCTAGAAACTAAAGAATGCAAATCTAGAAAGCTAAAAGATTGGACCAAGAGAGCAGCAGATGACAGTCTGCTGACTTTGACTGGGCTAGAGAGCCAGTGGTGTAATGGGGGTCATCTGCTGCATTTGCTTGATCAAAGAGTCAGGATAACAAAAAGGAAAAGAGAATTCTCTTCAGCTGAAAGCCCAGGTAAATCTGCAAGAAGACTAGTAGAAATTCTGGGCTGAGAGAGGGGTGTACTAGACTTCAGAGTGTACTAGAGTCATGCTTCCTATATTGATCCACTGTTAAGAAATGTGTAAGGACTTGGGGCATAGGCTATAGAGTAATGAAGTGCCCTCCACCCATTCTCAGGCAGACCTATATCTAGATTTAAATCAGATCCTCTTTGGCCTAAATCTAACAAAACTGCTTTTGCAGGGCTGTTGTGGTAACAGTACTATGTGAGGCATCACTAGCCCATGGTGAAACGTGGCTGATAAGCAGCAGTCAATGGCTTACCTTGTTACATCAGTAGATTCCTTCCCTGCCTGTAGAGACTTCCATGCTAGTCCAATGACCCTAAAGCCCTGTGCTGTGTAGAGCAGAAGCTTGCTTTCAAAGTTCAATGGGACTGTGCAAAAGAGGAAAATAAAGTTCATCAGGGTATGTGACTGCTTTCTAATAAAAAGGAAGCTTTGGAGCAGGGATGGTTCCTGTCCCAGAGGGCAAGTACACCTACAGCCTACCAATAGCCTGAGGAAATCAAGTGGAGCTGCTGAACTGAATTCTTCTTGATAAGAAAATCATTCCTTCTCTTCTGTCACTTTGCACTTAGGATCCTAAACTATTCTTCAAAGACTTACCTTCTTCCAGTGTGTCTTAAAGCTGTGCTATTTTAGCTGTCCTTCCAAGGCTTGGAGAAAACTCATTTTGGTGTATACTGGACCAGTAGAGAATTTTTCTCAAATATCTATTCTGACAGAGGTTGTAGCCCTTCTAAAAGAGTTGGTACTTGTTTTTATCTCTTGGCAGTCTGTCTTTGCTGAGAAGGTCTGTATGAGATCATAGCCTCAGACTTAGAGCACAACAGACAGACTCTAACTTCTGAGGCTGAAGTTTCAAGTCTGAGACCCAGAAATCTCATTTGGACCTTCTACTTCATTGCACCATCAAAAGTCACTTATACATACATGTATCTATGAAGCATTTAAAATGTCAGTTACCTGTTTCTGCTCTACATAACATGGCTACCGTTTCTGGAGCCCCTTTTGTGAAGACCTGTTGTTCTCCACCAATCTCCTGAGCAATGACAGACATTCTCTGCAAGGCTGAAGAAAATGGAAACTGATGTAAAATGGTAACTCCTTCCACTGGGACCTAGGAGAAAAGCAAACTGGTTAGATAGTGCAGCAAGGATTTCAAACTCAGGCTGAAGGATTCTAAGTCTGCCTTTTGGGCCATGGTAAGAAGCTAACCATATATAACAGACTGATTTGTCACAGTGGGACAGAAAGACTGGTATATAAAGAGGCAACAAAATTTGTACAGAAATATTTAACATAGGCACGTCACTGACAGTTTTAGCAGACTATTAGATGTAATTTACTGTAGGGAACTTACTAGTCCTGCTTCTTTAACAAGACTCTGCTGGGTCTTACACTGGTCTTGCAGAGGGAAAAGGGATGTCTGAAAGTGCTCCCCTTGGTGTATGTCAGCAGTAGCAGTTTGACATCAGCTATCAGACTCCACTGCAATCCCAAGTGCTTTTAAAGATCTTCACCCCTCAGCTGATTTTGGACTGAATCTCAAGCCACCAGGACAGGCAAATTCCTGAGCTGGACAATCTGGCATCCAGCATCCCCTGCTTCTGGTGTAAGCTGCAAGGTCCCGCCCAGCATCTCTTTTTAATCAGAGCAAGCAAGGCAATCTCTCTGTAAGCAGTACAAGAAAGACATAGTGTGGAAGAGCTGTCTTAGACTAGGAAAACCAAGTGTTTCTCTACTGAAAGGTAACTCTTACACTGACTTGATCATGAATGTGAATCTTGAAATAGCTTACACTGCTGGCTTTAGGCCCAGGTCTAACAACTGTGGCATGTGTGGATCCTTGACCTTCACCATGGTGTCCACTGCAGTCATCTATCACCTATATATTGAAAGACAAAAATGTTTCAGATCACAGCACCAGCAGAGCTCATAGGGCTCTCAAGGAATCATTTACAGCTTTCCCTCAAAGCAAGGTATCATATTTATTCATGGGGGAGGTTGTCTGATCTCACACTAAAAAGCTCCAGTAATGGAAAACCTACCACCTCAATTGGCAATCAAATACAGAGCTTCACCAGCTTCACTAAATAACTGCTGTACTCTTGCACAACAAATAGATTATGTCCTCTCACTGCCAATAAACTCCTTATTCATTACAACCCACTTAAATATGTGTTGTGGTTTAGCCTCAGATGGCAACCAAGTGCCACACAGCTGCTCGCTCTCTCCTCCATCCTTGCCAGTAGGATGGGGAGGAGAATCAGAAGAAAAAGGTAAAACTCATGGGTTGGGATAAAGACAGTTTACTGCAGCAGCAAAGGAAGAGGAAAACAACAACAGCAATAATAATAAAAGAATAGACAAAGCAGGTGATACACAATGCAATTTGCTGACTGCCCAAAACTTGATGCCCAGTTGGTCCCCAAGTAGTGATCCCTCCTCCCCAGCCATTCCCCACTTATACACTGAGCATAATGTCATATAGTATTGAATATTCCTTTGGCTAGTCTGGGTCAGCTGTCCTGGCTGTGTTCCCTCCCAGCTTTTTGTGATAATTAACTCTATCCCTGCCAAAACCCAGGACAACATGCAAAAATCTTTAGCTATAGCATAGACCCAGTGGGAACATAATAAATGTTTGTATTAATGTAAAAAGCACATTCTGTGCTCTTGAAGTACTCCACAAATCAGCTGGGTTTTTTAATCATCACACAACATGACTGTGAGGAACAAAAATATTTTATGGTGTCAAAGGGCACACAGTTATTCATGTTTCACAGGAATTATTCAACAGTATTATTCCTGTTTAATTTATAACTTTGATGGGTGTCTGCCTAAGGCTGACATGGCAAGGTGATGGCCCTGGGACAAAACACCCTCTAACTCATGTCATTGAAATTTATTCCTTGAAACTTGGCTGGTTTTCATATTTTGCAGATACAAACCAGGCATTTAGTATGAATGTTGTCACCCACGTAACTAGTTAATCCTGCTCTGAATCTCTTACACCTTGCATCAGCAATGGCTTGTGGCTATACTTTCCACCAGGTAATTATGGGCTGATTGGTTCTTGCCCATCTAAGATTTGCAGCCTTTTAGTTTTCATAAATGCTCATTTCCCCCACAAGCCTCTTCCACAATTGATCAGAGAGTGAACAGCAACACTGATGGCTGTTTGTAGGTAATGGGAGAGGGACTGAAAGCATTGCTTTCATAGCAACGTGCTTTCATAGCATTCAAACCTCAAGACAATAGAAATATCTCCACATTGACAGCACTCTAAGAAAATTAAAAATCTTGCATCTAGCTCAAAAGTCCCAGAAGCCTGTTATGTGCTCTGTAAAAGCAGTCAATCTGCATATAAATCACATCTGGGACTTCCTGCTACCTGGCAGCAGCCACAGTCAGAGTTGATACCCCAGTGGGGTCTCCATGATATCCACCACTTCCAGCCAAATGAAAGAAGCACTCTAAGTGAAAGTTCTAGACAGAAAGAGTGAACATTTCTCCAAAAGCCTAAGCATGTGGTATCTCTCCTGGGTTTTAACTGATTTATTTATATGTAGGAAGTGGCTACTTGCATGGGAAGGCTTGGGACATTTCTCCTTTGCAAGAACACCAAAACACCCCACCACAATTAGTATAACAACAAAGTACAGCTTTACCCAGTTTGTGGCCTCAAACATTTTCACATCCAGTGGGTCTCCTTGGATCTTGCCCTCCCAAACAATCAGTGAATGACAAACCACCATTGCTCTGAACACTGGGCCCCAAGGCAGGCTGTGGTCCGCAGGGAAGCTGTGGACATCCTGGAAGCTAACGCAAAAGAGAGCATGACAATTATCATCAGTGAACACCAAAAAACATAGAACTAAGAGAAAAAAAAATCCTTAGTCAGGGGACTGTCAAGTTCTAACCTGTGGTCAAAGCATAAGCATGGTTCTGGGGACCTGACCTCCCCCATGAGTTATTTCTCACACCCCTTGTTAAAGGCTGTGATACCCGTGCTCAGAATAGGTGTATTCTGCATAGTTAAAGAGTCCGTTGGGATTAACAGGTTATTATTAAATATCATCCTGGCATCTTGTGTAATGACCCTCAATCTGTGAAGCTGATATAAGTTTGAGCATTTTTGTGCATGCACATTTCTGGAAATGCAAATGAGCAAAAACATGGGCACTGGAGGAACTGAGCAGCAGTCTCATGGGCAGCAATGACATCCTGTCACAAAGAGCTGGGGCACTGCTGCAGCTTTGAGATTTCACCTAACATGTCTACTGCAGACTAGCCTGCCTGGGTATGCTATGCCAAATGCTGATGAGAGCGTCTGCATCTTTTCATGTGGAGCAGGATCCCTAGCATGAGGAAACAAACTCACTTTCCAGAGGCAGCATTTGAAATCTAAACATGGGAAACTTCAACCTGTTGTTTGACATTAATTGTCTTTCAGATTTGTTCATATATCTAGGAAGATAATCCAGTCACTATCCCACCAAACTTAAATGCCATCGGTGTGTCAAGGAGCCTTACCAGTTTCTTTCAGAGGGCAGCAAGCCCCAAAGATCCAGGCCATCTTCTGTTAAGGTGCCAGTCTAAGTTAAAATGTACATTTAAATTAACTTCCCACATGAGAGCTCCAAGAGGAATAAAAAAGCAAGACTTATTTTAAGAAATTATTGTCCAGAAAATGCCAGCACAGGGCAGAGCAAAAGTGCTACCAGCCAATCCTAGATTCCAAGAAAATCAACAATATGGACCAGTGTCCATTCAGGCAACACAACTATGCAAGATTGCTCAGTGTGTTTCTAAAATACAATAGAAACACTTGATCAGAGCCCATACTGTCCCACCCCTAGCCTGGCTCCCATTACTAGCACAGGAGTAGCTAACACATAGCAGTTACTTTGTCAAAGCAGATGAGGTTCAGCTGTCCACACATGTTGATCCTCTGTGGGCTGATGCAGAAGATGCCCTTTTTCTTCAGCCTCCGCTGGGTATAAATGATGCCTGTTGTCAAGGCAGCAGGCAGAGCAGGTGGGACAGCAATGGTGATAACATCCAAAGCCTTCTTCACCACTTCCCCTGCCTCCTCCTGACATAAAACAAAAAGTGGTTATCAGCAAGAGGCTGGCAAGGAGTGCTGCTTGAATTGCCCGAGTGTAGTGCTCTTCACCCCTCCTCTCCTCCACTACAGGTGCTACAGGCTGTGCTGTTTTCTGGTCCATCACATATTCACCTCCCTAAGAAATGAATTGCTTTGATTTAACCAAAGGCTTTAAGGCTACAACACTGCTAAAGAGCAGCCTCCAGGCCATCCTTCATTCTCCATGCCAATAAACCTGCCAGGTAGAGCTCACAGTCTCCTCCAAAGCACATGAATTCAAATACACCAGCTAGGTTATTGCACCCTCAGTCAAGCCATTATGCACGATACAGCACACAAGAATCTGCCAGTTACATGGGCATTCATCACTCTGGACTCCACGTTAGGCTGACAGGTGAGACACATGGGATGGTGCTGAAAAGGAGGGCACACTGCATGAGCTAAAGATTTTTTCTGACCTTACATTCTAGAAGTTGTGAAAGGAAATTGCTTTTACCTGTAGGAAGAGACATGGAAGTAAAAGCTACATTTCTGAAAGCAATCTCTGATTTGGGATATTAGAGGTTGGTGTAAAAATAACATCCAGTATGCTGAATGTCAGCACTGTTGTTCTTGGCAGTTAATATCACTGCTAAATGACTGAATGCATTTTAAACTGGGGTCCCAGAACTGAGACACTGCAAACTAAAGATTTGCTGTTCAGAAGGATCTGCAAACCATTATAGACTTCTATTGTTACTGCTTCTGAGCTTGGGACTTTGACCATAAATCATGTTGCATTTGATGAGCTGAATTTCCATCATGTTCTCACTCTGCCTTCATTGATGTTGTTTCAGATCACAGAAGGCACCAATCTGATTATATTTTGTATCTATTTTACATTAGAATGAAGCACTTGCCACCTTTAGATACACAAACTCACAGAAGAGAAGCATTTAGTACATCGTGTGACTGAATTTTACACCAGCCTAACAAGACAGTTTCAGCTGCTGTGATAACATCAGCAAGTGTTTTACATATTAGAAGCAGAAAGTTTAAAAAAAAAAATAAAAGAAAACCCACAAAGCTGACACCAGGATATGTTCTTAAACACACTTTCTTTGATATCCCAAGGGGAATTCATCTTCTGAGCCAACTGATTGTAGGTTATTCCAAAGGAGGGAAATTATTCAAAAACTGAATTATGGAATCAGCCTTGCAACTCAGGACTTAGACTTTATCTTGGCATACAAGGATTTCTTGAAAGTTTCTGAAGAAGTTCTGAAGGAATTAGTGTTTAAAAATTGCAGAACTTTGATTTACAATGTAGAACTATTTCTTACATTGAACTTGATGCATGAGAATGAGCGAATTGTATATAAAAGTGTTTCAGGCAAATACTCCAGAGCTTTAAAGACAAAAATGGCAGGGCCCTAGGTGCACAAATAGCTCTTAATTATCCTCATTAGTCTCACCTCTACCCACCCTCTCTGCTCATGGGTTAAGGACCTCCATTTAATCTCAGGCCTGAGCCTTCGGTCCCTGTCTGAGCCATGTTCTAGGTGTATCTCACTCTGGCACTGTCTCCTGGATGTGGAGAAAACACCTTTAGACATGTGTTGCAGCCTTGTCTTATCTTCCTCTTGCCCTATATTTGTCCTGCTTCCTAACCAGTTTCCCTAAGCATTTGATACCAGTTACTCTCAGAGACAGTGGGCAGCGATAGATGGGTCTTTGATGTAAACTGGAATTTTTGTAAAGCTGCCTTTTCACAAGGACACATCAGTCTGTGCTCCATTCAACCCATGATCCACTTGTGATTCTTCTAGGAATGTACAAGAAACATCACAAAAACTTTGTAAAAGCTACTTAGAGAGGGCTAAGCTCCTGGGATCTCTGATTTTCAGAGTTCTAGAAAGCATTATCCTAAATCCATGCATTGATAATTACATGTGTCAGCAAGCATAGGGCAGGCAACACACAGAGGCAGCTGACAAACAGAAAGCTGCAGATAAAACATGCAGGGCTTGCATAGGATTTGCTAAGACCTCAGAAGAAATTACTATTGGGAAACAGTGAGGTTTTGCACCTTGGAATTTTTGTACTGTCACAAATTCAATTACATAATAAAATGGCCTCACACACTGAGGCAGAAAGGAGTGACAAAGACCACATTTTTATTTATAAAATGTATATGAAGCCACTAAAGTTTGAAGTTACTTGAAACTGGGTGTGACCATCTCTCCTGCCTTCAGTAACTCACCCCATTGAGTGCAAATACACACACTGTGTAGATCATTCCAATGCCTGCAAATGCTACGAGGCACATCAGGAACCGGAGGGCATCTCTGTACAGCTTGAAGTTCATGGGTTTAGGGTAGAGAATGGACCTCACCAGATCCCCTTTAGCTGTATTGAAACCTGGAAAGACAAACTAAAATCATTCCAAGGGGAAAACATTTTTAAAAGTTCTTTACAAAAAAATGGAGGGCTCTAAAAATACTTGTAATTTCTGTAAATTAAGAAAAATGGCCCAGAACTTTCCTTTCAGTGTATGTGACCTGCTCTGCAGAATATAGAAAGAAGTTGGTTTTCTCTCCAGGAGGAGGATTTTTTTCAATGCCTTGGAAGCAAAGCAAAATTCTTCTTTTTAATCCTATGCTAGTGGTTTTTTGTAAAATGTATGCCAAGCAAACAGAAACAGTGCAAAACAGCTCAGCCCAGCCCAGGATATCAATTCTCCATCTGACTGTTGTGAATTTGGATTAACACCTTTAACTTAATGTGACTGGACACATTATAGGGAAACTGTAAGAAAAAGCATGAAAGGAAAAGCAAACTCATTGACCAACCAGTCCGCAGCACCACAGCTTTCACAACTCCTCTGTCATCTGCCTTGGTCTGTATGACCTCTGTTCCACAGAAGAGGACGTGCTTTTTGTAATCCTCTGCACAGTGCATTCTCCAGGGTTTGGAGTTCTCAGCTTGGGGTAATTGTGTCTTTGTAACTGGAATACTTTCCCCTAGGAAAGATTAGCTCAGATGAGGACACCTTAAAATCAGCCTGCTAACTTTCAAATAAGTACAGTATCTAGGCACCTAGATGGCAAGCTATTTACTAGAGAAACCAGTTTAGAAAAATGTTACATTTATATTGGGAAATCTTCAGAGTGAGTAAGTTTGAAGCCTAGCAAGCAAACAGACACTGCAGAGAAGACCTCTCCTTTGCATCAGTACAACAGTTCCATTTATGTCTGAGAACTGAAAGCTGTCCAAGGACTCCAAATCCTGGCTGCAGATACACAGACTTGAACAGAGACCTGAACTGGTGATGCATGACTCCACTTGATGGCCACGAGTAGTTTACTAAATTTGAACCTCATGTACAGGTCACTACACTATTCCCTCAGGCAGATCAAACAAGATGTTCCCTATTTGCCTTTCCTGGTATAAGAGAGAGCATTGAGCTCCAGGCTTGACAGCCACCATACATCCTATTTATGTCACAGCAGATACCAAGGTAAAGCAGAAGAAATATCTTCTGACAGCTGAAGCTTTCTAGATGAAAGGGATTTCTGGAATTTCTCATTTACATGGTATTTCAGAACTGTGGGTTTCAGTTCAGTTCAGACCAAGACCAAATTTAAAGACAAGAAACAGAACTACGGATAGCTCCTGCACCCAAAATCCTGCTTTGCAGTGAACCCACCCACGTGGTGTGTCCTCCACTGCTATAACATGAATGTGGGACTAAATGTCTGGAAGGCTGACACTCCAGGAAGTTGGAGATGGCATAGTGATCAGTGACAAGACATTCAGAGTGACTAAAAGAAACCCCTACAGCCTGAGTCTGGACTGTGGGCCCTGTGTGGGAACAGCTTTGTTCGGTATCTACTGTTTCTTTTTCTGTCCTGCTCTTTCCTCTTCAGTGTCTGCTCTTTCCTTCCTAATCAGAGGATCCCTTCCTAAATTCTGCACGCCAGTTGGGAAGAATGAACTGCATTTCCTAAAGTTCATCTTGTCTATCTAGATCACAGAATCACAGAATCGTAGGGATTGGAAGGGACCTCAAGAGATCATCGGGTCCAACCCCCCTGCCAAAGCAGCTCCCCAGCTCATACTGCACAGATAGGTATCCAGACAGGTCTTTAATATCTCCAGAGAAGGAGACTCCACCACCTCCCTGGGCAGCCTGTCCCAGGGCTCTGGCACCCTCACTGGGAAAAGCTTTTCCGCATGTTGGTGTGGAACTTCCTATGCTCTAGCCATTGCCCCTTGTCCTGTCCCCACAGACCACTGAAAAGGGGCTGGCTGATTCCCCCTGCATCCCATGCTTAAGATATTTATAAATACCAATTAGGTCTTCCCTTAATCTTCTTTTTTCTAGACTGAATAGTCCCAGCTTATTCAGCCTCTCCTCACAGGGGAGATGCTCCAGGCCCTTGCGTGTCAGCTACAAATAAAAGATAAGCTGGGGCTAACTACAGTTCTGTCTTTATTATAACAAACACCTGAAAGAATCCCCTTCTAAGCTAGCTATGGACTATCTCGTAGTAAGGGTGATACATGCTAACACTGTATGTTCTGTGTCACTGGCTAAAGCCACTGGGCTATGATGATGTTTAGATGGTAAACCTGGGAGGGATGAGCTGTACCTGTCAGCATGCTTTCATTTACAACGCACTGCCCACTGAGCAGGATGGCATCACAAGGCAAAAGGGTTTTGCCCTCTTTCAAAACCAGCATATCTCCAGGAACAAGGTGGTGTGATTCCAGCTCTTGGAAACCTGTAGGTGACATGCAGTGCAAACTTTGTGCTTCATGTATTTCCCCTTGGCAAGGGAAAAAACCAAGGAAATACCTGGTGAACAGACTGTTAGTACTTTATAATGGCTGATAAACAAAGGACCACAAGCAGGACGTAAGAAAACAGCCTCAAATATTTAGTAAAGCCTAGGCATCACTTCAAACTGCAGAATGCCTTATTTCTCCAGGAGCCCAACCAATGTTAATTGTTCCAGTGCACTGACCTAACTGAAGAAGCTTGGATCTACGTTTCCTAGTTTGACTCCATCTTTTTGGATTGTGCTCTAAATACCATGGCAATGAACATACTTGAATGAAGCAGTAAGGTGGACTCAAAGCCACTTAACATGGTTGGCTTAGCCAGCACAGCTTTAAGAAAAATGACATCGATTTCCTGATAATTTTTTGCTAAGGCTGTGCTCACACAGTTATGAACATGCTTGATGTGCCATAACATCTACATCAAATTCACCTAATCTGCAGAAGCTAGTTAATCAAGCTGAGAGACAGAAGAGGAAACTGGTCTAGAAGGAATTTGATACTATACATTCTTAGGCTTGATATAAATTGCTACAGAAATGAAACACATTGAAGAAAGAAGTGTAGAGGAATCACCTTCCTTATTTCTGTAGACCGTGACCATGATGTTGTTATGAGACTCAACCAGTCTGTGCAGTTTAACCGATTGCTATAAATCAGAGGAGAAGACACAAAAGTGATACATCTTACATGATGCAATCCATCTCCTAACAATTATTTCCTTTTGTTATTTGTGGTTATAAGAGCCCTTATAAACCGGGGTCTGGCCCTGCCAGGAACTACTCAATCATACAGAGAAAGAAATTCCCCACCCTAATTATTAAGAAGGTGCAACGAAAGGTTACAAAGCAAAGGACTGGAATGGGGAAAGGAGGATGTGGGTAAAGAACCACACAGAGATTGCAATGATTTAGGAGGCCAGGGCATTGCACTTGCTACTACACAATGTCACAAGACTAAACCTCTGAGTAACTCTCCCAACACTACACATGCACATGTTGCAATATCCTGGCCTTTCCCAGAAATTAGAAACAAATCCACCTTGCAGAAAAAGGTGAGGTGTCTCACCTGTCTAAGATCATATACAGTCAAAAAAATCGAGAGGAGAGACATGATTATGATGGCAACAGCATACTCCATGTAATCTTCAGCAAACCACAGACACACACTGAACAGCTGGAACACGTAAAATGGATTTAAGACCTGTTTGGAGAGAGAGAGCAATACTCAGGAGCTTGCCACATTTCAATGGCTCCAGTATACTTATTCAGTCCACCCTGTTAGAAGTGGGGTGGAATAAAAGCTACTGAGACAAGCGTGTCTCCCGACCCCCTTTCTAATGTTAGCAGTGGCTTCAGTCTAATCAGACTGGACCATCTCCATCTGACAGAAGAGCCAAATAATCTGGACCAAAAGGATGTTATGTGGGGTGTGAATGGCTCAGACCAAGCCTTGATTTGCTTGCTTCTTTACAAGAAACATAACAAAGGTAAGAGAAGAGCAGGTTGTGCTGTGAGGCCAGAGCTCACATTCCATAGGCACATCTCCACTAACATTCTGTTTAGCCCACATATAGACAGTTCCTGTCTGAAAAAGATACTGGTACTTTATGTGGCGCTGTGTCCAGAGGCATGAGCTCACTGGTCTCTCTACAGCTGTTGGCATTGACCAGCTACTGCTTTTACTTCATCTCTGCTGATTAAGAGACAGACTTTGCCCTTAGAAAAGCTGCTCAGAGGTTTGGTTTCCAGTGCAGCTTCTAAACATGCACTGACCCAGACCACCAGAAAGAGCTCCCAGAACACAGACCCATACAGCTATACAGGCATGGGGATGGAGGATACAGAACAACAGAGAAAAATGAGTTTATGGGAACAGCTTTACACAGGATTTGAAAAAGGAATGTGCTTGATGAGTGAGTACTGGGAAGCTAATTCAGACACAGAATCCATTACATTCTGTATGCACACTCTGCCTCCCCAGATAGCTTAGAATAAAAGCAAGGAAATGCTTAACCTCTTTGATGAGTAGTTTCCAAATAGGGATCACTGGAACATCAATAGTGTTTGGCCCACATATAACTCTCCTGTATGGGATAAAAATACATCACTCAAACAAATTAGTGACAACGTAGCTCATTCAAAAAGCTGCAGCTTTCAATAGTCCTGAGAGTGAGAGCTTGTAGCAATCCCAGTTTAAAGGCTGTGAGCATCTTTCTCCAAGAAAAAAGTAAAGAATTGAATGTCCCTACGTGCTTATATCAGAAAAGATGATTTTACCAGTGAAATCTACTTAGACAGGAGGTGCAACACAGCCTTTCAGGGAAATGTTTCCATCATGTAAAAATTTCTTTGAAGCACCATAAACAAAGAAATTCTGCACCTAAAATTAAATTATCTAAGCCCAAATAATTTTGCATGAGGTTAAGAGTGATTGGAAAGTAAGATTCCATATGAGTTAAGGTCAGGAGCTGAATTTTCAGTATTCAATCAACTGAAGATTATTTCTTTATTTAGCAGTTTCAGGAACACCTATTCTGTAAATTGCCCAATGATACAGTAGTTTGTGAGAATAAAGAAATAATTGACTTAAAACTTCAATACAAGTATGTGGAGTCCCACTAAAGAAACACACACACAATTTATCTGCACCATCTCATGGAGAATTTCTCTTGCTCCAGATAAAAACTGCTTAGAGTTCGTTACAGGACATAGTTATTTCCTGACTGAGAACAGTAAGTGATGAATACTGAGACATTTCCAAAACTTTGACAAGTAATACACAACATTCTCTAGCCCTTTTCATTCAATTTTTCATACGTGGCCATTTAATCTGAAATTGTGTGTGTGTTCATGGATACACAAGAAACTCAAGAAAAGTGCACCAACAGCAGTGAATTTACATGTCTTTGAAATTTATGTGTTGAATAATTGTGTTTTAAAATGTGTACCTGAAATTCTGTTCACAGCAGGTGAGACCAGAACCAAACTGAGCATGTATAGCTGAGCAAGTGTGATGGTCTTCTAGGGCTCTAAAATATAAAGGTAGTGTTTTCCTTAGGACATTATTCACAAAGAAGATTGACTTCCTTAGAGACCAGGGCATTGAACTCACCCAACTTTCTGGAACTGTTTTGCATAGATATTCCAGACGTAGTGGATTTTTTGTACTTGGATACTTTTCACCTGCAAAACAAAACACAGCAACATAGCAACCAAAAATACTTCCAGGTCCACTCACAGATCTCAGCTAGACATCTTCACTGGGGTCAAGCACAGATCAAGTAAATTATATGGGAGCCCAGAGAGGGAGAGAGGACAGGATTGCATGTACTAACTCCCTAGTTATGTTATAGAGTGGGATCCCCACCTCAGTGCAGGTTCCAGTAAGCTTTACATTATTCCCTCCCCATTTTCTGAATCAAGGAACAGAGTCCTCACTCTCACAGGATGAGGGAAATGATGCACTGCACTGAGGCAGTGGTCGGTACACAGGCAGTTGTCAAAGCTCATCTTCAGTCAACAACTTCCTTATCTTCTGTCTAGCAGGCATGGTGCTGCGTCCTTCAGCTGAACAGATATGTCAACCAACAAGAAAGGCCATCCCATGATACTTCCTGACTCACTGCTAATGCTAAGCTCTTACAGAGCAGTTACCCATTAGGAACACACACGGCTAATTTGTAACTCGCAGAAGGAGTCTGTCCTGTCCTGCACAGCATACCAAAGCCTATTAGAGATAATGGCTCTTCCTATCAGCTGGAAGAAGGCAAGGCTATACACTTATGCATTTAAGTAATAAAGAAATCAGCACTAGGGAACTCTCCCTACCCAGTGCAATAAGCAGTATCATAGCCCAATGAAATCTATACTCAACTTATACACTGGCTCAAAACCGAACTATAACTACAGTCATTAACCTAACAAGAGGTTTGTAGTCAGGATTTCAAACAATAGGAGCTGCAATATTTGCAATGCCAAAAACTGGAGTGGGAAATGAGGGCCTCAACTCACTGCTGGAACAGGTGCTTGGACAGCTCTCAGGCACCACATGTTACCCTGTGCACTTAGGTAGCTTAAACGTCAAAAAGGGTTTCTAATTGCCATGCAAGTAGAGACTTTTGAATTGCTAGTGAAGGATTAAACTGTTTGCTCTTTGCTGCTTTGAAATCTGTTCTTTTCCATCTAGATGTTTTGAGTGATATGAAAGTGTTGTTCAAAGGGCCTATTATTTGATGGTTTTATTGGGCTTTTTTATGTTACTTATTCAATCCTCTGAAGAATGTTACAAACCAGTCTTCACTTTCATACTGTGCCAGTTGATTAAACTAGCTGGCACTAAACTTTCTTATGTACATTAATACATGCCCACACAAAGCAGCAGTAATAGCAATGGCTTTCTCAGCTGAAGTTAGGCTCATAATGAAAATATCTACTAAAAAATTGTTGTAGATATAAAAATAGATGCTAATGAGTTAGAAAGCTATTTCCTGGAAGGGAATACAGCTCTTTTATGGGCTTCCCAGTGCAGTGATCTAGTATCTATAATCAAGAGACAGAAATTAGCAGACGTACCATTGCATTCCCATTGCTCACACCAATTTAATGTGTAATGCTAAGGAAGACATATAACTGAACTGTCTGGTATTTCTTGTAAAATGCAAGTAATCATATCAACTCATGAGAAACCTTGTGATCTGCTTGGATCAATTAATTGTTTATGTTTACCCCACCCAGTGCCTCACTGGGATCTCAAAGCTATGGAACTGGCAGAGACAAAGATACATTTTTTTAGGAACAGTCAGCAGTGCAGGACCTGACTCCAGCAAATGTAATTTAAAGGACAGATTGGAGCATACCAAGGTGAGAAAGGTGTTTCAGACACTCCTTGGTGAAACATTTCTGGAAATACTGATGCAGCTCTGCCTGAGCACTTTTTTGTTCTATTCCCCTGCAGCTGCATTCATCCCTGTTTTCAGTTCATCAGAGTTTCCCTTCAGACACATAGCCACCCCTAGACTCCGTGATTCCTATGCCATCAATGAGCCTTTTATTTGGAACTCTGATTCTTCACTACCTTGTCTTGTCCTACCTATAATGTAGGTCTTCTCTCAGGAGCAATGAGGATGCTTTTTTCATAACCCATCTCAGAGTAAGAGAGGATTTTCACAGAGGTCAGTACAGCTCTCCAAAATCTCTGCCTTGTTTTCCTAGAGTTTCCCATGCTCATTGAGCTGCAGCTTTCTTGGCTGGGTACGTTTCACAGCTCACTTGCACTCTGTGGATCGTGGCTGAGGTTTGCTGTCATCTCCCAGGTGCTGCAGGGAATACTTTACTTACTTGCAAACTTGGCTTCATTATGGCTTTGCTGAAGATTGAGTCTTCCTCTGCAGGGGCTGGATAATCTGATCTGCTTCTGATAAGTGCAGACACAGAGATCCACATCACCGTCTTACGAGAATAAATCTGAAATTCATCCTAAATGAATACAAAAGAGAAGTGTCACAATTTCTCTCAAAATCAGACCAAACTCACTATCATCTTGGAGGGAGTGATTACAGTAGGCTTTCCTAGAGCCCTGCTCCTTTTTTAAAAGGCTAACCAACAGGGGCCTCCCAGCACCTGTGACTGACAGATAAATTAGCTGAGTGGGAGTAGAGCCAGGGTGCTCTCAAAATGTGAGTACTGCAAATAATTCACGGACGGCATGCCTGGTGTTTGGCTGATAAGGACAGACAAACAGTACAGGACAATCTGAGATGCAGTGATTATACTGTAAAGGGATGATCAAAGGAACATAGTGCTGTATTGCAAAACAGGTGTTTAGTGCCAGTCCCTTTTCACAGTCATTCCTGTGTCAACATTTCATTGGAACAAGCGCGTTAGCGCTGTGCCTCTCTTAACAGTACATTAGAAAAGGTTTTGCCACAAACTGAGTTCACTCTCTTGCTTTTTTTTCTTTTTTAACAAAATAAGTTCATCTTTGGAACTGACTGATCACTAGTGTCAGTAGTCCAGTCTTAGAGATTAGAGCAACTACTGTAATGAGTACCCTCATGGTACGTTTCAGTCCCAAACCCTGAACCACGTGCATTCAAGCCAACTATTAGCCTGACATATATCATATTCTGTGTCTCAGCAGTTTGGCTGATTACCTCAGCCAGGCAGGTCCTGAAAGCAGCTATTAAACCTCATTTGGAAATGACAACAGAAGAAAAAGGTTCGCTACCAAGTAGGAATCCTTTTCAATAATTCAAGGGTTTAAAAAAGAATTTTAACAGTGTTTATATATCTGCATGCTTTTCTTCTTAAACTTGCATTTTGAGTAGAATAAGATTTATTTTCTGATATTTATCTTTACATTTTTAGAATTAATAGACATTGGGATGCAGATTGAGATGGGAAGCAGTAGGTAACACAGGTGCTCATTGTTTGAACTACAGTGAGTCAAAATTCAATACCAGAAGTGAGTTAATAGGTTCTTGTATTGCAGTTGCAGAGATGATGAATGAAGAATGAATTATGAATGAAGGTTTTATGTGAAGCAAAAGAGAATTCCAAGGATCATGCTGATGGGATTACTCGTATCCTCATTAGCAGTAGTCATCACATTTGAGAACTGACATAATCAGAATGTAGGGAAAAAACCAAAACCACCATTTTAATACAAAGAACCATGAAGGAAATCTGAAATTGTCAAATGCCCAGAGCATACTTTAAGAGAGCTTCCTGATGACAAGAATGTACAATATGATTCTTGTTTAATTACATAAAGGATCATTTAAAAACTCAATTATTTGAAAAGTTCTTGGCATGGCAAATCCATTTAAAAAGACAGACAAGAATAAGTAATTAAAAATGCAAACTGAACTGAAGATTAAAAAGGGAGATAAAACCTAATATGCTTCTATTTAAAAAAAATACCCCCAGCCTATTAGGATGCAGATTGTTTCAATAGAAATTATTCAACAGGCAACTGAATATTCAAAATATTCAAAATCTGCAATTTTCAAACCCAAGATTTTAACTGCATGCTGCTCTGCTCCTTTAAGAAGGCAGCTCAAATACAGTGGTAGCAAGAGATCCACTTTGCAAGTGCATGCTTTGCAGATGCCATTGTTCAGGAATCTTTGAAGCAGAACTAAACAAACTTCTGGAAGTAAACCACTCCTGCCAGATCTTGGAGGTTTTGGACTCAGCTGGGATTCAAAGTAAAGTCTCAGTTTCCTTCTTTTAGTGTTGCAGTAGCTTGAATGAAATGAAACCATGGTTTGCCTGTGCTTCAGTGCTTCAGTACAGTCCTCAACAGATAGAAATCTGTATAAGGAAACTACTAGCAAAACATAACAGCCCTGAAAGCATTAACTGCAGGACTTCAGGGTTATCCAGCCTGGGGAAGGGCTGATGGAAAATGGAAATGTATAGCCAAGAAAACAAGCATTCTCAGCTTGCCCTCTCCCTTACACTGATCCCTTATCACAGGATGACAAGGGACGAGTTGGACACTACTGGGGACAGAGGTGGATGAATCTTTGGTTTGGCCCACTGGCTAAATTTTGGTAAAGGGGCAGCTTCACCAAGACAGCCAAGTGATGGAAAAAGTATCTGCTGGACACTGCCAATCAAACAGATGCTTTAGAATTTGGAATCTGCAATGTAGAAAGCACATGAATAGTGGAAAGGAGGATTAAGGACTGAAAGCAAATAACAGTCCTGACACCACAAATATTACAGGTTTTTTTCACCCCAATTTCTTTTAGCCTGTTGTCTGATCAGCTGTTACCCTCCATTCCAGTCATCTTTTTACAAATAATTTGTGGAAAGCTTGAGAGTTCTTTAGACCAATGATGATAAATATAAGATCTTATCACAGGAAATCAGCAATGAAAGAGAGTTCAGCTAACTGGATTCCTTCCAATTAACTCATCTTCCAATTAACTACATACTAGGGACTAATTAAAAGATTAAAGTAGGCACCTACTGTGGTTCTAAGCAGAACAATGTCTGCTTCTTCCAAGCTGCAGGGGATGCAGTTTGCCCATACATCCCACTCTGGCTTCCAGTAAAACAGCAGCAGCAGAGCCCCACAGGACAGGATGTATCCAGCGATGCACAAGGCCTTTCGGCACCTTTGGGTTTTGTAGCCAAAAATCTCCTGTACAGCAAAGGCAAAGAAACAATCATTACTATTTCTCTTAAAGAAATACCTGGAATACTACACTTTCCCATCACCCACTGCTCTCCCATAGATACTGGTTGGTATGGTATGAAAAAACAAGTCACAGAACTTGTATTTGACTTCCTAATGTGTCCTAAACATAACTACAAAAAACTTTTGCATGCTCCACAGAAATTTTCATCCACCTTCACAAAATCTGGATTGCTGTAATCTGACCAAACCTTTAAAATAGTTTTATGTAGTTGTGAAACTCAGCATGAGGCACTATTATATGTGTGCATGAGTTGGAATGGTATCAAAATAGGCCTTTTAGACCCAAGTCAGGAACACAGACTTGCCTGCTCAGCTTTTTTAAGATCCCTGGGTGAGACAGGTGAAGAACTTGAGTATGTCTGCTCTAGGGGATGGAGAGTGGTGCAGACCCACTGCAGCAGCTGAGACAGTGCCTGCTTCAGAATGAGAAGCACTACTGCTGTCCTGCCATAGCAGTGAGTCTACGTTAATGCACCTACACTTTAGAGACTCAGCGGGTGTCTCTGCGTGGTGCCAAACAGCTCTGCCTGGCTGCACAAGCTGGAGCTGCCTTGCACAACTCAGCATAGACACAGATGGTAGGGCTGCTTCCACCTTCCCTGACAGCTCCAGTATGTGGGTTTTGGACTTTGCCAATGTATCATTGCCCTAACATCCCAAAATAGTAATAAGTACTGCTCGTGAGAACAGCTAATGAACACCTGCAGAATGCTTTACATGTTCAGAGGGCCAAAGGAAGCTACTCACTGTAACTGTATATGAGTATGTATTATTATTCCATTTTTAAAGCTGGGGAAATTGTTACAGTGACATATGGTGACTTGTCCAAAACTTCAAAGAGATGACTGTCAGCAATACAGTCACAATACAGTCAGCAATACCTGCCACACCTTGGTACCATGGCTAAATTCCCTCTCAGTAGTGCCAGCATGGACTAGGGAAAGGTGAAATGAAATATATATGGTGAGTTTATAGAGGAGACCTAGCCCTGATCTAAGGTGGGAGATTGAATGGCTGCAACTACATCAGGTAACTAGGAGAATTTGCTAACTTAAGGGTTAAGATACCTCAACCTCTTTCTTCCTAGTACATCTGTGGCAACTGTGCAATCTGCTGCTGAAGATCAGATATCTGCAGCCACAGATACTGTAAGATATATTCATAAGGTGAGAAGAAAAGGCAATGTAATTGGAAGGATGAGTAATGCATAGTTCCTGGTTCTGCACTGGTGTCTTTGCTTGTTATGCAAAAAGCAGGCCCTACCCAGTGGTTCCACACACTGCCTTGGCCTAACTGCTCTATTTTGTTCTCAAAAAAAAGATTCTATCTTCCTAGATGATCTCCATGGGCTTTCTGAAGGGAAAAAAATGTCAACTGGGGGGAAAAAGTATAGTAAACTACACATGGAAGTGACCTACATTGCACAGGACCTGGTGATACCACCTTGAGATGCACACATTCAGCATTTTCAAAGGCTTCTATAACCTCTGGACAACCCAAGAGAATAAGGCAACTCTTTAGCAGAGAGAAGGGAAGCCCAGTGAGGCCAGCAGAAAGGCAAGGTTGGTGTGGCAGTCATGTGCTATCAATATTCACATGCTCCTACAAACAGGTAAAGGGCTCCATTCACCTCTGTCTTGTATCATTAAAAAAATAATAATTACAAAATTAGTGTCAGCACCAGCATGCAGAACATAAACACACAGAACAATGTGAACTTATTGTTCACAGCAGTGGCTTACTAGGAAGATCCAGATGCTTGGATCCAGACTTTGCAGCTGGTCAGCAAGGCCATGGAACTCCCAAGGAGACAGAGACAGCTAAGGGAAGAACTGTTAAAAGAACATGCCTTTGGACTTCCTCCAGCAAATGGGTAGACCTGGAAGAATTGGAATAATATTTTCAAATTGGGATGAGCATAAATATCAGGGTGGGGAAGAATGAAATTGCTGCCATGTGCATCTTGCTTCTATCAGTGAATCATTCCTTTAATTTCCAGCTTTTGTGCCTTACACCCAAAGTCTGAGAAGTCAATAAAGCTGTTGTGGTTAATGCAATTAAAAAAGGTGGGCACTTGGCATGTAAGTGGAGGTCATTTGGGATTATCTTCTGTTGGCAGTGTTCTTTGCTGAAATTCTGAATGATTCCCCAAGCCTTTTATGACAATATAACATAGAACTAGTGCAGAGTGTGTCTTTCTCTGCCTAGAAACATGTACCTGAGCCCCCCTAAGCCTGCATATTTCCAGGGCTTTGCTTTCAAGAAGAGTTTCCTGAAAGAAAAATATTGTAGCCCCTTAGATCTCAAGACATTTCTCAAAAATAAGCATGTCTCAGTATTCCTCATCTTGCAAGCCAGGAGAAAGGAAGACAAGGAAACAGTTCAGGTGGGAAAAAATGCTCTTAACATATCCACAACACAGCCTGCTGGATCTTGCTGCTACTCACAAGGGACTTTCCTGAGATGGATGGATGGATGGATGGATGGATGGATGGATGGATGGATGGATGGATGGATGGATGGATGGACAGACAGATACCCTCAAGATGTTCTAACACAGTGCACATTCTGCCCCATGAACACAGGGTGTTGGTTCAGGTTCTTTGGTTTATGTCTTGATGAATCACAGAGTTGTAGGGGTTGGAAGGGAACTCAAGAGATCATCAAGTCCAACCCCCCTGCCAAAGCAGCTCCCCAGGTCACACAGGTCAGCGTCCAGACGGGTCTTGAATATCTCCAGAGAATATGAACATGACATGAATATAGGTGTTCAGAAGCTCTAAAAGAAGTAAGCTGGGAAAGAAAAAACATCAGCTGCTAACTGCTGCTTTGTATCTGGATGTCCATGAAGGAACCTAAAGCCGAAGCAAAGCATTTTCCATGGTTTGGAAATGTCTGGAGCCAGTTACTTGGGCCACATCCTTCAGAAGTAAAGCTAGGCTGAGAAATAGACTGAGCTCATACCTAGTTTGTGCCAAAGCTCCCTGGGCTGGAACCTTTCAATACTTCAGAATAAAATGTTCTGTTAGGTTGATTTGTTTGTCCTGACCCTGTGCCTTCAGCTGGAAGGACTAGAGCATTCATAAACATGTAGTACATAAGGAACTCCTTGTTAAAACAGTATTAGTACAAGCATTTCTCACTTGTCAAGTCAGTCAAGAGTGGAATTCTTTAGAAGGATTCTCAAAACCATTACCTTCTTAAAAAAAAAAAAAGTGAATATTCAACCCACAATGTGCATGCAGAAGGAGAAACAGGAACATACATGATGCAGGTTTCCCAGCAGGTTTATCTAACCACATGAATTACAGTAATTAGGGTTTGGAAATTCTTCAAGCTCATTCAGGATTCACCAGGCCTATACTACAAAAATCTCCCAGTAAATGCATGTCCACTATGGCAAGCAATACTTCTAGGGCTGGCAGATATCCTAGTGCTGATGTCACCAGAAAGAACATGTCTGTCAGGTTGGTTTTATGTTGTTAAGGAAAAGATAATAACTTCTGCTAGGTTGTAGTTCATTGCACAAAGAGGCTGCTGATGCAGACACGCTTCTTTTGAAGGTGGGTCTGATGAATACAGATTTACACCTTGAGAGCTTTTCTACTGTGTGAGCTGTTTTTTAGGGCTCAGTGCATGCATTTGGCATATATAACATTACACAGGCCAGATAACTTGGGTTCTTGAGGGCACCAGACTAAGAGATGGAGGAAAACAAACTTAATTCTCTCTAAGACTCCAAAGGACTCCTTGTTATCTCACAGGAGGTAGCACTGTCTACAACGGAGGCTGGTATGCAGGGCTCATCTCTGTAGAATAATTTATAATAAATTTTAGTGTATTGTAAAACTTTCTTTCCTCATCCATTAACATCCTCTTTCTCTTAACACACTCAACAGTCAGAAGAGTGATTGAAACAAAATGGTTTAGCTTGTGAGTGAAGGGTCTAGGAAGGGGCCATGGATTATTGGACAGAAAAGGCTGCCAGACCTGCTCAGTTGGCAGAAAATATGCATATTCCAAGAAAGGTTCTTAGCTGCTTTTACAGTCATCCAAAGCCAACATTCAAGGGCTTATCACTCTAGTGCTGAGCAAGTCTTTGTTATTTATGTTTAAAAGAAAAATTGCCTGTAACTGCCAGGTCATCTGCACAGCAGAATTGAAATGCAAAAGTCAAACAAGTTCAGGCACCCTTTTCTCTGGTGAAATCAACGACCGTAGCTACCAGCAAGGAGCCTAAAGAGTGGCTGTGAACTATCATATTTCTAACAGCCCAATCACCAGGTATCCTATTACCAACAACCTGTTGCTATAACAACAGGTAATAGGATTAGACTTGAAAGACTGGTTAAGATTCACAAGGAATTTAATAACCGAATCTCATTCTTCCCAACCGGAACCTATTTCATCAGATGTTTGTTCCTGCTCCCTCTGAAGCCAGTAGCAACGTTCTAATGGAACCATTGTTCCATGAGGAGCAAGGTTGTACCTTTTGGATTCTACCTTTGGTTTGTTGTTGGTTTTTTTTAACTCAAAGTGTATAAAATTCCTGGCTCAGGATTTTATTGTTTAGGAATTTTGGCACCCCAAAGGAGGCAGACAGCTGCCAATATGTAGGAGAAAACAGGTTCACCAGCTGACTGATTGCAAGCGTGCCATTCCTTCAAACAAAAGCAACTGGGGAACATGTGCTGAAGATGGGAGCCTGGTAAATCTTTCCTGAAGCAGCACCCTGTCAAAGTCTATCACAATCTTTTGCATGACAGGACTTAACACTTTGCACTTTAGAGTTTGTGCAAAGGGAATGATTAGTCCCAAGATGCACAGAAAGGAGCATCAGATTGGCAGAGGGCATAAAGCTGTGTTTTTCCTATCTCTTCCTATTTTCTTCTCAAAAATACCTTCAAGCAGATTTTTCTGAAGGGGGGAAAATAAAAAAGCAAAACAACTAAGCTAATTCCTAAAATAAATCCCTTCTTATTGCCATACTTACAGCCCTTTCTGAGGCAAGCTGCTGTGTCAAAGGTGCTGCAACACTACTGAGATCTTTCCAGTACTACAAATGATTATGAAGAGGTGCTCTGAATATACATTTCTAAGTTTTAGTTGGGTACCAGAAGAGTGAACTTTGGAGCAAAGATGCTACAGCCATGTAAAGTAATCCCAAAGATGTGCACAAGGATATATATAAGTCAGAGTGATTATTCTTAAATACAGGACTATCTAGCATCTCAGCTATACCAAGAAATGGAAACACTGAAGAAAACTTAGAAGTATTTCTTCTCATTAGAGCTCCCCAACTTTCCTTGGCAAAATGGACAGCACAGCTAGTTCAACACAGGAAAGCATGGCCTGTCCAGAGTCCAAATGCACTACTTGCAGGCTTTCAAAATTACTTGAACTATTTCACTCTGGAAGAACTGGCACCTGCAATGTCAACTGGCACATTACTACACCAAGTGATATCATCTTGTTTGAGGTTAGTAATTTAGTTCAAGTGCATTAAAAATAACTTTGAAAAATATTTTTCATGGCTTAGAATTAAAAAAAAAGAAATGTTGCAGGGTCACCGAGCCCATTATGTGCCAGGGCAACTTGCTGTGGCTGCCAATAATTTTAAATACATGATTTTAACAAAGAATGTCTGCACATAGTTCTTTTTACCCCATGTACTCTCCTTCTCTTCTCAAATGCAGCCTTCTTTGTCTCTTTCTTCCCAGCTCCTCTCATCTACATAGTATCTTTCTTTTTCACACAAATACACACAGTAATTGTTCTCTCTTTCTACACACATGCTGCTTTTTCCTCCTTCTCTTACAGTACTACAGGACCTCAGACAGCCTCACAGAAATCTTCCTCTCTCTCATACTTGTAACTTTTGTCTCTCTTTTACACATATGTAACAAAGACACATAAATACCTGCCAAATCTAGCACCTATTATTCATTTGGCTTATCAGTCTTTTTTCTGTGATTTGCACTTGGGAACCCCAGGTGAGTGAGTGCTGCTCATGCACGTGGCAGGCACAGCAGCATGGCAACTGCCAGGCACCCTGGATTCACAGTGCAGACTGACCTGACACCGTGCACACACACCAGCTGTGCATGGAAAACCTCCCGCTCACAGCGCAGCTCCCAGAGCGCTGGACTCACACATGTGCTCAGTGTGATACTGGTGACAGACAAGAACATTACTGGGTCAACTGGGTTCCATGCAAGAAGAACTTGGGTATGCCAATAGTGCACAGCTGGAACTGGACACATGCAGGGTACGGTTGTGTGGCTTGACACAGCATCAGACAGTCTACTTAACCCTAACCCGCTCAGGTTCGATTCTGGCATCACTAGTGACAGTGACAGTGGTGGGGAGAGAGTGACAGGGTGTTTATGGTCCTAGAAGGACAGGGGCAGGGTGGAGCACTGAGACAAACCAGGTGCCCTTTGGATCTAGGGAGCAGTGGCACATCAGCACCAGGGCTAGAGCCAGGAGCGGGGTGATGTGATCAGATTTAGTAACTCCGCGGCAGAGCAGGTTGTGTTCTGCATTGCACCGAGCTAATTAGTCCCCACCCTCAGAGCCAGTGACTTGTGCTTCCTGCAGTGCTCAGCTCATGCTGCTGGGTGACTGTACTGCATTCTCCAGCACATCCCAAATTACTCAGGTTTGCATTACATAGAATATGACATTCCTCCTTCCCTGGATGGCAAAAAACAGACTGAAAATCTGTGTTTGTATTTAGGGATAACAAATACCCATGGTTTTTTCATTACATGGTTTCCTTTCCACTAAAATGAAATTATCACTGAGTGAATTTTGAAGATTTCTGGAAGTGAACAGTCATGTTGGCTTGTAAATGACAAGCTCTAGCTCTGCTGGGGCTGTTGTACACCCAGAGATCCTACACACACTCATAGCAGAGCTATGGTGGCTCTGCAGCACAGGAATTTTGAGAAGCACTGCATTTACCAGACATGCAAGAAAACTGTTGTACTGTACAGCTGCATCATGTGTCTGGTATCTCCAGAAGAATCTGTTAGACAGACAGAATGCATACATAACAAATAGCTGATTCATAACATGTAGTAATGCCAAAGCAGCTAAGAAGCACTGAATTTACTGTGATCATGCACTGGGCTTACTATTTTTTTAAAATGCCATGCAGCAGGACCATGTATTTCCTGTAAACACAGGGCTTATTTCCATATGTTACAGAATGCATATAAACATACTCCTCCCTGGAAAACTCTGGAAGGAAATCTGGTTGTTCTGTATTTACAAATCCAGGTTTATACAGGTGCTCAGGCTGGAATAGTGTTTCCAGATTCCATGTGCTAATAATTTGTGCAAACATAACACATGTGGTTTTATGTTCCAGAGAAAGCCAAGGTTCCCAGTCCTCATTTAACTGGAGCTGACCCTAAAGATTCAGCTGTCAAATGGTTAGGAACACCATCTGGCCCATCCTTTAAGCTCATACAAGACCAGCTCTACCTGAATTTGTAATTCCACATGAATGTTCTGTAGAGCCATCCCCTGATGGAGGGGATAACCAATTAAATCCAGTGGACACACACAACTTGTTTTTTCCTACTGAAAAGAATTATATCCCTTTTTAACTGTATGTTTCTGTTATTGGAACACTCATATAGCATAACTAAATTACAGACTATAGCATGTTATCACAGAACATGTGCCATCTGCTGCTTCAGATGAGAAAAACCTAGGCAGAGATAGAACTCACCATCTCATTCTCTTCTCCCTGGTTAAGCTGTGCATAATGGTTCTTGGCAGGATTTTCCTCCATGAAACAAGCCTCTGGAGACTTTCTAGAGCACCCTCAGGACAGGTCTTCAGCCTTACGTGCTTGAACTTCCACATTGAGGAAGTGCTGTAAGTACACACCTTCCTTATAACTCTGCTGTGTGAGGAATGAAGCTCCTCCCTCCCTGTGGGGTTAGCAGGTAACATTCATCCCTCCTCTGTTCTCTTGTTGGGAGCTTTGTGACTGTGAGGTTACATGTGAAATTCACTCAAAGGCACTGCAGGAAAGAAAAAGTTAGATCTCCCAAGTGTTTGCCACAATATGACTTCGTGTCGTAACTCTGACAGGTGCAAGCAAGTACTGTTGGCATGCAGCTTTCTGGGGAGAGCAAGAGGGGAGTATTGTAATTCAAGAGATTATGGAATCACTGGAGACCAGGAGTGGGTCCAAATGAGAAGGAAAATGGCATTGCTGTTATTACACTCTTAGCAACCAGCCTGAACTAAGTGTCCAGCTGTGATCCCCACATATGCCTTGGAGAAAAATTCAAGCTCTGGAACTGCAAACAGGGGCCTCTGTTTGTGTAGGTGGATTTAGGCACTGACTGTGGGTCAGCATCCACCCATATAGGATCTGTAACCAGGAATTTTTATTCATGATTTAAAATATCATGACAGAATGTCTTCTGGCCTCACCATATAACTTTGGGAAATGTCACTGAGGTTATTTACTCACTTGTCGGGGGGAAATGAAGTTCCCCACTTACATCACTGAGCTGGATGCACTTGTCTCTCTGACCTTCAAATCAGGGCCAAAAGGAAACTGGCAGAAAAAGTGTACTGAGGGGTTTATCACCTCCTTTGTTGCTATTGCACTTGTTGATTAGTCTTGTGATTCATTCTCACTCTCATTACTATTTCCTTGTACTTTGGTACTTATTAAGACAGCATCCCAACAAAGAGGAAGTCAGGCAAGAATTCCAGGAGGCCTGCATGGATGAATGAGGAGCTCCTGGACAAACTCAAACAAAAAAAAAAAGGAAGCCTACAAAGGCTGGAAGGACAGGCAGGTAGCCTGAGAGGAATACAGAGAAATTGTCTGAGCAGCCAGGGATCACAGCTAAAGCCCTGATAGAATTAAATGTGGCAGTGATAAAAGGAAAATTAAAGAAAATGTAGGCCCTCTCTGAAAGGAAATAGGAGATCTGGTTACTTGGGATATGGAGAAGACTGAGGTATTCAACCATATTGCCCAAGCCTCAGAGGCAAAGGCAAGGTCTGGAAGAGTGAAGAACCACCCACTGTAAGAGATGAGGTTCAATGTCATCTAAGGAACCTGAAGGTGCACATTTCCATGGGACCTGATGCGATGCATTTATGGATCCTGAAGGAACTGGCAGATGAAGTCCTAAGCCACTATCCATCCCGTGTGAGAAGTCATGGCAGTGAAATTCCCAATGGCTGGAAAAGGGGAAACGTAACCACCATCAGTAAGAAGAGGGAAAAAGAAAGATCTAGGGGAGTACATGCCAGTCAGTGACACCTCTGTGCCTGGCAGGATCATAGAGCAGATCCTCCTGGAAACCATGCTGAGGCACATGGAAAATAAGGAGGTGACTGGTGACAGCCAACATGGCTTCACTATGGGCAAATTGTGTCTGACAAATTTGGTGACCTTCCATGACAGGATTACAGTGTTGGTGGATAAGATGATGTCATCTACCTGGACTTGTGCAAAGCATGTGACACAGTCCCACACAACATCCTTGTCTCTAATTGGAGAAACATGGATCTAACATATGGACCACTGCATGGATAAGGAATTGGCTGGGTGGTCGCACTCAAAAGAGTTGTGGTCAATAGCTCAATGTTCAAGTGGAAACTGGTGACAAGTGGTGTTCCTCAGAGGTCAGTATCGTGACAGAAGCTGTTTAACATCTTGTTGGAACCACGGGCAGGGGGATTGAGTACAGCCTCAGCAAGTCTGCCAATGACACTGAGCTGTGTGGTGTGGTGAACACACTGGAGGAAAGGCCTGCCATCCAGAAGGACCTTTGCAGGCTTGAAAGGCAGGCCCATGTGGAACCTCATGAAGTTCAATGAGGCCAAGTGCAAGGTTCTGTACGTGGATTGGGGCAATCCCAAGCACAACTACAGGCTGGGTGGAGACTGTATTGAGAGCAGCCCCAAGGAGAAGGACTTGGGGGTGTTGGTAGGCAAGAAGCTCAACATGACCCATGTTCTTTCTAGTGTCATAGAAGACTAGGGTGTAGTAGAGGTCCTTGACTGCCCTTTCACAGGGAGGACAGATGAGCTACAAACAGATTATTCCACCAAACCTGGGTCTCCAGGAAAGAATTAAGACTCATCTATTCACTATCCATAGGCTTATTCCAGCTTCTGTTGATAATTTCTGCTCCTACGCAACACCCTTACTAGTGAGATTTGTATCTTCACAACTGAAAACAAAGAAAAAACCAGATTAAAGGCGTAAAACACTCGTAATTTCCATAGTTTGGTAACCTAGCATAATATTCCAGAAAAATCTGTTAATCCAGAGCCATTGAAGAACGTGAAATTTATTCATTTTCTTAAGCAGGTTCACTTACTCCTAGAGAAAACACCTCTTAAGCAGCCTTCAGTAGAACCTTTAGTTATACGATGCCCTCTACTGTTCAAAGTAAGAATTACGTTTTGGTTTTGTTTAGCCGCAGCCTGCAGCTGAGTATCACTGTATAAACAGAAGGCCGACCTATAAAACGCTCCGAATCTCTTCCTCTGTTTAGCTCAGCACAGGATTCCCAGTTCTGGGAAAGGAAGCTGTGAACCAGCAGGTGACAGTCCACAGGACAACACAGAGAAGAACAAGAAAGGAATCGGAAAACACAGAGGAACTCAGGATTGTTTAAAGGAAAGGATAACAAGACAAGTCATGACAACAGTTTTCAAACATATAAATGCTAGTTGCACATCAGGTGAAAATAGTATTCCCCGTGCCCACCGTGGATAGAGCTAACTTGCTGCAAAACCGATTCAAATCAGGCACAAGGAAAAACTTCCCATTGATGGCAGCAAGCACTGGCATTGCCAGGTGAAAACTCCGCCTGAGGTTTTTACTGGGTGAGGCATGCGCCTCTCAGACATGAGGTAACTGGAGGTGACTCTGTCAGAGGAGAGATGGGCAGGTCTGCTGAACTGCCCTGGTTACTCCTCTGCCTCCTAGTTCCACAGCATCCTGCCCACAAAAATCCATCAACGGCTCACAGAAGCCCACACAGACACTCCTTGTGTTTTCCAGCTTTCAAGGCTGCACTGAGACACATTTCACAGGCTTCTTCAGCGCCACAACAGCTGGGAAATCATGTAGGAGTCTTATTTAAGACCCTGGTACACCCACAGGCTGCTCCAGGGGCTGGGTCTCTCTGCTCTGATCAACCATGAGCCGCTGGGACAAGACACAGAAGTCAACCCAGGCAGCCTGCGTCCAGCCCAGGGGGACGGAGGTGAGGCGCTGAGGTATGGCCCCACCGCCACTGGGTATAAGGGGAACATAAAGCCTGGCTGTGGAGAACTCATCACCTCCCCACTTCTCCGCTCCTGGGCGGAAAACGTTCAGCGCTGCTCCCTAAAAGCCCTCCCTCGCCGCCGCGCCCGGAACCTTTGTGTGGGGAGGTGCTGTTTCCAGCCGGCCCGGCTGAAACGTACCGCGGTGCCCGGAAGCGGCGGCAGCCCTGTCAGCCCGCGGCCGCTCCACCTGCCCTTGCCCGCGGTAGCCTGGGGCCCCAGGCACGGTAGCGGAGCCCCGGTCGGAGGCCGCGGTTCGACCGGCTCCTGCGGGCCCTTCCCGGCCTTTAGGATGTGGCGGACGCGGGCGGCAGCTGCTTGGTGAGCGGGGCGGGCCGTGGCAGGGGTCAGGGCGGGCGCTGAGGGCTGCTAGCGGGCCTGATCCCCGGGGCGCGGCGGCTCTGCGGAGCGACCGGCTGCCAGAAGCGCGACCCTCTCCCACCTCCTCCGGCCGCGGGGTTCAGCCCCGGGAGCGGCGTAGGTTGGAACAGCCGCCCCGGCTGAGCAGGCCCGTGGGAACCGGGCTGCCTGCGGGGGAGGCCGGAGCCGCGTAGCGGTGCGGGGGGAGAGGGTGGATGGCGTAGGGGTGAGCCCAAGGCCTGCTCTCAGGCAGGGAGATTCCCCGTCCTTCAGCGCCCCCGGGGTGCGGGGGCGCGGCCTGGAAGGGAGCTCTGTCCTGCGTACCCGCCGTGGGGAGTTCGGCCCTCTTCGTGTCCAGACGTCGGCCCTCCCCAGCTGCTACCCACCTTCCTCTTTCTTTTCCCCGGCGTCGTACACCGTTGTAGGCGGGAGTGGTGAAACTGAATGGCCGGGAGATCTCGCCGCGTTCCTCGGCAAAACGTGGGAGCAGCGGCAGGAAAACAAGTGCTGTCTAGTGCTGAAGGGAGAGAAAGGAAGCGCTTTATCGGGCAGTGTTGGAAAGACTGCACCGCAGTCATAGCTATCAAAAGCGGGTGGAACTTGGCTTCCCAGAGTTTGTCCCAGCTGAGGTGGGGATTTATTTAACTCTTCAAGTGGAGAAGTATGTATAAAGCGTTAGATATTGCGACTTTCCAGAGGGAATGCTTGGCTGTTATAGTAAAAGGCCCATTTATTCTTGCTTTACAATGTATCTATAATCTCAGTGCAGTGCTAGAGTAGTTAGGCTGCAGGTCTGCACAGGCAGGCTCTAATGGCAGAGCTGCTCATGTCTGAAAGGCTAATTTTTGTTGGTAGAAACGGCTTGCTAGAAGCTTTAAATTTGATATTTGTTACATACTTCACTTAATGGCATTGTTCTGGTCTTCCACTTCTTTGGATGCTAAGAATATGCCCGTTGTAGACAACGTCATCTCTAGTACATTATATGGAAAATCTCTATGCAAAGAACCATGTGGATTACAGAGCATGTTATTAGAAAATGCTGTTATAATCTCCATTTCAGATGGTTCACTTACTGTATTTGACATCTGTTAATTTTAAATTATAAATTATAGGATTATAGAGTGAATAATTTGCCTTCTCAGTGCTGTGAAGCACTTTGTTGCTTTATATGTGCCCCCTTTGTAAGTAAGTACAATTGGAAATACTGAAAAGAACCAAAGACCATGCGTTAATTTCAAGACTTCAGTCATATTTTACATCCATTAAATGATCTAGTATTAAACATTTTTATATGATTTTGAGACTAAATGTTACAGAAGAAATTACTTTTCCAGAGGTGGTGTCTTTTCCTTAAACTAACAAAGCTACATCAGAACATTGAAACATGCATTTGGTGTAATTTGAAGATGTGTAAGGAGATTTTTTTCCAGCCTATGAGTATGTTCTGATATAGTTAGGATCAATAAGTTCTTGTGTTTCAACACGTACATTTCATGGTAGGGCTCTGATTTCAGAGTTGAATCTTTAAGGATGAAATTTTCTATCTTGCATGAATTGCAGTTCATTGAAGCCTTCAACAAACATGGTGCAGCCATCTCCAGAAGTAATCTTGTCTATGTATGACCTAAGGCATAATGATATTGCTGAAATCCTAGAGGTGCAGAATATTAGAGTGAAAGGAAACAAAAGATGTCATCAGTGCATGCTCCACCTCCTAAGGAGAATCTGTTTTGCAAAAAAAAAAAAGGACAAATCTATTTTAAAAAGTAACTTTGTCTATGGATTATTTTTTGAAGTTTAAAAATTCTCCACAAACTTAATGTTCTCTCAGAGTTAGTTTTGAGTGACATGATAGGCCAAACTCAAGTTTTCTTTGCTGCAAGCTAATCATATTCTTCTGTGCACTCCTAACTCCTGTGTGCCCAGCTAGTGTTTTACCACAGATATGTTAATTGCCTCAATCCAGTGTGGAAGTCAAATTTGATTGATAATAGACTTCATAAAGAGCATTTAAGGTTTTATTACTGATCATGGGAAATGCTATAGCAGTTAATGCTGTTTACAGCTTTTTGTCTTGCTGGTGGCATGATAGCTGGAAGTTGTACACGAAAAATGAGGCTGTAATTTATCTGTAACCACCTAAAACATAATGTGGAGGTTATTGAGTTGCTGGTGTGTTGAGGAAATGTGTTACTTAAGAGTTTTTGTATCTTTCTTGTAGTGTCATCTGCCGGAGCCTGGCAAACAGCAGCTATGGAATGAAAAGAAAATCACCACTTCAAAACTTGCATCTTGTCTCCCGAAGTATTCATCATCCCTACTACCCCAGCTCCAGATTTCAAAGGCCTCCCCTGAGGATACCTGTTCAGCTGTTCTCTTCTCTCAATCGTCTTCCCCTCCACAAAACAAAACTTTTAAATGTAAAATATGGATACCAGTCCCACAGGAACTTTTGGCTAGCCAGGCTAGCCTCAAGGCTTCTCAAAATTCGCTATCTTATATTAGGATCTGCTGTAGGTGGTGGTTATACAGCTAAGAAGGTATTTATCTGTGGAAGCTATTTTAGTGTTTCATGTTTATTGTTATTATATACATCAGAACAATAGTTCCTGATATATCCACAAAAAGACAAGATGTCATTGTTTGGTTAACTAACGACAACAAAGATGAGTGAATATGGGAAGCAGATTTGTTTTGGTTTGTTGGGGGTTTTTTTTGAGAGGTATTCTAGATTTTAAAAGATCCAAGTAGCATTATTCAAGTCGAAAAGACACTAGGTTAGTATGTTTTATATGTTGGTGTTACTTTTCAGTAGATGCTCACATGCTTCTCTACATAAATTTCTATTTCTACTATTTTTTTTTCCTTTTTGTATTAGACATATGATCAGTGGAAGGACATGATGCCAGATCTTGATGAATATAAGTGGATTGTTCCTGACTTCATTTGGGATCTTGATGAACATATTGACTTCGGTATCACAAAAGCTAAAGCTCGTATCTAAAGACTAGTACATGCACACCTTAAGCATAAGGGTGTAGGTCCTCAGTGCCTCTCTCCAGTGCTATCTTTGTTGCTTTAATTTGAATGAATTTGCATTATCAAAAGTTTGGTGTGTGTCCTAACAAAGTGTTTATACCAGTGTGTTTGTAGGAAGAAATTAAGCTTCATTTAGTATTGATACTCATAATTCAGTAGACTTTTTGCATATTTGCAGATGAAAGTTAGTAATCTAAAAAGCAAGCACTGAGTTACTACTTATGTCTGCTGGGTAGTAAGGTGGTGGTGTTGGTGGGCTGGTTTTTTGGTTGGGTTTTTTTAAGGTTTATGAAGACTGCATTACATGTGTGAGCATTGCACAGATAAATGCAGAGATTGAATGTCAGACATGTGCTTGCTTGTTTTTTATTGCTAGGTGACACTAAATTTTTTTTATTACACTAAAACTACCAATTTTTTAAATTTTTCAATATTGGCTTATTTAGGAAATTGAAAAATAAGTTTTTCTTAAACTGTACAAGACATGTGAGCATAGTTAGTGCCATACAGTTCTAAAACATCCTGTACAAAGAATGTGAGAGAATAATGCATGAAATGTGAAATGCAGCCATAGGTTTTAGTGAATTTTAAAGTACCTGAGGCAACCAACATATTGGGAAGTTCAAAGTCTGAAAAAGCAATTGGTTTTCAGGTCTGGTATTTCCCAACACTAGTGAGGGGGAGGTGCATGTTGAAAGAAACTTCAAAAAAAGCCATGTCCTGTTCTGAGGTTTCACAGCCTAAGCTGGTTTTGTTCCAAAAATAATAGAAAAAAAGCCACTACTCATTTGCTGTTGTACTGTTTTTCTAGAAAAACTTATCAAAGCCCTTCCTGATGCAGATGACCTTGCCAAACTTCTGCCTGACTTTGACAAGATTGGAGAGAGCTTCACGTCACTGAAAGGATTTTTTTCTCCTGGTGAGAACAATTTTTCAGCTTAGTTTTAATTTGAAAGTATAAACTATTACAGAATGGGGTTACAGATATGTCACTAGACCCTAAAAGAAAGTGGATCCTGAAAATGCATGCCTTTGCATTGAATATCTCATCTGAAAGTGGTATGGACACAGGTAAGTATAATGCATTTTTAAAAGGAAAAATTCTGGTAGCAAGTACAGAGGACCAAAATGTGAAACTGAATAGAAAACTAGAATTCTTGTGCAACTCTAAACAAACAGATTGAAAGCTAGGTTGCTTCAGTGAATCATAGAAGCTGGACATCTCCAGCTGGAATTTGGCAAGAGTGGTGCTGGACAGTATCAATACCACAGCTGGTACAGGACAAAAAGAGTTGGGTTATTAAGAATGATGGTTCTTTATCTTGCAAGCATGTGAAATAAAAGATTAGTAACAAACATATACTTTTGGGTTGAACAGTATTTTCTGTCTAGACACAGCTCTCCAGAAGGACTTGCTTGAAGATTTATCTTAGATAGGGGCTGCATTTCAAAGGAGTAGGAGTCCTAATTCCGTCACAAAAGACAGTGGGGTGGTTTCTCAATTCAGTGTGGCCAGGAAGTAGGCTTAATGGAATTCAGGTTTGAGGGGACTTAAATTTGTTTTCATGAAAGGCTGTATGTGGTGTGAAAATTATTAAGGTATATAATAGGAATAATCTTGCACTTTATTACGTACCTGGGTGAAGTTTTGAGCTATGCTCAAAAGCAAGTCAGATATGATGATGAAATCATTTTCAGTTTTAAACAGCCCACTAATCAGAAACATTTATGAGAGGTGTTCTACTCATTGCTCTGTGTTTGAAAATATTTCTGTATCAGTGTGCATTGAAACTGTAATTTTCTTGAAGTAGTATCAATGGCAGAACTAGTTTATTAATCTTAAACTCAGTGAGCACCTAAATAGGGATTGAGTTCAAAAGTGATTAGTAGATTACAATCTCCTATGTAATCTGGCTGTTAAAAATTTTGTCTGCTTAAAATAGTGGTGTTATTGACTGGTTTTTGAGATGTCATCTATTATTTGTTGTACTCACATGGGCATAGATGCCATTTATGATTGTGTGGTCCTCCAAATGAGACAAAGATCCCTAATCTTTGTTTTACACTTTGTTTTGTGTTTATAATTTTTATTTCCCCTCTTCTGCTGATTTTTCACAGGTTACAATTTGGTTAGTGAAGTCATAGGAGCTTCTGATCTACTTCTGTTGTTAGGTGTGTAAAAGCCCTTTTTACTGCCCTTAACCTGCCCCTTTAAAGCAAACTCTTAAAACATGACCATACTGAGAGGAGTGAATATCAACATAAACACAACTGTTTACAGCAGATTAATATCTAATTACAAATACTTTCCAGCTATTTTAATATACTTAGATGCTTCCCTGGGAGAATATGTAGAGAAATAGCTGTCACTTCTCTGCCACAGTCCCTAGCAGATGCTTTTTTATTTTCAGAGGCTTGTTATAAAATCTGATGTCATGACAATAGGAAAGACTTTAAATTTTTCTCTTGCTACAATAATACCAATGGAATTTGGGTTTTTTTGTTCATATTTATCAGAAACTATTGATTTTAAAATGTCTTTGAAACTTCAGTTGTCTGATTGAAGCGATCTATTCCCTTGTGCTATAACTAGAGTCACAAACTAGATATAAAATTTTCAGATTCATTTTGAACTGAATTGCTTTTTCTGTTTCTTTAGGTGAATCTCTTTCTGTAAGAACTTCAAAGATTCTTGAATTAATGATTCATATGATTTGAAACTTGAATTTTATATTAAGTGTAGTTTGAGAGTTTGTAAGTGCCTCTTGTACGTTACAGTGAATTTCTGTAATTATGTCCTAGGGTCTCCAGGAGAAACAGCATTCAGAGCTACTGACCAAGGATATGACAATGACAAACAGTACAAGAAGGTAATTGCTTTCTCTGAAAACTAAAAATGTCTTGGCAGCAGCTGATTTTAAGTGCTTCAGTAGCTAGTTGCAGGTATTTGAAGCAGCTTGAATAGAATTTATCTTTGAAAATTACTTGAATGTGCATTGTTGGTTTTTATATATAAACAGTACAATGATAATAAACGTTTTGGTGTAAGGAAAAAACAAGGCAGTCATAAAAATATTTGGGAATTGTATTCCTGAGAGACTTGGTTTGTAATAAGAATGTAATTTAGGTATGTTGTATGCATTTGCAATTTTTCAGGCCATGTTATTAGTGGTGCTTTTAGCTTATTACTAAGATTGCTTTAGGCCTTTGTAGTTACTTTCAGACATTTATGCTTGCAACCTCATTTCTGTTGACATTTTTGCAGTTGTGATATTCACTTAAGGATATCTGCCTTAATAAAAAATTTCTGTCTCTTAAAGCAGTCTGTCATTTTACTGTCTTTATTTAGGCAAAGTGTGCAAGTGTTTTTGTTACTATATTCTGAAAAAAAAGTAACTGTATTTTGATAACTAGAAGTTGTAGCATTTTTTTTCCTTGAGCTAAAGAAGGTGAAGTTTAGCTTTTTGTTTTCTTGAATAGATCATGTTTCTATTTAATTCCTAAACCATGATATGCCTCATTCTTTAAAGGCTTTGCATTTTTCCTGTGTATATTTAAAGAAAATTCTTTTTTAAAAAGAGGAAGGAAAAAATATCTGGGAATCTGTAAATTATTAAATATTTATCTCTGCAACTGAAAGTGTCTGGAGCTTTTACATAAAAGATATTTCTGTATATGCAGGCATGTATACATTTATTATACATTAATTCTGCATGGCAATCTGTAGTGAAACCTGTGCAAAGCTTGCTTTATATAATTGGGGGGGGGTGTTCCCCTGTGGAGCAGTAGTGATTTGTGGATAAGAAATAAATTTAGGTTTTTGTTTCCCCTTTGTAAGTAAACTTGTATATATTGCTTTCAGTGATTGCTTGGCACAGGTTTCACTGTTTAAAATGAATAAAAAAACTTTACAATTAACTTGTGAAAAAATGGCCATCTTAAGGTTTTGTCTTTAATAACTAAATTAACAGATTTTTACTGAATACCAGTAAGATCACTAATAGTTCTTATTCTCTTTTTTTGAAAGCAGCAAAAACTGCATTTTAATTTTGCCAACAAAACTTTGGCTGTGGTAAAGGAAATGCCAGCCTGTATTAAATCAGTAAATTTGGAAAATTTAGTCTAGCATGCTAATTTTTATTAATGCAATTATATGTGCTATTCTGCACATGGAAACTGTTGGTTTGCTAATAAATATGAACACTTTTGGTCATAGTATTTCAAGCAGGGCACATATGAGTACCTTAACAAAGCATAATCACTTAGTTTATTGACAAGGCAAATTCTTACTGCCAAGAGAATGAATGGATTAGGTGGCCTTTTTTTCATTCAGTGCTTTCCACTGCCAATCAATATCAGTTTGAGTTGTGATTGTACAGATACATGAAGTGCTGTAGCATGGTACTAAATGTGTCTTCTGAGCTGGTTTTCTTTGTTTCATTGTGAAAAGATGAGTAACTGGTAAAGGAATTTAGGAATTGCTCTTTAGAAGGAATGGTCTGTAGTACTGTTACTGGGCATGGTCCTCAGATAGGTCTCAAATTCCTATAGAAAGAGTGAGAAACCAGTTTGCAATTAACTTTGAGAGAGTGAACATTGTCCTGCACACAGAATCAGGCTGTACTGCTTCTTGGCAGTTAATATGGTGTTTTTATCATAATATCTCATTTAATACAAAAGATACTTTTTTTTTTAAAGAGAATTAAATTAAAATTACTGGAGTGGTCAGATAAATAATTTAAATGGAGTTTACACCTGGTACTTGGACTACAATAAGAAATTTTGGTCTTGAAGGGGAAAAGTTAGTTTTGAAAGTTCTAGTGTAATAAAATATTTTATTGTAATGTATGTGTGGGACTAGTTCAGGTTTACAGTTGAAGTGGCATTATTACCACCTTAGAAAATGATCTCACACTATTGTCTGTGTCCAAAACAAAATTCCTAAGGAGTTTCAGCTTCCTATTAAAGCAAACAAGTTCCAAAGCTTAACCCAATTTTTTAAAAAAAATAATATATTGGTTATAGCTGTGATGAAGTGGGTGTGAAAAGTGTGGCTCAGGTATTGATCTGGGGCTTAGGATCCAGTCAAATAAATAATTCAAACCCAACCACAGAGTCTTTTATCTGCCTTTGGTTCTCTGATAAGATCTCATGCCTTGAAGAACCTGGTGCACTCTTGATGAGTTGGCTGGGTGTCGACTGCCCCACTCAGCTGGCACAGAGTCACCCTCAGTCTGTGTGAAAAGTTTGCATAATTTTCTCTTTTCTATTCATAGGATCATTACATTCCCAACTTAATTCCCAAGTTCATGCTATAGGTACTCTGGATAAAATCATGACATTCATTCAGAATCTTGGGTATTGATCTCTTTACCTTCCCCATCATTTTCACCCCTTTATGTCCCTCAGCATTTAGTTATTTTTCCTGCAAAGGCTCAGCTATGAACAGGGACACTGAAGGAAGTGGGAAACAGTGGAAGGAGTCAAGGCATGCAGAAAGTAGGGGCAGTTGTTGCTGGTGATAATGGGACACATCCTTTAGTCATGAGGCACTTTAAAGAGCTAGTCATATCTAACTGAAGTGCAGCATGTTAACTTTTAATGGAAAATCATGTATGTTTAAAGCATATGCAACAACATTGTCAGCACACTTCTTTTGCCTTATTTTATTTATTGTGGTCCCAGGTTCTTCTGATGCCTGTGGAGGGTTTATGCCACTGTGTGTGTCAACTAGTGTTACTCCCCGTTACATTGTTTCTTTGCTAATGAAAACAATGATGCAATGATTGTAAATATTTTGGGTTTTGAAATCCCTTTAACTGATCAATGTTTACTAGGTAAAATTCTTTATAATAAATGTAGTTTACACTGAACTGATTCATTTTGAGGAGGGGGGAGCTCTGGTAGTAATGTAAACATTCTTGTGTCCTGCTTATGTGTTGAGTTCTGTGCTTTGTAAGGTTTTTGGTGCTCCTTTGTAATTTATTTTTTCATTCAAGCCTCTAAAGTAAGACGTAGAAAATTAAGGAAATAAGATGGAGTGATATGTACAAAGAAGGAGTTATCAAGAAGCCTTTTTAATTGCTGTATTTTTTTACTTGATTGTTTTATGAAATGGTGTAAATGCAGTTGAAAAGGGCTTTTCATACTTTGCTGTTCCAAATGTCTTCAGAAAATAATTGCACAGTTAGATTTGGTGACTTAGAACACTTGTTACAGTGCCTGTTTCAGAGCTGAAAGGCCTTCATGGTAGGCTTTGTTCAATGTCTTTTCTTGCCTGTTCTTCACCCACAACATAATTTTTAAAGGGACTGTGTCAGGTCATATTGAGAGTTCCCTTGTTTGTGGAATGGCAACATTTTATTACTGTCCCTGTCATACTAAGGGTCGCCACAAGGCTGTCTCTCCTCGCTGTCGTATAGAAATGAAATCTGTTTTGCCTGACTTCTTGGCACTGTTCTAATGCTTTTGCTAGTCTGGCAATATAGAAACTTATTAAATCTTAAAATGGTTCAGTAAAATACAAAAGTGAAGATTATTCTTAAAATGTTATGCAAATCACTGTTTAACTAATGTTTATATTTGGTCATTTGATTGTCTCTCCTTTTATCCATTCTCTCCTGTGTTGTTTATCCTTATGTGTACATGCCTGTGTGTGTATTTTGTGCAACAAATGTGTAACTTGATGGTAGATATCTTGAATTCTTACACCAAAGTTCTATTTTGAGATTTGCTTTGATTCCTGCAGTGCATTTTTTAAATCTTTCATTTCATTGAATGCTCTCTTAGAAGAAGATGTCATATTTTTTAAAGAGCTTTATTTAAATAGCTTGGCAATAGTTCATTCAACATTCTCTGAAATAAATTGTATGTAAAGTTCCAGTAGGTTCCATGGTATTTCTAAATCAATTTTGAAAGACAGCTTGCCATTACAAGAATATTTGGTGTGGAGGGAGAGGAGAGGGAAACTGAGCTTTGAACAAGTCAAAGAATAAGCATCAAGTGGCAGGGATTTTTTAAGTGATCAGGAAGGATTATGACAGCATGAATTTAAACGGCAGCCTGTTACAGAAGTAGAAGGGGCTTTTTCTTCTTTTATGCTCTAGAAATCCTTTTTCCTTGTACTTGGAAAGTTAAGAAGCAGGAACAATCATCTTTCTATAAACTCTCTGCATTGCTGAGTATAAGAACAAAATGAGATCTTCTGTGTTACAGACGAAGTTGAGCCCATCAGCTCTTGTGCACAACTTTGTGTAGAGTACCCAGAACGTGCTCTCTGAATGCATGCATGGTCAAGTTGTGAAAAGTTGCTGAGGCTTAAGAAGTTCTGGTCTGAATAGTTTAAATGAAATCCTGAAGCTTTTGAGTGTATTTTAAAGCCAGGATAGTGGATTTATATTTAGATGCTTAGTTGAAGTTGAATATAATTACATAATGTAGCTAAATGTCTATTGTCTTGTTCTGCCTGGACTTGCAAAATGCAGTTTTGCTGGCTGTATCCACTCCCAGCTGGCCAGCCAGACACCTTGCTAATGAAATGTCATTTTTGTTTGAAGTGACCCATTCATACCTGTTTTTCATCTGTCTTTGTCTTGCCCTTTGGTTTAACTTTGTTCTCCTTACACCCCACATTTTTCCTCTCCTTTTTATTATAAACTCATGGCAGGGCCTGCTTGGGGAACTCATTCTGTTACAACAACAAATCCAGCAGCATGAAGAGGAGGCACGCAGAGCCGCTGGCCAGTATAACATGGGGTCTTCACAGCAGAAGCGAAAGGTGATGGCTTAAAAGGGACCATATGTACTGTATTCACACTAATCAAATACCTCAGCCTTCTGGTTTTGAGCTAGAAAAATCTAACCAATTAAATCATGGGCCCAAATAATTATTGCAGCCAATTTCACTACTGATGTATGTATAGTTCTGTTGCAGTTTAACTGAGCTGCATTTAAAGCATGGTGTTAAAAGCTGAACAAGTACTTTGTGTCACTTTAAAATTGTATGTTCTCTGCCTCTATAAAAACTGTTACTTAAAGTTCATATTTTAAAAATGCTTTTAAGGAAAGTATATGAATAAATGCCAAGTTGGATTTCTCTATTGTTGGTTGGTTACTGTAGCTCTATAGTACAGCTATTTACAGGTAGTGTATCTTTGGGAACATTTGTTTTTACTGCTTTATACTGTTACCAATCTGAAAATGACAGTAACTCCTTAAAAACAGCTTTGCACAGACAAATAAATACTGCTGTTAAGAGTCTTTACTTCATATTCACCAAAGGTATTCCTTTGTCTATTTTCTTTCCTAAAGCATGGTTTATACTGATACGCTGTGGCTGTTGAACTTCTGCACATCATTTTATTTACTCTGATTTGAGCTGTGATCATTTTATTCATTATTATGCAGCTGAGGTGAATTGGAAATACTTCATAAATTGGGATATTCAAGTTGGCTCATCTGTTACAACCTGTAATTTTTAACCATGTTGTGTTGTTGGCTGCTTTTGTGTCCTCAGAAAGTCTTTCTGATTACTCAAATTTTTCAACAGCTTTGGAATTGAGCACTGGATACAAAATTTAGTCTTCTGTACATCTGGAGATAACTCCCACAGAAAGAGGCACACAGTAAATGTGAATTTTAGACAGCTGCATGGCTGCAATTGTCATGCTTTTTAGTGTGCCAGCAGATTAAATCACTGATCTGAAGCTAAAGTACCATTATAAATTTAAATATTTGACTTTCTTGCTATATTAATTTTTGTGGTTTAGAGTTACAACCCCAACCACTCTAAACCGTTATTTTAATTCAAAATTTTAAAAGTGGTGAAAGACAATTTTCCTTCATATTTAATTTTTCAAATTTATTTAGTTAATATTCTCACTGGATTTAAAATAACACTGTCGTATTCTGTCCTCAGTTATGAACCTAGGCATTGTATAATGAAATATAATGGAAATGCAAGTCTTTGAGATTATTTTTTCTCAAAAGGTGTCCTACAAATACCCTCTCATTAATTCCCTTTCACATGGTTATTTTAGTAGAAGATAAAAGATGTCTTCAGTGGTCTAAATATTCTCTGTTTATTCAGTTACTCTTTTTAATAGAGAACTTCTTCAGCCTCTCTGATTGTATACAGTTTTAGAGAGCTTGAAATTTATTACTAAGTATTTGAAGAGGATTACTGGAAAGGCAGTATTTGATATATAAAAATATGTTAGCCTAATAAACACAATCAGGAAAAAAAAATCAGGAGTTTGATATTACATTTGTTTCTGACTTAAATTCAACCTTGTCAGTACTTTCTTGCAACTAATTCTACAATTCCCAAGGTGTCAAATAGTTGTAAGGGCTATGTTTGTTAATGTCATCCTGACACACAAAGCAGGTACTCTGTGTTTTTGGAGTGTTGAAACTCTTAACTGCCCTTGCATAATAAAAAATAAAAATTTAAAAAAATATGCATTCAGGTGTGTTGTTTGGCATATGTGCCTATTGACAAGGAATGTGTCTTGTTTGTGACACTAATCTTTTAACCTGAAACAAATTGAAGGAGATTCTAAACTTTTTAATATCTTGAGAAGAGGGTATAACTGAAAGATTCCAGATCATTGATCAAAATTATCCCTTGGAAGAAGAAATTGTTTCTGTCACTGGAATAAGTCATTCCATGCCCTTTTGATGGGGCACAAGCTAACCATGTTTATTTTTAAACTCAGTTGGCTCATTGCCTCTTCACCAGAGAATCTGATCTTTCCATTTCTGGAAGTTCTGTTGCCCAATTTGCTTCAATGTTTTTTCATTTAAATTAGTCAATATGAAAACTACTTTAGCTGTAAACTGAGTAATAGTAAGAATTGTCTCACAACCAGGAGAGGTTATTGTAAACAAAACTGTAATTGCTTCATGTTGATTTCTGTTGTCAGCCTTTTGATAAATATTTAGCACTGTAATTGATTAATCTGGTAGAGCTGCACTGTGCATGGCTGCTTCCTCATGCATTTTGTCTGGGCCTTGATATTTTTGGTTTTGCTGCTGGAAATCATTGTCATACTTCTGTAGATGATCAATTTAGACTTATTTATAGTCTGGTTAGAGAATGTACAAATCCAATAACTGTGGTTTCAAAGGCACTGAATTTTCAGAGGCACATACTTATTTTATACAATGTGTGGCAAAGGCTGCTGGAAAGCAACCACTGTGCAAAAATGAGTCACTGTAAGGAGGTTCTGGTATTCTTAGTAAGCAGGTATCTGCTTCTTTGTGTGCAGGAACCTTTGATTAAAAATGATTCTACAGTTTTCTTATAGTCCTTTGTGGTGACAGTGGGGGGAAGAGGTGCAAACCATGCTGATGTGCCTATATGGAGATTTTTTTTTTTACTATTATTATTTTTTTGTGAGTAGAAATAAATCATAGATATTTATATGTGACTGTTAGTACTTCAGATTGTTAGGATAACTCTAGTTTTTACTGCCAACTTAAAAATTTTTAGTAATACTTTGAATTGCACGTTCAAAATACTGTATGTACCTACTGCAGCTACATGTTGGAAGCCTGCCTGAACCAAAGGCTGAAGCATATATACCTTTTGTGAACTCTCTGTTACTTTTGACATAATTTACCTAATTGTCCTTGTTAGAATTAATCATCTAGTGCTAGATATCTCTTGGCTTCAGATCTTGCAACATGTAGCTGTGTTTAGCATAAGTATAGTATAAACATAAGTATATTGTACATAAAAGTGCTCATATGTATAGAGGTAATCTGTCTATACGTATGTATTTCAAGGATAAACCAGGGCCCCAGAAGTACTTTGATGAACAGCTTGCTTAAGAGCAGAGTGGGAAAAACATTAACAGCTTTGAAAATCTGCAACTCATGGAAACACTTTGTTTTCCTTTTCTTTCCTTTATTTTCTTGCTTCTTCTGACTCTTCACACTGTTCTCTTTGCCCTGCTGTTTTTATTTTTCCTCATGTTTCTGAGGTGTTTAAAGTGTGTGTGTGTATGTAAATGGTTATTACATACACCATCCTGGGCAGCACACAGCAAATTGTGCTGAACTAACCCTGTTTCTGATGCGCTTCTGCTGTCACTGAACTAATCAAGAGAAATGAGAAGGAAGTTGATTTGCAGCACTCCCTCTTTGCTATTTATGAATAAGAAAATAATTCGAGATAGGTGTAAATACCAGCTTAGATTGCTTTCTGTAAAGTGCAGGCACTATCCAGTATGTTTCAGATTTAATAGCTAAATAATCTAAGTCACTGTGAATAACTGTGAAATTTTTTGGTTTAATCTGTAACAGCTGGTGTGGAATTACAGTAACAAAGTTGATTTGTGTCTAAATGACAGCTGTCCTCTGCATGTTAGATAATATGTTCTTGCTGATAGGAAGCTACTGGAGTTGTAAATGTCCTGTGAGCTTTATTACATGTACACTTTATTTGAATTTTGAAGCTTTTACCTACATCAGTTAGTAATTCTTTAGGTTATAACTTTTTTGAAGTTAATATTTCATCATTCAACCATTAAGTTTTATATTGTTTGTAAATATTTACATCATATGAACTTGTATTGGCACATTTACGCTTTTGTCTTTGTGTTATTAAAAATTGTGTTGAACTGTTATTAAATCTTCTTGATGAACCTGTTTTTAAGAATATTTAAATTAGAATGGCTGTAATTGCCTGATCTTATTACATGTGCCTTGAACTTCCAAATATTTTGTGTTCTAACATCCTAATTTTTCCAGGTTTTAATTTAAGTATTTCAAAAATAACCTTTCAAGACTGTCCTGATTAAGTATAGTAGATGAGGTTGTGCATGTATGCTTGGGAACATAACTCTGAAAAAGAAATATGAAATAAGAATCCCCCTGAAGCTTCAGAAATAGTGAAAACTAACCTGAAAGTAGTTTCTTTAGCAAGCAGGGGGTTTAGTGATTGCATCCCATTAAGAATGTGCTAATTCAGGAAGTGAATATATGAGATCCCCAGAGTTTGACCACTAAAACTGTGTTTAGGGCAGTGGTCAGAAAACCCTGAGCACCATGTAGAGGTTTGTTTTTTTCCCCAAAGCACACTTTCCTAGTATTAAGTCTGGAAAGGTTAATTTTTGCATTTGCATGGCCTGGAATTTAGACCTTTTTTATGTGAACATCCTATAGCTGATAAAACTTTCCACCAGTATTAAATCTAAAATACTAATTGAAGAAGTTTCCTTGCTTTAAAATGCATGTAAAGTTAAATTTCTTATGAGGAATGAAGCTTTCAGTTTGTGATGTGGTTAATTGCAATGGATAAGCTAAAGGAGGTGTTAATAGCCATGATTATTTTTCTTTGTAGGTTTCTGACAAAGAGAAGATTGATCAACTCCAAGAAGAACTTTTACGCACTCAGGTAAGTTTTCTGTTACTGATGTCCTAAGGAGAGATTTATGTGAAGGTTTTACTATGCAAAAGTACACCTGTAATTAAGATCTTTGGGAAAAACTAAGTGGTGTTTTTCAGTCGTTTTGCTTATCAATACAGAGTGTGTGCTGACCAAAGGTCAGCCTAGTCTGTTCTTTCTCTGACAGTGGCTGAAAATGCAAGGATGGAGTGTAACAGTAGGACAAATGTGTAACCCTCCTTTCCAGAAATACCTTCTTTGCCTTCAATGCTGTGTATTCTTGAAATGTAAAGTTAGCCAAGAGTCTTGTGTAAATACAGTCGTGATATTACATTTTTTTAACTGATATTACAGTTTTTAACTTGCTATTATGCATGCTAACTTTACTCCTAACATTCTGCAGTTCTTTTATAGCTTCAGTGTTACTAAATACATCTGTTATCTTTTGTATGTTTAAATGATGCATTTGTTGCAGAAAGGAAATGGGTTTGCTTTTGAAGGAGCTATGCTTTTAATCCCTTATCTAGGAAATGTCATTGCTAGTAAAGAAGTATTTAAGTCCATTTGCTGACCAAGTTATCAGAGATCTGAGAGGAAAAATAGACATCATATGGGATATGTTGGATGAGACATTCAGGTTATAGTACAGTGGCATTCAGGAGAAGCAAAATACCTTTCTTGTTTTCTTCCATCAAGAAAACTAATTGCAGTTGCAGTCCTTAGGTTCTGTATGAACCATGCAGTGTTGTTCAAAATCTGTTTTGTGAAGCTGTACGCAGGTCTTTCAATCAAAGCTGTTTGACTGGACTATTTAGGATGAAAATTTCTGTGAGCAGATTAAAAGCTTCTATTCTCCCCTCTGTTTGGAATTTAGAAGAACATTTAATCCATTTAAGAAACTGAAGAGGCTGGTGCTGTTAAGAGTGGTGTCCTTTAAAAAAATCCAAAAGAGAAAAACTGAACAATAATGGTAGTGATTGGGACGATTTTTTCATACATGTTTCTAAAAAAACATTGCTTCACAAAACCCAAGCCACTTTGAATTTCTGAATGTCTTCCATCTAGTGAGTCGTACTTTAATATAGTCTGAGAGAAGATGTGCTTTTGCAAGTGAAATCCTGTTTTCAATAATTTCTGTTACTTCTACTAAAGAGAAGCCTGCTTCATTATCTGTCAGAAAAGGAAAAGGTCTGCAGAGATTAGCTTTAGGATCACTGCTTTTCAAAGTAGCATCTTAAAGTGCCTGGCCTAACTTCAGAGGACATAGGAGTTTAAGAACACACATTTGGAAAGCCCATTTTTTAATACCAATTTCTGTATATAATGAATACGTACAAGTTCCTTTGATCCCCTTACATACAATTTAGATATAAAATCTGCCAGGTTTAAAATAGCTGTGAATCTTACTTGCATACTTCATAGAAGATACTATCTATGAGCATAGGTTATTTAAGAGCAAAGTCAGGAAAATCTGCTTTCACACTCTGAAATCTGGTCTTGCCTTCAGTAGTTACTGTAAGAATTCCCTGCACCAGCTCAACCAAGGAGCATTTATGTGCCTGAAGTTTGAACATTGTGGTCTTATTAAAACTTTTGAAGCAGAGGTGGCATGTTGCTGAAAAAAAAGGCATCTCTTGATGGCCTTGTATTTTCGGTAAGCTCTGGTGATCACCAAGGTCTCTGTATTTTGAAAGACTTGCCTGAGAGATAATATATTTTTGATAAGACTTTGTTCATGCAAGTTACTATTTGTGTAATTTCAAGAGTGTATTTGTACCACTGTTTTATAGCTCAAATACCAAAGAATGCTTGAGCGATTAGAGAAGGAGAACAAAGAATTAAGAAAATTGGTACTGCAAAGAGATGACAAGGGGATTCATCAAAGGAAGTTAAAGGTATTTATGTGCTACTAATCAGCATGGAAATGTAATTATGCTGTACTTTCCATGATGCTATTCTAAATTGTATTTCTTAATTCGTACATGAACTTTTAATATTTACTATATCTTTGCTAAATTTTTGGTATGTTAAGGCTTTTATAAATATCTTTCTGGCTTTTCACCTATACAACTTCTGAGAATGGCTTCAGTTGAAGATCCCAAAGAGTTTACCAGATCTAACTAAATAACTAAGTGGGAAATGTGGGTTGGGTTTTTGATGAAGCTTTACTATATTTGCTAATAAATATGATTGCAACTCTTCTTACAGACTCTCTGATACTTTTGTGCTTTGTCTTGGGTCTTACTGAGTTTGGTAGGAATGTAGGTACAGGTTCAGAAAATGTCTTTTAAGAGCCGTGTATAAATCCAGAGATCAACCTCAGTATGCATTTGCTTTTGTCAGCCAACATCCTGAGCTTTCTATAAATTGATACTCTGTCACTTGCTGACCAGTATGAATCTTCTCTTTCATCTGGGAACTGGAAGATAAGGAGTTCTTTTTTTTACAGGATGAGGGTGGTATATCTGTACCCTTCTTAACGCTTATCGTTCATCAAGCTGAGGAGTCTATAGATGTTTAATTCAACTTCTTAACTTGGAAACTCTGAAGTCCAAGTACTGTTGTTCTCTTATGCTATATGTGAGAGCTCTCATTTTGTTCTTTTGGCAACATAAGTCTGCAGCTGTAGCAATTTCATCCACAGAAAGAAAGGGATGACTTGACTTGGTGGTGTACCTCATAAGAGATCTGTGCTGCAGTATAAAAAGTAGGTTTCAAACCATCAGGGGCAAATAAACACATTTTTACAGATGAGTTTACAGTCTATACAGATGAAGTAGTGTGAAACCAGATCTGTTCTGTTAATTCGTTGTGTATTCTCTCTGTGCTTTTTTTGGAAGAAATCCTTGATTGATATGTATTCTGAGGTTCTTGACATCCTGTCTGATTATGATGCCAGTTATAACACTCAAGATCACCTACCTCGAGTAAGTAGATAAAGAATTTAAGATCTTACTGATAAAGGCATATTTGCATAGAGCATTTAACTATATTCCAGAATAACTCAGAGCTGGTGCTAGGCTGTTTTCTTGTAACTCCAGGTTTTTTCTTAAGACATGTTCTCCATTTTAAATGCACCAAGAGAATTTTGAGAATAACCAGTGTAACTGTTAAATCTGCCTTGGTTCATAGATGGAATCTAGTTGCAGAGATTGCTGCTGTGCTTAGCCTTTCATTTTAAGTTGTTTCAGTGAGGGCACCCCAACCTTCTCAGCAATGTAAAATGCCAATTGTTTTAGCTAACTCCTGACAGGAGTGCTGCTGTTGGAGTGGGAGTTGAGAAGGGTTTTGGCTAGCCTGGCTGCTGGTGGAGGTGAAAAGCCAGGAATGCTTCCTGCTTGCACAGCCAGCTATAGCACTGATGGATTCTGTAGAAGCCCCCACTAGAAACCAATAGGATGGGGAAGTGACAGCAACTACATGAGAATTCAGCCTTCTCCAGACAGAAGCAGCATCTACCAAATTAGTGGCCTTCAGTGCTTCACCTGCTGAAAGGATTTTGAACAGAGAAGTAACTGCCCACCCCAAGAACAGCAAGCCCTCCCTCTCTTCATGAGGTGGCCTGGCAGGTTAGGCCCCTAGGGTGCTTTATGGACTGTGCTGTCTTAAGCACAAGTTTTTGTTTGGGTTTTCTTTTTTTTTTGCATGACTAAAAGTTAGCATTTATTCAAAGATTCCATATTTAAACCACATCATTTATTGTTAAACATGTCAGCCAGTGGGGATATAGATTAACACCTTTAGTCAGCTTTTGTCTAAGCTCCCAAAATGTCTTGCTGAAATCTAATGGCTGATCTAACATTCACTTAAGGTGGTGGTGGTTGGAGATCAAAGTGCAGGGAAAACCAGTGTGTTAGAAATGATTGCCCAAGCCCGCATGTTCCCTCGAGGGTCTGGGGAGATGATGACACGTTCCCCTGTTAAGGTAAGAAACATCATAATCTCTTAATCAGCACTTGCTGTACTCTTTTCCCTCTGATTATGCCATTAATTCAGGTATTTCCCAATACTTGTTTATAAAATGACCTGTAAGCAAGTGAGTTGTTATAGTCAGTGACAGAACTTCTGCAGACCTCTGTGATCCATGTGTACTTATACTGTCAGAGTAGTAGTAATTCCTACTGCAAGTAGTCCTGTGCTAAATAATCATTGCATGTAGTTGTGTGTCTGCAGCAGGAAGTACACCTATGCTGTGCACTACTCTGTTTTAGATTTACCATGCTTTCTCATATAAGGCTCTTGCTGTTTAGGTGACTCTTAGTGAAGGTCCCCACCATGTGGCTTTATTCAAGGACAGCTCTCGGGAGTTTGATCTGACCAAGGAAGAAGATGTAAGTATCAAGGAAGTGGATGGAAGTTATTGTGTTTTCTATTAATTTATGTCTTTGTGGGCTGTTAGTCACTGTTTAATTAGAATGAAATATGTTTAGAGGGGAAAGTCAATGCATATATATGTGTAGTTATTAAATTACATCTTAGTATGGTTTTTGGATGGCACTGAAGCAGGTAAAATGTAGAAGTTCTTGTGCCATCATGGTTTATAGACTGTGTGACTCTGCAGGTAATCTGTCATTTAGCACCCCACTTACCAGACTTAGTTATTCAACTTGTATTTATAAACTAAGATCTTAATCCCTAAGCAAACTTTCTTTGCTTATGTTCGTGATTTTTCTTCTACCGCAGTTGTAAGGAGTTTGATATTTTGCTTCTCTCAAAACAGCTTGCTGCCTTGAGAAATGAAATAGAAATCAGAATGAGAAATAGTGTGAAGGAAGGGTGCACTGTTAGCACTGAGGTAAGCCTTGTCAGTGTTTACTTGCAAATGTCTGTATCAGTACATGTACAGTAACTTTTGTCAGTATTCTTCAGATAGGAGACTGGTGTATCCAATCTGTGTATACTTAATACTTTACACAATACCAAGTGTATTTGGACAGTTAAAATCAGTTTTATATCACAATTACATGTACATGGACTTCCCATTTAAAATTGCAGGCTGCTTCTGGTTTAAAGCTTATCTGAATGTAAATATGTGTCTATTTAACTTTAGATAAGTATGTTTTTGTATGTAATTGCATAAAAACTAGGTGTGTGTTTAAACATTTAATTTCAACTTTACTTCACAGACCATCTCCTTAAGTGTGAAAGGTCCTGGTTTGCAGAGAATGGTATTGGTTGATTTACCTGGAGTCATCAGTGTAAGTATGCAATAAGTAAAAAAAAGAAGTCTTTAAGACATTTCCATGAGGTAGTGTTACTGGTGAGAATATTAGCTGTTGATTTTGGGGTGGTTTTTTTAAGCATTTCTGTTTTCTTTTTTCCTTTCAACATATATTTTCATATATGTATTAAAGACTGTGACATCGGGTATGGCACCAGATACAAAAGAAACTATCTTCAGCATCAGCAAGGCCTACATGCAGAATCCTAATGCCATCATCCTTTGTATTCAAGGTAATAAGAGTCTACATGGTTATCTAACTGGCAGGTTTGCTTATTTTTTAATTCTGATTCTTATGTGACTGAGGATTCTGATGATTTTATTATTTTTTTTTTTCATTTGTGGTAACTTGTATAACTTTGGCATCCATTTTTTGATAAGAGTTTTTTTAACATTAAAATTCAAGGTTTCTTCGAAAATATTATTGGAGGCAACAGACAATATTAGATTTTTAATATTTTGAGCAAGCTGGAAGTTGTTAAAAAAATTGCACAGCTACAGCAAACTAATATTTTTGTGATACTGAGAGCAAAGGAAATTTTCATTGTGTATACCCCAAAATTGACTACAGGTGTAATTTTACTGGTTTTAAGTTGCAACACAAATCTTATGTGAGGTCTACTATATCTGCAGTACTGCGTGTTAGACCACATTGTCCCCAAAATATAACTTTGGTTTGGTTTATTTTAGATGGATCAGTGGATGCAGAACGCAGTATTGTCACAGACTTAGTCAGCCAAATGGATCCCCAAGGAAAAAGGACAATTTTTGTGTTAACTAAAGTTGATCTTGCAGAGAAAAACGTGGCTAGCCCGAGCAGGGTGAGTTGAAACTTCTTTTTCTCATATTGCAAAGGCTAAAGTCACGTATGGAAATATACTTGAGAACCTGTCAGAAGCACTGGACCTCACCTACTTGTTCTAGATGGCTTTGAGTGCTTATTGGTGTATTCAGTGTTATTTTTTTAATTATTCTTTTTCTTTGTTTGGGGTGCTGCTTTGCCTTTAGTGATTAGCTGCGTGACTAGCAGTCACAGCTTGGCTACAGCTTATAATACCAATTCCTTTCATGCAGGTGACCTTATCAAGTTCCATTTTCTGAGAAGGCTTTAGGATATTCTGGGATAGGTCTTTTCACTTTGTTTTGTGGTTTACTATGTTATGTCTCATTTGCTTTGTGCCTTTAGACATTTTTGCCTTTTCAATATGAGTAGAATTCAGTCCCATGACAAACAGTTTCTTACAGTAGTCTATGCATAGATCTGGTTTTAAAACTGTGCTAAAGGAAAGAATGTCTCTGTGCAAAGTTAACCATATATTTTTAATCCCTTATTTTTGTAGATCCAGCAAATAATTGAAGGCAAACTCTTCCCAATGAAGGCTTTGGGTTATTTTGCAGTTGTTACTGGAAAAGGTAAAGGGAGCTCTGTTTCTGCTTATTTTCTCCTTGATAGCAGAGAAAACCATCTAAATGGAACTCTTGCAGCACTCTTTTCTTTCTCCAGGGAACAGCAGTGAAAGCATTGAATCTATTAAAGAATATGAAGAGGAATTTTTTCAAAACTCAAAGCTGTTGAAGTATGTTGCTATTTATTCCTTTTACTAAAATGAGCCTGTGTTGGTAACTGTTAGCATCAGTTTTTCCTTGTTGAACTTTGAGATTTCACCTGCATACATTAAGTATTGTTAAGTGACCAAGTTAGCTTGGTTTCCCAACGTATGCTCAAAGTCAGTGGAGTGAGACCAGCATCTTCAGGCAGCAATTGATTCCACTGCAGGTCTGAGCCTCTTTTCAGAGGTTTCTGTATCTCTCTATTGGTTCTAGAAGAACTAAGTTCACAGATAGGCACTTGATACAGCTGGGAGGACTGAAGCCCACCCAAATATCAATTGTAGTAGCTTCTAGCTATTCTAGCTATTAGTTGTCTTGGTGTAACATTTAATTCAAATGACTAGCTTCTATGTTCCCGTGCAAGTTGGTTGAGCAGAGCATTGATTTCACAGGCTTATATATTTGGGGTAAGTAAGCTGCATGGTCGCTGGGACTGCACTGCAACCTCTAGAATGAACATTTGTGGGGAATGATTGGGTGGTTTGGGTTGTTTTGGGATTTTTTTTCCCTTGCTTTGGTGAGTATCTGCATAGAATATTTTGTAGGAAGAGACTGGAATTTGGGTGAAGTGCACATTGATGTGCTATTGTCTGCAATGAAAACCAAAACCTCATTCTTGTGAGGAGAAAATGGGAGCCAGAAAGCATGAGTAGGTGTAGGAGAATTTCCTCTAGCTGTCTTTCTTTACAGGACATCTATGCTGAAGGCCCACCAGGTAACAACAAAGAACTTAAGTCTTGCTGTGTCAGATTGCTTTTGGAAAATGGTGAGAGAGTCTGTGGAGCAGCAAGCAGATGCTTTTAAAGGTAAACATCTTCTCAAATAATAATTGAAATAGCAGCTTACTGTTAAATACTTGGATCTTCCACACACATACAGTACTGTTTTGCCAGCATGGTTGGGCAATTGGTTCATGTGTTTTATATGATCACCATTTCTCATGTATTGGTAACTGCCAATTTAATCTTTTCAAAAGCACGTTAAAAAATTCATGGCATGAAGGACCTGCTTGCTCTAAATGCCAAAGGAGTAAATAAATATGAAAAAATAAGTCAGGCAAAAATTTTATGGGTAAACCACAGTACTTCATTGGATTCAGATGGTTTTTAAAATGACTTTCTATATAAAGATACCATTTGATCAGCCAGGGCAGGGCTGACTTTTACAGAGCTGCCAGTTGAATGGCTCTTTCCACTGCATTCTTTGAATGCATGAATCCCACAATTTGCAGGCACAATATCTAAGAATAGACAGCACAAAACCTTTGCTTATTTGTAGAGGCCCTTAAAATTCTTACAGCGTTTGTCATAAGCCAGATCTGTGGCACTTTTAAGAGCCACTAAACTTTGAAGATAGTCATGAAGTATATATAGACAATTAAAAAATGAAGGCTTTGTTTCTGATTATTTTTGCAGCCACACGTTTCAACCTTGAGACTGAATGGAAGAACAATTACCCACGGTTGCGGGAGCTTGACAGGGTAAATTACACTACTGCCCTAATTTGTGTCCTACAAAGTATTGAAGATTATGGATTAAAATTTATGCCATTCAATCTCCTTTGTAAAGTTTTCTTAAAGTTAATGTAAATTAAATTTTAAGATGTGAAGACAGTGTCATTTATTCTGGGGAAAGAAATACAGAGCTCTATTTTATGAAATCGTGTGTTTGCTTCAGAACTGTGATACTTGAACTCTGAACTCTACACTAGGAGAGTTAAGGACTGACCTAACTTGCCCATGGGAAGAAGTCAGTGTTTCTTTGTGATGCCTTCCTGAGTCTTTGAAACACAGTAACAAAACAGTTATGATCCAATTCTCTAATTCTTTTGTAGAGATCCTAAATATTCAAATGTGGTGCCTGGCCAGAGGCATGCAAGGGATGGTTGGGAAGATGTGTGGTAGATCAGGGTAACATGACAAGCACAGACATAGACCAGAAGGTATCAATTTAGACTTAAAGGGTGTATAGAAACAGTTTTGTTTTTTCACACTTTTTTGACAGAAACATGATCAAACTATACATAATCTTATTCTTTCATGTTTTTCCTTTTGTATAGAATGAACTGTTTGAAAAAGCAAAGAATGAAATTCTTGATGAAGTCATAAGTCTGACTCAGGTCACACCAAAGCATTGGTACGGTAATTCCCGTTCCCCCTTCCACACACGCTTTTTTGTTCTGTTTCTTAACAGTATAATAAACAATAGATATTACTCAAAATGAAAAGTATGTTTTCAGATGTTCATTTGAATTATGAATCATTAATTCCTTTTAACTTCTTGTTTGGAGATTGCCATTGTGCCTACCAAATATATACGCCGTCCTTCTTTAAGGCAGACTTAGATGTGAGAGAGAGCTTAGCCTAAGTATTTTAAGAGTAGCAACACTGCATAGTAAAGATACTGTAGATGCAGGCTGAGAGAATAGCCAATGTAAAGGATTAGTTTGAGAGCCTGTACCACAGCTAAGAACCATGAAAAAAGATTTCTTCAGTGCCTTTGCATTTGCAGCATCCTGCATTGAAGTGTTACTTGATCATAGATTAAAAAACAAGTTAAAATGTCTGACTCTTAATAACACAGGCTATTTCTGGGCATGTGGATGTATTCAGAGAAAGTGGTGCAGGCAGCATGTTGGTCTGAAGTTTTGTTCTAGTCCAAGCATCATGAGGGTTTGCCATTTTGGTTAGCTGTTGCTTGCTGGGTAATAGATGCCGAAGTACTGGAGCCCATGTCTAACCCGCTGCCTTTTATGCTGTTGATCGGGCAGGCACATGACATGAGTATTTCTGTGCACTTCTTTGGAAAATTGCAGTGTAGTGGTGATTCTAGTTTTATAACACTTAATGAGCTATAAAGTTGAACTGGAAAACTAAGTCATGAAAAAACGCTTCTGTTAGCCATTATATGCAGCCTAAAAACAGCATTGTATTTGATGAATGCAAATGTTTCTATCCTGTTAAAATTTCCATTCCTTCCAATTAAGCTTGATTTGAATTAAGCAAAGCAAAAATGTAATTTTATTGACGTGTGAGCAAAGGAGGAATGAGACTGCATTTGTTCTTAATTGGAGGACATCCCTTCTCCAATTATTTAAGTTTTAAAATCCATAGCAGATGGTTTCCAGCACACTCTAAGTGAAATAAATTTGCCACATTCCCAGTTCTTTTAATGGTGATCAAGAATGACCAACAATTGGTCTTTGAACGCTATCCAAATCATTCTACTTTGAACAAAGCTTTTTAAAGAAAATATGTTTTTCTGGTGGCAGCTTTTTTATTTTTAATGAATTCTTTCAACGTTTAGATGCTTGAATTCTTTTTAATTTTGTATAAATACTTCTTCTAACTTAAGTATGCCAAAGATCTGTTACAACAGTAGAAGAACTAGTGGCTTTGATCCCCATTTATGCTGGTACATCAGAAGGACAGCTTCATAATTGTTAAATATCAAAAAAGGATTCTTTAAACACAAAAGAGATGTTTTCAACTGTGCTATTGTTGAAGTGGGGGAATGGGTGATATTTACGAGAAGTTCTTCAGCCTTATCCCATAAGTGGCCAAATTAGAGTAGGGACATCATCAGGGATGAGGCTTGTGTCCTGAGCTTAAGCCCATTTGCAGTAAGGTGTTGAGTGAATCTGGTAGTCTTGAACCACCGAAAAAAGCAGGTTTTATTCTTCAGCTCTTACCTGTCACTATTCTACCAAATCTGGCGTTCATATGACCTATTGGTAAGCTGATTTACCATGCTGAGCTAGCATAAAATTGCCCTGCAAGAAACCCACAACCTGTGTTGGAGACTGTGGCAGGAGCAGTAGGAAGATGCCTGCCCATGTGTACTGCCTGCTGCATCGTACTCCAGCTTTTAACTCAGTTCTCTAGCTGCAGCTGCAGAGTTTCCTGAGCAAGTCTCTTGTCATTTAAAGAGGTTAAAGTTTGTTTCCATTTTTACTTCATGAAATGTGTCATAAAGAGGAGAGTGGTGCTTAGTTTTATTGTGATGTGAGGCACATTTATAAACGAATGTCAATATACATTTTAGTAAAAGGTTGGACTTCTCCACTTGCTTCATTGTTTATAAAGTCTGGGAACAATCAATGTAAATCCCAGATGGAAAGCTACAGCATGTTCCAGCAAACAAATCAGAATACTACAGAAACAAAGCCCACATGCTTTTTTTGGAGTGTGGACTCTCTTCAGTCAAATCATTTCAATGCTTTACAGTCTGTCTCCTTGTCATTCCCCCACCTGCCATGCATATGTGTGTACACTCTGAGTGGTTATATTGGTATAATTAAAGGCTGCAAGGAACTGTTGTGCAGTGGCAACTGTGAGAGTCATATTAGCCAACTTCTGATGCTGTTTCTGCTGCTGAAAACATATTTTTGTGTCCTTAGATCCAAGCAGATTTTGGTTGAAATTGTGTCATGATGTTAAGGAAAATTTCCTGTATTCTGTAGTTGTTTTCTCAGTGTTTCTAAGAAACTGCATGCATAATTGTTAGACACTTTTGTATTGGAAGCCATCATGTGTGTTACAACTTCCTATTTTAGGGAGGAGATTCTTCAGAAAACGTTGTGGGAGAGGGTATCTACTCATGTGATTGAGAATATCTACCTTCCAGCAGCACAAACTATGAACTCAGGGACATTTAACACCACTGTGGATATCAAACTCAAGCAGTGGACTGACAAGCAACTGCCTAATAAAGCAGTAGAGGTGAGAATTTAGTTTTCTGAAATATTGCTTTTAATCTGTACAAAACCTGTTGCAGTGTAAGCATAGGTCCAGAGAAGTAAGGTGGTGTCTTGAAGGGCTGACCATGGTTCCTCTAACCAACTTTCACGTCAGAAAAAGCTAGCAAGATCTTGATGTTAAGAAGCATATAGAGCAGGTACATTGTATTTTTGCTCTTCTAATTGATTTTCCCTATTAAGGACCACAGAAACCCTCCTTTTAAAAGGTTCAGGAAACCCTTGAGTACATTTGTATTTAATGATTTTATGCAAGTTTAAGAGAATTGTAGTTGCTACGTGGTACCAAAGCAAAGGCAATGGGTGAGACATCAAAGGAAAAGGCAGTTACCTACTCTTGGACTTGTTTGTTGTTTTCAGAAAGTATGCACATTTTCAAACTTGCCAGAATCATCATGAATGTTGCTCTACCAGCTGGTGCATGGAATAATGGTCCCTTTCAGTAGGTACTGTTTGCTGACTTTCTAGGTGGCATGGGAGACTCTGCAAGAAGAATTTTCCCGCTTCATGACAGAACAAAAAGGAAAAGAGCACGATGATATCTTTGATAAACTGAAACAAGCTGTCAAAGAAGAAAGTATTAAACGACACAAATGGAATGAGAGAGCAGAGGATAGCCTGGTACAGTGTAGTGGGCAGTTTTTGTGGTGTTGACCAAGTGCAGTTGAAATCTTTTACTGAAGCTGCATGATCAGCGTTTTTGCAGTCTTTTAATGTAATCATAAAATGACAGGGTGATGTGTACATCTCTCCTTTTCTGTATAATGTTTTAATTCAGTATTTCTCAATTCTTTTTTATTATTACTTTTTCTTAATTATTGCCTGAAACCAATTTATTAGATGTTATTTGTTTAGTTAAAAAAGTGTTCTGTAATCCACTTGCTGCCTAAGGACAGCCTTGTGAGAATTGTTTATTTGTCATTTGTTCTGTTAAATATAGCCACATAAAATAACAGCATTTATTATTATGTGTGCCAAATAAATGCTGATTTTATAGATACTTTTTAAAAGAATGTTAGAAAGGGTTTTGGGGGGTTTTTTTTACTAAATCCTGAATAAATTCTTTCTTGTATGTCACAACTATTCCATCTTGCAGCGAGTGATCCAGCACAATGCCTTAGAAGATCGGTCAATATCTGATAAACAGCAGTGGGATGCAGCCATTCATTTTATGGAAGAGACGCTCCAAAGTCGTCTCAAAGACAGTGAGTTGTCATGTATTCCACCCTTGGGTACAGAAAATGTCTATTCTTGATATGGTGTCTAATGTTAGTACTGTAACTTTGGCTGGTTACATATATTTTGAGTGACATTTAACATCATGTTTCCTTTTCTAGCTGAATCTGTTATTGAAGATATGGTGGGTCCAGACTGGAAAAAAAGGTGGTTATACTGGATAGGCCGCACCAAAGAACAGGTAAAAGGGGGAAACAAAATCTGTGAAGAAGTTTTAGTTCACTGCCTTTAGAAAACTTTATTACTCAGTAAATTTTGAAAAATATCAACCCTCTTTGGACTAATTAAATCATTCAATTAAAAATCACTTTAAAATACTTTGCAGTTACCCTTGTTAATCATTATTTTAAATACTACAGCACAGAGAATTTCATATACTTCTTTCATATTTCAGATACATAGTGGTTTGTAAACTGTTTTCCATTCTTCAGCTGAAATGCATCGTTACTGTTATGCCCTTGACCTGAATGTTAAAGTTCTTCCAGTGGAAAGAAAGTGATGAAAACAGGATGGAACCTGGGCTATTCTTTTCTATCCTTTCCAAGCATGCCTTTTAAACATGCAGTTTTCTGTCAAGGTCCATCAGATTTAAGTAGTATGTGGTAACATTGTCACTGGCATTCTAGTAACAGTTGTATCTTGTGATTGACTGTTTCCATCATAACCTCTCTTCTCCTTTGTTCATAGTTTTTGGAATTTTTATTTAAATAGCACCTTCTGTTCAGTGCCCAGAGATGATGGGCTTTTTATGTTACTCTCTCTAGATGTTTCTCAAACCGAATCATACTTTAAAGGAGTAAGTAGAGTTTAAAAGAATACAGTAGAAAGTAATTGTTTCAGAGGAAGGAGTTTTGCAGTCAACTGTGTGCAGCCAGGTATGGGAGAAAGGCAGTGGCTTCAACATATCTTACTTGAATTTAATGAACAGCAACTTAAAGGTATGAATCCATGGAGGGTTCTTGCTAGCTGCTTGGCAAAAATGACAGTTCTCATCAGTGTCACAGATAGAATATGAATGTGAACCCTGCTAGCAGATATTCATGGAGGAGAAAGGAGACTAATACCTATGACTTATACTATATTTATGATGTCTTTGCACAGATAGCATTTTGAGGCACTTAAATGTAGTAGTTGACAGCCAGAGATATTTTCGATCTACCTGTTTAATAAGGTAGAAAAGTTTATTGAGGAAGGGCTGATGGTCTCTGACACTGTAATAATTAATGCTAATGAACCATTCTTGTCCTAGAATATTCGTAATGAAACAAAGAATGAACTTGAGAAATTAATCAAATGTAATGAAGACCATGCAGCTTATCTGGCAAATGATGAAGTGACGACTGTCAGAAAGAATCTTGAAGCAAGAGGAGTAACAGTGGACCCGTGTCTGGTAAGATGCAGAATTAGAACAAAACATATGGAAGCCCCCTGTGACCAGTAGAATGTTCTTTCTAGATAGCATATAAAAGAACTCCTCTAAGTACTGAATTTGTAATCCAGATGTTTCCAACCAAATTACTAAATGACTGCTTGCACGCAATTCACACATGTCTGTGGGCTGTCAGACAAACACAGTACAACACTTTGGAATCTGTCGGTTTAGACTGAAGTCAGAATCTGCTGAGCAGATTTTTCTGGCCTGCAGTACGACAAGGCTTGCTGAAAATGATTGTTCAGATGTTATATAGTGGAATCAAGGCCTTTGTGAACCAGATATGATAAAAACATTCTGTGCATTCCGAAGCTTTCAGCACAGCGCTGTGTGTGCAGTTTGAAGTTCATAGGTGCACTGAAGGGAGGGAAATCTTGTAAAAATACTTGGAAAAATGCATGGGGTTTAGCATGCCCTGAGGGAATGTATTGTATGTTTAAAATGTTCTGGAATATTTACCTCATTGCAGTGTAAGGCTCTTAACCATAATTAGACCTTTTATCTGATAAATGTAAGATTTTAAATAATTTTATTTAGAATTCAAACATAAGTAACTAATAGATGTAGATTTCCTTTAACAGCAATTTATTTTATGCAGTAACTTTGGCTACATTTTGAACTTTAATACATGTACTTCTTCAAGGTAGAAGAGTTATTTAAATACCTGCTGCTTCCTTCCAATAGGATACTTAACAATACCTTTTTGTAAAGGTCAGCATAGTGATCCACATCCTCTGCATGAGTGGAGTTTTCTTACTAGCTAAGCAAATTGTTTCCTTAATTTTATTTTATGCAGTTTTTTGAAGAGCCATGTCTCTATACATATTTAAAGAAGCAGAACATAAATAAGCCTGATACAGAAAAATTTAAAAATATTTGTTCATGTAAGACCCATTAAATATTAGTCTGATTTAATTAATAAATTAATGGGCAGCAGTCAGAATTGTATTCTCAATGTTCACGTGAAGACTGCACCGTGCAGAGAGCAGAACAACTTGTCCTGTTTTGTAGTATATAATTTAAATATATTTTGGCTGCAGGGTTTTGAGGAATCAGTTATGTTACAAGCATGGAAGAGTTGATTTTTAAATTGACAATTGTCTATAATGTTTTTCCAAATGTAACTAGCACATTAATCATGTCCCAGTTGCTGACAAATTGCTGAAAAATATTTAAACATCTATTTTGTAACAGTGATAGTGGAATTTAGAGCTATGTTTTATAATTAAATGCAATCATTAAATTATGCGTGATAGTGTGTGTATTTCCTTGGTCACATTTAAGTGCTGTTTTCCTAGATTAAAGACACATGGCACCAAATTTATAGAAGATATTTCTTGAAGACTGCTTTGAATCACTGCAATTTATGTCGAAGAGGCTTCTATTATTATCAGAGGCATTTTGTGGACTCAGAGGTAAAGTGAAGAACTGATACATGCTGGTGTTTTGCCTTTATATTTTCATCACAGTTGAAAAATATTTCTTACAAGTATCTTAAACTAGCCTTGACATAACTGGTGATCTTAGAGGTTTTACACGAGGCTTGTTCATTGATAAAATGCCATCCTGGTGCTAAGTAGAAGTAATGTTATAGTAGGACTAATAGGTATCAGACCTGTTCTAAACATCTGTTACTTACCAATGTGTATTGAAAATACACTGTTAAAAGCAGTACTGTACAGCTACTGAGATCTTGTTGGTATCCATTTCTACCACTTGATGCTTACCTACCTCACTGATATGAAACATTCAGAAGACATGCAGTAATGGGTTTTATGGGATAAGTATGATAACTAAGTGTTTAGAGTCAATGCTTGGAACCATGTGTGATCAAAAGGGCAGGGGGAACTATGGAGCCTACAAACAGTGACTTTCCAGCCTTCTTGAGTGACTTTCCAGTTTTGAAAATGCAGCACTTAGGCAACAAATGCACGAAGCCATGCAAAGAAAAGAACATGGAGTTTTCTTACCGTTATACTTTAAATTTTAAACAAGATACTGTAAAGGTGGAGGTGCTCGCTTTGTGTTTTGCTTTTCGTTTTATAAGCAAAAATTATCTCAATGGAGACAGAAATCTTTACTACTACTGCAGGATAACCTTTTGTTGTAAGAGATAAGAGCAAATGAGATCAGAGTTGAGAGCTGCCTCTCCATGACACTTAACCTCCTATTCCTGTTGTTATCTCTTTAAGGTGTCCTAATGTGAAGCTATTGTTCACTCCTGCCATCCTTGCAGGTGTAGCAACTGTCTCTTCTGCTGTTAATAAATACAGCCTTTGGCCCAACAGTGTCATCAGAAGCATTTGTCAGACAGGGACTCACAATGTGGAGTTCAGCTGTTGTCTTTCAGTGTGTTTGCTGTGAACAAGCGTGGTGTTTCAGTGAGCCTTGGGTATAGTGTGTGCAGCCTGTGTATAGTGTGTGCAGGCTGATTTTTCCATGATATCTCTTGATACAGCTGTTTCTCTAAAAATAGTAGATGTAAAGGGGGTGCAGCCTATTAAATAGGGCTGACATGGTTCTTGAAGTATTTTTCCAGTGTTTCCTTGCTACTTAAAGCAGTTACTCTGTCCGATTTTTCTGCAAGATCAGAGTTTACAGTAGCCAGTAAGCATTAAGAGTTCTGTGTAAGCGCAGGATGCTGACTGGGTGTCAGAAGTCTGACACTACCTCTTCCTGCGTTCCAGCTGGAGTGTAATGATATTGTCCTCTTCTGGCGAATACAGCGGATGCTGGCCATTACAGCCAATACGCTGCGGCAGCAGCTTACCAACACCGAAGGTAAGGCTCCCTCATTGTGGTGTTTGAAACTTTCCAGTGTTCTTCTAGTGTGTTTCTTTCATCCTTAGCATGGCTGGCTGATTTTGTATCCTGGTTAGGTAGTTGGAAGATGTAGGGTAAATAGATTTTGACAATCTATTTACAGTAAATGATTTAGTGTAAATAAATGTCAAATAATTAACATGTGCTCCAGCTGAAAATATATTCAGCTTATGTGATGCCAATTGTCAGTATCTTTTTTTCCAAGCAGGAAGAATTTCAGTAAATAGCAACTATATTCTTATTTCTTTTCCTCTGGTCAATCTGGCTATAGATTTTAATTCTAAAATGTTTGATTTTTAAAAATCCATTAGAATTGAATATTTTAAGGCATGCAAAACGTGCCATGTAGCATCTCGTACAGTAGTAGCTTTCTTATCATATCACTTACGTAGTTGCCTGCTAGTGCCATAGTACAATTCCTAATAACAATCTTTGATCTTTAAAATAGTTTTCAGCCTTCTTCTGCAAGAAGCAGCAAGGGAAAGGTTTGAACCTTGACATGTGGTGCAAGTTACCCACCATGCAGAAGAAATTGTAGAAAATGTAGAAAGCTCAGACCTTCAATACCACATTCTTCTGTCATCATTAAATTATTTTTTCATCTTTTACCTTTAATTTACTTGGCCTTGATTCATCTAATGAGGTTGGTGTTGATAGGGAAACTGTGACTCTTAGAAGGAGGCAGCAAGGATTCTTACAATAACAGAATTGTTAGACACAGTCTCAAAGAAGAAACTGCTAAATTTAACAGAAAAGCATTCTAAAAACATCTTTATCCCCTCCTAAGGAAGGCATCCAGTAGTAATTTGGAGACAAAATATTCTTTGAAATTCAAACACCTTCTCAAAGAATTTCCTATGTTAATGGCCAAGATAAGGAGCTTATGTGTTCAGGAGTTTGCCTTTTCTTCAAGCAGATTAGTCAGTCTGGTAACATAGAATACATCTCCCATAGACCTTCCCAAGATTTTGTCCTTAGGTTACTACAGGTGCAGAAGTGCAGGCACCTTTTTTTGGGTGGCTTATTGATTTGCTTTTTTTACAGTAAGGCGCTTGGAGAAGAATGTAAAGGAAGTGCTTGAAGATTTTGCTGAGGACAATGAGAAAAAGGTGAAGCTCCTAACTGGCAAGAGGGTCCAGCTTGCAGAAGATCTCAGTAAGTACCTACTCTGTAGTCATTTGAAACTTACTTGAAATGAAGCTAATTCTGACCCACTGACCTTGAGAACACTTAATGGGATACAGGTTGTTCATGTGCTAGCATTTAAATACTGTCACAAATGGAATTTTTCTTAAATACAGTCAGATCTTACTGATTGAGGGGTGGACATGGGTAGTGTAAAGTGAAAAAATGGCATAACTTACACTAGATGTAAAATCACTGATATGAATATATTGCATTGGTATATTGAAAATTAGTCTTATAAATGAGTAATACTGTAAAGGGAAGTTCTTGTTTTTTCTAGTACAGAAAAGTTAATTCCTATCTCAGAGACCTGTCTCTGGGTGATTGTCTTGTCTGTGTAAGGAGGATTTGATTCCATCTCTTTCTAATTATTGTGTGAAATTCACAGCCTTCCCTGACTTTCAGTACTTTTAATACAGACTAGCTGGAAATGCCCATTATTTACTGGCCAGCACATTTTAGGCCATGTATACAGAAACAAAAGAAATGAAGATCTGATAAATTCTGTGTATTAAGCTGAGGTGACCACTGTATGAAGGGATTTAACAAGGAAGAAAATCTAGCAGATATTGCCTTCCAGAAGGATTACAGCAGAGTAATGCTGCAAGTCACTCAAAGTGTTAAATATAGTCAGATTTTAAATGACACTTTTTAAGGGAATGGCTCAGGCTGAGGTGATACTCCTGCTGTCTACCTGCACATCCAATAATGTTTAGACTGACTTCCAGCTGATGGGGTTTTCTCTTGTTGTTGATTTTCTCAATCACTCTACTTTTTGTGGGGTTTCTACTCAAACCCCAGCTACACACTTGGAATGGTATGGGAAATAAGCAATGTTGTGCAAAAGGGAAAAGGAAAAAAACTTGTGATAAATAGAATTCATCTAGATATGTAAGTATCTGCATCTTGAGATTACAGGTGACCTTTCTTCTTACACCTTTATTTTGTGTTTGATGTAGCAACTAAATTTCGCTCAAAATATGACTGGGTGTCTAATTCAGAATAAATGAATACTGTGGTCAGTGTTTCTTTTATTTAGCAATGTTCTGATACCCAGTGTTCTTTGGGACAGAGAAGCTTTCAGTTGCTGCTGGTTTCCTAAATATGACTTACATATTCCAGTTTTTTACATCCAAAATGTCATAAATTGAATGCTGTGCTTAGAGTAAACTCAAAATCTAAGCATTTCTTTTTGTTAGTGCTGGTTTGGTTACATTGGAAGTGTTGTTACTAAAATCCTAGTTGGTTATGGTATTTGTTGTCCTTTAGAAAGTGTTGCTGTACTACTGTGCAATTGTGATTGGGAGTTTTAGTGAATCTAGGGCAGGTTGTCTGGGGTTTTTGACTGGTCTCTGAAGCAGCTGCTGTGACTATGTAATTTTTATTATAGGTTGATAATTCTGTCCATCTTGCATTGCTTTTAAAACCCTGTATCAACCTTCGTGTCACTGCTCTAGAGCGGGTGGAGTGTGTTTTACACAGACACATATATACACACACCTCTGTAGTGGGACACAGATATTTAGTGAAGAAATTACTTTTTATGAGTCATCAGTGCCACTTGCTTTCTTGCGTTGATGCTGGATGTTAAATTTTTTACCTGAGCAAATACTGCCATAGAGTAAAACTTGCTGGTTTTGATTTATCTTTAAATATTTGGTGTTTCAAAACAAAGCAAGGGAACACTACAAAATACATAATGTTTAAGTGAAACTGTCTTTATTTTATGTGAAATTGACTTGTAATTTTTGCCATGTCAATTTTGCTTCTCACTCAGGAATAACCTCCCATTTCAGTGCAGGGTCGTTATTTGGTAAACTAAGCCTAGACCTGTAAGAGCAGCCTGCCTGTGTGTTTATAATCCTAGGTACCTCTGTGCTACTATGTATGCTTTGAGTTTGTAGTATGCATTTCCTAAATTGCTGTGTAGCTGTAACACTCTCACTGCACTGTATCTCTGTAGATTCAAGAGGTCACAGATCACACAGTTCTGTGCTGAGTGATTGTGATGTCATGTTCTGTTTTATTGTACCTGTGGGAAGACTTTAAAACCACCATACTTAGCTCTCTAGTCAAATCAGAAATGTTCTCTCAACTTTCTGCATGCTTTTATTGCTAAGTGGTTATAATTTTTATGGGCAAATGACAGGAAAAAGGGATTTCTTTGCCATTCCCTTAGTGAATGGAGTGCTTTTCTGTGGCGCGGGTTTCTTTATATTCCTGAGACAGACTTTGATAGCAAAGAGCATTGAGCTCTCAGGTGGCTATACAAGTAATTTCCTTCTTACAGCACTTAAGCAGGGTCCTGATTATCACTAAGGAAAGAAAATCCTGACTCCCACAACACACATTCATAAACTATTTGTATTTTAATTAGGAATGGAATGGCAGGGATCTCCTGAATCATGAAGTCCGGTCTCTCTCTGTTCCAGGCAGCTGTGTTTACATAACCCAGCTCATTCACATATCTTGAGCTCCATCTTTCAATTGGTTAACTTGGTGGGACTCATTATTCATCCCAAAAACATGTTGCAGGATGTCGTTCCTCTGGTTACAAATTGTCTTTTAATTTCCAGTCTAAAATTGTAAATATGAGGCTGGGATTCACTTCCTGATTGGAAGCTGTACTTGCAAATCTAAATGATTTATATACCTGAGGTTGGGATGCTTCCGGTTGATACTGATGCTATGGCAACACTGTCTCACTTGTGTTACATCTGTCTTTTAATGCTGAAGCACTGGAAGTGTTTTATTGTTTGTTCAGGATATTGGTTGATGCCAAACTGTTTCTAACATGGGTGACCCAGTCTTGTAATGAGAGCTCACACAAGCTCAAAACTTCTTCAAGCAAGTTTTGTTATCTTCCTTCTGCAGCCTTGAATAGTATTTTAACCCCATATGTGAATGTTCCTTGACTCTGAGTTTTGCTGCTTCTCAGTGTTTGCCTCTGAGGTTTTATTCTAGATATTTTAAAGAGTGTAAACAGATCTTTTGAACAGTTTCTAACAAGTTATAATGTACTGAAGGTTACCTTTTCTTCAAAAAAAGGCATTACATGTAATGTAAATTTATTCCTTATAAAGTATTATTATGATACTTTTGTACCAGTGAATGACTAAGTTTATGAAACTAAAGAAGCCCTGGAGACCATCTGCAAGAAAGTATAAGAGATAAAAAGGGCCAGAGCAGGAGATGAATAGCTAAATTGGAAAAAATTACTTTGAAAAATTTCTAAAATGCAATCAGTTCATAAAAATACCTGTACAGAAAGAAGCCAGTCATCAGTTCACCCCAGTGTCTTGTCCCTGGCAATAAGCAGGTCTGGGTACTCTAGGGAGCAGCACAAGAACAAGTTAAGCATACAGTAGTGCTTGCCTGGTATGCTCTTTCAGCATCTAACAATCTGTGGTTCCAAGAATTCCTAATCCTGAGGTAATATCTTTGTGATTAATAGCCATTCATGGGGCTTTTTTTTCTTCCTGTGAATTTCTCTAATTGCTTTTTGAACTCATGTAACCTTTGGCATTTGCAACATCCTGTGGCAATTAGTTCCAGAGTTTAACTACACATTGTGTGAAAAAGTACTTCCTTTTGTTTGTTTTTGAGCCACCTGCCAGTTTCATTTGGTTCTCCTTATTTCTTGCACTGTGAAAAACATTCGGTAATCTTTCTCTATTCATTTTTTGTGCCACTCATGACATCATAGATGTTTATGCTACCCGCACTTGCTCTGCTTTTTTCTGGCTTGAAGACTTCTCCTCTGTATGCTTGCTCCTGAAATGGACATTGTTTCATGGTTTTGAGCAGCCTTGCCACTCTTCCTTTTTTCTTTTACCTTAGCTCTGTCTTGGATCAGCATCAGCAACAGCAAGAATTAGATTTACTTTCTAGTTGGCACATGCATCTCGATTGTGCTTCTTGCTGAAAGACAAAGTATTTTGATTTGAAACTTATATTCCATACTTAGTATTTTATTATATGCTTAGTTAAAACACTATCTTAAATAGGCTGTGTGCTTGGTTCTCTTAGAAGCAAAAAGGGGTAGAGGGAGTAAAGTATAATGGTAGATGTTAATCTTCTAAAAGGAGAATTTCTGCTCATAAGAACACCTCTTGTTCAGGACTCCCTGTTTGTATTGCAGGCTTTAAGGCACTGCTTGTAGCTGGAGGGGAAAATCTAGTATCTAGGGGTGGCAAAGCAGTCCCTTCAAATGCCTGCAGCTGTTCAGCGCAAATGTGCATAGCTGCACACAGAGCTTTTCCAGTTTCTCTTTATTAAATATAAATTGCCCTTTGTTTCTACAATACCATTTAGAAGATGATTTGTCAGTGTATATCTTTTAATTCCATCAATAATCTTTTATAGTAATTAGTATTTATAGCATTTACTAGTTGATACTGCTTTCTCCTGAATTCCTGTTTAACCTCTCTGAAATGACTGACTTTGAACATTTCACAGAATCACAAGATTGGAAAAGACCTTTAAAGATCATCAAGTCCAACCATTCCCATCCTAACCCAGATCCCTTAGTACCTCATCTACCCTTTTTTTGAACACATCCAGGGAAGGTGACTCAACCCCCTCCCTGGGCAGCCTGTTCCAGGCCCTGACAACTCTTTCAGTAAAAAATTTTTTTCTAATGTCTAATCTAAACCTGCCCTGGCACAGCTTCTTGCCATTTCCCCTTGTCCTATCACCTGTCACCTGGCTGAAGAGACCATCACCCACCTTTCTACAACCTCGCTTCAGGTAGTTATCGGTGGTGATAAGGTCTCCCCTCAGCCTCCTCTTCTCCAGGCTGAACACCCCCAGCTCCCTCAGCCGCTTCTCAGAGGATTTGCCCTCCAGCCCCTTCCTCAGCCTGGTTGCCCTTCTCTGGACTTGCTCCAGGACCTCCATGGCCTTCTTATGGTGAGGAGCTCAGAACTGGACACAGCACTCGAGGTGCAGCCTCACCAATGCCGAGTTAGAGGGGCACAATCCCTTCCCCAGACCTACTGGCCACACTATTCTTGATACAAGCCAGAATGCCATTGGCCTTCCTGGCCACCTGGGCACACTGCTGGCTCATATTCATTCATGCAGACTGCCCCTGAACTTAAATATTTTAAATTTTAAATGTATTTTAAGGGCATTTTTCTTTAATGTTGAGCTCGAAGTGAAAGGCTTCCCAGAACTACCTAATTGTTTCCAGGATTCTGCTCTACTGGACTTGCTTTTATATAAATGGCCAAAGCAAACTTCCTTTGGTGGTGTGAACTTGGTACAGCAGTTCAGTTGCCGTACAGCTTTCCAACACAAGATGGCAATGAATGGCCTTTGTAAGAGATATGGGGAGGATGAGCAGAACTGGAGTCAGCATCATCTCTGGTTACTTTTTCTTGCTTTTTGATGCAGAGTGTGGCTTAGGCACTAGACATTGGTTCCTTGGATGTTTGGGGGTTTGCCTCTGACAGGAAGATGTACTTTCCTAGCCTTGTCCCTCCTGTTTTCCTTTCTGTTTATGGTTTTTTTGTTAGTTTGATGTATAGCTTATAAATACTAAGGGCTGGCTATTTTTTCTGTTACACATTCTTATTAGCAGCTGCATGGAAAGTATTCGTTTAGTAACCTTTTATTGCTAAAAAAAAAATCCTAAACTAATGTTTTACTCATTTCGGAAACGAAATAGCATCATCCAGTGTCTTATCCTAAAGCTAAGCTACATATATTCATGATGCAATAGCATTTAAAACATGCTAGGTGGTGCACATGTACATTGAATCCTTAAGGTGAGTCCAAGCTTCAGGCAGGCAGCAGCAGCTTGGCCATTAACTGCACTAGAGACGAAATTTCACAGATCCCAGAGAAATGCGCATGCTCTATCTTCACTTATTTCTTCTGCTTTATTTCTTTGCAACATTTATAGTTTAGCCATTTAGAAGACACCTTTTATGTGTACAGGATAAACACGTAGAAGGATAGTACATGCAAAATGTCTCTCCTGGGTCAGCACACTGTTCATCCAATATCCTGTATCCTCACAAGCTAAAAAAGAAAACCAGAACTTGGCCAGATTATAAGTAAAACCATGTGCATTTACACAGGGAGAGTCATTGGCAGCAGGTGGGAAGGGCCTTGTGAATGCCTGTAGAAACTTGATCCTGAAATTACTGGGTATGAATGTGAAGGGGTCAGCCTCTGAGTTTGTTTGTCAGAAATATTGACACCTGTACAGGTGTCGTGGGCTAGCTGAGACTACCTTCTGCACAAAAGCTTTTTGAAAAAAACACTGAGCCCTCACATGAAGAAAAGATAGCTTAGGGCCACTTGTTTAAACTCTGTCATACATTTGTAAGGTATCAAATATAAGAGTTTGCAGAATTTAATTCTTTTCTTCTAAAGACTGAAACACATAAAAACTAAATAAACCAGTGTTACATTGATTTCAAGTTTTATATCTAAAGTCGTTGTAAAGTCAGTGCATTAAATTATTTTCTCTTGTGTTGAATCTATTAATTTTGAAGGTAAACTTTTTGCAAACTTTAAGCATGAATGATTTCATATCATCATGAATATAATAAAGTTACCGATTTAATGGAGTTTAAAAGCTAGTGTTAGCTAAGGTTGGTACTTCCATATGGAAGTTGCTGACTCAGGATCTGGAATTCCTGTGATATATTTGACTGAGCTGAGTGGGTTCTGTCATGTCTGTTATGTAGCAAACTGATATAAATCCAAGCAAGTCTCTCTTTTATTACTCATTTATGCAAAGTTGGGGGTGAAGTCTGTGAGCAGTACTTTGCAGATAATGACTTGTTCTGTGGTTAGTTTTTTATTTCCTTTCGTTACTGTTGGGTGCAGAATAAAAATGTGCAAAACTAATCCTATTTTGTGGTCATTACTGTAGCTAAATTAAGTTTCAGTCCCTTGAGAGACTCTCAGCACTGTTTTCATCTGACCTCTGTCCTGTGTAACATTGGTTATGTATGTTCCTTAAAATCATGATTTGACTTTGCTTTCTAAAGCCTTTGATTCTAGTTTCTTTTCTGTTAAGAGCTTCAACTTTTTTAAAAGGTCATAGCATTTCATAAGGTCTGCTATAGGGGAAAGGCCTTCCCTCAAATAAGCAATTCTTGGGTAATTTTCTCTAAAAAGCAGAGGTAGGTAAAACAGCATTAACTAGTAGCTCTTAAATCGGTGCTTAAGGTGGTTCTTCAGAAGCAAAAATAGGTTTTCAGTTTTTAAAAGATACCTTAAAAGTTATACCTTCTGTACTTGAATGTAGAGCCCAGATGTTGCCCCTGCTGCTCAAAGAGAGACATGGGCAAGAGGAAAGCATTCTAGGAAATCCAAATGGAGATGTAGCTTCATTAGAATGTGCAGAGCTAGGGCTATTTTGTGCTCTTACTTCTTCCACAAACCCTAAAACTGGAGTTTTAGAAGCCACCTAAGTAAAAACCTGGTCGTGTCACAACTGAGACACGACTCTCAGAAGCGAAGAGCTCTCAGTTATAATCTGATCCTGAGTTAGCAGAAGATTGCACCAGATGTTGTGGCCTTCTAACCAGACAAAAGCAGGGTGGCTATTTCCCTCTGGGAATCACCAAACAGATGTCCAGATTCCGGTAAACACGTGCAGGGTAGCTACTGTCGTCATGGTCCAGGACATGAGCACGGCCTGCGTCTTATCAGAGGCTGGTTATCATTGTGAGCACGTTCATTCCTGCCCAAATCTCAGTCAGTCAAATCAAGTGCTTGCATGGGCTGCCTGTGTCTAACGAGTTCAAGCTTGTGCTGGTGTCACTGCTGAGCTCATGGCAGTATGACTCCTGTCCTCCCTTTGAGCTTCGTAAAGTTCCTGGTGCTCCATGCTGCAGGAGGTCAGGGAACAGTGTGCTTGGAATCTGTGTGATTGTCTTCAATTTCCCCTGTCTTTATACATGATGAAATCAATAACAATGCATCCCATTATTTTTAGTACATTTGCTAATTTTCTGGTGCTCTGTTAGAATGCAAATTAATTTATTTTTGCATTATTATGATGTTTTTAATTCCATGTAGATAAGGTATCAAATTAACCCAAGCAAATGTGCTTTGACATGAAAGACATTGGATCAATGTTTAAGTTCTGTTTGGGTTTTTATGGTGTGGGGTTCCCCCCCCTTTCAGAGTTTTGGGGCAGCTGCATGAAGTTAATGAATTAAAACCAGAAGAATGTGTAGGACGGTCTGTTTCAAAGTGCAGATAAGGTAGTTCCTGTTTTGTGTCATGGCAGAAAGAGCTTTAAAAAGCTGCATCTTCTCAGTGAGGGAAGTAATCCTCAAGAGAGAACATAGATCACTTGTAAACCTCCTGTGATGGAGTGATGGTTTACTTTACTTAAGAATCTCAGATGACCGAAGTCTGTCTGCTGTGATTTCTTGAAGTTATTGATGAAGAGTTAGGTGCTGATGTCCAGGTTCTAAAAAGGATCCTTACAAAGTTCAGCACATCTGTCACTGCCTAAGTGAAGCCTATCACTTAAACCTGACACTGAAACATCATGATAAACTGCCACGTGAGTAATGACATGTTTCATGCCAGTTAATCTAACCCTAGACCCATGTCTCTTGTACTTGAGGGTCATTCTCATCTGGCTTACCAAATTATTATTTTTTTTCCCAGAATTTCCTTAATAGTGCAAGGATCAAACATCTGATAGGATGCTGTTTTCTATTTAGTACTGGTTCCTTACGAGTGTGCCTATTAATCAAACTTTAAATAAGTACTTATCATGGGGAAATTAATATTTGTGCAAATGCAGACTTTTAAACTGACAGATACATGTACTTGCTTTGAACAAGTACAGAGCTGGACTGAAACATTCTCCTCCCAAAGCTGGAGTAGTCAGTGTTGTGTATGTTGCACATTGTTAATGTTGTAGTGGACTCTGCTTTGCTTCTAATTTGGTAGTTTATATAAAACCAAAAGGAAAGGAAGTATTTTCTGCTAGGAATGATAACAAGTTAAGAAGAAATAATAGAAAAAGCTGTTTTTCTTCAGGGCATGATGACTTAAGTTTCTCACTATCAAAAATGTAGTTTATTGCTAGTATATGAAAAATTTATCACCATTTCATTTCTGGCATCATAGTTTAGAGAGACTTTCATGTAAATAGTCCTGATAGTAGTTAGCATATGACTTTATTGTTTAGCTGAGCATGCTCTGTTTTGGGTGTGGAACCAACATTTATCAGTTACTTCTTATGTTAAAGTCTCTACAGTTTTGTAGCCTTAAGCTTACAGTAAACTTTACATAAGTAATTTCCCTTCATGGTTTTGTGTGTCCTTTCTGCATAAGAAAGTTTGGGGGTTTTGGTGGGGGGTTTGGGTTGGTTTTTTTTTACATCACTTGATGAATCATTGGGTAACATTTCTGGTTTGCCTTTGTATTTTTCACTATTTCAACTTAAAATAATTAGCATTATCATGTTCTGATTTATTCTGGCTTAGCAGTTTTTGATTAAATCTTTCTGTAACTCTGATTGAAAGTGTGTCTGGTTTATACCTTGTCTTTCTGCTACTAAGCTCCTAGCTGTCTAGTAATTTAGCACAGCTAAATTATGTTGGAAGATTGAGTTATTAGAACAATTTTAATTAAAAACTGATGGTAGACAGAGGACTGAAAGGTCCCCAAGTCCTCCTTTGCTATTGCAGACATCGTGACTCTCAAACTTGCAGCTCAATGTAAATTGATAATCATGTGTGCATTGAGGTAACTGTAATGCCAGTATAGAAATGCCTGCTAGTTTGTGACCTCTCATCACTATTTGGTGATACTGTTTCTTTTCTGTAGACAAAAGGGGCTGATGTGTAATAGCCCATAGACACAGATGCTGTGTAAAGTCTGTGTCTGTCAGTTTTGCTTCAGCCCCATGCCTCTCTTCTCATACGCTCTGTCAGACACAGAAGGACGTGGTGCTTGCCAGCCCCAGGAGCCCCAGGGACTGCTCTGAGAAATACAGTCGCCTTCTGTTCTGTTCGTCCAAGGAGGGGGGGGAGATGTGTTTCCTTAAGCTGCAGAGGATTCTTGTGAGTCTGGGGCAGCTCGAGATCAAGGCATTGATTGATTAGTAATACACCATTTCATCTGCATAATGCACAGTTCCTAATAATTCCACATTGTTAGCAATGCTAAAATAATGTTCAAATGTGCTATACTTTGTAAAATTAGCCAGAGTGTTTCCAGACAAGCTGTCCCCTACTGCTGTCTCATTATCTCTAACCTGAAATGAAGGTGATACTGTTTCATACCAGCAGCTGAGAGCTTTGCTCAGATATTAATTATTAATCCCTGCTTATCATATGATATTAATACTTGCAGTAAAAATGTCTTCACTGATGGCACCCAGTTCTGCCTCCACCCCCCCCAAAATTACTTCTTAAGACTAAGATTTTGTTATGTTTCTACATAACATACACCAATTCTGGAGGTGTATTTACCCACAACAGGGAAAACAAAAACATACACTATCTATATGTCTCTGTAGCGAACAGGCTCATTGATGTTTTCTCCTGTCAGTGCCATACAAAAGGGGATTTTTAACCAGGATGGCAGCAGGCAGTTACCCATGAACTCCTATCTGTGAAATTGATACCTTGATTGAGCCCTGGAGATTTGAGTAGTGATATTAACAAGTTCAGCACCGTGTCTTGGCCTAGGGTTTAAAGTAATTATTTCTGAGAGGACACCGAAATGCTCTCTTTGTCTGCTTACTAATGACAGCATCTCATGTGATGTCCCTGCCCTCCTTCTTTCTGGAACTGGTAACTGGAGTACAGGTATTCTAGATGTTGCTCAAATTAAAATACCTTTTATCACAGGATGACAAAGGGATTTAAAGCAAGTAGAAATGTGGTCAGTAACTCTGGTGAATATAATGTTGGCTGTTGTGAATCTCTAGCTTTATATGCCTAAGAGGGGAAGCCTGGTTTATTTATGTATTCACAAGCTTTGTATCACAATTATCCCATTCTGGTAGGCATAGTTTGAAGTCAGAATTTATAGAAAGCACTCAAAAGTGGCTCCAAGTTCAAATCTCATTACAGATTGCATTATGTATAAAAACATTTCCTAGTAATAAAAGAACACTACTACAATGTAGCATCAGTTGGTGCCTTCAGTCTAACTAGAAGTAACTAAAAAGTACCCTAGCTATTTTCTGCAAGCTTGCACTTTAAAGGCTTTCTATTTTTAATGATACCTGGATTTACTACATGGACTATTATAAATTCCATTTAAACTTTCCAGGATTCTGCAGTGCCTTTATTACACTGAGCTAATTGTTTAAGAATCATTCACATGATTCATCCTCCTGCTCAGCCTTTTTAAAAAAAAAAAAAAAAAAACTTTTAGCTGCTGAAACTCTCTTGACAAACCAATATTTATAGCAGGTTGACAGCAGGATGAGGAAGAGCGTTTGTCTTTGTAATAGCTTAAAGAAAAGGCCTTTCCAGCACCCAGCCATGCAGTTACAATCTTGACCTCTTTCTTATGCTGGGAACATACATACAGCAGACAAGCAGCACCTCCCATGTGTTTTCTTGACCCTTTGACTGTCCATTCACTTCCCATCTGTTTTCCTGCCTTAAAGGAACAGAGGGGGCCCTCTACTTATAAATCTGTCTTTGCAGCTGATAAATGATGGTCTGTCTCTTTAAGGGCAGCCTGGGTGGTTTTGTCTTTTTTTCCCTTGCCCCCCTTAAAACTTCAGCTTTCCTCTTGGCCTCATCCAGAGGAAAATATGGTATGTGAACAAGAGGAAACTGGCAAAAAATGTGATGGGTAGTTTCAAAGGATTTTCTAAAATTCAGCAGGACATGACCCTGCAATGATCAGTAAATTATAGTAGCTGTGAGGTTGTGTGAGACATAAGCATGTTGATGCAGGTCCTGTAACTCTAGGTGGAAAGTCTGCTTTTTGGGGCATTATTTGGAGTGACTGTGAGCGTGCTGCCTTGCACTGTTAAAACAAGAAGTAAAACTTTATATGTGGTCCTTAAAATATCTGGGAATGTGGTTCAAAAGGCTGAACTCAGAAGCCATGATTTACACACACATGCACACACCTTCCTTCTCCACCTGACTGTTCACAGGTGGCTGTATGCAACTATAGGGCTTGTGTCTTAGGTAGCCCCAAGCTAAAATTCAACTTTCAATAGGAAACTGTGGGCCAACATTTCCAGTTTTTAATGGCATGCTTCTGGGCATTGTGATGAAATTGGACTACAGACTCTGCTCTCCTTCTTATTAGAGGAGAGATGATGCATTCACAGCAGTAAATTCAACATTTCTGCCTCTTTGGTTAATTAACCATAATACAAACATAGCACAGCAAGCAGTGAGAATGTTTATAGGCAAGGAAGGGGATTAAGCAAGGAAGGAAGATTAAAAAAAAAAAAAGAGAGGGGACTAAAGTCTAAGCACAATCCAGAGCAAAAGCAGTAACAACCATGAGCTTTCAAATATCAAAGCCATGTAAACATTAGTTGGAGGTAGAAATCACTTTGATGTAGAACAGGAGGATTTATAATGAGGTTTTAACACATTTTTATTGTGGTTGTTTAATGCTGTAAGTTTCACCAAACTACAAAATAAAGAAGAGTCTGTGTCCAGAAAGATTTTACAATTTTTCTTGATGCTGCAACTTAAATTTGATGTCATGCACACTAACTTGTGAATGGCAGAAGGGAAAGCTTTTTGATTTGCCCAAAATAATCAAGTTTTCTCCCCGTTTTGGCACAGACAGACATGAACAACTGTGAAATTCTGTGCTAAAACCTTTGGCTTTTTACAGGTTAAGTATGCACAATTTGAATGTCAAAATTAATTTATCTTCAGAAGCATAAGCAAGACAGGTTTTTGTGGGTGGAGGCCACACTTCCTATTAAACCAATTAGTGCAGTTGGGATGTATCTAGAAAGCTTGTTGCTACTTACAGCATGGTTGAAATAAACCAGTAATGTACTTCTGGTTTGTAATTTGTGTTTAGTATTATTTAGAGGTTATTTAGCCTTACCTCAGGAGATTGGTTTAATAACTTACTTTAGCTGCTTCATTTTAGCAGCAATTCCCCAGCTTCTGCACTGTTAATTAAAGATAAGCTTGGCTATCAAAGGCAGCAATCAGTAAGCAAGTACTCCTTCTAAGACTGCATATTTCAGGGGTTTCCCTTCTGACCAGCTTATGATATTAGGAAAAGCAAACTTTATCTGTGCCTGTGCCTTTCTGTGTTCACAGTGTATCCAAATCCTCATTACAGATCAATTAGTCTGGTTTTGAGCCTTTTAGATTTAGGATCACAGGATTAATGAAAAAAAAAATGAGTGTGTAGCATTATCATTTCATATGGAGATAAGGAGAGACTGAGCATGAATGAGGATCTGGAGACGTCTGAATAAAGAGTTTCCTCATTCTGTCAGTGAAGTTTTATGGGCTGTGGAAGGAGGATTATGGGAATATTCATGACCAGATCAAGAGGCATAATGAGTTGATGTATGAACCAGCTTATCTTTTAGGTAAACACAGGGTAAATGGGAAGTAGAATAGCTATTCATTGCCCCTAGGCCTGTGAATTTTACTGTTCTAAAGATGGAACCATCTTTAGAACATTCATTGATTTCATTGGATTTTTGATCAATGTTTAACAGGTGCCAGAAGAGTTATGTATTTGTAACTTCAGGTCTGCATTAAAGCCTACCAAAGACCACCTCATCATTCTAGCATCCTGTGTAAGGAGCAGTATATATTTAAACTTCTACCTTACTATATAACAAGCGTGTAGTACTTTAACAGCCTTCTGTGATACTGGAGCACTGTATAACAGAGCTGGGATAGTTCAACCTGATAGAAAAATAAGTTGTTAGAATCATAGAATGGCATGGGTTGGAAGGGACCCTGAGGATCATAGAGCTCCAACCCTCTGCCACAGACAGGGCCACCAACCTCAGGCCTGGATCTACACAAGGTTGCCCAGGGCCCCATCCAACCTGGCCTTGAACACTTCCAGGGACGGGGCATCCACTGCTTCTCTGGGCAGCCTGTTCCAGCACCTCACCACTCTTTCTGTAAAAAACTTCCCCCTAATATCTAATCTAAACCTTCCTTCCTTTAGTTTTAATCCATTCCCCCTTGTCTTGCCATTATCTGCCCTTTTAAACAGTTGATTCCCTCTCCCTTCAGGTACTGGAAGGTTAGCAAGCTGAGTGATTTTTATCTGTGGCTTGCGTGTACATGGAAAAACATGGTATCACCAAACCTAGACAGAGCAACAGGTCACCTTTGCCTATCCCTTAATTTACCTCTATATTAAGCATTTTTATCCCAAACCCAAATGATGCTCTGGGTTTGACATGTTGCTAAACTGTCCTCAAAACAAAATATACTGTCACTTACAAGGGTGATCCACTCATCTTTTTATCTAGGTGTCAATCAAAACCCTGCAAATGTGGGCACACAGCTTGTGCAATTCACAGAGAAGTTAGAGAATCCTAAGACAGGTTTGGGTTGGAAGGGACCTAAAAGATCACCTAGTTCAATCTCCACCAGCCCAGGGTGCTTAAAGCCCCCTAAGATGATTAACATCTCACTCTTGAATTGTAACAATTAATTGTTCCAAATGTGATGTCACACGGTGCTGATGAAACCCTGGGCTTGCAGTCTATTAGGAGAGCTCTGCCCAAGCATTTCTATTTGCTGGTTTATTAAGAGGTGTGTTGTGTAAATGTATAACTCTGCCACCAGCCTATTTCAAAAGTAAACCAATTTAGCAGGCTGCTGCTCTGCTACAGAACAGGCTTGTGGGAAAGCGGGGCGGGTTGGCTGGGGTCTGCTGCTGCTAAGAGCACAGGGCATAGCATGGATAATTGCAGCTATTTGGCAGTCCCTGTAACTGTTCTTTTTAAAGAATAGCTAGCATGTTTTTTCAAAGTATTAAATTACTTCAAGACCTCATAATTATTACACTTAAGCAATCATTTCAATTCAGTCCAAGTATAAAAACTAATAAAGTGTTCATATATGGGGGCAATTTTAGTATGTCTGTTCTCTGAGCAAACACAGCTGATTCAGTATATTCTGGTGGAATACATATTTGCTATCCTGCTATTTTAACATGTCCTAATCAGAAAATTAAAATAGATTTTGTTGGCACAAACCTTTTTTTTTTACAGATTTTTGCTGATGCTATTAATTTTCAGGACTGGAATATTTCACTAGCAAGAGGTTGAGAAGGGAAAATATTTGCATTTAATACTGCTAAATTTGCCTGCTTTCATTGAGTGTAATGGCCTGATCAATGTAAAGCACATACTTGGGTAAAGCATGTAGCAGTTAAAAAAAAATCAAGCTATTGAAAGCACAACATCAAGAGATCTTCTGGGTCATGAGATCTAGTCTTCTATTATCCCTGGCAACTACTGCTCATTTTGAAGAGTGAGGTCCAGGATTAATAATTTCCAAAAATACCCACTCTCTCCATAATAGAGCATTATTTCAAGGACTAACTTTATAAAAGTACACAGAGAGTCAGTATTGGAAGCAGAGACAAACAGTTGCCTAAGTAAATGCCATAAAATTAATGCTTTCATCACACAAGAGGTTCATGTACTGATATGCAAGGACTACATGTTGTTTAAAAAGATAGCAGTGAAAACACTTTGAATGTGCTTAGTAAGGAGAAGTGATCATGGGACTACTTTTTGCCATTGGCAAAAGATTCTCAAAGATTCTCTGTTGAACTGAATCAAGGATTTTATTATTTCATTTTTATCCCCATCCACCCCCTGGTAAAAACCACCTACCGCTGTTTCTTAACTTCCAAAGTAAGGCTTTTGCCTTCACACTGACTGCAATCTTAATATCAAAGTACTTTTTAAAAAAAACCAAAATCAGCTGAAGTTCAGGAAGGTTCTTTGCTATTTTCTTTAGGATCCATAGCGTGATTCAGCCTCGCTGTACATCTGTGTGTATAGATAAGCACCACTGGGGAAGGGCACACCAAAGCCTTGAAAGTGGATGTGGTTTGCCCTTTGTCAGCTAAGAATTGGCATTACAAAGGAATAAGTTTGAGATTTCTTCAGCCTTGGGCAGGCTGTTTTCCATGTTTTATTTCAAATACTAACTAAAATTTTCTACTTCTGTTAGAACAGGGCCACAGGGGGTTGTTGAGGTTTTATTATTAACATTATTATAATTACTCTAAAATAGATTTCATAACTGTTTGTAGGATTGTCACTGTTACTGGATGAGGCTAGTTCCCTTAGCTACATTCTTAGAGCACTCCCTTTAGAGGTGGGTTTTTGGTTGGTTTTTTTTTCTTTTTCCCCAGTCATGCTTATGAATCCCATTTAAGGCTTGATTGTTCTAGTTTCTCTCTTATTTTGCTGTTATTTCAGCTTAGGAAAGCAAGTTTATAACATATGGTACTGCTAAAGAGAACAAAACATTAATAAAAGATTTTTTTTAAAATACTCAAACCTTGTATCTCATACAAGGGAACATAAGGCTTTAATCCAATAGTATTTTTAGCTTGAAATAAAAAAAGAAGTGTTTATGCTCATCTCACTTATTTTTGTCTGTCCTACTGCTTTCCTCTTGTTCCTTCATACTTCTGAAGTGCGTGTTTTTCATAGCTGTAATCACACACAGAAGAAGCTTCAAATGAAGATGTGGTGAGAGAGAAGCAGGAAATCTCACAGGCTTTGGATTCCAGCTGTGTTCTAAATCTTGCTTCATGAGCAGTTTAATAAATCAAATAGGTTATATGATGACAAGTTTTGCAAGGAATTGAGTGAAGAAGTGGAAAGATGCCTAAACCCTTGAATTTTTGCCTTTTCATTCTCAGTGACTATTTGTAGTTGTGTTCAAGTCATGTTTTTGTAGAGAAATAAATTCCCAGCTTTAGCATTTATATAAAATAAGATTCTGCCCACATCCACCTTACTTAAATGCAAGGAAATAAAGTGCAAATTTTAAACATTCTTAACACTGCATGTGCCCTTTTGAATAGGTGTCTTGAGTACCAGCATTTGGTTCCCTGAAATTCTCCCTCCTGAAAGGGCACTGGCTTCCACTCTTTTTAGAATGATTAGTAGTGCTTGTGACACTTGCTGGGGAGAACAAGGATATTTGGTTACCAGAGAAAGGAAGTGATGGGCTTTATTGAAAAGTCAACAGCTCCCTACATGTAGTAGGTGTACAGTAGTTCTGCTCTGTGTGATCTGTTGGAAATTCCAAGGGGGTTGAATACAATATTTCTTGTATTGCTTTTGGTATATTTTTGCATTCATAAATTATTATGTTAATCATAAAATATGCTTGGAAAAATTCTTCAGATGGGACAGGGGCTCATTTCTTCTGATGTAGAAAAAATATTCTAAATCTTAGTAGTTAAGAAACTAAATGCATTGGGCAATATTGGTGGCAGCATTAGTTTTTGTTCATGTTTGTGGGGGTTGTGTTTTGGGTGTTTTGGTTTGGGGGTATCTCCTCTCTTAAGGAGTAGGTGTTTGAACAGTGATCTTCTTAATTTCTCCAGAAAAAGTTCGGGAAATCCAGGAAAAACTTGAAGCCTTCATAGAAGCCCTTCATCAAGAAAAGTAGATTGTTCAACCAGGTAATCATGTTTAGATGATTAAGAGGTTGCTGCAGTTTTCTCATTGTTCAGTATAAAATGATAATCCATCTCTTTCAGGTGCAGACCTTGTGAAAACTCCTTTTTGCTTTCTTCCAGTGCCTGGGTGCTGCTGCTTCTTGCTTCTATTCTGCAGAAATACACTTTCAGCTCGTACACTACCAGCAGATATGAAACTTGGTAGCAATACAATTACTGGCTAGTTATTCAAGTATTAAGAAACAATGCAGCTCTCAGTTCATTATTTTTATCTGTGGTAAGAGAAAGAGGGAGTAACTAGCTGGAATCAAAGTTAAGGGAACACTTTTCTTGTCTGCAGAAGCATTTTCTTTGTTCCTTAAAGGCACTGTGCATTGTTAGCAAAAATATTTGCATGCAGGTGACTCTTTTTAACATTAATTCTCAAAAACGTAAGCTTGAATGTTGTCATATGCTTTTTAAAAATATATACATTTTAAAATACTGTCCTTTCTGTTTCAACAGCAACTTTACACAAGAATACAGCCTTTTCCAGGATACCTGGCACAAAGATGACTGAACAGAAATGACTTGTGTCCCATTCTCTTTCATATCTTTTGGGGAGCATCCTGATATGTTGGAGGAGAAAGAAGATAGTCTCAAGGGATTGAGAAGCTCAGTTAAAATCCACCTGCTCTTTTTAATTTTTGAAGCTATGTGCACATGACAGCAACCTGAATTGCGTGTCAAGGAGATAGCTTGGGAGCTTGCTGAAGTTGTACATTTAAGTTGGTTTTTTTTTCCAAAAGGAAAAAAAAAAAAAACCTTTTATTTTTGGCATCTGTCTTGTATGGTAGAAGCTGGATCAGATTCATAGAATGATTTTACCTGTTGTCATTTTCTTGCCTGCAAACAATCTGCGGAGCTTGACATCAAGTTTTAGTATTTGTATGGACATTAAAATGCCCTTCTGAGTCATGCTGTTTGTATTTGTTACGCTCTCTGTTGAGGCACTCTGGTCACTCTGGTACAGATTTAAAAGCAGGGTGTTGAGATCTCAAGAGGAAGTTGTGGATTTTGTTAAACTCCTAAACTCTGGAGAGGCACCACCCAAGCAATTCTGGTAGCGCTTTTCAAGCTGAAGTTCAGACTGCTATTCACTGGCACCTCAAAAGGTCTGGCTCAGGAAATAATATCAGCAGCTGCTCCTTTTACCCATTTTTTTCTTAATATATGTTGTTACTTTTGAATCCTAGCCGATTACATTTCATTTCTGGGATTGCAGAGACTCCTGTGTCCTTGTTAACTCCTCCCTTCACCATAGATACAAAGTAACCTGGTAGAATTGGTGCAAAATGAAGAAAGCTACTGTGTAAGATTCCTAATTTGTCCAACCTGTTGATCTAAAAAAGGAAAAATACAACTAATATTTTTCTGATAACCACTATAAGACCAAAATAGCTTTCATAATAACTTTATGCACAACATTCTTCCATTCCCACTTGATTTCTATCATTCAGAACCGTGAGAATAGTAAGTAGTCTTTTCTTTTGCTGCCTTTCAGATTTACCATGGAAATGTCACTTCTGACAAATTTAAGCATTCTATAGGCTCTGTGTTACAGGTGCCTGATGATTAATCACCACCATTTGTGGCAAAGCCCACGCATTGCCACAAATGATCTGAATACACTTCTTCTGTGGGCTAAGGTACTAGACCTGAAGCCACTTGTTTTGCAGTTGTATGACTTATGTACATTGAAAAATTGACCTAGGTTTATTTTTTCCCTTTTGGAAAAGCTGTTGATTTTGATATGTGGCAATTGAGAGGAATCTGAATGTTTTTGAACAGCTACTGGTTTTGTTTACACTGAGGAAACAGTACAAAATTTGCTAAGATGTTCCCAAATGTTCAAACATAGAATCTTCAGTGAAGCGGACAAAATGTCAATGTAGAGCTACTCATAAGTTGGTGTTGAAAGGTTAAATAGATCAGTATGATCTAGCTGAATGTCTGGGAATCTTCTGTTTACAATTACTTCCTGCAAAGGAGTGAGAATAGAAAAATGAAGAAGTGGCTTGTGTCATCATGGGTTTCTGAAGATAAATTCAGTTGTGTTGGTGTGATTCCAAAGGCAGGTTGGATAGCAAGTGAAACAAGTCTGTACTTGTGTTAAATCCCTCTTTGTAAAAAAAAAAAAAAAAAAAAAAATACAATCAAAAAAATGAAAAGCAGAACAAAACAATGACACACAAATTCCTGCAGTTCCCTAGAGATCACTGCTTGAAACTTCTGTGTAATGTAAATGTTGCAAAATGTCCCATCCGGTGGCCCAGCGTTCATCTCTTAGTGTGATGTTCCTATAGTTTTAGTTCCGACTTCTCTGTGCTGCTCCTCTAAGACTTGGCATGATGTATTCCATTAAAAACTAGGTATTTATTGAATAATAATGTAACTGAAGGAATAATAAAATGTGGGTTTTGAACACAGCGCTATTGCACCTAATTCAGAAGTCGCTTTGGATTTTTTCTCATGGGTTAAACTGTGGAAAAACTGTATTGTTAATGGTGTTCCAGTGTCTGATTCAGGAGTGTCAGCACCAAGTCAGTGGTAACTCTGCAGAGTGTTATCTTTTCCTATGTACATAAATGATTATGTTACCATTTCTTTAGTTTAAAAAGGTGTCTTACCAAAAAATCATTACCTTGAAAGCTTAGTTCTGGAAGTTTAGATAATGAACTGATATTCAGTATAAGTGAAGGCTGGTTATGGAGTAGGAGTTTCAAGTGCATTTAAAATAAATATGCTTACTGGGACCACAGATCTGAGAATCATATTGCAGGCATCTTACAAGCCTATGAATTCAGGAATATATCCTTTTTTTTTTTTTTCCTTCTGTATCTTCTAGCTGAATAACAATTTTACAAAATAAATTGGGGGGGGGAAAAATCACCATGAAACACTGGTATTGCCAGTGCTGTGTATTTGCTCCACAAGGTTTAAATTACAGACATGGGTATGTTAGGATCGGTGAAAGATTATAATTCTATATTAAGTAGATTTCACTATTAAACTAACCAGAAATGGGCTTGATGAATAAGAAGGGGTGATTTTATGCTGGTTTTTATAAGATTCTATGTTAGAGGAAAGAAGAATTAAGGCAGGTTGAGCTTATCTCCCTAGTAAGTTAGCATCACTTAACAAAAGTAAAAATGGGCTTAGTGGATGCTGTTAGTTGGCCTCTTGAAAGTTGTTCTTTGTGAGGAGTATCTTACTAGACAGTTAGCTCTAGTTATGCTAAGCAGCATAAGAAGGGTGTGCTGCTGCAAGTTTTTAGATAGTAAACACAATTATTTGAACTGTCACTAAAATTAATGTGATACTGAAATGTCTGTTATTCCAAATTGGTTTGCAAAAGTTCAGGAGGTTTTTCTGTTTTCTATTAAAGACATTGCAAGAAATTTCACAGCTTCATTTGAGAAATGTTGGAATTTGGGATCTCTGTCTGACCCAGGGCCCCTTGGATCATTTAGAGCTCTCTGTTCTTGGTGGGATTTGGCCCTGGCCATGTTTGGGGCATATTTTATGTCAGTGAATGTGTTGCCAGATGAATTCAGTCAAAGAAAACTCACACTGCAGTTCTGCAAAAGCATAGAGGTACCATCATGGCCTACTTGGAGTGCATTTCTAGGTCTTGAGGTGCTTTAGGAAACATTCCAGTCATGCTTCAGATGGGATGTACCATGAGGAAGATTACTCCGATGTTGGGTTACCTCACAAGAACCCAGTGTGCATAGCTATCTGAGGTGGGGGGGAGCTAATAAACTAGCTTCCCATATTTTCCTTTTACCTTCATTCCTCAGGAGGCATCTGACTGGCAAACTCCATTGACTGAGAGGCAGAAACCTGCCCATTTCCAAAGCCTGCAGAGAAAGTAGGAGTTTGACTACAGTCCTGATTGTAATGACTTACTATGTCCAAGGTGCTTCTTTGTTTTCTTTTATTTTTGTGTCAGTTTAGAGCTATTGTATCCTGTTCTATTTTGTAACTAGTTCAGTAATTCATTTTCCCACACAGAAATCTTTGCAGACCGTGATCAACTGCTAGTTTTATTCAGTAAGGTAACTAAAATGCACTGTGAAGCCTTTGCAAGATGGGGTCCTGTGTGGTCAAATCATAGTTTAAGCTACAGTTTGTCAAAAGTGTTACATGCTTGATAAAGCTGTGATCACAGGCTTTTTACAGAACAAGACTGTCCAGAATTTTTCTATATAAAACACTACAGAGAAACAAAGGGAAGAAGGTGAAAGGATGCAGAGATTGTAATGACTGTTTATGCTGTGGTGCTGGAATGGAAAGCCCATGCTGATTTCTGTGTACACAAATCTTGCTCGCATCTGCCATCACCTCAGTGCTGCAGCACATCACAAGTTGAAATTAGCCAAGCTGTTCTTCTGTAAAAATCACAGGCGTGGCTTTCGTTTTGACTGTAGAAGCGATTCAGGAAATCGTTCTGGAAGTGCTTCTGGAATGGCTTGTGATGAAACAACAAAGTGTTCCTGAACTGGATCTGGGTGTGTTTCTTGGGGCCATCAGTTGGTGGGGAAATGTTTCCAGAAGTGGCTCTAGAAGTGACTGTGTCAGTACGGCTGAACTGAGTCTAGCAGCTATTGTAGCATGTCTCAGATGGACTCTCGGCAGCGGGGAGGGGGTTCTAGGCATGGTTCTGGAGATGAACCCAGAAATAAGCCTGGCATCAGCAGTGGGACTGATTCTGGAGCTGGCTCTACGTGCAATTCCAGAAGTATTTCTTGCTATTTCTGCTGAAAAGCTGTTCACTGTGTTTTCCAATCGGAATGTGTCTGTGTGTGCTGGTGATGTGTCTGCGTGCGCTGCTGAAGGCTGTTTATTTGCTGCTGTTGAAAGTCTGTAAGGTCTGAGAGGGCTTCTGGAGCAGTGCATCTGTGGTGATTTCACATTCTGCCTTTAAACTAGATTTCTGAACTACCCTTGGTAGCGACAGTCAACAAGATGAATTTTAACTTCATTCCAGTTTTTTGCCCAAAAGACTGTGATGAACCTTTCAAAGGTTGGTCAGTGGTGTGATTGTTAACGCCTTGGGTTATGCTGCTCATAATCGAGGATGATGTGAAGTTCAAAATAAAAGGGCATTTCATCCTAAGTTTTATAACAAATAGCTTAAGTGTGTGTATTCTCTTTAATGATGCTGGACATCCTGGAGAAGTCTGACAGCTGCCACATCCCTAGAACTGCAAAGGACAAGCATGTTCTGTTTCTGCTCTATTGCTATCAGCCTTAAAATTTGGAAATGACATAAACTCTGCCCTTGACTGAAACTGCACATTTGTGTTTCATAAAGGAGTGTTTCTTTCAGACTGCTGAAATAGTGTAGGTGAAACGACAAAGGCCTCTCTACATATGTAGAAATTACCTCACTACAGAAATCATAACCACCGATCCTTCTCACTTCCTTTTCAAGCAACTGTTCCCTCTTTTCTAGCCTCATGAAGTAAATCTTAGGGTAACAGTATGTCCCCTATATTTTAGAACATCTGAAGCAGTGTTTTGCCCCATCTCCACAAGCCAATCGCCTATAGCTTTTGATGTTTAGAGATGGAACATTCATTGCAACCTTCCTTACAATGAGTCTGTTCTGGTTCATGTGAAAATCAACATCCTTTTTTTGTGTTGCTGCCTGACAGGATGCTACAATACTATTAGCATTTGCAAAGGGTTTGCTCTGTCTAATAGCGCAACCCCCGGATCACAGACTGCTCAGTTTGTGTTTCTCTATTATGTGGAAGACACAAAGAAGCTGAAGGCTGGCAAAGGCCTGTCAAATCTTGTAATGTAGCGAGCGACCCCAGAGCTTCATTCTGCTTTATATCACCCCTTGTTCCCCATCCCACCCCTTTCCCTGAATGGGCTCTGAGGTAGGTAAATGAATTCAGCGGTATGGTAGGCGGATGATTCCTTTCTGACCTCATTCCTGTACCATTTGTTTCCAGCCTTGTTGGAGGGAAGGGGACATATCTGCATCTTTTGTTTCAAATAATTTTCTTGCAGGTTGGGGAGTTAATGCAGACCTTGTCTGAACTCACCCGAGCGGAAAGTGTTCTGGGTACAAGTCCTGACACGCTTGGTCCTTTGGAACTGCCAGATTAAAGGAGAAAGCAGTGAATTGGAGTTCTTTCACGTTTGGCATTGCTTAAACACCTGGACACCTTTGTTTTTTTTTAATACATCTTCTCTTGTTCCTTATAACATCTGTCTTAAGAGCAGACAAGAAGCAAACAAAGAACGACCTTTGAACAGCCTGATGTTGCGTGTTTTAGTTGGGGAGAAATTGTTGGGGCTGAGGCAGGAGCTGAGTATGGCATATGCTGAACAGCAGTGGTTTGCCAAGGCGGATTTCAGACCTGTGCCTGAAGTTGGCAGAGCACTTCTTGGGTTTGAACAGAGTCGTGTTGGTTTGTGTGGGGATTGGTCTTGGATCATGTGTTTGATGGTAAGGAAAGCAATGGTGCCCTGCATACCGGGACTGAATTTTAGGAGTGATGAAACCTTTTATACCAGAGTTACCAGAGCTGTGCATCCTTGAAGATAATTTTCTAGAAAGAACGTGACCAGTAGCAAAATGTGAGGTGGCAGTGCCACCACAGCTATCCCACATAGTCTGAAGTTTGCCCTCTGCACTGTCAATGCTGTGATGTTTGGAGGCCCTTCTTACCTCCCAAGTGATGGATTCCAAAGGTATCAGACATAGCACAAAAATATTACTTCCTCCAGGTCTTCATTGCACATAGCAGTAAGTTTTCAGTATCTGAAGTGTAAAACTGTAAGTAAACCACAACAGGAGCCAGCCTTTTATTTGACTGTATTCACAGAGGTGTTTGGCTGAAGGGGAGCGTTCTGGGTGCCTTGTACCAACAGGATACATCTGGGAGGAAAAGGGGAGCTGCCCAACGATCTCCATCTACTCAGCCTGCAGCAACCCAGCGAGCGGCCTGGTTATCACCTGGGCTCATGGCTTTGTGTTGGGTGGATGCTTTGCAGGCGGCCTCTGCAAGCCAAAGCAGGCACTGGGACAATCTGCAGGAGCATCAGGTCTCAGAGCAGGCATGAGACACAGACATAAAGGGGGTGAAAGAAGGTGGCCATGCCTCAGGTAAGGGTGTGCCTGAAAAAAGGGAAATACATTGACCATTTTGTGTTGGGGGACTGTAGCTTGAATGTGCAGGCATAAGGGCTGTTGTGTAGCACAGGGATGCTTATGCATGTTAATGTATCTTCAGCACATGCTTATAGAACTACGCAGCAATTACATTACTGAGCTTGAAAAGCAAATTCCCACATCCTGTACAGATTCAGGGCACCCCAGAAACAAGCTGCTCATGCTTTGGGATCCCTCTGTGGCACGCTTCCCTATCTCAGGCAGAAGGTGAGTTCACCTAACAGTTGTAAACTCAAACCCACCAAACCCGAAAGGTATTTGCATGTGCAATTTATTTTCTAGTGTAGGACTAATTATGGACTAAACAGTTCATCCAAATAGAACAGCTTCCCTGCCCCACCCCCAGGTTTTTTTGCTAAAAGACTTCATACTTCCACAGGGTTCCAGTGCTGCTGCACAGCTTTGCATGAGGCCCTGCTGGCTTTCTCACAGGCAAGGTCAGTGTGGATATTTAACTGCCAAAGGCCCTTTCAGAATATAGAGAAATAACTGAAAACATAAAAATCCTCCACCAAGGCAAGAAGGCAATGCTGTCCTTTGTGTTCCTGTAGTACCTCTGCTCGAAGCAGTGAACAAAAGATTATTTTTTATCTTGACTTTTATCTGGCAGCTCTGATAAATTAGGTCTTTTTTGCAAGGAAGCTTTTCTTAAGCTATTAAATGTTTGTTTCGTGGCCCAAGATTGGTTGCCACTGGATATTCTTGCCATAAGGAAAATAAGAGCTTCTCTATTTAAGAGGCCTTTTTCCCTCCTGTTGGTTTATAGGTCCATCCTTTCAGCTGGAGAAGGTAATATTTCCCCTCTCAGTAAAAGAAAATAATATTCCATGTCATGGCACTTAAAAATTAGAATTCAACAGGGCTTGTGGAAGCACAGCCAGCCACAGGGTATCTCAGGAAGTTTTTTCTCTGTGCACTGCTTTGTAGCATGTTCATACGCACCCTGTTTGCTTTCCCTGCCAGCACATCCTCATCCCTGCCCTCCTCTGCCCTCTTGGAACATAAATTCCTCCCACACCAGGTGACATTCCCCGGCCTGTGATGTGCTGAAGGTCCCATTAGATGCTTACAGTAGTGCCATCTGGCTTGGAAAATACACTATGTAATTCACACTAGTGCTCACCTCCCTGCTCAGTTTTGATCCCAGTGTTTGGGTGTTAGCTACAAGCATGTAGCATGTTTTTATAGACACCCTTGTATCTCAATGCATACAGCATGGGTGCATATGTATGCAATGAAAAAATCATGCTGACTACCTCAGAAACGGGGATTTGCTGACTGGCCTCTGCACAGAGGTATCTAATCTGGCCAGAGAGACAAATGCAATTAGCAGATGAGTAACAGAAGAAACACTGGCGAGTGGTTGCCAGCAAGAGCCCGTTTTCACTTGCTGAAGCTCAGAGCAGCTCCCCGGTCGGCGCTGAAATCAAGCTTTGTGATGAAAAGGCTTGTAGCCCGTTGGGCCAAGAGATGGGGATTACGAGAATATTCATGACTCCTGAGAATCAGCAGGTGAGACCTAATGCACTCATTTGCCCCTCGGCCCCTTCCCCAGCTCATCCTTTTGGTAAACAGCACATAAAGGCCGGGTTCCCAGAGTGACTGAACTCAGTTCCTCATGGGTTGGTTTTTTTTTTCTTCTTCTTTTCTCCCCTCCATTCTTTATAAAAAAGATCTCAGTGGTTTTGCCACTTGTCCCAAGCACAAGCACGGACTCTCTTTTTCATTTCCAAAGAGCAACTGTGTGGCCAAACCAGAAGTCTTGTGACATTACTTAAGAAAGCAGAACGGTATCTTAGCATCCGAGGACTCTTTTAAAATGTAAAGAAAAGCCTTTCTGGGAGCTTGGATAAGCTGGAGAGGAATCTCTGTGACATATGTGCATTGTCTTAGGGGAGCATGGGTTGAAGCCAACTGGTGGGGCTCTGCCTTTGCTATACGAGGTATTTGTCATGCCTGTTCTGGTGTGCCAGCTAGTTAGTGCTTTATGCTAAACTGCATAGAGCCAGTGCAGTTTGAAGCAGTTGCAGCACATGATTGATGCAGGACAGTGTTACAGGAGAGATAGTGGCAAGGGATGCTCTGTGAAAGGGAGATTCCCTGCCCAAGATGGGGAAAGTGAAACGCCAAGGCACGGCCTCTAGCAGGCTTCACCAGCCAAGCTGTTGCAAAGTTGTCTCTCTTACTGCAGTGTGGGCAAAGAGGGATTCTCTTGAAAGCTGATCCTGGCCTGCTTCTGACAGGCTTTACCTGCTGGCATGAAGTTGCATGTTCAGGGTGATGGGGTAGGGAAGTTGTCCGCCCTTCAGCTGATGCCTGGGCAGTGTGAGCCCTTTGAGGCCTGCAGTAAACCAAGCAGAACACACTGGGGTTTTGCCTTAAGTCAGCATTGTTGTATGCTTTTTCTCTGCAGAAAAGTTAGTGTTAGTACTGTTCACTGGCTCCCATGATCTGGCACAAGCCTGTACTGCTGGCTTGTCATCCTCCTGAACACAGGTTGCAGCTGCAGGTCAGTAATGAAGCAACTTGACAGTGAAAAGCATCACACCAAATACAAGGGAAGGACATTTAGGCTGCTGCCAGT